>CM061544.1:213919209-223919209 GCA_030864215.1 Capsicum pubescens | reverse complement strand
TTATTTGGCACTACTATAATTTTGATAGTCAACCAATTTTCTTATGTCGACATATTATTTATTTATTTATTTTTATGAAATATTGTTAATTTTTAATACTTAGATGACCTAATAATCAATTAGGGGTGATATAGTAAAATCACGATTGAAGCAGCGAAACAGACATTTCTTAAATGACTTATAATGACTAATTAAAAGTGATATAACAAAATTACTTTAAAAAATACTTGTGAAAAAAATTTAAGTGAGTATCATATAAGACCTCAAGTTAATTTAAAACGTCAAGAGTTAATTCTCATTTTATATCTGTTTTACCTTTGTATTAAATAATTTTTTAATACTTAGATGACTTATAATAATTAATTAGGTGTAATATAGTAAAATCATGGTTGAAGCAGATGAAGCGAGCAACACAAACAGACATGTCGAGCTCTTGCCTTCTTATCCACACTTATTATGTGGCATAGATAAAATTTTGACTGTCAAACAATTTTTTTAATGTTTTTTATATATATTTTTGAATTTATTAATTATTGTGATTTACAATACATTTTATCTTATTTTCAAATAATATATGTTATTCTATGTTTTCCTCTGTCTCATCTCAATTTACGTGACACTAATATAATTTTGATAATCAATCAAATTTTTTATGTTGACATATCATTTTGTATCTATTTTACCCTTTTCATGAAATATTTTTTTTTTTTAATGCTTATATGACAATAATAATTAATTATGAGTGATATAGTAAAATCATGATTGAAATAGCGAAAAAGAGATTCTTTAAATGAATTATAATAACTAATTAGAAGTGATATAGAAAATTTATTATAAAAAATATTTATGAAAAAAATTTAAGTGGACCTCATATAAGACGTTAAGTTAATTTAAAACATCAAGAGTTATTTATTATTTTACGTCTATTTTATCTTTTTTATTAAATAATTTTTTAATACTTAGATGACTTATAATAATTAATTAGGGGTAATAGTAAAATTACGGTTGAAGCAGTTGACATAGACATCTCAGAAATGTATATTTTACTTTCTTTATTAATCATTATTAATTTTCTAATACGCAAATGACTTATAATAACTAATTAGGGGTAATATAGTAAAATCACGACAGAAGCAGGCATGTCGACCTGCTGCCTGCTTATCCACACTTATTATGTGGCACAGATAACATTTCAATAGTCAATCATTTTTTTTATATTTTATTAATATATTTCTTATGTTCTTAATTATTGTGATTTACAATATTTTTATCTCATTTTCAAATAATATATGTTACTTTATGTCTTCCTCTGTCCCATCCCAATTTATGTGGCACTAATATAATTTCAAAAATCAACCAAACTTATTATGTTGACATATCAGTTTGTGTATATTTTTAACTTTTTTATGAAATATTATTAATTTTTTAATGTTTAGATGATCATAATAATTAATTAGGAGAGATATAGTAAAATCACGATTGAAATAGCGAAACATACATGTATTAAATGATTTATAATAACTAATTATAAGTAATATAGCAAAATTACTATAAAAATATTTGTGAAAAAAATTTAAATGGATCTCATATATGACGACAAGTTAATTTAAAATATGAGAAAATGTTGTATTTCACCCTTGAACTATACCCAAAACGGTTGAGACACACCTCAACTTAAAAGGGGTCCTATTACCCCCTCTGAACTAATTAAAAGTGTAATTTTGACACCCTTAGTGCCTACGTAGTACATATGTGGCACAACACACTGAAGGGTCCACGTAGGCACATGTGTGTGTCACGTATGTTCCACGTAGGCACTACGGGTGTCAAAATTATACTTTTAATTAGTTCAGGGGGTAATAGGACCCCCGTTAAGTTGAGGTGTGTCTCAGTCATTTTGGGCATAGTTCAAGGGTGAAATAGGGTATTTTCTTTTTAAAATATCAAGAGTTAATTTATCATTTTATGTCTATTTTATATTTTTTATAGAATATTTTTTTAATACTTAGACGACTTATAATAATTAATTAGGGGTAATATAGTTAAATTACGGTTGAAACAGTTGAAGTGGACATGTTAGAAATGTCTATTTTATTTTTTATTGAATATTGTTAATTATCTAATACATAATAACTTACAATAATTAATTAGGAATGATATAGTAAAATTACAGTTAAAGCAGCTGAAGTAGGTAGCACAAACAGCTAAACTCCTCAACACGTGTTCTTATATTATAGAGTAAAATAATAAGCAAAGCTCAATTCAGACCACTTTCTATATATACTAGTTACTAATAGGCCATGCAAGGCCCGGGCTCAACAAATATTTTTTTAAAATTTATTTTAATTATTGTGATTTATAGTATTTTTTAAAAATATATAACATATTATTTTTTTTAGATATTTTAAGTTGTTAACTATTGTAATTTATAATACTTTTTATGTAATTTTCAAATGCTTAGATGACCATAATAATTAATTATGGGTGATATAGTAAAACTACGATTGAAGCAGCGAAGCAGACATGTCTTAATGACTCACAACAACTAATTAGAAGTGATACAACAAAATTACTACAAAAAATACTTGGGAAAAAATTTAAATGGTCATAATAATTAATTATGAGTGACCTGGTAAAATCACGATTGAAACAGCAAAGCAGACATGTATAATTAGAAGTTATACAACAAAATTACCATACAAAAATACCTGGGTGAAGTAGCTGAAGCAAACATGTCATAAATATCTATTTTACTTTTTTATTAAATATTATTAAATATTATTAAATTTTTAATACATAAACAACTTATAATAATTAATTAGAGATGATATAATAAAATCACGGAGGAAGCAACTTATGAAGCAGGCAGGATCATAAATATCTATTTTACTTTTTTTATTAAATATTATTAATTTTTTAATACATAAATAACTTATAATAATTAATTAGAGATCACACAATTAAAATCACGGAAGAAGCAGTTGATGAGGCAGGCATGTTGATGGAGAGCTGCCTGTTTTTCCTGTCTTTTGCCTCGTATTATATAGTAAAAAAATATGTAAATGTACTAAGGAAAAGTGTCTAAATTTATTATATTTATTTTCTTTGACCAGGTCATTTAGAGTTTGCTCAAATTTTCAAAAATGGAAATTCACAATTGACTTTGAATTTTCATTGTACAATTTATTTACTTTAATACTCCTATAAATTAAAGTTTGTGAAAATTCTGTAATATCTGAAGTAACTCCAATCCTCTCACCTTTTTAACTTTCACTATAATACTAGTATTGTGATATAAAATTATAATAACAAAGTACAAGCAAAGAGACAAGGAAAAATCTTTTGTTAATATTTTCCACTCCCAAATTTGTACATACAGCATGGGTTATTTATAACCCATGCATGGAAACTTATACAATATTCAAACCAAGAGGTGGGGAATTAGTAAGCACTCTTGCCAACTTACGATGATTCCAAATGGCAACTTAATTGGATCCTTGGCATGACATCCATTTCACAACACTCCTCCTTGGATGTTCATGCAAAGAGAAATTTACTGAATACGCTTTTGAGTTCTGCCTCATTAAAAACCTTACCAAGAAAAATTCAGTGGGATAAAAACCTTGGTTAAGAAAAAAAAGTACAACGTGTATTCTTACTCCCGCTGATGAAAACCCTGATTCAACTGGTTCAGTCTTCGCATCCCAATCTAATATACCATTTTCTCAAAGGTTGAAGTTAGTAAAGATTTGGTGAACAAATCTGTTGGATTGTCGCTAGAATATATTTTTGTACATCAATATCACCATTTTTCTGGAGATCATGTGTGAAGAAAAACTTTGGCGAGATGTGCTTCGTTCTATCTCCCTTTATAAAGCCTTCTTTTAATTGAGCTATGCATGCTGCATTGTATTCAAATATGACCGTGGGTACCTTGACATCGAACTTTAGGCCACATCTCTCTTTGATGGAATGTATCACTGATCTCAGTCATATGCATTCTCTACTTGCCTTATGGATTGCTATTATCTCAGCATTATTAGAAGAAGTAGCAACGATAGACTACTTTGTCAATCACCATGATATTGCAGTACCTCCATATGTAAGCACATAGCATGTTTGAGATCATTCTTTATGTGGGTCAAATAAATAACCTGCATCTGTATGACCAACAAGATCTGGACTAGCTTTTTTAGTATCAAATAGACCCATATCAATAGTCCCTTTTAGGTACCTCAGTATATGCTTAACTCCGTTCAAGTGTCTTCGCGTGCAAATTAACAGAAAATGCTATATCCAGCCTCATAGCGTTAGCAAGATACATAAGTGCACCAATAGCATTGAGATATGGTACTTCAGGACCAAGAATCTCTTTACCCTCTTTTAGAGGTCGGAACGGATCTTTACTCACTTTGAGTGATCGAATAACTGATAACGCTGAATCTACAGCTCTCGTAGGAGTGTAAAGCGGTCGTTAGCAAATATAGAACCCAACAGGGTTGGGTGTCGATCCCACAGGGAATAGCTTGGCCAACAAGTAAGCAAAATTACTAAACTTTTGGTGCAAGTCTCGTAAAAAGGGGGGATTGTAATGTGTCACCAAAACAATTAAATAAAAGCTGAAAATAGCAAAGTAAAAGAGAAATATTGTTACGTAAGTTGTAAACAATGAGAATTGAGGCGTTGGGGTTATGTCCACCTTCTGAGGTATACGTCTCTATTGGCTATGAGTGTGTAGAATTCTGACATGCAACTGCTTATAGAGAATTGTATTCGATGGTAAATCCAGGCGTCTTTCGACCTATTCGAGGATTATTTCACTTTAACTCTTTCGAGCTTAAAGCGTGTCTAACGGTACGAATTCTCCAAGAGGTTAGTCCAGTTACGGCACTAGCTTTTTAGTAGGGAATTTTAGGGGGTGACCCTACTACCTTGACATTATCTCTTTTCCAGACAAATAACCTTTCTTTCGAACAAGTTAAATGTTATACTGGCGTATTCTTGCATTTGCAACCACAAAGAATGTAGACTAAGATGAAGAGAATAATGATATAAGCAGTATACGTGTCGCGAACTCACAACCTCACAGCAATAGATAGTATCTCATACGGCTTCCATAACCCCAACAGAGAAGTTTAGTTACCCATGAATGCAAAGGAGATCACGATTGACATTGTTGTTATACCACAAGATTGAGTAATTTTGTGTAGCTTAGGTGGTACGTGTGAGGTGTGAATTCCTAGGCAAAGTAACGATTCTCTTGTTGTGGAATTTAAGAATAGAAGAGTAGAAGAAGAAAAATAGAATTAATGGAAAGATTAGAAGAGTTGTAGAATTGTTTGTAGTGAAAGATGAGAGGGATGGAAGAAAGTATTGTGGTCTCCCCAATTATTAAAAATCTCTAGCATGATAGGGTATTTATAATACCCATATCCTAATCCTACTAGATAAATAAAATATCTAACCAAATCCTACTAGGCTAATGTAATACTTAACCCAATTGTACTAGGTTAATGTAACATTATCATAATCCAAATAAACTAATGAAATACATGACCCAATTGTACTAGGTTAATGTATCATTGTCCAAATCCAACTAAGTTACTGCAAATCCCCAAAGTCTTCAGAAATGTTGTTTTAGCCCGAGACAGATTTTCCATGCAGCAGTTTTGGTCCTTAGGCGTGTAAACTCCCTTCCCTTCCTTCGTGAGCTTTCTTTTGCGCCAAGTAAGCCATAAAATGCTGAATTCTGCATCATTTATACCTGAAACTTTACTAATCATGTTCGTTAGCTCATTTACAGGAAAAAGGACTAAAAGTGCATGAAATATATACTTTGTTCTCAAAACTAGGCTAAAATATGGGCAAAATATATTGATATAGGCGTGTAAATTCGCCTATCATCAACACCCCACACTTGAAGCTTTGTTCGTCCTCGAACGAAATACCATGTCCTTCTAAACATCAACTTAGGGTTTCACAGCAACAACACAAAACATTTGTCAAGACAATTATCAACAAAGAGTAGCTTTTCGATTATAGGTAGAAACAATTTAACCTCTAGCATAGACTCGTGATGGTGATCAACTCGCATGCAAACGTTAAGGTATAAGGAATCATATATAACTACCCAAAACTTATCAACCATGTGTGTCTCACACTATAGTACCCATAATCACTCACAAGTATAGCATATTTTTCAAACATGGGTATCAAAATGTCCTTGCTCTCACTCTCACAAAGAATTCATATGTAGCAACTGATGACCATAGGCTTGCCCTTAATGTAATACTCTACTAAATGTCAGAATGCTAAGCTTAGGATCAAGTAGGTCTTTTGATGGTTGTAATGTAGGCTAAGGGACGGGTAGGACTATTTTGGCCAGGAATAGTGACTAAGTTCCTAAGCGCTTTAATACATCACTTTGTATCATTGACACTTTGTTTTTTCTTTCTTTCAACCTTTCTTTCTTTTATTCTACCACCCTTGTTCTCCTCTTTTGTTTTTCAATTTTAAGCACAACTCGCTTTTCAGCTTTCTTTTCCTTTTTCTTTTCACAATATACCTCTTATGATAGCACTTTCTTTTTCATAACACATTCAAGCACCATTACAATTTATAGCATCATACTCACCCAATTTCCTCTTATGTTGTCACATGACTTTTTCACTTTAAAGCACTTAGGAGTTTGGATCAAATTACGGTCTTGAAAAAAATGGATTAGGCTTACATACAAGGTTGTCAAAGAAAATAGGCTAAAGGCTCAAAAGGGTTTAACTAGGATGATGTCCATGGGTAGGTAAAACTGAAGGTAAACAAATATAGGTTGCCAAAGAAATGCCTAAATCATATCCTAAACTTACACTCCTTATTTTCTCTTTGCATACATACCAGGCAAGTTCTAGCATCAGCCACACACATAGAATATACGATTATCTCACACACACAAGGCACATGGTCGACTTGCTTTGAAGTAATATAGACTCTCGACCCAACAAGTGAAGGAATTGAACCACACAATATCACATAATGAGTCACAACTAGAGCCTAAACGTCTCAATAGTCACAATTGTAGCACATACTCTTGTTATAATCTCATGCTGCCTATCAAAATAATTTCATGCGAAGCTAGAAAAAACAACAAAAACAAAAAACTAAAACACGAAAAAAATAACAAAAAAAACAACAAAATAAACAAACATAGATGCGATAGAGAAGTATAGCATACGATACTGCCACCCCACACTTAAACGGGACACTGCCCTCAGTGGAAAATAAATACGAGGAACCTGGTTAGTCGGACTCTTCCTCAATGTCGGGGGTCATACCCCCTTCGTCGGAATCATCATAAGAGTCGTCGTCAAAGTTCTCCTCCTCGTCAGAGTCTGGCAAGCGTCGATCGTCATCAGTCGGCACATCATCATCTAGAGGTTCCTCAAAGTATACGCCCACTCCACACATCTCCCGTGCATGCATGTTCATGGGATAGTTGTGGTCCAGTTGTTGGAGCTCTGCAGCAGTTGGAACACGTCCACCACTCATCATAGTAAATCGTGTCATGCCATAAAGATGACGGAAGAAACTCTCATCACGAGCATGTCTTTCCGTAGTAGTAAGGTTGACACCATGAGTTGTTTCAGCATCTTTGACCTTAGTAAGGTCAACCTTCTTTGGGTTATGTGGGAGTTTGTGGTCAGTTGGTTCCTCTTCGATATCCTCCTTCCGTAAGATTGCTGTCAACAGATTTCCAAACGTGAAGTGGGACCTTTTGTGGAGTCTGGCCTTCCTCATGGTAGAGCGAATGATTGCCCCAAAGTTGATAGGGACATTCGTCATCAAATCATAGACCAAACACACTCTATCTCTTGATATCTTGGTGTATTGAGTCCCAGGAATAAGGCATGAGTTGACAATACGCATCCAGATTCTTGCTTCCCTATTCAGTGAAGCATAGGGGAAGGTGTTGTGTCGTCCTGTGTCTTTATGTCTGCCCCACCTTGCCATCGATCTACTTCCACAAAGTGTGTGTCTAATTTCTCTATAAGGAGGCCTGCTGTACAGCTCTTTGAATGGTGCTGGGTCGACCGAAGGTAAGCCAAGAAAAGAGTTGATCCAGTCCGCGTTGAGCTGTAACACTTGGCCCCGAATTTTGACTTCGTTGCCTGTTTCTTTCGGCGACCAGTTGGCGTAAAACTCTCTTGTCAAATCAAGATTACATTCTCCCATATCACGGAAGATGAAATCCAGCTTCAATGCCATGATTTTCGCCAACATACGCGGCTCCTTCTTCGCTAAGGTGTCCTTATTGATCAGGTCGACGTGAACATATCTTCTTTCTTTGTTGTTCCTGTACCATTCTTTGGCTTCCTCCTCAAGAACCCATTTTATTCCAAACATTCTGCGGGGTAGTTGTGTTGAGGATGATTCTCCTTGGTCCTTTCTACCTCTCTTCTTGCCCTTTTGGGAAGTGGTAGCCTTCTCCTTGCCTTGCCTCGCTTTAGGTGCCATTGTACCTGAGACTAGAAATAGTGTTAATGGCAGCACAATCTCAGTTGATACAATCTATAAACAAGCAGTAGGGGTACCACCCCAAACTTAGTTTTGTTGACACAAATCAGTGAAGTGAAAGTGGTCGATTACTCAGATTTTGTCGACATACGTTTAAGGATTATATTCCGACAAGAAAATCAGTAATGTATTACTACTTACAGCCATTGCACTACTTTCATGTTAGATATAACAACACTACTACATAGGGGTTGTAACATGGTATGGATGTTTTCAACAATCGCAACCTCCTAAGTCGGTAGGCAACTATAAGGCTTATCCCGATGAACGGGATAGTCTAGCATGTAAGTATCCAAGTAACAAGATCATAACATGATAGTCAATATTCGTCACCATAGCAATTCCGCAAATCGTATAACAATGCTATTAAAACCAAATTCAAGTCGGAAACAAGTCAAGATTTTCCTACGTATATGTTTACTCACATGATTTTGTATCAACGATCAAAACACATGAACATCACCAATCAATCTTATACGACGTAGCAATTTATAATAGACATAGCAATGTAGTACTTACGAGAAATAAATGAAGAATAAGAGAGTACTTACTTGCTTGAAGCTTTTGGAGATGGTTTTGTGAATTGAAAGAGCAAAAAGAAAAATTTTGGGATGGTTTGGAGAGGGAATGCGGCGCCTTTAGGTTAATTTCTAGTGTGGTTATGTTTCAAGACTAAGTCCCCTTTATATAGGAAGAGAATGGGTCGGGTTTTGACCCATTTACAATCGGTTTTGGAGACAAAAATGCTACATATGCGGCGCATAATGCTTGGCATAGTCATGGTATATGCGGCGCATAGTCTATGACATTTAGGGACATATGCGCCGCATAGTCTATGGCATATGAGATCCTGAGACCTAATGCTATAGCATAGGCGGCTCATAGTCAAAAGCACACTTAGGACTGGGCGGCGCATAGTGTATAGCACACTAGATTCCGACACCTTAGGCTATAGGATAGGTTGTGCATCGTTCGTGGCCTAGTTTTACCTAGGCCTAGCCTTCCTCGATGCCTAGTTTGGCATGAGAAATGCTCAATCCATAGCATTATGCATCACTATTCCTAACTTACCAACTTTACCATACAATGCGTCCAAATCGTCAATTGAAATCAATCTCCTCGTTGAATACCTCTTGCACCTATTTTTGCTTAAAACCAAATGAAAACGATTAGTACGATGGGTTGCCTCCCACCAAGCGCCTTAGTTTTGGTCGTGGCACGACTCTTATTTTTGGATTTTCATTATCAAAAGCAAAACAAGTAAAAAAAAGAATGATAAAACGATGGGTTGCCTCCCATCTAGCGCCTTTTTTATTGTCGTGGCTTGACATAGTTACCTCGAGTACTTAGACTTCGTCGAGATAAGTGATGGACATAGAATTCATCAAGTCAAGAGGACCGATATAAGGCTTAACACGTTGGCCATTCACCTTGAAGACAACACCATTATTGTCTTCCAATTCGACTACTCCAGACGAGTAGACTTGGATAACTTTGTATGGACCAGACCACTTAGACTTTAACTTACCTGGGAAGAGGTTCAATCTGGAGTTGAAGAGAAGTACCATATCATCCTTTTGAAAGTTTCGACGAACAATCCGCTGATCATGATACTTTTTCATCCGCTCCTTGTATAGGTCTGATCTTTCATAAGCATGTAGACGGAATTCATCCATCTCGCTCAGTTGCTCCATCCTCAGCTTCATTGCATCATCCCAATTCAAATTCAATCGCTTCAGCGCCTACAATGCCTTGTGCTCGAGCTCAATGGGTAAGTGACAAGCCTTCCCATAAACTAGTTGATAAGGGGACATGCCAATTGGCATTTTGAATGCAGTCTTGTATGCCCATAGTACATCGTCCAGCTTCCGAGACCAATCCTTCCTATTAGCATTTACCGTCTTCGCAAGGATTTGCTTGATCTCTTGATTGGAAACCTCTACCTGTCCGCTAGTTTGTGGGTGATAAGGCGTGGCTACCTTATGTTGCTTGACACCATATTTTGCCAACACGGACTTGAATAGCTTGTTGCAAAAGTGAGATCCTCCATCGCTTATGATAGTACATGGTACTCCAAAGCGAGAGAAGATATTCTTCTTCAAGAACGCTACAACACGCTTTCCCTCATTATCGGCCAACGCTACAGCTTTAACCCATTTCGAGACATAATCCACAGCAACTAAGATGTACTTCATTCCGAATGAATTTACGAATGGACCCATGAAATCAATACCCCATACATCAAAGAGCTCTACTTCAAGGATTTTCGTCATGGGCATCTCATGGTGTTTTGAAATAGCACCTTGTCGCTGACATTGGTCGCATCTTCTAACAAAGTAATGAGCATCTCTAAATATCAAAGGCCAATAGTATCCGCTTTGCAATACCTTTCTTGCTGTCCGATTACCTGCGTGATGTCCCCCAACTTGGGAAGTGTGGCATGCTTCCAATATATTTGGCACCTCTTCATGGGATATACATCGTTGGATAACACCATCCGCGCATCGTCGAAACAAATATGGCTCATCCCAAAAGTAGTGTTGTACATCATGCATAAACTTCTTCTTTTGATGGTAAGATAAATTTGCAGGTATCATATTACTCACCACAAAGTTTGCAAAGTCGGCATACCATGGTAACTCTTCTATTATCGTGGCTAAGATCTCCTCATCAGGGAATGCATCATCAATCTCGATTTCAGGTTGTGCCACATGCTCGTTCTCGAGTCTAGAGAGATAGTCGGCTACTTGGTTCTCGCAACCTCTTCTATCTTTAACTTCGAAATCAAACTCTTGCAGCAGCAATACCCATCGAATTAGTCTTGGTTTTGCATCCTTCTTTGTCATTAGATACCTAAGAGTTGCATGGTCTGTATGAACGATCACCTTAGTACCCAATAGGTAGGCACGAAACTTCTCAAACGCATACACAACCGCTAGGAGCTCTTGTTCAGTAACAGTATAGTTCCTTTGGGCTTCATTTAGGACCTTACTCGCATAGTAGATAGGATGAAATAGCTTCTCCTTTCTCTGACCAAGTACAGCACCAACGGCTACACCACTAGCATCACACATGACCTCGAACGGGAGAGACCAATCTGGTGCTACCATGATAGGGGCTTTGATGAGTTTTCCTTTGAGGCATTCGAATGCCTTCAAGCAATCGTCATTGAATTCAAACTTTGCATCTTTCTCCAAGAGTTTGCATAATGGACTAGCAATTTTGGAGAAGTCTTTGATGAACCGACGATAGAAACCTGCATGGCCGAGAAAACTACGAACACCCTTCACCGAAATTAGAGGTGGTAGCTTCTCAATGACTTCAATTTTTGCTCGATCAACCTCAATTCCTCTTTCGGAGATTTTGTGCCCAAGAACAATCCTTCTTTTACCATGAAGTGGCACTTTTCCCAATTCAGCACTAGGTTGAACTCTACACATCTTTGTAATGCCATGCTCAAGTTTGCCAGGTATGCTTCAAAAGACTCACCAACAACTGAAAAGTCATCCATAAATACCTCCAAAGTGTCTTCAACCATATCAGAGAAAATAGACATCATACAACGTTGAAAGGTGGCTGGTGCGTTACATAACCCGAATGGCATACGTTTGAAGGCAAACATACCATATGGGCATGTAAACATTGTCTTCTCTTGGTCTTCGGGTGAAAACAAATCTGATTATAGCCTGAATAACCATCCAAGAAGCAAAACCATCATTTCCCCGCTAATCGATCTAGCATTTGGTCCATAAATGGCATTGAGAAGTGATCCTTGAGTGTCCAAGAATTTAGTTTGCGGTAGTCCATGCATACTCTCCATCCAGTGACGGGCCTGAGTGGAATAAGTTCATTCTTTGCATTCGCGACCACCGTCATACCTCCTTTCTTGGGAACACATTGTACAGGGCTTACCCATGTACTATCAGAAATAGGATACACAACTCCTGCGTCTAACCACTTGATGATCTCTTTCTTCACCACTTCTTGCATAGGTGGGTTTAGACGCTTTTGATGCTCAATGGTGGGTGTGCAATTTTCTTGAAGCTGAATTTTATGTGTACAAATCCCAGGTGGAATACCAATAATATCCGCAATGGTCCATCCAATAGCTCTAATATACTTGCGTAGAATAGCAATAAGAGCTACAACTTGTTGCTCACCCAAATCGGCTGCCACAATGACTGGAAGAGTGTTTCCGCTTCCTAAGAATGCGTACTTCAAATGACTTGGCAGCTCCTTCAATTCTAACGTGGGTGGCTCTTCAATAGATGGCTTAGCTGGTGGTGTAGGCCGATTCTTGAGATCAAGATCCATCTTCTTGGGAGTATAGCGATATGTTCCTAATCCCGATAGAGCATAAATGGCTTCTTCAGAATTTTCAGCATCTTCACTCTCTCTATTCATGAGCACAACCTCCAAGGGATCATCAATAATTTGCTCTTCTTCAAGTAGTTCTTTCTCATCATCAAAGAAAACATCAGCCACCAAAAATACACTAAGATCTTTGGGTTGCTTCATTGTTTTGTAAACATCAAAACGAACCACTTCGTCATTTATTCAGAATGAAAGTTCATTAGCTCTCAAATCAATGAGCACACTTCCTGTAGCAAGGAAAGGGCGCCCCAAGATTATGGGAACCTCAGAATCTGCTTCACAATCCAAGATGACAAAGTCTGCTGGAAAGATAAATGAAGAAACTTTTACCAAGATATCGCATAGAATACCAACGGGTCGTTTTACCGACCTATCTGCCATGACGAGCCTCATATTGGTTGGAGTAGGATCTCCTAACCCCAACTTCTTGTAGATCGATAATGGCATCAAATTGATGCTGGCTCCTAAGTCACATAATGCTTTGGCAAAGTTCAAAGATCCGACGGTGCAAGGAATAGTGAAAGCTCCGGGGTCGGCCTTCTTCTGAACTATCGATCGGGTAGCAATTGCACTACAATGATGCACATCATCTTTCAGCTCATAACTTGCTTCCCTCTTCTTTGTCAAAAGATCCTTCATAAACTTCGCATACCCAAGCATTTGTTCAAGTGCCTCCACCAATGGAACATTAATGGTCAGCTGCTTTAACATAGTCATGAATTTGCTGAACTTAGTGTCATCCGCCACCTTCTTCAGTCTTTGGGGAAAAGGTGGTGGTGGGTATTGAAGTGTTCTTTCCACGGTTTTCTTCTTCTCTTGCTTCCGTTTTTCCATTTTTTCAGGCTGCACGTCACTGGGCGTGACGTCCTTGACGTCAGGACTGGTTGTTGCGGCATCTTCTCCTTTTGCGTTATCATCCATGTCCGCAACTTCGTCAACCACTTGATTGCCTTTTGCTGAAGGTTCCAGCACCTTACCACTTCTGGTAGTGATGGCCATGCATGACCCATCATTCCTTGGGTTTTGCACAGTATCGCTAGGTAAAGTGCCAGCCTTTCTTTGATTGAGTGCTGCTGAAAGTTGGCTCAATTGCTGCTCTATTTTCTTGATTGAAGTGGAATGATAATCAACTAGTTGTTTCATGGAGGATAAATCATTAATTACCTCAGTAACTCCCGCGCTCGTTGCTTCCACTCCTTTCAATAATTTAGCCATCATGTCTTCCATACTTCCAGAATTAGATGTGGTGGTATCACGTCTACCAGGGGGAACGTACAAACCACTCTTTTCATTGTTTTTCTTCCAACTACCTTGGTATTTGCTTCCAGATTTTTCATAATAGTTCTGACCTTGGTTTCCTTGGGTATTCCCACGGAAACCCCCCTGATTGTTCAAGTAGTTGGCCTCCTCTTCCGAATCAGATTCGTCTCTTCCTTTTAACGCCACAGCTTTCACTTTTTCGGTCTTCCCTGATAATAAATGCTTTGTCAGAAGATCCACTTGCGTTTTCATGTGCGCTAAGTCTTGATCACGTTCTTCTTGTCTTCTTCTTTGGTCTGCAGTCATGTCTATAGATAAAGTGGGGCTTGCTACCTCGGAATCCCTGGTATGCCAAGCTCTACTTTGTTTCATCATGCGATCTAGCATATTGCTTGCTTGACCAAAGGTGAGGTCCATAAAAGATCCTCCAGCTGCGTTATCCACCACTGTCTTAGTTATTGAATTCAAGGCTCTATACAATATCTCCATGAGGTGAATATTAGTCATGTGATGGTTTGGGCATCTCGCTAGCTTTTTCTTGAACCTCTCCCATGTTTCATGAAGAGCTTCAGTGGGAAGCTGACGAAAGTTGTTGATTTCATCTCTCAATTATGCCCTTTTGGAAGGCGGAAAGAATCTTTCTAGAAAAGCGTCTCTCAATTGCCTCCAATTTGTAATTGAATCAGGAGTCAGCCCATTCAGCCATAGTGTTGCCTCCCCAGACAGAGACAATGTAAATAGACGTAATCGAATTGCATTCTGACCAACACCAGGATTGTCAAAAGACTTGCATGTAGAAATAAAGTTGATGAGATGCATATTCGGACCATCGCCTGCTAGTCCACCAAACAATCCCTTGAGTTGCAATAACTGAATCATGGTGCTTGTGATGTTGAACTTGGCTCCGGGCGCTAATGGTGGTGGAATTATAGCTCCAGTGGCTCCGGCACCATCAAGATCATCATCATCATCGTCGAAAGCTAGCTGCATAGGTTGGCGATCATGTCTATACCGAGCTTGTCGACCTCTTTTGTTGGCAGGTGTTGTGATTTCAGCATCATGCCTTGGGTTTAGTAATTCGTCATCACCTAAATCCTCATCGTCAGGATTTGTTGCTCGTGCAGGGTTATCAATGTTCTGCTGTTGAACCTGGGCTGCGGCAAGGGCAGCCAATCTTGCTTGTTCCTGTTGAGCAGCCATCCTTGCGATTTCAGCTTGTGCTTCCATTCTACCAATGCGTTGTGGTTCAGGATTGATTGGTAATAACGGTTGACCAGAACTTCGAGTATGGGGCATGCACTAAAATAAAAACCTGCAGTAGACAAAAACAAAAACTAAACGTAAAAGTACGAGAATCTTTGACCAAAGGGTCTAGTAATTATCACGAACTTGATTGACACTTGTATTCCCCGGCAACGGCGCCAATTTTTGATAACGCTGAATCTACAGCTCTCGTAGGAGTGTAAAGCGGTCGTTAGCAAATATAGAACCCAACAGGGTTGGGTGTCGATCCCACAGGGAATAGCTTGGCCAACAAGTAAGCAAAATTACTAAACTTTTGGTGCAAGTCTCGTAAAAAGGGGGGATTGTAATGTGTCACCAAAACAATTAAATAAAAGCTGAAAATAGCAAAGTAAAAGAGAAATATTGTTACGTAAGTTGTAAACAATGAGAATTGAGGCGTTGGGGTTATGTCCACCTTCTGAGGTATACGTCTCTATTGGCTATGAGTGTGTAGAATTCTGACATGCAACTGCTTATAGAGAATTGTATTCGATGGTAAATCCAGGCGTCTTTCGACCTATTCGAGGATTATTTCACTTTAACTCTTTCGAGCTTAAAGCGTGTCTAACGGTACGAATTCTCCAAGAGGTTAGTCCAGTTACGGCACTAGCTTTTTAGTAGGGAATTTTAGGGGGTGACCCTACTACCTTGACATTATCTCTTTTCCAGACAAATAACCTTTCTTTCGAACAAGTTAAATGTTATACTGGCGTATTCTTGCGTTTGCAACCACAAAGAATGTAGACTAAGATGAAGAGAATAATGATATAAGCAGTATACGTGTCGCGAACTCACAACCTCACAGCAATAGATAGTATCTCATACGGCTTCCATAACCCCAACAGAGAAGTTTAGTTACCCATGAATGCAAAGGAGATCACGATTGACATTGTTGTTATACCACAAGATTGAGTAATTTTGTGTAGCTTAGGTGGTACGTGTGAGGCGTGAATTCCTAGGCAAAGTAACGATTCTCTTGTTGTGGAATTTAAGAATAGAAGAGTAGAAGAAGAAAAATAGAATTAATGGAAAGATTAGAAGAGTTGTAGAATTGTTTGTAGTGGAAGATGAGAGGGATGGAAGAAAGTATTGTGGTCTCCCCGATTATTAAAAATCTCTAGAATGATAGGGTATTTATAATACCCATATCCTAATCCTACTAGATAAATAAAATATCTAACCAAATCCTACTAGGCTAATGTAATACTTAACCCAATTGTACTAGGTTAATGTAACATTATCATAATCCAAATAAACTAATGAAATACATAACCCAATTGTACTAGGTTAATGTATCATTTTCCAAATCCAACTAAGTTACTGCAAATCCCCAAAGTCTTCAGAAATGCTGTTTTAGCCCGGGACAAATTTTCCATGCAGCAGTTTTGATCCTTAGGCGTGTAAACTCCCTTCCCTTCCTTCCTGAGCTTTCTTTTGCGTCAAGTAAGCCATAAAATGCTGAATTCTGCATCATTTATACCTGAAACTTTACTAATCATGTTCGTTAGCTCATTTACAGGAAAAAGGACTAAAAGTGCATGAAATATATACTTTGTTCTCAAAACTAGGCTAAAATATGGGCAAAATATATTGATATAGGCGTGTAAATTCGCCTATCATCAACAACCATTGGAGTACTTAATGTATATGTTTTGTCCATGTAAAATCACTTCAAAACCTTCTCGGTATAGGCAGTTTGATAAATGAAGACCTCGTCAGCTAAATGTTCAATTTGCAGACCAAGATAAAGTTTTGTCTTTCCAAGATCTTTCATTTCGAATTCTTTCTTTAGATATTCAATTGCCTTTTGGACCTCTTCTGGAGTCCCAATGAGATTTATATCATCCACATAAGCATCGAGTATAACAAACCCTGATGTTATTTTCTTAATGAAAATACAAGGACAAATGACATCATTTATGTAACCTTCGCTTTTCAAGTACTCACTTAGGCGATTATACCACATACGCCCTAATTGTTTTAGATCGTACAACAATTTTTATAATATGATCGAAAATAATTCTTGAGACTTTAAACTATATGCTTCAGGCATTTTTAATTCTTCTGGGATTCTTATGTAAATACTATTATCAAGTGAACCATAAAGACAAGCTATAACCACATCCATTAGATGAATTTTAAGATTTTCATGTACAGCTAGACCGATAAGGTATCGAAACATTATTGCATCCATAATAGGTGAATATGTTTCTTTATAGTCAACACCGGGTCTTTAAGAGAATCCTTGTGCAACAAGGCGTGCCTTGTATCTTACCATTTTATTTTTCTCATTTTTTTGCGTACAAAGACCCGTTTATATCCGACTAGTTTTACACCATCTGGGGTTTGGACTACAAGTCCAAAAACCTCCCGTTTAGCAAGTTAGTTCGATTCTGATTGAATTGCCTCTTTCCATTTTGGTCAGTCTTTTCTTCGTCGACATTCTTCGATATATAGAGGTTCAAGGTCCTTATTGTCTTTCATGATATTTAGTGCAAAATTATATGCAGAAACATTATCCATCGTAATTTTTGATCGATCTAAATTTACCTCATCACTGGTAGAACTTAGTGAAAGTTCTTCATTCACTTGAGCCTCGGGTTCACTAATTTCTTCAGGAATATCAGGATTAATCAAATTTTGAGTCTTTTCAGGAGAATCTGTTATAACACTATCTTTATCATTCTTCGTTCTTCTTTTTCTAGGATTTTTATCCTTTGAACCCAATGGCCTACCACGCTTCAGGCATGTTTGGGATTCAAAAGCTATGACATTAGTAGCTGGTTCTTTTAGGACTTCAATTCGAACAGGCATATTCACTGTAGGAATATGTGACTTAGTTCTCCTTTTCATATAGTAAATGCATCTGGATTTGATTTGCTAGTTTCTGTAAGTGAAAGATCTTCTGAACCTCATTTTCACATATGGGGGTACATGGATCAAAATGAGATAATGATGAAACTTTCCATGCAATTTCTCTTTTAAGTTCATGTTTCTCTCCCCCTAATTATGGGAAATTTGTGTCATCAAATCGACAATCTACAAATAGAACAGTAAATAAATATCCCATTAATGGTTCAAGGTAGTGAATTATAGAGGGTGACTCAAACCCAACATATATTCCTAACCTTCGCTGGGGGACCATCTTAGTACACTGAGGTGGTGCAACTGGCACATATACAACACATCTAAAAATTTGTAAATGGGAAATATTTGGTTCATGATCCAGGACAAATTGTAACGGGGAGTACTTATTATAATGAGTTGGTCTAAGACGAACAAGTAATGTTGCATGTATGATAGCATGACCCCAAAAAGTAGTGGGAAACTTTGATTTCATAAGTAGTGGTCTTGCTATCAATTGTAGGTGCTTAATAAATGACTCGGCAAGGCCATTTTGAGTATGAACATAAGCTACTGGATGTTCAACTCGTATCTCAACTGACATACAATAATTATCAAAAGCTTAGGATGTAAATTCTCCAGCATTATCGAGGCGAATAGCCTTAGTAGGATAATTTGGGAATTTCACCCTTAAATGTATTATTTGTGCCAATAATTTCGCAATGCCAGGTTGCGAGATGACAAGAGGCACACATGTGACCATCTTGAAGATGTGTATATTAGGACCATAAAATATCTAAATGACTCACTAGGTGGGTGAATAGGCCCACATATATCCCCATGTATACTTTCTAGAAACAGAGGGGATTCGATGCCAACTTTCAGTGGTGATGGTTTAGTTATCAGTTTGCCTTGATAACAAGAAGTACATGAAAAATCATCACTTGTATGAATCTTCAGGTTCTATAGTGGATGCCCTTGTGAATTTTTAATGATTTGTCTCATCATTATTGAGCTAGGATGGCCTATTCGATCATGCCAAAGTACAAATGTATTTAGATCAGTAAAATTCTGATTTACGATAGAGTGTGCTTCAATTGTACTAATTTTGATATAGTATAAGCCGGAAGACAAAGTTGGTAATTTTTCCAACACTTGTTTTTTACCTGAGACATTTTTGGTAATGCCAAGATATTCAACATTCATTTTATTTATTGTCTCAATATGATATCCATTTCAGCGGATATCTTTAAAACTCAATAAATTTCTTGGGAATTTAGAAGAGAACAATGCATCTTTTATAACTAATTTTGTCCCCTTAGGCAAAAATATAGTAGCTCTTCCGGAGCCTTCAATCAATTTTGAATTACCAGAAATTGTTGTAACATTTGTTTTTCTTCTAAGTGGAAAAAGTATTTTTCATCTTTAAATATAGAGTGCGTTGTTCCACTATCAATTACACAAATATCGTCACGATCGATTATTGATCCAAATAAGACTTGAGGAGTATCTATATTTTCTTTGAAATGAAAATATAAATAAAGTAAATATTACAGCATTACTAGCACATAACGTATTTACACAAACTTTAGTTATTTACATGACTAGTGAGATATTTTTAACATAAATGTAAACTAATACAACTTGAATAGAAAAGTAACATAATCAGACTATTTCATAATTATCACCGACAGGGTGAATTGCATGTTCTTTAGGAACTACAAAGAAATCTAAAACTTCCAAGTCCATGGGATCAACATTATCTTCAAAGAGGAAGTTTACTTCAACATCGTTATTTATTTTCTTAAGGGACGCCTGATAGAGATTTACCAGATGCTTTAGCGTACGACGGGTATGCGACTGGTATCCCTTTCCTCTACATTGATAACATTTACTTTCAGAGTTCTCCCTTGACGCTGCTTCAGGAGCTTCACCCTTCTTTTTGCACTGCTGGTGCTGAGGGTTATTGTTTATTGCAAGGCTATCACCCTGATTAATATACCTTTCACAACCTCTACCACGACCACGACTGGGGGTCAGGACTTCTTTCATGCCTAGTTGGGTGAAAATTTACAGCATTCACTTCAGGAAATGGAGCAGTACCAGCAGGTCGACTTTCATGATTTCTCATTAAAAGATCATTATGTTGTTTAGCAATAAGAAGATGAGAAATCAATTTAGAATATTTTTTAAATCCCATTTCTCGGTACTGCTGCTACAGGAGCATACTCGAGGTGGGAAAAGTAGAGAATGTTTTCTCTAGCATGTTGTGATCTTTGATATCTTCTCCGCATAAATTAAATTGTGATTTAATTCTAAACATTGCTGAATTATAATTAGTTATATTTTTAAAATCTTTCAATCTCAGATGGGTCCATTCATAACGAGCTTGTGGAAGGATGACCATCTTCAAGTGGTCGTATCTTTCTTTTAAATTGTTCCACAATATAAGGGGATCCTTACTCGTAAGGTATTCCATTTTTAAACCTCCGTCAAGATGATGACGAAGAAATATCATGGCCTTGGCCTTGTCTTGATTCGATGCCTTATTGTCGTTTTTTATAGTGTCTGTCAGACCCATCACATTCAAATGTATTTTGGCGTCCCGTGCCCAGGACATATAAGTTTTGCCCGATATACCTAGGGCGCTAAATTCGCGCTTGGAAATATTAGACAATATTTAAGAAAATTAAATACTAATCTTTAAATATTGTTGAAATTTTTTTGCAGAGACTCGTATTGATAACGTGATATAAAATTATAATAACAAAATACAAACAAAGAGAGAAGGACGAATCTTTTGTTAATAGTTCCCACTCCCAAATTTGTACATACAACATGGGTTATTTATAACCCATGCATGGAAACTTATACAATATTCAAATCAAGGGGTGGGGAATTAGTAAGCACTCTTGCCAACTTAAGATGATGCCAAATGACAACTTAATTGGACACTTGGCATGGCATCCATTTCACAATATATTGATCATTTTTCTAGTGCCATATTACATCATGATTGAAAATGGATGTAATAATTTCTTGTAAAATCTAAAAGTAAGAATGATTAATGGTACTACAAGACTTATCAAACATAAACTTTTAATTATTCTATTTAACCTAAATTTTCATTAATTATAATTCATAATTTCTCTTATCATTTAAATATAATTTGTAATTTATCTCCTTTATTTTCTCCCTTTCTCTATCTTCTATTTCTTTTTCATTTTTTCTTCTTCTTCTTTTTTTTCTTTTCTTTTGTATTGTTTTTTTCTTTTTTCCATTTCCTTTTTTTCTTTTCCGTTTTATTCTTTTTCACTTTTTTTTTTAATTTTTTCTCTATTTTTATATTCCCCTTTTCTTTCTCTTCCATTTTTTTTTCTCTTTTTTTTTTCTTTCCTTTTTTTTGTATTTTTCTTTTTTGTTCTTGTTTCATTTATTTTTATTTTTTTTTTTTCATTTTTTCCTTCTTTTTTCATTTATTTAATATATTTTTTTTCTCTTATTTTTAGTTGTTGTTGTTGTTGTACTTTATATTTAATATATATTTTTATATTTTATATTTATTTGTGTGATATTATATATTTTAAATAGATTTTTATTTGTATTTGAATAGGTAGTCATAAATATATATAATTTATCATTTGTATTTATATACAAACAAATATATGGATTAATTGTATTTTCTTGAATCTAAAATACACAAAGATGCAATGTATTATTCAATATAAATGTATCATTAGTAACAAATTCAAATAGAAACAAATGAAATTACAAATACAATGTGTGGTCAGCTTACACACATCCATTTAAATTTTATGTTTATTTTTCAAAATATTATATCAAAGTCTACCCCTATTAGTGAATTTAAAAATGCTTTATTAAACTTCCGTTCATTTTTTCCCTCTAATACTTCAAATATTTTTATATATTTTGAAACTATATATATATATATATTGTTGAATATTTTTTTTTTGCTGAACGCTTACATTCTAATACTATATTGCTAATTGAAAGAGGATTATAACTTTTTTTAATGCTTAATGTAATTAAATCAAAATGTGATTATAAGAGATTTACGAGCCATACAACTTACAAGGTTGAAAGAAAAAACTATTCGTACTGAATAGTCATACTAAGGCTCCATTTGTTTTTTTTTTAAGATTCAGACGTCTGAATCTGAATGCACATCTGAATGATTAAGATGTTGTCTCTAGATCTGAAAACTGAGTGTTAAGACTGTTTGTTTTTCAACATCTGAATGTGTAAAAAAATTTTATTTGTATAAATAATAAAATAAAAAATAAAATTCAAATAAAAAATTAATTATATATTAAAAAAGTATGTAATTTAATAAAATAAAATTTTTAGTATTTGATTGAGAAAAAATATTTATGTTTGTTAGTGATCGTGGAGATGGCTTATAATGGTGGTTGCGGTGACAATGATTGATGTTAGTGATTAATATTATTGGTGGTGATAATTGTGATGGTTGGTATTGTAGTGACTGTTATGATGGTGGCGATTGATGGTGGTGGTGGTTGTTGTGATGTGACGTTGCTTGATGTTAGTAGTTTAAGATATTGATTGTGTTGGCTGAAACATGAATGCATGATGATTGACGATGTGTTGGTGCTAGTTGGAGATTTTATTTGTTGTGATGTGGAGATGGTTGTTAGTAGAGATAAATTGTAGCGATAGTACTGGTTGAAGTAGTGGTAGAGGTGACATTACTAGTAACAATGCTGGTGGCGGTCAAAGAATGTGTAGAGGTTGTGATGTATTAGTAGTGGTTCTAGTTGTGATAGATGAGTTGGTTGGTAGTAGGAATTGGCCGCTAGTGGTTGTTGATTGTGTTGTTGTTGACGGCAATGGTGGTGGTGAATATAATAGAATGAAAAAGGTAGTAGGTATGGTAGCGGTTGACAATTGTGGTTGGTAGAGATATTTTTTATCGATGGTGGCTGTGATGGTGGAGGTGGTTGGTGGTAGTGGGTGCTGGTTGACAATGGTAACGGTGGCAGAGGTGGTTAGTGGTGGTAACTGCTGATTATGAATAGAGTGGTGAATATTATCTAACACCAGAATATCCCTTCAGACCTATTAAGACTTGATTCTAGATTTGAATGATTAAAACCTATTCAGACCTATTAAGAGTTAAAACCTTAATAAAAAATAAATGCACTTAATGGTCTGAAGTCTGAACCATTCAGATTCAGACCTCCATTAAGTGCAAACAAATGAGGCCTAAGTAATATTGTATGACGTGTATTTTCACATAAATTTTAATCACGTAGTTTTAAATTAATAGTTTGAATAAAATGGTATTATTGATTAAATAATTTTTGCTTCTATTTATCACACAATAATTATAATAAACTAAATATGAATAAGCATTTTTTTCGGGAGAGGAGAATCTCAACTCTCAACTAATAAAACACTAAAACACTAGAGTTGTCAATACGGGTCGACCCAGCCCACACGGACTTTGAGTTTGACGGGTCAGGCCGGACTGGCACATCAAAATGATGGGCCAAAAAAACACCAAGCCTACACCATTACTCTGTGGGCTGCGGGCCTCACGAGCCAGCCCACTTTTTAAAAAATAATATTTTATAATTTAATTTTAGAATGTTAATAAACATAAATATTACCAGACAATATTACATAGTGTTAATACATGTTAATCAAGTCTCCAACACCCCAAAAAAATACTCCTAATAGCGAAATTAAATAACTTTTGACATGATATCCTTCGAACCAAATAAAAATACTAATAAGCAATCTAAATAGTTGCATGTATTTGCTTACGGGTCCGCCCACGGGCTAGCCCAACCTATATTGCTCAAGCCCCACGAGCCACGGGCTTATCCGGGCCGGGCTAAAAATCCCTATTCTTAAATGGGCTACAAAAATTGAATCCCAACTCCATTAAATTACAGGTCGGATCATACCGGCCCAACGGGCCTAGCCAATATTGACGGCTCTATAAAACACATACTTAAGTTTATCATTTATATAACTAGTACTTTAGTACAAAGGCGAAACCAAGATTTAAAATTTGAGGGTTCGAAGTTTTAAAATAAGAGAACAATTTCATGCTAATTAATAATAACCATCGAACGATTACCGATATATATTGTATATTTAAAAAAGCAATGAATCACTTATTATTATATAAGTATAAATGTTATCATTATAGTTGCACTGCGAGCTAAAGAGAGTAGTGTATGAAGAAGTACGAGCCTTGAAAAAAGATCGTGATTATATCGACTCTCGCTTTAAAGATCCTAATTAAAATAATAAAACACAAATTATGTACCTATTTTTCATTGTCAATCATATAAAGATCGCAAACTATGGAAAAAGGTAAAAAGGAAATCACAAATAAGAAACAAAAACACGTATTTGTCTTCTTATCGGGAGCTTTGATGTTAAAACTTTGTAAAGAAAATAACAAAATTGATGAATATAAAAGGCTAAAATCATTTTTTAAATTATATTATCATTTACCACACATTATGATAGACAAATAATTGAAAAAGGAAAAATAGGAGAGAGTTTCCTATGTATACCAATAAAGAAGTTTCCGGTATAAGGTGCGCAAATTAGAATATTGATTTGGCTTGGAAATAAGACATATTTTAAGAGTGAAACATTTTATTTTTTTCGTTTTTTTAAATTCTCTAATGGTTAATTTTATATTTTTTAAAATAAATATTTTTTAGGAAAAGGTGTGTCTGTTTTTAAATTCCCTTGGAAAAGGAGAAAAAAGTTGGCATCAGCAGGATTCGACCCTTCCCATCCCGACGCCAAGAGCATTACCAAACTCCGCCCAACCACTAAGCCATCAGACAGCTTTCGTACCTGGGTTCGCAACATTAATATGTATAGTAATTTATTACTGAATTTTTTAATATAAGTGTCGGGTCTCTGCAAAAGCTATTGGATTCAGCCAAACCCCCTCATTATATTGTAGCTCCGCCCTAATTTAGTGTACATGTTTTGCACATGTATGAAGACTCCTAATTTTAGCTAAAATCACTTAAGAGACTTAGATTTGTATTATAAATAAATTCACGTAAAAGCATTAGTTGTCTTCAAAGTGGAGTTTGATATCTTCTACTTAGATAAATGAATAATTAATGAAAATATTGAAAACTTCTCACTTTTAATGGTAATAAAAATATATAAAACTCTCCTTTTAGTTATTAGGCATTTGTTTTAATTTATGTGGCTTTTTTCCTTCTAGAGATTTAAATTGTATTCACTCGGACTAAAATTTACAATATATTTTTTCATCATAGTAACATGAGAAGAAGTACGACTAACAATATGTAATTTTTAAATATTATAATTATAATTTAAAAATATTAAGTTAATCTAATTAAATTTAGCTTTAAAAATTATTTTTAAAATTGTGTATTTAATAGTATATGATTTCTGATTTTTGTATACATTTATTACTCATTGAAGTCTTCTTACAAATTATGCTATTACCTAATAAGGACTAACTTGAATATTTTATCACATAATTTCAAAAATTAAAATAAATATAATTTTATCTAAATATAACAAATAATTTAAATGTCAATCATAACGCATGTTATCATATTGAAAATAAACCAAAATTAATTGTGACTATTTACAATAAATAGATGATGATGACAATTATAGAAGACGAATCTAAGAATTTCGCATAAAAAAAAATTATCAACTTGTAAGTGCCAATTCTTTCGACAAAACAATGATACTGCTTTCTTCTCCTTTCTTTTTTAAGAATTAACTTTTCTTTTTCTGCCCATCATTCATGGAGAAAGAAGAAGTAAGAACTTTAGGTCCAAAGCAAATAAGGACATACATATCATCAAGTGAGTGTCACATACAATTTATAGGAATCATAATTAGAAACATAACCTTTAATTTGCATATAATAATTGATTATCATCTGATCCACTTCATTCCATAGCAATGTCGCATGGTTCTTCTCTATTCTTTGATCAAAACTTTCAACTGAATGAAAAAGCACAAGATATATGAGAATCAATTATTAATTTTTAGTCTATGCAAATCACACAATTATAGCAACTGACATAAATAAATCATCCTAGCATTATTAACTAAAGGAAAGATAAAAATAGACCACGTTGAATTCAAAAAGAAGAAAAATAACTTGATATAAAATGAAATAAAAAATAAAAAAAGCAAAGAAGAAGAAAGAAATGCATATTATTGAGAGCTAAATCTTTGTTTACAAAAAGTCACTTAAATAGAATTTATATAAGATAGTATTTTAATTGATTAGAAGTATACTAACTATTAGGAATTTTACCTTTACTAAATAAATAAACTATTATATAAGATAGTATTTTAATTGATTTAGAAGTATAAAATATTAATATTTTTACATATTTTTAAAAAGGGAAGATTACATATAGTTTAAAAAAGATAAAGGAAAAGCTTTTACTTTTTTTCTATAAAATAAATTTCATTCTTTTGCCACTATGTCAAAAGGAAAAGATTTTACTTTTTCTAAAAAATAATTTTCTTCTTTTGCCGCTATGTCAGTTAGTATAATTTTTGTTAAAATTCCTTGAAGAAAGTTGGCCGTCGTTGTATTGTTGTTTAGAAATCATTAAGTTTCTAGTAGAAATAGGATTAAGTAATTATAAATAGAAGTATATATTTAGGAGTCTTTTTTATTTATTTTTTATATAGTTATTATAGTTAATATTTAATATTATAAATATAATAATATTATAATTTAAACAAAAAGTGAAAAGACGATTTATAAATGCGAGTCTTTCCATATATTTAGGAATATTTTTTGTTTTCTTTTACATAGTTATTATAGTCAATATTCAATATTATAAATATAATGATATTAATATTGAAAAAATAAGTGAAAAGACGATTTTGTCTATTGCAAGACGTTTTAATAAAGGGCAAAAAGTTCATATAACTTTTCTAAAGTCTTTTCACTTTTAATATATTATAAATATAGATATAGATATAGATATAGATTATAGATTATAGATATAGATATCGATATATAACAGAGAATCTTGAATTTTGATAATACTCACAAACTTTTTGGTGCAATTAGATTGTCGCACATGTATATTGTTGTTTTCATATTTATTGTTATATTTGTCCTCATTTATAATTTTATGATATTTTTATCGGACCTTTATAATTGAACTATATATAGTAGTATTTTTTTATAAATCTCTTCTTATTCTTTATTAGATTACTTGTTCTTTTTTTTACTTATTTCGTATATTACTTTTTACTTATTTATTTGAGCAAATCACGAAAGATTTATATTTTTTTTTCTATATTATTCTTATTTATTAAGTAACTAGAGACATATTGCAAATAAGCCTACCCTACAAATTCAATTGTAAAAAAGTCACTTATTTTCTTTTTGATTTATTTTGATGGATGGAAATAGGTTGGTCAACAAAGCGTGGGGTTCACGTGGGGTCAGGAGGTAATTTATAATTTTAAAGAGTTAGGAGTGTGACTCTTTAGTCTTTTAAATACCACGTTGGTATCATCTACTCCATTAAATTTAATAAATAGCCCACCTCAGTATTAGTACTTTCTCGACTACTTTAAATTATCAAAGACAACTTTTCTTCTTCTTCAGACACTACAGCTGAAATTTTTCTTCCCCAGGTAAGTTTTTATCTTCTCCTAAGCTTTTCTAGTTTCATATAGGTACAATTTGGTGAAAAATTGAGATTTTTGTAATCTTGGACTTAGTAAATTTGAGGGTTTTTTGAAAAGATATTTTGATTTTTATCCACTTTCCTGTCAAAATATGAAGTTACTTTTAGTTATTTGCTTCATTCAATAGCTTCTTTTGCTGGTAATGTTCATCCCTGTTCATAAATATTTAGGATTTTATTTATTATTCATCGGATTTTGTGGTGTATTACTAGACTAGTGATCGATTATTGTAGCTTTAACATCACGTTTTGTGAACAATAAGGACATGACTTATCTTGATTTTACCATTCGAATGAAGATCTTAAAACAATGGCAAGAAGTAGAGGTATATGAGGGAACATACTCACCCATTTGTCTAGTAAAAAAGAAAAAACGAAGAAAGTGCGTGCAATGGAAAAATAAAAAAGACGAGGTTAGAAGATGAACATGTTTCTTTCTTAAATGAGATTGATGAGTATGCTGATGAAGCAGATCAAAATGGTTTTGGATAGTCTAATACGGAGCAGACTATTTTAGAAAATTTAGATGATGATCCCCAGTTCTTGTCTCATTGTGAAAACCAAATTAATGTTGAGGATTATGGTCTGACTACTTGGCTTGATGAAGTACAAAGTTCTCCAGCAAAAAATTCAGTATGATCTAGGTTATCATTACCTATTGAGTTTAAGAGGACTTTGACTAATAAAAAATTAAACAATAAGTTCAAGAGATCATGCTTTGGTCATTTTAGAAAGTTGTCAGTAAATTTTAATAAATTTAATCTGCAGATGGTACACTACTTGATACTTCGCTGTGTTACATATGTGAAAAAGCATGAAATATGTATTTTTAGTCAATGAAAAGCCAGTGTGTTTTATCTTGAAAGAGTTTTCATTGATGATAGATTTGAGTTGTCGATGCCCCCCTCCCATCATAAAGAAAAAGTACAAAATGTCTATACAAAAGGTGAAACCTTTTGCAGAACTGTTAGTCGGGGAAAGAAGGTAATGAGAGATAGTCTGATATCACTTGTTAGAGGGATGTAACGATCTAAATTTTTGATGTTATATGTGAAAAATATGTTTTAGTGTAATTTGACTATTTTACCCTTATTCATAATTGCATTGTGGTATTTCTAGGGTGTGAGGGTGATTGACATGATTTTTGATGTATTTTATTGCCATTTATGTGTATTGTGGTTTTTGGTGGCTTTGAGAACCTTATTATAGACATCAGTAGTTATCTTTTGAACTGTGTGATGGATGGCTGAACGAACTGCGCCAGCAAATCAGAACGTTGATTTTAGGGTGGTAACATGTTTGGTCTGGTTTTACGGTTTTTAAATCTCATTTCGATCCTTGATTTAAAAAATTATGATTTCAGGTTTCGAGGATCAACTTTTTAAAAATAATGTCTTTTAAAAAATTTGATATCAACATTGGGTTCGGAGCATCGAATTTGATAGGATTGCATAGTTCGTTTGCTTTCATAAAATTTTGGATGAATCCTGCTAGGACTTAGATGGAATCCAAATACCCAGTTGGTGCACTTGCGATCGTCAACCTTAGGCCGCATTGCGATAAGCCCATCAGATGAGGTGTCACAATCTTGATAACCTTTCCACGATCATGATAGACCTGCCAGTTGCGGTACTACGATCACGACTCGTGATCCATAATCGCGAGTACTGGGTATAAATACACGTGTCTCTTTATTTTTATTATTTTTGAGACTTGGAGCTTAGGGTTTCGTGATTTTGAGATATTACCTTCACTACTAAGCTTGGGTAAGCTCCATTACATTCATTTCAACTAATTTCTTCCATCTTTATCATTAGATTCTTGTTTTAATTCAAATTTCAAAGTGGAAATTAGGAGTTTTGGCCCCGAAGGCTCAAAATTGAATTTCACCAATTTAAACCCCAATTTCACTCCTTTTTACTTGAATAATGTTCTTAATTCTATAATTACTGTTTTTTTCTCAATTTCATTTCAAAACAACTTCGATTCTCGATTTTAAATATTTTTTCTGATATAGTTTAAAAATAATTTTTCTTTGATTCAGACTTTGTTTTTAACTTGTTTTTACTTAGAGTTTCATCTATAGACTCCTAAAAATAGAGAGCATATTTTTGAAACAAAGTTAATGATTTTTTCCTTTTTTTTTCAAAAATCTATTTTAGGGGTCCGTTTTGCCCCCTAAATAAAACTAGGCAATATGAGTGTCATTGACTTTTTTTTGATGTGTTGATTCTATATTTTAATGTTTTAGTTGATTTTAGGTCCGTTCGTGAGGAGTAGGGCTTCAAAATTGAAGTATAACAGACCAATTTTGGTCTTTGAGGTAGGTTATGGCTTTACTCTTTCAGACTAGGCTAGATGGTTAAATTGTATACAAAATGCATGTTAGAGGGATGAGAACTAATCATGAATTTGTCTATCTTAATGTGTTGTGCCCGTGTGGGGGCCTAAATATGAGGTAGTTATTGGTTTTGAGATTTTATGTGACATGCATGATCGTGTAGGGTCCTCTGTGATATTGATAGCTTGAAATACATGTGAATAATTATATTGTGTTGTTGAAATACCTACTATGGTACCATTGGTGTATTGTGCTATATACATACTTTATTAGCATATGAATCATGTGGAATTTCATGGATGATTGAAATAATGAGCAAATATTGGCTCATGTGGCTGTGGAATATATCATTGTGGATGGCTGTGGAAATATATCATTGTGGTTGGTTGTGGAAATATATCACGTGGTTGTTTGTGGAAATACTCAATGTCATTGGTTATGATCATTACATCCTCATATCATGCTCATTCATAAAACATTGGTACCACCATGGCAACATCTGAGAAACACTGGCAACACCTTTTAAAAAACCCTTTTCGAGGGATATAACGGGAAGAAGATATTGTGACATCTTATAAAACCCTCTTCGAGGGATGTGCCGGGGAGAATATATGGATATATAGATTGTGTATGGATTGAAAACCCCTCCCATGGGTCCTACATTGGGAGGCTTTCCTCCGTAGGTGTATACAGAGGTTGTGGAAAAACCTCGTGCATCATCATCATTATTATCATCATTCTTATTGTATTTACTTTATTATGCTTGTGATGTGATTATATTTTCGTTATGACTTGTTACTTATCTAATTGTCCTATCTTCCTATACTTGTACTCAATGATCTTATATGTATATTGTCCTTCCTTGTCCTATTTGTATGTGGTATATTGTATACTTGTGTTAGTTTATGGTGTTTGTTGCAATATATATGATATATATGTTAGAAATTTTAGTGTTAGAAGTGTGGGATATCATTGTGGGATATTTTCTAATTGCAAGTGACATGCCCTTAGTAAGTATTTTGTATGTCTTATTTGCTACTTTACTCGATTGGCCTATGATATTTATTGAGTATAAGTGGATTGTACTCACTCCATTATATCTTTTGGGGTAGATTTAGGTTCGAGTACACCCCACGTTGCTTGACTCGTGCAGTCATTGGAGCTTTTAAGGTAGTTGATGATTTTTCAGGTATCCATATGTCTTCTACTATCTTTCTCTATCATTAAACTATGTCTTTACTAGTTTTCAGAGACAAAGTTGTATCTATTGGATTTCTCATGTATTTCATTTGGATTTGAGTTATATTAGGTACGTTCTTATACTGTTGATATCAGTTTTTGGAAGTTATGGCTTTATTGGTGTTTTTGGTTCTTTCCACATTTGTTATACTTATATGGTTTAACTTTTTTTAGAAGCCTTACCTTGGGGTTGTTTTTTTTTACCCTTTGTGTATTATTTTGGGTGATAGGTTTACTCACCAAGGTTCGCTGCGATGAGTGCCATTATGACCCATTATTTTTGGGTCGTGACAAATTGGTATTAGAGCTGTTAGGTTCATTAGTCTCAATGGTGTAAGAATGGATGTCTAATAGAGTTTTGTGGATCGGTACGTAGACATCTATATCTATCTTTAAAAGGCTATAGGATGTGTTTCGGAAAACTTCTCTCATTTTATCCCTTATCATGTGAATTTTATTTATACCTTGTGTTCTGAGTTGTGTTTTACTCTTTCTGCACAGATGGTGTTGACTAAGTTCCGCGAGAGTAGAAATATAAAGCCTTTACCCAAAGGGTGTGCCTCGAGTTGTGGACATACTTGAGGAAGTGGACGGGACCATTGATCATCCCCATCTAGGAAGAGTGCTAAGGGACTCTCCCCTAGCCTCAGGTTGAGCAAGTTGGGGGTGCAGGTTCAATTCCAGTTCCTCAAAGTTCATCTTCCCTAGTTTTGGATGGGTTTTTGATGAGTTTGTTGACCCACTTAAAGGGTCATCCTTTGGTTATGCTGGGTGTTCCTCCAGTTCCAAGTGTGGATCCTCCAGTTGCTCCTGCTTTTGTTTTGGGTACTCCTCAGACCTTGAGTACTATTCCTATTTCAACATCGATATTTGAGTATAGTGTTCCAGGATCGAGAGTTCAACCTTCATCTATGTTACCTCATCATATAGGTTCTAATACTGCTAGATTTACCATGCCTCCTTTTATTGCTAATATAATAATGTCTTCAGAGAATAAGAAGAGGTTTGAGAGATTTATTCATTTGGGTCCTTCCAGATTCAGTGGTGCTGTAAGCGAGGATGCCTATAGATTCTTGATTGATTACTGTGAGAAGTTGCATAACTTGGGTTATCTTGAGTTGTATAGAGTGGCTTATACTACCTATCAATTGAGAGATGCTATGAGATATTGGTGGAGATTATTTGTTGGTTGTAGATCTCTTGATGCTCCTGAGATGACGTGGGATCAAATTATTGATGCATTTTTGGAGAGGTTTATGCCTTATAGCTTGAGAGATCAAACATATGATGAGTTTGATCTCCTGGAGCAGGGCTCTATGACAGTTGCGGAGTATGAGACACGCTTCCATGCCTTGTATAAATATTCTTATGCTAGTATTTCCACTGAGTCTGAGAAGATTCAGATGTTTGTGAGGGGTTTAGATATTTCTCTTTAGTTAGCTACGTCTCAGATGGTTGTATTTGGAGTGTCTTTTCATAGAATTATGGTTAATCAAAGATAACATAGGTCATTCTTAGAACATCTTAGGGAGGTCCCAAGAAGGTGCATCATTTTAGTGAGTTCAGGGGTCAGGCTCCTCATGGTTGAGATTTCAGAGGTTCTCGTGGATATCAGGGTAGGCCAATACAGGTGACCTTACAGAATTCAGGTGGTGAATCTTCTAATTCAGTAGCTTAGGGTGGTCGTCTGGGCCCAATAGTATCTTCATTTGTTGAGATGGGTCGTAAAGCTTGTTATATGTTTCACAAGATTGGCCATTTATGTAAGGATTATCCATGTCGTGTGATTAGATCTACTTCTATTTCAGTTGTGAGAGGTAGAGGTACTACCAGAGGTATGAGAGGTAGAGGTGGTAGAGACTGCGGTAGTAGTTGTGGGGCTACTCATCTAGTTGGTGGTCATGGTCAGTGTTATGCTATACCATCCAGGCCTAAGACAAAGGCTTCAGATGTTGTGATCACAAGTATCATCCCCATTTGTTTTAGATTTGCATCTGTGTCCTGAATTGACTTTCTCCTATGTGTCTGCATATTTTTCTTCGGGTTTTGATTCTGTTAGTAAGCCTCTTTCCATGTCTATTCGTGTATCTACCCCTGTAGGAGATTCTTTAGTGATGGATCGGGTGTACCGATCTTGTGATGTGACTTTTTCTGGCCATGAGACTTGGGTAGATTTGCTTGTGTTAGATATGGTGAATTTCGATGTTATTTTGGGTATGGATTGGTTGACTCCTTATCATGTTATCCTAGATTATTTTTGCTAAGACCGTAACATTAGCTTCATCGAGTGTGCCAAAGATATCTTGGAAGGGTGCGTTTCATTCGGGTCGTAAGAGGGTTATATCTTATGTTCAGGCTTGTAGATAAGTTGAGAGAGGATGTTTATCTTATTTGGCTCATATTCATGAGATTAGTGTTATTTGACCTACTTCCTTGGATTTTGTTTATGTTGTCCGTGAGTTTATGGATGTGTTTTCTACGGATTTGCCTAGTATGCCTCAGGATTGTGATATTGATTTTGCTGTTTATGTTGAGTCGGGAACCAAGACTATTTCTATTCCTCCTTATAGGATGGCCTCACCTGAGTTGCAGGAATTGAAGAATCCATTATAGAAGTTGTTCGATAAGGGATTTATCCAACCTAATGTATCACCTTGGGGTGTACTTGTCTTGTTTGTGAAGAAGAAAGATTGGTCTATGTATATATGTATTGATTATCGGTAGTTGAACAAGGTAACATTTAATAATAAGTATCCTCCTCCTTGTATTGATGATGTTTTTGATCAGCTACAAGGTGTCGCAGTGTTTTTGAAGACTGATTTGAGATTCGATTATCACCAATTGAGGATTAGCGCTTCGGATATTCTGAAAATATCTTTGCAGACTTTATATGGTCATTATGAGTTCTTGGTCATGTCTTTTGGGTTGACCAATGCCCCAACCGCATTTATGGAGTTGATGAATTGGGTATTCCGATCGTATCTCAACTCCATCGTCATTGTATTTATAGATGATATCTTGGTTTATTCCAAGAGTGAGGCTGAGCATGGAGATTATTTATGGATTGTGCGTCAAAGATTGAGGGATTAAAGGTTGTATGACATGTTCTCCAAGTGTGAGTTTTGGTTGGAGTCTGTTTCTTTCTTAGGTCACGTGGTGACTAAAGAGGGTATTATGGTTGATCTAGCCAAGGTTGCAACGATTTGTGATTGGGTTAGACCTACTTCGCCCATCATAATTCAAAGTTTTGTTGGCTTGATTGGTTATTATCGGTATTTTGTTGAGGGTTTCTCATCTATTGCAGCTCCGTTGACCAAACTAACTCAAAATAAAATTTCTTTCCAGTAGTTCGATGCTTTTGGGGAGAGCTTTCAAAAGCTCACAAATTTGTTGACTTTAGCTCCTATCTTAACTTTGACCAATGAGGGCGTGGGTTTTACCATCTTTTATAATGCTTTAGATATTGGGTTAGGTGCTATGTTGATGCAGGAGGGTAAGGTGATTGCCTATGCTACTCATCAGTTGAATTCCCGTGAGAGTAATTACTCTACCCATGATTTGGAGTTGTGCACGGTTGTTTTTTCTTTGAAGTTGGGGAGACACTACTTGTACATAGTTAGTTGTGAGACTTTCTCGGATCATCATAACCTTTAGTACTTCTTAACCCAGCGTGATGTTAATATGAGGCAGCGTCATTGGCTTGAGTTGCTTAAGGATTATGACTTGATTATTATCTATTATTCGAGCAGGGCTAATGTAGTTGCAGATGCCTTGAGCTAAAAATCGACTAACATTGGTAGATTGGCACATCTTTTGACCCAGGAGAGGCCTTCGGCCTTAGAGGTTCAGTCTTTAGCTAACTAGATGGTAAGGATTGATATTTCGACACCTGGGTGTTTTTTGGCATTTGTGAAGGCTAGGTCTTCTTTGATGGAACATATTCTAGCTCATCACTTTGATGATATGGGATTGACATCGATTCGAGATAAGGTGTTGAGTGGTGAGGCTAAGGAAACCTCACTGGATTTTGATGGAATTTTAACGATTACAGGCTGAATTTGTATGCTAAAAGGGGGTGATTGGATTAGATTGATTTCGGAGGAGGCACATTGTTCCAGAAATTCCATCCATTCGGGAGTGACTAAGATGTATCATGATTTGAGGTAACATTACTGGTAGAGTGGTATAAGAAAAAATGTTGTAGATTTTGTAGCTAATTGTCTTTGTTTCCAGCAGGTGAAGGCCAAGCATTTGAGGCCTGGTGGATTGCTTTAGCGATTACCCATTCCTGAGTATAAGTGGGAACAGATCACTATAGATTTTGTGATTGGGTTGCCTCGCACTTTTCATGGATCTAATAGTGTTTGGGTCATCATAGATTGATTGACCAAGTCTGCAATATTTTTTTTTTGTTGCAGGTCTCCTTCAGTACTGAGAGGCTATCCCATATCTATATTTGTGAGATTGTGTGACTTCTTGGTATGCCAGCGTCTATCATATCAGATTGAGGCTTAGTGTTTACTTCTCACTTCTGGAAGACTTTTCTAGATAAGTTGGGTACTCAGGTTGACCTTAGCATAACATTTCACCCCCTGACAGATGGCCTGTCAGAGCAGACTATCCAGGTTTTAGAGGATATGCTCTGCGCGTGTGTGATGGATTTTGGTGGCCAGCGGGATCAACATTTAGCTTTAGTAGAGTTTACATACAATAATAGCTACTATTCCATTATTAATATAGCTCCTTTTGAGGCTTTGTATGGTAGGTGTAATCGCTCTCCAATTGGTTGGTTTGATGTTCCTGAGGCTAGACCTCGAGGTACGGACTTGCTCCGTGATTTCTTGGATAGAGTTTAGATAATTCAGGATAAACTTCGAGTGGTTCAGAGTAGGCAAATGTTCTATGTTGATCATAGACTTTATGGCTTGAGATTTGGTGTTGGTGATCATGTTTTTCTTTGATTTTCACCCATGAAGGGTGTGATAAGGTTTGGGAAGAGGGGCAAGCTTAGCCCCAGGTATATTGGTTTATTTAAGATTCTTTGAACTGTTGGTAATATGGCTTATGAGTTAACTTATCCCAAGTTTTATAGGTTTTTCATCCAGTTTATGTTTCTATGTTTCATCGTTATATTCCAGATGAGTCACATGTCATTCATTGGGAGTCGGTTCAATTAGACGAGCGGTTGTCTTTCATTGAGGAGCCGGTCTCCATTGTGGCTAGGGATGTTAGACGGTTGCATTCTTGAGTTATCCCCATGGTTAAGGTTCAATGGCGACATCGACCTATAGATGAGGTTACTTGGGATGTCTAGTCTGACATGCATAGCTCTTATCCCCAACTCCTTGTTGATTCAGGTATTTCCTTGCCTTAGTTCGAGGATGAAATATATTTTTAGTGGTGGATGATGTAATGACCTGGATTTTATGTTATATGTAAAAAAAGTGTTTTTATATGATTTGACTATTTTACCCCTCCCTAAAGTTGCATTGTGGTATTTCTGGGGTGTGGGGGTGATTGGCATAGTTTTCGATGTATTTTGTTGCCATTTATGCGGTATGTGGTTTTTGGTGACTTCGAGAGCCTTATTATGGACTTCAGTGGTTATCTTTTGATCAGTATGATAAATGGCTGAATGGACTTCACAGCAGATCCAAAACGTCAATTTTAGGATGATAACATGTTTGGTATGGTTTCACGACTTTTATGTCTCATTTAAGTCCTTAATTTGAAAAATTACGATTTTATATTTTGGGGGTCAACTTTGTGAAAACAATATCTTTTCAAAAACCTGATATCGCCATTAAGTTCGGAGCATCAAATTTGATGGGGTTGCATAGTTCATTTGTGTTCACGGGATTTTTGATAAATCCCGAGGGGCCCGTAGGGACTCAGATGGAATCCAAATCCTAGTTGGTGCACCATATCTGGTGCACCCGCGATCACTAGCCTTGGACCACAATTGTGATAGGTCCATCAGATGAGGTATTGTGATCGCGATAGCCCTTCCGCGATCGCGATAGTCCTGCCAGTCGCGACACTGTGATCACAACCCATGGTCTGCTATTGCGAGTACTGGATATAAATACCCGTGTCTCGTTATTTTTCACCATTTTTGAGACTTGAAGCTTAGGGTTTCATGGTTTTGAGCTATTTTCTTCATTACTAAGCTTGGGTAAGCTCCATTACACTCATTTCAACTAATTTCGTCCATCTTTATCATTAGATTCTTGTTTTAATTTGAATTTCAAAGTGGAAATGAGGGGTTTTGGCCCCGAAGGCTAAAAATTGTATTTCACCAATTTAAACCCCAATTTCACTCCTTTTCATTTGAATAATGTTCCTAATTCCTAATTACTACTTTTTCCCCAATTTCATCTTTAAAACAACTTGAATTCTCATTTTTAAATGGATTTTAAAGATTTTTTTTTGATAAAGTTTAAAAATGATTTTTCTTCTATTTTAACTCGTTTTTGCTTGGGTTTGAACTGTAGACTCCTAAAAATATAGGGAGCATATTTTTGAAACAAAGTTATGATTTTGCCCTTCTTTTCCGAAAATCTATTTTGGGGCTCCATTTTGACCCCAAATCAAAACTAGGCAATATGGATGTCATTGGATTCCTTTTGATTCATAGATTCTATATTTTGATATTTTAGTTGATTTCAAATTCGTTAGTGAGGAGTAGGGCTTCAGAATCAAAGTGTAGTAGACCGATTTCGACATTTGAGGTAGGTTATGGCTTAGCATTTTTAGACTGGGTTGGATAGTTAAATTGTATACAAAAGACATGTTAAGGGAATGAGAACTAATTATGAACTTGGCTATCTTAATTTGTTGTGCCCGTGTGGGGCCTATATGTGAGATAGTATTGGTTTTGAGATTTTATATGCCATTTGTGGCCGTGTGGGATCCTGTGTGATGTTGATAGCCTAAAATACATGTAAATAATTATATTGTGTTGTTGAAATTCCTAATGTGGTACCAATGGTGTATTGTTCTATATACATACTTTATTGGCATATAAATCATGTGGAATTTCATGGATGGTGGAAATAATGAGTGGATATTGGATCACGTTGTTGTGGAATATATCATTGTGGATGGTTGTGGAAATACTCATTATGATTAGTTATGAGCATTATATCCTCATACCATACTCATTCCTGAAACATTAGTACTACCGTAGTAACATCTGAGAAACACTAGCAACGCCTTTTGAAAACCCTTCCCGAGGGATGTGTCGGGAAGGATGTATTGTGATATCTTATAAAACCCTCTCCGAGGAATGTGCCGGGGAGGACATATGCATATATGGATTTTATATGGGTTGATGAACCCTTCATGGGTCCTACATTGTAAGGCTTGTCTCCATAGGTGTATATAGAGGTTGTGCAATAACTTCGTACATCATCACCATTCTTGTTATATTTACTTCATTATGCTTATGATGTGATTGTATTTCCATTATGACGTGTTACTTATCTAATTGTCCTATCTTCCTATACTTGTACTCAATGATCTTGTATGTATATTTTTCTTTCTTGTCCTACTTGTATGTGGCATTTTGTACACTTGTGGTCTTTTCTGGTGTTTGTTGCAATATATATGATACATAGTTAAAACTGTTAGTGCATGCAGCGTGGGCTACTATTGTGAGACTTTTTCTGATTACAGGTGACGTGCCCTTAGTGTGTATTTTGTATGTCTTATTTTCTACTTTGCTCGGTCGGCTTATGATACCTACAGAGTACAAGTGGACCGTACTTACTCTTATTGTACCCTTTTAGTGCATATTAAGGTTCGGGTGCGCCCCACGTTGCTTTACTCAAGCGATCGTTGGTGCTTTCAAGGTAGTGGATGATTTTTCAGGTGTCTGAATGTCTTCTACTATCTTTCTCTATCATTAGACTATGTCTTTACTAGTTTTTAGATACAAGGTTGTATGTATTGGATTTCTTATGTCTTTCATTTGGAATTAAGTTTTATTAGATATGTTCTTATACTATTGACATCAGGTTTTGGGAGTTATGGCTGCATTGTTATTTTTGTTTCTTTCCGCATTTTTTATACTTATATAGTTTGGCTTCATTCTAGAAGCCTTACCTTAGGGTTATTTCTATCTTTTTACCTTTTGTGTATCAGTTTGGGTTATAGGCTTACTAGCCAAGATGAATGTCATCATGACCCATTGTTTTGGGGTCGTGACAAGGGAGTAGATTGAACAAGGACGGCAAGTTGAAATATTGTCTTGTTTGGTTTTTGCATACCCTTTTGCTTGCTAAGGACGTGTCTAAGGCAGTGGACATAGATTTTTTTAAAATGGTGGATTCATTGAATTTATTTGAGAAGTACCTGTGGGGGAAGGTAAGCTTTGGTCCAACTTTGGACTACCTTAAGAATAAGATCGATATGATCAAGCAGCACACTGCAACTGCAGAGAGGAGGAATTGATTCTATGCCCCATATGACTTTCCTTGGGGATTTATGGTAACTATTATAAACCAACAGACTAGTAGATTATAGATTTTGTTAAGCTATTTACTCTTCTTAAATTATTTGTGTGATTACATGTTTAGATATATGAAGCTTTTCCTTCAATTGGAAGGAATGAAGGCAAATTAGATAAATTTTCTTTGCCTATTCCAAGGATCCAAGATGGAACACAATCAAAATCGATCGATTTGCCAAAAGTGATCCTTTCAACCAATTGGGAGTTTCAGAGGTATGCCTTTTGACTAGGTAATCAATTCCTTTTAAAAAAAAAATTAAACTGCATGCTAATGTTTTGGTTATTTGTACATTGTGTACCCATACATTGTCCCTACGATTCGTGATATGGATGAGGACTACATGAAGTCCTTTGTTCCTTATCTGGATGAGGTGAAGGATCCAATCATAGACTCCTTTAAGGATAAGTTGAAAGGAGTTACTGTCCTCACTTTATATCCTAAGATCACAAGTAATGAATATATAGGAGATAATATTGAGGATGCAGGTGTAAATGCAAGAGTTCTGAGAGGAAGAAGGACAAACAAGAAAGTTTAATTAAGTTGGGGATATGCTGGTGATTAGAAATCAACCAGGGGTTGCTATGTCAAGGACCCAATAGTAAAGGGGGTGTTGCTTCAGCATGTGCTCAATATTGAGAATGTCTTAAAAGGCATCCTCGGTAATATAGAGTAGAAGAAAAAAAGAAGATGGAGATAGAGAAGAAGCAAGAGGCTTTCAAGGACCAAGGTAAACACTATCCATTTATTGTTGTTACATATTATTTTTCTGATGTATAAGTAGTTGCTTCATATTTAGTTTCAATATATGTAGTGACCAAATATGTGATTGATGATGATAAAAAATTTCCATTGACCATTCCAACGTTAAAGAAGTTGTTGGAGTTGATTTGGAAATTAAAAAAAAGGAGTTGTTAGAGTAGATATGGAAGATGCTAGCGAGGCCCTTGGAGATGCTTTTCCAATTCAGAATGTTGCTCAATCTGAGGAGGCAATAGAAGATACTCCCAAACAAGATGATCAGGTTGATGGGGATCCTATGTCACCACCCAATTTCTCAAGTCATGATGGTACCTACATTAACCCACCAATAGGTAAGTAAAATCTTAGTCCGAAACGATAAATAATGGACTAGTTGGTGAAAGGTATAATGAATACCAAAATTAAGCATAATAATGGACTAGTTGGTGAAAGATATAATGAATACCTAAATTAAGCATACAAATAGATTGTAGGAAATAAAATATAAGTATGATGACATACATATAGATAAGAGAGGGAAAATAGCAAAACAGTAACCCACAACCTAGTAAGGTTGGTACAAAAGACACTAATTAAAAAAAGAGTACTAATATTATTAATATACAAATAGTCTCAAAATGATAGACTGTCCAAAAGTATCTGAAGGAGAAAGAATCAACTCCAACTCCGAAAGCTGATCCTATCTCCAAACTCTAGAATCCACTGGATAGAACATCAACAATGACGGCTAGTACTCAGATCTACATCATAAAAGGATGAAGAAGTGTGGTTTGGGCACCAAAACAATGGGTAATTAGTAGACATCATCATCCAACTGTGCTAAATCATAATAAAAGCATAATAAGATGTAAGAACGTAAACTAAAGTTAGGAATAAAAGGGCAAACCTGAAATATCACTTCGAATGACAGATAATAAATAATAAGTAGATAATATAAAAAAGAATACAAGCTAACTACAGCCTAACTAGGCTTTCATAAGCCCAGAAGGCACAAACAGGAGAAGGATAATCCAACCGAGCCCCCATAAGCCCGATGGATACAATCAAGAGAAAAATACTACTACTAATAATTTTCAAGTAATCCATCCACTGAAACCATATCTATGAATTCTTTCATACCATAAACACCGGACTCAAACCGGATCCCTAATCATCATAAGTGAACCATAATTGTCGGACTCAAACTGCAGTTTAATATCATAAGTGATTAATAAGTGTCAAACTCAAACTGGTCTTTAAGAATCATAAATAAATAGTAAGTGCCGAACTCGAACCGCTCTTTAAACATCATAAATGAGTAGTAAGCGTCAGACTCAAACCAGTCTTTAAATTAAATACAAGTTACTAAGTCTAGACGAGCATCAACAGAAGTATGAATCATACGAGGGTCTAAGAATATGTATATAGTGACAAATAAGGACTTTTAGATCTACAAGAAGCTAATTAAGATATTTGACCTTAAAAAGGACCTACGGGTCCCGCTACTATACCCCAAAAGTTTATACTACGATAATTCTACCCAAAACTAGACTAAGGCTTCCAAGTTCTACTACAAGATGTCAAATAAGTCTTACAAGTACTAACATCACAATTTAAACCCAAGGAAAGGATGAATGGGTCAATCTACCTAAGAATAACTCACTAATCAGCTAAATATTCTAAATTTTCATAAACGTGCAATCAAGCTGTAATTTCCAACCCAAATCTAGCATAATATCATACTAATATCATAAGACAGCTAAATCAATAAGAAAAGTAACACTAGCCTACTTGGACAACAATGAATTCCTAAGAAAGTCTACTAAATTGGAGATTTTTCCTTCGGAGAAACCTCCATACTATAACGACTTGATTCTTAGTAATTTATGTAAAATATTTATTTCTGTGTGATTTGACCACCATTCTACCTCTCCACGTAGATGCTTTGTGGTATTTCTAGGGTGTAAGGATGATTACCACGACTGGTGCATTTCGATGTGATTTATGTGATATTATTGTTTTTGTCGGCTTGAAAAGCCTTATAGTTGACTTCAGTTAACATTTATTGATCTGTACATGTTGCGCCCAAGCACACACACAAGTGCACATGGTCTAACCAAGTAATATAGTGGACTTTTATAAGCCAAGTATCGATCCCTCAGAGACTTAAGTTAACAACTATCCCAAACTAGTCCAACTATTAAGATTAACTCAGTGTTAATGTAACCACAAGTAATTGTAAGTAAAAACTAAAAAATAAACTAAACAATGCAATAAAGTTAAATTTTGAATAATAAATAGGGTGAAACCCAGGGTTAAGGCTCTGCAAACACTCATACTATGTTATAGAAACATCATTGGTTAGGTTAATTATCTTGGTTGATGATTCACGGGGTTGATATTATGATTATGGTCTTTCGAGCTTCTAATCACTTATCTAACTTAGCCCCACAACTACATTATTGAGCGGGGATGTGAGAAATAATTAAATGCATTCATATTTCATCCCCTAAGTGAACCAAATAGAGCACATAGGTAGATTCCTATCCTAACTACAAATTATAACTTCATCAAATTGGGAGATTACAATTCTATTCTATCTATCCCACGATCTGCCCTCTTGTTCCTCCTTTTGGGTTCATAAGATGATTATGTATGTATTATAAGGGTCGAAAATACTTCAAATAGTGATAAAAAGGATAAATAATCAACCAAATATGATAAACAACCAAACTAAATCAATTTTGAACCATAATACCCATGTTCTTGTCCTTAACCCCAGAAAAGGGTATTTAGCCGATCGTGGACGTAACTGTAATTACAATGAATGAATACATGTTAAAATCCATAAAAAAACCTATTTAGTAGAATAAAAACCCTAATTTAAGTGTTATAAATTCTCCCTTAAAGTACCAAGGTCGTCCAAGGTGTGAAACAAAATAACTAAGTGTCCTATTTATACTTGGACACAAGCTGCCGATTTTGACTTAGGGTCGTTCCACACCATTATCGCGGTGTATAGGATCCGTGAACACCCTAATAGCGGTTATATACTGTAATTGTTCATTTATGATGATATCAATGGCGTTTAATAGCCCTAACGTGGTGCCTATGGTCCGTGGCACGCCAATGACTCCAAAACATCCATTTTTGGTCAAGTCTTGTCCCATGTGTTTGTCCATCCATTCCAAGCCTTGTGGTGTTGTTTGTACTTTATTTAAAGCTTTTTCATCATACATATATAATCATTATCAACTAAACAAGAATCTTATAGAATCAAACACCACAAATTCGAGCTCAAAACAACATACAATCCAAGATGATGAACTAGTAACTTAAGCTAAGAGTACTAGCTTTGTCCTTTTGATCTTTAACTTAGTGTTTTGTCTGTTGGCTTGATTCAATTGAACCTTAAACACTTTAAACAAGTTATTCCAAGCATTATTACACAATTAACCAATTGTTAAATCATTACACACTCTAGAATCCATCGAGATCACCTAGAACAAAACATAACTCAAGCTAGTAATACTAGTTTTCAAGTCTAAACTCTAAGTGGCCAAATTTGTTCCAAACTTGTTTGAAACACAACTTAAACATTATAATCAAGTATTTTAACACTTATATGTTACATTATACAAAGATTTACTCATTAATCACATGAGAAGTCCTAAAAACAAGGATAATTAAGGCCGCATAACCATACTTAGGTGCATAAATCCACCTAAGATCATCACCCCACACTTAAAGCCTTGTTCGTCCTTGAACAAATATTTAATCTAAGCATCATATTTAGAGAAGACTCCACACCTCTACAAAAAGAAAGACATTCAAGCTAGTACTACAATGAATACACACATAGCAAGTTTTTACCTTAAGCATGTTATACACTGGTGAAAGCTCAAGAACAATACTTCAAAACATCCTAACCTCAAGTATCAACTCACCAAGTTGTCAAACTCATGCATATTACTCAATCAAAGAGATCAGATAAATTACCCAACCATCATCAAACATGTGCCTTAATAATAAGAGAGTTACCCAAAATCACTCACATAGATGCAATTTATCACAAAATGGGTACAAAAATCAAGTTATGCTCACTCTCACAAAGAATTCACAAGTTACACAAGATGAACCATAGGTTTTCCCTTAGTGTAGTACTTCACTAATATCAGGATGTTAAGGCTCAATATCAAATAGGTCTTTATGGATTATAATGTAAGATAAGGGACAAGTAGGAACTATTCTGCCCAGCAATAGTGACTATCTTGCATAAGCGCTTTAATACATCACACTTTTCATTCAGTTCACTCTAACAGCCAACATTCCACCTCATCTACCTTCACACATATCTTTTGTTTTGCTCCATCTTATTAAGCTAGTTCATATAAAATATAGTGGGAGTATTTTCCATTTACCTTTTATTCAATTTTGAACACCTCTCTTTCTTTTTATCACATAACTCCCAATCACAACAAATCAATTTACTACACTAATAGCTACTTCTTGGGGTCTTACTTTCACCTCTTTTCTTCTTATTTTTCACTCTCCTTAAATCATTAAGTTTTCACTAAAACGCTTAGGATCTTTGGATCAATTTCATATCAAACAAAGAATAGAAATAGGCTACATATGAGGCTACCAAAGAGTAGGATAAAGGCTCAACAGAGCTGGCTAGGATTATGTACAAGGGTAAATTACAAAAGGGTAAGAAATATGGCTATCAAAGAAATGCCTATATCATCTCCTAAACCCATAATCTTTATTTTTCTTTTCACACACACACACCAGGTAAGTTCTAGACATCAAACAATAAGGAATACATAAAAACCTTACACCCCACACGACACATGCTCAACTCAAGTAGGATCATTACAAACTCTCAACCAAGCAATCACATGAATTCAACATTAAGCCAACAATGTTCAAGAGTCATAAACAAGAGCCAAGGAGTATCAAAAGTAGTAATTTACACAAATATCATACATTTACACCCAAAACCACTTACACCATGAAATCATACATAGCACCAACCAAAATATCTCACTTGCCTAATCACAAAAATTTAAAATTTACTCTTAAAAAGAAAAAAGAGACTAGGTTCAAAGGAAGCTCCCATGGAAAAGAACCACAAAGAACAACCATGGGGTGGGTGAAGTATGCACCTACTCAACTGACACCCACAAACTAAAAACTAAAAAAAAACAAAATCCTTTTGTAATTTTTCCAAATTTAACCCAAAATAATCTTAGAAAATAACTAAAACTAAGACCCTACAACAGCACTTCATCCAAAACCATGGGAATTTCCCCACCCCATACTTAAAACATACTTTTTCCCCAAAGTAAACTTAAAAGTAGAGATCAAAATACTCTCTGAGGCATCTAGGCCTAGCTAGTAGCATCTTTTATCTTTAAGAGGGTTCGGGGACCCCACACTTAGTCTTCGCCACTCCTTAGCTCAAGTCTTCGATACTCAGACTTCCCATCAACCTGTGACTCAACAAAAAGAAACACTACATGAACTAAAAACTAAAAATATAAAAAATAAACATCTACCTTAACTTGGGTTTCCTCCCATTCAGTGTTTGATTTAGTGCTGCAGCACGACTCAATATCACTACTCAACTGAATTCCTTCATCCTATTCCTCCTACTTGGAGGCCATCTTCTTAGTTATTTCTGACCTCTTGAGTGTTTACTCTCAAGGTTAATAGATTTCTTAATAATAACCTTTCCAGGCACATTAATCATCATCACTTAGGGCTTAGGTGGTGGCTCGGGCAACTCAATAAGACTGTTTTAAGAGGTCTTTGGTGGTGCAATTTCTAACACCCCACACTTGTCCACTTCCATCACTATAATCATACATAAATCTTTGTAGTAGGAAGGTGGATTAAGTAGCTTATAAACTCTGAAAAACACCTTTTTGTTATCTAATATTATTGTGAGAGTACCTTCTCTGACATCTATCAATGCTCTTTTCATCGCTAAGAATGGACATCTCAGAATGATCGGTACCCTGTAATTAGTATCATAATAAAAAATAATAAAATCAATAGGAATTACAAACTTACCTACCCTTATGAGGACGCCTTCAATTATTCTATTGGGCTTTACTATGGTCTTATTTGCCAATTGTAGCATCAAAGAGGGTAGTCTAGGCATACCCAACCCAAGAGTTTTGAAAATAGGCAGAGGTATCAAATTTATACTTGCCCCTAAATCACTTAAGGAATGGACTACTTCATCATCACCAATTTGTATGGGGAGGGGGAAACTCCCTAGGTCCTTAAGCTTCTCGGGCATTTTTTTCACTAACACAAAGATGTACTCCTCTATTAATGCCATCATCCCAATGTCCTACAGCTTCACTTTATTAGTCACCACATCCTTTAAGTACTTGACATACTTAGACATTCCCTGCAAAACATCTACAAAAGGCAAATTAATGTGAATTTCTTTGAACATGTCAAAGAACTTCTTGAAACAAACATCCCTTGTTTCTTTCTTGAATCTCTGTAGGAATGGTGGTGGTAGTATTTACTTCTTAAAATCTTTATTCTTTGGAGACTCAGACTTTCTTGAATTACCATCAACTTTGTCTGTAATCTGTTGAGGAACCGACTCTGCATCTACCTCCTTATTTGTCTTTCTCCATTTACAATTCAGCTCTTTACTACTCTTCAAAGTTATTGTCATTACTTGTTTCAGAGGTTTATTATCACTTGGAAAACCACCTTAAGGCCTAGTATTTTGTGCCTGCTGCAATTTCCCCAACTGCTGCTCCAACTTTTCTGTATAATTTGCTGATTTTTGATATCAACAAGTATCTTCTCTTGATTATCTAGGATCTTTTATAGTGTTTCCTCAATGTTACTTGCCAGTTTGTTATACTGTAGTTGCTAAAACTACTGTTATTAGTTGTTGCCCCAAGAATGAATAGGTTGAGTCTGCCACTTTTGGTTGTAGGCATTTGCATAATTTAACTTTTGAGCATTGCCCACCAAATTAACGGATTCAGAATTTGCACCTCACAAGTCTATAGAGTTTCCACTATTACCACAAATCTCACACCACATTAGAGCCTTCTACACCATATTAACCTGAACCTGAGGCTGCTGCAAACCCAACTTGCTGAATATGTTATGCTATCAACTTCGATCATACACACAACCCTTTTCACTGATATCCTAGAGGTATCATAATGCCAATCCGAATTTCCTTGTACAATTCGGTTCAACAAGGTGTATAGCTCATCATAAGTCTTTTCTAAAGCCTGACCACCTACAGTTGAATCTAGCAAAATTTTTGTGTTTTGGTCAAGTTCCTCAATAAGGGCGTAAGGTAGTACCTCATTGGACTGTTGGTGATATGGACAATCCTGAAGAAGAGCTTTGAACCTCTCCCAAGCATGATATAGGTTCTTATCTAGCCTCTACTTGAAGCTTAAAATCTTACTACAAAATTTCACAGTTTTGACAGATAGGAAGAATTGGATGAGGAACTTTCGGGCTAAGTCATCCCAAGTTGTGATTGAACCTGCCAACTTAACGCTCAACCACTTTTTTTATTCCCCCAAAAGTGAAAAGGGGAAGAGTGCCAGCCTTACATAATCAGTTGACACACCTGTAAGGATGAATGTATCACTGATCTCCAAAAACTTTTGTAGGTGGACTTGTGGATATTTATGTGATAGCCCGATAAATCATACATTGTTGTTCAAGAGCTGCACCATATTATACTTCTGTTAAAATCTACCTCCAACAGCTAAATCTACAAATAATAGAGGTCACATTAGTCACAAGTGGGATTGCCACTTCACAAACTGGCCTGCGGGTTGGTGGATCCTCAGCCATGGTAGCAGGAATGCCTTGTTTATCGTAAATGTATGGGATAAAATAGAGAAGGACTGCTTCTCTCCTCTATTAATGTAAGCATTGATCAGGCTTGGGGTCTGGCTCAATCAATTCCTGATCCCTTACTAGCTTACTAGCTTGTTAACCTGTTGCTGCAAATCCAGAAACCAAGACCAAGAGAAAATCAATAAAGAAATCAAAAAGTAAAACGAAACTAAGATAGTTTTCTATTGACAAGTCCCCAATAATGGCACCAAAAACTTGTTACGCCCAAGTGCACACGCAAGTGTACGTGGTCTCACCAAGTAATATGGTAGCTTTTTTACAAGACAAGCATTGATTCCTCAGAGACTTATGTTAAAAATTATGTCACACTAGTCCAACTATTAATATTAACTCGGCGCTAAAGTAGCCAAAATTAATTATATGTTAAAACTAAGAATCAACTAAAATTATAATAAAGTAAAGATTTGAACAATCAATGGGGTGAAACCCAGGGTTAAGGCTCTGTGAACACTCATACTATCTTATATAACTTCATTGTTTAGGTTAGTTATCTTGGTTGATGATTCATAGGGTTGGTATTTTGATTATGGTCTTTTGAGCCTTTAATCACCTATCTAACTTAGCCCCACAACTACATATTTGAGAAAGGATGCGAGAACTAAGTTAAATGCATTCATATTTCATCCCCTAAGTGAAACAAATAGAGAACATAGGTATATTCCTATCCTAAATTCAAAATTATAACTTCATTCAATTGGAAGATTTACAATTCTATTCTATCTATCCTACGATATATCCTCTTGTTCCTCTTTTTGAATTCACAAGATGATTATGCATGTATTCTAAGGGTATTGAATCCTTAAAATAGTGATAAAAAGAAACAACCAAATATGATAAACAACGAAAATAAATCAATTCATAACCATAATACTCATGTTCTGTGCCTTAACCCCGGAAAAGGGTATTTAACCAATCATCGACGTAACTGTAATCACAATGAATGAATACATTCTAAAATCCATAAAAAAACCAAATTAATGGAATAAAACACTAATTTAAGTCTTATCCAGCCTCAATTAAAGTCCTAAGGTCGTCCAAGGTAGGAAATATAACAACTAAGTGTCCTATTTATACTTGAACACATATTGTTGATTTTGACTTAGGGTCGTGCCACGCCCTTATTGTGGTGTTTAGTGTCAATGGCATGCACTAATCATAGTGATGTACTGTAATTGGTCATTTATTATGATCCAAAGGTCTTGGAAGGGCCCTAATATGGTGCCTAAGGTCCATGGCATGCCAATGACTCCAAAACATCCATTTTTGGTCAAGTCTTGTCCCATGTGATTGTCCATCCATTCCAAGCCTCGTGGTATTGTTTATACTTGATTTACAGATTTTGTATCATCCATAAATAATCATTATAAAATCACCAAGTATCCTATAGCATCAAACACCATGTATCAGAGCTCAAAACAATATACAATCCAAGACGATGAACTAGTAACTTAAGCTAAGAGTACTAGCTTTGTCCTTTTGATTTTTAACTTAGTGTTTTATCTCTTTTCTAGTTTCAATTGAACGTTAATCACTATAAACAAGTTATTCCATGAATAATTACATAATTAACCCCTTGGTAACTCATTAAACACACTAGAATCCATCGAGATCAACTAAAATAACACATAGCTCAAGCTAGTAATACTAGTTTTCTCGTCTAAAATCTAAGTGGCCAAATTGGTTCTAAATTTTAAAACACACCTTAAACATTGTAATCAAGTAGTTTAACACTTATATGCTCCATTATAAAAAGATTTACTCATTAATCACAAGAGAAGTCCTCAAAACAAGGCTAATTAAGGTCGGATAACCATACTTAGGTGCATAAATCCACCTAAGATCAGTGTATCAGATAGCAAAATAGGTTACATCAGTAGATCCAAAATATCAATTTTAGGATGGTATCATTATTGGGATGGTTTTGTGGCTTTTATATCTTATTTCAAACCTCAATTAAGAAAGTTATGAAATTGGGTTTCAATGGTCAACTTTGTGAAAATAATATTTTTTTGAAAATCTAATATCGCCTTTGAGTACAGAGCATCGAATTTGATAGGGTAGCATAGTTCATTTGCGTTCATGATATTACAAATAAATCCTGAGGGGTCTGTGGAGACTTGGAGTTCTCCAAGTCTTCAGCTGGTGCACCACTCAGTTAGTGCACTCACGTAAGCAATACTTTAGTCGCTTATGAAACTCAGTAGATCAAACCAAGTGTCACATCCGCGACATCTTGATCGTAATTACGAGCCCCACATAAGAGATGACAGGTTCGCTTATTCCATGCCTGCCCTCAGGCAAGGTATCACATACATGCCACCTGGTCGCTTATGCAATAGTCACAAAAGTGACACTGTGATTGATTATGCAATGCCTGGGTCCTTTAAATACCTACGTTTTTCTATTTTTACCATTTTTGAGACTTGGAGCTTAGGGTTTCATGATTTTGAGAAATTTTCTCTATTTCTAAGCATGGGTAAGATCCAAACACCCATTTCAACTATTTTTCTTCAATTTTATCATCTAATACTTGTTTAAACGCAGATTTTTAAGTAGAAAATTGGGAATTTTGGCCCAAAAAGCCTAAAAATTATATTTCTCCAACTTACACCCCGATTTTAATCTTGTTCTTTCTTGGGTGAGTTTCTAATCTTAAAATTTTCACTTTTATCTCAATTTCATCTTTAAAACAACTGCAATTCTCGATTTTTAATGTGGATTTTGGGGATTTTTATCGGTAAAGTTTGAAAATAATTTTTCTTCAATTTGGACCTCATTTTTAACTCGTTTTTGCTTAGCTTTTAGTTATAGAACCCCAAAAGTATGGGGAACATGTTTCAAAAATAAAATTTCAATTTTACTCTTTTTTTTTCAAAACCTATTTTTGGTGTTCGTTTTGACCCCGACTTAGAAATAGGCAATATAGGTGTCGTTGGCTTTATTTTGACACATAGATTCTATATTGCTATATCTTAGTTGATTTCAAGTCTGTTCATGGGAGTAAGTCTTCAGATTGAAAGGCATACAAGCTAGTTTTCTGCATTTGATATAGGTTACAGCTAAACTTTCTTCAGACTGGGTTGGGTAGCTAATGTTGATACAAAATCATGTTCAGAGTGTGGGAACTAATCATGAAAATGGCTATATTTATTGTGTTATGCCCATGTGGGAGCCTATATATTGATCTTATTTGGTGGTTTTGGGAAATTATTTGCTTTATGTGATCGTGTGGGGTCCTATATGATATTATTGTCCATGTGTATGTGAAATTAGTTGTATCTTGTTAATGAAAAAGCCTAATGTGTAAACTAGTTGTATCTTGTTGATGAAAACACCTAATGTGGTATCCATGGTGACTTCTATAATGTACATCATTCTATAGGCATATGTATTATGTCAGATTCATGGATGGTTGGATAAATGAGTGAAATTTGGATCACTTTGTTGGTATATTAGTTGGATATGGAATTTTTTATTCTGGTTGGTTGGGAGAATTATATCCTCATATTTATATTCATTCTTGAAACATTGGTACCATCGTAGAAATACTAGAAACACTGGTTTTTTCCAATAAAAAATATGACATCTTAAAAACCCTTTATCGAAGGATGTATCGGAGAGGATATATGGATATTGATCTTGGATATTGGTTGTATACGGGTTGATGAACCACCCATGGGTCCTACATTGGGAAGCTTTAGCTCTGTAGATGAATCAGAGGTTGTGCGACGACCTCGTCCATCAAATCATCATTATCATCATCATCCCCATTTGCATTTTATTGACATTGTACCTTTATTATGTTACTTTATCTCCCCTGATGTATACATGTCTATGTGTTTTTCCTCTTTCATACTTGTATGTGTGATATCTGTATACTTGTGTTTCTTTTTCATAATTTCTATGATTTATGTGAATGTTATAGAGTGGTTAGTAGAGATAGTATGGGCTACTGTTTGTGACATTTTCTGGTTACAGGTGACGTTGATGTCGCCCAAAGCTAACCTCCAAAGAAGTATGTTGTGGTCGATGTCAAATATAGTAACCCAAATCAGGTTGAGGTCGAACCCATAGGGAAAATGTTGAACAGTTGCTTAACTTGACAAAATCCACGAGCAGTACGAAAAAGCAAATGAGGGGATTTGGAAGTAGACGGTAAGTATTAACCAAACTTGAATGCTTTGAGTTTGTAAATGATAGAAGACGAACACTAGGACTGTATTCCCCCTGTCTTCCCAACTCGGTAAATTTCTCTTGATTAGCCCACCTATTCTATTTCTCTGCATGTAAAGTTGACAAGCTATGTATTATCAACCATCTTGTGAACGTGTTGATAAATCTCACCGTTTACCTTATGAGTCTTATGGTGTCACCTTATTGCTCCTTGTCTATAACTTCAGTTTAACTCTCACCTTTTGAGTCTCGAGTTGATTAGATGATATGGAAGAATAATAAGATGGACGTGAATCATAAATTACTGTCTTAATCCTCTTTTCCCAATCTCAAACACCCTTGTGAGAACGTTATCAAATACAAGCAATCCTCAAGCTTCTGCAGTAGCTCTGAGGTCAATTAATATGAAGAAGATTAAGATACGTGTAACTACTTTAGAATAGATGAATCTCCCACTTTCTTTACGTAGTTAATCCATCAGGGTTCCGACAACCTTAGTCAAGGAAATTAGCCGTTCATGTTCATGAAACAATCCATGATAATCAATAAAGAAAATATGTAATTAAATGCACAAGAATGAGAAGATTAAAATCTAATATCTGCTATTGAATAATAACCCAAAATCATAAGAACAATGTAAAGTATGTAATAAAATATCAATGAACTTAACCTAATAAAATATTAACCCTAGGGTATTTATAGTATCTCAAAATAACTCAAAAATCCTAATTTAAATGGAATAGGAAAAGTAAGTCGGCGCAAGGTACGACTAGCTTCGTCCACTCGTAAGATCTTATTACGAGTCGTACTATGTATCTCGTATGTTCTCTAGTGTATGATCTTCTAAGGTTCCAAGTTTCTGTTAGCTTTACGACTCATATTCATGAGTTTTACCTTGACCATACGACTCATAGCCTTCAAGCATAAATTCTTTATTTTAAGCATCAAAAGTGTTGTGTTTCCACAATGCATCAACACCCTCAACTTAGACTTTTGTGTTTCCTCAGGAAAAACAAAAATAAAAAACTCTAACATGACAATAATGCTTAAATAGGAAGATCCTAAGATACATATGGCAGTGACTTTCTAATTCAATTTTCAACCTTTTTATTCTCCCTCCTAGTTGTAGTTTTTAAGAGTACAATTATGTATATCAATTTGCCTTGCAGAGAAACATAAAGGAATCCAATGATGGCATTACACTAGTAACAAACAACTAGGCAAATACAGATCACAGTAACCAAATAGTCTAGCATCCTAACACCATGATCCATGTGCGCTCACAATCAAAAGAATTACATTCACTCAGTTTAGATTAGTAATGATATTTAGGGATATTTCAACAGGACGCTCTCACTCACAAAAAAGTATCAGCCGGTGTATACAGAATACCATAGGCTTACTCATATGCTCTCTTCCTGGGTTTTCAGATAGTCTGGATTGGATCACTAAAGGACTTTATTAGGCTTGTAAAGTAGGTTTTGGGGTTGGAATGTTATATGTTTTTATTTTAGTGACTCTGCCTCCTTGACACTATGCTTTATTTGGGGTTCACTATATTTTCCACTTTTCTTCATTTCATTCCCACCCTTATGTCTCCTTTTTTATTTTAAAGCACATACACATTAGACCAGGTACGGTTTTCTTTTCTCACTTTCATTTTTTTCTTTTTCTAGCAAATTTTCTTTTTGCTTTTGTTTTCTTTTATTCTTATCACACCTATCCTTTTTCATTTTTTCTTTCACATATCTTTCTTCATACTCATTTTTCCTACACACCCCTATAATAGCCACCCTCAACTTAGACAATTTTTCTGAGTTGAGGTGTATAATTTCCAAGGAGGACCAGAGCCAATACAGGTTCATTGTAAGTGAAATGGGAAGGTGAAATTGGTGTAAAAAAATGGGTCAATTAAGGCTCAAACAATGGGATCAAGGGATTCACATAACATTTGGTTGGACATTTAGACTCAAGTGGACTTAAAACAAGAATGGACTATGATCATTTCCTATTCAACTATCCTGAACCCTAGGTAAGAGCAATCGGTCAAGTTCCAGATTCCGACACATCGAGAACTGGTAACACTTCACACACACTCACACAGGATCATACTGCTAGGTACTACTTATCCAATTATGCAATTGTTTGCCTTACCTATTCTATCCCTAATCCTAATGCCATTATCAGATTCACAATCGTCTCACACACATACACATCACACAATTATCAAAATATAGGAGGGGTATCAATTTTTCAGCACTATTTTTTCAATATCAGACCATTTTAGCATAATCATTCAAAAAACATCTACTGCCATAAGTACAAATTTTTCTCCTAATTCGTCTATTCCAGTACACAACAAAAACAAAAACAAAAACATAAACATAAACAAAAATATGCCGGTTCTCAGTCTTTTCAGATTGTGGCCACGGGTTTTGAAACACAGCAAGTGTAACTCGTGGCGACCTTGGTACACCCTCACCCCAACTTAAAGCCTATGCACTGTCCCAAGTGCATCTAAAAATGTAATACAAGGGATCAGGAACATACCTGGGCACTCAAGGAGCCATCTTATATCACATCATCATGTAGGCCCTAAGGTCAGGTCCCACTATCCTTAGTTGTAGTCCCATCAACTACCGGGACTAGCTCCACAATTGTGGCACCGGTTGTGGCTGGTTCGCTCAGTGGTACATCAGTCATCGGGGGTATATCTCTGCCCCCTCTCAGCATCATCATTTACCAATTTTGAGCTACTAAAACCAGCTAACAACTCCCAGACCCTCACCAGTCGATCCTGCTCACTCTGGATGCTATCCTTTTTAGACTTCTTCAAAGTTTCATTTTATGCACTCTAGTGCTTTCTCTTCTTTCTCTATCTTCTTCCTTCCTCCTCTAGTTCTAGAATACTCTAGATATTTTCTACATTTATTTATGGCTCAACACTGTAATCACTAGTGCTGAGATGAATAGCCTGTCATACAACTCATTTACCATTTTCTTGATTTTAGCCACCTTCTTTTTAACCTCCATAATATTTGGGGTCTGACCTCTTCCCAATTGCCATGTCATACGCTTCTCTAAGGCATCCAGTCGACTCTGTACCTGTTTGTCTTAGTTTTCTAGGCTAGTGTTAACCCAGGGCTTCACACCCCATTCCATATACCAAACCTTTATCTCCAGCGTGGCCAATCTCTTTATTGCCTCATCCCACATGTCCTATGAGATCACTATCAAACCAGTCGACATCGCTCTGGGTCGATGTGGTACATACTATGTAGGAGGAGGGACTCTAGTTGTACCTACTACATCTAAAGTCTGTGGCTCAATCTGCACACTTCCACCTGTGGTATCATCAGTCATAACAACCTAAGTAATCTCGATTTGTCCTCTGTATATATCAGCTAACAGCTTAGCTCCTCTCTTTATTTGTCTAGCCATTAGGTTTGTCACATCTCTAATCAGCCTCAAATCTATAATGTTCGTAGGCTCAATGAAATGGTCTATCCCTGGAATTTCCTGCACCCCCACAGCTAAACATATCTGAGTAATCATGCACGGATAAGCTAGATGTATCTTTTCTCTACCTACAGCTCTATCTCAAATCTCTCGTGCTAAAAACTCACCCACACCAAACTCGTACCCATCCATAAGACCACCAATCAACGCAACATGAACTAGGTATAGCACATTATCCCCAGTAGTGGGACATAATCTATGTCGGTCTAATGTCCACCAAGCCTTAGCCTCAAAATTAAGAGTATGCTTCTTTATTTTCTGTGAGACCACACCTGGGCCACCTACCATCCACACAACATCCTCTACATTCAATGCAATCAGACTCGTAATCCACTGAAAGTATCTTATTTTGTCTTGCGACCCCAGTTGAGTTCGTATAATCTTTCACATTTTGTCCCTGCGGTACTCTATCTCTCCTATATTTATTGGAGGCTGAAAGCTTGATCCATTCAAGAACTGTGGGATAGTTAGTGGAGAGATATTTACCTGTACTCCCCAATTGGTCAATGAGGTAATGGGGTCACCACCTCTTTATAAGTTACCCTATGGATACTTTCTTTTCAACTCACCCTAGTATTCTGCATAAAACTCCTGCACTAATGCAGGTCTATACTTGTTGAGCACTATAGTCATCCACTGAAATCCATATTGGATGAATCGAGCCTCAAATTTGAGCAACTCGGATATCCCTGTAGTGGTCAACCTCCTTTCAAGATAAAGAATTATTTTTATTCTTCCATTTGGGAGTATTTTCAACCCATAATTATATGTTTTCCTATATACCGGGGTACCCTCATCATTCAACGATAGGCACAGAGCAGGTGTAATGGATAGAGGAGGGTCCTGTTTGTCAATAGGAGTGACATAAACCTCTTCCTTAGCCTCACTTTCACTCTCCGAGCTTAATTCTGAGCTTGATTTCACATTTTCCTCTGCATTACCCCCAAAACTTAATTCAACTTCCTCATTCTCATCACTGCTATCCTCTTCAGACTGGGAGAGTATTCGGGGTGGTGAAGTGTGGGGTTTTTTCTTTTTAGGCCCCTTGGGTGGAGTGTATTTTGGTGTGGCGACTTTCTTTCCCCTAGCTGGTCTTTGGTATTTTACCCCAACCTTCCCCTTTATTGGAAATTTAGCGAGGTCACCATTACTGCTGTATGACTCCATGGACTCATTCACCAACTTGTAATCAGATTTTGAGGCAGGTTTCTTTGTACTTCCCTTCTTTGTTTCTTGTTTTGAAGATGATGTGCCTTTGGAAGACATGAATACCTATTACAAAAGACAAATTAGTCATATATAATTAATGGGAAAGAAATTTTTTTTGTCTCAGTGTGCATGTTCTGTTCAGTTACAACTGGGGGGTAAAAGTCGTATAAACTGGGTACTACTTATATTACTGAGTCATATGATAAATAGTGTATATATGAATGTTCACTGGTTAGCTTACAAGTCCTCCTAACCAATCATAAGGACAAGTTACGACTCATTACCAACTCTCGTAAGTAGACCAAAAACAATAATTCAATTATGTGTTATATCCCCAGGTCATTACGACTTTCAATTACAAATCATACGGGTTGGATATGACTTTCTTGGGCAAGTCGCAAGTCGTACCCATACCATAATCTAAACTCTTCTAATTTTCTATATTGTCAGTGGGTACGAGTCTTGTAATGAATTGTTACTTATGAGTACAAATCATCAAGAGCCCCGTACCCACTACAACATAAGATTTTAGTTTGAGAGTTGATTTCAACATGCAATTCCTAATTTACCCTTTAATTTTACAATATTTCTACCCCATATCAGTCCAAAAACACACATCTTCAATACATAAATATCAAGTTCATTCTCATATCCTATTTGGAACTTAATTTCTAAGCATTAGGGTTCCCAATATCCATATATAAGTATATTCAACTCAAAGAAAGTTCAAACTCTCACACATTTTCCATTTCAACATAAAATATATAGAATTTAAGTTTGAAGACTTACTTGATTGGTTCGAGTCTAGGTTTCTTCGGTGTTATCACTTTTTCCCCAATTTCTTGTGAAATTTGTGCAATATAAGCGAACAAAACTAATTTTTGTTTGTTTTTGAAGTGAAATAGTGTGTTTAGAGCTCAAGATTTGGTCATTAATAGAGGTAATCGATGTTTGAAGTGACGAGTACCCGAATCGGGTACCCCTTTTTATTTTAAAATAGATTTTGGATGGGTTGACCCACAACCCTCGACTTGTTAAGCTTGGTTATGAGTCATATGTACGATGCATAACCAATGCTTATGGGTTTTTTACTCCATTCATAAATACCTGGAACTTTACCTGAATTCTAGAGTCTATAGGACTCAATATAATGAGTCGTACCCTGAGGTTACGACTCATTCTGAGAGTTGTAAAGACTCCAGAAACTCTTACCTCGATCTAAATCAACTCCTAGGTCCTTATGACTCTTGATCATGAGATATTTCTTTAAATACAACTCGTGAAGAGTCCATATGAACTAACTTCTTAGAATTTCTGGCTTTTTTCTACAATCTTTAATCCTGCACACCAAACAAACATATTACCCTTTAAATAGATAAGTACAAAAACATGGGTGGCCTCCCACACAAAACTTGATTTAACATTGAGACATGACATGGATAAGTTGGTTAATATATTTCACCAACTAGACTCATGGGTTGCCTTCCATGCAGTGCTTGATTTAACATCACGGCACGACGCAATTGCCTTTGTTACTCAGATTTCACCAAGGTCTATCTCAAAAATCACATTAATTTCCTTAGTGTTACCCATGTAATGCCTTACTCTTTGCCCATTCACCTTGAACGAGGCTTCACCATCCCGCTTCAATTCCAAAGAACCATATCAGAACACTCTTAGCACAGTAAAAGGTCCATACCATCTAGACTTTAACTTACCTAGAAACAAGCGAAGTCTTAAGTTGTAGAGAAATACCTGATCACCTTTTTCAATATCCTCTTCTTAATTTTACGGTCACGATGCAGCTTCATATTTTCATTGTAAAGTGCAAAACTTTTATAATCCTAGAGTCGGAATTCATCCAACTCATTTATATTATTCAACCTTGACTTTTCTACATCTTGCCACTCAAAATTCAGATTCCTCAAAGCTTATAGTGTGTTTATGTTCAAGTTCAATAGGCAAGTGACATACTTTGACATAAACCAACTGATAAGGAGAAGCACTAATGGGGGTCTTGAAAGCTATTCGGTAAGACCATAATGCATCATCTAACTTTCTAACCAATCAATCGTATTGACATTCACTGTCTTTACCAAGATGGACTTGATTTCTCTATTGGAAACCTTAACTTTCCACTAGTCTGCAAATGATAAGGTGTTTCCACCTTGTGTTTCACTTCATACTTCTCAAGCAGACTTTTGAATAAACGATTACAAAAATATGACCCACCTTCACTAATGATTGCATGTGGCATGCCAAATTGAGAAAAGATCTTCTTTTTAAGAATACGGTGACCCTACATGCTTCATTGTTAGGGAGCGTAATCTCTTCCACCTATTTATAAACATAATCCATAGCCACAAGAATATACTTTATGCCAAACTAACTCACAAAAGGTCCCATGAGATCCACACCCCATACATCAAACAATTCCAATTCTAAGCTAGGAGTCATAGAAAGTTCATGGAGTCTAGAAATGTTACCTTGGCATTGACATTGATCCCAAGTTGAAGAAAAATCATGTGAATCTTTATAAATTGTTGGCCAATAATACCCACATTGTAAGATTTTGTGGGCTGTGTGGGTTCCTTCATGATGACCTCCAACTGGTGAAAAATGACAAGCCTCAAGTATGCTCATCATCTCCACCTCAGGTATACATCTACGAATATTCCCATCCGCATAAACTCTGAATAAATAAGTCTCATCCTAGAAAAAATTCCTTACCTCATGCATAAACTTCTTTCTCTATTGGAAGAAAAGATCTTTTGGGACTAGATAACTTGCTAGATAATTTACATAGTCATCAAACCATGGAATTAGATCTTGGAAAGCTTCCAATATATGCTCATCTGGAAAAATGACATTAATCTCCAGCCCATCTCTCAGTTTTTGTATAACTTTTTCTTCAATTCCAGTCAAATGATCTGTAACTTGATTCTCAGTGCCTTTTCTGTCCTTGACCTCAAAATAAAATTTTTGTCACAAGAGGACCCACCTAATCAGTCTAGGATTTGCATCTTTCTTCACCTTCAAGTACCTCAATGATGCATGATCAGTCTGAACAACTACCTTCATCCCTATCAAATAAGATCAAAATTTCTCAAAGTCAAAAACCATTGCCAACAACTTTTGTTTCATGACGGTGTAGTTATTTTGAGTAGGGTTTAATTCCTTGATAGCATAGTAGATAAGATGAAGGATATTTTCTTTTTGTTGTCCTAGTACAACACCTAAGGCCTCTCCACTTGCGTCACACATAATCTCAAATGGCAAGGACCAATCAGGAGATACGATGAAAGGAGCAGTCATCAACTTCTCTTTCAGATATTCAAAAGCCTTCAAGTATGCTTCATGAAACTAAAATTTCATCTCTTTCTCAAGAAGCCTACAAAGAGGGTTCACAATCTTGGAGAAATCATTGATGAATCACCTATTAAACGAAGTATGTACCAAAAAGCTATGAACACCTTTTACAAAAATTGGTGGAGGTAATTTCTTGATTATTTCAATTTTTTCTCTATCTACCTCAATACCTCTTTTTGAAATCTTGTGACCAAGAACAATACCTTCTTCAACCATGAAATGGCACTTTTCCCAATTAAGTACCAAGTTACATTCCTCATATCTTCATAGAGCATTTTCCAAGTGAACTAAGAAGTCATCAAAAGAATCACCAATGAGTGAGAAATCATCCATAAACACTTTGATGGTGTATTCTACCATGTCAGAGAAGATTGACATTATACATCTCTAAAATATGGCTGGATCATTACATAGCTTGAATGGCATACGTCTGAATGCAAAGGTACCATAAGGACAAGAGAAAGTTGTTTTTTCTTGGTCCTTAGACACAATAGTGATTTGGTTGTAGCCTGATTACCCATCTTGAAAATAATACCACTCTCTGCCCGTAAGTCTGTTAAGAATCTGGTCAATAAAGGGCATGGGAAAATGGTCCTTCTGAGTCCATGCATTTAGTTTCATGTAATCTTTACACACTCTTCATCATGTGATTGGCCTCTTCGACACTAGCTCATTCTTTTTATTAGGCATAATAGTAATCCTGCCTTTCTTTTAGAACATATTGTACCAGACTGACCCACATGCTATCAACAATGGGGTACACTATAACAATATCTAACCACTTGATTATCTCTTTTTTCACCACTTTCTGCATTGGAGGATTAAGACTACGCTAATGCTCTATACCTGGAATCGAATTGGGTTTAAGTTTAATTTTATAAGTACAAATACCAGGTGGGATACCCATAATATCTGCAATAGACCAACCAATGGCCCTCTTGATTTTTTGTAGCACTGATAACAAAGCTTCAACTTCTGTCTCTATCAAATCAACTTCAATGATTACTGACAAAGTATTATTGTCCCTCAAAAATGCATATTACATATGAGAGGGGAGGTCCTTCAACTCTAAGATGGGTGTCTCCTTAATAGATGGACGAGCAAGTTGAGTGGTTCTATTTTTCAGATATAAATCAAGTTTCTTTGGTGCATAAGTATAAGAATCACTCCCATAGAGTGTGCATACCATCTCATCAGAGTCATCAATACCATCACTTTCAAAGTTCATAATCACAACTACTAAGGCTTCAACACCCAACCTCTCTTTAATAGGAACAATATCAAAAGTATCTTCCCATGTAGTTACTCTATTAACATCATGGAATGTGTCTATCTCTTAATTAGACACATCAATCACAGATATCAATATTAACTAACTAGGATGCTTCATGGATTTATGAAACACCCTGGGTTCTGGTCCTTAGAAATTTCTTGAGTTTTGAACTCTCTGGACATCATATGACTAGGGGTACTTATCATTTAATAGGGTACGATTTAGGGGGTCTTGGTCGTATATTAATCAGTGTGGTTTGGTTGGTTTTTGTTTAAGGTACGAATGGATCATACTAGTCATATGTTAGGGTACTAGTAGTACGATGGTAAATTGTATGGATCATACTAGTCGTATGTTAGGGTACTAGTAGTACGATGGTAAATTGTATGATGCCCTAAGTCTAACCTAGAGGAGTCTATTCTGCCTAAGGTACGGTTCTAGGGTACTTATCGTATTCTTGGGTACGATTTAGCCTTGGTGGTCATATTTTGGGTAGTGTTGGGGTCCAAGGGATGCCTAGGGTATGAGTGGTGGGTACCACTCATATGGTAAGGTATGTTTGGAGGGGGTGTGGTCGTACCTTCTTGTGGGAAATTTGTACAGTTTAAGTTGGGGGTATTCTGGATATTTCCCCTCTTAACCTCTTAAGACCCCACGGCATAAAGCACCTTTTGGGGGCTTTATTAACCTATTTTTAATCAATCAATCTCTCTTAAACACTCCTAAATTCTCTCAAGGCTCTTGAGTCAAGAAAGGTTAGGGTTTCTTCAATAAGATAAATTTGGGGCTTACAAGGGTAGTTTTTCTCCGTCTTCTTCGTAATCTAAGGCAAGTTACTCCTCCCTCATTGTTAGTTCAACTAAATACACAATTTAATACATGGTTTTCATGGCATAATTATGGTATATTTTTGGGTTTTGAATTATAAGTTGGGGAGTTCTGGTTATAAATGGTTGCTTATGGTTTTCCCATGTATTAATTATTGTTTTTCATGTTCTAATGATGGTTTGAATGTGTGGTTGCATGTGAATGGTTAATTGATACTTGGTTTTGGCTTTGGAAACCATATGTCCTCAACATGTTTGATAAAATGCCTATGAGAATGCTTTTGTTACACTGTTGAACCTCTATTGTAAACTTTGCATGGTATAAAGTGGTAATGGAACCCTAAATTAGTTTGGATAGTTTTAAATAGTTTTAATGGTTAAATGGTAAGTTCTTAGTGGTCATGGTCATGGTTAATTGAAATATTTGTAGGGTACAAGGGAATCCCCCAAGCAAACATAATAATGAACTACTTGTGGGGTACATGGGAATCTCCAAAGCAAACCTAATGATAATGGAATCTATGGGTACATGAGAATCCCTTATCTTTAAAAAGGTTGGCTAAGGACATTGCTTGTAAGATATAGTCGGTATGATGATACCACTTCTTATAGCCTTGATTAATAATAAATGAACTTGGTGGTTCGATTGTGTGCTAATGGTCTTAATTGGGCAATAATGGCGGGGTGTGATAGCTAACCGTGAAGGTGTGAGTCCAATGGACAAACACTGGAAACTCATGTTTATCGATATGAGGATTGGTCATAGAGACCACATACTATACTCATGGGGTACATGGGAATCCCCTAAGTTACACTTGTATATATGTATCATGGGGAGAGAAGGGTACACGGGAATCCCCTACTCCTATGGTATCTCCGGTTCATACGGCTACACACATCGAGGCCCGTTCAGGGGGTAACACTAGACCCATATAGCCTGTGGGTGGTTCTAGGATGGTTAACCTACACATACCCAGGTTAATGTTTTTAACGACATAATAAACCCGATTTTCTTTCCCAGCATGGATTATATAAATATATATATATGTGTGTGCGTGTGTGTGTGTATGGATATGTATGCATATGGTTGTTTACATGGTTTTGAAGGCTGGCATTATTTTATCCTTATCCTGAGTGCTTGTTAGCATTCACTATATAACTTGTCTTTGAGCGGCTATATCCCCACATGATGCAGGAACCAACCGTTCTACTCCTTCTTCTTAGTGATTGTATTCGGGATCAACTTGTGTTGGATTAAGTGGTGATCTTCCATACTCCGAAAGGCTCCATTTTATGTCATGAGTTTCTTTACACACTTTGTTCATTTCATAAACTTTGGTTTTGGCTATGGTTTGGGGCATGTCCTGATAGGATATTATTTTCCTTTCGGATAGAGGTTTATTGGGACTACTATGGGTTGGTATGGGCAGTGTCGGTATTGGTGTCCGCCTTGGCATTGGCATTGGTATTGGTGCTAACATCGGTGGACTATATTTGATTTATGATTGTTCCATTTTGTTTTGGATTACATATATAGACATATGGGGTTATTGTCTTAGTTTGGTTGGTTATTAGACCAATTGACTTGGCCGGTTTGGTCTAGGAAGTAGACTTATCCCAAAGTCATTATATCTTCAAATAAGCTATCTTGTTATATGTTCAGAATTCATCCGACTCAGGATTTTGACACGACCCAAAATCGAGCCTTGTCGTATTGTCACCTCAAGCCCAATAAGGATCGGAGATCATCTCATTAACCTAACCTAACCATCACATCAATCCACAAGTGTTAGATGAACTCTGGCTATAAAATAAGATAGCGAAAATAAGACTACGATCATAGCTTATAAAGCATCTAACCAATCCATTAACATCAAAAACTAACCAACTTACCCAAGTCCACATTCATCCACGAAGCCTCTGCATAACTGATGTATACAATATGTCAGGACATATCCCCGACAATATCCAGAACCACATCTAAAATAAGTCTATGACACGAGATAATAGACTATGAAATGTATGCCTTCCGAATAAAGGATGATCACCACTTCAATATCAACATATGATACGTTCGAACACCTGGTTCACTATATAGGAAGAGAAGAAGAAGCTTCAGCCTCTATGTCACGTGGGGACATAGCGTCCGGAGAGGGTTAGTAATTGGAGCGCTAGAATGTAACTCAAGGATAAGGATAAAACAGTGCAGTTATTCTAAACCAAGTCAAACTATTATATGCAACCACATTTATATCGACATAGAAATATATGAAGATACACATATACACAACGTGCCAAAACAAGGAACAAGTCATAGCATGCATTCTTGAAGTACTTAATCATGAGACATGGAGTGAAGGACTCAAACCTTCCACCCTTAAGGTTTTGAACATTAAACTTTTCCATTACATTAGGAAAGAAGACCCTAACCTCAAGCCATCCTATTTTATATGGAAAGTGGACCTTAACCACAACTCGTCACATCATATATGGTAAGTGGACACTAACCACAAACCATCTCATCTTATATGGTAAGTGGACACTAACCACAAACAGCCTCATATGGCAAGTGGACCTTAACCACAAGCCCTCTTATATGGCCAGTGGACACTAACCACAAGCCCTCACATATATGGAAAGTGGACAGTAACCACAAGTCGTTATAACTATTACTAGTCAACAATTTGGACTCTAACCCTTTATCCATGCATTAACACCCATTCGATTCAAAACGTAAGGACTCTAACATCTTTAGACAATTCAAGACACCAAGGCTACAATTGAACATTTTATATATGAACGTACGACCTTTAGAAAACCATTTAACAGCTAATCATTTAATTAGGCCAATGCCATAGTTCATACCACTATGCAAATCCATTTATGGTCATCTAGACCTTTACAAACCATTCATTCTTCATTAGCATTCTTATGCCGAACTTTAGTTCAAAACATAATTCAATTCCACACTTAGGGACTCCAACCCTTTTAGTTGTCATACCACCAAAGTTACCAAATTAACTCATTACATGGACATCAAGGCCTTCCCATATCCATTTACCAAATATTCATATTCATTAGGCCAATGCCACAATTCATTAATATTCATTAGACCAATGTCATAGTTCAATACACCATTAACAAGTGAGTAGTTATTTCTCTTAGACATTTTCACAAACACCTTGAGGGCATACATTCATTAAGACCAAAACCCAAGTGGTTACTCATGACCCATTTGTTAAAATACAAGTTTAAGCAACAGTAAATAATACCCATCACTATTAATTAAAACCCTCAACATTTGATTTCAAAACCACCATTTACAAGTCAAAATCATTATTTAAGACACATGATATTTTTACCTAACAATAAGGGAAGAGATACATTCCTTATACAAGATTATTCACAAAAGGAACTTGACCCCTTTAGCCTCTAGAAGAACACCTCTTCAAACCCTAGCCTCCAATCTTCAAGAGTGAGTTAAAGAGTGTTTTTAGTGAGTTTTGATATTCCAAAATGTGCTATGAGAGGCTACAACATGTTATATAGTGAGGGGACTTAAGGTTTTGGGGTGGGAAATGTCCATAAAGTCCTCAGCTTAAAAGTTGAAAATGAACTCCCAGGAGGGTATGACTCCTATACTAAATCGTACCCTAGGGTACGAGTGGTACCCTAACTTGTACCCTATGCCTCACCCTGGACTCCTAAACTATCTAGGATATGACTTCATAATCATAACTCGTATCTTAGGGCACGAATGGTACCCTAAACCGTATCATAAACCGGACTCAAGGCAGATTCAACTAGGCTAAGCATATGGCAAAATACAACCCGTACCCTAACATATGATTTAGAAGGGGCTTAACCATATCTTGGACAGTATATAACTCACACTACACTGGATAGAATATGAAAAAATAGGACAAAGTCATGTACTAGGGTACGACTAGAACCCTTGAGTTGTACTATGGGCAGACTATCCAAAACCCAATAATTTTGGCAAGGGCCAAGGTTTAAGGTGTTTCATTCTTCTCCACTTAGGATCATTCATCCTTGAATGATGGTTGAGGCAAGCACAAAAACAAGGACAAGACACATGCCAAGATCATTATCTATCGACCATTCATTCCATTGACTTTGGGACTTAAACCCATTATCCGTCAAAGACACTTATTTATTTCAAAGTTTAGGGACTTGAACCCATTGCTTATCAAGGACACAAATCAAGTTAAGAACACCAACACACAACTCAAGCATGAGTCTCTGGAATGGAGGACAAATGCAGATACTTGGACTTTATGTCCTTTTCTACCTCCTAAGTAGCTTCCTCATACTTTTGGTTCCTCCATAGAACCTCTACCGAAGCCACCTCTTTCATTCGAAACCAGAAAACTTGACAACCCAAGACCCTTATCAGGACCTCCTCATAGGTCAAAGATTCCAAAATACCAACATCCTCTAAGAGAAACAACCAACAAAGGATCACATATATACTTTCTCAATATAGAGACATGGAAAACCAGAAGAATACGACTTATGCTAAAGGGAAAGTCCAATTAAACTTATACTTTCCCATTGACACCTCACTATAGGGGACGAAATCTAGCCATATACTACTCCCATGTTCAAGCATATTTAAAGCAAGATAGAGTTAACTTAAGCTACGGGGTTTTATTTATTATATACATCCATGAACACTACTCAAAAAAGCATCCCATATAGAATTTACATATACATGGTCCACCTCACAAGGAGGATACCCCAAACTCCTTATTTAACCACCTAAAACCTATTCCTTCCCGATAAAAATCATCCCTCTTATGCATACAAGAACAAAAATACTTCACCGAAACCATTCTAGAAAGAATGAATAAAAATTGGACAAGTGTCCAAGACAAGGCTAACCCACAACTCAATCTCCCCATCGGGATACTAGGAAGGTTACCAAGGAGAACCTCAGGACATTCATTAACCACGGGAATATTCTCTAGAGAATGAGCTCCTGAGTTAGAGACTTTAACTCAGAAAAATGATACAAACGCCCTTTAAAGATCGACTTTTGAGCTCTAAGGTAAAAGACGAACCTCACCTTGAGCACTAAAAATACCCCTTCCTGTACAATGACTGGCTCATTAGTGAATTTGAACATGACCTTATGGGTCCGACAATCTAATGAAGAATAGCACCAATGCAACCAATCTATCCCCAAAATAACATCAAAATCAACCATCTCCAAATCTATCATATCAACAAGAGTTTATTCACTATCCATAGCTACCACACACCCCTTGTAGAGTTATTACAACCAGAAAGTCTCCTACCGAGGTAGAAATAAGAAAGGATCTAAAATAACTTTGGAATCAAACTAAAAAAACCAATCACAAATGGGGTCACATAAGAAAGAGGGGCCCCCATGCCAAGTAAAGCATACACATCAATAAAAAAGGAATTTCAACATGCCTGTAGTAATATTCGGAGACACCTCGGGCTCCTGGCGGATAGTAAGTGCATATAAGTAATTTTGGCCAGTGTCGGTACCAAAAATAGAAGTAGAAGAAAAAATAGCACCCTTTTGCATGGGAGTAGATAAAGTAGCAATAAAGGTCTTGTTGGCCTGAGCTGCCACTAGAGAAGCGCACTCTCGTTGCATGTGCCAAATTTGACCACATCTAAAATAATTATTTCTCCCCTTCTCACACTCACCATGATGATACTGACCACAAAATCCACAAGGAGGGTAGGTCAGTGTTGATTGGGCCCTACTGGCCTAAGAATCACCACTAACCAAATTCTTTCTCTTGGACAACTTATCTCTAGACTGTTGGCCTCCCCTTTGTTCAAAAAGTTGAGACCTCTTACTCTTCATATCATCTCTTTTAGTCTATTTCTTTTTCTCTTCCTCTACTTGTTGCATATACATAACTAACCTAGAGATGTCCATATCATTGATCAATAGAGCCACCTTATTCTCAAGGATCAATTTGGGAGACAGTCTCAAAGCAAACTTACACTTCCTAGATCTCATGTAAGAAACCATCTCAGGGGCATGCCTAGACAACTGATGGAATTTCAAGGCATACTCCTTAACAGACATCCTACCTTTCCTCAAATTCACAAACTCTTTTGCTTTTTCTTCCCTCAACTCTTGAGGAAAGAAATGATCTAAGAAAGAACTAGAGAAGTTCTCCCATATGGCAGAACTTGCACCCTCACCTCTCAATTATTCACACTCTTTATACCATTAGTACGCCATGTCTTTCAATTGATAGGAAGAAAAATCAACACCTTCAACTTCCGACACATGCATAATCTAGAAGATTTTCTATATTTCATCAATGAAACTATGAAGATCTTCTTCAATCTTTACACCCGTAAACATAGGAGGGTGCAACCTCATGAATTGTCCAACCCTTATGGCCTTAGAAGATGGAGAAATAGGAATAATATGCCCGAACTGAGAATCTACCAATTGAGTGAATAGAGTAATAAAGTGATGGTACTCAGCATTAGTAACATCCCCTTGAGGTGATGAAAGAGAAGGACTAAAGGGACTAAAGGGAACCGGTATCAATCCTGGACTATCAAAAATCAAACTTCTAGACTGGGTATGGACCCCATGAGTTGGACGAAGTTCATCCATATTGCCCTCAGTTAGAACTGAAGAGTTTGCCTGAACGTTAGATCTTCTTGGAGACATAATCTGAAAGATGAGCAAACCAAAATCAGAAGGATCCATGACCTTAAAATCTATAACTCGAGATATAATCACAAAAAAGAAATACATTCCTAAATGCCTTGTAGCATCTATCTTATAAGTGTGGCATACTGCACACCCGTAAAAAGACTCTACTTGACATGGCCTTGTGGACTCCCAACTGAACATGAACCTAGGCTCTGATACCAACTTGACACGACCCAAAATTGGGCCTTATCGTATGGGCACCTCAAGTTCAACAAGAACTGAAGATCGCCCCGTTAACCTAACCTAACCAACACATCAATCCACAAGTGTTGAATAAACTCCGGCTATAAAATAAGATAACAAAAATAATACTATAATCATAGCTTATGAAGAATCTAATCAATACATTAACATCAACAACTAACCAACATACCCAAGTCCACAGTCATCCATAAAACCTCTACAAAAACAATGTCTACAACATGTCAGGAAATGCCCCCGATAATAGCCAGAACCACGTATAAAACAAGTCTATGACATAAGATAATAGACTAGGAAATGTATGCCTTTCAAAGAATTGAAATCTCACTACTTTAATATTAACACACGATCCACTCGAACACCTGGTCACTACACAAGAAGATAAGAAGAAGGTCGGGCCCTTATGTCACATGGGGACATAGCGTTCGGAGATATATAACGGTTGGAGCACTAGCACGTAACTCAAGGATAAGGATAAAATAGTGCAGTGATTCAAAACCAAGTCAAACTATCATATGAAACCACATTTATATCTACATAGGCATATATGAATATACACATATACATAACCTACCAAAATAAGAAATAATTCATAACATGCGTTCTTGAAGCACTTAATCATGACACATAGAGGGAAGGACTCAAACCTTCCACCCTTAAGGCTTAGAGCATTAAAATTATCTGCTACATTAGACAAGAGGACCCTAAGCTTAAGCCATCCTATTTTATATGACAGCTGGATCTTAACCACAAGTCGTCACATATTATATGGTAAGTGGACACTAACCACAAACTATCTCATCTTATATGGTAAGTGGACACTAAACACAAACTGCCTCATATGGCAAATGGACCTTAACCACAAGCCCTCTTATATGGCAAGTGGACCCTAACCACAAGCCCTCATATATATGGTAAGTGGACACTAACCACAAGTCGTTATAACCATTACTAGTCAACAATTTGGACTCTAACCCTTTATCCATGAATTAACACCCATTCGGTTTAACATGTAAGGAATCTAACCTCTTTAGACAATTCAAGCCACCAAAGCTATAATTGAACATTTCATATATGACCGCATGACCTTTATAAAACATTCTAATAACCAATTATTTAATTAGGCCAATGCCTTAGTTCATACCACCATGCAAATCTATTTATTTTTACCTAGACCTTTACAAACCATTCATTCTTCATTAGCATTCTTATACCAAACTTTAGTTCAAAACATAATTCAATTCCACACTTAGGGACTCCAACCCTTTTAGTTGTCATACCACTAAAGTTACTAAATTAACTCATTATATGGACATTAAGGCCTTACCATAGACATTTACCAAGAATTCATATTCATTAGGCCAATGACACAATTCATTAATATTCATTAGACCAATGTCATAGTTCAATACACCATTAACAAGTGACTAGTTATTTCTCTTAGATATTTTCACAAACACCTTGAGGGCATACATTCATAAAGACCAAAACCCAAGTAGAAATCATTAAATCTAGGGTTGCTAATGACCCATTTGTTAAACCATAATTCAACTAGCACCCACATGTACACACCATCACCAAAAACATATACAAATACAAGTTTAAGCAAGAGTAAACAATACCCATCACTATGCATTAAAACCCTCAACATTTGATTCAAAACCACCACTTTTAAGTCAAAATCATTGTTTAAAACACATAATATTTTGAACTAACAATGATGGAATAGATACATTACTTATATGAGATGATTCACAGAAGGAACTTGACCCTTTTAGCCTCTAGAAGAACACCTCTTCAAACCTTGGCCTCCAATCTTCAAGAGGAGTTAGAGAGTGTTTTTGGTGAGTTTTGATCTTCCAAAATATGTTATGAGAGGCTACAACATGTTATGTAGTGAGGGGACTTAAGGTTTTTGGGGTGGTAAATATCCATAAAGTCCTTAGCTCAAAAGATGAAAATGAACTCCTAGAAGGGTACAACTCCTATACCAAACCATACCCTAGGTATGAGTGGTACCCTAACTCATACCCTAGGCCTCACCCTAGACCCCTAAACTATCCAAGATATGAATTCAAAAGCATAAATCATATCTCAGGATATAAATGGTGCCCCAAACTGTACCCCAAACCGTACTCTAGGTAAATTCAACTAGGCTAAGCATATGGAAACCTACGAATCAACAACATACGACCCATACCCTAATATATGACTTGGGATGGGATTAACCATATCTTGCATAGTATATAACTTACACTACACTGGATAACATACAAAAGAAGGGGACAAAGTCATATACTAGAGTACGACTAGCACCCTTGAGACGTACCATGGTCAAAATGTCCAAAACCCAAGAATTTTTTTATGGACTAAGGTTTAGGGTATTTTAGTATGTTCTTGGAGGGTGGGTTGAGTATTGGGGGTGGTCCCCACTTTTAGTTGGACTTGGGATGCCCATTTCGACAAGGCCCCTAGTTTGGGTCGTGTCAATTTGCATACGTTGAACATCACCTGTTCATCATTGAGTCTCAGCATCAGATGTCCTAGCTCTAAATCAATAAACATCCTTCCTGTAGCCAAGAACGGTCTTCCTAATATAATTAGGACTTGAAAGTCTACTTCATAATCTAAGATCACAAAGTCAGTAAGAAAGATAAAAAATGCCATCTTTACCAATACATTATATAGAATACCAACTGGATTTTTCACTGTTCTATCTTCCATCACTAGTATCATGGTGTTTGGTGTGGGGGCTCCCAACCCCAACTGGTTAAATACTGCTAATGGCATGAGGTTGATACTAGCACCCAAATCACATAATGCACGAGTGACGTTGAAAGATCCAATGGTGCAAGGTATGGTGAAAGACCAAGATTTTTTTACTTCTCTACCAATCATCTAGTATCTACAGTGTTGTAGTGATGAATATTGTTGACTGGCTCATAACTGACTGATCACTTCTTGGTGATTAGATCCTTCATGAATTTTGTATAGCCTAGAATTTTCTCTAATTTCTCTACAAGTGGAATATTGACTAACAACTCTTTTAACATGGACAAAAAAATTTAATACTTTCCCTCTTTTTGCTTTATTTTCATTCTTTGAGAAAAAAGAGGGAGAGGTCTTGGGATCGACTTTAAAATAGGCTCCTCGGCATTATCTTTTCCTTTATCTTGCTTGCTACTATTATCCACATCAACAAAATCATCATCATTCTTTTGTTCATCTATAGTGGGTACAGGCAGATCTATAGTGGTTTTACTACTTTGAGTGGTAATGGCATGGCAGTGACCATCATTCTTTGGATTTGCAATTATATTACTAGAAAGAGGGCTAGGTTTCCTTTAATCCAATGTGGCTAACATCTGGGCATACTAATACTCCAGTTGCTTGATTGTAGTAGTATGTGATTCAACTTTCTGATTCAGCACCGACAGATCTTCCTTAATCTCTTAAGACATCTTTTTTCACTTTCTTGGCCTTTGACTAGTTTCAACAACATTGCTTCTATTCTAGAATAAGTATCTCAGCTACCTGGTGGTACGTATTTATCACTCTTCTTTTTGTAGTCATCTTTGAGTATCCAAGCACCATCTCAATCTCTACTCCTGTATCTGTATCTATCATTTTAATAGTTTTGACCTTGATTCTCATGTCCTTGGTCTCGAAAATCCGCCAACTGCCGATGAAGATACTTTGCTTTCTCTTCAGATTTAGTGTCAAAAGTCCTCGAAGTGGATCCTTGTGCCCCATCTACATTCACATTTTCAGTACTCATTATTGCAAATTATTTTGTAAGCACCCCAATATCTATCTGAAGTTGTGCTACCAAATCATGACTAGCTCCATAATCAACAGCTGCTCCAGTAATATATGTACCCGCACCACATTCAACATCTCTATTATGCCAACCTAGATTGGTTATTTAAATATCACCTAGAAGTTACTGTGCAGCATCCCACCAAAGATGCATGAATGAACCTCACAAAATAGTATCTGCCATTGCTCTTCAACTAACATTCAGTGATCTATAGAATATGTCCAACAGATTGGATCATGTGATTCTGTTATTAGGTACTATACTCATCTTCTTCTTAAATCTAAACTATGCCTAATGCATGGATTATGCAGGTAACTTGTCTGAAATTGTAAATTTCAACTTTTAAATGAATCATACTTGCAGGAGGGAAAAATCTATTAAAAAATATCTATGTAACTCATGCCAAGTAGTGATTGAACCTCTCAGAAGTTCCCCTAACCATAGTGATACTTCTCCAATCAGATAAAATGGGAACAACCTTAATCTCAAAGCCTCCTGGTCTACCACTGGAGTAGCATATGATGAATAGATCTCGATAAAATTAGCAAGATACATGTTCGCATCATCAGTTGCTAATCCAAAAAATACACCCTTAAAGTTTAACAATTAAATTATAGCACTAGTAATGTCAAATTTAACATTAAGGGGGGTAAAGCAAGAGGAATAACAGCTCCTGTCTCAGTAGGTTCAACATATCCCGCGTCCTCTTTTTTTCATATGTCTGAAAATACTAATATACAGGAATCATTGGAGCTCTGAATTTTTGAACTCTTCCTTGATGCTCGGCCACTTGACTTGGCCTGGCTAGTATTGTTTGCTGGGCTACCCTAGTCTCTTCAGCTAACCATGCTTCCTCAACCACTCTAGCTTCATTCGTTGTTTCTGCTAATAATTGTCCAGTTTGTCTATTAGCAATATTTTGTAGGTTATCAAGTAGGGGAGGAGGAACATTCTAAGGGTCTTGAAGCCCAGTAGGAACACCATCACAGACTTGCCCTGATATTCTTCTTGGTGTTTGAAGAATTCTTTCAAGCTCTGGATCAAAAGGAAGTAAGGGATTGCCTCTTCTCCTAGTATTTGACATACACCGATGTATGCCAAATCAAGAACACAAAAAACTCACAAACTTCACAAAATTTAATCAACAAATCACACCCTCTTCCCCAACAATAGTGCTAAAATTTGATGTTTCCCAAAACTAACCTCCAAAGAAGTACATTACGATTGATGTCAAATATAATATCCCAAACTAGGTTGGGATTGAACCCGCAGGGAAAACATTGAATAGTTTCTTAGTTTGACAAAATCCATGAGCAGTGCGGAAAAGTAAATGGGGGAATTTGGAAGTAAGTAGTAAGTAGTAACCGAACTTTAATTCTTTGAGTTTGTAAATAATAGAAGACTAACACTAGGACTGTGCTCCCCCTAGCTTCTCAACTCTTTAAATTTCTCATAATTAACCCACCTATTCTATTGCTCTGCATGTAAAGTTGACAAGCTATGTATTATCAACCGTCTTGTGAATGTGTTGATAAATCTCACCATTTACCTTGTGAGTCTCAGGGTGTCTCCTTATTACTCCTTGTCTATAACTTTAGTTCAACTCTCAAATTTTGAGTCTCAAGTTGATTAAATGAGATGGCAGAATAATAAGATGGACGTGAATCTCAAATTATTATCTTAATCCTCTTTTCCCAATCTCAAACTCCCTTGTGAGGATGTTATTAAATACAAGAAATCCTCAAGATTCTGCAGTAGCTCCGAGGTTGATTAATATGAAGAAGATTAAGATACATGCAACTACTTTAGAATAGATTAATCTCCCACTTCCTTTACGTAGTTAATCCACTAGGGTTCCCACAACCCTAGTCAGGTAAATTAGCCACTCATGTTCCTGCAATAATCCATGATAATAAATAAATAAAACATATAATTAATTGCACAAGAATGAGAAGAATAAAATCCAAAATCTGCTATAACCCAAAAATCTCAAGAACAATGTAAAGTATGTAAAAGTATGTAATAGAATATTAAATAATGTAACCTAATAAAATCTTAACCCTAGGGTATTTATAGTATCTCAAAATAACTCAAAAATCCTAATTTAAAAAAAATAGGAAAAGTAAGTCCGCACAAGGTGCGACTTTCTTTGTCCATTCGTAAGGTCTTTTTATGAGTCATACTATTCCTCTCGTATGATCTCCAGTGTCTGATCTTCCAGGGTTCTAGGTTTCTGTTAGCTTTACAGCTTATACTTACGAGTCGTACCTTGACCATACGACTTGTGTACTTTACTCGTTACCACCTTGGACTCACTCTTTCATTACTTTGAACACTGGTCAGCTTACGATTTGATTCTACGAGTCATACTCAGACTTCTGACTCATCTTCTTCTGTGACTTCAATTCTGAATGACTGACTGAGGATCTATTCTCATTACGGTTGATTTACCCAACCTATATCCACAACATATGATTCATACTCTTCAGTTATATCATATCCTCACTTTCTTTTCTACTTGGATTTTAGTTTTGTTGTGCCTACGAGTTAGCCTACGATCCATATGATGTATTGGCAACTGGTATGCTGACTCGTATCATCCACAGACTTTATTTTTTTCAGTGTTTTTTCTTTCAATTTCATTCCAAAACAAATATTTACCTGTTTTACCTGCAATAACCACAAAACCACATCATATCTACTAAAACAACCTAAGTCCAAGCATAAATTCTTTGTTTAAGCATCGAAAGTGCTATGTTTCCATGGTGCATCAGGCATCCTGTTAGTGTGTATTTTGTATGTTTTATTTTCTACTTTACTCAGTAAACCTGTGATACCTACTAAGTACAAGTAGACCATACTCACCCCTACTGTGTCTTTTTAGTGTAAATCTAGGTTTGAATGCGCCTCATGGTGGCTGATTCGGGCGATAATTGGAGATTTTTGAGGTAGAGATTGATTTCATGCATCGGGAGTTGACTACTTCCTTTCCTTATTTAGACTCTATCTTTATTTGTATTTAGAGACAGAGATATTTTGATTTATGATATCTTGTGTATTTTGATCTCAAGTTGTACTAGTTACGTTCTTATACTATGACACTAAGTTTTCAAATTTGGTTTAGTATCTTTAATTTTATTCTGATTTTACTATATATATGTGTGGATCAACTCTATTCTAGGGTTCTTTCCTTGGTTTCGGTATTGATTTCTCATTTTTATCAATTTGGGTAATAGGCTTACTTGTCAAGGCTTACCGCGACAAATGCCATCATGATCCTTTGTTTTTAGATCGTGATAAATTGGTATTAGTGTAGCCAGGTTCATTGGTCTCAATGGTATAAGAATGAGATGTCTAATAGAGTCTCATGGATTAATACATAAACGTCTATATCTATCTTCGAGAGGCTATGGGATGTCTTTAGGAAATTTCCCTCATTTCATTCCTTATTGTGTCGATTTCCTTCATACCTTTTGTTCTGAGTCATATTACACTCTTTGTTGTGTAGATAGATGATGACTAGATCTCTGAGGGTAGAGATGTTGAGCTTTTATTTGAGAAGAGACCCCAGTCTAGAGGGTGAGTTATAAGTCATGGACGGGATCGAGGTAGTGGACGAGCAAGTGGATATGCCTCGTCTAGGATAGTGCTAATGGACTTTACCCTGAGCCTTATATTAAGCATGTTGGAGGTGTGGGTATCACTTCAATTCCACCGAGTTCTTTGACCCTAGTCTTGGAGGGGTTATTAGTTTGATTGTTGACCCATTTAGAGGGTGTCTTGGTGTTCCTCCAGTTTTGAGTATTGTGCCTCCATCTATGCAAGAGTATGCTTATGATGTTCCTATAGTTCTAAGTATGGATCCTCTAGTAGTACCTACTTCTACTTTTGGTACTCTACATACTCTTAGTATTCCTCTTTCAGCGCTTGTATCAGAGTATGGTATTCTGAGGTTGGGAGTTTATCCTTCATCTATGTTAACTCCTCAGGTGGGATCTCATCCTTCCATATTCACCATGTCTCCTCTTATTATGAGTACAGTTATATCTTCTGAGGTTCAGAAGAGGTTTGAGAGGTTCACTTATATGGGTCCTCCTAGGTTCAGTGGTGTTGTAGGCGAGGATGCCTATAAGTTCTTAATTGATTGTAATGAGAAATTACATAACCTGGGTTCGATTGAGTCGCATGGTGTTATGTATACTACTTATTTGTTGAGGGATACCACTAGATATTGGTGGAAGTCACTTATTGGTTGCAGACCTCACAATTCTCCTGAGATAACTTGGGATTAGTTTGTTGAGGCCTTTTTGGAGAGGTTCGTGCCTTAAAATCTGATAACGCTCAACTTACACATCAATTTAAGTGTATGGCAGTTGTCGTCAATATATTAACCCAACTTTCATTCGGGGTTGAATCCACGAGGACCAATGTGAGTGGCAATCAAGTTAATTCGAAATAATGGATACTTGTTAAATTCAAACCAATTTTACACAAAGATAGAAAATGGGGGAGATAAGTATCAACACTAATGTTTCTTTTTGGGGTTTTTATATAAATTTGGGGCTATGAATAATTAGAGTTTTATCAATTAGGCACGAATCTTGAGATTATGTATTACTAAGGGAAGTGACACGTGGATACTAATAGTTAACTTCATTTTTAGTAGTTTAAATATAGGTAGGTTCAGTTATAGGTTTTGATGCTAGTCTTTCAACAAAACACCTAACTTTCAACCATTGATTCTTTCGAATACCTAATGGGTGTGTTCAACAATTGGTAACTAAACCTCAATTTAGGCACCCTATTTCTAGGATAATACCCATGGTATAGTTAACTTCACAACCACCCTTATGTTTAAGAAAGTGATAGATTAGAAAACTACACACATAATTGTATACCATTGCTTTGGTCTCCACATCCCTCTTTCAAGGATGATATGGATTCCTAAAGTTCACCCAAAATCCTTTTTTTGAAGATGGCTTTGAGATTTCTAGAGTTTGGAGCTTTCACCCATCAAACCCATATGGGTATTTGGGGCTTTCACCCACAAAACCCAACCCAGTTGGTTCAAGCAATGATAAATCCCATCAACATGAACTACTAAATAGAAGATAACAATAACAAAACACACAAACTTTAATCCCTATTCATACATAACCCCAAGAGGGAGATCTAGCTACACATAAGATAAATAAGCAAAGATTTACCCATAATCTCCATTGAAATGATTTAGTGAAGACTAAGTGAATGTTACTTCAAACTTTCGACTCCCACAAATCTCCAATGGAAGTGAGCTATTCCTCCACTTAGAGGCTACTCTAATGTATTCTTCACCCAAAACTTATACAATATTTTCTTCTCCAAGTATAGAGGATACCAACTCAAGAACAAAACCTAACTATTAGGGAAGATGGAATATTATGAATTATTATGGTTTGAGTTTTTTTGTCAAATTTGGGATCAACCACGTGCATTTACAATTCTGCCCTTGGGCTGCATTTTTCTGCCATGCCGTGATCGTACTGGCTTGGCCGCGACCGAAGCTACCGCGATCGCAATTATCTTCCATGACAATGGTTAATTGACTTTACTTGAGTTACGTGATCGCGGTCATCTAACCGCGACTGCAGTAACTGAAGCCAGTTCCTACTCTAAGTCTTCAGCTATACTTTCTTGCTTCCTTTTGATCATTTTCAGCTCCAATCCACATCTTTCCATCTCATCAACTATGTGCCTGGAAAATATGGATTTAGTGCATTTAATCAAAATTATTTCTCATTTATTCATTAAAAACTTGGTAATGTGCATGAATATTGAGTGCTAATAAGTGGTAAAATCACCCCTCATCAACACGCTAACTAAAAGCGCTGCTTGTCCTCAAGAAACACTACCTCTTACCATGAGACAACAATTATCTATGCCTAAACTTCATGCCTTAAAGATCACAATGACTTCAAGCTTAGTCACTAGCACAAGTAGCTAAATGCACAGGAGCTATGTTATTTTCACTACACCCCTCCTCATAAAATACACTATCCAAGGATGCATAAGACTTCAAAGAGAAACCAAGAAGCAAAAACCAATACTCTATAAGTTACTCCTTTTTTACCACAACTTAGTTATACTCCATTTGCCTCATTGCTCAGCAGGTGACAAAATCAGCCACCTCAACTTGTTCATATGCCACCCTCACAAGAAAGAGAATTCCACACACCAAGATACCAAATATGCACCAAGGACTTTTAAATGCTAAAGATCTCTCCCTCACAAAAGAAATATCTATGTTAATAAGTGTCATACCATAGGATTGCCCCTATTTTCAATCTTTACTACAAAGAAAGTAAATGATTGGAGATCTCAAAGGACTTTTTAAGTTTGTAATGTAGGTTCAGTTAGGGTAGGATATCATTGAGGACAACATGGCTACACCCTTCCTTGAACATCTACATCACACTATTCAATCCATCTTTTTTACTATGGGTCACTCCTCTTCGTTTTCTCTCTTTTCTTATGCCTACTTTTGGCTACCCTTTTTCACCCATTTTCTTTCATTTCTTTTTCTTGCAACTTTCATTTAATTAATTCCTTTATTGGAACCTATATTTTTCTATTCATTTAATTTCTATGCTAAGGCACAATAAGCATTTCACTTACAACTTTGTGGCCCCAAACTTATTTCTGTCAATCTTTACCACCCCCAACTTAAGGCTGAATTAGGCTTTCAGCCTTAAGTTGTAATTTTAAGTTCAAGAAGGGTATGATTCAAAAGGTGGATAAAAAGAATGGTTCACGGCTTGAAATGTGTTTGCCAAAGAATGGTCCAAAGGCTCAAAGTGGGTAACTAGGGCTTACATTCATGCTTGGGTAGGATTTTTGGGATAAAGTGTCTTCCAAAATCACAAAGATGGCCTAAGATCATTTCTCCAACCAAATACATTCAAAATTAGCTTTGAAAAACTACCGGAGTAAGTTCTAGATAACACAAGTATACTAGAGATAAATACAAAAATCTCACCATACATGGCATGGAAAATTTACCAAAGGGGGATCAAATATCCCTCTCGCTAGAGACAAAATTGGAGTATCTATTTCTATTAACAAGTCAACTATTTATGGAGTCACAAAAAGAGAAAAATCTTGGTTACAAGGTTGTTCACATCCATGGCCTTGATTTTTGAAAAATTTTGGACGGAGAGGGGTTGTTTATTTTGCATTGGAACCACACACAGTTTGCTAAAAAATAGCAACAACTAAAGCCTTAGTCTTATATTTTGACTCAAAATGGGCAAACCAACCATATGGCTACTCAAACTTTGCCAATAGTGTATAATGTGATCCAAACTTTACAATTTACAATGACATAGGTACTTAAACATCCCTAGCATTCATGACATTCTACGAATACTCAAAATTCCCCTGCATCTATGTCTCAAAACCCAAACACGACGATTTACCCATAAGAATGTCGCCACTCAATCTATCATAGGGTAAAGCTTGTCATGCATCACCAAAATCAAGGTAAAACTAAAGTAAAAATAAAAACTAAACTAAAAACCATAATAATCCATAAAAACATGGGTACCATCAGAGTGCCCAAATATAGCATCTCAAAAACAAAACAAAACAAAATAGTATCCAGAATGTCAAAACAACATAAAAAGGAATAACCAACAATACAACATCAAAACAATACAAATCTGGAGGCACCCCCAACTAAAAGGAAAGAAGTATCCTCACTACATGTGTAATAAAGCAAGAGTAAGAGGGATCTCTCTGAATGTGCATCAAGAGCTACTCTCCCGCTGAATCGGCACTATCACCACCATCATCATCAGTAGACCAATCAGTAGGGGCCTCATCCTCACTGTCCAACCTTGGCGAAGGTAGCTGATGATTGGGTTTGAGTACCTTGAAGATGCCATTTACCCCCTTCCATAGCTTCTTAAAGAATTTCTCTCTTTTTCTTTCTCTTCACCATCTTCTCATGTGACTTTTTGAGGTCCATGTGTGACAAAGCTAAGGCTGAATAAGCTCTTTCCAATCTGGCGACTGTGGCTTCCTACTTTTTTTGCTCCTTCTGATATTTTTCATAATCAAACTGAGCTACATATGAGTGACGAACAGTGGAGGACTCTTCCGACCCCTGAGGTAGTCTAAACAAAAGCTCCCTCACCACCTGTATTTGACCATAGATTTCATCGAAGGCGGTGGATGATAAGGGTTTACAAGAATCTATGTTCTCTTAGGTCAATTTTCTTGAGTCCACCTTCCTCTTCTTTCTCTGACCTGGGGCACCCTCACCTTTGAGCTTGAGTAGGAAGATATAGGGTCCTAGGAGTACCCAGGTATTTGTAGCATATTCCTCTACCTGTTCCCTCTTGCATAGCTCTGTGATAAGGAAGGAAGGAGAAGTGTATATCCATGATTCCTGAAGTACCTCCACTCCAAGTGCACAATCTCGCCCATATTTAGGGCGATGCCAGATAGGATATAAGCCACCATCTGAGCTCATATATATTTGATAATGGTCATGCGAGTGTATGGCGATAACCTACTATAGATGATGTTCAGCCAAAGCATGGCCTCAGTTGTGAAATCATTCATCAAAAGGTCTCTCTTCGTGGTAGACAAGGGAACCTCTTTGCCAAGACATAAAATATTTATATCCTGGTCCCTAGCTTATATGGTTTTGCATGGAACTTCTCCATGTCATCATTTGGGAGCCCATACACCTCGTTGATCTACTCTATTCCGAAGTTCACTTGCTTTACCCAAATCATCATCACTGGTTTTATGAAAGAAACTATGCTTAGGTTGCCATATAATTCATGTACCTAATGCTCATTAGAAACACAGGGTTTCAAGGTAAAGTACATCCACCCGGTCTGAGTGAGTCTATCATGAAAGGTTGGGAACTGTTCCTCTACTTTTTCTAAGATGATACCCCTTTTAGGGAGTAACTTAGTTCTTGGAAAGTCCGCATAGTAGAGGTTCTGGCATTGTGCGACCATGAATCTAGAGTTGTCAAAATATTCCATCTTTAAGGCTTAGAACCTGTAAACAATGCAACTCAGACCATCATTAGCATTATCATACCAAAAACATACTATATCAAACATCTAAACTTATGTGGTAGTGTTATAGAAGGTTTTAGGGGAAGAAATGGATGTGCAAAAATTTCGATTCCTATAGACACTGCCCTCAGGTATTGCAATTGCAGAGAAGTAATCATGATCGTGGTGTCGTGATTATGGTCATCGAGATCGTTATCGTGGTACCTGAGACCAGATTTGACAGTTCTGCACATCAGTCAAAACACATAATTTTATCCACAAATTTATGTTCTACTAGGAACATAAACATTATGACTAAGGAAGTTGAGACTAGATATCATGATTATACACCTCCTCTCCCATCCCAAGCTCAAAGAATTTTGCATGCAGTTCATAGGGGCATTAAATCAAACATGCAGTGTACACGTTAGTTTCACTTATTAAGGGCCTAAATCTGGGCACACAAGACTTCCCCATCAGTGTGTACATCAACTATAATAGCTAACCATAACAATAAGCGCAAACAAGCATGCATTTAGTATTGAAAATGATATTTCAGGCCTTTCCCTAAACTATAAGTTCTAAGCCTGCAATTATATCAAAATCAAGGAAGTTGAGACAACTTACCAAGTTAGAGGATGAAAGGGATTCAGAGGACACTTGGATACTCTACACAATGCCAAAAATTTAAGAGAATTTTGAAAGAGGTGTGTATGAGAAAGCGGCATATGGATGGTCACTTAAACTAATTTAACCGTGATTACGGTCCTAGTTCTATGATCTTGGGCATGCCATCTCCGTGATCACGGTGGCATAGATAGCAGTCGCGGTAACTAAGACCAAAATCTAGGTCTCTGCACTTCTCTGCTCAATCCAATATACCAACTTCACAAGCTCATATTTTCAATTTCAATCAAAAATCCTCATAGCACTACCTTTTCATGGATTATGCATGAATAAATGCAAAAAAAAATTACTCTATCATGTATAAAATAAAAGGATACGGGCCACATTTCATGGCTTGATGGGATGCCTCCCATCGAGTGCTTCATTTAACGTCTTAGCATGATGCCTCTTTCACTTCTTTTTGTGCTTCCACTTAGAAGATTTTAATATCCATCCCAACTTTTGTTCATTATTCAATGAGCAACAGAGGGACAAAATATTTATATTTTCCAAGATAAAACTTGGAAGAAGCGAGAAAATGACGAGGGAGCTTCAATCTCGCCATTTTGAAGAATTGAACCTTTTACCCAATTTGACATCAAACTTTTGGTTTGGCTACTTGGGAAAAGGTGAAGACATCAATAGGCTACTATTTGCACATCATAAGTTGGAGTCCTTGGCCATTGATGGTGGGGCCTCCATGTGCTCTTTTGGAGTGTCAAATCCCAAAATGTAGGGATTGTACTCCTTCCCTTCACAATCCCCCATTGGACTAGGTATATGGATTCTCATCACATCCTCTAAGCATAATGTTGAAAGGCGGTTGAATAAGGTCTAACCCCTAACTCCAGAATTTCCTCCTCCTTGACACTTTCACCCCAAAATAAACTAGAGTCTTCATAAGAGATGTGCCTTGATTCTTCTTTTAACTCTAGAACAATTTCTTTTATTTGGACATCTTCCACATCATATCATTCGGTTGATTGGTAAATCACGAGGATGCTTCACTACCAAACTCATCATCATAGCATGGTTTCTATTCTTGACTATCCTCCTCTCAAGAAATGGCTAAGGTTTTCAAGTTTTTCTTCTTTGCCCATTTCCTCATTCTTGATAGTTTCCCTTCCAAATGCCTCATGGGATTGATGCATGTCTTGCACATTCTCCCCCGTTGTGGTTACCCGATCTAAAATAGTTTGAAGCATTGCCTCAAAACTATTGGACCCAGCATGTTGCTCTTCCTTCTTCTCATCATAGGACCTATCAAACTTATACAAAGAACTAGCAACTTGGTTAGTATAATAGGGGGAGGGGGCATTTGTGCAATCACTCCAATGAACAACCATACTCCCCATAGGATCGAGAGGGTGATTTTATATCTCTCCGGGGATCATAGTAACAATCTCTCTTTAAGTGAGGTCCATCACAATATGGAGATGGATAATCAAGATAGGACTTCCAACTACCAAAATCATATTTGTCGGAAGATGCCATAGAGAAAAGTAAAGTAAAATGAAAATTTACCTAACACAATAAACAAAAGAAAATCACAAACAAATATTTACAAGATTGAATTCAAGCAAGTAAGCTAAAATTCTAAACTAACTTCATATGCCAAATTGTTCCCCAGCAACTGCACCATTTTTTATAACACTCAACTTACACTCACTTTAAGTACAAGGCGGTCATCGTCAATATATTAATCCAACTTTGGAGTCGAGGTAGAATCCACGAGGAACAATGTGAGTGGCAATTAAGTTAATTCGAAATAATAGATGCTTGTTAAATTCAAACTAATATTAAAGATAAAAATGAGGGAGATAAGTATCAACACTAATGTTTCTTTTTGTTTTTTTAAGTATAAATTTGGGGCTATGAATAATTAGAGTTTTATCAATTAGGCATGGATCTTGGGATTATGTATTATTAAGGGAAGTGACACGTGGATACTAATAGTTAACTTCATTATTAGGAGGTAAAATGTGGGTAGGTTCGATTATAAGTTTTGATGCTAGTCTTTCAATAAAACACCAAACTTTCACCCATTGATTCTTTCGAATACCTAATGGGTGTGTTCAACAATTGGTAACCAAACCTTAATTTAGGCATCCCTATTTCTAGGATAATACCCATGGTTAGTTAACTTCAAAACCAACCTTATTTCTCAGATAGCGATAGATTAGCAAACTACACACATAATTGTCCACCATTACTTTGGTCTCCACATCCCTCTTTTAAGGATAATATGAATTCCTAAAGTTTACCCAAAAATCCTTCTTTCGAAGATGGCTTTGAGCTTTCTAGAGTTTGGAGCTTTCACCCATCAAACTCATATGGGTATTTGGGGATTTAAGCGACAAATCCCAACCAAATTGGTTCAAGCAATGATAAAACCCATCAACATGAACTACTAAATACAAGTTAATAATAACAAACCATGAAAACTTTAATCCCTATTCATACATAACCCCAAGAGGGAGATCTAGCTACACATAAGATAAATAAGCAAGGATATACCCATAATTTCCATTGAAATGATTTAGTAAAGACTAAGTGAATGTTACATCAAACTTTGGACTCCCACAAATCTCTAATGAAAGTGAGCTATTCCTGTACTTAGAGGCTACTCTATTGTATTCTTCACCCAAAACTTATACAATATTTTCTTCTCTAAGTATGGAGCCTATCAACTCAAGAACAAAACCTAAATATTAAGGAATATGGAATATTATGAATTATTATGGTTTGAATTTTTTTGTCGAATTTGGGATCAGCCACATGCATTTATAATTCTACCCTTAGGCTGTATTTTTCTGACATGCCGCGATCACACCGGCTTGTCCACGATCGTGGATACCGTGATCATGATTATCTTTTGCAACCACGATTAATTGACTTTACTTGATTCCACGATTGTGATCATCTGACCGCGACCGCAGTAACTGAGTCCAATTCCTGCTCTAAGTCTTCAACTGCACTTTTTTTCTTCCTTTTGATTATTTTAGCTTCAATCCATATCTTTCTATCTCATCAATGATGTGCCTGCAAAATATTAATATTAGTGCATTGAATTAAAATTATGTCTCATTTATTCATCAAAAACATGGTAATGTGCATGAATATTGAGTGTTAATAAGTGGTAAAATTACCCCTCATCACAGTTCGAAGGATCAAATAAGAGATAAGTTAATGACCTAGAATAGGTCTTTATGGCTGTTGAAGAGTATGAGGCATAATTTCATGCCTTGTCTAGATATTTCTATACCAACGTTGCCACAAAATTTAAGAAGATTTGAAATTTATTAAAAGGGTTGGATGTTTCTCTTCAGCTTGCTAAAACTTTGATGGTAGTATATGGATCATTTTTTAGAGTATAGTAGATCATGCTAAGATGACTAAGGGTATTATTCTAGCATCTCAGGGAGGCACTAAGAAGGTGCACCATCTGGGTAAGTTTAGAGGTCACACTTCTCAAGGTAGAGATTTTAGAGGTTTCTGTAGGTATTATGGCAAACTAGTGCATTTAGCCTTACAGAGTTTAGGTAGTAGGTCTTCTGGTTTAGCAATTTTAGGTGGTCGTGCTAGTCCAGTCGTACCTTCTTCCATTAAGTCAGGCCATAGGGCTTGTTTTATGTGATGAGACTAGCCACTTGGCCAAGGACTGCCCCCAACGTGTGTTTAGAGCTACTCTTATTTTAGCTGTGAGGGGCAGGGGTTCTACCAGAGGTTTGTGAGGTAGAGGTAGTGAAGACTGTAGGGTTTTTCATGGGGCTATTTAGATAGTTGGTAGTCATGAACAGTGTTATGTTATTCCCTGCAAACTAGAGGTAGAGGATTTTGACGTTGTTATCATAGGTATCATCCCTGTTTGTTTCAGATTTGCAGTTGTGTTATTTTATCTAAGATCGATTTTCCCCTATATGTCCATATATTTTTTTGGGCTTTAATTTTACTAATGAGCCCCTTTCCATGCCTATTCATGTATCTACCCCTATAGGAGACTCTTAAGTATTGGATCGTGTGCACCGATCCTGTGTTATGACTTTTGCTAGGCATTAGACTTGGGTAGATTTACTTGTCTTAGATATGGTCGACTTTGACATCATTCTAGAAATGGACTGGATAACTCCTTACCATGTTGTCCTAGATTGTTATGATAAGATCGTGACTTTATCTCTATTGGGTATGCCAAAGATAGCTTGGAAGGAAGTTTTTGATTTGAGTCCCAAGAGGGTTATATCTTATATTCAGGTTCGTCACTTGGTTGACAGGGGATATTTGTCTTATTTGGATTATATTTATGATACTAGCGTTTCTTCACCTCTCTTCTTAGATTCTATTTAGGTTGTTCATGAGTTTATGGATGTGTTCCATATGGATTTGCCTAGTATGCCTCCTGATCGTGATATTGACTTTGTTTTAATGTTGAGCTGGGCACTAAACCCATATCTATTCCTCCTTATACAATAGCCCTAACTGAGCTGGAGGAATTAAAGGATCAGTTGCAGGAGTTATTGGATAAGGGATTTATCCAACCTACTGTATCACCTTGGGGTGCGCCCATTTTTTTTATGAATAAGAAGGATGGGTCTATGTGCATGTGTATTGATTATCGACATTTGAACAAGGTAATGATTAAGAATAAGTTTCCGCTTCCTTATATTGATAATTTGTTCGACCAGGTTCAGGGTGCTTTAATATTTTCAAAGATTAATTTGAGGTCTGGGTATTACCAGTTAAGGATTAGAGCTTCTGATATTCCAAAGATAGCTTTTTGTACTCGATACAATCAGTATGAGTTTTTGGTCATGTCTTTTGGATTGACCAATGCCCAGTCCCATTTATAGAGTTGATGAATCAGATATTTTAACCGTATATGGACTTCTTTACTATTGAATTTATAAATGATATCTTGGTTTATTCTAAGAGTGAGGCCAATCATGAGGAGCATTTATGGATTGTGCTCCAAAGATTGAGGGATGAGAAGTTGTATGCTAAGTTTTCCAAGTGTGAGTTTTGGTTGGAGTCTATCTCTTTCTTGGGACACGTGGTGACTAAGGATGGTATCATGGTAGATCCAAATAAGATTGCATCAGCTTATGATTGGGCTAGGCCTACTTCACCCACCGAGATTTGGAGTTTTATTATCTTGCCAGGTTACTATCGGCGTTTTGTTTAGGGTTTTTCTTCTATTATAGCTCCATTGACCAAGTTGACTCAGAAGAAGATTTCTTTTCAGTGGACCGATGCTTGTGAGGTGAGCTTTCAAAAGCTCAAGGAGTTGTTGACATCATCTCCTATTTTGACTTTTTCCAAGGAAGGCGTGGGTTTCACCGCTTTTTATAATACTTCAGGTGTTGGTTTAGGTGTTGCGTTGATGTAAGAGGGTATGGTGATTGCGTATGCTTTTCTTCATTTGAAGTCTTATGAGAAAAATTATCCTACTGATGTGTAAGCAATTGCTAACACATTTAAGGCCTTTAACTGAGAATAATTACGAAGTCTTAAGCAACTTTTGTCTTTTTTTATTTGTTTATGTTTGATTTTACAGTTTAAGTTGATGAGATAGAGAACCAACAAGAATGGAAGCAAAGAAGTTGAAATATGGTGAAATCTGAAGAGAAGTGTGGCTAATGACATCTGTGATAAGTCGTCAGCCCTATGATAGGATATCACAATTGTCGTCAAATTTAACCAGAGATTTGGCATGAGTTAAAGCCTATGACGACATCTAGTGATAGGTCGTCAAAAGTGTGATAAGATATCAAGTCCAACGTCAGCTTTAACCAGAGAATAGGAGTTGAAGAGAAGTTGTGATGACATTTTGTGATAAGGCGTCAAGGATACCGTCAGACTTAGATAGAACATGGAAACTGAGAAAAAGTCTTGACGACATTGGTGATAAGCCGTCAAAATCCTGATAAGCCATCGTTGTCATCATCAGCCTTAGACAGTAAGAGCCAAAAGTGAAGAGGAGATGACGACAATCGTGATAAGTCGTCAGACTCGTGATAAGCTATCACGGATGTCATCGTCTATTTTGAGGAAAAGCTGTAACCTTGATTTTGTTTCCATAATTAGGTTGAACTATTTAAAGCTTTGTTTGAGGGTTTTCTAATCAACCATTATTCATTATTATTCGACACTTTGAGTTTGGGAACATACTTTGATATTTTCTCTCTCTACTTCTAGACTTAACAACACAACTATTTGGAGAGATTATTATCAGTATTGGGGGATTTGTCCTTTGTGATCTAATCTATGATTCACTGGTTTTTATTCATCACTGTAAGTTTATCATTAAAATTATGAATTCAATTATGTTTTTCGTTCTTTGCGTCATGAGAGACTAAACTCCATTAACCTAAATTATGGGATCTAGGGTTGGTCTTGATAAGGTGCTAGGTATTCAAGATTCAATAAGTGGTAGGATTTCTTGATAATTCTGGCGCTTTAATTAATGTATGTTGCTTGCAAATAGTAGACACGCCTTCTTTGATTTGCTTGAGAAAGAAATCAAATATAGTAGGAAGTGAATTATCAACAGAGACTCAAAAATACTTCGTTTAATAATCAGCGTTGTAACAGGGTTGGTTAACCTGAGGTAAAATCTAGGCAGTGAATAGAAATTCCCTAAGTCCGAGAGGATTAGGAAATTAAACGCTTAAGTAGGTTGAGAGACATTTGAGCATAACATCGATAAAGATAGCTTGTTATCCTACCCACCATGAGAATCTTGAATCACCTTTAGCATCTGTCATGTACCGTAAGTCCTAGTGAACATAATTTTGGTTATTTCATAAACTCTTGATTACAAACATCGAAATTAAAGTGACAAACAATTATTCATGACACTTAAACCCCCTCCCCTATTTCAGGAAACATTAAACTATCAGTGAATTAAATCACAAATAACTTGGGTTCACACCTTATTTCCTGTGGGATTCGACCCCAACCTAGTTGGGTTTTATATTGACAACAATCGGTTACACCCATTCAAAAGTGTAATTTGAGCATTATCAAAAATGGCGTCGTTGCCGGGGAATACGATTGTAAACTGAAAGTTTGTGAGCGCTAATTGACTATTAGTTAAGTTTCCTAGATTTACGTTTATTTGTTGTTTTTGTTTAATTGCAGGATCCTTGTTGTTTATGCCAAAAACAAGAAGTTTTGGAGAACTGTTATTACCAATTAATCCAGAACCATAGCTGATCGGGAGAATGGCAGAACTGCAAGAGGCTGAAAGACTGGCAGCCTTGGCCAGGGCTCAGGTGAACATACAAAATGAGGGTCAACAAGTACGTCATCCTAACCCTGATGATGAAGAATTGGGTGATGAGGAATTGTTTAATCCTCAAAACCCTAGGCGAGCAGAGCAAATTGCTACACCAGTGCAGCGAATCTTTAATAGAAACCATCCAATCCGAGGAAGGTATGGTCAATAGCCTGTCAAATACGAGGTCGATGATGATGATGAAGGAATGGACGGAGCAGGTGCAAAGGGTGATATCATTCCTCCATCATTGGCACCTGGTGCAAAATTCAGCATAACAAGTATCATGATTCAACTCCTGAATCTGAAGGGATTGTTTGGTGGCCTTCCTAAGGATGACCCCAACCTGCATCTCGTGAATTTTTTCACCATTTGCAAATCTTTTGATAACCCAGGAGTGAGACAAAACGCTATCCGGTTGAGGTTGTTCCCATTGTCTCTGTCTGGAGAGGCAACATTGTGGCTGAATAAGCTAACACCCAATTCTATAACCAACTAGAGGCAATTGAAAGGAGCTTTCCTAGAAAGGTTTTTTTTGCCTTCCAAGAGGGTACAGTTGAGGGATGAGATCAGCAACTTTAGGCAGCTCCCGACTGAATCCTTGCATGAAACTTGGGAGAGGTTCAAGAAGAAGCTGACACAGTGTCCGAACCACAACATGATGGACATACATTTGATGGAGACTTTGTACAGAGCTCTTAACTCTGTTACAAATCCAATTTTAGATAATACTTCGGGTGGTTCATTCGTTGACCTTTCTTTTCAAGATGCCTCATATATGCTGAATTGGATGACCAAACAGGGTCGGGCTTGGCATACCAAAGAGTCTGTGGTAGCAAGCCCCAATATTTTTATTTGTATGTCTACTGAACAATGCAGGAGAGATGAGGAGCAGGATCAAGACATAGCCCATCTAAAGACTCAGATGGAACTGCTCACCAAGCACTTATTATCGGGGAAGACTAAAAAAATGAAAGTTTTGACATCCCAAGATCGAGTTTATGTAGAGCCGAAAGAAGAGGCAAATTATGTTAACAATCAGGGGGGTTTCAAGGCAATAGCCAAGGGAATCAAGTTCGGAACGTTTATGCCAAGCCTGGTTACAAAGACAGGAAGCAAGGAAACTGGAGAAGCAGTAACGACAGGAGTGGTTTATACGTTCCTCCTAGAAATTGGGAAGCTGCTGCAACTAGCTTTGGAAAGATGTCCATGGAGGACATGATAGAGAAGTTGTTGAAGGAAGTTGAGGCCACCAACTCTGGTGTGACCACCATGAAGACCGATCTGACATCCATCAGTCAGTTGGTGCACTTACACTCTACTGTAATCAAACAGTTAGAACAGCAGATGAGCTAACTTTTTGCTGCAGTCAACTAGAGAAAGAATGGAATGTTACCAAGCGATATGGTGCAGAACCCGCGAAATGATGGATCATGCATGGAAATTACCACTAGGAGTGGTAAGATCTTACCTAGCCCTTCTGTGGGAAAATCTGTAGATGGTGAGGTAGTTGTCAGTGAATTCAAAGAAAATAACCAAGTGGAGCCTGAGAAGCTGAATAGTTCTGTTGATGCTTCGGAGAAGGAAAAAGAAGTGGTGTTGAAAACTATCCCATAACCACCACCTTCCTTTCCTCAACGACTGAAAAAGAAGGATGATGATGCAAAATTCAGCAAATTCATGGCGATGCTCAAGCAGTTGATAATAAATGTGTCATTGGTTGAAGCACTTGAGCAAATGCCAGGATATGCAAAATTCATGAAGGACCTTGTGACTAAGAAAAGAGCTGTGAGCTACGAATTGGAGAAAAATCTCCACCATTGTAGTGTTATCTTTACAAGGACCTTGGTGCTAAATAAGCCGAACCCGGGCGCATTTACTATTCCCTGTACAATCGGGACTATGGAATTTTCCAAGGCATTATGTAATCTAGGAGCAAGCGTTAATATGATGACACTGACTATTTATAGAAAGTTGGGTCTGTGAAATCCTACAACCACCAACATGAGACTCGTGATGGAGGATAGGTCAGTAAAGCAACCTGTTGGCATTCTGTATGATGTGTTGGTAAAAGTGTCCAACTTTATATTCCCTGCAGACTTTGTTATCCTGGATTTTGAGGTAGACTTCGAGGTGCCCATAATCTTGGGTCGACCTTTCCTCGTAACTGAAAGTGTGTTGATTGATCTGAGAGCGAATGAGATCTTATTCAGAATGAATGATAAAGTGGTACGATTTGATGTGGCCAAATCAATGAAGCAGCATGAAGAAATGAGTGTGTTCTTAGTAGTTGATGTGTATTATGAGGATGAAGAGGATGTGTCCATAGTTGAGCAACTTGTTATCGAACCTTTGGCCGCAGTTATGATGAATTATGATAGTGAAGAAATCGAGGAGTATGAAGAGAGAGTTTGTGCCTTGACAGGAATGGGTTCATATCTTTATGCTCCTAAAAATATGGACCTTGATCAGGCTAATCGACCAACACCACTAGCCAAGCCATCTATTGAGGAGCCTCCGGTGTTGGAATTGAAAGAACTGCCTGGACACTTACGGTACGTGTTTTTGGGTAGCGGGAATAAGCTACCTATTATTATTGCAGCTGATTTGGGTGAAAAATAGGTGAATGCACTTATTTCAGTACTTCAGAGGCACAAGAGAGATATAGGGTGGACCATCACAGATATTATTGAGATTCCTCCGGGCATCTGCATGTATAAAATTCAACTTGAGGAAGATTGTATTCCAAACATAGAGCACCAGCGCCGTCTTAACCCACCAATGCAAGAGGTGGTTAAGAAGGAGATTATTAAGTGGTTGTATGCAGGAGTGGTTTACCCTATTTTTGACAGCAAGTGGGTGAGCCTAGTTCAATGAGTACCCAAAAAAGGGGGCATGACAGTGGTTGCTAATGAAAGAAATGAGTTGATTCCACTCAGGCCTGTAACTAGGTGGAGAGTTTGCATGGACTATAGCAAGCTGAATTCTTGGACTCTGAAAGACCACTTCTCGATGCCTTTTATGGACCAAATGCTTGATCGATTGGCTAGAAGGGGGTGGTATTGCTTCCTGGATGGTTATTCTAGATACAACCAAATCTGCATTGCTCCTGAAGATCAGGAGAAGAAGACATTCACATGCCCATATGGCACCTTTGCATTTAAGAGGATGCCATTTGGGCTATGTAATACACCCACCACTTTTCAATGGTGTATGATGTCTATTTTCTCAGATATGGTGAAGGACACCATAGAGGTATTCATGGATGATTTCTCTGTGGTGGATGATTCATTCGAGATGTGTTTGGCAAATCTGAATCTAGCCTTGCAAAGATGTGTAGAATTTAATTTGGTGCTTAACTGGGAAAAATGTCATTTCATGGTAAAGGAGGGCATCATTCTCGGCCACAAAATTTCTAAAAAAGGGATAGAAGTGGATCGAGCAAAAGTGGAAGTTATTGAGAAACTACCACCTCCCATTTCAGCGAAGGGAGTGCGTAGTTTTCTTAGACATACTGGCTTTTATCGGAGATTTTTAAAAGACTTCTCAAAGGTTGAAAATCCACTTTGCAAACTTTTGGAGAAAGAAGTCAAATTTTCCATCGATGACGAGTTCTTGAAGGCATTTAATGCCTTAAAAAGAAGCTGATTGAGGCCCCTATTGTTATTGCACCTGACTGGGAAAAACCATTTGAGATCATGTGTGATGCAAGTGGTGTTGCCCTTGGGGCTGTATTGGGACAAAAGAGGGAAAAACTATTTCATCTGATATATTACGCCAGCAAAGCACTGAATGGAACGCAAAAGAATTACACCATCACTGAACAGGAGCTTCTGGATGTAGTGTATGCTTTTGAAAAGTTCAGAGCTTATATTCTTGGGAACAAAGTGGTGGTCCACACCGACCATGCTTCCTTAAGGTATTTGATGGCTAAGAAGGATGCAAAACCAAGGTTGATTAGATGGGTATTACTACAGCAAGAATTTGACTTTGAGGTCAAAGATAGAAAAGGTTGTGAAAACCAGGTTACAGATCATATATATAGAATGAAAGGTGAACAAGAAATTAGTAATGAAACAAAGATAAATGATGCATTTCCTAATATGGAGATCCTGGCTGCCGCTGTGGAAAAATTGCCTTGGTATGCAGATTATGCAAATTATGTTGTGAGTAAGGTCATCATAGATAATCTTGCTTTCCATCAAAGGAAGAAGTTCTTGCATGATGTGACACATTACTTTTGGGATGAGCCGTATCTTTTTTGGCAATGTGCAAATAATATTATAAGGAGATGCATGTCGTAAGTAGATGTATTATGCATATTGGAAGCATGTCATGCTTCCCCAATTGGGGGTTACCATGCAGGTGACCGAACAGCTAGGAAGGTGTTGTAGAGCGGCTATTACTGGTCGACATTTTTTAGGGATGCCCATGAGTTTGTGCTGAAATATGACCAATGCCAGAGGTAGGGTTCAATCTCTAAAAGACATGAGATGCCCTTGACAAAGGTGCTTGAAGTGGAATTGTTTGATGTCTGGGGCATCGATTTCATGGGTCCTTTTGTAAGTTCGTATGGGATCAAGTATATTTTAGTTGTTGTTGACTACGTATTGAAATGGGTTGAAGTTGTGTCCTTGTCTGATAATGAAGGGAAGAGGGTTGTTGCTTTTCTCAAGAAGAACATCTTCTCTCACTTTGGAGTACCATGTACTATCATAAGCGATGAAGGATCCCATTTTTTCAACAAAGTTTTTTGAATAGCGTTGGTAAAATATGGGGTGAAACAGCACAGAGTGGCTACTCCATACCACCCACAAACCAGTGGGCAAGTAGAGGTGTCAAATCGTGAGATTAAAGCTATCCTAGCCAAAATGGTGAACTCTAGCCGGAAAGATTGGTCTCGAAAGCTCGATAATGCCTTATGGGCATATCGAACTACTTTAAAGACACCCATTAGTATGACACTATTTCATCTGGTCTATGGGAAAGCTTTCCACCTACCAATAGAGCTGGAGCACAAGTCCTTATGGGAACTCAAAAGGTTGAATCTGAATTGGAAGGAAGCAGCAGAGCTGAGACTGGGGCAATTGAATGAGATGGATGAATTCTGTCTCAGGGCATATGAATGAGTATATCTATATAAACAAAAGATAAAAAAGTACCATGATTGGAGAATAGAGAAATGAGAATTCCAAGAAGGTAACTTGGTGCTTCTGTTCAATTCCAGACTCATATTGTTCCCAGGCAAGCTAAAATCTAAGTGGTTAGGACCTTTTAAAGTTAGTCAAGTCCACTCATCTGGAGTAGCGAAACTTGAAAATGAAGGTGGCAGTACCTTCAAGGTAAATGGGCAACGTGTCAAGCTTTACATTGGCCCAAACGAATTAATAAAAAGTATCACCATTATCTGTCTCGATGAAGTATGAAGTAATTAAGATACAGGAGTCGTGCCGCAACGTTAAATCAGGCGTTTCATGGAAGGCAACCCATGACCCCCGAGATTGATCCATTCCAGGTATACTCTAACCCTTAGATTAGTTTTTCTTTTATTTTAAGTTGAGGGTGTAGGGTGTATGTTGTTATAGCATATTTTATGGTGACTAGGAGAAATACAAGTACAGAAAGAAGTTTACATATTTTTGATTGATTTTTGAACACCTCTCCAATGTTTTGTTTGCAAAACTATGTGAATTTCATTTACTTGTGACCATTATGAATCTTGTTGTGGCATTAGTTCTAGCTGCTTGATGATCATTGCTGAGTAATTGTATGAACTAGATAAGTGATAGCCTGTGATATACTTGTGTGCTATGTGTGTGTGAGCAGCTACTTAATTCCCTCTGTATGCCAAATCCAGAACTTGCCTGGTTAGTCTTACCATGGTTGAAGGGTAGAGGGTTAGGAAAGGATCATAGGCCATTTTTTTTATTAACCCACTTTTAGACTAAATAGCCTTCCCTGTGTGCATAGTACCCCTTGATCCCTGTTTTGAGCCTAAATTGACCATTTCTTTCTTATGACACCTTTCACCTTCTTATTTATATCATAATGAACCTGTTTTGGCCCTGGTCCTCCTTGGACACTGTACACCTTGACCTAGACAAATAGCCTAAGTTGAGGGTAGCTATCATAGGGGTGCATGGTGTAAAATAAGTATGAAGAAGGGTAGAATAAAAGAAAATGAATAAAAATTAGGTGCTTATTAAAAAAAAAATGAAACACTCAACTCGAATATGTGTGATCAAGAGAACAGAAAAAAAGAAAGAGGTTAATAAGTGAACCCCAATATAGTAGTGTAGTGTCAAGGAGGCATAGTCACTCTAAATGTCCTTGAATATCATACCAGCCCCAGCCTACATTACAAGCCTAAAAAAAGTCCTATAGTGATCCTAGCTGGCCTATCTGAAGGTCTTGGTAATGAAAATAAGGGCAAGCCTATGGCACTTGGCATACACTGATTGGAACTTTGTTTTAAGAGTGAGAGTCTTTTGATAACCCTCATGATTACATTTTTGGTTTCTTATATGAGAGGAGGGGTTTTTTTTGTTGTGAGGGCATACTGGTATCATTGCTAGCTACTTACTTGTTTAGATAGTGTAGCATTGGTATATGAATGGTTGTTGTGGCTAATATTTATGCCATCACTTAAGTCATTTGCGTTACATTATTGTTTTTCAATGGTATACACAGTTGGTTTTAATTGGATTGACCTTGGAGGTGGTAACTATGTCCTGAGCTTAAATGGAAAATTAGTTGTTTAATGTGCTATGTACTCTCTTAGTTGGGGCTGAGTTGGTTGAGGACAAGTAATTGTTTTAAGTTGAGGGTGTTGATGTGTGAGCAATTGATAACACATTTAAGGCCTTTAACTGAGAATAATTGTGAAGTCTTAAGCAACTTTTGTCGTTTTTGATTTGTTTATGTTTGATTTTACAGTTTAAGCTGATGATATAGAGAACCAACAAAAATGGAAGCAAAGAAGTTGAAATTTGGAGAAATCTGAAGAGAAGTGTGGTTGACGACATCTGTGATAAGTCGTCAGCCCTATGATAGGCTATCACAGTTGTCTTCAGACTTAACCAGAGATTTGGTAAGAGTTAAAGCCTGTGACAACATCTGGTGATAGGTCGTTAAAAGTGTGATAAGATATCAAGGCCAACGTCATCTTTAACCAGAGAATGGGAGTTGAAGAGAAGTTGTGATGACATTTTGTAATAAGGCATCAGAATGGTGATAAGGCGTCAAGGATACCGTTAGACTTAGGCAGAACATGGAGGCTGAGAAGAAGTCTTGACGACATTGATGATAAGCCGTCAAAATCCTGATAAGCCATCGTCGTTGTCATCATCCTTAGACAGAAAGAGCCAAAAGTGAAGAGCAGCTGACGACATCCATGATAAGTCGTCAGACTCGTGATAAGCTATCACGGATGTCGTTATCTATTCCAAGGAAAATTTGTAACCTTGATTTTGTTTCCATAATTAGGTTAAACTATTTAAATCTTTGTTTGATGGTTTTCTAATCAACCGTTATTCATTATTATTCGACACTTTGAGTTTGGGAACATACTTTGATATTTTCTCTCTCTACTTCTAGACTTAACAACACAACTATTTGGAGAGATTATTATCAGTATTGGGGGATTTGTCCTTTGTGATCTAATCTACGATTCACTGGTTTTTATTCATCACTGTAAGTTTATCTTTCAAATCATGAATTCAATTATGTGTTTCATTTTTTGCGTTATGAGAGGCTAAACTCCATTAACCTGAATTATGGGATCTAGGGTTAGGTCTTGATAAGGTGCTAGGTATTCAAGATTCAATAGGCAGTAGGATTCCTTGATAATTCTAATGCTTTAATTAATGTCTATTAGTTGTAAACAGTAGACAGACCTACTTTGAGTTGCTTGAGAAAGAAATCAAATATAGTAGGAAGTGAATTATCAATAGGGACTCGAAAATACTTCATTTAATAATTAGCATTGTAACAAGGTTAGTTAACCTGAGGTAAAATCTGGGCAGTGAATAGAAATTCCCTAAGTCCAGGAGGATTAGGAAATTAAATACTTAAGTAGGTCGCGAGACATTGGAGCATAACATCGATAAAGATAGCTTGTTATCCTACCCACCATGAGAATATTGAATCACCTTTAGCCTCGGTTATGTACCGTAAGCCCTAGTGAACATAATTCTAGTTATTTCATAAACTCTTGATTACAAACATTGAAATTAAAGTGACAAACAATTATTCGTGACACTTAAACCCCTCCCCCCATTTCAGGAAATATTAAAGTATCAGTGAATTAAATCGCAAACGACTTGGGTTCACACCTTATTCCCTGTGGGATTCGAACCCAACCTAGTTGGGTTTTATATTGACAATGATCGCTTACACCCATTCAAGAGTGTAATTTGAGCATTATCACCTACCTATGATTTGGAGTTTTGTTCAATATTTTTTGCTTTGAAGTTGTGGAGACACTACTTATATGGAGTCTATTGTGAGATTTTCTCGGGTCATCGTAGCCTTTTGTATTTCTTCACCCAATGAGATATTAATATGAGGAATCTCCACTAGTTTAAGTTTCTTAAGGATTATGACTTGACTATTCTCTATTATCCGAGCAATGTTAATGTAGTTTTAGATTCCTTGAGCCAAACGTCAACTATCATGGGAAGTTTGGCATATCTTTTTACCCAGGAGAGGCCTTTGGTTCAGTTTTTGGATAACCAGATTATTAGTCTTGATATTTCAACACCTGGGTATTTTGGCATGGAGGCTAGGTCTTCTATGATGGAGCTAATTCGAGCTCATCATCTTGATGAAGTTGGATTGAAATTAATTTAGGATAAGGTGTTGAGTGGTAAGGCTTAGGAAGCCTCACTAGATTCAAATGGTGTTTTGAGGATTAGAGTCCAAGTTTGTGTACTGTCTGAAATACCTAGGCTTTGAACTATTGAGAAATTCTCCATTTGATGTCGCTAGGGTGGGTACGACTAGGGGTGTGGGTCATACCCCTTGGATATGAGTTGTATCCACTCTCTCCTCCCCTCTCATACCTTGAGCAGCCTAGGAGGATAGTATACTATCCATTATATGAGTGACTCTCCCCTCAATTTTACCTAAGGGTACGAGTCATACCTTGGTGAATCATATGGTGTATGGAACTTGGTATAGAATGGACTATTTTTTGTATGAGTGTTGTATATGGTTAAGGGCATGAGTCATACCCTTTGGATCTAACTCAAGTGTGTGTGTTCGTACCCTTAATAGTGTAGGTGACCTAGGAAAATCCTAGTGTACAAGTAAGGGTACCACTAGTACCCTAGGGTATGGTTCATAAGGTGAGTCGTACCCTTTTACGGATTTATTTTACATCTTTTAATTAAGGGCCTTGTCGTCATTTCCCATACCTTAAACCCTAAGTCCCTTCACTGTATAAGTGTATATGGCCTCCTTAAACACATTTTGGAGTGGATCAAACATCCAAAACACTCTATCAAACTCATCTTTGAAGAATTGGAGGCTAAGGTTTCAAGGGTGATCTTTAAGAGGAAAAGTAAAGTCAAGAATCTTGGTGAATCAAGTTGTCTAAGGCATTTAACTCTTCCCCTTGATAAATAACTCTAAACCCATGCATTTTACACTTGAATTAGTAAGTGCACATGGTGATTTTGAAATCAAATGAAAAAAGGTTTTGTTGCCTAATAATAAATAATGTTGACTTTTTCTTAGACTTGTATTTATATATATTATTGATGATGATTTGCATATGTGGGTACTTGTTGTGTGTGGTAAAACATGTGAATCTAGAGTAACCCTATTCATGATGATTTCTACTTTGAATTTGGTCTTGATAAAGATATGCACATAAGGTATGCATATAAGGTGTTTGTTAAAATATCTAAATAAAATATCTAGTTACATGTTGATTATGTTGTGAACTAGCAAAATGGTCCAATGAGTATGAATGGTTTATGAATGCAACGTTAAAGATACTGTTAGACATTTCATGTATTAAAGTATTGCCATATTGGCTTGATGGCTAAGAAAGGGGTCCAAGTCCCTAATCATGAACTTAAATAGTGTGTGGAACTAAAGTGTTGTATAGAAAGGATAATAAAGCTTGAAAGACTTGTAAAGGTATTGATGACTGTGATTTGAATTGATTGATGATTTGAATAAAGGCATTGGCCTAATAAAGTGGTTAACCAATGAATACTCCTATGAAGACCTTATGGCCCCTTATGGTGTTAATGTGGGTAAATGGTTTAAGTTATTGAATGTGAAATGGATTGAACGAATGCTAATGCATGAACTAAAAGAGGTTAAGAGTTTAAGTGTCGTCTAATAATGGCAATGGCATGACTAGTGGTTAGAGTCCTTAGTCTGATGAATGGCTTTTAGTTCGAGTCCCTAGCTTAATGAAATGACTAGTGGTTTGAGCCCTAGTCCAATGAATGGCTTATGGTTCGAGTCCCATGCCTAACGGTATGGCGTGTGGTTTGAGTCCCTCGCCGAATGAAATGACAAGTGGTTTGAGTCCCTAGTCCAATGAATGGCTTTTGGTTCGAGCCCCTTGCCTAATGAATTGCTTGTGGTTTGAGTCCCTCGCTTAATGAGAAATGTTGAACCTATAAGTGTGAAAGGTGGGAGTAATTCACCTCGTGACATGGGAATAAGTGAAATAAGAATGCTTGCTAAGTCTTGTTCTTTTGTGGAATAATATAAACATGTTGTGTATATCTATAAGTATGATTATGTATTTAAGAATGTGATTGAAAATGATGTAATGACTTGGCTTTAAATGATAATGTTATTTTATCCTTATCCTTGAGTTACATGCTAGCGCTCCAACCGCTAACCATCTCTGGAAGCTATGTCCCCATGTGTCATAGGGACCAGAGCATCATCTTCTCTTCCTGCGCAGTGATTAGGTGATCAAAATAGTTCGTGTAGTGGCTTTGGAGTAGTGAGCTTTCTTACTTCGGAAGGCATACTTTTTTGTCTCCTATCTTTATACTTAGTCTTATTTTGACTTGGTTTGGCTATTTTTGGGGAATTGTCCCAACATATATCTTTCTAAACATTGGTTTGAATAGAGGTGTTAAGGATGATTGTAGACTTGGGAATATTGGCTAGTTTGATGAATCAAATGAACAACTTAGACATGCTTAAGTTATGACTTATAATATGTTTCTTCTATCTTATTATATGGTCAGAATTTATTTGACCTATGAGATATATATTAATGATTAGGATGGGTTATTGGGGCGACCTCCAATTCGTGTGAGCTTGGGGTGACCATATAACATGGCCCAATTTTGGGGCATGAGAATTTGGTATTAGAGCCAGGTTCATGGTCAGTTGGGTTTCCACAATATCGTGTCGAGTAGAGCCTTATTTATGGGTGTGAAGCTTACTACATTTATAAAGAGAGGATGAGAGATGTTTTAGGAAATCTTTCCCTTTTTTGTGTTTCAATCTCAAGGTATAGAGTTTAATGTCTTGAATTTCTCTGATTTCTGTTTGTTAACTTTCAGATCATGCCTCCAAGGAGATCTGAGACTCAGGCAAACCCTTCTGAGGGCCCTATGGATAAAACTCTTCCAACTTCTAGAGTTCAGACCCAGGCTAGGGCTATAGAATCCGACCATCTTTGTGGGGTTCCACCTGTCCCCACCAACCCCGACTATGAGAGTGACCCTTCTATTCCATCACCTCAAAGGGATTCTACTAATGCCGAGTTTTGTCACTCTATCAACATCTTAACTCAATTGGTAGCCTCTCAATTGGAGCATGGTGATCCGACTACCATTTCTTCTGAGGCCATAAGAATTGGCCAATTTATGATCTTGATCCCTCCTATGTTCTCCAGTACAAAGGTTGAGGAAGATCCTCAAGGCTTTGTTGATGAAATAAAGAAGATCATCCGCATCATGCATGCTTTGGAGATTAAGGCTGTTGAGTTTCCTTCCTTCCAATTGAAAGATATAGCTTACCAATGGTACAAAGGGTAGGAGTTGTATAGAGGTGTTTATGCTAGTTCCACCATGTGGGAGGATTTCTCTAAGGCTTTCTTAGACAACTTCTTTTCTCAAGAATTGAGGGAAGCGAAAGCAGAAGATTTTGTGAACTTTAAGCAAGGGAGGATGTCCGCTCAAGAGTATGCCTTGAAATTCCATCAATTGTCAAGGTATGCTCCCGAGATGGTCTCTATCATGAGGGCTAGGATGCATAAGTTTGTCTCGGTATTATCCTGTAAATTAGTCCTTGAGAGCAAGGCGGCCTTGTTGATTGAAAATATGGACATCTCTAGGTTGATCGTGTATATGCAACAAGTGAAAGAAGAGAAAATAAAGCAAGTTGAGCTTAGTGAGAGGCAAGGAAAGAAATTTAAGCCTTCTGAGCATAGTATTGGTGATGGTAGAAAGTGGCCACAAAAGAAGTGGGGGAGTTTGAGTTCTTTCTCCTCTGCTAGTGTTCGCTCTCTTTATCTAAAGTTTTTGGGTAATCGTCATTCTCAATTTTGTGGTGGGTACCGGGTACAGCATGCCTAATTCCAAATTAGTGATGCGCAGTCCGCTCCACCCTGCCTTCCTTGTAAATTTTGTGGTTAGGGTAATCATGGTTAGTATCAGAAGAGGAGAAACAGATGTTTCCATTATGGTCAGATTGGGAACATACAGTATGAGTGCCCCTCTATGGCAGCTTCTTGGTCCAACAGGGCCTCTATTACTACTCGATCTACTCTCACACCAAAGGGTGCTATGTGTACCTCTGCTTCTATTTCTGGCATCAGCATTGGTCGGAACTGCTTGTATGCACTTGCTACTCACCAGGATTCTAAGGCATCTCCTGATATAGTCACGAGAATGTTGAGACTTTTCTCTTTTGATGTGTATTGTTTGTTTGATCTAGAGTCTACTCTTTCTTATGTGACCCCGTATGTTGTTGTGCATCTTGTCGGACCTATAGGGTCACGTTTAAATTTCCTAGTGAGACGGTCATTGAATGGGAAGTGCCTAAGGAAAAGTTCATTTCTTATCTCACGGCCCAAAAGTTTATTTCAAAAGGGTGTTTGTATTATTTGGTCCAAGTTAAAGATTCTAACTCGGAAGAGACTTCTCTAAAATCCATTTTCGTGGTTAATGAGTTTCCCGAGGTATTTCCCGATAATCTTTTTGGTGTTTCTCCCAATAGGGAAATTGATTTTGGGGATTGATCTTGTTTCAGTCACTCATCTAATTTCTATCCCTCCTTATAGAATGGCTCCAGCATAGTTGAAAGAGCTCAAGGAGCAATTAAAAGACCTCTTATATAAAGGTTTTATCTACCCTAGTGCATCTCCGTGGGGTGCTCCTGTGTTATTCGTGCGCAAGAAGGATGGTTCTGTTCGTAAGTGCATTGATTATTGTCAGTTGAACAAAATAACCATAAAGAATAAATTTCCTCTTCCTAGGATCGATGATTTATTTGATATCCTTTAGGGTGCTAAGTGTTTCTCTAAGATTAATGTTAGATCAGGTTATCATCAGCTTAAGATAAGGGATGCGGATATCTCTAAGACTGTCTTTATAACCAGGTATGGTCACTATGAGTTTCTTGTCATGTCTTTTGGGCTGACCAATGCCACGGTGACATTCATGGACTTGATGAATAGGGTCTTCCGTCCATTCTTAGACATGTTTGTCATTGTCTTCATTGTTGATATCTTAGTCTATTTTAAGAGCGAGGTGGATCATATCGATCACCTTTGTGTTGTGTTGCAAACTTTGAAGGAGCATCCTTTGTATGACAAGTTCTCTAAGTGTGAGTTTTGGTTAAAAGTCGTAGCTTTTCTCGGTCATGTTATCTCTAGTGTAGGGATCATGGTCGATCCCCAAAAGGTTGTAGTAGTTAAGAAGTGGCCTAGACCTATGAATCCAATCGATATTCGAAGCTTCTTAGGTCTATCCGGTTACTATAGAAGTTTTGTGGAGAGTTTCTCTACAATAGCTACCCTATTGACCAAGTTGACCTAAAAGAGGGTCAAGTTCTTATGCTCGGATGCGTGTGAGGGTAGTTTTGAGAAGTTAAAAGATAAATTGACTTCGGCTCTAATTTTGACCTTGCTCGAGGGTAGTGATTGTTTTATGGTATATTGTGATGCTTCTCATGTCAGTCTCAGTTACATGTTAATGCAACATGGTAGGGTGGTGGCCTACACTTCTAGGCAATTGAAAGTTCACGAGAAGAACTACCCTACTCATGAACTAGAGTTGTTAGCCATGGTGAACTAAATATTTGGTGGCATTATCTTTACGGTGTTTATATCGATATCTTTTCCAATCATAAGAGTCTTCAATATGTGTTTACCCAAAAGGATTTAAATCTCTGGCAAAGAAAGTGGCTTGAGTTTTTGAAAAACTATGATATGCGTCTTCATTACCATCCCGGTAAGGCGAATGTAGTCGCCGATGCTCTTAGTAGATTTTTCATGAGAAGTTTATCCCATGTAGATGTAGATAAGTGGAAATTGGTGAAGGACATTACTGTTTGGAAAATCTTGGAGTCCGACTTGTGGACTCTGAGGATGATGGTGTATTTGTGCATCCAGTATCTCAATCGTCTCTTGTGGTTGAGATAAAGGAAAAGCAAGTATTGGACCCCGACTTGATGAAAATCAAGATTAATGTGGTCCAACATAAAGTTGCGGTCTTTGTGATTGGTGGTGATGGTATCTTGAGATACCAAGGTAGGCTATGTGTTCCCGACGTTGATAGATTGAGGGAAAGGGTCATGGTCGAGCCACATGAATCCCGTTATGCTATTCACCCAGTTCTACCAAGATGTATCATGATCTTAGAGAGTTCTATTGGTGGAGTAATATGAAATGAGATGGGGCTAGTTATGTGACCAAGTGTATAGTGTGCCAATAAGTGAAAGTTGAGCACATGAGGCCCGAGGGATTGTATCAAGAGATTCCATTACCCAAATGAAGTGGGAGACAATTAACATGGATTTCATTATCGGTCTTCCTCAATCTTGGAATCAATGTGATTCTATTTAGGTCATTATTGATAGAATGACCAAGTTCGCTCACTTTTTGCCCGTGAGAACTAATTACTCGGCAGAAGATTATGCTAAGTTGTAGCTTGCAGAGATAGTGAAGTTGCACGGTGCTTTAGTTCTGATTATCTCCAATTGCAGTCATCCATTTTCATCCCACTTTTGGAAGTCATTTCAAAAAAGTTTGGGTACTAGAGTGTGCCTTAGTAATGTTTTCCACCTGCAAATGGATGGGAAAATGGAGAGAACCATCCCAACATTGAAGGATATATTGAGAGCTTATGTGATTGATTATGGTGGTAGTTGGTATGACCACTTGCCTTTGATTGAGTTTGCCTATAATAATAGTTACCACTCTAGTACTGGCATGGCCCCTTTTAAGGCACTGTATGGTAGGATATGTCAATCTCCTACTTAGTGGTATGAATTTGGTGAGGGTAAGTTTCTTGGCCCCGATTTAGTTCACCAAGCCTTAAAAAGGTTAAGGTGATTCCTGATAGATTGAAAACCGCTCAAAATCACCAAAAGTCCTATACGGATGTGAGGCATAGGCACTTAGATTTTAGTGTTGGTAAATGGGTATTCTTAAAGGTGTCTCCCATGAAAGGAGTAATGCGTTTTGGTAAAAAAGGGGAGGCTTAGTCCCCGGTATGTTGGTCCCTACTTGATTGTGAAGAGGGTTGGAAATATTGCCTATTATTTGGTTTATCATCTAGCATGAACTTCATTCACCCGGTATTCCATGTCTCTATGTTGTGGAAATGTGTGTGTGAACCTTCGTTGGTTTTTTCTTTGAGGGATGTTGATACCTTGAACTCTTTGTCCTACAAGGAGATCCCGGTGAGGATATTGTATTGTCAAGTTCTCTAGTTACGAATGAAAAAGTGTCTTCGGTGATAGTTCTATAGAGAAACCAAAAGTCCGAAGAAGCTACTTGGGAGGCAGAGGTGGACATAAAGTCCAAGTATCTGTATTTGTTTTCCATTCCAAAAAATCAAGATTGAGGTATGTGTTAATCTCTTAGATTTGAATTACGTTGTGGTAGATAATGGGTTCGAGTCCCTACGCTTTGAAGGATCCAAGTGGATTTGATAAATGATAGGTGTGAACCCCATGGTGAATGAAATAAATGGTTGAGTAATAAACATTATGATGTGTGTGGTGTCCTTGTTGTATACTTTTTTCTAACTTGTTTAAAGGTTGGTTGGAAGTGTGATAACGTGTTAACTTATGTTTATGTTTGCTTTACTCGTCATCTGCAGATGAATGATCCAAGTGGGGGAGAACTGAAACACCTAGGCTTTGAACCATTGAGAAATTCTCTATTTGATGTCACTAGGGTGGGTATGCCTAAAAGTATAAGTCGTACCCCAAGGATATGAGTCATATCCACTCTTCCCTCATCTCTTTTACCTTGAGCATCCTAGGAGAATGGTATATTATTCACTATACAAGTGACCCTCTCCTCAATTGTACCTAAAGGTACGAGTTGTACCAAGGTGAGTCATATGATGCATGGCACTTGGTGTAAAATGGACTATTTTTGGTATGAGTGTTGTATACGGTTGAGGGCATGATTCATACCCTTTTGAGAGAACTCAAGGGTGTGTACTCTTACACTTAACGGCGTAAGTGACCTAGGAGAAGCCTAGGGTACGAGTCAGGGTACCATTCATACCCTATGGTACGGTTCGTAAGGTGAGTCGTACCCCTTCACGAGTTCATTTTACAGCTTTTAACTAAGGGCCTTGTGGTTATTTCCCATGCCTTAAACCCTAAGTCCTTCACTATATAAGTGTATATGTCCTCTTTAAACACATTTTAGAGTGTATCAAACATCCAAAACACTCTCATAAACTCATCTTTGAAGAATTGGAGGCTAGGGTTTCAAGGGTGATCTTCAAGAGGGAAAGTGAAGTCAATACTCTTGGTGAATCAAGTTGTCTAATACATGTAACTCTTTCCCTTGATAAATAACTCTAAACCTATGTATTTTACACTTGAATTAGTAAGTGCACATGGTGATTTTGAAATTAAATGAAAAAGGGTTTTATTGCCTAATGATGAATAATATTGACTTTTTCTTAGACTTATGTTTATAAATGTTAGTGATGGTGATTTTCATATGTGGGTTATTGTTTTATGTGTTATAACATGTAGGTCTTGAGTAACCCTATTCATGATGATTTCTACCATGAGTTTGGTCTTGATAAAAGTATGCACATAAGGTGTTTGTGAAAATATCTAAATAAAATGTCTAGTTACATGTTGATGATGTTGTGAACTAGGGCATTGTCCCAATGAGTATGAATAGTTGATGAATTCTATGTTAAAGATATCGTTGTTCACGTCAGATGTTAAAGTATCACCACGTTGGTTTGATGGCTAAGAAAATGGTCCAAGTCCCTAAGCATGAACTTAAATTGTATGTGGAACTAAAGTGTGGTATAAAAAGGCTAATAAAGCTTGAATGACTTGTAAGGGTCTTGATGACTATGATTTGAATCAAATGATAATTTTATTGAAGGCATTGGCCTAATAAAGTGGTTAATCGATGAATACTCCCATGAAGACCTTATGGCTACGTATGGTGTTAATATGGGTAAATGTTTCAAGTTATTGAATGTGAAATGGAATGAAGGGATGCTAATGCATAAACTAAAAGAGGTTAAGAGTTCAAGTGTCGTCTAATAATGGCAATGATATAACTCATGGTTTGAGTCCCTAGTTCAATGAATGGCTTGTGGTTTGAGTCCCTCGCCCAATGAAATGACTAGTGGTTCGAGTCCCTAGTCCAATGAATGGCTTGTGGTTCGAGTCCCATGCCCAATGGTATGGCTTGTGGTTCGAGTCCCTCGCCCAATAAAATGATTAGTAGTTCGAGTCCCTAGTCTAATGAATGGCTTGTGTTTCGAGTCCCTTGCCTAATGAATTTCTTGTGGTTTGAGTCCCTTTCTTAATGAGAAATGTTGAACCTATAAGTATGGAAGGTGGGAGTTATTCACCCCGTGACATGTGAATAAGTGAAATGAGAATGCTTGCTAAGTCTTGTTCTTTTTTGGCATAATATGAACATGTTGTGTATGTCTATATGTATGATTATGTATTTTAGAATGTTATTGAAAATCATGTAATAACTTTTCTTTAAATGATAATGTTATTTTATTTTATCCTTATCCTTGACTTATATGCTAGCGCTTCAACTATTAACCGTCTCCGGACACTATATTCCCATGCGACATAGGGACCGTAGCATTATCTTCTCTTTTTGCACAATGATTAGGTTATCAAAGCGGTCCGTGCAGTGACTTTGGAGTGGTGAGCTTCCTTACTTTGGAAGACATCTCCTATCTTTAGACTTAGTTTGGCTATGTCGTGGGCTTGTTCTGACATATACCTTTCTAAACATCGGTTTGAAAAGAGATGTTATGGATGACTGTGGACTTGGGAATATTGGCTAGCTTGATGAATCAAATGAAGTGCTTAGATATGCTTAAGTTATGACTTATAATATGTTTTTTCTATATTATTATATGGTCAAATTCATCCAACCCTTGAGATGTATATTAAAGATTAGGATGGGTTATTAGGGCAACCTCTGATTCATGTGATCTTGGGGTGACCATACAACATGGCCTAATTTTGGGGCATGTCACTCAAAGTGGGTGACTGGATTAGATTTATTATTTAGGAAGCCTATTGTTCTGGGTATTCCATCTATCTGAGAGTGACTAAGACGTATCATAATTTGAGGAAGCATTATTGGTGGGTGGTATGAGGAAGGATATAGCGGACTTTGTGGTTCGTTGCCTTTATTTTCAGTTGGTGAACGCCGAGTATTTGTGGTCTGATGGTTTTCTTCAGAGGTTACCTATTCTCGAGTGGAAATAGGAATGGATCACTATAGACTTTATGGCTGGGTTGCCGCATACTTCTCATGGTTCTGATAGTGTTTGGGTCATCATGGATCATTTGACCAAATCGGCCTATTTTATCTCAGTTCAGGTCTTTTTCTATGCTTAGAGGTTGGCATGTATCTATATTTGTGAGATAGTGTGCCTTCATAGTGTGCCAGTGTCTGTTATCTCAAATTAAGGTTTAGTGTTCGCATCTCACTTTTAAAAGACCTTTCAGGATGAGTTGGGTACTCGGGTTGATCATAGTATAATATTTCACCCCCACACAGACGGGCACTCTGAGTGGTCTATTCAAGTTCTGGAGGATATGCTTTGCACATGTGTGATGAATTTCGCACATGTGTGATGGATTTTGGTGGTCAGTAGGAGCAGTATCTAGCTTTGCAGAGTTTGCATATAATAATAGCTACCACTCCAGTATAGATATGGTTCCTTTTGAGACTCTGTATGGTAGGCATTTTTACTCTTCAATTGGTTGGTTTAAGATTTCTAAGATTAGGTCTAGAGGCATGGACTTGCTTCATGAGTTCTCCGATAGGGTTTAGATCATTCAGGATAGGCTTCAAGTGGCCCAGAAAAGGCAGAAGTGCTACCCAGATCGTACACTTCGTGCCTTGAGTTTTAGTGTTGGTAATCGAGTTTTACTTCGTGTAGCTCCCATAAAGGGTGTGATGCGGTTTGGAAAAAGGGGCAAGATGTGCCCCAGGTATATTGGCCCATTTGAGGTTCTTCGGACAATCGGTAATGTGTTTTATGCATTAGACTTCGGACAACATATCAGTTGTTCATCTAGTTTTTCATGTTTCCATGCTTTAGCGTTACATTCTGGATGAGTCTCATGTCATTTGTTGGGATTCGATTTAAATTAGATGAGAGGTTGTCCTTTGTTAAGGAGTTTGTCTCTATCTTGGCTAGGGATGATAGACAGTTATGTTCTAGATATATTCTAGTGGTTAAGGTCCAGTGGAGACATCAACCTGTAGATTAGGCTATGCTGGAGGTCGAGTCTGATATCCATAGTTCTTACCCCAGCTTTTTGTTGATTCAGGTATTTCCCTTGCCTTTAGTTCAAGCATGAACTAGATTCTTAGTAGTGGATGATGTAACGACCTGATGCTTGGTGATTTATGTGAAATATTTATATGTGATTTGACCATTCTACCCCTCCCCATAGTTTCTTTAAGTTATTTCTGGGGAGTGAGGATGATTGGCATAGTTCCTGGTGCATTTCAGTGTGACTTATGTGATATTGTGGTTTTTGGCAGCGTAAAAAGACTTATAGTTGACTTCAGTAAATATTTATTGATATGTACATTAGATGGCAAAATAAGTTGCGCCACCAGCTTTGGAACGTTGATTTTAGGGTGGTAACATGGTTGGGATGGTTTTATGGCTTTTTTAATCTCATTTCGATCATGATTCAGAAAGTTGTTAAATTGGGTTTTGAGGGTTAAGTTTGTGATGACAATGTTTTCTCAAAAATCTGATATCACCATTGAGTCTGAAGCATCGAATTTGATAGGGTAGCATAGTTCATTTGCATTCACGGGATTCCAAATGAATCTAGAAGGGTCTGTGTAGACTTAGAATTCTCCAAGTCTCCAGCTGGTGCACCACTTAGTTGGTACACTCGCGTAACCGACACTTTTGTTACACGATATCTTGGTCACGATTATGAGCCCCGCATAAGCGATAACAGATTTACTTATGTCGTACCTACCCTCAGGCAAGGTATCGCGTATGCGACACCTGGTCGCTTATGCTATAGTCGCATAAGCAACCCGGTGATCGCGTATGCAATGCCTGGGTTCTTTAAATACACACATTTCATTATTTTTCACCATTTTTGAGATTTGGAGCTTAGGGTTTTGTGATTTTGAGCAATTTACTCCATTTCTAAGAATGGGTAAGCTTTAAACACCTATTTCAACTGCTTTTCTTCAATTGTATCATTTAATTCTTGTTTAAACGCAGATTTTAAAGTAGAAAATTGGAGATTTTAGCCTAGAAGGCCTAAAATTGTATTTCTTCAACTTAAACCCCAATTTTAATTTGTTCTCGCTTGGGTGAGTTTCTAATCTTAAAATTCTCACTTTTCTTTCAATTTCATCTTCAAAACAACTTCAATTCTCGATTTTTAATATGGATTTTGGGGATTTTTACCAGTAAAGTTTGAAAATGGTTTTTCTTTGATTTGGACCTCGTTTTTAACTCATTTTTTCTTGGGTTTTTCAGCTATAGACTCCAAGAGTGTGAGGAACATGTTTCAAAAATAAAATTTCAATTCTACCCTTCTTTTTCAAAAATCTATTTTGAGGGTCCGTGTTGACCCCGACTTAGAAATAGGCAATATGGGTGTCGTTGGCTTCTTTTGACACATAGATTCTTTATTGCTATGTCTTAGTTGATTTAATGCCCATTCGTGGGAGTAAGACTTTGGATTGAAGGCTTGCGGATAGATTTTCAACAATCGAAGTAGGTTATGGATTAACTTTCTTCAGACTGCGCTAGGTAGCTAAATGTTGATACAATATCATGTTAAGAGTGTGGTAACTAATCATGAAAATGGCTATATTTATTTTGTTGTGCCCGTGTGGGGGCCTATATTTTGATGTTATTTGGTAGTTTTGGGATATTATTTGCTATGTGTGATCGTGTGGGATCCTATATGATATTATTGGCTATGTGTATGTGAAATTAGTTGTATCTTGTTGATGAAAAAATATAATGTGGTATCCATGGTGACTTCTTTAATTTATTTCATTCTATTGGCATATGTATTACGTTGGATTTATGGATGGTTGGATAAATGAGTGGATTTTGCCTCACTTGGTTGGTATATTGGTTGGATATGGAATTTCTCATTTTGGTTGGTTGTGAGAATTATATCCTCATATCATATTCATTCATGAAACATTAGTACCACCATGGAAATACTGCAAACACTGGCTTTTTCTGATAGAATATGTGACATGTTAAAAACCCTGTACTGAAGGATGTGCCGGGGAGGAATATGACTATTGGTATTGGATATTGGTTGTATACGGTTGATGAACCTCCCATGGGTCCTACATCGGAAAGCATTAGCTCCATAGGTGTATACGGAGGTTCTGTGAAAACGTGCATCACATCATCATCGCACAACCTCATGCATCACACCATCGTTATCATCATCATCCCCATTGCATTTTATTTAGATTGTACCTTTATTTGTGTTGCTTTGTCTCCCTTGATGTATACATGTCTATGTGTATTTCCTCATTCGTACTTGTATGTGTGATATTTATATACTTGTGTTCCTTTATCGTAATTGTTATGGTGTATGTGAATGTTATAGAACTATTAGTGGAGACGGTATGGGCTACCGTTTGGGACATTTTTTGGTTATAGGTGATGCTCCCTTAATGTGTATTTTGTATGCTTTATTTTCTACTTTGCTCAGTCGGTCTATGATACCTACTGAGTACGAGTGGGTCTTACTTACCCCTACTCCGCCCTTTCGATGGAGATCCAGATTTGAGTGAACCTCAGGTGGTTGATTCGAGCGACATTTGGAGATTTTAGAGGTAGAGTTTGATTTCATGCATCCGAAGTTAACTACTACCTTACCTTATTCAAACTATGTCTTTATTTTTATTCAGAGACAGAGTTGTTCTGGTTTTAGATATCTTGTGTATTTTGATCTCGAGTTGTACTAGTTATGTTCTTATACTATGACACAGGTTTCGGGATTTGATTTGGTATCTTTGATTTTATTTCGCTTATACTATATATATATATATATGGTTCTACTCCATTCTAGAGGTGTTGCCTTGATTTTGGTATTGATTTCTCATTTTTAATCAATTTGGGTCATAGGCTTACTTGTCCAGGCTTACCGCGACAAGTGTCATCATGACCCTTGGTTTTTGGGTCGTGACAATAATGCCACGCTATAAAAATAATATCTATGCATTAATATGAGAATAAAAATATCTATATTGTATATAAATACTTTGAATCCAAAATTGAGCTAAAAATCCCATGTGGAACCCGCTTGGAGAATCACAGCTTTTAAACCATCAAAAAATCTCTCTAGGATCAAGGATCATTTACACTCAAAATGGGTGAAATCCGAGAAAAATTACTCCCTCAAATCAGCCCACAAAGTATTAGGAATTTTGAGATTAAAGAAGAGAATCTAATAAGAAATTAAAGAAAACTTATGATAATCTCGATGAGAAAACATCCCCACAAACTCTCCAACTCATGTCGAAAAACGACATATCAATCTTCCACTCTCTTAGCTCTTAAGGTCTTTTAATGGATGTTGAGACTTGTAAAATAGGAAAAAATTAGATTTGACTGCCATATATATACAGCCAAGGGTTCCCTCAGTGTGAACGTGGGGACTCCATAGCTAATGCAGGCCTCAACCCTACTTACCCTTTGCGATTATAGTCGATCCACCACGATCGCGAAGAAGAAAGCCTGGTCCATCCCAGAGGAAACTCTTCGTGAATGAAATGGCCAGTGAACTTGGCTATCGCAAATGCGGCAAAAGTCATTGCCATCGCAATAGACAAATTACCTTAACCTTCAAAACGTGGACAAGGACTTTCGAACATAAAGGCCATTCTTGTCCTTCACCAGCTGAACTTGGCATTTGCCAAGTTTTAGTCGGACTCTCGAGAATCTCATGAACATAAACAAACTATGATACCCTATCAAATTCGACATTCTAGACTCAATAGCACCATCAAAAGTTTCATCCAATGTCGTTTGGATGAAATATGGGTCCACACCTAATAGTCATTTTAACCAAAATCCACCCAATAGTGCAAAATGAGTTTGAAAGTCTCGAGATCCAAACCAAAGTTTCCCCTAGCCTAAATCGATGTTTTGGATCTAACGAAACTGTCAGAACTGGTATATGAGGTCTTTAACCTGAATTTTAAGCCCTGTACCCAATTCTAAACATCGAAAACTTTAAAACAGGAAATTGACTCTAAAAAACAAATGAACTACCCGGTAATCGAACTGTCAGCTTTAGCAAGTTATAAATAACTTGGGGCAGCTATGGGAAAGCTCTAAGTAGTGAAATAGTAAGGAAATCTAGGAAATGACCTGGAGGGTAATTATAATAGCCACTACTGAAAGGACTTTTGTTTGTAAATATAAATGATCAAGATGTACCTGAAGGCTCGAACGGGTGGGAATACTGGGCTCGTATCTCACTCTCGATCTCAAAGATGGCCTCTTCAACTGGGTGGTGTCTTCACTGAACCTTAACCACTAGAATCTCTCTAGAGCGCAACTGCCTGACATCCCTAGCCAATATGAGAACTAGCTCTTCTACAAAGGTCAACCTCTCATCCAACTGTACCAAGTCCCACTGAAGCACGTGAGACTCATCCAAATATAAAGACGCAACATAGAGACATGGAAAACTGGTTGAAAAGCTGCAAAGTCCAGGGAAACACCAACTCATAAGTTACCCCTCCAACTATCTGAACTATCTCAAATAGACAAATATACCTGGGGATGAGCTTGCCCCTCTTCCTGAACCTCATCACGCCTTTCATGGGCGATACTTACTGGAAAACCCAGTCACTAATTCCAAATCTCAAGGTACAAAGTCTATGATTAGCATAACTCTTCTGCCTACTCTAAGCTGCCTCAACCTATCTTGTATTATCCTAAACCTATCCAATGACTCACGAAATAAGTCAATAAGATGGGGCCTGGCCTCATAGGTATCAAACCATCCTATCAGAGATCAATAATTCCTACCATATAATGCCTCAAATGGTTTCATGTCAATACTTGAATGGTAGCTATTATTATAGGAAAATCTGCCAAGGACAAGTGTTGCTCCCACTGACCTCCAAAGTCCATACCACATGCACGGAGCATATCCTCAAGAACCTGAATAGTTCGCTCCAACTACCCATTGGTCTGAGGGTGAAAAAAGGTGTTATTGTTGATTTGAGTACTCAACTCCTCCTGAACAATCTTCCAGAAACTAGAGGTGAACATCAAGCCTCTGTCTGAAATAATAAATATGGTTACTCCATGCAGGCGATCTATCTCGAGAACGCGGATATGAGTGAAATTCTTAGCACTGAAAGATATTTGAATAGGGAAAAAATAAGCCTACTTATTCAATTGATCTATAATGAACAAATTGTCATCGAAACCACAAAAAGTGTGAGGCAACCTACAAACAAAGTCCACATGATCAACTCCCACCTCCACTCGAAAATAGGTAATCTATGAATTAGGCCATCATGTCTTTGATGCTCAGCCTTTACCTACTGACAACATAGGCACATCTCTTTTCATGCCACTCCACCAGTAATGTTGTCTCAAATCTCTATACATCCTAGCCATACCAAGGTAAATGGAATATCTGGAGTTTTGTGCCTCCAGCAATATCAACTGAATCAAGTCCCTAACCCTCAAAACACAAGTGTGTCCATCATATCTTCAAATACCCTCTAATCCAAGATTGCCTTCCTAGACTCGCCCCTCAGAACCTAATCTTGAATACCATAAAGTCTACTATTCTCAAATTGGCGACTCTGGATCTGCTCAATCAAGGTAGACCTAGCCTCAACACAAAAAAAGATCCTCCTAGAGTTTGAGATATCAAGCCAAACCATCAAATTGGCTAAGGACTTGATGTTCCAAGCCCATGGACGCTCAAAAATTGAAATAGAAGCCATGCTACCCATGTTCACCATCTTCTAGTTCAAGGACGCTACCATATTTTCCTTGATCGGATGGTAGAGAATAGAAATATCATAGTCCTTCATTACTCCATTCATCTGTGCTATCTAGAATTAAGCTCCCTCTGAGTCATAAGGTGCTGAAGACTACGGTGATCTATGTAGATCTCATAATGAACATTATACAAGTAATGCCTCCAAATAATAGGTGCAAAAAATACCACTGCCAACTCTAAATCATGAGTGGGGTTCCCATACACCTTTATCTACCTCAAAATATAAGTAATAACTAAGCCCTACTGAATCAGAACACAACCCAAACCAATACCAGAAGCATCATAAAATATGATAAACCCCTTACCTTAAATAGAAAGAGTAAGGATAGGAGATGAAGTGAATAATCCCTTGAGCCTCAAAAATCTCGACTCACACGCCTTGGACCACTGAAAGGAACCTCTTTTCTAGTCAACCAATTCATCGGTACTGCAGTAGTAGCAAAACCTTCAATGACCACCTGTAATAACATACAAAAATAATAAATCTATGAACCTCAATCGGAGATGTAGGCCTGGCCTAATCACGAATAAGCTTAATCTTTGTTGGATCCACTATAATCCCATCCTTAGATACCATATGTCCTAGGAATATAATAGACTCGAGTAAAAACTTGCACTTTAGAATTTTGCATAAAGCCTATGATCTCTTAAAGTCTGGAGGACAATCCTCAAATACTACTCGTGCTTCTCTATACTCCTAGAGTACACAATAGTGTCATCAATGAAAATGATCACAAAGGAGTCCAAATAGAGCCTGAACACTTGATTCATCAAATCCATTAATACAATTGGGTCATTGGTTAAACCAAAAGACATAATCAGAAACTCATAATGGCCATAACGAGTTCTGAAAGTTGTCTTAGGCATGTCCTCAGCCTGAATCCTCAACTGGTGGTAATCAAAACTCAATTCAATCTTAGAGAACATTATCACCTGAAGTTGTCCATACAAGTCATCAATACGAGGCATAGAATACTTATTTTTCACTATCACTTTATTCAACTGTCGGTAGTCAATACACACGCATAGAACCATCTTTATTTTTCACAAACAAGATAAGATCACCCTAAGGTGATACACTCATCCTGATAAAACACTTACCGAAGAAATCCTAAAGCTTGGAAAAATCCATTCGATAAGGTACCGTAAAAATAGGTTGGGTGCCTAGCTCAAGATCAATAATGAACTCAATATAATGCTTAGGAAGAAGGCCAGGTAGATGGTAAGAAAAATATAAGGAAAATAACAAACTATAGGGTTAGAATTAAGTGATGGACTCTCCATACTAACATAATGAGTATAAGAAAGATAAGACTCACAACCCCTCAATATTAGTCTCCTAGCCTGAACATAAGAAATAATCTTTATTGGTGTGCGACTAATAGTACATTGCCACATAATCGAGGGTATGTCAGGCATGGCTAAGGTAACAGTCTTGGAAAAATAATCCAAGATTGTATGATAGGGGATAACCAATCCATGCCCAAAATCATATAAAAGTTCCTCATATCTAACACAATTAGATCAGTTCGAGTATCAAACCCTCGAACGATCATAATACATGATCTATAAACTCAATCCACTAGTAAAAAATCACCAACGAAAGTAGATATATGCAATGGAACAAATAAGAAATCCCCAGATGAATCTACTTATTGTTAATAATAAGTAGACATATACGAATAAGTGTATCCTGAATCAAATAATGCAATAGTTGGATAACGGTGCACTAAAATTGTACTTGTAAGAATAGCATCCAAAGACTCTGTATCCAGCCTACCAGGTACAATAAATGCATCCTCACCTGAAGCCCCTATAAACCTAGGTGGAGTCAATCTAAGAAATATGCCAATATTTTCTGCTCCTCAAGAAACATAGCTGGTTGGGTGGCTACTGGCTGAGTAACTACCGATGCTGGAGAGACCTCAACTCTAAGAGTCGCCGCTATATATCATGCCACTACATTTGTACCACTCTGATCTGCAGACTGAGCACCAATAACTAATCCCAACAATTGCAATAGGCATATCTAAGCAATGAAGAAGAAATAAACCCCGGTGGTCCTAGACTGCCCTTTGTCCCACCAATGGCTAGAGTGGAGAAACCTTTTATGAAGGAGCAATAACAGATTTGGGGAAGGCTCCCTATTCGGACCTTTAGTTGGGGCTGCCGATCTCGCTTGACTCAGCCCCTAGGTAAGCTACAACTTATAGTAAGAGCCCTGGTCGCGCACTCAGGGTCTTCATCTCTATCGTCGTAGCTTGCATTCTAGCCATCTGCGAAAGTGTGAACAACTATGAATTTTAGAAACTGACACGGACTCAATGCATGAAGTAAATAAAGAAAGTGAAGCTCTCCTAAGAATGTCCTATAGCCTTCCAAAAATAAAAGCAAACATCATCATTCTGATTTACAGGACTTTAATATACACTTGCTCTTGTACCAATAATACTAGTGAACCTAGTCTCTGATACCAATTTGTCATGACTCAATTTGTCAAGTCATGATGGAATCTATATTGATCCACCAGTGGGTAAGCTAAACCATAGTCTGAAATGATAAGTAATACGCTAGTTGGTGAAAGGTATAATGAATATCAAAATTAAGCATACAAATAGATTATAGGTGATAAAATATAAGTATAATGACATACATATAGATAAGAGAGAGAAAATAGCAAAAGAGTATCCCACCACCTTGTAAGGTTGGTACAAGAGTCATTAATCAAAAAAATAAGAGTACTAAATATACAAATAATCTTGAAATGAAAGACTATCCAAAAGTAGCAGGAGGAGAGAGAATCAGCTCCGGCTCTAAAAGTTCACCCTATCTGTGAACTCTAAAATGCATTGGATAGAACATCAAAAATAACATCTAGTACTCAGATCTACATCAGAAAAAGATACAAAAGTATAGTATAATCACCAAAACAATGGGTGCTCAGTAGGCATCATCTGTAGACTAAGCTAATTCATAATAAAAACTTAATAAGGTGCAAGAATGTAAACTAAAGTTAGGGATAAAAGGGCAAACCAGAAATATCACTCTAGATGACAGGTAATAAATAATATAGTAGATAATATCAAAACAAATATAAGATAATTACATCCTAACTGGGCTCCTATCAGCTTAGAAGGCACAAATAAGAGAAGAATAATCCAATCGAGCACCATAAGCCTCGTGGATGCAATCAAGAAGAAAATACCAACATATAAAGTAATTTGACCAGCTAAACCATATATGTGAATCCTTCCATACCATAAACATCAAACTCAAACCAAATCCCGAGTTATCATAAGTGAATCACAATTGTTGCGCTCAAACTAGACTCTAATTTGATAAGTGATTAGTAAGTGTCAGACTCAAATCAGTATTTAAGCATCATAAATTAATAGTAAGTGTCGGACTCAAACTGGTATATAATCATCATAAATATATAGTTAGTGTTGGACTTGTACCAGTCTTTAAGCATCATAAATAAGTAGTAAGTGCTGAACTCGAATCGGTCTTTAAAGTAAATACAGGTTACCTAGTCAATTCTAAAACCAAGAAGATGTCAAAATCATACTAGGGTCTAATAATACTTAAATAATGACAAAAGAAGGCCTTTTAGATCTACAAGGAGCTAATTAAGATATTTAACATTAAATAGGACTAGTGAGCCCTCTACTAAATACAGAAAGTTCATAGTAAGGAAATTTCTACCCAAAACTAGACTAAGGCATCAAAGTTCCACTACAAGGTTTCAAATAAGTCTAACAAGTCCTAATGTCGCAGTTTAACCTAAGAAAATGATGAATTTATCAATTCTACCTTAAAAATAACTCACTAATTAGCTAAATATTCTAAATTTTCATAAACGTGCAATCAAGCCATAATTTCCAACCCAAATATAGCATAATATCATACTAGTATCATAAGGAAGATCAATTTATGAGAAAAGTAAGCCTAGCCAACTTGGACGCCGATGAATGCTCGAGAAAGTTTACTAAATTAGAGATTTTTCCTTTCAAAAAGCTTTTGTATGCTTCCACACTATCAAAGTAATGATCTAAACATTAATACAAGAATAACAATACTCATATTGCATATAAATATTTTGAGTCCAAAATTAAGCTAAAAATCCTATGTGGGGCATACTTGCAGAATTACAACTTTAAAACCATCAAAATGTCCCTCTAGGAACAAGGATCATTTACCCTAAAAAATTGGTAAAATTCAAGCATAATTTCTCTATAAAATCACTCTGTAGTATTAGAAATTTTGAGATTAAAGCAGAAAATTATATAAGAAATTAAAGGAAACTTAGATAATTCTCAGTGAGAAAATGTTCCCACAAACTCTCTATCTCACCATAAATACCCACGTATAGATTCTCTCACTCTTTTATCTCTCTAGGGCTTTAAGTTGATGTTAAGACTTGTAAAATAGGAGAAAAATTATGTTTGGCAGTTATATATATTGCTAGGGGTCCCTTTATTATGAACGCAGGAATCCCTTCGCGAACATGGGACTGAACCCAACTTACCCTTTGTGAATGTGGATGGTCTACCATAATCACCAAGAAGAAGGCCTGGTGTGGCCCATAGGATACTCTTCGCGAACGTGAAGACAAGCTTGGAAATTCTATGGCTAGTGAACTTGGACTTCACGAACGTGACTAAAGTCATCACGATCCTGATAGATAAATTATCTTGTCCTTTATGAATGTGGCCAAGGCCTCACGAATGCGAAGGCCATTCATGTCCTACACCAGTTGAACTTGGCATTTGCCAAGTTTTCAATTAGACCCTCGGGATTCATTTGGAATTTTTTAAATGCAAATGAACTATGTTTCCTTATAAAATTTTATATTTTAGACTCAACAATGCTATTAAAATTTTCATCGAAGTTTGTTTTGATGAAATATGGGTCCTACACCCAATGGCTATTTTAATCAAAATCTACCCAATAGCCCAAAATGAGTTTGGAAGCCTTGGGACCCGAAACAAAGGTCCACCTAGCCTAAAATCAATATTTTGGATCTAAAAAAACTGCTAAAATTAACATATGCGGATGTTAACCTAAAGTTTAAGCCTGATACCTAATTCTCAACAACGAGAACTTTCAAATAAGAAATTGACTCCAAAAATGAAACAAATTTCTTGGTAACCAAACTGTCAGCGCTAATAAGCCATAAATGACTTGGGAAGCTATGTAAAAGTTCTAAATAGTGAAATAGTATGGAAATGCATAAAATGACCAAGAGGATCATTACATCCTAAACTATCTGAAGTTGATATCATTGATTCGAAAGCCGATCCTTTGATTGAGGAGGCAAATGAAAAAGTCATAGAGAATGTAGATCAGATTGATGTAGAGAATCATGTAGAGGTGCCTGGATCAACTGTCAAAAATATAATAGATTTTCCTGAACAAGATGTCCCTAAGAAATATGTACAAGAAGAAGAGGTCGATGTGTTGTCCATTATTACAGATCTCAATACTAGGAAGTCGAGTGATTTCAAAAACAATTCTTAATTTCGTGTTTGATGGATGACATTCTTTAAGAAAATTTGATTTTGTGTTTGATGCAGTTCCTATTCCTGGAAGATAATTTTTTATTATGGTTTGTTAATGACCCTTGGTTTTTAGTTTTTTTATGGTTATTGACAATATTAAAAACCTTTTGGGTTTTTTGGGTTTGATAATGACCCTGATTTTATTTTTATACAACTGATTTGGTCTTTATGTTATGAACACTTTTGGTGGATGCCAGTTGACATACAATATTTATTTTTGATTTTTAATGATGAATTCTTTTTATGTGATTCATGCTTTGTTCACATACTGGTAAATATGCTAAGGTTAAAATGACAATACCAATTATTGATAATAGACTAATAGTAGATGGTGATTAGTACATATTGTAAATAAAAGATCAAATCTTGGATATGATGTATATACAATATCTTGGATATGATGTATATACAAATAATTTTGCATATATTGTTCAAAATACATCACCAGTATCAAGCTACATATCTCTTAGTAGCAATCAGTACTAATAGACCATATGTTATAGCCTCCCGTCGATTAATTTTTTCTTCAGCAACAATCAACTTCTGCTTAAGTTGATCCTTTTGAATTGTTGTTTCTTCATCAACCCTTTTAGGTGGTCCCTTCTCTCTTCTGACGCTTTAATCAATGTCCTAAGAATAAACGTATTCTTTTTAGATTCCATTAGTTTTTCTTATATTTCAAATTTGGATAATGTGTGTCACAAAATGTCGATCTGTTAGATGATCTTGGACTCTGACTTATCTGATTTATCAGCGAGTTATGGTGTGACTCAGTCCACTTGAAGTACTTGCATCCATCATTATCCTAAGCAAAATAATAAATGATTAGAATTTTTTTATGGAAAAAAATGAAAAAGATTAGAAGCATACCTTCCTAAGTTTACATTTATAGAACCTTCGACCAAGATTATTTTTGGTGAGTGATATCTTTAAGAAAGTCTCTTTACCACATAAACAAACATATGAATTTTTTGCATGGAATGCTTCAAATGATTGAGACATTTATGATAGATAAAAATGAAAGTGAATAGAAAATTTTTTATATTAAAAGAAGAGTGAGTGGTTCATATAGAAAAGGGTGAAACATGTTTGAGTTTTAGAATTGTTACCCTGGGAGAAATTTAACTATTGGAGCAGTGGGTCGTTTAAGTGCAGATAAATATATTATTAGAAAACATCTCATAAATTATAGACCACGGTAATAGGGAATTATAATCCACACATTATGATTGTTAAACCATAGTAACGATCTATCATCGACTATAAATCGGGGATAGAGTCTAGAAAATCATTATTAAAGAATAATCTGTTCAATTTTTGAACAAGTATGAGAACCACAGCCCTGCCCCCAAAAAAACATCAAACCCCAAATCCTGACCCCAAACACCAAACTATTAACCCTTAACCCCCAAATAAGCATATACGCAACTAATTGGTGTCAATGTCTTATAGCTTTAGTCTACCATTACACCTTAAAATGTCGATACTCACTTACTAATATATATGGATTGGTACTAGAATATGTCTTAAAAAGGCAATTAAAAATTAAATAAAATTAGACTAGGGGACTTGCCCCTAATTAAACATCATGGAACCCCTTTACATCGTATGAGAGTCTCAATTAAATGGTGATTGATCCAAAGGGTTTAAGGACAAGCAATGGTCCCTAGATCAAGAATAATTAGCTAAAAATGATAAATAAGTAAATAAATAAAATTAAAATCGGGGACTTTTTCTCAATTAAACATCATGATACAACTTAGTTTCATCATATGAGAGTCCACATCAAGTTGTTACATGATCCAAAAAGTTCAAGGACATATAATGGTTGCATAAAGAACATTCATGATCAAGGTGCTACTTTGAGAACCATTACTTATACTCATACTTTAGATATTATTGCTTTAAGAACTACTAATTGTCCTCAAACATCCTAAACCATTATTTGGACTATGTCACCACTTGATGTGGACTCTCATATGATGTAATTAAGATTTGTCATGATGTCTAATGGGGGTAAGTCTTTGATTTTAATTTTATTTATTTATCAACTTTTAAGATAATTATTCTTGATCTAGGGACCATTACTTGTCTTTAAACCCTTTGGATCATGTCACCACTTGATTAGGACTCTTACATGATATAACTAAGTGGTTCCATACTGTTTATTTGGGGGCAAGTACCCTATTTTATTTTATTTTATTTTTTAGTTGCCTTTTTTAAGCCACATTCATAACCCAATCTATTTACTAGTGAGTATCGACTTTTCGATGTGTCTATGGTAGACAAATCTTATTTTGATAAACCATTTGATGTATGATATATTCATTAATGAATAATCTAGTCATACTATATCAAATACTTAATATCTCTCTGGTAATCAGTCGTTACTGATTTATAATTAATCTATCCATTATGAATTATGATAGAAGATTATGGTTAATTAGATTTGTAGAAATTTTACAAGTCCATGAACATGTATATCATTACTTACAAGAATATTAATAGAAATTTTTCAGTTGATCCTTGGCAAGAATATGTAAATAAACACAAATTTCATTAATATTCATTTCACTTTATCATTACTACATTACTAATTCATCACTACCCCAACAAAAACATCAACCACAATGTGCCATAGCACCAAAAAAAGCAAACAACTTTCAAATATGAAATTCCAAAAATATTCATTTATCACTTTCTTAAGTGAAAGATTAGCAGTGAACATTGACATTAAATCTATTAAAATAATAAATTTAAAAACACTAAGTCCTTAGGTAGAGGGCGGGGGTAATAAGATCATTTGATTGACCTCCATCCTCTCCAAAATGACACGCACAAAGTGATCGAGTCATCAAAGATGCATTTCTATTCTTGCCCGATTATCACTAAGTCCTCAAAAGAGTCTTTAATAGTCATTTCTAAAAAAAAGAAGGTATTTCATAGATGGATACTGGTGGTGGTTGTTTTGGTGGCCGAAGTTCCTTGTAATTCTTGGCGTCTAAGATCTTCTTGCCATTGTTTTTATGAGTTTTTGAGTTTGATTTCTTGTACATAATTAAAGGAAGACATCTAAGAGTTCGTACTTTATAAAACATTAGAGGGAGGGAATGAGAATCTCCATCCAACCAGTGATGGCCATGTAAAAGTGACGTTTGTGATTGCAGCTGTTTAGAGTATTGTACCTTTTTAATTTGATAGGTGTGCAAAATTTTAGAATTGCCATCTTCTCCCTTGTATGCGTTTCCATCATGGGCACAAACTTATTTTTTGAATTGGAAACTGTTATGTGCCTTTCTCTTAATAGCTTTGCAAACCTATAAGTAATGAAATCAAATAAAGCATATATAGGGTATTGCCTCTCATCCACCAATATAAAATTAAGAGACTCAGAGATATTTGTCGTCGTTATATCATACATGTTGGGTGGAAAATATGCCTTCCTCTAATTTTCAAAACTAATTTTCTATGAACATGTGGCGGTTGTAGGAAATCTACTCTTGAAGTGTTGGAAGTAATCATTGAACACGTCGATGCTAAATGAATTGGCATTAGCAAAGTAGACATCAAGGTAGTCTCTACAGTGGTAGTTTTTCCAATGTTTTCATTGAGGTGTCATGAGCATATACCATGATGAGCACACTTATAGACTTTAGAAAATCCATTAACTATGCCCGTGTGCCTATCGAAGATGATGCACAACTCTGGATCATCGACTACTATTAGCTACAGCTTTCTAAAGAAGAATTCCCATGACACAACATTTTCCTTATCCACTACATAAAATGCTATTGGATAGATGTGTTTTTCCAAACCTTGTGTGGCAAAAAACAATAACATATTTTTGTACTTATTGGATAAACGAGTGCCATCAACAAAAATGACCTTTCTCATATGGGAGTATCCTCAAATTGAATGTCCATAAGCTAGGAAATAATATTTGAACATACGCTCTTTATCAACTACAATGGCATTGATGGAACCCGGATTTACAGTATTCACCATGTAGGTATAAGCTGGCAGGATAGCATACCCATGTTCTAGGGTGCCCCTAATTATGTTCATTGCAATTATGTAGTGATTACAACACTTATAATATCCTGGATGACATTGCAACTCCCCAAAAAAAATTCTCTTAATTTCTCTTGGCGTTGGCCATTTGTCATAGATATATAAATCCAGCACGACTGAGGAAATTAATTAAGCTGAGGCTTCCTTGTGGTTGCCCGTAATATGTTTGGCCTCACATGTATGAACGCCAACATATTTATAAATGTGGAACCATTTCAAATTGCTGCATTTACTATCTCGTAATATCTACTTACAATTTCCAGATTCACATCTCACCTTGTAATATCTTGCATTTCTCTTTATAGATTTAAAATAAAACAAATTTTTAATTGAAGCTTTCTTTAACAATAATATCAGTCGTCACTACTTTTTGAATTTTTGTCCAATGTGAAAATTAGTTTCATCACTAAAGTTGTGGTTGGGTTGTGATTCACTAGGCTGTTCAAAACAATCAACATGGTCTACATCATCACTTAAAGTTTTATCCATATCCATTTGATCGTGATAACCAGTGAGTCCACCTGGATATCCTCATAGACTGTCGGTTGAGTAGGGTCTAGGGGTGTGGGTGGATCGAATGGTGTTGTTGAACCTTCTTCTTTTCCTTCTTCTTAATGTTTATCATAACTTTTATCCTCAAAACTTGTCTAGAACTATCAGGGGCAACATTAAGCATGTACAATTTGGCTTACATGTCATTTTGTTATGAATGATGGAAGGATCTTTCCTTTAGAATTCATCAAATAACTGATGCTTAACTTGCTAGGTTCAAAATTCCATTTCCCATGTTTAATTATGCTATGAACCATGTTGTCATACGTGCCATTGTGATGTAGTACGGTGGGCACAATTACCTTATTCACAGACTTCCACTTCAAACACTTTGAAGTCTCTTCCCATTCACCACCTTATTCACCGCCTACCACAGCATATTCAACAATCGACATAATAAATCAGTAGTGGTCGAGGCTACTGTTTACAACTTGATGATTGTAAATTCATACAACAGAATAAATCACGGGGATGGATCTCTTAGCAGATCAAATATGCTAACAAAATATTGAAATAAACCACTAAAATACTGTTAGAAAATGATCGAAAAGTGGTTACCAGAAAAATGAGCTTCTTCTATAAAGGATGAAATTTTCCGTGCTTCTATAACAGTGAAAGGCCACAGTGGAAGATCTTGAGGAGATTTTTACTGTGCGGAGTGATTTTTCGGTCAAAACTTCAAATTTTGGCCAAAAATTAATCTGAATGAAAATCGGCTTGTACAAAGAGGTTTTGGAGGGAATAAAATGATTTTTCTGATTCTTTTATTTTTAAATAGGGATTTAATATATTTATAGAAGGTGACTAATTTGTATTTTCTAAAACTTGGATGCTCGGGTTGAATATATTATAGAACTTTTGTGGTAGGAGGCGTTCTGTATTTTTTAAAACTTAGAGGCAAGAGATGTCATCATTTGGACTTGAAATGATGACAACATAAATAGTGGCCTTTTTAGAAATTGACTAAAAGTTGTCTCTAGGATGTAAAAAAAACTTAGAGAGTGACCTTTTTGACAAAAGCCCCAAGTAACTACATAAAGTATCAATAGTCAAACATAAATTTTCAAAACATAATTAATAAAGATAAGTTTGTTTGTTTTACTCCTAATATATAATTTCTTAAGTGAATTGTCAAGTCAAAGAGTCAAGTAAAAAGGAAGAAATAAGACACTATTACCCCCCTCAAACTATAGCCGAAGTTGTTATGACACACCTAAACTGCACGGGGGTCCTATTATCCCCCTAAACTATTTTAAAGTATAATAAATACACCATTTAGTGTTGATGTGGCACAGAGAGTATGTTAACTCTCTTGAAAGCAAAGAGGGACGAAAAATAAGGCAAAAATTTGATCAATAATGGACACATGTCCCTTTTTAATTGGACATTTTATAATTAGTTAGTAAACATAATTATAAAGATTAAAACTTATATATATATATATTTAATTATTTTCCTTTATTTTTTTTTGGAAATTATTTCCCTCCTCATTTAAAAACTTTAATATTCTTTCCTTTTCTATTTCGTTAATTTCTTATCTTTTCAATTTTAACAAATTTGAAAAATTATGTTTTTTTAAACAAAATAAGAAAATAAAAAAAGGTTTCCTTTGTTTTAACATTTTTTTTATTTGATTTGTTTCACTTTCTTTTTGTATCCGTACGAAGTTAGCTTATCTTAAATACAAAACATTGAAATAAAATTTGAAATCAAATTCAAAGGAAAGGTAAGTAAAAAAAAAAAAAAGTAAAATAAAAATAATAAGAAGGTAAAAAAAAATAAAAAATTATGTGCATTTTGAGAAAAATTTAAATACAAAAATAAAGAAAGAAAGTGAAAATTAAAAAAATGTGTGTATTAGAGAACATTAATACAAGAAAAAAATAAGATGACAAGAAAAATTTTAAAAATTATGTGTATTAACTTATTTTAAATATAAGACAAAGAAAATAAGAATAAATAACCAAAAAAAAACTTTTAAAAAAACATTTATACACATTGTGGCGTGTGTATAGAACCACAACTAAGTGAATTGGGTTGTGGTCCATGTCAGCACTAAAGAACGTATTTATTACACTTTAAAATAGTTCAGAGGGGTAATAGGATCTCTTTTAAGTTCGGGTGTGTCTCATCAACTTTCGTTATAGTTCAAGGGGGTAATAGCGTCTTTTCTCAAAAAGGAAGTGAGAGGTACCATTTTTTCTTTCTTTTTCATTTTGCTTGACTCTCAAAACACAATAGTAAAAGGTAAACAAAGGTTTATCATTTTCTTCCAGTAAAATTATTATCATTAACTATATAATATAATAACTGCCAATCATATGCTCTCAAAACATAAATAGGGATAAACAAAGTAAACTCTTAATAGGGGAGTATCAAATCAACAAGTATAAAATAAAATGAAATAGACTATAGTGCATTATATGTTATTGTACATTTTAGTAAAATTTATTCAACTTTAAAGTTATAGTTTTATTTCTAATTAGAGGAGTTATTCTTTTTTACTGAAAATACCTCATTTTGTCTTTTTGGGTGTGTTTGGTATAAACATGTTTTTATGAAAAATATTATTTTAAAAATAAAAAAAGACATCAAAACCAACCTAAACTATATCCGTAAATTCGAAGACACACATAAACTATTGAAGTGACATAATACACACCTAAACTATATAAAAGTGAATTTATTTCCACCTTGTTAAGTGTGATACATTTCACAAGGTGGGGTGTTCCACACGTGCATGCCACGCCAGCGCCACGCTAGTACCACACATAAAATATAATAAATTTATTATTTTCGCTATACTTTTCTTCTATACTCATCACAAACTACCATTAATGGCACCCTCATAGTTAAACCCAAATAAATAATTAATCATCATCGTCAATTTTACCACCCACCAACAAAGTTGTCATTACCACTGATCTGTCAAAAATCCGACAAAGATGTTAAAAAAATAAGGTTTGTGGTCAAATTTATTTTGATAAGTTAAAATCAATCGTGCTTTACAAATCTCAATAAACATTAATAATCAAATTATTCTTCCATAGTTATTCTATCCACCAAAAATATTATTAACTGTGAATTTGTGGTGAGTTAGATTATGAGAATTATGAATTTGAGGTGGGTTAGATAATGAAACTGATGGTGTCATTATGATGAAATTAATGGTGGAAGGTGATGAAATTGGTAAGTGCAAAAGATGAAGTTGGTAGTGATAGTAGATGATGAGACTGAGTGATGGGTCAAATGATGAAGGTATGGAGAAGTTGGTAAAATCAGGTGAAATCAATAATGGAGCAAGAAAAAATTATAATTTAGTTGATGAAAATAAAATTGAACTAGAAAAGGACAATGTGTAGAATGTGATTATGTGAAGAAGAAGAAGAAGAAGAAGAAGAAGAAGAAGAGGCATGAGGGATGGGGGCTATGAAGAAGAAGATGATAGGTGGAGGTTGTGAAGAAGAAGATGCGTGGGTGGGAATATTTTGATTTTTTTTCTTTTCTAATTTTCTTGACTCAAACGCGTCTACTCTTTATTTTAAGTAGTTACTTTTTCTACGTCAGTTTTAGGTGGTAATGAAAATGGGACATTTACAGAAATAGCCTAGGTTTCATCAAAATGAGTGTGTTTTTAGACTAACTTTCAAAATTACAATTCATAGTCTCTCCTTTTCTTTTCTTTTTTAATTTTTTCTTTTTAGTTTCTTTTTTGCTCTCTCTTCTATGTCAAGTCTCTATTTCTCTTTCTTTTTTTTCTTTAATCATTTTTTTCTTTTTTTGTTTCTTTTTTTTCTCTTTAATCTCTAGCCTCTACTTATCTCTTTTTTTTTATTTTTTCCTTTTTAGTTTCCTTTTTTTTTCTTTTCCATTTTTTTTGTTTTTATTTTTTTCTTTCTTATTTTTTTTGTTGTATTTTATATTTTATATTCTTTTGTACCTTTGAAAAAATATGGCTTTGGCGGGTACAAGTCATGGATGATGACAGAAATATGTTAACCGCTCAATGTATTTGTATTCACCATCATTTTTGCTTTTTTTATTTTTTATTTTCATTCTTTTTTTCTTGTATTTACGTTGTTTTTTGTGATTCTTTCTTTATTTTCTCTCTTCTATCTCTAACTTCTACTTCTCTTTCTTCTTTTTATGCTCTTTTTTTGTATTTTTATTTTTTCTTCTTTTTTTTCCACTTTTTAAATTTTTTTATGATAATGAAAATACCACAATCACTTATTGTATTTGTATCTTCCCTAATATTTATATTTTTGTATTCTTCATACAATTGTACTTGTATTTATATTTTATAGTTCGCACTTGTATTTGCATTTTATAGTCCGTATTTGTAATTGCATTTTATAGTTTGCATTTGTATTTGTATTTTATAGTTCACACTTGTATATTTATTTTATAGTTTGCTCCATCATTTATATTTTATATAACTCACACTTGTATTTTAAAGAATTATTTTATATTTTATCGTTGACTGCATATTGCATTTGTATATTGAGTTTTTATTTTATTTGTATTTGTATTCTATTTTCACCAATGAATAAAAAGATTTAGAGATGGTGCAAACACAATCTCATATGTGTGTTCTATTTGTATTTGTATTTTATAGTCCGTATTTGTATTTGCATTTTATAGTTCGTATTTGTATTTGCATTTTATAGTTTATACTTGTATATGTATTTTATGTTTGCACCTCCATTTATATTTTATATAATTCGCACTTGTATTATATGAAAAAAGAAAAGAAAAGAATAAAAAGAAAAAACATAGATGAAAAAAATGAAAAACTCAAAAAAAAAGAAAAAGAAAATATAAAAAATAAGTAAAAATGAAAAAGAAAAAGGAAATTAAAGGAAAAAAGAAAGAAAAATAAAAAAAAATTGGAAAGGAAAAAAAGAAAGAGAAATAGAAGATAGAAAAAGAGAGAAAATAAAGGAGAGAGGTTATTAACTATATTTAATTGGCAAGAGAGGTTGTAAATTGTAATTAATTGGAACTTAGGCTAAATGGAGTAATTAGAAGCTTATTTTTTCTAACCCGTGTAGTTATCCCAAAAAAAATTATTTTTATATAGTTCAGGTGTGTATTAGGGCACTTCAATAATTTCGGTGTGTCTTCAACTTTTTTGGGTACAGTTTAGGGTGGTGTTGATGTCTCTTCCGTTTTAAAAATATTTTCAGAAAAATAAGTGTATTTTTTATTTTATTTTGTTCTCCATGTAAGTAAAAATATTAGTAAAGAGTTATTTGTATGTAATTTGGATAAGGACATGAGAAGTAGGGGTATGTGTGGTGGGGATGAGAGCTACAAGGGTTAGGGTGAACACAAGGCGTATTGGAGAGCGAAGAGCACTCAATAAATGTGAAATGCCACTTATGAAATGTAATTTTTCCTACTTTCATAAATTCATATTCCACTGATGAAAATTAAGTATATCACAGCTCTTTCTCTGCATTTTTCATATATATATATATATATATATATATATATATACGTTGTATATCAGCAAATAAAACCTCGTATGCTTGTGCCCAGCTTTATAATACGTCATATCTATGCTTAGATCAGTCGTCTTTGACCTGTAAATCTCATATATATGGCGTATATCAGTGTATATCAGCCTCTAGATAGATTTTGATAGAGATTTTTGACTCGAGTAAGGATGGTTTTGGTCCCGAGGAAATGAGGGGCGATGGAGTCCAGTTGGACTTACCAAGAAGCACATAAATAAGAGAGAAAAACAAAAATTAGTAGTTATTCAAGTGCTCTTAACACATAAACTTAAAAAGGGGAAAAATACATATAACCATTTACTCAATGATGTGATAAATGAAGGGAAAACATACTCTAAAAAGGTTGTCAAAGTTATTTTGCTAAGTAATTCATATGATATGAATAAATCAACCAACTAAAATAGCTTTAAAAATAGTTGAAGCTTGGAGAAATAAATATTGGTGAAAATTAAACCATTAAGTCCAAGCTTTCCATGAGAGAAACCATAAATAACTTAAGGCCATAACATAATTCATGTAATATCAATCAACTTATGCATTTATCTTGGAATTTGCCGACCTTAACAACATTAAATTCTTAAAACAAAAATGGCACTCCGGTAAATCAATCGTTGTTCATACACAGTAATGGGCAAGATTTGTTTATGTTAAACCTTCACCAAACAACTAAATTTGCCATGACAACTTTCAAGTAAAAGGATCAAAATTCGAGGTTTAACGTGCGTAATCGTACAAGACTACACAACATCAAAACCGTGGATAAATCACTAGGACGAAGATAGGTCATCGTATAGTGCTATTTCGATCTAAACGTTATTCACTCGATATGAAGAAAAATTGTTAAGAATTTTCAGTCCAACACAGTCTACCACCACAGAAATCACCAACACCAACTACTATTCACTGTCAAGTAATTAAATCGCTGGACATCCGGTTTAAAAAATCAACTCGAAAAAAAAACCCAATCGAATATGTCCCAAATTATTCTCTTTATGAACGAGTTTTGAATCTTAATCTCAAATCTTCACAGGTCAATCAAGAATACCACATATAATTTCAGACAAGACCAAACCATATTGATAAAAATACGTAACAACAGTAAAATTTACATATTTTTTCTTCACAAACACATAAAAAATAAAATTCAAGAAATATGAAGTGTTTACCTTTTCAGGAGCAGCGATCCAAAACAACAAGTCGACGACGACTTCCAACACTCAATCCAATTTCAATTCGCAGGAACTTAAAATAATTTCCTCGGAAGTAGATTTATTCAAATTATGTTCTTCGAGGATTTTGGTTGTGTGAGGTTAGAAACATGCGCCTCCAAAACCTCTAAATTTTCCCCCAAAATCCTCTATTTTTTCTTCTCTCTACATACATGGGTATTTATAGAAGATTTGAGACTGATTTTGGGGGGAAACAGAGGGGTAAAAAGGAATAATGAATTGAGATTTGAATTTCAAAATTTGAGATAAGGTTTGACTAAAATTGGATGAAATTCGAACGTTATTTCTAAGCTGTTACTGTAGTGGTTGGGTTTTTTTTTAATTGAAGGATTGTACGCGGTTGTTGGTGTCGTTTGTTGCTGTTACGTTGTTGCTACGATGGTTGTTAAAGTTTGTCAGCTATTGTTGTCTTAAATATTGTTTGTGTGCTATTTCACTGGTTGAAGAAGAAAAAAGCAAATGGGTCGGGTCGGTCAATAGGCGGTTGGGTTTGTTGTTGTGTAGCTTTTGGACTAGGTTATTTGTTATTGATTATATTGTTGTTGGTTGTTGATAATTGATGAAGGAAAGAGAAATATGGTGGGACGGGTCGGAGAGTTTGGGTTTGGGAAATTGGGCAACAAAGAAATTGAATTTAATAGCCATTTTATATTAATAAGACAACCACAATTGAATCAATTGGAAAAAGTTGAGATGAAATTAACTTCTAATTAGTTTAGTGAGTTTCTCAAATTCAATAATTTCAAAATAACTATTAAACACAATTTTATTTTATTTTATTTTCCTTTTTAATAATAATAATAATAATAATAAATAAAACTAAGAAACTAATTACGTTATCAATTTTTTATTTTCCATCGATCTTGGAAAATGTAGAATATTTACAATTCAATCAAATTTTTCACTCTGAATAAATGCTAAAGCATTTAATTTAACTGATAATTATATATTCATGTATAATTAAACACTAAATATATTAACTTCACCTAAATTCAAAAGGTATGGTTGAAATTAATTTCAAAATAACTTGAAATAAATATTTTAAAACTATTTAAATTTGAGAAATTCAAAAAACTAATTTGGAATGTAAAGGGAAAAAATTAGGTGTCAACAACTGTCCCCTCCCTTTGGTTTGGGTGGATGCAAGTAACTCTAGACAAAGGGAGTTTGACGTTCCTAATTTTGTCCGACCATAAATTTATCTCTCAGATAAGATTGGTTTTTGCACAAGTTCTGGGAGATATGGCCGAATCTCGGTATCAGGTTTCCTATATATCTCAGATTACATGAGAATTCAGGTCACTTGTAGTTCATAAAGTTTGACTTAAAGCATGATTTTCAAAGAATTCAGAAGTTATTTCGATTTTTGAATTTCGATAAAATTCAAAATATGAGGAATAAGAGAATTGGGGAGATTGGAATACAGTCGAGTTTTCAACATGGAGCCCATCCTACATATCCCAATAATTTTGGAAATCAGACTTCTTGTAGTTCGACTCGATCGGTGAAAAATATAGTCTCTTATTTAAGACAACCTTTGGTTTGGAATGAGTGATAAGTTATTTGAGCATATGGAAAATAGGCTTGTAACCTCCTAACCATGAAGGTGGGATCCTTCACATCCATAAGAAAGAATTTACCTGGAATAATTTCCAAAGCTCTGAGTGCGTATAACTCGAATTTGAAGAAAAAGGAAAGCTACTTCCAGTATGAGTTTAAAAGTATCCTGAAAGTGAAACTGAAACTAGAATATCCCAAAATATCCCACATTCCTTCTAATAGAGGTGTAGTTTAATTGTGGTGGAAGTATTTCTTTAGCTCGCGTCCAAAGATTTTGATATTCCTCTTCAGACTATGTCCCAGTTCGCTGCTATGAAAAAGTTCCATGTTGTGCTGCATCCTTTTTGGATTCGTCCACACCTGTGGTTTTGAATTGATAATTTCATCCTTTAGATGCTCTCGACAATATCTCAAACAAAATAGTTAGTTGCAAATATAGCATTACACTAATGTAAATTGGTGCAAACCTGTTTGAACATATTTTGCTGAGATAATTGAAGAACCAATCTGCACAACGTTTAATGGAGTAACGGTACAATGTGTCTCATTGAAAGACGGACGAATCATTTTGAATATAATATGCCACTTTGAACAGAGTGAAACATGTCTCATTGAAAGGCGGACGACCTATGTGAATGTAATATGTCACTTTGAATAGGGTAACGACCGAACGTGTCTCATTGAAAGGTGAATTTCCTATCTTAAATTTAACATGTTACTTTGAACGGAGTGATGATCAAATGTGTCTCATTAAAAGTTAGATGACCAATATTAAATGTAGCATGTCACTTTGAACGGGGTGACAGCCCAACGTGTCTCATTGAAAGAAAAATGACCTATCTTGAATGTAAAATGTCACTTTGAACAGGGTGACAGCCCAACGTATCTCTTAAAAGGTAAAAATCCAAAATAATAAGATGTGTTCTTTTGAAAGGGTGGATGGCCAAAATATACCAAGATGCGTCCTTTTAAAAGGGTGGATGACCCAAATATAATGAACTTCATCCTTTGAATCATGAGTCCTTCAAATGACTTGTGCATATTATGAGATTCTGGATTGGATCCTCAAACTTTGAGAAGATACTTTTGCATTATTTCTTAGAGGCGATCTTACATAACGTCACCTGTATAACTTAATAACACTAATTAGTAACACAATAATTTATTATAACTAAGTCATGAGTGTAACAGAATATAGGGTTTAAAGATAAAGATGAAGTTGTTTGACTCATGATGATTTAGAGATAGTAGTTTGGATAATATCTCTACATCATTATCATTATGTGTGATCATTTTCCTATAAAAGCAGAGAAACTGTTAGAGATCATAATGAAGCAATAGAAATAGAAATTAAGAGAAAAACGAGGGAGAGAAATTATTTGGATTATTATGGCAAAATCACGGTAGATCTGACAATGCCCTTTGTCATGCTTAACGTTGTCAGCTTTGTGACTTCACTATTCCTGCATCCAAAGAAAAATTCTAAGTTTTGAGAGACTAACTGTGTTGGCATTTTCTTGCACTCCTGATGCACCTTGTTGGTCATTGATTTGCAAACTTTTTTGATCTTGAAGTAAGACTTTTGTGGAATTTTTTTAAGGATTTTCCTAAAAAATTCTGCCCTGGTCTATAACATATAACTCCCAAACTTTCTTATAACTTGTGACATTTATGAGTATATATTTTTTTAGATCTCCTCAAAAATTCTGCCCCAGTCTAAAATGCAAAACACTTGAGTTGTTTCTGATGTAGAGTACTTTAAGCATAGAGAACTTCAAAAATTATGCTTCGATCTCAGCAGCGTCTGATTTTCAACTTTGTATCCAATGTCAAGCTTTGAGAAATTTGTGAGACATTCTCACAAATTTCTGCCCCAGTTACATATTTCAATATCATCTTCATTTAACTTGGGAAAGGATCCTTTGATGAATTTTTGAGATTTTCTCAAAAATTTTGTCGGAGTTTCTATGAAAATGGTATGAGAAATATGATCGACCTAGTATGACACCTGCGTATTCCTTTGAGGTAAGAAAGGTAGTTCCACCATAAATGGAAAGATAAGTCTTCTAAGGGATTGACCGAAGTCGACATAGGTTGTCTATGTATCCCGTTCTTGGGAATTTAGATCAAACGTAGTTCGTACTGAAAAGATAATTTTTTAAGGGGTTGACCGAAACCAACATAGGCTTCCTACGTAGTCCATTCTTGGGAATTCAGGTCAAATGTAGTTCATACATACAAAAAAGATGTTTGATACTTTTGATAATGTGACCGAAGTCAATACATGCCACCTACGTATTCCACAAGGGAAATCAGGTCAAACGTAGTTCATTACAACTAAAAGGGTGTAATTACAAGGAAATGAAACCATAAAGTGCAATTATAATAAAATAAAGAGATAAAATGTAATCACAAGGAAATAAAATAAGAAAGTATGATTACAAGGAAAGAAAATGCTAACTTCCAAATGCAGGATAGAAGGACGCCAAAAGTGTGCCTTTTGAGGTAAATCCATGTTTCTTCTGATTGATGGTGCCAAGGACTACTTCTTGTGATTGGGAAATGGATTATTGTTAACATTAGCTGCGATTGTTCAAGCGTTATCACCTTGTTGTCAATCAGATCCTGAATTTTGTTATTGAGAGTGATACATTTCTCAGTATCATGTCCAACAACTCCATAGTGGTAAGCACATCGCTTGTTTGGATCATACCAATTAGCAGAAGTGTTCACAGGCTTTGCTTCCATTGAATGAAATAGTTTTGCATCTTTCAACCTTTCAAAAAGCTGAGTAAGAGATTCTGCCAATGACGTGAAAATTCTGGGAGGGTTCCTTTCATGTTTAGCATGAGGAACTTATCTTAATAACCCATCAAGACACCCTACGACTCATAGGCCAAGTCGTAGTCAAGGCAGTGAGTGTAAAATTCCAAGAATTTTCAAAGACCAGAAACTCGAGGTGTTACAAACTCCCCTCTTGGGATAGTTCATTCTCGAATGATAGGACAAGGCATACCCTAGCATGATTTAACATAAGGCACTCCCACCATTACCTTTGACAAAGACAAAAAACAAAAATACCAAGGAAATCACAATTTCCTTTAGCAAAGTCAGAAAGAAAAAGATGTTAAGGAATACACATACCTTAAGCACGATTTTTCAAATAGAGAAACAAGAACGGATACTTGGACTTTATGTCCTCCTCGGCTTCCCAAGTAGCTTCCTCAATGTTTTGGTTCTGCCAAAGAACCTTTACTGAAACCATGTCCTTAGTCTGCAATTGACGGACTTGCCAATTGAAGATTTCTATTGAAACTTCCTCATAAGACAAGGAATCCGAAATATCCACCTTTTCCAAATGAACAATTGTTGAAGGATCACCCATGCACTTTTGCAATATCGACACATGGAACACCAGGTAAATAAAACACATACTAGAAGGTAAATCCAACTCGTATGCAATATTACTGACCCTTTTCAAAACCAAATACGGGCCAACATAACGAGGGCTAAGATTCCCCTTTTTCCCAACTCACATTACTCCCTTCATGGGAGATACCTTTAGGAAAACCCAATCTCCTACATTAAATTCCAATTCTCTTCACCTCACATCCGCATAGGACTTTTGGTGACTTTGGGTGGTCTTAAGCCTATCCAAAATCATCTTTACCTTTTTCTTCGCTTAGTGAACCAAATTCGGGCCAAATATCTCAGCCTCACCAACTTCAAACCACCTGATAGGAGATCTACATCCCCTGCCATAAAAGGCCTCAAAAGGTGTCACACCAATGCTAGAATGATAATTGTTGTTGTAAGCAAACTCTATGAGTGGAAAGTGTTCAACCCAGCTACCACCATAGTCAATTATACAAGTCCGAAGCATATCTTCCAAAACCTAAATTGTCCTTTCTGCTTACCTATCCGTCTGTGGATGGAAAGTGGTACTAAGGGTTACCTTAGTCCCCAAACCCCTCTAAAACGACCTCCAAAAGTGAGATAAGAAATGAGTACCTCAATCAGAAATGGAAATTGGAGCACTATGAAACTTTATGATCTTCTCAATGAACAACTTAGCATAATCCTCGAAAGAGAAATTTATCCTCACTGGCAAAAAGTGAGCAGACTTAGTCATCCTATCCACAATGACCCAAATCAAATCAAATTATTGGTGAGACCGCAGAAGATCGATAAAAAGATCCATATTAATTATCTCATGTTTCTATACTAGTAGCTCTATATCTTAAGACAACCCACTAGGCCTCAAGTGTTCCACCTTCACTTGTTGGTACACCATGCATTTAGCCTCAAAATTAGCCACATGTTGTTTCATGTTATTCCATCAATAAATATCCTTAAGGTTAAGATACATCTTCTTTGACCTAGGATGAACCATATAACGCGTCTTATGAGCTTCGACCAAAATTCTCTCCCGCAACCCATCAACATCGAGACGCATAATTTACCTTGGTACCTCAAGATACCAGTACCACCAATCTAAAAAACAATCACCTTCTGCTTACCTACATCATTCTTGATTTGTATCAACATAGGATCCAATACTTGATTCTTCTTCACCTCATCTCTAAGAGATGACTTCGCTGCCTTTTGAATGATCATACTATCATTCTTAAAATCCAAGAGACGAACTCCTAGATTGGCCAAATGATGGATATCTTTCACCAAATCCTGATTCTCCTCATCCACATGATATAAGCTCTCATATAGCTAAGAGAATCATCAACCACGTTAGCTTTACCTGGATGACAGTAAAGACTCATGTCATAATCCTTGAGCAACTCAAGACATCTTCTTTGCCTGAGATTTAGCTCTTTTTTAGAGAACATGTACTGCAGGCTCTTATGATCTAAAAAGATATCAACATGAACCCCATACAAATAATGTTGTCAGATCTTTATTGCAAACACCACAGCTAACAACTCTAAGTCATAAGTCGAATACATCTTCTCATGAACTTTCAACTGCCTAGAAGCATAAGCAACCACCTTGCCATCCTATATTAATACACAACCAAGTCCCACCCGGTACCCATCACAATAGACCACAAAACTATCAGTACCCTCGAGAAGGTTCAAGACCGGAGGCAAAGTCAACTTATCCTTCAACTTCTCAAAACCTCCCTCACAAGAATTTGACTATAGGAACTTCACCTTCTCCTGAGTTAACTTGGTCAAAAGGGCGTCAATAGAAGAAAATCTCTCAACAAATTATTAATAATAACTGGCTAAACCCAAGAAACTCTGAATATCGGTTAGAGTCGAGGGTCGAGGCCACTTCTTAACCACCACAACCTTTTGTGGATCCATCACTATCCCCTGACTAGAAACAACATGACCCAGTTAAGTCACAATATTCAATCAAAACTCACACTTAGAGAACTTAGCATTCAAACATTGATCTTTAGGGTCTGCAACACAAGGCGAAGGTAATTGGCATAATCTACCTAACTCTTAGATTATACCAAAATATCGTCAATAAAGACAATCACAAATAAACCCAAAAACTGACGAAAAAAACAATTCATAAGATCCATAAATATTGTTAGATTGTTGTTCAAGCTAAAAGACATCACCAAAAACTCTAAATGACTATATCGGGTTCGAAAAGTGGTCTTAGGAATATCCATTTCCCTAATCTTTAGTTGGTGGTACCCGGACCAAAGGTTTATCTTAGAGAAGAATTTAGCACCCTGAAGTTGGTCAAACAAATCCATTGGAAGAGGGTACTTATTCTTTACCATCACCTAATTTAATTGTTGATAGTCAATACACATTTGAAAGAAACCATCCTTCTTACGCACGAACAAAATAGGTGCCCCCATGGGGACACACTATGACGAATAAAACCCTTGTTTAGAAGATCCTTTAACTACTCATTGAGATCCTTGAATTCATATGGAGCCATTCTATAAAGAGGGATAAATATAGGATGAGAGTCTGGAATAATTTCAATCCAAAAATCAATCTCTCTATCAGGATTAACACCAAGAAGATCATCAGGGAAGACTTCAGGAAATTTATTTACCACTGGAACGGAGTGTAAGAAAGGACTCTCCGAGGTAGAATCTTTAAACCAAACCAAATAATAGGGACATCCCTTGGAAATTAATTTTTGGGCTCAACGATAGGATATGAAACTTCCCATAGGCACTAAGGAACTACTTTCCCATTCAATAACCGATTCAATAGGGAAATTTAAGATGACCTTACGGGCCCGACAATCTAAAGAAACAAAGCACAAATGCAACCAATTCATCCCCAATTTAACATCAAAATCAACTATGTCTAACTCTATTAGATCTACCAGAGTTTCTCTATCACCAAAAGACACCACACAACCCCTATAGACGTTTCTAGCAACCACAAATTCATCTACAAAGGTAGAAACAGAAAAGAGGTCCAAATGCACTAAAGATCAAATCTAAAATACACAGCCACAACTGGGGTCACATAACATAGAGTGGACCCCAAATTAAGTAAATAGTACACATCATAGGAAAAGAGTTTCAACATACCAGTAACAATATTAAGGGATGCCTCAAACTCTTGATGGGTAGTGAGGGCATAGAGACGATTTCGAAGAGTGTCGGAGCTAGAAGCAGAAGTAGCACCCTTTAGTGCAGCAGTTGATGTTGCAGCAAAAGGAATCTTATTTACCCCAGAAGAAACCATAGAAGGACAATCTCTATGCATATGACCAATCTAAATATATTAAAAGCACTTGTTCCTCCTTTCATTACAAACACCACGATGCACCTGACCTTAGAAACTATAAGAAGGATATGATAGAGCTGGTTGAGCCCCACTAGTCTGAGACTGGGCACCCTACACCCTAGGACCAACACTTTGCTAAAAATGGCGATCACCCAATGGCTTCGAATAAGGAGCAGTAGCTGTAGTGTAGGACCAGTGTTACCCTACTTCTTTTTAGATCATTTTCCTCTATCTCTACCATTTTTCTGCTGACCTCCACCCTGAACCGAGTCGCAAAACTTCTTACTCTACCTTTCTTCAATTTTAGCCTACTCTTTCTTCTCTTCTTTGACTCGCTGTATATAAACCACAAGTCGAGAAATATCCGTCTTTTTTTTAAAAAAGGCAGGCTTACTCTCCAAAATCAAATCTCGGGATAACCTAAAAGTGAACTTTCTCATCTTAACCCTCATGCTAGTCACCAACTCTGAAGCATACTGAGATAACTGGTAGAATTTCAAGGCATACGTTTTGATTAATATCTTGCCTTGCTTCAGGTTTACAAACTTCTCCACTTTCACCTCCCTCAACTCTTAAGGAAAAAAAATGTCTAGAAAAGCACTAGAGAAATCATCCCACAAAGTGGACTCAACATCGTCTCCCCTAGATTGATCCAATTTATTGTACCATTGATACGCCACATCTTTTAGTTAGTAAGAGACGAACTCCACGCCCTTCACATTTGTGTCACACATAAGATCTTTTCCATCACATCAATAAAATGTTGAGGATCTTCCTCAACTTTAGAACCAGTGAAAATAGAAAGACTTAATCTCATGAATTGTCCAACTCTAGTAGCCTCGAAGAATGGATCAATAGAAATAACCCACTCACTTTGAGAGGAAACCAACTAGGTAAGCAAGTAAATCGACTAGAAAAATTCAGAATTAGACACACCAACCTTGGGTGTCTGGGGAAGGACAGAAGGAACTGATGGAGCTCCATTAGGGCAATCAGAAGAAGTGACCCTAGACCGGTTCTGAACTCCTAGAGTAGGAAGACCTCCATCCACATTATCCTCAAACTAAATAAAGAGTTCCCACGAATATCAAATCTTCTTAGAGGCATGATCTGAAAGATCAACAAATAAGAATTAGAGAGATTCAAGATCTTAGACTCTATAGCTCGAAATAAAACAATAAAAAAGGGAAATATTCCTAAATGCCTCGTAGCCCCTGCCTTATAAGTGTGGCGAACTATACATCAATAAAAGAGACTCCACTTGATATGACTTTGATGGACACATAATGATACTAAACCTAGCCTTTGATACCATCTTTGTCATGATCCAAAGAAGGGCATGTTCGTGACAGGTATCTCAAGTCCCACGTGGATCAAAAACCACCCCCTTCACCTAACCAAGTAAACATAACATTCCAGTGTTGGATTAATTTCAAACATATAATAAGATAGATTAAATAACAATTAATACATCTATGATCAACAACCAACCACCATTTAAAACATTCGTCCAACATCACCCAAGTCCATAATAATCTGACAAAGCCTTCTAAAAAAGAACCAAAATTGAATATCAATAAAGTATCAGGATATGCCCCAGACTATAGCCAAAAACAAGTCTAAAATAGTTGAAAACATAAGAGACCAAAACATGAAATATAGTCTTCTGATGTGTGAAAGCTCATAATTTCAATGTCAACTCACGAACTGATCTTGATACTAATCACTAAGCAGGAGGAGTAAAAATATGGCCAATTCTTATATCACGTAGGGATACAACATTCGAAAATGGTTAGCGATTAGAGTGCTGGTATGTAACTCAGGTATATAGGATAACATAATGCCATGATTAATAGTTCAAATTTATTCAAGATTTGATCCATATCATCCAGTGCATATATATATATATATATATATATCACATACCGGGATAGGAAACGAGCCTTAACATGCATTTTAAAACCTTAGTCTGGATTGGGTAGCTCAACCATCATAACTTACAAGGCACTCATGGTCTATATGGGCCCAGCTCTCCCCCAACTAGTAGGGCCCCAGTGCATGTAGCTGTACGAACTAGAGAGTATACATATGCACTATGGGGGACTCAAACCTCCCTGCATATCAAGGTGACACAAGGACCAAATTATGTTATGATATATGGGGGACTCAAACCTCCCAATCATATTAATAATAGGGGAGTCAAACCACCCAGTCATAAGGCCCCCGTATTGGCAAGTGCAGTTTTTAGTATTGGTCTCTCGGACCTCCACTTTTATAATTCAGCTACACAACCATCTTTAAATCCCAATTAAAAGTAATTATCACATAATCTCATTTATTGAACCAATATATACATTTAGGCATACAGTGTTGGTATCATCATACCAACTATACTTGCAAGGTAACATCAATATCCAGAAACAATTTCATTACTTTGGGAATTTACAACCTCTCTTGGTTCCATTATGCAATATCTTTTAAAAACACGAATCCACAAAGTTCAATTTCAACCTCATAATGCAACAGTTCAAGAATAGTTAAATTCCTATATTTCTCTTACCTATAACAATTTTACAATATGGGATTGGGGTCATAATCACTTCAAAAGTCACAAGTTTGGGAAAAATCATAATTTCCAAGTTCATTCACCATACCCATGCACCCATAAGTTCAAAACCATATTTGAAGCATGGGTAATGTATAATAAAACCATGGGAAAACAACAAATTGACCATTCATGTCAAAACCCTCAATCATGTCAAAACCCTTACTTTTAATCATATAAATAACCATGTACTTTCATGCAATAGAGATAGTAAGTTTAATGTTAGATTCATATGCCTGATATATCAAGTTTTACGAAGACAATTTAACTCTAGAGCCCTTGGATGACAAACTTAATGAAACCCTAGATTGACTTGCTTGAGGGAATTTAAAGAGCCTTTTAGAGTTTTAAAGAAGTTACTTAGATTTTTTTTTAAGTACTAATGACACCCTAAAGGGCTTATAAGATATGAGTTTCAAGTTGGGTAAGAAGGGAAATATCCAGAATACCCTTAACTTAAAAGCTAAAAAAGTATCGCCATTGACTACGAGTCAACCGTCGACTCGTAGCCACTCCTTATGACTCATCACCATGAGTTGTAACCAAGATAGAACTACTAAGTTACTATATACTGCTGATCTTACAACTCAATGACATGACTCATAATAGGGCCCTACGACTCGTAGGGTCCAGTCGTAGTCAACACAGAACCTAAACTTGAGGTATACCCTAGACACCCTACTATTATACCTAATGACTCATAATAAATCCTTATGGATCTTAGTGAGCCTCTCATAATCAGAGCAAAATTTATCCACAAACTTACTGATTTGACTATGACTTATCCTAATGACCAGTCAAGACACCCTACGACTCATAGGCTAAGTCATAGTCAAGGCAGTGAGTGCAAAATTCTAGGAATTTTCAAGGACAAAAACCTGGGGTGTTACACTCTATCCGTGGTAGGGAGACATTGGTGGATTTAATAGAGTTGGATATGTTAGACTTTGATGTTAATTTGGGATAGATTATCTCCATTCATGTTATGCGTCTCGTGATTATAGAACCCAAAGGGTCTATTTCCAATTCTCAAATAAATCAGTGATTGAGTGGGAAGAGAGCTCCCTAGTACCTAAAGAAAATGTTTATTTCTTATCTCAAAGCCCAAAAGTTAATTTTCAAGGGATGTCTATACCATCTAGTTTGGGTTAAAGATTCTAGTTTTGAGGATACACCTTTACAATTTGTCCTTATGGTTAACGAATTTCTTGAAGTGTTTCTCAATGGTCTTCCTGGTATTCCCCCAATAGGGAACTAGACTTTGGGATTGACCTTCTACAAGATACCCGTCTTATCTTTATCCCTCCTTATAGAATGGCTCCGACTGAGTTTAAGGAACTTAAGGAGCAGTTGAAAGATCTTCTAGATTAGGTTTTTATTCACCCTAGCATTTCTCCATGGGGTGCTCCTATGCTTTTTGTGTGTAAAAAGAATGGTTCCTTTTGAATACGTATAGACTATCGGCAGTCAAATAAGGTGACTATGAAGAATTCGCATCTTTTTCCTAGGATTAATGACCTATTTGACAAGGTACAGGGTGCTAGATGCTTTTCTAAGATTGATCTTCGGTCGGGTTATCATCAGTTAAAGATTAGGGAGATGGATATCCCTAACACTTCTTTTCATATGTTGTATGGTCATTATGAGTTTTTAGTCATATCGTTCAATTTGAATAATGCCCCGATGGTATTTATGGATCTTATAAACCGAGTATTCTATTATTTTCTGGACTTATTCTTCATTGTGTTTATTAACGACATCTTGGTATATTTTAAGAGTGAGGAGGATCATGTCAGTCACCTTCGTGTAGAGTTTTGGACTCTTAAGGGTCAGTGGTTGTATGCTAAATTTTTGAAGTGTGAGTTCTGATTGAATGATGTGACCTTCTTTGGTCATGTTATTTTTAGTGAGGAGATCATGATGGATTTGCAGAAGGTTGAGGCGGTTAAGAAGCAGCCTAAACCTACGACTCCAATAGATATTTAGAGCTTTTTGGGTTTTGGCTGAGTATTATAGGAGGTTTGTAGAGGGCTTCTCTTTTATCGCTGCTCCATTGACTAAGTTAACTCAATAAAAGGTAATGTTTTTGTGGTCCAATGCTTGTGAGAGTAGCTTTGAGAAGTTGAAGGATAAGTTGACTTCAGCTTCAGTTTTGACCCTACCCAAAGGTACTGATGGCTTTGTTATTTATTATGATGTGTCCTGTGTGGGACTGAGTTTTGTTTTGATGCAGTATGGTAAGTTTGTGGCGTATGCTTCTAGGAAACTTAAGGTGCATGAGAAGAAGAATTTGACTCATGACTTAGAATTATTGGCAGTGGTTTTTACTTTATAGATTTGGTGTCATTACTTGTATAGAGTTCATGTTGATATATATTCTGATCATAAGAGCCTGCAGTATGTGTTCACCTAGAAGAAGTTGAATTTTATAAAAAAGGGATTGCTTAAGTTGCTCAAGGATTATGATATGAGTCTCTATTATCACATAGGTAAAGCTCATATGGTTGTTGATTCTCTTAGAAGGTTGTCCATGGGGAGTTTATCTCATGTTGATAAGGAGAAGTAAGGTTTAGTGAAGGATATTCACTGTTTGTCTAATCTTGGATTTCATCTTTTAGACTCCTAGGACGGAGGTGTGATTGTGCAAGGGGTGATGAAGTAATTTATTGGTGCTGAGGTAAAGGAGAAACAGGTTTTGAATCTTATCTTGATGCAGATTAAGGATGATGTATATCAGCACAAAGCCGTGGCTTTTGAGATTGATGGTGATTTATCCTGAGGTACCAAGGTAGATTGTGTGTTGCCGATGTTGATGAGCTGCGAGAGAGGATCTTGGCTGAGGCTCATGAGTTGAGGTACATGATTCATCCTAGTTCAACAAAGATGTACTATGATCTAAAAAAGATCTATTAGTGGAATAACATGAAGAGGGATGTGGACAATTTTATGGCCAAGTGTATGGTTTGTTAGCAAGTGAAGGTAGAGCACATGAGGCCTAGTGGTTTGTCTCAAAAGATTGAGTTTCCTATTTGAAAATGGGAAATAATTAACATGGACTTTATTTTTGATCTTTTGCAGTGTCGAAACCAGTTCGATTCAATACGGGTCATTATAGATAGCATGACTAAGTCTGCTCATATCTTGCCCGTGAGGACTAATTATTCTACGAAGGATTATGCTAAGATTTTCATTCAGGAGATCATCAAGTTGCATGGTGCACCTGATTTTATTATATCTGATTGAGGTACGTAGTTCTCATCTCACTTATGGAGGTCATTTTAGAGAGGTTTAGGAGTAAAGTAAACCTTAGCACAGCTTTCCATCCTTAGACGGATGGAGTTATGAAGAGGACCATTCAGACTTTAGAAGATATGCTAAGGGCTTGTTATGATTGACTTTAGTGGTAGAAAAGTTGACCATTTGCCATTCATCGAGTTTGCATATAATAACAGCTATCATTCTAAGATTTAGATGGCTCCGTTTGAGGCTTTGTATGGTAGGCAATGTCGTTCTCCTATTGGGTGGTTCGAAGTTGATCAGACTAGATTATTTGGTCCTAACTTAGTTCATTAGACCATAGAGAAGGTGAAGGTGATTAGAGCTATGCTTAAGACCACCCAAAGTTGCCAAAAGTCCTATGCAGATATGAGGTGTAGGGAATTGGATTTTGATTTTGGTGATTGGGTGTTCTTGAAGGTATCTCCCATGAGAAGGGTAGTGAGATTTGGAAATAAAAGAAATCTCAGTTCCTATTATGTTGGCCTATGCTTGATTTTGAGGAAAGTGGGCAATGTGTCTTATGAGTTGGAGTTCCCTTCGAGTTTGGGTTCTATCTATCTAGTGTTCTATGTTTTGATGTTAAAAAAGTGCCTAAGCGATTCTTCCTTGGTTGTCCCTTTGGAGTGTTGATGTTTTGGATTCCTAATCTTATGAAGAAGTCCCGATGGAGATTTTGGATAGGCAAGTCTGTTGTTTGAGGACTAAGGGTGTGGCTTCAGTGAAGGTTCTATGGAGGAATTATAAGGTTGAAGAAGCTACTTAGAAAGCTGAAAAGGACATGAAGTCCAAATATCCATTCTTGTTCCCCACCTTGGATAATCGTGCCTAAGGTATGTGTTATTCTTAATATCTTTATTTTCTAACTTTGTTAAAGGAAAGTTTGGTTGTGTTTCTGTGTTCAATCGTGCTAATGGATTCCTTGATGCATCATTCGGGGATATATAATCCTAAAGGGGGATAATGTAACACCATAATTTTTGGGCCTGAAAATTTCTTGGTTTTGAGCTTACTACCCAACCTACGGCTCATTTTACAAGTCGTAAGGTGTGATTATGGGTCATAGTACCCCAAATCGTAGAGTGACCATTGTGTAACCCAATGTCTCTGACCTGAGTACGACTAGGACGTAACGAGTTGTATGGACTCTTTATGAGTTGTAGTGTCCCTTTCGTAGCCAAACCAACGTAATGGTTCATTGTTTCTAATATGTCTATAATTGAACCTCATGAGTCATAAGGTCTGAGCATGAATAGTAGGGTATAATTCGTAGTCAGACTAGTGTGGGTGCCTTATGCTACTCTCCATACTACGACTCGTATTGATGAGTCGTAACGTGTCCTTACGAGTCGTAAGGTGACCCACCGTCACTGGCGATAAATTTTCAACTTTTAATTAAGGGAACTTTGGATATTTCCATTTTTCCCCCACTTAGACCCATATCCGTAAAACAATAAAAAGGGGTTATTTCTATTTTTTAACAAATAAAAACACACTATGTTCTCTCTCAAATTCCTAAAGTCAAGATCACCTAGGGTTTCAAGAGATTAGCAATTAGAGCTTTCAAGGATTGATTTCTCTCCATAATTCTTGATATATCAAGCATAGTACTCTTCCCCAAATCTTATTTTGTTAAAGCATGTGTTTTAAATTGTTATTCAAGTGGTTTTGAATGTTGGCTTTGGAATGTGGGTTGAGGGTTTTGAATGATTGTTTTCTTAAATGATAGACCTATGATTTATATGTAATTTTTCATGCTTTAGTCATGGCTTTGAACATGTGGGGAGAATGGGCATGGTGAATAAACTAGGAGGTCATGGATTCCCCCAATTATGTGGATTTTGATAAATAAATTGGTGATAACCTCAACCCAATCTTTTGAAACTTGCTTTGAATATGAGAATATACGCATTGAAAATACCTTTGGAACTATTGCATAGCATAAAAGGCTAAAGAACTAAATTTGATTTAATTAACAAAGGGGGTCGTGGCATTCCCCCACACTGATTTAATGAACAGGGGGGGTCGTGACATTCTCCACACCGATTTAATGAACAAAGGGGGTCAAGGCATTCCTCCAAGTTAATGGAATAATTATAAGCTTGCAAGCGTAAGGGTATAACGATACCTATGGTGTGCCTTAGTGGTCAATTCTTCTGTTAAATAGATGAGTTATGTGGAAAAAATTTAACTGGGCTTAATGGAGTTTATGTTCCTAAGCCGTGAAGGTGGAGTTCCTGAAGGATCGATACTGGAAACTCACATTTGCCGATGTAAGGGTTGGTCTTGATGACCGTGTGCATGGTTCACACATTGATATTTATTTGTATCTTGGATTGATGTGGGGTCGTTTCATTCCCTGGTCTTTCTTGATACCTCTGGTTTATGCGGCTAACATACACTGGGGCCATTTCAGCAGGGGAAGCTTAACCCATATAGCCCGTGGGTGCCTTTTTATGATGGTTAAGCTATACACCAGGCTAATGTTTTACTTGCATACTAAGTATTATTTCCCTATCCCAGCATGTTTTATATATGTATATGATCATGTGTATTGGCTTTGAATGATTTTGTACTGTTTCTTATGGCATTACTTTATCCCCTCCCTAAGTTACATGCTAACGCTCAACCCCCTAACTGTCTTCGGATGTTGTATTCCCATGCAATGCAGGAACCAAAGACACTTTTATTTTTTCTATGCAGTGATAGGATTTCTGGGTTATCATCAGTCAACTTTGAAGTGGTGAGTTTCCATCCTCCGTAAGGGATATCATTTTAAAGTTTCATTTAATTTATGTCTTAGACTACTTCTATTAGGCTCTTTTCATTTTCGTCGGGGACATGTCCCGACTTAGGTCGGTTTTGGTGTGTTTAGAGGTTTGTGGATTATTGTGGATTGGGATGGTTGTTGAAATTCTTAGATTCTTATCTGAGTTAGTTGAGTAGCCTATCTTATTAGATGTTCGGAACTCAGCCTATCTTGTTATATGTTCGGAATTCATCCACTGCTAGTTCTATTGTGTTCTGTTTTGACTAGGAAAAGGGGGTGGTCTCTGATCCTCGGCGTACTTGGGATACCCATTATGTCCATGCCCTAGTTGGGGTTGTGACAAGGATGGAGCGAGTTACACAGTTAGGCTAATAGTTTCAACTCTCATGTTCATGACTATCCCTATGAATGTTGCGCATGTGGTTTTGACTAGTTTTGGTAAATAATATTATTTTATTCCTTTTCATGAGTTACATGTCAGTGCTCGCTCCACTGACCTCCCCTGGAAATCACATCATTTCATTTGTAGGGTCCGAGGGCTTTTTTGTTACTCTTGTGCAGCGTTTGGTGATTTGGTACTCCTATGGATCTAGTGTGAAGTGGTGAGCCTCCATCTTTCGGATGTCCTGGTCATTTCACTTATTTTCTTTATTTTTTAGTATCTCTTTTTGGTCATAGTCGGAGGTATGTCCCGACTTAGTTTGGTATTCTGGTTCTAGAGGCTTCTTTGGATAAGTTTTGGGATGACTAGTCATTTTGTTTTTACTCTTAGCTTTCATTTGATTCATTTATATCTATTACTATTTTTGATTGGCTTCCGCTATATTTATTTATTGTTCTCTGGAGGTTAGGCTAAGGGGATGGTCTCCGGCTCATAGTGGGCTTGAGATACCCGTTACGATTAGGCCCTGCTTTTGATTGTGACAACTCTAACTTTTAAAATTACAATTCATAGCCTCCTTTTCTTCTTTTTTTTACTTTTTTTACTTTTTTTACTTTTTTTACCTCTCTTCTATCTCTGGCCTCAACTTCTCTTTCTTCTTTTTCTTTCTTTTTTTGTTTTTTGTTTTTTTCCTTTTTAATTTCCTTTTTTTGTTTTGTTTTGTTTTTGTTTCTCACTTTTCCTTCTTTTTTTTTGCTGTATTTTTTATTTTATATTTTTTTTGTATTTTTGAAAAATATGGCTACATCGAAGACAAGCCATTGATGACAATGGATACATCATAATCACCCATTGAGTTTGTATTCACCATCATTTTTTTTTTTTTATCATTTTTTAACTTTTTAATTTTTTTTCTATTTTTATTTTTTTTATTCTTTCTTTTCATTTTTTTTGTCTTCTACCTCTAGCTTCTATTTCTCTTTCTTCGGTGTTTTCCTCTTCCTTTCCATTTTTTTTATTTTTTTTGTTTCAGTTTTTTGTATTTTTTTCTTCTCATTTTTTATATTTTTCGGGTTTTCCCCTTTTTTCTTTTTGTTTTTTTCTTCCTATTTTTTTCTTTTTGTTTTTTTTTTCTTTTTTCCTCTCTTCTATCCGTAACTTCTATTTCTCTTTCTTCTTTTTTGTTTTTTTTTATTTTGATTTTCTTTTTGTAGTTTTTTATTTCTCTTTGTTTGTTTTGTTTTATATTTTGTATATTTTTGGAAATTATGGCTATGTCAAGTACAAGTTAAGGATGATAACGAAATACCACAATCACTTATTGTAGTTGTATTCACACTGTCACTTATATTTTTGTATTCATTGATACAACTGTATTTATATTTTATAGTTCGTGCTTGTATAGGTATTTGTGTTTTACAGTTCGCGTTTGTATTTATATTTTATAGTTCACACTTGTGTTTGTACTAGTTTATACAAACGTGTGTTGCAGGTTATCAATTATACGTACGTATATTGAATAAGAATATATGTTTGAAGGGAATCTTCTCTTCTCTCAGGTATAGAGGGAAACTCCTAGTTAAGTCTCTCAGATACTTGGATTGATGCACATCGATAAGAGGAAAACTTGGAATTCATGTCATGTATGTGGATCGCAACAACTTTTATCGATGTGAATCAACAAATTACGGGAAAATTAGATCAAATAGATCTTCGTTCCTATTGTATTACTTCAAATTTTTTGTTCATAAACCTTAAAAAGGTTCTAAATTTAAAATTGTAGACTTTTAAATATACAAAGAACCAGCATTCTTTTCTTATTTGGAAGCCTCCTTATTTGAGTGGACAATTTAATAGAGACTCAATATAATCTTACTCCTTATTCGTTTTGTTAGGCAATTGTGATCTTTAGACTCTTATCAATACTTTCAGGCCTATTTGTTATTTTTGTCAATAATATATTTAAATCTTCTTAGTATCTAAACAAATTAAAAGTATCTGGAGCTACTAAATAGTGATATTATAAAGTCATTTATTTTAGTGTCATTGACTTTATAACTTCAAAAAATTAAAAAATGGACAAAAACTTAAAACTGAAGTGATTGAAAATTCTGAATGAGTGCTCATATGTCGAGTTGATCACTTATAAAATGGTCACTAAGCTTGTAGTTATTATCTTAAAAAGTCACTTATTAGCTGAGTGTCATCTGAAGAGTAAAGCCCTCATATGCCTTACTAAACCAAAACATTTATCAAAGATTACGCCAATAAATAAATTGCAACTAAAACACAATCACCTTGTTAGAAAAAAATAATTAGATAACACAATTACATTGTTAAAAAGAAAATAAATTAAATAAATTAGCTCAATCATAAATATACATATGTGATATTATTGCACAAAGAATATAGTGTGACGATTAATAAGACTTGAGGTTGAGAACATCAAATTATTCTAGAAAAAACAAATGACATCCAATAACAATTAGGTATTGTTAAAGCTCTTTAACCGAAGAGCTTTTATTTAAAAAGACATAAAATCACAACACAGTTAGAATTAACTTGAAATTAAGTATTGTTTCCGATTAGCAGGTAGATTTATTAAATATCTGACACAACCTGAACCTGGGCCTTGTCGTAATGGGCGTCCTAAGTCCGACCGGGACTGGAGACCACCTCTGTTACCCAACCCAACCTCCAGTCGCTTTCCCTGAGTTGGATGAATTTCAAACATGTAACAAGATAGCGTAGTTGGATAGGGACTGACTTTGGGATAAGTCTATTCCTAGACCGACCCGACCAAGTAATTTCGTCCGCCAAACCGTGCCGACCAAACCAACCGAGCCAAACCAAGACCAAATTAAGGGTCATAAACCAGGCCATATCCAAATAGGTTCTAAGACATAATACAACTAATCCCAAAATTAAATATGATGGAACAACCCAACAATCTTGTCAACCAGTGTCAACCCCAATACCCATACAAATACTAAGGCCGACACAAATATCGATCCCACTCATACCAACCCATAGTAATTCCACAAAGCCTCTAACCAAAAGAGTAATAGAATCCAGTTGGGGCATGCCCCAACCATAGCCAAAACCAAAATACAAAAGTAATCCGAAGTATGAAATAACAACCATAAATGGAGCCTTTCGAAAAGATGAAAGCTCACCACTTAAATCCAATAGTTGACCCGAGTATCTGAATGCTAAGTAGGAGGAGTAGAACGGTCGGTTCCTGCATAGCATAGGTATACAGCCGCCCGAAAATGGGCTAGCGGGTGAACGCTAGCATGAAATCAGGATAAGGATAAAATAATGCCATTTATAAAATTAAGTAAAACTATCCATAATGCATACAATCATACATATATATAACTATGCAGGTATAAAAAACCGCATTTAGCATGCATTTGTAATCATTAACCTGGTAATGGGAATCTTAATCATCATAAAACCACCCACGGGCTATATGGGTCTAGTGTAACCCCTGAATGAACCTCGATACGTATAGCCGCATGAATTGGAGATATCATAAGATTAGGGGATTCTCGTGTACCCGTCGCTCTATATGATACATATATACATGTGTTAAGGGATTCCCATATACCCCTAAAATATATGGACACTAACGACATTTCTAATGTCGGCAAACATGAGTTTCCAATGTGTCCTTTGGAATCACACCTTCACGATTAGCTATCACACCCCCACCATTATTGCCAATTAAAACCATTACCAAACAACCAAACCATTGAACATTTATTAACCAAGGTTATCAGATAGTGGTATCGTCATACCGACTATAACTTGCAAGTATTGTCCTTAGCCAAACCTTTTAGTAATTAAGGGATTCCATGTACCCATAGATCATATTATCCGATTTACTTGAGGGATTCCCTTGTACCCCATAAGTAGGTTTATTAAGCCAAACCATTCCAAAACCATTTAATCCATTTAGGGTTCTATTACCAAGTTTTAACCATGCATAAGTTCCATTGAAAATCCAATAATATAGTGAAAATAGTGATTTAGGCATTTTATCAAACACATGGGGGCATAGTATTTCCAAAACCAATTCCAATTATCAATAACCATTCCCATGCAATACAATTATCCGAAACCACCACTAAAGCATATAAAAGCATAATTAAAGCATAAGGAAACCATACCAAAGAATTTTAAGTAAAACCCCCAAATCATATTTGAAAACCCAAATCATACAACATTCAAACCATGCAAACATTGTATAAAACCACACATTTAGTTGAAACTAACAATGAAGAAAGAGAATATGCCTTAAACCAAGATTATGATGGAGAGAAATCACCAAGACCAGCCCCAAACCAATCCTTGAGATGAAACCCTAGCTTTCCTTGCCCAAGAACTCTAGAGAGGATTTAAGAGTGTTTTCTAAGTGTTAAAAGAATAGAATAAAAGGGAACATAACATCCCAAGTGCAATATAAGTCGTGGGATCTTATTAGGATAAGTGGGAAAATACCCAGATCGCCCTCACTTAAACTGCATTAAATTCCTATCATAGGGTACGACTGACCCTTACGAGTGGTACCCAACCTGTATGAGTGGAACCCGTCTCTCGTACCCTAGGACTTTCCCCTTGGACCCAACACTGTCTAAGGTACGACACACCCAAACCCAAGTCGTATTCAAGGGTACGGTTGTTACCCATAAATCGTACCCCTAGAAGAATAGAATCCCAAGAGAATTAAACAATGTCCCTCATACGAGTACATGGTACGACTCGTACCATGACTTACAATTCATGGTGATCCACCCATACTCATATCCAACCTAAGTCATTAAGTCTAAGGTTAAGTGAATAAACCAAATGACACGTATCCACCAATACAACTCATACCCCATAGTCGTATCCATTCCAGTAACTAAAATCCATCCCACCAACCAACACTGGTCAGCATACGACTAGACCATACCAATCGTACCCCAATGTACGAATCATACCACATAGTCGTATCATGACCAGAAGTCAGAAATCCAAGAAATTTTCTAAGGGTCAAAACCCAGGGTGTTATGGTCTCCCCCATTAGGAACATTCATCCCCAAATGACGGACAAGGTTGGGGTTACCATATGAACAAGTCATTTACATTATCAAATATATTTCCAATCTTACCAAAGTTTGAAAATAATGAGGCAAAGATATTTATCTTTTCTTTAACAAACTCGGAAAATAAAGATGTGTTGAAGACATATACCTTTCGCACGAATCCTAGGAGCAAAAAACAGATATGGATACTTGGACTTTATGTTCTCCTCCACTTTCCATGTAGCTTCTTCCACCTTATGGTTCCTCCATAGAACCTTCACCTAAGCCACATCCTTGGTTCGCAGCCAACGAACCTGCTTATCCAATATCTAAATTGGGACCTCTTCATAAGACAGAGAATTTGAGATACCCAACCCCTCCATAGAAACAATCAAAGAAAAATCATCAATGCACTTCCGCAATATGGAAATATGAAAGATCGGATGAACTAAGATCAAACTAGAAGACAACTCCAGTTGATAAGCAACATTCCCAACTCTTCCCAAAACCACATAAGCACCAACGAATTAGGGACTGAGCTTCCCCTTCTTACCCAACCGAATTACTCTCTTCGTGGGAGATACCTTAAGAAACACCTTATCCCCAACCTCAAACTCTAAGTCTCTATGCCTTACATTTATATAGGACTTTTGGTGACTTTGTGCAGCCTTAAGCCTATCTCGAATCACCTTTACCTTCTTCATAGATTGATAGACCAAATTCGGACCAAATATATCCGTTTCACCAAGCTCAAACCACCCAATAGGAGACCTATACCTCCTACCATATAGTGCCTCAAAAGTGTCCATACCAATACTAGAATGATAGCTATTGTTGTAAGAAACTCTATAAAAGGTAGATGCTCAGCCTAATTGGCACCATAATCAATCACGCATGCTAGAAGCATATCCTCTAACGTCTGAATAGTCCTTTCTGCTTTCCCATCCATCTGTGGATGAAAAGTAGTACTCAGACTAAACTTCGTACCCAACTCTTTTTGAAAATACCGCTATAAATAAGATGAAAATTCTACACCACAATCAGAGATAATCAAAATAGGTACCCCATGCAGCTTCACAATCTCTTAAAGATACAACTTCACACAGTCATCCGCCAAAAAGGTAGTCCTCACTAGCAAGAAGTAAGTAGACTTTGTCATCCTATCTACAAATGACCCACACCAATTTAAATTATTTTCAAGACCGAGGAAGATCGAAAACGAAAGCTATATTGATCATCTCCCATTTCCATTTGGGAAACTCATTTTCTATATATAATCCACTAGGTCTCATGTGCTCAACCTTAACCTGTTTACACAACATGCACTTGGCCACAAAATCAGCCACATCCCTTTTCATACCATTTCACCAATAGATCTCCTTGAGATCATGATATATCTTAGAAGAACCGAGATGTACAACGTAGCACAATTCATGCACCTCAGCCAAAATACTTTGTCGCAACCCATCGGCATCCAGAACATACAACCTCCCTTGGTACCATAAAGTACCATCACCACTGATCTCAAACACCATTACCTTTTGCCCACCAACATCACTCTTAATTTTCATCAAGATAGGATCTAGCATTTGCTTCTCCTTGATCTCTGTACCAAGAGACGATCGAACCACTTCCTGTACCATCACACCATCATCCTTGCAATCCAAGTGAAGAACTTTAAGATTAGCCAAGATGTGAATATCCTTCACCAATTCTCGTTTTCCTATTCTACACATGAGTCAAACTCCCCTTGGACAACCTGCTAAGAGCATCAGCAATCATGTTAACTTTACCTGGGTGATAGTGAAGGCTTATATCATAGTCTTTGAGAAGCTCCAACCATCTCATCTGCCTGAGATTAAGCTCCTTCTAAGTGAACACATACTGTAGACTCTTATGATCAAAAAAGATATCCACGTGTACATCATACAAATAATGCCGCCATATTTTCAAAGTAAGGACCACCGCAAGAAGCTCCAAATTATCAGTAGGATAGTTCTTCTCATGTACCTGCAACTGCCTGAAAGCATAGGCAATCGCTACCCCATGGTGCATCAAGATGCAACCAAGACCTACCCGAGATGCATCACAATAAACCACCAACCTCTTATTTCCTTCTGGAAAAGTCAAGACCGGAGCCAAAGTTAGTTTGTCCTTCAACTTCTCAAAACTCCCCTCTCAAGTATCCAACCAAGAAAACTACACCTTTTTCTGAGTCAACTTAGTCAAAGGGGCAGCTATCGTCGAAAAGCTTTTCACAACCCCCTATAATACCCAGCCAAACCCAAGAAACTCCAAATTTTGGTTGGAGTCGTGGGTTTAAGCCACTTTTTAACCACCACCACCTTTTGAGGATCCACCATAATCCCCTTACTAGAAATAATATGACCAAGAAAAGCCACAGCGTTCAACCACTACTCACAATTAGAGAACTTGGCATACAATCATTGTTCCTTCAAGGTCTGCAATACCACACGGAGATGATTAGCATGATCCATCTTATTTTACGAATAAATCAGAAAGTCATCAATAAACACAATGACAAAAAGATCCAAGAACTGCCTGACCACCTTGTTCATCAAATCTATAAATGTTACCAGAGCATTTGTTAAACTGAACGACATCACCAAGAATTTAAAGTGCCCATACCAAGTGAGAAAATTCATCTTAGGTATATCCACCTCCCCAATCTTAAGCTGATGGTACCCAAATTGAGGATCTATCTTTGAAAATAACTTGGCATCTTGCAACTAATCAAACAAGTTATCTATCATTGGGAGAGGATACTTGTTCTTAACTGTTACCTTATTCAACTGCTGATAGTCAATGCATATCCGAAGGGAACCATCTTTCTTGTGCACGAACAACATCGGTAAACCCCACAGAGATACACTAGGACGAATAAACCCCTTGTCCAGAAGATCCTTAAGTTGTTCCTTGAGTTCCCTCAACTTATCTGAAGTTACTATATAAGGAGGAATAGATATTGGACGAGTGTCCGGAAGTAAATCAATACCAAACTCTATTTCCTTATCTGTAAGAACACCGGGAAGATTATCCAGAAAAACCTCAGGAAACTCATTAACCACAAGGATCAAATGAAAAGAAGGACCTTCCAAGTTAGAATCCTTAACCCGAACCAAATGATAAAGATACCCTTTAGATACTAACCTTTGAGATCTAAGATAAGAAATGAACCTCCCCCTAAGAGCTAGAGAACCACATCCCACTCTATAACTGGTTCACCAGGGAACCTAAAGACAATCTTATGAGTCTGACAATCCAAGGACATGTAACAAGAATGTAACCAATCCATCCCCAGAATGACATTGAAGTCTACTATATCCAGCTCAAACGAATCCAACAAAGTCTACCTACCACCAACAGATACCACACACCCAATATAGACTCTTTCAGCAATAACACCTACTGGGTAAAAATAGAAAAAGGATCCAAAATAATTTCTGAATCAAAACCAATACATACAACCACAAATAGGGTCACATAAGAAAGAGTGGACCTTGGATCAAGCAGACAATACATGTTATGAAAGAAAAGCTATAACGTACCAGTAACGACATTCAAAGATGCCTTAAATTCCTGTCGAGACGTAAGAGCATACAACCTATTCTGGCCAACACCAGAACTAGAAGCAGTAACCAACATAGAAATAGCACCACCAGGTGCAGAAGTAGAAGATGAAGCAATAGGAACCATATTTTCTCCCGTAACAACCTTGTTAACCGGGAAATTCCTGAGAAGATAGCCTGGCTGGCCATACTTGAAACACTTGTCCCTTCCTTCGTCGTAATAACCACGATGAGGATGACCACAGAATCGACAAAGAGTTTATGAAGAAACTGACTGACCCTCACTCGCCTGAGATTGGGTGCTCTATGCTCGGAAGTTATAACCACCTTGCTGACGCCTATCACCCGACTATTTCGGGTAAGGAGTACTAGTAGTAGAGAAGCAACTAGAACTCTCCCACTTCTATTTTAGCTATTTACCTCCATCCCAATCACCTTGCGACTGAGCACTTCCCTGGTTAGAAAACCTGCTCCTCTTACCCTTCATATCTCCGAACTCAGCATGTTTTCTCTTCTCATCCTCCACCTGCTGTATGTGGATAATCAACCTAGAAATATTCATATCCTTGATCAACAAAGAAGCCTTACTTTCTAAGATCAAATCTCGAGATAGCTTAAAAGCGAACTTTCTTATCCTTGCTCTCATCTCAGCCACTAAATTAGGCGCATACCTTGACAGCTGATGAAATTTCAAGGCCTATTCCTTGACAGACATTCTCCCTTGCTTAAGATTCACAAGCATCTCCATCTTTGCTTTCCTCAGCTCTTAGGGAAAGAAACGATCAATAAAAGCACCAGAAAAGACATCCCATACAGATGACTCTTTCACATCACCTTTATCCGGATCCCACTCTTCGTACTATTGGTACGCAATATCTTTGAGCTGACAAGCTGCAAAGTTTATACTTTTCCTATTAGTAACCTGCATTACCCTAAATATCTTCTTTATTTCATCTAAGAAAGCCTAAGGATCCTCCTCCATCTTTACATTAGTAAAAGTAGGAGGATTCAGCTTCATAAACTGACCAACCCTTGTGGCCTCAACAGACAATCCACCAGGCGTATCCCGCTCAACCTAAGCAACAACCATCTAAGCAATGACATGAATAGATTGGTGAAATTATGCATGTCACCTCACCCTGATGACGACTAGTAGCAATCGGAGGATTCTCGGAACAATCAGGGATAGGACCCTGAGATCGAAGATAAACTCTAGATGTAGGTCATACCTTCATCAACATTGTCCCCGAATAGAACTGAAGAGTTTTATTGTGTTCCAAATCTATGAGGCATGATCTGAAAGACGAATAAACAAGGATTAGAGGAGATTCCACGACTTAGTCTCCAAGTTTGAAAATAGAATACCAAGAAAGTAAAATATTCCTAAATGCCCCGTAGCCTCTCTCTTATGAGTGTGGTGCGCTACACACCTCTAAAAGAGACTCTACTAGACACGGTTTTGTGGACTTCCAATTGACCATTAAACTAAAGCTCAGATACTAACTTGACACGTCGTATTGGGCATCCCAAGTCCGATCGGTACTAGATACCACCCCGTTACCCAACCCAACCTCCATCTGCCTTCCCTGAGTTGGCTGAATTTTGAATATATAACAGGATAGCATAGTTGGACAAGGACTGACTTTGAGATAAGTCTATTACTAGACCAACCCGACCAAGCCATCCCGTCTGCCAAACCGTGCTGGCCAAACCAACCGAGCTAAACCAATACCAAATCAAGGGCTATAAATCAGGCCATAACCAAATGGTTTTAAAGACATAATATAACTAATCCCAAAATGAAATACGATGGAAGAACCAACAATCTCGTCAATCGGTGTCAGCCCCAATACCCAAACAAATACTAAGGTTGACACCAACACCAATCCCACCCATACCAACCCATAGTAGTTCCACAAAGCCTCTAACCAAAAGAGTAATAAAATCTAGTTCGGACATGCCCCCAACCATAGACAAAACCAAAATCCATAAGTAATCTAAAGTATGAAATAACATCCATGAAATGGAGCCTTCTGAAGAGATGAAAGCTCGTCACTTCAATCCAATAGCTGACCCGAGTATCTGAATACTAAGTAGGAGAAGTAGAATGGTCGGTTCCTACATAGCGTGGGTATACAGCCACCCGAAGATGGGTTAGCAGGTGAACGCTAGCATGAACTCAGGATACGGATAAAATAATGTCATTTATAAAACCAAGTAAAACTATCCATAATGCATACAAACCATATATATATATATATGACCATCCAAGGATAGGGAACTGGGTTTAGTATGCATTTGAAATCATTAACAAGGGCATGTAAAGTTTAACCATCATAAAACCACCCACGGGCTATATGGGTCCAGTGTAACCCCCTGAACGAGCCCCGATGCGTGTAGTCGCATGAACCAAAGATATCATAAGAGTAGCGGATTTCCATGTACCCATCGCTCTATATAATACATATATACATGTGTTAGGGGATTCCCATGTACCCCTCAAATATATGGACAGCAAGTTCATTCCTCATGTCGGTAAATATGAGTTTCCAGTGTCTGTTCTTTAGACTCACACCTCGCGGTTAGCTATCAAACCCCACGATTATTGCCTAACTAAAACCATTACCAAACAATCAAACCATTGATCATTTATTAACCAAGGCTACTAGATAGTGGTATCGTCATACTGACTATAACTTGCAAATATTGTTCTTAGCCAAACCATTTAATGATCAAGGGATTCCCATGTACCCCTAGATCATATTATTCGATTTACTTGGGGGATTCTCATGTACCCCACAAGTAGGTTTATTAAGCCAAACCATTTCTTTAAACTATTCTAAAACCATTTAAGCCATTTAGGGTTCCATTACCAAGTTTAAACCATGCATACGTTCCATTGAAAATCCAATAATATAGTGAAAATAATGATTTAGGCATTTTACCAAACACATTAGGGGCATAGTATTTCCAAAACCAATTCCAATTATCAATAACCATTTCCATGCAATCCAATTATCTGAAACCACCATTAAAGCATAATTAAAGCATAGGAAAACCATAAACACGCATTTATAAATAAAACCCCCAAATCATATTTGAAAACCCACACCATACAACATTCAAACCATGCAAACATTGTATAAAACCATGCCTTAAGTTGGAACTAATAATGAGGAAAAAGAACATGCCTTAAACTAAGATGATGAGGGGGAAATATTACCAAGACCAGCCCCAAACCAATCCTTGAGATGAAACCCTAGCTTCTCTTGCCCAAGAACTCTAGAGAGGATTTAAGAGTGTTTTCTAAGTGTTAAAAGAATAGAATAATAGGTCAAATAACCTCCTAAGTGCAATATAAGTCGTGGGACCTTATTAGGATAAGTGGATAAATGTCCAGATTGTCCTCACATAAACTACATTAAATTCTCGTCATAGGGTAAGACTGACCCTTATGAGTCGTACCCAACCTGTACGAGTGGCACCCGTCTCTCGTACCCTAGGCCTTCCCCCTTGGACCCAACACTGTCCAAGGTGCGACACACCCAAACCCAATTCGTATTCAAGTGTACGATTGGTACCCATAAACCATACCCCGGGCAAAATAGAATCCCAAAAGAATTGAACACTGTCCCTCATACGAGTCCATGGTATGACTCGTATGCTGACTTACGGCTCATGGTGAGCCACTCCTACTCAGATCCAACCTAAGTCACTAAGTCTAAGGTTAAGTGAATAAACCAAACAACATGTATCCACCAATACGACTCGTACCACATAGTCGTACCCTTTCTAGTAACCAAAACCCATCCCACTAACCAACACTGGTCAGCATACGACTAGACCATACCAATCGTACCCCAGTGTATAACTCGTACCCCATAGTCGTATCATGACCAGAAGCCAGAAATCCGAGAAATTTTCTAAGGGTCCAAACTCAGGGTGTTATAGTATCCTAGTTGATTTTAATGTTTTATTGTAAGAAAATTTTGAACCTTCAATTTTATCTAATTAATATACCGAACCTTCTTGATATTTCTTCAAACTTAATTACTAATCCCCAAATCATAAAAAATTTGATAGGTTCATCATTCAAGCAAAAGCTAGGTATATTAAGATTCAACACTTACGATAACGTAATATTTTGAACTCAACTAATAAGTTTAACTAAAGATTCAACTATAACACTAGCGGATGATATTTTAAAATATCGTCAAATAACATAGTCAAAACTAAGTCACAATTAAACGAACAAAGAAAGAAATGAGAGAAATTTTTTGTTTTTTTTTCACCACTTCATTCGGCGACAACATGCTTCTTTCTTTCAATTTTTTGACAAAAAAAATTCAATTGAAAGAGAAATACGAGAAATTATCAAAAGGAGAGAATTCATTATACCTACCAAAATAGAAAAAAGAGTTAAAGAAGAGTGTATGTTTCTTGTAAATTTTGTTCTAAAATATTATTTAAAAAGATTTATAGAATTTTTTTTATATAAGGTAACATTCTAATCCATTAAGAAGTGTTAAATATTACTTACCTAGATTAAACAACTAAAAATTTAAAAAGCTACTAATAAAACTAATTGTGAACAAAACTTTACCCAAAATATGAAAGAACGTACGAAAAAGTTGCACAACAATTAAATAAACTTTTTAAAAATTTATTTAAAGTGAAAAACTTATTTAATTAAATTTAATTCATACAAATACTATCAATTCACTTTTTTAAAGTTTAATTTAGGGTAAAAAAAATTAATTGACTTTAAAGTATATTTATATTATTGACTTTAATTCATACAAATACTACTTTAAAAAAATGTGGCAAATTTGTACTACCAATTCACTTTTTTAAAGTTTTATTTAAGGTAAAATTTAATTGACTTTAAAGTCCTAAATTTTAGGTGCATAATTCAAGCAAGGAAGGTTTGATAACTAAATTTTAATTTTCAAGTTTTAAAAAGAATTTAAAATAGTGAAAAGACGATTTTGTCTATTGCAGAGTTTTTTAATACAGGAAAAAGATTTCAAACAATATTTTAAGGCCCTTCACACTTTTAACATAGCATAGATTTTATAGTTCGCACCATCATTTATATTTTTGTATTCATTGATACAATTACATTTGTATTTTATAGTCTGTGCTTGTATTTGTATTTGTATTTTATAGTTCACACTTGTATTTATAATTTATAGTCCGTACTATCATTTATATTTTATACAATTTGCGCTTGTATTTTAAAGAATTGTTTGTATTTTTATTTTATAATTGATTGCATATTGTATTCGTAGTTGTAGTTTTATTTTGTTTGTATTTGTATTTGTATTTGTATTTGTATTCTATTTTCGTCGATCCACTTGTATTTTTAAAAGAATTATTTTGTATTTATCTTTATTAGTTGACCACATGTTGTATTTGTATTTGTAGTTTCATTTGTTTGTATTTGAATTTGTAGTTGACAACATCGTTTATATTTTTAAATAATTGAAAAAGAATGATTATTTTTCTTTATACAAACACTTGTATTTATATTTATTAATGAATTCTGTTTTATCAATACAAATAAAAATGATAAATTATGCAAATACAAATATTAAATTATATAATTATAAATGTTACATTTGTATTAAATGATACATGTTTATACAACTTGAACCATACACATATAAATGATACTTGTTTATACACAAATATAAATGATAAATTTGACATACAAATACTAACGATACATTTGCATTGAATGACACATTGCATATTTATATAATTTAGACTCAAACAAATACAATTAATCCATATATTTATTTGTATACAAATACAAATACAAATGATAAATTGTATTCACAGTCAAACTATTCAGATACAAATAAAAAACTTATTTGAAATATATAGTATGATACAAATAGATATAAAATATAAAAAGTACAAAATACGATGATAACAACAACAAAAATGAGAGGAAATAAAAAAGAAAATACAAAAAAGGAGGAGAAAAAAATGACAAAAAGGAAAAAACTAAACAAGAATAAAAATAGAAAAAAATAAAAAAAGAATGAAAAGAAAAAAGAAATAAAAATAAAAAAATAAAAAGAGAAATAAACGGAAAAAATGAAATAGAAAAAAATGGAGAAAAAAAAAGGAAAGGAAAAAAAAGAAAGGAAAAAAGAACCGAAAAAAAAAAAGAGAAATAGAGAAAGAAAGAAAATTAAGGAAGAAAATTAAGAAGAGAGACTACGAATTATATTTAATTGGCAAGAGAGACTATGGATTGTAATTAATTGAAATTTCAGATAAATAGGTAATTAGAAATTTATGTTTATTAAGTCATGTAGTTATCCTAAAATAATTATACTTAAATTGAATGAACTAACCATCTCCACTTAAAGTACTAGTCTAGGATACGTGTGTTTCACGCGTATCAAATGCTAGTGAAGAATAAATGTATAAAAAAAATTATTGTGTGTACGTTAATTTATTAAGCACAATTTTTTTTTAATATAATGTAAAAAAGTGTAGTTAATCAAAAGAGAAATTTGTCATTGTACTTATTTCCTAATTCTAAAAGCACTTTGTTTTTATGAAGAACTATTTTTATTCTTAGGATTCTACATTTTAATGAAAATTGAGGGTAATTTAGATGATTATAAATCTTTAACATATTACGGGTGTTTACATGCTGATAAGAGTAGAGTTATTTATGCATTTAAAATATGTGTAACTTATACAATGTTTGGTAGGTGCATAGGAAATAAGTTATTGATATAATGACAGTTAATTCATAGATAGACGTTTATATATTTGTATTCTATATAAAATGTAATTTTCTTTGAACAATATATGCATGTATACTATTTTCATCATCATTCTCGGAGCTTTACTTCTCATTTTTTTTATAAAACTACATTTTGACCTATAGTGTTTGTTGACACCCAATTTTGGCTCGCTCTTTTCCTCTAATTAATTGTATCAATGTTCTTGGCCCTAAATATTTAAAAAAAAAAAAATTACATAAGAAATAAGATTTGTATTTTTATCTCTATTTCTATAAATTTTAAGTAAAAGGAAATTTATTTATTTATTTATTATTATCATAATATAAAATATTTTAATAAAAAATAATTAAACATTTTAATAAATAAAATAAAAAAATATCTTTTGGTAATCGCATTCGCATTTATTTATTTCTTTTAGGGCGATATTGTGATCATATATATATATGCATATTTTTGTTATATAAAATAAATATTTTATATTTTATTATTGTTTTTTTACATAATAAATGGATGTTATTGAACCCATAGAGCCTCATGCGTCCAATGGACACCGTTTTATCTTGGTAGCCATCGACTACTTCACAAAGTGAGTTGAAGCCTCAACACATAAGGCCGTAACCAAAAAGGTGGTAGCAGACTTCGTTCACAATAACTTTGTCTGTCGGTTTGGAATTCCAGAGTCAATCATAACGGATGATGGAACCAATCTCAACAGTGACCTGATGAGAGAGATTTGTGAAAGGTTTAAGATCTCTCATCGAAACTCCATAGCATATCGACCGCAAATGAATGGAGCAGTTAAAGTTGCAAACAAGAACATCAAGAGAATTTTGAGAAAGATAGTGGACGGTAACAGGGAATGGCATAAGAAGCTACCATATGCTTTGCTCGACTATCGCACCACAATCAGAACTTATATTGGGGCAACTCCCTACATGTTGGTTTACGGGTCCGAAGAAGTGATACCTGCAGAGATGGAGATACCTTCATTAAGAATCATCCAAGAGGTAGGTCTAGACGATGCTGAATGGATTCATAGCAGGATCGAGCAGTTGATGCTCATTGACGAGAAGAAATTGGGTGCAGTCTATCATGGTCAACTCTATCAAAATAGAATGATCAAAGCATTCAACAAGAAGGTCAATCCTCATCGATTTACACCGGGACAGTTGGTATTGAAGAAGATATTCCTACACCAAGATGAAGCCAAAGGGAAATTTGCGCCAAATTGGCAAGGTCCATACATAGTTCACCGAGTACTTTCAGGAGGAGCAGTAATACTTACAGAGATGGACGGCACAGTGAGCACGAAGTCGATCAATTCAGACGTCATCAAGAAGTACTACGTTTGAAGACATTAGGAATAGTAGTTATTTCTTTGTACTTTTGCATTTTCTCTAATATAACAAAACTATGTATTAGCCTGACTTCCCACGGCGGGATATGTAGGCAGCCCACATAGGGTTCGGTTTCCCTTAGAAAAAACAAAAACATCATTCTTTCATGTATTTAGAACTATGCCTGACCTGACTTCCCACGACGGGATATGTAGGCAATCCTCATCGGATTCGGTCCCTTCATATTTACCCTTTTATTGTAGTGAACTACGGTTTGACCTGATTCTACTTGGATACATAGGCAGCCTGAGCCAGGCCCGATCACTGCATTATTTTACTTTACCTCTTGTATCGAACTACGTTATAACCTGATTCCACTTGTATACGTAGGAAGTCTGAGTCAGAATCAGTCACTGCATTTCATGTTTCTTTCTCTACCCTCAAACTACGTACAGACCTGATTCCTATTTTTTAGGATACGTAGACAACCTGAAAGGTTCGATCTTAAATTTAGGAAAATCCTCTTTTCTCATAGTATAGCCTCAGAATATAAGAGATCCCGCTGCCAGAATCGTCGTAGCATCGACAGTCAGAGAAGCTCCACCCGAAGGATAAAGCTATATTGGCCACGATCAATAAATGAAGGCTTAACGGATTTCCGAACATGTCATAATCTAAAAACGATAAGGGGTTACTATATATACTTAATATATACGTAATATATTTGCGAAAACATACATACATATATGTATTTTTCACTATACTTTCCTACTTTCCCACATACTGAGACTCCAGATTTGGGAATAATCGAGCAACCGAGGAAGTATTAGAGAATTCCGTAGACAAAGCCAGGATCTCCAAGTCGACACAAATCAACACCCCCTCCAAACTAAGAATTTTTCTTTGAGAGTAGGAAAATAGGCATCGAGAAATGACATCAAGTCAAACTTTGGGACAGGATCAAGGACATCATGCAGCTTATCACCCCGACATGAGCCAAATATTCTTCCCTTACTTTATTCTCTTTGTATACATTTATACTGATCCTCACAAGCTCTAAGATATTTATTCGAATTCTTTCGCAGGTAAATTTTGAAGACCCGGGTCAGAAACGAAGCTATTTACTTCTACCAATAAACTTCGCAAATCGTAACCAACCACCTAACTACGTCGAATAACTCCATAAATTGGGGGGTGTCGTCTGACTTCAACAAAGTCAAGATTTCGCAAGCTAAGGACTGTATATAAACAAACAAAGTCAAGTTTCCGCATTCCACGGACTGTATATAAGTAAACAAAGTCGAGTCTCCGCATTTTGAGGACTGTACAGAGGCAAACAAAATTAAGTTCCATATTTTGAAGACTGTATATAAGCTAGAAAAGTAATCCTCTGCCATATCGGAGGATGCAAAAGAGCAATATGACTCTTCTCCGTATCGGGAGTTGTGCACCAGCAAAGGGGACACCCCACCACAAATCAAAGAATGTACATAAGCAAAGCAACACTCCGCCATATCGAAGAATCGCATTTTAGCAAACAGAGCACAGCCTGCCAATCAAAGGCCCACACTATAGCAAGCGCGCAAGAAAGCCACTCTCACAGCAACATCAAGTCCTAGCAGTAATACTATCATTTAGTTCAGATTGAAGGTTGCCTTGCCAATACAAGGCAGTTTACTTGTGGGAAAATGTCCCGGCGTTGAAGGCTTTACTTTTCAAACACTACTCGTCAGTCAGATGGCGCTTACTTCTCAACAGCTCACCAGATATATGGATTTTATTTTATAATAACTGCTCAGCCGACGGAGGCTATCTATATTTCAACAACTGCGCAGCCGACGGAGGCTATTTACATTTCAATCGACGGAGGCTATTTATATTTTAGTAATTGCTCAGCCGACAGAGGCTATTTATATTTCAGCCGACGGAGGCTATTTAAATTTCAGCCGACGGAGGTTATTTATATTTCAGTTATTGCCCCACCAATCGGAGGCCTCCACAAACGGAGACAATACTAGTTTGAATATCTAAACTCCACTCTTTACATTACAATTTCAATTTATAATTTTTGAACAAATAAGTACTTTTCACCTCTTTTACCTATTTTGCAGGACCATGCAATACAACGTGGAACTACCCTTTTAGCAGCAAATTGGGGCAAGCTAGCGGAATGTCAAGCATCCCTAGCTATGTCAAGGATTTCGGTGAAGAAACTCAACTCGACTCAACTCAAAACTCTCATTTTTTATAATTTTTAGTGTCATCACCCAATATCGTCTTAATCCGACACTGGGACAATTTTTGAAAATCCGAAATCTCCTTTTCCCTTAAAATTCTCAGAAGATATGGCTATCCAACATCTCTTTATTCCCAGTTAGCCCAAGTAACCAATTGAGGGCTAATCGTGCTGAAATCTTTGTTATCAATACAACGTGAAACTACCCTCTTAGCAGCATACTGGGGAAAGCTAGCGAAATGTCAAGCATCTCTAGCTACGTCAAGGATTCGGCAAAGAAACTCAACTCGACTCGACTCAAAACTCTCATTTTTAATAATTTTTAGTGTCATCACCCAATATCGTCTTAATCCGACACTGGGACAATTTTTGAAAATCTGCAATCTCTTTTTCCCTCAAAATTCTCAGAAGATATGGCTATCCAACATCTCCTTATTTCCAGCTAACCCAAGTAACCAATTGAGGGATAATCGTGCTGAAATCTTTGTTATCCTCCTCGAAGGAACCTAGTGTCCCCATAATTCTATATTAGGGCAAATTTTAATATTTACCAAATTTTGCTATAATTCAAACTACAGATGGCCTGATTTATCATGAAACTCGAGATATATAGGCAGCTCGGGAACCGAAGCCCATCCATAATCTTTTAAATATTTTATTTTGCCCGGGACAAAATTGGTTACGTCGACGTGATTGCCCAAAGATTTTCACATAAAATCTTTGGTCACTCAGGGGCAACTGTTGACATGCAATTTTGTCTCTCTCTTTTCCTCTAATTAATTGTATCGATGTTCTTGGTCCTAAATAATTTTCAAAAAAAAAATTACATAAGAAATAAGATTCGTATTTTTATCTCTATTTCTATAAATTTTTTAAATAAAAGAAAATTTATTTATTTTTTTATTCTTATCATGATATAAAATATTTTAATCAAAACTAATTAAAAATTTTAACAAATAAAATAAAATAAAAAAATAGCTTTTGGTAATCGCATTCGCATTTATTTATTTCTTTTAGGGCGATATTGTGATCATATATATATGCATATTTTTGTTATATAAAATAAATATTTTATATTTTATTATTATTTTTTACATATACTTTATTATATTCTTATTTTTTTATTATTATTTTTTACACACACACACACATATATATATATATATATATATATTGTTAATATTAAATAAATAAAAACAAAAGATATTTAAATTGGATGCATATACTGATTACGCCTGTAATTTATATACGTTGAACTAAAAAATAATTTTAGGATAGCAGGGAGTATAGATAAAATTAATTTCGGCAAGAAATGAGTATTCGGGCCAACAATAATCCAACTTTAATTTTTATTTCATCCGAACCCAACCCTTATTTTATGAATTTCATCTAGGAGCCCAAAAGTTAGTCCAAAATTTGGTATAATTCCTATGTCCACTTCGCCATTCAACTTCAACAGATACAATGTAACCTGATCTGCCAATTCATTTTAATCTGAAGGATCCCAAAATTTTTAGATATTTTTTTTATGTGTAGAGTATATAATTTATTTTCATTTATTAAATTATCAATTTATTCATATATTTTTCTCCCTTCTTTTTTCTTCAAAATTAAATTCGAACCGTCCGATCAAATATCTAACGGATCAAAAAATAGTCATTTTAAAATTGACTTTTCATATATTTATCTGTATATACATACATTTTTTTACTATCATTATTTTTTTAAGGGTAATCATTTTAAGATCGCCCGATCAAAAGATCGGACGAATCAAAATCAGTCCAAGATCACCCGACTAGCACGAATTAATTAGTCCGTTAATTCTTCTTTCCAATCCGAGAGTCCCAAAATTTCCAATTGGTTAATTATATAAATATTTATATATATATATGTATATATATATGTGTGTATATATGTGTGTGTGTATATATATATGTATATATATGTGTGTGTATATATATATATTATAATTTGTTTTTTATTAAATTTTATTTTGAATTCGGACTGTTCCGATCAACCGAATGGATAAAAAATGATCAGTTTTAAATCAACTTTTTGTTAAATTTATCCATATATATACACATATACATATGGATATTTATATATATATAATATATATACAACTTTTGTTTTATATTTTATATAAAGATATTTATTTTTAACCGTCTAATTAAACGATTGGACGGTCCAAATTTTAGTCAACAAACAACCCAAAATAAGGCTTTCTCTCACCCCAATATGAAAAACACGTCTCTCATCTCATCGTCTTCATCACAAGACCTTTAATCCCTATGACAAAAAATTCAACTGCTCATCTGCATCTCCCATATCCCCCACCCCGAAAATCTATCGAACAGCGATATCAATCGTCCAAGTCAAAGATAGACCTTATCCCTGCGAAATCCCCTTTTGCATGTGGATATGTGATTTTACTCTAGTTTTAAGTTTACCGTGTTGTTGCTTTCTATTGACTAGTGGATATAATATAGAATTCTAATTTTATGAAGTTGTTTCATGTGTGAATATGTAAGTCGGTGAATATACACGTGTATACTTATGTCATTTTAGCACTCCTGATTTTTTTTTAGATTAAGGTTACGGATATCACTTGGTCCTAGTTTTGCTTGTCTAGATGTATGTTTGCCTATTGTCTAAATATACAAAATACATGAACTCTTTCTCCCATGCTTTTGTTCTAATTCACGCTATATAGGGTTGTTAACAGGTGCATCATTAGTAACTCGGGGCTTTAGGCTATATGTGACAATAGAATTTTAAAATGAGGTATAGGTGACACAAGTCTTAATTATTAGGTGGAGATGACAATTACTTTATTATGGATTAAGAAGGTTGAAGAAGTTTGAAAATAACCCACATGTTTTTAAATTTATACTTTGATCCAAATGTTAGTTAATATAACAGAAAATTGAGGGGAAAAGGCATGTTTCTCTCTCTTCTCATCCGTTGTTATTTTTTCTCTCTCTTCATAACTATTGTTGCTCATTGTTGTTGTTGCTACTTTATTCATCATCTTCTGCTTCATTATCACCATCTTCTACTTTATTATCATCTTTTTCTTCTTCTTGTCGATCATTGTTGTTATTGTTACCGCTACTGTTGCTATTTTACCAATTTCTTAGGTCAAATTTTGTTTAGAACATCACCACTTTTCACTTTGACATACTTCATAGGAGACTTTGGTAAGTCAAATTATGATTTTTAGTCAAATTTGTCATCTGAGTTATAAAGTTACTGCTGTTTTTTCCAACAATGGATAGAAGTCAATCATGAATCCAACATAAGTGCCCATAATTTAAATAGATCACTCATCTGGTGCATCAGATGAGTAATCTGTTGCAACAGAAGATATATTTGTTGCATCATACTGATTATCTATTGCATCTGACTGATTATCTATTGCATCAGACTGATTATCTGTTGCATCATATTGATTATCTATTGCATCAGACTAATTATATGTTGCATTAGACTGATTAATCTATTTGGAACAACACAAATCAGCCTCTGCCACAAACTCAACAAATAACCAATATGTTTTGTTATTTCTACTATATTCAAAATTATTTCTTACGTCCAATCGTCGACATGTTTGTTGAGAATATAATAGACAAAATGAAAATTAAATACTCTCCCCGTCTCAAATTACCCGTCCCAAATTTTCTAATTTGATTTTTTATTTTACTTGTCTTTTTTTATTAATCAAGAAGAGATAAAAAAAAATCATGTTTTAACCTTTGCATTAATCACTCTTTCTTCAAATTAAAATGTAAACATCATTTAATAGAGGTATTATGATAAACTAGGCATGTTATTAATTATTTTTCTTAATCAATGTGTATCTCAATTTGGGACAGGCAGGGTAATTTGAGACAGAGGGAGTTATCTGTTGAAACAGACTAGTTATCTATTGCAACATATGAGTAATCTATTTGGAACAATATAAATCAGCCCCTGCCACAAACTCAACAGATAAATCTTAAATCTTGCTATTACTACTAAATTTAAAATTACTCCGTACGTCCAATCGTCGACATGTTTGTTGAGAAGATAATAGACCGAATGAAAATTAAATATGAATTTAAAAGGTCAAAGTTGATCAAACATAATTTTTTTATTAAACTAAAAAAAAAAAATACATATACAGACTTAGAAAAGAAGAAGAAACAAAATAATCTAATTATTATTAATAGATTCTTTTTCATCATTATTATTATTATTATCGCCAGCCGCATCTTCGACAGACAGCAGCAGCGCCCTTCTTATCCTGCGGATCAACCCATTTATTTTTTTATCAGACTGAGAGGCAAAAAGGCGCGACTGTTCACCTCCATTTATTAATAATGGTGACTTTTTGATTACTATGAAAAGTTGTGACTTGATAAGTTCTTTTCAGTGATCATTTTTTTGAGTTGTGGCAACAGATTATATATCTATTGCATCAGATAATCCATCTGTGACAACAGATATACCATTTGTTGCAACAAATCTACTATCTGTTACAACAAATAATATATCCGTTGCAATATATATCTTTTTAATAATCATCATATCTTTATCTTTAATCCAAATTTGGTGAATTTTTTATTGTATAAATTAAAAAAACAAATTTAAAAACAAAAAAGCGCAATTGTTCAACTCCATTTATTAATACTGGTGACTTTTTTATTACTGTGAAAAGTTGTGACTTGGTAAGTTCTTTTCATTGATTGTTTTTTTGAGTTGTGGCAACAGATTATATTTCTTTTGCATCAGATAACCCATCTGTGACAATAGATATACCATTTGTTACAACAAATCTACGATCTGTTACAACAAATAATATATTTGTTGCAACATATATCTTTTTGATAATCATTATATCTTTATCTTTAATCCAAATTTGGTGACTTTTTTATTATTATATAAATTAAAAAAATAGATTCAAAATAAAAAGGAGCGATTGTTCACCTCCATTTATTAATACTGGTGGATTTTTTATTACTGTGGAAAGTTGTGACTTGATAAGTTCTTTTCAGTAACCATTTTTTTGAGTTGCAACAGATATACCATTTGTTGCAACAAATCAAAAATCTATTGCATCAGATAATATATCTGTTGCACATATAAGCTATCTTTTTTAATAATCAACATATCTTTAATTCAAATTTGGTAGTCTTTATTATATAAATTAAAAAAACAGATTTAAAAACAAATATGTCGAAGAATCACGATCAATTATTAAAATTAAATAACCGTTTTGTTATTGTTATAAATTGTGTTTATTATTTATTTTCTTATTATTTATTTACGAACTATTTTTCATATTAAATAATCGAAAAGTCATGTATTTTTACCCTCTCAATAACAATAACATTTTTTATTAATAACCGTCTGTTGCAACAAATGATCTATCTGTCGCATCAGATTAACCTCTGCTGACATGTTAAGAATAAGGAGTAAGCAAGAATGATAACTAAATACTAAATAAGAATTAAAAATTCAAAGTTGACCACCAAACATAAATTTTTGAATCCTTTGGGTAGATCCGATATATAAAAGGAGAAAAATACATACATGCGCTAAACAAAAAAAAACATAACCTAATTATTATTACTACTATTATTATTATCATTACTATTATTATTATTATTACTATTAGTATTGTCAAGCGGATAATTTTCATCCGGCAGCAGCAGGTCCCTCCACAGACTTGCTCCGAAGTCGGTCAAATTCCTCTGGAGTTCATCAAACTACCTTTAAAGATCCTGCAAGGACATGATATGAATCTTCTTGTATGAATCTGGATCAAACATATTTGTATTGTAAGTGTAGTAGAATGAACGAGTGAGAGGAGGCCGGAGGGACCTATTTATAAAATGATTGAATTGAAAGGGGTGACTAAGTGAAACAAAAAGTCACAACTGTTCATATCCCTTAATTAAATAAAATTAGTGACTTTTCGAATTTGTAAATTAAAAAAAATTATGTAAATTAAAAAAAACGGATCTAAATACAATATTTTATCTATTTATTGTATTTCGAAAAGAAAAGAAAATTGCTTTAAAATAAATCTAACAGATGGGTAACCTGTTACAAAATATATTTCATCTGTCAGATAACTTACAACATATTGACAATCTGTTGCAACAGATGGATATATCAGTTTGTTTTTCCAACAGATGTGGCATTTGTTGCAACTTGCTAGTCATCTGTTTATTCAATTTCATCAAGAGCATCAGATTTTTCTAAACACTTCTTGGCCAAACTCAATTTTTGCTCTTGGATTGCTTTTTTTTTTCTTTGCATCGTTCAAGATGGCCTCCAAACTCAATTTTTGCTCGTGAATGAAACTGAAATACTCTTTGATCGAATGACACTAATGTTAGATATCAATTCCTTTACATCAATAGTTAATGCATTAACAGTATTAATCACTCCATCATGTTTTGCCTTGCACTCTTCACATTTGCATGCACAAGATAAGAAGGAGGGGCAAGATCTCCAAACCCTTGCCCGAGTTAGTCAACAGATTAAATGATCTCAATATCTCAGCCTTTCTGCTGATCATTCTTCTCCAGTATAGAGGACAACATATCCAACATTCAAAAGTCTACACCATCGCCAGAAATGTTTGCAATAGCGAAAGTCTGTAGAAGGCATGACTAGTAATCTCTAAACATCACGTTTATAACTTTCTAGACGTGTCTTGCAATTATATTGGAATGGGCATATCGAACAATTGTGCTTAGCTTGGTTTTTCAGTTCTAATATAATTGGAAAAGACTCAAGAAAGTCATAAAAGTGATATTAAGAGGCTAATAATCAAGCCTTCTAAAGATTTTCGTTGAGGCAAGGATTTCTGATGACAGTGTAGACTTTTGCATAGGGGATATATTGTCCTCTAGATGGGAGAAAAGAGATCAGCAAAAAGGCTGAGATATTGAGATTGTTTAATTTGTTCACTAACTCGGGCAAAGGTTTTAATAGGGTAACGAACCTGCAGTTATGTAACGTTTGATAGGCTTGGTAGAGTCAGTTTAGATCAAGCATTATCTAACTCCTTGCTAATTAATTTATCAAAACCCTTGAAGGCTGGTTGAGCAACCTACATTGGGCAACGCTCGATGAAAGTGAGCTATTCAACTATTGGGACCACATCTTCATTGTGCATCAACACATTTTGACTTAAAAACATACACAGCGACCCTTCATGTATCCTTTAAGACTTCTGAAGAAGGTGTTTTGAAGGGCTTCTACAATGCCATAACTTTGAAGGTAGTGTTCCTGATCGAGATCACAAGAGATCAAGAACTCTCTACCAAATTCAAAGACGGCAATGATAAACTTGAAGACCAAATGGATAAGCTGGAGGCAAGCTTGAAAATTATCAAGATTCGCATACTACAACAAGTTTTTTATCTTCTTCAAGAAATGTTGAAAGCATGCTAAGGCTAGAAAACACAATCAATTATAACCATATTGCTAAGGAAGTAGTGACATTTAATCTGCCTTTCAATCACGTTTGTGGTTCCGATCAGGTCAACAACAGAGGACCTGATCGGAACCACAAACGTGATTGAAAAGAATGGGATGCAATTTAAAATTCAGAAATTGCCGCCTTCACTTAGATTCCTTACTTTAACTGCAATTGCTGTTGGAGAAAGTTTTTTAGACTTACTATACAACATTTCAACCCTCGATTCCCTTAAGATGGCTTTCTAGTTCTTCTGTTATTTTCTATCTAGGCGATAATCCTGACCATGCTACCTAGTCGCAGCTCCCTAGCAAAGTGACCATCTACATTATTTTTCTCTTAGAGAGACAACAAACGAATTTACATTATTGGATACACTTTCATATTTGCACTTGATACAGATTTCTTATGTTTTAAGATAATTTTATCGTCCAGATTCTCTAGAAGTTACTTTCTACCCTGTGTATCCTCTTCAATTAGCTCTCAGATGATATTCTTTCATCAACCACTCATTTTTCCTCAAAGGCATTCTTCTACCGCACCTTCTGGCGTATAATCATCACCACGAGCAACCCAACCATATAAATTTGGGCTAGGGCAATAACTATATTGGTTTTTCATTCTTGTTAGATGTAGTTCTAGGCTTCGAAGTCTTTCTCAGAGTCTAATGCACCCTAAAAGTTAGTCCAATCACTATTGAATCTCTTTACAACGACACCAAAACTAGATCCCTTCACAATGGTTGACAAATAAACATGAGCAACAACCGATATTAAATCTTAACAGGGTATCAAAATCATATTCATGGTCCCTCGGCCTTATCATTTTGGACCTACCAAACTTAATTGTATAATTGCAGATATCTTGTTTGGATGATCTATGACTAATCGGTAAAAATAGCATTCACAAAATCAGTGTACTCTATGTGTGTTTCCACGATAACATTATCAGTTATACATACCTTCCATATATGAAGTGGTTCCATCTGCATGCAGCTTATTCCTCCGAATCCATATTTACTGCAGCCTTTTGTGATTGTTGGGTAAAAGTTGATCAACTTTTAGTTTCTTATATCTACAAAGAAGAGGAAAAAAATTAATGTCACAGAAAGAATATTATCCATCTTTTGCAACAGATGTAGAGTCTGTTGCATTAGATGAAGAGTCTGTTGCATCAGATAAGGAGTCTGTTGCATCAGATGTGGAGTCTGGTGCAACAGATGTGGAGTCTGTTGCAACAGATATGGAGTCTGTTGGAATATACCAAACTAGCCTTGTTAGTGGTTTGATTTGTTCCAACAGTTTCTTCGTTTGTTGCAACATCAACAACAGCATAAACTACAAAGAAACAAAAAATAAAAAACATCAACAACAAAGAAAACAACAACATTTGTTCCAACAACATCATCAACAACAAAGAGGCAACATCCTATGTTCCAACACCATCAACAACACCACAAGTTCCAACAACACCAACCCCACCAACATCAATAATAGCATCAACAATAAAGAAACAAATAAAATACATACAAAAAAATGATATTGCTAACAAGGATTTTAAACTTCTCCCAACAGATGACTTTTTCGCATATTATAATAAAAATTCTCTGTTCATTTATTCAATAATTAAAAGTTTCTTCAATTTTTTTAAATAAATATGATGAGTAAATTTTAATTAAATTAAAAAATAGCTGTAAATAACTTGGAAAGAAGAAGACGAGAATGAAAGAGCGATAGTGAACCATACCTTAATGTCAAAAGGGGATTAAAACATCAATTTCAGTCGAGGAACCTAAGATATGGATCGGTTTAGATCCGAAAGGATCTTTATGAGAAAGAGGAGAGAAAAAAGGTTGTGATAACCCTAAACAGGAGAGAAAGAAAAAATGAGAGATGGATAAAATAAATTTAGAGTTGAAGGAGAGATGATATAATTCTAATTTCTAGATGTACTACTCTTAATATTAAATGACTAAATACAATGTATTTATTAAAATTTATATTTTCAAAGCATAATTAATAAGGCTAATTTGGTAAAATAAACCTCAAATTAATAGTAGTAGCATTTTCTTAATGGGTATGTCAAGTCAATAGGGGTCAACTAATATGAAACGAAATGAAAGAAGTATTAGGGGTTTGAATATTCATTAATTAATACTATTAATTAATAATTTAAGGGGCACGAAGAAGAAAGTGAGTGACATTAAAAGACAAGATAAGACTACTCAATGTGATTTTTGAGTTATCCAATAAATATTTTTTACCGCCTTTAGTAGTACTACTTTATCTACTCGGACAGAAAGTTGCTTTTAAATTAAAAGAAAAAAAAAAGATTTTCAAACAGATATGTCGTCTGTTGCAACAAATATAAATATTTGTTTGAAAAATCCCAATAGCTCAGTCATCTGTGACAACAGATGCAAATTTCCATTTGATAACTAAATCAGATATGTCATCAGTTGCAACAGATATCAATATCTATTTGAAAATTTCCAATAGCTCAGTCATCTATCACAACAGATGCAAATGTCTATTTGATAATTAAATCAGATATGTCATCTGTTGTAACAAATATGATTATCTATTTGAAAATATCCAACAGCTAAGTCGTTTATTGCAACAGATTTTATTACAATTGATTTAGGTAGAACTAGGGATGAATGAATGAACTCACAGGGTCAACAACAACTTTGATTGAGTTGTTGCATTTGTATGGTGTTGGTATTGCGTTCATCCCGACTCGAGTCATCGATCGATCACTCTGAGTTTAAATGAGTTCTCATTAACTTAATGTTAAGATTAATAATAGTACCTACATTGATTTAGGTGGAACTAGGGATGAATGAATGAGTTCACAGGGTCAACAACAACTTTAATTGAGTCATTGCATTTGCATGGTGTTGGTATTGCGTTCATCCCAACCTGAGTCGTCGATCGATCACTCTGAGTTGAAATAAGTTCTCATTAACTTAATGTTAAGATTAATAATAGTACCTACATTGATTTAGGTGGAACTAGGGATGAATGAATGAGCTTACAGGGTCAACAACAACTTCAACTGAGTCATTGCATTTTCATTATGTTGGTATTGCGTTTATCCCGACACGAGTCATCGATCGATCACTCTGAGTTGAAATGAGTTCTCATTAACTTAATGTTAAGATTAATAATAGTACCTACATTGATTTAAGTGGAACTATAGATGAATGAATGAACTCACAGGGTCAACAATAACTTTAATTAAGTCATTGCATTTGCATGGTGTTGGTATTGCATTCATCTCGACCCGAGTCATCGATCGATCACTTTGAGTCAAAATGATTTCTCAGCAACTTAATGGTAAGATTAATAATAGTACCTACATTCATTTAGGTAGAACTAGGTATGAATGAATGAGCTTAAAGGGTCAACAATAGCTTCAATTGAGTCGATGCATTTTCATTATGTTGGTATTGCGTTCATCCCGACCCGAGTCGTCGATCGATCACTCTGAGTTAAAATAATTTCTCATTAACTTAATGTTAAGATTAATAATAGTACCTACATTGATTTAGGTGGAAGTAGGGATGAATGAATGAGACCACAGGGTCAACAACAACTCCAATTAAGTCGTTGGATTTGCATGGTGTTGGTATTGCGTTCATCCTGACCCGAGTCGTCGATCGATCACTCTGAATTGAAATGAGTTCTCATTAACTTAATATTTTAAAAACTATGTATTTTTAAATTTTAAAAATTAATTAAGATCAATTCAGACTAAATTAACAATTTTAAAAGTTGTCATTCTTTTCCAAAATTACAAATCAACCCATACAAATCATACACTTGCGGAAAAAACTTTTCCTCATTTCGAATCTCAAGTTATAGCTCCTCTCTCTCTCTCTAAAAAATAAAGATAACAACTACTCAACATATTGCTCAACCCTTAAAACAGATCGATTTTCTTCCCATTTCTGACCATATAGTTGTTATTTTTTACTTTATTTTTGCTTGTATCCATCATTTTCTCTGTCTTCACAGGTAACAGAGTTTGAGAAGAGTTCTACATTTATTCTTTATTCTAAAAATTAGGGCTTTTTAGTTAATGATAAAAAAGAAGACTTTTAGTTGTATTATCTTCGAGAATGGGTTAACAATTTTGTGTTTTGATGCTAAAAAAGTAGGAAGCACCCAATTAAACCCTAGTTTTTATCTCAGTATTTTATTAACTGTAGTGGTATTATTGGATGGTATTTGTAGTGTTGTTGGTGGATGTTGTTGTTGGTGTCGGTATTTGTATTTTTGGTGGTGGTGTTGGTGGTCTTGGTGTTGGTATTGGTGGTGATCTTGGTGGTATTGGTGCTGGTCTTGGTGGCATTGGTTATGGTGTTGGTGGTCCATATTTTTCAATAGGTGGGATATCTATGGCGAGATATTAAATAGGTCTTCAAACAGATTCCCCATCTGTCTCAACTGATAACTTATCCGTTGGAGTATTTTTTTTTTTTTGTAATGTGGCATAGAATAATTTATTGAAATTTGTCTTACCTTTTTTAAAAAAAAAAATTATGCAGACATCAAATGCAATGTATTTTTTGTTTTTCTATTGCTTGTAGTTAAAAGATGTCTCCCAAAAGAAAAAAAAATAAAAGTGGATCAACTTCTGATCACCAAACAAAAAAGGCTAGAGTACAGATAGATTCGAAAGAACTTCCAGAACAATCTCAGTCAGGGCAAAATGAAGCCAAGGAAAGTGATAACTCCTCATCACCAATGGGGCGTGAAATAATATTGAAATCCCACCATGATTCTGTCAAAACCATTAGTATTAACAAGTTTTGAGTTGCGATATTGATGAATTGCCCTAACATAGTATTTGGTGATCTTGTACTTAAATGTCAGTTGGGAAAACCTTTTGATGAACTTAGGAGTATTATGAAGAATGAAAACATAGATGGACTTTTTAAGAAGAGCTGCTTTGCATACTTTCTCGAGTTGTCTTAGGACCGCACTCTATTTTTCCCAATGAGCATGGTATATGTCATTCTCAAGCGCAGGATTAAGTATGCGGGGAAGAAGGGCAGAAAAAAATGGATGAAGTCTGGATCAACTACTGCGGCATGCTAGTTTATTTTGGATTGAAAGAGTTTGCCATAGTGACGGGCTTGAGATGCGATCATCCAGAAGAACCTCTCATCAAGGAAACACCCCACAAAGGATCCAACAAACACAAGGTAAAGAAGATGGGTTGTTGGGCATTGTTGGATGTAGTAGCTACAAAGTAGTGGATTTGATGGAAGATCTCGAGGATAAAGACATACCAAAGCACTGCAGGGAGAATTTATGCTTAGTTTAGTTTGTCCATTCCATTTTATTGGCAAGAGACGTCAGGAAAGTCATAAAAGATGATTTGTTGGCGTTTGCTGATGATTTTGACAAATTCTATGACTATACTTTGGGATATGACAGCTACTACTTGACTGTCGAATATTTACTGACAAATTTATCCACAGGGACGATCACATTATACGGCTTTCCCTGGGCTTTCATGGTAAAATTGATCACTATTTTTACTCATCCATTAATTTATAATGACTATATAGTTATTATAACTTTTATTTGATTGCTTCATGTTTACATTTTCTAGGATTGGGCATGTGAAGTCATTCCTCTCCTCCGAAAGCAGTTCAAGGATTACCCGAATAAGATTTCTCATCCAAGGATCCTTAGGTAGTTGGCGGCTGCAAAGGGAGGCAAAAAAAACATTAAGGAGCTGGACGCTGATCTATTTAACCCTCCGGATGATACAGTATGTCTTCTTTCAACTAAAATAATTTACCTCAAAGAAAGATATTGAAATAGATGTTCCATCTGTTGCGACAGTGGTTCGTCTGTTGCAACAGATTACCCATGAACTGCATCTGGTGCAATAGATAGGTAATCTATTACGACAGACGATCCATATTTTACAATAGATTAACCATCTGTTGCTCTGGTTATCTAAACCCGACTCAACGGATTACCTATCTGATGTAAATTATGCAACAGATGTATAATCTGATGCAACATATTTTCAATTTATTGTGTTAACATCCATGTAACCCAACTGACTATAAATTATTATTATATGATTTAAATGCCTCCTATTTTTTTTATTGGTTGTACATCCTTGGATCGTGCCTACTGATGATGAGCTGGAGATGATTTCTTTTCTTACTCTAGGTCTTGTTGATACAAAAGAAGACCCAACGGTGGAGTTAATAAAGAAGGAATTAGCAGGAGAAACATCCATAAGAAGAGTAGTAAGGCAAGGTCTGCCTAATGTTGAAGCTCTTTACGACCAACCTCAAACTGCAACAGATCCGGGTGTTTCTTCTGGGGGTGTTGCTGTTGGAGTTGTTTGTGATGGTGGCAGTCATCCTGTTGCTGCTGCTTCTAGTCGTGATTATGAGCATACTCAGCCAAAAATAAATACTTTTGAAAACACTTTTTGCACAGGTCCCTCTTACTCCTACACCGGTCCCTCCCACCCTTACAGTGGTCTCTCTCACCCCTCACATTACATATAGTGGCAATAATTTTTATGTTTATGGATAGTTAAAATTTTATAATGCAACAGATAGTATACCTGTTATGACAGATTGATTATCTGTTGGAGTAGTTTGGTGGTCTGTTGCATTAATAGATATTTCCCGGTCTGTCTGTCGCAACAGATATCTGTTGCAACATATAATCTATCTGTTGCAACTGATAGATAATCTGTTACAATAAATCAAGAAATTAGAAAGACCTGTTATATAATTTCCAGCAGATGATCTAGCTAAATGGTTGGAGCCCGTGTATAAAGAAGAATATGTACAAAGATGGAGACGAACACAATAATAATTTTTTATTTCAAGCCACCTCACTTTATATGTAGTGGCAATAATTTCTCTGTCTGGCGAAAGTTGAATTTTTATAATGCAACAGATTATATATCTGTTGTGTCAGATATAGTACCTATTGTGACAGATTTATTATCAATTGGATAGGTTGGTTATTTGTTGCATTATGCAGATGTTCCCAATCTGTCTGTCGCAACAGATATACAATCTGTTGCAACCTATAATCTATCTGTTGAAACTGATCGGTAATCTGTTGGAGCAAATTAAAAAAGTAGGAAAACCTGTTATATAATTTCCAGCAGATGACCTACGTGTTGCGTCTCATGTTGCAACATATGTCTAAATCTGTTTGATAAGATATGTCGTCTGTTGGAACAGATGTATTATCTGTTATGATATTTAAATCTAGTATTCCATTTCAATTATCATGTTCAAAACTAAGGATTCAATTATATTCATAGGCAGCATAAAATAAATCGAATCCTTTGGAAATTACATGAAATAAATGAAATGTAAAAAAATCATTATGGGCACGAATGATCTACTCTATAAATAAATCAACAAGTTAAACTGATGAGGATAGGTTATTACATTGACAGACTCAAACTATAAATATCTAATCAATATGGACAAGTTATTCTTCATTCGGTATTACGAAATTTGGCTTTGGTCATCGTGGATCTTTAGTGTCGCTTGCGTATGGCTTATGAGTTTTCACTTCTCCCACAAAGAGAAGCATATCTTTTGCGGAGTAATCCGGCATCAAGTCTATTTGGTACTTGTAATCCATCACTCAAATACTCGGTGTAAGCTGCAATAAAAGGACCGCAATTCCTACATTTTAAAAAAACAGATAATCCATATCTTGCAGTTCAAACAAGCGTTGTGAAATTTATGAAATAAAACTAAATCATGACACTTATACTTACAGGCTACCAATAGTTTGTTAAGCAATTCCTTCAACATATTATACATCAAATAGATTACCCATTTTATCCTGGTATGCTTCAATCGTTGACCAATCAGTACGAACCTTTTGATCCAAAAAGCCACTCATATCAAGGTAAGTAGGTAATATTTTGGCCAACTTTTGTATCTCAGACGAAGGCCCGGAATGTCTCCTTTGAGACATCGAGTCATAAACTCGGATGCTCCTCTCTTTTAGAACAACGACAGCCAAAACCCAATGGAATTCATCACCACAGTTGATTGAGATGTACACTTCATCAATTAAATGTCAAGGTAAGTTAGCTGAAATGCTAAAACCTTTGATGATGTTGATTAAGAATTCCTCATTTCGGTAAACTTTCGGCTGTTGTTGACAATACCTATCGTAGTCATTATTGATGTAAGCTTTGTACAAATAATTGCATGTCGTGTATCTGTATTGTTCTTGTGTTTGTAACTTGGCCTTCTTTCAGAGGTAGTAAAAAATGGCATCGATGTGATGCGCATATTATCAAACATTTTGGATTACATGATAAAAAATTAATACACAGATGCAATTAAATAAAGTATTAATTAATAGTAATATGTATGGAATTTAAACCTCATCATTCCAGCAAGTTTGGGGCTGTGACATCTAATAGAACCAATTCTTCATTTTAGGATGTGCAACAACAAAGTTGAACATATCAAAATCAAGACTCGATTCATTCACTTTGTAGCATTCGTCATTTTATTTTCTACATGATGATTTATATATGTTAATGTCACGTTCTTACAACAAGAATCGTATAAACCAATATCTTTTAAAATTGAGTTATGTACCTACCGGCATGGTGCTTTAACAGCCCATCGATAATCCATTCTGAATAGTCGTTGATCAACTGTGTTAGTTTTTTTTGGAGCCTCATCCGAGATGTTGAACCCTTCAAACGGATAATTCTTCCGTTCTCCCGAACTGACAGGCTCCATTTTTTCTTCTTCTTTGGAAGCAGTTGATGGATTATAAACTATGATAGTTCACTTATTGTCTCAAATAAGGTGTGACTTCAAATGCCTAAGCCTATAACATAACGCTAATAAATCAAAAGCATTATTGAATAAAAAAATTATGAATCATATCATGATAAAAGAAATATTTACCATGAAGGCCCATGGAAAGCCATATAAGTTGACTTTCTTTGGCGTCAACGGAGTCGACAAATATTGGACAGTCATTTTAAAGTTTTCATAACCCCAAGGATAGTTGTTAAATGCCTCAAGATCCTCAGAGAGATTTATTAAACCGGGGATTATGTTGTTGTTAACATCTCTCGCCCAAAGAATATTATGTACAAACCAAATCAAGCACAATGATTGTTTGTTCTTCTTTGAGAGTCTTTTACCTTTCAACGCTTCTATCAAATTTTTATTTTTGAAGCTTGGACCAACAATGGACACCAGGTCCTCACGATCACTCGACTTGCCTTTGCCCTTTTTGGGTGTGCGGGGTGCTTTCTTTTGGGTCAGAGTAGGTATAACTTGAGAGAAGGAGTGTAACATTTAAGTCCAGTAACTATGGCAAACTCCTTACAACCAAAACAAATAGGCATTCCACAGTAATTTATCCACACCTCATCCATCTTGTCTTTGTTTTCATACATAAACCTACGCTTGAGAAGATCGTATACCATTTTTATTTGGAAACGAGCATTGTTGTCCTCCGGTAAATCAAGATATTGCCCAAAAGCAACTTTCCCTGAAATAAGCATTCAATTTTTGTTCTCGGAGTATTTTTCTAAAGGCATTGAAAGATTTTTCCATGGCTGACTTAACCATGAAATCACCCGTTAAATCTGTAGCACCATCGCACTGTATTCTCACAGGATAACGATCAATGCTGAAGGTGTTGACCAACTCTTCGGCGAAAGGGCTATTAGCATTTGGATCATCTTTTTTGAGATATTTCTCCTCCCCGTGTTCATTATCTTCTGCTCCTGATTGAGATAACGCTTGTAAAGAAAGCTCATAGAGTGGTGGATGTAGCCGAGCTGCTGCACTTGTTCCTTTACTTGGACTTGATTCGGTTTCTTTTCTTTTTGGAGCCATATTATCTTAAATCAACAGGAACATAAAATATATTATAATTGATTAATGCATCGTTAAAAAGGGATAACAGTAAATCTAACATGCACAATGGTAAAAAAAATAATTCCAACAGACAACACATCTGTTGCACCAGTATGCTATCTATTGCAACATATAATCGACTTATTGCAAAGGATTAGTAAACCGTTGGAAACAATAAAAACAGATCTCTAATATATCTGACCCGGATGCAACAGATGAGTAAATCGTTGGAAACAATAAAAATAGATTACTAATCTGTTGTACCAGGTATGTTATCTGATGCAACATATAACCAACCGTTACAACAGATGAGTAAACCATTGGAAACCATATAACAGATCACTAATCTGTTGCACCAAGTATTTGATCTGATGCAACATATAACCAACCTGTTGTAACGAATGAGTAATCCATTGGAAATCATAAAAATATATCACTAATCTGTTGCACCAGGTTTGTTATCTGTTGCAACATATAAATAACTTGTTGCAACGGATGAGTAATCTGTTGGAAACAATAAAAATAGATCACTGATCTGTTGCACTAGGTATTTTATTTGTTGCAACATATAACTGACCTGTTGCAACGATAAGTAAACCTTTGGAGAGAATAAAAATAAATCACTGAATTATTAAAACATATCACTCATCTGTTGGAAAATAAGTTATTTGTTGGATCAATATTGTTTAGATTTCTTCCAAACAGGACCATAAAAATAGATCACTAATCTGTTGCACCAGGTTTGTTATCTGTTGCAACATATAAATGACATGTTTCAACGGATGAGTAATGTGTTGGAAACAATAAAAATAGATCACTAATTTGTTGCACCAGGTACTTTATCTATTGTAACATATAATTGACCTGTTGCAATGGATGAGTAAACCTTTAGAGAGAATAAAAATAGATCACTGAAATGTTGAAACATTTCACTCATCTATTGGAAAATGAGTTATATGTTGGATCAATATTGTTTAGATTTCTTCCAAACAGAAGAGTCGTCTGTCGCAATAGATGAATGATCTATTAGATTATTTATCTGTTGCATCAATTTTTATAGTTGCATTAGATTTTAATCTGTTGTATCAGATATTAATATCTGCTGTATCAGTTGTCTTCATCTGTTGCATTAGATGTCTTCATCTATTTCATCTGTTTCAACACCATTTTTTTTCAAGACAAACAACAAATCAACCCAGCAACACCAACACATCACAAACACACACTAAGAATATTAACTGTGAACAAAAATCAACAACAAATCTGAATCAAAAGTACGACAACAAGAAAAAGAAATGCCAGAAATTAGGGTTTAATTCAGTCCATATTTCAATACTAGAAGAGTAGTTGGCTCAAGTTCCTCTGTTTCTTCATAATTTTTTACCTGTGAAAAAATAAAATGGGACGAAAAAGAACTCAAAATTATTGTCACCAGAGAAGTCTTCACGTTGATTGACGATTGAAAGTCGAAAGAAAACTCGCCCAACTACTTTTCATTAGAGATTGAAGGAAGAATTTTGTAGAACTGTTGGCTGGGAGAGAGTTGAGAGAAGTTGTCGAGAGAGAGAGGAGACAGACTGATTGATTTGGATTGAAGAGGGGTGTGGGTTGGGTTGATTTGTATTTTTGAAAAGATTAGAAAGTTTTGAAAATATTAATCAACTCCATAATTAACTTAATCAAGTTTTCAAATGATGTTTGACCCTTTAAGTTAGTCAATGTCACCAATCCTTCATTCAAGACTTAAAAGACACCTTTCCTTCAATTTTCTCTAGTAACTCTCTTTAATAAAGATAACCAAGCTATTAAAATGGATAAATACGGAAATTTAAATTTGGTATTTGAACTTCAGGATCTTCTCTATCGTGAAGTTGTGATTGTTCTTATTCTAGTATGGATTCTTTCATTTATAAGATGTGTCCGTGTTTATGTGTTTTTATCAGGTGTATTATATTAATCACAATATTCACTGAGCTGTTATGTAGTCATAGAGTTAGAAACCAGTTTGGACTACTTTTTTTTACATTGTATTTTGGTATTGATAGTCGATCTGTCACTCGAAACATTAGCCTGAAGTATGGCCATCACATTTCTCCAATCGTTTGGACAAGTCCTATACGTGTTAAGGTTCTAATTTTCATCATTTGATTTATTAAAGGCTCATAAAACTCCATTGCTTATGAATGAGTTAAACCTTGTCTTATGGGCCTGCTGATATACTTTCATTAATCTGTTTAACCATACTTGTCTTGACTGATTAGTCGATTTTCTAATTCTTTTTTTTTCTTTTTTTTCATATAAACCCGGGAGTTGGATTTCCAACAGAACTCATTTTGACCCAACATCAGATTAATCGCTGCTAGGATTGCAGAATTTCGGGATTGCGAATACTTGAAAACTCAAGCTCGTTAGGAGTCTAGTATCTCTGAGTCCTTTCTCTTTATCTAATATCCATCCTATGTTGTCATTCTTGTTAACACTTGAAACAGTAATTAGTTATCATTGGTTATTGGAATTTTGTTGTTTATTGTGTTTATATTGATTTAGAGCTTGCGATTTTCCTTCGAAATAAATTAGCATCCTCGCCTTTTTTCGCAATTAACGCATGACTAGTTAAAAGGATTTCTTTTGAAATAAAAGGGACTTTAGCAATATTAATAGTGGACTAATTAGTTACTTGCCCAATAATATTTAGTTAAAATAACGAGCTTCACAATCTCCACGTTTTCTTCGGAAATTAATATTGCTTTTCATGAATAGCTAAAACTCGAACTTCACTCAGGGATCTTGTTTATCAATACTAACCCACTTGAATAGACTAAATTTTTATCAACACTTTGGATTTTTATTCATCCCGTTTTACTAATCTCAATTGTCTACATTTGACTAAAGAAAAATTCAAACAAAAATAAATCAAAAAAAAAATGCAAGGTACGAAATATACATTCTCATTGTCGTTATTACATACTCATCCTCTTAAAAGTGATATTATTCTTATCATTATCATTAATTGTACTAACAATAGTTACACGTAAATATTTCTATCACTTTACTTTTGAATATCATTCTTTGAATATATTTTTTATATAAGTAAATGAACAATTGCATGATGTCTTTCATTACCCAAAACTAACACGTCAATGTATTTCACTCCTTTTTTAATTTTGTTTATTTTCCGCAAGAAACGCATTGGCATGAATTTAATTTCGAAATACATAATTTTTATATTAGGGATGTACATGATAATTATAAACAAATCATTATTTTACATCCTTTAAAATGACATTTTCTTTTACCCGGTAAATAATTTCTTTACACACTTAACTTTATATATCACGAAATTTTATATTCTTGTAAAAACCATAGACCTCAAGTTATTTTTTAATATAATAAAATGCTAATGTTAACTTTCTGCATCGTTTTTTCTTTAAAAAATATATGTATGAGCCCTTTGACAATAAACTACGTTATTATAAGAATGTGTTTATGTACCTTGCGTATTTTCTTTAAGTTTGATAAATATGTGTAGTTATCACCATTTTCGCCAGATAACAAAGTGAATATTTTCAAAAAGAAAAAAAAAATCCTAAACTAAGTGTAAGGACTATCCTCGGATAGTCTCTGAGCGGTGTCTTACACCTTCCCCTCGAGTAACCAAAACCCTTACTCAAAATCTCAAAATGTTTTCGATAGAATAAAATAGAGTTTTAGAATAAATATAGTTTTTTCTAATTCTCCTAAAAAGTTAGGTGGCGACTCTAAAAAGTAAATTTTCAAAATCCAAGAGTCACGACACACATCACCATACATTGTGTGCTATTTCGACCGGTTCAAAATAGTGCGCGACAGTGTTCTATTCCAATTGTTTGAAATATATAAAACACTTTTTTTTTTGTACTAAATCACGAGAGAATCATACATTTGTATATTTAGTAACAATAATTAAAAAAAAAACTATTTTACTCCTAATGAGATAATTTATAACAACAGAAAACATATAATTTAATTTAGACCATAAATCATAAAATCTTCTTAGACACAAAAATCTATACCTAGCCACAAAGCTCGAAAGAAGAAATTAGTCCCAAAATGGCTTCCAAAAGATACGTCTACAGGCCATGTACAGAAGGATGCAGATACACAAGTGAAGGAAGATCAAAATGCAGCTTATCTAAAGCAGAAAGGAGAAGCTATATTGGTGGAGGAAGATGAATCTTTCCCTACTCTGCAGCAAGCTTATCAATTGAGTCCAAGGAATACAAACATTGTGCCTAATCAACCACTATCGAGTACCAAGCTAAGGAAGGAGGGACAACCAGCAGCATCTACTAACAGGGCTGAAGCACCTGACCCTGCAGTAGGTAAATAATCTTTAGATTATGGAATATAAGAGGGCTTAAATAAGCCCTTTAAGCAAAAGGAGCTGAAATCCTTCGTAATAATGAATAAAGTAGATATTATTGGTTGTTTGGAGACAAAAATAATAGACTACATATATAATTATTAAATACATCTGGGTTATTCTGTAATTAGTTATTCTTCAGTTCTCTATATATACAGCTGTAACCCCTTCAATATTATAGAGATAAATTATTATTAAATCTGTATCATGGTATCAAAGCTAGGGTTTCTTCTTCCGCCCAAACCCTAATCTCTCCTCTTTTCCGACGTGTGTGCGCCGCCGCCACCGTCTACACCACGCCGCACGGCCTCCCTCCTCCGCCGTAGGTCGGCGCCATGGACAAGGTTATTGATCCTCTGTCAAAATTACCGTCTGGAGTAAAATTACTGCTCAGGAATCTCCACAATCTCATCCCCGAAAAATTATCTGACAACAACTACCCGGCTTGGGCACCCATCATCCGCCATCACCAAATCCATTTTATCTTCCTTAGGTTTTAATTTTTTAGAAAAATTACATTGCGAGTCCTGTTCAGTGTCTAAATCTTGTCGTTTACCTTTTTCACTGTCTGAACACAAGGCCACTGCGCCATTTCAATTAATTCATTCTGATGTTTGGGGTCCAACCTCAGTTCCTTCTGTTCAAGGTTTTCGTTATTATATCTGTTTTGTTGATGATTACAGTAAATTCACTTGGCTTTATCCTCTGAAATTTAAATCCGAAGCTTATACTATTTTTGTAAACTTTGACCGAATGGTTCAAAATCAATTTAATGCCAAAATCAAAATTTTTTGAAGTGACAATGGCAAAGAATTTATCAACAATGCATTTGGTGTTTTTCTTCAAAATCTAGGGGCTCTTCATCACACTTCATGTCCATATACCCCTGAACAAAATGGCGTTGCTGAGCGCAAACACCGTCACCTAATAGAAACAGTTGTTGCGCTCCTCCATGATTCCACCTTACCTGTTTCCTTTTGGGTTGATGCCCTTGCTACTGCCAACTACCTCATAAATCGCATGCCCACTCACACTCTCTCCAACTCCACTCCATATGCCCGTCTCTACAATCATCCACCCGACTATATCCATCTCCGCCCGTTTGGGTGTCTAGTTTATCCCTGGTTGCGTCCGCACACTCAACATAAACTTCAACCTCGGTCCACCCCTTGTGTCTTTCTAGGCTATCATCCCACTATCAAAGGTTACAAATGTTTCGATCCTGTATCTCAGAAAACATATGTTTCCCGTCATGTTCGTTTTGTGGAGGAACAATTTCCTTACACAAGTCTTTCCTCTACTCCATACTCCCCCAATCCACTTGGCGTTGTGCCATTATTTCCGTCCTTTTCTCACGCTCATGCTCCGGCTCACTCGGCACCTAACCCGGTACCCCACTACACCACTACCCACCCGAAACCCCAAACCTCACACCCGAACACCCAGCCGACTGCCACACAACCCACCACTTCCCTACATCATACTCCTAACATACATACAGCCACCCCATCCACCGCTGCACATCCCAGCTCCCACGGCAGCCCCACCCAACCCCCGCCCACACATCATACAACTCCACCACCCCTTCCTAATCACCCTCCACTCAACACTCATCCTATGACAACCCGAGCCAAGGCCGGTACCTTCAAACCCAAAGCCTACCACACTCAAATACCCTTTGATGCACATCCCACAACTGAGCCTACTACCTACAACCAAGCCTCCAAAAATAGTTTCTGGTGCCAAGCTATGGATGAGGAATTTCAGGCTCTGAATGAACAACGTACATGGGATTTGGTACCTCTGCCTAGTAACCGAAAGTCTATTGGGTGCAAATGGGTGTTTCGCATCAAACGAAATTCAGATGGATCTCTTTCTCGCTATAAAGCACGTCTGGTTGCAAAAGGGTATCATCAGGAGTATGGTGTGGATTATAAGGAGACCTTCAGCCCTGTTGTTAAGCAACAGACTATTCGTCTGTTCTTGTCTCTTGCTCTTCACTATGATTGGCCGCTTCATCAGCTAGACGTCAGCAATGCCTTTCTTCATGGTCATCTTGAGGAAGAAATCTATATGGTTCAGCCACCGGGATATGTTAATCCCAACCGTCCTCACTATGTTTGCAAGCTTCGCAAATCACTGTATGGCCTGAAACAGGCCCCTCGTGCCTGGTACACACGTCTCTCTACTTTTCTGCAGGGTCTTGGTTTTCGCACCTACCATCATGACAACAGCCTCTTCACCCTTCACTGTTCTCGAGGGACAGTCATCATTCTTATCTATGTGGATGATATTGTTATTACAGGCAGCTCGTCGTCACTCATCACTGAAATTACTGAAGCTATGCATCGTGACTTCAAACTTAAGGACCTCGGTCCTCTGGAGTTCTTTCTTGGCCTCGAACTCATCCGCAAATCGGGAACCATATTGATGCATCAGACAAAATATACCCTTGAACTTCTAAATCGGGCTGGAATGACAGACTGCAAACCCGCGGTCACTCCCATGGCAGTCCGCCAATCCCCAGGGCCGAATACTCCCTTTGCCGATCCTACACTATATCGGAGCCTCGTCGGTGGACTTCATTATCTTGCTGTTACTCGTCCGGACATCCAATATGCAGTCAATCGAGTCTCCCAATCAATGCATGCTCCCACAGAACAACACTTTCAGGCCTTGAAACGCATTCTGCGCTATCTTCAAGGTACTCTTCACTGTGGAATTTTATTTCAAAAGGGCTCGTTTGATATATCTGTTTTTTCTGATTCGGATTGGGCTAACGACAAAGATGATCGAAAGTCCACTACTGGATATATTGTTATGATGGGACCGAATCTGATTTCCTGGTGCACCAAGAAGCAAACGCGAGTGTCCCGTTCCTCCACAGAAGCAGAATATCGTGCCATGGCTGCGGGTGTTGCTGAAGCCATGTGGTTACGATACCTTACGGATGCACTTGGCATTCCCCCCACGAAACCACAGATTTATTGTGACAATCAGTCCACTATTTGTGTTACCAAAAATCCAGTCCTTCATGATCGTATGAAGCATGTTGGGTCTGACTGTCACTTTGTTCGCGATGAGGTACTTGCAGGAGCGATGGCCACGCACTATGTCCCATCTACTGACCAGCTTGCTGATATTCTCACCAAGCCTCTTCCGTTACAGCCTTTTCAGTCTCTCTGCTCCAAGCTGCCCCTCGTTACCGCTGATCAGCTTGCGGGGGGATAATAGACTACATATATAATTATTAAATACATCTGGGTTATTCTGTAATTAGTTATTCTTCAGTTCTCTATATATACAGCTGTAACCCCTTCAATATTATAGAGATAAATTATTATTAAATCTGTATCAAAAAATACAGGCTACTAATGCAAAGAAAATTCAAAATATGTTTAGACAATATTGGAGGGTGTTTGTTGATTACCCTACTATAGGAAATGGCAGAATATGGGTATGTTGGAAGTATGGTAATGTGGATGTAACTATTCTGGACACCTCTGACAGTTAGTGCACTATGAAGTTAAAGATAAAAAATCCACTCTTACTTGTTCAATGACTTTTGTGTATGGTTTCAACACACCTGCTGAAAGAATGCAATTATGGGATCACTTGAGACAAATAGGAAGAGGATGCCACAATCCCCGGGTGGAGTCAGGAGATTTCAATGCTATTTTATCTCATGATGATAGGCTGAATGGTGATCCATTTATACCACAAGAGCTTGTAGACTTTCAACAGTGTCTGGATAATATTGGAATGGGGCCTTTGCCTAGCAAAGGACATAGCTATACATGGTGTAATAACAGAGATAGCCAAGCAAGAATCTATAGTCATATTGACTGGGCACTGAGAAACCCCTCCTGGTTTATGCAGTATAATCACATTAAGGCTAACTTCAAAGACTTTGGGTGTTCTGACCACACATCTATAGTACTTTGTACTGACCAGACAATTATCCAGGTGAAAAGGCCTTTCAGACTTTTGAATGTAGTGCTGCAACAGGAAAAGTTTAAAGAAATAACCAGATCAATTTGGCAACAACAGGTTCCAGGCTTTAAGTTGTTCAGTATATGGAAGAAATTATCAAAAATTGCTAGTCAATCCAAAGGGCTACAAAAGGTATGACATCTGTGGAAAAGAGGTTGGACATATTCAAAGCTAGATTGAATAAAATTCAAGAGGAGGTGGAGACAGATTTGTTCAACCAAAACCTTATAACTGAGGAGAGACAATTATTGCATAATATAGAATATTGGGAGGCAATACAAGAAAGAGTTTGAAAACAAAAATCAAGAGCAACCAGGATTCAACAAAGGGATAGAAACTCAAAATATCTTTTATGCATACCTGAAGGCTAGACAAGCTAAAAGCAGGATTTCATCCATCACTATAGAACAAGGAGTGAAGTTGACAGATTCTCAGCTTGTTCAACAAGAATTTGTGAAATTCTTTGTAGCATTGTTAGGCAAGGCAGCTGAAACATTACAAGGAATAGACATCACAATAGTTAGGGATGGTCCTTGCTTGAATATAGAGCAGCAGCAACACCTAATGGAGCCAGTGACTGCAACAGATGTGATGATGGCACTGAAAGAACTACCGGTTGACAAAAGTCCTAGAATAGATGGGTTCAATGCAGAATTTTTTTAAAACTCACTAGGATATTACAGGCTCAGAGGTAACAGAAGGTATCTTACAATTCTTTGAGTCAGGTAAATTGTTGAAAGGGGTCAACATCACTACTGTGACACTGATTCCAAAGGTACAAAATCCATCTTATGTCATAGAATACAGACCTATTGTCTGTTGCACAACAATATATAAACTGATTTCAAAGATTCTAACAAGTAAGTTGAAGTCTGTGGTGGATTATATAGTGTGTTCCTCATAATCAGTTTTTTTATAAGTGGTTGAAATATACTTGATAATGTGGTGGTTGAACATGAACTAGTAAAAGGATATTTTCAAAAGGGAGTGTTACCAAGATGTACCATTAAGGTGGATATAAGGAAGTTATATAACTCAGTTGAGTGGCCTTTTCTGAAGATGATGCTACTGGAATTTGGCTTACCTAATCAGTTAGTCAATCTAATCATGAAATGTATGACAACAGTACAATATACAGTGCAATTAATGGTGGTCTGACTCTAATATTTCCAGCAAAAAGGGACTAAGACAAGGGGACCCCATGTCCCCTTTGTTATTTGTTTTAGCTATGAAATACTTGCATAGCACATTGCAACAACTCAAGTTCAACCCCCAATTTAACTACCATACTGGATATGACAAGCTGGGAATCATTCATATTTGTTTCATTGATGATCTTCTTATAAGTTGTAGGGAAGATGAAATTTCTATAGAACTATTATTTGATGCATTTAATCACTTCTCAATAGTGGGAAAAAAGTTCATTGTACATTGCGGGGGTCTCATCAGAGTTCAAAGATCAGATGCTGAGAGAATTGAAACTAGCCCCAGAGGAATTCCCTTTTAAGTATCTAGGAGTCCCTCTATCTATAAGGAAGCTATCTATATCTCAATGTATGCCATTGGTGGAGAGGATGATTGCTAGACTTAAATGTTGGTCTTCAAAATTATTGGCTTATAGTGGTCGACTACAACTGGTGAAAAGTGTTTTATTTGAGATGTAGATATACTGGGCACAAATTTCCCTTTTTCCCAAGAAGATCGCTACCATGGTTAACATTATTTACAGAACTTTTTTGTGGACATGTAGTAACAACTGCTCCAAGAAAGCTCTAGTTACTCGGTAAACAATTTTTCAATCCAAAACTGTAGGACGATTATATGTTATAGATGTGAAATACTGGAACAGAGCTGCAATTTGTAAACTACTATGGGCAATGGAACAAAAACAAGATAAGTTATGGATTAGATGGATCCATACTTACTATATAAAAGGGCAAAATATTGATATAATGAACACTCCAAAGCAAGCTAGTTGGATTTTTAAAAAGGTTTTTGATGCAAGAAAGTGGCTAACTGGTACTACAAGAACAATTGGCTGATCAGAAAGGTTTTAACATTAGAAAAGCATATCATAGCATGAGGTCTCAATACCCTAAGGTTAATTTGAACAAGGTGGACTTCGTAAAAGGGTTGATACCCAGACATTACTTTATACTATGGCTGCCATTACATAACAAATTATCTACTGTGGATAGTGTGAGCAAATAGGGAATAAGAGTGCACAAAGACTCTGTCTTATATAGTTCAGCTCAAGAGGAAATATTTGATCATTTGTTCTTCAAACATATATTCTCGGAATTTATGGAATTCAATATTGAGGTGGCTAGGATATCATCAGAGTACAGGGGATTGGCACCAAGAGATACAAAAGTTGGTACGATAAATTCCCAACAACAGACCAAGAGCTAGCATATTTGGATTCTGCTTTGCAACAGTAGTCTATCACATATGGGCTGAAAGAAATGCAAGAAGGTTTACAACTCAGAAAATGGCCATAACACAAAGAGCAAAAAGTATTGTCATCCAATTGCATACAGCAGGGCAAACACACAGAAAATGGAAAGATTATTTAGAAAAACTACTTGGTTATCCTATGTAATTCTGTAGTTAACTATAGAAGAGTAGTTATATCATTGAAATAGATGTAATAAGAGCTGGCACTGAGTGTCCAGTTGGTTTGTAAAGTTTTTTGGATGAATGGAAATTTACTCTTACCAAAAAAAACTTAAAGAAACTTTAATTATTTTTTGTATATAAAACTGAATTTTTAATATATAAATTGTAAAATTTGGCCCAAACTCGAAAAGGCCCAATAATTTATAAAAGACAAAAAAAATCAAGATATGAGAAAAATAAGATTAATCCTAACCTTTCGTCTATCATCTGTAAATTACAACAAAGTAATATGATAATCAAGATATGAGAAACAGTAAGATTAAACCTAAAATTTACACAAAAGTTCTCCAAAACCCCAACTGAACATTCATCTACCACCTGTAAACTGTAACAAAGCAATACGAGTATCGAGATATGAGAACAATAAGATTAAACCTAATCTTTCATCTATCACTCATAAACTACAATAAAGCAATACGATAATCGAGATATGAAAACAATAAGATTAATTCTAATCTTTACAGCAAATTTCACAGAGTCCAACAGAACATTCATTTACCACCTATGTTAAGCAGAAAAAATAATACAATAAAATAATACGATAATCATAGATATTAGAATAATATAATTAAATTATAATTCTTTTTATAGAAAATGGGGTATGGTTGGATGCTTCTCCTCGTCGACAGGATAACCAACTTTGCAACAAATGCAATGATTTTCTTGTTTTCTCTTAAACAAAAATAGTAAATATAATCTAAGGATTTGAAGGTGTATTATATCCAGAGGTAGAGGACAGTATCAAAAGTACTACAATATGCAGTATGATTGCATCTTATCTAATTTTTATTTATAGGTGATTTTTGGTGTATATTTCCTTCTACCACTTTTGTTGCTTGCTTGAACTGTCAGCTTGACACTAATTAAACTTACCCTACGATTATTTAAATTTCACATCTCAAATTGATGAATTAATGAACGACATATGTATTTTCTAGAAAAAATTATGATATATTTTTCAAGTTGTATCTTATTTAAAACAGAGAACACCCGACTCCACCTCTCCTCTCCATCCTCGTCGTCCCATCCAACTCTTCTCCTCCAATGTTGTTCCCCTTTCATTGCCTTCTTCCGTAGACTACCTCTCTATGTCTTTCCAAAAACACTAGTATACTATTCAAATATGAGTTGTTAACAATGTTCATTCTAAAGGATGAAAGTTCCAGTCTATATTCTATGTTTAGCTCGTCTTTAGCTTTTTCGGGTAGCTGATGACTATGTGTAATCCAGATATATTTTAGCCATCCTATTGCATTATTCCCTAAAACAATTTTATAAACTCTATCTTTCCACTTGATTCAATTGGTTTCTAATCTTGATTATACTATCCTATAAACTTCATAGATGTTTAGTAAGATTAAGAAGCCAATCTACCAAAAGTTTTGAATTAACTACCATCATCAAGTTAGTATTGATGCCACTGTCAACACACCAATCTATATCAATTCTAGTGCTAGAGTTTCAACCATATTATAGTAATCAAAATATTTACCCGTTATAAGCGTCTATAATCCCTCTCTTATCTCTTATGATTTTACCTCCTACAAATGGCCCTTGATTATAACTATCAGAATTTCACAAACTCAATACTGGGATTATTTAATTTGATAGTCATAAAAGATATGTGGAGCTTAGCCTGCTCCATAACTGTATAAAGTTGCTTCTATTACATAAAATTGGATTGTAGTGAAATTGGGCCCAACTAATCTGAATCTGCATCATGATTCATTAAAAGAAAAGAGCTTTCTATCATATTTTTTTATTATATCCACGACACTTTAGACCTCTGAGTAAGGGTGAAAGAATCATATTCATTCCTTGGTGATGCTATATATATTATGCCTATATGAGGCCTACCTACCCTCATTTAGATTTGTAAAATATGTTGAGGGCACATATAAATATCTAATTAACATCATCATTTGTATTCTAATACAAGAAATTTTCAACATTATCTATAATATATTAAAAGTGTGAAGGACCTTAGAAATATTTTTTGAACTTTTTGCCCTTTATTAAAAGTCTTTGCTTTAGACAAAATTGTTTTTTCACTATTTTTCCTAATATTTAAGAGTTGAAAAATAATTAACTATATTTATGGTAAAACCTTTCCTTATTAGAAGTCATTAGAATTGATGACAACTAATACTTTTTCCATTAGTATAAGAATTCCAAATCAACTAAATTTGATTTTAAGAAGAATTGAAAAATCTAGAGATAAATATAAAAACGTTAGAATAAGAAAAGTTTAAGAAGTATCAAACTTTTAAAAGTTTTAAATACAAAATTTGAGAAAAGTCATTTGTGGAACCAACTTTTTCCAGAAATATGGTTCAAATTGATGTGTCTCCCTTAACCTCTAGCAGCAACAGAAAGAGGTACTGCATGACAAACACAAAAGCGATGATCCATCAACCACTTGAAACTTCTGGTGGTAAAATATGTATGTGCTTACACTAAATATATGTTTATATTTACATAGTATATTAAAGTGTGAAAGAAAGGAATATAGCCAATCCTCACCGTGATTTGGTTAGAGAGAGAAAGTCTATCATCTCACTAAAGATCCAAATCCTTTCCATTCTTCCAAATTCTCGTCCAACCATACATAGAAACGCAACATAGTAACCAGCAATCAGCTATCCCACTGAAACCTCCAGACCTCATTCGAGGCGGCAGGGAAATCACTCTAAAAAAGCTCTTGTCCTTTAATGATGTTCTACAAGAGGCAAATCTCACACAATCTACTTGTTATGAAGGAGACCCTCAATCAGAGGAATCCCAACCTATCTCCATGGATGACGACTTCATAAAGCTCTCGATAGATAAAAAAACACGACTCTATACCCTATGGAGAAACTCCATCATCATCAAAAGTGTGGGGAAAAATTTCAACCACCAATATCTTCAAACCAAGCTCTCTGATCTGTGGAAAATAAATGAACCTGTCATTCTCATCGACCTGGGGGAGGGTTTCTTTACGGTCAAAATTTCCTTGGAGGAAAGCCAACGGAAAATTCTTCATGAAGGTCCTTGGTTTATAGTGGGCTCTTTCATATCTACCCAAAAATGGATCCCAAATTTCATCCCCAAAAACTCCCCCATCCTCTTCACCGCCATCTGGATTTGCCTGCCATCCCTTCCAACTGAATTTTACGATAAACGGATTCTAGAAAAAATTGGGGAAAAAATAGGCACTCTGCTGAGAATCGACGCATGCACCTCATCCACCTTAAGAGGCAGATACGCGTGGATATGCGTCCAAATTCCACTGGAAACACCAGTACGCACAACAATCACTATTAGACAACATCGACAATCTATTAGCTATGAGGGTGCGGGCTTCTTATGCACAGCCTGTGGTCGATTGAGGCATACGCTCACCCTATGAAACTATGCAAAGACCAAACCTTCAATGGCGCAAGAGGGAGAAGAACAACCAAATAAACCTTCGAAATCAACGGAATGAACAACCGTTAAATTCGGGAAAAGAGCAAGTATAGCCAAACATTCAACAACAAAAGCTATTAAGGGTAATAATTCTACGCACAAGATACCCACCCAGGTGAAAAGCTCTTATGCGACTACATGTAAGTCCTTCGAACTCAATACCCCTCCTCTCTCTAGTGGAACTTACGCTGACGGCGCTAAACCTAAGGCTGAGAGAGAAAAGCCTTCGGCCCAAAACCCCTCATTGGGATATTTAGCCCACAACATGGCCCAGGAAGAGCCAAAAATGCCTCCTCTCCTTTCTTCTGACCCATTTAAATTGGGCCCTTCAGTCTATTTAGAGGCCCAAAGCCAAGGAGCCCAAAGGGTTATAAAAAGGCATTTTCCTAAGAAAGGGACACCCATCAACAACCTAGTTTTGGGCTCATCAACTTCAAATACATTTTCCATTTTAGGTTCTTCATTGGCTACTCCCGAGGACATGGATTTGACCCCCAATCATGTCAAAATCAAGAACTCAAAGTCAATTCAGAACCATCCAATGCAGACTGCAGGAGAACTTCAGTCTATAAACATTGTTGTCTTGGGGAGCCAAACCACCAATACTTCTACTAAAAATAACTTCTCACTTAAACACCTCTCCACTACCTCTCCTCAAGAACCTCCTCATCATGGAAAATACTGTCCCCTACCTTCTGGAGCTCACAACCGAACCGTTGCCCATAAACCATGCTCCAACCTCTTAGATGGAGATGGGTTTACTGGAGATGACTGCAAGTCTAACGATGAACTTACACAAAACTCCACGTGGCTCTCCTGGTAAAAGAGGGACTCAATCAAGCTCTTGCAGCATATGGGAACAACGTTTGGTTGACTGCCCTCATGACCATATCGGGAATGAGCCCAATGGAATTGCTATCCACGGAGATGGTACAGCAGATCATACACCAATCAGTGCAGAGCATACCCTTCTTCTCTACAGAGAACCCGTCTCTTCTTCTCAATGGTCCTACCTTTCAGAGGGTACCAACTCTTTCCTCTCAGATAACAACCCTCCCAAACTCTTCTCTGCCACCAGAAGTTCTAGAAAGAGGAAAAAATATGGAAATTTTAAGGGCAAACAATCAAGAAATGGAATCCATTTTGGCATCCATGAAAGTTCCTCTCACCGAAGCCACCACTCTCAACAAACCTCTAGTCATAAGTTTCAAAGAGTTAGTCAGCCAGATGGTGACCATACTATGTCCTAGGGAATTAACCAAGTTCAACCTGGAGATCAAAATCCCAAGTCCCTCGACTCGAGGCTTCTTCGTGACCTCAGAAACCAAGGATAAGGGGAAAGAGGTAATGGAAACACCAGTGACTCCTAAAATCCCCATGATGAACATCATCGTATGGAATGGTAGGGGAGCAAACAACCCCAAATTCCGATGACATTGCAACACCATGATTGCTCTTCATAAAATTTGCATGCTCACCTTGCTCGAGACTCGAATGTCTGACCACCACCAACTCACCCAAGAGTTGGGATTTGACTGTCAGCTTCAATCAAGTGCTAATGGAAATTTTGGGGGCATAGTCCTGATGTGGAAAGAAGATCTCCTAAGCATCAACGACATCTTTATAACCCCCAAGGAACCCATACTGCTGTCAAAGTACTTTCTCCCCATTCTGATTGGTTTTTAAGCATCATTTATGCCAGTACTGACCTTAGCCTTAGGAAGACCCTTTGGGAGCAGCTTACTACTTTCGCCGATACCATTAATAACAGTAACAACAATAACAATAACTGTTAGTTAGTGGGAGGTGATTTTAATGAAGTTATGAGAGCCTCAAACAAGTTCGGAGGGAACCCAATAAGCCAGACCAGAACCAACCTATTCTCCAATGTTGTGAACCAATGCAATCTTATTGACTTAGGTTTTAAGGGCAGTAGATACATTTGGACAAATAAAAGATTTAGAAATAGAAGGTAGCTTATTCTAGAAAGACTTGATAGATGGATAGCAAATGATAGTTGGATCCATCTCTTCCCAAATGCCTCTATCACTTACCTCCCCAGAACTCATTCTGATTACTGTCCTCTCTTAATCAGCCTAACCAACAGTATCCCCAACTCTAACAAACCTTTCAGGATGGAAACTATGTGGTGCTCTCATCCTGATTTCTCCAACATTGTCAGTCACTCTTTCTAGGGGGATGATAACTTACAAGATTCCATCTCCACCTTCTAGACCCAGGTCATCCCCTGGAACAAAGAAACCTTTGGAAATATCTTCCAGAAAAAGAAAAAAACTCTGGCCAGGCTCGCGGGCATCCAAAAATCCCCTTCATACCCCCCCCCCCCCCCAAGTTCCTTCCTCCATAACCTGGAGGCTTCTCTACAAAAAGAGTACAGACAAATTCTTAGACTTGAAGCTGACTTCTGAAAGCTCAAGTCGCGAATAAACTGGCTTACTGAGGGAGATGAAAATTCTAAGTTTTTCCACGCTATCACCCTTAACAGAAGGATAAGGAATGGAATAAATGCTCTAAAAAGAGAGGATGACACATGGATTGACAACCCAACTGATATCAAGGCTCTTAGTCATGACTTTTATGATTCCCTTTACACTACCAACTACCTCTCTATTCGGCTCCAATTCTAACACAACACCTCCACAAGAGGCATCATCCCTTTAAATGATCACCACCTTCTGGATTCCATCCCATCCACAGTCGAAATTAGGAAGGCTATCTTCTCCCTTAAAGACACAAAAGCTCCGGGGCCTGATGGCCTCCACCCTTTATTCTTCCAAAAGTTCTGGGATATTATCAGTCCTAAACTCATTACTTTCTGCATAAACACTTTCAAATACAATATCATGGAAGAGAAAGTGAACAATACCTACTTATGCCTCATCCCCAAGTGCACTAATGTCGTCTCTCTGAAAAACATCAGACCAATAGGCCTCTGCAACACTCAATACAAAGTTATCTCAAAGATCATTGTTAATAGAATTAATCCGCACCTAGATAAGATCATCAGTCCGTGTCAAGCCAACTTCATGACCAACAGAAGGGCTTCAGAAAATGCCCTAATTGTCTAAGAGTACATTTCTCACCTATCCAAAATGAAGGGGAAAATGAGCAGCATGATAATTAAAAACGACTTAGAAAAAGCCTTTGATCGACTCGAATGGTCTTTCATATGACAAGCCCTTCATTTCTTCAACTACCCCCTAGGCCTGACAAATTTGATCATGTCATACATTTTCTCTACCTCCATCCTCCTGAATGGCTCAAGAACAAATTTCTTCAAGACTTTAAGAGGCATCAGATAAGGGGACCCCATATCCCCTTACCTGCTTATTCTATGTATGAAAATCTTCTCCAGAAGGATTGAACATGAGGTGGACATCTTAAATTGGAATCCTATCTCTATTTCTAAAGGGTGGTAAAAAATCTCTCATATCTTCTTTGCAGACGATCTCACACTCTTTGTAAAAGCTGATCCTAAGAACTGCAACACCATCAGAAGGACACTTGATAGCTTCAGCTCCTTCTCTGGACAAAAAATCAATGTGACCGAATCCAAAGTCCTTTACTCTAAGAACTTCTTCATTGACTCCATAAATACCTTATCATCTATCCTGAGCATCAAAGCTACTAATTTTTTTGGGAAATACTTGAGTTTCCCCATCTTCCACAAATCTCATGTCAACAATGACTTCCAATTCATCCTTGATAGTATGCAAACCAGACTAGCGGGTTGGAAAACAAAGCTTCTTAATGTTACAGGCAGAACCACCCTGACTAGAGCTTGCCTCAACAGCATTCCCAATCATGTGATGCAAATGGTGGACCTCCCCAAGACTACTCTCAACCAAATTGACAAAATTTAGAGGAATTTCATCTGGGTACTACTGATGCAAAAAAGAGAATGCACATGTTGAGTTGGAATACTATCACCAAACCAAAGTATGAGGGCGGTTTAGGCATTCAAAAAGCCAAAATCAAAACCAAAACTTTACTCACCTCTCTGGCTCAGAGAATAACCAGTAATCCTAACTCTCTCTGGGCCAAAGTCATTCATTCAAAGAATAATAACAAGAATAGCAACCCCAAAAAACATGTCTCTCGGACCTGGAAAGCCATCTCCAAAGGTATGCATACCTGCAAAGAAGGCACTCTTTGGATCATTCACAAAGGAGACAAAGTCAACTTCTGGGAAGACTCTTGGATTCCTAACTTCAACAGTATTAGCAGCTACATTCAGGGTCCTTTCCAGGAGAATCCCCTGAGAACAAAAGTTTCCCAAAGCTGGAACAATAGGATATGGGACTTCTCCACTCACCCCTTTGACCTTTCTCAACCAATAAAAACTACCATCAGGAACAATTTCTTCCCTACTTCCAATAGAGATAGAGACTACCCCATATGGAAATTGACTGGCAATGGTGTGTTTTAAAACTCATTTCCACCCATGATCACCAGTCAAATGTGCCTAACACCTTTACTTGGATTTAGAAACTGAAGATTCCTCCCAAAATTAAACACTTTCATTGGTTATGCACCCACAATAGACTCTCATGTTCCAACACCCTTAGGAATATGGGGATACCTATAGACCATCAATGCAAGAGCTACTTTCATCCGTGCGAGGATATTTTGCATGTCTTCTGGTTCTGTCCCATCACCACTAACCTCTGGAATGATCTTCTTTCTCAATGCATACATCCGATCCCTTCTTACCCTTTTAGTCAGGGAATGAATAACTGGGGTACCATATGGAAATCCATTCATAATGAACTTTTTGATGAACTCCTAAACATGGACACCCTCTTGTCCTTCTGTTTATGGAACATCTAGAAAGTGCGAAATAAGAATCTTTTCAATAATTACGCAAACAACCCTTTCTTTAATGAAGCTTACTCTAAAGTCGTTGAATACACTCACATGGACAAGTGATACACCATCCACTTCCCCTCTCCTATCTATATCAACATCAAATGGGAACCCTCTTCACCTCACCACTACAAGCTTAACACGGATGGGTCGTGTTTAAAAAACCCGAGTATAGGGGGAATAAGAGGTATTATAAGGAATAGGAATGGAGATTGGGTCATTGGTTTTACTAAGGGATTTCGGTACGCTACCAATAACCAAATGGAGTTAATAGCCCTTTGATAACGCTCAATCTACAGCTCTCGTTTGAGTGTAAAGCGGTCGTTAGCAAATATAGAACCCAACCTGGGTTGGGTGTCGATCCCACAGGGAATAGCTTGGCCAACAAGTAAGTAAAATTACTAAACTTTTGGTGCAAGTCTCGTAAGAAGGGGGGATTCTTGTTTTGCAAGTAATGTAAACAAAAGCTGAAAATAATAAAGTAAAAAGAGAGAGATTGTTACGTTGGTTGTAAACAATGAGAATTGAAGCGTTGGGGTTATGTCCACCTTCTGAGGTATACGTCTCTATTGGCTATGAGTGTGTAGAATTCTGACATGCAATTGCTTATAGAGGATTGTAGTCGATGGTAAATCCAAGCGTCTCTCGACCTAAACAAGGACTATTTCACTTTAACTCTCTCGAGCTTAAAGCGTATCTAACGGTACGAATTCTCCAAGAGGTTAGTCCAGTTACGGCACTAGCTTTTTAATAGGAAAGGGTGTCCTACTACCTTGACATTATCTCTTTTCCAGACAAATAACTTTTCTCTCGAACAAGTTAAATGTAGACTGGCGTATTCTTGCGTTTGCAACCGCAAAGAATGTAGATTAAGATGAAGAGAATAATGATATAAGCAATATACGTGCCTCGAACTCACAAACTCACAGCAATAGATAGTAACTCATTCGGCTTCCATAACCCCAACAGAGAAGTTTAGTTACCCATGAATGCGAAGGAATTCACGATTGACATTGTTATTATATCACGATATTGAGTAATGGCGTGTAGATCAAGTGATAGGCGTGAGGCGTGATTCCTTAGCAAGTAACGATTCTCTTGTTGTGGAATTTAAGAATAGAAGAGTAGAAGAAGAAAAATAGAATTAATGGAAAGATTAGAAGAGTTGTAGAGTAATAGAATTGAATTGTAAGATGAGAAGTTAAGAAGATGTTAGAAGATGTGAGGGATGGAAGGAAGTATTGTGTTCTCCCTCCTTCCTCCCTCCTTCTTCTAAAATCTCTAGCATGATAGGGTATTTATAATACCCATATCCTACTCCTACTAGATAAATAAAATATCTAACCAAATCCTACTAGGCTAATGTAATACTTAACCCAATTGTACTAGGTTAATGTAACATTATCATAATCCAAATAAAATAATGAAATACATAACCTAATTGTACTAGGTTAATGGATCATTGTCAAAATCCAGCTTTGTGTCTGTAAGTCCCCAAAGTCTTCAGAATTGCTGTTTTAGCCCGGGACAGATTTTCCATGCAGCAGTTTTGGTCCCCCAAAGTCTTCAGAAATGCTGTTTTAGCCCGGGACAGATTTTCCATGCAGCAGTTTTGGTCCTTAGGCGTGTAAACTCCCTTCCCTTCCTTCGTGAGCTTTCTTTAGCGTCAAGTAAGCCATAAAATGCTGAATTATGCATCATTTATACCTGAAACTTTACTAATCATGTTCGTTAGCTCATTTACAGGAAAAAGGACTAAAAGTGCATGAAATATATAATTTGTTCTCAAAACTAGGCTAAAATATGGGCAAAATATATTGATATAGGTGCGTAAATTCGCCTATCATCAACACCCCACACTTAGAGCTTTGTTCGTCCTCGAACAAACTATCATGTCCTTCTAAACGTCAACTTAGGGTTTTACAGCAACAACACAAAATATTCGTCAAGACAAGCACAACAATTATCAACAAAGAGTATCTTTTCGATTATAAGTAGAAACAGTTTAACCTCTAGCATAGACTCGGGATGGTGATCAACTCGCATGCAAACGTTAAGGTACAAGGAATCATATATGACTACCCAAAACTCATCAACCATGTGTGTCTCACACTATAGTACCCATAATCATTCACAAGTATAGCATATTTTTCAAACATGGGTATCAAAATGTCCTTGCTCTCACTCTCACAAAGAATTCATATGTAGCAACTGGTGACCATAGGCTTGCCCTTAATGTAATACTCTACTAAATGTCAGAATGCTAAGCTTAGGATCAAGTAGGTCTTTTGATGGTTGTAATGTAGGCTAAGGAACGGGTAGGACTATTTTGGCCAGGAATAGTGACTAAGTTCCTAAGCGCTTTAATACATCACTTTGTATCATTGACACTTTGTTTTTGTTTTTTTTTCTTTCAACCTTTCTTTCTTTTATTCTACCACCCTTGTTCTCCTCTTTTGTTTTTCAATTTTAAGCACAACTCGCTTTTCAGCTTTCTTTTCCTTTTTCTTTTCACAACATACCTCTTATGATAGCACTTTTTTTTTTCATAACACATTCAAGCACCATTACAATTTATAGCATCATACTCACCCAATTTCCTCTTATGTTGTCACATGACTTTTTCACTTTAAAGCACTTAGGAGTTTGGATCAAATTACGGTCTTGAAAAAAATGGATTAGGCTTACATACAAGGTTGTCAAAGAAAATAGGCTAAAGGCTCAAAAGGGTTTAACTAGGATGATGTCTATGGGTAGGTAAAACTGAAGGTAAACAAATATAGGTTGCCAAAGAAATGCCTAAATCATATCCTAAACTTACACTCCTTATTTTCGCTTTGCATACATACCAGGCAAGTTCTAGCATCAGCCACACACATAGAATATACGATTATCTCACACACACAAGGCACATGGTCGACTTGCTTGGAAGTAATATAGACTCTCGACCCACAAGTGAAGGAATTGAACCACACAATATCACATAATGAGTCACAACTAGAGCCTAAACGTCTCAATAGTCACAATTGTAGCACATACTCTTGTTATAATCTCATGCTGCCTATCAAAATAATTTCATGCGAAGCTAGAAAAATTTACTACTAAAAAAAAATGAAAAAAACGAAACAAAAACAAAGTAAGCAAACATAGATGCGAGTAGAGAAGTATAGCATGCAATACCACCACCCCACACTTAGTCGGGACACTGTCCTCAGTGGAAAATAAATACGAAGAACCTGGTCAGTCGGACTCGTCCTCAATGTCGGGGGTCATACCCTTTGCATCGGAATCATCATCAGAGTCGTCATTCTCAGAAGTTCCTCATAAGTATCCCACTTAATTCCAAGAGTGAGTTGAGGTATTTGCAGCGAGGAGGGTTCTCCTTGCTCTTTTCGGCCTCTTTTCTTGCCCTTTTGGGAAGTGGTAGCCTTCTCCTTGCCTTGCCTCGCCTCGCTTTAGGTGCCATTGTACCTGAGACTAGAAATAGTGTTAATGGCAGCACAATCTCAGTTGATACAATCTATAAACAAGCAGTAGGGGTACCACTCCACACTTAGTTTGTTGGTACAGACTAGTGAAGTGAAAGTGGTCGATTACTCAGACTTCATCGACATACGTTTTAGGGGCTATATTCCAACAAGAAATTCAGATATGTAACACTTCTTGCAATCTTTGCAATACTTTCATGTTAGGTATATCAAGACTTCTTCATAGGGATTACATCATGGTATAATTTCTATCAATAATCACAATCTCCTATGTCGGTAGGCAACTATAAGTCTTATTCCGATGAGCGATACATCCCAACATGTAAGTATTCAAGTGACAAGAGCATGCAATGTTCATGACTATAGCAATTCCGCAAGTAGTATAACAATGCATCAAAATCAATTTCTAGTTGGAAACAAGTTAAGAGTATCCTAACGTTCATGTTCACTCACTTGGTTTTGTATCAACAATTCAAACACATTAACATCACCAATATTTCTTCAAGATGTAGCAATTCGTAATAGACATAGCAACGTAGCACTTATGAAAAATAGATGAAGATCAAAAGAGTACTTACGTGATTGAAGCCTTTGGAGATGTTCTTGTGAAGTGGGAGAGCAAAAAGAAAAGTTTTGAGATGATTTGGAGAGTATATGCGGCGCCTAGGTCAAGTTTTCAATGTGTTTGTGTTTCAAGACTAAGTCTCCTTTATATAGGAAGAGAATGGGTCGGGTTTTGACCCATTTACAATCAGTTTTGGAGACAAAAATGCTACATATGCGGCGCATAATGCTTGGCATAGTCATGGTATATGCGGCGCATTGTCTATGGCATAATGGGACATATGCGCCGCATAGTCTATGGCATTTGTAGACATATGCGCCGCATAGTCTATGGCATATGAGATACTGAGACCAAATGCCATAGCATAGGCGGCGCATAGTCAAAAGCATACCTAGGAATAGGCGGCGCATAGTGTATAGCACACTAGATTCCGAGACTTTAGGCTATAGGATAGGTTGTGCATCGTTCGTGGCCTAGTTTTACCTAGGCCTAGCCTTCCTCGATGCCTAGTTTGGCATGAGCAATGCTCAATCCATAGCCTTATGCATCACTATTCCTAACTTACCAACTTTACCATACAATGCGTCCAAATCGTCAATTGAAATCAATCTCCTCGTTGAATACCTCTTGCACCTACATTTGCTCAAAAACAATAAAAACGATTAGAACGATGGGTTGCCTCCCATCAAGCGCCTTAGTTTTGGTCGTGGCACGACTCTTATTTTTGGATTTTTATTTATCAAAAGCAAAACACATACTAGAATGAAATGAAAAATGAAAAATGATAAACGATAAACGATGGGTTGCCTCCCATCTAGCGCTTGATTTATTGTCGCGGCACGACATAGTTACCTCGAGTACTCAGACTTCATCGGGATAGATGGTGGATCATTTTCTGAATGGATTCAGACGACAATGAGGCTTACTTGTAGGAGGGATACCAATTATATCATCAATAGTCCAACCCATAGCTCTCATGTATCTCTTCAGAGCAGAGATGAGAGCCTCTACGTGCTGTTTACTTAAATCATCCGCACTCACCGGAAGTATCTTTATACTTTCCAAGAACACATACCTTAGATAATCGGGGGGCTCTTTCGATTCTTGCATTGGTGGCTCTTCAAGGGAAGTCTTCGCTGTAGGTGAAGGTTGATTCTTAAGATCACGGTCCGGTTGCTTAGGAGTATGGGAATAGGACTCTATTTCTGTTAGAGCACCCATAAGTTCTTCATAATCTTCATCGTCCTCATGCTCAACCTTCAGCAGCGCAGCAGACAATGGCTCAACAGTAAGCTGCTTTTCTATAGATAATGCTTTCATATCCTCATGATGAACATCAGCTACAGATAACTCATTCATATCGCTGGGCTGCTTCATGGCTTTGCATATATCAAAGCGGACCACTTCGTCATTAATTCGAAATAAAAGCTCATTATCTTTCATGTCAATAAGCACACTTCCAGTTGCGAGGAAGGGGCGTCCCAAGATTATGGGAACGTCAGAATCCACCTCATAATCCAGAATAACGAAGTCTACAGGAAAGATAAATGAAGATACCTTCACCAACACATCATTCAAGATACCCACAAGTCGTTTTACCGTCCTATCAGCCATCACGAGCCTCATATTGGTTGGTGTTGGATCTCCTAGCCCCAACTTCTTGTAGACGGATAGTGGCATCAAATTGATGCTAGCACCCAGATCGCACAATGCCTTAGCAAAATTCATAGATCCAACCGTGCAAGGAATAGTGAAAGCACCAGGGTCTGTCTTCTTCTGTACTAAGGACCTTGTGGCAATTGTACTGCAATGATGAATATTATCTGCCGGCTCATAGCTTACTGCCCTCTTCTCTGTCAACAGGTCCTTCATGAATTTAGCGTACCCAGGCATTTTTTCTAGCGCCTCTACCAACGGAACATTAATGGTCAGCTGCTTCAACATGGTCATGAATTTGCTGAACTTTGTATCATCCGCCCCCTTTTTCAATCTTTGAGGAAAAGGTGGTGGTGGGTATGGAATTGTTCTTTCCACGGCTTTCTTTTCCTCTTGCTTCTGTTTTTCAGCTTTTTCAGGTTGCAAATCGTGAGGGGTGACGTTATGGACGTCAGGATCAGCTGCTGCGGCATCTTCCCCTTTCGCCGTATCATCAATGTCCACTACTTCGTCAACCACTTGTTTGCCCTTAGATGAGGTTTCCAGCACCTTACCACTTCGGGTAGTAATAGCCATGCATGACCCATCATTCCTTGGGTTTTGCACGGTGTTGCTAGGTAAAGTGCCAGCCTTTCTTTGATTGAGTGCTGCTGAGAGTTGGCTCAATTGCTGCTCTATTTTCTTGATTGAAGTGGAATGAGAATCAACTAGTTGCTTCATGGAGGACAAATCATTAATTACCTCAATAACTCCCGCGCTCGTTGCTTCCACTCCTTTCAATAGTTTAGCCATCATGTCTTCCATACTTCCAGAATTAGATGTGGTGGTATCACGTCTACCAGGGGGAACGTACAAACCACTCTTTTCATTGTTTTTTCTCCAACTACCTTGGTCCTTGTTTCCAGAATTATCAGAATAGTTCCGACCTTGGTTTCCTTGGGTATTCCCACGGAAACCCCCCTGATTGTTCAAGTAGTTGGCCTCCTCTTCCGAATCAGATTCGTCTCTTCCTTTTAACGCAATAGCTTTCACTTTTTCGGTCTTCCCTGATAATAAATGCTTTGTCAGAAGATCCACTTGCGTTTTCATGTGCGCTAAATCTTGATCACGTTTTTCTTGTCTTCTTCTTTGGTCTGCAGTCATGCCTATAGATAAAGTGGGGCTTGCTACCTCGGAATCCCTGGTATGCCAAGCTCTACTTTGTTTCGTCATGCGATCTAGCATATTGCTTGCTTGACCAAAGGTGAGGTCCATAAAAGATCCTCCAGCTGCGTTATCCACCACTGGCTTAGTTATTGAATTCAAGGCTCTATACAATATCTCCATGAGGTGAACATTAGTCATGTGATGGTTTGGGCATCTCGCTAGCTTTGTCTTGAACCTCTCCCATGTTTCATGAAGAGCTTCAGTTGGAAGCTGACGAAAGTTGCTGATTTCATCTCTCAATTGTGCCCTTTTGGAAGGCGGAAAGAATCTTTCTAGGAAAGCGTCTCTCAATTGCCTCCAATTTGTAATTGAATCAGGAGTCAGCCCATTCAACCATAGTGTTGCCTCCCCAGACAGAGACAATGGAAATAGACGTAATCGAATTGCATTCTGACCAACACCAGGATTGTCAAAAGACTTGCATGTAGAAATAAAGTTGATGAGATGCATATTCGGATCATCGCCTGCTAGTCCACCAAACAATCCCTTGAGTTGCAATAACTGAATCATGGTGCTTGTGATGTTGAACTTGGTTCCGGGCGCTAATGGTGGAAGAATAATGGCTCCTGTGGCTCCGGCTCCATCAAGATCATCATCATCATCATCGAACGGTATCTCACGTTGTGCATCCATTGATGCACTGAACAAAAAACCTGCAGTAAACAAAAACAAAAACTAAAAGTAAAAGTACGAGAGTCTTTGACCAAAGGGTCTAGTAATTATTACGAACTTAATTGACACTTGTATTCCCCGGCAACGGCGCCAATTTTTTATAACGCTCAATCTACAGCTCTCGTTTGAGTGTAAAGCGGTCGTTAGCAAATATAGAACCCAACCTGGGTTGGGTGTCGATCCCACAGGGAATAGCTTGGCCAACAAGTAAGTAAAATTACTAAACTTTTGGTGCAAGTCTCGTAAGAAGGGGGGATTCTTGTTTTGCAAGTAATGTAAACAAAAGCTGAAAATAATAAAGTAAAAAGAGAGAGATTGTTACGTTGGTTGTAAACAATGAGAATTGAAGCGTTGGGGTTATGTCCACCTTCTGAGGTATACGTCTCTATTGGCTATGAGTGTGTAGAATTCTGACATGCAATTGCTTATAGAGGATTGTAGTCGATGGTAAATCCAAGCGTCTCTCGACCTAAACAAGGACTATTTCACTTTAACTCTCTCGAGCTTAAAGCGTATCTAACGGTACGAATTCTCCAAGAGGTTAGTCCAGTTACGGCACTAGCTTTTTAATAGGAAAGGGTGTCCTACTACCTTGACATTATCTCTTTTCCAGACAAATAACTTTTCTCTCGAACAAGTTAAATGTAGACTGGCGTATTCTTGCGTTTGCAACCGCAAAGAATGTAGATTAAGATGAAGAGAATAATGATATAAGCAATATACGTGCCTCGAACTCACAAACTCACAGCAATAGATAGTAACTCATTCGGCTTCCATAACCCCAACAGAGAAGTTTAGTTACCCATGAATGCGAAGGAATTCACGATTGACATTGTTATTATATCACGATATTGAGTAATGGCGTGTAGATCAAGTGATAGGCGTGAGGCGTGATTCCTTAGCAAGTAACGATTCTCTTGTTGTGGAATTTAAGAATAGAAGAGTAGAAGAAGAAAAATAGAATTAATGGAAAGATTAGAAGAGTTGTAGAGTAATAGAATTGAATTGTAAGATGAGAAGTTAAGAAGATGTTAGAAGATGTGAGGGATGGAAGGAAGTATTGTGTTCTCCCTCCTTCCTCCCTCCTTCTTCTAAAATCTCTAGCATGATAGGGTATTTATAATACCCATATCCTACTCCTACTAGATAAATAAAATATCTAACCAAATCCTACTAGGCTAATGTAATACTTAACCCAATTGTACTAGGTTAATGTAACATTATCATAATCCAAATAAAATAATGAAATACATAACCTAATTGTACTAGGTTAATGTATCATTGTCAAAATCCAGCTTTGTGTCTGTAAGTCCCCAAAGTCTTCAGAATTGTTGTTTTAGCCCGGGACAGATTTTCCATGCAGCAGTTTTGGTCCCCCAAAGTCTTCAGAAATGCTGTTTTAGCCCGGGACAGATTTTCCATGCAGCAGTTTTGGTCCTTAGGCGTGTAAACTCCCTTCCCTTCCTTCGTGAGCTTTCTTTAGCGTCAAGTAAGCCATAAAATGCTGAATTATGCATCATTTATACCTGAAACTTTACTAATCATGTTCGTTAGCTCATTTACAGGAAAAAGGACTAAAAGTGCATGAAATATATAATTTGTTCTCAAAACTAGGCTAAAATATGGGCAAAATATATTGATATAGGTGCGTAAATTCGCCTATCATCACCCTTCTTGAAGGCCTGAAAATTATGGAAGAACAGAAGCTGCTGCCCATTGAAATTAATATAGATTTTGTTCAGGTAATTAATATGCGAAAAAATGGTAACCTTCACTATGACTCCATTATTGATTTGTGCAGGTCAACGCTGAGAAAGCTAGGGAATCCACCAGTCCTACATTGCTACAGGGAACAGAACAACGTTGTTGATGCATTAGTGAAGCATGGAGCCACCATGGCACTTTTGGGGCAGATCAACCATCTGGCAGTTCCTCCTGTGTATGCCCTTAAGCATGTTTGGTCAGACACTTTAGGAACTACTTTTGTTAGGAAACTAAATCATCAACCTAATGATGATGACGAAGCGTTGTTTTGTTATGAACCTGACTGATAGTCAGATTCTTGTATGTAATATGTTGTGGTGTACAACTCCTTCTCTATTATAATATATCTCCAATTACCAAAAAAAAATGTGAAAGATCTTTGAAAAGTGATTTTGAACTTTTTATATTTCACTAGAAAACTCCGCAATAGATAAATAATTTTAAATAATCAAGCGTTACACGTGCGATTAAAATAGTAATTAAAAAAAGAGTGAAAATCATTTTCCCTCCCCAACTTTGCCTTAAAAATTAAACTCCCCCCTCAACTTTGAACAATAGTCATACTCCCTCCTTTATCTTAACTGAATTCTTAAAATGCCTATTCTACCCTCTTATCATCAAGTTTTTTCTTCTTTTTCTTTTTACTTCTTTAAAATCATCATATTTTTATTTTCTTAAAATTCATGAAATAATTTTTTCATAAATATGAACATTATATTTTGGGCGAAAAAAGTGAGAAATACTAATTAGTATTTAAGCTAATTATGATCTATAATAAAATAAATTAGCATAATAAGAAAATTAATTTTATTAATAATAATCAAAACTCTAATATTTATTTTACAAGTGAAAATAAAAAGTAATATAAACTTTATAAATATATTTCGATGCAGAAAATACAAAATAATTAATAAAAATTAGGCCAGATTTTAAAAGATTATATTTCTTTAGATTTTAAATTATAATTTATGTAATACTCTATTAATGACAATCACAGTTATTTATGTAGGCAATAGATAATACTCGTTTCTTATCACTTGTCGCCCATACTAAACATAGTTGTTTTAATTTACTTGTTCAATTTATGAACTCAAGAGAATTGTATTATATTTTTTTCTTTTTACCCTTAGTATTAAATAACTACATAAAGTAGTAGTATAGACAAATTTTCAAAGTATCATTAATAAGGTTAATTCAGTAAAATACACCTCTAAATAAAATTTTCTTAAGGATTGTGTCATGTCAACAAAAGTCAAGTAACCTGAAATGGATGTAGTAAGAGAGTGGTGAAACACAAAAAATATATGCACATGCATGTACATACATATACACACACTTAGGGGTGGATTGGTTGGGAACAAGTTATTCCGAAATAAGTTCTACCAGCATGTATATGTGATAATTTATCCCATCACCTTGCTATAATGGTGGGATAAATAATTTTAAAACTAACTAATACCTCTTACCAAATACAGGATAAGATAATATTGAATTTTATCCTCAAATTATTATACTTTATACCCACACAAACGACTCTTTAATACATGTAATATTGCAATAACGATCTTAAAAAATAACATTAAATTTTGTGACAAATTCATAAAAAGTATTATTTTACTTATAATATTAATCAATTTAAATAAGATGCTATTAATACCTAGTTTAAAAAATATTATATATATTATAAAGGGGTATTACATAAATATAAGATTGAAATTACAAGAGCAAAATGGATATTGTATAGGATAAAGGGAGATATGATTAGTGTTCAAAATTGGGGGAGGAGGGGGATTGATTTTTAAAGTAAAGTTGAGGGGTGAAAACGATTTTCATCCATTAAAAAAGGACAATATGCATCCAAAAAGGTCTAAATATACCTTCGACTCTGATTCCTGAACTCATGCACAAGATTGCAGCATGTTATGTATAATATGAGGTGAAAAGTTTCTTTGAGTTTAATAATACAATGGAGAGGGAGTTTCTTTGGCAGCCCAGATCATCTTGCGGTTTGTTTTTAATTTTATCTTTATCTCTTCCATAATTGGTCGACTTTACACAATTCAATTTCATACAAATTAAGCTAGTTCATTTAGACTCTCTTAAAAACAAAATATACCGGGCAAAATCATTAGTAGTAAAAGTGTGTGTGTGTGTGTGTGTGTGTGTACTAGATACCCGTGCAAGGTATGGGCATTTTGGCAACACTAATGAAAAAAAAAGATTCAATTTTGGGAAAGATTATTTCCTAATTATTTTAATTGCTTAGTATAGGAGTAAAAAAAGGAAATGTAGTACAATGAACCAATGTTAACATAATATATACATTCAGTATGAAATAAAATTGAGCTTGCTAGACTGGTCCAACTAATACAAAAGTAATTATATAAGTCGATAAAAATCTAGCTAGACTGTTGCAACTACAGTTGGCGGCACGTCTTTCATTTGGACATTCCAGGAAAAGTACATGATGCATATCTCATTTGAAAGTTTCATATATATAAGTTGAGGAGACATACGTTGATTTCAAAATATTTATTGCATCATAAAATTACCAAAATACCCTTGGTAGTCATTTAATAAGGAACAAAAAGATATTTATAAAAAATTACTACCATGTATAATTCAATTACAAAGGTCTAAATAAAAATATTATTAAAATAATACATGAGGACAAAACTAATAAATATAAGAAAAAAATAAAATGCATGTGTAACCATTTTATTGCACCATAAAAATGAGAACAAAACTAATAAATATAATAAAAAAGCAATATGCATGTGTAACCATTTTATTTCATCATAAGATTACCGAAATACCCTTAGGGTATAAAAAATAAGTAATTTAATAAGGAACCAAAAAATATTTATAAAAAATTACTACCATGTATAATTCAATTACAAAGGTCCAAATAAAAATATTATTAAAATAATACATGAGGATAAAACTAATAAATATAAGAAAAAAATAATATGCATGTGTAATCATTTTATTGCACCATAAAAATGAGGGCCAAACTAATAAATAAAAAAAAAAACAATATGCATGTATAACCTTTTTATTGCACCATAAAAATATCGAAATACCCTTGGTAGTCATTTAATAAGGAACAAAAAGATATTTATACAAAAATAGTACCATGTATAATTGAATTACAAAGGTCTAAATAAAAATATTACTAAAATAATACATGAGGACAAAATTAATAAATATAAGAAAAAATAATATGCATGTGTAACCATTTTATTGCACCATAATAATGAGAACAAAACTAATAAATATAAGGAAAAAATAATATGTATGTATAGCCATTTTATTGCATCATAAAATTATTGAAATACCCTTGGTAGTCATTTAATAAGGAACAAAAAGATATTTATAAAAAAAAAGTATCATGTAATTCAATTACAAAGGTCTAAATAAAAATATTATTAAAATAATACATGAGGACAAAACAAATAAAGATAAGAAAAAAGAAATATGCATGTGTAACCATTTTATTGCACAATAAAAATGAGGACAAAACTAATAAATTTAAGAAAAAAATCATATGCATGTGTAACCATTTTATTTACTACTATATATAAGTAAAGGTTGGGGTGACTAAAATTACCGAACTACCTTTGATAGTCATCCCAACCTTCACTTATATATAGTAGTAAAGTAAAGTAATAATAGTAGTAATAGTAGTAGTGGTAGTAGTGGTAGTAGTAGTAGTGGTGGTGGTAGTAGTGGTGGTAGTGGTGGTAGTAGCGGTGGTAGTGGTAGTAGTAGCGGTGGTAGTGGTAGTGGTGGTGGTGGTAGTGGTGGTGGTGGTAGTGGTAGTCGTGGTAGTGGTAGTAGTGGTAGTAGTAGTGGTAGTGGTAGTAGTGGTAGTGGTAGTGGTGGTAGTAGTGGTGGTAGTAGTAGTAGTAGTAGTGGTAGTAGTAGTAGTAGTAGTAGTAGTAGTGGTAGTAGTAGCAGTAGTAGTAGTAGTAGTAGTAGTAGTAGTGGTAGTAGTAGTGGTAGTGGTAGTGGTGGTGGTAGTGGTGGTGGTAGTGGTAGTAGTGGTGGTGGTAGTAGTGGTGGTGGTGGTGGTGGTGGTAGTAGTGGTACTAGTGGTAGTGGTAGTCGTAGTAGTGGTAGTAGTGGTAGTAATAATAATAATAACAATAATATAATAATATTAGTAATGGTAATAGTACAAAAAATATAATAGTAATAATAATAATAATAATAATAATAATATAATATAATAATAACAGTAGTAAAAAAATGTAATAATAATAATAATAATAATAGTAATAGTAATAGCAAAATATATATATAATAATAATAATAGTAATAACATATACTAAAGGTACCTTGTCCAACAATGAAGCGATCCGATTCTCATTTTGGTATCAGAGTCATGGCATACTTGTATACATAACTGTTATAAGTTCAACACATCATTCCTAATGAATATCATAAGGAAGAGAAATACTGTAAAAAATAGTAAAAAAGAGGAGTATAATATTCCTCAGCACTTGGATCTACTTAATTAGTGAACGATCCCAAAAGTACCACACAGAAAGTTGTACCAAATGGGAACTTTCGAGGCTTTAGGTCTCAAACAAGTTGTTAAAACAACTGAAGAGACACTTACAGTGGATAGTGACCATGCTACTTTCAAATTATTATCTGAAAGTGATTTTGCTTCTTATCGCAAAACGTGTATGTTCATCCATATTAGTTTAATTCAAGTAGCATTTAAACCACTAACTCTGAGAGGTTTGCTTGAGAGCTTTATTGCAGCTTTAAAAGATGGCAGAAATAAAAATTGGAAGAAGTCTCTTATTGGGACAATGCAAACAAGTCTGGCTTATGGCCCTGTGTATTTTAATGTTTATCCTAATTTACAAATATCTCTCACTGATGAGAATTCTTTGGATGCATTAGTTCTGAGTATTAAATTGCATGGATATGATTACATTCTGGGTACTGAGGTTATATGTATTTGTTATAAAATATATTATAAATGATAACTCTCAACTTACACGTTAATTTAGTGTAAGGCGGTCATCGTCAATATATTTACCCAACTTTTGGAGTCGGGGTCGAATCCACAGGGAACAATGTGAGTGGCGATTAAACTAATTTGAAGCTATAGCTACAATTTGAATTCAAACAAATGATACGAAAAGATAAAATAGGGGGTTTGGAGATTAGCAAATAATTATTGGTCACTTTAGTTTCAGTGTTTGTAATCAAGAGTTTATGGAAAACCAGAATTATGTTCACTATGGGTTTTGGTACTTGACAGATGCTAATAGTGATTCAAGATTCTCACGATAGGTAGGAACAATAGATTGTCTTTATCGAAGTTATGTCTAAATGTCTCTCGACCTACTTAAGCATTTAATTACCTAATCCTCTCGGACTTAGGGAATTTATATTCACTGACCAGACTTCACCTCAGGTTAATTAACTTTGTTACAACATCAATTATTAAGCAGAATATTGGTAGCTTCCAAGTCCCTGTCAATAATTCACTTCCTACTATAGTTGATTTCTTATCTCAAGCAAATCAAAGCAGGTGTTATCTATCGTTTGCAGCCAATAGATAATAATTAAAACCTCAAAATTATCAAGGAGTCCTATTACCTTTAGAATCTTGAACACTTAGCAACTTACCAAGACCTAACCCATAGATCCCATAATTCGGGTTAAAGAGATTTAGCCACTTATAATGTAATAATCGATACAACAAGTTGAATTCATAATTTGAAAGATGAACTTATAGCAAGATGAATAGAAATGAGTGTTTCTCAGATTAGATCAAAGTAGAAATCCCAAAATATTGATGATAATCTCTTCAAAGTTAATTGTTTTGTTCAAGCCAAGAAACTAGAGAGAAAAATAACAAAATATGTATGTTCCAAAATAGGTTCATAATGTCGAGTATCCGCCGATATGTTCAGCCTCTTTTTATAATTAGAAAACCCTAACATATGCTTTAAATACTTCATCCTAATTATGGAAACAAAATCACAGAGTTTAGTAATTTCTCGGATAGGTGACGATATTTTGTGGTGCCTTATCAGGAGTCTGACGATTTATCACAGATGTTATCAGCTCATCTTCACTTTTAACATTCGTTGCCTTAGGCTGATGATGAAGCGTGATGGCTTATCAGATCTTTGATGACTTATCACAGATGTCGTCGATGATTTACTTCAGCTCTCATATTTTGCCTTAAGCTAACGACGATCTTAACGGCTTATCAAAACTGTGACGACATATCAGACAATGTCGTCATTTCTTCACCTCAGCTCCCATGTTTTATCTAAGGCTGTCGGCGACTCTGACGGCTTATCACATGTCGTCGTCACTTCTTCCAACTGAATCCCATTCTCTGTTTAAGGCTGACGATGAAGCTGATAACCTATCAGAGTGCTGACGACTTATCAGGAATGTCGTCAGCCACACTTCTCTTCTATTTGCTTTAGATTTCAAATCTTTTACTTCCATCATTGTTGGTTCTCTTGCCTCTTGACTTCCACTGCAAAATCAAAGATAAAACAATCAAAAACAACAAAAGTTGCTTAAAACTTTACAATTATTCTCAGTTAAAAGCCTCAAATGTGTTAGCATCTTCTCACACATCAATAAACCTCTTCATACCTTAAATCCAATGTGTAAAATAATGAATTTCAAGAATGAAACTATTGTAATAGAAACCAATTTTTATAGGTCCAAAGTTGTTACTAAACGACTTATAAAATGGAATGAAATTGATTTCCCAAAAGAATGGATCCTTGAGGATACATCTCCTCCTCAAACTGATCTCAATGAAGAGATTTCAGAGGTAGAGCAATCCGCTGATGGTACTATTTGAATCAGATTTTCTGATTCATTACCTCTATTAAATAAAGCTAATGATTTGCATGTTGAAACTTCATCGAGATTAACAAGATCAACATCTTCATGCATATCTCCTGTTGATTATATTGTTAGATCTCCATCTAGAGCTTTTACATCTCAGATTAGAGAAAGCCCTAGAATGAATGGAATCAGGATTGATAGTAATAATATTGTTACTGCAATCCCTGATATGGATCCAACTAAGTCTGGAATAGAATTTACAACTGGTTTAAAATGAATCACAACCAAATTCATTTTAGTCCAGGATCTCTGGTAAGAAAAAGAATTTCTGAAGAATTCTATAAGCCTAGATGGGAATTGTTCTGAACATGAGTTTTTTAAAAAATTTAAAAAAGAAGAAAAAACTGCTTTCCAGGAAGAATTCTATGCAGATCTTTCTGTGCATAATAAAATAATTGCTTGTGTGCCCTGGTTTATGGATAGATATGTGGATAGTTACATTTCCATGTTAACTAGGGATTTTAAATTACCTACTGGAGAAATTACTACTTCAGTACTACCTTCTCAGCAGTCCTTTTAAATTGAAAGAGATAACAAGATAGTTCATTTTACAGCTTTTGCTAAGCTGATTGAGAATGATACTGCCCTAATAACTGCTCGAAATATTGATATGATGCTTAAACAACATAATTATGTTAATTATTATATGAGCATCTTAGGAGAGCAAATTATTGCTCTATATGAAAAAATTGATAAGGTCCTATCTGAATTAAAAAAGATAGAGCTTAGTAATAAATTAGACCTTAGACAAAATGATCCAGTAGTTCTAGCTACTCCTACTATCCAACCTTCCCCTGAAATCAAAGATTTCAAATTATCTAGTGACTAGATAATATCAAAAAGTTGCTAGAAGAGAAATTTCGTGGATTAAAAATAAATACTATCCACGATGAAATTTTTGCTGAAGACAATGGTGGACATGTTAGTCCTGTTGAGATAAAAAAAGATCTCAGATAAGTTCTCTAGGAAGCCAACCCAAAAAATGTTTTACTATCCTAGACCAACTCCTCAAGATGTTCTATTTGAAGAATAAGAATTGTATGTCTCCAATAGTTTTAGAGGAGATGAAATCTATGAGTGAAATGTAGATGGTTTATCTGATAGGAAGATATCCATAATGGTACATAGAATGTTGATGTATAGTACCTTTTGTAAAACCCGTCCCAACATAAGTGATAGGGGTATAGCCGAAATGATTACGGCAGGATTTACTGGTCAGCTTAAAGGCTGGTGGGATAATTATCTTACCAAATACCAAAAGACTAGGATCATTCAATCAACAGTAAAGACAAAAGATAGACAAGATGTCATAAACACTGTCTATATTTTTTTATTATTAACATCATTGAGCACTTCTCTGGAAGATGGACCGATAATAGTGAAAATATTCGGACTTTGCTCCAAAACCTTAGATGTAAGACTCTGATGTATTTTAGGTGGTATAAATATGTTTTCCTTTTAAGATTCATGGAATTACCTAAGAGTAATAGCCCTCATTGGAAGTCTAAGTTTATAGATGGTCTTCCCATGTTATTTGCTGAAAGAATTAGGAAAACCTTTAGAGGTCCTAATGTGAGTATTAACTATGAGGCTTATACTTATGGTAACCTCATAAAATTTTGTACTCAGGAAAGTTTAGCTTTATCTAATGAGATTAAGTTAAATGAGCGGGTTAAGAAATATCATCTAAATGAGAGACAACAGTTGGGAGAATTCTGTGAGCAATTTGCTATAGATATCCCCAAATCCCCGAGGGAATCTCATAGACATAAGAAGAGAAAGTACTCTGAGGAAAGAAAGTCTAAGAAAATTAAGAGAAAAGGTAAGAGAAAAGAGGATTACAAATCCAAGAAGGCTTATAGAAAAGCCAAAAAGACCAATGTTTGTTACCGATGTGGTAGAGTTGGTCACTTTGCAAAAGATTGCAAATTGAAGAGCAAGATCAAGAGTCTCACTATAGATGATGAGATTAAAGACTCTTTGTGTAAGATTTTTCTAAATTCCTCTCTGAAAAATTCCAGCCCGAACTATAGTGATAATAAGGAACAAAATTATTCAATTGATGAGGAATTGAGAGTTCTTCAACAAGAAGATTATATGCCTTCAAACGATGAGTGTTTACCTTAACAAGAAGGTCAACCTTGTGAAAACACAGAGGAGAATGTTTTGTATAACATCATATCTCAATTTCAAGATATAGAAATTAATGTCCTGAAAGATGACAAATTAGCAGCCCTAATAGAAATGCTAAAGGAGCTGGGAAAGGAGGATGGTAAGCCATCCACCAGTTCTTCCCCTGATCAGGAGGAATTGTATATTATTCCTTCCCAAAAAGGTCCTTATACCATGAATGAAGTTAATAAACTCCTAAAAAAAGGCAAAAGGTTAAAGCTATTCTAGCAACAACCCAAGACCTAAAGAACAAGATAGATAATCTCAAAAGGGAAATATCCTTCCTTAAGAGTCATAATTTGACATTAGACCAAAGGGTTTCTGCCATAGAAAACCCAAAATTGTTACCCACTGAGGGTAACCAAACCCTTCCTGAAGGAGATTTTCTTAAAACCTTAGAAGAAGTTGCCCATCAATACTTCTATGCTAAGGTAACTCTTCTAATTGATTACAATTATAAGAAGGAATTTACAGCTCTCATTGATAGAAGGGGAGGCTGTAACTGCATCCAATAAGGTATGATACCTCCAAGATATTTCATAAAAAATACTAATACCGTGAGAAATGCGAGTGGTCAAAAAATGGGGGTACAATATAAAATCCCTAAAGCTTAAATTTGTAAAGACAAGTTTTGTATGCCTGAAACTTTTGTTTTGGTTAAAGATATTGTTGATGAAATTATCCTAGGGAAACCATGGTTTCTACATTTGTATCCTTTAGTTCGTTGGGATGAAAAAGGTATCATTGGTACTTTTGAAAATAAACATATTCAATTTGAATTGTGTGATGCACCTTATACCAGATATTTGAATCTAATTAAAGAAAAAATTCTTTCAAAAAATAAGCAAATGGAATTTTTGAAAAATGAAATTTGCAGTTTGACTATCAATCAAACCCTTTAAAATCCAAAATTAATTGGAAAAAATAAGTTTCTAAAGAACCAATTGTTAATTCAAATTTGTGGAGACCATCCAAATGCATTCTGGCAAATAAAACATGTTGTTAATCTTTCATATGAAAATAATTTTGAAGAAGGTAATATACCTACTAAGGCTAGACCTTGTGAAATGAATTCTGACTATTTAGAAGTATGTAAACAAGAAATGGAATCTCTTTTGCATAAAGGCGTTATTCGACCTTCTAAATCTCCATGGACATGTACTTCTTTTTATGTAAATAAGCATGTAGAATAAGAAGGAGGAGTTCCGAGGTTAGTTATTAATTACAAACCTTTGAATAAAGTCCTCAAATGGATTAGATATCCAATTCCCAATAAGAAGGATTTACTAGATCATTTGTATGATGCTCTAATATTTTTAAAATTTGATTTGAAATTAGGTTATTGGCAAATTCAGATTTTGGAAGCTGATAAATATAAAACTGCATTTAATGTTTCAAAGGGACAATTTGAATGGAATGTCATTCATGACTTTTGGTCTGAAGAATGCTCCTTCGGAATTCCAGAATATCATGAATGATATTTTTATACCATACAACAATTTTATTATGTGTATATTGATGAAATTCTGGTGTTCTAAAAAAATATAGAGACACAATTTAAAAATCTGGATCTTTTTAGAAAGATCATTATACAAAATGACTTAGTAATTTGAAGCCAAAGATGTTTTTATTTCAGAAAAATGTCTTATTTTTTTTATCACACTATTAACCAAGGAAAGATTATTCCCCATAAATAGGAGTATTGAATTTGCTTCTAAATTTCCTGATGAAATAACAGACAAAATCTAATTGCAAAGATTTTTGGATAGTCTAAATTATATATCTCCTTTTGTGTAAGATTTAAAAAAGGATATAGCTATCTTGTATGATAGACTAAAGAAAAATCCTAAAGCATGGTCTGACAACCATACTATTGTAGTAAGAAATATTAAGGCTAAGGTTAATAATTTGCCATGTCTTACATTTGCAAATCCCAATTGGGCAAAAATAATTGATATTGATGCTTCAGATATTGGTTATGATGGAATCCTTAAGAAATATTTCCCAAAAGAAAAACAAGTTTATATTGTTCAATTCTATTCTGGAAAATGGAGTGCTAGACAGAAAAATTATGCAACTGTAGCTAAACAAATTCTTGCTACAGTTAAATGTGTTTTAAAATTTCAAAGCGATCTCTATAATCAAAAGTTCCTAATAAGAATTGATTGCTAAGATGCAAAATTTATCTTTAATAAATATTTTAAACATGATGTTTCTAAGCAAATGTTTGCAAGATGGCAGGCTTTGTTAGCCCCATTTGATTTTGAAATCCAATATTTAAAAGGATCAGATAATGGTCTACCCAATTTTTTAACCCGTGAATTTTTAAGCTGATGTTTTCTCTTATGGATTTCAGGATGGCATCACGAGGATTTACTTCCCCATTTAGAGGAAGAGGTGGAAGGAATTCTTTAACAAGAGGCAAAGGTAATGTCCTCGCCCAAATTGTAAATTAGAGGCTTATATCCTCGAGCATTGCGAGCTCAAGCTCTTCTGGTGTGAATACAAATGAACAAATGTATCAGGACTTTTTGGAATTCATGAAATCCAAGTCCAAAAAATAGGAGGATAATGAAGTCCCTTTATATTCAAGTGTTCTTAAAGATGATAATGGGAATACAGAGTTGTATAAACGCAACAAAACAGAGAAAGTAATAATTCTCCTCGAAAATCATGACCTTCGATGGAAGGATAATCCCAGGCAGTTGATGCAAAGGTATTTGGACAATACGTTTTATGCTACTACAACGTACAAATACCGCAAAATTATGAGACCATATTATCTATAATGGGATCTCTAGAAATAAATCATTTATATGCTAATGCAACTATCAGAAAAGATTATAGCTATTCTAATATTATAATCAAACAAATTCTGACTCATGAAGAATGGGGCTTGAGTACCCTAAAATAAAAAGAATATACACATCCCGAACAATAAAAAATTATTGTAAAATATTATTATTGGGATTATGCAGAAAGCTTTGATAAGGTTTTCTTATGTGAGAATCCTAAGAGATCTCATTCATGGTTTGTTAAAATATGTGCAAATGTGCGCAAACATAGCATACCAAATTAGCTTGCTAAATAGTGGATCTTGCATAGTCCTTCACCAAAAATATTGCCTGAGACATTCAAAAGTCTATACAAGGACTGGATAGAGGTATCACCAATACTTCTAAAAATGCAAAAAGATAATGTTTATTTTGAAGAAATATCTATGATGTATTTCTTCATTGAATTTTCAATTATGTGGATCTTGAAATGGTCCATAGAGGTAAAATCAACTATTGATAATTTACCATGCTTAGTAAAGGTTTATTATATCAAATTTTGGAGTAAATTAAACCAGCAAACGGTTGATGGTAATGTCCATAGTCACCAGTTAATTAAATCAATAAAAATGGTTGTTACAAAATACAAACAACAAAAGGAAATGGATTCTCTTTATGAACAAGAAGATCTCAGCCCTTTCAAAAATATTACTCGAAAACTTCAAATGAAGAAGGGCACAATGACCAAAGATGAAATTTTGGCATCTTACATGGAAGAAGTAAAAAAGGGTTTATTAAAAAATCTTGATCAAGAATTTACTTCGGACATGTTTATTTCTTCTGCAGAAGATTGCTTGGCTGGTGAGTCACAGAGCATCCAAAGTGATGAGGAAATTGATCTGGATGAATATTTACAAAAATTTCAATCAACCATGGAAGAATCTTCCAGCACTGCAAAAGACAAAAGTGAAAAATGACATGAGAAAATGGAGGTCCCCGCCACTAATGAAATTATTGATGAAATAGCTATGATGGCAGACAAAGTAGCAGACAACTTTATGAAAAACAGCTTTATGAAAAGCAAATAGTAAAGGGCACTTAGCTTTCTAAAAAATCAAGGGACGATTGTAAATAGTAAAAGCCAGTTATTTATTTTGTTGTTTAGTATCAGGAATCCATTTTATAAGAAAGCCTATCTTTTAATTCGAGAGCAGGTTTTTAGAACCCCAATCTCTCTACTACTCTCTCTCTCTACTCTCTTGTATCATATTCTAAAGTTTGGAATAAAATCTTTTCAGTTCTGAGCACAACCATCTGTGTGAAGGTTAATTTTAATTTATTTTTTCTATTGCTAGCCTGTGATGGGCTAAATTTCTAGTGTTGAACTATAGCATAATATGTTACATGTATGAGATGGCATATTATTATTAAATAAAAATTGTAAACCTCCAATATTACAGAGGTCTATATGTTAAGATGCTACAGTCATGAATCCGACTTTGGCAATTATGCCGGATGCCCCTGCAAAGGCCAATTTGCTAGGTGGGCGTGGATGGCCGTTACTGGGACTTGGTTTAAGATTGGAGTCATGACCAAGGTTGAATAACATATACTAAAAGTACCTTGTGCAACAGTGAAGCGATCTGATTCTCATTTAGGTAAATAATATAATAATAATAATATATAATTACTCTTATATATAAATGAAGAATGGGTGTACTACTATATAATAATAATAATAATATATATATATAATTACTTATAATAATAATAATAACAATATATAATTAATTATAAATGAAGGATTGATGTACTACACAAAAAGACAAAATAGTAGTACACTCATTCTTCATTTATATATAAGAGTAAGAGTAATATATATTGATTGTAGCTCCAACAATTATTGTAGCTCTAAGTACCTTCAATCTTGCCAATTATATTGAAAACGTAATGACTAATTCCACCAGAGAGCAACTATAATTAGAATGATTTTCTGAATCCTCTTCCATTAGATTCTATGTATTGTTCATTCATCTTAAAAATGAGCTTTGAAAACAATTAATATTACTCGTTGTGGGCAAAGAAATTTTATTAAATTGAAATTCATATGAAATTTGTATTATGTTAAATTCAAAATAGATTAGTCCAAACATGTATGGATTTAATTAAAGTCCAAATTGTTCAAGTTGAAGATTGGAGAAAGGGTCCTTACACTCCAAGGCCGCCTATACTTGGGATCATTAAGGGCAATATTATCTTTTGATGGCTCTCTTTTATACTCCAAAGGAGCACCCTTCATTAAGGGTATTTTAGTCTTTGTTTGTAATAAGTATAAATAGACCATTTAGCCTCTATTTTCATTAGCTTTGATGAATATTGAAAGATTACTCTTTAGAGTGTAGTTCTTAGTCTTATTTTAGTGTTAGCGTAGTGTAGAAACCGAAACTTTGGGGGTTTAATGCATTTGGAAGGTCTTTCACTTGTATTGAACTTTCGGCAAGAAAGGTGTAATTGAGGGAGTGTGAATTCCTTTGGTTCACCTAAGAGTGAGGTTTGATATCTCATTGGTGATGTGTGTTTTAAGGTTTTATATACCTTCTAGTTCTATTCATTGGTGGAAGTGAGGGTCTCTCTACTATCTTTACTTTTGCATCTCTTCTTCATCTCTTTTCTTCTAAGTGTGTTATTTTTCCTTGTGTGTGCTTGCTGATTTTTGCCTTCTAGTGTTTAATTTTTTGAGTTGATAGTCATTAAGCTATAATTTGTTATCAAAGCCTTGGTTAGGGTTGTTCCTACATCCCTAAATCTTGGTTTTAGTGTCCTTATTAAGAAAATCTCAACAAAAAGAGTCAAAAAATCTGAAAATCACAAAGAAATAGTGTCTAGTATTGTCTTGTGGTAGATCCGAAATTAGAACCTTAGATCTACATGATTTTACTTTGTTTTGGAAGTTTCTTGTGTTAGATTCTTGTTCTTTAACACCTAGGGAGTCTAGATCTACACTTGGAACAAGATTTGGTTGATTTTGAGCTAAGACCTCCATGGATATGGCATTTTGAAGCTTTTAAGCTCTAGATCCGTGTGGTCTTTACCTTTTGGACATTGGTTGTTGCTGATTTTTATATATTTGAGTTCACCTTGTCCTAAGGAACCTATATCTATAAGAAAATCTGGATTTGGAGTTCATTTGGTTAGGGGTCAAACTTTGGTCAACTCTTAAATATTCATCTTGTTCTTCCATGTTCATCAAGTCTTGCTAAGGAAGAATATTCAAAGAGTTTGTTTGATCCAAAAAGGGAGAAGAAAGAGAGTGTACTTGGTGTTTGTGAAGGAATATTCCTTGGTATATTCATATTCATCCAAAGAAAGAAGAGACAAAGGAATAATCAAAGTACAAAAATCAAGTACAATCCAAGTACAAAGGGGGGGACCATTGTTTTTAAATTCATTTGAAGCTCCAAAAAGGATTTCAAACCTTTATTTTTCCCTCCCAAACGAAAATTCTTCTTCACCAAAGGGGTTCTAAGCCGAGACTTGAGAATTTGAGTAGAAAAATTAAAAACTCAACGTCCAATCAATGAATGCCACATCATCATCAACCAAATGGCCAAATTGAGTTCCTAGTTAGATATTCTAGTTTCTAATTTTTTATTCTAGTTTCTTTTAAGTTAATTCTATCCCTAATTAGTAAGATAGTAAGTACCTACTAGTTTGGTAATTAGATTAGAGTCCGTTTGTTTTGTGTCTTCGATTTTTGTGTGCTTTTCTCATTTTTAATTCGTAGTAATTTTGTTGGTTCAAGTCTGTGAATCCTTTTATTTGAGTCTTATCAAACAAAAATCGATTCCAGACCAAGGATTATTCACCACTCAATTTACTTACCAAGTATTGCCAAGTTTTCAACACTTGTGAGACCAAGTGTGAGGTAAGATACGAGTGTGAGTGTGGTGAGGTTTTTGAACTAACTTGTTTGTTCATTTTGTAGGTTTTCCTTTTTCTATTTTTTGACTTTTGTTAGGTACATTTGATATGGAATTCGAGGGTACCACATCTCAACCCTTGGGTAATGATGTTTTGGGGGCCTTGATTGCTCGGATTGAGACCTTTGCCTGAGATATGAAGGGTAATATGAATGCTATGAGAAGAGACATAAAGGGTGATATGGATGCTATAAGGAGTGAAATGACATCCTTGATGGGTGGTGTGATTAGAATGAAAGCGAGGGTTGATAGATTATATCCACCAAAGCCTCCACAAAATTCAAACCACCAAGTCCCAAATCCACTTTACCAAGGACACCACACTCCACAAAATCCTATGCCACAAATCCAAATACATCACCAATGTAATACAATGCCTCCTTCCCAAGATCCACTAAACCGAAATCACCCCATATAACTAAGAGAAGAGATGGTGTTAGAACCCAAGGAGAGTGAGGCCAAGCCTCAAGATGAAGAGAAAATAGATGGTAAGGTACAAGAAAAGTATGAAGAAAAGAGGGAAAAGGAAAGGGAAGCTGTTGGTAGTAAGGTTCAAGTTCATAACTTATCAAAGAAGAATCAACAAGGGGTTTCACATGAAAATGGCCTCAAGACACCCTTGGCCGAAAGTTCCAATCATGGAACAAGTGATGAAAAAATAAATCCAAGGGGATATATTGACATAATCCACTGTGAAGTGGAGCATGAGGGCTTTCATGATGTAAAACCAAGTGAAGAACACACTTCCCGTGATCTACAAAGTAACAAAACTATCTTTTACACCCCTAGAAACTTAAATTATTATGATGTGGCTAGTAGTGGCCAAAGTGACATAGTTTCGGATTTGCTTAGTGAAGGAGTGTATGAATCTTCCTTTTTTGATGCTCTTGGTGTTGTTAGGTTGTATAAGGACCAAGCTCTTATTGTGAGTATGCAAGCACTAGTTGATCTTTTAGATGACAAAATCGATTCTTTTCTTAAGAACGATTTGTGACCATCTAGTGCTAGAACTTATAACTTGAATCAGGTTCCATTACCAAGTGACAAGAGTATTCATACACTAGTTTTCCATTGTGAAAAACAAGTGGGCTGCCCTAGTACAAATCAAGGTAAAATTGGTACACTCTACACTCCCTTAAGTTTAAAATATTGTGATATGGCTATTAGTAGCCAAGGTGATGTGATTTCGGGTTTACCTAGTGTAGAAAAGCATGAATTTCTCCTTGGTAGTTCCTTTGTTGTGTATAATGCTCAATGTGCTCCTAAGAATAGCTCACTACTTGAACAAGTGAATGTCCTAATTGAAAATCCTCAAGTTAGTGTTCATACTTGTAATATTGATCATGATATTGGGTATGCTTCATTGAACTTGTGTGATGAAAGTCGTGACATTGGCCTAGTTCATAGTGATCATGTGTATGGCAAAGTTGTGAGTAATGCCTTGGTAGATTATGATTTTGATCATCTAGCACAAGGGATGTGTAATCTCGGTTTATACCCTTGGCTACATCATCCATTTGATCCCAGCACACTAATGGGATGGAGAAGGGATTTTCACGGTTTGTGCTTGTTTTCCTTTGATGTTTACTTTGACCCTATCCTTTGTGATGCCTATACTAAGTACTTCATGAACAAAACAAGGGATTGTTGGTTGTATTGTAAAAGTGTACCCCCTCGGCATAATGTCTTCACACTTGATTCCTTCCTATACTACCTCTTTACCTATGATAATAACCATGTTAATTTTGAATTGTTATTATGTAGAGCTAGGAATTTTGGTGGATGGTTTTCATGTTGGAATGATAATGATATGTGGGTGAGGTAGACCTTAAGATCAATAGTGGCACCATACTTGATAAGGTCCTTTGTAGAGGTAATGAAACAAATGTATCTTAAGGTTCCTAATCCAAAGGTAGTCTTATCTTTTGGGTATAGTAAAGCCATTAAGACCATTGTAGTTTCCTTGTCTATTGATATTTGTCAAATCCACTTCCTTTGTGCCCTTCATTCTAAGTTTTTCATGTCACACACAAAGGACCCGTGGATATATTTCAAATGTGAACAACCTTGGCTTGATGATATATATGATAGTATCGGATTGTGTTCCTTACTCTTTGATGTCTATATTGGCCATGTCCTTTATAATGATCATGCTAAATGCTTCATTGTCAAAACAAAGGATTGCTGGTTGTATATCAAAAGTATAACCCCTTGGCGTGCTTATATCAATTGTTACACTAACCCTAACCCTCTTATCATGAGGAATGTGTGCTTGTTTTTCCTCTCTTTGGTTTTATAAGGTTTGAATTTGAGGTCAAATTCCTTTCAAGATGGAGAGGATGATACAAGTATAAAGAGCACAAGGATTACAAGGTCTTATCAAAGGTTCACTCTTTGGATTGTCAAAGGTTTAAGCCTCGAATTTGCAAGTACTTGAAGACCTTTTTAGAACCATTACAAAGCCTTGTTCAAGTTGAAGATTGGAGAAAGGGTCCTTACACTCCAAGGTCGCCTATACTTGGGATCATTAAGGGTAATATTGTCTTTTGATGGCTCTCTTTTACGCTTCAAAGGAGAACCCTTCATTAAGGGTATTTTAGTCTTTGTTTGTAATAAGTATAAATAGACCATTTAGCCTCTATTTTCATTAGCTTTGATGAATATTAAAAGATTACTCTTTAGAGTGTAGTTCTTAGTCTTAGTTTAGTGTTAGCTTAGTGTAGAAACCAAAACTTTGAGGGTTTAATGCAGTTAGAAGGTCTTTCACTTGTATTGAACTTTTGGTAAGAAAGGTGTAATTGAAGGAGTGTGAATTCCTTTGGTTCATCTAAGAGTGAGGTTTGATCTCTCATTGGTGATGTTTGTTTGAAGGTTTGATACACTTTCTAGTGCTATTCATTGGTGGAAGTAAGGGTCTCTCTACTATCTTTACTTTATGCATCTCTTCTTCATCTTTTCCCCCCCAAGTGTGTTGTTTTTCCTTGTGTGTGCTTGCAGATTTTTGCCTTCTAGTGTTTAATTTCGTGAGTTGATAGTATTTAAGCTATCAGCTAGACTATTGATTTTGGCTATAAATAATGATCCCACTTTGCTAAGCCCAAGATATTATCATATTCTAGAGGCCCAAATAAGCGTCACGCGTAAAATGACGTGGCATGCCAAGTCAAGTGAAAGAGCCAATAAGACCATGTCATATGTCAAAATGATACAGGCCTAGTGAAATCAAAAGTCCATAAAAAGGTGTCATGTCACTTAAATCTGATTGGTCAAAGGAAGTTCATATTCATCATGACTCTTCCCTTTTCACAACTATAAATAGGGGTCTCATTCAGAAAAAACCCCAGAACTCTAACAAGAAGCAAGAGAAAGCTCGTGGATCAAACGCCACAATTTTTCTACAAAGCTCAAGCATTCAAATCAGGTTCATCAAGATTCAAGATCAAAACCGCAATATTCAAGAACAAGCTCAAAAGCCCTTGAATTCAAGCACAAGTCAAGATCAAGTCCCCAAATCAATAAATCAAGTTCAAATTCAAGATTAAGCTTTAAGCCCTCGAATTTATATTTGAAAAGGTGAATCAGAGGATTCATAGAGATTGTAACACTCACATATTGAAATCAATAAATTGATTGTTGAAATATTTTCTTGTCTCGAATTATTTATTTTTCCAACTTAAAATTTTATTGTCTAACAAATTCTGGCACGCCCAGTGGGGTAATCTCTACCTCTCATCTTAAATTTTTCAGCATCAAAGTTCAAGAACACTTAAATGACTTCCATGATAAAAGAACAACTAGCAAACTTGGTTAAAGTAGTTGGATACTTGACAAATTGCATGGAAGAACAAGATGCTAAACTTGCCTAGTTAATAAATAACATAGTGAGCATGTATGAGAGAGAATTAAGACAGGCATCTATAAAGCTTCTTGAAATTTAAGCGAAAAAAGAGTCATTCATAAGGCAAACAACAACGATCAAAGAGCTTCAAGTCTCTACCGAAGGTTTGATTCCTATTGGTCAATTGAAAGACTTCATCATGGGAGAAATAAAAGATAAATTTGAGTCCTCGTCCAAATTTTCTGTCACATATGCAAAGTCGTATACACAAAGGATTGATAACTTGAAGATGCCTGATGGATATCAGCCTTCTAAGCTTAAACATTTTAATGGCAAAGGTGACCCTAAACAACATATAACATACTTTATTGAGACTTGCAGTGATGCTGGAACATATGGTAATCATCTTGTCAAGAAGTTCGTACGATCTCTCACAGAAAATGCCTTTGATTGGTACACCAACCTCAAACCTGGTTCTATAGATAGTTGGGAGCAATTGGAGCAAGAATTTCTTATTCGTTTTTATAGCACAAGACGTATCGTTGGTATGACTGAACTTATAAAGGCTCACAAAGATGAAGATGAGCTAGTTGTTGACTTTATCAATCGGTGGAGAAGTTTGAATCTCAACTATAAAGATCACCTCAGTGAAACTTCTAGAATTGAAATGTGCATTCAAGGCATGTATTGGGGTCTTTGCTACATCTTGCAAGGATTAAAATCTAATACATTTGAAGAGTTGGTAACTCATACGCATGATATGGAATTAAGCATGGCTATAAGAGGAGATCAATGAATACTTGTCTGTGAGCCTCACGAAGTTGAAGATATAGAAGACCTTCATAGTAGGGGCAAGTTTACACTCAAAGATGAATTCGAAGAGACTATTTATGTCTCAGCGCTCCTCAACTCATGAGCTTAAACTGCAAGTTATAAAAATCCTCAACGCACGAGTCTAAACTGCAAGTCAAAGCGTTCCTTAACGCATGAGCTTAAACTGCAAGTTACAAAACTCCTCAACGCACGAGTCTAAAATGTAAGTTAAAGTGTTCCTCAATGCATGAGCTTAAACTGCAAGTTACAAAACTCCTCAACGCACGAGTCTAAACTGCAAGTTAAATTGCCCCTCAATGCATGAGCTTAAACTATAAGCTATAAAACTCCTCAATGCACGAGCCTAAACTGCATATCATCAAACTCTTTAAATTTGAGCTAAGTGTTACAAAGTTATGAGCTAAATTTTCAAATCACAAAACTCTTCAAATTCGAGCAAAATCTCCAAGTTGACATGCTCCTTCAAACACGAGCCTAAACTGTATATCACCAAGGTCTACAAATTTGAGCTAAGTATTCAAATTTAAATGATCCTTAAAACACGAGCCTAAAACGTATATCACCAAGCTCTTCAAATTTGAGCTAAGTATTCAAGTTTAAATGCTTCTTAAAACACGAGCCTAAACTGTATATCACCAAGCTCTTCAAATTTGAGCTAAGTATTCAAGTTTAAATGCTCCTTAAAATACGAGCCTAAACTGTATATCACCAAGCTCTTCAAATTTGAGCTAAATGTTACAAAGCTCACCAAGTTGCGAGATAAATTTTCAAATCACAAAGCTCTTCAAATTTGAGCTAAATCTTCAAGTCTAAATGCTCCTCAAAATACGAGCCTAAACTGTATATCACCAAACTCTTCAAATTTGAGCTAAGTATTCAAGTCAAAATGCTTCTCAAAACACGAGCCTAAACCGTATATCACTAAGCTCTTTAAATTTGAGCTAACTCTTCAAGTCTAAACACTCCTTAAGGCAAGAGTATAAACTGCATGTCCACTCCTGGCCTGCAAGAGTATAAACTATGTACGGCTCAAAAAAAATATCCGCTAGGTTGAAAACCTCGAAAGAGGCAGCCTAGGAAAAAGTTAGGATGGAAAAAAAACACCCACTAAAACTACGTTGTGACTTGATCCTCTTTACTGAGGTACGTAGGCGCTTGGAATCTCATTCCGAGTTCAGTTGCATGAGTGTTAAAAAAAAACATGTTCCAATAGTATCAGCCATACGAACGCCAAGTATGAAACTATTCTAATTAAATTTTGGATTTACTCCAAATATTTTTGGCTCAATGGGGGCAATCCATCAAAAAGAAAAAGAGTTCCTTCTATGGGATTTGGAATGCTAAAGTTCTCCAAGCCTACAATTAAAAGGATATTGAAATTTCCATGCCTTAAGGTGGAAAAGATTTATCCCTTTGCACCTTAAGCTAGCCTCTCACGGGTTTATCCTTAAAAGGATATTGAAATTTTCATTTCTTAAGGTGGACAAGATTTGTCCCTTTGCACCTTAAGCTGGTCTCTCAAGGGTTTATCCTTAAAAGGAATCAAAATTTTCATGCCTAAAGGTGGACAAGATTTGTCCCTTTGAACCTTAAGATGGCCTCTCACGGGTTTATCCTTAAAGAATATCAAAATTTTCATCCCTTAAGGTGGACAAGATTTGTGACTTTTCACCTTAAGCTGGCCTCTAAAGAGTTTATCCTTAAAGAATATCAAAATTTCCATGCCTTAAGAAGGACAATACTTATCCCTTTACACCTTAAGATGGCCTCTCACGAGTTTATCCTTAAAGGATATCGAAATTTTCATGTCTTAAAGTGGACAAGATTTGTCCCTTTGCACCTTAAGCTGGCCTCTCACGGGTTTATCCTTAAAGAATATCCAAATTTCCATGCCTTAAGGTGGACAAGATTTGTCCCTTTGCACCTTAAGCTGGTCTCTCATGGGTTTATCCTTAAAATGATATTGAAATTTTCATGCCTTAAGGTGGACAAGATTTGTCTCTTTGCACCTTAAGATGACCATTGAAAAGAGCCCATACTTAGAGAAGACCATTGCATAAATGTATCGGTAAAAGGTCCCATACTTAAAGAAGACCATACATCTTGAAGCAAAATTGGTCGAGTCTTGAGGTGACCAAGGAAAAGTTAAACCCTCGCACCTTAAGCCGACGTCCATCATCTTCAAGCAAAAATGGTCAGGTGTTGAGGTGACAAAGGCAAAGTTAAACCCTCGCACCTTAAGCCGACGTCCACCGTATTCAAGCAAAATTGATCGAGGCTTGAGGTGACAAAGGAAAAGTTAAATCCTCGCACCTTAAGCCGACGTCCATTGTCTTCAAGCAAAATTGGTCAGGTCTTAAGGTGGTGAAGGTAAAGTTAAACCCTCGCACCTTAAGCCGACATTCACCGTCTTCAATCAAAATTGGTTGAGTCTTAAGGTGATGGAGGCAAAGTTAAACGCTCTCACCTTAAGCTGATTGTCGTATATTTGTTTCAACCCTGCAAAAAAAAGAGGAAATAAGAAAAGAAGTAAAACATAAACAGAAAGGATGTTACCTGTCAGAGTGTTACAATCTTGAAAGTGGTATATTACCAACTTGGATTGAGACAAGATGCCTTGATGAGAATAAATCCCTCAAAATCTAGTATGAAGTGATAAAAACGCTCTTTGGTGGTGATGGTCCCACATTAAGATATAAATTATTTGGTGAGGCAATGCAAATCAGGAATCCTCTGTCGGACAGCATATAAGACCGACTTCAAAAAATCATCTAGAACAATTTAAGAAGTATTAAAATTTAAATTTTGGATATGTTATATATACATGTTTTCGGGATCTATAAAATTAAACGGATCATAATTTCGATACTCCCACATTGAGATATAATATTTTTGGTGACGTTCCATAAATCTGAAATGACTGATGCATCAAAACTTAATGTTAATTTTGGGATAACACCTAAAATAATATTGAAAGTATTAAATTATGAATTCCATTTATGTTTTAGATCTTTGTTTTTAGTTTCACAAAAATTAAGCGGTTTGCAATTTCGTCATTCCTGCTTCAAGATATGAAAGTTTTAGTGAAGACGTGCGGATCTGAAATTTCAGCATGATAAAATTCAGGGCTAAATTCAAAAAATTATCAAAAATTATATTTATGGAATTTAAAGCTGAAATTTTGATATATTATAGATCTAGAAGTCTAGTTTTTGAAGTATCAAACGGTTCATGATTTTGATATTTCTATAATAAGATATGAATTTTCTACTACTAAGATATTGTGCTGAAAAATAGTAACTAAAATAAAAGAAATTAGGAGGGAAAAAAATTACCTCAATATTATTCATGGCTTGAAAACCCCAAAATTGATATTGAAAAAGTAGGGAACCTACATCCTTTTATAGAGTTGTAGGATGGACATTTCCTTCTTCAATATAAATTCAAATTGGAAGAGCTTCCATCTCTAATATAAATTCAAATTGAAAGTTGTTTCTTCCCCCATACAAATTCAAATTGGAGGTTGTTTCCTTCTCCATATAAATTCAAATTAGAGGTTGTTTCCTTCTCCAATATAAATTGGAAGAGTTTCTATCTCCAATATAAATTCAAATTGGAGGTTATTTTCTTCTCCCATATAAATTCAAATTGGGGGTTATTTTTTTTCTTCCCCAATATAAATTCAAATTGGAAGAGTTTTATTCCTGTGAAGTAAGGCGGTATTTTTTTTTTCAAAATCTATTTAAAATGAGATGTCATGCCTCACCAACAGGTCTTACGTGTAGAGAATGAAAAAAATAAGATATTTTTTTAGAGGCGTTATCAATATGTAAATTGCATGGTTCGACTTTATGGAAATCTTTGAAGCACGAAGGAAGCATGTTTAAATAAATCATATTTCAAGACTAGTCTCAAAAAGATTAAATATCTCTATAAGTCTTGAAGTGGGGGGCATTTTGTGGGCAACAAAATTTTATTAAATTGAAATCCGTACGAAATTCGGATTATGTTAAATTCAAAATAGATTAGTCCCAAATAAATATTGCGGATTAATATAATTGGATTAATTATTTATGTCCAAACATGTATGAATTTAATTAAAGTTCAATTTTTATTTGGCTAGCTCATTGATTTGGGTTATAAATGACGAGCCCACTTTGCTAAGCCCAAGATATTACCATATTCTAGAGGCCCAAATAAACATCACGTGTAAAATGACATGGCATGCCAAGTCAAGTGAAAGAGCCAATAGGACCATACCACATATCAAAATAATGCAAGCCTAGTGAAATCAAAAGCCTATAAAAGGTGTCATGTCACTTAAATCTGATTGGTCAAAGAAAGTTCATATTCATCATGACTCTTCCCTTTCCACAATTATAAATAGGAGTCTCATAATTCAAAAAAAAAAACAGAACTCTAACAAGAAGCAAGAGAAAACTCGTGGATCAAACGTCACAATTTCTCTACAAAGCTCAAGCATTCAAATCAAGTTCATCAAGATTCAAGATCAAGATCGCAATATTCAAGAACAAGCTCAAAAGCCCTTGAACTCAAGCACAAGTCAAGACCAAGTCCTTCAAATCAACAAATCAAGTTAAAATTCTAGATCACGCTTTAAGCCCTTGAATTTATATTTGAAAAGGAGAATTAGAGAATTCATAGAGATTGCAACACTCACATATTGAAATCAATAAATTGATTGTTGCAATATTTTCTTGTCTCAAATTATTTATTTTTTTGACTCAAAATTTTACTGTCCAACGCTCGTCTTTCGACCATATCTTTTTACAATTTTTATAAAAGTTATATATGAAAAAATAATATTACTCATAAAATTCTAAATATTAGGTAGAAATAGTTTTTTATTATAAATATAAAGAGCTTGCCATGCAACTTTATAAATTTAAACCAACACTAATGCTACTAAGAAAGACACTAATAAGCCAAAAAGAGCTCACTGCTCTTGAATATCGAGAATCCAGGTTCACCCGCCTGCTTTATCAAGCAACTTTTGAGCACCTTTAATCACATGACTACGATGCCTAACTATGTTAATGGTGTTCAAAACATAGTCTGTAATAGAATAGAACAAGATCTTAGAAATTTTTAAGAAGGATGTTTGCTTGACCACCCTCAGAACACTATGGCCCTACCCTTGCATCGTTCATAATGAAAGTTTCGAAAGGACACCTATTTATAGAGGTGAGAAACAATCCATATATTATATATAAACTATCTGGAAAGACAGAGTAATTTCATACTACAGTAACTAACTTCACAAAGTCAAAATTTATTTAAACATAGAAAAAAAGAGATAAATCATTACTTTTTCGACTTTTGAAATTCATGGCAACATGTTTATTTTGTCTAATTTTTCAATTGAAAAAGAAACATGAAGATTATCAAAAAAATCATGTGAATCAATTTTCAATTGTTAATAAAATAAGGTTTTATCAATATATACTATATTTTCACCTGACCTCCCTCGGAACACTATGGCTCTGTTCTTGCATAGTTCACCTGAAAGGGAAACATGAAAATTATCAAAAAGTGTGAATTTATTGTCAATTGTTGATTATGTATAATTTTTATGTTATTAACTAAAAGAAATAATAACAAAAGATAGAAAGGAAGGTGATAATAAATATAGAAGAGATTTAAATCAAAATCAAGATACGAAGAAAAGTAGAATTAGAAAAAGCGGTATGTTTTTGATAAAGTTTGATCAAAATATATAGAATTGTACAAATTCTTTTTTTTATACATGAGGTAAACTTCTAATTAATTTATAAGTGTTAAATATTAGTATTTATGCACAAATTAATAATTCTTAACCTAAAAAGCAATAGTCTTTACTTCTACCAAATTAAAGTTCTTTTTTTAAAGAAAATTTGGATTCCACGTAGAAAAAAAGGCAGGAACTATTAAGTGAACTATTGAGTCAATCATTGAAGAACAATTGGACATCAATTATGATGACAATCTAGTACTATTTGTATTCAATTTGGACTCTACAAACACAAAATTACACGATCAAATAATTTTGTAATAGTTCATTGAAGAACAATTGGACATCAATTATGATGACAATCTAGTATTTGTATTCAATTTGGACTCTACAAACACGAAAATACATGATCAAATAATTTTGTATCATAATTATATACCCACAAAAAAAAAAAAACTTTCCATATATTTGACTTCCTATATATAAAAAAGTCTTCTAATATATTTAGGAGTTCTGTTCAAAAATAATTTTTTTCATATATTTATTATAATCAATATTTAATATTATAAGTTAATGGTATAATAATTGGAGGAAATAACTGAAAAGACAATTTTGTCTATTGCAAAAAAAATTAATGAAGGACAAAAAGTTCAAATCATTTTTCTAAGGACCTTCACATTATTAATATATTGTTATATTATATATATATATATATATATATATATATATTATTATATTATAAATTTTGCAATGAAATAATACTAATATGACATAAATAAAATGGTAAGATTTTAGGATAGTGATGTAGTGAATGAGATTGTTTTTTGCTTAATCAGTTTTATTGCAAAAAGACGCTATTGCCCAATAAATTCTCTTCCATGCGAATTCAATAACTAAACATCCGATAAGAATAAACTAAGGGGCCGTTTGGTATCAAGACAAATAATGCAAGGATTAGTAATGCATGTATTAGCAGTGCAAAAATTAGTAATGCAAGGATTGTAGTGCTTGAATTATTTTTTATTAAGTGTTTGGTACATTGTATTAAAAATTAGATATACTATATATTGTGTTTGATTTAAAATGCTACAAAAATCACCTTCACAATTATACCGTTGAATTTTTGTAGGATTTTCTATTTCATTAAATTAATCAAGTTAAAAATTAAAATATGAACAAAAATTTATCTATAATTTTCAGGTGTGATGTGCCACTATCGAAATCCTTAGTAGCACGGTGTACCCTCCATATTAGATTTATATTGGATTTATTTTTCAATGAACAACTCTCTCTAAATAATAAAATTTGTAAACTAATTTATTTAAATAAATTTATTAGAAAATAAAGTCAAGAAAATAAAAATACGCTTAAAAGAATTTGAGGGTTATTTTTGTTTTTACACATATTAGTCCATGGTATTAAAATTAATGTATTACTAATACCACAAAATGAGATGCATTAGTTATACATCATCTAATATCATGTATGGTGTATAACTAATATTCCCTACATTCCACAATAACTGAATTGTTAGAATATGACAAATATGTTAGGAAAAAAAATAAATACATAAATTAGACATGTTTTTTCATTTTTACCCTTTTGTAGGGTAGTTAATTAATAAATCAAGTCCTTTGAACTCAATTTTGAAAAGTTAATTAATGAAGGATAATATTGAATTTTTTTTTCAATATCTATCTTGAATATTGAACAATTCAATTATTTTAAACACTAAAAAATACTCCAACAATTCAGTTATTATGGAATGGAGGGAGTACATGTATTAGTTATATACAATGGTCCAAAATTCTACCAAATATAATACTAAATAATACCACACTTAGGGTGTGTTTGATACGATGAAAAATATTTTCCATGGAAAATGTTTTCCTGGAAAATAAGTTGATTTTCTACTTATTTTCTCATGTATTGTTAATGAGTGAAAAATATTTTTCGAAAAATATTTTATGGTGTTTGGTTGGTGGGTAGCAACTATTTTTTAGAAAAATATTTTCTAGTGTTTGATTGGTGAGTGAAAAAATATTTTTGTAGAAAATACTACTAACTGTTACTAGTATATCAGTGTCTCTAGCAACTTAACAATTTGTAAGAACTAATTTAAGCATAACAAATAATATCAATATCGAATACTGAAATATTACAATTACTAAATTTAAGCAACTATTAATTAGCAAATATAGGAAACCATTTTTAATATTTTGTCAGGACAATCTCGAGATACTATAATCAATAGAAATATAACGGAATGACAAGCTTATTCAACCTCATAAAACAAGTTACATCGATGACAAAATGAAATATGTAATTAACAAAAGTAACATAGGTATCTATGCATATGAAAATAGCAATACATTCAACGAACATTGGAAATGAAAAAAATTCGGTCTTCACTATTTTTTATTTCAAGCAGTGAAAAATTGAAGCAAAGCACAGTGAAAAATATTTTTAAGTAATGTAAATTTTTGAGAAATGTGAATTTTTTGAGTCATGTGAATATGAGTGTTATTGGGGTGGGGAAGAGGGATGGGGTGGGGTCATAAATCACATTTGTCATTTTCTGGAAAATGACTTTCATTGGCCCACGAGGGAAGTCATTTTTCCTCAAATTGAGGAAAATGAGCTGTTGTGAAAAATATTTTCCAAACATTTTATTACAACCAAACAAAAAAAAATAGAAAAACATTTTCCAAAAAATATTTTCCATCATACCAAACACACCCTTAATACGTGAACTATTCCTAATAATACCTCCTACCAAATGCCCCCTAAGTACTAAGATGTAGGTAGACCCCACAGCAACTGGGGTATGCAAGAACATAAGAGTAAAGTGGGATTGGGCACACCAGATGACTCCCCAGGGCCAGGATAGTAAAACTAAAACAAAAACAAAGACCAAAGACTGAAAAGGGAGCTAGCATTCATTCTTCATTTAGGCCCGTTTGGCCATAATTTTTTTTCCTTTTTTTTGGAATTCTTTTTTACTTTTATTATTTTTTCAAAAATTGTAGTGTTTGGCCATAAAAATTCAAAAAATTATTCCAGAGTTAAATTCTAAAATGTGAAAATAAATTTTTATTGTTTTCACAATTTTCACTCTCATTTTTAACTTTCATTATTATTACATATAATTCAATCTTTAAATTTTTACACAAACACCTCTTATAACTACAACCAACCACCAAAAAAAATAATTATTATTTGTTTTTTATGGTACAAAATTATTTTTAATTGTTACAGATATTCTAATCTCTTTTTTCTTTTTAATCAAAATTTACTAACGTGAAGTAAAAAATAATAAATGACAATCTATGGCGGAAATATATCAACTTTATTTTGAATGAACTATATTATAGAAATTTAAGGCCTACTACATTATGTTACTTAAAAGTGAGAAATTTAATACTTTTTTCTTGCCATTCTAATTTTCTATATATGACATATAATGACTATTATGATGTTAATAAATTATTAAGAAGTGGTCAATAAAGTCGTATATCAAACATAACGTAACGATCTATATTTACGATACAATAATATTCAAGGAAAATCAATATCATCAATAAAGAAAAAACAAAAAATTAGCAGTAATCTATTTAGAAATAATTCATCCGTAAATTTTTAAAAAAAGACCAAATTCAATAAAATAATTAATTCAAGTGAAAGTAATTAAGAATTTTCATCAATAAATTTAAAAATATATAAAATATATTTATATCCATCAATCATATTTATCAAAATATATTTATTCTATTCAATCAATTATGGTTAAATAAATTTATTTAGCTCGTACTTGTGATATTTTTATTCAAATTTTAGAAGAATAACAATCATAATAATTAATTTGTTGTTAATTATTTTATCAATTAAAGACATAAATTATTTTCTCAACATGTAATTGTATGTTAGTAGGTAAATTAGTAGTCGAGTGATTTTGATAATTCTTAAAAGTTGAGGGTATAAAATCATATTAATTTTTTTTTCAAAAGTCTAAAAAATAAAAAATTACAAAAAGACATGACCAAACACAACTCTAACTTCATCTCCAACTCCAACTCCAACTCCAACTCCATCTCAACTCCAAAAAAATAATAATTTTTCATAGCCAAACGGCTACTTACTCTCTCTCTTCTTCATTTTCCCTTTTGTCTTCTTCTCCTCTCCTCTCTCTTTATCTATCTATATACATCGTAGTTCCTTTACCGCTCCTCCTCCTGAGTCTTCCTCCTCCAACTTTTTCGGTGTTGCAAAATCGGTCAATATCTCAAACTCAACGTCTACTCGATCCAGGTAATTTTACCTCCTTTTCTATACATCGTTTTAACCCTGGATCACCCTAATTGTTGATTTATTCACTCGAATTAGCGTTTTTTCTGGGAATTCTTAGCTGATTTTTTTTTTTTAACTAAATTCTGTGCTGGGTATAGCTTTTTTTTTTTTGCTTGCTTATCTGACTTTTTTCCTTCCAAGCCTGAGCTAGAAATCAACGCGGTTTTGTTGTAATTACCATTAAACCCCTCGACTTTTCTTTTGGGAGTAAAATGTAAGAGGGGACTTTTTTTTTTAAAGAGTTTGGTCCTTTTTTTCTTGCCAACAAATTCACTTCTCTTTCAGTTAATTTGTTCCCTATGTTTTATGATGTTCTGCATATAATAGTTCATTTTTATCTGTTACTTTATCCCAAAAAAATTTGGTCCAAATATACGTGCCCTTACAAAATGAACAAAACATTAATAGTTTTCCCCTATTATGTCCTTACTGCTCCATGGTAGTATATAATCATCATTAATTACTGAGTCATTTAGCTAAATTTGAAGGCATTAAAATTGACGATAATTTTCCTTTAAATAATATACTCTTTCCATTCCTTTCTAAGTCCTCCTCCTGGTTTGTGATTTTGTTCCTATGTAAGTGTATGTTTGATAATAATCTTCCTAATATGCACTTGAATTTTAATATAGTAATCAATATCAATTTGAAAAGAGATAAAATATAATTAGGAGTAAGTTGGTAAAGTTATCTTCAATTTTTCTTCTTTTTAGGAGTGAGTAGTTTATTAAAGGGTGTGCCCAAGGCAAAAGGAACACTTATTTAGGAATGGAGGGAGTATTGACTAAAGAGGGACTTTTTCTCGGTGGTTTGTTTTCATCAAGCTTCTTTTCTGTGTTTTTATTTTGAAATTAATCTTTTTTTAGTTATTTTCTCCTCTATGTTTATTGTGTTTTTGATGCATGAAGTTGGAGAGAAGAATTATCAACAAACGAGTTCTGATTTTTCATTTTCTTATACAGGGTTGTGACGAGTTAAAGTTTGACTTCCAAATCCTCATGCAGAAGAACCTATAGTTGTCTTGACGGGAAAATGTTGGAAGCTCCAAAGTTTGCGGGACTTATAGACTTAAATGAGAACCATGATCATTATGGACTGTCACAAAATTTTTATCGTAAGCTTGGTGAGGGATCAAACATGTCAATTGACAGCTATGGGAGCTTGCAGATGAGCAATGGTGGAGGTTCAGTTGCAATGTCGATGGATAACAGTAGTGTTGGATCAAATGATTCACACACTCGTATTTTAAACCACCAGGGTCTCAAGCGTGTCCACAATAATTATTCTGTTGCAGCTAGTGTAAATAAGGGCAAAGCTTCTCATGGCTTGAGTGATGATGCTCTAGCTAAAGCTTTGATGGATCCTCGATTTCCTACCAATGGGCTTGAGAATTATGATGAGTGGACAATTGATTTGAGAAAGCTCAACATGGGGCCAGCTTTTGCTCAAGGGGCTTTTGGGAAACTCTACAAGGGAACTTACAATGGAGAGGATGTTGCTATCAAGCTTCTAGAGAGGCCAGAGAATGATCTTGAGAGGGCTCACTTGATGGAGCAACAGTTTCAGCAGGAAGTCATGATGTTGTCAAGGTTGAGACATCCAAATATTGTTCGGTTTATCGGTGCATGCCGTAAACCCATGGTGTGGTGTATTGTCACTGAATATGCTAAAGGAGGATCAGTTCGTCAGTTTCTCACTAAGCGACAAAATCGAGCCGTGCCCTTGAAGTTAGCAGTGAAGCAGGCCTTGGATGTAGCAAGGGGTATGGAATATGTGCATGGCCTGAATCTGATACATCGTGACCTAAAATCTGACAATCTGCTAATTGCTGCTGATAAATCAATCAAGATTGCAGACTTTGGGGTTGCTCGTATTGAGGTGCAGACAGAAGGAATGACGCCAGAGACTGGAACATACCGCTGGATGGCTCCGTAAGCCTCTAACCTTATAGCAGCCTCCTAAAATGTGATTGTCTTATTCTAGTCCAGCCTTTTGTCAAAACCATAAAACAGAGCTTTTTGTTCCCCAAAATGTGAAATATAACCATAACACAGAACTAGTATAATTCATTCAAATGTTCTGCATACTTGTGTTTGCAATACAATTGCCTTTAACATATCAAAGAGAAAACAGAAATGGCAGCAACTAGCAATCAAATATGTTTATGTTCCAATATGATATTTGTCTGAACCTTTACTTTGTGTTATATCTTAAATACTGGCCTTAACTCACTTAGCGAAGGGATCGAACATGTGACCCTTGCGCAAGTCCCTCAATCTTTGCCAGTTGAGCTAATCCCCAGGTGGAAAATGATTGGTTTAAGAAATAATATTTTGAAACAACCGGGTTGATTGTGCCTAAGGTTCCTATTGTATGCCTGATGTTGCTAAGAGAGAGAAGTTTTTCTTCCCGTCAACCTTTGCACTTAGTTATTTGTGTCTCTTGCCAGAAATGTGAAAAAGACTCTTTTTTTGTGGGTTTTAGTGTGCTTCACTCAGTTTAGCTCATGGAATTTGTTTTCAGGGTGTTTCTGGGAGAGATGAACCATAATTCACACTCATGTGTTTTTAAGGAATGTTCTAGTTAGAACATTATACAAAAGCTCATCTGTCACCCTCCTTTTGAACTTCTGAAGGACGAAAGCTAATTATATATTTTTTGGCTTCACCATATATTTGTCTCATCTTTTGTTCCCTCCTATGCCATTCTTTGGTTTTTATTTCATCTGACCAGACTCTCTGGTAATAAACTGTTCATCGCACTCATTCCGTGTAACAGTAATCGAACGACTGAGAAATGTTAACCATTTCCGTTTTGTAGCTGTAGGCTCTTCAGCTTAAGTTGTTCAACTTATTCTTTTTGGTGAATCATCTCTTGTTCTTAACTTAAAATTCGACAGAATTAGCTCCAAGATTAGAGTTTCTTTTAATAATGTGGTGCCGGGGCCAACAACTTGCCCGCACCCTGAATATTAACCGGGTACCTGTTACCTCCTGCCAACACAAGCACAGATTACTTGGTCCACCAAAGTTTAGATAGATGCAGATAAGAAGAAATCAGCTGGTGCTTCTGTCTAAACCTTCTCCCGACCAATGTTTGCACCACTTTATTGACCACTATACCACACCCTGTGCTCCAAGATTAGTTTCTTCTCCTTGCCCTATTTCAAAAAATAGAAGTAAGAGTAGATTGGCAAAAATACAACTTGTGTAATCATAACATTTCACTATGTTTTTGCTTGAGATTATGTACTGAATAGTGAAATTGAATTTTTATGTTCAATTCCAATGGATATTTGTGGTTTTGATGTTTCTTATGGAAGGTTACGTGATCATGGAAGGCGGAAGTAGAGCCAGTAATTCCTATTAGATCTTTTCTGGGACATTCTTTCTCTCAAGATTTTGAGAAGCAAAGTCCAATGCTTGTGGGAAGCTCTGGAATGGGCAAAAGTAGGTTCAAACAGTGTCTGGATATAGGTGATCAGTTTGAAATTTACCTGGTGAAGCTGAACCTTTGTTTAGATTCCATAATTAGGTCTAGAAATCAGATGCCTTAGGTATTTCCATTGTAGATCAGGCTGGTGCATGTATAAAATGCTTTACTGTGATTTATTGTAGCTTCTAATTTTAACGCCACTAAGCCTATGAGCGACTCTTTTATGTGACAGACGACTCATATAATCCTAGCCTTTAACTATCTTTGGGATGCGTTGAAATTAATCGTTTTCTGCTCCTGGTAATGCATGGGGAAAATTCTTTTGTGGACGTATTAACTTTCGATTAACAAAAAAAATGAATAAAGTCTCCCATAGTGTAAGAATTTAACTGACTCTAGATAATTCCTTTCCTAGTAGATGGCTCTGCAACTCTTGTCTAAAATTGTACCCACATCCTCGAATACCTGAATGATTTCAAATGGACTTTACAGTTCATGGTGTAAATTATAGAGTTTAGAAATTATCTATTGAGTAGTCATATAGCAATGGATTGAGGCATAGTTGTTATTCCAAGAGATAATCTTTTACTGTACTGTTTGAGAGAAATTCTTTAAACTGAAAGTTAAGGCAGCCTTCTCCCAGTAAGTGGGTTGTAGTCTCTTTCTCTGTGCCCCTCTCATACTTAGAAAATTCTTTGTTCAGTTATGCGCAGCCACCTTAAAAAGCTCTGACTCGCAGTACGTGAGTGTGGTTTTGTTTTTTGGGGTTTGGGAGTGGGGGATGATGAATTTTATTTGGATATAAATGAACGTGTTTGAAACCTGTTGGCTTAAGGAGACATCTGAAATACAATGCCCCCCTCCCCTTGGGTTGGTACCTCTTAAAACAGGTCCTGAAGTTTCGCGTATTAGTACGGGATCTAAGCTAGCAGTGGAAGAAGTTTTCTGCTCTTTGTGAGGTCCCTTGGTCAAGTTCTTTAGGTTTGGTACATTTTCCTGATCTCATTATTATAGTACATGTAATGAGGAAAACAACGGAGGACCTTTGTCGAAAAGGTGCTTTTTATTCCGAAACGGCTGTCCTAGCGCCTTCCTATTTTAAAGTTTCTCTCTTTTGTTTGGCTCTCTTTCTCTTCTTGAAGTAAAAGTGCTTGAGCAAAGTTCTTGGGTATTCTTGTTTCAGTCTCTTGTGAATATTGCAGTGTTTCTTGTTTGTGCCCCTAGTGTGGATTATTCTTCATGCAATTAAGGATCTTGTTCAGTGCCAGGTACAACCTCCTCAAGGCATTTATCTGAAGTATGAGAGTGAATATTTTATGTATTTTAACCTTTGTTGTCGCATTGGTTATGTCAAATGTTTCTACCGTTCTGGTTTGCTCCTTCCTGATATGATCTTTGCCTCACTTGAGATAGTTTCGAATATGCTTTCAACTAATAAAATTCAAATTCTACGGCATATTTAGGCAATGGGTTTGTTATGCTTCCCTTTGTGTTTTGACATTTGCTATATTCTTGTCAAAGTAGGCAATTTTTAGATGATTGGAAAACAATAGCTAATTGTTCCAAAGTTTTATTGCTAGCAGCTACTCCGTATTCCTAGTCTCCTCCTCTCGAACCCCCAACTGTTGAAAGCTTGCACAATTGCTTTAGAGGGTACCCTAGTGTTACCACACGCACATATCAACATGGTGTATGGCACGAAAAACCTTTCGATACAAGATAGGGCCATTCACATGAACGAAAAAAATGAATCCATCACATATATATTTTATATAGTGATGGTGTTTGAGTTAGCTCATATGCACCTCGACTACTCTTTCTAGTACCTACTACCTCCTTTGCGGTGGGCAACTCTGCCACCAAGGGTTTAGGCGATGAGAAGAAATCGTCTCTCAATTTTGTAACCTTAGTCTTCCATGATTTTTATCCCACTTCTTTGACCATTACACCGTACATTGGGTGGACTCAAAATCACAATGTACTACAATTTTCCACATCCATTCATGCTTTTGCACATGCAGTATGAACTTTTCTCTAAGTGTCTCCTCAAATTTTTCGCTGTTAGGGTGGGATCCCACATGGCACCAGTCTTATTAAAAGCCATTGTTTTGTCCCTCAAAGCCATGAAACTATGCGAAGAAAAGGGTTATCTCATCATTGGTGAAGCCATGTGCTTCAGAGAAGTATGTGATTCAAGCAACGATGTGCTAAGTAATCCCAATAAGAAGCCATCAGTTCGTTGAATCTCAGCTTTGAGGTGTTAGATTGACATTGACATGATTGTTCATGGCATGCTCTAATTAGTTATTTTAATTGCACTTTGATTACTAATTATGTTTTGGTATTTTTCAAATTGTGATTTGTGCGCGCCACTTGAAAGAAGTATGTGTTTCACTGTTTGTTTTTTTTCCTTCAAGCCACATTGTCCATGTTTGCTTTTTTGTACTCTTCACATATAAAACCACGGATGTCACACTGTAAAGATGCCACCGTATTAGGTGATATATACTTGCGTGCTATTTCCATCTTTGCTTTGCCCTTACACCCCAAGCAGACATCTAATTATGATTCATTGAGGAATATATTTGTTGCTTGCTCCATAACTTCTTTAGAAAACCATCAATGTCATTCCAATTCTATACTGGATAGGTCTCCTAAAAGGTACATACCGGGACACTTGGTCTGCCTCACTTCTGATAATTTCAGCTTTTGTTGTGTTCATATTAACAGTGGCATAGAGAATAAGTTGGGGAACTCTCCTTGAGAGTCAAAACTCTGAACCGTACTTCAAGCCAAGAGGCTCATCGCCATTATTTTTGCAAACACAATATATTCTGACAATTCTTTTGAATCTGGTCATCCTATCGTTATTGCCTACAGCATCCATATCGTGCAACTATGCAAGGATCAAATTCATCCATAGTGTCTCCTTTGTAGGCTTGGTTAAAAAGTTTTTAGTTAAAAGGTTTTTATAGCCTGCAAATATCTGGTCTTCGTACTTCCAAGCTTTCATCATCTTCCTATCCATTTTTGGATGTTTTCCCTGTCACCATTTGTTCCATCCCATTTGTTCCATCCCGTAGGAAGTCCTGCGTTGGTTGCTCTTGTTCTTACTAGCATAATAACTGTGGATGGGATAGGAAACAGACACATGAAATATGCTGGAATACTGGTGACTACAGTCCTGGCTTTTATCTCTGAAGATCGGCAGAGAAAGCCTTGTAGCCAAAACTTTTCATTCTTGTTCGTGGTTGTCGATGCTAAGAGGTGGTGTCATCTTCTGCAGTGGACAATATTTTAGGATATTTACACAAAAAGCTGAATGAATTGCTCTCAGCCTCCATTTGCTGAAGAAGAAGTTTATGTAAAGCGATTAAGCAGTGTAGAATGTAGATCTTTTTTAAATAACTATCAGCTTTTTAGATCTCTCTTGGAGGAGACAAGTATAGTAAAGAAAAGCACATGGATCAAATCTTCCGAAGGATTTGGATAGGCTGATATAGCATGTGTACATTCACATAAAAAAAACAAGAATATGGATACAGAGGATTTTCATTCCTCTGCTCTACCAACTGAGCTATCCTGGCTATTCCCAATTTAGTACCCTCATTTTATTAGGGATTGGAGTCTATGTCAATTAAAAGGACAAAAGTAGATTAAAAATTCTAACTTTGTCTTTCAAGAAGAATGTATTACACTTTTCTGTGTGTATGGATACACCTTAGTGCCATTTATCATTAAGTGCTTTGCATACATGACAGCTAAAGCAGTTGTCACATAAACTTTATAATCATGTAATTAGAACATAAAGTACAAGTAAATTACTAACTCCCTATATGATAATTATAGTAAAGTTTTAATGGCAAAAATAAAACTTTCACTTCAAGTTAGGCCTGCATAGAGCATTGTGTTTGCATATTCATATAGCTGACCCAGCTTTGTTCGAGGTTAAGGTTGTTTTATTGAGTTGTTTATTGTGCCAGTACTACTTGGGAGCCTTTTCAGTTGGGAACTTGGTAACATGTTGCTACATTTTAACAGATCAGAGGACATCTGAACTTGTCTTGGTTTAGAGCGGTTAAAATATTATTTATGTAGCCTTTATAAAAAGGTATTCCTTATGTTAGCTCATTATTTTGTTTCTCAGGCTTAATGTGGCAGTTAGGATGTAGACATCGAGTTAGATGAGAAATCCAGGATGTAAAGAGATTGAAAGATGGAGCTATATCCTTTTCTATCGGTCGGAGATTCATTACATAATTAATTTTTAAGAAGAGTATGTACTATGTATGGATACATTATACAAGTCTAAGATACTATTGTGTGACAAGTTTCCATGGTCTGGCCTTCAAAACAATATTAGAGATGAACTTGTCCTGGGAGATGAAATTACATTTTCAAAAAGCCGAGGGGATTGGAGATTAAGCGTGCATTTGTTAGAGAAATATGGCAAATGAAGTTTTTCATTTCCAGTGGACAATCTTTGTCCGACAGTTTGTCGAAGAAGATGGTGATTGTCGATACCTATAAGACACTGTCAAAATGCTTATGATTAAGCTTGCACGTGTCAAAGAAATATGGCAGATGGATTTTTCACTTCCAATTGGATAATCTTTTCCGACATTTAGTTGAAGAAGATGGTGTTTGTGGGTGGCTATAAGACACTGTCAAAATGCTTGTGATAGGAATTGACGTATATAGTGGCTCTGGGGATGTTCAAGTGTGTTGTTGCGGTTGAGATGGACCGCTTTCTTGTGATGGCACAAGATTTTTCAATGCAGTTATTCCCAGTGCGAGGAATGAGTAGTGTGTAGATGAGTAGCATGCATGGCTTATTTAAGGAAAATAGATGCGAACTTGCCTAGCACCATAGTTGATGCAATAAAGGTCGTCCAAGTTGCCATCTTCATGTCGAATAAGGCCGTAGCTTGGCATGTCTAGCAACTCTTTTAAATTACATCCAATTATACTATATTCAAAAATTCGCTTTCAGGTTATTTGGAATAGGAAATGACCTGTCACATATCCCTAGAAAAACTATCTTTCACATCTTTTAGCAATATTCGGAATTGCATGTTTTTGTTTCTTCGGCAATATGCCTTCATTATTCTTGTTGCAAAAGAGAGACAATATTCCAATTGTTGTTTAGCATGTGTGCGCTGTTGTGAGGGGGTTAATTGAGTGCATTTTACTCTGTTTTGCAGGGAGATGATCCAGCACCGACCGTACACACAAAAAGTTGATGTTTATAGTTTTGGCATTGTTCTGTGGGAGCTCTTAACAGGGATGCTTCCCTTCCAGAACATGACTGCTGTGCAGGCAGCTTTTGCAGTGGTCAACAAAAATGTCCGTCCAATTATCCCCAATGATTGTTTGCCTGTCCTAGGTGAAATCATGACTTGCTGCTGGGATGCTAACCCTGACAATCGGCCACCCTTCTCTCAGGTGGTCAGAATGCTTGAGGCTGCAGAAACAGAGATCTTGACAACGGTCAGAAAGGCCCGTTTCAGGTGCTGCATCAGTCAACCCATGACTACAGATTGATTTGGAAAGAGGAAACTGTATGTAGGCAGTAAGGGCAATAGTAAGGATTTGGGAAAGGCTGAACAAAACTGATTCTAGAGTCTGCCATGTGTACCTATGACGCATAATTTCTTTATTCAGATAGAAAAAATGGGAGAAAATTATGATAAGAACTGTTTGATTTTGTATTGTATCTTCTTTTGTTTTCCTTTTCTCCTTGAATTTAAGATTCTGAAAAGTGATGATAGAAGAGTGTGTATTTATACATGTCCATTTATGGCCTACTTCCTATTCTACTTTGATCAAATTTTATCAGGTGCAGAAGATGTTACATGCTGATCCAACCCACCAGCCTACCTTTTGTATCTGTGATGCTTGATTTAATTGTGCAGAAAATGTGGGCATTTCGGACATATGTTTGGAAGTCGGCCGTTCATGCCGTTAAGGATGTACTTGCTTTTCCTTTTTTTCGTCGAGATTGGGTTGGTGTTCAGTGTACAGCTTGTCTAGCCTATGCTTTGCAAGCCTACATAGGGTACACGATTGAAAAGAATGCCTTGGATGGATGCCTGGGCATTGAGAAGGAAGGACACTTTCAGACCGATCTCCTTGAAATTTGACAGTTCGAATTTCGAAAAGAAGAGTCCTCTTGGCTCCCCATTGTTATCTAAAGAGTCGAAAAGACCGGGAGATGAGGAGTCAAATAATTTAAGTGTGGGAGATTGTTCCCGAAGTCTTGCACTAGGGGTACAAGGCGCGCACACAAGTCATATAGAATATGTACGGGAAAATTAACCCTGTACCCTATTCTGCCCTAGCCTCCAAACCTTCAGAATAGGCCACCTGCCAACTCTGCCCATGGAATTCCGCAACTCAAGGTACTCCCAAAGGGAAAGAGGACCGCAAATAGGCCAAGTTTCTCCTTGTCTTAGGTTCTCTTATCAGAAGGTGAATAAGAGTAGCTTACAACACCACCTCCATGCAGCTACCAAACACCTTGAATGCTGCTTGCGCCTTGAACAAGGTACTCCCAGGGATGAGATTCTAACATATCTAATGATGGCAGTGACGTAAGTCTCGACACCCTCAGTAGAGGTTAGGACTATTGCAGAAGAGTACTCCACTAACCCCATTCTCGGCCTTTCCCATGGTCCTTACCTTAATCTCATCACAAACTGAGCACATGTGATGCAGACAGATCACCAAGATAGATGACGATAATAAGGAAAGGAGTATATGAAAAACAAAAATAGAATATGGTCTCCCTAGAAAGATGTTCCATTGAAAGGCTCTTCCTCTTTTTTACCACCTCTTCTTTATTTTCTTTTTCTTTTTTTTCTCTCTTTCACGCTTTGCGATTAGATGGAAGGGGTGGATAATGGAAAGGTAGGACAACATGGCTTCTTATAAGCCAAGGCCCATCTATCGCGAAGAAAGTAAAGGGCCTCGAATGCTCACTATATGGATGGTCAACAACGCAAGATAAGATAAGACCTAGAAGTCAAAACATACAGGGATAACCCGTCTTCAATGGTGACCATTTGGATATCAAGGATAACTGTTCAATTTCTCCTCCAATCAATGAACGGACGCGGTAGAGGGTGAAAAGATAAAACATCAAGAGGGAAATAATATGAGGTCGCTACATCAAAAGAGAAAAGCCATCGGAACAGGGCCATAGAACCAAGGTCATGGTCTCGTGATTGCCTCATAAATATCAACAAGCCCACCACTTAGCAAATAAAGCGAAAGCAACAACTAGGGAATCTATCAAATTCGATAACTTGGAGGGGGTTTCCTTTTCACCAACAGCCAGACAGGATCAGATGACATTTAGAGGAGAGTCCGAGAAGGTTCAACGAGTATCAATGCGGAGACTAAATAATAGTTCAGAAAGGTAGCATCGAACAACTTCCAAAGATAAATGCACCAACCTAGGCGTGGCCATAGAGCAAAAATAAGCCTAAGTTGTTCTCGAACGACCCAAGCCAAATGAATCAGATTCGAAACCCCCTATATCATATATATACTACACAATCGAAATTTTTGTCTGATATAACTCATTAAATTCATATCAAACATTATTTTGGAGGAGGAGAAACATACGTCATATTTCACGTGAAACAGAAGCATTGCAGCCTGATAGCTTGCAATCAAGGAGAAGAAGAAGATATACTGAAGCTGAATTTTTATTATTCTCTATTGAAGCTTTACAATTATAAGTCTATTTATAGACTTGAGCTAAGAATGAGCTAAGAAGTGAATCATGTATCCAGCTCATTGACAACTTATTGTAACTAACTAATCATTATCGAACAACCTCTAACAACCTTCAACAACTTCTAGAACTAACTCAGCTATCGGGTAACTAACTAACTACTACTATCAGTATTACACACCAATGAACAGTAGTTGTGTATGTAGCAGTGTATGTAGTAGTCAAAATACTCCCCCTCAAGATGTAGGGTGCAGAATGTTTAGCACACCAAGCTTGCCAAGTAAATGAGTATGTTGAGCAAGGTTCAGGCCCTTGGTAAGCAGGTCAGCAAGTTGATCATAAGACTGAACATGTAGAGCCTTAATCAATCCATCTTCGATCTTGCCCCTAATGAAATGACAATCAATCTCAATGTGTTTTGTTTTCTCATGAAACACAGGGTTGTTGGCCAACTGAATGGCTGAATTACTGTCACTAAAGACTGAAACAGGAAGGGTGACATGAACCCTGAGTTCCTGAAACAAACCAACCATCCAAGTAAGCTCTGCAACTGCTGAAGCCATGCTTCTGTACTCAGCTTCAGCAGAACTCCTAAAAACAGTGTGCTGTTTTTTTTTTTATTTCCATGATAATAGTGATTCACCAAAGTGAATGGCATAACCAGTAACTGATCTTCTGGTGTTTGGACAAGCAACCCAATCTGAGTCACACCAACAAGTTAGAGTATTAGCAGGCTCAGGCTTTAACCAGACACCTTGTTGGAACCTTTAAGGTATCTGACCACCCTAGTAGCTGCTTCCCAGTGAGACTTCTTGGGGTGTTGTATGAATTGGCTGAGAGTTTGGAAAACAAAGTTAATGTCCAGCCTTGTAATAGTGGCATACATAAGTTTGCCAATAAGTATTTGGTAAGATGAAATATCTAATAACAACTCATCTCCTTGTGCACCTGTGGCTTGATCATACTCAATTGAGGTTAACTTGGCAATAGACTCTTAAGGAGTGATAGCAGGTTTAGAACCACTAAGTCCTGTGTCAGCAATCAACTCAAGAATGTACTTCCTTTGGTTAAATATGATCCCTGATGCTGATCTTAAAAATTCAATACCTAAAAAATACTTGAGATCCACCAAGTTTTCCATTTTGAACTGCTGATGCAACTTGATTTTGGTGGCATTGATCAATGATGCACTGCTCCCAGTAATTAGCAAATCATCAACATATACAAACACTGTAACAGTATCATCACCTTGATGTAAAGTGAACAGGGAATAGTCATGTGCACTCTGGGTAAAACCAACATCAAGTAAGGCATGAGTGAGCTTCAAATTCCACTGCCTGGAGGCCTTCTTAAGACCATACAAGGATTTGATCAACTTACACACCTTGTGCTCCCCCGGTCTTCTAAATCCTTTTGGCATTTCCATGTAGACTTCCTCCTCAAGATCTCCTTGTAGGAATGCATTATACACATCTATTTGATGAAGATTCCAACCTTTAGATATAGCTACTGCAATCACACATCTGACTGTAACCATCTTAGCCACTAGTGAGAAGGTTTCATGATAATCTAACCCTTCTGTTGACTATATCCTTTGGACACTAACCTTGCTTTAAACCTCTCTACTTCACCATTTGCAAGATATTTGATTTTGTATATCCACTTAGAACCAATAATATTCTCCCCTTTAGGTATATCAACAATGATTTGGCTTCCAAGGCTTGAATTTCTGACTTCATAGCTTCCACCCACCTTTCATCTTGTACAACTTATTTAAAGTGCTGAGGCTCAGTCAAATTGGAGAATTTGGTTAAATAACACTGATAAGTAGGACTCAGATTTTTGTAAGACAAGCTGTTGGCTAATGGATGCTTCCATCTCTGGTTTCTAGAAGTGTCAACATAATCATGCATCCATACTGGTGGTCTGCTTGTTCTTGTTGGTCTACTGGAAGATGGTTTTGGTAGGGAAGGCTCATCTTGATAGGTGTCTGCATGATTTGTGCCAGGTGAAGCTGCACCAGGTAATGTAGTACCAGGTAATGTAGCATTAGTAATGCCATCCTCCTCAATTGGAGCATCTTTAGTAACCTCTTAGTAGATGTCTCAGTGAGTATTTCAGCATCTGTGGGGATCAAGAAGTCGGTGATAACTTCTTCAGATGAGGAAGCTTGCATATTTTGTGCTGGTGAGGAAGCAAAAAGAAATGTATCTTCATGAAACACAACATCTCTACTGCCTAATAGTCTTTTTGAGGAGAAATCCCGTAACAAATATCCCTTCTGAAACTCTGAATATCCTACCAATACTGTAGGTTTGGCCCATTCTGTGAATTTATCACCTCTTGGTAGGATAGTTACATAACATAGGCATCCAAATACCCTGATATGAGATAACTTGGGATCCTTGGAAAACAACAACTAAAATAGGCTCTTACCACTCAGAACAGAAGATGGTAACCTGTTCATTATATATACTGCAACCTTTACACATAGTCCCCAATACTTAATGGGAAAGTGATACTGAAACTTGAGTGCTCTGGCTATATTTAATATGTGTCTGTGCTTTCTCTCCACAACTCCATTCTGTTGAGGAGTGTGAGGACAACTGGTCTGATGCAAAATGCCTAGGGACTGAAATAATGCCTTACATTGAGAGTTGATAAATTCAGTTCCATTATCAAATCTGATGGTTTTCACCACCATTCCAAATTGAGTTTTAATCATGGAAATGAATGTTTTAATAGCCACTATGGTCTCAGACTTTTACTGTAACAGGTGAACCCAAGTGTGTAACGCCCCGAATCTGGTACCCGAAATGCTACACGGTGCTCATGATCCCGAAGGACCATAAGCTAATCCATGTCTAATATCTGTAATTGGGCACTGCATAGCTGAAAGGCTATAAGGTTCAAACATCTGATAAAACATAACATCTGGAAATATGGTATATCAATACCAAAATAAAACTGAAATAACTGTCTGAACATGCTATAGTATGAAAGCCTCTAAACTGTCTAAAAACTGTGGAGTTGATGGGATATGTCCCCAACTAACTTCGGACTACTGAAATAATAAAGTAATAAAATAATCATGCTATCCTCGAATGATGAGGACTCACTGCTAGTCTGGCTGCTGAACGTTTGATCTACTAAAGATTCTCTGGAGCTCGTACTTCTAAACCTATGGTATAAAACACCATAGCGTAAATACGTCGTACGTTTGAATGTACTGGTATGCAAGTGATTTAGGCTGAATGCAAGGGGTTTATATGCATGAACAACACTAACTGACTGAATAACATTAGCGTGAGAATACATGCATGAATATGTGAACTGTAACTGAGATCATGACATCACTGAATCTGAATACTGATAACATAAGTTTCGCATAACTGATATACTATTATCTGAATGACTGTGTCTGACAGCCCTGTTTCTGATAGAACTAGCCGAGTTCCATACGGAATTGGGTGACTGTATCTGACAGTCCTGAATTCTGTAGAACTATCTGAGTTCTATTACTGAGACTGTAACTATAGGAAGTAGTCATCTAACTGACATGCCCCAAATAAGATAATATAATTGAGTTGGGGTCCAATCTGTAACCCCAATTGGAAGGGTGTCAATACCTCGCCACTGGTAAGGACAAACTGTGAGTAATCCCTCATCTAACAGGTACTCTAAGGAGAATGGTGGGACCCTCATATAACAGGTTAAGACACCTCATCTACCCTCAACTAGCTAGTTTGATGTCTTAACCTATGCTGGTTTCGTAGTTCTGGAGCGCAAAGATTGCTTCTAAGAATCACACCCTCTAATAAAAAGTGAGTTCCCATCCTTGGGCTCACTCGGTGCTGAATCCTACTCCCATCCGAATAGACACTGAACATGATTAACTGAACTAAACTAGACTGCATTCATTGAGTTCCGTTGACTGACGAAATACTACTGAGATTACTGAATTTATGAGATTTCTGAGATTACTGAGTTTACTGAGTTTTCCGGAGTCACATGACTGACTGAGTTCTATGAATCATGGCTTGACTGAGAGTATTTGGAAAACATGACACTAGCTCTAGGAACACAGCTAAATTGTCGGGTACAAGTACCCACAGGACTCGATAGCATGAAACTGACAAGACATGACATTTCTTGACACATGACCATAGTCAATAATTCATAGTACAATCATTGGGGATTTTCATGAAGTATTCGCATGCTATAATCTTACACATGAATAGGAATGCATGTAAATATATCATAATTTCATGAGCCTAATCTCATGAGCATTACGTCAATCCATTACAAAGCATAACAATAGCGTGAGAGTCATATCAAACATAAGGGAGAAACATGGATTCATCAATTTTGGTCACAAATGAGTCATAAGACATAATTCCTATTCTCTTAGGCATTTTATCAAACACCTTTCATGCATATCTTAAGGCTTAGGCATGAATATTGAAATAATACTTCATGGCAATATTTTACACTTCCAATGCAAAATTTCAATCATATACTAACATATTTTCATGAGAGTCATTAAAGACTTCAACTTGGAAATCAAACAACAACATAAACATGGATATAATTCAATTCATACCATGGAATCCAAAGTTTATATTTCAAATAGGGTTTCTTGAGCTTCATGGGCGAAAAGAACCCATGAATCAACACTTGACATACCTGGGTGGATGATTTCTTGAAGATTGGTGGAGGAAAGCTTGAATTCATGACTTGGAATTAAACACCTAGGGTTTCTTTTTCTTGGGGATTGATCTTCGAGAGAAATCCTAATTTGGTGTAATAGATGAATAATGAAGTTATGAGCTCTGGTCTGGTATAATTAGGGGTCAAAACGGGTGGAAAAAGACCCAAATACCCTTTTAAAAATGGCTTAAAGTCACTGATCAGAAATGGCGATGGTTTGGGCGATGGTCCGTTGCTGGCTCGACGGTCCGTCGGTCCATCCCATCGTACTTGGTCAGAACCTAAACTTTCTGCCTCGTCTGCGATGGTCCGTCGCTAGCTCGATGGTCTGTCGGTCCTGACCGTCGCACTTGGCCAGAAGATAGGTTCACTGCCTTAGTCGTGACGTCTTGGGAAATGGTCCGCCGCTAGCTCGACGGTCCGTCTGCCTGACCGTCGCTTCTGGGCAGTTCCTACAGTTCTCTGTAAAACGTCCATAACTTTTTACTCCGATACCGGATTTGGACGAAATTGGTATCGTTGGAAAGCTAATTCAATTTTGCACATGATAAAAATTCAAAATTAAGGAAATTCTATCCGATTTAAACATTAATTATTTAGAAAGTCATCACTAACTCTTCTGGAGACTGATATGACTTAAAAAAAGTTTGGGGTATTACAAAGTGTATCTACTATGGTCATCTACCATAGTCAAGAAATAACATTTGTTGTCAAAAGTAGTAGTTTTATATGGACCCCACAAATCTATGTGTACAAGTTCAAAACAAGTGGAACATCTAGTAATACTTGTAGGAAATGACAATCTTGTCTGTTTATCTTGTGGACACACAATACATTTATTCAACATATTTACATCACTAGGATTCTTCAGAATGTCTAAACATTTGAGAACCTGAGAAGAAACGTGTTCAAGTCTTTGGTGCCATAAGTTGCAACTAGAAGTTTAGACTTCTGCAATGAATTTTCAGGTTTTTGATCCTGACTGATTAGTATCTCCTATCCAACCACATTTAAGAACATATAGTCCACCCTCTTGCCTACCAATCCCCTTTACCTTGCCATAGAAGAGGTACTGAAAGATACAAAAATTAGTATAAAAGGACACAAAGCATGAAAGTTCCTTGGTTATTTTAGCAACAGACAACAAATTGAGTTTGAAGTCTGGAACAAGTAGAATATCTTTGATCACTTTATCTGCAAAAATATAGGCTTCTCCCGTGTGTGAGATTGTCACTTCATCACCTATTGGGAAGTGAATCTTGTCCAAATGTTTATAATCTAATCTGGTACTACTTTTGATTAAGTGTCTATGTGTAGACACATGATGTGTAGCACCTGAGTCTATAATCCATCTGTCAGGACATGCTTTGGATAAAAAACAAGTAGTAATACCTGTCATATTTACTTGTTTCATATCTTTGGTATCCTTGCTCAACATGGTCATCATATGAGTGTACTCCTCCTCAGTGAATATGTGAGGCTTGGCCAGTGGTGCGCGAGTTATCTCATGAATAGAACTAGCAGCATCAACCTGACCAGCTACCATCGTTGGAGCCTGAGAATACTTGTTACCAGTGTTGACAAAGTTGTTACCACCATTGCGTGTGGAGAAGATATTACTGCCAGTGTTATGTGATATGATGTTAGAATTGTAGGCTTGTTTCTTCTTGTTCTTCCAGTCATTTGGATACCCTACCAACTTATAAAAAGTTTCCTTGGTATGACCTAAGAGATGGCAGTATCCACATTTTCAACCTTTATAGTTAGTGTTGCCTTGTCTAAAACCATAATTTGGATTCATTTGCATAGCAAGTGGTTCTGATCTGTCATTCATCGTCATCATATAAGCTGAGTAATGGATTTCATCTTCTATAAGCATAGCATAAGCTTGATTAAGAGTAGGAGTCACTCCTTTGAGAAATATCTGTCTTCTAGCTTGATCATAGGACTCATTTAGGCCACTTAAAAACTGTAAAAGTCTAAGTTGACACATATGATCTGAGTACTCTCTAGACTTAGGGAAATCACAGCTAGGATTTAGCACTAATACATCATACTCACTCCATAAATTCTTCAATTTGGTAAAATAAGCTAAGATTAAATCTGTACCTTGAGAGTGCATATTAATTTCACAATACAATTGATATATACGCATACGATTTACCTTGTCATATCTCTCCTTCAAATCTTCCCAAACTGCACAAGTATTCGTGACATAAACAATTCTAGATAGAAGATTTTCACTCATAGTGCTCATGATCCAGGAAAGCACAATTGCATTACATGTTTCCCACTGCTCATGAATCTCCTCTCTATACGACTCCTTGCTGCAGGTTTCAGTGACAAATCCAAACTTTCTCTTCCCTAAGAGAGCAATACGCATTGATCGACTCCATAAACTATAATTTTCTGAACCAGTTAACTTGATTGGAACAAGTACAGTACTGAAACTATCAGATGCACCAATGAAAAGTGGATCACTTTGATCAATTTTTGGCGCCATGATTGATAGGATGAAACTGTAATGTAGATGTAAATCGCGAAGAAGAAGAAACTAAAAAATAGAGATAAAAAATGTATTGAAATAGAGATCTCAAATTGCACGGAGAACTAATGAAATAAGATCGAAAACAAACTTAGTGTTGAGATCGTGGCTATGATACCATGTGAAATAGAAGCATTGCAGCCTGATAGCTCGCAATCAAGGAGAAGAAGAAGATAGACTGAAGCTGAATTTTTATTATTCTCTATTGAAGCTTTACAATTATAAGTCTATTTATAGACTTGAGCTAAGAATGAGCTAAGAAGTGAATCATGTATCCAACTCATTGACAACTCATTGTAACTAACTAATCATTATCTAACAACCTCTAACAACCTTCAATAACTTCTACAACTTCTAGAACTAACTCAGCTATCGGGTAACTAACTAACTACTCCTTTCTGTATTACACACCAATGGACTAGTAGTTGTGTATGTAGCAGTGTATGTAGTAGTCAAAACAAATTGTCTTCTACCCTAGGTTTTCTAGTCTTTTCTCTTTTATGATTGAAACTTTAGTATGTCATGAATTTGTTCTTGTGTAATCAATTCACAAGTAACTAAACTCATAGATTCTAGGATTGTGGAATGACCATTACGTTTGATTTTTGAAGTTAATAGAGTTTACATTCGATTTCCATTATTGAGTTGCTTATCTTTTCTTGTGCTTATTATTTGATTATCTAGCTAAGTCTCAAATGCTATCTATGGGTGTAGACTGGATTAGGAATAGGAGATCTACATTCATAACTGGAAAAAGTAGATCTTGGTTGTAAAATCTATCGAAATGGAAAAATAATTTGCTAACGTAAATAGGAATATACCCATTAGCCATTTGCTGGAGTAAGAAATTTGTAAAAAATAATGAATAAATTTTTTATTTGTTAAAACGACCATTATTTTTAACCAAATTTTAAAAAACTAAAAAAATATTGAAAATGGATTAGAGCCTAGAGGTAATAAAAGTCTGTTAATTGTAGCTAATTATTTATAGGCTTTAACCTCAATCACATCTAAGCAGGGGCGGACCCACATGGTGTCAAATGGGTTCAATTGAACCCATTTCATGCGAAAATTTCTTATTTAGCCAACGAAAATTATTTTTATTTAGAGTATAAATACTCATTTGAACCCACACTAAACAAAGTCTGGTTGCAGCATAGCGGTTGAATGGGTTTAAGTTTATGACCCGCACGTGGGTTAGATTCTCATCAGCTGCCTTTTGATCGGTACAGTTTCACTCAATTTTGACCAGTATGAGTACCACATATGGTGAGGCCAAATTAGTTGAATATTAGGCTCATATCACACATGGTAAGGCCAAATTAGCTATGTTATCGAAAATATTAGATCATATTAATTATTCGATGTCAGTGAAGTGGATTTATAAATTTTATCACTTCTATTTTCTTTCTCTTTTTCTATTTCAATTTGTATATTTTGTTTTTTATACTCAAATTCAATAAAAAACTAAAATCTACTATACTTCAAATAAAATTTAAATTTTTATTAAGTGAATTTTGGCACTTTTTTTAATTTTATTTTATAGTTTTTAGCCAAAACATGCAACTATACATATATATATTTTGTTAGTCTACTTTGATTTTAGTTTTTAAAAGTATATCTTAATTTGCATATTTTTAATTTATTCCCATCTTTGTTAAATAAAAAGAAAAGCCGGCTATGTTGTATGGATGGAATGTTGACCAGTTAAGAACTCCCATATCCAAAAGTTGAAGGTGGAGGAGATGCAAATATTGGGATGGATGTGTAGACATACCAGGAAAGATAGGATGAGGAATGAGGTTATTTGAGAGAAGGTGGGAGTTGCGTTGGTGGAGGATAAGATGCGAGAAGTGAAGTTACATTGGTTCGGGCACGTAATGAGGAGGGACTCGGATGCTCCAGTGTGGAGGTGTGAGGCACTAGCTATGGATGGTTTTACGCAGGGTAGAGGTAGACCGAAAAATATTAGAGGGAGATGATTAGGCATGATATGGAGCAGTTACAACATACGGAGGACATGACCCTTGATAGGAAGACGTGGAGGACGCGGATTAGGGTAGAGGGTTAGGAGGTGGGAGTGCATCGGTAAAAATAAAGGAGCGTTCTTTTGTGTCTGTAGTTCTTATTTTTATCTTGTGGTGGTAGTAATATCTTTTTGCTAGTGGTGTTAGTTTATTTTGCACTTATCTTTTGTGTTTGTTATACTGTTATCGTTTCTAAGCCGGGGGTCTATTGGAAATAACCTCTCTACTTCACTTGAGGTAGTGGTATGGTCTACGTACACTCTACCCTCGCCAGACCCCACTATGTGAGAATACACTGGGTATTTTGTTGTTGTTGTTGTATTATTAACCAAGAAAAAGAAGAAGCAATAAAAGAGAAATGAAAAAATTATTTGTTGTGTTTAGCACTACACTATCGGTATCATTAACATTTACCTATATCCTGATTGAACCCACTTATATAAAATTCTGAGTCCGCCACTGCATCTAAACATATAATTTATGTATATTTACCAATAGATATCAATCTTATTGAATTTCAAATTAACGGGGACTTATGAATATTATATGAATTTTAATAAAAGATGGTCAAGACGTGTCCCATAATGTTGCATTATAACATATTCTTTAGGTACACTTCATGTGTTAGGCAAATACATTTACTTCTGTTTAGTCCTAGAATAGCTTTGGCAACAATCATCAATGATTTCTTATGTTATACTTTGATATTTTAACTAAGACGCTTCAGCGAGCATAACCTACAAAACGTTTCAAGAAAAATCGACTACTTATTACATCAATTCTTATCAACCAACACCCATTCAACAAACATTAGTGTCGGTGGATCAAACAACAGTTAATACGATGATATATATGTATGTATATATAATCTATATGTATGTATATATACATACATATCTATATGTATGTATATATACATACATATCTATTTGCATGTATATATACATACATATCTATATGCATGTATATATACATACACACACACATATATATACACACACACATATATATACATAATATATATATAATTCATCCCTAGCTACAACACCATTAACTCCCCAACTTCATCTTAATACTATACCATAATTAATTAGTTGCTTCACAACTCCAACCTTTCACCATTACCACAATTAGCAAGTTCTTAACACACATAATTTCAAAATTCACTTGACCAAAATATTAACACATATTCTTGTACAATTAACACAGAGGTCATATAAACATATATCAATCAACAATAAGTTTTCAACCCATATTAAATCATAGTTATCTTAAATTTCATGTTTTATTCAACCAAACACCACACCCGTAAGTCTAAATATGAAATCTTCCGTCAATCTATATCATATTCATGCTTTTTTTAACCATAGTCTGCTACTACATTTAAACCTAGCCTACCTAGACACCAAGTTGTTCCTACAAAATACACGATGCCGTAGTTTTCTTTGCCTTTTCTTGCTACTTTGGCTTGATCTCAATCTAAAATAACAAATAAGTAACAATTCAACCATCTACCCAACTATTCTAGGCATCAAAACCTAAATTCATTGTTTTTAGGCCAAGTTCATGATCAATTTCTTTATTACAGGGTTTTCTACCTTTCACCCTACTTAAATTCCCCATAAAGCACGATCAAGGTGACAAATTCTTGTCTAGGAAGTGTTAGCTTACAATCTAGAAGCAATTCTAGGTGATATTATCCTAACCCATAGTTTTTTTCAAAATCTCACAAACCTAGGGTTCTAATCCACAATTTCACCATTAAAGATAATTCTAATGATACTAAGATGTTATTGGATTAAAAGACAAAGAAGATAACAGAAGAACTTACCTTAAAAAATACACCTTCGACCGTGGAAAATCGCCCCTGTAGAGTTGTAGAATGAGGTTTTTGAGTTTTGGACCTAAAACTCAGCAAAAATAGGCATATAAACTACTCGAGTCCTACTATAGTGACTTGAATCCTGCTATGGAAGCCTAATATCATGACAACAACCTTAGATTTTCAGTATTGTCAAGATCCAACCCATCATGAGTGACACCAATACTATTCCTCTAGTGGGAGAACCAGTTAACCCAAATACCTATCCACTCAACTTTACAAATTTTAAAATAAACTAACAATTCCATTACTAAAACCAATATCATCGATTATTCTAACAATGATCTCAAATATTAAAATGTACGAATGTCCAAAATACCCCCAAGAATTGAAAGTCATTGTACCAAAAATACCTAACAATGTCAATAACGGGTTCAACCTAAAAATAATATGAAAAGTATCCATGTCCAGAACAAGTGGACAAGAACTAAAGAGAGATGACTCATGACTTCCCGAAAGATATAACTCACCTTGAGTTGATACACATCACAATTTAAAGCTGAGGTCTTGATTTAGTTGCTGGAAGATGATTTGCACTAAACAAAAAAATGAGTACAGGTAGTATCAATATAAAGCCACAATGAGCTAGTAGGTTTATTGACCAATCCAAAACAATAAATGTGAAATAACTATAACCTTGAAAACAAATACAATAATCAACGTAACACTTAACAATTTCCTTTACCTTAATTATATTTCCAGTTAACCGTTCTCATATTCGATGAATACAAACAAGTGCAAGTCAATATAGGTAGTTTACCGAGTTGAACATGACCAACAAAATAGACCAAGTCAAAAAACCATGGCTAACAGTAGTAGACCAATTCAACAAATCATGACTCACAATAATAGACTAAGTTAACAAACCATGACTCACAATAATAGACCAAGTCAACAAAACCATGACTAACAATGATAGACCAGGTCAACAAAACTATGACTAACAAAAATGAGTTTAACCTTACCTCAATTACTCTTTTAATGATTACCTTTTAATTATTCCAACAACCCAGACCAATCATGAATTCAAATAACAATAAAAGATCAGTCGATTCGCTCAAGGAACTAAATATATCAACAACAACATAATCCAACCCACTCAAGGAACCAAATATATCAATAACAACATAATTTGGTCCACTTAAAGAACTGTCAACTCACCAATACCTTATTCACATAGGCTAAGGTATTATGGTTTCCACTAGCCATGACCTGCAGGAGACAACCTCAATCTGTGCACCAAATATCCTAGACATCTAGTGTCTGCAATCCTTATACCAAACCAATGTTATGACACCCTTATTATGACTTCCCTGCCCTTATACTCCTTAAATTTCACCAATTCCAAGATGATGACCTTTACCAATTTATCTCACAATATCAATCTATGTCACACATATACAATCACAATATGAGGTAACAAGTACAAACATAAATGTGAATCTTTTACACAAACACAATTCAGGTGATTAGCAACTTGTAATATTATCTAACAAGTATAATCACAAATAACAATGACACAACCACACTTATACAACAACCAAATCCTTATAAAACTTTATTAAATATGATTAGACACTTAGAACATCATTGAACAATTCAATCTCTTAAAGCATGCATTGTAACAAATATACAACGAGACAACTAATGTACACACATAAATCAAATTAGATTTAACTATTTTTTCCTTCACTTCCCTTAATCCAAGCTTTCTCTTACTCTAATAAACTTGAGCCTTATCCTTTCTTGAAATTTCTACTTGGATTCATTCTAGAAAGAATAATACAACACATATTTCAACAATGAATCCCAAAACCCCAAGGCCAGAGTCATGATCATGCCCTCATTCTAGGTTTTTTCTATCATCATCCCACCTTAATTCTACCAATTTCATATTTATAAGGATGAGTTCTAAGCATGCAACCTTAGTTCATCTATTTTTAATCAAAAACCAAGTATTTTATCCTAAAAACACCAAATTGCACCAAAATTTCCACCTAGGTCAAGTCCAATCCTTTCCCATATCCAAAAACTAGTGATTCTAAGGTTAATTCTTCAAAAAACTAGTTAAAAGGATAGAATTATGTATCTCAATGAAAGAATTATGTGGAAAATAATAAAAATCATCTAAATTTGTCCTTTCTATCCCTTAAAGGTATTTGGAATGAAAATTATGTTTTTGGGCTGTTTTATGCATTAAAAAGCACTAATCTTACTATAGCGGGACAGTTCCCGCTATACTAAGATTGCTATAGCATGATTTGCCCGCTATGGTGGGATTGACCGATATGGCCTTCCACTATAGCAACTCAGTGGTAGAAGAATACCTCTGCTATAGCATCCTCGATGGAGGCAGAAAGTTTAGCTACCCTAGAATTTTTTTCATTTCACAACACACTTTCAGATATTGACATCCTAAATTTTCTCCTCTATGATAAATGCGATTGTAACACCCTGAAAATGGATCCCAAGACGTCACATGATGCTCAAGACTATGAGTAGCCTTAAGATAACCCTGTAAGCCTTTTACTAAATCTGAAGCTCTTAATAAAGAAATCTAGGTATATAATCAAAGCTAAAATGAGAAACTTTGTCTGAGCTAAGCTAAAATTATCTAAACATGATATCTGAAAATATTAGACTTAAAAGTATGGATAGTCAACACTAGAAATCTGAATCGTAACTAGCAGTCTGACAAGCCTCTACTTCTAATAACTAAAGAGCCACTGGGAAAAGTCCCCAACTGACTCAAACTGACTGAAAATACTGAATCACCTACTCTAATAAGTTGAAAAACTGAATAACTAGGTCCCTGAACTATGAGGACTCACCAACTGTCGAGATGTAGATGAAGATGCTCGAAATCACTCACACTGCTAAAACTGAGCACCTGAACCTACATTATGATACAATTTAGCATATAGACGTATATGTGGATCAGTACTTCTGGAATGTACTGAGTATATAGGGGTAAAATGCATAGTAAAACAGTGAGTGATTACATATATCTTTCTCATAAATAATGCATACTAAGTAATAATGGCTCACTTTGGCTTGAGTAATTGAAAGCTGTAATCATAAATCATAAATGACAAAATATACTATATGAATGCTGTGAGCAACCACACTTAGTTCTAAATCTGTGCTTGAATTTTTTTTTTTCAAATCACACATGCTAAGTATAAAAGGACTCACCTCCGTATCTGTAAACTAAAAGCTGAAATCTAATAGCTAATGACTTATATAAAGCAATATCTGAATAAAATTGTGAGCCTTTACACTTAGTTTCTAAAAGCTTTTCTGTTATTCTTTACTCTTTTCTGTAGGGAGGTTCTTCTAACCAACATACACTATGTGAGTTATTATAGTGTCCAATGTCTAGTTCCCTAATGGTAAAACCTCCATTGGGGTGAGGTGTCATACTCTTGCCAAGGAGTATAACCTAAATTAAGCGATAACATCTATAAATGTCATCCATATAGAAATGGGAATAATCTGATATGAACCCACGTTGGCTCGTAGTTCTTGGGCATGTGAGCATATGCAAATCGGTACTAAATACTACTTCCCTTAATCTATATACTCATTCTGTAGAAAATCCACTTTTAAAACTAGTATAAGGGTTTATAATGAAAACCTCTTGTGAATCTGTTTACTATAAACTATAGTTAAAACTGTAAAGTGGATTCCATATCTAAGCTGAGGATCAAAAGATCAAATATTTATTCAAAATCTGAATATAAACTAATCATGGGATGCTTAAAAGCATAATCTTCTTGAAATATCAACTTTCAAACTAGGGCTAATAATCCATGCATCAAATTCATGTCAAATCATCATAAGTTCATGCTAAATAATGAAAATATTTATAATTCAATTCTAAATTTGGAAATTAATGTCATATGCATAAAAATAAGAAAGTAGACATGCGATTCAACATCTAAATCACTTGTAATATCATAATCTTCAAATAGTGATGAGTGGGTATAAACCCTAGACTGAAATTCATATAATTTCTTATAGAATTCAACTTTAAAAGTAATTTTGGGCACAAGGATTAAAGGATTATCCTTGTTCATAACCCCACATACGTTAATTGATGAATAGATGAAGAAGATTGAACTTTGAGTTCCTATTTGTGCCTTTGAAGATTTTTTCTTGAAGATCTTGAATTGGGAATCTTGAATTTTGGGTAATCTTGGAAAAAGAATGGTGGAATTTGGGTTTCTTGATGATTGAAATTTAAGGTTCTAGGATTTCTTGGAGAAAAGTTTTGGTGAAAGTGAGTGTAAAATGCTTAGAATAGGTTTAATTCATTGTTTTTCATGATTTGGGGGCTTAGGAAATGACTAGATTGCCTTTTGGAAAATTTAATTCGAAACTGGAAATCCCAATTTTGCACTCCACCATGATGCGATGCCATCACAATGGCTTACTGGAAAAGGGACAATTTCCATTTTAGGCTCTGGCACGACGTGGCATAATCGTGTTGCGTCACTGGAAAAGGATGAGTGCTGTTTTGCACTCCGCCACAATGTGGTGTCAGTCTCAATGAGAATTCTGGCACGATACTGGCAAATCTTGGTGAGATAGTAGAAAAGGACGAGTGGGATTTTGGACTTCACCACGATACAGAGTAATCACGGTGCTTCACTGGGAAATGGACAATTGCGAATCTTCCCTGCACCGCGACGCGGTGCTACCATGTTGGCCTACTATTTCTCACTAAAAGGGCCATAATTTCTCAACCGAGTATCAGATTAAGGTGAAATTGTTATCGTCGGAAAGCTAATTCAATTATCTACAATTTGGTGGGTATATAGATGGAAAATTCTACATGTATCAAGAGTTATAAATTTTTAAAGTTAACCCTTGACACATTAGGAGCTAAACGGGATTAAGAAAAGTATGGGGTATTATAATATTTGCTCATTGGGAACATTCATCCTCGAATGAGACTAGTTAAACTGAGAATACTAAGGAACCAAGACTATATACTAGCATACACAACTGAAACAAAACTGTATGACTGAATCTAAAGCATACTAAGCAACTGAACTAATCTGCGAATGCATAACTTGACATGAAGATAATCACATGACTGAAACTGAGACTGGAAAAGATCTGAATTAAGGAAGACTATTACCTTAGTCTAAATCTGAGTTCATGGAGAAGAGGTGAGGATACTTGGTACGCATGTATGCTTCTGCTTCCCAAGTAGCACCCTCAACGGACTGATTTTGCCACAGAACTTTGACCAGGAAAACTTCTTTGTTCCTTAGTCTACAGATCTGATGATCAAGTATCTCTACTAGAATTTCTTTGCATAAAAGTCTATTTTGAATATCTGTGCTTTCTAGAGGGACTACAACAGCTGAGTCGTCCATATACTTATTCAATAAGGATATATGAAACACTGGGTGAACTGATGACAAGTCTGCAGGTAGCTCAAGCTCATACGCTATCTTCCCCACACGACTCAATATCCTGTAGGGACCCACATATTGGAGACTAAGCTTCCTTTTTTTGCCAAATCTCTTTACCCCTTCATGGGTGAAACCTTCAAATACACAAGATCATCTACTTTAAACTCAATATCTCTCCTTCTTATATCTGCATAAGTTTTATAACGAATCTGAGCTGCTTTCAATCTCTCTCAAATCAACTGAACCTTCTCCATGGCTTCAAACACCATATATGGCCTAATTAAAGTGGACTCACCCACTTTGAACCAACCGAATGGTGATCTACATCTCCGCTTATGAAGAGCCTCAAATAGGGTCATCTGAATACTAGAATGGTAACTGTTATTGTAGGAAAACTCGATCAACGACAAGTGTTCATCCCAACTACCTTTGAAATCAAGAACATATTCCCTCAACTTATCCTCTAAGGTTTGAATGGTCCTCTCTACCTGACCATCTATCTACGGATGAAAAGCTAAAATGAGATGAACTTGGGTACCAAGACCCTTCTGAAAGGCTTTCCAAAACTGATAGGTAAACTGAATACCCCTATCTGAGATGATGGATAAGTGAACTCCATGCAATCTAATCAACTCTCTGATATACAACTTAGCATAATATTCAGCTGTATAGGATGTGTGAACTGGCAAGAAATGGCCTGATTTGGTCAATCTGTCTATAATAACCCAAATCGAATCATGCTGTCAACGCGAATGGGATAACTCTGTCACAAAGTCCATGTTCACCCCTTCCTACTTTTAAGTGGGAATACCAAACTCCTAAAATGTGCCACTAGGTCTTTGGTGTTTTACCTTAACTTGTTGCTAGGTTGCATACTTGGCTATAAATTCTGCGATATCTTTCTTCATACAACTCCAATAATAGATTTCCCACAGATTGCGGTACATCTTAGTGCTCCTGGATGAATGGAATAACGTACACCATGCACTTCTACCATAATCTGCTACCTTAAATCGTCAACACATGGAACACACAATCTACTCTAGTATCTCAACAGTCCATCTCCCCCTTGGGAGAAAACCTCTAATTTTTGGTCTTTAACTGAACCCTTCAGTTTGAACAAACTATAGTCCTTATCCTTCTTCTCTTTCACTTCAAAAACTAGAGAAGATTTTGAACTACACTAGACCCAAATATTCTCTTCAGTTGAGTCAACCATCCTCACACCCAATCTAGCTAACCGGTGAACTTCTCGAACTAATTCTCTCTTATTATTCTCTACATGAGAAACACTGCCCATAGACAATCTACTAAGGGAGTCTGCCACTACATTGGACTTGCCCAGATGATATAACACACTCATGTCATAATCCTTCAACAATTCTAACCACCTTCTCTGACAAAGATTTAACTCCCTTTGAGTAAATACATATTGCAAGCTTTTGTGATTCGTGAATACATAGAGATGTACCCCATAAAGATAGTGCCTCCAAATTTTCAATGCAAATACAACAACAACTAACTCAAGATCATGGGTAGGTTAGTTATTTTTGTGAGGCTTAAGCTATCTAGAGGCATAGGCTATAACCTTACCTCTCTACATCAAAACACAACCCAGACCAATTCTAGAAGCATCACAATAGACAATGAACCCACCCAGGTTAGTTACAAACTTGCTTACCTTGGGTAGTTTAGTTTTTGCTCGAGAAAAATCCTTCTTGCACCACTCATTATCAACCAAAACATAGTCTATATTGGTAAAATTTTTGGAATTATAAGTGGCAATGACTTCTACCGAGGTGGGGAGGTAAGTAGAGAGATCAATAGAGTGATACAAAAGAATCTGAGTAATTAGTAGGCCATATGGTAAACTAGAAAAGGCATGAACATCTACTCCACTCTCCAGCATATACTCACACATCCAAGTTGCCCAATTGATTTTGCATTTCTTAACCAGACAATACAGAAAAATACATCAAGGCAGGTAATGTTGCTTAGAGATCCCTTACTTGGATTCAGTATGGTAGCGATTATGTGGGACATGATGCGATACTTAAAACATAGGGACAAGGGAACAAAATTGGATGATGCTATGTCCAGGTTAGACATGATCCTTTTTGCTTCTTAAAAACTTACCTCAAAATCTTCGGGCCAGGTACCATTCATGAAAGAAATCACACCAGAGAACTTTGTATCAAAAACCTTCTCAAACAAAAAATCATTTAGGATGATTCTTATGCCAAGCACAAGAGTCTCAAGTTCACCACTATCAGAAGAGAGGTATTGATTCACTTAGAACATGCATATGGGATCCTTATAAACCTCAAATTCATAGAGATAGAAGACCAGGGACGAATCTTAAAACTTAAAGAAGTGACTAATATTACAAAATGCGTCTTTAACTGACAGAGATTGATTATGCAACTAGGTACAATGGAGTAGTTTTTATAGATAGATAATTTATCTTTTTGAGAGCATGTCCAGAACTTGGGCATATTTTTAGGAGGGAAGGAGTTTAGAGAGGTTGCTCGAGGTTTCTTGGAGGAGGGGGCTGGGCTGGGAGCAATACAATGTCTTTTGATGAAAGTTGACTGTTGAGAACCCAATGAGGATTCTTTAGAGGACTCATAGAGAAGAATAAGACTGTCGGACAGAGTTTAAGGAAGGGTTTTGAAACACTGGCTATAGAGTGAGTTCTGGTCATAGAAAAAGAGTGAAGTTAGATTTTTAAAGAGTAAAGAGAAAGAAGAGAGGATGATTAAGAGAATAAAAGAGAGAGAGGGAAAGAAGGCGACTGTTGTAAAAAAGAGATGGTGGGAAAAGATGAAGCGGGGTAAAGTAAAAGATGACTAATAAAAGTGAAAGGACGACAAAAGGGGGGATGTTGTAAAGGTAAAGGGGTGCATAAGTGTCAGAGGTGGCATGAAAAACAGTGAAAATAATGATAACCCATTTTTGGAAACCAATTTTTTGGTAAAAAATAAAGAGAAATTTGGAACAAGTAAAAGGATTTTGTCCAAAAATAAAAATCACAGGTCATTAATACTGAGAATCCCAAGGCTTTTTCTAAGGTAACAAAATCTTTCTTCTAACAAGGGTTTTGTAAAAATATTTTCCAGTTGATTTTCGGAGTCAACAAACGTTAAAGAAAAGTCTACATTTTCTACATGATCTTGAATACAATGATGCTTAATATCAATGTGTTTTGCCCTAGAATGATGCACAATATATTTAGACAAACTAATAACACTGGTGTTATCACACATTTGGGAACAGATTCAAAGGATAAATTAAAATAAAGTAGTTGATGCATAATCCATAAAATTTGAGTACCACAACTTCCAATGACTATGTTGTTGAAAGGGAAACTAAAGTTTTCTTCTTGCTATGCCACAAAATCAGGGCATCACCAAGAATTTGACACATTCCACTAGTGCTTTTTCTATCACTTTTATCACCTGTAAAGTCAATATTTGAATATCCAATTAAATTGAAATAGGAAGAGCAAGGATACCAAAGTCCAATGTCTTGAGTTCCTATAAGATATTGGATGGTTCTTTTGATGGCAGTCAAATGAGACTCTTTAGGAGTTAACTGAAACCTGGCACACTTACATATACTAAATATGATGTCTGGTCGACTAGAGGTCAAATTAGAGTAGTGATCCAATCATTCCCCTGTACATATTTTCATCAACATACTTTCCAAATGAGTCTGAATTAAGACTTATGGATGGACTCATCGGAGTTCCATAGGTCTTTTTTTTCCATACCAAACTTTTGATAAGTGTTTTTGTGTACTTGGCTTGACTGATGATGGTTCCTTTAGGAGTTTTTTTGATTTGTAATCCCAAGAAGAATGTGAGATCTCCCATGTGGTTCATTTCAAATTCTCATTTCATTAGATTTGCAAAATTCTCACACAAAGAGATGTTAGGACTACCAAAAATGATATCATCAACGTAAATTTACGCAATAAGAAGATTTGAATCAAGCTTATATATGAACAAAGTTGTATCAATTTTACCTCTTTGAAAATTGTTATTTAGTAAGAAAATACTCAATCTCTCATACCAAGCCTTTGGATTTTGTTTGAGACGTAGAGTGTTTTTGAAAATTTGAAAATACGATTTGGATAAGATAGATTTTCAAAATGGGGGGGGGGGTTGTTTTACAAAAAAATCTTCATGAATAAATCCATTTAAGAAGGCACTTTTGACATCCATTTGATACAACTTAAAACATTTGTAGGTGGCAAATCAATTCTAACCTTGCTACAGGAGCAAAGGTTTCATCATAATCAATACCTTTTTGTTGGAAGGAGTTTTGAGCTACAAGTATGGACTTATTTCTGATGACCTTACCTTCCCCATTCAATTTGTTTCTGTAGACCCATCTAGTTTCAATTACTGAGCAGTTCTTGGATCTTTCAACTAGAGTCCACACTTGACTTTGTTCGAATTAGTCCAGTTCTTCTTTCATAGCCTTAACCCAAGATTCATCTTTGAGGGCCTCATCAGTTTTCTTTGGTTCAATTTGAGATACGAGGTCAACAGATGATTGCTTTCTCAGTGAGGCTCTTATTTGCATCCTATCACCTGGATTTCCTATGATGAAATCATTTGGGTAGCTAGCATTGTGCTTTCATTCTCTTAAAACACTTGGTTTGACTGTTTCCATTATGGGAGTCGACTCTGGAGAGGATATAGTCTACTCATCTTGCATTGATTCAGGAGTTGTGCTAGCATTGGCTCTAGGTTGTGGATCACTTACCTGTTCTTCATTAATACTTAAGCTCATAGGAGGGTGATTAGTTTTATCAAATACAATATGCATAGATTTTTCAATACATAACATTTTTTTATTGTAAGCCCAGTAAGCACGATTGGTTGGAGAGTAACCAAGAAAAATACCTTCATCACTTTGTGGATTAAATTTTTCCAAGTTATTCTTACCATTGTTGTGGATGAAGCATTTGCATCCAAAATGATGAAAGTATCAGATATTTGGCTTCTTTCCTATCCACAGTTCATAGGGTATCTTCTTTAAAATAAGTCTGATAAGGCATCTGTTTATGATGCGACATACTGTGCTTACTGCCTCTACCCAAAAGTGATCTGGAAGAGTGTGTTCTATTAGCATGGTCCTGGCAATTTCCTAGAGAGACTTATTCTTTCACTCCCCCACCCCATTTTGTTGAGGCGATTGATATGATGAGAAGTTCTGAGAGTATCCGTTCTGAGCACAGTATTTCTCAAAAGCCTTATTTTCAAATTCTCCTTTATGATCACTGTGAACATAAGCAATAAGGTGCACAACTTCTCTCTGTGTTTTTCTACAAAAGATCTCAAAGTTTGTGAAAGCCTCATGTTTATGAGCAAGAAACATTACCCAAGTGAAATAAGTGTAATCATCAATAATAACAAAAACATATCTTTTTCACCAATACTTGCGGTCTTGGTGGGGACAAACAAATCTATTTGGATTGTTTGAAGAGGTTAAGTTGTGGAGATAATGTCCTTAACTTTGAATGATGTTCGTGTATGTTTACCCAATTGGTAGGAATCATAGATGTGATCCTTTTCAAACTTGAGTTTTGCCAGACCTTTCAACAGTTCTATTCTAGACAGTTTCTCAATGATATACATACTGGTAGGTTATGGTAGAAAAATTAGGACTATTTAAGACATAAATATTATCAACACATTCACTAATGAGAGAGATATCTCTTTTATCATATTTGATAGATCAACTTTCAACTTTAAATGAGACTCTAAATCCAGCATTATACAACTGACTAATACTGAGCAAGTTATGTTTGAGGCCTTCTATGAGATACACTTCAATTAGTTCATATGAGGAGTTGAGCTTTATTGAGCTGACTCCTATGACGTTGCCTTTAGCATTATCACTAAATCTGATTGATCCTTCTTCTGTTTTCTTTAGAGCATAAATTTTTTCTTTCTTTTCATTCATATGTCTGGAGCATCCGCTATTGATGACCCACATTCACTTTTTATAGCTTTTGTGGACATGTTCTTGCAAAATAAAAAATTTAATTTTATTTAGGTACCCAAGAGGTCTTGGGTCCTTGTGGGTTAGATATGCTTCCTTTAGGCCTCTAAACCTACACACTTTTAGGCTTTTGCCTACAGCTATAAGATTTGTGCCCTTTCTATCCAAAGATATAACAGACAAGTCCTTGAGGGGAGAAAAAGGTCTTAGCTGATTTAAGTGATTTTGATAAGGATCTTGAGTTGGTTTTAAAAGAATTTATTCTCACAAAACTGTGACTTGGTGATTTTTAATGCTATTCAATTGCATTTTTATATCATCAAGCTCTTCTTGAAGCAAGTCAATTTCAATTTAACATGCTTCAATTTCAACTTTATAGTTTCTTCGTTCCTCTTTGAGTTTTTATTTAAGTCATGCTTTCCAACTCTTCTTCTCCTGGGAAAGTTTATTATCTTTATCTTTAATATTTTGAAGCCCGTTGGTTATCATATCTAAGTTAGATTCAAGAATATTATAATTATGACATCCGTGTGGTCTTACCTCGCTAGATTCAATACATCTACCACCATATTGGTCTTGCTCGTATGGTATTGGATGGTCACATTATAATCTTTCATTAATTTTGTCCATCGCCTCTAGATCAAGTTCACATCTTTTTGGGTGAAAACATGCTGTAAACAACGATGGTCTATAAACACCTCACACTTGACACCATAAAGGTAGTATCACCATATCTTAAGTGCAAAAACCACTACCTGCCAACTCTAAGTCATGAGTAGGGTAATTCTTCTCATGAGGCTTTAATTTTCTTGAAGCATAAGAAATCACATTGCCGTCCTACATCAAATCAACACCTAGGACAAAGTGTGAAGCATCAGAAACACAATAAAATCCTTACCTTTAACCTCAAATGCAAGGATAGGTGCTGTGGTCAAAAGAGATGAACTTTTGAAAGCTCTCTTCACACTTGTCAGACCAAATAAATGACACCTCTTTATGTGTTAACCTTGTCAGATGAGTAGTAAATCCTGCATCTGAGTCTTGAGTTCTTTTTAACTCAGCCATATCCATTTGATAGAGAGGAATAGAAATTGAGCGAGCATCTGGCTCCAAGTCAGTACAAAAGTCAATGTACTAACCCAGAGGCATACTAGGCAAGTCAATGGGAAATACCTCCTGAAACTCTAACACTAGGGGAACTGACTCAATAAAGGGACCTTGGACCTAACATCCAAATAATGTACCTAAAAGGCTGAACACCCTTTCCTAACTAGCTCTTTAGTTTGAATGAAAGAAATAATTTTCACATGTCTACACTTATACGCACCTTTCAATTCTAACTTATCTATCCCATGCATCTCTAAAGTTACAATTTTTGTATTGCAGTTTAGAATGACATAATACAGGGATAACCTTTTCATGCCCAAGATAATATTAAAATCAAACATATCTAAAATTATCAAATCCACCTATGTCTGGAAACTAATAATCATAGCAAAACAAGCACTATACACTTGTTTCACTACCATAGAGTCTTCAAATGGAGTAAATACATATACAAATGAGTCAACCATATCACTGCCTCAGACTTTCCACATAAGACCACCACAACTGCTTTACATCTCCCTGCAGCTGGAAGGTTACAAAATTAACACCATGCTACTCTACAGTACCCATATTATGCAGTCTCTTATAATAATCAACAATGAGCTCAAAAATGTATTCTAAATCAAAACCCACAGAAGTATGAGGTTTCATCTTAAAAAACACAGTCAACATCATGTTCTCTTCCAATTATGATAGGACATAACACTAAATGAGGGAAAACCTCCATCCCTGAAACCTCATCTATCCTAGAGTGAAAGCAACAACAGGATGCACACTAGGAAACTGGTAAGAAAGTGTTGTAGCTATAGCTTCTATACCTGCCAGCCCACTCAGGAAAGTGAAAAAACTGCTAAATCACCTCAAACAACGACATTGGTAGAGGAGTTGCATCTACCAGAACTAGTATTTCCTTCTTGTACTGTAAAAATTCCTCATTCACATCCTGATCATACTTATCCTGGGTTTGAGAAGGTTCTCAAAACATTTTTAGGCTAGATTAACTGAAGCCTAAGCTCCATTCCTGGTAGATATTGATTTACCTCTCTATTTTTCCCCAACCCTTTCTTTTACCTTAAACCGCTGATTCCACAACTAAAGCCACTAGTACAGGAGCTGCTGCTCTCGCTCAATTAGCTCTTATGTTTACTATCAATGTACAAAAGAGTGAAGAGGTTAGATACCAATTTGGATTTCCAGATACCAATCGGAATCATATTATAGAATGAAAAAAGAAAGAATTGATAGTTTGCTAAAGTCCTATAGCCTCTCAAAGAAAAGTACAAATATCTCTGTACCATTCTGCAAGAGTTTACTAGACCTATTTTTGGTACAATGAGATCAATGAACCTAGGTCTCTAATACTAACTTTGTCACGACCTAACTTATCGTGCGTGTCGCCCATATTATCCCTGTAGTAGGAGAACCAATTAACCCAAATACCCATCTATTCAACTTAATAACTTTTTTAAGAAACTAGGAATTCCAATTATAAAACCACTGTCGTCAAAATATTATGACAATAATATAATTGTAAAATATGTACGAATGTCTAAAATACCCCAAACAACTAAAAATCAATGTACAAAAAGTACCTAACAATGTCAACAATGAGTTCACCCAAGAATAATATAAAAAGAATCTATGTCCAAAACAAGTGGATGAGAACTAAAGAGAGATGACTCATGGCTGCCCAAAAGATGTAGCTCATTTTTGAGACGATGCACGGTATGATCTAATGCTGATGTATTAATATAGTTTCTTGAATATGCTCTGCACTTAATAAAAAAGAGTATAGGTAGTATCAATACAAATACACTATGTACTGGTAGGGTCATCGGCCAATCTAAAATTATAAATATGAACAAATAACTATAACTTGTAAACAAGTATAACCATGAACACTTAAAAATTACCTTCACCTCAATTATATTTCCACTTAACCTTTCTCAACAACATACAATGAATACAAACAAGTGTAAGTCAATATAGGTAATGTACCAAGTCAAGACTATGGCTAAAAATTGTATACCAAGTCAACAAACCATGACTTATAAAAATAGACCCAGTCAACAAACCATGAATCACAATAATAGAGCAAGTAAACCAAACCATGGCTAACAACGATAGACCAACTCAACAAAACGATGACTAAAAATAATGAGTTCAACCTTTCCTCAATTATTATTTTAATGTAAATCAATAGAATTCATAACTTATAATTATGCTAATAGCCTGGACCACTCATGGATCCAAATAAAAAAAAAAGGTCAATGGGTTCACTCAATAAACCAAATATATCAACAACAACAAAACGCTGTCCACTCAAGAATCCAAATGTATGAGCAATAACATAGGCCAATCTTCTCAAGAAATCGTCAAGCTCATCAATACTTGATACACACATGATATGTCAGTTTATCTCACAGTGTCAATCTATGACACATATATACAATCACAATATGAGGTAACAAGTATAAATTCAATTGAGAATATTTTACACAAACTCAATTCAGGTGATTAACAACTAGTAATACTATCCAATAAGTGCAATCACAAATAATCATAACACAACCAAACTTAGAATATTATTCAACAAATTTAATCTGTTAAAGCATGCATGTAACAAGTACACAAAGAGATAGTTAATATGCACACATAAACCAAATTGGATTTCAACTACTTTTAACCATCACCTACCTCAATTAAAGTTTGCTCTTACTTTATGTAACACCCCGTATTTTCCTAGCATAATCTAAGTCCAAATACATGAGTATTCATATATAAATTTATAAAAAACTCATTATTTTTCAGTTTAGAGCCTTGCACTGCGTTGGAAATTCAATTAGCTTCCCAACAATATAAAATTCGCCCAAATCCGATAACCAGATAAGAAGTTATGGCAATTTTAAGTTTTAGTTGTTAAACTCCATCATTTTAACCCTTAGCGCATCGCGGAGCTAGTCTAAGTGACGATTGGAAATTTCCAATAGAGGTACATGATTTTGGTGCATCGCGCTAAAGGCCAAATTAGCATTTGGCAGTTTTTAGTATCTCTCCGCGATTTCACCGCATCGCGGTGAACTTCCAGGTCCCAATCAGTGAAGGACCACGATTTTCCCCACATCGTGCCACAAACCCATTTCCCAGTTGTCTATTTCCAGTGTCTTGGTTCAATAGTGGCACATCGCGCCAAGGCCAAAAATTGGGATGGTCAGTTTTTAGCTTACGTTTTAAATCTATTTAAGGGCATTTGGGTCTTTTTTCTAAGTCCTAAACTCATCCTAAAACACAAAATTTATGCCTAATTGACCTAAATAATCATTCATTATTCAATTACTCTCAAATTAAAGATCCCCTTTTTCAAGAACAAGAAACCCTAGCTCTCAAATTCAAGATCAATCCTTAAGAACTCACCCAAAATTTAAGAAATTCATTATCCCAGGTATGTTAGATGTTCATCCATGGATTACTTTCATCCATGTAGTCCAAGTAACCTATTGTAATTTCAAGTTTTGATCTTTTCAAGTTATTTGATTTTAAATTATGATTTCATTCATGAATCTCCATGTACTATTGATTTTATATCATGTTACCATGAAATTATCGTTACTATTCAACTCTCCATATTTTAATATTATTATTTATTGAATTAAACCATGATTTAGTACTATAATATTGAATTCATTCTATTTTTATAAGTTCCATGGCATTCATATGATTTTTTTAAATCCTGAACTGCAAATGCTTGATAAAATGCCTACAAGAGTGATTGATTTAAATAAAAGCCTTCATGATTTAATCTCCAAGCTTTAGTGTCATTTTACTATTATTGTTTTGAGTCCTGGGGGTATTGAATAACCAAAATCCATAGCTATTTACTTAGTCTAGTATCAATACATTACAAAATAGTCTTTAGAATAGACTATGAGCATTTTCAGAACAGTCAGTTACCAGTTAGATGAACTCAAAATAGTCTAGTATTTTAGTGTCTTTCAGTTTGGAGTAGGATTTAGCACCAAGCGAGTGTAGGGATGGCAGCTTACCCATAAGATAGGTAGAGTCATTAGTAGCAGTCCCTATACTCCAGAACTATGTAGCCAGCGTAGGATATGAGAAGTCATCCATCAGATTAGGCTTGGCTATCTCGCAGGGGTCATACGTCAGTTTAGGCTTGACACCCTTAGTACTTTGGACATTATATTAGTTTAGTGGATCCACATAGCCATCGTTAGTACACATGGAATGATATTAACACCCTTCCAATTGGGGTTACAAGTTGGACCCCGATTAGCTCAAATTAGGGAATGTCGATTAGATGATACCTCCCACAGTCTCAGATGCAGTCTCAGTTACAGTCCCAATTCAGTTATGCAGTCTTAGGGTTGTTTGACCAAAGCATACATATATTAGTATTTTTCAGTATTTCAATTTACAAATTTTACTCGGTCCATGTTATATGCTTGGTCATGCATCCCAGTGTCTACAGATTTCACGTATCTTCAGTATTTACAGACTATCATGAATACTCAGCATTTACAGATTCCCCATATTTTTAGTATCTATAGATTCCATGTTCTCTACTTAGTACTTCATGTTTTGCATGAATATTTAGTTAATAATTGGTTCTGTTCATAAAACCATGCATATCAGCCTACCTCATTTAGCATACCAGTACATTTAAAGTACTGATCGCATACCTTTCTTTTGTGCTATGATGTATTATATCATAGGTATTGATGGTCAATTCCTGGATTGCACTTAGACCTCACTCCTCAGGCTATCAGCAGTACAGTAGCAGTGGTGTGTCCTCATCATTCAAAGATAAATTATTTTACTTTATATCTCTATTTTTGTAGTTAGAAGAGATAGTTAGAGGCCTGCCCCATTAACTCATATTCAATCAGTTAGTTTAGAGGCTTTTCAGATATTAGAGTCAGTTATTCAATATTCGGATATTCAGTTGACATGTTAGTTTATCAGTATTTAATCAGTTTCAGTCAGTTTTTCTATAGATTTATATTTTTGTATTGATTCGGTGATAAAACCTTATGGTAATATCAGATGTTTTCCATAATTATTATATTATTATTTAGTGCTCACAATAGGTACCAGCTCATGGGTTAGCTTGTGGTCTCTTAGGATTGTAAGCACCGTGTGATGAATAGGGGTAGTCTCGGGTCGTTACAAACTTGGTATCAGAGCCTAAGGTTTTAAAGTGTCCTAGGAATTCTAAAAGCCATATCAAGTATGGTCTTGTGATTGGGTGTGTAGCGCCCCATACTTATGGATGAGAGACTATGAGGCATTTAGAAAAAGTTTTCTTTCTTTCAGTATTCATGTTGTGCGAGTGAGCATGAGCTCAAGTTAAACTCCCTATAAAATCCATTTCTTTCTTTCGATTACAAAACAAGGCTCCCAAGAAGAATGGAAGAAGAACAGGAAACCAGCCAACCCCTCATCCCATCCAGGCAGATCCTCTAGACGAGCATGTTTCTCACACAAAATTTAGAGCTGCGTTCACTACTCTAGCGAACTCTGCAGCAGTATAGAATGAATGGCCAACTGTTGTTCTGGCCAACCCAGTGGCCAATACTACTGCAACCATTTGGGATTTCACCTGGATGAATCCTCATTCTTTCACGGGGTCCAAGTCTGAAAAGGATCCACATGAATTCTTAGTTATAGTTCAGAAGGTCACAAATGCTATGGGGGTGACATCTAGTTAGAGTGATGAGTTGGCTGTATATCAGTTCCAGGATGTATCCCATACTTGGTTTAAGAAGTAGAAGATTAATAGGGGTATAGATGCAGGGCTTGTATAATGGGAAGAGTTTTCCACAACTTTCTTAGACAGATTCTTCCCATTGGAGTTGAGAGATGTCAAGGTGTTAGAGTTTATTAACTCGAGGAAGGGTAGCATGAGCGTAAGGGAGTATTCCCTCAAGTTTACTCAGTTATCTAAATGTGTTCCTCATGTGGTAATTGATAATAGGTCCAAGATGGGTAAGTTTGTGTCTGGTGTATCTGATAGTATGGTCAAGGAGTGTAGGACTACAATGCTGATTAGTGAGATGTACTTGTCTAGGTTGATGGTCCATACTCAACAAATAACGGAGTAGAAGATTAAGGAGAGGGAGAGAGGAAACAAGAGAGCTAGGACGGGTAGTTTTAATTTTAGTCAGCCAAAGTCAGAAGGTGGTAACCATCCTTAATTTCACCACAGGTCTCCAGTCCCAGCGCCATATTTGGCCAGTTCTCCAGTACCCAAATTCAGAAAAGATAATTGGGATAGTGCACCAGGATCTAAGTCCCAGTCTAGTGTTAGTAGTGCTCATACAAATCCTCTATGTTAGAAATATGGCAGACACCATCAGGGTGAGTGTAGAGTGGAGAGTGATGTGTGCTTTGGGTGTGGAAAGCCAGGCCATCGTATTCGGGAGTGTCGGGTAGTTTCTCAGAAAGGTAGGGATTTACGCCAATAGGGCCAGTCCCATCAGTCTTCAGTTCTATCCGGTCACCCAACTCAGTATGGTGCCGCTTCCATTGCTAACAGTGGTCAGCGTCTGAACAGATTATATGCTCTTCAGTCCCGCCAAGATCAGAAAAATTCTCTAGACGTAGTTACTGGTACGTTGCAAGTCTTTCACTTAAATGTTTATGCCTTACTAGATCCTAAAGCTTCTCTTTGTTTTGTAACTCCATATATAGCCGTCAATTTCAGAGTCAGTCCCAAAACTCTAGCGGAGCCCTTTTCTGTGTATACCCCAGTAGGCATTTCCATTGTAGCCAGACAGGTATACAGGAATTGTCCGATCATAATATCTTAGAAAGTTACCTCAGTTGATATCGTGGAGTTAGAGATGACAAATTTTGATGTCATTCTCGGTATGGATTGGCTCCACTCATGCTACACCTCAGTTAATTGTAAAAACAAAATAGTTAATTTTTAGTTCCCAAATGAACCAATCCTTGAATAGAGGGGTAGTACTACAACTCTTAGGGGTCAGTTGATCTCATACCTTAGAGACAGAAAGATGATATCAAAGGGGTATATTTACTATCTTGTGAGAGTCAAAGACTTTGACTCAGAAACTTGAACTCTTGAGTCAGTTCCAGTAGTAAATGAATTCTTAGATGTATTTTCTGAAGATCTGCCCAGAGTTCCTCCCAAAAAGGAAATCGACTTCAGAATAGACCTTCTTCCAGATACTCAGCCTCTATCTATTCTTCCATACAGAATGGCTCCAGCTAAACTCAAAGAATTGAAAAAATAGTTAAAGGATCTTCTAGATAAGGGATTCATTAGACCCAAAATCTCCCCGTGGGGCGCACCTATTTTATTCGTGCATAAGAAAGATGAATCTCTCAAAATGTGTATAGACTACCATCAATTGAACAAAGCCATAGTCAAGAATAAATACCCACTTCCTAGAATCGATGACTTATTTGATCAACTTTAGGGTGCCAACTATTTTTCAAAGATAGATCTCATATCAGGCTATCATCAGCTCAGAGTCAGGGAATCCGACATTCCAAAAATAGCTTTTCAAACTTGGTATGGTCACTTCAAATTTCTAGTCATGTCCTTAGGTCTTACTAACGCCCCAACAGCCTTCATGGACCTGATCAACTGAGTGTTCAAGTAGTACTTGGACGTCATAGTCTTCATTGATGACATTCTTGTTTACTCTCGTAGAAAAAAGGATCATCCAGACCACCTCAGAGTAGTGATTTAGACTCTTAGAGCTCACCAGTTGTTCACCAAATTTAGTAAGTATGAATTCTGGCTAAGATCAGTAGCTTTCCTTGGCCATATTATTTTTGGTGATGGCATTAGAGTGGAATCTCAAACGACCAAGGCGGTAAGAAAATGTCCTAGGACCATCTCTCCATCAGATATCAGGAATTTTTTAGGTTTAGCTGGCTGTTACCGTTGGTTTTTTGAAGGGTTTTCTTCTATTGCATCCCCCATGTCCAGATTGACTAAGAAGAAAGTTAAGTTTCAGTGGTCAGATTCATGCGAGAAGAGTTTTCAGGAGTTGAAGACTCAACTTACCTCAACCCCAGTTCTTACCTTGCCAGATGGTTTAAATGGTTTTGTTGTGTACTGTGATGTATCCAGAGTAGGTTTAGGTTGTGTCCTCATGTAGAGAGGTAAGGTCATAACCTATGCCTCCAGACAGCTTAAACCCCATTAGAAGAATTACCCTACTCATGATCTTGAGTTATCAACTGCAGTATTTTCTTTAAAAATTTGGAGGCATTACTTGTATGGGGTGCATGTAGATGTGTTCACAGATCAAAAAAGACTTCAGTATGTGTTCTCTTAGAAAGATTTGAATCTGCGTCAGAGAAGGTGGTTAGAATTATTAAAGAATTATGACATGAGTGTTCAGTATCATCCGGGAAAGGCCAATGTAGTGGATGATGCTCTCAGTAGATTTTCCATGGGTAGTGTAGCTCATGTTGAGGATGGTAAGAAATAGTTAGCTCAGGAAGTCTATCTACTTGCCCGACTAGGTGTCTGCTTAGTTGACTCAGCAGAGGGTAGTGTGTGGGTGCAGAGTAGCTCAAAATCATCTCTAGTTTCCGAGGTGAAGGAAAAGAAGGATAAAGATCCCAACCTAGTTAAGTTAAAAGAATCAGTCAGAGATCAAAAAGTGGAGGTTTTCTCCCAAGAGGGAGATGGTGTGTTGCATTGTCAGGGTAGATTGTGTGTGCCTAGTGTAGATGACTTAAGGCAATGAATTCTCGTAGAAGAGCATGGTGCGTGTTGCTCTATTCATCTAAGGAATACTAAGATATACCGTGATTTGTGGGAGATATATTGGTGGAGTGGGATAAAGAGGGATATTATAGAGTTTGTGGCTAAGTGATCTATATGTCAGCAAGTTAAGATTGAGCACCAAAATCCTAGTGGATCAATGCAGGAGTTTAGTATTTCCACTTAGAAATGGGAGGAAGTGAACATGGATTTTATGATAGGTTTGCCTCGTACCCATCATCAGCATGATTCTATTTAGGTTATCGTAGACAAGATGACCAAATCATCTCATTTTATACTAGTCCATACCTCTTATTCAGCCAAGGACTATGCTAAACTCTATCTCAGAGAGTTGGTTAGGTTGTATGGTGTTTTCTTATCTATCATCTTAGATAGAGGTACCCAGTTTACCTCTTATTTTTGGAAAGCATTCCAAAAGGGTCTTGGTACACAAGTCTATCTCAGAACAAACTTCCACTCTCAGACAGACGATCAAGCAGAAAGGACCATTCAGACTCTTGAGGATATACTGAGAGCATGCACATTTGATTTTAAAGGTAGTTGGGATGACCACTTGCCTTTGATTGAATTCGCATACAATAATAGCTATCATTCCAGTATCCGTATGAATCCGTTTGAGGCTTTCTATGGCAGGATATATAGATCTCCAATTGGTTGGTTTGAAGTAGGTGAGGCTGCAGTAATAGGGCCTGACTTAGTGTTTGATGACTTAAAGAAGGTTTAGTTGATTAGAGAAAGGCTTAGGGCTGCCTAGAGCCGACGAAAATCGTATACAGATTTGAGGAGAAAGGATCTCGATTTTGAGTCTAGTGATCTTGTATACTTAAAAATCTCTCCCATGAAAGAAGTGAAGAGATTCGGTAAGAAAGGGAAACTCAGTCCCTGATATGTCGGTCCCTTTAGATTTCCCAGTCGTTTTGGAAAGGTGGCTTACGAGCTTAAGTTGCCTTCAGATCTAGCCTCAGTACACCCAGTGTTCCATGTCTCATTGTTGAAAAAGTGTATTGGTGATCCAGCTGTAGTTATTCCCTTAGAAAGTGTAGATATTCAGAAAAATCTTTCCTTTGAGGAAGTTCCAGTCAAAATTCTTGATCATCAAGTTCGTAGACTAAGGAACAAAGAAGTTCCATTGGTCAAAGTTCTTTGATAAAATTAGTTCGTTGAGGGAGCCACTTGGGAAGCAGAAGCAGATATGGGGACCAAGTACCCTCATCTCTTCTCCGCGAATCCAGATTCAGTATAAGGTACTAATCTTCTTAAGATTTCTCTCTATCATGCTCAGTTTAAGTTGCACATCATATTTATGTCAGTCATGCATTTACAAATTAGTTCATTCATATAATCCATGCATCAGATATGCATGTTCAATATGTAAGCTCAGTCCAGTAGTTTTCCTCAGCTTAACTAGTTTCATTCGAGGATGAATGATCCCAAGGGGGAGATATTGTAACACCCCATATTTCACTTGCATAATCTAAGCCCCCAATACATGAGTATTCTTATATAAAATTTTCGAAAAACTCATTATTTTTTAGTTTAAGACTTGCCACTACATAGGAAATTCAATTAGCTTTCCAACGATATAAAATTTGCCTAAATCCGATAACCGGGTAAGAAGTTATGGAGATTTTAAGTTTCAGTCATTAGACCCCATTATTTTAACCCTTAGCGCATCACTAAGTTACGATTGGCAATTTCCAGTGTAAGTGCGCGATCTTGGCGCGTCACGCCAAAAGCCAAATTGGCATTTGACAGTTTCCAATGTCTCTCCGCGATTCCACCGCGTTGCGGTGAATTTCTAGGTCCCAATTAGTGAAGGACCACAATTTTCTCCACGTCGTACCACATACCCATTTCCCAGTGGCTTGGCGCGATAGTGGCGCGTCCCGCCAAGGCCAAAAATTGAGATGGTCAGTTTTCAGCTTATGTTTTAAATCCATTTAAGGGCATTTGGGTCTTTTTCATAAGTCCTAAACTCATCTTAAAACGCGAAATTTATCCCCAATTGACCTAAATAATCATTCATTATTAAATTCCTCTCAAATTAAAGATCCCCTTTTTCAAGAACAAGAAACCCTAGCTCTCAAATTCAAGATCAATCCTCAAGAATTCACTGAGAACTTCAAGAAATTAATTATCCCAGGTATGTTAGATGTTCATCCATGGATTCCTTTCATCCATGGAGTCCAAGTAACCTATTGTAATTTCAAGTTTTGATATTTTCAAGTTATTTGATTTTAAATTATGATTTCATCCATGAATCTCCATGTACTATTGATTTTATACCATGTTACCATAAAATTATCGTTACTATTCAACTCTCCATGTTTTAATATTATTATTTTTTGAATTAAACCATAATTTAGTACTATTATGTTGAATTCATTCTATTTTTATAAGTTCCATGGCATTCCTATGATTGTTTTACACCCTGAACTACAAGTGTTTGATAAAATGCCTACAAGAGTGATTGATTTAAATAAAAACCTTCATGTTTTGATCTCCAAGATTTAGTGTCATTTTACTATTATTGTTTTGAGTCCTAGGGGTATTGAATACTCGAAATCCATAGCTGTTTACTTAGTATAGTATCAGTACTTACAGAATAGTCTTCAAAACATACTATGAGCATTATTAGAATAGTCAGTTACTAGTCAGATAAACTCAAAATAGTCTAGTATTTCAATGTCTTTCAGTTGGGAGTAGGATTTAGCACTGAGCAAGTGTAGGGATGGAAGCTTCCTTGTCATAAAGGAAGAGTCATTAGTAGCAATCCCTATACTCCAGAACTACCTAGCCAGCGTAGGATATGAGAAGTCACCTGTCAGATTAGGCTTGACTATCTCGTATGGGTCACTCGTCAGTTCAGACTTGACACCCTTAGTCCTTTGGATATTACATCAGTTTAGTGGATCCATATAACCTTCGTTAGTACCTGTGGTACGGTGTTAACACCCTTCCAACTGGGGTTACATGTTGGACTTTGATTATCTCAAATTGGGGAATGTTGGTTAGATGATACCTCCCACAGTCTTAGATGCAGTCTTAGTTACAGTCCCTATTTAGTTATACAGTCTTAGGGTTGTTAGACCAAAGAATACATATATCAGTATTTTTCAGTATTTCAGTTTACAGATTTTACTCGGTCCATGTTATATGCTTGATCATGCATTCCCAGTGTTTACAGATTTTTACGTATCTTCAGTATTTACAGACTGTTATGCATACTCGGTATTTAGAGATTCTCCATATTTTCAGTATCTATGGATTCCATGTTCATTACTTAGTACTCCATGTTTTGCATGCATATTCAGTTAATTATTAGTTCTGTTCGTGAAACCATTCATATCAGCCTACCTCATTTAGCATACCAGTACATTCAAAGTACTGATTGCATACCTTTCTTTTGCGCTATGATGTATTATATCATAGGCGTCGACACTCAATTCCCAGACCGCACTTAGACCTTACTCCTCAGGCTATCAATAGTACAGTAGTAGTAGTGAGTCCTCATTATTTGAGGATAGATTATTTACTTTATATCTCTATTTCAGTAGTTAGCAGAGTTAGTTGGGGCCTGTACCATCAACTCTTATTCATTCATTCAGTTTTAGAGGCTTTTCAAACATTAGAGTTAGTTATTCAGTATTCAGATGTTCAGTTGACATGTCAGTTTATCAGTATTTAATCAAATTCAGTCAGTGTTTCTATAGATTTATATTTTAGTATTGATTCAGTGATAAAACCTTATGGCAATATCAAATGTTTTCCGCAATTATGATATTATTATTCAGTGCTCACAACAGGTACCAGCTCATGGGTTAGCTTGTGTCACTCGGGACTGAAAGTACCATGTGACGACTAGGGGGTAGTTCCGTTTCATTACACTTTAAAAAACCTGAGCCTTGCCATTTCTTGAAATTTCTACTTGGTTTCAGTCTAGAAAGAACAATACGACACATATTTTAACTAATGGCCTAATAAAATAAAGAATTATAACCTAATCCCAAAATTCAAAAGCCAAATTCATAATCATTCCCTTATTCCAGATTTTTTCTACTATTATTCCACCTTAATTCTACCATTTTCATGTTTATAATAATGAGCTCTAAGAATGCAACCCTAGTTCATATTTTTTTAAAACCAAGGTTTTTACTCCAAAATCACCAAATTGCACCATAATTTCCAGCTAGGTCAAGTTCAATCCTTTTTTATTTCCAAAAGCTAGTGATTTGAAGGTTAATTCTTTGAAAAACTAGTTAAATTTATGGAATTACTTACCTCAACAAAGAAAGTGGGTGAAAAAACAATGGGAAGTGCCTAAAATCACCCTCTCCAACCCTCAAATGCATTTGGAATGAATAATATGTTTTTGGGGTTGTTTTCTACATTAAAAAGCACTTATCCCGCTATAACAGCATCACTATAGTGGGATTTACCCACTATGACGGGATTGATTGATCCAGACTCTCGCTATAGCAGATGAGTAGTATCGTCTTGCCTCCCGCTATATTGGCCTCGATGGAGGCAGAAAGCTCGACTACCCTAGAAATTTGCCCATTTCACAACACACTTTTAGATATTGACATCCCAAATTATCTACTTTACCTCAAATGCTGTATTGGAGTTCTACTTGAGTTACTTCTACAAGTTTCTACGGATTCTTTATCATCTTAGCTATCACAAAATAACCTCAAATAACATAACTATTAATTAATACTTTTTTGAATCATCCTAGACCACACAACACTTGACTTTATCCAAGACTAGCCTAGCCTTAAATTTTTAACTCTTTATTCATAGAGAATAATGACTCATATTTGGTACACTAGACTAGATCGTAATAATGAAAGGGATCATTATAAAAACAAACAATCTTATGTAAAATGGTCATAAATGTTTACTCCAGAAGTTGATTAATAAATGGTTGGTGGCGTTGGGAAGAATACTCAAAGATCTTTAATTTTGCGAGTATTAGTCCCCATAAATCTTTATATTTTAGGAGGACTGATTGTTTGAACTTTATCATAGTTTGAACTTAGTCCAAAATTTAATCGGTAAAGGCACTTTCAACTTAACTTTGTGCTAGGGGTATGTTATGATCTTAATTCTTATCTAGTGCACTCCCAAACTAAAGAATTGATCCTAACATCTATGATGAATGAGATTATTATGTTCTTACCATAAATATGTCAGAATCGACATAACAGGTTTTTACAAAAAGAAGCAAAGAATAACGAAAAAGTTTAAAATAACCAAAAAAGGAAAATACATTTATAAAGAAAAAAACCTGTACAAATAAAATTATTTAGAGGGTGTTCGGTATAGAAGAAAATATTTTCAAATATTTTCTAGGAAATCAAGTTGTTTCTTACTTATTTTCCCATGTTCATTTGGTGAATGGATGATATTTTTGGAAAATATTTGTTAGTGTTCATTTGGTGAGTGAAAAATATTTTATAGTGTTCAATTGATGTGTGGAAAATGTGCTAATAAACTTTACACTTTAAAATATCTCCCGTCATGCCGAACACACCCTAAAAGCATTTGTATATATTTATGATAAAATAATAAAAAATAATATGAATAAAGTAATGGATATTGTGTTGATAGAAGGGGAGGATAGGGGATTACGATGGGTGGAGTATGGGTTAGGTGGGGGTGGGGGTAGGTGGGTGCAATGGTAGGTTGGAAAAAAATATTTTTATTTTTTTTTCAAAAAACATTTAGGGGGTTGAGCTTGGGGTGGTGTGGTGGTGGTGGTGGTCGGTGGGAGGGGGGGATGAGGGTAAGAAATTTATTTTAAAAAGGATTTTATAAATAAAAGTATTTTAATTTTTTTTGTAGGGGGGGTTCTAGGTAAGGGGTAGGTGGGGTAGAAAAAATTTAAATTTGTTAATAATTTTTTTAAGAGGGAGGGGAGGGGAGGGTGATGGGGGTAGGAAAAAATATATTTTTTAAAAAATAAAAAAATATTTAAAAAATATGAGGGGTTCGAGGTGGTTTCGATCGGGGGTTGGTGAACAATATGGAGGCGGGGTTAAGAAAAAAAATACTTTTTGGATGGTGGTGGGCGGGTAATTTTGAGAGTGATATGATACATCTCAAATATTATTTCCTTATTTTATTAAGGAAGTCATTTTTCTTATTTTTGAGGAACTTGTTTTCTGAGGAAAAGACTTTCCAAAAATTTTAGTCAAATGAACATGAGAAAATTAGAAAATATTTTCTGAAAAATATTTTCCTTGCTACCGAACACACCATAAATTATTTTTGAAATTCTTCACTCTCCTTTAGCAGAGTGGATTCACTCTCTATGCCAAGTGACCATAAAAAAAGAGGTAATAATGTCATTTTAAAATTATTTTGGGGGATACTATGTCACGATCCAATTTATCAGGTCATGATGGCACCTTCTTTAACCCACTAGTAGGTAAGCCAAATCATAAACCAAAATAATGAGTAACTAGCTGGCAAATGAAAGATAATACACAGCACAAAGAGGATTGTATATATATATATATATATATAAGTATGCTGGGATACTTTCCCTGAAAAACTCTGGCCCTAAACTAAGCACCATTATAACTCCTATGGTAGTTGCCCTGATGTCGAGGTCTCTTATTTATTCCCCCTCAACCTCGCGATACAATCCCTCTATAGTTTTAACATAACCAACAATGTCAGTAAAAGATCTACTTGTAGCTACCAAACTCTGATTGGCCATATGGAGTGGAAGTCTCTATCTTTTAATAAAGCACCAGATACATTCATACTCAGTGGGAAGAATCATGGTGGCATGTCTGGATAACTCATGAAATCTCATCTCACACTCTACCACTATTATATAACCGTATTGTAACCCTATGAACTCATTTCTTAGGCACTCGCGCATGCTGCGAGGTAGATACTTCTCCAAGAAAGCCTTAAAGAACTGACTCCATGTCATAGAAGGAGATTCTTTTGGTCTGGAATTAAGGTATCACCTCCGAAACTACCTCGCTTCTCTATCAAATTAAAATATGTTATAATCCATACCATGTGACTCAACCAAGCCCAAGTAACATAATCTCTCCTTATAGCTGGTGAGGAACCCAAATGAATCCTCTTTTAGGCCCTTGCAAACGTCGATAGAGCCAATCTAAGAAACTAACCCAGTATTTTTTACTTCTTAGAAGTCATGGTTGGTTGGGCTACTAATGGCCATGGAACTACTGGTGCTTGTGGAACCTCTACTTTAGGAGCCGCAACTACATGCTGTGCTCTTATACCAAGTCCACCCTGGGATACCCCCTGAGCAAATGTTTGGGCACTATTCATCAATGGGTCACCAACCATACCTAATAATTTCACCAAGTCATATGGAGGACAAAAGAAAATATAGATCTAGGTAGGGCCTGGGATTCTCCTTAGCTCACTGATTGCTGTGGCGGTATATCGTTAGTGCAATCTTTGGATCAGGATCAATAATCAGATATGGTGAAGGCTTCCTGACCTGGCCTCAAGCTAGGACTGCATCTCTAGCTTAACCTCAACCTCGGGGTTGGCCTATGCCTCTAATTGATGCCCTAATTATAGGCTACAGGGATCTATTTTGGGCTATCATAGCCCACATCCTAGCCATATACAAAAGAGTGAAACAAATGAAAATCTAAAAACTAATATAGATACAACATACAATAATGAATCAAAAACTGAGTTTTTTCTAAGAATGTTTTGTAGCCTCTCAAAGATAGGATATAGATGTTATCATTTGAATCCATAGAAATTTACTGAAAACTTGCTCTTATATTGTTATAGTGAACCTAGACTTGCTCTGAGCTTATTTCCTATACTTTGAAGGTTAGTGGGACTAGTTTTTCGTCTTACTAGAGTTTACCTAATAATAATATCTACTATTCAAGTATTCAGATAACACTATTCGAGGCATTGTATGAGACTATGTCAATCTCATATAATTTACTTGTATTTTGGTTGGTTTGAGACTTTATAAGTTAGGCTAGGAGGTACTGATTTTCTTTGAGAGTCGGTGGACAGAGTTTGGGTTATTATGGATAGGATATGGGCATCCCAGATCAAGCAAATAATTATGATGATCATAGGCTACATACATTGAGGTTTTGAGTTGGTGATCAAGACTTTCTTCAAATTTCTCCCGTGAAGAGCGTGATAAGTTTGGGAGGAAGGGAAAGCTCAACCCCAAATATATCAAATTATTTGAGATCTTCAAATAGTTATAGAGTTAGCATTTAAGTTAGCCTTTCCTCCAGCCTTTTCAACTATTCATTCAGATTTTTATTTATTAATGCTTTGGTTATATGTTCTTGACGAGTCTCATGTGCTTTGTTGGGACTTAGTTTAGTCGGATGAGAGTTTGACCTTCATGGAGGAGCAGTCTCAATTCTAGCTAGAGATGTCAGGTAGTTGAATTCCATAAAGATTTTAGTGGTTAAGGTTCAGTAGAGGTATCATCCAATCAAGGAGGATACTTGGGATACCGAGCATGAAATGCAGACCTAGTATCCTTACCTGTTCGAGCCTTCAGCTATTTCTTATCTCTTTACTTTTGTAGAAGATAGTCCCTCTTAGTAGTGGATGTTGTAATGAACCTCCAGATCATTTTCTGTATTTTCATGATTTTTCTATATTTATAGCCTTCCTATAGTTGTCCCAAGTTACTTATGACTTGCTGAGACTGACAGTTTTATTTTTTGAAAAGTTCGTTTGAGAATTTTATTAATACCAAATGTTTTGGGAAGTATTTAAATTAAAATAGAATTTGGTAAAAGATATATTTTATTATATTTCTAAAATGTTTAGGATATTTCATAAATTATTTAGTTACACTATATTTAAATGTATTTGATAATAGGTTTTATAATTTATTACTATTTTAAACTGAGAAAGTGAAACTTGTTAAGTTGAAAAGTAGTGATTATTTGATGGGAGCTTTATTCGAAGTAATTTTCTATTAATTATGGTGTATTTATAAATTAATGTTAATTTTATCATGAATATATGCAATATCCATGTAAATACATAATGGGATAAATATATTTTCTTTATATTTCCATCTTCACCACACATGTAGGCAGAGAGAGTGGCCAGGAAGCTAATTAAAATATGGTGGCAACAAATTAAAGTGGGTTGGAATTATCATGGTTATAAGTCACTACTTTTAATTAAATATTGTAGATATCCTCTTTTGATTTCCTTTATCTCTCATTTAATACTGGTTCCTTCATTTTCAGATATAATTTGAAACAAATTTCTATCTATAATTGCTACTTCTATTGTTACATCTATGCATATATATATGTGTATATGTGTTGTGAAGAATTAAGTGAAAAAAATTTATTTCTTGAAAATACTTAACTGACAAAAAATGATTATCTATGTTAAATTATCGTAGCTCAAATTCTAGTGTTAAGCTTGAACCTAGAAGGATTTTTTCTGACCCTTGAAGGTTCTTGATGCGGCGACTTCTGAGGTCAAGTGTACGGGACAAATAGCTCATGGGAAATCCGAGGCTGCTGTCAGGACTCTAAGTAGGCTAGACTTACCTTTCTTTAGACTTTGATCTGCTATAGTACTAGTGTGATATTGTTCTAATTGTTGCATAGACAATTCCTGATTATTTTCGCCGATTAAGGGACCGCAGGATAGATTCCAACCTTGAATTTTCTTAGGTTGGTAGTTAATTTTCCCTTAGGACTTAGTTTAGCTCACTCGGGGTCCTTGGGATTGAAGTTAGAAGCCTTAGTCTAGGATTGGGTATTTTCTTACCTTAGATTAGGTTTTGGGGACTTATTTAGCTTTATTGCCTTTTTTAAGGAAAAGTACCTTAGGATAGTTCCTTTTCCTGTGGTAAATAGAACTAAAACACCTAGGTGGGCTAGTTACCAGGACACGAATGGTTTGCTCATTATATTGTGCTTGTTAACTTGGTATTCCCAACATTTATCCATTTTGGCCTTGATTTATGACCTTTAACTTAATACTCAAAACCTTTCCCCACTTTAAATGAAAACGACCTTCTAAAATGAAAAAAAGACTAGATAGGATAGGAATGAATTTGATCCCTGCATTGTTTTTACTTATCTTCTATTAGTTCTGGTTCAAGTTTGAAACTTGAGTTGCTGTTTATTACTTAATAGTTTAGTTCGAGTTTGGTATCTTGTTGTACTGGTTATATCTATTAGTTTTGATTTAAGTTTGATATCTGGCTATACCGATTATGATTTGTTAGTTTTGGTTTGAGTCCAACACCTAGTCTTATTGCTTATTATCTAATGGTTTCAGTTCAAGTCTAGCATTCTATTTTATTGATTAAAATTGCAAAATCTGGTTTGGGACTAGTATGATTTATGGTGATGGCTAGAGGAATGTTATACAGTACGCCTGTTGCACACTTTTCCTACTTTTTATATTTATTATTGTGTACTTGGTTTTATACTAGCATTATTCCTTGTCTGCACCTATCATGTTTATGGTGTCTCATTTGAGTTTTATTTTATTATATGTACCTTCTAGGGTTATGGGGGTCTAGTTAGGTTATATCTAGGCTTCTATTTGCACATTTGAGTTACTTATATATGATTCTCGCATTTGCTTAGTAAAGCCTATTATTTCCATTATGACCCTCTTTTATTGGCCCTTAGTATAGTTTCAAACTTTTTTTACACTTTTACTATAGTTGAGTTTAGCTAGCCAATGATTCCTATAGAGTACCTCATGTTTTGATACTCATACTACACTTCTATATCTTTTTTCCTTGATGTAGATTTTGGTATGAGTCACCGCAGTTGATATTTACCCAAGCTGTATTGTTGATCAGACTTTTGGGTGAGCTTTCAGAGTTCAAAATTGATTGTTCTTCTTCTGCCGTTGTTGATAGTCTTATTTCGTATATCTTGAGATTGCTTTTTATTTTTTGGCACTATCTACTACTCTTTTTAATACAATGGTTCTTGTACTAACCTTATCAGGTGATGCAGCCCAAGGGCCCCCAAGGCCTTTCATAAGGAGTTAAGCTTGGGAACTTCAAGATTAACAAGGGATATTCTTTAAAAAGGATTTACTTGAGTGCGTTATAGAGTCCTCTTAGGGATTCCATGTGTTTGTGATAGCATTTTATGGAGCATATGTTGAAAAGAAGAATGAGGAAAGTGTTTTTTGATGAAGTCTTGAATTAATCACAAAAGAGGACATCCAAACAAGGCCCTTACTTCATTAAGCATAGAAATGTAATAACATAGGGTTTTCTTTAATTTCTTAGTATAAATAGCTTCTTTTTATATTTGAACACTTAGAATATTCATAAACTTAAAAATCCTTATTATTGAGAGATTATGAGATCTTGCTAAGCTTTTAGTTATTCCTTATTTTGGAAAGAAAATTTGCTTGAGGTTCTTTTTAGAGTTAGGTGCTTTTGAGATATTTAAAGAAGATCACTTTATTCTTAAAGTTGGTTGTCTTTGATTCTCAATTTGTGTCTATCTATTTATTTCTTCTTATTTTCTTTGCTAATTTCTTGTTACATTCTACATCGTGCTTTATTTCTTCTTGTTCATCTTAGTTTTTTATTTTTAGGTTAATATAATTTGGTATCAAGAGATTGGATTGGAATTTTTTTACAAACCTAAGTCTTGTGTTTTGGTATTTCAAAAAACAAATCCAAAAATCTCAAAAAAATCTAGAAATTCTTTTGTTTTGATTTATTATTTTTGACACTAGATTCTTGATTCTCTAGTATTTTTTGAGTTTAGTTAACAAATTTTGTTCAATTTAGAGTTGTACAAACTGTAGCGCTTGAAACTTTTAAAAATTTATCAAATTTGCAAGTGAATTTCTTGGTTGAGCAGGAATTAGGGCTCAAAAATTATTGAGGGTTGTTCCTTAAGTCAAGGGAAGACAATACTAAAATTTGAGCCAATTTCAAGTTGATTTGCAGGTGTTGCATTTTGGTATGTGTTCTTGGTGTTCTTGAGTTTCTTCAAATTATTCTTGAGTAAGAAGAAAAAAGTACACTAATCCAAATTGTTCAAGTGAAAGTTGGTTAAAGTTTTTTGTGAGCCATTGGCCAATAGTGTATATTAGTTTTAAAATGAAAAAATCTGATTTTTTAAAATTATTTTCAACGTCAGCGTGCCACATCAGTATTTTCACCCGTCAACAGATGCCATGCTAACACCATTGTTGCATCCAGATGAGTAAGCTGCCAACGCAACACGCTTTAGCAAGCTTCACTCACATGTCAAGTGCATGTAAGGTGCGTGGCTATCAGATTCAGAGAGCTGAAATTATAGGTTTTCCATAGTTAGTTTTGGGACCCAAAATATTTTTTTAGTGTCCGAATTTCATGATTTTGTTTATACACATTTTTATTCGATTTCTCAACTATTTAGCAAGTCATTAACATCTTCAGTCACTTGTTAACTAGCTTTTAAATATCAAATCATCTCTTTGATTCTTCAAACTAAGTAACAACCAGTAATTCATTCTACTTTTGTTACTTTGTTCTTGAGTCTAATTATTTTTTTCGTGCTATTTTTTCTTTAGCTTTTCTTCTTTATTTTACATTGAAAGTTCTTGGTTCCCATCCTTAGTTTTTGATCTTTCATTATTGAGTCGACAAGAATCCATTCTAAACCTTTAAGTAGGCATTGGGCCATTGTAACTTATTGGAGGTAAATAAGTTAACACCATCAGCCGAGGCAATTCGTAAGGCAATTAAGGGTGTGATTTCTTGAATGTTTGTGAGTTTTTATTTTAACTAATTTAACGTGTTTTATTATTTTGTTTGATTTTTTTAACTAGGTACCTCAATTAAACAGTGAAGAAGGTGTCTCGATTACAATGCATCACCCCATAATACTTGAATTATTGAACATGTTCTCCGCTTTCTCATTTAGAATGGAAGAGTAGTTGGAAAGATTGGGAAATCAAGTAGAGACTCTTGAAGCAAGGAGTAGGGATGAATCTTTAACTCCCCTCACCACTCAACACTATGGAAACACAAGCGACATTCGCCATGGATCCTCATCCCCTATTCACCTAATGCTCTATCCCCATCTGCCGCTATATCAACTAATACTTAAACCACAAATTCTACCCATCAACACCACTAATTACCTCCATATTCTCTTAACGTCCTTAACAAGTTCCCCTACCACCAATAAATAGACCTTCACTTCCACCAAATGACCACCAACTACTCTGAAATGCCCCACTAATACGAAATATCCAACCATTGGGTGATGAGCTACTAGAGGGGTTCGAAGATGAGTTATAGGGATTAGATAATGAATATGACAATTGAATGCGGGGTTAACATATTGAAACGCCCCAAAATTTGGCCCTTGTAAATTTTTTGAGTTCTTGAACTCTCTATTCATCATACAACTCACACCCTAAGTCGTATGGTGTAGTGACGGGTTTAGGGACCCTAGTCGTATGTTGGTCGGTGTGTTGTTGACCAAATTTGGTCCTAGCTACGAGAGACTCCATACGAGTCGTATGTTAATGTTATGAGAGGGTAGGGTCCAATCATATGTTGTCCAGTGTTTAGCCCTTGATGTTCTACCTTGGATACGACTTGATGGTACTAGTCGTATGGTCTAATAACGAGTTGGGCAAGGGATTCGTATGTTGGAAAAAATGTGGTGTCCAATTTTATGTTCTGGTGATGACTTAAAGGTACCACTCGTATGTTGTGGTGACAAGTTAGAGGGTCAACTCATACCTACCTACGAGTTTTCTACAACTTTTAAGCTGAGGGTATTTTGGACATCTTCCACCCAAAGATCTTAAGACCCCACATCTTATAACACTTATTGGAAATTCATTCTACACTTTGGAAGATCAAACATACTCTAAACTCTCTCTAAAATTTCTCAAGAAAGATTGGGCTATGGTTTCTTCCAGGAGTCATCTAGAGGCTTAAGGATCAAAATCTCTCCTTGAATCTTTGAAACTTAGGCATGCGACTCTTCATTTATTGTTCTTTTACAAAGTCATGTGTTTTAAACATTGTTCATGAATTATTAATGGTGTTTTTGAAAACCATGGTTGAGGGTTCGAATGCATAATGTTAAGTATTGTTTTCTCATAGTTTAAACTATGATTATACATGTTTTGATAATGATTTTGCACATGTGGGTGCTTGAGAATTGTGATTTAAATTAAGGGGTCATGGTTAAACCTAACTTGATGATTTTTGACTTGAATAATGGTTTGATAATGGTATGCCCTCAACCTGTTTGTGGAAATGTCAATGAGAATGATCTTGTTGCATGTTGAATTATGTTTTGAACTAAGGCATTGACCTATGAATGGTGATGACTGGTGAATGGTTTCATGAAGGCTTTGTTGGACATAAATTGATTTGAATCATAACCTTAGTGGTATAATTGGCGAAATGGGTTTGAGTCCCTAAATATTGAATTAAATTAGTGTCTTTATTTAGACAATGGGTTCGAGTCCCAAAGTTGATTAAAAATGGTTATGGCATGTTGTACGTTCTCAGGTGGGGTTGGTATGATGATACCAACTGGATTCCTTTGGTAAGTAATTGGATTAATGGTTGTGTATGTGAAATAAATATTTAAATTGGGCTTTAAAGTGGGATGTGCAGCTGGGCTGTGGAAGTAGAGTCCAAAGAAATAACACTAGAAACCGCGCTAGCCGGTGTGGGTATCTATATAATCGAGAGGTTTGATTCCCCCTAATAAATATATGAATGGGAGGTTCGAGTCCCCTATATTTTATACATTGGTTCTTAAGTCACCTTGATTATGCCCGGAGGTTTGAGTCCCCCATAAAGTCATATATGAATATGGATATTTTTTGATTCGTGCGGCTACACGCACTAGGGCCCTTCCATATAGAGGAGAGATGGGCCCATATAGTCCGTGAGTGCCTTGTTTTATGATGATTATTCTACACAACCCAGGTTAAGGCGTTTAAATGTATTCTAAACTTGGTTTCCTATCCCAGTAATATATATATATGTATGTGTGTAATTGCATATGAAGATTTGACTTGGTTTTGAATGGTGGAATTATTTTATTTCTCTATCCCTGAGTTATATGCTAGAGCTCCAACCACTAACCGTCCCAGACACTATATCCCCAAGCGATGCAGGTACCAGAAATTCATCTACTTTTCCTGTGCAGTGATCAAGTGTCGATTTAGTTTATGAATATACATCGAAGTGGTAATCTTCCATACTTCGGAAGGCTTCATTTCATGGTCTTTATATTCTATGTCTCATACTTTGTTTAGACTTTGTTTTTGTCTATTGTCGGGGGCATGTCTCGATATTTTATTGATTTTAGATTTTGTAGAGGCTTTGTTGGATTACTGTGAACATGGGTGTGTTATTTTGGTGGATTGGCTCAATGACGAATGGTTGTCCAGTTATCGGTGTTTGGTTTAGACATTTCATAAATAAATATTAGTCTTAGTTTACAATATGTTGTTATATGTTCGAAATTTATTCGATACTTGAGGTTGTTGAGCTGACAAGGTTAGGTGAAGGGGGTGATCTCCGGTCCATATGGGACTTGAGATACCCATCATAGACAAACCCTATTTTGGGTCGTGACACATATACAATTCCATGGTGCTCATAAAGGTAGAGGAGGAAGACATGGTCCTATTGATTTGAGGTGGTTTTATACACTTCAGTATCATTATTCTAGCTTATTTTGTCTTGTTTTGAGAGTAATTCGTGTGCTTAACATGTTCATATTGATATAAATAAGCATTTAAGTGTCCAAGTATGCGATTACAATGTTCAAAGTGTTTTTCAAACAAGTTTGTGCTTAATTAAGTAATTTAGAGTTCAACCCAGAAAACTAGTTTTACTAGCTTGAGCTAGTTGTGTGTCTAGTTGGTTTCGATGGATTCTAATGTGTTTAATTTATTCTAAATATTTTAAATGTGTAATTACATGTGGAACAACTTGTTTGTAAAGTGCAAAGTTCAATTTGAACAGGTCAAGAGTCGGAGTAATAAGTGGAAGATCATTGCGAATTTGCCTTATCTTAGCTTTTGCTTTGATCAGTTGTTTAGAATATTGTGTTGTTTTGATTTTTAATATGTGGTGTGTGATATGGTGATATATTGATGATTTAAAGGCTGAAAATTCATTGAAAATACACTACAAAAGGTATGAACAAAGGATAGGACGTTCTACACTTAACCAAAAATTTGAAAGCAAATTCCAATGAAACTCGTCGACATTTCCATTGCTGCCAGTCCAGCGACATGTTTAGCGACGCGTCGCGTCACTTTAATTAAGCACTGCAAATGTCAAGTTGAGCCGACACAGAGATAAACTTTGCACGAAAAATCATTATATATGGGAATCCGCGCAAGTCTTAATCCCACAATAATAAGTTATATTATATTATATATACATTTTTTCTGGAACAAAACTTGGACATGAACATTGGACAACACCTGGAATGGTGGACACAGTTTAGACAAAATTTGGAGACGGCTACACGGTTTTTTTAAGGTTTTGTTATTTTATTTTAGCTTTTAATTTTTCGTAACATGTATTTAATTATTTGGATCGTGATTATGAATATTATCGGCTAAAATCCTCTTGGCGGGGTTAAATCCATGAACATGAGTACTATTATTTTGGATTAAATTCGATTAATTTTGCTTATCATATTTGGTTGTTTGTTTATTCTTATTTTAATTATTTTATGGATTGATCACCCATAAAATACATATATTGTCGGCCTTTTTATCTCGGAAGAGATAATAGGGAGATAGAACAAGATAATAAACAATTTTTGGGTTTTTATTCTTTTATAAAATAAAGAATTTAACTTAGTGTCTAGGACAGGGATGTACTTAGATGCGTTACTTGATTCAAACGTAGGATGATAGCTTTAATTCACTTAATTGAATTATTACATCCTCGCTCAACGATGTAGTTGTAATGTCCATATTAGGTAAAAGATTAGAGGTTGGAAAACCATGATCATGCAACTAAACCTATGAATCAACAACCAAGATAAGCAAATTAACGAATGAAATTATATAACATAGTATGATTATTCGGAGTGCTTTAACCCTGAAGTTTACTCCTATTGATTGTTCCAATTACTTTTATTTACACATTATTACTTAAGTTTTAATTACCCAAACTCTCTTTTTGTTAATTTTGCACTAAATTAATCTAAACAGTGAACTGAAATTGAATCGTTGTTAAATTAAGTCTCTCTGGGATCGCCATTCGTCTTTCTTTAAGGCCACTTTACTACTTGATAAGACCACGTACACTTGCGTGTGCGCTGTCAAGTTTTTGGCGCCGTGATCGTGGACTTGAATATTGGCAATTGTTTATTTTAGTTTTACTTTTAGATTTATGTGGTGTCCTTACGCTTGGTCTTGGTTTTCTTTTTGCAGGAAACAGGTTTTCAAAGTAGAAAGATGGCAAGGGATCAGGACTTGGTTGAACCAAGCTCCGAACCTGAGCAACTTTACCATCAATGCAGGAGAGAAACAATCCTTCTCCCCCAAATTCCTCAAATCACATAAGACCAAAAGAATCCTGCTCCAATGGTTGAACAACAAGCACACAGGACAGTGAGGGAAGTGGCAGTCCCACTTCCGACGAACTTGACTTCCCCAATTCAAAGACCGGTTGCTGGGGGGAATTTTGAGTTAAAGCATAATATGGTGCAGCTTTTTATTAGCAGTGGACAGTTTGCAGGGCTTTCACACGAGGATCCACAAGTCCACTTGCAGAATTACATTGAGCTTACTGACACATTCATTTCGACTGGGGTGAGTACAAATTATGTGAGGCTGACACTGTTTCCCCATTCATTGTTAGGGGAAACAAAAAGATGGTTGAATGCAGAGTCGTCCAATTCAATCAAATCATGGAAAGTCTTAGCCAGAAAGTTCCTCATTAGATTCTTTCATCAGGAAAGACTGCGAGGCTTCATAGTGAGATAGTGAGCTCAAACAAAAGACTGATGCAAACCTCTATCATGCTTGGGAATGCTTCAAGGCTTTTTTTTCGGGATTGTCCACATCACCAACAATCCAATGAGGTACTTTCTCATACTTTTGTAGAAGCACTTGATCACAATACAAAGATTTTTCTAGATTCAGCCGCAGGTGGTCAAGCGTTAGAGCTAACTTATGATGAGTTGTCACATTGTTGAACCGCACTGCACAAGGAAATCCAGAATGACATTGAGATTCTAGAAGTGCCACAAAAAGAATTACCGATGTACTAGAGGTGGACCAATTTACGGCCTTATCAACTCAGGTTTCTGCATTACAAAATTTGATAAATACTCTTATCAGCAACCTAAAAGTTGGAGCTCTACAACCTACAACAGCAGTCAATGCAGCCCAGCAAACTGTGGTTGGTGTGAGGTATGCAGAAATAATGGCCATTCAGCGGCTATGTGTGCTTCAAATCCAGAATCTGTGATGTATGTAGGCACTACTCAAAGGCCAAATTATGGTAATTCCTACAACATTATGTGACAAACTCAGCCACCAAATCAGCCATGGAACGCCCCACAATCACATGCTCAATCAAATCAGTCAACATGCAATATGGAAGAGATGTTGAAACAACTCTTAGTTGGTCAAGTATAAATGACTACCGATATGAAAAGTCAACAGACAGAATTGAAAAATCAGCAAGCGGCCACAAGAAGTTTAGCGTTGCAAGTGGGCCAATTATCACAGGCAATGAATACTAGATGACAAGGTAGTTTGCCAAAAGATAAAGAAAATCCAAAGCAGGTTATGGCAATCACCTTGAAAAGTGGTAAAGAGCTTCAAGGAGAACCTCCCAAGGCAACAAAAGAGGTAGATGCTGATGTGGTGACCCAACAGGTAAATCACAGAGCTGCTGAAAATTTAAGAAAGTCTGAGTACTTGAAATAAAAAGCTGCTACAGAAGAAGTGAAGAAGATGCCGCCACTACCCTTCCCTCAGAGGCAGATAAAAGCGAAGAAGGATGCCATGTTCAAAAAGTTCTTTGATACATTCAGAGGAATTCACATTAACTTACCTTTATTAGATGTTTTGCAGACTATGCCTAAGTACGCAAAGTACTTAAGGTATATGGTGGAAAAAGAGGTAAAATTGCAGGATGTGGGGGCAATAACACTCACTGAAAAGTGTAGCACTGTGATGACACATAAAATTCCCAAGAAATTAAAAGATCAAGGGAAGTTTTCTATCCCTATTCAAATTGGAAGTAAGGCGGTCCATGCATTGTGTGACTTAGGGGCGAGCATAAACGTGATGCCCCTATCACTATTTAAAACATTAGCTTGAGGGAGCCTAAATTGACTCCAGTAGTTATGCAGCTCGCAGCTCGCAGACGGATCCATAACATATCTGGAAGGTGTAATAGAGGACGTCCTCATAAAGGTTGGTAAATTCATTATACTTTCTGACTTTTTTGTTTTAATTTTAAGGCAGACGAACAGGTACTAATCATTTTGGGGCTTCCATTCTTAGCAACTAGAGGGGCCTTGATTGATGTTAGAAAAGGCATGCTCGAAATAAAGGTAGATAATGAAGAGGTGGTATTTGATGTTTACAAAACACCCATCATAAAATCCCGAATTAAAGATTTATGTATGATCAATGTTATTGAAGAGGAAAAGTGTGGGGTGGTTAATCCACCAAAGACCTTTCCAAATTACCTGATTGAGCGACACAAGTTGAATCCACTATTTCCCAACATGATAAAGGTTGAAGTGAAGAAAGATGTTGACCTTGAGAGTAAAAACTCAAGAGGTCAAAAATGAATGAAAAAATGGCTCCCAAAAGAGAGTAAAGGGTGAAGGAATATGGTTGAGTTGATATAGGCCGTGCCGCAACACTAAATCAGGCGCTGCTTGGGAGGCAACCTAAGTTAATTAGGTATGTTTTATTTTTAGTTTTTTTTAGTTTTTATTTCACTTAGTTTTTGTTTTCGATTGAGTCACATGTTAATGGGAAGTCTGAGTACCATAAAATGGAGCTAAGGAGAATGACAAAGACTGAGTGTGGGGTCCCGCGAATTCCATTAATGCAAAAAAATGCTACTACCTAGGCTTAGAGGCCTCAGAGAACATTTTTATTTCTTACTTTTAAGTTCACATTGGGGATAAAGTAGATTTTTAAGTGTGGGGTGGAGAAATTCACAAAATTTGGCTCAATTTATTTTTTTGGTAAGATATTCTTGTTGGTGCTATTTTTGATTACATGATGCAAGTGGGTTTGTGCGTAAAAGCATGTTGATTGAATGAATTTCTATTTTCGAAACTCTTAGGATCTTGTTTGTGACTCTTGTACTTGTTGGCTTAAAGTTGAATTCATGTTGTTGTTTAGTTAGGAGTCTATGATGATCCTATTGAGTTGAGCATATGCCATGTGTGTGTGAGAATTTTGTATATTCCTTGTTGCATGTGATGTCTAGAACTTGCCCGGTATGTGTGTGAAGCAAAATAAAGAATGTAGGGTTAGGAGATGATATAGACATTTCTTTGATAGACTTGTTTTATACCTTCTATTTGTCCTACTCTTGTGCATTATCCTAGTTAACCCCCATTGAACCTTTAGCTTTTTCTTTGGGAACCTCATAAGTATCCTAATCCCTTATTTGATAGACCATAATTTGATCCAAAAACTCCTAAGTGCTTTAATGAAAAAAAATTAATTTAGTAAGGAGTTTGAGAAATTGAAGAAGAAAAAGGTGAAATTGATGCCCCAAGGTAATATTTATTGGTGTTTATATTTGACGTGTGGTGGTTGGGAGTGATATAAATGGTGTTAAAAATTCTCATGATTGTGAAAAATGAGAAAAATTGAATCTTAAAAAAATAAATGATATGCCCACCAAGTATTTGTGAAAATGCTTAAAAGAGATGGGGCAAAATAAAGGTGATGGGTGGATGGAAAAAGTATAATTTGGTTGTTGGAGATTGATTTTAAATGTATAATGTAGTGTATTAAAGCGCTTAGAGAGGTTAGTCACTATTACCAAATAGTTCCTACTCATACCTTAGCCTACATTACAACCCAAAAAAGACCTAATTGATCCTAAGTTTATCATTCCGATATTAGTGGAGCACTATACTAAGGGAAAGCTTATGGTTCATTGTGTGTAACTTGTGAATTCCTTGTGAGAGTGAGTGTAATTTAATTCTTGTACCCATTGTGATAAATTGCATTCTTGTGAGTGATTATGGGTAATTCTCTTGTTGTGAGGAGCACATGTTTGATAGATGTGGGTGATTTGTATGATGTCCTTGATTGAATGATAAGAATGAGTTTTTCACTTAGGTGAGTCAATTCTTGAGGCTAGGATGTTTTGGAGTAGTGTTCATGAGCTTTCAAATGTGTAAATAACGTGCTTTGTGTAGAAATTTACATTCCGTGTAATCATTGTAGTACTAACTTGAGTGTCTTTGTTTTAGTAGAAATGTAGCTTCACCTCAGATTTTGATGCTTAGAGTAAAGAGTTGTTTGAGGACGAACAAGAGTTTAAGTGTGGGGTGATGATCTGAGGTTGTTTTATACACTTCAGTATTATTATTCTAGCCTATTTCTCCTTGTTTTGAGATCAATTCGTGTGCTTAACATGTTCATATTGATATAAATAGCATTTAAGTGTCCAAATATTTTATTACAATGTTCAAAGTGTTTTTCAAACAAGTTTGTGCTTAATTGAGTCATTTAGAGTTCAACCCGGAAAACTAGTTTTACTAGCTTGAGCTAGTTGTGTGTCTAGTTGGTTTTGATGAATTCTAATGTGTTTAATTTATTCCAAATATTTTAATGTGTAATTACATGTTGAACAACTTGCTTGTAAAGTTCAAAGTTCAATTTGATCAGGTCAAGAGTCGGAATAATAAGTGGAAGATCATTGCGAATTTGCCTTATCTTAACTCTTGCTTTGATCAGTTGTTTAGAATATTGTATTGTTTTGATCTTTAATATGTGGTGTGTGATATTGTAGGAGGTTTTGTGAGACAAATGTGGTGATATATTGATGAGTTAATGGCCGAAAATTCATTGAAAATACACTAAAAAAGGCATGACAAAGAATAGGACGTTCAACACCTAATCAAAATTTTAAAAGTAAATTTCAGTGAGTCGACGCGTCGCATTGACATTCCCATTGTTGCCAGTCCAGCGACGCGTTGCGTCGCTCTAATTAAGCACTACAATTGTCAAGTTGCGCCAACACGGAGATAAAATTTGCACAAAAAATCATTATAATATATTTTTCCTTATGGGAATATTTTAGGGAATATATGAGAATCCGTGCAAGTCCTAATCCCACAATAATAAGTAATATTATATTATATATACATTTTTGCTGGAACAAAACTTGGACAACACCTGGAACGGTGGACACAGTTTGGACAGAATTTGGAGGCTGCTACACGTTTTTTCTTAAGGTTTTGTTATTTTATTTTAGCTTTTAATTTTTCATAACATAACATGTATTCAATTATTTAGATCATGATTATAAATATTATCGGTTTAATTTTTTTTTTTTTGGGTTAAAGTCAAGAACATGAGTACTATAATTTTGGATTAAATTCGATTAATTTTGCTTACATATTTGGTTGTTTATTTATTCTTATTTTAATTATTTTATGGATTGATCACTCATAAAATACATATATTGTCGACCTTTTGATCTTGGGAGAGGGAATAGGGAGATAGAATATGGGAATAAATAAAGTTTGGATTTTTATTCATTTATAAAATAAAGAATTTAACTTAGCGTCTAGGACAGGAATGTACTTAGATGCCTTACTTGATTCAAACGTTGGATGAAAGCTTTAATTCACTTAATTGGATTATTACATCTCCGCTCAATGATGTAGTTGTAATGTTCATATTAGGTAAAAGATTAGAGGTTGGGAAACCATGATCATGCAATTAAACCTACGAATCAACAACCAAGATAAGCAAATTAATGAATGAAATTCAATAACATAGTATGATTGTTCTGAGTACTTTAACCCTGGGTTTTACTCCTATTGATTGTTCCAAGTACTTTTATTTACGCATTATTACTTTAGTTTTAATTACCAATTTCCAAACTCTCTTTTTGGTTACTTTTGCACTAAATTAATCTAAACAGTTAACTGAAATTGAATCGTTGTTAAATCAAGTCTCTGTTGGATCGACATTCGGCTTTCTTCAAGGCCACTTTACTATATGATAAGATCACATACACTTGTGTGTGCGCTTGGGCGTTGTCACCTATCCCTCAAATGGGTAGGCAAAGGGGATTTCAAGGCTAGGAATATCATGATGAGAACTATAGAGAGGATCCTTATGGGCATAATAGACCTCATGGTCACCTTGGAGGTCGATACATGAGTCCTAACTCCATCAAGGTAACTCTTTCATATTTCAAGGATGATAGAAGCCCCAATGTATTTCCTGATTGGGTGACACAATATGATCAAATCTTATTAACCAATGAGATGTCCAAGGTGCGAAAGACATACTATTACTCAAGTGAGGGGTTTGAATCTACATGGTGGGAAACTCAAGAGAAAGCTAGAAGAATGCATAGTTTATCTCCCACTCCCACTTGTGAATAACTCAAAGCTATCGTGAGGTGCAAATATGTCACTGATAGATATGAACAAGAGCAACTCAAAAAGGTTTACAATTTACAATAAGGCATAAGAAGTGTGGAATAGTACTATGATGTGTTCTAACTTGTGAAGATGAGAATTGATATTGAAAAGGATCCTTTGCATGCTATGACACGATTTCAAGCAGGGATGAGTAAGGAGATTGCTTTCTAAATAAGGCTCCACAATTATCTTGATATTGATGAAGCTTTTGAAGAAGTTATTGAGATAGACTTAGGGCCCTAAGAAGATAAACTTTAAAAGTCAAGAGGGTACAAAGGGTCTTGGAACTACAACCAAGAAGGGATATCTTCCTCTTCTACTTGGTCAAGAACAACGACACCATACAATAAGCAAGAAAACATTGGTCGAAGACACTCAATCTAAGAAGACCACTCCCAAATCAACTCCAAATGAAGGAGGTACTTCGTTTAAACCTCTTTAATGTTTGAGTGCCCAAACGGAGGGCATTTGTTGTCATGATTGATAATTTTTGTAATATTAATGATGCATATCTTCTTGAGGGGATTGATAGTGAAAGTGCTTATAAAGTAGGTAATGATGGCGATGAGGAGAAGAAAGAGGAATATGAAGATGTTTTTGTTTATTATTGGTTAACTAGAAGGGCCTTGTTCATCAAGGAAATGCCTCAAGAAGGGGAGCTCACTCTCACAAACTCTGTAGTAAAGAGGACATTACTAAGCAAGGTCATGTATGAAATGAACCAAATGGAAAACCTTTTCTATTCTAAGTGCCTTATCAAGGGAAATATGTGTTTCTTGATAATCAATGGAGGGAGTTGTGCTAATGTTGAAAGTACTACTTTGGTGGTCTTCCCGTCCAACTACCAAACACTTTACCCCTTACAAACTTTAATAGTTGAGTGAATGTGGGGAGTTAAAGGTAAATAGAGAAGTTGTTATCAAGTTTTAAGATTGGAAAGTTATAAGATGAAGTTTTGTGTGATGTGGTGCCAATGCAATCTTGTCACCTATTACTTGGAGGTCGTGGAAATATAATAGAGCACTATTCATGATGGACAAATCAGTTCGTATTTCTTTGAATATATAGAGTATAAGCACATCCTACATCATATGACACCGATACAAGTTAGTGATATGTACCATAATTTGAGGAAGTTAAAAGGTAAAGGAAAAGATGTTAATGCTAATAGTGAGGCCAAGGGTGCTATGGAGGAGAGAATGGTAAAGTAGTTAGAGAAAGAGAAGGTGGCTCTTTTTGCATGTTTTAAGAAAATTAGGGATGAATTGGAGGAGAGGCATCCGGTGGTCCTTCTCACGTATAGGGACTATTCCTTTCTTACTGATGAACTAACCTCTTCTTTTCATAGTTCTATATCTTCTCTTTTGAAGGTATTTTAAGATGTGTTCCCTTGGAATTTTCAAAATATTAACCGCTATAAGGGGAATTGAGCATCAAATTGATTTCATCTCGGGGCCCTAATTTCCAAACAACCTATAGATCTAATCTGGAGGACACCAATGAAATTTAAAGGAAAATGGATGAACTCCTTGAGAAAGGGGGTGTGAGAGAGCATGAGCTCGTGTGTTCTACCGATGATTTTGGTTCCCAAAAAGGATGGCACTTGCTGCATGTATGTAGATTGCTAATCCATCAACAAAATAATAGTTAAGTATCACTATCCCATTCCTTAACTTGATTAAATCCTTGGTGGGTTTAGTGGTTCTTGCTTATTCTCTAAGATAGACTTAGGAATGGTTAACATCAAATTCGGATGAAACTCGAGAATTAGTGGAATATAGCATTAAGGACCAAATTTGGTCTCTATAAATAATTGGTGATGCCTTTTGGTCTCATTAATGATCTTAGTACTTTAATTAATGAATCGTGTGATGAAAACCTTTTTAGGTAAGTTTGTGGTTATATAATTTGATGATGTGTTGGTGTGTAGAAAGAACATGGATGAGAATGTTGCTCATTTGAAGTGAGTGTTTGACGTGCTTAGGCAAGACCAACTTTATGAAAATGTGTTTAAATGATCTTTGGTGTTGATGACGTTACTTTTTAGGCTTTGTTGTGATTCAAGGGGAGTTGAGGTTTATGAATCCAAAATAGATGCTATTAATAATTGGCCAACTCCCACATCTATTGGTGATGTGCATAGTTTCCATGGACTGGATATTTTTTATTGGCAATTTATTAAAGAATTTAGAACCATAGATTCCCCTCGACTAAGGTGATCCAAAAGGATACATCCTTCTTTGGGGATGAGATACAAGTAATGGCTTTTTCCATCTTGAAATAAATGCTTAATTCTGCACCATTGTTTCCATTACCCAATTTTTATAAGACCTTTGAAATTGAATGTGATTCTAGTAAAGTAGGTATTGGGTCTATTTTGATTCAATTATTAAAACCTATTGCCTACTTTAGTGAGAAGCTTAGAGGTGCGGTGTTGAATTACTCCACTTATGACCTTGAGCTTTATGATTTGATCTGGGCTTTGGGTATGTGGAAACACTACTTGTGACCTAAAGAGTTTGTCACTAGGACCAATAATAAGTCCATAAAACATCTTAGGTCACAAGGAAAGTTAAACAAGAGGCATGCCAAATGGGTTGAATTTCTTGAAATATTTCCTCTATGTGATTCACTACAAAAGGGGGAAAGATAATGTAGTGGCGAATGCCTTATTAAGGAAACATTTTTTGGTTTCTACTTTGCCTTCTAAATTGTTAGGTTTTGAGAGCATGAAATCATTGTACCTTGAGGACCCTATTTTTGTTCAAATCTACTAATATTATGGAGCAAGGTAAAAGGACAGTAAGTGCAAGGATAAACCTACCACCATATTTGCTAAAATTGATGGTTACTTGTTAATAAAACAAGCAACTTTATGTGCCTATGAGATTTTGGAGGGAACTTTTTATGACAGAGGCACATGATAAGGTAGAGGAATATGATGGGGCATTTTGATATTGACAAGACATTAGGGATCCTTGAAGAATATTTCTATTGGCCTAAAATGCATAGCGATGTTGCTAAAGTTTATGCATGTTTTGAATGTAATAGTGCTAAGTCTAAGACACTTCACCATGGATTATATACCCCTATACCCACCCCTTAAAGACCTTAGATTGATATTTCAATGGATTTTATATTGGGTTTGCCTAGGACTAGGAGGGGAAAGGATAACATTTTTGTGGTTGTTGATAATTTTTCCAAAATAGCCAATTTTGTTGTACATCAGAAGTGTGATGAATCTTCTCATGTTGCATGCTTGATTCTTAAGCATGTTGTCATTTTGTATGGTGTTACTCAATCCATAGTGAGTGAAAGGGACCCAAAATTCCCCAGTCATTTTTGGAAGGAATTGTTAGGGTAGAATTGGGACAAAATTGTTGTTCTCTACACCTGTCACTCGAAAATCATGGTCAAATCAAAGTTTTGAATCACACCCTTGGGCCATGGTTAAAGGAAAAACTCATATCCTTGTAAGAGAAATTTCCTTTGGTTGAATTTTCATTTAATCGTGTCATTCATAATCCTATTGGCATGTCTCTATTTGAGGTTGTTTTTGGTTTTAACCTCCTAACCCCTCTTGATCTAATCCCTTTATCTCAAGATATTTTGTTGAGTTTATATGTTAACAATAGGGTCGATGCAATGAAAGCTTTGTGTGAGAAAGTGTGACTTCAACTTGAGAAGAAGAATCAGAAACAACCAAAAAAGTCAACAAGGGGTAAAAAAGACGGTGCTTGAACTGGATGATTAGGTTTGGGTCCATTTTTAAAAGGAGATATTTCCTAACAAGTGAAATACCAAGCTAATTCCTAGATAATATGAACCATTTGAAGTGATTTAAAGCTTAATAATAATTATTACAAAATTGATCTTCCCTTCGATTACCAAGTGCACAACACCTTCACTATTTCTGATCTTTCTCCTATGGATGTGTGTGATGAAGGCCCTTTGAATTTGAGAGAAAATTCTTTTTAAGAAGGGGAGGAACCCCATGACCTTCTATAAGTCCTTTCACAAGGATTCAAGCTTGGGATATTCAAGATTGACAACGGTTATTCATGAAGAAGGATGCATTTGAGTGCATTATAGGGTCCTCGTGGGGATTCCATATGTTTGTGATAGTATTTAATGGGCCATACGTTGAGAAGAGCAAAAAGGAATATACTTTTTGATGAATTCTTGAATTATCACAAAAGAGGACATCTAAACAAGGTCCTTACATCATTAACAGTAGAAATGTAATAACACAGGGTCTTGTTTATTTGCTTGGTATAAATAGCTTCTTTTTATGTTTTTGAAGAATTAGAATATTCATAAACCGAAAACTCCTTGTTATTGAAAGATTATGAGAGCTTGATAATATTTTAGTTGTTCATCATTTTAGAAAGAAGAGTTGCTTAGGATATAAATTCTCTTAAGGTTCTTCTTAGAGTTAGGTTCTTTTGAGATTTTTTAAGAAGGTCACTAATGTGCCATGAAATTACGACATTTAAGAAGCTTAAATGGTGAATATTTGCTCGTACAATGATATTTATATGTGGATATAATGGTTTTTGGGTGTTTGTAGGTCAAACAAGTCTCAACTAGTAGAGCTCTGGATTTTGGATACTAAAGGCCATCAGATGACCATTGCCACAATCGTGGAATCTGATCATAATAGGAAGAATCAGAGAAGTGACTCACATGTTGCTCAAATGATAAGATCATATGTTCCCACACACACATGCGTGTGTACATGGTCAAACAAGTAGTACAGTGACTCTTGCAAGTCGAATATCAATCCCACAGAGAGTTGGTGTTTAGAAGACGATCCAATTCTAGTATTACTATTTAAGTTAAACAAATGCGATTTGCAACCAAAAATATTTTGAGTTTTGTTTTCTTATAAGCTAAATAATAGAAATAAAAATGATATGAAACTTGGATTGTAAACATTATATGGATAATCCTAGGATTGAGGCATATACTTCATATTCAAGCATAACTATGGTTTCTAGCCATTTTTGGTATTTATTGCGATTATTGATTTACAAGGTTTATAATATAACTCAAAGATGATCACATTTAAGTCATCTATCCAAATTAGTCTCACAACTACATCATGGAGAGGGGATGTAAGTCTCTAATTCAGATGCACTAAGTTATCTTCCCATTTCTTTTTTGGTTAAATTTGGTATTTTATTAATCAAATCAAAAAAATTCTAAACAAGAATGGGCCAACCCATCGTAAAAGAATAAATTTAGAATAGAATACTCCTACCCTCCTGACCCGGCCCAACCTAAGTCTATAAAAACTACATCTAACCCTTAAAGAGGGTTTCCAAAACTGATTAGCTCCTCTTATTTTCAAATTTTACCCTATGCCTCATTTTACACTATGATTCCTTTTGTGAATCTTAGATTCCTTCTCAGATTACTTTGGGTGATAAATACCACACCATGGTGGGCTTTGGATTGAGCTTTGCTCAGCTTGCAGAAGTGAGTAACTTTCTTTTCTCTCCATTTTATCTCTTCTCATTGCTCTGATTTGTTGTTTCTATACATTGCTTCAGCTGTGCTCTCCAGTGGATGGGAATGTGTTCATAATTCTATGTTTCTTTGAGGGATTCAGTCAGCTGGTACATGTTATGAAACACCTAGACTTTGAACTATTGAAAAATTCCTTCATTTGATGTCTCTAGACTTGGTACGACTAAGGGTACCACTCGTACCCTTTGGATATGAGTTGGTGACCCCTCAATCGTACCCTAGGAAGTATGGTAAGGATCACTCACTATCCTAGGTTTGAGTGAGGATCCAATAAATCATACCTTAAGGTATGAGTCATACCAAAACCAATCGTATATAGTGATGCTCGATCAAAAATGGACTATTTTTTGTACGGTTGATGTATACGAGTTAGGGTTGAGTCGTACCCTTTGGATATGAATCAAAAATATATGGTCATATTCTTAATAGTTGTGTGACCTAGGAGAATCCTAGGGTAAGAGTAAGGGTACCACTCGTACCCTAGGGTACAACTACTTAAGTGAGTCATATGGTGAGTCGTACCCCTGGACGAGTTCAATTTTCAGCTTTTAACTAAGGGCCTTGTGGTCTTTTCCCATGTCTAAAACCCTAATACCTCTAACTAAATAAATCTGTGTAGCCTCCTAAACATCCATTTTGATGGATCAAACACCTTAAATACTCTCTCAAGCTCATCTTTGAAGGATTGAAGACTAAGGTTTCAAGGGTGATCTTCAAGAGGTAACGTGAAGTCAATATTTTTCGTGATTGATGTTGTCTAAGGCATTTATCTCTTCCCCTTGATAAATAACTCTAAAATCATATATTTCACACTTGGATTAGTAAGTGTACATAGTGCTTTTTAAATCAAATGAAAAGGGTTTTTTCCTAATGGTGAATAATGATGATTTTTTCTTAGACTTACGTTTATACATGTTATTGATGGTTGTTTGCAAACGTGAATGCTTGCTGCATGTGGGTCTTGAATAACCCTAGTCTTGATGATTTCTACCTTGAAATTGGCCTTGGTAAAGGCATGTACACAAGGTGTTTGTGAAAATATCTAAGTGAGATGTCTAGTTACATGATGATGATGCTTTGAACTAGGGCGATGGCCAAATATGTAAGAATGCTTGATAAAATATACTGTAAAGGTAAAATGAGCCATGTATTATGCAATTGATGACCTTGATGGTTTGATGAATAAGTAGGGTGTTAAAGTCCCTAACATGAAAATGAACTTGAAATTGTGTGTTGAACTAAATTGTGGTATAGAATTGCCAATGAAGTGTGAATGGCCCGTAAGGGTCTTAAGAATCATAGTTTGAATTGTATGATAAGTTGAATTAAGGAATTGACCTATTGAAATGGTTGAGCAATGAATGATCCCAAGAGGACCATGTAGTCATGTATGGTGTTGAATTTGGTAGATGGGTTAAAGTCCTTATGTGTGGAATTAAATATATATGGATGCATGAACAAAGGGTTTGTAACGACCCGATTTCCTCAGGTCATGATGGCGCCTACCATAACCCACTAGTAGGCAAGCCAACCCATGGTCCGAAACGGCTAGTAACGGATTACTCAATAATATAAGGGAAAGAATGTGGAATATATGAAATAAAGATCAATAAATAGAAAAATCCCAAAATCTGGTGGTAACAGTACAAGAGCTTCTAATATATAAAGAGCACAAAAGTGAAATATCAACAGATATACACTGATACAAATTATCTCTAAATACAACTTAGAGAATAGTCTAATGCATAAGAGAGACATAAGTAATGCTTTGAATGGTAGGAGCTTACTCTAAGTCTCTGAACCAGGGCTGCTCCGCACGATACACACATCAAAAATAATAACCCATACTCTGATCAGCAGGCTGCAGAGGTGTAGTATGAGTACCAAACGAATGGTACTCAGTAGGCTACTACCAACTGAGCTCCAAAGATAAATAGATATATAAACATATAAACAGAATGGAAACTACACCCAAGAGTCCAGAAATCATATGATAAGTCAATGTGAATAATAAGGAACAACTTTCCTGTTCATGTCCAAGAGTCTAACATAATAAAACCAAGGAAGTATCAGGGTGAACTATCCTATTCTTGCTACAATCAATATATGTCAATGTTATACAATATATCCCAGGTCAATATTCGATAAAGAGCAAAGCAAAAATATATATAGTAATATACAAGGTGAAGAAATGACTATACAACATGAACAACGAAGGAAGGGATATATGGTAGTATCATAGCTTCATATAGCTAGATATATATACAATTATATATACATATAAACAGGATGTCATCTCAAATCATAACCTATATCATCATATTATCATTTTGAGACCTCATTATAATAGAATCGAGATTTAAACACTATCATACTCGGGGTTTCTAATCCACATGGCTAGACATGAAATAATCGTGCATAATAATTCAATCATAAGATAGGAGAGGCCAAAGACATACCTCAAATCCCGATACCGGATCAAAGATCAATCTTCCATAAGCTAGCCATAATAATGATCATAACAATGATAACAACAATATCAATAACACGTGAATAACCGGACACTTTGGACAACCAAATACCTAGCTGAGCTTATGTTTACCCCCACCACCCAAGGCTCGAAAGGTCCAATCAATATACAACAACACAAGGTATATTCTTCACCCATATCTATGCAACCGTCCTATACCAGCTGGTAGACATAGGTGCATACTGGTGATAGACGATGCACATGCAAGAATGGATGCAAGGTACACAATCAATATCAACTATCTTATAATAAGTGTCATCATCATGACCATCATCATCGTGATCAACCTCTGTCCTTATATAGTATCAATATATCATAATAGTATCTTTCGGCCTTGGCGGGCATCAATATATCATCAAAGTAGCATCCGGCCTTGTCGGGCATAAATATATAATCAAAGTATCCTCTAGCCTTGCTGGGCATCAATATATCATCAAAGTATCCTGCATTTTTTCCGGGCATCAATATATCATCAAATTATCCTCTGACCTTACCTAGCATATATATATCATCAACGTATTCTCCGGCCTTGCCGGGAATCAATATATCATCAAAGTATCCTTCATCCTTGACGATCATCAATATATCATCCTAATCATCAATTCATAAATATAGGTATATAATAGGTGCATAGACTCAAGACAATATACTCGCAATCATAATCATAACAACGCAAAGATAACTATCTTATAATTATATTCTATCTACTCATTATTTGCTAGCCAAGACTTATTATTATACTACTAGTTTTCTAGTTATCACATGATCTCTAGTTATCAATCTAACCGATTCTTCACAAAATCATTAATCATGGAATAACAACTAACCATTAGGAAATAATTAGCCAAACCTAATGTCTTGTCAAGGTTCCCCATTAAACCATAATCTCTATCTATTCACTATTCATCATTTATCAAATAAACATCTTTTATTAACTAACACCAATCAATATCTAATAATCATTTACCAACTAATCCTCATTATTAACTAGTCCTCATTATTAGCTAGTCAGCATCAGTAACCAGGCATTATTATTAACTAGGCATCATATTGCTAGCATCCCTTATCACCTAACAATATTAACCACGTTATCCATACTTAACAACTAATTGACATTGTAACTTGTTATCAATAGCCACATATCATTACCATCGATAAACCCATATTCATAGCCACGTATCAACCCTAGTCGTTAGCTTCCATATTTCAACTAAGCAAGACTTATTAACTCATGTATTTAGAATTTTAGGCATCAAGTACTATAGTCAACTAATAGAAAACTAGTTACCACGTAGCTTATACCATAATTAGGAAGAACAGTCATAAGATCACATTTCAGCTAGAATCATATCAATTACCGATATAATAATTATGAATGTATCGAATCTATGCATGCCATCACCAGTATTCAATCAGTGAAATCATCAGCGTCATACCATGCCTTCCTCCGTCCCATACCAGAGAGATGTATCTATGCATGAATATATATATATATATATATATATATATTCATAAACTGTAACCGCATACTCTACAAGGATGAATACTTCGTAAATGTCCAAGCGATATTATCTATCAGCCTTCAGCCCAATAATATGTCTGAAATAATCACAATATCTTCATCAAGACCTTCAAACCATATGCATATTTAGAACTCATCTCTATAATCATATTTATAAGTCATAGTATATCTCTAATCATCCACATCTAGGAGATATCTCACATATATGGGGTATAATATCAATAAACATATAATCATGTCTCACATAGGAGGAATAATATTAATAAAAATGACGCGACTATAAGTCATTTCATATATGAAGGTCATTCATAATGACGGTGAGGAATATCACCTCTCTAGGCCAACTATTATATCTAAAAGGAGATAGCATCTCTGTAGGCCCAACATTGCATCTAAGAGGGAAATCATCTCTAAGAACCCAACGTCATGTCTAAGAGGAAACAACATCTCTATGGGACAAAGGTCAAGTCTAAGAGGAAATAGCATCTCTATGGGCCAAGTATCAAGTCTAAGAGCAAATGACATCTCTATGGGCTAAGTATCAAGTCTTAGAGGAAATAGCATCTCTATGGGCCCATTATCATATCATTTATATAAGCAACAACATAGCTATAAATCATAAGTCAAAATCCGAGGAACATCATTACAATATATCGAGTCATGAAGTAACATTATACTAAGGTTTACTAGTCTCAATTATTTCTAACATCTACAACTAATTCCACAATGACTAACACAAGTCTAGCCCTAAGTGGGCCGGACAATCCCACTTCTAAACCTCAATTTTCTTAATTAGGTACACTATCCCCAAACTAGGCTAAGATATCTAGTTCAACTTATAGATGTTAAGTAAGCCATATTCAAGCCTAAGATAGTAACTTCAACTAGAAACAAGGGTACTCAAGTCAACTCTACCCAACTTACGATTTCATGACTACGACACTAGCCCAATAATATACAAATTATGCTTCAAATGATAAAACCATATTCCCACACATAGAATTATATCATATCCATGCTATAACTAATCTAAACTAAAGAGGGAAGGCAATAGGATACAAAAGGGTTATAAACATGCCAACTTATGGGTCCAAAACCCTCATCTAATCCCCAACCTCAACAATTAAGGCCAAGTTATCCTACTCATAATCAAGCCAAACATCCATATTCACACGCAACATATATCATACATCATCTATGAAGAAAAGTATACAGAAGCCTACCTTAAGGCCAAACTGCAAAACCTCATTTCATGCACCACATGCTTATCTTCACTTTACAATTCTCAAAATGCCATCACACTATCAAAACCATAATCTACTCATCAATACGAGTATAATGATACCCATATTGCACTGTTGTACTTCAGGTTCAACAATGACACCAAAACCCCTAAGTGGGTCTAATGTATGGAAATCACATTTCCGAGGTTAACCCAGCGCTCACACATGAATAAGGAATCATAACCCTCAAAGAATGAGTGAAAACTAAACACACTTTGGGCTAAAATCAAACCCTAAGCTAAATTGGGGTTTTGGGCCAAAACTAAGAAAAGCATGAATTCAAGAAATTCTTACCTTAATCTTGAAGATAATCGTGAAACAAGATGATAATTAAGCTCCTAAGTCACCCCCATGACCAATTTTGAGTTGTTACACTTATTTTGTGAAGCCAAAATAACCCAAACGCATCTTGGGGACTTTATATAGCCCCTATAGGTACTCAGATATTGCAATTGTGGTCCTACGGTGCATGACCACGCTATCCGTGCTAGCACACTCTTGGTCGCGATCTTGGTTGCACCAGATGACAGCAAACTCAAAAATAAGCTTTTGACCCTCGAAACTCATTCAAAATCCAAAGAACATGACCTAATAATGAATTTTGAGTGTAAACCACATTTCAAATCCATTGGAATCATCAAAACTTTCATCGAAGATCGTTTAGGAAAAAAGTGGGCCCCACAGCTATAGTTTCATCACTTTTCATAAAATCCACTCATAGCCTAAAATAAGTCTGGGAGCCTTGGGACCGAAACCAAGGGTTTCCCTAGACTAAAATTGATGTTCCAGACCTGATGTCAAAGTTAGATTTTTAATATGAGGTAGTTTCGACCAAATGTGGGTCCCACACCTATTTTTCTAATTTTCATCTTCTGACCAATAGGTTGAAATGAGCTCAGCTGCATTGGGACCCAAATCAAAGGTCTAACTAGACTAAAATGGATATTTCGAATCTGCTGGTGCAGTCAAAATTTGCATCCAAAATTGTTTCGCTAAAGTTTTTGCTCAGTGACCATTTGGAACCAGCAAAGACTTCAAAATAGGAAATTGGCTCTAAAAACCAAATGAACTGCCCGGTAACCAAATTGTTGGTTCCATTAAGTCATAAGTGACTTGGGGCAGCTATTGAGAAGCTTAAACAGTGGAGATAAGAATAAATATGGAAAATAACCTGAAGGGTCATTACAATATCCACTACTAAAAGGACTTTCATCCCCGAAAGTCAACGAACAGAAAGAATCTCAAAAACTCAAAAGGATGAGGTACTGGGCTCACATGCTCCAAGCATGACTTCCCAGATAACCTCAGCAGAGAGAAAACACTTACAAGGGATTTCGCCATAGGTATCCCTTTTTCAACCAACACTCTCATTCTACTTTCAAAACAGCAAAATCTAAGCTTCAGTCGCTAACAGGCCTTCAACTAAATAAAAATGGTTGATGCACACACATCTGAATCACACCATACTGATACCATCTTTATAGCCACATAAATCAATTAAGGATCATCAAAGAAAAAAGCAAACTAAGACTTGAGTCATAAAACTGACTCCAAATACAAAATAACCCTCCTTTACCCTTTTGCACCTGTTATCTGCTCTAAGATAGGAGGAAAATCACTTAGAGTCTCATCTACACAGTCTCATCACAGAGAACTCAAAGAACTAAAGCCGATCCACTAAAACTCCATAAGGCAAATATGAGAATAAGCTCATAAGGCTCTATTTGGGCATTTAAATGGAGATAATCATGGAATACAATCTATGCCAATGTTGTAACCAATTCAAGGTATAACTACTCATCACTGAATATTGCACTCAAAGATATCTCATACACCAAGAATGAAGACATACTAAATCCAGCTCGAAAATATTACCCCCTCTGAGTAAATCATCTAAAATTCCCAAAGAAAGCTGAAACTCGAGGTCAAAACTAAAATAACTAATACGAGGCCCATGAGATATCATTTGAATACTTATCAACTATAATCCAACCAAAGTCTAGAAGACCGAATAGGAAACCATGGAGTAGGATCAACCATCCTTTAAATAAAATCTCAACAAGGACAAGTCCACAACAAAAGCTGCACACAAGCTCTACAACTCCAAGATGAAATCTCAATACCAAGGCTGAACCGCTCAATCTCAAATATCTAAATCAAAACTAAAAATGGGTAGACATTAATTCTCTAAATCTATCATACTTCCAAATCGCCATTCTAAGGAGTCAAAATCTAAAACTGGGCCAATAAGGCTATATCAATGTCAACTATCTCAAATCAACTCTACTATCCAGATTTGACATATCCGAGATAAATCATACCAAGCCACAATCGAGACATATCTAGAGAGAAAAATCACCACAGGGATAACCACTGACTGATAACACAAGAAACCAACTCTATATCAGCTGGAGGGAACAAAACATAGCCGTAAAATAGGAGTCATGCCAAAGGAAAAATCACTAGCTGAAAATGCATATAACTCACTCCATATCCGCTGAAGGGCATGAACTATACAAATATACTCAAAACTTCTCAAGGCTAAAACCCACACCTGTGAAGGAAAAAACTTTAACAACTCGAAGAAATGCAACTTAAGCCAAAAACTAACCATTCCAATACTCTATCTAGGCAAAGAAGTAGCCATAAGCACATGTCATCGAGGAGAATCTCTCCACCAAGCCTCACTAGGCCGAGCAAATACTGAAATGGGGATTTCTTAAATCCATCCAAGAATCACATCATCAAATAAGAAATACCAATCTCAGAACTAGGGTCAAAGTTGAGACCACCACCAAAGTACCAACAACTTGAGCTAAAGAGTTTGTAATTTGCCAACTTAAGAAGCGATCACAGGAAAGGCCACCGACCTCTAACTCTCTAACACAATTTAAGGCAAAATCATATCACAACAATAAAAGAGTATCTAATCTCCACTTTAACAACAAGGTAAATCATTATGAGGGAACAGATCCAACATACTTCTGAGATGAATCCACAATATCTCTACATCAATATCAAAATCACTAGACAAAGAATTAGCCACAAATAAAGAACAAACCTCAAACTAGTAGATCTTATAAATGGGCTACATAGAAAGGTATAGGCAAAGCAAAAACTTACCCAATGTAGGAGGCAAGTCTAAGGATCTCAAACTCAAAAAAAGTGTGCAACATAACTAAATTGGTGACTCAAAAACACAAAGAATCATGGAAGGTTAACTTACCTTTGATACCATAATACATCTCTGAATCAATCTAATACGGCTAACTAAGAGGAAACATAGTCAGCCTCACTGCGCTTAGGGAAAGAAATCATCAAATTGGGCTATATCTACTCAAGCCACCAAATAATATCACTAGAAAATAAAAGTCTAACTAGATAACACTAGCATATACAACTATCCAGTGAGGATCAAATTCATTAAGTATCAACATCAAGTAATAATATCAAGTAATATCAATAACCTTACACAGTGGTAGCAATATCAAAAACAATATCACTATCAATATATTAAACAGGTGGTACCAAAATAAACATCAATATCATATACCACTCAAGGGCTACAATATTGCTAATGTGCCAAGATAAATGAGACTCGAACCCAAAAACTACACCCATATGGAAAATATCAATACAGATTTACTCCATCCACTACTAAAAGAAATAAACTATGAAGTAGTAACATAATCATGAATTCAACAATAAGGCACATAATGACCGATATCAATTCATCAAGGCATACAATCATCAATGGGTATGAAAACTCCAATACACATAATAAGAGATAAATACGGGAAATAAAAGCACACCAATCATGGTAGAATTCACAGTTACCTTTCTGACAGGCATAGGAAAATAAATCTGAATAGGTCTAAACCAGACTAACCAAGTGAATCATGAATGAGGCGCCGAGCGCACCATCTCTAACTGAAGATGTCACAATATCACAGTTGATCTAACTAAGCTGAATGACTAGAATTTTATGTTAGGGACACTCCCAAGACAAGTAGTCAAACTCTCTGCAGTCGTAGAAATTCTTGAAGTATCAATAGGGAGAGAACACAATCTAAGCCCAAATGGCTGGCTAACTATTGGTGAGAGAAATCCATAAAATTATGTCCAAACTTCTAAAATCATAGCCTATCTTAGGAGCTCTAGGCTAGCAGGGAATACATGCTAACTCTATCTAATTACTTATCTCATACCAGGGGCATTCTCTAAACTAGTGTCTCACACAACACAACCAAACCAAGATCCTAAATACTTTGAGATATTGCCCCTCATAATCCAAAATAGTCTCCATGGCCAGAAGAACCATACCACACTCCGCAAGTCTGATGGGGACTCTTTCCAAATCCTTTTTGGCTACCGCTGAGGATCTTTGATATCCATCTCTGACTCTTTAGTCCAATGCTGTGTTGAAATTCTAGTAGTGCATGTTAGAGTCTCGTATGCATCTGTAGATAATATCGAATCATCCTTCGGGGATAGAATAAAGTCAAAGAATGTGTTCGAGGTTCATAGAAATGAAAACACATGATAAGGAGTCAAGAAGTGAATTTCCTAAATTGTCACTGTATCCTCTCGAAGATAGGTTATAGACGTCTCCGCACCGATCAACAAGACTCTATTAAAACTTAGCTCTTGTAATAATACACCAATAAAACCTAGGCTCTGATTCCAATTTATCATGTCTCAATTTCCTCAGGTGATGATGGCGCCTACCATAACCCACCAGTAGGTAAGACAACCCATGGTACGGAACGGCTACTAAGGACTACTCAATAATATAAGGAAAAAAATGCAAAATATATAAAATAAAGATTAATAAATAGACGAATCCCAAAACCTGATGGTATCAGTATAAGAGTTATTAATATATAAAGAGTACAAAAGTGAAATATCAAGAGATATATATTGATATAACTTATCTTCAAATATAACTTAGAGACTAGTCTAATACCTAAGAGAGAGATAAGTAATGCTTTAAACGTTAGGAGCTCACTCTAAGTCTCTGAATAATGATTGCTCCGCATGATGTACACATTAACAATGATAAACTGTACTATGATCTGCAGGCTGTAGATGTGTAGTATGAGTACCAACTAAATGGTACTTAGTATGCTACTGCCAACTGAGCTCCAAAGATAAAGAAGATATATATAATATATAAATAGAATGGAAACTACACCAAGAGTCTAGAAATCATATGCCAAGTCAATGCGAATAATAAGGAACAACTATCCTGTTCATGTCCAAGAGTCTAACATAATATAACTAAGGAAGTATCAGGGTAAACTATCCTGTTCTTGCTATATTCAATATGCATCAATGTTATACTGTATATCCCAGGTCAATATATGAATAAAGAGCGAAAGAAAAATATATATAATAATATACAAGGCAAAGAAATGACTATACAATATGAACAACGAAGGAAGGGATATACGGTAGTTCATATCTTTATATATCTAAATATATATACATATAAACACGAGGTCATCTCAAAGCATAACCTATATCATCATATTCTCATTTTGAGACCTCATTGTAATAGAATTGAGATTTAAATACTATCATACTAGAGGTTTCTAATACATATAGATAGACATAAAATAATCATGCATTATAATGCAATCATAAGAAAATAGAGGCCAAAGACATACCTCAAATACCGATACCGGATTAAAGACCAATCTGTCATAGGCTAGCCATAATAATTATCATAACAATGATAATAAAAATATCAATAACAACGTGAATAATCGGCTACTTCGGATAACCAAATACCTAGATGAGCCTATGCGTACCCCCACCGCCTCAGGCTTAGAAGGTCATATCAATATACAACAACATAAGACATATTATTCACCCATATCTATGCAACTGTCCCATACCGGCTGGTAGACATAGGTGCATACTGGTGATAGGCGATGCACATGCAAGAATGGATGCATGGTAGACAATCAATATTAACAATCTCATCATAAGTGTCTTCATCATGACCATCATCATCTTGATCAACCTCCGGCCTTATCGGGTATCAATAGACCATAATAGTATCCTCCAGCCTTGTCGAGCATCAGTATATCATTAAAGTATTATCTGGAATTGCTGGGGATCAATATATCATTAAAGTATCCTATGACCTTGCCGGACATTAATATATTATCAATTACATAGGGACGATATGGATACTTAGGGCAGATAAGAGAAGCTTAAATGGTAAAGATGAACATATATATGGAAAATAACCTGAAGGGTCATTACAGGGTTAGAGTCCCAATGTCAACTAATGATAGTTGCGATGGATTAAGGTTAAAGTCCTTGCCTAATAAAATTTCTTGTGGTTAAAGTCCCAGCATAATAATATCTCATAAGGTTGAAGTGCCTCACCAAATAAATTGGCTTGGAGTTAGAGTCCCCTATCTAATATGACATAAGGTTAGAGTCCCTTGCCTAATGTGTGAGCATATTTTTAGAGTCCATTGCTTGAATGAATGTGTGTGAGTGGTTAGAGTCCCTCACTTATATGAATGTGTGTGAGTTGTTAGAGTCCTTCACTTAAATGGATGTGTATATGGTTAGAGTCCCTTACTTAAATAAATGTGTATATGTTTAGAGTCTTTCACTTAAATGGATATGTATGTGGTTAGAGTCCCTTACTTGATGATATGTGAATATGGTTAAAGTACTATGCCTAATCAGAAATGCTTGAATCTATAAGTGTGGAAGGTTGGAGTCCTCCATTGCATGTATAATGAATGAGTGCTTCCAAAGTGTTGATAAGACTTGCCTTTTTGTTAGCATGTGATATGTCAATATGCATGGATAAGGTTATGACTATGATTGTATTTGATATATATTGACTTGTTGATGAATGATTATGCAATTTTATCCTTATCCTTGAGTTACATGCTAGCTTTCCAACCACTAACCATCTTCGAACTCTATGTCCCCACACGACGTAAGGGCTGGAACATCTTCTTCTCTTCCTATGCAGTGATTAAGCAATCAAAGTAGTTCGTGCATTGACTTGGGAGTGTTGATCTTCCTTACTTTGAAAGACATGGCTTCTTGGTCTCTTATCTTTAGACTTAATCTTATTTTGACTTGGTCTGGCTATTGTCGGGGGCTTGTACCGACATATACATTTCTAACCTTCGGTTTGTATGAAGGTATTATGAATGACTATAGAATTGGGTATATTGGTTAGTGTGTTGATATTTATGAGATGGTTAGACATTATTAAGTTTTGACTTCTAGTATTATTTTTGCTATCTTATTATGCGGTCCAGATTCACATGACCCTTGTGATTGATGCGATAATTATGATGGGTTATCGGGGTGACCTCCAGTTCATGTAGGCTTGAGGTGACCATACTAAATGACCCAGATTTAGGGCGTATCATGTTACCTCCTCCGAGTAAGTTTACTACTGTTCTTCTTTTCTATTTGCTCTTGTGTTCCTATATTGTGCTAAATCTAATTACAAAAAATCTAAAGATATTGCTGGTATGAATATAGTGGGATGCTTAGAACCATAAATATTTGGAAAGTAGGATGTTTCCCAGGTTTATTAAGATCAATTTAACCAAGTGACCCTTCTATTTTACTGCGAGTCCATTTTGTTGGCTATTGTAGAATAGGCTAATTAGTCGTTTCACATTTTTTGTTGCCTTATTGGATCGTAAGTCCACTATATGTAATGAAGTAAGGTTTATCCTTCACAACACCTTCACCCCTTTAATGGTGACAATCTTAAATATGGATATTGCATTTTATTATTGTTGACTATATACTTGCCTTTTAATTTTAGTTACTGAAATCCTGTAAATGTACATTCCCCTTTGTCAAATGTCAAATTAGCTAAGTAATCAGCTAACTGGTTCCCTGCCCTAGGTATATACTGATAATGCGTTTTTTTCCTTCCATTAATTGCCATATTTTGTTGTACTGCTTCTGACATGCTCCCGGGATATTTCCATTCTCTGTTTAAGATCTTTTTCATTGTTAAGGAGTCTATTTTAATAATCACCTTGTTATATGTATGACTTTAATGTATGGCTACTTGTAATATTACTGTTGCTTCTGCCTCTACATTATTGGTATCCTTAATAGGAGATTCTTTTGCATATAGTAAGTCCCCTTGTACATCTCTAAGACAAAATACATGTGAACTAGCTCTTGAATTTCCCCTTGATGCTCCATCAGTATTGTACTTCACCCATCCTTTCTGTGGGAATTCCCATACCGCTTTAGTATCTCTAATTTTTGTCTTTAGATGTTCAAACTCCTTAAGTATTCCTAACTATTCATATGAAAAATCCATCTTTGGTTTTCTCACTTTCTGCAACATCCTAAATTTTTTTGTAATATTTTATATCAATCTCTGGCAAGTGATAATTTTATCTTTATGCTTTATGCTGTTTCTTCTCCTCAATAATTCCAAAATGATGATACTAGGCAGTGCATAAAAATATGTTTTTTCTCTCTACTTCACCTCTACATTCCACCATGTAAGGATTCTATCCCTTAGGTTTAATCGTTAAATGTTCATACTTGTAAAAGAGAAAAAGTAGGACCAAGTCCTGTTAGCAATATCTGATCTCAAGAACACATGAGACATTGTCTTTTATGCTGGAATTGCACAACACTAGCACTTAGATAGTCCTCTTATACCCCATCTCCTTATATTGTCATCCACTGGTACTTTTCTTTTCCATATTCTCCATATAAAAAAGGCAATTTTGAAAGAAAGTCCTTTTATCCATATACCCTTATATGTCTTATTATTTTTCTCCTTTGTGTAACATATTGCCAAGATGATTTCACTGTGAAATTACCTCTTCCCTCAAGACTCCATATAGGATTATCCTCCTTTTTTGCTTGACTTAGTGGTCTATATTATACAAGATATGCTTAACAATTTCATCTATGAAGACCTCTTTAATCAACTGTTAATTCCATACTCAATTTACCACCAACTCCCTTATATATTGATATTTCCCATTCCCTTCCTAACTATTCTACATAACAGTGTACAAGTCCCCTACTGGTTTACCATATAATTAAATGCTCTATAAGATCCCTTGCTCGCAATATTTTCTTCTATATTTGTGAACCTCCTACTCTAGTTTTCCATATTAACATTTTGGGGTGCTTTTTTTGCAATATTTGTTATGCATGTAAGTGCTCCACATGGACTTTCTAGTTCTAAAATTCCACTATAGTTTACAAAAAAGAGCAAAAGTTATATCAGGCAACATTCTAAACCCCAGTCCTCCTTTCTCTTCAGGTAAACATAAGGTGTTCCACTTAACCTAATGCCTTTGTTTTCCCCCTATATAGCTACTTCCGAAGAATTGAGCCAAAACTCTCTACATTATGTTCATAACATTCATAGGGGGATTATCACTAAAGGACAGTGAATAGGAATACTCTGCAATATATGATTAATTACGATAGCTCTTCTACCAAAATATAGAAGTGTACCTTTCCAGCTCTGTAACTTACAGCTTATTCTATTCATTATTTACTTGTAATAATCTTTTTTCTTCCTCATAAAAAAATTGGACAGCCTAAATAAGTAAAAGAAAAGTCCTTCCTCATTATTCCTGAAGCCACTTCTACCATAACTACTGTGCCATTAGAAGCACTTTATGCAAATAAATTGCATTCTTTTCTTTATTAATCTTTTGGCATGACACTTGTTCATATCTGTCCTATGCTCTTGTAACCAATTGTAGAGTACTAATTCAGCCTTACACAAAATAATCATATCATAAACAAAGGCCAGATTATTTATTTTAGGACTACCTCTTGGCATACCAAACATCTTAAATTCTTTTATTTGAAGAAAGTCTTTAGACTCCTAGATAACACCTCTGCTACTAGAATAAACAATGTAGGAGAGAATGGATCTCCTTATTTCAATCCTCTTGAAGATTTAACATAAATCATTTAGGCTGCCTATTCAAGAGTATTAAATACCAATTATTCCCAAATAACCTATACACCATGTCAATTGTTGCTCCACAAAAACCCAACTTTCTCAATACTTTTGTAAGAAATAACCACTACACCCTTTCATAAGCCTTCATCATATCTAACTTATTGACAATGTTAGAAGGTTTACCTTTTTTCCTTATTTCTGAGATTATTTCCTGGACCATCAGTATATTTTCTGCAATGCTTCTCCCTTCCACAAACCCAGCTTGTTCCTCTGAGATTATATATGGAAACTATCCCTTAATTCTCTCGTGAATAATCTTTGAAAAGATTTTATTCACAAAATGACTAAGGGATTGGGTCTCATGTCTGAAAAGGAATTCACTACCAACTTTTTTGGTAATAGAACCAAATTAGTACGAGTAATGAATCTTAGAAGTGCAGATCCACAAAAAAATGCTACTATCATTTTATGTATGTCATCTTCTATGATATCCCAAGCATCTTGATATAAAGCACCTGTTATCCCATCCAAACCTCCTACACTATTTTTGTTCAACCCCATGACAACAACTTTAACTTCCTCCATGCTAGAGATTTTTACAATCTCTTTATTTTATTCTGTAGATACTAGAGTATGCAATTTATCCAGCAATGATAAATCTTCTTCATCTTTCTGCTTTGTGAACTATTTCTGAAAGAACTCTACAACTGCATCTACAACCTCTATCTATTCTTCCATCCACACACCTTAATCATTCTGGATTCCCCATAGTTTAAGCCTACTCATTCTTTCTCTTATCCCCTTAGTTTAAACCTGCTCCTTCTTCCTCTTACTATTGTATGAAATAATTTGGTATTTCTTTCACCTTTTTTAAACCATTCAAAGCCAACTTTTTATCTCTAAAAATCTTCTTCCCTCCTGAGCTGTAAACTTAATTCTTCCCCTGATTTAATCAATCTTTCCCTGTTAGTCCTTGATGGGTCTTTCTCAAATTTCTTCTCTCTAACCTTTATGACTTCCTCTAGAGTTTCAATTTCCTATGAAATATTCCCAACTTTCTCTTTACTCCAAAGAGTTAGGGCTGATTTTGTCTTCTTTAACTTTTGTAAAAACAAGATGAATGGATTGCCTCCTATATCGTCTTGCCAATTTTGCCTTATTACTTCCATGCAAGAATCTTCCTTTAACCAATAATTTAAAAATTTGAATGATTTGACAATTTGCTCCTTAACACTACTGAAGTGAAATAGTAATGGAGAATGATTTGAACCGCTTCTGACCAAGTGTTCTATTTCTATGACTGGAAATAATTCCTGCATCTTTTTATTGCATAATACTCTGTCCGGTATTTTAAATATGCAATCATCTTCAGTTTTTCCATTCCACCATGTATATTTTACTTTCTTGAAATCCACATTCTTCTAAATTGTACAAACTAATGCAATGATTGAAATCTTCTATTTCAGCTATGGTAACAAGTAAACCTCCTAATTTCTCCTTATCATTCCTTATAAAAAGGAAGTACCCTTCTACCAACCATGGATCTTGAAGAGAAAGAGCCATATCTTCTAAAGAATCCCAAAATACCAGCCTCAAATTTTGAGTAGATTTTGCATATACTAATGTAACTATAACTACTACTCCTGATTCTTGATTATTTAATTTTAGTGTTAATTGTTGCTCCTTATCTCTAATCACATTGTATTCTACAATTGAACCCATAAAATCCCATATCTTACCAAATGTATTAGTTACTGCATGTTGAATTCCTAACCTTCTTCTATATTCTTCAATGTTGTAACTTTTCTGAAAGGGTTCCATCAGCCCAATGAAACAAAAATGATGTATCTTTTGTAATGTTATCAGTCTGGTGAATGCTTTCTGGGTGTTCAACTACCTTATATTTCAAATCAAAGCATTCATCTTAACTTTGATTTTGAAGTATGGCTCTTTGTCTGCATTATACTTGAGTTTATATTTTTTCCCTTCTTTTGTTGTTTCCAATGAATTGCTTTCATTGAATATACCCGTTTGGGAGACAAATTACCTTCAATAGCTACTTTCTCTATGTTATATTCCAGATTTTCCCCATCCAAATCTTTCTTCTTTTTTGTTGCAGTTTTCAATCTAGTTTTCAATTTGTATTTCTAACGGTACAACTCCGCAGAACATCTTTGGTGACATTTTCTTAATCACGTACCATTAACTCTCCTAACTTTCCTTTTTGTTTTTCTTCTTGTTGCTATGTATTATCTCCCTTAGCCTGATATTTTGTTATCTGATGTTTTTCATGTTCTTTATTGTCTGTCTTTGCCAGTACACTTTCTTTTCTTCTCTGATTTCTTCTTTGTCTTTTGATTGCAACTTTGTATCTTCTCCCTTTGTTGTTTGTGTATTATCTTCTGATTTTCCAAAGCTTTTACTAACCAAATACTTTGTTCTTTTTTTTTATTTTCCCCTTATCTTTCTTATTGACATTGCCAGCTTCTTCTGTTGTAATGCCTCAAAAGTATTAAATGTAGCACCCCAACATTAGTCTTCTTATCAACTTCCCCTACTATATGTCCATATCTATCCCTTTTGTACTTTTTTCTCCTTGTCAACAATTGTTGCTTATTTATGTTTTCTCCTCTTGCTTTGTTTACCTGGTGCTCTTCCTTTTGCTTAGTATTATTTCCATCTGATTGCCTATTTTCTACCTCCTTCTTTCATCTAGATTTTTATCATGCAACTCTAGATGTATATTCCAACAACTTTCTTCATCATAGCCTTGCAACCAACATTCTTTACAATATTTAGGCATATAATCATATTGGATCTGAATTCACTTAGATTTGATTTCTCCTATAATATCATTCTCCTTTTTAATTCTCACCCTCAGTGGTAGTTTGGATATTTGGTCCACCTCTACTTTCACACTTACACAACTAGGTATTTTTTGATTTTTAGTGGCCATGTCTACTTTTAGAGGTTTTCTAACTGCTAAAGCAATTAAGAAAATCGCTTCCTTAGCAAAAAGATTAGGAGAAAGATCCAACATTGAAATCTATGCTACTCCTATTGTAGTCTACACTCAGGCTCAAACCAAGGATCCCACTTCAATGTTCTCATCTACCAAAATATCTCTTTAGTCTTTATGTAGTACACTGTTGTAGAAAGCACTTGAAAATAATCCTCTAATCCTTCCAACCTTATAAGAATATGTCTTCCATCATGTACCCCTATTGTGCATTCTCCTTTTATTCCACATTATGCAGGGATATCTTTTCTTAACTCGATGTCTGGTTTACCATAATAAAACTTACCAATTATAGCATATTGTAAATTTTCTTGGATGTTGAAGTTTTGAACCTCAGAAGATTTCTACGTGCTACTAGGTTCCCCATGAAACATGAAAACAGGGTTTGGAGGAACCCTAGTAATATTATTAATGACAGGCTTAGGTTTCAAAATCTTGTCATACTTAGGTGTATTAACTACTAATTCATGTACCATGTTCTGCTCCTCATTAATCTATTTTACTGGTTCTTCCAATGGGAAACTCCCACTGGAGGTAGTATCCATGATGGTCGTCGATTAGGAAGTACGTATGTTTTTTGGCTAGGGTTTCCCATTTCATTAACCAAGTGGGGTGTTTAGTTATATCTCTATCCTAACCTTAAATTATCCATTAATAATCAGACCCTAATTAATTAAAGACATGATCCAGACTCCCTATGTTCTTCGTTCCGTCCCACCACTCATATGGTCAATTCGTTTTGGGACTTGGGTTTATTCCAAAGTTCATGACTCTTTAGAATAGTAAAACAAGAATGCAAGAATAATCACATTACTTGATAAACATATTAACCAACTAACAAACAATAATTAAAACAATCATGTTGTAGCCTAAACCATAGAAAGAGGGTTTTTATACACTCATATTCATATGATAAATATCCATATTTGAATTCATAACTTCAAACTACAAGAAAGAGAAGTAGAAGAAGAAAGAACCCTAGTTCCTTGATGTCTGCTTCTTCTCTCCAATTCGTGTAGCCTTTAAAGGTATGTGTAAATGTGGATAATTAACCCTTTTATAGCACAAAATTTCATCCATATTCAGATCTACACGAAAATATACACATTGACCCCTATTCTCTCACTTAAAATAAGTAGAAAACCAAATTCTAGTTGGTTTAGGAGTGTATGGGTGTTAATTTTGTATTATGGACTGGCCCCACATCTTACCCACTCCTTTATAACATTTTAAGATGTTTATATAACCTCTAAGTCATCCAATACAAGTCCTATAATGACATGACCAGACCGGGGGCCTTGTCGTAATGGGCATCCCAAGACTAACTGGGACCAAAAACCACCCCCGTTACCCAACCCAACCTCCAGCCTCCTGCCTTGAGTTGGCTGAATTTCAAGCATATAACAAGATAGTGTAATAACTCACATGAAGAATCTGGGATAGGATCACAACCATGACCGACCCAATTGAGTCCAACCATCCCATACCAACCATACCAAATGCCATAAACCAGGTCATAACCAAATAAGTTCCAAACCAAAATATAATAAATCCCAAAATAAAATACAATGGAACTACCAGTAATATTGTCCAAGGGTGTAAACACCAGTACCGATGCCAAGGTTAACACCTATATTGATCCCTCCCATTCGAAACCATAACAGTAACACAAAGCCTCTAACCAAAAGAGTAATAAAATCTGGTTGGGACATGCCCCCAACCATGGACAAAACCAATATCCAAAATAAAATCAAAGTGTCTAGAAATATCTATAACATAAAATAGAGCCTTCCAAAAGGATAGAAGCTCACCACTTCAGTCCAAATACTGATCCCTGAATCAATCACTATGTAGGAGGAGTAGAATAGCCGGTTCCTATTTAGCGTGGGTATACAATCTCCCATAGACGGGTTAGCGGGGGAATGTTAGCATGATCTCAAGATAAGGATAAAATAGTGCCATTTATAAATCCAAGTAAAACCATCCATATGCACATAACCTTACATACATATATATATATATATATAACCATGCCGGGAAAGGAGACCGGGTTTAGCATGTCATTAAAACCTTTACCTGGGTTGTGTTGCTTTGCTGTCATAATCTACCCACGGGATATATGGGTTTAGCTCCCCTTGCTAAAAAGGCCCCAGTGCATGTAGCCGCATAACCAAGGAAGAAAACCTAGGATGACTAGTACATCCCCAAAAATATAGTGTGACATCATGCACACGGTCACAAAGACCAACCTCACATCGGTAAATATGAGTTTCCAGTTTTCATCCCCCGGGACCTCCACCTTCCATGGCTTTGCTACACATCCTGCCATTATTACACAATTAAAACCATTACAAAGAAACCAAACAATCCATTTACCATTTATTAACCAAGTCCATTTAGTGGTGGTATCGTCATACCGACCATACTTGCAAGTACTATCCATAGCCAACCACATATAGGTTTAAGGGGACTTCCAAACGCCCTTACCTTTACCATATTAAACTACTGGGGGGATTCCATGTACCCCAAAAGCATAACCATTTAGCTATTTACCTTCCCAAGACATTTAAACTATGTATAATTACTTTACTAAGTTTTAAAACAAGCAAGAGTTCCATTAAAAGTACTCAATGCTATAAGAATATTATTATTGGCCTTTTGTCAAACACATTGGGGGCATAATATAACCAAAACCAATTTCAATTACCATTAAACCATTCCCATGCAATCCAATTATCCAAAACCACCATTAATGCATATAAAGCATAATTATAACCATAGGAAAACCATAACCAACCATTTAATATCAAAAAACCCAAATCATATTTGAAAACAAAAAATATACGATCAATGAAGTCATGAAAACATTCATCAAACCTTGATTTTAGATAAAATTAACAATGAGGGAAGAGAACATGCCTTAAACTAAGATTATGATGGATAAAAATCACCAAGACAAGCCCTAAATTAATCCTTTAGTTGAAACCCTAACTTCCATTGCCCAAAAGCTTTTGAGAGAATTATAGTGTTTAGAACAGTTTCTAAGAGTTAATGAATGGAATATATGGTAAATAACCTCCCACTTAGGTTAGAAACTGTTTTACCTTATTAGGATAAGTTGGGAAATATTCCGAATACCCCCACTTAAGTTGCATAAAATCCTGTCCCAGGGATACGACTGACCTTTATGAGTCGTACCATCCAATACGATTGGTACCCTCCACTTGTATCCTAGACTCAACCTTTGGATCAAACACTGTCCAGCATAAGACTCATCCGACCAAGTCATATTCAAAGCATACAATCCGTACCCTTCATCCGTACCCCTGACAGCTTAAACCAACAAAAATTTAGACACTGTCCACCATACGAGTCCTGAGTATGACTCATACCCTGGCTTACGGCTCATGTTGAGCCACTTGTACTTAGATCCAACCTAAGTAACCAAGTCTAAGATTAATTTAAGGAACCAAACAATCCATACCCACCAACATAACTCATACTCCTAAGTCGTATCCATTCCAGTAACCAAAATCCATCCCACCAACCCACACGGGTCAGCATACAACTGGACCTTACCATCCATACCCTAACATACAACTCGTACCCATGAGTCATATTAGGTCCAAAAACTAGAACTCTAGGAAATTTTATAAGGGACAAAACCCAGGGTGTTATATGGCTCTAGAATGGTTGAGCTACACATACCTAGGTTAATGGTTTTAAAGGCATGCAAAACCCATTTCCCTTTCCCGACATGGTTATATATATGCATGGTTTTTATGCATATGGTTGGTTTACTTGTTTTTACTAGATGACATTATTTTATCATTATTCCGAGTACTTTCTACCATTAAATCGCTAACCCATCCTTGCGCGGCTGTATCCCCACGCGATGTAGGGACCAACCATCGGGATCAGCTACTAGATTGAAGTGGTGAGCTTCCATTTTTTGGAAGTCTCCATTTCATGTTTATGGATGTTTTACACACTTTGGTTTATTTATGGATATTGGTTTTGGCGATGGTTGGGGGAATGTCCCAACCGGATATTGGTTTTCTTTTTGCTAGAGGCTTTAGTGGGACTACTACAGGTTTCTAGGCGTGGGATCGATAGTGGTGTCATCCTTACTATTGGCATTGGCATTGGGGTTGATATCGTTGGACTAAATTTCTCACTTTTCCATCCTTTTATAGTATGTTATAGAACTTGTTTTTCTTTATGGTTTTGGTTTATGGTTTGGTTTGGAAATTAGTTATTGGTATGGCTTTGGACGATTTGACTCATTTGGGTTGGTCACGGTCTTCGACCTATTCCAGAGTCTAAAAATTGAATAAAATACGCTATCTTATTATATGTTTGGAATTCATCTGACTCAGGGTATGCGAATGGGATGGTTGGGTTGGGTATTGAGGTGGTCTCTGGTCCTGGTTGGACTTGAGATGCCCATGACGACAAGGTCCCCTTGCTGAAAGGGACCCAGTACGTGTAGCCACACGACTAGGGAAGAAAACCTGGGTTGACTAGACATCCCCAAAAATATAGTGTGACATCATGCACACGGTCACCAAGACTAACCTCACATCGGCAAATATGTGTTTCCAGTTTTGGTCCCCTTGGGACCTCCACCTTTTATGACTTTTCTACACATCTCGCTATTGTTGTCCAATTAAAACCAATACCAAGCAACCAACCAATCTATTTACCGTTTATTAACCAAGGCCATTTAGTGGTAGTATGGACATACCGACCATACTTACAAGTTCTATCCATATCCAACGATATATAGGTTTAAGGGGACTTCCAAGTGACCTTTTATTTACCATATTAAACCACTTGGGGATTCTATGTACCACACAAGCATAAACATTTAGCCATGTACATTTCCAAGCTATTTAAACCATGCATAATTATGCCTTTTCCAAGTTTTAAAACAAGCAAGAGTTCTATTAAAAGTAATCAGTGCAATGAAAACATTATTATAGACATTTTGTCAAACACATTAGTTGCTTAATATAACCAAAAACAATTCCAATTTCCATTAAACCATTCCCATTCAATTCAATTATCCAAAACCACCATTAATACACATTAAACATAATTAAAACTATGGAAAACCATCACTAACCATTTAATATCAAAACCTCCAATTCATATTTGAAAATCAAAATCATACAATCAATGAAGTCATGGAAACATTCATAAAAACCATGATTTTATATAGAATTAACAATGAAGGAAGAGAACATGCCTTAAAATAAGATGATTATGGAAAGGAATCACCAAGACAAGCCCCAAATTAATCCTCTAGCTGAAATCCTAGCTTCCCTTGCCCAAAATTTTTTGAGAGAATTATTGAATGTTTTAGAAGAGTTTCTAAGTGTTAATAAATGTAATAATAAGGTAAATAAACTCCCAAGTAGGTTAGAAGTCATGGGACCTTATTAGGATAAGTGGGAAAATGTACAGAATACCCCTACTTAAATTGCACAAAATCCCATCCCAGGGGTACGATTGACCCTCACGAGTCATACCCTTCAATATGATTGGTACCCTCCACTCGTATCCTAGACTCAACATTTGGATCCAACACTGTCTAGCATATGACTCATACAATCAAGTCATATCTGAAGCATACGATCCATACCCTTGGAAAATTAAACCCAAGAAAGATTTAGACACTGTCCACCATACTAGTCCATGGTAAGACTCGTACCCTAGCTTACGGCTCACGGTAAGCCACTCGTACTCAGATCCAACCTAAGTAACCAAGTTTAAGATTAAGTTAAGGAACCAAATGATCCATACCCACCAATACAATTCATAGCCCTAAGTTGTATCCATTCCATTAACCAAAATCCATCCCACTATCCAGCACTGGTCAGCATACGACTGGACCTTACCATCTGTACCCTAACATACGACTTATACCCATGAGTCGTATTGGCTCCAGAGATCAGAATTCCAGGAATTTTTCTAAGGTTCAAAACCCAGGGTGTTATACATAAGGATTAGATACAAGTACTACATGTTTCCTACTCAAACTAGGACTTTAGGATAGGCTTTTCCCGCTTGTAGGAACTCTACGCTATGGGGCTTGTAGGATTGATTAAGGGGTGAGGCATAGGGATAGTAGGATTTCCATTCTAGTAGATCAATACATGTTGTATGGTGGCACATTGCTGGGAGATTTGGATCATCTACGGAACACGTAGGGAGCAACGACTAGGCTCAATTTCTTCCGACTCTGTCCCTTATCGCCCATCAAATTTGCTCTTTGTTCCATCACCCATTATAGCTCATTTTCAGCTTTAAATATCCTCGAATTAACCTTGTTTAACCTCATGCACATGATCATATCAACCATTAGAGAATACAATAGCTTAAGTTCATCGGAAATCACTCGAGAATAAGCACAACTCAAGCTTAGTTTGACTAGATAAGTAGTCTAGCCTTGCCTTTGTTGTTTTCACTCTACATTGATTCAACTGAACGTTACACCACCTAAACATGTGTATTAGAACATAAATACACTAATATAACTAATCATTTACATAATCACGCTACGTTATCCTCCAAAATAAGCTAAACATGTGTAGATAAGGACACATAGGTGTATAAATACACCAAAGATCACCACCCCATAATTAAAGCCTTATTCATGCTACAAAAACTCCTTACATTAACCATGATCAAGGAAAACTCTATCATCCCTACTTTATGTAAGACACTTAGGCTAGAACTACAGTGACTACATTAATAGCAAGTTAAATACTAGGCATGCCACATTCCAATTAAAAACATATAAATACTACTCCAAGATGTCCTAGACTTAAGAGTTGACTCTACCAAGTGGCAAACTCATGCACAATACTAAACAAAGAGATCATATAAGTTAACTATCCATTATTAAATATGCATCCTCACCATAATAGAATCACCTGTATACACTTACCAATTTGCAGTTCATCACAAAAATAGGTGTAAGAATCAAATTCCTCTTAGTCTCACAAGGATTTTACATGCCACACGAGATGAACTATAAGCTTGCTCGTAGTTTAGTACTCCACTAATATCAAAATATCAAATATAAGGATAAAGTAGGAATTAAAGGATTGCAATGTAGGCTAAGGGACGGGTAGGAACTCTTCTGGGTAGTAATAGTGACTATCTTTCCTATGTACTTTAAAATACTACACTTTATTTGAACTCATATCCAACCAACCTATTTCCACCATATTTAGATTCCTACCTCTTTTTTATTTTTTCCCATCTCTTTATGCTAGCATACATATCTTTAGTGGGGAGTATTTTCTATCAACACATGATTCACCTTTCATCAATTTTTCTTTTACTACGTTACTCCCTCCTGACAACACATTAATGTTTTAGCACACCAAAAAATATTTCATTGGGGCATCACTTTAAGTTTTTCCTTCTTCAATTATACACTCCTCAACATCTTAATCTTTTAACTATAGGAGTTTTAGATCAAATTATGGTCTATTAAAAGAAAAGGGAATAAGCTACATATGAGACTCTCAAAGAATAGGCTAAAGGATCAACGGGGCTAACTAAGGTCATGTAGAAAGGGTAGATTAAAAATATATAAAACATGACTATCAAAGAAATGCCTATATCATCTACTAATAAACTTAAAATTCTTTATTTCTCTTAGAAAACACACTGTCATGACCCGAGGCTACCCCCTAGTTGTAACACGATGCTTAGAACCACAAGTGATCCCAAGCTAACCCATGTACTGCCATACTGCTTAAGTAATTGGTCTATAATGTAAATAAAAGCTAAATTTACTGAGCGAAAGTATAGTCATGAGAAAATCTAAATAAATAAGATACTATAATAGTTTACATCATGATAAATCTGAAGCAAGAACTTGAATTACAAGAATGACTCTAACTGACTATCTGTGAAGCCTCTACTATACTGACTATAGATAGCTGGGACATGCCTCCAACTACCACTAATCAATACATATGGATAATCAAAATACAACACATGAACTGCAATGGACTGGAGTCCCTAAAACAAGAGAACTCATCACCTGCTAGCTGAATGCTGAGAACTGTCTGACCCTGGTGTATGGACTACATCTGGTACCTACAATATGAAGGAATATAGCCACAAAAACATGTATGTGGTTAGTACTTTAAAATGTACTGAGTATATAGGGACATGCACTAAATCATGGAAATATTTAAAACATGCTTTAAAACTGAGGATATAAGCTATTTACTAGATTATGCATTTAAAACATGGCTATACGTGAAAACTGTAAATCATAGTGAAGTTTATAAATGAAGAGTTGAATACAATTTTGTAATCTAGGAAGTGGTAGAAACATGAATTTCGTATGTAAATCTCATGTAAAGCTGGACATGCCGTAAAGCTACATTGAGGATCATGTATGAATATCGAGCATGAAAACATGAGCATGTAAAATGAATGCAAGACCAAGCAAAGCATACACTGACATGATTTGAATACTGAATAATCTATAAAACAGTCTAACTGAATAACTGGTAATCTGATTACTTGGTCAAGCAAAACTAAACTGATGTAAACTGAGTATTAATTAAAACTGTGAGAGCTATCATGTAACCAACATGCCCTAATCTGAGCTAATCAGGGTCCAACCTGTAATCCTAGTTGTAAGGGTGTCAGTACCCTACCACGGGTACTAACACTAGCTGTGTGGATCCACTAAAATAGTGTCCCAAAGGACTAGGGAGTCACCTTCTACTGGCAAGTGCCCCTAAGAGAATGTCAACCCGCAACTGGCAGGAAGACCTCTCAAAACCTACTAACATGACCCGACTTGGGGCCTTATTGTAATGGGCATCCCAAGTCTAACAAGGACTAAAGACCATCCCATTACCTAACCCAACCAACCTATGGATATCCTGGGTCTGATGATTCCCGAACATATAACTAGATAACGTGTAGCATAACCTAAGACTCTGGGATAGGTCTATAACCGTGACCAATCCAAAAAAATACAACCATCCATTATCCAACCAATAACCATTATGGAACCAAACTGTGAACCAAATTAATTCCAATATAAATATATAATCAAAAATAAAAAAGGATTGGACAATCACAAATTTAGTCCAATGATATTAGCCCCAATACCAATACTAAGGCTGATGCAATACCAATCTCTCCCATTCCAACCCATAAAAGTCACATAAGCCTCTAACCAAAGGAAATACAATATCCAGTTAGGACATGCCCCCAACCAAGGCCAAAACTAATATCCAAAAAATAACCAAAAGTATGTAAAAACATCCATGATATGAAATGGAGCCTTCCGAAATATGAAAGCTTACTACTTTAATCCAACTGAGCTAATCTTGAGATCCTATCACCATGCAGGAGGAGTAGAATGGATGGTTCCTGCATTACGTGGCCTAAAGATGGGTTAGCGGGAAAACTCTAGCAAGTACTCAGGATAAGGATAAAATAATGTCATCCAGTAAAACCAAGTAAATAACCATATGCACACAACTATACATATATGTATAACTATGTCGAGAAAGGGAGTCGGGTTTAATATACTTATAAAACCATTAACCTGGGTATGTGTAGCTTAACCATCCTAAAACTACCCACGGGCTATATGGGTCTAGTTTAACCCCCTGAACGGGCCCTGATGCGTATATCCGCACGAACCGAAGATACCCTAAGAGTATGGAATTCCCAAGTAACCTTCGCTCTCTATGATACATATGTACAGTGTACTTAGAGGATTCCCATGTACCTTATAGTATCATATAAGGTCACTAAGACCACCCCTCACGTCAGCAAACATGAGTTTCCAGTGTCCGTCCATTGGACTCATACCTTCACATTAGCTATCATACCCCGCTATTATTTCCCAATTAAAACCATTATCATCCAACAAAACCATTATTCCATTATTATTAACCAAGGCTATGAGTAGTGGTATTGTTATACCGACTATAGCTTGCAAGCAATGTCCTTAGACAACCTTGTTATATAAAGGGATTCCCATGTACCCATAGATTACATTATCAAGTTAACTTGGGAGAATCCCGTATACCCCACAAGTGTTCCATTATTATGTTTGCTTGATGGAATCCTATGTACCCCACAAGTTGTTCATTAAATGTTTACTTGGGGGATTCCCTTATACCCCATAAGGATGTCTAATTAACCATAACCATGACCACAATACCTTACCATTTAACCTTTCCAAACCGTTTAAACCATTTATACCATTTAGGGTTCCATTACCAAACCATATAATGCATAGTCTATTAAAAATCCAATAATATAGTAAAAGAATTCTCCTAGGCATTTTATCAAACATGTTGGGGGCATAGTGTTTCCAAAACCAAATCTAATTACCAATCAACCATTCCCATGAAACCAATCGTCCAAACCACCATTAAATCATGTAAATACATAATTAAAATGTGGGAAAACCATAACCAAGCATTTAATACCAAAACCCCAACATATATTTAAAAACTCCAAAACTATATAATAATTTTTCCATGAAAACATTGTATAAAACATGCCTATAGTTGGAACTAACAATGAGGGAGGAGTACATGCCTTAGATATGAAGATGATGGAGAGAAATCACTCAAATATGCCCCAAATTGCTCCTCCAAATGAAACCCTACCTTTTCTTTACCCAAGAGACTTGGAGAGAATTAGAGAGAGTTTCTAAGTATTTAGATTAGAATAATAGGGTAAATGATGTCCCAAAAGAATTATAAGTCGTGGGGCCTTAAGTGGATAAGTGGGGAAATATTAGATTACCCCAACTTAACTGCTTAAAATTTCCCATCATATCGTATGACTACCTATACCAGTTGTACCCTCCAATATAAGTGGTACCCACCACTCGTACCCTAGGCCTCCCTCTTGGACCCAACACTGTCTACTATATGACTTACCCAACCCAAGTCGTACCCAACCATACGATTAGTATCCCCAAACCGTATCTCTGGCAGAATAAAATAAAAAAAATTTGATAACTGTCTACCATACCAACTAATGATATGACTCGTACCCTATATTATGGCTCATGGTGAGCCACTCGTACTCACATCCAATTTAAGTTACTAAGTCACAAATTAAGTGAAGGAAAAAACAAAACTATAAGACCCGTACCCAACCATATGACTCGTACCCACCAAGTCGTACCTATTCTAGAAACCAATCCAACCCACAAACCAACACTGGTTAGTGCACGACCAAGACTTACCAACCGTACCCCAACATACGACCTGCACCCCCTAGTCGTATCTTGATTAGAAACCAGAAATCCAGGATATTTTCTAAGGATCCAAAACCCAGGGTGTTTCGGTTCCCCTACTAGGATCATTCGTCCCTGAATGACAGAAAAGGTAGGTTAAATACAAGCACGATTTATTTGAATTATCAAATATCAATCCAACATTTAACCAAGTTGGAAAACAAAGATGCAAGGATCTATTCTAACCCTTAACTAAGTTAGAAAATAAAGACGTGATAAAGAACACATACCTTTCGCAGAAATATCCAAAGCAAAAAATAATACGGATATTTGGACTTTATGTCCACTTCCGCTTCCCATGTAGCCTCTTCCACCTTGTGGTTCCACCATTGAACCTTAATCGAGGTCATATCCTTGGTCCATAACCAACGAACCTGCCGATCCAATATATCAACCTCTTCATAAGACAAAGAATACGAGATATCCAATCCTTCCAAAGAAACCACTAAAGAACGATCACCAATATGCTTTCTCAATATAGAGACATGAAATACCGAATCAATGGAGCTTAAACTAGAAAAAAACTCCAATTCATATGCCACGTTACCTACCCTAATCAAAATTGCAGAAGGACCAATATATCGGGGACTGAGCTTCCCCATTATACCAAACTGCGTTACTCCCTTCATGGGAGACACCTTTAGGAATACCTTATCCCCAACCTTGAATTCTAAGTCTCTACGCCTTACATCCATATAGGACTTTTGGTGACTTTGGGCATCCTTAAGACAATCTCGAATCACCTTTACCTTTTCCATATCCTAATAAACCAAATCCAGACCGAACATATTCGTCTAACCAAGCTCTGACCACCTGATAGGAGATCTACACCTCCTACCATACAATGCCTCAAAAGGGGCCATCCCAATGCGACAATGATAGCTATTGTTGTAAGAAAACTATACCAAAGGTAGATGATCAATCCAATTTCCATGGTAATCAATCACACACGCACGAAGTATATCCTCCAATGTCTGAATAGTCCTCTCTGCTTTCCCATCCATCTGCGGATGAAAAATAGTACTCAGACTGACTTTATTCCCTAACCCGTTCTGAACAGACTGCTAAAAATAAGATAAAAACTGTGTACCACGACCAGAGATAGTCGAAACAGGTACCCCATGCAGCTTTACAATCTCATAAAGATACAACTGCGTATACTTGACCTGACCCAACCCGAGGCCTTGTCGTAATAGACATCTCAAGTCTTACCAAGACCAAAAACCACCCCCAATACCCAGCCCAACTATCCCATTCACATACCCTGAGTCGGATGGGTTCCAAAGATATAACAAGATAGAATATTTTATTTAATTTTTGGACTCTGGGATAGGTTAAACACCGTGATCTACCTAAACAAGTTCAACTGTCCAAACCCATACCAATAACCAATTGCTAACAAAACCATAAACGAAAACCATAAAAATAACCAAACCAAGTTCCATAACATAATTAAAAGAATGGAAAAGGTAGTAACTTAGTCCAATGATATCATCCCCAATGCCAATACCATTACTAAGGTTGACACCACTATCGATCCCACCTATACCAACCCATAATAGTTCTACAAAAGCTACTAACCAAAATAAAACCAATATCTGGGTGGGATATGCCCCCAACCATAGCCAAAACAAATATCCATAAATAAACTAAAGTATGTAAAAACATCCATGAACATGAAATGGAGCCTTCCAGAATATGGAAGCTCACCACTTCAATCCAGTAGTTGATCCTGTATTCGATCTCTAAGCAGGAGGAGTAGAAAGATTGGTCCCTACATTGCGTGGAGATACAATCGCATGAGGATAGGTTAGAGGGTGAATGCTAGCAAGTACTCAAGATAAGGATAACATAATGCCATCTAGTAAAATAAAGTAAACCAACCATATGTATACAGACCATATATATATATAACCATGTCGGGAAAGGAAACCGGGTTTAGCATGCGTTTAAAACCATTAACATAGGTATGTGTAGATCAACCGTCCTAGAACCATCCATGGGCTATATGGGTCCAGTGTAACCCCCTGAATAGGACCCGATGCATGTAGACACACGAACCAGAGATAATATAAGATCAGGGGATTCCCTGGTACCCTTCGCTCTCCATGATACATATGGACACTATTCTTAGAGGATTCCTATGTACCTTATAGTATCATATATGATCGGTATTACCAACCCCTCATGTCGGTAAAAATGAGTTTCCAGTGTCTGTGCATTAAACTCGCACCTTCATGGTTGGCTATCACACCATGCCATTATTGCCCAATTAAAACCATTTTCAACCAACCAAACCATTATTCCATTATTATTACCCAAGGCTATAAGAAGTAGTATCATCATACTGACTATAGCTTATAGATAATGTCCTTAGCCAACCTTTTTATTCAAAAGGGATTCCTATGTACCCATGGATTACATTATCAAGTTAACTTGGGGGAATCCCGTGTACCCCACAAGTGTTCCATTATTATATTTGCTTGGGGGAATCCCATATACCCCACAACGAAGTTTAATTCACCATAACCATGACCAAAAAACCTTACCATTTAACCATTCCAAGCCATTTAAACCATTTAGGGTTCCATTACAAAACCATACCATGCAATAGTTCCATTAAAAGCCCAATAATATAGTAGAAGCATTATCATAGGAATTTTATCAAACATATTGGGGACATAGTGTCTCCAAAACAAAATCCAATTACCAATTAACAATTCCCATGTAACCAATTGTCCAAAATGCCAATAAAGTATGTAAAAACATAATTAAAGCATAGGAAAACAATAACCAAGCATTTAATACCAAAACCCTAACACATATTTGAAAACCCTAAAATCATGCTATTAAAACATTGTATAAAACATGCCTTTAGTTGGACCTAACAATGAGAGAGAAGTATCTTGCCTTAGATTGTAAAGATGATGGAGAGAAATCATCCAAACAAGCCCCAAATTGCTCCTCCAGATGAAACCTTAGCCTTCCTTTACCAAAAGCCTTAGAGGAATTAGAAAGTGTTTCTAAGTGTTTTAGATTAGAATAATAGGGGAAATAACCTCCCAAGTGTGATATAAGTTATGGGGTCATAATGGGTTAAGAAGGGAAATCTCCATATTACCCCCAACTTAACTGCATAAAATTCCCGCAGGTGGGTATGACTCCACCAAACTAGTCCTCTCCTCCAATACGAGTGGTACCCACCACACGTATCCTAGACCTTTCTTAGACCCCCACATTGGTTAACATATGACCATGCAAGCCAAACTGTATATAAGGATACAACTAGTACTCTCAACCTGTACCCATAACAGAACTAAGAGGAGTTGACACTGTCCAATATACGAGTGGGAAAATACGACTCGTACCCTATCTCATGACCCATGGTGAGCCACTCATACTCAGATCCAGGTTACTTTACTAAGTCTCAATTTAAGAGAAGGAAAACCCAAGCCATATGACCCATACCTGACCATACAACTTGTACCAACCCAAGTCGTACCCATTCCTGAAACCAATTCAACCCACCAACCATCACTGATTAGTGTACAACCAACCTTACCAACCTTATCGCAGTATACAACCTGTATCCCTAGCCGTACCTTGACTAAAAATGAGATATACAGGAAATTTTCTAAGGGTTCCAAACCCAGGGTGTTTTAGTCTTCCCCACTAGGATCATTCATCCCTGAATGACGGACAAGGTAGGTCAAACCCAAGCACGATTCATTTGCATTATCAAATATCAATCCAACCTTTAACCAAGTTAAAAAATAAAGATGTAAGGATCTATTCTAACCCTTAAGTAAGTTAGATAATAAAGATGTGATCAAGAACACATACCTTTCGCACAAATATCCAAAGCAGAAAACAAATGCAAATATTTGAACTTCATGTCCACTTCTGCTTCCCATGTATCCTCTTCCACCTTATGGTTCTTCCATAGAAACTTAACTGAGGCCACATCCTTGGTCTATAACCGATGAACTTGCCAATCCAATATCTTAATTAGGACCTTTTCATAAGACAGAGAATCCGACATATCCAATCCTTCCAAAGAAACCATCAAAGAAGGATCACCAAGACACTTCCTCAACATAGAGACATGAAATATCGGATGAATGGAGCTCAAACTAGAAGGAAACTTCAATTAATAAGACACATTACCAACCCTTCGCAAAACTACATAAAGACCAATATACCGGGGACTAAGCTTCTCTTTTTTACCAAACTGCATCACTTCTTTCATAGAAGATACCTTTAGGAACACCTTATCCCCAATCTCAAACTCCAAGTCTCTATGCCTTACATCCGCATAGGACTTCTGGCGACTTTGGGAAGCCTTAAGCCTATCTCGAATCACCTTTACCTTTTCTATAGCCTGATAAACCATGTACGAACCGAACATATCTACCTCACCAAGCTCAAACCACCCAATAGAAGACCTATACCTCCTACCATAAATACCTAAAAAGAGTCCATCCTAATGCTAGAATGGTAGCTATTATTGTAAGCAAACTCAACCAAAGGTAGATGCTGAACCCAATTGCCACCATAATCAATCACACATTCACAAAGCATATCCTCCAATATCTGAATAGTCATATCTGCTTGACCATCAATCTGTGGATGAAAAACAGTACTCAGACTAAACTTAGTACCCAACCCTATCTGAAAAGACCACCAGAAATAAGATAAAAACTGCATACCACGATAAAAAATAATAAAAATAGGTACCCCATATAGATTTACAATCTCATGAAGATACACCTCGCATAGTCCTCAGGAAAAAAGGTAGCACTGGCAAGAAGTGAGTGAACTTTGTCATCCTATCCATGATGACCCAAATCAAATCAAATTGGTTTCGAGACCGAGGAAGACGGGTAACAAAATCCATTTTGATTACCTCCTATTTCCATTGAGATAACTCAATTTCCTGATACAACCCTCCAAGCCTCATGTGCTTAACTTTGACTTGTTGGCACACTAAGAATTTGGCAAAAAAATCAGCCACATCCCTCTTTATGCCATTCCACCAATACATCTCCTTGAGATCATGATACATTTTTGTTAAACCAGGATGAACAACATAGCATAATTCATGCGCCTCAGCCAAAATCCTTTATCGCAAACCATTGATGTCAGGAACTCATAACATCCTTAGGTACCTCAAGTTACCATCACCACAGATCTCAAACACTATTACCTTTTGCCCACCAATATCACTCTTGATTTTCATCAAGATGGGATCTAGAATTTCATTCTCCTTGATCTCTGCACCAAGAGATAACCGAACTACTTCCTCTACCATCACACCACCATCATAGGAGTCCAAGAGATGAACTCCAAGATCAGCCAAGCAGTGAATATCCTTCACCAATTCCTGCTTCTTCTTTTCTGTATGAGTTAAACTCCTCACATATAACCTACTAAGAGCATCAAAAACCACGTTTCCTTTACCTGGGTGGTAGTGAAGAGTTATATCATAGTCCTTGAGAAGCTCCAACCATCTCTTTTTTATGGGATTTAACTCCTGAGTGAACACATACTGTAGACTCTTATGATCATAAAAGATATCCACATGCACTCCATACAAATAATGCTGCCAAATTTTCAAAGCAAAAACCACTGCTAAAAGCTTTAAATCATGAGTAGGATAATTCCTCTCATGTACCTTCAACTTCCTAGAAGCATACACAATCACCTTCCCACGCTGCATCAAAATGCAACCAAGTCCCACCCGGGCCGTATCATAATAAATCACAAACACGTTATTACCTTCAGTCAATGTCAAAACCAGAGCAAAAGTTAGCTTATCCTTATGCTTCTCAAAACTCCCCTCACAAGCATCTGACCAAGAAACTTTTACCTTCTTTTGAGTCAACTTAGTTAGTGGGGCAACTATCGTTGAGAAACTTTCCATGAACCGCCTATAATACCCAGCCAAACCCAAGAAGCTCCAAATATCAGTTGGAGTCGTAGGTCTAGGAAAAGCTTTTAACCACAACCACCTTTTGTGGATCCACCATGATCCCCTCACTAGAAATAATATGACCAAGAAAAGTCACAGCGTTCAACCAAAACTTAAACTTAGAGAATTTATCATAGAATTGCTGCTCTTTCAAGGTCTACAACACCACCCGGAGGTAATCGACATGATCCACCTCACTTTTAGAATAAACTAGAATGTCGTCAATGAACACAAAAATATCCAAAAACTGGCTGAAAATTCTGTTCATCAAGTCCATAAATGCCACTGGGGCATTAGTCAAACCGAATGTTATCACCATGAACTCAAAGTTCTTATATCGAGTACAAAAATCCGCCTTAGGGATATCTCCTTCCTAATCTTAAGCTGATAATACTCAAACCAAAGATCTATCTTATAAAAGAATTTGGCACCTTGCAAATGATTAAAGAAGTCATATATCCTTGGAAGAGGATACTTGTTCTTAACCGTTACCTTATTCAATTATCGATAGTAAATGCATATCCGAAGGGAATAATTCTTCTTTTGCATGAATAAAATTGATGCACCTACACTAGGATGGATGAAACCCTTATCCAAAAGATCCTTAAGTTGCTCCTTAGTTTCCTTAACTCAGTTGAAGCCATTCTATAAGGAGGAATAGATATTGGGCGAATGTCCTGAACCAAATTGATACCAAACACGATCTCTCTATCAGGAGGAACACTAGGAAGATCATTCAAAAAGACTTTAGGAAACTCATTTACCATCGAAACCAAATATAAAGAAAGGCCTTCCGTGTTAGAATCTTTAACTCGAACCATATGATAGCGATAAACTTTGGAGTTAACCTTCAAGCTCTAAGATAAGAAATAAACCTCCCCCTATGAGCTATGGAACCACCCTCCCACTCAATAATCGATTCACTAGACAACCCACAGATAACCTTACAGGTTCGACAATCTAAGGACTCGTAACAAGAGTGTAACCAATCCATACCCAGATAACATCAAAATCCACTATATTAAGTCCAAACAAATCCAGCAAAGACTACCCACTGCCAACAGATACCACACACCTCTTATAGACCCTTTTAGCAATCACACAGTCACCTATCAGTGTAGAAATTAAAAAAGGATCTGAAATAACCTCAGGGATCGAAACCAAAATACACAGCCACAAATAGGGTCATATAATAGAGTGTGGACCCCAGATCAAGCAAGCAATACACATCACGAGAAAAGAGATGTAATGTACTAGTTACGACATCAGGTGATGCCTCATATTCCTATCGAATAGAAAGAAAATATAACCTATTTCGACCTAAACCAGTACTAGAAGCAGAAATAGATACAAAAGTAGTACCCTTTGGTGCAGGAGCAGAAGATGAACCAATTGGAGTTTTACTTGCTCCTGAAGCACCCTTACCAACTGAATAGTTTCTAAGTATATCATCGGGCTGACCATATTTGAAACACATGTCCCTCCTCTCATCATAAAAACTTCTATACAACCTACCACAGAACTGACAAGAAGGGCATAATGAGGTCGGCTGAGCCTCACTTGCCTGAGATTGGGCACTCTGTGCCTATAAATTATTGCCACCCTACTGACGCCTATCACCTAGCTATTTTAGGTAAAGAGCACTGTCTATAAAGAAAGAACCAGAGCTTACCTACTTTTTCTTTGGATACTTACCACCATTCCGACTGCCTTGCTGTTGAGCACCATCTTGTTCAGATAACTTAAACTTTTTACCCTGCCTTTCCCCAAATATAACCTGCTTCCTTTTTTCTTTCTCTACCTATTGCATATGAATCACCAACCTAAATATATCCATATCCTTGATCAGCAATACAGTCTTTCTTTCAAGGATCAAATCCTGAGACAGTCCAGAAGCTAACTTTCTCATCCCGGCTGTCATATCAGCACTGATTCCAGAGATAGCTAATGAAATTTCAAGGCATATTCCTTGACAAACATCTTTCTTTGTCTCAAATTAACAAATTCCTCTACCTTTTCTTCCCTCAACATCACCTTTCACCCTATCCCACTCCCTATTTAATTGGTATGCCACATCCTTAAGCTTGTAGGCAATAAAATTCACTCTTTTATATTGGTGGCCTATATCACCCTGAAGATTTTCTTTATTTCATCCAGGAAACCCTGAGGATCCTCCTCCACCTTTATACCATTAAAAGTAGGAGGATTTATATTCATAAATTGGCCAACCCTTGAGGCCTCAGCAGACAGAACACCAGATGCATCTCGCTCTACTTGAGCAGCAATGAACTGAACAATAATATAAATCTATTGGTAAAATTCTGCATTAGTCACCTCACCCTGAGAAGCTCTATAAACAATTTATAGAACTCAAAAAATATTAGGGACTGGACCCCTAGACAAAGTATGGATCCCCCGAGTAGTACGTGTCCCTTCAACATTGTACCCAGTTGGGATAAAAGAGTTACCTTGCATCTTAGATTCGAGGCATGATCTAAAAAATGAACAAACCAGGATTAGAAAGAACCTTAGACCTTGCATCTTGAAAACAGAATATCAAGAAAGTGAAACATTCCAAAAGGCCTTATCGCCTCTTTCTTATAAATATTGCACGCTATACACCCCTAAAAGGGGCTCTGCCTGACACAACTTTGTGGACTCCCAATTGACCATGAACCTAAAGCTATGATACTAACTTGGCACTACTCGACTCGGGACCTTGTCGTAATGGGCATTTTAAGTCCAACTAGGACCAGAGACCACCCCAATACCTAACCCAACTATCCCATTCATATACCCAGAGTTGGATGAATTCCAAACATATAACCAGATAGCATATTTTATTCAATTTTTGGACTCTAGGATAGGTCTAAGATCGTGACCTACCTACATGAGTCCAACTATCCAAACCCATACCAATAACCAATTGCCAAACCAAACCATAAACCAAAACCATAACAAAAACCAAACCAAGTTCCATAACATAATATAAAAGGATGGAAAAGTGAGAAATTTAGTCCAACGATATCAACCCCAATGCCAATGCCAATACTAAGGCTGATACGACTACCGATCCCAAACATACCAACCCGTAGTAGTTCCATAAAAGCCTCTAACCAAAAGAAAACCACAATCAGATTAGGAAATGTCCCCAACCATAGCAAAAATGAATATCCATAAATAAACCTAAGTGTGTAAAAACATCCATGAACATGAAATAGAGCCTTCCATAATATGGAAGCTCACCACTTTAATCTAGTAGTTGATCCCAAATTTGATCACTAAGAAGGAGGAGTAGAATAGTCGATCCCTACATCATGTGCGGATACAATCGCTTGAGGATGGGTTAGCGAGTTAACACTAGCAAGTAATCGGAATAAGAATAAAATAATACCATATAGTAAAACCAAGTAAACCAACCATATGCATAAAAACCATACATATATATATAACCATGTAGGGAAAGAGAATCAGGTTTAGCATTCCTCTTAAACTATTAACCTGGGTATGTGTAACTCAACTGTCCTAGAACTATATAACACCCTGGGTTTTGACCCTTATAAAATATCCTAGAATTTTAGTCTTTGGACCTAATACGACTCATAGATATGATCCATATATTAGGGTACAGATGGTAAGGTACAGTCGTATGCTGATCGGTGTTTGTTCGTGGGATAGATTTTGGTTACTGGAATGGATACGACTTAGGAGTACGAGTTGTATTAGTGGGTATAGATCGTTTGGTTCCTTAACTTAATCTTAGACTTGGTTACTTAGGTTGGATATGAGTATGAGTGGCTCCTCATGAGTCGTAAACCAGGGTATGAGTCGTGCTCAGGACTCTTATAGTGGACAGTGTCTAAATCTTCCTTGGGTTTAATCTGCCAAGGGTACGGATCATATGCTTTGGATACAACTTAGTCGGATGACTCGTATGTTGAAAAGTTTTGTTCTAAAGGTTGATGCTAGGATACGAGTGGAAGGTAACAATCATATTAGAGGGTACGACTCGTGAGGGTCAGTTATATCCCTGGGATGAGATTTTGTGCAACTTAAGTAGGGATATTCTGAATATTTCCCAACTTATCCTAATAAGGTACCACGACTTCTAACATACATAGGAGGTTATTTACTATATTATTCCATTCATTAACTCTTAGAAACTCTTCTAAACACTCTGCAACTCTCTCAAAAGCTTTTGGGAAAGAAAATCTAGGGTTTCAACTAGAGGATTAATTTGGGGCTTGTCTTAGTGATTTTTCTTCATCATCATCTTGGTTTAAGGCATGTTCTCTTCCCCATTGTTAATTCTATCTAAAATCACAATTTTATGAATGTTTTCATAATGTCATTGATTGTATGATTTTGGTTTTCAAATATGATTTGGGGATTTTGATATTAAATGGTTGGTTATGATTTTCCCATGGTTTTAATTATGGTTTATATGCATTAATGGTAGTTTTGGATAATTGAATTGAATGGGAATGGTTTAATGGTAATTGTAATTGGTTTTGCTTATATTATGCCCCTTATGTGTTTGACAAAAGGCTTATAATAATGTTTTCATAGCACTGAGTACTTTTAATGGAAATCTTGCTTGTTTTAAAACTTGGTAAAGGAATTATGCATGGTTTAAATGTCTTGGAAAGGTAAATTTCTAAATGGTTATGATTGTGGGGTACATTGAATCCCTCAAGTGGTTTAATATGGTAAATAGAATGGCACTTGGAAGTCTCCTTAAACTTATATGTGGCTGGCTATGGATAGTACTCACAAGTATGGTCGGTATGACGATACCACAACTAAATGGCCTGGGTTAATAAATGGTAAATGGATTGGTTAGTTTCTTCTTAATAGTTTTAATTGGGAAATAATGGCGGGATGTGTAGCAAAGCCATGGAAGATGGAGTTCCTAGGGGGACAAAAACTGGAAACTCATATTTGACGATGTGAGGTTGGTCTTGGTTACCATGTGTATGATGTCCCACTATATTTGGGGGATGTACTTGTCATCCCAGGTTTTTCTTCCCTGTTCATATGGCTTCAAGTACTGGGGCTCTTTCAGCAGGGGGAGCTGAACCCATATAGCCTGTGGGTGGTTTAGGATGGTAAAGCTACCCAACCTAGGTAAAGGTTTTAATGGCATGCTAAACCCGGTCCGCTTTCCCTGTATGGTTATATATATATATATATGTATGTATGATTGTGTACATATGAATGGTTTTACTTGGATTTATAAATGGTATTATTTTATCCTTATTTTGGGATCATACTAAAGTTCACCCACTAACCTGTCTACTGGCGGCCGTATACCCATGCTATGCAGGAACTGAATGTTCTAATCCTTTAACATAGTGATTGAATCGAGGATCAGCATTTGGACTGAAGTGGTGAGCTTTCATCCTTTTGGAAGGCTCCATTTCATGTTACGAATATTTCTAGACAATTTGATTTTAATTTGGATATTGGTTTTGGCCATGGTTGGGGTCGTTTCCCAAACAAATTTTATTATTCTTTTGGTTAGAGGCTTTGTGGTACTTCTATGGATTGGAATGGGCGGGATCAGTATAAGTGTTAGCCTTGGAATTGACATTGGTACTGGGGCTTACACCCTTAGACAATATTGTTGGTTATTCCACCGTATTTTATTTTAGGATTAATTATATTATATTTTGGAATCTTTTTGGTTATGGCCTTTGGTATGATTTGGTACGGTCAGGCGGTTGGTGTGGTATGGTTCGACTTGGTTGGGTTGGTCATGGTTGTGATACTATCTCAGAGTCTTCATGTGAACTGTTATATTATCTTGTCATATGCTCAAAATTCAGCCAACTCAGGGTAGGCGAATGGAGGTTGGGTTTAGTAATGGCGGTGGTCTTTGGTCCCAGACGAACTTGGGATACCCATTACATCAAGGCCCCCGGTTGGGCCATGTAGGCTATATGGGACCATTGTAACTGCCTAAACGGGCCCCAATATGTGTAGCTGCACGAACCGGAGATACCATAAGAGTAGGGGATTCCCTAGTACCCTTCTATCTCCAAGATACATATGTACAATGTACTTAAAGGATTCCCATGTACCTAATAGTATCATATATAGTCGCGATGACCAACCCCTTATGTCGGCAAGCATGAGTTTCCAGTGTCCATCCATTGGACTCGCAACTCACGGTTAGCTATCACACCCTACCATTATTGCCTAATTAAAACCATTTCCAACCAACCAAACCATTATTCAATTATTATTAACCAAGTCTATAAGAAATGGTATTGTCATAATGACTATAACAACAACAACAACAAACCCAGTGTATTCCCACATAGTGGGGTCTGGGGAGGGTAAAATATATGCAGTCCATAAGTTCACCTCCAAAAAGGTAGAAAGGTTGTTTCCGATAGACCCCAGGCTCAAGACAAAGAATAATAATCAAATTCATAATAAAGCATTAAACAAGATAGAATAACAAAAATAAGACACCCATACAGTAATACCCTATATTAATGAACCAAAGGCACCCCCACCCTTATACCCCTCCCCCAAAGCTTTCCTAACTACTAACTACGACCCCCCACAGTCACTAGCCTTTTATCCTAATTCGCATCCTCCAAACCTTCCTATCTAGGGTCATATCCTTAGTCAAGATAACTACTACCGACTATAATTTGCAAAAAATGTCCTTAGTCAACCTTTTTATGCAAAAAGGATTCCCATGTACCCATGGATTACATTATCAAGTTAACTTGGGGGAATCCCTTGTACCCCACAAGTGTTCCATTATTATGTTTGCTTGGGGGAATCCCATGTACCTCACAAGGAAGTTTAATTAACCTTAACCATGACAAAAAAAACTTATCATTTAACCATTCCAAGACATTTAAACCATTTAGGGTTCCATTAACAAACCATACCAAGCAATAGTTCCATTAAAAGTCCAATAATATAGTAAAAGCATTATCATAGGCATTTTATCAAACAATTTGGGGGCATAGTGTTTCCAAAACCAAATCCAATTACCAATTAACCATTCCCATGCAACCAATTGTCCAAACCACCATTAAAGCATGTAAAAACATAGGAAAACCATAACAAGGCATTTAATACCAAAACCCCAACACATATTTGAAAACCCCCAAATCATACAATAATCATGCCATGAAAACGTTGTATAAAACATGCCTTTAGTTGGAACTAATAATGAGGGAGAAGTATCTTACCTTAGATTGTAAAGATGATTGAGAGAAATCACCCAAACAAGCCCTAATTTGCTCCTCTAGCTGAAACCTTAACCTTCCCTTACCCAAGATCATTAGAGACAATTAGAGAATGTTTATAAGTGTTTTAGATTAGAATAATAGGTTAAATAACCTCCCAAGTATGATATAAATCGTGGGGTCATAATGGGTTTAAAGCGGAAATGTCAAGATTACCCCCAACTTAATTGCATAAATTCTCCACAGGTGGGTATGACTCCACATACTAGTCGTACCCTCCAATACGAGTGGTACCCGCCACTCATATCCTAGAACCCACTTAGACCCCTACATAAGTCAATATACGACCATGCAAGCCAAACCGTATCTAAGGAAACGACTAGTACCCTTAACCCGTACACATAACAGAACAAAGAAAAGTTGACACTGCCCAACATACAAGTGGGATAATATGACTCATACCCTATCTCACTACCCATGGTAAGCCACTCATACTCAGATCTAAGTTACTTTACTGAGTCTCAGATTAAGTAAAGAAAAAACCAAAGCATAGATCCGTATCTGACTATACGACTCGTACCAACCCAAGTCATACCCATTCCAACCCACCAACTATCACTGGTTAGTGTAAGACCAACCGTACCCCAGCATACGAATCGTACCCCCTAGTCGTACCTTAACAAGAAACTAGAAATACAGGAAATTTTCTAAGGGTCCCAAACCCAGGGTGTTTCAATTGTCCTAAGCCAAAAAGTTAGTTTGCATCGGCAAGAAGTGAGCGGACTTTGTCATCCTATCCATGATGACACAAATCAAATCAAATTGATTCCAAGATCGAGGATGATTGGTAATGAAATCAATATTGATTACTTCCTATTTCCATTCCGTCAACTCCATTTTCTGATACAACCCACTAGGCCTCATGTGCTTAATTTTGACTTGTTGGGACAATATGTATTTGGCTACAAAATTAGCCACATCCCTTTTCATGCCATTCCACTAATACATCTCCTTGAAATCATGATGCATTATTGTCAAATCGGGATAAACAACATAGGGCGAGTCATTCGCCTCATCTAAAACCCTTTGTCGCAAACCATTGACATCAAGAACACATAACCGCCCTTGGTACCTCAAGGTACTATCACCACTGATCTCAAATACCATCAACCTTTTCCCACAACATCACTCTTGATTTTCTTTAAGATAGGATCTAGCATTTTGTTCTCCTTGATCTCTGCACCAAGAGACGACCGAACCATATTCTATACCATTACACCACAATCATTGGAGTCCAAGAGACAACTCCAAGATTAGCCAAGCGGTGAATATCCTTCACCAATTCTCGCTTCTCCTTATCCACATGGGCTAAACCCCCCATGGACAACCTGCTAAGAGCATCAGTAACCACATTAGCTTTACCTTGGTGGTAGTAAAGACTCATATCGTAGTCCTTGAGAAGCTCCAACCATCTTCTTTTCTTGAGATTTAGTTCCTTCTGAGTGAACACATACTGTTGACTCTTATGATCAGAAAATATATCCACATGCATTTCATACAAATGATGCTACAATATTTTCATAGCAAAAACCAACACCAAAAGCTCCAAAATATAAGTAGGATAATTCCTCTCATGCACCTTTAACTTCCTAGAAGCATAGGCTATCACCTTCCCATGCTGCATCAAAACACAACCAAGTCTCACTCGAGACACATCGCAATAAACTAAAAGCCCCTCATTACCTTTAGGTTATGTCAAAACTGGAGCCAAAGTTATTTTATCCTTCATCTTCTCAAAACTCTCCTCACAAGCATCCCACTAAGAAAACCATACCTTCTTTTGAGTCAACTTAGTTAGTGGGACAACTATCATTGAGAAACCTTCCACGAACCATCTATAAGACCTATCCAAACCCAAGAAGCTCTGAATATTGGTTAAAGTCATGGGTCTAGGCCACCTCTTAACCACAACCACCTTTTTCAGATACACCATAATTCCCTCAATAGAAATAATATGACAAAGAAAAGTTACAGTGTTAAACCAAAACTCACACTTGGAGAATTTGGCATACAACTGCTGCTCTTTCAAGGTCTGCAACACCACTCGGAGGTGATCAGCATGATCCATCCCACTTTTAGAATAAACTAGAATGTCACCAATGAACACAATGACAAAAAGATAAAAAAACTAGCTGAAAATTCTGTTTATCAAGTCCATAAAGGCCACCGGGGCATTACTCAAACTGAATGACATCACCAGAAACTCAAAGTGACTATACCGAGTATGAAAAACTATCTTAGGGATATCCTCCTCCCTAATCTTAAGACGATTATATCCAGTCCGAAGATCAATCTTTGAAAAGAATTTGTCACCTTGCTACTGATCAAACAAGTCATCTATCCTTGGGTGAGGATACTTGTTCTTAACCATTACTTTATTTAATTACCGATAGTCAATGCACATCTAAAGGGAACCATCCTTCTTTCGCATGAATAACACCGGCGCGCCCCATGGGGAAACACTAGGACGGATGAAACCCTTATCCAAAAGATCCTTAAGTTACTCCTTGAGTTCCCATAACTCATCAAGAGCCATTCTATAAGGAGGTAGATATTGGACAAGTGTCCAAAACTAAATCAATACCAAACTCAATCTCTCTATCCAGTGTAGCACCAGGAAGATCATCTAAAAAGACCTCAGTAAACTCATTTACCACCAAAACCAAATGTAAAAAATGACCTTCTGAGTCAGAACCTTTAACCCGAAAAAGATAATAAAGACACCCTTTAGAGATTAGCCTCTGAGCTCTAAGATAAGTAATAAACTCTCCCATAGGAGCTAGGGAACCACCCTTCCACTCAATAACCGGTTCACCAGGGAACCTAAAGACAATCTTATGAGTCTGACAATCTTATGATGTATAACAAAAGTGTTACTAATCCATCCCCAGAATATCATCGAAATCCACCATATCAAGTTCAAAATAATCCACCAAAGTCTGCATACTACCAACAGATACCGCACCCTCTATAGACTTTCTTAGCAACCAGAGAGTCTCCTACTGGGTAAAAATAGAAAATGGATCCAAAATAACCTTAGGATCAAAACCAAAATATACAGCCATAAATAAGGTCACATAAGAGAGAGTGGAACATGGATCAAACAAGTAATTCAGGTCACGAGAAAAGAGTTGTAACATACCATTCACGACAACAGGTGATGCCTTAAATTCCTGTCGAGTAGCAAGAGCATATAACCTATTCTAACATTTACTGAAATAGAAATAGATGCAGAAGCAGCACCCTTTGGCGTGGGAGCAGAAGATGAAGCAATCGAAGTCTTACTAACTCCCAAAGCACCCTTACCAACCAAAAAATTTCTAAGCATATGGCCTGGCTGACGATATTTGAAAAACTTGTTCCTCCCCTCATCACAGAAGTCCCTATACATCCTACTCTAGAAATAACAAGAAGGGTATGATAAAGCTAACTGAGCCTTAATCACCTAAGATTGGGCACCTCTACCCAAAAAATATCACCACCCTACTGACTCTTATCTCCCAACTATTTCGAATAAGGAGCACTAGTTGTAGGGAAGGAAACAGAACTCCCTCACTTTTTCTTTGTCCACTTACCACCATCTCGACCACCCTGCTGTTGGGAACCACCCTATTCAGATAACCTAAAATTCTTACCCTACCTTTCCCTAAACTCAACTTGTTTCTTCTTTTCCTCCTCCATCTATTGCATATGAACCACCAATCTAGAAATATCGATATCCTTGATCAACAATGCAGTCTTGCTTTCAAGAATGAAATCCTGAGATATTCCAGAAGTGAACTTTCTCATCCTATCCCTCATATTACATACTAATTTCGGATCATACCTTAACAGATGATGAAATTTCAAGGAATATTCCTTCACCAGCATTTTTCCTTGTCTCAGATTGATAAATTCCTTTGCCTTTGCTTCCCTTAACTCCTGAGGAAAGAAGCATTCCAGAAAAGCATTAGAGAATGTCTCCCATAAAGTAGACTCCTCAACATCACCTCTTACCTGATCCTACTTCTCATTCCATTAGTACGCCACATCCTTAAGCTGGTAAGCAGTAAAATTTAGCTCTTCCACATTCGTGGCCTGCATTACCCTGAATTTTTTCTCTATTTCATCAAAGAAACCCTGAGGATACTTCTTCACCTTCACACCAGTAAAAGTAGGAGGATTCATCTTCATAAACTGGCCAACCCTTGTGGCCTCAACAGATGAAATACTAGATGCATCTCGCTTAGCCTCAGTAGTAACTAGCTGAGCAATAATATAAATCAATTGATGAAATTCCACATTCGTCACTTGACCCCGAGGAGGACTAGTACCAACTGGTGGAACTCCAAAAATATCAAGGACTGGACTCCTAGATCGAGTATGGATTCCCTGTGTCCTTTCCACATTGTCACCAGTTGGGACAAAAAAGTTACATTGTATCTCAGATCATTGAGGCATGATCTGAAAAATGAAGAAACCTGTATTAGAGAAGATTCCAGGACTTAGACTCCAAGCTTGAAAATAGAACACCAAGAAAGTGAAACATTCCTAGATGCCTAGGAGCTTCTCCTTTATGAGTGTGGTATGCTACAAACTCTTAAAACAGACTCTACACGACACGTATTGTGAACTCCCAATTGACCATGAATCTATATATCTGATACCAACTTGACATAACCTGACCCGGGGACTTGTCGTAAGGGGCATCCCAAGTCAAACCAGGATCGAGGACCACCCCCATTACCCAACCCAACCCAACCAACCTATGCATATCCTGGGTTGGATGAATTCTGAACGTATAACAAAATGGTGTGTAACATAACCTAAGATTATGGGATAGGTATATAACCATGACCAACCTAAACAAGTCCAACCATCCACTATCCAACCAATAACCATTATCAAACCAAACCGTGAACCAAATGAATTATACTATAAATATATAATCCAAAATAAAAGAGGATGGAAAAATAATAAATTTAGTCCAGCGGTATCATCCCCAATACTAATACCAATACTAATACTGACAACAATATTGATCCCACCTATTCCAACCCATAGTAGTCACACAAGTCTCTGACTAAAAGAAAAATAATATTTGGTTGGGACATGCCACTAACCATAGCAAAATTTAATATCCAGAAAATAACCAAAGTATGTGAAAGACATCCATGATATGAAATGGAGCCTTCTAGAATATGGAAGCTCACCACTTCAATCCAACCAAGCAGATCCTGAGATTCGATCACTATAAAGGAGGAGTAGAATGGCCAGTTCCTACATCGTGAGGGGATATAGCCACCCGAAGATGGGTTAGCAGGTGAATGCTATCATGAACTCAGGATAAGGATAAAATAATGCCATTCAGTAAAACCAAGTAAACTAACCATATGCATGCAACCATACATATATATATAACTATACCAGGAAAGGGAGTCGGGTTTAGCATATATTTAAAACCATTAACCTCGATATGTGTATCTTAGCCATCCTAAAAACACCCGCGAGCTATATGGGTCCAGTGTAACCACCTAAATGGGCCTCGATGCATGTAGCCACATAAATTGGAGATACCATAAGTGTAGGGGATTCTCATGTACCCTTCGCTCTCTATGATACATATGTACAGTATACTTAGAGGATTCCCATGTACCTCATAGTATCATATAAGGTCACTATGACCACCTCTTATATCGGTAAACATGAGTTTCTAGTGTATTTCCATTGGACTCGCACCTTTACGTTAGCTATCATGCCCCACCATTATTGCCCAATTAAAATCATTATCATCCAACCAAACCATTATTCCATTATTATTAACCAAGGCTATGAGTAGTGGTATCGTCATACCGACTATAGCTTGCAAGCATTGTCCTCAGCCAACCTTGTTATATAAAGGGAATTCCCATGTAACCATTTATTACATTATCAAGTTAACTTGGGGAAATCCCGTGTACCCCAAAAGTGTTCCATTATTAAGTTTTCTTGGGGGAATCCCATGTACCCCCATAAGTTATTCATTAACATGTTTACTTGGGAGATTCCCTTGTACCTAACAAGGATCTTTAATTAACCATAACCATGACCACCATACCTTACCATTTAACATTTACAAACCATTTAAACCATTTATAGCTTTTAGGGTTCCATTACTAAACCATATCATGCAATAGTTCCATCAAAAATCTAATAATATAGTAAAAGCACTCTCATAGGCATTTTATCAATCATGATGGGGGAATAGTGTTTCCTAAACCAAATCCAATTTCAATCAACAATTCCTATGAAACCAATTGTACGAACCACCATTAAAGCATGCAAATACGTAATTAAAATATGGGAAAACCATAACCAAGCATTTAATACACAAACCCCAACAAATATGTGAAAACCCCAAAATCATACAATAATTATGCCATGAAAACATTGTATAAAACACGCCTTTAGTTGGAACTAACAATGTGGAGGAGTAAATGCCTTAGATTATGAAGATGATGGAGAGAAATTACCCAAACAAGCCCCAAATTACTCCTCTAGATGAAACCCTAGCCTTCCTTTACCTAAGAGCCTTAGAGAGAATTAGAGAGAGTTTCTAAGTATTTTAGACTAGAATAACAGGGTAAATAGTGTCCCAATAGAGAAGTGTCTAAGTGGGGAAATGTTCAGATTACCCTCAACTTAACTGCTTAAAATTTCCCGCCATGTTGTCCGACTAACCATGCCAGTTGTATCCTCCAATATGAGTGGTACCCACCACTCGTACCCTAGGCCTCTTCCTTGGACCCAAAAATGTCCACCATATGACTTACCCGATCCAATTCATACCCAACCATACTATTAGTACCCCCAAACCGTATCCCTAGAAGAATAAAATCAAAAAAGGTTTGATCACTATCTACCATACAAGCCAATGGTATTACTTGTACCCTATTTTATGGCTTATGGTGAGCTACTCATACTTAGATCCAAGTTAATTTACTAAGTCTTAGATTAAGTGAAGGAAAAACCATAACCATATGACCCCTATCCAACTATACAACTTGTACCCACCAAGTCGTACCCATTCAAGAAAATAATCCGACCCACCAACCAACACTAGTTAGTGTACGACCAAGACTTACCAACTGTACCCCAGCATACAACCTATACCCCTAGTCCTATCTTGGCCAGAAACCAGAAATCCAGGAAATTTTCTAATATTCAAAAACCCAGGGTGTTTCACCTACGTTGGCTACATAGTTCTAGAACTCAGGAATTGCTACTAAAGTCACATCCTCTATTGGCAGGTGAGCCCCCATTCCTAGGTTGCTCGGGGCTAAGTCCTACTCCTAACTAAACTGACATGGAATCATGAACTACTTCATGCACTGATGACAAATATGCTCAAACATGGTATTCTAAAAACAACAGTGCATGCATAATCTTTAAGAAATCATAAACATGTGAACTGATGTATTTAACATAAAATAATACTGGTGAGTTCATTAAGAAAATGATGATTTGAATATGGTCATAAAATCATGATTTGGACTAATTTGTTAATTGAAAATAGAAACATGCAAAAACAAATGGGTATCAAGTAGTCATAACCCACCAACACTGAATGATTATAAAATTTGATAACAACACTTGAAACAGTGACATAAAGTCCCAATTCAAAGACCCAAAACATTACACATGTCACCAAATTGATAAAGTCCATGAATTTAAATATATAATTGTATTAAACTTGGGAGGATAGAAATTTCACATGGTTTAATTCATAAATTAATAATTTGACATGGGAGCAATTGATTATGATATGAGTAGTTGAAATTCAAAGCATGAAGTAATCTAATTTTCATGGGGAAAACATATTGACACGGATTGAATTCAAACTTCAAAGATGAAAAGGATTAAATTCATGATTTACATTGATAATTTCATAAAAGAAGATTAAAAATCCATACTTGAAAAAAAGAGGGGTTTTGGGCTCAATGGGTGGAAGGAACCCGTGGATGAATACCCACATACCTAGAGTAGAAGCTTTGAGAAAAATCTTTGAATTTGATCTTGTTCTTGAGAAATCTAATTTCTTGAGGAAGGGACAAAAACACCCCTTTTGATTCTCTTGGGTGGAATTAAAGTTTGTGTTGTGATTTAGGGCTTTGTGATCTTTTATACCACCCCTTGTGAAGCCAAAACAACATGGATTTGGCTTTTGAGAGGGTGGGAAAAGACATAAAGTCCCTTAAAAAAACATATAGGAAAACACGTTCCCAGTCATTACGAGTCAATTTTATGACTCATAAGATGAGGGTACGAGTTGGACTAGTAACTCGTAAGATTGGTAGTGGCAAAAATAACACACACTGGTCAACGTACAAGAGGTATCTTATGGCTCATCACATGTCCATATGTTTCAAAATATCCACTCATAACCTGGATAGAAACTTAGGGAACCTATACTGTTGACCTTATGACCTATCCTTATACGACTTTTAACATCAAGTGACGAGTCTTACGGTCGAGTCGTATCATGAACATAACCTCAATAACTCAACACAACTATGGATACGACCTATATTTTATGATTCGTATGCTGCCCATACAACCTAAGGAGATGAGTCATAAGTTACACAGTGACTTCAAAGAATGGGGTATTACACACGCCGGGAAAGTTCTAGACACCAACATGCAAACATAGAATACAACAACAACCTCACTCACTCATAGCACATGTTTAAATCAAGAAGTATCTCTATATAATCTCATCCAAGCAATAAAAAAATTAATTTAACTTCACATAAGAGTCAAATAAATGATCCTAGGTGTCTCCAAAATAGTCTTTCAACTCATTACACGTGCTTCCATATTGAAAACCAACTTGCATCATATAATCATGTGTAGCACCTAGCAAGAGCATCTCTATTTATTCCTAATAATAACAAATTTAAATTCACTCCTAAAAATCAAAAAGGATATTGGGTTCAAAGGGATTTCCCTAAAAAAATAATTGAAAAAATTGAGGGGTGGGTGAAGTATGCTTCTAGTAAACAGACAACAAAAAACTAAAAATAACCAAAGAAAATAAACCTTTTTGTTATTTTTTTAAAATTTAGTTAATAACTGGAAAATAAATAAAAATAAAATTCCTACAGCATACTTCACCTAAATAAATCAAAAAATGTCCCCACCCCACACTTAAAATCATACCTTTTTCCCCAAATTATAAATCAAAGAATAAGGATTAGGAATTCTCCCTGAGGCCCCTACGATTGACTAGTAGCATCTCATCTATCAAGAAAGTCCGGAGGATCCCAAACTTTGTTTTTAACATGCTCTTTAGCTATGGTCATAGGTACTCAGACTTTCTTTCAACTAGTCAAGACAAAAAAAACCAAAGGTGATACTAAATAAAAAATAACTACCACTACTTAGGTTGCCTCTCAAGCAATACTTGATTTATTATCGCGGCACGACTCACATCACAATTCATCATCAACATTGTGTCATCCTTTTTCTCCATCACGGGGCCTATCTTCTCCTTTTCTAAACTCTCGAGTGCTCACTATTAAGGTCTGTAGTTTTTATTATGGATACCTTTTTAGGATTCTATTAATATGTTGTAGGTTTAGGCTTATTTATAAATCAAGCAACTACATGAGCTTGTCCTCTCTATCATCTATCAATGCTCCCCCCAGTAGCCAAGAATGGATGTCCTAATATGATTGGTACCTTTTTATTTGCATTATAATAAAGAACAATAAAGTCAGCAGGATTAATGAACTTACCAACCTTGATGAGAGCATCCTCTATGATTTCTTTAGGGACAACTCTAGTTCTGTTTGCTATTTATAGCACAACTGGGGAGGGCCAAGGATTCCCCAAACCAAGAATATTAAATAGTGCAAGGGGCATCAAGTTAATGCTTTCCCTTAAATAACTTAGAGCTTGAACAACACCACTTTCAATAATTTGTATGGGGAGGGTGAAACTTCTAGGGTCCTTGAGCTTTTTGGGCATCTTGCTCATAACCAAAGAACTGCACTCTTTAGTAAGTTCTACAATCTCAATATCACCCAGCCTTATTTTATTTATCATGACATCCTTCAAGCACTTAGCGTGCTTAGGCAATCCCTGTAAAACATCTAACAATGGAAGACTAATGTATAGTTCTTTGGATGTGTCAAAGAACTTCTTAAAAAAAGCATCCTCTTTGGCCTTTTTAATCTTTTGAAGGAACGACAGTGGTTGTCTCTCTTGAGATTATTCGATCGAGTTTTCATTTGGGTACTCAGACTTTTCCTTTTTACCAGCTTCTTTGGATTCAACTTATTTTTCTAGTTATTTAGGTGTCCTCAATTCTTCTTGCACCTCATGATTTCTCTTTTTAGGCACATCAACCAAATCTCTATCATTCGTCAAGGTGATTGCCATCACTTGCTTTGGATTTCTTGTATCACTGGGCAACCCTCTTTGAGGTATTGAGTTTTGTGCCTGAGATAATTGTCCCAACTACATCTCTAGATTCTTTTGATCCAGTTGCTGATGGTGGACATAATCTTTTTCAAAGTCTCTTCTATATTGCTAGCTTGAGTGTTGCTTTGAATACTTGTTGATATTGAAATTATTGACATTAAGCCAAATTATTTCTCCATGAGTAGGTAGGCTAATTTTTCCAATTGCGGTTGTAGGTATTACCATAGTATTGAATTCCTCTTTGTGTATTACCCATAAAATTTAGAAACTCGGGATTTCCTCCACATAGATCTGCAGAGTAACCACTTCTACCATAAATTTTACACCAAGTATGACCCTGATGAATTATATTAACCTAGGACTGAGGTTGAGTCAAACAAAATATATTGAACTGCATTATCATCTAGTTCATAAAGGAGGCTAACTGTGGAGTCATGATGTGATACTGTCAAGTTCAATCATATCTGTAGGATTTTTTATCACACTTTTAGATACATCACTCTGGATTACCTTGTGTAATTCGGTTAAGGAGAGTATACAACTTATCATAGGTTTTCTTCAATGCCTGAGCACCTGCAACTAAATCTATTAAAATTTTTGTGTTAGGGTAAAGTCCTTCAACAAAAGTATGAGCTAATACCTTATTTATCCATGGGTGATATTGGAAATTTCAAAGAAGAGACTTGAATCTTTACCATACATGATAGAGATTTTTGTATGACTTCTATTTGAAACTTACAATCTCACTCCCCAACCTTGTAGTTTTGTTAGAAGGAAAGAATCAAATGAGGAACTTCTTTGCCAAATATTCCAAAGTTGTGCTTGATTTTGAAGGTTCTGCCTTCAGCTATTTCTTTGATTCCCCCAATAATGAGAGTGGGAAAAGAGTAAGTCTTATGCAATCTATGGAAACTCCATCAGAAATAAATGTGTCACCGATCTCCAAAAAGTTCTATAAGTGGACCTATGGATCCTCACGTGATAGGCTGGTAAATTACCTAGTACAGTGCAACAATTAAACCATGTTCTTCTTAGGCTTGCTTGACCATCCGCGTCTGTTTTTTTTATACTAGAGGTCACATTGGTTTTGAGTGGGACTTCCACTTCTCACACTATTCTGCTAGCTGGTTGATCATCACCCATTGCTGCAGAAACAGTCTCTTCCTGCTGAAATTGCAAAATTAGGTAGAGAAATGTTGCTTCTCTCTTAAAATGGTACAAATACCACTCGGGTTCTAGCTATTGTTCAACCAAATCCCTTTACTTTCCCAACTTATTTAAGATTTAAACCTGTACCTGCAAATTTAGTAACTAAGACCAAGTTGTCAACACTTATCATATAAAATAGTAAAACTAAAAAGTAAAATATTGCTAATTTTTCAAGTCCCCTACAACAACACTAAAATCTTGTTGTGCCCAAGCTCACACGCAAGTGTACATGGTGAAAAAAGTAGAAAAGTGACTCTTGTGAGCCGAATATCAATCCCACAGTGACTTGTGTTTAGCAGATGATCCAATTTTAGTATTACTATTTAAGTTAAACAAATGCATTTTGCAACGAAAAATAATTTGAGTTTTGTTTTCTTCTAAGATAAATGATAGAAATAACAATGATATGAAACTTGGATTGTAAACAATATATGGATAATTCCAGGGTTGAGGCATTTAATTCACATTCATGTATCACTGTAGTTTTAGCCAGCGTTGATGTTTGTCGTGATTATTGATTTATGAGGTTGATAATATAACCCAGGGATGGTCACCCTATAATTTATCTACCCTAATTAGTCTCGCAACTACATCGTTGAGCGGGAATGGGAGTCTCTAATTCAGATGCACTAAGCTATCTTCTTGTTTCATTGATCAAGTGGGGTGTTTAAGTATATCTCTATCCTAACCACAAATTATCCTTTAACAATCAGCCCTTAATCAACTAAATACATTATCCAAACTCTGTACATTCTCCTTTCTATCCCTCCACTCCAATGTTCAATTCATTTTGGGACTTGGATTTATTTTAAAGTTTATGAATCTCTAGAATAGTAAAACAAGAATGCAATAATAATCACATACTTGATAAACACATTAACCAACTAACAACCCTTAATAAAACAATCATGTTTTAGTCTCAATCCAATAAATAGGTTGCATATTCATGCAAGAAATCTCCATAGATGAATTCTTAAATTCAAACTACAAGAGAGAAAAGTAGAAGAAGAAAAACCCTAGTTTGAGCTCCTTGATGTCTGCTTCTTATCTCTGATTCGTGTATCCTCCAAAGGTGTGTATAAACATGGATAAGTACTCCTTTTATATCCCAAAATTTCATCCATATGCAGACACACGACAAAATATACACATTTACCCCTTTGCCCTCACTTAAAATTAGTAGAAAATAAAATCCTAGTCAGTTTAGGAGTGTGTAAATGTTAATTTCATATTATCGACTTTCCCCATCTGTTCCCCACTCCTTTGCAGAACTTTAAGATGTTTATGTAGCCTCCAATTCTTCCAATACAATTACCACAAGGATTAGATACTAGTACCATATGTTTTCTACTCGAACTAGGACTTTGGGACCGACTTTGCCCGAATGTAGAAGCTCTATGATTGATTGAGGGGCATAGTGAAAGGCTACTAAAATTGTCATTCCAGTAGCTCAATCCATGTAATAGGGTGGCGCATGAATGGGAGATTGGGCTCAGCTGCATGGCGTGTAAGGAGCAACAGCTAGGCACATTTTTGTTTATTTTTTCCCTTATCACCATCAAACTTTCTCCTTGTTCCATCATCTATTGTAGATCATTTTCAAATTCAAATATCATTAATACACCACCTTTAACCACATGCACATTTTCATATCAACCATTAGAGAATACAATGGCTTAAGCTCATTAGAAATCACTCAAGAATAAGCACAACTCATTCTTGGTTTGACTAGTTAACACGTCTAGCCTTGCCTTTGTTATTTTCACTCTTGAATTAATACAAATGAACCTTACACTACCTAACCATGAGAATTAGCATAAAATAGACCAACATCACTAATAATTCATATAAGGATGCTAATTTATCCTCAAAACTAAGCTAAATCCATGTAGATAATGACACTTAGGTGTATAAATACGCCTAAGATAACTCATGATCGGACATTGATCATACAATCATACCAACTAATCATGGGATGGAGGAATTGGAAACATGAATGTAGAAGCTAAGAGTTAATAGGTTTAGATAATGTGTTCCTATAACTGTACTTAGATATGACGGTCGTACCCTTAGCTCATGGGACTAAAGGGTAGAAGTAGAGTTTGCAAAAGTTGAAGTAAAAGGTAATCAGATGATCACCTTGTACGGTCATAATTTTATGTCACACAGTAGTACTTATAACCGTATCATTAAAGAACTAAAGATGCCAAAGTCCCTAACGAAACTCGATCACAAAAGGAAAATCTTGGTATCTAACCATGATCATAGCTTCCACTTATCCGACTATGATCGACCCAGATTTCCTATTATATTTAGGATAGATTTTGTTTTGTCTAAAAATATTGTTAATCATTTTATTTTATAAGTTTACATTCTATTACCTTATTGTAAGGATCTAAATCACATTATTGACTTTAGAATTTCACAACTACTTTTTAGGGTTTTAATTCAAAGTGAGATGTTAAAGTTTTTATTATTATTCTTATATGTCATAATTATGTTTTCTTCTATGAATCCTTCTTATATTCTTGCAATTATGAGTAGCAAAACCCATAACTAGGGTTGTGTGAACCTTAACAAATTAACAAAGTAGAATTCATAGTACAAAGTAATCTTCAACTGATGCTTACATTTTTGGTTGTTTCCTTGGTTTTGGATGTTTTTTGACAGCGCCCAACATTACAACTCACCTAATCTGTATTTTAGAAAAAATGATGAGTATGGATGAGAAGAAAGGAATAAATAGTAGAAACTTAGAGCTATCAACGTCCACTTAATAACTTGACCTGATAATATAGGATAACCATCTGGGATCTAGGATAGGGGTAAGTGACACAAGCTCAGGAGAAGAGAAAATTTACTTCAGGATACTATTTAGAAAAGAGCATAGAGTTGTTCTAAGTATACATAACATACCGATTTTGCATTTCGAACATCAGGAGAAATTATGAAGTATGAAGAACTTATGAATTTATGAAGTTATTGGTGAACATAGTCTTAGTTCTTTTCTCATATTAATTTCAAGTCCAATAAATCAACAAACTAATACTACTAAATTACTTACTTAAAATACTTTTATTTTACTAGAAATTGCCATTAATGTCTTGACATACATATTGATTTAGATTTCAACTATTCCATGTGGCTTTGACCTAAACCTTTCTAGGGTTGTAAAATTGACAACAACCACTTGATACTATGCTTAGATATGTAATTTGGGTGACATTAAATTTTACCATCGTTGTTGCAAAGTACGCTTATAGAGTTGATTTAAGTGTGTTTGTTGGGGCTATTGGTTTTGGTTTCCTAATTTTACTTTTTATTTTTTTTAAGGCACACACTGGTATATTCCAAGTACTCAAAGTAAATTCAATCCCCTAATTCCACTTGCTAGGAGCTTGAGAAAACTCTAAAATGCAATTAAAGGATAGTTAAAGATTGAGTTCGTAATTTAGCGTCCTTGTTAAAAGATGTTCATAGTGGTGGAAAACTTCATGATCATCCCTAAAATGACATGATGGTTAGGAGGCTATAGAAAAAGTCATTGCTCAGTTGATAGATGAGAAAAACACTAGGCAAAAAGCTTCCAAGCGGGCAGCGAGGGAAGAGAGAGCTAGACAGGATAATGTAAATATTTTAGCTAAACTTGATGAGAGGAACGAACAGAGAAGGAATAGGGGGAAACAATTTTTACAACAATATCTCCCTCACTTTGAATATCCCAAGGAAAATTTTGATTAACTAGAGCCGATCAGAATGGATAAAATCATTCCACCAGAATTGCCTCAAGGTACTAAGTTTGACATTATGAGTGCCATGATCCAAGTACTGAATTTAAAGAGGGTATTTTTTAGACTTCCTACCGATGATGAAAATATGCATATTATGAATTTTGTGGGGATCTGCCCTTTGTACAATCTACTTGGAGTAAGTTAGAAGACTATTAGATGAAACTATTTCGATTATCTTTGATGGGAGAAACTACTCTATAGTTGGGTGAATTACCATATGGATTTATTATTATTTGAAATGAGGTAAAGATCTATTCTTGGACTAATTTTTCCCGCCCTCCAGAATGCTGTAATTGAAGATGAGACATACAATTTTAAATAGTTGTATTCAAAGGCACAAGTAGAAACAGGTGAATGCAGTGAGTGCATAAGGTAATACACCTAGATATAGAGATTTAGATTCTGAGAAGGAGGCTAAATATCTTGATAGAGAGATGAAGGGTTTTGAGCCTAGGGACAAGTGTCTAACTAAGACAATTGGAACTCTAAGTAAGGGAATCAAGGTCGAAACTACTACAGTGATCAAACTATAACAAGTCTAGGTATAGAGATTGGAGCAGGAATCATGATGGTGATAGAATAAGAAAAGACAACTACAAGGTTATAAGTGGCCTTTATATTCCACCTGGGAATCATGATATGAGTTTTGGCAATTGAGAATAGAGGACATGCTTGTAATGGTTGCAAAAGGGGTAGAAAAAATGGAATATTTCCTTGAAGATATTGAGGAAGATATTTTGAGTATGAATCAAAAAGTTGATCACATACTATCATCATCAAGAAACTTGAGCAATAATTTAGTTAGATTTCTGAAACATTAAATCAACATCAAAAGACACACTACTAGGAAACACTATCCAAAACCCAAAGAATGATAGCCATTACTTAGATATTACTATTTAGAGTGGTAAGATGACCACTAATTCTCCTATGCCCATGGTTGTAGATGATGTGGCAGATCCAGTGACTGTAGTGGATGAGAAAGTTATTGACTTTGAAGAAATAATGATTAAGGAGAGTGCGCCAGAACAACCTCAAGTTGATCATCATGAGGCCAAGGCAAGAAATGAGAAGGACAGGGAGGTCTCACAAGTATTAAATCCAATTCTACGAACTCCTCCCCTTTTCCACAAAGACTAAAAAATAGTTGAAGAGAGAAAGTATCAAAAGTTTATTTCTGTGCTGAAGGAACTGACTATGAATATCCCTCTTGTTGAAGCAATTGAATAAATTCTAGGTTCTGTGAAATTTATGAATGATATATTGAATAAGAAGTGGACGGTGAGTTTTAAGCCAATGGACAAGGTGAACCATTGTAGTGCAATAGTTCTACATCTTTACTTGAGGAAAAAAAAACCAAGAGCATTCTTAATCTCATGCACTCTTGGGTATTTCAACTTTGCAAAGGCTTTGTGTGATTTGAGTGTTATCATTAACTTGATGTCGCTAAAAGATTATAAATAGTTAGGGTTGGTGTCACCCAAACCAACTTCGATAAGACTTCTCATGACAAATCATACTGTGAAGAAGTCGGTGGGAATCTTATGTGATGTTTTGGTGAGGGTTGCATCCTTCATATTTCTAGCTAATTTTTTCATCCTTGACTATGAGGTTGAATTTGAGTTTTTTATTATCTTGGGAAGGTCTTTTCTTGCGTCTGGATGTGCATTAATTGACATAAAGACTAGGCAAATAAAGTTTTGGTTGAGTAATGAACATGTTATCCTTAATGTATGTTATTTTATGAAGCATCCAAAGGAAATGCGTGTGATCTCTATAATAGATACGGTTGATGAGGATGATTTAGTAGCTCCCATTGAGGAGAGACTTGGTGTTAAGGCCCTTACAATAGTCCTTATGAATTTTGAGGGAAATGACATTAAATATTATGATGAGATGGTGAGGTCACTTTAGAGTAAGGGTTCATACAATTATACACTGAAGAAGTTAGATCTTGACTTGAAAAATAGAGCGACCCCACTAGATCGGTCTTCTATTGAGGAGCCTCCAATTTTAGAGCTCAAATCTCTTTCATCCCATCTTTGTTATGTAGTTTTGGGATCCACCAACACATTGCCTATTATTATTTTAGTTGATTTAGAAGATTGGCATGTTGAGGATCTAGCTTCTATGTTGAAGAGATTCAAAAGGGCAATTAGGTGGTCCATTGTTGATACAATTAGAATTTTGCCTATTATTTGCACACATAAAATCCAAGTTGAACTCAAATTGTGTTCTTAGTATTAAGTATCAATGGAGGTTGAATCTGCCTACGCAAGAGGTGGTGAAAAAGGAAATTATCAAGTTGTTGGACACGAGTATGCTTTATTCAATTTCTGATAGCAAATGAGTATGCCCAATCTAATATGTACCAAAAAGGGATGAATATTTATGGTTCCTAATTAGAAGAGTGAGCTTATTCTAATGAGGCTAGTCATGGGCTGGCATGTGTGTATGTACTATAAGAAGCTGAACTCTCGGACAAAGAAATATCATTTTTCGATGCCTTTTATGGATCAAATGTTAGACTGACTTGCTCATAGGGATTGGTATTATTTTCTTAATGGATACTCGGGTTATACTCGGGTTAGACTGACTTTTAGTCATTGCATGATGGCGATACTTTTTACATGGTTAAGGAGACTATTAAGATGTTCATGGATGACTTCTTGATTATTGGTGACTTTTTATATGATTGATTGGAATATCTTGGCCATGTTTTGAGGAGATGCGAGGAATATAATTTGGTTTTAAATTGAGAGAAGTGTCAATTCGTGGTTAAAGAAGGAATAATGCTTGGTCACATGATTTTGAAGAAAGGAATTGAGGCCGATAAGGCAATGAATGAAAAATTTCCTCCACCAATTTTGTGAAAGGTATTGTTAGATTTTTCAAGCATGCATGATCCATAGAAAATTCATCAAAGACTTCTCAAAAATTGCCAATCCTTTGTGTAAGCTATTGGAGAAAAAATTAAAATTTGCACTTGATAATACATGTCTAAAAGCGTTTGAGTGCCTGAAGGAGATGTTGATTTCAACCCCTATTATTGTGGTTCCTAATTGGTCTATTCCATTTAAGTTTATGTGTGATTCTAGTGTCTTGGTGCTAGGTGCAATTCAAGGACAAGGGTGAGAAAATATCCTACATCCCATATACTATGTTAACAATACGTTTAACCCTGCCCCAAAAAATTATATTATGACTGAACAAGAGTTGCTTGTTGTGGTGTTTGTTTTTGATAAACTTTTCTCTTATTTTCTTGTCACAAAAGTGATTTTGAACACTGACCACTGCATCTCTTAAGTACCTTATGGAAAAGACGGATGCAAAATTGAGGTTGATTCATTGAGTACTATGGTTGCAGAACTTTGATGTTGAAGTCAAGGACCAAAAAAGATTGAGAATCAAATGTCTGGCCACCTATAATGACTAGAGAAAGAGGCTATTCTAAAACTAAAGGTTGAGATTATGATTGATGACACTTTCCCAGATGATATATATTAGCCGTATCATAATATTTGATTCGATGGTTCATAGATTTTCCAAATGATTTATTGGGTGATATGGTTCTTAAATACCTGTGATTTTAGCAATGTAAGAAATTTATTTATGATGTGAGAAAGTTCTTTTGGGATGAGCCATATTTGTTCCAAAGTATGGTGATGGAGTATTGTGAATATGTGTTCCTAAAGTTGAGGTGACAAGTATATTAGAGGCTTGACATTCCTCTCCAATTGAGTATTATCATAGTAGTAGTGTACGGACTGCATATAAGATCTTACAATATGGATACTATTTTCCCACATTTACATATATGCACCTGACTATTCCAAGGCATGTGACTAATGACAAAGAAAAGGAAACATCTCACGAAGATAAGAGTTTCCAATATCCACTATTCTGGAGCTTGAGTTGCTTGATATATGGGGCATTGAATTCACGGCCCTTTTATGAGTTTGCATGGTATAAAGTATATCTTTGTAGTTTTTGACTAGGTTTCAAAATGGGTGGATGTAGTTGAGCTTCCAAATAATAAAGGGAGGAATGTCACAACATTCTTGAAGAACATTTTTTTTTAGATTTGGGACTCCTAGGGTTACCATTAGTTATGAAGGCTCAAATTTTTGCAATTATCCATTTAGAGACTTGCTTTAGAAATATTGTGATAACCATATGGTGGCAATGCCTTATCATCCTTATATAATCGAGAAAGTTGAGGTCTCCATGAGGTAAAGTACACTTTTGCGAAGACTATGAATGCCAATAAGATGGATTGGCAAGAAAGTTAGATGACGTATTGTGGGCCTATCAAAAATCTTTTAATACCTCCATCAGTAATTCTCCATATCAACTTATGTATGGTAAATTATGCCACTTTCCTATTGAGCTTAAGCATAAGGCATCATGGGCTTTGAAAAAAAAACTTGGAGTGGGATGATGCAATGAAATTGAGACTAGAATAGCTAAATGAGATGGATAAATTCTATCTCTGGGCTTGTGAATAATCAATTTTGTACAAGGACAGGATGAAGCTATACCATGGTTAATATATCGAGAAAAGAGAATTAATTATAGGTGATATGGTATTACTTTTTGAGTCTAACAAGAAGATGTTTCTGGGTAACTTGAAGTCAAAGTGGATAGAGACATATAGATTGACTAGAGTGTGCCCCTATGGTGCACTTGAGTTGGAAAATTAGGATGGTTAAAGGTTTAAGGTGAGTGGACAATGTGTAAAACATTATCTAAGGTCTATGGAGGAAGCGAAGGTAGTATGGTACGTTGATTTAGATGGTGCTTGAGGTTTAAAGCACATCCACGTCATGATGCAATGTTAAATTAGGTACTTCATGGAAGATAACCCATGGGCTTATGAGTGAAGCCTGAGTAACCAACTTAGCCACATTGTGCCACGACGTTAAATCAAGCACTTCTTTGGAGGAAACCCATAATTTTGTACTTATAGCTTTTATAGGGTAATTTATGTTACTTATGCATGGATTTTGCAAGAAAGAAAGTGTAGAGCTGGACTTAGCACTGAACCCATATAATGATTACACGACCATAGGGAGATCCCACAATTGTAGGTCCAGTCATTTGCATAAAAACCATTGAAGTCCAGAGGGATGCAATTATGGATCTATACTACCATTGGTCACAATCGTACCTTGATGTCACACTCTTGATTCCAATCATCTAATCAAAATTCTAAAACCCATCAATCAGGACATCGAATCTATGATTTTAAGAAACGATCATGGTTACATGTCACGATCATCATTAAGACTCGTAGGTTACTAGGTATGTTTTATAGACTCATATAGTATGATAAAGATTCATGATCATGGTTTGATACCACGATTGTAGGAGGATTTCATTTAATGGGTCTATTTAAATATGTATGACCCAATCCGACCCAACCCACTTGGGGTTTAAACCCCTAAACCCTATGATTATGACCCGATTAATACAAACTAATATTACTAATAATTTGCTCCCAATACTCTTCACTTTTAATCAATCAAAGAGAGAAAAAATATGATCAAAAATCATACCTTTGATTCATGTGATTATAGTTACTCTCTCAGTTCAAACTCTTTTAATCTCTCATACTCAAATTTAAAGAGCAAACTTGTACATGTTAATGTTAATTTGCTCTCAAGATTTAATTTATTTATGAAAATATGGGTTTCTGGGAGTATCACAAAACTGAGATTACTAAATACATTGAGTGTATTTTAATGATTGAAGGTACAGGGGAAGTCTGAGTACCCATTTGGTGCTAAATTCTTGTTAATGATGGTCTAGAATGGGTTTAATGGAGTCAAAATCTGGTTTTTAGAATTTACTAAGTGTTAGAGTACTCCATGACACAACCTATAATCGTAGTATCAAAATACAATCATAGACTGGGTCGTTGTGGGGTGTCAGAGTCCAAAGTATAAGAGCTCATCATACGAGTATATTCCACGATTGTCTTATCAACGTATGATCATAGTATATGTTCATCAAATGTTACATATCCTAAGTAATTTGAGGTTGTTCCTATGATCATACTATTATTTCATAATCATAGGATTGGATCGTGTGATGCAATTTTTCCCTAGTGCTTTTGGGGAACCATTCCCCGTAATGACCTGAAATTTTATGAAATATGTGAAATTTGTGATTTTGTGTGATTTGATTGTTTTACCCCTCTCCATAGTTTCATTGTGGTATTTATAGAGTATGGGGGTCATTGACATGGTTCTCGATGTATTTTGATACTATTTGTGCGATATTATGGTCATCTTTTAATCTGTGCGATTGGAGGTTTTGAGAGCCCTATTTTGTACTTTTGTTTTGATATGTGCGATGAATGGTTGTATGGACTGCACTAATAGATCCTAAACATTGATTTTAGGGTGGTAACATGGTTGGTGTGGTTTTATGGCTCTTAAATCTTATTTCGATCCTTGGTTTAGAAAATTGTAATTTTGGATTTCAGGGGTTGACTTTGTGAAAATGATGATATTTCTAAATTTTGATATCTCCATTGATCTCGGAGCATCTAATTTAGTATGGTTAAATAGTTCGTTTGCATATATCAGATTTCGAATGAGTCTCGGGCACCCTGTCGAAGTTCGTTTTGGACTTAGAAAATCTGGAACACCAGGTGGCTGGTGTAACCTGGATCACAAAGGGTAACACTCATTTAAGGAATCCATTTCATGCCTTATGTACTTGGTAACCTAGTATGAGTATAAATAGCCCCCTTTTGCCCAATTTTTACTCATTTTTCATCTTGTCTCTTAAGAAATAAATTCTAAAATAGTTTGAGAGCTTAAAAGTAAAGCTTGTGGTTGCTTAAGAAGCTAGATTAACATTTATTTCTTGATTCTCTTATGGATTTAAGGTTAGAATTCACCCTTTTATTTATCAAATTTCTTGATTAATTGTTCAAAATCCCCAAAACCTTAGTACTTGATTTAGCCCCAAATTCTAAACCTTTTCACTTGAATAATGTTCTTAATCCTATATTTACTAGTTTTTTCACAATTTCATTTTCAAAACAATTTCAATTCTTGATTTTAAAACGGATTTCAAAGGTTTTACCCGATAAAGCTTAAAAATGGTGTTTCTTCAATTTGAACCACATTTTTTACTCGATTTGACTTAGGTATTCAGTTGTAGATTTCTAAAGGTATGGGGAACACATTTTTGAAGTAAAATTATGATTTTGTTTTTCTTTTTTGAAAATCTATTTCGGGGGTCCATTTTGACCCCAAACCAAAAATGGGAAATATTGGTATCGTTGGCTATGTTTTGATGTATAGATTCTATATTTTTTATTTTAGTTAATTTTGGGACCATTCATGAGAAGGCTTTGTGGTTGAAGTGTTGCGAACCAATTTTAGCCTTCGAGATAAGTTATGGCTTAACTATTTTAGACTGGGTTGGGTAGTAAATATTGGTACAAAATTCATGTTAAGGGTAGGATATAATCCTGATAAATAGATATTTATATATTGTGCCCATGTGGGGGCCTATATGTGATGTAATTATTGAAATTGAGATATTGTGCAATATGTATGATCGTGTGGGGTCTTATTGATGTTGATAGCCTTAAATACATGTAAGTAATTGTACTGTGTTGTTGAAAATGCCTTTTTGTGGTATCGTTGGCATATTATGGAATATTCATACTTGTTAGCATATGAAACATGTGTAAATTCATGGATGGACAGAAATAATAAGTGGATATTAGCTCACGTGGTTGTGAAAACGCAACATTGTGATTGGTTATGGAAATATATCATTGTGGTTGGTTGTGAAAATACTCATTGTGACTGGTTGTGAGAATTACATCCTCATATCATACTCATTCCCGAAAAAAAATGGTACCATTACGGAAAAACCTGCGAAATACTGACAACACCTTTTATAAAAAAAAACAAGGGACGCGCCAAGAAGGAGATATTGCAACACCTTATAAAACCCTTCCCAGGGAATGTCCCGATAAGGAGATATAGATATGGATTATGGATTGTATATTGGTTGATGGACCCCCCATGGGTCCATGTTAGGAGGCTTGCCTCCGTGGGTGTATACGGAGGTTGTGCGATGGCCTATGCATCATTATCATCTTATACATTGCACTTACCTTATTGTGTATATGTTTTGTTTGAATTGCATATTGACTTATTATATCTTATTTTTTCTATCTTTTGTTAGTTGTAGTTGACAATCTTGTATGTAAATGTTCTTCCATATCCCTACTTATACGTTATATAATGTATAATTGTGATCTACTTGGTTGTGTTGTTGCAATATATGAGATATGTATATTAGAACTATTAGTGAAAGCAGTGTGGGCTACTGTTGTAGGACATTTTTTTACTTCAGGTGGTATTCCCTAAGTATGTATTTTTATGCTTTATTTTCTACTTTTCTCGGTTGGTCTATGATACCTACTAAGTAAAAGAGGACCATACTCACGCCTACTGTGCCCTTTCAGTGTATGTCCTAGTTTAAGTGTGCCCCATCTTGGTTGATTCAGGCAATATCTAATGCCGTCAAGGTAGTGGTTTACTTTTAGGTATCCAGATGTATTCTACTACCTTTCTTATTAACTATGTCTTTACTATCATATCAAAGACAGAGTTCCTCCTGTATTTTGGATATCTTATGTATTTTATTTGGATTCAAGTTGTACTAGATACATTCTTATACTGTTGGCACCAGGTTTTAGGAAGTTATGGTTGTGTTGTTAATTATATTCTTTTCGCATTTATTATCTTGTGTGGTTCGACTTCTTTCTAGAAGCCTTACCTTGGGAGTATTTTTGTCTCTTTTTCCTTTTATATCAGTTTGGGTGATGGGTTTACTTATCAAGGTTCACCGCGATGAGTGTTATCATGATCCTTGGATTTTGGGTTGTGACATTCCCAAGATCAAAAGGTATGGTCGTACCTTCATTAAAGATCATTGGTAGAGTCGTCTGAGTTAATTTCTGTACCTGTGATAACATTTTAAAACTTAAAGTAATCCTTTCGTCTATAGGTACTATAGACCCTAAATCACTCAAGAAGCAAGAAAAAGGGTCTCCGAGAAAAGATTGTCAAGAAGTGGGCATCACTAAGATCCTTGGAGAGTGAGTCTGAAAGTTCAAGTAAAGTTGAGGTTCACCTATCTGCTAATGCTTCAGATGAACAACACTCGCTTTGGACCACGAGAGCTATGTCTAAAGATTTGGAGAAGGCCAAGGCTAAGTCTACTACATCTACCACCTTGGTAGAAAAATCTACCCCCATCAACCTTCCCTAATCTGAAGAGGAAGTGCAAGACACAAAACACGATAGAGGTAAGCAGGATGTGGAGATTAGTTCCTCAGAGAAGGAAGAAAAATCCAATCCTAAATCCTATAAGAGTGGTGTTGTCGCCCCACTTTAAAGGGGTGTTGATCCAAGGCACTATATAGTCCTAAACTCTTGAGACTATTATGTTGATGGGGTCTCGTTGACTTATAGGGACAATAAAAAAGAGAAACATTCAAGAAGATCCACATATTTTGTTGGAGTCTCTATAGAAAATTTTAGATTTGGTGTGGGGATTTGAGATATATGATTTGGGTGGATGACTTGACCCCTTAGAAACTATGAGGCAAAGTTGGTGAGGGAAAACTATTCCAACTATCTAGCTGATAATCAAGAACATGACTCCCTCAAGCAAGGATAAAGATATGAGGAAGCAACCCCGACTAGACATAGTTTGAGTCTAGGATCATGAGGTAGATATTTCCATTAAGCCGATCTCTAATGCCTTGTTTGGAAACACATTTGAACTAGTTGAGGAGACTTTGAAATACGATTTCCAGATGAATGATTTGAAGCGGGTAAAAAAGTTCACTATGGATGGTGAGGTGATGAATTACAGGTGGTTAGCGGATCACATTGCTGAAAATGGATAAAAATGCCCTATGGTTCAATGGGGAGATAATTTACAAACATACCCTAAACTTTGATGCGAAATCTTGGTGGTCAACAGTGAGGCACTGCATTGCACCCACGACCAATGATAATATATTGCGTACGACCAATGTCAGACTAGTAGAAGCTTTTATGGTTGACTTAGAGATGGATATACTATGAATAATATAAGAGGATATTATATACATGGTGCTATAGTTCAACACCCCATTACCATTCTTGTGTATTATCATCCAGTTGCTGAAAAATTCACAAGTCTCGATGAAAGATACAGTGGATAGGTTTATCTAGCCAATGAAAATCATGGACATGGCGATGATTAAGGATTTGAGGAACCCTGTGACACTAGATCGAGGTGTTGAGATACCTAATATAGCATGGAGTGCCCCAGTTAGTGAGATCTCGACATCTGAAGTCGGTTCTACTTTATCTTCTTCATATTCGGCCATAATACTCTTAGGTGCCTATACACATGCTCTTACCGATTACACATTGATATCGACTGCTCAGTTGGATCAGATCTTGAGGATGCATGTGTTGCATGATGCTATAATTAGAAATTTATAGGTAGGGATCAAACCCTACATAACTGATAAGATAAAAGAGGTTGTAAAGGTGGTTTGGACCTATTTTTATAGATTTAAGCGATGGATATCAAATAAGGTTGTAGAGGTGTCCACGCTCTTAATATGAGCCATTATTGTTGATTTGGCCATACTAAAAGAAGTGGTCAAGAATCTTACTAAGCATACCATCCCGGTTTTATATCCTCTACCGCTTGCTATGTTATCCTTGACAGAGCTTACTGATTATGTGGACTCTATGGTCCTATGTTTTTATAGCCAACCTATGTGATTGAGATGGAGGATTTTGATAAATGAAGAGGTTGAGAGATGATGAGGTAGAGAAAAGAAAAGATAGAGTGAGAAGAAGAGAAAGAGTAAATCAATGAAAAGTGCACAAGCCTTCAAGATAGTGCTTCTAGAGGGTGTAGAGATACTACCTGTAGTTAAGGGAGTTGAGTAGAGTTTTGGGTACATGCATAATGCCTCCATAATAGTTTTTAAGTTCACCAAACTCCATGAGTACGCACATATCAAAGAATGACTCGATCACAATCGAGGTCATAATCATAGGTGCTGCTAGAGAGGTCCTATCTCAGACCCCAACCGATCAGAGTACTATAAGTGTCTAGTGCATCATGGATATGTCCCTTGTTCCAGTTTTACTTTCATATCTTGCAATGAGGTCATTGTTTTCCCTATAAGTTGGGGAGAGGGTATACCACAACAAAGGGTTTTTATTGCCATATTTTTTTGTTCCTCGACTGCATTATAGTTAGTGCCGACATGTTTGGGTGTTTCTTGATGTTTTTGTGTTATTTTGTGTTATTTTTTGTTTTGTGTGTGTAACTAAGAAAGATTTGAGAAAACTTGGTGCAGTCAAAAAGAAAAATTAAGAGCATGCAAATTGTTTTCAAACTTGTTTAAATGATACCTCTCTAAAAATATTATTTTTATATACTGTGTTGTGTGCTTTCTTGACCTGTAACCAATGTTTAGATCTTATCATGAAATTGGTATTATTATTATGTAACCTATCCTAAATTTGCATGAACTGGATAGGTAGTGACTAAAATAATAACCCTAAGCCAAGAATGTGTAAGGAGGTACCTAGTCGGCGTGTGTGTGGTCTAGAACTTGCCTGGTTAGTCTTGCTGAAGTAGCAGGATAGAAGATTAGGAAAGGATCATCGTCCTTTTTCAAAATATTCAAGTAAATGCCTAATAAGATTGCCATATGAATAAAATATCCCTTGAATCCAATTTTGAGCCTAAATAAACCTTTTCTTTGAACTATCCTATCCACCTTCCCAGTTTTTACAATGAACTTGCTTTACCACTGGTCCCTTCTTAGACACTGTGTACCTCAACTTAGGTAAATCTCTTAAGTTGAGGATGTGTAGCATAGGGGTACGTAAACAATGGGATATAAAGAATTTATAGTGAAAAGAAGAAGGGACTTGGGTGCGGGATGATGAAACAAAGAAACATGAAAACAAGGAAAGAATGAAAAAAGAAGAAAAGAGAAATTGGAAAAAAATAAAACTACACTAGTAAAATTTCAAAAAAATGAAAAAGGAAAAGAAATAAAAAAGGCATAAAAGTGGAAGCCAAAGATAGTGCGATGTCAAGGAGGATTAGTTAATGTGTCACTATGTATCATACCTACCCCAAAGCCTATATGAAAAGTCAATAAAAGTTTTAAAGTGATCTTAATATGATTGTCTAAAAGCTAAAACATAAAAAATAAGGGCAAACCTATGGCACCAAATGCACACAACCTGACTTCTTTGTGAGAGTGAGAGATTTGGTTCAATTCCATTCTTAATAGACATTGCATATGCTGAGTGTTGGGACTTACTTTGATGTGAGGGCATAGGGGTTATATTTTAGTTGTTGTTTGTTGGGGTAGTGTCAATTGTTTAAGTGTTGGGTCATCTACTAATAATGTAATGTCATGTCTTGATCCCTTTGAATTATGGTGTTTGTTTGTAGTTACACTATACTTTTTGATCTCTGAATGATATTGGAGGGTGTTGAACTATGCTCTGGTTTATGCGTGCTAAAAATTGATTTTTGTGAAATTTTGACCGCCGTATTATTCTTGGGTTTCTTTAGATTAAGCATCTTTATAGTATAGTTTATTTTATTTGTCCGAGAGCATGAAAACATTCTAAGTTGAGGGTATTGATATGTCGTAAAATTATGAAACTTAGAGACGCTTAAAATTGTGAATATTTGCAAGTATTTATATGTAGATATAATGAGGTTTTTGGTGTTTGCAACTCAAACAAGTCTCAATGAGTGGACTCCTAGATTTTGGACAATAAAGCGTATCAAACGACCATTTTCACGACTGTAGGATCTGACCGGTCGTACCTAGGCCTTGTAGGAAGAAATTAGAAAAGTAACTCTTAGATGTTGCTCAGATGAGAAGCTCACACGATTATATATTGATCATACCAATATATGATTGTACCATTTGATCGTGTGAAGGAGGTCCTAGAAATATGTAAGTAGAAGCTAAGTGAAAAAAAGATCATACAATATTTTCCCACGATTGTACTTAGATGTGATAGTTTTACCTTGAGGTCATGGGATAGAAGGACAGAAGTAGAGTTTGCAGAAGTTAAAGTAAAAGATGATTAGATCACCATATTGTACGATCGTAGGTTGATGTCATAGATTCGTACTAAGAACCATACCATTAAGGACATGAAGATGTGAAAGTTCTTGATGAAACCATAAGCACAAAAGAATGATCATGGTATCTATCAATGATCGTACCTTCCACTTGTCCAATTATGACCAATCCAAATTTCTTATTTTGTTTACAGTATGTTTTGTTTTATCTATAAATACACTTATTCATTTTATTTTTTAAGTTTACGTTCTATTATATTATTGTAAGGTTCTAAGGCATATTATTGGCTTTGGAATTTCACAACTACCTTTTAGGGTTTTAATTCAAAGTGAGATCTTAAAGTTTATTTATTATTATTGTAAGTCATAATTATGTTTTCTTCTACTAATACTTCTCGTGTTCTTTTAATTATGAGTAGCTAAACACTGCAACTAGAATTGTGGAAACCATGACATATTAATGAAGTAGGATTCATAGTATGGAGTAATCTTCAATTGATGTTCATATGTATTAGTTGTTTCCTTGGTTTTGAATGCCTTTTGATGATGTGCAACATTAGAACTCACCTAATCTGTATTTTGGCCAAGAGGATGACTATGAATAGAAAGAAGAGAATAAACAATAAAAATATAGAGCTATCAACATTCACTTAATAGCTTGAGCCAATAATACGGGATGAATATTTGGAATCTAAAATAGGAGTTAGTAACATAGGCTCAGAAGAAGAGAAAACATACTTGAGGATACTAGTTAGACAAGATCGTATATCTATTCTAAGTATACATAATCTATCGATTCTACATACCAAACATTGGGAGAAATTATTAAGTACGAAAAACTTATGGAGTTATGAAATTATTGGGGAACAGGGTTCTAGTGCTTTCCTCATATTGATTTCGACTCCAACAATTCAACAAGTTGTTACTACTAAATTACTTAGTTATAAATCCTCTATTGTACTGGAAATTGTCATAAATTGTCTTGACGTATGTATTGATTGAAAGTTTGACCCATTCCCTATATGTTCAACCCCAACCTTAGTTGGATTGTATATTTGACATAAATGGCTTTATACTATGCTTAGAGGTATAATTTGGACGATATCAGTCACTTTATTCTTAACGTGGGTTGTCTTTGATTCTCAATTTATATCTATCTATTTATTTTTTATTTTTTATTTTGCTAATTTCTTGTTATTATTCTAGATCATGCTTTATTCCTTGTTGTTTATCTTAGTTTTTCATTTCTAGGATTATATCACTTGGTCTTGGGGAATTTGTTTTGTATATTTTATCCTCTTCCTCTCCTGTACAACATACTTTTATATATATACACACACTCCTCTTCTTGTTGCATATTATTACAATTTTATCTTTATTTCTTTATCTTCTGCCTATTATTTTGTTACTTGTCATTCCGAGCTAAGGTTTGACTTATCTATTGGTGGATTCAAGTAGGTGTCATCATAAACAGAGAAATTGAATCATGACATAATAAGATCTCCACAATCTATAAGTATCTTTTTGAAAATTTAAATCAATTTTAATGATGTCTTTATGCATTTTTCTCAATGAGTATAAAGTATGTGATTTGCATGTGTGTCTAGTCTGAAGAGTGTGATGTTTCAGGTGTTGCTCTTGGTGGTGTGTTGCTGTAGAAAGAGAAGGTTATGTCTTATGTTTCGAAACAGTTGAAGATCCATGAGAATCATCATGAAGATCCCTTACACATGTAAAATCTATTCTCCAAATAAAATATAGTAATAACTCGCATTTTACCAACATGGGTTGTGGTGCAGTGGATGGGGCTGCTCCGCCCTTAACCAGAGGTCGAGGGTTCGACCTTGGGTATGGAAAAAACTCTGTTGGGAGAGCTACCACCTTAATGGGCCCTACAACGCACGGTCTGGATTAGTCGGGGCTCCAATGTGGGCACCGGACACCGAATGGGAAACCAAGTAATATATATGTTTGAGTTTATGTGTTTATTATGTATATGTTTGAGTTTATGTGTTTATGAATTTAGAAGTACTATATATGTTTGAGTTTATTTTATGTATTTAGATTGGATTTACTTGACAATAATTAATCAATATTAATTATGAGAAGACCATTTAAAAACAGAGAAGCTTTTAGAAAAATTAAAGAATCCTTAATTAGTAATTATTCAGAATATATAAGTCTAAATAAAACAAAAGAAAACCCACAAAGATTAGCTTACCTAATTACCTTAATATCTAGTATTGAAGCAAAATTAATAATCCATTTAAAATCTAGAAGAATGAGACATATACCACTTAATTATGATAAAATTAGATTTAGATATCCACCAAAATACTATAAATATTGTTTGAATAAATAAAATACAAAAATACAAAGAACTAAAACAGACTATATCTGAAAAACGTAAAGAATTAAAAATAAGAACAAAAAGATTAAATTATAATATATTTGCCGGAGTTAGTAAAAACTCAATAAATGCACAAAAGGATGAAATATCAAATTTAGAATCACAAATAGATAGTTTAGAATATATATATCAACATGAACTATTTACAATAAAATGAACAAAGAAGAATTTATAATAGACGAAAAAATATATGAAAATCACGAAGGATTAAAAATAAGAATAGTATTTTCTAATTTAGGAAGAAGATATAAGAAAATAGGCGAACATTTATATTTAATGTTAGAAAAAGAAGAATTAAAATTAGAAGATAAATTGACAGCTATGGTAAGAATAGAAAGAGAAAACGAAGAAATAGATAGAAAAAAGGAAATAGAAAAAATAAAACAACAAACTACAGAAGAAATACGAAAAATAGAAGAAACTAAAAATAGTAGGATTGCTGAATTAGAAAAAGAATTACAAATGTTAAAAGATCTGTATGAAAAAAGACAGAAAGAAAAAGAAGAAAAAGATAAAGAACAAAAATTATTAAACGAGATAAATCAATTTAAAGAAAAATTAGAAATAGACAATAAAGAAATAAAAAACAAGGAATTAGAAATAAATAATATAGATGTAGAAGAAACAGACAATTATGATTCAGAAGATAGTGAAACATATACCGAAATATTAACAAATACAAAAAATTTAGAAATCAATGAAAAACAAGAAGAAATTAATGGAGAAAATTTAGAAAATATCAACACAGAAATAAATACTCTTGATAAAAAAGAAGATCAAAATATAATACCTAGTACATCAGAAATAAGGAAACCTACATATTATAAAAATAAGTTTAAAAGATATAATCTAAAGAATGAATATGACAAATGGACACCAAAACAAATAGTTAATAAAAGTTATAACTTTCTAGACTTAGATTGTGTAATAGATACAGAAAAAACAATACAATTATGGATAGGATATATGACAAAACAATTATTAGATAATAACATAAGTGTAACAGATGCACCAGAATATATAGAAAGAACACTAATAGGAACAGTGAAATTATGGTTTTTAAATCTAACTAAAAATAGTAAAAAAATATTAAGAACTGACAAACCCACAGAAGGAACAATAAAATTAACACCTATAGAATTATTAAAAAAATATGAAACAGCTATAAAAGACGAATTTAGTAGCATGACAACAACAGAAGAAGAACAAAATGAAGAGAAAGATATAAAAAGGAATTTAATGCTAAAATTAGCAATATGTAATATGTGTTACATAGATGAATATACTTGCGCATTTAAAGAATATTATTATAAAGGAGCATATAATATAGAAGAAAGTAAAGAAATAAGAAAATTATATTTTAATAAATTTCCTGAACCATTTAGTTCAAAAATAATAAAAAGTTGGGATGAAACAAAAATAGTAGATACTTTAGGAGCAAGAATAATTTTTTTACAACAATGGTATAGAAACCTATGTGAAAAATACAGAGAAGAAATAAAAATGGAAAAAACATTAATAAGAAATTTAGCATGTTGCAAAGATAAAATAGCACCTCAATTTGGATGCGAAGAAAGATATTATAAGAAAAAAAAAAGGCATAAGAAATATAAGAAATACAAAAAATCAAAATATAAATACAAAAAACCAAGAAAAAGATATTATGTAAAAAATTATAAAAATAAAAGACCATATAGAAAGAAAAAATCTATAAAAGAATGTACTTGTTATAATTGTGGACAGTTAGGACACTTAGCTAGAGATTGTAAATTACCTAAAAACCCAAAAAATAAACAAATATCAGAAATGAAAATAGGAAATACAGAATATATGCAAATAGATTACATAGATTACGAATTAGAAAGTGAAGACAATATATATGAAATTTCAGAGAATGAAACAGATAATGAAATAGATAGTGAATTAGATGAATTAAATGACTGAAGAAGACATAAAAATATTAACAAAAGAAGAATATTTAAATGAAGAAGGAACAGATCAAAAAATAATATTTGATAACAATGTATTTGATGAAATAAAAGGAAAAGAGTTAGACTTAAGTGTAGAAAAAATATTTAAAATACCAACAATAAAAAATATATTTACTAGAAAAAAGGAAGAATATTATGTAGTAAGTCAAAAAGAGCACGTAATAGACTGTAGATATGCAAAAGGTAAAGCCAGTATACCACTAGTAACAAAAAGAATAATTAATAAAGAAATAAACGATATAAAAAGTAGAGACCCAATAAAATATGTACACCTTGGAGGTACAGAAATATTAATAAAAGCATGTTTTAGAGAAGGAATAGATACACCAATAGAATTATATTTAGCAGATGATAGAATTATAAAACCTATAGAAAAAAGCATAATAACTTCCATAAAAGGAAATTTAATATACCAAAAATTTAAATTCATAATAAGTGTGAACTATTCAGTAGCAGTAACGGATAGAAATATAGATAAATCACTAGTATTATATTGGAAGATATCAGGAATAGAATTAACCCCAGGAAGTAAAATATTTACAGCAAGATGCAAAAATTTATATGTATTAATAACAAAACATAAAATAACGGGAAAAAATAAGATTAACAAGATACAAATAGATAGCCCATTTGAACAATTTGTAAAAATGATAGATTATAATGATTATAGCTATAGAGACATAGATGTAGAAGAAAATCTAGAAATAATAAATGATAGGATAAATACAACAAAAAGAACAGCTTATGATAAACCAGAATCATCAAGCTCATCAAAAAGAATAAGTTATGAAACAAGTTCAATGGATAATTCAAACCATTATTACATAACAGGAAAGGTAAATGAAAAAGAATATTTAATACTCTTAAATACAGGACAAGAAGAAAATTATATAGCAAAATATCTAGTAAAAAATGAGGAAATAAAAACCGACAATAATATATGCCCAGATCTACAAGAAGTTTAATAAACACTAAAAATATAGCAGAAAAAGAAATAATAATAGGAATAAGAAAAATAAAAATAGAATTTGAAGTAAAAGAAGAAATGCAAAAAACAGACATAATATTAGGAATAAAATGGCTAGAACAAGTAAAACCATATAATATAGAACATACACAATTAACTATAACATATAACAGAGAGAAACTATTCTTAAGAAGAGCTTTAACATAAAATGAAAATATATGTATTGATGAAGATAGTAGTAGAAGGATATTACAGTAGATATTATACGCCTATGATAGATACAGGAGCATAAGCTAATTTATGCAGATATAATTGTTTACCAGAAAGTAAATGGGATAAATTAAAAACACCAATAATAGTTAAAGGATTTAATAACGAAGGAAGCTTAATTACTTATAAAGCTAAGAATGTAAAAACACAAGTATGGGATAAAATATTAACAATAGAAGAAATTTATAATTATGAACTAACATCAAAAGATATACTTTTAGGAATGCCGTTTCTAGATAAATTATACCCACATATAATAACTAGAACAGACTGGTGATTTACAACACCATGTAAACAAAAAGTAAGAGCAAAAAGAGTTAATAATAAAATAAGAAAGAAAACTGATTGGATAAAAGGAAGTGAAAAAATTACACAAAAGTTAGAAAATATAAAAAATACTGAAGATACAATAGAACTAGTCGTATTTTCGATAAATAAAACAGAAATAACTATATTTTCAATAAATAAGATAGAAATAACTAAGAAAAAATTAGAACAATTATATAGTGAAGATCCATTAAAAGGATGGGAAAAACATAAAACTACTATAAAAATTGAATTAATAGATAAAAATAGCATAATAACCCAGAAACCACTAACATATAATTTTGATGATTTAAAAGAATTTAAAATGCATATAGATGAATTATTAGAAAAACAATATATACAAAAAAGTAATAGCAAACATGATAGCCCAGCATTTATAGTAAATAAACATAGTGAACAAAAAAGAGGAAAAAGTAGAATGGTTATTGATTATAGAGATTTAAATGCAAAAATAATAACTTATAATTACCCAATACCAAATAAGATATTAAAAATAAGACAAATACAAGGATATAATTATTTTAGTAAATTTGATTGCAAATCAGGATTTTACCATCTGAAGTTAGAAGAGGAATCTAAGGAATTAACCGCATTTACGGTACCACAAGGATTTTATGAATGGAATGTACTACCATTTGGATATAAAAATGCACCAGGTAGATATCAACATTTTATGGATAGTTATTTTAAACAACTACCTAATTGTATAGTATACATAGACGATATACTATTATATACAAAGACCAAAGAAGAACATTTAAAATTATTGGAACAATTTACGGATATAATAGAAAATTCGGGAATAAGTTTAAGTAAAAAGAAAGCTGAAATTATGAAAAATCAAATAGAATTTTTAGGAATACAAATTGATAAAAGTGGAGTAAAAATGCAACAACATATAGTACAAAAAATAATAAATTCGAAAGAAGAATTAGATACGAAAAAGAAATTATAATCATTTTTAGGATTAGTAAACCAAGTAAGAGAATATATTCCAAAATTAGCAGAAAACTTAAAACCACTACAGAAAAAATTAAAAAAGGATATAGAATATAACTATAATGAAGAAGATAAAAAACAAGTTCAAAAAATAAAAATACTTTGTAAAGAATTACCAAAATTACAATTTCCAGATGAAAATAGAAAATTTATATATATAGTAGAAGCAGATGCTAGTGAATATAGTTACGGAGGAGTACTTAAATATAAATATGAAGCAGAAAAAATAGAACACCATTGTAGATATTACTCAGGTACGTTCAACGAGACAGAAATAAAATGGGAAATAAATAGAAAAGAATTATGTTCATTATATAAATTTTTGTTAGCATTTGAGCCATATATTGTATATAACAAATTTATTGTGCGAACAGATAATACACAAGTACGCTGGTGGCTAACAAAGAAAATACAAAATTCAGTTACAACAAAAGAAATTCGGAGACTAGTATTGAATATATTAAATTTTACATTTACAATTGAAGTAATTGGTACTAATAAAAATGTTATTGCAGATTACATATCAAGACAAAGCTACACAGACTGATATCATAGAAGAAGATACTCTAGAAAAAATACTCAACACCCTAACTACGCTTTCAATAAAAGTGGACAGTATGGGTAATGAGATAGAAAAGCTAAAGACTAATGAAGGTAAACTAAAGTCTATAGCTACAAATCAGCTAACTCAGCAGTGTGCAGAGCTATGTCGATCGGAAGACATTAAAATTCCAGAGCTAGAAGGAGACGTTGGGATACTCCATAAAACCCATAACGTTTATCTATCTACTTCTGCAGGTACAAGCAAATGAGTTAGTCGACCAAGATACCAGAACATGAATATGAATAAAATATTTGAAAAACCATATACCCCAAATACATCAAAAGATCCCATGTTTATACCCCCACAAATTACCACATACCGAGATAGTCTGAACCAAGATAAAAAAGTTTATAACTACACATCCCAAAAATACATAGAAAATATCTACAATATACAAACCTTTTTAAATAGAAACCCCAAAGCTACAAATGTCCAAGAACCAGATACAAACTATATAACCTAGAGATTGACCGGATATAATAAATTAATTGCCTTACCTAAAACCAAACCAAACATAGTTAAAACTTGCTACGAATATGGACTACTTAGTACTGTATATACCACGGACGGAACTGAGATATCCACTATACCAGAAATATATGAAGCATTTATCATTTTTAAAAGAATAACCAAAGGTACCTTGTTTTTTATAAAAATTTACGCGGCACCAGCAGAGATATTATTTGATGAAGTTAAAAAACCTATACAAGTTGTAAAGATAGGAATGACACGAGATATGATTATACCACAAGATATTATTTCACAACCAGAGATACCTAGAATCGAGATACCAAAATTTTATGCAAACAAGAGGATTATCAGATTATCTACAATTTTACAAGAGCTAGCAAATACATATTGCAAACAAAATCCCATATGGAACTACTATTCAAGAGATCATGTACTAATATATTCAAATTCAAAAGAGTTACGAGAAACAGATATGGAAACTATTAGGCAATGGATTATCACGTTGCTTAAACCAGAAACAGAACCTATTGCCAGAGCTATCAGAGAAAAATTTATTTCGGAAGAATTATTGACCAGATACTGCAAGACTATTGGACATAAATATCCAGATCACAGATGTTCAAAATGTAATGGAGGAGATAATGATGTCCCAACAGTTCAGCTAGAATAAAATAGATAAGAACGCCAGCTGGAAGAAGAGATAAGAGAGCAATAATGGAGACATAGCAGATACGACAAAATCAACGGAGGCAAAATATTTAATGTACAAATTGTATTTACGTAAAAAGTCTTTAAGATACTATTTTTGTAAAGACTTTCTTTAAGCCTAGGTAGAGTAGCCTTTTTAGGTTAGAAGACTTTTTAAGTTTTTTTTTTTTTTAGCCTAGCTTTTTGATCTTTTGCAAATACATGTAAATATCCGTTCATTCTATAAATAGAGAAAGCAGAAGGCATTGCAAAGCAAGCCTTCATGCGTTGAAGCAAACATTCTCTCAAATCCACAAAAAATATTTTTCTCAGTTAATTAAAAAACAGGTATATTTCAATGGAAAAATCTATGGAGGAGCAAAGCTCAGAAATATCAAACCTACCAGAACAGGTATATTTATTTATGATTATGAATAGCTAAATTCATAATTCCCAACAATCATGATATGATAAAATAAATTCATGTTAGTTACTTTATGGTAGAATTATTCGAAGAATAATATGTTAAGAAGTTTATTAGCAAAGTGGAAACGGAGAAAGATCCCTAAGAACTATGTCATCCTAAAGGTGAAACCAATAAGGCAAAAAGCCGTGGTGGGGAGTAACCAGAGTAGAGGCGCTGTTTAAGGAAAAAGTATCCAGATTACCATGCTAATAGTGACCGAAGAACATGTTATTTAAGAATAATCTAGTATATAGTAATCTAAGATGACCATATTTTGTTATGAACATGGTTGAAGGGAATATTTTGAAAAAAAAAAGCAATTTTATGCAAATGAATAATTATTTATCTGATGAGATGGTAGATAAATTTAAAATACTTATTTTGTATGCACTTAAAGATATAAAAGTAGTAGATATAAGAAAAATCATATTAGAAAAAGCATTTGGTATATATTACATGACTAGAGTAAATTATATACCATGCCTACCTAACTACTCTTATAAATACTTAGCATGATAAATTGCATAGAATTTCTTAATAAAAATATACAAGAACTACTAAGCCTGAAACAAACAACTACAGAATATTATAATAAAATATTTAGTCAATTTTAAATGATAGATAATCTTAAAGTTTTAATCTTATATATACTTAAAGACATAGAAATTATAGATATTAAGAAAATAATATTAGAAGAAGTAATAAACTACGAAATTGAAACAATAAATGCGTTAGAACAAATATACGAAGACATTTACCCAGAAGGATATTATTCAGATCAAAACTGTGGATGTTAGAATATATAAGAAAAACTAGGGAAAACCAAAATAACCTAAGTGACGAAATTAATTATAGAAATCGAATTAGAGAGATAATGGAGAATCTAAAAGAAAAGTTAATATGGATAGAAAAAACCTTAGAAAATTTAGAAAAAAGTACATGTGATAGTTTAAATAATTTAAAAAACTCACTACGAGAAGAACAACACAAGATAATAAATGACATAGAAAATCTAGAATTAGATATATACTACAGTACAGATAAGATAAATTATTATACAGAAATTTGTAACTCTGCAGTTACTACATGATAAAATAATAAACCAAATAAATTAATGAATACATCTCACGAAAAGGATAAATCATTAAAAGAAATAGAAACTCAATTATATAGTCTATACCAAGAATATAAAAGATTACATATTACTAACGAGGATCCTAAAACACTAGATAATCTAATCACGATAATATCTAATTTAGAATATGAATTAATAAAACATCTTAAGTCAAGAAGATAAAAATGAAAATTATTCCAATCAATAATATTCATTATAAAAATAAATACGTACGTATTTATTATCTAGTTGAAACTACGTACCTAATCCGCACCGTACGTATTTATTATCTAGTTGAAACTACGCACCTAATCCGCACCCATTTTTTTAGTTAGTTTAAAAAAGAATGACATAATTCTATATTTACTAACAATTTAATTTTAAAATACTTATTTTACCCTTAATGAAATGAATTATAGCTACATAAATATCTATGACTTATTTTAGAACACAAATTTCAGAAGTCTTTATTTTTCTTGTTAAACACCGTGCCTAGTCATAATATCTCATATAGAATAAAATGGAGGGAGTATATAATTGTTCTCCTCGTATATATATCCTATTGTCTCGATTGCGGCCAATATCCCACTTTTCTTGTCACATGAACAAACTCTGACTTACTGCCGCATACCAAAAGACCCGTATATGATAATTTTGGTGGAGATTATTTTAAAATTTTAAAGGCGAATGTCTAAAAGGATTAAGGAAAGATGGAACTAAAACCTCTGTAGAAGTTACAAAAACTTCATCACCAATTCATAACTACTCTTGTCATCAAAGCAAATATAAAATATAATATGTTAACAGAAGACACAGGTAAACCATCTTTTAATCAGACCACCCTTCTTTTTCATTCACCATGCTCAGTGTACGTGCATCCACTGTACTTTTGCATTCAACATAATTAGACCACAATTATAAGCAAGTTTGGATCAACGGTATGATTCAGTTAGGTTTTTTGCCTTGATTTTCTTACCAAATTTAACTTTTATTTTTCTTAGAATGAAATTAAAAGTAATACCATAATTACTTTTGTTTTTTCCTAAAAGGAAAATATAGAACTTTTCTATATTTGACAAACCTCTTTCTTGGAGGAAAGGTTTTGGAACTCTATAAATAGCCTTCTCATACAATAATGTAGTCGTTTAAAGAGTCTCGTTTAGGGGGAGATTTTCTCCTAATAGTTTTTATATTTCTTAAATATTACTTTTTATATCTCTTTAATATTAGTTTTGTGTAGGCCAGTTGGCCAAACTATATTTAATAATATATTTTTAGTATATTTTTATTTATCATCTGAATTATCGCCGTCTTGATTTGCAAATTTTAAGCTTCCGTATGACGCCCTCTCGATTTCGAACCCAACAAGTGGTATCAGAACCTACGGTTCAAAGATCCAGTGGTTTGGTGAAACGAGGTTGAAAACAAGTTCAAGACGGTTCAAAATTAATTTGCAACCAATTTGATGATAATGAAGATATATGTTCAAGATACTACATGTGAATAAAAAATTTCAATCAAATTTTCAACAATTCTGCTGCTAATCCATCTTTAAAACCAAAATCAATTTCCAACCCATGTTTACGGGCTCAAACTTTCAACCCTTGCTGATTTTTATGCTTGAGCTCCTTTCAACGCGTTCATATATTTTTAACGCATGAGCTCGACTTTTAACCTGCGCTCACTTTCAATGCACAAGTCTTCACTTTCAACCCTGTTTACTTATAACACAGGACTCCAATAATATCAACCTATGCTTTTATTTTTAATGCATAGGGCTTTAATTTTTAACCCATACCCAATTTTTAACCATGGCAAGCAACAATAATGAAAATTATGTGAAGTACCAAATTATTCATATGACTGAAGAAGGCAGATCAAGTCAAGAAAATCAAGTCAAAAAGGGGATATTTGTTAGGGTTTTTTTCCTGATTTTCTTATCAAATTTAACTTTTATTTTTCTTTGAAGAAAATTAAAAGTAATATCATAATTATTTTTATTTTTCCTAAAAGAAAAATATAGAACTTTTCTATATTTAACAAACCTCTTTCTTGGAGGAAAGGTTTCGGAACTCTATAAATAGAAGACCCTCCCTTCTCATACAATAACACAATAGCATCCATAATGTAGTCGTTTAAAGAGTCGTTTAGAGGGAGATTTTCTCCTAATAGTTTTTATATTTCTTTAATATTAGTTTTTATATTTCTTTAATATTAGTTTTTATATTTCTTTAATATTAGTTTATTGTGTAGGCCAGTTGGCCATGTTATATTTAATAATATATTTTTAGAATATTTTTATTTGTCATCTGAATTATCACCTTCTTGATTTGCAAATTTTAAGCTTCCGTATGACGCATTCTCGATTTTGAACCCAACGGATTCCACGTTATTTATATCATTTCATTTAAATTTGTTTCACCAATATTATTCGAAAGAATTAATCTTTCTAACGAGATAACTTTTGATACTATTCTTTAGGCATGATATCCATAAGAATAGCTACTTCCCCCTCTTCTTCAACTACTTGTTATTTTTTTTACAACCTTAGTCTCTAAACCTTTTTTCTTCTCCTCCAACAACTTTTTCATGATCATCATACACTTTTCTAATATGAATAACGAAATATATAAATTAGCTAGAAGTCCTAACTTTTAGGAAAAAAATATAATCAAAACTAAGTCACAATTAAACATTAAAAGAAAAAACACCAGTCTATCTAAAAACTAACGTCATAAAGCTAACCTCAAATTCATTCTTTTATTTTTCTCCTTTCTAAAGCTAACCTCCAAGATTAAAATCTACATAAATCTAATCCGAATACTTTTTCTCCTTCAAAGTAATTTTATCCAAAAAATAAATAAATATAATAATTAAATTATGAATGATTAAGATTAAGATCTTCATCATATACTCTATGTACATACATAAAATAATTAAAATATGAATGATTAAGATTAAGATTTTCATCACATACTTTATCTACATACCTTAAAAAATTTTAAAAAACAAAAGATTCAGATATACAAAAATCTAATTCAAAAACTTTTTCTCCTCCAAAAAAACTCTGTCCAGAAATACAAACGTAATAATTAAAATCTGAATGATTAAGATTAAAACCATCAAATACTTTAGATACATACCTTAACATTAAAAAAGGGAAAAAAGCAAAACTTGTCATCAAAGCAAAACTCCAGATAAATTAATAATAGTGACATCACCTCCAACCATCAAGGCGAAATTTAAACAAAGAACTAATTGTATAGAGGAATCTCACAACAAAAACCTCAAAATTACCTAAAGCATAACAGTAAACTAACCCGACCCGACCGGGGGCCTTATTATAATGGGCATCCCAAGTCCAACCAGGACCAGGGACCACCTCAAATACCCAACCCAACCGTCCAGCGCATATCCTGAGTCGAATAAATTTTGAATATATAACAAGATAGGGTTATTGCATAACCATAGACTCTGGGATAGGTCTATATCCGTGACCATCCAAATGAGTCCAACCACCCGATACCCAACCGATAACCAAAAACCAACCAAACCATAATCTAAACATAACCATATGAGTTCCATAATAATTATATATAATCCCAAAATAAAAGAGGATGGAACAATCAAAAATACATCAACCGATGTCAGCCCAATATCAATACCAATACAAAGGCTAACACCAATATCGACCCCACCCATTCCAACCCATAGTGGTTCCACAAAAGCCTCTAACCAAAAGAATATGAAAATCCGATTGGGAAATGCCCCCAACCATAGCCAAAACAAATATCCATAAATAAACCAATGTATGGATTAACATCCATGAAATAGAGCCTTCTGGAAAGATGGAAGCTCACCACTTTAATATAATAGCTAATCCCGAAGTTCGATCGCTAAGCAGGAAAAGTAAGACGGTTGGTTCCTGCATCACGTGGGGATACAGCTGCCCAAAGGCAGGTTAGCGGATGAATGCTAGCATGAACACATGATAAGGATAAAATAATGTCATTTAACAAAACCAAGTAAACCATCCATATGCATACAAACCATACATATATATAGCCGTGCCGGGAAAGAGAATTGGGTTTAGCATGCATTTAAAACCATTAACCTGGGTATGTGTAGCTTAACTGTCCTTAACAATCCACGGGCTATATGGGTCTGCTGTAACCCCTTGAACGGGCCTAGATATATGTAGCCGCACGAACCAGAGATACCATTAGAGTAGGGGATTTTCGAGTACCTTTACCCTCCATGATACATATGTACAGTGTACTTAGAGGATTTTTATATACCTCATAGTATCATATAAGGTCTCCATGACCTACCCCTCATGTCGGCAAACATGAGTTTCTAGTATTCGTTTATTGAACTCCCACCTTCATGTTTAGCTATCACACCTCATCATTATTGTCCAATTAAAACCATTTCTAACTAACCAAATCATTGTTATTAATTGAGGCTATACATAGTGGTATCATCATACCAACTATAACTTGCAAGTATTGTCCTTAGCCAAACCTTTTTGATATGAAGGGATTCCTATAAACCCATACATCACATTATCCAATTAACTTGGGAGAGTCTCATGTACCCTACAAGTGTTCCATTATTATGATTACTTGGGGGATTCCATTGTACCCAACAAGAATAATTGTTAAACCCAAAACCATTCCATTTTGACCATTCCAAACCATTTAACCATTTAAGGTTCTATTACCAAGTTTAAACCATGCATAAGTTTCATTAAAATCTAACAATGAAGTGAAAACATTCTCATAGGCATTTTATCAAACATATTAGGGGCATAGTATTTCCAAAACCAAAGTTGATTACCAAATAACCATTCTCATGCAACCAATTATCCAAAACCACCATTAAAGCATATAAAAGCATAATTAAAACATGGGAAAACCATAACCAAGCATTTATAACCAAAAGCCTCAAATTATATTTGAAAATCCAAAATCATACACTAATCAAACCATGAAAATATTGTATAAAATCGTGCCTTTAGTTGGAACTAACAATGAGGGAAGAGAACATGCCTTAAACCAAGAAGATGATGGAGAGAAACCACTAACACAAGTCCCAAATTAATCCTTAAGATGAAACCCTAGCTTCTCTTGCCCAAGAACTTTAGAGACGACTAGAGAGTGTTTTTCAAAGTATTAAAGAATAGAATAATAAGGAAAATAACCTCCCAAGTGACTTAAAATTCATGGGGACTTAGTAGGTTAAGTGGGAAAATATCCAAATTTCCCTCACTTTAATTGCACCAAAATCCCGTTAAAGGGATATGACTATCCATACCATTCATACCCTCCAATTGTCATATCTATGCATATGACTGGTACCCATGATCCTACCCCTGGAAAAGAGCACTCTATGAGTCTGTGGTATGACTCGTACCCTGTCAAACGGCTCATGGTGAGCCACTCGTACTCAGATCCAACTTAGTCTATCAAGTCTAAGATTAAGTGAAGGAAAGACCCAAAACAAATGGCCCGTGTCCACCGATACAACTCGTTCCACCCAAGTCGTATTCATTCCCAAAACCAAATCCAACCAACTAACCAACACTGGTCAGCATATGACTAACCCAAACCACTTGTATCCCAGTGTATGAGTCATTTCTCCTAGTAGTATCTTGTCCATAGACCAGAAATCCAGGAAATTTTCCAAGGGCTAGAAACCCAGTGTGTTTCAGTCTCCCCAACACGGAACATTCATCCTCTAATGACGGACAAGGTAGGGTAACCACAAGCATGATTCATTTGCATTATCAAATATCAATCCGACCTTTAACCAAATTAGAAAACACAGATGCAAAGATATTAATTTTTCCTTTAACGAAGTTTGAAAACAAAAGTATGTTAAAGAAGAAATACCTTCCGCACGAATCCCAGAAGCAGCAAACAGATGTGGATACTTGGACTTTATTTCCTCCCCCGCTTTCCATGTAGCCTCTTCCACCTTGTGGTTCTTCCATAGAACCTTAACCGATGCCACATCCTTGGTTCGTAACTGATAACGCTCAAACTACAGCTCTCGTAAGAGTGTAAGCGGTCGTCGTCAAATATAGAACCCAACTGGGTCGGGTGTCGAATCCCACAGGGAATACTTGGTCACTAAGTATGCAACGATTAGTAGACTGTTGATCGAAAATTCTACGAAAAATGGGGGATTTAATTGTAGCGTGAATTAAGAGTATCAGAGTAACAAAGAAAAATGGAATGTTTAGTAGGTTTTAATCAATGAGAATTTTAAGTTAGGGTTATGTCCACCTTATGAGTTTTACGTATCTATTGGCTATGAGTTATGCAGAATTCAGACATGCATGCGCTTATAGAGATTCGTATTCTATGGTAAATCCTAGTGTCTTTAGACCATCAAGGATTATATCACTTTAACTCTTTCGAGCTTAAAGCGTATACTAATGGTACAAATTCTCCAAGAGGTTAATCCAGTTATGGCACTAACTTTTAAACAGGAGTTGGTAGCCCTATTTCCTTGTCATTCTCTCTTTTCCAGACATGTAACTTTTCTTTCGAACAAGTTAATGCTATACTGGCGTATTCTATATATTTGCAACCACAAGAATTCAATTAAGATGAAGAGAGTAATGATATAAGCAGCATACGTATCAAGAATTCACAAACTCATAGCAATAGATAGTATCTCATAAGGCTTCCATAACCATAACAGAGAAGTTTAGCTACTCATGAGTGCAACGGAAATCACAATAGACATCATCATCATACCAAAATCTAGAACAAGCTTGACGATTTGGATGATTTTTGGCGTAAAAAAGGTTTGACGTTTTTCTTTCTCTATCCGTGCCTCAAGTGAGTCGTGTTTCTCTGTTAGTAACTTACAGAATCTGTAAATTAAAGAATACTAAAAGTCGGATGAAAGAGTAGTAATGTAATCGAAAAGAATTAATAAGAATGGGGAGGAAGGAGTGAATAATTAAAAATCTTCGAATGAATGAATAATTGAATGCTGAAAAATTCAGCATCATATGGTTTTTATAACATCCTTGTCCTAGTCCTACTGAAATAGGGTTTTTATCTTTGTCCTAGTCCTACTGGTTTACTGCATACTTGTCCTAATCCTACTATGTTACTGTTGATCCCCCAAGTCTTTAGAAATGTTGTTTTTGCCCGGGACAAGTTCTCCATGCATCACTTTCAGCCCACAAGTTTCCAGAAGCTTCCTTCCTTCTTACTTGAAGTTTCCTTTGGCGTCCAACAGTCCATAAAATGCTGAAATCTTCATCATAAATACCTGAAATCTTGCTAATCACGTTGGTTAGCTCACTTACAGGAAAAGGGACTAAAAGTGTAGGAATTATATATTTTGTCCTCAAAACTTAGCTAAAATATGGGTACATTAAGGTGCTTTAGGCGTGTAAATACTCCTAACATCAACACCCCACACTTAAAGCTTTGTTTGTCCTCGAACAAAATATTACGTCCATGAAATCATCTAACTAGAAATCACAGCAGTAACACAAAATATTCATCAAGACAGGCACGACAATTATCAGCAAAGAGTAGTTTTCTGATCACTACTAGAAACAATTCAACCTCCAACATAGACTCGTGATGATGGTTAATTCGTATCCACAAGTTAAGGCACAAAGAATCATACAAGACTACCCAAAACTCATCAACCATGTGTGTCTCACAATATATCACCCATAATTACTCACAAGTATTTCATTTTTCAAAACATGGGTATAAGATTATTCTTGCTCTCACTCTCACAAAGAATTCATATGTTGCAACTGATGACCATAGGCTTTCCCTTAGTGTAATGCTCTACTAATATCAGAATGTTAAGCTTAGGATCAATTAGGTCTTTTACAAGTTGTAATGTAGGCTAAGGGACGGGTAGGACTATTTTGGCCAGAAATAGTGACTATGTTCCTAAGCGCTTTAATACATCACATTATGCCATTAACACTCTCTTTTAATCAACCCTGCTACCTTTCTTTCATATATCACCCCTTTTCACCTATTTTGCCATTCAAGCATAACTATTTTTTTATTTAATCATAAACACAATTTATCTTTTTGTTTTTCTATTTTTTTTTTATAACACACCTCTATGATAGCCACTCTTTTTTCATAACAAATTCAAGTACCAATTCACTTTAAGGCATCACTCTCACCCAATTTCCTCTTATTTTGTCACATGACTTCACAATTTAAAGCACTTAGGAATTTGGATCGAATTATGGTCTTGAAAAAAAATGGATTAGGCTTACATATGAGGCTGTCAAAGAAAATGGCTTAAAGGCTCAAAAGGGTTGACTAGGATAATGTCCACGGGTAGGTAAACAGAAGGTAAACAATCACAGGCTGCCAAAGAAATGCCTAAATCATCTCCTAAACTCACACTCTTTATTTCGCTTTACACACACACCAGGCAAGTTCTAGCATCAGTCACAACACAGAATATACTATATCCTCACACACACAAGGCACATGGTCAACTTTATTGGGAGCAGTATAGACTCTTGACCCAACAGATGAATGAATTAAACCACACAATTATCACACAGTGAGTCACATGTAGAGCCTAAATGTCTCAATAGTAATGATTTAGCACAAACTCTTGTTATACTACCATGCCGTCTATCAGAACAATTTCATGCATAATAAAAATAAATTAAAATTAAACTAACTAATTACGACTAATTAAAATAAACAAGAACTAGAATAAATGCAAATATAGACAAAGAAGTATAGCATACAAATACCAGCACCCCACACTTAGACGGGACACACTGCCCTCAGTGGAAAATAAATAAGAAGAACCTGATTAGTCGGACTCATCCTCTATGTCTGGGGTCATACCCCCTGCATCGGAATCATTATCAGAGTTGTCGTCATCAGAGTTCTCCTCTACGTCGGAGTTTGGCATTCGTCGATCATCATCGGTTGGCATGTCTTCATCAAGAGGTTCCTCAAAATATACACCTACTCCACACATCGCCCTCGCATGTTCATTCATTGGGTAGTCATAATCCAACTGTTGGAGCTCTGCAGCAGTTGGAACACGACCCCCGCTCATCATGGTAAACTTCATCATGCCATATAAATGGCGGGAGAAGCTTTCGTCGTAAGCATGTCTTTTTGTAGTGGTTAGGTTGACGCCATGCATGGATTTAGCATCTTTAACCTTTGTGAGGTCAACCTTCTTCGGGTTGTGTGGAAGCTTATGATCTGCAGGTTCCTCTTCGATGTCCTCCTTCCTTAATATCGCAGTCAACAGATTGCCAAAGCTGAAGTGAGACCTCTTGTGCAGCCTGGCCTTACGCATTGAAGATCGAATAATCGCCCCAATGTTGATGGGGATGTTCGTCATCAAAGCGTACACCAAGCACACTCTATCACGTGTGATCTTTGTGTACTGTGACCCTGGAATCAGGCAATAATTGACTATCCGCAACCATATCCGAGCTTCTCTGTTCAAGGAGGCATACGGGAAGGTATTATGCCGACCGGTATCCTTGTGATGACTCCATCGTGCCATTGATCTTGTTCCACATAGTGTGTGTCTGATTGCCCTATATGGAGGTCTGCGATAAAGCTCCTTAAGAGGTGATGGATCCACAGATGGAAGACCTAGAAAAGAGTTGAAGAACTCCGCATTCAGTTGCAAGACTTGGCCCCGAATCTTCACTTTACTTCCGGTAGTCTTTGGGGACCAATTGGCATAGAATTCTCGCGTTATATCAAGATTGCATTCTCCCATATCTTGGAAAATTAAATCAAAATGTAGCGCCATGATTTTAGCCAAAATGCGGGGTTCTTTCATTGCTAGGCTCTCTTTTTTACTTTATTGTTCTTGTACCACTCCTTTCCTTCCTCCTCTAGGACCTATTTTATCCCGTACATGAATCGAGGTATTTGCAGCGAGGAGGATTCACCTTGCTCTTTTCGTCCCCTTTTCTGGCCTTTTTGTGAAGTGGTTGTTTTTTCTTTTCCTTGTCTTGCTTTTGGTGCCATTGTACCTGAGATTAAAATAATAGTCATGTTTGCTTCATCTCGGTAGATACAATCGCCAAACAAACAGTAGTGGTACCACCCCACACTTAATTTGTTGTGACAAACTAATTAAGTGAAAAATGTCGATTAATCAGACTTCATCGATATACGTTTAGGTGTTATGTTCCAACAATATAATCAGTGCAGTCATACTTTTATTGTCATCTTAACTATCCTTTTTTGATTCTATTTCATGAAATCTTGGCAATACTTTCATGTTTGGATTGATGTACCTTTTGAGCAAGACTACTACATAGAGATTGAATCAAGTTATGGCATTAGAAATAATCACAACATCGTATGTTTGTAGTCAATCATGATTTTCATCTCGATGAACAAGTCATTTGAACATGTTAGCTTTCTAGTTACAAGATTATGCAATTTTCTTGACCATGTCAATTCCGTAAAAGTATGACAGTGTATCAAAATTAAATTCAGGTTGGAACCAAGTCTAGAACACCCATACGTATTCTTTCACTTACTTAGTTGTACAACAAATCAACCACATTCAAATCACCAACACTACTTCAAGATTTAACAACTTATTATAGGCGTAGTATTGTAATACTTACGGAATATAAAAGAAGAGCAAAGAAGTACTTACTTGGTTGATGGCCTTGGAAGATGTTCTTGCAAAGTTAAAAGAGCAAAAAGAAAATTTTTGAGAGATTTTGGAGAGGTGGGCGGTGCTTAGGTTGAACTTGCAATGCATTTTTGTTCTAAGACTAAGGTTTTATTTATAGGGCAATCTTGGGTCGGGTTTTGACCCATTTGGAATCAGATTAGGAGACCAAAAAGTGAGCATAGGCGGCGCCTAATGCTTTTCCTATGCTTGGCGTAGGCGGCGCCTTTTGCAAAGCCTAGTTGAGCATAGGCGGCGCCTATGCTATGGCATTGTTAGGAATAGGCGGCGCCTATGCCATGGCACTCTAGATTTAGAGACAAAGGGCTTTTGCATAGGCGGCGCCTATGCTATGGCATTGTTAGGCATAGGCAGCGCCTATGCCATGGCACTCTAGATTCAGAGAGCTTAGGCCATAGCATAGGCCTTGCCTTGTTCGTTACCTAGATTTTCATAGGCAATGCCTAACTCATAGCCTTTTACTTCTTCATTCCCAACTTACCACCTTCGACATGCAATACTTCCAAATCAAAATTTGAAACCAATCTCCTTCTTTACACCTCTTGCACCTACACTTATTCAAAAACAACAAAAACGATTAGAACGATGGGTTGCCTCCCATCAAGCGCCTTAGTTTTGGTCGTGGCTCGACTCTTCTTTTTGGATATTTATTTTTTTATTTAACAAAAACAAACTCTTAGTAAAATAATAAAGAATGAAAAACGATGGGTTGCCTCCCATCTAGCGCTTGATTTATTGTCGCGGCACGACATAGTTACCTCCAGTACTTAGATTTCGTCGAGATAGATGGTGGCCATGCATTTTATCGAGTCAAGAGGACCGATATATGGTTTTACTCGTTGGCCATTCACCTTAAAGACAACACCATTATTGTCTTTTAGCTCAACTACTCCAGACGAGTAGACTTGGCTAATTTTGTACGGACCAGACCATTTGGACCTTAACTTCCCTGGGAATATCTTCAGTCTGGAATTGAAAAGAAGTACCATATCACCCTTTTGAAAGTTTCATTGAACAATCCATTGATTATGATACTTTTTCATCTGCTCCTTGTAGAAGTCTGATCTTTCATACGCATGTAGACGAAATTCATCCATCTCGTTCAACTGCTCCAATCTCATATTCATGGCATCATCCCAATTCAAATTCAGTCGCTTCAACGCCCATAATGCTTTATGCTCGAGCTCAATGGGCAAGTGACAGGACTTCCCATAAACTAGTTGGTACGGGGACATGCCAATTGGCATTTTGAATGCAGTCCTATAAGCCCATAGTGCATCGTCCAACTTCCGAGACCAATCCTTCCTATTAGCGTTTACAATCATAGCAAGGATCTGCTTGATCTGTCGATTAGAAACCTCTACCTGTCCACTAGTTTGTGGGTGATAAGGCGTGGCTACCTTATATTGCTTGACCCCATATTTCACCAACACAGATTTGAACATCTTGTTGCAAAAGTGTGATCCTCCATCGCTTATGATGGTACGTGGTACCCCAAAACGAGAGAATATATTTCTCTTCAAGAATGCTACAACACGCTTCCCTTTATTATCGGCCAGCACTACTGCTTCGACCCATTTGGATACATAGTCGACAACAACTAGGATATATTTCATCCCAAACGAATTTACGAATGGGCCCATGAAATCAATACCCCACACATCAAACAGCTCTACTTCAAGAATCTTTGACATGGGCATCTCATGGTGCTTAGAAATCATGCCTTGTCTCTGACATTGGTCACATCTTCTCACAAATTCGTAGGCATCTCTAAATATCGAAGGCCAATAATAGCCGCTTTGCAATACCTTCCTTGCTATTCGGCCACCTGTATGGTGTCCCCCAACTTGGGAAGCATGACTTGCTTCCAGGATACTCGGCACTTCCACATGCGATATGCATCGCCTGATAACACCATCCGCACATCGTCGAAACAAATATGGCTCATCCCAGAAGTAGTGTTTTACATCATGCATGAACTTCCTCTTTTGATGAAAAGACAGATGTGCAGGTATCACATTACTTACCACATAGTTTGCAAAGTCTGCGTACCATGGTAATTCTTCCACCATCGTGGCTAGGATCTCTTCATCGAGGAATGCATCATTAATCTCAAGATCGGGCTGCGCTGTGTGCTCATTCTCAAGTCTAGATAGGTGATCAGCCACTTGGTTTTTGCAACCTCTTCTATCTTTTACCTCGAAATCAAATTCTTGCAGCAATAACACCCATCGAATTAGCCTCGGCTTTGCATCCTTCTTTGTCATTAGGTATCTCAGGGCTGCATGATCGGTATGAACCACCACTTTAGTCCCCAATAGGTAAGCACGAAACTTTTTAAAAGCATAAACAACTGCTAGAAGCTCTTATTCCGTGACAGTATAGTTCTTCTGGGCTCCGTTCAAGACCTTGATCGCGTAGTAGATTGGATGAAATAACTTTTCTCTTCTCTGGCCAAGTACATCACCCAAAGCTACTCCACTTGCATCACACATAACTTTAAATGGTAGGGACCAATCAGGTGCTACAATGATAGGAGCTTCAATTAGCTTCCCTTTGAGGCATTCGAATGCCTTCAAGCAATCTTCAACGAAGTCGAACTTTGCATCCTTCTCCAAAAGTTTGCATAACGGACTAACAATCTTGGAAAAGTCTTTAATGAACCTTCGATAAAAACCTGCATGCCCGAGGAAACTACGAACTCCCTTTACAGAGATTGGAGGTGGTAGTTTCTCGATGACTTCAATTTTAGCTCGATCCACCTCAATTCCTCTTTCGGAAATTTTATGCCCAAGAACAATACCTTCTTTAACCATAAAGTGGCACTTCTCCCAATTTAGCACCAAGTTGAATTCAACACATCTCTGTAACACCATACTTAGATTCGCCAAGCACGATTCAAACGACTCACCCACAACTGAAAAATCATCCATGAATACCTCCAAGGTGTCTTCAACCATATCAGAAAAAATGGACATCATACAATGCTGAAAAGTGGTGGGTGCGTTACATATCCCAAATGGCATATGTTTGAAGGCAAACGTACCATATGGGCAAGTAAACGTTGTCTTCTCTTGGTCTTTGGGGGCAATACAGATCTGATTATAGCCGGAATAACCATCTAAGAAGCAAAACCATCCTTTCCCTGCCAATCGATCAAGAATTTGGTCCATGAATAGCATTGGGAAGTGATCCTTAAGTGTCCATGAATTCAGTTTCCGGTAGTCCATGCATACTCTCCACCCTGTGACAGGTCTGAGTGGAATTAGCTCATTCTTTTCATTTGCAACTACCGTCACGCCCCCTTTCTTGGGCACACACTGTATCGGAGTCACCCATTTACTGTCAGAGATTGGATACACTACCCCTGCATCTAACCAGTTAATAATTTCTTTCTTCACCACCTCTTGCATAGGTGGATTCAAACGTCTTTGATGCTCAATAGTGGGTATGCAATTTTCTTCAAGCTGAATCTTGTGCATACATATCCCAGGCGGAATACCAATAATATCAGCGATGGTCCGACCGATGGCTCTGATGTATTTCCTTAGAACAGCGATGAGAACTGCAACTTGCTTCTCACCTAAGTCAGCCACCACAATAACCGGGAGGGTGTTTCCACTTCCCAAGAATGCGTACTTTAGATGACTGGGTAGCTCCTTCAATTCTAACATTGGTGGCTCTTCAATGGATGGTTTAGCTGGTGGTGTAGGCCGATTTTTTAGATCGAGGTCCAGCTTCTTGGGAGCATAAGGATACGACCCTATTCCTGTTAGAGCACAAATAGTTTCTTCATAATTTTTAGCATCCTCACGCTCTATATTCATAAGCACAGTCGCCAATGGGTCAACAATGATCTGCTCCTCTACGGATAATTCTTTCTCATCATCAAAATAAACATCAGCTACCGAGAACACGTTCAGATCTTTGGGTTGCTTCATTGATTTGCATACATCAAAGCGGACTACTTCGTCATTCATCCGGAATAAAAGCTCATTCGCTCTTAAATCAATAAGCACGCTCCCTGTTGCAAGGAAAGGGCGCCCCATGATTATGGGAACTTCAGAGTCCACCTCACAGTCCAAAATAACGAAGTCTGCCGGAAAGATAAATGAAGAAACCTTCACCAATACATCATATAAAATACCAACAGGTTATTTTACCGACCTATCTGCCATCACGAGCCTCATATTGATTGGAGTAGGATCACCCAACCCCAACTTTCTGTAAATAGATAGCGGTATCAAATTGATGCTGGCTCCTAAATCGCATAATGCCTTGGCAAAATTCAAAGATCCGACAGTGCAAGGAATAGTGAAGGCACCGGGGTCAGCCTTCTTCTGAACTAGTTATCTGGTAGCGATTGCACTGCAATGATGAACAGTATCCGTCAACTCATAACTTGCTGCCCGCTTCTTTGTCAAAAGATCCTTCATAAATTTTGCGTACCCATGCATTTGTTCCAGTGCCTCGACCAAAGGAACATTAATAGTTAGCTGCTTCAACATAGTCATAAACTTATTGAACCTGGTATCGTCAGCTTTCTTCTTCAATCTCTGAGGAAAAGGTGGTGGTGAAAGGGGAATAGTTTTCTCCACCGCTTCCTTTTCATCTTGCTTTAGTTCGGCGATCTTTTCAGACTGTGGACGTTGAGAGGTGATGTCACAAACAACCTCATCAGCTGCTTCGGCATCTTTTGGTTCTGCAATGATCTCATTATCTTCTATATCATCAACCACCTGCTTGCCTTTGGATGGATTTTCCAACACTTTACCACTTCGGGTGGTGATAGCCATACATGATCCATCATTCCTTGGATTTTACACTGTGTCGCTAGGTAGTGTTCCAGCTTTTCTTTGATTTAATTCCGCTGAAAGTTGACTCAACTGCTGCTCTAGGTTCTTTATTGCAGTAGAATGTGAGTCAACCAATTGATTTATTGAAGACAAATCGTTCTTCACCTCATTCACTCCCGTATTAGTTGCCTCTACTCCCTTCAACAACTTCTCCATCATATGTTCCATCGACATCTTCCCAGAGCCAGATGCCACAGCCTCACGATTTCCAGGAGGAAAATACAAACCACTCCTATTAGTCCTATTCTTCCAACCACCTTGATCGCGGTCCTTGTATCCAGATTTATCATAATAGTTCCGACCTTGGTTTCCTTGGGCATTGCCTCGGAAACCCCCCTGATTATTCAAGTAGTTCGCTTCTTCCTCATAGTCGGATTCATCTCTTCCCTGTGATACAACCGCCTTAACCTTTTCGGTCTTCCCTGATAATAAATGCTTGGTCAAAAGATCCATCTGCGTTTTCATGTGAGCCATATCTTGGTCACGTTCCTCTTGTCTACGCCTCTGCTCTGCAATCAAGACAATAGATACTGTAGATCTTGCTACCTCAGAATCCCTGGTATGCCAAGCTCTACTCTGCTTTGTCATACGATCTAGCATATCACTTACCTCAAGAAAAGTAAGGTCCATGAATGATCCACCTGCAGCATTGTCAACCACTGGCTTTGTCACCGAGTTCAAAGCCCTATATAATATTTCCATCAAGTGTATATTCATCATCTGATGGTTTGGGCATCTTATAAGCTTCTTCTTGAACCTCTCCCCTGTTTCGTAGAGAGCTTCAGTTGGAAGCTGTCAAAAATTACTGATCTCATCCCGTAATTGGGCTCTCTTGGATGGCGGAAAGAATCTTTCTAGGAAAGCATCTTTCAGTTGCCTCCAATTAGTAATAGAATCAGGAGTTAGCCCGTTCAACCATAGAGTTGCCTCCCCAGACAGAGACAATGGAAATAAGCGCAGCCGAATTGCATTCTGCCCAACTCCTGGATTGTCAAACGACTTGCATGTTGAAATAAAGTTGATCAGATGCATATTCGGATCATCTCCTGCGAGTCCACCAAATAACCCCTTGAGCTGCAATAACTAAATCATGGTGCTAGTGATATTGAACTTAGCTCCGGGTGCCAAGGGTGGAGAAATAATAGCCCCTGTGGCACAAGCTCCATCCAGATCGTCATCATCATCATCAAAAGGAGCCTGCACAGCTCGGCGGTCAGGTCTCATTCTAGCTTGACGATCTCTCCTGTGCATAGGTGCTGCCACCTCATCTGCACGCCTAGGATTCAGTAACTCATCATCACCCAGGTCCTCATCATCAGGATTTGTTGCCCGACCTGGGTTATCAATATTCTGTTGATGCACTTGAGCAGCTGCCAGTGCAGCTAGTCTAGCCTGCTCCTGTTGATCCGCCCTTCTGTCAATGTCACGTTGTGCATCCATTCTGCCAATAAGTTGTGGTTCAGAATTGATAGGTAATAACGGTTTACCTGAACTTCGCGTGTTTGGCATGCACTCAAGAAAACCTGAATAAAACACAAACAACAACTAAAAGTAAAATACGAGAATCTTTGACCAAAGGGTCTAGTAACTATCACAAACTTAGTTGACAACTGTATTCCCCGGCAACGGCGCCAAAATTTGATAACGCTCAAACTACAGTTCTCATAAGAGTGTAAGCGGTCGTCGTCAAATATAGAACCCAACTGGGTTGGGTGTCGAATCCCACAGGGAATACTTGGTCACTAAGTATGTAATGATTAGTAGACTGTTGATCAAAAATTCTATGAAAAATGGGGGATTTAATTGTAGCGTGAATTAAGAGTATCAGAGTAACAAAGAAAAACGGAATGTTTAGTAGGTTTTAATCAATGAGAATTTTAAGTTAGGGTTATGTCCACCTTATGAGTTTTACGTATCTATTGGCCATGAGTTATGCGGAATTCATACATGCATGCGCTTATAGAGATTCGTATTCTATGGTAAATCCTAGTGTCTTTCGACCATCAAGGATTATATCACTTTAACTCTTTCGAGCTTAAAACGTATACTAATGGTACGAATTCTCCAAGAGGTTAATCCAGTTACGGCACTAACTTTTAAACAAGGGTTGGTAGCCCTATTTCCTTGTCATTCTCTCTTTTCCAGACATGTAACTTTTCTTTCGAACAAGATAATGCTATACTGGCATATTCTATATGTTTGCAACCACAAGAATTCAATTAAGATGAAGAGAGTAATGATATAAGCAGCATACGTATCAAGAATTCACAAACTCATAGCAATAGATAGTATCTCATAAGGCTTCCATAACCCTAACAGAGAAGTTTAGCTACTCATGAGTGCAACGGAAGTCAAAATAGACATCATCATCATACCAAAATCTAGAACAAGCTTGACGATTTGGATGATTTTTGGCGTCAAAAAGGTTTGACGTTTTTCTTTCTCTATCCGTGCCTCAAGTGAGTCGTGTTTCTCTGTTAGTAACTTACAGAATGTGTAAATTAAAGAATACTAAAATTCGGATGAAAGAGTAGTAATGTAATCGGAAAGAATTAATAAGAATGGGGAGGAAGGAATGAATAATTAAAAAGCTTCGAATGAATGAATAATGAAATGCTGAAAAATTCAGCATCATATGGTTTTTATAACATCCTTGTCCTAGTCCTACTGAAATAGGGTTTTTATCTTTGTCCTAGTCCTACTTGGTTACTGCATACTTGTCCTAATCCTACTATGTTACTGCTGATCCCCCAAGTCTTTAGAAATGTTGTTTTTGCCCGGGATAAGTTCTCCATGCATCACTTTCAGCCCACAAGTTTCCAGAAGCTGCCTTCCTTCTTACTTGAAGTTTCCTTTGGCGTCCAACAGTCCATAAAATGCTGAAATCTTTATCATAAATACCTGAAATCTTGCTAATCACATTGGTTAGCTTACTTACAGGAAAAAGGACTAAAAGTGTAGGAATTATATATTTTGTCCTCAAAACTTAGCTAAAATATGGGTTCATTAAGGTGCTTTAGGCGTGTAAATACGCCTAACATCAACACCCCACACTTAAAGCTTTGTTTGTCCTCGAACAAAATATTACGTCCATGCAATCATCTAACTAGAAATAACAGCAGTAACACAAAATATTCATCAAGACAGGCACGAAAATTATCAGCAAAGAGTAGTTTTCTGATCACTACTAGAAACAATTCAACCTCCAACATAGACTCGTGATGATGGTTAATTCGTATCCACAAGTTAAGGCACAAAGAATCATACAAGACTACCCAAAACTCATCAACCATGTGTGTCTCACAATATATCACCCATAATTACTCACAAGTATTTCATTTTTCAAAACATGGGTATAAGATTATCCTTGCTCTCACTCTCACAAAGAATTCATATGTTGCAACTGATGACCATAGGCTTGCCCTTAGTGTAATGCTCTACTAATATCAGAATGTTAAGCTTAGGATCAATTAGGTCTTTTACAGGTTGTAATGTAGGCTAAGGGACGGGTAGGACTATTTTGGCCAGAAATAGTGACTATGTTCCTAAGCGCTTTAATACATCACATTATGCCATTAACACTCTCTTTTAATCAACCCTGCTACCTTTCTTTCATCTATCACCCCTTTTCACCTATTTTGTCATTCAAGCATAACTATCTTTTTATTTAATCATAAATATAATTTATCTTTTTGTTTTTCTATTTCTTTTTTTTTTATAACACACCTCTATGATAGACACTTTTTTTTCATAACAAATTCAAGTACCAATTCACTTTAAGGTATCACTCTCACCCAATTTCCTCTTATTTTGTCACATGACTTCATAATTTAAAGCACTTAGGAATTTGGATCGAATTATGGTCTTGAAAAAAAATGGATTAGGCTTACATATGAGGCTGTCAAAGAAAATGGCTTAAAGGCTCAAAAGGGTTGATAGGATAATGTCCACGGGTAGGTAAACAGAAGGTAAACAATCACAGGCTGCCAAAGAAATGCCTAAATCATCTCCTAAACTCACACTCTTTAATTCTCTTTACACACACACCAGGCAAGTTCTAGCATCAGTCACAGCACAGAATATACTATATCCTCACACACACAAGGCACATGGTCAACTTTATTGGGAGCAGTATAGACTCTTGACCCAACAGATGAATGAATTAAACCACACAATTATCACACAGTGAGTCACATGTAGAGCCTAAATGTCTCAATAGTAATGATTTAGCACAAACTCTTGTTATACTACCATGCCGTCTATCAGAACAATTTCATGCAAAATAAAAAAAAAACTAAAATTAAACTAACTAATTACGACTAATTAAAACAAACAAGAACTAGAATAAATGCAAATGTAGACAAAGAAGTATAGCATACAAATACCAGTACCCCACACTTAGACGGGACACACTGCCCTCAGTGGAAAATAAATAAGAAGAACCTGATTAGTCGGACTCATCCTCTATGTCTGGGGTCATACCCCCTGCATCGGAATCATTATCAGAGTCGTCGTCATCAGAGTTCTCCTCCACGTCGGAGTCTGGCATTCGCCGATCATCATTGGTTGGCATGTCGTCATCAAGAGGTTCCTCAAAATATACACCTACTCCACACATCGCCCTCGCATGCTCATTCATTGGGTAGTCATAATCCAACTTTTGGAGCTCTGCAGCAGTTGGAACACGACCCCCGCTCATCATGGTAAACTTTATCATGCCATATAAATGGCGGGAGAAGCTTTCGTCGCGAGCATGTCTTTCTGCAGTGGTTAGGTTGACGCCATGCATGGATTCAGCATCTTTAACCTTTGTGAGGTCAACCTTCTTCGGGTTGTGTGGAAGCTTATGATCTACAGGTTCCTCTTCGATGTCCTCCTTCCTCAATATCGCAGTCAACAGATTGCCAAAGCTGAAGTGGGACCTCTTGTGCAGCCTGGCCTTACGCATTGAAGATCGAATAATCGCCCTAATGTTGATGGGGATGTTCGTCATTAAAGCGTACACCAAGCACACTCTATCACGTGTGATCTTTGTGTACTGTGACCCTGGAATCAGGCAATAATTGACTATCCGCAACCATATCCGAGCTTTTCTGTTCAAGGAGGCATACGAGAAGGTATTGTGCCGACCGGTATCCTTGTGACGACTCCACCGTGCCATTGATCTTGTTCCGCATAGTATGTGTCTGATTGCCCTGTATGGAGGTCTGCGATAAAGCTCCTTGAGCGGTGATAGATCCACAGATGGAAGACCCAGAAAAGAGTTGAAGAACTCCGCATTCAGTTGCAAGACTTGGCCCCGAATCTTCACTTCACTTCCGGTAGTCTTTGGGGACCAATTGGCATAGAATTCTCGCGTTAGATCAAGATTGCATTCTCCCATATCTTGGAAAATGAAATCAAGATGTAGCGCCATGATTTTAGCCAAAATGCGGGGTTCTTTCTTACTATCTCATTAAGATACAACTTCGCATAGTCCTCCACCAAAAAAGTTAGTCCTCACTGGCGAGAAGTGAGTAGGCTTTGTAATCCTATCCAGGATGACCTAAATCAAATCAAATTGATTCTAAGCCCGAGAAAGATCGGTCACAAAATCCATATTGATCACCTCCTATTTTTATTTGGGCAAATCAATTTCTTAATATAACTCGCCAGGCCTCATGTGCTCAACTTTGACTTATTGGCACATCATGTACTTGGCTATAAAATAGGCACATCCCTTTTCATACCATTCGACCAATATAACTCCTCGAGATCATGATACATTTTTGTTGAACCTGGATAAATAGCATAGCGTGATTCATGTGCCTCAGCCAAAACCCTTTGTCATAAACCATCGATATAAGTAACACACAACCTCTCTTGGTACCGTAAATTATCATCGCCACTGATCTCAAAGACCATTACCTTTTGCCCATCAACATCACTCTTGATTTTCTTCAAGATAGGATCCAACATTTGTTTCTTCCTCCACATGAGCCAAACTTTCCTTGGAGTCGAACTCCAAGATTAGACAAGTGGTGAATATCCTTCACCAATTCCCACTTTTCTTCCTCCACATGAGCCAAACTTTTCATGGACAACCTGCTAAGAGCATTAGCAACTATGTTAGTTTTACTAGGGTGATAGTGAAGACTTATATCATGGTATTTGTAATACTCCAACCATCTCCCTTTGACTGAGAATTAGATCCTTATGAGTGAACACATACTTTAGACTTTTATGATTAGAAAAGATGTCCACATGCACTCCATATAAATAATGCCGCTAGATTTTCAAAGCAAAAACCACTACTAAAATCTCTAAATCATGAGTAGGATAATTCCTCTCATGCACCTTCAACTTCCTGGAAGCATAGGTAATCACCTTCCCAGGATGAATCAAAACACAGCCAAGTCCCACCCGGGACGTATCACAATAAAGCACTAATCCCTTATTACCTTCAGGCAATGTCAAAATCAAAGTCAAAGTCAGCTTGTGCTTAAGCTTCTCAAAACTCCCTTCACACGCTTCTGACCAAGAGAACTTTACCTTCTTTGGAGTTAACTTAGTCTAAAGAGGAGTTATCGAAGAAAAACCCTCCACAAACCTCCTATAATACCCAGCCAAACACAAGAAGCTCCGAATGTCGATTGAAGTCATAGGTCTAGGCCACCTTTTAACCACAACCACCTTTTGAGGATCCACCATGATCCCCTCACTAAAAATAATATAAATTAGAAAAGTTACAGTGTTCAACCAAAACTCACACTTGGAGAACTTGGCATATAATTGTTGTTCCTTCAAGGTCTGCAACACCACACGGAGGTGATTGGCATGATCCACCTCACTTTTAGAATACACCAAGATGTCATCAATGAACACAATTGAAAAATGATCCAAGAACTGCCTGAAACCCCTATTCATCAAGTCCATAAATATCAATGGGGAATTTAGTCAAACCAAATGACATAACCAAGAACTCAAACTGCCTATACCGAGTATGAAAAGCCTTCTAAGAGATATCCTCCTCCCTTACCTTAAGCTGATGATACCCAGAATGAAGTTCTATCTTAGAAAAAAATGTGGCACTTTGTAACTGATCAAATAAATCATCTATCCTTGGAAGAGGATACTTGTTCTTGACTGTTACCTTATTCAAATGCCGATAGTCATGCACATCCGAAGGGAACTATCCTTCTTGCTTACAAACAACACCGATGCACCCCATGGGAATACACTAAGATGAATAAACCTCTTATCCAGAAGATCCTTAAGTTGCTCCATGGGTTTCCTCAACTCAGTCGAAGCCATTCTATAAGGAAGAATAAATATTGGACAAGTGCCTAAAACCAAATCAATACCAAACTCTACCTCCCTATACGGAGGAATACCAGGAAGATCATCCAAAAAGATCTTAGGAATCTCACTTACTATCGGAATTAACTGAAAAGACAGACCCTCCGAGTTAGAATCTTTAACTTGGACCAAGTGATATATATATCCTTTAGAGATTAATCTCTAAGCTCTAAGATAAGAAATAAACCTCTCCCTAAGAGCTAGAGAACCACCCTCCCACTCTATAATTGGTTCACTAAGGAACCTAAAGACAACCGTATGGGTCCAACAATCTAAGGACACGTAACAAGAGTGTAACTAATGCATCCCTAGAATAATATAAAAATCAACCATTTTAGCTCAATTAGATCTACCAAGGTCGTCTTTCTACCAATAGATACCACACACCCCATATAGACTCTTTTAGCAATAACTGAGTCACCTACCAAGGTAGAAATAGAAAAAGGATTCGAAACAACCTTAGGATAAAAACCAAAACATACATCCACATATGGGGTCACATAAGAAAGAGTGGGCCCTGGATCAAGCAGATAATACACGTCACAAGAAAAAAGTTGTAATGTCCCAGTAAAAATATTAGGTGATGCCTCATATTTCTGTCTAGATACAAGAGCATACAACTTATTTTGACCAGTGCCGGTACCAGGAACATGAGCAGACACCAAAGCTGCACCATTAGGTGCAAGAGCAGAAGCTCAAGAAACTAGAGCTTTGACCGCTCTTGAAGTACCCTTACCAATCGGATAGTTTCTAAGCATATGTCCTAGTTGACCACATTTAAAATACATGTCCCTCCCTTCATCACAAAAGCCCCGATAAAGACGACCATAGAATCGGAAAGGAGGGCATGAAAAATCCGACTAAGCCCCACTTGCCTGAGATTGGGCACGCTGTGCCCAAAAATTATCACCACCTTACAGACGCCTGTTACCCAACTGCTTAGGGTAAGGAGTTCTAGCAGTAGAGAAGGAACCAGAACTCCCCCACTTCTTCTTCGGCCATTTGCCGCTATCCTGACCACCCTGATGCTGAGCACCACCCATCTTAGAGAACCTACTCCTCTTACCCTGCCTTTCCCCAAACTCTATCTATTTTCTCTTTTTATCCTCTATCTGCTGTATATGGACAACGAGCCTTGAAATATCCATATCCTTAATCAATAAGCAATCTCACTTTCAAGGATCAAATCCCGAGATAGCCCAGAAGTGAACTTTCTAATCCTCGCTATCATATCAGCCATAAAATCCATAGCATACCTTGAAAACAGATGGGACTTCAAGGCATATTCTTTGACAGACATTCTTCCCTGCTTAAGATTCACAAATTCTTTCATCTTTGCTTCCTTCAACTTTTGAGGAAAGAAGCAATCTAGAAAAGCATTAGAAAAGTACTCCCATAAGGATAAATCCTCAACATCATCTCTATCCCTATCCTATTCCTTGTACCATTAGTACGCAACATCCTTGAGCTGATAAGCTACAAAGTTTACCCCTTCTATATTCGTGGCCTGCATCACCCTAGAGATTTTCTCCATTTCATCCAAGAAAACCTGACGATCCTCCTTCACCTTTACTCTAGTAAAAGTAGGAGTATTTATCTTCATAAACTGGACAACCCTTGTGGCCTCAGCAAATAAAACACTAGATGTATCCCACTCAGCATGAGCAGCAACCAATTGAGCAATAACAAGAATTAATTAGCAAAATTCTGCATTAATCACCTCACCTTGAGGAGGACTAGTAGCAACAGTGGGAACTCTAGAACAATAAAGGATAGGACCCTGAGATCGAGTGCAAACTCCAGGTGTAGGGTGTACCCCTTCAACATTATCCCCAAATGGAATAGAAGAATTTTCTTTTGTTCCAGATCGCCGAGGTATGATCTGAAAAGCGAACAAACAAGGATTAGAGTAAATTCCAGGACTTATACTCAAAGGTTAAAAATAGAATACCAAGAAAGTGAAACATTCCTAAATACCGTGTAGCCTCTCTCTCTCTCTTTTGAGTGTGGTGCACTACACACCCCTAAAGGAGACTTACTAGACACCGCTTTATGGACTCCCAATTGTCCATGAACCCAAAGCTCTAATACCAACTTAACATGACCCGACCAGGGGCCTTGTTGTAATGGGCATCCCAAGTCCAACCAGGACTGGGGACCACCCCTAATACCCAACCTAACCGTCCAGCACATATCTTGAGTTGGATGAATTTCAAACATATAACAAGATTGGGCTATTGCATAACCATAGACTCTGGGATAGGTCGATATCTGTGACCATCCAAATGAGTCCAACCGCCTGATACCCAACTGATAACCAACCAAACTATAATCTAAACCATAACCATATGAGTTCTATAATAATTATATATAATCCTAAAATAAAAGAGTACGTAAAAACCAACAATACAGTTAACCGGTGTCAGCCCCAATACCAACACCAATACTAAGGATAACACCAATACCGACCCCACCCATTCCAACCCATAGTGGTTCCACAATAGCCTCTAACTAAAAGAATACCAAAATCTAATTGGGACATGCCCCCAACCATAGCCAAAACCAATATCCATAAATAAACCAAAGTATGAAATGACATCCATGAAATGGAGCCTTTTTGAAAACATGGAAACTCACCACTTTAATCCAATAGCTGATCTCGAAGTCCGATCGCTAAGAAAGAGGAGTAGAATGGTCGGTTCCTACATCGTGTAGGGATACAGCTACACAAAGATGGGTTAGCAGGTGAATGCTAGCATAAGCTCAGGATAAAAATAAAATATTGTCATTTAATAAAACCAAGTAAGACATCAATATACATATAAACCATACATATATATAACTATGTAGGGAAATGGAACCGAGTTTAGCATATATTTAAAACCATTAACCTAGGTATGTGTAGCTTAAGCATCCTTAACCACCCACAAGCTATATGGGTCTAGTGTAACCCCATAAATGAGCCCCGATGCATGTAGCCGCACGAACCAAAGATACCATTAGTGTAGGGGATTCCCAAGTACCCTTACCCTCCATGATACATATGTACAGTGCACTTAGAGGATTCTCATGTACATCATAGTATCATATAAGTTCAGCATGACCTACCTCTTATGTTGGCAAACATGATTTTCCAGTGTTCATTCATTGAACTCACACCTTCACGTTTATCTATCACACCCCGCCATTATTTCCTAATTAAAATAATTTCCAACCGACTAAACCATTGTTGTTAACTGAGGCTATACATAATGCTATCATCATACTGACTATAACATACATGTATTTTCCTTATCCAAATCTTTTTGAGACCAAGGCATTCCCATGTACCCATAAATCGCATTATCCAATTAACTTGGGAGAGTCCTATGTACCCCACAAGTGTTCCATTATTATGATTACTTGAGGGATTCTATTGTACCCCACAAAAATTATTATTAAACCCAAAAGCATTTTATTTGACCATTTAAATCATTTAGGGTTCCATTACTAAGTTTAAACCATGCATAAGTTTCATTAAAATCCAACAATGTAGTGAAAACATTCTTATAGGCATTTTATCAAACATATTGGGGGCATATCATTTCCAAAACCAAAGCCGATTAGTAAATAGTAATTCCCATGCAACCAATTATCCAAAATCACCATTAAAGTATATAAAATCATAATTAAAACATGGAAAAACCATAACCAAGCATTTATAACCAAAAATCCCTAAATTATATTTGAAAACCCAAAATCATACAATAATCAAACCATGAAAATATTGTATAAAACCATGCCTTTCATTGGAACTGACAACGAGGGAAGAAAATGCCTAAAACCAAGAAGATAATGGAGCTAAACCACCAACACAAGTCCTAAATTAATTTTTAAGATGAAACCTTAGCTTCCCTTGCCCAAGAACTTTAGAGAGGATTAGAGAGTGTTTCTCTAAGTGTTAAAGAATAGAATAATAGGGAAAATAACCTCCCAAGTGAGTTAAAAGTTGTGGGGCCTTATTTAGTTAAGTGGGAAAATGTCCAGATTGCCCTCACTTAAACTACACCAAAATCCTGTCAGAGAGATACGACTATCCATACCAGTCGTACCCTTCAAAATGAGTGGTACCCACCACTCATACCAAAGGCCATCTCACTTGGACCCAAAACTGTCCAAGGTATGACTCACCCTAAACCATGTTGTATCTATGTATACAATTGGTACCCATGATTCGTACCCCTAGCAGAATAGAATCTATAAAAAAAATTGAACACTGCCCATCATACGAGTCCATGGTACGACTTGTACCTTGTCTTATGACTCATGGTGAGCCACTCATACTGAGATCCAACTTAGTTTACCAAGTATAAGATTAAGTGAAGGAAAGACCCAAACCAAACGACCCGTGTCCACCGATATGACTCGTACCACCCAAGTCGTATCCATTCCTAAAACCAAATCCAACCTACTAACCAACAATGGTCAGCATACGACTAACCCATACCACTCATATCCCGGTGTATGAGTCATTTCCCCTAGTCGTATCCTGTCCAGAGACCAGAAAGCCAAGAAATTTTCTAAGGGCCAGAAACCCAGGGTGTTTCATAAACTTGACTCCCCCAAAATTATATCTAGAATGGATCTCACCGGATTTCATTTCCTAAAAACATTAGAAATAAATCAAAATATGATAATTAGAAACTCCCACTATAATACACAAGAAAATAGTCAAGAATATGAACGTTTAGACTTGTGTAAATAGCAAGAGAAGAATGAGAATCATGAAATATACTAAATATAACTATAATAATTCTCCTATCATCATTACCTATTCCCAATCAAATATTGACAATGTTGATAAAAAATAACATCAATAAATTAAATAAAAAAAGAACTGATTGCAAACAGAAAGAAATCAACAAAAACCAAAACCCCTAACATTCCTCTACTTGAATTATTGACTAGAAAGGTGACCTCTATTTAAGTAACAATCAATATATGTTGACAATTACAACTACACTGGAAGATATCTATAATCAAAAGTTGACATCATTGACAAATAAAATACGATAACAAATCAATAATTAGGGTTTTTTTGTCTTTTTTTACACCAAGCCTATTTTATCTGAAAAAGGCTTTATTGCCTATTTTTTAAACACCAATTCACACCAATAACGAAAAAAATAAAAAATTACCATAATCTTAGGAATTTAAAATCTTCTTCATTTAATTTTTAATATGTGTGTTATAGTCAATATTTAATATCATAAATATAATGGTATAATTATTAAAGAAAAAAAAAAGACAATTTTATCTTAAGAGGAAACTTTTAATGAAGGACAAAAAGTTCAAACAACATTTCCAAGACCCTTCACAATTTTAATATAGTATAGATATAGATTATAGAGTAAGACTGGTTTGCTACTTGAGACAATTGCTTTGCATTCTAAGAATTGAGCAGGATAAGAATCTGTATGGAGAGCATGAACTTGAGTCATAGGCATGATGTGAACAAGTAAAATATGAGTAGAGTGTCATCTTGACTAGAGTATAAATAATACAATAGAATAATAATGGATCATTATCTATGATTATATTTCTTAAAACTCTTTATTGTTAGAATTTCAAGACCTGAATTAGTTCCTCACCACTTCATCTTCCACTTAGCTCAAACGTCGATGTTTTAAGTCTGTACACTTCTTTCCTAAAATGGATTACTATCAAATAACTCTACATGGTTGGGGTATCACTATATACATGAATGCTAAACTCTCCCTTAAAGAATACATCTGCGGATACTAAAATTCTTGCTAGGACTTCTTTATGAGACATCTCTTAACTTTCTCTTGCCTCTAGTGCTATAATTCTATACATTAATCTCTTATTTACATACTTATACACTTTCTCTAATAGTGAAAAATATGGTCTCCTCATATTAGTCTACTAATATCACACCTCTAAATTTCTATCTACTCAATAAAAAAAATTAAAATGATACTAAGAGACTCGACATTGTCTATATATAGTCTCTTCAATCAATATCTCGGAGACATAAAAGAATATATCTAACCTTTCACCACCTTTCATAACTTAATAATACTAAATTAGGTACATATAGTATTTAGGAGCTTAGAATCTCATGTAATAACATACTATCTTCGGTATCCACCTTTCTTTATAAAACTTAAGGCTCTTCTCAATTTAATTCCTTAGTGTCCCATCTAGGGACACATGTACATAATACTTACACCTTCACACTTTCTACAAGTTATTAACTTAAATTCATGCACACGCTAGGTCAAGCCTCTATATCAAATTCAAACTAGCATTATTACCCTTAAACTATCTTGCTTTTTATCATAGTGATCATATAAAGTTTATGTTTATAATCTAGAATTAAATATGGATGGCAATACTATCCATTTATACTACACCAAATTATAGCTAGTAAAGTAAAATCAAGATACACTAGTCCCTTGAAAATTGCATGAGTTGATCTTACTTACACCATTTATTTAATTGAAGCTTTCAAGCACATCCCATTTCACAATATATATACTATTTATCCATTCATTATACATCATTTGCTAACTAGATTCATAACCTTGTGAGTATTATAGGGTCATTTCTTCAAAATTACAAGGTGTGCCTAAATTTGTCAATTCCTGACTGCTTTGTCCTTTTGTCTACAAACTATGCTTTATATTTACTAAAATAATGACGTTCCATCATAAAATACTTCCCTAGTTCATATATACACTAAGTCACCTTAGCCATCAACTCTTTTTCTACATACTTCCATGAAATCTACACAACACTTATCGCCCCTTAGTTAACATCTAAGGACATACTTGTAACGACCTGTTTTTTGATAAAATATGTGAAATTTATGAGTTTGTGCGATTTAACTATTTTTCCTCTTTCTGTAGTTGCATTATAGTATTTTTAGAGGGTGATTGGCATGATTCTCGATGCATTTTGGTATTATTTACGTGATATTGTGTATTTTGATGGCTTCGAGAATCTTACTTTGAACTTATGTGGATATCTTTTGATCCGTGTGATGGATGGCTGAACGGACTATGCCAGCAACTCTAAAATATCAAGTTTAGGCTAGTTATACCTTTGGTTTGGTCTCAGTGCACCGCAGCTCATTTTGATCTATTGATCAGAAAGTTGGAAAATTAGAAATATGATTGTAAGACCCACATTTGATCGAAATGACCTCGGGTAAAAATTTTGACTGTTCTAGCAGCTCCGAAATATCAATTTTAGGTTGGTACCATATTTTATGTGATTTTATGATTTTTAAATCTCTTTTTGACCCTCAGTTTGAGAAATTGTGATTATGGATATCAGGGGTGAACTCTATGAAAATGATATTTTTTTGAAAATCCGACTTCGCCAACGCGTCCGGGATGTTGAATTAGTATGATTTCATAGTTCTTTTGTATATATCGGACTTCGAACGAATCTCGAGTACCCCATCGAAGTACATTTGGACTTAGATTAATTTGCACTATAGCAGATTTTTTTGCAATATAAAGTAGTTTATTTTACCCTTTTTTGGCCCATTTTATCCATTTTTTCACCTTGCCTCTTGAGATTTAAATCTTAAAATAGTGTGGGAGATTAAAACTGAAGCTTGTGGGAGCTTGGGAAACTAGATTAACATTTATTTCTTCATTTTCTTACAGATTTAAAGAAAAAATTCACCCCTTAGTAATTTCTTGATTAATTTCTCACAACTCCAAAAATATTTGGGCTTGATTTTAAATCTCAATTTCACTTCTTTTCACTTAAATAATATTTAATCTTATAATTACTAGTTTTTCATCAATTCAACCTTCAAAACAATTTTGATTATTAATTTTAATCCAAATTTCAAAAAATTTACCTAGTAAAGCATAAAAATGATTTTTCTTTTATTCGAACCTCACTTTTTACTCTATTTGACTTGGATTTTCAGTTGTAGGCTCCTAAAAATATGAAAAACATATTTTTGAAGTAAAGTTATGATTTTGCCTTTCTTTTTTAAAAATTCATTCTGAGGGTCTGTTTTGACCCCTAACCTAAAGTAGTCAATATGGGTGTCATTTGTTTTTTTACTCGTATATTTCATATTTGATGTTTGTAGTAAATTTTGGGATCGTTCGTGGAAAGTAAGGTCATGAGTTCAAAGTGTAGCGGACCGGTTTCGACATTTGAGGTAGATTATGGCTTAACTCTTTTAGACTGGGTTGGGTAGTAAGTGATGGTACAAAATGCATGTTATGTGTGGGAAATAATCATATGAAAATAACTATCTATGTGTTTTGTCTTTGTGGGGGCCTATATGTGATGTAATTGTCAAAATTGAGATATAATATGATATGTGTGACTGTGTGGGGTCCTATGTTATATTGATAGCGTTGAATACATGTGAATAATTATATTGTGTTGTTTTTTCGTAACTATATATTCCCTTTGATTACCAAAGTAAAATGTTAACGCTCAACCAAATAGAAAAACAAAATAAAATAACCCAACTATCTATGTTCTCAGCTAGACATCCCTAGCCTGAGAAAACACCCTCACTGTATGGTTTTGGATATCCTCTTTTTGCATTGTTATAATTACTTGTATGGTTTGGCTTTATTCTAGGAGCCTTACCTTGGGCAATTCTGTCTTTTTTCCTTTTTGTATCAGTTTGGGTGATAGGATTACTAGTCTAGGTATGCTGCGACAAGTTCCACCATGACCCTTATTTTTGGGCCGTGACAATGCTACCCCATCACTTATTTAACAGATACATGACTCTATCAACATACATAAATAAATCACCATCTCCACTTTTGGTTTCTATCCATTTGACTTTATATCTCTAATCTTAGGTGAATTTATGCACCTAAGACTTATTATCCGACCTTAATTAGTCTTGTTTTGAGGACTTCTTGTGATCTTAATGAGTTCTTAAAGATACAATTAAGAATAAAAGTGTTAAAATACTTGATTATAATGTTTAAGGTGTGTTTCAAATAAGTTTGGAATCAGTTTGGTCACTTAGAGTTTAGACGAGAAAATTAGTGTTACTAGCTTGAGCTATGTGTTGTTCTAGTTGACCTCGATGGATTCTAGTGTGTGTAATGATTTAATAAGGGAATAATTGTTTAATCATGAGTGTAATAACTTGTTATAGTGTTTAAGGTTCAATTAAATCATGCCAAGTGACTCAATACTAAGTTAAAGATCAAACGGACAAAACTAGTACTCGTAGCTTAAGTTGCTAGCTCATCGTCTTGGATTGTATGTTGTTTTGAGCTTTAATTCATGGTGTTTAATGCTATATCATGATTTTTTAGTTGATCATAATGAAATATGTATGATTAAAAATCTAGAAATCAATTAGAAATATCATCACGATGCTTGGAAAGGTTGGACGTACACATGGGATAATATTTGACAAAAAATGGATGTTTTGGAGTCATTGTCGTGTCAAGGAAATTAGGCACCATTATAGGTCCATTACATATCCCCTACAGACCTTTATAAAGGTGTGCCATGTCCCTAAGTCAAAATCGCCAGCTTTGGTCCTACTATAAATAGGACACTTAGTTGTTATGTTGACATCTTGGATGACCTTGGGACTTGAAGGGAGGCTGGAGAACACTTCAAATAGGGGTTTTCTTCCATTAATTTTTTTTTATGGATTTTAATATGTATTCATTCATTGTGGTTACAATTACGTCTATGGGCTAAACACTATTTTTCGAGGTTAAGGCCAAGAGCATGAGTATTATGGTTATGAATTGATTTGGTTTAGTTGTTTATCTATTTGGTTGTTTATTTATCCTTATTATTACTATTTTAAGGAATCATAACCCTTATAATACATACATAATCATCTTGTGAACCAAGAAGGAGGAACAAGAGGATAGAACATGGGCTAGATCGAATAGGATTGTAATCGTCTAATTGAATGAAGTTATAATTTGCATCTAGGATAGGAATATACCTATGTGCCCTATTTTGTTCAATTATGGGATGAAATATGCATACATGTAACTTATTTTTTCCATCCTCACTCAACAACGTAGTTATGGGGCTCTGTTAGATAAGTGATTAGAGGTTCAGAATGCCATAGTCATAGTATAAACTAAGTGAACCAACAACCATGATAACTAACTTAACCAATGAAGTTCTATAACGTAGTATGATTGTTCATAGAGCCTTAACTCTAGGTTTTTCCCATTGATTATTCAAAATTTTACTTTATTGCATTGTTTAGTTCATGGTTACATTTAACTTACAAACTCTTGTGGTTACGTATACACTGAATTAATCTTATTAGTGAACTAGTCTTGGATAGTTGTTAACACAAGTCTTTGAGGAATCGATACATGGCTTGTAAAAGGACATTATATTACTTGGTGAGACCATGTACACTTGCATGTAAGATTGGGAGCAATAAGTTTTTGGCGCCGTTGCGGGGACTTGTAATTTTGCAACCGTCAAGTTTTAGTTTTATTTTTTATTTTTTTGGTTATTTTCACTTGGTTTTGCTTTTTGAATTTGCAGGCAATGGGTTAATAGGATAGTAAGCTGGCAAGAGATCGGGAATTGGTTGAACTAGACCTCGAGCCCAAGTAACATTTTTACCAATAGAGGAGAGAAGCAGTCCTTCTCTACTATATCCAACAAATTTATGAGGAACAAAACATTCTTGCTCCCATGGTTGAGGATCCACCAGCCCACAGGATAGTTTGCAAAGTGGTAATCCCATTTGCGACTAATGTGACATCTGTTATTCACAGACTGACTACTGAAGGTATATTTGAACTTAAGAAGAATATGGTGCAGCTTCTGCATAGCTGTGGACAGTTTATCGGGCTATCACATGAAAATCCACAAGTCCACTTGCAAAACTTTTTGGATATTAGAGATACATTCATCCCTACGGGTGTGTCAACAGATTATATAAGACTGAAATGCTTCCCCTTTTTATTTTTGGGGAAAGCAAAAAAGTTGGTTAAACACTGAGCCGGTAGGTTCAATCACAACATGGGATGACTTGGCCCAAAAATTCCTCATTCGTTTCTTCCCATATGGCAAGACTGCGATACTACACAGTGAGATTTTGAGCTTCAAACAAAGACCAGATAAGAACCTATACCATGTTTGGGAGAGATTCAAGTCTTTTCTTTGGGACTTTCCACATCATCAATAGTGCAATAAGGTACTAGCTCACACATTTGTTGAGGCACTTGACCATAATGCAAAAATTTTGCTAGATTTAGTTGTAGGTGGTCAAGCTTTGGAAAAGACATATGAAGAGCTATACAGTTTGTTGAACCAGCTTGCCCAAGGAAATCTGGATTGATACCTCAAGAAGATCGGTAAAAAGGATTGCAGGGATGATTGAAGTTGATAGAATCACTACCTTAGGCGCCTAACTTTCAGCTATGCAGAATCAGATGATGACCCAATTCAAAAAGTTAGGTGTGCAACAGACTCCGACATAGATTAATGCAGTGTAGAAGATCCCATCATGGTGTGAGATTTGTGGCAACAGTGGCCATTCTGTAGATATGTGTGGTACCAATCCTGAATCCATCGACTTTGTGGCCAATGCACAAAAGCTAAATTATGGTAATGCCTACAATCAAAAGTGGCAGACTCAGCCAATATATCCTTGGATCAACAACTAGCAGCAGTTCCAGAAGAAGCAGAAAAATACATAGTCCAGTAACATTGAAAAAACTCCAAAAAATATTCTGGCCAACCACAAACAGATGGTTGCTGAAATAAAAATATCAGCAAATTGTACGAAAATAATTAAAGCAATAAGTAGGGCAACTAACGTATGCATGAAATACAAGGCCTCAGGGTGGTTTTCCAAGTGATAATAAACCTCCTAAATAAATAATGACAATCACTTTAAGGGGTGGTAAAGAGCTAAATAATAAGCCTTCAAAGACAAATAAGGAGGTAGATGTAGAGTTGGTTCCTCTACCGATTGCAAAAAAAGTTGCTAAAAATTTGGGGAAGTCTAAGTACATGAGAAAAAAATCTATTGAGAAAGAAAAACCACCACCAGTATTCCCATTGCGGTTCCAGAAAGCAAAGGAGGATGCATGTTTTAATAAGTTCTTTGACACGTTCAAAGAACTTCACATTAACCTTCCACTTTTATATGTTTTTCAAGGAATGCCAAAGTACGCTAAGTACTTGGGATGTGATGACTAATAAAGTAAGGTTTCAGTACATTGATTCGGTGGTATTGATGGTAGAGTGTAGCTCTGTGATAATTTAAAAGATACCCAAAAAGCTTAAGGACCCAAGGAGTTTCACTCTCCCTTTTCAGATTGGTGACGGTGAGGTGGTACATGCCTGGAGTGATTTAGGGGAGAGTATAAATTGATTCTTTTTTCTATGTTCAAAACTCTTAGGTTGGGTGAGTCGAGACCAAGCCTTTTGATGATCCAATTGACGGACAGGGCCATAGTTAAACCCAAAGGAATATAAAGGTTAGTCAGTTTATAATTCCTACTGATTTTATTATTATGGATTTTGATACATATAGCAGGGTGCCGATCATTCTGGGATGTCCATTCTTAACCATGGAATGAGCATTAATAGATGTGAGAGAGGTCACTTTCACAATGTGATTGGATAATGAAGCAATGGTTTTTATAGTGTATAAGTCACCTAATCTATGTTCCCACTACAAAGATTTGTGTATGATTATAGCGATGGAATTGGATAAGTGTGGGGTGGTAGAAAGTGCACACCAAAGATCTTTTGGAAAATCTCATTAAGTTGCCCCAGCTAGCACCTAAGCTTGAGTTGATGATGATTAATGAGCCTAAAAAGGATGTTATTGAAAAATCTATTGACCTTGAGAGTACACACTCAAGAGGTCAGAAACAAATAAGAAGATGGTTGATAATGCTCAACTTACATGTCAATTTAAGTACAAGAAAATCGTTGAAAATATATTTACCTAACTAGGAGTCTGGGTTAAATTCACGAGGAACAATGTGAGTGGCGATTGAGTAAGTCTAAAATTATAGTTGCTTGCTAGGGTCAAACCTAAGGTACAAAATGGTTTGGGGGTTTTCAATTTTGTTGAATGTAAAGGCAATTTTTGGGCTTCTAAGGGACTAATTTGAGACTAAGAATAATTAAATTATAATCAATTAAAATAGATCTTGGGACTATGCTTTCCTAGGGGAAAGTTATGCATGGGAACATGATAATTTGATGCAAATTCTAATCGTTGATGATATGGTAGGTTAGGTCTAAAGTCCTTGAGGATAGTTTTTCAACAAAACCTCAAAGATTTCACTTATTGACTCTTTCGAGTACCTAACGATTGTATCAATTAAGGCCACCCAATACCCCAATTAGGGAACCCTATTTCTAGGATGGTACCTAAGGGAGAGTCAACCTCATATTCACCCTTATGTTTAAGATGGTGAAAATTAGCCAATTAAGCTCAATAATTGTATACTATTGCCTTGGTTCCCACATCCCTCTTTCAAGGATGATGAGGGTTTCTAAAGTTCATCCAAACCCCTCTTTTAAGAATGCTTTGAGCTTTCAAGAGCTTGAGATTTTCACCCATCAAACCCATTTGGGTATTTAGGTCTTTTATCCACAAATCCCAACCATTTCAACCAAATAATAGTAGAACCCATCATCAACCAACAAGAATCTACACAAATACATCACAACTATACATAAATTCACCCTAATCAAACATAACCCCAAGAGTTATATCTAGTACATCATAAGGATAATGAAAATAAATATACCACAATGTCCATCAAAGTTATTCATAAGAAAAATAAAGAGAGGACAAACCACACTTTAGAATCAAATGAATATTCAATAAACAAAGCCACATCTAACTTTAGAGCTCCTCTAATTAAATCTTGTCTCAAATTAGTGTAAATTTAAGCTCCAAGCTCCAAGAAATTACAAAAACCCTAAACTAAGGATGGTGTAATACCCCGAGAATCCAAACCAATATTAGAACCATGCTTCAAGATCCTGACAAATAAATTATAGTGCTTTGGTAGTTTTATGAGCTAGTTTGATATATATTAAGGCCTCAAATAAATCCTAGATATTAGACGAATCAAAATATCCCTTACCGATTGAGTTCTTGAGAAAGATGTTGCTATAGTCAACCTCAAATAAGTATATCTTTCATTTTACTAAGAATTTTTGAGATCACGAAATACCAACAGATAGATAATCAAATTAGATTTCCAATGATACAAATTTAGTCTTAATCCAATATTGGAGTAAAAAGTTATGCCCATTTTACCAAAGAGTTATCTAACTGCCGAGGTGTGACGGCCAGAGTAATAGACCATCAAGTCAGTGATGGACCATCAATCCAAGCCGTCAACCTCAGGTAGTAAGCTCATTTTTGGCCATAAACTGATGGTTTAAGTGACGTTCAGTCACCAGAGTGATGGTCCATCACCCAAACCGTCAACCGGACCCGTTCAGCGACTTAATGATGATTTTAATGAGATTTTTGGGTATTTTCCACCTTTTTAACCCCTAATTCCATAAACTTAAAAAGTATAACTCTTCATTCATCGTCAACATCAAAATTAGAATTTCTATCAAGATCATTCCCCAAGAACAAGATTCAAGCCCTTTCTTCAAGAAAACTCAAGAATCCAAGCGTCACCATTCAAGAACCTTCAAGAAAAGATATTCTCCTTCAAGATTTAAGCTTTTGAGGTATGTTAGATATTCATCCATGGGACCTTTTTACCCATGGAGTCCAAGAATTCATCTTTTATGTTTTAAATTATGAAATTACATGTTTATAATAATTTATCTCCATGAAGCTTTTATGAATTTTGATAATACTAGATGTTTACAACCTATTTTCATTTAAAGTAGCCTTTACACATTTGAAGCATGAAATTTCATTGTTAAATCCCTAAGTATGGTTTTTGTATTTCAATCATGCTATTTCCACATGTTTTACTCATTCCCATGCTTAAGTCCATAAATTTCTTGCCATTTAAATTTCAAGTTAAGATTATAAGTTGATTCAGGTGGAATTAATGCATTATAGTATATTTTAAATATTGTGGTTCCCATATCATGTTCATGAGAATTTAGAATAAATCCTCAGTTTATGATTTTATCATGTGATTGTGTTATCTTATCATTTTTAAAAGTGTCCCCATGTTAAAGTCTTAATCCCCATGTGTTTGATGAAAAGCCAAACTGATGAATTCTGAGTAGTGATTCTCTATTATGGTTTTCAAAACTTTCATGTGTTTCTATTATTGTACTATCGAGTCCTGGGAATTCTGAATACCCAAAATTTTGATGTCTACATAGTTTCAGTATCTTTAGAATGATTTCAGATAAACTATGGGCATTATTATTCAGTCAAGTTAATCATGATCAGTTATTTGTTCAGTTAAGCATAGCTTATTTTTGTAATCAGTGTCATTTCAGTTGGGAGTAAGATTTAGCACCGAGCAAACCTAGGGATGGGGGCTCACCTGCCAGTAGAGGGTGTGATCTTTAGTAGCAATCCCTTAGTTCCAGAACTACGTAGCTAGCGTAGGTTAGAGATATCAACCTGCCAGTTAAGGGTTGATAAAGTGTTCACCTACCAGTTGAGGGTAACACATATCTCATTAGAGCACCTGCTAGTTGAGTGTGACTCTTTAGTGGATCCACACATCCATGTGTTAGTACCCATGGCACGGTACTGACACCCTTTCAACTAGGGTTACAGGTTGGACCCCAATTAGCTCATTAAGGCATTTCGGCTAGATGATAGCTCTCACAGTCCCAGTCGATATTTAGCTCAGTAATGAATCTCTGTATTGCTGACCATAGCATACAAATATTAGTTAACCATTTATCAGCATTATATATTTTAGTTTATAGATTATATTTAGATAATGTGTTATGCTAGGTCATGTATTCTCAGTCTTTACAAATCTCATGTATTCTCAGTCTTTACAAATCTCATGTATTCTACTCAGTACTCCATGCTATTCATTCAGACAGTTATTACTCATGCACATGAAACCACGCATATAAGCCTAACCTCATTTAGCATACCAATACATTCAAAGTATTGATCGTATACTCATTTCTTGCGTAATGATGTATTATATCATAGGTTTGGACATTTGGGTTCTTGACCATACTTAGATAGATCATCCTATAAGTAGCAGTCAACAGTAGTGAGTCCTCATCCTTCGAGGATAAGTTATCTTACATTCAGTATGTCAGTAGTTCAGTTATTTAGTCAGTCGAATATTAGTTAGGGGCTCGTCCGATCAACTCCCAATCAGTCAATTTAGAGGCTTTTAGACTAGTACAGATAGTTAGTCAGTTTTCAGTTATCACTATCTGCCATTTTATCAGTATTATCAGTGTTGTTTTATACACATTATCAGATGTATGATTTAAAATCTTATGGCATTTTTTAGTTAAATTCCGCAATTACTCTTTTGTTATCAGTTTGATTCAGTTCTCACAACATGTACCAGTATCATGGGTTAGCTTGTGGTCACTTATGACCGTAAGCACCATGTAGAGCCCAGGGTGTACTTTTGGGTCATTACAAACTTGATATCAGAGTCTAAGGTTTTAAAGTGTCCTAGGGAGTCTGAAAGTCGCGTTGCATAGAGTCTTGTGCATGGCTGTGAAGCACACCACACTTATGGGCAAGAGGCTACAAGACGTTTTAGAAAAGGTTTTCATTATTTCATATCTCAGATCGTGCTATAGAATGGTCCTCTAAGAAAGTTATACAGATTCTTATCTTGCTCTATTCATGTCAGCCCTACCTTGTTTTCAAGGTAATAGAAATAATCAAGCTTAAATCCTTATAGGTAGAGATTTTCTCAGATAATTCCCATAAAAAGTTATGGGATTGTATACAAGTTTGAAAGTATCCCATTAGTGCCTTTATGTTCCAAAGTATGAAAGATTTCATTCATGATTCATGAAAATCGTGCATTTAGACAAAGTTAGATGTGCTTTCAGATCTCTCTTAAAAATCCTATAATAGCATATAAACTAGAGTTAGAAATATAAACCTAGAAGTTTAGCAGTAGTAAAAAGGGGGATAGTATTATCTAAATTCAGTAGATTTTGCATTCATGAGGCTAGTTATATGATAGGTGAATCAGTAGGCTTGGAATAGTGTATACAAGAAAAGAATTTAAGTTTGTTGATTTGAAAGTATATATTGTTGGTGTAGTCTTTCAAGGTGAGCTTATTATTTATGTATATTATAATACCCCAGATTCTAGAGTAAAGTGGTGGCAGTTCAGTTTTGAGATGTTGATTGAGTAGTTCCTAGACCTAGAATGATGGCTTTAAGCTAAGGGGAAGATGATAGAACAATTAACCAAGTTAGGCTCTAAGATCCTAGTAGTGATGCCAGTATGTGTAGAAAAATAGTAGGAGAGGATGATGCCCAACTCATTCTTATATTAGTTCAAGGTTTTTCAGTCATCACTATATCTACTCATGCCTTACATGACAGTTCCATAATCATAGTTCATGGTCATGCATATCATAAAGAATTATGTATGCTTTCAGTCCCTAGTATAAGGAGTTCCATATGCTCAGCAGTAAGAACCATGTTCCATGAATTTAAAAACTCCAAACTCAGGTCATGCAGCTCATGAATCATGTATTTATATTTTAAGTATGTTCAGTTCCAGTACCCATGCAACACTTTTAATGATCAGCAAAATTGAGATTATGTTATGTATATCCTCAGTTTAGGTCTCTTGATAAATCTATGATGTTGATATTCTATTCCTTGGGCCTCTTTCAAGTGTTAAGTTCTGTATAGTGTTCATGCATACTTTAGGTCCTCAGATTTTAACCTTTTAATGACCTCTCCAAATGAAATGATATAGTGATGAGAAATTGCTTAGGTGGGAGAGAGTAAATATTTCATGTTAAGAAAAGATTATTACGTGCTTGTTTTACACAAGGATGTAGTTATGAAGATAGGCTTGAATGTCATGTTGGTTTGTAAGTGGATAAATGCATTACGCATTAGTGAATGGTTAGTAAAAGGTTGTATTTAGTTGTTGAAGGGGAAATCAGAATTTCTCAGGAGATGGGAGGTTATGAAATGCATAGTGTATTGAATTCATGACTCAGACAAGTATTACAGTGTTATGTATGCATTTTACAGATTCAAGTAGGCTTGAACATAGTGGGAGAATTCAGTCCAGCTCAAACTTCAGTAGGTAGAGTTATCACTGCCCATATGAATATTTTCAGTAGTCTTAGGTGAAGTGTAGTATTAAGGTGGAATGTATAGTTGAGGGAGTATTCCAAGAGTATGTCTAAGTTTGAAAGTAATAGTTGTATTGTCTAAGGCATAGCAACTCTATCCAAGCTTGGGTTTCATAGGCTGATGTTCTGTGTTACAGAATTGTAGCCATGATGGGATTCCTTATATAGATGTATTATTCAGATTATGCCCAAGATTCTCTACTCTCTAATATTATTAGAACTTCTTAGAAAAAGTAGTGAAGAAATGCTCCAGTTGGGTATAACTTTTTAGTATGAGTTAGTCCGTAAAGCTAGCAATTCAGCTTAGCAGTCAGACAGATAAATTCCTATAGTTTTCCATCTTTCTACATAGTCACACCATCTGAAGTCTCATGAACATGGCTATTCCATGAGGTAAAATATTCACACCCCTACAAATTATGAATTCAGCTCAGTTTAGTTCATGCATCAGTTTTAGGTTCCATGTATTCAGTCATGATTCAGTTCATAAGTGTCCCGTGCATCATCTCAGTTTTTCCTTAGTATTTTAGCCAAGTCAGTATCTTTCGGGGGACATAACATCCCAAATGAGAGATGTAATGTAATCCCCCGAGATTTCAAGTTCTAAACTTTCCATCTTCTCTCTACATAAAAAGATCCATCTTTAAGTAATGGGTACTCATAAGTTGACTCTCTCATTTCTATCTTAACCTTATAACCATTCTCATGTCATTGCATGTATTCAAGAGATCAGTTACGTTTGTGATATTCAGTTCATGTATTATGTTTTAGAATCAATTAGTCAATCATGTTCCCAGTCATACATGTTCAGTATGAGATCTCAGTTTCCTTAGTTCAGTACTCTCAGTCTAACCAACCTCATTTGAGGACGAATGTTCCTAAGGGAGAGATATTGTAATACCCCGAGAATCCAAATCAATATTAGAACCATGCTTCAAGATCATGGGAAATAAATTATAGTTCTTTGATATTTTTATTAGTGAGTTTGATATATATTAAGGCCTTAAATAACTCTTAGATATTAGACAAATCAAAATATCCCTTACCGATTGAGTTCTCGAGAAGGATGTTGCTATAATCAACTTTAAATGAGCATATATTTAGTTTTACTAATAATTTTTGAGCTCATTACCTACCAATATATAGATAATCTAATTATATTTCTAACTATAAAAATTTCTCCTTAATCCGATATTGGAGTAAAACATTATACCCGTTTTACCAGAGAGCTTTATGACTGTCGAGGTGGGATGACTAGGCTGACTCAAGCCAGTGATGGACCGTCAAGCCAGGCCATCAACCTCAGGTAGTGAGCTCATTTTCTAGCCATAAAATAATGGTTTGAGAGATGGTTAGCCACCAGAGTGAAGGTCCGTCACCCAGACCGTCAATCGGACCCGTTCAACGACTTAATGATGATTTTAATGAGATTTTTGGGTATTTTTCCTCCCTTTTTAACCCCTAATTACATCAACTTAAAAAACATAACTCCCCATTCATCCTCAACATCAAAATTAGGGTTTCTATCAATACCATTCCCTAAGAACAAGATTCAAGCCTTTTCTTCAAGAAAACTCAAGAATCCAAGTGTCACCATTCAAGAACCTTCAAGAAAAGTTATTCTCCTTCAAGATTTAAGCTTTGAGGTATGTTATATGTTCATCCATGGTCCCTTTTCACCCATGGAGTCCAAGAATCATCTTTCATATTTTAAATTTTGAAATTATATGTTTATAATGATTTATCTACATAAAACTTTTATGAATTTAGATTATACATGATGTTTACAATCTATTTTTGTTAAAAGCAACCCTTACATGATTGAACCATGAAATTTCATTGTTAAATCACTAATTATGGTTTTAGAATTGCAATCATGCCATTCTCACATGTTTCACTCATTCCCAAGCCTAAGTCCATAAATTTCTTGCCATTTAAATTTCAAGTTAAGATTATAATTTATTTCAAGTGAAATATATTATAATATGTTTTAAATATTGTGGTTCCCATATCATGTTCATGAGAATTCAAAATAAATCCTCAGTTTATGATTTTATCATGTGATTGTGCTATTTTATCATTTTTAAAAGTATCCTCATGTTAAAGTCTTGATCCCCATGTGTTTGATAAAATGCCAAAGTGATAGATTCTGAGCAGTGATTCTCTATTATAGTTTTCAAGGATTTCATGTGTTCCTATTGTTGTTATATCAAGTCTTGGGGGTTATGAATACCCAAAATTTAGTTATTTATATAGTTTCAGTATCTTCAGAATGATTTCAGATAAACTATGGGCATTATTATTCATTCAAATTAATCATGATTGATTTTTTATTCAGTTAAGCATAGCTTAGTTTCATAATCAGTGTCAGTTCAGTTGAGAGTAGGATTTAGCACCGAGCGAACCTAGGAATGGGGACACACCTTCCAGTAGAGGGTGTGGCATTTAGTAGTAGTCCCTTAGTTCTAGAACTATGTAGCCAGCATAGGTTAGAGATATCAACCTGCCAGTTGAGGGTTGATAAAGTGTTCACCTGCCAGTTGAGGGTAACACATATCTCATTAGAGCACCTGTCAGTTAAGAGTGACTCATTAGTGGATCTACGCAGCCATGTGTTAGTACCTATGGCACAGTACTGACACCCTTCCAACTAGGGTCATAGGTTGGATCCCAATTAGCTCATAGGGGCATGTCGGTTAGATGATAACTCCCACAGTCTTAGTTCGGTATTCAGCTCAGTAATAAGTCTTAGTTTTACTGACCATAGCATACAGATGTCAGTTATCCATTTATCAACATTCAGTATTTTAGTTTATAGATTATATTCAGATCATGTGTTATGCTTGGTCATGCATTCTCAATCTTTACAAATCTCGTGCATTCTCAATCTTTACAAATCTCATGCATTCTCAGTCTTTACAAATCTCATGCATTCTACTTATTACTTTATGCTATTCAATTAAACAGTTATTACTCATGCACATGAAATGATGCATATTAGCCTAACCTCATTTAGCATACCAGTACATATAAAGTACTGATCTCATACTCATTTCTTGTGCTATGATGTCTTATATCATAGGTTCAAACATTTGGATTCCTGACCGTACTTAGACAGATTACCCTATCAGTAGCAGTCAACAGTGGTGAGTCCTCATCCTTCGAGGACGAGTTACCTTACATTCAGTATGTCAGTAGTTCAGTTATTTAGTCAGTTAGAGTTTCGTTGGGGGCTTGTCCCATCAACTCCACAGTCAGTCAGTTTAGAGGCTTTCATACTAGTAAAGACAGTTAGTCAGTTTTCAATTGTCATTATCAGCCATTTTATTAGTATTAACAGTGTTGTTTTACAAAAATTATCATAAATATGATTTAAAACCTTATGGCATTTTTCAATTAAATTCCATAATTATCTTTTGTTATTAGTTTTATTTTGTGCTCATAGCAGGTAACAGTATCATGGGTTAGCTTGTGGTCACTTGTAACCGTAAGCCCCGTGTAGCGCCCAGGGTGTACTCTCAAGTCGTTACAGATGTGAGGTATGGTTATAGAATGATGATAATGATAATAAGGGTTTTGACCCTTTTTGTGATAATTTGGATCAAAAATGTGAAATGACAATTTTACCCTTGGTTGGAAATCTCATTATGTCGTGATCGCATTGGATTAGTCGTGATCACAGATCCGCAGTTGCTGCATTTCTCATGCGATCGCGTCCTTATAACTTTCTTTACTTACCACGATCGTGGTGTCCACCCCGAGATCACGATACCTGCGGCCTAACCTATACGGTTTTCTAGCTTTTGCACTTATGTTCCCTTTTGCACTTATAGATAGGAGGTAGGGTAGTAGTGCGTGCTAATTCTGATGTCGATGAGTGGAAAATTCACCACTCATAAATGGCCTCCAACTAAGAGTAAGAAGATGAAGTAAAATAGCTGAGTAGTGATGTTGGGTCATGTCGCGACACTAAATCGGGTGCTGCTTTGGAGTCAACCCAAGTTAAGGTATGTTTATTTTCAGTTTCTTTAGTTTTTAATTTACGTAGTTTTTGTTTTTATTGAGTCATGGGTTGATGAAAGAGCATGGCGAAGACTAAGTGTGGGGTCTCCCTTTTAATGTATAAAGATGTTGCTAGCTAGTCCTAGAGGGGTCAGGGCGTATTTCTATCTCTACTTTTAAGTTTATTTTGGGGATAAAGTAAGTTTTAAGTGTGTGATAGGGAAATTCCCATGGTTTCGGGTGAAGTGATGCTGTAGAGTCTTAGTTTTAGTTATTTCTTAGTTTGTTATGGGTTAAATTTGAAAATTTAAAAAATTACAAAAAGAATTTTTCTTTTTAGTTTTTCGTTTGTGGGTGTTAGTTGAGTAGTTTCATGCTTCACTTACCCCGTGGTTGTTCATTTTGGTTCTTTTCCATAGGGGTGACCTTTGAACCCAATATCCTTTTTCTTGTAAGGAGTAATTTTTTAAATTTTTGTGTTAGTTTAGTAAGATATTCTTGTTGGTTCTATGTATGATTGCATGATGCAAGCTGTTTTGTATGTAAAGAGCATGGTAATTGTGTGAATTACTATTGTCATGACTCCTAGGGTCGAGTTTATGACTCTTGTATCTTGTTGGCTTAATTTTGAATTTATGTGATTGTTTGGTTGAGTGTCTATGATGATCCTACTTGAGTTAAGAATGTGCTATATGTGTGTAAGGTTGTTGTGTATTCCTTGTTGCATTTCATGTCTAGAACTTGTTTTGTGTATGTGCAAAGTAAAATAAAGAGTATGGGTTTAGGAGATGATATAGGCATTTTTTGATAGCTATGGTTTATACCCTCTTTTATCTACCCTTGTGCCTAATCCTAGTTATCCCCATTGAGTCTTTAGCCTATTCTTTGGTATCCTCGTATGTAGCTTGTCCCCCTTCTTTGTTTGACTTTATTTGATCCAAATATCCTAAGAAATTTAGTGAAAACTTAATGAGTTAAGGAGTGTGAAATACAAGTAGGGAAGAGGTGAAATTGAAGCCCTCAAGAAATAGCTATTGGTGTTAAAAATTGATATGTGTTGTGGTTGGGAGTTATGTAAGGAAAAGAATGAAGATTGTTCAAAATTGAATAATGTATAAATATATAATACTCCCACTACAATGTATGTGAATTAGCTTAATAAGATGGCGAAAAACAAAAGATAGGTGTAGAGAGAAGTGTTGAATTGGTGGTTAATAGATTGATCTTAATATTTATGTGATGTATTAAAGCGCTTAGGGAAGTTAGTCACTACCTTTAGCCAAAAATTTCCTATCCCTCTCTTAGCCTATATTATAACCTATAAGGACCTATTTGATCTTAAGCTTTAACATTCTGATATTAGTGGAGTACTACACTAAGGATAATCCTATGGTTCATCATGTGTAACTTGTGAGTTCTTGGTAAGAGTGAGCTTAAATTGATTCTTGTAATTGTTTTTGTAATAATTGCATCTACATGAGTTAGTATGGGTTACTCTCTTGTTGTGAGGTAACATGTTTAATGATAGTTGGGTGAATTTTTTATCTCTATGATTGAGTAATATGCATGAGTTTGCCAACTTGGTGAGTCAATTCTTGAGTCTAGGGTGTTTTGGAGTAGTATTCTTGAGCTTTCAATTGTGTGCATCACATGCTTGGTGTAAGAATTTGCATTCTGTGTCATAATTATAGTACTAGGTTGAGTGTATTTCTTGCTATAGAAGTGTGGAGTCTTATTTGATTATGATGCATATAGTGAAAAGTTATTTGAGGACGAACAAGGCTTTAAATGTGGGGTGATGATCTTAGGTGAATTTATGCACCTAAGACTAGTTATCCGACCTTAATTAGCCTTTTTTTAAGGACTTCTTGTGATATTGATGAGTGGTTAATGATATAATTGAGAATATAAGTGTTAAACTAATTGATTATAATGTTTAAGGTGTGTTTCAAATAAGTTTGGAATCAATTTGGTCACTTAAAGTTTAGACGAGAAAGCTAGTGTTACTAGCTTGAGCTATGTGTTGTTCTAGTTGATATCGATGGATTCTAGTGTGTGTAATGAGTTAATAAGGGTATAATTATGTAATAATCTGTGGAATAACTTGTTATAGTGTTTAAGGTTAAATTTAAACAAGACATCAGACTCAATACTAAGTTAAAGATCAAAGGACAAAACTAGTACTCTTAGCTTAAGTTACTAGTTCATCGTCTTGGATTGTATGTTGCTTTGATCTCTAATTCATGGTGTTTGATGCTATAGTATTCTTGGTGATTTGATCACGATGATATATTAATGATAAAAAATCTGTAAATCAATTAGAAACATCACTACAAGTCTTGGAAAGGTTTGACAAACACATGGGACAAGATTTGACAAAAAATGAATGTTTTGGAGTCATTGGTGTGCCACGGACCTTAGGAACCGTGTAAGGGATGTGAAACAACATTGGGAGAATACAAAATGACTAATTAAAGTATATCACCTTGATTACGGCATGTCACGTACCTTATACACCGTGATAAGAGTGTGGCACGGCCCTAAGTCAAAATCGGCAGCTTTGGTCCTACTATAAATAGGACACTTAGTTGTTATGTTTGAAACCTTGGACGACCTTGGGAGTTGAAGGAAGGATGGAGAACACTTCAAATAGGGTTTTTATTCCATTAATTTGATTTGTTTATGAATTCTACTATGTATTCATTTATTGTGATCACGGTTATGTCCATGATCAGCTGAACACCCTTTTCCGGGGTTAAGGCCAAGAACATGAGTATTATGGTTATGAATTGACTTGGTTTGGTTGTTTATCATATTTGGTTGTTTATTTATCATTGTTATAACTATTTTAAGGTGTCATGACCCTTAGAATACATATATAATCATCTTGTGAACCAAGAAGAAGGAGCAAGAGGATAGAACGTGGGATAGATAGAATAGGATTGTAATCTTCTAATTGAATGAAGTTATAATTTGCATCGAGGATAGGAATATACCTAAGTTCCCTATTTGGTTCAATTACAGGATAAAATTTGAATGCATTTAAATTATTTCTCGCATCCCCTCTCAATGATGTAGTTACGAAACTAAGTTAGATAAGTGATTAGAGGTTCGAAAAGTCATAGTCATAGTATAGACCCCATGAACCAACAACCAAGATAATTAACCTAACCAATGAAGTTCTATAACGTAGTATGATTGTTCGCAGAGCCTTAACTCTAGGCTTTTCCTATTGATTGTTCAAACCCTTACTTTATCGTATTGTTTAGTTTATGGTTACTTATAACTTATAAACTCTTGTGGTTATGTATACATTGAATTAATCTTATTAGTGAACTAGTCTTGGATAGTTGTTAACACAAGTCTCTTAGGGATCGATACTTGTCTTGTAAAAGTCCATTATATTACTTGATGATACCACGTACACTAGCGTGTGAGCTTGGACGCAACAATCTTTGGCTCTAGGATCATTCTACAACGAATAGCTTACAATACGCCAAATCACACTGTTTCTCGGATGTAACCACTATCCAAGTAGTTAGAGATGTACTTTCCCCTTTAAGGTGATATTTGAAATAAGTATTATACGATGAGTCTAAGAGCACATCCTACTTTGGCTCAAACACACAATTGATACAAGCAAGTGTGTATTCTTTTTAATAGATGAACTTGAGCACACTAATGGGTTACTCTCAAGCCCTTGTGCAGTCTCTCAACTTTAATGGCTCTATGCAAGATCACTATATTAATAGGAACCTGATTTTTAGTGCTTCTATCACCTTGAAGATGAGGTATAGTCAGTGAAATTAGAGCAACACATAAATCTGGATAAGTTTCTCAAAACACAACTCTATTGCACGATCTAGAGTATGAAAAAATTTCTTAAATATTTGTATTCCCTCATTTATAGAAGTGAGGCTCTCATAACTATAAATGAGATTCTACTGACATGACTTTACAGACTGCCTAAGACACTTCGAATCTACGTTCTGATAACAAGTTTCTCACATCCAGAGCCTAAATCCTGAACGTGACCATCACACGATGTCATTGATGACCGAGCAAACCACTTGACATAATACATGGACATTTAAGTAGAACATGATGCGGAAGATACATGAAAGCATAATAGATATTTTGAGGATCAAAATATCTACTTTTATAAATAATGTCTTAGCTTCATTAATATGGTGACATGAAGGTCAAAATCTGAAGAACATTATTCTAACAACTACAGTGGATGAAGCCTCTAAATTTGGGTAATAATATCTACGAATTCAAGACATCCAACATACCTTGAATAACAAAAAAAACTTTCAAGTCTAGACTAGCCCCCCAAAAATAAGGATACTCACAAATAGATGGACGCAGTGAACTTAACGATACACCTGATCACAAATCTATGTATCTGGTCCTACATCGTAAATATGCTGCAACCCTAAATGACGTCAGTACATAGAACGTACGATATGTAAAACTACCGAAAGAAAATAGCACAACATACGTACAAAACTAAAACAATAAATAATGAACAATATGACATGGGATAGATATAGGCGTAAATCATTAACCATTGGGGACAAGAACTTACGTCAGAGTCCTTGATTTAATATGGAAGTAGATGGAATAACAAACATGAATACATATATGCACCACAGGTTATGTGGATCTAATCATCGCCCAATCGACGATGCACCAAACCATATTTGCCACATGGGTTGGTACGTCCTATATATAATAGTGTGAAAAGCATGTATAATCATTCTCATTAAGGGAAACACAAAAAGTCATCTGAATTGATGGAATGATGCATAACCTATGTTGTGTGGTGTCAGCTCCATTGTACAGAAGGGAAAGTTTTCAAGGTTCTAGAGTTTGGTGATAGGTGCGGCGTGGACCTTCTGCCGTATCGCCGTGGCCATTTTACGTGCCCAGAACACTATTTTGGATCCATTACTCGTTCCTAATGATTTCTAGTCAATCTAAGGGTCATATGACTTGTTTTATAAGCTCTAAATAAAATTAGCATACAAAATGTCTAAAATATGACATGAAATGTTGTATGCTTGCGATATTTGAACACGTTCTCGGTCCTTTTCTTGAGCCAGGGGTCTATCGGAAACAACCTCTCTACTTCTTCGAATGTAGTGGTATGGATTGCGTACATTCTACCCTCCCCAGACCCCACTATGTGGGAATATACTGGGTTTGTTGTTGTTGTTGATGACATGAAATGCAAGGTGTTACATACATAGTTGATCCATACAATTCTGAAACTTTATGCTGTATTGTAATAACATAAAGTTTATAGTTTCTATAATATCGACTTAATAGAAATCTTGAAAATTAAAGTTAATGTCTTACAAAATATCAGTAATGCCTCAAATAAGAGATACATTAATTTTATAGCATATATTTTAGTTGAAAAGAAATTTTAACAAAGAGACTAAAGCAAATTAATGATTTTGTATCTCAAAAAATTTATTATAAGAATAATTTCAAATAAAATTATACATTTATTTTGTTAAATATTAAGTTTAAGACATCTCATAAAAATTTAGTTTTAGACAATAAATATTATAGTCACCCCTCATTATTATTTATATAATGGAAAAGGGTAAAAAAAAAAAATGCCACTAACGTATTAGAAATGTTTCAAAAATATCCTAATTCCATCAATTGAAATAAAAAATGCTCCTTCATCCACCAATTAAAATTCAATTTAAGCCTACAATTATCCCTTCTTGTAATGAAATCCGATGTAGCACAAATAATTCTTTTTTAATTAAATATGTGGCATTATTTTTAATTGCTCCACATGTAATTTAGATCCAATTTCATTCGTAATACTACCCATTAATCCATACCTATTTAAAAATCAAACATTTCTTCATCTTTCTCCCACCTATGTTTGTTATAGCCCTCGTGGTAGCCCATTTAATGCATTTAAAATATTCTCATAATCTTAAAAGGCCTATTCAAAAGCTAAATAGGTGTGTTTTCTGCAGCGTATGATCATATCATAATAGTGTGGCCTACTCTATTGTGACCAGCACACTCCTTATGAATTTCTTAGATTTTTATGGAATTGAAATGAGAAAAATGATACGCTAACAAATAAGTATATGTATCAGACAAGATGTTTTTATGTTAATCTTTAGAATTTCCTTGACAAGACCTCTTAACCGTTTTTAATATTTCGACAATTAAAGGTAGGGAGGCAAAGGATATTGAGAAATTGAGGATTAAGATTCATTTGAATGTGAAAGAGGGAGAATGCGAATTGGAAGAAATGAATTTAGGAGTAGCAGAAACAAGAGGGATGTAGAAAATTTAGGTTGGAGGAAGATGAAGAAGTATTGGGTCTTTTAAATGGGTATGAATTAATGGGTAGTATTATAAATGAATTTGAGTCTAAATTACACGTGGGTCGATTAAAAATAATGCCGCATATTTAATTAAAAAATTTATTTATGCGACATTGGATTCTATTGGAAGGAGGGACAATTTTAAGTTTAAACTAGTGTACTTATTCGTGCTTCCCACGAAATTTTATTTTCTTGAGTAATTGATTACTTTAGTTGACAGTTATTTCAATAAGCAATGTATAAAAAGAAAAAAATACAAATTAAGTCACGGTCCTGTAAGTTTTATTAATTATAAATTACTTGATTTTTTTTATGTATAAATGACTCGATCCATAATATAAATAAATAAAAATATATTTGGATACATTAGAGTAAGAAAATACTTGAATTATGTTTCTAGAGAAAATTGAAGGAAAGGTGTTTTTTAAGTCTTGAATGAAGGATTGGTGACATTTATCAACTTAAAGGGTCAAACATAATTAGAAAACTTGATTAAGTTAATTGTGGACTTGATTAATATTTTCAAAACTTTCTGATTTTCTTAAAAATACAAATCAACCCAACCCACACCTCTCTTCAATCCAAATCAACCAATCTCTCTCCTTTCTCTCGACAGCTTCTCTCAACTCTCTCCCAACCAACAGTTCTACAAAATTTCTTCTTTCAATCCCCGATGACTTCAACCTCCGGCGATAAATAGTCGGGCGAGTTTCTTTTCGACTTTCAACCGTCAATCGACGTGAAGACTTCTCCGGCAACAACAACTTTGAGCTCTTCGTCGTCCCATTTCTTCTTTCACAGGTCAAAAGTTATGTCTTTTTAGTTATGAAGAAACAAAGGAACTTGAGTCAACTTTTCTTCTAGTATTGGTTAATAATTTCAATATTTCTTGCTTAAATTTAAAAGGTAGACTGAATAAAACCCTAATTTTTGGCATATGTTCTTCTTGTTGTCGAATTGTTGATTTAATTTATTGGTGATTTTTGGTCACTGTTGATGTTATTAGTGTGTGTGTGTTGTGTTGGTGTTGCTGGGTTAATTTATTATTATTTTTTGGTAAAAATGGTATTGCAACAGATGAACTATTTGATGCAATAGATAAACCATCTGATGCAACAGATGCAAATCCAATGCAACAATAAAAATTTGATGTAACAGATGAACAATCTAACAGATCATTCATCTGTTGCGACAGATGACTCTTCTGTTTGGAAAAAATCTAACAGATAACTTATTTTGCAACAAATAACTCATTTTGCAACAGATGAGTGATCTATTTTTATTGTTTCCAATGGATTACTTATCCACAGCAACAGGTTGTTTATAGGCTGCAATAGATAACCTACCTGATGCAACAAATGTGTGGCCTATTTTTATTATTTTCAATGGATTACTCATCCGCTGCAACAGATTGGTTATATGCTACAACAGATATCCTAACTGGTGCAACAGATGAGTGATTTATTTTTATTATTTTCAATGGATTACTCATTCATTGTAATAGGTAAGTTATATGTTGCAACAGATAACCTTTCTTGTACAACAAATCAGTGATCTATTTTTACTGTTTCCAATGAATTACTCATCCGTTGCAACACGTTGGTTATATGTTACAACAAATAACCTTCCTGGTGCAACAGATGAGTGATCTGTTTTTACTGTTTCCAACGAATTACTCATCCATTGCAATATGTTGGTTATATGTTACAACAGATAAACTAACTGGTGCAACAAATTAGTGATTTATTTTTATTGTTTCCAACGGTTTACTCATCCGTTGCAACATGTTGGTTATATGTTGCATCAGATAAACTACCTGGTATAACAGATTAGTGATCTATTTTTATTAGTTTCAATGGTTTACTCATCTGTTGCAACAAGTCGGTTATATATTGCAACAGATATCATACCTGGTGCAACAAATGTGTGGTCTGTTGGAACTATTATTTACTATTGTGCATGTAATATTTACTGTTATCCTTTTTTAATGATGCATTAATCAATTATAATTATTTTATATTCCAGTTAATTTAAGATAATATGGCTCCCAAACAAAAAACTGAATCAAGTCAGAGTAAAGAAGTAAGTGAAACAGGTAGGCTACATCCACCACTCTATGAGCTTGCTTTACAAGAGTTATCTCAATCAGGAGCAGAAGATAATGAACACGGGAAGGAGGAATATTTCAAAAGAGATTATCCAAATGCTAATAGCCCTTCCGCTGAAGAGTTGATCAAAACTTTCATCATTGATTGTTATCTTGTGAGAATGCAGTACGATTGTGCCACAGATTTAACTAGTGATTTCGTGGTTAAGTCAGCCATGGGAAAATCTTTCGACGCCTTCAAAAAAATACTTCAAGAATAAAAATTGGATTCTTATTTCAGGGAAAGCTGTTTTGGGCAATATCTAGATTTATCGGGGGACAACAATTCTCGTTTCCATATAAAAATGGTATATGATCTTCTTAAGCGTAGGTCTATGTATGAAAACAAAGATAAGATGGATGAGGTGTGGATAAATTACTGTGGCATGCCTGTTTATTTTGGTTGGAAGGAGTTTGCCATAGTTACTGGACTAAAATGTTATTTTCCTTCTCCTTCTCAAGTTATATCTACTCTAACTCAAAAAAAGCACTCCGCACACCCAAAAAAGGCAAAGGAAAGTCGAGTGATCATGATAACCTAGTGTCCATTGTTGGTCCAAGCTTCAAAAATAAAAATTTTATAGAAGCGTTGAAAGGTAAAGGACTTTCAAAGAAGCACAAGCAATTATTGTGCTTGGTGTGGTTTGTACATAATATTTTTTGGGCAAGAGATGTTAACAACAACATAAGCCTCGGTTTAATAACTCTCTCGGAGGATCTTGAGGCATTTAACAGCTATCATTGGGGTTATGCAAGCTTCAAAATGACTGTCAACTATTTGTTGGCTCCGTTAAGGCAAAAGACAGTCAACTTATATGGCTTTCTATAGGCTTTCATGGTAAATAATTCTTTTATTTATGATATGATTCATTTTTTTTATTCAATAATGTTTTTGATTTATTGGTGTTATGTTATAGGCTTAGGCCTTTGAAGTTATTCCTTATTTGAGACAACAAGTGAACTACCAGGAAGAAGTTTTATGTCCAAAAATCCTGAGATGGTTGTCGCTCAAAACTCATAAAAATGCAAAAAAAATTATCTTTTCAATCCCCCGAAGGAAGCAGTTGTCGAATTCTAATCAAGTTTTTATTTTAAGTAATGATTATTTTAAATGATTTCATCATCATTCTAATATATGTACTGATTTATTTTAGATTATCCATTTATGGCTTGTTCTGACCAATCGAGAGTTGAAGATGCCATTTTTTCTTACTTTACGATCTATGCAAACTTTATCGGACCCTAAGGTCGTTGATAGAATAAAAATGGAATTGTTTGGAGCAACAACCATCACAAGTAAAACAATTTTAGAGGGTGGGCCTATTATTATTGATGATGATAGTGGTAGTGGTGTTGTTGGTGTGGCTAATGATGCTCCTCTTACAGTTTTTGAAACAACAAGCCATTATGTTATGATCATACTGGTTATACAGATTTTTCTCCAGATTTTGTCACATCTAGTGAATGTTTTGCATGCAAATGTCAAGACTGTAAGGCAAAACACGATGGAGTGATTAATGTTATTAATGCACTTACTGCTTCTGTAAAGGAAATGACATCTAAGAGGGGTGTCATTCTATCAAAGAGGATTTCATATCCATACACTCCAGAGAGATAAAGGTGGCTAAGAGGAGAGGGAAAGATATTTTCAAGGCATCATCAAGCATTGAAAAAAGAAAAATTGCAATGCCTCTGTCTTTGTCTTGCACCGCTGTTCAATGTACAAGTGTCACAGGAGAGCAACAACAACTGAAGAAGGTGAATGTATATCATCTATTCCAACAAACAAACACGCACATATCTGTTTCAACAGATGATACATCTGCTGAAAATTATCAAACAGATATATACATCTATTACAACTGTTGTCTAACCGATTGCATCATATATGTTATTTGTTGCAATATATGTTCGTTTCTTTGAGCAAATCAAATAGGTTTTCATACTGTTTTAATTTTTACCAATAGATGAGTCTTATGTTTCAACAGATGGGTTACCTATTCGAATTTGTCTTAACAGATAATCTATCTGTTGCAACATAAGACTCATCTGTTACAACAGATGGATAATCTATTGTATATCTATAATTAGCATTGGCAATTTTGGCTTTCTAGGTGAATGTCACAATAGAAGCTACTGCTGAAGAGCATAATATCACAGTTGATAATCCATCAACTGCTTCTAAAGAAGAAGAAAAAGTGGAGTTTGTCAGTTTGAGAGAACGGAAGAATTACCCATTTGAAGGGTTCAACATCTCAGATGAGGCTCCAAAAAAACAAACAAAGTTGATCAATGACTATTCAGAATAGATTACTGATGGTTTGTTAAAGCATCACGCCGGTAGGTACATAAATCAGTTTTAAAGCTATTGATTTATACAATTCTTGTTGTAAAAATATGACATTAACACATATAAATCATCATGTAGAAAACAAAATGACGAATACTACAAAGTGAACGAATCGAGTCTTGGTTTTGATATGTTCAACTTTGTTGTTGCACATCTCGAAATGAAAAGTTGATTTTATTTGACGTCACAGCCCCAAACTTGCTGAAATGATGAGGTTTAAATATCATATATATTACTATTAATTAATACATTATTTAATTGCATCTGCATATTAATATTTTTTCACGTAATCCAAAATATTTGATAATATGTGCAGCATATCGATGTCATTTTTTACTACCTCCAAAAGAAGGCCAAGTTACAAACACAAGAACAATACAGATACACGACAGGTAATTTTTTGTACGAAGTTTACATCAATAATGCCTACGATAGGTATTTTCAACAACAACTAAAAGTTTCCCGAAATAAGGAATGCTTAATCAACATCATCAAAGGTTTTAACACTCCAGCTGGCTTACCTTGTTATTTGGTCGATGAAGTGTACATCCCAATCAATTGTGGTGATGAATTCTATTGGGTGTTAGTTGTCGTCGTTCTAAAAAAGAGGCTATGACTCGACGTCACGAAGGAGATATTTTGGGATGTCGTCTGAGATACAAAAGCTGGCCAAAATATTGCCTACTTACCTTGATATGAGTGGATTTTTGGACCAAAAGGTTCGTACTGATTGGTCGACGATTGAAGCATACCGGGATAAAGTGGGTAATCTATTTTATGTACAATATATTGTAAGAATTTCTCAAAAAACCATTGGTAGCCTGTAAGTATAAGTGTCATGATGTAGTTTCATTTCATAAATTTCACAACGCTTACATGAACTGCAAGATATGGATTATCTATTTTTTTAAAATGCAGGGATTGTGATCTTTTTGTTGCCTCTTACGTCGAGTATCTGAGTGATGGATTACAAGTACCAAATGATGAACTTGATGCCAGATTACTTTGTAAAAGATATGCTGCTCTTTTATGGAAATACAGAGAAGCAAAATCTCAGAAGTCGTACGCAAGTAACATTAAAGATCCACGACGACCAAAGTCGAATTTCGTAGCACCAGATGAAGAACAACTTGTCCATATTGAGTAGATATTTATATCTCGAGTCTGTCAATGTAATAACCTATCCTCCTTGGTTTAACTTGATGATTTATGTATAGAGTATATCATTTATTCACATAAAGATATTTTTACATTTCATTTATTTGTTGAGTAATTTCATGTAATTTTTGAAGGCTTCGATTTATTTTATGCTGTCTATGAATATAATTTAATCCTTAGTTTTAAACATGTTAATTGAAATAGAATACTAGATTCAAATATCGCAACAGATAATACATCTGCTACAACAGATGACATATCTTATCAAATAAATTTAGACATATGTTGCAACATGTAGGTCATCTACTGGAAATTATATGACAGGTCTTCCTACTTTTTTGATTTGTTCCAATAAATTACCTATCAGTTGCAACAGATATATTATATGTTGCAACAGATTGTATATTTGCTGCGATAGATAGACTGGAAAACATCTGTATAATGCAATAGATAACCAACCTATTCCAACAGATAATTAATTTGTCACGACAGGTATTATATATGTTATAATAGATAGACAATCTGTTGCATTATAAAAATTCAACTTTCGCCAGACATAAAAATTATTGCCACTACATGTAAAGTGAAGTGGCTTGAAATAAAAAATTGTTATCATGTTCGTCTCTATCTTTGTACATATTCTTCTTTATACATGAGCTCCAACCATTTAGTTAGTACCCTATAAGACCAAAACTCTTACATTTTTCCCACAACGGCATCGCACATACCGATCATTTTTGTGCCGGTCAGTAAACACTCGCTATATGCAAGCGAGTACGGCTCGCATGCTACACCGGTTTTATTTTTTTGGAGGTGGATGTTCTTATTTCGACCTTAAAAATCCCATGATTTCTTCATCAAGACTTCCGCCGTCAAATGATCCATCAGTTTACTCTACGTCAACAACTTGGGGAATAACTTCAAGAGTGGTTGCACGTGGGTAAACAACGTGTCCTTGTTGAAGATAAGTAAGTTGTAGTCATAGACCTTAATATTTCCCTCGTCGAGTAGTATCTCTACAGCGAGAAAATATTTGACTTTCACGTTCATGACTGCAAGGATTCTCTTTGCCTTGGTCCAGCTCTTGCCGTGTGGTTATGGCGTCTTCCCTCTAATATTGTTAATCATTTCTTCATCCCATTGGAACATAGAAATTAACTTATCAAATCTCCGACCAGCAGAACCATCCTGCCTATGGAGATCATCGTACCTACTCTTGAAATTATTGCAGAAGTTGAGGTCCATTATCCTATAGGTAATATCATAAGCATCTGGGTACGCTAATTACCTGCCCCTCATGAGGCAAAGAATTTCATCAACATACTATGGTATAAGAAGACAATGTTTAAATAGGTTAGTAATTTTAAAGAAGAAAAACAGAGTGAAAATATTCTATTGTAGAGGGTTATGTGAATCAATTCAATGATTACCCAGCTAACACAACTTATGCAACAGATGTGTATTATGTTGCAATAGAATACCCAGCTATTGCAACAGATTACACATTTGCTGTGTAGCTTTTTCTTCATGGAGTAGATTGGAAGTCTAGGTTAGCAAAAGTAAACTTACATTGTCCACATACCACTCACTCATATTTGTCATACTCATGAAGTCTTTGGCGGCAAAGAAATGCATGGTGTATTCTTGTGGAGGTTTTGGCTCGTCAGTCATGATCTTTTTCAGTTCCTTCTTCCCCTCGTCACCAAGTACCGCGTATATATCCACCTTCTTCAGCGGCCCCTGAACTTCAAAAACTCTTGGAGTGGGAGGAGTTACAATATTTTTTTATTTTCAGAATGAAGAGTATTTGTCTAATATTTCTTCTCTTCCTTCTAACCGCCACTGTAGGAGTGTATGGCTCCCTCACCTTCTTGATGGTATGACACCCCTCTTGGATTTTAACTCCTCGGCAACTTCAGCAATAGCCTCTAGTTTTTCAAGGAGTTTATTCTCTCTGTCCTTGCACACTTTTCATTTACAATGAGAACATGAGGGTGAAGAGGGAGTGAGAAGGACCACTGTAAGGGTGGGAGGGACCGGTGTAGGGGTGAGAGAGACCTATGCAAGGGGTTTTCTCAAACTTATTTATTTTTTCCTGAGCACCAACATGCTCATAATCATGACTGGTAGCAGTAGCATCAGGATAGTTGCCACCATCATCAACAACTCCACCAACAACACCCTCTGAAGAAGGACCCGTATCTGTTGCAGCAGGTTGGTCATGAAGAGCTTCAACATTAGGCTGACCTTGCCTAACTGCTCTTCTTATGGCTATCGTTCCAGCCAATTCCTTCTTTATTAACTCCACCATTGGGTTTGCTTTTGTATCAACAAGACCTAGAGTAATAAAAGAAGTCATCCCTAACTCATTCTCAGTTGGAACGAACCAAGGATACACAACCTATAAAAAAAAGACAGAGGGTATTTAAATCATATAATAATAATTTGGAGTCAGTTGGGTTACATGTTAACATAGCCAACTTATGCAATAGACGATCTAACTTCCGCAATAGCTAATCTGTATGTTACAATAGATTGACAATATGTTGCATCAAATTACCCATCTATTGTATAATTTACAGTAGATGGGTAACCTGTTGAGTCAGGTTTAGAGAACCAGAGCAACAGATGGTTAATTTATAGCAAAATATGGATTATCTATCGCAACAGATTACCCATCTGTTGCACCAGTTGCAGTTGATGGGTAATTTGTTACAACAGATGACCCATCTGTCGCAACAGATGACACATCTATTTTAATATCTTTCTTTGAGGAAAATTATTTTAGTTGAAAGAAGACGTACTACATCATCCAGAGGGTTAAAGAGATCAGCCTTCTTAATACTTTTTTTGTTGCCTTTTGTAGCCAACCACCTAAGGATCCTTGGATGAGAAACCTCATCCGGGTAATCCTTAAACTGTTTTCGGAGGGGAGGAATGGCTTCACATGCCCAAGCCTAAAAATTTCAATAGGAAGCAAGAAAAAAAAAGTCATAATAACTATATTCAATATAAATTAATGGATGAGTAAAAATAGTGATCAATTTTACCATGAAACCCCAAGGGAAGCCGTATAATGTGATCGTCCCTGTGGATAACTTTGTTAGTAAATATTGTATAGTCAAGTAGTAGTTGTCATATCCCTAGGGATAATCGTTGAATTTCTTAAAATCATCAGCAAGCGCTAACAAATCATCTTCTATGACTTTTCTGACATCACTTGTCAATAAAATGGAATGGACAATCCAAACTAAGCACAATTTCTCCCTATAGTGCTTTGGTATATTTTTATCCTCGAGATTTGTCATCAAATCCTCCACTTTGTAGCTACGTCCAACAATACCCAACAACCCATCTTTTTTCCCTTGCGTTTGTTGGACCCTTTGTGGGGTGTTTCCTTGATGAGAGGTTCTTCTGGACGATCGTATCTCAAGCCTATCACTATGGCAAACTCTTTCAATCCAAAACAAACCAACATGCCACAATAGTTGATCCAGATTTCATCCATCTTTTTTTACCCTCCTTCGAATCTTTATCATCCCTCACGTACTTGATCTTGTACTTGAGAAGACCATATACCATGCCCATTGGGAAACAGAGAGTGCGATCCTCAGGAAGCTTAAGAAAGTATGCAAAGCAGCTCCTGTTAAAAAGTCCGTCTATGTTTTCATTCTTCATAATACTCCTAAGTTCATCAAAACGTTTCCCCAACTAACATTTAAGTACAAGATCACCAGTTACTTTTTTAGGGCTATCTAACGGCATCACAACTCGAAACCTATCGATACTAATGGTTTTGACAGGATTATGCTGGGATTTCGATATTAATCCATTCCCTATTGGTGAGAAAGAGTTATCACTTTCCTCAGCTTCATTTTGCCCTGACTAAGATTGTTTAGAAAGTTTCTCCGAATCTATCTGTACTCTAGCCTTTTTTGTTGGGTGATCAAAAGTTGATCCACTTTAAGTTTCTTTTCTTTTGGGAGACATTTTTTAACTACAAACAATAGAAAAACAAAAAATACATTGCATTTGATGTCTGCATAATTTTGTCAAAAAAGGTAAGACAAATTTCAATAAATTATTCTACGCCACATTACAAAAAAATACTCCAACGAATAACCCATCAGTTGGAACAGATGGGGAATCTGTTTGAAGACCTATTTCATATCTCCCAACAGATCTTCCACCTGTTGCAATATATGAACCACCAAGACCACCACCAACACCACAATCAATGCCACCACCATCCCACCAAGACCACCACCAATGCCACCAATACCAACACCAAGACCACCAACACCACCACCAAAAACACAAATACCAACACCACCAACAATAGCTACCAATAATACCACAAACACTATCCAATAATACCACGATAGTCAACAAAATACTGAGATAAAAAAAAGGGTTTTCTTGGGTGCTACCTACTTTTTTAGCATCAAAACTCAAAATTGCTAATCCATTCTCGAAGATAATACAACTAAAGGTCTTTTTTTTCATCATTAACTTAAAATCCCTAATTTTTAGAATAAATAACAAATGTAGAACTCTTCTCAAACTCTGTACCTACAAAGACAGAGAAAATTTCAGATACAAGCGAGAATAAAGTCAAAAATAACAACTATGTGGTTGGAAATAAGAAGAAAATCGATTTGTTTTAAAAGGTTGAGAAATATGTAGAGTAGTTATTGTCTGTATTATTGAGAGAAAGAGAGAAAAGAGTGAGAACTTCAGATTTGAAATGAGAAAAAGTTTTTCACGTAAATGTATAATTTGTATAGGTTGATTTGTAATTTTGGAAAAGAATGATAAGTTTTGAAATTGTTAATTTAGTTTGAATTGATCTTAATTAATTTTTAAAATTTTAAAAGATATTATTTTTAAAATATTAAGTTAATGAGAATCTTTTCAACTCAGAGTGATCGATCGACAACTCGGGTCGGGATGAACGCAATACCAATACCATCCAATTTCAAATACTCAATTGAAGTTATAGTTGACCCTGTGAACTCATTCATCCCTAGTTCTACCTAAATCAATTAAGGTACTCGCTTAACATTAAGTTAATGATAGCCTTTTCAACTCAAAGTGATCGATCGATGACTCAGGTCGGGATGAACGCAATACCAACACCATGAATTGTAAAGACTCAATTGAAGTTGTAGTTGACTCTATGAACTCATTCATCTCTAGTTCCACCTAAATCAATTAAGGTACTATCTTAACATTAAGTTAATGAGAATCTTTTCATCTCAGAGTGATCGATCAACGACTCGGGTCGGGATGAATGGAATACCAACACCATCTAATTGCAAAGACTCAATTGAAGTTGTAATTGACCCTATGAATTCATTCATCCATAGTTCCACTTAAATCAATTTAGGTACTAGCTTAACATTAAGTTAACAAGAATCTTTTCAACTTAGAGTGATCGATCCACAACTCGGGTCGGGATGAACGTAATACCAACTCCATGCAATTGCAAAGGCTCAATTGAAGATGTAGTTGACCCTATAAACTCATTCATCCCTAGTTCTACCTAAATCAATTTAGGTACTATCTTAACATTAAGTTATTGAGAACTCATTTCAACTCAGAGTGATCGATCGATGACTCGGGTCGGGATGAACGCAATACTAACACCATGTAATTGCAAAGACTCAATTAAAGTTGTAGTTGACCCTATGAACTCATTCATCCCTAGTTCCACCTAAATCAATTTAGGTACTAGCTTAACATTAAGTTAATGAGAACTCATTCATCCTTAGTTCCACCTAAATCAATTTAGGTACTAGCTTAACATTAAGTTAATGAGAATATTTTCAACTCAGCGTAATTGATTGACGACTCGGGTTGGGATAAATACAATACCAATACTATGCAATTTCAAAGACTCAATTGAAGTTGTAGTTGACCCTATGAAATCATTCATTCTTCCCTAGTTTCACCTAAATCAATTGCAATAAAATCTGTTACAACAAACGACTGAGCTGTAGAAAATTTACAAACAGATATTTATTATCTGTTACAATAGATGACATATCTAATTTAATTATCAAATAGACATTTGTATCTGTTGTGATAGATGACTGAGTTGTTGGAAATTTTTAAACAAATATTGATATATATTGTAACAGATGACATATCTGATTTAATTATCAAATAAACATTGGCATCTGTTGTTACAGATGACTGAGCTATTGAGATTTTTCACACAGATATTACTATCTATTGCAACAGATGACATATCTGTTTAAAAATTTGTTTTTCTTTTAATTTTAAAGCAAGCTTCTGTCTGAGTAGATAAAGTAGTACTACTAAAGGTGATAAAAAATATTTTTTGGATAACTCAAAAATCTCGTTGAGTTGTCTTGTTTTGTCCTTTCAATGTCGCCCATCTTCTTCCTCGTGCCCCTTAAATTATTAATAAACATTAATTAATGAATATTGAAACCCCTAATACATCTAGAATTATCTCATCTCTCCTTCAGCCCAAATTTATTTTATTCATCTCTCATCTTTTTCTTTCTCTCCTCCTCAGGGTTATCACAGCCTTTTTTCTTTTTTTTCTTCTCTGTCTCATAAAAATCCTTTCGGATCTAAACCGATCCATATCTTTTCTCGACTGAAATTATTGTTTTGATCCCCTTTTGACATTAAGGTATGGTTCACTATTGCTCTTTCATTCTCTTCTTCTTCTTTGCAAGTTATTTACATCTATTTTTTTATTTAATTACCATTTACCCATATCATATTTATTTGAAAAATTTGAAGGAAATTTTAACTGTTGAATAAACGAACCGAGGATTTTTATTACAATATGTGAAAAAAGTCATTTGTTAGGAGAAGTTTAAAAGCCTTGTTTGCAATATTATTTTTTTGTATGTATTTTGTTTATTTCTTTGTTGTTGATGTTGTTATTGATGTTGTTAGTGGGGTTGGCGTTGTTGGAACTTGTGGTGTGGTATTATTGATGGTGTTGGAACAAAGGATGTTGCTTTTTTATTATTGATGATGTTGTTGATGGTGTTGGAACCAATGATGTTGTTTTTTTGTTGATGATGTTGTTTCTTTATAGTTTGTATAGTTGCTGATGTTGCAATAAACGGAGCAAATGTTGGAACCAATCAAACCACTAGCAAGGCTGGTTTGATGTATTCCAATAGACTCCTTATCTATTGCAACAAAATTCACATTTGTTGTAATAGGCTTCACATCTGATGCAACAGGCTTCATATCTGATGCAATAGGCTCCACATCTATTACAACAGACTTCACATCTGTTGCAATAGACTTCATATCTATTACAACAGATGGATAATGCTTTTTCTGTGATATTAATTTTTTTCTTTTCTTTGTAGATATAAGGAACTGAAAGTTGATCAACTTTTACCCGACTAACAAAAGAGGCTATAGTAAAGATGGTTCAGAGGAATAAGATGCTTAAAGATGAAACCACTTTATATATGGGAGGTATGTATTACTGATAATGTTATCGTGAAAACACACAGAGTACACTGATTTTGTGAATGATGTTTTTACTAATTGGTCATTGATCATTCAAACAAGATATCTGCAATTTTACAGTTAAGATTGGTACGTACAAACTGATAAGGCTGAGGGACACTAAATATGTTTTTGATACCCTATTAAGATTTAATGTCGCTTATCGCTCATGTTTATGTGTCAAGCATTGTGAAGAGATCTAGATTTGGTGGCATTGTAAAGAGATTCAATAGCAATTGGACTAACTTTTAGGGTGCATTGGACCCTGAGAGGGCTTTCGAAGCCTCTCACTGCTTCAACCAAGAATGAAATCAATATAATTATTGCCCTAGCCTAAATTTATATGGTTAGGTTGCTCGGGGTGATGATTATACCCCAGAAGGTGTGGTAGGAGAATGCCTTCTAGGGAAAATGGCTGGTTGATGAAAGACTATATCATCTGAGAGCTAATTAAAGAGGATACAGAGGGTAGAAAGTAACTTCTAGCGAATCTGGCCGATGAAACTATCTTAGAAAATGAGAAATTTGTATCAAGTGAAAATATAAAATTGTATTCGGTAATGAAAAATTCATCTGTTGTTTCTCTAAAAGAAAACTAATGCAGATGGTCTCTTTGCTAGGGAGTTGCATCTAGGTAGCATGGTTGGGATTATCACATAGATAGAAAATAGCAGAAGACCAAGAAAGCATCTTTACAGGCATCGAGGGTTGAAATAATGTATAGTAAGTCTAGAAAACTTACGCCAATAGCAATTACAGTTAAAATAAGGAATCTAAGTGAAGGCGGCAATTTTTGAATTTTAAATTACATCTCATGCATTCTTGTTTGTAGTTCCAATCAGGTCCACTGTTGTTGACCTGATCAGAACCACAAACGAGATTGAAAGACAAATTGAGTGTAATTGCTTTCTTATCAATATGGATATAATTGATTGTGTTTTCTAGACTTAGCATGCTTTCAACATATCTTGGAAAAGATTAGAGGCTTGTTGTAGTAAGTGAATTTCGATAATTTTCAAGCTTGCCTCCAGCTTGCTGATTTGGTATTCAAGCTTGTCGTTGCCGTCTTTGAAGTTGGTATAGAGTTCCTTATCTCTTGTTAGCTCGATCAGGAACACTATCTTCAAAGTTGTGGCATCTAGAAGCCCTTCAAAATACTTTCTTCAGAAGCCTTAATAGATATATGTAGGGTCGTTGTGTGTGTTTTTAGGTTAAAATATGTTGACGCATAATCAAGATGTGGTCCCAACAGTTGAATAACTCACTTTTATCGATTGTTGCTCAATGCAGCTTGCTCAACCAACCTTCAATGGATTGATAAATTAATAAGCAAGGAGATACATAACGTTTGATATAAATTGACTCTACCAAGCCTATCAAATGTTATGTAACTCCAGGCTCATTACCCTATTAAAAAACTTTACCCGAGTTAGTGCACAAATCAAACGAGCTCAATCTCTCAGCCTTTCTGCTAGTCATTCTTCTCCCATATAGAGGACAAGATATCTGTTATGCAAGAGTCTACACCATCGCTAGAAATTCTTGCCAGAGCGGAAGTCTTCAGAAGGCATCAATAGTAATCTCTCAATATCAAGTGATATTGAGAGATTACTAGTCATGCCTTTTAAATACTTTCGCTCTAGTAAGAATTTCTACTGATGACAAGATATTCGACATGCAAAAGTCTACACCGTTGTCAGAAATCTTTCCAGAGCAAAAGTCTTTAGAAGGCATGACTAGTAATCTCTCAATATCACTTGATATTGAAAGATTACTATTGATGCCTTCTAAATACTTTCACTCTGACAAGAATTTCTGCTGACGGTGTAGTCTTTTGAATAGTGGATATCTTGTCATCTATATTGGAGAAGAGCGATCAGCAGAAAGGCTGAGAGATTAAGCTTATTTGTTTTGTCCATTAACTCGGGCAAAGTTTTTTGATAGGGTAATAAGCCGAGAGTTATGTAACATTTGATAGGCTTGGTAGAGTCAGTTTAGATCAAACATTACATAACTCCTTGTTTATTAATTTATCAATCCATTGAAGGTTGGTTGAGCAAGATGCATTGAGCAACGATCGATAAAAGTGAGCTATTCAACTGTTGGGACCACATGTTGACTGTGCATTAACATATTTTGACCTATAAACATACACGTGACCCTACATATATCCATTAAGGCTTCTGAAGAAAGTATTCCGAAGGGTTTCTAGAATGCCACAACTTTGAAGATAGTGTTCTTGATCAAGCTAACAACGGATCAGGAACTCTATACCAACTTCAAAGATGGCAACGACAAGCTTGAATACCAAATCAGTAACCTGGAGGAAAGCTTGAAAATTATCGAAATTCACATACTACAACAAGCCTCTAATATTTTCCAAGATATGTTGAAAGCATGTTAAGGCTAGAAAACACAATCAATTATATCCATATTGCTAAGAAAGTAATTACACTCAATTTGTCTTTCAATATCGTTTGTGGTTCTGATCAGGTCAATAGCAGTAGACCTAATCAGAACCACAAATAAGAAGGTATGGGATGCAATTTAAAATCCAAAAATTTCTACCTTCGCTTAGATTCCTTATTTTAACTGCAACTGCTATTGGAGTAAGTTTTCTAGACTTACTGTACATCATTTCAACCATTGATGCCCGTAAGGCTGTTTTCTTGGTCTTCTACTATTTTCTATCTAGGTGATAATCCTGACCACGCTACCTAGTCACATCTCTCTAGAAAAGTATCCATCTGGATTGTTTTTCTTTTAGAGAAACATCAGATGAATTTACATTACCGAATACACTTTCATGTTTGCACTTCATTCAGATTTCTCATGTTTTAAGATAATTTCATCGGCCAGATTCGCTAGAAGTTCCTTGCTACCCTATGTATCTTTTCAATTATCTTTCAGATGATATAGTCTTTCATCAACTCCCTTTTCCCCCGCAGACATTCTCCTTCAGCTCTTTCTGGCGTATAATCTTCTTTTCGAGCAACCCTTCCATATTAATTTGGGCCAGGGAAATTTCTATTGATTTTCCATTCTTGATTGATGCAGTGCGAGGCTTTGAAGTCCTTCTCAGAGCCCAATGCATACTTAAAGTTAAGTCAAATCTCTATTGGATCTCTGCAATGACACTAAATATTGATCTCTTCTTAAAACATGACACGCATAAATATGAGCAATAACTGTCAATAATTCTTAACAGGGTATCTGTACCATCTTTATGGGGCCCTTGACCTTATCAATTCAAAACCATCAAACTTAAATATACAATGAAGGATCTTATTTGAATGATCAGTGCCTAATCGGTTAAAAACTGTATTCACAAAAATATTGTACTTTGTGTGTGTTGTCCCGATGACCTTATCAGTAATACTTAACTCCCACACATGATAGTGGATCCATCCATCTGCATGCACCTTATTCTTTCTAGCCCATCTATGGCTTAAATTAAATAAACAGATGACTAACAAGTTGCAATAGATGCCACATATGTTTAAATTATCAAATAATTACAGACATCTATTACGACAAATGATCAATCTATTGCAATATATGACATATTTGTTGGAAAAATCAAACAGATATATTCATCTATTATAATAGATTGTCAATATGTTGTAAGTTATCTAACAGATGAATATATTTTGCAATAGATTACCCATAGGTTAGATTTATTTTAAAGCAATTTTCTTTTCTTTCCAAAATATAATAAAAGATAAAATGTTGTATTTAGATCTGTTTTTTAATTTACATATTCGAAAAGTCACCAGTTTTATTTAATTAAGGGATGAACAATCGTGGCTTTTTTACTAACCCCTTCGAATTCATTCATTTATAAATAGGTCCCTTCTTACTCGATCATTCTACTACACTTACAAATATGGATGATCCAGATTCGTACAAAAAGATTCATATTGAGTCCTTGCAGGAACTTCAAAGGCAGTTTGATGAACTCCAGAGGGATTTGGCCAGCTTTAGAGCAAGGCTGAGGAGGGCCCTGCTGCTATTGGATGAAATTGTCCGGTTGATAATAATAGTAATAATAATAATAATGAAAATAATAATAGTAGTAATAATAATTAGGTTATGTTTTTTCTTTTTAGAATATGTATTTTCCTCCTTTTGTATATCAAATCTACTCAAGGGATTCAAAAATCTATGTTTGGTAGTCGACTTTGAATTTTTAATTCTTATTTATTATTTAATTATCATTCTGTTTATTCTTTATTCTCAATATGTCGATGGTTGGTGGTAGGGATTGAGTATTTGTGGCAATAGAGGTTAATTTGATGCGACAGATGGATCATATGTTTCAACAGACGATTATTAAAAAAAAGGGGTTATTGTTGTTATTGAGAGGGTGAAAAGACATGAATTTTCCATTATTTAATATGAAAGACGGTTCGTAAATAAATAATAAGGAAATAAATAATAAACACAATTTACAACCTTAAAAGAACGGTTATTTAATTTTAATAACTGATTGTGACTTTTCACTAATTTTGTTCTTAAATTTATTTTTTAAAATTATTTATTTATTATATAATAAAAAAAGTCACAATATTGGATTAATTAACTTATATGATGATTGTTAAGAAAAAGTTGAACAGTCGTGACTTTTTGTCTAAAACACATTCAACAATGTTGCTGATGCATCAAATTCCCAATCTGTTACGACTGATGTATCAGCTGTTAGAAGAAATAAAAAAAGCTATTAAAACAAATGGATGATTTGTTGCAACAGATGGTATATCTGTTGCAACAGATGGTTTATCTGATGCAACAGATATATTATTTGTTGCCAGAACTCAATAAAAATGGTTATTATTTTAATAAAGAAATGGTTATTAAAAGGGTGTCTTTGATTTTTAAATTGAGAAAAAGTTTATTTAATAATAATAAGCTGAAAAGTCATGACTTGTCACAATAATAAAAAATTCACCAGCTTGATTTAATTAAGTTATTTCTTTTCACAGAAAATAATAAGAAAATAAATGATAAACACAATTTATAACCGTAAAAAATGGTTATTTAGTTTGAATAATTGACGTTAATATTAAATAGGTGTCATTTCTTTTCATAGAAAATATTTTTGTTTAAAATCTATTTTTTTTAATTTATATAATAAAAAAGGCAGCAATTTGGATTAATGATATGATGATAATTTTTTTTTAAAAAAGGATAGAATTATATGTTGTAACAGATAGATTATCTGATGCAATAGATTTTCTATTTGTTGCAACAGATGATATATTTGTTGTCACAGATGAGTTATCTGATGCAAAAAATAAAGAATCTGCTGTCACAACTCAATAAAAATGATTCTTGGAAAGAACTAATTAATAATAATAATCTTAAAAGACATGACTTATCACAATATTTTTTAATTTAATTAAGTCATAATTTTTCACAGTAATAAAAAATATAATTAATAAATGGAGGTGAACATTTAGATTATATGTTGCAACAGATAGATTATCTAATGCAATAGGTTTTCTATTTATTGCAGCAGATGATATATCTGTTGTCACGGATGAGTTATCTGATGCAACAGATATAGAATCTGTTGTCACAACTCAATAAAAACGGTTCTTGGAAAGAACTAATTAATAATAATAATCTGAAAAGTCATGACTTATCACAATCTTTCTTAATTTAATTAAGTCATAACTTTTCATAGTAATCAAAAATGTAATTAATAAATAGAGGTGAACAGTCGCGCCTTTTTGCCACTCATTCAAATTCAATCCTCTATAAATAGGTCTCTCCTTACTCAATCATTCATTCAACTACACTCTATTTATTTATTGCATCTTGTCTTTCATAGTACACCTCTCACCACTTTCTCTTCCCTGACTCAGGTAAGTTTTTTTCTTGCCAATTTGTAGTATACGTTGTATTACATTCGGATATTCTTTTCTTTACTTTTATTTTTACATTTTTTGTCAATTCATATGTGTTCTAGATATGGCTGATTCAGTATGGGACGTTACTTTTCTGTAAGACGCCGTGAATGAACTTCGGATGTAGGTTCGTGACCTGCAATGGGAACTGAGAGTAGTTAGAGCAATAATGCTCCGTGAGATCCACAGGCTGAAGAGCACCTTGCTGCTATAGTTGAAGATTGGCCGGCTGGCAATAATAATAATAATAATAATAATAATAATAATTAGATTATTTTTTTCTTTTAGTCTATGTATATGTATTTTTATTTATTTTTATTTAATAAAAAAATTATGTTTGATCAACTTTGACGTTTTAATTTATATTTAATTTTCATTTGTCTATTATCTTCTCAATAAATATGTCGACGATTGGATGTAAAAAATAATTTTAAATCCAGTAGCAGTAGCAAGAGTTGAAACATATTGGTTATCTGTTGGGTTTGTGGCAGGGGCTGATTTGTATTGTTCCAAACATATTACACATATGTTGCAACAAATAAGCAGTCTGATGCAACAAATAATCAGTCTGATGTAACAGATAACTAGTCTGTTTCAACAGATAACTAGTCTATTGCACGGCTTTGACGTTTTAATTCATACTTCCTCCATCTCAAATTATCCATCCCAAATTGAGATGACATATTGATTAAGAAAAATAATTAATAACATGCCTAGTTTATCATAATACCCCTATTAAATGATGTTTATATTTTAATTTAAATAAAAAGTAATTAATGCAAAGGGTAAAACATAAAAAAAAATTGTCTCTTCTTGATTAATGAAAAACACAAGTAAAATGAGAAATCAAATTAGAAAATTTGGGATGGGTAATTTGAGATGGAGGGAGTATTTAATTTTCATTCTGTCTATTATCTTCTCAACAAACATGTAGACGATTGGACGTAAGGAATAATTTTAAATCCAATAGCAATAGCAAGAGTTGAAACATATTGGTTATTTGTTGGGTTTGTGGCAGGGCCTGATTTGTGTTGTTCCAAACAGATTAATCATCTGTTGCAACAGATTACTCATATGTTGCAACAGATAAGCAATCTGATGCAATAGATAATCAGTCTGATGCAACAGATAATTAGTATGATGCAACAGATAACTAGTTTGTTGCAACACATAACTAATTTGTTGCAACATATAAATCTTCTGTTGTAACAGATTACCCATTTGTTCGATTCATGTTACGGGCACTATAGAAGCATAAATAGAATCCAACATATGAGTCTTCTGTTGTAACAGATTACTCATCTGATGCACCAGATGAGTGATTTGTTTAAATTGTGGGCACTTATGTTGGATTCATGATAGGGTTCTATCCATTGTTGGAAAAAAATAGCAGTAACTGTGTACCCAGATGATAAATTTGAATAAAAATCATAATTTTACTTACCAAAGACACCTATGAAGTAATGCCAAAGTGGAAGTGATGTACGAAAAAAAAATTGACCTAAGAAATTAGCCAGATAGCAACAATAGCAGTAACAACAACAACAACAATGGTCGACAAGAAGAAGATGTAGATGATAATAAAGTAAAAGATGATGATCATAAAACAGAAGATGATGAATAAAGCAGCAACAATAATGAACAACAATAATCGTGAAGAGAGAGAAACCAACAACGGATGAGAAAAGAGAGAAACATATCTTTTTTTCTCTGTTTCCTGTTATATTAACTAACATTTGGATCAAAGTGTAAATTTAAAAACTTGTGGGTTATTTTCAAAGTTTTCCAACTTTCTTAATCCATAATAAAATAATTGTCACCTCCACTCAATTATTATACTTGTATCACCTATACCTCATTTTAAAACTCTTTTGTCACCTACAGCCCAAACCTCCATGTTTCTAACATAATTATGCATGCAATGCAGACGTTAGTAAAATCTTCTTCCTTTTGTTTGGTTTTCTTTGGTATTGATTTTTATATTAAGGTTTATCTAATGTGTATTTGCATTGCATACAGTCCATTAATATTAGAGATCTTATATCTCGATCAACTTTATTTTTATACGGTATTTATTGAGAAAGCATCTCAAGAAAAACGAAAATAAATTGTGATAGTAAAAATTATATTTAAGGTTATACTTCGCAAAAGAATTAAAATCCATAATGCAAAATGAAATGTATATATTTAAAATAAGTCTTGATGCAGTACTTATCTACTCTATTATGTAGAGATTATTACAGAGAAATAAAATATTAAATTTTCAGAAGTACATAAAGGGTTAAGTTGTAGAAACGGTACTAAAAATTGGATCAATAATTGTCCCTAACAGATATAGAGCAGTGGAAGAGTTTAACAACATTAATACGATTATTGTTAAAAATTAATTATCATTATTATTATAGTCATTACTAAAAATAATATATAATAATAACTCTTCAAAATATAGCTCCTCCTTTAATAGAAAAATTAAGAGTAAACGTTTTTTGCTTTAAATAATCATAAGTAAAGTACATATTTATCGCATATACATATTTATTATAGTGGAACTATAACATGACTCTGCCTAATCCTTAATCACATCTCATTTACAATGTAAGCAAGAAAAATAGTTTATATATTCGATCATACTACATAGATATGTTATTAAGAGAATTTGATGAGAATTTTTTTTAATTTTAATAAGAATTAAGAGAAGTTAAAGAAATAGTTTATTTTCTTAGTTTAACATAATGTATTTAATGCAATCAACAGAGTTAGAGTGAATTTTGAACTTTTCTAAAATAGCACATAAATAAATTTTTTATTAAAAGAGAGAGTAAGAATAATTGTGTTTTCTTAAAAAAAAAAAAGATCAGGTGATACATTATATATATATATATATATATAATTTTCTTTCTTTGATTTGTTATATATCATTTATAACACCTTTTCATTCTGAAAATTAAATAACCATAAAGAAAAATAAAGGAGATAAATTATCAGAGTAAAAATAAATCTATAAGGAGATAACTGATAGATTATACATGCTTGATAATTTTTGCAATCAATCATATGAAAATATTCTCGTTTGATTACATTACTACCGCACATTGTCATATGTTATTCATTCACATTGAAAAATATCAATATTATGTGCTTAATTAAAATAACAAATACATCATATTTGATGTATTCTCACAAAGTGAGGTTTGGGGTACGCTCAATTAGTTAAAATGTATCATAAAAATTATAAAAGACTAAAAAGATGATTCGTTCACTTATTCTTTGACTAATTTCTAATATAGTAATGTTATATGTTTTTAGGGGCATTAATAGCCAATTACTATGAGAAATATACCATTGGTAATATATCTTTCAACCGTGACAAATATAAAATTACTATTAGCAAAAAATCATGTGTTATAACATTAAGATCATTGTAAAAGAGTATATATTTAATTAACATAGTTAAATTAATTAGAAACTAACAAAAAAATATACACAAAAACGAAAACATGCACTAATAATAAGAAGAAGAAGATCAAAGTTAATTGAGTAAAATTTTCTAATTGAGCTTTCTAATATGTTGGATAGGAGAGTTTTATAATTTAATATTTGCTAAATAAAAGTGAATTATATATGTGATCAAGCATCTTTGTTCAAAATGAAGAAATAAAATAAAGAAGAAGAAAATAATATTAATTGAAATCAAAATAATACACTAATAAATCTTCAAAATATTTATAAATCATTCAAACTTCTACGCTACACCAAATTACTATGACCATTTTCTTAACGGATCTTCCAAGACAATTGAACTTCCTTCTTCATCTTGATGAACTCGTACAAAACTAATGTGAACATCTCTGAACCTTTGAAGAATATTGAAAATATCATCTTTTATTATTATTAACATATGATTGATGAAAAAGATGAAGAAGAAAATTAAGAAAGAAGAAAAATAACTAAATAACAATACAAAAATTGAGACAAAAAAAATTTGCATTCAACAATTCCATAGATTGTTATTTATACGTTGGATACTCCAAAAGAATTAGGCAAAAGGGAGTTAGGGAGACATTATTTAAGTAGTGAATACAAATAGATAGAAGTATTTTTGTAACTCATTAGATTTAAGTAGAATAGTAAATATGATTGATCTTTTTTTATTTAATAAAGGAAAAAGACATCGTTTCCACCCCAAACTATAGTCGAAAAGTTGAATCCACACCTAAACTATATAAATGACCTATTACACACCTTAACTATAAAAAAGTGATACTTTTTACACCCTGTCAGGTATTACACCACTTGCATGTGGTGTGGTATTTTACACACGCTGCCACATCAGCACCACGTCAGTACCACGTCAGCATAATCCAAAAAAAATAATAAATTTATTATTTTCATAATTTTTCTTTTTTTCTTTTTTTCTTTTAAATTTGTTTTTTCCCTTCTTCTTCAATGTCTAAAACCTCCATTGTTGTCAATGTCCAAAACCTCCATTACCTCCATTACACCATATTCACCACCATAAACTTTATCCCACCAACAAAATTACCATAACAATTAATTTCTTCTAACATTGTTCTTCATCCGTAACCCATCGTCTTTTCTTAAAAAAAATAAAAAAAATTCTCAGCTATAATGGCCATTATTGTTTCAAAAAATAGTCACTCGACTGTTGGCCTCTGTGTTTTAAATGGTAATGCCCAACACATTTCCGTACTTTTTCTATTTGTTTTTCATCTATAATTTTTTTAAAAAAAAACTAATATGGTAGAAAGCTCCATTTTTGGATGGATTAATAATTAACAGACAGAGAGGAGAAAGTCGATGATGAATCCGACTTTTTCGAAGAGAATTCACCGAAAAGCATCGTTGCTACAAAATTTTATATTTTTTTTATAAAATTTGGTTTTGTCCGTTTAAACATCAAATACAATTTGATTTTGTTCATTATGAAATTGACATTGATTCGATGAGGATGAATTGTGTTATTTGGGGATGAAGTTGGAATTTGGAGGTGGGGTGATGAAGAAATTGTGTTGGTTAGGGTGGCGGTGATGAAGAAGAAGATGGTTTGGGGTTGGGGTTGGAGTTTCGGGGTGGGGGTGATGAAGAAGATGATGGTTTGGGGGTGGGGTGATGAAGAAGATGATTTTTTAGACGTGGGGGTGGGAAGATGGATGTTGGGGGTTGGGGGAAGAGTATTTTAATTTTTTAAATTTTTTTTGCATTAATTTTTAATTTAAACGCGCTATTTTTATTTAAATAATTATGTATTTTCCACGTCTGATCTAGGGAGTAAAAAGTATCACTTTTTTATAGTTAAGGTGTGTAATAGGTCACTTATATAGTTTAGGTATGGATTCGACTTTTCGACTTTTGTTATTTAATAGGCTGGACGCACCTAAAATAAGTGTAACATACGCGCCTTAGAATGGAGGTCGCGGGGAGGTAATAATATCACTTTTATATAGTTAAGGTGTGTAATAGATCACTTATATAGTTTAGGTGTGATTTCGACTTTTCTTGTATAATATGGGGTGGAAATGATGCCTTTTAACTGATTAATGAAAAGAATGAAGAAAAAAAACCCCAAAAAAGAGAAAAAAGAAAAGTTGGATTAGTAAATATTTAGACTTTTAAAGTGTCCAATAAAAAATATGAATAAGTGGAATAGTAATTTTTGATACATTTATGTTTTAACTATATATATATATATATATAAGTATTATTGATTTTTGAGCTTTAACAAATAATTTTTAATTTTTTCTTGCATATTTAACATGATTAAGAGAGTTTTAAGGAGTGATTTTTTTTTTTTACATAACACATACAATGAGAAAAGTTTAACAACATTGATGATAAAAGTTATTTAATACGACTCTCTTTAATATTGTGTATAATGTTAAGGTGAATTTTTAATCTTTTAAAATAAAAAAATGACCAAAAAATCACAAAAAAGATAAATGGCAGTAGAGGCTTCTAAGACATGCCACATAGGATGGACTAACATCCTCCTTTATATATGTATATTGATTTAACTTTGAGGGCATTTTTTATCCTAATAGATGAATGGAGGTGCATTTTTTATCTAATAGATAGAAGGAAGATATTTTTGAACACTTTCTAATATTTTAAGGTCATTTATGACCTTTTTCCGTTTATATAATAGCTCTAAGTGTTTAAATGATTTATTGAGAATATAATTAATTAAGTAAATAAAAAAAGTGTATCCTCATTTAATAGTGTAAATTTTTAAATGAAATGATTAAATATTTTGATATGATATTAAAGCAAAAAAAGGTCTTGGGTTCAAAAAAGTTTCCTCCTAATTTATCATAGGCGTATAATATCTACTGTAATATCCTTCTACTACTATCTTCATTAATACATATATTTTCATTTCATGTTAAAGCTCTTCTTAAGAATAATTTCTCTCTGTTATATGTTATGGTTAATTGTGTATGTTCTATATTATATGGTTTTACTTGTTCTAGCCATTTTATTCCTAATATTATGTCTGTTGTTTGCATTTCTTCTTTTACTTCAAATTCTATTTTTATTTTTCTAATTCCTATTATTATTTCTTTTTCTTCTATATTTTTAGTATTTATTAAACTTCTTGGTAGATCTGGGCATATATTATTGTCAGTTTTTATTTCCTCATTTTTTACTAGATATTTTGCTATATAATTTTCTTCTTGTCCTGTATTTAAGAGTATTAAATATTCTTTTTCATTTACCTTTCCTATTATGTAATATTGGTTTAAATTATCCGTTGAACTTGTTTCATAACTTGTTCTTTTTGATGAGCTTGATGATTCCGATTTATCATAAGCTATTCTTTTTGTTGTACTTATTCTATCATTTATTATTTCTAGATCTTCTTCTATGTTTATATTTTTGTAACTATAATCATTATTATCAATTGTTTTTACGAATTGTTCAAAAGGGCTTTCTATTTGTATTTTATTATTTTTATTTTTTCCCGTTATTTTATGTTTTGTTGTTAATACATATAGATTTTTACATCTTGCTGTAAATATTTTACTTCCTGGGGTTAATTTTATTCCTGATATTTTCTAATATAATACTAATAATTTGTCTATATTTTTATCTGTTACTGCTACTGAATAATTCGCACTTATTATAAATTTAAATTTTTGGTATATTAAATTTCCTTTTATGGCAGTTATTATACTTTTTTCTATAGGTTTTATAATTCTATCATCTGCTAAATATAATTCTATTGGTGTATCTATTCCTTCTCTAAAACATGCTTTTATTAATATTTCTGTACCTCCAAGGTGTACATATTTTATTGGGTCTCTACTTTTTATATCGTTTATCTCTTTATTAATTATTCTTTTTGTTACTAGTGGTATACTAGCTTTACCTTTTGCATATCTACAGTCTATTACATGTTCCTTTTGGCTTACTAGATAATATTCTTCTTTTTTCCTAGTAAATATATTTTTTATTGTTGGTATTTTAAATATTTTTTCTACACTTAAGTCTAACTCTTTTTCTTTTATTTCATCAAATACATTGTTATCAAATATTATTTTTTGATCTGTTCCTTCGTCATTTAAATATTCTTCTTTTGTTATTATTTTTATATCTTCTTCAGTCATTTAATTCGTCTAATTCACTATCTATTTCATCATCTCCTATTTCATTATCTGTTTCATTCTCTGAAATTTCATATATACTGTCTTCAGTTTCTAATTCGTAATCTATATAATCTATCTGCATATATTCTGTATTTTCTATTTTTATTTCTGATATTTATTTATTTTTTGGGTTTTTAGGTAATTTACAATCTCTAGCTAAATGTCCTAATTTTCCGCAATTATAACAAGTACATTCCTTTATAGATTTCTTTTTCCTATATGGTCTTTTATGTTTATAATTTTTTACATAATATCTTTTTCTTGGTTTCTTATACTTATATTTTGATTTTTTGTATTTCTTATATTTCTTATGTCTTTTTCTTTTCTTATAATATCTTTCTTCGCATCCAAATTGAGGTGTTATTTTATCTTTGCAACATGCTAAATTTCTTATTAATGTTTTTTCCATTTTTATTTCTTCTCTATATTTTTCACATAGGTTTCTATACCATTGTTGTAAAATTTTTATTCTTGCTTCTAGAGTATCTACTATTTTTGTTTCATCCCAACTTTTTATTATTTTTGAACTAAATGGTTCAGGTAATTTACTAAAATATAATTTTCTTATTTCTTTACTTTCTTCTGTATTATATGCTCCTTTATAATAATATTCTTTAAATGCGCAAGTATATTCATCTATATAGCACATATTACATATTGCTAATTTTAACATTAAATTCCTATTTGTATCTTTCTCTTCATTTTGTTCGTCTTCTGTTGTTATCATGCTACTAAATTCGTCTTTTATAGTTGTTTCATATTTTTTTAATAATTCTATAGGTGTTAGTTTAGTTGTGGTTGTTGATGATGTTCCTTCTGTGGGTTTGTCAGTTCTTAATATTCTTTTACTATTTTCAGTTAGATTTAAAAACCATAATTTCACTGTTCCTATTAGTGTTCTTTCTATATATTCTGGTGCATCTATTACATTTACATTATTATCTAATAATTGTTTTGTCATATATCCTATCCATAATTGTATTGTTTTTTCTGTATCTATTACGCAATCTAAGTCTAAAAAGTTATAATTTTTATTAACTATTTGTTTTGATGTCCATTTGTCATATTCATTCTTTAGATTATATCTTTTAAACTTATTCTTATAATATGTAGGTTTCCTTATTTCTGATGTACTAGGTATTATATTTTGGTCTTCTTTTTTATCAAGAGTATTTATTTTTGTGTTGATATTTTCTAAGTTTTCTTCATTAATACCTTCTTGTTTTTCATTGATTCCTAAATTTTTTGTATTTGTTAAGATTTCTGTATATGTTTCACTATCTTCCGAATCATAATTATCTGTTTCTTCAACATCTATTGTATTAATTTCTAATTCCTTGGTTTCTATTTCTAATTTTTCTTTAAATTGATTTATCTCATTTAATAATTTTTGTTCTTTATCTTTTTCTTCTTTTTCTTTCTGTCTTTTTTCATACAGATCTTTTAACATTTGTAGTTTTTTTCTAATTCAGCAATCCTACTATTGTTAGTTTCTTCTATTTTTCGTATTTCTTCTGTAGTTTGTTGTTTTATTTTTCTATTTCCTTTTTTTCTATCTATTTCTTCGTTTTCCTTTTCTATTCTTACCATAGCTGTCAATTTATCTTCTAATTTTAATTCTTCTTTTTCTAACATTAAATATAAATGTTCACCTATTTTCTTATATCTTCTTCCTAGATTAGAAAATACTATTTTTATTTTTAATCCTTCGTGATTTTCATATATTTTTTCATCTATTATAAATTCTTCTTTGTTCATTTTATTGTAAATAGTTCATGTTGATATATATATTCTAAACTATCTATTTGTGATTCTAAATTTGATATTTCATCTTTTTGTGCATTTATTGAGTTTTTACTAACTCCGGCAAATATATTATAACTTAATCTTTCTATTCTTATTTTTAATTCTTTACGTTTTTTTAGAAATAATGTGTTTTAATTCTTTGTATTTTTGTACTTTATTCATTTAAACCATATTTATAATATTTTGGTGGGTATCTAAATCTGATTTTATCATAATTAGGTGGTATGTGTCTCATTCTTCTAGATTTTAAATGGATTATTAATTTTGCTTCAATACAAGATATTAAGGTAATTAGGTAGGCTAATCTTTGTGGGTTTTCTTTTGTTTTATTTAGACTTATATATTCTGAATAATTACTAATTAAAGATTCTTTAATTTTTCTAAAAGCTTCTCTGTTTTAAATGGTCATCTCATAATTAATCAATATAAATTAATGTCAAGTAAATCCAATCTAAATTCAAACATGTATGCTCCTTCTGTATTTTTTAAATAACTGGGCTCTGATACCATTTGGAGGGGGTACTGATTAGGTGCGATAACTTTACTAGATAAATTTCTGTGAGTAAAATTTGCACACCAGTATATCTATAACAAATTGAAATAGAATTAGCATTTTTTTTGCAGGTTAGTAATATTGTTTATTTATTAGTCAATAGGTTATAATTGACATGTCAGATTATTACTTATTTAACACTCAATTAATTTAATTTATGTGTCGTAACTATGTTTGCTTCGTTATAAAAAATATGCAACCTTCCTATATCTGGAAAGTTTTTTTTCAGTGTTTTCATTTTAATTTCTCGTAATGACACAAACTTATAGGAATGACATCACATATTTCACTGTACCAAAGTAGATTTTTAGCGACAATAACTTAATGTCGCTAAATTATGCTTTTAGAGGTAATTATTAGTGAGAATTACATTTTAACACTTTTTAGAAATACCCCTAAAATCTACAGTGATAATGAATCTAATAATAATTAACTAATATTGATAAAAATTTTAGCACTATTTGTTGAAATGTACATTTATTATCGCTAAAAGCATTTATTATTGTAGTGTTAAACACCATAAGATTTTAATGATATTTTGAATATGTTTTACATATTTATCTTTATTATTAGTTTATTAAAACACAAAAATTCTAAATAGATTCTTAAATTTCTTGTTCAATCAAACTTAATTTAAAGAATAAATTTTGACCAAGTTTTTGACGGAAGAAATAAGTATTTTTTTTTGAGTAGTAGTGAAAAGATCGAGTAGATTCTGCAAGACTAAATTACCCTTATAAAAATTATTCTTTATCAAATTAATTAATAGTAACTCCCTTTTTCATAATGTAACAATAGAAATATCTATATTTTTGAAAATATTGGCCGCCAAACATAAACAACTAACAAAACTACTTCTCAAACAATTTAATTAGCCAATTACTATTCTTCCAAAACAATATTGATAAGTAAGTACTTTTCAAAATAATCTGATTTTCTACCACTCACTCAAACAAGCTATAAAAAACACAAAATAAAATAAAAAGAGTAGTATTTGTGTTTTACCTTCCATCCTTTTGGAATGGGAAAGACATTAAAAGTGAAGTCAGCAAGGGCTTCCCTAAAAGCACCTTGGAGGGGTGGAGCAAGTCTTAGAACTTCACATGCCACGTTCCATGAATATCTCATCTTTTTAATATCTTCCCAATTCAATAATTCTCCTAGACCCTTTGATTTTGCAATCTCCATTTGCTCTATTTTTATCAAATAGCAAAAAACAATTAATAATTTCTTTTGAAAATATAGTCTTGTATCAATATTATTCTAACATATAAATAGATTAGTTAGACACAAACCTCAAGTAAAACAAAAAAATTATCAATATTACTATTTGTTACAATCTCTAAATTACGAGGAAATGGTCGTCTATGGCCTTGAACAGAAAAATTGATTTTTCAAATGTTTTACTATATATGTTATTTTCAGAATTGTCAGGTTTATAGCAATACGAATATTCTTTGAAAGGCTAAGATGAGTAGAATCAGTGGCGGACCCAGAATTTTATTTAAGTGGGTTCAATTAGCAAATAGATAAATGTTAATGATATCGATAGTGTAGCGCTAAACACAACAAATAATTTTTTCGTTGCTCTTTTATTGCTTCTTTTTTTTTTCGTTAATAATATAATATCAAAATATGATTTATTTTTAAAAATAAAACAACACTCGACTTTTCTTTTTATTTGACAAAGATGGAAATAAATTGAAAATATGCAAAATTAAGATATATTTTTAAAAACTAAAATCAAAGTAGACTAGCAAAATATATATATGTATAGTTGCATGTTTTGGCTAAAAACTATAAAATAAAATTAAAAAAAGTGCCAAAATTCAATTAATAAAAATTTAAATTTTATTTGAAGTATAGGAAATTTTAGATTTTTATTGAATTTTAATATAAAAAACAAAATATACAAATTAAATAGAAAAAGAGAAAGAAAATAGAAGTGATAAAATTTACAGTTACACTTCACAGACACCGAATAATTAATATGTCTAATATTTTCGATAACATAGCTAATTTGGTCTTACCATGTGTGATATGAGCCTAATATTCAACCAATTTGGCCTTTACCATATGTGGTACTCATACTGAGCAAAATTGAGTGAAATTGTAACGATCAAAAGGCAGGTGATCGAAATCTAACCCACGTGCGGGTCATAAACTTAAACCCATTCAACCGCTGTGCTGTAGCCAGACTTTGTCTAGTGTGGGTTCAAATGAGTATTTATACTCTAAACAAAAATAATTTTCGTTGGCTAAATAAGAAATTTTCCCACCAAGTGGATTCAGTTAAACCTATTTGACACCATGTGGGTCCGCCACTGACTAGAACCAACAGCTAAAAGTTCTTTAACCATAAAGCACTATCATTGTACATTCGTTAAAAATAGGCAGATGAGGGATGGGAATGATTTTCATTAATTAACACCAAAAGACGAGTAATCATGAGATTTCGTAGTCCTTTATAATATTTTATTTTTATACAGGAGCGACACTAGAAAAGGTCATGGAAATGTGTTGGATATTGTAAGTACAAATCCATGGAAGTCCAGTTATTTTTTTCTGAGTAAAATACACAGACGTAGAGACAGAAAATTATAGGTATTAAATGAGCAGACTAAACAAAATTTTGAGTAGGATAAAATAAGCTAAATTAATATATTAGCCATTTTTTTGGTCAAGAAGGACTTAAATTAGAAACACTGGATTGGATTCAGGAAAAGTTAGTTAGGAATTACAAAAACATAACCATACCTCGAGTCTGGGTTTAAATTACAATCATTAACAGATCTATCAAAAAAAGTTCCTGCCATGTCTGTCCAAAGAGGTTTCCGTGCACACATAGGCGGGACTTCAAAAAGGTGACTTGTTAGTTGTGTTTCCTGCTGACAGCCTAGCTTTGTGCATCTGCAACTCCATTTTGCTCCTTATAGCAATGTACCACTTTGGGTCTTCCTAGTCTTCTTAGTTTTAACCTGTAATCATCAATAATTGAATCATAAAGAAAGTTTCCATTAGCAAGCCATAAGATAATCTCAGTCGAGTCAACACATATTTCAATAGAAGTGAGATTGTTTTCTTCCACCAGACGAAGACCTTCTTGAAGAGCTAAGATTTCCATCTGATTATTTGTAGCCCAAGGGTAGGCCCTAGCAAATCCTAACACCCATCCCCTATTAGCACTCCTAATAACACCCCCTATACCCCCTCTCCCAGGGTTACCTTTGCATTCCCCATCAGTGTTGAGTATGTAAGATCCTAGCTTAGGTCTGTTCCATCTCAGGTTGATGTCAACCTTGTGGAGTAGTTACTTATTTGGAGAGACCAAGGATATATATTCAAGGGTCTCATCATAAGTTTCTTTCCAACTAGGTTGCGTGGTAAGGTTCTTGAAGATGTTATGATTTCTGTTCTTCCAAGTCTAGAGACTAAAAGGGAGAATGTTATGCCAGTTCAACATCTTGTTAAAAGACTTATGTTTCAACCCCGACAAGGTAGAGTGCCATTTATAGGGGAAGAAACTATTAATAGTTAAACCCTCAGTCCTGGTGCCAGCCTGGAGTAGATTATCCCAAAAGGCTTTTGTGATGGGGCATTGAAAGAAGATGTGGGTAGAGTCTTCTACCTGATTGTTGCAGACCTTGCAATTAAGAATAATATCAATACCAATACAAGAAAGGTATTCAGCAGTAGAGAGTCTATTGTGTTGGGCTAGGCAGAGAAAGATTTTAATTTTATGAGGGCAGTTGATGTGCCAGATCCGTTGGAAGGAATGAATGGCATGTCTATTATGGCCATTCCCTAGATTGGAGATCAGTTTATATATAGAATTAGTTATAAAACAACCATTTCTAGTGAGTCCCTAAATAAGATGATCAGATAGGGACCTGGGATTCCACCTAAAGGAGCTTTGGATGTCAATGATGAGGTGTGGAGAGAGTTGAAGAGAAAGGTTCCTAAAGTTCTATTCTCTCCTATTCCACACCTCAGCTAGGGTGAGGTTGGAATCATTTGAAGAAAGAGGGCCTTGGATCAGATTTCTCAGGTGGACTAGGTGAGGAATCCATGTATCCTCCCAAAACTTGATCTTACTACCATCTTTGGGGATCCAACGAGCCCCTAGTTTGCACAAATCCCCACCCTGAGTGATAAACTTCTAGGTTCTAGATGGGGATCTTAGAGGGGGGAGGTTGGGTCTTTCATACTTACCCTTGAGGATTGAAGCTCAGAGAGTATTTGGTTTGTGGTAATACCTCCAGACCAGGCTGTCACTAAAGGTTTCATTTCTAGTTTTAGCCTTGTGAATACCCATACCCCCTCCTCCTTGGGTTTAGAGATGGACTCCCAGTTAAGCAAATGGAGTTTTCTTTTCTCAAAAGTTGTTCCCCAAACAAAGTTCCTTTGAATTCTGTCAATATGGGATATGGTGGTGCTAGGAAGATTAGTGTATTTCATAGTATGGGTAGGAATGCTGTTGAGAGTGGATTTGGCCAAGGTAACTCTGCCAGCCATGTTTAAGAGGTTCACTTTCTAGCCAGCCAATTTAGAGTTAAGGTTATCAATGATGAAATTGAAATCTCTATTTCTAGGATTCTTGTGGAAGATGAAAAAATCCAGGTATTTTCCAAAGGTATCAAAAGATCTAATAGAAAGGATAAAAGACCAGTGATCCTTGATTTGGGTGGGATAATTCCTGGAGAAAGGACTTTAGATTTTGACTGGTTGATCTTTTGACCAGAGTTGGTGCTGAAATCCCTGAGCACCCTGTTGATGGTAACACAGTTGTCAATGTCAGCCTGAGAAAACAGAGTAAGATCATTAGCAAAGAAAAGATGAGAGAGATTAGGTCCTCTATTACTGATAAAAAGAGGATGCCATTTTAGGATATCCACTTCATGGTTAATTCTTCTAGAGAGAAGTTACATGCACATTATAAAGATATAAGGTAAGATGGGATCCCCTTGTCTAATACCTCTTGTAGGTTGAAAGAAGCTGGTCTTTTCTTTATTTATAAGGATAGAGATGGTAGAAGAAGATATGAAAGACATAATGAGAAAAGATATCCTGGGAGGAATATTGAAGAAGTGGAGGGCTTGTCTAATGAACGACGACTCAATCCTATCAAAGGCCTTCTCTAGATCAATTTGAGAACCATGCCACTCTTTTTGCCCCTCATTTTCTGGAAGTGGGTGATGAACTCTTGAACAATTATGACATTATCAGAGGTTCTCCTGTTGGGAAGAAAACTAGCTTGATTGGATCCAATTATCTAAGATAGGTGAGGTCTCAATCTCCTGGCTATGATCTTGGTAATGAGCTTATACAAATTATTGCAAAGGCCTATGGGTTTGAAGTTTTTAAGACTAGAGACATTAAGACACTTGGGGATGAGGCAAAGATAAGTAGAGTTGACCTTAGGATATATGCTATCCCTATAGAAGGTTTCTTGGCAGAATCTAATAACAGGGAGTTCAAAAGTGTCCCATTACTTCTGAAAGACAAAAGGGTGGATTCCATCAGGTTCTGGGGCTTTATCAGGTTTGAAAGAGTACATTGTTCTATTGATTTCTTCAGGAGAGGGAATCCAGTTTTCTTTATATAAATTAAGAGCCTTTATATAATTTAACTTTATATAAGAGCCTTTATATAAATTAACTTTATAAGAATATATTAGGATATTGAATGATAATGAAACTACATTAATAGGTTGCTCCATTCGATCTATTTGCTTATTATGTTATTTTTTACACGCTCCTTATAAGATTAACTTATTCGTCCCATTTTAGTTATTGCTTTATACTTTTTCATGTCCACACGAGAAATAATAAATACAAAATATTATTTATTATACTATAATATAAAAAAGAACTATGAGGTTGTAGTTGAAATCACTGAAAACTTTAATTTTGTAGGAAAAATTAGCTTGGATATTATTGGTTCAAAATGAAAGGAGTTTTAATTAAATAGTAATCTAACATGTGGCAAGAAGAAATCAATTATAAAAATTCAAGTGGAATGGTCTTAACAAAAGAATAAGGGTGAAAATAGAAATATGTAATAAAAAAATACTATTAATTATCATGTGTAGTAATCTCACTTCATAAAAAAATTGAAATATCAAAAAAGCCCTTGCGAAGACTACCAAAATCTCAAGATCTTCTATGCTTTAGTGGTAAAAAAGATTGTCTTTAAAAGTTGTTCAAATTTAATCGTTTTATTTTTCAAAAGATAATTTGACTTATGTTGGAGCTAAACTGTATTATATTTATTCAATAAAATCAGAAATTGGATATTTGAAACTATATGAAAAACAAATATCATAAATTGCAATGATTATATCAATATAATAATACTTTTTCTTAAAAATATTGAGTAAAATTCATATAATTTAATCCTTAAAAGTGAAATTGACAAATATATTAAGATGAAGAAGAAAATAATTTAATAAAATCAAAAAGTAATTCAACCAATTGCAAAGATTTATGTGGGGAATCTTAAAAGGAGAATTATGACATGAATTTTAATGTGAGGACTACCAAAATTTTTATACTCTCTTTTATATATATATATATGTAAAATTATTTATATTATAATATGTAATAAATTTTAAAACTTGATAACCTGCTTATTAGGTCATATACTAATAGGTTACTAATACTAATGTTTAAACTTATAGAGAACAGTTTTAAGTTATATACACCGCATCAACCGACCGTTTAAAAAGGTTTATACTAATGGTGTAATTTTGACCTATTGCCCACCATTTCTATCAGAGTACTTATTAGTTAATGCTTATGAAAGAGATTTATCAGTAACTACATCTAATTGTGTAAATATTTTCTATGATATTAACACAGGATATGTATATAATGACAATAAAATATGAGAGCTTGGGCTACGTACCTTTGTAAACTCCGTCATAAATCTCAGATAGCTCAGCAAGGTACTTGACAATAAAAGCACAAACAGAACTAGCGGTGTCATGGCCACCAATCAACAACCCTAATATCTTATCATCAATATCCAACTCATGCATGAATTTCCCATTTTCATCACTTGTCAATAACATGTGTGACAATATATCTTGAGTTGCTGATGCTTTTCCCTCCGCCAAATCAATTTTTCTTTGTTTTATGATTGCCACAAGCTCTTTTCTGATAAAATTCGAGGCCTTAATTGCACGATTAAAAGGCGTGCCAGGCAAATTTATCGGAACAAAAATCAATCCAGAAGCCAAAACATCAAAGGGGTCAGCAAATTTAGCCACATGATTAGGATCTTCAACACACACAAATAATCTACAAGCCAACCAAAAAGTGTAACGTTTTGCTAGTGGGAAAACTAAACTTCTTTTTGATTTTCCCACGATTCGAAATCTCTTTGCGCAATATGATCCATAAACCTGTCAAATGGGCCGGCTTGACCCAGCCCGAACTAGCCCACTAATACAACCCGGCCCGATCAGATCACGGGCTGTAGGGTACCGGGATGGAAAAATTTTAAAATTGGGCCCAGTTAACCCAGCCCGTATCAAAACCGGTTCAGTCCTGCCGGTTAACCGACCCGGATATTATGTAAAAAAAAATTAAATTTTTTAAAATTGGACCGTTGGGCCCAACGACTATATGACCGTTGGGAGCCCAAAAACGGCTATATGGCCATTTTTTATTAAAAAATAAATTTTTTTCATTTAAAATATTTTTTAAAACCCCAAAAAATTCATATAAATACCCTACACTTTCAAATCATTTTCTATACGATTTTCATTCCCTCAAATCTCAATTCTCAAATATTCTATATATTTTCTAAAGTACTCCATTTAATTTTTTAATTTTGCAATTATAAAGTACGAGTGGAAGTTTCTAAAGTCGCAACTTTCGGATACTTCCAAAATTTGGTATTATCATTCCATCTCTTACTTTTAATTTTTAATTAGTCTATTAATTGCTGAATATTTAATTTTATTATATTTGTGTTTTAAATTTTTTTAGTTTGATTTATATTATGGATAAATCAAGAAACCTCGTCATTAAAAGTGTAAATTTTTTTTGTCTCGAAAGTGGTAGTGGTAGTAAAAAGTGAATTACTAGCGGTAGAGGTAGTTCAAGTAGTAGATATACCCGTGTGCCTCCGGTACCGCTTAGTCAACCTTTTGAGGAAGAAGTAGGTGTAGGTACCGACGATATGAATTATGTAGAAGCTCAGGAAAATTACTATATAGAAGAAGAAAATGAAGTAGATGCAGTTAATTTAGATGAAGATGATGAAAATATTAGTGAGACACCCGTAGTAGGAAATGCTAACGTTAGATCTGAATCGGTTAATCTCCTTCCCCGTCATCCCCGTGCCCCAAGATCTCGTAAAACAACTAGTATTGTATGGCAATTTTTTGAACGTATATCAGATACTGAGATGCAATGCAATATTTGTCAACAAATATATAAGCATAAAAGAGGAGGCAAACAAGGGGTACATGTGCGTTAATGAGACATATAAGTGATAATCACGAAAGAGAGTTAAATATTGCAAAAGGTGGTCAGGATGTTAGTGGGCCAACACAAACTAGAATGGACCCAGCAACCGGTTAGGTAATGAAGAAGTATAATAAATTGAGGGATTGGGAAGAAATAGCAAAAATGGTAGCTGTGGGCTGTTTGCCTTTTAGTTTTCCTTCTTCTGATGCTTTTATTCATTATATTCAAGCAATTTATAATCCTATGTTTAATGGTATTCCTAGAAGTACTTGTCGGACTGATATTTTTAGACTTCATTCACAATATTATTTTTATTTATCTATATTATTAAAAAATATTCAATGTAGAATGACTCTAACTTCTGATCTTGGTCGTGTTGTTAATAAAAATTATTATTTAACCATTACTTTTCACTGGATAGATAGTAATTTTGTTATGCAAAAATGTATTCTAGCTTTTTTGTATGATGAAGATCGTAAACATACTGGAGATTTTATTGATGATTCGATTGCTAAAGTTGCAGAATTTTATGGTATTGAAAATAAAATCTTATGTATTGCTTTTGATAATGCTTCTAACAACAAGACTACTATTAGAAAGTTAAAAGATAAGCTATCTTCGCTGTTACCTGAAATATTTCATATTAAGTGTTTTTGTCATATATATATAATTTAAATGTAAGAGATGGTCTTGAGTTTTTTGAGCTTTATATTGAAAAAATTCGTCTTGCTATTGGTTTTATTCGAGGAAATAATCGAAGAAAAAGAATTAGAGAATTTACACTTAAATGTGAACAAAATGGACTTGCACCGATATTGATGCATGAGGAATGTGATACTAGATGGAATACTACATATGATTTTTTAAAAACTTGTCATAAATATAGAGTTCCTATTACACCAACTTTTAACCAACATTGTGGTTCATTTGCTGATTCGGCTGATTGTATGCTACATGATTCTAATTGGGCTGTAATTGATGATCTTGTTAAGTTTTTAGAAATTTTTTATATAACTACGGTTGAATTTTCCGGTGCTTATTATCCTACTGTTTGTAATATTTTAGCATATATAGCCGATATTTCTGGTTTGCTCAAAGAATATAAGAATAAAGAAGGTTACAAAGAAGCTGTTGGTGCTATGTTTTCTAAATTAAATTTTTTTTTTTGATTCTCCCTATTTACTTGGTTGGTGCTATGCTAAATTTGTATATGAAATATAATACTATGTGCCACTTTAGTACTCTTATTTATTCTAACTTAGAGATAAATACTAACAATGATTCTAATGATGAAGAACAAGAACAACCAGATTTATGAACGACTATGGCTGATGCGAACGCTTACATAGATAAATTATATAATCATTATGCTGATTTACTTGATTTAGCTGTACCGACAAATATCACTTCAACTGTCGCTCCTCATCCTCCCGATGAGCCATTATCTTCTAAAAGGCCGACACATAGTGTTTTTTCTGATTACTTTTATGATTTAAATTGTTGGAACAGTGTTGAGGTAGGAGCTTACACAACAACTTATCGAGAAGAGCTTAAGTATTATCTTCGAACACCGATAGAGGATCGCAGAAGACGGATCAACGCGTTGGATTGTTAAAGGAATAATAAAATACAATATCCCGTACTTTCAAGATTAGCTAGAGATATATTAAATGTTCCAATGTCAACCGTTGCATCGGAGAGCGCTTTTAGTCAGGGACGATAACAACTTGGAGACAACCGACACTCATTGAGAAACAATGCCATGAATGTTCTAGTTTGCCTTAGAGATTGAATTATAGCGGAGCAAAGAAATCAAGGAAGGGAGGAGGAGCCGAAAGACGAACAGAAACTTGAAGAAATTATGACTTCAAGGGAGAACTCAGCAGAATCAAGTCCAATACATGGTTTTGCCCCCATTGACTTTGACTATCCTATGCAAGTTCCCGTTAATATTAACATGAATGAGTTGAAAAAAATGATGCAAAATTTGTAGATTTTTCATTCATGTAAATTATAAATTTTGGATCATTTTGCAATCAATAAAATTCAACATTCATTCACTCCTTAGTCCTTACTTTGTAATTTTTTCCATTTAATGATTTAAATTGAATTTTTAGTTTAAATTAAATACTTTGTTTTAATATATTATTAATTTACTATCAAGTATTATTAATTTATTATATTAAGTAATATATATTTTATTTAAAGTAGTACATATATTGAATGGTACGTATATGTGTATATATTTTCTATAGACACTAAAGTAGTAAATATTTAGCGTATACATGTGTATATGTTTTATAAATTAGTATATATATCATTATATTATAGTATATATATTGCAGTATAAGTTTTATTTAAAGTAGTACATATATATTGAATGGTACGTATATATGTGTATATATTTTCTATAGACTATAAAGTAGTATATTTTTAACCTATACTTGTGTGTATATGTTTTATAAATTAGTATATAACTATATATATATTGTATGTATATATTGTAGTATATGTTTTATTTACAGTAGTACATATATATTGAATGGTACATATATATGTGTATATATCTTCTATAGACTATAAAGTAGTATATATTTAACGTATACATGTGTATATGTTTTATAAATTAGTATATAACTATATATTTAGTGTGTGTATATATTGTAGTATATCTATTGTAGTATATGTTTTATTTAAAGTAGTACATAGATATTGAATGGTACGTATATATGTGTATATATCTTCTATAGACTATAAAGTAGTATATATTTAACGTATACATGTGTATATGTTTTATAAATTAGTATATATATCATTATATTATAGTATATATATATATATATTGTAGTATATGTTTTATTTAAAGTAGTACATATATACTGAATGGTACGTATATATGCGTATATATCTTCTATAGACTATAAAGTAGTATATATTTAACGTATACATGTGTATATGCTTTATAAATTAGTATATAACTATATATTTAGTGTGTGTATATATTTTAGTATATGTATTGTAGTATATGTTTTATTTAAAGTAGTACATATATATTGAATGGTACGTATATATGTGTATATATCTTCTATAGACTATAAAGTAGTATATATTTAACGTATAAATGTGTATATATTTTATAAATTAGTATATAACTATATATATAGTGAGTGTGTATATATTGTAGTATATATATTGTAGTATATGTTTTATTTAAAGTAGTACTTATTTATTGAATGGTACATGTATATGTGTATATATCTTCTATAGACTCTAAAGTAGTATATATTTAACGTATACATGTCTATATGTTTTATAAATTAGTATATAACTATATATTTAGTGTGTGTAAATTTGAAATATTTGATTGAGAAAATTTCTCTTGACTGAAAAGAGCATTTTATGGAAAATATCGTTGATTGATGGTATTACAAATATTCTTTTCCTTTTATTTTCTCTGACTAAACTTTTACATGATTGTCTCAATCACTAATTTAAGGAATATTTTCATTCAATTGATTTTAAAAGATTATTCTTCTATTTTTATTTTTGGTAAGGGTTCACAACCATTAGCCTATATAAACAAATCCTTCTTATTCTTTGAGGAAAACTTGCTATCTATACACTTCCTCATACGAAAAGCTTTAAGAAAAATAAAAGGTTTTACTTTATTATTTTCTGAGTCGCACTTACTTTCAGAGCATTGGTCTTGATCTTTCTGTGGTAATCCGTGCTTGGGTTTCACGCTGTTTTTTTACTGTTTATTACGACCAACTGGTAAGTCCATATCAATGAAATTCAAATTTCTCCATGATAATCTCTGTGTAAGTCAGATTAGGACAAGAAAATAATGTTTGTTCACTTCATGTTTGCGTGTCTTTTTGTGTGTATTGTATGTCAGTTGGTGCATTCAAATTTGTTTTACTCTGGTAAGTTCTATTAGAAGATAATTACGTGAGATTGGAAGAGTCTCCGGTAGTTTGGGAGGGGTTGTTTATTTCTGTCTCATTAGTCTCATATTTTATTTTATTGTATTCATGCGACTGTACTATTATTATACAAACACTAACTATATAATAATAAGTATGCTGCTATTTGGGGGCGGAGTTTACGTGCTATGTGAATCGCTTAGGCAAACGAAATCTAGAATTCGTTAATTAATTTATTTTTCACTTAAAAATATGATTTTAGGATCATAATTTAATTTTTGGTCTGAAATAATGTAATACCCCTTATTTCCCTAGCCTAGATTAACCCTCAGTACATGAGTTATCCAAAATAAAATTTTGAAATACTCAGTAATTTTCAAATTTGAGCCTGCCATTGTGTAGGAAATTCAATTAGCTTTCCAACGATATAAAATTCGCCTAAATCCGACAACCGGGTAAGAAGTTATGGTGGTTTTAAGTTTCAGTCGTTAAACATCATCATTCAGGCCAGTAGCGCATCGCGGAGTGTGTTAAAATAACAATCGTCAATTTTCAGTATTGCTCTGCAAAGTTGGTGCGTTGAGCCATAGACCCAGTTCACAATTATCAATTTCCAGTATGCCAACGCGATCCCACCGCATCGCGGTGCACTTCCAGTTTACAAACAAAGTGGCAACGTGATACCACCGCATCGTGCCACCATGCAATTTCCCAGTTGTCATTTTCCAGTGGCCTGGCGCGATAGTGGCGTGTCGCGCCAGGGGTCCAAATCAGAAAAATTTAGAAAAAATTTACGTTGCGCCAAGGGTTAAAACAATCTTTTTTCATGATTTTATTCTGCCCCGATATGAGATTTAATCCCTAAAAATGTGTAAAGCCCTTCATTATTCATTTTTTTCCAAAATCAAAAGATAATTCTCTCTCAATAAATCAAACCCTAGCTCTCAAGAATCAAGGTCAATCCCAAGAATTTCCCTAAGAACCTTCAAGAACTCTCATTTTAAGGTATGTTAGATGTTCATCCATGGATCCTTACCTTCTATGGAGCCCAAGAATCCTTTTTCAATGTACAAGATTTATGATTTATGATTTCCATATTTGAATTAGATTGAATTCATGTTCCTGATGTTATTTGAGTTTTAATCTATGATTTAGATTACAAGTTCCAAGAATTGATTCTAGTATGTGTTGAATTACATGATATTCATGATGAAACCTTCAATTTGCAAGTTGATTGTTGTAACCATGTTAATCCTAAGTGTTTATGATTTAATGAACCAAGTATGCTTCCCATGTGTTAGATAAATTGTCTATGAGAATTAAATAATGCCATTATAGCATGCTAACATGTATTCTCCATTTATGTACAAGTTAATGCATTACAGGTGTTTGATGGAATGTCTCTATGAATGAATTATGACTAAGTGAACATTGTTATGTTATTCAAGATTATGATTTTCTTTACTTTTCATGCTATTGAGTCCTGGAGATATTTAATACCCGATAACTTAGCTGTTTATTTAGAGCCAGTGTCAGTTACAGAGTAGTATCAGTCATTTCACGATCATTAGTACTCTCAGTTCGTTATGAAACTCAGTAGAATTCAGTCAGTTACAAAACTTAGGAAAACTCAGTAATCTCAGTGAATTCAGTTCAGTTCAGTCTAGTATAACAATTCAGTGTCTTTCAGTTAAGAGTAGGATTCAGCACCGAGTGAACCCAAGGATGAGGGCTCACCTACCAGCAGAGCGTGCGATCCTTAGAAGTAATTCTTTCATTCCAGAACTACGTAGTTAGCATAGGTGGAGACATCACACCTGCTAGTTGAGGGTTGATGAGGTGCTCTACCTTCCAGTAAAGGGTACCACCATTCTCGTTTAGGGAAGCTACCAGTAGAGGGTTACTCTTCAACTTGTCTTTACCCGTGGCACGGTACTAACACCCTTCCAATTAGGGTTACAGATTGGACCTCAGCTCAGTTATCAGTTCATATTTAGGGCATGTCGGTTAGATGATTACCTTCCATAGTTTCAGTTTCAGTCTCAGTCTTCAGAATAGAACTCAATTCAGTTCTATAGAATTAGAACTGTCAGATACAGTCACTCATTTATCAGTAACTTTGATTATCAGTATATTCAGTTATCAGTTATCATATTCAGTTCCAATATACTCAGTCCCAGTATGCACAATATGTTTAGTAGTTACATATCCTCCATGTATGCTAATCCAGCTCTTGCGTATCATTTAGTTAGTTATTGTTTACGCATATGAACCCATACATTCAGCCTTAACTCATTTAGCATACCAGACATTCCCACGTACTGATCGCATACCCATTTTTTTTGCTATGATGTTTCATATCATAGGTTTGGACGCTCAGGTTTCTGACTGCGCTTAGCTAGATTCAGCCAGCAGTAGCAGATTTAGAAGTGAGTCCTCATCTATAGAGGACATACTTTTATTTTAGTACTTCAGCTTAGCAGTATTTTAGTAGATGGAGTTAGTTGGGGGATTGTACCATCAACTCCACGTTAAGATAGATTCAGTTAGAGGTTTTTCAGACTAGATTTTCAAACAGTATTCAATTTTGCAGATGTTATATTTTATCAGTATTTTAGATGTTTTGAACCTTATGGAATTTTAGCCCATTATTCCATATTTATTTCAGTATTATTGTTTAGTGCTCACAACAGATATCATTCATGGGTTAGTTTGTGGTCCTTCGGGGTCGCAAGCACCGTGTAGTATCTAGGGTGCAGACTCGGGGCGTTTCAAATTAATCTCAACATGTATGTTTAATTTTTTGGATGTCGTAGTTAGTTTGTAATGTTTGCATGTCTATTTTTTAACAACTAAAAATTATTCTTTAACACATTAAAACAAATTTTCAACAATTAAACTCTATTTTTAACGCATTAAAACAAGTTTTCAATAATTAAACTCTATTTTTTTAGACTGTTAAAATAATTTCCACCAATAATATTCTATTTTTCTGTCTATTTACCACAATTTAACTTTATTGTCCAACCTTCAAAAGAATTTCCAACAAATAACAATCAGTTACTCACCACTTTAGAGTAATTTCTAGCAAAATATAAAATCAGTGTTAACTTTTTGAGATAAGTTTTTTGCAATAACTAGAGTTCAGTTACAACGCTAAGCAATAAGTTTTCTACCTGCTTCTGTTAATTTTTAGCACCTAGGAAGATATTTGCATGTCAGAAACTGTGTTAGCACCCTGTTAAATAATTCTAACCACTATTTACTAAGACACAACAGATTTTAACAAATCTCAACATGACAGTTCAGATTTAATTTCCTTCTATTCTTGTCCGTCGACAGATTAATTAATTGACATTAGATAGCATCCCTATTGGTTTATTTATGTAATAAATGAATAATTATTTATCTTAGCATGATAATCACCTTAACCATCTCTTAATTAATCAAGAGGCTTATTTGAGATTTTTACGTGCTACTTGTTCTCCAACGTGTTTAGCTTGCCACTGAGTCTAACTAGGAAAACTAATTTTATTTTTCCAGACTCCAAATCCAAAATAAAAAAGTTCAATGCCTCTTGGACGATAAGTTGGAGTGTATAGGCATCCTAGGAGACGCTAGTTTTATCCTTTTTTTAGAATATCTTTAGAGTTAACAACCAACCTAGGTGAGGGGTGGGAAGACATTCAGAGATAATGGTAACCCAACATTGACAATGCAACATACGATATTGTATCCGATAATAACCCAACTGTTAGCTAATGGGATGAGTAATGATAAACAATTTGGGTGCTGATCCGAATTAAAACAATTAAATCCTTTGTCCAATCTTGTGAATTTTCTCTTCTTTTTCTTTATTTTATATATTTATTTACTTGGGTAGCTTAGGTTCTTTAATTTGATAAATATTTTTGTTATAAATTGTGTCCCTTCTATCACCTTGCTTGTCTTATTTATATATTTTATTGATTTCATGTCCTGTTTATTGATAGCTAAAATAATTAAATTGCATGTCCTGTTTATTCATATTTTGCCACTTAGTGACATTTAAGTTAATAAAAAATAAGCGACCTTTTATTTATCGCATAGAATCTCCACATAAATTATGAATTCAGCTGGGAACAATATTTGTTGACCTCAAAAGGTGCCTAACACCTTCCTTTTGAGATAATTTGAATCCTTACCCAAATTTCTGGTGAACTAGACTAAATACCAAAAATAGATTTTAATAAGCCTAGAATGATGCCCTAACGCACCTTAATTCGTTAGGTGGTGACTCTTTTCTTTAAATAATTCCAAAAAGAGTTGTCACGTCGAATCTTGCTTTTCGCGCGAAAAATAGGGCACGATAGAATAGTGACTCTACTAAGGATACTTAAGTTCTAACCATTACGAGTTTGTGTTTTATGTGGGATTCTATTACTTTCTTTGTTTTATTTCTCCATAATTACCTTATCTATTTTTTCCTTTTATTGTTTATTTCATGATTTATTTTTTAATCCCTTCTCATTCTCCTTTTTAAGTGTTTTTATTTCTCCATGCCTGTCCCCTCCCCTCTTCTCCCTTTTATTGGCTATATGTTTCAATATTTATTTACATTTATGTTGCTAAGCATGTTATCTATGTGCTACGTGTTACTGCTTTATATAACTGACATTCTACTTATATTTTCCTCCACTTGGAACCTCTTTTATTTTTATTTTACGAACGGTTGTGTGGGTATACAAACGTTCTTTCCTCATACATCCTTAAGGAAATTCCTTGTGGATCGGTCGATCAGCGGTGCATCGACAACCATGATCTTTCTCACTCTCAAGGTGTCTTCTTGAGGGGACCGTGTATGCACCCACTCTTATTCCTAGAGCCTAACCATTTATCCCTTTACCAAGGAATAAACATCCCAAAACCCTAGGATGTTATGTTAGAAAGCCTTACCCAAAGTTGTAAGGGATTTCATAGTCCCAAAAGAATGCCTCATTATTTATTTGCATTTTGAGAGATAATTATGCTTGAGTGATGTCATTTTTTCCTTGGAGGGTAGGGTAGGCTAACACTTTGTTTTGTAGATTCAGTGATAATTCCAACTTCTTATCCAAGGTTTGGCATGGTTTTATGCATGCCACCGCACATGAAGTATTGGTGGTTGGACATAGGGTAGAAAAGGCAAAACATGGTATAGAAAACATTAGGGAACTTTCCATCTCTTTTGCAATTCGCCCCATGAAGGGAACTCATTGAAGTAGCCACTGCATTTTGGGATGAGACAAGATTAGTATTAAGGTTTGGAGATGTAGAGATGACCCCACTCCTTAAGAAAATTGGAGGATATGTGGAAAACCATATGTGCCATAAAAAACGAGGTGGAAAAAAGCTGAGGTTATCATCCCAAAGAGTGTCACTCTATATGATACGCGCAACAAATTGGGTCTTCATGGCAGTTGACACAGTTCAAAACCTGTCCATGTCATATGGGCACCTCAAGCTCACATGAATCGAAGGTCGCCCATAATCATCAATATAAATTACAAGGGTCATACGAATCCCAACCAAAAGATAAAATAGCAGAAAGAATACTATAGCTCATAACTTAAACATGTCTAAACACTTTATTAGTTTCATAAAACTAGCCATTACACCCAAGTCCATAGTCATCCATGATACCTCTATACAAACCGATGTTTAGAAACGTATATGCTAGGACAAGCCCCCAATAATAGCCAAACCAAGTCAAAATAAGAATATGTCTAAAGATAGGAGACCAAGAAGAAATGTCTTCCGAAGTAAGGAAGATCACCACTCCAAAGTCGATGCATGAACTGCTTCGATCACCTAATCATTGTGAAAGAAGAGAAAATGATGCTCCGGCCCCTATGTTGCATTGGGACATAGTATCCGGAGATGGTTAGAAGTTGGAGCGCTAGCATGTAACTCAAGAATAAGGATAAAATAACATCACCAATCAACAACAAGTCAATATATCATATTAAACCATATTCATACGTATAGGTATATCACATGCTAATCAAGTAAACAAGTCATAACAACATTCTCAAAGGACTCAATCATGAGACATAAAGTGGAGGACTCCGACCTTCCACACTTAGATTCAACAATTCTTATTAGGTATGGGACTTCAACCACATTCACATATCACTTATATGAAGGAATTTAACCATGTATACACCCATTAAGCAAGGTACTCTAACCACATACACATCTATTCAAGCAAGGGACTCTAACCACACACTTACATTCCTTTAGGAAAGGGACTCTAACCACATGCCCACACATTATGAAAGAGACTCTAACCACATGCCATATTAGATAGTGGACTCTAACCCAAGCCATTTCATTTGGCGAGTCACTTCAACCTCAATAGATCTTATTGTGCAAGGGACTTTAACCACAAGTGATTTCATTAGGCAAGGGACTTTAACCTCAAGCCATTACGACTATCATTAGTCGACATTGGGACTCCAACTATTTGTTCATAAATCATCATCTATTCAATTAACACTCAAGGACTTTAACCCATTTAGATAATTCAACACTATACATGACCACAGGGTCCTCATGGGAGCCTTTGTTGCTCAACCATTTCAATAGGAAAATGCCTTAACTCAATTCATCATACAATCCAATTTAGGGCCATCAAGACTATCACAAACTATTCACATATCATTGGTAATCTTATACAATATTTTCACCATACTTTAGTTCAACACACAACTCAAGTTCATATTCATGTTTAGAGACATTAATCCCTTATTAACCATCAATAAACAAGGTCATAAATTTCATCATACAGGGATCATAATACCTTTACAATATCATTTAACACCTATTCATACTTATTGGGCCATTGACCTAGTTCAAAACATCAACATAAGACTAAATAATTCACTTAGCCATTTTCACAAACACCTGTGTGTATGCCTTTACCAAGGCCATTTTCATGGTAGAAATCATTAAGATTAGAGTTACTAAAGACTCACATGTTATAACACATAAAAAAAGCACCCACATGTGCAAATAATCATTAATAACATGTATAAACACAAGTCTAAGCAAAAGTCAACATTATTCATCATTAGGCAACAAAACCCTTTTCATTTGATTTCAAAATCACCATGTACACTTACTAATTCAAGTGTTAAATTAATGGGTTTAGAGTTATTTATTAAGGGGAAGAGTTACATGTCTTAGAAAACTTTATTTACCAAGAGTCTTGACTTTACTTCTTGAAGATCACTCTTGAAATCCTAGCTTCCAATTCTTCACAATTAAGTTTGATAGAGTATTTAGGGTGTTTAATCCACCCAAATGGATGTTTAGGAGGATAAAAACACTTATATAGTGAGGTTACTTAGGGCTTTGGGTGTAGGAAATGACCTCAAGGACCTTAGTTAAAAGCTGGAAAATGAGCCCGTGTAAGGGTACGACTCACTTAAGAAACTGTACCCTAGGGTATGAGTGGTACCCTAACTCATACCCTAGGTTTCTCCTAGGTCACCTACACTGTTTAGGGTACGAATACATACCTTTGAGTCATATACAAAGGGTATGACTCATTCATTAACTATTACACCACCCATACCAAAGACAATCCACTTTTGATCAGGATATCACTCTATACGATTGGTCTTGGTATGACTCATACCTTAACTTACTATTGGTTGGAGGATTACTTATACCTAGGAAAATGAGTGATCCTCACCACACTACCTAGGTTACAAGAAGGGAGGGAGATAAGGATATGACTCATATCCAAGGCATACGACTCATGACCATAGTCGTACCTTGCTCAGTGACATAAAAAGAAGAAATTCTTCTTACGATTCAAAGCCTAGGTGTTTTAGTATTAGGATGTTATCATTTGTGATGAAGTCTAAAATTCCTAGAAGATACTTGGTTGATAGGTTTGGGCATAAACAAGGGCGATACAAGTATGAAACAGAGAGTCCTGACCCCAAGTCGTGGAAAGTAAGAGATCTTTGCATTTACTGTCTACCTTTTGGGAATAGTGGTCTTCCCAAATAGTGCAAAAGAAGAGGTACATACCCGCCTAATCATTGTAGCTGAATCCTTTTGAAATGGTATTGACAAGGAAACATGCATAATTATATCCATGATAGAAGCCGATATCTACCGGGCCCTTGGTTATTACAAAAGTGGAGCCAAGTGCTTTGAAGGGTGTAACTTTCTACTATAGCTATGGTTGATTGAACATCTTCAAAAAATTCATGGTGTACAAAGCATGTATAGATCGATTGAAGCCGACAACATTAATGCACATGAGATCCAGTCATAAAGGAAGTCAAAAAGATCAAATAGCCGAATGAGGTGGAAAAGTGGCGTAAAATGTTGAGTGCTTTGATGGAAGACTCCATTCAATAGATGTTTGAATGGTTTCCTAGCACAGACTTTGTGATCTACACTCAACATCACTTCTACCTGGTTTTGATTGGACTTTATGGTCCGCAGCCATATGCTCTTGCTAGGGTGATGAGGTAAGCAGAGAGAAAGCAAGTAATACCAAGGGTCACCAATATGGACACACATCCAATGAACTATAGAGATAATAGGATTCCAAAAGCTAATGAGCTTGCCAATATTTGGAGCAAAAAGACTCACCTAGACAAAAAGAGCATTGAGCCAGACAGGTATCAAGTAGGAAACATAATAGGCTACATCAAATGGTTGCATGCCGACTTAAAAAATAAAGTGACTCCAGATATCAAAAGGGGTAAGTATATCAGTGATAAGGAAGATGAAGCACAAGTTTCCTATCGCAAGTTCAAGAAAAGGGCTTTGGAATCTAAAGCATACCATCACTAGTTTCATATGGAAAACACAAAGGAGATCGCTGAAATGGGAAAAGAGTTGGAGTTTTGGAAGAACCATGCTCTGACCAGAGAAGAAAAGGTGCAAAAACTTCTTGATGAATTCACCAAATAAGGTAGGGTCTATTTTGCCATGGGAAGCATGGAAGGAAAGCTAGAATTGTCTTATATCCTGACCAGTCACCACAGCTTTGACAATGACTTAGAAGCATACAAGATGGAAAACCAATAAGATGATGTGTTTAGAATTTAGTTTAGCTTTTATTTTCTAATTTTTTGTATTTTTTATTTCCTGCAATTTATGAAACAATTTGAGTTCAATAAATTTCAATTTTTGGGGGTTTATTTATGAGCAAATGGCATTGTTTTATGACATCATTATCTATCAAACAATAGTAGGTCTACCTCTATCTCAAAAGAGGCTATTAAAATAGAAAACATCAAATAACGTGATTACTATGTGCTAATTTTCTTATTTCTTTATACCGCTAATGTACTAATTTCTTAATGGAGTGGACATCTTAGTGGATGAGGAGCTTAGAGGGAAGGTGGTGGAGGTTAAGAAGGTCAGTGATAGGCTGATGATGATTAAGTTGGTCATTGGGGGGTTTACATTGCATGCGTGTAGCGTGTATGCACCGTAGGTGGGCTTGGAAGAGGAGGTGAATGTAAGATTTTGGGAGACTTTGGATGAGGTAGTGAGAAGTATGCCTAGCTAGGAGAAGATTGTCATAGCAGGGGACTTCAATGGGCACATTGGGGTTTTACCATGAGTTTATGATGATGTGCATGGAGGCTTTGATTTCGGCGTTAGAAATAGTGAGGGGCTGCTCTATTGGATTTTGTGAGGGCCTTTGGGCTGGTGGTAGTGAATTTAAGTTTTCCAAAGAAGGAGGATCACCTGGTTACCTTTTGAAGCACGTTAGCCAAGACTTAGATTGACTTTCTGCTGCTTAGGAAAGGGGATAGGGTTTTATGTAAGAATTGTAAAGTCATTCCAAGTGAGCACCTTTTGACTCAGTATAGGCTTTTGGTGATGGACTTGATTATCAAGAAGAGCAGGAAGAGTAGGCGGGAGAGGGTCGATCCAGAATTAAGTAGGGTAGATTAATACCAGTTAGTGTGCGGGAGATAGGGGAAAAAGTGATGGGAATAGGGGTGTGGGAGTGTAGGGGGGATGTGGATGGTATATGGGATAAGGATACAAGATGCATCTTAGATACAAATAGATTGGTGTTGGGTGTTTCGAGGGGTCGGGCAGGTCGACATAAGGAGGACTGATGGTGGAATGAAGAAGTTAAGAAGAAAGTGGAGATTAAGAAGGGGGCGTATGTTAAGTTGATTGAGAATAAAGATGAAATGGAGAAGTGGGTGAATAGGGAGGTTTACAAAGTCGCAAGGAAGGAGGCTAAGTTTGCAGTTATGGCTTCTAAGATAGCAACATTTGAGAGCTTGTATGAGGGGTTAGAGGAGAAAGACGGGGAAAAAAGGTTGTATAGGCTGGTTAAGGCTAGGGAGAGAAAAGGTTGTGACCTCGATCAAGTGAAGTGCATTAAGGGGGAGGATGGTAGGGTTTTGGTGGAGGATATTAACATTAAGAAGAGGTGGCAGGAGTATTTCCATAGACTTTTGAATTAGGAGGGAGGGGGACAAAGACATTGAGTTAGGGGAGCTGGAGCGCTCGGAGGAGAGCCATGATTTCAGTTACTCTATACGTTTTAAGGTTGAGGAGGTCAGAGAGGATATTCGTAGGATGCGGAGGGGTAGGGCGACAGGGCCTGATGAGATTTCGATGGATTTTTGGAAGTGTTCAGGTGAAGCAGGTTTAAGGTGGTTGACTGATTTGTTTAACGACATTTTGAAGACTATGAGAATACCTGAGGCTTGGAGATGGAGTACGATTATTCCTTTATATAAAAACAAGGGTGACATTTAGAGTTGCAACAACTATAGGGGTATTAAGATGTTGAGTCTCACTATGAATATTTGGGAGAGGATGGTTGAGTGGAGATTGAGAAGGGCCGTGTCCATTTTGGAGAATCATTTTGGTTTTATTCCTGGTCTCTCAACAACAGAGGCAATCCACCTATTGAGGATATTGGTGGAGCAGTATAAGGAAAGGAAGAGGGATTTGTACATGGTGTTCATCGACCTGGAGAGGGCGTATGACAAAGTCCGTAGGGAGGTTTTTTGGAGATGCTTGAAGGTGAGAAAGGTTCTGGTGAAGTACATCAGAGCTATTAAGGAAATTTATGAGGGAGGGAAGACTCGGGTGAGGACGGAGGGAGGAGACTCATGGCATTTTCCAATCGAGACAGGGTTGCATCAGGGGTCGACTCTTAGCCCATTTTTGTTTGCATTAGTGATGGACGTGTTGATGCATAGTATTCAAGGTGAGGTGACTTTGTGTATGTTATTTGCAGATAATGTAGTGATGATTGATGAGGCGAGGGATATGGTGAATAAAAGACTGGAGGTTTGGAGGTAAACCCTTGAATCTAAGGGGTTTAGGTTGAGTAGGTCCAAGACAGAGTATATGGAATGCAAGTTTAGTGACTCGAGTTAGGAGGATGATGTGGTGGTGAGGTTGGATTCCCAGGATGTTTGTAATAGGGATAGTTTTAAGTATCTTGGGTCTATGATTTAGGGGAATGACGAGATTAACGAGGATGTCTCTAAATGTATTGGAGTAGGTTGGATGAAGTGGAGGCTCGCCTCAAAAGTGTTATGTGATAAGAAGGTTCCCCTTAAGCTAAAAAGCAAATTCTACAGAGTGGCAGTCCGTCCGTCCATGCTGTATGGAGCAAAGTGTTGGTTAGTCAAGAAATCCCACATTCAAAGATTGAAGGTGGCGAAAATAAGAATATTGCAGTGGATGTGTGGACTTTCTAGACGGGATAGAGTTAGGAATGAGACTACCAGGGAGAAGATGGGAGTGACTTCAGTGGAAGACAAGATGCTAGAAGGAAGGCTGAGATGGTTTAGGCATGTGTGAGAAGCTAGCTTTGGACAGATTTAGGAGGAGTAGAGGTAGGCCAAAGAAATAATGGAGGGAGGTGATTATACATGACATGGAGAAGCTACAACAAACTGAGGACATAACCCTAAATAGGAAGGTGTGGAGGTTGTGCATAAGGGTAGAAGGCTAGGGTGAGTGTGTGGGTTGTAGCAAGGTATTAGGAGAGCTCTTGTGTAGCCGAGTTAGTAATCCTAGGACTGTGTCCTTTAGTAGGAGCCTCTAGTCAGGAGAGTTTGGGTGTGGTGGGTGTCTTTGGTCCGTGAGTGTATGTTACTACTAGGCGGGTGTCCTATCTCTTATTTGAATTGCTCGTATTTCTTGTATTTCATATTTCTCTGATATCTATTTTAGTATTTCTTATTCCTTATTTTTGTTATGTCATCCATCCATCTTTATGTTCCACTATGACCTTGTGTAATATTCTCTATCCTGAGCCAGGGGTCTATAAAAAACGTCTCTACTTCTTTGGAGGTAGCGGTATGGAATGCGTACATTTTACCCTCCCCAGACCTCACTTTGTGGGAATACACTGGGTTTGTTGTTGTTTCGTTTTTGTTTTATTGTTTTGTTTACCCACTTCGGCCTGCCACACCCTATCAAAAGGGGCTCCTCTTTCTCCTCCTCTTCTACCTACAAGTCTCAAGGGTAAAGAAGTGATGAGAGATCTTCATAACATTGTGGACTAGGATGGTACTAGTTCTGAGGGAGAAAGTGTCGATGGGCAGAATGAAATAATGTTGAAAATGGAGTAAAAGATTTTGGAGTTACAAGGGGTATTGGTGCAGGTTCACAATTTATCCAACCTTTCTTTCATACCAAAGTCCCAAAATCCTACTAATCATCCAATACCTCCTCTTTAGCTTCAAATTCCCTCAAACATCCAAAGCCTCCCAAATCCCATCCCAAACAGCCAAAATATACCCACTCCTATATATGTGCGTACCCAAACTTTCCAAAATCCCAAACATAATAGCATAAGAGCCACAGTTCCTTGATAAGATGCTAACAATCATTGATAGAAATTTTTCTGAGACCATCAAGATAGGAGAACTATTGGAGAAATGTCTCAAGAATGGTAGTATCATCAACTTCGATTCTCTGCAAACTACCAACAAAACTGCCCAATCTAGAGAAGCCGCGGAAAATAAGGAAAAAAAGAGGTAGGAGCGGTGATGTCAAGCTAACCTTCGGAGAATGTTCTAAGCTATCAAACCCTTGATCTACCTCTTTTACCTTACCCACAAACTCCAACACCTTACCCAGAATCTTTCTACCACTAAAACCCTCAATGTCATATTAAACTCCATCATACCAAGCCCGTACTCCATATCTAGTGCACCCATAATTTTCAAACCCTTTTTATCTTGTAAACAACACACAACCAACACATTTCCAAACACCCCAACCAATTTATGTCCAAAATCACCACCCCGCTACATTCTAACCGCCAAGCCTACTTCCAAAACCAAAGTCAATTTTGAAAGAAAGTAATATAACCATTAGTAGAACCTATAGCTCAATTATATGAATGACTCAAAGAAGTAGGCCGTGTCACAACCATTCCTACCGTGCAAGTCAATACTAAATCTCCATGGTATTGACATGATTAGACTTATGTCTATCATTCTTGGATGAGAGGGCATCCCATTGAGGTATGTTTTTCTTTGAAGAAAAAGATTCAACAGTTGATCGATACCAAATTCATTCATGTGAAGGACCCAACACCGAATGTTACCAACATCCTCTCCCAAATTATCAAGTAAGTATGATCCACATTGATCAGGATATATACTTGGATCACTCTATTTGGTTCATTAAAAAGGGAAATGGTACTCTCGTTAGTCTGCAAAAATGAGCGCCATTTAAAGTTAAGGTGGCCATGCCCAAGACTCCTTTTACTATCATAAGAGCTTCCCCAGCCATTTGTAATACTCACGTGGTTCTATGGAATTATGAACTCAATATTCCTGGGAAGGCAAAAGTAGTTGAAGCAGATGTCACACAGGGTGTGAGTAGATCAGGCAGAGTATATACATTCAAAAACTTGTTCCAAGGAAGTTCAAGCAAAAAACAACAACCTGCCATTGAAGTTGAGAAAAATGGCATTTGGAAGAAGATACAGGCTAAGGAGTATTCGGTAGCGGAATAAGACCATGGCCTAAATATCCATCTTGACATTATTGCAGACTTCTGAAAATCATAAAAAGGATCTAATAAGGATTTTGAATGAAGCCTATGTACCGACTACTTTAATAGGTGGAGAGATGGCCCATATGGTTGGGCAAGTATTTGAAGCCTACAAAATATCCTTCTATGTTAATGATTTGCCACCCAAAGGTAGATCACATAATCGAGATTTGCATTTCATGCTACAACATAAGGAAAGATTGATATCCCAAGTATTGATTGACCCAGGCTCGGGATTGAACATCTGTCCCTTGAATACTTTGACCAGGTTGGAGGTGGATCTGTCCAAAATGTAGACTTGGAAAATAAATGTGAAAGAATTCAACGGCTTCTAAAGAGACACTATTGGAGAGATCACACTGGACATAGTGGTGGACCTCATGATTTTCCCCATAACTTTATAGGAGATTGATATTCCCGCCTCTTACAACTTGTTGCTCGGGTGGCCATAGATTCACACAGCTGGCGCTGTTCTCTCTACACTTCACCAATGCTTCAAGTTTGAATACGGAAACCAAAAAGTAGTGATACATAGGGAAATAGGACATCCCATATATGCTGTTGAAGGAAAGGATAATCTTGATGGAGAGATGTTTCACACTCTTAAGTTATTTGGGAGTATTGAAGGAGGTTCACACAGTAGGGCATTGCATTTCACAATACGGTGTGAGGAAAGAATAATAACTTGAGTATTGATTGATCCTGGTTCTGGGGTGAACGTCTGTCCTTTCACTACCTTGATGCAGTTGGAAGTTGATCTGGGTAGGATGCAACCTCAATTAAGGATATTGGGATTATTTGATGGCGCTCAGTGAAGCACTATAAGGGAAATTATGCTAGACGTGACAATGTGTCATGCTACTTTCCCCATAACCTTTCAGGTAATGGATATTTCCACTTCTTACAGCTCGTTGCTAGGTGGCCGTGGATATACATGGCTAGTGCAATCCCTTCCACATTACACCAATGTCTTCGGTTCAAATATGGCCATCAAAAAGTGGTGGTACTGGGTGAGAGAGGAAAAGAGAGTCTCGACACTTTACAGTTGATTAGAAATATTAAAGAGGATATGTCAAGCTAGATGCTACCACATAAACTATTGGATGCTCTGAGCTACATAAGTTGGATGGGATATAAAGAGGATAAGGGTCTTGGTGCCAGGTTACAAGGGATAGTTGACCCCTTAAATTTCACTGAGAAGAAAGATACTTTTGGGTTGGGATATGTATCTGATGGTCAGACGATCAAACATGAGAAAATACCCAACTCTTTACTATCATTGTACCTAATCTTCCACTCTATGAGATTCGTGATGATGGTGAGAACGAGGAAGATGACATATTAGAAATGCTGAAAGATTTCTTCATAACTGAGGACACCGTTCTCGCTCTTAAGGACAATAATGAGATGCAGGACATGGAAGTAGACGTGATTCTTGAAGGGAAAACTTGAAAGAAGATAAGTGAAAAAATAGTGCTAAAAAGGGATTTGAACATGGTAAAGGTCTGGGGTCAAGGCTGCAAGGGATTGTCGAGCCTATACAACTACAACCTAAAATAACCATATTCAGCTTAAGATATGAGTGCACTGCGGAGGCGTACCTCGATTGGAGGCCATCTCAAAAATGTTACTATCACCCTCTGCCCAATCCCCTGCCCGCACTGCATGAGACCTTCCACTCTGCAGGATTTATGGGCCATAGTAAAGAAGAAATTTTAGAGCATTTAAAGTTCTTTTTTCTGAATGAGGAAGATGGTTGTCATGTTATCATCAGTAAGGAGGGAGGATCCCCCCCAGTTAAATCCATGAATAGAAGATCACAATCAGTATCTGGACTACTACCCCATCCAGGCCTCGCCGGGCACTTGGGTAGACTTGACAGATTTTTGATGTTTTCAACATTTCTTTTCTTTTGAAATAAATATAGTCAATGTTCGAGATAGTTTGCAATTTCATTTTTATTGTTTTTAAACACTATGATTGGAAATATTTTAGCATTATTAATAAAAGTCCCCTTCTTGGATTATTAATCATTTTCTTATTTATTTATTCATTTCTTTTTACTACAACAAAATTGCCTTTAAAAATATTGAATCTAAGACCGTGACATACAACGAGATTATACAACATAATATAAGTGAAGTAGAAGATGTGGAGGAGGATGAAATCCCCAAGCAATTTGTCAGTAAGGTTGAAGACTTCGAAGATAAACCCAAGGCAAACCTCGTCGTATCGGAAATAGTAAACATAGGGGATTCTAAAAACATAAAAGAAACTCGTGTTAGCGTTCACTTGACTAAAGGTGAAAAAGAGGAGCACATTTGGTTTTTGAAAGAACATCCAGATGTCTTTACCTGGTCCTATGATGACATGACATGATTAAACACCTCGATAGTAGCTCACTGATTGACCACTAATCCATCCTGTCCTCTTGTTAAGCAGAAGCTTAGAAAATATAAATCCAATCTGAGTTTGAAAATAAAAAAGAAGGTCTTAAAGCAGATTGAAGCTTGTATTCTTTGAGTGGCCAAGTATCCAACCTAGTTAGCTAATGTTGTACTGGTCCCCAAGAAGGATGGGAAGGTTAGAGTTTGTGTGGACTATAGGGATCTCAACAAAGCCAGTCCCAAATATGACTTCTAACTCCTAAACATTCATATCTTGATCGATAATTGTACCAACCATGAAACACAGTGATTTATGGATTGCTTTGGCGGTTATCACCAGATTAAAATACACAAGGATGATGTGGAGAAAACTGCCTTCATTACTCCCTGGGGAGTTTACTGCTACAAATTCATGCTGTTTGGTTTGAAAAATGCTGGATCTATATACATAAGGGCCATGACCGTTCTAATCCATGATATGATCTACTAAGAAATTGAGGTCTATGCAGACGATCTCATTATCAAGTCAAAGAAGGGTACGGATTATTCATGACTCAAACTAGGGCCTGACCGTGATGGGTATCTCAAGTCCCACATGGACCGAAGACCACCCCCTGAACCTAATCAAACCAACACACTACATCCGAAGTAGGCTAAATTTTGAACATATAACAAGATAAGAGAATATTAACTTAAAGATATTAAAATAAGTCTACAACCAAAAACAACAGATACTAACATCAATGACTATACCAATACCAATATCGACACCAATACCGACACCATCCATACCAACAGTAGTTTGACAACGCCTCTAATCAAAACCAAAGAATATTCAGTTGAGACATGCCCCCGACCATAGACAAAGACAAAGTCCAAAGTTAAAATCAAAATGTAAAGAAACCATAAACAAGAAATGGGGTCTTTTGAAGTATAGAAGCCCACCACTTCAATCTGACTTGCTAGCTGATCTCGAATCCAAGTCACTGAGCAGAAGGAGTTGAAGTATGTCTAGTCCCTACATCGAATGGGGACAACGTCCAAAGACAGTTAGCGGTTGGATCGCTAGCATGTTTCTGAAGGATAGAGGAATAAAATAATGATATAATGAACAGTTTAAAAATCATTCAAAGCCAGTGTATATAATCAAAGCATAAACATAGACATATATATACAACATACAGGGATAAGGAACAAAGCTTAACATGCATTTCAAAACTTTAGCAGGGATTGTATAGCTCAACCGTCATATTATAGTACCCACGACCTATATGGGCCCCAAATCTTACCCCCTGGCCGGGCCCCAGTGCATGTAGATGCACGAATCTGAGAATAATCTGATATATATGCATATGGGGGACTCGAACCCTCCAATATATACTAAGGTCACTTAAGCACCCGATCATATGATGATTTACGGGGGACTCGTACTTTCCTAATGATGAAATAATAATATGGGGGACTCAAACCTCCCTGGTCACTTTGACCCCCGCGTCGGCAAATGCGATTTCCAGTATTGGTTACTCAGACATCCACTTTCATGACTCATCTAACAACCCTTATTAAAGACCAATTAAAATAGTTTTCATACATTCCTATTCATTTAAACGCATTCCACATTAGGGCATACAATGTTGATATTGTCATACCAACTACACTTGAAAGGTAACATATTATGCCAAAATAATTTCTATGAACTTGGGAAGAACAACTCTTTTTTTGTTCATTAATACACATTGGGGAACACCGACTCGCTTTGTTCATTAAATCATCTCATTGTATTTCAAATACTTCTTTATATCACGCCAAAGCCTTAGTTCAAAAACATAATTCAACTTGTGACAATATTACTCATTAATAATTTTACAAACAGGTTGAGGGCATACCATTATCAAAGCCAAAATCATCAAATTTGGAGTTTAACTATGACCCCTCAATTAAATCACTATTCCCAAGCACCCACATGTGCAAAACCATAGTTAAAACATGCATAATCACCATTTAAACCATATAAAACAATATTCAATGATATGCATTCAAACCCCTCAACCTTGATTTCAAAACCACCATTAATGGTTCATGGTGGAAAGAGTCACATGCCTGAATTATGAAGATTCACAGAGAGAAATTGACTTTTGGACCCTTTGATAACCAAATGGGTAGCTTGCCTTGCTTGAGAAGATTTATAGAGAATAAAGAGGATGTTTAATCTAGTAAAGTATGGAATGAATGACCAAAACGTGTTATATGGACGTGGGGTCTTAAGGGTTTTAAGTGGGAAATGCCCAGAGTGCCCTAGCTTAAAGCTATAAAAAGTTATCCTTGGTCATGAGTCCACCCATTGACTCGTCACCATATCATACGACTCGTAGCCATGAGTTATACCCTAGACATTGAGTTGGACACCCATACACTGTCCATCTTACGACTCCATGGTCTCACTCGTGACTTGACTATATGACTCATATGGTCTAGTTTTGTGTAAGACAGAACCCAAAGGGATAAGACACTGGACAACATACGACTCATCCTTACCACTCGTAACATGGTCTTACAACTCGTAGTGAGTCACTAGTACTCAAAGCCAAACTTAGCTAATTACACACTGGTTTGGTTAAAACTTGGGTCCTAGACCCGTAACCATACCATACGACTCGCATGATCAGTCGTCAATACGAAAGTGAGCTCAAGGCTCGAAGAATCTTCAAGGGACAAAAATCCAGGATGCTTTAATTCTCCTCCACTTGGATCATTCATCCTCAAATGATGGAACAAGGAAATTGCTAGTACGACCTGACTCTATAATCCCATACTCTTACCTTTAGAAAACTCATAAAATAAAGATGTTGAGAATAACACATACCTTACATACAATCATACGGAGCATAAAAAAAGAATGGGAATTGAACTTTTTGTTCTCTTCGGCTTCCCAAGTAGCCTCTTCAACTTGTGGTTCCTCCGTAGAACCTTTAGCGAAGCTACGTCCTTCGTCCGCAACCGACAAACTTGCTAATAAAAAATCTTAACCGGGACGTCATCATATGATAGGGAATCCAAAATACCAATATCCTTGATAGGCAGAATCAGCGAAGGATACCCCCCACACTTCCTCAACATAGACACATGGAACATCGGATGAATGGAGCTTAAACTAGAAGGCAACTCTAAATCATGCACAACATTCCTAACCCTCTTCAAAACCAGGTATGGGCCAACATACCGGGGACTAAGCTTTTCCTTCTTCCCAAACCACATCACTTCCTTCATGGGAGATACCTTCAAGAATAGCCAATTTCTAACCTCAAACTCTAACTCCCTATGCCTCATATCCATATAGGACTTTTGACAATTTTGGGAAGCTTTAAGTCTATCCTGAATTACCTTCACCTTCTCCATCGCTTGGTGAATAAAATTCAGGCCAAATATCTTTGCCTCACCAACCTCGAACTACCCAATAAGAGACATACATCTCCTACCATACAATGCTTAAACAGATCCATTCTAATACCAGAGTGGTAGATTTTATTAAACACAAACATTATAAAGGGCAAATAATCAACCCAACTACCACCATAGTCAATCACATAATCTTGAAGCATATCTTCCAATGTCTGGATAGTCCGTTTAGCTTGCCCATCCGACTGAGGATGGAAAACAGTACTAAGGCTCCTCGTAGTTCCCAAACCTCTCTGAAACAAATGCCAAAAATACGATAAGAACTGAGTTCCATAATCTGAAATGATAGAATCAGGTGCCCCATGCAATTTCACAATATCATGGAGGAACGACTCTGCATAATTCTCTATCGAATAATTCATCCTCATTGGCAAGAAGTGAGAAGACTTAGTCATCCTATCCACGATGACCCAAATCAATTCAAACTGATTCTGAGATGAAGAAAGACTGGTAACAAATTCCATATTGATCACTTCCCACTTCCACAAAGGTAACTCAATTTCTTGAGTCAACCCACCGGGCCTTAAGTGCTCAACATTCACTTGTTGATATACCATGTATTTAGCTACAAAATTGGCAACATCTAACTTTATATTGTTCCACCAATAGATATTCTTAAGGTAATGATACATCTTCATCGAACAAGGATGAATGACATAACGTGACTCATGAGCCTCAGCCAAAATCCTTTCTTTCAACCCATCTATATTGGGAACACATAATATGCCTTGGTACCTCAAGATACCATTACGACCAATCTCAAAAACCATAACCTTTTGCTGGCCCACATCTCTCTTAATCTTCATCAAGATAGGATCCAATTTCTTCTTCTCCTTTATCTAAAAAATAAGAGAGGGCTTCACTACCTCTTGCACAAATACACCACTATTTTCAGAGTCCAAGAGACAAACTCCAAGGTTAGACAAATGGTGAACATCTTTCACCAACTCTCGTTTATCCACATCCACATGAGTTAGACTCCTTATGGATAACCTACTAAGAGCATCAACAACCATATTATATTTACCTGAGTGATAGTGGAGACTCATGTTGTAATCTTTCAATAACTCAAGCCACCTTTTCTGCCTGAGATTTAACTTTTTCCGAGTGATCATATATTGTAGACTTTAATGATCAAAAAAGATATCCACATGGACTCCATATAAATAGTGATGCCAGATCTTCAATGTGAACACCACAACCAATAACTCCAAGTCATGAGTCAGATAATTCTTCTTATGATCTTTCAACTACTTGGAAGCATAGTCCACCTCCCTACCATGCTGCATCAATACACAACCAAGTCCTACATGGAATGCATCACAATAAAAAACAAAACCTTCAGTACCTTCAGGAAGAGTCAAATCGGAGTTGAAGTCAACTTATCTTTTAGCTTCTCAAAACTACCCTAACAAGCATCAAACCATAAAAACATCACCTTCTTCTGAGTCAACTTAGTCAACAGGGCATCTATAGTTGAGAAACTCTTCATAAATATCCGATAATAACCAGCTAAACCCAAGAAACTTCGAATATCGATTGGAGTTATGGTCTTAGGACACTTCTTAACGACTACAACTTCCTACGGATCCACCATAATTCCTTCACTAGAAATGACATGATGTCGAAAGGTAACAACCTTTAACCAAAATTTGCACTTTGAAAACTTAGCATACAGTTGCTGATCTTTTAAGGTTTGCAACAAGATTCGGAGGTGAACGACACGATCCACCTCACTTTTTGAATACACCAGAATTTCATCAATAAACACGATGATGAACAAATCTACAAATTAACAGAAGACCTTATTCATTAAGTGTATGAATGCCGTCAGAGCATTAGTCAACCCAAAGGACATGACTAGGAACTCATAATGACTATATTGGGTTCGAAAGGCAGTCTTAGGGATATCCCTTTTGCTAATCTTTAACTGATGACACCCTGATCGAAGATCGATCTTAGAGAAAAACTTAGTACCCTGAACTGGTCAAGGAAATCTTCAATCCAAGGAAGAGGATACTTGTTCTTCGCCGTCACCTTATTCAACTATGGTAATCGATGAATATTCAAAAGGAACCATCCTTTTTATGCACAAACAAAATAAGAGAACCCCATGGAGACACACTAGGACAGATGAAACCCTTGTCAATAAGGTCTTTTAACTACTCTTTAAGCTTCTTCAACTCGCCCGGAGCCATTCTATAAGGTGGGATAGAGATAGGATGAGTATCCGAAACAAGGTCAATACCAAAATCAATCTCTCTATCGGGAGATACACCAGGAAAATCATTAGGAAAAAACTTAGGAAATTTACTAACCATGGGAACAGATTACAATGAAGGACCCTCCGAGTTAGAATCTTTTACTCGGACCAAGTGATAGAGACATCCCTTGGAAATCAACTTTCGATCTCGAAGATATTATATAAACTTTCCCTTGGGCACTAGAGAACCCCCGTCCCACTCAATGACCAACTCAGTAGGGAATTTAAACATAACCTTACGAGACTGATAATTTAAGGAGGCATAGCATGAGTGCAATCAATCCATTCCCAATATGACATTAAAATCAACTATGTCTAAATCTATCAGATCTACCAGAGTTTCATTATAGTCAATATATACCACACAACCCCTATAGACTCTTCTAGAAACCACAGAGTTACCCATTAGGGTAGAAACATAAACGGGATCAGGGATATATTCAGGACCGAAACCAAAATGCACAGTCACAAATGGTGTCTCATAAAAAAGAGTAGACCCTAGATCAAGCAAGCAATACACATCACGAAAAAAGAATCATAATATACTAGTTACTACATCGGGAGATACCTCAGAGTCCTGACGGGTAGTAAGAGCATATAAGCTATTTTGGACAGTACCGGTACTAGCAGCATAAGTAGCATCTTTAGGTGCAAGAGCTGATGAAGTGGCAACTGGAATCTTATTTGCCCCTGAAGCAACCTTAGAAGGACAATCCCTCTACAAGTGACCACTCTGACCATACTTATAATATTTTTTTCTCCCTTCTTCACAAAACCCACGGTGTGCCTGCCTGCAGAATCTACAAGAAGGATATGATGGAGCAAATTGAGCCCTACCAACTTGTGATTGGGTGCTCTGCGCCCTAAATCCACTATCATGCTAAGAATAATGATCACCCAATGACTTAAAATAAGGAGCACTAGCCATAAAGTAGGAACTAGAACTCCCTCACATCTTCTTAGACCACTTTTCCCCATCTCTACCACCCTGCTGCTAACCTCTACCCTAATCAGAAAATCTAAACCTCTTATTCTGTATCTCCCTAATTTTAGCATACTCCTTCTTTCTTTTCTCAACTTGCTGCATATACACAACCAATCTGGAGATGTCCATATCCTTATTCAACAAGGCAACCTTACTTTCTAGAATCAAATCATGGGACAATCTAGAAGAGAACTTCCTCATTCTAGCCCTCATGCTAGGCACTAACTCAGGAGCATATCGGGACAATTGATGGAATTTTAAGGCATACACCTTAACTGTCATCCTACCTTGCTCCTGATTAATAAATTCTTCCGCTTTTGCCTCCCTCAACTTCTGAGGAAAAAAGTTGTCCAGAAAAGCACTAGAGAAATCATCTCATGGTGAGGATTCAACATCATATCCTCTAGACTGTTCCCATTCCTCATACCATTGGTATGCTACATCTTTCAGTTGATAGGCAGCAAATTCCACTCCCTCCATATTAGTAGCATGGATAACTTAGATGATCTTCTCAATCTCATCAATAAAACCTTGAGGAACCTTTTTAACCTTGACACTAGTGAACACAGGAGGAATCAACCACATAAACTGGCCAACCCTTTTGGCCTCAAAAGATAGAGTAATGGAAGCTACACACTCTGACTTCGAAGCTACCAACTGAGCTAACATATGAATAGACTAAAAAAATTCCATATTAGTCACATCATCCTGAGGATATCGGAGAAGACTAGAAGGGACCAATGGAACTCTAGGAAGGCAATCAAGAACTGGACCCCTAGACCGGATCTGTACCCTATAATTAGGGTATGCCTATCAACATTGTCCCCAGGTGGGACAAAAGAGTTTTCATGAGCTTTAGATCATCGCGGAGGCATGATCTGAAAAAAGAACACACGGTAGTTAGAGAGACTCAAGACCTCAGACTTGTAGCTTGGAATAGGACAACAACAAAGGGAAAAATTCCTAAATATCTCTTAGCCTCTCCTTTATAAGTGTGACATACTAGAAACCCATAAAAGAGAATCTACTCAACACAGCTTTGTTGGACACCCAATGACACTAAACCTAGAATTTGATACCACATTTATGACAACCAGAACTAGGTCTTGGTCGTGACGGGTATCTCAAGTCCTATGTGGACCAGAGACTACTCCCTGAACCTAACCAAACCAACACACTACATCCAAAGTAGGCTGAATTTCTTACATATAACAAGATAAGATAATATTAACTTAAAGACATAAAAATAAGTCTTTAACCAAAACCAACCAATATCGTCATCAATAATGGTTTGGTTATGACTTGGGTACCTAGGCCCATAACCAAACCATATGACTCGCATGATGAGTCCTCAACAGGGTAGTGAGCTCAAGGCTCACGAAATTTTTAAGGGCCAAAAATCTGAGCTATTTTTGAATCATTTGACAGACTTGGAGAAGTTCTTTAATAGGTTGAGAAAGTAAAAATCGAATCTAAACCCAACAAAGTGTGTCTTCGGAGTTCCTACAGGAAAGTTGTTGGGCTTTATCATCAGTCGCAGAGGTATAAAGTTGGATCCAGCCAAAATCAAAGCCATCCAGGATCTTCCTCCTAAAAAAAGGATGTGATAAGCTTCTTGGGTTGCCTAAATTAAATTAGCCATTTCATAGACCAGTCCATAGTTATCTGCGATCCAATTTTCAAGCTGTTGAAGAAGGATACTTCTATAGAATGGACAACAGAGTGTCAACAAACATTTGAAAATATCAAGGATTATCTATTGAACCCTTCTATTCTGGTTCCTTCCAAACCTGGTAGTCCACTGCTACTGTATTTGTCTGTAATGGATAACACCTTTGGTTGTATCTTGGGGAAAAATAATAAAACAAGGAAGAAATAACAGGTAATCTACTACAAGAGGAAGAAGTTTACTTCATATGAGGCTCCATATTCTTTGTTGGAGTGCACTTGTTGTGCTTTGGCCTGGATTGCTTAGAAGTTGAGGCCCTATCTCTCGGCATACACTACTTATCTGATCTCTAGAATAGATCCGTTAAAGTACATATTTTTAGAAACCGATGCCTACTAGAAAGATGGCCAAACGACAAATATTATTGAGTGAATTTGACATAGTCTATTCCACATAGAAGGCAGTAAAAGCATAAGAATTAGCAAACCACGTGGTTGAGAATCCCATGGATGATGAATATCAATTGATGAAGACTTATTTTCCTAATAAGAAGGTAGAATTTGTGGGGGAGGATATTCTAAAGACTATGATGGTTGGAGATTATTCTTTGATGGAGTCGCGAATTTCAAAGGAGTAGGTATTGGAGTCATTGTGATCTCAAAGACCGATCATCATTATACTGTGTCTGCCAAACTCAGGTTCCCTTCTCTAACAACATGGCTGAGTATAAATCTTGCATCTTCGGGCTTTGCTTGGCTATCAATTTAAATGTCCAAGAAATATTAATGATTGAAGATTCAGACTTATTGATTCATCAGGTATGAGGTGAGTAGGCTGCCAAGAATATAAAAGCTAATACCTTACCTATAATTTGTGCAAAAAGTTTCACAAGATAGAGTTCAAACATGTCCCAAGGATATAAAATGAGTTTGCAGATGTATTGGCCACTTTGTCCTCCATGATCTGACATATAAAAAATAACTATATTGATCCTATTCCCATCCATGTACAAGAGGATCCTGCATATTGCTTCTATGTTGAAGAGAAAATAGATGGAAAATCATGGTATATAGGTATACATGGATATTTAAAGAGTGGAGATTATCCCAAGAAAGCAACAAGTGTCCAAAAATTCACCATTCAGAGGTTAGCCGAAAAATTCTTTCTAAGTAGGGAAATCCTGTACAAAAGGACTCCCGATTTTGGGTTTCTAAGATTTGTCAATGCTGGAGAGGCATCCGGGATGATTGAAGAGGTACATGCTGGGACATGTGGTCCACATATGAATGGTTTTGTGTTAGCGAAAAAGATATTGAGATCGGGTTACTTTTGGATGACTATGGAAACTGATTGCATCCGTTATGTGAAAAAATGCTACCAATGTCAAACTCATGCTAATATGATTTGAGTTCCTCCCAACGATCTCCATGTCACCAACTCACCCTGGCCCTTTGCATCTTGGGGCATGGATGTCATTGGTCCCATTGAACTAACCACGTGTAATAGTCACAGGGTCATCCTGGTTGCAATTGATTACTTCACCAAATAGGTGGAAGCCACTTCACATATATTAGTCACAAAGAAGGCCATGGATGACTTTTTCAAAATAACATCATTTGTCGATTCGGAATTCCCGAGTCTATCATCACAGACAATGGTGCAAACCTTACCGGTGATTTAATGAAAAACAATGTGCGAGAATTTCAAGATCAAGTATCAAAATTCCACAACATATAGGCCACAAATGAATAGAGCGGTAGAAAATGAAAACAAGAACATCAAGAGGATTCTACAAAAAATGATTGACAACAATTGCCATTGGAATGAGAAGTTACCCATTGCATTACTGGGATATCTCTCTACAATCAAAACTTCCACAAGAGCCGCACCATATTTTTTAGTTTATGATAGTGAAGTAGTGATACACGCCGAGGTCGAAATACCATCTCTAAGAATCATGCAGGAAGTAAAATTTTGCGATGAGGAATAGATACCAAACAGATTCGAGCAACTAGCACTCATTCATGGAAGACAAATAAATGTAATTTGTTACGGTAAGCTCTACTAGAACAGGATAGCCAAAGCTTTCAACAAAAAGTTTAAGCAAAGACACTTCACACCTACACAATTGGTTATGAAGCGTATCTTTGCACATCAAGATGAGGAAAAGGAAAAATTCTCACCCAATTGTCAAGGTCCTTACATGGTTCATTGAGTCTTAACAGGAGAAGCACTTATACTTGTCAAAATCGATGGCATAGTCTGGTCCAAGCCTATTAATGCAAATGCTGTCAAGAGATACTATGTTTAATCTTTATTTAAGGCCCCTTACATTATAATTAGAACTACGTTTTACCTGATTCCCATTTATGATGGATACGTAAGTGCTCCAACAGAGTTCGGTCGCATTATAATAAAATTCTCTTTACCCCCCTCTATGAGCATTGTAACTAGGGCAGAATTTTTGAGAGGGCCTCAAAAATTCTATATGGCTGTGACATTGGCCTAATTATATATTGGGGAAAATTTTTTGAGGCGACCTCAGAAATTTTTACAAGCAGTCCTTTGCGATCGTTGCAATAAGATAACTCTATATCGGGGCAAAAAGTTTTAGTAGTCCTTAAAAATTTTTAGACAAGAGATAAAGTCCTTATAAGATGTTGTATTGTCTAGAAACATATCACAGTCAATGATTCAACAATATTTCAATTTTATTTTAACAAATTTTACCTATCACTTTCAAGAGACAACTATTTGCAAACATGATTTTTAAAATTATTTACTTTTATCTACTCGAGTGAAGACCCGGATGAGGCTCATCAATAGACAACTACATCGATAAGAAGACACTTTAGTTGAGGCAGAGATACAAATCAACCTCCCCTTTTTACAAACTAATAATTTTTCGTTGAGTGTAGGATTAACCGGTACAGGTGACTTGAATCTCTCCACAACAGCTCAAATAGTTACCATCATGAGAAGCTCGTCAGTTGATCCCATAGTACATTGTGAAGCCCAACACTTGATCCCATATTATATCGAGAGGCCCATTATCTGCTCCCACAATGTATCGAGAAACCCAATAACTGATCCTATATTGCATTGATAGGCCCGTTAGTCGATCCCACAATGCATTAGAAATCCCAACATTTGATCCCACAATACATCAAGAGGCCCATCAATCGATCCCACAGTGCATCGAGTATCCCAACTGATGATCCCATAGTGTATCGAGAGGCTCGTCAGCCAATCCCACAATGTATTGAGAATCCCAATAGTTGATCCCACATTGCATTGAGGGCCCTATTAGCTGATCCTACATTATATTGGGAGGCCTATTAGTTGATCCCATATTGCATTGAAAAGCCCAAAAGATGATCCCGTAGTGCATCAAGAAACCCAACAGCTAATCCCATATTACACCGAGAGGCCCATCAGCCGATCCCACATTGCATCGAGAATCTCAATAGACGATCCCCTATTGTATTGAGAAGCCCGACAGATGATCCCACAGTACACCAAGAAACCCGATAACTGATCCTACATCGCATTGAAAAGACCCACAGTCGATCCCACAATACAATAGACATGCTTTATTTATTTTCATATTTAGTTTATGTTGCTTATCATTTACATTCCTTAACCCTAGTTATCTAGTATACTATAAAGTATGTAGGTAACAGAGAAGGAGTAACAAATACGAATAATTTTTGCTCCTATTTTCGAAATATCACCCTATTTATTCATCCATCGCGTAAACTCAACTTGAAACTCACCTATATTTCATTTCAATACTTCTCCTTACGTTATTATTTCAAATTCTATTCATTTTCATCTCACCGACCCACAATATCATTTTTTATACCCGTTCTTTATCATTAACATTCTTTAGAAATATCGTTCGTTCCTAAATATAGAACTACACATGGCCCGATTCTCGTAAAACCAAATATTTATAGGTGACTTAAAACAAAAGTCTCAACCATGCTATTTTCTCTATTGATCCATTCTAAAAAACTATTCTCTCGGTCGAATAAAATTGGTTACAATGTCAACTTTTGTTGCTCGATAACTTTTTTATCATTCTCAAGAAATGATGGGGCAACCGTTGACACCCAATTTGACCTCCTGATACTTCTTTTTGTCTATTGTTTTTATCAAAATTATTAATTTTAAATATTAATATTTTTATGCATTATTTAGTATCAAACAGAATTTTGACCTGTCATATTCAGAAATTGAAAATATGCAATTCACTTTTATTACTTTTACACTATCATTTTTCCACATTACATATAAATTATTAACTTAAATATAATGTCTCACACAATTTTATTCCACACTCGTAATTTACAAAAAATTGGTCTTATTATTGTTGTTTATTTATTTATTATTATCATTTATCATTACTATTACTATTATTATTATAATTTTTCTAAAAAGATCATATTTGTAATTTATGGTGTTTAATTTATTATTAAAACTATATACTAGGTGTCATTAATTTTACTTGATTTATTCATATTAATAATTTTATCCATTATTATTACTATTATTATTGTTATCATTATTATTATTACTATTATTATTATTATTATTATTATTATTATTATTATTATTATTAAAATAGCAACCAATGTCATTCAAGCCTTTCTTTTAATTTTCAGCCAATTTTTGCGTTCAATTAATGACAATTACCAAATTGGTACCATTTTTTGATCTCAAACTAAAGAGCAATTTGTTGACCCCTTTTAAAATTAGCTTAATCTCAGTCGTTGATGAAAATTGATCAGAAGTTGGTGATCTGGTGTATTTGAAAATTTCACCCATGAAAGGGTGAAAAGATTTGGAAAGAAAGGAAAGCTTAGTCCCCGATATGTAGGCCCTTATAGAGTTTTGAATCGTGTTGGAAAAGTAGCTTATGAGATTGAGTTGCCTACAGAGTTGTCAGTTGTCCATCCTGTATTTCATGATTCAATGCTTAAAAAACACATTGGTGATTCTATTGTTGTTGATCCATCAGAGAGCTTCGATATTTGAGATAGTCTTTCTTATGATGAAGTTCCAGTTGAGATCCTAGATTATCAAGTACGAAGACTAAGGAACAAGGAAGTTCCCTTGGTTAAAGTTTTGTGGCGAAATCAATCAGTCGAGGGTGCTACTTGGGAAGCAAAAGCAGATATGCGAGCCAGTTACCGTCATGTCTTCTCCATGAGTTCAAATCAAGCTGAAGGTACTATTATTCCTCAATTCAGTTGTGCATTCAACTATATGGTTACTATCTCTATGATTCGTGCATTCTGTGCAGTACTCAAAAGTTTAGAGTAAAGTAAGCCCTTCGAGTGGGTCGTTCTATCTATGCATCCTTATTTTTTTATCTGTTGTTCTTGATCTATCTGGAAACATTCGAGGATGAATGTTTCCAAGGAGGAGATATTATAATACCCCGATCGTTCCTTAAGCTTAAATTTATCTTTTGAGTGGATAGAAGAGGCTTCCAAAGCGATTGATGTTTATATTGTATTTTATTTATCTAATTTCTACTTTTTTTCATGTAGATAATTGAATAAGCTTTCCATCTATATCAATTTCATCAAAATCTGACATCGGACGAGGAAGTTATGACCGTTTTACTAAGCGAGGTCGGAATCGCCCAAGCCTGAGGTAGACTTGAAGGACAGCCAAGTCCTTGGTGGACTGTCAATGTTCCCGTCAATCCAAGGCAGTAAACCATTTTTCTGGACATCGTGCGATGGCCAAAATGGTGGGCCGCCAAAAATTTGACGGACCGCCAAGAGAACCGTCAAGTCAAGGCAGAATGTCCCATTTCTGGTCCCCGAGTGACGAACGATCTGGTGGACCGTCAGTTTCCTGAAGGATCATCACTTCGACTGTCACGTCGAGGTAGAATGTCTCAGTTTTGGCAATTGAGTGACAGACGATCTGGTGGACAGTCAGTTCTTTGACGGACCGTCAGTTCCTCTGACGGACCGTCAGTTCCTCTGACGAACCGTCAGTTCCTCTGACGGACCGTCAGTTCGATCGTTACAGACCCCGATCAGCAATTTTCAATTCTTTTTAAAAGGGAATTTTGGTGTTTTCCGCCCATTTTGGTTTTATATATATTTATATATATCCAAGTGGAGGAGAGAAGATCATTTTTATCTTATTTCTCCTCCAAAATTCTCTAGAAACTAGGGTTTCTTCCAAAATCTTAAATCAAATCATCTCCAAGAAATTCAAGAATCTTCCAAAGATTTCACCAAGTTGTTCAAGAATTAAGTTCTCCTAGATAAAAGCATCAATAAACCCAGCTCAAAAGTGTAAAGAAGAGTTTTCAATCAAGTTTGTTCATCTTAAAAATCATAATCCAAGGTATGCGGGGTTTTGAACAAGAGCAATTCTTTCGTTCTTGTGCTCAAAGCTTTGATTTTTATTATGGATCTATATGATTTTGCAAGTGGGTTTATACCCAAATTACTTCATCATGAGATTATGAGAATATAAATCGTTCAAGCTTTATTATACATGATTATTTTACAATTTCCAAGTTATGACTTGATATTTAATATTATGAATTTCAAGTTTCTACCGTGAGTTGGTATTTCAAGTGCTTTCAAGATATGTGTCAAGCTTTAAGCCTCCTTATGACAAATTGGATTATTGAGTATATTGATTTATGAGAATTGAGTTGTTACAATGAGTCTTGATATTTCCTCAAAGTTATTAATGTTTCCATGACTTAATGAATTGATGCATTTTGATATTGAGAAAAATTGATTTGATTTGAGTCGATTTAGGAATCCACAAATTGATTATGATTTGATAAATGAGAAAGAGATTTGATTTGGTCTTCATGATAGACCCTTGTGATGTTTGTGGTGGATTTCCTAATGCATTCTGAGCTTGTGTCTGGGAGTAGTATTTAGCATCGAGTGGGAAATGTGGTATTTCCTCCGAAACTACGTGCCACCGTAGGATTGATGTTGATAATTCTGGGCCAGAGGCCGAGTATGAGATTGTGATCACTAAATTTAGGTTGTACTCCCTGGAAAGAGTACGACGCTCCCACCAATGTGGGGTTCTCTCCTTAAGAGGGCAAAATGTTGGACTCCATGTAGCTCACATGGTTTATGTCGGTTTATAAGAACCTCCCATGTCCATAAGAGTCGAGTTTGTTGAATTACAGTCACTCCGAGTGTTGAGTTGAAGAGTTGAGTTGTTTAAGATGATTTCTGAGGCTTATATCATATGTTTTATTTGCGATGAGATCATGAAAAGTATGTTTCAATCTAACTCAAGCCAAGTGAGCCATCATTGTACATATGCATATTTTCATGAAATTGATAATGATATTTACATTGTTACATACACCCCCACATACTCAGTACATTCCAAAGTGCTGACCCACATATTTTCCTATGGGCTACATTTTCTCGTAATGTAGGTTCAGGTACTCAGCCGCGTTAGCGATATTCGGGTTCCTCTTTTCGTCAGCTTAGTGGTGAGTCCTCATGGTTCGAGGACCGTGTTTATATTTTGTGATACCGTTTTGTTGTTATGGCTTTCAGTACTGTTTGAGTCAGTTGGGGGTTTTCCCAATGTCTCCTTGATTTTGATGTATAGAGGCTTTGTCAGACTAAAGGGTTGGTATGTACAGAATTTCAGTATTTTGGATTGTACAGGCTAGTTTCTTATCTTATTCAAGTATGTTTATGATATGTCATTCTCTCTTATATTAGCACGACTATTGTGAAAGTGAGTTCTAGAAGTGATGGCAGGTTTAGAGGGTTAGCTTGAGGCCGCGTGTGTCCTTAAGCACCGTGTGACGTCTCGGGATGGGATCTTGGGGTGTTACATCAGCCAAGGCCCTCTCTCGCAGCCCATCATCATCGAGAACACATAATCTACCTTGGTACCTCAAAATACCATCTCCACCAATTTTATAAGCCATGACCTTCTATTGACCCACATCATCCATAATATGCTTCAAGATAGGATCCCAAGTCTACTAGTCCTTCACCTCAGCACCAAGAGATGACTTTACCACCGTGCACAATCACACCTCAATCCTTAGAGTCCAAAAGACAAACTCTAAGATTAGACAAACGGTGGATTTCCTTCACTAAACCTTGCTTCTCCTCATCAACATGAGATAAGCTTCTCATATACAACCTTCTAAGAGCATCAACAAACATATTAGCTTTACCTTGGTGATAATAAATACTCATGCCATAATACTTAAGTAACTCAAGCCACCTTCTTTTCTTGAGATTCAACTCCATCTGGATGAACACATACTGCAAGCTCTTATGGTATGAATATATGTCAACATTAAATCCATAGAAATAATGGCGCCAAATCTTCAAAGAAAAAACCACAGCCAGCAACTCTAAATCATGAGTCGAATAATTCTTCTCATGAACCTTAAGTTGCCTAGGTGCATATGCCATAACCTTATCACACCGCATCAACACACAACCCAAGCCCACATGGGATGCATCATAATAAACAACAAAACCATCAGCACATTCGAGTAGGGTCAAAATCGGAGCTGATGTCAACTTATCCTTAAACTTTTCAAAGATACCTCACAAGCACCGAACCATAGAAACTTCACCTTTTTTTTGAGTCTACCTAGTCAATGGAGCAGCGATCAAAGAGACCCCTCAGAATTAGGATCCTTAACCCAAATTAGATGATATAAACACCCCTTAGAAATTAATTTCCTGGAGCTAAGATAAGAAACGAACCTTCCCTTAGGTACGAGGGAACTCCCTTCCCACTCAATCACCAGTTCATTCGAGAATTAGAAATCGACCCTTTGAGTTCTATAATCAAGAGACGCATAAAACGAATAGATCCAATGCATCCCTAATATCATATCAATGTCTAACATATCCAACTCTATCAGATTTACCAACATCTCCCTACTACATATAGATACCATGAAGCCCCTATAGACCCTTTTTTCCATAAAGTCACATACCGGAGTAGACACAGAAAAAAGATAAAAAATATATTTGGGATCAAAACTGAAATGAATAGCCGCATAATGGGTCACATATGAAAGTGTAAACCCCAGATCAAGTAAGAAATACATATCATGAGAGAAGAGTTGTAACGTACTAGTTACAACATCAGGAGAAGTCTCAAATTCCTGATGAGTGGCAAGAGAATACAGACGATTCTGGTCAGTGTCAGTAGTAGAGTAGCACCCTTCAACACATGATCTAAAGATGTAGCAACCAAAACCATATTAGCTTCAGTAGCAACATCGCCTGTAGGACAGTTCCTCTGAATATGGTCAGTCTGGCCATATCTGAAGCACTTATTTCTCCCCTCATCACAAAAATCATGGTGAAACTATCAATAAAATCTACAAAGAGGATATAATAAATTTGACTAGGTGCTACTATCCTGAGATTAGGCACCTTGTGCCTTAAACCCATTGTTGCTCTAAAAATAACAATCGTCGGATGGCTTAGGATATGGAGCACTAGTTATAGAAAAAGAACCAGAATTTCCCCACTTCTTATTAGACCACTGCCTATCATTTCTACCACTATTCTGCTGGCCTCCACCTTGCTCAGAATATTTAAATTTTTTACTTTTTTGTTCTTCCATATTTATTTGATTCTTCTTTTTGGCTTCAACCAGTTTCATATACACGACAAGCCAAGAGATATCTATATCATTATTCAGCAAGGCAGCCTTGCACTCCAACACCAAACCCTGAGACAAGCTCGAAGCAAACTTGCTCATCTTAGCCCTCATAAAAGACACCAACTAAGGAGCATAACAAGACAGATGATGAAACTTTAAGGCGTACTCCTTCACAGTCATTCTTCCTTGCTTTTGTTGTGCCCCATTTTTCTCACAAAAAGAGGGATTCAACTTGATAACTCTTTTTGAAATTATTTAAAGAGAAGAGTTTCCACTTAACGAAATAAGGTGCGTTAGGGAACAATTCTAGGCTAACTAAAAACTATTTTTTTATTTAGTCTAGTTCACCAAAAAATTGAGTAAGGGTTCAAATTACCTTAAAAAGAAGGTGTTAGGAACCTTTTGAGGCCAACAAATGTGGTTCCCTATCAAATTCGTATTTTACGTGACGATTCTATGCGATAAACAAAATGTCGCTTATTTTTTATTAACTTAAATGTCACTAAGTGGAAAAATATGAATAAACAAAACATAAAATTTAATTATTTTAGCTATCAATTACCTAAGTGATGAAATCAATAATATATATAAATAAGACAAGCGATGAGATAGAAGGAACACAATTTATAACAAAATAATTTATCAAATTAATGAACAAAAATTACCCCAAGCAAATAAATGTATAAGATAAAGAAAAATAAGAGCAACCTCACGAGATTGAACAAAGGATTTATTTGTTTTAATTCGGATTAGCACCCAAATTATTTATCAATACTCGACCCATTAGCCAATAGCCGAGTCATTATCAGGTGACAATGTCGTATGTCGCATTGTCAATGTTGGGTTACCATCATCTCCGAATATCTACCCATACCCCACATAGGTTGGTTGTTAAGCCTAAAGACATTCTAAAAAGGGATAAAACTAGCGTCTCCTAGGATGCCTATTCTCTGTAACTTATCGTCCAAGAGGCATTGAACTTTTCTATTTTGGATTTTGGGTTTAGAGAAATAAAACTAGTTTTCCTAGTTAGAATCAACGCGCGGCAAGATAAATACTTTGGACAACAAGTAGCACGTAATAATCTGAAATAGGCCTCTTGGTTAATTAAGATATTGTTAAGATGATTAGCATACTAAGATAAATAATTATTTGTTTATTACATAATTAAACCAATAGCATGTCATCTAAAATGTCAACTAATTAATCTATCGACGGATAAGAATAAAAGAAAATTGATCATGAACTGCCATGTCGAGATTTGTTAAAATTTGTTGTGTCTTAGTAAATGGTGGTTAAAATTATTTAACAGGGTGCTAACAAAGTTTATGACATGAGGATATCTTACTAGGTGCTAGAAATTAACAGAAGCAGGCAGAATTGCTTAGCGTTGCAGCTGAACTTTAGTTATTGCGGAAAACTTATATCAAAAAGTAACACTGATTTTGTATTTTGCTGGAAATTACTCTAAAGTGGTGAGAAACTAATTGTTAATCGCTGGAAATTATTTTGAAGGGTGGACAATAAAGTTAAATTACTGGAAATAGACTAAAATACAGAATTTTATTGGTGAAAATTATTTTAACAGTCTGAAAAAATCAGAGTTTAATTGCGGAAAACTTGTTTTAATGTGTTAAAAACAGAATTTAATTGTTGAAATATTGTTTTAATGTGTTCAAGAATAATTTTGAGTCGTAAAAAATAGACATGCAAACATTATAAACTAACTATGACATCCAGAAAATTAAACTCATGTGTTGAGATTAATTTTGGACCAAAAAGTAATCAATGATCCTAAAAGCATATTTTTTTAAGCGACAAATAAATTAATTAACGAATCCTAGATTTCTTTTGCCTAACCAATTTACGTAGCATTTAAACCACTCCCCCAAGAAGCCCCATAATTATTATTACATAGTTAGTGTTTGTACAATAATATTACAGGCACGTGAATAAAATTAAAAAAAAACATGAGACTAATGAGACAGAAATAAACAAGCCCTCCTAAACTCCCGAAGAATCTTCCAATCCCACGTAATTATCTTCTAATAGAACCTTGGCAAAGGAAAACAAATTCGAATGAACCAACCGACAACACACATAAAAGGACACACAAATAAGAAGTAAACAAATATTATTTTCTTGTCCTAATCTGACTTACACAGAGATTATCATGGAGAAATTTAAATTGCATTAATAGGGACTTACCAGTTGGTCACAATAAATAATAACAAGGAAAATCAAGCAACGCAAAACCCAAGCACGGATTACCACCGAAAGATATCGACCAATGCTCTGAAAGTAAGTACAACTCAGAAAATAATAGGGTAAAACTTTTTATTTTGCTTAAAGCTTTTCGTATGAGAAAGTGTATAGATTGCAAGTTGTCCTCAAGGAATAAGAAGGAGTTGTTTATATAGGCTACGGGTTGTGAATCATTACCAAAAATAAAAATAGAAGAATAATCTTTTAAATTCAATTGAATGAAAATTTTCCTTAAATTAGTGATTGAGTCATTCATGTAAAAGTTTAGTCAGCGGAAATAAAAGGAAAAGAATATTTGTGATACCACCAGCCAACAATATTTTATATAAAGCGCTCCTATCAATCAAGAGAAATTTTCTCAATAAAATATTTCAAATCTACCATAAACAAGTGAGCAAATAAATATATAAAAAAAATTATCCATATTTAAATACGTAGAAAAATCAGCCAAAAGACACAACAAATCAATCCATGAATAAGAACAACGGGCTTCCATATAATTAATTCATTAGAATAAAAAAACATCATTTACCAAAATTCTACAAAAATCAAGCAAATAGTCCAAATCATACCAAAACAGTTCACATCCATGTAGTAAAAATTAAAACAATTCGGATTCAGAAAGATGGATAATGGCTAAGTCAGGATTATTAAAATTTTAACTTAATTTAAAAAATGTAAATAAAAGCATAGTTAGGATTCAAAAATAGACTATGAAAAAAATATGCAATTATACTAATTAAATCAAACTCAGTGTCAAGCATTACCACTTTTAAATCTAAGAATATGTCTAGAAAGTAAAAGGGTAGAAGAAGATTTAAGATGCTTTAAACAGGAAAACAAACCTGAGGCAGATTCACGGGTGAGAATCCATCGTGCCATTTAAATTTTTTTTAGTGAATTTCAATTAGGATTAGAGTAGCGAGGTAGCGGTTTAACGGCTGCTTCGCCGGTGAGGCTCCGTCGAAAATAGATTTTCATGGTGGTTGGAGGCTGCCCTATTTTTGGTGCGATGGAAAGAAGAGCGACAGCTAGAAGAGATTATGAGAGGTGGTGATGCGCCATTGCATGGCTTTCTAAAGGTGGAAAAAAAGGGAATCAAAGAATAATTGTTCACTGATGGAGGCACTGGTTGTTGGAATAGTGGGCATTGGCAGGGAGAAGAGAGTGGAGAGAGAGAAAAAGGAGGGGAACCACTTTTCATGGTGTTTACCAGCCATGAAAACCGGTGCCATAGTGGTGGTTGGCTGGCGGCAATGTCTGATCGGTTTTCTATTGCTAGAGGGGAGATAAAAGAGGATGTAAAGAGGGAAAAAAACGGCATCGAGTTTCTCCAGCCGTGGTGGCTAGCCGGCAGTGGTAGTTATGATTGTCAATAAAGAAACAAAGGGAAATAGGGAGAAGGTAGAGAGATGAAAAGGTATGGCTCTATAAGAGACTCAAGGGCTCGTCTTCTTATATCTGCATACAACTTTTGACGACTCTGGGCTGTCTTCAATCTCTCCCGAATCAACTTAACTTTCTCCATAACCTCGAACACAACATCAGGTCCAATCGCAGCAGATTCACCCACTTCAAATGAACTTATGGGCGATCTACATCTTCTCCTATACAAAGCTTTAAACGGAGCCATTCCAATACTAGCATGAAATCTGTTGTTGTAAGCAAATTCAATCAACGACAACTGTTCATCCAACTTTTTTTGAAATCAAGAACATATGCCCTTAACATATCCTTCAAAGTCTGGATAGTCCTTTCAGCCTGACCGTTTGTATGCGGATGAAAAGAGAAGCTAATATGAACTTGGTGCCAAGACCCTTCTAGAAGGCTCTCCAAAATTGAGAAGTAAATTGAGTACCTCTATCGGAGATGATAGACAATGGAACTCCATGCAACTTGACTAACTCTTGAAGGTGTAGCTTAGCATAGTCCTCAGCGGTGAAAAATGTATGTACTGGCAGAAAATGTGCTAACTTAGTCAAGCTGTCTACAACGACCCAAATCGAATCATGACAACGTCGAAAAAGAGGTAAACCAGTCACAAAATCCATATTCACTTCCTCCCACTTCCAAGTAGGGCTACTAAATTCTTGCATCATTCCGCCGGGTCTTTGGTGTTCTATCTTAACCTGTTGGCAAGTTGAACACTTCACTACAAACTTTGCTATATCCTTTTTCATACCATTCCACTAATAAATTTCCCACAAATCGCGGTACATCTTGGTAGCACCGAGATGAAAAGAATATCGCGCGCCATGAGCTTCAGCCAAAATTCTTTGCCTCAAATCATCTATATTTGGAACACAAAGTCTACCTTGCAATCTCAATACACCATCTCCCCCTTGGGATAAAACCTCTACCTTCTGGTCCTTAACTGACTCCTTCAGTCAGACCAAACTAGGATCCCTGTCCTGCTTCTCCTTTACTTCCGAGACCAAAGAGGACTCAGAACTACTCTGAACTAACATACTCCCTTCATCGGAATCAAGCAATCTAACACCCAAGCTAGGAAAACGATGCACATCATGAGCCAATTCTTTCTTATCATTCTCTACATGAGCTATACTACCCATAGACAACCTGCTAAAAGTATCTACCACAACATTGGCCTTGCCCGGGTGATACATCACACTCATATCGTAGTCTTTTAACAACTCTAACCATCTTCTTTGTCTAAGGTTCAGCTCCCTCAGAGTAAACACATACTGCAGGCTTTTGTGATTAGTAAGCACATCAACATGAACACCATACAAATAATGTCTCCAGATTTTCAATGCAAAAACTATAGCTGCTAATTCAAGATCATGGGTTGGGTAATTCTTCTCATGAGACTTCAACTGTCTAGAGGCATAAGCTATAACTTTACACCTCTACATCAACACACAACCCATACCAACTCTAGAAGCATCGCAGTACACCACAAGGGTATCAGTACCATCGGGTAAAGCTAACACTGGGGATGAAGTGAGTCGAGTCTTCAACTCTTGAAAACTCTTTGCATAGGCATCTGTCCACTGGAACTTAACTTTATTTTGGGTAAACCGAGTCATGGGAGATGCGATAGAAGAAAAGCCCTTAATAAAACAATGGTAGTAACCAGCTAGACCCAAAAAACTCCTAATATCAGATGGGGAGGTAGGTCTAGTCCAATTCTTCACAGTTTCTGTCTTTTGAGGATCAACTCTAATATCTTCGAAAGAAACAATGTAACCCAGAAAAGCAACTGACCTTAACCAAAATTCACACTTGCTAAATTTAGCGAATAATTGATGAGCTCTAAGGGTTTCCAACACGATTCGAAGATGATCTGCATGGTCATCCTCACTTTGGGAACATACAAGAATATCATCTATGAACACAATAACAAAAAAATCTAGATACCGCTTGAATACTCGGTTCATAAGATCCATAAAAGCCGTTGGAGCATTGGTTAACCCGAAGGACATGACAAAAAACTCAAAATGACCATAGCGGGTTTGGAAAGCTGACTTTGGAATATCACACTCTCTTACTTTAAGCTGGTGATAGCCAGATCTAAGGTCTATTTTTGAGAAATAACTTGCACCCTATAGATGATCAAATAAATCATCGATTCTAGGAAGAGGATACTTTTTCTTAATAGTCACCTTGTTGAGTTGACGGTAGTCAATGCACATACGTAATGTACCATCTTTCTTCCACAGAAATAGAACAGGTTCACCCCATGGGGAAAAACTGGGTCTGATAAAGCCTTTTTCTAAAAGATCTTTGAGTTGCTCCTTCAACTCTTTAAGTTCTGCGGGAGCCATACGGTACGGAGGAATAGAAATAAGCTGTGTATCAGGGAGAAGATCAATTCCAAATTCTATCTCTCTATCGGGAGGTACCCCTGGGAGATCTTCCGAGAAAATATCCAAAAACTCATTGACAACACTAATAGACTGAATAGTCGGAGTGTCAGACTTGGTGTCCTTAACTCAAACCAAATGATAGATGCAACCCTTGGAAATCAACTTCCTAGCTTTGAGGTAGGATATGAAATGGATCTTTAGAGTTACAGAACTCCCGGACCACTCAAACACGGGCTCGTTAGGAAACTGAAACTTGACCACTCGGGTACGATAATCTATAGATGCATAGAATGAGTGAAGCCAATCTATACCCAGAATGACGTCAAAATCAACCATATCTAGCTCAATTAAGTCAACACATATGACCCGATGAAGGATAGTAACATGAAACTTGTTATACACTCGCTTAGCAATAACAAACTCTCCTACCGGGGTAGAAACCAAAATAGGCTCAGGAATCCGTTCAGGGTCCATCTCAAAATTTAAAGCAACCAGATGTGTCACATAAGAGAAACTCAAACCGGGATCCATCAATACATACATATCAAAATGAAAGACACGGAGCATACCAGTGACAACATCTGGAGAATCCTCCTGCTCTTGGAGAGGTGGTATAGCATAGAAATGATTCTGGCACAAACCACTAACAGTAATAGAAGAGACACCCTGAGGAGGAACTGGGCGGACTACAGGAGTGGGGGCACTGGTAGCCTGAATCTGGGGATCAGCATCTCGACTCCCCTATCTAGCATATGGATAATCTCTAAATCGGTGGACCAACTTGCCATAACCAAATCAACCTCTCTGATCAACAAAACACTCGCCAAAATAATCTCTACCACACTTGGCACATGAAGGAGGACGAGGTCTGTTACTTACACTTTCTTGAGACCTGGACGGGATAGGCCTGTTCCCCTTCTCCTGCTTGCTTCTAGGTGTAGGAACACTAATTGAGGAAGGCGCAGGCATAAACGGACGTCTCTGGAATTGAGGGTGGTCCCCTCCATAGAATCTGGACTGACCAAATCCCTGCTTCTCTGATTTAGATCTTTTATTCCCTCTTACTCTCTCCCTCTCTTTCACCTTATCAGCTTCAATCCGTTGGGCATATATCATCAACCGAGAAAGGTCCATCTCCCTATTAAGCATAGCAGATCTACACTCTTTCACAACGTAACTCGACACACCGATCACAAACTTACTCATGATGGTCCTGGAGTCAGCCATCCTACTAGGTGCATATTTGGACAACTGATTAAATCTAAGGAAATACTCTTTAACAGTCATGGAGCCTTGTCTCAAATTCATGAATTCCTCTATCTTTGTTTCTCTCATCTCAAGAGGAAATAATCTATCCAAGAACGCATCCTGGAATAACGGCCAAGTCATGGGAGCGACATCCTCCCCTCTACTTTCCCTCCATATTTCCACCCAATCATATGTAATATCTTTTATTCGATAGGTATAAAATTCAAGACTCTTCTCCTCAGTCATGTGCATAATTTGGGTGATCTTTCTCACTTCATCCAAGTACATCTGTGGGTCTTCACCTACCTTCGACCCATAGAACTCAGGCGGATTCATCCGTATAAAGTCACAAACCTGAACTAGAGTAGAATTATTCTCTTGCGGAGGTGGACTAGTAGCCTAGGTGTTAGCTTGAGTATTGGCGGTAACTGCCTGGGCTAGCGCTTGAAAAGCTTCCCAAAATTCTGCCTGAGACACATGCTCGTTCAGGGGATTAAAGGGTTGAGGTTGCTCATTGTTTCTACTAGCTAGACAAGGAGGCATTTTCTTTCATAAGAGATTACGAATTAATAGCAGAGACAAACAGTCGTAGGCACGATAGACTTTTGAAAGAAAGAGATGACTTTTCCTAAAATATCCCGTAGCCTCTTGCTCATAGATGTGGCACGCTACACACCAATGATCAAGACTCTACGTAACACGGCTTATCAGACTCCCTAGGACTCTTTAAACCTTAGGCGCTCTGATATCAAGTTTGTAACACCCCAAGATCCCATCCCGAGATATCACATGGTGCTTAAGGCCACACGTGGCCTCAAGCTAACCCTCTAACCTGCCACCACTTCCAGAACTCACTTTCACAATAGTCGTGCTAATATAAGAGAGGACGACATATCATAAACATACTAGAATACGATAAGAAACTAGCCTGTAAAATCCAAAATACTGAAATTCTGTACATACCAACCCTTTAGTCTGACAAAGCCTCTATACATCAAAATCAAGGAGACATTGGGAAAATCCCCCAACTGACTCAAATAGTACTAAAAGCCATAACAAAAAGATGGTATCACAAAATATAAACACGGTCCTCAAACCATGAGGACTCACCACTGAGCAGATGAAAAGAGGCACCCGAATATCGCTAACGCGGCTGAGTACCTGAACCTACATTACGAGAAAATATAGCCCATAGGAAAATATGTGGGTCAACACTTTGGAATGTACTGAGTATGTGGGGGTGCATGTAACAATGTAGATATCATCATCAATTTCATGAAAATATGCATATATATAATGATGGCTCACTTGGCTTAAGTTAGATTGAAACATATTTTTCATGATCTCATCGCAAATAAAACATATGATATAAGCCTCAGAAATCATCATAAGCAACTCAACTCTTCAACTTAAGACTCGGAGTGACTCTGTAATTCAACAAACTCGACTCTTATGGACATGGGAGGTTCTTATAACCGACATAAACCATATGAGCTACATGAAGTCTAACGTTTTTCCCTCCTAAGGAGAGAACCCCACATTGGCGGTAGCGTCGTACTCTTGCCAGGGAGTACAACCTAAATTTAGTGATCATAATCTCATACTCGCCTCCGGCCCACAATTATCAACATCAATCCTACGGTGGCTTGTAGTTTTGGAGGAAATACCATATTTTCCACTCGGTGCTAAATACTACTCCCATACACAAGCTTAGAACGCGTTAGGAAATCCACCACAAACATCACAAGGGTCTATAATGAAGACCAAATCAAATCCCTTTCTCATTTATCAAATCATAATAAATTTATGAATTCCTAACTCGACTCAAGTCAAATCAATCTTTATCAATATCAAAATGCATTAATTCATTAAGTCATGGCAACATCAATAACTTTGAGGAAATATCAAGTCTCATTGTAACTATTCAATTCTCATAAATCAATATACTCAATAATCTAATTTGTCATAAGGAAACTTACATAGGAAAATATGTGCGTCAGCACTTTGGAATGTACTGAGTATGTGGGGGTGCATGTAACAATGTAAATATCATTATCAATTTCATGAAAATATGCATATATATAATGATGGCTCACTTGGCTTAAGTTAGATTGAAACATACTTTTCATGATCTCATCGCAAATAAAACATATGATATAAGCCTCAGAAATCATCATAAACAACTCCACTCTTCAACTTAAGACTCGGAGTGACTCTGTAATTCAAAAAACTCGACTCTTATGGATATGGGAGGTTCTTATAACTGACATAAACCATATGAGCTACATGGATTCTAACATTTTTCCCTCCTAAGGAGAGAACCCCACATTGGCGGGAGCGTCGTACTCTTGCCAGGGAGTACAACCTAAATTTAGTGATCACAATCTCATACTCGGCCTCTGTCCCACAATTATCAACATCAATCCTACAGTGGCACATAGTTTTGGAGGAAATACCATATTTTCCACTCGGTGCTAAATACTACTCCCAGACACAAGCTCAGAACGCGTTAGGAAATCCACTACAAACATCACAAGGGTTTATAATGAAGACCAAATCAAATCTCTTTCTCATTTATTAAATCATAATAAATTTATGAATTCCTATCTCGACTCAAATCAAATCAATCTTTATCAATATCAAAATGCATTAATTCATTCAGTCATGGAAACATCAATAACTTTGAGGAAATATCAAGACTCATTGTAACTACTCAATTCTCATGAATTAATATACTCAATAATCTAATTTGTCATAAGGAAGCTTAAAGATTGACACATATCTTGAAAGCACTTGAAGTACCAACTCATGGTAGAAACTTAAAATTTACAATATTAAATATCAAGTCATAACTTAGAAATTGTAAAATAATCATGTATAACAAAGCTTGAATGATCATAATATCGTGATGAAGTAATTTGGGTATAAACCCACTTGCAAAATCATATAGATCCATAATAAAAATCAAAGCTTTGAGCACAAAAATGAAAGAATTGCTCTTGTTCAAAACCCCACATACCTTGGATTATAATTTTTAAAATGAACAAGCTTGATTCGAAACTCTTCTTTACACTTTTGAGATAAGTTTCTTGATGCCTTTGGCTAGGAGAACTTAATTATTGAACAACTTGGTGAAATCTTTTTAAGATTCTTGAATTTCTTGAAGATGATTTGATTTAGGATTTTGGAAGAAACCCTAGTTTCTAGAGAATTTTGAAGGAGAAATGAGAGAAAAATGATCTTCTCTCCTCCACTTGGATATATATATATATATATAAAACCAAAATGGATGGAAAAGACCAAAATTCCCTTTTAAAAAGAGTTGAAAATTGCTGATCGGGGTCTATGACGGTGGAACTGACGGTCCGTTAGAGGAACTGACGGTCCGTCAGAGGAACTGATGGTCTGTCAGAGGAACTGACGGTCTATCAGAAGAATTGACGGTCCACCAGATCATCCGTCACACGGGTGACAAAACTAGGATATTCTACCTCAATGTGATGGTTGAAGAGATGATCCATCAGGAAACTGACGGTCCACCAGATTGTCCATCACTCGAGGGCCAAAATGGGACATTCTGCCTCGACTTGACGGTCCTCTTGACGGTTCGTCAAATTTTTGGCAGCCCACCATTTTGGCCGTCGCATGATGAACAGAGAAAGGGTTTACTTCCTTGGCTTGAAGGGAACATTGACGGTCCACCAAGGACTTGGCGGTCCTTCAGGTCTACCATCAGGCCTAGGTGATTCCGGCATCGCTTAGTAAAATGACCATAACTTCCTCGTCCAATGTTGGATTTTGATGAAATTGGTATCAATGGAAAGCTTATTCAATGATATACATGACAAAAAGTAGAACACAATATACACATCAATCACTTTGTAAGCCTCTCCTATCCACTCAAAAGATAGATTTAGGCTTAAGAAATGATCGGGGTATTACAGCTGAGGATCATGAGTCGAGGGACACTGTCCATACTAGTTAGATGAAGATGTACCATAATTTAAAAGAGATCTGTTGGTGGAACAACATGAAGAAGGATGTGTCCAATTTTGTGTCCCAATTGTATGGTTTATCATTAAGTAAAGGTGAAACACTTAAGGCCTGGTGTTTTATCTCAAGAGATTGATTTGCCTATGTGGAAGTGGGAAGTAATTAACATAGACTTTATTATTAGTTTTCTTCTATTTCAAAGTTAGTTTTATTTGATTTTGGTCATCATGGATAGGATAACTATATCCACTCACTTATTTCTAGTGAGGACTAATTATTCTATAGAGGATTAGGCTAAGCTTTTCATTTAGGAGATCGTCAAGTTGCATGGTGCGCCTGTTTCTATTGTATCTGATCAAGGAACATAATTCTTATCTTACTTTTGGCGGTCATTTCAGAGAGGTTTGGGAACTAAGGTAAACCTTAGAACCTCTTTCCATGCTCAAATTGATGGACAAGTAGAGAGGACCATTCAAACTTTGAAAGATATTCTAAGAGCCTATATCATTGACTTTGATGGTAGTTGGGTTGATAATTTTCCTGTCATAGCGTTTGAGTATAATAACAACTATCATTCCAGTATGCAGATTGACCCATTTGAGGCTTTGTATGGTAGGAGATGTCGTTTTCCTATTGGGTGGTTCGAAGTCTGTAAGACTAAATTATTTGGTCCTGACTTAGTTCATAAGCCATGGAAAAGGTAAAGGTGATTAGGGATAGACTTAACACTTCTCAGAGTCGCCAAAAGTCCTATGTAGATATGAAGCATAGGGAATTGGAGTTTGATATTGGTGATTGGGTATTCTTGAAGATGTCTTCTGTGAAAGGGGTGATGAGGTTTGGAAAGAAAGGGAAGCTCATTCCCCGATATGTTGGCCCATACTTGATTTGTAGAAGAGTGGGCAATGTGTCTTATGAGTCGGAGTAGCCTTCAAATTTAGGTTTTATCGATTGGTGTCCCATGTTTCAATATTGAAGAAGTGCGTGGGTGATCCTTCCTTGGTTGTTCCTTTGGAGAGTATTGGTGTTTCAGATTCCTTATCTTATGAGGAAGTCCCAGTTGATATTTTGGATAGGCAAGTCCATCATTTAAGGACTAAAGATGTGGCTTCAGTGAAGGTTCTATGGAGGAATCATAAGGTTGAAGAAGATACTTGGGAAGCTGAAGAGGACATGAAGTCCAAATATTTATTCTTGTTTCCCACTTTGGAAAATCATGCTAAAGGTATGTTTTTTTCTTAACATCTTAATTTTTTGTCTTTGTTATAGGTAATTGTGGTTGCGTTTCTGCGTTAAATCATGCTAATGGATGCCTTGATTTATCATTCAGGAAAAAAAAATTCTAGAGGGGGAGAATGTAACACCCTAAATTTTGATACTGGAAAACTCATGAGTTTTTGAACTCACTTCCCTGACTACGACTTACCTTACTAGTCATGAGGTCATCATATGGGTTATAGGACCCCAATCATACAGTGACCAGCGAGGTTTCCCAAGGTGTCTATTCTGAGTATGACTAGACTCAATGAGTCGTCAAGACTCTAAACGAGTCGTATAGTGCTTCTCATAGCCAAACCCATAAAGCTGCCAGATATTTCTACCTTGACCATGAATAGGACCCTACATATCATAGTGACACTTCATGAGTCGTAGCGTGTGAATCGTAGGGTCAATAATGAGGGGGTCCTTGAGATACTTATCATACTACGAGTTGTGGAGATAATTCATAGCCAGACCTAAAGAGTCGTAAGGTGACCCATGATGACTGGGTGACTTTTTCTGTACTTTAAAGTTGGGGCATTCTTGTCATTTCCCTCCTTTACCACATAGGACCCACGTCCATAAAAAACCCTAAGAGTGTTATTTCCATTACTTTAACAATCAAATACATGCTCTCTTCTCTCTCAAATCTCTAAGTTAAGAACACTAGGGTTTCTCAAGGAATTGACAATTAGAGCTTCCAAGGGTTGATTTCTCTTCACGATTCTTGATATCCCAAGCATGTTTCTCTTCCCCAAAGCTTATTTTTGAAAGCATGTGTTTAAATTGTTACTTTGGTAACTTAGTTGTGGTTTATGAATATGGGTTTGTGGGTTTTGGAATGAATGTTACTTGAATTGAACTCCTATGATTTTATATGTATTGTTTGTGCTTTATAAATTATTTTTGAACTAATTGGGTGCATGTGTATGAGAATAGAATATGTGGTCAAGGTATTCCCCTAAATTGATGATTTTGGATTGGAAATTGGTTATAGAAACTATGTTCCCTCAATCCACTTGTGTAATTAGTTTTGGCAGATGGTTTGTCATATGATTTGACTTACTTGACTATACTATTATATTGCAAAAATGGTTAAACTGATAAACATGGATTTTGAAGGCCTTTTTGGCCATGTTTTGATTTTAAAATTAGAAGATCAGAGGTTGAGGCATTCCCACGGGTTAAATTGATTAACCAAAATGGGGTCGAGGCATTCCCCAAATTTGATTTAATGAACAAAGGGGTCGAGGTATTCCCCCAAGTTAAAGGAATTGTGACGGCATAATGATAAGTTTGGAAGCGTAAGGGTATGATAATACCTATGGTGTGCCTTAATGGATAATTACTTCATTAAATGGATGGGTTATGTGAAACGTAATTTAATATGGGCATAAAGAGGGTTATGTAGCTAAGCCATGAAGGTGGATGCCCTAGGGGGACTGATACTGGAAACTTATATTTACCGGCATGAGGGTTGGTCTTGATGACTATATGCATATGACACACTTTATACATATATTTGTATCCTAGATTGATATGGGGTCGAGGCATTCTATGGTATTCCTTGATACCTATAGTTTGTGCTGCTAATACGCACTGGGGCCTTTTTAGAAGAGGGAGATAGACCCATATAGCCCGTGGGTGTTTTCATGATGGTTGAGCTACATAGTCCAGGATAATTTTTTACTTTCATGCTAAATTTTGTTCCCTACCCCAGCATGTTATATATATTTGTACAATATGTGCATTTGGATTTTACTGTGGTTTTGACTTAGCTTTAATTTATCCCTTGCCTGAGTTACATGCTAGTGCTCAATCCGCTACCATCTCCAAATGTTGTATACCCATGTGATGCAGAAACAAGAGACACTTTTGCTTTGCCTACGTAGTGATAGGTGATCTTGAATCATTCGTGAGTTAACTTGAAGTGGTGAGTTTCCTTCTTCCAGAAGATTGTTACTTCCTTGTTTAGTTCATATCATAGACTATTTCTTATGGTTTTTTCTGGCTTTTGTCGGGGGCATGTATCGACTTAGATTGTTTTTGAATAGTAGAGGCTTTGTGGATACTGTGGATTAGGATTGTTGTTGCATATCTTAGTATTCAGCTTGAGTTAGATATTCATCTATCTTGTTATATGTTCGAAATTTATGTGCTGCTAGTTGTATTATGTTCCGGTTGGCTAGGGTAAAGGGGGTGGCCTCTGGTCTTTGGCGGACTTGAGATACCCGTCAGGGCTAGGCCCTGATTTGGGTCGTGATAGTAAATTAATGTGAAAACAACTCTACCTTAAAAGTGACTAATAAATGAAAGTAGATTGATATTTTTTTACCCTTTACAGGTAATTATCTTCTTTAGTTTATTATCATGGGTAGACACAAACATTCTCAAAATTTCTCGGTAATTAACATAGTTATGTTATTTGGAGTGAATAAATTTGTTGTCAAATTTATAAACTAATATATAAGACTTTGAAATTTTTTAAAGTTATAGTTATTAAATCTCTACTTATTTGTAGAATGTAAGAACTCATGATAGTTAATACTTTAGAATAGATTAAAATTTTGGTTTATCACTCCTATGTAGGAGTCTTGGCTCCATATGTTTAGATCAACTATTATGTCGGTTTCATATATTCATTTATCATCATATAAACAAATGTCATATATATTTGATGTCAATTTTTATTTTTTAATAGTATATATTTTATTCTTTTAATAATTAATGCTTTGTGCATGTACACGTACACCAAATATATTACAGACATACAACAATATTAAAACTAAATAACACATAAAAACTACAATATTACCAAGGAAACATAATTCATAAATGAAAATAATTTAACTTTCTAGCAACCTTTATACCTTTCTATCATGAAAAGTACGTATATATGACTATACGAGCATTCTTTTTGTCGTGTATATATGAGTGATTTTTTATCGATTAAATCAAAATAAAATTGTTAAGGATAACAAATTGATATAATCGAATATCGATGATAAAAATCTTATTGATTTAATTATCGATTTAGCGTGTTTACAAATTGATAAACCTAACCAGAATTTAGATCTATCTTATCTTCTTTAAATATCTTCATTCCCCCTTAATTTTTTTATACTTTTTATTACCATGACTTATATTTATAGGACAAACTTGCTGCCTTTATGTACTCTAAATTTGCCATTGTCGTTGAAGAATCTTTGTTGATGTCTTTTAACTTTACGGATCAGAGTATCTCTTGAAAGATTAAAATACTTACTGTATTGAAGCTTGTAGTCAATGAAAAATTTAATCAGGATCATGTCTATTAGACATAACAAATTAGACAATTTCATCAAACAAAGAGGAGTTGAAGTGCATGAACAAAACTTGAGTCGATACACTTGTATAAAAAATCTTGGCAATTTGATCTTTTCTCTTTTCATCCGTAACAGTTTTCATATTTTTTCTTTCCATTGGCCCTATTTTGACCATGTCTATATTCATTCTTCTTTGCTAATAATAATTAATTTGAAAATTACTGAAGTTACATGTAAAACAAAATGTTGATGAATTTTAGAGTGAAAGGAAAGATGTAATGAGTGTGGAAAGATTTATTATGTGTATGTGCATGTGGATAGTATGCATAGCTTCAAGTGGAGCAATTTGTAGAAAGTCATACCTTTTACAATTATGCTCTATGTCTTTCTAATATTAGTCGTTGTCTTAAATCGAGTATCGAACACCGAAGTGGTCATTGAAAACTATTTCTCAAGATCGCACACCATTGCTTGATGTGGTCATTTTTCTCTCTACAAAGAGCAAAGGTAGAGAAACTTAGTCAAGAAGTGTATAATCACCCAGAGTGAGTCCTTTTCGTTTATACACCTAGCTTATTTCCCACAATAAATAATGCCATGACGTGTAAGAGACCATAAAATTACATGGAAGATGTTAAAATTTATCGATGAATAAAGTGGCTACATTTGTGTTTTTCTTCTTCCCTCACTTTTCTAGGAAACATTAATCAAAAAGCATGCCTTTACACCTTTGCAGAAAAGTCATATGTTTCTTGTCAAAGAATCCGAACGTCTGTGGTAAAATTTAATTAGAAAATATTATTTACATAAAATTGTAAAGGAATAAAAACCTGTGTATATAAGATAAAATTCTAATTAATTTAGAAGTGTTGAATCGATTCAAAGAATCCATATGTCTATGGTAAAATTAATTAAAAAATATTATTTACATAAAATTGTAAAAGAATAAAAACTTGTGTATATAAGATAAAATTCTAATTGATTTAGTAGTGTTGAATCGATTCTTAACCTAAGTTAAGTAAAATTTTTAATTAATTTGGTACTGACTCCTATACTACAAAAGTAGGAAAACAAATTTTAAATTTAAGAATATAATTATATGGTTGTTTTAAATATTAAAAAAATTATGAAAAAATAAATTTGTCTAAAGATGAGACTTTTCACGAAGGGCCAAAAGTCCAAACAACATTTGTAAGGACATTTTCACTTTTAATATAATAGAGATATAACATAGGTTTGACTAATTTTATGTGGTAATCTTAGGATGTATTTTTTCCTTTTCAATTGCTTATTTTTTTCTTCTTCAATGAATTATTTTTTTTAATTTTTGTGTATCATTAATTTTTGTGTATCTTTATAATAATAATATATATCTATATATTATAAAGACCCCTTCCATCATTATTGCATTGCTTAGCGTGAAAAAATTCAAATTAAGATTCTCCCAGGATGAACTATTAAAAATTTCAGGTTAGACTAGTCTTAGACGAGTTTCAAGTGTGGTGTGGAATTCGGTAATGGATGGGTTGATGACCCTATATTTTAATAACATGTTAAGCAAGAGGTTAGAAATTTCATAGAAACTTTAGGAATTGAATTTAGGTTAGTAGAACTCCGAATATAGTGTTTAACATAATGGAATTATCTCGAGAGATTGAAATCTGGGAGCGTGTTGTAAGATTGGCCAAAAACTAGGACTCTCAGAACTCACTACATCGCCTATGCTGCTATAGCTGGAGGTAGACTAGGTGCTCAATACTACTCTCAAAATCATACAATTGCTCATATTATATAAAGTTTATCATGAAATAAGCATACTAGTTTGTACATTTGAAAAACCCATTATGCTTTTATTTCTAACCCATCCATATATCAATTTGTGAATTTCATAATGAGGTTGAGATCATAAAAATTGAACTTCATATTAAATGACTTTAATTATGCTAAATCATCAGGCATTTACCACCTCATTGGATTTCATGTCGAAGGGGTTAAAATCAATCATGATGTCAAGCATATTAATAGAGTTATAAATATATCATAAATTCTAGTAAAAGTGTGACCCGTTCATAAGGAAATATAAGAATCAAAATCTTAAAAATTGTACATGAAATCTTATTGTTAAATTTATAAAATTATTTAAGAAAATGAAATTCTAGGGCACAAGGATGAAACAAAATTTTTGTTGAAACCCCGCATACCTGAATTTTGAGAATTCTTGAAAAAAAAGCTTGATTCGTAAAGCCTTAGAGCTTGGAAATTGAGGAACCCATTTCTTGAGTTCTTGCACTTTTGAAAAAAAGTGGTTTGTGGGTCTTGAGATGATGATATGTGTATTGGTGAGGATTTGAATATTAAAAAAGGACCTGGGGAGTTACATGGGCTGAAAGAAAGAACTTATCCGTAACTTTTAAAAGAAAATTGAAAAATTACAGGTTTGGGAATGACGGACATGGTGCACACCCCAACATGAAAAATGAGGTTGTGTGATGTGCCTCCCAATGAATAGGCTAACCAGTGGCCAACTGGGAAGTTCTCTGCTATGTGGAGCCTAAGTCTGAGGTCCCTATGCGCAACACATGATCTTTTATTTTGTTCCACGGTATCCTTTTTTAACCCAAGAGTTACCCCAAATATTTTTCACCTCTTTTAAGGGTCAAATGACTGTAATTTATGATCCTAAACACATAGAAAACCTACAATGAACATGCATGACCTTTGGCGGCATTTCAGTGTCTCCCCTTTAAAATTATTCATCCTAGAATGAAAACTTGCACTAAATTTAGTAGGCTAGATAGGATCACGAAGTTGATTTAGAACTATTCATGTAGCATGATGCAAATAAACTTATGTAGGAAGTACTGGCTCACACACAATGTTACGATCATACATATATACAAGGGATGCCACAGAACTTAATAAGAACTCAAAATAGAGGGAATAATACTGGGAGGAAGATTTTTACCTCACATTAACTTGGTGTTAGAAGTGACCAGATGAGGGGATCTTTTCATCATGTCTTCTTCTACTTCTCAAGTTGCTCCCTCAACTGAATGGTTCTTTGATAACACCATCACTGAATCAATATCTTTATTCCTTAGCCTTTGAACCTAGCGATCAAGTATCACACTTGGAACTTTCTTATAGGATAAGATATCCTTCACACTAATACTCTCTACTGCTACGACCAATGTTAGATCACCAATGCATTTCTTTAACATAGACACATGAAAAACTAGGTGTACTGCAGATAATTCTATTGGAAGTTCTAGCTCATAAGAAATATTTTTAATGCACCTCAAAACCAGGTAAGGCTAATATATCAGGGACTCATCTTCCCGTTATTACCAAACCTCATCACTCCTTTTGTGAGACCCCGTAAAACTTTAACTATTTTATTTTTGACCCTACCATATGTGTAATGTTAATATTTGACCTAAATTATATTTAGGAATGTTAAAAGGGTGTTTTGGGAAAGTTTTGAACTTTTGGAAGGGGTTTGGGGCTATTTTGGAACTCTGAGGTAGTGAGCCTCTATGATATTGGTGTGTCACGAGGTTAGCCTCAGCGATAAGGCCGTGGCAAATAGGTTACCTTTCGTGATAGAGATATGCCACGCTTCTATTTTAATTTTGTCTAATTTTTGTTTTATTCACTTAGGGTGAGGGGCTTTTGGTTCTTTTACCTCTTAGACTGTAATACCCCGCAAGATCCTAGACAAGTTTTCATCTATTCGTATCATGTTTAAAGGTCCCAAAGAAATTATTTCAAACTAAGTACTAGTGACATGGCCATTTTAATACCCCAAGATTTCAAACATTTTATTTTTGGCCTTCCCGAGTTCAAAACATTGATTTATGAGTTGAAATATGTTTAGGAATGTTAAAAGGGTCATCTGGGAGAGTTTTAGATTTTTTGAAATAGGTTAGGAATGATTTTAGATGATACAGGTAGTAAGCCTCTACGATTTTAGCGTGTCATGAAGGATAGCCTCCACGATGCGCAAAGTGTCATGGAGGTTAGTCTCCGTGAAACAAAATATGACATGGCGGTTAGACTCTATGATAGGTAACAAATCACAGAGGCTGACCTCTGTGATAGCCACCGTGCCATACTGCAGTGTAAAATCATATAGACTTCTTTAAGGGGTGAGGGGCATTTTTATCTTTTCCCTCCCTAAACACCTAATCCATGACTTAAACCCAAGAGGGGCATTATTTTCCCTATTCATCATCAGTGAACGACATTCATCTTCTCTCATTCTCAAGAACACAAAAATAAAAAGATTCTTCCAAGAATTCACCCATCCAAGGTCTCAATTCCAAGTTTTCATTAAGAATTCAAGCAAACTGAGGAATGTAGAATATTTATTAGTTGGTTATTTCCACCTATCGAGTCCCAAAAATCCCTTTTTCAAGTATAAACCGTTTTCCTTCTCTTTATGAAATTTCAATGTCAAGTATGAATTTACTAAATTTTCTCTTAATAATTTTGGATACAAACCATGACAATGCGTTTCCCCATGTGAATTATATTCTTACATGCTTTATAATCTCAGTTACCCATATCATGTTCAGTCGATACCATGTTATTTATCAATTTATGAATTAAACCATGTGACAATGTTGTCCTCATAAGTTTAACATCTTCACATACTCATAATCATGGATTTCATTAGTTTAGTGAAATGTACTATGTTTTGGGTCTATGAATCATGAATTTCCTTATAGTATTATGATTATGTTGTTGTATTTAATGTATTATTCAATGCTGGTGGGTTATGAACACCTGATACCCATATGTTTATGCATGTTTCTAATATCAAGAAACAAGTCAGTCAGATCATGCTTTTATCATCATATTCAGATTATCATATTCATGTTGAGCAATTATCAGTTGTGAGTCCTATTCATTTTAACCAGTACCAGTTCCAGTTCAGTTGGGAGTTGGATTTAGTACTGAGTGAATCTAGGGATGAAGTGTCACCCACTAGTAGAGAATTGAGACCTTTAGTAGAACTGTAGAAGTCCCAGAGTTCTAGAACTACGTAGCCAACGTAGGTTATGAGATGTCACCTGCCAGTAGAAGATTGAAACTCTCTTAAGGGTCACCCTTCAGTAGATGAATGACACCCTAGTCCTTTGGGACATTAGCATAGTGGATCCACACTGCCAGATTTAGTACCCGTGGAAAGGTACTGACACCCTTCCAACTTGGTTTCAGGTTGGACCCCGAGAGCTCAGATTGGGGCATGTCGGTTACATGATAACTCCCACAATTTTAGTTTAGTATTAAAATTATATTAGTTCAGGTTTGCATGACAAAGTATTTAGTTTTCCAATTTTTCAGATTATTTTAGTTCATGTTTTACTTGGTCCTGCATTCATTTTACATATTCATGCATTCATGTTTAATGCTTATATGTAATTCAGTTAGTCCCATCTTACATACCAGTAAATTCCAAGTACTGACCGCATACTCTCTTTTGTGCTATATTGATTTCACAATATAGGTTCAGACGCTTAGTTCCCCGATTGCCCTTAGTCACTTCAGTGCTACTTAACAACAGTTGAGGGGCTTTGATTAATATTACTTGAATTAATTTTAATATGTTTTAAATTATTGATTTATGCTTTAGCTTATGGATTTTAGACTGAATAGATGCATTATTATGTGAATTGTAATGGGGAACATGGATTTCCCCAAATTGATGACTTTTTGTCTTGGAAATGGAATTATCCCCAACCCAATTTGTAAATTTAGTTATTGAACATGGATAATTTCATCTTTAAACTTATTTAAGAACTCTTTGCATTATATTAATAGATAATTAGTTAAAATGGATATGACAGGCGCTAGGTGGCTATGGTTTGGATTTAAAATGAAACTTGGGAGTCTAATGGTTACATTAATTGGTTTGGCATGATTATATGAGCTTGCAAGCATAATTGGTATGACGATACCAAGTGGTAAATGCCTTAATATAAGACTCATGGTTTAATGGTTTGGATTATGTGTAAACTATTTTAATTTGAGCTTAAAGGAAATTATGTAGCTTACCATAAAAGTATAGTCCTCGGGAGAGGGAAGGGGGGGAGGAGGAAGGTCTAGCACTGGAAACCATGTTTTCCATTATCAGGGTATATATGACTGTGTTCTTGGTTCACACATTATATTTTTAAATTTCTAGATCCTTGGTGTCTTTATCCCTTCCTTTGGATTCCTTAGTTTTTGCAGCTAACACTAACTAGAGCCATTTTAACAGGGGACCTAAACCCACATAGCCTGTGGGTACTTTTAGGATGGAGCGAGCTACACAGTTCAGATTAATGGTTTAAATTCACATGTTCATGACTCTTGTCCCTACCCCAACATCCTATATACTCAAACATGATTGTTGTGCATGTTATTTTGACTGATTTTTGGCATTGGCATTATTTTATCACTTTTCTGAGTTATATGCCAATGCTAACCCCACTGACCATCCTGGATGCTATATCATTTAAAGATGTTAGGTCTGAAAGGTTTTCTATTTCTCTTGTGCAACGTTAGGTGATTCAGCATTCCTGTGGATCTACTGAGAAGTAGTGAGCCTCCATTCTTTTAGAAGGCCCTGCCATTTCGTTAGTTTCCTTATTCACTTAGAATTTTTTTTTGATACTTTGTCATAGTTGGGGGCATCTCAACTTAGTTTGGTATTCTGGTTTTAGAGGCTTTTGTGGACAAGTGTGGGTTGGATGATGGTTTTGATACATAGAGTTTACATTTGATTATCTGTACTACTCATTACTATTTATTTATCTTTCGTTGTATTCTTTTATTGATTTATGGATATTAGGCTAAGGGGTAGTCTCCAGCTCATGGTGGGCTTGAGATACACGACTAGGCCCTGTTTTGGGTCATGACAAGCTTAGTATTAGAGCACGATTTTGGGTCATTGGGTGTGCACAAAGTCATGTCGAATAAAGTCTTTTTATGGGTATGTAGCATGCCACACCTATAAGAGGGAGGCTACGAGGCATTTAAAACTGTTTCCCTTTCTTATTTTCTATTTTCGAGCTATAGAGTTTAGTGCTATGAAACTTCTCTAAATCCTGACTTACATGTATTTTAGATCATATCTCCCCAAAGCTCTGACGTTTGTATAAACTTTGCTGGACCCTCTATCCCTCCTAAGGAGAATGTGGAGGGAATTTGCCCTACTTATGGAGTGAAAACCCAATCTATGGTCCCTACCCTTGACTGTACTACCCCACGTGGAGTCCTACCAGTCCCTATTAGTCCTTCTAGGATTTCTTAGGCTGCAGATGCTTATTCCTAGATGCCCAGGGAGATATCTGTAATGCGGAGTTCCATCAGTCTATTCATATGCTTACTCAGTTAGTGTTATCGTAGTCTCATTAGTTTGATCGTGTTGGTTTTGTTAGTCATTCATCGGAGGTCACTCGGGTTGGGTAGTTTATGAGGTTGAATCCCTTAACCTTTACAGGTTCTAAGGTTAAGGAGGATCCTCAGGGCTTTGTTGAAGAGATAGAGAAGATTTTTAGGGTGATTCATGCTACTAATTCTGAAGGTGTAGTGTTTACTGCATATCAATTAAAAGATGTAGCTTATTAGTTGCATGAAGAATGGGAAGGAATGAGGGGTGATGATTCTGTACTGACATTATAGGATGAGTTTTTAGGGGCTTTTCTAGATCACTTCTTTTCTTAGGAGTTAGAGGAAGTTAAGGCTGAAGAGTTTGTAAATATAAAGTAGGGTAAGATGAGTGTGATAGAGTATGCTCTTAAATTTCAACATCTTTCCTATTATGCTCTAGAGTTAGTGGCTAACATGAAATCCAAATTGAGGAAATTTTCTTTTATGTTGTCCCGTGATTTGGTACTAGAGTGCAAGGATACAATCATGAACAATGATATAAACATCTCCAGGTTAGTGGTGTATATACAACAGGTAGAGGATGAAAAGAAAAAGAAAGTAGAGATGAGCGAGAGACAGAATAAGAAGTTTAGATATTCTGAGCAAGATAGGGGTCAGCAAAACAGTGGGAGAGATAGTAGATAGTGGACCAAGAAGAAGAATTAGGGAAATTTGAATTTGATGGCTAGTGCTCCTTATCCTAAGACTTCTGGTGATTGTCACTTTCAGACTAGCAGTGGTCCTAAGGCACAGGGCACCCAGTCTTAGGTTAGTGGAGCTCAGTCAGCACCACCTTATCCACTTGCCAATTTTATGGGCAACTTCACCATGGTTATTGTGAGGAAGGGAGGAACTTATGTTTCAATTATGTTCAGCCTATTCAGCTACAGAGGAATTTTCCTATAACTAAGGTTTCCACTGGAGCTAATAAGGTTTTGATCGCCGCATTCTCATCTCCTTCTCCTAAGGGCACCATTTCTAGTATCGACACTAGCCGAAATTGTCTCTATGCACTGGCTACTCATTGGGAGTCTGAGGTATCTCTTGATGTTGTCACTGGTATGTTACAATTCTTATCTTGTGATTTTTATCATTTTCTTAAACCGATTTCTACCCTATCTTATGTGACCTATTATGTGGCTATACACTTTGGTTTTGCTCCTAAAAATATTTTCGACCCTTTTTTGTGTCTACTATAGTGGGTGGTTATATTATTGCTAGAGAAATCTATAAGGGTTGTATGGTTTTTGTCCTTCATAGAGAGACATTGGTTTATTTGGTAGAGCTTGATATGGTGGATTTCGATGTTATCTTGGGGATGGATTGGTTTCATTTGTGCTATGCTTCTCTGGATTATAGGACCAGAAAAGTCAATTTTCAATTCCCTAATAAACCGATGATCAAATGGGAGGGGAGTTCCTTAGTACCCAAAGGAAGGCTTATTTCCTATTTTAGAGCTCTGAAGTTGATTTCCAAAAGGTATTTGTATAATCTAGTTCAGGTTCATGATTCTGACTCTAAGAGTCCCTCTTTGCGATCTATCCCTGTGGTTAATGAATTTCCTTAAGTTTTTCTCGATTATCTTCTTGGAATTCCTCCAGATATGAAAATATATTTTGGGATTGATCTTCTATCAGATACCCGTCTTATTTTCATTACTCCTTATAGGATGGCTCCGGATGAATTAAGGGAGCTAAAAAAACAGTTAAAGGATTTTTTTAATAAGGGCTTTATTATTCCCGGTGTCTCTCCGTGGGATGCTCCTGTTCTTTTTGTGCAAAAAAGATGGGTCTTTTTACATGTGTATAGATTATCATCAATTCAATAAGGTTACAGTGAAAAATAAGTATCCTCTTCCTAAGATTGATGATTTTTTTGATTAGTCTTAGGGTTCTAGGTGTTTCCCTAAGATTGATCTTTATTCGGTCTTTCATCAGTTGAAACTTTGAGAGATTGTATTCCCAATACTGTTTTTTGAACCTTGTATGGACATTATGAATTCCTGGTTATGTCACTTGGGTTGACTAATGCTCTGGCTACTTTAATGGATCTTCTGAATTGGGTGTTTAGGTATTTTCTGGACTTGTTTCTTGTAGTCCTTATTGATGATATCTTGGTGTACTCTAAGAGTAAGGAGGATCATGCCACTCACCTCCGAATCATGTTGCAACTCTTAAGGATCAGAAATTAAATGCCAAATTTTCTAAGTGTGAGTTTTGGTTGAATGCTGTGATTTTTCTTGGGCATGTTTTTTCTAGTGAGAGGATCAAGGTGGATCCATAGAAAGTTTAGGAAGTTAAGAAGTGGCCTAGACCCACGACTCCAACCAATATTAGAAGCTTCTTGGGATCGTCCGGGTATTATAGGAGTATTGTAGAGAGTTTCTTATTTATTTCTGCTTTACTGAAAAGGTTGACTAAAAAAAAAAGGCTAAGTTTTAGTGGTTCGATGATTATGAGGGTAGCTTTGAGAAGTTGAAGGATAAGTTGACTTCTGCACCAATTTTGACCCTGCTCGAGGGTACTAATGGGTTCGTTGTATATTGTGATGCTTCCCATATGTGTCTGGGTTGTGTTTTGATGCAGCATGGTAAGGTTGTATCTTATGCTTCAAGGCAACTTAAAGTTCATGAGAGGAATTACTCGACTTATGATATAGAGTTGGCAGTTGTGGTCTTTGAATACAAAATCAGGCCCCATTATTTGTATGGGGTGCATGTTGACATCTATTCATATCATAAGAGCTTGTAGTATGTGCTTATGCTGACGGAATTGAATTTTAGGAAAAGGCAGTGACTCGAGCTACTTAAGGATTACAATATGAGTTTTCACTACCATACAAGTAAAGCTAAAGTGGTTGCTGATTCTCTTAGAAGGTTGTCTATGGGAAGCTTATCTCATATTGACGAGGAGAAAAAAAGGTTGGTGAAGGATATTCACAGGTTGGATAGCCCGGGAGTCCGCCTCTTGTACTATGAGGATAGGGGAATGATTGTTCAAGAAATGGTTAATTCATATCTTGGTCCTTAGGTGAAGGAGAAACATACTTTGGATCCTATACTTATGGAGATTAAGGATGAAGTGGGGTAAGAAAAGGTTAAGGCTTTCGAGATTGGGGGATATGGCATTCCAAGGTATCAAAGAAGATCGTGTGTTCTCGATGTTGAAGGGCTGCGGGAAAGGATTTTGATCGAGGCCTATGAGTCAAGATACACAGTTTATCCAGGCTCAACTAAGATGTATCATGACTTTAAGGAAATCTACTGGTGGAACAATATGAAGAGAGATGTGGTGAATTTCGTGACTAAATGTATGGTTTGTTAGAAAGTCAAGGTTGAACACTTGAGTCCTGGTGGCATGTCTCAAGAGATAGAGTTGCCCATGTGAAAGTGGGAAATTATTAATATGGGTTTTCTTACGGGTCTTCCGTAGTCTCATAATTAGTATGATTCTATTTGGGTCGTGTCACTATTTGGGTCATTGTGGATTGACACGACCCAAACCGAGTCCTTGTCGTAATGGGCATCTCAAGTCCAATCAGGATTGGAGACCACCCCTGATACCCAATCCAACCAACCAACATATACCCTGAGTTGGATGAATTTTAAACATATAACAAGATAGCAAATTAGAAGATATAATGACTTTGGGATAGGTCTACTTACTAGACAGACTCAACCAAGTCATTCCATCCAATAACCAACCAACCAAACCAAAAACGATAACCCAATATATATAATATATAAATCATAACTGTTCCATACCCAAGTCTACAGTTGTCCATACAAAGCCTCTAAACCAAACAAAGGAGTATCTTGTTAGGATATGCACCCATTCATAGCCAAAACCAAAGTCTATAAAATGACAAAGTATTTAAAGAAATCCATAAAATGAAATAAGCCTTCCGAACTATGGAATCTCACCACCTCAATCAAACACCGACGATTCCCGAATCTAATCAATGAGAAGGAGGAGAAGTATGGACGGTTCCTGTATTAAGTGGGGATATAGCCGCCCAAAGACAGGTTAGCGGGTAAACGCTAGCAAGTACTCAAGATAAGGATAAAATAATGCCAACCTTTAAAACCAAGTAAACGACCATATGCATTCACAAATATATATATATACATATATATATATATATATATATATATAAAATCTATGCGGGGAAAGGGAATTGGGTTTAGCATGACTTTAAAACCATTAACTTGGGTATGTGTAACATTACCATCATAATCAACCCACGGGCTATATGGGTCCAGTGTTACCCAATGGACGGGCCTCGATGCGTGTAGGTGCATGAATAAGAGATACCATAGGAGTAGGGGATTCTCGTGTACCCATCTCTCTCTATGATACATATATACAAGTGTTTGGGGATTACCGTGTTCCCTTCAAGTATATGATCGAAATGACCAATACTCATGTCGGCAAACATAAGTTTCCTATGTTTGTCTATTAGACTTACACATTCACGGTTATCTATCACACCCTACCATTATTTCCCAATTAAAACCATTTCCACATAACCAAACCACCATTCAATTTTTTATTAATAAAGCCTATGAGAAGTGGTATCGTCATACCGATTATAGCTTGCAAGCAATGTCCTTATCCAACCTTAGGGGATTCCCATATACCCCATAGGTTACATTATTTAGTTTACTTGGGGATTCCCATGAAGCCGGCAAGTATATCATTATTAGGTTTACTTGGGGGATTCACGTGTACCCCACAAGTATTGAATTAGTAAGTTTTCTTGGGGAATTCCCATTTACCCCAGTGTTACCCAATGGACGGGCCTCGATGCGTGTAGGTGCATGAATAAGAGATACCATAGGAGTAGGGGATTCTCGTGTACCCATCTCTCTCTATGATACATATATACAAGTGTTTGGGGATTACCGTGTTCCCTTCAAGTATATGATCGAAATGACCAATACTCATGTCGGCAAACATAAGTTTCCTATGTTTGTCTATTAGACTTACACATTCACGGTTATCTATCACACCCTACCATTATTTCCCAATTAAAACCATTTCCACATAACCAAACCACCATTCAATTTTTTATTAATAAAGCCTATGAGAAGTGGTATCGTCATACCGATTATAGCTTGCAAGCAATGTCCTTATCCAACCTTAGGGGATTCCCATATACCCCATAGGTTACATTATTTAGTTTACTTGGGGATTCCCATGAAGCCGGCAAGTATATCATTATTAGGTTTACTTGGGGGATTCACGTGTACCCCACAAGTATTGAATTAGTAAGTTTTCTTGGGGAATTCCCATTTACCCCACAAGATGTTCATTATCCAAAACACTTTCAATAGTACATTCACTTGGAGGATTCCCGTCTACTCCGCAAGGTTTTCAATTAAACCGTAACCATGACCCCTAAAACCTTACCATTTAACCATTCCAAACCATTTAGAATATTCAAAAACCATCCATACCAATTTAACGTTCCATTACCAAACCATACCATGCAATAGATTCAATGAAAGTTCAACAATAGAGTAAAACGTTCTCATAGGCATTTTATCAAACATGTTGAGGGCATACCTTTACCAAGACCAAAACCAAAGCATAAATAATACAGTTTAGGTTTACCCATGACCCATTTATTAAACCACAACTAACAAGAACCCACATATGCAAAGCACCACCAAAAACATGTGAAAACATAATTTAAACGAAGAGTAAACAATACTCAACTATATTCATCCAAAACCCTCAACATTGGTCTTTAAAACTTCCATTTATGATTTATAATCGATGTTTAAATCATATTTAAACATGCCTTTAGTTGGAACTAACAATGAGGGAGGAGTACATTCCTTATACAAGAAGATTCACGAAAAGAAACTTGACTCTTAAACCCTTTGAAGAACACTTGTAGAAACCCTAGCCTCAATTTTCATGAGAGTGTTTAGAGAGAGTATTTGAAGTTTTTTGATTCATCCATGACAGTTATGAGAGGCTGCAATGAGTTATATAGTGTGGGGATAAAAGGGTTTTAAGGTGGGAAATGACTGGAATGCCCTCAGCTTAAAAGCTAAAAAACATACGCCAGAGGGTATGACTCACCCCTCCTAAACCGTACCCAGGGTATGAGTAATTCCCTTACTCATACCCTATTCCTCCTTTTTGAACCCATACTTATCAACGTACGACCATACAAGGCCTAGTCAGATCATAACATATGGGTAGTACCCTTGGAGTCGTACCTTGGTCAGAATAATCAAGACCATGCTTAAGACATCATACGATTTGGAAACATACCACTCGTAAACTATCATACGATTAGTATGGTGCCTAGTCATATCTAGGGTAGAAACCAACCCATACACACTGTCTAACATATAAGAGAAGGGACACCAAGCTGTACCCTAGCTTACTACTCATACCCATGAATTGTACCTTGTCCAGAATGTTTAAAACTCAAGAAATTTTGCAAGGGCCAAAGTTTAGGGTGTTTTATTCTCCCCTACTTAGGATCATTCATCCTAGAATGACGAGTAAAGGCAAGCACAAGAACGAGTTAACACATTAATACCCATCAAGCTTCTCTTCAACCAAATTAGAAGACAAGGACATAAATCAAGATGAGAAGATCACCACATACTCCAAGCATGATTTACACCCCAAAACCTTCATCCTGACCTCTAACTAAGTTAGAAAACAAAGACATAAGGATATCCACCCTTCATTTACCCAAGTTTGAAAACAAAGATGTGATAAAAAAAACATACCTCATGCATGAATTTTTGAAATAAAGAAACAATGAGGATACTTGGACTTCATGTCCACTTCCGCATCCTAAATGGCTTCCTCGGACTTTTGGTTCCACTATAGAACCTTCATCGAAGCCACACCTTTTGTTTGCAACCGGAGAACTTGCCAACCCAAGATCCTTACTAGGACCTCCTTAAAGAACAAAGAGTTCGATATACCAATACCACCAAAAAGAACCAAGCAATGAAGGACCACCCATACCTTACCTCAACACAACCATATATAATACCAAATGAATGAAACTCATTCTAGAGGGCAAGTCCAATTCATCTTAGAATTTCCTAGAGACATAACACTACGAGAGCTTGAGTTTAGCTATACACCATTTCCATGATCAAGCCTATCCAAAGACAAAAGGAGTTACCTTAGGACACAGAGCTCTATTCCTTACATCCATCTCGAAACACTATTCTTCTTCCATCACTACCTCCATGTAACACAACGATTGGTATATCCATCAATCATAACATTAAAGCCTACCTCTTCTACTCCTATGGTAGGGCCTACCATTTCAAATATTTAGCAACCTCTACCATTTTCACAAAGATTTTTCACTACCTCCCCTCCTAACCATATCTCATGATAACAATCTTACCTCATTCTTCCCTTTCTCTCCAAAGCCTTAGCTCTAGTTGCCACCCCATAATCTCCCCTACTTAGGACTTCTACTTTCCTCTATTTCAAAACATCACTACACCTCCATAGCCACTACCATCCTAACATAAGAAGGGTCAATAAAGTACTAAAGTACTAAAGTTACTCATGCTACTCAAGGCAAGACCCCTAAAATGAGACACGATACAATAAGTATGAGGTACTTCATAGAAACCACCTAGGCCATAATAAAGATTCATCCCTCTATAACACACAATAGTAAGAGTCCTTAGGATTGGACATCAAAAGACACACGACCGCATATATCATAGGTAATGCAATGTTAGGTCAAGTTTCATATACAGGGAACAAGTCAATTACAGAACGTGAACCTTAGGCATAAACGCTATTAGAATGCGTGCAACACTAGGAGAGTGTTCTCTTAGCTGAGATAGGAGAGAATCGCTAGAATATGCACCCCGACCTTCCCTTAGAGTCTATTGCTAAAATAAAATTAGAGATTAACCCTCGACCTTCATCTTATTACAACTGCCAGCATAATACTTCACTCTAACGAGTATCACTGAGGGCAGACGTTAGGGACACTTGGTTCTACTATACCTAAAACCTCATTCATCCAAATTCCACCTAGAGTCCAAGATGGTCACACAAAATCCATATTCTAGCCCGTCCAATGACTTAACCCCCAATCCATCCATTCAATCTGAACCCCCCGGCCTATAAGTCATAATTTCTCACTCCTGTATTTCCCAAGCCATCAACCTCACCTAATCCGCACAACTCATCCAACATACCAACCTATCTCCACAATTCTCGTATTGCTATCCTTGAGCTAACATACTCCCTTTACTACAAATAATGCCTAAAGTTCAAACCCAGTGTTTGCCATTCATTATGCTTTACAAACAAGGTACCCTATATAATATACACACATATGGTCCACTACACAAGGAGGACACCCTAAATACCCTATTCACCTACTAACAACCTATCTATTTCCATGGGAAACCACCCCCTTATGCATGAAAACACGAAAAACACCCATACGAAGAACACTAGGATAAATGAAACCATTATCTAAGGGTTCTTTAATTGCTCCTTAAGCTCTTTTAACTCAACCAAAGCCATTCTATAAAGAAAGAATAGAAATTGGACAAATGTTCAAAACCAAATCTATCCTAAACTCAATGTCCCTATTAGAAGGACACCATGAGGGTCATCAGGATATACCTCAAAAAATTCATTCACCACCAAAATTGAATGCAAAGAAAGACCTTCCGAGTTAGAATCTTTAACCCAGACCAAATGATAGCGATACCCTCTTTGGAGATCAATCTTTGAGCTCTAAGATATGATATGACCTTTTCCTTGATAGCCAAGAAACCATTCTCGCATCCCATAATCGACTCACCAAGGAGCCGAAAGACAACCTTACGAGTCCTACAATCTAATGATGCATAGCACAAGTGTAACCAATCCATCCCTAGAATGACATCGAAATCCACCATAGTCTCCTTACTACCAACAGATACCACACCCTTTTACAGACTCTTTTGGCAATCACCAAGTCACCTACCAGGATAAAATAAAAACAAGCCCAAAATAACCTTGGGTCCAAAACCAAAATACACCACCACAAGTGGGGTCACATAAGAGAGAAGGGACCCCGAACCAAGTAACCAATACACATAACGAGAAAAGAGTTTTCTAAATACAAGTTCCAGCGTCAGAAGAAGCCTCAAAATCCGAAGGAAAAGTGATAGCATTGAGATGATCCTAACCAGTGCCCAAGCTAGAAGAAGCACGCCTTGGTGCAAAAGCTAGAGAAGTGGAAACTAGTATCCTATTTACCTAAGCGCCAATCCTTATGGGATACTCCCATTGCATATAACCCAACTGACCACAACTAAAACACCAATTTCTCTATTCTTTGCAACAACCATGGTGATACCGACTATAAAATCTACAAGGAGGATAGGATGGTGAAGATTGGGCCTCACTGGCTCAAGATTGGGCACCTTGTGACCTAAAAGAATTACCAATCTGAAAATGTTTGTCTTCTAATGACTTTGGGTAGGGAGCACTAGCTACAAAATATGATTTAGGACCCACCCAACTCTTTCTCTAGGACTACATACCACCATACTGCTGGCCTCCTCTTTTTTTAGAAAAATAAGACCTCTTACTTTGCCTTTTTCCCGACTTTGTCTTACTCTCCCTCGTACCAATAGGATTGGACTGGCGTGATAGAGTTATCACTATCTGGGTCAATAGATGAATATAATATTAAAACTCAACATTGGTAACCTCTCCTTGAGGTAACTGAGCATGAGTGCCACCATTCAGAGTAGGGTCAGTGAAGACCGGTGGAATTCTATGCGGAAATTTTGAAACTACAAACCTTGATCAGGTCTGTGCCCCATGAGGTAGATGAGATCCATCCATGTCATTCTCGAGTGGGATAGGTAAGTTTTCATGAACTTCAGAGAATTGAGAGGACATAAGCTAAAAGGTAAACAAAAGAAGATTTAGGGAAGAGTTCAAGACCTTAGGCTCCATAGCCTGAAAATAGAACAAAAAGAAAGTAAGACATTCCTAAATTCCAAGTAGCCTCCTGATTATACATGTGGTGCACAACACACCTATAAGTAAGACTCTACTCAAGGCAGCTTTGTGGACAGCTCATGACATCAAAACCTAGGCTCTGATACCAACTTGACATGAACTGAACTGGGGCTTTGTCGTAATGGGCATCTAAAGTCCAATCGAGACTGGAGACCACCCCTGATACCCAATCCAACCAACCAATAAATACCCTGAGTTGGATGAATTCTGAACATATAACAAGATAGCAAATTACAAGATATAATGACTTTTGGATAGGTTTACTTATTAGACCAACCCAACTATGTCAATCCATCCAATAACCAATCAACCAAACCAAAAATGATAACCAAATGTATATATTAATAACCAATCAACCAAACCAAAAATGATAACCCAATGTATATAATATATAAATCATAATAGTTCCATACCTAAGTCCACAGTTATCCATGGGCTGGATAATTAGAGAACCCATAGGTTTTGAAATTTATAATTTACTCCTTGTAGATTCGACCCCAACTCGAGTTGGGTTATTGACAACAATAGCCTCACCCCTCAAGAATGGGAGTGAGTTGAGCGTTATCAGTCCTCATAAGGAACCACTTATAATTTCAATGAATAGGATCATATAAGAATTTCAAATGAAGTCTCAGTGACCAGATTACATAAGTATCTGCTCATAAAATCAAATAACTAGACCATACAAGGATACGTCTATAATATCATTAGCAAGGGCCTCACATTAAGGAAAATACATATCACTTTAGACTTTTGTTAATTTATTCTTCATTATCTTTCCTTGACATCATGTTCTCATATCATCCTCTCAATTCTTATATAATTAATTTCATCATTATAATAGTTCCAGAAACAAGTAAGCATCATAGAATTATTTGTTTTGCAAAATCAAGTAATCACATAATCCCATTACATTTATTAACAAAAGTGTAATACCCTGGGAAATTTTTCGTTGAAATTTTATGCGTAAACGTATTGGGTTCTATCTTCTAGAATGAATTATAAATTTTCCGTGCGGAATGTCTTAGATTATGACCCACCATTGCATAGAGTATCAAATAAGATTTCCAACGATATGTGGATCATTCAAAACTTACACCCGAGCGACGAGTTATGAACATTCCGATTGAACCGTGAATAGTAGTGAACAGTAAAACGTGAAGGAAAAAAAAAGTACTGAGGCCTGACATATTTTTGCTCCAACTTTAAACGATCATAACTCTTTTTACATAATAATCTGGGTGATCTACTATATATCAACGGAAAGCTCTGCGAGTCCTCTTTTCGATGAAATTGGTTTCATCCAATTTTTCTATCGAAGTAAAAAGTTATAGTCGATCTACTTCATCCTATCAAAAGTGAATTTTTGGGTCAACTTCAAACGATCATAACTCCTCGTACACAATGATCTGGGTGAGATACTATATATCAACGGAAATATATGAGAGTCTTCTTTCTAATGAAATTGGTTTCATCCAATTTGTATATCGGAGTAAAACATTATGGTTGATCTACTTCAGACTATCAAAACAGTCCACCAAAGGACAGATTCAAAAATTATTTGATTTTTAGGGGCGTTTTGGTCAATCCCCCTCACCCAAAATCTGTCCAAACCCTACGTATTTATTATCTAGTGAAGTTATCGCACCTAATCCGCACCCCCTACAAATGGTATTAGAGCCCAGTTATTTAAAAAATACAGAAGTAGCATATATGTTTGAATTTAGATTGGATTTACTTGAGATTAATTTATATTGATTAATTATGAGAAGACCATTTAAAAACAGAGAAGCTTTTAGAAAAATTAAAGAATCTTTAATTAGTAATTATTCAGAATATATAAGTCTAAATAAAATAAAAGAAAACCCACAAAGACTAGCATACCTAATTACCTTAATATCTAGTATTGAAGCAAAATTAATAATCCATTTAAAATCTAGAAGAATGAGACACATACACCTAATTATGATAAAATCAGATTTAGATATCCACCAAAATACTATAAATATGGTTTAAATGAATAAAATACAAAAATACAAAGAACTAAAACAAATTATTTCTGAAAAACGTAAAGAATTAAAAATAAGAATAGAAAGATTAAATTATAATATATTTGTCGGAGTTAGTAAAAACTCAATAAATGCACAAAAAGATGAAATATCAAATTTAGAATCACAAATAGATAGTTTAGAATATATATATATCAACATGAACTATTTACAATAAAATGAACAAAGAAGAATTTATAATAGATGAAAAAATATATGAAAATCACGAAGGATTAAAAATAAAAATAGTATTTTCTAATCTAGGAAGAAGATATAAGAAAATAGGTGAACATTTATATAAGAAGAATTAAAATTAGAAGATAAATTGATAGCTATGGTAAGAATAGAAAGGGAAAACGAAGAAATAGATAGAAAAAAGGAAATAGAAAAAATAAAACAACAAACTACAGAAGAAATACGAAAAATAGAAGAAACTAAAAATAGTAGGATTGTTGAATTAGAAAAAGAACTACAAATGTTAAAAGATCTGTATGAAAAAAGACAAAAAGAAAAAGAAGAAAAAGATAAAGAACAAAAATTACTAAACGAAATAAATCAATTTAAGGAAAAATTAGAAATAAATAATATAGATGTTGAAGAAACAGATAATTATGATTCGGAAGATAGTGAAACATATACAAAAATATTAACAAATACAAAAAATTTAGAAATCAATGAAAAACAAGAAAGTATTAATGAAGAAAACTTAGAAAATATCAATACAGAAATAAATACTCTTGATAAAAAAGAAGACCAAAATATAATACCTAGTACATCAGAAATAAGGAAACCTACATATTATAAGAATAAGTTTAAAAGATATAATCTAAAGAATAAATATGACAAATGGACATCAAAACAAATAGTTAATAAAAATTATAACTTTTTAGACTTAGATTGCGTAATAGATACAGAAAAAACAATACAATTATGGATAAGATATATGACAAAACAATTATTAGATAATAATATAAGTGTAATAGATGCACCAGAATATATAGAAAGAACACTAATAGGAACAGTGAAATTATGGTTTTTAAATCTAACTGAAAATAGTAAAAGAATATTAAGAACTGACAAACCCACAGAAGGAACATCATCAACAACCACAACTTAACTAACACCTATAGAATTATTAAAAAAATATGAAACAGCTATAAAAGACGAGTTTAGTAGCATGACAACAACAGAAGACGAACAAAATGAAGAGAAAGATACAAATAGGAATTTAATGTTAAAATTAACAATATGTAATATGTGCTACATAGATGAATATACTTGCGCATTTAAAGAATATTATTATAAAGGAGCATATAATACAGAAGAAAGTAAAGAAATAAGAAAATTATATTTTAGTAAATTACCTGAACCATTTAGTTCAAAAATAATAAAAAGTTGGGATGAAACAAAAATAGTAGATACTCTAGGAGCAAGAATAAAATTTTTACAACAATGGTATAGAAACCTATGTGAAAAATATAGAGAAGAGATAAAAATGAAAAAAACATTAATAAGAAATTTAGCATGTTGCAAAGATAAAATAACACCTCAATTTGGATGCGAAGAAAGATATTATAAGAAAAGAAAAAGACATAAGAAATATAAGAAATACAAAAATCAAAATATAAGTATAAGAAACCAAGAAAAAGATATTATGTAAAAAATTATAAACATAAAAGACCATATAGGAAAAAGAAATCTATAAAGGAATGTACTTGTTATAATTGCGGAAAAATAGGGCATTTAGCTAGAGATTGTAAATTACCTAAAAACCCAAAAAATAAACAAATATCAGAAATAAAAATAGAAAATACAGAATATATGTAGATAGATTATATAGATTACGAATTAGAAAGCGAAGACAGTATATATGAAATTTCAGAGAATGAAACAGATAATGAAATAGATAGTGAATTAGATGAATTAAATGACTGAAAAAGATATAAAAATAATAACAAAAGAAGAATATTTAAATGACGAAGGAACAAATCAAAAAATAATATTTGATAACAATGTATTTGATGAAATAAAAATAAAGGAATACCAACAATAAAAAATATATTTACTAGAAAAAAGGAAGAATATTATGTAGTAAGCCAAAAGGAACACGTAATAGACTGTAGATATGCAAAAGGTAAAGTTAGTATACCACTAGTAACAAAAAGAATAATTAATAAAGAGATAAACAATATAAAAAGTAGAGACCCAATAAAATATGTACACCTTGGAGGTACAGAAATATTAATAAAAGCATGTTTTAGAGAAGGAATAGATACACCAATAGAATTATATTTAGCAGATGATAGAATTATAAAACCTATAGAAAAAAGTATAATAACTGCCATAAAAGGAAATTTAATATACCAAAAATTTAAATTTATAATAAGTGCGAATTATTCAGTAGCAGTAACGGATAAAAATATAGACAAATCATTAGTATTATATTGAAAAATATCAGGAATAGAATTAACCCCAGAAAGTAAAATATTTACGGCAAGATGTAAATATCTATATGTATTAACAACAAAACATAAAATAACTGAAAAAAATAAAATTAATAAAATACAAATAGAAAGCCCTTTTGTACAATTCGTAAAAACAATTGATAATAATGATTATAGTTATAGAAATATAGACATAGAAGAAGATCTAGAAATAATAAATGATAGAATAAGTACAACAAAAAGAACAACTTATGATAAACCGGAATCATCAAGCTCATCAAAAAGAACAAGTTATGAAACAAGTTCAATGGATAATTCAAACCAATATTACATAACAGGAAAGGTAAATGAAAAAGAATATTTAATACTCTTAAATACAGGACAAGAAGAAAATTATATAGCAAAATATCTAGTAAAAAATGAGGAAATAAAAACTGACAATAATATATGCCCAGATCTACCAAGAAGTTTAATAAATACTAAAAATATAGCAGAAAAAGAAATAATAATAGGAATAAGAAAAATAAAAATAGAATTTGAAGTAAAAGAAGAAATGCAAAAAACAGACATAATATTAGGAATAAAATGGCTAGAACAAGTAAAACCATATAATATAGAACATACACAATTAACCATAACATATAACAGAGAGAAATTATTCTTAAGAAGAGCTTTAACATAAAATGAAAATATATGTATTAATGGAGATAGTAGTAGAAGGATATTACAGTAGATATTATACGCCTATGATAGATACAGGAGCAGAAGCTAATTTATGTAGATATAATTGTTTATCAGAAAGTAAATGGAATAAATTAAAAACACCAATAATAGTTAAAGGATTTAATAACGAAGAAAGCTTAATTACTTATAAAGCTAAGAATGTAAAAACACAAGTATGGGATAAAACACTAACAATAGAAGAAATCTATAATTATGAGCTAACATCAAAAGATATACTTTTAGAAATGCTGTTTTTAGATAAATTATACCCACATATAATAACTAGAACAAATTGATGGTTTACAACACCATGTAAACAGAAAGTAAGAGCAAAAAGAGTTATTAATAAAATAAGAAAGAAAACTGATTGGATAAAAGGAAGTGAAAAAATAACACAAAAATTGGAAAATATAAAAAATACTGAAGATACAATAGAACTGGTCGTATTTTCAATAAATAAGAAGGAGATAACTATATTTTCAATAAATAAGATAGAAATAATTAAGAAAAAATTAGAACAATTATATAGTGAAGATCCATTAAAAGGATGAGAAAAACATAAAACCACTATAAAAATTGAATTAATAGATAAAAATAGCATAATAACCCAGAAACCATTAACATATAATTTTGATGATTTAAAAGAATTTAAAATACATATAGAAGAATTATTAGAAAAACAATATATACAAAAAAGTAATAGTAAACATAATAGCCCAACATTTATAGTAAATAAACATAGTGAACAAAAAAGAGGAAAACGTAGAATGGTTATTGATTATAGAAATTTAAATTCAAAAACAATGACTTATAATTACCCAATACCAAATAAGCTATTAAAAATAAGACAAATACAAGGATATAATTATTTTAGTAAATTTGATTGTAAATCAGGATTTTACCATCTAAAGTTAGAAGAAGAATCTAAGGAATTAACCGCATTTACGGTACCACAAGGATTTTATGAATGAAATGTACTACCATTTGGCTATAAAAATGTACCAGGTAGATATCAACAATTTATGGATAGTTATTTTAAACAACTACCTAATTGTATAATATACATAGACGATATACTATTATATACAAGTTCAGAAAATAAAAATATTTTGTAAAGAATTACCAAAATTACAATTTCCAGATGAAAATAGAAAATTTATGTATATAGTAGAAGCAGATGCTACTGAATGTAGTTTTGGAGGAGTACTTAAATACAGATATGAAGCAGAAAAATTAGAACACCATTGTAGATACTACTCAGGTACGTTTAATGAAACAGAAATAAAATGGGAAATAAATAGAAAAGAATTATGCTCATTATACAAATGTTTATTAGCATTTGAGCCATATATTGTATATAACAAGTTTATTGTACGAACAGATAATGCACAGGTACGTTGGTGGCTAACAAAGAAAATACAAAATTTAGTTACAACAAAAGAAATTCAGAGATTAGTCTTGAATATATTAAATTTTACATTTACAATTGAAGTAATTAGTACTAACAAAAACGTTATTGCAGATTACATATCAAGAAAAAGCTACACAGACTGATATAATAGAAGACAATGCTTTAGAAAAGATACTCAAAACCCTAACTACGCTTTCAATGAAAGTGGACAGTATGGGTAATGAAATAGAAAATCTAAAGACTAATGAAGATAAACAGAAGTCTAAAGCTACAAATCAGCTAACTCAGCAGTGTGCAGAGCTATGTCGATCGGAAGACATTACAATTCCAGATCTAGAAGGAGACGTTGGGACACTCCATAAAACCCATAATGTTTATCAATCTACAATTGCAGGTACAAGCAGAGGAGTTAGTAGACAACGATATCAAAATATGAATATGAATAAGATATTTGAGAAACCATTCATACCAAAAACACAAAAATACCCCTTGTTCATACCCCCACAAATTACCACATATCGAGATAGTCTGAACCAAGATAAAAAAGTTTATAACTATACAGCCCAAAAATACATAGAAAATATTTATAGAGTACAAGCTTTCCTAAACCTTAACCCCAGAGCCACAGATATCAAAGAGCCAAACACAAACTATATAACCCAAAAATTACAAGGTTACAACAAGCTAACTACCCAAAACTAACCCAAGCTTAATAAAAACTTATTTTGGCTATGGATTATTAAATACCATATATACCCAAGACGGAGAAGAACTAGTAGCTATGGAAGAATTACATAAAATATTCACCACCTATAAAAGAATAACCAAAGGAAATCTATTTTAAATAAAATGTTATACTGCACCAGCAAAGATATTATACGATGAAATAAAACCAGTTATACAAGTTGTAAAAATAGGATTAACCAGAGATATGATTATACCAGAAGATATTGTGCAACAGCCAGAGATATCCAGAAATGAAATACCTGATTTCTACACAAATAAACGACTTATTGGACTAGCTACAATTATTCAAGAATTAGCAAATAATTATACCAATGGAAACCTAATATGGAGCTATTATTCAAGAGATCATCAGGTGATTTATTCAAATTCAAAAGAACTACGACAAAAAAATATGGAAGATGTTAGACAATGGATAATGACATTATTTAACCCAGAAAAACAATCTACTGCAAGAGCAATTAAGAGAGGATTTATTTCAGACGGATTATTGACAAGATATTGCAAGCTAATTGGACACAAATATCCAGACCATCAATGTTCGAGATGTAATGGAGAAGATAATATTATCCCAAAAGTCCACCTAGAATAAAAGAACCAAATAGATAAGAACGCCAGTTGGAAGATACAAGATAAGAAGCAATAATGGAGATATGAAAAAGCAGCAGATACGACAACAAGAAGATATCAACGGAGTAATAATAAAAGACAAGCTATTAAATTGTGAAAGCAACATGTAAACTTTCGCAATTTATTTTACGTAAAGTATTAAAAACTTTTGTATAGGCTTTTAGGTTTTAGACTTTTTAGACTTTTTGACTATTAGTCTAGGCATTAATAATTTTTGTCTTATTAGAAGCCTTTTTGTAAAGTAGACTAATTTTAAAAAACGTGGATACTCTTGTAAAGATTCATTCAGTCTATAAATAAGATGAACCGAAGGCATTGCAGGGCAAGCCTTCATGCGTTGAAGCACAAAAACTCTCTCCTATCCACAACAAATATTTTGCTTAGTTATTAAAAACAGGTATATTTTAATGGAAAAATCTATGGAGCAACAAAGTTTAGAAATATCAAACCTACCCGAACAGGTATATCTATTTATGATTATGAGTAGCTAAACTCAAAATTCCCAACAATCATGGTATAATAAAATAAATTCATGTTAGTTACTTTATAGTAGAATTATTCAAAGAATAATATGTTAAGAAGTTTATTAGCAAAGTGGAAAAGGAGAAAAATCCCTAAGAACTATGCCATCCTAAAGGTGAAACCAATGAGACAAGAAGCCGTGGTAGGGAGTAACCAGAGTAGAGGCGCTGTTTAAGGAAAAAAGTATCCAGATTACCATGCTAATAGTGATCGAAGAACATGTTATTTAAGAATAATCTAGTATATAGTAATCTAAGATGACCATATTTTGTTATGTATATGATTGAAGGGAATATTTTGAAAATAGTAATTTTATGAAAATGAATAATTATTTATCTGATATAATGGTAGATAAATTTAAAATACTTATTTTGTATGCAATTAAGGATATAAAAGTAGTAGATATAAGAAAAATCATATTAGAAAAAGCATTTGGTAAATATTATATGACTAGAATAAATTACATACCATACCTACCTAACTACTCTTACAAATACTTACCATGATAAATTACATATATCTAAAATTTTTGGAAAAAGATATGAGAAACATACAATTCGTAGAAAAACAAATGAAAAATAATTTAGACAAATACATGGAAACTAAAGATATAAAATATATAGAATTTCTTAATGAAAATATGCAAGAATTACTTAGACTAAAACAAACAACTAGAAAATATTATGAAAAAGCATGACAGATGATATTAAAATACTTGTTTTATATATACTTAGAGATATAGAAATTATAGACATAAAAAAAATAATATGGGAAAAATTACAAGATTATGAAGAGGAAGAATTATTAAACAGTATAGAAAACTTACGCATATATTATGAACATCAATATTACTTAGATTCAGATGGATATTATTCAGAATAAATAAATGTTAGAATATATAAAAAAAATTAGAGAAAGGCAAAATTGGATATATGAAGAAGTTAATTACAGAAATCAACTTGAAATAGAAAAAAGACAACTAGAAGAAAAATTACTTAAAATAAAATTAACCTTAGAAAAAGAAGATACAGGTAATAATTTATTTAATACATATGAAAAATTATTTAATACAGATGGAAAATTACCTATACATGAACAACAAATACTAGTTAGTCAGATAAAGAACATAAACCTACACATTGAATATAGCAAAGTTAGAATAAAATACTACACAGAAATTGCTAAAATTTCAATAGGATAAAATAATAAACTACACGAATTAATGAATACATCTTACGAAAAGAATAAATCATTAAGAGAAATAGAAACTCAACTATATAGTTTATACCTAGAATACAAAAGGTTACATGATACTAACGAGGATCCTAAAACACTAGATAATTTAATTACGATAATATCTAATCTAGAATATGAATTAATAAAACATCTTAAGTCAAGAAGATAAAAATAAAAATTATTCCAATCAATAATATTCATAAAATACATTATATAAAAATAAATACCTACGAATTTATTATCTAGTGAAGTTATCGCACCTAATCCGCACCCCCTACAAATGGTATCAGAGCCCAGTTATTTAAAAAATACAGAAGTAGCATACATGTTTGAATTTAGATTGGATTTACTTGGAGATTAATTTATATTGATTAATTATGATTAAAGACTATTAGAAGCATTATATGTTATATTTCATCAAATTCCCTAAAAAATAAAACTCTAAGGTCCTACATCCAACTTCAAGAAACTCCAAAGTTCACCATTAATTCTGCAAATTTATTCAAGATTCCAAGTTCCTAGTTCAAGAACTCCAAGAACCATCATTCAAAGACACGATTAACATCTCAAAAATGAGTATCGATCTAAAGTTCATCATTCAAGGTATGTGGGGTTTTTCAACAAGAACATTCTTTCATTCTTGTGCCAAAAAGTAATTTTCTTTACGAAGATATGATCTTTATATGTTTATTATGATTTTGGAGCATGAACTTATATTCTATCTTGGTTATCTTGAGATTATGATGTTTATGACTTTGAAAAGTCGAATTTATATGAAATTATGACTTAAAGCATGATGCTTGAAAGAAATTTACTATGATTTTGATATTTGAGTCTTGAACCCTATTTGAAATTGTGTCTTTGAGAAAATGTGTGCTATATGCACGTTGATGTTGAATATTTGAGATGTTTTGAATTATTTGACCTTTTGGTCGTGAATGAGTTATTTTGAACTCGACTGTGAAAGAAATCCACATTTTTATTGATTATGATAAAGGGGTAGAAAATTGGCTCCCAATGAAAATAGTTGAAGTGTTTATTGTGGATTTTCTTTAATGTGAACCTGAGGCTGATTTAAATTTCTGAGCTAAGTTCGGGAGTAATCTTTAGCACCGAGTGGGAGGTATAAAGTGATCTTACTTTCCTAGAACTACGTGCCCCCGTAGGATGTGAGCCTGAGGCTGATTTATATAGTGATCACTAGTGTTTTTGAATTGATACTGGAAGTCCTACTCCGATGGCAAGGATAGAATGACTCTCCCTAACGTGGGTTGTATGTTGGACTCCATATAGCTGGCATGGTTTATGTCGGTTATAGGATCTCCCAATGTGTGTGTGTGTACTCTTCTATCAGAGATGAAAACATATTTGCTTAAAAGGCTGAGTTTGAGAAAGTCATTATTTTTAAAAGATTTGAGGAATATATTCTAATGAGAATTGACATGAGATTTGACTGTTTTGATGATTTGAAATTGAGATGAAAGTGAATTGAGAACGTATTGTAATGACTCACTTATTTTACTTTACATGTATTATTCATCCATGATTTTGATGATTTAATTCGAGCTAAGTGGGTCATCTATATCAGCATGCATAATTTTATAAATTGTGATGATATTAAGATATTATTTTATATATGGATTGCACCCCCATATGCTCGGTATCTATCCATGGTACTGACCCACATATTCGTAAGTGGGCTATATTTTCTCGGAATGTAGGTACAAGGTATAGTTACACCTTCGAATCCAGTCAGTTCGTCGTATCCAGTCAGCAGGTGATGAGTCCTTTTGATTCAAGGGCTTGGGTTAGTTATGCAGAGTTATAGTGTTGTATTTTCTTTATTCAGTCGTACTGAGTTGGGGTAGTCGGGAGTCATGACCTGGCTACCTACAGTCAGTACTAGTAGAGGCTTCATAGACAATCAATAGAAGTTGATGTATTTTATTTCAATTTTGGTTGTAAAGGCAGAATTATAATCTTGTAAAATTCCATTTTTGTATCGATCATATTTAGAAAGGAGTTAATTTCTGCTGATTTATATTTTTATTCAGTTGCTTATGAGTTATGCTAGTAGAAGGGTTAGCTTGGGGTCACTTGTGACCCTAAGTACCGTGTGACGTCTCGGTACCCAATTTCGGAGTGTTACAAACTTGGTATCAGAGAACAAAGTTCAAGTGTCCTAGGGTGTCTATGAAGTCGTGTCTAGTAGATTCTTGCAGAATTGTACGGATACGTCTGTACTTTTTTTTGAGAGGCTACAGGGAATTTAGGAAATGTTTCCCTTCTTTCAAGTCTAAGATGTGCTATAAAAAGGTTCTTCAAGAAGCTTATATAGATTCTCATCTTACTCTATTTTGGCCAACTCTGCCTTATTTTCAAGGTATCAGAAATAGTTAAGCTTAATTCTCTGTAGATAGTTATGGGATTGTAAGAGATCTAGAAAGTATCCTGTCAGTGCTTTTGAGTTCCAAAGATTGAAGTACTTTATTCATGTTCATAAAAGTCGTGAACTAAGCCTAGGTAAGATGTGCTTTCAGATTCCTCCTCAGAATCTACAATGTTAATCTATACTTCTCCCCCTGTGTATTATTTTTGAGATAACATGATTCACAAGCTCCAGTTCTTCCCCAGGTAATGCTTCTATATTTTCTAGAAGAAATTTCAAAAGTTACACAAAGGGCTTGAGAGGATCTCTCTAGTGTGTTAAGTTCCTTAAGTTGAAAGTTATGCCCTCATTCTTATGAGTTATTTAATTAAGACAGAGTAAGGTGTATTCTTAGATTGTTGAATATTGTGTGTCAAGTTTCTATCTCTTGTATTATGTAATCTTGTTGTCATTATGTTTGTGAAAAATCAAAGTCTAGTGAAGCCGTGTGGGGCCTATTTCGATTCACTAGCATATTTACTTTGTTATTCATATAACTTTCTTGATCAAAACACAAAACCAAAGTCTAGTGAAGCCGTCTGAGGCCTATTTCGATTCACTAGCAACTTGTTATTTATCTTGTCGTTCCTGTGTTAGTTGAAAGTGTGGGTTTAGAAGTGTAGTGACAAGAAAGGTGGTAAGGGCTATTTATTGAATATGTATATCTGAATTTTTGCTTATGATTGAATTAGGAATGAAGTGATATACCCTTGTTTGTTAGTTTAGTGAAAGTTAGAGGAGGAGTTATTAGTTAAGGTGGATTGTTGTTTGCTTAGGGTAAGGAAAGAGTTATTGATGGTATTTGTGGTGTTAGAAAAGTATAGGTTATTGATGAAAGTACTTGGTGGGTAAGTGTTGTTAATCTAGGCGCTCTCCAGATTGCAAGAGGAAGTTAAGTTAAGACATAGAGAGCTATGAACTATGTTAAGTTGTGTATGAAGGATAGATAGTAGTGACGGGTGAAAGAAGGATGTGTTAATGGATCATGAATAAGATAGGCTATATGATTAGGACCAATTATTATTGTTATGAAGTTTAAGTGGGCTAGTGTTCATGGATGTGTTGTTTTATAATCTTCACGTGGGAGTTATGAGTGAGATGGAGTTGTAAATTATGTGAAGTGTGAGACCTTAAGTTTGAACGATTGGTGATCATGAAGCCGAATGTGACGGTTTCCGGATTAATGGTATTAGTTGTCGGAAGTGACATAATAGGCTTGAACAGTGTACACAAGAGTTTAAGTGTAGTTGACTTGTAATTAAGTTTAATATTATATTATGATGAGAAAGTTCACCCAAGATATTATGGGACTGCTTTAATTTCGAGGATTAGTGTATGTGGTGTAGTGAGTCGTACCATGGGATTGTTAGATAGATAAATACTAGTTAGACGATGGATGATGTTTTGATGGCTAAGTTAAGGCGAGGCGTATGATTGGAAATGTTGAGCCTCTTAAGTGTGATTTTGATTCTTATAGGTTAGAAACATAAGTTCATAGGCATGGTATTAGAGGGAGAAGATAGAAGTAGCATGGTCTATCAAAAGGTTAAAAGTATTCAAGTTGAGCTAATACAAATAAGAGTTGAAGCACTAGATGGTGTACATTCCGACGATAGAGATGTTCGTGGAGATTCGAAATTAGTAAGCATTTGAGAATTTGAGTGTTGGCTTAAAGCTAAGGGGGAGATGATAGAACAAGTAGTCAGGTCAAGCTTTTACATTTTAGTAGAAGTAACAGTAAGTTGTAAATTTGCTGTTGAGAAAGATCGGTGCTTGACCCAATGTTATTTCAGTATTTTTAGATGTCCCAAAACCTACTCATGCTTTACATTTCAGTTCCATGATCTTAATTCATGTTCATACACGTGATGGAGAATTACATACTCTTCTAGTTTCCAAAAATAAGAAATTCCAGTTCTTCTAGCAGTTGTAATCACATTCCATAAGTTATGAGCTCTAAATTCAGGGCATGCCGGCCATGACTCATATACTAAAGTTTTACAGTATGTTCAGTTCCAGTACTCAGGCAATACTCTTATTGATCAGTGAGATTCAGTTTCCGTTATGGGTGTCTTCAGTTTTGATACCTTAATGAACCCATTGTATTTGATATTTTATTCCTAAGGCGTCAATAGAGAGAGTCAAGTTATTTACATTATCCCTTCATGTTTCAGGTCTTCATGTTTTAAAATTTTGTGACCTTTTCATTAAGTCAAGCTAATGGTGTTGAGCAGTTGTCTAGAAGGGAGAAAAGATACTTCCTTATCTATGATAGAAGGTGGTGTGCTCATGGCGGTGAAGTGAAGTTAGATTGAGGCTAAGTCCTTGATACATGCCGTGGTTAGTTGAAGTTTTAAATGTTTATTTGGAAAGATTGTTGTGCATTGGTTTTACGCACTTCTATGAGGTTGTAGGAATAGTAATACAAAGTTTTTGTGTATAGTTCAATTGGTTGAGAAAATATTATGTGTGCCGTTTAAAGAATTGACTAGTATATGTGAATGATGTAGTTGATGGAATCTTAGAGAAAGCGAGGAAGATACTTTATGAGTGTTCGTTTAGAGGTGCATGTGTGAAGTGCGTATGTGGTTATGAGTATAAGCTTGAATGTTATGGTTGTATATCTAAAAGAATGCACCCTAAGTTAGCGGATCCCTAGTATAAGATTGTATGTGGTTGTTGGAGTAGCAGTAAGAGTTATGTTTGAAGTGAGGAGTTGTGAGGCTCATTGTGTATTGAGGTTCATGATATTGATTAATATTATAGTGTTATGTGGCGTATCTCATGAGTACTTGGAGTTAGGCTTGAACATAGTTGAGGGAGTAGTTAGGAAGTGTTGCTAAGTTTGGAAGCAAGGAGTTATGTTTCCCAAGACCTAGAAATTCCTATCTTAATTTATGCCATATGGGTCCTTGTTCCCATACAATAGGATTGTATCAAATTATGGTCCATTTTCTCCCCGAACAATGTCATTTGAATCTTTTGGAGGGAGTGTTGAGGGACGTTTCATTTGGGCGTAAGTGGTCCTTCTTTTGATGAGATACCCTTCGAGACCGTTGATTCTCAGTCTCTGAATAAACCAAAGATATCGATTCCTTAAAATCAGTCTCCTTTGTTTAAGATCCAACTATGTGACCATTCTCATTATAAATCGCATGTTCTATGAAGTATTCGAAAGTTTGGAGCGAAGTAAGTGGATTGACTTTGTTATCCCAGCCTTTGTCCTCATTTCCATGGTATTATTTACTTATTCATCGCCATTCGAGGATGAATGTTTCCAAGGGGGAGATGATGTAATACCCCGGGAAATTTTTCGTTGAAATTTTGTGCGTAAACATGTTGGGTTCTATCTTCTAGAATGAATTAAATTTTTTTTGTGTGGAATGTCATAGATTATGACCCACCATTGCGTAGAGTATCGAATAATATTTCCAACTATATGTGGATCATCCAAAACTGACACCCGAGCGACGAGTTATGAACATTCCGATCGAACCATGAATAGTAGTGAACAGTAAAACGTGCAGGAAAAAAAAAGTACCGAGGCCTGGCGTATTTTTGCTCCAAATTTAAACGATCATAAATCCTTGTACATAATGATCTGGGTGATCTACTATATATCAACGGAAATCTCTGCGATTCCTCTTTCCGATGAAATTGGTTTCATCCAATTCGTCTATCGGAGCAAAACGTTATGGTCGATCTACTTCAGCCTATCAAATGTGAATTTTTGGGTCAACTTCAAACAATCAAAACTCCTCTTACACAATGATCTGGGTGATATACTATATATCAACGGAAATATATGAGAGTCCTCTTTCTAATGAAATTAGTTTCATCCAATTTGAATATCAGAGTAAAACGTTATGGTTGATCTACTTCAGACTATCAAAATAGTCCACCAAAGGACAGATTCGAAAATTATTTAATTTTTAAGGGCGTTTTGGTCAATCCCCCTCACCCAAAATCCTTCCAAACCCTATATTAAAGCCTATTAGAAGCATTATATGTTATATTTCATCAAATTCCCTCAAAAAGAAAACCCTAAGCTCCTACATCCAACTTCAAGAACCTCCGAAGTTCAACATTAATTCTGCAAATTTATTTAAGATTCCAAGTTCCTAGTTCAAGAACTCCAAGAACCATCATTCAAAGGAACGATTAACATCTAAAAAATCATTATCGATCTAAAGTTCATCATTCAAGGTATGAGGGGTTTTTCAACAAGAACAATCTTTCGTTCTTGTGCCCAAAAGTAATTTTCTTTACGAAGATATGATCTTTATATGTTTATTATGATTTTGGAGCATGAACTTATATTCTATCTTGGTTATCTTGAGATTATGATGTTTATGACTTTGAAAAGTCGAATTTATATGAAATTATGACTTAAAGCATGATGCTTGAAAGAAATTTACTATGATTTTGATATTTGGGTCTTGAACCCCATTTGAAATTGTGTCTTTGAGAAAATGTGTGCTATATGCATGTTGATGTTGAATATTTGAGATGTTTTGAATGATTTGACCTTTTGGTCCTGAATGGGTTATTTTGAACTCGACTGTGAAAGAAATCCACGTTTTTATTGATTATGATAAAGGGGTAGCAAATTGGCTTCCGATGAAAATAGTTGAAGTGTTTATTGTGGATTTTCTTTAATGTGAACCTGAGGCTGATTTAAATTTCTGAGCTAAGTTCGGGAGTAATCTTTAGCACCGAGTGGGAGGTATAAAGTGACCTTACTTCCCTAGAAATACGTGCCCCCGTAGGATATGAGACTGAGGCTGATTTATGTAGTGATCACTAGTGTTTTTGAATTGATACTGGAAGTCCTACTCCGATGGCAAGGATAGGACGGCTCTCCCCAACGTGGGTTGTACGTTGGACTCCATGTAGCTCACATGATTTATGTCGGTTATAGGATCTCCCAATGTGTGTGTGTGTACTCTTCTATCAGAGATGAAAACATATTTGCTTAAAAGACTGAGTTTGAGAAAGTCATTATTCTTAAAAGATTTAAGGAATATATTCTAATGAGAATTGACATGAGATTTGATTGTTTTGATGATTTGAAATTGAGATGAAAGTTAATTGAGAACGTATTGTAATGACTCACTTGTTTACTTTACATATATTATTCATCCATGATTTTGATGATTTAATTCGAGCAAAGTGAGTCATCTATACCCACATGCATAATTTTATAAACTGTGATGATATTAAGATATTATTTTATATATGCACTGCACCCCCATATGCTCGGTATCTTTCCATGGTACTGACCCACATATTCGTATGTGGGCTACATTTTCTCGAAATGTAGGTACAAGGTATAGTTGCACCTTTGAATCCAGTCAGTTCGTGGTATCCAGTCAGCAGGTGATGAGTCCTTTTGATTCAAGGGCTTGGGTTAGTTATGCAGAGTTATAGTGTTGTATTTCCTTTATTCATTCGTATTGAGTTGGGGTAGTCGGGAGTCATGACCTGGCTACCTACAGTCAGTACTAGTAGAGGCTTCATAGACAGTCAGTAGAAGTTGATGTATTTTGTTTAAATTTTGGTTGTAAAGGCAGAATTGTAATCCTGTAAAATTCCATTTTTGTATCGATCAGATTCAGAAAGGAGTTAATTTCTGCTGATTTGTATGGATTTGTATTTTTATTCAGTTGCTTATGAGTTATGCCAGTAGAAGGATTAGCTTGGGGTCACTTGTGACCCTAAGCACCGTGTGACGTCTCGGGACCCGATTTCGGGGCATTACAAAAAGTAACTTGGTCAATTTTCATCACTTAAATTCAAACTAAAATATCTCACAACAATGATAACAATCTATCAACCAAAGTTCATCTAAATATCAAACACAAGCCCCCAAATAAGTTCACTACTTTCAAAAGTCATTACCTATTAACAATAATCTTTAGCCCTTATTAACAGATACCAATTGGAATATATTAGATTTAAATTTAAACTTACTAAGATACCAATTGAAAACTTTCAGTACTTTCAAAAGTCTTTACCTATTAATAATAATTTTTAGCCCTTATTAACAGATACCAATTGGAATCTCCTAGACTTTAATTTATACTTACTAAGATACCAATTGAAACCAACAACATTCCAACTTTTCTTTGTTGAGATACTAATTAAAAATGTCTAAATACCAATTGGATCTAATCCAATAGACGAATATTAGGACGAGATAATGGAGAGAAAGAAAGGTAAATGACTTCTACAAGCCTTATAGGCTTTCAGAGATTGGGTGTGGAGACCTACATACCAGATAACAGAAGTCTACTTGACATTGTTCTTAAACTTGTGGTACGGTGAACCAAATGCTTTGATACCAACTGTCACAACCCAAATGGACCATTTTGACACCTATGCAATCCTAAGTAGCTAATATAACCCTTATTTTCTAGCCAAAAATGCGGAAGACTTCTATTTTAAAGAGTATACTAGATTAAATATAACAAAGTTTATTAACTACCAAAAAATAAAATTTTCAAAAACTTCCTACAACTATCCTTCATTACCCCCACACTTGGTAAGATATGTACAAAAACTACCTGATACAGAATGCACTGATAACAAAACAAATAACATAAAGACTCTAACATCTGCTAGAAATAAAGTGCAAAAGCTAGTACTGAATATATCCATCTATTTAGTAACTATAAACTAACCTGGATCTAGTCTACACCTTAGAAGGGATGTAGAAAATTAGGGTCAGTACAAAAACACTTACTGATAGGCACCATTAACCGATTGACATTAGTCCAAAAAATCATAAAATAAAATCAAATAAAAGAAATCATGACATCTTAAATGGAGTATAATTCAACTAAGTTTGTAATATCATTATAACACTTTGCTTATATAAGTTATAATTTCCTAACTCTTAATGAGAAAATATTCACCACTAGCATTAATTCACACAATCCACTACAATCAAACATTAAACTATCACTATTACTCCTTTATCTGCATTACCTGTTCCATTACCCACATATATAGATTCAACCCAGTAATTAAAGAAAAATCATACAAAACTCTTGAGTTATCAACTAAATGCTCTTTTATAACATTAAACAAAAAAAATTATTCAATCATGTAACCTACGATTACAACAAGTACAAATGAAGCAAGTCGACCCACATTTAACAAGTAAGTATAGAGTTTTACTTCATCAATTATATATCACACAATCAATCTCAAGGATATAATTGATGATAGGCGGATTTACATGCCTATATCAATATATTTTGCCCATATTTTAGCCTAGTTTTGAGAACAAATTATATATTTCATGCACTTTTAGTCCTTTTTCCTGTAAATGAGCTAACGAACATGATTAGTAAAGTTTCAGGTATAAATGATGCAGAATTCAGCATTTTATGGCTTACTTGACGCAAAAGAAAGCTCACGAAGGAAGGGAAGGGAGTTTACACGCCTAAGGACCAAAACTGCTGCATGGAAAATCTGTCCCGGGCTAAAACAGCAATTCTGAAGACTTTGGGGACTTACAGACACAAAGCTGGATTTTGACAATGATACATTAACCTAGTACAATTAGGTTATGTATTTCATTATTTTAAGTGGATTATGATAATGTTACCTTAACCTAGTACATTTGGGTTAAGGATTTCATTAGTCTAATAGGATTTGGTTATTTATTTCATTAGCTTAGTAGGATTAGGATATGGGTATTATAAATACCCTATCATGCTAGAGATTTTAGAGAATAAGGAGGGAGGAAGGAGGGAGAACACAATACTTCCTTCCATCCCTCTCATCTTCTATCATTTTTTTACATCTTCTTATAACTTCTAATCTTCTTAACTTCTCGTCTTACAATTCAATTCTATTTTTCTTCTTCTACTCTTCTATTCTTAAATTCCACAACAAGAGAATTGTTACTTGCTAAGGAATCACGCCTCACGCCTATCACTTGATCTACACGCCATTACTCAATATCGTGATATAATAACAATGTCAATCGTGATTTCCTTCGCATTCATGGGTAACTAAACTTCTCTGTTGGGGTTATGGAAGCCGTATGAGATACTATCTATTGCTGTGAGTTTGTGAGTTCGAGGCACGTATATTGCTTATATCATTATTCTCTTCATCTTAATCTACATTCTTTGCGGTTGCAAACGCAAGAATACGCCAGTCTAACATTTAACTTGTTCGAGAGAAAAGTTATTTGTCTGGAAAAGAGATAATGTCAAGGTAGTAGGACACCCTTTCCTATTAAAAAGCTAGTGCCGTAACTGGACTAACCTCTTGGAGAATTCGTACCGTTAGATACACTTTAAGCTCGAGAGAGTTAAAGTGAAATAGTCCTTGTTTAGGTCGAGAGACGATTGGATTTACCATCGACTACAATTCTCTATAAGCAATTGCATGACAAAATTCTACACACTCATAGCCAATAGAGACGTATACCTAAAAAGGTGGACATAACCCCAACGCTTCAATTCTCATTGTTTACAACCAACGTAACAATCTCTCTCTTTTTACTTTATTATTTTCAGCTTTTGTTTACATTACTTGCCAGAAAAGAATCCCCCCTTCTTACGAGACTTGCACCAAAAGTTTAGTAATTTTACTTACTTGTTGGCCAAGCTATTCCCTGTGGGATCGACACCCAACCCAGGTTGGGTTCTATATTTGCTAACAACCGCTTTACACTCAAACGAGAGCTGTAGATTGAGCGTTATCAATAATCAAGTAAGGAATACAAGTCAATTGACATTTTAGTAAAACACACCAGAGTACTTAAGTCTCATAATTAACCTTACATATACTCTTGAAGAAGGATTAATTTAATAATTGAAATTTGGGATCATTTCTTTCGGATTATTCTTTGGATTCATAACCCTATATCACTTTATTATAACTTTCTTTAATATTATTATCACCATGTCGGTTCATGGCATCTGATCCAATCACATCTCACTACAACACAAGAGTTTAGCATCGGTAATTTTTCTTGAGAAATCAATATGGTAGTAATACCAGAATTTAACATCGGACACATTTCTTTAGAAATAAATAAGGTAGAACTATTGGATTTTAAAGTCATCCATAATTCTCACGAAATCAATAAGGTAGAAATACCAGAATTTAACGTCAACCATATTGCTACTAACAATCTTTCTATTTTTTAGTTCTTAATAAATATTCATCTATCACTTTTCAACATGTATCACGATATATATCAAGCCTTTATTAATTAAGGCATTCTTTTCAATCACATTATTATTATGGATTAAGATCATTTATTTATTAGTATTTTAGGTCTCACACATGCATTATTTCAACTATTCATCATAATTATCCACAAGTCATTCATGGAATCAATTCAAGGAGCTATCATTATCAAAAAAGTCCCTCATAGGTACAATTCAACTATCACCATAGTCACCAATTAAGCTTTTAGTGGGCATGTAATAGATAAAGAATATTTATCAATGCAAAGAAATAATGTTATAAAATAAATCACAATTAACCACTTAAGCATAGAAGTCACAATTGGAGCCTTTATTACTTATTAATTATTAAAATACCACTATCTCCTCAAATACTGTAACTTGAGTTATAACATCACCAGCTAAAACTAGCATAATCAATCATATTATTTTCTATAATTCTTTCCACATAATACAATCCTCACAAATATTCAGCCCTAGCATAATTCTACTCATCACATAATTTCACAATACATAAAACTTAGTACCTTTGTAACTCAATTAGTTTCATCACTAAAATAACTCAACGACATAAGGCTTACACCCTTTATCCAAAAATAATTCCCTTTTGAACACTTAAAACATAGTATCATTAAAGTAACACATGATCAATCAATAAGATAGTTTTAGGGGATTAAAGCAAGTTTATATATTTTTATCTACCTCCACTCCATGTCGCAGGGATTGACATGCTTTCTCCCTTTAATTCTATGTTATTAAAATTATAAAGTAGCATATACTTGTACTCATTAAAGCTAGACTACCTGGATGCCAAGCTTTTGTAAGAAGCATGCTGCAAGAAGGATGTTCTTTTCTTTTCTTCATCCTTGGAATAATCAATCATGTATATATCAAGCAATAAAAGAGTTGTTAACCAATTACTCTTCAAATAAATATCTTGGAGACTCAAATCCATTTATTTTATCCATCCTTCCAGGTCTGTATCATTCCCAAGGACAACTAGCCATTTACTAGTTCTTTCAATCTTAACCCATCTCTCTTAATGGAGTTTCTTTTGCCAAAGGTCTCATCTTTATGGAATTCAAGGTTCGTAACCATCAAAATTCATAATTTAATTTACTAAATTCATGTTCGTAATATTTAATTCATAATCTAGAATCATCTCTAGGTGATAATAATAACACCTATATATTTTCGTCAAAAAAATCCACCATTTTAGTTCTTTTTGAGGATTCAAATATGTTAAACGATTAAAATATGAAGAAGAAGATGGAAAACATACCTCAATGAAGGAATTTTATCCTAAACATTAGCAAAAGACCTCTATAGGGTTGGGGAATTAAATTTGGGGTTCTTAGACATGACAAATGACTATAACTAATTTAAATCACTAGAATTCTCGCTATAAGAAAATTCCCATTTCAGCCCAAATTATGCTCAACAAGATAGTCATATTAATGAATGGTAGGTTGTGTTGGAAATATAAATCAGAGATATTTTATTTAAATATGAAGAGGCCTCCTAAAACCTTATATTCTAGGAGATATGATTGTTTGAAGTTGACCCTAGTAGAAATCCATATCGAAACTGTATCAGAAAGAAAGTTTTCCAGCCTAACTTTTTGCTAATGATATAATATGACCTTAATTCATCCCTAATACACTTCCAAATTAAAGGATTGATATTAGTATAATGAATAATTAAATTAATCGGGCTTGAATCTATCTAGGCACTTCATAAGGCCCTAGTAAAAACCCATATCAAAATTCTATCAGAAAGAAGTTTTCCAACACAACTTTTTGCTAGTGATATTATACGACCTTAATTAATCACTAATACACTCCCAAATTAATGGATTGAAATTGTTATAATGAATAGTTATATTTATAATTATTGAGTCTATCTAGACACATCAAAAGGCTAAAATCTTTGCCTAAAAGCTTGAGGTGATACAATAAAAAATTAATGGCTATTTTGGACTTAAGTTAATATTGAGTAATGAATATTAAGAAATTTCTTAAATTTATCATGGATAATTTAGTAATGAAAAAATGAGCCATTACAATCAGATAATAATTTATCATTCATTCATCCCTGAACAACCATTCAATGGATAGAAGTATGAGGGTGGAAGTAGAGGGATATTACAAATAAAGTTACTTATATTTCACCTTATCTCACTCATTTGATATCATCAACAACTAACCCACGTGATGTACTCAATCATTCTATCGAGGCTTTTCAAAACACGAAGATGTGGAGCCAAACATTATGCACAAAACACTTTTTACCCTTATGTCACAACCCAAACAGGGCTTGTCCATACCGGGTATCTCAAGTCTACCGAGGACAGGGGACCACCACCTTTGCCTAGCCAAATATAACATAACACATATAGCATCAGCTAAATTTCAAAATTATAATAAGATAGAAAATAATAATCTCCAAGACATCTAAGAGTGTCAACATTAATACCATATCAACAGTAATATCCAAAAAGCCTCTACTAATCCAAAAATAATCTATGTTGGGACATGCCCCACACAATAGACAAAAAGAGTCCAATGAGGAAATAGTCTATGTCATACTAAATCATGAAGTAACAGGGATTTTAGAAGAAGGAGGCTCATAACTTCAAGCTCACACATGAAAAACCCTGAGATCATCTATTGTTGTGCAAGAAAATTAAAAGTGCCTTTGGACCCTACATCGCGTGGGGATACAACGTTCGGGGATGGTTTGTGGGATGAGCACTAGCATGTAACTCAGGTAGAGGATAAAATAATGCTAAGTCAGAATATAATTAAAAGCCATGCACACATCACAATATACATAAATATATATATGTCATACTGGGATAGGGAACAAGGTTTAGCATGATAGTAAATTGTTATCCTATATTCTATAGCTTAACTATCGTAAAAAGGCACCCACGGTCCATATAGGTTCAACTCCTCCAGCTGAAAGGGACCTAGTGCATATTAGCCATATGAACCGAAGGTATCAAGGAAGACCAGGGAATGCCCTGATCCTACATAAAACCTAGATACAAATATATCAATAGTGTGAACCATGCACACAATCATCAAGACCAACCCTCACATCAACAAGTGTGAGTTTCCAGTATAAGTCATTCGAGACCCACACCTCCACGGCTTAGATACATAACCCCTATTGAGCCTAATGAAAACAAGTTTAACATAACCTATTCATTAACCAAGAAATTAAACATTAAGGAACACCAAAGGTATCGTCATACCATTCGCTTGCAAGCTCACAATCATGCCATTATATTTCTATTAACTTGAGGGAATGCCTCGACCCCCTTTGTTTATTAAATCAAGTTGGAGGAATGTCTCGACCTCCATTAGTTTATCAAATCAAATTGGGGGAATATCTCGGCCCTCTTTGAATATTAAATCAAAACACAACCAATAAGGCTTTCAAAATTCATGTTCATAATTTAACCATCTAACCAATACACTAGTATAGGTGAGTAAGTCAAACCACGGGATAATTTTACAATTCAATGTCTTTTACACAAGATTGTTGGGGGGACACAACTATTCAAAACAAATTCAAAGTTCAAAAAATCAATTTGGGGAAACACGTCTACCCCTATTCAAATGACCACACCCATACTCCCCATTAGTTCAAAATGTACAATTCAAATAATGAAACATTTATGAAAACCATGGGAAAATAATTCATGGGTCAACCATTCAAAAATCCTCAAACCATGTCAAAACCCATATTTAAATCCATACAATTAACCCATTTAAAACATATTCTTTTCATAAAATAAGATTTGGGGAAGAGTAACATGCCTTAGACATAAATTTTTTTTGAAGCAATTGGAACTTGGAACCGGAATGATGAACGTACTGTGTAACCCATAATCTTTTCTTTGGTTTTTGTGTTTAAGAGTGAAATAATAACTTTTGTTCCTTGAAAACTGATGGAAATAGGCTCATACAATGTTTAAAGTTCATACATAGGTTAATAGACCTCATTACTCATCATCCTAATAGAAATAAAATAAGATAAGACAACTTTTACATGGTGGTGCCACAACCTTATTGTGGAGGCTAACTTTCGTGCCACGCTGCTTATAGCAGGGATTATTCTCCCTGACACAATATAATTACAAAAGCCCATTGCCTCCATGCCACATCAAGATCATGGAGGCTATCCTCCATGGAAACCTAAAAATGCAGAGGCTCACTGCCTCAGAATTTAAAAATGACCCCAAACCTCTCCCAAAAATTCTAAAACTCACTCGGATTACCCTTTTAACATCCCTAAGCACATCTCAAGTAAAAAATTGATGTTTCACATGAAGGAAGGTCAAAAGAAAATGGATAAAATTGTAAGGGTGTTACATTACCCCATTCCTCCCGTTCTTAGGATCATTTGTCCCCGAATGATGAGCTAAGACACTTATGGCATGGGAAATGGCAAGAATACACCAGAGATAAATAAAAACTTAAAAAGTAACAAAATGAAAATAAAAATCATACCTTAAGCACTTTTGTCCAACATGTGGATCAAGAATGGCTACTTAACCTTTATATCCTCTTCAGCTTCCCAAGTAGCTTCTTTCACCTTTGGTTTCTCCAAAGGACTTTTAGTGAAGCTAGGTCTTTTGTCCACAATCTGTAAGCTCCTCTATCAAAAATCTTATCTTGGATTACGCATAAGAAAAATAATCCTTCACTCCAACTCTCTCAACACGGATAACAGAAGAATGATCACCCACACACTTTGTCAACATTGACACATGAAACACGGGGTGAATGGAACCCAAACTTGAGGGAAATTCCAACTCATAAGGCATGTTTCCAACTTTTCTCATAATACAATATAGACCAACATAATGGGGACTTAGCTTCCCCTTCTTCCCAAACTGCATCACTCCATTCATTGGAGACACTTTCACCAGCACCAAGAGATGACTTTACCACTTTTTGTACCATCACACCTCCATCCCCAGAGTCTAAAAGACGAACTCCAATATTAGACAACCGGTGAATATCTTTCACCAAATCTTGCTTCTCTTCATCCACATGAGATAAGATTCCCATAGTATATGGGGAGACAAGTTGATTAATACTTCTTGGACTAAGTAATTGTCCGTGGGTTCACTAAACAGCTAAAAGTAGTTTTACCCTAAGCTCAGGGATGCCAATAACATTCCAAATGTTAAAATTTTCACTATACTATTCAGGTTATAGACTCTACGAGGCATAAAACTCACTTTATGATTTAACATTTACAATTATCCAGTCAAAAATAGGGTTACTCAGACTTCACATGTTCATCAAGCATCAATAGATTTCATTTGAGTTGGTGGGCAACAAATTTTCACTAGAATTTCATTTTCAAAAAATGGAAATTATATTTCCCTCTGAGTTAGTATGCATACTTATGACCCATTAGGCCATAAAAACAAAACCTATTCAATTCATTGGGTATTTTTGAAGTTGAAAATAGAGTTGGAATTGTGTTTGTCCATAGTATTTCTAAAATTATTTTAGGATTGGATGTACTTCTTATAAAGTGACATGAAAAATTGAGTCGAAAAAGAGTTAAAATACCTCAAGAGGTGTTCTTCAAGAAAGAAAAAATTGTTAAAACATATTCCGAAATACATTTGTAGTTTTCATAGAAAAAAAGTATTCCAAAATAAAGTTAAAACTTATTTCAAAATATTGTAAATAATATTTATGGCCAAAAACCTACATAGTATCAAATCACTACCCAATAAAAAAAATCCAAAAAAAAAATCCAAAGTGCATAATTTACATAGTACAAAAGAAAGAATATCTTATTGGAAAAGATAGACAACTCTAACCGAAATCAAACTATATTTTGCACAACTATAGTGAAATATTATGGTGGTAATGCTGTGAATTAAAATGGTTAATAGATTTATGTATATTGGAAGATGGGATTTATAATATAGAGAACACATTTTTTAATCATGCGGTGGTGGAAATTTCAAGGGGACAAGAAAAGTGAACCATTTGAAATGGTTTCTTTTTATTTCCATGGATGGATTAATTTGTGTTTTGGGAGGATCGAGTTAGTTAATGGTTTGGGTTCAGGTCGGAATATGATTGGGTCGATTGATTATGGGTTTGAGAGTAATTGTGTAATGGTTGGGTCATAACCAGAATATTATCTTTTTTTTTTTCACAATAGGTGATTGTTGAGTTGCCCAACCAATACTTGAGCAATGATCTATGGTATTTCACATAGTCCCTATCTATAATTTAAGCCAATTTTCTCCATAAAAGATGATAAAAATGATGATCCATCACATACTTTATGCTTCGTGGCTTTACCCATTAACCTTGTGTGTAATCTAATATTTTATGGTGGTTAGGAGTGACAATTTACTTGATGGGTCATAAGTTGGCTGATGGATCATCATAGGAGCCGTTTCTCCTATCAAGTGAGTGATGATTGATTCCCTCCTCTTAAGGCCTATACCTGTACACTTCAACACATATATTAACCACATCAAATATATGATATTTTACGGAAATCAACTTTCATAATAACAACTATAGTTTGCCTCCTAGTAGCATCTGTTTTAACATTGTGGTACCTTGATTACTCAGACTTCATCAAGTTACACCATTTATATTTGTTTTACCACATCAAGTACTCCAAATTACTATTTCACACATTATGCATTCCTTGGGGGTGGCGTATTTATGTCTTGTCATCTTGTCCCATGCTTTATTACAGATTTGTTTATTATTCCTTTTTTTGAGCTAGGGGTCTATCGGAAACAACCTTTCTACTTCTCCGGAGGTAGTGGTATGGACTGTGTACATCTTACCCTTCCCAGACCCCACTGTGTGGGAATACACTAGGTTTGTTGTTGTTGTTGTATACATTCACTTTGAAATGTTCCACTTTTTAAATTCCAAGCTTACGAACTCTAGAAGGAAACACTTGTGCATTGAAAACCATTTGGACTTGATTTTGCTCGAAAACAACCAGATCTTTGAGTTGAAAAAATACCACATCCCTTGGACTTTACTCTCTCTTCTCAATCCTTCAATCATGGTATATCTTAATCTTATCTTAATAGAGGGTTGCCATCTCATATTCTTTCAACCAAAACTCATCCATTTCATTGATTTTCTCAAGCCTAAACTTTATGGCATCACTCTAACTCAGGTAAAACTTCTTGAGAGCCCATAAGCCTTTATGATCAATGTTAACTAGTAAGTGATATTCTGTCATGCCTTAAAACACAATGACATGTACAGGTGCTTGTTGCCGCAAAAACTTTAGATAACCATCACATATTCTTATACTTACTGTGCATTTCTTTGAACATTCATAGATGTTGCAAAATCTAGATATTAATCTTTGATGAAAGTAAAACATATAGACAAGCCTAAATTATATATACATGACATGACCATTAGGGATACAATGACTCCAAGTTAAGGTACAACCACAATTTACATTACAGTCTAAGAATCCTATAAAGAGATATAAACTTAGTTAAGGCCAGGACATGCCCCTATATTAAACCTAACTACTACAAAATACAAAAACATATAAAATAAGCTCTAAAAGTCCCAAGTCAACTTAGATCTCATCAGTAACAGTTGGATGTCCTGTGCTCCTACTTGAGAGGTCTACTTACTGAAATACATATTCCTGTAGCATGAAATACGGGTCCCTTGTGAGGTACTTTAGTATAAATAAATGAACTAAATATGTGAGGAATAAATTAACTAAATGTAAAACAAGAGCTACTATGAAATTAAGTCAAGTGTATAGCTAAGGATAATAAAAAACCTTTTCTTGTGCTACTGAAACCCTATACATGACATTATTTTTCTTACTTTACCCTTCTTAGTTTATAATATTTATGAGAAATATGATATAAATGACCAAATGACCAGTGGTAAATAAACAAGTTAGGATTGTCCTAAGCAAGGCTTACACCCCTGAACTAGCACCCATAAATATATAAGTGAGGATAAACCCATACTAGTCTTTCTTCCCTAATCTACCACACATATATTAAGAAACTAGGATCGGCCCTTGCTTGATTTTTGTCCCTGAACTACCACTCGTATGACACAACCAACTGGGGGCTTTGGTTTAATGGGCGTCCCATGTCCAACCGGGACCAGAGACCACCCACGTTTCCCAACCCAACCTCCAGCCGCCTTCCGTGAGTTGGTTGAATATACGAGCATGTAACAAGATAGTGTAATAGCTCACATGAAAATTCTAGAGTAGGATCACAACCATGACCAACCCAACCTAGTCCAACCATCCCATACCAACAATCCAATCATTCTAAACCAATTCCTAAACAAGTGCCATAAACCAGGCCATAACAAAAGATCATCCAAAACATTATATCATTAATCCCAAAATGAAATATGATGGAACAACCAATAATATCGTCGAAGGATGTCAGCCCTTCAGTTTATTTGAATGCTAAGGCTAACACGAATACCAATCCCAATTATTTCAACCCATAGAAGTACCACAAAGCCTCTAACGAAAAAGTAATAAAATTCGATTGGGACATGCCCCCAACCATGGCCAAAACCAATATCCAAAATAAAATTAAAGTGTCTAAAAATATCCAAAATATGAAATGGAGCCTTTCAAAAAGATGGAAGCTCACTACTTCAGTCCAAATGCTGATCCCCAATTCAATTAATATGTAGGAGTAGTAGAATGGCTGGTTTCTACATTGCGTGGGTATAAAACCGCCAGTAGACGGGTTAGTGGGTAAATGCTAGTATGATCTCAGGATAAGGATAAAATAATTCCATTTATAAACCCAAGTAAAACAATCCATATGCACACAAAGATACATATTTATATAACCATGCCGGGAAGAGGGGACTGGGTTTAGCATGCCTTTAAAAACCTTTTCCTGCATTGTGTAGCATTGTTGTCTTAAACCACCCACGGGCTATACGGGTTCAGCTCCTACTGCTGAAAGGGACACAGTGCGTGAAGTCGAACGACTAGGGAAGAAGAATTGGGATGACTAGTACATCCCCAAAAATATAGTGTGACATCATGCGCACGATCACCTAGACCAAACTCACATCAACTAATATGAGTTTCCAGTTTGGGTCCCTCCGGGACCTCCACCTTCTACAACTTTGCTACACATCCTGCCATTATAACCCAATTAAAACCATTACAAGAAACCAACCAATCCAGTTACCATTTATTAACAAAGTCCATTTAGTGGTGTTATTATCATACGGCCATACTTGCAAGTACTATCCATAGCCAACCACATAGAGGTTTAAGGGGACTTCCAAGTGCCCTTTTGATTTATCATGTTAAACCACTTGGGGGATTCCATGTACCCCTAAAGCATAACCATTTAGCCATTTAACTTTCCAAGCCATTTAAACCATGCATAATTTATTTACAAAGGTTTAAAACAAGATAGAGTTCCATTAAAAGTACACAATACAATGAAAACATTATATTAGGCATTTTATCAAACACATTTGGGGCACAATATAACCTGAACCAATTTAACTTTCCACTAAAATATTCCCATAAAATCCAATTATCCAAAACCACAATTAATGCACATAAAAATAATTAAAACCATAACCAACCATTTAATATAAAACCCCCAATTCTTATTTGAAAACCAAAATCATTCAAACAATGGTCATGAAAACATTCATAAAAACCATGCCTTTAGATAGAATTAATAACGAGGGAAGAGAACATCCCTTAAACCAAGATGATGATGGAAAGAAATCACCAAGACAAACCCCAAATCAATCCTCTAGTTGAAACCCTATCTTCCCTTGCCCAAAAGCTTTTAAGAGAATTATAGTGTTTAGAATAGTTTCCGAAGTGTTAATGAATTGAATAATAGGGAAAGTAACATTCCAAGTAGGTTAGAAAATGTGGGACCTTATTAGGATAAGTGGGGAAATGTCAAGAACACCTCCACTTAAGTTACACAAAATCTCATCCCAGGGAAACGACTGACCCTCATGAGTCGTACCCTTCCAATACGAGTGGTACTCTCCACTTGTATCCTAGACTCAACCTTCGGATCCAACTCTGTCCAGCATGCAATGCATCTAACCTAGTCGTATTCAAAGAATAAGATCTGTACCCTTCATCCATACCGCTGGAAGATTTAAACCTAAGGAGTATTTAGACACTGTCCACCATACGAGTCGTGGGTATGACTCGTACCCTGGCTTACGGCTCATGGAGAGCCACTCCTACTCAGATCCAACCTAAGTAACCAAGTATGAGATTAAGTTAAGGAAAAAAATAATTCGTAATTACCAATATGACTCGTACACCTAAGTTTTATCCATTCAAGTAACCAAAATCCATCCCACCAACAAACACTAGTCAGTATACGACTGGACCTTACCATCCATACCCCAACATACGACTCGTACCCTTGAGTTATATTGGGTACAAAGACCAGAATTCTAGGAAATTTTCTTAGGTCCAGAAACCATGGTGTGTTAGTCTCCCCCACAAGGAACATTCATCCCCAAATGATAGACAAAGTAGGGATAGCCAAATGCATGAGTTATTTGCTTTGTCAAACATATTTCCAATATTTAGCAAAGTACAAAAACAAATAGGCAAGGATATTAATTTTTCCTGTAACAAACTCTGAAAATAAAGATATGTTGAAGACACATACCTTCCGCATGAATCCCAAAAGTAGAAAACAAATATAGATATTTGAACTTCATGTCCTCCTGCCATTCCCATGTAGCTTCTTCCACCTTATTGTTCCACCACAGAACTTTATCCAAAGCCACATGCTTTATTCTCAACTGACGAACCTACCTATTTAAGATCTCAATTGGGACCTCTTAAGACAAAGAATCTGAGATACCCAGTCCTTGAAAAGTAATAACCGAAGAAGGATCACCAATGCTTTTCCTCCACATGGAAACATGAAAAATCGAATGGGCCAAGCTCAAGCTAGAAGGAAACTCTAGCTCATAAGCAATAATATTAAATCTCTACAAAATCTCATAAGGACCAACATATAGGGGACTGAGCTTCCCCTCCTTACCAAACTGTACTACCCCTATCATGGGAGACACATGAGGAAAACTTTATCCCCAACCACAAACTCCAAGTCTCTACACTGATAACGCTCAAACTACACCTCTCAATGAGAATGTAAGCGCTCATTGTCAATATAAAACCCAAATAGGTTGGGGTTAAATATCACAGGGAATATGGTGTGAACGTAAACCATTTTCTATTTAATCAACTGATAGTTGGATGTTTCCAAAAAAAGGTGGGTTGTAGTTAACAAGTAATTGTTGGTCACTTTAGTTTAAATATTTGTAATCAAGAGTTTATGAAAAACAAGAATTGTGTTCACCAGGGGTTTTGATACTTGACAGATGCTACTAATGGTTCAAGATTCTCACGGTAGGTAGGATAACAAGTTATCTTTAGCGAAGTTATGCTTAAATGTCTCTCGACCTACTTAAGCATTTAATTACCTAATCCTCTCGAACTTAGGAAATTTATATTCACTGCCCAAATTTTACCTCAGGTTAACCAACTTTGTTACAACGCTGATTATTAAATGAAAGTTTAGTGTTTCCAAGTCCCTGTTGATAATTCAGTTCCAACTATATTTGATTTCTTTCTCAAGAAAATCAAAGCAGGTGTTATCTATCGTTTGCAACCAACAGAAAATAATTAAAACATCAGAATTATCAAGGAGTCCTACCACCTTTCAAATCTTGAACACTCAGCACCTTATCAAGACCTACCCCTAGATCCCATAATTCAGGTTAAAGAAATTTAGCTGCTCATGACGTAATAATCGAAGAAAATAGATGAATTCATGCTTTGAAAGATGAAATTACCAAAACATGAATAGAAACTAGAGATTCTCAGATTAAATCACCAAAGAAAATCCCAAAATAATGATGATAGTTTCTTTCAAGTAGTTCCTTTCTCAAGCCAAAAGAAGAGGGATAAAAATATCAAAGTATAGTGTCTCAAAACTCAAGGTTCAGAACTCTTAAGAAAACCCTAAATAAGGCTTTAAATAGTTCACCCAATTTATGGAAACAAAATAATAAAATTCAGAAATTCCTCAGATTAGGTGACACCATTTGTGATAGCCTATCAGGAGGCTGACAACTTATCACAAATGTCGTCAGCTTCCTTTATGCTTTTGGTACTCGCTGCCTAACGCTGACGACAAACGGTGACTCCCTATCATCTCCTTAATGACCTATCACAAATATCGTCAAGGCTTTTCCTTAACTCTCATGTTCTGCCTTAGGCTAACGACAATCTTGATGACTTATCATCTCCTTGATGTCCTTTTATAAAATATCATCACAGCTTTAAACTTAGGCCAATTCTTTGTCTACTACTGACGGTGAAACTGAAAGCTTATCACAGGGATGACGACTTATCACAAATGTCATCAGCCACACTTTACCTTTATTTACTTCAGATTTTAGATCATTTTCTTCCATTCTTGTTGGTTCTCTAGCATCTTAGCTTCTACTGCAAAATCAAACATAAAGCAATCAAAAATGACAAAAGTTGCTTAAGACTTCACAATTATTCTTAGTTAAAAGCCTCAAATGTGTTAGCATTAGCTCACACATCAACACCCTCAACTTAAAACAATTGCTTTTCCTCAAGCAACTCAGTACAACTAAGAGAATACAAAGCACATTTGGCAATCAATCATCTATATCATCTCAAAACACTTTAACTATCTCCAAAGTCAGTCAATTCAAGTACAATAAAGAACACCAATGAAACACATAAGAATTAAGATATGGCATCAATTCATCTATAACAACCATGCATAGACTAGTATTACACTACCCGAACAAGTTAGTAACTAGCAATGTAACCAGTGTACCGTTACAATAAAGAAATCTCCCTCATCTCATATCAGGAATTATATATGCAACCATGGGGACAATCAAAACACACACTCTCACAACGAAGTTCTAATCAGTGTATGCCAAGTACCATAGGCTTTCCCTTATTTTCATTACCCAGATCTTCAGATAAGTCAACTAGGATCACTATAGGACTTCTCTTAGGCTTGTAATGTAGGCTAGAGGCTGGTATGATACTCGATGGTATTTAAAGTGACTAAGCCTCCTTGACACTAGACTAGCTTTTTAGGGTTTCACTCATTAGCCTTTTCCTCTCTTCTCTTTTCTTGATCATAATTATTTAGGACGGGTGCAGTCTTTTCTCAATTACTTATTCTTTTTCATAATTTTTCTTTTTCTTTCTCTTTCCCTCTGCACCCAACTTTTTATTCTTTTCTTTTATGCTACCTATCTTCATACTCATTCTATATCATGTACCCCTATGATAGCCACCCTCAACTTAGTCCATTTACCTAAGTCAAGGTGCACAGTGTCCAAGGAGGGCCAGTGCCAAAATAGGTTCATTATGATCTAAATGAGAAGGTGACAGGTGTCATTGATGATAGGCGTATTTACACGCCTAAAGTACTATAATTGACCCATATTTTAGCTAAGTTTTGAGGACAAAATATATAATTCATGCACTTTTAGTCCTTTTTCCTGTAAGTGAGCTAACAGACATGATTCGCAAGTTTTCAGGTATAAATGATGCAGAATTCAGCATTTTATGGATAACTTGACGCCAAAGAAAGCTTCACGAAAGGAGGAAAGCAAAACTTGGACGCCAAGGACCAAAGGTGGCGCATGGAAAATCTGTCCCGGGCAAAAACAACAATTCTAAAGACTTTGGGGACTAGCAGTAACTTATTAGGAGTAGGATAATGATGCAGTAACCCAGTAGGATTGGGTTAAGTAATGCAGTAGCTTAGTAGGAATAGGATAGGAGTATTATAAATACCCTATTCTGCTAGAGATTTTTATCATTCTTCCATTACTTTTAACTCTGAAAACAATTCTTCTACTTTTAATTCTACTTTTTATTCATCTATTCAATTCTTAATTTCCACAACAAGAGAAACGTTACTCTGCAAGGGAGTTCACGCCCAAAAACGCCACACCACACCTTACTACACGAGATTTTTATTGTGGTATATTAATAATGTCTATTGTGATTTCCTTCGCACTCATGGGTAACTAAACTTCTCTGTTGGGGTTATGGAAGCCATATGAGATACTATCTATTGCTATGAGTTTGTGAATTCGTGACACGTATGCTGCTTATATCATTATTCTCTTCATCTTAATCTAAATTCTTTGTGGTTGCAAATGCATAGAATACGCCAGTATAGCATTAACTTGTTCGAAAGAAAAGTTACATGTCTGGAAAAGAGATAATGTCAAGGTAATAGGGCACCAACCCCTGTTAAAAAGTTAGTGCCGTAACTAGATTAACCTCTTGGAGAATTCGTACTGTTAGATACGCTTTAAGCTCGAAAGAGTTAAAGTGAAATAGTCCTGGTTAAGGTCGAAAGACGCCTGGATTTACCATCGAATACAATTCTCTATACGCACATGCATGTCTGAATTCCGCACAACTCATAGCCAATAGAGACGTACAACTCATAAGGTGGACATAACCCCAACTTCTCAATTCTCATTGATCAAAAACCAACCAAGCAAACCGTTTTTACTCCTTTATTTGCCTGTTTTATTACTTTGTTTACATTACTTGCACGTTAAAATCCCCCCTTTTTACGAGACTTGCTCCAAAAGTCTAGTAATCTTTGCTTACTCATTGACCGGCTATTCCCTGTGGGATCGATACCCAACCCAGTTGGGTTATATATTTGACAACGACTGCTTTACACTCTTATGAGAGCTGTAGATTGAGTGTTATCAAAAATTGGCGTCGTTGCCGGGGAATACAAGTGTCAATTTAGTTCGTAATAATTACTAGATCCTTTGGTCAATGATTCTCGTACTTTTACTTTTAGTTTTTGTTTTTGTTTACTGTAGGTTTTTATTCAGTGCATGCCCCATACCCAAAGTTCTGGTCAACCGTTATTACCTATCAATCCTGAAACACAACGTATTGGAAGAATGGAAGCACAACACGAAATTGAAAGGATGACTGCTCAACAGGAACAGGCGAGACTAGATGTGGTAGCCACCGCTCAAGTGCAGCAACAGAATATTGATAACCCTGGGCGAGCAACAAATCCTGACGATGAGGATCTAGGTGATGACGAGCTACTAAACCCTAGGCATGCCGCTGAGATCGCAACACCTGCCAACAAAAGAGATCGTCAAGCTAGGTTTAGGCCTGAACGCCAAGCTATGCAACCAACTTTTGACGATGATGATGATGATCTTGATGGAGACGGAGCCACAGGAGCCATTATTCCTCCACCATTGGTACCTGGAGCCAAGTTCAACATCACAAGCACCATGATTCAGTTATTGCAACTCAAGGGATTATTTGGTGGACTAGCAGGCGATGATCCGAATATGCATCTCATCAACTTTATTTCTACATGCAAGTCGTTTGACAATCCTGGCGTTGGTCAGAATGCAATTCGATTACGTTTATTTCCATTGTCTCTGTCTGGGGAGGCAACTCTATGGTTGAATGGGCTGACTCCTGATTCTATTACAAATTGGAGGCAATTAAGAGATGCTTTCCTAGAAAGATTCTTTCCGCCATCCAAAAGAGCACAAATGAGAGATAAAATCAGCAACTTTCGTCAGCTTCCAACTGAAGCCCTTCATGAAACATGGGAGAGGTTCAAGACGAAGCTAATGAGGTGCCCAAACCATCACATGACTTATGTTCACCTAATGGAGATACTTTACAGAGCCTTGAATTCAATAACTAAACCAGTTGTGGATAATGCGGCTGGAGGATCATTCATGGATCTCACCTTTGGTCAGGCAAGCAATATGCTAGACCGGATGACAAAGCAAAGTAGAGCTTGGCATACCAGGGATTCTGAGGTAGCAAGCCCCACTTTATCTATAGGCATGACTGCAGACCAAAGGAGAAGAGAAGAAAAACGTGATCAGGATATGGCGCACATGAAGACACAAGTGGATCTTCTTACAAAGCATCTATTATCAGGGAAGATAAAAAAAGTCAAAGCCATTGCGTCAAAAGGAAGAGACGAATCTGATTCGGATGAAGAGACCAACTACTTGAACAATCAGGGGGGTTTCCGAGGTAATACCCAAGGAAACCAAGGTCGGAACTATTATGATAAATCTGGAAACAAGGACCAAGGTAGTTGGAAGAACAAGAATGACAAAAGTGGTTTGTATGTTCCCCCTGGAAGACGTGACGCCACCACATCTAGTTCTGGAAATATGGAAGAGATGATGGCTAAACTGTTGAAAGGAGTGGAAACAACCAGCGCAGAAGTAACAGAGGTAATAAATGATTTGTCCTCAATGAAGCAATTGGTTGATTCACATTCCACTTCGATCAAGCAAATAGAGCAGCAATTGAGCCAACTTTCAGCAGCACTCAATCAAAGAAAGACTGGCACCTTACCTAGCGACACTGTGCAAAACCCAAGGAATGATGGGTCATGCATGGCCATTACTACCCAAAGCGGTAAGGTACTGGAAACTTCATCAAAAGGAAATCAAGTGGTTGACGAAGTAGCAGACATTGATGGCAAGGCAAAAGAAGAATCTGTCGTAGAATCCACCCACGACGTCCATGACGGTACACCGAGTATGTTGCAGCCTGAAAAGGCTGAAAAACGAAGGCAAGAGGAGAAGAAAGCCGTGGAGAAAACAATTCCATATCCACCACCACCTTTTCCTCAAAGATTGAAGAAGGTGGCGGACGATACAAAGTTCAGCAAATTCATGACTATGTTAAAGTAGCTGACCATTAATGTTCCATTGGTGGAGGCACTTGAACAAATGCCTGGGTATGCCAAATTTATGAAGGATCTTTTGACAAAGAAGCGGGCAGCAAGCTATGATTTGAAAGATAATGTTCATCACTGCAGTGCAATCGCTACCCGATCACTAGTTCAGAAGAAGGCTGACCCCGGTGCTTTTACTATTCCTTGCACCGTTGGATCTTTGAATTTTGCCAAGGCATTATGCAATTTAGGAGCCAGCATCAATTTGATGCCACTATCCATTTACAAAAAGTTGGGGTTGGGTGATCCTACTCCAACCAATATGAGGCTCGTAATGGCGGATAGGTCGGTAAAACGACCTGTTGGTATTCTATGTGATGTATTGGTGAAGGTTTCTTCATTTATCTTTCCAGTGGACTTCGTTATTTTGGATTGTGAGGCAGACTCAAAAGTTCCCATAATCATGGGGCGCCCTTTCCTTGCTACTGGAAGTGTGCTTATTGATTTGAGAGCTAATGAGCTTTCATTCCGAATAAATGACGAAGTAGTTCGCTTTGACGTGTGCAAATCAATGAAGCAACCCAAAGATCTGAATGTATTCTCGGTAGCGGATGTTTATGTTGATGATGAGAAAGAATTACTTGAAGAAGAGCAAACTATTGATGACCCATTGGCGGTTGTGCTCATGAATGGAGAGAGTAAGGATGCTGAAAACTATGAAGAAACTATTGATGCTCTAACAGGATTTGGGTCATATCCTCATGCTCCCAAGAAGCTGGACCTTGATCTCAAAAATCGACCCACACCACCAGCTAAACCATCTATTGAAGAGCCACCCACGTTAGAATTAATGGAGCTGCCTAGTCATTTAAAGTATGCATTCTTAGGAAGCGGAAACACACTTCCAGTCATTATGGCGGCAGATTTGGGTGAGCAACAAGTTGCAGCTCTCATTGCTATTTTACGGAAGTACATTAGAGCCATCGGATGGACCATCACAGATATTATTGGTATTCCACCTGGGATTTGTACACACAAGATTCAGCTTGAAGAAAATTACACGACCACCATTGAGCATCAAAGAAATCTCAATCTACCTATGAAAGAAGTAGTAAAGAAAGAAATTATTAAGTGGTTAGATGCAGGAGTTGTGTATCCAATCTCTGACAGTACATGGGTAAGCCCGGTACAATGTGTTCCCAAGAAAGGAGGCATGACGGTGGTCGCGAATGAAAAGAATGAGCTTATTCCACTCAGACCCATCACCGGATAGAGAGTATGCATGGACTACCGAAAGCTAAATTCATGGACGCTCAAAGATCACTTTCCAATGCCATTTATGGACCAAATGCTAGATCGATTAGCGGGGAAAGGATAGTTTTGTTTCTTAGACGGTTATTCTGGCTATAATCAGATTTGTATTGCCCCCGAAGACCAAGAGAAAACAACGTTCACATGTCCATATGGTACGTTTGCCTTCAAACGTCTGCCATTTGGTCTATGTAACGCACCAGCCACCTTTCAGCGTTGTATGATGTCCATTTTCTCGGATATGGTTGAAGATACTTTGGAGGTATTCATGGATGACTTTTTAGTTGTTGGCAAGACGTTTGAAGCGTGCTTAGAAAACCTGAGTATGGCGTTGCAAAGATGTGTAGAATTCAACCTAGTGCTGAATTGGGAGAAGTGCCACTTTATGGTCAACAAAGGTATCGTCCTTGGGCAAAAAATCTCCGAAAAAGGAATTGAGGTTGATCGAGCGAAAATTGAAGTTATTGAGAAGCTACCACCCCCAATTTCAGTAAAGGGAGTCCGTAGTTTCCTCGATCATGCAGGCTTCTATCGATGGTTTATCAAAGACTTCTCCAAAATTGCTAGTCCATTGTGCAAACTCTTGGAGAAAGATGCAAAATTTGACTTCAATGAAGATTGTTTGAAGGCATTCGAATGCCTCAAAGGAAAACTAATTGAAGCTCCTATCATGGTAGCACCAGATTGGTCTTTACCATTTGAAGTCATGTGTGACGCCAGTGGGGTAGCATTAGGCGTTGTACTTGGCCAGAGAAGGGAGAAATTATTCCATCCTATCTACTATGCGAGCAAGGTCCTAAACGAAGCCCAAAAGAACTACACTGTCACAGAACAAGAGCTCCTAGCGGTCGTGTACGCGTTTGAGAAGTTTCGTGCTTATTTGTTGGGAACCAAAGTGATCGTTCATACAGACCATGCAACTCTAAGATATCTAATGACAAAGAAGGATGCAAAACCAAGACTAATTCGATGGGTATTGATGCTGGAAGAATTTGATTTCGAGGTAAAAGATAAAAGAGGTTGCGAGAACTAAGTGGCTGATCATCTATCTAGACTCGAGAACGAGTATATAGCGCAGCCTGAAATCAAGATTGATGATGCATTCCCTGACGAGGAGATCTTAGCCACGATAATGGAAGAGTTACCATGGTATGCCGACTTTGAGAATTTTGTGGTGAGTAATGTGATACCTGCAAACTTATCTTACCAACAAAGGAGGAAGTTTATGCATGATGTAAAACACTACTTTTGGGATGAGCCATACTTGTTTCGACGATGCGCGGATGGTGTTATTCGGCGATGCATATCCCATGTAGAGGTGCCTAATATATTAGAAGCATGTCACACTTCCCAAGTTGGGGGACATCACGCAGGTAATCGGACAGCAAGGAAGGTATTGCAAAGTGGATATTAATTGCCATCGATATTTAGAGATGCCTACGACTTTGTTAGAAGATGCGACCAATGTCAGAGACAAGGTGCTATTTCAAAACACCATGAGATGCCTATGTCAAAAATTCTTGAAGTAGAGCTCTTTGATGTATGGGGTATTGATTTCATGGGTCCATTCGTAAATTCATTTGGAATGAAATATATCCTAGTTGCTGTAGACTATGTTTCAAAATGGGTTGAAGCAGTAGCATTGGACGACAATGAGGGAAAGCGTGCTGTAGCATTCTTGAAGAGGAATATCTTCTCTCGCTTTGGAGTACCACGTACTATTATAAGCGATGGAGGATCTCACTTTTGCAACAAGCTATTCAAATCCGTATTGGCCAAATATGGTGTCAAGCAACATAAGGTAGCCACACCTTATCACCCATAAACTAGTGGACAGGTAGAGGTTTCCAATCGAGAGATCAACCAAATCCTTGCTAAGACTGTAAATGCTAATAGGAAGGATTGGTCTCGGAAGCTGGACGATGCACTATGGGCTTATAGGACTGCATTCAAAACGCCAATTGGCATGTCCCCGTACCAACTAGTTTATGGGAAGGCTTGTCACTTGCCCATTGAGCTCGAGCATAAAGCATTGTGGGAGTTAAAGCAACTTAATTTGAATTGGGATGATGCCATGAATCTGAGATTGGAGCAGCTGAATGAGATGGATGAATTCCCTTCTACATGCATACGAAAGAGCAGACCTCTACAAGGAACGGATGAAAAAGTATCATGATCTGCGTATTGTTCAACGAAACTTTCAAAAGGATGATATGGTACTTCTTTTCAATTCCAGACTGAAGCTATTCCCAGGTAATTTAAAGTCCAAATGGTCTGGTCCATTAAAAGTTACCCAAGTCTACTCGACTGGAGTAGTTGAGCTAGAAAATGATAATGGTGTTGTCTTTAAGGTGAATGACCAACGAGTAAAACCATATATCGGTCCTCTTGACTCGATAAACTATATGGACACCATCTATCTCGACGAAGTCTAAGTACTCGAGGTAACTATGTCGTGCCGCGATAATAAATCAAGCGCTAGATGGGAGGCAACCCATCGTTTATCATTTTTTTTCGTTTACGTGTTTGCTTTTGATAAATAAAAATCCAAAAATAAGAGTCATGCCATGACCAAAACTAAGGCGCTTGATGGGAGGCAACCCATCGTTCTAATTGTTTTTGTTGTCTTTGAGCAAGTGTAGGTGCAAGAGGCGTAAACGAGGAGATTGGTTTCAAATTTTGATTTGGACGTATTGCATGTAAAAGGTGGTAAGTTAGTGATGAAGAATCAAAAGGCTATGGATTGGGAATTGCTTATGAAAATATAGGCAATGAACAAGGCTAGGCCTATATAAAACTAGGCCACGAGCAAGGCAAGGCCTATACTATGGCCTAAGCTCTCGGAATCTAGTGTGCCATAGCATAGGCGCCGCCCATGCCCAAGTATGCCATAGCATAGGCGCCGCCTATGCCAATGCCTTTTGTCTCTGAATATCATATGCTATGGAATAGGCGCCGCCTATGCCCAACAATGCCATGGCATAGGCGCCGCCTATGCTCAACAATGCTATGCAAAAGGCGCCGCCTATGCCAAGCATAGGTAAAGCAAAAGGCGCCGCCTATGGTCATTTCTTGTCTCCAAATCCAATTTTAAATGGGTCAAAACCCGACCCAACCTTCTCCTATAAATATGAGACTTAGTCTTGAACCAAAAACACATTGGAAACCTAGCATAAGCGCCGCCTATAGTCCCCAAATCCACTCCAAAATTTTCCTTTTGCTCTTCTTCTTCACAAGAACATCATCCAAAGTCATCAATCAAGTAAGTACTACTTTGTTCTTCATTTATATTCCGTAAGTACTACACTACTACGCCTATTATGAATTGCTAAATCTTGAAGTAGTATTGGTGATTTGAAAGTGATTGAATTGTTGTGATACAACCAAATGAGTGAACGTATACGTAAGAATGATCTTAACTTGTTCCCAACTGGTATTTGATTTTGATGCACTGTCATAATTTTGCGGAATTAATATGGTCACAAAAATTGCATAATATTTTCACTTGAATACTTACATGTTGGAATGACTTGTTCATCGGGATAAGAATTATAGTTGCCTACCGACATAGGAGGTTGTGATTATTTAGATACTATACCTTGATTCAATCCCTATGTAGTAGTCTTGATATATCAAACATAAAAGTATTGCCAAGATTACAAGAAGTATGACTGCTCTGATTTTATTGATGGAATATAGCACTTAAAACGTATGTCGATGAAGTCTGACTAGTCGACCACATTCACTTCACTAGTCTGTACCAACAAACTAAGTGTGGGGTGGTTCCCCTACTGCTCGTTTATAGATTGTATCCATCGAGATGATGCTAACATGAACATTATTTTAGTCTCAGGTACAATGGCACCCAAAGCAAGACAAGGCAAAGATAAGGCTACCACTTCACAAAAAGGCAAGAAAAGAGGCCGAAAAGAGCAAGGAGAATCATCCTCGATGCAATTACCACGCCGCATGTTTGGAATAAAATGGGTTCTTGAGAAGAAAGGAAAGGAATGGTATAGGAACAATAAAGAGAAGAAATATGTTCACATAGAGTTGATACACAAAGAGAGCCTAGCAAAGAAAGAACCTCACATGTTGGCTAAAATAATGACGTTACATCTTGATTTCATCTTTCGAGATATGGGAGAGTGCAATCTCGATTTAACACAAAAATTCTATGCCAACTGGTTACCAAAAACTACAGGGAGTGAAGTTAAGATTCGGGGCCAAGTTCTGCAACTAAATGTGGAGTTCTTCAACTCCTTTCTAGGCTTGCCATCTGTTAATCCCGCACCATTCAAGGAGCTTTATCGCAGACCTCCATACAGGGCAATCAGACACACACTATGTGGAACAAGATCAATGGCACGGTGGAGTCGTCACAAGGATACCGGTCGGCACAATACCTTCCCGTATGCCTCCTTGAACAGAGAAGCTAGGATATGGCTGTGAATAGTCAACTCTTGCCTCATTCCAGGGACACAGTACACAAAGATAACATGAGATAGAGTGTGCCTGGTGTACGCATTGATGACGAATGTCCCTATCAATATTGGGGAAATTATCCGATCTACAATGCGGAAATCTAGGCTACACAAGAGGTCCCACTTCAGCTTTGGCAACCTGTTGACTGCAATATTGAGGAAGGAAGACATCGAAGCGGAACCGGCTGATCATAAGCTTCCACACAACCCGAAGAAGGTTGACCTCACAAAGGTTAAAGATGCTGAAACCATGCATGGCGTTAACCTAACCACTGCAGAAAGACATGCTCGCGACGAAAGCTTCTCCCGCCATTTATATGGCATGATGAAGTTTACCATGATGAGCGGGGGTCGTGTTCCAACTGCTGCAGAGCTCCAACAGTTGGATTATGACTACCCAATGAATAAGCATGCGAGGGCGATGTGTGGAGTAGGTGTATATTTTGAGGAACCTCTTGATGACGACATGCCAACCGATGATGATCGACGAATGCCAGACTCCGACGTGGAAGAGAACTCTGATGATGACGACTCTGATGATGATTCCGATGCAGGGGTATGACCCCAGACATAGAGGATGAGTCCGACTAATCAGGTTCTTCTTATTTATTTTTCACTGAGGGCAGTGTGTCCCGTCTAAGTGTGGGGTGCTGGTATTTGCAAGCTATACTTCTTTATCTGCATTTGAATTTATTTATGTTATTTATGTTTGGTTGTTTGATTTAGTTAGTAGTCGTAGATTTTTTTTTTATTTTGATGCATGAAATTGTTCTGATAGACGGCATGGTGTTATGACAAGAGTTTATGCTAGAATCATTACTATTGAGACACTTAAGCTCTAAGTGTGACTCACTGCGTGATAATTGTGTGGTTTAATTCATTCATCTGTTGGGTCAAGAGTCTATACTGCTCCCAATAAAGTTAACCATGTGCCTTGTGTGTGTGAGATGATAGTATATTCTGTGCTTGTGACTGATGCTAGAACTTGCCTGGTGTGTGTGTAAAGCAAAATAAAGAGTGTGAGTTTAGGAGATAATTTAGGCATTTCTTTGGAAACCGATACTTGTTTACCTTCATTTTACCTACCCGTGGACATTATCCTAGTCAACCCCTTTGAGACTTTAAGCCATTTTCTTTGACAGCCTCATATGTAAGCCTAATCCATTTTTTCAAGACCATAATTTGATCCAAATTCCTAAGTGCTTTAAGTTGTGAAGTCATGTGACAAAATAAGAGGAAATTGAGTGAGAGTGATGCCTTAGAGTGTATTGGTACTTGAATTTGTTATGAAAAAGAGTGGCTATCATGGAGGTGTGTTATAAAAAAAAAGAAAACAAAAAGAGAAAGAGAAAAGAAAAAGAAATAGAAAAACAAAAAGATAAATTGTGTTTATGATTAAATAAAAAGATAGTTATGCTTGAATGGCAAAATAGGTGAAAAGGGGTGATAGATGAAAGAAAGGTAGCAGGGTTGATTAAAAGAAAGTGTTAATGGCATAATGTGATGTATTAAGGCGCTTAGGAACATAGTCACTATTTCTGGCCAAAATAGTCCTACCCGTCCCTTAGCCTACATTACAACCTATAGAAGACCTATTTGATCCTAAGCTTAGCATTCTGATATTTAGTGGAGCATTACACTATGGGCAAGCCTATGGTCATCAGTTGCAACATATGAATTCTTTGTGAGAGTGAGAGCAAGGATAATCTTATACCCATGTTCTGAAAAATGCAATATTTGAGAGTGATTATGGGTAATATCTTATGTGAGACACACATGGTTGATGAGTTTTGGGTAGTCTTGTATGATTCTTTGTGGCTTAACTTGTGGATACGAATTAACCATCATTACGAGTCTATATTAGAGGTTGAATTGTTTCTAGAAGTGATTAGAAAACTACTCTTTGTTAATAATTGTTGTGCCTGTCTTGACGAATATTTTGTGTTGTTGCTGTGAAACCCTAAGTAGATGTTTAGATGGACATGATATTTTGTTCGAGGAAGAACAAAGCTTTAAGTGTGGGATGTTGATGATAGGAGTATTTACATGCCTAAAGTACTATAATTGACCCATATTTTAGCTAAGTTTTGAGGACAAAATATATAATTCATGCCCTTTTAGTCCTTTTTCCTGTAAGTGAGCTAACGAACATGATTAGCAAGTTTTCAGGTATAAATGATGCAGAATTCAGCATTTTATGGATAACTTGACGCCAAAGAAAGCTTCAAGAAAGAAGGAAAGCAAAACTTGGACGCCAAGGACCAAAGGTGGCGCATGGAAAATCTGTCCCGGGCAAAAACAACAATTCTAAAGACTTTGGGGACTAGCAGTAACTTATGAGGAGTTGGATAATGATGCAGTAACCCAGTAGGATTGGGTTAAGTAATGCAGTAGCTTAGTAGGAATAGGATAGGAGTATTATAAATACCCTATTCTGCTAGAGATTTTTATCATTCTTCCATTACTTTTAACTCTGAAAATAATTCTTCTACTTTTAATTCTACTTTTTATTCATTTATTCAATTCTTAATTTCCACAATAAGAGAAATGTTACTCTGCAAGGGAGTTCACGCCCAAAAACGCCACACCACACCTTACCACACGAGATTTTTATTGTGGTATATTAATAATGTCTATTGTGATTTCCTTCGCACTCATGGGTAACTAAACTTCTCTGTTGGGGTTATGGAAGCCATATGAGATACAATAAATTGCTATGAGTTTGTGAATTTGTGACACGTATGTTGCTTATATCTTTATTCTCTTCATCTTAATCTAAATTCTTTGTGGTTGCAAACGCATAGAATACGCCAGTATAGCATTAACTTATTCGAAAGAAAAGTTACATGTCTGGAAAAGAGATAATGTCAAGGTAATAGGGCACCAACCCCTATTAAAAAGTTAGTGCCGTAACTGGATTAACCTCTTGGAGAATTCGTACTGTTAGATACGCTTTAAGCTCGAAAGAGTTAAAGTGAAATAGTCCTAGTTAAGGTCGAAAGACGCCTGGATTTACCATCGAATACAATTCTTTATACGCACATGCATATCTGAATTCCGCACAACTCATAGCCAATAGAGACGTACAACTCATAAGGTGGAAATAACCCCAACTTCTCAATTCTCATTGATCAAAAACCAACCAAGCAAACCGTTTTTACTCCTTTATTTGTTGTTTTCATTACTTTGTTTACATTACTTGCACGTTAAAATCCCCCCTTTTTACGAGACTTGCTCCAAAAGTCTAGTAATCTTTGCTTACTCATTGACCGGCTATTCCCTGTGGGATCGATACCCAACCCAGTTGGGTTATATATTTGACAACGACCACTTCACACTTTTATGAGAGCTGTAGATTGAGCGTTATCATTCATACGAAGAAATAAGCTAATTAGGCTCAAAACAGGGATAAAGGAATATGATACACATAGTGAAGGTCATTTAGGCTAAAGTGAGCTAATATTAAAATGACCTATGGTCCTTTCCTAACCCCTATCCTTCAACCTAGGTATGACTAACCGGGCAAGTTCTGGCTTTAAAATACAGAGAGAACTGAGTAACATCTCACACACATACTTGGCACACAGGTATATCGCACTCAACTACTCATTTAGTTCGTGTAGCTGTTTAGCAATGATTATTATGTTACTAGAACTAATGCAATACAAAGATGCACGGTGGTCACACTTAAATGCAAATCACTCAGTTTAAAGTAGTAGACCACTTGAAGAGGTGTACAAAAATTGCAAAAACAATTCAACTGCCTCAAGTACAAGTATTTCTCCTAGTTGACTACAAAATTTTACAACAACAAATTTACCCTACACCCTCAACTTAAAATCAAAGAAAATCTAAACTAAGAGTTAGAGTATACCTGGAATAGATAAATCCTGGGGGTCATGGGATGCCTCCCATGAGCGCCTGATTTAACGTCGTGGCACGACTCAGGTATCTTGATTACTTCAGACTTCATTGAGACAGATAATAGTGACACTTTTCATTAATTTATTTGGACTAATATAAAGTTTGACACGTTGCCCATTTACCTTAAAGGTACTGCCGCCTTCATTTTCAAGTTCCACCACTCCAGATGAGCAAACTTGACTAACTCTAAAAGGGCGTGACCACTTAGATTTAAGCTTACCTGGGAACAATTTGAGTCTGGAATTGAACAGGAGCACCAAATCACCCTTTTAGAAGTCTCATTTCTCTATCCTCCAATCATGGTATTTTTTCATATTTTCTTTATATAGGTCTACTCATTCATATGCCCTGTGATGGAATTCATCCATCTCATTCAGCTGTCCTAGTCTCAACTTTGGTGCCTCATTCCAGCTCAAATTCAGACTTTTGAGTACCCTTAAAGCTTTGTGCTCCAGTTCTATTGGTAAGTGGAAAGCTTTTCCATAGACCAGCTAAAATGGTGACATGCCAATGGGTGTCTTAAAAGTAGTTCGATATGCCCACAAGGCATCATCGAGCTTTCGAGGCCAGTCTTTTCGACTAGCATTCACCGTTTTGGCTAGGATGGCTTTAATCTCTCAATTTGACATCTCCACTTGCCCGTTAGTTTTTGGGTGATATGGAGTGGCTACTCTATGCTGTTTCACCCCATATTTTACTAACGCCGCTCGAAACACTTTGTTTCTCAAATGAGATCCTCTATCGCTTATAATAGTATATGGTACTCCAAAGCGAGAGAAGATGTTCTTCTTGAGAAAGAAACAACCCTCTTTTCTTTATTATCGGACAAGGAAACAACTTCAACCCATTTCGAGACATAGTCAACAGCAACTAAAATATACTTCATCCCGTATGATCTTATAAAAGGTCCTATGAAATTGATGCCCCAAACATCAAACAATTCCATTTCAAGCATCTTAGTCAAAGGCATCTCATGTGTTTTAGAGATTACCCCTACCTCTGACATTGTTCGCATTTCAACACAAACTCGTGGGTATCCTTGAACAATGTTGGCCAATAGTAGCCTCTCTGCAACACCTTCCTATTCGTTCGATCACCTGGATGGTGGCCTCCAAATGGGAAAGCATAACATACCTCCAATATGCACAATACATCCACCTCAGGCACACATCTCCTTATAATGTTGTCATCACATCGCCGAAAAAGTTATGACTCATCCCAGAAGTAATGTGTCACATCATGCAAGAATTTCTTCCTTTAATGGAAAGAGAGATTTTCTGGAATGACTTCACTCACAACATAATTTGCAAAATCAGCGTACCAAGGTAATTTCTCTACTGCAACAACTAATATCTCCTCATCAAGAAATGCATAATTTATATCCATTTCATCACTACTTGCTTGCTCACCTTCCATTCTAGACAGATGATTTGCAACCTGGTTTTCACAACCTTTCCTATCCTTGACTTCAAAGTCAAATTCTTGTAGCAACAACACCCATCTAATCAGCCATGGTTTTGCATCCTTCTTAGCTATCAAATACCTCAAGGCTGCAAGGTCAGTGTGGACCACCACCTTGGTCCCAAGAAGATAAGCCCTGAATTTCTCAAAAGCATACACTATAGCCAAAAGCTCCTATTCAGTAACGGTGTAGTTCTTTTGCGCTCCATTCGGTGCTTTGCTGGCATAATATATTGGATGAAATAGTTTGTCCTTCTTTTGTTCCAATACAGCTCCAAGGGAAACACCACTTGCATCACACATGATCTCAAATGATTTTGACCAGTCTGGTGCAACAATAATAGGGGCCTCAACCAGCTTCTTTTTAAGGCATTCAAATGCCTTCAAGCAATCATCATCAAAGGAAAATTTTACTTTTTTCTCCAAATGTTTGCAAAGTGGATTTGAAACATTCGAGAAGTCTTTTATAAACCTCCTATAAAAGTCAGCATGTCCAAGAAAACTACGCATTCCCTTCACTGAAATAGGAGGTGGTAGTTTCTCAATAACTTCCACCTTAGATCAATAAACTTCTATCCCTTTTGCTGAAATTTTGTGGCCGAGAACGATGCCCTTCTTTACCATAAAATGGCATTTTCCCCAGTTAAGCACCAAATTGAATTCAATACATAGTTGCAAGTCTGTGCTCAGGTTTTCCAAGAACACCTCAAATGAATCTCCCACCATAGAGAAATCATCCATGAATACCTCTATGGTGTCCTCCACCATATATGAGAAGATAGACATCATGAACCATTGAAAAGTGGTGGGTGTATTGCATGGTCCAAACGACATCCTCTTAAATGCAAAGCTTCCATATGGATATGTGAATGTCGTCTTCTCCTGATCTTCAGGAGCAATACAAATTTGGTTGTATCCAGATTATCCATCCAAGAAGCAATACCATCCCCTTCCAGCCAATTGATCAAGTATTTGGTCCATAAAGGGCAATGAGAATTGGTCTTTCAGAGTCCATGAATTAAGCTTATGGTAGTCCATGCAAACTCTCCACCCAGTCACAGGACTAAGTGGATTCAACTCATTTCTTTAATTTTCAACCACAGTCATGCCCTCCTTTTTGGTCACGCATTGAACTGGGCTCACTCATTTGCTGTCAGAAATTGGGTAAACCACTCCTGCATCCAACTACTTAATAATCTCCTTCTTAAAGACCTATTGCATTGGTGGGTTAAGATGGTGCTGATGCTCTATGGTTGGAATACAATTATGTTCAAGTTGTATTTTATGCGTGCAGATGCCAGGGGGAATGCCGATAATATCTGTGATGGTCCATCCTATAGCTCTCTTGTGCCTCTAAAGTACTAAAATAAGTGCATTTGTATGTTGCTCACCCAGATCAGTAGCAATAATAACAGGTAGCGTGTTTTCGTTGCGTAAAAGTATGTACCGTAAGTGCCCAGACAGTTCTTTCAATTCCAACACCAGTGGCTCCTCAATGGATGACTTGGCTGGTGGTGTTTGTCGATTAGCGAGGTAAAGGTCTAGCTTTTTAGGAGCATAAGTATATGAACCCATGCCTGACAGGGAACAAACAGTTTCTTCATACTCCTCAATGCCTTCACGATCGAAGTTCATCAGAACTGCGGCTAAAGGCTCGGCAACAAGTTGCTCCTCTCTTGACATCTTCTGTTCGTCCTCATAATACACATCAACTACTGCGAACACACTCATTTCTTCCTGCTGCTTTATTGATTAACACATATCAAACCGTACTACTTTATCATTCCTCCTGAATAAGAGCTCATTTGCTCTCAAATCAATCAATACACTTCTGGTTGCTAGGAAAGGTCGACCCAAGATTATGGGCACCTCGAAGTCCACCTCATAATCCAAAATGATGAAATATACAGGGAATATGAAGCTGGCTACCTTCACCAACACATCATATAAAATGCCAACATGTTATTTTACTGACCTATCCGCCATCACGAGTTGCATGTTGGTGGGTGTGGGATTTCCCATATCTAACTTTCTATATACAACCAGCGACATCAAATTAATGCTTCCTCCTAGATCACATAATGCCTTCGGAAATTTCATAGTCCCAATTGTACAGGGAACAGTGAATGCGCCTGGGTCTGGCTTCTTCTGCACCAAGGTCCTTGTAGAAATAACGCTACAATGATGGAGATTATCCTTCAATTCGTAGCTCACTACTCTTTTCTAAGTCACAAGGTCCTTCATGAATTTATCATATCCTGGCATTTGTTCGGGTGCCTCAACCAATGACACATTTATTGTCAACTGCTTGAGCATTGCCATGAATTTTCTGAATTTTGCATCATCAGTTTTCTTCTTCAATCGTTGAGGAAAGAGAGGTGGTGGTCTTGGGATAGTTTTCAACACTACCTCCTTTTCCTTCTCTTTTCCCTTTTTAGAATATTATTAGAATCATCCAACTTCTCAGACTCCACTGGACTACTTTCTTCCAGTTCATCATCAACTACCTCAACACTTACAGGTTTTCCCACAGAAGGTCCATGTAATATCTTACCACTTCTAGTGATAATATCCATGCATGAGCCATCAGACTAACCTTAGTGCCCAACCCTTTTTAAAAATACCACCAGAAGTAAGACGTAAATTGCATGCCAAGATAAGAAATAATCAAAATAGGCACCCCATGCAGTTTCAAAATCTCCTGAAGATACAATTTCCCATAATCCTCCACCAAGAAGGTAGTCCGCACTGGTAAAAAGTAGGCAGACTTAGTCATCCTATCCACGATGACCCAAATCGAATCATATTGATTCGGTGATCGAGGAAGACTGGCAATGAAGTCCATATTGTTCCCTTCCCACTTCCATTCGGCAAAATCAATTTCTTGATACAACCCTCCTGGCCTCATGTGCTCAACCTTAACCTATTGACACACCATGCACTTAGCCATAAAATCAGTCACATCCCTTTTCAAGCCATTCGACCAATAGATCTCCTTGATATCATGATACATCTTAGTCGAGATTGGATGAACAACATAGCACGATTCATGCGCCTCAGCGAAAATCATTTGTTGCAAACCGTTGTCTTCAAGAACACACAACCTCCTTTAGTACCATAAAGTACCGTCACCAGTGATATCAAACACCACTACCTTTTGGCCACTAATATCACTCTTGATTTTCATCAAGATAGGATCTAACACTTGTTTATCCTTAATCTATGCACCAAGATACGATCGAACCACTTTTTGAACCACCACAGCACCCTCCTTAGAGTCCAAGAGGTGAACTCTAAGATTATCCCAGCGGTGAATATCCTTCACCAATTCCTATTTTCTTTACTCCACATGAGCAAAAATCCCCATGGATATCCTGCTAAGAGCATCTACAACCATGTTATCCTTACCTAGGTGATAGTAAGACTTATTTCATAGTCCTTTAGAAGCTCAAGCCATCTCCTCTGCCTGAAGTTAAGCTCTCTCTAAGTGAACACATACTATAGACTCTTATGATGAGAAAAGATATCCATGTGCACACTATACAAATAATGCCACCATATTTTCAAAGCAAACACAACCGCCAATAGTTCCAAGTCATGGGCTGGATAATTTCTCTTATGTACCTTCCACTACCCGAAAGCATAGAGAATCACCTTCCCATGCTGCAATAACACACAACCAAGACCTACTCGGGATGCATCACAATAAACCACGAACTCCTCATTGCCTTCTGACAACGTCAGAATTGCAGCCGAAGTCAACTTATCCTTTAACTTCTCAAAACTCCCTTCATAAGCATCCGACAAAAAAAACTTGACCTTCTTCTGAGTCATAGTCAGAGGAGTAGCTTTCAATCAAAAACTTTCCACAAACTGCCTATAATACCCGACTAACCCCAACAAGCTTCAAATATCTAATGGAGTCGTGGGTATAGGCCACCTCTTCACCATAACAACCTTTTGTGGATCTACCAAGATCCCTTTACTAGAAATAATATGACCCAAGAAAGTTACATCGTTCAACCAAAACTCACACTTGGAGAACTTGGCATACAACTATTGTTCCTTTAAGGTATATGAAACCACCCGGAAGTGGTTAGCATGATCCATCTCACTCTCCGATTAAACCAAAATGTCATTAATAAACAAAATAATGAAGAGATCTAAATACTGATGAAAAACCCTCTTCATCAGATACATAAATGTCGTTGGAGCATTAGTCAACAAAAATAACATTACAAAAAACTCAAAGTGCCCATACTATGGACGAAAAGCCATCTTAGGGATATCCACCTCCCTAATCTTTAACTGATGGTACCAAGACCAAAGATCTATATTAGAAAAGAACTTGTCACCTTGCAACTAGTCGAACAAATTATCTATCCTTGGAAGAGGATACTTATTCTTGATCGTTATCTTATTCAATGCCTATAGTCAATGCACATCTGAAGGAAACCATCCTTCTTGCGCACAAAGAACATCGGTGCACTCCATAGAGATACACTAGGATGAATAATTCCCTTATATAAAAGATCCTTAAGTTACTCCTTGATTTTATTCATCTCAGCCGGAGCCATTCTATACGGAGGAATAAGAATTGGACGAGTGTTCGGAACCAAGTCAATACCAAACTCTATTTCCCTATCCGAAGGAACACCAGGAAGATTATCCAGAAAGACCTCTGAAAACTTATTAACCACTATAACTGACTGGAAAGAAGGACCTTTCGAGTTAGAATCTTTAACCCAGACTAAGTGATTAAGACAACCTTTAGAGATTAACCTCCGCTCTCTAAGCTATGAAATAAATCTCACCCTATGATCTAAAGAACCACCCTCTTATTTTATAACCGGCTCACCAGGGAACCTAAAGAAAAAATTACGGGTTCGACAATCCAAGTATGCGTAGCAAGAATTCAACCAATCCGTAACCAAAATGACATCAAAATCCACCATACTCAACTCAAACAGATCCACCAAGGTTTGCTTGCTACCAACAGATACCATACACCCCCTATAGACTCTTTTAGTAATAATTGAGTCACCTACCGAGGTAAAAAATGAAAAAGGATCCAATATAACTTTTGGATCAAAACTAAAAGATATATCTACATAAGGAGTCATATAGGAGAGAGTGGACACCGAATCAAGCTAACAATATATGTCATGAGAGAAAAGGTGTATCGTACCAGTAATGACATCAGGTGATGCCTCAAATTCTTATCGAGATGCCAAAGCATACAACCTATTTCGATCAACACTAAAACCAGGAGCAGTAATAGAAGTAGATGCACCACCAACACATGTAGAAACATAAGATGAAGCCACATGAATCTTATTTGACCCCGTAGCAACCTTGTTAATCAGACAATCCCTGAGCCGATGGACTTCGTAGAAATACTTGAATCATTTGTCCTTTTCTTTATCATAATAACCTCAATGAGGATGACTACAGAACCGATAAGAAGGGCATAAAGAAACTGAATGACCTTTACTTACCTGAGATTGGGCACCCTGTGCCTGAAAAGTTTCATAAACTTTGATGACGCCTGTCGCCCACATGGTAAGGAGCACTAGCAGAAAAGTAGGAACCAAAAATCCCCCACTTTTTTTCCTGCCATTTGCCACCATCTCGACCACCCTGAGACTGAGCACTTCTATGGTCAGAAAACTTACTCCTCTTACATCGGTTATCCCTGAACTCTGCCTGATTTGTCTTTTCATTCTCCACTAGCTTCATATGAAGAGTCAACCTAGAGATGTCCATATCTTTAAGTAGCAAGGTAGTTTTGCTCTCCAAAATCAGATCCCAATTTAACCTTGAAGCAAAATTTCTCATTCTTTCCCGCATGTCAGAAACTAAATAAGGATCATACCTTGACAATTGGTGAAACTTCAAGGAATATTCCTTGATAGAAATCCTCTCTTGCTTGAGGTTCACAAAATCCTCCATCTTTGATACACTCAACACTTAGGAAAAGAATCGATCTAAGAAGGCCTTAGAAAATGTATCCCACAAGACTAATTCTTCCACATCACCCCTATCCCTATCCCACTCTTTATACCACTGATATGCAACCACTTTGAGATGATAAGCTACAAGGTTTACCCTTTCCACATTAGTGGCCTATATCACCCAAAATATCTTTTCCATTTTATCTAAGAAGCCCTCTGGATCCTTCTCCACCTTCACTCCCAAAAAATTTGGAGGACCCATCTTCATAAATTGGCCAACCTTTATGGCCCCAGTAGACAAAGCACTAGTTGTATCCTATTCATCCTGAGCAGTGACCATCTGAGCAATAATATAAATAAACTGGCAGAAATCTGCATTAGTCACCTTGCTTGAGGAGGACTAGTAGTAGCTGGTGGAACTCCAGAACTATCAGGAATAGGACCGTGAGATTGAAGATGAACCCCAGAAGTAGGATGCACCCCTTCCGCATTATCGCCAGATAGGATAAAAGAATTTCCTTGTGTTACAAATCTATAAGGTATGATCTAAAAGACAAACAAACAAGGATTAGAGAATATTCCAAGACTGAGACTCCATGCTTGAAAATAGAATACCAAGAATGTGAAACATTCCTAAATGCGTTGAAGCCTCTCCTTTATGAGTGTGGCGCGCTACATATCCCTAAAAGAGACTCTACTCGACACAACTTTGTGAACTCCCAATAGACCATTAACCTAGGCTATGATACTAACTTAATGCGATCCGTTTGGGGGCCTTGTTGTTATAGGCATCCCAAGTCCGATCGGGACTAGAGGCCACCCCTGTTACCCAGCCCAACCTCTAGTTGCCTGCCCTGAGTTGGCTGAATTTTTAAGCATGTAACAAGATAGTGTAATAGCTCACTTTAAGACTATGGGTAGGATTACAATTGTGACCAACCCAACCGAGTCCAACCATCCCATACTAACAATCAAACAATACAAACTGATACCAAAATAAGGGCCATAAACTGGGCCAAAAACAAAGATATTCCAAAATATGATATAATTAATACCAAAATAAAATATGATGGAACAACCAACAATATCATCTAATGATGTCATCCCTTCAGTTTATTACAATGCCAAGGCTAACACCAATACCGATCCCGCTCATTCCAACGAATAGAACTACCACAAAGCCTCTAACCAAAAAAGTAATAAAATTTAATTAGGACATGCCCCCAAACATGGCCAAAACCTATATCCAAAATAAAATCAAAGTGTCTAGAAATATCCATAACATAAAATGGAGCCTTCCGAAAGGATGGAAGCTCACCACTTAAGTCCAAATATTGATCCCCGAGTTAATCACTGTGTAGGAAGAGTAGAATGGCATGTTCCTGCATAGTGTGGGTATACAACCACCAGTTGACGGGTTAGCGGGTGAACGCTAGCATGATCTCAGGATACGGATAAAATAATGCAATCTAGAAATCTAAGTAAAACCATCCATAAACACACAACCGTACACACACACACACACACATATATATATATATATATAACCATACTGGGAAGAGGGGACTAGATTTACCATGCCTTTAAAATCCTTTACCCGAGCTATGAATCTTTGCCTTCCTAAATAACTCACGGGCTATATGGGTTCAGCTCCCCTACTGAACGGGCCCCAGAGCATGAAGCCACATGACTAGTGAAGAAAACATAGGATGACTAGTACATCCCCTAAAATATAGTGTGACATCATGCACACAGTCACCAAGACCAACCTCACATCATCAAATATGAGTTTCCAATTTTGTACTCTCGAGACCTCCACCTTCTATGGCTTTTCTACACATCCCACCATTATCTTCCAATTAAAACCATTACTAAGAAACTAACCAATTCACTAAAAATTTATTAACCAAGGCCATTTAGTGGTGGTATCATCATATCGACCATACTTGCAAGTACTACTCATAGTCAACCACATAAAAGTTTGAGGAGACTTCAAAGTGCCCTTCCATTTACCATTTTAAACCACTTAGGGGATTCCATGTACCCCTTAAGCATAACCATTTAGCCATTTACCTTTCTAAGACATTTAAACAATTCTTAATTTCTTTACCAAATTTTAAAACAAGCAAGAGTTCCATTAAAAGTACTCAATGCAATAAAAACATTATATTAGGCATTTCGTCAAACACATTGGGGACATAATATAACAAAAACCAATTATAATTACCATTAAACCATTCACATGTAATACAATTATCAAAAACCACCATTAGTGCACATAAAACCTAATTAAAACTATGGAAAACCATAACCAACCATTTAATATCAAAACCCCCAATTCGTATTTGAAAACCAAAATCATACAATCAATGCAGTCATGAAAACATTCAGAAAATCATGACTTTTGATAGAATTAACAATGAGGGTAGAGAACATGCCTTTAACAAGGATGATAATGGAAAGAAATCACCATGAAAGCCCCAAATCAACACTCTAGTTGAAACCCTAACTTCATTTGCCTAAAAGATTTTGAGAGAATTATAAAGCATTTAGAAGTGTTTTCTAAGTGTTAATGAATGGAATAATAGGGTAAATAAACTTCCAAGTATGTTAGAATTAATGGGACCTTATTAGGATAAGTAGGGAAATATCCAAAATACCTCCACTTAAGTAGCATAAAATCGAGTCCCGAGGATAAGACTCACCCTCATGAGTCATACCCTTCCGATACGAGTGGTAACCCCCACTCATATCCTATCCTCAAACTTTGGATCCAACACAGTCCAGTATATGACTTATCCAACCAAGTCTTATCCAAAACATATGATCTATTCCCTTCATCTGTACCTCTAGCAAATTTAAACCCAAGAAAGATTTAGATACTGTCCACCATATGAGTCCTAGGTATGACTCGTACACTGGCTTATGGATCATGGTGAGCCACTCTTACTCAAATCCAACCTAGGTAACTAAGTGTAAGATTAAGTTAAGGAACCAAATGATCCGTAACCACCAATACAACTCGTACCCCTAAGCCGTATCCATTCCAGTAAATAAAATCCATCCCACCAACCAACACTGGTCAGTATAAGATCGTACCTTACCATCCATACCCTAACATACGGCTCATACCCTTCAATAGTATTGGGTGCAGAGACCAGAATTCTAGGAAATTTTCTAAGGTCCAGAAACCAAGGTGTTTCATCGTACTTAACAAGATTTGGCATTATTTAGTTTATTAAACATTTAAGATTATTACTTTGGAGGTCCTAATATTATAAAGCTTTATGAAAATATTCTAGTTATAAGAGAAAGGTGAATAACACTTGATGCAGTAACAATAAAGTAGGGAGTAATTTTACACAAGTGGAAAACATAAGAGTTGAAATAACACATGGATCTTATTTTACTAAAAGGATAAATCAGGAGTCTTTTTATGGAGTATTGGCATGTGGATTTAATAATAAGAACACAATATAGAGTTTTAACACATTAGGTATTAGGAATAAGGTTTTTAGATTTATTGGACATATTATTTTTCCATAATGTATCATTTCCTATAGGAGAACTTTGGAAATTTACTTTATAACACAAGTGTTAGATTTCTTGCAAAAAAATATATAATATAGTATCCTTACATACTGATATGAACAAAAGTACAAAAATAAGAACAAGACAGGAAAATCAAAGGACAATAATAAACGAGGGATAAAAATTAGACACAACAAGAGGAACATAAGCAAACCAAGGGCATATTAAAATAATGATCCTCAAATGTAATCCTAATACAATAACCTAACTCCTATGAAGACCGTGAAGGAATTTAAACCCCTCACAACCAACATTTCTAAGTAAATCAATAAGCTACCAACAAGCTCAATAAACACTCTCAAGTTTGAGTTCGTCCAATATCATCTAACCCTAAGAAAAGAAGAAACCTAGATATTTATAGCCATTGGATATATATTACAAAGATAGGCCCAAAAGTGACCCTAAATGCCAAATGGACCCAAAAGTAACTGCAAGTGCCAAAACTAAAGGGTGAGACTCTTCCATTTCCATTATCATCACGGTGGGTAGAAATACTCCTCCTTGTCTCCAAAACAATGCAAATTACCTTGAGTGGGAATATTTAGGGTAATTTTGGATGTATCATCCTCTCCTTCTTGATGAAAATATTTCCTTAAATTTCTATGATCATAATTTGCAAGATCAATACAATAGGGGAAGTCCTTGGTATTTGGAGGAATTATAACATGCTTACCCAAGTAAAGTGGAATGCTAATATCTCCTTCTTATGGAAAAACTTCTTCAATTGGAAAATTTTGGCAAAAATATTTGGGACGGTAAAATCCCCATCACATGGTTCTTCTACACTCTTCATATTCTAAAAACTGTTATCAACCACTTCTACGTGTTTATCCTCTTGTCCTACCTCATACTTTTAGTATGGATAACCTTCTAAAAGTATAATTTCTCTTCAAGTTGGACACTCACTCATTTGATGATCCCATCCTTGACACTTTAAACATTATTTGCCCTTAGGGTTAGAATTACCTCCTTTTCTACAAGGATACCTTGGATCTTTCTTCTAAATGGATTTCTTCTCAAAAGACCTATTGATCTCATATTCTTAAGCACCTATTAATGACACTTACGTTTAAACCTTGGGAATGATTGATTTCTCTGCCTTAATATCTCACGCAATATTAATAGACACTACTAAGAGATCATCAATCTGGTCAAACGTGTACATTCACATTCCAGAGGCAATGTCTTGATTTAACCTTGCATTGAATCATATTTTGGTGTTCCTTTCATCCTTGTTGCAATTAACATTAAATACTAGGTTTTGGAATTCGACATAGTACGTTTCGACACTCTTTTCTTCTTTTTGTCAAATTGTACAACCTGGCAAGAAAACCATACCTATACCTCTCCAGAATATTCATGGATCTCATAAGGACATTCATTACTTTTTGTGGTGGATAATCACCTCTAGAAAGAATATTTTTCATTCTCTTAGAGGATCCCAACCTATTCAATGTATGTCCCTCTAATTCAATAACAACATAGGTTGTGTTCTGAATATCATGTAAATAATTAGCTTAAAAGATCCAATTATATCATGACTCCCATTTGAGGTATCCTTTAGGATCACTACCTCCTTGAAAACTAGGATGAGTAACCTTGGTATAGTAGAGGCCTATTTCACGGCCTCCATATCTATCTTTTCCGTGCAACAATTTCCTTGAGAACTATACCTATAACCTCCTTTTACATGTCCCTCAAACTTGAACTCTTATGACATGGTTGTATAGAATTTGATTTAGTGGAGCTTGTTATAGAGGATTTGGATTTTATGGTCTTTGGGAATATGGTACTTTGACTTAAGACACTTGATATGGTAGGTAGTAAAGTGTTTTGAGACCTTGTGAATGCAATCCTTATCGTATTTAGTAGTTTAGAACTTGATTTAGTGATGTTTGATAAGGTAAGTGAGAATTTGTGGAGATTAAGGTGGTGGTGTGTTTGGAGAATTGGTTGGGATGGGTTAAATTTGAGGGGTAGGACTACATTTTGTGGAGTTTGATAGGTAGTAATTCTATCTAAAGGAGAAATTCCTAGTTGGGTAGTGTTAAATATATTGTGGATAGTTCTAGGAGAAATAGTATTCAAAGTCTCTTGGACTTTTCCACTTGAGAATTCTTGGAGATTATTTTGTAGAGTAGCATTTGAGGACTTAAGATTCACCTCCATACTCACCATCCTTCCATCTATCTTTCTCACTCTCTGTTCCACATTTGATATCTTCTGATTCATGTTAGACATATCTTCCGTCATCCCATTTATATCTTGTTGCAACCCCATGATGGCCCCGACTAAAGTTTCTATGTTTTCCCCACTAATGGTATGTTGGATCTCATGTACTGGTGTCATAATACCAATCAAAAAAATACTCAACACAAATTGCAAACAAGGTTAACATTAGTTCACTCAAAAATCCACAATCACTAGTGTTTCACACTTTAGTTGTCTTATAATTAGCTCAACTGGTTGATCTTGCTTGTTAACATTGGTATATAAAATTCTAATATTTAGATTGGTTAGAATAGCTTCCTATTGAGAGTAGAATGGATGAATCTATTGAAACTAGAGGACTTGAATCAAAGAAGTTAACTTAGAAACAAACGATAAAAGCACACATTGAAAAAATGACAAGAAAGAAAATAACCAAAGAACAAATCACAACTAAGTAAGGTGATTATTAGATGTTAATAAGCTTAAGAATAAGGAAAAAGATGATTAAGAATCAAGGAAAAGAAACTAAGAATCAAAATTTGAGTTATAGATTTAGGACTACACGATTGTTTAGGTGGGGGTGCATCGAGAAGTTAAGGCTTGGGTCAAGTGTACTTAGGGTGAAGGTTTGGGGGGTGTGCCATAAACTTATTGGTCGTTCATCAACCTGTAGTTTATCAGACTATCCATCACACTTAACAAAAATATAGGCTAAGTAGACTTAGCATATCTTGCTAGGTGGCAGGCCATAATTCTTATGGTTGTCTATCAAGGTTCTCATCACACCTACGTAGAATGTTGACCGACCTAGGTGGTAGATATGGATTTGGTTGGTGATCATAACTAGCTCAGTGGTTAGTCACTCAAGCCGTCAACAACAACCAGGTTAAGTGTAATTTGGACTCCAAGTCCAAAGGCCGAAAACTTTAATACCGTGACTTTTTGGGGCTCACATTGCCTAGTATTTAACCGTTATGGGAACAACACTTTTCCTTGAATTTTCATCAAGGGTTTTATATCAAATTGTACTTTTATTGCATCTTCTTCACCTTGAACACCAAGAATAAAGATGAGGATTTCAAAAACTGAACTCACTCTTTTTAATCGGATCCACACAAAATTCAAAACCCCAACGCCTTTTGCATTGGGTATCAAACTCCAATGCTTTAAAACCCTCGATTTCACTAAAAAATGCTCAGATTTTAAGATCTATTTTTGATATTTCTTCAAACTCAACTCAACAATGGTAGAACCTTCAAATCTACTCTGATTAAACTAAAATTTAAATAGTACTATGGAACAAGACTCTCGCACTGTAATTTCAAGAAAACACAAAAAACTAAAAACATAAAAAATAGAAAAGATCCAAGAATGTGAAAACCTTTTTACTGCGATTTTTTGGATTTTTTTTCCAATACCACACCCAAGATTAAAATCGTGGGTATGATTTTACGCTTGCCTCTGATACCAAATTATACAAAAAAAACTTCAATAACAAGAACAAGAATGACTAAGGGTAATTGAAGGACAATAAGAAAGAAGGATTAAAAGATAGAAACAAGAAAAGGAACGCAAGCAAACCAAGGCAATATTAAACCAATGATCCTTGAACATAATCCTAATAAATTCACCCAAATACTACAAAGACCGAGATGAAAGTTAAACCCCTAGCAACTAGAATTTCTAAGCAAATCAATAAGCTCCCAAGAAGCTCAATAAATACTATCAAGTGTGAATTCATAAAAAATCATCAAACCCTAATAAAAGAAGAAACCTAGCTATTTATAAAGATGCGTTGTTTATTATAAAAGTGGACCCAAAATGACCATAAATACAAATGGGATAAAAAGTGACATAATGCACCAAGTACTAAAAGGATGAGACTCCTCTATCGTGACAATCATCATGTTGGACTTCAATACTCTTCCTCCTATTTATAACAACACAAATTACATTGAATGAGTATCTTCAGGGTGATTTGGGATGTATCATATAACTTGCTGTACAACTCTACTATTACCCTAAATTAACCTTCTTCCCTTTTGATTACTTATGATAATCAAGTACGTGGTAAAACAAGTATTAGTAGATAATTTTCAAATTTGGGCTACTCAATCTCACTCAAAATAGTAGTCGGGCGGTACACTTATATACAATTCACCATATCAAAGGTCTTCTTTTAACCGCTTACCTTATTATATTCATATAGTACATGGGCTCATATAAGATCCACGTGAACTATTTTGGCTTCATAATATTTACAAAATAGTTCATAAAATCTGAGTGGGAAATGAGCTCATACAATATTCAATTACGTATTGTATCACTACACTCTCCTATATTTTAGTACAAACATCTCACACCTTTTCGCAACATCACTAGGACTTTTCCAAGCAAATACACATAAAACAATCTCTAAGACAACCCTAAATATTTTTCATCCTAGAAACACAATATTGAACTCACCATCCATTAGGTTCTTAGCAATACATCAATAATTTTCTCCCTAAATTCATATACAAGAGGAGTAATGAAATTTTTAGTAGCCTTTCCTTTTATTGGTGAAGATCCTTATATTCATAACTTCAACAAGAACTTGAAATTTTTTTCATTTGAACCAAAAAAGAGAAAAAAACTTGTAGAAGTTAGAGAAAGGTGGGAGTTACAAGCTCTAAGGGTTATTCTACACTTTAATCATGTAAAACCCAATTTCCATCACCTTTTTATGGTTAAATTAAACTAATTCCATAAGTTGATCACTACTTTGATTGGTTAAAAGATGCAACTATTCCAAGAATCCTAGAGGAATTTGGTGGTTGCTTCTTTATTTGAGAGAGAGCGCTTATTATTTTTATTTTTTTACAGAAATCTATTATTTTGCTAAATTATTATGAGTTAAAGTAAGGAAACTTTATCCTCAAATAGTCCCTCTAGAACCTTCGTTAGGATCTATTACCAACCACCAATTGTTTTAAGTAGGTTATCCACCAGCTTAAGGAGTTTGAGTTGCTCAAAGGTCAAAGTAGGTGATGCACCTAATTACTATATTCATGTCTCAAATGGGACTTGAACTTATTAAGATTTTGGGAGATATTTTTTTTGTTGTCTTGCCATTCTCTTCTCCTATAATTTCACATAGTTTGGGACTTAAATTAGTTCATTAATGTAGGAGTAAATCTTATCAATTAGACTTGGATCCTTTAACTTGGTCAGTACAGATCATGTAAGTGACTCACCTGCTAGCTTAATTAAGTCAAGAAAAAACCTTAGTATTTTATTCTCTTTCTCGATCTTAATTTCATTAATATAAATTAAAAATTATATACACTTGGTCGCTATACATTTTAGAATCAAATACCTACTTACTTTCCCATATTTAAATACTCGCATCGACGGTCACTCGATCATGCCACATTAAACTGTATGTGCAGTTATTTCAAACCTTTTGTACCTTCCCTAGTAATTTAGGAAAATGATTCCATTCAATAATACCATAGGTCAATATATAGTTCATTATAAGTAAAACTAGTACAAGCAAAATATGTGGTATTACATCCTCCCCTCCATAGGGACATTCATCCTCGAATGGTAGCATACAAATGTAATAACCCTCTAGTTCATTTCAATGATTTGCATGTATTTTTGATATTTTTATCCTTCCCAAAGAGTCTACAAGTCATTTATGACTTGTCAAAACTATAAGTTTAATGATCAGACAGTCTGTTTGGATTTTAGGCTCATTTCTCTAATTTGGAGCTTTTGTTTGTTAGGATTTGGTCTCGGCCAAAAATACTAGTAGTTGATCATGGATGCAATTCTGTCTACCCCAAAGTCTCTGAAATATTTCTTTTAGGATGGTTATAAATTTGGTTTGGCTTTGGAGGCACCCGAGCTTATTTTGACCTATTGGTCAGAATATGAAAAAATTAGAAATTTGGGTGTGCGATCTACATTTGGTTGAAATGATAGAAAATTCAAATTTTCCATATCGGCTGTAACATTGAATATAGTGTGGTTACATAGTTCATTTGTGTATATCAGATTTCGAATGGATCCTGAGGCCTTGGCAAAAACATAAATTTTTTTCATGTTTCAGCTGATAGTTGGTGCCTCTGCGATCGCACCTATTGAATGGTGATCTCAACTCAATGTGTAGAGGAGATAGTACAATTTCACTAAAGGTTGTTGCGATTGCAACACCTAATTTTGATGTGAAGTTGTGTGATTGCACACCTATATATTGTGATTCCAATATCTGAGTACTTGGAAGGGGTATGAATATACTCCTTGGTCTAAAGATTTTCCCATTTCCACTCATGTCTTAAGATCCAAAAACCCTAAATAAGAGGAAAAACTTAGGATTAAGCTTGTTGATGCTTTTAAAGAGCTTGGTTATCCATTATTCCGTGATTTTCCTTTGAATTCATGGTAAGTTTCCTTTAGTTTCTTAATAAATAGTAAAATTAGGGCTTTGAATTCCTAAACTTTGAGGGTTGATTTGAGACCTAAATTTTATTCTATTTGTTCTCAACTTTTGAGAACAACTTCATTGTCCATTGAGGGACCTCGTGACGATTTTAATTTTTTAATTCTATTAGCGGGCCCCGTAGGTCTGTTCTTGAACCAAAATTTGATCGACCCTTAATATGGCAATATGGGTCTTGTTTGAATCCTAATGACGCAAAGATTATGATTTTTATAGCATATCATCATTTTGAGATCATGGAGTGAAAGTAGACATTTGGTGAATAATTTAAGGATTTGTGGTTTGGCTTCAAGGTAGGTGCTTGTCTACTCTTCTTCGTAAGATGATGCATGATATATATTGCATGTGGATATGAATATTAAGATTTATTATGGGTAAAATGACATAGTCTTGATTATTGAAGTTTGGGGATTAGATTAGGGTTTTGACCCGTAAGTTGAAATGCTTATTACACTTTTAAAATCCTATTGACTCCCCCTAGATTGAACTAATTCATAGAGAATATATGATATAAAGATAGGTTTGGCATGTTGTTTAAGTATTGAAAGAATGGTTAATATGACTAACCTTATTTGGACTACTCAAGTGATCTTGAAACTGGAACATAGGTGAAGTTGACTTAATTCCTCATGTTTCTAGGTGGCAATCCCATCTTTGAATTAATTATGGATTATGTACCATCAAGATATTAATTTAGATACCTTATGCTAGTCTAGGGTATAATACACCTAAACTTGGAATTCAAGGAGTAGAAGTAGGTCTCTTGTGGCACACCATAGGCCAAGATTATGGTAGTCCTTGTGAACGTATGTTAGTATGTAAGACATAGTTGAGACTTTCAAGATTTTTGTATAAGGTTACTTCATGACTTGATGAATGTTGATGGAATTTCCTGGATAATGATTAATGTCTTATTTCCATGATATAGTAATAGATGTGATATTTGTCTTATCGAGATGATATTTGTCATAGTTATGATGTATGACCTATATATATTAGATGCCTTTTAGATGGGATAAGCCTCATAGTTTTAATTTATGGCTTAATGATATATTATTCCTCCTAGCTGTGGGATGCTTATTGATAGTATGCCTTCTAGCTATGAGATGCTTATTAATAGTACACCTTTTATATGTGAGATACTTATTGATATTATGCCTCTTAGATTTGAGATACTTATTAATAGTATACCTCCTAGATGTGAGATGCTTATTGATACTATTCCTCCTAGACATGAGATGCTTATTAATAGACTGCCTTTTAGATGTGAGATACTTATTAATAGTCTGCCTCCTAGATGTGAGATGCTTATTGATAGTATGAATCCTAGGTATGAGATGCTTATTGATATTATGCCTCTTAGATGTGAAATGCTTATTGATATTAGGCCTCCTAGATGTGAGATATTTATTGATATTATGCCTCCTAGAAGTAAGATGCTTATTGATATTATGCCTCTTCGATGTGAAATTCTTATTAATATTATGCCTCCTAGATGTGAGATGCTTATTGTTAGTATGCCTCCTAGATGTTTGATACTTATTGATAGTATGTATCCTACATGTGATATGTTTATTTATATTATTCCTCCTAGATGAGAGATGATTACAAATATACTTTATAGCTTATAGATATGTTATACCCCCTTACTTATGTTATGGCTTGGAGAAAAGAGGTGGCTTATAAATAAGATTATTGATATGAGTTTCAGATATGTATGTGGGCCTTAGTCCATGATTATGATGTTGTAATTATTCTGGACACATTATTTGGCCAAAAGATATTTTATGATGTCAGTTGGACATTCAAGAACTATTTATCCTTGTAAAGGATATAGTTGTAGTTTATGAATATATATTTGATGCTTATGGTTCCATTGTTTGAATACTGGTGATGACATATATAGATTTGGAACATTTATGATTGTTAAATCATTAAATGATGTGATTCTATCTAAAATAAGATTTGTAACTATTTTCCCTAAATAATGGTTAAAGTGCACTTTCACCTTAAAAACAAATTTCTTCATAATAATAATTGATTTTTTTAATGGATAGTTTATATGTAAAAGAGATTAAACATGTTGTTTTAAAGATTTGACTATGATAGATTTTGGTCTATGATTTGATACTACAAATTACTCCAATTGTGAAAGATTCCGACCATTTCTACACTTTTATAATAATTTAGTCTTGATGTTTACTCTGAGCAATGGATTACAGATTTACACTCTATCTAGTTACGAATTGAGTCTATTTACCTATTATTTTGTATACATATCTCTTTGGTATGGAAAAAAAAGATGTTGTATTAATGATATATATTCTGGGTAAGACCTAATGATGAATTTTAGTATTGATGCTATAAATATGTGTGTTGATAATTATGTTAATACTGATTATGTACCCGATAAGTATAGACGATGACTATGATGATATGTTAATATACGTAGCATGGTCGAAGGATATGGTGATGAGGATATTAATATCTGGAAAGTCCCAAGGATGATTATGATGATTTACCCGGCAAGACTGGAGGATGATTATATTGATATGCCTATGTGTACATCTACCTGTTTGAGTTTGGCTAGAACTATGTAAGGTAATATATACCCGGCAAGGCCAAAGGGTGATTATGATGATGATGATTATGATGATAATAGTTATGATGAGGATGATTATGATGGTTATGATTAATTATCACATTATGATACTTGGATCGAATTTGGTATTGTGGATTCAGTTACATTTATCCTTGTATGTGCATTGCCTATCACCAATATGTGCTTTATCTATCATCCCATATGGAGGGTTGCATAGGTATGGGTGATGACTATGCCTTGTCACATGTTGTATGTTGATTGAAACTTTTGAGCCTGGGGCGGTTGGGGTACGTGATAGGCTCAGCTAGGTATTGGTTATCCGAACTAGCCGGTTACTCGTGTTGTCATTGATATTTTTTTTATCATTATTATGATTATTATTATGGTTAGTTTGTGACAAATTGGTTAATGATCCAGTATTAAGATTTGAAGTTCTAGTGTCTTTTATCCTACAATTTCATTATTATGCATGATTGACTCATGATCAAACGTATGGATTAGAAACTCGGAGTCCGTTAGTACTAAATCCTATCAGGATTATGAGGCCTTAAAATGAAGATATGATGATTTAGGTTGTGCCTTGAGTTGAGCTTTTGTGTGTATATATATGTATATATAGCTTTATGTAGTTATGGTATTACGGTATATTCCTTTTTTCTTTCATTTATTCAGATTATATATCCATTTCTTGGCCTTGTATACTATTATATAATGTTCTTTCACCCTTTAATAATACATTGGTCAGGGATATACGGTGTAGCATTGAGATTCCTGAGTATGGTTGGAATCGAATAATTCATCCTTGATACTTCCTTAGCCTAATTATGCCAGTGTCGTGGATATGAGCAGAGTAGTTGCTCTTACTATCTTATTTGATTTATTTTGTGATTGCTGGACAATTGGGTGTAGTTTTCATTCTGTTAATATGTTATATGTATCTGCATTATATTTAGATCTCAGTTGATATTTTCGTACTGAGTACCATGTGTTTGGAACTTATACTACACTTATGCAACCTATAGATCATAGTAAGAGTAATCACCATTGACTTTTATGTCATGTAGAGAAACCATAGTTTAGAGATATAGAGTGATCTCCTTACATTTGGAGTATTACATTCCCCCACTTATGTACTAGACTAGTCTCTATATTTTATTAAGAGATAGTTGTATGTGTATAATCATTTAGCACCTCTTTTGCATCCTTCTTATGTTAGAAGCTCTTGTACTGATACTACTAGGGTTTGGAACTACATTATGTATTTGATCTCTTATTACTTCAATTTCACATTCTTTCCTTTTTCTATTTGGGTAGTCCATTTCAGGCTATTCTGGACTAGGGGTTTGGCTTGCCTATTGGTGGGTTATAGTAGGCACTATCATGACTTAAGAAAGTAGGTTGTGGAAAATTAGCATCAGAGCCTAGGTTTATCATTGTATTAGTACAGGATCTAAGTTCTTATTAGAGATTTCAGATTGGTGCATAGACGTCCATAACATATCTTAAGGAGGCTATAGGGATATGCTTAAGAAATTCATCTCTTGACTCTTTGGCATGAGTCTGCATTTCTATGAGCCTCAATAAAATTATTTAACCCTATTCTATCCCCAATGGATGATGCAAAATGGTTGATAGATGCGGATGAGACTTCAACACATCTTTTCAAGGCTTTAGCATAGCGTCGGACTAGAGAGTCAGAGATAGATGTCGAAGATCTTTAATGTCAACCAAAGGATTTAGGGAAAACTCAGGCTTCGGTAGATCTTATGACTACTTTAGTACTCCGAGGTTCAGCATTGGGGATCCCAGGTCTCTTTGTGGATACCCTACAGTTAGGGAAGACATTTAGTTCATCGAGCAGTTCTCATACTTGAGTGGGTCTATTGATGTTCAATAGGGTTTGTTTTAGTTTCTAAGTATAATATTTTGTTTCTTGAGTGGGCCACACATATTTCTATCCTATATCCTTCTGAGTAGACTATGGTGCATAGGTTTATTAGGGGATTTACATGCCACTCCATTTGGTGTCAGATATCTTGATAGCAGCAGGATCTTACTTTTCTCTGATTATCGATTATTCAAGAGCCATAGATAAATCATGAATTGAGACTGATAAAGGCGGCGACTAGAGGCCATGCCATCAATATAGTATTATTGGTATTTTATCTTAGAGTGAGGATCCTTTCGATAGAGTTCATCTTCACTTACTATCAACTCTACGCAAGTAGTATTGAGACTATTAGTGGTTCCTATATTAGTCATGGTAATCATGGAGGGAAAGTTCTCGACGGACCTTATAGTGTTTTTTATATTAGGTCTTCTGGCCTTGGCAGCTATTCTTGATATGAGATGCTGTATCTTGGAATATTCCTAGAGATTGTATTTGTCATGGCTAGATGGAGAATTGGTTTAGAGAGTTCTCCAAACATGAGTTAGTGATCAGTCAAAGTTTTCATGTATTTCCCGCCAGCCTAGAGTTCTTATGGTAAGCAATAATTGCATAAAGGATGGACATTGTAGTAGTCAGTGTTCCAAGTGTCAGTTGTTGAGCCATTTGGGCTTAGTTTATGTTTCTCACCAATGTTAGAACTTCAGAAGTTTGTTATGACTGTAGAAAGATTGGTTACTACTCTAGAGAGTGTCACCACCATAACATTGCTAGTCATTCAGCTCATTCTGATCACCCTCACGATGATTGTGACATCTTCAATTAGATATAGTGTACTTGGTACCTTATCAATGATTCATTCAGTTAGTCCGAGTTTGGACACATTCAGATTTATTCTCCATTAGATCCATCGGGCATGTGGTTGCATATTTCACCATGATTGGTGTGCTTTTATTTACCTACATTTACCTTTTTCATTGTGTGTATTTAGGTCTTTAGACCCATGGATGATTATATACCTTGATGAGTTCATACTTCTAATTGTATGCCTTGCTATTGAATTCATGATTATATGACTACCTCTATGGCTTTTTTTTTAGTAGTGAAAGGAGTAGATCTGTATTAATATTTTGTCCCTATAGGTGTAGCATTTGTGTTCGAGTCCATATATCTTAGCATATTGGCTTTTTTTTGGCATTTGAGTGACCGATGCTATTGATTTTCATTTTTGTATTACTTATTCATTATATTATTGTAGATATTTCTGTTGCTATTGTTGTCATTAGTTGATGTTATTGGTCCTTGCTGGGTAGACGTTTAGACTAGTATTATCTAGTTAGAATTCCATTCTCCGTGGTTCTTATATGGTAGCTTGAGCATCTATAGATTGATTTAATGATTTCTTCCTTATTGCAAGGAGAGATTGATTATTTTAATCAGTTATTGGTTCTTATTTAGTAGCTTGAGCAGCTATGCTAGATTTACTTGATGATTGAAGTTGAGTTTTGATATGTTAGGTGTTAAGTTAGAGAGTTGGTTGAAAAAGGGATACCTATGGCAAAATCTCTCAAAAATGTTCTCTCTTCTTAGAGGTTATCTCGGAGATTGTACTTGGAGAATGTGGGCCCAGTGCCTTATCTTTTTGATCTTTCTATCCATTGACCTTCAAAGACCAAAGTCCTTTTAGCAGTGGATATTGTAATGACCCTCCAAGTCATTTCCTTAATTTTTGTGCATTTCTAGTGTTTTGAGCAATCACATAGTGGCTACCTATCAATTATGACTTATCAGAACTATCGGTTAGATGATCGGATAGTTCATTTGGATTTTTGGCTTATTTCTATGTTTGGGAGCTTTTATTGGTTAGGATTAGGTCTTGGCACAAAACTCCTAGTAGATGACCTTGGATGAAAATTCTTACTATGCCAGCAACTCTAAAATATCAATTTTAGGCTAGGTAGACCTTTGGTTTGGATCTCGAGTCATCCGAGCTCCTTTCATCCTACAGGTCGAAAAGTGGAAAAATTAGAAATTTAGGTGTGGCACCCATATTTGGTCAAAACAACCTCAGATTGAAAATTTGACTGCCATTATATTCAATACATTGAATTAGTGTGGTTACATAGTTTATTTGCATATATTTGATTCTGAATGAATCTCGAGGCCTTGGAAGAAACTTGGAAAACTTTGATGTTTTAGTTTATAGCTGGTGCCTTTACCATCGCACCTCTTGAATAGAGATCGCACCTCAGTATGCAGAGGAGATAGGGTGATTGCATTGAAGCTTTTTGCAATTGTAACGCCTGCTCCTGATGCCAGGTTAGGAGATTGCACACCTGCATGTTGCAATTGCAACATCTTAGTACTTGGAAGGTGTATAAATAGACCCCTTATTCTATGAATTTGCCCATTTCTTCTTATCATTTGAGATTCAAAAACCCTAAAGGAGAGGCAAAGCTTGGGATTAAGCTTCTAGATTCTTTGTGGGAGCTTGGTTATCGATTATTCCATGATTTCCTTGCAAATTCATGGTAAGTTTCCTTTAATTTCTTGATTAAGTCTTAGAAATTAGGGCTTTGAATTCCTGAACATTGAGGGTTGATTTGAGATCCGTATTGTGTTCCATTTGTGCTAAACTTTTTAATATAACTTGCTTGTCCATTGAGTGATCTTGTGATGGTTTAAATTTTTGGATTCTGTTAGCTGGCCCCATAGGCCCATTCTTGACCCTAAATTCGACCCGACCTTTAATATGGAAATATCGGTCTTATTTTACTCCTAATTACATGTAGATTATGATATTGATAGTATAGTGGCATTTGTAGATCTTTGAGTGAAGCCAAACGTTCTGTGAACAATTCAAGTATTTGCAATTTTGCTTTGAGGTAGGCTTCTGTATACTTTTCTTCATAAGAAGATGTGTTCTATATAATGCATGTGGATGCGAATGATAAGATTGATTATGGGTAGAATGACCTAGTCTTGATTATTGAAGTTTTGGGATTAGTGAGGGTTTTGACCTGTAAGGTGAAATACTTATTACACTTTAGAATCCTATTTCCTCCTCCCTAGATTGAATTAATTCGTAAAGTGGATATGATATGATACTAGGTTTGGGGTGTGGTTTGAGTATTAGAAGTATGGTTAGTATGATTAACCTTATTAGGACTATTCTTGTGATCTTGAAACCATAAATTAGGTGGAGTTGACTTAATTTCTCATGTTTATAGGTGGGATTCCTATCTTAGAATTGATTATGGCTGATGTACCATCAAGAGGTTTGTAGATATATTAGACTAGTCTCGGGTATGATTTGACTTAACATGGAATTCGAGGATTTAAGGTGGGTTCTTCTGGCCCACCTTTGGCAAAGACTTGTGTTAATCCTTGTGGACTTATGTTAGTATGTTAGACACAGTTGAGACTTTTGAGCCTTTAGTATAAGTTTACTTCATTAATTGACGAAAGATGATAGTATTTCCCAGATAATTATTAATGGCTCATGTCCATGATATAGTCATAGATGTGATATTTGGTTTATGAAGATGATATTCCTCATAGTTATGATGTATGACCCATAGATATGAGATGCCTTATAGATGGGATATGCCTCATAGTTATGATTTATGGCCTAGTAATATATTATGCCTCCTAGTTGTGAGATGCATATTGATATTATTCCTTCTAGATGTGAGATACTTATTGATAGTATGCCTCATAGGTGTGAGATGCTTATTCATATTCTGTCTCCTAGATGTGAGATGCTTATTGATAGTATGCTTCCTACATATGAGATGTATATTAATATTATGCCTCCTGAAGGCGTGATGTTTATTGATAGTATGCCTACTAGATGTGAGATAATGATTGATAGTATGACTCCTAGCTATGAGATGATTATTAATAGTATGCCTCTTAGATGTGAGATACTTATTTAAAGTATGCCTCCTAGATGTGAGATGCTTTTTGATAGTATGTCTGCTCGATGTAAGATGCTTATTGATCATATGCCTCCTAGATGTGAGATGCTTATTGATCATATGCCTCCTAGATGTGAGATGCTTATTGATATTATGCCTCCTAGATGTGAGATACTTATTGATAGTATGTCTCTTAGATGTTAGATGCTAATTGATATTATGCCTCCTAGATGAGAGATGATTAAAAATATGATTCAATGCTTGTAGATATGTTATAACCTACTCATTATGCTATGGCTTAGAGAAATAAGATGGATTATAAATATGATTATTTATATGAGTTTCAGATATGTGTGTAGGCCTAAGGTCGTGATTATGATATTGTAATTATTCCAGACACATTATTGGTCCAAAGGTCATGTTATGATGTCGGTTGGACATTCAGGAAGTGTTTATCCTTGAAAAGGATGTTGTTGTAGTTTATGAATATATATATATATATATATATTGATTCTTATGGTTCCATTGTCTTAATACTGGTGATGACATGCATAGATTTGGTACATTAATGATCATTAAATTGGTAAATAATACGATTCTAGCTAATATTGGATTTATTACTATTTTTCCTTAGTAAGGGTTAAAGAACACTTTTTACCTTACAAATAGATTTCTTCATAAAAATAACTGCCTATTTTAATGGATAGCTTATATGTAAAATAGATTAAAAATGATGTTTTAAAGATTTGATTGAGACATATTCCGATATATGATTTGATACTATAAATTACTCCAATTGTGAGAGATTTCCCCCCTTTGTACACTTTTATAATGATTTAATCCCGAAGTTCACTTCGGGTGATGGATTTATGGATTTACACTCTTTTAAGCCATAACTTGAGTGTGTACACCTATTATACCTATATACACATCACTCTGAAATAGGACGGAGGAAGATTCTGTATTAATGATATAAATTCCAGTTAGACCCAATGAATGATTTTAGTATTGATGTTATATTTATGTGTTTTGATGATTATGATGATACTGATTATCTACCCAGCAAGGACAAATGATGGATACGATGATATGCTTATATAACCGACATGGATGAAGGATTTGGTGATGATGATACTGATACCCAATAAGGTCGGAGGATGATTATATTAATATGGATATACGTACATCTATCGTTTTGAGTCCATCTATCCCTATGTATTACAATTATATGCCAGGTAAGGCCAGTGGGTGATTATGATTATGATGATAATTACGATTATGATGGTGATGGTTATAATGATTATATTATGATACTTTGATTGGTTATGGTATTATGGATTTTGTTGCATTCATCTTTGCATTAACATTGCATATCACCAATATGCGCCTATATTTATCAACCCATATGGGGGGTTTCATAGGTATGTGTGATGACTATGTCTTGTGGTATGTTGTATACTAATTGAACCTTTTAAGCCTAGGCCAGTGGGGGTACGTGATAGGCTCGACTAGGTGTTAGTTTTCCTGACTAGCCGGTTACTTGCATTGTTATTGATATTCTTACTGTCATATTTATGATTATTGTTATGGCTAGTTTATGAAAGATTGGTTAATGATTTGGTATTGAAATTTGATGTATGATTCTGGTCTCTTCTACCTTACAATTTCATTTTTAGGAATGATTAACTCATGATTAGATGTATGGATTAGAAACCCTGAGTATGTTAGTACTAAATACAATTAGGATGATGAGGTCTTGAAATGAAGATATGATGATTTAGGCTGTGCCTCGAGTTGACGTTATATATATATGTATATATATCTATGGTATAACCATTTACCTCTTCCTTCCTTTATTTATTTAGATTGTATATGCATTCTTTGGCCTTGAATACTGTTATATATCTTTCTTTCACCCTTTACTTATATATTGACCAGTGATATACGATGTAGCATTGAGATTTCTGAGTAAAGATGGAATAGGATAGTTCATCCTTGATACTTCCTTAGCCTTATTATGCTAGTTTTGTAGCTATGATTAGAGTAGTTACCCTTACTATATCATTAGCTTTATTATGAGATGGTTGGACATTTGGGTGTAGTTTTCATTTCATTTATATGTTATATTTATCTGCATTATCTTTGGAGCTCGGTTGGCAGTTACCTACTGATTACCATGTCATTTGTACTTATACTACACTTCTGCAACCTGTAGATTGTAGTATGGGTTATTGCCGTCAACGTGTGCTTTATGCGGAGCAGTCATGGTTAGGAGAAATAGAGTGAGCTCTTGAAGTTAGGAGTATTACTTTTCTCCCTCTTATGTACTAGACTAGTCTCTATGTTGTATTTAGAGATGGTTGTATATGTATATTCATTTAGTACCTCTTTTGTATACTTCTTATGTTAGAAGATCTTGTACTAATACCACCAGGTTTTGGGACTATATTATGAATTTGATCTTTTATTACCTTTATTCTACATTCTTTCCATTATTTATTTGGACAGTCCGTTACTAGCCATTCCGAACTACGAGTTTGGTTTGCCTATTGGTGGGTTATAGTAGGCGCCATAATGACTTAAGAAATGGGGTCTTTACAATGAACCAGCCCTAAGAAATTCAATTCTAAGCTAATTTCTATAGTTATTCCCATAATGCACACAAACTTATACTTTCTTCTCAATGCTTCATCTTTACTCTTTCATCTCCTGATGCAGATTGTAAAAAATGAGGATACACGGATTTCGTTGCTTTTTTCACTTCCTATATTTCTTATTCTACCCGTTTGTATCTCCATAACAGTTTAACAAAATCTACTTCTATATTTCTTAACTTATTAATGTCTCAACCCAAACAAATGGACCATATGGGCACCTACGTTATCCTAAGTAGCTAGGAGAACCCTTATTATCCAACAAAAATATAAGGAAGAATTCTATTTTTAAGAGAATTACTGGATTAAATATAACAAAGTAAATTAAATACCAATAAATAAACTTTTCAAAAATTTCTTACCATTATACTTCACTATCCCAAGTCTAGGTCAAACATGTATAAGAGGTACCTATTACAGAACAGATGGACAATAAAATAAATAACATAAATACTCTATCATCTGCCATAAAGGAAGTGTAGATGTTAGTACTGAATATCATTATCCATCTTGCAAGAAGGGATATATTGTACAAAGACACATACTGATAGGCATCATCAGCCGATAGGTGTTAGTCCACATAATAATAAAATAGAATCAAAGAAAAGAAATCGTGATATCTAAAATAAATTATAATACAACTAAGGTGGTAATATCATTACAACACAGTGCTTATATATGTTACATTTCCCTAACTCAATTAACACTAATATATTTACCACTAACATTAATTCAAATGATCCACTACAATCCAACATTAAACCATCACTATTACCCCTTTATTCAGATTACCTATTCCAATACCCACATCTGTTGGTTCAACCCAGTAATCATAGAAAACTCGCACTAAACTCTCGGGCTAACAACCAAATTCTCTCTTATAATATTAATGAATAAAAACTATCCAATAGTGTCAGCTACGATTACAACAAGTATTAATGAAGAAAGTTGACTCATATATAGAAAGCAAGTACATGAGTTTCACTCTTCCAAGTACATGTACACAATAAATATCAAGGCTACAATCAAGCAGGGATACAAATCAAATCATATTTCAGTAAAATACGACAAAGAACACAAGTCTCATTAGCAACCTTATAGATAATCTTAAAGAAGAATTAATTCAATTATTGAAATTTCAGGATTGTCTCTTTGGTATTTTTCATTAGATTTTTCACTTAATATCACTCATCATCATTTCATTTATTATATTATAACCATGTCATCTTATGGCATTCGGTCAAATCATATCTCACAGCAATACCGAAAATTTAATGTCGACGATATTTCTTGACAAATCAATAAGTTACCAGTACTAGAATTTAACATCAATCACATTGCTTGAAAAATCAATAAGGTAGAAATATTGAAATTTAACATCAGTCACATTACATGAGAAATAAATAAGGTAGAAATACCGAAATTTAACGTCGACCATATTTTTACTAACAATCTTTCAACTTTTTTGTTCATAATAAATATGCATCATTCACTTTTTAACATGTATGAAGGTATATATAACAAGCCTTCTTTAATCAAGGTATTATTTTCAATACCATTATGATTATGTATTAAGATCTTTCATTTTTTAAAACTTTTGTCCTCTGTAGGCATTATTTTAACAATTCCTCTTGATCATCACAAGTCAAGATATCAATTCAAGGTGTTATCATTATCAAACAAGCCTCTTATAAGCATAGTTTAACAAATCATCATATCACCAATTTAGCCTCTCATTGGAATCCAATAGATAAAGAGTGTTTAACAATACCAAAGTAAGAATGACATAACATAAATCATAATGAAACACATAATAATACAAGTCACCATTGAGTTCCAACATCACCACCTGCAACTAGAATATTCAATCATATTATTATTTCTACCTATTTCCACATAATACAAATCTCATAATAATTCAAGTCATCTATCCTTTAGATATTACCATGCTCATCAATATTTAGACCTAGCATAATTCTCCTCATAATACTATTGCATAATAAATAAAACATAATTGTAATACCCTAAATTTTTCAAGCTCTATACCTCTTAAAAGTTAGGCTACAAAGTTAGCTTTCCAATGCTTTAAGCCTCGTCTTAATCTGACGTCATGGCGAGAAATTACAGAAGATTTCCCTTAATGGACTGATTCATTATTTTGACTACGACTTAAGGTAACAAGTCATAACCACTCGTGATCAGTCATCACGAGTGAGTCATAGTTACTCTATTAGATCCCTCAGTAGTAGAAAAGTAACGATGACTCCTCACTGCGACTCGTAATTAGTGGCTACGAGTTATATAGAATTATTCATAGTCACAATAGTATGTAATCAAAAAATTCAACCCAGTTGTTTTGAGTCCAATATACGACTCGTATCCAGATATTATAAGTCATTATGAAGACTTATAGCCTGAACAGTAAATGATCAAAAAATCAATCCTCATGTTTTGGTAGTTTTACAAGTTACTTAGACATATATTATGACAACAAATAGCTCCGACCTTATAAGTAAGTCGAGACATCCCTTAGCAATTAAATTCTTGTGAAGAATATAACTAAAGCCAGATTCAAAAGAGCATACCTTTTTGTGTAATAATAATTTCGAATCTCTCATCCCATCAATAGATAGATTATTGAATTACCTTTTGAACGATACCAACATCGTCTTAATCCGATATTAGGGTAAAAAGTTATGACTAAATTACTGAAGCACTGTAAAAAATGCCAAAGACTATGACTCCTGATGATGACTCATAGTCAGACCCTATGATTTGTCAGGAGGAGTCTTCTTCACAGCAGTAGGGGTCAAAATCTAGGATCCTGATGATCACTCAAGCCACGACTCATGGCCAAACCCTACGAGTTGTGACCAAACTCCCCGGGACTGCTCCCAAACATTTTCCAGATGATTCCTAACATTTTTTTGGTCCTTACCCAATCTTTTAACCTCAAAACTATGTCATTTCACCCTCCAAAAAATGGTTATCAAGCGTAAATATTACCTTAACATATCATAACTCAGAAATTATTTATTATAGAGAAATAGGAGGCGATTCCTTTATCTCCAAAGCCAACTAGGGTTATTCAAGTTCAAATTTAATCCCAAGAAATTTATCCAAGAATTCTACAATCAGGTATGTGTGTTATCCATCAATGGGCCCATTCCACCCATAGAGTACCAAGAATCTCCTATTTTACAAGTATAAAATGTTTTCCTTCAATTTGATGAAATCTCATGTAAACTATGAATTTTATAAAAAATTCCTCAATTTCTTTGATTCTAAACCACGAAAATACTCTCTTCTATGACAATGATGTTTCCATATGTTTGCTAATCCAAATGTCTACTCCATGCTTAATTAGTGAAATATTAGGTTTAAAGCATAATTTTTTCTCTTCCATGGACTGGTCAGTTCTATATTAGATAGTGATGGTGGGTTATGAACACCTGTTACATGTAGTTTTTATGATATCAACTAATTGCAAGGGACTAGATACCTGGATATGTAAGAAACAATAAAACTGGCATGCGTTGTCTGCACAGTTTCGTCCTCTTGTGTAACAAACATGCAGGTGCTATTTTTTACTGATTAGGACAACTGGTCCAATGATTTCATCCCAAATCATCACTCATCTATTAAGGAAAGTGATGCTTCTTCATCAAATGAGGTTTTTGCAAATTTAGAGTAGAAGAGAGATAGAAGTAAAAAATCCACTGCTCAAGTTCTTTAGCTATTTATATGAGCATAAATTGAAATTATTCTAGAGTTAGTACTGGTTTTTAAATGAAATACTCATGCTATACGAGTAGTGTTTTTCTTTTTGAGTATAGAGTGATTAGGTAGAGTGCCTAAGTGTGAGGCTGACAAGAGTTAATCAGCATAGAGAGGCTTTAGTAGAGTTTCCAAGATGAGCTTATAGTAGAGTTATTATAAGAGAAAGAAGCCTAGAGGTAGGCTGAAATCTAGACTATAATCAGGAGGTTGATTATAGTATATTTATTGAGATGCTTGTGAGGTCAGGCTGTGGTATTTCACTTCCTGGGTTTCCATGTAAAAGCCTTGTGTTTTTACCTTCCTACACATTCTTTGTTTTTCCAGCACCTCATAGTTTCTTTACTGTTCTTTTGCTTATGATTGACTTTGATGGTCCTTGTCCCTTACTATGTGGTGCAACACCCAAGGGTTCCAATAATTGGTATCAGAGCGAGTTCACTCTAAAAGGTTCTTACCCGAAGTATTTTGGTCATTATTGCTTCTACAACTAAACTTAGTGTGGAAAGAAAAGAAGCAAATAGGGAGAGATTCCTGACATTAAAGGCTTTAGAGTCTGACCCAGGTTAAGAAGATAATGATGTTGCACTTCTGGAAATAAAGATTGTTGTAGTTATAAAATAGGGTGATCGACTTTGCAAAAATAATGACCAAAATCCTAAAAAGTAAAAAAGAAAAGATGTATCTAGCTGTATAATAAAGAAGGTGTTGGATTCATGGTAAGACTCCACAAATAAATCTGAGAAAGTCAAGGAGGATGGAGATGGTTTCCTGCTGAAACATGGTGAGAATAAAATAACCTCACGATCCTGTATCTCTCTAATGTCCCATACTGATAGAGAAGAAAATATGCTAGAAAAAAATGACAACAACCAAAACTGGTTTATGGATAGTGGTTGTTCTAACACATAACTTAGAGGGTTGATTGTCTTCTCTCTCTCAATGCACTTTAAGTGGGAGGTGTGTCTTTTGGAAATGTCAAAAAGGTTATATCAAAGGAGTTGGAAATATTGGGAAGTCACCTCATTATGCCATAGAAGATGTGTATTATGTGAATGGGCTAAAGTACAGTCTACTACGTGTATCTCAAATATGCGACAAAGAAAATAAGGTAAAATTCTCATATGATGGTTGCATTGTATCAAACATGAAATCTATGAAGGATTATTCTCAAAGCCCATAGGATTAAGAACATGTATGTAGATGATCTGGATTCTATGGCCGATGGGGAATTAACTTGTTTACGTGCACAAGTTGAATATACTAATTTGTGGCACGGAAGATTAGGGAATGTAAGTTCCTTGATGTGAAACAAACTGATTTAAAGGTACCTGGTCCATGGCCTGCAAGAGTTGAAATTTCTAGATAACAAAGTTTATGATGCCTTTATTAAAGGTAAACAGACTAGATCCTCCTTCAAATCGAAGAAACAAGTAAGTACTTTTAGACTTCTTGAGATACTTCACATGGATTTATGCGTACCTATAAAATTTCTAAGTAGAGGAGGCAAGAAATATGTGCTGATCATTATAGATTACTATTCCAGGTTCACCTGGACAATGTTTATTAGAACCAAAGATTAAACATATGAGGTTATTGTGGATTTTGCCGAGAAAATCCAAGTGAGACTACATTGCAAAATTGCTGAATTTAGGTCTGATCATTTGATTGAATTTAAAAATTCACAAGTTGATGAATTCTGTGCTGACCAAGGAATAATTCAAAACTTTTCTGCTCCCAGAAATCCACAACAAAATGGATTTGTTGAAAGGAAAAATAGAACTCTCATAGAGATTGCTAGGACTCTGCTAATTGATAGTGGTCTTCCAAAGAGTTTCTGGGATAAAGTAGTGAATACTTCTTTTTTTATGTGACTAAAAACTATTTAATTAGATCACTTTTGAATAAAACTCTATATCATCTAGTATTCAATAGAAAGCCTAGGATAAACTACTTCAGACCTTTTTGATGCAAATATTTTCTGCTAAAGAACAGAAAGAGAGAATTGGGAAAATTTAATTCCAAGAGTGATGAAGCCGAGTTTTTAGGATACTCCTCAACTATCAAGGCTTACATAATGTTCAATAAAAGAACTCTGTGTGTTAAAGAAATATTCATGTGATCTTTAATGAGTCAGGAAGTCAAATGAATATCGGAGATAGTGAAAGTTTAGAAGATGAAGAACTCATTCCTATTCAAAGGGATATTATTACTGAAGATGATGATCAAGGTATTAATGATGTACATGAGAGTGATGATAGTGGAGATGATCCAGGATCTCAGACACAAATCTTATCTCTACTAGAAGAACAACCAGAGAAAACTAGTCAGAATTCACAGAGACCTGGTCCCAATGGTATCAATCTCAAAAGGAAAAATTAGAGGCATAAATCCCCTCACCCCCTTGAGAACCTAACTACACCCTTGGAAACTAGAGATCAAATAAGAACTCAAGCAAGGAACTCTATGATATTTTTAACCCTTTTATCCTAAAGTGTGACCAAGAATGTAAAAGGGGCCCTTAAAGATGCTAATTGGGTTAATGAAAAGCAAGAAGAGCTTCATCAATTTTAAAGAAGCAAAGTCTGGTATTTAGTTCCTAGGCCTATTGATAGAACAATCATTGGGACAAAATGGGTGTATAGGAATAAGCAAGTTTAAAATAGAGCTATCAATAGAAAATAAAAAAGGTTGGTTGTTCAAGGTTATAACTAGGAAGAATGGATTGACTATGATGAGATCTTTGTCCCTTTAACCAGAATAAAGGCAATCAGAATTCTTGTTGCATTTGCTGTATACATGGGATTCAAACTATTTCAAATGGATGTTAAGTGTTCTTTCTTGAATTGAAATCTGAAAGTAGAAATGTATGTCAAACAACCTCCAGGTTTTGAAGATGTAGATTTTCCTCATCATGTACTTAAATTGAGAAATGCTCTTTATGGTTTGAAGCAAGAACCAAGGGCCTACTATGAGAAACTCTCACAATTTCTCATAGAGAATGGCTTAAGAAGACAGAAAATGGATAATACCCTATTTTTAAAGACCATAGGTAATAGTCTATTGATTATTCATATATATGTTAATGACATTATATTTGGATCTACTTATGAATCCATATGTGAAGAATTTGCTAAACTGATGGGAAGTCAATTTGAAATGGCTATGCTGGGCAAATTGAGCTTGTTTATAGGTCTAAAGATTAAGCAAACCTCTTAAGGGATAATTATTTGTCATGAGAAGTACATAAATGAGCTGTTGAAAAATTATAACATAGGAGATGCCATGCCAGTTGATACCCAAATTAGAACCAGCTTAAAAATGGACAATGATAAGTTAGGTCCTTTATTGAATGAGACAATATATAGAAGGATTATTGAATCCTTCTTATATCACTGCAAGTAGGCTTGAAATTATTTTCAGTATAGGAATGTGTTCTAAATTTCAAGCATGCCCAAAGGAGTCCCATCTGAAAGCTGCAAAAAGAATTCTTAGGTATTTGAAGGGGATAAAAGACCTAGTCCAATACTATCCATCAGGATATAGTATTGACTTGGTGGGATATGCTGAAATTTATTATGATGGATATTTAGTAGATAGAAAATGCACTTCAGGAACAACACATTTTCTTGGTCATCCTTAATCTCTTGGGGTTTGGAGTAGTGAAATTAGTTGCTCTATCTACTATTGAGGCTGAATATATTGCTGCAGCTTCTTATTGTGCACAACTTCTATAGATCAAACGGCAATTGAAAGACTTTGGTATTATCTCAGCAACTATCCCTCTAATTTGTTATAACATAAGGTCAAGAAATATATCCCAGAATCTAGTGAAACATAAAAGGACTAAGAACATTGATGTGAGGTATCACTTCCTAAGAGACAATGTTGAGAAAGGGACAATCTGTATGAAGTTCTACAATACTAAGGATCAAATAGTAGATATATATACTAAGGCACTTCACAAGGAGCAATTTGTGAAGAACAAGTTGAGGTTTGGGCAGATCAAAATTACCTAACCTCCCATGAGAATCAATAGTTCTCCATAAAATTGGCTATGATAAGGAGAATAAGTATCCTTGGTAAAGTATATAGGTGTTAGTCTAAATCTTTATCATACCTTTCCAGGTATACACCCATGGGAACAAGTTTGGAAGAAAACAAATAAAGTATGCGCAAATGTGAGAAATCACTAAACGAAAAAGAAGGACCTAGTCCTATCTCTCAGGTTAGAAACATGAATGTGCATGTTTTTCTTTTTGTTATATAAGAAAATGCCATATTTTCTCTCCCCATGATAGAAAAATTATCTAAGGAAAAAATAAAATCAATTTCATCTTTACATTAACCCCATGGACCTTGCTAAAATGAACTATCCAAATTATCCAAAGACAAATCCTTTTCTTTACTAACTTTTACATTGAAAATTTTTCCCTAAAAATATTTACCCTCATTGACAGTGTGAAAGGAAGTTTGGATGGTCCAAGGAACAAAATAACAAGCCTGAAAACAAATCCTTAGTAGTAAATTCTGAACATCCTATTAAAAAGAACCAAATTTCTGAGAGACCAGGTCACAAGAAAAAGAAAATTCAGATGAAAAATCTAGCAAGGCTTGTAAAAGAAGAAACACCAACTACAAATGCTAGAAAATGCTAAAAATGTGTGTGCTGGTGCAAAGTTAGAAAAGTGATGCACTTATGATGAAGGTTGTAATTCTAACCAATGAGGCTTCTAAACTTGAATTGTTAAACTATCCTAAGATGACATCATGTCTCCAAATCTTCTCCCACAATCCTCCATATTTTTCCTCCAACTTCTGTGGATTTTCCTATAGAACTTGAAATGTAACTCTTGCACTGAAATGATACATAATTTGCTCGACATGAATATGTTCCTGATTTTTTCTCTTTATTTAGTTCTATCTTAAAATTGTTCCTTATTATTAGTGTTGCCCCACTGGCCATGAGTTAAATAACTTATGCTTACCATTACTCTAAGCATACTGTTCTTAATTTTCAATGATGCCAAAAGGGGGATACTCACAGATCTAATAAAAAGGATAGGGATCTCAATGGAGGAAAACTGGAAAGTGTTATTAAACAAAGGAAATGTTACACATAAGTATATATGTTGATAAGGGGAAGAAATGATGTGATGAGCTACAGTAAAGGTTTGAAGGCACTGTTACAGGGGGAAGCAAATGCAAATATTCTCAGGGTCTTTTTGCGATAAATAACAACAAAGAAACTGGTCCATGTGTTGTATAAAAATGTTGGAATCATGATGATAGGGTAAAATTCATCTTCAGATGGTAATCACACTAATTAAATATGATGAATGTGAATTGATGCTCAAAACTGCATTGTTCATTTGTAATCATCTAAAAGAGGGAAATTTCTATATGTAGTTTTGATGATAAGAAGCTAACTACAAGGGACCAGGTCCCTGGATGTTCAAGGAACAACACAACTATCACGTATTGTCTGCTGAGTTTTGTCCTCTTATGTAATAAACTTGCAAGTAATATTTGGTTTTGATTAGGAAAGTTGGTCCAATGTTATTTCAGCCCTAATCATCACTCATTTATAAATGGAAAGAGACACTTCTTCATCAAATGAGGTTTTTGAAAATTCAAGAGTGGAAGAAAGCTACAAGCAAAAACTCTCCACTGCTCAAATACTTAACTATTTATGTGAGCTTAAATTGAATTTTTTCTTGAGTTAGTACTGGTTTGTAACTGAACTTCTCATGCTATAAGAGTAGTATTTTTCTCTTTGAGTAGAGAGTGCTTATGTAGAGTTGCCTAAGTGTGAGGATGATTAAAGTTAATCAGCATTGGGAGTCCTTGGTAGAGATACCAAGACGAGCTTGTAGTAGAGTTATTACAAGTAAAGGGAGCCTAGAGGTAGGCTAAAGTCTAGAAAATAATTAGGAGATTGATTATAGTGGATTTATTGAGGTAGTTGTGAGGGAAAGTCGTAGGTTTTCCCTTCCTGGGTTTCCACATAAAATTCTTGTGTTTTTACCTTCCTATACTGTCTTTGTTTTTCTAGCACCTCATAGTTGATATACTGTTCTATCGCTTATGATTGACTTTGAGGGACCTGGTCCCTCACTATGTAGTGTAACCCTCAAGGGTTCCAACAACACGCAAAACCTATTTATTTACACATATTTCATATTTTCAAGTGACAAGTTATTCAAACCATGTTTATTTTATTACATTCAGATTATAAATGCACTACCAGTTTTTCAGAATACCATGTTAAGCAAATAAATTATCAGTAAATATACTAATATGTGTTTCCTATGCCAGTTCAGTTGGGAGCATAGCTTAGCACCGAGTGAATGTAGGGATGGCAACTCCTCTGCCAGCTTAGTCAGAGTCATTAGTAGTAGTGCCTAAGCTCCATAACTACATAGTCAACATAGGTTATGAGGGGTCACCCGTTAGTTTAGGCTTGACTTCTTCTCCGGGGCTACCTGTAAATTTAGGCTTGACTCTATAGTACAGGACATCATTTTTGTGAATCCATAATATCATTGTTAGTACACGTGGTGAGGTATATCATCCTTCAAACTGGGGTTACAGATTGGACCTTGATTAGCTCAGATTGGGGCATTTCGATTAATTGTTACCTCCTACCATCTTAGTTTACTATTTAGGTCACATTAGCTCAGGTTTTCATGACAAAGTGTTCAGTATATCAATTATTCAGTTATTCAGCTTTACATATATTTAAGCACATTCTTTACTTTGTCTTGCATTTGTTTTACATATTCATGCATTCATGCTCAGTATTCATACATGATCCTCAATATGGTGTTACAACCTATTCATCTTTAACTTGAGATTTACATATAGTACTCATGTTTCTACTGTTTTTAGATTACAATATTGGTTTCAACTCATGATTTATAATCTTCACTATGTCTTACATCTTTTATGTACAACTATGATTTAAATGAATACTTCAAAAAATAGCTTATGTTCTCAATTTTAGACTATATTTTAAGTATTTCAATGATTTACTACATGTCTCACATACTTAGTAAATTCCAAAGTACTGACCACATATATTAGTTTATGGCTACATTCTTTTATGATGTAGGTTATTGATGTAGCCCACACACGAGGGTCAGACAGCTCTCAACAATCAACCAGTAGGTGATGACTTCTCTTATTTTGGGACTCAAGTTAGTTGCATTTCTTGTATTTTATTTCTATTTCTCTTATGTATTTATTTGGAAAAGTTGGGGGTTGTGTCTCGACTACCTATAGTTAGCGTATAAGAGGCATCATAGATGTTCAGTTAGCATCAGTATTTGTAATTTAAGTTCTTATTACTCTATCAAGTTTTAGTATTGTAAGCTTTGATCAGTTATGTATTAAAACAACTGATCTCATGTTTAATATGTTTCCTCTAAGTTATTTATAGTTTATATATATATATATATATATATTAAATCAGCTACTCAAATATCATTCCAGTACATGAGTTAACTTGGGATCACTTATAACTACCCGAGACTACCCCCTAGTCGTTATATGGTGCTAACGATCTCGAGGGACCACAAGCTAACCTATGAGCTGGTACCTGCTGTGAGAATTGAATAATATAATCATGAATGCAGAAGAATAACTGAAATGCCATAATGTTTTAATAATAAAACGACTACTGAATTATGAATCTGGAATAATACTAAAATCTGAATAGCTAACTGTAGTGTCTGAAAAGCCTCTAAAATGAATACTGTGAGTTGATGGGACAGGCCCCAACTAACTCTACTAACTACTGAGATAAATACATGAAGTAATATAATCTGTCCTTGGATGATGAGGACTCACCACTACTAATGTACTGCTGATGATCTGAGGGACTAAGTGCGACCCAAGAATTGAGAGTCACACCTATGATATGATACATAATAGCATAAAAGAAAGGTATGCGATCAGTACTTTGAATATACTGGTATGCTAAAAGAGGTAGGTTGATATGCATGGTTTAAAGAATAGGAATAATAATAATAGCTAACTGATTATACTTGTAAAACATAGAGTACTGAGTAGAGAACCTGAGATCTATAGGTACTAAAAATATGGAGAAAATTATAAATACCAAATATGCTTGACAGCTTGTAATAACTGAAGATACGTGAAAAATCTATGGACACTGAGGATGCATGACCAAGTATATAACATGGACTGAGTAAAATCTATAAACTGAAATCAGTATGCTTTGGTCAAACAATACTAAGACTGAATAACTAAGCTGGGACTGTAACTGAGACTATATCTGAGACTGTGGGAGGTATCATCTAATCGATATTCCATAATTTGAGCTAATCGGGGTACAACCTGTAACCCAAGTTGGAAGGGTGTTAGTTCCGCGCCACGGGTACTAATGCTGGATGTGTGGATCCACTAAAATGATATAATGTCCAAAGGACTAAGTGTGTAAATCCTGAACTGACGGGTGACCTCTGCGAGATAGTCAAGCCTAATCTGACGGGTGACTACACATATCCTATATTGGCTACATAGTTCTGGAGTATAGGGACTACTACTAATGACACTACCTATCAGAGGGGGAAACCTCCATCCCTGCACTCTCTCGGTGCTAAATCCTACTCCCAACTTAAAGACACTAAGATACTAGACTGTTCTGAGTTTAATGACTGATATCTGACTATTCTGGTAATTCTCATAATATACTCTGAAGACTATTTTATAATGTACTGAGACTAGACTAAATAAACATCTATGGTTTTTGGGTAATCAATACCCCCAGGACTTAAAAAAATAATAATAAAATGACACTAAATCTTGAAGGACAAAACATGAATGCTTTTATTTAATGAATCACTTTTGTAGGCATTTTATCAAACACTTATAGTTCATGGTTTAAAAAATCGTAGGAATGTCATAAAACATATAGATTTAGCATTAATCTGACATAATGGAGTTAAATCGAGGTCTTGTTTAACAAATAACAACATTCAAACATTAAAGATTAAATAATAACAATAATTTCATGGTAACATGGTATAGAATCATAATTCATGGAGATTCACTGGTGAAATCACAATTTAAAACATAATAACTTGAAAATTTCACAATTTTATAATTTAGAAAGGTTGGTTAGACTCCATGGATGAAAGGGATCCATGGATGAACATCTAACTTACCTTAATTGATGGATTATTTGAAGTTCTAGGTGAACTCTTCAGGATTGATCTTGAACTTAAGAGCTAGGGTTATTGATTGGGAGAGAATGCCTTTTGATTTGGGGGAAATTAATTAAAGAATGATTTTAAAAATGTTTTTAGGGCTTAAATATCACATCTGGGTGGACTAAAATAATGGGGAAAGGACTACTTTATCCCTGAACAAAATATTAATGTTTTGTTGAATTTTCTCGAAATGGGCACTTGGCACGACGCGGTGCTATTGCACTATGTCACTAGAAACTTTCAATTGGGAACTGAGGGCTTGGTGCGATGCGGAGGAATCACGGTGCCCTTTTGATTCTGAAATTCACCCTTGGCGCCATGTGCCATTATCGCGACAGGACACTGTAAAAGGACAATTGGGATTTTGGCTTACGACGCGACACGGTGGTTTCATGGAGCTTCACTAGAAATTGACAATCGTCATTAATGATGGCTCCGTGATGTGCTAAGGTTTAAAATAATGGTGTTAAATGGCTGAAACATATAATTATATTTCCCCGCAAAATCCTCTTCCAGTAAATCCTCTTCTAGTCTGAGCCTTAGAGCATATTTGGTAAAGCAAAAAATATGAGTCTAAATGTTTCAAAAATATCTTCCCAAGTATGAAATACTTTGAATCATGTGGGAATCTATTTGAGCATGAATTAATATCATAGAGGTCCACTAACTCAAGGACGAGTTGAAAGCTTTCCTACCGTTCAAGTTTTAGTGAGAGTCAAAACTTTGGTCAACTTCAATCGACCATAAATCTTTGAATATATCTAATTATTGGACCTATAATATATCAAATGAAATCTCTTTTAATTATCTTTCTAAAAATACCAATTTCGTCAAAAACTGATGTCGGACCAAAAAGTTATGTCAATTTTACTCCAACATATCAGGCTTAGAAACTGAGTTACGACATTCGTGATAAGCTGTCACGAGCGTGACGACCTATCACCAATGTCATCATCCCTAGGCAGATTTCTACCTCTAGTGACGACATTTTGTGATAAGCTGTCACACCCGTGATGACCTATCACCAATGTCGTCAACCTTAACCAGAAACTCAAAATTTTACCCTTTTCTGACGACATTTTGTGACGACTTATCACCAACTTGATGTCTTTTCACGGATGTCATTAACTATTTTTTTCTTCAACTTAAGGAAGGTTTTGCAAGGATATTTTGGTATTTTCCCACCTTTTGGAGTTCTCTGTAAATATGAGGAACCCCATCCAAACCATAATTCCTTCATCTATTCTTCCAATTCTCTTAAGAGAAAATATCTAGGGTTTCAATTCAAGAACCCTAATCTTTCAAAAATTCATCCATAATTCTTTAAGATTTCTTCAATAATTAAGTTCCTCATAGTGTAGGCTTCGAGAATTATTTATTACAAGTGCGGATAGAGTCTCAAGCATTAGAATTTATCTAATTTCAAAGATTAAGGTATGTAGATGTTGATTCTTGGGTCTCTTTCATCCAAGAAGCTCAAGAACCCTTTTCAAAAATCAAAGATTTTTATGTTTATGAGTTTTTAATGATTTGTATGAGTTGAAATTGATGTTACATGTGTTTTTGAGTTTTGATTCATGTTTGTTTACAAAATTCATGAGCCTTGACCCTAGTAGGTGGAATCCATGTGATATTTGTGATGAATCTTCTTTATATTGCTTTCTATGTGATGTGTTCATGTCAAAAGGGTATAGAAATGGTTGAATAAGCGAAGCATGTTCCCCCTAGGTTTTTTAAAGAGCTTAGGTGAAGCATAAGGGCCATTGTAGCATGTTGAAGATGAAACCCCAAATTGTGAGTTAGTTTATGCATGCCTAGTGTTTGATAAAATGCCCAAGTGAATGAATTATTCCATGGTAGTAGGAAATCTCCCAATAAGTGTGAACCCGTGCATATCTAGTGTTTGTTGAAGGACCTTAGTGAATAAGTGGAGATGTGATAGTAGTAAATTCCCCAATTATGTGCTCTTGATATATGCTAAGTTTTTAATACATTCCAAGTGGTTAGAAAGTAAGATATTATATGATAGTATGAAGTTTCCCCAAGACATGTGATATCCAAACACATGTCAAGACTGATTTAGGTATGAAATAGTTGAGGTAAAACCTTATTAAATGGAGTACGATTTAGTAGCATGTTTCCCCTACGTTATTATATGATTATGATTCAGAGATGCTTACAGTGACCCCTTGGCAATTGTGATAATGAATAGATGTTTGTGATCCTTAAATGCTTGAGGTGATGTCTTATTGACTATGAGATGCTTGGATGATTGTGATGATGAATGAATGCTTGTGATGATAAATGAATGCTTCTGATGATGAATGAATGATTGTGGTGATGACTAGTCAAGAATGATTATGCTTTACTTTTATGTTATCGAGTCCAGGAGGTATTTATACTTGACAATAGAGCTGTTGTCTAGAGACTATATCAGTTTCTTCATAATTTCAGTTGATCCATGATTCTTAGAACTCAGTGAACTATAGAACTCTGTATCCCCGGACAAGTGCAAAACTTAAGAAATCTCAGTAATCTCAGTTATCTCTATAATCTCAGTATCGCTAGTAATCTAGCCTCAGTCCTGTAATTAGCTCAGATCTAATAGTATTCAAGTTATTCAATTCTAATCTCAGAAGCTATTTGAGTAATCCATTCAAGCTCTGTATAGTCAGTCAGATACATTGATTTGATACCTTTTTCGTCAAATAAGGAACTAAGTAATCTCAGCGTAACTCAATATGATCTTTTAAGAAACATGATCAGTATCAGATTCAGTTCAGTTGTGTTCAGTTATGATTTCAGTTTAGAGTCTTTCAGTTGGGAGTAGAAACTAATACTGAGTGAGATAAGAGATGGCAGCTCCCCATCATAGAGGCTGAGTCGTTAGGAGAAATCCCTGAACTCTAAAACTGCGTAGCCAGCGTAGGATGCAGGAATAACCAACAATAGAGACTGTCACCGTCAGAGAGGTTTGACTATTATATTGCCTCAGGCCGACTTCCTGCGAGGGTCATCCCGTTAGAGAGGATTTAACCGAGAGATCTTTACCCATGACATGGTATTAACACCCTTCTAGTTGGGGTTACAGGTTGGACCCCACCTATGGTAGGTTGGGGCATGTCAGTTAAGTAACTACTTCCCACAGTTGCAGTTTCAGTATCAATCTTCAAAAATTAGGACTGTGTGGTACAGTCGTCTATCTCAGTGAGAAACTCAGATAGTTCTATTGATTTGTGGACCATCCCATCAGATAGGCTTGGTCTCATAGACAGATTCTTATTCTCATATCTAGAGATCTCCCGTCAGAGAGGCTTGATCTCAGTCTCAAACCATGTTGAGTATTCTTATTATCATATCTACAGATCTCCCGTTAGATAGGCTTGATTTTTATCTCAGATTCTGTTAAGTATTGTTGTTGTTAGATTCGGACATGATCATGCTTCTTATCATTGATAATCACTTCCAAAATAATCTATTAGAAAAGTTAATCTCTAATTCTGTCAGTCGAAAGCAGTACACTAAGAATTCAATCCTTGTTGTAAGTACATCCAGACTCTTAGTTATCAGTATCAGATGAGTCAGTGATTCAGTATCTCAGTATCAGTAGTGAGTTCAGTTTGTAGTAAAGTGGTATCCGAGTTTCAGTAACTAGAGTTACGGTGATTATGTTCATGGTCTGTGCATTCATGTATGTGTTCTCATGCGGCATCTTCATGATTATTCAGTTTAGATATTGTGCATGTATGAGCCCTTGCATTAGCCTATATCGTCTACATACTTGGTACATTCCTGTATTGACACATTTGCACTATGGTGTTTTATTTGACACCATAGGTTCTGAGGCACACGATCCAGAGTATCTTCAGCAGTTTAGTCCCAGTCAGCTGCAGTAGCAGTGAGTCCTCTTCTTTCGAGGATGAATTTCAGTTTACTATTATTGATTCAGTCTTTGTTTATTTTCAGTTGATGTAGTTAGTTGGGGACCTGTTCCATCAACTTGGCAGTTTAGATAGTTTAGAGGCTTTTCAGATGGATGTATTAGTTTTCAGTTTTTTGTATTATGAGTATTCATAGATGTGTTGAACCTTATGGCTAGTTTTTAGATTTATTTTAGATATTATGTAGTGTACAGGTACAGATATCAGTAAAGGGTTAGCTTGTGGTCTTTCGGGGTCATAAGCACCGTGTGATGTCCCGAGATGGGATCTCGGGGCCTTACAAACTTGGTATCAGAGCCAGGTTATAGAGTGTCCTAGGGAGTCTGAAAAGCTGCATCTTGTAGAGTCTTGTGTATGGGTGTGTAGCGCGCCATATTTATGTACAAGAGGATATAGGATGTTCTTAGGAGTAGTTTTCCTTCTTTCAGTGATCATTTCGTGTGAGTGAGCATGATCTCAAGTTGGTTCTCAGTCTAATCCACTTGTTTCTTCCAATTACAGAGTATGCCTTCTCGCAGATATTTTATCCGTGGGGTTGATGATCATCCCCCACAGCCAGTAGATCCTTACAATGAGAGTGTGTCACATGCAAAATTTTAGGAAACTTTTCAGGCGCTAGCCTAAGATGTGACTAGTGTTCAGGGCAATCTTCTGCTGCAACCCCACCTCAGCAAGATGGGGACTTAGCCGCAGCCAGAATCAGAAGTTTTATGAAAATAAACCTGCCTGAATTCTTTAGGTCAGTAGTAGGTGAGGACTCGTAGATTTATCTAGAGGAGGTGTGGAAGATCACCCAGATTATGCATGTTTCTGAGAAGGAGAGTGTTGATTTAGCATCTTATAGGTTGAAGGATATTTCTCATGATTGGGTAGTGATATGGGAAAAGAGTAGAGGGGAGAATGCAACTCCTATGACTTAGCTTCTAGATAGGTTTTTCCCGCTAGAGATGTGAGAGGCTAAGTATGGTCCTGACTTAAGTTTAACTAATTAGCTAAGTATGGTCCTGACTTGATAGGTGACCCTAGAGCGAGTATGAGTAAGTTTGTGACTGGTGTATCCAGGTTAGTGTTCAAAGAGTGTAGGACTGCTATTCTTCATAGAGATATGGACCTTGCTAGACTAATGATACATGCGTAATAGATTGAGGAAGATAAGATGAAGGAGAGAGAGAGTGAGTAAGAGAGCCAAGATAGGTAGTCGTTGTTTCTCGCAGTTAGGGTCTCAAGGTGGTAGTAGTTCTCAGTATGGTCAGAGATTTTTAGTTCCAACTCCATTTTCAGCTAGTATCCCCGCACCTGTGTTTAGGGGTGTCAGATATGAGGGAGCGCCAAGATCCAAAGCCCATAGTAGTACTAGTGTAGTTCGTACCCATCCTTGTTATGGAGAGTGTGGGAGGCTCCACCAAGGTGTGTGTGGATCCGGTAGTGATGTATGCTTTGGGTGTGGTGAGCCAGTCCATAGAATGCGAGAATTTAGGGTGCTGACTCAAAGGGGTAGACTTCGTGCATTTCAGGCTCGCCTTGATCGGGAAAGATCCCCTAAAATAGACCCGGGTATGTTATGAGCCCTTCATTTTTATGATGTGCATTGATAGATCCTTTGCTCCCTTTTTGAGCTTATACATTAGCATGAGTCATGTATGAGTTTCAAATCTTGATTGGTCAATCATGACCCAGTCTGTAGGTGCCCCGCGCACCGCCCCAGTATTTTAGCAAAGTGTGTTTAGAAGGACATAGAGTCCCAAGGGGGAGATACCCCATAGTATTATGATGTTTCATGCCATTAGATTCATCCCGATGCATATTCAAATTTTTTTTATGAAGTTAGCATCAGTCGTTATTGCATTGTCATGTCGTGCTTTTGAAAGTTAGCTTAGCCGGACATTCATGCATTAGATATGAACATTTAGTAGAAATGAGTTCATCTTGTTAGTGTGTGATCAGTCATGCATTCTTGAGATCAGCCCAGTTATGAGTCCATGCAGCACATATGCATGAGTGTTATGAGAATTCAGCTATAAGTAGATTCAGTCGAGTATTACATGCACCAGATATGAATCCTGCCCAGTGTGAGAACTCTACATGTCAGTGGTTCCAGTTGTGTAAGCATTCCTTGAAATGTTTCTGTTTCTTAAGTAGGTTCTATTGATCCGTATTTTTAGTCTATCAAGCGACATTCGAGGATGAATGTTCCCAAGGGGGAGATAATGTAATGCCCCAAAAAATCCTCTTCCAGTTTGAGCCTTAGAGCGTATTTGGTAAAGAAAAAAATCCGAGTCTAAATGTTTCAGAAATATCTTCCCAAGTATGAAATACTTTGAATCGTGTGGGAATCTATTTGAGCATGTATTAAGATCATAGAGTTCCTCTAACTGAAGGACGAGTTGAAAGCTTTCCTATTATTCAAGTTTTAGTGAGTGTCAAAACTTTGGTCAACTTCAATAGACCATAACTCTTTGTATATATCGAATTAGAGGACCTACTATATATAATGAAATCTCTTTGAATTATATTTCCAACTATACCAATTTCGTCAAAAACCGATATCGGAGAAAAGAGTTATGCCTATTTTACTCTAGCATGTCAGACTGAGAATTTGAGTGACGACATTCATGATAATCTTTCACGAGCGTGATGACCTATCACCAATGTCGTCATCCCTGGGAAAATTTCTACCTCTAGTGATGACATTTTGTGAAAAGCCATTACGCCCGTGATGTCCTATCACCAATGTCGTCAACCTTAACTAGAAACTCAAAATTTCACCCTTTTGTGACGACATTTCATGACGTCTTATCACCAACTTGACGGCTTGTCACGGATGTCGTCAGCTATTTTTTTCATCAATTTAAGGACGTTTTTGCAAGGGTATTTTGGTATTTTCTAACCTTTTGAAGGTCTCTATAAATATGAGGAACCCCATCTAAACCCTAATTCCTTCATCTACTCTTCCAATTCTCTTAAGAGAAAATATCTAGGGTTTCAATTCAAGAACCCTAATCTTCCAACAATTCATCCATAATTCTTCAAGATTTCTTAAATAATCAAGTTCCTAATAGTGTGGGCTTCAAGAATTATTTATTACAAGTGTGGATAGATCTCAAGCATTAGAATTCATCCAATTTCAAAAATTAAGGTATGTAGATGTTGATTCTTGGGTTCCTTTCATCCAAGAAGCTCAAGAACCCTTTTCAAAACTCTAAGATTTTTATGTTTATGGGTTCTTAATGATTTGTATGAGTTGAAATTGATGTTACATGTATTTTTGAGTTTTGATTCATGTTTGTTTACAAGATTCATGAGACTTGACCCTTGTAGGTGGAATCCATGTGATATTTGTGATGAATCTTCTTTATGTTGCTTTCTATGTGATGTGTTCATGTCAAATGGGTGTATAAATGGGTTAATAAGAAAAACATGTTCCCTCTAGGTTTGATAAAGAGCTTAGGTGAAGCATAAGGGCCATTGTAGCATGTTAAAGATGATACCCCAAATTGTGAGTTACTTTATGCATGCCTAGTATTTGATAAAATGCCCAATTGAATGAATTATTCCATGGTAGTAGGAAATCCCCAAATAAGTGTAAACCCGTGCATGTCTAGTGTTTGTTGAAGGACCTTAGTGAATAAGTGGAGATGTGATAGTAGTAAATTACCCAATTGTGTGCTCTTGATATATGCTAAGTTTTTCATACATGCCAAGTGGTTAGAAAGTAAGTTATGACATAATAGTATGAAGTTTCCCCAAGCCATGTGATATCCAAGAACATGTCAAAACTGATTTAGGTATGAAATAGTTGAGGCAAAACCTTGTTGAATGGAGTTATATGATTGTGATTCAGAGATGCCTAAAGTGACCCCTTGGCGATTGTTATGATAAATAGATGTTTGTGATCCTTAAATGCTTGAGGTGATTTCTTAATGACTGTGAGATGCTTTAATTATTGTGATGATAAACGAATGCTTGTGATGATGAACGAATGCTTGTGATGATGAATGAATGATTGTGGTGATGACTAGTCAAGAATGATTATGCTTTACTTTTATGTTATCGAGTCCTGGGGGTATTTATACCCAACAATAGAGTTGTTGTCTAGAGCCCATGTCTGTTTCTCGATAATTCCAGTTGATCCATGATTCTCAGAACTCAGTGAACTATAGAACTATGTATCCTCAGACAAGTGCAGAACTTAAGAAAGCTCAGTAATCTCAGTTATCTCTGTAATCTCTGTATCGCTAGTAATCTAGCCTCAGTCTTGTAATCAGCTCAGATCTAATAGTATTTAAGTTGTTCAATTCTAATCTCAGAAGTTATTCGAGTAATCTATTCAAGCTCTATATCGTCAGTCAAATACCATGATTCGATACCTTTTCTGTTAGATACAGAACTAAGTAATCTCAGCATAACTCAGTCAGATCTTTTGAGAAACATGATCAGTATCAGATTTAGTTCAGTTGTGTTTAGTTAAGATTTCAGTTTAGAGTCTTTCAGTTGGGAGTAGAAACTAGCACCGAGCGAGGAAAGGGATGGCGGCTCCCCGTCAGAGAGGTCGAGTTGTTAGGAGAAATCCCTGAACTCCAAAACTACATAGCCAGCGTAGGATTAAGGAGTCCCCGGTAGTAGAGTCTGTTACCGTCAGATAGGTTTGACTATTATATTGCTTCAGGTCGACTTCCTGCAAGGGTCATCCCGTCAGAGAGGCTTGACCATAGAGGTATTTACCCGTGACACGGTATTGAAACCCTTCCAGCTGGGGTTATAGGTTGGACCCCACCTGTGGTAGGTTGGGGCACGTCGATTAAGTAACTACTTCCCACAGTTGCAGTTTCAGTATCAATCTACAGAAATCAGGACTGTGTGGTACAGTTGTCTATCTCAGTGAGAAACTCAGATAGTTCCATTGGTTCATAGACCATCCCGTCAGATAGGCTTGGTCTCATATACAGATTCTTATTATCATATCTAGAGATTTCCCATCAGAGAGGCTTGATCTCAGTCTCAGACCATGTTGAGTATTCTTTTTATCATATCTAGAGATCTCCCATCAGATAGGCTTGATCTCCATTTCAGATTCTGTTGAGTATTCTTGTTGTCATATTCGTACAAGATCATACTTCTTATCATTGATAATCGCTTCCGGAATAATCTGTTAGAAAGTTAATCTCTAATTTTGTCAGTCAAAAGCAGTAAGCTCAGAATTCAGTCCTTGATGTAAGTATATCCAGACTCTTAGTTATCAGTATCAGATGAGTCACTAATTCAGTATGTCAATGTCAGTAGTGAGTTCAGTCTACGGTAAAGTGGTATCCAATTTTCAGTAGCTAGAGTTGTGGTGATTATGTTCATGGTCTGTGCATTCATGTATTTGTTCTCATGCGGCATCTTCATGATTATTCAGTTTAGATATTGTGTATGGATGATCCCTTGGATTAGCCTACCTCGTCTACATACTTCGTACATTCCTGTACTGATGCATTTGCGCTATGGTGTTTTGTTTGACCCCATAGGTTCAGAGGCATAGGATCCAGAGTATCCTCAACAGTTCAGTCCCAGTCCGCAGCAGTAGCAGTGAGTCCTTTTCTTTCGAGGATGAATTTCAGTTTACTATTATTGCTTCAGTCTTTGTTTATTTTCAGTTGATGGAGTTAGTTGGGGATCTTTCCCATCAACTTGGCAGTTCAGATAGTTTAGAGGCTTTTCAGACGGATGCATGAGTATTCAGTTTTCTGTATTATGAGTATTCATAGATGTGTTGAACCTTATGGCTAGTTTCCATATTTAATTTAGATATTATGCAGTGTACAGGTATAGATATCAGTAAAGGGTTAGCTTATAGTCCTTCGGGGTCATAAGCATCGTGTGACATCTCGGGATGGGATCTCAGGGCATTATAAAAATCGCCATAACTTCTTACTCGGTTATCGAATTTAGGCGAATTTCTATAATTGGAAAAATAATTCAATTTTCTATGCAATGGCAGGCTCTAAATTGTTAAATAATTAGTGTTTCAAAAATTTTATATATGAATACTCATGTATAGGGACTTAAGTTATGCTAAGAAAATGTGGGGTATTACAATATCTCCCCCTTGGGATCATTTATCCTCGAATGGGACTGGTTAAGCATAGGGAAAATTGATGAACTAATCTTACATACTAATCATGCATATTTGATGTGTGGAATGCATGACTGAACTAATTCATGAATGCACAACTGACATAAACTTGATGTGCAACTGAAACTGAGCATGATAGAGGGAAATCTTAAGAAAATTTGGTACTTATACTGAATTTGGATTTGCAGAGAAAAGATGAGGGTACTTGGTCCGTATACTTGCCTCTGCTTCCCAAGTGGATCCCTCAATGGAATGATTCCGCCAAAGAACTTTGACTAGTGGAACTTCCTTGTTCCTTAGTCTTCGAACTTGATGATCAAGAATTTCGATTGGAACTTTCTCAAAGGAAAGACTATTCTGAATATCTACACTCTCTAAGGGAGAAACTATAGCTGGATCACCAATATACTTTTTCAACAACGAGACATGGAATACTGGGTGTACTGTAGCTAAATTTAAAGGCAACTCAAGCTTGTAAGTTACCTTTCCGAAAAGACTGAGAATTCTTAAAGGACCGACATATCGGGGATTGAGTTTCCTTTTTTTTCCGAATCTTTTCACTATTTTCATGGGAGAGATTTTCAAGTACACGAAGTCACCAACAGATACTGGAATAATAGTTGTTATTATATGGGAATTCAATCAAAGTCAAGTGGTCATCCCAACTAACTTTAAAATCAACTGCGTATGCTCTCAGCATATCTTTCAGAGTCTGAATGGTCCTTTCTGCTTGACCTTCTGTCTGAGGGTGGAAGGCAGTACTAAGATGGACTTGGGTACCAAGACCCTTTTGGAATGCTTTCCAGAAATGGAGGTAAACTGGGTACCTCTATCTGAGATGATAGATAAGGAAACACCCTGAAACCTAACTAACTCTCTGAGATAGGGTTTGACATAGTCCTTTGATGAATAAGACGTATGGACTATCACAAATTCTATGTTCACTTCCTCCTATTTCCACATGGGAATATCAAACTCCTGCATGGACCTACTAGGCTTCTGGTGTTCAATCTTAACTTGCTGGCATGTAGAGCACTTAGCTACAAACTTTGCAATATCTCTCTTCATCCCACTCCACCTATATATCTCCTGCAAATCGCGGTACATCTTAGTGACCCCTGGATGAAAGAGTAACGAGCACCATGCGCTTCTGCAAGAATTTGTTGCCCCAAATCATCTACACCAGGCACACACAATCTAACCTGTCAACGCAAAATACTATCTCCTCCTTGGCAGAAAACCTCGACCTTCTGATCTCTGACTGATTCTTTTAAATTAACTAGATAGGGATCTCTATCCTGCTTTTCCTTCACCTCAGAAACTAGAGATGATTCGACGCTACTCTGCATCCACACACTACCCTTTGCTGAGTCGACTAAGCAGACACCTAGTCTGGAAAGCTGATGAACTTCCTAAGCTAACTTCTTCTTACCATCCTCAACATGAGCACACTACCCATAAACAATCTACTAAGAGCATCAACGACTACATTGGCCTTACCCGGATGATACAGAACACTTATGTCATAATCCTTCAATAACTCCAACCACCTTCTCTGATGCAGATTCAAATCTTTCTGAAAAAACACATACTAAAGGATTTTGTGATTAGTGAACATATCTACATACACCCCATACAAGTAATGCTTCCAAATATTTAAGGTAAACACTACAGCCGTCAACTCAAGATAATGAGTAGGGTAATTCTTCTCATGAGGTTTAAGCTGTTTGGAGGCATATGCTACAACCTTGCCTTTCTGCATGAGGACACAACCCAAACCTACTCTGGATCCATCACAGTACATAACAAAACCATCTGAACCATCTGGTAGAGTCAAGACTGGGGCTGATGTAATCGAGTCTTCAACTCCTGAAAACACTTCTCGCAGGAATCTGACCACTAAAACTTAACTTTCTTCTGAGTTAATCAAGACATAGAGGATGCAATAGAAGAAAAAACTTCCACAAATTGATGGTAATAGCCAGCTAAACCCAAGAAACTCCCGATATCTGATGGAGAGATGGGTCTAGACCAGTTTTTCACTACCTACGTCTTTTGAGGATCAACTTTAATGCCATCACCAGAAATAATATGACCAAGGAAAGCTACTGATCTTAGCTAGAATTCACACTTACTGAACTTAGCAAACAACTGATGGGCTCTAAGAGTCTGAAGTACTATTCTGAGGTGGTCTTCATGATCATTTTCTCTACGGGAGTAAACAAGTATGTCATCAATGAAGACTATGACGAACATGTCCAAGTACTTCTTGAACACTCAGTTTATCAAGTCTATGAAGGCTGCTGGGGAATTTTTAATATCAAAGGATATGACTAAAAATTTGAAGTGACCATACCAAGTTTAGAGAGCTGTTTTTGGAATGTCACATTCCCTGTCCCTAGGCTGATGATAGCCTACTCTAAGGTCTATCTTAGAAAAGTAGCTAACACCCTGAAGTTGATCAAATAAGTCATCAATTCTATGAAATGGATATTTATTCTTGACTGTGACTTTGTTAAACTAACGGTAGTGTATGCACTTCTGAGAGAACAATCTTTCTTACGTACGAATAGACTAGGTGCACCCCACGGGGAGATGCTGGGTCTGATGAATCCTTTATCTAAGAGATCCTTCAATTCTTTAAGTTCAGCTGGATCCATTCTGTATTGCGGAATAGATATAGGCTGAGTATCTGGGAGAAGGTCTATTCCAAAGTCGATTTCCCTTTCGGGAGAAACTCCAGGGAGATCTTTAGGGAACACATCTGGAAATCCCCTAACTACTGAAACTAACTTGAGTGTTAAAGTTTCTGAGTTAGAGTCTTTGACTTGAACAAGATGGCAAATACACCCCTTCGATGTCATTTTTCAAGCTCTAAGGTACGAGATCAATTGACCCCTAAGAATTGTGGTACTACCCCTCTATTCAAGGACTGGTTCATTTGGGAATTAAAAATAAGCTATTCTGTCTCTACAGTCAACTGAGGCATAGCATGAGTAGAGCCAATCCTTGTAGAGAGTAACGTCAAAATCTGTTATCTCTAACTCTACGAGATCAACTGATGTAACTTTCTGAGATATTGTGACCAGACCGTTCCTGTATACCTGTCTGGATAGAATGGAAATGCCTATTGGGGTAGGCACTGAAAAAGGCTCTACTAGCATTTTGGGATTGACTTCAAAGTTGACAGCTATATATGGAGTTACAAAAGAAAGAGAAGCTCTGGGGTCTAGTAAAGCATACACATGTAAGTGAAATACTTGCAACGTACCAGTAACTATGTCAGGAGAATTTTTGTGATCTTGGCGATAATGAAGATGATATAATCTATTCGAACATTGACCATTGGTAGCACTGGAAGCGGCACCCTACTGAGTCGGGCGACTGGATGGAACTGATGACTGATGGGACTAGCCCTATTGGCGCACATCCCTACCCTTTTGAGAAACTACCCTACACTCCTAAATCCAATAGTATGGATTGCCACACCTGAAGAACACATCACTACCTTCTCTACACTTACCCTGATGGTGTTTACCACACTTTTGACATAAAGGATTGGTACGAGCATTGCTAACATTGACCTGGGACTTAGAGCCTGGTGCCCTATCCTTATTGTCATTTCTGAATTTGGGTACTGGGGAACTGGATGAAGAGGGTATTGAGGATGAAGACCTCTGATGAAACAGAGGATGGTTACCACTTTCTAACTTTGGCTGATTGAAATTAAAACTACCCATACTAGATCTCTTATTTCCTCTCTCTCTCTTTGCTTAATATTTTGCTTCTCCATCTGTTGAGCATGGACCATCAGCCTAGACAAGTCAATCTCACTAATCAACATTGCGGTCTTGCACTCCTTGCCTATACTATCAGATATGCCAAACATAAATTTACTCATCTTGGACCTGCTATCAGCTGCCATATGAGGAGCATACATAGATAACTGAGCAAACTTGAGGGAATACTCCCTCACACTCATTCCACCTTGTCTTAAATTTATGAACTCTAATACTTTGGCCTCTCTCAACTCCAATAGGAAGAACCTGTGTAAGAAAGTTATGGCAAACTCTTCTCATTCTACAGACCCTGCATCTACACCCCTATCAACCTTACACTGCTTAAACCAAGTATGGGATACATCCTGTAATTCAAATGTAGCCAACTTGGTACTCTGACTAGACTGCAACCCCATTGCATCTATTACCTACTGAACTATATCTCAGAATTCCTGTGGATCCTATTCAAACTTGGATCTCATGAAAGAAGGAGGATTCATTTGGGTGAAATACTGAATTCTGTTAGTAACAATATTGGCTACTGGATTGGCTGGAACAGCAGCTGGCCGTTAATTTTATGCTTCTACTGAATTGCCTAGAGTAGTGAATGCAGCTTTAAAATTCTGCATGAGAGACATGCTCTTCTAGAGGATCTGCTTGGATGGGTTGAGGGGCTGGCTGAGTTCCTTTTCTTCTTCCATTCTTCTTGGGAGACATGTTCTATAAACGAAAGGAAGACGTGGATTAGACAGAGAGCTTAAATTAATCTAATGCTCACTCACATGATATAAATACTGAAAGAAGGGAAACTTTTTCCTAAATGACTTGTAGCCTCTCTTCCATAAGTGTGGCATGCTACACACCCATGTACAAGACTCTACTCGATGCGGCTTTCAGACTTCCTAGGAGACTTTAAAACCATAGGCTATGATACAAAGTTTGTAATGACCCGAGACTACCCCTAGTCGTTACATGGTCCTTACAATCCCGAGGGACCACAAGTTAACCCATGAACTGGTACCTGCTATGTGAACTAAATAATATAATCATGAATGCAGAAGAATAGATGAAATGCCATAACATTTTAATAATGAAATGACTACTGATATGACCTAGAATAATATTGAAATCTAAATAATCTAAATAACTTACTGTAGAGTCTGAAAAACCTATAAATTGAATACTATGAGTTGATGGGATAGGCCCCAACTAACTCTACTAAATACTGAGATAAGACATAAAGTAATATAATTTGTCCTCAGATGATAAAGACTCACCACTGCTACTGTACTGCTTATGATCTGAGGGACTAAGTGTGATCCGAGAACTGAGAGTCAGCACCTATGATATGATATAGCATAGTGTAAAAGAAAGGTATGCGATCAGTACTTTGAATATACTGGTATGCTAAATGAAGTAGGTTGATATGTATAGTTTCATGAATAGGAATAATAATAATAAATAACTCATTATACATGTAAAACATACCAAGTATGCATGACAATTTGTAATTACTGAAGATACGTGAAAAATCTATGGACACTGGGGATGCATGACCAAGCATTTAACATAGACTGAGTAAAATCAGTAAACTAAAATTTGTATGCTTTGGTCAAACAACACTAAGACTGAATAACTGAGATGAGACTGCATCTGAGACTGTGGGAGGTGTCATCTAACTGACATTCCCTAATTTGAGCTAATCGGGGTCCAACTTGTAACCCCAATTAGAAGGGTGTTAATACCGTGACCTAGGTACTAACGCTAGCTGTGTGGATCTACTAAACTGATATAATCTCCAAAGGACTAAGGGTGTCATGCCTTAAATGACAGGTGACCCTTGCGAGATAGTCAAGCCTAATATGATGGGTGACTAATCATATGTTACGCTGGCTATGTAGTTCTTAAGTATAGGTATTTCTACTAGCAACTCTACCTATCTGACAGGGAAGTTTCCATCCCTTCACTCGATCGATGCTAAATCCTACTCCCAACTGAAAGACACTGAGATAATAGACTGTTCTGAGTTTAATGACTGTTATCTGACTATTCTGGTAATGCTCATAATATACTCTAAAGACTATTCTGTAATGTATTGAGACTAGACTAAATAAATAGCTATGGTTTTTAGGTATTCAATACCCCCAGGACTCAAAAATAATAATAGTAAAATAACACTAAAACTTGAAGGACAAAACATGAAGGCTTTTATTTACATCAATCACTCTTGTAGGCATTTTATCAAAAACTTGTAGTTCATGGTTTAAAAAAATCATAGGAATGTCATAAAAAATACAAAAATAACATGAATCCGACATAATAGAGTTAAATTGAGGTCTTTTTCAATAAATAATAGCATTAAAACATGGAGGATTAAATTGTAACAATAATTTCATAGTAACATGGTATAGAATCATAGTTCATGGAGATTCATGGGTGAAATCACAATTTAAAATATAATAACTTGAAAAGATCACAATTTTATAATTTAAAAAGGTTTGTTGGACTCCATGGATGAAAGGGTTCCGTGGATGAACCTTGAACTTAAGAGCTAGGGTTCATGATTGGGAGAGAATGCCTTTTGATTTGGGGGAAATTAATTAAAGAATGATTTTAAAAACATTTTAGGGCTTAAATATCACACCTGAGCGGACTAAAATAATGGGGAAAGGACTGTTTTATCCCTGAACAAGATGTTAATTTTTTGTCGAATTTTCCCGAAATGAGCACCTGGCGCGGCGCGGCGCTATCGCGTCGTGTCACTGGAAATTGACAATTAGGAACTGAGGGCTTGGCGTAACACGGAGGAATCGCAGTTCCCTTTTGATTCTGAAATTCACCCTTGGCACGCCATGCCATTATAGCGACAAGACCCTGGAAAAGGACAATTGAGATTTTGACTGACGGCGCGATGCGGTGGTTTCATGGAGCTTCATTGGAAATTGACAATCGTCATTTATGTTGGCTTCATGATGCGCTAAGATTTAAAATGATGGTGTTAAATGACTGAAACTTAAAATCGCTATAACGCAAATTTTATGTCGTTGGAAAGCTAATTTAATTTTCCTACGCAAAGGCAAGCTCTAAACTAGAAAATAATGAGTGTTTCAAAATTTTTATATATGAATACTCATATATTGGGACTTAAGTTATGCTAAGGAAATGCAGGGTATTACATCACTTGTGGTTCTAAGCACTGTATCACGACCATGGGGAAGTCTAGGGTCATAACAATAATACATTTGTCAATCAAGTAGATGCATCACTAGAACAACTCTATGAATTTGGGCTTTCACTCCTTGTCCTCAAAAAATTCCCTTTCGAACACATAACACATAGTATAATGGAAGTAACACATAGTTAATCTAAAAGATAATTTTTTGGATTTGTAGCAACTTTATACATTTTTCTCCACCTCAACGCCATGCCTTCAGACCTAGACAAGCTTTCACATATTAATTCTATGTTATGAAAATATGAAGTAACATAACCTTGTACTCATTAAACCTAGCCAACCAATACACCAAGCTTTTGCAAGAAGAAAGCTGCAATAAGGATGTTATTTCCTTTCCTTCATTCCTTGGAAGAATGAATCATCTAAAAATCAAGCAATAATAAGAGTAATTCAACAATTAATCTTCAGAAAAATATCTTGGTGATTCAAATTCGCTAATTCCACCTTTAATTCAAGATTTATAACCTTTCCAAGGTCAATTAGCCATTAACCAGTTCTTCAAAGACTAACTTATCTCCGTTAATAGTGACTTTTGTGCTAAATATTTTATCTTTATGAAATTCAAGGTTCCTAACCATAAAAATTCATAATTTAGTTTACGAAAATTCATGATAGGAATCATTAATTTTGTAAACTAGAATAAAATCTAGATGATATTAAGAACCCATAGGTTTTCCCCAAAAAAACTCACCATTAAAGGTCTTTCTAAGGATCCAAAGATGTTAAATGATTGAAACACGAAGAAGATAATGGAAAAACTTACCTCAACGAATGATTTTCACCATAAACTTTGTAAAATCACCTTTTTATGGTTGAGAAATAAAATTTTGGGTTTTTAGATATGAAACATGGCTGAAACTAATGTAAATACCACCAGAATTCTCGCTACAATGAAATTCCCATTTTAGTCCAGACAGTGCTCAGTAGGAAGGTCATAAATCTTTAATCCGAATTCAAATTAATGAATGGTTTGTTTCTTTTGAAAGAGGACTTAGAGATATTTGATTTTATGGGTAATGGATCCCTTAAATATTTATATTCTAGAAAATCTGATGTTTGAAGTTGGCCCTAGTACAAACCAATATCAAAACTCTACCGAAAAGAAAGTTTCCCAACATAACTTTGCACTAGGAATATTATCCAACACTAATTCATGCCTAAAGAACTTCAAAATTAAATGACTTACCTTAATATAATGAATAATTAAATTAACTTGTCTTGAGTGTATTTAGATACATAAAAAGGCTAAAATCTTCGCCTAAAAGTTTGAGGTAAAATAATAAACAAAATTATGGCTATTTTTTACTCAAGTTAATATTGAGGAACTTAATTTTCATGAATTTATCATAGATAACTTAGTAACAAGGAAATGGGTTGTTACAATCAAATACCAATTTATCATTCGCTCGTCCCTGAATGGGTATTCGATGGAGAGAAACATGAGTTGGAATTAAAGATACATTCCTACTAAAGTTGGTTATATTGAACCTTATCTCACATACTTGATGTCATAAACAACTACGCCATATACTATAATTAACTGTTCTATCAAAGATTTTAAAACATGAAGATGAAAAGGAAAACATTTACGCATAAATCAATTTTTCCCATTATAATCGTGTAACTCCCCAATTTTCTAAACAAGAACGCTACACGGTGCTTATGACCCTGAAGGACCACAAACTAACCCGTGACTGATATCTCTACCTGTGCACTACAATAAATAATGTAATAATGCGGAAAACATGAACATGTAGGCCATAAGGTTCAACTGAATAAAGAATCTGTAAAATAGTAACATCCGTATGGGTGAAAGATACCTAAAACAACTGGAAATTAAATCAAATTTAAACTAAATCTGAAAGTCTCTAAATACTGTCTAAATAAGGAGTTGAAGGAATATGTCTCCAACTAACTCCGTCTAGCAAAACTGAGCTGAAATAATAAATGAAATAAAATAATATCGTATCATCCTCGAATGAAGAGGACTCACTGTAACTCTGTATACTGGAATTCAGCTGCTAATGATAGTTTGGAACTCATGTCTCTGAATCTATGGTGTAACATGAAAAGAAAGCACCATAGCGCAAATTCATCAGTACAACTGGAGTACTGAGTATACGAGTGGGGTAGGCTAATGCAAAGGGTTTACATGCATGAATAATACTACTGACTGACTGATATGGATGTAAGAGTACAAATATACATACATAGTAACTAAGATCATGAGTGCGCGATGGCTAAATTTGTACGCTAATACATGGCTGGAACCGTAGTTCTGATAACATGGATGACTGTATCTGACACCCTGAATCTGGTTGAACTCTCTTAGTTCCATGCTATAACTGAATTTGACCATATCTAACAGTCCTGGTAAACTGAAAGCTGAAGAACTCTTTGAGTTCTTTTACTGAGATTGATACTGAAACTGTGGGAGGTAGTTGTTTAACCAACATGCCTCATATGTGCCATTATGGATAAGATGGGGTCCAATCTCTACCCTGACTGGAAGGGTGTTAATACTGCACCACTGGTAAGGATAACATGTGAGCAACCCTCATATAACAGGTAACTTTAGTGAGAACGGTGGGAACCCTCATATAACAGGTTAAGCCACCTCATCTACCCTTATATAACAGGATGCGATGTCTCAACCTATGCTGGCTACATAGTTCTAGAATGCAAGGATGACTACTAAGAATCACACCCTCATATACAGGTGAGTTTCCATCCTTGGGTTCACTCGGTGCTAACTCCTACTCGTATCTAAAGAGACTAAACATGATTCAACTGACTGTACATGGACAAATTAATTGACTTCCATTGACTGATGGAGTAGTACTATTATCTGAGAGTTAAGTGGGATCATGACATTTTTATGGTTTCCTGAGTCACAGGACTGACCGAGTTCTATAGATTATAGCTTGACTGAGATTATCGTGACAAAATGACATGGCTCTAGGAACATAACTATGTTTTTTGGGTACGAATACCCCCAGTATTCGATAGAAGAAAATTGACACACATGACATGACTTGATCACAAGATTGGAGTCCCCAATTTGCTATATCATAAGTAGGGTATAGTATACTTTATGTATTTAATCAACACCTCAAACATGGTAGGGAAAGCATGGATATAATTCGCACACAAAATTCATATTTCCATCATCATACATAATTCATGCCATCACCATAAGAATACATAAATAGCATGGGCATTCATATTGAAGTGTATCACTAACATGGACTTGTCATTTAGATATCATGAAATCATGTAAATATGAACTTCTAACATCCTAGGCATTTTATCAAACACCTTACATGCATTCTTTAAGGCATAGGTAGATTTCATACTTGCATTAGTTCAACCCACCCAAAGTTTATGATTTTCAACCAACAATCACATATATTCAATGAAAAACATACTTAGATATCATCTTGAAACTTGAACTACAATCATCAACGTGTACATGCTTATATCACCACAAAAGTTTACAAAATAACATTTAAAAGCATGATTCTTGAACTCAATGAATGAATTGAATCCATAGATGAACACTACACATACCTTAGTGATTGAATCTTGAAGGAGATCTAATGTTTCTGAAGGTTTTTGAAGAATTCCTTAGGCTTGCCCTTGATTTTTCTTGACTAGGGTTTAACCCCTTTGGGAAAGAATGCTCTTGTTCCTGAGGAGATGATCTTAAGAGGAATTTCTAATCTTGTGGTTGAAAGTGTAAAAGAGTGTTTTTAAGATGTTTCAACTAAAGAGAATGAAAGATAATGCGTTCCTTGATTGTTATAAGTCGTGGAAAGTGAAGGAAAAGGACCAAAATACCCTTATGAAATAAATTATCAGTTGATGAAAATAATAGCTGACGACATATGTGACAAGGCATCAAAAATATGGTAAGCCGTAAAAAATGTCATCGCACAGAATCTGGAATTGATGGTTTCTACCTAAGTCTGACGACCTTCGTGGTAGGGCATCACAAATGTGGTAAGCTACCACGAATGTAGTCACATAGGAGCTGGATTCTGTCTAAGGCTGACGACCTTCGTGATAGGGCATCACAAATGTAGTAAGCTGCCACGAATGTCGTCATTTAGGAGCTGGTTTCTACCTAAGGCTGACGACCTTCGTGGTAGGGCGTCAGAAATGTGGTAAGCTACCACGAATGTCGTCACTCTGTTTCCAGCCTAACATACTGGAGTAAAATAGGAATAACTCTTTGCTCCGATATTGTATTTAGGCTAAATTGGTATGTTTGGAAAGATAATTCAATTATCTATTTGTTGATATGTAATGAGCTCAAAATTTCCACGTATAAAGAGAGATATGCTCGTTTTAATCAGACTATGGCAATATCTTTCTCAAGACTTTGATCAGTGAGGAATATTTTGATTCGTCTGATAGATGGGAGTTATTTGAATCCTTAATATACATATAACTTATAAAACCATAAAATAACCATGATGTACTATGCATGATCTTGGTACATGGCTCTAATATTTGTTTGGATGTTTTTTGGGGTATTACAATATCTCTCCCTTGGAAACATTCATCCTCGAATGATGACTGATTGAGAGGGGAGAAAAGATAAAATGATTCATACACTAATCATGCTTAACTGGCACATGATTCTAGGACTGAATTGAATTTTAAACTGAATATAGCCCAACTGAACATGCATATCTGATGCATGAATGATAAGCTGAACTCATGAATGCATGATAAGCTATGCACAGATACTTGATACCAATTTTTATACTGGGATTTTGAACATGTAACTGAATAAGCTTAAGGAAAATGGTTACCTCGAGCTAAGCCTGAATTAGCGGAGAAAAGATGAGGGTATTTGGTTCGCATGCCTGCTTCTGCTTCTGCTTCCCAAGTAGATCCCTCCGTGGACTAATTCTGCCAAAGAACCATGACTAGAGAGACTTCTTTGTTCCTCAGCCTATGAGTCTGATAGTTGAGGATTTGTACTAGAATCTCTTCATAAGAGAGGCTATTCTGAATGTCAACTCTATGAATAGGGACTACAACTGCTGGGTCACCTATCCACTTCTTGAGCAAAGAGACATGGAAGACTGGATGAACTAAGGCTAGATTTGAAGGTAATTCGAGCTTATAGTCTACTTTGCCAAAGCGACTGAGAATCCTAAAGGGACCGACATATCGGGGACTGAGCTTTCTCTTCTTTCTGAATCTCTTCACTCCCTTCATGGGAGAGATCTTGCGATAGACATAGTCATCGACCTCAAATTCGAGATCCTTTCTACGAACATACGCATAAGACTTCTGTCGGCTCTGAGCATCCCGAAGTCTTTCTATGATCAACTGAACTTTCTCTAAGGCATCAAATACTAAGTCAGGCCCTATGACTGCAGTCTCACTAACTTTGAACTAACCGATCGGAGACCTATATCTTCTTCCATAGAGAGCTTCGAATAGAGACATCTGAATACTGGAGTGATAGCTATTGTTGTATGCGAACTCAATCAAAGGCAAGTGGTCCTCCTAGCTTCCCTTGAAATCAATTGCACAAGCCCTTAGCATATCTTCTAGAGTCTGAATGGTCCTTTCTTCTTGACCATCTGTCTGAGGATAAAATGTTGTACTAAGATAAACTTGGGTACCAAGACCTTTTTGGAATGCTTTCCAGAAGTGAGAGGTGAACTGGGTACCTCTGTCTGAGATGATAGATAATGGAACACCGTGTAATCTGACCAACTCCCTGATCTAGAGTTTGGCATAATCCTCGGCTGAGTAAGAGGTACGAACTGGAAGGAAATGAGTTGACTTGGTCATTTTGTCTATAATAACCCAAACTGAATTATGCTGATGATGTATTCTAGGTAAACCCATCACGAAGTCCATGTTAACTTCTTCCCACTTCCAAGTAGGGATAGTGAACTCCTGTATGGAACCACTAGGTTTCTGATGCTCTATCTTAACCTGCTGATATGTAGAGCACTTAGCCACAAAATATGCAACGTCCCTCTTCATCCCACTCCACTAATAGATCTCCCGCAAGTCGCGGTACATCTTAGTGGCCCCTGGATGAATAGAGTACCACACACCATGCACTTCTACAAGAATTCACTGCCTCAAGTCATCTACACAGGGAACACACAGACGACCTTAACAACGAAGAACACCATCTCCCCCTTGGGAGAAAACCTCTACTTCATGACTCTGAACTAACTCTTTTATCTTGACAAGGCTAGGATCCCTGTCTTGCTTCTCTTTCACCTCGAAAACTAGAGATGACTCTGAACTACTCTGAACACATACACCACCCTCTGAAGAGTCGACTAAGCGAACGTCTAGTCTGGCAAGAAGATGAATCTCCTGAGCTAATTTCTTCTTACTATCCTCAACATGGGAAACACTACCCATGGAAAGTCTACTGAGTGCATCGGCCACTACATTGGCCTTGCCAGGATGATAAAGGACACTCATGTCATAATTCTTCAAGATCTATAACCACCTTCTCTGATGAAGATTGAGATCTTTCTAGGAAAAGACATAATGAAGGCTCTTATGATCTGTGAAGACGTCTACATGAACACCGTATAGATAATGCCTCCAAATCTTTAAGGCAAAGACAATTGCTGCTAACTCAAGGTCATGAGTAGGATAATTCTTCTCATGGGGCTTTAACTATTTGAGGCATAGGATATGACTCTACCATGATGCATGAGGACACAACCTAAACCTACTATGGATGCATCACAATATACTATGAATCCATCGGAACCATCGGGAAGTGCTAAAACTGGAGCTGAGGTGAGTCGACTCTTCAACTCCTGAAAACTCTTCTCGCAAGGTTCTGACCACTGAAACTTGACCTTATTCTGAGTCAATCTAGACATAGGAGATATAATGAAAGAAAATCCCTCGATAAACCATCTGTAATAGCCAGCCAAACCCAAGAAACTCCTGATATCTGATGGAGAGACAGGGCGAGGCCAGTTTCTTATTGCTTCAGTTTTATGAGGATCTACTCTAATGACATTACCGAAAACAATGTCGCCAAGGAATGATACTAATCTTAGCAAAAATTCGCAATTACTGAACTTGGCGGACAACTGGTGATCCCTGAGAGTCTGAAGAACAATTATGAGATGGTCTGAATGATCACGCTCTGTGCGAGAATAGACCAGAATATCATCTATGAAGACTATGAAGAATATGTCCAAGTACTGCTTGAACACACAGTTCATCAAGTCCATGAATGCTGCAGGGGCATTGGTAAGACCAAAGGACATGACTAGAAATTCAAAGTGATCATACCGAGTACGAAAAACTATCTTTGGAATGTCACATTCTCAAAATCTGAGCTAATGATAGCCTGATCTGAGGTCTATCTTGGAGAAATAACTGACACCCTAAAGTTGGTCAAACAAGTCATCTATCCTAGGCAACGAATACCTATTTTTGACCGTGACTTTGTTGAGCTGACGATAATCAATACACATTCTGAGAGAACTGTCTTTCTTGCGCACGAATAAGACTGGCGCACCGCATAGGGATACACTGGGCCTGATGAATCCCTTATCTAAGAGATCCTTCAACTGATCTTTCATTTTCTTGAGTTCTGCTGGTGCCATTCTGTATGGTGGAATAGAAATAGGCTGAGTATTTGGGAGAAGGTCTATGCCGAAGTCTATTTCCATTTCGAGAGGAATGCTTGGAAGATCTTCGGGAAAGATGTCTGAATATTCATTAAACACTGGGACTGATTTGAGATTGGGAGATTCGGAATTAGAATCCTTAACATGCACGAGATGATACACACACCCCTTAGAAATCATTTTCCTTGCCCAAAGGTAGGAAGTAAACTGACCCCTGAAAGATGAAGTACTACCCTTCCACTCTAGGACGGGCTCATTTGGGAACTGAAACTGAACAATCCCATTTCTGCAGTCGACTATGGCTTAGAAGGAATGAAGTCAATCCATACTGAGAATGACATCAAAATCAGTCATCTCTAACATGACTAAATCTGCTGACGTGGATTTTTGAAATAGCATAACCGGGCAGTTCCTGTATACCCACCGAGATATGATGGTTTTACCCACTGGGGTAGAGACTGAAAAGGGCTCTGTTAAAATTTTGGGACTGATTCCGAAATTGCCTGCTATGTATGGAGTGACAAAAGACAAGGATGCACCTGGGTCTATCAAAGCATAAATATGAACATGGGAAATCTGTAATGTACCAGTAACGACATTAGGAGAATTTTCCTAATCTTGTTGGGTATGAAGAGCATAGAGTCTATTTCGGCATTGCCCACTAGTAGCACTAGAAGTGGCACCCTATTGGTTCGGACGACCGGACTGAGCTGTGGAACGATTCTACTTACCCTGAGGACCTGGCTGAGGATACTCCCTAATCTTGTGGCCTGGATTACCATAACCAAAACAGACATCACTACCGGCTCTGCAAATACCCTGGTGGTTCTTACCACAAGTCTGACAAAAGGGCTTTGTTCGGGCACTGCTCACACTGCCCTGAGATTTAGATCCTGGTGCTCTGTCTCTGTTGACGTCCCTGAACTTAAGCACTGGGGAAATAGTGGAGGAAGGGGCTGGAACTGCTGACTTAGGATAAAACTGTGAACGATTTCCTCCCTCTGATTTGGGCTGAGAAAAACTGAAACTGCCTATTTTTTCTCTCTTGTTCTGCCTCTCCCTAGTCTTAACCTTCTACTCCTCTATCTATTGAGCATGGGTCATGAGCTTAGGTAAATTCATATCACTATTTAGCATCACAGACCTACACTCATTTACCATGCTATCATTCACCCCGGACACGAACTTGCTCATCTTAGCCCTGTTGTCTGCAACAACATGAGGGGCATATCTAGCTAGCTGAGTAAATCTAAGAGAATACTCTCTAACTGTCATATTTCCCTTCCTGAGATTGATGAACTCTAGAAATTTTTCCTCTCTCAGCTCCTGGTGAAAGAATTTGTCTAAGAAAGCCGTGACAAATTCTTCCAACTCAACAGGACCTGCATCCCCTAACCTTTCTGCTAACCACTGTTTGTACTAAGTGTGAGCGACATCTTGCAATTGGTATGCGGCTAACTCAGCACTCTTAGAAGAAGTGATTCCCATGATATCAATGACCTTATGAACTTGGTCAACGAATTCCTGAGGATCCTCGTTTGGCTTAGACCCAAAGAAGGACGGAGGGTTCATTCAGGTGAAGTCCCAAATCCTAGCTGCTGCTGAATTGGCCACTGGATTGGCTGGAACAACTACTGGTCATTCATTCTGGGCAGATACAGACTGAGTAAGTGTAGTAAATATGGTCCTGAACTCCGCATGAGAAACATGTTTGCCCAAAGGATCTTCGGGCTGAGGAGCTGGCTGATTTCTCCTCTTTGGAGGTATGTTTCTGAAATAAGAGAAGAGCGGATTGGACTGAGAGACTGACTTGAAATTATGATTACTAGAACGACATGAATACTAAAGAAAGAGAACTATTCCTAAAACATCATATAGCCTCCTGTACATAAATGTGGAGTGCAACACACCCATGTACAAGACTCTACTAGATGCGGATTTCAGACTTTCTAGGACTCTATTGAACCTTAGGCTCTGATACCAAGTTTGTAATACTCCAATTTTCTGAACCGGAATACTACACGGTGCTTATGACCCTGAAGGATCACAAGTTAACCTATGACTGATATCTGTACCTGTGCACTGTAATATATAATGTAATAATGCGGAAAATATGAACATATAGGCCATAAGGTTCAACTGAATAAAGAATCAGTAAAATAGTAACATCCATATGGGTTAAAGATACCCAAAATAACTGAAAACTAAATCAAATCTGAACTAAATCTGAAATCCTCTAAATATTGTTTGAATAAGGAGTTGAAGGAACATGTCTCCAACTAACTCCGTCTAGCAAAACTGAGCTGAAATAATAAATGAAATAAAATAATATCATATCATCCTTGAATGAAGAGGACTCAATGTAACTCTGTATACTGGAATACAACTGCTACTGTTGGTCTGGAACTTGTTTCTCTGAACCTATGGTGTAACATAAAAAGAAAGCACCATAGCGCAAATACGTCAGTACAACTGGAGTACTGAGTATACGAGTGAGGTAGGCTAATGCTAAGGGTTTACATGCTTGAATAATACTACTGACTAACTGATATGGACGTAAGAGTACAAACATATATACATAGTAACTAAGATCGTGAGTACGTGATGGCTAAATCTGTACTCTAATACATGGCTAGAACCATAGTTCTGATAACATGGATGACTGTATCTGACAGCCCTAAATTTGGTTGAACTCTCTGAATTCCGTGCTATGAATGAATTTGACCGTATCTAACAGTCCTGGTATACTGATATCTAAAGAACTGTCTGAGATCTTTTACTAAGACTGATACTGAAATTGTGGGAGGTAGTTGTTTAACCGACATGCCCCATATGTGACATTATGGCTAAGATGGGGTCTAATCTCTTCCCTGACTGGAAGGGTGTCAATACTGCACCACTGGTAAGGACAACATGTGAGCAACCCTCATATAATAGGTAACTCTAGTGAGAACGGTGGGAACCCTCATATAACAGGTTAAGACACCTCATCTACCCTCATATAACAGGCTGCGATGTCTCAACCTATGCTAGCTACATAGTTCTGGAATGCAAGGATGACTGCCATGAATCACATCCTCATATACAGGTGAGTTCCCATCTTTGGGTTCACTCGGTGATAAATCCTACTCCCATATGAAAAGACTAAACATGATTCAACTGACTGTACATAGACAGATTAACTGAGTTTCGTTGACTGAAAAAGTAGTACTATTATCTAAGAGTTAACTAGGATCATGAGATTTCTGAGGTTTCCTTAGTCGCATGACTGACTGAGTTCTATAGATTATATCTTGACTGAGATTATCGTGACAACATGACATGGCTCTAGGCACCCAACTATGTTTTTTGGGTACGAATACCCCCAGGACTTGATAGAAGAAAACTGACACACATGACATAACTTTATCATAAGATTGGAGTCCACAATTCGCTATATCATAAGTAGGGGATACTATACTTCATGTATTTAATCAACACCTCAAACATGGTAGGGAAAGCATGGATATAATTCGCACAAAAAATTCATATTTCCATCATCATACATACTTCATGCCATCACCATAAGAATACATAAATAGCATGGGTATTCATATTGAAGTGTATCGCTAACATGGACTTGTCATTTAGATATCATGAAATCATGTAAATGTGAACTTCTAACATCCTAGTCATTTTATCAAACACCTTACATGCATTCTTTAAGGCATAGGTGGATTTCATACTTGCATTAGTTCAACCCACCTAAAGTTCATGATTTTCAACCAACAATCACATATATTCCATGAAAAACATCCTTAAATATCATCTTGAAACTTGAACAACAATCATCAACGTGTACATGCTTATATCACAACAAAAGTTTATAAAATAACATTTAAAAGCATGATTCTTGAACTCTATGAACGAATTGAATCCATAGATGAAAACTACGCATACCTTAGTGATTGAATCTTGAAGGATATTTAATGTCTTTGAAGGTTCTTGAAGAATTCCTTAGTCTTGCCCTTGATTTTCTTGACTAGGGATTAACCTCTTTGGGAAAGAATGCTCTTGTTCCTGAGGAGATGATCTTGAGAGGAAACCCTAATATTGTGGGTTAAAATGTAAGAGAGGGTTTTTAAGATGTATCAACTAAAGAGAATGGAATATAATACATTCCTTGAGGGTTATAAGTTGTGGGAAGTGAAGGGAAAAGACCAAAATATCCTTATGAAATAAATTCCTAGTTACTGAAAATAATAGCTGGCGACATTTGTGACAAGGCGTCAAAAATATGATAAGCCGTCAAAAATATTTTCACACAAAAGCTGGAATTGATGGTTTCTGCCTAAGTCTGACGACCTTCGTGGTAGGGCGTCACAAATGTGGTAAGCTAGCACGAATGTTGTCACACAGGAGCTGGATTCTGCCTAAGGCTGACGACCTTCGTGATAGGGCTTCACAAATTTGGTAAGCTACCATGAATGTTGTCACTTAGGATCTGGTTTCTACCTAAGACTGATGACCTTCATGGTAGGGCATCACAAATGTGGTAAGCTACCACAAATGTCATCACACTGTTTCCAGCCTGACATGCTGGAGTAAAATCGGAATAACTCTTTGCTCCGATATCGGATTTAGGTGAAATTGGTAGCGTTGGAAAGATAATTCAATTATATATCTGTTTATAGGTCATATGAACAAAAACACTAAGTATAATGAGGTATATGCTCATTTGAATCTGACTATGGCAATATATTTCTCAAGAATTCGTTCGGTGAGGAATGTTTTGATTCATATGATAGCTGGGAGTTATTTGAAGACTTAATATACATATAAATTACTCATAAAATCATAAAATAACATGATGTACTATGAATGAGCTTAGTACATGGCTCTAATAATGATTTGGATTTTTTTGGGGTATTACAAATCGTCTAAGTGTCAAAGATGAGTTTTATGAGTAAATGCAAGATACATATGGTTAAATGATTCACCTTGAAGAGACAAATACCCAAAATTACTGCTTTCTAACCCTGGGTTCATTCTCTCTTCACATAGCAAAAGAATGGGAAATGAATTTTGAAAGTCAAATTAAAAACTGGAAACTATCACATTTATCATTGTGGTGATGCATATACATCGATAAAAACTTTTGTTGTTATGGAGAATTTATTTTTTGTGGAAAAAATTTGATTCCTAGAATAGAAAGTTCTGACCAACTCCCAGTTAGCCCTATTTTACAACACAAAAAACATGTTTTGGGCATTTAATTACAAGCCTATTGCATTACCCAAATTATAGATCTCTGAATTTAATATTAAAAGGTTCTATGCGTGTTACATGAGTCTACTACTACAATTTCAACACTAGAAAAATTACAACTAATCCACCCTACACACAAGATGAGACACCCGTAAAATCCAAGCCAATGTTAGAATTTAAGTGATTTAGACACATATTAAGCAAGTCACATATTAAGGTAACAATTAAGGTAACAATGTTAGAATTTAAGTGATTCAAACCTCATGTATTTATATTATTTAAGTGATTTAGACACATATTAAGGTAACAATTATCTCCTAGCTTTTAGCAAGTCAAAACATCTCGTAGCAATTAAATTCTTATGAAGTATATAACTATAGTTGGATTCAAATGATCATAAATTTTGTATACTAAGAATTTTTGAGCTCAAGACCCACCAATATATAGATAATTGAAATAGTTTTCCAGCGATACAAATTTTGCCTTAATCCAATACAAGATGAAAAGTTATGGCCAAAATACAAAAGAACTGTCAAAGCTGCCCAAACTACGACTCGTAATGTATTATTAACGGTAGTTAGGATGAGGCCATAATCTGTGCAGTAGAGGATAAAATTAGAATTTTGACCATGACTATAGTCAAGACTCTCAGCCAAACCCTACGAGTCATGAATTATGTCATTGGGACCGCTTCCAGGCAACTTTCAGATTATTTCTAAGGTTTTTTTTTATTTTCCCTCTCTTTTAACCCTAAAACTATGTTGTTTAAGATATTTAAAGGATGAATAAAGAGACAAAACAACCCCAAATCCCCCTTTCTCAACACAACTCATGAAATTCTCTAAGAATATGTGATTTTCTCTTCTCCAAAGCAAGAAATTGGGATTTTTCATCTTCAACTCTAAATCCCTAAATTATCAATTCAAGAATCGAAAGTAATTAAGCATGTGAATGTTCAATGAGGATATCCTTTCATCCCCATGCCAAAATTATGATTTTTATTGATGAATTTTATGATTTCCATAATCTAGGGCTTTTAACCAATTGTTATTCTAAGCTTAAATTCAACCTCCCATGGAATAATTTTCACTCATAAGTATGTTTTAATGATTATTCATGACTTCCTAGGCCAATAATATATCAGTCATGCTATTCTCATTCCCATGTATAATTTACATGTTGTTACCCCAAATTTTAAGCATATAATCAAGCTATATGAGTTTTTTTTTCTAATTTATTAAGATTATTTTATAATTAAACCATGAATACATATTTTCGCATAAGAACGACATCCTCCCATGTTCAAGAATCATAAATTTCTTTTTTATGATTAGTTGTTAAATTTTTGGGCTTTATTTATGAAATTCCCTTATTATGATCAGTTTACATGGTTCTGAATACATCAGATTGTATATACATTGTTATTTTTAGAATTCCATGAATTGAGCATATCGATTATCAATGTATATACAGGTTTATGCTTCTATGTCAGTTTAATTGGGTGTAAAACTTACCACCAAGAGAACCTAGGGATGAAGGCTCACCTGCCAGTTAAGAGTTAGGCCTCTAGTAGTAGTCCCTAAATTTTAGAACTATACAACCAGTTTGAAACATCTCATATTCTTTTCCCTTGAAAAATTCTTGAGGTTTAGGCTTGCTTCCTGGGTTACGACTGGACCCCAGAGTCGTAGGGTGTCTTGATGACTTGTTGGGTTGAGTCGTACCCAAACTAGTAAGTTTGAGGCTTGGTTCTGCTCTGAGTATGAATGGATCACTATAGTCCACAAGGAGATGTTACAAGTAATTAGAATCAAATTATAGGGTGTCAAGTGTTCAATTTCTTTGGGTTCTATGTTGCATATGACTAGACCTTACAAGTCGTAAGATCTCATTACTAGTGGGTTGATGGAGTCAGAAGGTGGGTAGGGTATGGGGTCCTAGTCACTGTCTTGGTTACATCTCATGGACATAGGTCATATAGTATGGGTACGAGTGAAGGGGTCGACTTGTAACCAAAAATGATTCTTTTTTAGCTTTTAAGTTGGGGGCACTTTAGAAATTTCCCACTTAAAACCCTTTAGGCCCCACATCTATATAGCACTTTTGGGGAATTTATTCAACACTTTAATGAATTAAACATGATCAAATTCTCTCTCAAACTTTCTATTCAAGTTAAGGCTAGGGTTTTAAAATAATAATCAATTAGGGCTTTCAAAGGTGGTTTCTCTCCATACATCTTACCATTTTCAGGCCTGTTACTTTTCCCTCATTGTAAATTTTAAAAAATTATGTGATTTAATGATTGTTCATAAGATTATTATTTAGGATTGATAATAGAGGTTAGGTTTTTTGAATTTTATGAATTGAACAATGTTTCTCGTTGTTTGTATATGTGATTTTCATGTTTTTAATATGATTTTGAACTTTTGTGTGCATTGGTATAGTGAATGGACTAGGAAATTATGATTTTCCCAAACTTGTGGCTTTGAAGTGGTTATAACTCCAACCCCATATGTGTAAATGGTTGTAGTTATGAGAATTATAGGAATTTGTAAAATTTAACTAGTCTTGAACTATTGCATGATATAAAGAATTAATTAAAATACAATGGTAGTATTTAATGAAAAAAGGGAGTCGGTGTTCCCCATTGTGTATTAATGATCAATGGGAGTCGTTCTCCCTAAGTTAATGAAAAATTATTTTGGCATGATGTGTTACCTTGCAAGTGTAGTTGTTATGACAATACCAACAATGTATTCTTAAATGTGTAATGTGGTTAATTAAATGGAAATGTGTGACAATGGTTTTAATTGGGCTTTAAAAAGGTTGTGTAGCTGATTCATAAAAGTGGATGTTCGAGTGTCCAATACTAGAAACCACATTTGCCGACACGAGGGTAAGAGTAACTAGGTAGGTTTGAGTCCCCCTCATTATTATTTCATGATTAGAGAGTTTTGAGTCCTCGATAAATCATTATATGATCGGGTGCATAAGTCACCTTTGTATATATTGGAGGTTTCGAGTCCGCCATGTGCATATATGTGAGATTATTCTCTGATTCGTATGGCTGCACACACTGGTCTCGACAAAGGGGTGGGATTTATGGCCCATCTAGATCGTGGATACTATTATATGATGATTAAGCTACACAATCTTGGCTAATGTTTTAAAATATGTGTTAAATCTTATTTCCTATCCTAGCATGTGCTATATATTAATATATGTATAAATATATATGTTTTTGCCTTTCATTATGTGTGTTGGCTTTTGATTAATTTTCAACTATTTATCATATCATTATGGTATATTTATCCTCAATTTACATACTAGCATTCACCCTGTTAACCATCTTCAGATACTGTATGCCTATGCAATGTAGGAACTGGTCATACTTTCACTCCTCCTGCTCAATGACTTGGATTTGGGATTGGCTAGTGAGTCAAATTGAAGTGGTGAGCTTTCCTACTTCGGAAGACCCCATTTTATGATTATTGTTTCCTTTACATTTTGACTATTTCTTTGGACCTGATTTTTAGCTATGGTCGGGGTCATGTCCCAAATTGATATTCTTTGGTTTGGATTGGAGGCTTTGTCGGATTACTATTGGCATAGGCGGTGTCAGTATTGGTATTGCCATTAGCATTGACACCGGTATTGGTTGGCTTAGTAGTAAATTTATTTTAATGTCTTTAAGTTAATATTATCTTATCTTGTTATATGTTCAAAATTCAACCTACATTTGGGTGTGGTGTATTTGGTTTAGTTACGTACAAAGGGTGATCTCTGGCCCACGTGGGACTTGAGATACCACTCATGGCTAGGCCTTCGTTTGGGTTACGAAAAGGGTGGTATCAGAGGCTAGGTTTTAGGTCATTGGGTGTCCGACAAAACCATGTCAAGTAAAGTCTCTTTTATGGGTGTATAGCATTCCATACTTATAAGGGAGAGGCTACGAGATATTTAGGAATGTTTCCCTTTCTTTTTGTTTTGTTTCAAGCTATAGATTCTAAGGACTTGAGTCTCTCTAATTCCCATTTGATCGCTTTTCAGATCATGCCTACCAGATGATTTAAAGATCATGGAAACTCCTTTATACACTTTAGGATAATGTTTATGGGAGACACCCTACTTATGGGGTACAAACCCAGTCTAGGAGTTTGATTCCTTATTGCCCTCCTAGAGTTCTATTGGTTCTCTCTAGTCCTCCTCGATCTCCTCAGGCTGATTTGTCGAATGTAGAATTTTGTCAGTCTATTCATATGTTAGTTTGTATCTTCTCAGTTTGAGAATGTAGCTTCTATTACTCCATCTGTTGAGGACACAAGGTTAGCCAGTTTATGAGGTTGAGCCCTCATATGTTCATAAGTGTTAAGGTTTAGCAAGATCCTTAAGTTTACATTGATGAGTTGGACAAGATCTTCCATGTCATGTATGCTACTAATATGGAGAGTCTAGAATTTGCTGCCTATCATCTAAAGAATGTAGAATACTAATGGTATGATGAATTAGAATAGTTTAGCGGAGATGATGCCAAATCTGCACTATGTAATAATTTCTCTAGTGCCTTTATAGATTACTTCTTACCTCAGGAGATGAGAGTGGCAAAATCAGAAGAGTTTGTTAATCTGAAGCAAGGCAGGATGACTGTCAAGGAGTATGCCTTGAAATTCCATCAGTTTTCCCAATATGCTCTCGAGTTAGTATCTAGTATGAGGGCTAGACTGAGGAAGTTATCTTCTAGGTTGTCTTGTTATTTTATTCTAGAGAGTAAAACAACTTGTTGAACAAGGATATGGACATCTCCAGGTTTGTTATGTATATGTAATAGGTTGAGGAAGAGACAAAAAAGTAGGTAAAGATAGGGGAAAGACAAAATAAGAATTTTAGATTTTCTGATTAGGGCGGAGGTCAGCAGTAGAGTGATAGAGATGGAAGAAAATAGTTTAAGAAGAAGTGGGGGAGTTCTTGTTCTTACTCGACGGCTAGTGCTCCTTATCCGAAGCCATCGGGCAATCATTATTATCGACATGATAGTGGGTGTAGGGAATAAGGTGCCCAATCTCAGGTTGGTGGGGCTTAGTTAGCTCCATCATGTCCTCTTTGTAGATTCTGCGGGCAGGTGCACCATGGGGTTTGTGAAGACGGGAGGAACAAGTATTTTAAATGTAGTCAGATTGGTTACTTGTAGAGGGATTTATGTTCTATGGTGGCTTCAAGGGCAAATAAGATTCCCGTTCTCGCTTTATCATCTCCTGCACCAAATGGTTCTTCTTCTGCTTCTAGTACCGGCGCTGGCCAAAATCTTCTATATTCCATTGCTACCCACCAGGACTCTGAGGCATCCCCCCATATTTTCATTGGTATGTTATGACTCTTTTCTTATGATGTTTATTCCTAGCTTGATCTGGGGTCTACTCTTTCTTATGTGACCCCAGTTGTGGTTATGCATTTTGGTTTTGGTCCTGAGCATATCCCCAATCCCTTTTTTGTTTTAACCTTAATAGGTGACTTTATGGTTGATAAACAATTCTATAGGGGTTGTGTGGTACCAGTTGGTTATAGTAAAACTATGTTAGATTTGATATAGTTAAACATGTATGATTTTGATGTCATTATTGGGATGGATTGGATGTATTCGTGCTATGTCTCCTTAGATTTTTGGACCTATATGGTTATGTTTAAATTCTATAATGAGTTGATCATTGAGTTGAAAGGGTGTTCCCTAGTGCCTAAGGAATGGTTTATATCATATCTTAGAGCGTGAAAGTTGATTTTTAAGGGATGTCTCTATCATTTGGTACAAGTTAAAGATTCTAACTCAGAGGGTCTTTTATTGAAATTCGTTCTTGTGGTTAATGAATTTCTCTAGTTTTTTACTTATGATCTTCTTGGTGTCCCTCCCAATAAGGAGATTAATTTTGGGTTTGACCTTATTCCAGAAACTTATGCTATCTCTATCCCATCTTTAGAATGACTAAACTTAGTTGAAGAAGCTTAAGGAGCTGTTGAAAGGCCTCTGTGACAAGGGTTTTATCAGTCCTAGTATGTCTCTATGCAGTTCTCCTATTTTGTTCATGCATAAGAAGGACAATTTCCTTCAAATGTCCATCGATTACCTTCAGTTAACTAAGGTTAGGATTAAGAATAAGTATCCTCTTCCACGTATTGATGATCTATTTAACATTCTTTAGGGTGCTAGGTGTTTCTCTAAGATTGTTCTTAGGTTGGGATATCATCAGCTAAATATAAGGGAAGTGAATATGCCTAAGACTACCTTCCCAACCTAGTATGGTTGTTATAAATTCTTAGTTGTCTTTTGGGTTGGCTAATGTCCCAGTGGAATTCATGGATTTGATTAATAGGGTCTTCTACCAATTTCTAGATTGTTTTATCATCAGATTTATAGATGATATTTTGGTGTATTCTAAGAATGAGGTTGATTATGCCGATAATCTCCGTATCATGTTGTAAACCTTGAAAGATCAGCATTTGTATGCTAAATTTTCTAAGAGCGAGTTCTGGTTACACGCTGTTACTTATCTGGGTCATGCCATTTCTAGTGAAAGGATCATGGTGGATTCACAGAAAGTTGTAATGGTTAAGAAGTGGCCTAGGCCAATGACTCCAACTAATATTCGACTCTTCTTGGATATTTCTAGTTACTATAGGAGGTTTTTGGAAAGTTTCTAGACTATAGCTGCCCCGCTGATAATTCGGCTTTTGATGGAACATTTTAGGCCTTTCTCTTAGGATAATTATGTGTTTTCAAGCAACTATTGTCATATTTAACATTGGGTTTTAGTGTTTTAAAGAAAAGGACTGTACGCGAAGAATAACTTGGAAAAATTGGGCAAAGCAACATAAAAATGGCAAGCGACTGTCCAGGCAACGGACCGTTGACCCTGCGATGAACCGTCGGCTTAAACCATCACCAAGAAACATAATGTTGTGTCACTATAAGTCCTGCAATGGTACATGTGATGGACCGTCTCCACTGTGACGGACAGTCGGCCTAGACCGTCGCCAAGAAACAAAATGTTGTGCTACTGGAAGTCTCACAATGGTCCATGCGACGGAATATTGCCTCAACGATAAATCGTTGCTCGATCCATCGAGCATGAAGTGGAATTTATGAATTTGAATTTTAAAACCCCATTCCTAGAATCACATAAATACTAAGTATTAGGTTTTATTTCTAAACTTTTGAAAGTAGTATCAGACTTTTCTCCTCTATTGAGAGCCTTGTAACATTATTCTTAGAGATTGAAAGATAAACCTTGAGATATGACTATTATTTCTATACTTTACCATTGAAGATTGAGAGAACAATATTGTAACTTTTGTAAGTACTCCTTTGAATTTATTTATGAATATCAATATATTTTTGATATCTTATATTGAAATGAGTGGCTAAGCTTCCATAACTAGGGTTATGGGAGCCTTGATGTAGAGAGTTTATTGGAGTTGTGAATTAATCTAATTTCTAACACTTGTATAAATTATATAAAACTCTCTTCATTATAATGACATCTCTTGGTTGCAAACTTAAGAAGTGAGCCCATGAACACCACTTGTTTGAACAGAATAGCGAATGCTGGGAAAAGAGATAATTCACATGAAATCTATAGATTTACCCTTTGGGTTAAGGGTTAATGCCCTAATGGGATCAACCCTCATGAGAATTCTATTGAATAATTCATGAATCCTTTAAGTTCGAAAGAATTAAAGGGTGAAACACCCATTAGGTTGAGAAATAAGTGGGTAAATCCTTAGAATTCAATACTTCTTGCAATTAAAATCATAAGTTTGAAATTGACCACAGATTCACAACCCTAACTGCTTGAACATCTTGGTGAGCGTAACCCTAGTTATCTTACTCTCATTGAAGTTATATTTACATTAACTCTTAGTAGGTGGACCTTGGTGTGATTCAAGAGTGAAAGAATAATACTAACACATTAAAACCCCATTTATCCCAGAACCTTAGATCAACAGTCCATTAAAAATCAACTTACTTAGATGAACGAGTATTCCCTGTGGGATTCGACCCCAACCTTTGTTGGGTTCTATATTTGAAAACAACTGCATATACTTTCCTAAGAAAGTTGTAATTTTGGCGTATCAAATTTTGGCACCGTTTCCAGGGAATACGATTGTCAATTAAGTCTGTGATTGTTAATTGACCATTGGTCAAAGTTTCCCAAATTTTACTTTTGTTTGTTGTTTTTGTTCTGTGCAGGGTGGTTATTGTGTATGACAAGTACATGGAGATTGGGTGCACCTTTATTACTAATACATCCAAAACTGCAGTTAATTGGCAGGACGACCGACCCCCAAGATGCCGAATAACTAGCTGCTCTAGATAGAGCTCAACTTAATCAGCAGAATGACGGCGAGCAGGTGCATCATCCTAATCTTGATGATGATGATTTGGGGGATAATTATTTGTTAGATCCTGTTAACCCAAGGCGTTCAGAGAATATGGCTGCACCAGTGAATCAGAATGTAAATAAAAATCATCCTTTTAGGGTGAGGCAGGATCGACAACCGGTACAGTTTGATCTGAATGACGATGAAGATGGAATGGATGAAGTAGGTGAAACTGGAGCTATAATTCCTCCATCTCTATCACCTGGATCTAAATTCAATATTACTAGTATGATTATTCAACTCCTTCATATTAAGTGGTTGTTCGGTGGTTTTCCTGGAGATGATCCAAATATTCACTTGGTGAACTTTGTCACCATTCGCAAGTCTTTCGATAACCTAGGAGTGTGTTAGAATGTTATTCTCCTGTGTTTATTTCTGTTATCTCTATCTGGGGAGGCGACACTATGGCTAAATGGGTTGACTCCTGACTCTATCACCAATTCGAGATAGTTGAAAGAGGCTTTCCTAGAAAATTTCTTTCCACTTTCCAGGAGGGTATAGTTGCGGGATGAAATCAGTAACTTCCGATAGCTTTCCAATGAAGCTCTTCATGAGACCTGGGAGAGGTTTAAAAAGAAGCTGATGCAATGCCCAAACCATAGCATAATGGATATTCATTTGATGGAGACTCTTTATTGGGCTTTTAACTCTATTACAAAGCCAGTCATGGATAATACTGCAGGAGGGTCATTTGTTGACCTTGCTTTTCCAGAGGCTTCAGAAATGCTTGATTAGATGACCAAAAAGAGTAGAGCTTGTCATACTAGGGATTCTATGGTAGCAAGCCCTACTATGTCTGGTGGAATGACTGCAGAGCAATGCAAGAAAAAGGAAGAACGTGACCAAGACATAGCACAGTTGAAGACATAAATGGACTTACTGACTAAGAATCTATTATCTAGAAAAATTGAGAACGTGAAAGCTGTTGCATCCTAGGGAAAATATGACTCTAATTCGGAAGAAGAGGTGAACTATCTAAAGAATCAGGGAGTTTATGAGGCAATAGCCAAGGAAATCAAGGTTGGAACTATTACGACAAGGCTGTTTACAAGGATAGATATCAAGGGAATTGGAAGATCAAGAATGATATAAGTGGACTATATGTACCTCCTGGAGGAAGAGATAATGATGCAACTAGATCGGGAAAGATATCCATGGAGGACATGATAGAGAAATTATTAAAAGTAGTTGAGACCACCAACTCTGGGGTGACTACTACGAAGAGTGATTTATCTTCCATGAGTCAGTTAGTAAACTCATACTCTACTTTTATCAAATGGTTGGAGCAGTAAATAAGCCAACTCTCAGTAGCATTGAATCATAGGAAGATCAAAACTTTGCCAAGTGATATAATTTAGAACCCTCAAAATGATGTCTCTTGCATGGGAATCACCACACAGAGAGGTAAGGTATTACCAAACCCTTATATGGGAAAACCTACTATTGAATAGGTGATTAAAGAAGATGTCAAGCTTGAAGAAATTAATCCTATGAAGTCTAAGAAGAAAGATAATATTGATGTTCCTTCTAATCATGACCTGCTTGATGGATTGGAAAAGGGGAAGACAAGGAAAATGAAACTGTGGTGACTTTTCTACCAAAACCACTGCCTCACATTCCTCATAGATTAAAGAAGAAGACCGACAATACAAAGTTTGGCAAACTTATGGCCATGCTTAAACAAATTTGCTATTGGGTGAGGCATTGGAACAAAAGCTCGGGTATGCAAAGTTTATGAAAGATCTTGTCACGAAGAAGTGGATAGTTAGCTATGAGCTGGTGGATAATCTCCATCATTTTGGTGTTATTTCCACAAGGTCTTTGGTGCAGAAGAAGCCAGACCCGGGAGCATTTACCATCCTGTTCACTATTAGGTCTATTGATTTTGCAAAAGCTCTATGTGATTTGGGTGCTAGTATAAACTTGATGCCACTTGCTGTGTATAAGAAATTAGGTTTGGGGGATTTTACTCCCACAAACATGAGGCTAGTTATGGCAGACAGGTCTATGAAGTGGCCCATGGGGATTCTATATGACGTATTAGTAATGGTGGCCAATTTTATATTTCTAGATAATTTTTCATTCTCGATTGCAAGGTGAATTATGAGGTGCCCATAATCTTGGGTCGACCTTTTCTCACAATCGGGAGTGTACTTAATTATGTAAGGGAAAATAAACTACTATTAAGGCTAAAGGATGAGGTAGTTCGATTTGATGTATGCCAGTCCATGAAATAGCATAAAGATATGAACGTATTCTCTATTGTGGATGTCTATTATGAGGAGGAGCAGGAAGTGCCTGTAGAAGAAAAATTTGTTGTAGAGACTTTAGTCGCTGTATTGATGAATTTTTATCATGATGGTATCAAAGATAATAAGGAGACTGTGTGTTCCTTAACGGGCATGGGATCTTATTCTTATGCACCCAAGAAATTGGATTTGGACTTGAAAAATCGTCCAAGTCCACCTACTAAGCATTCTATAGAAGATCCACCTACCTTGGAGCTGAAAGAGTTTACCGGCCAGTTGAGGTATGTGTTCCTGGGTAGTAAGAATAAACTACCTATCATTACTGTGGCTGACCTTGGTGAGCAACAGGTGGAAGACCTCACCTATGTTCTTAAGATATATAAGAAGGCTATTGGTTGGACGATTGCAGATATCATTGGCATTCCTACTGGTATATGTACATATAAGATTTAGCTAGAGGAGGATTGTGTCCCAACTATTGAGTACCAACGTCATCTAAATCCACCTATGCAAGAGGTGGTGAAAAAGGAAATCATCAAGTAGCTAGACGCAGGGGTGGTATACCCCATTTCAAACAGTTAGTGGGTGAGTTTCATTCAGTGACTTCCCATGAAAGGGAGCATGATAGTTGTGGCTAATGAAAAAAAAAGAGTTTATCCCACTCAGGCCTGTTACTGGGTGGAGGGTGTGTATGGATTATAAAAAACTCAACTCGTGGACACTGAAGGACAACTTCCCAATGCCTTTCATATATCAGATGCTTGATCGGCTAGTGGGAAGGAGTTGGTAATATTTCTTAGATGGGTATTCTGGTTACAACCCGATTTTTATCACTCCTGAAGATCAGGAAAAACCGACATTCACGTGCCCATATGGTACATTTTCTTTTAAACAGATGCCTTTCAGTTTGTGTAATGCACCCACCACTTTTCAGTGAGGCATGATGTCGATACTTTCGGATATGGTTGAAGACACCTTGGAGGTTTTTATGGATGATTTCTCGGTGGTTGGTGATTCTTTTGAACTGTACTTGATGAATCTTAGTTGGGCGTTGTAGCACTATGAATTGTTCAACCTTGTCCTTAACTGGGAAAAATGCCACTTCATGGTGAAGGAAGGCATTGTTCTTGATCAGAAAATTTTGGCTAAAGTCATTGAGGTTGTTAAGGAAAAGGTTGAAATGATTGAGAAACTACCTCCCCCTATCTCAGTCAAAAAGGTACATAGCTTTCTCAGTCAAATAGAATTCTATTAGAGATTCATAAAGGACTTCTCAAAGATTGTAAACCCGGTTTGCAAACTTTTGGAGAAAGAGGCTAAGTTCACTTTTGATGATGACTACAGTAAGGCATTTTAATGTCTTAAACTGAAACTAGTGGAGGCCCCAATTATTGTTGCTCCTGATTGGATGAAGCTATTTGAGGTTATGTGTGATGCCAGTGGAGTGACACTTGGAGCCATTCTTAGCCACAAGAAAGAGAAGATGTTCCATCCGATATATTATGCAAGCAAGGCCTTGAATGGGGACCGAAAGAATTATACCGTGATTGAGTAGGAACTTCTAACAGTTGTGTATGCTTTTGAGAAGTTCTGGGCATATTTGTTGGATACCAAGGTAGTGGTGCACACTGACCACTCTTTCTTGAGGTACTTAATGGCGAAGAAGGATGCTAAGATAAGGTTGATCCGATGGGTATTGTTACTTCAAGAATGTGACTTTGAAGTCAAGGATCAAAAGGTATGTGAGAATTAGGTAGCAGACCACCTATCCAGACTTGAAGGCGAGTAAGAAGTCAAAAATGAGATAGATATTGATGATTCCTTTTCGGATAAGAAAATATTATCTGTAGTGCTAAAAAAAGTACCTTGGTATGCTGACTTCGCAAACTATGTGGTAGTGAAATGAGGCCAAAGAATCTTTCCTTTCATCAAAAGAAAAAATTTCTTCATGATGTGACACATTATTTTTGGGATGAGCCGTATCTGTTTCGGCGGTGTGCGGATGTCATTATCAGGTGGTGGATCCCAAAAGTAGCTATGTTATGTATATTGGAAGCAAGTAATGCTTCCCCAGTTGGAGGTCACTATTCATGTGCTAGTACTGCAATAAAAGTACTTCAAAGCAGCTACTATTGGCCCTCCTTGTTCAAAGATGCCTACGAGTTCGTGAAAAGATGCGACCAATGCCAAAGGAAAGGGTCTATTTCAAAGGACCATGAGATGCCAATGTGTAAAATATTGGAGGTAGAATTATTTGATGTATGGGGCATTGATTTCATGAGGCCCTTCATGAGCTCATTTGGGATGAAGTATATATTAGTTGCTATTGACCACATGTCAAAAAAGGTTGAGGCAGTGGTTCTGATGGATAATGAAGGAAAGCGGGTTGTTGCATTCTTAAAGAGAAATATCTTTTCTCGCTTTGGGGTACCACGTTCCATCATAAGAGATGGAGGATCACACTTTTTCAACAAGATATTCAGAGCCACCTTGGAAAAATATTGAGTCAAGCAACATAAATTGGCTACCCCATACCACCGATAGACCAGTGGGCAGGTGGAAATTTATACTCAGGAAATCAAAGCTATCCCTGCCAAGACTATAAATGCTAGAAATAAAGATTGGTCTAGTAAGCTAGATGATGCCTTATGGGCATATAGAACAGCTTTCAAGACACAGATTGACATATCACCACATGAATTGGTTTATGTCAAGGCGTGTCATTTGCCGATTGAGCTAGAGCATAAAGCACAATGGGCACTGAAGGGGCTTAATATGAACTTGAATGAGGTAGCGGATATGAGACTGGGGCAGCTGAATGATATGGATGAGTTTCATCTCGGAGCTTATGAAAAAGCTGACTTGTACAAGGAAAGAATGAAGAAGTACCATCACCGCATAATTGCAAAGCGAGATTTTCAGAAATGTTACTTGGTGCTCCTCTTTAACTCCCGATTCAATCTTTTTCCAGCTAATCTCAAATCCAAATGGTCTTTCCCATTTATAGTTAACCAAGTGTACTTATCTGGAGTAGTGGAACTCAAAAATAAAGACGAAAGTGTTTTCAAGGTTAATGGGTAGCGTGTGAAACTGTATATCGGTCCAATGGACTCAATAAAGAGCATTGCTACAATCTATCTCAATAAAGTCTGAGTAATTGAGATAACTGAGTCATGCCGCGATAATAAATAAGGCGCTAGTGGGAGACAACCCACAGTGTGTTGTTGTAAAGCATTAGTTTAAGTTATTTTCTTTTTTTGTGCAAGCTGAAGGGTTTGTGTAAGTGTGCAAGTCTGAAAGTGCAGGAAAACAGAAGATAAAAAAGGTTGAGTTGACCGACGAACCATCGTTGCCTCGATGGACCATAGCGGGAATCATCGTAACAAAGGATAAAACCCAGGTTACTGGAAAAGTACTGACAGGTCAGCCAACGGACCATCGCAAGTACAATGGATCGTCAGCCCAACCGTCGCCAATGAGTTGCAAGGTAAGTCACTGGAAAAGGGGCAACGGGTCACCCAACGGACCATCATACATGCAACTAACCGTCCCTTGATCCTTCGTAGTTAACCCTAGTTTAACGGGTCGTGTCGGATCAACTTAAATTGTCAAATATTTCATTCTTATCCAACCCAAACATTTTTAAAGGGATAAATCAAAATGTTTAAGTAACGCCACAGCTATTCAAATTCCTGAGACTATTTAGTTTCCATGCATTCAACGTATCTGAGACTTTTAATTCTCTTCTTAAACTTCTCCTCTTCCTTTTCCCATCCATTTAAACTTCATCTTTTCTTCGTTTCTCTTCATCATAAGCAAAGAAAATTTCTTTGCAAAAGTAAAGTTCCATCTTGTGTCCTGTGTTTAGTGTGAAAGTCAGAATAGTGATCAAGTACTGCAATACTAAGGTATGATCTCTTTATCACTTTCTATTTTATTCAACACTAAGAACAAATAAAGCATGTGAAGGCTTAATGTTGAAACAATTCTTTTTAATCTTGATTGATTCTTTGTGGGTCTGAAATAAGTCGAAACCTGACAAAAACTATCCTGGGTGAAGTCAGAGAAGACCATGGACCAAAAATGGCAAAAGTAGTGATGTATTATTGATAAAATTTCCATGAAAATTATGTTTAAATGAAGTGTACGCAAGGTGTTCGACAAAATGCCATAATGAGGTCTGAATTTGAAAATTACAGTCTACGCCTTATGTGATAGACCATTGGACACCCGACAACCCATCTCCTTAAGCCTTCATAGAGTGCCCAGATTTGCAGTTACTAGAATTGACCTAACGGTTGGGGTCGACGGACCATCGCAGACCTGACGAACCGTCGCCCTACTCATCACTGGTCAAAAACTTTTCTGTCTTCTAGTTTGAGTTTGTAAACTAATAAATGTCTCACTTGCATATGATATGGAAAACAAACTACCACTAACCAGAAGTAGGGGTATAGGCCAAAGGTCTAGGCCATAACCATCACAGGATTCGGATGCACCAGCTCACAACACCCGACAAAGACGCCAGGTGGTTTCTTCATCCTCCAAGTCTGAAGAGGAGGGTGATAGAAATAGTAGTAGTAGCTCCACATTGAGCCTAGGTGAGGAAGGGTTTGAAACATCTAACCTCATCCGAGTAGAGGTTTCAAAATAAGAGGACCCAAACTTGGTTTGACGCAAAGATCCGCAATTGCGGAGGCTCTCAGGTGGCAGTTGAAGGCGCTCGGAAACACTTCTACAAAGGGCTTGAGAAAACTGACAGGTTGGAAGTTAAGAGGCCTATTTTCAAAGAATATCAGATTGTGACTACAATTCTGCATGAGTATCCCAAACTTGAGTGCCGATTCAATAAATATGAGATGGCATGGATGAGTCGACCACTCGAATCATATCAACCGAATTTGGTTCATGAATTTTTTGCCAGCTACTTGGTATTGCTGGAGAAAGTCTGTCCATCAGGTCCATCAGTCAGCGACATGAACTATCTAGACATAGTTTCTGTACGGGGAGTCAACATAGATATCTAGCATATACTGAATAGGTTTTTGTTCGGACCTGAATATCAGATACCAGGTGCAATAACAGATTTGGAGAATCAATTATTTACGACGAGCAACCAAAGGCCATGATTAGCCAAAATATTGACAGAAGAAGGTGAGCCTGCATGGTTACACAACCCAAACGAAAGGATATCTAAGTCATCCCTAAGCTTTAGGGCTAAGTTATTGTGGGCAATTGTGAGGCTGAGGCTAATGCCGATAAGAGATAATGATTGTTTAGAAATCAATAGAGTTGCAATTGTTGCTGCATTGATTGAAGGATTGACTGTAGATTTTGGCCATATTATTGCTGATGAATTGATTACCCCCGCTCATAGACCCATTACTGCATTGCCATTCTCATATCTTATCACAGATTTGTGCAAGTAGGAAAATGTCTCTTTAATCAGTGGAATTGATAATTGGGTTCGGGTAATGCACATGTAAGATATTGATAAGACAAGGGATACTGCAAGGTTCAATATGAGATCCAACAGACCTCCAGCTCATCAGACTCAGTAGGCACCTATTCCTGAGTCATTAGAGGTTCCTTCAGGTATGCCATTACCTCTTGCTACATATGTGCCTTTTACCACATCTACAAGTTCAACTTCGATTGCCTATGGGTGGGAATGCAGATTCTGCATCAGTCCCGCTCCAATATTTTGAATATACGCTAAACCAGGAGAACTTTGCAAAGACGGTCTAAGCTTAGAAAAGGTTTGAAAAGTAGTTAGATATATGAGGGCGAATTTCAAACCCTTGGTTGAAAGAACTGTAGAGGTAGTAGTACATCTATTCAGGAACATTAAGCTAAAAATGAAAAATATGGAGGAGAGAATCAATATGAAGCTAGATTCCATGTCCATTCTAGATTTTGCTAAATTCATGGTGAAGTTAAGATAGGCTCATGCAGTTATAGAAGAACTGAAATGGCAGCCGTAGCAGTCCACATTTGATCTATCCCAACTTGTAGGTGATAAGAATGAAGGTCTTATTAACCTAATGGGGAGACCGATAAAATACAAGGGTAAGAAAGCAACAGAGACTGATGAAAAAGCAGAGAAAGCCGCAAAAAAGTAGCTAAGAAAAGGAAACTTGCAGCCATGACACCGAAAGAGAAAGAGGAATATGATATGTAAAAAGCACTTAAGAGATAAAAGATATCATATGAAAAGCAGAGGAAGAGACTATAGGATGAAGCTGCTAGTATTTCCACCAATTTGGCCCCAGCTCAGAGGCCAATTTCTGACCCTAATCACCATGAGATCCCTTCAATTTTGGAGGATGTTGATGTGAGGACCCTACCATAATTGGGGTCAACATTACTGAATATGAGGCCAAACCAGCCTCAGACGATTTGACTGACACCTCATCTGATTGAGAGGCTATACAAGTATTCTCCTCCCTTATTCTTACTTTGCATGCATTAAGGACATTGCATTATTTTGAGGGGGGTGATACTTGTACTGTGGGTTTTTTTGTTGCTGATGTTCTTTTTCCTTATGTTTATCGAGGAGAACCAACATATTTAGTTTGCATTTTTATTTTCATATAATGTGTTGTAAATATCCTGAAGTGATTATTTATATAAGTAATTTTATGTTCTGTTGGCATCATTTTGTATATATGGATGATAAGTGATGGTGGAAAAGTATTTTGAATTTTTGTATAATTATTTCTTCTTACCATGAGGTAAAGTATTGTGCAATCATTTGCAACTCTAAAATTAGCATTAGAATGTAGAGTGAGGTAAAGCATAGCTCTGAGATATGATTTCCAAGAGTTAGTAGGATAGGAATTAACGCAGTTCTTTCATAAGTGTTACACCTAAAACTTGCTCGATTCATTTGATGTTGTTGAGTGTGCGATCCAATAAGATAGGATAGTAGGCCTCCTTGTTTTGTTAGTCTACTTAGCCAAAATAATGACCCACAAAAAACATTTTGTTCCTTTTTAAACCCAGTTGAGCCTTATTATTATTTGTTCTGTCCAAAAAAGTTTGAATCACTCTCTAGAAGGTGTTAACACTTGGCTTTAGCCCTGGTCTAATTTTGGACATTGTGCACTTCAACTTAGGCAAATCGCTTAAGTTGAGAGTGGCTACTATTGGATTGTTAGAAGCCTAGGAGGGCGAGCTGAAGTTGGTTTAAGAAGTAGCATTCGACCCTAGTCTAGTTAGATGTCTAAGTAGATATTGTGTACCTCAACTGACTGCATAAGCTTAAGTTGAGGGTGGCTGATGCTGTCGTTCTTTAATAAAAGGGTTATGGCAAGGGTATGAATGGATATAAAGGTTATAAATAAGCAAAAAGATCTGTAATCTTGGTGAGTAGCCACCAACACGGGTAAAGAGAGTAAAGTTTCTTTAAGTCACTTGTCCAAATGATTAGCCTTCACCGAGATGAAAAACTCATTACAACTCTTAGAAAGTCCTTTTTATCTTGCTGAGTCAATCAAGAGAGAACATTAGATGATAAGGGCAAGCTTATGGGTGTGCACTAAGTTTGTAACTTCTTTTCTGAGAATTAGAGTCTTAGTCTCGTCCATAATTTAATTGTAAAATATAAGTGGACTTGTTAGACTATGAGGGCATATTGAGTTATTCCTGGTCTACTTATTTCTTTGGGGACTTATATCTGTAGCTGTGAATATGCTAATTAGTGGTGAATGCAGTACTAGATCCATATGTGTTGAGATCACATAGACGAATGGGCAGTTAAATAATTGTATGATTGTGTTGGTTTGACTACGAATTTCCCATCATAAAGTTGTTCATATGTGCATTTGGTGTTGAGTTGCTGAATGACAAGAAATTTCCTTAAGTTGAGGGTGTTGATGTTTCGGCTTTTGACGGAATATTTTCGGCTTTTCTCTTAGGATAATTATGTGTTTTGACGCAACAATTGTCATATTTAACATTGGGTTTTATTTTTTTCAGGACAAGGACTGAACGCAAAGAATGTGTCATATTCATCTGGTGTTCCATGTGTCAATGTTGAGGAAATGTGTGGGTGATCCGTCGTGGATTGTGACTATCAAGGAAATTAGTATTTTGTACTCCTAATAGTATAAGGAAATCCCATTTGAGATCTTGGATCAACAAGTTCATCAGTTGCAGATGAAGGATGTAGCTTTGGTAAAGGTTCTATGGAAGAACCATAATGTTGAAGAGGCTACTTGGGAAGTCGAAGAGGACATGAATTCCAAGTATAAATTCTTGTTTTTCGCTCTAGATAATTGTATGTAAGGTATGTGTTATTCTTACCATCTTTATTTTATGACTTTGTTAAAGGAATGATTGATCTCCTTGGCATAATTATTTTTTGAGTTTGTTAAAGGTAAGAGTAGGGGAAGAATGAGTGAAATAGTGCTAGCAATTGCCTTGTCCCAACATTTGAGGATGAATGATCCAAGTGGGGGAGAATTAAAACACCTTGGATTCTTGGCCCTTGAAAACTTCTTGAGCTCTAGGCTCACTACCTTTGTTATGACTGGACCCCTAGAGTCGTAGGGTGTTTTGATGACTCATAGGGTTAATTCATACCTAAACCAATAAGTTTGAGGGTTTGTTCTACTATGAGTACGATTGTCTCACTATAAACCACAAAGAGGTGTTACGAGTCATTAGGATCAAATCGTAGGTTGTTAGTCTTTAATTCATTTGGGTTCTGTGTTGCTCACGACTAGACCTTACAAGTTGTAAGTTTTGATTATGAGTGGGTTGGTGGAGTCGTAAGGTGGGCAGTGTATGGGGTCCTAGTCATTGTCTTGGTTATGAATCGATGTCACGAGTTGTAAGGTGTGGGTACGAATCAAGGGGTTGAATCGTAACCAATGACCATGCTTTTCCATATTTTATGTTTGGGGCACTTTAAACATTTCCCACTTAAAACCCTTTAAACCCCACATCCATAAAACACTTTCAGGGTATTCATTCAATACTTTAGTGGATTAAACAATCCTAAATTCTCTCTCAAACTTTTTGTTCAAGTTAAGGCTATGGTTTTAAAATGTAATTCAATTAGGGCTCTTAAGGGTGGTTTGTCTCCATACATCATACCATTTCAGGCATGTTACTCTTCCCTCATTGTTAATTTTGTAAAAATATGTAATTTAATGTATTATTCATAAGATTATTGTTCTGGATTGAAAACAAAGTTGGGGTCATGTACCCACCACCTATAGTATATGTAGCAGAGGCTTCATACATAGTCAGTCAGAGTCATTATATGTAATTCAAGTTCCTTCTTTAGATTTATTAGGTCGTAAAGTTTTAAAATATCATATTTATTCAGATTATGTCATGATTATGCTTTCACATAACAAATTTAGCTTTTATGTATATTTTAAAGTAGTTGCTCATGCATCATGCCAGTATATGGATTAGCTTGGGGTTGCTTATGGCTCTAGAAATCATGTTACGACTAGAGGGTAGCCTTGGGTCTTAACAAATTTTATATCAGAGCACAGAGTCTACGTGTCCTAAGGTGTTTGTCAAGCTTTGTCTAATAGAATCTCATGGAACAGTACGTAGTCATATATACTTTTCTTTGAAAGGCTATTGGGCAATTCAAAAGTATTTCCCTACTTCATGATCAATATAGTGCAGTAAAGTTGTTCTCTTAGAACTTTTGTCAATTCGTGTGTTAATCCATAAGTCTCCATAAGTGACTTATTCTTGAGATAACATGAGTAGTACATTTAAAATATACCTGAGATGATGCTCTCAGATTCACTATAAGTAACTTCAAGAAAATTGCACTAAGGGCTTGGGAGGAGCCCGCTATTGTGTTTATAGACCATTAATTCAAAATCTTATGTCCTCATCTATATGAGGTGTGCGTTTACGGCAGAATATGCTATGCAATCAAATTTCTCTTTATCTATTCATTAAAGATAACGCTCATAAGAAGAGAATGTATTTACAAAATTATTGAATAAGTTTTCATTAAGAGATATTATAACTTGTGCTATGATTCATAAGTAGTACAACATACTTAGAGTTGGAAGTATGGATTTAGAAGTGTAGTGATAAAAATTTTAGAGATAGCGGCTGGTTAATCGAATATTAAGGGATGTATGAATGCTATTAATTAAGGATTGAGGTGATACGTCTTTGGGTGTTAACAAAAAGGGTAGTGTATGTTGTATGGATTTCATCGTGAAAGGTGGAGAAAGAGTTATTTATTAATGTGAGTTGGAGTATGCCTGAAGCAGGAAAAGAGTTCATGATGATATTGCATTGTGTTAGAAAAGTATAGGTTATTAATGAAGTATTTGGTGGTTGAATATTATTAATTTAGGCTTCCCTTATGGTTGTGAAAAAAATTAGTTGAAACTTATAGCTATATCAATATAATTTAGGCATATAGATGGGTAAATTGTAGTGATATATAGAAGAAGGATGTGCTAATATATTATGATAAGATAGACCATAAGATTATGATTGATTAATATTATTATGAGGTTCTAGTGGACTTGTGTTTCTTCATGTTTTGTTTTATATCTTCCAAACGAGAATAGTATGCGAGGTTGTGTTGTTAATAATGTCTAGCACTAGACATTAATTTTTAACAATGGATGATCATGAAGGTTGAAATAATTATTTCTTGGGTAATGATGCTAGTTATATGAATGTGATGTAGTAGGTTTGAATTAGTCTATGCAAGAGTTTAAGTTCATTTATTTGCAATTACGTATGATATTTTTGGTATGATGTAGAGGTGCACCCAAGGTGAATGGGGTTACATTATTTTCCAAGATTAATAAGTATTGTGTATGGTTAGTACCTAAGGGGGAAGAAGGCTTGTTATAGAGTTTATAGTGTTCTTAATAGCTAAGTAAAGGAGTTATAGATAGATGATGCTAAGTCTTTAAGTATTTCTTTGATCTCATGGCTCAGGAAAAATATATGTTTAGAGGTGTAATATTAGTAAGCTATGCTAAATAAAAAGTAGATTATGTGTTTAGTGAGACAAGTATGTTTGTCGAGAAGAGTGTAAGTATATAATGATTATTATTGAAGCTAGACAAAGTTAAGAGTGGTATATATCAAGTGAGTGTCCAAGAATGAAGTTAGTATTGTCCAGATATAGTTTATTTATGAGTGTTAAGAATTTATGTGGAGAAATTATGGTTCTGCCTTGAGGATATGGAATAGACCCATAAGCTTAGAATGTTAGCTTTAGCCTAAGGAGTAGATGATAGAGTGATGAACAAAATCATATTTTGAGAATTAGATTGTGATGCATGTCAATAAGAGTTATGATCCATTCTTACTCGAGCACATTTCTTTCTTTGGATTTCATTCATTATGACACCCTATCTATGTATTACATGAAAGAGCCACGCCTGTGACCAATGCTTATACACTTTATGCATATTCATGGTCCTTCTCAGCTTTTAGTGTAAGAAGAAACAACTTCACTCTGCGATCTGAGTCATCCCCATGTGCCTATGAGTTCCATTCTTATGTTAAATATCTTTTGATAAGTTTAAACCTATGTTTTAGAGTATGCATGTTCCCAGCATTCATGGTAAACCCTTAATGACTAGAGAAATTTGTGTTATGGTATGATTGTCCTCAGTTTAGATCTCTTTAACGAATCCAACCCTTTAATACTCTATACCCCAGGACTCAATTAAGTGTCAAGGTTATGTATGATATTCTTTCATGCTTAAGGTGCTCATGTTCTAACCTTTTAGTGACATCTCCTTATTTAAATATAGTGGTGATGAAAATGGATGAACAATAGTTTAGATGGGAGTGAGTAAATATTCTTTATTAGGGAAAGATTGTTGTATGCTTATATTATCTAAGGCTATTAGTGTGAAGGATAATTGACGCAAAGCTTTTGGTATATGTCAAAGTTTTTTGAAAATTCTAGGTGTGTCTTCTTGGGGGATAGTGTATGAAAGTTGTTATTATAGAGGTATTTGAGAATATGGGAAAATTCCTAGGTGGGTTAGTCGCTTAGAAGTTCATATGTGGTTATAATGATAGGCTTGTATGTCATGTTGATATATAAATGGATAAATACATTGCTTCCATTTTGAGATTATATGTCAGCATGAGTCATGCATGAGTTTCAGATCTAAGTCGGTCAATCATGACCCAATTCGTAGGTGCCCCGTGCACCGCCCCAGTATTTTAGCAAGGTGTTTGTAGAGGGACATAGAGTCCCAAGGGGGAGATACCCCATGATATTGTGATGTTCTTATGTTCTTAGAATCATTCATTTTCATGTTCAGACTCTCCTTATGAAATAAACATCAGTGATCATTGCATAGCCAGTCATTCTTTCGAAAGTCAGTTCAGCTAGACATTCATGCATTAAACAAGCACGTTAAGTTGAAAGAGTTCAGCTTTTCAGTGTGTTCAGTCATGCATTCATGAGATCATCCCAGTTATGCATGTATGCATCAGATATGCATGTCCATTATAAGAATTCATCTTATGAGTAGCTTCAATCGAGTATTCCATGCATAAGGTATGCATGTCCAGTTTGAGAACACAGAGTATCAGTGGTTCCAATTGCATAGTCATGTTTTAGATGTTCTTGTTCGTTGAGTAAGTTCAGTTGATCAGTATTCTTATCCTATCAAGCGACTTTCGAGGATGAATGTTTCCAAGGGGGAGATAATGTATAACCCCATAAATTTCTCTCGTAGTCTGAGCCTTACAGCATGTCAAGTGAAGCGTAAATCCAATCCAAAAAGTTGAGAAGTGTCTTCGCAAGTGAGAAATGTTTTTAATCATGTATAATTTCCCTAATATCGACTTTTTTCATGTAGATAATTGAATAAGCTTTCCATCGATACTAATTTTGTCAAAATCTGACATCGGACGAGGAAATTATGGTCGTTTTACAGAAAGCAGTCGAAACCACCCAGGTGCGACAGCCAGGCTAACGGACCATAGATCTTGCGATAGACAATCTCCCATCCCGTCGCAACAAAGGTAGTGACTCCCTTTTTAGGCCCAAGTGCGATGGCTAGGACGACGGACTGTCAAGGCTACGACAAACCGTCACTAGGACCGTCGCGCTGAGGCAGTGTGACCTCATCCTGGCCAATGTGCGACGGACGGTCCGACGGACCGTCGGGTTTGTGACAGACGGTCACTAAGACCATCGCAATGAGGCATTGTATTATTTTTTGACCGTTGTGCAATAGATGATCTGACGGACCATTAGACTGAGCGACAAACCATCACTTCGACTGTCGCAGACCCCGTTCAATATTTTTTACTCAATTTTAATAGGGCCTTTTGGTCCTTTTTCCACTCTTTTCAGCCCCTATTTATATCTGATCAAGGGTCACAACTTCATTTCTCATCTTCAGCATAAAAAACTAGGGTTTCTACAAAATGAAAACCCTTCCTTCTTCTTCAAGAAGAATCAAGAGAAATCAAGAAATCAAGAATCTCTCGAAGAGCTTTCAAGAAAGAGTTTCTCTAAGGTATGTAGATGTTGATTCTTGAGTACCTTTCATCCAAGAAGCTCAAGAAGCCTTTTCTAAAATTCAAAGATCTTATGTTTGTGGGTTTTCATGATTCGTGTGAGTTGAAATTGATGTTCATGCTATTATTGAGTTTCTGATACATGTTTGTTTGCAAGGTTTTCAAGCTTTGACCCTAGTATGTGAAATTCATGTGATGTTCATGATAAACCCTCTTAAAGTTGCTTGTTAAGTGATGTGCTCATGTCAATTAAGTGAATAAAATTGTTGAATAAGCAAAGCATGGTCCCCATACGTTTGATAAAATGCTTATGTAAGGAATTAGAGCCATTATAGTATGTTGACTAGAAATCCCCAATTAAGTGCAAGCCCATGCATGTCATGTGTTTGTTGAAAAGCCTTAGTGAATGAATTGTGACATGATAGCATGAAATTCCCCAATTATGTGATCTTTGATATATGCTAAGACTTTAATACATTCCAAGTGTTTAATGCAAGACCTTGTTGAATGAAGTATGATCCAATAACATGTCCCCCTATGTTATTACATGTTTAGGATTCTTAAATGCTTGAAGTGATGACTTAGTGATTGTTATGGTGAATGTTTGTCCATGGTCTTGATTATTCAAGAATGGTTATGTTTCACTTTTATGTTATCGAGACCTGGGGGTATTTATACCTGACTATTTAGCTATTGTCTAGAGCCCGTGTCAGTTTTCACAATAATTCCAGTCAAGCCATGATTCTCAGAACTCAGTGAGTTATAGAACTCTATATTCTCAGACAGATACAAAACTTAAGAAATCTCAGTAATCTCTGTAATCACCATAATCTCAGTATCTCTAGTAATCTAGCCTTATTTCTGTACCCAACTCAGATCTAGTAGTATACAAGTGTTTAGTTCTGACTTCTGTAGTAATCAAGTACTCTATTCAAAGCTCAGTGTCATTCAGTCAGATAACGAGATTTAGTAGTATTCCGTTAGATACGAAACCAAGTGAATTCAGCTCAACTCAGTCAGACCATTCAAGAAACATGATCTGTATAAGATTCAACTTAGTTTGTGTTCAGTTAAGAATCAGTTCAGAGTCTTTCAGTTGGGAGTAAGAGCTAGCACCGAGCGAGGGCAGGGATGGCGGCTCACTGTCAGAGAGGAAGAGTCGTTAAGAGAAATCCCTAAACTCTAGAACTGGATAGCCAACATAGGATGCAGGAGTCACTCATCAGGAAAGGCTGGTCACCCGTCAGATAGGCTTGACTATTATATGCCTTAGGCTTGACTTCTTACGAGGGTCACCCGTCAGATAGTCTTAATTAGAGAGGTCTTTACCCGTGGCACGGTATTGACCCCCTTACCGATGGGGTTATAGGTTGGACCCCACCAGTTGTGTTATGAGGCATGTCGGTTAAGTGACTACTTCCCACAGTTACAACTTTAGTATCAATTTTCAGAAATCAGGACTGTCAGATACAATCATCTATTTCAGTAAGGAACTCAGATAGTTCCATCGGTTCATGGACCACCTGTCAGATAGGATTGGTCTCATATAAAGTTATTCTTGTTATCAGATCTAGAGATCACCCATTAGATAGGCTTGATCTTAGTCTCAGATTTAGTTGAGTACTCTTTTTATTAGATCTAAAGATCACCCGTCAGATAGGCTTGATCTCAGACTCAGATTCTATTGAGTATTCTTGTTATCAAATCTAGAGAACACCCGTCATATAGGTTTGATCTTAGTCTCAGATTCAGTTGATTATTCTTGTTATTAGATCTAGAGATCACCCATCAGATAGGCTTGATCTCAGTCTCAAATTTAGTTGAGTATTCTTGTTATTAGATCTTGAGATCACCCATCAGATAGTCTTGATGTCAGTCTCAGATTCAGTTGAGTATTCTTGTGATCAGATCTAGAGATCACCCGTCAGATAGGCTTGATCTCAATCTTAGATTCAGTTGAGTATTCTTATTGTCAGATTCGGACATGATCTTTTCTTATCATTGATAGTAGATTTCGAAATCATCCGTTAGAGAGGTTTGATCTCCGATGCAGTCAGTCGAGAGTAGAAAGATTAAAATTCAGTTAATGACATGAGTATATTTAGTCAATCAACTTCAGTATCCTCAGATTCAGAGATTACTTGCTAGATAAGACTGATCTCACCTCCAGTACTCAGTTATCGGTATCAGATGATTTAGTTGTTCAGTATCCGGTATTAGTAGTGAGTTCAAATGACATTAATGCAGTATCTGATTTTCAGTATTCAGGGTCATGATAGTTGTAGTTATGGTTTGTGCATTCATGTATGTGTTCTCATTTAGTACTCTCATGATTATATAGTTAAGTAATTGTTCATGCATAATCCCTTGCATTTACCCTTACCCCATCTGTATACTCGGTACATTCCTGTACTGACACATCTATGCTATGGTGTTTTATTTAACACCATAGGTTCAGAGGCACGATATCCAGAGTACCCATAGCAGCTCAGTCCCAGTCAGTAGTAGTAGACATAACGGTGAGTCCTCTTCATTTGAGGATGATTGTTTTATCATTATTGCATCAGATTTTTTTTTATTTTCAATAGACAGAGTTAGTTGGGGACATGTCCCATCAACTACACAGCTCAAACAATTTAGAGGTTTTTCGAATAGATGTATCAGTATTCAGTTTTAAATTTTGAGTATTTTTAGATGTTTTGAACCTTATGGCCAGTTTCCGCATTTATTATCTATATTATGCAGTGTCCAGGTACAAATATCAGTAGACGGTTAGCTTGTGGTCCTTTGGGATTATGAGCACCGTGTCATATTCCAGTTCCAGAAAATTAGGTCATTACAATATGAGACCAATTACTTAATAACAAAAGCACCAAAATAAGGAACTGAGCCTAAAACCTAAACGAACTATCCGATAAACAACCGATAGTTCCAGCAAGTGATAAATGATATGCAACAACTTTAGGAAGGCCAAAAATAGCAGAAATTAATGTAAATCAAGGAAGTGACCTAAAGGGTTATTATAATATCCACTACTAAAAGCATTTTTCTCGGCAAAAGTTAATAGAAAGGAGGAGTGCAAAAGCTAGAATGGATGAGGTACTACGCTTGCATGCTTCAACAAAGACTCCCTAGGTAAGCACTACGAAGAAACACAATTCCAAGGGATTTTGCGATGGAAATACCTTTTTTTAACCATCTTCCTTACTCTACTTCTCGAATAAGTAAAACTCAACCTCAACCACTAATTGACCTACAACTAAATCGATATAGGATGACATTCACAAACCCAAACCATAACATACTGCTACAAAATAGATATAAGAAAAACAAAGTAAAACACATCCATTCCATCACAAACCAAGGCATGAATTATGCGACAAACTCCAAAATAAAAATATAATCCTTATTTTGCCTTTTCGAACCTTCTATCCTCTTTAAACCAGTAAAAAGGTCACCCAAGTACTATTTTCACAACTCTATCAGACTATCCTCGAAGAACTAAAGGTGATTCAATGGAAATCCATAATGGCATGCATGAGAATAGGCCCATAAGGTGATACACAGGCAAACAAATAGAGATGACCAATGTATGTAACCTACAACTAATGCTACAATTTGTCGGAATGACCCTCCAAACTAGTTGTCAGGAGTTTGGAGCACAGATACTCACCACCAAATAGTCCTTTCTTGGATATCCCACCAATTAAGGAATAAATTATCACTCAGTTCTAATGGGATATCAAATAGGTACCGACCAACCAAAATACATTAAAATCAAAGAAGAATGAACTTGTAGCTAATGTGTAGGCTTAGCCAGCCTTTTGATGAAACCCTTACTAAGAAAATTTTAAAAATAAAGGTTGCACCCAAACTCTACAACTCCCAACTAAATTCTAAATGCCAAGGTTGAACTGGCCGATCTTACCCATCCAACCCATCTCGAAGATAGGTAAGCATCCACTCCCTAAATATATCATAACCTATAAGCCGCCATTCCAAGGCATCATATTCAAACTGAAGCCAACAAGTAAATCATGCTTATCCCTACTAGATCCTACTGGAGCTAAAATCAAAATATAGTTGAGCAGTATCCTAGTAACGAGTCATCATACGAGTAGTATAGTATGGGTATGGGTTAGGTGACCCTAGTAATTATGAGTCTAGTGAGTGGTGGTTGGGTTTTTGGTCTGGTAATTACTTAGAGGTATAATTCATTAGGGGTGGTGATGGGTCATTTGGTCGATCCTTAATCAGATCAGAAACTTAGTGACTTGACGTAGATCTAAGTACGAATGGCTTACTAAGATCCTCGAGGGTAGGTTATAAGTTGTAGGCTTGAGTCGTATGTTTTTTAGTGTCCAATCCCTTGAGCTTTTTTTTAGATATGACTAGACCATATGAGTTGTATGGTCAGGTCATAAATGGGGTCATATAGTCGTATATTGGATATAGTTTGGGTTTCAAACTTAGTATATTGGTGACGACTCATGGTGTGAGTCCTATGTTGAGGTCATGAGCCAAGGTGTGGACTCATAACCACCTGCGACATTTTTATAGTTTTAAGTTGGGGGCACTTGGGATATTTCCTACATAAAAACCTTAAGACCCCACGTCCCTATAAATTTTTTTCATCGTTTATTCCTCACTTTACAAGATTAAACATCCTATTCAATCTCTCAAAAATCCTCTCAAGCAAAATTGTCTAGGGTTTGTCCAAAGTGGTCATGTAAGGGCTTAAGGATCAACTTCTCTCTATAAATCTGTGTAATTTAGGCATGTGACTCTTCTGTCGTTGTTATTTTACTGATGGCATATGTTTTAATATATGATTTTCATGGTTTTTAAATAAAGGTTGGGGGTTTCGGTTGTTCATGGATAAATATTGTTTCTTATAGTTTAATTATGGTTTTCCTTGTTTTTAATTATGGTTTTACACATGTCGGTGCATGGGGATGGGGATTTAATTTAGGGGTCATGGTTGAGCTCCAAATTGGATGGTTTTGGTTTTGATAATGGCATTCCCTCAACCTATTTGTGAAATTGTCAATGAGAATGATTTTGTCACATAATTTGATTATCCTTGGAATCATTGTATTGAATAAATGGTAAATAGAAGATAAATTAGTTTTTGTTGGTTTCATATGGTTTTGGAAATACATTGGCAGCCATGGTTTGATTATAAAGGGTTTTGGTTAATTGTAAATGATGGAGTCTAATTTAGTTTAATGGTTTACATGGCATAAGGTAATAGACACACAAGCTCAAATTTTGGTATGACTATACCAATGGTTAATGCCTAATTAAATAAATCCTTGGTGAATGGTTGGGAATGTATAAATGGCTTAATATGGGCTTAAAGGTTGTTGATTAGCAAATCTTTGGAAGATGGGGTTCATGGAGGCCGACACTGGAAACTAACATTTGTCGATATGAGAGTGGTCTTAGTGACTGTGTGCATGATATCATACTTATATTTTAGGGAAGTACTAGTTATCGCACGTTTATTTCTCTGGTCGTATGGCTAACATGAACTGGGGCCCTTTCTGTTTGGGGAGCTGAGCTTATATTGGTCGTGGGTGGCTTAGGACAACACCGATACAAAACCTAAATTAAAATTTTAAATGCATGCTAAACCTTTTTCCTTATCCCGTAATGATATAAATATATATATATATATGTGGCTGCATATGGTTAATTAATTTGGTTTTGAATGATGGAATTATTTTACCCTTATCCCTTAGTTACATGATAACATTCACTGAGGGTCATATGATCTCTCATTGCTTGATAGTGATTGCGACATTGAGTATCACAATCGCGATAATTAAGGGCCTCCTGATCTCAAACTACTGCTCTTTTTTGCCTCTTTTCCATCACTTTTAGCATGATTAACCTTTAATTTTAATAGAACCACAAGAGTTGGTATGGTGGTTTAGCACCTCACCCCTTAATCAAGAGGTTGGGGATTTGATCCCCACCTCGGGTGAATGGAAAAAACTCTGTGGCTAGTTCCCTAGCTCTTAGTACGTTGACCGTAGGAATGGAGGATTAGTCTCACAGCTGCCGACTATGAGGATACCTTGGGAAACCAAAAAAAAAGCCTTATTTTTAACATAGGACATATAAGTTCACAAAAATTGAAAATATTGCATTCAAATGGAGAATTAGTCTTATTTACACAATATTTGCAAAAATAGTGCAAGAATATGGATGCCAATGAGTAGTATATTTGACACACATCACAAGGTTGCTAAAGCTTCAGATGGGTGCTAAAGTGCTTACCGCTAAGGAGGTTCCATGACTGCTAAAGTGGTCATATTAGATATGACATACCAGATTTTTCTTAGTCCAAAATTAAACTTCAATTGGGTACTCGAGATGTGTTTGGAACCCTATGCACCTACACAAACTATGCTACCATATCAAATTCGACATTCAAGAATTAATAAAACCATTGAAACTTTAACACGAGATCATTTAAACTAAATATAGGGTCCACACCTATAGTTGCATTTTCATATAATTCACCTAATAGCAAGAAACAATCTCCAAAAGCCTCAAAAATTAAACCATGGGTCCAACTAGCCTAAAATCAACATTATGGAGCTGATGGCATCGTTAAAATTCTCTTATGAGGTCATCAACAAAGATTTTTGGTCCGAGACCAATTACATAATAACAAAATCTCCAAAATAAGGAACTGAGACTAAAACCTAAATGAACTATTCGATAACCAACCGATAGTTCCAGCAAGTGATAAATGATATGTAGCATCCTTAGGAAGGCTCGAAACATAAAAAATTCATATAAATCAAGGAAGTGACCTAAAGTGTTATTATAATATCCACTACTAAAAGGACTTTTCTCAGCAAAAGTCAATAGAAAAGAGGAGTAAAAATCTAGAATTGACGAGGTACTAGGATTGCATGCTTCGAGCAAGAATTCCTAGGTAAGCACTAAGAAGAAACACATTTCCAAGGGATTTTTCCATTGGAATACCTTTTTTATCCATCTACCTTGCTCAACTTCTCGAACAAGCTAAACTCAACCTCGACCACTAATTGACCTCCAACTATATTGAGAAAGGATAAAGTTCTAAAACCCAAACCATAGCATACCGATATCACATCTATATAAGAACAACAAAGTAAAACCCATCTAATCAATTACAAAACAAGGCATGAATCATGCGATAAACTCCAAAATGCAAATATACTCCTTGTTTTGTTTTTCCAAATCGGCTATCCACTCTAAAATAGGAAAAATGTCACCCAAGTACTATCTACACAACTCCTTCACACTATCCTCATATAGCTAAAGACAATTCAATTGGAATCCATAATGGATTGCATGAGAATAGGTCCTTAAGTTCTTCATGGGCAAACAAATAGAGATGACCAATATTTGTACCTATAGCCAATGCTAGAACTGGTCCAAATGACCCTCGAAACTGACTGTCGGGGGGTCTGGAGCACAAATACTCACCACCAAATAGTCCTCTATAGGATGTCCCACTAATTAAGGATTGAACCATCACCCAGTGCTAATGTGCTATCACCCAGGTATCTACCAACCACTATCTATCCAAACTAACGAAGAACTGGTAGCTAAAGAGTAGGCTTAGCCAACCTTTTGATGAAACCCTAATTATGAAATATCTAAAAATAAAGGTTGCACCCAAACTCTACAACTACCAACTAAAATCTTAATGCCAAGGCTAAACTGCTTGATCTCACCCATCTAAACCATTCTTGAAGGCAGGTAAGCATCCATACTCTAAATATTTCATAACCTCTAAGCCTTCATTCCAAGGCATTATATTCAAACTAAAGACAAAAAGTCTATAATAAGGGCAAATATCCAACTCAACCTCACTATCAATAATCAGAATTACCCCTACTAAATTTGAAATCAAAATATAACTGAACACAAAGATCATGACAGTATTAAACCACATGCTTAAATGAAACACCCTATATTTTAGCCCTTGGAAATTTCTTAAGCTTTCTATCCTAGAATGACTCATCATATGAGTAGTATAGTGTGGGTACGAGTTAGGTAACCCTAGTCGTTACTAGTCTAGTTAGTGGTGGTTGGGTTTTAAGTCTGGTAATGACTTAGAGGTATGAGTTGTTATGGGTGATGATAGGTTATTTGGTCTATCCTTAATCAAATCAGAAACTTAATTACTTAACTTGCTTATGAGTATGAGTGGCTCACTAAGAGTCGTGAGGATGAGTTACGAGTGGTAGGCTTGAGTCATATGTTATCTAGTGTATAATCCCTTTGATTTTTCTGATATACAACTAGACCATATGAGCCGTATGATCAGATCATGAGTGGGGTCATAGAGTCATATAGTGGAAAGTGGTTGGTTGTCCAACTCACTATCTTGGTGATGAGTCAATGGTACGAGTCATATGTTGAGTTCATAAGTCAAGGGGTCGAATCGTAACCACCTGTGATATTTTTATAGTTTTAAGTTGGGGCTCTTTAGACATTTCCTAGATAAAACCCTTAAGACTACACGTCCCTATAACACTTTTTGGTCATTCATTCCACACTTTACAAGATTAAACATCCTCTTTGTTTTTGGCTTTTGATTTGATAGGGGGAATGTACTGATCGGATGTTTATTTTATTTGGATTAGAGTCTTTGTCGGACTATTATAGGCATGGGTAGTGTCAGTATTAGTGTTAGCCTTGGTATTAGTATTGGAAATAGATGGTTGATTTGTTGTATTTTTCGACTTTGGTATTAATCTTACTTTATTGTCTCTACGTTATTATTATTTTATCTTATTATATAATCAAAGTTCTTTTGATAGAGGGTGTAGGTTAGTTACATTTGGGCATTAGGGCTGATCTCCAATCCTGGTCGAATGTGCGATACACGACACAAATAGGCCCTAGTTTAGGTCATGTCAGATTGGTATTAGAGCCATAGGTTCATGGTTAATTATGAGTCCACAAATTCGTGTCGATTATACTCTCATTTAAGGATGTGTATCATGCCACACTCATAAGGGAGCGACTATGAGAAATTTAGGAATGTTTCTCTTTCTTGTGTTTTATTTTCAAGATATCGAGTCTAAGGTCCTGAAATCTTCTATTATACACATTTGTTCTCTTTTTAGATTATGCCTCCAAGATGATATGAAGTTTAATAGAATTCTTCTATCCTACCCGAGGATAATTTTGATGGGACTTGTCTAACATATGGAGTCCAGACTTAGTCTTAGAGTCTAGTTCATTATTGCACTCCTAGAGTTCCATTTGTCCATTCCACTCCTTGAGCTTCTCAAGCTGATATGATGAATACTGAGTTTCATTAGTCTATTTATATGTTATCATAGTTGGTAGATTCTAATTCAAAGCGTGGTGCCTCTGTAACTCCATCTTTTGGGGCGACAAGGGTTGGCTAATTTATCAGGTTGATCTCTCCCGTGTTCATTGGTGTTAGGGTGGATGAGGATCCTTAAGGTTTTATTGATATGATGGCAAAGATCTTTTGCGTTATTTATGATACTAATGTAGAGGTTATGGAATTTGCGGCCTATAACTGAAAGATGTAGCATACCAGTGGTATGAGGAATGAGAGCAGTCCAAGGGTGACCTTGTTGAGTCATACCTATGGGATAATTTATCAAGTGCTTTTCTAGACTACTTCTTTCCTTAGAAGTTGAGGGAGGAAAATGCAAAAGATTTTGTTAACCTGAAGCAAGGCAAGATGTCAGTCAAGAAGTATGCCTTGATGTTTCACCAACTTTTTTGGTATACTGTGGAGTTAGTTTCTAGCAAGAGGGGTAAAATAAGGAAGTTATCTTCTGGGTTGTCCTGAGACTTGATTTTGGAGAGTAAGGCTAAATTTTTAAATAAGGACATGGATATCTCCTAGTTGGTGGAGTACATGCAATAAGTGGAGGAAGAGAAGAAAAAATAAATGGAGATTTCCGAAAGGCATAGCTAGAAGTTTAGATTATTTTAGTAGGGCAGTGGCCAATAGAAGAGTGGTAGGGATGGTGGAAAGTGGTCCAAGAAGAAGTGGGATAATTTTGGGTCTTATTCAACAGCTAGTTCTCCCTACTTAAAGACATCAAATGATAAACATTTTTAGATTTGCAACAAGTATAGGGCACAGGGTGGCTAATCTTAGTACAGTGGGGCCTAATCAGTTCTATCCTATCCTCATTATAGATTTTATGGTCGATTGCATAGGGGTTACTATGATGAAAAAAAGGACATGCTCTTCAATTATTGTCAGCTAGGGCACATGATTAGAAACTTTCCTACTAGTAAGGTTTTTCCTGGGGAAAACACAGTTTTAGTTGCCTCTTCATCATCTTCGGCACCAAAGGGTGCACCATATGGCTTCAACACTATTCAGAAACCACTCTATCCTCTCACTACCCATAAGGAGTCTTAGGAATCGCCTTATGTTGTTACTGGTATATTGAAACTCTTTTCCTATGGTATGTACTATTACTTGATTCGGGGTCTACTCTTTCTTATGTGACCCCATTTATGGCTGTGAATTTTGGTTTTGGCCCTAAGTGTATTTCAGACCCTTTTTTTGTTTCTACCTCGATGGGTGACTAATAATGCTCAACTTACAAGTCCAATTTAGTGCAAGGCGGTCGTTGTCAATATATTTTTCTTACTAAAAGTCATAATTGAATCCACGAGGAACAATGTGAGTGGTGATTGGGTAAGTTTAGGATGATAGTTTCTCGCTAAGTTCAAACCTATGATACAAGATGATTTGGAGGTTTTAAATCATGATGAATACGAATGGAACTCTTAGGCTTCTAGGGGAAAAATTCAAGACTAAGAACAATAAGAGTGTAATCAATTAGAAATGGATCTTGGGACTATGCCTTCCTCGAGATAAGATGTGCATGGGAACATGATAATTTGATGCAAATTCTAATCATTGATTATGTGGTGGCTAGGTCTAAAGTCCTTGAGGATAGTTTTTCAACAAAACATCAAAGATTTCACCCATTGGCTCTTTCGAGCACCTAAGAAGTGTGTCAATCAAAACCACCCACTACCTCAATTAGGCACCCCTATTTCTAGTATGGTGCCCAAGCGATAGTCAACCTCATATTCACCCTTATTTCTATGATAGTGAAAATTAGTAAACTATACCCATAAATTGTCTACTATTGCCTTGGTTCCCACATCCCTCTTTCTAGGATGATGTGGATTCCTAAAGTTCACCTAAAACCCTTCTTTCGATGACGGCTTAGAACTTTTTAGAGTTTTTAGTTTTCACCCATGAACTCCATGTGGGTGTTTGGGGATTTCACCAACAAATTCCAACCAATTTAATCAAGCAATAGAAGAACCAATCATCAACAAAGTAGAATCTACACAAAAAAACCCAAACACATTTGCACCCTAATCAAGCACAACCTCAAGAGGTAGATCTAGCAAATCATAAAGATAATAAGCACAAATAAACCAATATTTCCATGAAAATTATCCATAATAAAATAAAGAGATGGCAAACCACACTTTAGAATCCAATGAATATCTACACTTCAAAGTCACTCTAATGTCTTCTTATCTCAAGATTAGTAAAATTTTAGCTCCAAGCTCCAAGAAATTACAAAAAACCTAAACTAAGGATGGGAAGTAGGGTTGTGGATTGATAGGATCCTCTTTTTGGATTAGGGTTTGAGTCTTTCTTGTTGGGAAAATTTAGGACAACTTCATGCATTTATGGTTTTGTCATTTCGATGAAATCCTCCTAGGCCACGATGGTGATGTTTTTAGCGTGACTGCGATATACCAATGGCAGGTAAATCCACGTGATCACGTCATTTTGACCTTGACTCGGCACGATCACGGGCTGACGCCCGTGATTTTGATAACTAAGGCCATGTCACACTCTAGATCTTCAACTGTACTTCTTTACTTCTTTTTATAGCTTCAATCTATATTTTTTCATCTTATCACCTCCGTGCCTACAAAATATGGATATTAGTAAATTTAATCACAATTATGTCTCACTTATTTATTTAATACAAGGTAAGGTGAACAAATGATAAGTGCGAATGAGTGGTAAAATCACCACTCATCAGTGTCTTTATAGTTTCCTGATATTTCTTTAGGGGTTGTTTGGTGTCAGTGGGTGGTCGGGAGACTTTGGTGAATCTCTTTGAAATAGACGTGGTTTATTTTGATCTCATATTAGGGATGGATTGGTTGCACTCATGCTATGCTTTTCTAGAATATCGGACCCTTAAGATCATCTTTAAATTCCTACATGAGCTAGTTATTGAGTGGGAGAGTGGTTTCCTTGCTCCTAAGATAATGTTCATATTATATCTTAGTGCTCATAGATTAATATCTAAGGTGTGTGTCTACTATTTGGTCTTGGTTAAATATTCTAACTCGGACTGTCCTTCTTTACATTTCTTCTTAATGGTGAATGAATTTCTTGAGGTCTTCCCTAATGACCTTCCTGGTGTTCCCCTTAATAGGGAGATTGAATTTGGGATATATCTTTTTACGGACACTAGTCATATTTCTATTGCTTTATATAAAATGGCTCTAGACAAGTTAAAAGAGCTTAAAGAGCAACTAAAGGTTCTTATTTACAAGGGTTTCATCCATCCTAGTTAGTTTCCATGGGGTGCACTGGTGTTGTTCGTTCATGAGAAGGATGGTTCCCTTCGAATGTGTATTGATGGTCGGCAACTTAATACGAAGACGGTAAAGAATAAGTACTCTCTTCAAAGGATAGATGATTTATTTGATCATCTACAAGGTTCTAAGTTTTTCTTCAAAACTGACTTTCGGTCCAGATATCATCAGTTAAAGATTAGAGATATGGACATCCCTAAGACTGCCGTCCATACTCGGTATGCACATTTTAAGTTTTTGGTTATTTCCTTTGGCTTGACCAACTACCCGACGACCTTCATATATTTGATGAATAAAGTCTTTCATTAGTTTCTAGATTTATTCATTATTTTGTTCATAGATGATATTATGGTGTGCTCTAAGAGTGAAATTGATCATGCCAATCACTTTTGAATTGTATCGCAAACCCTGAAAGAATAATTTTTGTATGCCAAATATTCAAAATGTGAATTCTGGTTGAACAATCACTTTTCTAGTAATGTCATTTTGAGTGAAGTGATTATGGTGGATCCTCAGAAAGTTGTGGTAGTTAAGAAGTGGCCTAGATACATGACTCCAATCGATATTTGGTGATTCTTGGGTTTAGCTTGTTACTTTAGTAGGTTTGTGGAAAGTTTTTTTAACTATAGCTTCCCCGTTGGCTAAGTTAACTTAGAAAAAGGTAAAGCTCTCATGGTTAGATGCTTATGGATGTAGGTCTGAGAAGCTGAACGATAAGATGACTTTGGCTCTTATCCTGACCTTTCCTGAAGGGACGAATGGGTTTGTGGTCTATTGTTATGCATCCTGTAAGGGTATTAGTCGCATATTGGTATAGCATGGCTAGGTGATAGTTTATGCCTCTAGAGAACTTATGTTGGTTGTGGTATTTGCGATGAAAATTAGGCATTACAATTTGAGCCCTCAGTATGTGTTTACTCATAAAGAGTTGAACCTCAGGCAAAAGAGATGGCTTGAGCTACTCAAGGATTATGACATGAGTAATCACGACCATCTAGGTAAATCTAACATGGTTGCTGATGCTCTTAGCAGGTTATCCATGGGGATTTTATCTTATGTGGATAAAGTGAAGCGAGAGTTGGTGAAAGATATTTACCATTTGGCTAACCTTGGAATTCATCTCTTGGACTTCGAGGATGGTGGTGTGTTTGTTTGGGAGGTGAAAAAGTTGTCCCTAAGTGCTGAGGTGAAGGAAAAGAAAGTGTTAGATCCTTTCTTAATAAGGATCAAGGGTGATGTAGGCCGGTAGAAAGTGATGGATCTTGAGGTAAGTGGAGATGGTACATTGTGGTACAAAGGGAGATTGTGTGTTCCCGATATAGATTGATTGCGAGAGAGGATATTGGCTAAGGATCATGAGTTGTGATATGTTATTCATCCTTGTCCAACAAAAAATTATTATGAACTTAAAGAGATGTATTGGTAGAACAATATGAAGAGTAATATGGCTAGTTTTGTGGCTAAGGTCATGGAGTTCCAACAAGTGATGGTTTAGCACATGAGGTCCGAAGGGTTGTATCAAGAAATTCAGATGCCTTTGGTAAAGTGGGAAGTTATCAACATAGATTTCATTACTGGTCATCCTCGGTCTCGAAATCAGTGTGATTTGGTTTTGGTCATCGTGGATAGAATGACGAAGTCTGCTCATTTCTTTCCAGTGAAGACAAACTTTTCAGCAGAGGATTAAGCTAGGTTGTACCTTCATAAGATTGTGAAGTTGGATGGGGTGCCTGTTTCAATCATCTCAGATCATGGTATGCATTTTTCATCTAACTTTTGGTGGTCATTTCAGATAGGTTTAGGGATCAAGGTGAGTCTTAGTATGAATTTCCACCCGCAAGTCGGATAGGTAAGTGGAAAGGACTATTCAGATATTGAAAGATATGCTTTGTGCTTGCGTGATGGACTATGGTGGTAGTTGGGTTGAGAATTTTCCTCCTATAGAGTTTGCATATAATAATATCTACCACTCTAGCATTTGGATGTCTCTGTTAGAGGACTTGTTTTGTAGGATGTATAGGTCTCCTATTGGGTGGTTCGAGTTTGGTGAGGCAGAAATATTTGGTTAGGATTTGTGTCACCAAGCTATGGATAAGGAGATAGTGATTCGAGATAGGCTTAAAGTCATCAAAAGGTGCTAAAAGACCTATGCAGATGTGAGGCATAGGGAGTTAGAGTTTGAGGTTGGGAATAGGGTGTTCTTTAAGGTGTCTCCCATGAAGGGAGTGAGGCGGTTTGGGAAGAAGAAGAATATTAGTCCCCGATATGTTGGTTCATACTTTGTTATTAGAAGGATTGGCAAAGTTACGTAAGAGTTAGAGTTACCGTTTAGTTTGAGCTCCATTCACCCATTGTTCCATGTTTCTATGTTGAGAAAGTGTGTAGGTGATCCATCACTAGTAGTTCCTACCAAGGATATTGGTATTTTGCGTTCCCTATCTTATCAAGTGGTCCTTGTTTAGATTTTGGATTGGCAGGTTTGTCTATTATGAACCAAGGATATAGCTTTGGTAATGGTTATATGGAGGAATCACAAGGTGGAAGAGGCTACATGGAAAGGTGAAGAGGATATGATGTCCAAGAATCCGTTCATATTTCCCATCTAGAAAAATCAGACTTAAGGTATGTGCTGATCTTAACATCATTGTTTTCTATCTTAAAGGTAAGAGTAGATTGTGAATTCCTTGGTAATTTATTTTGTCTTAAAGGTAAGCGTAGAGATGCTTAGGGGTTTAATCGTGCTAGTCACTGCTTTGTCACATAATTCGAGGATGAATGATCCAAGTGGGGGAGAATTAAAACATCTTGGGTATTGAACCTTTGAAATTTCCTGATGGTGTATGAGCTGTAGATACACCACTACTCATCATACGAGTCTTATGGTTTAGATACGGGTTCAGGTGACCCTAGTCATTAGGACTCTAGTGAGTAGTGGTTGGGTTTGTTATCTTGGTAATGACTTGGGGGTAAGAGTCTTTAAGGGTGGTGATGGGTCGTTTGGTTGATCCATAATATAATTAGAAACTTAGTAACTTTACTTTTCTCTGAGTACAAGTGGTTCACTAAGAGCCATGAGGATAGGTTATGAATTATAAGCTTCAGTCATATGTTGTCCAGTGTATAATCCCTTTGGTTTAGTTTGAGTTACGACTAGACCATATAAGTTGTATGGTCAGGTCACGAGTGGGCTTATATAGTCGTATGGTGGATAGTGTGTAGGTTTCCAACTTACTTTCTTGGTGATGACTCAATGGTACAAGTCGTATGTTGTGGTCACGAGTCAAGGGGTCGACTCTTAACCATATGTGACATTTTTACAATTTTAAGCTAGGAACTTTTGACATTTACCACATAAAACCCTTATGACCCCACGTACCTATAACACTTTTGGTCATTCATTCCACACTTTACAAGTGTAAACATCCTTTTTACTCTTAAAATAATCCTCTCAAGAAATACTGGCTAGGGTTTCTCCAAAGTGGCTATCTAAGGTCTTAAGGATCAATTTCTCTCCGTGAATCTCTGTAATTTAGGCAAGTGACTCTTCCCTCATTGTTATTTTACTAAAGGCATATGTTTTAATGTATGATTTTCATGGTATGGTTATGGATTTTAAATAAAGATAGGGGTTTTTGGTTGTTCATAGATGAATATTGTTTCTCATGGTTTAAATATGGTTTTCCATGTTTTTAATTAATGTTTTGCACATATGGGTGCATGGGATGGGGATTTAATTGAGGGTTTATTCTTGGGCACGAAATTTGATGGTTTTGGTTTTCATAATGGCATGCCATTAACCTGTTTGTGTAATTGTCAATGAAAATGGTTTTGTCACATAGTTTAATTATTGTCACGACCCAAACCAAGGCCTAGACGTAATGGGCATCCAAAGTACAACTAGGACCGCGGACCATAACTCTACCCATACCAACCACCTCATACAGCCTCAGATGGGCTAAATTTCGAGCATATAACAAGATTGCATAAATGTTATCATGAAGACTCTAGGATAGGGTCAAAACTGTGACCGACCCAACCGAATCTACCTGAACTAACCCAACCATGCATACTATACCAAACCAAGGAGATAATCAAAACATACTATGATAATCAAACCACAAATGTAATACAATGGAACAACAAAAATATCGTCCAATGATATCAGCCCCAACACCAATGCCAATGCTAAGTCCGACTCCAATACCGATCCCGCACATACCAACCCAGAAGTACCACAAAGCCTCTATTCAAAAGAATACAAATATCCAGTTGGGTCATGCCTCCAACCATGGAAAAAACAAATATCCAAATCAAAAGCAAAATGTCTAAGAATGTCCATATCATGAAATTGAACCTTCCGGAAAGATGGAAGCTCACAACTCTATCCAAAAGTTGTCCCCGATTCAATCACATGTAGGAGGAGTCGAATGACTGGTTCTAGCATAGCGTGGGTATACAGCTACTAGTAGACGGGTTAGTGAATGAGCATGTATCTTAGGATAAGAATAAAGTAATTCCATTTAAACAACAAAGTAAAACCATCGATGATGCATACAACCATACATATATATAAGTGCCGGGAAAGGGAATCCAGGAATACCATGCATTTAAAACCTTTACCTAGGCTATGTAACCTTGTCATTTAACCATACCCATGGGCCATATGGGTTTAGCTACCCCTGCTGAAAAAGTCCCAGTGCATGTAGCTACACAACCAGGAAATATCCCATGGGATGACTAGTACATCCATCTAATATAAAACTTGACACTAGCACGTGGTCATCGAAGACCCCTCATATCGGAAAATATGAGTTTGCAATTTCAGTCCCCCCGGAACCTCTACCTTCCATGGCTTAGTTACACATCTCTCCATTAATGCCAAAATTAAAACCATGTCCAAAAAATCTAATTGCCATTTGTTAACCAAGGCATTAGTGGTACCGTCATACCAACTATACTTGGAAGACTTATCCTTAGCCAAACCATTTAAGTTAAGGGGACTCTCAAGTGCCCTTTCTGTTTACTATATTAACCACTTGGGAGACTACCATGTTGTCCACAAGAATAACCTATTAGCCTTTAACCTTTGTAAACCATTCAAACCATTTATTGTTTCATATATATGTTCTAAACAAACAAGAGTTTTATTTAAAGAAGTCAATTCAATGAACATATCTTTATAAGCATTTTATCAAACACCTTAGTGGCATAATATAACCAAAACCAATTCCAAAGACCATTAAACCTTTACCATGCAATCAAATTTCTTAAAATCAACATTCATGCATATAAAAGCATAATTAAACCATAAGAAACCATATCCAAGCCATTATAAACAAACCCCCAATTAATAGTTGAGAACCATAAATATGAAACATTGAAACCATGAAAACATCCATAAAATGCATGCCTTTTTATAAGTAAGAAGTAGGGAAGAGCCAGATGACTTAAACCGAGAAAGAAGATGGAAGAAAATTAACAAAGAAAGCCCCAAAGAATGCTCCAAGTTGAAACGCTAACTTTTTTGTACCGAAAGCTCTTGAGAGAATTCTGATTTGTTTTGAAATAGTTTTATAAGTGTTAATAAATAGAATAATAGGGTAAATAACCTCCTAAGTGTATTATAAGTCATAGGTCATTATTAGGGTAAGTAGGAAAATGTCCAAAATACCCCCACTTAAGTTCCTTAAAAAACCCATCATAGGGATACGACTGGCCCTCTTACGAGTCGTGCCCTTCCTTATGATTGGTTTCCACGTGTTGTACCAAGGCCTTAAACTTTGGATCAAATACTGTCCAGCATACGACTCATTCAACCAAGTCGTAACCTCAGCATATGGTATGTACCCATGATCTGTATCCCTGGCACAATGAATTTCAAGGAGGATCAAATGTTTCCCACCATTACGAGTTGCCGATATGACTCGTATCAATCCTTATGAGTTGCACCCCTAAGTCGTGACCAATCAAGTGATCAAAACCATCTCATAAACTAACTCTGGTCAGCTTATGACAGGACCATACCACTCGTACTCCAGCATACAGCTCATACCCTGGAGTCGTATTGGGTCCAAAAATTAGATTTTGAGGAAAATTTCTAAGGCCAAAACCCCAGGATGTAATATTCTTCCCCACTAGGAACATTTGTCCTCGAATGAGGGATAAGGTAGGGGTAACCAGACACAGTGTCTTTTACATTATCAAATATATTCCCGACCTTCATAAAAGTTTAGAAACAAAAAGGTAGATATATTAATATTTCCTTTATCAAACTCAAAAATTAAAGATGTGTTAAAGAAGATATACCTTTCGCACGAATACCAGAAGCAGAAAAAAAGAATGAATTCTAGGACTTCATGTCCTCTTCTGCTTCCTATGTAGTTTCTTATACCTTATGATGCCTCCACAGAACCTTAACCGAAGCCAAATTCTTGGTCCGCAATTGACAAACTTGCCTATCAATATCTCAATCAAAACCTCTTCATAAGACAGAAAATCTGAGATATCCAACCCTTCAAAAGGAACGATCAAAGAAGGATCACCAATAAACATCCTTAAGATGGACACATGAAAGATTGGATGAACCAAACCCAAACTAGATGGCAACTCTAACTCATAAGCAACATTACCAACTCTCCGCACAATTACATAAGGACTAATAAACCACGGACTAAGATTCCCTTTCTTTCCAATCGCATTACTCCCTTCATTGAAGATACTTTTAACAACACCTTTTCCCTAACCTCAAACTCAAAATATCTAAGCCTAACATCAGTAAAAGACTTTTGAAGACTCTAAACAACTTTAATCCTATCCCGAATCACCACCACCTTCTCAATATCTTGATAGACAAAGTCAAGATCAAACATATCCGCCTCACCAAGATCAAACCATCTAATAGGAGATCTACACCTCCTACCATATAACTCCTCAAAAGGAGCCACACCAATACTAGAATAATAACTATTGTTGTAAGAAAACTTTACCAATGGTAGATGCTCAACCCAACTGCCACCATAATCAATCACGCATGCATAAAGTATGTCCTCCAATGTCTGAATTGTTCTTTCCGCTTGCTCGTCCGACTGCAGAAGAAAAGTCATACTCAGACTAACCTTAGTCCCCAATCCTTCTTGGAAAAACTACTAGAAATGAGATGTAAACTGCGTACCATGATCAGAAATAATCAAAATCGGCACCCATACAGCTTCATAATATCTTAAAGATACAACTTCATATAAGCTTTCATTGTAAAGGTAGTTTTAACTGGTAAAAAGTAAGTAGACTTAGTCATCTTATCCATGATGACCTAAATTGAATAATATTGGTTTTGAGACCGAGGAGGACTGGTAACGAAATCTATATTGATCATTTTATACTTCCATTCAGGCAACTCTATTTCTTGATGTAACCCACCAAGCCTCATGTGTTCAACCTTAACCTGTTGACACATCATGTACTGGGCAATGAAATCATCCACATGTCTCATTATACCACTCCACTAATAGATCTCCTTAACATCATGATATATTTTTTTCAAGACTGTATGGAAAATGTAGAGCGACTCATGCTCCTCATACAAAACCCTTTATCACAACCCATTGACATTTGGAACACATAGCCTCCCATGGTACTGCAAAGTACCATTATCACTAATATGAAACATTGATACCTTTTGCCAACAAATATCACTCTTGATTTTCATTAAGACCGGATCCAACACTTGTTTCTTCTTAATCTCTGCACCAATAGCTGATAGAACCACTTCTTGCACTATCACACCACCATCCTTAGAATCTAAGAGACGAACTACAAGATTGGCCAAGTTGTGAATATCCTTCACAAATTTCCATTTTCCTTCCTCCACATGAGCCCAACTGCCCATAGACAACTTGTTAAGATCATTAACAACCACATTAGCCTTATCCAAGTGACAGTGAAGACTAATATCATAGTCCTTTAGAAGCTCAATCCATCTCCTTTTCCTGAGATTAAGATCCTTCTGTGTGAACACATATTAAAGACTTTTATGATTCAAAAAGATATCCATGTGAACACCATACAGATAATGCCTCCATATTTTCAAAAAAACACAACCGCCAATAGATACAAATCATGGGTATGATAATTCCTATCATGTACCTTCAACTACCTGGAAGCATAGGCAATCACCTTTTTATGCTGCATTAAAACAAAACAAAGCCCTACTCAAGATGCATCATAATAAACTACAAACCCCTCATTGCCTTTCGACAAAGTCAAATTCAAAGCTGAAGTCAACATATTATTCAACTTATCAAAACTCCCTTCACAAGCATTCGACCAAGAAGACTTAACCTTCTTCTGAGTTAACTTAGTCAAAGGAGCAGCTATCAACGAAAAGGTTTCCATAAACCGCCTATAATACCAGGATAAACCATAGAAGCTTTGAACTTTAGATGGAGTCATGGGCCTAGGCTACCCCTTCACCATAGTAACCATTTAAGGATCAACAATTATCCCCTCACTAGATATAATGTGACTCAAGAAAGTCACAATATTTAACCAAAACTCACACTTAGAGAACCTGGCAAACAACTGATGTCCCTTTAAGGTCTGCAACACCACAAGGAGGTAACTAGCATGATCCATCTCACTCCTCAAATATACCAGAATGTCAACAATGAACATAATGAAAAAATGATCTAAATACTTCCTGAACACCCTATTTATCCAATCCATAAATGCTACCGGAGCATTGGTCAACCCAAATGACATCACCAAGAACTCAAAATACCCATACTGAGTACGAAAAGTTGGCTTAGGGATATCCACCTCCCTAAACTTAAGTTGATGGTACCCAGACCAATGATCTATCTTGGAAAAGAACTTGGCACCATGTAACTGATAAAACCGATCATCTATTATTCAGAGAGGATACTTTTTCTTGACCTTTACCTTGTTCAACTGCCTGTAGTCAATGCATATCTGAAGGGAACCATCCTTCTTGCGCACAAAAAACACCAATTTACCCTACGGAGAAACACTATGATGAATAAACCTCTTTTCTAAAAGATTCTTAATTTGCTCCTCGAGTTTCCTTAACTCAGCCAGAACTATTCTATACAGAGGAATAGATATTGGATGAGTGTTCGGAAGCAAATCGATACCAAACTCTATCTCCCTATCTGGAGGAACACTAGGAAGATCATCCGGAAAGACCTCTAGAAACTCATTAACTACCAGAACTGACAGCAAAGAAGGACCTTCCGAGTTAGAATCTTTAACTCGTACAAAGTGATAAAGACACCCTTTAGAGATTAACCTTCGATCTCGAAGACAAGAAATAAATCTCCCCTAGGAGTAAAAGAACAACCCTCCCATTCTATTTTTGGCTCACCAGGGAACCTAAAGTGACCTTTTCAGTCAGACAGTTTAAAGATGCATAACAAAAATGCAACAAATACATACCCAAAATTACATCAAAATTCAACTTTCCCAAATCAAACAGATCTACCAAAGTTATCCTATTGACAACATATACCACACCTTCTATAGACCCGTTCAGCAATGATCGAGTCTCCTAACAAGGTAGAAATAGAAAAAGGATCTAAAATAATTCCTAGATTAAAAAAAAGACACAACTATATAAGGAGTCACATAAGAAAAAGTGAAGCCTAGATCAAGCTAACAATATACGTCACAGGAAAAGAGCTGTAACGTACAATTAATAACATCAGGTGATGCCTCAGATTCCTACCGAAATGCCAAAGAATATACTATATTTCGACCAATACTAGAGCTAGGAGTAGTAACAGAAGCAGATGCCATACCACTAGGTGTAGGAGCAGAAGAAGAAGCCACCAAAATCTTGTTCGCCCCTATAGGAACCTTATTAACTTGAAAATCCTTGAGCAGATGGCCTACCTGAACATACTTAAAAAACCTATCACTACCTTCCTCACAGATTCCCCAATAAGGAAGACCGTAGAAGCAACAAGGAGGGCACGAAGAAATAGACTAACCTCCACTCACCTAAGATTTGGAAACCTGATCCCGAGAATTGTCACCACCATGCGCTTATCGCCAGACTGCTGTGGATAAGGAGCACTGGCAGCAGAGAAGGAACCAGAACTCCCTCATTTCTTTTCTGCCACTTGACACCATCTCTACCATCCTGACACTCTACACCTCCTTTATTAAAAAACCTACCCCATTTTCCTTGCCTATCCCCAAATTCTGCCTACTTTCTCTTCTTATCCTCAACCTTATGCATATGAACTATTATCCTAGAGATTTCTATATCCTAATGAGCAAAGTAGTTTTGCTCTGCAAAATCAAATCTCTATTTAACCTAGAAGCGAACTTCCTTATTCTCGATCTCATATCATCCTCCAAATTAGGAGAATACCTTGATAATTAATGAAACTTTAAGGCATATTCCCTCACAGACATCCTTTCTTTCTCGAGGGTCACAAACTCCTCCATGTTATCTTCCCTCAACTCTTGAGGAATGAAATAATCCATGAAGGTATTATAAAAGGCCTCCCATAACCCTTCCACTTCCCTATCACCCTTTTCTCTTTCCCACTCCTCATACCATTAATAAGTAACATCTTTGAGCTGATAAGATGTAAAGCTAACTCCCTCTACATCAGAAGCTTACATAACTCAAAATATCTTATCCATCTCATCCAAGAAGTCCTGTGCATCTTTCTCCATCTTCACTTCCAAAAAAGTAGGAGGACCCATCTTTATAAACTTACCAACCCTTATCGCCTCAGTATACAAAGCACTAGCCGTACTATGCTCAGCCTGAGCTGCAACCATCTGAGCAATAATATGAATAGACTGATGAAACTCTACATTTTTCATATTACCCTGAGGTACCTGGGGAGAAATAAGAGAAATATGAGGAACTCCAGCACAATCAGGAATAGGACTATGAGATCAAAGATGTATCCAAACATAGGAGGTACCCATTCAACATTATCCCCAAGTTTTACATAAGAATTTTCTTATGTTCCAGATCTAGGAGGCATGATCTGAAAGATAAATAACCAAAAATTATAGAAAATTCCAGGATTGAGAATTTAAGAATGTGAAACATTCCTAAATGTCTCCCTGTGTCTCTCTTATGAGTGTGGCGCGCTTCACACCCCCAAAAGATACTCTAATAGACACGACTTTGTGTACTCCCAGTTGACCATGAACATAAAAATTTGATACCAACTTGTCAAAACCTGAACCAGGGTCTATACGTAATGGGAATCCCAAGTCCAACAAGGATTAGAGACCACCCCCTTTACCCTACCCAACTACCTCATATAGCCTTTGATGGATTGAATTTCGAGCATATAACAAGATTGCATAAATGCTCTCATGAAGCCTCTGGGATAGGGTCACAACCATGATCGACTCAACCGAGTCTACCCGTACCAAACTAACTATCCATACCATACCAAACCAAAGATAATATCAAAACATAATATGATAATCAAACTCTAAATGTATTATGATGGAAAAATCAACAAGATCATCTAATGATGTCAGCCCCAAACCAATGCCAATGCTAAGGCTAACACTAATATCGATCCTGCCCATACAGACCACCAGAAGTACCACAGAGCATCTATAAAAAAGAAAACAAATATCTAGTTGGGGCATGCCCCCAACCATGGAAAAAACCAATATCTAAATCAAAAGTAAAATGTAAAAGAATGTCCATATCATGAAATGGATCTTTTTGGAAAGATGGAAGCTCAATACTTGAATCCAAAAGATGTCACTGAGTTCATCACTATATAGGAGGAGTCGAATGGCCGATTCCTACATAGCGTGGGTATGTAGCCTCCAGTAGACGGGTTAGCAAATGACCATTAGCATATATCTAGGGATAAGGATAAAGTAATGCCATTTAAAAAACTAAGTAAAAACATCCATATTACATACAACTATACAAATATATAAGGGATGGGAAAAGGAATCTAGGTTTACCATGCATTTAAAACCTTTATCTAGGATGTGTAACCTTGACGTTTAACCATACCTATGGGTAGTATGGGTTCAGTTCCCCTTGCTGAAAGAGTCCTAATGCGTGTAGCTGTACGACCAGGAAATATCCCATAGGATGACTAGTACATCCCTCTAATTTAAAATGTGACACTCACACGTGGTCAAAAATGACCCCTCATATCAGGAAATATAAGTTTCCAATTTTGGTTCCCCCGGAACCTCCATCTTCCATGGTTTAGTTACATATCCCACCATTAATGCCTAAATTAAAACCATGTCCAAACAATCCAATTACCAATCCAAACCAGTATAAACAAAACTCCAAATTAATAGTTGATAACCATAAACCATTAAAACATCCATGCCTTTATAGAAGTAAAAAGTAGGGAAGAGACACATGCCTTAAACCAAGAAATATGATGGAAGAAAATCACTAAAAGCAAGCCCCAAGTTGAAACCCTAAGTTTCTTTCCCCAAAAGCTCTTGAGAGAATTATGATGTTTTTTGAAAAAGTGTTTGAACTGTTAATGAATATAGTAATGCGGTAATGTAACACCCTAATTTTTCTGAACCAGAATGCTACACGGTGAACATGACCTTGAAGGACCACAGGCTAACCCATGACTAATATCTATACCTGTATACTGCATAATATAGCATGAAAATACGGAAACATGTACTGAATGGCCATAAGGTTTAAATCTAAATAAAAACATCTGATAAGAATAATGTCTGAAAATGGTATAACAATACCAAAACAAATCTAAAATAACTGTCTGACATGCTATAGTCTAGAAAGTCTCTAAACTGTCTGAATAAGGAGTTGATGGAACATGTCCCCAACTAACTCCATCTAGCAGAACTAAACTGAAATAATAAATGAAATAAAATAATATCGTCCTTGAATGGATGAGGACTCACTGCAACTCTACGACTAGAATTCTACTACTGATCTAGAACACGTGCCTCTGAACCTATAGTGTAACATAAGAGAAAGAACCATAGCGCAAATGCATCAGTACATCTGAATGTACAGAGTATACTAGTGAGGTAGGCTAAATGCAAAGGGTTAAATGCATAAACAATGCTGACTAATATGAACGTGAGAATACATATATGTATACTAAGTGAACTCGTGAAGATACTTACTACTGAGTCTGAATAATGATACTAAGATACTGAATAGATGAACGACTATTTTTGACAGTTCGAATTATAAAGAACTGGTCTAGTTGACTATGTCTGACAGTACTAAAGATGAATACTGATATCATGAATTTTGATAACTAATATGACTGATACATGAGTTCAGAGAACTAATATAATTGATAGCATAAGTGACTGTATCTGACAGTCCATAAATCTAAAGGAACTATCTAAGTTCTATTCTATTTATGAGTTGACTGAATTTGACAGTCCTAAAATCTAAAGAACTATCTGAGTTTTTTTTCTGAGACTGGGTGACTGCAGCTGATAGTCCTGAAATATGTAACTGAAACTGTAGGAGGTACTTTTTTAACCTATATGACCCATGTATACTATAACAACTGAGTTGGGGTCCAATTTGTGCCTTGATTGGAAGGGTGTCAATACCGCACCACTGGTAAGGACAGCTGTGAGTGACCCTTATCTGTTAGGTACTCAAATAAGAATAGTGGGAATCATAAACTGACAAGTTAAGCCTCCTCATCAACCCTAATATGATAGGTTAAGATGTCTCAACCTACGCTGGCTACGTAGTTCTGGAATACAAGGATGACTGCTACGAATCACACCCTGAACTGGTAGGTGAGTTCCCATCCTTGGGTTCACTCGGTGCTAAATTCTACTCCCATATGAAGGACACTGAAATGAATAACTAAGATAAAGTAAATAACTAAACTGAACTGATTAGCTGAACTAATACTGATTAACTGGACAGATACTAGTGGTATTGTTTAGCGGAGCTAAACTAAGTTTAATGGATTTCGATGACTAATGGAATGTATTATGTTCTGAGGACTGGTTAGAGTACTGAAGTTACTGAGATTAACTATAAATACTAAGGTTTTAAAGGTTACTGAGCACTGAGATTACTGAGATTGCTGGACAATTGAGATTACTGAATTTTCCTGAGTCACATGACTGACTGAATTCTATAGATCATGGCTTGACTGAGAGTATCATGATAACATGACATGGCTCTAGGCACACAACTACATTTTTCAGGTACAAGTACCCTCAGGACTCGATGGAAGGAAACTGACACAACTTGACTTTGTTAAGTACATGAGCAACAATAACAATCCATAATATATGAGTGAGGGATTTTATGAAGTACATGGTCATCATAATATCTAACATGAATAGGAATTCTTATAATCAAGTCATAAATCTCATATTCTAATATCATGGGTATTCCGACAACATATACTATTCATAACAATGGTATGGAAACCATTTAAGCATAAGGGAAAGGCAAACATGTAACATTTAGTTCATATCGTAATAATTTGGGGTTAACTCATGTGATACTTCAAAATCATGATCTTGTTCATAGCATGGAAGGCATATAGATACACTATGAATCCATTCCCCAATCATCATGTACATTCCATTAACACATATATTGCACAACAATGACAATTGAGCTCTTTGAATATAATAGACAAGCATGAATTTATCATATAGTTCACCCCTAAGTTATAATACATGATTTTTATCATTCTATGAATTTTATCAAACACCTTACATGCACAATATTGAGCATAGGCGTACTTAACAAATTTAGAAATCTTGAACCACCCAAATTCATGGGTTTCCAACTAACATGCCCATACACTTCTTGGAAATACATTTATATACCATCTTGAAACACAATTAACAACCATAAACATGAACATAATCACACAACAACATAAAAATCATAATTTATTATTTAAAACATGGTTCTTGAGCTCTACGGATGAAAGGGATCCGTGGATGAGCACTACGCATACCTTAGTGATTGAATCTTGAAAGAGATCTAATGTTTCAGAAGGTTCTTGAAGAAATCCTTAGGCTTGCTCTTGAGGAGATGATCTTGAGAGGAAACCCTAATCTTGTGGTTGAGAATATATGAGAGAGCTTTTTGAGATGTTTAACTAAAGAGAATGGAAGATAATATGTTTCTTGAGGGTTATAAGTCGTTGGAAGTGAAGGGGAAAAACCAAAATACCCTTACTAAAACATCCCTCAATTGCTGGGAAAAATAGCTGACGACATTCGTGACAAGCCGTCATACTGGTAATAAGTCGTCACAAAAAGGTGAAATCATGGTTTTCTAGTTAAGGTTGACGACATTGGTGATAGGACATCACAAGAGTGATGGATTGTCACAAAATGTCATCACTGGGGGTGAAAATCTGCCCAGGGCTGACGACATTGGTGATAGGCCATCACGGGCGTGATGGCTTGTCACAAAATGTCGTCACTGGGTTTTCTAGCCTAACATGCCAGAGTAAAATGACCATAACTCCTTGTTTCGATATCGGATTTAGGAGAAATTGGTATCGATGGAAAGATAATTCAAAGAGATTTCATTTTATATAAAGTAGTCCACCCAGTTCATCATATACAACGAGTTATAGTCGATTGAAGTTGACCCAAGTTTTGACGCTCGCTAAAACTTGAATGATAGGAAACCTTTCAACTTGTAATTGAGTTAGGGGACATCTATGATCTAAATTCATGCTCAAATAGATTCCCATACTAAATAATTGATTAACACACTAAATTTACATAGGATTCGAGGCTTTTGAAATATCTACGCATAGAAATGATAGATTTTCATCCTAGTCCGAAATGTTGGGTATTACAGGTAAATAACCTCCTAAGTGTATTAGAAGTTGTGGGTCATAATTAGGGTAAGTAGGTAAATATATATAATACCCTTACTTAAGTCTCTTAAAAAACTCATCACAGGGATACGACTGACCCTCTTACGAGTCGTACCCTTCCTTATGATGGTTTCCACCAGTCGTACCCAGGCCTTAACCTTTGGATCAGACACTGTCCAACATTGACTCATTCAACCAAGTCATAATCTTAGCATACGGTCCATACCCATGATCCGTATGCCTGGTAAAATAAATTATAAGGAGGATAAAACACTATGCTCCATACGAGTCACCGATACGACTCATATCAATTCTTATGACTCTCACCCCTAAGTCGTGACCATTCCAGTGATCAAAACCATCCCACCAACTAATAATGGCCAGCTTGACAGGACCATACCACTCATACCCCAACATACAAATCATACCCTGGAGTCATATTAGGTCCGAAGAATGGATTTTAAGGAATATTTTGAGGCCAAAAACCTAGGATGTAACAATTATCCATGGAATCTTTGCATTTCATAAATGTTAAATGGAGCATGAATTGGTTTTGGTTGGTTTCATATGGTTTTGGAAAGGCTTTGGTGGCCATGTTTTGATTATAAATTATTATGGTTAATTGTAAATAATAGAGTCTAACTTGGTTAATGGTTTACATGGAATAAGGTAATAGACTTGCAAGCTCTAATTTTGGGATGACGATACCAATGGTTAATTCATAATTAAAAGACTCTTTGGTGAATAGTTATGAATAGGTAAATTATTTAATATGGGCTTAAAGGGGGTTGAGTAGCAAAGTTGTGGAAGGTTGGGTCCCAGGGTGCTGATATTAGAATCTCACATTAGCCGATATGAGGGTGGCCTTGGTGACTGTGTGCATAATGTCACATTTATATTTTAGGGGATGTACTAGTCATCCCAGGTTTCTTTCCCCAATCGTGCGACAAACAAACACTTGGTCCTTTCAACAAGGGAAGCTAAATCCATATAGTCCCTTGGGTGGTTTATGAATGCAAAGATACATAACCTAGGTTAATATTTTAACTGGATTCTAAAACTTGTTCCCTATCTCAATAGGATATCTATGTATATATGTTGTTGCATATGGTTAAATGATTTGGTTTTGAATGATGACATTATTTTACTCTTATCCTTGAGTTGCATGCTAGCGTTCACTCCACTAATCATCTTCAGTTTTTTTATCCCTACACGAGGGAGGAACCACCCATACTACTATTTATCTGGCTCAGTGCATTAGATTTTGGGGCAACTTTAAAGAAGATTGAAGTGGTGATCTTCCATACTCCAGAAGACTCTATTTCATGCTATGGAATTATTATCATTTATTGTTATCTCTTTGGCTTCGGTTTTGGCTATGCTCGGGGGCATATCCCGATTGAATGTTTCTTTAATTAGGGTTAGAGGCTTTGCTGAACAACTATGGGCATGGGCAGTGTCAATATTAGTAATAGATTTTGTATTTGTATTGGCATTGGGATTGGAAATGGATGGTGAATAGGTTATTGTTTCCAACTTTGGTTTTTAGCTTAATTTATTTTCTCTAGGTTATTATTGTTTTATCTTGTTATATGCTTGGAAATCTTCCAACAAAGGGTGTAGGACAGTTACAGTCAGGCATTGGGGGGTAATATCCGGTCCTTGTCGGACTCGAGATACCCCACACGACTCGGCCCTGGTTCCGGTCGTGTCATGAAAGCATAATCTCCTAACTCAATCTTTAATTCTTATCATTTATTGTCATCTCTTTGGCTTCGGTTTTGGATATGCTCGAGGGCATATCCCTAATGAATATTTCTTTGATTAGGGTTAGAGGATTTGCCAAACAACTATGTGCATGGGTAGTGTCAATATTAGTACTAGACTTGGTATTTGTATTGGCATTGGGATTGGAAATGGATGGTGAATAGGTTGTTGTTTCCAACTTTGTTTTCTAGCTTAATTTATTTTCTCTAGGTTATTTTTGTTTTATCTTGTTATAGGCTTGGAAATCTTCCAACAAAGGGTGTAGGAAAGTTACAGTCAGACATTGGGAGGTAATATCCGGCCTTGTCAGACTTGAGATACCCAACACGACTCAACCCTGGTTCGGGTCGTGTCACGAAAGCATAATCTCCTAACTCAATCTTTGCTAGGGAGTGTGAAATATTAAGGCAAACCTAAGAACTCACCAATGTTACAAACAATACTAGTGATAACAAAAACTCTGACAACTCAAAGAAATGCAACCTAAGATGGAAACTGGTTGATCTAATATTAATCTCAAAAATAAATATCCATACACAAACATAAGAAGAGGTCACAAGAAAGATCACCTATCTCTACCTCCCTTAACTCTACTAGAAAAAGAATCATATTACTTCATGAACAAAGTATCAAACTCCACACCAATGCTAAAATCCAATCTTTCACCAGGAGGCGAACCCAACAACACTAAAATTCAAGCTCAAGACTTTTTGACGCCAATACAAAGACCACTACCATGTGATAAAATAGAAAAATTGGAAGAATGGATCCCCAAATAGGTCAACCTTAGAAAAAGGCTATAGAGAAGGCTAGATAATGCTGAAATCCACATAACCCAGAAGGCAAGTCCTAGAATTTCAAACTCAGAAATAGGTAATAAAACTATATTGCCAATTCTAGAATAGTAACAAAACCAAAGAAGTACAATCTACTTTTAGTACCAATACCTACTAAACAACCAATCCAACATCACCAATAGAGGATGAAAACAACTGACCTCACCTCTTAATAAGAGATAAACAAACCAACCAAGCTAGCTGCCCAAACCAAGCGACAAGAACCACAAGGAAAGGAATTCTAACTTGATATATTAGAGTAGTCATCTATTAGGAAAGAATCAATCAATATCAAATATTGGAAATAATAAAAAAATAAATAGAGACATAAATATAAAGAGTATGTTGTACTAAAAATGAACATCAAGAACAAGTACCACTCTAAGGCCACAAAAAAGCTAATATGCAAAGTTAAATGGGACTCAAACATGAATGCTACAACCCTAGAAAATATTAATACTGATCTAACCCATCCACTATAAAAATATCATCCACATAGTAGTTACATAATCATGAATTGTACACCAAGTCACACAATGTAAGACCCTGCAAAATCTTAAGCTCAACTAAGTCTTTTAAGCTTGTAAAGGGGTCCCAGACTTAGAAAATTTTAGCTAAGTATTTAGACTTAGTATTATTTTGGCCTTCATAAGTTGGAAACTCTATTTCACAGATCTTCTGACCTTAAAGTATCAATGTTTAGGTTGAATCATTATCAGGAATGTCAGTAGAAATTCCCGAACGAGTTTTAAATTTTTTCAACCTCGTTTGACGCATGTCTTGGAACCCAAAATAGTGTATAAACACGATCTCAATACAGAACGGCATTCATCGCATCGATTAATATTTTGTGTTGGCTCCTAGTGGCAAATTCTAGTGAACCACCATGGACTCGACGCGACATGTTGGCCATTGCATCGATGCCAATAACGCGGTGCGTCAATCTGCGCATTGATAGTTCAATTTTTAGTCATTAAAAAACCACATCCCTAGGGGTATTTTGGTCTTTTTTCCAACCCCTATTCATCCCTAAAACACAAGATTCAACCCTCATTAAGCAACATACACTCACTTTCTCTGAAATTTCTCAAGAACAAGAACCATAGGTGATTTAATTTTAAAGCCAAGGCTCAAGATTTTCCCGTTGTTCTTCAAGAATTAAATAGCCAAGGTATGTGAGATGTTAATCCTAGGGTTCCTTCCACCCTTGGAATTGATGAAACACTTTTAAACTTTAAGTAACTTGATTTCATGCTTTCCATGATTTGAAATCAAAGTGTATTCATGATTATTGCTATAACTGGGTTTCTATTTCATGATTTATTACAATATTGATGTAGAATTAATTGACATGTATGATTTATCATGTGAATTCATGTTGAAGCCCATGGAATTGTTAATTTGGAATTTAATTATGATGCTCACATGTTGTTTTAGTGTCATGTGCATACATTATGCTATCCAAGTGTTTGATGAATTGCTCATGTAAATGTAATGATAAGATTATATCATGCTAGTATGTATACTATTTCATGCCATGCCAGTGTTTGATAAAATGCCTCTATAGATGCATTATGAACAAGTGTGCATTTTTATGCTGTGCAATGCAATATCATTTGAAGCTTTACTTTTCATGCTATCGAGTTCTAGGGGTATTTATACCCGACAATTTAGTTTTTTACCTAGAGCCAGTGCCGGTTACAGAATAATCTCAGTCACGTCATTATTAGTAGTACTCTTAGTCAGTTACAGGACTCAGGAAAACTTAGTTGATTCAGTATTAGTCTCATCAAGTTCAATATCCAGTTCAGACCTCAGTAAACTTAGTCAACTAATAGAATTTAGTAGTATTCCATCAGTCAGCGGAACTTAGAAAAATTAGTAACAGTTCAGTCAAGCCTAGTAGGAACTAGGAAATCAGTTCAATGTCTATTCAGTTGGGAGTAGGATTTAGTACCGAGTTAACTCAGGATGGGGGCATTCCTGCCTGCAGAGGGTTTGACCCTTAGTAGGAATCCCTGCATTACAGAACTATGTGGCTAACGTAGGTTGAGATATCTTCCTGCTATACTAGGGTTGATATATCTCATACGAGTTTTCCTGCCAGTGAGGATTAACTAAAGATCTTCCTATCAGAGAGGGTTATCTCATAGTTGTCTTTACCCATGGAATGGTTCTAACACCCTTCCAAATGGGGTTACAGATTGGACCTTAATCTATTCAGAAAAAGGGTATGTTGGTTAGATGATTACCTCTCATAGTCTCAGTTTCAGTTCCACTCTCAAAATAGAACTCAGTTCAGTTCTAATGATTTAGGACTATCAGATATAATCACTCAGTTCAGTACGAAACTCAGTATAGTTCCACAAGATCAATACTATCACATACAGTCACTTAGTTATAAGCTAGATAGCATCAGTAAACTAAAATATCAGTAAATCAGTAATTCATAACTCAGTATCCACTATTCTCAAGATCTCAGATTACAGTATACACATTCATGCATGTACTCCCATTCAGTTATATTCGTGTCATTTAGTGAGTATTGTTCGTGCATATGAACCCATATATTTCAGTCTACCTCACTTAGCATACCAGTATATTCAAATTACTAACGCATACTTTTCTCTTGCGCTATGATATTTTATATCATAGGTTCAGACAAATAGGGTCTCAAACACCCTTAGCAGTTCAGATCTTCAGCAGTCAGAGTTAGTGGTGAGTCCTCATAGTTCAAGTACATGATTATTTTCTTCCGTATGTTGGTTTATCAGTATAGTTTTCAGGAGTGGGAGTTAGTCGGGGGCTTATCCCATCAAATCCATGATTTAGAAAGTAGACGCTTTTTAGACTAGAGTATTTTTAGACAGATATTTTAGTTTTGGTATTGTTATACCGTATTCAATTTTATTTCAGTATTGAATCTTATGGAAACTTTTCACCTAATTTTCACATATTTGTAGTATTACTATTCAGTTATTGTAGAAGTTACTAGTCATGGGTTAGCTTGTGGTCCTTCCGTATTATGAGCATCGTGTAGCATCCAGGGTACAGACTCGGGGTGTTACACACAACAAACAATATAAGCCTACAAAGGCACATAATTTTTGATGGGTAAAATCCAATACACTCAAATGAAAGGTAAAGGCATGTGTCATATCCTATACCAAGGCCTAGCCATAACGGGTATCTCAAGTTCACCGTGTACCAAATATCACCCCTTAAACCTAAACAACCCAAACACATCACACCCTAAGGTCTGCTAATTCCAAGGATATATCAAGATAGAGTAAAATAGTCTATGAAAGTTTTAAATGCATGTACATAACCAACCACCATCGACCATCCAAATAATAGACCGATACCTCTCAATAGCCATAGTAGTCCAAACAAAGACTTATAAACTATGATCGAAATCCTAATATCAATAAAATATCATTACATGCCCCCGACCATAGCCAAAAACCAAATCCAAAGGAATAGTCAAAATGTAAAAGGAACCATAATCATGAAATTAAAACACACCAGATTTTGGTCCTTGAAAATTCCTTAAGCTTTGAGCTTACTGCCCTATTTACATTAGACCCCATGGGTCGTAGGGTATCTTGATGAGTCATTAGGACGAGTTGTAACCAAACCATTGAGTTTATAGTTTGATTCTTCCCTGAGTATGAGTGATTCATTAAGAGCCATAATATGATGTTATGAGTCATTAGGTGTAATAATAGGGTGTCTAGTGTATGTACCAAATTAGGTTCTATGTTGACTACTACTTGACCCTATGAGTCATAGTGTCCCTTTATGAGTGATAGAATAGAGTCATAAGGATAACAATATAGGGTTCCTTGGTAGTAATACCTTGGTTATGACTCAGGGTGACAAGTCATATGGAGTGGTTGTGAGTCAAGTAATTGACTCATAATTAGAGGCGACATTTTTCAGTTTTTAAGTTTACGACATTCTTGACATTTCTTCGCTTAACCAAATAAAACCCATGACTTATAACCTTTTTTAAGGTGTAATTATCTCTCAAAAACATCTAAGTAACTCTTCAAATAATCCAAAATCCTCAAGGTCTATAACAATTAGGGTTCTTAAAAGGTTTATGAATTAGTGTTCTCAAGGGTGATTTCTCTCCATACATCTTACTATACATACATATTACTTTTCCCTCATTATTAATTTGTAAAAACATGTGATTTAAGGTATTGTTCATGAGATTATTGTTATGGTTTGGAAACCAGGGTTGGATGTTTTGAACATGTATGAATTGAACAATGTTTCTTATGAATTATTTATCGTTTCCATGATTTAAATATGGTTTTGAACTTATGGGTGCATGTGTATGGTGAATGAACTAGGGAATTATGATATTCTCAAACTTGTGGCTTTTGAAGTGGTTAACACCAACCTCATAATGTGAAATTTGTTTTATTTATGATAACTATGGGAATTTGTAAAATTGAACTATTCTTGAACTATTACATGATATAGAAAGGTATTTGAAATAAAATGGTATGATTTAATGAACAAAGGGAGTAAATGATCCCTAATGTGTATTAATGAACAAAGGGAGTTGTTCTCCCCAAGTTAATTGAAATTGTTTTGGCATGATGTGTTGCCTTGCAAATCTAGTTTTTATGAAAATACCAAAAGTGTATTCCTTAATATGGAATATGTTTAAATGAGTGGGGAATGTGTGATACTTGTTTTAATTGGTCTATAATAAGGGTTGTGTAAATGATTTATTAATGTGGAGGTCCAATTGATCGATACTAGAATTCATGTTTGCCGACGCTGGGGTGAAAGTGACCAGGGAGGTTTGAGTCCTCCCTTTATTATTATTTCATGATTGGGGAGGTTTGAGTCCCCCATAAATCATTATATGATCGGGTTATTCAGTCACTTTTGGATATTTTAGGGGGTTTGAGTCCCCCATGTGCATACATATGAGATTATTCTCTGGTTCATGCGCCTACATGCACTGGGGCCCAACCAGTCAGTTAGAGATGGGGCCCATATCGCCCCTGGGTACTATTATATAAAAGTTGATCTACACAATCTAAGCTAAGGTTTTGATAAAGCACGTTAAACTGTGTTTCCTATCCCATTATGTGATATATATATATGTATATATATATAGTTTATGCATTTGATTATGTACATTAGTTTTGAATGATTATAAATTATTGATCATATCATCATGTTATCCTTATCCCCGAGTTTCATGTTAGCGTTCATGTCGCTAACCATCTTTGGATGTTGTATCCTGACACGATGCAGAAAATGGTTACACTTCTACTCCTCCTACTCAGTAACTTGGATTCAAGTTCAGCTTGCGAGTCAGATTTAAGTGGTGAGCTTCCATACATCGGAATATCCCATTTCATGATTATGGTTTTCTTTACATTTTAACTATTCCTTTGGATTTGGTTTTGTTTATTGTCAAGGGCATATACAAATACTTTATTTTTATTCAATTTAGGATCATAGTTTAGAAGGTTTTTTCAGGACTACTGTGGATATTGGGCAGTATCGGTTGGTCGGTTGACTGATCATTAGTGGTTGATTATGGACATGCACTTAAACATTCTTAGACTACTGTATTCCATCTAGTGATATGCTTAAAATTCATCCAAAATTGGTGTGTGGTATGTTTGGTTTGGTTAGGTATAAGGGGTGATCTTCATTCCACATGGGACTTGAGATACCCATCACAGTTAGGCCCTGGTAAGGTTGTAACAAAGGTGGTAATAGATCCTATGTTTAAGGTCATTGGGTGTCTAAAAAATCTGTCTCAAGTATGGTTACTTTTATGGGTTTGTAGCACACCATATTTATCAAGAAGAAGATACGAGGCATTTAGGAATATTTCCCTTTCTTATTATTCTATTTCCTGCTATAGAGTTAAGTTCTTAAGTCTCTCTAATTCTTGTTTGTTAACTTTTCAGATCAAAAACCCCAAACGAACTGAAGCTGATGGAAACTCCTTTGTCCTACTTGACTATAATATTGATGGGACACGCCCTGCTTATGAGCTACAGACCCTGTCTAGGAGGGGTTTAGTTCCTCATTTCCTTCCTAAAGTTTCACCAGTCCCTTCTAGTCCTTCTCCAGCTCCTCTGGCTGATGTATCAAATGTGGAATTTTGTCAGTCTATTTATGTAATTTCTCAGTTAGTAGCTTCATAGTTTGAGCGTATAGCTTCTGTTACTCTATCTTATGAAGCTACAAGGGTTATCCAGTTAATGAGGTTGAGTCCTTTTATGTTTACTAATTTTAATGTTGAGGAGGATCCTTAATGTTTTATAGATGAGATGGAAAAGACTTCTATATGATGAATGCTAATAATGTGAAGGGTGTAGAATTCACAGCCTATTAGTTGAAGTATGTAGCATACCAATGGTATGAGGAATGGGAACAGTCTAGGGAAGATAATGTCAAATCTGTATTATGGGATAATTTATCTAGTACTTTTCTGGAATGATTCATTTCTCGGGAGTTGAGGGAGACAAAAATGAAGAAGTTTGTTAATCTTATGCAAGGAAGGATGATGATCAAGGATGATGCCTTGAAATTCCAATAGTTGTCTCAATATTCTTCTAAATTAGTGTCTAGCATGAGTACTAGAATGAGGAAATTTTCTTCTAGGTTTTCTCTTGATTTGACTCTAGAGAGTAAGGCTAACTTGTTGAACTAGGATATGGACAGCTTGTTGAACAAGGATATGGACATCTTCAGATAAGTTTTGTATTTGTAGAAGGTTGAAGAGAAGAAGAAAAAGACAAAGATTAGGGAAAGGTAGAATAAGATGTTCAGATTTTATAACCAAGTTTGAGGTCAATAGCAGAGTGGTAGAAATTTTGGAAAGTGGTCTAAGAAGAAGTGGGAGATTTTTTATACCTACTCTATGGCTAGTTCACCTGATCCAAAGTCATTAGTTGATTTTTGTTCTAAGCATGATAGAAGATTTAAGGCACATGGTACCAAATCTCGAGCTGGTGGGTCTCAATCCGCTCCATCATATCCTTTTTGTAGATTTACGGGCAGGTGCACTGTGGGTTTTATGAAGAAGAGAGGAAAAAGTATTTTGAATGCGGTCAGATTTGTAACATGTAGAGGGATTATCCTTACAAGGTTTCTTTGGGGTAAAATAAGATTATTTGCCACTTTATCAGCTCTTGCACCAAAGGGTGCCGCTTCTGCTTCTAGTACAAACACTGTCTAAAATTACTTGTATGACTTTATTACCTATCAAGGTTAAGAGGCATCCCTCGATGTCATCATTGGTATGTTACGAATATTTTATCGTGATGTTTATTTCTTTCTTGATGCAGTGTCTACTCTTTTTTATGTGACCCCATTCTTGGCTGTGGATTTTGGTTTCGGTCCAAAGTGTATCCCTAATCCCTATTCTATTTCTATCCTGGTGGGTTACTCTGTGGTTGCTAAAAGAGTCTATAAGGGTTGTGTGGTATGCATTGGTGGTAGGGAAACCCTAGTAGTTCTGATAAAGTTAGATATGGTTGATTTTTATGTCATATTTTAGATGGGTTGGTTACATTTGTGCTATGCCTCCTTTGATTGTCGAACCCATAGGGTCATGTTTAAATTCCATAATGAGTTCATTATTGAACGGGAAGGGGTTTCTCTGGTGCCTATGGGAAGATTAATATTATATCTTAGATTCTGAAAGTTTATTTCCAAGGAATGTCTTTATCATTTGGTCTGAGTTGAGGATTTTAACTTCGATGGTACGTTGTTGACATCTATTCTCGTGGTTAATGAATTACCCAAGTATTTTCCTGATGATCTTCCTAGTTTTCCTTCTGATAGGGAGATTGATTTCGAGATTGACCTTGTTCAAGACACTCATCCTATCTCTATCTCTATATATATAATGGCTCTCGCTTAGTTCAAGGAGCTTAAGAAGCCGTTGAAAAAGCTCCTTGACAATGGTTTTATCTGTCCTAGTGTGTCGCCGTAGGGTGCTTCTATTTTGTTTGTACATAGGAAGGATGGTTCCCTTTGAGTGTGCATCGATTAATATCAGTTGAATAAGGTTACAATGAAGAATAAGTATCCTCTTACTTAGATTAATGATTTGATTGAAAACTTTAAGGTGCTAGATATTTCTCTAAGATTGACTCAAGTTGGGTTATCACCAGCTAAAGATTAGGGAGATTGATATCCCTAAGACTGCCTTCCGAACCCATTATGGTTATATGAATTTTTAGTCATGTATTTTGATCTGACTAATGCCCCGATGACATTCCTGGACTTGATAAATAGTTTTTTTTGTCTATTTTTGGATTTGTTTGTTATCATGTTTATAGATGATATTCTGGTGTATTCCAAGAGTCAGGAGGAACATATCGATTAACTCTGTATCGTGTAACAAAACTTGAATGATCAACATTTGTATGCTATGTTTTTTAAGTGTGAGTTTTGGTTAAAGGCTGTTACTTTTCTGGTTCGTGTCATTTCAAGTGAAGGGATCATGGTTGATCCGCAGAAAATAAAAGTGGTTAGGAAGTGGCCTAAGCCCACGACCCCAACCTATATTCGGAGCTTTTTGGTTATAACCATTTACAATAGGAGATTTATGGAGAGTTTCTAAACTATAGCTTCCCCGTTTACTAAGTTGACCCATAAGAAAGTGAAGTTATTGTGATCTGATGCTTGTGAGGCTAGTTTTGAGAAGATGAAAGATAAATTGACTTCAACTCTGATATTGACTCTGCTTAAGGGTACTAATTGCTTTATTTTCTAAAGTGATATATCCTCTATGGCACTTGATTAGCATGGTAGGGTAGTGGCCTATGCTTTTAGGCAGCTGAAAGTTTATGGGATGAATTATCTGACCTATGACCTACAGTTGTTGGTTTTGGAGTTTGGATTGATGATTTGGCATCACTATTTGTATTTAGTTCATGTAGATATCTTTTCTGATTATAAGTGTCTGCAATATGTGTTCACCCAGAAGGAGTTGAATCTCAGGCAGATGAGGGGGCTTGAGTTGTAGAAATACTATGGCATGAGTCTCCACTATTATCCAGGTAAAGTTAATATGGTTGCTGATACTCTTAAAAAGTTATCTATGGGGAGTCTAGCTCATGTTGATGAAGATAAGCTGAGTTGGTGAAAGATATTCACTATTTGGCTAACCTTGTCATTCATCTCTTAGATGTTGAGGATGGTGGTGAGTTTGTGCAAGAAATGGTGGTCATCTTTCTTGCTGAGATAAAAGGGAAGCAGGTACTGGATCCTGTCTTAATAAAGATTAAGCTAGATATAGGTCAACAGAAGTTTGTAGCTTTTAAGATCAGTGGTGATGGTATCTTGAGGTACAATGACAGATTATGTGATCTCAATGTAGATGGGTTGAGAGAGAGGATCTTGGCTAAATCTCATTAGTCATGTTATGTCATTTATCTCAGTTCAACAAAGATGTATCATGATCTTTAGGAGATTTATATGTGTAACAATATGAAGTGAGATGTGGAAAGTTTTGTGGATAAATGGATGGTGTGTCAACATGTGAAGATTGAGCACTTGATATCAATGGGTTGACTAAGTGATTGGACTGTCGGTGTAGAAATAGGTGCACTTGAAACCTAGTTGGTTGACTCTATCTCAAAGTTATCTTGGTTCGATATGGGTCATTGTGGATAGGATGACTAAGTCTGCTCACTTTTTGCTATTGAGGACTAGTTATTTGGTAGAGGATTATGCAATGATGTTCCTCAAAGAGATTGTGAAGTTGCATGAGGAGCCTATTTCTATCATGTCAGATCGTGGTAATCATTTCTCACCGAACTTTTTGTGTTTGTCTTAGAGATGTTTGGGAACTAAGGTAAGCCTTAGTACTCCATTCTACCCAAAGTCATATGGGCAATCAGAAAGGACTATTTAGACATTGGAAGAAATGCTTTGGGCTTGCGTGATTGACAATCGTTGTAGTTGGATTGATCATTTGCCTCTTATAGAGTTTGCATAAAATAATAACTACCACTCTAGTTTTCAATTGGCTGTGTTTGAGGATTTGTATAATAGGAGGTATAGGTATCCTATTGTGTGGTTCGAGGTTGGTGAGGTAGAGATGTTTGGCCAAATTTTTTTTCACCAAGCGAAGGAAAAGGTGAAGGTGATTTAGGATAGACTTAAAGATGCTGAAAGCCAAAAAAAGTCCTATGCGGATGTGAGGCATAGGGAGTTAGAGTTTGAGGTTTGTGATTGGGTGTTTTTGAAAGTATCTCCTATAAAGAGAGTAATGCATGTTTGGGAAGAAGAGTAAGCTCAGTCCCCAATATGTCGGCCCGTACTTGGTCTTAAAGAGGGTTGGTGATGCTGTGTATGAGTTGGAGTTGCCTCCTAATTTGAGCTCTATTCATCTGGTGCTTTATGTTTTGATGCTGAGAAAGTTTGTAGGTGATCCTTCGATAGTTATGCCTATGGTGGAGGTGGGTGTTTTGGATTCCTTGTCATATGAGAAAGTCCCAATTGAAATTTTAGATCAATAAGTTCATCGACTGGGGATGAAGGACGTATATTTAGTAAACGTTCTATGAAGGAACCACAAATTTGAAGAAGCTACTTGGGAAGACAAAAAGGACATGAATTTCAAGTATCCATTCTTGTTTTCCTCTCCAGATAATCATGCGTAAGGTAAATGTTATTCTTAACATCTTTGTTTTCTGACTTTGTTAAAGAAAAGAGTGATTTTCTTGGAATCATTATTTCCAGAGATTGTTAAAGGTAAGAGTAGGGGAACACAGAGTCAAATTATGATTGGAATTGCCTTGTCCCATCATTCGAGGATGACTGATCCAAGTGAGGAGAATTGAAACACTTCGGATTTTGGCCCTTGAAAATTCTGCGAGATTTGAGCTCATTGACCTGGTTACGACTGGACCATATAAGTCGTAGGGTATCTTGATGATTCATAACCAAAAAATTGAATTTGTGGCTTGATTCTACTCTAAGTACGAGTGGCTCACTAAGAGCCGTAATGAGATGTTATGAGTCGTTAGGTGTAATCGTAGCGTGTCTAGTGTAAGCCAAAAATTGGGTTCAGTGTTGACTACAAATGGACCCTACGAGTCATAGGGTCCCTTTACGAGTGGTTCCATTGAGTCATAAGTATAACATTATAGGGTGCTTTGGTGGTACTACCTTGCTTATGAATTGTGGTGACGAGTCATAAGATGTGGTTATGAGTCAAGGGGTTGACTCGTATTCTAAGACAACACTTTTCAGCTTTTAAGTTGAGGGCATTCTAGACATTTCCGCTCTTAACCAAATAGAACCCTATGACTTATAAGATCTTTTAGGGTGTCATTATATCTCAGAAACATTTAAGTAAATCCTCAAATACTCCTAAATCCTCAGGGCCAGGAATGCTCAAGATTTTCGAAAAGTTGATCAATTAAGGATCTCAAGGATGATTTCTCTCCGCGCATCTTACTATTACATGCATGTTATTCTTCGCTTATTGTTAATTTTTTAAAAGAATGTTATTTAAAGTGTTGTTCATGAGATTATTGTGATGGTTTTGAAATAAGAGTTGGGGTTTTTTAACGTTTATGAATTAAACAATGTTTCTCATGACTTATTATGATTTCCATGCTTTGAATATGGTTTTGAACTTGTAGGTGCATGGGCATGTTAAATGAACTAGGGAATTGTGTTTTCCCAAGCTTGTGGATTTTCAGAGTTTATAACCTCAACCACTTAATGTGAAATTGGTTTTAGTTAAAAGATTTGTGGGAATTTTTAATATTGAACTAGCCTTGAACTGTTGCATGATATAGAAAGTTATATAAAATTCAATGTATTGATTGAGAGAACAAAATAAGTCAATTTCCCCAATGTGTACTAATGACTATATGGAGTTGTTCTCCCCAAGTTAATGGAACTTGTTTTGGCATGATGTGTTACCTTGCAAGTGTAGTTGGTATGAAGACACCAACAATGTATGCCTTAATGAGTAATGTCTTTAAATAAATAGGGAATCTGTGATAAATGTTTTAATTGTGCAATAAGGGTTGTGTAGCTTAGCCGTTAAAGTGGAGGTCTGAGTGACCGATACTGAAACCGTGTTTGCTAGCGCGAGAGTCAAAGTGGGAAGGGAGGTTTGAGTACCCTTATTATTATTTCATGATTACAGATGTTTGGGTCAGCAATAACTTATTATATGATCGGGTTCTTAAGTCACCTTTGTATATGTTAGAGGGTTCGAGTCCCCCATGTGCATATATATTAGATTATTCTCCGATTCGTGTGGCTATCTGAACTGGGGATTCACCAGGTGGTGATAATTAAGGCCCATATAGACCGTGGGTACTATTATATGACAGTTAAGCTACACAATCCCGGCTAAGAGTTTGAAAAAGCATGATAAGCATTGTTCCCTATCCCGGTTATTGATATATATATATATATATATATATATATATATTTGTGTATGCATTTGATTTTGTACATTGGTTTTGACTGATTTTAAATTGTTGATCATATCATTATGTTATACTTTTATCCGAGTTTCATGCTACTGTTCACCCCGTTAACCATCTTCAGATGTTGTATCCCCATGCGATGCTGAAACTTATCATACTTCTACTCCTCCTGCTCAGTGATTTGGATTAAGGATTAGCTAGCGAGTCAGATTGAAGTGGTGAGCTTTCATACTTCGGAAGACCACATTTCAGGATTATGGTTTCCTTTACATTTTGACTATTCCTTTAGATTTGGTTTTTTGCTATTTTCGGGGAAATGTATCAACACTTTATTGATATTCAATTGCATCATAGTGTAGAAGGCTGTGTTAGACTACTATGGATATTGGGAGGTATATGTCGGTCAATTGGCCGGTTGTCAATGGTTGGTTATGGAAATGAATTTAAAATTTCTTAACAGTATTGTATGTTATCTTGTTATATGTTGGAAATTCTTCAGACCTTGGGGTGTTGTGTGTTTAGTTTGGTTAGGTACAGGGGTTGATCTCCATTCAACGTAGGACTTGGGATATCTGTCACGGTCATGCCCTGGTTTGGTTCATGACAAAAATAGGGTCTTCCAAAGTATGGATGCTCACCACTTCAATCTAACTCGCTAGCTGATCCCGAATCTAAGTCACTATGCAGGAGGAGTAGAAGTGTGACCAGTTCCTGCATAGAATGGGGATACAACATTCGTAGACTATTTGTGAGGTGAAATCTAGCATGTTACTAGGGGATAAGGATAACATAATGATACGATAAACAATTTAAAAATATTTTAAATCCAATGCGTAAACACACATACACACACACACATATATATATCATATGCCTGGATAGGGAACAAGGCTTAACATGTTTTTCAAAACATTAGCTAGGATTGTATAGCTCAACCGTCATATAATAGTACCCATTGGTTATATGGGCCCCAGCTCTCACCAACTAGTCGGCCCCAATGCGTGTAGCTGCTTGAAGCAGAGAAAAATCTTATATATATACACACATAGGGAACTAGAAACTCCCAACATATACCACGATGACTTAAGCACCCGATCATATAATGATTTTCTGGGGACTCAAACCTCCCTAATCAAGAAATAACAATAAGAGGGACTCGATCCTCGTTGTTTACTTTGACACCCACGTCATGAAATACACTTTCAAGTAATAGTCACTCAGACCTCAACTTTCATGACTCAGCTATACAAACCTTATTAAAGCCCAATTAAAACAAGTATCACATATTCCGATTCATTTAACCACATTCCACATTAAGGCATACATTGTTGGTATCATCATACAAACTACACTTGCATGGTAATAAGAACAAGCAAAAACAACTCGATTAACTTGGAGAAAGCAACTCCCTTTGTTCATTAATACACAGAGGGGGGGTCACCGACTCTCTTTGTTCATTAAATCATACCATTGTATTTCAAATACCACTTTATATCATGCAAAAGTTCAAAATTAGTTTAGTTTTACAGATTCCCATAGTTCTTATAATAAAAGCCAACAACGCATAATATGGTTGGGTTTATAACCATTTCAAAAGTCATAAGTTTGGGACAATTACAATTATCTAGTTCATTCACCATAACCATGCACCCATATGTTCAAAACAATATTAAAAGCATGAAAATCATATATAATCTAGGAGAAACATTGTTCAATTCATAAACGTTCAAAACTACCAACCCTTATTTCAAAACCATCATAATAATCTCATGAACAATACTTCAAATCGCATGCTTTTAAAAAAATTAACAATGAGGAAAGAGTAACATGCCTGTAATAGTAAGATGTACGGAGAGAAATCACCCTTGAGAGCCCTATTTGATCAACCTCTTTAAAACCCTAAGCGTTCTTGACCTTTAGAATTTGGAAGTATTTGAGATGTTAATTAGATTTTTTATGAGAGATAATGACACCCTAAAGAGGTTATAAGACATGGGTTTTTATTTGTTTAAGAGGGAAAATATCAAGAATGCCCTCAATTTAAAAGCTGAAAAGTTGCGCCATTGATTACGAGTCAACCCGTTGACTCGTAACAACTCCTTATGACTTGTCACAATGAATCGTAAACAAGGAAGTACAACCAAGGCATCCTACACTATTATTCTTACGACTCATTAGGACCACTCGTAATGGGACCCTACGACTCATAGGGTCCAGTTGTATTTAAAATAAAACCCAATTTGGGTCTTAGACTGGACACCCTACAATTAAAATTAATGACTTGTAACATATCCTTACGGCTAATAGTGAGCCACACATACTCAGAGCAGAATCAAACCACAAACTTACTAGTTTGGTTAGGACTCGTCTAAATGACTAATCAAGACACCCTATGACTCTAGGGGTCCAGTCGTAACCAAAGTAGTGAGCTCAAAGCTCAAGGAATTTTTAAGGGCCAAAATTTGAAGTATTTCTGCTATCCCACACTCTGATCATTTATCCTCAAATAATGGGACAAGGCAATTACTAGCATGATTTGACTCCATATTTCGCTACTCTTGCCTTTAAAAAACTCAGAAAATAAAGATGCCAAGGAAATCACTCTTTCCTTTAACAAAGTCCAAAACAAAGATGTTAAGAATAATATATACCTTAAGCCCTATTATCCAAAGAGGAAATCAAGAATGGATACTTGGACTTCATGTCCTATTTTGATTCCCAAGTAGCCTCTTCATCCTTGTGGTTCCTCTATAGAACCTTTACTGAAGCAACATTATTCAAATGCAACCGATGAACTTGTCGATCCAAAATTTCAACCGGGACTTCCTTATACATTAAGGAATCTGAAATACCCTCCTCCTCCAAAGGAATAATAGTTGAAGGATCACCCATGCACTTCCTCATCATCAAAACATGAAATACCGAATGAATTGAGCTCGAACTAGGAGAAAACTCTAACTCATACACAACATTACCAACCATCTTCAAGACCAAGTACCGGCCGGCATACTAAGGACTGAGCTTCCCCTTCTTCCTAAAAAACATTACTCCCTTCATTGGAGATACCTTTAAGAACACTCAATTGCCAACCTCAAACTCTAACTCCCTATGCTTCACGTCCGTATTAGACTTTTAGCGACTTTAGGAAGATTTATGTTTATCCTAAATCACCTTCACTTGATTAATCTCATGGTGAACCAAATATAGGCCGAATATCTCAGCCACACCTAATTCAAACCACCCAATAGGAGATCTATACGTCCTACCATATAATGCCTCTAATGGAATCATCCCCATACTAGAATGGTAGATATTATTATATGCAGTCTCTATTATTGGCAAATGATTAACCCAACTACAACCATATTCCATCATGAAAACTCGAAGCATATCTTCCAATATCTGAATAACTCTTTCCTCTTGCCCATCTAACTACGGGTGGAAAATAGTACTAAGGATCACCATAGTTCCCAAACCACTTTTAAACGAAAGCCAAAATTTTGATAAGAATTGAGTTCCATGATCTGACATGATAGAAACAGGTGCCCCATGCAACCTCAAAATCTCTTAGAAGAACAACTTTGTAGAATTCTCTACCCAATAATTAGTCATCATAGGCAGGAAGTAAGCAAACTTAGTCATCCTATCCATAATGATCCAAACCAAATCAAACTAATTTTGATATCTTCATGGACTACATACAGATAGTGACGCCAAATCTTCAATGCAAACACCATAGCCAACAACTCTAGGTCATGTCGGATAATTCTCTGATGAGCTTAAAACTACCTAAAAGAATAGGACACCACCTTACCATGCTACATCAACAAACAAACATGTCCCACATGGGACACATCACAAAAGAAAACAAAACCATTAATACCCTTGGGCAGAGTTAAAATTGGAGTCGGAGTCAACTTATCTTTCAGCATCTCAAAACTACCCCCACAAATATTAGACCATAAGAACTTCGCCTTCTTTTGGGTCAACTTAGACAATGGGGAAGCTATAGTAAAAAAACTCTCCATGAATCTCCTATAGTAATTAACTAAACCTAAGAATCTCTAAATATTGGTTGGAGTCGTGGGCCTAGGCTAATTCTTAACTACTACAACTTTCTGCAAATCCACCATGATCCCTTCAATAGAAATGACATGACTCAGAATTGTAACAGCTTCCAATGAGAACTCGCACTTTAAAAACTTAGAATATAAATGTTGATCTTTAAAGGTTTGCATAAAGATACGGGGATGATCAACATGATCCACCTCACTCTTTGAATACAATATAATATCATCTATATAAAACCCTGATTTACTAAACTAGAATGCTACACGGTGCTCATGACCATGAAGGACCACAAGCTAACTCATGACTGATATTGGTACTTGTACACTGCATAAAATACTGAATAATATGGAAACATACATTGAAAGGCCATAAGGTTCAATACTGAACATAACATGGATGAGATAACATTTTTGGGGTAATACAATACCCAAACAAAACTGTAAACACTGAATTCTGAAATATAATAGTCTGCATCTAGTCTGAAAGCCTCTACTGTCTGAATAATCTGAATAAGGAGTTGATGGGACATGTCCCCAACTAACTCCAACTAATAACTAATCAATAAAATAGTGGAGAAATAATCATGTACTCAAAGGATAAGGACGCATTTCTATTCTGACTTTTGATACTAGAATCTACTGCTGATCTGTAACTCATGTCTCTAAACCTATGGTGTAACATAAAAAGAAAGCACCATAGCATAAATACATTAGTACAATGGAATGTACTGAATATACATGTTAGGTAGGCTAATGCAAGGGTTAACAAACATGAATAATGCTAGTTGACTGTCTAACAAGAATGTGAGAATGCTTACATAAATACGTAACTTTAACTGACATTGTGATATCATGATTACTAAATATGAATACTGATGACATGACATACTAATAACTAATATAACTTATAAGGTAAATAGTTGTATCTAAATGTAACTGATAATATGGGTGACTGTATCTGACAGTCCTGAATCTAATGGAACTATCTGAGTTCCTTACTATATTGAGTCAACTGTATCTGATAGTCTTGAATTTGAAGAACTATTTGAGTTCTTTTACCGAGACTGGTACTAAAACTGTGGGAGGTAGTATTTAACCGAAATGCCCCCGATATGCCATTATAGCTGAGTTGGGGTCCCATTTGTAACCCCAATTGGAAGGGTGTCAATACCGCGCCACTGGTAAGGAAAAGTTGTAGGCGACCCTTATCTGATAGTGTCCCTAAAAGAGAATGGTGGGTCCCTTATCTGACAGTTCTTATCCACCTTATCAACCCTCATCAGATTGTTTTGATGTCTCATCCTATGTTGGCTACATAGTTCTGGAATGCAAGGATGACTTTTAAGGATCACACCCTCATCTAATAGTGTCTGACCCCATCCTTGGGTTCACTCGGTACTAATTTCTACTTCCATCTGAATGGACACTTAACATGATTTACTAAACTGAACATGAGCTGAGTTTCTAAGTTCCGTTGACTAATGGAATACTACTGATATCTGACAACTGGCTGAGTCATGAGATCATGGAGATTTTTCCTGAGTCATTAGACTATCTGAAGTCTAACGATTCATAGCTTAACTGAGAGTATCATGAAAACATGACATGGCTCTAGGTACACAGCTAATGTTTCGGGTACAAGTACCCCCAGGACTTGATGGAAGGAAACTGACAAAACAGGACTTACATGAATACATAATAATTATCATAATACATTTACTAAAGCATTTCATCAAATATGTGATAGGCATAATCTTGTACGTACATAAGGATTTCATGATATCATGCTAATTAGACACTTTCCCTTCATCTAGGCATTCAACCAAACACATAGAAGGCATAGATTGTGTAAACAACATCACACAACAATTACTTATCATGATTCAATTCCAATTTAGTCATTCAAGGGTTTAGTCCTAGGGTTTCATGAATCTATACCGATACAAATCAACCCATATGGAATTTAACACTCATTCATGGAATACAATTTAATTACTCATTTTCAATATGAACAAAAGTAGCCCAATCATGAAATTCATAAGAAAATCCATAACTTGAATTTAGAAAAAGGATTCTTGGGCTTCATGGATGAAATAAGTCCATGAATGAACACTATGCATACCTTAGTTCGTGATTTCGTGAATATTGATGGTGAAACCTTCTTTAATTTGAATCCCTAATAGAAACCCTAGCTTGTTATTGAGAGAAACTTTGGAGAAAATAGTATATTTTAGGTGAAGAATAGCTAAATCACGTGTTATTGGGTTTAAATAGGGGTAGTAAATTGACCCTTTTAACCCTGGACGTATCATTTAATTTTAGTAAAATATTCCCGAACTGGACCCCTGGCACAACACGACGTTATCGCACCATGTCACTGGAAATTGACAATAGGGAAATTGAGAGATGGCGCAACGTGGAGCCATCACGTTGCCACTTCTTTTACAACCTGCAACTTTGGCGCGACGCGAAGGAAATCACCCTAAGACACTGGAAAAGTACAATTCTGAATTTGAGTGCTAGCGCGATGCACCATAATTGCAAACACCTACTGTAAATTGCCAAATGTCATTTCCTCTTCTGGCAAGGCGCGCCACTGGATAATATGCCGTTGTTTTACGATGGGAACTTGAAATAGTCATAACTTCTTACCCGATTATCGGATTTAAGCGAATCATATATCGATGGAAAGCTTATTGAATTTTTCACATAACAAAAAGTAAAAATCTTGAAAATTCCTCATAGAATAATTATCATTAACTTTAGAAGCTAATACTAGTCATTCTTAGGATGAAATTTGCTAGAAATATTCATGGTATTACAATAACTCCCCCTTGAGAACATTCATCCATTAATGAGACTGACTGAGAGGTTAAACAATAAGATAAATATGAACTAAACATAAATAACTGGAACATGATCTCATGACTGGCAAGATGAATATAACATACTGAGCACGCATATCTGATACATGTGTAATGGATTCATGAATGCATGATTGAATATGCAACGGTACTTGATACTAAGTTTATACTAAGAACATGAACATGAAACTGAATACCAAGTTCGTGATGAACACTGATCATGAAACTGAGTAAGCTTAAGAAAAACTATTACCTTGAGCTTGATCTGAGTTGGCGGAGAAGAGGTGAGGATACTTGGTACGTAGTTTTGCTTCTGCTTCCCAAGTAGCTCCTTCGATGGACTGATTTTGCCAAAGAACTTTAACTAGAGGGACTTTTTTGTTCCTCAATCTATGAGTATGATAGTCTAAGATTTTGATTGGAATCTCTTCATAAGATAGACTATTCTGAACATCAATGATCTAAATAGGGACTACGACTGAGGGGTCACTTATGGAATTCTTGAGAAAAGTGACATGAAAGAATGGATGAACTGATGCTAGATCTGAAGGCAATTCAAGCTCGTAAGATACCTTACCAAAATAACTGAGAATCTTGAAGGGACTGAATATTGGGGTCTGAGCTTTCCTTTCTTAGCGAATCTCTTCACTCCCTTCATGGGAGAGATATTTAGATAGACATGATCACCAACCTCAAACTCTAGATCTTTTCTACGAACATCTGCATAATACTTCTGTCAGCTCTGAGCAGCCCGAAGTCTTTCTCTGATTAACTAGACTTTTTCTGAGGCATCGAATACTAAGTTAGGAACTATGACTGAGGTATCACTAACTTTGAACCAACCAATTGGAGATCTACATCTCCTACCATAGAGAGCTTTAAATGGAGCCATCTAAATACTGGAATAATAGCTGTTGTTGTAAGAAAACTCAATCAAAGGCAAATGGTCATCCCAAATTCCCTTGAAATTAATTGCACACACCCTTAGCATATCTTCTAAATTCTGAATGGTCCTTTCTTCTTGACCATCTGTCTAAGGATGGAAGGTTGTACTGAGATGAACTTGGGTACCGAGATCCTTTTGGAATGCTTTCCAAAAATGAGAGGTGAACTGGGTACATCTGTCTGAGATAATGGACAATGGGACACCGTGAAATCTTAACAAATACTTGATATATAGTTTGGCATAATACTTGGCTAAATAAGAGGTATAATGTAATGCCTCGCAAAATCCTCTTCTAGTCTAAGCCTTAGAGCGTATTTGGTAAAGCGAAAATCCGAGTCAAAATGTTTAAGAAATATCCTCCCAAGTATGAAATACTTTGAAATAGTTTGGGAATCTATTTTATCATGAATTAAGATCATAGAGGTCCCCTAACTCATGAACGAGTTGAAAACTTTCCTATCGTTCAAGTTTTAGTGACCGTCAAAATTTGGGTCAACTTCAATCGACCATAACTCATTTTATATTACGTACTGGGTGTTTTTATTTATATAAAATATAATATCTTTGAATTATCTTTCCAACGATACCAATTTTTCCTAAATCCGATATCGGAGCAAAGAGTTATGCCCATTTTACTCCAGCATGTCAAGCTGGAAAACGGTGACGACGTTACTAACGGGCTATCACGTTTCTGACGCCTTTTTTGACGGCGTCGTCACATTCTGACGACATTTCTGATGACATCATCATCCCTGGGCAGAAAATTAAGAATTTGGACCCCTTTTGTGACGACCATTCGGGACGGCCTATCACGGATGGCGTCAAGTATATTTTTCCAGCAATTCAAGGGAGTTTTTGCAAGGGTATTTTGGTCATTTCCCACCCTTTTTGAGCCTCTATAATTATGAGGAACCCTCATTCAAACCCTAATTCAATCATTTTATTTTTCAACTCTCTCAAGAGAGTATAACTAGGGTTTCAATCAAGAACCCTAATCTTCCAAAAATCATCCATAAATCTTCAAGGTTTCTTCAAGAATCAAGTTCCTCATAGTGTGGGCTTCAATAATTTATTTATTTCAAGTATGGATAAAGTTTCAAGCACTAAAGTTCATCCAATTTCAAAGGTTAAGGTATGTAGATGTTGATTCTTAGGTACCTTTCATCCAAGAAGCTCAAGAACCCTTTTTAAAACTAAGTTTTTTTTATGTTTATGAGTTGTTAATGATTTGTATGAGTTGAAATGGATGTTTAATGTGTTGTTGAGTTTTGATTTATGTTTGCCTACAAAATTTATGAGCTTTGACCCTTGTATGTGGAATTTATGTGATGTTTGTGATAGACCCTCTTCAAGTTGTTTTTCCATGTGATGTGTTCATGACTTTTGGGTGTAGAAATGGTTGAATAAGTGAAGAACGTTCCCCATGGGTTTGATAAAGAGCTTAGGTGAAGAATAAGGGCCTCTATAGTAGGTTAAATAGGAAACTCCAAATTGTGAGCTAGTACATGCATGCCTAGTGTTTCATAAAATGCCTTAGTGAGTGAAATGTTCCAAGATAGCATGAAATCCCCAAGTAGGTGTAAAATCGGTCGTGTCTAGTGGTTGTTGAAAGACCCTAGGGAACAAAGGAACAAGTCGATATATGATGGTTGTAAATTACCCGATTTTGTGCTCTTTGATATATGCTAAGCTTTTAATACATGTCAAGTGGTTAGCAAGTAAATAGTGATGTGTTAGTATGAAGTTTCCCCCAAATCAAGTGATATCCAAATACATGACAAGACCGATTTAGGTATGAAGTACTTGACGTAAGATCTCGTTGAATGGGGTATAATATAATAGAATATCTTCCCTAGGCTTGTATATGATGATGAATAGAGGTCTATGTTTCCTAAATGCTTAATGCGATGTCCTAAGGATCTTGAGAGGGAAAGTATGTTGTAATGCCCAACTACTTGAAGTGATTCTTTAACGATTGTGATAATACATGAATGATTGTAATGATGAATGAATGATTGTAATGATGAATGAATGATGGTAGTGATGAATGGATGATCGTGATGATGTATGAATGATATTTGATGAAGAATGATTATGTCTTACTTTTATGTTATCGAGTCCTGGGGGTATTTATACTCAAAAATAAAGTTGTTGTCCAGAGCCTGTGTCAGTTTCTCGATAATTCAAATCGAGCCATGATTCTCAGAACTCAGTGAACTATAGAACTCTGTTTCCTCAGACAAGTGTGAAGCTTAATAAAGCTCGATAATCTCAGATATCTCTGTAATCTCTGTATCGCTAGTAACCTAGCCTCAGACCTGTAATCAACTCAGTTCTAATAGTATTCAAGTGATTTAATCCTAATATCAGAAGCAATTCGAGTAATCCATTGAAGCTCTGTATCGTCAGTCAAATACCATGATTCGATATCTTTTCCGTCAGATACGGAAACAAGTGATCTCAGCATAACTTAGTCAGACCTTTTGAGTAATATGATCAGTGTTAGATTCATTTCAGCCAGTGTTCAGTTGAGAATTTAGTTTGGAGTCTTTTAGTTGGGAGTAGAAACTAGCACAGAGCGAGCTTAAGGATGAGATCTCACCTACTAGTACAGAGTGTGATTCTTAGAATCAATCCTTGTGCTCCAGAACTATGTAGCCAGCATAGGTTGAGACATCATAACTATTAGTTGAGGGTAGATGAGAGACATCATACATTCTAGATAAGGGTAGAAGAGGTGGCTTGACCTTCTAGATGAGAGTCACAAAAAGTTGTCTTTACCAGTGGGGTGGTAATGACACCCTTCCAACTGGGGCATAGGTTGGACCCCACCTGTGGTAGGTTAGGGAATTTTAGTTAAGTGACTACTTCCTATAGTATCAGTTTCAGACTCAGACTCAGTCTCAGTTTCAGAATCAGTCATCAGAAATTAGAACTGTCAGATACAGTCATCTATCTTTATAAGGAACTCAGATATTTCCATTGATTCATGGACCATCCCAGCAGATAGGCTTGGTCACATATACAGTTAATTGATATCATATTAAGAGATATACCGCCATACAGTCTTGATCATAGTATCAGATTTCTATTGAATATTCTTATCGTCAGATTCAGATATAATCATAATTCTTATCATTGATAATCGCTTCCAGAATAATCTGTTAGCAAATTTGATCTCTAATTCTGTCAGTCAAAACTAGTAAGATTAAAGTTCAGTCCTTGATGTAAGCACATCCAGATCCTCAGTTATCAGTATCAGATGAGTTAATGATTCAGTATCTCAGTGTCAGTAGTGAGTTCAGTCTGCAGTAAAGTAGTATGTGAGTTTCAGTATCTAGAGTTGCGATGACTGTATTCTGTTCTATTCATTCATGTATGTGTTCTCATGTGGCATCTTCATGATTATTCAGTTTAGATATTATGCATGCATGAGTCCTTGTATTATCCTACCCCATCTACATACTCGGTAATTTTTTGTACTGAAGCATTTGCGCTATGGTGTTTTATTTGACACCATAGATTCAGAGGCACATTATCCAGTTTTTCCTCAGCAGTTCAATCCCAGTCAGCAGCAGTAGCAGTTAGTTCTCTTCCTTCAAGGATGAATTTCAGTGTACTATTATCGCTTAAAACTTTGTTTATTTTCAATTGACGGAGTTAGTTGAGGACATGTCCCATCAAACCCACAGTTCAAATAGTTTAGAGTCTTTTTAGACGGATGTATTAGTATTTAGTTTTCTGTATTATGAGTATTCATGGATGTGTTGAACCTTATGGCTAGTTTCTGCATTTATTTTAGACATTGTGTAGTGTACAGTTACAGATATTAGTAAAGGGTTAGCTTGTGGCCCTTTGGTGTCATAAGCACCGTGTGACGTCTCGGGATAAGATCTCGGGACGTTACATATGAACTGGAAAGAAATGAGCTAATTTGGTCATTCTGTCTACAATGACCAAAGACTGAATCATGTTGATGACGAGTTCGAGGCAAACCCATCACAAAGTCCATGTTCACAACTTACCACTTCCAAGTAGGAATACTCAACTCTTGCATGGACCCAGTAGGTTTTTGATGCTCTATCTTAACTTGCTGACATGTAGAGCACTTAGCCACAAACTCTGGAATGTATCTCTTCATCCTACTCCACCAATAGATTTCCCGCAAGTCGCGGTATATCTTTGTGGACCCTGGATGAATAGAGTAGCGCACACCATGCACTTCTGCAAGAATTCACTACCTTAAGTCGTCTACACCTGGAACACAGAGACGACCTTGACAACGCAAAACACCATCTCCCCCTTGGGAGAAAACCTCTACTTTCTGATCCTGAACTGACTCTTTCAACTTGACAAGGCTAGGATCTCTATCTTGCTTTTCTTTCACCTTGGAAATTAGAGATGATTTTGAACTACTCTGAACACATACACCACTCTCTGAAGAATCGACTATGCAAATGCCTAGTCTGGCAAGCTGATGGAATTCTTGAGCTAACATCTTCTTACTATTCTCCACATGCGAAACACTATCTATGGATATCCTACTGAGAATGTCGGCCACTATGTTGGCCTTTCTCGGATGATACATGACACTCATGTTGTAGTCTTTCAAGAGCTCTAACCACCTTCTCAGACGAAGATTGACATCTTTTTGAGAAAATGCATACTAAAATTTCTTTTGATCTGTGAAGACATCTACATGAACTTCGTAGAGATAATGCCTCAAAATCTTCAAGGCAAATACTACGGCTGCTAACTCAAGATCATGAGTAGGATAATTCCTGTCATAGGGTTTAAGCTGTTTGGAGGCGTAGGCTATGACCTTACCATGCTGCATGAGGACACAACCCAAACCTACTCTGGATGCATCACAATACACCACGAACCCATCTGAACCATCTGGAAGAGCTAAGACTGGGGCTGAGGTAAGTCGAGTCTTTAACTCTTGAAAACTCTTCTCACAAGGGTCTAACAACTGAAACTTGACTTTCTTCTGAGTCAATCTAGACATAGGGGGTGCAATAGATGAAAATCCTTCAACTAACCATCTGTAATAGCCAGCCAAACCCAAGAAACTCCTGATATATGATGGAGAGATAGTTCTTGGCTAGTTCCTTACTGCTTCAGTCTTTTGAGGATCAACTCTAATGCCATCACCGGAAATGATGTGACCAAGGAATTCTAATGACCTTAGCCAAAATTCACACTTACTGAATTTGGTGAATAGTTGATGATCTCTGAGAGTCTGAAGTACTGTACTGAGATGGTCTACTTGATCGCGCTTAATACGGGAATAGACTAGAATATCATATATGAAGACTATGAAAAACATGTCCAAGTACTGCCTGAACACGTAGTTCATCAAGTCCATGAAAACTGCTGGGGAATTGGTATGTCCAAATGACATGACTAAGAATTCAAAGTGACCATACCGAGTACGAAAAGCTATTTTTGTAATGTCACTTTCTCTAATTCTGAGCTGATGATAGCCAGATCTGAGGTCTATCTTTAAGATCCTTACCTAAGAGATCCTTCAACTATTCATTCAATTCTATGAGTTCTGCTGGTTCCATTCTGTATGGAAGAATAAAGATAGGCTGAGTATCTAGAAGAAGATCGATGCTAAAGTCTATTTCCCTTTAAGGCAGAATTCCTAGAAGATCTTTGGGAAAGACATCTGAATATTTATTCACTACTGGGACTAATTCAAGGCTTGGAGTTTCGGAACTAGTGTCCTTAACTCGAAAAAATTTATAGACACATCCATTAGATAATATTTTCCTTTCCCGTAGGTAGGAAACAAGCTGACTTTTGAAAGCGGATACACTACCCTTCCACTTAAGGAAAGGTTGATTTGGAAATTGAAACTGAACTATTCTATTTCTGCAGTCGATTATGGCATAGCGGGAATAAAGCCAATCCATGCCGAGAATGACATAAAAATCAGTCATCTCTAATTTGACTAAGTATGCTGAAGTGACTTTCTAAAATATCATAACCGGGCAGTTACTATATACCCACCGGGCTATGATGGTTTTTCCCATTGGGGTAGAGACTGATAAGGGCTCTGCTAGAATTTCAGGACTGATACCAAAATCAACTACTAAATAGGGAGTAACAAAAGATAAAAAATCTCCTGGATTTAGCAAAGCGTAAACATGCACATGAAAGATCTGTAATGTACCAGTAACTACATCAGGAGAATTTTCTTGATATTTTTGGGTCTGAAGAGAATATAGTCTATTTGGGTGTTGCCCTCTAGTAGCACTGGTGATGACACCCTGCTGATTTGGGCGATCGAACTAAGCTGAGAATTGGAGATGACTCTGATAACCTGACTGAGGGCAGTCTCTGACTCTGTGGACTAGCTTGCCACAACTGAAACAAACATCGCTGCCAGCTCTGTAAGCACCCTTATGATTCTTACCATAAGTCTGACAAATGAGATTAGTTCGGGCATTGCTGACACTGCCTTGAGACTTAGAGCCTGGCACTCTATCTCTAAACTTAGGAGTTGGAGCACTGGATAAAGAAAGAGATGGAAATGACGACTTAGGACAAAACTGAGAACGGTTTTCTCCTTGTTATTTCGGCCGACTAAAATTGAAGTTACCTATCCTAGTTTTCTTATTCTGCTTTTCTCTTTGCTTAATCTTCTGCTCTACTATCTGCTGAGCATGGGTCATAAGTCTAGATAAAGTCATTTTACTATTTAGCATGGCGGATCTGCACTCATTAACGATGATATCATTTACCCCTGAAGCGAACTACTCATCTTGGCTCTGCCGTCTACAACCACATGAAGGGCATATCTGGCTAATTGAGTAAACTTTATAGAATACTCTTTCACCGTCATATTGCCCTGCCTGAGGTTGATGAATTCTAGCACCTTAGCCTCTCTAAGATCTTGGGGAAAGAAATTGTCTAAGAATACAGTGACAACCTCCTCCCAATCTATAGGACCTGTATCATCTAACATTTCTGACTTCCTATGTTTGAACAAAGTATGAGCCATATCCTGCAACTGGTATGTGGCTAACTCAACACTCTTAATAGTAGTCACCCCCATGATGGCTTCCACTTTATGAACTTGATTAATGAATTCTTGAGGGTCTTCATCTACTTTAGACCCGTGCAAGGACGGAAGATTCATTTGGGTGAAGTACTGAATCCTAGATGCAGCTGAGTATGCATTGGGTTGGCCGAAATGACAGTTGGTTGATCATTATAGGTAGCTGTTGACTTAGAAAGAGTGGTAAATATGATCTTGAACTCTGCATGAGAAACATGATTGCCCAAAGGTTCTTCGGGCTGAGGGGCTGAGTGATTTCTTCTCTTAGGAGGCATATTCAAAAATAAAGAGAAGAAGCGGATTAGACTGAGAGATTCACTTATGATTATGCTCACTGGCACGACATGAATACTAAAAGAAGGGAAACTGTTCCTAAATATCGCATAGCCTCTTGCACATAAATGTGGCATGCAACATACCCATGTACAAGATTCTACTAGATGCGGCTTTCACACTTCCTAGGACTCTATTGGACCTTAGGCTCTGATACCAAGTTTTTAACACCCCGATTTACTGAACCAAAATGCTACACAATGCTCATGACCTCAAAGGACAGCAAGTTAACCCTGACTGATATTTGTACGTGTATACTGCATAAAATACTGAATAATTTGGAAACATGCACTGAAATTCCATAAGGTACAATACTGAACATAACATGGATGAGATAACATCTGTGGGGTAATACAATACCCAAACAAAACTATAAACACTAAAGTCTGAAATATAATAGTCTTCATCTAGTCTAAAAGCATCTACTGTCTGAATAAAGATTTGATGGGACATGTACCCAACTAACTCCAACTAATAACTAATCAATGAAATAGTGGTCAAATAATCATGTCCTCAAAGGATGAGGAATCACTTCTATTCTGACTGTTGAGATTGGAATCTACTACTGATCTGTAACTCGTGTCTCTGAACCTATGATGTAACATAAAAAGAAAGCACCATAGCATAAATACATCAGTACAATGAAATGTACTGAGTATACATGTGAAGTAGGCTAATTCAAGGGTTAACATGCATGAATAATGTTATCTGACTGTCTAACAACAATGCGAGAATGTATACATAAATATGTAACTGTAACTGACACTGTGATATCATGATTACTGAATTTGAATGCTGATGAAATGACATACTAATAACTGATATAACTAATAGCATAAATAGTTGTATCTGAATTTAATTGATAACATGGGTGACTGTATCTGAGAGTCCTAAATCTGATGGAACTATTTGAGTTCCTTACAGTATCTGAGTCGACTGTATCTGAGAGGTGGGGAAATTCCCATATTTTGGGTGAAGTAATGCCACAGGATCTTAATTTGTAGTCGCTTTTCTAGTTTTTGGGTAAAGTTGAAAAATTACCGAAAGATTTTTCTTTTTAGTTTAAAGTTAGTTGGGGCAGTCTAGGTGCATTCTTCATACATCCCGTGATTGGTCGTTTTAGTTCTTTTTCATGGGGGCACCCTTTCAACCTAGTATCCATTTTCTTTTCAGGAGTAGCTTAAAATTTTTGTGTTAGTTTTGTGAGATGTTCTTGTTGGTGCTATGTACAACTACATGATGTATGGTTTTTCGAATATAAAGAGTAAGTTAATTGTGCCAATTAGTACTTTTGTGACACGTAGGCTCTAGTTTATGAATCTTGTACATTATTGTCTTAATAATGAATTCATATGATTTCTTTGTTAAGATTCTATGATGATCCCACTTGAGTTGAGCATGTGTCATGTGTGGTGTTAGTTTTTGGTGTATTCATTGTTGCATTTGATTTCTAGAACTTACCTTGTGTGTGTGAAAATTGAAATAATAAATGTGGGTCTAGGAGATGATGGAGGTATTTCATTAACAACCATGTTTAATACACTCTTTTATCTACCTTTGGGCATAATCGTAGTTATCCCCATTGAGCCTTCAACATATTTTATTGGTAGCCTCGAGTGTAGCCTATTCCCCTTTTTTGACTTAAATTTGATCCAAATCTCCTAAGCGCTTTATTTTAAAATTAGTAAGGTGTAGGAGTGTGAAAACAAGAAGAAAAAAAGGTGAAAGTGATACCCCAACATATAGCTATTAGTGTTGAAAATATATGTGTGTAGTGGTTGAAAGTTGTGTAATGAAAATAATGAAGAGTGTTCAGGATTGAATAATGACTCATACATAACACTCCCACTACATTGTATGTGAATTAGCTTAATAAGATGGGGAAAAATAAGAGAAGTTTGTGGATGAATATGGTGGAAATTAGTTGTTAATAGATTGACCTTAATGTTATTTGATGTATTAATTCTTTTAGGGAAGAGAGAATCCATTGTTATCAAAATAGTTCCTACATGTCCCTTATCCTACTTTACAACCCACAAAGTCATACATAATCATAAGTTTCAATGTTCTAATATTAGTACTGCACTAAGGACAAGCTGATGGTTCATCATGTGTAACCTATAAATTCTTTGTGAGAGTGAGTTTAATTTTATTATTATACCCATTCTTCTTATAATTGTTTCTATGTGAGTGTATATGGAAATCTCTCTTATGACGAGGGACAATGTTTGATAATAGCCGTGTGAATTTTATGATTTCTATGATTAAGTAATATGCATGAGTTTTCCAACTTGGTGAGTCAATTATTGATGCTAGTATATTTTGGAGTAGTATTCTTGAGCTTTCAATTGTGTGTATAGCATGCGTAATGTAAAAACTTGCATTATTTGTAGTCATTGTAGTACTAGCTTGACTGTCTTGCATTTTTTAGAAGTTTTGAATTTTCCCTTACTATGATGCTTAGATTAAAGATATGTACGAGGATAAACAAGGTTTCAAGTTTGGGGTGATGATCTGATGTGGATTTATGCACCTTAGTGTTGTTATCTGGGCTTAATTAGCCTTTTTTTGAGGATTTATCTTATGTTTAACGAGTAACTCTTTGTATGAATAAACATATAAGTTTTATTTAATGTAAATTTTATGTCCATATTGTATTCATAGTAAATTTAGAACCAAAACACCAAGTTAAGAATCATGGGACAAAAGTTAGTAGTCTTAGCTTGATCTATAGCCTTTAATAATTTGTGATGTTGAATTGTAGGTGGTTGTGTGATATAATGTCTGTTTTTTGATGTCATATGAATCTTTTTAATTAAAAATTATGATTAATATATGCTAAAAAATCAGGAAAACAAATGGAAACAACACCGCAATGCACGGACTCAAAGGACAAACGCAATGGACAAGGCTTGATCATAATTGGGTGATTTGGTTTGCTTGGCATGCTAGTCTGCCTAAGTTGTGTTATATGTCCATTGAACACACTTGTATATGTTTGGGATGTCAATTTAAAGTATCTTGGCACTTTATTTGCACGAAACTCTACCCACATGGCGCGATATTGGCGTGGCATGCAAATAGGTTGAAATCGGCAACTTGTGTACTATTATAAATAAGACACTTAGTTATTGTGTGACAAACATTCAATGACCTTGGGACTTTATAGGAGGTGAGAGAACACTTTTATGAGGGTTTTTATCTCATTTCTTTAGTTTTTTGATGGATTTAAACAAAGATTAAACTCTTGCGATTCTTATTATGTCTATAATCGGCTAAACACCCTTTTTCGGGGTTAAGGCCAAGAACATGAGTACTATTGGTTGATATTTATTTGGTTGTGGTTAATTATCATATTTGTTTTTTTTATAATTGTTATTACTATTTTAAGAATTCTCTACCCTTAGAATTCATGCTATAACTCTATTGCAAACCCTGAAGAAGGAACAAGAGGATAGAATGTGGGATAGATAGAATAGAATTGTAATCTTCTAACTGTATAGAGTTATAACTTGCATTAAGGATTGGAATATACCCATGTGCTATATTTGGTTCAATTATGGGATGATTTATGAATATGTTTGACTTAGTTCTTACAGCCCCCTTAATGATGTATTTGTGGGGCTGAGTTAGATAACTAATTAGTTGTTTTAAAGGCCATCATCATAGTATAGACACCGTGAACCAACAACCATGATAATTAACCTAACCAATGAAGTTCTATAACATAGTATGATTTTTTGCAGTGCCTTAACCCTGGTTTCTCTCCATTTTTTTCAAGAACCTTTCATTTACCACATGTTAATTTTACTCTTAGTTTACTCTAAAACAATTGTGTGGTTACGTTAGCACTGAGTTAATCTTAATAGTTTGACTAATCTAGGATAGTTTTTAACACAAGTCTCTGAGGGTTCAATACTTGAATTGTTAAAGTACACTATGTTACATGGTTAGACCATGTAAAATTATGTGTGATCTTGGCAGAACGCGACACAACCACAACAAGCTCCTAGAATACACTGAGGTGCTGCCTCTGCTTATGCAGAATGACCGCCATGACCTGAACAACCATACCAATAAACTCTGCAAGGTATGATGGGAACTCTACCCACTGTGAACATCATGACTTATCTGAGAACCACTCATAGTCTTAAATACTATATGCTTAGATTTGATAGGCTGCAAGTGAAGCTAACATATACCAAAAGGATCCTCACTTCAAAATTAAATACCAATACCACTATATTAATGGCATGGAATCTCATTGCCACCTCTATAAGGATTAACACATGCTCTCTCTATGGCTCTCTCATAATCTACACCTTGAGAGAAGGATGACCCAACTATTATAAAGTGCTCTGATGCCAAACATAAGGGAAAGGCTAGTCCTCTAATAAATAAACGCTCCATGTCCTGCTCTGAATAATATGGCATAGAAATATGCTTGGCTCACTCAAGAAACCTAATCTCATTCTTAGAAACTAATATAGAACATTAATAGACCAAAATCTTGCTTGGGAAACAATGAATAACTCGAACATTATTGTTAGATAACGTTGAAGATCTTTGATATCCTTCCGACTCTCTTGTCTGACGCTTCTCTGAAACTTTGAAAAAATATGTCAAAGTCTTATCTGCATATATCGACCATTTCACATCATCTACTAGGGAAATAATAAGATTAAAGAATATGATTGATGCTCATAGCAATGCGTACACACGACAAGGAGTCATGAAATTAATTTTCTAAGAATGTCCCTATATCCTCTCGAAGATAGAATATGGATATCTCGGCACTGCTCTATAAGACTCGACTTAATACTTAGATCTTGTACTAGTACACTGGTGAACCTAGGCTCTAATAAAAAATTTTATCAATCCAATTTGTTAAGTCACGATGGTTCCTACTATAACCCACCAGCTAGCTAGCCAAACCCATTGTCCAGAATAGCTAGCAATGAACTACACAAATAGAAAAAGGAAAGAATGCAGAATTGAGGTAATAAAAGATCAAATACATAATATAGTCACAAAACCTGGTGGTATCAGTACACTTCTAACATAATATGGATAGAAAAAAAGTTCTAAATGAATATACAAATGCAACCATCTCTGATTACAACATAGAGACTAGTCTAGTATATAAGAGGGAGAAAAGTAATACTCCAAATATCAAGTGCTCACTCTAAGTCTTGGAATCATGGATGTTATGCACGACACACATATCAACGACAATACCCCGTACTATGATCTGTTGGATGCAAAAGTATACTATGAGTACAAAATATGTGGAACTCAGTAGATAACTGCCTCCAAAGATAATACAAATACATATAACATATAAATAGAATGAAAACTATACCAAATTTCCAAGAATCACAAAATAAATATATTGAGATAGTAAGGGAAATTATTCTACTCAAAGCCATGAAATTAATGTCATAAGGCTAAAGAAGTAACAAGAATGAACTATCCTATCCCAACCATACTGAGGAATTGCAACACTACACCGTATATATCTTGCCAATATACGAACAAACGGGAGAACGCATATATGACAGTATACAAAGCCAAGGAATGAATATGCAATTTGAATAAATGAAGGAAGGGATATACAAAAATTCCATGGCTACATATAGCTATATATACATATATACATATATACATAAACAAGGTCAACTCAAAGTATAGCCTAAGTCATTACACTAGTATTTTTAAACCTCATAATGATATGAAACAACCCGGGTTTCAACTCGTAGAATATTTCCTGGCTTTCTAGATTTTGGACATCATACGACTTATCGGTACTATTTGAATGATGGTTTATCATTGGTATGCTCTTGGTCGTATGCTAACCAGTGTTGGTTGGTGGGTTGGATTTGTTTCTGGAATGGGTACAACTTGGATTAAGTATGAGTGGCTCACCATGAGCCGTAAGTTAGGATACGAGTCATACCATTAACTCGTATGGTAGACAGTGCTTAAACTTTCTTTGGTTCTATTATGCCAAGGATGTGATTTAGGGGGACTAATCGTATGGCTGGGTACGACTTGGTTTGGGTAAGTCGTATGATTAAAAGTGTTAGGTTAAAGGGGGTAGCCTAGGGTACGAGTTGTGGGTACCACTAGTATGGAAGGGTATGACTGGTATGGGAGATTCAAACTATCTGATGGGAATTTAAAATAATTTAAGTTGGGGGTAATTTTGACATTTCACCACTTAGACTCTTAAGGCCCCACGACTTATTTCACTATTGGTACATCATTTGTCCTATTATTCTAATCCTAAACACTTAGAAACTCTCTCTAATTTTCTCTATCTCTTGGGCAAAAAAAATCTAGGTTTTCATCTAGAAGATCAATTTGGGGCTTGTACGAGTGATTTCTCACCACAATCTTTGTAATATAACACATATAATGATCCCTCATTGTTAGTTCCATCTAAAGGCATGATTTAATGTAGTGTTTTCATGGCATATTTATTGTATGGTTATGGTTTTTCAAACATATGTTGGGGTTTTGGTATTAAATGAATGGTTATGGGTTTTCCCATGTTTTAATTATGTTTTACATGCTTTAATGAAGGTTTGGACAATTGGTTGCATGGGAATGGTAAATTGTAATTGGAATGTGTTTTGGAAATATTATTCCCCCATCATGTTTGATAAAATACCTAGGATAGTGCATAAACTATATTATTGGACATTTTATGGAACTATTGCATTGTGTGGTTTGGTATTGGAATTCTAAATGATATAAATTGTTTAAATGGTTTGGAATGGTTAAATTGTGAGGTTTAGTGGTCATGGTTAGGGTTAATTAAACTTTCTTGTGGGATTCAAGGGAATCGCCAAGTAAACATGTTAATGAACAACTTGTGGGGTACATGAATTTCAGCCAATCAAACCTAATAATGGAACACTTGTAGGGTACATGGGATTACCCTAATTTAACTTGATAATATAATCTATGGATGCATGGGAATCCCTTTGTATAAAAGGCTGGCAAATGACGTTGCTTGCAAGCTAAAGTCGTTATGATGATACCACTACTCAAAGCCCTGGTTAAAAATAATGGAATAATGGCTTGGTTGGATGGTAATGGTTTTAATTAAGAATAATGGCATGGTGTGATAGCTATCTATGAAAGTTCGATTCCCATGGACGGATACTGGAAACTCAAACTTGCAAAAATTAGGGTTGGTCATAATGACAATATATGATACTATGAGGTACATTGGAATCCTCTAAGTACACTGTACATATGTATCATGAATAATGAAGGGTACTCGAGAATCCCCTACTCTTATGGTATTTCTGGCTCATGCGACTATATGTATTGGGGCTCGTTTCACGGGTTATACTAGACCCAAATAGCTCATAGATGGTTCTATAATGGTTAAGATACTCATACCCAGGTTAATGGTTTTAAAGGCATTCTAAACCCAACCCTCTTTCCCAACATGATTGTATTTATATATGTATGGTTATATGCACCTGGTTGGTTTACATGGTTTTACTGGATGGAATTATTTTATCCTTGTCCTAAGATCATGTTAGGGTTCACCCGCTAACCCATCTTTGGGTGGTTGTATCCCTATGCGATGCAAGAACCAACCATTTTACACCTTCTACTTAGTGATCGTATTCAGAATCAGCTATTGTATTTAAGTGGTGATCTTAAATATTTTGGAAGGCTTTATTTTATCTCATGGATGTCCTTACATACTTTGTTCATTTTATGGATATTTATCCCAACTGGGTATTATTTTTCTTTTGGTTAGAGGATTTTTTTAATACTATTAGTTGGAATGGGCGGTGTCGGTATTGGTGTCAGCCTTAGTATTGTCATTGGTATTGGGGATGATACCGTTTGATTGAGTTTATGATTGTTCCATCCTTTTATGTTATGTTATGGTCAAGAACTGGGATTTTATATTGGTTTGGTTATGGTTGTTTGTTGGTAATGGATAGTTGGACTTATTTTGGTTGATCACGATTATAGAACTATCCCAAAGTCTTGGATCATAATAAATGCTATCTTGTTATATGTTTGGAATTTAACCAATTCAACGTATTCATATTTGAGGTTGGGTTGGGTAACAGGGTAGTCTGCGACCTTAGTTGAACTTGGGATGCCCATTATGATAAGGCCCTGGTTTAAGTTATGACAAGTTAGTAGCGGAGCTTTAGGTTCATGGTTAATTAGGATTCTGTAATACTGAGTTGAGTAGAGTCTCTCTTTAAGGGTGTGAAACATACCACACTTATCAGGGAGAGGCTACAAGGCATTTAGGAATGTTTCACTTTCTTGGTTTTCTATTTTAAAGGTTGGAGTCTAAGTCCTTTAATCTTTACTAATTCTTGTTTGTTTGCCTTTCAGATCATGCCTCAAAGATCTGAGATGCAATAAAACTCATTTGTCCCTAATAGGAACAATGTTGAAGGGATACGTATGACTCAGGGGATTCATACTAGGTCTAGGGGTCTAGTCCTTGATAGTTTTGGAGTTCCACCTATTGCTACTAGTCCTACTTAGGGTAAGGTAACAAATGTTCAATTTTGTCAATCAATTCATGTTATTGATAAGTTGGTTGCTGCTCATGCTAAGTGGGATGTATCTAGTGTTTATTTTCTAAGGCCATAAGGGTTGGCCAGTTTATGATGATTAATCCTCTTACTTTTACTGGTGTGAAGGTGGAGGAATATCCTCAGGGTTTCTTGGATGAGATGGATAAAATCTTTAGGGTGATGCAGGCCACGAATATGGAAGAGGTGAATTTTGCTTCTTATCAGCATAAGGATGTCGCATACTAATGGTACGAGGAGTGGGATAGAGCGAGAGGTGATGTTGAGGAGTCAAATATGAGGGAGACTTTCTCTAATGCTTTTTTGGATTGCTTATTTCCTTAGGAGTTTCGCAAAGTAATGGCAGAGGAATTTGTCAACCTGAGATAAGGAAGAATGTCTGTCAAGGAATATGACTTGAAATTTTATCACCTGTCAAGTTATTAGACGGAATTGGTGTCTAATATGGGGAAAAGATATAAAAGTTCACTTCTGAACTATCTCAGGATTTGATCATTAAAAGCAAGACAACATTGTTGATCTAGTATATATATATCTCTAGGTTTGTGGTTCATATGGAATAGGTGGGGAAGGAAAATAGGAAGCATGTTGAGTTTGAGGAAAGGCAGGGTCAGAAGTTCACATCATTTGAACAGGATGGTGCTCAACAACAAGGTGGTTGGGATGGCAGTAAGTTGCCAAGAAAAAGTGGGAAAGTTTTGGTTCCTTCTCTTCTGCTAGTGCTCCTTACCCAATATAGTCAGGTGATATACATCAATAGGGTGGCAATAATTTTTGAGCATAGGGTGCCCAATCTCAAGCAGGTGGGGCTCAGTCAGCCTCATCGTGTCCTCTTTCTCGGTACTATGGTAGGTTCCATAGGGGTTTCTATGATGAGGGAGGGGATGGGTGTTTCATATATGGTCATCCAAGCCATATGCTTAGAAATTGTTCAGTAGGTAAGGGTTCTTCAAGAGCGAGTAATGCTTCAATTGCTTCCTCTTCTACTCCTACACCAAAAGGGTGCTATTTTTGAATCTGTTTCTATTTCTGGTACTGGCGCAGGTCAAAATTGGTTATATACTCTTTCTACTTGGCATGAATTTGCGGCATCACCTGATATCGTTACAAGTACGTAATAACTCTTTTCTCGTGACATGTATTATTTTCTTAATATGGGGTACACTCTCTCTTATATGACCTTATTTGTGGCTATATATTTTGGTTTTGATCCAAATATTATTTCAAATCCTTTTTCTATCTCTACCCTTGTAGGTGACTCTGGGGTTGCTTAAGAGTTAATAAAAGGTGTGGGGTATCTTTTGGTAGTAAGCAGACTTTGGTTGATTTGTTTGAACTTGATATAGTGGATTTTGATGTTATTCTGAGGATGGATTAGTTACACTCTTATTACACGTCCTTAGATTATCGAATCCATAACCGTCTTTAAGTTCCTAGGTGAATCAGTTATTGAGTGGGAAAGTGGTTTCCTAGCTCCTACAGGGAGGTTTACTTCTTATATTAGAGTTTAAAGATTAATATCCAAAGGGTATCTATATTATCTAGTTCGGGTCAAAGATTCTAACTTGGAAAGTCTTTCTTTGCATTCGGTTCTGGTAGTGAATGAGTTTCCATAGGTTGTTTCCGGATGATCTTCTTGATGTTCCTCCTGATGGGGTGATTGAGTTTGGTATTGATTTGGTTTCGGACACTCGTCCAATATCTATTCCTCCTTATAGAATGGCTCCGATTGAGTTGAGGGAACTCCAGGAGAAACTTAAGGATCTTTTAGGTAAGAGTTTCATCCATTCTACTGTGCCCCCTTGGGTTGCACCAATATTATTTGTGTGTAAGAAGGATGGTTCCCTTCGGATGGGAGTTGACTATCGACAGTAGAGTAAGATGACAGTTAAGAACAAGTATCCTCTTCCAAGAATAGATGACTTGTCTGGTCAGTTTTAAGGAGGAAAATTCTTTTCTAAGACAAATCTTTGGTATGGGTATCATCGTCCTAATATTAGGGAGGAGGATATCCCTTAGATGAATTTTTATACTCGATATGTGCATTTTGAAAGCTTAGTTATGTCATTTAGTTTGACCAATGCCCTGATGGTATTTATGGATTTGGTGAACAGGGTTTTCAGGCATTTTTTTGATCTTTTAGTCATTGTGTTCATTAATGAAATTCTGGTGTATTCTAAGAGTGAGGTAGATCACACCAATCACCTTCATGTGGTGTTGCAACCCTTGAAAGAGTAGCAGTAGTATGCCAAATTCTCCAAGTGTGAGTTTTGGTTGAACGCTATAACTTTTCTTGGTCATATTATTTCTGGTGAGGGAATCATAGTGGATCCACAAACGATGGATATGATTAAAAGGTGGCCTAGACCCATGACTCCAACTGACATTCGGAGCTTCTTGAGTTTAGATGGGTATTATAGGAAGTTTGTAGAGAGTTTCTTGACAATAGCTTCCCAATTAACTATGCTGACTCACAAGAAGGTAAGGTTTTATTGGTTGGATGCTTGTGAGGGAAGTTTTGAGAATCTAACTTCATCTCTGGTTTTGACTTCACCTAAAGGAAACGAACGGTTTGCGATTAATTGTTATGCATCCCGAGTGGGACTTAGCTGTGTTTTGATGCAACATGGGAAAGTGATTGCCTATGCTCCAGGCAATTGAAGCTACATGAGAGGATTTATCTTACTCATGATTTAGAGCTTTTGGCGGTAGTTTTTTCTTTAAAAATATGGCAACATTATTTGTATGGGGTGTATGTGGACATCTTTGCTGATCATAAGTCTACAATATGTGTTCACTTAAAAGGAGCTAAATCTCAGGCAGAGGAGATGGTTGGGGCTTCTCAAGGACTATGATATGATTCTTTACTACCACCCAGTTAAAGCTAAGGTGATTACTGAGGCTCTTAGTACATTAAGTTTAACTCATATGGATAAGGAGAAACGAGACTTAGTGAAGGATATTCACCACTTTTCTAATCTCAGAGTTTATTTCTTGAACTCCAATAATAGAGCGGTGATGGGGCTGGAAGTGATTCGATTATCTCTGGGTGCGGAGATCAAGGAAAAATAAATTCTAAATCCCATCTTGATAAAAATAAAGAGTGATGTTGTTGCGTAAAGGGTGACGGTGTTTGAGATCAACGATGAAGTCACCTTGAGGTACCAAGGGAAATTATGTGTTCCTGACGTCAATGGTTTGCAGCAACATATTTTAACTGAGGAAAATGAACCATGCTATGTTGTTCATCTCAGTTCGACAAAAATGTATCATAATCTCAATGAGTTGTATTGGTGGAATGGTATGAAGAGGGATGTGGTTGATATTTGGTGTGGCATTAAGTTAAAGTTAAGTGCATGAGGCCTTGAGGGTTGTACCAAAAAACTTGAATTTCTTGAATGGAAATGGGAGGTAATCAATATGGTTTTTGTTACCAGTCTTTCGTAGTCTCGAAACTAATTTTATTTGGTTTGGTTCATCATGGATAGGATTACAAAGTCTGATCATTTCTTGCCACTGAGGACTAAATTTTTGACTGAGGACTATGTGCAGTTGTATCTTTATGAGATTTTAAAGATGCATGGGGTACTTGTTCTGATTACGTCTGATTTTGTTACATAGTTTTCATTTTATTTCTGGCGGTCTTTTCAGAAAGGATTGTGCACTAAGGTTAGTCTGAGTACTGCTTTCCACGTGCAGACAGATAGGCAAGAAGATATGAATATTCAAACATTAGAGGAGATGCTTTTGGCTTGTGTGATTAATTATGGTAGTAATTGGGTTGAGCATCCACCTTTGGTAGAGTGTGCTTACAATAATTGCTATCATTCTACCATTGGGATGACCACTTTTAAGGCAAAGTATGGTAGCAGGTATAGATCTGTAATCAATATGGTTTTTGTTACCAGTCTTTCGTAGTCTCGAAACTAATTTTATTTGGTTTGGTTCATCATGGATAGGATTACAAAGTCTGATCATTTCTTGCCACTGAGGACTAAATTTTTGACTGAGGACTATGTGCAGTTGTATCTTTATGAGATTTTAAAGATGCATGGGGTACTTGTTCTGATTACGTCTGATTTTGTTACATAGTTTTCATTTTATTTCTGGCGGTCTTTTCAGAAAGGATTGTGCACTAAGGTTAGTCTGAGTACTGCTTTCCACGTGCAGACAGATAGGCAAGAAGATATGAATATTCAAACATTAGAGGAGATGCTTTTGGCTTGTGTGATTAATTATGGTAGTAATTGGGTTGAGCATCCACCTTTGGTAGAGTGTGCTTACAATAATTGCTATCATTCTACCATTGGGATGACCACTTTTAAGGCAAAGTATGGTAGCAGGTATAGATCTCCTATTGGGTGGTTTGAGCTTTGCGAGGTGGATATGTTCGATTCGGATTTGGTTTATACCGCTATGGAAATAGTTAATGTAATTCGGTATAGGCTTAAGACTACCGAAAGTTTCCAAAAGTCCTATGCAGATATAAGGCATAAATACTTGGAGTTTAGGGTCGGGGATAAGGTGTTCCTACCGGTGTCTCCCATGAAGGGAGTGACGTGGTTTTGTTAAAAAAGAAAGCTCAGTCATCAATATATTGGTCCTTGTGTGGTTTTGCGATAGGTTGGTAATGTGGCGTATGAATTGGAGTTGCCTTGTATTTGAGTTCCATTAATCTGGTATTTCATTTCTCTATGTTGAGAAAGTGTCTTGGTGATCCTTCTACAATGGTTCCTTTGGAAGTATTGGGTATTTTGAATTCTCTGTCTTATGAAGAGGTCGAGGTAGAAATATTAGATCAGTAGGTTCATCGGTTATAGACCAAGGATGTGGCCTCTATTAACATTCTATGGCATAACCACAGGATGGAAAGCGGAAGCAGATATGATGTCCAAATATCTGCATTTGATTTCTACTACAGCTATTCATGTGGAAGGTATGCGTTCTTGATCACATCTCTTTTTTCTAACTTTGTTAAAGTTTTTATTGATTTTCTATACAACTAATGACTCGTTCTTGTGTTTGACCTACCTTGTGCATTATTCGGGGACGAATGATCCTAGTAGGGGAGACTGAAACACCCTGGGTTTGGACACTTAGAAAATTTCCTTCTGGATTCTTGAAATCATACGACTAGTGGGTACTAGTCCTATAATGGGGTACGATTGGTATTGTCTTGGTCGTATCCAAACCAGTGTTGGTTGATGAGTTGGATTGGTTTCTAGAATGGTTAGAACTTCGATCCTAGTATGAGTGGCTCACCATGAGCCGTATGTTAAGGTACGAGTCATACCATTGACTCGTATGGTAGACATTGTTCAGACTTCCTTTGGTTCTATTCTGCCAGGGATTCTGTTTAAGGGTACTAATCATATGGTTTGGTACGACCTTATTTGGGTAACTAGTATGTTGGTCAGTGTTGTGTCAATGTAGGAGGCATAGGGTACGAGTAGTGGGTACCACTCATATGGAAGGGTACGACTGGTATAGGGGAGAGTACCATCTGACGGGAATTTTAAAAAGTTTAAGTTGGGGGTAATCTTGATATTTCCCCACTTAACCTCTTAAGGACCCATGACTTATATCACTATTGGGCCATTATTTACCTTATTATTCTAATCATAAACACTTATTAACTCTCTGTAATTCTCACTAAGGCTCTTAGGTAAAGAAAGGCTAGGGTTTCTTCCAGAGGATCAATTTGGGGCTTGTACGAGTGATTTCTCTCCATCATCCTCGTAATCAAAGGCATGTAATCTTCCCTCTATGTTAGTTCCAACTAAAGGTGTGATTTAATGTATCATTTTCATGGGATAATTATTGTATGGTCTTGGGTTTTCAAACATATGTTGGGGTTTTGGTATTAAATGCTTAGTTATGGTTTTTCCCATGTTTAATTATGGTTTTACATGATTTATTGGAGGTTTTGACAATTGATAATTGGAATTGGTTTTTGAAACACTATGCCCCCAACATGTTTGATAAAATGCCTAGGATAGTGTTTTTACTATATTATTTGACTTTTAACGGAACTATTGCATGGTATGGTTTTGTAATGGAACCCTAAATAATATAAATAGTTAAATAGGTTGGAATGGTTAAATGTTAAGGTTTGGTTGTCATGGTTAGGTTAATTAAACTTCCTTGTGGGGTACAAGGGAATCCCCCAAGTAAACATGTTAAAGAACAACTTGTGGGGTACATGGGATTTGCCCCAAGGAAACATAATAATAGAACACTTGTGGGATACACGGGATTCCCCTAAGTTAACTTGTTAATGTAATCTATGAGTAAATGGGAATCCCTTAACATAAAAAGGTTGGCTAAGCACATTTCTTGCAAGCTATTGTCGGTATGAAGATACAACTACTCATAGCCTTGGTTATTAATAATTTAATAATAATTTGGTTAAATGGTAATGGTTTTAATTGGGAAATAATGGCGGGGTGTGATAGCTAACCATGAAGGTACGAGTCCAATGGAAGGACACTGGAAACTTATGTTTGCCAACATGATGGTTAGTCATAGTGACAATATATGATACTATAAGGTAAATGGGAATCCTCTAAGTACACTGTATATATCTATCATAGACAGTGAAGGGTACTCGGGAATCCTCTACTCTTGTTGTATCTCAACTTCATGCGGCTACATGAATTGATATCCGTTTAGTGGGTTACACTGGACCCATATTGCCCATGGGTAGTTCTAGGATAGTTAACCTACACATACCAAGGTTAATGGTTTTAAAGGCATGCTAAACCTGGCTCTCTTTCCCAATATGGTTGTACATATATATATATATATATGGTTATAGGCTCTTGGTTAGTTTACTTGGTTTTACTAAATAACATTATTTTATCCTTATCCTATGTTCATGCTAGTGTTCACCTACTAACCCATCTTCGAGCGGTTGTATCTCCACGCATTTCAGGAAATATCCATTCTAGCCCCCTTCTTAGTGATCGGATTTGGGATCAGCTATTGAATTGAAGTGGTTAGCTTCCATGATCTGGAAGGCTCCAATTCAAATCATGGATGTCTTTACATACTTTGGTCATTTTATAGATATTGGCTTTGGATATGGTTTGGCATGTCCCAACTGGATATTTCTTTTCTTTTGGTTAGAGGCTTTGTGTGACTACTATAGGTTGGAATGGGCAGTGTCGGTATTGGTGTCAGCCTTAGTATTTGCATTGGTATTGAGGCTGAACCGTTTGACTAAATTTATGATTGTTCCATATTTTTATCTTATGTTATGGACAAGAACTAGGGTTTTATATTGGTTTGGTTATGGATGGTTGTTGGTAATGGATGGTTGGTCTTGTTTGGGTTGATCTCGGTTATTGACCTGTCCTAGAGTCTGGGATCGTAATAAATGCTATCTTGTTATACATTGTAAATTCATCTGACTCAAGGTATGCATATTTAGAGGTTAGGTTGGGTAAAGGGGTGGTCCCCAGTCCTGGTTGGACTTGGGATGCCCATTACGACAAGGCCCTGGTTCGGGTCGTGTCATCATAGAAGGAGCTAGTTCTAGCAGCTTAAGATTTCTAACTCATATCCCTAATCGTGAGTTAATCATGCATAATAATGATATTTAAAGATAGAAGAGCTAGAATTATATCTCAAATCTTGATACCAAATAAATTACCAATCTATCATAAACTAGCTATAACAATAATCCTAACTATGATAATAACAATATCAATAACAGTATGAGTAACCGTCTAGTCCGAATAGCTAAATACCAAGACGAGCCTATAATATACCCCCACCATCCTAAGCTCAGATGTTTCAACGAACATCCAACGCACCATAAGTCATTGTCTTCACCCATACATAATTCCCTCCATATGGGCTAATAGATATAGGCTCATACTGGTGATAGGCAATGCGCAAGCAAGGATGAATGTAACAAAATCCATAATACCATAATCGATCCAAGTATAATAATATATATCCGTACTTGAATTGGTGAGTATAATTAATAGCATAGTATCATTATCTTAACCGTCATCATCATAATAATCTTCAAGCCTTGCTGGGTTTTTATATTTTCCATTCATAGGGCTATCCAGACATGAATCGGTAGATGTACACATAGGCACATCAATATAGTCATTCTTCGGCCTAGCCATGTATATGATCATAATCATCCTTTGGCCTTGTCCGGTATTAACATCCTCATTACAATATTCTCCTTCCTTATCGAGTATCAATATATCATCACAACATCCTCAATATCATCGATAACATCAACACACATATATAACATCAATACTATAGTCTGTCATAAGGTTTTTACCAGGAACTTATATCCTCAACAACATTTTCCTTCATCCCATACAAGAAAAATATGTACATTGATATAATAGGTGCACGAATTAAAGATGTTACTAAAATGAGAGTAAATTCGTAAATCCATTTCTCAGAGTGAACTTTGGGACTAAACCATTATAAATGTGTAGAACGGGTAAGAATTTGTCATGACCAAAAATAATTAGTAGTATCAAATCATAGACCAAAATCCGTCTCAATCAACTCGTTTAAACACCATTATTAACTTATTTTACATAAAAGTTATCCATTAAGACATCCAGTTATTGTTACGAAGATATTTATTTTTAAGGTGAAAAGTGGCCTTTAACCTTTATTTAGGAAAAATAGTAGTAAATCATATTTTAGTTAGGATCGCATCATTTACCAATTTAATGAACGTGAATGTACCAAATATATGCATGCCATCACCAATATTAAAATAATGGAACCATAAGGATCAATATATATATTCATAAACTACAACCATATCTCTTACAAGGATTAACACTTTTGGATTTCCAATCGATATCATAACACAATTTTTGGCCCAATAATGTGTCTGAAATAATTACACCATTATAATCGCGATCTTAGGCCCACATACGTTTTTGGAAATCATATCAATAATCATAGTTGTAAGTCATCTCATCTTTATAAGCCATTGAATAACTATGAGGTGTAACATAGTTATAAGCCATAAAGCATATTGATAATCATCTAACTTCGAGAGAAAACCTAGAACTGGTTTTCACATTAAAAGGAATATCTTTTAACTCCAACATTATTTAAACTCATATTCCATTCAACATCACAAACTAAATCGCTTATCATTTTCTTGATTTTTTCTCTCTATAAAAATTCTCTCCCTTATGTATAGAAATTTTCTTTAATTTTTCCACCAGAATGGCTTCACCACCGCTGGTGGATCATCCACCACAACCGAACATGACAAAAAATGCACTCAGATGAGATGCAATCAAACCAAAAAGTTTAATCACAAATTCCACCCTCATTTCTCATAAATTGGAAAAAATTAAAGTAATTGTGGGTAAAATTTTGCATGAACAGTGGGTTCAGGTGCAAAATATTATGTCCCAAAATGATTTTGAGAAAATTGAAATACTTCAAAGTTGTGGAATTGAATATACATCTCAAAATCCATCTCTTTTTCAAAATATGAAGGATTTTAGTGTGATAATTGATTAAAAGGATAGCGGAAACATGGAGAATGATGCGATGGATTTATCACAGCAGTGTGGTGAAATTTGCATAAGTTCTGACAAAATTTGTGTTGTTGCGGCTATGGAAATGGATAAAGGGGGATCAATTTACAACTATTTGAATTTGGCTCTTTTTCCAGCGATAATTGTTGACAATTTATGCAACTCTAACAAAGGGGAAGTTTTGGAAAACATTGATCAAAATCACTATCAATCAGTTTGTGGGATGGTAACGACGATTCTAACTCAAAATCTCTAAATACTAGGGAGCCTAATTGTTCCAATTTAGAATTTAGGGTTTCTATCCCTAATTCTCCAATTTCAAATGGGGTATGGTAATACAAGGGATTTAATTCAAAATTGCCAATATGGATTGTTGAAACAAGCTAGTAGAAATGTAGAAAAATCAGAAGCTCCACCCGAAGCAACTCCAAGCTTATCCAATCATGATTTTGTGAAGCATGCGATGACAAAATTGACCGGAGATGGTATTCCAGTGAATGGAAATCAATTGGGACAATTGAATTTGATTGAAAATAACCCAGGGAAGCTCAATTTCACAAAATCCCCATCAAATTATCCCAATTGTGAATCCAATCTGAATTGTACGGTAATAATGGTGTTATTATGCTTGACTCTGAAGAAGAAAATTCTTATTCCAGTTATACTGAAGGTGTTTAGAATGCTTCTTTGGATCAAAATTCATGTGAGACTACTAATTCCCTGTCTAGTAATGATCAAAAGTGATATAATAAGGTTAATACAATATTTTTGCATACTTGTAAGGTTGTTACAGATCAAATTTAGTCAACAATTAGATTATTATTCAAGGTAAAGGTGCTAGGAATAAGTATAAATAGAAAAATGGTGAGAATGCTAAAAAATCTACTCCCAAAGTGATTAAACATATTCTTTATGTGTCGAATAGTAATCTGATGGAAGATTCAAATAATTTTTCAAAGGCTGATAGATTTGAACCTAAAACTATTAAGCAATCAGATAAACATAAGGATAACAAGGAAAATGTCAAGTCTGAAAGCAAAAATATGATTCAAGCTAATGCATAGAGTAATAAAATTTCTGGTTCTAATGCTTCGGTTGTTTCTCATGCTTTGGTGACTAAGTTAAGGGGTTAAGAAGATTTGTAAGTGTTTGTAATTGATATCACTCAGTCAAAAATTAATACTGAACATGGGCTTCCAACGGTTCTCTTTATTCCTAATGATTTTAAGCAAAAAATTTCTACGAGAAGTAGCCATACGTTGATTGGTAAGTTTGCTAATACCATGCCTAAGACGAAAATTATTAGAAAGTAATTTATTTTGCAAACTGATCATAGAGGTAGTGTCAGAATATCTCATTTAAATTATAGAAATCAATTTATTTATTTTGAAAATGAATATGATCATTCAACTGTATGGCTAAAAGAGAAAATGTATATACAAGATCAAATAATGAGACTGCAATAATGGACTCCTATGTTTGTACCTGAAGTCGAAACTCCTTTGGTTCCTAGATGTGTCGTCTTATCAAAGTTACCATGGCACTATCATTGCATGGAGGTTATTGCTCCTTTATTATCTGCTATTAGTAAATCTTTATTTCTTGATTTGGCAACTTATAGGAAGACAAGAGGTAGTATGGCTAAGGTTAAAATGCAGGGAGATCTTACTAAAGATAGACCTTTTCATATGTTGATGAGGTATGATGAGGTATGATGAAGATAAAAATGGTAAAGGTTGATGAAAGAATATACAGTATATGGATGTACCATATTATTGTTCATATTGTATACACCAAGGTCACACTCTTGTGGCATATACTATGAAGAGAAGAGATGACGAAAGAAGAATGAAAAAGGAGTTGAACGAAGCTGGAAAATATTCTACATATTAGATACATGGAAATAATGAAAATAATAACGATGAACAAGCACATATAAAAAAGTTTATATCAAATAAACAGGTCCACATTACAACTAGAAAACTGAAAATACTCAGGAACAAAATTAATGACAAACTCATAAGAGAGAACATAGGAGAAATAATCAACAAAAACAACAAGTAAAACAACAACAACAACAACAACAACAGGTATAGTAGTAGCTAAAACATCAAGTTCAATATAAACAACAACAACTTATACAAGAACAAAAATAACAGAAGCAGGTGCAGCAACACCAACATCAGCAAAATCAAAGAAGTACATGTAATCAGAAGCAAATATTTAGACAAAGATCACCTCAAAAGAATTATGTAGTAAACCAACAAGATCAACACAATCAATAAAAAGCTACAACAAATCAAAAAATGCAACAACAACATCAAATAGGTAATCAACTTCAATTTTTTCAACCAAGATAACCTCCGAAGAATTTTGTATTAAACCAATTAGAGAACCATCATTTATAGAAAGGTATGACTTCTAAATCTATTAGAAAACTTTCCACAGGTTGTAATGTTGATTCTGGAGCATACAATTAATACCCCCAGCACCGAAAAATACTATTGCAGATGTTTATTCCAATCCATAAAATTCCATGAATAATTAAATTTATCACACAAGAAAAAACTGAATAATGAAGCCATGAAGGAGATGGAAAAAATAAAACAAATGCTACTTCATATGTTGTTGATGCAAAAAATGTCCAAAAAGGGACCTAAATTGTTGATGCCGATTATGCTCCAAAAAGAGGCCCAAGTATTCACTCAATGCTCCATGAAACCACCTTGATAATTTAACTATTTTTGTTGGGACTATAGTTGAAGTTAAAGGGTTTAAGGATGATGGTCAGGGGAAGATTAGTAACATGTAGAAAGGCCTAACTATGGGTGGGGGTTTAAACTCCTATACTCCTGCTACCACTATACAAAAACAACTAGGAGATAAATTTATTATCACTTTATTGTTTCTTTCTGGATTAATTTATAAATGTTTGGGTACAAAGGTTAATGTTTAGAATGAAGAACTTGATTAGAAGATAATATGGGTAAAGAGGATGATAGTGATTATGCTAGTCCTGCTTAAAATCAACAAATCAGAAAAGATATGCACATAAACATGCAGATGGTGATAAAAAAAAAGGGGACTAATGAGAATCAAAATATGAGTTATGATTAGGAGAAAATGATTCCTGAAACTCTTTATTTTCATGATGAATCTCCTGATATAACTCATGTTAACCCCTGCATTACTTGAAACCTAAATGCCAATAATACCTCACCTTCTTCTAATGTTACACCTCTAGTTGAAGAATATGAATATAGAGTTATCCACTCGAAAGATGAAGTGGAAGATAGAAAAGGTTATATTGATAAACAAGAGGAATCTTATAGTGATACTCTAGAGGAATTGCTCAAGGCCTTTGGACCTGGTGAACATGACAATTTTGAAAATAAAATTAATAAAGATACAAAGCAATAAGGTCTATCTCCTAGTGGTACTCAATACAAATCTAAAAAAAATCAATGAAAACCACAACTAGTAGATCTGATAATATTAAAAAATCAATCACTTAATCCTATAGTTAAAATAATTCCAATAATCAGTAAGCTTATTTTAAATTCTAGAGGTATTTATACCAATAGTGTTTTTCAAAGACTCTAAAATCTTATACCTATTCATAATCTTTCTCTTATAGCGATTCTGTAACCTTTTTATGAAAATTCTCAAATTCAAAGTGCCAGAAGACATCTTAAGATAGAGAAATCTACTTGTAATCCTAATGAAAAAATTTAGATCTTTTGGACACAAGAGGTTGACTTTTATATTATTGTGGTTGATGATCAACAAATTACTTCTTTTCTTAATCATGTGGAGTTATATCAGTCATATATGATGACCTTTGTACATGGTAAATGTAAAGAAAACTTGAGAAGACCTTTATGGAATAAGATGTTGCATCTTTCATCTAATAACATGCATTGGTGTACTATGGGAGATTTTTAAGTAATTACTAGTCTAAATTAAAAGCTAGGGGCAATTCCTTATGATATGAATAAATTTTTTTATTTTATTGGTTTAACAGAAGTTTTTTGGATCACAGATATTGGTTTTCATAAAAAAAACATTTACATGGTCTAATTTGAGGGGTATTAATTTCAGGATTTGGAAGAGGCTTGATGGAGCTATGCTTTCTTATGCATGGATTTATAAGTAAATCATATTTCCAAAATTAATTTATATTCTATAGGATTTGATCATTTCCCTATTTTGTTAGAAATGGATGAGACAACTGACAATAATATCAAATATTTCATGATTTTAAATTATTTGGTTGATTATCACTCATTTTTGGAGACTATTGAGAAATGTTGGACAAGACTCTGTTATGGAGATCTTATATGGTTATTTCACAACGAAAAGAAAAGATTAACTTCCTCTTTATGTCAATGGTTCAAAAGAAAGTTTGGGGAAATTTATGCTAAAGTAAAAGAATATGAATAGAAAGTTAAAAGTGTTGAAGAAGACTTGATTTTATCTAACACTCAATAAAGTAGAAAATATCTTCATTGTATTAATGAAGAATATATTAGACATCTCAAAGTGGAAGAAGTTGTGCTCAAGCAAAAGACTTAGATCCACTAGTTCAAAAAGTAGTGATGCAAACACGGGGTATTTCCATTCCTTGATTAGAGACAGGAGAAGGAGATTGTTTATTTACAAAATAAATATTGAGAAGGGACATTGGATTCAAGGAGATGCAAAAATTGTTGAGGATGCATAAAATCTTTTTTAGCATATTTTTACTGGTAAAGAGGAGGTTATTAATGGGGATGCCCTCATTTGTATTCCTAGTCTTATTACTGATCAGCAGAAAGATGTTCTACAAAATATTGCCACCATGAAGGTGTTGAAAAGTTTTGTATTATTTATGAGTCTACATTTTGTAGATAGACCTAATGGCATGAATGGGAAATTTTTTTCAATCATGTTGGCCTATTTTATGCAATGATCTGCTGCAGGTGGTGATTTCTTTCATTTGTGGGCTTTTTATGCCCAAGTATTTAGCACATGCTTGTTTGGTATTACTACCAAAAGTAGTTCATCCTAATAAACTGTGAAAATTTAGACCCATTATCCTAAGTAACTTCACCAATAAGATTATCTCTAAACTCATTTGTCTTAAACTTACTCCTACCCAATCTTATTTCCCTAACTAGTTAGGATATGTCAGGGGTAGAGATATTTCTGATAACATTATGCAAGATCCATAAATTACTCATCGTATTAAAAATTTAATTATTGATGGTAATTTGGTTATTAAATTAAACCTGGCAAAGGATTATGAAAGGGTTTCTTAGTCATTTATTTGTCTAGTTCTCAGAATATTTGGTTTTGGGGAGATTATTATCGATATTATTTTGATAACCATGTCAAATAATTCGTATTTAGTGATTGTTAATGGACGTAACCATGGTTTTTTAAATCTACAAGAGGTCTCAAGCAAGGGGATCCTCTTTCTCCTACTTTATTATTTCTTGGACCTAATGTTTTATCAAGATTACTCAACAACCTACACGCACATCCTTAGTATTATGGTTTCCATATTCAAGTGAATGGTCCTCAAATAAGTCATCTTAGTTTTGTTGATGACATTATTATTGTCACCTCTAGATAAAAACAAGTCTTCGAGATTAATTATAAATACTCTTGCAGATTATGAACATATTTTGGTTCAGCTTATATACACTGACAAAGGTCATTTTATGGTTCCTGAGAATTTTTTTCAATTTAATCTTTATAGAATCAAGAGGGAAATTGGTTTCAAACAAAAGCAAAGTCCTATCACCTACCTCAGTTGCCCTATTTATATTGGGAGACAGATAATTATTTATTATTCTGGTATGGTTTCTAAAGTGTTTTCCAGGATAAAAGGTTGGCAATCCAAGATGCTTATGTATGGTTGTAGAATTACTTTGACTAAGCATGTATTTCAATCCCTACTTATTCACACTCTTTTGGTATCAACATTTCCTAAAGCTACTCTCAAACATGTGGTGTGTTTATTTGCTGATTTCTATTGGGGATGGAAAGAGAAAAACAGAAATATCATTGGTCCTCATGGAAAAACCTTATCTATCCTTATAAGGAAGAGAGTATAGGTGTTAGACAGATTGCGAATGTTTGTGTTTCTTTATAATACAAACAATGGTGGGTGCTTAGAACTAAAAATACTTTTTGAGGTAACTTCTAAATAGCTAAATATTGTCAAAGAGCTAATTAGGTGGAAACAAATAATAAGAAATAAACATAGAGTTGAAAATCACATTCAATGGAAGCTGAAATAAGGTACATGTTGTTTTTGGTGGGATAATTGACTTGGTGTTGGACCTCTTCACAATTTCAGAGTTAATGACATTAGATCCAAGAATAACAAGGTTTATTATTTCTTAAATGATTGTCGGTGGAACATTCAGAGAATTAATGCAATGGCTCATCTTCATCTTGTGCAACTTATTTTAAACTTTCAGTTTCAGTTACAAGAGGGTACAACTAATCAATCCTATTGGAATCTCAATTCTAATTGTTGATTCACTTGTTCTTCAGCATGGGAGTTGATAAGGAAGTACAGAAATACTATAATGATTAAAAAGTTTGCTTGGAATAAAACATTTCCTTTAAATATTCCTTTTTGTCATGGAGAACTTTAATGGCAGTTGTTAAGAAAGTATATAAACACTACATTGTTTAATTAAGTTTACTTGCCATAAAAACATTCACTTAAAATGCTCTCTTTTTTATGGAGAGATTTGAGAGGGAAATTACCCACTAATGAGAAACTCAGATCATTTGGTTATGATTTTGTTAGTTGTCATTGCTGTTGTAATCCTTGATCGAATTCTATTCAACATATCTTTGTTAGTGGGCACTTTAAAAGGAATATTTGGCATCATTTTTTGTATTCTCTGTTGTTTCTCACAATACCTTACCATTGAGTAATTTATCTATGATATAGTGGTTGCTTCAACATGATAATGATGTTCACAGGTTGAGTCTGCAAGCAATTCCCATTTTTATTTGTTGGAATGTTTGGAAAAATAGATGTACGATTAAATATATAGGTCAAAGGTCAAATATTTCTCAAGTAAGATTTATAATTCATAAATATATATCTCACCTTCTTCCTCCTTATTTTCTTATATCTAGTGGCTGGATTACAGGATAAACTTGGTAAGGTTTGTGGAGAACTGTAGTCATGATATAAAATTGAGTTCGTTTACTAGAATAAACCTCCTCCTAATGTTGTCAGAATCAATTTTGATGGTATTGCATTATTTAATCCAGGAAGAATAGGAGCTGGTGATGTTGTTAGAGATCATCATCGTAATCTTATTTATGGATATGCTACTTCACTGGGTTATGGAACTAACAACTAGGCAGAACTTGAAGCTGTTATTCAGGGACTTTCTTGGTTCTTGAATAATGATTTTCGACAGGTTATTCTTTAGGTTGATTCAGAACTTATTGTTAAATATATTAAACAACATGCCAACTCTCCATGGAATCTCCAATAAAATCTTGATAATCTTAGAGATCTCATTGCTTATTTTCAGAGTTTCACATGTCGGTAAACTTTTAGAGAGGAAAATTTTATGGCTGATACGCTCTCTAAAATCATCCATAGTTATGATAATATTCAACACTTCTTCAATATCAAACAAATCCCAAAGGAAGCTAGAGGATACTTTAGGCTTGATAAGTTGGGGATTCCTAGTTTTATAAGAAGGAAATTGAGAAAAATACAGGAACCTCCACAATTTCCTCTTACGATTTTGTTGTGTAGGTTTTCACTTGATCTTCTTCTGATCATAATCTACATTATTCTTTTTTTCTTATATCTTTTATGAAGTGGCTTTGTTTAGTTGCAATTTGCTTCATGCTTTGTAAGGGTAGAATATTCCTTATTTATGTTTTCCTAGATTATATTGTACTGAGTAGAGTCCTCTCTTCTAGGTTCTTAGATCTAGGTATCATTTATAGAATCGAGGATGAGTTGACTGGCCTTAGTAGGCTAGTTGATTTTGAACCACCATAGGATCGAAGGTAAGGTCTATGCCCCCTCCTTGTATTTCTTTTATTTTATTTATTATAAGGCTTGGGGTGTGTGGCCCAACCCCTAACCACCACGAGAGATGAGAACCCCTAGTAAGGTCTGTTTATTAAAAAAATTAAAAAATCATCTCACGTCCTGAAAAAGTAATACATCACTAGTCCATAAATCATAACTATGAGTCATATAATATCTATAGGCCAAATATCACATTTATGAGGAATATCACCTCTATAAGCCAAATATTACATCTATGAGGAATATCATCTCTATAGGCCAAATATCACATCTATGAGGAATATCATCTCTATAGGCCAAATATCACATCTATGAGAAATATCATCTCTATAGGCCAAATAATACATCTATGACTATATATTGGCTGCGATACATTAATTATTTTCTTGGGGAAATACAATCATGACTAACCAAGTCGCAATGTAAACTTACCCTAAAGGATTACTAGTCTAAACTATACCTAACATCTGCAAATATGTCCACATGGGCTAATGCAAGTCTGGCCTAAGGTTGGCCGAAAGATCCAACTTCTAATCCTCGTATTCCATGTATAGGAAATTTAAATTGTAGAGTAGGATAAGGTATCTAAGTTCACTTCTTAATGGTACATAATACATACTCATCTCTAAGATAGGAATCGCACCTTGAAACATGAGAAATTAAGTCAACTCCACCTAAATTACGCTCTCAAGATCACTCGAATAGTCCAAACAAGGTTAATCATACTAATCACTCTTCAAATACTTAAACCACATCCAAAACCTAACATCATATCATATCCACTCTACGAATTAGTTCAACTTAGGGAGGTGGAAATGGGATTCTAAGAGTGTAGTAAGCATTTCACCTTACGAGTCAAAACCCTAATCTAATCCCCGAACTCCAGTAATCAAGTCTAGGCTACTATACCCGTAACCAATCTTAACATTCAGATTTACATGAAATATATAGCACACATCCTCTTTCGAAGATATCTCCAATCACCAATAAGCTCTAATTTTTTGATATCTCACACTTTAGGGTTTTTTCTCTCAAGAGATGGGTGAATAATGAGCCAATTCATGAGATAAGGGGACTATTTATACCCTTTTCAAGTATCAAATATTGCAATTACAACATGCATGTCTGATATCGCACTACATGGCATCAGGAGAAAGTGTTGTACTTTAAACAACCCGTAGTGCGATCTCACTATCCCCTCTTTCAACGACACTGTGATCGCGACACTTGATGTGCGATCGCCGACCTATCTGATATCATCTAAAATTTTAATTTTCAAATTTCTACCAAGGCCACAGGATTCATTAGGAATACCATATACGTAAATGAAATATGTAACCACACCAAGGGTCTTATACCTTAGTGGGACCAAATATGGGTCCCATACCCAAATTTCTATTTTTTTAACTTTCCAACTAATAGGTCAAAATGAACTCGGATGTCGTGGGACCTGAACAAATGTCTACGCATCCTAAAGTCAATATATTGGAGATGCCAAAATAGTTAGAATTTATATCTAAGGTAATCTACTAGGAGTTTTGGCTCGATACAAAACCCAAAACAGTGAAAGCTCCAAAATTGGGAAATGAGCAAAAATCCAAACGAACTATCCAATCATCAAGCCAATAGTTTTGGCAAGACATAAATGACCTATAGCCACTATAGGGAGGTTTGAAATTCTAGAATCGTATGCAAATCAAGGAGGCCACTAAAGCGAGATTTAGCCTAGTTTAATAGTCGCAGATATCACTAAAGCGAGCACCACTTTAAAGAGGCCACCTTGGCTCTAAAGCAGTTCCTGCTTTAGTGACCCTTGAAAATAAAAACGTATCCCATCCTAATGGCCAAGGACTCTAAAAATAGATCATAGGGGCTAAAGAGTCTCTATGATGACTAAAGTCGTCATGCCTGATACTAGATACTAGATTTTTGCTATGTCCAAAAACTGACTTTGACCGGGTGCTCAAGATTCATTTGAAACCCCATGCGTGCAAACAAACTATGCTACCATACCAAATTTGACATTAAGGAATCAATGGAACATTCTAAACCTTAATCCAAGATCATTTTTTCCAAATGTGAGGCCTACACCTTAGTACCAGTTTTCATATATCCATCCAATATCCAAAAATAAGTCCAAAAACCTCGAGACATAAACCAAGGGACCCTTAGCCTAAAATCAATGTTTTGGAGCTGACGATGAGGTTAAAATTCTCCTGCAAGGTTATCTTGATGGTGTTTTGGTCTGAGACAAATTACTTATAAATTAAGGCTCCAAAAAAAGCAATGATTATGAAACTTAAACCAATTGTCTAATAACTGCACTGATAATTCTGATAAGTAATAAATGACCTGTGGCTATTGTAGGAAGGCCCAAACATAAAAAATGCACGTAAATCGAGGAAGTGACCTAGAGGGTCATTGAACCTATATTAAATATAACTAATTAAATTAAATACCAATTAATAAACTTTTACAAAATTTCCTACAAGTGTACTTAATTACCCCGATACATGGTCAAACATGTACAAGAGCTACCTATTACATAATAGACTAAAAATAAAAAATATAAGAGGAAGACTCTTAACATCTGCCAAGAAGAAAGTGCAGAAGTTAGTACTGAATATCACTATCCATCTAGTAACTGCAAACAAACCTTCATCTAGTCTATACCCCAAGAAAGGTTTAAGAAATGTAGGGTTAAAACAAAGTCATGTATCGATAGGCATCTTCGATCGACCGGTGTTAGTACACATAATCATTAAATGAAGGAAATCATGACATCTTAAATAGATTATAATTCAACAAAGATGGTAATATCATTATTAAACTTTGGTTATATAAGTTATAGTTCCCTAACTATATTATGAGAATATATTCACCACTAGAATATATTTACACCATCTACTACAATCCAATATTTAACCATCACTATTACGCCTTTATTCGCATTACCTATTACATTACCCACATTTACAGGTTCAACCTAATAATAATAAAAAACTCACACTAAACTCTTAGACTAACAACTAAATGCTCTTGTATAATATTATAGAGTTATAACTAGACAATAAGGTAAGATACATTAAAAGTATAAATGAAGTAAGTCGAACCATATGTCGTGAGTAAGTATAGAGTTTTACTTTTCTAAGTACATGTCACACAATCAGTCTCAAGGATACTGTCAAATAGGAAATACAAGTTAACTCAAATTTAAGTAAAACACACCAGCTAACTCAAGTTTATTAGCAACCTTGTAGATACTCTTGAACAAGGATTAATTCAATTATTAAAATTTTGAGATCATTTTTTTAGGATTATTCATTAGATTCATCACTCTATATAACTTCATTATCATTTCCTTTATTATTATTATTATTATTATTATCACCATCACAACTTATGGAATATGTCCCAATCACATACCACAATATTATAAAAATTTAACATCAGACATACTGCTTGAGAAATCAATAAGTTAGAAATATTGAAATATAACATCAGCCAGATTGCTTGAATATCATTAAGGTAGCAATATAGGAACACATTGCTTGAGGAATTAATAAAGTAGAAATACTAGAATTTAACATCGAGAATATTGTTACTAATAGTGTTTTCACTTTTACTTAATAATAAACATTCACCTTTCACTTTTCAACATGTATTAATGTATATATCTCAACCTTTTTTATTCAAAAATTTCTTTTCAATCTCATTATCAATATGGATAAGGATATTTTATTTATCATCATTTTGGTCCTCTCACGGGCATTATTTTAAATATTCATCTTGATTATCCATCAGCTATTCATGACATCAATTAAAGGAGTTATCATTAAAAAATAAGCCTCACATAGAAATAATTCAACAAATCATCATAATCATTAATTTAGCCTCTCATGGGTATCCAATAGATAATATTTTTTTATTAATACCAAAGCAATAATATCATAAAATAAATCACAATTTCACACTTAAGCATACAATTCACCATTGGAGCCTTCATTACTCATTAATTATAAAATACCACGACCTCCTAAAATATTGCAACTTGATCCCTAATATCACCACATATAGCTAGACCATTCAAACATATTATTATCTCTACCTCTTTTCACATAATATAATTTTCTAAATAATTCATGTCATCTATCCCTTAGATATTACAATTATCATCAATTTTTATCCCTAGTATAATTGTCCTCATCACATTATTGCATAATACATACAACTTAACAACATTGTAACTCAACTACATTTATCACTGTAACAATTCAATGATATCATACTAGCACAAATTAATCAAAAATATTGTAATACCTTACACATTTGAAAACCTATACAACCAACTTAGCATTAACAAAAATATTTTAACTTGAGATAGTATGGAGGTATATGAGCTTAAAAGTAGAGTTAAGTGATAAGTTAGAGTAGAGGAATTAAGATGTTGGAAAAATATGATATAATAAATGAGGTTCTTGCTTTACGTAATTAAACTAGTAGGTGAAAGTAGTTATATCACCTACTTACAATAATATAAGAAATTGAGACCTATATTGATGGACTTACTTGAGGCCTAAATTAAGTAAATGAAAATAAGGGGAGTGGCAGTCCAAGGACCAATGATTCTAAGCCCACAAAAAGTTAATTAAAATTGTCCTAGCAAGTGTGTCACATACTTGGACTTTTGTCTAGCTTAAATAGCTAAAGTAGGTGCATTACCTACTTAGCATGTATTGTCCAAATTAGTACCAAATGGTGGCTGGAAACAAAGAGGAGAATGAGCCAAAAACGTAAAGCCTTTAAAGATCAAAAACTATCAGTAAACTCTCATATTTTTATCATTAAATTTAATTTCTCATAAAACCATTAATCTCTCTCTTCTATCCTCTAAATAGCCTCCTAATTTTTCATTAGGGTTCTAAGAGCTCTCCAAAATATTTTTGGTGAAACAAACTGTAATATAACCCTTTCTCCTCCTTAGTTTCAAATATATTAGAAAGTTATGCAAATGAATTGAATATATAGGTTCTAGAAGCCAAGGTGCTACCATCTTCAAAAGATTAAGGTAAGAGTTTCATATTATAAGCTTGGGATGATGGTCTATTTTTATGTGATTCTTGTAGTGGTGTTCCATTCCAATTTTGCGATTTTTTGAAATTCACAAAGATAGTAATTGGAGAAAAAATAATAGATTAACGTATCCAAGGTAATTTATTTCCTGAACTTCTAATTATTAGCTCATTTGCGCATTCTATGCGTACTTGTGTATTGGAACTCATGGGACGATTATTGAAAGCAGTGAGCTCAAAATTTATTTCTATATAATGATGTTGGGGCTGTATTATATTATTTAGAAGTTTAATTAGTCATGGTTGGCCTTAAAAGTGATTGGTTAATGTTATTACGTGGCAGAAATAAAGGTCATGAACATCGAGAGTTATTCTGGAGGTTTATGAATTTTTTGACTGTTTATGGGTTTTTTAATATGTTTTTTTGTTGTGAAAAAGTGAATAAACTTATATCATGGTTGAATAGAGTTTCTATTGAATTATAAAACAAGGATATTGTGATACATCATGTCTTTGAAATTTTGGATGGTCTTATTGCCTGTCAATCATTAATTCCTTCAGCTAAGCTAGGCACATCCTATAAGCAGGAATTGAAATAGGCTTGGTGTTCACCTTAACATTAATAGAAAAGACAATATCACGATCTAGAGGCATACCAGACAAATCCATAGGGAACACATCTATGAACTCAAGAACCATACGAATAAAATCTAAGAAAAGAGGTGAAGAAAAAATAATAACATGAATGTGATTAAAATAAGATAAACATCCCCTCTCAACCAAGCGATGATCATGATTATAAGATATAACCCTCTTGGGACACAAATAAAAAAAACCCTACCTAGTTATTCTTAGCACAAATGGTGAAGCTAAGATCAAAGTCTTAGGACAATAATACTGGAAAGCATGGTATTGAGCCAACAAATCCATACACAAGATAACATCAATATCTACCATATCAAATATAATTAGATCTACCCAAGTCTCACAATTAGTAAAAGTCACAACATAAGATCGGTATATGCCAACGCACACACAAGTGTATGTGGTCTACTAAGTAGTAAAGTGTCCTTCAAGAAAGCCAGATATTGATATCATGGGGACTTGATCTAACAACTATTCGATTTTACTTCACAATTTAGATTCAATTGATGCACGAGTAACCATAGTAGAATTTTAAATATTATAAATTACAAGTAAAGTAAACAATGAATAAAATAAAGTACTTAATACAATCAGTGGAGTAAATCCCAAGGTTAAAGCATTTTGAATAATCATACTATCTTATTGAATTTTATTCGTTAACTTGCTTATATTTGTTGTTGATTTGTAAGGTTAATTTCATGATCATGGCCTCCTAACCTCTAATTATTTACCTAATTTGGATATTATAACTACATCATTGAGTGAGGATGCTATAATTCAATTAAGTTCATTAAGATATCATCCTACATTTGAATCAAGTAAGACCTCTAAGTACATCCCTATCCTAGATGCTAATTTGAACTCCTTATTTTATAAAAGAATACAAAATATACTTTGTTCATATCTATGTTCTATCTCCATATTCCCTCTCTCGAGATCAAAAGGTAGACAATCAATATATTTTTTTGGCTGATTCAATCCATCAAATAGTTAAATAAAAGAGGAACACACAACAAATAATGATATGCAAAATTAAATAAAATTAACTTAAAACAATAGTACTCATGTTCTTTGCTTTAACCCTAGAAAGGAGGTTTCTAGCCACTCATAGTCATAATCATGATCTAAAATGTTGAATGCATGCTATAATCTAAAAAAAATCTAAATAAAAGAAAAGAAAACCTAACTATGAAGTTTCCCCAGCTCCTCAATGCTCCAAAACTTTCCCAGATGATTAATAATGTGTATAATGATCTATTTATCATACAAGATAAGATTCCTAAGACGTGTAGGACAATGACCACTTTTGGCCGTGCTAGAAATTTTTGGTGCGGTGCATTAGTAATATCATTGGGAGGATAGATGTGTCGCATTATGTATTTCATGGAATTTATGGTGCATCACATTAGTTGATGCACAGGGAGAAGGGATGCGATGCATCCATATAGCATTGGCTCACTGGATATTGCGCCCAAAAATTTGGTTAAGTGTAGAACGTCCTATCTTCTTCCCATTCCTTTTGTAGTGTATTTCCAATGAATTTCTAGCCTTTATATCATTAATATATCACCATATTCAGCTCACAAAGCTTCCTACATAATTACACACCACATATTAGCGATCATAACAACAAAATATCCTCAATGATGAATCAAAATAAGAGCTAAGATAAGGCTAGTTCACAATGATATTCACTTATTGTTCTGACTCTAGAATTAATACAATGGAACTTTGCACATAACCAAAAATTTGTTCCATATATAATTACACACAAACCATTTAGAACTTCTTTTACATAATAGAATACAATAAAACCAACTAGACACACACCTTAGAGTGCATAAATACACCCCACATCACCACCCCACATCACCACCCCACACTTAAATCCTTATTAATCCTCGAACAACTCTTAACTTTTAGCATCATAAGATGAGGATATTCTAAACTTCTACTACATGCAATGCACTCAATCTAGTACTACAATGACTACACAGAATGCAAGTTTCTTCACTTGGCATGTTACATACACAATTGAAAGCTCAAGAATCCTACTTCAAAATATCCTATCCTTAAGGCTTGACTAACCAAATTGGCAAACTCATGCAAATTGTTCAATATAAGACTATTACAAATCACCCACATTCATCAAGAATGTCCCCTCACAACAAGAGATTATCTATAATCACTCATATAGATAAAAATTATTACACAATGGATACAAGAATCAATTTACGCTCACTCTCACAAAGAATTCACAAGTTACACATAATGAACCATAGGCTTTCCCTTAGTGTAGTACTCCACTAATATCAGAATGATGAACTTAGGATCAATTAGGTATTTTCTAGGTTGTAATGTAGTCTAAGGAATGGGTAGGAACTATGTAAGACCCCATAAAATCGTAAGCTCAATTCAGTCTTTTAAGCTTGCTTAGAGGTCCCAGACATAGAAAATTCTAGCTATGTATTCAGACATAGAATTATTTTGGCCTTTGTAAGTTGAAAACTGTATTTAACGACTCTCATGACCTTAAAATATCAATCTTTAGGTTGATTCATGATCAGTAATGTTAGTAGGAGTTTTCAGACAAGTTTTGGATTTTTCGGACCTCATTTAGACCATGTTCGAGTTACTAAAACAGTGAGACGACGTGATATCGATGTATTGCATCATCCATTGCATCGACAAATAATTTTCCCCTTAGATCAGTATAAATTATAGTGAACCGATATGGACTCGACGCGGTGCGTTGGCCATCGTGTGGATGCCAACGACGCGGTGCATCGATTTACCCGTCGATAGTTCTGTTTTTAGTCATTAAAAATCAGCGTCCTTAGGGTTATATTGGTTTTTTCCCAAGTCCTTCAACACCCAAAAATATAAAATTTAGCCTTTTATTTGCAACATACACTCATTATTTCACAAATTGCTCATGAACAAAAACCCTAGGTGATTGAATTTCAAATTCAAGGCTCAATATTCAATGATTAAACTTCAAGAATTTAGTAACCAAGGTATGTGACGTGTTCATCCAAGTGTTCCTTCGACTCTTAAACTCCAAGAAACTCTTTTAAACCTCAAGTAGTTTGATTTCATAATTTTAATTTATGTGTATTTATGATTATTATTTTAATTAGGTTCCTATTTCACGATTTATTATACTATTCATGTGGAATTGATTATTATATGTGTAGGTTCATGTGAATCCATGATTAAACCCTTGAAATTATGAAATTGGAATTGATTCATGATGCTGACATGTTGTTTAGTATTATGTGCATATATTATGCCCAACAAGAGTTTGAAAAAATGCCTCTATAGATACATTATGAACAAGTCTACATTTTTATGCTACGCAAGATCATGTGATGCTTTACTATTCGTATTATCGAGTCCTAGGGTTATTTAATACCCAATAATTTAGCTATTTACCTAGATCCAGTGTCAGTTATAGAATAATTTCAGTAATGCCCCAATAAGTAGGATTCAATCATATTTTGATCAGTAGTACTCTCAGTCTCTTACAAGACTCAGGAAAATTCAGTACACTCAGTTTCATATCCAGTCTAGTTCAGTATTTAGTTCAGACCTCAATAAACTCAGTCAGCTAACAGAATTCAGTAGTCCTCCATCAATTAACGGAACTCAATAAACTCAGTAACAGTTCAGTCAAGCCTAGTATGAACTAGGAAAATTAGTTTAGTGTCTAATCAGTTAGAAGTAGGATTCAGCATAGAGCAAGCCCAGGTATGGGGGTATTCCTACCAGCAGAGGGTTTGAAGCTTAGTAGAAATCCCATCATTACAGAACTACATAGACAACGTAGATTGAGATATCTTCCTGCTAGATATTATGAGGGTTGATACATCTCATTCGAGTGTTTTCTACCAGCAAGGGTTGATAAAAGAGCTTTCTATCAGAGAGGGTTAACTCATAGCTTGTATTTACTCGTGGCATAGTATTGACACCATTCCAACTGGGGTTACCGGTTGGACCCCAATCTATTTAAAAAGGTGCATGTTGGTTAGATGATTACCTCCCATAGTCTCAGTTTCAGTTCCAGTCTCAGAATAGAACTCAGTTCAGTTCTACAGATTCAGGACTGTCAGATACAGTCACTTAGTTTAGTATGAAACTCAGTATAGTTCCACAGGATCAAGACTTTCTAATAAAGTTACCCAGTTATCAGTTACACAGTATTTACTGCCATATCATTTCCAGTGATGGTATTAGAGTTGATCCCCAAAAGATCAAAGAAGTGAGAAACTATCCTAGACCTATATCTCCATTAGATATCAATAGTTTCTTGTTCTTGGATGGCTATTCCCGATGGTTTGTTGAGGGATTTTCATTTATTGCATCCCCTATGTCCAGATTGACTCAGAAGAAAGTCAAATTCCAGAGGTCAGATTCTTGTGAAAAGAGTTTTCAGGAGTTGAAGACTCAACTCACTACAACTTCAATTTTGACCCTACCAGAAGGTTCAAATGGGTTTGTGGTTTATTTGATGCCTCCAGAGTCGATTTGGGGTGTGTTTTAGTGTAGAGAGGTAAGGTTATAGCCTACGTTTCTAGATAGCTTAATCCCCATGAAAAGAACTATCCTACTCATAATCCTTAATTAGCAGCAGTAGTATTTGCCTTAAAGATTTAGAGGAACTATTTGTATGGTGTGCACGTTGATGTGTTCATAGACCATAAGATCCTACAGTATGTATTCTCTGAGAAATACCTAAAACTATGCCAGAGTAGGTAGTTGTATTTGTTGAAAGAGTATGACATGAGCGTCCTGTATCATCCTGGTAAAGATAATGTAGTGGTTGATGCTTTCAGTAGGATGTCTATGAGGAGTGTTGCTCATGTGGAGAATGGTAAGAAGAAGTTAGCTCAATATGTTCATCATCTTGCCCGACTAGGTGTTTTCTTAGATGATTCATCAGAAAGTAGTGTATGGGTGTAGAGTAGTTCAGAACCATCCCTAGTTTCCGAGGTGAAGAAAAAGCAAGATAGGGATCTCAATCTAGTCAAGTTGAAGAAATCAGTCAGAGATCAAAATATAGAGGTTTTCTCCCAAGGGGAAGATAGTGTGTTGCGCTTCTAGGGTCGTCTATGTGTGCCAGGTATAGATGACTTGAGGCAGTGAATTATTGCTAAGATGCATGGTGCATGCTACTCTATTTATCCAGGGGCCACTAAGATGTATCGTGATATTTAGAATATCTATTGGTGGAGTGGGATGAAGAGAGATATTGCAAAGTTTGTGGGTAACTACTGAATATGTCAATAGGTTAATAACGAGGATCAAAAGTCAAGTGGGTCCATGCAGAAGTTCAGTATTGCCACCTTGAAATAGGAAGAAATGAACATGGACTTTTTGATGGGTTTGCCTCGTACTCATCGTTAACATAATTTAGTTTGGGTCATTGTATATAGGATGACCAAGTAGGCTTATTTCCTACCATTCCATACCTCTTATTCAGTCGAGGACTATTCCAATCACTATATCAGGGACTTTTTTAGGTTGCACGATATTTTGTTATCCATTATCTCAGATAGAGGTACCTAGTTCACCTCTTATTTCTAGAAGGAATTCCAAAAGGGTATTGGTACCTGAGTAAAACTCTATACAACCTTTCATACTCATAAAGATGGTCAAGAAGGAAGGACCATTCAGACTTTAGAAGATATGCTACAAGCGTGTACAATAGACTTTAAAGGTAGTTGGGATAACCACTTACCTTTGATTAAATTTGCATATAACAATAGCTATCATTCGAGCATTCAAATGGCTCTATTTGAGGTGATCTATGGGAGGATATGTAGATCTCCAATTGGTTGGTTTGAAGTAGGTGAGGCCATAGTTATAGGACCTGACTTTGTGTTTGTCACCTTAGAGAAAGTTCAGTTAATCAGGGAAAGGCTTAAGAAAGCTCAGAGCAGACGGAAATCATATACAGATATACACAAAAAGGATCTCGAGTTCAAGATTAGTGATTTTGTGTATTTGAAAATCAATCCTATAATAGGAGTAAAGAGTTGTGTCAAGAAAGGGAAACTCAATCCCCGATACGTGAGTCCTTACCTAATTCTCAGCCTTTTCAGAAAGGTAGATTATGATCTTGAGTTACCTTCAGACTTAGCTTCAGTGCATCCAGTGTTCCATGTCTCCTTGCTAACAAAATTCATAGGTGACCCAGCAGTCGTAGTCCCTATAGAGGGCAAAGATATTCAGAACAACCTCTCTTATGAAGAGATTCCAGTCAAAATCCTTGACTATCAGACTGAGGAACAATGAAGTCCCTTTAGTCAAAGTACTTTGGAGGAATCAGTTCATTAAGGGAGCTACTTGGGAATTAGAAGAAGACATGCGAACCAAGTATCCTCACCTTTTCTCCACAAACTCAAACTTAGCCCAAGCTAACAGTTTTTCTATTAAATTTACTCAGTCTCATGTTCAGATATAACTACCAACTTAGTATCAATTAAAGTGGCATACTCAGTCATGCACTCATGCATCAGACATGCATGTTAAGTATATAAACTCAGCTTATCAATAATTCCAGTCATGCATTCATGAATCATGTTCAGATATACACTCATGCATCAGATATACATGTTCAATATGATAATTCAGTAGATCAGTAATTTCAGTCATGAAATCATGCTTCAGTTCTACATATCTAGTGTCTAAATCAAGTCTATCAGTATTCTCAGTTCAATCAGTCTCATTCAAGGATGAATGTTCCCAAGAGGGAGATATTGTAAGACCTCACAAGCTTTTAAGCTTGCTAAGGGGTCCCAAACTTAGAAAATTCTAGCTATGTATTCAAACTTTGAATTATTTTGGCCTTCATAAGTTTGGAACTCTATTTCACGACTCTTATGACCTTAAAATATTGATCTTTAGGTTGATTCATGATCAGCAAAGTCAGTTGGTATTTTTAGACATATCTCGGATTTTTTGGACCTCATTTTGATCATGTTCGAGTGACTAAAATAGTGAGTCGATATGATATCGACGCATCATATCATCCATCGCATTGACAGATAATGTTCCCCTCAGCTCAGTGCAAATTTCAGTAAATCGATGCAGACTCGATGCGGTGCGTTGGTCATTGCGTTGCTGATAGTGACGCGGTGCATCGATCTGGGCATCGACAGTTCAGTTTTCTGTCATTAAAAATCTGCGTCCTTAGGGGTATTTGGGTATTTACCCAAGTCCTTCATCCCCAAAAAACATAAAATTTAGCCTTCTATTTGCAACATACACTCATTATCTCATAAATTGCTCAAGAACAAAAACCCTAGGTGATTGAAATTCAAATTAAAGGCTCAATATTACACCATTAATCTTAAATAATTTAGCAACCATTGTATGTGAAGTATTCATCCAAGGGTTCCTTCCTTCCTAAGTAGTTTTATTTCATGATTTCCATGATTGAAATTTATGTGTATTCATGATTATTAATTGAATTAGGTTTCTATTTCGTGATTTATTATACGTTTCATGTGGAATTGATTATTATGTATGTAGATTCGTGGGAATCCATGATTAAACCCTTGAAATAGTGAAATTGGAATTAAATCATGATGATCACATGTTGTTTAGTATTATGTGCATATATTATGCCCTGCAAGTGTTTGATAAAATGCCTCTATAGATACATTATGAACAAGTGTCCATTTTTATGCTATGCAAGATCATGTGATGCTTTACTTTTCATGCTTTCGAGTCCTGGGGTCTTTAATACCTGACAATTTAGATGTTTACCTAGAGCCAATGTAAGTTTCATAATAATATCAGTAATGCCTCGATTAGTTGGATTCATTCACGTTACGATCTGTAGTAGTCAGTTACAGGACTAAGGAAAATTCAGTAGACTCAGTATCATGTCCAGTCTAGTGCAGTATTTAGTTCAGACCTCAGTAAAATCAGTCAGCCAATAGAACTCAATTGTATTTTGTCAGTCAACGAAACTCAGTAAACTTAATAATGGTTCAGTAAAGACTAATATTAACTAGGGAAATGAGTTCAGTATCTATTCAGTTGGGAGTAGAATTCATCATCGATCTAGCCCAGGGATGGGGGCATTTCTTCCATCAAAGGGTTTAATAATTAGTAGCAATCCCTGCATTACAGAACTATATAGCTAGCATAGGTTGAGATATCTTTCTACCTGGTATTATGAGGGTTGATACATCTCATTCAAGTGTTTTCTGTCAGCGATGGTTGACGAAAGAGCTTTCTGTCAGAGAGGGTTAACTCACAGATTTCCTTTACCCATGGCACGGTATTGATACCCTTCCAACTGGGGCTACAGGTTGGGCCCTAATTTATTTAAAAAGGGGCTTGTAATTTGGATAATTACCTCCCACAGTATCAGTTTCAGTTCTAGTCTCATAGTAGAATTCAGTTCAGTTCTACAGATTCAGGACTGTCAGATACAGTCACTCAGTTCAGTATGAAACTCAGTATAGTTCCATAGGATTAAGATTGTCAAATACAGTTACCCAGTTATCAGTTACACTGTATTAGTAAACTCAGAAATTAGTAAATCAGTAATTCAGAACTAAGTATCCAGTGTTATTGCAATCTCAGTTACAGTATATGTATTTATGCATGTACTCCCATTCAGTTCTATTAATGTCATTCTGTCAGTATTTTTCATGCATATGAACCCATCCATTTTAGCCTACCTCACTTAGCACATTAGTACATTCAAAGTACTGACGCATACTTTTCTCTTGCGGTATAATGTTTTATATCATAGGTTCAGATGCACAGGCTCCCGATCATCCCTAATAGTTACAAATTTTCAGGAGTTAGAGTTAGTGGTAAGTCCTCATAGTTTGAGGACATGATTATTATTTCAGCATTTTAGTTTATTTCAGTAGTCGGAGTTAGTTGGGGACTTGTCCCATTAACTCCACATCTCAGACAGTTTAAAGGCTTTTTCAGACAGATGTTTTAGTTTTTGTATTTTTATACCTTATTTCAATTTTAATTCTGTATTGAACCGTATGGAAAGTTTCCGCATAATTTCCTAATATTACAATATTATTATTTAGTTATTGCAGCAGGTACCAGTCATGGGTAAGCTTGTGGTCCTTTGTGATTATGAGCACCGTGTGGCGTCCGGGGTACATACTCGGGGCGTTACAAACTATTTAGGAAATAGTGACTATCTTACCTAAGAACTTTAATACACTACATTATTCATTTATAACCAATCTCCAACAACCAAACTATACCATTTTTGTCTACTCCTTTATTTTGTTTTCACCCCATCTTATTAAGCTCATTCTTAGTACTATGGTGGGAGTATTTTATGAACAACTCATTCAATTTGAACAAATTAATATTCTTTTAATTATTCAAGTCCCCTCCAAAACACATGAAAATATTTTTTTCACACCAATAACTATAACTTTGGGGCTTCAATTTCACCTTTTCTCCTCTTATTTCTCATACTCCTTACCATAATTAATTTTTCATTAAGGCGCCTAGGAGCTTCGGATCCAATCAAGGTCTAACAAAGAAAGGATTAGGCACATATGAGGCTACAAAAGAAAAAGCTAAAGGCTCAATGGGGTTGACTAGGATTAAGAACAAGGGTAGGTCAACAAGAAAGTATAAAACAAGGCTATCAAGGAAATGCCTATATCATCTCCTAAACCCACAATCTTTATTTTGCTTTGTACACACACCGGGAAAGTTCTAGATATCATATGAAACAAGGAATATAGAACACCTCACATGCTCAACTTCAAGTAGGATCATCATAGACTCAACCAAATAATAGCATGAATTCGACTTTAAGCCAACAAGTACAAGAGTCATAATCAAGAGCTTAGGAGTCTCAAAAGTAGTCATTGACACAATCAACATGCTATTACTAACTAAAATACTTACAACATGAAATAAAATATAGCACCAACATGAATATCTCACTTAATCCTAATCGAAAAATTTAAAATTTACCCTAAAAATGGGAATTCCCCCACCCCACACTTAATAATCTTCTTTTTTCCCAATGTAAAATTTAAAAGTAGAGATAGAAATACTCCTTGAGGACTCTAAGACTAGCTAGTAGCATCTTTAAATATATAGAGGGTCCAGGGACCCCACACATAGTTTCTGCCATGCTCCTTGGCTCAGGTTTTTGGTACTCAGACTTCCCATAAAACTGTGACTCAACAAAAAAAATACGTGAAGTAAAAACTAAAAAAACTGAAAAATAAAACATACCTACTTAACTTGGGTTGCCTCCCAAGCAGCGCTTGATTTAGTGTTGTGGAACGACCCAAATAAACTTAACCAAGTTCCTTTATCTTTTTCCTCACACTTGGAGGCTATTTCTTATTCGTTTAGGACATCTTGAGTGTGCACTCTCAAATTCAACAATCTTCTCAACTTTAGCCTTTTCAGGCTCATCCACTTGTATTATATTAGGCTTAGGTGGTTGTGACTTTGGGTGCTCAATGAGGTAGCCCGAAGAGGTATTTGGTGGACTAACCACCCTATACTTATCCCCTTCAATAACAGCAATCATACATAAGTCCTTGTAGTGGGATAGTATGTTAAGTGCTTTATAAAGTTTAAAAACTGCCTCTTCATTCTCCAACCTCATTGTGAGCGCACCTTCTCTAACATCAATCAAAGCTCCTCCAGTTGCTAAGAATGGATGCCCCAAAATGATCAGTACCTATTCATCTAACTAATAATATAGAACAATAAAGTTAGTAGGAATAACAAATTTACAAACCTTTTTGAGGACATCTTCTATAATTCCTACGGGATGGGTTATGCTCCAATTTGCCAACTGCAAAAGTAATGGGCTCGGTCTAGGCTTCCCCAGGTTCAAAGTATTGAACAAGGAGAGGGGTATCAATTTTACACTTTCCCATAAGTCACCCAGTGCATGGACTACTTTACTACTCCTAATTTGAATAGGGAGAGTAAACTTCCATGGATCCTTAATTTTTTTGGGGATTTTCTGTATCACCACCGTGCAACACTCTTTAATGAGTGCTGACGCCTCCACATCTTGCAGCTTTACCTTATTAGCAACTGCATCCATCAAGTACTTAGCGTACTTAGTCATACCCTACAAAACATCTAACAAAGGTAAGTTAATGTGAAGATCTCTGAATGTCTCAAAGAACTTCTTAAAACATGCATCCTTCTTTGTTTTTATGTGATTGTGTAGGAAAGGAAGTTGTGGCATCTGTTTCTCCACTTCTGCAATAATTTTTTCTTTCGAGTGCTTAGAATTCCTCTAATTTTCAGCAACTTTTTTGGATACTTGTGAGGGAGTCAAATCTACATCTACCTCCTTTGTTGACTTTGGAGGTTCTTCGTTGAGCTCTTTACCACTCCTCAAAGTGATTTCTATAACTTGTTTTGGATTTTCTGTATCTCCTATCAAACCACCTTGAGGCCTAGTTTTTAATGTCTATGATAACTGGCCCAACAGCAACTCTAACCTTCTAGATGTCGCTTGCTGATTTTTTACGTCTACAGTCAACTGTGTTTGATTAGCTAGAATCTGCTTCATTATCTCTTCCACGTTCCTTGTGCCTGTGGTTGCTGAATTTGTTGTTGTTATGTGTTCCAAGGTTGATTTAGTGGTTGATTCTGCCATTTCATGTTGTAAGCATTCCCATAATTTGGCCTTTGAGCATTGCCTAGATACATTACCTACTCCAGAATGGAAGCACACATAGTTGTTGAATGACCACTATTATCGTAAACTTCACACCAACCTACAACTTGTTGGATTGCATTGACTATGGCTGCAGGTTGTGCTACTCACAACTTTAGACTACTTATTTGATTTTTCAATGCAGAGATCTGAGTAAATATGGCAGTGAATTGGTCAACCTCTAATACATCTACAACTCTTTTTGTAGCACACATCTATTCTTAATACCATGCTGGATTTTCTTGAGCTATGCAGTTCAATAAAGTGTACAACAAACATATGTCATCTCATGATCTTGACCACCTGTAGCTGAATCTAGCAATATTTTTATAGTGTGATAAAGAGCCTCTACAAAAGTATGAGCAAGTAACTCATTGGACTGTTGATGGTGTGGACAATCCTGAAGAAGTCCCTTGAAGCACTCCCAAGCATGGTATAGATTCTCGTGTAGATTCTATGTGAATCATACTATCTTACTGCGACGTCTCACAGTCTTGCCAGATAAGAAAAACATGATAAGAAATATTCGAGCCATGTCATCCCATAATGTGATTGAATTTGCCGACTCCATATTCAACTACTTTTTTGTTTCCCTCAACAGTGAAAAGAAGAACAAAGTCATCCTCACATAATCTTCATTTACCCTCATAGAAATTAATGTGTCAGTGATTTCAAGGAAATTATGCAAGTGGACCTATGGATCTTCACCTGAAAGCCCTATGAACTATCCACAGCTAATCAGAAGTTGTACCATATTCTATTTAAGCTTAAAATTTCCTCCATCTTCCGTTTTCAGAAATGGGGAGGTCTAATTGGTTTGAAATGGGATTACCACTTCCCTGACTGTCCTGCGGGCTGCTTGTTCTTCAACCATTAGAGAAGAAGTTTCTTAATCTTCTGCTATTTAAGGAATACGGGTGAGAAGGATTGCTTCTCTCGTTATGGAAAAGTTGCTTTGGTTCGGAGCTTGGTTAAACTAAGTCAAGATTCCTTTCCATCTTCCTACTTTGTAAACCTATTTCCTAGAAATACACAACCAAGACCAAGCGTAAAAACACCAAAGGCATCTAAAATAAAAAACTAAAAATAAAACAGTTGCCAAATTATGAGTCCCCAACAATGGTGCCAAAAACATGACAGCGCCTAAGAGCACACACAACTGTACGTGGTCTACTAAGTAGTAAAGTGTCCTTCAAGAAAGCCAAATATCGATCCCACAGGGACTTGATCTAATAACAATTCAATGTTAGTTCACAATTTAGATTCAATTGATCCAAGAGTAACAAAAGTAGAATTTTGAATATTGTAATTTGCAAGTAAAGTAAACAATGCATAAAATAAAGTACTTAAGACAATCAATGGAGTAAAGCCCAGCGTTAAAGAACTTTGAACAATCATACTATGTTATTGAACTTCATTTGTTAACTTTCTTATCTTGGTTGTTGATTTCTAGAGTTAATTTCATGATCATGGTCTCTCGACCTCTAACCGTTTACTTAATTTGGACATTAAAACTATATCATTTAGAGAGGCTGCAATAATCCAATTAAGTTCATTAATCTATCATCCTACATGTTAATCAAGTAAGGCCTCTAAGTACAACCCTATCCTAGATGCTAATTTGAACTCTTTATTTTTATAAAATAATACAAACCATACTTTGTTCATCTCCATGTTCTATCTTCATATTCCCTCTATTGAGATCAAAAAGTAGAAAATTGATAAATTTTTCGGGTGATCAATCCATTAAATAGTTAAATCAAAGAGGAACACAGAACCTATAATGGTAAGAAAAATAAAATGAAATCAATTCAAAACAATAGTACTCATGTTCTTGTCTTTAACCCTGGAAAGGAGGTTTCTAGCCACCCATTGTCATAGTCATGATCCCAAAGGTTGAATGTATGCTATAATCTAAAAGAAAGCTGAATATTAGAATAGAAAACCTAATTATGAAACTACAGTAGCTCTTTAATGCTCCAAAACATTTCCAGATAATTAATAACGTGCATAATGATCTATTTATAGTAAAAGATAAGATTCTTAAGTTGTGTAGGACAAGGGCCACTTTTGGGTCGTGCTTGAAGTTTGTGGTGCGGAATGTTGGTAATCTCATTGGGAGGAGTCATGCATTGCCTCATGTATTTCATGGAATTGATGGTGCATCACGTTGGTTGCTTTATAAGGAGAAGGGACACAATGCATCCATATAGCGTCGACTCATTGGAAGTTGTATTCAAAAATTTGGTTAAGTGTAGAATGTCCTTTTTCCCATGACTTTTGTAGTATGTTTCTAATGAATTTCAAGGATTTATATCATCAATATATCACCATATTCAGCTCACAAAGCTTCAAACACAATCACACATGACATATTAGCGATAATAACAAGACAATATCCTCAACGATGAATCAAAACAAGAGCTAAGATGAGGCTAGTTCGCAATGATCTTCACTTATTGTTCCGACTCTAGACTTAATCCAGTTGAAATATGCATATTACAAACAAGTTGTTCCATATATAAGTACAAAAAAAACCATTTGGAACTCCTTTAACACTATAGAATCCAATGAAACCAACTAAACACACACCTAGCTCAATCTAGTAAAAGTAGTTTTCTCGATTGTACTCTAAATGACTCAATTAAGAACAAACTTATTTGAAAACACTTTTAACTATTGTAATCATATCCTTGAACACTTATATGCTTGGATATATCATATAAACACATAAAAACACACAAATTATCCTAAAAATAACGCTTAATAAGCTAGAATAGCAATGCTTAGAGTGCATAAATACACTTCAATTAGTACACCCGATCCACCACTAAATAGTCTCCTACGGGGGTAGATACAAGAATAGGTACATCAAGAGGCTCACAAACAAAACCAAAAACCAAAGAAAAGTATGCAGAGACATAGAAGTAAGTCAATCCCAAATAAAATAATACAAATTAATGTTTGAAATAAATGGGTAAAATACCTGTGATAACAGCATCAGAAGCCTCTACATCGGGTCTGATGGGTATAGTATAGCACAATCCAGAACCACCAGCTTGTTGAACCACCCTTTTACCACAACCATAGGCTCCACTACAATTGTTGCTCGCACATCCAATAGCTACCCTACCTCTCACAACTGAAATATGAGTAGCTCTAAACACATAACAAGGATAGTACTTTTCCATATAGTCGGTCTCATCATACACATAGGAACCTCTACAGCCTGACTTAGTAGGAAAAGGTATGACGGACTTTAGCGGACACCAAAAATTATTGAACCTGAAGTCCCACTACTTGAACACGGGGAGGCTTCCTGCATGGGTCTACCATGATACCCATGAAAATCCCTAGAATCTTTACCTTGAGAAGTTTGACCTCTCAACTTGCCCAGATGGTGTACTCTATTTGTACCTCCCTGATATGCCTGAAGAATACCCTTAGTTAAATTTTCTTAATTCAAGATACTCCAAAATGATATTCCAAACACCACTATCTGAGATATAGCTAGCTGAAGAGAAACATCAAACCCTTTAATGAACTTTAGAATCTTTACAGACTTAGTGGTAATAATGGTATAGGAATATTTAGATAAGGAATAAAAGAATACCTCATACTTTGAATAGATATGGAGACCTACTCCAAGTGATTAAACTTATCTCACATATGATCCATAAATTGTGAGGCATGAACCTCTCTAAAAAGTCCTCAGTAAACTGATCCCAAGACATCTCAAGAGAATCGAGAAGTCTGCAACAGATAAGTGACCTCCAAAAATCCTTAGAAACATACCTCAACTGATAAGTAATATACGTAACACTATGCGACTCAAGTAAACCAAGGTTATGAAACTTCTCATGATAGTCAATCAAGAACCCATAGGCATCCTTACATACAACACCACTAAACCTAAAAGGACATAAATGAGTAAATCTCTAAAACCTATTTTGAACCATAAAAGACATAACTATATTCGTAATAAGATGAGACATGGTGAATTTGGCAGGCTGAGATCCTACCTTAGAAGGGAACATAGATGAAGGATGAACTCTCGACCTCAGAATACCATACTCAGATACAGGTGCTAAAGGAGGAATAACACTCAGAGTCTATGGAGTACCAAAAGAATAAGTAGGTACTATTGAAGGATCCAAACTCGTGGCTAGAGAAACGTAATAAGAAGACTTCATCATTGATGAAGGTAAAATACTCAAAGTTGGGGAAACATCAATCATACTAAAAGGAGAACCCTCTAAATTAGTCAATAAGAAAATCAATAACCCTTCTAAGATTGGGTAGAAGAACTCGATGGAACCAAAGTAGGACCTACATTGCAAATAGGCTCAACATAAATCTCAAGGGAGAGTCCCCTATTACAACTTCTAGATAGGGTAGATCTATTTTCCCATCCACTACATAAAACCCATCCACGACTTACAACTCACCTTCTAGACTAGGCTATCTCCTCAGACGAAGGTTCTGCATCTGAAACCTTATGAGATCTAGTCATCACCATTTATACAAAAAGGAGTGAAATATTTCATAGAACATAAGGTATGGAGAAAATACTCATGATAAGAAGCAAAATGAATGAAATTTCTTAAATACATCTTATTGCCTCTAAAATATAGATATAGAAATCTATGTATCAATCCACGAGACTCTATTAGACACCTTATTTTTGCACTGTTGACACCAATGAGCCTAGCTGCTCTGATAAAAATCTGTCATGCTCCAAAAACTAAGGGTCATGATGGCACTTATCATGGAAAAACTTAACAAATAAGCCTATCACACAAACTGATAGAAGAAGGGGACATAACAACAAGAACCCATAGTTAGGCTTTTTGAACTATGTCAAATCACATAATATAATGAAAGTGAAAGAACAAAACCAATGATATCATATCATAATCCCAAAACCTTGTATCATAGTTTAAGAACTAACTAAGATAACCGACATCAAAATATATAAGATATCAAAAATATGACCAACTATGTCTTTGAAAGCAAAATAAGGGCATAACCTAAATTAAGAAGGGTAATAGTAGACTCTAGAAGCAAGAATCCAATTAATACCACAAATAGCTTCAAAGTATATCCCAAGTCAACCACCATATGGCGCATTTGATCATGAATCTGCAACGAAAAGGCATAGCAGGGGTGAGTATAGTTGTAACACCCCACATTTTTTTACTAGAATTTAAACCGTTGTTATGAAGTATGCAGACTACAACTCAATGATTTTATGTCTATATATGTGTGATGATCAATTCTATAGTGTGAAGACACTTTTTTATATTATTCAAGGTCATAAAAATCTCCAAACTCAAAGACGAGTTGAGAACACTTCTATTGATTATGTTTTAGTGAATGATTGAGCTTGGGTCAACTTTAAACGGCCATTACTCCTTGTAATTTATGAGTTTCTTGTCCTACTTATATAAAATGAAAGATATTAGAAGATTATTTCTACTATATTTTGTTTCACCTTAATCTAATATCGGAGAAAAAAGTTATACCCATTTTACTCCAGTATGTCAGCCTATCAACAAAGTGATGACCTGAGATGGGCCGTCATATATGTGACGACTTATCAGCCAAAGTCATCAGTCTTAGGAAGAAAACATCAATTCTAGCTTGAAAGTGATGACTTAGGTGATGGGCCATTACCTATGTGATGGGCCATCAACCTTGGTCGTCATCTAATGATTTTTCCAATTCTTTTTGGTTTCTTGAGGGGTATTTAAGTATTTTCGTCACCTCAAATCCTACCCCATGACTTAAATCTTGCATTAAACCCTATTAAGTGATAAAATATCAGTTTCTCATCATTCTCAATCCTCTCCACTCTCAAGAATGATAAAATTAGGTTTTCCTCTTAAGATCATCTCCTAAGAACAAGATTCAAGCCAATCCTCAAGAAAACCAAGAAATTATAATTCCAAATCCAAGAATATTCAAGAAAAGTCAATTCTCTTTCAAGATTAAAGCTTTAAGGTATGTTAGATATTTATCATTGGGTCTCTTTCACCCATGGAGTTTTACAACCCAAATACAAGTTTAAAAGTATGATCTTTACATATTTTATGAATTATATCCATGAACTTTTATGAATTTCAAATTTTATATCATGTTTACACGAAATTGTTGTGGTTATTAAACCCTACACATTTGAATGGTGTTGTTTGATGATTTAAGCCTTAATTGATGATTTAATATCAAAATCATGCTACTTCTATATGTTTAAAACTATTCTCATGCTTAAGCCATACATTGCAAATGTTTGATGAAATTCCTCAAAGAATGAGTTTTGAATATTGTCTACATGTCATGTCCTTAATGTTTTATCATCTTGATATTACTGCTATCGAGTCCTAGGGATTTGAATACTCAAAATTTAGCTACATACCTAGTTTTTTAGTTTCTACAGTATGATTTCAAAATAGTCATGAGCATAGTCTGTCAGTCAGTTACTATAAACAGTTAAACATAGTCCAGTCCAGTATTCAGTGTCTTTTAGTTGGGAGTTGGATTGAGCACCAAGAGAATGTAGGGATGGAGGCTTACCTGTCAGTTAGGAAGAGTTGTTAGTATCAGTCCCTGTGTTCCAGAATTACATAGATAGTGTAGGATGAGGAGTCACCCGTTAGTTTAGTCTTGACTACCTTCCAAGGGTCACCCGTTAAATTAGGCTTGACTGCACCTAGGTGTCACCCATCAGTTTAGGCTTGAAATATTGAATTTTTAGTAGCTTAGTGGATCCATATATCCATTGTTAGTACCCGTGTCATGGTACTAACACCCTTTTAACTGGGGTTACAGGTTGATCCCCAATCAATTCAGAGCGGGGCATGTTAGTTAGATGATACCTTCCATAGTCTCAGTTCAGTATTTAGTATACCTTAGTTCATATTTTCTTTGACCATAGAATACAGTTATCAGTTATTCAGTTATCAAATTTTAGTATTTCAGTTTACAAACTATTTTTGTAATCATGTTATATGTTTGGTCATGCATTCTCATATTTTATAGTATTCACGTATTCATATAAGTTATTAAGTCATTTCATGCTGTTCAGTCAATTATTATTCATGTGCATGAGCCCATGCAAATTAGCCTAACCCCATTTAGCATACTAGTAAATTCAAAGTACTGACCGCATACTCATTTTTTGTACTATGATGCCCCATATCATAGGTTTGGATGCTTAGGTTCTCGACCGCACTTAGACATCCCAGCACATCGGCAACAGTAATCATGGTGAGTCCTCGTATTTCGAGGATTGACTATATTTATTTTTATGATTTTAGTTCAATAGTTAGTTGGAGTTGGTTGGGGCCTGTCCCATCAACTTTTATTCAGTCAGTTTTAGAGGCTTTCAGACACTTCAAACAGTCAGTCAGTTTGTAATTATTTTTATCAATTTTAGATTTTTAGGCAGTTGTTCCCAGATTTATGATTCACAAATGTTTTAGAACTTATAACCTTATAGTGTATTTAGATATTCCACACATATTATTTTTTTTGTTATTATTCAGTCCTCATAGAAGGTACAAAATCATGGGTTAGCTTGTGGTCACTGGTGACCGTAAGCACCGTGTGGCATCCAGGGTGAACTCTCGGGGTGTTACAATGGTCCACTTGTACTAGTAGGTATCATAGATCGACTCAGCGAAGCAGAAAATAAAGAATACAAAACACACACTAATGTATCCAGAAAATGTCTCACATTATAGCTAACACCGTCTTCACTAACAGTTCTATAATATTCACATACCCTATAGCAACACAAAATAAAAAGGTAAGTAGACAAGTATCACACATATGAATATGAAGGGAGAAATACACATAGACAGGTAGTACATAAAAAAAATAATACATCACAAAATGTACAAATTAAATACCAATGCAATAGAGATGGTGATGATAATGATAATGATAATGATAATATTAATGATGAAGATGATGATAATGATAATGATGATGATGCTCGAGGTTGTCGCACAACCTCCGTATACACCTACGAAGGTAAATCTTCCCAACATAGGAACTATGGGGGTTCAAAAACCCATATAAAACCAATAACCAATATCAATTTCCATATCCATAACTTTTCTCTAACATATTAATCAATAAAGGGTTTTAAAGATGTCACATTTTCTATCAGAAAAAACAAGTATTTTCAGTATTTCCATAGTGACAATAGTGTTTCGAACGTATATGACATCCGGATGTAATTCTTGTATCCAACCACAATGAGTATTCCTATATCAAACCAATATACCAACCAAGTGATCTAATAATCCACTAAATATTTCCAACCATCATTGAATGCCAACATAGACCATATACTAAGAGAGTAGAATATAATTAAATACACCACTAATACAGTATTAGGATATTTCATTAGAAAAAATACAACTATTTTCACATGCACAAACCTAATAATATCATATAAGACCTCGCACAGTCACACATAACAATTAATATTCCAAAATCGTCAAATAATATCAATGAATACCCCCTCAACGAGAAGAAAATAGTAAAATATCCATTTTTATGATTACTCCCCACAACATTAACATGATTTGGTACCAATATTAACTATCCAGTATATTCTTAAGAAAGTTAAGTTATAACCTACCTCTAATGCTAAAGAACTGGCCTGAAAGCCTTCAACTCAAAGCTTTACTCCTCATAAACGAACTCAAAATCAACTAAACTATAAAAATGTAGAATCTATGTATGTAATAAAAGCTAACAATACCCATATTGCCTATTTTCAAGTCGGGGTCAAAATGGACACTAGAAATGAGTTTTGGAAAAAAAAAGGAAAAATTATAATTTTATAACAAAAACATGTTCCACATATTTCTAGGATTCTACAGCTTTAAATCCAAGAAAGAATGAGTTAAAATGAGGTCCAAAAAAAAGAAAACCTATTTCCAGTTATACCGGTAAAAGTCTTTGAAATCCATTTTAAAAAAATCTAGAATTGAAGTTATTTTTAAGATCAAATGAAAAAGAAAACTGATAATTATAAGATTAGAAACACACCCGAGTGAAAATGGGTTGAAATTGTGGTTTAAATCAAAGAATTTCAATCTTTAGGCCTTCTATACCAAATATCCCAATTTCCACTTTTTAACATGCGTTTAGAGCAAGAATTGAAGGATAAAATCGAAGAAATAATGTTCAAATAGGTGTTATAGATCTTACCAAAGATTAGAAGTGGAATACGTATATCAAAATCACAAAACCCTAATCTCCAAGTCTTAAAAATGGTAAAAAATGGCAAAAACAAGGTGTATATATATAGCCCAACCATCACATACACGATCATTGGGTCGTGTTTACGATATCTAGAGAGAGGATGGGAATTATATTCGTGACATGTTCATTACATTCCCAGGATTTTTCATTGCGACCAAGATGTTGTGTAAATGACACTTGGTGTTGATCATCTGAGTCGCGAATGCTATTGGCCAACCGCGATTGCGAGTGCACTAATACTTGTTGGAGACTTAGAATTCTCCAAGTCTCTGCAGACCTCTCGAGATTCATCTAAAATCTTGTGAATGCAAATTAACTATGCTACCCTATCAAATTCGATGATTTAGACTCAATGGCAATATAAGATTTTTGAATAAAAGTTATTTTCACAAAGTTGACCTCCAAAACTCAATTTCTCAATTTTCCAAGCAGATGGTCAAAATAAAATATAAAGCCATAAAACTACACCAACTATGTTACCATCCTAAAATTAACATTCTAGATCTACTAGTGAAGTTTGTTTTTCCATCTAACCACAAATCAACAAATGTTGATCCGAGTCAACTATAAGACTTTTCAAGCAACTAAAAACCATAATATTTAATAAATAACACTAAAACATATTTGAAATTGTGTCAACCATCCCCATAAACCAAAAATATCATAATGCAACCATAAAAAGGCATAAAATGGTCAAATCACAGAGAAATTAATATTATACATAAATCATAAAAATCAGGTCATTACATACTTAGCCTAATAGACCAAATTGAGGAATATATTGATGGAATTATTTGAGGCACAAATTAAGTAAAAGAAAATAAGGAATGTGACAGTCCAAGACCACAAAGATTTAATTAAAAATGTCCTAGTAGGTGCATCACCTACTTAGCAATTATGATCGAAATTAGACCCAAATAGTGGCTGGAAATAAAATGGAGAATAAGACATCAAAGTGAGGCCTTTAAAGGTAAAAAATCATCAGTTAAATCTCATATATTTCCCATAAATTCAATTTCTCTTTAGTCCTTTAATCTCTCTTTTTATCATCCAAATTGCCTCCCTATTTTTCATTAGAGTTCTAAGTGTTCTTCAAAATATTTTTCTATAAATCATCCCATAAGATCACCTTCTCTCCTATTTAATTTCAAATATATTATAAATTTATTCAAATGGGGTGAATATATATGTGTTGGAAACCAAGGTGCTACCACTATCTTTCAAAGATTAAGTTAAGAATTTTATGTTGTAAGCTTGGGTTGTTGGTCAATTTTCATGTGATTCTTGGGTTTATGTTCCTTTTGTTTTTATTTATTTAAAGAAGGTTATAAAAATATTAATTAGGGGAAATATAATAGATTAATGAAATCCAAGGTAAGGTGCTCCCATAACTCCTAATTATTGGCTTATTTGTTTATTCTAGGCATAATTGTGCATTGGAACACATGGGGAGGTAATTGAAAGCTATGGGTGCAAATTTTCTAACTATATAGTGATTTTAGGTCATATTATTGTATTTATAAGTTTAGGAAGTCATGTTTGTCCTTAGAAGTGTTTGATTATTATTATTACGGGGAAGAAATGAATGACACAAACATTGGGAGTTTCTCTGGTGGTTTATGGATTTTGTGACTGCTTATGGGTTGTTTCATATGTATTGTTATTGTGAGTAAGTGAGACACCTTATATGATGGTTGAATGGAGTTTCTATAGAAGTATAATAGAAGGGTATTGTGATACATCAGGCGTTTAGGGGTTTTGATGGTCTTAATGTCCATCAAGTGTTTAGCTACTACATTTGTAGTTATATAAAGTGAGTAGCTTCTAATATTATATTCATTGTGTCCTTATATCGTAAAGTAATACATAAAGAAAATATTTAATTATTGTAGTCACATTGGTCAAAAGATAAGGTATTTAAGGCTATTCCTTTTCATATTCTTTTGCATGAAATCTCATAGTAGTGTTACTATAAACAAATTGAGCTTCCCAAATGTTCTCCCTAGTAAAGGATATAAGGAAATGATGTACGGTTTCCAGTATAACTAATGTCCTTATTCCTAATCCCTATGATCCCATATATGTGTCAATGTTCTTCAAATATGTGTTTATTAGTAGATTTTTGTGTTTATATTTTCCATTCAAAACCTTGTCACATTCTTCTCTTTTATGTGTCAATAAGATCCTATATTTCACATGGTAAGTGTGCTCATATGTTAGGAATGCAATCTGCCTATTTACTGCCAACATGCTTTAATTGTCTAGTTAATAATCCATGTTATTTTCTCACATACTTACTTCCCTTCATTGGACATCACTCCCATTATCATAGTTTATTGTGTTAAATCATAAAATACTTAATTGTTCCATTCTACTATTTACGTCTCCCAATGTGGAATGTGTAATTAGCCTAAATTAAACCTTCCCACAAACTTAATTAGTTCACATGTTCATGTATCCGATTTATTTTATATCATTTATGAAGTATTTAGCTATTGTACCACTATCTAGAGTACTTATTTCTTAGATTGAGATAGATTCCTTCACTCGATATATGTGTATGCTTCCATTTTAAATGTTAAAGTGCTAGTTGTATTATTTAAGATTATATGTATTACATTTTATTACCAGTGATTCCTACATCATTGTTACTATCTCAAACACATATTCACAAGTTTCTTAATACTGGTCTACAATCCCAAAGTTCAATAATATTGTGGCCTCCAAAATAACACTCTCATATATTAATGAATTGAAGTAAAGGAAATATATTTATATGTGGGTGGTAGATCAGTGGAAAGATCTAAGCATGTGCTGATCCCAATCTACTTATATGTGGGTGGCAGCTCAGGGGCAAAATCCCGGCATGGGCCGATCCTAATTCTAGGACTTATGGGTGGCAACTTAGGGGAGAAAGCCTAGCATGGGTTGATCCCATTTGTCACATTTACCACTGATCATATTTTCATATGTATCACTTGATTTCAAAGATTTTAAAGAAAAGAAAATAAGGGTGAAGTAAAGAAAAGTATGTAATTAACATGATTCCACAAGTGTAAGTGAAGGAAGTCCTACATCATTATCTCTATATTGACATACTAATACCCATTTTCCTTGAGCCCTCATTTTACATGTGTCTATTTCATGTCTTACATACTTAGTACATTCTTTTGTAATGAAATCCCACATGGGGGACACTTCATTCTATGGTATAGGTCTATGCACCCTGGTAGTAGAAACAACCATTAGAAGAACAGAATACACAATAGTAGTTGGTGAGCTCCAGGTGGATACGGGGCTTTGTCAAATCAATGTACTTGTAATAACCCTTCATTCATTGTCTGTATTCTTGTTTTTTTCATAAATGGAGATTCTCTATAGCCACCCCAAGTCATTACTTACTTGGCAAAATTTATAGATCGGTTACCTGGCAGTTCAATTAGTTATTAGAACCATTTTCTCCATTTGAAGTCTTTGTTGGTCCTAATTGACCACCAAGAAAAAACTCTAGTAAAAAGACCTTAAATACAAAATTTGACTGCACCAACTCTTTCAAAACATTGAAATCTATATGGTTACATATTTTATTTGCTCGAAATGGACTCCGAATGCATCTCGAGGCATTGGTCGAAGACTGAAACCAAGTTCCAAGCTTCATCCATTCTTGGCATAGTAAGAGATGCCACAACCACATAGGTCTATGCTTGAATGTGGTGTCGCAACTATGACCTAGAAAAGGGTGCAACCACACTACCCAAGACCTAGATGGAACCTTTTAAAGGGTAGCCTTGCCCAATATTTTGGCCATTTTATGCCTCCCCCTTAAGATACAAACCCTAATAGAGTGTAAAATCACCCAAGTGAGTCTCGTGGGATGATTAGGAGCTTAAACCACTTGTGAAATCAAATTGTGCTACAAATCTAAGGTAAGATTCCTTCTAGTTGGTGTTAAATTTTGGATTTCTATACCCAAAACCCCTAAGTCATTGAAGATCAATTATAGAAATAAATGTTATTGATTTACTCTAATTTCTTGAGGGTTATAACTCCCTAATGATAGTTGAACAATGGGTTGGTCTCGAAAACTCATTTTTCAAAGGTGGAAACCACTTGGGGTTTGGTGTCATTTTTGAACCCATGGCACAATGGTGCCATAATGTGTATTGTTATTCTTGTTGTAATGCTTATATTTTATTGTTGATATCTTCGCTCGTGGAAGAAGAAGCTTCAAGAAAAGTAACGACAAATCTTGTTGGTTATTGAGTTACTTAGACTCAACATAAGTTAGGCTTACTTGTATTTATATTGAGCTTGATTGTGGTATAATTGTTGTTATTTTATGAAATTGGGTGGGTTTTAGATGATAAATGGTTGAATGGTGATATTTGGGATTAGTTCATTCTTATAGGTTATTGAACTTGCAAAAGGGTGATGGTTGACCATTAGCTTAGATCCTTGGATAATTCTACTAGTAGTCTCATGAATACTAGGAGAACGCTTTAGTTGCTATAATAGATGAGAATGACATTGCTCCTTAATATTAAGGGTATGTTGACCTAGGTATTGCTTAGTTAGGAAATGACCATTTTTGTTGGGTTGACTTAGAAAGAATGCTTGGAGAAGACTTCCCCTATAGGATTAGTGAGAATTGATAAGCCCATATGGTGTGATTTAGATAACTTAGCCTAATTCTAGGTAGAAGTTAGTGTTGTGATAGCGAACTTTGGCATTCTTAGGATTTAGGAGTAGGACTTGACCCACTTAAGCTTGAACTATGAAATCCTTTACAAACCTAGATACTTGATGAATGTCTAAGTTGTATTGTTAAGGTTATAATGGTTAAACTCGGTTGTCGGATTATGCATATGGTCGATTGTTAGATAATAGGTATTCCTTATTGAATATCTTGTAGTCATGGTATGTATAGGCTTGGGAAGGTGGTTATTATGTATAACATATGAATGCTCATTCTCATACTTATACTCATTTTATATGGTGATGATTAATAGTAAAGTAGGATGGTATATGTATCTTACTTCCCTATTACCCTATTATTGTGAAATTTGATATGCTTATTGATTTGGCTATGTGTGTTGATGTATGTTGATGTCTTTATGGATATATTTATGTTATGATGATACCCGGTGAATTCAGAGGAGGTAATGATGTTATGATGCCGTGTGGGGCAACTTTATATAAGTGCATGTTAATATATGAGGTTATGTCATGTATGGCTAAACCTTTTGTGTACTCGAGACATGATGTCTTCCTTGGTAATTGATACTCATTCTTTGTCATTAACCACTAAAAAGATGTGTGACCCTCATCGACTATAATCAGTAACTAGAGGTAATTTATACCTATTTATGGGTTAAGGCTAATTGGTATGTGTAATCCTATGTAGAATCAAAGTCTAACCTAGTAAATCTACTTGACTTGAATTAATGGTTATGTTATGGAATTCCTCCTGGTAAAGTGGCTTATGTGAAAACTAGTTATTTCTAATAAATGACTTTGACTTATACGTTAGAATCCCAGCAAACGAGGTGATGGACCTTACTTGGTTAAAATATGGAAACTAGTCCTTTAGGTTTTAACATGCCTATAGTGATATACTTAGTATGGTATAATGAATGGTTAAGTTTTCATTTAGAATGTGATGCCATGATGGCCTAATTGATGACTTTTATAATAAGAATCCTAATATGAGAATGCCCTTATTATGGATAAATAATTAGCAGCATTGGTAACTTAAAGCTTTTCCTTATTTGATGACTAGTAAACTATATGACTTTTAAACTAGTGTTTCATTGATATATAGATTAGCAGATATAGACTAGACTTGGATTTCATCAATGAAATAAAGATTAAGTAACTTTATAACTATGTTACGGTGATACCAATTTTGTGGTGCTAAATTATGGTATTTATAATGCTTGTAGACCTCGGTAAGAGGACATGGCCAAAATATGAGCCCGCAGCTTTTTCTTGAGTATTTGTGTAATAGTGCCTTGATATAATGATGGTTTGATCTTTTGGTGTACTCTCCGATGGTATGAGACGTCGTGATGAGTTCTTGTATAACATTATTTTGGTGTACTCTCTGGTGGTATGGGATGCTATGATGAGTTCTTGGTTGCATACTTTTGGTGTACTCTCCAGTAGTATGGGACGCCTTGACAAATTCTTTGTTGTGTTGTTTTGCAAGTACTTCCCGATGGTATGAGACGTCATGGTAAGATCTTATGATTTATATTCTAATGATGGCTGGTATTGATCATGGTAGATACATGGTAGTTATTATATATATGTCGCTTTATGCTTCCAAAAATATTACTTATGACTATGATGATTATGGAATATGTTGACCTAATATGTAATGCTATTGCTTGAGTAGATTAATTATTTTATACAGTAATATCAAAGAGGATTCAGGATTGATCCTATACCTTGACTTTAAGATATTGTCTTTCTTTATATTTTCCTTATATTATAATTTAGCTCAGTCGGTCGATCATGCCTACTAAGTACCTGTGTTTTGGTACTCCTACTATACTTCTATACATTTTTGGTGCAGACTCGAATCCTAGTTGCCGCCGTTTAGTTGGGGTCCTGCTGTGTTTGTTGTTAGGAGATAAGGTGAGATTGTGGAGTTCAATTTTTCCTCTTTCCCTTTTATCCTTACTTTGTCTTTTGTATTCAAGACAATTGTATAAGACTATTTAAGTTTATCAGATTTCGAGTTGTAATTTTTGTTGTCGAATTTAAAGTTCCTCTTGTACTTTTATTATCAGGTCATGGGATTGGTATTCAAATCTTAGTTGTTTTATTTTTCGAATATTGTTGTTATATTATGTTCCTATAAAGGGTCTATGTTGGACGATTCTGCCATGGTAACCCATTGTTTTAGCTCCAGGTTATGATGTCGGCTTACCTACTGGTGGGTTGTAATAGGTGCCATCATGACTCAAAAATCAAGTCTTGACAAATTTGTATCTGAATCTAGGTTTCATTGATTTTATTGGTACAAGAGCAAGTGTCTAATAGAGTCCTCTGGATCAGAACATTGATCTCTATTTCCTGTCTTCGGGAGGCTATGGGACATTCTTAGGAGTCCTTTACTTCTTTCACTCATATCGTGCTAAGAGTCTGAGTTGGTGTAATACCCCATATATTCCTATGCTAGAAAATGAACCCTTGTTCCTACACATGAAACCTCCTATCCTGTGATTCATATTTGAGTACATGAATTAGGATGAGTATCCTAGAGATAATAGAGATTATGATGTGTTAAACATGTTCATAAGAGTCACTTAGAGTAAGCAAAGCTAAGAACTTTTGAATCCACCAAGTTTTCATGTGTGATTTCACATAGGTCATCTTTGAACGAGAATAACTTGGTTTATAGGTGGTATTTTGGAAGATTTATAACCTCCAAATTGTAGAGAATTAAATAAGATTTCCGTTGATACCAAATTCGCCTAAAATGGACACCCGATGAAGAAGTTATGGCGATTTAAAGTTTAAACAGTGTCATTTCAGTCAGTGGCGCGTCGCGCCATAAGACAAAATGACGATTGTCAATTTCCAGTGTCTCTCTACGATTCCAGTGTGTCACGGTGATTTTCTAGGTCATAAACTAGTGGCAACGCGATGTCTCCGCGTCGCGTCGGGGGCCCAAATCGGGTAATTTTCACAGATATTAAAAGACACATCTAGAGGGGTATCTGGGTTATCTTCTCAGCCCTATATATATTCCATAAACACAGAATTAAGCCATTATTTCACCAAAACATACTCTTTTTCAGCAAAATCCTCTCAAGAAAACATTAGGGTTTCTATTGGGGAATTCAAGTTCAAGCAAATTATACCATCAAATTCCAAGAATCTCTCCGTCAATCTTCACTAAATCAAGAACTAAGGTATGCCCAGTGTTAATTTATGGATTCTTTTCATCCATAAAGTTCAAGAACCCTCTTTTAAATTATGAATTATGAAGTCATGTTATGGGTTGATTATGTTTGTGTGATTGATTGGTATACACTACCAAGTTAGAGACTTTATGTGATTCTAGGAAACTAGGATGACATGCAAATTGAAATACATGACTTTTGGGTAGTTTGAATTGTTAAAAGTAGTGAATATGATTATGTCATAAAGTGTGCATGCAAGGTGTTTGATAAAATACCTAAGAGACTAGAATTCATGTATTGTAGCTCAATAGAACTTAAGTGACAAGACCATGCTCTTTTCCTTATGACTCAACATGAAATCCATGCAAATTGTTGTGTATTATTTCTGTGATATGGAATTTTCAAGAAATTAGAATCATGCAAGAATGTACATGTTATATGCATTATCATCCATGTTAAAGAATATGATAATCACGTGTGGTGTGAAATCCCCTATCTATGGTATTATGAATTGTAAATATTGTTGGATTGTTCATGAACTAGTCTTAGGAGATCATTCTACACTTTCTTGCAAGTCCTACTATTGTATAAGATATATGGAAACCATGTACTTCATGAATTTCCCCAAGTTATGATATTATGGATTGTTGGTGTTGGCCATGTATTCACGTTAGTCATGTGTGTGAGTTTCCTTCCATCGAGTCCTGGGGGTACTCGTACCCAGAAAATATAGTTGTGTGCCTAGAGCCATGTATGCTATCACGATACTCTCAGTCAAGCCATGATCTATAGAATTTAGTCAGTCATGTGACTCAGGAAAACTCAGAAACCTCAGCAGACTCAGTAGTTTAGAAATCTTAGTACTCATTAATCTTAGTAATCTCAGTAACAATAGTATTCCAAGCAATCTCAATAATTTCAGTACTCTCAGTCAGTCCTCAGAACTCAGTACGTTCCTTCGAACAAGGGAACTCAGTCAACTAAGTTTAGCTCCGCTAAACAATACCACTAGTATTAGTTCAGTTAATCAGTAGCAGTTCATCTAATCAGTTCAACTCAGTTATTCAGTTCAGTGTCTTTAAGTTGGAAGTAGGATTCAGCACAATGTGAGCCTAGAGATGGGGATTCACCCGCTAGAAAGGACTGAGATCCTTAGATGCAATCTCTAAGGTCCAAAACTATGTAGCCAGCATAGGTACGAGAGTCACCCGTTATATAGGACTGACATACTCAGGGGTCACCCGTTAGCACATTTATATGTATAGGCTGATCCCAGGAGTCACCCGCTATATTAGGACTGACTCCACAATAGTTGTCTTTATTGGTGGAGCGGTACTGACACCCTTCTAGTTAGGGCAGAGATTGGACCCCAGTAAGCTTAGCATGGGGCATGTAAGTTGAATAAATACATCCCGCAGTTTCAGTTATAGATTCAGTATTGTTAAATACAGTAAATACTTATCATTATAAATAGACTTCAAGATCACCCGCTAGATAGGACTGATCTTAACTATGGTCAATCAGGATTGTCCTCAGATTTAGTTACTCATCTCAGAAAAGAACTCAGATAGTTCTATCAGAACTTAAATGGTCCGATACAGTCGCTCAGTATCTATTACATCGGCTATGCTGATCATCACAGTTATTTTAGTTATATCAGTCATCATATCTTACGTTATCAGTATCCATCTTCAAGACTGTTAGACACAATCAATCAGACCAGTTCTTCATAACTCAAACTGTCAGAAATAGTCATCCATCTATACAGTACTTCAGTATCAGTAAAGTCATGTCGTCAGTAGTTAGTATCACCACGAGTTCAGTTATGGTTTCTTATGCATGTATGTATTCCTACATTCATATTAGTCACCATTGTTCATGCATATAACCCTTTTTATTTAGCCTACCTCACTCGTATACTCAATACATTCAGTCGTACTGACGCATTTGCGCTATGGTGCTTTCTCTTATGTTACACCATAGGTTCAGAGGCACGAGCTCAAGATCAGCAGTAGCATTCAATTATTCAGAGTTGCATTGAGTCTTCATCCATACGAGGATAATATTACTTTATTTAATTAATTATTTCAGTTTAGTTTTGCTATACGGAGTTAGTTGGAGACATATTTCTTCAACTCCTTATTAAGACAGTATTTAGAGGCTTTTAGATTTAGTTCAGATTTAATTTAGTCTTTCAGTTGTTTTGGGTATTTCATACCCCACTCAGATGTTATATTTTTATCAGATTTGAACCTTATGGCCTTACAGCCTTTATTTCCCCATTTATTCAGAATATTATGCAGTGTTCAAGTACAAATATCAGTCATGGGTTAATTTGTGGTCCTTCAGGGTCATGAGTACCGTGTAGCATTCCGGTTCAAAAAATTGTGGTGTTACAAACTTAGTATCAGAGCCAAAGGTTCAACAGAGTCCTAGGAAGTCTGAAAGCCGCATCTAGTAGAGTCTTGAAAATGCGTGTGTTGTACACCACACTTATGTGCAGGAGTCTGTGAGATGTTTAGGAATATTTTCCCTTCATTCATATATCAGATCGTGCTATAGCAAGGTTCTCTAAGGAACCCAAGCAGATTTATATCATGCTCCCCTCATGTCAACTTTACCTTACTTCCAAGGTAACGGAAATAGTGAAGCTCAAGTCTTAAAGATAGGGGTTTCTCAAACAGTATCCCTTAGTTCCCTTATGTTCCAAAGTTGTACGAATCTTATTCATGATCATGAGAACTTGTTCTCGAACCCAGATTTAGATATGCCATTTGATCCTTTCTCAGAATCCTATGACAGCATAGACCTAGAATTTTTAAGAATGAACTCAGGTGTTAATAGTGGTAAAGTTGGGATAGTATTATCTAGTTTGATCAGATTATGTATTCATGGGGATAGTTGTGCCAGAATGAATCAGTAGACTTGAACTGTGTGAGTTAGAAATTTAAGTTTATTGACTTGAAAGTAAGCATAAAGGTGTGAATGTAATATTAGTAGTGTGTGAGGGAATAGAGGAAGATAATGGGCTTAGTAAGGTAAGAATATGTTTGACAGAGTGTAAGTATGTAATTAAGATTACAGTTTAGTTCAGATATTCGTTTAGTGTTTACAAGCTTATGATAATGGCTTTAAGCTAAGAGCAAGATGATAGATTAAGTAACCCAGTCAAGCTCTCAGATTCCAGTAGTAGATTCAGTATGTATAGAAAATAAGTTAGGGAAGAAGATTCCCGACCCATCCTTATCTCAGTGTAAAGCTTCGTACTTCAGTCAGTATAATTCCTATTCATGCTTCATGTATCAGATTCCATGAATACAACTTATATTCACATGCCTTCCATAGAATTGTGTGTGCTTTCAGTTCCCACAATAGAAAGTTCAGTTCTAGATCACTTATTATTACTAATCATGTTTCATGAACTCAGAAATTCAAGACTCAGATCATGAAGTTCATGACTCATGTACACGTATCATGATCTCCAGTATACTCAGTTTCCATGACTCATGCTATGACCTCACTGATCAGATAAGTCAAGACTATGTCATGTATATCCTCAGTCCAGACCTTTTTGGTAAATTTATGCCACAGATTCAGTCAGTATTTATTCATGCTTCAGGTCCTCCTGATTTAATCCTTCAATAAGCTCTCCTTGTGAAACAGTGTAGTGGTGAGCAGTCACTTAGATGGGAAAGAGTTAATGTTTCATGTTAAGGGCAGACTGTTGCATGCATGTTTTATATGAGGGTGTAGATACAAAGATAGGCTTGAATATCCTGTTAGTATGTAAGCAAAGGGCTAGCAAGAGGTAGTAATTAGAGATTGAGAAAGTTCAGAGTGTGAATGAGTATTCAGATCCTTGACTTATGTCAGCCTTCATTATGCGACTATCATAACTCAGTTTCCATCTCAGTTATAGTTTCAGTACTCAACACTCAGTAATTAGTGCTCAGTCTCAGAATTAAGCATTTTAGTATCAGTCTAAACCTCAGTTTCCGTATTCAGTTATAAAGACTCAACATTTAGTTCCTGTATGGATCCCAGTTATTGTCTTAAGTTATAGTGTCAGCTTCAGATCAGTATTCAGCTCATAAATTCAGTTCACTTTTAGACTTACTTTACCATAGCATATAGTTATCAGCTACTCAGTTATAGGTATTTCAATACCTCAGTCTATGGAATGTTTCCAAATCATGTAATATGCTTGGTCCTGCATTTTTTAAACAATATAGCTTTCATGAATCCATGATCAGTTACCTCATGTTACTCAGTCAGTCCCTTCTCATATGCATAATACTTTATGGCCTCATCCCAACTCTTCAGATTAAGTACAATTCAGTCTTGTATACCCATCATTTAGTTACCAGTTACTCAGTTAATCAGATAAGACAGTATGTGTATGCATTCGTGCATCACACTTCAGTTTCAAATCTCAAATAATCAGTCATGATTTTGTTCCTAGGAGCCTTGAGCATCGCCGCAACTTCCTTAATATCTCAGCAAGGTCAGACCAACATCCTTCAAGGGACATAGTGTCCCAAAGGGGAGATACACTACATCCCCCAAACTTTTATGATTTAAACATGTCATTTTCTTCTATGAATATGTCTTAGAGAAAGAGTTACTTAAGAGCCGACCCTCTAACTTCAAAACTCAGCAGTAAGCCATGTACTCAATGTCTCAGTTCAGTTCATGTATCATATTCCAGACTCGGTTCTGTTATTATGTTCCCGCTCATACATATTAAGTAATTAATCTCAGACTCATTAATATTTTTGGTTCAAGGTAACAGTCTTGTTTGAGCTTACGCATTCTCATGTTCAAATTTTAGTACCAAAGTTGGTATCCTATTCCATGCTCAGTTTTCATTTTAAACTTGGTACCTTTACCATTGCATATTTAGTTGCATGTTCATGAGTCAGTTTCGTCATGTATTCACGCATCAGATATGTGTGATCACCTTATCAGTACTTCCAGCCATGCATTCATGTATCATGTCAGTCATATAATAATGCATCAGATATGCATGGATTCATCTTATCAATTTTTGCATCACATATGCATTCTTATTATGAGAAACTTAGTACATCAGAACACTCAGTCCTTCATATAGTAAGTCAGTTACCCATGCATCAGATATACATGTTCAATATGAATCAGTTTAATTTTCACGTCAGTCATGAGATCATGTTTTAGTCATTCATTCTAGGTTCATGTTCATCTTATTGTTTCCCCTCTCAATCATCCTCATTCGAGGACGAATGTTCCCAAGGGGGAGATACTGTAAAACCCCATATATTTCTAAGCAAGAAAATAAACCATTGTTCCTATGCATGAAACCTCCTATCCTGTGATTCATGCTTAAGTACATGAATTAGGATAAGTATACTAGTGATAATAGAGCTTATGATGTTTTAAGCATGTTCATAAGAGTCAATTAGAGCAAGCCAAGCTAAGAACTTTTGAATCCACCAAGTTTTCGTGTGTGATTTCACATAGGTCATATTTGAACGAGAATAACTTGGTTTATAGATGGTATTTTGGTATATTTATACCCTTTAAATTTTAGATAATTGAATAAGCTTTCCGTCGATACCAAATTCGCCTAAAATGGACACCCGATGAAGAAGTTATGGCGATTTAAAGTTTCAGCAGTGTCATTTCAATCAAAGGCGCATCGCGCCGTAAGCCAAAATGATGATTGTCAATTTCGAGTGTCTCTCCGCGATTCCAGCACGTCGCGGTTAGTTTCCAGGTCATAAACTAGTGGAAACACAATGTTTCTGTATCGCATCGGGGGCCCAAATTGGGTAATTTTCACAGAAATTAAAAGATGCATCTAGAGGGGTATTTGGGTCATCTTCCCACCCCTATATACATTCCATAAACATGGAATTAAGCCATTATTAAACCAAAACATACACTTTTTCATCAAAATCCTCTCAAGAAAATGTTAGGGTTTCTATTGGGGAATTCAAGTTCAAGCAAATTCTACCATCAAATTCCAAGAATCTTTCTGTCATTCTTCACTAAATCAAGAACTAAGGTATGTGTAGTGTTAATTTATGGATTCCTTTCATCCATAAAGTTCAATAACCCTATTTTAAATTATGAATTATGAAGTCATGTTGTGGGTTGATTATGTTTGTGTGATTGATTAGTATACTCTTCCAAGTTAGAAACGTTATGTGATTCTAGGAAACTAGGATGACATGCAAATTGAAATACATGAATTTTGGGTAGTTTGAATTGTTAAAAGTAGCGAATATGCCTATGTCATAAAGTATGCATGCAAGGTGTTTGATAAAATATCTAAGAGACTAGAATTCAGGTATTGTAGCTTAGTAGAACTTAAGTGACAAGACCATGCTCTTTTCCTTAAGACTCAACATGAATTCCATCCAAATTGTTGTGTATTGTTGTTGTAATATGGAATGTTAATGAAGTTAGAATCATGCAAGAATGTACATGTTATATGCATTATCTTCCATGTTAAAGAATATGATAATCATGTGTGGTGTGAAATCCACTATCTATGGTATTATGAATTTTAAATATTGTTGGATTGTTCATGAACTAGTCTTATGAGATCATGCTACGCTTTCTTGCAAGTTCTACTATTGTATAAGATATATGGAATCCATGTTCTTCATGAATTTCCCCAAGTTATGATATTATGGATTGTTGGTGTTGGCCATGTATTCACATCAGTCATGTGTGTCAGTTTCCTTCCATCAAGTCCTGGAGGTACTCGTACCCGAAAAATATAGTTGTGTGCCTAGAGCCATGTCATGTTATCACGATATTCTCAGTCAATCCATGATCTATAGAATTTAGTCAGTTATGTGACTCAGGAAAACTCAAAAACCTCAGCAGACTCAGTAGTTCAGAAATCTTAGTACTCAGTAATCTCAGTAATCTCAGTAATAACAGTATTCAACGCAATCTCAGTAATTTTAGTACTCTCAGTTAGTCCTCAGAACTCAGTAAGTTCCTTCGGAAAAGGGAACTTAGTCAACTTAGTTTAGCTCCGCTAAACAAATCCACTAATATCAGTTTAGTTAATCAGTAGCAGGTCAGCTAATTAGTTTTGCTCAGTTATTCAGTTTAGTGTCTTTCAGTTGGAAGTAGAATTCAGCACCGAGTGAGCCTAGGGATGGGGATTCACCTGCTAGAAAGGACTGAGATCCTTAGAAGCAATCCCTAAGTTCCAAAACTATGTATCAAGTGTAGGTACGAGATGTCACCCTTTAGATAGGACTAACATACTAAGGGGTAACCCTCTATCACATTTATATGTATAGAACTGATCCCCTGAGTCACCCGCTAGATTAGGACTGACTCCACAGTAGTTGTTTTTACTGGTGGCGTGGTACTGACACCCTTCCAGTCAGGGAAGAGATTGGACCCCAGACAGCTTAGCATGGGGTATGGTGGTTAAATTAATACATCCCACAGTTTCAGTTATATATTATGTACTGTTAAATATAGGCAATACTTATCATTATAAATAGACTTCAAGATCATGCACTAGATTGGGCTAATCTTAACTATGATCAATCTGTATCAGAATCATCAGAATTAAAGATCACCCGCTATATTGGATTGATCTCAGATTTAGTCACTCAGCTCAGAAAAGAACTGTGATAGTTCCATCAGAACTTAGATGGTCCGATATAGTTTCTCAGTATCAGTTATATCGGCTACACCGATCATCACAGTTATATCAGTTATATCAGTCATCATAGCTTACGTTATCAGTATCCATCTTTAAGACTATTACACACAATCTATCTAACCAATTCTTCATAACTCAAACTGTCAGAAATAGTCATCCATCTATTTAGTACTTCAGTATCAGTAAAGTCATATCGTCAGTATTGAGACTTAGTAGTCAGTATCACCACGATTTTAGTTATGGTTTCTTATGCATGTATGTATTCCCATGTTCGTATTATTCAGCATTGTTCATGCATATAACCCTTTACATTTAGCCTACCTCACTCGTATACTCAATACATTCAGTCATAATGATGCATTTGCGCTATGTTGATTTCTCTTATGTTACACCATAGGTTCAGAGGCACGAGCTCCAGATCAGTAGTAGCATTCTAGTGTTCAGAGTTGCAGTGAGGCCTTATCTATCTGAGGATAATATTACTTTATTTCATTCATTATTTCATTTTAGTTTTGCTAGACAGAGTTAGTTGGAGACATATTTCTTCAACTCCTTATTTAGACAGTATTTAGAGGCTTTCAGATTTAGTTGAGATTTGATTCAATTTTTCAGTTGTTTTGGGTATTTCATACCCCACTCAGATGTTATGTTTTTATTAGATTTGAACCTTATGTCCATACAACCTTTATTTCCATATTTATTCAGAATATTATGCAGTTTACAGGTGCAGATATCATTCATGGATTAGCTTGTGGTCCTTCAGGGTCATGAGCACCGTGTATCATTCTAGTTCAAAAAATTGAGGTGTTACAGTTGGTTTGTTAAATTTTCTTTTAACCTTACTCTTTCGATGATTGCTAAGACGCATGCTTTAGTGGTATGCGAGGAGGGTCCTGAGACCCAGCCTCATGATGTTCCCCTATTTAGGGATCAAGATGGGCTTCCCCAGACCCTACTCCTGTACCTGAGCCAGAGTCTCATCTACCTCTACCAGTGGTGGGATAGAGACCAGCCTCCTGGATTTATCTCCTCTTCTTTTCTTAGAGATTCTTTGGTCAACTATTGGTTATGGTTGATCATTCACAGACTACTGGGACAAGAGTACAACTTGCAGTTATTGCTCCTGGAGTTGATTGTCCTCTGATTCTAATAATTGTTCAACTGACAGTTGCTCAACCAGTTGTGACCTAGCCATCTTTGTCTGCTGAGGTGCAGAAGACGCTGGGTAGATTCTTAAGGTTGACTCCACCTAGGTTTTTTGGTGCTCCTGTAGAGGATGCTTTTGTGTTTCTAACTGCTTGTGAGGATAGGCTTCGGGGTTTGGCCTTGATGAGACCCGTGTATGGATTATACCATATTTTAGTTAAACTTGTCTACTCGACACTGGTGGAAAGGTTTTGTGAGTTCTAGGCAAGATAGATTTTCCCTTCTCTCTTAGACTCAGTTTATTGAGATATTCTTAGAGAAGTTTAGGCTATGCAGGTTTAGAGATCATTTAAGGGATCAATTCTCTAGATTGGAGCAGGGTTCTAGGACAATCGCTGAGTATGAGGCCCATTTTCATGAGTTTGCTAGACATATGACTTCTATCTTAGGTACTGAGTATAAGAGAGTTCACTGCTATGTTAGAGGATTGAGACTTTCTATTTGGATGGCTACTTAGAGTTTGGTCACTGCGGGTAGTACTTTTGTTAAGGTTGTTGATCATGCTAGATGATGGAGAACAAGAAATGTAAGAGATGTGATAAGAGGCCAAAGTATCAGGGAAGATTTGGTAGGAGCCGTAGTAGTTCCTAATTCAAAAGCAGTGTTTCTTATGCTGGACATTCTCTACATCTATCTTTTTAGCCTAAGAGTCAGATCAGTTGACTGGTTTAGGTAGCTCTTTGAACCACTGATAGGGATTAGTTTATTGCTAGTGGATGCCTTAGTAAGGGAGGTGAGCATTTTTTGAGAGGTTCACCTATGGTCCATGCTACGCATGGTAGCTATGCTAAGACAGCCGTATTTGTGAGTTCTTGTTCTCCTCGTGAGTCTTATTTCATTTGTGGGCTTCCTAGTTCTTTCTCTAGAGAGTGCCTTAGTCGTGGGGCAATGGTTTCATCAGCCGAAAGAGCTAATCCTATTACGGCAGTTGATCCCTCAGGTAGAGGTGGTTTGCAAGGTCGTAGAGATGGTTACCAGGGTGCTTAAGGTGTTACTAAGGCAAGCAGGGCAGAGGGCCGGTCAGGTGCCTAGACGGGTGGCGGGCGTGATTAATTGTATGTAGTACCTTTTAGACCCGATGCTGAGACTTTAGATGTTGTAGTCATAGGTGCGATTTTGGTATGCTGCATATCAGCTCTTGCTTGATTTGATCCCGGATCCACTTACTCTTATATATTTGCTTATTATGCACCTAGGTTTGACTTGACTAGTGATTTATTATCTATCACATTGCATGTATGTACTCTCGTAGGTGATTCTTTAGTAGTGGATCGAGTATTAAAACCATGTGTTATGACAGTTAGTGATGTTGATACTTGTGTTGATCTTATTATTCTTGATATGTTGGATTTCGATGTAATTCTGGGCATGGACTAGTTATCCCACTATCATGCGGCCATGGATTATTTTGCCAAGACTGTTACTATAGCTATACCCGGCGTACCCCTAGACATGTGGCAGAGAGAGATTAGCCATGAGATGATGGGGATTATTTCTTATATTTGAGACAGATGACTTATATCGAGGGATTGCAAGTCTTATCTTGCCTATGTATGTGATACCCATGTAGAGAGTCTGACTCTTGACTTTGTTCCTGTTGTGAGTGAGTTTCCTGATATGTTTCCTAATGATCTGCCTGGTATCCCTCCTGACTATGAGATTGAGTTTTCTATTAACCCTGAGTCTGGCACCTTACTATATTAATCCTGTAGAGATTAAGTAGTTGAACTCTCACCTCCAGGATCTTCTTACCAAAGGGTTCACTAGACCGAGTGTGTCCCCATGGGAACCCCCTATTTTATTTGTAAGAAAGAAAGATGGTTCAATGCGAATGTGTATTGATTATAGGTAGCTTAAAGTAGTGACAGTGAAGAACAATTATCCTACACCTCGTATTGATGATTTGTTCGACCAGCTTCAGGATGCAGCTGTGTTTACAAGATAGATTTGAGGTTCAATTATCATTTGCTGAGGATTGGGGATGAAGATATCTCGAAGATGGCCTTTAGGATCAGTTATGGGCACTATGAGTTTTTAATGATATCTTTTGGGCTGACAAATTCCCTAGCCGTGTTTATGGACTTGATAAACCGAGTATTCTGATCCTATCTAGACTCTTTTGTTATTGTGTTCATTGATGATATTCTTTTGTACTCAAGGAGTAGTGAGGAACATTCATAATATTTGAGGGTTGTGCTCCAGGTTTTCAGAGAGCACGTGTTTTTGCCATGTTGTCCAAGTGTATGTTTTGGCTCGAGTCAGTGTCTTTTCTTGGACATGTGGTGTCTAAGGTGGGTATTATGGTAGAACCAACTATGATTTTGATAATTCGTGATTAGGCTAGACCTACGTCTCTGATTGAGGTTCGCAGTTTTATTTTTTAGATAGTAATTATAGGCACTTTATTGAGAGTTTTACTACCTTATAAGCCTCTATTACTAGATTGACCTGGAAGGAAACTCCTTTCCGATTGTCCGAGGAGTGTGAGTTGAGCTTTGGAAAGGTCAAAGATTGTCTTACTTCAGCCCCGGTGTTAGCTCTTCCAGTTAAGGGCAAAAGATTCATAGTGTTTTGTGATGCTTATGGGGTTGGTCTTGGTTTTGTTTTTATGTTATAGGGCTGTGTCATTGCATGTGCTTCTAGACAACATAAGGTGCATGACTACAACTACCCCACTCGTTATTTGGAGTTAGCGACGGTAGTTTTCACGCTCAAGATTCAAAAGCATTACTTGTATTTTGTGTGCTATGAGATTTTCACCGATCTTCGCAGTCTTCAGCATCTTATGACCCAGCGAGAGCTTAATGCTCACCAGCATAGGTGGATGGATTTGCTAATGGACTATAATATTTCTATTTTGTATTATTCGGGAAAGGGAAATGTGATGGCGGATACCTTGAGTCGCAAGGTGGTGAGTATGGGTAGTATGGCATATATATCAGTTTCTCCGAGGCCCTTCGCATGGGACATCTAGTCCTCAACCAATTTGATGGTTTACCTTGATATTTCAAATCCTGCGAGGATTTTGGCTTGTGTTGATGTAAGGTCCTCACAAGTTGAGCCGATTTGGGACCGTTAGTTCGAGGATAGTTGTAACGCCCAAAATCAGGTACCCGGAATGCTACGCGGTGATCATGACCCCGAAGGACCACAAGCTAATTGATGACTGATATCTCTACCTGAGAACTTCATAATATACTGTATAAATATGGAATAAAAGGCTGAAAAGCCATAAGGTTCAATTATTTAATAAAACATAACATCTGAAAAATATGGTATATCAATACCAAAACGACTGAAATAACTGCCTGAACATGCTATAGTCTGAAAGCCTCTAAAACTTACTGAATAAGGAGTTGATGGGACATGTCCCAACTAACTCCAACTACTGAAATAAACTAAGTACTGAAAGAATGAAATAATCAAATAATAACATCCTCGAATGATGAGGACTCAATGCTAGTCTGATAGTTGAACGCCTGATCTACTAAGGATGCTTTGGAGCTTGTTCTTTTGAACCTATGGTATAAAAACACCATAGCTCAAATGCGTCAGTACGATTGAATGTATTGGTATGGAAGTGAGGTAGGGTGAATGCAAGGGGTTTATATGCATGAGCAATTCTAACTGACAGAATAACATAAATGTGAGAACACATGTGTGAACTGTAACTGAGATCATGACATCACTGAATCTAAATACTGATAACATAAATTTTTGTATAACTGATATACTGTTATCTTAATGACTATGCCTGACAGTCTTGTTTCTGATGGATCTAGATGAGTTTTGTACTGAGCTGGGTGACTATAGTTGACTGTCTGGAGTTCTGTAGAACTATCTGAGTTCTATGACTGAGAATAAGACTGAGACTGTAACTGTGGGAAGTAGCCATCTAACCGACATGCCCCAAATGAGATAATATAATTAAGTTGGGGTCCAATTTGTAACCCCAATTTGAAGGGTGTCAATACCGCGCCATTGGTAAAGACAGGCTGTGATAATCCCTTATCTAATAGGTACTTTAAGGAGAATAGTGGGACCCTCATCTAATAGGTTAATTCACCTCATCAACCCTCATCTAATAGGTTAGATGTCTCAAACTACGCTGGCTATGTAGTTCTGGAGTGCAAGGATTGCTTCTAAGAATAGAACCATCTTTTCGCAGCTGAGTTCCCATTCTTGGGCTCACTCGGTGCTTAATCCTACTCTTATCTAACTAGACACTGAATTAATTATACTGAATTATTTGGAATAAGTTCACTGAGTTCTATTGATTGATGGAATATTAGTGAGATCTGATAACTGACTGAGATTACTGAGTTTTCCTGAGTCATGAGACTGATTGAATTCCATGGAACATGGCTTGACTAAGAGTATGTTAAAGACTGACATTGGCTCTAGGCACACAACAAAATTGCCGGGTACAAGTACCCCCAAACTCGATAGCATGAGACTTACAAGACATGACACTCCCTGGACTCATGACCATAATCAACAATCCATAATACAATCATTGGGGCTATAAACACTGTGGCACTTGATTATCATGGTTTGGTACATGAATAGGAATGCATATAAACATGTCATAATTTCATAGGGCTAAACTCCTGAACAATCCATCAAATAATTTCAATGCATAACAATAATATGGAAGTCATTTGAAACATAAGCGTAAAGCATGGGTTCATCAATTTGGTCATAATTGAGTCCTAAAGGATGATTCTTATTCTCTTGGGCATTTTATCAAACACATTGCATGCACAACCTTAGGTTTAGGCATATACACTATTTCATACATCATGGTTACTTTAATCAACTTAATTTAAAATTTTCCAAACCGACATACTAGCATAATTTCATGAAAAGTACACAAAGACTCCAACTTGGGATTCATACAACTACATCAACATAATTAAAATCAACTCACCACATGAAAACTATAATTCATGAGTTTAAAAATGGGATTCTTGAGCTTCATGGGTGAAAGAAACCTATGAATCAACACTTTACATACCTGGGTGGATGATTTCTTGAAGATTCATGGAGGAAAGCTTGAATTTTTGCCTTGGGATTAGACACCTAGGGTTTCTTGTTCTTGGGGATTGATATTTCAGAAAAACCCTAATTTTGTGTTGCATATGAATAATAAAGTTATGAGCTTTGGTCTGATATAATTAGGGGTTAAAACGGGTTAAAAAAGACCCAAATACCTTTTTTTAAAAATGGCTTAAAATTGTTGATCGGAAGTGGAAACAGTTTGTGCGATGGTTCGTCGTTGCCTCGATGGTCTTTCATTGGCTCGATGGTTCGTCGGTCCATCTCATTGTACTTGGCCAGAACCTAAACTTCCTACCTCGTCTGTGATAGTTTGGGCGATGGTCCATCGCTAGCTAGACAGTCCATCAGTCCTGACTGTCACACTTGTCCAGAAGACGGGTTCACTGCCTTAGTTGCAATGGCTTGGGCAACGATCCGTCGCTAGCTCGACAGTCTGCCGGCCTGACCGTCGCTTCTGGGCAGTTCCATCAATTCTCTATAAAATGTCCATAACGTTTTACTCCTATACCAAATTTGGACGAAATTTGTATCATTGGAAAGCTAATTCAATTACCCACATGATAAACATTAATCATTTAGTAAGTCCTCACTAACTCTTCTGGAGACTAGATTTGACTTAAAGAAAGTTCCCGATATTATAATAGTAAGTTGTGTCTTCTCCATGATCGGGTAGTGAGTGGTGAGTCTAGAACACACACCATAGATTCTGAGGGTATCTTGAGATTTTGGGGTCATATTAGTGTTCCCCAACTTTATGACTAGATTCAGTCGATTCTGCATGAAGCTTACAGCTCTAGATATTTTATTTATCCTGATACGACTAAGATGTATAGAGACTTGAGGCAACTTTATTGGTGGGATGGTATGAAGAGAAATGCGGCAGACTTTATGGCTCGTTACCTGTGTTGTCACTAGTTTAAGGACGAGCATTAGTCCTTTCCTTGGTACAAGGTTCAAAACTAGACATACCCGTCATCTCTATCAAATTTCAGGTGGATTGACTTAGAGATTTCCCATTCTCGAGTGGAAATAGGAAAGGATTACCATAGACTTCATTATTTGTTTACCTCATACTTTCTGTGGTCATGCTGGTATTTTGGTTATTATGGATCGTTTGACCAAGTCTGTACATTTTATTCATATTTAGATGACCTTTAGTATTGAGAGACTAACCAAAATTTATGTCATAGAGATACTTCATTTGTATGGGGTCCCTGTGTCTATCATATCAGACCATGGTTCTGTGTTCACTTCACGGTTTTAAAAGCATTTCAGGAGGAGTTAGTTACTAGAGTGAATTTGAGTACAGCCTTTTATCCGTAGATAGACGGTCAGTCCGAGTGAACTATTCAGGTTCTTGAAGATATGCTCCTAGCATATTTTTGGGACTTTGGAGGTAAGTGGGATCAACACTTAGTATTGATAGAGTTTGCCTACAATAAAAATTATCATTCCAGTATTGAGATGGTACCTTATGAGGCTTTGTATGGTAGGATATGTTGTTCTCCTATAGGATTGTTTGGGACTTCTGAGATTAGGCCATGTGCTATATATTTTCTTCAGGACTCATTAGATAGAGTCAGGGTGATTCAGGATAGGCTGAGAGTAGCCTAGAGTAGGAAGAAGTCCTATGCCGACTGTAGACTCCATGCCTTGAGATTTAGAATTAGTGATCGAGTGTTCCTTCATGTTTCAACTATGAAAGGTAAGATGAGATTTGGGAGGAAGGGCACGCTTAGCCCTCGCTATATTCGTCCTTTTGAGATGCTTCGTATAGTTTGCGAGGTAGCCTATGAGTTTGCTTTACCTACACAACTTGCTATTTTTCATCCAATTTTCCATTTCTCTATAGTGTGGAAGTATATTCCTGATCCTTCTTATGTACTTATATAGGACTCTGTCCAATTAGATGATCAGTTGACCTTTGTGAAGGAGCTCATGTTGATTTTGGCTAGTGATGTGAGGTGACTGCAGACTAGGGAGATTCTAGTAGTCAAGTTTCAGAGGAGGCATATCCCTGTAAAGAAGTCTACTTAGGATATTGAGAGTGATATACAGGCCCAGTACCCTCATTTGTTCGATACTTTAGGTATTTTCTCGTCATTAACTTTCGAGAAAGAAAGTTCCTTAGTAGTGGATGTTATAATAACCCTTTAGATCATTGTCCATATTCTTACTGATTTTACTGATAGATCTTTTACATATTTATCCTAAGTCATAAGTGACTTGCCGAAACCGATACATCGGTTACCCAGTGGTTTGTTTGGTTTATAGAACCACTTTCTTAATTTGAAGTCTTCGTTGGTCCTAATTGACCACCACGCAAAAACTCTAGTACAAGAACATTCAATGCAAAATCTTACTTTGCAAACGTGTTTGGAACTTCAAAATCTTTGTGGTTACATATTTTATTTTCTCAAAATAGACTTTGGATGTATCTCGAGGCATTGGCCGAAGCCCGAAACCAAGTTCCAAGCTTTGGTCATGCCAATCATAGTAAGAGATATTGCGACCGCGAAGGTCTAGGCGTGAATACTATGCTGTAATCGTGGCCATGCGGAGGATGCGACCGCGCTACTCGAGACTTGGATGGAACCTACTTAAGGGTTTTCTTACCCAAAATTTTGGCCATTTTGTGCCTCCCCCTTAATCTATAAACCTTAATGGAATGCAAAATCTTCCAAGTGAGTCTTATGGGTTTATTAGGAGGTTAAACAACTTCTGAAATCGATTATTACCATAAATATAAGGTAACATTCCTTCTAGTCGGTGTTAAATCCTTGATTTCTAGACACAAAAACCCCTATGTCTTTGAGTCTTAATTGTAGCTAGAAATGTGATTGATTTACTCAAATTTCTTAAACTTTATAACTCCCTAATGATAGATGAACAATGGGTTGGTCTCAAAAACTCATTTTCCAAAGGTGGAATCCATTTGGGGGTTTGCTGTCATTTATGAACCCATGGAACAATGGTCCAATGGGTATTGTTATTCTTATTCTGATGCTTAGATTGTATTGCTGATAGTTTGATTCATCGAAAAAGAAGCTTCTAGAAAAGGAAAAGGAAAGCTTATTGGTTATTGAGGTTCTTGGACTCAAGGTAGGTTAGGCTTACTCGCAGTTAGATTGAGCTTGATTGTAGTATAATTGTTGATATCTTGTGTGATTGGGCGGGGTTTAGATGATAAATGGTTGAATGGTGATATTTGGGATTAGTTGACTCTTACAGGTTATTGAACTTGCAAAGGGTGATGCCTGACTCTTAGCCTAGAGCCTTGGATTGTTCTACTAGTAGTCTCATGAATAGTAGGAGAAAACTATAGTTGCTCTAACAGATGAGAATGATGTTGCTCCTTAACCCTAAGGGTATGTTCACCTAGGTATTTCTTAGTTTGAAAATGATCTTGGTGTTGGGATTTCTTAGAAAAAATGCTTGAATAAGACTTCCCCTATGGGCTTAGGAAGGATTGATAAGCCTATATGGTATGATTTAGATAACTTAGCCTAATTCTGGGTAGAACTTAGTCTTTTGATAGCTAACTTTGGTATTCTTGGGATTTAGGAGTGGGACTTGACCCACATTAATCTTGAACTATGAAATCCCTTAGAGACCTAGATAGTTGATTAACGTCTAAGTTACGTTTTAGAGGTTATAATGGTTAAACCCGGTTGTCCGATTATGTATATGGTCAATGGTTGGATAATGGGTATACTTCATTGATTATCTTATAGTCATGATATGGATAGCCTTGGAAAGGTGGTGATTATGTATAACATATGAACACTCATGCTCATACTTATACTCATATTATGTAGTAATGATTAATAGGAAAAAAGGATGGTATATGTATCCTACATCCCTATTGCCTTATTATTGTGAAATTATGTATGTTTATTGATTTGGTTATGTATATGGATATATGTTATTCTCTTGGAGGATATGTTGATGTTATTATGATACCTAGTGAATCTGAAATAGGTAATGATGTTATAATCCCGTGTGGGGCAACTTTATATAAGTGCATGTTTATATGAGAGGTTATTCCATGTGTGGCTAAACCATTGTATACTGATACATGATATCTTCCTTTGTAATTGATGCTCATTCATTGTCATTAACCACTAAATAAGAGGTGTGGCCCTTGTTGACTCTAATCAGTAAGTAAAGGTAATTTATACCTATTATTGCGTTAAGGCTAATTGGTATGTGTAATATTGTGTAGAATCAAAGACTTACCTAGTAAATCTACTTGACTTGAATTAATGGTTATGTTATGGAATTTTGTCTAGTAAAGTGGCTTATGTGACAACCAATTATTTCTAATAAATGACTATGACTTGTCGGTTAGATGCCTAGCGAACTAGTTGATGGACCTTACTTGGTTAAAATATGGAAACTAGTCCTGAAGGTTTTAACATGTGAATAGTAATATACTTAGTATTGTATGATGAATGGTTAAGTTATCATCTAGTATGTGATGTTGTGATGTCCTAATTCATGTCTTTTATAATGAGAATCCTAACTAGAGAATGGCCTTGTCATGGGTAAATGATTAGTAGCATTGGTAACATGTAGCTTTTCCTTATTTGATGACTAGTAAACTATAAGATTTGTAAACAAGTGCTTCAAGAAAATAGAGATTAGATTATATAGACTAGACTTGGAGTTCATCAATGAAATTGAGTATAAGTAACTGATAACGCTCAAATTACACTCTTGAATGGGTGTAAGCGATCGTTATCAAAAATGGCGCCGTTGCTGGGGAATATGGTTATAGACTGAAAATTGTGTGCACGAAAATTTGCTGATAGTTAAGTTTTCTTAATTTACGTTTATTTGTTGTTTTTATTTATTGTAGGTACTGTGTTGTTTATGCCAAAAATGAGAAGTTCTGGAGCACCACTATTACCAATCAACCCGGAACCTCAACTAATTGGAAGAATGGATGAACAATAGGAAGCAGAAAGATTAGTTGCTTTAGCCAGGGCTCAGGTGAATGTCCAAAATTTAGGTCAACAAGAACATCACCAAAACCCTGATGATAAGGACTTGGGTGATGATGAATTGTTGAATCCTCAAAACCCAAGGAGAGAGGAGCAAGTTGCTGCACCAATGCAGCGAAACGTCAATAGAAATTATCCAGCTCGAGGTAGATATGGTCAACAGTCTATGCACTATAAGGATGATGATTATGATGAATGAATGGACGGAGCTGGTGCAACGGGTGCTACCATCCCGCTACCGTTGGTATCAGGTGCAAAGTTCAGCATAACAAGTACCATGATCCAAATCTTGAATCTGAAGGGGTTATTTGGAGGCTTTCCTGATGATGATCCTAACATGAATTTGGTGAACTTCATCACCATCTGCAAATCCTTTGACAATCCGAGAGTGAGTTAGAATGCAATCAGATTGAGGTTATTTCCATTGTCTCTGTCTTGAGAGGAAACAATGTGGTTGAATGAGTTAGAGCCTAATTCTATAACCAACTTGAGACAGTTGAAAGATGCATTCCTAGAACAGTTCTTTCCACCCTCCATAAGGTTACAGTTGAGGGACGAGATTAGCAACTTCAGACAGCTTCCGACTGAAGCACTGTATGAGACTTTGGAAAGATCTAAGAAGAAACTTGCACAATATCCAAACCACAATATGACGGACTTGCATTTGATGGAGACCTTGTACAGAGCTTTCAACTCTGAGACAAAGCCAATAGTCGATAACGCTGCAGGTGGTTCATTCATTGACCTCTTTTTTCTGGATGCTTCTGACATGCTAAATTGAATGACCAAGCAAATTCAAGCTTGGCACACTAGGGATTCTGTAGTGGCTTGCCCTACGATTGCAAGTGGTATTACTGAAGAACAGCATAGAAGGGATGAGGAGCGCGATCTGGATATGGCCCACTTAAAGACACAGATGGACTTGTTGGCTAAGCACTTGCTATTCGGAAAGACTGAAATGATTAAGGTTGTGGAAGCTCAAGGTACCGTATCTGCAGGTGTTGATGCTGAGGCCAACTATCTGAGTAATCAGGGGGTTTTCGAGGCAATAGCCAAGAGAACCAAGGTCGTATTTTCTATGACAAGACTCATTATAAAGATAAGGATCAGGGACTTTGGATAAACAATAATGATAGCAGTGGTTTGTATGTTCCTCCTGAAAGTCGGGATGTTGCATCTACTAGTTCTGGAAAGATGTCCATGGAGGACATTATGGAAAAGATGTTGAATGGAGTTGAAGCTAATAACTCGGGGGTAACTATTATGAAAAGTGAGTTTTGTACCCTCAGTCAGTTAGTTAGCTCACACTCTGTTTCTATTAAGTAGTTAGAGCAACAGATAAGCTAACTTTCGGCTACTCTAAACCAGAGAAAAGTGGGCACTTTACCTAGTGATATGATTCAAAACCCACGGACTGATGGCTTTTGTTTAGCAATTACCACTCGGAGTGGTAAGATATTTTTTGGCCCTTCTATGGGCAAAGCCATGGAGAAGGAGGTAAGTGTGAAAGAATCACAAGGAAAAAATCCAGTGGAGTCTGAGAAGGTGGATGGCTTTGTTGACATGTCAGAGAAAGAAGATGACAAGAAAGAGGAAGTGGTATGGAAACAAATGCCAAGACCACCACCTTCATTTCCACTGAGGTTGAAGAAGAAATAAGATAATTAAAACTTTAGCAAGTTCATGGCAATAATGAAACAACTGATAGTGACGGTGCCATTGATGGAGGCACTTTAGAAAATCCCAAGCTATGCTAAATTTATGAAGGATCTGCTGACGACGAAGAAGAAAGTAAGTTGTGAGATGGTGGACAATCTCTACCATTGTAGTCCTATTTTGTCACAGTCCTTAGTACAGAAAAAGCCTGATCCCGGTGCTTTCACTCTTCCATGCATAGTAGGACCCGTGAAATTTGAGAAAGCTTTGTGTGACTTTGGCGTAAGTATTAATTTGATGCCACCGGCCATCTATAAGAGGCTTGATGTAGGGGCACCTACTCCTACAAACATACGACTAGTGATGGCAGATAGGTCAATCAAAAGACCTATGGGTATTCTACATGACGTGCTGGTGAAAGTGGCCGACTTCATTCTCTCTACGGATTTTGTGGTTCTAGACTGTAATGTTGATTTTGAGGTGCCTATTATTTTGGAAAGACCATTATTGGCCACAGAAAGAGTGCTAGTTGATTTGGAGCTCAATGAGCTCAAGTTTCGAGTTGGAAAAAATGAAGCAAAGTTTAAAATGCGCTCATCCACAGTAAATCAAGAAGAGATGAGTGTATTCACAGTCATGGATGTATTCTACGCGGATAAAAAAAGGTATCGGTATGATGTCTAGTAGAAGTCTGAGCATCCAAGATAACTTAGTCGTGCTGCGACATTAAATCAGGCGTTAGTGGGAGGCAACCCAAAATTTTATCTTCATTCATTTTTAGGTTAGTTTTTATTCTTATAGTTAGGTTTTTAATACCTGGAAGGTGAAATCAAGATTATCTGCTAAAAAGGACCCTGAAATCCTTTATGGTAAGACGTCACATGTGTGACGTCTTACCAGAAAATAACATCAGAGAGGTCTAGTATGAAGAAGTGTCTGCCTAACCCTGACGGGATTGCCTCATGAGTTACCATAACTCTGACGGCATTTTTCTTTGTCGTCAAGTATTACGGGCCCAGATGTTAAGTTGGATCCGACCCGGCCCAGTCTTAAACTCTTCACCTTCCCGGTAGTTTATTTGGTTTCCATGTTTAGTTATTTCCTTCCTTAGCTAGAATACATAATATCTTCCTTCCTTCTCCAACTTGATCACAACTAAGCAAGAAAACCTTTCCCTTTAGAGATTGGATTGAAAGCAAAGTGACCAACTTTATTTTGTTATCCACATTCTCTCACCTCAAGCTCACACTTCATACGAACTAATCTTCATTTTAAGGAAGTGTGCAAGTCAACAATCAGGTATGCTCGATGCTTACAACTCTTCTTTCTTTTGGGTATGTATAACAGGAGAAGTTCGACCTTGGTTCAAAGGAGCTTAAATGGATTAAAGAACTACAAGCTACTTTGAATCTAGGGTTTCGCTGGGTTATAACTGAAGAAGATCTAAAGAGCATCTCAAGAACTCAACTTAAGTTAAAATCAAGTCGAAATTGAAGTCAAAAAATCAATCAAAAAGAGAGTAGAAGGATTGTGTTCTGAGCTGACGATATTTATGGTAGGACGTTACATCTGTGATGGCTTACCACAAATGTCATCATAAGTTAAAGAAAAAAAATGAGGTTTTGTTAAGTTCTGACGATATATCTGATACGTCATCATAGGTGTGACGTCTTGCCAGACAATGTCATCAAAATTTGAGAAATTTTAGTAGTCACTTCTTGAGGATGACGACGTCTATGGTAAGCCGTTAGAAATACGACGACTTACCAGAGATGCCGTCAAGACTCTGAACTAAAACTGAATTGAACCCTTTTCAGCGATTCTAAGCAACCACTGATGCATCTTGTTTATTTATATGATTTAGAACACTGAAAATTGACTCTAACTTGCTGCAGGAATAAAAATAACACCCAAGAGAAAGACTCCTAACACTCCAAAGAAAGTGGCGAAGCCAAAAGTGGTTCAAAAGCTTATTAATGAGGACTCTGACTATGAAGATGAAGAACTATTTCTCAGGTAAAAGAGAAAGAAACCAATCCCAAAGGCATTTCCTCCACCTAAACCTATTTAGGTGGAGGATAGTGATGATACTGAAAAGACTACCCCACCTGAGAGTGAGTCCTCTGAGCAAGAGGGTTCCAAGCAAATCGAGTCCGAACATCCTGAGTCTGAGAAGGCTGAATATGAAGAGTAGGGGTCTGAGGAGACATAATCGGTACCACCATCCTCAGAAAAGCAAAGTGATGATGATTCTCCAATTCAGAGAGCTGTAGTGAGATGCCAAAACTCGGAGGTTAAATGTTATGTCAGATGGCTCATTCTGAGAGGTGAGAGGGTATATCTTGATGATTTGCATAGAACTCAATGGAGACCTATTTGGAGACCTATCTTTGAAGAAAACCAAATCATTACCAAAGGGTTGATCAACTACCCGTAGGTGATGAAAATGTTCCAAGATTATGGCCTAGAGTGGACTACCAGAACAGGAGATTTCTACAGTCCAGCAGTAGTACGGATGTTTTATGCAAACTACCAAGCGGACCTAGAAAACAGATCCAAAGAAGGTAAGAGACTATTGAACATGCCATTACTGGAGAAAATTGCAGTGAGGGGAGTGATGGTGAGTATCTCAGACACAACAATAAACCAGTCTCTTCATAGGCCTAACTTCAATATTCAGGATACTTCACCCACATTCTATGCCCATTTGAAAGATAAGGAAAATTAGCACAGATGGTTGGCTACTCATATAGCGAAGGGAGAGCCTATTTGGTTGACCAACCCGAATGAAAGGATCTGCAAAGCTTCTCTGACCCCTGAGGCAAATTTCTGGTAGGGCGTAGTGCGCACGCACTTGATCCCTATAGAAAATGATAATCTACTGGGAGATGATAGGGCCGTACTAATTTCTAGTCTAGTGACTGGGATGTCCCTGGATTTTGGTAAAATTATTGCTGAGGAGATAAAGATTTGGGTGCCTAGACCTGACACTGCATATCCATTCTCATGTCTGATCACTAAGCTATGTGGAGAAGAAAATGTTCCCAACATCACAGGTGTGGATGAGGATGTCGCTGCTTGAAAGACTCACAACCCGATCAAAAGTGAGGAAAATCTACCTGCATTGAGGCTTGAGAAGGGAGAAAAGGTAGCAGTTGACCCTGTTATTCTAGATTCTAGTTCAGTGCCTACTATGGAGGCACAAGATCCTGAGGCAGCAGCAGTACCACCACCAGCTTTAGCACAAGTAGGTTTAGTGCCTACAACTGAGTCAGCTCTATCAGTTTCGGCAGCACCAGCAGGACTTGCTTTCAACTTGCCAAACTTCATAAAAATCGCTAGACAAACTCAATGGTGCGAGGCTCAGTTGAATCAGTTTGCCAAGCAGTTTGCAACTGCTGTAGATAAGAGAATCAGGGCTGCACTTGAGCCTTATGAGACCTTGCCTGCTATGTTTTCTGACTTGGAGAATTGATTTGATGTGAGAGAAAGAGAAATTTCAAGTACAGAGCTTAAACAGTTCTGATCTAAGTTTAAGCAGATGAAGATGGAGTTTGGGGTGATTAGACAACTCCAGTGCCTTATAATAACAGAAGATGTGGCTGAGGAGCCTGAAGGTAAATTAGAGTTACTTGATCTTACTGAAGAGCCTGTGCAGAACAAGAAAAACAAAGAAAAGAAAGATGAAAAAATAAAAGAAAAGAGAAAGAGATAAAGAGATGATGAGAATGAGGGCAAACCCGAGAAAAAGGCAAAGAAAAAGAAAAAGTCTCAGAAAACAGGAGCAGAAGAGATGACGCAAGGAAGTGATGAGGTAGCAACCACTGACAAAGCGAACCTGAAATGGGCAATACAAGTGTCCCTAGAGGACTATTTGAGAAGGGAGGAGGCACTCCGAGCTAGAGCCGTAGGAGCCTCATCCAGTGCACCTCCTTCAGATGCAGTGGTAGTTGATCCAGCGCAGCAGCAGGCTCTAGATATAAGTGTCCCAACTGGAGATACTGATGTAGGGGTAAAACCCCATGATCCTCGTACTTGACCTCTACCAGGTACGCCCTAAACCCTTAGTTTCATTTTGTTTTGATTTTAAGTTGAGGGTGTAGGGTAGCATATTGTTGTAGCATATTCTACAAATAACTAGGAGTAGTGTAAGTTCTGCAGGTAGTCAAATAATTTTTTATTTTATTTTGAACACCTCTCTGAAGGTTTGTTTTGCATGACTGTGTCAATTGCCTCAAATTACGACTATTGAGCATCTGGTTCGGGCATTAGTTTCGTACTTAACAATCACAACTGAATAACTGCATGAACCAGATAAGTAATAGTTAGTGAAATGCTTGTGTACCAAGTGTGTGTGAGATCTTACTGTGTTCCTTGTGGTATTGCTGAATCTAGAACTTGCCCAATTTATTTTGCCTTGGTTGAGAGATAGGGGTTAGGAAAGAATCATAGGCCATTTTTGAATTTTAGTCACTTTTAGCCTAAATGACCTTTCATGTACTGTATTATATCCCTTGATCCCCGTTTTAACCTAAATTGACCTTTTTCTTTCTATGAAACCCATCACCATCCCTTTTTAACTCATAATGAACCTGTTTTGACTTTGGTCCTTCTTGGACACTGTGCACCTCAACGTAGGCAAACAACCTAAGTTGAGGGTGGATATCATAGGGGTGCGTGATATAAGTTAGGTGTGAAAAAGGGTAGAATAGAAGAGAAAGAATCAAAGAAAAAGAATAAAAGGTTGGTGTTTGTGAAAAAAATAAGGAAAAGAAAATCTATTGGAATAAAAAGAAGTGCACCCATCCTGAAAGTGTGATCAAGAAAATAAAAAGAGACAAAAAGAGGTTAATAAGTAGACCCTACAATATAATGTAGGTCCAAGGAGGTTAGTCACTCTAAATGTCGTTTAATACCATACCAGCCCCTAGCCTACGTTACAAGCCTGAGAAAGTCCTATAGTGATCCTAGCTCACCTGTCTAGACACTTCGGTAATGAAGATAAGGGAAACCATATAGTATTTGGCATACACTGGTTGAACTTCATTCTGAGTGTGAGAGTCTTTGTGATTATCCCGATGATTATACCTTGATTGCTGATAATGAGAGAAAAGGGGAATTTCTTTGTTGTGAGGGCACACTAGTATCTTACTAAGTTACTTTCTTGTTTGGGTAGTGTACATTACATGCATGATTTTTGCCACTTAGTGATGCCATGGGTAGAATCCTTTGTGTTACATTGTTGCTTTTCAATAAATTGCACAGTAGTTTGAGTTGGTTGACCTTGGAGGTGGTAAATTGAGTTTTGAGCTAAGAATTGGTTATTGACTACTGAATGTTTGTTGTATTCTCTTAGTTGTGTTTTGGTTTCTTGAGGACAAGCAATTGTTTTAAGTTGAGGGTGTCCATTTTTGATAACGCTCAAATTACACTCTTGAATGGGTCTAAGCGACCGTTGTCAATATAAAACCCAACTAGGTTGGGGTTGAATCCCATAGGGAATAGGGTGTGAACGTCAATTTGTTTACAAAATACTTTACTGGTAGTTTATCATTTCCGAAAGTTGGGGGTTTAAAGTTCACAATGTATCAATCTTCACTTTCTGAATTTTTAAAGTTGTTATCAATATAAATGGGAAACCAGGGTTATGATCACCAAAGGTTTCGGGTATTGAGAGATACCAGGTAATGCTAGAGATCTTCGGAATGAGTATAAAAATATAATATCCCTGACTATGATACTATCTGACTTATCTCTCGACCTCACCAGATAATTTATTATCTAATTCTCTCAAACTTAGATAATTTATCTATATCCAATTGGATGTTATCTCAGGTAGATTAATCTAGTTACAGCATTAATCATTAAACAGAAGGGTGGTAGCTTCTGAGTCCCTATTGATAATTCTCGTTCTCTAGTCTATTTCTCAGTTAGAAGCAAATAAAACCTAAGGCATAATCTAATATTTGCAACTACTAGATTTCAGTTAAAACCACAGAATTTCAAGATGTTCTACTACTCTTTGAATACATTAAACACCTAGCATCGTATCAAACCTTTATCCTTGGATCCCATAACCCCAGCTAATGAAATTAGCCGCTCATGATTTGATGAAGCAAAGCACAAGTTGAATTCATGATGATAATTATAAACTTAAATATAGATGGAAAACAACGAATAATTTCTTCAATTAAATCCCAAGTTAGAAACCCAAGAATAGTTGATAAGAAAGAAACTAAAAATAATTGGCAAAAGAGAACAATGTGCGTGTTTCTCCCTCCAAAATTCTTGTTCTGAATAATGAAAGCTTCCTCTCTTAAAACCCCTAAAAACTACTATTTATACTAAAGCCTAATTAAGGAAATAAAATAACTAAATCACAGTTGGGCTCGGATTTAGATAACGCCATATTAGTGTTGGACGTCTGGCTTCTGACGGTGTCTCAGATATGTCGTTAGAAGTCATGCCATCTTGATCTATTCTGCCTCACTCTGATGATGTTCTATGACGGCTTACCATACTTGTGACGACATGTAGCAAATCTCGTCAGACCTTCAGCTTATTTCACCATGTTCCTCCTCACTCTGACGGTATATTTTGACGGTTTATCACACTTGTGATGACATATTGAGAATGTTGTCACTCTCATCCAATAAATTTTCTCCACTGTTCTTCCTGACACCTTTTTTTGGTAACTTACCACTTCTTTGACGGCTTGTAAAAAATGCCATCAGACTTATATCAGCTCACTTGTACCAGATTTTACTTATTTTATTCATCTTTCCTATATTTTCCTCCCATCCTTGCTACAACTTCAATATCACAAGAAAACGATCAAAAACAACCAAAAGTTGCTTAAGATTTCGCAATTATTTAGAGTTAAATACCTCAAATGTGTTAGCATCTGCTCACCCATCAGTAACTCTATAAATATGCTATGGTAATACCGGTTTCATGGTACTAAATTTCAGTGTTGATAATGATTGTAGACCGTGGTAATAGGCCATGGAGGAAATATGAGTCTGCTGTTTTTGGGTGAGTAGTTGTACAATATTGCCTTGATCTATTGAATGTTTGATCGTTTGGTGTGCTCTTTGGTGGTATGGAACGCCATGATAAGTTCTTGTATTGCAATCCTTTGGTGTACTCTCCGGTAGTATGGGATGTCGTGACAAGTTCTTTATTGTGTTCCTTTGCGTGTACTTCCTAGTGGTTTGGAATGTAGTGGTAAGTTCTTATGCTTTTTATTCTAATGATGGCTGGTGTTGGTCATGGTAGATAAACATTAGTTATTCTATATATGTGGCTTTATGCTTTTAGAATGATTACTCATTTGTATGACGATTATGGTATATGTTGACATGATACGTGATGATAGTTCCCTAGTAGATTAGTTATTTTATACAATGATATTGAAGAAGATTCAAGGTCGATACTATACCTTTACTTTAAGTTATTGTCTTGATTTATATCATCCTTATATTATAATTTATCTCATTCGGCCGATGATAGCTACTGAGTACCCATGTTTTGGTACTCATACTACACTTTTGTACCTTTTTTGTGCAGACCCAAGTTGTAGTTGCCGCCATTGAGTTGGGGTTATGTTGTGTTGATCATTAGAGATAGGGTGAGCCCTTGGAGTTCGAGTTGCCCTCTTTCCCTTCAATCCTTACTTTGTTAATAGTATTCGAGACAATTGTATAAGAATATCTAAGTTTATCTGACTTTGAGTTATAATATTTTTTATTGAATTTAGAGTTGCTCTTGTACTTATATTACCTGGTCATGGGATTGGTATTCGAATGTTAGTTGTTTCTTTTTTGGAATTTTGTTTTTATATTGTGTTACTATATAGGGCCCATGTTGGACGATTCTACCAAGGTAACCCATTGTCTTAGCTCCAGGTTACAGTGTTGTCTTACCTACTGTTTGGTTGTACTATGTTCCATCATGACTCGGAAATTGGGTCATGACATGCCTATATTTTGATAGTGGTAAATATGGATTCTGTTAGAGGCTTTGTAGACATTGTAAAGTTGTCATATGTATTTATAGTTTCCCTTTTCATATGTACTAGTTTGGTAAGTTGGCTAGTTTTTTATATATGGATAGCTTCTCTTAAACTATTCATATTACACAGTAGTTTATTTGCTCATCATAGGTCATTCATAAGGCATGTGTTCATTTGTTAATTGTCATCCTCACCTAGGGTTGGGGTGTGACAAATAGTTTCCTTCCAGACACATAATACATAGTATCATGGAAGTAACGCATAATCAATCAAGAAGATAGTATTTTTGAATTAAAGTAAGTTTATATATTTTTATTAACCTCAACTCCATGCCTGTAGGCCTACACATGCTTTCTCCCGTCAATTCTAAATTATAAAAATAAGAAGTAACATAATTGTCTTCTCATTCAACCTAGCCTTCCAGGACACTAAGCTTTTCGAAGAAGAAAGATTAAAGAAGGATGCTCTTTCCTATCCTTTATGCCTTGGAATAATCAGTCATCTAAGAATCAAGCTATAATAAGAGTAACTAAACAATTTCTCTTCAAAAAAAATATATTTGGAATTCTACCCTTAATCCAAGCTATACCATTTGCAAGGTAAATTAGTCATCTACAAGTTCTTTCTAGCCCAACTTATCTCCATTAATGGAGATTTTTATTCTAACATTCTCATCTTTACAGAATTCAAGGTTTCTAAAGCTCAAAAATCAAAATTTGGTTAATGAAATTCATGTTAGGAATCTATAATTTATAATCTAGAGTCCACTCTTGGAGATATGAAGAACACCCATAAGTTTTTCTTAAACAAATTTCCATTAAACGTTCGTCTAAGGATTCAAATGTGTTAAAAGATTAAAATGAAGGAAATTCACCCTAAAATTTGTAAATTCTCCCCTATAGGGCCAGGGAATAATGTTTGCATTTTTAGACATAAAACACAGCTGGAACTTAATTAAATACTGCCAGAATTGTTGCTACAGCAAAATACTCGTGTCTTCCTAGATAATGCTTAGTAAAACGGTCATAACTTTTTGTTTAGAATTTGAATTTACGAATGGTTGGTATAATTTGAAATATGACTCAATGATCTTTGATTATATAGTTAATGATCCCCATAAGACCAATATTCTAGGAAATTTAATCATTTGATGTTTGCTCTAGTATAAACCCATATTGAAACTTTATCAGAAAGAAAGTTTTCCAACTTAACTTTGTGTTAGAGATATTATACGACCTTAATTCATGCCTAAAGAACATATGAATTAATGTCTCAATATTAGAATGATGAATAATTAAATTAACAGGGCTTGAGTCTATCTAGTCACATCTTAATGCTAAAATCTTTGCCTTAAAGCTTGAGGTGACACAACCAACAAAATGATGGTTCTTTTAGACTCAATTAAATATTTAATAAAAAATATTAAGAATTTTTAAGAATTTATAATGGATATTTAGCAACAACAAAATGGGCCATTATAATTAGATACGAATTTATTCATTCATCCTTAAATGGGCATCCGATGGGGAGAAGCATGAGGTTGGAATTAGAATGAAATTATAAATAGAGTTTCATATATTGCACCTTATCTCACTCACTTGATATCATCAACAACTAACCCACATGGCCTACTAAATCTTTAAATCAAGGATATTTTAAAAAAATGAATATGCGGAGCCAACTATTTATGCATGAATTACTTTGTCCCCATATAATGGACTATGTCTTAAACTTTGGTTTTGTGAGTCAAAATAATATAAGAAGGGTTAAAAGATTTACCTTGAAGAAGTTAAACACCTAAATTCACTGTTTTTTCACCCTAGGTTCATTCTCTCATCACATAAATAAAGGATGAGAAATGAATTTCAAAAGTCAAATTAAAAACAAGAAACTACGACATTTATCATTGTGGCAATGCCTTTATAGAAAGAAAACAATCTATTGTGGTAGAGCCTTTGACCACTGCAGAAAAAATTTCATTCCTAGAATAGTATGTTCTGCCCATATTCCAGGTACCACTATTTTGCAACACAAAAATCATGTTACAGATAATAAATTACAACTTTATATCATTAATTATAATTAACGGTGAACTATAACACCAAAATAAATTATTAAAAGTTCTATGAGAAGTTACATGAGTTTACTACTTGAATTTCCAAACTAGATATGTCACATCTAATACACCCAACATATACACTCATCTTGAGACACTTGACTCAATTTCTATCCAAGACTACCTTATTGAGAATCTACATCTTGATCATTTACAAGTCACGCCTCTATTTACATGTCACATAACATAGACATTCACATGCACTAAATCAGGACTACTAGATTTATATAGGCATCCTTAGGAAAAGGTCACTTGATACTCCACTTTTGCATTGATGTGATACCATTATTTAATTTATCTAACCCTTTCACTTGCCATTGGATACTATCTCTGAACATTGAGTTCTTGTGTTTAATTAGATCACCCCACATAGCTTTATGTTCTTTTTCTATACTCTTGGTGAACTCTACTTTTTATTAGGTCACCCCTCATAGGTTCATGTTCTTTTTTTGTACTCTTGGTGGACTCAGCGATATTCTTCTCAACATCCTCTAAGCATGTTTTATCAGTGCTAAGTTTATTCATAATGATACATCTCTCTCATTAAATTGGGGATTAGGAACCTATTTCCTAACAATCTACCAATTATTATGGATTGTGGCCTCTATCTCCTCAACCTTAATTTTCATATTCATCAATTAGTTTGTGGGTCAAGATATACCTTTTAGATATCTTCTCGGCCCATTTTGTTGGTTGAAATATTTGTGCTATTTTCACTATAGAGGGGTATAATTAACTTTAGACCACATGAATATAAGAATTTTATTTGGAAGAAATAATTTCATATGTACATGGTTGATGAATCTAATTAATAATTTGTCAAAGGCTTGATATCTCATAAAGCCTTACCATAAAACTCTTAGTTAATAGTTGATGGTTCAAGTTGAAAATCCATCAAGGACTTGAAATCTTATCTTCTGAGCCATTAGGTTTATCTGATATACACATGCTAATTATTTAAAGTTTATGGTACATTTAATGGATCATCAAAGAGTTGGCAATTCTTTAAATCCTCAAATATATCCTAACAAAGGCATGGGTGAGTAGTGACATTGAAATTATAACTCTCCTATATATCATTATCCTTACAAGCTCAAGCAAGGTGCATATTTCATGGTTCAATGGGACAACGACAATTCCCAAATATAGGTTAGGGTTACTCAGATGTTACACTTACATTAATCACTTCTTCTTCCAAACTTTGTAGGCAACACAATTTTCACAAAAAATTTAGGGTAAGGTGAAAATATGCTTCCCTCCGATTTATATAGTAACCCACTCACCTTTAAAAAATTAAATTAGACATATACTTAAAAAATAATGCACAAAAAACTCCTTGGTGAAGATGGAACAAAAAATATAATTCAACTTTTGCCCTAGATTTTCTTTGAATGATTTAAACACGGGTAGTAGAAGGTTGTGATTGGAATTGAGTTGGGTAGATGAATTATATGGAAAATGATAAGTAGTTATGGTAGTTGGAGAGTTTCGTTCATAGGTGAAGGTGATGGAAGCAGGATTTACGAGGGGTAATGATTAATTTTGAGATGCCTTTTCTTTAATATATTAAGGGTTTTGTATTGGGTAATTAGGGTTTGTTTAGATCATATTTTATAGAATTAGAGATACATGGTTTTGTTTTGGAATGTATTGGATAGTTGGTTGAGGTTTATTAGGTAAAGCTACTTGTATCAAAAAAAAATTTAAAATCGGATACTTACCTTAGCCTCATAAACATTGTTGGTTTTCAAAAGGCAGATGTCTCGTCAAGCATACAGTTAGACTTAAAATAAGATCTCTTTAATTCATTAGATGTTGATATAGGTGATGGCGCTTCATCATGTTGATGAAGCATCAGGTGAGTCATCACCCTTATCCACATTCAATTTATTTTATAGTCATAAGTGACTCTGGTTTTGATAAGTTGTCAGCTGCCTCATAAGATGCCAACCTAGACATCACCTCTAAATATTTAGCTTAATTCCTACCTACATTCATAATGTTCACACTTTAACAAACACATCATCCAACTCCAAGGCATACAACCTAGTTAAAAATAAATTTCTGGCAATATTCATTGATGGCCTCCCAGTTGCCCCTGGTTTTACGTTATGGCACAAATCAAGTACCTTGTTTACTCAGAGCTCGTCAAGGTACTCCATACATAATAGTTTTACCTCATATATTATCCCAGAGTACTACTTCAAACATTCTCTAATAACTTTGAAGTATTCGACTTTGTGATTCTCCAATTCAATCACTTTTGAAGGGAACAGTTGCATCACTGTAAAAGGATTAGACTACATGGATCTGAGTTTCCATGAATAAAATAGGTATTAAAGTTAAAAATAAATACCAAGTCTCATGCGCTGAATTCTTACTTTTCAATTCTACAGTCAGATACAACTTCAAATTCTCTTTATGTAAGGATTATCTTTCAACTTATCCAACTCATTAATTTGTTCAATCAATAGGTTAGAGGTGTCACTCGAGTTGATTTTGATGTTTTTGAGTGCCCATTAGGATTTATGAACAAGATTCACTAGTAAATGATATTTGTTGCTAAAAACCAAACGATTTAGAGTTACATCAAAATATGAGTTTTGTGTGCATTACTATATGCCCATAGGGCATGGTCAATATTTAAAGCCCAAATAGTTTGTTGGCTTTCACTATTCAGGGAAAAATCATATTTATTTCTCCATTCATTGCATCTACCTAACCATTAATTTTTATAAGATATGGGGTGGCCATTTTGTGTTACTTGACTTCATAGTTACTGAGCATAAAATTATTTGTTATAAAAATACAATCCCCTATCACTGATGACCTCCCTTTGAGTATCAATTTCATGAATGATATCATACTCTTGCTTTAATTTTTTGGAAGTGACACAGATCCCACACATTTATATATGCAATCCAAAGCCACCAATGTCTAATTTTTGTTGAAAACCTCATAAAGGGACCCATAAAGTGGAGGCCTCATACATCATATAATTTGACTTCGAGGACTGGGGCTATGGGTAGGTCATTCCATCGTGATATAGCTCCCTACATTGTAATTTGACACATGCCTTTAAAAATTCTTATGTATCTTGATATATTGTGGGCTAGTAATACCTACTTTTTAATATTTTCTATGAACTGTGTGTACCACCATGATGTCCCCCCATAAGAGATGAATGACATGTTTTTAATGTACTCTTTATTTTAACTTCTTGAACAACTCTTCTTATCAATTTGTCAGCATAGATCTTAAACAAATATAGCTCATCTCGAATGTATTTACTCACATGATGTGGTATATTCTTCCTTTGATGAGAATTTATATCTTTTATCATTATATCACTACCAACATAATTAGTAAAATCAGCAAGCTAAGGTACATGATCATAAGAATCCACTAATACTTTCTCATAGGGAAATGAGTCTTCAATTTCTACCTCATTCTCCACTTTAATCATATATTCAAGTATAGATAGAAGGTCAACACTTGATTTTAACGTATGGTCTTCGACTACAAAGAAAAATACCTGATGTAAGAGAACCCATTGAATCAACCAGGGTTTTATATCTTTCGTTACCTTGAGGTATCTCATGGTATACTAATATGTGTGCACCACCCCTTGCACCAAGAAGTTATTCCTAAAATTTCTCATAGGCATATACAATTGTAAGTAACTCTTGATCAATCAACATATAATTATTTTATGCTTCATTCAGTGTTTTGCTCACATAATAAAATCGAGAGAAAAAATTTCTCATGTTTTAACCCAAAATATAACCAATTTCCATGCCACTTGAATGACATCTAACTTTGAATAGTTTGACTAGTCTAGAGAACCATTAATAAGAGCAAAGGCAAGCTTTTATTTATGTTAATTAAACGCCTTCAAGCATCATTAAAAAATAACGTATCCTCCAGCTCCAATAACTTGCAAAGTGTATTCGAAATTGTAGAAAAGTCCTTTATAAACCTATGATGAAAACCTACATCACCAAGAAAACTATATACCCTCTTACAAGGGTTGGTGGAGGTAACTTATCAAATTACTTTAATTTTTTCTATGTCAACTTCAAAACCCTTTTCAAAACCTTTGTGCCCCAAAACAATTCACTCATTTCCCATGAAGTGGCATGTCTACCAATTCAGCAACAAATATGTTTCATTGAATCACTATGAAACCGTGCAAATATTTTCCAAGCAGTCTTCAAAACCAACACCCACTAAGAAAAAAACACCCATAAATAATTCAATAGTTGATAACTCTCAACTTACACCTCAAATTAGTGTAATGCGGTCGTCGTCAATATATTTACCCAACTTCGGAGTCGGGGTCGAATACACAGAGAACAATGTGAGTGGCGATTAAACTAGTTTGAAATTATAGATACAAGTTAAATTTAAACAAATGATACAAAAATATAAAATGGGATTTTAGTATTAATGTTTGTAATCAATATAAATTGAAAACCAGAGTTATGTTCACTATGGGTTTCGGGAATTGAGAGATACTAGGTACTGCTTAAGACTTTTAAAGTAAGTAGGAACAACAGAATATCCCTGAGGACTATACTATCTGACTTATCTCTCGACCTCACCAGATAATTTATTATCTAATTCTCTCAAACTTAGATAACTTATCTATTTCCAATAGGATGTTATCTCAGGTAAATTAATCCAGTTACGACATTAATCATGAAACAGAAGGTTGGTAGCTTCCGAGTCCCTGTCGATAATTCACGTCCTCTAGTCTATTTCTCTATTCAAGAAAATAAACCTAAGGCATAACCTATTGTATGCAACCAACAGATTTTAAGTTAAAACAACAAAATTTCAAGACGTCCTACTACACTTTGAACCCTTTAAGTACCTAGAAGCATATCAAACCCTAATCCATGGATCCCATAACTCGGGCTAATGGAATTAGCCGCTCTTAATTTGATGAATGAAATAAAAAGTTGAATTCATGATAGTATGTATAAACTTACGAATGGATGAAAACAACAATTGTTTCTTCATTGAATCACAAGACAATAATCCACAATAGTTGATAAGGGTTGAAGGGAAAATAAAAAAAATACTTGATGAAAAAGATGAGGCAATGTACGTTCCTCCCAAGTTCCAAAAACAAGATTGTGAGATTAAAGGATTAAAGAGGATTGTCCATAAAACCCTAAAAGATGCTATTTATACTTAACCCTAATTATGGAAATAAAATAACAAAAATGATAAAATTCTTAGGATTAGGTGATGTCGTCGCTGACGCCACGTTAAGGTTCTGACGCCTTTTCACGGATAGCGTCAGAATTGCTCCAATTGCCTTCAAAATTTGTCTTAGGCTAACGATGTAGATGATGCCGCATCACCGATCTGATAGCATATCACCAACTTCGTCAGATTTCTTATTCAAGCTCAATTCTCTGGTTTAGGCTGACGCCCATCATGATGTCTTATTAGCTCTTTGACGCCATGTCACCAATGTCGTTAGAACTTTCTCTCAGACTTCAACTCTCTAGTTAGTGCTGACGCCGCTTCTGATAGCCTATCACAGGGATGACGATGTATCAGCGATGTCGTCAGCCATGCCTCTTTCTCTTTTTTGCTCAGTTTTCAACTCTTTTGCTCCGATGTTATTTATTTTCCATCTTTTTACCTTTTTTGGAAAATTCACTGGAAAACACATCAAAACAACAAAAGTTGTTGAAGATTTCACAATTGTTTTGAGCCAAAAAGCATTAAATATGTTAGATTTTTCTCGCACATGAACACCCTCAACTTAAAATAGTTGTTTGTCCTCGAGCAATAAAACAACTAAAAGAGTCTACAAGTCATTCAACAGTCAACAACCATTGTAACTCAAAGCTCAGTTACTATCTCCAAGGTTAACTACTTCAAAACTAACTGTATAGATTATTTGGAAATCAACAATATAACACAAAGGATTCTTTCCATGTCATCAGTTAAGTACCATCAATCATGCATGTATCAATATGTCACTACTCCAAAACAAGTAAGTAACCTAGCAAAATTCTATTGTTCCCTCACAACAAGGAAATTCCATTTTCTCTCATGAAAATTCAAAATATAAACACGGGGATAATCACAAAACACTCACTCTCAGAATGAAGTTCAACCAGTCTATGCCAAATACCATATGCTTGCCCTTATCGTCATTACCAAAGTGTCCTAACCGGTAAACTAGGATCACTATAGGTCTTTCTTTGGCTTGTAACGTAGGCTAGGGGCTAGTATGATATTACATGGCATTTAGAGTGACTACCCTCCTTGACACTATCAAACTTGTGGGGTCTACTTGTTAACCTTTTTTTCACTCTTTTTCTTTTCTTTTCTTTTTCTCTTTATCACACATTCAGAATGGGTGTGGTCTATTTTTTTATTCAAACAAATTTCTTTCTTTGCTCTTTTTCACCAACACCCAGTCATCTATTACTTTCTCACTTAGTCATTTTTTTTACTCAACCCTTCTTCATTCCCAATTTATATCACGCAGCCCTATGATAGCCACCATCAACTTAGGTTGTTTGCCTAAGTCAAGGTACACAGTGTCCAAGGAGGACCAGGGCCAAAACAGGTTCATTACCATTAAAAAGGGAAGGTTATAGGTATCATAGAAAGAAAATGGTAAATTAAGGCTCAAATAGGGATCAAGGTATATCATGAATTATAGGAAGGTCATTTAGCCTAACAGTGACTGAAATTCAAAAACGGCCTATGATCCTTTCCTAACCCCTATCTTTCAACTATGGTAAGATGAACCGGGCAAGTTCTAGATTCGGCAATACAAAAAGAGAACTCGGTATAGTCTCACGCACACATGGCACACAAGCAATCTCACTGGCTGCTACTTATCTGGTTCATGCAGCAGTGATGAACGAGCAACTAAACTAATCCCATGACGAGATGCACAGTGTTATGCAAAACAAACCTTCAGAGAGGTGTTCAAAGTTATAAAATTAGTTAACTGCCTACAGAACTTGCACTACTCCTACTTATTTACAGAATATTCTACAATAGCATGCTACCCTACACCCTCAAATTAAAATCAGAATAAGATGAAACTAGGGGTTAGGGTATACCTGGAGTCAATCAAGTCTTAAATCATGGGTCGTGACCCTGCAGCAGTGTCATCCTCATCCAGATCTTATCTCTGCTTTGGTGCATCTAGTCTTCTAGATTAGGCTCTTATAGCCCTCACTCGCAGTGCTTCTTCCCATTTCCAATTGTCCTCTCGGGACGCTTGCGTTGCCTTTTTCAGATCTGCTTTCTTTTGTTCTGTTAGCTCATCATCTGCCTTTAGTGTCTTCTCTCCCTTCTTCTTCTTCTTTTCTTTTTTCTCAGCTTTGCTCTCATTCTCATCATCTTTTTGTCTCTTTTTCTTACCTTTTTTAGCTTCTTTGTTTTTCTTCTTTTTCATTTTCACTGGATCCGCAGTGAGATCAAGGATTGAAGGTTCATCCTCAGACTCTTCAGCTTTCTTCCCTACAGTCATCATAAACTGGTGTTAGTGTACCACCACCATATCAGCTTTTACCTTCTCTAGGTCCACTCTGAATTCAGCGAGCTCTACTCCAGTCAACTCCTGTGCCCTTGCATAAAAACGGTTCTCCAGATCCGCAACCCGTGCAGGTAAAGAAGCAAAGGGCTCAAGATCAGCCCTGATTCTCTTATCTATAGTAGTAGCAAACTTCTCAGCAATGGCACGTAGTTGCGTCTCACACCATCTGGCCAGTTTGGACACTTTTCTGATATCAATAGATGGGATGCAACTTTTGTTGGTGCTGTAGGAACTGATGGACCTGGATCATCCTCAGGAACTGAGTCTTTCTGTGAAGCCTCAGAAGCTTGCACCTCCACTTCAGGTGCTGAACTAGGGATTACAACTGATGGGTTCACCTCAACCCTCACCTCTCTATCAACTGTTAGCCTTGGCTGATTTTCCTTATAGCTAATAAGGTTATGGGTCTTAGTGGCATACAGTGTATCATCAATCCCAGCAATATGTAGTCTCTCTACCTCTGTGCATAGCTTGGTAATCAGACAAGGGGATGGATAAGCGGTGTCAGACCTCATTACCCGAATCTTGATCTCTTCAGCTATGATCTCTCCAAAATTTATCTTAAGGTTGACCACAAGACATGCGACTAATATTACTCGATCATCACCTAGAATATTATCTCCATCGGTCGGCATCAAATAGGTACGCATAACACCTACCAAAACTTTGCCTCTTTAGTCAAAAAAGACTTGTAAATACGTTCACTGGATCGGGTCAGCCATAAAGGATCTCCCTCATCTATAAGTGTAGATAACCATGGACGATGGTCATCCTTACTCTTCAGACGATGGTAGAATACAGTATTTGTGACCTGAGGAATGAAGTTGGGTCCATGTAGAAATCTGTTGATAGTCGTGTCAGAAATAGCTACATTGACCTCTTGAACTGGAACTCTGGTCAACAAAGGTTGGTCTGCTATGGTTTCTCCATTCTTGCACATTCCCTCTAGCCTAGACTGGTAGTTCGCATAGAACTCCTAGAATAATGTAGGACAAAATGGATTACCTCCCTTGACAGTCCATCCCAGCCTATAATCTCTAAATTTCTTCTCAACTGCAGGATACCTAGGAAATCCTGTGATGATGACTCTTTTCTATGGAAACACTGGCCTTCTGGCAGATCTTCTTTTTGTTCTAATCAAACGTTTGAGGAAGATGGCCTCTGCTTCAGGGATCTGCCGTATAACATTCTCTCGAACCTCAGGATTCTTACATTTTATCAAAGTTCCCCGAGCTGGGGATTCCTTCTCAACTTGATTCTCAGTCGAGGGAGTTTCAGAGGATGGTTCCTTAGAATCAGATTTGTTAAACTCAGCATGTTCTGCCTCCGGTTCTTCAAATTCATCCTTCTCAGACTCAAGCTGTTCAGACTCAGTTTTCTTAGAACTCTCTTTCTCAGAAGATTCACTCTCAGCTGGAGTGGTGGTATTAGTATCATCACTATCCTCTACCTCAATGGGTTTAGGTGGAAGAGGTTCCTTTGGACTAGGTTTCTTTCTCCTCCACCTGAGAAGTGGTTCTTCATCTTCATAATCAGAGTCTTCATTAATGAACTTTTGAACCACCTTGGGCTTGGCAGCTTTCTTTGGAGTGTTAGGATTTTTTCTTTTAGATGCCATTAGAATATTCCTGGACCATAAGACAAACATAATTTAATATTCAAGGTACAACAATCAAAACATTTTATTCAAGTTCAACAACTTAGCTTTATAATTATGGTGTGACTACATGGCTGATAAGGCGTCACATTTGTGATAGCCTATCAGCTATGTCGTCAGCCTTAAACAGAACGGCACACTTCTCTTAAGATTGTGACGACATTCTTGATAAGGCGTCATAGTTGTGATAGTCCATCAGGTAGGTCGTCAGCCTTAAATAGAGAATCTTTTCTTTTTCCAATTTTTTGACGACATAAGCTAATAAGGCGTCACGCTTGTGATAGCCTATCAGCAACGTCGTCAGCTCAAAAATTTTCCCACTCAGTTTGCATTCTTAATTTTGGGACCAAATTCTACGTATAACCACATGGAGCTTTTGCTTTTGTACTTGGGTTTTAAATTTTTGCAATTTAGGCACAACTTAACCCTAATTTCCAATTTCCATGCTATTACAACTTGAACTCAAGTTTCTCCTTTTTTTGATCATCAAGTTTTCAACAAATTTATCACTTCAATGAAAGGAGAACCAAAGTTATGAGCATACCTGATGAGTTGACTCTATTTGATTACATGAGAGAGAAGAAAAAATGAGAGCTGGACTTTGATTTTCCTTACAATCCCACAACTATCAGGAAGGATGTTTCCTTGTATACTTGGGAGTATTTTGAAAGGAAGAAAATATCCTAACTAAGGAAATAAAATAATAACTTAAAGAAGGAAATAAAATAAAAAGCGGGAACTTGAAGGGTTCTGTATCTGGGTCGGGTCGGATTTTAACTAGTTTGGGCCAAGATTTTCAAAACAGGATAATGGATGACGACAACTTGTGATAATCCGTCATAAATGTGATAGCTTATCACGGAGGTCATCATCCATAACAGAGAAGGTCTCAGCCTCTGGTCTTTCTGACGACATTGGTGATAAGCTGTCACAGTTGTGATAGCCTATCACGAATGTCGTCAAGACCACTTGGCTTGCTTTCTTTAATTTTTACCTTGACCTTTTTGTACCTCGTCAGTTCCTTCCTATTACTACCTAAATGAATAAAAACAAAATGCATGAAAATAAAATTTTGGGTTGCCTCCCAATAGCGCCTAATTTAGTGTCACGGTACGACTCAACTCAGATTTTTCCTTCCATCTTGAGGATATGAACTTCACCCCTAACTTAGAGTCCATCTTTTTACCTCGCTCATAGAAAGGTGGTACAAAGATTAAGAAGCCGAGTAATGGATGATGCATGGTAAACAACTCAACTTTAAAGTGAGGTGTGTTTTTGTGTTGCTTATCAAGTGTAAAATAAAGAATATAGGATTGTTGTTCCTCATCTTCATAGTCTTCCACTATTTTAGATGATTCCACAAACAAGATATCATCTAAACATAATATGGAAAAATGCTTCGAGTCTGGCCCAACAAATCCTACTTAAAAATTTACACTATCCTCTACACACTCACTTTTATTCATTTTCTCAACATTTTTACTTTGAATTGGGCTAGAGTCTTCATAAGAGATTTGCTTGGCTTCGTTTTTTGCCTCTAGCACCTTTTCCTCAATCTTGGCATCATTCCTCATGGTTGGCTTGGTTGGTTAGGAAATCTCCAAGGGTTGATCAACATCAAGCTCATCATCAGTATAGTAATCTTGCTCTTCATCGTCACACTCTTTCGTTATTTTAATTGATTCCACAGACAAGATATCATCTAAACATAATGTAGAAAAGTGTTTTGGATGATTGACCTCGATATCTATCTCTTTTATCCTTTCTCTTCCCTCATTAAATGCCATAATGTCTTAATGTATGTCACATATGGTATCATTCATTGTGTCTATACGATCCAACATGAGTTGAAGCATAGCTTCAATGTCACACTTTCCAGTGTTGCGATCTTCCTTTTATTGACCATAAGATCTGGCATACTCATAAGAAGAACTAGAACTTGGGTTAACGTAATACGGGGAGGGGGAATTTGAGTAATCACTCCAATGTCTATCTTGACCACCACATAAAGAACAATTATACTCTCGGTAGGATGGAGATGGTGCACACATCTCTCTTCGAGGAGCATATCTACAGTCATGCCAAAAGTAGGGTCCATCAAAATATGGACATGGATCATCCAGATAAGATTTCCAACCATCAAACTCATATTCATTCCATGATGCCATAGTAAGATATAAGCACAAATAAAGAAAATCTACCTAACAAACGAAACAAAGGAAATCACAAACAAATATTTACAAGTTCGAATTCAAGCAAGTAAGGTAAAATTCCAAACAACCTCAATACACCAAATTGTTCCCCGACAACGGCGCCATTTTTTAATAAAGCTCAACTTACACCTCAAATTAGTGTAAGGCGGTCGTCGTCAATATATTTACCCAACTTTGGAATCGGGGTCGAATCCACAGGGAATAATGTGAGTGGCAATTAAACTAGTTTGAAATTATAGCTACAAGTTAAATTCAAACAAATGATACAAAAATATAAAATGGGGTTTTAGTATTAATGTTTGTAATCAATATAAATGGAAAACCAGAGTTATGTTCATTGTGGGTTTTGGGAATTGACAGATACTAGGTACTGCTTAAGACTCTTGAAGTAAGTAGGAACAATAGAATATCCCTGATGACTATACTATCTAACTTATCTCTCGACCTCACCAGACAATTTATTATCTAATTCTCTCGAACTTAGATAACTTATCTATTTCCATTATGATGTTATCTCAGGTAGATTAATCCAGTTATGGCATTAATCATTAAACAGAAGGTTGGTAGCTTCTGAGTCCCTGTCGATAATTCACGTCCTCTAGTCTATTTCTCTGTTCAAGAAAAATAAACCTAAAGCATAACCTATTATTTGCAACCAAAAGATTTTAAGTTAAAACAACAGAATTTCAAAACGTCCTACTACTCTTTGAACCCTTTAAGTACCTAGCAGCATATCAAACCCTAATCCATGGATCCCATAACTCAGGCTAATGGAATTAGCCTCTCATAATTTGATGAACGAAATAAAAAGTTGAATTCATGATAGTATGGATAAACTTACGAATGGATGAAAACAACAATTGTTTCTTCATTGAATCACAAGAGAATAATCCACAATAGTTGATAAGGGTTGAAGGGAAAACAAAAAAAATACTTGATGAAAAAGATGAGGCAATGTACGTTCCTCCCAAGTTCCAAAAACAAGATTGAGAGATTAAAGGATTAAAGAAGATTGTCCATAAAACTCTAAAAGATGCTATTTATACTTAACCCTAATTATGGAAATAAAATAACAAAAATCATAAAATTCTTTGGATTAGGTGACGCCATCACTGACGCCACGTCAAGGTTCTGACGCCTTATCACTGATGGCATCAGAATTGCTCTAGTTTCCTTCAAAATTTGTCTTAGGCTGACGATGTACATGATGCCGCATCACCAATATGACGGCGTATCACCAACGTCGTCAGATTTCTTCTTCAAGCTCAATTCTCTGGTTTAGGCTGACGCCCATCGTGATGCCTTATCAGCTTTTTGACGCCATGTCACCAATGTCGTCAGAACTTCCTCTCAGACTTCAACTCTCTGGTTAGGGCTGACGCCGCTTCTGGTATCCTATCACAGGGCTAACGACGTATCAACGATGTCGTCATCCATGCCTCTTTCTCCTTTTTGCTCAGTTTTCAACTCTTTTGCTCCGATGTGGTTTATTATCCATCTTTTTACCTTTTTCTGCAAATTCACTAGAAAACACATCAAAACAACAAAAGTTACTGAAGATTTCGCAATTGTTTTGAGCCAAAAAGCATTAAATGTGTTAGCTTTTGCTCGCACATCAATAGTATCCTCCACAATATGTGAAAAATATAAATCATACATCGCTTAAAGGTAGCATGAGAATTAAATAACCCAAAATGAATGTGTTTGAGTGCAAATGTACCTCAGGGACATCTTAATATCATTTTCTCTTGATCATTTGTTTTAAAAGACATTTTGTCGTACCAAGAATATCTATCAAAGAAGTAATACCATCCTCATCTAGATAATCAATCCAACATCTAGTTAATGAAAGTCATTGGGACTTGAACTTTAAGTGTCCAAGAGTTTGATTTATGGTAGTCCATGCAAATACGCCAACTTGGGACTGACCTAATTAGAATTAATGCATTCCACTCATTTGGATTCACCATTGTCATCCCTTTTTGTGATACATTATACAAAACTTACCCATATTATTTCCACGATATTCATCAAAGAGCCAAGTTCCTCAACCAACCAGTCAACAAAATTAGCTACTGCCAGTAACCGTTAGCACACTATTCTCTTAAAAAAAAACATAGCATAAATGGCCTAGAAACACTTTCTGTTAAAACACTGTTGGCTCTTATATTGAAGGCTCAGATATAGGAAGGCCTATCTTTTAAATAAGAGTCTAAATTCTTTAGACAATAGGATTAGGAATCCATCTAAATAACTTTCTTGATTGTCTCATCATAGTCTTTTATGCCATCACTATCGAACATCATCATCAGTGCATCTAAAGTTTAAACTAAAACATTTCTTCATAGGGTACCTCAATTTCTTCCTCATCCAAATCATCAATCACATATTCAATATTTCTTTATCTTTGTTGTTTAATCGAATGGCCCACATTGAATTTAATTTCATTAGCATTCAATTCGAATTTAAATTAGTTTCTTCTTATGTCATCCAATACTTTACTAGTTGCTAAGCAGTGGCATCCAAAGATAATGGAAACACTGAGATCCATACTATGATCCATGATCATGAAATCAATAGGGAATATGAAACTCTTTATACCTTGGCTATTACATCAAATAAGATACCCACATGACTATTGGCCAAATGATTAGCCATTAACAGTCGCATTGTTATTAGTTTGGGGGCTCCCAAGCACAACTATTTATTGATAAGAAGTGGCATGAAGTTGGTGCTTTCTCAATGGTCTCACAATGCCTTCTCAATAGTAAAGGCAATGATGGTACAAAGAATGGAAAAAGCACTGAGATATTTCTTATTCTAATCTGAAGTGCATGAAGTAATCACACTATAATGGTGTATTTTCTCCATGAGTTCAAAAATAACAATTCTCTTCTTACTGACCAATTCATTCATGAACTTTACATAACTTGGAATTTCTTCTAACACCTCCAACAGTGGAATATTGACTAATAATAGCTTTAATATAGATAAGAATATGTGAAACTTGCCATCTTCCACTTTCTTTTTCATCCTTTACCAGAAATTGAGGTTAGGTCAACAAATTTGAGTAAATGATTTTGCAGCTTTATCCTTCTATTTATTCTCAGAAATCCCAATGCAAACACTTATATATTTCTCAACATCTATGAAAACATCATCAATAACCATTGACTTCTTATAGTTAGCCAAAACTTTTGTTAAAAGGCATCATCAACCATAACATCCTCTACTCGATCATCATAATGGGTACAACACCAGGATACTATTTTGCTTCTTGTATTGGCAGTTACGCATTGGACATCATTTCTCAAGTTTTGGATGGTATTTATAGGAAATGTCCTACTCTTATACTAATTTGAAGTTATAGAAATTTTGCCCATGTTATACTCCAACTAGTTGGTGGAAGTCGAGTGTGAATCCATTAGTTGACTAATGTTAGATATTTCTACCTTTATTTCTTTAACTCTAGAGTTGGTGGATTTGAAACTTTTCAATACCTTAGCTAGAATATTAGTGGTCGTATTTCTAGGAGGCCCAAAGAGTCCACCTCGAGCATTCTCGCTCTTCAAATTACCTTGACCGTTATTCATATAACTAGCCTTGTCATAGTAACTGTCTTTTTTATAGTGTGAACTTTGGTTTTCCTGGCCTTTTTCCTAGAAATTCCCCCATCTAATAAGTCAGATAGTTTATCTTCTTCTCAAAATCTTATTTAGCTGCATTGCCATATGAATTTATGCCTTCCGCATTTACAGGACCATTTTCTAAGAAATTATTTGTAAGAAAGTCTATTAATGTCTTTATATAGTCCATGTCTTTCTCATGTTCCTTCTCTATTTTCTGTTGCTCAGATGAATACCTACAAATGTATCGCCTGCAATCTTAAAACCTCTAGTATGCCAAGCTTTATTTGTCTTTATGAGCTTGTCTATGATTATAGTTTCTTATTCATAATTTAGAGATCGAAAGGCTCCGCAATGGCATTATCAATTATAAGATGATTTACCAAATTAAAAGACTAGAAAAATGTCTCCAATATATGTTCATATTATAGCTTATGGTTTGGAAATTAGTTCAACTTCTTCTTGAAATATATCCACGCTTTAGTAACATTCACAATGCAATATTCTGGAATTACTTATCTCATCCTTTAATTACAATATCCTAGTGGGTGGAAAGAACATGTTTATGACAGCTTCTTTCAAGTGTATCTATTTAGTAATAGAATAAGGTGACAAATCTATCAACCATAAGTTGCCATCCCCAGACTAATATAATAGGAATAATTAATCTTACCACATTTTGACTAACTCTTGTCAGCTCATATGTCTTGCCAATTCAAATAAAGTCGATAAAATACAAATTTGGGTCATCAGCGGCCGCACCTCTAAATGAACCTTTGAGGCTGAATAACCAAATCATATTGCTGGAAATGTTGAAATTTAATGCGAAGAAATTAATAGAGGAATGTTAGCCAGCGGATCCGACCCTATCCAAGTTAGAATCAACTTCATTATTAAAATCAAAAGGCATAGTCTTTTGCTATTGTCCTCTTGCCTTTTATTGTTAACATGGATTGGCCAAGGCTACTGTAATGACCCTTCCATTCATTTAAGTATTTTGATATTTTTTTGCCATTTAGAGCTTTTCCTATAGCCGCCTCAATTAATTTGAGACTTACTATTGCTGTCAGTACAGTCACTAGGTAGTTTGTTTGATTTTTAGAGCCAATTTCCTATTTTGAATTCTTCATAGTAAGAATTGGTTATTGAGCAAAAACTTTAGGTAAATTACCATATATGAAAATTCTGATAGTTCCATCAGCTTTATAATGTTAATTTTAGGCAAGGGAGACCTTTGGTTTTTGTCCTAAGGTTTCCAAACTCCTTTTGGTCTATCGGTCAAAATTTGGTCAAAATGCCTCTTGGGTGTGAGACCTACATTCAATTAGAACTCCACCAAATGGAAATTTTGACGGTGCTATTGAATTTAGAATGTCGAATTTGATAGGGTAGCTAGTTGAATTGCATTCACAGGATTACTATTGAATCTAGAGGAGTCAGTTGAAATATAGAATTTTCCAAGTTTCAACTAATGTATCATTTAGTTGATACATCTACTAACATAGACATTTGCTAGCATCAACGGAGGCCGCTTTAGGGACCATCTTGTTCGCTTTATAGAAGGCTAGTCTGCTAAAGCAGACATCTCCTAAGCGATGTCTTGACTATTTTAGGAGAGGCCATTGTTGATGCATGGATCTCTTTGGAGATACATGGACCACTTTAGTTGAGACTGCTTATGAGGCGCCTAGGACGACATTAAATTAAAACCATTACCTAATTTTATCCCATTTTTTACTAGTCTCAAGAGTATTAATGCCTTAGAGAGCATGGAAAATTTGTAGAGTTATCATTAGGAGATTATGGGGTGTGGTAGAGCTCTGAATAATCATTTACACATGCCCAATTGATATGGTTCGGGGATGTGATGAGGAGGGGCACAGATGCCCCAGTTCGTAGGTATGAGAAGCTTGGTTTGGATGGTTTCAGGCGGGGTAGGGGTAGGCCGAAGAAATACTGGAGAGAGGTGATTAGGCGGGACATGGAGAAGTTAAAGCTCACTGAGGACATGACCCTAGATAGGAAGATCTGGAGGGCGCGGATTAGGATAGAAGGATAGTTCCAGTTTGATTAGTTGGGGTAAGACATTACTTGGTAGATGTATTATTCTTGCTAGGATACTTTGTTGTATGCTTTATTACGAATGTGTTTACTATTCTTTGTTTATTATCACTTGTGGGTGGCATATTTTTGTCTCGACATATTGTTCCATGCTTTATTAATTATTTATCTATTATTCCTTGTCTTGAGTTGGGGGTCTATCGGAAATAGCTTTTCTACTTCACTTGAAGTAGTGGTATGGACTGCGTACATCTTACCCTCCCTCCCAGACCTCACTATGTGGGAATACACTGGGTTTGTTGTTGTTGTTGTTTTTGTCATAAATTCATAGATTGTTGATGGACTGATATTGGTATCATTTGAGCTAAAGATTTACCTATTTTTGTGAGTAAATAATTCTTTAGTATAGAGGGACGTGTTGGCAATTTTTAAATTGTGATTTCACAAGCAGGCCTCACATGAGTTTTTTTTTATTCTGGACCCAAAGTATATAAATTAAACATGGAAAGCATTGTTCAAATTTGTAAGACCCCGCAAAATCCCAAGCTCAACTCAGTCTTTTAAGCTTGCTAAGTGTTCCTAGACTTAGAAAAATTCTAGCTAAGTATTCAGACTTAGTATTATTTTGGCCTTCATAAGTTGGAAACTCTATTTCACGACTCTTATGACCTTAAAATGTCAATCTTTAGGTTGATTCATGATCAGGAATGCCAATAGGTGTTACCGGATGAGTTTCGTATTTTTTGGACCTCGTTTGAACCATGTTTGTGAATCCAAAATAGTGAATCGACGCGATCTCTACGCGGCGCGGCAGCCATCGTGTTATCAATATTTTCCTTGGCTTCCAGTGGAAATTTCTACTAAACCGATGCGGACTCGACCGGTGCATTGGCTATCGCGTCGATGCCAACGACGTAGCTCATAGACAGTCTGGTTTTCAGTAATTAAAAAGCCAAATCCTTAGGGGTATTAAGGTATTTTTCCCTCCCCTATTCATCTCTAAAATACGAGATTCATCCCTTATTGAGAAAAATATACTTACTTTCTATCAAATTTCTCAAGAACAAGACCCCTAGGTGATTTAATTTCAAATCTAAGGCTCAAGGTTCCACCATTTTGCTTCAAGAATTTAGCAATCAAGGTATGTCAAGTGTCCATCCAAGGGTTCCTTCCACCCTTGTAGTCCAATAAACTCTTTTAAACTTAAAGTATCTTGGTTTGATGCTTTGCATGATTTGGATTCAAGTGTATTCATGATTATAATGTTGATTGGATTTCTATTCCATGATTAAGTGCAAGATTTATGTAAAACAAATATTATGTATGTAGTATCATGTAAATTCATGTTAAAGTCTTGAAATTGTGATGCTCATGTGTTGTTTTTTACTATGGTCGTATATACTGCCTTCCAAGTGTTTGATGAGTTGTTTATGAGAATTAAATAATGAAATTATATCATGTTAGCATGTATTCAAGTTCATGTCATGCAAGTGTTTGCCAGAATGTCCCAATGAATGAATGATGATCAAGTAGATATTTATCATATTTCAAGATTGTTCTATGTCTTATAATTTATGCTATCGAGTCCTGGGGGTATTTATACCTAACAATTTTGCTGATTACCTAGACCCATGGTCAGTCTTAGGATAGTATCAGTTATGTCATGATCAGTAGTACTCTCAGTCAATTATAAAACTCAGAAAAAACTCAGTAGACTCAGTATCAGTCTAGTCCATCTCAGGCCTCAGTAGATTAGTCTAGTTAATATAATTCAGTAGTGTTACATCAGTCAACGAAACACAGTATAATTAGTAACAGTTCAGTCAAGCCTAGTATAAACTAGGAATCAGTTCAATGTATATTCAGTTGGGAGTAGGATTCAGCATCGAGCAAACCCAGGGATAGGGGTATTCCTTCCAGTATAGGGTTTGACCCTTAGTATGAATCCCTACATTACAGAACTACATAGCCAGTGTTGGTTGAGATATCCTCCTTCCATATTAGGGTTGATACATCTCGTACGAGTTTTCCTACCAGTGAGGGTTGACGAAAGAACTTTCTTTCAGAGAGGGTTAACTAACAACTTGTCTTTACCCGTGGCATGGTACTGACACCCTTCTAACTGGAGTTATAGTTTGGAACCCAATCAATTCAAAAAGGGGCATGTTAGTAAGATGATTATCTCCCACATTCTCAGTTTCAGTTCGAATCTCAGAATGGAACTCAGTTCAGTTCTACAAATTCAGGACTGTCAGATATAGTCACTCAGTTCAGTACGAAACTCAGTATAGTTCCACAGGATCATGACTTTCAGATTACGACTGTCAGATACAGTCCCTCAGTTATCATCTACACAGTATCAGTAAACTCAGATATTAGTAAATCAGTAATTCAGAACTCAGTATCCAGTGTTATCATGATCTTAGTTATAGTTTAAGCATTCATGCATATATTCTTATTCAGTTATATTCATGTCATTCAGTTAGTGTTGTTCATGCATATAAACCATTGCATTTCATCCTACCTCACTTTGCATACCAGTACATTCAAAGTACTGATGCATACTTTTCTTTTGCAATATGATGTTTTATATCATAGGTTAAGACACGTGGGCTCCCGATCATACTTAGAAGTTCAGATATTCAGCTGATATATTTAGTGGTGAGTCATCTTAGTTCGAGGAAATGATGATTATTTTAGTAGTTCAGCTTAGTTCTGTAGTTTGGAGTTAATTGGGGACTTGTCCCATCAACTCCATATCTCAGATAGTTTAGAGGCTTTTTCAGACTAGAGTATTTTTTAGACAGATATTTTAGTTTTGGTATTATTATACTATATTTAGTTTCATTACAGTATTGAACCTTATTACATGTTTACATTCACCTAAATCAGCAGGGTGCCGCATCCTGTGCCACCAGTGGGTAGCGCCTAAACAGACTCTATGTAATTTAGTCCCAATAGGATCAGGAGAGTTCTCCTGATGTGGTCACTAGTATGTTACAAGTTTATTATTCACATGTTTATGATTTGCTAGACTTAGGAGCCTCCTTGTCCTTTGTTACTTCTTATATAGTTGTTGACTTTAGAGTCAGTCCTGAAATCATAACAGAACGTTTCTCAGTCTCTACCCCAGTGGGTAAATCTATCATAGCCCGATGGGTATACAAGAACTGTCCGGTTATGGTATCCCAGAAAGTCACTTAGGTAGACTTAGTAAAATTAGAGATGACTGATTTTGATGTCATTCTTATCATGGATTGGATTCATTCCTACTATGCCTCAGTCAACTACAGAAATAAAATTGTATAGTTTCAGTTTCCGAATAAACTCGTCCTTGTGTAGAGGGGTAGTACTTCATCACTTAGAGGTCATCTTGTTTATTACATAAGGGCAAGAAAAAATGATATCTAAGGGATGTGTTTACCATCTCGTTCGAGTCCAGGACTCTAATTCAGAAGCTCATAATCTTGAATCAGTGTCAGTAGTATGTGAATTCCTAGATGTGTTTCTCGAAGATCTCCCCGGAGTTCCTCCCAAAAGTGAAATTGGCTTTGAAATAGACTTTCTTCTAGATACTCAGCCCATATCTATCCCACCAAACAGAATGACACCTGCGGAACTCAAAGAATTAAAAGAATAGTTAAAGAATCTACTAGATAATGGACTCATCAGACCTAGTGTGTCCCTGTGGGGTACCCTAGTTTTATTCGTATGTAAGAAAGACGGTTCTCTCAGAATATGTATTAATTACCATCAACTAAATAAAGTAACGATCAAGAATAAGTATCAACTTCCCAGAATCGATGACTTATTTAACTAACTTTAGGGTGCCAGTTACTTTTCTAAGATTGACCTGAGATCGGGCTATCATCAGCTCAGAGTCAGAGAATGTGACATCCCAAAACAACCTTCAGAACTCAGTATGGTCACTTTGAATTCTTAGAAATGTCCTTTGGTCTTACCAATTCCCCTGTAACCTTCATGGACTTGATGAACCATGTGTTCAAAAAGTACTTGGACATGTTCATCATAGTGTTCATAGATAACATTCTTGTCTACTTCCGCAGTCAACATGATCATGCAGACTATCTCACAATCATATTGCAGACTCTCAAAAATCATAAACTATTCGCCAAATTTAGTAATTGCAATTTTTGGCTAAGGTCACTAGCTTTCCTTGGCCATATTATTTTCGATGATGGCATTAGAGTTGATCCCTACAAGACCAAAGTAGTGAGAAAATGGCCTAGACTCATCCCTCCATCAGATATCAGGAGTTTCATAGGCTTGGCTGGCTATTACTGATGTTTTGCTAAGGGATTTTAATTTATTGCATCCCCTACGTCCAAATTGACTTAGAAGAAAGCCAAATTCTAGTGGTCAGATTCTTGTCAAAAGAGTTTTCAGGAGTTGAAAACTTGACTCACTACAGATCCAGCTTTAACCCTACCAGATGGTTCAGATGGGTTTGTGGTATATTGTGATGCCTCCAGAGTTTTTTTGGGGTGTATTTTGATGTACAGAGGTAAGTTCATAGCTACACCTCTAGACAGCTTAAGCCCCATGAAAAGAACTATCCTACTCATGATCTTTAATTAGCAATAGTAGTATTTGCATTAAAGATTTAGAGGCACTACTTGTATGGTTTGTAGTTGATGTGTTCACTGACCATAAGAGCCTACAGTATGTGTTTTCTTAGAAAGACCTAAACCTCTATCAGAGAAGGTGGTTGAAGTTGTCGAAAGGCTATGAAATGAGTGTCATATACTATTAGGGTAAAGCCAATGTATTGGTTGATTCTCTTAGTAGGATATCTATGGGGAGTGTTGATCATGTGGATGATGGTAAGAAGAAGTTAGCTCAGGAAGTTCATTAGTTTTCCTGACTAGGTGTTCACTTAGTCGATTTAGCAGAAGTTAGTGTATGTGTGCGGAGTAGTTCAAAATCATCCCTAGTTTCCAAGGTTAAGGAAAAGCAGTATAGAGATCCCAGTCTAGTAAAGTTGAAGAAATCAATCAGAGATTAAAAAATAGAGATTTTCTCTCAAGGGGTAGATAGTGTGTTGCATTGTCAGGGTCGGCTATGTGTGTCAGGTGTAGATGACTTGAGACAGTGAATTCTTCCAGAAGCACATGGTGCACGCTACTCTATTCATCTAGGGACTACTAAGATTTACCATGATTTGTGGGAGATCTATTTATAGAGTGGGATAAAGAGAGACATTGCAGAGTTTGTGGCTAGATACTCAACATGTCAATAGGTTAAGATTGAGCATTAAAAGCCAAATGGGTCCATGCAGGAGTTTAGTATTCCAACTTGGAAGTGGGAAGAAGTGAATATAGACTTTGTGAGGGGTTTGCCTTGGACTCGGTGCCAGCATGATTCGATTTGGTTCATTTTAGATAGGATGACCAAATCAGCTCATTTTCTACCAGTCCATACCTCTTATTCAACCAAGGATTACGCCAAACTCTATATCAAGGAGTTGGTCAGATTGCACGGTGTTCTATTGTCCATTATCTTATATAGAGGTACCCATTTCACCTCTCATTTCTGGAAGGCATTCCAAAAGGGTCTTGGTACCAGATTTTACCTTAGTACAACCTTTCATCCTCAGATAGATGGTCAAGCAAAAAGGACCATTCAAACATTAGAAGATATTTTGCGAGCAAGTACAATAAACTTTAAAGGTAGTTGGGATGACCACTTTCGTTTGATTGAATTCTCATATTACAAAAACTATCATTCAAGTATTCAAATGGCTCTGTTTGAGGCACTATATGGTAGGAGGTGTAGATCTCCCATTGGTTAAGAAAACTCAGAGCCAACAAAAATCATACGCAAATCTCCGTTAGAAGTGGGTGAGGCCATAGTGGTAGCTCCTGACTTAGTATTTGATATCTTACAGAAAGTTCAGTTGATCAGGGAAAGGCTTAAGATAGCTCAGAGCCAACAAAAATCATACACAGATGTACGCAGAAAGGATCTCGAGTTTGATATTAGTTATTTTATATATTTGAAAATCTCTTCTATGAAAGGAGTGAAGAGGTTTGGAATGAAGGGGAAACTCAGTCCCCAATATGTCGGTCCTTACCGAATTCTTAGCCGTTTTGGAAAGGTAGCTTATGAGCTTGATTTTCTATCAGACTTAGCTTTAGTGCATCCACTGTTCCATGTCTCCTTGCTTAAGAAATGCATAGGTGAACCAGTAGTGGTAGTCCCTATAGGGGGCATAGATATTCAGAACACCCTTTCTTATAAAAAGATCCCTGTAGAAATTCTTGATTATCAGATTAATAGACTGAGGAACAAAGAAGTCCCTCTAGTTAAAGTTTTTTGGCGAAATCAGTCCATTGAGGGAGATACTTGGGAAACAGAGGCAGATATGCAGACCAAATATCCTCACCTCTTCTCCAAAAACATAGACTCAGTCTAAGGTAACAGATTTTCTTTGAATTTACTCAGTCTCATGTTCAGATATAGCTACAAACTTGGTATCAATTAACATTGCATACTTAGTCATGCATTCATGAATTAGTTTAGTTATGTACTCATGCATCAGACATGCATGTCCCATAAATAAGCTTAGCTTATCAGTAATCCCAATCATGCATTCACGAATCATGTTCAACAATACACTCATGCATTAGATATGAATTTTCAGTATGATAATTCAGTATATCAATAATTTCAGTCGTGAAATCAAGCTTCAGTTGTGCATGTCCAGTGTCTAAATCTAGTCTATCAGTATTCTCAGTTTAATCAGTTTCATTCAAGGAAGAATATTCCCAAGGGGGAGATATTGTAAGACCCCGCAAATCCTCAGCTTAACTCAGTCTTTTAAGCTTGCTAAGGGGACACAGACTTAGAAAAATTCTAGTTATATATTAAAACTTAGTATTATTTTGGCCTTTGTAATTTGGCAATGCTATTTCACAACTCTTATGACCTTAAGATATCAATATTTAGGTTAATTCATGATCAAGAATGTCAGTAGGTGTTCCCAGATGAGTTTTATATTTTTTAGACCTCGTTTGAACCACATTTGGGAATCCAAAATAGTGAATGGACACAATCTTAGTATGGCGTGTCGGCCATCGCGTCGATCAATATTTTCCTTAGCTCCTAGTGGCAATTTCCATTGAAACGATATGGACTCAATGTGGTGCGTTGGCTATTGCGTCGATACTAATGATGCAGCACGTCATCCTGCGCATCGACAGTCCAGTTTTTAGTAATTAAAAAGATGAATCGTCAGGGGTATTAGGGTCTTTTTCCCACCCCTATTCAGCCCTAAAATATAAGATTTAGCTCTTATTGAGCAAAATATACTTAGTTTCTCTCAAATTTCTCAAGAACAAGAACCCTAGATGATTTAATTTCAAAGCCAAGGCTCAAGGTTTCACCATTTTTCTTCAAGAATTTATCAACCAAGGTATTCAAGTGTTCATCCCAGGGTTTCTTCCATCCTTGGAGTCCAAGAAACTCTTTTAAACTTCAATTAGCTTGATTTCATGCTTTTCATGATGTTGATTCAAGTGTATTCATGATTATAATATTGACTGGATTTCTATTCCATGATTAAGTGCAAGATGTATGTAAAAACAACTATTATGTATATAGTATCATGTGAATTCATGTTAAAGCCTTAAAATTGTGATGCGCATGTGTTGATTTGTACTATATTCATATACAATTTCTTCCAAGTATTTGATGAGTTGTTCATGAGAATTAAATAATGAAATTATATCATGTTAGCATGTATTCAAGTTTATGTCATTCAAATGCTTCCCAGAATGTCCCAATAAATGAATGATGATCAAGTAGTTATTTATCACGCTTGTACCATGCCTTATAATTTTTTCTATCGAGTCCTGGGGTTATTTATACCCGACAATTTTGTTGATTACCTAAAGCCATGGTCAGTCTTAGGATATTATTAGTCATGTCATGATTAGTAGTACAATCAGTCTGTTATAGAACTCAGGAATAACTTAGTAGGCTCAGTATTAGTCCAGTCTAGTTTAGGAGTCAGTAAATTTATCCAGTTAACAGAATTTAGTAGTATTCCATAAGTCAATAAAACTCAGTGAACTTAGTTCAATTCAGTTAGACAGTATAATCAGTACCAGTTCAGTTAAGCCTAGTATGAACTAGGAATCAATTCAGTGTCTATTCAGTTGGGAGTAGGATTCAGCATTGAGTGAACTAAGGGATAGGGGCATTCCTACCAGTAGAGGGTTTAACCCTTAGTAGCAATCCCTGTATTACAGAACTACGTAGCTAGCATAGGTTGAGATATCCTCCTGCCAGATCGGGATTGATACATCTCATATGAGTTTTCCTGCCAACGAGGGTTGACAAAAGAGCTTCCTGTTGGCAAAGGTTAACTCACAGCTTCTCTTTATCTGTGGCATGGTATTGAAACCCTTCCAACTGGGGTTACAGGTTGGACCCCAATCTTTTCAGAAAGAGGCATGTCAGTTAGATGATTACCCCCCACAGTCTCAATTTCAGTTTGTCTCAGAAAAGAACTCAATTCAGTTCTACAGATTTGGGACTATCAGATATAGTCACTCAGTTTAGTATATAACGACTTTCAGATACAGTCCCTCAGTTATCAATCACACAATATCAGTAAACTCAGGTATTAGTAAATTACTAATTCAAAACTCAGTATCTAATGTTATCAAAATCTCAGTTACAATTTATGTATTCACGGATGTATTCTTATTTAGTTATATTCATGTCATTCAGTCAGTGTTGTTCATGCATATGAACCCATGTATTTCAGCCTACCTCACTTTGCATACCAGTACATTCAAAGTACTGGCACGTACCTTACTTTTGTGCTATGATGTTTTATAACATAGGTTCAGACACACGGGCTCTCGATTATACTTAGCAGTTCAGATATTCAATAGATAAAGTTAGCGGTGAGTCCTCTTAGTTCGAGGACATGATGATTATTTAAGTAGTTCAACTTATTTTAGTAGTTTGGAGTTAGTTCGGGACTTGTCCCATCAACTCCATATCTCAGATAGTTTAGATATTTTTTCAGACTATAGTATTTTTCAGACAGATGTTTCAGTTTTAGCATTGTTATACCGCATTCAGTTTAATTATAGTATTGAACCTTATGGCATATTTTCTGCCTAATTTTTGCATATTTGTAGTAATACTATTCAGTTATTGCAGCAGGAACCAGTCATAGGTTAACTTGTGGTCCTTCAGTATTATGAGTATAGTGTAGCATCCGGAGTATAGACTCAGGGCGTTACAACATTTGAATGAGTAAATTATTATTTTAGTAACGTGGCATCATGCAGAATCTTCTCAGATAGGGAAAATGCTTATTTTACAAACTTTATCTGGCTTATTCGATGTCCAGGTTGGCTATGCTAACTTATCTCTTAGGTATGTCTTAATTAGTCATTTTGGGAATTAGGACTTTGAGGTATATTTAGTGTGAATTATATTATTTAGAAAATTATAGTATCATAATGAGGTATATATTACTTAACTACTCGTTCCTAAGGTAAAATTGCTATCTTAGGATGCAATAAGGCTTGATTAGCACCATTTTGTGGGATTTGATACCCTAGTCTTTCCTTTGAATAGATTTTTAAGGTTAGAAGAGGGCCCTTTCATCCCACAGGCTAAGATTACTACTAGCTTCTTGTAGACTCAATAGGCCTTTGTGAATTATTCTGATTTTATTATTGAGCTCGAGGATGCCTTAGGCATATTATGGTTTATTCAATATTTGTGTTTGGGAGATGATAAGACTAGTTCAAGTCTAATGAATTATGATCTTAAGAATATTTATATCTAGAATTTTCTATGATATTAAATTTGGTTCATGTCTTATATAGATGATATTAGTTTTGGTTTACGACTAGATTATAAGATGTTAATATTAGTTCAAGTCCAGCAATGTGAGTTTATTTATGATGATTATGATTCTTGTTTGGGTTTGGTGTTTATGGTATGGAAAGATCAACGTATTCAGTTTTGAGATATAGACTATTGGGGTAATTATGGTTATTACTTCTTTTTTATTGTATTCATCAAGATTATAGAGGACTGCATTGTATTAATTACTTTGATTATTTCTCTTGGACTCATGGAGGCCCAATTATGTTAGAAATAGCTATGTTTTCTTTAATATTATCATTTTAGTTGTTGACTTTAAGTTTTTTGAGAATCATTCTAGGTTTACCTCTTTTCCCTTAACTTAGCATATTAACTCATAATTTATTGTATTTATTTTATGATTTAACTCAGTTGGCCTATAATGCCTAATGAGTAGAAGTTACTTTGGTATTCATACTAAACTTTTGTACCTTTTTTGTGTACATTCGAGTACTAGCTGTTGACACTGTTATTGTTCTAGATGAATTTCAGAGATAGAGAGAGCTTTTAGAGGTAGAGTTGACCTTCTCTCAAACTTTTATTTTTTGATAGTCTTTTTGTTTCAAAATTGTTGTATTATTGACTTTGATAGTACTCATATTTTTTTATTAGAGGCTTTTATGCCGACCTTACTAAGTTATGGCATGATATTACTCTTTTCTTTATTTCTCTTTAGTTATGCAATTATTCTTATTATTTATGACTTGTAATTCGTTGACAAATATATTTTTGGTATTTAATGTTATTTTCCATGAACTACCCCATTAAGTGTACTCCCGTACTATGGTTTCGCTTTCCTACTGGTAGGGTAAAGTATATGCCATCATGACTTATTAAATCAGATCCTGACAAATTAGTATAGGTGTCGAGGATCACTAGTATTGTTGGTACAAGAGAAAGTGTCTAGTAGAGTCCCACAGATCTGAATAATGACATTTGTCTGTTATCTACATGAGGCTATGAGACATACATAGGAGATCTTCTCTCCCTTCACTTATTTTTTCTAATAGTCCATTTTGGTTTCTAAGATTTACTTGGTTTCATTCTTTCATCGATGTTTATGATTTGAGATACTGCTACTAGAGATGTGGACCCCGAGTCCACTACTAGGGATTCTTCCAGAGGATGTGAATGACCTATAGCTCGGGGTAAGGTGAGAAGTACAACCCCAGCCAGAGATTAGAATATGGATCCTTCCATAGGCCCTATCTATTCTCTGGCACCAAAGATCTTTTTACCCCATCCAGTGGTGGACCAGGGGAAGCCCAGGCTCCATGGGGGTTTATTTCTTCATCACTGCCCAAAGATTCTATTGTCTAGATTTTGTTTTTTGTTGGTGGTGCATCATCTAATGGTACTCAGTTTGATGATCTTAGAGGTACTGAGGCCGAGGTAAAGCCTATTGCTGCAAATTCTCAAATTTGTACCGAGGGTATTGTGTAGCCTTAAATTGTGGCTCCGGAGTTGAGGTTCCTCTAATTTTTGTGATTGATCAGTCAGTAGTTTCCTATCCTTTATTGTCTATTGAGAAGAAGAAGATACTTGGTAGATTCTTTATATTAACTCTGCCTAGGTTTTCTAGGGCACCAAGCGAGGATTCATATGAGTTTTGGGTGGCTTGTGAGGATAGACTTTATAGTTTGGGACTAGCTGAGACTCACAGTGTCAACTATAGTACTTTTTAGTTGGATCTAATAGCTCAACAATAGTGGAGAGGTTTTTTTTATTCCAGCCTATTTGGATCTCCCACTTTAACATGGACTCAGTTATCTAAGGTTTTCTTTGAGAAGTACATGCCTTGCATCCTTAGAGAGTATCTTAGAGACCAGTTCTTGACATTAGAGTAGGGTTCTATGACCATCTTGTAGTATAAGACTCAATTTCATAATTTTTCCAGGCATGTTACATTTATCTTGCCGACTAAATATGAGCGAATTCAATGTTTTGTTTGAGGACTGAGAGTTTCTATTTGTATGCCTACAAAGACATTAGTTGTTGTCGACAAATCTTATACTAAGGTTTTTTATCATGATAAAATCATAGAGAAAATCCATTGCGAGGTGAAAAGCGGTAGAGATAAGAGGTTGCACAATAGGTAATTTCAGTTGGAGACAAAGTAGATCACAGTTTAGAGGCAGAAGTTCTCAAGGTAGGTATCCTCTTCTCTTGTCTTATAAGCATCAAGGTTAGTCTTCAGCTTACCAAATAGTGCCATCCTTACTAGTTTAGCTAACAGTAGTTTTCCTGACTAGTTTATCTTGATCTTATGGATATAGTGCAAATACTGGTGGATTTAATGAGTATGGGGACTTCAACCATTTCTTAAGTGTCCCTTACATAGGGTAGTTGTTCATGCAACACAAAGTTTTCTTCCAATTAGAGTAGTGTTTCCCCCAGTTAGAGGTTATTTTATGGTCGGTGGGGTGGTCCCCTAGGTTCTCATAGAGGTCCTCATATAGGTAGGAAAGGTTATCTATTAGGTGCCAAGCCACGTGGTAGGAGAGGTCATTTATATGCTATATCTAGTATAGTAGTAGAAGATTTTTCAAATTTTGTAATTATAGGTACAATATTAGTGTGCTACTTTTCATTTATTTGATCCAAGATCCACTTATTCTTATGTGTATGCTAATTATGTAATTTGGTTAGAGTTCTCTTGGGATTTTTTATCAGTGTCATTATGTGTATCAACTCCTACAGGTGATTCTTTAGTAGTGGATCAAGTTTATAGAGCTTATGTTGTGTCTATTCCAGAGTTTGATACTTAGGCAAATCTTATTGTTTTAGATTTGGTGGATTTTGATGTGATTCTTTTCATGGAATTGTTATCCCTCTGTCATATGCCCTAGGATTATTTCCAACTTTGCTATTCCAGGCATATCCTTGGTTGTGTGGTAGGGATCATTTAGCCATGGTCCAATGGAGATAATTTCTTGTGATCGAGCTAGGAGACTTACATTGAGGAGTTTTGAGTATTTATCTTAATTATATTCATGATATTAGTGTCGATTATCCCTCACATAATAATTTTCCTATAGTGCATGATTTTCCTGATGTTTTTCCTACTGATCTACCTTGTATTCCTCCTATGGGTGATATTGAGTTTATTATTCATCTTGAGTTAGGCACCCAACTTACTTTTATGGCATATTATTGAATGGATCTTCTTAAGATAAAGGAGATAAATTCTAAGCTTCAAAATCTTCTTGGTAAGGGTTTTATTTGACCAAATGTGTCAACTAAGGGTGATTCTATCTTGACTTTGAAGAAGAACAATGGTTCATTGCATATCTGTATTGATTATAGGCTTTGAATAAGGTAAAGATGAAGAATCAATATCATAGGCCTCGTATTGATGAATTGTTTCACCAACTTTAGGGAGTTATGGGTGTTCTTTGAGAATGACTTTGGGACATCCCAAACATAGCCTTTAGGATACACTACGTCAATTATGAGTTCCTGGTGATATTTTTAGGTTGCCCAATTCCCCAGCAACATTTATGGATTTTAGAATTACATGTGTAGACTTTATTTGGACTCTTTCGTGATTGTGTTCATCAATGACATTCTTGTGTACTCGATGAGTAAGGAGTATCATATGTAGCATTTGAGGATTGTGTTCCAAACTTTGAGTTATCATAGGATTTTACTTTAAAATTTATTGGAAATATGGTGTCAAAGGATGGGATTATGCCGAACCCATTAAAGATTGAAGCTATTAGTGATTTCACTAGGACTGTATCTCAGTCTGATATTCGTATCTTCAATGATTTGGCTTATTACTACAAGTGATTTTTAAAAGGTTTTGCAACTATTGCAGTACCAATGAGTGGATTGACACAGAAGGAGGTTCCTTTACTGTAGACTAAGAAGCACGAGTCGAGCATTAGGAACCTCAAGGGTTTTCTTATCTCAACTCCTCTATTGGCTCTTTTTGGTGAGGGAAAGGATTCACCATATGTTGTGATGTTTTTATTGTTTGTCTAAGTTATGTTTTAATGCAGTAGGGCTGAGCTATTGCTTATTCATCGAGGAAGATTAAGGTGCACAAGCGCATCTAACCCACTCATTATTTGAAGTTGGCAACGATAGTTTTGTGCTTAAGATTTAAGGCATTATTTAAATGGTGTGCATTTTAAGATTAACACTGATCATCGTAGTCTTTAGCATCTTTTGACTCAAATAGAGCTTAATTCAAGGTGGCATATAAGGACAAAGTTTTTAAAGGATTCTGATATATCTATTTATACTATCCGGGCAAGGCAAATATGGTAATAGATGCCTTGAGCCAAAAACTAGTGAGTATTGATAGATTGGATTTTTATTTTTGAGAGGTCATTTCCATTGGACATATAGTCCTTAGCCCAATTGATGGTACGACATGGTATTTCTGACCCTAAGAGGGACTTTGCTAGTGTTGAGGTGAGTTCTACTTTGTTTAAGAAGATTCAAAGTCGCTAGTTTTAAGATAGAGGACTTTGTGTCATTTGTGATCAAGGGCTGAGTTGTGAGCACAGGAGGTAATCCATAGATTGTTAGATGTCATGGTTGAATTTGTGTTTGCTTGTTTGGTGACTTGATTAAGTCTATATTATGTAAGGCTCACAATTCCTGATACTCTATCTATCCTTGGAAAGCTAGGATGTAAAGGGATTTGAGGCAATATTATTGGTGGAGTGGCATAAAGAGAGATGTAGAAAACTTTCTAGCTCATTGCCTTTGTTTTTAGTAGGTAAAGGCCAAACATTAGAGGTCTGGTGTCTTCATTCAGAGATTTCCCATTCTCAAGTGGAAGTGAGAGTGGATCACCATGGACATTATTAGTGTTTACCTCTCACCTCTCATGGTTCAGACAATATTTGGGTTATTATAAATTGATTGACAAAATTGACACATTTTATTCCTATTGAGATGTCCTTCAATGAAGAGAGGTTATCTCGCATATCCAATTGTGAGATAGTTTTCCTTCATGGCGTGCCCAATTCTATCATTTCAGATAGAGGCTCGGTATTCATTTTTTGAATTATAGAGAACTTTTCAGGAGGAGTTGGTACTTAGATGGATCTTAGCACCTCTTTTCACCCTCAGACTAACGGTCAGTCACAATAGGCTATTTAGGTTCTTAAGGATATACTCTAAACTTATGTTATGGAGTTTGGAGGTAAGTCAGAGTAGCACTTAACTTGGGCAGTGTTTGTATATAGTAACAACTACCATTCAAGTATTGAGATGGCACCATTTGAGGACGAAAACCCTTTAACTTTTTGGATATCTTGAACAAGAATTGAAGTTTTGGATTTGTCAAAACCCTACTAAATTGTTCAAGATTCTTGTAGATAATATTCTAAGAATTTTAGTGGTAATTGAATTAGATTTGATAATATCCTTACTTTACCTCTTCGGTGGAACATTGAATGACCATTACGGTATATTTCTTATTGCAAACTTTATGGGTATCTTAACATATATATTGGGGTTAGGCTGGAAGAGGGTGAAAATATATGTCGATTTTGATTTTTTGTGTAGATTTATGGTTAATGATGTTGGGTTTCATTAATACTTGTTGGTTGAATTGGAATTTGTGAGTGAAATCCTCAAATTCCCAAAATCTAAGATTATCCTTGAAAAAGGGGTATGGGTGTGCTTTTGAATCATATATCATCCTTAATAAAGTGATATGGGTGACAAGATATTAGTGAACAATAACTAGACGTTAGCATATTCCTTTACATTGTCTTAGAAATAAGGATGGATTGTGAAATTGATATATCTTTGACATTTTCCTAGAAATAGAGAAGCCCATGTGAGGTTTTGAGTAGATTTGTTTGCCACACTCATGAGTTATCCGAAAGGGTCCATAGGTGATATTTTTGGTGTTTGGTCAAAAAACTAGGATCAAAACCCCTAACCTAGCCTATGCATACAGTAATTAACTAGTATTTGCATTTGATTATCATGAACCTATGAAATATTTACCCCCAAGAAAAGATAATCCCAAGTCTTCTCCTATTGAAAGTTTACCCACAATTATTGCTCTTAATTGGTCATTTGAGTGGATTTTTTCTTTGAATTTTGCTTAGTAGAGTATGTTTCATTTTTGTTTGTGATTAATCCATGAAATTGTGGTAGTGTAAGGTGTCTTGAATGAGATTGAGTAAGGGAAAGGGTGGTGAATTTGAGTGGTGGACTGAAAAGGGTAAAATAGAGGACAAAAAATAGGCCTAAGTTAACGCGATTGCGGTACGCATGACACCATGATCGGAGTAGCCGTGTGACCGCGATTGCGGTAAGGACTAGTTAAATGGGCAGTCGGCACTAATTCCCCCCAAACACTCCCTTTAAATTATCTTAGAAATTGAACCCGTTTGAAATTGTATGATTGGCATGCAAAAGTATTTAGGCATCCTCTTTCCATCTCTCAATCTTGTATATTCCCTAATTTTACCTTTATTTTTGTGTGTAGGCCTTAGAATTCATGTCTTAGGATTGACCTACAATTGAACTTTTCATGCTAAATTTTGGTGTCATTATGCTTGCTTTTTGTGGTTAGCCGTTGTTATTGGTGTGCACATACTTGGGCAAGTCTTGAGTACCCAAAATTGTTCAAAATTATAGAAATAGATTGTGCACAAAAAGTGTTTGATTAAATGCCCGAAAAAAGTTCTTACTAGTTTTTCCATGTTCGAAGGGCATAAACGAACATCTAGAGGATAAGTTTCATTTTCATAATTTTAGTTTTTTATTTGAAACAAAAACTAGCATGGAAATTCGAAGTTTTCCATTTTTCATATTTTGGTCATGTAAAGCCTTAGTTATCACGATCGCGATCGCAGTTACAGAACTGCGATCATGTTAGTGCAATCATGGCTCAATAGCCCATGATCATGTCGTCTGAGCCTATTTTTCAACCTAGGCCAAAAATCCGTCAAATCCATTTCTTCCCAAGAAATTTCTGAGGCACCATCCCACTATCTTAATGGAATAACGTAGCATTTGTTTCACATGTAAATGTTGATAATTAATGTTTTTGCATTATTCTAAGGTTTTGAAAGCTTAAAATGGGATATTTTGATCAAATCCTCTTCATGACCCCAAAGTGCCAAACTTTGTACTATCCCGACCTCCCGATGACAAAACTACTCTTAGAAAGAGGCATGTGCTTGAATAAGGATCCAGAGACACTCCCAACATTTCATGAAAGACTTGAGGTTTTTTACCCCGGAGCCATGTCGGGCGAAGGAACATTGGGTGAGGGAATTCTATGCTAACCTTAGCATAGTATCCTTCTAAGAACCATTTGTAAGGATCTGATGAAAGAATGTTCTCTTTCGGGCCGAATATATTAACGATCTATATGGGCTACTAGATGAAGACATGGGCCAATATTAAGCAAAAGGGGTGTGAACCGGGAAGTTGGTTGGTTGAGAAGTTGTGTCCTGATAGGGAGGTCTCTTGGGCTATCACTAAGATAGGGATATAATTACATGACTTCATGATTGAGGTAAGGATATGGTTAACCATCATTTGTAGTCGGGTTCTCCCATACACTCACTTGACCTATGTATTGAATGTGCGAGCCTGAATGGTTGCATGTATCTTAGACAACATTTCTTTGAATGTTGGTTGGCTTGTTCTTTTAGACATGAGGCATTTCAAGAATCAAGGTAGATCTCTCCTTTTATCTCCCTATTTGATCACAGAGCTTTGCAGGAGAGATGAGGTTGATGATTATCCTAGATACACTTGGGTGCACCCAAAGACCCTCATGTTCCCATTAAAGATTTGGATTTAAGGTGTACTCGGTAAGAGAAAGAAGAGAAAGATCGACTCATACAAGTCGATATATGAGTATACAAACTATTGCAGGCCATCAAGAGTAGGGACATTTGAGTAGATCTCGATGGAGATGAGGGCGATCAAGTAGCTTGTGTCAAGGTTTCCTACTCGGATAGGAGCTCCTTCCACCACCCGTCACTCCTATGTTTCTTAATCTGATTATAAGAATTACATGGATGACTATAAGAAGTAGGAAACCACTATTTCTATGCTTAAGAGGCCCGATTCATCTTTAGCATAGTAAAAAAGGAAGCTAAGAGATTCTCATGAAAAGATAAATAAAAGGGAGAAGAAGAGAGATAAATTCTTCACAAATATGTGGAAGGGGGTGAAGGGAGTTTGGAAGATCCTAAAAACTAAGGATAGACTTCCTTCTCCTAGAGATGGAAATGATGATGAGGTCCCAACCACATGGTCATATTCAGATGATACTTGAGCTAGTGCAGATGATGCAGAGACAGAGGGCGAGGACAGTCCTTGATGCGGTTACAAGGAGCACCCTTTACTCTTTTCTTATGCTTTCTTGATTATGCAGTGAGTTCATTGCAAGATTTTAGTTGGGGGTGCCCATCTCTATATTATTTTATTTTATCTATATTACTGAGATATTTGAAGATGTTTTTATATCGATTTAGTTGATTTTCATTTTGTGTTGTAATAATTGGGAACCCCTATGGTGTCTATATTTCATGGATTAGTTGCTTGTTTCATTTATAGATTTTTATTTTATCTATATCTTGCTTAAAATGATGTTAGACGAACATTTCCCTATGAGATATTGAGTGATGACATTCTTAAGTGAAAATCATCGTGATTGGGTTTGGAGCCATAGATGTAGGGGAAGTCTAAGTACCTATAGCATTGAAGTTTTGGGATCACCCTTACACCTATAGTGAAGTCTGAGTAGCCATATGGTTTGACCTCATGAAAGTTGAAATGGGAGACAGCGGGCTTGGTTTTATTCCACCAATAACAAATTTTGCAAGGTGCAAATATGAAGCAAATACCCCTTCCATCATTTTTTTTTTAAAACTAAGGCCATGGACGTGAACAAATTTGTAATAATACTTAACATTTTTCCATGACTTCAAAGTCCTTAGTTTGTAGTACATAGTAAATATTGCCTTTTATCTGTAGAAGGAAATGCAATTGATCCTCCTTGAAAAGTTTGCATGTCATGTGCGGTGATCATAGTTGTTTAACTCTCATGTTTTCTTGTATCACCTAGAACATGCCCTGATAGTCTCTCAAGGCCAATCATGATTATAATTTGTTGATGAATGATCTTAGGTCTTCTTTGTGAGTATAGGATCCTACATTAGCCTAAATATCCTACTCGTACATAGAATAGTATCCTTAGGTGCCCATTTTTATCTTTTAAGCCTTTCATTGGCTACCACATTACAATCCTTAAACCATTTCAATTTTATCAATATTTTGAAACCTGCCCTTCTTGAACTCGAAAAATAAATCTTGAGACCAAATGCATAAGTTGGGGGTGGTACATTTTGGAAGAGGTAACCTTGGGCCATTGTAATGTAAGTGGATGCGTATGAGATAATCAAAGAAAGCAAAGGAAGAAAAAAAAAAGAATAATCAAAAGAAGGAAATCCATAGATGGAAAAAGAAATAAGTGAATAGTAGATTCTTTCAATAATATAAAAAAACCAAGGTAGCGAAGGTAGGCATGTGTGAATTTTTGAAACAAATGAAGTGGTCCATGGTAAAAAATTTGACTAAAAGGTGTGATTTAGATGTTCAAGGGGGGTGTAATCACTTTGTTCCTAAATGATACCATACACTTTCCCCGAGCCTATATTAAAAGCTTGAAAAAGTCGTCCGAGATCACTAATCAAGTGTATTCATAGTAGTGGTGATTGAAAATAAGGGTAAGCTTATGGTATGATACGCGTTCGCATTGGGAAATTCTTTCTGAGAGTGAGCCTTTGCACTCAAATCCCTTGTTGCATGATAGATAATTTGGTGTGTGGATTTTCTTATAGTAGGGAAGAACTTAGACTAATTTAGACAGGTGAAATTGTCATCTTCTAGAAATGAGGACAAGGATTAGAATTGAGTCACTATTAATGGACAGTTATTTCTATAGAGTTAGTAAGTGTTGCATTGTTGTTCTTTAAAGTCTTTTGTCTCTTTGAAATTGTGCTCCTTGTCAAGGGGATTTTGATAAAAGCTTTACCTATGCTTGAGAGTTACTTGTTGGTGTTTATCAAGTTCAAAGTCATTTTGGTCATTTTCTCATAGAAATGGGCTTAAAATTTTCACAGTCGTATTCAGTAAGAATTAGTGTTGGTTGAGGACAATCTACGGTTTAGGTTGGGAGTGTTGATTAGTGGTAAATTTACCATTTATTTACATCAAAATTTGTGCACACTAATGTGGTTAAAAGGTATTAATGTGAAAAATTTTCCATTTGAATGCATTAATTTCCATGTTTTGTAGGCATACAGGTGATGAGAAGAAAAGAAGTGAAATGAGCTACAAAGAGATCATAAAAGGAAGAGTTAGTGCAAAAGCTGGAAAATCAGGAGTAGGAACTGAACCCTAGTTACCGCAATTGTAGTTTGAGGATTGTGGTTGTAACCAACCTAACTCAGTCAAAGCTCGCAATCACAAAGATCCACAATCACGATCATGAACCGACGATCACGATAGAGCAAAAAAATATCCCAGGGGTTGTTTTGTCATTTCCCACAGTAGGTACCAATTCTCTATTCGATGAAACCCTTTAACTTTTTTGATATCTTGACCTAAAATTGAACTTTTTCCTTTGTAAAACCTTACTAAATTGAGCAAGATTCTTGTATATAATTTTCCAAGAATTATTGTTGTGATTGAAGTTGGATTTGAGAATATCCTTACTTTCCCTCTTCAATGGAAGCATTGAATGACCATTTTGGTATATTTCTTTTCTCAAACTTAATGAGTAGCTAAACATCTGTCTTAGGGTTAAGTTAGAGTAGGGTGCAAATATGTGTGGGTTTTAATTTTTTTAGTGTAGATTCATGGTTATGATGTTTGGTTTCATTAATACTTGCTTGTTGAATTGGAATTTGTGGGTGTAAACCTCAAATTCCAAAAAATTCATATTATCCTGGAAAAAGGGGTGTGGGTATGCTTTGGGATCCTATATCATCCTTGAAAAGGGATATGCATGACAAGGTATTATTGAAAAATAATTAGATGTTATCTTATTCATTTACATTGTCTTAGAAATAAGGATGGATTGTGAATTTTCTATGTCTTGGACATTTTCATAGAAATAGGGATGCCTAATTGAGGTTTTTTGTGAACTTTTTGGCCGAACACATGAGGTTCCGAAAGCATCCATGGGTGATATTTTTTGTGTTTGGTTGAAAAACTAGCATCACAACCCCTAACCTAGCCTACCCATATAGTCATTAACTAGGATTTTCATTTGATTTTCATGAACCCATGCACTATTGCCCCTAGTAAAACATTATCTCAAGACTCTTCTCCTATAGAAAATTTACCTATAACTATATATATTAATTGGTAGTTTGTGTAAATTTTGATAAAACAATATTTAAAACTATCCCCCCTAATTTTGTTTTATGTTTTACTTTATGTCTATATTGTGGGGAATCACTTAGTACACCCATAGGATTTGAATACTAGTTACACTCCTCGTGAATTTGACCCCGACTCAAGTTGGGTTATTATTTTTGACAATGATCGCCTTCCACATAAATCATAGAGTAAGTTGAGCCTGATCACCCACCAAAGCACGTAAGACTCATTGGGAATGTACCACCACAACATAGAAAAATGGATAAACAGATGAACAACAACAAAATTTGGGGGTAAAGCTAACTCATAAGCCACCCCACCAACTATGCAAAATATTTCAAAAATCCAAATATATCTGGGACTGAGATTACCTTTCCTCCTGAACCCCATCACACCTTTTATGGATGACACTTGAAGGAATACCTGGCTTCTACACCAAAACCTCAAGGCACGATGTCTATGATCTAGATAAGTAATCTTCCTACTCTAAGATGGTTTCAGCCTATCTTGAATTACCCTGACTCTGTCCAATGAAACCTAAAGAACATTAGTACCACAGGTCCTAATCTTGGTGGTCTACGACTATCCAATCGGAGACCCACAATATATAAAATATAATACCTCAAATTGTGCCATCTCAATACTAGAATGGTAGCTATTATTATATACGTACTCCACACATGCCGAGTGTTGCTCCTATTGACCTCCAAAATTCATAACACATGCTTGAAGCATATTCTTAAGAACCTAAATAATCTATTTTGACTGCCCATATATCTGAGGGTGAAAAATTGTTCTAAGATCCGCCAAAATACCAAACTCCTCCTGAAAAGCACTGCAAAATTTAGAAGTTAACACTGAGCTTCAGTCTAAGATAATAGATATAGGCATTCCATGCAGGAGAACTATCTCTCAAACATAGATATGACATAATCTCTCGGCACTAAAGGACATATGAATAGGAATGAAATGTCCATATTTAGTCAACCGATCTAAAGTAACCCAAATACCATCAAAACCACAGGAGGTGCAAGGAAAATCACTTATGAAGTTCTTATAGATCCATTCCCATTTTTTACTTTAAAATAGGCAATATCTAAATTAGGCCACGAGGACTCTAATGCTCGGCCTTCAGCTGCTGAAAACATAGGCAATGATCTACAAAGTCTGTGACGTCTCTCTTCATGCCACTCCACCAATAGTGTAATGTCAAGTCTCTATACATCTTAGCTATACTATAGTTAATAGAATATTTGTGTCTATGAGCCTCGTGCAATATCAGCTAAATCAAGTCTCCAACCATAATAACACTAATGCGACTATCTTACCTTAGGACACCCACATAATATATGGTATCCCTCCTAGAATCACCACTCAACACCTGATCACATATGACACAAAGTCTCATATCCTTAAACTAGCAACTCCAAATCTACTCATGTCATGTATACCTTGCCGCATCACTATCAAGAATCCCCTTGTGTCTCTAAATATCAATTCATAAAATCAAGTTGTCCAAGGAATGGAGGTCACATGCTAGTGGTCTCTAAGAAACTGAAATAGAATCTAAACTACCCATACTCACTGCCTTAGGGAATAAGGCATCTGTTATCAGATTTTCCTAGCTTGGAAACTAAAAATAGAGAGGCCATAATATTTAAGAAGCTTCATTTATCTATGATGACTAGAATTAAGCTCTCTCTATGTCATAAGATATTAAATACTATGATGATCCATGTAGATCTCGCAATCCACACATTAAAGATAATGCCTCCAAATCTTTAACGTGAAAATTACCACAGCCAAATCAAAGTCATGAGTGGTATAGTTGCACTCATTCACTTTAAGTTGCCTCTATGCATAAGTAATAACTCAACTCTACTTCCTAAAAACATAACCCAAGCTAACACTAAACGCATTAAATTATATGGTGAATTACTCGCCCTTCACAGAAAGAGCCAATATTTGAGCTGCAGTAAGAAATTCCTTAAGCTTCCAAAAGCTCAACTCACACTCCTCCGGCCACTAGAAGGGAACCTCCTTTTGGGTCAACTGGTATTCAATACGGCAATAGTAGTAAAACCATCAATGAATCACCTATAGTAACTAGCCAACCCAATAAAGCTATGAACCTCGAACAAAGATAAAGGCTTATCTCAATCACAAATAGACTCAACCCTTACTGGGTCGGCTAGAGTCCATTACTTAGGCACCACATGCCCTAGGAATGTCATCGACCTGAGCCAAAACTTAAACTTTTATAATTTGGAAAAAAGCCTATGATCTTGCATAATCCTCAAATGATGTATATGTTCCTCTCCACTTCTTAAATTCACAAGGATGTCTTCAATCCACACGATCATGAAGGAATCCAAACAAGGCCCGAACACATAGTTCATCAAGCCCGTGAATATTGATAAGGCATTGGTCAACCCCAAAAACATAACCAGGACTTATAATGACCATAATCAATCTTGAAAACTGTCCTTGGTATGTCTTCAGATGAATCTAACGGATGGTAATTAGAACTCAAGTCAATCTTAGATACCACCATTACTCCTTAAAATTGGTCAATGAATCATATATTAATGATAGAATACTTGTTCTTCACCTTCACCTGATTAAGTTGCCTATAGTCAATACGCAGACGGATGTAACCTTCACTCTTCTTCACAAAAATAATAGGAGAAACCAAAGATGAAATACTCAATACAATGAAATCCTTACTCGGATGATCCTGAAGGAAAACATTTATCTCCTTAATCTTGGAAGGATCTATACAATATGTTACCATAAAAATAGTCTAGGTGCCAAGCTTAATATCAATAATAAACTCAATATCACGCTTTGTAAAATAAACCAGACTTTTCAAACCTTGAAAATTCTATGAGCTTTGAGCTTACTTCCCTGGTTACGACTCGCTCTATGAGTCATAGTGTGTCCTGACTAGTCTTTGGTATGAACCATTACAAAGTAATAAAAGTTTATGGCGTTATTCTGCTATGAGCACCGAGTGGATCACTATGATCCATAGAGATTTGTTACTAGTCATGGGGTGTAAATGCTAGGGTGTCCAGCGCATACCCTAATTAAGTTTTGTGTTGATTATGACTAGACCCTATGAGTCATAGGGTCTCATTATAGGATGGAAGGTTGAGTTTTATTGTAAATAATGGATGGTGTTCTAGAGAATACCCTGGTTATGAGTCATGGTGATGAGTCATAAGGAGTGGTTACGAGTCAATGGTTGACCCATGATGATTTTTAATTTTACCACTCATTTGCACCAAACATTTATGCACACTACCATGTTTTGTATTAGAAAATGAGATAACACAAGGATTTAGATGCACTAATATTCACATTTTGTATATATATAGTTGAGAAGGTGAAAAGATATGTATTAGAGCTAAAAATTGATCAAATATGATAAAAAAGAGTGTAGTTGGAGACCTGGAGCAGTTCAGCCTCAGTTATCATCACCGCAGTCCTCAGGCCGCCATCACGATCAACTATAAAAGTCATAAAAATGCAATCGTAGAACACAAATGTGGTAGCATTGGCCGTGATCATGGCTAAGTGGGAGTATGACCCAGGGCTATTTTGTAATTCCACTTAGATGAATACCAAACCTTATCTATGAAAAAACCCTTTGTTCTTTGGGTATCTCATGGACATTTTTTATTTCAAAGCGAGAAACCTTGATTGGGTAAGTTTGTAACTATTTATGGAGGCTTGATTTCTTAGTAATTTTGTGAATAATGAAAGATCTAGATAATCCTTGTGGTATATCTCTATTTACTTTCTTCATGAGTAGCTAAGTAATTTTGTGGTGGGATTAAGTTGAACTAAAATGTAATAGTGTGTGGGTGTTGTTGTGTTTGCATGATTTCTAGTTGTTGAGTATGGATTCCATCATTTCTTGAATTTATGAGTTTGAATTTGTGGGTGAAAAACCCAAATCTCCAAATGGGTTTGATGGGTGAAAACTCCAAACTCTAGAAACCCTTTATCATCCTTGAAAGAGGGATGAAGGTGAACTTGAGGTAACCTATAACATTCTTGAAAAAGGATTATAGGGGGATTAGGCAATGATGGACAATTGAGCCTATGGTTTACTACCATTTCAATCTTAGAAATTAGTGTATTTGTAGTGTAAATCATGTCAAGAGCGTTATCCTAAAAATAGGGATGCCTGATTTACGTTTTGGGTGATTTCGAATTGCTCATTGTTAGGTGCTCGAAAGATCCAATGGGTGATATTGTTGTGGTTTTATTGAAATATTGAACAAAATTACTCTTGACCTAGACTTTCCTTTAGTTAAAAACTAAGTTGCATGTTAAACCATCATCAACCTACATGCTCTTACTTTTAGGTAGACATAATCCAAAGATTTCCACCAAACATGACTTTACATCAAAGTGCTATTTAGTGTGTTGTTAGCCAAATATTGTCACAAATAATTTTAAAACCAATCCCCCTATTTTATTGTACATGTCGTGTTTGTTAGCATTCCGGGTAACCTATTAGTAATTAGAGCACCCATAGGACTTGAAATTTATAATTCGCTCCTTGGGGATTTGACCCCAACTCTAGTTGGGTTATTGACAATGACCACCTCATACCTCAAACTAGGGAGTGAGTTGAGTGTTATCCAAATGGCGTCATTTTTGGTGAGTGTAATATAGATTTTATTTATGCAGTGTGATTCTTATTTAGGAATACCCAAGGTGGTATAATTTACTCTCTTTGTTGGTTTTAATTTTTTAGGTGATCCAAGTGTTAACAAAACAATGAGTGATAACGTGAGAAACACAGTCCCCTAGATGATTAGGGAAAACTAATGAAGTGGGATAAATAAGTGTAATACGATCCCACTATCTAATGGGAACAGAGTTTTTTATGTGACTAGCGTCATGCTGTACATATTGCAAATAAAAGAATTGTACGGGGGTCAAACCTTTGAGGATCCAAATGTCCATTTAAAGAATTTCATGGAAGTACGTCTTCCATTTAATATAGGACACATTACTCAAGAATCCATTCGGCTTCGCCTCTTCCTGTTCTCACTAATAGGCAGGGAGGTTTTATGGTTCCGCTCACTTCCACCTGGCTCAATTACATCTTTGGATGAGCTTACTATGGTGTTTGTTGATAGATACTTCCCACCATCTAAAATGATTCAAAAGTAGGACGATATTGTGAATTTTCGATAAATGAATGGACAACCTTTGTTTGAAGATTGGCAATAATTTAATGGAAAATAGGACCAATGCCAAAATTGTGAAGTCCCAAAAAAAATGCTTCTTGAGATCTTCTATTGTGCCTTTGATCCATTAAATAAAATGGTGGTGGATAATGCGGTGGGTAGCTCTATAGTGAAGATGCTCCACCATGTTTCCTTTCTATTGATAGGATAAGTGTCAAAGAAAAATCAGGGTTGGGATACCTGGGATACTGAAGTTCCAATGGTTTCATCCACTACGTCTATGGTGGATAATGAACAAAGAAATCGGAATGAAGAGAAGGACAATACCATGGAAAAAATGATGACCCAACTTGAACTCTTGAAAAAGAATGTTATGGGTGCACCTACAAAAATGGTAAACGTCATAACATCGAAATCTTATAAAGATTGAGAAGAATCAAAGAAGTTGGATGAGGAAATCTGGTATTTGGCTAACTACTCGGGGGGTTCCCACATTGTCTATCAAAGGAAAAGTGGAAATCAAGGTTGTATTGAATGCGAGCAGGATGGAGATTGGAGGGATAGGGAGCGTGATTGTGACTGTGATGTTCACCCTCATGATCGAGCTAAGACCAAGGAGTCAAGTGCCATCGACCCCAAAAAATTTAAGACCGAGGATGTGCTAGAAAGAATATTGAATAGAGTGGAAGGTACGAATAAAATGTTCTGTGAGTTGAAAGGTGACTTCTCTCAATTATCTCAAACCGTGGTGTCTCACTCTACCTCTATCAAGCAAGTGGAAACCCAAATTGGGCTAATCTCCACCCAACTAAATACTAGTCCTGGAGGTGGAATCCTTAATAAAATGCTAATCGAAAGAATGATGCTCAAGTCCTAGCAATTGTCACAAGGAGTGGAAAGACACTTGATGAACCCTCTAAAGGAGGCTTGAGTGAGAAAATTCTCAAACATAAAGCAAAGAAGGTGTTACCTCAAAGTCAAGAAGTAAATGTTGAGGAGGAAACCGATAAAAGTAATGAAGAAGTGGTTGAGATTAAAGAGAGACAAAGTGAAGCAAGGCCCACAATCCAAGTTCTACCCTAATTCTCTCAACGATTGCATAAAAAAGAGAAAGGTAAAAAATTAAGGAAATTCATGGAAAAACTTAGTAACCTATCTATAAACATCCCATTGCTTGAGTCGATCCAATAGATCGCAAGATATTATAAGTTAATGAAAAAATTAATGTCAAAAGGAAGATTATTGAAGGTAACACCATAGAGGCCACTCATGGATGTAGTGGTACCATGGATAGTAAGGTTGCGGAAAAGAAAGATGACCCCGGAGCATTCATTATTCCTTGTACAATTGAGAGCATCAGTGAGCAAAATATCTATGTGACCTTTGTGTGAGCATCAACTTAATGTATTTCATCATCTACAAGAATCTCGGATTGGATTCCCCTATACCGACCTCTATGCGACTTTTAATGGAAAATTGGTCCATCATAAGGTTGGTGGGAATTTTGTTTGATGTCCTTATTAAAGTGGACAAGTTTATAGTTCCAGTGGACTTCGTAGTATTGTATTGTGAAATGGACCAATGGGTACCTATAATTCTTGGTCATCCTTTCTTGGACACCGGGAGGTCCATTGTTGATTTACATGTTGGGGTAATGAAGTTTAGGGTGCAAGAGGATGAGGTCTCTTTCAAAATTTGCAAGACAAAGAAGCAAACTATGAAGCTTCAAGTAGTTTTAGTGGTGGATGCTTAAAGTTAGAAGGTTAACAAAGTGGGGCTTGACGACCCACCTTGAGCGTTGAAGAGTAAAGACGTCGTGCCATGATGATAAGTAAGGCGCTATATGGGAAGCAACCCACAAATATCACGAAAGTGGATCGTATCCTTTTTTCATATTTCTCTAATATAGATGTTAGCTTTTGTATTTGAATAACTCATGCATTTGTGGCACTATGGAGTGCATTGGATAAGTTTGGAAATGGGGAAGTGTGAAATTTTGCATTGAAAATTGAACAGAGGAAAAATTGATAAAAATTGAGCAAAGAGCTTAGTAGGGGAAAATGGGGGAGAAAAACTACTCTCAATTACTGCGATTGTGTCACCCAAGTGCCATTGCGGTCACCTATGTGTCCACGGTCCTGGTCACCTAATCACGATCACGGTCACTTTAGCCACTTAATCCCTAATTTCCCTTATTTCCCTCATATTACCTTTCATGAGTGTACTCTTTAATTTGGGTTAGATTCTGGCCAAGTTTGAGAGCTCTCCAACAGCATCCTTGCATCCATGTTGCATCACAACTCTAGTAGGTATCATGAATCCATTTTTTTTAAAATAGGCCGAGACGGCCTAAAGCATTGATTGTTATGTTTTCCATGTTGTCATACTTGGTGTTTGTTTGGTGTTGGCTTCTTGAATAAGGTGTGCACACAAATATGGAAATCTTGAGTACCCAATAATGTGTGGAAAATGTAGACAAATAAGATGTACACACTAAGTGTTTGACACTTTGCCCAAATAAACTTTCAAAAGTGGTAATTGCATTCAAAAGGGAACATTCGAACACTTATTTACATTGTTCAATTGGTCTTCATATGAGTCCATATTGGAGAGAATACTAGTAGCTTACAAACTTGGAAGAAATTTGAATATGGGGAGAAGGCTTGAAACTAGCCTTAGGTATCATGACCGCGCTCATGATCTGTGATTATGGCAACACGTTCATGATCATGGCATGCGATCGCGATAACTTGCGCTAGTTCCTTACCGTGCTAAAAATCTTGCACTCCTAATTTTTTTGCTTAACTTCATCAAGAACATTTTCCAATGAACTTTAATGAATACCGAGGTATAGTTTGCATGATAAAATGTCATTGATTGATATAATGTGTCTAGTGTTTCCAGGACAAACTCATGGACAAGTATTATAACATCTAATTCATAGAAATCGAGTGACACACTCCCTACTATAGTGATCTTCCAAAGACAAAGCTTCTCCTGAAAAAAGGTATTTTCTTAGAGAATGTGCCAAAGAAACTACTGGCATTTCATGACAAAATTGAAGCCACAAGATGGCAGTGCTTTTACTCGGATCACTGTTTTGTAAATGAAAAATGGGTCCGTGAATTTTATGCCAACATCAGTGAAGTGTCCTTTTTAGACCCATTCAATGTGCCAATTAAGATTCGGGGCAAACTGGTGAAAGTTGGGGATAACAAATCAATGATATTTATAGGCCCCAACATGCATACATGGGTGAGTTAAAAATAAATGTGTGTAAATTGGGAAGTTGGTTGGCGCAATAGCTATGCCCCATAAAGAAAGTCTCTTAGGCAAAGATTAAAAGCAACATCTCTATGAACGACTTCACTTTCGAGGCTCGGATATGGTTGCACATTATTTATAGTCGAGTCTCTAATTGCACCTACATGAGAGCAGTCCTTGATCTTCCTGCTCGAATGGTTGTTTGCATTCTAGACGACATTCCTTTGGATGTTGGTCAGCTTGTGGTCAATGAAATATATCACTTCAAGAACCAAGGTGGTATACATATATTCTTCCCTTCTTTGATTGCTGAGCTTTGCAGAAGAGTGGGGCTTTAAGAGTATGCTAGTGATACATGGGTGCATCCTGGTGGTCCCATCTACCCCTTGAGGATTCGAGGGGAGGACGCACCTGGCAAAAGAAAGAAGCGAAAAATTGACTTGGAAAAGTCAACATGTATTGAGTAAGAGTCTCAAAGGCTAAACACTATTGGACTTCTTTGAGGATATTAGAGTTGATATTATAGCCATCAGGGATATTGTGTCTAGTTTTCCCAAAGGATCGGGAGATCCTTCCACAACCCATCATTCATATGTGTCACGTGACAATTATGAGAAGTATAAGGAGGACCAAAATAAGAACGAAACTACCATTTATAAGCTTGAGAAAACCTACTCCTCTTTGGTGGAGTCACATCGAGACCTCCATATTACACATGAAAAATTGGTTACCAGAGAGAAGAAGAGGGATGAGTTCTTTATCAAGATATGGAAGGGGGTAAAGATCCTATGAAACATCCTATAAACCTAACATTGACTTCCTTTCTCTTGGGTAGAAAGTGATGATGAGGCCCAGTCGAGTGGACTAATTTTGAGGAGAATAGTGATGATGCAGAATCCGAGAATGAAAGAAGCCCTTCATACGGTATCAGGGAGCACTCTTAACTCTTTTATCCTAGATTATTTATGTAGTGGGGGCACTGCTACCTTTTCAGTTGGGGTTGTCTCCTTGTTTATTTGATTTAGGCCTGTATTATTGATATTTCTGCATACTTTTCTACTCTTTTGGATGATTCTTAGTTATATTCGGGTTGAAATATTCGAGTATTCTATTGATGTCCACATTTGCATGGATTAGTTACTTTTTTCTTCGTTTGTTACTTTAGTTTAATTTTAATCGATGAGTTTTTCCCTATGATAGATTGAGTGATAAAATTCTTAAGGGGAAAGTGTCGTGGTTGGGTTTTTAACCATCAGGTCAGACTCTTGATAAGCCGTCACACATACTGTCGCCTGTCTGAAAAAATACTGTGATCTATGATTTTATTTCCATAATTAGGCTGAAGTATTTCAAACATATGTTAGGGTTTTCTAATCATCTTGGAACTGACGTTTTGAGCATTTTTCTCTCTAATTTTTTCACTTTAACAAGATAATTATTTTTGGAGAGATTATTACCATTGTTTTTGGGATTTTCTACTGGATAAAATCTGAGAAATACTTGTTTCTATTCATCTTGATGTAAGATCATCTATCTAAGAATGAAGTCAACTTGTTGTCTTGATTATTTTATTATGAGTTTTCTAAATTCCCTTAACCCAATTTATGGGATCTATGGGTTTGGGTTTGTAACGTAACTAAGTATTCAAGATTCTAACAGTGGTAGGAACTTTTTGTTAATTCCATTATTTTACATGCTGACTATTGATTGCAAACAATCGTCCTCACTTATTATTGATTTGCTTGAGATAAGAAATCAACCCTAGTAAGAAGTGAATTATCAACAGGGACTTGGAAGGATTAAACTTCTATTTAATAATTAATGTTGTAACATGATTTATTAACTTGAGATAACATCTTGTTATGAAATATAAATTCCCTAGGTTTGAGAGAATTAGGTGGTTAAATGTCTAAATAGTTTGAGAAACATTTAGACATAACTTCGACAAGGATAGTCTGTTGTTCCTACCTACCACAAGAATCTTGAACTGTTACTAGCGTCTGTCAAATCTCAACACCCATAGTGAACATAACTCTGGTTTTCCTTATCATATTGACTTCAAACACTAAATTGAGAAGTTATTATTTGCCTCCTTTCCAAAAAAACCCATTCACAGGAAATTGCTAACTACCAGTTGAATAACCTGCAGATAGCTCAGATTCACACCATATTCCCTATGGGATTCGACCCCAACCTAGTTGGGTTATAGATTGACAATGATTTCTTATATTCTCATAAGAGAGGTGTAGTTTGAGTGTTATCACATCACGCCAGGGGTCCAACTCGAGAAAATTTCACAAAAAATTAAAGTTGCGCCCAAGGTTAAAACAGTCTTTTCCCATAATTTTCCTTCGCCCAGATATGGGATTTAAGCTCTAAAACATGTAAAACCATTCATTATTCACTTTTCCCCAAAATCAAAAGGTAATTCTCTCTCAAGAAAGCAAACCCTAGTCCAAGAATCAAGGACCTTCTTCAAGAATCTCCCGAAGAACCTTCAAGAACTCTTCTTCTAAGGTATGTTAGATGTTCATCCATAGATCCTTACCTTTCATGGAGCCCAAGAATCCTTTTTTAATATACAAGAATTATGATTTAGTATTTCCATGTTTTAATTAGATAGAATTCATATTTATGTTGTTATTTGAGTTTTAATCCATGATTTAGATTACAAGTTCCAAGGATTGATTCTAGTATGTGTTGGATTCCATGGTATTCATGATAAACCCTTCAATTTGCAAGATTGATTGTTGTAACCATGTTAACCCTAAGTGTTTATAATTTAATGAACCAAGTATGCTTTTTATGTGTTTGATAAATGGTCTATGGGAATGAAATAATGTCATTATAGCATGCTAACATGTATTCCCCATTCATATACAAGTTAATGCATTACAAGTGTTTGATGGAATGTCTCTATCAATGAATTATGACAAAGTGAACATTGTTATGTTTTTCATTACTTTTCATGCTCTCGATCCTGGGGGTATTTAATACCCGACAACTTAGCTATTTATTTAGAGCTAGTGTCAGTTACTGAATAGTATTAGTCATGTCACAATCAGTAGTACTCTCAGACCATTACAGAACTTAGCAGAATTTAGTCAGTTATAGAACTTAGGAAAACTGAGTAATCTCAGTATCAGTCCAGTATAACAGTTTAGTGTCTTTCATTTGGGAGTAGGAATCATCACCAAGTAAACCCAAGGATAGGGGCTCACCTGCCAACAGAGGGTGTGATCCTTAGAAGCAATCCTTGTATTCCAAAACTACGTAGCCAACGTAGGTTGATACATCAAACCTCCCAGTTGAGGGTTGATAAGGTGTTCCAAATTGTCAGATGAGGGTACCACCATTCTCGTTTAGGGAACCTACCAATAGAGGGTTACTATTTAGCTTGTCTTTACCTGTGGCACGGTACTGACACCCTTCTAATTTAGTTTACAAATTAGACCCCTATTAGTTCAGATTAGGGCATGTCGGTTAGAAGATTACCTCCCACAGTTTTAGTTTCATTCTCAATCTTCTGAATAACACTCAATTCAGTTCAACAGAATTAGGACTGTCAAATAAAATCACTCAGTTATCCATAATACAGATGTGATCTCTGACTATTAGTATGTTCAGTTATCAGTTATCCAATTCAGATCCAGTATACTTAGTCACAGTTTACACAGTATGTTAAGTAGTTATAAATCCTCCATGTATACTAACCCAACTCTTGGATATCATTTAGTTAGTTATTGTTCATGTATATGAACCCATGCATTCAGCCTTACCTCATCCAGCATACCAGTACATTCCCACATACTGACTGCATACTTGATTCTTCCTCTATGATGTTTCATATCATAGGTTCGGATGCTTAGGTTCCTGACACCGCTTAGCTAAATTCAGACAGCAGTAATAGATTCAGCAGTGAGTCCTCATCTATCGAGGATATGCTTTTATTTCAGTACTTTAGCTTAGCAGTATTTTAGTAGATGGAGTTAGTTGGGAAATTATCCATCAACTCCACTTTCAGACAGATTCAGTTAGAGGTTTCTCAGACTAGATTTTCAGACAGTATTGAGTTTTTCAGATGATATATTTTATCAGTATTTTAGATGTCTTGAACCTTATGGCATTTCAGCCTATTATTCTGCATTTATGTTAGTATTATTGTTCAGTGCTCACAAGAGATATCTTTCATGGGTTAGGTTGTGATCTTTTAGGATCGTAAGCACTGTGTAGCGTCCATGGTGCCGACTCAGGGCGTTACACTTTCCTCCCAAATCTCATCACAACCTTCATGGGAGATACTAGGAGACATACCAGTCTGCAACACCAAATCTCAAGGCACAAAGTCTACGATCTGCATAAGTTTTCTTCCTATTCAGATCTTACCTCAACATATCTTTGATTACCCTGACTCTATCTATCAACTCTTGAAGCAAGTTAGTTCCATGGGGTATATTCTTGGAGGTCTATCGGAGAACGACATCACCTACCATACAAAGATTGAAAGGGTTCTACCTCAATACTCTAATGGTAGATATTATTATACATGAACTCGGCCAAAGGTAAGTGTTATTCCCATTCATCTCCAAAATCCATAACACAGCTCGGAGCATATCCTCCAGAACCTAAATAGTCTAATCTGACTCCGTATCGGTTTGAGGGTGGAAGGATATAGTAAGATCCACAAGAGTAGCTAACTTCTCCTGAAAATATTTCCAAAAGCTACAAGTAAAGACTGAACCATAGTTTGAAAAGATAGATATAGGCTCAATATACAAATAGATTATCTCATGAACATGTATATGGGCTAACCTCTCGGTATTGAAGGATATCTTAATAGAAATGAATTGTTGACTTGGTCAACCAATCCAAAATGACCCAAATGCCATCAAAACCATGGGAAGTGTGAGGCAAACCACTGAAAATGTCCATGGTAATTTTCTCCCACTTCCACTCTAGAGTGGGAACCCTATGATTAAAGCCATTGGATCTCTGTTGCTTGACCTTTACCTACTCACAACATAGGCAATGAGCTACAAAGTTATCTATATATATCTTCATACCACTCCACCAATAATGTTGCCTCAAATATTTATATATTTTAGTTATTCTCAGGTCAATTAAATTTCTGGAGATTTGAGTTTCATGTTAAATTGATTGAATTAAGTCACCAACCCTTGGGGAAAAAATGTGGCCATCAAATCTTAGAACACCTTTATAATCCATGGTAGACTCTTGGAATCACCACTCAACACCTAGTCACAAATGAAGCAAAGTCTCATATCCTCAAACTAATGACTTTGAATCTTCTCAAATAAGGAACACCTCACCTCAACACTAATAAATATATTCCTAGGGTCTAAAATATCAAGCTGCACCTTCAAGTTAGATAAGGACTAGACTTCCAATGCCAGCGGCCTCTGAGAAATTAAGATAGAATCCAATCCACCCATACTTACCACCTTCCGTTTTAAGGCGCCTGCTACTACGTTCACCTTGCCCGGATGATACAAAATAGAGATGTCATAATTCTTAAGCAACTCTATCCATCTATGTTGCCTAGAATTAAGCTCTCTCTAGGCCATAAGATGTTGAAGACTACAATGATCCGTGAAGACCTCACAATGCACACATAAAGATAATGTCACCAAATTTTAAGCCTAAAAATTACTGCCGCCAACTCCAAATCATGAGTGGGGTAGTTTCGTTCATACACCTTTAGCTATGTCAATGTATAAGAAATAACTCGACCCTGCTACATTAACACACAACCCAAACCAACACTAGAAGCATCACAATATTTGATGATTCCCTCACCATCAATAGGAAGAGCCAATATAGGAGCTAAAGTGGAAAATCTGTTAAGCTTTCCAAAACTCTACTCACACTCCTCGAACTACCAGAAAGGAACCTCCTTCCAAGTCAATTTGATCATCAATAGTACACTAGTAGAATAACCTTCAATGAACTATCTATAGTAATCAACCAAATAAATGAAGCTACAAACCTCAGATGGAGATGTAGTCCAGGACCAATAACGAATAGCCTTTATCTTTACTTGATCCAGCATAATCCCTTCCTTTTAGACCACGTGTCCAAGGAATATCATTGACTCAAGATAAAGATCACACTTAATAAATTTGGAAAAAATCCTATGATCACTCAGAGTTTAGAGAGCACAATCCTCCAATTCAATATATACTCCTCTCTACTCCTTGAATACACAAGAATGTCGTCGATGAACACAATAAGAAAATAATCCAAATAAGTCTTGAACATGCGTATCATCAAATCCATGAATGTAGCTAGGGCATTGGTCAAACCAAAAGAAATTACTAGGAACTCATAATGGACATAACAATTCCTAAAGGTTTTCTTTGGGAGATCCTTAGCCTGCTTCCTCAACTAATGGTAATCAGAACTCAAGTAAATCTTAGAGAACACTGTTATTCCCTAAAGCTGGTCAAACAAATCATCAATGCGAGGCATAGGATACTGGTTCTTCTTTCTTAATTTATTAAGCTATCTGTAATCAATACATATATGCAAGGAACCGTCCTTCTTCTTTATGAATAAGACAAGAGCTCCAAAAAGAGACATACTCGGCCTAATGAAACCCTTACCTAGAAGATCCAAAAGCTGAGAATTAAGAACCTTAATCTCGGTAGGAGCCACATAGAAAAGTTCCATAGAAATAGGTTGGGTACTCGGCTCAAGATCAATAAAAAAGTCAATATCATGATCAAGAGGAAGACCAGGTTGGTTGGTAGGAAAAATATCAGGTTGTACCTAGTAGTGTTGGTACAAGAGTCACTACCAAAAAAAATAAAGGTACTATAATAGTCAATACACATTAGTCTCAAATAAGGAAAGACTAAGTAAAAGTAAAAGAAGAAGATGATGGAAAGGGCAAACCCAACTCTGAGAGCTCACCTCATCTCCAAACTCTAAATAGCATGATTGTAATATCAGTGATATCCAATAGTACTCGAATCTGCACCAAAAAAGGTATAGAAGTATAGTATGAGTACCAAATCAACGGGTATTTAGTAGTCATCATAGATCAACTCAGCAAAATTATAACATAAGTAGAATAAAAATGTAAGATTAAAAAGCTAAGTCAAGATAAACGGGTGAACGTAGAATAGTGTTGCAATAATGAAAATAAATAACCAAAATAGATATAATATGGATATAAGCATAGTTAATACAATAATACTGACCCATAAGATATAAAGTGCAAAAAAGTAAATAACCCAATATGGGCCCCATAAGACTAGAGGGTGCAATCAAAGAAAGTAAATAACCAGAGTTTTATTAAGTAACCATAAATCAAGCCATATCAATGAATTCATCCATGCCATAACATACCATAAATAAACTCTCAGTGTCGGAATCAAAATGGAACTCAATGTCTTCTTCATTAGTTGCCAGACTTGAACTGAAACTCAATATCATCATCATTTGTTATACTTAAACTAAAACTCATATCATTAATTTACAGACAAAAATAACAATTCATATCAATAAGTTACCAGACTTTGAACTACCAAGTAGAAAACTAGCATAACCATAGAGAATCTAGTCTCTTCAAACTCTAAAATATGCAATTTAAGGATATAATACACCCAATAAGTCTACAAAGAGATAACAAGTGTCTTAGCCTAGGGTGGATTGGAAGAGCCTACTTCTATTCCTCAAAATCCATTCTAAGAAAAAATATACCCCAAAGTAGGCTAAGGTATCTAAATTTACTTCTAGCTATTAAAAAAGCCTCAATTAGCCCTAAGATAGTAATTCAAACTAGAACATGATTAACTAAGCCAATTATGAAAAATTTATAATTCTTTAATTGGCTAAATATTCTAAAAAATAATAACTATATCTCCAAAATCTAATTCCCAACCCATATCTAGCATAATATCATAAATATACTAGGAAATAGATTAATCTATTAGCAAGGTAAACCTAGCCTACCTGGACACTGTAGAAAATCCTGATGAAATCTACTAAATAGTTGATTTCTCTTTTCGATAAGCTTATACATGATGCCACTCTAGCAAAATCATAATCTACTCATTAATATAAGAAAAACTATACAATACTGCATTATTATGTTTTGGGTCAAAAATACATAAAAATCCCATGTGGGGGCCACCTATGGAATCTCACTATCGAAATGAACAACACGTCCTTTTATGCTTAAGGAACATTTACTTAAGAATGGGTAAATCCTGAGCTCAAATAGTGCTACAAAAAAGCCACCAATACTCTAGGAATTTTGGAGAAATTATGAGAAATCAACCACAGAATTGATGAAAACTTACCACGAATTTGGAGAAAAAATAATTAATTCAAGCTTATAAAAACCCCAAAATATCTAATCAATGTTTCTCCTAAGTTTCCACACGTTCTAGGATTTTTTAGTCTTAAATTTGTGTGAAAAATTGGAGAAAATTGAGACAAGGGGTATTTAAGGCTACCTAGGTGTTTCTTAAGTGGACACTAGGTCGCTTAACCACTCACTGCTTTCACGGCCAAGTGTCATTTTACAGATACCCTTTGCCTGTACTCTTACTGCTTAATCAGTCTTCTTGCCTCTGAAGCGGTGAAGGCTCCGCATTAATGGTGCTTAGATAGGAAAGCCTAACTACTTAAGTAACTAATTGGTTGGTTTAGTGACCCTTCACTTAAGCTACCCAAAGGACGCTTAAGTGGGTGCACCAACTAGAGACTTGAAATTTTTTGGAGTCTTCACTGACCCGTCAGGATTCGTTCAGAATCCCTTTTATGTAAACAAATTATGATACCCTAAAAAATTCAACATTTCGAACCCAAAGGCATAGTCAAAATTTCCTTCAAAGGTTGTTTCAATAAAAAGTAGGTCCCACACCTAAGTGCCACTTTCTTAATTTCCAGTCAATATCTTGGAATGAGTCCAAAAGATTTAGGACCCAAACTAAAGGTCCAACTAGCCTAATATTAATGTTCTTGAGATGTTGGATCTATCAAAATTTGCATATAAGGTCATTTGATAAAAGTTTTTCTCGATAGCCAATTCTTACTAGTTATGACTTCAAAATAATGAATTATCTCTAAAAATAAAATGAACTATCCAATAACTGAACTGTAAGCTCTAACAAGTCATAAATGACTTAGGTCAGCTATAGGAAAGCTCTAAATAGTAAAAATGAAAATAAATGCAAAAAATAACCTGGAGCGTTATTACAAAGTCAAGCAAAGTATTTCAAGAACTTACAAGCCATGTTCATACAAGGAGGGACCTTGGGAGAGAGCTAGGACTATCTTCAAAGAAGACCTATAATGTGTGGGAGTTCTAAAGGAGTGAAGATAACATGAAAAATTAAGGACTATCAAATTTAATAATGCGCCAAACCTTTTGGTGTATCACCGGTTACTTAGGTTATAGGGACCATGATGGTGGTGATGGAGTATATGAAGACATCCCCAAGTAGGCTTTTTATGTTAAATTTAGTGATGCAACTGCCTATTTGGTGCATCACCAACATGTTTGGTAATACTCAAGGAGCGTTAGGCGATACAATACAAAAAAAGTGCTAAAGTGAGCCACTTGTGTGATGAGTGATCCACTTGTGTGATGGGCATAACATTTAGGCCTTATATCACTTAAGGTCACTTTTGGGCCTAAGTTATAAAAGCCATGCTATATACTTACTTTCCTTCCATCATTTCATTACCTATATTTCTTTAGATATTGCTAGTATTACCAAAAACTTTAACTTAATTAAGTTCTTATAATCATTTAGTTCAAGAGAGTTCTTAGGAGACGAATCTCTTAGTTTCCTAATTAACTTCATTATTTAATTAAATTTTATGAATTTACTGATTGTGGAATAAAATTGGTTTATCTTTAAAAGATTGATCTTGATTTTTGTAGATAAATAGATACCAATTGGGAGTGAAGGTATTATCCCTTTGTTGCATTTAATCTCTTTGAGATTCAATAATCTATATATTTTTTTCATTACTTCAATTTGGTAATTGTGTTTGTTTCTATTTTTGCATTTGAATCTAATCTCTGAATTAGTTCTATATCATTTGGTATCGAATATTAGGATGGAGTATTATTCCCAAGATTTTTAATCCTAGGTTCAAAATATGAGAATTAAAAAATAAGAAGAGAGAAAATTGAGTTTTAAAAAATCCAAAAATATTTTTTCTTGAATTTGAGTTTATTTGAAGTTTCTGGTGTTAGAATCATATTCCTCCTATGTCGTGGTGTCTGAATCTAATATTTGAGTTGATTTGGAGATGAATCACACTTCCACCATTGTTGTAATTGAAGAACTTAAGTTTGTTTGATTTTTATGAAAAGATTGGATTGAAATTGGAATTCCAAATATAGTGGGTTGTTCGTGCCATTGCAGAGAACTTAGATCTGGAAAATTGAAGTGAATTCAAGTTGAAATTGGATGGGTTGAATTTTTGAAAATTTCAAAGTCTTCTGCATGTTCTTCATGTATTGTTGAAGAAGAAATACTCAAGAATCTTTATTTCATCCAAAAAGAGAAAAGTAAAAATGAGTTGTACTTATTTAAGTTAGAGGTAGTACAAGGGACCACAAAAAATGAGAAAATCAGAGTCAACAAGTGAGTTGTCCGGTGAGTTTAGCAAAGTAGTCACACCACTACCAAATAGCTTAGTGATTAGATAAACTGTAACTAGGCATCGCCAAACTCAACTCCACAATGTGTTACTTTTGGCATTTTTGAGTGGGTTTAGTGCTATGCTAACCGCTTTGGCGATACCCAAGTTGAATTTGGTGATACTCCTTGTTAATTGAAGATATTCATGTGTTTTAAACATCGAGAATTCATACTCTATCCATCAAATTTAGGTTCTGATCACTTGTTCCAATCTCTTAGGTCTCAATCACTTCTAAACTCTTAAAACTACTTAAGAAACTAATCTACCTGATCTACCTACTTAGTTACTACGTAGTTCTTGTGTCCATTATTTCTTTCAAGGTATTTTGATCAATTTTTTTATTTTTTTTCATACTCGTTGAATATTCTTTTTTCCAATCATTTGAACTTTAAGTCGTCTGTTCTTTTAATCAAATAAGAATACACTCTCCCAGAAGGGTAGGAAATCTTGATTGATTAAGCAATGCAAGTTTAATAGAAACTTAGAGAAGAAACGTTAGAAGGTAAGTTGAGGGGTCACATAAGACTGGTGTAAGGATTTTACCGCTAACATTATTTGTTGGGTGTTTGTAGGTACCATGTCTCATAAAAGAGGAACACAAAGAAGGAAGAGTTCTATATAGGCTAAAGAGAATTAAAATTGCCAATAGGGGAGGAAAACCTCAATGAGTTGGGAATGAAGGGCAGGAGAAAATAAAACCATCACTCACTATCACACGAGGACAAGCTCACAATCTATGTAACACTTAACAAACCAATAACAAAACTACAAATGATCTATATTCTGTCCATACCACAACCCTAATAACCCAAGATAAGATGTTTCATATCCATATCCACAGATATATCATCCACTACAAGAGAGTAGTTATTTTGTGGACAACTGAGTCCCACACTATCTACCATGCTTCAATCCATCTAATAACTCCTTATTGGAGACCTATGTGTCACCTCCACAATAACCTCCACAAATGTCTTTCCAATACTTACCGTATCATAATCCTTTCTATAATGAGTGGAATGATGAAGTTATTTAAAATGAGTTTTTGATGTACGAGGGTAGGGACGAGCAAGGTCCACTAAGGCAAGAGGTTAAACCATAAGAGTATAGGGAAAACCAAAGTGAAAGAAGGCAAGGATATGGTGATAGAGGTGATAGTTATGAGATATAGGATATAGAAAGTGGGATAAAGAAGATTGAAATGGAAATCAATAAGATCAAGATAATTATGGCTTGATACAATCAAAGTGACACTTCCAAGATTTAAATAAAATATTGATCTACATAAGGTTCTTGAATATAAATAGCAAAGCAAGAGAATATCCTAACCAATAATATCTCAAAAACATTGAAATCAAAGTACGCCCTTGCTCAATTTGAGGTATATGATTCAACTTGATAGGAATCTAATAGATGAGAAAGGGAAATCCATCTAATGTATGAGTTTCCTACATGGAAAAAAGTAATTGATCTCATAGAGTCACAATACTTGACTCCAAACTATTACAAAGAGGTACTCAAGATGGTCTATATATTGATATATGGAACCAAGAATGTCACAAAATACTATGATGAGTATTATAATATAAGGATGAATTCAAAGCTTGAAGAGCATAGGAAATACAAAGTGATATTCTTTGTGGCCAATTTTAGGCATAAAATATTGAAGCCTTTAAGGCTTAAGCACTATGAAAGCCTTGAGGCAGTCTTCCATAATGCCTTTAAGATTGAGGAAAATTTGACAGAGGAGAGGTCATCCAAGGTAAGATTTCTTCAAATTTATAATGTAGAAAGAGTAATGAAAAGTGAAAGTCTTCCACTTCTAAGAGAACTTAACAGGTAGTGGTCAAGCTACCCCATCCAAAGATGATTGATGAGTTGTGATTTTTCCACTTATTTATATCTCATTTCTTATGATATTATGTCATTAGTTTATAATATGAGGGTAATTATCCTTTTAATTGTTATAATTTTAGGTATTTTGGTTTTAAAAAGAATTCTAATGAAAAAGAGTGAAATCGAGGCTAAATGGAGCTAAAAAGGAAGAGCTGAAAGAAAAATCTCAGAAATGTCCCTCAGATAACACTTAAGTAGCCCAAGGACCACTTAAGCGAAGGTCGACTACGAGTCAATAAGCTTTTAAGCGCTAAGATTCATCACATTAGCGATCTTGTAATGCCTTAATCTACACCCTGGACATCACACAGTGCTTACAATCCTGAAGGACCACAAGCTAACCCATGACTGGTACCTTCTATGAGCACTAAATAATAAAACTGATAACACATGCGGAAGAAAATTTTAATAGGCCATAAGGTTCTCAAAATACTAAAATAATGATTGAATGTACTGATAATAACATCTGCAAAATTGAATATCTGACTATGCTAGTATAAAAGCCTTTAACTGTCTAAATATGGAGTTGATGGGAAAAGTCTTCAACTAACTCCAACTACTGAACATACTAAACTACTAAAATGTTGAAACAATAACTCTATCCTCAAAATATGAGGACCTACCACTGTAACTGCTGTTGATAATCTAAGCTACTAAGTACGGTCAGGAGCCCGTGCGTCTGAGCCTATGATATGAGACATCATATCATAAAAAAAGAGTATGCCCCAGTACTTTAAATATACTAGTATCCTAGATGAGGTGAGGCTGAAATGCAAAGGCTCATATGCATAAACAGTAAATGACTGAATGATATGAACACAACTGAATGAGAGTACATGGATAACTAAAACTACTGTAAATACTGATTATATCATACTGAACATATACATATATATATATACTGTATCTGAGATCATACTGAAACTGAATACTGATTTTTAATAATTGAGTGACTGACATTTGAGATTATTGATAATTGTATTACTGATAACTGAGTGACTATTTCTGATAGTCCTAATTCTGTAGAACTGAGCTGAGTTCTATACTGAGTTCTGAGACTGAGTACTGACTACTAAGTACTAAATACTAAAACCATAACTGTGGGAGTTATCATATAACCGATATACCCTGATTATAGACTTATTTGGGGTCCAACTTATGACCCCAGTTGGAAGGGTGTTAGCACCGTGCCATGGGTACTAACAATGGTTATATGCATCGGCAAAAGAATCACCCTTATCTGGCAGGTGAGATATGTGTTACCCTCAACTGGCAGGTGAACACTTCAGCAACCCTCAACTGGCAGGTTGATATATTTAACCTACGCTGGCTATGTAGTTCTAGATCTAAGGGACTGCTAATAAAGGTCACACCCTAAACTTGTAGGTGAGCCCCCATCTCTAGGTTGTCTCAATACTCAATCCTACTTCCAACTAAATAGATACTAAACTGATCACTAGACTGTACTAGACTTGACCAAACTGTTACTGATAATTTTAACTAACTAAACTAGACTCAGTTCACTGAGTTCTGCAACTGACTGAGTACTGCTGTTCTTTACATTACTAAGACTATTATAAGACCCCACAAAATTATAAGTTTGAATCACTCCTTTAAAGCCTACTAAGGGGTCCTAGACTTAGAAAAATTCAGCCAAGTATTTATACTTTGGGTCATTTTAGCCTTTGTAGTATGGAAATCCTAGTTCACGACCTTTCCGACCTTATTTTTTCAATTTTTAAATTGATTCATGATCAGGGTAACTTGTAGGTTATCTCAGGTGAGTTTTAAATTTTTTGGACTAGCGTAAGGCAAGGTTGGATACCCAAAATAGTGAAGGATCGCGATACCCCTGCGTCGCGAGTGCCAGACAACCCAAGTAAGGTTCACACCATGATGGCTACTTGACCCGAGTAGGGGAAGCATCGTGATAGCTACTTGACCCAAGCAGGGGTCGTAAAGCGAGGGCAACCCTATTCAGCATTATTTTTAATATGAGTTATGGGGGAAAATGGGTAATTTTCCCCACCTTATTCAGCCTTAACATGAAATTAATCAGCCTATAGGGCAAAATATCATTCTTTCTCTCAAACTCTCTTAAGAACAAGCATTAGGGTTTTCAATTCAAGATTCAAAACTCAAGAATTCTACCATCAATCTTCTAAAAAATAAGCATAAAGGTATGTGAAGTGTTCATCCAAGGTCCCTTTCACCCTTGAAGTTCAAGAAACCTTTTTTAAAATATTAAATCATGATTTCCATATTGTGGGTCATTTGTATTCAAGTTAATCTTGTTGTCTGATTTCCAAGATGATGTCTTTAATGAATTTCATGAATTTATGTTAGCATGTGGGTTGAAATCTTTGGAATTGAAGTGATTAATGTTGCCATGATGTATTGAATTGATATTCATATCCAAGTACAATGTGATGTGTCCCATGTGTTTGCCAAAAATGCCTAAGTGAAGTAATTATGCAATTTGATCCATTATTGATCTCAATTATGAACTCATGAAAGAACTACCTATCTAAAGGACTCCCATGTTAAATCTATGCCTTGAAAGTGTTTGTTGAAATGCCTATGTGAATTGTTAGTGTACTTATGACATGATAGCATGCATTCTTATACATGTACAAGTTCAAGATTTACATGTGTTTGATGAAATGCCTTAGAAAGTGAATTATGAACATGTGGCCATTGTCGTGCCTTCAAGATTTATGCTACGCTTTACTCATTATGCTATTGAGTCCTGGGGGTATTTAATACCCGATAATTTAGTTGTATACCTAGAGCTAGTCTCAGTTATAGAATAGTTTAAGTCAGGTTATGATCAGTGGTACTTTTTTCAGTTCAAGAATCCAGGAAAACTTAGTAAACTCAGTACTAATCCAGTCCAGTTCAGTAACAGTTCAGTCATGACTAGTATGAACTAGGAAATCAGTTCAGTGTCTATTCAGTTGGGAGTAGGATTAAGCTCTGAGTAAACCCAAGGACAGGGACTCACCTACCAGTAGAGGGTGTGATTCTTATAAGTAATCCTTGTGTTCTAGAACTACGTAGCCAGCGTAGGTTAATATATCAAACCTTCTAGTCGTGGGTTGATGAGGTATTTTAACCTGTCAGTTGAGGGTTCCACCATTCTCCTTAAAGTACCTACCAGATGAGGGTATCTTTTCCGTTCTCTTTACCTGTGGCACAATACTAACACCCTTCCAACTGGGATTATAGGTTGGAGAACACACCATAGGCCATAATCACAATGTAATTGTTCTCATACATTGTGACACTATATCTGACAGTCCTAATTTCTAAAGATTAATACTGAAACTGTAACTGTGGGAAGTAGTCACTTAACCTACATACCTCGAATCTCAACTGGTGGGGTCCAACCTGTAACCACAGCTGGAAGGGTGTCAATACCATGCCACGTTTAAAGGACTCTCTAGTCAAGCCTATCTGACGGGTAACCCTCGCAGAAAGTCAAGCCTAAGGCAATATAATAGTCGAGTCTATCTGATGGGTGACTAGCCTTTCCTGACGGGTGACTCCTACATCCGGCGCTAGCTACACAGTTCTGGAGTTCAGGGATTGCAACTAACGGCTCTTCCTCTCTAATAGGGAGCCGTCATTCCTACCCTCGCTCGATGCTAGCTCCTACTCCCAACTGAAAGACTCTGAACTAATTCTTAATTGAACACAAACTAAGTTGAATCTGATACTGATCATGTTTCTCAAATGATCTGACTGAGTTAAGATAAATTCAATTGGTTTTGTATCTAACAAAATACTACTGAATCTCGTTATCTGACTGAATGATACTGAGCTATGAATAGAGTACTAGATTACTACAGAGGTCAGAACTGAATACTTGAATACTACTAGATCTGAGTTGGGTACAAAACTGAGGCTAGATTACTAGTGATACTGAGATTACGTTGATTACAGAGATTACTGAGATTTCTTAAGTTTTGTATCTGCTGAGAATAAAGAGTTCTATAACTCGCTGAGTTCTGAGGATAATGGCTCAAATGAAATTATCATGAAAACTAATGCGGGCTCTAGACAACAGCTAAATTGTCGGGTATAAATATCCCCAGGACTCGATAACATAAAAGTAAAACATAACCATTATTAAATAATCAAGACCATGGACAATCTTTCACCATCACAATCACTAAGGCATCACTTCAAGCATTTAGGAATCCTAAACATGTAATAACCTAGGGGTATATTCTACTGGATCATACTCCATTTAACAAGGCCTTGCATCAAGTACTTCGCACATATTTAAGTCTTGACATGTACCGGAGAACACATAATTGGGGAACTTCATGCTATCATGTTACAATTCATTCATCAAACAATTAGCATGTATTAAATTCTTAGCATGTATGAAAGAGCACATAATTGTGGAATTTCATGCTATCTCACTAAAATTGCTCTAACTCTTTGATCGAGTATTGGATTTGGGCGAATTTGGTATCGACGGATAGCTTATTCAATTCTCTACATGACAAAAAGTTGATATTAGTGAAATTCTACATGATTCAAAATACTTCTCACTTGGAAATACACTTCTCAATCTTTGAAGGCCAAATTTATGCTTTACTTGACACGCTCTAAGGCTCAAACTACGAGAGAAATTTGTGGGGTCTTATATTATCTCTCCCTTGGAAACATTAGTCCTCAAATGTCACTTGATAGGTTAAGAATAGTGATCAACTAAACTTACTCAAGGAAAAAAAACATTTGATACATGACTATGCAACTGGAACTACTGATATTCTGAACTCTAATACTGCACATGCATATCTGATGCATGAAATACTCGACTGAAGCTACTCATAAGCTGAATTCTCATAATAGACATGCATATATGATGCATGGATGCATAACTGGGCGGATCTCATGAATGCATGACTGAACACACTCAAAAGCTGAACTCTTTCTATGACCTTACCTCTTTGCATCAAAATACACCCCAAACCAACTCTGGAACCATCACAATACACAACGAACCCGTTTGAACCATCAGGTAAAGTCAAAACTGGGGTTGTAGTGAGTCGATTCTTCAACTCCTGAAAACTCTTCTCACAAGAATCTGACCAGTCGATTATGACTTTTTTCTAAGTCAATCTAGATATGGGTGATGAAATAGATGAAAATCCTTCAACAAACCATCGATAATAGCCATCCAAACCCAAGAAACTCCTGATATTTTATGAAGAGATGGTTCTGGGCCAGTTTCACACTGCTTCGATCTTTTGAGGATCAACTCTAATTCCATCACTAGAAATTATATGACTAATTAAAGCTACTGACATTATCCCAAATTTGTATTTACTAAATTTGGCGAACGACTGATAGGCTCTAAGGGTTCGCAATACTATTTTGAGATGGTCTGTGTGATCATTTTCATTGAAGGAATAGACAAAAATATCATCAATAAAGACTATGATGAACATGTCCAAGTACTTCTTGAATGCGCATTTCATCAAGTTCATGAAAGCTACTGGGTATTGATAAGACCAAATAACATGACCAAAAATTTGAAGTGACCATACCGAGTTCTGAAGGCTATTTTTGGAATGTCACATTCTCTGAATCTGAGCTAATGATATCCTGATCTGAGGTCTATCTTAGAAAAGTAACTGGCACCCTGAAGTTAGTCAAATAAGTGATCAATTCTGGGCAGTGGATACTTGTTCTTGAATGTGACTTTTTTCAACTGATAGTAGTCAATACACATTCTGAGGGAACTATCTTTCTTACACACGAATAAAACTAGTGCATCCCATGAGAAAACACTAGGCCTGATGAACCCCTTATCTAGGAGGTCCTTTAACTGCTCTTTTAATTCTTTAAGTTCAGCAGGAGCCATTCTTTATTATAAAATACAGATGGGCTGAGTATCTTGAAGAAGGTCTATTCTGAAGTCGATTTCCCTTTTGGGAGAAACTCTGAGAAGATCTTCGAGAAATACACCTAGAAATTCACATGCTACAGAAACTGACTCAAGATTATGGTTCTCTAAACTAAAGTCTTTAACTCAAACGAGATGATAGAAACACCTCTTGGATATCATTTTTCTCGCCCTTAGGTATGAAACAAGATGACCCCTAAGTGCTGAAGTACTACCCTTCCATTCTAGGACAGGTTCAGTCGAGAACTAAAAATAGTAAACTCTATTTCTGAAGTCAATTGAGGCATAGCATGAGTGAATCTAATACATGCCGAGAATGACGTCAAAATCTATCATCTCTAACTCTACTAAGTCTGTTGAAGTGAATTTATATGATACCATAACCGGATAGTTCCTGTATATCCGCCCGGCTATGATAGATTTATCCACTGGGGTAGAGACTGAGAAGGGCTCTACTAGGATTTTGGGACTAACTCTAAAGTCAATAACTATAAGGAGTTACAAAGGATAAAAAAACTCCTGGATCTAGCAAAGCATAAGCATGCAAATAGTAAACTTGTAATGTACCAGTGACCACATCAGGATAACTATCCTAATCCTATCAGGAAAAAAGTGCATAAAGTCTGTTTGGGTGCTGCCCACTAGTGGCACTGGAAGCGGCACTCTGCTGATTAGGGAAATTGGACTGAGCTGGGGGAAGATTATACTATCTCAGTGAACCTGACTGAGGACAATCTCTGATCCTATGGCCTAGCTTGCCACATCTAAAACATACGTCACTCTCTTCTCTACAAACACCCTAATAATTCCTACCACACTTATGACAAAGAGGATTTGTTCTGGCACAGCTAACACTACCCTGAGATCTAAAGCTTGGAGCCCTATTCTTATTACCATTTCTAAATTTTGGCACTGGAACATTGGCTGAGGACAGAGTTGGAACTGGAGATTTCAAGAAAAACTGAGAACGACTACCACCATCTGACTTAGGTTGAGTAAAGTTGAAGCTACTTGTCCTGGCTCTGTTGTTTTCCCTTTGTTTCTCCTTAGTATTTTTCTCCTCAATCTATTGAGCATGTACTACCAATCTAGATAATTCTATAACCTTGATCAGCATTAGAGTCCTACACTTCTTGACCACACTATTAGATACACCTGACACGAGCTTGCTCATCTTAGGCCTGTTATCCACTACCACATGAGGAGAATACCTAGCCAACTAAGTAAACTTGAGGGAATACTCCTTCACTGCCATGTTTCTCTGCTTTAGATTTATAAATTCCAAAACCTTAGCTTCCCTCAACTCCAATGGAAAGAACCTATCTAGAAAAGCAGTAGCAAACTCCTTCTATTCTATGGGCCCTGTATCTGCGCCCCTATCTACCTTCCACTACTTAAATCATGTATGAGCCATATCTTGCAACTAATATGCAGATAACTCAACACTCTCACTAGTGGTTACCCCATAATATCTGTCACCTTCTGCACCATGTCAAGGAATTTATGTGGGTCCTCTTAAGACTTAGACCCCGAAATTAATATTGGATTCATTCGGGTAAAGTCCCAAATTCTAACTGCAGTAGTATTGGCCACTGTGTTGGTCAAAATAGTAGTTGGGTGTTCATTCTAGACTACCATAGAATAAGCTAGAGTAGTGAAAGCTACTCTAAATTCTGCGTGGGAAACATGCTCATCCAGGGGATCCTAAACGGACGGAGGTACTAGCTGGTTTCCAGTTCTTCTTTTAGTATTTTTGGGAGGCATATTTTGCAAACGGAAGAGAAACTCGGATTAGAAACAGAGTTTAACTTGAGCTCATACTTACTCGCACTGTGTGAATACTGAAAGAAGGTAACTTTTCCTACAAATTATTTACAGTCTCGTGCCCATAAGTGTGGCGCGCTACATACCCATGCACAAGACTCTACTTGACATGGCTTTCAAACTCCCTAGGACTCTGATGAACCTTAAGCTCTAATACCAAGTTTTGTAATGCCCCGAGTCAACACCCTCGACATTACCCAATGTATACAATCCTGAAGGACCACAAGTTAACCCATGACTGGTTCCTACTATGAGCACTGAATAATAAAACTGATAATACATGCGGAAGAAAAACTGAATGTGCCATAATGTTCTTAAAATACTAAAATAATAACTGAATGTACTGATAATAACATCTGCAAAACTGAATATCTGACTGTGCTAGTCAGAAAGCCTCTAACTGTCTTAATATGGAGTTGATGGGACAATTCCCCAACAAACTCCAACTACTGAACATACTAAACTTCTAAAATTCTAAAATAATAAATCTATCCTAAAAATATGAGAACCTACCACTGTAACTACTGCTGATAATCTGAGCTACTAAGTACAATCAGGAGCCAAGCGTCTGAACCTATGATATGAGACATCATAGCATAAAAGAATAAGTATGCATCAGTACTTTAAATGTACTGGTAAGCTAGATGACGTGAGGCTAAAATACAAGGGCTCATATGCATGAACAATAACTAACTGAATGATATGAACATAGCTGAATGAAAGTACATAGATAACTGAAACTACTGTAAATACTGATTATGCCATACTGAGTATATACATATATATAGATATATATTTTATATCTAATATCATACAGAAACTAAATACTAATTTCAAATAATTGAGTGACTGATATTTGATATTACTAATAACTATATTACCTATAACTGAGTGACTGATAGCTGATATTACTGATAACTGTATTACTGATAACTGAGGGACTATTTCTAATAGTCTTGATTTTGTAAAACTGAACTAAGTTCTATACTAAGTTTTGTGAGTGAGTACTGATTATTGAGTACTGAATATTGAAACCATAATTGTAGGAGTTATCATCTAACTAACATACCCCGATTATAGAGAGATTTGGGGTCCAACCTGTGACCCCAGTTGGAAAGGTGTAAGAACTGTACCACAGGTACTAACAATGGTTGGATGGATAAGAAAAAGAATCACCCTCATCTAGCAAGTGAGATATGTGTTTCCCTCAACTAGAAGGTGAAAACTTCATCAACCCTCAACTGGTAGGTTGATATATTTAACCTACGCTGGCTACATTGTTCTGGAACTAAGGGACTTCTACTAAAGGTTATACCCTCAACTGGCAAGTGAGATCCCATCCCTAGTTTCGCTTAGTACTAAATCCTACTCCCAACTGCATAGACACATAACTGGTCACTAGGCTTGACCGAACTATTACTGATCATGTGAACTGACTAAACTAGACGGAGTTCACTGAGTTCTGTAACTGACTGAGTACTATTGTTTGTGACATTAATGAGACTATTCTATAGCTACAATAATTCTAGGTAAACAACTATATTTTTAGGTATTAAATACCCCCAGGACTCGATAGCATCAATAGAAAAACATGGCAATATCTTGAAAGAATTACATTAATTACTTATTCATCATGCATCCATTTAGACATTTTGTCAAACACTTGAGAGGCATGAACTTGTGCGTGAATGGGACCACATTATAACATGTCATGAATTCACTATTCAATTTACATAGGCATTCTATCAAACACTTAGGGAGCATAAACAATGAACATATAAATCATCAAGATATAAACAGCATGGCTACAATATTTAACTTCTAAATTGAAGGGTTTAACATGTGAATCACATAATTCCACATACATGAAAGTTAACTCACTTAAATCTGGTAATGAATCTTGATTTGAAAACCAAACATTAATACATACATGAACTCGATCCAATTCAAACATGTAAACAATGAAATCAATAAGCTTGTAGTTAAAAGGAGTTCTTGAACTCCAAGGGTGGAAGAAAAATTAAAGATGAACACCTAACATACCTGAGTAATTAGTTTCGTGAAAATCATTGGTGCGTTCCTGAAGTTTGGACTTAAAATTGAGTGACCTAGTTTTGTTCTTGAGAGAATATTGGGAATAAATAATGAATTTTGCCCTATCTAGGGCTTAATATCGTGTTTTAGCTGAATTGGGTGAGGGGAAAATGACTCAATTACCCTTGTAAAGTTGGATTTTTAAATGAGCAAAACTGCCCAGTGACGTGATACCTGACGCAACGCGTCGATGGGATCGATGTGATAGACAATGCGAAGCGTCGAGATTGCGTTAGCTCACTAGAATTTGCACTGAATGCTAGGGACAATACTTGTCTACACGATGGGCAACACGGCGTGTCGAGATCGCATCGACTCACTATTTTTTACATCCTAACCAGCTTCTAACAATGTTTGAGATGTCCAAAACTCACCCGAGGTGGCCTATTGACATACCTGATCATGAATCGACTTAAAAATTGACATTTTAAGGTTGTAAGGATAAAAAATAAGATCGTCAAAATATGAAGGATATGACTAATTCTAAGTATAAACACTTAGTTGCAATTTCTAAGTCTGGGACCCCCTTTTCATGCTATATAAGACTTAATTAGACTAGGACTTTTACGGGGTCTTACAATATTTGGTCAAAGACAGTCAAGGATAGCCTAAGGGAACACTATGATTGCTTAAGCAATTCAGCCAAACTGACAGGAAACACTTAAGAAACCAATATAACTGCCTAAACAGTTCCATAAAAGTCGAGAGAGTCACTTAAGCGACCATTTGAATATCTTAAGTGATCGTCCTGGTAAATTTTGGGGGAAAATCTGAATTACACATTGTTGGATCCCAATTCATCAAATAATCGACCAACCATTCCAAGACATCTTTGGCATAATTCACAATCTTGGAGGTATGGTTATTGACCCATCACCCTTGGAATTGAAGATTGGAAGCTTTGTATTATTAACTTCTCAAACCTTTCTTCATTTTCTTTGCTCTGTTTAGACTATAAGGGTATAGTTAAACTTTGATATTTGAGTATTTTTAGGTAGATATGTGCAATTATTATCTATAGAATTTGGGGTTTGATTCAATCTTATGCTTTTGTATTGACTGATTACTTTTGATCTTAAAATTGGTTTTATTTATCTAAATTAATCTCATGTTATACTGTTCATATACTATTTGAGCTCAAAATCGAGAATAGACTGGGTATTGCCCATCAACCTTATCCAATGCTTGAAAGAAATAACAGAGGTTGGGAAAGATTGATTTAGCATGATATAGTTCATAAAACCTTTCTTATGGAATTTGTATCTAGACATAGTCAAAACGTAGCATAGCCTAAAGTGGGTTTTTTGATTCATGCTTCAATGGTCGAAAGACGTTAGTGGGTAATTTTTAATCCAAGTCTAATTTACTAGACACATTACGAAAGTGTGAGTAATTAATCAAATACGATTATCATAGATAAATTTGATTCCTTGTGTCATATTCCTTGTTTTCTATCATTGTAATAGTTATTAGTCACTTGATCATATTTTAAAATGATTTATTTTTGTTCCACTTTTATTATTGAAAACCCACAAAATACTTGTATCTTAGGTTTGAATTTAGCGAGTTACTTTTGTTTTGAACTTACTTGATTACCACTCATATTGTTCCCTATGTATTCAACCTGACTCCTTATTGGGTAAAATATATTGACAACATCATCTGCACCTATTCAATAGTGTAATTTGAATGTTATCGAAAATGGCACATCATCGGGGAACAATTTGGCGTATTTAGATAGTTTTGAATTAACTTATTTTGATTTGAACTTGTGAATTAAGTGGTTTGGATTTTCTTTCATTTCTTGTGCTAGGTAGAAATTTGTTCTTGTTAAACCTATCATTATGGAATCATAGAATTAAAATGAGTTGGGTGTGACATGACCCGACCGGGGGCCTTTTCATAATGGGCATCCCAAGTAGGACCGGGACCGGAGACCACCCTCGTTGCAGAACCCAACCTCTAATTGCCTTCCCTTAGTTGGCTGAATTTAGAGCATATAACAAGATAGTGTTACAACTCACCTAAAGACTCTGGGATAGGATTACAATCGTGATCATCCAAACCGAGTCCAACTATCACACACCAACCACCCAACCATACCAAACCATTCCAAAGGCCGTAAACCAGGCCATAACCAAATAAGTTCCATAACATAATAAAATTAATCCCTAAACAAAATACGATGAAACATTGAGAAATTATGTCCAATCATATCAGTCCACCAACTTATTCCAATGCCAAGGATGACACCAATACCAATCTCGCCCATTCCAATCTATAGCAGTACCATAAAGCCTCTAAATCTAGTTGGGACATGCCCCCAAAAATAGCCAAAACTAATAACCAAAATAAAATCAAAGTGTCTAGAAATATCCATAACATGAAATGGAGCCTTCCGAAAGGATGAAAGCTCACCACTTCAATCCAAATGCTGATCCTCGAGTCAATCACTATGTAGGAGGAGTAGAACGGTGGATTCCTGCATAATGTGGGTATAATCAGCCAAAAAATGGGTTAGCTGGTGAACGCTAGCATGATCTAAGGATCAGGATAAAATAATGCCATTTATAAGGACAAGTAAAACCATCCATATGTACACAACCACACATACATATGTACACACACACATATATATATATATAACCATGTCGGGAAAGGGGACCAAGTTTAGCATGCATTAAACCTTTTACTTGGGTTGTGTAGCTTTGTCGTCTTAATCCACCACGGGCTATATGGGTTCAGTTCCCCCTGCAGATAGGGCCCAGTGCGTGTAGCGACATAACCAGGGAAGAAAAACTAGGACTAGTACATCCCCCAAATATAAAGTGTGTCATCATACACACGGTCACCAAGGGCAACCTCACATCAGCAAATATGAGTTTCCAATTTTGGTCCCCCTAGGACCTCAACATTCTATGGCTTTTCTATATATCCCGTATTATTTCCCAATTAAAACCACTCCCAAGAAACCAATCAATCTATTTATAATTTATTAACCAAGGCCATTTAGTGGTGGTGTTGTCATACTGACCATACTTCCAAGTATTATCCATAGCCAACCATATATAGGTTTAAGGGAACTTCCAAGTCCCCTTCTATTTACCATATTAAACCATTTGAGGGATTCCATGTACCCTACAAGCATAACCATTTAGCCAATTACCTTTCCAAGCCATTTAATCCATGTATAATTCCTTTACCAAGTTTTAAAACAAGCAAGAGTTCCATTAAAAGTACTTAATGCAATGAAAATATTATGATAGGCCTTTTGTCAAACACATTGGGGGAATAATATAACCAAAACCAATTCCAATTACCATTAGACCATTCTTATGCAATCCAATTATCCAAAACTTCCATTAATGTACATGAAGCATAATTAAAACCATGGGAAATCACAACCAACCATTTAATATCAAAACCCCTAAGTCATATTTGAAAACCACAATCATACAATCAATGAAGTAATGAAAACATTCATAAAATCAAAGATTCTAGAAAGAATTAACAATGAGGGAACAGAACATGACTTAAACCAAGATGATGATAGAATGAAATCACAAAGACAAGCCCCAAATTAATCCTCTAGTTGAAACCCTAGATTCCCTTGCCCAAAAGCTTTTAAGAGAATTATAGAGTATTTTAGAAGAGTTTCTAAGTATTAATGAATGGAATAATAGGGTAAATAATCTCTGAGTTAGGTTAGAAGTCGTGGGACCTTATTAGGATAAGTGGGGAAATGTCCAAATACCCCTACTTATGTTGCACAAAATCCCACCCAGGGGTACGACTTGCCCTCACAAGTCATACCCTCTAATATAATTGATAAATTTCACTTGTATCGTAGTTGTAACCTTTGGATCCAACACTGTCCAGCATACGACTCATCTAACCAAGTTGTATTTGAAGCATACGATCTGTAACCTTCATCCATACCCTTGGCAGATTAAAACCAAGGAAGATTTAGATATTGTCCACCATATGAGTCAATGGTACGACTTTTACCCTGGCTTATGGCACAAACTAAGCCACTCGTACTGAAATCCAACCTAAGTAACCAAGTATAAGATTAAGTTAAGGAAACAAATGATCTATACCCACCAATATGAATCATACCCCTAAGTTGTATCCATTCCAGTAACCAAACCCATCCCACCAACCAACATTGGTCATCATACGATAAGATTATACCATTCATACCCCATCATACGGCTCGTACCCATAAGTCATATTAGGTCAAAAGACTAGAATTCCAGGAAATTTTGTAAGTGTCAAAACCCAGGGTGTTATAGTCTACCCTACTAGGAATATTCGTCCGCGAATAACGGATAAGGAAAGGGTAACCACACATAGAGTCATTTGTATTATCAAATATATTCCCAATCTTCAAAAAAGTTTGAAAACAAAGAATCAAAGATATTAATATTTACTTTAATAAACTTAGAAAATAAAGATGTGTTGAAGACACATACCTTCCACATGACTCCCAGGAGTAGAAAACAAAAGAAGATATACTTCCACCTTGTGGTTTCGCCATATAACCTTAACTGTGGCCATATCTTTGGTTCAAAATGATGAACCTGCCTATCCAAGATCTCAATCTAGATTTTATCATAAGATAGAGAATCTGTGATACCTACTCCTTCCAAAGGAACTATCGAAGAATGATCAACAGTGTACTTCTTCAATATGGGAACATGAAAGACCGGATAAAAACCAATCTCAAGATTGAAGGAAACTCCAACTCATAATCAACATTAATAACTCTATGTAAAACTTTAGAAAGACTAACATACCGGGAACTAAGCTTCCCCTTCTTGCCAAACTGCATTACTCTATTCATGGGAGATGCCTTGAAGAAAACCTTATCCCCAACCTCAAAATCTAAGTCTCTACGCCTAATATCCACATAGTACTTTTTAGCAACTTTGGGAAGCCTTAAGCCTATTCAAATAACCTTCACCTTATCCATATCCTGGTAAACTAAGTCAGGATCAAACATATCCACCTCTCCAAGATCAAACGAACCAATAGGAGATCTACACCTCCTACCATACAATGCCTCAAATGGGGCCATAATAATACTAGAATGCTAGCTATTATTGAAAGCAAACTCTACCAAAGGTATATGCTCAACCCAATTGCCACCATAATCAATCACACAAGCCCGAAGTGAGATGTAAATTATGTGCCGCGATAAAAAATAATTAAAATAGGCACCCCATGTAGCTTCGCAATCTCCTGAAGATATAGATTTGAATAATCATCCACCGAGAAGGTATCCCGAACTAGAAAAAAGTGAGAAGACTTCGTCAACCTTTCCACGATGACCCAAATTAAATCATATCGATTTCGAGATCGAGGAAGATCGATAATGAAGTCCATATTGATAACTTCCCTTTTTTTTTTTGAGAAAATCAATTTTATTGATACAACCCTCCTGGACTCATGTGTTCAACCTTAACTTGTTGACACACTAATGTTTGGGTGTATTTATGCATTCTAGTGTTACTATTATAGCCATTTTAGCCTTGTTTTAAGGATGATTCATGTGATATATGTGTTTATAATGATATAAATGTGCCTAGAAGTGTTAAAGAATGTGTTTATGATGTTTAAAGTGAGATCCAAACAAGTTTGTACTTAAAAGATTCATTTAGAGTTCAACTTGGAAAACTAGCGATACTAACTTGAGCTAGGTGCTTGTTTAGTTGATTCCGGTGGATTATATTATGTTTAAAGTGTTCCTAATGATTTTTATGTGTTATTATGAGTGGAATAACTTTTTTTTAATGATAAAAGTTCAATTTGAATGAGTCTACAGCTGGAACAATAAGTGAAAGATCAATGTTAACTAGTTATGTTTAGCTCTTATTTTGATTTGTCGTTATGGGTGTTGTGTTGTGTTTCTCTCTAAATTAGTTTGGTGTAATGATGTAGTAGGATTTTTGGAGCTGAATAGTATGATATTTTGATGCTAAAGAAGCTTACAATTCATGGGAAAGATGCCATAAGACAAGGAATCAAGAGGGGAGACTCAAAACTCAACCAAATTTCAGAGAGCAAATTCCAGTAGCTCTGGGCTATATTGAGGCGCTTCCCACCTGCACCAGGGCTATATCTAGGGATTTTCTCCACCTGTAGTGGGGATGAACCCAGGGCACTGCCCCACCCACTTCCAGGCTCAATACCTTAAGTTTTTCTTGTCCAACACGGAAAGGGCTTATTCCTATACTAAAAATACATGTTGTATCACGTTTTTACACATCTTTTAGCATATTTTAGAGGGAAAAGGGATACTAAAACTTCTTATTTAGGTTTTTATTATTTTTATTTAGTTTATTCATATTTTTAGTTTTTAATTACTATTTTGTGATTACGATTATGACTATGCGTAGCTAAACGCCCTTTTTCGGGGTTAAAGCCAAAGACATGATTACTTTTATTTTGAATTAAGTTCATTAATTTTTCTTATCAATATTGTTTATTTTTTCATCTTTGATTTAACTAATTTAAAGATTTGTCACCCTTAGAATATATCAATTGTCTACTTTTTGATCTCGGGAGAGGGAATAGGGGATAGAACATGGAGATGAACAAAGTATGGGTTTTATTCTTTTATAAAATAAAGAATTGAAATTAGCACCTAGGATAGGGATATACTTAGGATCCTTACTTGATTTATACATAGGATGATAGCTTAAATAACATAATTTGATCATTACATCCTCGCTCAATGATGTAGTTGTAAGGTTCAACTTAAGCAAAGGATTAGAGGTTGGGAAACCATAATCGCGCAATTAACCCTATGAATCAACAACCAAGCTAACAAAGTTAACGAATTAAATCCGAAATCATAATATAATTGTTCAGAGTGCTTCAACCCAGGGTTTTCTCTTATTGATTTTCTCTAGACCTTTACTTTCTGCAGTGTTTATTTTCAAATTATAACTTCCAAACTCTCTTTGCTTACTTTCGCATCAATTGAATCTTAAGTGTGATCTGAAATCAAATAGTTGCCAAATCTAGTCTTTGTGGGATCGATAACTTGGATTTCTTGAAGGCCACTATATTACTTGGTAAACCACATACACTTGCATGTGCGGTTGGGCGTTGTCATGTTTTTTGCGCCATCGCTGTGGTCTAGTATTTTTGGCAATTGTTTATTTTAGTTTTACTTTTATATTTTTTTGGTGTTTTTACACTTGGTCTTGGTTTTTTTATTGCAGGAAATAGGTTTTTAAAGTGGTAAGCTATCAAGGGATAAGGAGTTTGTTGAATAAATCTCTAAACCCGAGCAACCTTACCATCAATGAAGGAGAGAAGAAATCCTTCTTCCATGAATTCCTCAAATCCAAGAAGACCAAGAAAATCCTACGCAAATGTTTGAGGAACAACAAGTAGTGCACAGGACTGTTCGGGAAGTGGCAGTCCCGCTTCCGACAAATTTATCTTCCCCAATTCAACAACCGGCTGCTGGGGGGAATTTTGAGCTTAAGCCCAACATGGTGCAACTATTGATTAGCAGTGGATAATTTGTAGGGTTTTCACACGAGGATCTATAGGTTCACTTGCAGAATTTCAATGAATTCACTGCTATATTTATTTAGAAAAATATAAATACTGATTATGTGAGACTCATACTCTTCCACTATTTACTTATTGGGGAAGCTAAAAAGTTATTGAATGCGCAGCCGACCGGCCAATTTAATTACATCATGGGATAACTTATCTAGAACGTTTCTCATTAGATTCTTTCCATCAAGCAAGACTGTGAGACTTCACAGTGTGATAGTGAGCTTCAAACAGAAGCCTGATGAAAATCTATATCATGCTTGGGCACACTTCAAGGCCCTTGTCGGGGATTGTCCATACAACCAACAGTCGAATGAGGTACTTTCTCATACTTTTGTAGAAGATCTTGATCAGAATACAAAGATTTTTCTAGATTCATCCATAGGTGGTCAATCACTGGAGTTGACTTACAATGAGCTATACATATTGTTGAATCGCATAGCACAAGGAAATCCCATGTGGCATTCAGATTCTAGAAGTGCCATAAAAAGAGTTGCAGGTGTACTAGAGGTGGACTAATTCATAGCCCTATCAGCACAGGAGTTTTCATTACAAAATTTGATCAACACTCAGTTTAGCAGCATGAAATTATGAGTTCCATAGCCTGCCGCAGCCATCAATATAGTTCAGAAAATTAGTGTTGGTGTGAGGTATGCAAAAATAGTGGTCATTCTATGACCTTGTGTGCTTAAAATCCAGAATCAGTGATGTATGTAGGCAATGATCAAAGGCTAAATTATGGTAACGCTTACAACATAAAGTGGAAGACACAACCATGGAATGCCCCACAGCCACAGGCCCAACCAATTCAGTCAAGAAACTATATGGAGGACATGATGAAACAGATCTTAGCTAAGTAGACATGATTTGCTGCAGACTTACAAAATTTGCAAGTGGCCAAAAGAAGTCTAGGGTTGCACGTGGGGAAAATCAGCAAGCAGTAAATACTAGGCCTCAAGATGGGTTGCCATCCGACACAGAAAATCCAAAGAAAGTCATGGAAATCACCTTGAGGAACGGTAGAGAGCTTTAAGCAAAAAACCTCCAATGGTAACAAATGAGGTAGATGCTGATGTGCTAACCCATCAGGTAAATAAAGAAGTTGCTGAAAAATTAAGGAAGTCTGATGCTTGAAAGAAAAAGTTACTAAATCAGAAGTGAAGAAGACACTGCCATTACTTTTCCCTAAGAGGAAAATTAAAGCAAATAAGGATGCACTGTTTAATAAGTTCTTTGATACATTTAGAGAGCTTCACATTAACTTACCTTTGTTAGCTATTTTGCTGACTATGCCCAAGTACATAAATTATGTGAGGGATATGGTGGATAAAAAGGTGAAATTGCAGGATGTGGGAGCTATAACACTCACTGAAGAGTGTAGCGCTGTGATGACATAGAAAATCCCCAAGAAATTAAGAGATTAGGGGAAGTTTGCCATCTTAATCCAAGTTAGGAGTAAATCAGTCCATGCTCTGAGTGATTTAGGGGCAAGTATAAACTTGATGCCCCTATCGTTGTTTAAAATATTGGTCTTGGGAGATTCGAGACCGACCAATATAGTGTTACAGTTGGCAGATAGGTCATTCACACATCCAGATGGAATAATTGAGGATCTCCTCATAAAGTTTTATAAATTCATCATGCCTACAGACTTTATTGTTCTTGTTTTTCAGGTAGATGAACAAGTATCGATCATCTTGGGGAATCCATTTTTAGAAATTGGAGGAGCGTTAATTGATGTTAGAGAAGGCACACTCAAAATGAGGGTAGAGGATGAAGAGGTGGTGTTTGATATATACAAAGCACCCACAATTACGTCTTAAGTTAAAGATCTATGTATGATTAGTGTTATTGAAGAGGACAAGTGTGGGGTGGCTAGTCCATGAAAGAGATCTTTAAACTACCTTACTGAGCTGCCTAAGACTCTATCTCCTAAGCCTAACATAATGGAAATTGATAAGTTAGAAAAGGCTAAAGTTGAGAAACCTGCTACTGTTGAGAATTCACACCCCAAAAGGGGTGAAAAGGATAAAAATATGGCCTCCAAGTGTGAGGAAAAAGATAAAGGAATATGGTTGAGTTAATTTGGGTCATGTCGCGACACTAAATCAGGCACTGCTTGGGAGGCAATCCTTGTTAATTAGGTATGTTTTCCTTTCAATTTTTTCTTTTCGTTTTACTTAACGTAGTTTTTGTTTTTAGTTGAGTCACAGGTTAATGGGAAGTCTGAGTACCAAAACCTTGAGCTAAGAAGCATGACAAAGATTGAGTGTGGGGTCCCATGGACCTAAATTATGCAAAAAGATGCAACTAGCTAGACCTAGAGTCCTCAAGGAGTATTTCTATCTCTTACCTTTAAAATTCACTTTGGAGACAAAGTGGATTTTTAAGTATGGGGTGGGAAAATTCCTAAATGTTGGCTCAATTTAAAAAATTTGTGTGAAATATTCTAGTTGGTGGTATTTTTTTATTACATAATGTAAGTGGGTTTGTCTATAAAAGCATGTTCATTGAGAGAATTGTTATTTTTTAGACTCTTAGGCTTATGTTTATGACTCTTGTACTTGTTGGCTTAATTTTGAATTTGTTTTATTGTTTTGTTAGGAGTCTATGATGATTCTATTGAGTTGTGCATGTGCGATGTGCGTGTGAGGTATTTTGTATATTTGTTGTTGCATATGATGTCTAGAACTTGCTCGGTGTGTGTGTAAAGAAAAATAAAGAGCGTAGGTTTTGGAGATGATTTAAGCATTTCCTTGATAGCCTTATTCTAACCTTCTATTTGTCCTACCCATTGTGCATTATCCTAGTTAACCCACATTGAAACTTTAGCCTTTCTTTAGTAACTTCATAAGGATCCTAATCCCCTTATTTGATAGACCATAATATAATCCAAAAAGATTATAAGTGATTTAATTGAAAAAAAAATAGTTGAAAAATGATTTTGAGAAATTGAAGAAGAAAAGGGTGAAATTGATGCCCCAAGGTAAGAGTTATTGGTGTTTATAATTGATTTATGGTGGTTGGAAGTGATATAAATGGTGCTATAAATATTCCCATGATTGTAGAGAATGAGAAAAATTAAATCTTGAAGGAATAAATAATATGCCTACTATGTGTTTGTGAAAATGCTTAAAAGAGATGGGGCGAAAACAAAAGGTATGGATGAATGAATAAGTGTAGTTTGGTTGTTAGAGAGTTATTTTAAATGTATAATGTAGTATATAAAAGCTATTAGAGAGGTTATTAACTATTCCCAAATAGTTCCTACCCGACCCTTAGCCTACATTACAACCTGGAAAAGACCTATGTGATTCTATACTTGGTATTCTACTATTAATGGAGCATTATACTAAGGTCAAGCCTATGGTTAATTATGTGTAACTTATCAATTCTTTGTGAGAGTGAGCGTAATTTGATTCTTATACCCATCATGTTCTAAATTGCTTAATTATGAGTGATTATGGGTAACTCTTCTGTTGTGAGAGACACATGTTTAATGAAGTTGGGTGATTTGTATGATGTCCTTTATTGAATTATAAGCATGATTTTTCCAACTAGATGATTCAATTATTGAGGCTAGGATATTTTGGAGTAGTGTTCATGAGCTTTCTATTGTGTTTCTAATATACTTAGAATAGTAACTTGCATTCGTGTCGTCATTGTAGTACTATCTTAAGTGTCTTACATGTTGTAGAAGTGTAGAATCTCCATCTCATGAGGTTTCTAGTAAATATTTGTTCAAGGACGAACAAGGTTTTAAGTGTGGGGTGGTGGTAATGTTAGGTGTATTTATGCATTTTAGCGTCCTTATTCTAGCATTTTTAGCCTTGTTTTGAGGATGATTCATGTGATATATGGGTTGATAATGAGATAAATGTTCATATAAGTGTTAAATAATGTTTTTATGATGTTTAAAATGAGTTCCAAACAAACTTGTACTTAAAAGATTTATTTAGAGTTCACCTTGGAAATCTAGCGATACTTTCTTGAGCTAGGTGCTTGTCTAGTTGATTCTGGTGGATTCTATTGTGTTTAAAGTGTTCCTAATAATTTTTTTGTGTTATTATGAGTGAAATAACTTGTTTTTAATGAGAAAAGTTCAATTTGAATGAGTCTACAGCTGGAACAATAAGAGAAAGATCAATGCTAACTAGATATGTTTAACTCTTGTTTTGATTTGTCATTATGAGTGTTGTGTTGTGTTGTTTTTTTCTCTTAATTCGTTTGGTATAATAATGTAGTAGGATTTTGGATCTGAATATGATGATATTTTTATGTTAAATAAACTTGGAATTCATGGGAAAGACGCCACAAGACAAGGGATGAACAGTGGAGACTCAACACTTAACCAAATTTTAGAGAGCAAATTCTAGTTGCTCTGCGCGATATTGAGGCGCCGCCCCACATGGACCGGGGCTATTTCTAGGGCGTCTCCCCACCTGTATTCGGTATGAACTCAAGGCTCCACCCCACCCACTTCCAGGCTCAACATCTAAAGCTTTTCTTGTCCAACATGGAAAAGGCTTATTCCTATACTATAAATATATGTTGTATCAAATTTTTACACATCTTTTAGCATATTTTGGAGAGAAAAGGGTTGCTACAACTTCTTCATTAGTTTTTTATTATTTTTATTTAGTTCATTCATGTTTTTAGTCATTAATTATTATTTTGTAATTATGATTATGACTATGCTTGGTTAAACGCCCTTTTCCGGGGTTAAATCCAAAGCCATGGTTACTTTTGTTTTGAATTAAGTTCATTAATTTTTCTTATCAATATTGGTTGTGTGTTCATCTTTGATTTAACTATTTTAAGGATTCGCGATCCTTAGAATATATCAATTGTCTACCTTTTGGTCTTGGGAGAGGGAATAGGAGATAGAACATGGGGATGAATAAAATATGGGTTTTATTCTTTTATAAAATAAAGAATTGAACTTAGCACCAAGGACAGGGATGTACTTAGGAGCCTTACTTGATTTAAACTTAGGATGATAGTTTAAATAACCTAATTGGATCATTACATCCCCACTCAATGATGTAGTTGTAAGGTTCAACTTAGGCAAGAGATTAGAGGTTGGGAAACCATAATCGCGTAATTAACCCTACAAATCAACAACCAAGATAAGCAAGTTAACGAATGAAATCCAAAAGCATAATATGATTGTTCAGAGTGCTTCAACCCTGGATTTTCTCTTATTGATTGTCTCAAGATCTTTACTTTCCGCAGTGTTTAGTTTTAAATTATAACTTCCAAACTCTTTTTATTTACTTTCTCATCAATTGAATCTTAAGTGTGATCTGAAATCAAATAGTTGCCAAATCTAGTCTCTGTGGGATCGATAACTCGGCTTTCTTTAAGGCCACTATATTACTTGGTAGACTATGTACACTTGCGTGTATGCTTGGGCGCTGTCACAAAACATACACTTGGACACAAAATCAGCCACATCCCTCTTCATGCCATTCCTCCAATAGATCTCCTTGAGATTATGACACATCTTAGTCGAGACGGGATAAACAACATCTTGTGATTCATGCGCGTCGGCCAAAATCATTTGTCACAAACTTTCGACATAAGGAACACACAACCTCCCTTGGTACCATAAAGTACCATCACCACTAATATAAAAAAATACTACCTTTTTCCCACCAACGTCGCTTTTGATTTTTATCAAGACAGTGAATAACACTTGCTTCTCTTTAATCTCTGCACCAAGAGACAATCGAACCACTTCTTGCACCATCACACCACCGTCCTTGGAGTCCAAGAAGCGAACTCCAAGGTTATCCAAGTGGTGAATATCCTTCACCAATTCCTACTTTCCTTCCTCCATATGAGCCAAACTCAAATAGATAACCTGCTAAGAGCATCAACAACTATGTTAGCTTTACCTGTGTGGTAGTGAAGACTCATATCGTAGTCCTTGAGAAGATCAAGCAATCTCCTCTTCCTGAGATTAAGATCCTTTTGAGTGAACACATACTGTGGACTCTTATGATCAGAAAAGATATCCACATGAACACCAAACAAATAATGCCGCCATATTTTCAAGGAAAACAAAACCGCCAACAACTCTAAATCATGAGTAGGATAATTCCTCTCATGAACTTTCAACTGCCTGGAAGCATAGGAAATCACCTTCCCATGCTGCATCAACACACAACCAATCCCTACCCGAGATGCATCACAATAAACAATGAACCCATCATTTCCTTTCGGCAAGGTCAAAATTGGAACCAAAGTTAGCTTATCCTTTAACTTCTCGAAACTCCCTTCACAAGAATCCAACCAAGAAAACTTGACCTTCTTCTGAGTCAACTTAGTCAAAGGATCAAAAATCGATGAAAAGCTTTCCACAAACTACCTATAATACCTGGCTAAATCCAAGAAACTCTGAATGTTGGATGGAGTCATGGGTCTAGGCCACCTCTTCACCACAGCAACCTTTTACGGATACACCATGATCCCCTTACTAGAAATAATATGACCCAACAAAGTTACTGCATTCAACCAAAACTCATATTTAGAGAACTTGTCATAAAATGGTTGTTCCTTTAAGGTCTGCAATACCACACGGAGGTGATTAGCATGATCCACCTCACTCTTCAAAGAATTAAAAATTTCATTAATAAATACAATAATGAAGAGAACTAAATACTGATGAAAAACCCTATTAATCAAATCCATAAATACTTCCAGAGCATTATTCAACACAAATGGCATTATCAAAAACTCAAACTGCCCATACTGAGTACAAAAATCCATCTTAGGGATATCTACCTCCATAATTTTTAGCTGATAGTACCCAGACCGAAGAACTATCTTAGAAAAGATCTTGGGACATTATAATTGGACAAACAAATCATCTATCTTTGGAAGAGGATACTTGCTCTTAAATGTCACCTTATTCAAATGCCTATAGTCAATGCACATCCTACGGTAACCATCCTTCTTGTGTAGAAATAACATCGGTTCACCCCACGGATATACACTAGGATGAATGAACTCCTTATCCAGAAGATCCTTAAGTTGTTCCTTGAGTTCCCTTAACTCAGCTGGAGTAATAGAAATTGGACGAGTGTCTAGAACTACATCAATACCAAAATCGATTCCCTATCCAAAGGAAAATGAGGAAGATCATACGAAAAGACCTCTGTAAACTCATTAACCACTAGAACTAACTGGAAAGAAGGAACTTCTGAGTTAGAATCTTTAATCCAGACCATGTGATAAGATAAGATTTGGATATTAACCTCCGAGATCTAAGATACAAAATAAATCTCCCCCTAGGAGAAAAAGAACCAAAATCTCATTCTATAACCAACTCACCAGGGAACCAAAAGATAACCCTATGGGTCCGACAATCCAAGGATGCCTAACAAGAGTGAAACCAATCCATACCTAGAATGACATTAAAATCCACCATACCCAACTCAAACAGATCCACCAAGGTCTTCTTGCCACCAATAGATACTACACACCCTATAAACTCTCTTAGAAATAAATGAGTTACCTACTAGAGTAGAGATAGAAAAAGAATCAGAAATAACTTTTGGATTAAAACCAAAAATATAGCCACCGAAGAAGTCATATTGGAGAGAGTAGACCCCAGATCAATAAAATAATATAAGTCACGTGAGAAAAGATGTAACGTACCAGTAACGACATCAGGTGATTCCTCAAATTCCTATCGGGATGCCAAAGCATACAACCTATTTCGACCAACACAAGAACTAGGAGCAGTAACAAAAGTAGATACAATACCACTAGGTGAAGGAGCAATATATGAAGCCACAGGAAACTTATTCTCCCCCGTAGCAACCTTATTAATCGGACAATCACTGAGCTGATGGCTTACCTAGCCAAACTTGAAGCATTTTTCCCTTTTTTCATTACAATAAACCCGATGAGGACAACCACAGAACCGATAAAGAGGGCATGAAGAAACTAATTGAGCTTTTCTTGCCTGAGATTGGGCATCCTGTGCCTGGAAATTATCACCAGAATGATGATTCCTATCACCCATTTAGTAAGGAGAACTAGTAGAAGAGAAGGAACTAGAACTCCCCCACTTCTTTTTCTGCCATTTGCCACTATCTCGACACCCTGAGACTGAGTATCTCCCAGGTCAGAAAACATGTTCCTCTTACCCTATCTATCTCCAAACTCCGCCTTCTTTCTCTTTTCATCCTCCACTTGCTACATATGAATAGTCAACCTAGATATATCCATATCATTATTCAGAAAGGAAGTTTTTCTCTACAAAATTAAATCCCGATTAAACCCAAAAGCAAACTTCCTTATTCTTACCCACATGTCAGCCACTAAATTAGGACCATTCCTTGATAATTGGTAAAACTTCAAGGCATATTCCTTGACAGACATCCTCCCCTACTCGAGGTTCACAAACTCCTCCATCATTGTTTTCCTCAACTCTTGGGGAAAGAAATGATCTAAAAGGGCCTTAGAAAAAGTATCCCACAAGACTAATTCTTCCATATCACCCCTATCACTATCCCACTCTTCATACCACTAATATGCAATATATTTGAGCTGATAAGCTACAAAGTTTACCCTCTCCACATTAGTAGCCTGCATCACCTAAAATATCTTTTTTATTTTATGCTAGAAGCCCTGTGGTTCCTCCTCCAACTTTACTTCAAAAAAAGTGAGAGGACCCATCTTCATAAAATTTACTAATTCTTATGGCCTCAGCAGACAAAGTACCAGTCGTACCCCTCTCAGCCTTTGTAGCGACCATCTGAGCAATAATGTGGATATACTATAAAAATTCTGCATTAGTCACCTTGCGTTGAGGAGGACTAGCAACAACCGGTGGAACTCCAGAAATATCAAGGATAGGACCATGAGATTGAAGATGAACCCCAGAAGAAGGATACACTCCTTCAACATTAACCCCAAATAGGATAGAAGTATTTCCTTGTGTTCCAGATCTGTGAGGCATGATCTGAACGATGAACAAAAAAAGACTAGCAAAGATTCTAAGACTGAGGCTCCAAGCTTGAAAATTAATTACCAAGAAAGTGAGACATTGTAAAATTCCTTGTAGCGTCTCCATTATGAGTGTGGCATATTACACACCCCTAAAAAAAACTCTACTCGAAATAGCTATATGGACTCCTAATTAACCATGAATATAGGCTCTCTAATACACACTTGACTCGACCCGACAAAGGGCCTTATCATAATGGGCATCCCAAGTCCGATCGAGATCAGAGACCACCCCCATTACCCAACCCAACCTCTAGTTCCCTGCCCTGAGATGACTGAATTTCAAGCATATAACAAGATAGTGTAATGGATTACCTGAAGACTTAGGGATAGGGGCACAATCGTGATCGGCCCGATCAAGTCCAGCCATCCCACACCCATCACAAAATTATTCCAAACCATTCCAAAGGCCATAAACTAGACTAAAACAAAATAAGTTCCAAAACATAATATAATTAATCCCAAATAAAAATAATGGAACAGTGAGAAATTATGTCTAATGATGTCATCCCACCACCTTATTACAATGACAATGTTGATACCAATATCGATGCTGACTATTCCAATCCATAGCAGTACTGCAAAGCATCTAACCAAAAGAGTAATAAAATCTTGTAGGGACATGCCCCCAACCATGGCCAAATCCAATATCTAAAATAAAATCAAAGTGTCTAGAAATATCAATAATATAAAATGTATCCTTCCAAAAGGATAAAAGATCAAAAATTTAATCCAAATACTGATTCTCGAGTGAATCACTATCTAAGAGGATTAGAACAGTTGGTTACTGCATAGCGTAGGTATGCAACCACTAGTAGACAGGTTAGCGGGTGAATGCTAGCATGATCTCAGGATAAGGATATACTAATTCCATTTATAAAGCTAGGTAAAACCATCCATATGAATACAACCATACATATATATGTAATGCTCTGAATCTGGTACCTAGAATGCTACACGGTGCTCATGACCCCGAAGGACCACAAGCTAACCCATGTCGACTATCTGTAACTGGGCACTGCATAATATACTGTATAAATGCAAAAAAAAGGTTGAAAGGCCATAAGGTTCAAAAATATGATAAAATATAACATCTGGAAATACGGTATATCGATACCAAAAAAAATTAAAATAACTGTCTGAACATGCTATAGTCTGGAAGCCTCTAAACTTTCTAAAAACTATGGAGTTGATGGGACATGTCCCCAACTAACTCTGGACTACTAAAATAATAAAGTAATAAAATAATCATGTTATCCTCCAATGATGAGGACTCACTGCTAGTCTGGCTACTGAACGTCTGATCTACTAAGGATGCTCTAGAGCTTGTACTTTTGAACCTATGGTATAAAACACCATAGGGCAAATGCGTTTGTACATTTGAATGTACTAGTATTCAAGTGAGGTAGGTTGAATTCAAGGGGTTTATATGCATGAACAATACTAACTTCCTAATTAACATGAGTATGAGAATACATGCATGAATACGTGAATTGTAACTAAAATCATGACATCACTGTAATAGTCATTCCTATACTATTATCTGAATGACTGTGTCTGACAGTCCTATTTCTGATAGAACTAGCTGAGTTCCGTACTGAACTGGGTAACTGTATCTGATAGTCCTGAATTCTATAGAACTATTTGAGTTCTATTACTGAGACTGAGACTGTAATTGTAGGAAGTATTCATCTAATTGGCATGCCCTAAATAAGATAATATAATTGAGTTTGGATCCAACCTGTAACCCCAATTAGAAGGGTGTCAATTCCGCGCCACTGGTAAGGACAAGCTGTGAGTAATTCCTCATCTAATAGGTACTCTAAAGAGAATGGTGGGACCCTCATATAACAAGTTAAGCTACCTCATCTACCCTCAACTAGCAGGTTTGATGTCTCAACCTACATTAGCTACTTAGTTTTTTAGCGTAAGGATTTCTTCTAAGAATTGCACTTTCTAATAACAGGTGAGTTCCCACACGGGCTCACTCGGTGCTAAATCCTACTCCCATCTGAATAGACACTGAACATGATTAACTGAACTAAACTGAACTGCATTCATTGAGTTCCGTTGACTGACGAAATACTACTGAGATTACTGAATTTCTGAGATTTTTGAGATTACTGAGTTTACTGAGTTTTCCTGAGTCATATGAATGATTGAGTTCTATGAATCATGGCTTGAGTGAGAGTATCTAGAAAACATGACACTGGCTCTAGGCACACAACTAAATTGTCGGGTACAAGTTCCCCCAGGACTCGATAGCATGAAACTGATAAGACATGACACTTCTTGACACATGACCATAGTCAACAATTCATAGTACAATCATTGGGGATTTTTATGAAGTATTTGCATGCTATAAGCTTACACATGAATAGGAATGCATGTAAACATATCTTAATTTCATTAGCCTAATCTCATGAGCATTACATCAATCCATTACAAAGCATAACAATAATGTGGAAGTCATATCAATCATAAGGAAGAAACATGGATTCATCAATTTTGGTCACAAATGAGTCATAAGGGATAATTACTATTCTCTTAGACATTAGACATTTTATCAAGCACCTCGCATGTATTTTTTAAGGCTTAGGCATGAATATTAAAATAATACTTCATGGAAATATTTTACACTTTCAATGCAAGAATTTCAACCACATACTAACATAATTTCATGATAGTCATTAAAGACTTCAACATGGAAATCAAACAACAACATAAACATGGATATAATTCAATTCATGCCATGGAATCCAAAGTTTATATTTCAAAAGGGTTTCTTGAGCTTCATGGGTGAAAGGAACCAATGAAACAACACTTGACATACTTGGGTGGATGGTTTCTTGAAGATTGGTGAAGGAAAGCTTAAATTCTTGACTTGGAATTAAATACCTAGGGTTTCTTGTTCTTGGGGATTGATCTTCGAGAGAAGCCCTAATTTGGTGTTATAGATGAATAATGAAGTTATGACCTCTGGTCTGGTATGATTATGGGTCAAAACGGGTGGATAAAGACCCAAATACCCTTTTAAAAATGGATTAAAATTGCTGATCAGAAATGGCGACGGTTTGGCCGATGGTCCATCGGCCCATCCCGTCATACTTACCAGAACCTAAACTTCCTTCCTTATCTGCGACAGTTTGGGCGACAATCCATCGCTAGATCAATAGTCCATCAATCTTGACCATCGCACTTGGTCAGAAGATGGGTTCACTTCCTTAGTTCCGACAGCTTGGGCGACGGTCCGTCGCTAGCTCGATAGTCCGTCGGTCTGACCGTCGTTTTTGGGCAGTTCCGACAGTTCTTTGTAAAATTTCCATAACTTTTTACTCTGATATCAGATTCGGAAGAAATTGGTATCGTTGGAAATCTAATTCAATTTCCCATATGATTAAAAGTTGAAATTGGTGAAATTCTATATGATTTAAACATTAATCATTTAAGAAGTCATCACTAACTCTTCTAGAGACTAGATTTGACTTAAAAAAAGTTTGGGGTATTACAATATCTCCCTCTTGGGAACATTCATCCTTGAATAGGACTGACTAGACTGCGAAAGCTGATGGACTGATCTTATTTAAGGGACGTAAAAATTTGAACATACCTATATGACTGGAACTTCTAATAAACTGAATATGCATGTTTGATGCATGGATATGTGATGGATAGTCTTTATGAATGCATGACTGAAATTACTGAGAAGTTGATTTTCTCGTGATGAAAATGCATATCTGATGCATAAATACTTGACTGATATGATACATGAACATATGACTGGATATGCAAAGGTATTTGATACCAAGTTTATAACTGAAATCTAAACGTGAAACTGAATAAGCTTAAGAAAAGTTATTACCTTGGGTTGAGTCTGAGTTTGCAGAGAAGAGGTAAGGAATATTGGTCCGTATGTTTTATTATTCTTCCCAAGTATCTCCCTCAACGGATTGATTCCGCCAAAGAACTTTGACTAGAGGGACTTCTTTGTCCCTCAGTCTGCGAGTCTGGTAGTCAAGAATTTTGACTAGCATCTCTTTGAAAGAAAGTTTGTTCTGAATGTATAATCCCTCTACCGAGACTACAACTGCTGGTTCACCTATGCACTTCTTTAGCAATGAGACATGGAACACTGGATGAACTGAGGCTAGATCTGAAGGCAATTCGAGCTCATAATCTACCTTGCCAAAACGACTAAGAATTTTGAAGGGACCGACATATCGGGGACTGAGCTTTCCCTTCTTGCGAACCGCTTCACTCCCTTCATGAGAGAGAATTTAAAGTACACATAATCACTAATCTTAAACTTGAGATCCTTTCTGTGCACATCTGCATAAGATTTTTGTCGGCTCTGAGCAACTCAGAGTCTTTCTCTGATCAACTGGGCTTTTTCTAAGGCATCAATACTAAGTCAGGTCCTATAACTGAGGCCTCACTAACTTTGAACCAATCAATCAGAGATCTGCATCTCCTACCATAGAGAGCTTCGAATGGAGCTATCTGAATACTGGAATGGTAGTTGTTATTGTATGCAAACTCAATCAAAAGAAAGTGGTCATCCTAACTACACTTGAAATCAATTATACACGCCCTTAGCATATCTTCCAAGGTCTGAATGATCCTTTCTGCTTGACCATCTGTCTGAGGAAGAAAGGTTAGACTGAGATGAACTCGGGTACCAAGACCCTTTTGGAATTCTTTCCAAAAATAAGAGGTGAACTGGGTACCTCTATCTAAGACAATATACAACGGAACACCGTGCAATTTGATAAACTCCCCGATATAGAGTTTGGCGTAATCCTTGGCTAAATAAGAGGTATGGACTTGATGGAAATAAGCTGATCTGATCATTATATCTACAATAGCCCACACTGAATCATGCAGATGACGAGTACGAGGAAAACTTGTCACAAAGTTCATGCTCACTTCTTCCCACTTCCAAGTAGGAATATTGAACTTCTGCATGGACCCACTAGGTTTCTAATGCTCAATTTTGACCTGCTAACATGTAGAGCATTTAGCCACAAAATCAACCACATCTTTCTTTATCCCACTCCACCAATAGATATCCTACAAGTTGTGGTACATCTTAGTGGCCCCTGGATTAATAGAGTAGTGCGCACCATGCGCTTCTAGAAGAATTCGTTGCCTCAAGTCATCTACAGCTAGAACACACAGACGACCCTACCAACGCAAAACACCATTTCCCCCTTGGGAGTAAACCTCTAATTTTTTATATCTGATCGACTCTTTCAACTAAACAAGATTGAGATCTCTATCTTTCTTTTCTTTCACCTCAGATACTAGAGATTATTTGGAACTGCTCTGAACCCATATACTACCTTTTACTGAATCGACTAAGAAGACACCTAGTCTTACAAGCTGATGGATTTCCTAAGCAAACTTCTTCTTACTATCCTCAACATGAGCAAAACTACCTATAGACAGTCTACTGAGAGCATCGGCCACTACATTAGCCTTGCTCGGATGATAAAGGGCACTTATGTCATAATCTTTCAAGAGCTCTAACCACCTTGTCTTATGGAGGATGAGATCTTTCATAGAAAAGACATACTAAAGGCTCTTATGATCTCTGAACATGTCTACAAGAACACCATATAAGTAATGCCTCCAAATCTTTAAGGTAAAATCTACGGCTGCTAACTCAAGGTCATGAGTAGGATAATTCTTCTCATGGGGTTTAAGATATCTGGAGGCGTAGGCTATGACCTTACCATGCTTCATGAAGACACAACACAAACCTACTCTGTATGCATCACAGTACACTATGAATCCATCTAAACTATCTTGAAGAGCTAAAACTGGGGCTGAGGTGAGTCGAGTATTCAACTCCTGAAAACTCTTCTCGCAAGGATCTGACCACTGAAACTTGACTTTCTTCTGAGTCAATCTTCACATAGGGGATGCAATAGTAAAAAATACCTCAACGAACCATTTGTAATAGCTAGTCAACCCTAAGAAACTCCTAATATCTGATGGAGAGAGAGGGCAAGGCCAGTTTCTTACTGCTTTAGTCTATTGAGGATCAACTCTAATTCCATCACCAAAAATGATATGACCAAGGAATGCTACTGACCTTAGCCAAAATTCACACTTACTAAATTTAGAGAACAGCTAATGTTTTCTGAGAGTCTCTCATTCTATTCTGAAATAGATTGCATGATCATGCTCACTGTGGGAATAAACAAAAATATCATCTCTAAAGACTATGACGAACATGTCCAAGTACTGCTTAAACACATGGTTCATCAAGTATATAAAGGATGCTGGGGAATTGGTAAGAACAAAGGACATGACTAAGAATTTGAAGTGACCATATCGAGTACAGAAAGTTATTTTTTGAATGTCACATTCTCTGACTTTTAGTTGATGATAGCTTGATCTGAGGTCTATCTTAGAGAAGTAACTGGCACCCTGAAGTTAGTCAAACAAGTCATCAATTCTAGGAAGTGGATACTTGTTCTTGACCGTGACTTTATTAAGATGATGGTAGTCTATACACATTCTGAGAGAATCATCTTTTTTGTGCACGAATAAGACTGGTTCACCCCACGGGCACATACTGGATCTGATAAATCCCTTGTCTAAGATATCCTTCAACAGTTCTTTTAATTCTCTGAGTTCTGTTGGTACCATTTTGTATGGAGGAATAGATATAGGCTGAGTATCTGGAAAAAGATCAATGCCAAAGTCTATTTCCCTTTTAGGAGGAATTCCTGGAAAATCATCAGAAAAGACATCTGAATATTCATTCACTACTAGGATTAATTCGAGACTGGGAGTTTCAAAACTAGTATCCTTAACTCAAACAAGATGATAGACACATCCCTTAGATATCATTTTCTATGTCCGAAGGTAGGAAACAAGCTGACCTCTGAAAACTGAAGCACTACCCTTCTACACTAGGACGAGTTCATTCAAAAACTGAAACTAGACAACTCTATTTCTGCAGTCGACTGTGGCATAGCAGGAATGAAGCCATTCCATACTGAGAATGACCTCAAAATATGCCATCACAAATTCGACGAAGTCTGGTGAAGTGACTTTCTGAGATACCCGTCGGGCTATGATAGTTTTACCCATTAGGGTAGAGACTAAGAAGGGTTCTTCTAGAATTTTGGGACTAAATTTGAAATCAAATGCTATATATTAAGTAACAAAAGACAAAGAAACTCTTGGATCTAGCAAGGCATAAACATGTACATAAAAGATCTATAACGTACTAGTAATCACATTAGGAGAATTTTTCTGATCCTATCAGGACTGAAGAGCATAGAGTCTATTTGGGTGTTGCCCACTGGTAGCACTAGAAGAGGCACCCTACTAATTTAGGTGATCGGACTGAGCTGGAGGGAAAATACGTTGACCCTGAGGACCTGGCTGGGGACAATCTCTGACTTTGTGGCTTGGCTTGCCACATCCAAAGAAAACATCACTGCCAGCTCTGCAAGTACCCTGATGGTTCTTTCCATATTTCTAACAAAGAGGATAGGTTTGGGAACTGCTAACACTGCCCTGAGACTTAGATCCTGGTGCCCTATCTCTATTACCATCTCTGAATTTCACCACTGTAGCATTGGTTAAGCAACGTAATACCCCTAATTTTTCCTAAGATTAATTTCTCCTTATGAAGGTTAAGGAGTAACTTCCTAAGTGAGTATTGTTTTAACCATATAGAATTTCCCTAATTTTGACTTTTTATCATATGGGAAATTTGATAAGATTTCCGTCGAAATAAGCTTCGCCCAAATCTGATGCCCGTGTAAGAAGTTATGGCTAATTTAAGTCCTAGTAGTAAAACAAAATCATTTTAGTGCTTGGCGCATCGCAGAGAGGGTCTATTTGACAATTGTCAAATTCCAGTGGAACTCCACGATAGTGGCACATCACGGAGGACCCCAATTTCTCAATAATCAATTTCCAGTGGCCTAGCATGATTATGATGCATCTCACTAAAGTTCCAGGTCCCAACCAGTGGGAAAATGTGATGGCTCTGCATCGCGGTGCCACCTATATTCCTAGTTGTTAATTTCCAGTGAGCCACCGCAATAGTGGCGCATCACGGTGGCCCATAAAATCGGGCTCCCAGTTTAATTTTTCCAGCTTCATACAGAAGTTAAAAAGGGCACTATGGACTTTTTCCAAGATTCTTAAACCATACAAACACCAAATTAAAGTCATCTACAAGCATTCTATGAAGTTTTTTCTCAAGTTTTCTATCAACACGAACCCTAAGTATCCAAAACCTCTACCAGGAATCTTAAGAATCCACCATAGATTTTCTAAATTGAGTCAAGATTCAAGGTTCCCAATTCAAGGGCTTCTAGAACCCTCATTTAAGCATCTGAATAGAGTCCCAAAAGCGATAGTTCATCCAAAGCTTCTAATTAAAGGTATGTGAGGTTTTGAACAAGGGTAATCCTTTTAACCTTGTGTCCAAAGGATTATTTCAACTATAATTTTCTGCAATCTATGAGATTTACATGATATTGAATTTGGGTTTTTCACCTATTGTTATTGATTGCAATATCTTGATGTTTTCCATGAATTTAAGGTCAAATAGCATGATTTTTGCATCTTTTCTTAAGAAATTGAAGTTGGGTTTATACCCTATGTTGTTACTCCTTGAGAATTTAAGATTTTCAATATTTGAAAAATTGAAGTATATGAGTATGTTGATAGTTTGAGATAAATTGTTGTAACTTCTAAATTTCTACATGAATTATGAATCTATATTCTATCTATTATGCATTATGATGAGTTTTAACTTGAGATTGAATTATGGGTCATTAAGACCTACTTGAGACATGCAATTTCATGTACTATTGTGCTATAGGCACCCATTATTTGAGTATTTTGAGATTATTGAGAAATGTTTTGACCTAATGGTCATATAGTTTTGAAATCAACTCTACTATCTGAGATTACAGATTTTATTATTGGGTTCTTATGAACCATGAGATTATTTTGAAAGTGCATTTTTATGAGATGAACGAGATAAACTAAAGGGAGTAGTATTTAGCACCGAGTTGGGTAAGTTACTACATTTTCTTATCCCAGAATCCTCTTTAGTTTCAAAAGTGAAGGAGAAGCAATAAGAGATCCTAGTTTGGTCAAACTGAAGGAGTCAGTTAAGGACCAAAAGGTAAAGGTCTTCTCCCAAGGGGGAGATGGTATGTTGATATTTTAGGGTAGATTGTGTGTTCCTTGTGTTGGTGATCTAGGTCAGAGAATTGTAGCTGAAGCATATGGCGCGTGATATTCTATTCATCCTGGCGCTACTAAGATGTACCGCGACTTGTGGGAAATCTATTAGTGGAGTGGTATGAAGAAGGATATAGCTGGGTTTGTAGGAAAGTGTCTAATATGCCAAAAGGTTAAGATAGAGAACCAAAGATCGGGTGGTGTAATGCAAGAGTTTGGTATTCCCACTTGGAAGTGGGAAGAGGTGAATATGGATTTTATGACTGGTTTACCTCTTTCACGACGTCATCATGATTCTATTTGGGTAGTTGTAGATAGATTTACTAAGTCAGTACATTTCCTACCTGTGCATACATCTTATACAGTTGAGGATTATGCTAGATTATATATTTAGGAGTTGGTCAGGTTGCATGGAGTCCCCTTCTCTATTATTTCGGATAGGGTTACTCAGTTCACTTCTCAATTTTTAAGAGCTTCCCAGAGGGGTCTTGGCACCCAAGTTCATTTGAGTTCCGTATTTTATCTGCAGACTAATGGTCTGGATAAGAGGACGATCCAAACTTTGAAGGATATGTTGAGGGCATGTACTCTAGATTTCAAAGGTAGTTGGGATGATCATTTGCAACTGATTGAGTTTGCATAGAACAATAGTTACCATACTAGCATCAAGATGGCACCATTTGAGGCTTTGTATGGTAGGAGATGTAGATCACCCATAGGTTGGTTTGAAGTGTGTGAAGCTACTTTGGTTGGACCTGATGCAGTATTTGAGGCTATGGAGAAGGTGAAGTTGATTAGAGAAAGGTTAAAGATAGCTCAGAGTCATCAAAAGTCATACACTGATATGAGGAGAAGGGATCTTGAGTTTGAGGTGGGTGATTTGGTGTACTTGAAGATTTCACCCATGAAAGGGGTGAAAAGGTTTGGTAGAAATGGAAAGCTTATCCCCCATTATATTGGCCCCTATAGAGTCTTGATTTGCGTTGATAAAGAAGCCTATGAAGTTAAGTTGCCCGCAGAGTTGTCAGTCGTTCATCCTATTTTTCATGTATCCATGCTTAAAAAGCATATTGGTGATTCTGTTGTAGTAGATCCTTCAGAGAGTGCATATATTCAGAACAGTCTTTCATTTGATGAGATTCTTATTGAGATTCTAGATTTTTAGATCCGTGGACTGAGGAACAAAGAAGTTCCCTTGGTCAAAGTTTTGTGGCGAAACCAGTCAGTTGAGGGCACTACTTGGGAGGCAGAAGAAGATATGCGAGCTAGGTACCCGCACCTCTTTTATGCGAGTTCAGATCAAGCTGAAGGTAATATTCTTCCTTAATTCAGCTCTTCTAATCTAAAGTTTCTTCTATGCATCTACCCTTATTATGTATATGTATTCTCTAAAGTATTTAGAAGTTTAGAAAGACATATAGTCAGTTTAACAAGTTCTTCTAGTTTTATGTACTCAATTTCCTCCATGCTTTTAGCTTAACTAGCGACATTCGTTGATGAATGTTTCCAAGGGGGAGATATTGTAATAACCCAAATTTTTTCTAAGATTAATTTCTCCTCGAGAAGGTTAAGGAGTGACTTCCTAAGTGAGTATCATTTTAACCATATAGAATTTCCCTAATTTTGATTTTTCATCATATGGGAAATTTGATAAGATTTTTGTCGATATAAGCTTCACCCAAATCCGATGCCCGGGTAAGAAGTTATGGCTAATTTAAGTCCTAGTCATAAAATAGTGTCATTTTAGTGCTTGGAGAGTTAGGAAGAGGGTCTATTTGACGATTGTCAAATTCCAGTGGAACTCCGCGATAGTGGCGCGTCACAGAGGACCCCAATTTCTCAATAGTCAATTTCCAGTGGTCTAGCGCGATATGTACATGTCGCACTCAAGTTCCAGGTCCCAAAAAGTGGGACAACGTGATGTCTCCACATCATGGTGACTCACAGATTCCCATTTGACAATTTCCAGTGAGCCACCACGATAGTGGCGCGTCGCGGTGGCCCATAAAATTGGGTTCCTAGTTCAATTTTTCCAGCTTCTTACAGAAGTTAAAAAGGGCACTTTGGACTTTTTCCAAGAATCTTAAAACTTTCAAACACCAAATTAAAGTCATCTACAAGCATTCTATGAAGTTTTTTCTCAAGTTTTCTCTCAACAAGAACCCTAAGTATCCAAAACCTCTTCCAAGAATCTCAAGAATCCACCATAGATTTTCTAAATTGAGTCAAGATTAAAGGTTCTCAAGTGAAGGGCTTCAAGAACCCTCATTTAAGAGTACGCATAGAGTCCCAAAAGAGAGAGTTCATCCAAAGCTTCTAATTCAAAGTATGTGGGGTTTTGAACATGGGTAATCCTTTCACCCTTGTGCCCAAAGGCTTATTTCAACTATAATTCTCTACAATCTATGAGATTTTACATGATATTGAATTAGGGTTTTTCACCCTTTATTATTGATTGCAATATCTTGATGTTTCCCATGAATTGAAGGTAAAATAGTATGATTTTTGCATGTTTTCTTAAGAAATTAAAGTTGGGTTTATACCCAATGTTGTTACTCCTTGAGAATTTAAGAGTTTCAATGTTTGAAATATTGAAGTATATGAGTATGTTGATATTTTGAGACAAATTGCTATAACTTCCAGATTTCGACATGAATTATGAATTTATATGCTATCTATTATGCATTATGATGAGTTTTTAATTGAGATTGAATTTTCGGTCATTAAGCCCTACTTGATACTTACAATTTCATAAACTATTATGCTATAAGCACCCATGATTTGAGTATTTTGAGATTATTGAGAAATGTTTTGACCTAATGGTCATAGAGGTTTGAAATCCACTCTACCACCTGAGATTACAGATTTGATTGTTGGGTTCTTATGAACCATGAGATTATTTTGAAAGTGGATTTTCTTGAGATGAGGGAGATAAACTAAAGTGAGTAGTACATAGCACCGAGTTGGGTAAGTTACTATAGTTTCTTACCCTAGAACTATGTTCCACTGTGGGTTTGAGATTTTTGGCCTGAGGCCAAGATGATTGGGCCCGAGGCCGAGATAAGTGATCACTAAGTTGAGGTTATACTCCTTGGCAAAAGTATGACGCCTATGCCCAACGTGAGGTTTCTTCCTTCGGAGGACAAGACGTTGGAGTCCATGTAGCTCGCATGGTTTATGTCGGTTAAGAGAACCTCCCTAAACTAAAGTATTTTCCATTGAGATAGAATATTTTCCCTAAAGCTTTGGGATGAGATATTTTCTAAAATGAATGAACTTCTTTGAGTATTTTCCAAAGAAGGAAGTAGTTTTCTCTACTAATATGAGTTGATCACCGATTTTCAAACCAAAGTTATATGATTCCGAGTTCCAATAGTTTGAGGTCAGAAAAGTTATAAGTTCTTGAGCATTAAAGAAGTTTTACTCCCCATGAGATATATGCATGAGTTGAAAGTATTGTTTAAAGTTTCCTTCAGACTATGAGTAATGAGAATAAGAGAAGAGTACAGATTTTAAAGCCAAAGTATAATGACTCATGAGATTTTTGTTACATGTTTCATTCTACATGATTTATGAGCTTTATATTTTAGACTTATTCAACCTATGTGAGTCATTCCTATTTGCATGCATGATTTGATTAAAGAGTATTGATATTGTTTTATGTAAATGCATACTCACCCATATACTCAGTATATTCCCAAGTGTTGATCCACATATATGTCTATGTGCAACATTGTCTTATAATGTAGGTTCAGGTGCTCAGTCCCAACCACGTCAGTGATTCCCGAGTACCTTTTGTCTACATTTCTCCATTGGTGATTCCTCATGGTTCGAGGGCCTATATTCAGATATTTCAATACTTGAGTGTTTATGTCATTACTTTCAGTTCAGTTTGAGTCAGTTGGGGACCTGTCCCAACGGCTCTTTAGATTATGGAGTAGTAGAGGATTTGTCAGACTAGTTATCAGACTGTGGTTGCGTTGACATTTCTAGTATTATGGTCATTTGGACTGAGTATTACCTTCGTATTTCCTTTCATTTGAAATGACAGTGCCAGTGTTTTATATATTCCTTCTTAAATGAGTTATTATGAGGAGTGATAGGCTCAAAGGGTTAGCTTGGGGCTACTTGTAGCCCTTAGCACTGTGTGACGTCTTGGTAGGTGATTTTGGGTCCTTACAAGGAAGGATCTGCAATGGATGACTTTGGGCGGAATTAAGAATGACTTCCACCCTCTGAATTAGGCTGAGCAAAGTTGAAACTACCTGATAAAAAGTCGAAATTGGGGAAATTCTATCTGATTTGAACATTAATCATTTAGGAAGTCATCATTAACTCTTCTGGAGACTAGATTTGACTTAAATAAAGTTCGGGGTATTACAATATATATATCTATATATATCTATATATATATATATATTTATATAGATAACCATGTCGTGAAAGGGGCCTAGGTTTAGCATGCCATTAAAACCTTTACCTGGGTTGTGTAGCTTTTCCATCCTAATTTACCCACGAGCTAAATGGCCTTAGCTTCCCTTGTAGAAAGGCCCCCAGTGCGTGTAGCTTCATGACCAGGGAAGAAAACTTGGGATGACTAGTACATCCCCTAAATATATAGTGTGACATCATGCACACGGTCACCAAGACAACCTCACATTGGCAAATATTAGTTTTCAGTTTTGGTCCCCCGAGACCTCTACCTTCCATGACTTTGATACACTTCCCACCATTATTTCCCAATTAAAATCATTAATAATCAACTAATCAATCCATTTACCATTTATTAATCAAGGACATTTAGTGGTGGTGTCATTATACCAACCATACTTGCAATTACTATCCATAGACAACCATATATAGGTTTAAGGAGACTTCCAAGTGCCTTTCCATTTAACATATTAAACCACTTGAGGGATTCCATGTACCCCACAAGCATAACTATTTATCCATTTACCTTTCCAAGCCATTTAAACCATTCATAATTCCTTTACTATGTTTTAAAACAAGCAAGAGTTCCATTAAAAGTACTCAATGCAATGAAAACATTATTATAGGGATTTTGTCAAACACATTAGGGGCATAATATAACCAAAACCAAATCTAATTACCATTAAACCATTCCCATGAAATCCAATTATACAAAACCATTATTAATGCCCATAAAGAATAATTAAAACCATTGGAAACCAAAATCAACCATTTAATATCAAAACCCCCAAATCATATTTGAAAACCAAAACTAAACAATCAATGAATCATGAAAACAATCATAAAAAACACGTGTCTAGAGAGAATTAACAATGGGGGAAGAGAAAATGCCTTAAACCAAGATGATGATGGAATGAAATCACCAAGACAAGCCCCAAATTAATCCTCTAGTTGAAACCCTACCCTCCCTTTCCCAAAGGCTTTTAAGAAAATTATAGAGTATTTTAGAAGAGTTTCTATGTGTTAATGAATGGAATAATAGGGTAAATAACCTCCCAAGTATATTAGAAATCATGGGACCTTATTAGGATAAGTGGGGAAATATCCAGAATACCCCCACTTAAGTTGCACAAAATCCTGTCCCAAGGGTACGACTGACCTTCATGAGTTGTACCCTCTAATACGATTGGTACCCTACACTCGTATCATTGCCTCAACCTTTGGATCCAACACTATCCAACATATGACTCATCCAACAAACTCATATCCAAAGTATATGATCCGTACCCTTCATCCGTACCCCTAGCAGATTAAACCTAAGGAAGATTTAGACATTATACACTATATGAGTCCATGGTATGACTCATACCCTGGCTTACGGATCATGGTGAGCCACTCGTACTCAGATCCAACCTATGTAACCAAGTCTAAGATTAAGTTAAGGAACCAAATGATTCGTACCCACCAATACGACTCATACCCCAAAGTCATACCTATCCAATAACCAAAAGCCATCCCACCAACCAACACTAGTCAGTATATGACATGACCATACTATTCATACCCCATCATATGGCTCATAACCATGAGTCGTATTTTTCTTATAGACCAAATTTTTTGGAAATTTTCTAATGGCCAAAACCCAAGGTGTTATAGGGTGGTTGAAAATCTAATCTTCATAATCTATGTCCTTATTTTGGTGACCCCACTTTTAGGAAGATTGTAAATATACTCTCAAGAGAGAGTGGCGTGTGCACCATCTCAATCCTATATGGAGCATGATTGTTCTTTATGTGGTAGTCGATATGGATATTAGAATGATTTTCCAAATTATTATGCTTTCTCCCCTAGTTATGCTAACAAAATTACTAGTTCTTCTTATGAGTTTGATAGGTCCCATGATGTGATATAGGAGGAACAACATGCCAAATATAAGGTCTATAAGCAATGATTCAATATATCCTAAATTAAGTGAATTAATGTAAGACCCCGCAAAATCCTCGTCGTCTAAATCCGTTAAACAATGCCCAAAGAGATCCTAGACTTACAAAATCAAGCTAAGTGTTGGGACTTAGTAATTTATAGAGCCTCAAACTTTAAGTATTTTATTAGCAACCTTCCCGGCCTTCGATAGTTTATATTTTAGCTAATTCATGATTAGGGAAGTCTATAGGTGTTCTCGGACAACTTTTGGAATTTTTGCACCATATTTAGACCACGTTTGATGTCCCAAAATAGTGAACCAATGCAATATTGGTGCCCCGCATCGTCCATCGCGTTGGTCAATTTCATTGCAAGAACTGCCAGTCAAAATTATTGAGTCTTAGCATGATTATGGCGGGACGTGTCGATATCGTATCGATGCCCAGTTTTTCAGCTTTTAAAATCCGTGTCAAAGGGGTAATTTAGTCTTTTTTCACCCACCCTCTATCAGTCATATCACGGGATTAAGGTCCCCAAATACCAAAATATAGCGTTCTTCTCTAAAATTCACCAAGAAAACTTTCTAGGGTTTCAACCCAAAGTTTAAGAGAACTCAAGATTTAACCATCACTTTTCAAAATTTCTTCAAGAATCGGAATCCCCAGACCAAGGGCATCAGGAATATCTATTCAAAGTTCAAAATAGAGTCACAAAAGAGAGAGTTCATTCAAAGTCCATAATCTAAGGTATGTGGGGTTTGAACAAGAACACTTCTTTCATTCTTGTGCCCAAATTTTTAATTTTTTTAAGAAAAATCATGTTTTTGCAAGTGGGTTTTCCCTAATTTACTTTACTTTGAGGTTATGAATTTATAAATTGTTCAAGACTTGAAATTTCATGTTATTTCACTTATTTATGTTTGAATTTGAGAAATTATGCTATGAATTGCACATCCCTACCATGAATTGATGTTTTTGAGTGTTCCCAAGGTTGAAGTCAAAATTTAAGCTTTATTATGAAATTATGATTATTTGAGTATGTATATATGCTTAAGTCAAGTATGAATTGTGATGTTTCTTGGAAATAATGTATTAGAATGATTTAAACAAGAAAGTACTTTGATTTTAAAGAAGGTTGATCTTTGATCCTAAGCTAAGATAGGAATCCACTTTTATCTATGATTTAAAGCAAAGCAAAGCATAGTTAGCTTCCATTACACATTCTAATATTATTTAAAGTGGATTTTCGTAAAAGTTTTGAGCCTAAGTATGGGAGTAGTATTTAGCACCGAGTTGGGCTTGATTCCAAGGTTTCATTCCCCAGAACTATGAGCCACCGTAGGATTTGATTTACCCCAAGTGGGTTAAGATAGTGATCTCTAAAGTTAAGGTTCTATTCTGATGGCAAGGATAGAACAGCTCTCCCCAACGTGGGAAAAATGTTGGATGCCATGTTAGCTCACATGGTTTATGTCGGTTAGAAGAAACTCCCAAGTTCCCAAAGAATCCCAAAGTTCCATAATCATAAGTCTTTGAATTCCTAAAGTTTCTAAAGAAGTTCTTTTTTCTCCTTAAGATAAAAGTATAAGTGTGAAAGTTATTTTTTTAAGATTCCTTTTTGGTTTACAAGCTTTGAGAATAAGAGAAGAATACAGATTTTAGAACTAAGTATAATGACACACGAGATTTATATTACATGTTTCATTGTTCTTGACTTATGAGATTTATATTTCAGACTTATTCAAGCTATGTGAGTCATTCATATTTGCATGCATGGTTTCATAAAGAGTAATGATATTGTTTACTTAATTCATATACCCCCATATACTCAGTACCTCCTCAAAGTACTGATCCACATATATATCTGTGTGGTACATTGTCTCATAATGTAGGTTCAGGTGCTCAGTCTTGGCAGAGACAGTGATCTTCGAGTACGTCTATCTACATCTTTGATATTTGTGAGTTCTCATGGTTCGAGGACCTATTTTCCTTATTTTAGTCTTTGTAGTAGTTGGTTTATCCCTTTCCAGTTTAGTACGAGTTACTTAGGGGTTTGTCCTAATGACTCTCTAGTTCTTAGTAAGTAGAGGCTTGTCGGACTGTCCGTTGAAGTTTCTAGATTTTTCAGTGTCTTGCTATCCAAATATTATTTTTCAGTTACTTCAGTTCAGAATGATATAATAGATCATTGTTTCTTGGTTTATTAATCCTAAAGTAAGTGTTAGAAGTAGTAGCAGGCTCAAAGTGTTAGCTTAGGGCTACTTCTGGCCTTAAGCACCGTGTGACGCTTCAGGATGAGATTTCGAGGTGTTACAAACTTGGTATCAGAGAATAACGTTTAATGAGTCCTAGGGAGTTTGAAAAACCATGTTATATAGAGTCTTTATCATCGGTGTGTAGCGCACCACATCTATGAGCAAGGGGCTACAAGATGTTTTAGGAAAAGTTATCTCTTTCTTTCTTAATTCATCGTGCTTACAGTTGTCTTTCTCTGCAATTAATTCATGTTTTTTTATGACGGAAAAATACCTCCCCAAAGAGATAATGCCCATAGGAATGATAACCAGCAACCTGAGCCTGTTGATCCCCTGAATGAGAATGTGTCTTATGTTGAGTTCCGGGCAGCTTTTCAGGCATTAGCCCAAGTGGTCACTGCGAATGTTTAGGCTAATAACCAGGATGCAGTTCTGCATCAGCAAGAAGGCGATTTATCTACATCCAGGGTTTGAGATTTTATGAGAATGAATTTGTCAGAGTTCTATAGGTCGAAGGCAGGTGATGACTCACAGTTGTATCTTGATGAGGTGAAAAAGATCACCTAAGTTATGCATATTTCTATGGAAGAGAGTGTAGAATTGGTATTTTATAGGCTAAAAAATGTTACATATGATTCTGTTGTGATGTGGAGGAAGAGTAAAGGGGAGAATGAAGCTCCTATGACTTGCCAGGTATTTTAAGATGCGTTCCTGGATAAGTTCTTCCCACTTGAGATGAGAAAAGTGAAGATAGAGGAATTCATGAACCTGAGGCAAGGCACTATGATAGTAAAGTAGTATTGCCTCAAGTTCAACCAGTTATCCAAGTCTGCTCCTAATTTGATGGCTGACCCAGAACCAGTGTTCATAAGTTTATGACCGATGTGACTGGATTGTTGTTAAGGAGTGTAGGACTGCTATGCTCAATAAAGACATAGATCTTTCCAGACTGGTGATGCATTCTCAGCAGATTAAGGTAGATAAGATAAAGGAGAGAGACAGAGTAATAGAAAACAATGACAAAGTAATAGAAAACAATAGGGCTAGATCAGAGCAGCATGAGTATGGTCAGACTAGGTCCCATGGAGGGAACCATCCATAGTTTTAGAGTCATTCGTCTATGTTAATGCCTTCATCATCTAGTTCTCCCACACCCAGAAATAGGCTGGAGTAGGGGAATAAGTCTTTTATGTCCAGATCCTAGAATAGTGTGAGTAACAGGCCTAGTTATCCCCCATGTGATAAGTGTGGCAGAACCCATCCCGACGAGTGTTTGGCCTAGAAAAGGGGTTGTTTTAGTTATGGCAAATTGGGCCGCAGACATAGAGAGTATCTGCATATTAGGTAAGGGAACAGAGATGTTTGACCCCACACTCAGGATATAGATGTACCATCTCCTTTAGCTCGTCCAGCCCCTCCTCAGGGAGCTTCATCCAGCAAAGCTAGCGGTCAGCGCTAGAATCGATTCTATGCCTTACCAGCCCATCAGGAATAGGAGGATTCTCCAGATGTTGTTACTGGTATACTCCGTATCTTTCACTTTGATGTGTATGTGTTATTGGACCCTGGGTCAAGTTTCTCTTATGTGACCCCATTAGTTCTAGTGAACTTTGAGATAAATACCGAAAATATCCCTGAGCCTATCCTGGTTTGTACCCCAGTAGGTGAGCCAGTTGTTGCTAAGAAAGTTTATAAAAAGTGTCCTATTATTATTCTTTATAAGGTCATATTCTCTTATTTGATAGAGTTAGATAAGGTCGATTTTGATCTTATTCTGGGAATAAATTGGCTTCATTCCTGTTATGCATCTATAGACTGTCATACCCATGTGGTTAAGTTTCAATTCCCAGATAAGACAGTCTTTGAGTGGTCCGGAAATTCTGTTTCTCCCAAGAGTCATTTTATATCGTATCTTAAAGCAAAAAAGTTAATATCCAAAGGTTGCATCTATCATCTAATTTGAGTTAAAGACACTAAGTTTCAGACTCCAACTATTCAGTCAGTCAACATAGTAAATGAGTTTCCTGATGTTTATCCAGAAGATCTCCCAGGGGTACCTTCTAATAGAGAGATAAAGTTCGGGATTGACCTTCTTCCTAATAAATAGCCTATTTACATCCCTCCATTTTGTATGGAACCCGCATAACTTAATGATTTGAGAGAGCAACTCAAAGATCTTCTAAACAAAGGTTTCATAAGGCCTAGTTTTTCTCCTTGGGGTGCACCCGTCCTATTCGTGCGAAAGAAAGATGGTTCTTTGTGTATGTGTATTGACTATCATCAGCTTAATAAGGTCACTGTCAAGAATAAGTACCCTCTTCCTAGAATTGATGACCTATTTGATCAATTGCCAGGTGTAACTTATTTCTTAAAGATAGACCTTAGATCCGCCTATCATCAGCTTAAAGTAAGAGAGTGTGATATTCCGAAGCCATCCTTCCAAACTTGTTATGGTCATTTTGAGTTTCTAGTCATGTCTTTTGGGATAACTAATGCTCCAGTAGCGGTCATGGACCTCATGAATCGAGTGTTCAAATAGTATCTAGATATGTCTGTCATAGTATTCATAGACAATATTCTTATGTACTCTCATAGTAAGGATAACCATACAGACCATCTTAGAATTGTCCTACAGACTCTTAGAGATCATCAATTGTTCACCAAATTCAGCAAGTGTGAGTTTTTTCTATGGTCAGTAGCTTTTCTAGGCCATATTATTTCAGTCGAAGGTATTATAGTTGATCCCCAAAAGATAGAAACTGTAAGAAATTGGCCTAGACCTATCTCTCTGTCAGACATTAGGAGTTTCTTGGGTCTAGCTGGCTATTACTGCCGTTTTGTTGAAGGTTTCTCTTCTATTGTGTCTCCCATGACCTGATTGACCCAAAAGAAAGTTAAGTTCTTGTGGTCAGATTCCTGTGAGAAGAGTTTTCAGGAGTTGAAGACTCAACTTACTTCAGCCCCTGTATTAACTTTGCTCGATGGTACGGATGGTTTGTGGTGTATTTTGATGCCTCTAGAGTTGGAATGGGTTGTATGTTGATATAGAAAGTTAAGGTTATAGCCTATGCCTATGCCTATGCCTCTAGGCAATTGAAACTGCATAAAAAGAATTACCCAACCCATGATTTTGAATTAGTTGTTGTGGTTTTTGCTTTGAAATTTTGGAGACACTATCTTTATGGTGTTCAGGTTGATATGTTTACTGATCACAAAAGCATGCAGTATATGTTTACTCAGAGGAAGTTGAATCTTAGACAAATAAAATGGTTAGAGTTGCTAATATATTATGATATGAGTGTGTTATATTATCCGGGCAAGGCCAATGTAGTGGCAGATGCCCTTAGTAGGTTGTTTATGGACAGTGTGGCTCATGTGGAGAAGGATAAGAAAAAATTGGCTCGTGAAGTTCATCATTTGGTAGATTGGGTGTTAGGTTGTTTGATTCAGCTGAATGTAATTTGTTGGTTCAGAGTAGTTCCGAATCCTCCTTAGTTTCAAAAGTTAAGAAGAAGCAAGACATGTATCCTAGTTAGGTTAAACTGAAGGAGTCAATTAAGGACCAAATGGTAGAGGTTTTCTCCCAAGGGGTAAGATGGTGTATTGAGGCTTCAGGGTAGATTATATGTTCCTTCTGTTGGTGATTTGAGGCAGAGAATTATTGTTAAAGCGCATGGCATGCGATATTCTATTCATCCCAGTGCTACAAAGATGTACCGCAACTTGCGGGAAATCTATTGGTTGAGTGGCATGAAGAAGGATATAACAGAGTTTGTGGCGAAGTGTACAACTTTTCAACAAGTTAAGGTAGAGCACCAATGACCTGGTGGTGCAATGCAAGTGTTTGGTATACCCACTTAGAAGTGGGAAGAGGTGAATATGGATTTCGTGACTGGTTTACCCCTTTCGCGTCATTATCATGATTCTATTTGGTTTATTGTAGACAGGTTGACTAAGTCAGCACATTTCCTGCCAGTACATACATCTTATACAGCTGAGGATTATGCTAAGTTTTATATCCTAGAGTTAGTCAGATCGAATGGATTTCTCTTGTCTATCATCTCAGATAGGGGTACTCAGTTTACTTCCCAGTTTTGGAGAGCTTTTCCGAAGGGTCCTGGTACCCAAGTGCATCTTAGTTCCGTCTTTTATCCGCAGACAGATGGTCAGGCTGAGAGGACCATCCAGACTCTGGAAGGTATGTTGAGGGAACATGCCCTTGATTTTAAAGAAAGTTGGGATGAGCATTTGCCATTGATTGAATTTACGTATAACAATAGTTATCATTCTAGTAGTCAAACGGCTCTATTTGAGGCTCTTTATGGAAGGAGATGTAGATCACCCATAGGTTGGTTTGAAGTGGGTGAGGTTGCTTTGATTGGACCTGATACAGTGTTTGAGGCTATGGAGAAAGTCAAGATGATTAGAGAGAGATTGAAGATAGCCCAGAGTCGTCAGAATTCATATGCAAACATTAGGAGAAGGGACCTCAAGTTTGAGGTAGGTGATTTGGTGCATTTGAAGATTTCACCCATGAAAGGGGTGGAGATATTTGGCAAGAAGGGGAAGCTTAGTCCCTGTTATGTTGGCCCCTATAGAATTCTAAGTCATGTTGGGAAAGTAGCTTATGAGGTAGAGTTGCCCACAGATTTGTCAGTTGTTCATCCTATCTTTCACATCTCCATGCTTAAAAAGCACATTGGTAGTTCCGTTGTAGTAGATCCTTCAGAGAGCTCAGACATTCAGAACAATCTTTCATATGAAGAGATTCCAGTTGAGATTCTAGACCATTAGATTTGTAGACTAAGGAACAAAGAAGTTCCTTGGATCAAAGTTTTATGGCGAAACCAGTCAGTTGAGGGTGCTTCTTGGGGAGCAGAAGAAGATATGTGAGCCAAGTACCCCCATATCTTCTCCACAAGTTCAGATCAAGCCAAAGGTACTATTCTTCTTTAATCCAGCTCCTTTTTAATCAAAGATTCAGCTATATAGCTATTCTCATTCTGAATCCATGCATTCTCTGAAGTACTCAAAGTTTATGACGATGCAGAGTCAGTTTAGTAAATTATTTCAGCTATACATCATCAGTTTTCTCTGTATTCTTAGTCTAACTAGTGACAATTGAGGATGAATGTTCTCAAGGGGTAGATATTGTAAGACCCCGCAAAATCCTCATCGTCTAAATCCCTTAAACGATGCCCAAAGAGTTCCTAGACTTAGAAATTCTAGCTAAGTGTTGGGACTTAGTCATTTCTAGAGCCTCACAACTTTGAGGATTTTATTACCAACCTTCCCAACCTTCGATAGTTGATATTTTAGCTAAATCATGATTAGGGAAGTAATAGGTGTTCCCGGACAAGTTTTGGAATTTTTGCACCACGTTTAGACCACATTTGGTGTCCCAAAAAAGTGGACCAACACGATCTTGGTGCGCTGCGTCACCATCATGTTGGTCATTTTTATTGCAGAAACTGCCAGTCAAAAGTATTGAGGCTTGGCGCGATTTTAGCGCTTTGCGTCGGTATCGCGTTGATGGCATCGACGCGTCGCGTCGCCAATCGTGTCGATGCCTAGTTTTTTAGCTATTAAAATCAGCATCCAAGGGGTAATTTAGTCTTTTTTTCCCCACCGTCTATTAGTCATATCATAGGATTAAGGTCCCCAAATACCAAAATATAGCCTTCTTCTCTAAAATTCACCAAGAACACTTTCTAGAGTTTCAACCCAAACTTCAAGAGAACTCAAGATTTAACTGTCACTTTTAAAAATTTCTTCAAGAATCAGAATCCTCAGACCAAGGGCATCAAGAATATCCCTTCAAAGTCACAAATAGAGTCACAAAAGAGAGAGTTCATTCAAAGTCCATAATCTAAGGTATGTGGGGTTCGAACAAGAACACTTCTTCTATTCTTGTGCCCAATGTTTTGATTTTTATTTAAGAATTTCATGTTTTTACATGTGGGTTTTTTCCAATTTACTTTACTTTGAGGTTATGAATTTATAAATTGTTCAAGTCTTGAAATTGCATGTTATTTCACTTATTTATGTTTGAATTTGAGAAATTATGCTATGAATTGCACATCCCTATCATGAATTGATGTTTTTGAGTGTTCCCAAGGTTGAAGTCAAGATTTAAGCTTCATTATGAAATTATGATTATTTGAGTAAGTATATATGCTTTAACTCAAGTATGAATTATGATTTTTCTTGAAAATAATTTATTAGCATGATTTAAATAAGCAAGCACTTTGACTATAAAGAAAGTTGATCTTTGATCCTAAGCTAAGATATGAATCCACTTTTATCTATGATTTAAAGCAAAGAACAACATAGTTATCTTCCATTACACATTCTAATATTATTTAAAATGGATTTTCCTAAAAAGATCTGAGCCTAAGTAAGGGTGTAGTATTTAGCACAGAGTTAGGCTTGATTCCAAGGTTTCATGCCCCAGAACTACGAGCCACTGTAGGATTTGATTTACCCCAAGTGGGTTAAGATAGTGATCTCTAAAGTGAAGGTTTTATTCTGATGGCTTGGATAGAACAGCTCTCCCCAACGTGGGCAAGACGTTGGACTCCATGTCAGCTCACATGGTTTATGTCGGTTAGAAGAAACTCCCAAGTTCCCAAAGAGTCCCAAAGTTCCATAATCATAAGTCTTTGAATTCCTAAAGTTTTAAAAGAATTTCTTTATTCTCCTTAAGATAAAAGTATAAGTTATAAATTTATTGTTTTAAGATTCCTTTTTGGTTTACAATCTTTGAGAATAAGAAGAGAATACAGATTTTAAAACTAAGTATAATGACTCACGAGATTTATATTAAATGTTTCATTGTTCATGACTTATGAGATTTATATTTCATACTTATTCAAGCTATGTGAGTGATTTATATTTTCATGCGTGGTTTCATAAAGAGTAATAATATTTTTTACTTAATGCATACACCCTCATATACTCAGTACCTCTTCAAAGTAGTGATCCACATATATGTTTGTGTGCTACACTGTATCATAAAGTAGGTTCAGGTGCTCAGTCTCGGCAGTGACAGTGATCTCCTAGTACCTCTATCTATATCTTTACTATTAGTGAGTCCTCATAGTTCGAGGACCTATTTTCCTGATTTCAGTCTTTGTAGTAGTTGGTTTATCCCTTTCCAGTTCTGTATGAGTCAGTTGGGGGTTTGTCTTAATAACTCTCTTGTTCTTAGTAAGTAGAGGCTTGTCTGGCTGTCAGTTGAAGTTTCCATATTTTTCAGTGTCTTACTATCCAGATATTTTTTTTCAGTTACTTTAGTTTAGAATGATATAATATAGCATTATTGCTTGGTTTATTCATCCTAAAGTAAGTGTTAGAAGTAGTAGCAGGCTCAAAGGGTTAGCTTAGGGCTACTTGTATCTTTAAGCACCGTGTGATACTTCGGTATGAGATTTTGAGGCTTTACGATTCAATGGATGAGTATGTACAAATCTTGCACCAATCTATGTCGGCATTTGGAAAGGAGAATGAAAAAAAAGAACTTTGTGAAGATGCCAATCTTTCAAGTGCCATGGTTGTACCTAATCCTCAAAAAGAAATTGTTGAAGATGAGATTTCAAGCCATGTTATTCAACCAAAAATGTGTGATGACTCAAATAAAAGCTGCTAAAAAAAAAGAAATGACTCAACAAGAAGAAGAAGAAATCTCAACCTCTCCAAAAAAGAAAATAAAGGAGATGTTTAAAGGCACAAAGGAGAAGATTGAAAAATATGGGAAAGTCTTAGATAAATGGTGGGACCTAGTTCAACATGGTGGTGATGCAATATTTGGAAACAACAAGTTTTCCATGGATGGACTCTTGAAAGAGATAATTGAGTCTAAAAATAAAGCCAAGAGTGGCTAGGGAATCAAACTCAACAACCTGAAGTCCATGAGGGTCAGTGTAATGATTTGATTTTTTGTGGGTTTTTTTAATATATTCCTTTCTATGTGATTTGACTATTTTACCCCTCTCCATGGTTTCCCTGTGGTATTTTTGTGGTATTGGGATAATTGGCATAGTTTCCAATGTATGTCATGTGTTTTATGCGAGATTGTTATTTTTGGTAGTCTTAATGGTGTATTAGTAGACTATGATCAACATATTTTTATTTGTGCATCAAAGGGCAAAATGGACTGTGCTAGGAGATCCAAAAAGTTTATTTTAGGTTGTTAACATGGTTGGTGTGGTTTTATGACTTTTATATCTTATTTTGACCCTCCATTCTAAAAAGTATGAAAATAGGTCTATAGGTTCAATTCTATGAAAATAATATTTTTTTGAATTTCTGGTATCACCATTGAGTCTAGAGCGTTGAATTTGAAAGGGTGGCATAGTTTGATTGTGTTCATGCTATTTTGGATGAATCTCATAGGGTCCACGGAGACTTGAATCAAGTCTCCATAGCTGGTGCACCACTCAACAGGTACAGTTGCTAAAGGGCCACTTTGACTGCTTTAGCGGCAGAAGCTAAAGTGCCACTTCCACTTTAGTGGCTAGCTACCATCTAGGTAAAAGATCTTTAGTGGACCTCATCCTCTTTAGCGGAGATCGCTAAAATGGTCCTTCTCTACTTTAGTAGACTAGCACGCTAAGTGGGTACCACTAAAGAGGACTTGACTACTTTAGCAGCACCTGGAACTGGGTATAAATAATCCTTTTCTCAATTATTTTCACCATTTTATAGACTTGGATCTTGGGAATCGTGTTTTTTGGCATTTTCTTCCATTTCTAAGATTGGGTAAGCTTCCAACTCCTATTTCAACTACTTATATTATATTTGATTATTTAAATCTTGTTAAAACTTGGATTTAAATATGGAATTTGGGGATTTGGTCTAGAAGGCCCAAATTATCCTTTCTTTGCTTCAAACCCCAATTTCACCCAACTTTTACTTGATTTTTCTCCTATGACTTTTTCTAATCTTCAGAAAAATGTTTTGGACAAAAATTTTGCTTTTACCCTTTATTTTCAATATCCCATTTGAGGGGCCATTTTACCTTAATTTAGAAGTGGGTTATATGGGTGTCGTTGACTTTCTTTGGATGTGTTGATTCTATATTTGTGTGTTTTAGCATATTCCAGGCCCATGCATGAGTTGAAAGCTCAGTGGTAAAGTCTTATTTGGTCTAGTTTCTTCATTTGAGGTAGGTCTAGTTTCATCATCAGAGGTAGCAAATATTGGCATAAATCATGTTTTGGGTATGGGAACCAATCATTAAAATGATGTTTTTACTGCGTTGTGCCCGTGTGGGGGTTTGTGTTATTGTTATTTCATAGTTTTGAGATATTATCTATTCTGTGTGACTGTGTGGGGTCTTATATGATGATATTAGCCTAATATTTGAATAATTAGTTGTTATCCTTGGTGGAAAATTGTCTAAATTTATAATTATATGGTATCATATATGGTATAACTTACTCTTTTGGCATGTGGATTATGGTGGACCATGAATGAGTGGTTTATTGAGTGGATTTTGGCTCACACACTAGGTATATTGATTGGAATTGGAAATTCTCATTTGGTTGGTTGTGATTATTTCATCCCCATATCATATTCATTCATGAAAAATTGGTGCCACTATGGAAATAGTGAAAATACTTGAAACACTGGAAACCCTGGTTTGTGGTATTATTTATAGAGCCTCTCTGAGGGATGTGTCAGAGAAAGGTCATGGATATTGGTCTTGGTTATTGGATTGTATATGGGTTGGTGAACCACCCATGGGTCCTACTGGGAGCATATCTCGATAGGTGTATATGGAGGTTGTGCGACTACCTCGTGCATCATCACATCATCATTGTCATCACCAACACCATTATCATATTCATTGTATTTCATATGTATATTGTCCTCATTCTGTTTATTATTATTATCTTTGATGTGATATCTGTCTATGTGTACATTTTTTTAAATCTGTAGGTGCTATATTTGAATACTTGTATTTTCTTTTCTCATATTTTCATGTGTATATGTGAATATGGTAGAATTGAACGTGTAAACGGTGTGGGATACCACTTAGGACAGTTTTTTATTATATGTGATGTGCCCCTAGTGTGTATTTTATATGCTTTATTCTTTACTTTTCTCAATCGGCCTCTAATACGTACTGAGTACAAGTCAACCATACTCACCCACTAATGCACCCTTTTGGTGCAGATCCAAGTACTAGTGCACTGCACGGTAGTTGATTCAGGTGGTACTTGGAGTCTATTTAAGGTAGCAGTTGATGTATGCATCCGGAGTTGGCCACTAATTTTTCTTATCTAGACTATGTCTTGTTCCCTTTTTGATATCCTAAGTATATTTTGACTTTGAGTTGTATTAGTTGGTTCTTACATTGTGACACCGAGTTTTGGAATATTATATGTTATCTTTGGTTGTGTATCTCTCATTTTTTCTATATATGTGTGGTTCGACTATATTTTATAGGTTTGCCTTGGGTTTTGGTACTATCTTTTATTTCATATCTATTCTAAGATTTTTCTTTGAGTTTTGGTATTATCTTTAATTTCATATCGGTTTGGGTGATAGGCATACTTGTCAAGTCTTGCCGCGATAAGTGTCATCATGACCCTTGGTTTTTGGGTTATGACAGTCAACTTGATAGTGTGTTACAAATTTTGGATGAATCCCTTGTTATGACCTAATTTATGAGTCATGATGGCACCTACTCCATCCCGGCAATAGGTAAGCCGAACCATAGCCCGGAGCAAGATTCAATGGGCTAACTTTGTGGAAAATGGCCTAAAATCCAAAAACAACATTTGAAGATTCAAATAACAATGAAATATTATTAAAGATCTAACAGATAGATAGAAACGAACAAATATCCCATGACTCATTAATGTCTATACAAGAGATACTACAAAGGCACTATGAGTACGAAATAGACTAATACATCCGCCTCAAAAATAAAATACTAGACATAGATAGACTAATACATTCTTTAAAATGAAAGACTAGACATAGATAAATAGAAGGAAACATGAGTAACTCCAACTCTAAGAGCTCACCTAATCTCCGCAATCAAATCTTCTCTATTGACGAATCAGCAATGGTAGCTAGTACTCGGATTTCACCAAAGAGGTATTGAAGTGTAGTATGAGTACCAAAACCATGGATACTCAGTAGACATCATCAGCTGACTGAGCTAAATAATGATATAAAGACGATATGATACAATATAACGTAAACTAAGTCAAGATAAAAGGGGCAAACTTGGAAATAAGCTCTGACACTGTTGTACATAAACAAATAAATGTGTAGGAGATAATAACATAAGGATCAAACCATTATAACTAAAATATTGTCCCCTTCATCTAATAAGTTCAAAAAAGTAAATAACCTAACGCAGGCCCCATAAGCCTGGAGATACAATTAAGGTAACTAACTACCGAATGACCAAAGTTTAACAATAGTCATGCCATGACCAAAAATCCATCTTTTCTGTATTGCCTCATGAACAATCCTCAATTTTGTACTCGAACCAAAACTAGAAAGAACAATAATTATTATCATCAATATTTGATGGACATGAACCGGAACTTATATCATCAATATCATCGGTAATTGCTGGACTTGAATCGGCACTCGTAATTCATAACCGCATCAATGAACCATATTAGTGAGCTATTTAAATAAGATAAAACCAATATATCATACCAATAAATCATAGTTATATGCCATCCCTTTAATCAGAATTATAAACCGAACAAGGAATCATATCTGTAGGTCTCGTCATAATCATGTCTATAAGCCATATTATTAGTCATATTCGGAGAACATATAAATACTAACATTCATAAGAAATATTATTAATTTTATATGAAATTCATATTAATAACCATATATATAGGCCACCCATATTATCTATAGGCTATTAATCGTATCTATATACCACACCATCTCTATGATCCATATTACATCCACAAGCCATTATTATATCTATAGGCCATATTTTATCTACGAGCCGAATAATGATTATGAGCCATATAACATCCATAATCATATTATACATATCTAGTCCATATAATATCTATAAGCCACATTATCTCTATATAAGTCATATTATATATCTATATAATCCATATCATCCAAACAAGTCGTAAACCTTTAATCATACTGATATCTATAGCATTTAGCATATCAATAGACCATGTTATTAATCATATTCAGAAGTCATACCCATAATCACATGCATAAGTCATACATCACACTTATAGATTATATCATTATCCACACATAAGGGCAATATCATTACCATTACTCAAAATTAGCATCAATCCTCCAATATAGAACTAGCATACGCGATAACTATATTCAACCTCCTTGAGTGACAAACCCACCATCAATAAGAGTATATCTTACGTAAAAGACCCTAAAATTTTATCAAAATTCTTTTCTTAAGGTGGGTCGGAGGGGAATATTTCTAATCCCAAAAGATTATCATAGGCAATTTCTACCTCAGACTAGACTAAGATATGTTAGATCATTAAAAATCTATCATGTCTCATTTAAGTTAGGCCAGCTTATTTGTGGGATTCCATACCCTGGGAATTTATGTTCATAATGATGTCATGCTTGCTTTTGGCACTCCAGAGAAGAAAAACTTGATTGAACCTATATTCTCTCAATGGATACAATCCGCTATGGTAAAACTTCACATGGGTACGATGTACTTTTATCTTCAATGAGTGGCCTAGCATTCAATATGGGTCGAAGCATCTGGTTGTCGGGTTAGTTCTAAGTTTATTCCTAGATTTCAAGTAATCCATAATTATCCCTAGGATATAAGTCCTACCCAAACATGATTAACTAAGGTAATCCTACCTAGACCAATAATAATTAGGGGAATTCCCTTAACTTAAGCAATTAGGAAGAATTCTACCCTAACATAAATAATTTAGGCAATTTTGCCTACCTTGAGTAACTAAGTCATTTCCATTTTAATTATATACCATGAAGCCCCAAATCACCTAAGCCAAGACTAACTACACTGTATCTAAGGTTTCAAGGTGGCCTAAGGGTCCAATTAACCCAAATATCCTCATTCATACTTCTAACACCTAGATCCCACCCGGTATTTACCATGATATTATAAATATACTATGATATAACATAACCTATGAGTAGGTAAGCCTAGTCTACCTGGGTGTCGAAGTAAGCCCAAAAAATCTGCCTAATCATCAAGTTCCCCTTCTGAGAAGCTTCCATAAGGTCCCATGCTATCAAAATCACAATCTACTCACCAAAATAAGAAAAATGATACCCATATTGCAACATTGTGCTTTGGGTCTAAAATTATGCAAAAATCCCACGTGGGGCCCATTTACAGAAAGTGTATTTCAAAACCATCTTAGCGTCCCTATATGCTCAAGGAACATTTACCCTCAATGGGTGAATTTCGAGCTACATTGGTGCTACAATCAAGTCACCAAGCTTTTGGAATTTTTAGAAGAGAATGGAGAAATCAATCATAAATATGATGAAATATTAACCATAAATTTGTTGGAGAATTATGTAATTAACAATTTTCCCAAGCTCCAAAATCACCCACCAATGTTATCCTGGAGCTCTACAACTTTTTTTGTTTTTAAATATCTTTGAGTTGGATGATAAATTGTGATAATGGGCTAAAATGTGAGCATTTATACCCTTCCTAGGTACACGGGTACCGCATATGTGACCTGCCAATCACATATGCGATATCTGGCCAAGGGTGTAGAAGTTGCTTATGCAATATTAATATCTTGTTAGAACCACAAGTGATCCCAAGCTAACCCATGTAATGGCATACTCCATGAGCAACTGATTTAAATTGAATATAAAAGCTAAATTTACTGAGCAGAAGAATAATCATGAGAATATCTGAATGAGTGTGATACTGAAAAAGTTTATTACATGATAAATCTGAAGAATAAATTTGAATTACATATCATGACTCTGATTGACTATCTATGAAGCCTCTACTATACAGACTATAGGTGGCAGGGACATGCCTCAAACTACCACAAATCAATACATAAAAATAATAACAATATAGTACATTAACTATAACTGACTAGAGTTCTTGAAATAAGAGAACTCATAACTTGTTGGTTAAATGTTGATAACTATCTGACCATAATGTATGGACTAAATCTGGTACCTACATCATGAAGAAATGTAGCCATAAATGCATATATATGGTTAGTACTTTGGAATGTACTGAGTCTATGGGGACATACAATAAGTCATGAAAATATTTAAAACATACTTTAAATATGGGAAATCCTAACCCAATTCCCTAAGCTTGCGGTGACAGAAAGTTGTTATGTACCCCCCAAGAGTTATGTGCCCAGAGTTTTATCCCTAGACCTTTCACCTTCCACGAAATCCAGAAGCATTAAAGATAGGATCTAGAATTTTAGAATAAAGTCTTTCTCTTTATTGATGTCAAACTTCATTTGCCTTAAAACAATGAAAAGATATTCCCTTAGTCTTTTCCCAGTTCTTCTTCCAAGGAAATAGTCTTTGATTGTTCTCTTACCCAACTTTTCCTGATTTTTGTCCTTAAGAGTACTAGGAGATATTTAGTAGTTTGGGTCGAGCATCTAATATTGTTAAGAATTATACTTTAAGACCTTGTTCTCGAAATGGACAAAGAGTAGAAAAACAATATTTGGTACTCTCTCTATAGCTTAAATAGTTTTCTAAAAGCCTTTGTTAAAATAAACTACAAGCCTTTCAGAAAGAAAGATATAATAGAATAATAAGTTGAACTGTGACACCTTTCATCTATTAGTTTATTTAACCGCATCAACTGCAAAAAAAGTGATGAGCTATTCTCTAGAAGCAGAATGGGCAAGCCTAAACATCTACACCTTCCATGGGAATTTTGGAAGAATTCCATTTCCTTAAGGAAATAGTCCCAAGAGCGTCTACGACTACGACTACAAGTCCATGTGCATAATTTTTTGGAGATCAGTGACACATTCATCCAGATGGGAATGTCAATTAATTATGTAAGGCTGAAACTATTCCCCTTGTCACTATTGGGGGAAGCAAAAAAGTGGCTAAATGTTGATCTGGAAAATTCAATCGCAACATGGGATGTCATTGCCTAGAAATTCCTTACTCGATTCTTTCCATCTGGAAAGACTGTATAGTAAGATTTTTTTCTTCAAATAAAAGCTAGATGAGACTTTATACCAATCTTAGGAGCAGTTCAAAGCTCTTCTTTGGGACTGTCCACGTCATTAGCAGTCTAATAAGGTATTAGCTCACACTTTTATTAAAGCACTTGACCATAACAAGAAAATTTTGCTAGATTCAAATGCAGGTGGTCAGGATTTGGAGTTGACATATGATGAGCTTTATACCTTGTTGAAATGGATTGTACAAGGAAATCCCGAGTGGCATTCAAACTCAAGAAATACCATAAAAAAAGTTGCAGGTGATTTATTGGTGGATCATTTTATTACCTTATCATCTCAAATTTCTTCTCTAAAAAATTAGATAAGTAACATGAAGTTGGGGACTGCACAGCCTTCATCCACAGTTAATGCAATCCAACTAACTGCAGGTTGGTGCGAGGTTTGTGGTAACAGTAGGCATTCTGAAGCTATGTGTACTGCAAATCCTGAGTCCGTAATATTTGTGGGGAATGTTCAAAGGCCGAATTATGGGAATACCCAAAATCTTAAGTAACAGACTCATCACCCAATTCATTACTGGAATAATTAGCAAGAACAGACTCAACAGCCGCAGGTTCAGAGTAATCAGTCCACTACTCAAATGAATAATGTTGAGAAGATATTGAAACAAATTTTAATTAATCAGGCATAGTTAGTTGCAGATATAAAGATCCAACATGTGGCTACAAGGAGTTTGGAGTTATAGTTTTGGCAGATCCAACAGGCACAATATGCCAGGCCGCAAGTTAGTCTGCCAAGTGATATAGAAAATCCTAAACAAGTAATGGCAATCACTTTGAGAAGTGGTATGAAGATGAATACAGAACCTTTAGAGAAAACTAAAGAGGTAGATACAGAGTTGATTTCCCCACAGGTATCTAAAAAAGTTGCTAAAAATTTGAGGAAGTCGGAGTACTCAAAAAATAAAGTTATTGAACAGGTGATGGAGAGACCACCACTAGCTTTCCCACAGAAGTAAATAAAGGTAAAGAAGGATGCATGCTTCAAAAATTTCTTTGACACGTTCAGAGAGCTTAATATTAATATTTTTTTTAGATGTTTTGCAAGTAATACCCAAGTACGCTAAGTACTTGAAAGATGTGGTAACTAACAAAGTTAAGCTACAGGATGTTGAGATGGTAGTACTCACTGAGAAGTGTAGTTCTGTGGTGATGCAAAAAATGCCCCAAAAGCTCATAGACCCTAGGAGTTTCACTCTCCTGATTCAAATTGGAAATAATGAGGTGATCTATGCACTTAGTGACTTAGGGGAAGTATCAACTTGATTTCTCTCTCCTTGTTTAACACCTTAGGCTTGGGGAAGCCGAGACTGAGCATGGTGATACTTCAGTTAGAAGATCGGAACCTAGCCCATCCTAAAGAAATCATAGAGTATGTTCTCATCAAGGTTGGTAAGTTTATTATTCCTACTGACTTTATTGTTTTAGACTTTTAGGTAGATAAAAGAGTACCAGTTATCCTAGGACATCCATTCTTATAAACGGGAGAAGCTTTAATAGATATGAGAGAGGGCATGCTCATAATGAGGCTAGATGATGATGAGGCAGTTTTCAAAGTGTACAAACCGCTCAAGACACATTCCTAATTCAAATATTTGTGCATTATTACTGTAATTAATGGGGATAAGTGTGGGGTGGTGGAGCCTATTCCATAAAAGACCTCTTCGAACTTCCTCATTGAGCAGCCCAGGTCTCCAATACCTAAGCCTGACATGATACAGATTGATGAGCCTGAAAAGGCTAAAGTTGAAGAATTTATTGACCTTGAGAGTTCACGCTCAAGAGGTCAGAAACGAATAAGAAGATTTCCTCTGAGCGTGAGAAAAGGGGTGAAAGAAAATAGTTGAGACAGAGATTGGGTCATGTCGTGACACAAAATTAGGTTCTTTTTCGAAGGCAACCCAAGTTAAGTTAGGTTTTATTTTTTATTTTTTAGTTTTTACTTCACTATTTTCTATTTTTGTTGAGTCGCAGGTTGATAAGAAGTTTGAGTACTGGAAAACTTAAGCTAAGGAGCATAGCAAAGACTGAGAGTGGGTCCCCCAAACCCTCTTGATGTGTAAAGATGCTACTATCAAGGCCTAGAGTCCTTGAGGAGTATTTCTATCTCTACTTTTAAGTATACTTTGGGGACAAAGTAGATTTTTAAGTGTAGGGTGGGGAAATTCCTATTTTTAGGGTAATTTTTAATTTTTTTTGTTAAGAATAACAGTGGGAGGTTCTTGTTGGTGCTATATTTGACAATGTTCTGCAAGTGTTTCAGATGTAAGAGCATGTTGATTGTGTGAATTGCTACTTTTTAGACTTCTTAGCTCATGTTTATGACTCTTGTACTTGTGGGCTTAATGTTGAATTTATTTGATTATTTAGTTATGTGTCTATAATAATCCTATTGAGTCGAGCATGTGCCATATTTGATGTGAGTTGTTTATAGATTTCTTGTTGCATGTGATGTCTAGAAATTAATTGGTATGTGTGAAAAGAGAAATAAAGAGTATGGGTTTAGGTGGTGATATAGGCATTTCCTTGATAGACATGTTCATACCATTTTTTTTACTTACTCTTGTGCATTATCCTTGTTAAACCCTATTAAGGCTTTAGCTTTTTCTTTGGCAGCCTATTATGCAGCCTAATCCATTCTTTGACTGACCTTAATTTGATCCTAAAGGTCCTAAGTTCTTTAGTATAAAATTGAGTTATGGAGTTTGAATTAAAGAAGGAAAAGGTGAAATTTAAACCCCAAAGTGATAGTTATTAGTGTTCAACAAAGTGATATGTGTGGTAGTGGAGTGTTGAGTAATGAAAAGAAAAAAGAATTGTTCAAATTGAATAACTTACACATAGAGTACATCCACCATAGTGTATGTTAATAAGCTTAATAAGATGGGGAAAAAAAGAAGTGGGTAGACATAAGTGGTGTAAGTTGGTTGTTAGAGAATGGTCTCAATTAAAAAAGGTGAGGCATTGAAGCGCTTAGGGAAGATAGTCACTATTGTTGGCCAAAATATTTCCTACCCATCCCTTAGCCTACATTACAACCACTAATGACCTATTTGATCTTAATCTTAAACATTCTTATATTAGTGGAGTACTACAATAAGGAAAAGCATATGGTTCATTGTGTGTAACTTGTGAGTTCCTTGTGAGAGTGAGCGAAATTTGATTCTTATATCCATTGTGTTATAAATTGCATTTATATGAGTGATTATGGGTAACTGTCTTGTTGTGAGGGAACGTTTTTGATGAATTTGGATGATTTTTATGATGTCCTTTATTGAGAAATATGAATGATTTTTCCAACTTGGTGAGTCAATTCATGAGGCTAGGATATTTTTAAGTAGTATTCTTAAACTGTCCATTGTGTACATAACCTACTTAGTGTAGAAATTTTCATTCTATATAGTCATTGTAGTACTAGCATGAGCGTCTTGCATATAGTAGAAATGTGGAGTTTCCTCATCTTATGATGCTTAGAGTAATGAGTTGTTCGAGGACGGACAAGGCTTTAAGTGTAGGGTGGTGATGGTGGTGTATTTATATACTTAAGAGTCATTATCCTAGCTCATTGAGACTTATTTTGAGGACAATTCGTATGTTTTATGTGTTAATGATGATATAAATAAGAATCTAAGTATTTAATTTTTGATAATAATGCTTAAGGTGTATTTCAAACAAGTTTGGATTTGAATTGATCATTTAGAGTTCATATGAGAAAACTAGTGTTACTAGCTTGAGCTAGGTATTATTCTAGTTGATCGCGATGGATTATAATGTTTATAATGATTTCCTAATGGTTTATTTGTGTAAATATGTGTGGAACAAATTTTTGACAATGTTCAAAGTTTAATTGAATCAAGCCAAGAGTCAAAATGAAGTAAAGATTAACATGGACAAGCCTAGTCTTAGCTCGTGTTTCTAGTTCACCGTTCTTGATAGTGAATTGTTTGAACTCTAATATTTGGTGTTTCATCATGTATAATGCTTGGTGAGTTGATTGTAATGAAATTTTTATGCTATAAAAGCTGAAATTCAGTGGAAACAAGACCACAAGGCAAGGGATGGAAGGAGGAACACTTAGAAGAATATAGGCGTTAAGAGGCAAATTCCAGTGAGCCAATGCAAAATAGGTGCGGAAAGTTGCTCTCTTGAAAAGATAACCAAGGTGGAATGTTTCTCTCTTGATGAGATAACCAACGTGATGCACCACTCCCTTCAGGAGGCTTGACCAATGCGACGCGTTGCATATCCCACACACGACCAAATTGACATGTCTATAAATAGGACTTTGTGTACTTGTTGGAAACACTTTTGGACGTCTTGGGATAGGAGAGGAGGCTGATAAACACTTTTTTTTGGATTTATATTCTTTAACTATAGTTTTTTAATAGACGTAATCATGTATTCAAGTATTTTGATTATAGTTATGTCGATTAGTGGCTAAACGCCCCCTTTCTGGGGTTAAGGCCAAGAACATGTTTATTTTTCTTTGAATTAAGTTTGTTGGTATTTCTAATAATATTTGATTGTTTTTTCATTCTTATTTTAACTATTTGGGGGATTCGTAATCCTTATAATATATCTATTGTTGACCTTGTGATATCGGGAGGGAGAATAGGAAAATAGAACATAGGGAAGAATATAGTAGGGTTCTTATTCTTTTATAAAATAAAGAATTTGAATATAGCATCTAGGATAGGTATATACCTAGAAGCCTTGCTTTATTCACATGTAGGATGATAGCTTTAAGAACTTAATTGGATTATTACATCCCGTTCATTGATGTAGTTGTAATATCCAAGTTAGGTAGACGATTAGAGGTCGGGAGACCATGATCATGCAATAAACCCTATGAATCAACAACCAAGATAAGAAATCTAACAAATGAAGTTCAATAGCTTAGTATGATTAGTTGTGCCCTAATTCCATATTTTCCAAATATTAAAAAAATGCCCTTGAAACTTTTCCGCTCTACCGTGATCTCCACCTCTTCACCGTGTTTGCGACTCCCACATCGCAATAGTCATATCATGATCACCCTTTGGTTGACTTTTTGATTTGTTGCGATCACGACTCTCATGCCATTATTACGGTAATTGAGGGTCGATTTTTAGGTTTGATTTCTAGCATTTGGCTCTTTTCTTTAGGATTTAACCTCTTTTTGTCTTGAATGACTTTCTCATCTTCCCTTTTCAACTTTTCCTACACAAATGAGCATTAAGTTAGAGATAAACACAAAATTAATGGAAAATTATGATAATTTAGGCTTAAAAGGTGCTAGAAAATCCTCAAATTGATGACTTATCACCAGGTCACATGAGAAACCTCCCAATAGCTTAAGCGATTAGTCAAAGGTCGGTCGTGGCTGCTTAAGTGATAAAAAGTCTTCTTAAGCAGTTCCCAATGATCAAAACTCATGCTCGCTTAAGCAATCAAAAGATTATTTGAGCAGTACCCAATGTTCAAAATACCCCTAGGTTCAAATACTCGACGTTCAAAGGCACATTCCAATTATTTCCTTCTTTACTCTCAAACACTTTTTACCTTTTAATTCCTTCTGCACAAATCAAAGTATTTTTCATGTACTCTTTTACTCTTGTGTTTGTAATCATGGTAATCACTTCTATCCTTTTATTATCACTGATTAGAGGGGAAAATTTGGTGTTAATTATTGATTTAAATTGCTAAATTCATGAAGGTTAAAAGTAAGAATTGGGTTTATGGACTGAATTTTGTTGAACAAATGCGGGAATGTCTTGAGTGCTCGATGGTTGTGTCAAAAGGGGGTTGAAAATTATTGTTCACCAAATTTTTAATAATTAGTTTAAAAGAAATTTTAGGAGTTGTTCTTTAGTTTCCCAAGAATAAATAATGAATATATATATTGTATTTGATGTTTTAAAGTTATAAACCAAGTAACCATATTGTTATCATGTGTGTGCAAAACAGAATGAAAATTCTTATTTTAAGTTTGTTGGGGACGAAGGGTGCGCATAAGCAACCCTTTTTTTGCTTAAACGAGTGTTTCAAAAGCAAACTCTGTGCGGTAAATCAAGGAATACAAAAACAACCTCTTACTGCTTAAGCTATGTTTGCAAAAGTGACCATAATCTTCTTAAGATGTACCTGGGTTCAATTTTGCATAATTCTTTAAAAGTTGTGACTTGAATTTTAAGTCCCAAATTGAATCTTGACTCATTTCTTTGGCTTCTATTACTCACATTGCAATGTTTTATATGCTAAACTTCTACATTCATCGTTGTGTGATGTTTTCAACTTTTCAAAATTCCAATAATGGAGCACCACCTAATTACTGAAGTAGAGGGTGAACAAGGGTATGATCAGCACCAATTTCTCTCCCTTGAATGCCAAAACACCTACTACTCTGAGTTGGGAAGGAATAAGTTATTCCCTTAGAGGGTAATATCACTTGATCGGGTCCCCGAATATCTCCCAAAATTCTATTAGAGCTTGGAAACTATAGGTGGATATGTTTTTCCCCAGAACCTTACAAAGCAAATAAGAAGTAAGTGAGGTAATTTTCTGCCAATCTTAAGGACATAAGGCGAGATACACTGGTGATAAAAATTCAATACATGACTATCAAATTTGGGGTTGAAGAGATCAATAGTGTCTATGGGTTTCCAAATGCTAACTATGCAGAATCATGACAAAAGATTGTGCTTTGAGTAGTTGGTTGTCGTGTAATATTTGTTTGGGTAAGAATGTGCCTTGGGAAACCCCTAATGTAGGAATCACTTTAAAAAAGTTCATGACCAAATCAAGGAGTTAGATTCCAAACATTTGTAGTCGTGTCTCTTTATGTGGTAATGTGATGAACATCCCAGTGATGAGGGACAAATGATTACTTGTATGCTAGACAACATTATAGTGTCTGTTGGTAATTTTATCATCCTGAAGCTCCATGAGTATAAGTTACAAGATAGCCCCACTCTGATGTTCCCCTTATTTATTACTAAATTATGTTAGTGGTATGGGATTAATGAGTAACCAGATGATAATTGGGTTGAACCAAAGGCATTAATCTACCCACTGAAAAATCATGGTGAAGGCACTATTACAAAAATCAAAAAGTGGAATATTGATACGAGCAAGTCAATTCAGGGTGAGTTTGATTCTTATAGGTCATTATTTGTTAGACCATTTGAGGTATTTACAGATGAGTTGAGAATTGTCTGAGTGTTGGTATCTATACTTCCCACGAGGTTAGGTGAGACATTTGAGGGGTCTACCTCTTATGTCCCTAAGAAAGACTATGATAATTTCCTTAAAAATCAATAAGGGCCCACATCTCAAGATTGGAGAAGGTGTACACTGACTTGGCCCACTTATATAGAGAGGTGAGTAAGTCCCATGAGAAGATAAAGAAAAGAGAGAGAAAGAGTGATAAATTCTTCACCCAAATGTGAAAGGGTTGTAGAAGGTCCTAAAGACTAATGACCCACCTCCCTCTTTGAGGCTAGAGAAAGATAATGATATGTTGGTAGTATGGTTTGATGATAATGACCATACAAGAAATAATGAGGAGGAGGAGACCAAGAGTGACAGGAATCAGTGATGCATATTACGGGAGCCCCTCTACTTTTTTATACTTTGATGTTATTCAATAAGGACACTGTGAATTTATTAGTTGGGGTGCCTTGTGTTTGTATTTATGTTATGTTTTATTTGGATATTTGTGTGCCCTTTCAGGTCCTTGGGTTTGGTTTTTGGATATTATTGAGCCCTTATCAGGCTTGAGCTTTATTTGAATTTTGTTGAATTAGTCATTTTTCTTTTATCTTCATTTTTAGATTAGTTTCTTCATTTTTTTAGATTTTGTTTGTTTTTATTTTGGTAGTTATTTTTTGCGATTCATTCCCTATGATAGATTGGTTTACAACATTCTTAAGGGAAAAATGATGTGTTTGGGTGTTGTGTCATTTGTGTTGGGTAAGTCTGAGTACCTATAGATTATGATTATTGTGAAGTCTTAGTAGCCAATTTTTATAGTGAAGTCTAAGTATACATGGCATTATTTCCCTTGTCAAAGCTAAAATGAGAAATTTTGACTTGTTTAGTACTAATAATAGTAAATTTTACACTTTGAGATATGAAATGATCATACCCTTTAGTCTAAATTTTTTGTGAAAAACAAGCACATGGAAGTGAATGATGTTGTGACAATGTTTTGACTCTTTTTATGACGCTTAATATGGAAAATGACTCTTTTTATCTTGTTTAGGAAATAAAAAAAATCCATCTAGAGTAGTTTTCATGTCATGTGAGGTGAGTGCTTGTTGATTAAGTGTTGTTCTTATTTGTATCATCTAGAATATGCCCAATTGGTCTTTCAATGCTACTCTTGATTGTACAAGATTGGTGAAATAATCTTAGGCCTTTATTGTGACTTATGGAAACCACGTTATCCCTAATTACTGAAGTGTGAATGAATGTTATCACTAGCTACCACATTTGATCCTAATAACCTTTCTTTGGAAACCGCATTATGAGCTTGAACCTTTCAAAAATTTTCCCTCTCTTGAATTCTACTATTCTTGAACTTGAAATTGCCAACTTGAGGTTAAAATCCTAAGTTGGGGATGTGGTGGAATTTGGAAGAGATGAGCATGTTTTGAGGTTTTGTAAGTGAGTTCCTTATGAATGAAGTAAGGATTGAATAAAGATAAATAAAAGAAAAGAAAAGAAAAGAAAAAGAAGAAAAGAAGCAAAAAAAAAAGTTTTCAATAAAGTGGTGAACTAGAATGAAGAAAATAGGCACTTGTGTTGTAAGAAAATAAAGTGTCCAATGATCAAAGTTTTATTGGTAGTGTAATTCCTGGAGTTCAAGGAGGGTGTATTTACTTTTATACTACATGCTTATCCTACCCTTAACCAAACCTACAATACAAGCTAGAAAAGTCCTTCGAGATCTCCAACCAAGTGCTTTTGAGTTAGTAGTGATAAAAAATAATGGAAAGCATATGTGAGCTTGAGTGTATTTATATGCCTAAGAACCATAACTTACCCATATTTTATCTAAGTTTGGAGAACAAAGGGCCTGGTTTCTTATGTTTTTACTCTACTTTTATGTAATTGATCTAACCTATGTTATTACCATGATTTTAGGTGTTAATGAGGTAGATGGAGACATAATGGGACTATGGAATTTGGATGGCATATGACACAAGAGAGAATAATGGTCTAGACCAAATGTGGCACCTAAAAACTATGTGCAAGACTAATTTGTCATTTAAAGTTAGTCTAGGGGATTAGAAGGCAATTATGAGGGAAAAGTTATTAAAAATACTTGATGCTGACAATTCACTTATTATTCATTATTCTGTATCTTTTTGAATTGGAGAGTGGCGTCTTAGAACCAAGGGAGAAAAAAAACTCAAATCCTTCTTCTCTACAAAGATTGTGTTTACCTTTTGGTATGATGAATATTTCTATTATGATTCCCATTTTATTCATGAGTAGCTAACTTTGTTTGTTAGGGTTATGGGAGCCTAGTAACATACAATCTATTACTTTGGGTTTTTGAATTCATCATGTATTGATCTTCTTATATCATACTCTCTTCATTTATCTTGAATTCTCGTGGTTGCAAACATAGAGGATGTGCCTTAAAACACAACTTGTTCGATAGAAAGGTTGTTGTTCGGAAAATAGAGTAGTGACAAAAAAATAGGATTTTCAGCCCCTATTTCATATGTTAATTCCTTAACAGGATTAACTATTTGGAGATTTCGTATTGTTTTTGTAAGCACTTTTAATTACTTTGGCCAATGCTGAATTAAATCAATAAAATGCAGATAACCCAAGTCGGGTACCTAATCCAAATAAAGAGGACCTGGGAGATGATGATTTAATTGACCCGGCTAATAGGAGGCGTGCAGCAGAAGTAGTTGCACCTGTAAACTCAAATCGTCCATTCAAAGGGAGACCAGACCGCTAAGCTGTGAAATTTTATATTGACGATGATGAGGATGATATGGATGGAGCAGGTACTACTGGAGCTATTATCCCTCCACCGTAGGCACCCAGAGTGAAATTCAACATTATGATCACCATGATTCAGTTGCTCCATCTTAAGGGACTGTTTGGTGGACTTTCAGGTGATGATCCAAATATGCACTTAGTGAACTTCATCACTATTTACAAATCTTTTGATAACCTGGGAGTCAGAATACAATTTGTCTGCGATTATTTTTGTTGTCTCTATCTGGGGAGAAAATAATGTGGTTGAATGGGCTTACTCCTAATTCTATAACAAACTAGAGGCAGTTGAAAGGAGCTTTCCTAGAAAGGTTCTTTCTGCCATCTAGAATGTTACAGTTGAGAGATGAGATAAGTAACTTAAGGCAGCTTCCGAACGAAGCTCTAAATGAGATGTAGGAGAGATTCAAGAAGAAGTTGATGTAATACCCCAACAACAAAATGACTGATGTTCATCTGATGGAGACATTGTATAAAGCTTTAAATTCTATTACAAAGCCTACGATGGATAATATTGTAGATGGAGCATTTATGAATCTTACCTTTCCTAAGGTTTCAAAAATGCTTTGATGGATGACTAAACAAAGTAGAGCTTGGCATACCAGGGATTCATAGGTAGAAAGCTCTACTATGTCTAGTGGTATGACTGCGGAGAAACGTAGGAGAGAAAAGGAGTGTGATCAGGCTATGGATCACATGAAAACCCAGATAGATCTTCTCATAAGACATTTTATATTAGGGAATGTAGAAATGGTAAAAGTTATGGGGTACCATAGTAAGGGAGTTGAATCAAACACCGAGGAAGAGGCTAACTACTCGCATAACTATGAGGTTTCTAGGCTAGTGGACAAGGACACCAAGGTTGGAACTATCCAGGAGACTGGAAGAATAAAAATGATAGAAGTTGATTGCATGTATCACCTGGGAGTCGTGATAACTCTGGGAACAATACTGGGAAAATATTTATAAAAGATATGATGGCAAAAGTATTGAAAGAAGTAGAGTCAACAAATTCCATCATAAGGGAGATGAAGAGTGACTTGTCATCCATAAGGAAATTAGTTGACTCATACTCTACATCTATTAAGCAACTAGAGAAGCAAAATGAGTCAACTGTTAATGGCGTTTAATCAGAGGAAGAGTGGAATATTACCTAGTGATACTGTGCTGAATCTTAGGACTTATAACTGATGTATATGTATCACTACCAGAAGTGGTAAGATATTACTCGAACCTTCTTTGAGAAAACATATTTCAGATTATGTGGTGGAATTAGAAGCGGAAGAAGATAAAGAATATTCAATGGAGTCTGAGAAGCCTAAAAAAGAGGAGGATCCACCTAAACAGAAGTAGGTTAAAGATTTGAAAAAATGTAAGGGAAAGAAAAGAAAGACGGTTGTTAAAAGAATACCAAAACTAACTCCTCCATTCCCACAAAGATTGAAGAAGAAGGCAGATGAGACCAAATTTAGCAAGTTCATGGCCATGTTAAAGCAGTTGATGGTAAACGTGCCTTTCGTTGAGGCGTTAGAACAAATGTCAGGCTATGCTATGTTTATGAAGGACCTTGTGATAAAGAAGCAAACTGTGAGCTATGAACCTATGGATAATCTCCACTATTGTAGTGATATTTCTACAAGATCGTTAGTGCAAAAAAATATTGCTCTGGGAACATTCACTGTCCCATGTACTATTGAATTACTTGATTTTGCAAAGGCCCTTTGTGATCTTGGGGAAAGTATAAATCTTATGACATTGATGGTGTTCAAGAAGATGGGTTTAGGAGATCCTACATCCACCAATATGAGGCTTCAAATGGCGGATTGATCGGTGAAAAGGCCGGTTGGGATTCTACATGATGTACTTGTAAAGGTGGCTAATTTATATTTGCTGCAGTTTTTGTAATTCTTTATTGCAAGGTGTACTTTGAGGTACCCATAATATTGGGCAGGCCATTCTTAGCAACTAGGAGAGTGATAGTTTACATAGAGCTGAATAAGCTGAAATTAGGTTCAATGAGAAAAAAGTTAGCTTTGACGTGTGTCAATCCATAAAAAAAAATGAGTGTTTTCTCGATCATTGGTGTAATCTATGATGATAAGGTACAAATGGTTTCATTATGTAGCTTGACAAAGTCTTAGTAGTCAAGATAATCAAGTTGTGCCGCGATGTTTAATCAAGTTCTTGGTGGGTGGCAACCCATCCTTCTTATCATTTTTAGTTTTGTTTTGATTAAGTAAAGGTGCATGAAGTACTAAGGAGGTGATTAGTACCAAATTCGATTTGGAATTGAGCCATATCAAAGGTGGTAAGTTTAGGAGTAACGGGAACATTACAGGTAAGTTGGAGTGGTCAAATATTAAAGCTTGAGTCATGATTCATGTTAGAGTTGTGACCCAAATTATGTTAATCCGACCCCAAAGGTTTTGCGGTACGACCTATATTTTTATGATTTTAATAAGGTTTGTTGTGGTAGTATAGGGATCAGGCCGATAGGCCCGATCCCGGTGCCCACCACTAACCTCGAAGGGGTGCGGGGGCGAAGTCCCCAAGGTATGGCCCTTTCCCACTGCTTCAATTATGCAATAGAGTGGACAGAACCTAAGTAAACTTAGGCAATAACATGTTCCACACTCAATATCCTTTGTGCGATATATTGTGTGGCGCCTAAGAAAAATCCTAAGCTCACTGCCTCACTTAGGCGATATAGTGGGCCTAAGTAAATTTGGGCGATAAGCTTTGCGTCGCACACCTCAACTTAGGCGATCCAAGATGCGGCGCCCAAGTAAAAGCCAATGTGCACTGCCTCAATTAGGAAATATGTTATGTGGCGCATAAGGTAATGTTTGCAATGAACTATGTGAAACCCAAGCCTACGTGTGTGATGCCCAATACGGTGCATACTTTATGTTAGGCGATCCATGATGCGGTGTAAACCACTCCGCCTATGATGACTTTTTTGCTTTGACGACCCACAATGAGATGCAAACTTACACTTAGGACAACCATTAGGCAACACAAACTACTCCAACTTAAACTAAATCCCCAAATTCACCCTTATTTCATCATAAAGCCATGTAAAATAGTGCCTTTAACATACTCTTATCCCTACAAGTTTCTTCTCCACTTACAAATCTTAAGAACTTTTTCTTCCTTTCCTTATTGTTCCATCTTTAAGGTATGTTTTCCCTTCTTAATCCTTAATTGTTGTGACTTTATGTTATAGTTGTTAATTGGTTTCTTGAGTATTATGGATTGAATTCTTGTCATGGATATGTAAAGCAAGGTCTTGAACATCTTAAGAAGAGAATCACCATTATTGTAATAGGTTGAGCTTTTGTGGGATTGAATTGTTCATGACTAAAGTAGTTTAGTTGTGTGGCCATTATTTCACAACATACTTGATGGAACATGGTGTTGGTTAAATCATGTGAAAGTGATAGTGTTTTGTGTAATTGATATGTTAAAGCTCTAAGGCGTAATTTTGTTCAAAAATTATTTCAGTGAAATAGAACTGATAGAATTGAAGTGAGTGAATTATATTGTGACTAATGTTGGTGCACCATGTCAAAGTGTATGTCGGCGAAGTCTGAGTACCCAATAATAACACTTAATTGGTTTATACTAACAAATTAAGTATGGGGTGGTGACTTCACCACCCTCATCGTAATTGTAGTTAGTTTTATTATGTATGGATGACGTGGATGATATGATGAATATAGGAAAAAGCCTCCAATAATGATCTCAATGCAGGTGGCATGACTCCTAATGTGGATGAGGAGTAATACTAACCAGGTTCTTTATCTTGTTATTTGCACTGGGGACACTGCTTAGCTTAAGTATGGGGTGCTGGTTACTTGGCTACTTCTTTTATAAGAAAATAGTACCTTCTCCTTAGTATACTTCTGTGATAGGATTAGTTATTTTGTTTATTTTTTTCTTGATTAGATTTTTGTTTAATTTAGTCATAGTTAGGTGCTTTTCTCAATGATGGATAGATGACGACCGTCTTAAGAGAAAATTAGTCATTTGTTGCACGTAAATGTTCTTGTGGATCAGATGGTATTATAGCATGAGTATGCGATGGATCATTACATTTGAAACACCTAGGCTCTAGTCGTGACACTTATTGTGAATGTTGGCTTTATTTAAATTCATTTAATTATTGGGTCGAGAATCTATAATTCTCCTAATTGAGTTGACCAGGTGCCATGAGTGTGTAAGACTGTTGTATATTCCTTGTTGCGACTGATGCTAGAACTTACCTAGTGTGTTTGCAAAGTGGAATAAAGATTGTGAGTTTAGGAGATGATTTAAGCATTTCTTTGACAGCCATTGTTAATACCTTCTTTTTAACTACCTTTGTTCATTATCTTAGCTAGCCCCATTGAGCCTTTAGCTTATTCTTTGTTAGCCTAATATGTAGCCAAATCCGTTCTTTAATAGACCATAATTTGATCCAAAAGCTCCTAACCGCTTTAAAGTAAAATCAATTTGAGTTAGGAGTTTGAAAAATAAAAGGAAAAGGTGTAATTGATACCCCAAAGTCTATTTATTGGCATGTGCAATTGTTGTGTTTGGGAGTAGCAAAAATTGTTGAAAAAATTTCAAATTTTAGGTCGAACGTGTTACAATGAACCTGTTTTCTGCCCTGGTCCTTCATGGACATTGTGCACCTCAACTAAGTCAAATCTCTTAAGTTGAGGGTGGCTATCATAGGGGTGCGTAACGTGAAATGGGTGAAAAAAAATTGAAAGAGTTGCATACTCCTACCATAGTGTTATTAATTGAGCTTAATGAGTTGGGGTGAAAAGAAAATCAGTGAAGATAGTAGAGGTGTAAATTGGTTGTTAGATATTGGTCTTAATTACATAATGTAGTGTCTTAAAGCGCTTAGGGATGAAAGTTATTATTTCTGGCCAAAACAGTTCCTACCCATCCCTTAGCCTATATTACAACCCGTAAAAGACTTATTTGATCCTAATCTTAGTATTCTTATATTAGTGGAGCACTACACTAAGGGAAACCATATGATCATCAGTTGTAATTTGAGAATTTTTCGTTAGAGTGAGCGCAACTTGATTCGTGTACCCACTTGATTAGAAATTGAATGATTGTGAGTGATTATGGGTAACTTTCTTGTTTTGAGGGCACATGGTTGATGAAGGTTGTGTAATTTATATGATTTCTTTTCTTAAACGGTATGTATGAATTTTACAACTTAATCAGTCTATTCTTGAGGGTAGGTTGTCTCTATTAATGATTTATGAATCTACTTCTTTTTCATAATTGTTGTGTGAGCTTATTTGAGCATCTTATTTTTTTCTTTGTGGGCATTAAGACTTAATTAGTATGCATAAATGGATAAGTTGTTTGAGTACAAACAAACTTTAAGTGTGGCGTGGTGATCATGGGTGTATTTATACGCCTAAGCACCGTTACTTACCCATATTTTAGCTAAGTTTGGAGAACAAAGTGCCTGGTTTCTTATGTTTTACTCTAATTTTATGTTAATGAGGTATATGGAGACATAATGGGACTATGGAATGCGTATGGCATATGACACAAGAGAGAGTAGCGATCTAGACCTAATGTGGCACCTAAAAACTATGTGCAAGACTAATTTGTCATTTAAAGTTAGTCTAGGGACTTAGAAGGAAATTATGAGGGAAAAGTTACTAAAAATACTTGATGCTGACAATTCACGTATTATTCATTATTCCATATCTTTTTGAATTAGAGAGTGGCGGCTTAGCACTAAGACAGGAAAAAAAGCGCAAATCCTTCTTCTCTACCAAAATTGTGTTTATATTTTGGTATGATGAATATTTCTATTGTGATTCCTATTTTATTCATGAGTAGCTAAGTTTATAAGTTAGTGTTATGGAATCTTTGTAACATACAATCTATTACTTTGGATTTTTGAATCATCATGTATTAATCTGCTTATATCATACTCTCTTCGTTTATCTTGAATTCTTGTGGTTGCAAACATAAAGGATGTGCCTTAAAACACAACTTGTTCGATAGAAAGGTTGTTGTTCCGAAAAGAGAGTAGTGACAAGAAAATAGGATTTTTAACCCCTATTTCATATGTTAATGCCTTAACAGGATTAACTACTTGGAGCTTTCGTATTGTTTTTGTAAGCACTTTTGATTCAAGAGAACTAAACTGAATTAGTCCCTGATGATTGAGAAAAACTAGGATTATGTTATTAAATACAATACGTTTCTATGTAAGCACGATGCATGTATGAATTCATAAAGCCTCTAGTTAGAAAGTATTGAAAGCTACAAGGTGGACATAACCCTAGCTTGCTATTTCTCTAAATTCGAATACTACTATACATATCTCATCTTGTTAAACTCAAACCATTAATTTATGTACTGACCCAAATCCCCACTATTGTTTAACAAAAACAAATGATTAAAAGGTTGCTAACATGCATACAACTTATTTAGCACCATATTCCCTGTGGGATTCAACCCCAACTTAGTTGGGTTATATATTTGACAACGACCGCTTACACACTTGTAAGAGAGTTGAAATTATGGCGTATAAAATTTTGGCGCCGTTGCTGGGGTATACGATTGTAAATTAAGTGTATCTATGTTAATTGACTCTCAATTTAGTTTCCTAATTTTACTTTTACTTGTTCTTTTTGTTTGTTATAGGCTCATTATTGTATATCCCATGAACCAGAAGTTCAGGAGAACCATTATTACCCTTCAATCCTGCACCTCATCTTATTGAAAGAATACCTAACCAACTGGAAGCTGAAAGATTAATCTCTTTGGCTAATGCTTAATTAAATCAACAGAATACAGATAACCCAGATCGGGTACCTAATCTAGATGAAGAGGACCTAGGAGATGATGATTTAATTGATCTGGCTAATAGGAGGTGTGCAGCGGAAGTAGTTGCACCGATAAACCAAAATTGTCCATTCAGAGGGAAACCAGGACACCAAGCTTTGTAGTTTGATATTGACAACAATGAGGATGGCATGGATAGATCAGGTGCTACTGGAGATATTATCTCTCCACCTTTGGCACTCGGAGCGATATTCAACATTACAAGGACAATGATTCAGTTGGTCCATCTTAAGAGACTATTTGGTGGACTTTCGAGTGATGATCTAATTATGCACTTAGTGAACTTAATCACTATTTGCTTATCTTTTGATAACTCGGGAGTCAGGTCGAATGCAATTCGTCTGCGGTTACTTTCATTGTCTCTATCTAGGGAGGCAACATTATTGCTAAATGGGCTGACTGCTAATTTTATAACAAACTGGAGGCAGTTGAAATGAGCCTTTCAAAAAAGGTTCCTTTTACCATCCAGAATGTTATAGTAGAGGGATGAGATAAGTAAATTTAGGAAGCTTCCAAATGAAGCTCTTCATGAGACGTGGTTGAGATTCAAGAAGAAGTTGATGCAATGCCCCAACCAAAAAATGACTGATGTTCATCTGATGGAGACTTTGTATAGAGCCTTGAATTTTATTACTATGCCTACGGTGGATAATGTTGCAGGTTGAGTATTTATAGATCTTACCTTTCCTGAGGCTTCAAAAATTCTTGATCGAATGACTAAATAAGTAGAGTTTGTCATATCAGGGATTCAGAGGTAGCGAGCTCTACTATGTCTAGTGGTATGTCTGCGAAGCAACGTAGGAGAGAAGAGGAGCATGATCAGGATATGGCTTACCTGAAAACCCAGATGGTTCTTCTCACGAAACATTTGCTATCAGGGAATATAGAAAAGGTAAAAGTTATGGGGTCCCACAATAAAGGAGTTGAATCATAAACCAAGGAAGAGTCTAACTACTTGCATAACTAGGGGGTTTCTGGGCCGGTAGTCAAGGAAACCAAGGTTGGAACTATGCAGTAGACTGGAAGAATAAAAATGATATAAGTGGATTGTATGTACCACCTGGGAGCTATGATAACTCTTAGAACAATGCTATGAAAATGTCTATGGAAGATATGATAGCAAAAGTGTTGAAAGGAGTGGAGTCAATAGATGCCAGCGTAAGGGAGATAAAGAGTGACTTGTCATCCATAAACCAATTCGTTCACTCACACTCTATATCTATTAAGCAACTGGAGCAGGAAATTAGTCAACTATTAGTAGCGTTTAATCAGAGGAAGAGAGGAACATTGTCGAGTGGTACTTTGCAGAATCTGAAGAGTGATAACTTATGCATGGCTATCACTACCAGAAGTGGTAAAATATTACCTGGCCCTTATTTGAGAAAACCTATTTCAGATGATGTGCTAGAATTAGAAGTGGATGTAGATGAAGAATATTCAGTGAAGTCTGAGAAGCCTAAAAAAGAGAAGGATCTACCTAAATAAAAGCAGATTAAACATTTGAAAAAAAGTAAGGGAAAGGAAAGAGATACGGTTGTTAAAAGAATACCAAAATTACCTCCTCAATTTCCACAAAGATTGCAGAAGAAGGCGGATGAGACCAAATTTAGCAAGTTTAAGTCCATGTTGAAGTAGCTGACGGTAAATGTTCCTTTGGTTGAGGAATTAAAACAAATGCCAGACTTATCTACGTTTATGAAGGACCTTGTGACAAATAAGTAGACTGTGAGATATGAAGCTGTGGATAATCTCCACCATTATAGTGTTATTGCTACAAGATAGTTAGTGCAAAAGAAAGCCGATCCGAGAGCATTCATTGTCCTATGTACTATTGGATCGCTTGATTTTACAAAGGCCCTTTATGATCTTGGGGAAAGTATAAATCTTATTCCATTGGTGGTGTTCAAGAATCTGGGTTTGGAAGATCCTACACCCACCAATATACGGCTCCTAATAGTGGATAGATCGGTGAAAAGGCCGATTGGGATTCTAAATGATGTACTTGTAAAGGTGGCTAATTTTATATTTCATGTATACATTATAATTCTTGATTGCGAGGTGAAGTTCGAGGTACCCATAATTTTGGGCTGGCCATTCTTAGCAACTGGGAGAGTCATAGTTGACATAGAGCTGAATGAGCTGAAAATTAGGTTTAATAAGAAAGAAGTTTGCTTTGACGTGTGTCAATCCACGAAACAGCAAAAGGAGATGAGTGTTTTCTCGATCAGTGATGTATTTTATGAAGATAATGTACAAATGGTTTCATCGATGTGGTTTGATGAAGTCTGAGTAGTCAAGATAATCGAGTCGTGCCGCGACATTAAATCAGGTGCTTGGTGGGATTCAACCCATCATTCTAATCATTTTAGTTGTCTTATATTAAGTGTAGGTTCATAAAGTACAAAGGAGGTGATTTGTACCAAGTTCAGTTTGGAATTGAGCCATATCAAAGGTGGTAAGTTTAGGAGTAACGGGAACATTACCGGTAAGTTAGAGTGGCAAATGTTAAATGTCAAGTCATGATTCTTGTGAAAGTTGTGATCCAAATTATGTTAATCTGACCCTAAAAGATTTACAGTACGACCTATTTTTTTTATTTTCAATGAGGTCTATGGTGGTAGCATAGGGATCAGGCCGATAGGCCCGATCGTGGAGCCCATCACTGACCTCAATGGGAGTACGGAGGTGAAGCCCCCATGGTATAGACTTTTCCCACTACCTAAATTAGACAATAGAGTGGGCGGCACCTAAGTAAACTTATGCAATAAGATGTGCAATGCCCAAGACCCTTTGTGTATTCTATTGTGCGGCGCCAAAGAAAATGCCTATGCTTACTTCCTCACTTAGGAGATATAGTAGGCGGATCCTGAGTAAATTTGGGCGACAAACTTTGCGGTGCACACCTCAACTTAGGCGATCCAAGATGCGGCACCCAAGCAAAAGCCAATGTGCACTACCTCAATTAGGCGATGTGTTATATGGTGCATAAGGTAATGTTTACAATGAACTATACGACGCCCAAGTCTATGTGTGTGATTCCCAATGTGGCGCATACTTAATGTTAGGTGATCCATGATGCGGCACAAACCACTCTGCCTTTGCCCACTATTTTTCTTTGGCGACCCACAATGAGATGTAAACTTACACTTAGGCAATCTATTAGGCAATGCAAACTACTCCTTTTTCAACTAAATCTCCACATTCACCCATATTTCATCACAAAACCGTTTAAAATAGTGACTTCAAAATATGCATAGCCCTACAATCTTTTTCTCCACTTAAAAATCTCAAGAACTTTTCCTTTCTTTCATCAAACTTCCATCGTAAAGTTAAGTTTTCCCTTTTTAATCCTTAATTGTTGTGACATTATGTTATAGTTGTTAATTGGTTTCTTGAGGATTATGGATTGATTCTTGTCATGGATATGTAAAGCAAGGTCTTGAACATCTTGAGAAGAGAATCACCATTATTGTAGTACTGTGAGCTTTTGTGTAATTGAATTGTTCATGACTAAAGTAGCTTAGTTGTGTGACCATTATTTCACAACTTACTTGATGGAACATGGTGTTGGTTAAATCGTATGAAAGTGATGGTGTTTTGTGTAATTCATATGTTGAAGCTCTAAGGCGTAATTTTGTTCAAAAATTATTTCATTGAAATAGAATTGATATAATTGAAGTGAGTGAATTTTATTGTAACTAATGTTGGTGCACCATGTCAAAGTGTATGTCGGCGAAGTCTGAGTACCCGACAATAACACTTTATTGGTTTATACTAACAAATTAAGTGTTAGGTGGTGACTTCACCACCCTCATCTTAATTATAGTTAGTTTTATTATGTATGGCTGACGTGGATGATATGATGAATATAGGAAAAATTGCTCCAATGATGATCTCAATGCAGGTGGCATGACTCCTAATGTGGATGAGGAGTAATACTAGCCAGGTTCTTTATTTTGTTATTTGTACTGGGGACAGTTCTTAGCTTAAGTGTGGGTGGATGGTTACTTGGGTACTCTTTTGTAATAAAATAGTACCTTCTCCTTAGTATACTTCTATGATAGGATTAGTTATTTTGTTTATTTTTTTCTTGATTAGATGTTTGTTTAATTTAGTCATAGTTAGGTGTTTTTCTAGATGATGGATGGATGAAGACCATCTTCAGAGAAAATTAGTCATTTGTTGCATGTAAATGTTCTTGTGGATCACATGGCATTATAGCATGAGTATGCGATAGATCATTACGTTTGAAACACCTAAGCTTTAGTTGTGATTCTTGTTGTGATTGTTGGCTTTATTTGAATTCATTTAACTGTTGGATAGAGAATCTGTAATGCTCCTAATTGAGTTAACCGGGTGTCATGAGTGTGTAAAACTGTTGTATATTTCTTGTTGCAACTGATGCTAGAACTTGCCTAGTATGTGTGCAAAACGAAATAAAGATTGTGAGTTTAGGAGATGATTTAGGTATTTCCTTGATATCCATTGTTCGTACATTCTTTTGACCTACCTTTGTTTATTAACTTATCTAGCCCTGTTGAGCCTTTAGCTTATTCTTTGTTAGCCTGATATGTAGCCTACTCCATTCTTTAATAGACCGTAATTTGATCCAAAAGCTCCTAAGCTCTTTAATATAAATCAATTTTTGTTAGGAGTTTGACCGATAAGAGGAAAAAGGTAAAATTGATGCCCCAAAGACTAGTTATTGGCGTGTGCAATTGTTGTTGATGGGAGTAGAAAAAATTGTTGAAAAAGTTTCAAATTTTAGCTTGGACGTGTTACAATGAACCTATTTGGGCCCTGGTCCTTCTTGAACATTGTGTACCTCAACTAAGGCAAATCGCTTAAGTTAAGGGTGGATATAATAGGGGTGTGTAACATGAAATGGGTGCAAAAAAAATTGAAATTGTTGCATCATCCCACCATAGTGTTATTAATTGAGCTTGATTAGTTGGGGTGAAAAGAAAATCTATGAAGATAGTAGAGGTGGAAATCGGTTGTTAGAGATTGGTATTAATTGCATAATGTAGTGTCTTAAAGAACTTAGGGAAGACAATCACTATTTCTAGCCAAAATAGTTCCTACCCATCCCTTAACCTGCATTACAACCCGTAAAAGACCTAGTTGAGCCTAATCTTAGCATTCTGATATTAGTGGAGCACTACTAAGGGAAAGAATATGGTCATTAGTTGTAATTTAAGAATTCGTTATGAGAGTGAGCGCAACTTGATTCTTGTGAGCGCAACTTAATTCTTGTACCCAATCGATTAAAAATTGCATGATTGTGAGTGATTATGGGTATATTTCATGTTGTGAGGGCACATGGTTGATGAAGGTTGGGTAATTTTTATGATTTCTTTTCTTAAATGGTATGCATGAATTTGCCAACTTAATTAGTCTATTCTTGAGGGTAGGTTGTCTCTAGTAATGATTCATGAATCTACTTCTTGTTGATAATTTTTGTGTGAGGCTATTTGAGAATCTTATTTTTTTCTTTGTGGGTGTTAAGACTTGTGTAGTATGCATAAATAGATAAGTTGTTCGAGGACAAAAAAAGATTTAAGTGTGGGGTGGTGATCTTGGGTGTATTTATACACCTAAGAACCGTAACTTACCCATATTTTAGCTAAGTTTGGAGAACAAAGTTCCTAGTTTCTTATGTTTTTACTCTACTTTTATGTAATTGAGCTAACCTATGTGATTAACATGATTTCAGGTGTTAATGAGGTAGATGGAGATATAATGGGACTATGGAATGCGGATGGCATATGACACAAGAGAGAGTAGCGGTCTGGACCAAATATGGCGCCTAAAAATTATGTCCAAGACTAATTTGTCATTTAAAGTTAGTCTAGGGACTTAGAAGGCAATTATTAGGGAAAAGTTATTACAAATACTTGATGCTGACAATTCACGTATTATTCATTACTCTGTATCTTTTTTAATTGGAGAATGGTGGCTTAGCACCAAGGGAGAAAAAAAATGCAAATCCTTCTTCTTTACCAAAATTTTGTTTACCTTTTGGTATGATGAATTTTCTATTGTGATTCTTGTTTTATTCATGAGTATCTAAGTTTATTAGTTAGGTTTATGGAAGCCTTTTAACGTACAATCTATTACTTTGGGTTTTTGAATTCATCATTTATTGATCTACTTATATCATACTCTCTTCGTTTATCTTCAATTCTCGTGATTGCAAACATAGAGGATGTGCCTTAAAACACAACTTGTTTGATAGAAAGGTTGTTGTTTGGAAAAGAGAGTAGTGACAAGAAAATAGGATTTTCAACCCTTATTTCATACGTTAATGCCTTAACAGGATTAACTACTTGGAGTTTTCGTGTTATTTTTGTAAACACTTTTGATTCGAGAGAACTGAAGTGAATTAGTCCTTGATGGTTGAGAAACACTAGTATTATGTTATTAAATACAATATTTTTCTCTGTAAGCACGATGCATGTATGAATTCATAAAGCCCATAGTTAGAAAGTATTGAAAGCTACAAGGTTGACATAACCCTAGCTTGCTATTTCTCTGAATTCAAATACTACTATACATATCTCATCTTGTTAATCAGAAACCATTAATTTGTGTACTGACTCAAATACCCCCTATTATTATACGAAAACAAATAATTAAAAGTCAACTAATCTACATTGTACTTAATTAGCATCATATTCCCTGTGGGATTCGACCCCAACCTAGTTGGGTTATATATTTGACAACGACCGCTTACACTCTTGTAAGAGGTTGTAATTTTGGCGTATCCATATGGTATGATACTAGTTTACATTAAAAGTTCTTTGGAGTGTGAGTGTTTGAGCATTTGTGTCTTGTTAAGTCCTGTAAATATTTAGTATTTTTGGGACTTCTGTCTGTGTAAGGGCGTGTAAACTAGGATAGATTGGTGAAGTTGATAGATTCCTAAAATACGGCAAAGTGGCATGTTTGATTAACTTCTGAAGGTGATTCACTCCTTGAGAATTGGTTGTTGTTGCTTGATCATTGATGAAATTCCATTGTGCTATTGAAAATAGGCTTGAATTTGATGGAGTTATTTGGGTCAAAACTCACACGCTTGTTGACTAATTGTTAGTACCAACCAAAGGCATAGAATTTATACTCGTGTGATGTAAAAGTGATGACTTTGATGTTGAACTTAAATTGATAGTCCCATTGGGTTGTGATTTGTTTTGCTTGAGGAAAAATAAAGTCTTAAGTTGGGGGTGTTGATGATGGCGATTTTTCCAATCATTTATATCTCATTTCTTATGATATTATGTTGTTAACTGATAATATTTGGCTAATTATACTTTGAACAGTATAATTTCTGATGTTTTTATCTTTACAAGGAATTCTAATGAAAAGGATTAAAATTGCGGTTAAAGGGAGCTAAACAGGGAGAAAAAGAGATGAAAAGGAGGAGATGAAAGAAAAAATTCTCAGAAATAACCCTCAATACCACATAAGCGGCAGAAGGACCCTTAAGAAAAAGTCAACAACTAGTTAATTTTCTCTTAAGGTATAAGAGTTGATCTCCTTAGAGATATGGTCAAAGCTAGTAAAGGATCACTTAAGAGACCACTATGAATGCTTAAGCGGTCTAGCCAAACTCATGGGAGTTTCTTAAACAACCACTATGTCTGCTTAAGTTGTCTGATCAGAGTCAATGGAGTCACTTAAGAGACCAGTGGATCTCTTAAGATATCATCGGGGCAAATTTTAAGGGAAAAGCTAGAATTACACATTGTTGGATCTCAATTCATCAAATACTCAATTTCAAGCTATTCCCAGACATCTTTGGAAAAATTTACAACCTTGGAAGCTAGGGTTCTTGATCCAACACCCTTTGAATTGATGATTGGAAGCTTTGTAATGTTAGTTTCTCAAAGATTTTTTCTTTTCCTTGCTTTTTTTAGAATATTTGGGTGTAGATAAACTTTGATATTTGAGTATCTGTAGCTAGAGATAATTCAATTCTTATGTATTGAATTTGGGTTTTGATTCTATCTTAAGATCTCATGGTGATTGATTACTCTTGATTTTAAAATGGGTTTTGCTTATCTAAATTAATCTCATGTTCAACCATTCCTACTCTAGTTGAGCTCAAAAAAAGAGATTGGAGTTGGTGTTGCCCATATACCTTAATTAATACTTGGAAGAGGTAATTGAGATTGGGAAAGATTGAGTTAGCGAGATTTGGGTCGTATGACATATGTTATGGAATTTGTTGCTAGATATAGCCTAATCCTAGCCTAAAGTTAGTTTTGTGACTTATGTTTCTAAGCTTTGTGTGTAATAAAAAGTAAGGACTAAACCCTCAATGGCTGAAATACAATAGTGGGTGATTTTTAATCCAAGACTAATTCACTAGATCCGTGATTAAACTGTGAGTAGTTAATCGAATATGATGTATTATTGATAAAATTGATTCCCAATGTCATATTTCTTGTTTTCCGTCATTGTGATAACCATTGATCACTTGTTCATATTTTAAATTGATTTTATTTTTGTTCCACTTTTATAATTGAAAACCTCTAAAATAATTGTATCTTAGGTTTGAATTTAGTGAGTTACTTTTATTTCAAACTCACTCGATCACCACTCACATTATTCCCAGTGAATTCGATCCTGAGTTCATGCTGGGAAAAATATATTGACAATGTTTTCTACACCTATTCAAGTGTGTAATATGAGTGTTATCAAAGACTAAAAGTTAAAGATGGTTGACAAACACAAGAAAGGTAAGTTTTTAAAACCAATGCTCCTCGACCCTCTACTATTCAATGCTATAGATATCAAGGATGGGATCACATTGCTAGTGAGTTCCCTAATAAAAGAAATATTATGGTATTTTAGGTTGGATATCAAAATGTGGAAGATATGGAGACTAAAGGAAGGAGTGAGGAAGAGGGATACAAAAGAGAGGAAAAGAGTGAGATCTCAGATAGTGAAGAAGAAAGACTAGATGAGAGGGTAAATTTTCCTTATCTCATGCAGAGGGGGGGTTAATATGAAAGGGTGATTATAGGTTGAAAGTTAATACTAATCTCTCTTATGAGTGATATGGTTTATGGGGGCTCTACAAGGAAGAACTTGATCAAAGGGAGATCTTGTTTCATAATAGGTGCAAAATCATGGAGAAGGTGTGTACCTTGATCATTGATAGTGGGAGTCACACCAATATAGTGAGTAACACCTTGGTAAAATGGATGAAAAAATCTACAAGGAAGTACCCCAATTCCTACAACCTAAAATGTCTTAATGATAGTGGAGAAACAAAAGTCCTCAATCAAGTGACCATCAAGTTTAGCAATGGCAAGTACCACAAAGATGTCATTTTTTATATGGTCCCAATGCTTGAATTCCATCTTTTTCTTGAGGTACCATGGCAATTTGAAAGAGATTTCACACATCATGAGAGGACCAATAAGTATTCTTTCATGTTGGATGGTCAAAAAGTATATTCTTTTAATATTGACACCTTACCAAGTAAGTGAAGACTATTAAATAATAAAGGAACTCTAGGAGGTAGTAAGGGTGGAGGAAATGGAGAATGTTGCTAAAGACTCCACAATCATGTTGTCCTTGTTAAGAGAAAAAGGTGCATGATACTCAATCCAAGTAAGTGTCTTAAGGGTATGGATGAGGGACTCTCTCTAGTGTGACTTGTCAATACAAATTTTTTATTTCATGATAACCAAGATGATAGCACTTTGCCTAGTATTATTAGTTTTCTTTTGCAGGATTATGATGAACTATTCCTGAAGCTATTGTGTCCTACCACACACGCAGTTGTACGTGGTCGTTCCAGTAATAAAGTGGGCCTCTCGATACGAATATCAATCCCACAGGGACTATTGTACAGGAAGAAATATCCTAGCTTTACTATTAAGATTAAATCAATGCGAGTGTATCCAAAAAAAGTTTGAGTTTTTAGAATAAAAAGTACTCCCTCCATTTCAAAAAGAATGACCTACTTTAACTTGGCACAAAGTTTAAGAAAATAAAGAAGACTTTTAAATCTTGTGGCCTAAAATTAAAGTTGTGTCAAATATACCAAAATGTCCTTTAATCTTGTGGCCCTAAACATGCCATGTGGAAAGTTGAAATTAAAGTATTGCCAAAAAAGAAAAGAAGTCATTCTTTTTTAAACGGACTAAAAAGGAAAGCAGGTCATTATTTTTGAAACGGAGGGAGTAACAATTGATGAAACCAAAAATATAAAGTATTGGAGACAATGATTATGAGAAATCTACAGTAAAGGCAATTTGAACAATCCTACAAGGATATACAATCTAATCGTTTAAGTTAATTTTCTATGTTGTTGATTCATGTGGAAAATAATATGATTATGGTCTTTTGAGCCTCCAATATTCTATCTAAATTATCCCCACATCTACGTCATTGAGGGGGTGAACTAATTTAAATGCATTTATATTTTATCCCGTCTTTGAACCAAATGGGGAGAATTAGGTATATACCTATCCTAACCCTGAATCCTATGTTTGATTCTTTTAAAAGACAAGAACCCAGTCCATATATTCCGCATTCTAATCTAAAGTTCCTCCTTGTAGGATCACAATAGAAATATACATGTATTTTAAAGATTGTGAGTCAATAGAATAGTAAAATCAAGAACATATGAACAACCAAATATGACAATCAGCATAAAACTAACTCAATTGAATGTCAAGTATTCAATTTTGTAGCCTCAACCCTAGGATGAGGGTGTTTTGCAACTCATAGTCTTACAAAGAATCACAAGACTGGAGTTTATAAGTAAACTAAAATTAAGCTAAAGTAAGGAATAAAACCCTATTTGAAGCCTCCCTCATAAGTTTTCTCTATCCCAAAGTCATCAAAATTTTTTAGAGTAGGAGCTAACTGTCCTATTTATAGTGTAGGAGGATTTTTGTGCTGAAATTATCCTTGGGCATGGCATGCACTTATGACCCATGTACTTGAGCGTGACACTCCCTTAACATGCACCCCTAGTGGAATTTGTATTTCACTTTTGAGCCAAGGTCTTGGAACGCCCTTATCTATGAGCTCTGAGAGCGTGGCACGCCCTTGTGCTCCAAACGCCAAGTTTGCTTTGTAGTTAAATCCTTCAATTTGTCTTCAAGTCCCGCACATTTTAAATGCCTTTTCAACTCCATTAAAGCTTGTTTTTCTTCTCGGCATTGATCCTAACACCTTCCATGGTGTCCTACAACATAGCAATAATTATTAGTTCCTACAACACAATAAAGTTCATCAAAATAACTAGAACAAGCATAGCTCAAGCTAGCAACACTAGTTTTAAAGTCTAAACTCTATGTGATCATTTTGATTTTTAACTTGTTTTGAAGGCACAATAAGCACTCTAAACATGTACTTCCACACATACACCTTTATTAAATCATCAAATACATCAAGAAGTCCTCGAAACTAGGCTAAACGTGTAAAGATAATGACACTTAGGTGTATAAATATGCCTAAGATCACCACTCCACACTTAAAGCCTCGTTCTTCCTCAAACAACACTTTACACTAAACACAATCAAGAAAGACTCTAACATTACCACTACAACTAAGACACTCAAGCTACAACTACGACGACTACATGACTAGCAAGTTCCATATTAAACATGTCATATTACCCTGAAAACTCATGAACACTACTTCAAAACATCCTAACCTCAAGAATTGACTTTACCAAGTTGGCAAAATCATGTATATTACTCAACACAAATATCATACAAATCACTTAACCATCATCAAACATATTCCCTCACCACAAGAGAGTCGCCTATATTCACTCACAAATACGTAATTTATTACAAGAATGGGTGTAAGAATAAAATTTTACTCACCCTTACAAAGAATTATCATTAACATAAGATGAACCATATGCTTGTACTTAGTGTAGTACTTTACTAATATCAGAATATCAAGGCTCAAGATCAAGTAGGACTTTAAGGGTTGTAATGTAGGCTAAAAGATGGGTAGGAACTATTCTAGCTAGAAACAGTGACTATCTTCCTTAAGCGCTTTAATATATCACACATAACATTGAACTCCTCTCTACTCAACCAAAATTTCACCACTACCATCTTCCCACTTCTTTTTTGTTTTCTCCATCTCTTTAAGCTAGTTTACAGGTATTAAGTAGGGAGAATTTCCTATCAACACATAATTCTCTTTTGAACAATTTATTTCCTTTTCATTAAATTCCTCCCAACCACAACATATGAACTTTTTAACACAAATAGTTGTTATTTTGGGGGCTTCACTATCACTTTTCCCTTCTTTAACTCTACACTCCTTAACATCTTAATTTTTCACTAAAGCACTTAGGATCTTTAGATCATATTATGGTCAATTAACAAAAAAAGAATAAGCTATATATGAGGCTACCAAATATGGGCTAAAGGCTCAATGAGGCTAAATAAGATCAAGCAGCAAGGGTAGACAAAGAGGGTATCAAAATTGGGTTTCAAAGAAATGCCTAAATTATCTCATTAACCCATCATTTTATATTTTAGTTTGCAAACTGTCACGACCCAATTTCTGAGCCATGATGGCACCTACCACATTCCTATGGGTGGGTAAGCCGATATTGTAATCCGAAGCTAATGCAATGGGTCACCTTAGTAGAAATGTCCAACAAGGACCCTATAATAGTACACAATATAAACAATGACATTCCATAACTAAAGATAACCGATATTCAAATACCAATCCCATGACCTGATAGTATTAGTACAAGAGCATCTAGACTTAACAATAGAATTTTATAACTCCAGATCTAAAAATGTCTTACATAATCTCATATATTTGTCTCAAAAACAAAAGAAAAATAAATATAGAGGGGGAAAAGGGCAACTCAAACTCCAAGAGCTCAGCATATCTCCAAATGGTCAATGTGTCACGAACCCGACTCAACGACGGTAACTAGAACCTGGGTCTGCATTAAAAAGGTACAAAAGTGTAGTATGAGTACCAAAACACGGGTACTCAGTAGGCATCATCGGCCAATTGATCTAAATTATAATATAAAAATGATATAAGGTAAGACAATAACTTAAAGTCAAGGTGTAAAATCGAATGTGAATCTTCTTCAATACCACCAAATAAAATAACTAAACTACTAGGGCGTTAGCATAACGTATCATATCCACATATATGATAACCATCATACAAATGAATAATTGTTTAGGAAGAGTAAAACCACATATATACAATGGCAACCATATAATTACCATAATCAACACCAACCATCATTAGCATATAAGCACAAGAACTTACCACGACGTCCCATACCGCCGGGAAACACACGCAAAAGAACACAACAAAGAACTCGTCACAGTGTCTCATACCATCAGAGAGTACACCAAAAGAATGCAATGCAAGAACTCATCATGGCATCCCATACCACCGGCGAGTACACCAAAAGATCAATCCATCAATATATATATCAAGGTATAACTACACGCACATCAACTCACCAAAACCGTAGGTTCCCATCTTCTCCATGGCCTCTTACCTAGGCTTGCTATCAACATCAAAACCACAACTTAATCACAACAAAACCAATATAGACAGAACATAGCTATACAGTTACTTATACTGTAACTCATTAATAAAATCCAAAATTAGTCTATACTAGTTAACCTTCGTTTCCATAAGCCACTAGGTCATAAGTCTTATAGTTACTAGCCATCACTTAAGGGAAAAGCCACAAGTTACCAATGTTATTATTTATTCACCCATTACAAGGCCATTCTCTGGATAGCATTGTCATTATATAAATCCTCGACTAAGCCACCATGACATCACATACTAGATGTCAACTTAACTATCCATAGAACAATACCAAGTCTTTTATTATTAAGTATGTTATAACCTTAAGGACTAGTTTCCATAATTTAACAAAGTAAGGTCCATCAACTAGTTCACTAGACTTCTCGCCTACAAGGCATAATCAATTATTAGAAATAACTAGTTATCATATAAGCCGCTTTACTAAGAGAAATTCCATAACATAACCATTAATTCAAGTCAAGTAAGTTTACTAGGTGAGCCTTTGGTTCTACATATGATTACACATACCAATTAGCCTTAACCCAATGATAGGCATAAATTACCTCTAGTTACTAATTAGAGTCAACAAGGGTCACACCTCTTATTTAGTGAAAAAAAAAAAAGAATGAACAACAATTTACCAAGGAAGACATCATGTCCCACGTACATAAGTGGTTTGGCCCTACACGACCAAACCTCACTATATGTTCAAGCATTAATGTAAATTTTCCCCACAAGACATCATAACATCTTTACCTCTTCTAGACTTACCAAGCATTATCATAAGATCAACATATACTTCAGATTTACCAGGCATAATCATAACATCAACATATCCTCCGAATTCACCAAGCATCATCATAACATCAGCATATCCTCCAAATTCACCGAGCATCATCATAACATCAACATCTCCTCTCTATTCATCGGGCATCATCATAACATCAACATTTCCTCTGAATTCACTAGGCATCATCATAACATCAACATATCCTATGGATTCACCATGCATCATCATAACATCAACATATCCTCCGAATTGATCGAGCATCATCATACCATTAACATATATATTCAAGTCAATAAACATATAAAAGGCACAATAATAGAGTAATAGGTATGTATGGTAACATATACCATCATACTTTACTATTAACCACCACCACATAATATGAGTAGAAGCATGAGCATGAGTATCTACATTATATACAAAATCATCACTTTCCAAGGCTATCTATATCGTGACCGCAAGATAATCAATCAAGTATATACATTATCCAACCATTAACCACATGCTTAAACTGACAATCAGGTTTTACCATAATAATCTCCATAACATAATTTAGATATTCATCAAGTATCTAGGTTTCTAAGGGATTTTGTAGTTCAATCTTAAGGTGGGTCAAGTTCCACTCCTAAATCCCAAGAATGCAAAAGTTCACTATCACAAGACTAATATCTACCTGGATTTAGGCTAAGTTATCTAAATCACCCCATAAGGGCTTATCATTCTTTACTAAGTCTATAGGGGAAATCTTCTTCAAGTATTCCACCTATGTCAACCCAATACCAAGGTCATTTCCTAACTAAACAATGGCTAGGCCAATATACTCTTAAGGTTATGGAGAAACATTATTCTTATCTATTAGAGAAACTAGAGTATTCTCATACTACTCATGAGACTACAAGTAGACTATCCAATGTTCTAGGCTAAGGGTCAAGCATCACACCTTGAAAGTTCAATAACCTATAAGAATCCACTAATCCCCAAAATCACCATTTAACCATTTATCATCTAAACCCCTCCCAATCTCACAAGATATCAACAATTATACTACAATCAAGCTCAATCTAACTACAAGTAAGCCTAACCTACCTTGAGTCCAAGCAACTCACAAACTAACAAGCTTTTCCTTTCCTTTCCTAGAAGCTTCTTCTTCCATAAGCCAAGCTATCAATGATACAATATAAGCATTACAAAAAGAATAATAATGTCCATTATGTCACCATTGTGCCATGGGTTTAAAATGACATCAAACCCCTAAGTGGGTTCCACCTTCAGAAAATGAGTTTTCGATACTAACCCATTACTCACATATTATTAGGGAGTTATAACCCTCAAGAAACTTGAGTAAATTTATCACAATTTGGGCTATAATTGAGCTTCAATGATTTAGGGTTTTAGGATATACAAATCAACAACTTAACACCAACTAGATGGATTCTTACCTTAGATTTGTAGCAAGATTCAATTACACTAGTTGTTTAAGCTCCAAATCATTCCACAAGACTCACTTAGAAGATTTCACACTCCATTAGGGTTTTAGAGTTCAAGAAGGAGGCACATAGAGGCAAAATTTAGGACAAAGCAGCCTTTAAATAGGTTCCACACAGCCTTGGGTAGTGCAGTTATGCTCTCTGCCTTGCCACGGTCACAGCACTACGATCACACCCTAGCATCTATGGTCGCGGCATCTTGGTCTATACAAGGCATAGATGAAGCTTGGAACTTGGTTCTGAGCTTTGGCCAATGCCTCGAGATGAATCCAGGGTCCATTTCAAAAAAAAAGATATGTAATCACATAGTTTTTAACATTTTGGATGCATTGGTTAAGTCGGATTTCGCATTTAAGGTCGATTTCTAATGTTTTTTCTTAGTGATCGATTAGGACCAATGAAGACTTCAAATTGACAAAGTGGTTCAAGGAACCAACCGAATAGCCAGGTAACCGATCTATTAGTTATGGCAAGTCACTGCTAACTTAAGCCGGCTTTAGAGAAGCTCTATCAGCAAAATAAGGAAGAATACGGACAATGACCTAAAGGGTCATTACAATATCCACTACTAAGGAACTTTTATCCCAGAAAGTTAAAGACAAGAGATTACCTAAAGCCTCAAAAAAGTAAGGATACTGGGCCCATATCACACTCTTGATCTCCCAAGTAGCCTCTTCTACTGGGTGATGCCTCCACTAAACCTTGAATACTGAAATCTACCTACTACGCAAACACCTCACATCACGAGCCAAAACAAACACGGGCTCCTCCACAAAGGTAAATTAATCGTCTAACTAGAATGATTCCCATCTAAGCACATGAGAAGGATCAGGAATATACCTTCCCACATTGAGACATGTAAAACCGGATGAACAGCAGCAAAGTCTGGAGGTAAATCTAACTCATAGGCCATCTCGCCAACTACTTGGAGAATCTTAAAAGGACTAATATAGCGAGGGCTAAGATTACCCTTCTTCCAAAATCTCATCACACCTCTCATAGGTGAAACACAAAGGAACATACGATCACCAACTCCAAATCTCAAGGCATGGAGTCTACGGTCGGCATTGGCCTTCTGCCTACTCTAGGTTGTTCTCAACCTATCCTGAATTACCCTAACTCAATTTAATGAGTCCTGAAGCAAATTTGTACCACAGGGTCTAACCTCGGAAGTCTTAAACCATCCTATAGGGGAATGACACATTCTATGATACAAAGCCTCATAAGGCGCCATCTTAATACTCAAATGATAACTATTGTCGTAGGTGAACTCTGCAAATGCTAAGTGTTGATCCCTCTGACCTTCAAAATCCATAACGCAGGCTCAGAGCATATCCTTAAGAACCTAAATAGTCTACTCGGATTGACTATTCATCTGCAGATAAAAAGTTGTACTCAAATCCACTCGAGTACCCAACTCCTTCTGAAATGCTCTCTAAAACCTCAAAGTAAACCTAAAACCATGATTTGATATGATAGACACAGGGACCCCATGCAAATGAACTATCTTCTAAACATAAATATGGGCTAATCTCTCAGCACTGATGGTCATATGAATAGGAATGAAATGGGATGAATTGGTCAAACGATCTACAATAACCCAAATACCATCATGACCACGGGAAGTACGAGGCAAGATACTAATGAAATCCATGGTGATCCTTTTCTATTTCCACTCGAGAATGGTCAATCTTTGAGTCAATCCACGTGGACGCTGACGCTTGGCCATAACCTACTGACAATATAGGCAACGAGCTACAAAGTTTAGCACATCAATCTTCATACCATCCCACCAATAAAGTTTCCTCAAGTCTCTATATATCTTAGTTATGCAGGGATGAATAGAATATCTAGAACTATAAGCCTCGTGTAGAATCGTATAAATAGTGTCATCATGTAGGGAAACACAAATATGACCCCAAAATCTCAATATACCCCCAGAATCCATGGCATGTCTCCCAGACTCACTACTCACTACCCAATTATTAAGAAGGCACAGTATACTATCCTCAAACTAATAGTCATAAATCTGCTCAAACAGGGAGGACCTTTCCTACACTCAAGCCAAAATCCTCGTAGGATCTAAAATATCAAGGCGAACTATCAAATTAGCTAAGGACTGCATGTCCTGTGCCAAGGGCCTTTAAGAAACTTAAATACAAGACAAACTACCCATACATAGTGCCTTGCAACTCAAGGCATCCGCCATAACATTTGCCTTACCTAGATGATACAAGATAGACAAATCTTAGTCTTTTAGCAACTTCATCCACCTACGCTGGAGAGAATTAATCTCTCGTTAGGTCATAATATACTGAAGACTATGATGATCATTGAAAATCTTACAATGCACACTATTAAAGTAATTCCTCCAAATCTTAAGCGCAAAAACTACTGTCCCCAACTCCAAATCATGAGTGGGGTAGTTGCGCTTATGCACCTTAAGCTGTCTAGAAGTATAGGCAATGACACAACCTTGCTGCATCAAAACACAACCAAGACCGATACTAAAATCATCACAAAACACATTGAATCTTTTTTCTTCAACTGGAATAGCTAACACTGGGGTTGAAGTGAGACAATCCTTGAGATTTTCAAAGCTCAACTCACACTCCTTGGACCATCGGAAGGGAATTTACTTCCGGGTAGAAAAACTCTCAACAAAACATTTATAATAACCAGCCAACCCAATAAAACTATGAACCTCAGTAGGAGATATAGGCCTAGACCAATCATGAATCACCGAAATCTTAGTTAGGTCTACCATAATACACACCTTGGACACCACGTGCCCAAGAAAACACACTGACTCAAGCCAAAACTCTCACTTGGAGAACTTGGAAAAAACATATTCTCTTGCAAAACTAGTTTTTGCGCTACTCTTAAATATTGTGCATGCTCCTCGCGAAACCTCAAATACACAAGAACATCATCAATGAATACAATAACAAATGAATCTATATAAGGTCTGAACACATGATTCATCATGTCCATAAACGCAGCTGGGGCATTAGTCAGCCCAAAAGAAATCACAAAAAACTCATAGTGACCATAATGGGTCCTAAAGGTTATCTTTGGGATATCCTCAGCCTGAATCCTCAATTGATACTAACCGGACCTCAAATCTATCGTAGAGAATACAATTGTGCCCTGAAACTGGCCGAATAAATCACCAATGTAAGGTATAGGATAATGGTTCTTCACTGTCACCTTATTAAGCTGCCTATAATCAATACACATCTGTATCAAACTATCTTTCTTCTTTACAAACAAAATAGGGGCTCCCTATGGGGATACACTCTGTCTAATGAACCCCTTGCCAAGAAGATCGTAGAGCTGAGAGTTCAACTCTTTAAGATCTATGAGAGCCATATATTAAGGTGCCATAGAAATAGGTTGGGTGTCAAGCTCATGGTCAATAGAAAACTCAATCTCATAGTCAGGAGGGATACCAGGTAGATCATCAAGAAACACATTAGGAAACTCACACGCAATAGGAACAAAGTCAAGTGTCAGACTCTCAACACGGGTATCACATACATAGGTGTGATAAGACATGCAACCCCTTAATATAAGCCATCTGGCACAAACATAAGAAATAATCCCCATTGGCTAGCAGTTAATAGCTCCCTACCACACGACTGGGCGTATGCCAGGCATGGCTAAGGTAATAATCTTGGAAAATAATCCATGATCGTATGGTAGTGGGATAACCAGTCCATGCCTAGAATCACATCAAAATCCAATGTATCCAAAATAATAAGATTATCATAAGTATAAACATCACTAACTATCACAATATATGATCTGAGTACCCGATCCTATACTAAAGAATCACCTACGGGAATAGATACATGTAATGGAACAGATAATAAATCACTGGAAAACTCTATATGTGGTGCATAATAAGAAGATATATAAGAATAAGCGGATCTAGGATCAAATAAAGAAAGGGCTGACTTGCGGTATACAAATACTACACCTGTGACTGCAGCATCTAAATCCTTATCCTTAGGCTTAGTAGGTACTGCATACAACTTACCATGCTCGCCACCTGGGTGGGCACCTGAATGACTACTTGCCCTGCCTGCTTGAGTACCACCTCAAGTACCCTGGTAACCACCTCTACTACCTCATAAACCACCTCTACCTAAGGGATGAACTACCTTAATAGGAGTAGCTTCCTGGTCTGAAACAACCATCACCCCATGACTAGGGCACTCTCTAGAGAAATGACCAAGAAGTCCACAAGTAAAACAAGACTCACGATACAAAATAAAACTCATGAATCTGGCTGATCCGGCATAGCCACCACGCCTAGTATGGCCCATAAATAAACCACTAACAAAATGATCACCACTTTTACTATGGCACCCATAAGAAATAAGTTAATCCCGATCAGCTGTTTGAAGAGTTGCTTGCACTATTCGATTAATCTGACCCTAAGGCTGAAAAGGGGGACGCAAAGGATGTACAACATAAAGAATACCACCTCTGAATTAGGAACTACTATGGTTCCCACAAAATCTTCCATGATACTTTCTTATCACGACCCTCACGATGTATGTCCTTTATCACTCTTGCATGATCAACAACCTCAACAAAGGTCCTACTCGCAGCAACCAAACTCTGAGTAGCTATTCGAATAGAAAGTCTGAATCCTCTCATAAAGCAAGGAACTATCTCATACTGAGTATCCAAGATAGAAGTCACATCTCTAGATAACTCATAGAAATAAACGTCATACTCATTAACTATCATAGAACCCTGCTCTAATATAGAGAACTAATCTCTCAGATGATCTCTAAGGCTACACGGCATAAACTTCTCTAAGAATATCTAAGAGAACTAAGCCCAAGAGAGATGGGAAGATCCAACTGGTTTAGAACTCAAAAACCCCTCCATTAGTGTTTAGCAGACAAGTCCAACTAAAATATGGTGTATTCCATACCATGATTCTTCACAAGACCTAACCCATGAATCCTATCCTCACAAGCAGTCAGAAACTTAAATGCATCCTTTACAAGAGCACTAGAAAATCTAGGTGAAGCCAATCTTGAAGAATCTACCTAGTATCTTCTGCTCCTCAGTAGAAATAGTAGGCTGGGTCACAACTGGATAAACAACTGTTGGCTGAACAACATCTAGAATTAGAGGAACCTCAAATTCAGGAGTTGCGGCTGCCGGCTGCACTCCTGCTCCAACAGATGACAAACTATCAATAATACCTAACAGCTGAACCAAAGCATGCCTATGCAAAGAAGCGGGGATAAATCTTGGTGGAGACTAGGCTGGTCCCTGGCTCACCGTTGGCTAAGGGAGAGGAGTCTCTGGCTCAGGTGCAGGAATAGGATCCTGAGGAGGTACACCCTAATACCTAACTTAGGATACATCACAAGTCTAGGTCTCGAGACCCTCCTCACATATCACTGAAGCACATGTCTTGGGCATCTACGAAAGAGTAAATTCTATAGAATATCCTACAAACCAACCAAGACTCTTAGCATAATATGAGTGAAATAAATGAAGGACTCCTAAAAATGTCCCACAGCTTCCCGAAGATAGGAAAAGGACGTCAACATTCCAATCCACAGGACTCTATTAGACACTTTCTCTTATACCAATAATACCAGTGAAACCTAGGATCTAATACTAATTTTTCATGACCCGATTTTTAATTTATAATGGCGCCTACCACATCCCATCGGTAGGTAAGCTGATACCGTAACCCAAAGATAGAGAAATGGGTCACCTTAGTATAAATGTCTATTATGTAATCTATAATAGAACACAATATAAACAATGGCATTACACAACTAAAGATAACTGACATTCAAATACCAATGTCATGACCAGATAGTATTAGTACAATAGCGTCTAGACTTAACAATAGAATTTTACAACTCCAAGTCTAAAAATATCTTAAATAATCTCATACATTTGTCTTGAAAATAAAACACACATAAAGATAGAGGGGGAAAAGGGAAACAGAACTCCAAGAGATCACCCTATCTCTGAATGGTCAATGTGACACAAACCTGACTCAACGACGACAACTAAAAACTAGGTTTGTACTAAAAAGGTACAGAAATATAGTATGAGTAACAAAATATGGGTACTCAGTAGGTATCATCGGCCGACTGAGCTAAATTATAATATAAAGACAATATAAGGTAAGACAATAACTTAAAGTCAAGGTATAGGATCGAACCTGAATCTTCTTCGATAACACCAAATATAATTACTAAACTACTAGGGTAATAACATAACATATCATATCCACATATACCATAACCACATTTATACAATGGCAACCATATAATTACCATAATAAATACCAACCATCATTATTATAAAAGCACAAGAACTTACCATGACATCCTATACCATCCGGAAGCACACGCAAATGAACATAACAAAGAACTCATCACGGCATCCAATACCACCAGAGAGTACACCAAAAAGATACAATGGAAGAACTCATCACGGAGTCTCATACCACCGAAGAGTACACCAAAAGATCAATCCAATAATATATATATCAAGGCATAACCACACATACATCAACTCACCTAAAACCATGGGTTCCCATCTCTACTATGGCCTCTTACCGAGGCTTGCTATCAACATTAATACCGCAACTTAATCACAACAAAACCAATATCGACATGACATATGTATATATTTACTTATTCTCAAACTCATTAATAAACTCCAAGACTAGTCTATTCTAGTTAACCTCCATTTCTATAAGCCACTAGGTTATAAGTCTTATAGTTACTAGCGATCACTTAAGGGAAAAGCTACCGGTTACCAATGCTATTATTTATTCACCCATTACAAGGCCACTCTCTAGATAGCATTGTGATTATATAAATCCTTGACTAAGCCACCACGACATCACATACTAGATGTCAACTTAACTATACATTGAATAATACCAAGTCTATTATTATTGAGCATGTTACAACCTTAAGGACTAATTTCCCTATTTTAACCAAGTAAGGTCCACCAACTAGTTCACTATACTTCTAGCCTACAAGGCATAATCATTTATTAGCAATAACTAGTTATCATATAATCCATTTTACTAGGTGAAATTCCATAACATAACTATTAATTCACGAAAAGTAAGTTTACTAGGTGAGCCTTTGGTTCTACAGAAGATTACACATACCAATTAGCCTTAACCCAATAATAGACATAAATTACCTCTAGTTACCAATTAGAGTCAACAAGGGCCACACCTATTATTTAGTGAAAAAGACAAGGAATGAACAACATTTTACCAAGGAAGAAATTATATTCCACGTACATAAGCGGTTTGGCCCCACACGGACTAACCTCACAATGTGTTCAAGCATTAATGTAAATATGACCCTCACGGCATCATAACATATTTACCTCTTTCATAATTATCGAGAATTATCCTAACATCAACTTATCCTTTGAGCCGTGAGGTTTGGCCCACACGGCCTAACGTCACTATGTGTTTAAACATTTAAAAAAGTTTTCCCCACACGGCATCATAACATCTTTATCTCTTCCAAACTTAAAGAGCATTATCATAACATCAACATATCCTCTAGATTCATCAGGCATCATCATAAAATCAACATATCCTCCGAATTCACGTGGCATCATCATAACATCAACATCTCCTTCGGATTCACCGGGAATCATCATAACATCAATATATCCTTCGGATTCACCTGATATCATCATAACATCAACATATCCTCCAAATTCACTGGGCATCATCATAACATCAACATATCCTCTGAATTCTCCAAGAATCATCATAACATCAACTCATCTTCCGGATTCACCAGATATCATCATACCATTCACATATATATTCAAATAAATAAACATCTACAAGCTATAATAATAGAGATATAGGGATGTAAGGTAACATATACCATTATACTTTACTATTAACCATAACCACATAATATGAGTAGAAGCATGAGTATAAGTATCGAAATAATATACATAATCACCATTTTCCCATGGCTATCTATATCATGACCGCAGGATAATCAATCAAGTATATAAATTATCCAACCATTAACCATATGCGTAAAATGGAAATTAGGTTTTTCCATAATAATCTCAATAACATAATTTGGACATTCATTAAGTATCTAGGTTTCTAAGGGATTTCGTAGTTCAAGATTAAGGTGGGTCAAGTCCCACTCCTAAATCCCAAGAATGCCAAATTTCACTATCACAAGACTAACATCTTCTCGGATTTAGGCTAAGTTATCTAAATCACACCATAAGGGCTTAACATTCCTAATTAAACCTATAGGAGAAATCTTCTTCAAGTATTCCACCTATGTCAACCCAACACTAAGGTCATTTCCTAACTAAGAAATAGCTAGGCCAACATACTCTTAAGTTTAGGGAGCATTATCATTCTTACATATTATATAAACTAAATTATTCTCATACTATTCATGATACTACAAGTAGACTATCCAAGGTTCTAGGCTAATGGTTAAGCATCACACCTTTCTAGTTCAATAACCTATAAGAATCCACTAATCCCCAATTTTATCATTTAACCATTTATCATATAAAACCACGCCCAATCTCATAAGATATGAATAATTATACTAAAATCTATCTCAATATAACTAAAAGTAAGCCTAACTTACCTTGAGTCAAAGCAACTTATGAACCAATAAGTTTTTCCTTTCCTTTCCTCAAAGTTTCTTCTTCTAAGAGCAAAGCTATCAACAATAAAATCTAAGCATTAAAACAAGAATATCAATGCCAATTATGGAACCATAGTTCCATGGGTTCAAAATGACATCAAACCATCAAGTGGATTCCATATGTTGGGTGTATTTATGCATTTTAATGTCACTATTCTAGCCTTTTTGGCCTTATTTTGAGGATGATTCGTGTGATATTTGGATAGATAATAATATAAATATATATCATAGTGTTAAATCATGTGTTAATGATTTTCAAAGTGAGTTTCAAACAAGTTTTTCCTAAAATATTCATTTAGAGTTCAACCCGAAACACTAGTTTTACTAGCTTGAGCTAGGTGCTTGTCTAGTTGATTCTGGTGGATTCTATTTTGTTTAAAGTGTTACAAATAGTTTTAATGTGTAATTATAAGTGAAAAAAAATTTTTATAATTCTCAAGGTTCAATTGTATCAAGACAAGGGTCAATACAATGAGTTAAAGATCAAAATGAAATTAGCCTATGCTTAGCTCGTGTTTCTAGTTTGTCGTGTTGGATGTTGTGTTGTTTTAAGCTTTAAATTGTTGTGTTTAATGCTATAGTATGCTTTATGAATAAATTATGATGATATGTGAAGGAAATACAAGCTTCAAATCAAGTTGGAATAACTCAAAAAGGCTCGAAATGGCTCAACAAAGGCACAATACGCAGATTGATGCACTTTTTGACCCATGGAATGTCTTTGATGCATTTCAAATGTAGTAGTGGACAGTGGACACGTTAAAATACCAATGGATTAAGAATAGGCCTAAATTAGTGACTAACAGGCAGGTGGTGGTCCTAAGCGCGATTATCCTGCGATGTGAGCTCATTTCGGTGCTCCCTTGCCTTAGAAAAATTCTTAACAACAAATTCCAGCGGCTTAGGGAGATTTTTAGGAAACACCCTTCCTAGTCCCAGTCTCAATAGCTGAAGGTTTTCTTGCCTGAGATGGAATGGTCTTACTCCTACACTATAAATACATGTTGTATCACGTTTTTACACATCTTTTAGCATATTTTAGAGAACAAAGGGCTGCTATAATTTCTTCATTAGTTTTTAATTATTTTTATTTAGTTCATTAATTTTTTTAGTCGTTAAATACTATTTTGTGATTACGATTATGACTATGCGTGGCTAAACTCCCTTTTCCGGGGTTAAGGCCAAAGACATGATTACTTTTGTTTTGAATTAAGTTCATTAATTTTGCTTATCAATATTGGTTGTATGTTCATCTTTGATTTAACTATTTCAAGGATTCGCGACTCTTAGAATATATCAATTGTCTACCTTTTGACCTCGGGAGAGGGAATAGGGGATAGAACATAGATATGAACAAAGTATGGGTTTTATTCTTTTATAAAATAAAGAATTGAATTTAGCACCTAGGATAGGAATGTACTTAGGAGGCTTACTTGATTCAAACGTAGGATGATAGCTTAAGTAACCTAATTGGATCATTACATCCCCTCTCAATGATGTATTTGTAAGGTTCAACTTAGGTAAAAAAATTAGACGTTGGGAAACCATAATCATCAAATTAACCCTATGAATCTACAATCAAGATAAGCAAGTTAATGAATGAAATTCAAGACATAGTATGATTATCAAAGTGCTTTAACCCTGGGTTTTCTCCCATTGATTGTTTAAAGATCTTTAATTTTTGCATTGTTTACTTTAATTGCAAAAATTCCAAACTCTCTTTTTGGTTACGCTTCCATCAATTAAATCTAAATTGTAAAATAAAATTGAATCATTACTGAATCAAGTCTCTGTGGGATCGATACTTGGATTCTTGAAGGCCACTTTACTACTTGATAAGACCATGTACACTTGCGTGTGTTCTTGAGCGATGTCAAGTTTTTTGCATTGTTGTCGGGAACTTGTATTTTGGAAATTGTTTATTTTAGTTTTACTTTTAGATTTATTTGGCGTTTTTACGTTTGTTCTTGGTTTTGTTATTGTAGGAAATACTTTTTTAGGTTGATAAGCTAGTAAGGGATCGGGAGTTGGTGGAACCAAGCTCTGAACCTGAGCAAGACTTTCACCAAAGCATGAGAGAAGAAATCCTTCTCCCCAGAATTCCTCAAATCCAAGAAAACCAAAAGAATTCTGCTCCAATGGCTGAAGAACAACCAGCCCAAAGGCCAGTTAAGGAAGTAGCAGTCCAACTTCTGATAAACTTGACTTCCCCAATTCAAAGACCGACAGCTGGGGGATTTCGAGTTAAAACAAAATATGGTGCAGCTTCTTATTAGCAGTGGACTATTTGCAGGGCTTTCACATGAGGATCCACAATTCCACTTGCAGACCTTCATCGAGCTTACTGATGCATTCACTCCGACTGGGGTAAATCTAGATTATTTGAGGCTGACACTATTTTCCCATTCACTTTTAGGGAAAGCTAAAAGGTGGTTGAATGTGGAGCCGGCCAATTCAATTACATCATGGGACAACTTAGCCAGAAGGTTTCTTATCAGATTCTTTCCATTAGGCAAGACTACAAGACTTTGTAGTGGCAAGTGAGTTTCAAATAGAAGCCTGATGAAAACCACTATCATGCTTGGGAAAGCTTTAAGGCCCTTCTTCGGAATTGTCTACACCACCAATAATCCAATGAGGTATTTTCTCATACTTTTGTAGAAGCTCTTGATCACAATAGAAAGATTTTTCTAGATTCAACCGCAGGAGGTCAACCATTGGAATTGACTTATGATGAGTTGTACACATTGTTGAACTACATAGCACAAGGAAATCCAGAGTGGTATTCAGATTGTAAAAGTACCACAAAAAGAATTGTAGGTGTATTAGATGTGGATCAATTCACATCCCTATCAGCATAGGTTTTTGTCTTACAAAATTTTATCAACACATCATTTAGCAGCATGAAGTTGGGAGCAGCACAACCTACAGCCACAGTCAATGTCGATCAACAAACTACAGGTTGGTGTGAGGTATGCTAAAATAGTGGTCATGCAGTGGACATGTGTGCTTCAAATCTGGAATCTGTGATGTATGTAGGTAATGCTCAAAGGCTGAATTATGGTAATGCCTAAAACATGAAGTGGCAAACTCAGCCACCAAATTATTTATGGAACACCCCACAGCCGTAGACCTAATCAAATTAGTCAACGAGCAACATGGTGGATATATTGAAACAAATCTTAGTTGGTCAAGCATAATTGTTTGTGGATATGAAAATTCAAAAGGAAGAATTATTGAATTAGAAAGCGGACACAAGAAGTTTAGAGTTGCAAGTAGGCCAATTATCACAGGCAATGAAAACTAGACCACAAGGAGGTTTGCCAGCTGACATAGAAACTCCAAAACAGGTTATGGCAATCACCTTAAGAAGTGGTAAAGAGTTTCAAGGAGGACATCCAAAGGAAACAAAGGAGGTAGATGCTGAGGTTATGACCAAACAGGTTCCTGAAGAAGTTGCCGAATTTTCAAGGAAGTTTGAGTACTTAAAATCAAAAGTTGTTGAACCAGAAGTGAAGAAGACACTGCCACTAGCCTTCCCTCAGAGGCAGATAAAAGCAAAGAAGGATACAATGTTCAAAAAGTTATTTGACACATTCAGAGAGATTCATATTAGTTTACCTCTTTTAGATATTTTGAAGAGTATGCCCAAGTATGCAAAGTACTTGAGGGATGTGGTAGAAAAATAGGTGAAATTGCAGGAGGTCGGAGCTATAACACTCACTGAAGAGTATAGTATTGTGATGACACAAAAAATACCCATGAAATTGAAAGATCAGGGGAAGTTTGTTATCCTTATTTAGATTTAGAGTAAAGAGGTCCATGCACTGAGTGACCTAAGGGAAAGCATAAATTTGATACCCCTATCAATGTTTGAAACATTGAGCCTGGGAGAACCAAAACCTACCACCGTGGTGTTGCAACTGGTAGATGGGATATTTACATATCTGGACGGAATAATTGAGGATGTCCTCATAAAGGTTGGTAAGTTCATTATACCTGCTAACTTTATTTTTCTTGAGTTTGTGACAGATGAACAGGTACCAATCATATTGAAGCGTCCATTCTTAGCAACTGGAGGAGCCTTAATTGATATTTGAGAAAGTAACCTTAAAATGAGGGTAGATAATGAAGAGGTGGTATTTGATGTTTGCAAAACACCCATCATAAAATCCCAAATTAAAGATTTATGTTTGATTAATGTAATTGAAGGGGAAAAGTGAAGGGTGGTGAATCCATCAAAGACCTCTTTGGAGTACCTGATTGAGCAACCCAAGTTGAAATCGTTGTATCCTAACATGATAAAACTTGAAGTAAATAAAGATGTTGACTTTGACAGTGCAAACTCAAAAGGTCTGAAACGAATGAAAAAATGGCTCCCAAAAGAGAGTAAAAGGATGAAGGAATATGGTTTAGTTGAGTTAGGTCATGCCGAGACACTAAATCAGGCATTTCTTGGGAGGCAACCCAAGTTAATTAGGTATGTTTTCATTCAGTTTTTAGTTCTTATTTCACGTAGTTTTTTATTTTTTGTTAAGTCACAAGTTAATGGAAAGTCTGACTACCATAAACTTGAGCTAAGAAGCATCGCAAAGACTGAGTGTAGGGTCCCATGGACCTCCTTTATGCAAAAATATGCAACTAGATAGGCCTAGAGGCCTTAGGGAATATTTCTATCTCTTATCTTTAAAATTCACTTTGGGGACAAAGTAGATTTTTAAGTGTGGGTGGGGAAATTCCCAAATTTTGGCTCAATTTAAAAAAAATTGTGTGAGATATTCTTGTTGGTGCTATTTATGATTACATGATGCATGTGGGTTTGTTTGTAAAAGTATGTTGATTCAGTGAATTCCTATTTTTAAGACACTTAGGCTCATGTTTATGACTCTTGTACATGTTAGCTTAATTTTGAATTTATGCTATTATTGGGTTGGGAGTCTATGATGATCCTATAAAGTTTAGCATGTGCCATGTGTGATGTGAGATATTTGTATATTCCTTGTTGCATGTGATGTCTAGAACTTTCCCGGTGTGTGTGTGAAGCAAAATAAAGAATGTGGGTTTAGGAGATGATTTAGGCATTTCTTTGATAGCCTTGTTTTATACCTTCTAGTTGTCCTACCTTTTGTGCATTATCCGAGTTAATCCCTATTGAGCCTTTAGCCTTTTCTTTGGTAGACTCATATGTAGCCTGATCCGCTATTTTGATAGACCATAATTTGATCCAAAAAGCTCCTAAGTGCTTTAATAAAAAAGATGAATTTGGTAAGGAGTTTGAGAAATTGAAGAAAAAAAAAGTGAAATTAATGCCCCAAGCTAAAAGTTATTGGTGTTTATGATTGATGTGTGATGGTTGGGAGTGATATAAATGGTGTTATAAATATTCTCATGATTGTAGAAAAAAAAAATCTTGAAGGAATAAATAATATGCCCACCATATATTTGTGAAAATGCCTAAAAGAGATGGGGAAAAAATAAAAGACTGGGGTAGACAAAAATTGGTGTAAATGGGTTGTTGGAGATTGGTTCTAAATGTATAATATAGTGTATTAAAGTTCTTAGAGAGGTTAGTCACTATTCCTAAATAGTTCCTACCTGTCCCTTATCCTACATTACAATCCAGAAAAGTCCTAATTGATCTTAAGCTTTACATTCTAATATTAGTGGAGCATTACCCTAAGGGAAAGACTATGGTTCATTGTGTTTAACTTGTGAATTCTTTGTGAGAGTGAGCGTAATTTGATTTTTGAACCCATTATGTTATAAATTGCATTATCATGAGTGATTATGGGTAACTCTCTTGTTGTACGGGCACATGTTTAATGCATGTGGGTGATTTGTATGATGTACTTGATTGAATGAGAATCATGAGTTTTCCAACTAGGTGATTCAATTCTTGAGGCTAGGATGTTTTGGGAGTTGTGTTCATGAGCTAACAATTGTGTAAATAACATGCTTAGTGTAGAAATTTGCATTCCGTGTAGTCATTATAGTACTAGCTTGAGTGTCTTACTTGTAGTAGAAGTGTATAATCTCCATATCATGAGGTTTATAGTAAATATTTGATCGGGTATGAACAAGGCTTTAAGTGTGGGGTGGTGATATTGGGTGTATTTATGCATTCTAGTGTCACTATTCTAGCCTTTTTAGCCTAGTTTTGAGGATGATTTTGTGATATATGGGTGGATAATGAGATAAATGTGTATCATAGTGTTAAATAATGTTTTCATTATGTTCAATGTGAGTTTCAAACAAGTTTGTACCTAAAAGATTCATTCAGAGTTCAACCCGAAAAACTAGTGTTACTAGCTTGAGCTAGGTGCTTGTCTAGTTGATTCCGGTGGATTCTATTGTATTAAAAGTATTCCAAATGGTTTTTATGTGTAATTATAAGTGAAAATTTTTTTTGATAATTCTCAAAGGTCAATTCGATCAAGCCAAGGGTCATAACAATGAGTTAAAGATCAGAGTGAAATTAGTCTATGCTTAGCTCATGTTTCTAGTTCGTCGTATGGGATGTTGTGTTGTTTTGATCTTAAATTATTGTTTTTAATGCTCTAGTATGATTTTTTAATGGATTATGATGATATATTAAGTATATACAGGCTTCAAATCAAGTGGTAATAACTCAAAAAGGCTCGAAATGGCTCAATGAAGGCACAATATGTAATTGACGCACTTTTGGACCCTTGGAATGTCTTGGGCACATGTGGACTGTCAGAGTTTCCACTGGAAAATTAAAAACACCAACGGATTTTTAAGAGGCCCAAAATAGTGAACAAAAGGCATGTGGTGATCCTAAACGCAATTAGCCTGCGACGCAGGCTTATTTTGGTGCTCCCTTGCCTTAGAAAAATTCTGAACAACAAATTCTAGAGGCTTAGGGTGATTTGGAGGCGATTCCCTACCTAGTACCGGGCTCAATATCTGAAGGTTTTCTTGTCCAACATAGAATGGGCTTACTCCTATACTATAAATACATGTTGTATAACGTTCTTACACATCTTTTAGCATATTTTAGAGAGCAAAGGGTTGCTACAACTTCTTCATTAGGTTTTTATTATTTTTATTTGGTTCATTCATGTTTTTAGTCTTTAATTACTATTTTGTGATTACGATTATGATAATGCATGGCTAAACGCCCTTTTCTGGGGTTAATGCCAAAGACATGATTACTTTTATTTTGAATTAAGTTCATTAATTTTGCTTATGAATATTGGTTGTGTGTTTATCTCTGATTTAACTATTTTAAGGATTCGCGACCATTAGAATATATCAATTGTCTACCTTTTGATCTCGGGAGAGGGAATAGGGGATAGAACATGGAGATGAACAAAGTATGGGTTTTATTCTTTTATAAAATAAAGAATTGAACTTAGCACCTAGGACAGGGATATATTAGGAGCCTTACTTGATTCAAGCGTAGGATGATAGCTTAAATAACCTAATTGGATTATTACATCCATGCTCAATGATGTAGTTGTAAAGTTCAACTTAGTAAAGGATTAGAGGTTGGGAAACCATAATCATGAAATTAACCCTACGAATCTACAACTAAGATAAGCAAGTTAATGAACGAAATTCAAGACATAGTATGATTGTCGAAGTGCTTTAACCCTGGGTTTTCTTCCATTGATTGTTTAAAGATCTTTAATTTCCGCATTGTTTACTTTAATTACAAAAATTCCAAACTCTCTTTCTAGTTACTCTTGCATCAATTGAATCTAAATTGTGAACTAAAATTGAATCATTGTTGAATCAAGTCTCTGAGGGATCGATACTTGGCTTCTTGAAGGCCACTTTACTACTTGATAAGACCATGTACACTTACGTGTGTGCTTGGGCGCTTTCATTTCCACCTTTGGAAAATGACTTTCCAAAACTAACCCATTACTCACATATCATTAGGTAGTTATAAACCTCAAGAAACTTGAGTAAATTCATTATATTTTGGGCTATAATTAAGCCTCAATGATTTAGGGGTTTTGGGTCTAGAAATCATCAACTTAACACCAACTATATGGATTCATACATTAAATTAGTAGCAATATTCGATTACACAAGTTATTTAAGCTCCAAATAAATCCACATGACTCACTTAAAAGATTTTACACTCCATTGGGGTTTTAGAGTTCAAGAAGGAGGCACAAATGGGCAAAATATTGGACAAAGCAGCCTTTAAATAGGTTCTACCCAGCCTCGGGTAGTATGGTCGTGCTCTCTGCCTAGCCACGATCGTGGTATTGTGGTCGCACCCTAGCCTATGCAGTTGTTGCATCTCATTCTATTTATGGCATGGCTGAAGCTTGGAAATTTTTATCGAGCTTTGGACAATTCCTCGAGATGCATCTAGGTTCTATTTCAAACAAATAAGATACGTAATCACATAGTTTTTGACATTACGGATGCATTGGTTAAGTTAGATTTCACATTTAAGGTCAATTTCTAAATTTTTTGTTTAGTGGTCAATTAGGACCAATGAAGACTTCAAATTAAGAAAGTGGTTCAATGAACCAAATGAACTACCGGTAACCGATCTATCGGTTCCGACAAGTCACTAATGACTTGGGGCAGCTATAGAGAAGCTCTATTGGTGAAATAAGCAAGAATACGTATAGTGACTTGAATGGTCATTAGACAAACACAGTAGGCAAGTTTTAGACATCATTATGCAACCAATAATATAAAAAAAGACCTCACTCACACATGGCATATACTCAAATCAAGTAGGATCTCTATAGACTCCCGACCAAGCAATAGAAAGAATTCAAATTTAGCCAACATCGCACAAGAGTCATATACATGAGTCTAGATTACTCAAAAATAGTCATTCAACTCATTATACATGTTTTAATATTCAAAACCAACTTGCATAATGTAATAATACATAGCACTTAGCAAGAACACCTTATTTATTCCTAATCAAAAACTTAAAGTACTCCTAAAAAAAAGGGATACTAGGTTCAAAGGGCACCCCTTTAAAAAGAACCTAAAAGGAAACCAAGGGGTGGGTAAAATATACTTCTACTAGACTAATACCAACAAAAATTGAACTTAAACAAAGAAAAAGTCTTTTTGTAATTTTTTTAGATTTAGTCAAAACAAGAAAAAGACTAAAAATAGAAATCCTATAGCAGCACTTCACCCTAAATATTCTGAAGATTCCCTACTCTGCACTTAAAATCACACTTTGTCCCCAAATCATAACGTAAAAGTAAGGATAGAAATACTCCAATAGGCCTCTAGGCTTGGCTAGTAGCATCTTAAGCATCAAAGAGGACTGGAGAACCCCACACTCAGTCTTTTTCATGTTTTTAGCTAAGATCTTTTATACTCTGACTTTCGTTTGACATATTGACTCAATCAAAAACAAAAAAAAAGGTGATACTAAAGGGAAACATGAAAATAAAGTACCTACCTTAACATGGGTTGTCTCTCAAGCAGCGTCTGATTTAATATCACGGTACAACTCTCATCATATCTCTAAACCATATTCTTTCATCCTTGTCCTCCAACTCGGAGCCTATATTCTTTCTATTTTCTAAACTTTTGAGTCTCAAGAGGAAGGTCAAGCTTAATCCTAGTTATATTAGACCCTTTGAAATCCTTCACACAGTTAGAGTGGTGGCATATGAGTTAGCCTTTCCCTCATATTTTGCTATTATTCATCCAATTTTTCATATTTCTATGTTATTGTGGTACATTATAGGTGTATAACCCAATATAGTAATCTAATAAGGATATTGAGAGCGTGATGTATGCCCACTATCCTCACCTGTTTGAGGACTTACATACATCCTAACCTTTACTTTGGCAAACAAAAGTTCTTTTAGTAGTGGATATTGTAATGACCCTCCTAGTCATTATCTATATTTACATGTATTTTTGTTAATTAGGGATTTCCTATAGAATCCCAAAGTTATTTAGGACTTGTTGGAGCTAATAGTTTAGTAACCAGGTAATTCATTTGGTTTTTAGAGCCAATTCCCTATTTTGAAGTCTTCGTCGGTAAGAATTAACTACCGGGAAAAAAATCAGCATAACCAACACATATACCAATTTTGACAATTCCAATAGATGTAAAATGTCCATTTTAGGCTAGGTGGACCTTTGATTTGGGTCTCAATGCTTTCAGATTCATTTTGTCTATTAGTCTAAAATTAAAAAAAAACACTTGGGTGTGGGACCCACTTTTCATCGAAACGACCGCGGATGGAAATTTTGACTATGCCATTGAGTCCAAAACATTGAATTTGATAGGGAAGCATAGTTTATTTTTATATATGTGATTCCATATAAATCTTAATGGGTAGGTGGAGACAAGGAAAAATTCCAAGTCTTCAGTTGGTGCACCCGTTAAAGCAGTAAATTGGTCTCTTTAGTGGAGGCTGCTTTAGTAGCCACTAGGCAATTTAGCAGAGTCCACTTTAGTGGCCTGACATACCTCAGTGAGCCACTTTAGCATCAAGTTGATCGCTAAAGTGTTAGCTTCTTTAGCACCTTCTTTTCTTCTTTAAAGGCATGCCCATTATTAGTATGTACCCCTTTAGCAGTACCTGAGTTCTTTAGCGTTGACTACTAAAGAGGCCTAGTGTCTATTATAGCATCATCCGTGAGCCCTTACAATCCCCATTCACCCAATTTTTCTCCTATTTTTCATACAAGTTCAATAGTGAAAACCCTTAGAACGTGTGGAAACTTGAGAGAAACATTAATAGGTGACTTTGGGGTGTCCATGAACTTGAATTACTCATTTCTTCTCCAAATTCTCGGTAAGTTCTCATTAATTGCATGGTTAATTTCTCAAGTATTTCCCAAAATCCCTAGAATATTTGTGGGTTGATTTTAGCACTATTTGAGCTTAGGATTACCCATTCTTGAGGGTAAATGTTCCTTAAGCATAGAGGGACACGTTGATGGATTTATAAAGTACGATTAAATAAGCGAGCCCCAGAGGGGATTTTTACGTAATTTTGGATACAAATCAAAAAGTCCAATGTGGGTACCGTTGTTCTCATATTGATGAGTAGATTATTATTTTAATACCACGGCATCTTACGAAAGCTCCTCAGAAGGGAAATTCACTGACTTAACGAATTTCTTCAGGCTCTTAATGGATATCCATCTTACAATGGATATCTTATGACTAAAAGTGTCTTTCTTAATATCAAGTTGTAGGATTAGATACCTTATACTAGTACGAGGTAGAATTTTCCTTAGAACAAATTTTGAGGATTAGGAGTTAGCTCCTCTGGCCCAATTTAGGCCAAGATTATTGTTATTCCCTTGTAGACTTACTAGGCGTGTTATATCTTTTAGATGTATATTATTGATATTGAGAATAATAGATACATGATACTTATGCTAGATTGGTACTTGTGAATTGATGCTAGTTCCAGTTCAAGTCTGGCAATTGATGATCTATAAGTATCGGTCCAAGTATGGCAATTGATTACATGAGTTTTGGTTCAAGTACGACATTGAATGATTGCTTATAGTGTTTATGGTATAGAAGGATTCACGGTTATGTCTTCGAGATTTGGTTATTTAATATATTTTTGGTTACTTCTCCTCTTGAGTTGCACCCTCCGAACTTATGGGGGCCCACAGTGGGTTAATTTTATTTTTTACACTTACTGGCATATGGGGAAGTTTTTTATTGATAGTTATGCCTTCCTTTATGTGATTAGCATTTTGGATTATTTATTTACTTATCTATAGTATGCGAAGCACCATTCCAAGTTTTCTTTTTTAATTCACTTAGATTATTTATCTCGCATTATTATTATTATTATATTATGATTTAGCTCAATCGGCCGATGATACCTACTGAGTACCCATGGATCTGGTACTCATACTACACTTCTGTACCTTTTTAGTGTAGATCCGAGTACTAGTTTCCATCGTTTATGCTTTAATCATGCAAAATCAAGTTTGGAGATAGAGTGAACTTTCGAAGTCGGATTTGACCTTCCGTCTTGCTTCTACTTTTGCTTAGTATTTCATTATTCGAGACTAATGTACATTTGACTATTACAGTACTTATGTCCTTTTTCTAGTGTATCTTATACCGACAGTACTAGGTCATGGGATATTATTGTTATCTTATCTATCTTTCGATTATTATTAGTACTTGAATTGTTATTGTAAGTCTTTACTTGCAAATTTTTGGCTTTTATGTGATTTTCAACCAAATTAGCCCATTCTTTGTAGTTTTGGGATATGGCTTGGCTTTCTTACTGGTGGGACAAAGTAGGTGACATTATGACTCATAAATCGAGTTGTGACATCACCACACCCTGCAATGTTTATGATTTTTAATATATCCACAACTTTTCCACATATTTAGTTACACCTTTTATTATAATATGCATGAAACAATACCTAAACATCATCACAATGTGGCAGGGAAAATATGAACTCATAGTTTTCTATTATTATCTCATAAGTCCCAATTAATGTAACATTTAAAGCACTAAAATGATCTCAAAATTATAGTTAAAGGGTAGTCTTCTCCATGGCTGTCCCAACATCCATTGACTACTAGAACATACTCCTAATAATTCAAACATTAGAAAAGAATCAATAAGGCAGTAGTTTTAACTTACTTGGTGGGGATCTTTATTTTCTTAACTTGCACTTCTCCAAGAGCTTAGACTCCACTTTAACTAAACATATATAGAAAAAAATTATTGAGAACACTAAAGGTATTGATGGCTATATGATGCTAAGAGAGAAAAAGAGAGAAAATTCTAGAATTAGATTTTTGTTTAAGATAAAATCGATCAAATAAGTTGGTTTCAATTCCTTTAAAGGGAGCTGCTCTTGGTCGAATTTCTTGGTCATATTTGGCTATAATGTGTCAAATTAGGTAAAGCTACTTGTCCATTAGACTTGGGCCTTTGTTGTCACGACGCGATTTCTTGAGTCATGATAGCCCCTACTTTATCACACCTGTAGATAAGCAAAATCATAGACCGGAGCTATAAGCAATGGGCTCACTGGTGGAAATTGGCATAAACTCCAGAATTATGCAAGTAGATAAATTACAAGATGTAACACTTAAAGACAATAGAATAAACAAAGGGAAATAAGAGAAAAGTATCATCATCACATGACCTAGTAAAGTCAGTACAAAAGCCTATAATAGAAAAGAATATGAGTACATCAATGTCAAATATAAAATATTCTCAAAAACAGAAAACTATCCCAAAAGAAATAGAAGATGGAGAGAAGGTCAACTCTGACTCAGTGCTCACCTTGTCGCTGAACTCTAAGCAGCACAATCACAGTATCAACAACAACAACTAGTACTCAGATCTGCATCCAGAAGGTACAGAAGTTTAGTATGAGTACCAAATCCATAGGTATTCAGTAGGCATCATCAGCCGACTGAGCTAAATCATAAAATAAATATAATGAAATACGAGATAAATAAGCTAAGTTCAAAGAAAAGGGAAAAACTATAATAACGCTCCAACTACTGAAAGTAAATAACCGGGATGATAAAATTAAAGAAAAGCATATCTATCTCTACATAACTAGCCCAACAAGCCATAAGGAGAAAATAAACCAAATAATCCAACACGGCCTCCATAAGCTCGGAGGGTGTATTCAAGGAGAAGTAGTAATTGGAATTAACCATATACTCATAGCAGTGTATCGTTCCATATCATAAAAAATTGTAATAAATAATCACACAATTCTAGAATTCAATCGGAACTAGTATCTCATATGTTGGACTTGAAGTGAAACTAATAACATGAATGCCGAACTTGAACCAAAATTAATATAGTCACAATACCGGAATTGAAACAACCTTATCATATCTCCAGGAATCAATCTATTATGAACCATCATATGTATAAAACCTCCTACAAGAAAGTAAATAATATAATGTAGCACTTCTATTGAGTCTACAAAGAGCTAATGGTAATCTTTGCCTAAGGTAGGCCAGAGGAGCCCACTTCTAACCTGAACGATCCATTCTAAGTCAATTTCAACCCAAACTAGACTAGAGTCTAAATTTTCACTAAAAGGTACTACATAAGTCTCATTGGGTCCTAAGATAGCAATTCTACGTAAAGAATGAATGGCTAAGTCAATTACGCCTAATTACAGTTTATAAATTGTCTAAATTATCCAAATCACACTAAAAGTGTCCTAATTCCCAACCCAAACTAGCATATAATCATATTAATACTACAATTAAGCCCAATATAGTAGAAAAATAAGCCTATTTTACCTGGGCATAGAATAAAGCACAATGAAATCCTCTAAATCGATAAGTTCCCCTTCTGAGAAGCTTTTGCAAGATGCCACTATAACATAGTGGTAATATACTCATAGATATGAGAACAATTGTACCCATATTTCATTTTTTGGCTATGGGTCCAAAATCAATCAAATATCCCATGTGGGGACCTCTTGTGGAATCGTACTTTAAAAATCATCAACACATCCCACCGTGCTCAAGGATCATTTACCCTAAAAAATGGGTAAATTATGAGCTCAAATTAATCCAAAGTAAATCTAAAAATTTAGGGATTTGGGTCAAAATATAACAATTAAACCAATAATTTGATGAAAACTTACAAAGATTTTGATGAATAAATGATTATTCGAACCTACAAACACCACGAATTCTCCCAACGAACACTCTTTTGATTTTCTACACTCTCTAGGGATTTAAGCTCTTTATACTTGTGAAAAATGGGGAGAAATTAGGGTAAGAGGAAATTTATGGCCTCCCCTGTGTCTCTTAAGAGACCACTTGACCGCTTAAGTGTTTTTCGCAAAAGCGACCTTGTACCTCTAAAGTGGTACCTGGCTAGTCTAGCCTCTGCTAAAGCAGACAAGAAGCAACTTTACCATAATCGATTTTTATGTAGAAACTTAAATGATGAATACATTTTTGCATAAGAGATTGACTCATTTCTAAAGCAGCCTCCGCTAAAGGCACCAAAGGTGTGCTTTAGCAGATACACCAACTGAAACTTAGAAAAATTTCAAATTTCCATCAACCCATCGAGATTTATCCAGAATACCATGAATAAAAACAAACTATGATATTCTATAAAATTTGACATTATGTACTCTTGGTAGAAATTTCCATTTGGAATAATTTTGACAAAATATGGGCCCCACACCTGTAGGCCACTTTTACCAAATTCTGACTAATTGTCCAAAATGAGTCTAGAAGCCTTGATACCCAAACCAAAGGTCCCCCTAGCCTAAAATCAACATTCCAGAGCTGATGGAACAATCAAAATTTTCATACAAGATCATTAAGTTGTAGTTTATACTCGATAGCCAATTCTTACCAATGAAGACTTCAAAATAGGTAATTGGCTCTAAAGACCTAATGAACTATCTGGTAACTGAACTATCAGCTCCAGCAAGTCATAAATGACTTGGGGTAACTATAGTAAAGCTATAAATAGTGACAATGTGTCAAAATATAGAAAATGACCTGGAGGGTTATTATAATATCTACTGGTAAAAGAACTTTTATCCATTAAATAAACAGGTGAAGATACTGCATTTGCATCTTACTCTCGATATCCCAAGTAGCCTCCTGTATCCGTTGAACCTTAATTTAATGACCCTTTGGGTCATTTTCCATATTTCCACTTATTTATATTGTTAGAGCTTTTCTATAGCTGCCCCAAGTCATTTATGACTTGCTAAACTAATAGTTCATTTACCGGGGAATTCAATTGGTCTTTAGTGCCAATTCCTTATTTTAAAGTCTTCATTGGTTCCAAATGGACACTGAGTGAAAAATTTAGTCAAACAACCTCAAATCAAAATTATGATTGTTCCATCAGCTTCAGAATGTTGATTAGGCTAGGTGGACCTTTATTTTGGGCCTTGAGGCACTTGGGCTTATTTCGACCTATTAGTCAGAAAGTTAAGAAATTTGAAATTAGGCAAAGGACCCACTTTTCATCGACATGACCATTGATGGAAATTTCAACTGTTCCATTGAGTCTAGAATGTCAAATTTGGTATTATTACAAAGTCCATTTGTGTATAAGAGATTCTGAATGAATCGCGAGGGCTTGTTGGAGTTTCCAAGTCTTAGTTGTCACTGGTGCACCCGCGATCACGGTCCATGGATTGTAATAATGATCTAGCAGTACCAGCAAGTGCTGCAATGGTGACACATTTAGCCACGATCGCGACTTTCGTGTCAGATTCCTTATATCGCAATAGCAATGGTCGGGTCAAAATAGCGATACTTGTATACCTGGGAAAGGTATAAATAGGCCATTTTTAGCCCATTTTTATCATTCCTTCATCCATTCTCTTGAGACTAAAACCCTAAATAGTGAGATATCTTATTATTGAAGCTTGTGGATGTTTGGGAGTTTGGCTAGCACTTATTTTCGTGATTCTTCTTTAACTTGTGCTAAGATTTCACCCTTTTCATGGTAGAATTTTTTCATTTCTTGCAAAATAATCCCAAAACCTTAGAGTCTTGATTTTAGACCCAAATTATCTTGTATGTCACCCATTTTTTAGGGTAATGAATCCTTGATCATTAGGGAGCATTGGGTTGGCTTAGAAAATGTGATTTTTCATACGTGGAGCCACATGGGATTTTGGTTGATTTTTGGACCCAAAGCATAATAGTGAAATATAGTTATTATTTTTCTCATATTGATGAGTAGAATGTGATTTTGATAGCTTATAATCTTATGGAAGCTTCTCAAAAGAAAAAAACAATGATTTAGCAGATCTTTTGAGCTTTCTTTGACGTCCAGGGAGGCTATGTTTTACCCCTTGTTAGATTGAGATAGTTCATCATATTTTTATGATATTATGTTAGATTTGGGAGGGGTTTTAGATGTTGTTATGATTAATTACAATGCTTGGGTAAATTAGACTGTTTAGGCTAACAAAAAACCTTAAATTAGGTAATATTGACCTAGTTGCTCTTATTTTAGGTGAATTTCCTATCTTAGGGATAATTGAGGCTTGTTTAACATCTAAAAGTGAATTTAGATACTTTAAGCCTAATTTGGGTAGAATTTACCTAAAATGGCACTTTGGGTATTAGAAGTGGGCCCTTGACCCATCTTAGGCTAAGACTTATTTTAGCTTTTGTAAACCTTTATACTCTTGTTAGACTCTTGGAAATGTTTATTGTGATAACATTAAGAAACTTGGAAATTTTATGGTTATGTTGGTTGATTTGAGGGTTGACGCCTATTGATTATGCTATTATTTATTATTATTGATGGTGCTATTGCTTATATTTACCGGTTCATGTCATTATAGATTATATTTACTAGTTTAGGTCTGGTTATTGATTATATTTACCGATTCAAGTCTGGCTATTGATTATATTTATCGATTCTAGTCTGGATATTGATTATATATACCAATTTAAGTTCGTATATGCATATTATGCTATGATGATATATTTCTTATGATATGATGATACCAGGGTATGAGATTGAAATTAGCATTTTGGCTATGTATGAAAGCGGGGAAATGTCTATAATGCGGCGTGATGTGTGTGGATTCTAGTGAAATATTGAAAATTTGTAAATGACGGTGGATGGTTATACTATATTATTTGTATCCGCCAGGCTTATGGGGGCTTGTGTTTGATTATTTACTTTTCAGCACTAATTGGTATATGGTAGCCAATTTGTAGTTATGATTGCGTGTGTTGATGATTTATATTATATCATGCTATTATTTCGGTTTATTAACCTATTTATGCACAATGATGTTGAAGTCAATTCAAGTTTGTTCCTACATTGACTTAGTTATGTTATTTTACATTTTATCATATTTATATCATGATTTAGCTCAATCGATCGATGATGCCTACTGAGTACACGTGGTTTCGGTACTTATACTACACTTTTGTACCTTTTTGGTGTAGATTTGATTACTAGATGTCACCATTGATAGATGTTCATATTGTGTTGATATCCGGAGATAGGGTGAGCTCGTAGAGTTTTAGTTACCCATTTCCTTCTATGTTTCATGTCTAGTCTTTAGATTCAAGACAGGATTATGTAGACTATTTTAAGACTTGGTTTGTATTATTACTAGATGCTCTTGTATTGGCTCTTCCAGGTCATGGGATGGATTTATGTACTGTTGATTTACCTTATCTATCTATATTGCCTTGTTAAAATGCAAGATGTGTGGTTGATTTTTCCCTTGTTAGGCCTTTTCCACTTAATTAACCCATTGCATTTAGCTCAGGTTTAAGGTTCGTATTACCTATTGACGGGATTTAGTAGGTGCCATCATGACTCATAAATTGGGTCATGACACTTAATTACTGGAATCTCCCTAAAGCGCAACCGACTGACATCCTTGGCTAATATGAGCATCGTCTCTTCCACGAAGGACAACCTCTCATCCAACTAAACTGAGTCACACCGAAGAACATGTGATTTATCTAAAATGTAATGTTACAGCATAGAAATAAGGAAAACTATATGAACATCAGTAAAATCTAGGGGCAAGTCTAACTCATAAGCCACATCTTTAACCATATGAAGGATCTCAAAAGGTCCAATATATATGGGACTGAGCTTTATTCCTCCTTAACCTCATCACACCCTTCATGGGGTATACTCGAAGGAATACTCGGTCACCAACTCCAAATCTCAAGGCACAATGTCTATGATCTACATAAGCCTTTTGCCTACTCTGGGATGCCCTCAGCCTATCCTGAATTACCCTGACTCTATCCAATGACTCCTTAAGCCAGTTAGTACCACAGGGCCTAACCTTGGAGTTCTTGAACCATCTAATCATAGATCAACAATGTCTACCAATAGTTCCTTAAATAGTGTCATCTCAATACTCTAATGGTAGATATTATTATACGCAAACTCTGCCAAAGCAAAGTACTTCTCCGATTAACCTCCAAAATCCATAACACAAGCCCAAAGCATATCCTAGAAAAGTTGAATAGTCCGCTCCAAATGCCCATCGGTCTATGGATGGAAACTGATGATAAGATCTACTTGAGTACCCAACTCCTCCTAAAAAGCTCTCCAAAATCTAGAAGTAAATATTGAGCCATGGTTTGAAATAGTAGATATAGGCACACCATGTAGGCGAACTATCTCACGAATATTAATACAGGCTAACCTCTCGACACTGAAGGACATCTGAATAAGAAAGAAATATGTTGATTTGTTCAATCAATCTACAGTGAGACAAATACCATCAGAACTATGGGAGGTGCGAGGCAAACCACTAACAAAATCAATGTTGATCCGTGTAATGGCCCAATTTGCTGAACCAGAATGCTACACGGTGACCATGACCCCGAAGGACCACAAGCTAACCAATGGCTGATATTTGTACCTGTACACTGCATAATATAGAACATAAATGCGGAATACGTAATACTGTAAGGCCATAAGGTTCAAAACGGAATAATCATAACATGAGAGTGGGGTATAGAATACCCAAAACAACTATAATACTATTTGAAGTATGAACATACTAGTATGAAAAGCCTATAACATGACTGTCTGAATAGGGAGTTGATGGGATATGTCCCCAACTAACTCCGACTAGCAAAACTGAACTGAAATAAACCATAACATAAGTAATGATCATGCCCTCGAGAGACGAGGACTCACTACTAGAACTCTGATAGCTGAGATGCTACTGCTATTGCTGGTCTGGAAATCGTGTATCTGAACCTATGGTGTAACATAAAATAAAGCACCATAGCACGAATACATCAGTACAACTGAGAGTACTGAGTATACGAATGAGGTAGGCTAAATGCAAAGGGTTTGTATGCATGAACAATGCTGACTGATTTGAATGTGAGAACACATACATACATAAGTAACTGCTACTAAACTCATGACGATACTGACAACTGAGTCTGAATACTGACTACTAAGTCTGAATACTGACAACATGAGTTTACTGGTTCCGAGATACTAAATGACTGCATTTACTGATATTGATCTGTGAATCACTAATAGGTGAGGAACTGATACTATATTACTGAATACTAGGAGACTGATACTTTATTACTGATAAAGGAATGATTGTTTTTGGCAGTCCTGATTATGAAGGATTGGTCTAATTGACTGTATCTGACAGTCCTGAAATTGAGTACTGATAGCATGAGTTTACTAAAATCTAATATGACTGGCAAATGATTTCTGATAGTTGATATAGTTGATAACATGAGTGACTATATCTGATAGCCTTGATACTGGATACTGATAACATGGGTGACTGTAACTGACAGCACTAAATTTGATGGAACTATCTTAGTTCCATACTATATCTGAGTTGACTGTATCTGATAGTCCTAATATTCTGAAGAACTATCTGAGTTCTTTTACTGAGACTGAATGACTAAATCTGTGGGAGGTAGTAGTTTAATCGACATGCCCCATGTATTCTAATATAGCTGAACTGGGGTCCAATCCTTGCCCTGATTGGAAGGGTGTCAATACCGTTCTACGGGTAATGACAAGTTGTGAGTGACCCTCAAATCTGGTAGTGTCCCCAAAAGAGAACGGCGGATGTCCTCCTCATAAACCCTCAAGCTGGAAGTGTTGATGTCTCAACCTATGCTGGCTACATAGTTCTGGAATGCAAGGATGATTGCTAAGAATCACACCCTCATCTGACAGTGTGTGTTCCCATCCTTGGGTTCACTCAGTGCTAAATTCTACTCCCATCTGAATAGACACTGAGCATGACTAACTGAACTGATTAACAGAACTGATTAACTAGACTAATAGTGTTGCATAGCTGAGCTAAGCTAAATTTAATGAGTTCCGTTGACTGATGGAATACTACTGAGATCTGAGGACTGACTGAGAGAACTGAAGTTACTGAGTACTGAGTAGAACTAGACTGGTACTGAGTTTACTGAATTTCCATTGACTGATGGAATTACTACTGATATCTGGTAATTGACTGAGTTCATGAGATTACTGAGATTTTCTAAGTCACATGACTGGCCGAATTCTACTGAGTATGGCTTGACTGAGGATGTTGTGGCAACATGACATGGCTCTAGGCACACAACTATATTTTTTGGGTACAAGTACCCCCAAGACTCGATGGAAGAAAACTAACACACATGACTGACTTGATCATAAGAATAGAGTCCACAATTCACAATATCATAAGTAGGGGATTTAATACTACACATGGCTATCATATTCTTGATCATGAAAAGGGAATTCATATAACATTTAAATACTTGAATAAATTCAATTTCATGAGAATTCCATATTACAACAATAATGCGTAACAATTTGCCTGGAAATCATGTTGAACATAAGCATAGAACATTGACTTGTCATTTAGGACCTATTATGTCATAAAAGCATGATTTCTAGTCTCTTAGGTATTTTCATAAACACCTTACATGTAAATCTTTAGCATAGGTAGATTCATCAAGATTATAAGTATTCAACCACCAATTTCACATGTTTATACATCATATACCACCATAGTTTCATACAAACATACTAAAATCCCATCTTGGGCATCATCAAATTTTAACAACATGATCATCAACCATCAACATCATAAATATCATAATACATAATTTAGAAGATGATTTTTTTAAGCTTTATGGATGAAAGAAATCCATAAATCAACACACGCATACCTTAGTTCGTGATTCTTGGAAGATTGATGGAAAGATTCTTGAAATTAAATCCCCAATTGAAAACCATCTTCATGTTCTTGATAGAAAATGGAAGAAAAAAGTGTATTTTGGTTGAAAATAGGGTTAATTCCGTGTTTATGGGTATATATGGGGTGGGAAATGATCAAAATGCCCTTAAGAAAAGAGAAAAAGATGCAGCTATCCCTCTCTTGACTGTCTAACAAGCTGAAGTAAATTAATCATAACTTTTTACTCAGATGCCCAAATTGGATAAAACCAATTTCATTGGAAAGAATACTCTCATAGATTTCATTTGATATATATATCATATCCCACAGTTCATTATATACAGGGAGTTATGATCGTTTGAAGTTGACCCTGAAATACTAAAAAAAAATTGGGCAAGCACTGGAGTTAGCAGGCGGCGTGGGATTATCGCCTGGGGCTCCTATTTTGGGCACCCAAACGTGACCTTACACTACTCCAAAAATTCTGAAACTCACCTGGGATATACTACGAGCTTTCCCGATCGTAACGCAACTTGAAAATTGAAAAATGGATGTCGAAAAGGTCGCCAAATAAATCCCCAAAGTTTGGAGGTCTAAAATAAGACTAAGTGTTAAATCTTTAACACTTAGCAAAAATTTTCTAAGTCTTGGGATCTTTCATAGAGATTTATGAGCTAAATTTGACATGCGATTTTGTGGGGTATTACAATCCTCTCTCACTTCTACTTGGGAATGAGTAGTCTCAGAATCAGGACACCAGGCCTCTAGTGCTCGGCCTTCACCTGCTGACACCATAGGCAACGAGCTACGAAATTCACCATATCTCTCTCCGTGCCACTCCACCAATAGTGTTACCTCAAGTTTGTATACATCTTAGTTGTATCAGGGTAAATAGAATATCTAGAGTTGTAAGCATCATGCATGATCAACTAAATCACGTCACCAACCCTCAGAACACAAATGCAGCCATCAAACCAAAAAATATACTCAAAATCTATGGTACCCATCCAGGACTCACCACTCAGTATTTGATCTTGGATAACACAAAGTCTCATATCCTCGAACTAATGACTTTGAATCTACTCAAGTAAGGTAGACTTTGCCTTAACACTAGAAAGAATTCTCTTGGGGGTCAAAAATATCAAGTCACACCATCAAGTTGGCTAAGCATGGATTTCACAAGCCAACCATCTCTGAAAAGTTGACATAGAAGCCAAGCACTCATACTCACCGCCTTTTGGATCATTTTATCCAATACCACAATCACCTTGCACGGATGGAATAAAATAGAGATGTCATAATCCTTCAGGAACTACATCCATCTACACTACCTAGAATTAAGTTCTCTCTGAGTCATAAGATGTTAAAACTACAATGATCAATATAGATCATATAATGCACACATATAAATATTGCTTCCAAATCTTAAGCACAAAATCTATTATCCATATCTCAACTTTTTTTATCTTATTTATAGATGATATCTTATTTTATTACAAGAGTGAGGCTGATTATGAGGAGCATTTTTATATTAAGTTTAAATATTAAGGGATGGGAAGTGGTTATGCTGAGTGGTCATGTGGTGAATAAAGAGGGTATTATAGTTGATCCTGCAAAGATAATAGCGGTTTGTGATTGGGCTAGACCTTCTTCCCCACTGAGATTTGTAGTCTTGTTGGCTTGGCAGGTTTTTATTGGCATTTTGTTATGTTTTTTTCATCTATTAATGCTTCTTTGACTAAGTTAACTCAAAAGAAGATTTCCTTTCAATGGTCCGATGATTGTGAGGCAAGCTTTCCAAAGCTTAAGGATTTTGACTTGACTATTCTCTATCATTCGGGCAATGATAATATGGTTGTGGATACCTTGAGCCAGAAGTTCATTAGCTTGGGTAGCACATCTTTTGACCCAAGAGAGGCCTTTAGACTTATAGGTTCATTCTTTAGCTAAGTGAATAGTTAGGTTGATGTTTCGATAAATGGTGTATTTTGGGCATTTATGGAGGCTGGGACTTCTTTTATGGAGCATATTCAAACTCATTAGTCTGATAATTTAGGATTGATATTGATTCAAAATAAGGTGTTGAGTGGCGAGGTTAACAAAACCTAACTTAATTCAAATGTAATTTTGAAGATTGGGGGTCCAGTTGGTGTGCCAAAAGTAGGTGATTGAATTATATTGATTTTAGTAGAGGCTTATTGTTCTGGGTATTTTATCCATCTAGGTATGACTAAGATGTATTATGATTTGAGGCATCATAACTAATGGGGTGGTATGAGAAAGGATATTGCAGATTTTATATCTCATTGCTTTTGTTGTTAGCAAGTGAAGGTGGTGCATTTAAGAATTGGTAGATTGCTTCAGAGTTTACCCATTCCTGAGTTGGAAATGGGAATGAATTACCATGGATTTCATGATTGGAATGCCTTGCACTTCTCATATATCTGATAGTGTTTGGGTCATCATAGATCGATTGACTAAGTCTGTGCATTTCCTTCCAGTGCAGGTCTCCTTCAGTGATGAGAGGTTAGTCGTATCTATATTTGTGAGATTGTGCACCTTCATGGTGTGCCGATGTCTATAATTTTAGATCAGGGGTTTGTGTTCACTTCACACTTTTGGAAGACTTTTCAGGATGAGTTGGGCACATGGGTTGATCTTAACATAGCATTTCACCCCCAAACTGATGGTCAGTTAGAGCAGACTATTCAAGTTTTAGAGGATATGTCCATACGTATGTGATGGATTTTGGAGGCTAGTGGGAGCAGTATTTAGCATTGGTAGATTTTACGTATAATAACAGCTATCATTCCATAATTCATATGGCTCCTTTTGAAGCATTATATAGTAGGTATTGTCGCTTTCCAATGGGTTGGTTTGATAATTCTAAGGTGAATCCTCATGGTACGCACATTCCTCATTAGTCTTTTGATAGAGTTTAGATCATTCAAGATAGATTTGGAGTGGCTCAAAGTAGGCAGAAGTGTTATGCAAACCGTAGGGTTTGTTCTTTGAGATTTGGTGTTGGTGAATGTATTTTCCTTTAAGTCTCACCCATGAAAGGTGTGATGAGGTTTGATATGAGGGACAAGCTTAGTCGTAGGTATATAGGACCTTTTAAGATTCTTTAAACTACTGGTGATGTGGCATATGAGTTAGATTTGCCCCCAGTTTTATCAGTTGTTCACCTAGTTTTTCATGTTTCTATGCTTCGCCGTTATATTTTGAATGAATCTCATATCATTTGTTGGGAGTCAATTTAGTTAGATAAGAGGTTGTCTTCTGTTGAGGAGCCAGTGTCTATTTTGGCTAGAGATGTCAGACAGTTGTGTTCTAGAGTTATCCTTGTGGTTAAGGCCCAGTGGAGACATCGACCTTTAGATGAGGCTACTTAGGAGGTCGAGTTTGATATGCATAGTACCCCAGCTCTTCGTTGATTTTGGTATTTCTTTATCTTACTTTGAAGACGAACTACATTTTTAGAGGTGGATAATGTAATGACCTAAAACTTTTATGAAATATGTAATTTTGTTTGATTTGACTATTTTACCCCTCCTCGTAGTTGTAATATGGTATTTCTGGCATATGGGGTTGATTGGCAAGCTTTCCAACGCATTTTGGTATCATTTATGGGTTATGGTTGGTTTTGATGGCCTCGTGAGCCTTATTATAGACTTTTGTGGTTATCTTTTGTTTTGTGCAATGGATAGTTGAATGGACTATGCTAGCAGATTCAAAACATCAATTTTAGGGTAGTAAAATGTTTGGATTGGTTTTGCGGTTTTTAAATCTCATTTCGACCCTCGGATGAAAAATAATGATTTTGCATTTTGGTGGTCAACTCTTTGAAAATGATGTCTTTTTAAAAAATTGATATCACCATTGAGTTTGGAGTGTCAAATTTTGTAAGATTACATAGTTCATTTGCATATATCGAATTCTGAATGAATCCCGAGGCCTTAGCAAAAACTTCAAAAAATTTCAAGTTTACTCTTTCAGTTGTCATCTGGTATGGCCCACGATCGTACTTGATGTGTAGGGGAGTAGTGGAATCTCCCAGGTCAGTGTAGCGATTTTCATACCTTATTCTGAGGTCAAGGTGTTAGATTGCACAGCTGGGTGTGCGATTGCCATACCTGACGACCTAGAAAGGGTATAAAAAGGCCCCTTAGGTCGCGAATTGGCTCATTTCTCACTCATTCTTGAGAGCCAAAAACCATAATATAAAGTGAGAGCTAAAAGGTGAAGCTTGTAGGTGCTTGGGAAGCTAGATTAAGATCCATTTCTTGATTCTCTTATGGATTTCAGGTAATAATTCACTATTTTCTTAGTTGAATCTCTTGATTTATTTCTCAAACCCCCAAAAATCTTAAGGCTTGATTTTATACCCCAATTTCACTCCTTACACTTCAATGATGTTTCTAATCCTATAGTTACTAGTTTTTCCTCAATTACGCCTCAAAACATCTTCAATACTATATTTTACAACAGATGTCAAAGGTTTTACCCGATAAACTTTAATAATGGTTTTTCTATGATTTCAACCTCATTTTTAACTCAATTTGACTTGGATTTTAAGTTGTAGTTTCACAAAGCAGGGGAAAGACGTTTTTGAAATAAAGTTACAATTTTGTCCTTTTTTGAAAACCTATTTTGGCGGTCCGTTTTGATCCCTAAACAAAAAATAGGCAATATGGGTATCGTTGTCTTAGTTTGATGTATAGATTCAATATTTCTTGGGTTTTTTCTAATTTTGAGATCATTCATGTGGAGTAGGACTTTCAGATTAAAGTGTAGTGGACTGGTTTCAACATTCGAGGTAGGTTAACACTTGTCTCTTTCAGACTGGGCTGCGTAGTTAATTTGTATACAAAATGCATGTAAAGGGTGGAAATTAATCATGGAAAATGGCTATCTAAGAGTTGTGCCAGTGTGGAGGCTGATATGTGATGTAATTATTGAATTTGAGATATTATGTAATATATGTGACTGTGTGGTGTCCTACTGATGTTGATAGCCTTGATTACATGTGAATAATTGTATTGCGTTGTTGAAAATTCCTAATGGGGTGCTATTGGAGTATTGTGATATATTCATACTTGTTGGTACATGATACATGGGGAAATTCATGAATGGTTGGAAGTAATGAGTGGATAATTAACTCACCTGATTGGTTTATTGGTTGGTCATCGAAATGCTTATTGTAGTTTGTTGTGGAAATACTCTTTGCGGTTGTCTATAAACATTTGACAACGCTCAACTTGTACGTCAATTTAGTGCAAGGAGGTCATCATCAATATATTTACCAAACTTTGGAGTTGGGGTCGAATCCACGAGGAATAATGTGAATGGTGATTAAACTAATTTGAAACTATAGCTATAAGTTGAATTCAAACAAACGATACGAAAAGATAAGATGGGGGTTTTTGATGATCAAACAAATGTTAAAGTTTTAACTTGCTTCAGAGCTCAAAAATAAAATTTCAATGGTTCAAATCAGTGATAGAGAGGAACTAGGGTTATGATCACTATGATTATTAACCCCCATTAAATAATAACTATAGTATTGGGTTCTCATGAATTGTAGAAAACACCAAATTATCAGTTTCGACAGTCCATCTAAGTGTTTCTCAACCTACTTAGATGTTGAACTCCCTAATTCTCTAGAACTTAGGAAATCATTCTATTCATACTGATTTTAACTCAAGTTGATCAATCTTGTTACAGCATTAATCATTAGATGGGAGCTTAACCTTCCCAAATCCTTGTTGATAATTCACTACCTTTAGTTTATTTCTCAGTTCGAGCAAATCAACATAAGGCGGGATCTGTTGTTTGCAACCAATAAATAACAATCATAACAAAGGAATTATCCGATGTCTCCACAATCACTCAAACCCTAACCAACTATTAAATCCATAAGGAAAAAATCATAGATCCCACAACCCTAGTTGTGGTTTTTAATGACACATGAAAATGAAAGAGATAGCAACAATTATATTCACCATTCAATGTAATTAAACTTACAAAAGATGAAGTCTGAAGTTGATTCTCTTCCAAGTTCAAGAGAAAATTCCCACAACCAAATCAAAGAGTTGAAAATTGAATTCTAAGTTAAGAGCCCCCAAAGAGAGGTGAACTCCTTTGGAATAAGTTCCAGCCGTTTCTCCTTTTTCATGAAAACCCTAGAACTTTTCCTTAAATACTTCAGCCTAATTATAGAAACAAAATCACAGATCACAGCTTTTTTTATCGGACAGATGACGTTGTAGGTGACAGCTTATCAGGAGTCTGACGACTTATCAGGAATGTCGTCATCTCCTCTTCACTTTTGACAATCTCTGTCTTAGGTTGATGATGAGATGTGACGGCTTATCAGAAATGTGATGACTTATCAGAATTTTCGTTGCTTCTTCACTTCAAATCCCATTCCCCGCCTAAGCCTAACGACGAGCCTGATGGCTTATCACACTTCTGACGGCCTATCACTGATGTCGTCACGAATTCTAGCTGAATCTCTTCATCTGTCTAAGGCTGAAGGAAACTGTGATAGCTTATCATAAGGCTGAGGACTTATCAGACAACTCATCATCTATACTTCCCTCTTTACTTGCTCAGAAATCAACTCTTTACTTCCATTATTGTTGGTTCTCTTGCATCTTGACTTTTACTGCAATATCGAACAGAAAACAATAAAAAACTACAAAAGTTGCTTAAGACTTTGCAATTATTCTTAGTTAAAATCCTCAAATATGTTAGCATCTTCTCACACATCAACACCCTCAACTTAAAACAATTGTTTGTCCTCAAGCAACTAAAACATAACTAAGAGGATACAAAGCACATTCGGCAGTCAATCATCCATTTTAGCTCAAACATCCTCACCATCTCCAAGGTTAATTAATTTAAAAAAAATAATTGTGCATATTATTGAAGAACAATAATGCGACACACAGGAATCAAGATATGGCATCAATTCAGCAACAACAACCATGCATGTACCAAGATTACACTATCCAAAGAAGTTAGCAACTAGCAACATAACCAGTATGCCCTTACAATAAAGGGGCCCCTCCTCACTCATATGAGAACCAAGCATGTCAATGCGGGGACGGTCAAGGGACACTCACTCTCAGAAAGAAGTTTCAGTCAATGTATGCCAAATACCATAAGCTTGCCCTTATTTTCATTACCGAAGCTTTTAGACAGTTAAGTTAGGATCACTATAGAACTTTTCTTCAGCTTGTAATGTAGGCTTGGAGCTGGTATAATACGCAAAAATATTTAAAGTAACTAAGCTTCCTTGGCACTACACTATTTTTGGGGTCTCACTTAGCAACCTTTACCTTATTTCTCCATTTCTTCATTAAAGCACATTCAAGCTGGGTGGAGTTTTTATTCATTCATTTTCTCTTTTTCACAACTTTTCCTTTTTTATTCTTTTTCTACCACGCCCAGCCTTGCATATTTTTTTTGCCCTTCTTCATACTTACTTTACACCACGCACCCCTATGATAGCCACCTTTAAATTAGGCTATTTGCCTAAGTCAAAGTGCACAATGTCTAAGGAGGACCAGGGCAAAAAACAAGTTCATTGTGATACAAATGGGAAGGTGATAGGTATAATAAAAAGAATAGGCATTCAGGCTCAAAATCAGGATCAAGGGATATTATTCACACATGGAAGGTCATTTAGGCTAAAAGTGGACTAATATTAACAACGTCCTATGATTATCTCCTAACCGCTATCCTACAACCAAGGCAACACCAATCGGGTAAGTTCTGGATTTAACACACAATGGGAACTAGGTAGTATCTCACACACACATGGCACAAAGGTTCATCACAAGCTACTACCCATTCGGTTCATGCAATTGTTTAGCAATGATTAACATGTCACTAGTAGTAATGCCATAACAAGATGCATAGTGGTCACACATAAATACATATCACACATTTATAAAATAGACCATTGGAGAGGTGTTCAAAAATCAACAAAAACATATTAACTGCCTAAGATACTTGTATTTCTCCTAGTCAACTACAACATTTTACAAAAAATCACAATACGCCTAAACATGCCAGCTCTACTAGGAACAAGACTCCAGGGAAAAGAGGCACGGTAACAAAAACACCAAGAGGACATCAACACCCATAAGTAGCCCCACCCTCAACTTAAAATCATGCAATGTCCCCAATGCATCAAACCAAAACAAGAGAGTTAGAAACATACCTGTGGCACCATGGGTGCGAAGATCTGATGTCAATCACATAATACAAATACAAATAACAAAATACCTTGGGTTGCTTCCCAAGCAGAACCTGATTTAATATTGCGGTACGACCCAACTCAATTTTTTCCTCCACCTTGAGGATATGAATTTCACCCCTAACTTAGAGTCTATCTTCTTGCCTCTCTCGTAGGGGGAGGTACAAAAATTAAGAAGTCAAGTAATGGATTAAGCGTGGTAAACTACTCAGCCTTAAAGTGAGGTGTGTTTTTATGTTGCTTGTCTAATGTAAAATCAAGAATATAGGATTCTTGTTCCTCATATTCACACTCTTCTACTATTTTAAATGATTCTACAGATAAGATATCATCTAAACATAATATAGAAAAGTGCTTTGAATGAGGCCCAATCAATCCTACTTCAAAATTTACACTATCTACTACACACTCACTTTTATTCAGCTTCTCGCCATCTTTATTTTGAATTGGGATAGAAACTTTATTAGAGATTTTCTTTGTTTCTTCTTTTGCCTCTAGCACCATGTCCTCAATCATGGCATCATCTCTCATGGTTGGTTCGGTTGGTTGGAAAATCACTGAGGTTTGCTCAACATCAAGATCAACATTAATATATGGTTCTTTCTCCTCATCTTCACACTCTTCCATTATTTTAAATGATTCCACAGACAAGATATCATCTAAACATAATATAGAAGAATGCTTTGAATGATTGACCTCTATATCCATATCCTCATGAATGATTGGCTTTAGGTCTTGACATATATCACATACGATATCATACATTTCTTTCTGGAGATCCAATATTCATTAAAACATATCTTTAATGCCACTCTTCCCAGTGCTTCGTTTTTCCTTTTCTTGACCATAAGACCTATCAAACTTATAAGAAGAACTAGAAACTGGGTTAGCACAATAGGGGGGCATTTGGATAATCACTCTAATGTTCATCTTGACCACCACATAAAGAACAATCATACTCCCGGTAGGTGGAGATGGCACACACATCTCTTTCTGGGGAGCATATCTACAATCTTGCAAAAACTGAGGTCCATCACAATATGGACATAGATCATCAAGATAAGATTTCCAACCACCAAACTCATGTTCATTCCACGATGCCATAGTAATAAGTAAACTAAAATAAAAATCTACCTAACACAAGAAATAAAAGAAAACTAAAAATAAATATTTACAAGTTCGAATTCAAGCAAGTAGGCTAAAATTCCAAACCAACTCAATACGCCAAATTATTCCTCAGAAACAGTGCCATTTTTTATAACGCTCAACTTGTACATTAATTTAGTGCAAGGAGGTCGTCGTCAATATATTTACCTAACTTTGGAGTCGGATTCGAATCCACAAGGAACAATGTGAGTGGCGATTAAACTAATTTGAAACTATAGCTATAAGTTGAATTGAAACAAATGATATGAAAAGATAAAATTGGGGTTTTTGATGATCAAACAAATGTTAAAGTTTTAACTTGCTTCAGAGCTCAAAACTAAAATTTCAATGGTTCAAATAAGTGATAGAGAGGAACTAGGGTAATGATCACTATGATTATTAACCCCCATTAAATAATAACTGTAGTATTGGGTTCTATGACTTGTGGGAAACACCAAATTATTAGTTTTGACAGTCCATCTAAGTGTTTCTCAGCCTAGTAAGATGTTGAACTCCCTAATTCTCTCGAACTTAGGAAATCATTCTATTCATACAGATTTTATCTCAAGTTGATCAATCTTATTACAGCATTAATTATTAGATAGGAGCTTAACCTTCCCAAATCCTTGTTGATAATTCACTACCTTTAGTTTATTTCTCAATTCGAGCAAATCAACATAAGGCAGGATCTATTATTTGCAACCAATAAATAACAATCATAACAAAGGAATTATCCGATGTCTCCACAATCACTCAAACCCTAACCAACTATTAAATCCATAGAGGAATAATCATAGATCATACAACCCTAGTTGTGGGTTTTAGTGCCACATGAAAAAGAAAGAGATAGCAATAACTATATTCATCATTCAAAGTAATTAAACTTATAAAAGATGAAGTCTAAATTTGATTCTCTTCCAAGTTCAAGAGAAAATTCCCACAACCAAATCAAAGTGTTGAAAATTGAATTCTAAGTTAAGAGCCCCTAAAGAGAGGTGAACTCCTTTGGAATAAGTTCCATATTTTTCTCCTATTTCATGAGAACCCTAGAACTTGTCCTTAAATACTTCAGCCTAATTATGGAAACAAAATCACAGATCACAGCTTTTTTTCTCGAACAGATGATGTTGTGGGTGACGGTTTATCAGGAGTCTGACGACTTATCAGGAATGTCGTCAGCTTCTTTTTACTTTTGACAATCTCTGCCTTAGGTTGACGATGAGATGTGATGGCTTATCAGACATATGATGGCTTATCAGAATTTTCGTCGCTTCTTCACTTCAAATCACATTCCCTGCCTAAACCTAACGATGAGCCTAATGGCTTATCACACTTCTGACGGCCTATCACTGATGTCATCAAGAATTCTAGCTGAATCTCTTTCTCTATCTAAGGCTGAAGGAAACTGTGATATCTTATCACAAGGCTGAGGACTTATCAGACAACTCATCAGTTATACTTCTCTCTCTACTTGCTCAAAAATCAACTCTTTACTTCCATTATTGTTGGTTCTCTTGCATCTTGACTTTTACTGCAATATCAAACAGAAAACAATCAAAAATGACAAAAGTTGCTTAAGACTTTGCAATTATTCTTAGTTAAAAGCCTCAAATATGTTAGCATCTGCTCACACATCAACATTGCATCATCATCCTCATGGCATCATACAAATAATTTTAGTTTTTGTTATATGCTTTATATATATATATATTGGTTATTGTTGTTTGTTATACTTGATTGTGTTTTATGTTCTTGGGAAACTCTGGAAATACTTGAGATTTGGGAAACGCCAGGAACATCAAATTTTATAGACCTTCTTTGAGGGATGTGCAGAAGGAGAGTCATGGATAGTGGTATTCCATATTGGATCTTATAGATCTCTCTGAAGGTTATGTTAGATAAAAGCCATGGATATTGGTCGTATACGGGTTGATGAATCCTCAATGGGTCCTGCATGGAGAGACTTGCCTCCGTAAGTGTATATGGGGTATTATATGGGTTGACGAACCCTCTATGGGTCCTACATTAGGAGGTTTGCCTCCGTACATGTATACGGAGAGGTCATCCGACAACCTCATGCTTCACCCTCCTTATCATCATTATCATTATCACCATCATTATCTTAATTTTTATTCATATGTGGTGTTTATTCTTTGACTATATTGCTTTATGATTGGATATCTTCCTATTTGTTCAATCTTTCCTTACTTGTATTTGATTCCCTTGTATCTGTTGTTCTCGTTTATTTTCTTAAATACGGTATAAATGTATACTTCTATTATTATATGGTATTTTTTTGTATTATATTTGGATATTATAGAACTTTTAGTGTCATTGGTGTAGTCTACCATTGTGGGACATTTTTTGATTGCAGGTGACGTACCCTTTTTGTGTATTTTGTAAGTGTTATTATCTACTTTACTCTGTAAGCCTATTATACCTACTTAGTAAAAGTGGACCATATTCACACATACAACATCCTTTCAGTGTAGGTTCTAGTTCGAATGCACCTCAGCTTAGTTAATTCGGGCGATATTTGGTACTTTCAAGGTAGTGGTTGACTTTAGGCATCCAGATGCATTCCATTACCTTTCTCTATAGATTGTGTCTTTACTTTTATTTTTGAGATAGGGTTTCTCTTGTAGTTAGATATCATATGTATTTTATTTGGATTTGATTTGTAATAGATACGTTCTAATACTATTGACATCGGGTTTGGGGAGTTACAAATGCATTTGATAACATTCTTTCCACCTTTATTTTACTTATCTGGTTCGACTTCGTTCTAGAAGCCTTACCTTGGGGTATTTTTGTCTTTTCCCCTTTTTGTGTGTCAGTTTGGGTGATAGGCTTACTTGTCAAGGTATGCACAATAAGTGTCATCTAACTCTAAGTTTTAGGTTGTGGCACACACACACACATATATGTAGCTAAAAATTGAACATGATATTATGAGGGTAAAATCCTTAAAACAAGAGATAGTCTAAATGATGAATGAAGAAAAATCTGTACAAAATCTAAAACTAGATCAAAATCTTAAGAGTATTATAATAGTTGAAGTCTATGTAAAAGGTCTTTGATAAATAAAATAATGAAGTCATAAAGTCATAAATCTATGGAAATTTCTTATTGCCGACAACCATCATGTGAACTCATGATGACCAACATCTAGCCTACGCTGGAGAGAGCCAGCATACACCTTGCTAGAGTATAAAACAAAACTTAACTTATAGAATTAGAACTAAGCCTCTTGGGATAAATAAAACCCACGGGGGAAATATTGTAATAGGATTTATGTTAAATGAACGCTTACTAGTTCGGTGCTAGATAATATCTAAAAATATACTGGTGCGAGTATGATGACATCTAACATAGCCAAATCATAGTTTGAGTTTGTACTCAATATGTGTGTATTATTATACTATTGTGAGCATATGCTCAAATCTCATGTCATGAATCATGTATTGTTAATCTTGTATTAAAAACATATCTTTTTGTCGGTTCATATAGCTTAAAGCATGAAAGCTTGCTAAACACATATCATAGCTTTTAGATACTTATCACGCTTCAAATATTTATAAAACGATCTTATAACATGAGTTTAGAATCGACAATATAACATGATCATATATTCATAAAATGTTCATAACTTTTATATTAAATCCCTCATAAAATTAGAATAAAGCCTGAGAAAACTAACCTGCAAAATTGGGCATAAAAATTGTAGCTTTATTATTAATATACTACTTTTAAAATAATTGTGTGAGGGTGGAATAAATCCATCACTAAATTCTTACGCACCTGAATAGAAGAAAAGATCTTTGAAGGAGAACTTGGATGGGTTCCTTGAAATCCTAAGCTTGGACATTTAGAGAAAACTTGTCAGTGTTAGAGTTATTGAGGAAAAGAATGAGAATAGATTTGTGATTAATTGTCACAATCCAAATCCTTCTGAGTGGAACCCATGCTACTTATTGGTGGGACAACCAACTGTCCCGAACGATGATCCTATAATTCACACTTAGAAGAAATAAGAGAAGTTAATCCGTCAATATATCATCCAATCTAAAACCAAATCATAAATACAACTAAAGGCGGAAAGGTACTTATGCAAAAATCATCCCTATGACTTAAAAGTCATCTGTACCCAAACATCAAAGAATGTCAACAAGGGGATACACCCCAAACTTGCAAAAAAAACCTTAAGTTTAGAACTAAAGACCTATGCCAATAAGGAAAAATTTCGTGGTAGCTCAGATATGATGCCTACCCTAAAATTATGATTTAATCGCAAAAATCACAAGTGAGGTCTCATAGGATCAGTTGCATGTGCGCTGCACTTAAAAAACTAAATGCAGGCGTAGTTTGAGCACAAAACAAGAACAGTATACTGGTAGGGTCATTTGGCCAACCCAAGATGAGAATATGAACATATAACTAAGTTATAGTACAACAAGTTAATCCATGTTTAACAAGAATACACTTAGCATAACAAGCAATAATGAACAATTAAGAATCAAATCAACAAGTCAACATATTATTCATATTCATATTCATCAGGCCAATGCCTTAGTTCATAATACCATTAACATATGACTAGTTATTTCTCTTAGACATTTTAACAAACTCCTTGAGGGCATATCTTTACCAAGACCAAAACCAAAGGAAAATCATCAAGTTTAGGGTTACTCATGACCCATTTGTTAAACCAAAATGACCTAGCACCCACATGTGAAAACCATCACCAAAAACATGTATAAACACAAGTTAAACCAAGAGTAAACAATACTCAACCATATGCAACAAAACCCTCAATTTTGGCTTTCAAACCACCATTTAAGAGTCATAGTCACTCTTTAAAACACATGATATTTGTTAACTAACAATTATGGAAGAGTCACATGCCTTATTCATGAAGATTCATGAAAGGAAATTTGACTCTTGAACCTCTAGATGAACACTTGTAGAAACCCTAGCCCAAATCTTCAAGAGAGAGTTAGAGAGTATTTTTTGAATTTTTTGATCCTCCAATGTGTATTATGAGAGGCCACAATATGTTATAAGATGTGGGGACTTAATATTTTTAGGGTGGTAAATATCTGGAGTACCCTCAACTTAAAAACTGAAAACTTGCTCGCATAAGGGTACGACCATACCCCCTGAACTGTACCCTATGGTATGAGTGGTACCCTTACTCGTACCCTAGAATATTCTTGGACCTCCATACTGACCAACATATGACCACCTAGGACTAACTCATATCCTAACATACAAGAAATACCCCTGACTCATACTATAGATAGAATCTACAAGGTTAAGTTTAGGGCATCATATGACTTAGCCATGTACACCTCGTACCATAACATACGAGAATTAAGATGCCTACTCGTATCTTATATAGAATGAAACCAAACTACACTACCTATCATACGAGAGGAGATCCATAAACCATATCTTAGTATACAACAAGTATGCTCAAATCATATGTTGTCCAGAAACTAAAACTCAAGAATTTTTCTAAGGGTCCAAAGTCAAGGTATTTCAATTCCCCTCCCTCCCTACTTGGATCATTCGTCCTCGGATAATGGGTAAGGCAAGCACAAGCATGAGTTAACACATTAATACACACCAAAATAACCTTTAACCAAGTTAGAAACAAATACATACAACAAAGATATAAAGATCAACACATACTTTATGCACGAGTTTTCGGAACGGAAAATAAATGCCGATACCTGGACTTCATATTCTTTTCTGCCACCCAAGTAGCTTCTTCAACCTTATGGTTCCTCCAAAGAACGTTTACCGAAGCCACATACTTTGTTCACAACCGACGAACTTGACAGTCTAAGATCTCAACCAAAACTATCTCATATGATAGGGAATCCAAGATACCCAAGCTCTCTAAAAGAACAATCGATGAAGGATCACCTACACACTTTCTCAAAATAGAGATATGGAAAACCAAATGAATAGAGCTCAAAACAGGAGGCAACTCCAGCTCATAGGCAATATTTTCAACCCTCTTCAAAATTAAATATGGACCAACACACTGGGGACTAAGTTTCCCCTTCTTACAAAACCGCATTACTCTCTTCATCAGAGAAAACTTCAAGAATACCCAATCTCCAACATTGAACTCTAAATCCCTATGCCTCACATACACATAGGACTTTTGGTGACATTAAAAAACTTTCAACATATCACAAATCACCTTTACCTTCTCCAAGGCTTGGCGAACCAAATCAGGGCGAAATAACTTACCCTCACCAACTTTATACCACTCAATAAGAGAATGACATCTCCTTTCATAGAACGCCTCAAAAAGAGACATGCCAATGCTGGAGTGATAACTATTATTATAGGAAAATTCAATCAAAGGAAAATGGTCGTACCAACTACCACTATAATCAATAACACATGCACGAAGTTTGTCTTTCAATGTCTGAATGGTTCTTTTGGCTTGTCCATCCGACCACAGATGGAAAACGATACTAAGTCACATCTTAGTTCCCAAACCCTTTTGAAATGATTGTCAAAGATGATATGAGAATGGAGAACCATGATCCGAGATGATAGAAATCGAAGCACCATGTAACTTCACAATCTCCGAAAGATATAACTTAGCGCAATCCTTTGCCGAATAATTAGTCCTCACCGGTAAGAAGTAAGCTGAATTGGTCATCCTATCCATAATAACCCAAATTAAATCATATTGATTCCAAGACCGAGAAAGATCGGTAATGAAATCTATATTAATTACCTCCCACTTCTATTCGGGCAACTCAATCTATTGGTACAAACCTTTGGGTCTCATGTGCTCATATTTCACTTGTTGACACACCATACACTTAGCCACATTGTTAGCCAAATCTAATTTCATATTATTCCACTAATAAAACTCCTTAAGAACATGATACATTTTCGTGGAACAAGGATGAATTTCATATAGAGATCATGAGCTTCTGTCAAAATCCTTTCCCTCAATCCATCCACGTTGGGGAAACATAACCTACCTTGGTACCTCAAGATACCATCACTACCAATTACAAAATTAATAACCTTTTGCTGACCCACATTCTTCTTAATCCCTATCAAATCAGGATCCAACATTTGTTTATTTCTTTATCTCAACAACAAGGGATGACTATGATACCTGATACACAAATACATCACCATCCTTAAAGTCTGTAAGAGAAACTCCAAGGTTAGGCAAATGGTGAATGTTCTTCACCAACTCCTGCTTATCCTCATCCACATGAGCTAGACTCCCTATGGATAACCTTCTAAGAGCATCAAAAACTATGTTAGCTTTACCTGGATCATAATGAAGACTCATATCTTAGTCCTTCAGTAACTCAAGCCACCTTCTTTTGCCTAAGATTTAGCTTTTTTTAAGTAAACACATATTGTAGGCTCTTATGATCAGAAAAAATGTCAACATAAATCCCATAGAGATAATGACGCCAAATCTTTAATGCTAATACCATCACCAATGATGTTGGATGAATTTATGCATTCTAGCATTACTATTCTAGCCTTTTTAGCCTTGTTTTAAGGATGATTTATGTTTTTAATGTGTTTATAATGAGATAAATGTTCATCAATCTGTCCAGGTATGTGTTTACAATTTTTAATGGTGTTCCCACATAATTTTTTATTCAAATTGATCATTTAGAAGTCAATCAAAAAAACTAGTGTAACTAGCTTGAGCTAGGTGTTTGTCTAGTCTATCGTGTTGTGTTTTAATGTATTTAATGAGTTCCTAAGATTGATATTGTTCATTATTATGTGAAACAACTTGGTTATAATATTCAATGGTCAATTTTATCAAGCCAAGGGTCAAAACAAGAAGGTAGAGATCAAACTGAATGAAGCCCATGCTTAGCCCTTGTTCCTAGTTCACCATTGAGGATGTTGTGTTGTTTTGAGCTCTAAATTGTTGTGTTTAATGTTATAGGATGCTTGGTGAATGTAATATGATGATATATTAAGGATTTAAAAGCTTTAAATCAAGTGGAAACAACTCAAAAAGAATTGGAATGGATCACGGATGCACACAAAATAGCTTGATGCAAATTTGGACACCTGAAAAGTATTGGAAGAGTGAGAGCGCGTGATAATGGATCTTGGCGCGTGCGGAATACCACTGGATTCAGAAGGTACAAACAGTCAACCAATGCAATTTATATGTAACGCGATGCCCCCTAACGCAATAATCAATGCGGCGCGTCACTGGGTTTGCAGACGACAAGAAACTGTTTCCTTGTTCAACAAGGCATGGGCTATTTCTTCCACTATAAATAGGACATTATGCACGTCTTTAAATACTTTTGGACATCTTCGGATAATTGTAGTCTTCTCTACACATTCTTTAGGGTTTATTTTCTTAATTTTAGTTTATTTCATGGTTTGTACCATCAATCCAAGGGATTGGATGATGAATATTTCCATTAACGGCTAAAACTCTTTTTTCGGGGTTAAGGACAAGATCATGACTACTTTCATTCTGAATTGATTTTGTTTAATTTCTTATCATTATGGTTGTTTATTTATTCTTGATTTAATTCTTTTGAGGATTGATCACCCTTAGAATACATCAATTGTCAACCTTGTGATCTCGGAAGAGAGAATAGGGAGATAGAACATGGGAATAAACAAAGTATGATTTGTATTCATTTATGAAATAAGGAATTCAAATTAGTGTCTAGGACAGGGATGTACTTAGATTCCTTACTTAATTCATAAGTAGGATGATAGCTTAAAGAACTTATTTGGATCATTACATCCCCGCTCAGCGATGTTGTTGTAAGGTTCAAATTTGGTAAATGGTTAAAGGTCCGGAGACCATGATCATGCAATTAACCCTATGAATCAACAACCAAGATAAGCAATTTAACAATTGAAGTTTAATAACATAGTATGATTATTCGTAAGCCTTAACCTTGGGCTTTTATCCATTGATTTTCCTAAGTCATTTACTTTTCCGCATTAGTTTAGTTTACAATTCTAAAACTTTATTTATTACTCTTATTAATTTGTTAAACTAGAATTTGATAGTTGTTTAACACAAGTCCCTGTGGGATCAATAACTCAGCTTTCTTGAAGTCCACTTTACTACTTGATAAGACCACGTACACTTGCCTGTGCACTAGGGCGCTGTCAAGTTTTTGGCGCCATTACTGGGGACTTGTATTTTAGCAATTGTTTATTTAAGTTTTACATTTAGATTTATTTGGTGTTTTTACTCTTGGTCTTGGTTTTGTTTTTGCATGAAACGGGTTTAAAAAGAAGTAAGTTGGCAAGAGATCGGGAGTTGGTTAAACCAAATCCAGAACCCTAGTAATTTTACCATCAACAAAGAAGAGGAGAAATCCCTCTCCTAAGTATTCTGCAAATCCAAGGAGACTAAGAGTATACTATTCCAATGGCTAAACAACAAGTAGCCAGGAGGACAGTTAGGGAAGTGGCAGTCCCTCTTTCGATGAACTTGACTTCCCCAATTCAAACACCGGCAGCTGGGGGAATTTTGAGTTGAAACATAATATGGTGCAGCTTCTTATCAACTGTGGATAGTTTGCAGGGCTTTCACACGAGGATCCACAGTTTACTGCAGACTTAGAAATTTTCAAGAAGCCATAAGAAGTTTAAAGTTGCACGTGGGGAAAAACTAGCAAGCATTAAATACTATACCACAAGGTGGGTTGCCAGCAGATATAGAAAATCCATAGCAGGTTATGGCAATCACCTTGTGAAGTGGTAAAGAGCTTCAAGGAAAACCTCCCAAGGCAACAAATGAGGTAAATGTTGATAAGGTAACCCGACAGGTAAATAATCGAGTTGCTGAAAATTCAAGAAAGTCTGAGTACTTGAAAGAAAAAATTGTTGCAAAAGAAGTGCAGAAGATGCTGCCACTACCCTTCTCTCAGAGGTAAATAAAAGCGAAGGAGGATACAATGTTCTAAAAGTTCTTTGACATATTCAGAGAGCTTCATATTAATTTACCTCTTTTAGATATTTTGCAGAGTATGCCCAAGTATGCAAAGTACTTGAGGGATATGGTGGCAAAGAAGGTAAAATTGTAGGATGTGGGAGTAATAACACTCACTAAAGAGTATAGTGTTGTGATGACACAGAAAATCTCTAAGAAATTGAAAGATTAGGGGAAGTTTGATATCCTTATTCAAATTGGGAGAAAAGTGGTCCATGCATTGAGTGACTTAGGGGAAATCATAAATTTTATGCCCCTATCGCTATTTAAAACATTGGGCTTGGGAAAGCCAAAACCGACTACTGTGGTGTTGCAGCTGGCAGACGGGTCATGTATACATTCAGATGGAATAATTGAGGATGTCCTCATAAAGTTTGGTAAATTAATTATACCTGTTGACTTTATTGTTCTTTATTTTAAGGCAGATGAACAGGTACCAATCATTTTAAAGCGTCCATTCTTAGCAACTAGAGAGGCCTTGATTGATGTTAGAGAAGGTACACTCAAGATGAGGGTAGATAATAAATAGGTGGTATTTCATGTTTACAAAGCACCCAATGTAACGTCCTAAGTTAAAGATTTGTGTTTGATCAATGTTATTAAAAAGGATAAGTGTGAAGTGATTAATCCACCATAGACCTCTTCATATGACCTGATTGAGCGGCCTAAGAAAAATCCACTATTTCCCAACATGATGAAGGTTAACGTGAATAGAGATGTTGAACTTGAGAATGCAAACTCATGAGGTCAAAAATAAATGAAAAAATTACTCCCAAAGGGGAATAAAAGGGTGAAGGAATATGGTTGAGTTGATATGGATCGTGCAGCGACACTAAATCAGGCGTTGCTTGGGAGGTAACCCAAGTTAATTAGGTATGTTCTATTTTTTAGTTTTTTAGTTTTTATTTCACGTAGTTTTTGTTTTTTTGAGTCACGGGTTGATAGGATGTCCAAGTACCAGAAACTTGAGCTAAGAAGAATAACAAAAATAGAGTGTGGGGTTCCATAGACCCCCTTTTATGCAAAAAGATGCTACAAGCTAGGATTAAAGGCCTCAGGGAGTATTTTTATCTCTTACTTTTAAGTTCACTTTGGGAACAAAGTAGATTTTTAAGTGTGGGGTGGGAAAATTCCAATTTTTGGCTCAATTTAAAATTTGTGAGATATTCTTGATAGTGTTATTTTTGATTGCATGGTGCAAGTGTTTTTTTTTGGTAAAAGCATGTTGATTGTGTGAATTACTATTTTTGAGACTCTTAGGGTCATGTTTTTTACTCTTATATTTTTTGGCTTAAATTTGAATTCATGTTATTATTTGGTTTGGAGTCTATGATGATCCTATTGAGTTGAGCATGTTCCATGTGCGTGTGAGATTTTTGTATATTTCTTGTTGCATGTGATGTATAAAATTTCCCGGTGTGTGTGAAGTGAAATAAACAATGTGGGTTTAGAAGATGATTTAGGCATTTCTTTGATAGCCTACTTTTATACCTTCTTTTTTACCTACCCTTACGCATTATCCTAGTTAACCCCATTGAGCCTTTATCCTTTTCTTTGGTAGCCTCATATGTAGCCTAATCCCTTCTTTGATAGACCATAATTTGATCCAAAAATGCTCCTAAGTTCTTTAATGAAAAATTAATTAAATAAGAAGTTAAGAAGTAAGACGAGAAAGGTCAAATTGATTCCCCAAGGTAATAGTTATTGGTGTTTATTTCTTATGTGTGGTGGTTAGGTGTGATGTAATTAATGCTAGAAATATTTCCATGGTCTAGAAAAAAAAGAGAAAAAAAAATAATTCTTGTGGTAAGAAACTATATGCCCACCAAGTGTTTGTGAAAATGCTTAAAGGAGATGGGGCGAAAACAAAATATATGGGTGGATGAAAAATTACAATATGATTGTTGGAGAGTGGTTTTAAATGTATGATGAAGTGTGTTAGAGCTCTTAGAGAGGTTAGTCACTATTTTTGGCCAAAATAGTTCCTACCCGTCCCTTAGCCTACATTACAACCTGAAAAAGACCTATTTGATCCTAGGTGTATTATTATAATATTAGTAGAGCACTGCACTAAAGGAAAGCTTATGGTTCATTGTATGTAACTTGTGAATTCCTTGTGAGGGTGAGCGTAACTTTATTCTTATATCCATCTTATTCTAATTGCATTATTATGAGTGATTATGGGTAACTCTCTTATTGTGAGGGGCACATGTTTGATGAATATGGGTGATTCTTAAGATGTGTTTGATCGAGCAATTAGAATGAGTTTTCCATTTGTGGAGTCCATTCTCGAGGCTAGGATGTTTTGAAGTAGGATTCGTAAGTTTTCAATTGTGTATAACATGCTTATTGTTGTAAACTTGCATTCCATGTAGTCATTGAAGTGCTAGCTTGAATTTCATGCTTGTAGTAGAAATGTGGAGACCTTAAAGTTCATGATTCTTTTAGTTAATATTTGTTTGAGGACGAACAAGGCTTTAAGTGAGGGGTGGTGATGTTGAGTGAATTTATGCATTCTAGCGTTACTATTCTAGCCTTTTTAGCCTTATTTTGAGGATGATTCGTGTTATTAATGTTTTTATGATGATATAAATGTGAATCTATGTGTCTAATTATGTGTTTAGAATTTTTTAATCGTGTTCCCACACAAGTTTTGATTCAAATTGATCATTTAGAAGTCAACCGAGAAAACTAGTGTGACTAGCTTGAGCTAGGTGTTTGTCTAGTCTATCGTGTTGTGTTTTAATGTGTTTAATGAGTTCCTAAGATTGATATTGTTCATTATTATGTGAAAAAACTTTTTTATAATATTCAATGGTCAATTTGATCAAGCCAAGGGTCAAAACAAGAAGTTAGAGATCAAAGTGAATGAAGCCCATGCTTAGCTCGTGTTTCTAGTTCACCGCTGAGGATGTTGTATTGTTTTGAGATCTAAATTTTTGTGTTTAATGTTATAGGATGATTTTTTAATGGAATATTATGATATATTATGGATTTAAAATCTTCAAATCAAGTTTAAAAAACTCAAAAAGACTTGGAATGGATCACGGAAGCACACAACACAGCTTGACGCAAATTTGGACACCTGAAAAGTATTGGGAGAGTGAGAGCGCGTGATAACGGATATTGGCGTGTGCATCACACCATTGGATTCAGAAGGCACCCAAAATAGTCAACCAATGAAATTTATATGTGACTCCATGCCCCCCAATGCGAAAACCAATGCATCGCGTCACTGGGTTTGTAAACGACAAGAAACTGTTTCCTTGTTCAACAAGGCATGGGCTATTTCTTCTACTATAAATAGGACATTATGCACGTTTTTATATACTCTTGGACATCTTTGGATAATTGGAGGCTTATCTACATATTCTTTATGGTTTATTTTCTTAATTTTAGTTTCTTTCATGGTTTGTATCATCAATCCAAGTGATTGGATGATAAATATTTTCATTAACGGCTAAAACTCCTTTTCCTAGGTTAAGGCCAAGATCATGACTACTTTCGTTGTGAATTGATTTTGTTTAATTGCTTAACATTATGGTAGTTTTTTTATTCTTGAATTAATTATTTTGAGGATTGATCACCCTTAGAATACATCAATTGTCAACCTTGTGATCTCGGGAGAGTGAATAGGGAGATAGAACATGGCAATAAACAAAGTATAGTTTGTATACATTTATGAAATAAGGAATTCAAATTAGTTGCTAGGACAGGGATGTACTTAGATGCCTTACTTGATTCATAAGTAGGATGATAGCTTAAAGAACTTAATTGGATCATTACATCCCCGCTCAACGATGTAGTTGTAAGGTTCAAATTAGGTAAATGGTTAAAGGTCGGGAGACCATGATCATGCAATTAACCATACGAATCAACAACCAAGATAAGCAATTTTACGATTGAAGTTTAATAACGTAGTATGATTGTTGGTAAGCCTTAACCCTAGGCTTCTATCCATTGATTGTCTTAAGTCATTTACTTTTCCGCATTAGTTTAGTTTATTTTTAGTTTACAATTCTAAATCTTTATTTATTACTCTTTTGTATTTGTTAAACTAAAATTCGATAGTTGTTTAACACGAGTCCCTATGGGATCGATAACTCGGCTTTCTTTAAGGCCACTTTACTACTTTATAAGACCACATACACTTGCGTGTGTCTTGGGCGCTGTCAGCTAACAACTCCAAGTCATGAGTAGGGTAGTTCTTCTTATGAACTTTCAATTTCCTAGAAGCATAGGTCACCACCCTACCATGCTGCATCAATACACAACCAAGCCCAACACGAGAAGCATCACAATACACTACAAAACCATCATTACCCTCGGGCAAGGTCAAAACCAGAGGTAAAGTCAACTTATCCTTCAACTTCTCAAAAATACCCTCACACGCATATGACCACAAGAACTTGACCTTCTTCTAGGTCAACTTAGTCAATGGGGAAGCTATAGTCAAAAAAACTCTCCACAAACGTACTATAGTATCTGGCCAAACCCAAGAACTCTGAATATCGATTGGAGTCGCATGTCTAGGCCACTTCTTAACAACCGCAACTTTTTTGTGAAAAAAACCACCATGATCCCTTCACTAGAGATAACATGACCAAGAAAAGTCATAACCTTCAACCAAAACTCACACTTAGAGAACTTGGCATACAAACAATGATCCTTTATGGTCTGCAACACCAAACAAAGGTGATCTACGTGATCTACCTCTCTCTTAGAATAGACCAAGATGTCATCAAAGAAGACAATGACGAACACATCCAAAACTATTGAAAGACCCTATTCATCAAATCCATAAATGTCGCCAGAGCATTGGTCAACCCAAAAGAGATAACTAGAGACTCATAGTGACCACGCTGGGTCCTAAAGGCAGTCTTAGGGAGATCCACTTCCCTAATCTTAAGTTGATGATAAGCTGACCCAAAATAAATTTTAGAGAAACACTTCACACCTTGAAAATGATCAAACAAATCATCGATCCTAGTAAGAGGATACTTATTCTTTATGGTCACCTTATTCAACTGACAATAATCAATGCACATTCGAAACATCCTTCTTATGCACAAAAAACATAGGACCACCCCAAAGAGAGACACACTGGGGTGGATAAAACCTTTATCTAAGAGATCCTTCAATTTCTCCTTAAGCTCCTTCAATTCAGGCAGAGCCATTCTATAAGAAGGGGTAAAAATAAGACGAGTGTCCAAAACAAGATCAATCCCAAAATTAATTTCCCTATTAGGAGGAATAGTAGGACGATCATCAGAAAAAAAAAACTTAGGAAACTCATTAACCACCGAAATGGATTCTAGAGAATGACCTTCCAAGTTAGAATATTTAACCCAGACTAAATGACACAAATACCCCTTAGAAATCAACTTTTTGGGCTATAAGTTAGGAGATGAACCTCCCCTTGGGCACTTAAGAACCCCCTTCCCATATAATGACTGGCTAATTAAGGAATTTAAACATGACTTTACGGGTTCAACAATCTAGGGAAGCATAGAACGAATGCAACCAGTCCATCCCTAATATGTCATCAAAGTCAACCATATCCAACTCTATCAAATCCACAAGAGTTTCTTTACAACCAACAGCTGCCACACAGACCCTACAAGAGTTTCTTTACTACCAATAGCTACCACATACACCCTATAGACTCTTTTAACAACCACCGAGTCTCCTACCGAGGTAGAAATAGAAAAAAGAACTAACAGACACTCGAGACCAAAATCAAAATGCACAACCACAAATGGAGTCACATAAGAAAGTATGGATCTGTATTAAGTAACAATACACATCATGGGAGAAAAATTTCAACATACCAGTCACTACATCGGGGGATACCTCAGAATCCTGGTGAAACATAAGAGCATATTACCTATTTCATCCAGTGCCAGAACCAGAAGTAGAAATAGATGCTGAAGTAGAATCCTTTGGTGCAGTAGTAGAAGAAGAGCCTATAGGAACACTGTTAGCTGCAGAAGCCATCCTAACACGGCAATCACGTTATATATGACTAATCTGACCACAATATAAACATTTGTTATTCCTTTCATCACAGAACCCACTATGTGACCGCACATAAAATCTACAAGGAGGGTGGGATGGTGCCAACTGAGCCCCACTAGCCTGAGATTAGGCACCCAATTCCCAAAACCCACCATGAAACTGAGACCAAAAATCACCTAAAAACTTTGGGTAAGGAGAACTAGTTGTGTAGAAAGAACCAGAACTCCCTCACTTCTTTCTTTCCCACTTACCACCATCTCTACCACCTTGCTCAGAAGGCCTAAATTTTTTCCTTGCCTCTCACTAAACTCAGCTTATTTCTTCTTCTTCTCCTCTACTTGTTGCATGTACACAACTAATCTAGAGATATCTATGTCCTTGATCAACAAAGCCATTTTACTCTAAAGAACTAACTCACGAGATAGTCTCAAAGAAAAATTTCTCATTCGGGCTCTCATGTTAGAGACCAACTCATGAGCATACCTAGACAATTGATGAAATTTCAAGGCATACTTTTTGACAAAATCCTACCTTGCCTCAAATTCACAAACTCCTCTACTTTGGATTTCCTCAACTCAAGAGGAAAGAAGTTCTCCAAGAATGCAATAGATAAATAATCCCACACGGCAGAACTAGCATCTTCACCTCTCGACAGTTCCCACTCTTCGTGCCACTAGTGCACCGCATTTTTTAATTGATAGGGAGTAAACTCAACACATTCAACCTCTGAAACATACATAATCAAGAAGATCTTCTCCATTTTATCAATAAAACTTTGAGGATCCATCTCAACCCTTACACCTATAAAAATAGGAGGATGCAACCTTATGAACTGGCCAACCCTTGTGGCCTCAGAAATGGGGATACAGGAACACCATGCTCACACTGAGAAGCTAACAACTGAGTCAACAGATTAATGGAGTAATGGAACTCAACATTAGTAGCATCCCCTTAAGGAAACTGAGTATGAGTATCACCCTCAGGAGTAGGGTTAGTTGGGGAAATCAGATGCGAAAACCCTTGACCAGGTAAGGACTCCAGAAGTAGAGTGTGTCCCATCAACATTATCCCCAATTGGAATAGAGGAGTTTGCATGAACATCAAATCTTCTTGGAGGCATGATCTGAAACACAAGCAAATGGAAATCAGAAGAATCCAAGACCATAGACTTTATAGCTTAAAGTATGACAATAAGAAAGTGAAACATTCCTAAATGCCTTGTAGACTTCCTCTTATAAGTGGGGCGTACTACGTACCCATAAAAGAGACTATACTTGACACATCTTTGTGGACACCTAACTGACCATTAACTTGGCTCTGATACCAACATGACACAACCCAGACTAGTTCCTTATTGTAATGGGCATCTCAAGCCCAACAAGGACCAGAGATTACCCCGTTACTGAAGCCAACTAATTGACATATATCCTGAGTCAAATAAATCTTGAATATGTAACAAGATGGAGTAATTAACAAGTCCAAGACCTTGGGATAGATTCATTACCCTGACCAATCCAAATAAGTTAAACTATCCAATACCAAACCAACAACCATAACATAAGAACGAAATTTGTGTCTATTTCATAACGTACCCAAGTCCACAGTTTGTCCCTACAAAGACTCTAAGAATAATCTAAGAATATCTAATCAGGACATTCCCCCGACCATAGTCAAAATCAATATCCAAGTCTAAACTATAAAGACATAAGAAAACTTAAAGAAAGAAATGAAGCCTTTTGAAGTATGGAAGCTCACCACTTCAAGTCAACATAATCTGTCCCTGAGTACAAACACTAAATAGGAGGTGTAGTATGACAAACACTTACATCTCATGGGGATGCAGCGTCGAAGATGGTTAACGGTTGAAGCGCTATCATGTAACTAAAGGATAAGGATAAAATAGTGTCAATAGTTCAAAACCAATCAATCAATGCATATATCAATGTAACACATATATACATATACATATAGATTTAGATATACCGTATTGGGATAGGGAACCAGATTAGCATGAACTTTGAAATTGTTAACCTAGGTTGTGTAGCATAACCGTCATAGAATAAGGCACCCATGGGCTATATGGGCCCAGATCTTCCCTAGCTAGAAGGGTCGTAGTGTATGTAGCCACACGAACCAGAGAATATCCATAACCATATATGTCTTTATAGGGGAATCAAACCTCCTGTCATAATCAAGGTGACTTAAGCACCGATACATATCGTAAGGGGGACTCGAACATCCTTTTTATATGTTTATTTTGGGGACTCAAACAACCCTATCATAAGAAACCTATACCGGCTAGTGCGATTTCCAGTGTTAGTCCTTCGGACTCCACTTTTATGGTCGGGATACACATCTCGCTTTAATGCCCAATTTAAAACCATTATTTCACATGCATAACCATTAAGTCAATTACTACCAAAGACACTTCGTGTGTATCATCATACCAATGCCACTTACATGCATACAATATGGCATTATATCAACCATTCATTCATTTGACTTTGGGACTCGAAGACAAATACCAAAACATATGACTAGTTATTTCTCTTAGACATTTTCACAAACACATTGAGGGCATATCTTCACCAAGACCAAAACTAAAAGAAAATCATCAAGTTTAGGGTTACTCATGACCCATTTGTTAAACCATAATTACTAATCCCACACATGTGTAAACAGTCACCAAAAATATTTATAAACACAAGTTAAACCAAGAGTAAACAATACTCAACCATATGTAACACAACTCTCAATTTTGGTTTTCAAACCACTATTTAAAAATCATAGTCACACTTTAAAACACATGATATTTATAAACTAACAATGAAGGAAGAGTCACATGCCTTATTCACGAATATTCACAAAGAGAAATTTGACTTTTGAGCCTCTAGATGAACACTTGTAGAAACCCTAACCCCAATCTTCAAGAGAGAGTTAGAGAGTGTTTTTGTAATTTTTTAATCCACCAATGTGTGATATGAGAGGAAAAACCATTTTATAAAATATGGGGACTTAAGTGTTTTGGGGTGGGAAATGTCTAGAATACCCTCAGCTTAAAAGATGAAGACTTGCTCACAGAATGGTACGACAATACCTCCTGAACCATAACCTAGGGTACGAGTGGTACTGTTAACTTGTACCCTAGCATTATCTTGGACCTCCATACTGAACACCATATGACCATATAGGACTAACTCATATCCTAATATATGAGAATTACCCCCCTAACTAATACCCTAGACAGAATATACTAGGTTAAGTTTAGGGCATCATATGACTTGGCCATGTACAACTCGAACCCTAATATACAAGAAGTAAGATACATACTCATACCTTAGATAGAATAAAACCAAACTTCACTGCCTAACATATGTGAGGGGAGCCATTAATTGTATCTTAGCATACAACAAGTATGCTAAAATCATATGTTGTCCAAAAACTAAAACTCAATAATTTTTCTAAGGGTCCAAAGTTGAGGTATTTTAGATATGCAATTGGACCCACTTCCGCAAGAACTTTGAAGAGACCTATATATTGAGGGCTGGGTTTTTACCTTTTATCGAACCTCATAACTCTCTTTATGGGAGGCACCTTGAGCAAATCTTGATCACTAACCTTAAATTACATGTCGCTCACCTTAATGTCCACGTACTATTTTTGCCTACTTTAAGTATCCCACATCTTTGCTTGAATGAATCTTACCTTATCTGGAGCCTCCTTCACTAAATCTTTGTCCAAATACCTAATATATCCCATCTAAACCCACCCAATAGGTGACCTACCTTTATTCCATAAAGTATCTCGAATGGTGCCATATCAATACTGAAGTGATGAATGTTATTGTAGGAAAACTCACACGGACGAAGAACCTGGTCCCATGACCTCCAAAATCAATCACACAAGACCTTAACATGTCCTTTAGCACTTGATTCATCCTTTCCAACTAGCCATTATTTTAGGGTGAAAAGTTGTGCTAAACGTGATCTTGGTGCCCAACTCCTCATGTAACCTATGCCAAAACTTGGAAGTGTACTTTGCATCTCTATAAAAAAATGATAGTAAATGGCACTCCATGATGTCTTACAATCTCCTTAACATTAATTTTAGCTAAGTGTTGAGAGTTGTAGTCTACCCAAAATAATAAGAAATGAGTTGACTTTATCATCCAATCTACTATCACCCAAATGGAGTCATACCTCCCCAAAGTATTTGGGAGGCCCACCACGAAGTTCATACTAATACGCTCTGAATTATGCTTAGGTAAAGGCATCCTCTGAAGTAACTCTGCACTTCTTTGGTGCTTATACTTTGCCTTCTGACAATTTTGACATTTGGACACATAAAACAGTATGTCCCTTTTTAAATCAAGCCACCAATAAATCTGCCTCAAGTCATTATACATCTTTTTTGTACCCAAATGAATAGAATAACACAAGTCATGGGCCTCTAAAATTATATCATTAGTTGAATCACCAACTCAACGAACATGTAATTTTCCCTTAAACCACAACACCCCTCCTAGTTTTAAAATGGTGTCGCCACCTCTCCACGCACACCACTTTATTTTAAAGTGAATTCAACTTCTTATTCTCAAATTTCTTGGCCTTAATATTCTTCGTGAATGTTGATTTTACTTCTACACTAGCCAATATACCACCTCTATCTGAGACCTCAAATTATATACTCAGAGATGCTAGAGTTTAAAACTCTGTATCTAATGCCTGGATACCCTAAAAATGATAAACTACCCATACTTACAATTTTTTGGCTCAATGAATCTACCACCATATTTTCCTTACCTGGATGATACGGAATACTCACATCCTAAACCTTCAATCATTACATCCACCTCTGTTGTCTTAGTCTCAAATACTTTTGAGTAAGCATATGTTGTAGGATATGATGATATGTAAACACCTCAAAATTAACACCATAAAGATAGTGTCTCCAAATATTTAATGCAAACACTACCATTGTCAACTCTAAGTCATGGGTTGGGTAGTTCCTCTTTAAAGAAAACACCATCATTGCCAACTCTAAGTCATGGATTGGGTAGTTCCTTTCATAAGGCTTCCACTACCTCAAAGAATAGAAATGACATTCCTATCTGGCATCAACATAAAACCCAGACCCAAAAGTGAGGCACCACACAACACTATAAAGTCCTTACCTTCAACCAACAATGAACGAATAGGTGCTTCAGTCAAAAGTGTCTTGATCTTTTAGAATCTCTTTTCACATTGGTATTCCATAAGGTTTTAATATCCGAAACAAATACTAAATTATGAATCTAAAAAAATGACTATCTGAATTTGATAAGATAAAGAAAATCTGAATAACTGACTGACATGCCAACTGAAGTTTGAATACTGAATAACAAATTATAATGTTTGAAAGCCTTTAGACTGACTGACTGTGAGTTGTTGGAATAGACCCCAACTAACTCCACTAACTACTGAACTAAAAACATAAAGTAAAATAATTTATCCTCAAAATATGAGGACTCACCGCTGCTACTGCTGAGAGTCTGAGAAGTCTAAGCGTGATCTGGGAACTTAGCATCAGAACCAATGATATAATATATCATAGCGCAAAAAAAAGGTATGTGATCAGTACTTTAAATTTACTGGTATGCTAAATGAGGTAGGCTGACATGCATGATTTCATGAACAGGAATAATAATTGTCTGAATGTACATGTAAAACCAGGAGTACTAAATAGAGAGCATGAAATCTGTAGACACTAAAAATATGTGAAATTTGTAAATATTGTGTATGCATGAAAGTCTGTAATTAATGAAGGTATGTGAAATCTGTAGGTACTGTGAATGCATGAACAAGAATAAACATGAACTATATGAAATCTTTAAACTAAAATTACTGATATATGTATGCCTTGTTCAAACAACACTGTGACTGAACTACTGGTCTAATTACTAGACTGAGACTGTGGGAGCTATCATCTAACTGACATGCCCCAATCTGAGCTAATCAGGGTCCAACCAGTAACCCCAGTTAGAAGGGTGCTAATACCATGCCACGGGTACTAACATTGGCTATATGGATCCACTAGTCTGGTATATTGTATTGTCTCAAAGGACGAACGGTGTCAAGCCTAATCTGATAGGTGACCCCTGCAAGATAGTCAAGCCTATACTGATGGGTGACTTCTCATATCCTACACTGGCTACATAGTTTTGAAGTTTAGAGACTGCTACTAGTGACTCTGCCTATCTAATAGGGTAGCCACCATCCCTACACTCACTCGTTGCTAAATCATACTCCTAACTGAATGACACTGAGTTACTGACTATTTCTGAGTTTAACTGACTTATCAAGTCATGCTCATGATGTATTCTAAAGTTATTCACAAGATACTAAGATGAATAGCTATGAATTTTGGGTATTTAATACCCCCAGGACTCAAAAGCAATAACAGTAAAATGATACTAAAGCTTGGAGGACATAGCATGAAGGCTTTTATTAAATATTCATTCTTGTAAGCATTTTATCAAACACTTGATATGTGTTGTGTATATAGAGCATGGGAATTAGTTTAAATCTTTCAGTAAAGCACAACTTCAAAACCATTATCACAAATCATGAATTAAATTAGTGGACAACAATATTCAATCATATGGAGTGTAGTAATAGACATCAAATTCACTAAACTATGGTATAGAACAAGATTCTTGGAAATTCATGGTTTAATCATAATTTAAAATCAAGATAACTTGAAAAGACCATAATTTTTAAATTTAAATCAGATTCTTAGACTCCATGGGTGAAAGGAGCTCATGGATGAACATCTAACATACCTTAGTTAATGAATTTGAGAGGATTGATGGAGTGTTCTTGAGATTTGACCTTGAATTTGAGAGTTAGGGTTTTTGTTCTTGAGAAAAGGATCTTTAATTTTTAAGAGAAATTGAATAATGATGATTATTGAGGTCTCTAATGGGTTAAATCTCGTGTTTTAGGCTGATTAGGGCAGTGGGAAAAGACCTAAATACCCTTAAGGAAATTTAAAAACTTGGAAGTGAAAGCTGGAAATCCTGATTTTTAGCTACAGCGCGATGTGGTGCTATCACAGTGGGCCACTATAAATTGACAACTGGGACCTGGAAGTATGACACGACGTGGTGACATCGCAGTAAGACTTTGGAATGCCATTTTGTCCACCTCCGCAACGCACCATAATCACGTAGCTTCACTGAAAAGGGACAATTGTTAGATGGGACATCACCGCAATGCGGTGAAATCGCAAAGTCTCACTAGAATTTGAAAATTATGGTTTTAAACTTCTTTGAAACATGCTACGGGCCCAAATCATGGTGTTTTATGACTGAAACTCAAAATTACCATAACTTCTTACTCGTTTATCGGATTAAGGCAAATTTTATATCGTTGGAAAGCTAGTTCTATTTTCCATAAGTTAGTGGGCTCTAAACTGAGAAATAATGAGTATTTCAAAAAATTTATATATATGAATACTCATGTATTGAGACCTAAATTATTCTTGGGAAATACGGGGTATTACAATAACAAACACTACTGGTGAACCCAAAGTTACTATCAATACCACACAAGCAAAAACTAAGTTCCACTTCCCTGCAACGGCACCATTTTTTATAATGCTCAACTTAAGCCATTAACTTGGTGCAAGGTGGTCATTGTCAATATAATAACCCAACTTGAGTTAGGGTCGAATCCACGAGGAGTGTAACCAGTTTTCAAGTCCTATGTATGTTAATTGTTACAAAGTATTGACCTGCAATGTTAACTTAAAACAAGACATGAATTAAATTGGGGGGGTTAGGATTTGGAATGTTTTTTAAAAAAAAATAACTTGAAACACTACTTGAGAAAAACAATTTTATATTAAATTCTAATAAGAGAATAGTCCTGGGATTATGCTTTCCTAGGGTGAAATTCAAATTCTTGTTAATGAATATATGGGTAGGCTAGGTTAGCGATTTTGGTGTTAGTCTTTCAATAAAACACCAAAATATCACTCATGGATTCTTTCAAATACCTTATGGGTGTCGTAAACAAATTAAACTAAAACCTCAATTGGACATCATTATTTCTAGGATGATACCCAAGACATAGCAAATTCACAATCCATCCTTATTTCAAAGACAATGTAAAGGAATAAGATAACATCTAATTTATTGTTCACAAATACTTGTCACCCAATCCCTCTTTCAAGGATTGTGTATGATTTAAGGAAATACCTGCATCACTCTTTTAAGAATGATATGGGATTTAGGGAAATTAGGGCTTTCACCCACAAATTCCAAGTTAACAATCAAGTATTAGTGAAACCCAACATCATTAACCAAGAATTTGACACTAACAATCAAGACCCACACACATGTGTACCCTATTAAAAAAATAATCCCAAGTTGATATTTTGCTACTTATAAGATTGAAGAGAAAAGATACACCCAAATTAGCACCCAGTGTTTCCATTGATAACAACCAAGAATAATCCCAAAGCTTGAATATCAATTCAAAACTAAAATCTCTTAGAAATTTAGCTTTAATTTTATTTCCCAAATTAGTAGGGTTTTTCTCAATACAAAAATTTAATTCTAGTTGGAAGATTCCACAAATGTGTAAGGGTTTTTCCCATTTGAGAATTGGGTTCATCTACTAAAAATTATGAAACTGCCCTTGGGTATGTGACCACATAATTACGATTGCTATTTCTAGATCATAATCACTACTCCCACGATTGTGGTGATCCTCTTATGATTGCCAACTTTGACTTGGTCTTGACTGGTCGCGATCATGACCATTAGATCGTGATCGCGGTAACTAAGAGTCAATCCCTGCTTCGGATTTTCTAGCTTTTGCACTAACTTTGCCCTTTTTCTCCTCTTTTCAGCTTACTTCACTTGTTTTCTCCCAATCACTTGTAAACCTGCAAAGCATGGGAATTAGTGCATTCAAATAGCAAATTTGCCTAATTTACACAATTTAATCATAATAGTTTGCACAAATTTTGATGTCAATGACTGCTAAATTTACCACTCATCAATAACCAGGTCATACTCAGAATTATATTGAAGTCCAACATATCCAGAATAACAAAGTCTACCCAAGTATGAAAGCCCATAAATATTATAGGAAAAGAACGATAAACATAGGTTACTACCGCAGACTTACCTACTAAAGTATACACATAAATTGGATAGTTAAGTACATCATAAACCAGATTCAAACCCACCACAAATTGGATAGATACATAAAAATAAGTAGACCCCAGATCAAATAATATAGAATCCATCAAATCACAGATAGAAATAGTACCTATGATCACTACGTCAGGTGCCTCACCATTAGTCTTTCCCAAAGTTGCATAATACCTATCTTAGTTATCAGTCTGAGATAATTTTTTCTAGCTTCACTCCACGTAGTTCCACCATTTCCTCGGCCACCTATCTGATTTCCCCATCCTCATTATGGATTACCCTTGACACGGTCTCCCTCTCCTCTACCTACTGGGACTATAGCACGAGTCTATTGTTGCATCTGGGCATTCGTATACCTTACAAGACACTTTCTCTTAACCTGACTAGTTACACCCTAATAGTAACATCCCTGCTAAAGAGAAGTCATATTGGTAGAATGGTAAAAAGCCTTTTGGCCCGTAGAAACCTGTACCTAAGAAGAACCTTTAGTTAGATGCATAGTAGAAGTTGGCAAGGTTTACTGAATAAGAAAGGATAAATAGGCCTACTTACCGTGTCCTTTAGAGTAAGACCCAATGATTCCCAACATTCTAAGATTTCTTGGCTAATATCTTAGCATGGCCCACTTAGGTAACCCTCTCCAACTTCTTCACATAGTAAGAAAATTTATAGAATCCTTTTCCTGCTGAAGTCATATGCACAACAGTACCTGAAGGACATAAATCAAACCTTCAATATAGAGGTGAATTTTGTTCTTCTCATAAGTCAATAGATCTATTGCATAGGGACACAAAGTATGGAACTTGGCCTCATAGGCCACAACCGACATATCACCCTACTCCAATTCTAAAAACTCATCCTTCTTGGAGTCATGGGAGTTGTGGCATATATTTTGTTAAGAAAAAAGCATGGAAATGCTCCCAAATCAATGGAGTAAAAATCGATAATCAATATACATTCTCCCCCATTTCTTAGCATCATTTTTTATCAAAAATAAAAAACTTAACTCTATGTTACTTCACAATCCCCATATTATGTAAACCTCATAGGAATTGATAATAAACTCAAAGGTATCCCCAGATGTAGTACCTTAGAACGTTATAGGTTTTATCTTTAAAAATTTTGTCAGTGGTTTATGTTGTGTACTAGTCATCATCGAACACAACATCAGATGAGGAAAAATATTGGTCCATGAATCATCATCCATTTTAGGAGCCAAGGTGTCAGTAGGATAAAAAAATTGGAGCCTGATAAACTAATATCGTAGGTGTGGCTCCAGTTCAATCCAACCCACTCAAAAGAGCAAACACCAATTGAACAACCCCACTAGACATAGAGGTAGTCTTGCAACCCCAGTTTGAGCTACTACCTCAGGATCCCCACTCTATTCCCCTACTGCTTCCATCTCCTCTAAATGATCCTAGGGTGGGGGACGTGATGTTGACCTCTTAAGATTCTGGATAATCACCACTTAAGCTCCATCTTTAGATGGTATGGCTCATCCTCTCCTTCCCCTTCCACTTTCTCTCACTCATTCTTTTAGACTTTCAATTGGCTTTGTTGCTGTAGCAGATGGTATGGGAGTTTTCAGGTAAAATCCATGGCGACAATAGGATAAATAATTAGAAATTGATAAGTTAATAATATGGGTGTGGTTCCAGTCATCCGACCCACTTATAAAAGCTAACACTTATTGAACAATTTCTGTGGACAAAGGGGTAGTCCTACAACTCTAGTGAATGTAGGAATGGTGTCTCCCCCGTTGTTAGGCATGGGGTACTTATCTTCACCATCAGTTAGGTATGACATATTAGTAGCATTCCTTAATTTCCATACCTATGGTGCCACCATAAACTTTGAGAGGTCCTCTGTCAGTTAGGCATGATACCTAAGTCCTTCGGGATATCAGATTAGTGGATCCATACAGCCAATGTTAGTACCCATGGAACGACACTGACACCCTTCTAATTGGTATTACAAGTTGGACCCCAATAATAGATTTGGGACATGTCGGTTATAGCTAGCTCCCACAGTCTCAGTTCAGTATTCTGTACAAAATTTAGTTCAAGTTCGCTTGACCAAAGCATACAGATTCTCATCTATTCAGTTATCAAATTTCAATTTATAAGTTATTTCAGAAATGTTTATATGTTTGGTCTTGCATTCGCAGTATTTCAGTTTTCATGCATGCTTACTCAGTTTTCTTAGATTATTCAGTCAGTCATTACTTTATGCATGGTTAACCCATGTATTTAAGCCTAACCTCATCTCATATACCAGTAAATTCCAAGTACTGATTGTATACTTTTCTTTGTGCTATGATGTCTTATATCATAGGTTTGGATGCTTAGTTTCTTGACCATAATTAGACAATTCAAATTATTAGCAGCAGCAGTTATGGTGAGTCCTTATATATTGAGGACCTGTTATGTTTATTCAGTATTTACTCATTTGGTTTTAGTTTGTCATTTGGAGTTAGTTAGGGCTTGTAATATCAACTCTTTTTACTTAGTTGAGAGGCTTTCATACATGCAGTCAATCAGTTAGATAGTTAGTTGGTTTTATTAGATTTTTCAGATAAGTTTTGATACGTATTTTAGTATCCAATTTTACATTGTCTTATTAGTATTTAAAACTTATGGCGTTAACAGTTTACTTCCTCACATGTGTATTTTGTTACTTTACTAAGTGCTCACAGTAGGTACCAGTTCATGAGTTATCTTGTGGTCACTTATGACCGTTAGCACTATTGTCGTGACTATGGGGTAGCCTCGGGTCATGACAAAACTTGGTATCAGAGCCTAAGGTTTTATAGTATCCTAAGGAGTCTGAAAAGCCACATTGAGTGGAGTCTTGTACATGGGTGTAAAGCTCACCACACTTATGGACAAGAGGCTACAAGACATTTTAGGAAAAGTTTCCCTTATTTCAATATTCATGTCGTGAGATAGAGCATGAGCTCTATTTAAACACTCTTTGTGACTCATCCTTTATTTTGTTTATTGACAATGCCTCTCAAAAGAAACAATGGAAGAAGGAACAGGAAGAAGCATGCACATCCGCCTTTTCAGGAAGATCCCTTGAATCATCATGTCTCTCTCACCAAATTTAGAGCTATTTTCACTACCTTATCTCATACAGTAGTTGTTCAGAATGATCAATAAGATGTTGTCCTATATAGGCTTCAGGTTCATGCTCACAAGAGTGATGAGGAGAAGTGTAGGGAGAAAGAGAGAGAGAATAAGAGGGCCAAATCGGGTAGTTTTAAGTCAGGGTCAAAGAGTGGTAACCATTCTCAGTTCCATCAAAAACATCTCAGCCCCATCTCCTTCTTCATCTAGTGTGCTAGTTTCAAAGTTTAGGAATAACAATCGGGATAGAGCGCTAGGCTCTAAGCCCCAGAGTATTATGAACAGTGGTCGTACTAATATGCACTACGAAAAGTATGGTATGAATCATCAGGGTGTGTGCAAGGCTGGTAGTGATGTGTTTTTTTGGATGTGTCAAGCTAGGACACAAAGTCAAATAATGCCCACAGATGGGTCAGCATAGTCAGCATAGTCATTCCCAAGTTCCAGCTAGTCTCCCAACTCAACAAGGTGCCACTTCCAGTGCAACCAGTGGATAGCGCCAGAATAGGATGTATGCACTCTAGTCCCGACATGATCACGAAAGTTCTCATGATGTGGTTATGGGTACGTTATAGGCCTTTCACCTTCATGTTTATATTTTATTAGTTCCCAAAGTTTTGATTTCTTTTGTGACTCTTTATATAGCTATAAGCTTCGATGTCAGTCCAAAAATATTAGCAGAGCCTTTCTCAGTATCTTCCCCAGTGGGTAAATCTATTACAACCAGACGGGTATATAGAAATTTCCCGATTATAGTATCTCAGAAAAGCACTTTGATAGATCTTGTGGAGTTAGAGATGACTAATTTTGATGTCACTCTCGGCATGGATTAGCTCTACTCATGTTAAGCCTTAGTTGACTGTAGAAATAAAGTTGTTCATTTTTGGTTTCCCAATGAGACAGCTATTGATTGGAGGGGTAGTATCTCAGTGCTTAGGGGTTAGATCATTTCTTATCTTATAGCAAGTAAGATGATATCTAAGGGGTGTGCTTTCATAACCCTATAACAACATATGATCTAGAGTTAGAATCATGAATCCAGAAGTTTAGCAGTAGTAGAGTAGGGATAGTGTTATCTGAATTCAGTAGATTTTGTATCCATGAGGTTAGTTGTATGATAGGTGAACCAGAAAGATTGAAATAGTGTATACGAGAATTTATGTTTATTGTTTCAAAATTAAGTATGATGATGTAGGTGTGATTTAGAGATATGATATTAGTAGGCTATGAAATAAGTTAGTATGGTTCATTAAAGGTTTGAGGATATCCATATTAAGTGTCATAATCTAAGTTTAAATCTTTAAAGATTGAGCTAATAAAAAATAGTGTTGAAATTCTTAATAGTGTGAACTCTTGCTATGGTGATACTTAAGAAGATACTAAGTTAGTCAGTGTTTAAGTTATTATGTGATGACTATTGGGGCTATAAAAAGCTAAGAGTTGTATCTCAGAAGGGAGTATTAGTAGCGGGTTTTTCACTTTCAAGTGTAGTCTTTCAGGGTGAATTTAGTACTGATGAGTATTGTCATATTCCAAACTTTAGAGTAAAGTGGTTTCAGTTCAGTTTAGAGATTATCAAAAGGATCTCGCAGAATTAAAGTGATGGCTTCTAGCTAAGGGGGAGATGATAGAATAAGTAACAAAGTCAGGCTCTCAGATTCTAGTAGTGATGCTAGTACGTTGTAAAATAGTAGTAAGGGAGAAGAATCCCCAACCCATTCTTATTCAAGTATTTGTACATCAGTTATAACGATATCTATACATGCCTTTTATGTCATCTCCATGGTCATAGCTCATGATTCATGCACTCTCCATATAATCATGTACGTTCCCAGTTCCTAGTATAAGGAGTTCCAGTTTGCTCAGCATTACAAATTATATTTCATGAATTTATGAACTCCAAGCTCAGGTCATGCAGCTCATGGCTCAGGTACCCATGTTTTACAGTATGATTAATTCTCGAAACTCATGGTATGTTATAGTGATCAGTCAAATTTATATTTTGTCATGTATGTCCTCAGTTTAGATATCCTTGAAATTCATGCTTTTGATACTCTATTCCTCAGGCCTCAATTAAGTGTCAAAGTTATGCATAGTATTCTTTCATGTTTCGGGTCCTCATGTATTAACCTTTCAGTGACCTCTCCATAGTGTTAAGACAGTGGTGATGAAAAATTTATGATCAATTGTATATTGGAAGAGAGAAAATATTTCTTGTTAAAGAAAGATTGTTGTATCCTTGTTTGATTCAAGGTTATAATTGTGGAGTAAGATTGAGGCCAAGTTTTAATATATGTCATGGCTAGTTGAAATTTTATGTGTGATTTTCTTAAGAATAACGCATGGAAGTTGTTAATGATAGAAGTATTAGAGAGCACGAAAAATATGCTTTGATGGGTTGTTTGCCTAGAAATTCATGTATGGTTATGATAATAGGCTTGAACATTATGTTGGTGTATATAAGTGGATGGGTGCATTGTATGTTAGTGCATTCCTAGTAAGAGGTTTAATTTAATTGTTGAAGTGGTAAGAAAAATTATTCTTGAGATGAGAAGTTGTGAAAATGCAGGGTATGTTGAATTCATGATTTTGACTAGCATTACAGTGTTATGGGTGCACTTTGCAAATTCGAGTAGGTTTGAACACAATGAGAGAATTCAGTTCAACTCAGACTTCAGTAGATAGAGTTATCATCTCCCTTGTGAATATTTTTAGTAGCCTCAAGTGAAGTGCGGTATTAAGGAAGAATGTATAGTTGAGGGAGTATTTGAGGAGTATGTCTAAGCTTGAGAGTAGTAGTTGCATTGTCTAAGGAATAGCAATTCCAGTTTATGTTTCATAGGCCTATGTTCCATGGTACAGAGTTATAGCCTTATTAAGAGTCCTTACTCATATATATTATTCAGATTATGCCTAAGTTATTTTCTTCCTACTGTTATTATAAATTCTTAGAAAGAGTATTAAAGAAATACTCCAGTTGAGTATAAGTTTTCAGTATAATTCAGTCTGTATAGTCATCAATTCATTTTAGCGGTCAGAAAGACCAGTTCATATTGTTTTTCCATCTTTCGATCTAGTCTTACTATTAGAAGTTTCACAAATATTGCCATTCTAAGAGATAGTTTGTTTGAATCCAAGTAAATTGTGAATTAAGTTTAGTTCATGCATCATGATTCAGATTTAGACATTCAGCCATGATTCAGTTCATAAGAGCCTCGTGCACTTTCTCAATCTTTCCTTAATATTTCAGCGAAGTCAGTATCATTCAGGGAATGAATAATCCTAAGGGGGAGATATTTTAATACCCAAGTTTTCATGTCCTAAACCTCTTAACTTCTCTTCACGAAACCAGATCAAGACTGAGGCAATAGTTACTCATAAGATGACTCTCTCATCTCTATATCATCCTTATAACCATTATCGTGTCATTGCATGTATTCGAGGAATCAGTTCAGTTTATGTATCATGTTTCAGACTTTGTCATGTAATCATGTTTTTAGTTATGCATGTTCAGTATGTGATTTCAATTTCCTCAGTATTCTCAGGTTAATCAGTCTCATTCGAGGACGAATATTCCCAAGGGGGAGATATTGTAAGACCCTATACTTTTTGTAGCTTAGTTCATATCCTAGTTCCATGCATAAGAGGCTTAGAGCCTATAAATTTCACCAAGTGTTAGGGACTTAGACTTATTTTTGGCCTCTTAACATTGAGAATTTTTTTAATTGGTCTTCCCGACCCCGAGATGTAGGTTTTTGAGTTAATTCATGCTTAGGGGTGTTAGGAGAATGTCTCGGGGAAGTTTCATATTTTTTGGATGAGGATTGAGTCATGTTTGTATTTTGATTCCAGCAGCTCACCACGATAGTGGTGCATCACGGTGGAAGCCTCACCGCATCATGGTGGACCTTTGATCCGCATTCCAGTTATGAATTTAATTCTCTGAGGGGCAATTGAGTCTTTTACCCTCAATCTAATTCATAAATCCATGACTTAAAGCTTTAGTTAGGGCATTATATGCCCATATTCTCTAATTTTCTCTCAAAGCAAACCCTACCCTTTCCCCAAGATCATCAAATTCAATTCCTTTCTCTTCAAGGAAACCAAGAAATTAAGTTCCCAAATCCAAGAACCTTCAAAGAAGCTTAAAGAATTGTGTTTGTCTTTCAATATTTAAGGTATGTGTGATGTTCATCCATGGGCCCTTTTCACCGATGGAGTCCAAGAATCCCCTATTGATATCAAATTTTGAGTTTTTACATGTTTATGATGAATTGTTTCCATGAAGTTGTTATTGATTTCGATTAACAGTTATGTTACAAGTGTTTTTTGATGGAATGAGCCCTTATATGATTTGAGTATTGAAATCCTCATATTAAATCCCTAATTCATGGTTTTAATATTGTAACTATGTTTTCAATCACATTCTTTACCCATTCCCATACTTAAATTCATGACTCCCATATGTTTGATGAAATGTCTAAATATTGGGTTTTGAGCAATGATCCTTTATTGTGGTTTTTAAATCTCCATATGTTCTTATTGTTATTTTCATTCAGTGTTGGAGGGTTATGAACACCCGATACTTAGCTATTTACATAATTTCAGTATCTTCAGAATGATTTCAGATATACCATGAGCATTATCATTCAATCGGTGATTACGATCAACTGTTTGTTCAGTTAAGCTTAGTTCAGTCCAGTAATCAGTGTCTTTTAGTTGGGAGTAAAACTTATCACCGCGTGAACGTAGGTAAGGCGTCTTCCCCATTAGTTAGGCATAAGGCACTTTTCTCCCCCATCAGTTAAGCATGAGACGTTACTAGCAGTCCCTTAAGTTCTAGACCTACAACTCCATCATAGACTTTAAGGGGTCCCCCATCAGTTAGTCATGACACCCAAGTCCTTTGGGACATCAGATTAGTGAATCCACATGCCAACATTAGTATCCGTGGAACGGTACTGAAAACCCTCCAACTTGGGTTACAGGTTGGACCAAACAATAGATTTAGGGCATATCGGCTATAGCTAAATCCAACAGTCTCAGTTCGGTATTCAGGACAGAATTCAGTGCAGGTTTGCTTGACCAAAGCATACAGATTCTCAACTATTCAGTTATCAGATTTTAGTATTTCAGCTTACAGATTATTTCAGAAATATATATATGCTTGGTCTTGCATTCTTAATATTTCAGTTTCCATGCATGCTTACTCAGTTATCTCATATTATTCAGTCAGTCATTACTTTATGCAAAGTTTACCCGTGTATTTTAGCCTAGCCTAATCTCATATACTAGTACATTACAAGTACTAATCGCATAATTTTCTTCGCACTATGATGTATTATATCATAGTTTCACACGCTCAGTTTCCTAACAATGCTTAGATAGTTCAGCTTATCAGTAGCAGTAGTTGTGGTGAGTTCTCATATGTCGAGGACCTGTTATGTTTATTTAGTATTTTCTCATGTAATTTCAGTTAGTCATTTGAAGTTAGTTGCGGCCTATCCCATCAACTCTTTTCAATCAGTTTAGAGTCTTTCAGACATGCAGTCAGTCGGTTAGATAGTCAGTTGGTTTTATCAGATATTTCAGACACATTTTGATACGTATTTCAGTATCCAGTTTTACATTGTCTTATCAGTATTTAAACCTTATGGTGTTGTCTTATCAGTATTTAAAACTTATGGCATTGATATTTTACTTCCATACATGTGTATTTTGTTACTTTACTTAGTGCTCACAGCAGGTACCAACATACGGGTTAGCTTATGGTCACTTATGATCGTAAGCACCGTTTTAGCGACTAGGGGGTATCCATGGGTCGTGACACTTTTTCTCTCACTTATCCTCTTCTTCTTAGCTAGCTCTCTGGCTGGAGAAGTCAGTAACGGAGCTGCTGGTCGAGTCCCATTGTACCAAGTGTACACCATTTGTGGACAAGGAATGAAGAATATCATATACTAATTTGGATCCCCAGATACCAATTGGAATCAAGTTATAAAACAAAATAAACAATAATGAAAGATATTCTAAAGTCTTATAACCTCTCAAAGAAAAGTACAAATGTCTCCATACCATTCAACGAAACTCTACTTGACCCATTTTAGTATGATGAGATTGATGAACCTGGGTGCTCTGATACCAACTTTATCACAAATTAAACCCATCGTGAGTGGCACGAACGCTATTAATCTAGTGGGAGAACTAACTCTCTGGAACGACAGTCCCATAATCCATAATTAAAAGAAATAAATGGAACTAATCCATCAATATATCATCTAATCTAAAACCAAATCATAAGTACAACTGAAGGAAAAAAACTACTTATGCAAAAAAACATCCCTAGGACTCAAAAGTCATCTGTACCCAAACATCCAAGAATGTTAAAAAAGGGATGCACCCCAAAACTGAAATAAAACATAAGTTCAAAACTAGAGAACTATGTCAATAAAGTAGATTCCATGGTAGCCCAAATATGTTACTTACTCTAAAATTCATGTTCAATCACAAGTGAGGTATCGTAGGATCCATTAGAATATGTGTTGCACTCACAAAAGTAAATGTAGGTCTAGTATTAGCACATAAGAATAAAAGTGTACTAACAGGATCATTTGGCCAACCTAAGATAAGAATATGAAGATATAACTAAGTTATAGTACAATAAGTTAATTCATGCTTAACTAACATGCACTTAGAATAACAAGCAACAATGAACAATTAGGAATCAAACCAGCATGTAAACTTATTATCACCAAGTTAAGTTGAGTCAAGCCATGCCAAAAATTTGTCAGGATAATTTATAAAGATTAAAAATATATTTCCCTGGTTTACTCATGGAACCATCAAACTCACCTAACCCTCGTACATATACTTTAATGGATATACAATAACCCTCTAGCCATGATCTACTGTAACGACCCAGGAGTACCCTCCTAGACATCACACGGTGCCTAGGACTATAAATATACCCAAGCTAACCCTTGACAGCTATATAATCTAAAACTCTTATGAAAAGTGAACTAACACATACATGTGAATACGGGAGGAAAAAAATTAAATCTTACTCTCAACTCTAAGTCTTGAAGTCACAAACAAACTCTTTAAACTGAAAGCTGACAAACCTCTACTAATAACTAGAGATCCACTGGGAAAGACCCCAGCTGGCCCAGATGAAATCTGAAATCAAGTATCTAAAGTAACTTTCATCAACGACCAAGAATCTAATGAACTGGATCCTCAGCCTAGTAGGACTCACCAAAAGTCAAGATATAGGAAGTGTTGCTCGTGATCAATCGTGTTGCTGTAAACAAGCACCCAAACCTAGATTATAAGACAATTAAGCACATAGACATATACGGGTGGGTCAGTACTTGCATATATACTGAATATATGGGGGTGAATGCATAAATAGAACAGAAACTGATTTTATACATAAATACTTTCAAACCATGCATGCTAAGTGTAGAGGACTCACATTGGACTTGAGCAAATATGAAAACTGTATGATCATAAAACATAAGTAATAAGGCATACCGAATAAACTTAGTAAGTCATTACACTTAGTTTCTAAAATCTTTGCTTTTAGGCATTTTTGTGTGGGATTCTTCTAACCGACATAAACTATTTGAGCTATCATGGAGTCCAACGTCTTAACCATGTTGGAGAGATTTGTCCTACCATTTCCAATGGAATAGAACCTTAACTTAAGTGATCACTAAACTTAACCCATATTGGAACTTAAACCTATAGTGGCTCGTGGTTTCCAGGAATTTAGGGTACGATCATCTACATTCCCTTCTCGGTGCTAAATACTACTCCCAAAAGTATATATATGCTCATACTTAAGAAATCCACCTTAAAATAGCATAAGGGTTTATACTCTAAAAACCAATTATACTTCTCTTTACTTAAATCATAATTAGAAAGAACACTTGTGGATTTCAATTCTTATCTTATATCAATTGATCAAATTGAACTTTAATCATGTTGTAGTACGTGTAACTGAAGCTTAAAAACTTAGGTTTCTTGTAAAATCTATGTTTATGCTTAAGCCTTGCCTTTCATACTTTCTTTCATAGAACTTATAACAAAATATCATGATCATTACTTACATAGAAATCCTTCATCAAAATTCAAGACAAACTAATGAAATTTAAATCCTAATAGAAATCTTGCAATTTAACACATAAATATATGATAACTCTTATGCACTTAAATCCATCAATCATATGATAATGTTATACTTTAAAATATGTGAGTTTGGGTATGAACCCTAATTAAAACATGTAAATTCAACTTTAAAGATCAAATTTTTCAGGCACAAGGATGAAAGATTTCCCTTGTCCAAAACCCCACATACCTGGATTCACTTGACTTGTAAAGAGAATCTGAACTCAGAGATTTAATATATGTCCTTGTGGAAGAAACCCTAGCCTTGTTGTTCTTGAGAATGGGAGGAGAAGAAGTGTTATTAATTGACTGAGAATAGAGGAAACGAATGCCTCTCTTAAGTTATAAGTCATGGGTTGGAAGTTTTTAGAGGGGAAAAGGCCAAAAGTCCCCTCAACTAAACTTATAGAAACTCGACCATCAGACGTCACGAGTCATCTCACGACTAATAAAGTCTAGTTATGAGTGGACCTAGCAACTCGTAACCTTGGCAAAAATAAACACAGTATGAATTGTTCTGGATACTAATAGTATGTTTCAACTCGTAACATGTCACCACAACTTGTAGTAACCACTCGTAACTTGGAAAAAAAACTTTGAGAACCAACACTGCGACCTTACTACCCTCATTATATGACTCATAACATTTAGTAATGACTCTTAGGTTCAAGTCATCAAGTGACCAAAAACTTTAATCACTTTACACTGTCTTGGTTATAAATGCATCTTATGACTCGTGATGAGTCTTGACAACTTGAGGGATGAGTCGTAAGTTCTACAATGACTTTGAGAGAATGGGATATAACAATATCTCACACTTAGAAATATTCATCCTTGAATGAGACTTATCTCAAATAGGAATTTTGTAGCATAATTGACTCCTCCACACTGATATTACCATCAAGCTTATAACTTATCATTAGGATTTCAAGACCCATGAACAAAAGTTATGATAACAGACTTAAAGAGAATGAATTTTCTAGAATAATTATTTACCTTTGGCAGGAAATGAATTGGAAGAAAAGAGATGAGGGCACTTGGTCATCATGTTGCTTCATCTTACCAAGTTCCACCTTCGGCCAATTGGTTTCTCCAATGAACCTTTACTTACACTATATCCTTATTTCTTAGTCTTTGGACTTGCCTATCAAGTATCTCAACAAAAATTTCTTCATACGACAAGATATCCTTGACCCTAAACTCTCTAGAGGAACTACTAAGGATGGATATCCAATGCACTTCTCAAGCCTCGAAACATGGAAAACTAGGTGAATCGCAGCTAACTCTTGCAGAAGGTCCAATTTATAAGAAACCTCTCCTACACATTTTACTATTTTCCAAATCTCATTATTCCTTTCATAGGTGAAACCATAAATAATACGCAATCTCTCACTTCAAACTTGAGCTCTCTCCTTCTAATATTTGCATATAATTTCTGATGTCTCTAAGCAGTCTTTAGTATTTAACGAATCAGATGAACATTTTCCATAACTTTAAGAATTGAATCAAGCCCTATCAATGCAACTTTACCAACCTCAAACCATCCTATGGTTGATCTACACCTACGCCCATACAACGCTTCAAATGGAGCCATATAAAATCTAGCATGGTAACTATTATTATAAGCAAACTCAATCAAAGGTAGGTAATTATACCAACTTTCTTTAAACTCTAAAACACATGATCTAAGAATGTCTGAATTGTGTGTTCAGCCTGACCATCGGTCTGTAGATGAATAGCAGTACTAAACTGAACCTATGTTCCAAGGCCTTTCTGAAATGATTGCTAAAACTGGGAAGTGAATTGCGTGCCTCTGTCTGAAATAATGGACAAGGGTATCCCATGAAGCCTTAATAACTCAAGAATATACATCTTGGCATAATCTTCTGCCATATCTAAAGTCTTAACAGGTAGGGAATGAGCTGATTTGGTCATTCAGTGGACTATGACCAAAATTCAATCATGTTGACATCTTGTACGAGGAAACCTTGTGATAAAATCCATATTCACTACTTCCCACTTACAAAAGGGATACTAATCTCCTGTAGCATACCACCCGGTCTCTTGGGTTCAACCTTAACTTGCTGACAATTGAAACACCTAGCTACAAACTCGGCTATGTCCCTCTTAATACTAGTCCACCAATAAATTTCTCACAATTCACAGTACATCTTAGTAGCACCAGGATGAATAGAATACTTTGAACCATAAGCCTTAGCTAGTATCCTTTTCCTTAACCCATCTACATTAGGAACACAAAGCCTACCTTGATAGCGAAGTACACCATCTTTCCTTGGGAGAAAACCTCAAAATTCTGCTACTGGATTGCTTCTAATATTTGGCTAGGTATGGGATCCTTATGTTGCTTTTCCTTTACTTTGACTACCAGAGATGATTCTGAACCATTCTGAATCACTACTCCCCCATCATTCGTGTCAAGAAAAAAACTCCCAATCGGGACAACATATGCTTTTATTTGGCCAACCCCTATTCTTCCTCTTTTACATAAGACACACTACCCATAGATGACCTACTCAGTGTATAGGTCACCACGTTAGCCTTACCCGATGATAAAGCACATTCATGTCATAATCTTTCAATAACTCCAACCACCTTCTTTGACAAAGATTTAGCTCCCTTTGAGAAAATACATACTGAATACTTTTGTCATTTGTGAAAACATCAACATGAACACCATAAAGGTAGTGCCTCCAAATCTTCAGAGCAAACATCACAACAATTAACTCCAAATTATGGGCTGGGTAGTTCTTTTTGTGATCCTTAAGTTTCTTGAATGCATAAGCTATTACTCTCCTATTTTTTATCAATACATAACCTAACCCAACTCTGGAAGCATCACAATATACTACAAATCCATCTAACCCCTATGGCAAATCCAGATATAGTGTTGAAGTCAATTTATTCTTCAATTCTTTGAAACTCTTCTCATATTTATTCAAACATACAAACTTCACCTTTTTTTGTGTTAGCTTAGTCAATGGTACGGCTATGGAGGAAAACATTTTAACAAATCTTCTATAATACCATACCATACACAAAAAAGCTCCTGATATCGGAGGGAGTGATGGGTCTAGGTTAGTGCCTCACTGTATTAGTTTTTTGAGGGTCTACAAGAAAACTAGCCCCTGAAATAATGTGACCCAATAAGGTTACATACTCCAACCAAAATTCACACTTACTAAACTTCGCATATAGTTGACGGTCCTTGAGGGTTTTTAGCACTATCCTCAAATAATTTGCATATTCCTCCTCACTCTGAGAATATACCAGTATGTCATTTATAAGGACGATGATGAACACGTCTAAGTACTGCTTGAAGACCCTATTTGTCAATTCTATAAAAGTTGTAGGATTATTTGTTAGTCCAAGCGACATAAGCACGAACTCAAAATGACCATACCTTGTTTAGAAAGCTGTCTTTGGAATGTTGCACTCCCTGACTTTCAAGTGGTGGTACCCTAATCTAAGGTCAATCTTAGAAAACCATAAGGCACCCTGAAGCTGATAGAATAGATCATTAATTCAAGGAATGGGGTACTTTTTCTTGATGGTAACCTTGTTTAGTTGTTTATAATGTATGTACATTCTGAGTGTGCCATCTTTATTACGCACGAATAAAATTGGAGCACCCCATGGAGGAATACTAGGTATAATGAAACCCTTATCTAAGAGATCCTTAAGCTGCTCTTTTAACATATTAAGTTTGGCCGAAGCCATATGATATGGAGGGATAGAGATGGGTTGAGTATCGGGAAGGAGATTAATACCAAACTCTATTTCTCTATCTGGAGGTACCCCTAGAAAATCTTTGAGAAAAACCTCTGGGAACTCATTGACTACACGGACTGATTAAACTTTTGGGGTTCTAGACTTAATATCTTCTACTCGAACTAAATGGTAAATACACCCTTTTGATATTAACTTTTTGTCCTTAATATAGGAGATGAAATGACCTTTGGGAGACATAGAACTACCCTCCCACTCAAAAATTACCTCATCAGGAAACTAAAACTTTACCATGTAGGTGTAATAATTTATTGATGCATAGCATTAATAAAGCTAATATATGCCCCAAATGATATCGAAATCTATCATCTCTAGCTCTATTAAATTTTCTAGTGTGACTTTGTGGAGAATGGTTAGAGGACACTTCTTATAGACTCGCCTAGCAATAACAAACTCACCCGCTGGGGTAGAGACTGAGAAGGGATTAAGAAGATTTTTGGGGCTTACCTCAAAATTTACAGCAACAAGTTGAGTTACATAAGAGAGATATGACCCTAGGTCTAGAAACACATATACATCAAGTTAAAAGGAACGAATCATACCTATGACAACATCGAGTGAACTCTCCTACTCCTGATGGGGTGGAAAGGCATAGAACCGATTCTGGCACTGACCGTCATCGGTACGTGATGATGCACCTTGTGGAGCAACTGGGCATCCTAGCTAAACTGTTAAATTTGTAGCCTGAGTCTGAGGACAAACATCCCTACTTCCCTACTTAGAATATGGACACTCCTTGATTCTGTGGACCACTTTGCTAGAACCATAGCAACCCCCTTTGTCCATAAAACACTCACGAAGATGGGTCCTACCACGCTTTGCACATGTCGGATAACTGGGCCTCCCGACCACACTGTTCTGAGACCTGGAATTCGATGTTCTACCCCACTAATTTTGTCTGGTCTTGGGTGAAGGGCAAATATCTAATGATGTTGCAGGTAATGATGAGTATCCCTAAAATCGCTAATGATTTCCCCCTTCAGACCTTTGTTGACTTTACTCAAACTATCCAGTCCTAGCTCTCCTATTTCTTTTCTCTTTTTTTCAACTTCTCTGCCTCAATCTATTATGTATGCGTCATCAACTGAGAAATATCTATATCTCTGATCAACATAGAAGTTCAACACTCTTTGACTACTAAATCTGATAACCCAGTAACAAATTTACTCATACAATCTCTACAGTCAAATAATAACTCTGGGGCATACTTAGCTAGTTGAGTGGACTTAAGGCAGTATTCCTTTATTTTCATCGAGTCCTGCCTCAGATTCATAAAATCCTCCACCTTGGCCTACCTCATCTCATAAGGAAAGAAACTTTCTAGAAAAGTACTCTGAAATACCTAACAACTTATAAGAGTTGAATTCTCACCCCTACCAACCTTCCACATAATGACCCAATCATAAACAACATCCTTCAACTGATAAGATGTCAGTTCCATACTCTCCTCTTCAATAACATGCATGATTTGAGTGATCTTTCTTACCTTATTAATAAAGAGTTAAGGATCCTCATCCACATTTGACCCGTGGAACTCAGGAGAATTCATCCACATAAAATCCTAAATCCTGGTTGTAGTTAAGTTACTATTTTGCTGAAGTGGGATTGTTGCCTATTATTTCCCTGAACATTAGCATTCATAATTCAGGCCAATGCTTAAAACACAGCATGAATTTAGCATTAAAGTTATTTTTATTTAGAGGGCTTGCGTGTAGTGGTGGTTGAACATCATTTCTACAAGCGTCATCTCGGCAAGAAGGCATATTTTTTCATACGAAAGGATGAATTAGAGAAAATAGTGACAACTTCAAGCATAATAGATCATGAAATAAAGAATGATTCCTAACTCATCCTGTAGCCTCTTCCTCATAAATGTGGCGCGCTTTACACTCATGATTAAGACTCTATGTAACACTTCTTTTATAACTCCCTAGGACTCTTTAAAACCATAGGCTCTGATACCAAGTTTGTAACAACCCACGAGTACCCTCTGGATGTCACACAGTGCCTAGGACTACAAATAGCCCTAAGCTAACCCTTGAAACCAATATAATCTGAAATTCTTATGAAAAGTGAACTAACACATACATGCTAAAATGGGAAGAAGCAACTTAAAATCATATTCTCAACTTGAAGTCTTGAAGTCACAAACAAATTCTTTAAACTGAAAGGTACGTAGTCTGACAAGCCTCTACTACTAACTAGAGATCCACTGAGATAGACCCTAGCTAACCCAGATGAAATCTAAAATCAAGTAACTAAAGTAACTTCTATAAACAACTAAGAATCTTATGAACTGGATAAACTATGAGGACTCACCAAAAGTCGAGATACAAGAAGTGATGCCTATGATCAATCGTGCTTCTGGAAATAAGCACCAAAACCTATATCATAAAAAAATATAGAACATAAACATATACATGTCATTCAAAACTTTTGAATATACTAAGTATATTGGGGTGAATGCATAAGTAAAAAAGAAACTGATTTTATACATATATACTTTCAAACCATGCATGCTAAGTGTAGAGGATTAAACTTGAGCTTGAGTAAATTTGAAAATTGTATGATCATAAAACATGAGTAATAAGGAATACTAAATAAACTTAGTTAGTTAATACAGTTAGTTTCTAAAATCTTTACTTTTTGTCTTTCTTGTGGGAGATTTTTCTAACCGACATAAACCATGTGAGCTATCGTATTACCTACATTAAGGAGAGATTTCCTACACTGTAATCAAAATAGAACCTTAACTTAAATGATCACTAAACTTAACCATATTGGAACTTAAACCTATGATGGCTCATAGTATCCAGGAATTTAGGACATGCTCATCCATGTAACAACCCGTATTTTTGGGCTAGATTTTGAGACATTATTCCTACGTGTGTAAAATTTAATCCCATGATTTGAATTTGAATAAATGTGTCATGATCATTATCCTAGTGTGTTAAGTTCTTTTGAGGTGAAAAATGTTCATAGGAATCACTTAGAGAAAAATTGAGCTAAGAGCCCTTGATTCGGCCAAATCTTTATATTCAATTCTACAAGGTTATGATTTTAACATATATAAATTTTTATATATGTGGAATTTTGCATCTCAAAACCCATAAAATTATATATAATTGAGTTAGCTTTCCAAATATACTAATTTTATCTTAATTCGATACCCGAGCAAAAAGTTATGGCCTTTTTTATGAGAGGCAGTAAGGACAGACGATAAGCCAATGCCACGGTCTAGAGGGTGCATAGAGGAGTCTATTACTTTATTGTTTCATCATCTTAAGGTTCAATGGGCACTTTGGTCCTTTCTCCACAACCCCAAATATCCCAAGCATGAATTACAACACCCAAAAGGGCATTATTTACCCATATTCTTCAAATCAACTCACGTAAAAATACTCCCCTTTTCCAATAACAATAATTCAAGCTTTTTCTCTCAAGAAAACAAGGATTTAAGCTTCAATTTTAATATTTCTTCAAGAATCCGTTCAATTAAGGTATGTGGGGTTTATGAACAAGGATATTTTTTCATTCTTGTGCCCAAAACTTGTTTTAAAGTTAAAGTTATATGATTTGAAAATTAGGGTTCATACCCAAACTATATTTTCTTGATATTATGAGATTATCTTGTTATTGAAGAATTAAAGTGCATACATGTTCTCATTTATTTATGTTTTGACTTGATGATTCTCTATTATGATTTGTATAGCATGAGTTTGATTTGAACATTGATTAAAGATTTTCAATTGAGTTTTAAGCATGATATTGTATTAAAAGTTATATGAAAGAAAGTATAAGATTCAAGGCTTGAGTTTGAGCACTAAGTTTGTAAGAAAAGTTTGAATCTTTTAATTCCGAGATAAGGCTGAAAATCCACAATAATTTATCATCCTTATGATACAAAGAAATGATTGATATTTTGATCTTAAGATAATATATGGAATCTACCTTCATTCATCTTGATTATGACTTAAAGTAAAGAAAATCGTAATTGGTTTTCATTCTATAAACCTTTTTTCTATTTTAAGATGGATTTCCTAAAGCATAAGCATATAAGTAATATAGGAGTAGTATTTAGTATCGAGTTGGGTATTAGTCTAAGATCACATGCCCCAGAACTACATTTCACTATAGGTTTAATTCCCAATATGGGTTATGTAAAGTGATCACTCAAGTTAAGGTTCTTTTCCAATGGAAAGGGTAGAATAGCTCTACTCAACATGGGTAAGACGTTGGACTCCATTATATCTCACGTAGATTATGTCGGTTAGAAGAACTTCCCTAATAAAGTATAATAAGTAAATCTTTTAGAAACTAAGTGTTATGGATCACAAAGTTTATCTGTATGCTTCATTACTCATTTTTATGATCCATCAGTCTTTGTTTTATTCAAGCTTAAGGTCAGTCATTTACACTTAGCATGCATTATTTGAAAGTTCATATAAATATTCAGTTATTATTTTACTTATGCATTCACCCCCAACATACTCAATACATTCCAAAGTACTGATCCACATATATGTCTATGTGCGATATTGTCTTATAATATAGGTACCAGTTGTATTCTACACCTCACAATCAGACAATTTGTAGCTTCCAGCTAGCAGGTGATGAGTTCTTCTATTTTGGGAACTCCAGTCAGATGTTGTTCATGTACTTTATTTTTGTTATTCATATGTATTGATTAGTGGTAGTTGGAGGCATTTCTCGGCTATCTATAGTTAGTATAGTAGAGACTTCATAAATTGTCAGCCAGAGTCATGAAATCTAATTCCAATTCTCTCTTCATTTTTATTAGGTTATAAAATTGACCAATATTTTATTTATCCATATCATGTCATGATTATGTTTCCACACAACAAATTTAGCTATTGTATATATTCTAAATCAGTTACTCAAGTATCATGCCAGTTCATGGGTTAGCTTAGGAACACTTGTAGTTTTAAGCACCATGTTATGACTAGAGGGTAGTCTCGGGTCAAAACAAACTTGATATTAGAATACAGAATTCAAGTTTCCTAGGGTGTCTATGAAGCTGTGTCTAGTAGAGTTATGCGGAATGGTACGGAGATGTTTGTACTTTTTTCGAGAGGCTATAGGGTATTTAAGAAATATCTCCTTTTTTTCATACTCTAGATCATGTGTTAAAGTTGTTCTTTAAGAAACTTCTATCGATTCATGTGTTACACCATAATTCTCCATCTATGACTTTTCGAGAGAACATGAGTACTAGATTCTAATTTCTCCCAAGTTGATGCTATTAAATTTGTTATCAATAACTTTAAAAGTCACACAAGGGGCTTGAGAGGATCTCGCTAGTGTGTTTTAAGTCCCTTAAGTTTTAATCTTATTTCCTCATCCATATGAGTTGTGCAGTTAAGATAGAATATATTATGTATTCAGATTCCTCATTAACCCCTTTAATCTAGATAGTGCTAATGAGAAGAGATAGTACGAATCCATCTAGTTAAATAGAGTTTGCATTCGAGGGATATTATGACCTTCTGTGTTATGATTCATAAGTAGTAGAACCTTCTCATAGTTGGGAGTATAGGTTTAGAAGTATAGTGACAAGAAAGGTGGTAATGGTGATTGATCAGATGTATATAGATGAACTTTTGCATACTATTGAGTTAGTAGTATGGTGATATATCCTTGTGTGTTATCTTAGGCGTAATGAATGTGGTATAGGTTCCTGGGTGGAAGGTAGAGAAACAGCTATTAGTTAAGGTGAATTGTTGTTTGCTTGAAGTAGGAACAGAGTTATTGATGGTATTTATTGTGTTGGAAAAGTATAAGTTATTAATGAAAGTATTTTGTGGTTGAGTATTATTAATTTAGTCTTTGCTTGTGGTTGTGAAAAAAGAGAGGGGATGATCATCAAGGTGGAAATAATGATTGCTTGGTTAGTGAGCTAGTTGTATGAAAGGTGAATCAGTAGGCTTGAAATAGTGTATGCAACAATTTATGTTTGTGTATTTGAAATTAAGTGTGATGGTGTAGGTGTGATTTAGTGGTGTGCCCAAGGTGATATGGGATTGTATTATTTCTAAGTTCTTAGAGTGTGTGTTCTTAGATAGTAACCTTGAGTTACTAAGTGTGAATGAGGCTAGTAATGTAGTATAAGGTATTCTTATCAACTAAGTTATGGGTTATAGGTTGTTGATGTTGAATTTTTGGTGTAATAGTAATTCTCATGGCTTAGAAATATATATAAGTTTAGAGATGTGATATTAGTAGGCTATGAAGAAAAAGTGGGAGATTATGTGTTTAGTAAGTCAAGTATGTTGTCAAGAACGGTGTAAGTATGTGATGATGATTATTGAAGCTAAAGAAAGTTAAGGATAGTATAAATTAAGAGAGTGTTCAAGAATGATGTAGTATAGTTCATTAAAAAGTTTGGGGATATCCATGTTAAGTGTTAGAATCTAGGTTTGAATTTAGAAGATTGGGCTAATAGAAAGAAGAGTTGAAATTCTAGTGGTGTGAACTCAGGATATGGTGATACTCCTGAAAATTCTAAGTCAGTCAGTGTTTAAGTTATTGTATGATGACTATTAGACTATAGAAAAAGTTAAGATTTTTATCTCAGAAGGAAGTATTAGCAGTGGAGTCTTACTCTTTTAGGTGTAGTCTTTTAGGGTGAGTTTATTATGTATGTGTATTATTATATCTCAGGATCTAGAGTACAATGCTTGTAGTTAAATTCAGAATTTATTAAAGAGGTCCACAGACTTAAAATGATGGCTTAAAGCCAAGGGGAAGATGATCGAACAAGTAACCAAGTTGGGCTCTCAAATTCTAACAGTGATGCCAATACATTATAGAACAATAGTGAGGGAGGATGATGTGCAACCCATTCTTATCCCAGTGCAAAGTTTTTGATCATCACAATATTTACTCATGCTTTACATGTTAGCTCCATGATCATAGTTCATGTTCATGCACATAATAGAGAATCATGTATGCTCTCAATTCCTAGTATGAGGAGTTCTAGTTCACTCAGCAGTACAAACTATATTCCATGAAATTATGATATCCCAACTCAGATCATGCAGCTCATGAATCGTGTACCCATGTTTTACAGTATGTTCAGTTCCAGGTACTCATGCTACACTTTTAATGATCAACAAAATTTAGATTAAGTCATGTATGTCCTCAGTTTTGATCTTTGTAATGAATTCATGACTTTGATACCCTATTCCTTAGGCCTCAGTTAAGTGTCACAGTTATGTGTAGTATTATGTCATGTTTTATGTCCTCATGTTCTAACCTTTCAGTGACCTCTCCTTATGAAATGATAGTGGTGATGATCAATTATTTATATGGGAGAGAGTAAATATTTCATGTTGGGGAAATATTGTTGTATGTTTGTTCTATCTAAGGCTATAAGTGTGAAGAAAGATTGAGGCAGCACTTTTGAAATATTTCATGGTTAGTTGGGAATTCTATATGTGTCTTCCTATGGATAGTGTAGGACAGCTATTTTTTATAGGGGTTTAGAGAATATAAGAAAGATACTTTTATGGGTAGTTGCCTAGAAGTGCATATGTGGTTATAATGATAGTCTTGGGCGTCATGTTGGTATATAAGTGGATGGGTGCATTGTGCGCTAGTGAATTCCTAGTAAGAGGTAGAATTTAGTTATTGGAGTGGTAAGAAAAATTATTCTTAAGATGAGAGCTATGAAAATGCATGGGGTATTGAATTCATGGTTCAGACTAGTGTTATGGTGTTATCTGCAGTACCTTGTGATTTAGAGTAGGCTTGAAAATAGTAAGAGAATTCAGTTTAGCTCAGACTTTAGTAGATAAAGTTATCAATGCCTTTGTTAAGATTATAAGTGGCCTCAAGTAAAGTGTAGTATTCAAGAAGGCAAGTATGGTTGAGGAAGTATTTGAGAAGAGTGGATAATCTTGAGCAGTTGTATTGCCTTAGGCTTAGTAATTCTATCCTAGCTTATGTTTCATAGGTCTATATTCCATGTTATAGAGTATAGCCATATTATTATTTATTACTCATATCTTATTTAGATTTTATGCCTAATATTCTTGGCTACCTAATGTTATTAGAACTTCTTGCAAAGAGTGTTGAAGAAATACTCAAGTTGAGTATCAACTTTCAGTATGATTCAGTCTATATAGCCAGCAATTCAGTTTAGCAGTCAGACAGACAGGTTCCTATGGTTTTCCATCTTTTCATCTAGTCGTCCTATCCGAAGTTTCATAAATATGAAAATTCCTTAAGGTAACTCATTCACGTCTATGCAAGTTACGAATCCATTTTAGTTCATGCATCATGTTTAAGATTCAACTATGTAGCCATGATTCATTTCATAAGTGTTCAGTGAATGATCTCAGTTTTCCATGTATTTCATCTCAAACAGTGCAATATCTCTTGTATGATTTTAGTCTTGTTATCTTATGATTCGTGCTTACATTTGGTACATTATGATACCATGAAGCCCTTCTCTCTTGATTCTTATACGTGTTTTGTTGAGAGAGAGTTCCTAATAAGAAGCTACATGTTTTATTCCCTCTAGTAACTCTGGGAATTTTATTTCTATTCCCCCTAGTAACTCTTGGAATTTTATTTCATCTTTTATCACTTCGTATTTCTATATATAAGATCATATCATGAACATTTTAAGTGAGTTCTAAACTCTCAGCTTGAATCATCTCCTTACAGTCAATAGAGTCAAGTCAGCTCAGAAATTAGTTTCATGATAAAGTTATAATGCTTTAGATCATCTATATACTTCATTACCAGACATGTCATATGTACATTATTTCATACTTCTAAAGCTTCTACAAGTTCCTATCCATCATTCGAGGACGAATGATTCCAAAAGGGAGATAATGTAACACCCTACATTTTTAGGCTAGACTTTAAACCATCATTTCTACATGTGTAAACTTTTTTCACATGATTTTTATGTGAATGCATGTTTCATGATCATTATCCTAGTGTGTGAAGTGATTTTGAGGTGAAAAATGTTCATAAGAATCACTTAGAGCGAAGTTGAGCTATGAGCCCTTGATTTGGCCAAATCTTTGTATTCATTCTATAAGGGTCTACTTTAAATGTTCATACTTTTTTATATATGTGTAATTTTAAAGCTTAATACCCATAAAATAATATATAATTGAGTTATCTTTCCAATGATACCAATTTCGTCTTAATCCGATAACCGAGCAAAAAGTTATGGCCTTTTTTGTGAGAGGCAGTAAGGGCAGGCGATAAGCTCGTGCCGTGGGGGTTATTCCCCTGGAATAAGGTAACTATCGCATAGGCTACTCTAACGGACTAGAGGACGTACCACGGGGTCTATTCCTTCACTGTTTAAGCTTCATAAGGGTCAAGGAGCACTTTGGTCCTTTCCCCTCAACCCTAAACGTCCAAGGAACAAATTATAACACCCAAAAGGGAATTATTTGCCCATATTCTTCAAATCAACTCATGTAAAAAGCCTCCCCTTCCCAAGAACAATAATTCAAGCTTTTTCTCTCAAGAACACAAGGATTTAAGCTTCAATTTCAAGATTTCTTCAAGAATCCTTTCAATTAAGGTATGTGGGGTTTATGAACAAGGATATTTTTCATCCTTGTCCCCAAAACTTGTTTTAAAGTTAAAGTTATATGATTTTCAAATTAGGTTTCATACCCAAGCTATCTTGTCTTGAGATTATGAGATTATTATGTGATTGAAGAATTAAAGTGTATACATGTTCTCATCTATCTATGTTTTGACTTGATGATTCTCTATTATGATTTGTATACCATGAGTTTGATTTGAATATTTATTAAAGATTTTCAATTGAGTTTTAATCATGATATTGTATTAAAATTTATATGAAAGAATGTATAAGATTCAAGGCTTGAGTTTGAGTACTAAGTTTACAAGAAAAGTTTGAATCTTTTGATTCCAAGATAAGGCTGGAAATCTACAATGATTCATCATCCTTATGATACAAAGCAATGATTGATATTTTAATCTTAAGATAAGATATGGAATCTACATTTGTTCATCTTGATTATGATTTAAAGTAAAGAAAAGCATAATTGGTTTTCATTCTATAAACCCTTATTGTATTTTAAGGTGGATTTCCTAAAGCATGAGCATATAAGTAATATGGGAGTAGTATTTAGCACCGATTTGGGTATGAGTCTGAGATCACATTCCCTAGAACAACATGCCACTATAGGTTTAATTCCTAATATGGGTTAAGTAAAGTGATCACTAAAGTTAAGGTTCTATTCCAATGGAAAAGGTAGAACATCTCTACTTAAAGTGGTAAGACGTTGGACTCCATGATAGCTCACATGGATTATGTAGGTTAGAAGAACCTCCCTAAGAAAGTATAATAAGTAAAAAATTTATAAACTAAGTGTTATGGCTCACAATATTTATCTGTATGCTTCATTACTCATTTTTATGATCCTGCGGTCTTTGTTTTATTCAAGCTCAAGGTCAGTCATTTACACTTAGCATGCATCATTTGAAAGTTCATATGAATATTCATTTATTTTTTTACTCATGCATTCACCCCCCACATACTCAGTACATTTCAAATTACTGATCCACATATATGTCTATGTGCTACATTGTCTCATCATGTAAGTACTAGTTGTAGCCTACACGTCATAAGCAGACAGTTTGCAACTTCCGGCTAGCAGGTGATCCGTTCTCCTATTTTGAGGACTCCAGTCATATGTTGTTCATGTACTTTATTCTTATTATCAAATGTATTGATTAGCGATAATTGGAGGCATGTCCCAGCTATCTATAGTCAGTATAGTAGAGGCTTCATAGATAGTTAGTCAGAGTGATAAAATGTAAATTCCAATTCTCTCTTCAGTTTTATCATGTTGTAAACTTTACCAGCATTTTATTTATCCATATTATGTCATGATTATGTTTCCGCACAGAAAATTTAGCTACTTTATATATTGTAAATCAGTTGCTCAAGTATCATGCTTGTTCATGGGTTATCTTGGGATCACTTGTGGTTCTAAGCACCGTGTTATGACTAGGGGGTAGTCTCGGGTCGTAACATCCACATTCCCTTCTCGATGATATACATTACACCCAAAAATATATATATGCTCATTCTTAAGAAATCCACCTTAATATAGCATAAGATTTTATTGACTGAAAACGAATTATGATTCTTTTTACTTAAATCATAATCAAAAAGAACACTTGTGAATTTCAAGTCTTTATCTTATATCAATTGAGCAAGATGAACTTTAATCATGTTGTAGTACATGTAACTAAAGCTTAAAAACTTAGATTTCTTATAAACTAGGTGTTTGTGCTTAAGCCTTGACTTTCATACTTTCTTTCATGGAACTTATAACAAATTATCAGGATCAATACTTACATAGAAATCCTTCATCAAAATTCAAGTCAAACTAATGAAATTCATATCATAATAGAAATCTTGCAATTTAACACATGAATATATGAAAAACTCTTATGCACTTAAATCCTTCAATCACATGATAATGTTATACTTCAAAAGATGAGAGTTTGGGTATGAACCCTAATTAAAAAATGTAAATTCAAATTTAAAGATCAAATTTTTCGGGCACAAGGATAAAAGAGTACCCTTGTTCAAAACCCCACATACCTGCATATACTTGACTTGTAAAGAGAATTTGAACTCAGAGACTTGAGAGATATCCTGGTGGAAGAAACCCTAACCTTTTTGTTCTTGAAAAGGCGAGGAGAATAAGTGTTGTTAATTGTGTGAGAATAGAGGAAAATAATGCCTCTCTTAAGTTATAAGTCATGGGTTAGAAGTTTTAAGAGAGGAAAAAAATAAAAGGCCCCTCAACTGAACTTATAGAAACTCGACCGTCAGTCATCACGAGTCATCTCACGACTTATGACATCTGGTTATGAGTAGAACTAGCAACTCGTAACCTTGGAAGAAAAAAAGAAAGTATGCGCTAGTCTAGATACGAGTCCTATCTTATGACTCGTAACATGTCACCACGACCTGTAGAAACCACTCATAACTTGGAAAAAAACTTAAGAGAACCAACACTGTTGACCTTACGACCCTCAATGTAAGACTCATAATATCTAGTAACAACTCTTAGGTTTGAGTTGCCAAGTGACTAGAAACTTTAATCATTTCATATTTGTATTGGTTACGACTATATCTTATAACTCGTGATGAGTCTTGATGACTTGAGGGATGAGTCATAAGTTCTACAGTGACTTTTAGAGCACTGGTTTTAACATCTACTGGGGATAATTACCATCAATGTACTAAAACTCAATATACAAGTGTCTGCCATACTTGTTCCATCAAAAGTCATTGAGAATATTTTAAATACCGAACATTCTATATTTAGCAAGGTAGGTCAAAATCATATAACAACCGCAAATCATTTGCAAAGACCACATCAAACAACATGAACTAACAAGACTTACTACAAAGTAGTTAACGTGCACATATATCATAAATTGGATTAAACTATAATACCATCACCTACCTCGAACCAAGATTGCACAACTCTTCTACGTTAGAGCTTTGCCCTTTTGTCCAATTTTCTCTTGCTTGGGGTCTAGAACATGCATATAAATACATAGTTAAATAAATAACCTAATATGTCAGAATTTATAACACACACCCAACTCTTAAGGTCAAATTCAAGATCATTTCCAACCCATTCTAGGGATTTCCCACCGTAATTCACCTACAACTACCAATTTAGGGATAAATTAGTGATTTAATGGAATGAAAGGGTAAATTAAATATTAATAATCAAAACCCATTAACTTATTCCTTAATTTCTGCCCTTGCACCAGTAATTAACAAAAAATACCCTAAAATCCTCCCCGTACTTTGTAAATCAACAATTTTACTGCTTAATAATTAAATATGAGTTAACGAGGATGAATTCCTTATCTTAACAAATCCAAATGAATAAACTCTGATGCATTTTGCCTTAAATCACCCTTTCTTTGCTCCAAAATAAATTTTAGATAAATAAACTATTTTGAAAAAAATATTTCAATAAATCTTCATTTTTCTCCACTATAGTAGTACCGACCGATATAGCAGTGCAGCGGTCGTTGACCACCTTTGACCATCGTTATAGCAATTATTCCTTCACAATGGAGTTTGTCGCTATAGCGGTCTGTCGACAACTATAGCAGCGTCGATGGGAAAAAATATTTATATTCATGCAAAAGTCCCACTTTTTCAACACACCTTAAACCTGAGACATTTTGAATAGTGTCTTTTAGGCTAAGACTGATTCTAGAAGTTCTAATGTTATATCATAAATTTCTACGGATTCCTTATCGCCTTAGCTGACTAGAAACTAAGACAAAACCACTAACCCAATCCAAATTATTTTTAGATTTCCCTAAGCCATACCTCACTCCAAAATCAATCAAAACTAGCTTAGCCTAAAGTTTATAACTTCCAAACTGGGAAGAATTTATACATGAGATTTTAAACGTAGGACTCATACATAACAATGGAGAGGTTCATTACATTAGTAGAATATTTCATGACTTAAGAAGCTTTAGAAGTCATCTAAGGTATTTTAATAATAATAGAATAATCAAAATACCCTTTATTAAATGAAAGATGGAAAATAACCCATGCCTAGAATTGCAATTGTGGCATTCAAGCTAATGCACTAGATAGCCTTCACGACATGATGTTCGTTCTTATGATATGGCTTTGTGCCTCATTTTCCATTGTTCTAGGCCATGGAAGTTGCCCTCAAGGGTTGTTTCTAATTTATGGCATGGGTCCCAATGTGTGGGGCCCTAAAATATAATACATGAGACATATTTAACATCGTAAACTACCACCTAAAAATCAAAACACTTCCCAATGATTTCCATTTCTTTTAAAGGTCAAATAACATCAAATCTTAGCTTAAAAGTGCTTAAAACTATTAAATTATGTTGTAAATCTTGGAGGTGTTGCAACTACACTCTTCGGTGAGGGCAGTTGTCTCAAACTCTATATGTCATTTCTTACCAACCACTATGTATTTCATGTATTTTACATATTTGGGAATATCCACCAAAGCATCAATTAAAGGGATGTTGATATGAATTTGTTCGAAGACATCAAGAAACTTCTTAAAATAGACATTATCCCTGCTCTTCTAAAATTTTTAAATAAATGGTGGTGGAGGTCTCTCAACTACAACTTTAGGCAACTCAAAAAACTTCATTCTTTTTTCTCCTCTTTTTGCACATATTTTAGCTTTGGAATCAGTGCTTGCATAAAGGAATGTAGATGCTTAAAGTTGTCCCAATTAACTACCTTCTCTTTTGGAGGATCAGTTTCCAGCAAGTCTCACCCACTTCTCAAAGTAATAGCCATGACTAGCTTATGTGTCTTAGTATCACTCAGCAAAGCACCTTATATCATGTAGTAATGTATAAAACTTATCTATCTAAACATGTAATTCACTGATAGCCTTCTTTAATTCTACATTTATTTGTACCAACTGAGTCATGAACTGCTTGAGAGCCTCCTCAAATGAACTATTATCCTTTGGGGCTTGCTACGTAAACTGTTGCTTATCATGCAAAGAGAAATTTGAGTGGTTTGTATAATTAGGGTCAAAAGTGGTGCTTTGATATCCTTGACCCTTATTCTACTTCCCCATATACAAGATAGACTTTGGATTCAAAGGGAATCCATGGTTCTCACTACACTTGCCATAAAACACCGTAGTTGTCTGAATTTTTTGTACGTGTTGCATATGACTAGCACCTAGAAGTATCAAACTCTACTTTAATAAGTTGTATTACTCATCAATGTCTTCTTAAATAGTTTCCATATCACCCAATTCTATCTTTCCTGATGTTTTCTCTATAGACATCAATACTTTGTAGGGCTCTATATAGTGTTGGTGACATACAAAGATAATATTAAGCAATGACTCTATTTCATCATATCTTTTAGACAAGATTTTCCCTTGAGTTGTAGCATCTAATAAAGATTTTGAGCCTAGCCTCAACCCCTTAATGAAATTATGTCCAATGATCCTTAGGTTGGTGTTTATGTAGATAGTCTCTCAAATATTACTTGTATCTCTCTTAAGCTTGGGGGATGGATTCATCATATTTATGAAAAAACCTAAGAATCCTACCTCTAAACTCTTTTATTCTTCTAGATGAGAATAATCTATTGAAAAACTTATGAGAATAAAGAATCCCATGACGTGATAGATAGCCCGAGATTATTTTGTAACCATTGTTTCCTCTTCAATAAGTAAGAAAAATAATAGTGTCAACTTCATGTTGTGAGACCCCACAAAGTTCCCTCATAGTCTAAGCCACTGGAGCTTGTCAGGTGAAGCCTAATTTCACTCTTAAAAGACTAAGGAATGGTTTCTAAAGTGATTAGTTTTTAAACCATATGGAATTTTCCTAACTTTGACTTTTTATCATGTGGAAAATTGAATTATATTTCCAACGATACCCATTTCGTCAAAATCCAAAACCAGAAGAGAAAGATATGGACGTTTTACAGAAAGCAGTCGAAACTGCCCAGGTGCGATGGAGAGGGTCGATGGACCATCGAGCTAGCGACGGACCGTCATCCAAACCATCGCAGAGGAGGCAGTGAGACCTCATTCTGGTTAGGTGTGACGGTAAGGCCGATGGACCATCGATATAGCAACGGACCGTCGACCCAGCCATCGCAGACAAGGAAGAAAGTCTAATTCTGGCCCAAGTGTAACTGTCAAGGCCGACGGACCATCAGGCCCTCAACGGACCATCGCACCCACCGTTACCTATTCCATTTAGTGATTTTAATTCATTTTTAAAAAGGCTTTTTGGTCTTTTTCCACCCTTTTTACACTCAGATATAGCCAAAACGAAGCACATAGTTTCACATTCTTCATAAACATCAAAAACTAGGATTTTATCTCAAGATTAACCCTCTAGAGCAAATCCAAATCTTCCTCTAAGAAATTCAAGAACTCACCATAGATTTTACAAATTGAGTTAAGATTCAAGGTTCCCAAGTCAAAGGCTTCAAGCACTCTCTATCAAGAGTTCCAAAAAAAGTCTCAAGCAAGCTTGTTTATCCAATTTCACAATCTACGGTATGTGGGGTTTGAACAAGGGTAACTTTTTCACCCTTGTGCCCAAAGGCTTATTTGAAATACAAATTATGAGATTTTCCATGAAATTGAAGTTAGGGTTTATACCCATTATTATTGTTTGCAAGATTTTGAGATTTCCCATGGATTAAAGGTTGAATTACATGATTTTTTTATATTTCCATGCCTATTTCTGAATTTTCTAGATTTTAAGATGATTATGAATATTTTGTTATCAAGCATAAATTTTGAGATGTTGAAATCATAAGATTCATATTATGAGTTTTTTTCCAATATCTTGATTGAGATGATTGTAAGCTTTTTAAGATGATGGTTTGGCATGAAGTTTAATTATGATTATAATGCATTAAATCTTTTTATTTTGAGTCCTAAGTACAAGTGATGAGTTTATAAGGAGATTATGATCTCAAGTTTTGGATAAGTACTTTCAAAAGCTAAGATACGAATCAACACTACTTATGATTTAAATCTAAGAGAAACATAATTTGGTCTTCATTATAGACCCTTGAGTTATTTTAAGGTAGATTTCCTAAAAGTTCTGAGCCTAAGTATGGGAGTAGTATTTAGCATCGAGTTGGGTATAATTCCAAGGTCTCATACCCCAGAACTACGTGCCACTGTAGGATTGAGATTTATGGGCACAAGGCCGAGATAGTGATCACTAAAGTTAAGATTCTATTCTAATGGCAAGGGTAGAATAGCTCTCCCCAACGTAGGCAAGATGTTGGAATCCATGTCAGCTCACATGGTTTATGTCGGTTAGAAGAAACTCCCGAGTTTTCAAAGAGTCCTAAAGTTCCCTAAGTCCCAAAGTTCCATAATCATAAGTCTTTGAGTTTCTAAAGTTTCAAAAGAAGTTTATTTTTCTCTTTAACTCAAAAGTATAAGTTTGAAAGTTATGGTTTAAGATTTCCTTTTGCTTACAAGCTTTAAGAATAAGAGGAGAATACAGATTTTAGAGTTAAGTATGATGACTCACTGGGTTTATATCACATATTTCACTATTCATGTTTTATGAGCTTTATATTTCAAACTTACTCAAGCTATGTGGGTCATTCATAATTGCATGTATGGTTTTTACCAAGATTATTAATATTGTTTACTTAATGCATACACCCCCATACACTCAGTACATCCTCAAAGTACTGATCCACATATACGTATGTCTGCTACATTGTCTCATAATGTAGGTTCAGGTACTCAGTCTCAGCAGCACCAGTGATCTCCGAGTGCCTTGTCTACATTCCCACAGTGGTGAGTCCTCATGGTTCGAGGTCTTATTTTTCAGACTTTTAGTTATGATGTCTGTTGATTTTGTGGATTTTTGTTCAAGTCAGTTGGGGATCTGTCCCAATGGCTCTCTAGTTCTTGAGTAGTAGAGACTTTGTCAGACTAGTGGTTGAAGTTTTCTAGTTTGTTTTTAGTATTTACATTCAAACTATGTTTTTCAGTTATCTCAATCCAGATTTGGCACAATATGCGTTTATTGCTTGGTTTAATTATCCTAAAGTAAGTGTTAGATAGCAGGCTCAAAGGGTTAGCTTAGGGCTACTTGTAGCCTTAAGCACCGTGTGACTTCTCGGGAGGAGATTTTAGGGTGTTATAATGTACTCATTTGGAATATTATGGTAATGGAAGTTGGCACTCAAATCTATATACTCTTGCAGGTGCTTATGTATGTCTTCGTATTGTTTACCCCTTCAAGAATATCATCTCTTTTTTGTTCCACCATTCTACTAGGTATTTATAGGATCCTCTCAGCATTCAGATTCATTGGGAGTAAGGGATTGCCTCTACTCCGTGTGTTGGGCTTACACTGGTGTACACACAACTAAAAACAAAAAAGAAAAAGAAAAATTTGAAAATCGAAACAACTTTAATTCACAAATCAACAACATATTCCCCGGCAACGGTGCCAAAATTTGGTGATGCCAAAGATACAACTCCACTCTAAAGATGATGCAGGTATTGCCAAATATAATAACACAACAAAGGTTGGGTCAAGTCCCAAGGGAATACTTGGAATCGTGTCTCTCGGTTGTTGTAATCAACGGGCAAAACTAGAAAAGTAAATGGGGGTTTTGGAATAGCAATATCGAACAAGTCATGAATATCAACTTTGGTTGTAATCATTCATAGGTGAACACTAGGATTTTGTTCCCCCTGGCTTCTCAACTCCGTAGGATTATCATGCTCTATTGATCCAATTTGATACCTTGCATGCAGAATCGATAAGTTATGTACCTTCTATAGTCTTTTGGATGAGCAGAAGGATTTCACCCTTTACCTTTCGAGTCTCAGGATATTTCCTTCTAACCCTTATCTTGATCTCAGTTAACTATTACCTTTTGAGTCTTAGTTATTAGATGAAATCTAACCATCTTACTTAGAGAAAATTGTAATACCCCATAATTTTCCTAGCTTAAACTAATCCCAAAAATGTCAAGGATCATCTCTTAGAATGAATTATATTTAGTTTGTGTGGAATTCTTTAGATTTGGAATTTTCATGATGTAGGAAACTGAATTATCTTTCCAACGATATAAGATTCGCCTAAATCTGATAACCGGGTAAGAAGTTACGGTTATTTTAAGTTCTAGTCATAAAACACCATCATTTGGGCCCTTAGCGCGTCGCAGAGAAGCATAATATCACAATTGTCAATTTCCAGTGAGACCCCGTGATATTGGCATGTCACGGAGAGGGCCAATTCCCCGTTTGGCAATTTCCAGTGTGACCTCACGGTCAAAATGACAAACATAAGGGCTTCGCGATTGTGTCTCATCGCGGAGGGAGCCCATTTTTCTTACTTCCAATTTCCAGAGAGCCACCGCGATAGTGACACATCGCGGTGGCTACCCAGTTCGTAAAATATTGCATTTTTAAGTTTATTTTGGGGTTTAAAGAGGGCATTTTGGTCATTCTCCCAACCCCCAATCCATCCAAAATAGAAGATTCAGTATATTTCAAAGCACATTATGCTTTATTCATCATTCCCTCTCAACGCAAAAACCCTAGTTCATCAACTTTCTCCCCAAGAAATCCTAGATTCCTCCATTAATTCTCCAAGATAATTCAAGATTGAGATTTCCCAATACAAGAGCACTAATGATTCATCCCCAAAGCATCAATAGGAATCCAAGATCAAAGTTTTCATCAAAGATCATCAATTTAAGGTATGTGGGGTTATGAACAAGGACAATCCTTTCGTCCTTGTACCCAAAATTATATTTTTAAGCAAATTTCTTATGATTTAAAATTAGGGTTTATGCCCAAAGTATCTTATTGATGATTTTGAGTATGATATGATTGAATTATAAAATTTCATGTTTGTTTTGAGTTAAAGAATTCTCTTTTGTGATTTTTGAATATCATGAACATGATTTGAGACATTGTTTATAGCTTTTCAATTGAATTGAGCATGATATTAAGATTCTTGATTCTACTATCTTAGCATTGTTGATGATTCTCAAGAGTCATATTTGAGTATTGATATTTCAAGAAGTTTTGCTTTTAAGCACCCTAAGATTAGCATATTTTTAGTTATATAAATAGTATTTAATCTTCAAATCCTCAGTTTAGCTATGGAATCCACTTTTCAGAATTTACTACAGTTTATAGAAACAGATTTCAGATTTGAGTACAGTTTTTATCAAACAGATGCATAATTGGTTTTAGATAAACCCTTATGCTAGATTTTTGTAACGACCCAAAATCGCCTCCCGGGGCGTCACATGGTGCCTAGGGCTATAAGTATCCCCAAGCTAACCCATAGAGCCGGTTCCTGCTAATAACCCTTAATTCAAGGAGAAAATTTGAATTCAAACACTAGCACATCCATGTTCATAGAAGGGAATAAAGGAAAGAAGGGGTACTCGGTCGAAAGGGTCATGATAAAGAAATCCCAACAAAACCACAATCTACCAAATAGTCTGACAAAGCCTCTACAAATCCATAATCTAGAGAGCCGATAACACAGTCCCCCAACTGACTCGGGACGAACTACAGGTAACAATATAGTCTTTCAGTCCCTGGAATATCTGAAGATCGATCCTCGAAACAAGAGGACTCACCACTACAGGAAAGGTATGCGAGGTACTCAAAGATCACGGGCGAGCATCAAACCCTAGATTTCTTGGGGAAGAATTCTTTCTTTGATATGATTTGGAGGAGAAAACCCTAGACCTTAAGTATTAGAGATGTGCAAATGAGGCCAGCTGGTTCATCTAGAATGTATATAAGGGTTTAAAGGAGTAGAAAGGACCGAAATACCCTTTTTTAAAAATGAGTTAAAAATTGTTGATCGGGATCTGCGACGGTCGAAATGACGGTCCATCGGAAGTTTAACGGTCTGCCAGATCATTCGTCGCTCGAGGGAAAAAAATGGAACACACTACCTCAATGCGATGGTCAGAACGATGGTCCATCAAAAGTTTGATGGTCCGCCAGATCGTCCGTCGCACGAGGGCCAGGATGAGGCCATACTGCCTCCACTTGACGGTCACCGCGATGGTCCATTGAATTTTTGGCGGTTCACCATTTTGGCCGTCACACGATGGTTAGAAAAAGGAGTCACTGCATTGGTTTGATGGGAAGATCGACGGTCCGTCAAAGACTTGACGGTCCATCAGATCGACCATCAAACCTGGGCGATTCTGACAATGCTTAGGAAAACGGCCATAACTTCTTACCCCGATACCGGATTTTGATGAAATTGGTATCGTTGGAAAGGTAACTCAATTTCCCACACTATAGGAAGTCATTTTTATGAAAATTCCACAAGGTTAAAAAAATAATCAACTAGGGATTCCTTTCTCAATCTCTTAGGGCCGAAATTACACTCCATTCAACACGCATCCAAGGTTCAAACTACGAGGGAACTTTGCGGGATCTTACAATATCTCCCCCTTGGGAACATTCGTCCTCGAATGTGGCTAGTTAGGCTAGGGGTATAGGAAAAATAGAGTACACATAGCTGAAACAATTACTAAATGGTTTCAGATCTTTCTAAACTCATGACCACTCCGGATATTGCAAGAACTCGTACAAGGTAAGATCCGTAGCTAAACTTTAGATAAGAAGGGATGAATTAAGGAGGAGTAGTACCTTCAGATTGATATAAACTTGCGGAAAACAGGTGCGGGCATTTGGCTCGTATGTCTGCTTCCGCCTCCCAAGTAGCACCCTCAACAGATTGGTTCCTCCACAAAACCTTGACCAAGGGAACCTCTTTGTTCCCGAGTCTACGGATCTGAAAATCTAGGATCTCCACGGGAATCTCATCGAAGGAAAGACTATCCTGAATATTGACACTCTCTGAAGGATCAAACACAATAGAATCACCAATATGCTTGTTGAGCATGAAGACATGAAAGATAGGGTGAACGGCGGACAACTCTGAGGGTAACTCAACCTCATATGCTACCTTGCCAACACGGCTCAAGACTCTATACGGGCCAACATAACGAGGACTCAGCTTCCCATTTTTACCAAATCTTTTTACCTCTTTCATGGGTGAAATCTTCAAGTACACCAAATCACCCACCTCAAACTCAAGATCTCTCCTCCTCACATCGGCATAAGTTTTTTGATGACTTTGAGCCATCTTCAACCTTTCTCTAATCAACTTAACTTTCTCCATAGCTTCAAACACTGCATCAGGTCCAATCGCGGCCACCCCACCCACTTGGAACCAACCTACAGGCGATCTACACCTTCTACCATACAAGGCCTCAAACGGTGCCATCTCAATGCTAGTATGGAAACTATTATTATAGGCAAACTTAATCAATGGAAAATGCTCATCCCAACTACCTTTGAAATCAAGAGAACACGCCCTCAACATATCCTCCAGGGTATGAATGGTCCTCTCAGCCTGACCATCTGTCTATGGGTGAAATACGGAACTCAAGATAACTTGGGTACGAAGACCCTGCTGAAATGCTTTCCAAAACTGAGAAGTAAACTGAGTACCCCTATCCGAACTGATAGACAAGGGGACTCCATACAGCCTGACCAACTCCCGAATATACAATCTAGCATAATCCTCAGCCGTATAAGAAGTATGCACGGGCAAAAAATGTGCGGACTTTGTCAACCTATCCAAAACAACCCACATAGAGTCATGATGATGACGCGAAAGAGGCAATCCGGTCACGAAGTCCATAATCACCGCTTTTCACTTCCAAGTGGGTATACTAAACACTTGCATCACGCCACCAGGTCTTTGGTGCTCTACCTTAACCTATTGACACGTTGTACACCTCGCTACAAACTCGACTATGTCCTTCTTCAGACCGTTCCACCAATAGATTTCCTGTAAGTCGCGGTACATCCTTGTAGTGCCGGGATGAATAGAATAACACGTGTCATGCGCTTCAGCCAAAACCCTCTGCCTCAGATCATCAACACACGGTACACACAACCTACCATGCAATCTCAGCACACCATCTCCCCCTTGGGAGAAAACCTCGACCTTTTAGTCCTTAAATGACTCCTTCAGTTTGACCAAACTAGGATCCCTATCCTGTTTCTCCTTCACTTCTGAGACTAAAGAAGAGTCGGAACTACTCTGCACCAACGTACTCCCCTCTACTGAAACAACCAACCTAGCACCCAACCTGGCTAAACAGTGAACATCGCGAACCAACTCTCTCTTACCTTCCCCTATATGCGTAATACTACCCATGGACAATCTGCTAAGGGCGTCCACCACTACATTGGCCTTGCTTAGGTGGTACAACATATTCATATCATAATCTTTCAACAACTCCAACCACCTCCTCTGCCTAAGATTCAACTCCTTCTGGGTGAACACATATTGCAGGCTCTTATGATCAGCAAACACATCCACATGGACACCATAAAGATAGTGTCTCCAAATTTTCAAAGCAAAGACCACAGCAGCTAGCTCAAGGTTGATGATAGCCCATCCATACCCAGAATAAGGTCAAAATCCACCATGTCTTACTCTATTAAGTCCGCAAGTATGACTCTATGAAGCACAGTGACAGGGAATCTCTATGCACTTGTTTAGCAACAACTAACTTTCCAACTAGTGTAGAAACTAGGAAAAGCTCGGGAATCCTTTTGGGACCTCTTTTTAAATTCACAGCCACAAGTGGGGTCATATAAGAGAGATTTGACCCGGGGTCCAACAATACATAAACATCAAGACAAAAGACTCGAAGTATACCAGTAACAACATCAGGGGAGTCCTCCTTCTCCTGATGGGATGGAAAAGCATAGAATCTACTCTGACGCTGAATACCAGCAGTGCTAGAAGAAACGCCCTAAACAGGGGCGGGATGAGATACATAAGCTGGTGCACTAGTAGTCGATGCTAGAGGTCGAGCATCTCCGTTCCCCTGTCTGGCATGGGGGCAATCTCTAAGTCTGTGGCCCTGCTTTCTACAACCAAAACAACCCCTCACATCACCAAAACACTCCCCGGGATAATTCCTACCATATTTAGCACAAGGAGGATGACGGGGCGAGTTACCAACACTGTTCTACAATCTAGACATGGAAGGACTACCCCCTTGCTCTGGCCTGCCTCTAGGTGCAGGAGCGATAGCTGATGAAGGAACTAGAGAAGACGGGTGTCTCTGAAACTGAGGGCGGTTCCCTCTATGGAACCTAAGCCAGCTAAACTCATGCTGATCAGATCTCGCACTCTTGGTACCCCTCATCTTTTCTCTCTCCCTAATCTTATCCACCTCTATCTGTTGGACTTGAATCATCAACCTAGATAGATCCATATCCGTATTCAACATCGCGGTCCTACACTCTTTTAGTACCATCCCAAAAACACCGGTCACAAATTTACTCATACAAGCCCGGGTGTTGGAGATCAAATCAGCAGCGTATTTGATCAACTGACTGATTTTCAAGTAGTACTCCTTAATAGTCATGGAGCCCTGCCTCAAGTTTATAAACTCCTAAATCTTGGCCTCCCTCATCTTAAGCGGAAAGAATTGGTCTAAGAATGTATGTTGGAATACTTTTCAAGTCACAGGAGCATCATTTTTATCTCTACCCTTCCTCTATGACACAACCCAATCATAAGTAATGTCTTTCAGTCTGTAAGATGCCAACTCAACACTTTATTATTCCGAGACATGCATCATGTCAGTGATCTTCCTTACCTCCTCCAAGTATATCTGTGGGTCCTAATCAGTTCCTGACCCATAGAACTCAGGCGGGTTCATCTGTAGAAAGTCATGAATTCTAGCCGCGACTATATTACCTCCCTGCTGATTAGCAGCTAGGGCCCAATTATTGGCCCAAATATTAGCAGTAACCACTTGGGCCAATGCCTGAAAGGCCACCCTAAATTCAACATGGGACACCATCTCATTCAGAGATTCAATGGGTGGGGCTGCTCATTATTGTTCCTATGAACATTCGCCCTTCGAAGAGGCACTTTTTGAAAATAGAGAAACACAGATCATTAGATAAGGAGGAAACAACCGGAGGAACTATAGAATCTAGAAAAAAAAAGACACAACTTTTCCTAAAATATCTCATAGCATCCTACCCATAGATGTTGCACGCTACACACCAATGAGCAAGACTCTACTCAACGCAGCTTGTCAGACTCCCTTGGACTCCTTAGAAACCTGGCGCTGATACCACTTTGTAACGACCTAAAATTGTCTCTCGGGGCGTCACATAGTGCGTAGGGCTATAAGTAGCCCCAAGCTAACCCATAGAGCCGGTTCCTAGTGATAAACCTTAATTCAAGGAGAAAATCTAAATTCAAACACTAGCACATCCATGTTCATAGAAGGGAATAAAGGAAAGAAGAGGTACTCGGTCCAAAGGGTCATGATAAAGACATGCCAACAAAATTCTGACAAAGCCTCTATAAATCCATAATCTAGAGAGCCAATGGGAAAGTCCCCCAACTGACTCGGGACGAACTACAGGTAACAACATAGTCTTTCAGTCCCTGGAATATCTGAAGATCGATCCTTGAAATAAGAGGACTCACTATTGTAGGAAAGGTATGCGAGGTACTCGGAGATCACGGGCGAGGCTGGGACTGAGCACCTGAACCTACATTATGAGACAATGTAGCACATATACATATATGTGGATCAGTACTTGGGAATGTACTGAGTATGCCGGGGTGAATGCATGTATATAAAACAGTATCAATTTTTTTCATTCAAATCATGTATGCAATAGAAGATGACTCACATGGCTTGAATAAGTATGAAATATAAAGTTCATAAATCATATAAGATGAGGCATATTACACAAATCTCGTGAGTCATTGTTCTTCAACCTTAAAATTGGAAATATTCTCTTATTCTCAATACTCAAGGCAAAAATGGCTTTAGACAGTACCATCAAATCATGCATATGGGATGGTGGGTAAAACAACTTTTAATGTTCAAGATTTTATATCTCTTCAAACTCAAATACTAGAAATATGACCTCATGAGACTTTAGAGCATACGTAGAGGCATATCATGCAAGTTAGGAAAATATGTCATTTCAAGTTTTAGGAGAAATCATCTATCTCAAGGAAAAATGCTCTAGTTTAACAAAAATGATTCGTAGGAGGGAAAAAAATACCTTAGTTTGCAAAGGAGTAGCTGATTTCAAGTTTAAAAGGGCAAGGAAGGTTCTCGTAACCGACATAAACCATGCGAGCTACATGGAGTCCAACGTTTTTTCCTCCTAAGAAAGAGACCCCACGTATGGGAGGAGCGTCATACTCTTTCCAGGGAGTATAACCTAATTCTAGTGATTTTCATACCATCCGCCAAATCGTCTGTCGCACGAGGGCCAAGATGAGGCCATACTACCTCCGTTTGACGATCACCGTGACGGTCCATCAAATTTTTGGCGGTTCACCATTTTGGCCGTTGCATGATGGTTAGAAAAAGAAGCCACTTCCTTAGATTGACGGGACGATCGACGGTCCATCGAAGACTTGACGGTCCGTCGGATCAACTGTCAAACCTGGGCAATTCCGACAATGCTTAGGAAAATGGCCATAATTCTCACCCCGATACCGGATTTTAATTAAATTGGTATCGTTGGAAAGATAACTCAATTTCCCACACCATAGGAAGTCTTTTTTATGTAAATTCTACAAGTTTAAAACACTAATAAACTAGGGAGTCCTTTTTCAATCTCTTAGGGTCGGAATTACACTTCATTCAACATGCATCCAAGGTTCAACCTACGAGGGAACTCTGAGGGGTCTAACACTTTTAAAAGTGGATTTCCAACAAAGTGATCATATAGATAATAAGGGAGTAGTATTTAGCACCGAGCGAGGTGTGTGGGTTTAGCGCATCCTACTTCCCTAGAACTACATAGCCAATGTAGTTATAGATTCATACATTCCCATTAGATTTGGATGACAGATTTAGCTTGTGATTAGCCACATGGATTAGGTTATACTCCCTAGCAAGAGTATGAAACCTCTCTCCAATATGAGATTTCTTCCTTAGGAGGACGAGACGTCGGACTCCATGTTAGCTCACATGGTTTATGTCAGTTAAGAGAACCTCCCTTAAGATGAAATGCTTTCCCTAAAGCTTTGAAAGATCTCCTTTACAGAATTGTTTTGAAAGAATTTTTTTCAGATAAAATGATAAAGTATTTTCTATACAGACTTACAGATTCCACTTAGCCTATATGATTTGAGAATGAGAATAGAATACAAATTTTAGAACTAAGTGTAATGACTTACAAGATTTAGACTATATGCCTTGTTATTCATGATTTTGACTTTCTGATTTCATATTTACTCAAGTTTATGTGAGTTATTTATATTTAGCATGCATGATTTTATAATTTGTGATGATATTGGTTACATTTTGTAAGCACCCCCATTTACTCAATACATCATCAAAGTACTAATCCATATATATGTTTATGTGCTACATTGTCTCATAATGTAGGTTCAGGTGCTCAGTCTCAGCAGCGACAGTGATTTTTGAGTATCTCATCTACATCCCTATAGTTGGTGAGTCCTCATAGTTCGAGGACTTAGCTATTCATGTTTCAGTTTATTAGTAGATGTCCCTCTATTTACTTTAGATAGTTTGAGTCAGTTGGGGCCTGTCCCAACTATTCTCTAGATTCATTTAGAAGAGGCTTGTCGGACTACCTGATTAAGTCTTAGATCTCAGTTGTCTTATTCAGACTTTTCAGTATTTGTTTAATCATATTGATAAGATTAGTACTTTTAGATAGATTCATATAGTTTTTCATATTTTATCTTGATCTTATACTTATATTACCCTATGATGAGATTCAGATATGTTAGAAGGCAGCTAGGGTTAGCTCAGGACTACTTGTAGTTTGAAGCATCGTGTGGTATCCCGAGAACTAGATTTTGGGGCATTACAAACTTGGTATTAGAGCCTAAGGTTTAAAGAGTCCTAGGGAGTCAGACAAGCCGCGTTACATAGAGTTTTGATCATCGGTCTGAAGCGCACCACATCTATGAGCAAAAGGCTATGAAGAGTTTTAGAAAAATCCTCTTTTTCTTTCATAATCCATCGTGCTTACAGCTGTCTCTATCTTCTATTAAATCATGATTTTTTATGACAAAAAATGCCTCTTCATTGAGCTAATGCCCACAAAAATAATGCCTTAATAATTGACTCCTGGAATTGGTGTTTTGGTCATGTGTTAAATATTTTAACTGGGCAATAATGGGAGTTATGATAGCTAGCCGTGACGGTGTGAGCCCAAAAGGTTAACACTAGAAACTCATGTTTACTACCATGAGGATTGGTCTTGGTGACCACGTACTTCTAGGATACAAGGAAATCCCCATAAGTATATACTCGTACATATGTATCATAGAGGGCGAAGGGTACAAGGGAATCCACCTATTGTATCTTCAGTTTGTATGGCTACATATACTGGGGCCCATTCAGTGGGGTAAAACTGGACCCATATAGCCCGTGGGTGGATTATGATGATAAATCTATACAACCTAGGTTAAAGTTTTAAATGCATGCTAAATTCGCTCTAGTTTCCCAGCATGGTACATATGTATGTATGTGGTTGTATATGGTTATTTACTTTGGTTTTAAATAATGGCATTATTTTATCCTTATTCCTGAGTACATGCTAGTATTTATTCTCTAATCATCTTCGAGCGTTGTATCCCCATGCAATGCAGGAACCGACCATACTACTATTTCTTCTTCTCAGTGATTTGGGGACAGCTTGAGTCAGATTAAAGTGGTGAGATTCCATTCTTTGGAAGGCCCATTTCATGTTATGGTTCATCTTATGCTTTTACTATTCTCTTGACATTTGTTTTGTCTATGGTCGGGGACATGTCCCGACTATATATTCTTGGATATTGTTTAGAGGCTTTTTATGGACAACAGCAGACTTGGGCATATTATTGTGTGTTTGGTTTGGGTTGGATGGTATGACTTAGTTGGGTTGGTCTTAGATTTAGACTCATCCTAAATTCATTGAATTTAAAATACTCTCACTTGTTATATGTTCAAAATCTATCTGACATGGGTTGTATATTTATTGATAGGATTGGGTATAGGGGTGGCCTTCGATCCTTGTTAGACTTGATATACCCAATACGACTAGTCCTTGGTTTGGGTCTTATCAAATTGGTATCAGAGCCTAGGTTTTGGTGTCATGGGGTGTCCATAAAGTCGTGTCAAATAGAGTCTCTTTTAGGGGTGTGTAGTGCGCCAAACTTATAAGAGAGAGGCTACAAGACATTTAGGAGTGTTTCCCTTTCTTGTTGTTTTATTTATGGGCTATAGAGTCTAAGGTCTTGAACTCTTCCCTAAATCTTCATTTATTTACCTTTCAGATCATGCCCTTCCAGCGATTTGATGCTCGTGGAAATGCACTGGTCCCACTCGAGGATGACATGGATGGATATCATCCTACTCATGGGTTACAAACCCAATCAAGGGTCGTAGTTTTTTATTTACCCCATGGAGTTTCACCGGTCTCCACTGGCCCTACCCCGATGGGTGACACTCATGCTCAGTCACCTCAAGGAGATGTTACTAATTTAATGTTTTGATTTTCTATTCATATGTTGACCCAGATAGTGGCATCTTTGTCATGCAAGTCCAATCCTATTGGTGTGATAAAGAATAAGAAGAGGTCAAGAAATAGGAAGAGTAAAAAGTCTTAATATTCAGATTGGGGGAGGCGTCAGAGAAATAGGGGTAGAGGTGATGGACAGTGGTCTGAGCCAGGGAATCCGAGGAGTTCCCATATGGTTGTCAGTGTCCCTTATCCTCAGTCTTCTAGTGAATATCATTTTTGAGCTAGTGGAGCTCGATCATCCCCACCCTATCCTCCCTACCGATTTTGTGGTCTGTTGCATCGTGGTTATTTCTATAAAAGGAGGAATCAGTGTTTTAGTTATGGTCAGTTGGGTCACATGCAGTGGGCGTATCCCACAAGGATTGACACTAGGCAAATAGGATCCCAATTTCCATCTTCCTATCTTCTGCACCAAGGGGTGCTGCTTTTAGCTTCAACACTGGTTGGGACCGTCTTTATGATCTCACTACCCGACGAGAGTGCGAGGCATCGCTTGATGTCATTGCTGGTATCTAGAATCTTTTTTTCTGTGAAGAGTAATGTCTACTTGATTTGGGGTTCACTCATTCTTATGTGACCCTATTTGTGTCTGTGCATTTTGGTTTCGGTCCCGAGATTACTTTAGACCCTTTTTGGTTTCTACCGTGGTGGGTGACTCTGTGGTGGCAAGAGGATTCTATAGGGGTGTGTGATTTATGTGGGTGGTCGGGAAACTTTGGTGGATATGTTTGAATTAGACATAGTTTATTTTGATGTCATGTTGGGGATGGATTGGTTGCACTCGTGTTATATGTCTCTAGGTTATCGGACCTGTAGGGTCATCTTTAAATTACCTAATGAGCCGGTCATTGAGTGGGAGGGTGGTTTCCTAGCTCTTAAGGAGAGGTTCATATTATATCTTAGAGCTTGGAGATTAATCTCTAAAGGGTGTCTCTATTATCTAGTCTGGGTTAAAGATTCTAACTCGGAGGGTACTTCCTTACATTCTGTCTTTTATCTCCCATTAGCACCTTTAACTCCCAGTTAGTCTTTAGTATAGAATGGGTATGTGGTTATACTTAGGCCCTCTAGTCTTGTGTTCATGGGGAAGTTGGGAGGTTGAGATAGAGGAGGGTTGTCCTCATTTTCGAAGGTTAGTAGAGAGTGTGGTCATATTTAAGGAATATTAGAAGTATTGGCTGTGAAGAAAGGATCTTTGTGGGGAGCTGAAGGGAACATGGAGTCTGACTGCTCATTCTTACTCTACATTTTGGATAATCGTGCTTAAGGTGTGTATGCATTCTAAACGTCTTTGATTTTTTCCTTGTTAAAGGTAGATTGAAGAATTCATTAGCATCTTTTGTTTTCTAACTAGTTAAAGGTAAGAGTAGAGATGTTTGGGGGTTTAATCATGTTTGTACTGCCTTGTCCCATCATTTGAGGATGAATGATCCAAGTGAGGGAGAATTGAAACACCTTGGGTTTTGGCCCTTGAAAATTTCCTCGGTTTTGAACATTTTATCATCATACGACTCACACCATGACTCATATGGTGTAGGTACGGTTCTAGGACCCTAGTCGTATGTTGGTCAGGGTCACATTGGCCAAGTTCTGTTCTTGATACGAAAAGACTCCATACGAGTCGTATGTACATAATACGAGAAGTATAAGGCCAAATCATATGTTGTCTAGTGTCTAGCCTAAATGGTTCTTCTTATGGTATGACTTGAAGGGTACTACTCATATGGTTAGGGTAAGAGTGAGGCTAAGTAGTCTTATGTTGGACAGAGTGTGAGATCCAACTTTCTAATCAAGGTATGAGTAAAGGTACCACTTGTATGATATGGGTACGAGTGGAGGGGTCCAACTGTACCCTCCTGCGAATCTTCTATAGCTTTTAAGTTGGGGGTATTTTAGACTTTTCCCATCCCAAACCCTTTAAAACCCATATCTTATAACCTTATTTGGTCATTTATTCTTCACTTAGAATATTAAAAACACTCTCTAAAAAAACCTCTCAAGAAAATTGGCTAGGGTTTATTAAAGGTGGCAATATAGAGGCTTAAGGATATAAATCCCTTTGTTAATATTCTTAACTCAGGCGTGTTACACCTCCCTCATTGTTAATTCAACTAAAAGCATGTTTTAATGAATGATTTTATGGTACTATTGTGATAATGTTTGTATTTTGAAATATAGGTTGGGGGTTTCGATTTTTTATGGTTGGATAATGTTTCCCAATGTTTTACTTATGGTTTTTCATGTTATAATTGTGGTTTGAACATGTGGTTATATGAGAGTGGTCAATTGGTTCTTGGTTTTGGTTCTTGAAACTATATGGCCTTAATACATTTGTTAAAATGCCTATGAGAATGATTTTGCCACATAGTTTAACTATTATTGAAACCTTGCATTGCTTAATATAGTAATGGAACCTAAATTGATTTGATTGATTTTAAATGGTTTAGAAAGTCCTTGATGGTCATGCCGTTGGTAAAAGATGGTTTAGAAAACCTTTGGGGTACAATGGAATCCCCTAAGTGAATAATCAATGAAAACCTTGTGGGGTACATGGGAATCCCCAAGTGATTTTAATAATGGCATTTTGGATACATGGGAATCCCCTAAGTGTTGGCTAATGACATTGCTTTGACGCGACACAATTGGGGACCTTGTCATAATGGGCATCCCAAGTCTGACCGAGATCGGAGACCACCCCCATTACCCAACCCAACCTTCATACGCCTACCCTGAGTTGTCTGAATTTCAAGCATATAACAAGATAGTGTAATAGCTCACATCAAGCCTCTGGAATAGGATCACAATAGTGACCGACCCAACCGAGTCCAACCATCCCACACCAACCACCCAACTGTACCAAACCATACCAAAGGCCATACACCAGGACATAACCAAATAAGTTCCAAAACATATTATAATAAATCAAAAAATAAAATACGATGAAACAGTGAGAAATTATGTCCAATGATGTTAGCCCACTAGCTTATTCCAATGCCAAGGCCGACACCAATACCGATCCCAGACATTCCAACCCATAGAAGTACCATAAATCCTCTAACCAAAAGAGTAATATAATCCGGTTGGGACAAGACCCAAACCATGGACAAAACCAATACCCAAAATAAAATCAAAGTGTCTAGAAAAATCCATAACATGAAATGGAGCCTTTTGAAAATATGGAAGCTCACCACTTCAGTCCAAATGTTGATCCCCGAGTCAATAACTATGTAGGAAGAATAGAACGGCCGAAACCTGCATAGCGTGGGTATACAGCCGACAGTAGATGGGTTAGCGAGTAATCGCTGGCATGAACTCAAGATAATGATAAAATAATGTCATTTATTAACCCAAGTAAAACCATCCATATAAACACAACCATATATATATATATATATAACCATGAAGGGAAACGGGATCGGGTTTAGCATGCCATTAAAACCTTTACCTGGGACATGTAGCTTTACCGTCCTAAACCACCCACATGCTATATAGGTTCAGCTCCCCCTGCTGAAAGGGCCCCAGTGAGTTTAGCCGCACGACCAGGGAAGAAAAACATAGGATGATTAGTATATCCCCAAAAATGTATTGTGACATTATACACACGGTCACCAAGACCAACCTCACATCAGCAAATATGAGTTTCCAAATTTGGTCCCCCCGGGACCTCCACCTTCTACGGTTTTACTAAACATCCCACCATTATTGCAAAATTAAAACCATTACCAAGCAACAAACCAATCCATTTACCATGGATTAACCAAGGCCATTTAGTGGTGGTATCGTCATACCGACCATACTTGCAAGTACTATCCATAGCCAACCATAAATAGGTGTAAGGGAACTTCCAAGTGTCCTTCCATTTACCATATTAAACCACTTGGGGGATTCCATGTACCCCACAAGCATAACCATTTAGACATTTACCTTTCCAAGCCATTTAAACCATGCATAATTTCTTTAACAAGTTTTAAAACAAGCAAGAGTTCCATTAAAGTAATCAATGCAATGAAAACATGCTTATAGGAATTTTGTCAAACACATTGGGGGCATAATTTAACCAAAACCATTCTCATGCAATCCAATTATCCAAAACCACCATTAATACGCATAAAGCATAATTAAAATCATGGGAAACCATAACTAACCATTTAATATCAAAAACTCCAAATCATATTTGAAAGCCAAAATCATACAATCAATGAAATCATGAAAACATTCATAAAAAACATGCCTTTAGTTAGAATTAACAATGAGGGAAGAGAACATACCTTAAACCAAGATAATGATGAAAAGAAATCACCAAGACAAGCCCCAAATTAATCCTCTAGTTGAAACCCTAGCTTCCCTTGCCCAAAAGATTTTGAGAAAATTATAGAGTTTTTTAGAAGAGTTTCTAAGTGTTAATGAAGAAAATAATAGGGTAAATAACATCCCGAGTAGGTTAAAAGTCGTGGGACCTTATTGGGATAAGTCGAGAATGTCCAGAATACCCTCACTTAAGTTGCACAAAATCCCATGCAAGGGTACGACTGACCTTCATGAGTCGTACCCTCCAATACGATTGGTACCCTCCACTCGTATACTAGCCTCGACGTTTGGATCCAATACTGCCCAGCATATGACTCATCCAACCAAGTCATATCCAAAGAATACAATTCGTACCCTTCATTCGTACCCCTGGCAGATTAAACCCAAGAAAGATTAAGACATTGTCCACCATACGAGTCCATGGTACGACTAGTACCCTGGTTTACGGCTCATGGTGAGCCACTCATACTCAAATCCAACCTAGGTAACCAAGTCTAAGATTAAGTTAAGGAACCAAATGATCTGTATCCAACCATACGACTTATACCACCAAGTCGTACCCATTCCAGTGACCAAAATACATTCCACCAACCAACACTGGTCAGTATACAACTAACCCATACCACTCGTATCCCAGTGTACGAGTCGTTTCCCCTAGTCATATCCTTTTCAGAGACCAGAAATCCAGGAAATTTTTTAAGGGCCAGAAACCCAGGATGTTTTAGTCTCCCCCACTAGGAACATTCGTCCCCGAATGACGGACAAGGTAAGGTAACCACAAGTATGACTCATTTGCATTATCAAATATATTCCCAATCTTTAACAAAGTTTGAAAACAAAGAGGTAAAGATATTAATCTTTACTTTAACAAACTCAGAAAATAAAGATGTGTTGAAGACATATACTTTCCGCAAGAATCCCAGGAACAGAAAACAAAAATGGATATTTGGACTTCATGTCCTCCTCCGCTTCCTAAGTAGCCTCTTCCACCTTGTGGTTCCGCCATAGAACCTTAATCAAGGCCACATCCTTGGTCCGCAACAGATGAACCTTCCTATCCAAGATCTCCACTGAGATTTCTTCATAAGACAAAGAAGCCATGATACCCAATCCTTCCAAAGGAACAACTGAAGAAGGATCGCCAATGCAATTCCTCAACATGGGAAACATGAAAGACCGGATGAACCAAGCTCAAGCTTGAAGGCAACTCCAGCTCATAAGAAACATTACCAAGTCTCCGCAAAACCTCATAAGGACCAACATACCGGGGACTAAGCTTCCCCTTCTTGCCAAACTGCATTACTCCCTTCATGGGAGATACCTTGAGGAAAACCTTATCCCCAACCTCAAACTCCAAGTCTCTATGCCTAACATCCGCATAAGACTTTTGGAGACTTTGGGAAGCTTTAAGCCTATCCCGAATCACATTCACCTTCTTCATAGCCTGGTAAACTAAGTTGTTACCAAACATATCTGCCTCGCCAAGCTCAAACCAACCAACAGGAGATCTACACCTTCTACCATACAATGCCTCAAATATGGACATACCAATACTATAATGATATCTATTATTGTGAGAAAACTCCAACAAAGGTAGATGTTCAATCCAATTGCCACCATAATCAATCATAAAATCCCGAAGCATATCCTTCAATGTCTGAAGAGTTCTCTCCACTTACCCATCCGTCCGCAGGTAGAAAGCAGTACTCATACTAACCTTAGTCCCCAACCCTTTCTGAAAAGATAGCCAAAAGTGAGATGTAAACTGCGTACCACATTCAGAAATGATCAAAATAGGTACCCCATGCAGCTTCACAATCTCCTGAAGATACAACTTCAAATAATCCTCCACCGAGAAGGCAGTCCGTATTGGCAAAAAATGAGCAGATTTAGTCATCCTATCCACGATGACCCAAATCAAATCATATTGATTATGAGACTGAGAAAGACTGGTAATGAAGTCCATATTGATCACTTCCCATTTCTATTTAGGCAAATCAATTTCTTGATACAACCCTCCTAGCCTCATGTGCTCAACCTTAACATGTTAACACACCATGCATTTAGCCATAAAGTCAACCACATCCTTCTTCATTCCATTCCAGCAATATATCTCCTTGAGATCATAATAAATCTTAGTTGAGTTGGGATGAACAACATAGCGTGCTTCATGCACCTCTGCCAAAATCCTTTGTCGCAAACCGTCAACGTCAGGAACACACAACCTCCCACAGTACTGTAAAGTACCATCACCACTGATCTAAAACACCACTACCTTTTGCCCACCAACATCACTCTTGATTTTCATCAAAAGAGGGTCTAGAACTTGTTTTTCTTTAATCTCCACACCAAGAGATGATCGAACCACTTCTTCCACCATCTCACCATTCTTTGAGTCTAAGAGGAGAACTATAAGATTAGCCAAGCGGTGAATATCCTTCACCAATTCCCACTTTCCTTCCTCCACATGAGCCAAACTCCCCATGGATAACCTGCTAAGAGCATCAGCAACCACGTTAGCTTTACCTAGGTGGTAGTAAAGACTCATATCATAGTCCTTGAGAAGCTCAAGCCATCTCCTCTGACAGAGATTAAGCTTCTTCTGAGTGAACACATACTATAGTATCTTATAATCAGAAAAGATATCCACGTGAACACCATACAAATAATGCCGCCATATTTTCAAAGCAAACACAACTGCCAATAGCTTTAAATCATGAGTAGGATAATTTCTCTCATGCACTTTCAACTGCCTAAAAGCATAGGCAATCACCTTCCCATATTGCATCAACACACAACCAATACCTACCCGAGATGCATCATAATAAACTAAAAACCCATCATTGCCTTCCAAAAAAGTCAGAATTTGAACCGAAGTTAGCTTATCCTTTAACTTCTCAAAACTCCCTTCACAAGCATTCGACCAAGAAAATTTGACCTTCTTTTGAGTCAGCTTAGTCAAAGAAGCAGCTATCAATGAAAAATTTTGCGCAAATCATCTATAATACCCAGCTAAACCCAAGAAGCTCCAAATATTAGATGGAGTTGTGGGTCTAGGCTACTTCTTCACCACAGCAACCTTTTGCGTATCCACCATGATCCCCTTACTAAAAATAATATGACTCAAGAAAGTTACAGCGTTCAACCAAAATGCACATTTAGAGAACTTGGCATATAACTATTGTTCCTTAAAGGTTTGCAACATCACACGAAAGTGATTAGCTTGATCCACCTCACTTTTCAAATAAACTAAGATGTCATCAATAAACACAATAATGAAGAGATCCAAACGATGATGAAAAATCATGTTCATCAAATCCATAAATGTCGATGGAGCATTAGTTAACCCAAATGACATTACCAAAAACTCAAAGTGCCCATACCAAGTACAAATAGTCATCTTAGTGATATCCACCTCTCTAATCTTTAGCTGATGGTACGCAGACCAAAGATCTATCTTAGAAAAGAACTTGGCACCTTGTAACTGGTCAAACAGACTATCTATCCGGGGAAGAGGATACTTGTTCTTGACTTTCACCTTGTTCAATTTCCTATAGTCAATGCACATTCGAAGGGAACCATCCTTCTTGCACACAAACAACAGCGGTGCACCCTACGGAGATATACTAGGATGAATAAACCCCTTATCCAAAAGATCCATAAGTTGTTTCTTGAGTTCCTCAACTCAGCCGGAGCCATTCTATACGGAGGAATAGAAATTGGACAAGTGTCCGAAACTAGATCAATACCAGACTCGATTTCCCTTTCTGGAGAAACACCAGTAAGATCATCTAAAAAGACCACTGGAAACTCATTAACCGTTGAAACTGAATGGAAAAAAAGACCTTCCGAGTTAAAATCTTTAACTTGGACCATGTGATAAAACAACCTTTGGAGATTAACCTTTGAGGTCTAAGATAAGAAATAAATCTCCCCTTAGGAGTGAAAGAACCACCCTCTCATTCTATAATCAGCTCACCAGGGAACATAAAGATAACCCTACTGGTCCAACAATCCAAGGACGTGTAACAAGAGTGCAACCAATCCATACCCAGAATGACTTTGAAATCTATAATACCTAACTCAAACAGATCCACCAAGGTCTGGTTGCCACCAGCAGATACCACATACTCCCTATAGACTCTCTTAGCAATAACTGATTCACCTACTGGGGTAGAAACATAAAAAGGATCCAAAATAACTTTTGGATCAAAACCAAAAGATACAGCCACATAGGGAGGCACATAAGAGAGAGTGGACCCTGGATCAAGCAAACAATAAGCAACACGATTGAAAAGCTATAACGTACCAGTAATGACATCAGGTGATGCCTCAGATTTCTGTCAAAACACCAAAGCATACAATCTTTTATGACCAACACTAGAACCATGAGTAGTAACAGAAGTAGATGTAGCACCATCAGGTGTAGAAGTAGAAAATAAAGCCACAGGAATCTTATTCGCCCTCGTAGCAACCTTATTAATCAGATAATCCCTGAGACAATAGACTTCCTAGCCATACATGAAAAAAATTTGCCTTTCTTCATCATAATAACCTGGATGAGGACGACCATAGATCCAACAAGGAAGGCATGAAGAAATTTACTGACCTTTGCTTGCCTAAAATTGGGCACTCTATGCCCAAAAATTATCACCACCTTGATGACGCCTGTTGTCTGCCTGGTAATGAGCACTAGAAGAAGAGAAGGAACCAGAACTCCTCCACTTCTTTTTCTACCATTTTCCACCATCCCGGCTACCTTGAGACTGAGCACCTCCTGGTCAAAAATCCTGCTCCTTACCCTGCCGATCTCTAAACTCCGCCTATTTTTTATTTTCATCCTACACTAGTTGCATATGAATAGTCAACCTAGAGATGTCCATATCTTTAATCAACAAGGTAGTCTTTCTCTCCAAAATTAAATCCCGATTCAACCCAGAAGCGAACATTCTCATTCTTGCCCGCGTGTCAGCCACTAAATCAGGAGCATACCTTTATAATTGGTGAAACTTCAAGGCATATTTCTTGACAAAAATCCTCCCCTACTTGAGGTTCACAAACTCCTTCATCTTTTCTTTTCTCAACTCTTAGGGAAAGTAATGGTCTAAGAAAGTCTTAGAAAAAGTATCCCACAAGACTGATTCTTCCACATCACCCCTATCCTTGTCCCACTCGTTATGCCACTAATATGCAACATCTTTGAGCTGATAAGCTGCAAAGTTTACCCCCTCCAAATTGGTAGACTACATCACCCAAAACATTTTTTCCATTTTATCCAACAAGCCTTTCGGATCCTCCTCCATCTGCACTTCAAAAAAAGTAGGAGGGCCCATTTACATAAATTAGCCAACCCTTATGGCCTCAACAGACAAAGCACCAGCCGCACCTCGCTCAGCCTGAGCAGCGACCATCTAAGCAATAACATGAATTATCTGACGGAATTCTGTATTAGTCACCTCACCTTGAGGAGGACTGGTAGCAACCGGTGGAACTCCAAAACTATCAGAAATAGGATCATGAGATCAAAGATGAACCCCAAAATAGGATGCACCCTCCAGCATTATCCCCAGATGGGATAGAAGAATTTTCTGTGTTTTAAATATACAAGGCATGATCTAAAAATTGAACAAACAAGGATTAGAGAAGATTCTAGGACTGAGACTCCAAGCTTGAAAATAGAATACCAAGAATTGAGACATCCTTAAATGCCTTGTAGCCTCTCCCTTATGAGTGTGGCGTGCTACACACCCCTAAAAGAGACTCTACTTGACACGGATTTTTGAACTCCCAATTGATCATGAACCTAGGATCTGATACCAACTTGACACAACCCAACGGGAGGCCTTGACGTAATGGGCATCCTAAGTTTGACTAGGATTGGAGACCACCCCCATTACCCAACCCAAACTCCGGCCTCCTACCCTGAGTTGGCTAAATTTTAAGCATATAACAAGATAGTGTAATAGCTCACATCAAGACTCTAGGATAGGATCACAGCAGTGAGCGACCCAACCGAGTCCAACCATCCCATACCAACCGCCCAATAGTACCAAACCATACCAAAGGCCATAAACCAGGTTATAACCAAATAAGTTCAAAACATAATATAATTAATCACAAAATAAAATACGATACAATAGTGAGAAATTATGTCCAGTGATGTCATCCCAGCAGCTTATTCCAATGCCAAGGTCGACACCAATACCGATCCCGCTCATTTCAACCCATAGCAGTACCAAGCCTCTAACCAAAAGAGTAATATAATCCGATTGGGACATTCCCCCAACCATGGCCAAAACCAATATCCAAAATAAAATCAAAGTGTCTATAAATATCCATAACATAATATGAAGCCTTCCAAAAATATGAAAGATTACCACTTCAGTCCAAATGCAGATCCCCGAGTCAATCACTATATAAGAGGAGTAGAATAGTCGACTCCTACATAGCGTGGGTATACAGCCGCCTGTAGACGGATTAGAAAGTGATCTCTAGCATGAACTCAGGATAAGGATAAAATAATGCCATTTATAAAGCCAAGTAAAACCATCCATATGCACACAACTAAATATATATATATAACCATATATATATATAACCATGCCAGTAAAGGGGATCGAGTTTAGTATGCCATTAAAACCTTTAACTGGGTTATGTAGCTTTGTTGTCCTAGACCACCCACTAGCTATATGGGTTCATATCCCCCTGCTGAAAGAGCCCCAATATGTGTAGCCACACGACCAGGGAAGAAAAAACTAGGATGACAAGTATATATCCCAAAATATAGTGTGATGTCATGCACACAGTCACCAAGAACAACCTTATATCGGTAAATATGAGTGATGTATGAGCAGATGCTAACATATTTTAGGCTTTTAACTAAGAATAATTGCAAAGTCTTAAGCAACTTTTGTCGTTTTTGATTATTTTATGTTTGATATTGTAGTAAAAGTCCAGATGCAAGAGAACCAGCAATAATGGAAGTAAAAGAGTTGATTTCTAAGCAAGTAGAGAGGGAAGTATAATTGACGACTTGTCTGATAAGTCGCCAGCCTTGTGATAAGCTATCAGAGTTATCGTCATCCTTAGACAGAGAATAATCTTCATCTAAAATTTGTGATGACATCTGTGATAGGCCATTAGAAGTGTGATAAGCCATCAGGCTCATCGTTAGACTTAGGCAGGGAATGGGATTTGAGTGAAGAAGCGACGACAATTCTGATAAGTCATCACATGTCTAATAAGGCATCACGTCTCATCATAAACCTAAGGTAGAGATTTTCAAAAGTGAAGAGGAGCTGACGACATTCCAAATAAGTTGTCACAAACGTCGTCTCCTGTCCGAGAAAATACTGTGATCTATAATTTTGTTTCCATAATTAGGCTGAAGTATTTAAAGCATATGTTAGGATTTTATAAGGATATAGGAGGGGTAACTGACATTTTGAGAATCTCTTCTCTCTAGTTTTCTGACTTAAACTTTACAATTATTTTTGGAGAGATTATTACAATTATTTTGGGAGTTTCTACTGTGAATCAAATCTGAGATACACTTCTTTTTATTCATCTTGCTGTAAGTTCATATATCAAACTATGAATTTAACTTGTTGTCTTGATTATTTTATTATGAGTAGCTAAATTTCCTTAACCCGAGTTATGGGATCTATGGGTTTGGGTTTGTAACGTAACCAAGTGTTCAAGATTCTAACGGTGGTAGAAACTTCTTGTTAATTCCATTATTTTATACTCTGACTATTGGCTGGAAACAATAGGCCTTGGTTACTGGTGATTTTCTTGAGATAAGAAATCAACCCTAGTAAGAAGTGAATTATCAATAGGGACTTGGAAGCATCAAACTTCCATTTAATAATTAATGTTGTAACAAGATTAATTAACTTGAGATAACATCCTGTTATGAAATATAAATTCCCTAAGTTCGAGAGAATTAAGTGGTTAAATGTCTAAATAGGTTGAGAAATATTTAGACATAACTTCGACAAGGATAGTCTATTATTCCTACCTACCACAAGAATCTTAAAACGTTACTAGCGTCTATCAAATCCCAACACGCATAGTGAACATAACTCTGGTTTTCCTTATCATATTAATTTCAAACAATGAATTGAGAAGTAATTATTTGTTACCTTTCCAAAAAAACAAATTCACAGGAAACTGATAACTATCAGTTGATTAACCCAGAGATAACTCAAATTCACACCATATTCCCTATGGGATTTGACCCTAACCTAGTTGGGTTATATATTGACAACGATCGCTTTCATTCTTATAAGAGAGGTGTAGTTTGAGCATTATCAAAAATGGCGCCGCTGTCGGGGAGTACAATTGTAAATTGAAGTTGTGTGTGCTAATTGACTATTAGTCAAGTTTCCTAGTTTTACGTTTATTTGTTGTTTTGGTTTGCTGCAGGACTTTTGTGTTGCATGCCAAGAACCAAAATTTCTGAAGAACCATTATTACCATTTAATCCGAAACCACAACTAATTAGAAGAATGGTAGACCAGCAGGAGGCTGACAGGTTTGCAGCCTTAGCTAGAGCTCAGTTGAATATGCAAAATGGCGGTCAACAAGTACAGGATCCAAATCCTGTGGATGACGACTTGGGAGATGAGGAGTTGCTAAACCCTGGTAACCCAAGGCGTGCAGATCAAATAGCTACACCAGTACAGCATAATTCTAACAGGAACCGTCCGTTTTGAGGACGACAAGATCACCGGCCGGTCCAGTATGACCTCAATGAAGATGATGATGGAATGGATGGAGCAGGTGCAAAGGGTACAATTATTCCTCCACCGTTAGCACCTGGAGAAAATTCAACATTACAAGTACTATGATTGAACTCCTTAATCTGAAGGGATTGTTTGGTGGCATTCCTGGGATGATCCGAACTTGCATCTGGTGAACTTTGTCACCATTTGTAAATCTTTTGATAACCCACGAGTGGGTTATAATGTTATCCATTTGAGATTGTTTTTGTTGTATCTGTCTGGGGAGGCAACATTGTGGGTTAATGAGCTGACACCCGATTTGATAACCAACTGGAGGCAGTTGAAAGAATCTTTCCTAGAAAGGTTCTTTCCACCTTCCAGGAGGGTACAGTTGAGGGATGAGATCAGCAACTTTAGACAGCTCCCAACTGAAGCCTTGCATAAAACCTGGGAGAGATTCAAAAAGAAGCTGACGCAGTGTCTGAACCACAACATGACGGACATACACTTGATGGAGACTTTGTACAGGGCTCTTAACTTTGTGACAAAATCGATTGTAGATAATGTTGCTGATGGTTCATTTGTTGATCTTACATTCCTAGAGGCTTCAAAAATACTTGAGAGAATGACCAAATAGAGTCGGGCATGGCATACTAGGGACTTTGTGGTAGCAAGCCCCACTATTTCTATTGGTATGAATGCATAACAATGCAGAAGATACGAGGAGCGTGATCAAGACATGGCTCACCTAAAAAAATAGATAGACTTGCTAACCAAGCATTTACTATCAGGCAAAACTGAGAAAGTGAAGGCTGTGGGATCGCAGATCAAAGTGGAGTCTGACTCAGAAGAAGAGGTGAACTATGTAAATAATCAAGGAGATTTCCAATTCAATAACCAAGAAAATCAAGGTCGGACTTATTATGACAAGGCTGGATATAAGAACCAGGAGCAAGGAAATTAGAGGAGAAATAATGATAGGAGCGGGTTATATGTCCCTCCTGGAAATCGTGAGGCTGCTACAACAAGTTCTGAAAAGATGTCCCTGAAGGACATGATGGATAAATTGTTAAAGAGTATGGAGGCTACCAACTCAGGGGTGACTACCATGAAGACCGATTTGTCCTCTATGAGTCACTTGGTAAATTCGCACTCCACTTTGATCAAACAGTTGGAACAGCAAATAAGCCAACTCTCCGCAGCGCTGAACCAGAGGAAGAGTGGAACATCACCAAGTGATATGGTTCAGAATCCGTGAAGTGATAGCTCATGTATGGCAATTACCACTAGGAGTGGTAAAATATTACCTGGCCCTTCTGTGGGCAAAAGTTTGATTGAAGATATGACTGAAGCAGATGAAGAACCCAAAGAAGAATGTCCAGTAAAGTCTGGGAAGCTGGATAGTTCTGATGATGCTCCGGAACAAGGAAAAGAGAAGGAAAAGAAAGTAGTGGTGAAAACTCTCCCAAGACCACCACCTCCCTTTCCTCGAAGATTGAAGAAGAAGGTTGACGACACAAAATTTAGTAAATTCATGGCAATGTTGAAGTAGTTAACAATAAATGTGCCTTTGGTGGAGGCACTCGAGCAAATGCCAGGGTATGCTAAATTCATGAAGTACCTTATGACGAAGAAAAGAGCGGTGAGCTACGAACCGGAGGATAATCTCCACCATTGTAGTTCCATTTATACACGATTTTTAGTGCAGAAAAAGGTCGACCCTAGAGCATTCACTATTCCATGTACAATTGGGTCTCTCAATTTTGCTAAGGCCCTATATGATCTGAGGGCGAGCATAAATTTGATATTGCTAGCCATGTATGAAAAGCTAGGTTTGGGGGATCCTACCCCGACAAACACATGGTTGGTGTTGGCGTATGGGTCTGTAAAGAAGCCAGTAGGAATATTACATGATGTATTGGTAAAGATGGACGACTTTATACTTCCTGTTGATTTTGTAGTCCTAGACTATGGGTGGATTTTGAAGTACCCATTATTTTGGGTAGACCATTCCTTGATACTGGGAGAGTAGTAGTGGACATGGAGTTAAATGAGCTGAAGTTCAGGTTCAATGAAAAATAAGCAAGATTCAAAATGCACTCATCCATGACTCAGTAAAAGGAGATGAGTGTCTTCTCCATCATGGATGTGTTTTATAAAGATGGGAAAGAGGTAGAAGCATGGTGTCTTGACGAAGTCTGAGTAGTCAAGATAACCTAGTCGTACCGCGATATTAAATCAGGCGCTATTGGGAGGCAACCCAAAATTTTTATGTTTAAATCCAAGTTGTTTTAATTTATTTAGATAGAAAGCATAATGAACTGAAGAGGTATGCAAGGGTTTAGGTAAAAATTGATGAAGTCATCCAAGGGACCCTGACGACAGATGTGATGAGTTATCATAATTGTGATAAGCCGTCAGATGTGCCGTCAGAAAATCCAAAAGAAGGCAACACTCTTCTTAAGGTTGACAACATCTGCGATGAATTATATCAAACATCTGATAAGCCTTCAGGTAATCTTGGGCCCAAATACTAAAAAATTTGACTTGGCCCACAGTCAAACCTTTTCACCTTCCCATGTATCTCCTTTATTTTCTTTAAGTTTTATTTCCTTCCATATTTAGTTTATTTACTTACTCTTTTCAAAATTAATTCCTAAGTAAAACAAAAAAAATATTCTTCCCTGTGAAGTGTGGGTTTGAAATCAAGATCAAGATAAAGAACTCTTCTTTCATCTACTACTTCCTCTAACTCGTGTAACCAAGTGAAGTCGCCTATCAGGTATGCTCATAACTCAACTCTCCTCTACATTAGGTAAGTGATGTAACTGAGGTAAATCTTAGTTTCAAAGGGATTGAGGCAAGCTTAACTTGCCATTGTGTGAAAAACAGAATCTAGGGTGTACAGTGTTGTATTGTGCGTAAAAACCTAGGGATTATCTCACGAACACAACTCCATGTGATTCTAAGAAGAAAGTTGATTGATAATCAAGATTAAAACTGAGCTTGATGTTGTATTCTGAGCTGACGACATATTTGATAAGCTATCATATTTGTGACGGCTTATCAGACTATGTCGTCACAAGTTGAGAAAAATAAGCATGTTCTGTTTAAGGTTGACGACACGAATGATAAGTTATCATATTTGTGATGACTTATCAGAACATGTCGTCACAACTTTGATCTGATACAATTGTGAACCTCTTTTGTAGGATATGGAATTATAATGAATGAACTTCTTAAGTTGGATTATCATGAGTTATAAATGAGTGCTTTATTTTGCTACAGGTCTTATAAGGGAACCCAAAGGAAAAAGCCCCAAACCTACAAAGAAAGTGAAAAAGGGGAGTGTACCTCGAAAACTCTTCGATGAGGAATCTGATTATGAGGAGGAGAAGCCACTGCTCAGGAAGCAAAGGAAAAAAGAAAAACCCAAAAAATCCTTCGCCACCTCTACTAGTTGAGGTGGAGGAGAGTGAATAAAGTGATACTGAAGCGACAACACCACCTGACAGTACAGTTTCTGAGAAGACGACTTCTGAGAAGCCTAAGTCTGAGCATTCTGAATCTGGGGAGCCTGAGTCAGAGCATGCTAAATCTAAGCAACCTAAATATGAGGGACCATCATCTGAGTCCCCTTCTACAGAGTAATAGAATGATGAATAATCTTCAATTTAGGGAACTCTGGTTAAATGCAAGAACCCCGGGGTCCGAGACAGTGCTAGGTGGAAAATTCCTAAGGCACAGAAAATCTTCTATGATGGGCTTCTCAAAACTAAAAGAATGACCATTAAAAGGCCAATATTTGAAGAAAAGAATATCATCACTACTGGGTTGAGCAAATATCCTGGAGTGGAGCAGAAATTTTGAGACTACGACTTGGGATGGACCGCAAAAGGAGGAATCTCATTTTGCCCTACACTAGTTTGGGAGTTCTATGCAAACTATTAGGCTCGATTGGAGAACATGTGCAAAGAAGGGGAGAAATTAGTAGATCAACCCTTGTTGGATAAAGTTTCAGTACGGGGTGTGATGGTGGATCTCTCAGAAACAACAATCAACAGGTTTCTTCATGGCCCCGAATTCACTTCTCAGGCCATTTCACCTACATTCTACGCTCAGTTGAAGCATCATGCAAATCAACGATCTTGGTTAGCTACCCTCATAGCTGAAGGAAAACCTGAATGGATGACCAACCTGAATGAAAGGATTTTCAAGGCCTCCCTGACTTAAGAGGTAAGGTTCTGGTGGGGTGTAGTGCGCACCCATTTGATGCCTATTGAGGGAGATAACATCCTTGGAGATGATAGAGCAATACTGGTCACAAGTCTTATGGCTAAACTCAACTTGAACTTCAGAGAAATCATTGTTGAGGAGATGAAAATTCGGGTCTCAAGGCCCGACACGGCATATCTTTTCCCTTGTCTAATTATGAGGTTGTGTAAGACAGCCAATGTACCTGAGGTTGCAGGGATAGACAGCGAACTTCCTACCAAGAAAACCCACAACCCCATCCAATATGATGAAAATCAGATGAGGCTGACACTTGACAAAAGAGCAGGGGTTGCAACAGATCCACCAGTTACAGATACTAGCTCAGCACCTAATGTAGAGGTGTCGAATTCTAAAGTTGCACCACCGACATCCCCATCACTAGCAGACTCAGTGCCTATAAATAAAACAAATCCTTCAGCTGTTGTGTTTACCACAGAATTTGCCTTCAACCCGATGAATTTCAGGAGAGTGGCAAAATAAGCCAAGTGGTACGAGGCTCAGCTGTAACTTTTTGCCAAGTAATTTTCCTCTATGGTAGACAAGAGGATTAAGGTTGCACTTGAGCCCTTCCGAGCCTTTCCCGGTCGTATTGATGAGTTAGAAAACTATTTTAATACATGATTAAGAGAAATATCAGGCTCAAACCTTGCACAATTTAGATCAGCCCTGGACAAGGTAAAGGCGGATGTTGGAGTATTACAGCAGCACCAACTTATGGTATCGGCAGACCCGGCTTTTGATGAGTCTGAGGGTGAATTCCCATTGCTTGATCTCACGAGGGAACTAATGAAGAAAAAAAAGAAGAAGGGCAAGAAGAAAGAAAAGGGTAAGAGAGAAAGGCCTGATAGCGATGAAGAAATAAAAGCAGAAAAGAGGGTGAGAAAGAAGGCTGAAAAAGAGGAGATGGAGAAGGCAATGATCGAGTCCCTAGTTGACAATGAGAAATAGGAGGAGGCCCTACAAGTGAGAGTCGTAGGTGCCTCAACTAGTAGGCCTCCAACAACTGCTAGGCCAGATGTGTCAAAACGGAGGGAGGCTCCCAATGGAGATAAGGTAGCTGAAGATGCAGCAACAGGGTCAGGGACCCATGATTCCCGTACTTGATCTACTCCAGGTATACTCTAACCCTTAGTTTAGTTTTTCTTTGATTTTAAGTTGAGGGTGTAGGGTGAGTTATTGTTGTAATATTTTGTAGTTGATTAGGAGAAATACAAGTACCTGAGGCAGTTAACGTGGTTTTGTTATTTTGTGAACACCTCTCAAATAGTCTGATTGTTTAACTGTGTGATTTGCATCTAAGTGTGACCACTGTGCATCTTGTTATGGTATCAATTCTAGTGACTTGATAATCATTGCTAAAAAATTGCATGAATTGGATAAGTAGTAAGTTTTGATAGACTTGTGTGCCATGTATATGTGAGATCTTACTTAGTTCCCTTTGTATGTTGAATCCAGAAGTTGCCCGATTAGTCTTACCTAGATTGAAGGATAGGGGTTAGGAAAGGATCATAGGCCATTTTGATAGTAGCCACTTTTAGACTAAATTACCTTCCCTGTATGCATAATATCCCTTGATCCCTATTTTGATCCTGAATAGCCTATTTTTTTATGATACCTATCACTGTCCCATTTATATCATAAGGAACCTGTTTTGGCCTTGGTCCTCCTTGGACACTGTGCACCTTGACTTAGGAAAATGATCTAAGTTGAGGGTGGCTATCATAGGGGTGCGTGATGTAAAATAAGTATGAAGAAAGGTAAAATAAAAGAAAAGAATAAAAATCTGGGTGCAGTGGAAAAGAACAAGAAAAGAAAAGTTGTGAAAAAAGAAGAAATGATTGAAGAAAAGACCGCACCCATCCTGAATATGTGTGATCAAGAAAAGAGAAGAATAGAAAAAGGTTAATAAGTGAGACCCCAGAAGCTAGTGTAGTGTCAAGGAGGCTTAGTCACTTTAAATATCATCGAGTATCATACCATCCCCTAGCCTAAATTACAAGCTAAAGAGAAGACCTATAGTTATCCTAGCTGACCTGTCTGAAAATCTTGGTAATGAAAATAAGGGTAATCTTATGGTATTTGGCATACATTGATTGGAACTTCATTCTGAGAGTGAGTGTCTTTTGACTATCCCCATGGTTACATATGTGACGTCTGATATAAGTGGAGTGGGACTTCTTTGTAGTGAGGGCACACTGGTTACGTTGCTAGTTGCTAACTTGTTTGGATAGTGTAATCTTGGCACATGCATGGTTGTTGTTGCTGAATTGATGTCATATCTTTATTCCTGTGTGTCGCATTGTTGTTCTTCAATAATATGCACAGTTGTTGTTTTAAAATTAATTGACCTTGGGGATGGTGAAGATGTTTTGAGATAATATGGATGGTTGACTGTCGAATGTACTCTGTATCCTCTTGGTTGTGTTTTAGTTGCTTGAGGACAAGAAATTGTTTTAATTTGAGGGTGTTGATGTGTGAGCCGATGCCAACACATTTGAGGCTTTTAACTAAGAAAATTGCAAACTCTTAAGCAACTTTTGTAATTTTTTATTGTTTTTTGTTTGATATTGCAGTAAAAGTCAAGATGCAAGAGAACCAACAATAATGAAAGTAAAAGAGTTGATTTCTGACCAAGTAGAGAGGGAAGTATAGATGACAACTTGTCTGATAAGTGTCAGCCTTGTGATAAGCTATTGGAGTTATCGTCAGTCTTAGACAGAGAATGAGCTTCAGCTGGAATTCGTGACGACATCTGTGATAGGTCATCAGAAGTGTGATTAGCCGTCAGGCTCGTCGTTAGGCTTAGGAAGGGAATGGGATTTGAAGTGAAAAAGCGACGATAATTCTAATAAGTCGTCACATGTTTGATAAGCCATCACATCTCATCGTCAACCTAAGGCAGAGATTGTCAAAAGTGAAGAGGATATGATGACATTCCTGATAAGTCGTCAGACTCCTGATAAGTCGTCACACACGTCGTCGCCTGTCCGAAAAAATACCGTGATCTATGATTTTGTTTCCATAATTAGGCTAAAGTATTTAAAGCATATGTTAGGGTTTTCTAAGGAGATAGGAGGGGGGAACTGACGTTTTGAGAATTTCTTCTCTCTAGTTTTTTGACTTGAACTTTACAATTATTTTTGGAGAGATTATTACAATTGTTTTGGGATTTTCTACTGTGAATCAAATCTGAGAAACACTTATTGTTATTCATCCTGCTGTAAGTTCATATATCAAACTATGAATTCAACTTCTTGTCTTGATTATTTTATTATGAGTGGCTAAATTTCCTTAACCTGAGTTGTGGGATCTATAGGTTTGAGTTTGTAACGTAACTAAGTGTTCAAGATTCTAACGGTGGTAGAAACTTCTTGTTAATTCCATTATTTTATACTCTGACTATTGGTTTCAAACAATAGGCCTTGCTTACTGGTGATTTGCTTGAGATAAGAAATCAACCCTAGTAAGAAGTGAATTATCAACAGGGACTTGGAAGCATCAAACTTCTATTTAATAATTAATGATGTAACAAGATTAATTAACTTGAGATAACATCCTGTTATGAAATATAAATTCCCTAAGTTCGAGAGAATTAGGTGGTTAAATGTCTAAATAGGTTGAGAAATATTTAGACATAACTTCGAAAAGTATAGTCTGTTGTTCCTACCTATCACAAGAATCTTGAACTGTTACTAGCGTCTATCAAATCCCAACACGTATAGTGAACATAACTCTGGTTTTCCTTATTATATTGATTTCAAACACTGAATTGAGAAGTAATTATTTGTTACCTTTCCAAAAAAACCTTTCACATGAAACTGATAACTATCAGTTAATTAACCCGCAGATAACTCAAATTCACACCATATTCCTTGTGGGATTCGACCCCAACCTAGTTGGGTTATATATTGACAACGATCGCTTACATTCTCATAAGAGAGGTGTAGTTTGAGCGTTATCAATGAGTTTCCAGTTATGGTCCTTACGGGACCTCTACCTTCCACGACTTTTCTACACATCCCACTATTATTGCCAAATTAAAACAGTTACCAAGCAACCAAAAAATCCATTTACCATTTATTAACCAAGGCCATTTAGTGGCGGTATCTCCATACTAACCATACGTGCAAGTACTATCCATAGCCAACCATATATAGGTGTAAAGGGACTTTCAAGTGCCTTTTCATTTACCATATTAAACCACTTGGGTGATTCCATGTACCCCACAAGCATAACCATTTATCCATTTACCTTTTCAAGTCATTTAAACCATGCGTAATTCCTTTACCAAGTCTTAAAATAAGCAAGAGTTCCATTAAAGTAATCAATGCAATGAAAACATGCTTATAGGCATTTTGTCAAACACATTGGGGGCATAATATAACCAAAACCAATTCCAATTACCATTAAACCATTTCCATGCAATCCAATTATCCAAAACCACCACTAATGCACATAAATCATAATTAAAACTATAGGAAACCATAACCAACCATTTAATATCAAAACCCACAAATCATATTTGAAAGCTAAAATCATACAATCAATGAAATCATGAAAACATTCATAAAAATTATGCCTTTAGTTAGAATTAACAATGAGTGAAGATAACATGCCTTAAACTGAGATGATGATGGAAAGAAATCACCAAGACAAGCCCCAAATTAATCCTCTAATTGAAACCATAACTTTCCTTGCCCAAAAACTTTTGAGAGAATTATAAATTATTTTGGAAGAGTTTCTAAGTTTTAATGAATGGAATAATAGGGTAAATAACCTCCTAAGTAGGTTAGAAGTCGTGGGAACTTATTAGGATAAGCAGGGAAATATCCAGAATACCCTCTAAGTTGCACAAAATACCATCATCGGGGTACAACTGACCCTCACGAGTCGTACCCTCCAATACGATTGGTACACTTCACTCGTATCCTAGACTCAACCTTTGGATACAATACTATACAGCATACGACTCATCCAATCAAGTCGTATCTAAAGCATACGATTCATACCCTTTATTTGTACCTCTGGCAGATTAAACCTAAGGAAGATTTAGACACTATCCACCATACGAGTCTATGGTATGGCCCATACCCTGGCTTACGTCTAATGGTGATCCACTTTTACTCAGATTCAACCTAAGTAACCAAGTCTAAGATTAAGTTAAGGAACCAAATGATCCGTATCCAACCATACGACTCGTACTACCAAGTCATACCCGTTCCAATGACGAAAATCCATCCCACCAACCAACACTGGTCAGCATACGACTAGACCATACCATACGTACCCCAACATATGGATTGTTCCCATGAGTCGTATTGGGTCTAGATACCAGAATTCCAGGAAATTTTCTAAGGGTCAAAACCCAGGGTGTTATATACTTGCAAGCTATAGTCAGTATAACGATACTATATTATAATGCCTTAATAATTGACTCCTGGAATTGGTGGTTTGGTTATGTGTTAAATGTTTTAATTGGGCAATAATAGGGGTTGTGATAGTTAGCCGTAAAGGTGTGAGTTCGAAAGGTTGACACTGGAAACTCATGTTTGCCGATATGAGGATTGGTCTTGATGACCATGTACTTGTCGGGTACAAGGGAATCCCCCAAGTATATACTCGTACATATATATAATAGAGGGTGAAGGATACAAAGGAATCCCCAGCCACCTATGGTATCTCCAGTTCGTGCGGCTACATGCACTGGGGCCCGTTCAAGGGGTAACACTTGACCCATATAGCCCGGGGGTGGATTATGACGGTAAATCTACACAACTCAGGTTAATGTTTTAAATGCGTGCTAAATTTGTTCCCCTTTCCCGGCATGGTATATATGTATGTATGTGGTTGTTTATGATTATTTACTTTGGTTTTAAATAATGGCATTATTTTATCCTCATTATTGAGTACATGCTAGCATTCATCCATTAACCGTCTTCGGGCATTGTAAACCCACGCGATGCAAGAATCGGCCATACTGATATCCTCCTTCTCAGTGATTTGGTAATTCGGGGACATCTTGAGTCAGACTGAAGTGGTGAGCTTCCATTCTTTGGAAGGCCCATTTCATGTTATGGTTCATCTTATGCTTTTACTATTCTCTTGACATTTATTTTTTCTATGGTCGGGGGATTGTCCCGACTAGATATTCTTGAATATTTTTTAGAGGCTTTGTATGGACAACCTTGTACTCGGGCATATTATGGTTTGTTTGGGTTGGGTTGGACGGTATGACTTGGTTGGGTTGGTCTCAGATTTAGACTCATCCCAGAGTCATTGAATTCTAAAAACCCTATCTTGTTATATGTTCGAAATTCATCCGACATAGGTTGTGTATTGATTGGTTGGATTGGGTATAGGGGATGGTCTCCAGTCCTTGTTGGACTTGAGAGACCCGACACGACCAGGCCCTGGTTCGGGTCGTTTCATGGGGTTTGTCCCAAAAACTCGTCTTAGTAGAGGATTTTCAGACTTATAGTTAGATGTTCAGTTTTTTATCTCAAACTTGCTTAGTGATAATTTTAGTCCTTTGAATATTTAATATATTATTCAGTTCAGTTTCCGTATAAGTATTTTATCAGTTATTAACTATATTCTTAGGGGTCTTTTGGTACGAATGCAAGTAATGCAGAGATTAACAATGCAAGAATTAGTAATGCAGGGATTGTAGTGCTTGGATTATTTTTTATCAAGTGTTTGGTTCATCGTATTAAAAACTAGATATATCATGTATTGTATTTGATTTAAAACTCTTCAAAAATCTCCTTTACAATTGTACCCTTGATTTTTTGAGAAATTTCTATTTTATTAAATTAGTCAAGTTAGAAACTAGAATATGAATAAAATTTTGTTACTAATTTTTCAGGTGTGATGTGCAACTACGAAAATTCTTGATAGCACATTGTACTTCAATATTTTTTATTGATCAAATATGTCTTAAACTTACCATAGATTTAAGGCTACATAAATGCTAAATACCTGAAGTTTATTTAAAAAAGGGAAAAGGGTCAAATATGCCCCTAAACTTTTCAAAAATGTTTAGATATACCCTCCGTTAAAAGTTTAGCTCATCAATGCCCTTGTCGTCCAAGGTTTGGTCCATATATACCCTTGTTGTTAAGTTTTGGATCATATATACCGTTGTTGTCAAGATTTTGGCCATATATACCCTTGTCGCCGTTAATTAGTTTGTTGAAATTTTTCAACCCACTTTTTCTTGTTTTTCCTTAAAAAATTATATTTTCCACATCATTTTTTATTGTAACATCACATATAATTAAATTCACTTCTTCACTACACATTAAATGTTCGTCAAATGCTCTTATATACCTCACAATCTCTTTGAATTTTCTCTAATTTGTTGAAATTCTTTTGTTGTATTTTCAAATTCTAGCATAACCGTTTCTCTCATACATACGTACGTACGTACGTACGTACAAAAGATATCCTCTTAATTAACAACTTATTTTGTTTTCTCTATATGGGCTGCCTCTTTTACACTTCTACATCCCAATTTCTCACTTAGGTTTTCCTTATTCTTCTTATTTTTGATGCTGGAATTGACGGTGGTGTGAAAGATGAAGTCGGTTGATATGATACTAAAATAACTTGCAGTTGGTAAGTACTTTAATTCTTGATTTTTATCGCAATTATTCATTGAGCTTTTATGGGGTGTTCTTGACTTTTTTCATTTTGTACTTGATTATTCTTGGGTTTATGCAAGCATCGAAAAATACAACAAAGAAATTTCAACAAATTAGAGAAAATTCTAAGAAATTATGAGGTAGATGAGAGCATTTGACGGATGGTTAATGTGTAGAAGAAAGGGTGAATTTAATTATATGCGATATGACAATTAAAAAGTGATGTGGAAATATGATATCTTAAAACAAAAGAAGGAAAAGGGAGTTGAAAAATTTTAGCAAAGCAATTAACGGTAACAGGGGTATATATGACCTAAAACTTGACAACAGGGATATATATGACCCAAAACTTGACAACAGGGGTATATATGACCCAAAACTTGACAACAGGGTTATATATGATCCAAAACTTGACAACAGGAGTATATATGGTCCAAGACTTGGACAACAAGGGCATTGGTAAGCTAAACTTTTAACAGAGGGCATATCTGAACATTTTCGCAAAGTTTAGGGGCATATTTGACCCTTTTCCCTTAAAAAAGGAAGAAGAAAACAAATGTTCAAGTGGTCAATTCATGAATTAATTTTAAAAAAAAAAAAAAAAAACTCCCCCACCTCCACCCCCGCGCCCCTGCCCACCCACACCCACACACCAAAAAAAAATGCAATCCTGTAAAGCAAATCAAATATGGAGAAAATAATTAAATATTAATTTATGAAATCATCAAATTACAATGAACCAGGAGAATTAAAAAATATATTTATATCCAACCCAATATAATTAAAGAGGACATCAAATTATAAGAAGTTTAGAAAAAGAAATCAAGGGACAATATAGTCATTTGGGGGTCTTAGTCATGGATTATTAAACACTGGATAAGTTATCCCTCCATTTACTAGGGATAAAATAAGACCTCATATGGTATATAAGTAATCCATGTATTAAGTTACAAGAAGTAACCAAACGATGTATTGGATGAGACTAAATTTTAATTCATTGATTATTCTAATTAGTGTGGCCTACCAAATGGGTCCTTCGTATTTTGCCATCCATGAGTTAGCTTGGAGTCACTTGTGATTCTAAGCATCATTCTACGACTAGGGGATAGTCTCGGATCGTAACATGTAGACAGTAAAATTTGAGTCTAAAATAATAATCGAAACAAAAAAATATTGCAACAATCGTTTTATTTGATTCCAATATATGAGTGTTACAATCTCTATGAATCCTCTAATTCGCCTTTTCAAGTATAAATTCAAGGGTCTCCGAGCTTGATCTTGAATTTGATGAATTTGAACTTTACTTGAGAACTTGCAGGATTTGATCTTGCCTTATGGATATGGACTTGATCATGACTTGTACTTGAATTTATGAATTTTTTAGCTTGATCTTGATTTTTGTAGTCTTGATCTTGAATCTTGATGAACTTGATGCTTGAATGCTTGAACTTATGGCTTGCCGAGAAATCAGCGGTGTTTGACCCACAAACTCTCTTTTGCTTCTTACTAGAACTATTGGTCCCTTTTTCGAATTATATGACTCATATTTATAGTTGTGGAAAGAGAAGAGTTAGGGTAAGTATAACTCTTTCTGACCAATCAAATTGAAGTAACATGACCATATTTGATTAGTTGAAACATGTCAACTTACGTGTGGCACATTTTCATTGGCCTTTATTTTCACTAGGCATGCTGCATCAATTTGATGTGCGACATGATCTTATTAATTTCTTTCACTTGACTTAACATGCTACATCATTTGACACATGACACTCAATTGAGTCTCTAAAATATGACGACATTTTGAACTTAACAAAATGAGTTCGTCATTTGTGGCCAAATCAATGAACTAGCCCAATATAAATAGGAGTTTAATTAACTTCATGTTTATTTAATTTAAATAATTAATCTATTATTAATTTATAATATTTATTTGGACTAATATATTTTAAATTTAATATAAACAAAAAATTATATAATTACAACTTCCTCTGCCAATTGGAAAGAACTAAATTTTGAAGTAATGCGGATTGCTTAATTTTTTGGACAAAAATATAGCAAACGGAGAATCCGGTTAATTTATTGACAATTCGCACGATATAGTAGGAACTCCTTTCGGTTTAAAAAATTTCAGCATCCCGTTTTGATTTGTTGGCATTGGAAAAGTATCCTTTTTCGCACCGGAATCAAAAGAAATAAGATAGACAACCCTAATAAAGAAAAGAAAGGAACATCTCGAATAGGTATTATTCACCAAAAAAGTAACGTCTTGTACTTGCATTGCCTCACCACTGTTTTCAGATCACATACGAGTTTCAATTCTTTCTGGAGAAAGAGAAGATAAAAAGGAAAACACAAACAAAAACCACTATATAGTGAACTATATTTTTCCTTGTGCCTTGGACCTCTTTAAATCTCTAAGATCAGTAAGGAGAGGCTTAGGGAGGTCAAGCAAAACATCTTGAGAACAGAGATTAGATGGTGCTGAAGATCGCTTTAATATCTCAAATAACGGAGCAGCAGCTGATGTTCCAGCAGCAGAATTTTCACATTGACTGCTGGTTTTGGCTTGGAAGCTTCCAAACATAGTTGTACTATTCCTGTTTGGAAGGTTTTCTTTCACGGTCTGAAAGGATGAATATGAGTAAGATCACTGAATATCTCTACAACCCAAAATCAATGTTATAGTACTAAATCAAATAAAAACCACACAAGCAAGTGAAGAACAAGCCATGACTTCTTACAGTATTTGGGTTATACAGATAACTGAATATGCATTATCAATTAATGCTAAACTTTTGTCATATCTTGTTTCTTAGATAATATCTCTTCTTACTGGGAGAAAAGTTGAATATCATCCTGATAGGCATATTTGTACCTCTGGAAATTCTGTATATAGACATGGAAAACTGTAGCATATGCTAGAGTTGGACCATATGATGAAAGGGGTTGAGGTGCAGAGAGATGGGTAGAAGGAAGGGGCTAAACATATGTGAATATTAATAACAGAGGAACATGAGCAGCAGAACAGCATGTAAGACAGGTCTCGCTCCCCAAAAAGGTCTCTTTCCGAATCATTTGATTGGGGATAACAAGTGAAGTAAAAGATCAAGAGTCCAACCATGAAACCAAAAATGCATCTTAGTTAGAAACATAACGAAACTACAAAATAGTTACTATATGCCATACGGGAGATGGCAAAACAACAGATGCATCTTTGAAGGTTTCATGAAGATTTACCATATCTGAAGAATCCTCTGACATTGACATTGAGCTTCGGCTATTGCTGTCATCCCGTCCAAAGATGAAAGAACGAACTATTGTTGAACTTTGTTTATGGGATGATGGGAGATGATTTGTAACTCGTCCAAGAAAAGAGGACTACAAAGTAAAACAATCAGCGGATATATACAAAGTATTAGTCATACAATGCCTAAACAAGGAAAAGATGATACAAGTTAGCACAATTCGTCGTATCAAAAGAGATGAAAAAGAAGTAATGGGGAAAAAGAACTAAGCAAAGAGTTGGACCATAAAACATGAATATAACTGGGGGAGCAAAAATGGTGCCCAATTGCAAGGCCTTAAGAGTACCAAATAGTACTTGTGATAGGAAATGCAAAATAAATGAAAATATATTCCCAGATACAGCTGCACCGACATGCTATTATCCGGTAAGCATAGGATGACATTGAGGCCTATAGTCAATCACTTCTCCAATCCCAAATCAGTAAATGGATTTTAAAAAAAGCTAGTATCTTAAAATAGAGTAGACTCCAATCAAATGTGATCTTGAAAGTTGTAGGTGAATGTTTCTTGGTAGCTTTGTATACATGGATAAGTTTTATGTTCCTAGTTACAAAAGTAAATCTAGACAAACTTTACCTTCAAAGAACTTTTCTTCTTTTGATCCCCTAGCACTGTATCAAAGAATGCTGCAAAGTTGCAACAGTAATGAAAGTTAATAAAGCTGACAATTAAAGCATAATAAACAAGTACTTCCACCATTCTTTAAAAAAATCATAATAAACAAGCATTTAAATGTTGAGATAACACCTACAGGATGCTTTTAATTTTCTCTTATTATCCGGCACAGTATTAAGCTTCTTTATAAGTCCAAATATCTCACTGGAAATTTCATCCTCAATAGGTGGCGCCACATTTGTAAGCTCCTGTTCATATTTTGTAATGCTGAGTAAGTTATTAAAACAATGAAAGAATATGTTTGTTAAAGCATAGAATATAGCACAAATGCTAATGTGTATGTCAAATCTAACAACATTGCAAACTCACAGAATTATAAAGCATACGCTGCTTGACAAGCCTCTTTTCAGTATCCTCATCTTCATCAGATAAGAAAACATCATCTTTATCTACAAACATCTGCATTATTATTTGCTTTGTGTTTTTTGAATTCAACCACGAGGAACTCTTAGGTACTGCATCCATGTGAGTGACGTCATTGACCTCTTCTTCACGCTCTTCTCTTTCTAGTTCATCATCAACCAACATCTCTTTTTGTTCTACAACCCATTTTAATCGTTGCAGCAAATTTTCAGTTCCAGCTGCATCCTGTTGCTCAAGCCACTTTTGATGAAGTTCATTCCGCTTTTCATTATCAATTGGCTTCTCTTTGTAATCAGTGGCAATAATATCATGGAGTTCAGCAGAATCATCAATATCATTATCGTCTTCATTATCACAAAAATGGAATAGGTCATCACCACTGTCTTCTTCTACCTCTGCTTCATCATCAACAAGTGCTTTAACAGGGTCTCCCTTTGGAGAATTGCAGCCACCGCCACCTTTTATATGTGAACTTATGTTCTCCTTGTCATTATCCTCGTCATCTGAGGAACTGTTAAAGGAAAATAGATTTATTTTCTGGAGTTTATTGCAATACTGATGGCAACTTGTTTTAGCGTCACAAATTAATGACAACAATCAAATAGATTTCTCTGTTTGTGGACATATGATCCTTTGCAAAAGAGAAAACAAGAGCTTATCCAACCCAGGTTGCGGTAAAACATGTCTAAATTTGCAAGCATAGATACTTTCCAGAACCAGTTACCTTTCATCTGGAGGGGCGGAATCAAACTTCAAGTTCAAAGCAAGGAGAGACGGTGCCATTACTTCTTCCAAATGACTAGAAGCCAGGTCGTCAAGTATCTCATCCTTACTGCCTGTTAGTTCAAAATCATCAAATAAATCCTGACAATGAAAAAGCTCCAGCATTTAGATTTTCTTTACAAACCTGAAGTAACTGTACCAAGAAAAAATATGAGAAGCTACCTGGGTGTCATCAACAGGAGCTCTAAATACAGCATTGTGCTTTTCATCCAAAGCCTGCAGTGAGATAATAGCAGCAGCACTTAGCAGGGTGATGACTATCATCATGATGCAATTGACAATCTGATTCAGTTTCAAATACCGATCTCTAATATTTCTAGGTTCTACCACAGTTGCAAATACCACCAGTATAAACAAAATAAATTGTGGGCTTCAGGTAGCATATTGACAATCTTTTACCTGGATGAGGCAGAAAAGTACAAACACCATGTCAATTCATAGCACAATTTGGCATTAGAGTTTAAAAGGCATGGATCTCATGTATACTTATCAAACTAGATTTGGTTCAAAACAAATCTAGGTTAAAGTTGATCTCTTTCTCTGAGTTGTGATTAGAAAAAACAACTGCTTCCATTAACAATATTCAGCACCTACTTCAACCAAAGAAAGATCTAGACAAGAAGCAGTTCAATGTTACGTTTTAGCAAGAGATACAAACAGCTCACAAAATTTAAACAAATGAAATATGCATACCCAAATGGTTTAAAAGTAAAGGTCTTAACCAGTTCTCAAGTCACTAGTCACTGATTAAAGTCCAAGTTAAATTCATTTAAAGAAACTACCTTCAACTCAAATATGAAAAGGAACGACACCTAGACCAAACACAAAGCTGACTCAATAGGCAATCTGCTAACTGGACTACAAGAACATGCTATAAAAATTAACGCAATTTGTTGTGGATGCGTGGAACTCAATTAATTGAATATTAAATTATAGTTTAGGTAGCTTTCTTTATTATTCTAGAATAGGATTTAAGTGTCCTAGTTTCATAAGGATTAGGGTTAGGGTTTTATGTTTCCGACTTACATAAGGATTTAGACTTTCTATGATAGGGTTTTATGTTTCCTACTTTCATAGCGATTAGACTATTGGCGTAACATGACTCCTATTTAAAGGGATTTTTGAAGAATAAATCAAGTCGTCAAATTTCAGCAAAAAGCAAGAGATTGAAGTTCTCTTCCATTGAACTCTAAGGTTTCAGCCTCCCTTAAACGAGCCGAAGAGATTGGAGTTCTCTCTTCCATTGAACTCTAAGATTTCAGCCTCGCTTTAACGAGCTGAATTTATGTATCGCCCTGTGACTCGATCCTTTTCTAAAGATCCTAACAATTTGGTATCAGAGCCTAACACAATAGGCGATGAGATCAATTTCAAATTCCAGAAAGAGCGTGCGATTACAGAAACCCTAATAGACTCTAAAATTGCAACAATGGAACACAACACCTCTGTGGAAGGATTGTCCAAGTCATCCAAGAACAATTGTCTAGCTTAGGATTTGGCTCCACAAAACCAGCAATCCACAGACTTGAGTTGAGTAACGCCCCGGCAATTGGAAAATCAACATTTCTTCTACTAAAGGCAATACATCACCTATTCAACTAGCCGATCAAAATCATCCAACAAGTGGTATTACCCGTTCAACCATACCAAGGTATGCAAAGATGGATTTTTCTACTTATAACGGACACCAACGATCCAATAATTTGGGTACATCATTGTGAATAATTTTTTGGAATGGTATGGTTAAGTTTCCCAGGTTGGGAGAAGCACAATTATGGAATTATCAACATATGGGCAAATTAGTCATGCCCCGACAAACTGGTACAATTGAAAGTTATCAAAGTCGGTTTCAAGATAGGCTAGGGCTGGAATTGGATGATTCAATTGTCACTATTCTAGAAGTTCGGGATGGTTGCCATAAAATTTGAGCTTGAGGACAAGCTCTTTCAACGTGAAGGGAGTAATGTTGTGGATGCGTGGAACTCAATTAGTTAAGTATTAAACTATATTTTAAGTAGCTTTCTTTATTGTTCTAAAATAGGATTTAAGCGTCCCAATTTCATAAGGATTAGGGTTAGGATTTTATTTTCCTACTTTCATAAGGATTAGACTTTCTAGGGTTTTATGTTTCCTATTTTCATATGGGTTAGGCTATTGATGTAACATGACTCCTATTTTAAAGGGATTTTTGAAGAATAAATCAAGAAATCAAATTTCAACAAAAAGCAAGAGATTGGAGTTCTCTCTTCCACCGAACTCTAAGGGCCCGTTTGGCCATGAATTTTTTTTCACTTTTCCGAAAAAAAATTCACTTTATGTCAAATTCAACTTCAAGTTGATGTTTGGCCATGAGAATTCCAAACACAACTTGGAGTTGTATTTGAAAAAGTGGAAAACAAGAAAAAATTGTTTTCACTTTTTTTAATCTTCCTTCTCTCACAAAAATTCAAAGACAACTCCAATTATATTCATGGACAAACACAACTCCAACTCCAATTCCAACTTCGATTTCAACTTCAACTTCAAAAAATTTATTTTTCATGGCCAAACTCCCACTAAGCTTTCAGCCCCCCTTTAAGTTGAATTTATGTATCGCCGTGTGACTCAATCCTTCCCTAAAATCCTAACACACTTTTGCTCACCATTTCATCAGGAACAATTTCACTGCTTCTCTTAATTGGAAGTACTGAAATTCCATCAATATTGGAAGTATCTGTAGTCCTCGCTTCTATGCCATGAGCATTCACTTTCCCTTCCAACTCTGTTTCCAGTTTGTCAACTCTCTGTTCTTCAGAATATGCACACTTCGCATCTACTTCCATCATAACCTCTCTAGAAGCAGTAAACTTGTGAATGGAACTGTTTTCAGTTAGCATTGTGGTCCTGCTAGCAAAATAGCAATAGAAATTTATAGATAAAAAGGTGAGGAATCACAAATTATATAAAAAAAATTAATAACACACATTTGCTTAAATGTCCAACTACTACCGACTTTTTTGAGATTTCAAGCTTCCTTTTCCGAATCTTTTCCAGAACCGAGGATATTGGCTTATGTACAACTGGTATAGGCTTAAATGTTGCATCCTTGGTTTCTGATCAAGTTAGAAAACAAAAACATGTAAGTTCCATGATGTCTGACAAAGTTGGTACAGGTACACATTTTACATACGGAAAAAGAACTACTCCCTCTATACCAGTTTATATGACACTCTTTCTTTTAGGGAGCTTTAAAATGTTTGACACCATTCTGCTTCTGTACAACTTCAGCAAGTTCCAAAAATCCAAAATTCATTAAACTATTCCAATATTTGAAATTCAGTATCACGTTTCCTCATCAAATTAACATTCCAATCATTCTTTAGTATTTTATTCAACTGGCACTAGCATAATAAATATGTCAAACTAAACCTTCGCATCCAATCAAATAATCTAACATCAATTGAGACAGAGAAGGTACAAAGAAAAGCAAATACAAACCTCGCAATAATCGTTGAGTATCAACCTGAAGCTGCTGAAGAAATGTTTTGCTTTCCTGTAAGCCGAAAAGTAAATCCAAGAACGTCAAACTAATATGCACATGCAAGCATCACCACAAATCACAAAGTTAAAAACCACAAGAAGTACGCCTCAGATAATATTATCAGGGCAACAAACCTTTGCTGCTCTTCTTCTATTCGAAGCCAGTTCTTTAGGCTTCACTTGTCTACCAAGGCCACCTTTAGATCTCATCTTCTTGTTTGTCTTTTTGCCATCTCCTTCAACATCTTGTTGTATTCCCAATTTCTCCATATTCATATCCCCAATCTCTTTGTCAGTTTCTCCAATCTCTTCATGAATCTCCTTAGATACCAAATCTTCACCAATTTGTTGATGTTCTTCGCCACGAAACTGATGACCAAATTCGAGAGATGTTTTAACCTCTTTGCACTGCTGATCAGAAAGGAGAACACCCTCGTCATCAAAGTCCAACTTTTTTCTACTATCTCCAGAAACAGGCTCTAATCTGATATCAACTTCGCTGTTGTGTGGTGACACAAGTTCAGTTGAATCTTCTTGGGCTTCACCGCCCTTTTCCTCAAAAACAGACCCACGTCTTTTCTCATCTTCTTCTAAAGCTTCCAATTTGGCAAAATCAAAGTCAAACACGAGACCATGTTGATTTCTGGACGTTGCTACAGCTTTCTTTAAACGTTTGAACCTCGGACGGGGAACCTCCGGCATGTAAATGGACTGATAATCATCATCGCTTTCCATGAATTATCAGGGGATACTGGATGGATATGTGAAGAATAGATAGACAAGTGGATCTTACTTGGGAAAAAGACTAGCGGGAAGCGGGAAGATTGAAATGGAAACTAGGGTTTCAGCGCCAAATGATTCGAATTTTGACGAAACACAACCGCCATCCGAATTTGTTTTGTGGTTCCACCGCTTTTGTTTTGTTTAGCGCTGTTGGCAGGCTAAACTATAATTAAAGCTATTAAGGGTTGATTTGCGAGAGTATATAAAATAATACTGAATTGAATGTAGTATTGTTGGAATTGATAATATTGGGATTAGTAATATTGTGATTATTTTTTCTGTAGTGTTTGATTTGATATATTGAAAATAATATATATTATTATATTTTAAAAATAATATTATTTATTTACAAAAATATTTTTGACATACTATAACTTGTGTATTTTTTTTGTAAAGCATTATTATTCTTTTTTTAAAATAAAAAAGAGCAACAATATAACTAATAACTTACTTTAGAATTTTAAGATTTAATTAATTGTTTGTCGGAATTATTTTTTTTGTTATTTGTTTATCATTTGTTTGTTATTTCCACTTTGTGGTTATTTTTAAGTTGGAGGAAGATACGTGTAACTTTAGAATAAGACATTAGAATCATTATTAACATAAAATTATGTTTCCTGGAGTGTTAAAGCTAAGCAAAAAAATTATTTTTATTTGTGATATATCTCGTTTACAAAACTAATGCTTGTATGCGATCATGCAATTTGTTTTTGAGTTTTAACCAATAAGTATTTTTTAAATTAATGGGAAAGTTTTTTTATAACTGAAATTATTTGGAGGAATATTATCATTTTGATAAATTAAAAAGGAATAACTCACATTGAATAACTTGAAAAAGATTTAGAAAAGATTTAAAGAAATTTGAGGGTATTTTTGTCTTTACTCATATTTATCATGTAGGGTATATAACTAATTCATGTATTAGTTATATATTACACCAAATAATGTATTAAATAATATCACTCTTTAATTCATGGATTATCAAAATAATACACCCTACCAAACAACTTCTAAATGTGTTGAATAGTGCAGGGGATGGGTTGTTTCACCCTTAACCACAGGTCGAGGGTTCGACCTTGGGTATGGAGAAAACTCTGCTCGAAGCTTTACCCCCAAATGGGGCCCTACCCGCGTGCGAATCTGAATTACTCAAACTCTAATGTGGATATCGGACACAGAATGAAATACAAAAAAAATGTAAATTCTTAATTAAGTTATATAATAACAATTTAAAAAAAAGTTTCAGTTATATAACAAAATTAATTACAATAAAAATAGAAAAAAAAAATATTTATTACTTAAAATGACCCCTATATTGTGATATTAGTGGATGACAATGTATCAACTTTTGGTATATAATTTTGAAGTCTTAAGAATTTTCACCGACTGGAGTATGACCTAGAAATAAATTTGGGGCCCAATTTTGCTGGCCTATTTATATGGTTATTATGCCTTTGAAAATATATATACAAGAAATAAAAAAGGAATATTACTATTTATATTCTCCTTCGGTTGCATTTGGTTATCTTTTTTTAAGTTTAATATTTGCTCTATTTCATAATACGTTTTCAGTATGAGATTCTATCATCTTAAGCAAATACTTTTTTAGGTAATAAATGCAAGAACTTATTTTTATTAAAATAATATTGAAACTATCTAAAGGTGAATTTATTGTTCTAGATATATCGGGCAAAACCTACTTAGCTTGAGCACTTGATGTCGAAATCTATTTAGAAGCGATGAATCTGACAAACACCATCAAAGATAAAAATATGACATCTAATTAAGACTGTGCCAAAGTCATGATTCTCCGTCATCACCTTGATGAGGACTTAAAAATGAAATATCTCACTACTAAGGATCCACTTATACTGTGAAAAAATTTAAAAGATTGATATGACCACCTAAAGATGGTCGTTATTCCACAGGCACATATGAATGGACCCTTTTGAGATTACAAGATTTTAAAGATATAACCACATATATTTCTGTCATATTTTGAATTAAATCACGGTTAAATTTATGTGGAGAAAATATCACAGATCATGATATGCTAGAGAAAATATTCTCCACCTTCCCTGCATCAAGTATGCTCCTGCAGCAGCAATATCGAGAAATGACATTTAAAAAGTATTCTGAATTAATTTTGCATTTTCTTGTTGCTAAACAATACAATTATCTTTTGATAAAAAATCATGAAAGTCAACCTCCTAGTACTGCTCCATTTCCTGAAGTGAATGCTGCAAATTTTCACCAATCTAGGCGTGAAAAAGGTCCTAGCCCCAGTCGTGATCGTAACTGTGATCGAAGAAGAAATTTCAATCATGGTTATCGCCTTGCACTGAAAATAACCTTTCTCACCAACAGTGCAAGAAGAATGGTGAAAAGCCTGAAGCGGTGCAAAAGAAAAATATAAAAAATAAATTATCAGTGTGGAGGAAAAAAACAATGATCACATACCTGTCGTACGCCAAAGCACCTGGTTGATCTCTATCACACATCCTTCAAAAAGGTAGATAATAATTCAGATGCAAACTTTATCTCCGAAGATAAAATTGAGTGTATACATTTAGATATTGCAGGTTTTTTTAAATTCCCTGAAGGAAATGTAGATCACCTCATTGGTGCTAGATCTGTAATGATCTAAGTGTTTCACTTTTTGGTTGGTTGTATTAGTTTATATTTCAGTTAGTAGTGCTTTATTGATCTTGTAAATAAATAAAGTTCGTGTAATATGTTGTTTGCTAATAATATTATAGTGTTAACTTTGAAGAACATATGGATACTCCTCACGTTTTATTTGAATCAATGATCAATCCCAAGGATATTTTTATAATTGATAGTGGAACAACGCACATCATATTTAAAGATGAAAATAATTTTCCTACTTGCTTACAAGAAAAGAAAATGTTACAAAAATCTCTGGTGAATTCAAAATAATTGAAGGCTCCAAAAGAATTACTATGTTCTGCCTAAGGGGACAAAACTTATTATAAAAGATACATTATTCTCTTCTAAATTCACGAGAATATGTTTTAAAGATATCAGCCAAAATGAATATCATGTTGAGCTAATAAATTAAATGAGTATTGTATATCTTACCAAGAATGTCTCGGGCCTGAAATGTGTGTTTTAGAAATCGCCAACTTAGTCTTCTGACTTATATACTGCAGAAATTAGTACAGTTGAAATATACTTTATTGTAAATCAAAAGTTTATCGATCTAAATAAGTTTGTGCTTTGGCATGACTGAATAGGTCATCCTGAGTCAATAATAATGAGACGAATCATTAAAAATTCAAATGAACACTCGTTAAAGAACTTGGAGATTCTTGCAAGTCGTGAATTTTTGCGTGCTACTTGTTATCAAGGTAAATTGATAACTAAGTCGTTGCCACTGAAAGTTGGCATTGAATCTCCTATTTTTCTAGAATGTATACGTGGAGATATATGTGGACTTATTCACCTATCCTGTGGGTTCTTCAGATATTTTATGGTCCTAATAGACACATATTCAAGATGTCTCATGTGTGCCTCTTATCGTCTCACAACCTGATATTTATAAAATTATTGGCACAAATAATACGATTAAGGGTGCAATTTCCAGATTATCCCATTAAGACTTGTCCCGGCCTAAAAATCAAGGGTCATGATAACACTTATCGCGGCAAGCCTTGACAAGTAAGCCTATCACACAAACTAATAAAAGAAGAGAAAATAATAACAATAACCCTAAGTAAGGCTTCTACAACGAAGTCGAACCATACAGTATAATAAAAGCGGTAGAACAAAGCCAAATATATCATACCATAATCTCAAAATATGGTGTCACGGTGTAAGAACTAACTAATACAACTCGAGATCAAAATACATAAGATATCCAAAACAGGAACAACTCTGTCGCTGAAAGTAAAATAAAGACATAGTATATAGAAAGGTAGTAGTCAAACTTTGGAAGCAAGAATCCAACCGTTACCTCGAATAGCGCCAAAGTATCGCCCGATGTCAACCACCGTGAGGTGCACTCAAACCTGGATCTGCACTGAAAGGGCGCAGTAAGGGTGCGCACGATCCACTTGTACTCAGTAGGTATTATAGGCCGACTAAGCGATGTGCTATAGAAATATAACACTTTCGACGCTTAAAACGATGAACATATACAAGTTTCTTAGGTAGTTTTGTTAGATATGATGTATTTTGGGTATGTTTTGTAGAAAATCAGGTTTTGGATGATAGACTGAAGAAAAAAATAAAAACAGAAGCTTTTGGATACTTACTCAAGTTGTTTTGGGCGTATTTGCCACTTACCGAGTGTAGATGACCTAAGTACGTATTCGAAATTGAAGTCCAGAGGCTCAAAATACAAAAAAAAAGACTCTACACTATCCTATGTCCACATACGATCCATATATGGTACATACGGTCCGTATGTGACCCAGGATAGTGCAGAGAACAAAAGTCCAGAGAGCTGCAGGATCTGTACTTTAGTTTTGGAACTTACCCATGTCTACATATGGTCCGTATGTGGTACATACAGTCGGTATGTGGCCTAAGTAAGTGGCCACCGACCTCAAGTTTCCTTTTTCATTCGGGATTTGATTTTTAAGGTTTCCTTGTGTACTATATATATCTTTTTGACATTTTGTAGTTAGGTTATGCACTCTTAACACTTACAACTTATATTTTGATTCTAAGATTCGTCTTTGATATTGGGATTTCTCTTGTATTGATTTTGGTAGATAATTTAGTTTTAGACTTTGAGTTTTATTGAATTATTTTTGTGATATTGTTTAATGGCTTTCATCATGAACTCTGTTGATTGTTTCATAAGCATGAGAGGCTAAAAACCTTAACTAGGGTTGTGGGAACCTTAACATATTGATGTAGTAGAGGAAGTGTGAAGTTGTTTTGAACCAGTATTTGTACATGCATTGTACTATTTTAATTGCTTTTAGGAGTTTTGATGATGAGCAGATAACTACAAGGGACCAGCTCCCTGGATGTTCATGGCTACAATACAGATGGCATGTGTAACTGCACAGTTTTGTCCTCTTGTGTAACAAACTGGCACTACTGCTTGTACTGATTAGGGCACCTGGTCCAATGACATTTCAGCCCTAATCATCACTCCTCTATAAAGCAAAAAAAATGCTTCTTCATTAAATAATTTTTGCAAATACAAAAAGAATGTTGAAGATAAAGAAAGGCAAAAACTCCATATCTGAATTTTCTTAAGCTCTTTTTCCGCATGTGCGTGTTGAATTAGAGAGTATCTTGAGTGAGTCCTGATTGGTAATCGAATTACTCATGATATAAGAGTAATGGTCTTTTGTCTTTGTTTAGATAATGCTTAGGTAGAGTAGCCTAAGTCCAAACATGATTATAACTAATTACTTTAGAAAGTGCCTTGGCAGAGTTGTCAAGATGAGCTTGTAATAGAGGTATTACAAGAGAGAGGAACCTACAGTTAGGTTCAAGTTCGAGTCTGTAATCAAGAGGTTGATTATAGTGAACTTTTGAGGTACTTATGAGGGCAATCCATGGTTTTTCCTCCCTTAAGCAAGGAGGTTTTCACGTAATAGTGTGTGTTGTTATTTTCCTCCAAAACCTTTAGTTTTCTGCACTTTATTGTTTGATTGCTTGTGATTGACTTTAAAGGAACTGGTCCCTTACTGTATGGTGCAATCCCCAAAGGTTCTAACATTTGTTTTTGCAAATGTTAGGATCCCGCCTAGATTATTGCTACTTAAACCACAAGAGGAGTAGTGACTAGGAAAATATAATTACAACGGTAATTTAAAGTTTAACTGTCGATCTAGGCTAATCAATATTATCGATGTAAGATGATTAATTGCCAACTAATAACTTGAGACATAAAAGGTAATAATTAACTGGAATCTAGGTAAGGGTTAGTAATGCGACATCCTAAGACTCAAAAGGTAAAGGATGAAATCCGCCAATGAGTCCACAAGACAGTTGAGGGTACATAACTTATTAGATTCTGCATGCAAAGTACTGGGTTGGTTCAACAACACACGAGAAACCTACAGATTTAAGAAACCAGGGGGACACAAATCTAGTTTTCGTCTCCAACTGTTTACAACCAAAGTTACATACCGTTACTTGTTCGACGCTCCTACTGCAAACCTTCATTTACTCTTTGTTCAGCCCGTTGAGTTAAGCAAACCTGAGATATACATCCAAGTCTTCCCTGTAGGTTCAACCCTAACCTAGTTGGGTTATTATACTTGACTATGACCACTTTATCCTTAATTAGAGGTGTAGTTTAGACGTTGATCAAAATTTTGGCACCATTTTCGGGGATCGAACCCAGATCACTGATGCGAGATATAGCACATAAACGCTCAAAATGATGAAAATATGCAAGTTTCTTAGGTTCTTTTGTTAGATAAGATGTATTTTGGGTATGTTTTGCAGGAAATCAGATTTTGGATGATAAACTGAAGAAAAAGATAAAAATTGAAGTTTTTGGCTACTTATTGAGGCTGTTTTGGGCATATGTGCCATTTACCCGGCGTAGGTGATCTAAGTATGTATCAAAAATTGAAGTCTAGAGGTTCAGAAGCAGAAAAAAAGACTCTACACTATCCTATGTCCACGTACGGTCCGTATGTGACCCAGGATAGTGCAGAGATCAAAAGTACAGAGAGTTGTATGATCTGTACTTAAGTTCTGGCACTTACCCATGTCCACATATAGTCTATATGCGGTACATACGGTCCATATGTGGCCTAAGTAAGTGGCCACCGACTGCAAATTTCCTTTTTTCATTTGGGATTTAATTTTTAGGGTTTCCTTGTACTATATATACATTTTTGACATTTTGTAGTTAGGTTACACACTCTTAATACTTACAACTTATATTTTGATTCCAAGATTCGTCTTTGGTCTTGGGATTGCCTTTGTATTGATTTTGGTTGATAATTTAATTTCACACTTTAAGTTTTATTCAATTATTCTTTTGATATTGTTTAATGGCTTTCATCATGAACTCTGTTGATCATTTCACAAGCATGAGCGGCTAAAACCCTTAGCTAGGGTTGTGGGAACCCTAGCATATTAATGAAGTAGGGGAAGTGTGAAGTTGTTCTGAACTAGTACTTGTGCATGCATTGTATTATCTTCATTTTGATAGTTGTTCTAGCGGTTGCAAACATTAGGATCCCACCTAGATTATTGCTACTTACTCTACAAGAGGAGTAGTCACTATGAAAAGATAATTACAACAGTAATTTGAAGTTTAACTGTCGATCTAGGCTAATCAGTATTATCGATGTAAAATGGTTTACTGTCATCTAATAACTTGAGAATCAAAAGGTAATAATTAATGGGAATCTAGGGTAAGGTTTAGTAATGCGACATCTTGGAACTCAAAAGGTAAAAGATGAAATACGTTAATGAGTCTACAAGACAGTTGAAGGTACATAACTTATCAAATTTTGCATGCAAAGTACTGCGTTGGTTAAACAATGCACGAGAAACCTATGGATTCGAGAATCCAGGAGGAACATAACTCTAGTGTTCGTCTCCGACTGTTTACAACTAAAGTTACATACTATTACTTTTTTTATACTGCTACTACAAACCCCTCATTTACTTTTTATTCGGCCCGTTGAGTTCAGAAAACTAGAGATATATATCCAAGTCTTTCCTGTGGGTTCGACCCCAACCTAGTTAGGTTATTATACTTGACAAAGACTATTTTATCCTAAATTTGAGATGTAGTTTGGGTGTTTATCAAAATTTTGGCGCCGTTATCGGGGAGGACAGTTGTTGTGTTGATTAAAGTTTATCTGAGTTTGTGGGTCTTTAGTTTAGTGTTCTTAGTTGGGTATACACGGGTGTATGCCTAGCACCAGGAGTCAAGGTAATCCCTTACTCCTGTTAAATCCTAACCAAAAGAGACTGTAATAGCCTAACCATATGATGGAAGACCAAGTACGTGCAGGCAATTCAGAAGGGGTTCGGGATGATCCAAATGCTATACCTCCTCCTGCTCTAGGTAATCCATAAAAAAATACAAACAGATAAATAGAGCAGATGTTGACAGATGCAGCTAATCAGAGAAGAGAGACTGAGGAATCCCGGTTACTCAGCAGGCAAAGCTAGCCAGGATAAGGTCGATAATTGATCATTGAAAAGTACTCGATGAAAATCGAGATGGAGCTCATAGAGCTCAGGTTCAAGTTATCCCAATATTCTAGTATTTACAACCGTATTATAATGAGAAACACAAGGGATACGCTGAGCCAGCTGAAACATGAGCCATCATTTCTCCTACACTGACCCTAATGTGAAATTTGATATTACAAGTGCCATGATATAACTCTTAAACTTGAAAGGTGTATTTTCGGGTGCAACCACAAATGATGTTAATATGCACCTTGCCAACCTTATGGGAATCTACACTTCTTATACGATCCCAAGGGTGGACTAGGAGGCACTTAGAATGAGGTTGGGGCACTTAGACTGAAGTTGTTCCCCTTCTCACTAACTGGAGAAGCTTCTTTATGGTTAGGGGAACTTCCAAGATGGTCTATCACCACATGGAATGAGTTGCGTACACAATTATTAAATCGATTCTTTCCTCCGGCTAGGATATTGCTGCTTAAATATGAGATCTTCAATTTTAGACAGCTTCATTCTGAGTCGATCTGTGAAGCTTGGTTCAGTTTTAAGAAGAAGCTTAGCATGGTGCCTAGTCACCGAATTTTAGGGACAATCTTATTGGAGATATTTTATCAAGCCGTGAATATCAGTTCTCGAGCCATGACAGATACCATCACTGGAGAAACATTTATGAGACTATGTTAGGAGGTAGCTACTGAGGTTCTAGACCAGATTTCTCTCACTAACCGAGGGTGGCATACTCGGGAGGCTGAGAGGGGTGCTAGCACTTATGCTATCGGAGCTTCTGGCAACCAAAGAACTGAGTATGTGACACAAGAAATTGTGCAGCTGAGGATCGACATTGGGCTGCTTACTAAGTACTTTGCAGCTGTGAGTTCTGAAAAGGTGAATGCAATAGGTGCACAGGTTCAATCTCTAGATCTTATAAATTAGACTTAGAGGAGGCGGTGAAGTATCTTGATTGCGAGTTAGCCGGGTTTGAGCCCGAGAAAAAGGAAATCAAGGTTGAAACTACTATCGCAATAGATATAAAGAGCACGGTAGGGAAAATAGTGGTTACTGAAGGTGAAAGGATGACTACAAGGAGAAAGAAGACAGGTACATCCTGCTAGGCAGCTATGATACAATAAGAATGGAGGCATTGTTGACCAAACTGGTGAAGGGGCAAAAGATTTAGAAGGCTAAACTTAAGAAGATTAAGGTTAATATTTCAAGATTAACCCAAAAGATTGAGTCTCCTGTGACTGCTATCAAGCAGTTAGAGCACCAGTTCAGGCAAATGTTGGCTACATTGAATCAAAGGCAGTCGGTACCCTTCCCAGTAACACAGTCCAAAATCTAAAGAATAATGGTCACTGCCTTGCTATCACCACTCAGAGTGGTTTATCTACTGCTGGTCCACCATTTCCTACTGCTGAGGTGCCAAATAATGATAGTCTTATGGTAGATAAGACACCTACCGTGGAAGCTGACAATATGATAGGTGTTGATGCCAGTGTAGATGATGTTGTAGGTAAGAGAAAGGTCGAACTACCCCTACTTTTTTCTCAAAGACTAAAGCCGAAGAAAGAGGAAAGGAAATACAAGCAATTTATTGAGATACTAAAAGAACTAAGCTCGAATATCCCCTTTTTGAGGCGTTGGAACAGATGCCTAGATATGCCAGGTTCATAGCATAGGTGATGAAGAAGCGGACTGCTAGTTTTAAGGATGTTGGAGGAGTACACCATTATAGTGCAGTCACTTCCAAGTCTCTAGACTAGAAAAAGGGTGATCTCGGAGCATTCACGATCCCATATACTATTGGGACATCTTGATTAACAAGAGCCTTGTATGACTTAGAAGCCAACATTAATTTGATGTTGCTGGTCGTATTCAAGCAATTGGGCTTAAGTTCTCCAAAGCCGACTGATATGCGGTTTTTGATGGCAGACTGTACTGTAAAGAAACCCGTTGGCATTTCTTTTGATGTATTGGTAAAAGTTGACAACCTTATCTTTCCCCCTAATTTTGTCATTCTGGATTGTGAGGTTGACTTCGAGAAGCCCATTATTTTGGAAAAATCATTTATGGCCACAGGTAGAGCAATGGTCGATATGGAAGGGAGAGTTCAAGTTAAGAGTCAATAATGAAGAAGTCACTTTCAATATTTGAAAAACCATAAAGCAGCCAACCGATATGAGGGTTGTGTCGTTAATCCATTATATTGATGACCTCGGAGGGTAATCCTTTGGGTACCTCGATGAATTTTGAGTAGTCGAGGTAACCACGTTGTACCGTGATGTTAAATTAAGTGCTGCATGGGAGGCAAACCATAGGCTTTTGGGTGAAGTCCGAGTAATCAACATAGCCATATTGTGCTGCGATGTTAAATAAAGTGTTGGGTGGGAGGCAACCCACTATTTTAGCGTTCACATTTGTTTTTTTTCTTTTCTAGGTAAAATAGAATAAGGACAGGCTTGGAAAACGATAAAAATTGCTCGATTCATAAACATCCATGTAAGGGGACTTGGTGACCAATTCAGCAAGGTCATAAGTACTACGTGAGCCAGGTAAGTGGTGATTTAACTGAAAATATAAAATTTTGAGGGGTTTTGGGGAATTTTTGGACTTTAACTAACGAACTTACTTGTAGGGCCGTAAATACCACTTGCGACCTTGTAAGTAGCAAAGTAAGTGTCAGAATACAAAGTCCAAAGCAGAAAAATTGGACCAAAATTGGGGCCCACATATGGTTGGTACATATGAACTGTATGTACTACATAAAGATCGTATGTGGCAATCGTAAGTGGGAATTATTATGGGCCCAATTTTGTTAAAAATTTTGGGCCCACTCATACTTAAACAAACCTTAAACTGACCCTCCGATATATTGAAGCCCTTTAAATCATTTGTAACACTTAAAAATCCTCAAAATCTCTTCTTAATTCTTAAAATCCAACCCCTCTCTCAAAGTTCAAACTTTTCCCACATGAAACAAAAGGTTAAATTGTTACTTGTTTGAGGTACCAACTTGTTCAAAAGTTCTATATACATTCTCAAACTTTGGGTTTACTTCACTTCTTCATAGTTCACTTTCGATTTTTCATCTAAAAGGTAAAGTTCTTGGTTCCTACTCATAGTATCTTGTGCTAAAGTTAAAATAAGCAAGTGGCACGTTACTTTCATGCAAAATATGTAGAAAATATCATGCTTGTATGAAGGAGCCTTGAACTAGCCTAAAAAATCCTAGTATAGGGCATTGTTTATGAATTAAACCCTAATTTTTATGCCTTAAATGAAAATCAAACTTGAAAAAGTAGAGGAACACCAAAAGTTTGAACGTTAAGTTTTTATTTAAAAAGACCAGTTATGATATTCGTATGTACGTTGGACTTCTTAGTACTAAGTGTAAGTTCTAGGGATGTAAAAATTTAAGTAAAATTCAATGTTATCACATAACATCCTTATTTCTAAGATAATGCTAAGGATGAAACTAAAATCAACTAGCTGTTCACAATTACTCATCACACATATCCCTCTTTCAAGGATAATGTGGGATCCAAGACAATTGAGGTTTTCACCCATAATTTTCAATTTAAGCATAGAGTAATAGCAAAACCCAACATCACTAACCATCAATTTAGACTAACAATCAACACCCGTACACATCAACATCCTATTCAAGCATAACACCAAGATAGGAAAATAGCTACTCATGGATTTAAAGAGAAGAAAGTTACCCAAATTTGCATTTAAATCTTCCATTGAAAAGTATAACAAGATTAACTTAATCTTCAATTTGAATCCTCAACTAAAATCTCACTTGAAATTAAGCATACAATTATTTTTCTCCTCTCGAGAACTCAAAAATTGCATAAAAGATAATCAACTCGTGAAAGAGTTTTGGCCATTTAGGATTTTGGGAACCATCTTGTGATTTTCCACTTCTGCCCCTGAAGATATCCTACTGTATCGTGATTGCCTTATCTTGACCATGTTTATGACTCCCATGATTACGGTAGTCATCTCACGATCATTTAGGTTTGATATGGCTTGGGATCATGATCGCGACTCTCAGGCCATGATTGCGGTACCCGAGGGTCGATCCCTGGTCCTAATTTTTAGCTTGAGCAAGTATCTTGGTATTTTGCTTCCCTTTTTAGCTTTGCTTCAACTCCTTTTCATTCAATTACTTGCAAACACACAAACCATGAGATTTAATGCATTTTAATAAAGAATTAACCTATATTCACAATCATTTCATCATAGTGTGCACGAATTTGGATATAGGTGAGTGGTAAATTTGCCACTCATCAACACCCTCAACTTAAAGCCTTGCTTGTCCTCAAGCAATACTACTTTTTTCTCAATAAGACTATTCAACTTACAAGATCACTTGCACTACCAAATGATCATCATAATTCTGGACTTTATTCTCACTAACAATTTATCCTCAAGCATGGGAATAAAAATTCACGCAACCCTCCTAAAAGTCAATCTCTTTTTCAAGGATGCACCTGGACTTTTAATAATAATCACATAACAACCACTAATTTTATAGAAGTGAATCCCTATAATAGTGAATCAACTACACTCTTTTCTCTCAATTCGGATGATGATAATGTCACCAAGCTAGGTTAACTTACATACCTCATCACGAAGGAAAGTCCTATCATACTAAAATTTCTATCACACAACAAGGGACTAGAACACAAACACTCGCCCTCACAAAGATTTTTTCAATGCACACAAGCATCATTCCATATGCTTGCCCTTATTTTAGATCGTTGCTAACTCGAATACACTAGGTAGGAGATCTCGAAGGGCTTTCTAAGTTTGTAATGTAGGCCCAGGGAAGGGTAGGATAAATATTTGGGAAAGTGGTGGCTATACCCTCCTTGAAATCTACATTTTACACTACTATATCAAACCTTGGGTCATGGTCCACTTCATTTATTCTTGAATAGTACATACACATTATTTCACCCTTCTTTTGAAAGCATTTTCTTTTAATTCTTTTCCTTTATGCAATCTCATGCTTTTTTCTTCTTCTTTTGTTTGTCCTTTTCTTTTCTCATTCATTCGTCTTCATTACAAAGTTTTTAGGCACTCACTTGCAATATCGTGGCTGAAGATTACCTCTTCCAAGATCTACCACCCCTAACTTAGGCTTTTATCCTCGAGTTGTCACTTTCAAGTTTAAAAAGGGTAGGGTTCAAAAGAGGGATAATTTTTCAAGAAGGTTTAGGGCTTGTAATTAGGTTTCCAAAGAAAGGGTCTTTATCTCAAAAGGGGTGACTAAGGATATGATTTGAACATTGGTAGGCTCTTTAGTCTTAAGTGGTTTTCTATGTTCACAAGGAAGGCCTAGGATTATTTCCCCAACCATGTGTGGTTAAGATTAGCTATGAAAGACCAACGTGACAAGTTCTAGATGACACGAGTATGCATTAGAATCAAGTAACTAAGCTCACTGCTCACAACATGCAAACTTTCCTAGAAGGATCAATAACATTCCCTACTAGAGACAAAAAGAGTTATTTACAATACATCACCTACTAAAGAGTTTGGAGTCACAAGAAGAGGGTAAAGAGTTGTTACATAATTATTCACGTCCGTCCCCTTGATTTTTACACAAAAATTTTTGGATGGAGGGGGCTGCTTGCTTCATATTTCACCACGTAAGATTGACTATCGTTAGCACCAAATTAAGCCGTCATCTCACACTTTGGCTCTCACAAGGGCAAACCATATGGCTACTCAGACTTCACCATAGAAATAAGGCAATCCTAAATGTATAATGCCATGGGTACTCAGACTTACCTTGCATCTATAGCTCACAAAACCCTTAAAAATGATGATTTTTTCATTAAGAATGTCACCACTCAATCTATCATAGGAAAATGCTCATCCAATATCATTATTAAGATAAATAAAAATCTAAGAATGTAAATAAATCTAAAAACGAAAGCAAATGACTAATCCATTAAATGCAGGCACCATCAGGGTGCCCAATATTACAACCCAAATTAAAATTAAAATCATCCAAATAAATATAAAAACATCTAAAGAAATATCCAAATCATACAGACTGAAGAATCAAAATATCAACGAATACAAAGATGGTCACCCCTATCTAAGAGCTTGAAGTGTCCTCACTGTATAGTCATGAAAGCATAAAAAGAGTAAAAGGGGTTCCCTATAACCGTATCAAGAACTGACGTCACTTTCAGTCTTACCATCATCCTCAACATCATTACTGTTGGACCATCTGGCTTGCATGTAATCATCTATCTCTGCACTGGGAGATGGAAGTCTATCCTTGTGCTTTAAGACCTTCCATAGGCCCTTCACCCCTTTTTATATGTGGGTGAAGACTTTGTCTCTCTTCTTCTCCCCCCCTTTATTTTACCATATGAATCCAGCAGCGACTGATGTGATTGTGCTAATAAAGAGTAGGCTCGATCAAGTATGAATATATTATACCCATACTTCTTTTGATCTTTAAGGAATCTCTCTTAGTCAGTTTGAGTAATATAAGAATGATGAGTGGTGAAAGGTTCTCCCAGCCCCAGAGGTAGATTCGACACCAACTCGCTGATAATCTACATCTGGATCGAGAGGTCCTCGAATGGCCTAGTTGATGATGGCCTGCAAGAATCCTTATCATTCTCTATCGACAATCCTGAGTCAACTTTTCTCTTTTTACTCTTAGAAGGAGCACCCACACCACAAATCTTTAATGGGTTAATGGGGGTCTTCAGGCGTACCTAAGTGTCCCTGGGGTACTCCTCAACTTTGCCCATCCTGTATAATTTTGTGATTAAGGAAGGAAACATGAATATGGAGCTGCCTCTATTCTTAATATGCCTAATGTTTGAGAGCACAAATCGGCCAACATTCTAGGAAATATTGTCCAAGATGTACGCAACCATCCGAGCTCGCATATCTGGGACATATGTCATGTTAGTGGATGGAGAAACACGACTACAGATGATGGTCAACCAGATTTGAGCCTTAGCCATGAAGTCATGCAATGATATCCCCATATTCGTGGCAGCCCATGGGACCTCTCTTCTCGAACACAATTTCTTAACTAACCAGCTCCCTAGTGCACAACCCTTATTCTCAAATGGAGTTATAATAGAATCCGACAGCCCATACAAATCATTGATTTGTTCGAACCCAAAATGAACCTCCTTCCCTCGCATTCTCATAACTGGGTTGAAGGTAGATAATACACTGAGATTTGCATAGAACTCCCTAACCCAATGCTTATTGGATCGACATTGGTCAAGGGAAAAACACCTCCACTCGGTGCCACCAATCTATCATAAAAAGGTCGAGAGCTTCTCTGGCACCTTTTCCAAAGATATGCCTTGCTGAGGGAGTAACTTCGTCTTAGCCAAGTCCTCATAGTAGACAGTTTCATATTCAGGGGAAATGAAGGAAGTGTTATTATAGCCTACCATTCCTTGATTTGAGTACCTGTAATCCATACACACAATATTATTAATCAAGATGAACATGGAGAAATAATGTTATATGACTTAATTAAGCTAAAGGAGTGGCCTAGGGCTCATGAACTGACTTAAAATGACATTTCAGGGGTTGAATTAGTCTGTTAGATTACCCTCAATTGTCGTTTTCTTGATTTGATTGGGTCGGGATCACGACACCTGTAATACTCTTAGCCCATTTCAGCTCTTAGTACATACTTAAGGGGTCTAAAGCTTTGAAATTTCACTAAGTATTGAGGACTTAGCCATTTTCAAGACCCCTAAACTTCATGAATTTCTAAATCAACCTTATCGACCTTAAAATGTTGATTTTTAAATTGATTCATGTTCAGAGAGGTCAAAAGTATATCTTGGGAGAGTTTCGAGACTTTTAGACAAGGTTTGAGGCGTGTTTGGATGCCCAAAATAGAAGGGTATCACGATGGACCCACTATACATTGGCTACTTGACCCAAGTTGTGGGTCGCGCCGTGTTGGCTTCTTGACCCGAGAAGGGGTTCACACCGCGTTGGCTGTTTGACCCAACCAGGGATCACGGCACGTTGGGGTGGTGTCGTCCAGCTTTTTATCCTTGTCATTTAAGGGTATTTGGGTATTTTTTCTTCACCCAATTCATCCATAACATGAATTTGGGGACCTCAAGGAGCATTATTTTCCCCTTCTCTCATAAATTCTCTCAAGAAAAGCCCCTCTTTCCTTAAGAACAAACCCTAACTCTTTTACAAAAAATCAAGGATTCCAAGTTTCAAGTTCAAGAAAATCCTCAAGAATCTTCACAAATTCACCTAGTGAGGTATGTGTGATGTCATTCATAGGCTCTTTTCACACATGGAGTTCAAGAATCCCTTTTTGGTTTTAAATTATAAGTTTTCATGTTTAAATATAAATTTCTCCATGATTATTCTGTTAATTCAATTACATGTTATGTTTATTAGTGCTTTCAAGTGGAATAAGCCATTATATGTTTTGAATGTTGTAATCTTCATGTTAAATCCCTAAATTACAATCTTAGTCTTGTAATCATGTTATTCTCGCATGCTTTACCCTTTTCCATGCTTAAGTTCATGACTCTCATGTGTTTGATGAAATGTCCAAGTGTTGGGTTCTGAACAATGATCCCTTACCATGGTTTTAAATCTTTTATATGGCATTACTGTTGATTCCATTCAGGTGGGTTATAAACACCCAATACCTATGTGATTTACTTGAATTCAGATTTTCAAGTAGTTAAACAGTAAATCCATGACTCTTATCAGTATACTTACATATTTATATTCATGATGAGCACTATCAGTTATGTCATAATGTCCAGTCTAGTTCAGTTTATCCCAGTATTAGTGTCAGTTTAGTTGGAAGGAAGATTTAGCACCGAGCGAACCTGGGGATGGGGAGCTCACCTGCCAGTAGAGGGTGTGACCCTTAGTAGCAATCCCTGAGTTCCAAAACTATGTAGCCAGCATAGGTTAGAGATGTCTACTTACCAGTTGAGGGTTGATAAAATGTTTACCTGCCAGTTGAGGGTTGACAAAGTATTTACCTGCCAGTTGAGGATGACACATATCTCATCATAGCACCTGCCAGTTGAGGATGACTCCTTAGTATTTTGGGACACTAGTTTAATGGATCCACATAGCCAGTGTTAGTACTCGTGGCACGATACTGACACCCTTCCAACTAAGGTTACAAGTTGGACCCTGATTAGCTCAAATTAGGGCATGTCAGTTGGATGATACTTCCCATAGTCTCAGTATAGTATTTAGTATAGATTCAGTTCAGGTTTGTGTGACCAAGTGTACAGACTTTCAGTTATTCAGTTATACAGTTTACAGTCTTTTAAATTTCTGACTTATTTCAGATTACAGATTTATGCTTGGCCTTACATTCTCAGATATTACAGTTTTTATGCATTCATGTCTAGTTATCTCATGCTATTAGTTAGTACTTATTTTATATGCACAGTACCCCATGTATATGACACGACTCGAACCAGGGCCTTGTTGTAATGGGCATCCCAAGCCCAACCAGGACTGGGAACCACCCTTGTTACCCAACCCAACCACCAAATGCATACCTTGAGTCAAATGAAGTCCTAACATATAACAAGATAGCGTATCCAACCGTGTGGTGACTCTGGGATAAGTCTATAATCGAGACCAACCCAATCAAGTCCAACTATCCAATAACCAACCAAACCAATACGAAAGCTATAAAATTAAATACCATAATGATAAGCTAATGTATATATGAATAACATAAACCATACATACCATACCCAAGTCCGTAGTTGTCCATACAAAGCCTCTAGACCAACCAAAGAGTACTCAGTCGGGACATGCCCCCGACTATAGCCAAAACCAAAGTCTGAGAAAGACAAGAATTATGTGAAGTAAACCATGACATGAAATAGATGCCTTTCGAACCATGAAATTTCACCACTTCAATCCAACATCGACTATACCTAAAACCGATCACTAAGCAAGAGGAGTAGAATGGTCGGTTCCTGTTGTAACACCCTAATTTTCTGAACCGGAGTGCTACACGGTACTTATGACCCCGAAGGACCACAAGCTAACCCATGACTGATATCTGTACCTGTACATTGCAATATATGATGTAATAATACGGAAAACATGAACAATAGGCCATAGGGTTCAACTGCATAGAATATCTGACAAATCATAATATCCATATGGGGTAACGAATACCCAAAACAACTAAAATCTGAATCAAATTTGAGCTAAATCTGAAAGCCTCTAAATACTGTCTGAATAAGGAGTTGAAGGAACATGTCTCTAACTAACTCCGTCTAGCAAAACTAAACTAAAATAATAAATGAAATAAATAATATCGTCCTCGAATGGATGAGGACTCACTGCAACTCTGCGATCGAAATGCTACTACTACTGCTACTGCTGATCTGGAGCTTGTATCTGTGAACCTATGGTGTAACGTTAAAGAAAACACCATAGCGCAAATGCGTAAGTACAACTGGAAGTACTGAGTATACGAGTGAGGTAGGCTAAATGCAAAAGGGTTTACATGTATGAACGATGCTAACTGACTGACTGATATGAACATAAGAGTGCAAACATGCATACGTAGTAACTGAGATCGTTATTACATGATATATAGATATGGACACTAATACATGATCTACTGATATCTAGCATGACAAATACTGAAATTTTGATAACATAGATGACTGTGTCTGACAGTCCTGAATTATAATGGAACTATCTTTGTTCTATTTTGTAACTAAATTGACTGTATCTGACAGTCTTGATTTACTAAAATCTGAAGAACTATCTGAGTTCTTTATTGAGATTGGGACTGAAATAGTGGGAGGTAGTTTTTTGACCGACATACCCCAATAACGCATATAGCTAAGTTGGAGTCCAATCCCTGCCCCGACTGGAAGGGTGTCAATACCGCGCCACTGGTAAGGACAACTATGAGTGACCCTTAGCTGGAAGGTACTCAAAATGAGAATGGTAGGAACCCTAAACTGACGGATTAAGCCACCTAATCAACCTTAATCTGATAGGGTAAGACGTCTCAACCTACGTTGGCTACGTAGTTCTGGAACACAAAGATGATTACTAAGAATCACACCCTAAACTGACAGGTGAGTTCCCATCTTTGGGTTCACTCGGTGCTAACTTCTACTCCTATCTGAAGAGACTGAACATGATTTAACTGACGGTACATGGACTGAGTAACTGACTTCCGTTGACTGACGGATTAGTGCTACTATTTGAGAATTAACTGAGATCACGAGATTTCTGAGGTTTTCTGAGTCACATGCCCGACTGAGTTCTATAGATCATGGCTTGACTGAGATTATCGTGATAACATGATATGTCTTTAGGTACACAACTATATTTTTGGGTACAAGTAGCCCCAGGACTCAATGGAAGGAAACTGACACACATGACTGACTTGATCGTAAGGGTAGAGTCCACAATTTACCATATCATGAGTAAGGGATTTCAGACTAAGCATAGTTCTCAACATCTTATACATAGAAGGGAAATTCATACAATATGTATATACTTGCATAGATTCAATATCATGGTCAATCCATATCACAAAAAGAACACATATCACTCACATGGAATTCATGGGAAATCATAAAGCATAGAGCATGGACTTGTCATTTAAGCACTATTAAATCAAGGGACATGAATTCTATCATCTAGGCATATTATCAAACACTTTGCATGCATTCTTTTAGCATAAGTGTGTTGATGAATTTTACCATATTAAGCCACATAAGGATCATGGGTTTCAACTAACAAGCACATATACTTCATGAAATCACCTTTAGATATCATCTTGAAGCTTAAACAACAATCATCAACATGTACATGCTCATATCACAACAAGACAATCACAAAATATTTAAAACATGGTTCTTGAGATCTATGAATGAAATGGATCCATAGATGAACACTACGCATACCTGACTCAAGGTTCTTGATGTTTTTGAACTTGAAGGATTTGAAATCCTTTGATTTTTGAAGAAGATTGGGCTTGTTCTTGGAGATTAAAGTTAGAGAGAAACCCTAGTTTTTGTTTGTGAAATAATAATGAGCAAAATAGCTGAATTCAAACTCATCTGGGTATATATAGGCGAGTGGTAAGTGACCAAAATACCCCTGTTAAAATGGTCTGGAAGTAAACTGAATGTGGCATGTGACGACCCGACTGACAGTCCGTTAGGAACTTGACGATCCGTCATTTCGACCGTCATACGTGGACCAGAAATGGGGTTCACTGGATAAGAGTTGGTAGCCTGAATGATGGTCCGTCAACTCATCCGTCAATCCTTATCCAAAATGTGGCCCTACTGCCTTGGTTGTGATGGTCAAAGTGGCGGTCCGTCAACTTGGACGTCGCACCTGGGCGTTTCGGTCAGTTCTGAGTAAAACATCCATAACTTCCTCGTCTAGTGTCGGATTTGGACAAAATTGGTATCGTTAGAAAGCTAACTCAATTTCCCACATGATAGAAAGTAGAAATATCAAAAATACCATGGGTACAAAAATATATTTGTATTTAAAAGCAAGTACTAGCATCCTTGAGATGATTTCTAGCTAGGAATAAGCACGGGTATTCCACCTGCATAGTGTGGGTATACAACTGCTAGTAGACGGGTTAGTGGGTGAACTCTAGCATGCACTCAGGATAAGGATAAATTAATGCCAACCAATGAAAAACCAAGTAAACCAACCAATGAACATAAACCATACACACACATATATATATATATAACCATACTGGGAAAGGGAACCGGGTTTAGCATGCCTTTAAAACCATTACCTGGGTTGTATAGCTTTGTCTTCCTAACCATCCACGAGCCATATGGTTTTAGGTCCCCTTGATGAAAGGGTCCCAGTGCGTGTAGCCGTACGACCAGGAAATATCCCATGGGATTACTAGTATATCCCCCAATATAAAATGTGACACATGCACACGTTCATCAAGACCCCTCATATCGGCAAATATGAGTTTTTGGATTTAGTCCCCCCTTGACCGCTACCTTCCCCAGCTTAGCTATATACCCTGTCAATAATGCCCAATTAAAACCATGTCCAAATAATCTAGTTATAATTTATTAACCAAGGCTATTTAATAACCAGTGGTATCGTCATACCATTCATACTTGCAAGCATTTATCCATAGCTAAACCATTTAGGTTAATGGGACTTTCAAGTGCCCTTCCATATATAATATTAAACCACTTGTGGGACTTCCATGTTCCCCACAATCATAACAATTTAGCCTTTTACCTTTCCAAACCATTTAAACTAATTTTTTTAATGCATTCACATGGGGGATTTCTATGTATCCCGCAAGGTTTTCAAAATAGACCAATCATGACCACCAAAACCTTTACCCTTTAAACCATGCTAAACATTTAAAGCATTTATATCATTTAAACCATTAAACCATGCAAAACCATCCAAAAATATTTAAAGTTCCATTACCAAACCAAATCATGCAAGATTTCCAATTAAAGTTCAACAATAGATTAAAAAAATTATTTGAGGCATTTTATCGAACATGTTGAGGGAACACCTTTACCAAGGCTAAACCCAACGTTTAAATCACTATAATTAGGGTTACTCAAGACCCATTGGTTAAATCATAACCAAAAACCAACCACATATGCAAAAAATTACTAAAAACATATAAAAAACATAGTTTAAACCAATACCAAACCATATGCATAAAGACCCACAACAATATTTCAAAATCCACCATTATAGATTCATAAACCAATGTTTAAAACACAATACACATGCCTTTATTTTGAAATAACAATGAGGGAAGGAGTAAATTCCTTATACATAAAGATTCATGAAATAAATCTTGGCCTTTGAGCCCTTTGAAGAACATATGAAGAAACCCTAACCTCCAATCTTCTAAGAGAGTGTTTGAGAGAGTATTTGATGTGTCATGTTTCTTTAATAAGCATTATGTAAGGCCATATAAGGTTATATAACATGAGTACATAAGGGTTTAGGATTAGGAAATGTCCAAACTACCCTTAACTTAAAAATTAAAACAATTCACGTCTAGGGGTACGACTCACCTTACCATTTGTATCCAAGGATACGAGTGACACCCCAACTCATACCGTGACTTGTACCCAACCTTAACAAGACCTTATGTACAGGTTTCCATACAAATTACCCTCCCTAACACTTACCTAAGGGTACAAGTGGTAATCTCAATCATATCATCCAACTGTATGGTGGACAGATTACACCAGACAACTCAAACATGCACTATACGACTTGTCCTATACCACTCGTAAGCTCCCATACAACTCTTACCCATATGATTCATACCTTGGGAAGTAGCTAAGCCTCCCATACTGCCTAGGGTACGAGTGAGTCACCTAGAAACCCTACGACTTATATCCAAGGGGTATGAGTGACCCTCTTGAGTCGTATCGAGCCAAACAGGTCCAAAACCAATGATATTTTCAAGGGTCCTATTTTCAGGATATTTCATTATATCAACCTAAACTTATATAAAATAGCTAGTATATTTGAATTATTGACCGCATACTCTTCTTTGTGATATGATGTCCTCTATCATAGGTTCTAATGCACAGTTTCCTAACTGCAGTTAGAAAAATTAGTGTAATCCAGCAGTCGTAGTGATGAGTCCTCATCCATCGAGGACATATTATGTTTACTCATTTATTAGAGTATTTTATCTTATTCAGTCAGTCAGAGTTAGTTGGGGGTCTGTCCCATCAACTCCCAAGTCAGTTTAAAAGCTTTCAGATATTCGAACAGATCAGTTAGACAGTGAGTTAGTTACTTTAAGTTCTTGTCAGTTGTTTCAGATATTCAGTATTTTATATATATATATATATTACCTTTTCAGTTTATATTCTGCGTAGATGTTACATCATATTTATTCAGTGCTTACAGCAGGTACAAGCCAATGGGTTAGCTTGTGATCACTTGTGATCATAAGCATCGTTGTCGTGACTAGGGGTAGCTTCGGGTCATGACAAAACTTGATATCAGAGCCCAGAATTTTAAAGTGTCCTAAGGAGTCTAAAAGATACATTAAGTAGAGTATTGCGCATGGGTGTGAAGTGCGCTACACTCATGGGCAAGAGTCTACAAAATGTTTTAGGAAAAGTTTACTTTCGTTCAGTATTCATGTCATGCGAATGAGCATGAGCTCTATTTAAACTCTCTTTCTAACTTATCCTTTATTCTATTTATAGACAATGCCTCCCAAAAGAAACAACGAAATAAGGAACGAGGATCAACCCACACCACTGATGAGTGGTGAGTTTACCACTCAATCGCACTCACTATTCATACACATTACCTTGTTATGGATGAATAAATGAGACGTAATTGCAATTAGATGCACTAATGTCCACTTCTTGTAGGCATAAAGCTAAAGGGTTGGAAGGATGTTGATTAGAGCTCAAAATGATAAAAAAAGAGTAGAAAAAGTACAGCTGAAGACCTGCAGTAAAAGAGCCTCAGGTACCACAATCATGGTCCATTGGTCATGGTCGTGGTCAGTTAATACGATAAATCAACCGCGACTGTGGAAGTTCATCACGGTCACAGGCATACTTGCACGATTGTGGCTTGGCAGAAAGGTTCAACCCAAGGAAAAAACTTTAATTGCACTTGTTGATCCCAATTTGAACAAAAAAACTCAAACCCTAGTTTTATCATTCATTCTACCACATTACTTCTTCCCTAATTTTCTAGGTTTTAGCTCTAAACTTTGTAGTCTCCATTTTTGAAGAATAAAATATTGTATAAATTTTAGGAGAAGAATACATTGGAGACTTTCTAAGTGAAAGATTTGCTCACTTCCTGTGTTGATATTGTGGGAGATCCAAGTTTGAAGTAACATTTGCTTGGATCTTCAACAAATTATTTCAATGGAGATTATGGGTATATTTATGCTTACTTATCTTATGTGTAGCTAAATCTCCCTCTTGGGGTTATGTGTGAATAAGGGTTAAAGTGTGTGTGTGGGTTGTTATTCTTAACATTTACTTGGTAGTTCTTGTTTATGGGTTCTATTATTGCTATGCTAATTTGGTTATGATTTAATGGGCAAAAGCTCCAAAGACCCATATGGGTTTAATGGGTGAAAGCTTCAAGCTCTAGAAAGCTCATAACCATCTTCGAAAGAAGGGTTTTAGGTAAAGTGTAGGAATTCATATCACCCTCAAAAGAGGGGTGTGGGGACCAAAGCAATGATAGACAATTATGGGTGTAGTTTGCTAAATTTTTACTATCTTAGACATAAGGGTGAATATGAGGTTGACTATGCCATGGGTATTATCCTAGAAATAAGGATGCCTAGATTGAGGTTGTGATTACCAACTGTTGAACACACCAATTAGGTATTCAAAAGAGTCAATGGGTGAAAGTTTGGTGTTTTGTTGAAAGACTAGCATCAAAATCTACAACCAAGCCTACCCATATTTAATTTAATAAATTGATGTTGATAACTAGATCCCACATGTCACTCCCTTAGTAATGCATAATCCCAAGATCCGTGCATAATTGTTAAAAATTCTAATTATTCGTAGCCCCGAATTTATACTAGAAAATCCCAAAAAGAAATATTATTGGAGGTAGTCACCTCCCCCATTTTATCTTTTTGTACCACTTATTTGAATTCAACTTGTATCTATTGTTTTGAATTATTTTGATCACCATTCACATTGTTCCTCATGGATTCGACCCCGACTCTAAAGTTAAGTAAATATATTGGTGATGACCGTTTTTCACTTAAATTGACGTGTAAGTTGAGCGTTATCAACCACCGTCTGTTCAGGAAGATCCCCTGAATGAAAATGTCTCTCACGCTGAATTTAGGGATGCTTTCACTACTATATCTCATTCTGTAATGGCTCAGAACAATCAACGACCTGCTTCCCCAGCCAATGCAGTGACAAATGCAGCTGCAGTCAGGATTTAGGATTTTACCCGAATAAATCCTGCTTTATTTTAAGGATCTAAGTCTGAGAAGGATCTGCAAGAGTTTCTTGATATGGTTCAGAATGTGAGAGATGTTATGGGTGTCACATCGAGTGAGAGTGCAGAGTTGGTTGTATATCAGTTCCAGGATGTATCTCACACTTGGTAAAAACAGTGGAAGGAAGACTGTGGTGTTCATACAGTGCCTGTAGAATGGGAGAAGTTTGCCATAACTTTTCTAGACAGGTTCTTCCCGTTGGAGTTGAGGGAATCTAAGGTGCAAGAGTTTATTAACTTAAAGCAGGGCAGCATGAGTGTGACAGAGTACTCGCTTAAGTTTACTTAGTTAGCGAGGTATGCTCCTAATGTTGTGGATGATAATAGGTCTAGAATGAGTAAGTACGTGTCTGGTGTATCTGATAGTATGGTCAAGGAGTGTAGGGCCACAATATTGATTAAGGAGATGGATTTATCTGCACTTATGGTTCATGCTCAGCAGATTGAGGAAGAGAAGCTTAAGGAAAAAAAGAGGGAAAATAAGAGGGCTAGAATAGGTAGTTTTAACTTTTCTCAGTAGAGGTCAGAGAGTAGTAACCGTTCTCAGTTCCTTCAGAAGTTCTCAGACCCATCCCCATCTTCAGCTAGTGTGACAGTGCCTAAGTTCATGCAAGATAGTCGGGATAGAGCGCCAGGCTCCAAGTCCAATGGTAGTGTGAACAATGTTCATACCAACCCGCTTTGTGGGAAGTGTGGCAGGTATCATCAGGGTGTGTGTAGAGCCGACAGTGATGTGTGTTTTTTATGTGGAAAGCCAGGCCATAGAGTCAGAGATTACCTAAAGGCTGACCAGCAGGGTCAGTCTAATCATCCTTCAGTTCCAGGTAGTTGCCTGACTCAGTAGGGTGCCGCTTCCAGCGTAACCAGCGGGCAGCATCAGAACAGGTTGTATGCCCTCCAGATTCAACAGGATCAGGAGAGTTCTCCTAATGTGGTTACGGGTATATTGAAAGTCTTTCATCTCCATATTTATGCTTTATTAGATCTCGTAGCTTTACTCTCCTTTGTAACAACTTATATAGCCGTCAACTTTGATGTCAGTCCTGAAATATTAGTAGAACCCTTCTTAGTGTCTACTCCAGTAGGTTTCTCTGTTGTAGCCAGGCAGGTATACAAGAATAACCTGGTCACAGTATCCTAGAAATTCGCCTCAGTTGACCTTATAGAATTAGAGATGACTAATTTTGATGTAATTCTCGGCATGGATTGGCTCCACTCATGTTATGCCTCAATTGATTGCAGAAATAGAGTTGTTCAGTTTTAGTTTCCCAATGAACCGGTTATTGAATAGAGGGGTAGCACTTTAGCGCTTAGGGTCAGATTATTTCATATCTTAGGGCAAAAAAGATGATATCTAAGGGGTGTATTTACCATCTCATTCAAGTCAAGGACTCTAGTTCTGAGACTCCTAATCTCGAGTTAGTTTTCGTAGTAAGGGAATTTCCAGATGTGTTCCCTGAAGACCTTCCCGGAGTTCTTCCTAAAAGGGAAATTATTTTCGAAATAAATCTCCTTCTAGATACCCAGCCTATCTCTATCCCGCACTATAAAATGGCTCTAGCTGAGCTTAAAGAGTTGAAAGAGAAGTTGAGAGACCTATTAGTTAGTCTTTATTTCATATTCCCAGTACCCCATGTATATCAGCCTAACCTCACCTCAAATACTAGTATATTCAAAGTACTGACCGCATACTCTTATTTGAGCTATGATGCCTTATATCATAGGTTCGGACGAACAGTTTCCCGACCGCAGTTAAACATCTCAACATAATCTAGCAGTCGTAGTGGTGAGTCCTCATCCATCGAGGATATATTATGTTTACTCAGTTATTACAGTATTTTATTTCAGTTATTCGGAGTTAGTTGGGGGTCTGTCCCATCAACTCCTAAGTTAGTTGAGAGGCTTTCAGACATTCAGGCAGAACAATTAGATAGTCAGTTGGTCACTTTCTATTCTTGTTAGTTGTTTCAGTTATTCAGTATTTCGTATTTTAGTATTTTAGATATATATTATCTTTTAAGTTTATATTCCGCGTAGATGTTACGTTCATATTTATCCAGTGCTCACAATATGTACCAACTCATGGGCTAGCTTGTAGTTACTTATGACCGTAAGTACCATTGTTGTGACAAGGGGGTAACCTTGGGTCGTGACAACACTTAAGAGGCCTGTCAGACAGATGTTGGTTACCATGATCATATCCACTAAGTCGCGATCGCTATACCGCGATCGCAATACTGCGACTACTTTCATCGTACTACGATTCTGGTATCTGAGGCTGCGGTCCAATAATTGTCCAACACTCAAAAATGTCAATTTTGCAACCAATTTGTGTTCAAAACAAGTAACTAACATTAAGAATATGACACACAATCCCTAAACATTCAGTCATACCCTTAAATCAGTGGAAATCAATCAAGATGTTTATTTGGGTACTTGGTGTGCACAGTCATTTCTTATTAATTTTGAATAGTTTTGGGTACTCAAGACTTCCCCGACTTTGTACACACCAATAACAGCAACCATCCCACCATACAGGATCAATTAAGCTCAAAATTAAGCATACAAACCACAATTGTAGGCCGTTGCAATAAACATGCATTCTAAGGCCACACACGAGCATAAAAGAGGAGAATCGAAGCACATACATGATGGGGGAGTGCAAAAAGATGTAATTTACTAGAGATGCTTTCAATAAAGGCAAAAAATAAGTGCAATTGAGAGTAATTTAGGAGAAAATATAGTGGGAGTTGTTTTGGGATATTGTTCAAATTTTAAGACAATCTCGATCGCGATCACGGTCAAAGATTCACGATCGTGATGACACGGAGATCGCGGTCGCGATGGCATGATGATCGCGATGCTGGTAATCGAGACCAATTTTTGGTCCCTTGTTTTCAACTACTTAGCCTACTACTCACTTCCACCATACTTACTGTTACTCAAAATCATCCAAATGCGCCCTTTAGGCACCTCATTTGCATGGATTAATCTTTACAAACAAAATCTACTTTAGTAATCAAAATTTAACGGATACGGGCCAATTTAATGGAAATGATAGGTTTCCTCCCATCTATCGTCTAATTTAACATCATGACATGACGTCCATCAATCATCAAGTTTGATCCTTGAGATGAAGTGACCCAACATCCATCCTTTCATCCACAACATTAATCACAGACACCACTTGTAGCTCTATTGGACACTTCTCGATTTTGCACACATGGAAAGAGACTTCATTGTCATGCACTCAGAACTTTATCTCTCCATACTCCATATCAGCTAAAGCTCACTCAGAACTTTATCTCTCCATACTCCATATCAGCTAAAGCTCTTTCGATTGCTAAAAATGGTCTCCCAAGAATTATGGGTATTTTGTGGTCGATTTCATAATCAAGCAAAACAAAGTCCGTTGGGAAAATAAATCCATCAACTTTTACAAATACTTCATATAGCACTCTAACTAGTTTCTTGATCGTGCGATCCGCCATCAATATTCTCATGGAGGTGGGTATAGGAGCACCCACCCCAAGTCTTTGATACACGACATATGTTATCAAATTTATGCTACCGCCTAGATCACATAATGCTTTTTCAAATTTGTGAGTCCCAACAGTGCAAGGGATTGTAAAGACACCCGGGTCCTTTTTTTTTCCTATGGCATTTGACATCAAACTTGTCAACCGGGCCGGTCCAATTCAAACCGGAACCGTCCTAGTTTTTCTTATCGGGTTTTGGGTTGGACCGGTCCCGGTTCAGGTCTTAATGAGCCGATCTGGTTTGAGCCAAAAAGTAAAATCAGCCTATGACCGTCCACTTAGCTTTAAACTGGTTTTGACCTGTCCAAATAGGTCAAAACTGGTCAAATATAAAAAAGTAAATAAAATAAATTTGAAATTACTTATTTTTTCCAATATATACTATACATTCACACCTCTATACATTTTAAATACGTTAAACAATAAATGTATAACATATATACATTACATATTATACTGCCTTAGATTTTAGAAAAACATATACACATGTATGCATTAAATATATTCTACTTTAGAGTCTATAGAAAATATATACACATATATACGTATAATATAATATATATACTACTTAAAATACTACTTGAAACAATATATATACAACATATATACACTATTTATATACTACTTTAGAAAATATATACACATGTATACATTAAATGTATACTACTTTAGAGTCTATGAAAATATATACACATAAATACGTACAATATAATATATTGATACGAGCCAAATGGCCATCATAGATTTTGATGACATCATATGAAGCTAACACAAGAAGAACCCGATTGTGGTCATACTGAGGGCACGAGAACACGTATAGGGGACCCATTTTGAGCTTACAATAGAGCAATCCCGTGTATGGAAGGTTGCTTGGATGCTTACCTTGATTCCAACCCTAGAACCACAAGCATGGAAGTATGAACCACCCACAGTTTTGAGAGCATTGAAGAGGTGCCATTCATTAATTCCAAAAACACCTTAGCCACCCCTTCATTAAGAGTAAGGTGGTCATTTTGTGCCTTTCCTTTACACTCCATAGGATCCCCTTTTCATTAAGGGTATTTTGGTTTTTTATGTAATAAGCTATAAATAGACTCCTTAGGCTTATTTCTAATTAGCTTTTCATGAATATTGAAGATTTCTTCTCTCTTTGAGAGTGTATCTCCCTTAGTGTAGGGCTTGAAAAATCCACTATTGAAATTAGGGTTAGCTTTAGTGTGGATTCACTTAAGTTGATAATTTAGCTTAGAAAAGTTGGTGCTAGAGGTGGCTTGAGTCCCTTTTGTGTCAACCTAAGAGTGTGGTGTTCCAATTTCAAGATTAAGTGGGTTTTAGTGTTTAATATACACCTTAGTTCCTTAGGTATTGTAATTGTTATGTCTCACTATCTATCTTTCCTTTTTATGGAATTTCTTTTGTGTTTGTGTTGAATCCGTGTGTAGTTTTACATCTAGTGTCATTATTTCTTCTTCATCTCCTTCCTTTAAGGCTTGATTTTGGTTTATAGCTTTATTGTCAGATTATTTGGTATCAAGAGCTATGTATTAGAGTTGTTCCCACAACTTTAAGTCTTGGATTGGTGTTACCTTAAGAAAATCTTCATAAAAAAGAGTCAAAAATTAAAAAAGCTCAAAAAATTATGTGTTGTCTTGTTGTTGGTAGTAGATACAAATCTTCCACCTTAGATCTACATATTGTTTTGTTTGTTTTGATAGTTTCTAGTGCTAGATTCTTGCTCACTAGCTCTAATAGAGTCTAGATCTAAGTTTTAAGCTAAATTCGGGTTGTTTTGAGCATTCCACCATTGTTGAAGTTATGTTTGAAGCTTTTGGAGGAGAGATTTCATGTGGTGTGTTGTGGTTTGGATGTTTTGTAATTGATTTTATGCTATTTTTGCTTGGCTTAGTAAAAGGACCCTAGATCTACAAGAAAATTTGAATTTGGAGGTCATTTGCCTAGTGGTCAAACTTGGTCAACTCTTGAATATTCATATTGTTCTTTCTCATCTTCATGTCTTATTGAAGAAGAATATTCAAAAGTGCTTGTTTGATCTTGAAAAGGGAGGAAAGAGACTGTACTAGTTGTTAAAGGCAATTTCCAAGAAGTTTCCTAGTCTTGCCAAAAGAAGAAAACAACAATGACAAAAGGAATCTTCAAGTACACTTGAAAGTACAAGGGGGGACCATTCCAATTTCAAATTCATTTTGAGCTTAAAAAGGGCTCCAAACCTTGCATTCTCCCCTCCAAAAAAAATAGTCCTTCCTTATTTTGTTGAAGTTGGCCGAGACATCAATTGAAGAATAAAATTTTTTTGGGCAAAGTTGATGTCCAATCACTAGGTGCCACATCATATTTTTTGTGAACAACCAAATTTAGCTCAAACTTGAATTTCTTAGTTTCTATTTTTTTTGGGTTTCTAAGCTCCATTTTGTTGAATCTATCACTAATTATCAAACTAGTAACTACCTACTAGGTTGAGAATTAGTTTTTAGTGTCCTTTTCTTTCGTGTTATCGTTCTTTGTGTGCTTTTTTTGTTTTAAATTCATTGTGTTTTGTTGGTTCAAGTCTGAACAAGATTTCCTTAATTCATTCAAGAAAAAATCTATTCTAGGCAAAAGTAGACTCATCCCTCAATCACTCACGAAGTACAAGCCGATTTTCAACACTTGTGAAACCAAGTGTGAGGTAAAAATCCTAGAGTGAGAGTGTGGTGAGGATCCTTTGGACTAACTTGTTTATTGTTTTGTAGGTGTTTTCTTATTTTTAGGTACATTGGCAATGGAATGCGAGGGTACAACCTCTCAAATCCTGGATAACAATGCTCTTGGTACTATCTTGGCCAGGATTGAAGCTCTCAACCAAAAGATGGACATGGCGCAAATGGATTTGTCATCAATAAATGAAAGGTTTAGTAGAATGGAAGGTCAAAAGAAATCCAATCACTCCTTTCCAAAGGAACAAGTGGGCTTCCATGAAGCAAATCAAGGTAATAATTCTACTCTCTACACTCCTTTAAACTTAAATTATGGTGATGTGGCTAGTAGTAGTAGTAGACAAGTGGGTGTAGTTATGGGTTTGCCTAGAGTAGGAGTGCATGAATCTTCCTTTTGTGATACTTTTAGAGTTATTAGGTTGTATAAGGACCAAACTCTTATTGTAAGTACGCAAGTACTAGTTGATCCTTTAGATAACAAAATTGATTCTTTCCGTAAGAATGATTTGTGTCCATCTAGTTCTAGCACTTATAACTTGAATAAGGTTCTATTACCAAGTGACAAGAGTATTCACACACTATTTGACCCTTGTGATAACCAAGGTGAGTTGACGTTGGTATGTGAGTTGCCAACAATTAGTGAGGATGTGAATGATGATCAACTTACTCACGAATATAGTCCACTACTTGAGCATATGTGTGGTGTGTTTGGTGAGTCTCAAATTAGTGATAATGTTGATAGATTTGATCATGAGATGGAGATGGTTCTTTGAGCATATTGTGTGATGAAGGCCTTAATAATAGTTTTGCTCAAAGGTATCATGTAAAATCCCCCAGAATGCTACATGGGTTATCAAAAAAATCATCAGTGTAAGATCTTATGTCATGACTGCCCCAGGGATCTAGGGTGATCTTTTGACGAGACTAGAAACATGCATCCAGAATTTGAAGTTCCTTATAAAAAAGATATATGGTGCAATAATCCTACAACTCCCCAAAGTTCTCTGGAAAAAAATTGTATTGAATCGCAGTGTACACCCTAGACACTCCTTTATACTATGGTTAACTGTGTTAAAATAATTACCCACTGTAGAGAGGCTGGCAAAGTTTGGCATCCAAGTCCCTACTTCTTGTGTGTTCTGTGATAGTGCTGATGAAACTCACCAGCACCTGTTCTTTGAATGCTGCACCACAAAGGGGCTGTGGAAGAGAATGCTAGGCTGGCTAAGGGTACACAAAGCTATTGGAGGCTGGATGAGTGAAGTTGAATGGGTTTCACAACAAGTAAAAGGGAAAGCTCCTAGAGGTGCCATCCTATGCAATGTGTTTACCATGATGATCAACACCATCTGGAAAGAAGGAAACCATATCAAATTCCAGCAAGGAGCCTTCCAGGTGGATCGAGTATGTTGAGAAATTTGCTACCATATTTACGTTAGAGGTCAACTGTATGCAAAGTGGGCACCAGTGCTACTGTAACTGCCAGCAATTCTATGATAATGAAGAAGAGCTGAATGTGGAGACTATAGCTTAACACTTAGACCTTGTTAATTGTTGTTGGTTTTTTTCTATGTTAATTTTACTTTGGGGATCTCCTAGCCTGTTAGTAAGATCTTATTACAGTTGATAGTTGTTAAAACTGAGAGGCAGGGGGTCTGACCTTGGTTGATGTTGTAAATTTCTTGGTGAAATAAGATTTCTTTATTTACCAAAAAAAATAAAATATTGTGAAGTAAGACATATGTCTTTGTGAGAGTGAACTTGTATGCTTAAACTCATTATCTTTGAATAGTGAATTTCTCTCAAAGCAAGATGTCTTGTGTGAAAATAGTGAGATCACTTCTTGATGACACCGAGTGAAGTGCAAGATGATGTGTTTAAAAATAAAAGTGGTATGCTTAAGATTCACTTGTTACCCTATTTCTTGAAATCCATTAAGAATATAGGTTTGAGTGAAGATTATGTTAACCATCCTATTCTTGATGGTGATCTCCTACTTTTGAAAAAGAATGATCAATTAGGTTATGATGACTTTGATTTGCTTAAGTGTTTAAGAAACCCAATTAGTGATTGTTCTTGTGAAAGTGATTTTAATTGTGATCCATTGTATGACACCCCACATTTGTGTGATAAACATGGGGATGAATTGCTAGATCCTTATGTTAACTTGAGTTGTGATCCCTTTCATGATAATGGTGGTTTGTGTCCACATGAGAGTATGTCTAATGATAAGAATGACACCTTAGGGAAAAACGAATATATCCTTGACCCATGTTTTTGGCTACATCTCTCATTTGACCTCGATGACCTATTGGGGTGCAAAAATTTCTTCACATCAAACTTGATGCTTGGTCAATAGGACAAGAAAGGTTTAATTGTGAATGTTGGTATCCTTCCCTATGATGGAAAGTCTTTCTTGTGGATTTACAACCCACTTTATAGACCCAAGTTGTGCATGGGGGGATTTCCAACAAAGTTAGGTATTCACTAAAGAAGGGGAGTAATAAAAGGAACCAAGAGAGTTCACTCTTGAGTATTTCCATTCTTGACCAAGGTATCACTACTTGTAGGTCAAGAAGAGAATTGTCTCTTGAAAACACTTTAGATGAATTCTATTCATGTAATACCCTTCTTTGTGACCTTGAGATGATGAGAGACCCCTTTCTCAAAGGTGGTTTCATGATTGAGGACCCTAGGACAATTGTGTCATTGCCTTTTTGGGGTATTGTTACTTGCATCCATATTTGACATACATGGGCTTAAATTAAATGAATCCCAACTTGTGGATGCCAAGTTGATCATTTGTTTGAAAGGAAGAATTTGCATGTGCTTAAATATTTTAATCCCATCCTTGTGTGTATTAAGTGCTAAGTCCTTTAAGCCAATTGTCATTCTCATAGGTAATAACACCTTGGATGATGCCTTTTTATTTCATGCCTTCCTATACTACCTCTTTTCTTATTATGATATCCATGCTAGTCTTAGATTTATATTATGTAGGGGTAGGACAAGTGTTGATTGGTCCACTTGTAGTGACAATGCTATATGGTTTTTGTGGACCTTTATAGTTTCCTTGCCTCTTGATGGTTGCAATAACCAAATCCTTTTTGCCCTTTTCAATGTGTTTTTAATATTTCAAAAAAGGATCTTTGGTTATATTTCAAGTGTATACCACCTTGGCATGATGATGTCATTTGTTGTACTAACCCTAACCCTCATGTCATGAGGATGTTGTGCTTGTTTGTCCGTTCTTTGGGTTTTTAAGGTATCGATTCAAGGTTGAATCTTTTTCAAGAAGGGGAGGATGATATAAGCCAAATGACCATCTTATCTTTCGATGACATCATGCGAGGCCAACACAAGAAGAACCCGATTGTGGTCATATTGAGGGTACGGGAACACGCATGAGGGACCTATTTTGAGCCCACAATAGACTAATCCCGTGTATGGAAGGTTGCTTGGATGCTTACCTTGATGCCAACCCGAGAACCACAAGCATGGAAGTATGAACCACCCACGGTTTTGAGAGCATTGAAGATGCGCCATTCATTAAGTCCAAACACACCTTGGCTGCCCCTTTATTAAGGCAAGGTAGTTATTTTGTGTCTTTTCTTTACACTCCATAGGAGCCCCTTTTCATTAAGGGTATTTTGGTCTTTTATGTAATAAGCTATAAATAGACTCCTTAGGCTTATTTCTCTTTAGCTTTTGATGAATATTGAAAATTTCTTCTTTCTTTGAGAGTGTATCTCCTTTAGTGTAGGGCTTGGAAAAGCCACAATTGAAATTAGGGTTAGCCTGAGTGTGGATTCACTTAAGTTGACAATTTGGCTTAGAAAGGTTGGTGCTTGAGGTGGCTTAAGTCCCTTTTGTGTCAACCTAAGAGTGTGGTGTTCCAATTTTAAGCTTAAGTGGGTTTTGGTGTTTAATATACACTTTAGTTCATTAGGTATTGTAATTGTTATGTCTCACTATCTATCTTTCGTTTTTATGCAATTTCTTTTGTGTTTGTGTTGAAACCGTGTGTAGTTTTACATCTAGTGTCATTATTTCTTCTTCATCTCCTTTATTTAGGGCTTAATTTCGGTTTATCGCTTTATTCTCATATCATATATATACTACTTAAAATACTACTTGAAACAATATACATACAACATATCTACACTATATATATATACACACTATATATATATATACACACTATATATATATATATATATATATATATATATATATATATATATATATATATATTACTTTAGAAAACCTACACACATGTGTACATTAAATATATACTACTTTAGAGTCTATAGAAAATATATACACATATATACGTATAATATAATATATATATACTACTTGAAACAATATACATACAACATATATACACTATATATATACTACTTCAGAAAATATATACACATATATACATTAAATATATACTACTTAAAATACTACTTAAAACAATAGACATACAACATATATACACTGCATATATACTACTTTATAGAACATATACATATGTATACATTAAATATTTACTACTTTTGAGTCTATAGAAAATATATACACAAATATGTAGAATATATACTACTTAAAATACCACTTGAAAGTTGAAAGATAAATACATTACATGTTATAGTACTTTAGATAATATACACGCATATATACATACAAGATTACATTGTATACTACTTAATATAATAATACTTGAAGTTTTTGAACATATATTAAAAAATTTACAATTTTACATACAACACTTAAAAGACAAACTTATAGTATTTTTATATTTCAATACTAGTTGTCTAAGTAATATTTGCTAACATTATTTTTATTTTTTCATTATATGTTTATATGTTTGTTATGTTTATTACACAGTGTAAAGTTTGATAGTAAATTAGTAATATATTAAAAGTATTTAATTCAAACAAGACATTCAATTTAAATTAAAAAAAATAAGTAAGGAGTGAATGAATGTTGTATTTTATTGATTGCAAAATGATCCAAAACTTATAATTTACATGAATGAAAAATCTACAAATTTTGCATTATTTTTTCCAACTCATGCATGTTAATATTAACGGGAATTGCCACAGGAAAGTCAAAATCAATAGCCTCACCACCTTTTGCAATACTTAGCTCTCTTGCATGTCTATCTCATAAATGTCTCATCAATGAACCCGTGCCCCCTTTTTACCTCCAGTTTTATGCTCATATATAAATTTATAAATATTGCATTGTACCTTACTTTCTCTTTCTATTTTCGAAAAAATTCCCATGCAATACTAGTTCTTCTACGAGATCTTGCAGGGGCACGGGGAGGACGGGGAGGAATTAACCAATTTAGATCTAACATTAGAATTTTCCACTTCAGGTGTCTCACCAATATTTTCATCATCTATATCTAAATTAACTGCGTCTACTTCATTATCTTCTTCAATAACATAATTTTTCCGAGCTTTTAAATAATTCATATCGTGAGCACCTACACCTATTTCATCGTCAAAAGGTTGACTAATTGGTACCAGAGACACACAAGTATATCTAGTACTTGAACTACCTCTACCGAAACCACAACCAATTCATTTTTTACTACCACTACCACTTCTGGGACAAATTTTTTTGACACTTTTATCGAGATTTCTTAATTTATCCATATTATAAATTAAACGAATAAATATTCAAAATTCACAAAAATATTAAAAATAAATACTCAATAATTAATACACTAATTTAAAATTAAAAGTAAGAGATGGAACGACAATATCAAATTTTGGAAGTATCCGAAAGTTGCGACTTTAGAAAACTTCTACTTGATATTTGTAATTGCATAATTAAAAAATAAAATTGAGCACTTTAGGAGATAATTAGAATATTTGAGAGAGAATGAGAGAATGAGAGAATGAGAGATTGACAATGTGTGAAAAATGATTTTGAATATAGGGTATTTATAGGAAAAATTTGGAATTAATTTTTTTTAATAAAAATTGAAAAATGGGCCAGTTGGCCGTTGGAAGGTCCACAACGGTATTATAGTCGTTGGTCCTCAACGGTCCAATTGGTCCAAACGGCTACTTCCAAAAATATTAAATTTTTGTTTTTGTAATATAACTAGGCCGGTCCGGTCTGGGTAACCGGTGGGCCTAGTCCGATTTCCTAACTAGACCGGTCCACCAGACCTGTCAACTCAGACGACCCAATAACCTTGAGGCTAACCGAGCTGGGCTATCTAAATGGGCTGGGTTAATCGGGTCGGAATGGGCCAGCTCGGCCTACTTAACAGTTTTATTTGACATGATGGCGCTACAACTATGGGTTACTTCAATAGTCTCACCATCCACAAGCCTCTTCCTTGACATCAAGTTTTTCATCGATTTAGCGTAACCTAGAATCTCTTGAAGAGCCTTTAATAGTGGAATATTGATTGACAGGTTACTAAGCTTTGCAAGAAACTTTTTGAGCTTGGCATTGTCATCTTTCTTTTTCAACCTTTGTGGAAAGAGTGGAGAAATTTTCATTGTGGGCAACGGAATGCTTAGAGGTTTATTCCCCATTTTCTTGTCACCATCAATCTTTTTAGGAGTTTCGTCCTCATCACCCTTCTCTTCAACTGTCACTCGCTCCTTATCACCCTCTTCAAGAAACTTTGAAGCACCAACACTTGTCGATTCAGACCTCTTCTTCTTCACAATTATTTGATCATTAAGAAACTTTTCCTTAACTTTAATCACTTGCTTGCCAAGATTTCAGCCACTTCTAGTAACAATTTCTATGACATGGCCTTCATTCTTGGGATTTACTACCGTGTCACTAGGTAGGCCCCCTTTAACAATTTCCATGACATGACCTTTATTCTTGGGATTTACTATTGTGTCACTAGGTAGGCCCCCTTTTGGACTAGCATTGAGTTGGGTAGAAACTAGCCCCCTTGTGTATCCAATTTCTTGATGGAAACAGAATGTGAAATAATCGTTTGGTTAAGTTGAGAAAAATTTCTCTTCATCTCCCTTACTATTTTATCGGTACCTTCAACACATATTAAAATTTGAGCAAACACATCTTCGATTTTGAATTTTTTTGGGTCCACCAAGATTGATTCCTTGACGCGATAGTGAGGGGGAACATATCTCTCATAACCTCTCTCCATATCCCTCCAATCATGATCTCTATCTCTTTATCTATGATGCTAATCATGATCTTGATCTCGATCGTTCCAACCTTTATTCCCGCCTTGACTTAGATAGAAGGGGAGGAAACCCCTCAAATAATTTTCCAACATCCTTATCTCTTCATCGAGTGTATTAGCTTCATCCTCATCATAACCTTTGGCACCTTGAGTGGCAACGACATTGATATCTTTTGTAGGTGCTCCCATTACATGTTTAGTGAGGAGATCTCATCCTTTTATTCGTCCTTCTTTGTTTGATCTTTGTTAACATATGATGCGGTGAGAGACCCTATGTCCACTTCAGAGTTTTGGGTATGCCATTCATAATTTTGCTTAGTGAGTTTCTCAAGTAGATTTATCACAACATCATATGACAACTTCACAGGAGAACCACCCTATACATTGTCCACCACTGTCTTTTCTAGTTGGTCTAATTCCCTATAAAATATTTGGAGAAGCATCTTCTCTGGCACTTTATGGTTAGGGCATTGTATGAGCTTGTCATTAAGGAATTGCCACACCTCATATAAGGGGTACTACTAAGTTGATAAAAATTTGTGATTTCATCTCTTAGTTGTAGCATTCTAGATGGGTGAAATATCGATCCAAAAAGGCCTCTATAAGTTTGACCCAAGATGTAATAAACCCGATGAGTAGAGATATCAACCACAAAACTTTCTCTCCTATCAATAAGAATAGGAAAATCCTCAACTGAATAGACTCTTAAGTAATATGGGGGATATCAAATTTGGCACACACCTCAATGATTTTTTTCAAATGGAGGTTAATACACCTTTTATTTGTAACATATGGAGCATCACACTTGTTACATGGACCACCCTGTTTCTCTCAACTGGTGGAATGCAGATGGCTCTAGTACTCCTCACATCATTAAGATGATCCTTATCCTCGAGGTGTCCATCAAATGAGCCATCATTGCTCTCATTGTGCCTCATGGTGTCATGGTTATTATGAAAATCACCTAACAAAAGAAGAAAAATATCAAACAATGTAAATAAATATACCACGAGTAAATCCAAAGTTACTAACAATACCACACAAGCAAACACTATGTTTCACTCCCCGACAACAATGCAATTTTTGATAACGCTCAACTTACACCATTATTTTAATGCAAGGTGATCATCATCAATATAAACCCAACAAGATTCAAGGTCGAATCCATAAAGAGTATAACTAGTTTTCTATTCCTGGGTGCGTTAAGAGTTAACTAGGAGTTAACCCATAAGGTAAAACTAAAATAAAACAATAAATTTAATGAGGGGTTTTGCAATTAGAACTATGTTGAACAAAATTTCATTATAGCACTAATATGCAAGAAAATAATTAATGAGTAAAACCAATTAAAATAGTTTTTGGGGTTATGCCGTCCTAAGGGTAATTAATGTACGGGTAATCTAGAGTTAGTTCCAATTTTAGTTAATGGGTTTTAGGTAAGATAGGTTTAGGGTATTAGTGTTAGCCTTTCAACAAAACACTAAGTTTCACCCATGGATTCTTTCGAATACCTCATGAGTGTGCCAAGTTTATCAACCCAATACCTCAACTTAGCATCCCTATTTCTAGGATGATGCTTATAAACATAGAAATTTCACATAACATCCTTATTTCTAAGATAATGCTAAGGAAGAAACTAAAATCAATTAGTTGTTGACAATTACTGTTCACCCACATCCCTCTTTCAAGGATGATGCAAGATCCTATCCAATTGGGGTTTTTACCCATAATTTTCAATTTAAGCATAGAGTAATAGTAAAACCCAAATAACTAACCATTAATTTAGACTAATAATCAACACCCATACACATCAACACCCTATTCAAGCATAACCCCAATATAGAAATTTAGCTAATCATAGATTTAAAGAGGAGAGTTACCCAAATTTGCATTCAAATCATGAAAAGTAAAACTAGATTAAACTCAAACTTCAATTTGAATCCTCAACTAAAATATCACTTGGAATTAAGCATACAATTTTCTCTCCTCTCTAGAACTCAAAAAATTCATACAAGATAATCAACTTGTGAAAGGGTTTTGGCCATTTAGGATCTTGGGAAACAACTTATGAATTTCCACTTTTGTCCTAATGAATGGCAAATTTTCCACTCATATGCATCCAAATTCATGAATACTATGATGAAGTGATTGTATATATGATAAAAATTCTTTATTGAAGTGTATTTAATCCCATGGTTTGTATGTTTGCTGGTAATTAGATGAAAATGAGTGAAGCTGAGATGAAGAGGAAATAAAAAGACCAAAGTACTTGCACAAGATAAAAACAAGACCATAGATCGACCCTCAGGTACCACAATAGTGGCTTGAGGGTCACAATTGCGATCTGACACCAACTTAAGCCTCAACGATTGTGAGGGGATCACTGCAATCGTGTTGGTCACGAATGCGGTCAACCAAGTACGATCGCAATAGAGCGGAAAATATCCAAGGGCAGAATCATAAATTTATGAAGCTGAATTCCAAAATTCAAAAGCACAAACCCTTGCATAATTTGGGTATTTTGGACTAATTTTCATGTTTTGAGTAGAGAAAAACATTCTAATTTTTGGAAAGAACAATTGTAGTAAATTCTCAAGAGATTTTAGTGATAATTTGACATTGAAGTTTGGATTATTCTTGCTTGATTTTCAATGGATGCATTTAATGCCAAAATGGATATATTTCTTTTCTCCAATTTCATGAGTAGCTAAAATTCTTATCTTAGGGTTATGTGAAATTAGGTGGTTAACTTTGTGTGGGTATTAATTGTTAGTCCAAATAACCTGTTATGGAGGTTGGGTTTTGCTATTAATCTAGGTTTGACTTGATAATTGTGGGTTAAAACCTCAATTGACTTGGATTCCATATCATCCTTGAAAGAGGGATATGAGTGATGAGTAATAGTAGACTACACTATGATTTAGCTTTTCTCATGGCAATATCTTAGAAATAGGAATGTTGTGTGGGTGTGCCATATTCATTAGCATTATCTTAGAGATAAGGATAAAATTTTAAGGTAATGGGTTGATTAATTTGTTATGCTCATGAGGTATTCGAAGTAATCCATGAGTGAAATTTAGTGTTTTGTTGAAAGACTAACAGTAATACCATAAACCTAGCCTACCCAAACCCTTAACTAAAACTTGGACTAACCTTTGATTACCCTTATATAAGTGACTCTTAATGTAGCATAACCCCAAGATTTCTCTTAATTTAATTTACTAATCACTTGTTAAACCCCTTAATAGTGTTAGTGTGTGGTTTTGCATAACAAAGATTTACACCACCCCCAACCTTACTTTAATGTTTAGTTTTAGTTGCACATTACGAGTTAACTCCTAGTTAACTCTCAATACTCAAAAGTTGTTGAAAACTAGCTTTCACCCCTTATTGATACGACCCCGACTCTTGTTAGGTTAATATTGACGACGATCGCCTTGCATCAAGATAATGGTGTACATTGAGCATTATAAAAAATTGCACCATTGCCGAGGAGTGAAGCTTATTTTTCTTTTTTGGGGTGTTGTTACTGAACGTGGGTTACTCGTAGTGCTTTTGTTTACCATAATTGTTGTTTTTGTTTTATTTAGTGATTTTCATAATAATCACAACACCATGAGACACACTAGGAGCAATGAAGGATAATTTGATGGACACCTCGAGGATGAGGATTATCTTCATGATGCGGGGCATGCGAGTGCATCCGCATCCCACCAGCCAAGAAAAATGGGGTGTTTCATGTCACGAGTGTCATGTTGCACATGTTACAAATGAAATATCTATTCAGGGGTCAAGCACACAAGGATTCCAACTTATATTTGAAAAGCTTCATTGAAGTGTATGCCTCATTTGATATTGTTGATATCACTCAAAAGTCCATTTGGTTGAGGATTTTCCTATTTTCTTTAATGGGTGAAGTACTTTTGTGGTTGATATATCTACCCGCTTGGTCTATTACTTTTTGGGTCGAACTTATAGAGGCCTTTTGGATAGATATTTTCCTCTGTATAGAATTCTTCAACTAAGGGATGAAATCACAAATTTTCGTCAACTTAGTGGTGACCCTTTATATATGGTGTGACAATGCTTAATGACAAGATCATGCAATGCCCTAATAATAAAGTGCCTGAGAGAATGCTTCACTAAATATTTTATAGGTTTTTGGACCAACTAAAAAATATGGTGGTGGACAATGCATTGAATGATTCTCCTGTGAAGTTGTCATATGATTTTGCGACAAATCTACTTGAGAAAGTTACTAATTAAAATTGGGGATGGCACACTCGGGAATCCGAAGTGGCTATAGGTTCCCCCACCTCATGTTATGTTAACAAAGAACAAAGAAAGAAGGACGAAAAAAGCGATGAAAAGATGGCCAAGGCGATGACCCAATTGGAGCTCCTCACTAAGCATGTAATGGGAGCACCTAGAAAAGATATCAATGCCGTTTCCTCTAAAGGTGACAAAGGTTATGATGAGGATGAAGCTAGGACACTCGATGAAGAGATAATGATGTTGACAAATTATTCGGGGGGGGGGGGAAGGGGGGGTTCCCGTCTCTCTTATCAAAGGTAAGGTGGGAATCAAGGTTGTAATAATTGAGATGAGATTGAGATCGTGATTGGTATGATAGAGAAAGTGATAAAGATCGTGAATAGAGGGATAAGGATAGAGGTTATGAGAGATATGTTCCCCCTCATGATTGTGTCAAGGAGAAGGAATCAATCTCGGTGGACCCAAAAAAATTCAAAATTAAAGATGTGCTTGCTCGAATTTTGATGCGTGTTGAAGGTACCAACAAAATGGTAAGGGAGATAAAAAGAGTCTTTTCTCAACTTAACCAAATGGTTATTTCACATTCAGCTTCTATCAAGCAATTGAAGACATAAGTTGGGCAAATTTCTACCCAACTCAATGCTAGGACAAAAGGGGGCCTACCTAGTATCACAGTAGTAAATCCCAAGAATGAAGGCCATGTCATGCAAATTGTTATTAGAAGTGGTAGAAATCTTGGCGAGCATATGATTGAAGTTGAGAAAAAGTCTCTTGATGATCAATGAATGTGAAGTGGAAGTGGTCCAAATTGCCAAGTGTTGGTGTTTCAAAGTCTCCTGAAGAGGGTGATAAGAAGCCAATGATAGTTGAAGAGAAGGGTGATGAGGAGAAAACTCCTAAAGTTATTGATCTTTACAAGAAAATGGGGAATGAACCTCATAGCGTTCCATTCCCTACAATGAAAATTCCTTCATCATTTCCATAATGGTTTGAAAAGAAGGATGACAATACCAAGCTCAAAAAGTTTCTTGCAAATCTTAGTAACCTCTCAATCAATATTCCACTATTATAGAATCTTCAAGAGATTTTATGTTATACTAAATCAATGAAAAGCTTGATGTTGAAAAAAAGACTTGTCGATGGTGAGACCATTAAAGTGACCCACACTTGTAGCGCCATTATGTCAAATGCCATGGCAGAGAAAAAGAAAGACCCGAGTGCTTTTACTGTCCCTTGCACCATTGGGACCCATAAATTTGACAAAGCATTATGTGATCTTGGCTCTAGCATAAATTTGATGCCATATGCGATGTATCAAAGGCTTGGGTTGGGTCCTCCTACATCCACCACCATTATATTATTTATGGCTTATCACTCGATCAAGAAACCAATTGTAGTTCTATATGATGTATTGGTAAAAGTTGATAGATTCATTCTTTCGGCGGACTTTGTTTTGCTTGATTGTAAAATCGACCATGAAATACCCATAATCCTTGGGAGACATTTCTTGGCAACTAGAAGGGAGCTAGTGGATTTGGAGCATGGGGAAATAACATTCCGGGTGCATAGTGATGGAGTCTCATTCCAGGTATGCAAAGCTAAGAAGTAACCAAGTGGTTTACATGTGGTCTCGATTATTGATGTTATTAATGAAGAAGATGAGGTTGGGTCATCCCAGCTCAAAGACAAAACTTGAAATTTGAAGGACATAGTACCGCGATGCTAAATTAAGAGCTGGATGAGAGGCAACCCATTGATTCCATGAAAGTGTCCCATATCCTTTAAATTTTGAGTGTTAGAGTAGTTTTCGTTTTGTCTTTGATTAATCCATAAAATTATGACACTATAAGGTATGTTTGAGAAATTGAGTAATGGAAAGTGTTGTGGAATGGAGTGGAAAGCTGAACATCTAAAACTAGGAGATCTGAATTCAGCCTCAATTATTGTAATTTTGGTCACCGTGCGATCGCGATCATGATCACCGTGTCACTGCGATCATGATCCTTTGACCGCGGTTGTGATCAATACTATTGTAAAACATGAATAGTCGCCAAAAATCCCCAACATATTTCCTCTTAAATTACTCCCAATTGTACAAATTTATACTTGTGTTAAAAGCATCCAAAAGTTCATAGCATCACCTCTGCATCCCTATCTGGTATGTTGTCTTATTCTTCTCTTGTATGCATATTTGTGGGCCTAGAATGCATGTTAAGGGTAATGGCCTAAAATTGTGGTTTATATGAATAATCTTGAGTTTAATTAAGCTTGTTTGGTGTGTTGTCTGTTGTTATTGGTGTGTGTATTGTTGGGGAAGTCTTGAGTACCCAAAATTATCTAAAATTAGTAGTGATAGCATATCCACACCAAGTGTTTGGTAAAATGCCCGAATGAATTCCTTTCTAGTTTTTCCGTGTTTTAAGGGCATCATTGAGTGTTTAAGAATTACATTACCTATTCTTAGTGTCATTTATTGGTCGTAAACATAAATTGGTATAAAAAAATTATGTTTTGGTTATGAACATGTTAGTCCAACAGCCTCAGGTACCGCTATCGCGGTCACTCAATATTTCGCGACCGCAGTCTAGTGACCCACAATCGTAGCCCAAAGGTCCGCGATCACGACATCTGAGGGCTGTATATCATCCAGGACCAAAATCTTGAATTTCCATTTTCTTCCCAAATTTGACCAAGGAACCATATTTCAAGCTTAACAAAGTCACCTAACATAGTTTTTACACGATCATATTGTTTGCTAATGCTTTCTGTTGCTTTCAGGTCATCAAGGAGAACAATGGTAGACTATGATCAAACTCACTTCATGGACTTTGAGTTCGGAACTTTGTACTATGGCGACCTGCTCAAGACAAAGCTACTCTTAGAGAGAGGTATATATTTGCACAAAATACCGAAGAAGCTCCTGGCCTTTCATGACAGATTGGTGGCCATCGGTAGAGATGCTTTTCCCTAGATCCATGTAGGCCTAATGAATGTTGGGTTAGGGAGTTCTATGCAAACCTCAGCTGTCACGACCCGAGGCTACCCTTAGTCATAACACGGTGCTTAGAACTATAAGTGATCCCAAGCTAATCCATGTACTGGTATACTACTTGAGCAACTGATTAAAATTATATTTAAAGCAAAATTTACTGAGAAAAAGCATAATCATGAGAAAATCTGAATTAGTACTATACTAATAAGGTTTACAACATGATAAAACTGAAGAAAGAACTTGAATTACATATCATGACTCCGACTGACTATCTATGAAGCCTCTACTATACTGACCGTAGGTAGCTGGGAAATGCCTCTAACTACCACTAATTAATCCATAAGAATAATAACAATACAACATATGAACTACAACTGACTAGAGTTCTCAAAATAAGAGAACACACCACCTGCTGGCTGAATGTTGAGAACTGTCTGACCCTGGTGCATGGACTATATCTGGTACCTATATCATGAAGGAATGTATCCAAAAACACATATATATGGTCAGTACTTTGGAATATACTGAGTATATGAGGACATGCACTAAATCATGGAAATATTTAAAACATGCTTTACAACTGAGGACATAAGCTATCTGCTGAAATATGCATTTAAAATATGGCTGTACGTGAAAATGACAAGTTATAGTGAGATTTCTAAATCATGAGCTGAAAATAATTCTATAAGCTGGGTAGCGGTAGAAACATGAATACTGTATGTAAATCTCATGTAAAACTAAACATGCTATAAAACTGAACTAAGGATCATGTATGGATACTGAGCATGAAAACATAAACATGTAAGAATAATGCAAGACCAAGTAAAATATGTACTGAAATGATCTGAATAATTGAATAATTGATATCTAAATAACTGAATAACTAAAAATTTGATTACTTGTTCAAGCAAACCTAAACTGGTATAGATTGAGTACTGACTAAAACTGTGGGAGCTATTATATAACTGAAATGCCCCAATCTGAGCTAATCAGGGACCAACCTGTAACCCCAATTAGAAGGGTGTTAGTACCTTGCCACGGGTACTAACACATGGCTGTGTGGATCTACTAAATTGATGTCCCAAAGGATTAGGGAGTCACCTCTATTAATAGCTTCCCCTAATAGAATATCAACCCTCAACTGGCAGGAAAACCTCTCAAAACCTACACTGGCTAAGTAGTTCTAGAACTCAAGGACTGCTACTAAAGGTTACACCCTTTACTGGCAGGTGAGCCCCCATCCCTAGGTTCACTTAGTGCTAAATCCTACTCCCAACTGAACTGACACTGGAATTATAAACTAGTGAATGCATTGATGACTGATATGCTCAAACACGGTGTTTTGAAAACTGACAGTGCATGTAAAATCTGAAGTAATCATAAACATGTAAACTGATAGTGCTCAACATGATCCTATCAAACTGAGCATAAAAATAAAATCATGATTTGACTGACTCATTACTTGAAAAGTCTAAAATGTAAGTAAACACGTAAGTATAGGTTGTTCATAACCCACCAACATTGAATGATTACAAATAATTCGATAACAACACTTAAAAGAGTGACCTAAAGTCAAAATTCAAAGACCCAAAACATGAGATATTTCAATAATCTGATAAATTACATGAATTTTAACATGAGAGTGAGTTAACCTTGGGAAGATATCATGTTTATATAGTTGAAAGCATAAATTTGAGAATTTGATATGATATTGACTAAATATGACATGGGGTTTTGGAACTTTAAGCATATAGGAGCATAATTCACATAGGATAGAACTATTAACATGGCTTGAGTGTAAAACTTATGAGGAAACATGGATAAATTTCATGATTTATATTGAACTTGATCATAAATTAGAATATGATTCATACTTGAGCCAAAAGAGGGGTTTTGTGCTCAATGGGTGAAAGGAACCCATTGATGAATATCACACATACCTTAATTAGATTAATTCTTAAAGAAATCTTCAAATTAGAACTTGAATTATTGAATTCTTAGGGAAGAAATATTGAATTTGTTGTTCTTGGGAAGAGGGGAAGGGTTTATGTGTGTTAATCTTATGAAAAATAGGCAAATAATGCCCTTTTGGGGCTTTAATCTATCGCTTGGGTGCTTGGGGGCAAGGAGGAATGACCAAAATGCCCCTTAGGATTTTACTTATGACTTTAGGAAACATATCTTCTGCATCGTGAAGGCTAACACAGAGCCTAATGTCCGCGTCGTGGATCTATCGTGGACCCTCACTGGTTCCTTACAAAAATGCTCATAAGTTTTTGCTCGGGAGTCAGACTAAGTCAAAATTGGATACATTGGAAAGAGGACTCAATTATATATAATTTGGTAGGTCTTGATCTTAAAAATTCCACATATTTCAAAAGTTATACACATTTAAAGTTTACCCCTGTAGAATCAAATACAAAAATTTTGCCGAATCAAGAGCTCTTAACTCTACTTTGCTCTAAGTGTTTCATATGAAAATTTTTCACCTCGGTAGCACTTCACACACTAGGATAAGTAATGATACATATATTCACATACAAATCATGGGATTAGAGTTTATACCCGTAGAAATGATGGCTCAAATTCTAGCCCAAAAATGCGGGGTGTTACATCAGCGTAGTATTTTTCTTTGACGTAGTTATAAAAATCTAGGGGAAGGAAGTCCACTTTAGGGATGATCACATCACTAACATTTATGGGATTACAGATGCTAACATGACATAGTTTGAGGCAAAGAGTTATGAACCCAGAAGCTGGCTAGTTGGGAAGTTGTGTCCTGGAAGATAGGTCTCGTAGGCTACCACAAAGATGGAAATATTATTGCATGATTTCATAGTTGAGGCTTGGGCCTAGTGTTATATCATATATAGCTGGATTTCCCCATGCACTAATATGATCTATGTCCCAGATACGCTAGCTCTGATGGTCGCGTGCATATTAGATAATATTTCTTTTAATGTTGGGCGTGTTGTGCTGTCCGACATGAGGCATTTCAAGAACAGAGGTGGATACCAACTCATGTTTCCTTCCTTGATCCCATAACTATGAAAGAGTTCTAGGGTTAAAGAGTACCCCGGGGACACTTGGGTACGCCTAAAGAACTCCATTTACCCTCTAAATATTTGGGGTGAGGACACACTTTAAAAGAGAAAAAAGAGCAAAATCAACTTGGTGAAGTCGATAGATTATGACATGGACTCTTGCAATCCATACACAACAGGATCATTTGAGGAGATCTCGAGTGAGATGAGAGAAATCAAAAAGCTTGTGTCTGGGATGCCTATGGGGCTGAGAAGGCCTTTCATCGCTCGCCACTCTTATGTTGCACAGACTGAGTATGAGTGGTTTCTAGCAGACCAAAAAGAGTAGGGGCTACCATCTCTAGACTAGAGAGGGCCTACTCATCCTTAGCATGGTCATATAGAGAGCTTCAGGATTCTCAAGATAAGATGCAGAGAAGGGAGAATATGAGAGACAAATTCTTCACCCGTATGTGGAAAAGGGTGGAGGGCATATGGAAGGTCCTGAAACCCAAAGAGAAACTCCCTTCTCCTAGGGCAGATTCTAATTGTGAAGTCCCCGCCAGGTGGTCCAATGATAATGATGCTGAGACAGAGAGTGACAACAGTTCTTGATGTGGTTAAAAGGAGCCCCTTTTACTTTTTCTATGCTTTTATGATTATGCAGTGAGGACACTATACACTTTTAGTTGGGGTTGCCCGTTTCTGTATTCATTTGATATTTTGATTCTTCAGTCTGTATGATTTAGACATCTATTTGGATGTTTTTATGTTTATTTGGATGATGTTATTTTTTTAGGTTGTAATATTGGGCACCCCGATGGTGCCTACATTTGATGGATTAGTCATTCACTTTTATTTTTAGATATGTTTTCATTCTACGATTGTTATTTGTCTTGTTAGTGATATTGGATGAGCCTTTTCCTATGATAGATTGAGTGACGACATTCTTACAGGAAAATCATCGTGTTTTTGAGCTATAGATGCAGGGGAAGTCTGTGTACTCGTGGCATCATAGAGTAGGGATTGCCCTTATTCATATGGTAAAGTCTGAGTAGCCATATAGTTTGTACTTGTGAGAGCTGAAATGTGAGATAATGGCTAGATTTGGTGCTAATGATAATCATTCTTGCGTGGTGAAATGCAAAGTAAGCATCCCCCTTCATTCAAAATTATTTTGTGAAAATCAAGGGCATGGACGTGAATGATCTTGTAACAATACTTTATCTCTTTTTGTGAGTCCAAAGTCTTTAGTTGGTAGTGTATGGTAAATAGCTCCTTTGGTCTTCAATTAGGAAATTCTATTGAGCCTTTTTGAAAAGTTTGCATGCCATGTGCGGTGAGCTTAGTCATTTAGTTCCCATACTTGCTTATGTCATCTAGAATTTTCCCCGTTAGTCTCTCAAAGCTAATCTTGATTACGCATGGTTGGTGAAATAATCTTAGGACTTCTTTGTGAATATGGAAATCCACTTTAGCCTATGTAACGCCCTGAGTCTGTACCCCGTACATCATACAGTGCTCATAATCCTGAAGGACCACAAGCTAACCCATGACTGGTACCTATTACAATATATGAATAATAATAATAAAATGCAGAAATTAGGATGATATTGTCATAAGGTTCATATCTGAACATCAAATACTGCTAATGAAAAACTGAAATCTTAATGTCTGTTTGAAATAATCTAGTCTGATAAGCCTTTATCTAAACTATTTGAAAGTGGAGTTGATGGGACAAGACCCTAACTAACTCCAACTACTGAAAAACGTACTGAAATACTAAAATAACAACTTTGTCCTCAAACTATAAGGACTCACCACTAAGTCTGCTGTTGATGGACTGGACTGCTAAGTATGATCAGGAGCCCGCGCGTTTAAACCTATGATATAAGACATCAAAGCGCAAAAGAAAAATATGCGTCAGTACTTTGAATGTACTGGTATGCTAAGTGAGGTAAGGCTAAATGTATGGGTTCATATGCATGAACAATAACTGGCTGAGTAACATGAATATAACTGAATGAGAGTACATGTATATAGAGGACTACTGTATATATACTGATTATGCGATACAATGCACATAACTACGCATGTTGTAATTGAGACCATGTTAACACTGGGTACTGAGTTTTGATAACTGATCACTGAATGATTGATATCTGAGTTTACTAATAACTGAATTACTGTTAACTGAGAAACTTTTTTTGACAATCCTGATTCTGTAGAACTGAACTAAGTTCTATGCTGAGCTGGGTGACTGTATCTGACAGTCCTGGTTCTATAGAACTGAATTAAGTTCTATACTGAGACTGAAACTAAAACTGCGAGAGGTAATAATCTAACCGACATTCCCTTCTCTGAACTGATTGGGGTCCAACCACTAACACCAGCTGGAAGGGTGTCAGTATCGTGCCACAGGTAAAGACAAGTGCTGAGTCACCCTGATCTGGCAGGTGCTCTGAACGAGAACGGTAGTACCCCTAACTGACAGGTAGAGCACCTCATCAACCCTCAACTAGCAGGTTGATGTCTCAACGTACGCTGCCTACATAGTTCTGGAATGCAAGGACTGTTTCTAAGGATCACACCCTCTACTGGACGATGAGTCCCCATCCTTGGGTTCACTTGGTATAGAATCCTACTCCCAATTGAATAGACACTGAACTAATTTCTAAACTGTACTAGGCTGGACTGAACTATTACTGATCATGTTGTCTAACTGAACTGAACTGAGTTTACGGGTCCCACTGACTGACGGAATACTTCTGAGTTTTAAACTGAGTACTGAACTGAGACTGTGATTGATTACTGAGTACTACTATTCGTGATGATACTGAGACTATTCTGTAACTACTGTAACTCTAGGTAAGAAGCTAGATTTTTAGGTATTAAATACCCCTAGGACTCGATAGCATGAAAAGTAAACCATAACATAAACTGGAAAAGCATAACAATGTTCACTTGCTCACAACTCATTCATAGAGGTATTTTATCAAACACTTGTAAGATATAAGCTTGCACATATGCTAGCATGTCATGATTTTCACATTTAATTCACATGAGCAATTTATCAAGCACTTCGGGAATATAATCTATGCACATGATACTAAACAACATGTAGGCATCATAATTTCAAATCCCAATTCAAAAATCAAGGGATTTTAACATGAATTCACATGATACTACAAACATGATAAATAATTTCACATGAAATTTGAAATAAACCATGTATTAGAACAAAATTAACATCATAATCATGAATACACTCAAATCCCACATGGAATTCATGAAATTAATTAACTTGTAGTTTAAAAGAGTTTCTTGAACTCCAAGGGTAGAAGGAAACCCTTGGATGAACACTTCACATACCTTGATGCTTGAATTCGTGAAGACTGATGGTTTGTTCTTGATGATTTTCTCTTGAAATTAAAAGACCTAGGGTTTGTTCTTGAGTAAATTTGAGAGAATTTGAAAGAAAGTGAGCAATTTATCCTCTAGGGTCATTTGATGGTATGTTTTGGGGATGAAAAAAGGTTGGATAATGACCCAAATAACCCTCTGGATGCGGGCTTTTAATGACTGAAAATATGTCCAATGATGCATAGAAGGACGCGCCGCATCAATGGTATCAACACGATGACCAATGCACCGCATCGAGTTCGCGTTGGTTCACTGGAATTGCACTAAGAACTGGGGAAAAATTATCTATCGATGCGATGGGCGATGCAACGCATCGAGATCGCATCGACCCACTATTCTGGTCACCCAAACATGGTTCAAACGAGGTCCAAAAAATCCAAAACTCACCCGAAGTGACCTACTGACATTCCTGACCACGAATCAACCTAAAAATTGATACTTTAAGGTCATAAGGGTCATGAAATAGGATCTCCAACTTACGAAGGCTAAAATACTTCTAAGTATAACCACTTAGTTGAAATTTCTAAGTCTGGGACCTTTTTTCAAGCTTTAACGGACTGAGTTAAACATAGAATTTTGCGGGGTCTGATGTTAGGCGTATTTACACGCCTAAAGCACCTTAATGTACCCATATTTTAGCTAAGTTTTGAGGACAAAATATATAACTCCTACACTTTTAGTCCTTTTTCCTGTAAGAGAGCTAACCAACGTGATTAGCAAGTTTTCAGGAATAAATGATGAAGATTTCAGCATTTTATGGACTGTTGGACGCTAAAGGAAACTTCTTGTAAGAAGGAAGGCAGCTTCTGGAAGCTTGTGGACTGAAAGTGATGCATGGATAACTTGTCCCGGGCAAAAAAAACATTTCTAAAGACTTGGGGGATCAACAGTAACTTAGTAGGATTAGGACAAGTATGCAGTAATCCAGTAGGACTAGGACAAGGATAAAAACCCTATTTCAGTAGGACTAGGACAAGGATGTTATAAAAACCCTATATGCTGAATTTTTCAGCAAGCTTTTTATTATTCTCACTCATTCTCTTTCAATTCATTCTTACTCTCTTCTATTCTTAAATTCGTTGTTGACATTATTCTTCATCTATTCGACTTTTAATTTTCACGACAAGAGAAATTCTACTAGCAAGGAATTCACGCCAAAAGTGACGCCAATACTTCCTTATCGTGATATTGTTATTGCTTTGGTATGATGATATCCTCGTGGTTTTCCTTCACAATTATGAGTAGCTAAACTTCTCTGTTAGGGTTATGGAAGCCTTATGAGATACTATCTATTGCTATGAGTTTGTGAATTCTTGATACGTATGCTGCTTATATCATTACTCTCTTCATCTTAATTGAATTCTTGTGGTTACAAACATATAGAATACGCCAGTATAGCATTAACTTGTTCGAAAGAAAAGTTACATGTCTGGAAAAGATAGAATGACAAGGAAATAAGGCTACTAAACCCTGTTTAAAAGTTAGTGCCATAACTGGATTAACCTCTTGGAGAATTCGTACCATTAGTATACGCTTTAAGCTCGAAAGAGTTAAAGTGATATAATCCTTGATGGTCGAAAGACGCTAGGATTTACCATAGAATACGAATCTCTATAAGCGCATGCATGTCTGAATTCTGCATAACTCATAGCCAATAGATATGTAGAACTCATAAGGTGGACATAACCCTAACTTACAATTCTCATTGATTAAAACCTACCAAGCATTCCGTTTTTACTTTGCTATTTTGATACTTTTACTTCACGCCTAAACCATCCCCCCTTTCCATAGAATTTTCGACCAACAGTCTAATAATAGTTGCAATACTTAGTGACCAAGTATTCCCTGTGGGATTCGACACCCAACCCAGTTGGGTTCTATATTTGACGACGACCGCTTACACTCTTACGAGAGTTGTAGTTTGAGCGTTGTCAAATTTTGGCGCCGTTGCCGGGGAATACAGTTTTCAACTAAGTTTGTGATAGTTAATAGACCCTTTGGTCAAAGATTCTTGAATTTTACTTTTAGTTGTTGTTTTTATTTTATTCAGGTTTGTTTGAGTGAATGCCAAACACTCGAAGTTCAGGTCAATCGTTATTACCTATCAATACTGAACCACAACTTATTGGCAGAATGGATGCACAACGTGACATTGACAGAAGGGCGGCTCAACAGGAGCAGGCTAGACTAGCTGCACTGGCAGCTGCTCAAGTGCATCAACAGAACATTGATAACCCAGGTCATGCAACAAATCCTGATGATGAGGACCTGGGTGATGATGAGTTACTAAATCCTAGGCGTACAGATGAAGTGGCAGCACCCATGCAAAGGAGAGATCGCCAAGCTAGACTGAGGCCTGATCGCCAAGCTATGCAGATTCCTTTTGATGATGATGATGATGATCTGGATGAAGCTGGTGCTACAGGAGATATTATTTCTCTACCCTTGTCACCCGGAGCTAAGTTCAATATCACTAGCACCATGATTCAGTTATTGCAGCTCAAGGGATTATTTGGTGGACTTGCAGGCGATGATCCGAATATGCATCTGATCAACTTCATCTCTACATGCAAGTCATTCGACAATCTAGGCGTTGGACAGAATGCAATTCGGCTGTGTTTATTTCCATTGTCTTTATCTGGGGAGGCAACTCTATGGTTGAATGGGCTAACTCCTGATTCTATTACTAATTGGAGGCAATTGAAAGACGCTTTCCTAGAAAGATTCTTTCCGCCATCCAAGAGAGCACAGTTGAGAGATGAAATCAGCAATTTTTGACAGCTTCAAACTGAAGCTCTCCACGAAACATGGGAGAGGTTCAAGACGAAGCTTATGCAGTTCCCAAACCATCATATGACCAATGTCCACTTGATGGAGATATTATACAGATCTTTGAATTCGGTGACTAAGCCAGTGGTTGATAATGCAGCAGGTGGGTCATTCATGGACCTCACTTTTATTCAGGCAAGTGATATGTTAGATCGTATGACAAAGCAAAGTAGATCTTGGCATACCAGGGATTCTGAGGTAGCAAGCTCTACTGTATCGATTGGCATGACTGCAGAACAGATGCGAAGAGAAGAGGAACGTGATCAAGATATGGTGCACATGAAAACACAGATGGATCTTCTTACCAAGCATTTATTATCAGGGAAGACCAAAAAAGTCAAAGCAATTGCGTCAAAAGGAAGAGACGAATCCGATTCCGAGGAAGAAGCCAACTACTTGAATAATCAGGGGGGTTTCCGAGGCAATGCCCAAGGAAACCAAGGTTGGAACTATTATGATAAATCTGGATACAAGGACCGTGATCAAGGTAGTTGGAAGAATAAGACTGACAAGAGTTATTTGTATATTCCTCCTGGAAATTGTGAGGCCACGACATCTGGTTCGGGGAAGATGTCTATGGAAGATATGATGGCAAAGCTGCTGAAAGGAGTTGAGGCAACTAATACGGGAGTGAATGAGGTGAAGAACAATTTGTCTTCAATAAATCAATTGGTTGATTCGCATTCTACTGCAATAAAGAAACTAGAGCAGCAATTGAGTCAACTTTCAGCGGCATTCAATCAAAGAAAAGCTGGAACACTACCTAGAGACACAGTGCAAAATCCGAGGAATGATGGATCGTGTATGGCTATTACTACCCGAAGTGGTAAGGTGTTGGAAAATCCATCTAAAGGCAAGCAGGTAGTTGATGATATAGCGGATAATGTTATTGATGCAGAATGTGAAGAGGCCAAAGAAGCTGAAGAGTGTGTTCATGACGTCACCCCTAGACGTCTGCAGCCTGAAAAGATTGATAGTTGGAAGCAAGGTAAAAAGAAAGTGGTGGAGAAAACTATTCCCCTTCCACCACCACCTTTTCCTCAGATACTGAAGAAGAAGGCTGACGACACTCCTGAAAAGGTTGATAATCAGAAGCAAGAGAAAAAGGAAGTGGTGGAGAAAACGATTCCCCTTCCGCCACTACCTTTTCCGCAGAGACTGAAAAAGAAAGTTGATGATACCAGGTTCAGTAAATTCATGACTATGTTGAAGCAGTTGACTATTAATGTTCCTTTGATCGAGGCGCTGGAACAAATGCCTGGGTATGCTAAATTCATGAAGGACCTGGTGACAAAGAAGCGGGCAGTAAGCTATGAGCCGGCAGATAATATTCATCATTGCAGTGCAATTGCCACAAGATCCTTAGTACAGAAGAAGGCAGACCCTGGTGCTTTCACTATTCCTTGCACGGTTGGATCTATGAATTTTGCCAAAGCATTGTGCGATTTGGGAGCTAGCATCAATTTGATGCCACTATCCGTCTACAGAAAGTTGGGATTGGGCGACCCTACACCAACCAATATGCGACTCGTGATGGCAGATAGGTCGGTAAAACGACCTGTGGGTATCTTGAATGATGTGTTGGTGAAGGTGTCTACCTTCATTTTTCCTATAGACTTTGTGATTTTGGATTGCGAGGTCGATTCTGAAGTTCCCATAATCTTGGGACGTCCTTTCCTTACAACAGGAAGTGTGCTTATTGACATGAGAGCTAATGAGCTTTTATTTCGGTTGAATGACGAAGTGGTCCGCTTTGATATATGTAAAGCAATGAAGCATCCCAGCGATATGAATGTGTTCTCCGTAGCTGATATTCATTATGAGGATAAGAAAGCATTATCTGTAGAGAAACAACTTACTGTTGAGCCATTGTCTGCTGTGCTGATGAATGTTGAGCATGAGGACGATGAAGATTACAAAGAAACTATGTGTGCTCTAAAAAAAATAGGGTCCTATTCTCATACTCCTAAGCAGCCGAACCTTGATCTTAAGAATCAACCGTCACCAACAGCGAAGACTTCCATTGAAGAGCCCCCAGTGCTAGAATCGAAAAAAATCCCCAATTATCTAAGGTATGCATTCTTGGGAAGTGGAAATACACTTCCGGTGAGTGTGGCGGATGATTTAAGTGAACAACATGTAGAGGCTGTCATCTCTGCTCTGAAGAAATACAAGAGAGCTATGGGTTGGACTATTGATGATATAATTGGTATCCCTCTTGGGATATGTACGCAAAAGATTCATCTCGAAGGAGATTGCATGCCTACAAGTAAGCATCAGCTTCGTCTGAATCCATTCAGAAAACGATGCCCCATCTATCTCGATAAAGTCTAAGTAATCGAGATAGCTATGTCGTGCCGCGACAATAAATCAAGCGCTTGGTGGGAGGCAACCCATCGTTTTTAATTGTTTTGTTTTCTTAAGATTTTGTCGAGCCACGACCAAAACTAAGGCGCTTGATGGGAGGCAACCCATCGTTCTAATCATTTTTGTTGTTTTTGAGTAAATGCAGGTGCAAGAGGTGTAAAGGAGGAGATTGGTTTCAAATTTTGATTTGGAAGTATTGCATGTTGAAGGTGGTAAGTTAGGAATGAAGAAGCAAAAGGCTATGGGTTAGGCATTGCTTATGAAAATATAGGCAAAGAACAAGGCAAGGCCTATGTAAATCTAGTCCACGAACAAGGGAAGGCCTATGCTATGGCCTAAGCTCTCGGATTCTAGAGTGCCATAGCATAGGCGCCGCCTATGCTCAACAATGCCATAGCATAGGCGCCGCCTATGCAAAAGCCTTTTGTCTCTGAATCTAGTATGCCATGGCATAGACGCCGCCTATGCCTAACAATGCCATAGCATAGGCGCCGCCTATGCTCAACAAGGCTTTGCAAAAGGCGCCGCCTATGCCAAGCATAGGCAAAGCATTAGGCGCCGCCTATGGTCACTTTTGGTCTCCAAATCCGATTACAAATGGGTTAAAACCCGACCCAAGCTTGTCCTATAAATAGAACCTTAGTCTTAGAACAAAAATGCATTGCAACCTCAACCTAGGCGCTGCCTACCTCTCCAAAATCTCTCAAAAATTTTCCTTTTGCTCTTTTACTTTGCAAGAACATCTTCCGAGGCCATCAACCAAGTAAGTACTTCTTTGTTCTTCTTTTATATTCCGTAAGTACTACACTACTACGCCTATATTAATTTGTTAAATCTTGAAGTAGTATTGGTGATTTGAATATGGTTGATTTGTTGTGCTACAACTAAGTGAGTGAAAGAATACGTAATGATGCTCTTGATTTGGTTCCTACTTGTATTTGATTGTTATACACTGTCATACTTTTGCGGAGTCGACATGGTGAAGTTAAGTGCATAATCTTCAAAATTGAATGCTTGAATGTTTGAATGACTTGTTCATCGAGATAAAGATCATGATTGAATACAAGCATGAGATGTTGTGATTATTTCTATACCATAACTTGATACGATCTCTATGCAGTAGTCTTGTTCAAAAAAGTGCATTAATCCAAACATGAGAGTATGATCAAGATTACATGAAATAGAGTTGGAAAGGATAGTTAAGATGACATGAAAGTATGACTGTGCTAAACATATTGTTGGACCATATCGCCCAAATGTATGACGATGAAGTCTGAGTAGTCGACATCACTCACTTAATTAGTCTGTGCCAACAACTTAAGTGTGGGGTGGTGCCATTAGTATTTGTTTATCAATTGAATCTTCTGAGATGAAGCTAACATGACTCTATTAGGATCTCAGGTAGAATGGCCTCAAAAGGACGACAAGAAAAACAAAAAGTATTCACCTCACAGAAAGGTTAGGAAAGCAGAAGAAAAGAGCAAGCTGAATCCTCCTCGCTACAAATACCTCAACGTACTTTTGGATCAAGTGGGGTACAATTTAAGGAAACTCTGAGGATGACGACTCTGATGATGATTCCGATGCAGAGGGTATGACCCCAGACATAGAAGAGGAGTCCGACTAATCAGGTTTTCTGTATTTATTTTCCACTGAGGGCAGTGTGTCCCATCTAAGTGAGGGGTGTTGGTATTCGTATGATTTACTTCTTTGCCTACATTTATTGTTATATTTTTTTGTTTGTTTTAATTAGTCGTAGATTTTTTTAGATTTTGATGCATGAAATTGTTCTGATAGGCGGCATGGTGTTATGACAAGAGTTTGTGCTAGAATCATTACTATTGAGATATTTAGGCTCTAAGTGTGACTCACTGTGTGATAATTGTGTGGTTTAATTCATTCATCTATTAGGGTCAAAAGTCTATAATACTCCCAATAAAGTTGACCATGTGCCTTGTGCGTGTGAGGTTATAGTATAATCTATGTTTGTGGCTGATGCTAGAACTTGCCTGGTGTGTGTGTGAAGCGAAATAAAGAATGTGAGTTTAGGAGATCATTTAGGTATTTCCTAGGCAACCTGTGATTGTTTACCTTCATTTTACCTACCCGTGGACATTATCCTAGTCAACCCCTTTGAGCCTTTAGCCATTTTCTTTGACATCCTCATATGTAGCCTAATCCATTTTTTTTTCAAGACCATAATTTGATCCAAATTCCTAAGTGCTTTAAATTGTAAAATCATGTGACAAAATAAGAGGAAATTGGGTGAGAGTGATGCCTTAGAGTGTAATGGTACTTGAATTTGTTATGAAAAAAAGTGGCTATCATAGAGGTGTGTTATAAAAAAAAAGAGAAAAAAAAAAGAAATAGAAAAACAAAAAGATAGTTGGGTTTATGATTAAATAAAAAGATAGTTATGTTTGAATAGCAAAATAAGTGAAAAGGGGTGGTAGATAAAAGAAAGGTAGCAGGGTTGATTAAAAGAGAGTGTTAATGGCATAATGTGATGTATTAAAGCGCTTAGGAACATAGTCACTATTTCTGGCCAAAATAGTCCTACCCGTCCTTTAGCCTACATTACAACCTGTAAAAGACCTATTTGATCCTAAGATTAGCATTCTGATATTAGTGGAGCATTACACTAAGGGCAAGCCTATGGTCACCAGTTGCAACATATGAATTCGTTGTGAGAGAGAGAGCAAGGAGAGTCTTATACCCATGTTCCGAAAAATGCAAAACTTGTGAGTGATTATGGGTGATATATTATGTGAGACACACATAGTTGATGATTGTTGGGTAGTTGTTGTATGATTCTTGGTGCCTTAACTTGTGGATATGAATTAACCATCATCACGAGTCTATGTTGGAGGTTGAATTATTTCTAGTAGTGATCAGAAAACTACTCTTTGTTGATAATTGTCGTGCCTGTCTTGATGAATATTTTGTGTTAGTGCTGTGATTTCTAGTTAGATGATTGCATGGACGTAATATTTTGTTCGAGGACGAATAAAGCTTTAAGTGTGGGGTGTTGATGTTAGGCGTATTTACACGCCTAAAGCACCTTAATGTACCCATATTTTAGCTAAGTTTTGAGGACAAAATATATAACTCCTACACTTTTAGTCCTTTTTCCTGTAAGAGAGCTAACCAACGTGATTAGCAAGTTTTCAGGAATAAATGATGAATATTTCAGTATTTTATGGACTGTTGGACGCCAAAGGAAACTTCACGTAAGAAGGAAGGCAGCTTCTGGAAGCTTGTGGACTGAAAGTGATGCATGGAGAACTTGTCCCGAGCAAAAACAACATTTCTAAAGACTTGGGGGATCAGCAGTAACTTAGTAGGATTAGGACAAGTATGCAGTAACCCAGTAGGACTAGGACAAGGATAAAAACCCTATTTCAGTAGGACTAGGACAAGGATGTTATAAAAACCCTATTTGCTGAATTTTTCAGCAAGCTTTTTATTATTCTCACTCATTCTCTTTCAATTCATTCTTACTCTCTTCTATTCTTAAATTCGTTGTTGACATTATTCTTCATCTATTCGACTTTTAATTTTCACGACAAGAGAAACACTACTAGCAAGGAATTCACGCCACAAGTGACGCCAATACTTCCTTATCGTGATATTGTTATTGCTTTGGTATGATGATATCCTCGTGGTTTTCCTTCACAATTATGAGTAGCTAAACTTCTCTGTTAGGGTTATGGAAGCCTTATGAGATACTATCTATTGCTATGAGTTTGTGAATTCTTGATACGTATGCTGCTTATATCATTACTCTCTTCATCTTAATTGAATTCTTGTGGTTGCAAACATATAGAATACGCCAGTATAGCATTAACTTGTTCGAAAGAAAAGTTACATGTCTGGAAAAGATAGAATGACAAAGAAATAGGGCTACTAAACCCTGTTTAAAAGTTAGTGCCGTAACTGGATTAACCTCTTGGAGAATTCGTACCATTAGTATACGCTTTAAGCTCGAAAGAGTTAAAGTGATATAATCCTTGATGGTCGAAAGACGCTAGGATTTACCATAGAATACGAATCTCTATAAGCGCATGCATGTCTGAATTCCGCATAACTCATAGCCAATAGATATGTAGAACTCATAAGGTGGACATAACCCTAACTTACAATTCTCATTGATTAAAACCTACCAAGCATTCCATTTTTACTTTGCTATTTTGATACTTTTACTTCACGCCTAAACCATCCCCCATTTCCTTAGAATTTTCGACCAACAGTCTAATAATAGTTGCAATACTTAGTGACCAAGTATTCCCTATGGGATTCGACACCCAACCCAGTTGGGTTCTATATTTGACGACGATCGCTTACACTCTTACGAGAGCTGTAGTTTGAGCGTTATCAGGGTCTTACAATATCTCCCATTTGGGAACATTCGTCCTTGAATGAGACTGACTAAGCTGAAAAACATTGATAGACTGAGTTTACACACTGAACATACATATCTGATGCATGGAATACCTGACTGAAACTACTGATAAGTTGAGTTTTCAAACTGAACATGCATATCTGATGCATGCGTACATGGTTGAACTGATTCATGAATAGGTGACAATCATGAAGATGATATGCAATGGTAATGAATACTAAATTTGTAACTGTAACTGAACATGGAACTGATCAAAGCTAAGAAAGACTGTTACCTTGAGCCGAGTCTGAGTTTGCGGAGAAGAGGTAAGGATACTTGGTCAACATATCTACTTCTACTTCCCAAGTTGCTCCCTCAACGGACTGATACCGTCAAAGAACTTTAACTAGCAGAACTTCTTTGTTCCTTAGTTTAGGAACCTGATGAATGAGAATTTCTACTGGGATCTCTTCATAAGAGAGACTGTTCTGAACATCTATACCATCTAAAGGGACTACAACTGCTGGATCTCCTATGCACTTCTTTAGCAAGGTGACATGAAACTCTGGATGTACTAAAGCTACGTCTGAAGGAAACTCAAGCTCGTAAGCTACCTTTCTAAAATAGCTGAGAATTTGGTAAGGACCGATATATCGGGGACTGAGTTTCCCCTTCTTTCCAAACCTCTTCACCCCTTTAATAGGAGAGATTTTCAAATACACATAGTCGCCAATCTCAAACTCGAGATCCTTTCTTCGCACATCAGCATACAATTTCTGTTGGCTCTGAGTTATGTTAAGCCTTTCCCTGATCAACTGAACCTTTTCTAAGGTATAAAATACCAAGTCAGGACCTACTACAGCGGCCACACCTACTTCAAACCAACCAATGGGATATCTACATCTCATCCCATAAAGTACCTCAAACGGAGCCATCTGAATGCTGGAATAATAACTGTTATTATATGAGAACTCAATCAAGGGAATTGGTCATCCCAACTACCCTTAAAGTCAATGGCACACGCCCTTAACATATTTTCTAGAGTCTGGATGGTCCTTTCATCTTGATCATCTGTCTGAGGGTGGAAGACTGTACTGAGGTGGACTTGGGTGTCCAGACCCTTTTGGAAGGATTTCTTAAAATAAGAGATAAACTGGGTACTCTATCTAAGATAATGGACAACGGAACTCCATGCAATCTAACCAACTCTCTAACATAGAGCTTGGCATAATCCTCAGCTGAATAAGAGGCATAAACTGGGAAGAAGTGAGCTGATTAGGTCATTCTGTCTACAATAACCCAAATCGAATCGTACTGATGGTGAGTATGAGGCAAACCCATCACAAAGTCCATGTTTACTTCCTCCCACTTTCATGTGGGAATATTAAACTCTTGCATGGAACCACTAGGCTTCTGATGCTCGATCTTAACCTACTGACACGTCGAGCACTTAGCTATAAACTCTGGAATATCTCTCTTCATTCCACTCTACCAATAGATGTCCCGCAAATCACGGTACATCTTAGTGGCCCCTGGATGAATTGAGTAACGAGCATCATGCACTTCTGCAAGAATTCATTACCTCAAGTCATCTACACCTGACACACATAACCAACCCTGGCAACATAACACACTTCTTTTTGCTTAATCGACTAAGCGAACACATATTCAGGCAAGATGATGAACTTCCTGAACTAAATTCTTCTTATTATCATCCACATGAGCAACACTATCCATGGACATCCTACTGAGAGCATCAACCCCTACATTGGCCTTGCCCGGGTGATATAGGATGCTCATGTCATAGTCTTTCAACAACTCTAACCATCTTTTCTGACGCAGGTTCAGATCTTTCTGATAAAAAACATACTGCAGGATCTTGTGGTCTGTGAACACATCTACATGTACCCTATATAAATAATGCCTCCAAATCTTTAAGGCAAATATATAGCTGCTAACTCAAGATCATAGGTTGGATAATTCTTTTCACGGGGCTTAGGCTGTATAAAGGCATAGGCTATGACCTTACCTCTCTGTATCAAGACACACCCCAAACCAACTTTGAAAGCATCATAATCTACCACAAACCCGTCTGAACCATCTGGTAGATTCAAAACTAGGGCTGTAGTGAGTCGGGTCTTCAACTCCTAAAAACTTTTCTCATAGGAATCTGACAACTGGAATTTGACTTTCTACTGAGTCAATCTAGATATGGGGGATGCAATGGACTAAAATCCTTTAATAAACCATCAGTAGTAGCTAGCTAAACCCAAGAAACTCCTGATATCTGACGGAGAGATAGGTCTGGGCCAGTTTTTCACTACTTTGGTCTTTTGAGGATCCACTCTAATGCCATCTTCGGAAACTATATGGCCAAGAAAAGCTATTGACCTTAGCCAAAAATTGCATTTACTAAATTTAGCAAACAACTGATGGGCTCTGAGGGTTTGTAACACTATTCTGAGATGGTCTGCATGATCATGTTCACTATGAGAGTAGACAAGAATGTCATCAATGAAGACTATAACGAACATGTCCAAGTACTACTTGAACACATGGTTCATCAAGTCTATACAGACTGCTGGGGAATTGGTAAGACCAAATAACATGACTAAGAATTTGAAGTGGCCATATCGAGTTCTGAAAGCTGTTTTCAGAATGTCACATTCTCTGACTCTGAGCTGATGATAGCCTGATCTAAGGTCTATCTTAGAGAAGTAATCGACACTAAGAAGTTGGTCAAATAAGTCATCAATTCTAGGAAGTGGATACTTGTTCTTGAACATGACTTTATTTAGCTGACAGTAGTCTATACATATCCTGAGAGAACCATCTTTCTTATGCACGAATAGAACTGGTGCACCCCACGGGGAAACGCTGGGTCTGATGAACCCTTTATCTAGGAGATCTTTCAACTGTTCTTTTAACTCTTTGAGTTCTGTAGATTCCATTCTATATGGAAGAATAGATATGGGCTGAGTATCTGGAAGAATGTCGATTACAAATTCGATTTCTCTTTCGGGAGGAATCCCAAAAATATCTTTGGGAAACACATCAGAAAATTCACTTTCTACTGATACTGACTCTAGATTAGGGGTATCTAAACTAGAGTCTTGAAATCAAATGAGATGATAGACACATCCCTTAGTTATCATTTTTCTCGCCCTAAGGTAAGAAACAAGCTGACCTCTAAGTGCTGAAGTACTACCCCTACACTCAAGGAAAGGTTCATTCAGAAACTAAAAATGGACAATTTGGTTTCTGTAGTCAACTGAAGCATAGCATGAATGAAGACAATCCATGTCGAGAATGAAATCAAAATCTGTCATCTTTAATTCTACTAAATTTGCTGAAATGACTTTTTGAGATACCATAACTGGATAGTTCTGTATACCCGTCGGGCTATGATAGATTTTTCCCACTGGGGTAGAGACTGAGAAAGGATCTTCTAGGATTTCAAGACTGCCTCCGAAGTCAACAACTATATAAGGAGTTACAAAAAACAAAGAAGCTCCTGGATCTAGTAAAGCATAAACATTCAAATAATAAACTTGTAATGTACCAGTGACCACATCAGGAAAACTTTCCTGATCCTATCGGGACTGAAGTGTATAAAGCCTATTTGGGCGCTACCCACTGGTGGTATTGGAAGCGGCACCCTGCTGATTTGGGCGATCGGATTAAGCAGAAGGGCGATTATACTGACCCTGAGAACCTAACTGAGGACAATCTCTGACCCTATGGCCTAGCTTACCACATCAAAAACATACATCACTGCCAGCCCTACAGATACCTTGGTGGTTTCTGCCATATTTCTAGCAAAGAGTGTTTGTTCGGGCACTGCTAATACTACCCTGAGGTTTAGGGCCTGGTGCCCTATCTTTATTACCAACTCTAAATTTCAGCACTGGAGCACTAGCCGAGGAAAGAGCTAGAACTGAGGATTTTGAGAGGAACTGAGAATTATTTTAACCTTCTGACTTAGGCTGAGTGAAGTTAAAGTTACCTGTTCTAGATATCTTATTCTTCCTCTCCTTCACCCTATTCTTAGCCTCCTCTATCTGCTGAGCATGGACCATAAGCCTGGATATGTCTATCTCCTTAATCAACATTGCGGTCCTACACTCCTTGACCACACTGTTAGATATGCCAGAAACAAACTTACTCATCTTAGATCTGCTATCTGCTACCACGTGAGGGGCATATCTGGATAATTGAGTAAACTTGAGAGAATACTCTTTCATTGTCATATTTCCCTACTTCAGATTGATAAACTCCAACACCTTCGCTTTTCTTAACTCCAGTGGGAAGAACCTATCCAGAAAAGTAGTGGTAAGCTCTTCCCATTCTACGGGCCCTGCATCACCGACCCTCTCTGCCTTTCACTGCTTGAGACATGAGTGAGCCACATCTTGCAACTGATATGCAGCTAATTCTGTGCTCTCACTCATAGTCACCCCCATAATATCTGTGACTTTCTTCACCTAATCAAGGAATTCCTGTGGGTTCTCATTTGACTTAGATCCAGTAAAAGATGGAGGGTTCATTCGGGTGAAGTCTCGAATTCTTGCTGCAGTAGTATTGGCCACTGGGTTGGCCTGAACAGCTGCTGGCCATTCATTCCGAGCAGCAATGGAATTATCTAGGGTAGTGAAAGTGACTCTGAATTCAGCATGGGAGAATGCTCATCAGGGGATCTTCCTGAATGGGCTGAGGTGCTGACTGATTTCCTGTTCTTTTTCCATTATTCTTTTTGGGAGACATGTTCTATAAATAGAAGTAAAAAAAGGATTAGACTGGGATTGTAACATGATCTCATGCTCACTAGCATGATATGAATACTGAACGAAGGGAAACTTTTCCTAAAATGCCTCGTAGCCTCTTATCCATAAGTGTAGAGCGCTACACACCTATGTAGTAGACTCTACTAGATGCGGATTTCAAACTTCCTAGGATGCTGTTGAACCTTAGGCTCTGATACCAAGTTTGTAACCCCCCGAGTCTGCACCCCGAACATCACACGGTGCTCATAATCCCGAAGGACCACAAGCTAACCCATGATTGGTACCTGCTGTAATATCTGAATAATAATAATAATAAAATGCAGAAATTGGGCTGATATCGCCATAAGGTTCACATCTGAAAATCAAATACTGATAATGAAAATATGAAATCTAAATGTCTGTTTGAAATAATCTTAGTCTGATAAGCCTCTAACTGAACTGTCTGAAAGTAGAGTTGATGGGACAAACCCCTAACTAACTCCAACTACTGAAATACTGAAATAACAACTTTGTCGTTGAACTATGATGACTCACCACAAAGTCTGCTATTGATGGGATGGACTTCTAAGTACGATCAGGAACCCATGCGTCTGAACCTATGATATAAGACATCATAGCGCAAAAGAAAGGTATGCGTTAGTACTTTGAATGTATTGGTATGCTAAGTGAGATAAGGATGAATGTATGGGTTCATATGCATGAAAAATAACTAGATGAGTAACATGAATATAACTGAATGAGAGTACATGTATACGTGGGACTGCTGTATATATACTGATTATGTGATACTATACATATAACTACACATGCTATAACTGAGACCATGTTAATACTGGGTACTGAGTTTTGATAACTTATAACTGAATAACTGATATTTGAGTTTGTTGATAATTGAATTACTGTTAAGTGAGAGACTATTTTTGACAGTCCTGATTCTAAAGAACTGAACTGAGTTCTATGCTGAGCTGGGTGACTGTATCTGATAGTCCTGGTTCTGTAAAACTGAATTGAGTTCTATACTGATACTGAAACTAAAACTGTGGGAGGTAATCATCTAACCGACATGCCCCTTTCTGAATCGATTGGGGTCCAACTATGTAATCCCAGCCGGAAGGGTATCAGTACTGTTCCATGAGTAAAGACAAGTGCTGAGTCACCCTTAACTGGATGGTGCTCTGAACGAGAATGGTGCTACCCTCAACTGGCAGATAGAACACCTTATCAACCCTCAACTAACAGGTTGATGTCTCAACCTATGCTGGCTACGTAGTTATGGAACGTAAGGACTACTTCTAAGGATCACACCCTCTACTGGCAGGTAAGTCCGTATCCTTGGGTTCACTCGGTGCTGAATCCTACTCTTAACTAAATAAATACTGATCTAATTTCTAAACTGTACTAGGTTGGACTGAACTATTACTGATCGTGTTGTCTAACTGAACTGAACAGAGTTTACCGGGTCCCGCTAACTGATGAAATACTACTGAGTTCTGAACTGAGACTGTGACTGATTACTGAGTACTACTGTTCATGATGCTACTGAGACTGTTCTGTAACTACTATAACTCTAGGTAAGCAGCTATATTTTTGAGTATTGAATACCCCCAGGACTCGATAGCATGAAAGGTAAAGCATAGCATAAACTGGAAAAGCATAACAATGTTCACTTGCTCACAACTCGTTCATAGAGGCATTTTATCAAACACTTGTAAGATATAAGCTTGCACATATGCTATCATGTCATGATTTTCATATTTAATTCACATGAGCAATTTATCAAGCACTTGGGGAATATAATCTATGCATATGATATTAAACAATATGTAGGCATCAGATTTTCAAATCCCAATTCAAAAATCATGAGCTTTTAACATGAATTCACTTGATACTACACACATGATAACTAATTTCACATGAAACTTGAAATAAACCATGGATTAGAACACAATTAACATCATAATCATGAATACACTCAAATCCCACATGGAGTTCATGAAATCAATTAACTTGTAGTTTAAAAGAGTTTCTAGAAATCCAAGGGTGGAAGGAAACCCTTGGATGAACACTTCACATACCTTGATGCTTGAATTCATGAAGAATGATGGTTTGTTCTTGAAGATTTGCTCTTGAAATTAAAATCCCTAGGGTTTGTTCTTGAGTAAATTTGAGAGAATTTGAAAGCAAGTGAGCAATTTAGCCTCTAGGGTCATTTTATTTTATGTTTTGGGGCTGAAAATGGATGGAATAATGACCTAAATACCCCTATGGACGCGGGCTTTTAATTACTGAAAAAATTTCTAGTAACTCGCAGACCGACGCGCCGCGTCAATGGCATCAACACGATGACCAACTCGCTGTGTCGAGTTTGCATTGGTTCACTGGAATTGAACTAAGAGCTGGGTAAAAATTATCTGTCGACGCGATGGGCGATGTGACACATCGACATCCACTATTCTGGTCACCCAAATATGGTTCAAATGAGGTCTAAAAAATCCAAAACTCACCCGAAGTGACTTACTGACATTCCTAACCATGAATCAACCTAAAAATTGATACTTTAACGTCATAAGGTTCGTTAAATAGGATCTCTAACTTACGAAGGCTAAAATACTTCTAAGTATAACCACTTAGCTAAAATTTCTAAGTCTGGGACCTCTTTTCAAGCTTTAACGGACTGAGTTAAACTTAGAATTTTGTGGGGTATTACAGCCTAACAAGCCTACCCATACATAGATAGCATCCCTAGTCACCCATTTTGAGACTTTGAACCTTTCTTTGGAAACCGCATTACAATTCATGAGCCATTTGAACTTTATCCATCTTTTGAACCCTACCCTTCTTGATCTTAAAAGTACAGCTTGAGGGTAAAAAGTTAAGTTGGAGGGGGTGAATCTTGGAAGTGGCAAATTTGGGCCATGGTGTTATAAGTGAGTGCCTAAGAACTAAGCAATAATAATAAATAAGTAGGAAAATGAAGGGATTCAACAAAATAAAGAAAAACATGAATTGCATAAAAAAATGGATGGAAAGAAAATGCTTTCAAAACATGGGTGAATCAAGGTAGTGAAAGTAGGCACATGTGTGAGTTAGAAATGAACGAAGTGGCCCATGACCCGAAGTTTGGTCGAATAGTGTTTGATGTAGAGTTAAAGAAGGGTGTAGTCACTTTGACTTTGGGTTTGTATCCTAACCTTTTCCCGATCCTATATTACAAGCTTGAAAAGGTCCTTTGAGATCTCCAACCAAGTGTCCTTATGTTAGCGGCAATTGAAAATAAGGGCAAGAATATGGCATGATACTTGTTTGCATTGAGAGATTCTTTGTGAGAGTGAGTGCATGAACTTTCATCCCTTTTTGCATGATAAATACTTTTGTGTGTTGGGATTTTCTTTCATGAGGAGGTATGTAGACTAATTGAGGCAGATGAAGTTATCATCTTCCAAAAATAAGGCAAAGGAGTGTAATTGAGACATTATTGATAGAGAGTCACTTATAGAGAGTTAGTGGTTGTTGCTTGGTGGTTCTTAAAAGTCTGTTGCATCCTTAAAAGTGTGATTGATTTTAAGGGGAGTTAAGCGAATAACTTTTCTCATGCTCGAGGGCTAATTATTGGCGCTAATCAAGTTGGAAATTATTGTGATCGTTTGTTTGTATGAATAGGCTTATAATTTAGTAGCCTCATTGAATATGGAGTAGTGTGCTTGAGGAAAAGTGATGCTCCATGGAAACACATAGAATTCAATGCTTAAAACAAGGAATTTATGCTTGGACTTAGTTTGGTAGATATGACATGGTTTTGTGGCTGTTGTAGGTAAAATAGGTTAACATATGGTCTTGGAAAGAAAATTAACAAAGAAGTGCTAAAAATAGAGAAGACTAACCATCTTATAAGTTTGGCATATAATTCATAAATTCATCATACGAGGTATGAAGAGCGATCGTAAGGAGAGAAAAAGCCAAAACTAAAATCTAGAGTTCAAGTCACAGAAGAATACGAGTCGTAAGATCTGGTTATGAATATTAACAAAAAGTCATAAAGAAAACAGTGTTCGAATCCTTGAAAGTATAAGGCTCAAATGATGACGAGTGAAGGCCACGAGTCGTAAGGACTTCATACGACTTATGGTAATGAATCGTAAGGAAAATAGAAACTCAAAGTACTAAAGATTAATTACTAGAATACATACGACTGGCAATGTATGACTCATAAGAAAACCTTACGAGTGGACTACACGAGTCATACCATGTTCTGAAATACTTTCCTATTCCATTTTTACTAAGATTCCTTTATTAGTTTTGGACGCTATAAATACCTTAGGGTTATTCCTTTATTAGGTTACACACTATTACACAATTTTACATTATTTTACATACTTTTAGCATACTTTGATCATTGAGATTCTGTTCTTGAGATTTTGAGTTTTTATTCAATTGGAGACTTTGGATTTTCTTTCTCTCATTATTGTGCAATTAATTGCATGTGTTCTTTATTGATTATCATAGACTGTTGCATGAATATGAGCGACTAATTTCCTTGTCTAGGGTTATGTGAACCATGGAGGATTAGCTCCGTAGAAGAAGTAGGAGATTCATCTATTCTATTATAGTTTCATGTATCTTAATCTTCTTCATAGTAATTGACCTCAGAGCTACTGCAAAAGCTTGAGGATTGTCCGTATTTGAGAACCTCCTCACAAAGGAGTTTGAGATTAGGAAAAAGGGATTAAGACTGTAATTTGAGATTCCCGTCCATCTTATAATTTTTCCATCTCATCTAATAAAGTCGAGAATCAAAACATAAAAATTAAAATAAGGTCATAAGAAATAGGCAATAAGGCGACACCCTGAGACTCACAAGGTAAAGGGTGAGATTTATCAATATGTTCATAAGATGATTGATAGTACATAACTTGTCGACTTTTCATGCAGAGCAAGAGAATAGGTGAGCTTAACACGATAAGTTTACGGAGTTGAGAAGCTAGTGGGAACACAGTCCTAGTGTTTGTCTTCTACTGTTTACAAATCCAAGCATTTAATTCTCTTACTATTCACTATTCACTACAAATTCCCCCCATTTAATTTTCTGCATTGCTCGTGGATTTTGTCAAGTTTGTGATTCTGTTTAACATTTTCCCTGTTGGTTCAACCCCGACATGGTTTAGGTTACTATTTATGACATCGACCACAACATACTTCATTGGATATTAGTTTTGGGCGACATAAAATTTTAGCACCATTTTTGGGGAAGACGACATGAATTATTGATTGAAGTTGGTCAAGTTCACGAGTGTTATTTTATGTTCTTGATTTGGTATATGCCGGTGTATACCAAATACTAGGAGTTAAGGCAATCCATTGCTTCCATTAGATCCAGAGTTGAAAGAATCCTTCAAACACTGATAAGGATGGTAGAAAAAGTATGAGATATTCCACCTGAAGAGGTTCAGGATGCTCCCAATGCAATACCCTATTATGTTCCAAGTGACCCATAGAATGTTGCTGATAGATAGACAAAGCACTTATTAGCGAAAGAAGCCAAGGTGGACTAGTTAGCTGAAGAGGCTAGGCCAGCTCAGCAAGCAGAACTAGCCAGGCCAAGACAAGTGGCCGAGCATCGAGATAGAGATCAAAAAGGCAGAACTCCAAAAATTTCAGCCTATCAGTATCTTCAACCATATGATCAAGACAAGGAAATGGAATATATTTTACCTACTGAGACAAGAGCCATCATTCCTCCTGCTCTACCTCACAATGTTAAATTTGACATTACTAGTGCAATGATCTAATTGCTAAACTTGAAGGGTGTGTTTTTGAGATCAATGACAGATAAAGAAAACATGTATCTTGCTAATTTTAATGGCATTTGTACGTCATGTACTATTCCCGGGGTGAACTAGGAAGCTTTGAGGTTGAGGTTGTTCCCATTCTCGCTGACTTGAGAAGCATCACTATGGTTAATAGAACTTCTAATGGGTTTAATCACTACTTTGCATGAGTTGTATAGATAATTTTTGAATATACTCTCCCCTCATGAAAAGATGCTACAGTTGAAAGATGAAATTTATAATTTTAGACAGCTACCTGTAGAACCCATGTGTGAGGCATAGTTCAGGCTAAAAAAGAAGCGGTACCTAGTACCTAATCACAGAATTACAGGGTCTAATTTGTTGGAAATCTTCTATAGATCCCTGAATGTAAGTTCTAGAGCAATGAAAAATATAATTTTGGGAGATGCATTTATGCATCTTTGATGGCATGTTGTGCAAGATATGCTAGATGATATTTTGGTGACTAATTAAGGTTGGCACACTGAAGATGCTGAGAGAGGTGCAGGTAAATATGATATTGGAGAAACTAATAATTATGGAGTTGGTCATGATTTGGTAGCGTAAGAGGTTGCCCAAATTCAAACACACATTGGACTTCTTACAAAATAATTTGCAATAATGAGTGCTAGAAAGTGAATGCAGTAAGAGTGCAGAGTTCTACTTCTAGAACTTACGAGACCGAGTCTAAAAAAAAAGTAAAGTATCTTGATCATTAGTTGGTAGATTTCTGATCCCTAGGGCAAGGGAATCAAGGTTGGAACTATTACAATGATAGATACCGAGACAAGAGAAGAGACTGAGATAGTGATTGGAGATGTAAGGATGACTACAAAGATAAGAGTGACAAATATGTCCCACCAGGTAGTTGGGATACCAAGTCTAGAATGGAGGCAATATTGTCAAAAATAGTTAAAGGCCAAGAAAGTCAAGAGATCTATCTTAAGGAGATTAAGGCAGACCTACCAGGGATGAAAATGCAGGTTGAATAACATGCTAATGCAATAAAAATAATGGAGCAATAGTATGGATAGATGTTGGTAAAATTAAAGCAAAGGCAGCCTGTCACTCTTCCTAGTAATACGGTGTTGAACCTGAAGAATGATAGTCATTGCCAGCCATTACCACTCAGAGTGGTAAAACTACCATAGATCCACCTGTACCTACCTTTCTCGATTCAAAGAATGATGATGATCCTGTTAATATTGAGAATAAAAACTAGCAAAATAGAGTAAAGGATAGGGTTAAGGAGCCTATTTTGAAGACTACCAAGACCTCGCTCTCCGTTTCCTCAGAGATTGAAAAAAAGTAACAAAAGGGTTAATATCAGAAGTTGCTGTCTATGTTAGCGAAGTTGTCTGTTAACATTACACTTGTAGAGGAATTATAACAACTACCTGTATATGCAAAGTTCATGAAGGATTTAGTCACTAAGAAGCGGACAATCAGTTATGAGCCAGATGACAATGTTCATCACTGCAGTGCTATTGCTACTAGATTGTTGGTAGAGAAGAAAGAGGATCTTGTTGCTTTCACCATACCTTGAATCATTGGATATTTTAACTTTACTCAAGCAATATATAGTCTTGGAGCTAGTATCAATCTTATACCACTAGTGGTGTTTAAGCAGTCGGGGTTGGAAGCATCCAAACCCACATATATGATACTAGTAAAGGCAGATCGGACGGTGAAAAACTCAACTGGTATTCTATGTGATGTATTGGTAAATGTGTCTTCTTTCATTTTTCTTGATTTCGTGATACTAGATTGTGAAGTAGACTCTCAAGTTTCGATTATCTTAGGCAGGCCATTCATAGCTATAGAAAGAACTTTGATTGATATGGAGTTAGGACATATGATGTTCAAACTCAATAATGAGAATGTGATATTTATATTCATTCCATGTGATAGACGATTGAGTTAAAGGTAGTATTTGTGATTGATGTTTTTGATAAGGAAATGGTCTCATATCATGATCTTGATGCAGTAACTAATTGGGATGATACTTCTGTAGCTGTTTCTATTGAAGAAAGGCTGGGTGTTAAAGCCTTAAAAACAATGATTATTAACTTCGACATCAATGGTATTAAAGACTATGATGAGATGGTATATACACTTTATATGAGTGGTTCTTACAATGTTGCACCAAATAAACTTGATTTGAATCTGAAAAATAGAACCACTCTACCTGCTCTCCCATTTATTGAGGATCCACCCTTATTAATATGAAGACCCTTCTTATTATTTGCGATATGCATTTTTAGGGGCCAACAACACTTTCTCGGTTGTCATTGCAACTGACTTGATGCAGATAGAAGTGGAAGCTTTATTATCAGTGCTACAGAGATTCAAGAGGGCCATTGGTTTATAAATTCTAGATATTGTGGGTATCCCTCCTGGTCTTTGTACTCAAAATATCCAACTTGAATTGGATTGTGTTCCAAATATAGAACATCAACGTCAGCTAAATCCTCTTATGTAGAAGGTGGTGAAGAAAGAAATAATTAAATGGTTAGATAATGGTGTAGTATATCCCATTGCTGTTAACAATTGGATCAGTATAGTATAATGTCTTCCAAAGAAGGGCGATATTACTGTTGTGCCTAATGAGAAGAATGAGCTAGTACTAATAAGGCCAGTCACAGGATAGAGAGTGAGTATGGATTACGGGAAACTAAATACATGGACCCAGAAGGATCATTTCCCTATGCCCTTTATGGATCAGATTCATGACAGACTTACGGGCAGGGGGTGTTATTGTTTTCTTAATGGGTATTTGGGATACAATCAGATCACTATTGCACCCAAAGACCAAGATAAGACAACCTTCACTTTTTCTTATGGGGCCTTTGCATTTAGACGTATATCATTTGGCTTATGTAACGCTCCAGCCATATTTCTAAGATGTATGATGTCAATTGTCTCTGACATGGTAGAACACACTATCAAAGTATTCATGGATGATTTTTTGGTAGTTGGTGAATCTTTTGATGACTGTCTGGTTCACTTAGCAAGAACTCTTCGTAGATGTGAGGAATGCAACTTGGTACTTAATTAAGAAAAGTGCCATTTCATGGTTAAAAAAGGCATTGTTCTTGGGTACAAGATTTAAAAAAGGGGTATAAAAGTAGACAGAGCTAAAATTGAAGTGATCGATAAATTACCTCCAACAATTTTTGTGAAGGCTATTCGAAGCTTTCTAGGTCATGCAGGTTTTTTATAGGCGATTCATCAAGGATTTCTCAAAGATTTACAAACCTCTTTGCAAGCATCTTGAGAAAGAGGTGATGTTTGATTTCAATGAAGCATGCTTGAAGGCTTTTGAATGTCTAAAAGAGTAGTTAATGACAGCTCCTATCATTGTGTCCCCTAGTTGGTCCTTGCCATTTAAGATTAAGTGTGATGCAAGTGGAGAGGCCTTAGGTTATATCCTAGTACAAAGAAAAGAAAAGATCCTTCATCCCATCTAATATGCCAGCAAAGCATTAAACCCTACTCAAAAGAACTACACAGTTACTGAACAAGAGTTATTAGCTGTAGTTTTTGCCTTTGAGAAATTTCGATCTTATCTGATTGATACGAAGGTAATAGTACACACTGATCATGCAACATTGAGGTACTTGATGGCAAAAAAAATGCAAAGCCTAGATTGATTTGGGGGATTCTCTTGCTACAAAAGTTTGATTTCGAGGTGAAGGACAGAAAAAACACAAAGAATCAAGTTGTAGGTCACTTGTCTAGACTTGCAGCAAAATCCATACAGAAGATAGAAGATAGAAGATGGACTCGAGATTGATGATATTTTTCTAGATGAGCAGATATTGTCTTCTTCTCAAGATCTAATTCCATGGTTTGTTGACTATGCAAATTATCTAGCAAGTGATCTATTCCTAGAAGACCTTTCCTTCCAGCAGAGAAAGAAATTTATGCATGAGGTAAGGAAATTTTTCTAGGATAAACCTTAATTATTTTTAATTTGTGCGGATGGGGTTATTAGTAGATGCATCCCCGAAGTAGATATGATGCGCATCCTTGAGGCTTGTCATGCTTCACCAGCTGGAAATCAACATGGAGGAACCCACACAGCCCATAAGATCTTGCAATGTGGATACGACTGGCCTATAATATACAAGGATGCTCATGACTTTCTTCAGACTGTGACCAATGCCAATGGCAAGGTAATATCTCCAGGTGCCATGAACTTCCTATGACCCCTATTTTAGAATTGAAGTTGTATGATGTATAGAGTGTAGATTTTATGGGTCCTTTTGTAAGCCTCTTTGGTATGAAGTACATTCTTGTGGCAGTGGATTATGTGTCTAAATAAGTGGAAACGGTTTCTCTCCCCAACAATGAAGGAAGAAGTGTCACTGCATTTTTGAAAAAGTATATCTTTTCCCGATTTAGCACACTACGTGTAATCATTAGTGATAGTGGGTCATATTTTGTAATCGCCTATTTAAGAGTCTACTTGAAAAGTATAGAGTAAAGCATAAGGTGACAACACCTTACCATCCATAGACTAGTGGAAAAGTTGAGGTGTCCAACAAAGAGATAAATTCCATTTTGGCGAAGACTGTGAATGCCAATCAGATTGATTGGTCGAGAAAATTAGATGATGCATTATGGGACTACCAAACAACTTTCAAGACTCCCATAGGTGCTTCTCCATATCAGTTGGTGTATGGAAAGACATGTCACTTTCCTGTAGAACTTGAACATAAAGGACATGGGCGTTGAAGAAATTAAATTTTGAGTGGCAGGATGCAACCATAGCAAGAATGGGTAAGATGAATAAGTTGGATGAATTTTGACTCTGGGATTATGAGAGTTCTACACTTTATAAAGAGAAGATGAAGCTGTATCATGATCTCAAAATTGAGAAAAGAATATTTGAGCAAGGTGACCAGGTATTGCTATATAACTCAAGACTTCGCTTATTTCTAAGTTAGTTGAAGTCTAGGTGGTTTGGTTCATTTACTGTGAAAAGAGTGTTTCCAAATGGTGCTTTGTAAATAAAGCATGATGGAGAAGCCCTATTCAAAGTGAATAGGAAAAGTTCAAAACACTAAATGGGTAACACTGAGGAAATTAAGATGATTTTTGAGATTGACCTAGGTGAAGTCTAAATAACTAAGGCAATTACATCGTGCCCCGATGTTAAATCAAGTGCTGCATGGGAGGAAAACCATGAGGCTATTTAGTGAAGTCTAAGAATCCAACTCATCCCCATCATGCCACGATCTTAACTCAAGTGCTGTGTGGGAAGCAACCCATGTTTTGTACTTAATAATTTATTGGATAATATGTGTGTTTAGTGTGTAGGATAGAAGGCTGCGGGAGTGTACCAGAAATTGTAGGAACATGGTCATAGGAGTTCATAAGTCATAGCCACACATTACAACTCTTGAGAAATAGTTGTAAGGACCTGGGACTTAAATCATATCCAGGTAAGTGGTAACTGGAGTCTTTATGACTCTCAAAATGAGTTGTAACATCTGTTGATGACTCATCACCATGAGTCGTAATGACACCAGACCCAGGTAAGGTTCCAAGTCTTTACGGAGGGAGTCTAATACCTATTAGCATTGGTTACGAGTTATATGCATGAATCGTAACCAAACTTACCAGTTTAAGGGTCACAGGTCAACCCGACCCAAATCACCTTTTAAACAAAAGAGGGGTACCCGAATCGGGTACCTAATATTTCAAACAAAGCACTCCCTTCATTGATACAGATTTCCAAGCTCTAATAACATGAAATTCTCTCCAAAACACAAATCAATCAAGTGGATCCTCCCAAAAATTCAAAATTTATCAAGATTTAGAGTAAAAAAGGTGTTGAACTCAAGAAATCTAAAACCTTAAGAAATCAAGTAAGTCTTCATGCTTAAAAGCTTTACGTTTCGAGTCAAATATAAAAAATGAGTTGAGATTTTAGAATTTCTTCAGTTGCAAATGTATGTATATGAATATTCAAGCCTTATTTCTTGAAATTCTTACTTCATAATGTGCTATTAGGAGTGAACTCAAAACTTGGTCCCTTAAATGTATGTTTTTGATGAATGTAGGAGGGGGGGGGGGGGGGGTAGTGCAGTGTTTTATGTTGTGGGGTTGAGTATTAGAAGCAATTGATCTAAACCTTAACATTGCAATGAATACGAAACTCTTAACGACTCATAAGCTCACTTAATGAGTCATTACTAGACCCATATCCATTGATAACATAAAGGATTAGCAGAATTGTGGGTTCTGGTAATGTTACAACTCACCTGAATGAGTTGTAACCAACCCCTACGAATCATAAACATGAGTCATAATGATTGGGTAGATCAGAAATAATAGGGATTTGTTCTGATCTTCTTACAAGTTAGTTAGGAGGACTCATAAGCTTACTAGTGAACATGGATAAATACACTATTTACCTTACGACTTGTACATATGAGTCGTACCCAATGGTTATGACTCAGCCCCCCCAATCGTAAGGAGTCCAGTAAAGACACACTGACACTAAAATTTTTTATTTTTCTTTTCCATTCCTTAGATATAACTAATTGGTCTTGTGAAACACGTACAAATGGTTCCTAAAGGTGAGTCAACCTCTAAGAAAGCATCAAAGAATAGGAACAAGAAGAAACCGACTCCTAAGTCTGACTACCAACTGAGAAATAAGAAAACCAATGAGTCAAGTGGTGACCTCATATAATAACCACTTAAAAAGAAGGCAGACCCCAGGGGAAAATGACCTTGAGGAAAGAAAATTGTCACAAAAGAGGAACCTCCAAGGGGACCCAGGAGGAAAAATTTGAGCACTTCCTCTCCACGCTCACCATCATCTTCTATGGATAACGATGATGATGAAAAAGTAGAATATGATGGTGATGCAGGTACTGAAATCTTAATTTCCTATGAGGTAGAATCGGAGAATGAGAGTAATACTGAGGAGGATGTCACCCCTATTGACATGCAGGACCCACCCCAAATCCCTCTATCCATTAAACTTGATCCAGTTCCTATTGTTGAATGGTAGGGGTACCCCGATATGCAGGATACTTACAATAATGGTATAAGCATGAACCCTTCTACTGGAAGGAAAAAGGCGTATCTATCTTGAAGGAAGGTTAACCACAATAGGCATGTCTGAGATGCCTGATTTTGAAGCCAGATTTTAGAAGTACAGATTTTAGTGGATGAACTCAAAACTAGGAAAGTTTAGTCCTGCATTAGTGCAGGAATTCTGCTCAGCCTACAAAGGAAAGTTTAAGAGACAATATCAATAGGGAAATTTGTGGAAAGGTGAGGAACCAATAACATCCTTGACAATTCATGGAGTACAGGTGAACATTTTCCCACATACTATTTTTAGGTTCTTGAATGGACTAAATTTCTAGCCTCCAGTGAACACAACTGAGATTAACTACCACATGGTAGAAATGCAGAAAGTTACAAAAGAAGCTCATGGGGTCAGAAGATAAGATGAGGCACTTCTGGTGGATAACAGGTTTGATTTCTATAAATGGGGAAGAAGTTAGTTAGGTAGTTGGTGGACCAAGAGTGACATCACAATAGATTGCAAAGCATACCTTGAGTTTTGAGGCCAAGTCAAGGTCGACGTTGGCTCAACATAGATTGTGTCCTTCTATTGGGGACAATGTGCTTAGTCTGGTCTGAGCGACATTGGTAGCAGAACTTATGGAGGGTTATGAATTTGATGTGGGTCAATTCTTATCTAGAGATATACGAGACCGAGCAGTGGGAGGAGAAAACTTGGTTTTGGCATTCCCATGTATGATAACTCAGATTTTCTTGGAAGCATAGGTGCCGAAACTGCCCGAGATAAATCAATTCATTGAGATAAAGAATACCATGGACTTAGGGTTGATTCGGGATGCATCTAATCCTATGATAAGGCAGGCAAATCAAGAGGCAAAATTTCTAGCTCAAGTAGTGCAGAGCCGAGGAGAAAGTATAGAAGTTTCTAGAGTTGATGAGGTCGCAGTTGAGGGTGGCCAGTCTGAGCCACAACATTCTAGCACAACCTTACTAGCCATCACTTTGATTTCACCACCTACTACAACCACACGACTTTTATCATCCAGATCTACACCACCAGGGTATGGGATTCTATCCTAGGCTAATTTAAATAAAATTATGAAAAGGTTGGGAATTGTCGAAGCAAAGGTAAAATTAGTGGAGAACGGTATGCAACCTTGAGTTGAGAACAAGATGGAAGAACAAAAAAGGAGAATCCAGAGAAGACTAGATGGTTTTGAGCAGAGAATCATACGTTAGTTGTATGATATGCCATTTTTCCTAGCATATGTTATAATAGAGATTGAGCCTGAGGTAGAAGTTGAAAACTTTTGTAGTGTTCTAATGGGGGAGAAAGCAGAGAGAGAAAGAAGAGAAAACACCGAAGCACTAAAAAAGGCAAAGAAAGCAAATATACAGAGTGATAAGGACTGACAGGTGAGGGTTGAAGAGATGGTAATTGGTACTGGTAGCTCAAACCAATAAGTAATGATATTGAGAGGGGTAGTGACATAGCCCCAATACCAGATAGATCTTTGAGAGCACCGACCATAACCGGTGCCACTATTGTAGAGACGATCCTGATAATTGAAGGGACTAATAATGAGGAGAGTAGGGCCCAGTCTGAGGGTCCCGTGCTGATGCAGTTTGAGAAGACGCCTAGGTATGTCCTATTCCTCTTTTATTTTATTGCTAGATGCACTGAGGATAATGCATAGGTTTTAGTTGGGGGTGGGGGGTGTACCACAATCACCATGGGTTACACTTGCCTTATTTCAAAACCCGTAGGCCACAATATGAAAAAGTTGTGAACCAACATTTTTGTGTTGTTTTTGTGGGTCTTGTTTGATGCTTAATTAAGAAGAATGATGTGTGTAGGCAGTTGAGAATATGTGAAAATTTTTGAAAAAAAAGGGATACCACTCCTAAATTTTTTCTATGTAATACTGTGTGATCTGTATGTATGTGACGACCGAGAATCTCTTAATGGCATTAGCATTAGAAATGAAATTACCTATGGCATATAGTTGCATGAATTGGATAAGTAGTTACTGAAATTGTGACCCTGTACCATGTGAGATTGAGATAGTACCTAGTTTCCAGTGTGTACGAAATCCAAAATTTGACTGGTTGCTATTGCCTAAAATATAGAATGGTCTGCTAGGAGATGATCATAGGTTATTTTTCAATTTAGTCCACTCAAATGAAATATTGATCTAAAATTTGAGCATAATTGACCTGTTTTTGTTGTTTACGCCAATTTTACCTTCATGTTTAACTACAATGAACTTGTTTTTAGCCCTGGTCCTCCTTGGACACTGTGCACCTCAACTTAAGAAATCTCCTAAGTTGAGGGTGCCTATTATAGAGGTGTGTAGGGAAAGACGAGTATGAAGAAAATGTGTAGAAAGAAATATGACACATGACAGGAGTTGTGAAAATAGAAAAAAAAGACTAAAAAAATTTTGCAAGAAAAAGAAAAGGAAAAAAAATATGAAAATAAAACCGCACCTGGCCCACAAATAGGCATGAAAAAGAATAAAATGGAGAAACAAGGGTGAAGTAAATAAAAAGTTGGTAGAAAAAGTGAACCTCGAATAAAACATAGTGCCAATGAGGTTAAGTCACTTAAAAGATCCCTACCATATCGTAACCAGCCCAAAGCCTATGTTACAAGACTAACAAAGTCCTTTAGTGATCTTATCCTGACTGTTTGAAAATTTAGGTAAAGAGCATAAGGGCAAGCCTATGGCGTTCTGTGTATACTGGCCAAAACTTCTTTGTGAGTGACTCTAGACCATCCCTGAAATAATAGAATGAATCGAGCTGAGTGATAGGGAATTCTTTGAATATGAGGGTGCATGGGATACAGTGCCAAGTTACTTATCTGTTTGGGTAGTGTGTATTGTTTGGGCCTAGCTGTTCATTGCTAATGTAATACCATCATTAGATTCTTGCATGTCATACTGTTGCACCAAGTCTTTATACACAGTACTTTTTGATCAACAAGAGATAAGGGGGTAAAAATGTGTTCTCTAGCTGAATAAGAAATCAACTGCAAACTATTTGACAGATCTTTGAAGTTAAGTATCGTATCTTTGTGGGTATGAATTGTGGTTTGCCTGAGGACATGCAAAAGTCTAAGTTAAGGGTGTTGATGCACCATGGAAATACTGCACATCAAAGAATTTATGCTTGGATTTAGGTTAGTTTGGTAGATATGATATGGTTTTGTGGTTTTTGCAGGCGAAATAGGTTAACAATGGTCTTGGAAAGAAAATGGAAGAAAGAGTGCTAAAAATGGAGAAGACTGACCATATTACGAGTTTGGTATATCAGTTATAAATTAATCATTCGAGTCATGAGGAACGGTTGTAAGGAGAGGAGAATACAAAATTAAAATCAAGAGTTGAAGTCACAGAAGAATAAGAGTCATAAGATCTGGTTACGACTCGTAACAAGATGTCATAAAGAAACCAGTGTTCAAATCCCTAAAAGTCTAAAGCTCAAGTGATGACGAGTGAAGGCCACGAGTCATAAGGACTACATACGACTTGTGGTAATGAATCATAAGTAAAATAGAAATTTGAAGTCCTGAAGATCAGTTACTGGAATACATACGATTGGCAAGGTATGGCTCGTAAGAAGACCTTACGAGTGGACTACACGAGTTGTACTGAGTGCCAACATACTTTTCCTATTACATTTTTATTAGGATTCCTTTATTATTTTTGGACACTATAAATACCTTAGGGTTATTTCTTTATTAGTTTATGCACTATTAGGCACTTTTACATTATTTTACATACTTTTAGCATACTTTGATAATTGAGATTCTGTTCTTGAGATTTTGAGTTTTATTCAATTGGAGACTTTGGATATCCTTTCTCTATTTATTGTGCAATCAATTACATGTGTTTTTTATTGATTATCATGGACTATTGAATGAACATGAGCGGCTAATTCCCTTAGCTAGGGTTGTAGGAGACCTGTCGAATTAATAAAATAGAGGAAGTGCCAAGTCATTCTAGATAAAGATTCTTGCATGTATTGGGTTTTCTTTATTCTTATTGATTTCTTAATTGGAACACATGCTAAGATCCATCCTAGAGTATCACTACTTACTCCACAAGAGGAGTAGTGGCTAGGAAAAGAAGATTACAATGGTGATTTTGGGTTAACTGCTAAAATAAGCTCACCTGTACTATCTTTTTAAGGTGATTAAATTTCATCTAATGACTTGAGAATCAAAAGGTAATAGTTAAACTGTGATTTAGGATAAGGATTAGTGAGGAGACACCCTGAGACTTACTAGGTAAAGGGCGATATCCTTCAATGAGTCCACAAGACAATTGATGGTACATAACTTATCAGATTATGCAAGCAAGGTATTGAAATAGTCTAACTTTGCATGATAAATCTTCAGAGTTGAGAATCCAGGGGGAACATAAGCCTAGTTTTCATCGTAGATTGTCTACAACCAAAAGAATCCAATTCTTGTCCTTTTAACTATTTTAGAAAATCCCTTCTTTTACTTTCTGCATTGCCTGGTGATTCAACAAATTAAAAAAAGATTTCTGATGTATTCCCTATGGGATCGACCCCAACCTAATTAGGTTACTATATTTTGACAATGACCACTTTATCCTTATAAGAAGGGGTAGTTTAGGCGTTATCAAGTTTTTGTGCCATTTTTAGGGAATATAATTTTTGAGTTCTTGACTGATGTTGTTGGAGTTATCGGGTTTTACTTTTTATTTGTTTATTCTGATATCCCTCTTATTGACATGAAAACTTATCTAGAAGAAGTGTGGAGTGTTGATGACTCCTTATTTATTGATCCTTATCCTTTTGATACTACAGGAGCATGATTGATATATTATTGGAACATAATGAGAGCATGCTTAACATATTGGCGCTCTTGGAGGAAGGAAATCAAGAGAGTATTCAAAAGGTTGATAGTTTTGGCCTAGATATTCACCACTTACAAGTAGAATTGGATGCAAAACCTGGTACGTGTAACGCCCAACAACCTAGTTATGGGTGGTGTGAGACTAAAAATCTTTTGAGAAGTTAACTTGAGGAGCTAAAAGTAGAAGAGTCAAAAATTTCTCATACTCTTATGGATAATGTCACGCTTAAGGAAAGAATACTAGAGTTATGTGAGGATGTAAATAAGACTGTGAATCCTGAGTTGGAGTGTATTAGACCTCATTCGAAGCATTTTTTCATATTGTGTTTGGATAGTCAGATCTTTATCAAGCCATTCAAGACTGAAGAAAAGTGCAAAGAGGAGAAAACATATGTCTATATTCTTAAATTTGTTGAGCCAGAATCAAAGAAGTACATTCCTCACTTAAGGGTCAAGAAGTGTAGTACGCCACATCTACTGCTTGGTTTCTTGATCTTTATATCACCACCCCTTGAGCATAAAGAAAAATCAGAAAAACAATTAGGGGTGAAATTCATAAGTTCAAAGTATAAAGAGAAAATTGGAGGCCAACTCTTGGTCTACCTCGATGAATTCTGAGTAATCAAGGTACCCATGGTCTTATTGGTGAAGTATGAGTAACCAACGAAGACCCATCATTCCGCGATGTGAAATCAGGCGCTTTTTGGGAGGCAACCCAAGGTATTTTATTATTTGTACGTTTTATTATGATTGATGTCAAATATTCGCACCTATGGTGCCACAGGTATTTGTCTAACTCTCTCATTTGTAGTGGCCCAATGCATTTGGGACAATGCATGTCTTAAATTGAGGGTAGGGTTGCTTGTGAGTCTTGATGTCCTTTTGGAGTTTTTATAGCCGTGCCTCTTTCCCCGGAGTCTTGTTCCTAGTAGAGCCTGCAAGTTTAGGCGTATTTTGTTTTGTTTCATGATGTTTTGTTTTTCACTAGAAGACAACTGAATATCTAGGAAAGTTGACATGTTTTGTTGATTTTTGAGAAAATTATACCCCTTCAATAGCTTGTTTTTAAACTATGTGATATGTATATATATGTGACTATTATTTATGGCATTAGAATTAGGGATATAATAATCATTGCTAACAATTACATGAACTAGATAGGTAGTAGCTGGTGATGTAAACTTGGGCCATGTGTGTTTGAGATACTACTTAGTTTTCTTTGTGTGTTGAATCTAAAACTTGTCTGCTTAGTATTTACTAGGTTGTAGGATAGTCAATTAGGAAAGGATCATAGGCCGTTCTTGAAATAAGTTCACTTTTAGTCTAAATGACCATCCAAATGTGAATTAGTATCCCGTGATCCCGATTTTGAGAATGCATAGCCTATTTCTTTGTTTTTACCTTTAACCTTCCTATTTGTGTTACAATAAACCTATTTTGGTCCTGGTCCTCCTTGAATATTGTACACCTCAACTCAGGCAAATCACCTTAAGTTGAGGGTGGCTATCATAGGGTGCGTAATGTGAAGTGGGTATAAAGAAGGGCAAAATAAGAGAAAAGATAGTAGGGATGGGTGTGGTGGAAAAAGAAAAAAGAAAATTTTGGAAAAAGAAAAGAAAAAGAAAAAGAAAGAATAAGAGAAACCACACCGAACCTAAATGTGCAATAAAAGAATAAAAATGGAGAAATAAGGGTGGAATAAAAAAATTGGTTGATAAGTGACCCTAACGTAAGTGTAGTGCCAAAGAGGCTTAGACACTAAATTTTCATATATCGTACCAGACCCCAAGTATGCATTACAAGCCGAGTAAAGTCCTATTGTGATCCTAATGCAACTATCTAAAAGCAAAGGTAAATAAAAAGCTAAGGTAAAGAAAATAAGGGCAAGCCTATGGTATTTGATGCGCATTGGTGAAACTTCAGTTGTGAGTTTGATTGTATTTTGACTGTCCCTGCATTGAAATGTATGATTTCATATGAGTGAGTGGTACGTCTTTGATGTGAGGGAACAAGGGTTGCATCTCTAGCTGCTTACAAGTTTGGGTAGTGTAACTTGTACAAATTAATGGTTGCTTGTTGCTAATATAATGACATATCTTGATTCCTTTGTGTCACATTGTTGTGCTTCATGAATACACACAGTGGGATTTAAAGTATTGAAATTGGAGAGGATAATGTATTTTGAGCTAAATTTGATGATTGACTTCCATGGGTATCTTAGGTTTCTCTTGGTTAAGCATCGTCGTATTATTTTGTTGCCTGAGGACATGCAACGTTCTAAGTTGAGGGTCTTGATGTGCTATGGATTCATAGATTACGATGCTTAAACTTGGAGAATATGCATGCACTTATGGTTATTTTGTTGGACCTAATGTTATTTTGGAGTGATTTTGCAGGAAACTAGGTTTTGGATGCTAAACGAAAGAAAAAGATGAAAAGTTGAAGTTTTGGCTACTTTGGATGCTAAACGAAAGAAAAAGATAAAAATTTGAAGTTTTGGGTGACTTAAGAAGGAACTTACTAGGAGTAGGTGCCACTTACTTAATTAGGTTCCTATGTAGGTGCCTAAGTAAGTGTCAGAACTTGAGGTCCAGAGGATCAAAAGCAAAAAATAAAGAAGACCCTGTCACTTACCAAGGGCACCAACGGTCCGTAGGTGACCTTAGTAAGTGATAGAGTCTTCTTTTTTCTCCTTCTGAGCCTCTGGACTTCAAGTTCTCATTAACTCCTCCTCGATCCTCGTCAATCAGAACAACAACTGCAGAAAATAATATACACCAAAACACGTACCCATGAATACGCCGCGTCAAAACATCCATCACCAAGGAAAATAAAAATAGGCTAATAGTTGATCCCTTGTGCAACCATGTCAATGAAGGAAAGGGTTCTTAATCTCCTCCTACCATCCTCACACATGTCTTCTCTCTGTTAGACATGTCCTAAATCAACCTTGTGTATGACATAGACATCCCTCAAGCCTCCAAGCACCTCCACAAAATCTCCTTAGGGACTTCGTCATATGTCTTCTTAAGATCAGTGTAAACCATGTGCAAGTCCTTCTTCCTCTAGCTAAATTTCTCCACTAATCTCATCACGAGGTGAATAGCCTCAGTAGTTGAACAACCTGGCATGAAATCAAACTGATTATCAGAAATAGTCATGATCCCCCTCAGCCTCAATTCTACCACCTTTTCCCAAACCTTTATAGTATGACTCAACAACTTGATACCCCTATAGATGTTACAACTCTAAATGTCCCTCTTGTTATTATATAATGGAATCATCGTACTCCATGTCTAAGCTTCAGGCATCTTCGCCACCCTAAGGATGATGTTAAATAACCTTGTCAGCCACTCACAACTTGCCTGACCATTCCTCTTAAAAAAATCCATCAAAATCTCAACTGGCCCAACTGACCTACCCCTACACATCCCACAAATAGACCCCGTGACCTCCTCAACCTTAATACACCTACAATAACCATAATTGCGACACCTCTCTGAGTTCTCCAACTCCCCTAATACAAAACCTTTATCCCCCTCGTCGCTCAAATATCTATGGAAATAGGACTTCTACCTCTTTCTACTAAGGTTATTCTCAACCAACACTCTGCCATCCTCTCCCTTAATGACCTTCACTTGATTAAGGTCACTATCCCTCCGCTCCGTGGCCTTGCAGGCCTATACAACCTCTTATCCTTATTTTTATCCTCTAAAGTTGCATACAAGCTCTCGAAAGATACTGTCTTAGCCGCCGTAACATCAAAGTTTGTTATACTTGTTGTTTATGTTGATGACATAAATCTAACTAGAACTCCAGAAAAGGTCCAAAAGGCAATTGAATAGCTAAATAAAGAATTTGAGATGAAAGATCTTGAAAAGGCAAAACTTTGTCTTAGTCTATAGATTGAACATTTAGCAGACGAGGTCTTTATCCACCAATTTTCCTATACCGAGAAGGTTTTGAAATGATTTTACATGGACAAAGCACATCCATTAAGTACTATAACAGTTATTCGATCACTTGAGGTGAGTAAAGACCCGTTCAAGCCTCCAGAAGAGGGTGAAGAAATTCTAGGTCCCAAAGTATTATAGCTTAGTGCTATTGGTTCACTTATGTATCTTGCTAACACTGCAAGGTATGATTAGCATTTTCCGTTGATTTTCTAGCAAGGTATAGTTCTTCTCTTACACTTAGACACGAGAATGAAGTTAAGCATATATTGCGATATCTAAAAGGGACTACTGATATAGGTCTATTTTATACTAACAAAAAGTAGTGCAGATTTTACTGGTCATGCAGATGTAGGTTATTTATATGACCCACATAAAGCTCAATCTCAAATAGATTATGTGTTTACATACAAAGGTATTATTATATCACGACTATCTACAAAGTTGTCTATTATTGCAACTTTTTCAAATCATATTGAGATAATAGTTATTCATGAAGTAAGTAGAGAATGTGTGTGGTTGAGATCGGTCATACATTTCATCAAAAAGAAAGATGTGGCCTGAAGTGTGATGTCAGGATATTCACCATCCTATATGAAGACAATGCTGCATGCATACCCTAATTAAAGGGAGGCTGTATAAAAAGAGATTGAGATTGAACAAAACACATCTTGCAGAAGTTGTTCTTCACATATGATCTCTATAAAAATGGTGATATTGATGTACAATAAATCCGTTCAAATTATAGTCCCACAAATTTGTTCACTAAATCTTTATTAACTTCAACTCTTGAGAAGATGACACACAAGATTGGAATGTGAAGACTTCACCATCTAAACCATAGTTTTCATCATGGGGAGTAAGGATATGTGTTGTACTCTTTTTTCTTAATCAAGATTTTTTTTTCTACTGATTTTTTCTGATAAGGTTTTTATTGAGGTAGCAAGTAAATGTGTATTTAACAAATTTTCTTTGGACATCCAAGGGGAGTGTTGTGATATTAGTGGATGGGCATGTGTCAGATCATGGTATAACGTTGGAGCCCAAGAATTTTCACCTATTATAGTGTGACCTAGTAATGAACTTGGGGTCCATGTTTGTTGGCCTATTTATATGGCCATTCTACCTTTGAATATATATATATATATATATATATATATACATAGAAGCATAGAAATAGAAAAGGATTATTACTATTTATATTCTCCCCTTTTTGCCTTTGGTTACCTTTCTTTAAGTTTAATATTTGCTCTATTTCATAACACATTATTACTTAAAATGACAATTAAGCTATTTTCTTCCTTCTTTTATTTTCCAATGGTAATCTTAAAAAATAAAAGAACTTTTCATTGTTTTTTTTCTTACATTTCTTTGTAAGACTTTTTCCATGAAACTTTTTTCATGTATTAATATTGTATAAATGGTGTGTGTGTGAGTATATATATATATATATATATATATATATAATATCGATATTATATAAATAGTTAGATAGTGTATATGCAATGTATCAATATTGTAAAAATAGTGAGCAACCATGTATTGACATTGTATAAATAGCATTTAAATGTTTATCAATATTGTATAAATAATATACAAACATATATCGATGTTGTATAAAAGTAATTTAAACTATTGATATTGTATAAATTAGTCCTGTCAGAGGACCGATATCGGTACTGCCAGACCAGTTTAATCGAAATCAGATCCAAAAATAGGTCCCCATTTCCGATGTCTTATACCGAAATCGGTACTATCAGTACCGGGTATACCAAAATTTTACCTTATTTTGGTCTGGTTCGGTGGTTATCGGTCAGGACCCGAGTCAGATCGAACCAAAATCCGGGTCGAACATTTTTTTATTTAAATTATATTTATTATATTTAAATTATAAAATTATAAATATAGTATTTTTAAACTTAGAAAAATATTTTATCTTCTTAAATTTTTTTTATTTCAAACCTTACACAAAGTTATAAGTTTTTGACTTATAACTTTTTTTTTTCAAAAACTTGTAAAAAAAGTATTAAAGTTGACTTATAGAAATTTTGTAACATTAACTTATAAGAATTTTTAATTTTTTTCATAACTTTATAAAGTTAAACTATTAAAGTTTATTTTTTTTCAATACTTTAAAGCTACAAATATAAACTTTATAACATTAATTGCATTAGCGAAAAGATAAATTTTAAAATAAAATAAAGGAGAATAGCCTATATATTTATTCAAATTTCATACATTGTACATTGATTACAAATATCAAAAGAGAATCTAATCTACGCAACCACTTCTAGGAAGGGTTCTTTTTGAATTCGATCTCTACTCTAGTATCTTATTAATATTTATAATATCCAAAATATTCTAATTGTAACTAAGTTGTTTCTTCGGCGGACATAGTTTTTGGAATTGGTTTTTTCCTTATTTCTCCATTGCGTTCATTCCATCATTATTCTGTCCTCAATTATTTCATCTATTTCATCTTTGATTTGGGGCAGTAATTGTGAGAGCCCAAAATTTATTTGTTCGACATTGATCCAATATCTAAATAATACTGAAATCTCCAAACTATCCTTTGCTAATGAATATCGATGATCTCCAATTATAAATCTTCCCGAGCTAAAAACTTGCTCTGAAGTAACTGACGACGCTTGACTTGCTAGTACATCTCGAACCACCCTTGAAAGCTTTGGAAATTATTTGATACAGGTCTTCTACCATGCTAAAAGTTGAATTTGTCCATTTGCATCTCCAATATTATCCCTATCAAAAGAAAGATACGAATTAAAATTATTACAGCTACAACATTGAAGACCGTGCTGATAACGAGTTCGAGGTAAGCCCATTACGAAGTCCATGTTCACTTCTTCCCACTTCAAAGTAGGAATGGTGAACTCCTACATGGGTCCACTAGGATTCTGATGCTCTATCTTAACTTGCTGACATATAGAGCACTTAGCCACAAACTCTGCAACATCTCTCTTCATCCCACTCCAACAATAGATTCCCCTCAGGCCGCGGTATATTTTAGTGGCCCCTGGATGAATAGAGTATCGCGCACCATGCGCTTATGCAAGAATCCGCAGCTTTAAGTCATCTACTCCTGGAACGCACAGACAACCCTGACAACAAAGAACCCCATCTTCTCCTTGGGAGAAAACCTCTACTCTATGATTTTGAACTGACTCTTTTATCTTGACAAGGCTAGGATCCCTGTCTTGCTTTTCTTTCACCTCGGAAACTAGAGACGGCTCTGAACTACTCTGAACACATACACCACCCTCTGAAGAATTGACTAACAGAACACCTAGTCTGGCGAGATAATGGATTTCCTGAGCTATCTTCTTCTTGTTGTCCTCGACGTGAGAAACACTACCCATGGAGAGTCTACTGAGAGCGTCAACCATAATGTTGGCCTTGCCCGAATGGTAAAGTACACTCATGTCATAATCTTTCAAAAGCTCTAACCACCTTCTCTGATAAAGATTGAGATCTTTCTGAGAAAAGACATACTGGAGACTCTTATGATCCGTGAAGACATCTACATGAACTCCGTATAGATAATGCCTCCAAATCTTTAAGGAGAATACTACGGCTGCTAACTCAAGATCATGAGTAGAATAATTCTTCTCATGGGGCTTTAACTATCTGGAGGGCTAGGCTATGACCTTACCATGCTACATAAGGACACAACCTAAACCCACTTTGGACATATCATAATATACCATGAACCCATCTGAACCATCTGGAAGAGCTAGAACTGGAGCTAAGGTGAGTCGAGTCTTCAACTCTTGAAAACTCTTCTCACAAAGATCTGACCACTGAAACTTGACCTTCTTCTAAGTCAATCTGGACATGGGGGATGCAATAGAAGAAAATCCCTCGACAAACCATCTGTACTATCCAGCCAATCCCAAGAAATTCCTAATATCTGATGGAGAGACGGGGTGAGGCCAGGTTCTTACCACTTCGGTCTTCTAAGGATCTACTCTAATACCATCACGAGAAATAATATGGCCAAGGAATGCTATTGATCTTATCCAAAACTCGCACTTACGGAATTTGGCGAATAGCTGGTGATCTCTGAAAATCTGAAGAACAATCCTAAGATGGTCTAAATGATCACGCTCTGTGCGGGAATAGACCAGGATATCATCTATGAAGACTATGCCGAATATGTCCAAGTACTGCTTGAACACACAGTTCATCAAGTCCAAAAAAGCGGCTGGGGCATTGGTAAGACCAAAGGACATAACTAGAAACTCAAAATAACCATACCAAGTACGAAAAACTGTCTTCGGGATGTCACATTCTCTAACTCTGGGCTGATGCTAGCCTGATCTGAGGTCTATTTTGGAGATATAGCTGGCACCCTAAAGTTGGTCAAACAAGTCATCTATTCTGGAGAGAGGATACTTATTCTTGACCGTAACTTTGTTTAGCTGATGGTAATCAATACACATCTTGAGAGAACCGTCTTTCTTGCACACGAATAAGACTGGTGCACCCTATGGGGATACACTAGGCCTGATAAATCCCTTATATAAGAGATCCTTTAACTGATCTTTCAGTTCCTTGAGTTTTGCTGGTGCCATTCTGTATGGCGGAATAGAAATAGGCTGAGTATCTGGAATAAGGTCAATGCCGAAGTCTATTTCCCTTTTGGGAGGAATGCCTGGAAGATCTTTGGGAAATACGTCTGAATACTCATTTACAACTGGGACTGATTCAAGACTAGGAGATTCAGAACTAGAATCTTTAATATGCACGAGATGATACACACACCCCTTAGAAATTATTTTCTTTCCCCGAAGGTAGGAAACAAGCTGACCCCTGAAAAATGAAGTACTACCCTTCCACTCTAGGATGGGCTCATTCGAGAAGTAAAACTGAACTAACCTGGTTCTGCAGTCGACTGTGGCATAACAGGAATGAAGCCAATCCATGCCGAGAATGACATCAAAATCAGTCATCTCTAACTTGACTAAATCTGCTGAGGTGGCTTTCTGAAATATCATAATCGGGAAGTTCCTGTATACCCACCGAGCTATGATGGTTTTACCCACTGGGGTAAAAACTAAAAAGGGCTCTGCTAAAATTTCAGGACTGATTCTGAAATCGCTTGCTATATAAAGAGTAACAAAAGACAAGGATGCACCTAGAATTAGCAAAGCGTAAACATGAATATGGAAAATCTGTAACATACCAATAATGATATTAGGAGAATTTTCTAATCCTGTAGGGTCTGAAGAGCATAGAGTCTGTTTGGGCGTTGCCTACTAGTAGCACTGGTAGCAGCACTCTGCTGATTTGGGCGACTGGACTGGGCTGTCGAGCGATTTTGCTGACCCTGTAGACCTAACTGTGGACACTCTCTAATCCTGTGGCCTGGCTTGCCATAACCGAAACAAATATCGCTACCAGCTCTACAGGTACCCTTGTGGTTCTTACCATAAGTCTGACACAGGGGATTAGTTTGGGCACTGATGACACTGCCTTGAGACTTAGATCCTGGTGCTCGATCTCTATTGCCATCTCTAAATTTCAGCACTGGGGCACTGGCGGAGGAAGGATATGGAATTGCTGGCTTAAGACGAAACTGCGAACGATTTTCTCCTTCTGATTTTGGTTGAGCAAAACTAAAACTGCTTGACTTTTCTCTCTTGTTCTGCCTCTCCCTAGTCCTAATATTCTGCTCCTCTATTTTTTGATCATGAGTTATAAGCCTGGATAAAGTCATATCACTGTTCAGCATCGCAGGACTACACTCATTTACCATGTTATCATTCACCCTTGACACGAACTTGCTCATCTTAGCCCTGTTGTTTGCAACTACATGAGGGGCATATCTGGCTAGCTGAGTAAATCTGAGAGAATACTCCTTAATCATTATATTTCCCTGCGTGAGGTTGATAAACTCTAGAACTTTTGCCTCTCTCATCTCTTGGGGAAAGAATTTGTCTAAGAAAGTCACGACAAATTCCTCCCACTCTATAGGACCTACATTCTCTAACCTCTCGGACTTCCACTATTTGTACCAAGTATGAGCAACATCCTGTAACTGGTATGCGGTTAACTCGACACTCTGATAAGAAGTAACTCCCATGATGTCTATGACCTTCTGGACTTGGTCAATGAATTCCTGAGGGTCTTTATCAGAATAAGACCCAAAGAAAGATGGAGGGTTCATTTGGGTGAAGTCCCGAATCCTAGCTGTGGCTGAGTTGGCCACTGGATTGGCCGAAATAACTGGTGGCCGTTCATTTTGGGCAGCCACAAACTGAGCAAGTGTGGTGAATACGGCCCTAAACTCCGCATGAGAAACATGTTCTCCTAAAGGATCTTCGGACTGAGGAGCTGGCTGGTTTCTTCTCTTTGGAGACATATTCTTAAATAAGAGAAGAATGGATTAGACTGAGAGTTTAACTTGAGATTATGCTCACTAGCACGATATGAATACCGAAAGAAGTGAAACTGTTCCTAAAACATCTTATAGCCTCTTGCACATAAATATGGCGCGCAACACACCCATGCACAAGACTCTACTAGATGCGGTTTTTAGACTTCCTAGGACTTTATTGAACCGTAGGCTATGATACCAAGTTTGTAACACCCCAATTTTTTGAACCGGATCGCTACACTGTGCCCATGATCCTGAAGGACGACAAGCTAACCTATGATTGATATCTGTACCTGTATACTGCAATATATGATGTAATAATGCAGAAAACATAAACAATAGGCCATAAGGTTCAAATGCATAGAATAGCTAACAAATCATAACATCCATATGGGGTAACGAATACCCAAAACAACTGAAATCTGAATCAAATCTGAGCTAAATCTGAAAGACTCTAAATACTGTCTGAGTAAGGAGTTGAAGGAACATGTCTCCAACTAACTTCATCTAGCAAAACTGAACTAAAATAATAAATGAAATAAATAATATCATCCTCGAATGGATGAGGACTCACTACAACTCTGCACTGTAATGCTACTGCTACTACTGATCTGGAGCTCGTATCTGTGAACCTATGGTGTAATGTGAGAGAAATCACCATAGCTCAAATGCGTCAGTACAACTAGGAGTACTGAGTATATGAGTGAGGTAGGCTAAATGCAAAAGGGTTTACATGCATGAACAATGCTAACTAACTGACTGATATGAACGTAAGAGTGCAAACATGCATACATAGTAACTGAGATCGTGATTATGTGATATCTAGATATGGACACTAATACATGATCTACTAATATCTAACATAAAAAATGCTAAAATTTTGATAACATAGATGACTGTATTTGACAGTCCTGAATTTAATGGAACTATTTGTGTTCCGTTCTGTAATTGAATTGACTGTATCTGACAGTTCTGATATACTGAAATCTGAAGAACTATCTGAGTTCTTTTACTGATACTAGGACTGAAACTGTAGGAGGTAGTTGTTTGACCGACATGCCCCAATAACGCATATAGCTAAGTTGGGGTCCAATCTCTGCCCCGACTGGAAGGGTGTCAATACCGCGTCACTGGTAAGGACAACTGTGAGTGACCATTAACTGGAAGGTACTCAAAATGAGAATGTTGAGAAGCCTAAACTGATGGATTAATCCACCTCATCAACCTTAATATGTCAGGTTAAGATGTCTCAACCTACGCTGGCTACGTAGTTCTGGAACACAAAGATGATTACTAAGAATCACACCCTAAACTGGCAGGTGAGTTCCCATCCTTGGGTTCACTCGGTGCTAACATCTATTCCCATCTGAAGAGACTGAACGTGATTTAACTGACAGTACATGGACTGAGTAACTGACTTGTGTTGACTGACGGATTAGTGCTACTACTTGAGTATTAACTGAGATCATGAGATTTCTGAGGTTTCCTGAGTCACATGCCCGACTGAGTTCTATAGATCATGACTTGATTGAGATTATTGTGATAACATAACATGTCTCTAGGCACACAACTATATTTTTTGGGTACAAGTACCCCCAGGACTTAATGGAAGGAAACTGACGCACATGACTTACTTGATCATAAGAGTAGAGTCCATAATTTACCATATCATGAGTAGGGGATTTCATGCTAAGCATAGTTCTCAACATCTTATACATAGAAGAGAAATTCATACAACACGTATAGACTTGCATAGCTTCAATATCATGGTCAATCCATATCACAACAACAACGCATATCACTCATATGGAATTCATAGGAAATCGTAAAGCATAAAGCATGGACTTGTCATTTAAGCACTATTAAATCGTGGGACATGAATTCTATTATCTAGGGATATTATCAAACACTTTGCATTCATTCTTTTAGATTAAGTGTGTTCATGAATTTCACCATATTAAGCCACATAAGGATCATGGGTTTCAACTAACAAACACATATACTTCATGAAATCACCTTTAGATATCATTTTGAAACTTAAACAACAATCATCAACATGTACATGCTCATATCACATCAAGACAATCACAAAATAATATTTAAAACATGGTTCTTGAGCTCTATGAATGAAATGGATCCATAGATGAACACTACGCATACCTGACTCAAGGTTCTTGATGTTTTTGAACTTGAAAGATTTGAAATCCTTTGATTTTTGAAGAAGATTGGGTCTTGTTCTTGGAGAATAAATTTAGAGAGAAACCCTAGTTTTTGTTTATGAAATAATAATGAGCAAAATGACTGAATTCGAACTCACTGGTTATATATAGGCGAGTGGTAAGTGACCAAAATATCCCTGTTAAAACGGACTGAAAGTAAACTGAACATAGCGTGTGATGACCCGACTGACGGTCAGTCAGGAACTTGACGGTCCGTCATTTCAACCGTCATACATGGACCAAAAATGGGGTTTACTGGATAAGAGTTGACGGCCTGGATGACGGTCCATAAAAAAATCTGATGGTCCATCAACTCATCCGTTAATCCTTATCCAGAACGTGGCCCTACGACCTTGGCTGTGATGGTCAAAGTGGAGGTCCGTCACTTGTTTGGCGGTTCGTCAACTTGGACTTCACACTTGGGCATTTCGGTCAGTTCTGAGTAAAACATCCATAACTTCCTTGTCTGGTGTCAGATTTGGATAAAATTAGTATCGTTAGAAAGCTAACTCAATTTTTCATGTGATCGAAAGTAGAAATCTCAAAAATACCACGGGTACAAAAAAGATTTATATTTCAAAGCAAGTACTAGCATCCTTGAGATGATTTCTAGCTAGGAATAAGCGCGGGTATTATAAACTATCTCGTCATCTAAATCATTATATCTAAGCCTAGAAGTAGGAGGTTTGGACCACTAAACATTTTTTTCTATAACTTGATACAAGTTATATAAACTCCTAGCTTTAGGTACTATATTAGTACAACAAGTTTCAACCGATGGCTTTTCATGAGGTTCAATTTCTAATTTTTTTGAACCATTATCATTGCACCAATTTCTTTGAAAAATAGGTTCAATAAAGCATCTGTCAAATAATTTTGTGGAATAGAAACAATATTTTTTAAATTTATCAATCATAGTTTTAATTAACTCTTTGAACAAAGCATTTTCTATATTCAGCAAGTACTTTAGAAACAACAGTAATATTTACTAAAATAGAAGAAATAGTTGGAGTATATTGAGCAGATACTGTGTTCGTGGCTTGATAAAAAGTTTTTAAAAACTTACAAAGTTCTTGTATTTCAGTGCAATCATCATCACATAGTCTTAAATCATCCAAATTATGAGTATTATAAACTAATTGTATAGCTTCACGATATACATAAACAACTTCAAGCATTTGATATAAATAATTCCATCTAGTAGGAATTTCTCTTGAAACTTTTCTATATAGAATGCCATATTCTCCACAACGATGTTTAACATCATCCATTCTAGCCTTTTTTTTAATTTTTAAAAATAAACTACAAGCGACTCGAACTCTGAAACAACTATTTCCAAACAACTCAACAACGTCTTTTACTATCAAATTTTAAATATGTGCGACACATTTAACATGAAAATAATCACCATCTATTAGACAAAGTCTAACTTTTAAAACTCTTAAGTTCTAAAAACTCAACAACTTTCAAATTGTTAGAAGCATTATCTAATGTGCATGTCATAATTTTATCAATAAGTTTAAAATATTTCAAGCTTTCCCCTATTGTACTAGCTATATAGTAATCAGTTTTAGTCTCATCAACATATTTATAAGTAATAATTCTTTGCATGTTTCAGTGGTAATCAATCCAATGAGCCGTGAGAGTATCGTGAATACTACAATCCATATCATAAGTAATATATATTTTATCATCAAATTTAGTAAATAAGCAATGAAGAAAATGATAATGTTTAGCTTGATATTTGAAAATATAATCTTTGATTGTATTTCATGAAAAATCTTTAAAAGAGGAATTAACTCGTTGAATATAATGAATAAAACTGGGGTGAGACGGAAAACTAAAAGGCAAACCCATAACAATAATTATTTTTGCTAATTCTTCTCTATCTACATCTTCACTATATGTTGATGATGAGCTTGAACCAATCGGGTTATACATGTTTAAATGATTCTGAACCATATCACTTCCTACAGATTCTTTCGACAATAGTATACCATTTTTTTTTCCTTAGCTTCCTTTTCTAGATGAATAAATTCCTTATAACATTTCCTCAAATGCTTACTTAGCAATCTTGTACTGTTATTGTTTCCCCGATCAAATGTTTCATAACTTTCTGGCATTTATTGCAAGTAACAATATTTTTTACCCTATCATGCTTCATAAATTTCTAAACTAAAGACCTTTTAGTATGTTCGGTACCTTTTCCTAGTAAATCCCGATAAAGGGGGAACTTCTTCACCTTCTTCTAGTAATTTCGTAACCGGACTAGTAGGGGTAGGGGTTTCACCTAACTATTGTTCTTCTATATCATCTTCTTTCGGTAAGTTTTCCTCAGAATTATCATAATGCCTACTTAGGGTCTCATGGTCTAATTCCATACCGACACCAACATCAAACCATTAGCCGTGATAAAGAAGTTCCTTGCACATTACTAAATCTAGGCGGTGATGAACTAGTAGTAGCACTATTTTCTTTACTTCTACGAAAAAACTTACTAAAAATTATTTTTTTACAACTACTATTTTATTGGCATCCATAATTAAATTTAAGTATAGCTAAACTATTAAAACAAGCAAATAAATATTATAACCAAAAAATTAATGAAAGTAAATAAATACAGATATTAAAAAACAAACATATAGAGATTAAGGTAAACAAACAGAGAGACTAGAGTTGGAACAAACATACTAAATGTTTGCATAAAAGCAGACATATATCGAAATTAAAATATGATAATTGAAGCTTGTAATATCTTCAAAAAATCTTCAACTCCAATTAGCTAATACAATAATTATAAATATTTAGAGAATAATAAAGAGATTTCTAGAGTTTAATATATTAGAGAGAGTATGCGAATATTTTTGAGAACAAAAATAGGTATAAAGGGGTATTTATAGTAAAAGTTTATTAAGGGAATAGTGGGGTACTTTGGGAGGGTGGGGGTGTATAGGGAGTCAAAATAACCACTGGTTGGCCCCTTCAATGGCTGCCAATGGATATATTAATGTTAACATTAAAAAATGAAATGAAAATCTGACTATTTACTAGACCAAAATCGGATCAACCGGTACTGGGTCTACCGAAAAAACCTAGGGTCTGCATCGATACTGGGTTTTGAACCATTGGGTATTGAGTTTATCGATTCCAATCGGTATCGTCCCAGACCATGAGCGGTATCGCAACCAGAACCGAACCATTTCGATGAAGGTCCGGTCTGCTGACAGGGCTAGTATAAATGGTGTATAAACATGTATCGATATTGTATAAATTATATATTAATGTGTATCGATATATATTGATATTATATATATAATTATGTAATATTTATGTAATATATTGGTATTTATTTGACTATAATGATTCCAACCTAATAAATAAAAATATACACAAAAAATAATAAAATAATATAAATATTTATTTTTATATTAAAGTTTTTTTGATTGGTTGTTCAATTGCACTTATCTCTCTTGTTTTTTGTTTGGTTGCAAGAAAGAGAAAATAATTTATTTATTTTTTAAAAAATAAAAACAACGTTGCACAGTTCACTAAAAAGAACTTATGCAACACAAAAAGCAAATATTACAAATGAGTGAAATTGTCGGCGATCAATTTTTAGGTAAATAGTTTGGCCGACCGGACACTTTTAGAAATAACATAGACTGAAAGGTCATTTTAAGTAAATAATGACAAGTGGGTTATTTTTGTGCAAGAATTTAGCTCAATTAACATTTTATATGATTTTTCCTTTTAAGCAAGAAAAAATTATACAAAATGACTATTAAGTTAAATTTCTTACAGAAAAGTTATCTCATTAATCATCATTTACCTAAAATAGCCTTTTGGCTAAAGTTATAACCAAATATGTCCGTTTGATCTAATTAATTATGAAAAAAGGCAACCTCCAATTTCTACGTTTTGTTGTTAAATGGTGGGAAAAAGCATAAATACCTCCCTTAACTTGTCACCATAACTTACTTTAGCTCTTAAACTTAACTCATAATTATTTACTCCCCTTATGAACTTTAAAGTGTATTATTTTGCTCCCTTCGTGGCTCAGACTAAGTCAAGCCTGATTATTGTATAATAACTCGTGATTTAATTGGCCCACGTCATTAAAGAGTCACTTTTAACTCTATCCATGTTAACATTAAAATACTCAACCCATTTCCAAATAAAACCCGACCCGACCTGACCCTTTCTCCTAATAAATACCCCTAACCCGCCATTCTCTTTCCCATTTTTTTCCTAAAAAACTAATCTTTCCAATAAGAAAACCTATTCCCTAACCCTTTCCTAACCAATCATTAGATTCGTGGAGCTGATAACATTATCCAGTTGTGGAGTTTAGTAATCCCTTTTATTTACCTCGTTTTGTATCTAGGGTTTTTATCCAATCGATTTTCAAAGGGTTTGATTTTTCAATTTTTGATTTTTACTAAAGTTCATATTTTTTTTCAAAATTTTTGTAGTTTGAAAATGACTTTTGTGTACATTACCTTGAGATTTCACCATGGAGGAATATTACGATAAAAACCCTGTACATTGGAGGTATGGAGACTGACTATTTGGACGTAGATATTGATAAAATTTTCTTACTTTGAATTTGTAGGCTATATTAAGGAAATTGTCTATAATTTTTCCTCTTGTATTTTTTATATTAGACCACCTAAGTCTAATCGTTTGGTAAAGGTTACATATGATAGGGATATATTGGGTATTGTAACTTAATTAAAAAATAGAAATGTGGTTGAACTATATGTGTCACACTTAATTGAAGAACCTTATGTGGTCATCACCGTTGAATATGATAACCATGTTGGTGGAGAATCTTTTGTTTTTTTGACAAGATCTTGCACAAACCTCTATGTATAACTTAGGTTTGAAAAATTTGAAAAAACTACACAACTTACTGTTGGTGTAAGTAAAGTTTCTTCTACTGTTGAATTAGGTGGAGGTTCTTTTACTGTTGTGGAGGAGTTGGGTAGGGCTTCTACTGATGTTGTGGTGGCATTGAGTGGGGGTTGTGCTAGTGTTGAGGAATATTTGGGTGAGGGTTGTGCTAGTGTTGAGGAATATTTAGGTGGAACTTCTGTTGTTGCTGCATGAAATGTTCTAGTAGTATATTCTGATTGGGAAAGTGATAGTCAATATAGTAAAGATTCTGATTATGGAGATTTGCTTAAATGTGATGATAAATATGATAGTGATACTTATTATGAGGTTAGGATTTTGATAGAAGAAAAGAGAGCTTCCAAAACAAAAAGAAAGAAAGAAAGAAAGCCTAGAGCTAAATGGGTTAGTTTAGGCAAAAAAGGAGTTGATGTGGGATATAATGAGTATTTATCCAAGAAAAATAGTACTCTGCAGGGTAAATTAGGTGGTGATGAGCCATACTTTGATTTAGATGAAGATGCTAGTTTTGAAATAGATACTGATGTAGATGTTGATGTTGAGGATGAGGTTCAACATTATGTAAGAAGTGTGAAAAAGGCAAGGAGAGCAAAAAGAACTAAAAAAAATTGTGTTTGATCCTACTTGTAAGTTAATTGTTTGGGAAACAGGTCTAACTTTTGAAAATTTTAAGCAATTTAGAGAAGCTATTACTAGATATACAGTTCAAGAATGTGTAGAGTTGGACAAGTATGTAAATGAACTAACTAGGGTGAGGGTAAAATGTGGATATGGTTGTCTATAGTTACTATTTAGTATTCATAATTTAAGGACAGGAGATTTTGTTACGAAAAAGTATAATTCAGTGTATGTATGCACTTCTACAACTAGAAACAAATTGGTTAATTAAAAGTATTTAACAGAGAGGTACATGGATAGAATTATTTTTGAGACTGGCATTAGAGTTTTTAAATTGCAAAATTTTGTGAAAAAAGAGTTAGAGGTGTATGTTGGGAGAACTGTGACAAGAAAATCAAGAAACATTACGTTGCAACATATAATAGGTGATCACATGGAGGAATTTAAAAGAATTCTTCATTATTAGGAGGAATATTTAAAGACTAATCCAGGCAGCACATGTGTGGTAAGGCTTAGTGAAGAAACTTTTGAAGGTGGAAGACAAAAGTCTCAATCCTTCTATATATGTTTTGATGCTTTGAAGAAAGCATTCAAAGCTGGATGTAGAAATGTATTGGATTTGATGGTTGTTTATTGAAAGGTGTTTTGCAAAGGACAATTGGTTGTAGGTATTTGTAAAGATGGGAATAACCAGATGCTACCACTGGCTTGGGCAATGGTTGAATTTGAAAACACTTTCACTAGGACAGGGTTTATTATACTTGTTAAGCATGACCTATAGCTTGGTGATAGGACAAGATTGACAACCATGACTAATATGCAGAAGGTAATTTGTTCTATATTATTTATTTTTGTTTTTAACTACTTTATATTTTTCTATTCTTATGAAACTAATCATTTTATATGTTGCTGGGATCTTGACACTGCAATTCTACAATTATTGCCAAATACAGAGCAAAGAATACGTGCAAGACACATTCTAACTAATTGGTCCAAAAATTAGAGGGGCATTGAAAAAAGGAATTGATTTTGGAAATGTGCCAGGTCAACATATGAGCAAGAGTTGAAAGGAAATCTAGATCATATGGAGATGTTAGGTGATAAAATTTGTGAAGATTTTCTGTGGTACAACATAGAAAGGTGGTCCAAAGCCTATTTTGGTACTTCTAGTTGTTGTGATAGTGTTGAAAATAACATGACTAAAAGTTTTAACTCATGGATATTGGGGGCATGATGCAAGACTATTATCACGATGCTTGAGGAAATAAAGGTCAAAGTGATGAGTAGAATAGTAGTGTTGAGCCAGTTCTATGAAATTTGGATAACTAATATTTCTTTAATGAATTTAAAGGTATTGGTCGAGAACACTTCAAAATCAATGAAATGTACCCTTAAATAAAATGGTGAATATTATTTTGAGGTTAAGGACACTTAGGGTAATTCATTTATAGTATAGCTGAATAATAAATCATGTACTTGTAGATCTTGGATGCTAAAAGGCATACCTTGTTGTCATACTATAGCCGCACTCTATTTTAGATGATTGGAGCTTATTCACTATGTCTCACATTGGTATAAGAAGGAAACATACCAAAAACCCTATAACTTTTTTATTCAGCCTATTACTAGAATACAAATGTGGCCACAGTCAACAAACCTTCCTGTTATACCACCTAAAATTAGAAAAATGCTAGGCAGACCCACTAAGTGCAGAAGAAAAGAGCAAACTGAGAACAAGACATGTAAAATTATACAAACGAGGTGTTGAAATGACCTGTAACACTTGTCATACTAAGGGTCACACTAAGAAAAGTTTTCCTTTTGGTGAAAAAACTACAAATAGTAGGGGAAAGGGACAAGTTCAAGTGTTGGTTCTTCTGCAGCTCCAAGTCAGTCTCAATCAAGCATAAGCAGAGGAAGAGAAAGACCAAAAAGGTCTACAAAACAGGTAAAATTTATCTTATTAAGTTATTTTTAATTTATCTTAAGTTTTATTAAATTTTGATATTATTTTACTGTTAGGCTATTACTGCTACTGCTGCAAATATGATTGGTGGCACTGGAAAGAGAAAAGAGACTAAAAAGAGTATAAGGATGATGCTCTTTCATCTAATGTAGATAGTATCAATGGAAGGGGAAAAAGGTTCGGCAAGGGTAGAAGGACTAATGCTCTTGCATCTAATATAGGTGGTGCCACTGGAAGGGGAAGAGGGACTGGTATGGACAGAGAAATTATTGATACTTTATCTAATATTAGTGGTGTCAGTGAAAGAGGTAGAGAAATTACTGCTCCTGCTTCAAATACTGTTGTTGTCATTTGAAGGGGTAGGGGGAGTGCTACTCCTGTATCAAACGTTGGTGGTGTCAGTGGAAGGGGTAGAAAGGGTTGCTGATCCTGCTTCTAACTTTGGTTTTAAGAGCCACAATGTAAGTGATTGAATGATTTTACACTTTTCAATATTTAAGTGAATGATCAGAAGACTAATAAATTTAAAATCCAAAATGTAAGTTATTTAATGATTTTACACTTTTCAATATTCAAGTCAATGATCGAAAAACTAAATTTTTTTTGTTAATACAGCCTTGAATGCCTTTAAACTCCTTTATAGTAACTATAAATCTTGGGCATCATAAACCAAGATTAGGTGTGAGATGGAAATAAAAGCCTGTTGTCACCCAACAAGGACTTCAGAAAATGAGAGGACAAAAAAGAATGAAGACAAGTACCAAAGATGCAGAAATGAATCCCTTGAGCCTAAAAAGTTCTTTAATTGTCTAGTGTTTGAAGTATGATTTGTTCCACTAAATTCTATCATGTAATTGATGTTTTATTTAGTCAAATAATTATGTAGTTGTTCTTGGATAGATATGTTTTTGTAAAATAATTATGCAGCTATGACTGCTTTGTGATGTCTTCTTTTTTCAAATAATTATGCAACTGTGATTGTAATGTTTGATCTCTTAATTATGCAGCTGTGGAAGCAATATTTTGATATATTATGCAGCTATGACTATAGTGTTTATTTCAAACAATTATGCAGTTATGACATGAATATTTCTAGCAATACATGCAGCTAAGACTGCACTTTTGGATATATAATTTTTTTCATTATCATTTTTTGTGTCTATTTCTGTGTAATTGCAAGTAGAATAACAACATAAAAAACTTCGAACAAGATTTTTTTAATCCCTTGCAAATAGAATACCCAATCAAAGAACTACATAGACAAGTTAAGGATGATTACAAAAGACCAAATCAAATTAAAGGCCGCTACACACCAAAATCCTAAGGTAACTCTATTGAGTCTTTCTTTATGTAGATCATTCCAAACCAATAGCTTATAACTACAAGGCAACAAAAAACACAATAAATATGAGAACATTCTCCCTAGTCCTTCCTTTATCCATGTTACTTATCCATTTCTTTTCTCCTTCTTTCATCTTCTCAATCTCTTCTTCTAATTTCTTCAACTTCATGTCTACATAATTATCATCTTTTTTGGATACTCTAGGCTTGTCAACTTCTTCAGAAACTTCTATCTTCACAACTTCATTGATTGATGGTTTCATGATTTGATGACAAGATTCCACTAAATTCTCAAACTCACCTAATTTTTCTATTAGCTTAGGAATTACAAATTTAGACCTTGGATCAATATTCTCTTTGTCCCTCCAACACCAAAAGTCATAAGATCTTGAACCCTTCAACAATTTAAATAAAGGATTAGTGTTCAATCAAATATACCAGGATAAAGAAAAAGAGAAAAATTTGATATTTACCCCATAATAAGGACATGCCCAATATCTTCTGCTGGGATTAGTTGAAGTCCAATATATCTTCAAATGAACTACAAAACCATGATTTCAATGAACTTCTAGGTTCAAAGAACAAATCATTCTCTTCCATACAAAGCTTAGGTAAGTTAATCGATCTCATAGTGTGCTGTAGAATAATTCATTCCAACAAATTTCAGAACAAAAAAAGACAAGAAAATCTACATAAACAAAAGAAGAAGAAATTTACCTTTTCATAGAAATAAGAGATAAATGATAAATAAGAAAGGAAAACAAAAGATGAATGAAAAATAAGAGAAGATTGATCAAAATAATAAAATAAAGGTTTTTATTTTTTAAGCAATTTCAAATCAAATTAAGGTTTGAGTTGATTGAAGATGAATGAGGAGATAAGTTAGGGTTTTAAAATTGGGATATAAGGGTTGAGTTTCTTATTTAGGGAAAGAATATGACTGTATTTTAAAAAAAATTAATTTCGGATGAAGTTAAGTGCTTAACGCGCCCTGTTTAGGCGTGTTTACACGTGCAATAATCTGATCCACGAAGAGAGAAAAATAATACACCTTAAAGTTCATAAGAGTGACAAATCATTACGAGTTAAGTTTTAGTGCTAAAGTTAGTTATGGTGACAAATTTAGGGGGGTATTTATGCTTTTCCCCTAAATGGCAGCCGCCAATTGCCATGTTTTGCTGTTAGTTTCACACTTTTTATAAATAAAAACTTTTTTTGTTTCCTTTTTCTACTCTATTTTATAAACAAAAAAAATCTTTCTTGTTTCTTTTTTAATTTTTTTTGCTGTAATCTTTTTGCTATTTTTTTACTATCGTATTACGTGATTGTTTATATTTAATCAATGTATATTGATACACATTTATATACCATTTATACTTTATACAATATTGATACATTAGATAAATTTTATGAAATATTGATACACATGTGTACACTATTTATACATAGTAATAAATGTTTACACACCATTTATACAATTTTGATATATGTTTGTGAATTATTAATACAATATCGATACAGTTCGTGCAATATTTATACAATATTGATATATTAGATATACCCTGCAGAACTATTCATACATCATATATATATGTTTATACACCATTTATATAATATTTATAAATGAAAAAAAGTTGCATGTAAAAAGATTTTTAAAAAACAGAAAAAGTTCTTTATAATAAGAAAATGCAGAAAAACAACAAAAAAAGTTTTTTAAAATTACCTATAAAAAGAAAAGGGAAGAAAATGGTCATTGGCCATTTTAATCAATAAACAAAAACATGGCTATTTTTTTGAGTGAATCCACTTTACCCTCCCCCACCTCCCCATCCCCAAAATTTAAGGTTTAGGAAATGATACCCCCTCTACATATTGAAAAGGAATGGTAAGCCCCTTATGCAATAATTTTTTGGTGAGATTTTTTTTTGTTTAATAAGTAATCTTTTTTTTTACTTTTGATAATTAAACTATAGAAATATATAACTTTTATTATTTCCCCATTTTTTTTATTGAATAATATTTTTCTTTTAGGAAATAATAGTTACTTGGAGTAATATATTGATAAATTTTTGTAATGATCTGATTTGTGTAATTTTACTTTTGATGTGATTTGATCATTTTGACTTTCTCCATAGTTGCTATATATTGATTTAGAGTGTGGGGATGGTTGACATGATTTTCAATGTGACCGGAAATGATTTGTATGAGTTTGTGGTTTTAGAGGCTTTAAAAGTCATATAACTGATTTCGGATAATATTTGATATTCTGAGTGTCGGATGACAATTTGGATAGTTTCATTAGGTTCAGAATATCAAATTTGGGTTAGTAGCATGGTTGGTTGGGGTTCAGAACCCTTATCTTATATTTCAATCCTTTGTTTGAAAAATTGTCAAAACGGGATTTCAAAAATTAATTTATTAAAAACAATCTTTTTTCAAAAATCGACATTGGCATTGAGTTTGAAACGTCGAAAATAGATTAGTAACATAGATGGTTTACTTCTTTTGGGTCCCAAGCAGATTTTGAGAGTGCGGTTGGAGGTTTTGGAAGCCATGCAAATCAATATTTTTGCTAGGGGTGTGCCAAAACTGAACCGATAAAAATACTATTAATTTATAGTTATTAGGTTGACTATTTTCTAATAATTTATAATTTATTTTGGGTTATTAGTTCAATTTCAATTTTTTGTTATTGGTACGGATAAACAAAAAAGAATATACTAAATTACTACTTTACCCCTACTTTATCTATCTATCTATATACACCCAATAACCCAATAAGAAAAAATCAAAACCGAACAATAACCCAATAATTTTTTCATAAATTTTAATGTGTATATATATCCTATGAAAATGCTATTGACTTATTGTTATTGGATTAGCGGGTTAATACAGTTTCTTTTCAGGTTAGTTTCTACTATTTTTTATGAGTATTTTCTTATCAATTAAATAAAAAATCAAACCGTTAAGGACTAAAAATTGATAAATCAAAAACCAATAAAAATATCTTATTGGTTTAGCATATTTGAAAATAAAAAATTGATAAATCGAATCGATAATACATAAAACCAAATTGAACTGACCGATGCACACCCTTAAACTTTGTAGATATCCTATGAAAGTCACCTCTTTCTTTGTGAACATGGGACTCCGGACATGAACACAAAGAAGAATGATTTCCTTTATCGCGATCGCGAGGAGGGAACCTATAATACCTCAGGTTCTAGATTCTAAATTTTTTCATGCGATTTGATCTCACTGCTCGGGGTATGGCTCAGGTGATGAGTCATGGAGACTCCTCATGCATCTTATTGTGCCTGTTGTAGTCCAACTAGGGAGGATTTCCTCTATTTCTGTCCTGATCATGACTAGGACCCTACTAGTCATGAGGTCAGGTAACGGGTCGTAGAGTAGGACTAGTGACCAAACTAGTGAGGTGGACCTGAGTCCCCACCCAGACTATGAGCTTTGGTGTCGACTTGTGACAACTGACCATGAGTAGTTACCTGACTCGTATCGACTTTGAGTTATTTTCTTACATATTTTTCATTGAGGGTAATTCAGTCTTTTCTCTTTTTACACTATCCCCACAACTTAAAGCCTCCCCTTGGTCCTATTTATGTGAATTTACATAACATAAACACTCTTTTCTCTATCAAGTTCCTAAGTCAAAAAAAAAATCTAGGGTTTCTAAGGGTTGGTCATCTAGGTCTCAAAGTGTGGTTTCTTCCCCAAATTCTTGGTATTTTCAGGCATGTATCACTTCCCTAAATTTGTATTTTTATCATGGCAAGCAATATTTTGATGTTCATGTGGTTTTAATGTTTGATTTTGAAATTCGTACAGAGGGTTTTGGATGGTTATTGTTTAAATGGTATTTCCACGCTTTACATGTATTTGTTTATACTTTATTGATAGATTTTTGAACTAATTGGGTGGATGGCATGGTAAATAGAATAGGATCATGGATTTCCCCAAACTTATAGATTTTCGTATTGGAATTTGTAAAAACCTCAACCCACCTAATGAGATTGGCTCTAAAACCTGGCTATATGCATAATTTAACCACTTTTGAAACTATTGCATTGCATAAAAAGTCTAATGGAATATAAATGGTTTTAAAAGGGCCTTGGTGTCCATGGATTGATTTTAAATTGGAGTTTGGATTCTTATGGCTATTTGGTTTGGTTTGGCATAATAGAATTGGCTTACAAGCATAATTAATTGGTATAATAATACCATTCAATAAATGCCTAAATGGATGAGTCCTTATTTAAATTGATGTTTATGTGTAAATATTTTAATTGGGATTAAAGGGGGTTGTATAGCTCATCGTGCAAGGTAGAGGTACCAAAGGGACCGATACTGGAAGCCACATTTGCTGGTGTGGGGGCCTTAGTGGCCATGTGCATAGTTGTCTCTCTCTCTCTATATATATATAGAATGGCTGGGGGGCATGGATTCCTTTGTCCTTCCTTAGATTTCTCTACTTCATGAGGCTAACATGTATTGGGTCCCTTCCGCTGGAGGGAGTCAGACCCACATAGCCCATGGGTGTTTCGATGGCGATTAGAGTTACACAGTCTAGGTTAATAGTATTAACCCTTATGCTAAACCTTTCTCCTTATCCCAGTATTATATATATATGTATATATGCATGTATGTGAACATGTACATTGAGTTTGGATTTAACTTTTGAAATAGCATTATTTTATTCCTTCATTGAGTTACATGCTAGCGCTTACCCTGCTAACTATCCTCAAACGCTACATTCTTTCATGATGTAGGGTTCTAGGGGTTACTTCTATTAGTTTGTGCAGTGTTAGGTGGTTCAATTCGTGGGTTGGTTCGCGGTGAAGTGGTGAGCTTCCATCCTCTGAAAATCTTAGTCACTCCATCAATTTCATTCCATATTCTAGAAATGAAGAGTTCACATTAGCATTATCATTGTCATTATCGCTGTTATGGTTGGGGAAATGTCCCAACCTAGTTTGATATTCAGATTGGTTTAGAGGCTTTTGTGGATATACATGGGTTGGATGGTGTTGTTGACTGTTAGAGCTTATTCTTGAGTTACTTTAACTATTTTATCTTTATCCTCTGGTTTTCTCCCGCTTTTTTATTATTTGGATTATGTTTGGTTTGGACAGACTATATGTACGGTCTACGACCCAAGGTGGGTTTGAGATATCCAATCTCGGCTAGGACCGAGGGTCGAGTTATGACAAGCTTGGTTTCATATCCTAGGTTTTAAGTCACTGGGTGTCCTCAAAGTTGTGTCGAGTAGAGTCCTTTTTATGGGTGTGTAGCATGCCACACTTATAAGGAGGAGGCTAAAAGACATTTAGGAATGTTTTTCTTTCTTGTGTTCTATTATGGAGAGTCTAGGGTTATTGAATTTATCTAACTCTTGATTTGATCTCATGTCAGATCATACCTTCTCGAATATTTGATGTTCGTAGAAACTCTGACGGTACCTCTTCCCCCTGACAGGAATATGGAGGGGACTCACCCTATTTATGGAGTACAAACCCAGTCTAGGGTCCCTGCTCCTGATTGTACTACTCCACTTGGGGTTCTACCAGTCCTCACTAGTCCCTCTCCAGTTGGTGACACTCATGCTCAGTTGCCACAAGTGGATATTTCTAATGTAGAGTTTCGTCGGTCCATTCATCTGCTTACCCAATTGGTGGTGTCTCAGTCTCATCAGTCTAGTCCTATTAGTTCAGCTGTGGTTTTATCTGAGGTTACTCTATTTTTTCAATTTATGAGGCTGAATCCCTCAACCTTCATTGGCTCTAAGGTTAAAGAGGATCTTCAAGGGTTTATTAATAAGATGGATAAGATCTTTAGGGTGATGCATGCCACTAATATAGAGGGTGTAGAGTTTGTTATATATTAGCTGAAGGGTAGAGGTATGGAGTTTACTGTATATTAGCTGAAGAACGTGGCATATCAGTAGTATGAGGAGTGGGAGCAGTTGAGGGAAGATGATGCTGAGAAGGTAATATGAGAGGAGTTCTCTGGTGATTTTCTTGATTATTTTTTTTCTCAGAAGTTGAAGAAAGCTAAGGCCGAAGAGTTTGTGAACTTGAGGTAAGAAAGGATGAGTGTGAAGGAGTATTCCCTGAAGTTCCACCAGCTGTCTTATTCGCTTCAGAGTTAGTATCTAGTATGAGAGATAGAATGAGGAAGTTTGCTTAAGGTTTGTCTCGTTACTTGGTATTGGAGTGTAAGGATGCGATATTGAACAATGACATGGACATCTCTAGATTTATGATTTACATACAACAAGTTGAGGATGAGAAAAATAAGCAGTCAGAAATAGGAGAGAGAAAAAATAAGAAGTTCAGGTATTTAGAACAGGGTGTTAATTAGTAGAATAATAGAAGAGATGGTAGGCAGTGGAGCAAAAAAAAAGACTTGGGGAAATTATGATTCATATTCTTTGGATAGTGCTCCTTATCTAAAGTTATTTCGTAATCATCTCTTTTAAGATAAGAGTGATTTTAATGCACAGGGTGTCCAGTCTCAGGATAGTGGAGCTCAGTCAACCCCGCCTATCCTCTTTATTGATTTTGCGTTCAGCTTCACTGAGGTTATTATGATGATGGAAGGGATTGGTGCTTCAACTATGGTAATCTTGGTCACATGCAGCGGGATTGCCCTGCGGCTAAGGTAGAAACTATGTCTAATAAAGTCTTGATCACAACTTCTTTGACTTCTGCACCAAAGGGTACTACTTCTGGTACTGGGGTCGCCATTGGCTTTATGCTTTTGCCACCTGTCAGAAATCTGAGGCATCTCCTAATTTTGTCACTAGTACGTTAAATCTCTTCTATCATAATATGTATTGTCTTCTTGATTCGGGGTCCACCCTTTTCTATGTTACCCATATGTGGCTGTGCATTTTGATTTTGGTCCTTAAAGTATTTTTGACCCCTTATCTATTTCTACTCTGGTGGGTGATTTTGTAGTCTCTAGAAGAATCTTTAAGGGTTGTGTGGTATCTATATTTATAGGGAGACATTTGTGCATTTGGTAGAACTTGAAATGGTAGAATTCGATGTGATCTTGGGGATAGATTGGACTCATTCGTGCCATCTTTCTTTGGATTGTAGGACTTGAAAAGTAAGTTCCAATTCCCTAATAAACCAATAAATGAATGGAAGAAAAGTTCCTTAGCCCCTAAGGGAGGTTTATTTCTTATCTTAGATCCTGAAAGTTAATTTCCAAGGGGTTTGTTTATCATCTAGTTTGGGTTTAGGATTCTAGTTTTGAGGTTCCCTCTTTGCAATATGTCCCTGTTATCAATAAGTTTTATAATTCTTGGCATTTCTCCTGATAGGGAAATATACTTTGGGATCGATCTTTTATAGGATACCCGTCCAATCTCTATTTCTCCTCATTGAATAGCCCCATCTAAATTGAAAGAGCTAAATGAGCAGTTAATGGATCTCCTTGATAAGGGTTTCATTTGACCTAGTATTTCTCCATGGGGTGCTTTCGTACTTTTCGTGCGTAAGAAAGATAGGTATCTTCAGATGTGATAGATTATCGGTAGTTGAATAAGGTTACGTTTTAGAATAAATACCCTCTTTCTAGGATTGATGATCTTTTCGACCAACTTTAGGGTTCTAGATGTTTTTCTAAAATTGACCTTCCCTTCGATTATCATCAGCTGAATATTAGGGAGGGCAATATTCCCAAGATTGCTTTTTCAAACCTGGTATGGTCATTATGAGTTCCTAGTTATGTTATTTAGTTTGACTAATGCTCTGGTTGCTTTCATGGATCTATTGAATCGAGTGTTCAGACAATTCTTGGACTTGTTTGTTTTTTGTCTTCATTGACGATATTTTGGTGTATTCTAAGAGTGAATAGGATCATACCAATCACCTCCAAATTTTGTTGCAAACTCTTAAGGATCAGAAACTGTATGCTAAATTTTCTAAGTGTTAGTTTTGGCTGAATACGGTGACTTTCCTTGGGCATATTGCTTCTAGCGAGGGGATCAAGGTGGATCCACAAAAAGTTAAGGTGGTTAAGAGGTGACCTAGACCCATGAATCCTACCTACATTTGGAGCTTCATGGGCTTGGTTGGTTATTATAGGAGGTTTGTAGAGAGATTTTCTTCTTTTGCTTCTCTATTGATGAAGTTGACTTAGAAAAAATGAAGTTTTTGTGGTCTAATTCTTGTTAGGGTAGCTTTTAGAAGTTGAAGAATAATTTTTCTAAACTAATTTTGACCATGACTGAGGGTACTGATGGATTTGTGATGTATTGTGATCCATCCCGTATGGGACTTGGTCGTGTTTTGATACAACATTGTAAGGTTGTGGCATATGCTTCTTGGCAACTCAAAGCTCATGAAAAGAATTATTTGACTCATGATTTTGAGTTGGAGGCTATGGTTTTTTATTTGAAGATTTGGCATCATTATCTATATAGGGCACATGTATACATCTATTCAGATCATAAAAGCCTACATTATGTGTTTACCCTAAAGGAGTTGAATTTTCGACAGAGAAGATGGCTTGAGTTGCTAAAGGACTATGACATGAGTCTTCACTACCATCCAGGTAAAGATAATATGGTGTTTGGTACTCTTAGCAGGTTGTCCATGGGGAGTTTATCTCATTTGGATGAGGAGAAGTAAGGATTGGTGAAGGATATTCACTGGCTAGCCAACTTAGGAGTTCATCTTTTAGACTTTAAGGATAGAGGGTAATTGTCCAAGAAGCGGTTAAATCATCTTGTGGTACTGAGGTGAATGAGAAATAAGCTTTGGATCCCATTCTTATATAGATTAAGGATGTGGTAGGACAACAAAAGGTTATGGACTTTGAGATCAATGGAGATGGTATCTTTAGGTACCAAGGTAGGATGTAGGTTCCTGAAGTTGATCGCTGTGAAAGAGGATTTTGACTAAGGCTCATAAGTCAAGGTGTACAGTTCACCCAACTTCGACAAAGATGTATCATGATTTGAAAAAGATCTATTGGTGGAACAACATGAAGAAGGATGTGGCTAACTTCGTGGCTAAGTGTATGGTGTGCCAACAAGTGAAAGGTTTAGCACCTGAGGCCCGACGTTACATCTTAAGAGATTGAGTTTCCCATGTGGAAGTAGGGGATGATCAATATGGATTTTGTTATGGTTCTTATGCGGTTTCGCAATCATTATGATTTGATTTGGGTCATTGTGGATAGGATGACTAAGTCTTCTCACTTCTTGCCTGTGAGGACTAACTACTCTGGTGAGGGCTGTGCTAAGTTGTTTATTCAGGAAATCATCAAGTTGCATGGAGCGTCGGTGTCTGTTATTTCAAAATGAGTTACGTAGTTTAATTCTCACCTTTGGCATATGTTTTAGAGAGGTTTAGGGACTAAAGTGAACCTTAGCATCGCTTTCCACCCTCAAACAGATGGACAAGTGGAGCAGAGTATTTAGGCCTTAGAGCATATACTAAGGGATTGTGTGATTGGTTTTAGAGGCAGTTGGGTTGATCAATTACCTCTCATTGAGTTTGCGTATAATATTAGTTATCATTGAAGTATTGGGATGTCTCCTTTTGAGGATCCATATGGTAGGAGGTATAGGTCTCTTATTGGGTGGTTTAAAGTTGGTGAGACTAGGTTGTTTGGTCCTAACTTGGTTCACCAAGCCATAAAAAAGGTGAAGGTGATTAGGAATAGGCTTAAGACTGCCAAAGTCGTCAAGTGTCCTATGCATATGTGAGGCAAAGAGAGTTGGAGTTTGTGGTTAATGATTGGGTATTCTTTAAAGTTTCTCCTATGAAGAGAGTGATGCAGTTTGGGAAGTAGGGGAAGCTCAGTCCCTATTATATTGGTCCGTATTAGATTTTAAGGAGATTTGGGAATGTTTTCTATGAGCTTGGGTTCTATTCATCCACTTTTCCATATGTCAATGTTGAACAAGTGTATGGGTGATCCTTCTTTGTTTGTCCCTGTGGAGAACGTTGGTATTTTGATTTCCTTGTCCTATGAGGAGGTTTGAATTAAGATTTGGATAGGGAAGTCCGTAGATTGAGGATAAGGATGTGGTTTCGGTAAAAGTCCTTTGAAGGAATCAAAAGGTAGGGGAAGCTACTTGGAAGCTGAAGAGGACATAAATTCCAAATATCCATTCTTGTTCTTTATGTTGGATAGAAGTGTTTGAGGTATGGGTTCCTTTTGGTTTTGTCGCTTTTAGCATTGTGCATAGTTTGTGGTTGTACTATAGCTTGTATTCGTACTAATGGGTGCCTTAACTCCTTATTTTGGGGATGAATAATCCTGGGGAGGGGGGTAATATAATACCCTAGGTTCTGGACTCCAAACATTTTCTTGCGATATAAGTTTACTACTAGGGGTATGGCTCAGGTGACGAGTTGTGAAGACTCCTCATGAGTCATATTGTGCCTGTCTAGTCAAACTAGTGAGGATTTCCTCTATTTCTGTCCTGATCACACTAAGGACCCCATGAGTCGTGAGGTCTGGTCACGAGTCATAGGGTGGGACTCCTGACCAAACTAGTGAGGTGCCCCTGAGTCCCTGCCCAGACTACAAGTCATGGTGACGACTCGTAACGACTGACCACGAGTCATTACCTGACTCGTAGCGATTGGGAGTTATTTTCCTATATATTTTTCATTAAGGGTAATTCGTTGTTTTCTATTCCTTTAAACTATTCACACAACTTAAACCTTACCTTGGCCCTATTTCCACTAATTAACATAACATAAACATTTTTTTCTCTCTCCAATAAGTCAAGAACAAAGCTAGGGTTTCTAAGGGTTGCTCATCTAGGGCTCAAAGTGTGGTTTCTTCCCCAAATTCTTGGTATTTTTAGGCATGTATCTTTTCCCTAAACTTGTATTTTATCATGACATGCAATGGTTTGATATTCATGTGGTTTTAATGTTTGATTTTGGAATTTGGATTGATGGTCTTGGATGGTTATTGTTTAAAAGGTACTTCCATGGTTTACATGCATTTGTATGCTTTATTGATGGATTTTGGAATTCATTGGGTACATGGGCATGGTAAATGGAATAGGGGTTGTTGATTCCCCAAAACTTATGGATTTTGGTTTTGGAATTGGTAGTAACCTCAATCCACCTTATTAGATTGGCTTTGAAACATGGCTATATGCATAATTTAACCACTTTTGAAACTATTGCATTGCATAAAAAGGCTAATGGAATATAAATGGTTTTAAAAGGGCCTTGGTGTCCATGTATTGATTTTAAATTGGACTTTGGAGTCTTATGGCTAATTTTTTTGGTTTGGCATAATGGAATTGGCTGGCAAGCATAATTAATTGTTATGACGATACCATTCGGTAAATGCCTAAATGGATGACTCTTTGTTTAAATAGATGGGTTATATGTAAAATTTTTAATTGGGCTTAAAGGGGGTTGTGTAGCTCACCGTGGAAGGTGGAGGTCTCGGGGGGGACCAATACTTGAAACCATATTTGCCGGCATGAGGGCCTTGGTGGTCGTGTGCATAGTTCACACTTTATATATATATATATATTTGGAATGGCTGGGGGTGTGGATTCCCTGTACCTTCCTTGGATTTCTCTGCTTCGTGCGACTTACATGCATTGGGGCCCTTTCGGTGGGCGAAGCCGGATCCATATAACCCATGGGTGTTCTTAGGACAGTTAGAGATACATAGTCCAGGTTAATGGTTTAACCCTCATGCTAAACCTTGCTCCCTATCCCTACATTATATATATATGTATATATGTATGTATGCGAACATATACATTGAGTTTGGATTTGACTTTTGAAATGACATTATTTTATCCCTTCCTCGAGTTACATACTAGTGCTCACCCTGCTAACGTTACCCAGACGCTATATCCTTTCATGATATTGGGTCCTAAGGGTTTCTTCTATTGGTTTGTGCAGTGTTAGGTGGTTCGATTCGTTGGTTGGTTCCCGGTGAAGTGGTGAGCTTTCATCCTCTGGAAAGCTTAGCCATTCCATCAATTTCTTTACATATTTCAGATTGACGAGTTGACATTAACACTATCATTGTCATTTTCACTGTCATTGTCGAGGGCATGTCCCGACCTAGTTTGATATTCAAATTGGTTTAGAGGCTTTTGTGGACATGTGTCGGTCAGATGGTGTAGTTGACTCTTAGATTTTATTCTTGAGTTACATTAATTGTTTTATCTTTATCCTCTAGTTGTATTTTTCTTTATTATTATTTGGATTATGTTTTGTTTGGACAGGTTGTGAGGGTGGTCTCTGGACCACGGTGGGCTTGAGATACCTATCATAGATAGGCCTGAGGGTCGGGTTGTGATTGAATCATGATCGTAAAGAGCAAATGGGGTCACGCCAAGTCATAAATGCAAAGGTCCTATTTATCGGCTTTAGCAAATGCGAAGCCTAGGCCGCGAATTCAAAGGCCATTCTGGTGGCTTGGTCAATGTTGACCCTTGCAATTGGGAGGCACTGTTCACAGAACAATACGTAAATCCCATTTTTGTAATTCTCACCATTTTTGGACCTCTAAGCTTCGAGAACAATTTGTTAATATTTTCTCTCCAGTCTTGCTTGGGTAGACTCTTAAATCTAATTCCATTATTTCCTACATCTATGAAAATACCTTTTAATCATGATTTTGAAATGAAATTTTGAGGTTCTTACTGGTAAAGCTTAAAAATGGTTTTTCTCGATTTGGACCTTGTTTTAACCTCTTTTTGCAAGGGGTTTCAGTTATAGACTCCTATAACCTTGGGGAATGTATTTCTATATTCTAGTTTTACCACTTTTATTTTTGCACTTCTTTTACAAATTTATTTTGGACCCGACTCAATTGTGGACAATATAAGTATTATTAGCTTTCTTTTAACACGTAGATGCTTTTTTGAATGTTGTAGTTGATTTTGAGGCTATTCAAAAGAGAAAAGCATTGCGTTGAAGAACTTTAGGCTTGGATTTCATCATTTTAAGGTAGGTTATGGCTCAACTTCTTCTAGATTGAGCTGGGTAGTTAATAAATAGGTAAACCATACTATGGGTTAGGGAAAATAACTATGGGGTTTATATTGGAGATTATTATTATTGTTGTGTGCCCGAGGGGGCTTATATTTTGTTGTTATTGACTTGTGATATTTGATATTGCGTGTTGCCCGTGTGGGGGATTTGTTTGACATCATTTGCCTTATCCATGCCTTTAAATGCCTTTATTCTAGATATAATGCCCGTGTGAGGGCTTGAATGGTTATTACAAGACTTATTGAGCGTTGGTTGCTTTAACATGATAAAAATGCTCGAGTTTGGGGTTGATAAAATATTGATAATATCTTACATGCATATTTATTCAGATGGTGCCTAATTAGAGTTGATAATCATGAATTCTGAACATATTGAGTTTATTTATGGGTTCACTTGTACATGTGTTGAATTGATTGGATATCTTCATAGTAATTTAATTGTGAGCATTGCAACCTCATTTCATACATATACATTCATGAGTTACCAGTACCAATGAGAAATACTATTTTTGAAAGTAAATGAGACATTTTTATAAAAACCCTCTCTGTGAACATGAGCCATAGAAATGGATTGAAATTTGAGATATGAGTTACAGTATATGGGTTGCGAACCCCCTAACGGGTCCTATCTTGGGAGCTGTGAGCAAGGTAGATGTATACATAAAGTCATGCGATGACTTTCACTATTTATTCCATCATTATTTCATTGCATTGCACATGCATCTTTCATATTTTTTTATCTTTCCATTGACTTGTGTTTAGTTTCCATGTACTCTTCCTGTATATTTGTATTGTTCTTTTCTCTCTCACTCTTTCTCTCTCTCTCTCTATATATATATTAAAACTGTTAGTGGAGACGGTGTGATCTAACATTTGAGAATTTTCTGTTTGTAGGTGACGTGCTCATAATTTTTTTTACTTATATTACTTTCTGCTTTACTCAGTCAACCTATGATACCTACTGAGTACAAGTGGACCATACTCATTCATACTGTGTCCTTGCGGTGTAAACTCTAGCACGAGTGCGACTCACGGAGGCTGATTCTTGCTATGGAGTTGATGATATCTCGAGGTACTGGCCCACTCTTGGTTTTTCAGAGTCGACTCTAGACCTCCTCTATCTCTTAGTTGTCTTTACTTTTATTTCAGAGACAAATTGTACAATTTCAGTTCCAGATATTGTATTAGATACTCTAATACTTGTGACATTACATTTTGGGATGGTTATGTGTTAAGACTCAAGGGGTTGCACCACACTATGAAGGACCAGGTACCTTAGAGTCAGTCATATGCAATCAAACAGAAAATCACTAGAAAACTAAAAACTTTGCTGAAAACTAAAGAACAAAAATATTTAACGTGGAAACTCCTTGCTCAAGGGAGGAAAAACCATGACTTGCCCTTACAAGTACTCAATCATCCACTATAATCAAACTCTTGATTACAGACTCTAATGAACCTAACTCTAGGCTCCACCTACTTGTAATAACTCTACTATAAGCCTACCTTGACAACTCTGCCAAGAACTCACCTTGATAATTATTAAATCTAAACAATATTAAACTAGTAATTCTACCTAAACTCTCTCAAGAACACAAAGAAGGCATTACTCTTATAACACGAGTAATTCAATTACAGACCATGAATTGACTCAAGAACACTCACTCTTTTAGTATATAAAGAAATTAAGAACTTGAGCAATATAGCAAAGTTGAGTTTTCACCTATTTTACTCACCTCTATTCTGATTTTCCAAAAACTCACCAATTAAGAAACATTATTTTCCTTTTATAGTGGAAAAATGATAAGGGTAGAAATTTGATTGGGCCAAATGTCCTAAAAGGTACAAGCTCACTTACGCATTTTGTTACACTAGAAGACAAAATAGCACAGACCTTGTGAGAGTTATATTTTTCCATGAAGACCTAGGGACCTAGTCCCTTGTTGTTAGCTTATCATCATCAAAACATGCTATAGTGGTTTCCCCCTTTTTAACGATGAAAAACCACAAAACATGACCACAAAATTTTGAGCATCTAATACATTCACCTTATTCAGTCGGAGTGATTGCGACTACTGTCAGTGAATGTTCCCCTATCATTATGCTCCATCCTTCCCCCTACCAATATGTTAACTTAGAGACCAGGTCCCTTGTTGTCAGTTGATACCAAAACTCATTCACTATATGTCAATATTCCCCTGTCAATATACTTGCACTCATCAATGTGCATTTGAGAATTCTTCCCCCTCTCAATATGACATCATTACTTCACCATAATTGCATTCAACACATTACCTATCACCTTACTTGCACAAATCACCTATGCACTTTTGTTACTGATGAGGGGTGATTTTTCCACTCATTCTCACTAAGAATTTGTGCACATTACCTTGTTTTAAATAAATGAATAAGACATATTGGTGATAAAATGCACTAATATTCACTTTTTGTAGGCATAGAGTTGAGGAGATCGAAAGATGTGGACTGAAGCTGAAAATGATAAAAAAGGAGCAAAGAAGCGTGCAGATGAAGACCTAGACCACATTAGCCTCAGTTACCGCAACCGCGGTCCTCAATCCGTGGTCAAGGTCAGTCAAGACAATCAACACAATATGGTTGCGACACACAACTACGGTCGCATGGATGCGGTAGCAGACAGTCACACACGATCGTAGTTTAGCGGGAATATACCCAGGGTTAGATCTGTAAAAGTACTTAGAAGAATCCCAAACCATATATAAGTAAAAAGCCTTTCTTATTTGGGTATTGATTACCTCATAAATATTTTTTATTTGAAAGAAGGAAACCCTAATTGGGCTAGTGTGTAACTACTCTTGGAGGCTTAATTTCTTAGTAGTTTTGTGAAGAATGGATGTTTTGGGAAATCCCCATGGTATACTTATCTTTATTTTCTTCATGATTATCTATGTCATTTAGTCTTGGGATTATGTTGAACTAAAGTGTAATTGTGTGTGGGTGTTGTTGTGTTTGCATCATTTTTAGTTGTTGAGCATGTATTCCACCATTTCTTGAGCTTACTAGTTGGAATTTGATGGGTGAAAACCCCAAATCTCGAAATGGGTTTGATGGGTCAAAACCCTATAGAAATCCTTTGTCATCCTTGAAAGAGGAACTAAGGTGAACTTGAGGTACCCATAACATCCTTGAAAGAGGGTTATAGGGGGACAAAGTAATGGTGGACAATTAAGTCTATGGTCTACTACCTTTTGCAATCTTAGAAATAAGTGTTATTGGAGGGTAAGCCATTTCAAGAGCATCATTATAGAAACAGGGATATTTGATTGAAGTTTTGGGTGATTATGAATTGCACACTTGTTAGGTACTCGAAAGAGCCAATGGGTGAAATCGTTGTAGTTTTATTGAAAGATTGACTACAATGACTTTCGACCTAGCCTATCCTTTGATCAACAACTAGAACTCATGCCAAACCGTCATTAACCCATACACTTTACATTTAGGTAGACATGATCCCAAGACCCTTCTCTAATCTTAATCTTAAATCAAAAGTGGTATATCCATGCATTATTAGTTGATAAGCTATTCTCTAAATTAATTTCACCTATATTATTTTACATGTCTTGTTTATTATCATTTCGAGTAAACTTGTAGTAACTAGGACACTCGTAAGATTTGAAGCCTATAATTTGCTCCTTGTGGATTTGACCCCAACTCTAGTTGGGTTGTTTGACAAAGACCGCCTCACCTCTTTATCATGGGAGTGAGTTGAGCGTTATCAAAATAGTGTCGTTGCCGGGAAGTGAAATATAGATATCACTTATGCAGTTTGATTCTTACTTGGGAATACTCAAAGTGATATAATTTACTTTATTTGTTGTTTTTAATTCTTATTTTAGGTGATCGGAGTATTAATGGAACAATGAGTGATAGTACAAGAAACATGGGCCCCTTTGATGCCCCTCTAGCTGATGAGGTCCCACTAAATAAAGCGAGGCAAATAAGCACAATCCGCATCCCATCAACTAATGGGAACAAAGTCTTCCATGTGACTAGAGTCATGCTTCACACGTTGCAAATGAAAGGATTGTACGGAGGTCAAGACTTTGAGGACCCAAATGTCCATTTGAAGAATTTTATGGAAGTGTGTGTACCGTTCAATATAGGTCACATTACTCAAGAGTCCATTCGGCTTCACCTTTTCCCGTTCTCATTAACGAGCGAGGAAGTTTCATGGCTCCGCTCACTTCCACCTAAGAAAATTACATCTTAGGACAAGCTTACTAAGGTGTTTTTTTATAGATATTGCCTGCTATCTAAAATGCTTCAAAAGTGGGATGAGATTGTCAATTTTTGGCAAATAAATGGAGAACCATTGTTTGAAGCTTGGGAGAGGTATAACGGTAAGCTTGCAAGCTTGCTTAATTCCCAAATCATGAAGTCCCAGAGAAAATGCTTCTCGAGATATTCTATCATGCCCTTGATCCATTAACAAAATGGTGGTAGATACTGTGGTGGGTGGTTCCCTAGTAAATTTGCATCACCAAATGACCTTTCTATTGATTGGAGAAGTTCTAAAAAAAATTGGGGTTGGCATACCTGAGAAACCAAAGCTCCAAAGATTCTTTCTACTACTTCCATGGTCGATAATGAACAAAGAAAGAGGAATGAAGAAAAGGAGAACATGGCGAAAATGATAACCCAACTCGAACACTTGACTAATCATGTTATGGGCGTACCCACGAAAGAAGTCAATGCTGTAGCATCAAAATCTTATAAAGATGATGAAGAGGCAAAGAAGTTGGATGAGGAAATCCGCTATTTGGCTAACTACTCGGGAGGTTACTGCCTCGTCTATCAAAGGAAAAGTGGGAATCAAGGTTGGATAGACTGCGAGAGGGATAGATATTGGAGATATTGGGAACATGACTATGACCTTTATGTTCCTCCTCATGATCAGGACAAAGCCAAAGAGTTAAATATCGTCGACCCTGAAAAATTCAAGACCGAGGATTTGTTGGAAAGGATCTTGAGTAGAGTGAAGGGTACGGGCAAAATGGTCCGCGAATTGAAGGGTGGTTTTTCCTAACTCTCTCAAATAGTGGTGTCTCACTCCGCCTCTATCAAGAAATTGGAGGTCCAAGTCAAGAAAATATCCATTCAACTAAATGGTAGTCCTAAAGGTGGACTCCCCAGTGACATAATTGCTAATCCAAAAAATGATGCCCACGTTCTAGCAATTGCCACAAGGAGTGGGAAGGTAATTGATAATACCTCTAGAGGATACTTGAGTGAGAATTTTTTTCAAGGGTAAAGTAAAGGAAGTGATGCCCCAAAGAAAAGAAGCAAATGATGAGAAAGAGATCGAGGAAAGTGATGAAGAAGTGGTAGAAGTTAGGAAGCCACAAGGTGATAAAGGGACAAATATCCAAGTTCCTACCCCATTCCCTTAACGATTGCATAAAAAAGAGGAAGGTGACAAATTGAGGAAGTTCATGGAAAAACTTAGCAACCTATCGATAAATATCCCGTTGCTTGAAGCTTTCCAAGAGATCCCGGGATATGCTAAGTTGATAAAAAAGTTGATGTACAAGAAGAAACTTGTTGAAGGTTATTCTATTAAGGTCACTCATAGGTGTATCTCTATCATGGATAGCAAGGTTGTGGAAAATAAAGATGACCCCGGATCATTCACTATTCCTTGCACAATTGGGACACATGAATTTGCAAAAGCTCTATGTGACCTTGGTATGAGAATCAACTTAATACCTTTTGTCATATACAAGAAACATGGTTTGGATACCCCAACTCCAACCTCTATGCGACTCTTGATGGTAGACCGGTCTATAAAAGGGTCGTTGGGTATATTGTTTGACGTCCTTATGAAAGTGGACAAGTTCATTCTCATGGCAGATTTCGTGGTATTGGATTGTGAAATGGACCAAGAGGTGCCTATCATTATTGTTCATCCTTTCTTGTCCGTCGGGAGATCCATTGTCAATATATATCTGGGGGAGATAAAATTTAGAATGCAAGAGGATGAGGTCTCTTTCAAAATTTGCAAGTCAAAGAATCAAACCGCGGAGTTGCAAGTAGTATCCGTGGTGGATGTTGAAAATGAGAAGATGAATGAAGAGGAGTTCAAAGACCCACCTTGAGAATGAAGGAAGGAAGTCATCGTTCCACGACAATAACTAAGGCTTTTGGTGGGAGTCAACCTACAAATGCCACGAGAGTGGCTCGTATCCTTTTTTTTGTTATATTTTTTTAGGGTAGGTGTTATGTTTTTCTTATGAATAACCCATGCATTTGTGTAACTATGGAGTGCATTGTATAAGATGAATAAGGGAGAGATATGTCAAAGTTGAGTAAAATTCTAAATAGGGGAGCAAAATTGCTCTCAGTTACCGCGATCGCGGACCTCAAGAGCGATCGTGGTCACGTAGGTGTCCGCGATCGGGGTCTCTTGACTGCGGTCACGACCACTTCTGCCATTTAACCCCTAGTTTCCATCATTTCCCTCACACTCCCTTTCAATATTGTACTCTATAATTTGGGCTGATTTCTGGCCAAGTTTGTGAGCTCTCAAATAGCATCCTTGCATCCCTCTTGGATCGCAACTCTGGTAAGTGTCATGAATCTGTGCTTTTATTTATAAGAATAAGCCCTAGAATGCATAATTAAGAGAGGGCCTAAAGTTTTGATTTATGCTTTCTATGTTGTCTTACTTGATATTGGTGAGATGTTGGCTTCTTGAACAAGGTGTGCATACAAGTGGGAAGTCTTGAGTACCTAAGTATGTTTGGAAAATGTAGACAAATGAGATGTGCATACCAAGTGTTTGATGATTTGCCTAATTGAACTTTCACTAATGATGTTTGTTTTCTAAAGGGCACATCCATCCAACTTTTAGCATTGCTCAAATGATCTTCATATGCACCCATATTTTCGTACATGCTATTAGCCTAAAATTAGAAGAAATCTGAGCATACAGAGCTGATAATAGAACCGAACTTAGGTATCGCGATTGCGGTCATAGACCGCGATCGCGGAAATGTGAATGTGGTCCTGACTCGTGATCGTGATAACTGAGGTCAATTTCCTACCAGGCCAAAAACCCTGCACTTGCAATTTTTTGTCAAGCAACACCAAACCCCTAGTCCAATGAACTCTAGTAATCAATATAACACGGTTTGCATAATTAAAATGTCATCGAAAGATATAATGTGTGCTTAGTGCTTTCAGGACAACATCATGGATAAGTATGATCACATCCAATTTATCGCACCCGAGTGCCACAATCATTACTACAGGGATCTTTCGAGGACAAATCTGCTCCCGGAGAGAGGAATTTTCTTGGAAAATATATCGGAGAAACTACCAGAACTTCATGACAAACTTGAAGCCATTGGGTGGTGGTGCTTCTCCTCGGATCCATGCATTGCAAATGAGCAATGGGTCCATGAATTTTATGCAAACATCGGTGAAGTTTCTTTTTGGAACCCACTCAATGTGACAGCCAAGAGTCGGGGAACGCCAATGAAAGTTGGGGCTTTATAAATCAATGATGTTTATAGGCTCAAACATACTGACATGAGTGAATTCAAAGAAAAGGGTCTAAATTAGGGAGTTGGTTAGAACAACGACTATGCCCTGGAGAGGAAGTCTCATGGACAAAGACTAAAAGCAATATTTCTATGAACCACTTCACTTTCGAGGCTTGAATATGGTTTCACATCATCTGTAGCCGAGTTTCTCCTTGCACCCACATGGAAGAAGTCCCCAAATTACGTGCTATGATGATTGCATGTATTCTATATGACATCCCTCTAGATGTTGGTCAACTTATGGTTAATAAGATAGATCATTTCAAGGACCATGGTGGTACACATCTATTCTTCCCCTTCTTAATTACAGAGCTTGGAAAAAGATCGGGGGTAGAAGAGTATGCTATTGATACATGGGTAGAACAATTGAACCCCCTGACAACATTCACATGCCAGGTGTGTGAGGTTAATTATCTTTGCCTCATGTGTACTTGTACCATCTAGAACTTTCCCCATTAGTCTTTCAAAGCTAAATTTTGACTGTGCCGGGTTGGTAAAATGATCACAGGCCATCTTCTGATTTTGGAAGCTCACTCTAGCCTATTTTTGGGATTGCCCCATGTCTTCTTTTTTGGGTATTGCTTACCTCATAACAATTTTTGATTTTAAAGAAGGAAACCCTAATTGGGGAAGTGTGTAACTACTCTTGGAGGCTTAATTTCTTAGTAGTTTTGTGAAGAATGGATATTTTGGGAAATCCCCATGGTATATTTCTCTTTATTTTCTTCATGAGTAGCTAAGTAATTTAGTCTTGGGATTATATTGAGCTAAAGTGTAATTGTCTGTGGTTGTTGTTGTGTTTGCATGATTTTTAGTTATTGAGCATGGATTCCACCATTTCTTGAGCTTACTAGTTGGAATTTAATGGGTGAAAACCTCAAATCTCCAGATGGGTTTGATGGGTGAAAACCCCAAACTCTAGAAATCCTTTATCATCCTTGAAAGAGGGACTAACGTGAACCTGAGGAAACCCATAAAATCCTTGAAAGAGGGTTATAGGGGGACAAAGTAATGTTTGACAATTAAGTCTGTGGTCTACTACCTTTTGCAATCTTAGAAATAAGTACGATTGAAGTGTAAGCCATGTCAAGAGCATCATCCTAGAAATAGGGATGTTTGATTGAGGTTTTGGGTAATTATGAATTGCACTCTTGTTAGGTGCTCGAAAGAGCCAGTGGGTGAAATCGTTGTAGTTTTATTGAAAGATTGACAACAAAGAACTTTGACCTAGCCTATCCTTTCATCAACAACTAGAACTCATGACAAACCGTCATTAACCCATACACTTTACATTTAGGAAGTCATGATCCCAAGACCCTTCTCTAATCTTAATCTTAAATCAAAAGTGGTATATCCATGCATTGTTAGTTGATAAGCTATTCTCCAAATCAATTCCCCCTATATTATTTTACATGGATTGTTTATTATCATTCCGGGTAAACTTGTAGTAACTAGGACACCCAAAAGATTTGAAGCCTATAATTTGCTCCTTGTGGACAAATCCATATTAATCTCCTCCCACTTCCTGTCAGGTAACTTAATCTCTTGATACAACCCACCAGGCATCATGTGCTCAACCATAACCTGTTGACACACCCAAAACTTGGACATAAAGTCAACCATGCACCGCTATATGCCACTCAACCAATAGATCTCCTTGAGATCATGGTAAATCTTAGTAGAACCAGGATGGGCAACAAAGCGCGATTCGTGCGCCTCAGCCAAGATCCTTTGCTGCAAACCATCTACATTAGGAATACACAACCTCCCTTAGTACCACAAAGTACCATTACCGCTGATCTCAAAATCCGCCACCTTTTGCTCACCAACGCTGCCCTTGATTTTCATCAAGGCAGAATCCAACACTTGCTTCTCCTAAATCTCTGCACAAAAAGATGATCTAACCACTTCTTGTACCATCACTCCACCATCCTTGTAGTCCAAGAAACGAACCCCATGATTTACCAAATGGTGAATATCCTTTACCAATTCCCCTTTTACTTCTTCCATATGAGCCAAACTACCCATGGACAACCTGCTAAGAGCATCAACAACCACGTTAGCTTTACCTGGATGGTAGTGAAGACTCATATTATAGCCTTAGAGAAGCTCAATCCATCTCCTTTGTCTGAGATTAAGCTCTTTCTGCGAGAACACATACTACAAACTTTTTTGATCAGAAAATATATTCATGTTGACCATATACAAATAATGTTGCCATATCTTCAAAGCAAACACAATGGCCAACAACTCCAATTCATGAGTAGGATAGTTCCTATCATGCACCTTTAAATGCCTAGTAGCATAGGATATCACCTTCCTATGCTGCATCAACACGCAACCAAGACCAACCCGAGATGCATCACAATAAACCACAAAACCATCATGGCCTTCCGAAAAGGTCAGAACTGGAGCCGATGTCAACTTATCCTTCAACTTTTCAAAACTCCTCTCACATGCATCCGACCAAGAAAACTTAACCTTCTTCTGTGTCATCTTAGTCAAAGGAGAAGCTATCGATGAAAAGCTCTCCACAAATTGTCTATAATACTCGACTAAACCTAAGAAGATCCAAATATCAGCTGGAGTCGTAGGTCTAGGCCACTTCTTCACCACAACCACCTTCTGCGGATCCACCATGATCCCTTCACTAAAAATGATGTGACCCAAGAAAGTCATAACGTTTAACCAAAACTCAAACTTAGAGAACTTAGCAAACAACCGCTATTCCTTTAAGGTCTGCAATACCACACGGAGGCGATTAGCATAACCCACCTCAGTATTCAAATACACCAAAATATCGTCAATAAACACAATGATGAAAAGATCAAAATAATGTCAAAACACCCTGTTCATCAAATCTATAAACGCTTTCAGGGCATTTGTCAATCCAAATGACATCACCAAAATCTCATAATGCCCATACCTAGTGCAAAAATCCATCTTAGGGATATTCACTTCCCTAATCTTTAACTGATGGTACCCAAACCAAAGATTTGTCTTAGATATGAACTCTGTACCTTGTAATTGGTCAAATAGATCATTTATCTGAGGGAGAGGATATTTGTTCTTGACCATTACCTTATTCAACTGCCTTTAGTCGATGCACATACGAAGAGAACCATCCTTTTTGCGCACGAACAACACTAGTACACCCCATGGGGAAACACTAGGACGAATGAACCCTTTGTCTGGAAGATCCTTAATTTGCACCTTGAGTTCCCTCAACTCAGACGGAGCCATTCTATACGCAGGATTAAAAATTGGATAAGTGTACGGAAGCAAATCAATACCAAACTCTATTTCTCTATCCAAAGAAAAACCTGGAAGATCATCCGAAAAGACCTCTAGAAACTCATTAACCACAGGGACTGAAGACAAAGGAGGGCCTTCTGAATTAGAATCTTTAACCCAGACCAAGTGATAAAGACAACCTTTAGAGATTAACCTTCGGGCTGTAAGATAAGAAATATACATCCCCCTAGGCTCTAAGGAACAACCTTCCCATTCTATTTCTGGCTCACCAGGGAACCTAAAAATGACCCTACGAGTTTGACAATCCAAATTTGTACAACTAGAATGCAACCAATCCATGCCCAAGATTACATCTAAATCTACCATACCCAACTAAAACAAATCCACCAAAGTCTGCCTACCACTCACAGATACCATACCCCCCTGTAGGCCCGTTCAGATATAACTAGATCTCCTGCAGGGGTAGAAATAGAAAATGGATCCAAAATAATTTATGGATCGAAACCAAAAGACACAGCTACATAAGGAATGACATAGGAAAGGGTAGAACCTGGATTAAGCAAACAATACACGACACAAGAGAAAAATTGTAACGTACAAGTAACAACATCAGGTGATGCCTCAGGTTCTTGACCGGACGCCAAAGCATGCAAACTATTTCGACCAACACTGGAACTAAGAGAAGTAACATAAGCAGATGCCACACCAGCGGGTGTAGAAACAGAAGATGAAGCCACTAAAATCTTATTCGCCCCCGTAGCAACCTTGTTAGATGGATAATCCCTGAGCCGATGGCCTACTTAGCCATACTTGAAGAACTTATCCCTACCTTCCTCACAGAATCCCCGAAGAGGACCACCATAAAACCAATAAGGACGCATAAAGAAGCAGACCGATCTCCTCTTCCCTAAGAAGAGGATTTTTGCGCCTGAGAATTGTCACTACTATAATGGTGCCTGTCGCCTAACTGCTGGCGGTAAGCAACACTGGCAGTAAAGAAGGAACCAAAACTCCCCCACTTTTTTTTCTGACATTTCCCACCATCTCTACCACCTTTAGATTGGGCACCTCCCTGAATAGAAAACTTAACCTGCTTACCCTGCCTGTCTCCATATTCTGCCTGCCTTCTCTTCTCATCTTCAACTTATTGCATATGAATAGTCAGCCTCAAAATGTCTATCCTTCATGAACAAAACAGTCTTGCTCTCCAAAATCATATCTCTATTCAGGACAGAAGCAAACTTCCTCATTCTTGACATCATATCAGCCACCAAATTAGGAGCATACCTCAATAACATAAGGAACTTCAAAGAATACTCCTTCACATATATTCTTCCTTTCCTGAGGTTCACAAACTCCTCTATCTTAGCTTTCCTAAACTCTTGAGGAAAGAACCAGTCCATGAAGGCATCAAAAAAGGCCTCCCATAAACCATCCTTTTCTACATCACCCTTATCTCTGTCCCACTCCTTATACCATAAATGAGCAACCTCTTTAAGATGATTAGCTACAAAGTTTACTCCTTCCACATTAGTAGCCCTCATTACCCAAAAGGTCTTCTCCATCTTATCAAGAAAGCCTTATGGGTCTTTCTCCACCTTTAATCCCATAAAAGTTGAAGGATCCATCTTTATAAACTGTTTAAGCCTAGCAGCCTCAATGGATACAACGCTAACCGTACCCCTCTCGGCCTGAGCTGCAACCAGTTAGGCAATAACATGCATAGAGTGATGAAACTCCGCATTCATCAGATTTCCTTGAGGGACCTAAGGAGTAGTAAGAGGAATAGAAGAGACTCCAGTACAATCAGGAATAGGACTATGAGATCGAAGATGTTCTCCAGACGTAGGAGGTACTTCCTTAGCATTATCCCAGATGGGACGAAAGAATTTCCTTTTGTTCCAGATCTTGGAGGCATGATCTGAAAGATGAACAAACAAGGATTAGAGGAGATTCATGGACTGAGAAGTCAAGCTTCAAGAAAGAATACCAAGAAAGTGAAACATTACTAGATGTCTTGTAGCCTCTCCCTTATGAGTGTGGCACGCTACACACTCCTAAAAGAGACTCTACTAAACACGGCTTTGTGGAATCCCAATTGACCATGAACCTAGGCTCTGATACCAACTTGATGCAGCTCGAACATGGGCCTTGTTGTAATGGGCATCATAAGTCCACCTAGGACCGGTGACCACCCCCTTAACCCAACCCAACCACTTTATACAGCCTTAGATAAGTTGAATTTTGAGCATATAACAAAATTGCGCAATGCTTTCATGAAGACTTTGGGATAGGTCCACAACCATGACCGACCTAACTAAGTCTATCATTACCAAACCAACCATCCATACCATACCAAACCAAAGATAATATCGAAATATAATATAAAAGTCAAACCCAAAATGTATTACGATAGAATAGTGAGAAATTATGTCTGATGATGCCAGCCTCCCAACTTATTCCAATACCAAGACTGACACCAATACCAATCCTTCCCATTCCAACCCCCAGAAGTACCACAAAGCCTCTATCCAAAAGAATATAAATATCCGGTTGTGACATGACCCCAACCATGGACAAAACTAATATCATAAAAGAAAATAAAAAGTCTAAGAATGTCTGTCATGAAATGATGCCTTTTGAAAGGATAGAAGCTCACAACTTCAGTCCAATAAGCTAGCCTCGAATCAAGTACTATAAAGGAGGAGTCAAACGTACGATTCCTACATAGTGTGGGTATACAACCACCAATAAACGGGTTAGTGGGTGAACACTAGCATGAATCTCGGGATAAGGACAAAGTAATTTCATTTATCAAAACCAACTGAAAACCATCCAATACAAAACACCATACATATATATATAAATGTTGGGTAAAGGGAACAGGTTTAGCATGCCATTTGAAAATCGTAACCTGGTTCATTTAGCTTAGTCGCCTTACTACCCACAAGCCATATGGGTTTAGCTCTTCCTGCTAAAAAGGTCTCGATGTGTGTAGCTGCACGACCAAGCAATAACCCTGGTATGACTAGTACATCCCTACAATACAAATATGAAACTCGCACGTGTCCATCGAAGAACCCTCATATCGACAAATATAAGTTTCTAATTTTGATCCCCGGGATTGCCACCTTCCACGGCTTACTTACACTTTCTGCCATTAATGCATAATAAAACTAAGTCCAAATAATCCAATTATAAATTTATTAACCAAGGCTATGTGATTAACCAGTGGTATCGTCATACCACCATACTTGCAAGCATTACCCATTGCCAAACCATTTAGATTAAAGGGACTCTCGGTGCCCTTTCCGTTTATCATATTAACCTCTTGGGAGACTACCATGTTCTCCACAAGCATTACCAATTGGCCATTAACCTTTATCAACCATTGAAAAACATTTAAGGTTTTATATATAAGATGAAAAAGCAAGAGTTCCATTAACATAAGTCAATGCAATGAACATGTCTTTATAAGCATTTTATCAAACACCTTGGGGGCATAATAGAACCAAAACCAAATTCCACTACCATACAATTCAATTATCCAAAACCACCATTAATGCAGAGAAAGCATAATTAAAACCATAAGAAATCATAACCAAGCCTTTAACATCAAAACCCCAAACTCAATGATTGAAAACTAAAACTATGCAAAAGTATAAACCATGAAATCAACCATATAACCATGCCTTTAATTGAAATTACAAGTAGGGAAGAAAATCATGCCTTAAAAAAAGAAGATTGATAGAAAGAATTCACCAAGACAAGCCCCAAAGTAATCCCTTAGTTGAAACCCTAGATCTTTGCCCCAAAATCTCTTAAGAGTATTATGATATATTTTGGAAGAGATTCTAAGTGTTTAAGAATAAAATAATAGAGTAAATAACCTACTAAGTGCATTTGAAGTCGTGGATCCTTATTAGGGTAAGTAGGGAAATGTTAAGAATACACCCCACTTAAATCTCATAAAAACCTGACACAGGGTTACGACTGACCTCCTTACGAGTCGTAACCTAGCTTACAGTTGATACCCACCCAATCATAACCAATCCTCAACCATAGATCAGACACTGTACAGTATGACTTATCCAACCAGGTTGTAACCTCAAGATACAATCCGTACCCATGATTCGTATCCCTGGCAGAATGTAATGCCAGGAGGACCAAATACTGACCACCTTACGAGTTATCTATACGACTCGTATCCAACCATATGAAACTCACACCTAAGTCATATCCGTTCCAGTGTCAAAGACAATCCCACCAACTAACACTGGTCAGCTTACGACAGGTTTTTACCACTCGTACCCTAGCTTACAGCTCATATCATGAGTTGTAATGGGCCTGAAGAATGAGATTCTAGGAAATTTTCCAAGGGTCAAAACCTAGGATGCTTCAGTTTTCCCCACTAGGAACATTCATCCCCGAATGACGGATAAGGTAGGGTAACCACATATAGAGTCATTTGCATTATCAAACATCTCTTTAACAAAGTTTAAAACCAAAGAGGCAAAGATGTTAATCTTTCCTTTAACAAACTTAGAAAATAAAGATGTGTTCAAGAATACATACCTTCTGCATGAACATTAGGAGCAGAAAACAAGAGCAGATACTTAGACTTTATGTCCTCTTTCGCTTCCCACATGGCCTTTTCCACCGGTAGTTCCACCATAGAACCTTAACCAAAGTCATATCCTTGGTCCGGAACTAACGAACCAACCTATCTAATATCTCAACTGAGACCTCATTATAAGACAGAGAATCTGGGATATCTAACCCTTCCAAAGACATAATTGACGAAAAATCACCGACGCACTTCCTCAACATAGAAACATGAAATACCGGATGAACCAAACTAAAACTAGATGGAAACTACAACTCATATGTAAAATTGCTCGTTCTCTGCAAAATCTCATAAGGACCAATGTACGGAGGACTGAGCTTTCCTTTTTGCCAAATCGCACTACTCCTTTCATAGGAGACACCTTAAGGAAAACCTTATCCCCAAATGCAAACTCTAAATCTCTACGCCTAATATTTGCATATGACTTTTGATGACTCTAGAAAGCCTTGAGCCTATCCTGAATCACTTTCACCTTTCCATAGCTTGATGAACCAAATTCATACCAAACAAATCAGCCTCGTCGAACTCAAACCAACCAATAGGAGATCTACACCTCCTACCATACAATGACTCAAAAGGATCCATACCAATACTTTTATGATAGTTATGATTGTAAGCAATCTCTACCAAAGGTAGATGCTCCACCCTACTGCCATCATAATCAATCACACAAGCTCAAAGCATATCTTCCAATATCTGAATAGTTCTTTCTGTCTGCCCATCCGACTGTGGGTGTAAAGCCGTACTCAAACTCACCTTAGTCCCCAGCCTATTCTAGATAAACCGCCACAAGTTGGACATAAACTGCGTACCTTGATAAAAAATAATCGAAACAGGCACCCCATATAGTATTATGATCTCTTGAAGATAAAGCTTCGCATAATCCTATGATGAAAAGCTAGTCCACACAGATAAGAAATGCGCAAACTTTATCATCCTATCTATAGTGACCCAAATCAAATCAAATTGGTCCCGAGACCGAGAAAGGCCGGTAACAAAATCCATATTGATCTTCTCCCACTTCCATTCAGGCAACTTAATCTCTTGATACAATCCACCAGGACTCATGTGCTCAACCATAAATTTTTGACACACCAAGCACTTGGACACAAAGTCAACCATGCACCGCTTTATGCCACTCCATGAATCACTACTAAAAAAATGCCAAAAAGCGACGGCCAACGTCACTTTTTTGGACAAAAGTGATGGAAATTTATTGCTTTTTTTTTCATCTCAAAAAGGGGCGTTGTTTTTTGAAAACGATGGCTTGTGTCGCTTTTATTACGAAGGATAACGTCGCTTTTAGAGAAATTTTTTTAGTTATTTTTTAAAAATGCGACGTTGTGCGTCATTTTTGTTCTTCATGTGAAGAACACATAATGAACAAAAAATGATGGACATTGTCATTTTATTGAAAAAAATAATTTATTTCAGAAAAATTAACACTGTTTGTCGTAATTTGAGAAATATAATTTTTTTTAGAAAAAGCAACGTTGGTCATCACTTGTTGTTCTTCATAATGATTAAAAAAACGACATTGGTCGTCGTTTTTTGTTTTTCATAATGATTAAAAAAGCGACGTTGGTCGTCGCTTTCTGCTCTTCATAATGAATAAAAAGCGACGTTGGTCGTCGCTTTTTGCTCTTCATAATGAATAAAAAGCGACATTGGTCATCAATTTTTTCTCTTCATAATGAATAAAAAAGAGATGACCATCGTCGTTTTTCTTTTTTAAAAAATACTGATTAGAAAGAGACACAAAGCGTCACATTTCTGAAAATGTATTTCAAAAAAGCGACGGACACAAGGAACCTTGTCCATCGCTTTTCTACATTTTTTTTGGATGCAGAAATCTGCATTTTCTGTATCCCACCAGCCAAATAAAAATGTAATTCAATATATACAGTCTCATGCAACACATATTTTTAAAATAACCATTCAACACACTAAATTATCAAAATATTTAACCAATTCAAATCAACAATACTTAAATAATCAAATCCAAAATCCAAAACACTTAATAATTAATCCAACAACAATCAAAACACTTAAGCAATCCTAAAGTTTTTTCATTAGATTCTAGAGGCATCCTAAATTTCTTCTAACAGTTGACTTCAAACTCTTATCAGGACGAGGTCGATCACCTTCACCATCAGATGTCATCTGTATACAAGTTTACATCAAAACAAATAAAAATTAAGTCATTAGTTCATATTTCATGAGACTACTCTTAACTATTTTCAAGTCACTACATTCAAACCATTTTCAAATATCTAATAGACATTTTATTTCCCTATACTTAATCATTTTCAAGTAACTAATTCACTTTGTAAGCAACTACACTTAACCAATTTCAAATAACTAATTCACATTGCAAGTCACTACACTTGAAACATTTTCAAATCACTAGTACACATTTCAAATCACTACCCTAAACTATTTTCAATTAACTAGTTCACATTTCAAGTCAATATACTTAATCATTTTCAAGTGAGTATAATTTATTATTTTAAAGTTATTAGTACACATTTCAAGTGACTACACTTAACCATTTTCAAATCACAACTTCACAATTTCAAGAAACTACACTTAATCATTTTCAAGTCACAAGTTCGCAATTTCAAGTAACTACACTTAATTATTTTCAAATAACTTATTCACTAGTACACATTTCAAGTCACTACACTCAAACTATTTTCAAATAGGTAATTGACATTTCAAGTCACTATACTTAACCATTTACAAGTCACTAGTACACATTTCAAGTCACTACATTTAACTATTTTCAAATAACTAGTAGACCTTTCAAGTCACTACGCTTAACCATTTTCAAATAATTAATTCACATTTCAAGTCACTATACTTGAACCATTTTCAAGTAGCTACTTCACATTTCAAATAACTATTCTTAACCATTTTCAGGTAACTACTTCACATTACAAATAACTATACTTAATCATTCATTTCAAGTCACTATACTTAACCACTTTCAATTAACTAATTCACACTTCAAGTGACTACACTTAACTATTTTTAAGTCACTAGTTCACAATTTCTAGTAACTACACTTAACCGTTTTCAAGTGTCAAGTTCACAATTTCAAATAACTACACTTAATCATTTTCATATCACTACACTTAATAATTTTCAAATAACTTATTCACTAGTACACATTTCAAGTCACTACACTCAAACTATTTTCAAATAGCTAATTGACATTTCAAGTCACTATACTTAACCATTTTGAAGTAGCTACACTTAACCATTTTCAAGTCAAAACACAAGTTCACATTTCAACTACCTAAACTTAAACATTTTTGAGTCACTAATTCACTACTCAAGTGACTACACTTTAGTAAATTCAATTGACAAGTTCACATTTCAAGTACCTAAACTTAAAAATTTTCGAGTGACTAATTCACTACTCAAGTGATCACACTTTAGTAAATTCAAAACACAAGTTCACCTTTCAACTACCTAAACTTAAACATTTTTGAGTCACTAATTAACTACTCAAGTGACCACACTTTAGGAAATTCAATTGACAAGTTCACATTTCAAGTACCTAAACTTAAAACATTTTCGAGTCACTAATTCACTACTCAAGTGACCACACTTTAGTAAATTCAAAACACAAGTTCACCTTTCAACTACCTAACGTTAAATATTTTCGAGTCACTAATTCACTACTCGAGTGACCACACTTTAGTAAATTCAATTGACAAGTTCGCATTTCAATTACCTAAACTTAAATATTTTTGAGTCACTAATTCACTACTCAAATGACCACACTTTAGTAAATTCAATTGACAAGTTCACGTTTCAAGTACCTAAACTAAAATATTTTCGAGTCACTAATTAACTACTCAAGTGACCACACTTTAGTAAAGTCAAAACACAAGTTCACATTTCAACTACCTAAACTTAAATATTTTCGAGTCACTAGTTCACTACTCAAGTAACCAAATTTAGTAAATTCAATTGACAAGTTCACACTTCTAGTACCTAAACTTAAATATTTTCGAGTCTCTAATTTACTACTCAAGTGAACACACTTTATTAAATTCAATTGACAAGTTTACATTTCAAGTACATCAACTTAAACATTACGCTATAATGCTTCTGCAAGTTCATCTGAAGCTAAAGGATTGAAATATTTTTGTAGGATTGGTCAATATTCTTAAAGTTTCTTGTTTTATTTGACTTATACTTTCATAAATAATAAAATCGAATCAAGACAAAAGAAAATGTGAATTTTCTTTGCTAAGATGTGATACTTTTACAGTATTTCAGACGTATAAAAGCTGGTGTTGTAATTATTTGAGAAATGCTATGATTGTTTCTTTGATTACTTTTTTTTCTTAAAATCTAAGTTGTATGCATATCTTCTTTCCCAAAAAAGTAAATTAATATTTGAGTATAAGTATATTTGAATTGATTCTTGCACTTAACTATAGCACTTTAGTAGATAGAAAAACAAGCACTCTTAGTAGGCATAGATTCCAAAAATTCCACTTTATTTGAAATTATGAAGCTTGAGTTGAAGATGAAGTTGTGTTTAATTACTATTACATTTTTTATAAAGAATAATTAAAATAATATTTGCGCTTCAATGTATATAAGTTATATTCCAAACAGATTTTTGACCAAACACTAATTTTCAATAAAGTCAAAAATTATTTTAAAAAAACAAAACCTTAATTTTATGGCTGAAAGAAAAATCCAAATTGACATTTGGTGGTGGGAGCAAAGATAAAAGGCAATGGTATTATCTCTCGTCAAAATAGTTTCTTCCTATTTTGATCGACTTTGCGTATGAAGTGAAAAGTAGAATGGGAGGCTCACTTTCAAGTTTGCTCGACGGAGGTGAGGCGAAGGCAGCGGCGTGGAGAAAAAGGAGAAGGGAACGGAGATAGAGGGTCTCCGGTGGAAATGGCTACTAGCGACGACTTGGCTATTTATGGCGGCGGTAGGTGGCTGGCCGATTCGTTGGACGATTTTGCCGAGGGGAGCAACACTGGTTTTGGATTTTCACCGGGTTGATGGACTGTCATCGTTCATGGTTAGCCGGAGAAAGGGAGATAATGGAGATGACACAAAGAGAGAGGGGATGTAGAGAGAGGGGCGGATTTTTTTTTAGAGAATAGGATTAAGGTTTAGGTTTTGGTTTTTAGTTAAAAAGGAAAGGGAAAAAAGATTGATCTCAGTCGTTGGATCAGTTTTGATCAACGACTGAGATTAAAATTATTAAAAAAAGTAAAAAATTGACTTTTAATTTGAGATTAAAACATGCCATCAATTTGGCTAAAATTAACATTAATTGAGTATAAAATTGGCTAATAATTAAACAAAAAGGAAAAATTAAATGCAATTGACTGCTATTTTAATAATAATAATAATAATAATAACAACAATAGTAATAATAGACAATGTACTTGTAAATTGCAAGTCTGCGCATTCACAAAAATGATTTGATAAATATTAACAAGATTATGTAAAAAATATTAGTAAATTATAAAAAATAATAATATTAAAATAATAAAATAATTTATATATTTTAAAAATAGTGGATGTGACATGTCAATATCTATATTTCATATTGAGTTTTCAAACTTTTATACCCTCACAGTAATTGAATAATTTTTGCACTTTATACAAAAAAGTAAGATTATGCGAGTATATTACATCACATACACGAGTATATCACATAAAAAATATTACATAAAAATTACCGATAATAAATTTGAAATAAGCTGGGCGTAAATGTAGTAATAGTAATAATAAGAATAATTAATCAAAGTGACATCTTTTGATTATTTTCTCTATGAGATTTCGAGAAAATGAATACAACAACTAAGTATAGGCTGAAAAAGATTGAATTGGGGATTTCGATTGAGTCCAATTAAACTCAATTGACACTTGAGTATAACATGGCTAGAATTTAAATAAAGTAGGAAAATTGAATTGAATAAAGATTATATTTAATAAGTATAGTAACAATATAAAATTAATATTAAAAAATAAATAAAATTATTATTTTCAAATTAATTATAAATAAATTATGTAAATAATATTAATAATGTCAATCACATAATAATGTCAATGCATTTCATATTCTACAAACAATTTTTGGTTAATTAATTTTTGAATACGGTATTAAATATATACATCTCGTAATACAACATATTAATCTAATGAATTATCGATTAATTAGCTTCATTATTATAACTTCAATAGTGTATTATTACCTTGATCATACAATGTTAACAATTTATACAAAATATTTGGATAGATATATTCAGTTAGCTAGCTTTTGACTACTATGTACATCAATACACGAGAGATACGTGTGTCCGTGTATATATATATATATATATATATATATATATATATATATATGTATGTATGTATGTATGTATGTATGTATTTGATTGACCATCAACTTCGAAATATGTTCTATATACATCACATGCACGAGTATATTACCTCGTAATACAACATTTTTCATATATACCCTGATGAATTATCATTTAATTTAGCTTATATTATTATATTATAACTTCGACAGTATATTATTACCTTTATCAATCGATCGTGTGATATCAAACAACAAACCTAGTGTATTCCCACAAAGTGGGGTCTAGGGAGGGTAAGATGTACGCAGTCCATACGCTACCTCCTAAGAAGTAGAGAGGTTGTTTCCAATAGACCCCCGGCTCAAGATATAAAATTGAATACATTTATTTTTTTAAATATAAAAATTATTTATTTAGTAGTAAATTAAAAATATCAAATATCAATGTACAATGTCATTTTCATAAAGTTATTTTTTATTTATTTTTTAAAAAAGCGGCACTGTCCGTCGCTTTTTGTAAAAAAATACGGAAAGATAAAAAAATAATTAAAAATTATGACGGATAGCGTCGTTTTTCTATAATTAATATTTTATATAAAAAAAATTATATCGACGTTGTCCGTTGATTTTAATAAAAATAAAAATTAAATTTAAAAACCGACGGACAACGTTGCTTTTTATTATAAAGTTAATTTTTATTTATATTTATAAAAAGCGAAACTGTCCGTCACGTTTTATAAAAATACAGGAAAAATAAAAGTAATTAACAATTGCAACGGATAGCGTCACTTTTTCTATAATTAATATTTCAAAAATAAAAATTATAGCGACGTTGTCTGTCGATTTTTAAATTTAGTTTTTATTTTTATTTATTTTTATTAAAATCGACGGACAACGTCGCTTTTCAAAAAATTATTTTTTATTTAGTTTTAACAAAAGAGGTGCTGTCCCATGCTTTTTGTAAAAGAAAAAATAAAAATAAAAATAATTACAAATTATGACGGATAGCTTTGCTTTTCTAGAATTAATATTTTAAAAAATAAAAATTATAGTGACGTTGTCCGTCGCTTTTTTAATAAAGATAAACAAAAATAAAAGTTAAATTTAAAAATCGACGGACTACGTCTCTATTCAAAAAATTAATTATTATTTAGTTTTAACAAAAGCGACGCTGTCCGTTGCTTTTTGTAAAAAAATATAAAAATAAAAATAATAACAAATTGCGACAGATAGCGTCCTTTTTATAGAATTAATACTTTTTTTAAAAAAATTATAGTGATGTTGTCCTTTGCTTTTAATAAAGATAAATAAAAATAAACATCAAATTTAAAAATCGACGGACTACGTCACTTTTAAAAAAATTTAATATTATTATTTTTAAATAAATTACGACGCTATCCGTCGCATTTATTAAAAAAAATTATAAATTATTTATTAATTAGTTGGCACAATAATCTACCAAAAAAAGGATGGATATTAAGACACTGACCGTCGATTTTAATAAAAAATAAATAAAAAGTAAAATTAAACTAAAAAAGCGACGGACTGTGTCGCTTTTCTCGTCGCATTTTAAAGCGACACAGTTCGTCGCTTTTTGGCCTGTTTTAGTAGTGAATAGATCTCCTTGAGATCATGGTACATCTTAGTAGAACTAGGATGGACAACATAGCGCGACTCGTGCGCCTCAGTCAAGATCCTTTGCCGTAAACCATCTACATCAGGAACACACCACCTCCCTTGGTACCGCAAAGTACCGTCGCCGTTAATCTCAAAATCCGCCACCTTTTGCTCACCAACCCTGCCATTGATTTTCATCAAGGCAGAATCCAACACTTGTTTCTCCTTAATCTCCGCACTAAGAGACGATCTAACCACTTCTTGCACCATCACACCACCATTCTGTGAGTCCAAGAGGCGAACCCTATGATTTGCCAAACGGTGAATATCCTTCACCAATTCCTCTTTTCCTTTTTCCATATGAGCCAAACTACCTATGGACAACCTGCTAAGAGCATCAGCGACCACATTAGCTTTACGTAGATGGTAGTGAAGACTCATATTGTAGTCTTTGGAAAGCTCAAGCCATCTCCTCTGCCTGAGATTAAGATCTTTCTGCGAGAACACAAACTACAAACTCTTGTGATCAGAAAAGATATCCACGTGGACCCCATACAAATAATGCCGCCATATCTTCAAAGCAAACACAACGACCAACAACTCCAAATCATGAGTAGGATAGTTCCTCTCATGCACCTTCAAATTCCTAGAAGCATAGGCTATCACCTTCCTATACTACATCAACACGCAACCAAGACCAACCCGAGATGTATCACAATAAACCACGAAACCATTATTGCCTTCCGAAAAGGACAAAACTGGAGCCGAAGTTAACTTATCCTTCAACTTCTCAAAACTACCATCACACGCATCCGACCAAGAAAACTTAACCTTCTTCTGAGTCAACTTAATCTAAGGAGCAACTATTGATGAGAAGATCTCCACAAACTACCTATAATAACCGACTAAAACCAAGAACCTACAAATATTAGCTGGAGTCGTAGCTCTAGCCCACTTCTTCACCATAACCACTTTCTGCGGATCCACCATGATCCCTTTACTAGAAATGATGTGACCCAAGAAAGTCACAACGTTCAACCAAAACTCACACTTAGAGAACTTAGCAAACAACTGCTATTCCCTTAAAGTCTGCAACACCATATGGAGGTGATTAGCATGATCCACCCCACTCTTTAAATACACCAGAATATCATCAATAAACACAATGACGAAAAGATCCAAATACTGCCAAAACACCCTGTTCATCAGATTCATAAACGCTGTCGGGGCATTTGTCAATGCAAATGACATTACCAAAAACTCATAATGCCCATACCTAGTGCGAAAATCCATCTTAGGGATATACACCTCCCTAATTTTCAATTGATGGTACCCAAACCAAAGATCTATCTTAGAGAAGAACTTTGCACCTTAAAATTAGTCAAAAAAATCATCTATCTAAGGGAGAGGATATTTGTTCTTGACCATTACCTTATTCAACTGCCTATAGTTGATGCACATACAAAGAGAACCATCATTCTTGCGCACAAACAACACTAGTGCACCCCATGGGGAAACTCTTGGACGAATGAACCCTTTGTATAGAAGATCCTTAATTTTCACCTTGAGTTCCCTTAACTCAGTTAGAGCCATTCTATATGAAGGAATAGAAATTGGACAAGTGTCCGGAAGCAAACAATACTAAACTTTATTTCCCTATCCGAAAGAACACCCGGAAGATCATCCGGAGACTACCATGTTTTCCACAAGCATTACCAATTGACCATTAATCTTTGTTAACTACTGAAAAAATTTAAGGTTTCTTGTATAAGTTGAAAACAAGCAAAAGTTCCATTAACATAAGTCAATGCAATGGACATATCTTTATAAGCATTTTATGAAACACCCTGGGGGCATAATGTAACCAAAACTAAATTCCATTACCATTAAACCATTACCATGATATTCCATTATCCAAAACCACCATTAATGCATAGAAAGCATAATTAAAATAATAAGAAATCATAACCAAGCCTTTAACATCAAAACCCTCAAATCAATGATTGAAAACCAAAACCATACAAAAGTATAAACCATGAAATCAACCATATAACCATGCCTTTAATTGAAATTACACGTAGGGAAGAGAATCATGCCTTAAACCAAGAAGATTGATGTAAAGAATTCACCAAGGCAAGCCCCAAAGTAATCCCTTAGTTGAAACCCTAGCTCTTTGCCCCAAAATCTCTTAAGAGAATTATGATATGTTTTGAAAGATATTCTAAGTGTTTAAGAATAAAATAATAGAGTAAATAACCTCTTATGTGCATTAGAAGTAGTGGATCCTTATTAGGTTAAGTAGGGAAATATCCAAAATACCCCTACTTAAATCTCATAAAACCTAACACAGGGTCACGACTGACCTTCTTACGAGTCGTAACCTAGATTAGGACCGATACCCACCCAATCATAACCAATCCTTAACTATGGATCAGACACTATCCAGTATACGACTCATTCAACCAGGTCATAACCTTAGCATATGATCCGCACCCATGATCCATATCCCTGTCAGAATGTAACACTAGAAGGATAAAATACTGAACACCTTATGAGTCATCTATACGACTCGTACCCAACCATACGACACTCACCCCTAAGTCGTATCCATTCTAGTTTCCAAGACCATCCTACCAACTAACACTAGTCAGCTTATGACAGGTCTTCACCTGTCGTACCCCAGCTTACGACTCAATGAGATTCCTGGAAATTTTCTAAGGGTCAAAACGTGGGATACTTTATAACAGTAAACCAAGAGTAAAAATAAGCACAAGATAGTTAACACATGGACACTAGGGAAACACTATCATAAGGACCAACTTTAAATATAAAAATGAGAAAAATGAAACACACAAGTAAGGGATTCATCGATTGTGAAGAGAGATCAGTACCATTATATCACACTAAAATTAACATAAAATTCCGATTCATCTAAAGCCACACTACGAATAAGGACTAAAAACTGACATATAGAGATGACAAAGTGACACAGGAATGACTGGACTTATGTAAGGGGACTTAGAGGAGAAGGATTTCAGCAACAATTCCATTCTAGAACTCTCTGCAGCATGGGCATTTAGTAATTTATTAGTGAGGTATTTAAATTAGACATTCAGACCATGAACCTCCTGAGTGAGTTCTACAACCTTAACCTAGAGTTTTGCATTTTCTGCTGCAAGTTCCTCACTAGCACCAAGTCCCTATAAGGACAACTTTCGATTCTACATCTTCAAGTGCACTATATAAGTGTACTTTGTAGCTAACTAGATTATCATATCCCCCATCTCCTTGTTTAAATTATCCTAAGTAGGCAAAAGTTTTGACAATTGGGACACAGTTCCCACCTTTCCTTTAATGCATTCATTTTCCACCAATGTTGTCAGGCTAAACTTTTGTTTGACTTTTCCTAGAGTTCTTTTACTCCCAAATACTCCAAACTGATTAAATACTTTGTTTAGGAAGTAACCATACGATATCCTATGTCTTTCTTCTTTCCCAACAATCACTTTATTTATGTTCTCTATCATAAGAGAAAGAAAACTTATCAGCTCAAACTTACTCAAACTTTCTATCAAAAACAAATCAACAACAGATGCAATGGTCCTTTTTTCTTTGACCTAGGCAATATGACCTTATTCATAAATTCATACACTAATTGGGACTCATTTGTGAGAAATGTCTTTCTCGCACTAGCTATTGATGTTCCTCCAACTTTAGAAACATTAATCATGAACTCAGTTGAGGCTTGTTGCTTTGCAAAAATCCTCACCCAAATTACATGCATATCTAGAATTTTCCTTAGTGACTCTTCATCCAGTTTGATTTATTTTCCTTGCACTTTGGTAATCAAGCTTAACCCATCATCTAAGAACTCCATTGTATAATAAATATTCTCTTACTTCCTCTTCAAAGACCATAGGAGATGGTTCCTCTATGATGTGTAACCATCCTTTGTGTTTGAAATATTTCACTAATTCAATCATGCCAGGTTTCTCATAAATCCTGAGATCAAACACTCTTCCAGATAAAACTTTCTGTGTTTTAAAATCTGATTCCTTTTCTCTCTAAACCCAACTTTTTTCTTCTTTTATTTTTGTAGGTCACTCTACTTGCTTCCTCTTTTTAAACAATTTTTCTCTTCTTGGGACCAGGTCCCTCAGAGACTTTCTTTCTTTTTATAGCAACATGTTTATGCTTCACTCCTACAAAGCTACTCAACTTTGAAAGGGAGGACCTGGTCCTTCCCGAGACATAAATTTCTTGTCTTCTTTTCTTTGTTGTTGTTGCAATATCAAGATCAATGTTTTCATTTTCTCTCACCTCTACAACTTCAATATTCTCCTCCTTCACTATAATAACTTTCTTGAGTCTTCTTCTCTTATTAGTAGAAGACTTCCTAGACTTCTAGCATCATCAAATAACTTCTTTTTAGATCCTCTAGTGGAATAGGATCTAATAACTTTTATCACATAATCGATTACTTTCTCTTTGCCTTTACCGCCTCTTTGATTTTTCATAGGTCACCTCAATGGTGGTTCATCTTCATCCTCCTCATTTGGAGGTAGCACAATATTTCTATCTCTAGTCACATCATTCATCTTACCAACTATTTGCTCTTTAGTACCAACTGATCTTTCCTTGGGATCATATGTAAGAAGAAGCAAATTCTCAGCTACCTAGTTTACACTGCTGGAAAGATTAGACCTCTTTATAGGGATTTCTTCATCACATAATTTAGTAAAAATAAGGTTTTACTTAGAGGGAGTAGAGGAACCAGGTATTTAAAGTGTTTTTGAGAGTTTAGTATTTTCTAGTTCTTCAAAATAAATAGAGATTTAGGATTTTAGGTGATTTGGATTCTTTTGGGGAAAGAAAAAATTTGGATTAAATTTCTTACTAAACTGGTGAACCAAACCCTTGATTTTGATTCACTATCAAGGTTGATTCAACAAATATTTTGATGGTTGAGGATGTTTAAATGGTGACAGACTCAGTTAGGGGTTGCGGATTTTTTGGCGAGGACTCAGTAGGAAGAGTTGACATAGGTTCTTGTTGAGGACTTGAGGTGATTTATTCTATGGTACTAGGTGTTAAGGGATCAGAAGGTTTAATTTAGGATTGTTCTGATTGACTTTTTGGAGCTTTATCAACTTCATGATCTTTAATAGAGGTTAAGGAAGAGGGAATGTTTGACATTTCTAGATTTTATGAGAGAAAGAGAAAGGATCAGTTTAATTCAAAGATGAAAAGGACAATTGGAAAAAATAAATTGAGTCAATTTTTGGAAGAGAATAGTAGAAGATATATTTGGTTTGGTGATTTAAGTGAGGTGACCGTTGTTATTAAAAAATACATTTTTGAAATGACGCATTTGACTTTAATTGGGTGACTTTTTACATTGCTTATGAATTGACGACTTTTGCTCTGATAAGACAAGACACATGGATTTTTAGACAGAATTTCATGATTATTAGAGCACATTATTTTGGTTCTAACCTTGAGAGATGGGACCAGGTCCCTCTCTTTCTTGAGAGAATCCTTAATTTTGTGTAAGTCACATTTATTCTCTTCCAAAGTTGTTCCCATAGGTGTGTACCTGCAAAGGTATGGTACAGAGTTAGAAAAATATATACCTATTTTACCGAGGATACCTGTCTCATGATCATAGATAATTTTAGGAAGAGAGACTAATTCATTTAGTAGGTCAGGTTGATTTGATCAAATTCATCCTCAACTTGTTAGATTTAGTACACCACTTTATTTAAAGAAGTATTCTATTAGTAGGTCTAGGGACCAGGGTCCAGACATAACATCTTTAAGTCACCAAGGTTTCTTTTGCTTGCACTAAGCAAATCAACATATTGCAGAACCTTTTTGACATTTTTGAGCTCACTTTGGGACAAGGATGTTGAGAAAACCATGAATTTTATAACTTAAGCTTCTTGTTTGGATTCAAGTCTCCAAAGGTAAAGTTAGAATGTTAAGAGGATTAGAAGCTCCGTGCCTCAAGTTTGACCTTCTAAGATGAGTTTTACAAGGAACAGGTCCCTAAAGAACTTGACTGGACCCTTCTTGATATTCTTTCAACCAGAGCTAGAGTTTGTGATAGAGATCTTGGATCACCATTTCCTTCAGTATTTTAATCTACATCACCCATTTGAACAAAGTTGAGATCGTCAATTTCTGAATCTTCACAACAACCTAGATTTACCATCTTTCTTGACTCATCAAAAATCCCATTTCCACTTTCTTAAACACATAGAGTTCCCCTCTTTTAATTAAAAACTCTAGATGCTTAGCTTGATGAGATGTAGCTTACAAGTCAACCACAATGAAAAGCATAGACTTCTTTTCTGCTCTACTTTGGACTTGTTGTCTGTAAATTTCAGCTTTTACATCCCAAGGACTAGGTCCTTCGAAATCAACTATTTGAGTAAAGAGGAACTTACATGTCTCAACATATTTTTGAACTTTTGGAATTTGATAAAAACTCTTCCAAACTTCAAGATTGACACAGTAATTCCATCAAATGAGAGTTCAAACTTATTGCCTTTTTCATGTGAGACACCTCCAATTTGAATTATCTTGAGAGAGAGAATACAGTCAGACCTTCTAGTCATATGCTTTGAACATTTACCTGAAAAAGGTTTTGACTGCAATACCTTTATCCCACCTTCAAACAAAATCATTTGCTAGATTTGGGAACCCATTTGAGTTTGAGTTCCTAGTAGGAGGACAAGGGTGTAGTAAAATACTTCTTCGCCCATTACTATTGGGTGTATTTATGTTCTCTATTGTTACTATTTTAACTTATTTAGCCTTGTTTTGAGGATAATTCGGGTTCTTTATGTGTGATAGTGATATAAATAAGCATATAAGTTTTCAAGGACGTGATTACAATGATTCAATGTGTTTTCAAATAAGTTTGTACGTAATTGAGTCATTTAGAGTTCAATCGAGAAAACTAGTTTTACTAACTTGAGATAGTTGTGTGTCTACTTGGTTTCATTTGATTCTAATGCGTTAAAGGAGTTCCAAATGGTTTAAATGTGTAATTATGAGTGGAAAACTTGTTGGTAATGTGCAAAGTTCAATTTGATTAAGTGTAGAGGTGGAGCAATAAGTTAAAGATTAACACAAACTAGCCTAGTCTTGGCTCTTGTTTTGATTTATCGTTATGGATATTATGTTGTTTAAATCTTTAATTGATGGTGTATGATTACGTAGGAATCTTTATGAGATGAATATGGTAGTATATATAGGATATACAAGCTGAAAATCAAGGAAAAACACCACCACAAGGAAAAGGAAGAAGCAGAGGAACACTTAGAGAAATATTGGATGCAAAAGGCCATTCCAGTGTGTGGAGGAGATTAGCCCATGCTAGAAGGATAGGGAACCCATGAAGGCTCCCTTGTATTAGGGATAAACAACCCGTGATGATTCCTCTATAGCAGTGCACTAAAGGAGGTGATGCCCCCTTTATCTACATGTGGTCAAAGTTTCCTTCTCCTATGTATACATGGCCTAGACTTTGTTCAACTATAAATACACCTCTTGTACACATTTTTAATCATATTTGGACATCTTGGAACATCAAGGATTTGATACTACACATTTTTTTAGGTTTACATTCTTTTATTTAGCATTCTAATAGATTATATCATGTATTCAACCTTTTGGATCATGAATATGCCTATGAGTGGCTAGAAACCTCCTTTACGAGGTTAAATCCAAGAACACGAGTATTATTGTTTTGAATTGATTTCATTAAATTAGCTTATCATATTTGGTTGCTTGTTCATCTTTGATTTAACTATTTAATGGTATGATCACCTGAAAAATATATCAATTGTCTACCTTTTTATCTCTGGAGAGGGAATAGGGAGATAGAATATAAAAATGAATGAAGTACGATTCTTATTTTTTTATAAATAAGGAATTTGAATTAGTGTCTAGGACAGGGATGTACTTAGATGCCTTACTTTATTCAAATGTAGGATGATAGCTTAATGAACTTAATTGGATCATTTAATCCCCGCTCAATGATGAAGGTGTAGTGTCCATATTAAGTAAATAGTTAAAGGTCAGGATACTATGATCATGCCATTAACCCTACGAATCAACAACCAAGATAAGCTAGTTAATGAAGGAAATTCAATAACATAATATGATTGTTCGAAGTACTTTAACCCTGGGCTTTACTCCATTGATTGTTTCAAGAGTTTTATTTTATGCGTTGTTTCCTTTACTTTATTTTACAATATTCCAAACTCTTTGTAGTTACCTTTGAATCAAATTAATCTTAGAAGTTGAACTAGAATTGAATAGTTGTTGGAAAAAGTCCTGTGGGATTGATACTCGGCTTTCTTGAAGGCCACTTTACTACTTGGTAGACCACATACACTTGCGTGTGTGCTTGGGCGCTGTTAAGTTTTTTGTGCCGTTGCCGAGGACTTGCAATTTGGAAACCATTTTATTTTAGATTTTTAGATTTCCTTGGTGTTTTTACACTTTTTCTTGCTTCTGTTTTTTAGGAAACAAGTTTACAAAGTAGTAAGCTGGCAAAGGATCAGGACTTGGTTGAACCAAGCTCTGAACCTGAGCAACTTTTCCATTAATAAAGGTGAGAAGTAATCCTTCTCCCCCGTATTCCTCAAATCACAAAATATCAAGAAAATGCTGCTCAAATAACTGAATAATAAGCAACCCGTAGGACAGTTAGGGAAGTGGCAATCCCAGTTCTAACAAATTTGACCTCCCAGTTTCAGAAGCCGAGAGATGGATACAATTTTGAGCTTAAACAGAACGTGGTACAACTTCTGCTTAGCAATGGACAATTCATAGGTCTTTCACATGAATATCCACAAGTCCACTAGAAAATTTTTCTGGAAATCCGTCACACATTTATTCCTATTGGTGTGAATGTAGATTATGTAAGGATGATGCTGTTCCCCTTTTCACTGATTAGGGAAGCAAAAAAGTTTTTGAATGTAGAACCGGCAAATTCAATCATATCATGGGATGACATGGCTAGAAAATTCCTTATTCGGTTCTTCCTATCTAGTAATACTGCGAGACTTTGCAGTAAGATAGTGTGCTTCAAACAAAAGCCATACGAGAATCTTTATCATGATTGAGAGTGGTTCAAGGCTCTTTTTTGGTACTGTCCATACCATCAATAGTCCAACAAGGTACTTGCTCATACTTTTGTAGAGGCTCTTGACCACAATAATAAAATTTTGTTAGATTTAACCATAGGTGGTCAAGCTCTTGAGATGACTTATGATGAGCTGTACACCTTGTTAAACTGCATTGCTCAAGGGAATCCTGAGTGGTATTTGGACTAGAAGAGTGCTACAAAAAGAATTACAGGTGTATTAGAGGTTGATTAATTCACTGCCATATCTGTTCAGATCACTACATTGCGAAACCAAATAAGCAGTCTGAAATTAAGAGCAGCATAACCTACGGCCACAGTCAATGCAATCTAACAATCTGCAGGTTGGTGTGAAGTCTGTGGAAATAGTGGCTATGTAGCTGTTGTGTGTGCATTAAATTAGGAATTTGTGATGTATGTAAGCAATGTTCAGAGGCTTAATTATGCTAATGCCTACAACATAAACTAGAAATCTCAGCCACTAAATCATCTGTGTAACACCGAACAACCACAATAATTTCAGCAACAATAGGCTTAACCAAATTAGTCAACTAGCAACTTGGAAGAGATGATGAAGCAGGTTCTAGCTAATCAGACATAGTTGGCAATTGATGTAAATAAACAACAAGCGACACAGAAAAGATTAGATTTTCAATTGAGGAAATTATAATAGGGACTGAATACAAGGCCTCAAGGTGGTTTGCCAGCAAATACAAAAAATCCAAATCAAGTTATGGAAATCACCTTGAGAAGTGGTAAGGATGCTTTATGGAGAACCTTCAAAGACATCTAAGGAGGTAGGTGCTTATGTGGTGCCTAAATAGGTAAATAACAAAGTTGCTAAAAAATCGAGGAAGTTTGAGTACTCAAAAGAAAAAGGTGCTGAAGAAGTGACAAAGATCCCACAAATACCCTTCCTACAAAAGTATATGAAGGCAAAAAAGGATGCGTATTTCAAGAAGTTCTTTGACATGTTCAGAGAGCTTCACATTAATCTTTCTCTTTTAGATATTTTGTAGGGTATGCCCAAGCATGCTAAGTACTTGAGGGATGTGGTTGCTAATAATGTAAAGTTACAGGATATGGAAATGATAGCACTCACCGAAGAGTGTAGTGCTATAATGACACAAAAATGCCCTAGAAGCTTAAGGACCCAGGGAAGTTCACCCTCCCCATTAATATTGGTAGCAGAGAAGTGGTCCACATTTTGAGTGATTTAGGGGCAAGTATCAACTAGATGCACCTCTCATTGTTCCATACATTAGGATTGGGAAAGCTAAGACCGAGCTCTGTACTACTGCAACATGAAAATTGGATCATAGCTCGTCTTGAAAGAATCATAGAGGACATCCTCATAAAGGTTGGTAAATTTCTTATTCCTGCTGACTTTATTGTTCTTGATTTTAAGGCAGACGAATAGGTACCAATCATCTTGGGGCATCTATTTTTAGTGAAGAAAGGAGCATTGATTGATGTTAGAGAAGGTACACTCACTATGACGTTGGAGGATGAAGAGGCGACATTTAAATTTTATAAGTCACTAAACACAATATCAAATTATAAGGACTTGTGTATGATTACTGTTATTGAAGGAGACAAATGTGGGGTGGTTATTTCATAAAATACCTTTTCGGACACCCTTATTGAGTATCCAAAGCTTCTAATATTGCAACTTGACATGATGCAAATTGATGAGCCTGAAAGGCTTAAGTTGAAAAATCAGGTACTTTTGAGAGTTCACACCTAAGAGGGGTGAAAATAATAAGAAAATGAAGACCAAATGTGAGAAAGTGAAGGAAAGAGAATGACTAAGTCGTAGTTTGGTCGTGCCACGATACTAAATCAGGCGCTGCTTGGGAGAAAACTCAAGTTAAGTAGGTATGTTTTATTTTCAGTTTTTAGTTTTTACTTCACGTAGTTTTTTTCTTTTATTGAGTCGCAGGTTGATGGAAAGTCTGAGTACTAGAAACCTAAGCTACAGAGCATGGAAAAGACTGAGTGTGGGGTCCTATAGACCTCCTTTATGTGTAAATATGCTACTAGCTAGGCCTAGAGGCATTAGGGAGTATTTCTATCATTTGGTTTTCAGTTCACTTGGGGACAAAGTAGATTTTTAAGTGTGGAGTGGGGAAATTCCCAATTTTGGGCTCAATTTAAATTTTTTTATGTAAGATATTCTTATTGATGCTATTTTTGATTGCATGGTGCAAGTGTTTTAATTGTAAAAACATGTTGATTGTGTGAATGACTACTTTTGAGACTCTTAGGCTCATGATTATGTCTCTTGTATTTGTTGGCTTAAAATTAAATTCATGCTATTGTTTGGTTGAGAGTCTACGATGATCTTGTGTGAGTCAGGCATATGACATATGCATGTGAGATGTTTGTATATTCCTTGTTGCATGTGATGTTTAGAACTTGCCCAGTGTGTGTGCAAAGAAAAATAAAGAATGTGAGTTTAGGAGATGATATAGGTATTTCTTTGATAGCCTTGCTTTATACATTCTTTTTGACCTACCCTTGCGCATAACCGTAGTAAGCCCTATTGAGCCTTTAGATTTTTCTTTAGTAGCCTCATATGTAGAAGAATACTCTTCTTTGATAGACAATAATTTGATCCAAATATTTTAGGCACTTTAATGAAAAATCAATTGAGTTAGGAGTATGAAATTGAATAAGAAAAAAGTGAAATTGAAGCCCCTAAAGTGATATTTATTGGTGTTCAAAAAGAATTATAATGTGTAGTTGGGAGTTGAGTAATGAAAAGAACAAAAATTTGTTCAAATTGAATGAGTTGTGTATAAAATACGCCCACCATAGTGTATGTAAATGAGCTTAATAAGATGTATAAAGTGATGTATTAAAGCGTTTAGGGAAGATAGTCACTATTATTTCTAAATAGTTCCTACCCGTCCCTTACCCTACATTACAACTTGGAAAAGACCTAATTGATCCTAAGTTCATCATTCTGATATTAGTGGAGTCCTACAGGGCAGACCTATGTTTCATTGTGTGTAACTTATGAATTCCTTGTGAGAGTGAGCGTAACTTGATTCTTACACCCATTGTGTTATGAATTGCTTTTATTATGAGTGATTATGAGTAACTCTCTTATTATGATAATAATAGGTTTGATGAATATGGGTGATGTCCTTTATTGGATGATAAGCATGAGTTTGACAACTAGGTGAGTCATTCTTGAGGCTAGGATATTTTGGAGTAGTGTGTATGAGCTTTCAATTGTGTTGTAAAATGCTTAGTGTAGAAAATTGCATTCTGTGTAGTCAATATTGTATCAGCTTGAGTGTATTGCATTTAGTAGAAGTTTAGAGTCTCCTCAATTTATGATGCTTATAGTGAAGAGTTGTTTGAGGATGAGCAAGGCTTTAAGTGTGCGGTGGTGATGTTGGGTGTATTTATGCACTCTAGTTTTACTATTTTAGCTTACTTAGCCTTGTTTTGAGGATAATTTGGGTTCTTTATGTGTGATAATGATATAAATAAGCATATAAGTGTTCAAGGACGTGATTACAGTGGTTCAATGTGTTTTCAAACAAGTTTGTACTTAATTGAGTCATTTAAAGTTCAATCGAGAAAACTAGTTTTACTAGCTTGAGCTAGTTATGTGCCTAGTTGGTTTCGTCTGATTCTAATATCTTAAAGGAGTTCAAAATGGTTTAAATGTTTAATTATGAGTGGAAAAACTTGTTGTTAATGTGTAAAGTTCAATTTGATTAAGTTAGAGGTGGAACAATAAGTTGAAGATTAACACGAACTAGCCTAGTCTTAGCTCTTGTTTTGATTCATCGTTATGGATATTCTGTTGTTTAAATCTCTAATTCGTGGTGTGTGATTATATATGAAGCTTGGTGAGCTGAATATGGTAATATATGGAGGATATAAAAGCTGAAAATCAAGGCAAAACGACACCACAAGGCAAAGGAAGAAGCGGATGAACACTTAGAGAAATATTGGATGCAAAAGTCCATTCAAGTGTGTGGAGACAATTAGACCACGACGCCCCAGCCATATCAGGCTATGGAACCCGTGCAGCTTCCCTTGGAGCAGGGATAAACAGCCCGCGACGCCCCTCTATAGCGGTGCACTCAAGGAGGCGACGCCCCCTCTATCTACATGCGGCCAAAGTTTTCTTTTCCTATGTATACACGGCCTAGACTTTGTTCAACTATAAATACACCTATTGTACACATTTTTAATCATATTTGGATGTCTTAGAACACCAAGGATCTGCTACTACATCATTTTTTTAGGTTAACATTCTTTTATTTAGCATTCTAATAGATTATATCATGTATTCAACCTTTTGGATCATAAATATGACTATGAGTGGCTAGAAACCTCCTTTCCAGGGTTAAAGCCAAGAACATGAATATTATTGTTTTGAATTGATTTTGTTTAATTCACTTATCATATTTGGTTGCTTTTTCATCTTTGATTTAACTATTTGATGGATTGATCACCTGGAAAATATATCAATTGTCTACCTTTTGATCTCGGGAGAGGGAATAGGGAGATAAAACATGGAGATGAATGAAGTATCGTTCTTATTTCTTTATAAAATAAAGAATTTGAATTAGTGTCTAGGACAGGGATATACTTAGATACCTTACTTGATTCAAACATAGGATGATAGCTTAATGAACTTAATTGGATTATTGCATCCCCGCTCAACGATGTAGTTGTAATGTCCATATTAGATAAATGGATAGAGGTTGGGAGACCATGATCATGCCATTAACCTAACGAATCAACAACCAAGATAATCGAGTTAACAAAGGAAATTCAATAACATAATATGTTTGTTAGAAGTGCTTTAACCCTGGGATTTACTCCATTGATTGTTTCAAGACTTTTATTTTATGCATTGTTTCCTTTACTTTATTTTACAATATTCCAATCTCTTTCTGGTTACCTTTGCATCAAATTAATCGTATAAGTTAAACTAAAATTGAATAGTTATTGGAACAAGTCCCTATGGGATCGATACTCCGCTTTCTTAAAGGACACTTTACTATTTGGTAGACCACGTACACTTATGTGTACGCTTTGGCGCTATCACCCATCTTGTTAATGAGAGATTCTTCATATTTTTTAAAGGTATAGAACCCTTAGTATAGGTATTCCCTTTTTGACTATATCAAACATTGTTAATTCTTACTCTAAACCAGCTTCGATAGTTTTCCTTCATGTGATCACGTCTTCGATTAATTTTTTTTCAATCTCAATTTGAACCTTTGCGGCTTCTTTCTTCCCTTTACCTTCAGAATCATTTACTTTCTCCAGTTGACTCACCAAACTTAGATTTTCAGATTTCAACTTAGCAACCCGTCCCTCAGTTTTAGATATATGGAGATTTAAAACAATTAATTCAAAATCATGATCTTCTACTTTATCTTCTAGAGCATTTTCTTTTTTCTTATCATCAGTATTATCTACTTTCTCTAGTTAACTCACTACTCTGATTTTCAAATTTTAATTTAGTAGCCTATTCTTCCGATTTAGATATCTGGAGAGTTAAAGGAATTTATTCAAGCTCCTGATTCTCTACCTTTTCTTCTAGATCATTTTTCTCATTAGTTAGTTCCCACATAAAGTCAACCAACATATTAGCATATTTTTTTATCTTTCTATCATAGTAGTTTTCTAAGTTTTCTTTAATTTCAGAAAGAGTTACCTCATTTCTTCTTCATCTTCAGTGTTTTCCATGAGATCAAACATGGAATCAAAAGTTACTTTATCATCCTCCACTGCCAGCATAGAAACGTCTTCATGTTTTTCATCTTCCTCAAATTCACTAGAGGAATCCCCCCAGACAACTAAGGCCTGCTTAACTGCAAAATCAGTTGCAACATTTATTCTTGATTTTATTGGGACCTGGTCCCTGCTCTTACCTTTGTTACCTCCAATCTTAAGTTATTCCTAGTAATACATTTTGTGCATTGGAATGTGCACAGTGCCTCCTTTTTTGCTGCTACTTCCTCTTCTTGGAAACTGACCACTTTTCTTTGTTACTCTAACAATTCTTTTTTTCAAAAAGGAAACATATGTGTCTTCTTCACTTGAGTAAGACTTTGTAGTCTTCAAAGCCAGAGATTTTTCTCTTCCTGATTCTTTTTTGTCTTGTCCTTGCTGCTTCTTGAGCTCACGAGTCTTCAAATTACCAATAAGTTCATCCATTGTGAGAGTTTTCAGTTTTCTTGCCTCAGTGATAGCATCCACTTTGCTTTCCCAGGATTCAAGAAGAACCCCTAAAATTTTTCTCACCTATTTGTACAAAGGAATTACTTCTCCTAAGCAGTGTAACTCACTGGTGATTGAAGTGAATCTTGTATGCATCTGTTCGATAGTTTCTCTTTCTTTCATAGTGAAGGTTTCATACCGAGTAATCAACATATCAAATTTTGAATCTTTCACATCAGTGGTTCCTTCATGAGCAGTCTTCAAATAATCCCTGATTTATTTAACATTTTCACACGCAGATACCTATTGTATTCATTAGGCCCAATGCCATAGCCAATCAATTTTTTGGCCTTATAATTCTTCTCAACTTTTCTTCTGTCATCATCATTATACTCTCTCCTGCTTTTAACAACCATTCTAGTTATGTCTCTTTCTTTGACCGCTTTAACTAGAACATGTGGACCATCAAGTATTACATCCATTAGCTCACTGTACTCAACCATAATAAAGTTATACATCTTTTTTTTCCACTACCCATAGAATTGCCCATTAAATCTAGGTGGTCTAGTGGTAGATTGCTCTTCTTCCAGATTAGGTGGAGCAACCATGATAACCAAATCACTCTAGGTGTTAACCTCTTATATGTTCTGGCTATGATACCAATTTTTGAGATGCAAGGGGTTGCACCACACTGTGAGGGACCATGTCCCTTAAAGTCAGTCACAGGCAATCGAATAGTAAAGCACTAGAAAACTAAAAACTTTGCTGAAAACTAAAGAACATAAAAATTTAACATGGAAACCTCCTTGCTCAAGGGAGGAAAAACCATGGCTTTCTCTCACAAGAAATCAACCATCCACTATAATCAAACTCTTGATTATAAACTCCAATGAACCTAACTCTAGGCTCCACCTACTTGTAATAACTCTATTACAAGTTTACCTTGACAACTCTGCCAAGAACTCACCTTGATATTGATTAGTTCTAACCAATATCAAACTCAGGTAACTCTACCTAAGATATATCAAGAACACAAAGAATACATTACTCTTATAACATGAGTAATTTAGTTACAGACCATGACTTGACTCAAGAACACTCACTGTTTTAATACAATAAGAAATTAAGAACTTAAGCAATATAGCAAAGTTGAGTTTTCGCCTATTTTCCTTTCCTCTATTTTGATTTTTCAAAAATACACTAATTGAGAAACATTATTTTTCTTTTATAGTGAAATAATGATTAGGGTAGAAATCTAATTGGGCCAAGTGTCCTGAAAGGTACAATCTCACATGCGCAGCTTGTTACACTAGAAGACAAAACTGCCCAGACCTTGTCACAACTGTATTTTTCCATGAAGACCCAGGGACCTAGTCACTCATTGTTAGCTGATCATCAAAACATGATATAACATTATGTATGTTTATACTTCCACATTTATATATTATATGGTCTGACTTCATTCTAGAAGTCTCGCCTTGGTTTATGTTATTGTTGATTTTGGATCTTTTATCAGTCGGGTGATTGACTTACTTATTAAGGTTGATCCGCGATAAGTGTCATCATGATCCACTTTTGGGTTATGACAATTTCAAGCTCCATGGACAGGCTCACGACAACAGAAAATATATGTCTCCGTTCATTTGAATCTAGTATGTAGGTTGATTAATAGTTCAAATAATGATGGATTAGTATAGTTTTTAAATAAATTTCTCAAAAAATTAAGATCTTTGATACTTATATTTATTTAAGGCATCTTTGTTTTGGAATAATTGAATGAACATGGCCTTTGAGTTTGTCTCCGTGCTAGAAATTTTTATATTTTGAGCATTGCTTTGGAGTTCAAAAAATAAAAAAAGATGAGGAAGGAAAAAATAACATAAATAAGAAGACAGTAGAATTATCTTGAAATGTTTTAGTTGTTGGGAAGGACCTCAAGGGGATTATAACATCCATCTTGCATAAACTAAAATTTTGGAAGCATTAAAGTTCATGTTTCCAGAAATCATTTCTTTTGAGAGAAAGAGATGAGTGTGATCCAGGTAGCATTTGTCTATTTCCTTGATAGAATTTTATGGATGAAAATCAAGCATTTAAGCACGAGTTGTGTCTGAATGCTTGTGTTGTTGTACATATGTCTCTAATAGTGCCATGAGTAAGAACGTTGATTTTGGAGCAGTTTTGGAAATCTTCATGAGAAACTAATTTTCTATCTTGTTGGGTTCATTAAAGGAAAGGACTAATTTACTTTTGTAAAATCATAATATGCATTTAATTCTCCACCAAAATTCATCATGTTAGATGATCGTGGAGAGCATTAAGAAATCATTAGAATTGATAATTGAAAATGTGAGCACATTTTGTAGTTCTTAAATTTAACATCCTATATTCTGCATGTACTAGTTCTACTTAAATGGCACTTGATATTGACTTATGGTATATGTAATGAACTCAGTATCCTATGTGATTAGTGATGGTAAGAAGGTTTGAAGGAACTTCCCACATATTTAAATATGGTATGATCAACTTACCGTTGATAAAAGTAATTAAACTTTGGATTGTAAGTAGGTATTTGAGCCTAAAGTTTGAAGTGATCAAGTGCATAAGATTCTAGTTTAATTAAAGGTATTTAAATCTAAAAATAGAATAAAATACTAAGGTGCTTGCTTGACTCATTTAAGCTAGTATGTAAGTCACCTACTTGAGCTGTAGGGACCGAATTAATAGTGCCAAGGCTAATGGATCAAATTTAGGGCTATATTAATAAACTAATCTAAGTCCTAAATTATGTAAAATAAATGGAGAAGTGAATGGGCAACTCAACACCAAAATCTATCCCAAAATCCCAATAAGTTAAAGACCTATTTTAGACATGAACAAAGAAAGTCAGTGCATTACCTACTAAGACTGCTTTGACCAGATTATTGGGCCAAGTACACTACCACCTACTTGAATCAATTATGGACAAAATTAAAAGAGAGAAAATGAGAAGATTGGGTAGCCAAGGCCCAATAGTTTTAGATCCACATAGGCCCAAGTCCAATGGCCATGTAGGTGCAATTATTTGACACATTATGGCCCAAAAATAACCAAGAAAATTATCCAAGCATAACTCTCTTTCAAGGGACTACAACTAGCTCCTTTAACCCATTTTGACTTAAACAATAATATATTTTCTAGAATTTTCTCTGTATTCTCTCTTAGATTTTTGTAGAATCCATCAATACCTTTGGGGTTCTTAATATTATCCTTCAATATAAGTTTATTTAAAGTGGAGAAGCGCAAGTCATGTGCCCAACCATATGGCGAGCAAGGTTATTTCTATGCTATACTCGATAGACCGAAGGCAGAGTCTTTAGATGCTATTATTACAAGTATAATCTTAGTGTGCCATCAACCATTTTTTTCTTTTTTTAATCTAGGATCTACTTATTCTTACATGTTTGTTTATTATGCATTGTAGTTAGAGTTATCTTGGGATTCTTTATTTATTTTGTTATGTGTATCTACTCCCGTAAGAGATTTTTTAGTATTAGATTGGGTTTATAAATCATGTGTTGTGTCTATTTGAGAGTTTGATAACATGTTGATCTTATTATATTAGATATGGTAGATTTTGATGTAATTCCAGGCATGGACTGGTCATCTCCCTACTATGCATTATTTAATTATTTTACCGAGATCATTACCTTAGCTATGTCCAACATACCCCAGTTGTGTGGCAGAGATCTTTTAACCATGAGATGGCTAGGATTATTTCTTATATTTAGGCTAGGAGACTTATATCAAAGGGCTGCAAGTCTTATATCACTTATATCATGATGCTAGTATGGAGAGTCCCTTGCTTGAATCTGTCCCTATAGTCCATGATTTTATTGATATTTTTTCTATCAATCTACCTGTTCTTCCTATTGAGTGAAACATTGAGTTTATTATTGATCTTGAATCGAGCACCCGACCTAATTTCTATGGCACTTTACTATATGACTCTTGTTAATCTTAAAAAGTTGAATTCTCAGCTTTAAGATCTTTTAAGTAAGGTTTTCATTCGATTGGGTGTGTCATCTTGGGGTGCTCCATTCTTGTTCTTGAAGAAAAAAATGGTTCCATGTATATATGTATTCACTACATATATATTAATAAGGTGATGATAAAGAAAATGTATCTTATGTTTGTATTGATGATTTATTTGACCAATTTCAGGGATCTGCAGTGTTCTCTAAGATTGACTTGAGGTTTGGTTACCATCAGTTGAGGATTTGAGACGAGGACATACCAAAGACAGCCTTCAAGACTCATTTTGGTCATTATGAGTTCCTAGTGATGTCTTTTGGGTTAATCAATACCCCAACAAGGTTAGTAGATTTGATGAAATACGTGTTCAGACCTTATTTGTATTCCTTCGTGATTATGTTCATCGATAACATTTTTGTGTATTTGAGGAGTAGGGAGGAGCATATGTAATATTTAAAGATTGTGCTTCAGACTTTGACTCATAAATTTTTTCCAAATTCTCAAAGTATGAGTTATAGATAGAGTCAGTGACATTCCTAGGACATATGGTATCTAAGGATGGGATTATGGTGGATCCAGTAAAGATTAAGGCTATTCGTGATTGGACTAATCCTACATCTCTATTTGAGGTTTACATCTTCATTGGTTTGGCTGGTTACTACAGGCGATTCATTGAGGATTTTTCTACTATTGTAGCACCAATGACCAAATTGACCTTTAAGAAGGTTACTTTCCAATGGTTTGAGGAGTGTAAGTTGAGCTTTGAGAAGCTCAAGGGTTTTCTTACTTCAAATCCTATATTGGCTCTTTTTGTTGAGGGTGAGGGATTTACCATATCTTATGATGCTTCTAGTGTTGGTATAGGTTGTGTGTTGATGTAGTAAGGTTGAGTTATTGCTTATGCATCGAGGTAGCTAAAGGTTTACGAGAGTAAATACCCTACTTAGGATTTGGATTTGGTAGTGGTAGTTTTTGTGCTTATGATTTGGAGGTATTATCTAGATGGCATTCATTGTAAGATCTACACTAATTGTCATAATCTTCAACATCTTATGACTTAGAGAGAGCTTAATTCTAGGCAACGTAGATGGATAGAGTTGCTGAAGGATTATTACATCTCTATTTTATTCCATCTGAATAAGGCAAACTTAGTAGTGGAGGCCTTGAGTAGGAAGGCAATGAGTATGGGTAGCTTGGCTTTTATTTCTACTTCTTAGAGGCTTCTGGTATAGGAGATCTAGTCCTTAGCCAACATAATAGTACAAATTGATATTTTTTACCCCAAGAGAATTTTTGCTAGTGTTGAGAAGAGGTCTACCATACTGGAGAAGATTTAGAGTCATTAATTCAAGGATACGTGACTTTGTGTTATTTGAGATCAAGAACCAAGTGGTGAGTTCAAGAGGGCTACCATAGATTCTGAGGTTATTTTGAGGTTTTATGGCCACATATGTGTTTTGAGGATCGGTAACTTGATTCAGTCGATATTGCAAGAGGCTCATAGCTTTAGATATTCTCTTTACCTTGGTACAACTAAGATGTATAGAGATTTGAGGCAATAGTATCGATGGAGTGGCATGAAAAGAGTTGTGGTGGATTACGTAGCTCGTTGCCAATGTTATCAGCAGGTGAAAGCCAATCACCATAGGCCTGGTGGCTTGATTAGGAGATTTCCCATTTCTAAGTGATAGTGGGAGAAAATTACCATGGATTTTGTTAGTGGTTTGCCACACACATCCCATTGTTTTGATGATATTTGGGTCATTGTAGATCATTTGACCAAATCAGCATATTTCATTCCCATTCAGATGTCCTTCAGTACCAAAAGGTTAGCTCATATATATGTTCGTGAGATAGTTCGGCTGTATGGAGTGCCTACATCTATTATTTTAGACCGGGGCTTAGTATTCACTTCTAGATTTTAGAGATATTTTCAAAGGTGTTAGTTACTTAGGTGGATCTTAGCATTGCTTTCCACCTCAGATCGATGGATAGTTAGAGCGAACTATTCAGGTTCTAGAGGATATGCTCTGAGCTTGTGTTATGGATTTTTGAGGTCAGTGGGGGCAGAACTTATCTTTGACAGAGTTTGCATATAATTAAAACCACCATTCAAGTATTGATATTGTACTATTTGAGGTACATATGGTTGATGTTCTCGATATCCAATTGGAAGGTTCAAGACCTCCGAGGTTAGGCCTCATGCCTCTAACTTTCTTCAAGATTTGTTGGATAGAGTTAGGGTGATTTAGATTAGGCTGAAGGGATCTCATAGTAGGTAGAAGGCTTATGCAGGTCATAGACTTCATGACTTGAGGTTTGGAATTAGAGACTGGGTATTCCTTAGAGTATCACCTATGAAGGGTGTGATTAGGTTTGGGAGGAAAGGAAATCTCAAACCCTGATATATTGGAACTTTTGAGATCCTTCGCACGTTAGAGATATGGATTATGAGTTAGCCTTGCCTCTACATTTTGTGATTGTCCATTAATTTTTCCATATTTCTATACTGCGGCATTACATTCTAGATGAGTCACATGTGCTTTTATGGGACTTAGTTCAGTTGGACGAGAGGTTGACCTTCATAGATGAGCTGGTGTTCATGTTACACATGGATGCCAGGTTGTTGCACTCTAGGGAGATTCTAGTAGTTAAGGTATTATGAAGACATTACCCAGTAAAAGAGGCTACTTTAGATATCAAGAGTGAGATGCAGGACCAATACCCTTACTTGTTCGAGCCTTCATGTATATTATAACCCTTTACTTTCACAATTTTTTTTGCAGTGGATATTGTAATGGCCCTCTAGGTTATTTTCTATATTTCCATACATTCTCACTATTTAGAGCTTTCTTATAGCTTCCCCAAATCATTTTTGAATAGCTAGAGCTGATAGTTAAGTTATCGAGCAGTTCGTTGGGTTTTTAGAGTCAATCTATTTTGAAGTTTTCATTGGTAAAATTTTGCTATCCAGCAAAAAATTCACCTTAACAACCCTGTATGAAATTTTTTAAAGTTCTATCAGCTCTGGAACATATATTTTAGGCTGGGGGACCTTTTTTTTGGGTCCCAAGGTTTCCAAACTTATTTTGGGGTACTGCTCAGAATTTGGTAAAAGTTTCCCATAGGTGTGTGGCCCACATTTCATCAAACAACCTCAAATGGAAATCTGACTGCGCCATTGTGTATGGAATATTGAATTTGATAGGGTATCATAGTTTATTTGCGTCCAGGGTATTTTGAATGAATCTCGAGGGTCGGTGGAAACTTAGAATTTTTCCAAGTTTCAGTTGGTACATCCACTAAAGTGCCCTTTTGGTCGCTTTAGCAGCCAGCCGGTCGTATAAGCGACCATGGCTTGCCCAGCCGGGTTGCTAAAGCTGACTCTAGTCCATTAAAGCAAAGGCTGCTTGACCATTTTGGGAAAAGGCCAGGCCATCCAGGTACTACTTTAGCAGTACAAGGCTGCTTAGCGGTGATAGCTTAAGCGACACTTGTGAGGCCATTAAATTTCCTCTTACTCGATTTTCTCCCAATTTTTCATAATTCTCAAGAGCTTGAAGCCCTAGAGAGTGCAGAAAATTGGGTTAGTGTTCATTGGTAGAATTTGGGGTGTTTGAGAGCTCAAATTAATCATTTCTTCATCGAATCTTAGTAAGTTTATATCAAATTATTGGTTTAATTCTATTATTTAGACCTAACTCCCTAGATTATTATTGGATTGACTTTAGTATTATTTAAGCTCGGAATTTATGCATTTTGAAGGATAAATGATCCTTGATCATGAAGGGACGTGTTGGTGTTTTGAAAGTGCAATTTCGTAAGCAGGCTCCACATAGGATTTTGGCTTTATTTTGGACTCGACGTATAAAAATGCAATATGGGTATCGTTCTTCTTGAATTAATGATTAGATTACCATTGTGATGGAATGACATCATGCAGAATCTTTTTGAAAGTTAAAATTATCAATTTATCAAACTTTATTTGGCTTTCTTTGATGTCCAAGTAGGCTACTTACTTTTCTCCTAGATTTGGCTTAATTGTATAATTAATTAGATAATACGCTAGTTTTGGTTGATAATTAGGATTTGGATATACATTTAGTGTGAATTGGATAATTTAGCTGATTTAGAAGCTGTTATAAGTCATAATTGAATTATACACTCATTATTCAGGTAGAATTTCTACCTTAGGACCCAGTGAGACTTATTTAGTACTTTGTAGTGAAACTTCACACTCTAGTCTAGTTTGGGTAGAAATTTCCTTTGAATGGATTATCGGGATAGAGGTCGGCCTGATGTGCCATGGTTTCATGGCCCTTTTGATGCTTAAAATTGGAAATTATGCAAGTATTTAGGTTTGTTTTGGTAGATATGATCTATTTTTGTGTAAATTTTGTAGGGAACTAGGTTTTGGAGATGAAAAGGAAGAAAAAGAGTTAAGATTTCCAGAAGGGCCCACTTATGATGCCACTTATGAGGCGTAGGTCCCACCTATGACCGTAAGTGTCTTGTCATATGTTCCAAAGTTTCTAATTCAGAGAATCATAAGTTTAAGTTGTTTACTGTTACCTATAAAGGGTAACCTACGGGCCGTAGGTACCAGCTACAGTGCTGTAGGTACCAGTGTAAGTGTAAGAGGATCAAAGTTCAGAGAAGCTACAGAAGTGGAAATTTCCTGGTACTTATGATGGGAAACCTATAGGACATAAGTACTACTTACACCCCGTAGGTACTAGAGCAAGTGGAGTTGCTGCAGAATTAAGAAAAATATTACCTGTGATGGCCACCTACGTGGCGTTGGTGCCACTTACGGCCCGTAAGTGGCCATCAACTTACGGCCCGTAAGTGGCCATCAACTTAGTTTTCCTTGTATGTTTTGTCTTAGATTTCCAGAGTTTTTATGCAACCTATAAATACTCTTTTGATGTTTTTAGTTAGTTTATGATGATAGGCAAATTTACGCGCCTATATCAATATATTTTGCCCATATTTTAGCCTAGTTTTGAGAACAAATTATATATTTCATGCACTTTTAGTCCTTTTTCCTGTAAATGAGCTAACGAACATGATTAGTAAAGTTTCAGGTATAAATGATGCATAATTCAGCATTTTATGGCTTACTTGACGCTAAAGAAAGCTCACGAAGGAAGGGAAGGGAGTTTACACGCCTAAGGACCAAAACTGCTGCATGGAAAATCTGTCCCGGGCTAAAACAACAATTCTGAAGACTTTGGGGACTTACAGACAAAAAGCTGGATTTTGACAATGATACATTAACCTAGTACAATTAGGTTATGTATTTCATTATTTTAAGTGGATTATGATAATGTTACCTTAACCTAGTACATATGGGTTAAGGATTTCATTAGTCTAGTAGGATTTGGTTATTTATTTCATTAGCTTAGTAGGATTAGGATATGGGTATTATAAATACCCTATCATGCTAGAGATTTCGAAGCATCTTCTATTCCTCTATTATTCTACACTACAAACAATTCTACAACTCTTCTAATCTTTCTATTAATTCTAGTTTTCTTCTTCCATTCATCTATTCTTAATTTCCGCAACAAGAGAATCGTTACTTTGCTAAGGAATTCACGCCTCACGCCTACCACCAAAGCTACACGAAATTACTCAATCTTGTGGTATAACAACAATGTCAATCGTGATCTCCTTCGCATTCATGGGTAACTAAACTTCTCTGTTGGGGTTATGGAAGCCGAATGAGTTACTATCTATTGCTGTGAGTTTGTGAGTTCGAGGCACGTATATTGCTTATATCATTATTCTCTTCATCTTAATCTACATTCTTTGTGGTTGCAAACGCAAGAATACGCCAGTCTAACATTTAACTTGTTCGAGAGAAAAGTTATTTGTCTGGAAAAGAGATAATGTCAAGGTAGTAGGACACCCTTTCCTATTAAAAAGCTAGTGCCGTAACTGGACTAACCTCTTGGAGAATTCGTACCGTTAGACACGCTTTAAGCTCGAGAGAGTTAAAGTGAAATAGTCCTTGTTTAGGTCGAGAGACGCTTGGATTTACCATCGACTACAATCCTCTATAAGCAATTGCATGTCAGAATTCTACACACTCATAGCCAATAGAGACGTATACCTCAGAAGGTGGACATAACCCCAACGCTTCAATTCTCATTATTTACAACCAACGTAACAATCTCTCTCTCTTTACTTTATTATTTTCATCTTTTGTTTACATTACTTGCACGACATGAATCCCCCCTTCTTACGAGACTTGCACCAAAAGTTTAGTAATTTTACTTACTTGTTGGCCAAGCTATTCCCTGTGGGATCGACACCCAACCCAGGTTGGGTTCTATATTTGCTAACGACCGCTTTACACTCAAACGAGAGCTGTAGATTGAGCGTTATCAAAAATTGGCGCCGTTGCCGGGGAGTACAAGTGTCAATTAAGTTCGTGAAAATTACTAGACCCTTTGGTCAAAGATTCTCGTACTTTTACTTTTAGTTTTTGTTTTTGTCTACTGCAGGTTTTTATTTTAGTGCATGCCCCATACTCGAAGTTCTGGTCAACCGTTATTACCAAGCAATCCTGAACCACAACGCATTGGTAGAATGGAAGCATAAGCTGAAATCGCAAGGATGGCTGCTCAACAGGAACAAGCAAGATTGGCTGCCCTTGCCGCAGCCCAGGTTCAACAGCAGAACATTGATAACCCTGCACGAGCACCAAATCCTGACGATGAGGATTTAGGTGATGACGAGTTACTAAACCCTAGGCGTGATGCTGAAATCATAACACCTGCCAACAGAAGAGGTCGACAAGCTCGGTATAGATATGATCACCAACCTATGCAGCCAGCTTTCGACGATGATGATGATGATCTTGATGGTGCCGGAGCCACTGGAGCTATAATTCCACCACCATTAGCGCCCGGAGCCAAGTTCAACATCACAAGCACCATGATTCAGTTATTGCAACTCAAGGGGTTGTTTGGTGGATTAGCAGGCGATGATCCGAATATGCATCTCATCAACTTTATTTCTACATGCAAGTCTTTTGACAATCCTGGTGTTGGTCAGAATGCAATTCGATTACGTCTATTTCCATTGTCTCTGTCTGGGGAGGCAACACTATGGTTGAATGGGCTGACTCCTGTTTCAATTACAAATTGGAGGCAATTGAGAGACGCTTTCCTAGAAAGATTCTTTCCGCCTTCCAAGAGGGCACAATTGAGAGATGAAATCAACAACTTTCGTCATCTTCCCACTGAAGCTCTTCATGAAACATGGGAGAGGTTCAAGACAAAGCTAGCGAGATGCCCAAACCATCACATGACTAATGTTCACCTCATGGAGATATTGTATAGAGCCTTGAATTCAATAACTAAGCCAGTGGTGGATAACGCAGCTAGAGGATCTTTTATGGACCTCACCTTTGGTCAAGCATGCAATATACTAGATCGCATGACGAAACAAAGTAGAGCTTGGCATACCAGGGATTCCGAGGTAGCAAGCCCCACTTTATCTATTGGCATGACTGCAGACCAAAGAAGAAGACAAGAAGAACGTGATCAAGATATGGCGCACATGAAAACACAGATGGATCTTCTTACAAAGCATTTATTATCAGGGAAGACCGACAAAGTGAAAGCTGTGGCGCTAAAAGGAAGAGACGAATCTGATTCGGAAGAAGAAGCCAACTACTTGAATAATCAGGGGGGTTTCCGAGGGAATGCCCAGGGAAACCAAGGTCGGAACTATTATGATAATTCTGGAAACAAGGACCAAGGTAGTTGGAGAAAAAACAATGAAAAGAGTGGTGTTTATGTTCCCCCTGGTAGACGTGATACCACCACATCTAATTCTGGAAGTATGGAAGACATGATGGCTAAATTATTGAAAGGAGTGGAAACAACGAGCGCGGGAGTTACTGAGGTAATCAATGATTTGTCTTCCATGAAACAACTAGTTGATTCTCATTCCACTTCAATCAAGCAAATAGAGCAGCAACTGAGCCAACTTTCAGCAGCACTCAATCAAAGAAAGGCTGGCGCTTTACCTAGCGATACTGTGCAAAACCCAAGGAATGATGGGTCATGCATGGCCATCACTACCAGAAGTGGTAAGGTGCTGGAACCTTCAGCAAAAGGCAAGCAAGTGGTTGAAGAAGTCGCGGATATGGATGATAACGCAAAAGGAGAAGATGCCGCAACAACCAGTTCTGACGTCAAGGACGTCACGCCCAGTGACGTGCAGCCTAAAAAAATGGAAAAACGGAAGCAAGAGGAGAAGAAAGCCATGGAGAGAACACTTCCATACCCACCACCACCTTTTCCCCAAAGATTGAAGAAGGTGGCTGAGGACACGAAGTTCAGCAAATTCATGACTATGTTAAAGCAGCTGACCATTAATGTTCCATTGGTGGAGGCACTTGAACAAATGCCTGGGTATGCGAAGTTTATGAAAGATCTTTTGACTAAGAAGAGGGCAGCAAGTTATGAGCTGAAGGATGATGTGCATCATTGTAGTGAAATTGCTACCCGATCGATAGTTCAGAAGAAGGCCGACCCCGGAGCTTTCACTATTCCTTGCACTGTCGGATCTTTGAACTTTGCCAAAGCATTATGTGACCTAGGAGCCAGCATCAACTTGATGCCGTTATCGATCTACAAGAAGTTGGGGTTAGGAGATCCTACACCAACTAACATGAGGCTTGTTATGGCAGATAGGTCGGTAAAACGACCGGTTGGTATTCTATGTGATGTCTTGGTAAAGGTTTCTTCATTTATCTTTCCAGCAAACTTTTTCATCTTGGATTGTGAAGCAGATTCAGAGGTTCCCATAATCTTGGGATGCCCTTTCCTTGCTACAGGAAGTGTGCTCATTGATTTGAGAGCTAATGAACTTTCATTCCGAATAAATGACGAAGTGGTTCGATTTGATGTTTGCAAATCAATGAAGCAACCCAAAGATCTGAGTGTATTTTCTGTGGCTGATGTTGTCTTTGACGATGAGAAAGAACGCCTTGAAGAAGAGCAAATTCTTGATGATCCTTTGGAGGTTTTGCTCATGAAAGGAGAAAAAGAGGATGCTGAAATTTCTGAAGAAGCTGTTTGTGCGCTATCAGGATTAGGGACATATCGCTATACTCCCAAGAAACAGGATCTTGATCTCAAGAATCGACCCACACCACCAGCCAAGCCATCTATTGAAGAACCACCCACACTAGAATTGAAGGAGCTGCCAAGTCATCTGAAGTACGCATTCTTAGGAAGCGAAAACACACTTCCAGTCATAGTGGCAGCCGATTTGGGTGAGCAACAAGTTGCAGCTCTTATTTCGATCTTACGCAAGTATATTAGAGCCATTGGATGGACCATTGCGGATATTATTGGTATTCCACCCGGGATTTGCACACATAAAATTCAGCTTCAAGAAAAGTGCACACCCACCATTGAACATCAAAGACGTTTAAACCCACCTATGCAAGAAGTGGTGAAGAAGGAGATTATAAAGTGGTTAGACGCAGGAGTTGTATATCCTATCTCTGATAGTACGTGGGTAAGTCCTGTACAATGTGTTCCCAAGAAAGGAGGAATGACGGTGGTCGCAAATGCAAAGAATGAACTTATTCCACTCAGGCCCGTTACTGGATGGAGAGTATGCATGGACTACCGCAAACTGAATTCGTGGACACTCAAGAATCACTTCCCCATGCCATTTATGGACCAAATGCTAGATCGATTAGCGGGGAAAGGATGGTTTTGCTTCTTGGATGGTTATTCAGGTTATAATCAGATTTGTATTGCTCCCGAAGACCAAGAGAAGACAACGTTCACATGCCCATATGGTACGTTTGCCTTCAAACGCATGCCATTCGGGTTGTGTAATGCACCAGCCACCTTTCAACGTTGTATGATGTCTATTTTCTCTGATATGGTTGAAGACACTTTGGAGGTATTTATGGACGACTTTTCAGTTGTCGGTGAGTCTTTTGAAGGATGTTTGGCAAACTTGAGCATGGCATTGCAAAGATGTGTAGAGTTCAACCTTGTGCTGAATTGGGAGAAGTGCCACTTCATGGTAAAAGAAGGAATCGTTCTTGGGCACAAGATCTCTGAAAGAGGAATAGAGGTTGATCGAGCAAAAATAGAGGTAATTGAGAAGCTACCGCCTCCAATTTCGGTGAAGAGAGTCCGTAGTTTTCTTGGCCATGCTGGTTTCTATCGTAGATTCATCAAAGACTTTTCCAAAATTTCTAGTCCATTGTACAAACTACTGGAGAAAAATGTGAAGTTTGACTTTAATGACAATTGCTTAAAGGCATTCGAATGCCTTAAAGGAAAACTCATTGAAGCCCCTATCATGGTAGCACCAGATTGGACGCTCCCGTTTGAGGTCATGTGCGATGCTAGAGGTGTAGCCGTTGGTGCTGTTCTTGGACAAAGAAAGGAGAAACTATCTCATCCTATCTACTATGCGAGTAAGGTCCTAAATGAAGCCCAAAGGAACTACACTGTTACTGAACAAGAGCTCCTAGAGGTTGTATATGCGTTTGAGAAGTTTCGTGCCTATCTATTGGGTACCAATGTGATCGTCCATACAGACTATGCAGCTCTTAAGTATCTAATGACGAAGAAGGATGCCAAACCAAGGTTGATTCGATGGGTACTGCTGCTGCAAGAGTTTGATTTCGAAGTCAAAGATAGAAGAGGTTGCGAGAACCAAGTGGCTGATCACCTATCTAGACTTGAGAATGAACATATGGCGCAACCTAAAATTCAGATTGATGATGCATTCCCTGACAAGGAGATATTAGCGACAAAAATGGAGAAAGTACCATGGTATGCCGACTTTGCAAATTTCGTAGAGAGTAATGTGATACCTGCCAACTTATCTTACCACCAAAGGAGGAAGTTTATGCATGACGTTCAGCACTACTATTGGGATGAACCTTATTTGTTTCGAAGATGCGCGGATGGGATCATTCGACGATGTATATCCCATGAAGAAGTACCTGCTATATTGGAAGCATGCCACACTTCGCAAGTTGGAGGACATCATGCAGGGAATCGAACGGCAAGAAAAGTATTGCAAAGTGGTTATTATTGGCCCTCGATATTCAGAGATGCATACGACTATGTGAGAAGGTGTGACCAATGCCAACGTCAAGGTGCTATTTCAAAACACCATGAAATGCCCATGTCCAAAATTATGGAGATAGAACTTTTTGATGTGTGGGGTATTGATTTCATGGGTCCATTCGTGAATTCGTTTGGAATGAAGTACATCTTGGTTGATGTGGATTATGTTTCGAAATGGGTTGAAGCTGTAGCATTGGCCGACAACGAAGGAAAGCGTGTTGTAGCGTTCTTAAAGAAGAATATCTTCTCTCGCTTTGGGGTACCTCGTACTATCATAAGTGATGGAGGATCTCACTTTTGCAACAAGCTATTCAAATCTGTATTGGCCAAGTATGGTGTCAAGCAACACAAGGTAGCTACGCCTTATCATCCCCAAACTAGTGGACAAGTAGAGGTTTCCAATCGAGAGATTAAGCAAATCCTTGCAAAGACGGTTAATGCAAATAGGAAGGATTGGTCTCGAAAGCTAGATGATGCACTATGGGCATATAGGACTGCATTCAAGACACCCATTGGCATGTCTCCTTATCAACGAGTTTATGGGAAGGCTTGTCATCTACCCATCGAGCTTGAATACAAGGCATTGTGGGCATTGAAGCACTTGAATCTGAATTGGGATGATGTGAAGAATCTGAGGTTGGAGCAGCTGAACGAATTAGATGAGTTCCGTCTCCATGCATATGAAAGATCGGATTTATACAAGGAGCGGATGAAGAAGTATCATGATCAGCGGATTGTTCGACGAAACTTCCAAAAGGGTGATATGGTACTACTCTTCAACTCCAGATTTAAGCTCTTCCCAGGTAAGTTAAAATCTAAGTGGTCTGGTCCATTTAAAGTTATCCAAGTCTACTCGTCTGGAGTAGTCGAATTGGAAGGCAATAAGGGTGTTGTCTTCAAAGTGAATGGCCAACGTGTTAAGCCGTATATCGGTCCTCTTGAATCGACAAATGACATGGCCATCACTTATCTCGACGAAGTCTAAGTACTCGAGATAACCATGTCGTGCCACGACAATAAATAAGGCGCTAGATGGGAGGCAACCCATCGTTTATCGTTTTTCATTTATCGTTTATCGTTTTCTTTCATTCTAGTACTTGATTTGTTTTTAATTAATAAAAATCCAAAAATAAGAGTCGTGCCACGACCAAAACTGAGGCGCTTGGTGGGAGGCAACCCATCGTACTAATCGTTTTCATTTGTTTGAGCGAATATAGGTGCAAGAAGTAGTCAACGAGGAGATTGATTTCAATTGACGATTTGGACGCATTATATGGTAAAGTTGGTAAATTAGGAAGGGTGATGCATAAGGCTATGGATTGAGCCTTTCCCACGCCAAAATAGGCTTCGAGGAAGGCTAGGCCTTGGTAAAACTAGGCCACGAACGATGGACAACCTATCCTATAGCCTAAGGTCTCAGAATCTAGTGTGCTATACACTATGCGCCGCCTATTCCTAGGTATGCTTTTGACTATGCGCCGCCTATGCTATGGCATTTGGTCTCAGTATCTCATATGCCATAGACTATGCGGCGCATATGTCCCATTATGCCATAGACAATGTGCCGCATATGTCTACAAATGCCATAGACTATGCGGCGCATATGTCCCATTATGCCATAGACAATGCGCCGCATATGTAGGATTTTTGTCTCCAAAACCGATTGTAAATGGGTCATAACCCGACCCATACTCTTCCTATATAAAGGGGACTTAGTCTTATAACACAACCACAATAGAAAATACCCTAAAGGCGCCGCATACTCTTCCAAATCTTCTAAAAATTTTCTTCTTTTGCTCTTCCAATTCACAAAACCATCTCCACAAGCTTCAAGCAAGTAAGTGCTCTCTTATTCTTCATTTATTTCTCGTAAGTACTACGTTGCTATGGCTATTATTAATTGCTAAATTATATAAGATTGTTGGTAATGTTCATGTGTTTGGATTGTTGTTGCAAAATCATGTGAGTGAACATATACGTAGGAAAATCTTGACCTGTTTCCGACTTGAATTTGGTTTCAATAGCATTGTTATGATATTTGCGGAATTGCTATGGCTATGAATATTGCTTAAGATTGTTGTTAGGATACTTACATGTTAGACTATCCCGGCCATCGGGATAAGACCTACCGACTTAGGAGGTTGTGATTGTTAAAAGAATAACGATTTAATGTGGTAACCTCTATGGAGTAGTGTTGCTATATCTACCATGAAAGTAGTCCAATGGCTGCAAGTAAGTGATGCATTGCTGATTTTCTTGTCGGAATACAATCCTAAAATGTATCTCGATAAAATCTGAGTAAATCGACTACTTTCACCTCACTGATTTGTGTTAACAAAACTAAGTGTGGGGTGGTACCCCTAATTCTTGCTTATAGATTGTATCAAGAGAAACTGTGCTGCAACTAACACTATTTCTAGTCTCAGGTACAATGGCACCTAAAACGAGGCAAGGCAAGGAGAAGGCAACCACTTCCCAAAAGGGCAAGAAGAGAAGTCGAAAAGACCAAGGAGAATCATCCTCAGCACAACCACCACGCAGAATGTTCGGAACAAAATGGGTTCTTGAGGAAGAAGCCAAAGCATGGTACAGCAGCAACAAAGAAAGAAAATATGTGCACGTCGACTTGATCAACAAGGATACCTTAGCAAAGAAGGAGCCGCGTATGTTGGCAAAAATAATGGCTTTGAAGTTGGATTTCATCTTCCGCGACATGGGAGAGTGTAATCTTGATCTAACAAGAGAGTTTTATGCCAACTGGTCGCCAAACACAACAGGCAATGAAGTCAAAATTCGGGGCCAGGTGTTACAGCTCACAGCGGACTGGATCAACTCTTTTCTTGGCTTACCTTCAATCGACGCAGCACCATTCAAAGAGCTGTACAGCAGGCCTCCTTATAGAGAAATACGACACACGCTTTGTGGAAGTAGATCAATGGCAAGGTGGGGCAGACATAAAGAAACCGGCCGACACAACACCTTCCCCTATGCTCCACTAAATAGGGAAGCAAGAATCTGGATGCGCATTGTCAACTCATGTCTTATTCCTGGGACTCAATACACCAAGATATCGAGAGATAGAGTGTGTTTGGTCTATGCTTTAATGACGAATGTCCCAATCAACTTTGGGGCAATCATTCGATCCACCATGAGGAAGGCCAGACTACACAAAAGGTCCCATTTCACATTTGGCAATTTGTTGACAGCAATCTTGCGGAAGGAGGATATCGAAGAGGAACCAGCTGATCATAAACTCCCACACAATCCGAAGAAGGTTGACCTCACAAAGGTCAAAGATGCTGAATCAACACATGGCATCAACCTTACTACGACAGAGAGACATGCTCGGGATGAGAGTTTCTCCCGCCATATGTACGGCATGATGAGGTTTACAATGATGAGCGGAGGTCATGTTCCAACTGCTGCAGAGCTCCAACAGCTGGACCACGACTATCCCATGAATATGCATGCACGGGAGATGTGTGGAGTGGGCGTATACTTTGAGGAACCTCTAGATGATGATGTGCCGACTGATGATGATCGACGCTTGCCAGACTCTGACGAGGAGGAGAACTCTGACGACGACTCTTATGATGATTCCGACGAAGGGGGTATGACCCCCGACAATGAGGAAGAGTCCGACTAACCAGGTTCCTCGTATTTATTTTCCACTGAGGGCAGTGTCCCGTTTAAGTGTGGGGTGGCGGTATCGTATGCTACTATACTTCTCTATTGCATCTATGTTTGCTTGCTTTGTTTTTGTTTTATTAGGAGTAAATTTTTTTCTAGCTTCGCATGAAATTATTTTGATAGGCAGCATGAGATTATAACAAGAGTAAGTGCTACAATTGTGACTATTGAGACGTTTAGGCTCTAGTTGTGACTCATTATGTGATATTGTGTGGTTCAATTCCTTCACTTGTTGGGTCGAGAGTCTATATTACTTCCAAGCAAGTCGACCATGTGCCTTGTGTGTGTGAGATAATCGTATATTCTATGTGTGTGGCTGATGCTAGAACTTGCCTGGTATGTATGCAAAGCGAAAATAAGGAGTGTAAGTTTAGGATATGATTTAGGCATTTCTTTGGCAACCTATATTTGTTTACCTTCAGTTTTACCTACCCATGGACATCATCCTAGTTAAACCCTTTTGAGCCTTTAGCCTATTTTCTTTGACAACCTTGTATGTAAGCCTAATCCATTTCTTTCAAGACCGTAATTTGATCCAAACTCCTAAGTGCTTTAAAGTGAAAAAGTCATGTGACAACATAAGAGGAAATTGGGTGAGTATGATGCTATAAATTGTAATGGTGATTGAATGTGTTATGAAAAAGAAAGTACTATCATAAGAGGTATGTTGTTAAAAGAAAAAGGAAAAGAAAGCTGAAAAGCGAGTTGTGCTTAAAATTGAAAAACAAAAGAGGAGAACAAGGGTGGTAGAAATAAAGAAAGAAAGGTTGTTTGAAAGAAGAGTGTTAATAATACAAAGTGATGTATTAAAGCGCTTAGGAACTTAGTCACTATTCCTGGCCAAAATAGTCCTACCCGTCCCTTAGCCTACATTACAACCATCAAAAGACCTACTTGATCCTAATCTTAACATTCCAACATTTAGTAGAGTATTACATTAAGGGCAAGCCTATGGTCATCAGCCGCTACATATGAATTCTTTGTGAGAGTGAGAGCAAGGATATTTTGATACCCATGTTTGAAAAATATGCTATACTTGTGAGTGATTATGGGTACTATAGTGTGAGACACACATGGTTGATGAGTTTTGGGTAGTTATATATGATTCCTTGTACCTTAACGTTTGCATGCGAGTTGATCACCATCACGAGTCTATGCTAGAGGTTAAACTGTTTCTACTTATAATCGAAAAGATACTCTTTGTTGATAATTGTTGTGCTTGTCTTGACGAATATTTTGTCTTGTTGCTGTAAAACCCTAAGTTGATGTTTAGAAGGACATGATAGTTTGTTCGAGGACGAACAAAGCTCTAAGTGTGGGGTGTTGATGATAGGCAAATTTACGCGCCTATATCAATATATTTTGCCCATATTTTAGCCTAGTTTTGAGAACAAATTATATATTTCATGCACTTTTAGTCCTTTTTCCTGTAAATAAGCTAACGAACATGATTAGTAAAGTTTCAGGTATAAATGATGCATAATTCAGCATTTTATGGCTTACTTGACGCTAAAGAAAGCTCACGAAGGAAGGGAAGGGAGTTTACACGCCTAAGGACCAAAACTGCTGCATGGAAAATCTGTCCCGGGCTAAAACAACAATTCTGAAGACTTTGGGGACTTACAGACAAAAAGCTGGATTTTGACAATGATACATTAACCTAGTACAATTAGGTTATGTATTTCATTATTTTAAGTGGATTATGATAATGTTACCTTAACCTAGTACATATGGGTTAAGGATTTCATTAGTCTAGTAGGATTTGGTTATTTATTTCATTAGCTTAGTAGGATTAGGATATGGGTATTATAAATACCCTATCATGCTAGAGATTTCGAAGAATCTTCTATTCCTCTATTATTCTACACTACAAACAATTCTACAACTCTTCTAATCTTTCTATTAATTCTAGTTTTCTTCTTCCATTCATCTATTCTTAATTTCCGCAACAAGAGAATCGTTACTTTGCTAAGGAATTCACGCCTCACGCCTACCACCAAAGCTACACGAAATTACTCAATCTTGTGGTATAACAACAATGTCAATCGTGATCTCCTTCGCATTCATGGGTAACTAAACTTCTCTGTTGGGGTTATGGAAGCCGAATGAGTTACTATCTATTGCTGTGAGTTTGTGAGTTCGAGGCACGTATATTGCTTATATCATTATTCTCTTCATCTTAATCTACATTCTTTGTGGTTGCAAACGCAAGAATACGCCAGTCTAACATTTAACTTGTTCGAGAGAAAAGTTATTTGTCTGGAAAAGAGATAATGTCAAGGTAGTAGGACACCCTTTCCTATTAAAAAGCTAGTGCCGTAACTGGACTAACCTCTTGGAGAATTCGTACCGTTAGACACGCTTTAAGCTCGAGAGAGTTAAAGTGAAATAGTCCTTTTTTAGGTCGAGAGACGCTTGGATTTACCATCGACTACAATCCTCTATAAGCAATTGCATGTCAGAATTCTACACACTCATAGCCAATAGAGACGTATACCTCAGAAGGTGGACATAACCCCAACGCTTCAATTCTCATTGTTTACAACCAACGTAACAATCTCTCTCTCTTTACTTTATTATTTTCATCTTTTGTTTACATTACTTGCACGACAAGAATCCCCCCTTCTTACGAGACTTGCACCAAAAGTTTAGTAATTTTACTTACTTGTTGGCCAAGCTATTCCCTGTGGGATCGACACCCAACCCAGGTTGGGTTCTATATTTGCTAACGACCGCTTTACACTCAAACGAGAGCTGTAGATTGAGCGTTATCAGTTTACGCACTCATATTATTCAAAAACATATATTTGATTCTAAGATTGACTTTTGATCTTGGAATCTCTTTGTTCTTGGTTTTTTGATTGATTAATTGATTTGAGACTTTTGGTTTTATTCTTCATTGTTGTGAGACTACTTCTATGCTTTCTTTATTGAATTCTATGGAATTTCTTGCAATTATGAGTGACTAAATCCTTTAGCTAGGGTTGTGGGAACCATGGCTGAATAATGAAGTAGGGGAAGTATGAGGTTCTTCTTAATCATTATTTACACTTGCACTGTGATTTTCTTTTGTTTAATTGCTTTATTAGTTGTGGCTAACATTATGAACTTTCCTGTATTTGAGATCATATTTACAAGTGAGACTGTGATTAGGTAAAGGGTATTACAATAGTTATTCTAGGCTATCAACCCTTTTATAATAACTTGATACCCAAAAGGAGATAGTTAAATTTGGATCAAAGACAAGGGTTAGTAAGGCAACACCCTGAGACTCACAAGGTCAAGAGTGAGATTTACCAAAGCGTTCACAAAAGGGTTGGTAATACTTAGATTGTCATATTCCGCCTATGTGAAGGTGAGATATTTTGATTGAGCTTGAGAAACCAACTGAGTTAGGAAGCCAGGGGGCACACAGTCCTGGTGTTTATCTCAAATTATTTACAATCAAAAGCATTTACAACTTATTACTTTTTATGGTTTTCTACAAATTCCCCATTTACTATTCTGCACTTCCGGCTACTTCAACAAGTTCAAGAGACAATTCGGCCTATGCCATATTTTACTCCAACCTAGTTGGGTTACTATAATTTGATAGCGACCGCATTGTATCTTATTAAAGGGTATAGTTCTAGCGATATCAAACTTTGGTGCCATTGTCGAGGAATACAGTTGTGGATTTATTGATTGAAACTGTTGAGCTTTTTGACTTTCACTTTTTTTTTCCTTAGGGCATACGCCGGTGTATGCCCAGTACGAGGAGTCAAGGAAATCCCTTGATGCTATTAAATCATGAGCTAGAAAGAATTCTACAACAGAATTGTAGGATGTCACAACACGACCATGAAGCTCATCATGAACTGCCTAAAGAGGATCCACTGGATTTCCTCCCCCACCTTCTTTGGAGACAATAGAGAAAACCACTACACAGTTACTAGAAAAGGCTAATTTGGAGAGGGACAATGAGGCCTCCCACCAGGAAGATCAAGACGAAGAAAGAATGAGATAGAGACTGGAAGCGGATCGTCGAGCAGAACTAGACAGAGGTAGAAGAGATTGAGCTCATTACCCCCACTTTTTCAGTACTTGACAGTATATAAAGATCCAACTAAATACATGGGATATGTAGAGCCTATCGATACACAAGCTATCATTCCTCCTCCATTGCCCTTGGGGTGAAGTTTGACATTACTAGAGCGATGATCCAGTTGTTAAATTTGAAAGGTGTGTTTGCCGGCCTATCGACTAATGATGTAAACATGCACCTCACTAATTTTGTTGGAATTTTCACTTCATATAACACATCTAGGGTGGATCAGGAAGCTCTGAGACTCAGGGTGTTCCCATTCTCTCTAACTAGTGAAGTGACATTATAGTTAAGGGAACTACCTCATAAGTCCATTACTACTTAGAAAAGGTTGTTAAAGCAGTTTCTAGATTGTTTCTTTCCTTCTGCCAAATTGATACAAGTCAAGGAAGATATCTATAACTTCAGGAAAATACATTATAAACAAATGTATGAGGCATGGTTTTGATTTAAGAAGAAGTTGATGAAGGTGCCTAATCACAAGATTTCAGGGAGAAATCTGCTAGAATTTTTTTATCATGCCCTTAATACTAGTTCCACAGCTATGACAGATACTATTACTGGAAAAGTAGTTATGAACTTGCTTTGGGAAGCAGTATCAAATATCTTAGATTGGATCTCTCTTACTAACCGAGGGTGACATACTAAGGAGGTATACAGAGGTGTCAACACTTATGCCATTATGCCTTCGGAGAGCATAGAGTTGTAGATAATTCAGCAGTTTAGGAGGTTGTGCAGTTAAGGACTGAGATTAGGTTACTAATAAAGTAGCTTACGACTATGAATTCTAAGAAGGTGAATACTGTGAGCACACATGGTAAGGCTTCTAGGTTATATGATTTAAATGTTGATGAAAAGGAAAAATATCTAGATAGAGAGTTAGAGAGTTTTTAAGCCAAGAGACAATCTTCTTCTCAAGACAGTTGGAGCCTGAGTCAAGGGAATCAAGGTCGGAACTACTATAGTGATAGATACATGAAGCATAGCAGAGTAAGAGATGGAGATTAGAGGCGTAAGGATGATTATAAGGAGAAGAATAAAACTTATATTCAACTGGGAAACTGGGACACTGAGTCAAGGATAGAGGCATTGCTTACAAAACTTGTCAAGGATTTAGAAAGTTAGGATAGCTGCCTTAAGGAGGTTAAGGTAGATATTTCAGGTTTGACCCAGAAAAAAGAATCACATGCTACTGTGATTAAGCAATTGGAGTAGAAATTTGGACAAATGACAGTGACCTTGAATCAATATTAATTGGGCATACTTTAGAGTAATACAGTGTAGAATCCTATGAATGACAGTCACTATTTATCCATCACCACTCGTAGTAGTAAGGCAATTATTGATCCTCCCATGCCTGTAGTGGATGAAGCTAGGAATAATGTTGTTGATGTAGATAAGGTATCCAAAGTAGAATATGAAAAGTTAGTGACTTGTGGTGAGTCATCATAAAAATTTCCAGGTGTTGATAAAAGTGTTGAGAAGGATAAAGGAAAGGGAAAGGTAGTCGAGCCTATGTTGAAGACCATTACACGACCCCCCTTTTCCTTATAGATTGAAGAAAAAACAAGATAAAGGAAAGTATTAGAAGTTTTTGTCAATGTTGAAGGAATTATTTGTTAATATTCCTCTTGTAGAAGCACCGAAGCAGATTCCTGGATACGCTAAATTCATGAAATATTTGGTTACTATAAAGTGTATGGTGATTTTTGAGCCATCTAATAATATGCATCATTGTAGTGCCGTCACTTCTAGATCTTTGGTTATGAAGAAGTAGGACCTCAAAGTATTTTCTATTCCATGTGCCATTGAGTCCTTCAACTTCTGTAGAACTGTATGTGATTTGGGAGCTAGTTTCAATCTGATGCCATTGGTAGTGTACAAGTAGTTGGGTTTGGGGGCACCTAAACCTATATGTATGAGGTTATTGATGGTTGACCAGACTGTGAAAAAATTGATTGGTATTTGTGTGATGTTTTGGTGAAGGTTGAATCCTTCATATTTCTAGTTGATTTTGTGATCCTTGATTGTGAAGTGGACTTTGAAGTACCTATTATCTTGGGAAGGCCTTTCCTTGGTTGACATGGAGATGGGGATAATGAAGTTCAAACTTAATGATGAGCAAGTTACTTTTAATGTATCAATCTATGCAACAACTAATGGATATGAGACTGGTGTTGGTGATTAATACTGTTGATGATGGTGCTGTGACAGTGTCCATCGAAGAGAGACTTAGGGTTGAGGCATTAACAATGATTATCATGAACTTTGATAGCGATGACATTGATTAGTATGATGATATGGTGAGCACATTGTATGGTATAGGTTCTTATAATTATGATCCAAAGAAGCTAGATCTTGATTTGAAGAATAGAACAATTCCTCCAGCTCGACCATGTATTAAGGAGCAATAAGTCTTGGAATTGAAGGCCCTCCCATCTTATATGCTTTATGTATTTTTAGGGGACGACAATACCTTGCTAATCGTTATTGTTGTTGATTTATTAATGACACAGTTAAAACAATGATTTCAGTGTTGTAGAGGTTCGAAAGGTCCATCAGACGGACTATTATAGACATTGTGGAGATTCTACCTAGTATTTTCACCTATAAGATACAACTTGAACTGGAGTGTATACCCAACATCAAGCACCATAGTTGGTTGAATCCTGCTATGCAAGAGGTAGTAAAGAAAGAGATCATCAATTGGTTAGATTCTGGAGTGTTTACCCCATTATGGACAACAAGTGGGTTAGCCCGATTCAATATACACCGAAGAAGGGTGGGATCACTATGGTCCTTAATGATAATAATGAATTGGTGTCCATGAGATAGGTTACTAGATGGAGAGTATGCATGGATTACAGGAAGCTAAATACTTGGACTCAAAAGGACTATTTCCCTATGCCATTCATGGATCAGATGCTTAACAGACTAGCAGGTAGGGGTTGGAACTGTTGATAGCTACTCGAGATATAATCATATTTTTGTTGCTCCCGAGGATCAGGAAAATATGATATTTACTTGCTCTTATGGGACTTTTGCATTCAAGCGAATATCATTCAGAATAAGAAATGGTCTTGCTTCCTTTCAACTATGTATCATGTCTATATTTTCTGACATAGTAAAAGACATTATAGAGGTTTTCATGGATGACTTTTTGGTAGTTGGGGACTCTTCAGATAATTGTTTGCCCCATTTGGCCAACACACTCCCAAGTTGTAAGGAGTCCAATTTGGTGCTGAATTGGGAGAAGTGTCATTTTATGGTGATGTAAGGTATTATTCTTAGTCATAAAATCTCAACATAGGGTATTGAGGTGGATAGAGCAAAGATAAAGGTGATTGAAAAATTCCTTAGCCAACTATCTACAAGGATGCTCATGACTTTGCTCAATCCTATGACCATTATCAGTGACAAGGAAATATCTCACAGAAACATGAACCCCCCGGCACCTATGTTGGAGTTGGAGTTGTTTGATGTATATGGAATATAATTCATGGGTTTGTTTTTCTAAGATCCTATAGGATAAAGTAAATTTTAGTGGTAGTTGACTATGTTTCAAAGTGGTTAAAGGCGGTTGCTCTTCCCAACAATGAGGGTCGAAGTGTCACTACGTTCTTGAAAAAGAATATCTTTTCTCAATTTGGCACTCCATATGCGATTATTAATGATGATGGGTCTCACTTCTGTAACTGTCTTTTCAAGGACCTGCTAAAAAAATATAGCGTGATGCATAAGGTGGCAACACCTTACCTCCTGCAAATGATTGGGTAGGTTGAGGTCTCCGATTGAGAGATCAAGTTCATATTGGCAAAAACTATGAATGCCAATAGGAATGACTGGACAAGGAAGTTAGATGATGCTTTGTAGGACTACTGGACAAATTTTAAGACCCCTATAGGTGCCTCTTCATATCAGCTTGTGTACGGCAAGACATGCCACTTTCTGTTCAAACTTGAGCACAAGGCACTATGGGCATTGAAAATCTCAATTTGGAGTGGCATGATGTATAAAATTTGAGGTCGAGCAAGGTAAATGAGTTAGATGAATTTCAGCTCTATGCTTATGAGAGTTCTTCTTTGTACAAAAAAAGATGAAGATATATCATGACAAAAAGATTAAGAAGAGAGTGTTTAAGCCCAGTGATATGGTATTGTTATTAAAGACTTCCCTTGGTTCCTGTCAAGTTGAAGTCTATATGGTATGGACCATTCACCGTGCTTAGGGTGTTTCCACATGGTGCACTTGAGCTAAAATTTGATGGTGAAGCCCGATTCAACGGGCAGCGTATCAAGAACTATTTGGGTAATTATGATGAGTTGAAAGTGATTGTTGATGTAAGCCTTGGCGAAGTCTGAGTTCCCAAGGCAACTGAGTCGTACTGCGATGTTAAATCAAATGCTTCATGGGAGGCAATCTTGGGATTATTAGTAAAGTCTGAGTAACCAACATAGCCAAATCATGCCGCGATGTTAAATCAAGCATTGGGTGGGAGACAACCCATTGTTTTAGTGTTCACATTATTTTGTTTTATGTAGGTTATAACATGTGGAACTACTTGGATCATGGAAAAACATTGCAAAATTTAGAAAATTCTAGGTAAGGTGACTTATTAACCCACTTATGGGGTTCATAAGTCCCACTTGAGCCAGGTAAGTGATGCAATAACTGTCAGAGTGAAAATCTAAGAATTTTAGGATCTCTGTACTTTTACTTACGAACCCACTTACGGGGGTCGTAAGTACCATTTATGACTTAGTAAATGGTGTCATAAGTATCAAAACAAAAAATTCAAAGGGACAAAAAATTTTCTGCAACCTACGACCTGCTACTTATGGGCCGTTAGCGGTACTGTAACTGACAGAAAATTTCCAGGTCACAATGTTAAAATCTGTGTTGGGCCCAAGTGACCCGACCCAATCCGACCCTACCCTCACTTTTAAGAACCCATAATTCGACTCCTATGCCCTATACTTAGAATTTGTAACTCCCACCTATATTCAAAGTCTTCAACTCCCTCCTAAACTCTATAAAACGAAAAACTTCTTCATTAGCCCATCCCTTTCATGCTTAAGAACATTCAAAGACTAGGGTTATCTTTACTTCTTTAATTTTATATTTCCATCTCTCAAAATTAAGGTAAATTGCTTGGATCCTACTCATAGTTTATTGTGATTTAACAAAGAATAGTGAGTTGGTTCTTGAATATGCTTGACAATTGTCTAAAATTCAAAAATCTTATTTGTAGGAGCCTAGATAATCTAAAAGTAGAAACTGGTGCATTGTCCTTGAATATGTACTGTGTAATCATGCCCAAAATGGAAGTAGAATTTTAAAAATTTGATGTAAACCTAAAATTTTATGTGCCTTACTAGTGTTTGTAAACTTGATAAATGTTGTTGTGTGCAAAATGGGACTTGAATGGGCTAAATTCACCGTACGGGGATTTAGAATTTGAAACTTTTGAAGTACCCTCAGAAGGGTACCTGCCATGCCACCTACGAGCCACATAAGTAGCACTTATGGGTCATAAGTTCCCTTATAGGTGTCAAATTTTGAAGTATTAAAAATTTAGGGCTTCATATGGCACCTATGAAAGCTACTTAAAGGCCGTAAATGGAACCTACATGCCATAGGTGGCCTTTGTAGGTGCCCTACCCTAAAGGTTCTCATTGTTTTTTGAAGTTTTCTTCCCCCCGTCTCTTTAAAGAACTAACAACTCAGCTAGTATGGCACTCAAGGAAACAACAAAGAAAAGAGTACATTCAAGGCTTCAGAATGAATCCTCTAAGCATAGTGGCTCAGTGAAGGAGTACCTAGTTGCCCCGGACCGACCAACAACCCCATGGAATAGGGGCCATAGACAGGCTTCAACAACAATAATCATTGTAGCCACCTTAGGTGTCATCTCCCAGAACGTACTCAGTGGGGACCTCAACCCACATCTACATAGGTTGTGGCCCAGAGGCCATAGCCAGACTAGTTCTTAGGCCGAGGATGAAGTCAACTAGGACTTTACTACCACACTCTCCCTAGTTTAAGGATGGAGAGCATACTTTTGAGGATGGCTCTAAGGAAGAGGAGTCAGAATCTGGAGATGAGGTTGATTTCAAGATAGTTGTTGGTACAGTTGAGGAGGAGGCCACATAAGACTCTCATTTTGAAGAGGGGTCAGAGAATGATTCAGTATCAATAGTACCCTAGTTTAAGGAGGGTAGAACTCAGGACCCATATTAGGTATCATCATCTTCAGCACCTGATACAGAGATCCTTACATAGGATCCTCATCATCCCATAGGATCCTCATCATCCCATAGGATCTCATCATCCCATTCACCACTGGCGTATCCCGCATTCGACTCTACATACGTCTTGGCATTACCATAGATGGGATAAACCTGAGGTGGTGTTTAGAGGGGATGAAACTTATTTATGAGAGGATTATCTTTATTACTGAGGTAGGTAAGCCTAAGAAGACTATTCAGTCTGACAGGAGAGTGAATTATTAGACTAACAGGGGTGCTAGACCTGTGGGTTGATTTTGAGCTACCATTTAGGATGGATAACCCAACCTAGGGATCCTATAGTTATGCCTTGGTTAGGGAGTTCGACACTTTCTATGCTGCCATAATTTCTTTGACCATACCTAGAGGCAATATAGGCATATAAAATCCTAATTTAGAGCACAAATTAGTGAGAGAAGTTCAAGATAATATTTTAGCAGCGGGCATCCATCGAGTTCTCTTTAGTCCTAACTATATAGCTCTTGTGTCTATAGTAGAGTGTGATTTCTAGGTTAAATTAACATAAGACCGATGTGCCTTGAGAGATACTGATTCCAAACAACAAAGGTTGGGCTTGGCGAGACGGTTCGCCAATAAGATTTTAGATTTAGGTGATGATTCCCCTTGGATTGAGGGTAAGAAGGAGATTAAGAAGGCCGTGCTATATTTTGTCGCCAAGTTTTGGTGGACATTGGTTTACTTCTGTTTATGTGCAACTACATTAGACAATCTTATGGCATAGGATAGAGCTGCACTAGTTATGAGTTTGCTGGTAGGATATGAGGTTGACTTTACAGCTCTTATCATATACGAGATATATGAACAGGCGTTTGGGGACATAGCCACTCTTTCCTTTCCTTTCCTGATTTAGAGGTTATGTGATGAGGCAAGTGTGATTGAGATTTTAGATGTGGATAGGAGACTTGAGGTGATGAGTATTGCACATACTAGAAAAATCAAGGATCCGTGACAACCCGGTCCTTTCCTAGAGAGCTCGTGCATCTTCGATTGTGATTCTAGCCTTTTTTGAGGGGCATGATGTTGGGTGTATTTATGCATTCTAGTCTTTTTATCCTAGCCTATTTAGACTATTTTTTAGGATAATTTGTATGCTAAATGTGTTTATGAAGATATAAATAAGAATCTAAGTGTTCAAGTATGTGTTTATAATGTTTAGAAGTGCTTTCAAACAAGTTTGGGTTTAAAAGGATCATTTAGAGTCTAGACGAGAAAACTAGATTTACTAGCTTGAGCTAGGTGTTGTTTTAGTCTATTGCGTTGGATTCTAATGTGTTAAATGAGTTACAAATGGTTTAATTGTGTATTTATGTGTGGAAAAACTTTTTTTATAATGTTCAAAGTTCAATTATATTAAGCCAAGAGTCAAAACACGAATTAAAGATCAATGTGGGCACACCTAGTCTTAGCTCGTGTTTTTAGTTCATAGTTATGAATGTTGTGTTGTTTTGAGCTCTAATTCGTGGTGTGTGATTATGTAGAGTTCTTGGTGAGTTAATTTTGAGGATATATTAATGATAAAAAAGCTTTAAATTGAAGGTAAATAATACCACAAGGCATGGAATTAAAGGGAATAGGCAAAAAACGAAGTTGGATGTCAAATGACAAATTCCAGAGAGAACTCATGATTGAGGAATGATGCGATCTCCACTCCTACTTTCCACATCTCGTGTCGTGATATCCATATCACCTTTACAAAGATCGTGTTGTGATCTCCCCTCCCCCTTTGCATCAAGTGCAGCGCGAGGTCCATTCCTTACACGGCCAATTGTCTATTACTATAAATAAGACTCGTACATGTTATGTTACATACTTTTGAATGTATTTGGAGATTAAGGAGGCTGATTCAATTCATATTTTAGGTTTTATTATTCTTTATTTAGATTTATAAAGGATTATCACATGTATTCAACTAGTTTGATTACGGTTATGACTATTAGTAGCTAAAGACTCTTTTCGGGGTTAAAGCCAAGAACATGACTATTATCATTTTGAATCGATTTTGTTTAATTTTCTCAAAGTATTTGGTTGCATGTTCATCCTTGTTTTAACTATTTTAAGGATTGATCACCCTTATAATACATATATTGTCAACCTTTTGATCTTGAGAGAGAGAATAGGAAGATAGAACGTGGGGATGAGAAAAATAGGGTTCTTATTCTTTTATGAAATAAGGAATTAGAATTAGCATCTAGGACAGGGATATACCTAGAAGTTTTACTTGATTCACATGTAGGATGATAACGTTAAGAACTTAATTGGATTATTACATCCCCGCTCAATAATGTAGTTGTAATGTCCAAGTTAGATAAACAATTAGAGGTTGGGAGACCATTATCGTGCACTAAATCCTACGAATCAACAACCAAGATAAGAGATTTAACAAATAAAGTTCAATAACGTAATATGATTTTTCAAAGTGCTTTAACCCTGGGATTTGCTCTATTGATTGTCTCAAGTCTTAATTTTATGCATTGTTTACTTTATTTTAGTTTACAAATATTCAAAACTCTTTTTGGTTACTTTGTATCAAATTAATCTTAGAAGTTAAGCTAGAATTGAATAGTTGTTGGAACTAGTCCCCGAGGGATCAATATTTGGCTTTCTTGTAGGCCACTCTATTACTTGGTAGACCACGTACACTTATGTGTGCACTGTCAGGGCCTCCAGATCTGGCAGAGCATGTTGATAGGACAAACTTGGATGATGATACAGTTTTTGATGTTGATATGGTCGAGCTTAGAGATGCACTCAAGGGTATTACGGAGGGGAGGGCCCCCAACTATGTCTACTTCATCCTCGACCTCTACTTCTGAATCAGTTGGGGCATCTTGTGTGCCTCATCTCCCTACTTCCACTACCACAGCTAAAGCTACAAGGTTCATTACAGTACCTAGAAAGTTTTATAGAGCCTAGTGGAGCAAAAAGATGTGACTACCACCCGCCTTATAGATATTGAGTCTGAGTTGGCTTCATTATATGCATAGATTTGACCTTGTGTCTGAACGACATTAGAGACTGCAAAAATTTGTATACAAGCTGTGCTTTAGTCTAAGATGTTGGAGTTCACTAGTAAGTTTCATGCTCGGATCAATGCTTGTGAGGGTTGGGTTAGTACGCGGTTTTGAGATATATAGTCTCCAAATCTGTCTAAAATTAGGAAGGAGGTGGCCACGCTATGTACAGAGGTTCTCTATCTTACTGAGAGCTAGGTTCTTTCCATTCCTATAGTTATCCCTTTATTTACTCATTTGATGGCTCTGCATGTCCCAAAACAATTTGATTTACTAGTTTAGGTGTACGCGTTTTGCACGTGTATATAATTAATTAATAATAAATGAATATCAAAAGAATAAACGTTATATTATTAAGTTAAAATTTTTAAAAATCAACATTAATTTTAAGACAAAAAATGTATATGAAGATGAATATGATAATTCACCATACGTTTTCTAATGTCTCTTTTAATTATTATAGACATGTGAAATATATTAAAATATACTTTAATCTTGTAGTTTTAAATATGTTGTATGAAAATTTTGAGATAGAGTATTTGAAAAAAAGATATTGAAATGAACTAAAAATAAAAAGTAAAATAGACAACTGGAATTCGTGTATCTCTTTCGTATGCTAAAAAAAGTAAGATATTTGTATGCTAGAGTATATATGTATATGGTAAGACATTTTTTTGTGTAATTTCTTTTACACCGATCACTGATTGAGCCAACAAGTACTCTTTCTTTTGAAAGTTTTTTTTAGGTATCATGCCTTATATAGTTTTAAAAGAGTACTCCCCCTTTTAATTGAGATAGAGTAAGGCCAAATGTGAAGTGATTGGAGAGCAATAGTAACCAGCAGGTCACTTTTTCAAATAACCCATTTACAAAATTATACTTCAAATGCCATATAATTTACAAATATTAAACATAAATTATGCAAGAACTTAGTAAGAAAATTTCATGCATATAATTAGACTTACAATGAGCCAGTACACATGAATTTATTGTTTCATCCATTCCTATTTTTTCACATATTATATCTTTGATATTTTCTCCAGGTTCATCCAATAAAGACGATGATAATATAAGTTAATATTACTTTATTGTATTACACTTTAATTTCTTGACAACCTTAGGATTGAACAATAAGTCTAGCGCTTAACCTCTAATATGAAACTATTTTATGTGAATTCGGATTCAGTCGATCTCCAATGCAGTTATTGAACACTTCAAATTGTAATACAAATAGATAAATAAAAAAAGAGAAGATAAATATACAAATTTACATCAAAATAAGAAAAAAATTCTCAAGTTTACCTCAAATCAAAAGGAGCAATTCTCGAAATTGTTGATGACCTCTTTATACCTACAACCAGTGATGAAAAAATTTAATGATAAGCCAAACAACTAATAAATAAAAATCAAATCTCCTAAAAACCTAATCCCACGAATAATCCTCAGAACATAGTACACGTAAACTTTTAACCATAAAGCATAGATAAAAAAAAAATCTTTAATTGATAAGATAATTAATTATTATGAATTCAAAATGACCTATCATTTTTTCGTAACAAAATGCGATGATCCAAATAATTTATCCACAAATTATGAATAAGTCAACTTTATTACTAATTATCATGAATTCAGAATGACCAATCAATTTATCGTGACAAAATGTGACGATTTAAATAATCTATCCAAAATTGTAAATAACTCAATATCAAATCACTAATTGTATATGAAATACTCACAAAGAAATTTCTCAATTTATAATTGTTTATTAAAAATACATCATTTATTATTGTAAACTTCAAAATCAATTTGTAATTTTAGAAAATATACCTCTAGACAAATTCATTTCAAGAACCTGCAATTTTGATAAAGAGTATGAATAATATATTTATTGTGGAAAATATAAGAGAAAGTAATAAGACAAACATTAAAATCTACTATAAAAGAACAATTCGTAAAGAAAGAAAACCTAGAAATACAGAAGCAACATTAATGATAGAGTTCATGAATGAGATTGTGCAATAATATTTTATATATATATAAAAGACCTTAAACCAAAAAGAAATTAAAAAAGTAAATATTGTCTAAACCAAAAAGGAATTAAAAAAGTAAATATTACAAAATTCCAACACCTAAAAGCAAGCTAAAACATGAAAAATTTTAAGTAAAAAGATAAATAGAATCCTACTTATAAAGAAAAAACATTACATAAATCACATAAAAAAGAAGTTTAAAATGACTAAAATAGAAACAAAAGTCAGTTTTAATGAAGTAGCATCTGTACGTATAAAATTTGGCATGGAAACTTCTTTTTTTTTAAGAAAACTAAATTTATGGAAGTGGCATCTCTACATATAAAAATTTACTATATTTTTTTTATTAGGATTCCATATATATACTACTGGTTATTTCATTTCATATATTTAAAAAGTTCTAATTTTTTATCCCATATATTTTAGGAGTGTTTAATTTCTATCCATATATTTTTAAGAGTCCTTAATTTGATTAAATAATAATTTTTTTAAAAAAGGTGAAAAGACAATTTTGTCTATTGCGAAGACTTTTAATGAAGGGTAAAAAGTTCAAATCACTTTTCTAAGGGCCTTTACACTTTTAATATATTATAGATTTGCAGAGGAGGAGACGGTCCTGGTGGTTGGGACCAAGAGAGGTAGATCGAAGGATCTATAGGACCCCACTATTCCCTAGGATCAGGCCTTGAAAAAGGCTGCTTATGAGTCGTTGGTGTCTAGAGAAGATAATTTGGTGTGACAAACTGAGATTACAACAGATGCATCTTCTAGTAGTGCCCCGCCACCACAAACACCTCCGTTAGTAGAGATACCCCCAAAAGGGGATGAGCATGATACAGACGACTAGTGTACTAGGTATGTCTTCACTCCACAGATTTGTATTGTTGTTACACACTGGGGACAGTGCATAGTATTTTAGTTGGGGGTAGTGATGCACCATAGTCGCTGCTGGTTTTTATTACCATGCTTCTTTTCCCGTTGGTCGCGGTATAATAGTAGAACCAACATGTCTAGGAAATATTTTATTTTATTGCATTTTGTTTTGTGTTGTTTTGTTTAACTAGGAGGAAAATAAGTACCCAACAATAGTTGATGTGTTTACATTGAGCTTAAATGTGTTAGAAAAATAATACCCCTAAAAAATTATTTTTGAACTGCGTGATATGTATATATATGTGACCATTCTGAATATCATTATGACATTTGGATTAGGGACATAATAATCACAGTTAGCATTTGTATAAACTGGATAGGTAGTAGTTTGTGATACAACTCTATGCCATGTGTGTGTGAGATGCTTACTTAGTTCCCATTGTGTGATGAATTTAGAACTTGCCTGGTTAGTCTTGCCTAGGTTGATGGATTATCTGGTTAGGAAAGTATCATAGGCCATTCTTTAATTAGTCTACTTTTATCCTAAACAACCTTCTAAATGTGAATAATTATCCCTTGATCTATGTTTGAGCCTATGCAGACCTATTTTCTTTGTTTTCATATTTTACCATCCCATTTTAGTTACAATTTAGTTACAATGAACCTGTTTTGTCCCTGGTCCTCCTTGGACACTGTGCTCAACTCAGGAAAATCCCCTAAGTTGAGGGTTACTATTATAGGGGTATGTGATTAGAAATATGTATGAAGAAGGGCGTAAATAATATAAAAAAGTAGGGATGGATGTGGTAGAAAAATGAAAAAATGGAAAAATAAAAGCAAAAAGAAAACAATTATAGATTTGAAAAAAAGAAGAAGAAAGAATACAACGAATTGCACCCATCCTGAATAAGCAATAAACGAAAAAAGAGAAAAATAAAGACGTAATAAAACAAAAATTTGTTGATAAGTAGACCCCTAACACAATTGTAGTGCCAAGGAGGCTTAGTAACTAAATTCCTAAATATACCATAACATCCCCCAAGCCTACATCAGAAGCCAAGTAAAGTCCTATAGTGTTCCTAGCCCGACTATCCAAAAGATTGAGGTAAAGAAAATAAGGGTAAGCCTATGGTATTCTGTGCATCTTTTTAGAACTTCTTTGTGAGTATGAGTTTCTTGCTATCATCCTAGAATTAACATACATTATTTTACTGGGTGAGTAGAATTTCTTTATTGTGGGGTGCATAGGTTGTATTGCTAACTGCTTATCTGTTCGGGTAGTGTGATTTATACATATGCTAGATTATATGTTTCTAATGTAATGCCATAGCTTGATTCCCTTGTGTCACCTTGTTGTGCTACATAAATCCACATAGTTGGTTTTGAAAAGATTAAAAATAGGAAGCGGTGATGTCTTTTAGCTAAATTTGAGATTGGCTGCTGTAATACCCCATATTTCCCTTGCTTAAATTAACTCTCAGTCCATGAGTTATCCAATATAATATTTTTAAAATACTCAATATTTTCTAGATTAGAGCTCACCAATACGTAGGAAATTTAGTAAGCTTTCCAACAATATAAAATTCACCCAAATCCGATACCCGGGCGAAGAGTTAGAGCCATTTTTGTGAAACAGTGTACCACCTGGTACTTCAGTGCGTCGCGAAGGCAGTCCAAATGGAAATTGTCATTTTCTAATGAGCCAACATGATACCACTACTTCATGCCACCAACCAATTTCCTAATTGTCACTTTTTCAGTGTTGCTTCGCGATAATGACGTGTCGCGGCAAGACCCAGTTTCCCATCCAGTAAGGCACCACGATGGTGCCACATCACGCCATCATCCCAGTTTCCAGTTGTCCACTTTCTAGTGAGCCGGTGCAATTGTACCGCATCGTGCTAGGGTGAAAAATTGAGACTTTCAGTTTCCATTATTTAATTTCAGGGGTTGTTTGGTCAATTCTCAAAACCCCTAATCAGCCTAAATATGGGATTCATACCCTAAATAACCAAATATCTCATTATTTCCTCACTTTCTCTCAAGAATAATACATTTTCTCTCAAGAGGCAAAAACCCTAGCTCAAGAAATCAAGAACATACTTAAGAAATCCTCAAAGAATCTTCAAGATTAAAATACCCAGCCATGTTAGGTGTTCATCTGTGGGTTCCTTTCACCCATAGAGTCCACGAATCCATTTTCAAATTACAAGATTATTGAATTATGAACGTCCATGTTTGAATTAGATTGAATTCATGTTCATGATATTAGTTGGGTTTCAATCCATAATTTAAGTGCAAGTTCATGAAATTGAATAGCATGTGTGATGAATATGTGAATATTTTGATAAACCCTTGAATTTGCAAAGTGATTAATGCATCTGTGATGTTAATTTGGTTTTCAATCCATGATTATGATAAGATTCATAAAAATAGAATAGTATTTAGGGGAAATTATATGAATAACATGTTAAACCCATGAAATTGCTAGTTGGGCATTGTAGTTGCCATGTTTATATATTATCTATGAATATGTGCATTAGGTCGTGCTCCCCAAGTGATTGATAGAATGTTCATGTGAATTAAATAATAAAATCATGACATGCCAGTATATGTATAAGCTTATGCATTACAAGTGTCTGATGAAATATTTCTATGAATGAATTATGAACAAGTGAACATTGTTATGTTATTCAAGATTTTGCTAAGCTTTACTTTTCATGCTATCCAGTCCTGGGGGTATTTAATACCCGACAATTTGGCTATTTACCTAGATCCAGTGTTAGTTACAAAATAGTATCAGTCATGTCATGACTAGTAGTACTCTCAGTCTGTTACAGAACTCAGGAGAACTCAGTAAACTCAGTATCAGTCCAGTCCAGTTCAGTATAATCAGTTCAGTGTCTTTCATTTAGGAGTATGATTCAACACCGAGCGAACCCAGGGATGTGGGCATTCCTGTTACTGTAGGATTTGACCCTTAGTAGAAATCCCAGAGTTACAGAACTACGTATCCTGCAAAGGTTGAGATGACTTACTGCTAGATAAGGGTTGACATATCTCTCATGAGTTTTCCTGTTAGTGAGGATTGACAAAATGTCTTCCTATTAGTTAGGGTTAACTCACAACCAGTGTTAGTACCTGTGGCACGGTATTAGCACCCTTCTAACTGGGGTTAAAGGTTGGACCTCAATCAGTTCAGAGAGGGGCATGTCGGTTAGATGATTACCTCCCACAGTTTTAGTTTCAGTCTCAGTTTAGAATTCAGTTATTAGTAACTTCAGATATTAGTTACTAAGTTATCAAAACTCAGTACTCAGCTTCAGAAAAGCTCAGATACAATATATATCTATGTATGTCCACAGTATTGTATACTCAGTGTTTTCAGTAGTATTAGATATCCACGTACTCTTACATTCAGTTACTCTATATCATTCAGTCAGTTACTGTTTATGCATATGAACCCTTGCATTCAGCCTTACCTCATCTAGCATACCATTACATTTTATGTACTGGCCGCATACTCTTTTTTTATGCTATGATGTCTCATATCATAGGTTCAGACGCTCAGGTTCCTGACCGTGCTTAGACAGATCTAGTCAGCTATTGCAGATTTAGTAGTAAGTTCTCATCTATCGAGGGCTTACTTTATTTTAGTATTGTAGTTTATCAGTAGTTCAGTAGATGAAGTTAGTTGGGGGCTTATCCCATCAACTCCATATTCAGACAGTTCAGTTAGAGGCTTTCATACTAGACTAGTTCATATAATATTTAGTTTCAGATATTTTTACCAGATGTTATTGTTTATCAGTATTTAGATTTTGAACCTTATGGCAATTCAGCCTAATTCCACATTTATTTTAGTATTATTATTCACTACTTACAGCAGACATCAGTCATGGGTTAGATTATGATCCTTCGGGGTCGTAAGCACCGTGTGGCGTTTGGGGTACAGACTCAAGGCATTACAGCTGCCATAGGTATCTTAGGTTTCTCTTGGTTAAATATCATTGTTGTATTTTTTTATGTTTTTGTTGCCCAAGGACATGAAAATGTTATAAGTTGAAGGTGTTGATGTCCATTATTTCATGGCATTTTCGATTCTTAAAATCCAAAAATATGCAAGTACTTAGGCTCATTTTGGTAGATATGATGTCTTTCTATGTCCAATTTGTAGGGACCTAGGTTTTGGAGATAAAAAAGATTTAAAAGAGTTAAGATTTGTAGAAGGGCCCACTTACGATGCCATTTTCATGGCGTAGGTCCCACCTACGGCTCATAAATGGCTTATCATATGTTCCAACATTACAAACTTTAGAGAATCAAAATTTAAAGTTGTCGATTGTTACCTACGAAGGTTAACTTATGGTCCATATGTACCATCTATGGTTCTTTAGGTATCAGTGTAAGTTTTAGAGGATCAAAGTTCAGATAAGCTACAGAAATAGAAATTTCCTGGTACTTACGAAAGGCCAACCGATGAGATGTAAGTACTAATTACACCCCGTAGGTACAAAAACAAGTGGAGTTGCTGCAAAATTGAGAAGAATTTCACCTACTATGGCCACCTACGTGGTGTAGATGCCACTTATGACCCATAAATGGAATCGTAAGTGTCCTCCGACTTAGTTTTCCCTGTATGTTTTGGTTTAGATTTTTAAGGTTTTTAAGTAACCTATAAATACTCCTTTGATTTTCTTTAGTTAGTTTACACACTCATATTAATCAAAAACATATATGCGATTCTAATATTGACTTTTGATCTTGGAATCTCTTTGTTTCTTGGTTTTTCAATGATTAATTGATTAGAGACTTTGGGTTTTATTCTTCATTGTTGTGAGAGTATTTCAATGATTTCCTTATTAAATTCCATGGCATATCTTGCAACTTCGAGCGGCTAAATCCCATAGTCAGGGTTGTGGGAACCCTGGCAGAATATCAAAGTAGGGGAAATGTGAGGTTCTTCTAGACCATTATTTACACTTGCATTGTGATCTTCTTTAATTTAATTGCTTTCTTAGTGGTGGCCAACTTTAAGAAATTTCCTGCATTTGAGATTGTCTTTACAAGAGAGACACTACTATAAATTACCCCTATTACAACGAACCTTTTGGCAACGATTCCAAAAGCGTTGCAATAGAGGGTCTATTGCAATGGTTTCAACCGTTGCAAAAATATTATTCAAGTAGAACTATTTGATGTTATAAGCGTTGCAATAGAGTGTTTTATTGCAACGACTGTATGAACCGTTTCCATAGAATGAGCTATGGAAATGCTTTATTGAGAAAAAGATGCTACTACATCAGTGTATTTAATCCCACCACAAAGTTTCACTATAAGTCCACCAAAAATAAATCCTTTTACATATAATTCACACTAAGTCTTAAACCAAAAATAAATAAAATTCACCAAATCCGATCCACCACTTCTACGACCACCATACTCTGACCACTATATCACTGCTCCAGGCACCATACTCCGACCATCGTACCACTGCTATGACCACCATATCACTACTCCGACAACCAGACCTCGATTTCGAATATTCTCTGACCACCACTTCATGAAGCCATAAAGTGAGACCATCGTAGCTCAATTACAAAGCTACTCTATCTTCATCTCCTCCACTGCTGAACAAAACATTCGTGTCTAAGCTTTGACTCAATGGTCAGGTACGTGTCATCTCTTATTTTGAGTTTTTATTTTATGTGTTTATAAAGTGTTCGATGATTTGTGCCAATAAAGTAAATCTCTATTTTAAATCACTGCAGAAGACTGCTGAATTATTGATGTTATTACGATGAGGGATCCATATCGAACCTAGCGCTCGCGAGAAGGCTGTGAATACTTGTACTTTCCAAATCCCTTTTTTGTTGTTGTGAATATTGAAATATTATGAGAAAAAGTTGGGTTTTAGGAAGGAATACATTTATTAAACATACTACACTTGTTTTTTCTCTTGGGGTTAGGTAGCCATCTCTATGACTCTTTTGGGAATGAATGTTGCCAAGTTAATGGCTGATATTATGTTTGACTGCAGCCGTTGCTGCTACTGTTGTTCTCCTAAGAGCTAGTTTTCAACATGAGATTTTGAGCCCCAACTATCAAATAATAGATTCAACTAGTTGCATGTTTACTTATCAATTAGGACAAGAGATTTAATTTATAAAAGCAAATAAAGAAGGCTAGAATTGAATACTTTTACTTCTTGATTGCCAGGATGATGGTATGTGTTTACTTTTATTGATCAACATAGTGTTTGGAAGGAGTTCAAAAGATGTGTGGATGTATATGTCTTGATATTTGACTCTGAAAATTGGTGAGTGCTTATGAACTTTCTGTTAGTCTCTCTCTTTAAAGATAATTGTTTTGATTTAGGAGTGTTCGCCAGTTCATATAAAAGTGCATGATTATTTTGGTATCTAAATTTAGACAAACAACATAAGGTTTTATGTTCAGAACTCTGAGCATGAGTAATCTGTAGGTCTTCTTCACTGGTGAGAGAGTTGGTGTCAGAATGGGTAAGACAATAAAGGATGCTCAACAACAGGCAGCTGAGAATGCACTTCGTAACTTGGCTGGTATGATCCTGAGCTAATGCCGTAGTGGAAATTTATTTATCTTGCAACTATTTCAAAAGAGGATTTGCATAATGAGTAAATTTTTAAGAATAAATTCTCATGTTAAGTAAGTTCTTAAAAACTGTGTTTGGTGCAGTGTTATCTAAAGATATTTCTTTATTTCTTAAAGCAATAAATTGATTTGAATTTGGGTATTATTGCTTCGTAGGTGAACCAACGAGCTTTAGAGAAGTTTGTGCGTCAAACAATGGTGCATAAAGTGATTCTAGCTAGAATATATTGGTTCTTAAAGTTTGAGAAGTTGGATTAATAAAGAAATTATTGTATACTGCATGCTGTAGTTAGTTTTTATCATTGCAACTTAAAACTTTTATTTGTATTTGAGTTTTAGAATCTTGCAATAGATAATCAAGATGGGCATACTTAATAGCTACTTAGATTCTCTTTTAGTCTATATGGTGGTTTGGACAATGCCCAAGGAAGTTGAACGAAGTGGTTAAAATGCACTTTGTACTTATTCCTTGACAAAAATGAAATGAGGTTCTATGTGCCATAATGTGGTGGGACAAAAATCACGAGTACATTCTGTGGTCTTTTTTCTATTTAGGAAAAAATAGGGAGAAAAACCAGTTTCTTGTGCAATTGCAGTATGTTTGTTGCATAATATAGATACGTAGTGGTATTTTGGTTAATCTAGAGGGTGTAAGGCTTCAAGAAATGGCATAGTTTTAGTACTTTGTGTGTTTTCAATGTTATCCTTTGAGTCAAATAAAGACTAAAAGACAGGATCATTTTATGTACAAATAGAGTTTAGAAGTGGTTAAAAACTTTTTAAGTCAATAATCCATGTTTTATGTCATATTTCATCAGATGCAAACAAATGGGAGTTTAGAAAAAAGGATGAATATCCAAATCAGAAGCTGTTACTTTGTAGTGGCCCATATATTGTATCTTGTGGGAACTTGAATAGAACTTCCTGCATCCTAAAAATACTAAGTTCTCTAGTGGCATGTTTTGTGGAAGAATGACCTATTTCTTACAGTCCCCATGAAATTCTGTGTCCATGGATTTGGTTTGAGGTTGGATATTTCGAGTGATTAATACTCAAACTATGTTAGTCATGTTTGTTTATTAGGGATGTGTTGCGTGTAACTTTACTTTGGCCTAATTTTTCTTCATGCTTTCTTTTTATGGAAAAAAATTTCCTTCATACTCTCTGCTTCTCAGCCACAGGTAACTTCACATGATCTTCTTTCTTGTATAAGAAAATCTAATCCTTTATTGTCAGTGGATGCCCTGGAAAAAATGATGGAAGATCCAACAGTGAAGAAGATGGTTTACCCGTAAAATAGTATGTTCCTTTCCTATTATGTTCTACTAGTTTTTGGATTATCTTTGATATTTGGTAATGTCTATATTGCTCAGTATTTTGGTTTATAATAATAAAACTCTAGTTTCAGTTATACTATGCTACTATGTATTGCATTAAAATTAAAGTTGTAATGAAGTTCTGATGGATTCGAAATTCATTTATTTGAGATTTAGTTTTTGAACCTCTCCTAAGGCGTTGCCGAGAAAATATCATTCCTTTAGAAATGTATTCAATCAATAGGCTTTTATAGTGTGTTGTAGACTTCTTTGGTAAAGATGAAGGAAGTGAAGTACTATAAGATTTGAGATGCTTAAGTAATGATTTTTAAGAGATCTTTGGATGAACTCAATAGAATAGGACTTGAAGAATTATACCTCTATGTTGTTAGAACTCTCAAAAAATGATGTTATACTTGTGTTGGATCGTCCCAAAATGCACTACTTTGAAGGATTCCACATACACTTGGCGACATTTTTGACAAGGTTGAGCAACATAGTTATACCTTATTTAAGATGCATGTTGGTTGTTAGTTGAAAATATTAAAGATGTGGAATGGACTTTTAAGATTGACGGGAAAAGTATGATTATGCAAACTTCGAGTTAATTGGCTAATGCATAGTCCTTATTAAAAATTTTCTTATGCATATTAAAGTTTACTAGATCATATATGGGTTTGCTAGTGAATATTCTATTTTTGTAAAGTTTATGTTGAAGGAAAGGTTCTAATTATTTATCTCCTGCAAAATATTAATCTAAAGTGACATTTCTCTTGTATGTTAAATCTATTTTGCCTTTCTTGTGACCACACCCAAACCTTTCATCTTATTCTTATATGGCATACGATTTGTATGTATAAACTCTTGTGCTTTATTTTGATGAGAACCATTCCTTTTATTCGGTGTTTCTGCAATTATCTACCGGAGGAGATGAGGAACCCTACAACATTTAAATATGAGTTGTCATCTGATGTTCTTTTCTATGAAATCTAACTTTTCCAGAACTCCTTTTCTTAATTTTAACTACTGATGGATCTCTAGAAGGATGCAAGTGCAAACAAGTACATCTAGTAACCGTTGCCTAAGTTGTAAGACTTTTCTTGTTAGTGTTCTTTGCATTAGATGTGATTAACCAACTCATACTTCAGGTTTTAGAGTAAACTTTATTCCATCATTTATCATTGACTGTTTTTGTTTGATTTCTATATTGTAGGACGATACACGAACAAGAGTTAAAATGCCATTAATTATTTATTCCTCTGCATCTTATCTAGAATACTTGTCATTCTAGTTTCTTACGACTCTACTACCTTCATTGTTCATTTTTATAAGCTTTTCAAACCCTTTCATCTACTTCCTCTATCAGATAAAACTAATAGGGGCTTGCATCTATTTTTATCATAGGGATGCTACAAAATCCACAATACCATCAACAATTGCAGGACATGATGTAAGTCTGGTTCAGTTGTCTTTCAAGTGCAATTTCTTTATTCCATGCCAAAATACTTGTATTATCATTTACTTTTCTAAAATTTTTCCTTGATAATCATATTCTTACAGTAACCCATACATCCACTAAATTTTACCATAAGCATTGTCCCAAAGGCTATTTGAGTATAAACTTATGCCATTCTATAACTTTAGTTCTTTAGTGATCTTAAAAACTGATCAATTTTCTTATATTAGATATGGTTTCTTTCCTAAAACCCTTTGTTACAATTTTTCTAGATGCATTTCTCCTGCAATTAGTCTTAGTGTTTTGCAGTTTCACTTTTTGTTTATGTTTACGTTATGACTTAAATGTGATCCTTTTTGTAATTGAATAAAAGCACATTAAATCCCTTCCCCTTTATAGATGGTTATTCTTGAAAATTATGTTCTTAGTGTTAATAGTAGTGGAAATTACATGCTTTGTATCCATAACCTACAGTACAAGATAACTATAGGTTTCTTTGTGGAAAATACAATTGTCGTGCCAGAAGGTGAAATGAAATTGGATGGAGTTTTTTAGGTCCCTTCTTGTACTGAATCTCTTATTTGAAATTTAAGCTTAGAGATAGATAAAGTGTTTGAGAAGAGGTCTTTGAATATCAAGCATCAACCTCAATTTTCATGCTTACTGGTGCTTAGGCTACGAGAGAGTTTCAGTAGTCTCCACTTTTAGTTTCTTATCAACATCTCATGAAGTAACTGTATAAGAAGTAAATTTTTCTCATTTAGAACTTATTTATATTCCTATTTCTACAACTAAGAATAAGATCAATAAAATTTGCCAAAGTGATTGAGTTTTTCTCTTGAGCCGATTCTCTAGTCAAAGTTCTATCATGAAAAGCTTGCCAAAGATGATGTGCTCTAATATCTTTTTTATGTGCTGAATTTTTACTTATTAACAATTGTAAGTAATTAAGAAAAATTTATCTTTAGCCCAGTCTTCCTTATTAGTTATTGATAAGGCATAGGAGAGGCATCATCCTTATAAAACTTACTAAACAAAAGAAATTCTTTTCACATTCAACCAATAAACCACCACATAAAATTTGATGTCAAATTTAAGGCTGAGTTTGGATATGATAATTATATGATTGGTGGTTTAGTTTATAGATAATATGCTAAAAGTATTGTGTAGGTCAGGACATGCGAATTTCCTCCATTAGAGGACAGAGAAAAGTCCATGGCATTTTTTGCATTCCTAGAATTTTTTAGTGGTGGTATTCTTACCAAAGAGGAAATTGTATCCTTTTTGACTTGATTCATTAATAGAAAAGCAAAAATACCATAACAACTATTTTTGGTAGCTTAAATAGATATGAAACTTCCCTAACTTCTGCAATAGCTAAGACTTGCAGAGCTGGAGAAAAATGTTGTAAATGATATATTTATTATACAATCTGATATCTGGCTAGAAAATGAAGAGGTATATATTTTTTTTCTTTGTAAAACTCTCTTCCTTTTTAATATATTTGGACTTGTTATGGTTTCCTGATCCACCATTCTTCCCTATCCTTAGAGAAAACTTTGGGAAATCTAGAGACTATACTCGATGGTGATGAAAATGTAGAAGTGGTTCCTTCTTTATTTGTCTTCATGGGAAATTTCTTCTCTCAACCATTTAGTCTTTCATTCAAGTCGATCTCAAGTATCACGCAAGTGGAAGTTGGTTGGATGTATCCGATGGTACCACCACCATAATAAAAGTGAAGATGATGTCTTACATTATTAAACTGCGGACTAGAGAGAGTAGCTACTTCTTCAGGATATATGAATAGTTCAGAGTAGACTTTGGATGAATGTGAGAAAATAAGAATTGATACTAGATGGAGAAGTGTGTGATAATGTGGACCTCACAATGATGTTTGGTTGTAAGTTGTCTTACTGCTTGTGAAATATGTAGAACTTTATGTAGAACTTAATCATATTTTGAATTATGATATTATTAATGAATGATTTTGTTTTGTGATGTGTAAATATTGTGTTATAATTTATTATGTATGTAAATAAAAATTTACGTTACTACGAGTTACTATTTATATAAATTGTTTCAATTTAATAACATGTGGCAACAATTGTTGCAATAGACCAATAAACCATTGCAATATGTAGTGAAAAAGCGTTGTAACAGAATAACAAAAGCGTCGCAATAGACGTTATTGAAACTGTTTAATGTCGTTGTAATAGAATCTATTACAACATTTAGTAACCATTGTAATATATAAAAATAGGCATCCCAATAAGCAATGAAATAGTTCTAATAGGTACTCAAAAAGCGTTACAACAAAATAACAAAAGCGTCACAATAGATGCTATTGCAATGGTTTAATGTCGTTGTAATATACTGTAATGCAACGGTTTTTAATCATTGTAATAGATGAAAATAGGCTTCTCAATAGGTCAAAAAATAACTGTCACCATAGATTGACCTATGGCGACGATTTTAGATAACCGTCGCTATAGCTTGACCTATTGCGATAATTTCAGACAACCATCGCATAAACCATTTCCATAGACCTATCATGACTCCCACGTATAAGACACTTTCTGAAGCATTGTAGTGGACATATGGAAACGGTTTTGTCGTCTATTGCAATGATTTTGCAATCATCACTATAGGGGTAATTTTCAGTAGTGAGATTGAGATTGCAAAAAGGGGATTACAATAGTGATTCGAGGCCATCAACCCTCATCTAGCAACTTGATACACAAAAGGTGATAGTTAAACTAGGATCAAAGACATGGGTTAGTTAGGAGACACCCTGGGACTCACAAGGTGAAGGGTGAGATTTATAAAAGTGTTCACAAGATAGTTGGTAATATTGAGATTGTTAGATTTTGCATGTGTGGCGGTGAGATAGTTGGATTGAGCATGAGAAACCTATTGAGTTAGGAAGCCTGGGGGAACACAACATTAGTGTTCATCTCAGATTATTTACAACTAAAAGCATTCTCAACTTGTTACTTTTTATGGTTTACCATAAATTCCCCCATTTACTTTTCTACACTTTTGGCTACTTCAACAAGTTCAAGAGATAAATTTGACCTATTTTCTATATGATCAACCCCAACCTAGTTGGGTTATTATAATTTGTCAGCGACCGCATTGTATTTTCTTGGAGGGTATAGTTTGGGCGACAACAGGGCCCTGTGGCCCACCTTATGCTAAGATCACGATTAGCTCTTTGTAGACTCAATAAAAATGCTACATTATCTTATGTACTTTTTTTTACCAAGGAGGTTTTAGAAATATGATGGTTCACTCTAGATTTATACTTAGGAAAATAATTATTGACTATATTAGTTTCGGTTCAAGTCCGACATTCATAATATTGTTTCAGTTCATATCCGACATATGAGATACTAGTTCCATTTCAAGTCGGATATTATGATATAATTTATTTTTGTTCTTGTATATGGAAAGATCCACACTTATGAGTTAGAGATATAGTTAATTGGCATAATTTTGTTACTACTTCTTCTTGAATGCACTCCCAGGCTTATGGGGTCCGCATTGATTTATTTACTTTATTTGCTCATTCTAGGTTATAGGGGCTACTTATGTAGAGATAGTTATACTTTTATTTTATATCATTATTCTCATTATTTTCTTTTAGTATTTAGAATACAATTCCAGGTTTGCCCTTTTTCCGAACTTAACTTATTTAGGTCGCATTTTAATATATTTATATTATGATTTAGCTCAGTCGGCCAATGATGCCTACTGTGGCTTTTACTACACTTTTGTACCTTTTTGGTGTGGATTTGAGTACTAGATAGTACCATTGAAGTTGTGATTATGTTGTTTACAGTTTAGAGAAAGGGTGAGGTCTCAAAGTTGGATTTGACCTTCTCTCTATCTTCTTTTGGGATAGTCTTTCTAGATTTAAAACCATTTTATATTTGACTTTGATGTAATCACATTTTTTAGATTAGAGGCTCTTGTACAAATTTACTAGGTCATGGGATGAAGATATTTTTCTCTTATTTCCCCTTATTTATGCTATTATCTTTGTGATTTATGTCTTTTAATTTAGTTACTTGTATTATTCCGGCATTTATGCCAATTTCCACCAACTAGACCATTACTTATAGCTCCGGGCTATGGTTTGGCATACCTACTATTGGGATAAAATAGGTGCCATCATGACTCTAGAATTTGGGTCATGACAAATTAGTATCAGAGCACTAGTTTTACTATTATTATTGGAAGAAGAGCAAGAGTCTTGTAGGATCCCACAGATCGAAATAACGACGTCCATTTCTTATCTTCGAGAGATTATAAGACATTATTAAGAAATCTTCACCATCTTCACTTGTTTTGTGCTAAGAGTCAGTGTTGATTTGTAATATTATTTTGGTTTCACTCTTTCATAGATGACTAGGACACGTGCTACTACTACTAGATAGGAGGGCCCCGAGTCCATGACTTAGGATCCTATTAGAGTACATGGACGACCTCGATGTCAAGGACAAATTAGAGATGCAACCCTAGTTAGAGACCAAGGTTGGGATCCTTCATAAACCATATTCTTGCTCGCATGCCAGATATTCCTCCACCCTAGGTAGAGGTGGTCTAGGGGATACCCAAGGTTCCACCAAGGTTTATTTCTTCATCACTGCCCTGGGATGCACTGGTTTAGAACTTGGGATTAGTTGGTGGTGTACCATCTGATGGTGCTCTTTCTGTGGACTAGAGTGGTATTGAGGTAGGGGCACAACCTATAGTCGAGGCTCCCAAAGTAGATATTCCTCCAACACTGATAGTTTCTCAGATGGTAGTCGTCCAACCTTCTATGTCTATTTAGGAGAAAAAGATATTAGGTAGGTTCTTGAGATTAACAGGCTACCAAATGAGGATTCTTAAAAGTTCTTAGTTTCTAGTGAGGATACACTCCATAATTTTGGCTTATTTGAGACTTTTGGTGTTGATTATATGAATTTTCAGTTGGATTTGGCTGCTCGATATTTATGGAGAGTTTATCTTGATTCCCGGCCAACTGAATCTCCCCTTTGATAGGGAGTCAATTCTCTAAGGTTTTATTGGAGAAGTATATGCCTCAAAGTGTTAGAAATTATCTCAGAGATCAAATTTTGAGATTAGAGTAGGGTTCCATTACTGTTTTGAAGTATGAGGCTCGGTTCCATGAGTTGGCTAGGCTTCTACATCTATCTCGTCAACTGAGTATGAGTGGATTTGATATTTTGTTTAGGGATTAAGACTTCCTCTATGTATGGCTATGCAAAGTTTAATCACCTCTGATAGTTATTTTATTGAGGTTTCTGATCATGCCTAAATTATAGAGGAGATGCATTGCGAGGCCCACGGGGAGGAGATAAAAGGTCGTGATATAAAAGAACTTTCAGCAGGAGTGAAAATGGCTCACGATTTAGGGGTTGTGATTCACAAGATAGGTAACCTCTACGATTTTCTTGTCAGTATCAGAGTCAATATAGCATGCCCATTCATGCCACACTTCAGATTACCGATGGAAGTAAGTCTATCTTCAATGACCATCCTGGATAGAGTAGTGGTCAGCCTCAAAGAGGTTTATGTTTTGCATAGTTTAGTTGAGGTGACTATTTTGGGTCAGTCAGATCTATCAGATACAGTACAACTCCTGGGGCATATTATGATTGTGGGGCCTTTGGTTATTTCTCTTAAAAGTGTCCCAAGCAATGGTTCCTACCACATAAAATGTTCAAATTATTAGGGTAGTGCCACACCTAGATAAGGGCTATACACAAGGTCATCGGGTAATCCCTAGGGTGCTCATGGAGGACCTTAGGTAGGTACGATAGGATATAGGTCAGGTACCCAGCCAGGTGGTGGGAGGGTCATTTGTATGCTGTACCTCATAGACCAAACAAAGAGTCTTCAGATGTTATTATTACATGTATGATCTCAGTTGTCATGAGCTGGATTTTGCATTATTTATTCTGAGATCCACTTATTCTTATGTGTCTATTTATTATGAACTATAGTTAGAGTTATCTTAAGATTACTTAGTTGTGCTATTATGTGTATCTACTTCCATGTGTGATTCTTTAGTAGTGGATTGGGTTTGTAGATCATGTGTTGTGACTGTTTGAGAGTTTGGTACTCAAGCTTATCTTATTATATTTGATATGGTGGATTTTGATGTAATTATGGGCATGGACTAGTCATCCCCCTATCATGTGGTCTTGGATTGTTTTGCCAAGACTACCTTAGGCATGCCTAATATACCCCAATTATATGGAAACCATCTTTTAGCTATAAGCTAATGGGGATTATTTATTATGTTTGGGCTAGGAGAGTTTTATTGAGGGGTTGCGAGTCTTATCTCACTTATAGTTGTTATGTTAGTGTAGAGATTCCCTAGCTTGATTCTATTCCTATAGTCCATGATTTTATTGGTATTTTTCCTATTGATCTAGTTGGTATTCCTCCTGAGCACTATATTGAGTTTATTATTGATATTGTGTTTGGCACCTGACCTATTCCTATGGCACCTTACTGTATGTCTCCTACCGAGCTTTAGGAGTTGAATTCTCAGCTTTAGGATCTTTTGGGTAAGGGTTTTAGTAGATTGAGTGTGTCTACTTAGGGTGATCTTGTCTTGTTTGTGAAGAAGAAAGATGGTTCCTTATTTATATGTATTGACTACATGCAGCTTAATAAGGTGACAGTGAAGAATAAGTAACCTATGCCTTGTATTGATGATTTATTTGATCAACTTTAAGGAGAGGCGGTGTTCTCTATTATTGACTTGAGTTTCAATTACCATAAGTTGAGGATTCAGGCCGAGGATATCCCAAAGACAACCTTTAGGACTAGTTATGGTCATTATGAGTTCCTAGTGATGTTTTTTGGGTAGACCAATGCCCCATCAACATTCATGGATTTGATGAACCGTGTGTTTAGACTTTATTTGGATTACTCCATGATTGTGTTCATAAATGACATTATTTATCATTTGAGGAGTAGGGAGGAGCAATGGAACATTTGAGGATTGTGCTCTAGACTTTGAGAGAACATAGGTTTTTCCCAAATTCTCAAAGTGTGAGTTCTGGCTTGAGTCGACGACATTTCTAGTACATGTGGTGTCTAAGGAAGAAATTATGGTAGATACAATAAAGATTGAGGTTATTCATGATTGAACTAGTCCTATATCTCTGTTTGAGGTTCGTAGCTTCATTGGTTTGGCTAGTTACAACAGACGATTCCCTAAGGGTTTTGCTACTATTACAACATCAATGAACAGATTGACCCTGAAGGAGGTTACTTTCTAGTGGTTTGAGGAGTGTGGGTCTTGTTTTTGGAAGATCAAGGGTTTTCTCACTTCAGCTCTAATATTGGCTCTTTCTATTGAAGGTAAGGGATTTACCATATATTGTGATGCTTTTTGTGTTAGTTTGGGTTTTGGGTTGATGCAGCAAACACGAGTTATTTCTTATGCATCGAGGTAGATAAGGGTGCAGGAGTGCAGCTAACCTACTTATGATTTGGAGTTGACGACAAGACACTCAGTTTATCAACTCCAAGAACACGGCTGGGGCATTAGTCATCCCAAAATACACGATCAAGAACTCATATTGACTATATAGAGCCCGAATAGCTATCTTTGGAACATCTAAAGCTCTAATCCTCTACTGGTGATAACCAAATCTCAATTCAATATTTTAAAAGATCATAAAACGTTGAAGTTGATCAAATAAATCATCAATATGAGGAAGAGGATACTTGTTCTTAATTGTTACCTTATCAACTGCCGATTGTCAATACACAAATGCATAGACCGATTCTTATTCTTTACAAACAAGACAAGCACACCCCAAGGAGATACACTAGGTTGGATTAAACTCTTATCCAACAACTCCTGTAATTGATCCTTCAATTCCTTCAACTTAGTTGAGGCCATCTTATAAGGGGGAACGAAAAAGGGCTTGGCGTCCGGCTCAACATCAATAGCAAAATTAATATCATGATCTGGAGGCATACCAGTCAAATAAGTAGGGAAAACATACATTAACTCATGGAAAAAGAATCCAAGAAAGGAGGTGAAGCAACACTAGTATCATGAATATAAGCCAAATAATATAACATCCGCTCTTAACAAATCTACGAGCCCGAAGATAAGATATGATCCTCTTAGGACCTGAATGAAGTACACCCTTCCAAATATACTTGGTACCCTCGGGGAAGCTCAAATCATAGTCTTAGCATATAATTTAGGATAGTACGATAAGGATCACCTACTAGTGTGACCCATAAGCAAATTGACCCAAGTCTCACGCCCAACAAAAGACACAATACATAAGCAAATTGACCCAAGTCTCACGCCCAACAAAAGACACAATACAGGATCGGTACAACCAATCCACCACTAAAGAATCACCTACTAGTGTAGATACACGAATAGGCATAACAAAAAGCTCACTAACAGAATCAAAATCAGAAGCAAAATATACAGACACATAGGAGAAAGTCAATCAAGGATCAAATAACTCCAATGAAGATTTGAAATAAACAGGGATGATACCTGTGATCACAATATCTAAAGCCTCTGCCTCAACTCTAGATGATATAGCATAGAGCTATTTTAACACCCCGATTCTATACTCTAGATGCTACATGGTGCTTACGATCCCAAAGGACCACAAGCTAACCCATGACTGATATCTGTTGTGAGCACTGAATAATAATACTGTAATAATGTAGAAAATAGTCTAAAATGCCATAAGGTTCACAATCTGAATACTGATAAATAATAACAACTGCAATAATATCTACTAAAACATCTGAAATCTAAAATACTATCTAAACTAGTCGATTCTGAAAAGACTCTATCTGAACTATCTGAATGTGGAGTTGATGAGACAAGCCCCCAACTTACTCCGAATACTGAGATACTAAATCTACTATAATAATGAAATAAAAGAATATCATTGATAAATAAGGAATCACTGCTGAATCTAATACTGCTGACTAAATCTATCTAAGCACGGTCAGGAACCTGAGCGTCCGAAACTATGATATGAGACATCATAGCGCAAAGAGAAAGTATGCGTCAGTACGTCAAATATACTGGTATGCTAGATGAGGTAAGGCTGAATGAAAAGGTTCATATGCATGAACAATAACTGACTACATGATATAGAGTAACTAAATATGAGAGTACATGGATATCTGAAACTACTGCAAATACTGAGTATACACTACTGTGCATCTGCATATATAAGTATATACTGTATCTGAGCTTTTACTGAAGCTGAGTACTAATTTTTGATAACTGAGTAACTGAATTATTGATACTAAGTTATTAATATTGATTGACCGTGTCTGATAGTCCTGATTCTGTAAAACTGAACTGAGTTCTAAATTGAGACTGAAACCTAAACTGTGGGAGATAATCATCTAACCGACATGCCCCAAATAAGATAATTGGGGTCCAACCTATAATCCCAGATGGAAGGGAGTCAGTACCGTGCCACGGGTAAAGACAATTGAAGAGTCACTCTCATCTGGCAGGTGCCCTGAATGAGAATGGTGGTACCCTCAACTGGCAGGTTTAAAATACCTCATCAACCCTCAACTGGCAAGTTGATGTCTCAACCTATGCTGGGTATGTAGTTTAGGAATGCACGGACTATTTCTAAGGATCACACCCTCTACTGGAAGGTGAGTCCCTAATCCTTGGGTTCACTCGGTGCTGAATGCTACTCCCAACTGAAGACACTGATTATTATACTGACCTGAACTGGACTGATATTGAGTTTTACTAAGTTTGGTAACTAACTGAGTAATACTGATCGTGACCTTACAGAGACTATTGTGTAACTACTATAGCTCTAGGTAAACAACTATATTTTTTGGGTATTGAATACCCCCAGGACTCGATAGCATTGAAAGTAAAGCATAGAATGATCTTGAAAAGCATAACAATGTTCACTTGTTCATAACTCATTCATAGAGATATTTTGTCAAACACTTGTAGGACATAAGCTCGTACATATGCTAGCATGTCATGATTTTACCATTTAATTCACATGGACATTCTATCAAACACTTGGGGAGCACAACTTAATGCATATAATCATGGATAACATATAAAATTGTAATTACCATGCCCAAATTCGCAAATTCAAGGGTTATAACATGGAAATTACCCAATTTAATATACATGCTATTTAAATTTCATGGAACCTATGATTAATCATGGATTGAAACTCAATTAATGTCACGAACATGAATACAATCCAATTTTAAGCATGTAAATCATGAATCAATAAGCTTGCAGTTTTTAAAAATGGCTTCTTGGACTCTATGGGTGAAAGGAACTCATAGATGAGAACCTAACATACCTGAGAAGAAAAGTTCTTAAAGGTTCTTGGAGGAATTCTTGAGCATTGTTCTTGTTTTCTTGAAAACTAGGGTTTTCTAATTGAGAGAGAATGTTTTTAATCTTGAGAAAAGTGAGTAAATAATGATATAATAGGTTATTTAGGGATTAATTTTGTGTTTAGGCTGATTAGGGGTTTTGAGAATTGACCAAACAACCCCTGAAATAAAATCACGGAAACTAAAAATCCCGATTTTACATGCTGGCGCGATGCGGTGAAATTGCGCCAGCTCACTGGAAACTGGACAACTGGGAACTAGAAGCTTGGCGCAATGCGCCATGATGGAGGAGTAACACTGGAAAGTGACACTTGGGAAATTGGCTGGTGGCGCGACGCGGTGGGATCGCGATGGCTCACTGGATTTTAACAATTGTCATTTTCACCCTCTCCGCGACGCGGTGAAGTACTAGGTGGTACACTTCTTTACTAAAAATGCTATAACTCTTCACCTGGAGATTGGATTTGGATGAATTTTAAATCGTTGGAAAGCTGACTGAATTTCCTATGCATTGGCAAGCTCTAAATTGAAAAGTTTTGAGTATTACAAAAATTTTATATAGGAATACTTGTATACTGAGAGTTAAACTGAGCTAGGAAAATATGGTGTATTACAACTATCCACGACCACCAACTGGAACCATAGCCCCACAACCACCACCATGGATTCCACAACCTCTACCCCTTGCACCCCTAGTAGTACCCATACCTCTCACAACTTAAATAAGAGTTTCTCTAAACACATACCGTGGACAGTCCTTAGCCACATGGCCAATCTCATTACATACATAGCAAACTTTAAATTTACCCTGATGGCCACCCTACATTGCTGAACTAGAAGACCCATAAGAACCTCTAAAATCTCTACCTAGAGGAGTCTGACATCTAAACTCACAAAAATTATGCACCTTTTTGGCGCCTCCCCTGATACTCGAGGAATATCCTATGTCACCCTAGAGTGATATATAACTCTCTAAAATAATGCTCTAAATAAAACCATCCGTGTTGTGGATTGCTAAATAGCAGGAGGCATAACAAGACTAGATGGTTGATACTTTACCTAAGGATGTAACATAAATGAAGGCAGAACTCTTGCTTATGGAACACCATACTCAAATACCAGCACTGAAGGAGGAATAGTACTCGGAGACTGAGAAGTTCCCAAAATAAAAGTAGGTGCAACTGGGGGAGCCACACTCATGACTGGAGGAACACCATAAATAGACTCTGGCATAGGTGAAGGTAAAACACTTGGAGCTGGGGAAATACCAAATGAACTCAAAAAAGTACCCTCTAAATGGGTCAACAGACGAATCAAAAATCCTTCAAAGACTAATGTAGAAGAACTTTGAGGAACTAGAGTGGAAACCACACCTTAAAATGCCCAACATGAGGCTCATTGGATAGTCCCCTATCACTAATCTTGGATAGGGTAGATCGATAGGCCTTTCCACTCCTTTGAGACCATCTATGACTCGAGGAATCACTCTCTAGGTAAAGGCTCTGTATCTCTAATCCCGTGAGACCTAGTCAACAATATCTTCACAGAAAGAGTGAAACATTACTCAGAGCGTAAGGTATAAAAGAGGCTCTCACAATAAGGAATAAAATGAGGAAAGTTTCCTAAAGACATCCAATGGGCTCTCAAAGATAGATATGAACGTCTATGTACCAATCCATGAGACTCTATTAGATATCTCATTCTTTCACCATTGAAACCAATGAAACATAGATCTAATACCAATTTCTCCTGACCCAAATTTAAAGTCATGATGGCACTTGTCGCGGCGTACCTTGACAAGAAAGCCTATCACCTTAGTTGATACACAAAAAGGGGAAAAACAGAAATACCCCTAGGTAAGGTTTCTAGAATAAAGTTGAACCATATAAGTATAATAAGGTTTAAAGAAAGTTATCAACAATGCAGTCGTAACTCAAAAAATGTGATGTCAATAGTATAAAATCGTATCTAGTAAAACTCAAATAATAATGAAATATATAAGATATCCAAATACAAGAGAAACTTTATCTCAAAAATAAAAGTAAGGAAACAGGCTATAGTAAAGGGTAATGGAATGCATATGGATGCCTGAAGTCGACCACAACCTTGAAAGCACCAAATATGCCCAAATCAACCATGCTGGGACACACTCAAACTAGGACCTGTATCGAAAGGGCACAGTACGCGTGAGTATGGTCCACTTATACTTAGTAGGTATCATAGGAAAACTGAGCAAAGTAGATAATAACACATAAAAGGCATGCCACCTGCAATCAGAAATGTCCCATAACGATAGCCTAGGCCGATTGCACTAACAGTTCTATAATATCCACAAATACTACAACAAAACACCGTACAAGAATACAAGTATACATTTATACCACATATAAGCAAAGAAACAAGAACAACATGTATGAGGGCATCAAATACAAGTAAGAAAAGATAGAACTAATAGGCAGATATCTAATCACAATATCAATACAATCACAGAATAAACACCACATATGGAATATGAATGAAGATGATGATGATGGTGATAATGAGGGTGAAACATGAGGTTGTCCCACAACTTCTGTATAACCTACAAAGGCAATCCTCCTGATGCAAGACCCATGAAGGGTTCGTCAATGATATACTACCCCATATACACCTATGGAGGAAAGCCTCTCGATGCAGGACCCATGAGGGATTTGTCGACCCGTATACAACCAATATCCATGACTCTTCTCTAGAATAACCATTAGACAGGTCTATAAGATCTAATATCCAATACTACTATCCATAAATCTTCTTCGGTATAACCTTCAGAGAGGTTTATAAGATCCAATATCTAATACCGCTATCTATGATTCCTCTCCAACACATCTCTCGAAGAAGGTATATAAAATTTGATGTTCCTAGTATTTCTAGAATCTCTAATATTTCTAGTGTTTTCTAATGTTTCCCATGCACATATAACACAATCAAGTATGAAAAACAATGGCAACAAGTATACATATATAAAGCATATGATAAAATAGTAAAATTATGCATATTATGACATTAGAATGATGATGCAATGTTTACAAACAACCCCGAAGAGTATTTCCACAACAAACCACAATAAGCATTTCCATAACCAACCAATATACACATCATGTGGGCAATTACCCACTAATTATTTCCAACCATCCTTAAATTTCCATATGCATCATATGCTAACAAGTATAAATATATCACAATACTCTTATAGAACCACATTAGGCATTTCAACAACATAATACAATTATTCATATGCAATTAAGGCTATTAATATTATGTAGGACTCCACACGGTCACACATATCACATAATATCTCAAATTAAATAATTACATCACATATAGCCCTCCACACAGGCACAAATCATAAATAACCATTTTCCATGATTAGTTTCCACCCTTAACATGCATATTATATACAAATTAACTACCCTTTCCAGTCTGAAAGAGTTAGGCCATAACCTACCTCAAATTCCAAAATTGGTCCGCTACACTTCGATCCCAAAGTCCTACTCCTCATGAATGATCTTGAAAGCAACTAAAACTAATAAATATAAAACTAAGCCAACGATATTCATATTTCCTACTTTTTGTTTGGGGTCAAAACAGACCCCCACAATGAATTTTTGAAAAGAAAGGGTAATATCATAACTTAATTTCAAAAATGTGTTCCCTCTACATTTAGGAACTTACAGCTGAAAATCCAAGAAAATCAAGTTAAAAATAAGGTTCAAATTAAAGAAAAAATATTTCTAAGCTTTATCAAGTAAAACCTTTGAAATTCATTTTAAAATCAAGAATCAAAGTTGTTTTGAAGGGTAACTTAAGGAAAAACAAGTAATTATAAGATTAAGAACATTATTCAAGTGAAAAGGGTGAAATTGGGGTTTAAAATCAAGTCGGAGTGTTTTTGAGTTTTTTAGAAATAAATCAAGAGTTTCAACTAACACACTGTCTGGATGGTGGTTTGTCGGGGTATGGTATGGTATGGTTCTCAAGAGAACTATGTTTGTTTTGATTGTTTCTTGAAAGGTATGGTTCATTTTCATGGTTTGGTAACCATGAAATCCCTTAATTTACAAAAACACTGATTTGGTGGTATCCCATGATTTTATTTTTCAATTATGCCTTTACCTAATATTATCTAATTCTATTTTACCCTTTACCCTATAATAATTTTATCTCTAAATATGTTATGATTTTACATTTTTCTGCTCCATCATTTTCCGTGCGTTGTTTTCCTCTGCATCATTGTTTTTCTTTATTCGTCCACCTTTAGTGTCCTCTTCTAAACTCGTTTTATCTTTCTAGATTTACCTTTTTAAAACTTAACTGCTTATTATTTTCTTCATTTTCTCTTGTGTTCTTTCACCAGATTAGTGCAGACTAAATTCTTGATGCTTGAATATATCATCTGATATTGTGCTACTGATTTTGCAAACTACTAATCCTCTTTCTTTTAATAAGCTATAATTTGTCATAAAAAATGGATATTGCAATTTGGTATTCTAGGCAGCGAAAATATAAGCACGTTTCTCGTGTAAAAGATTAATTTGTTCTCTTTTATATTGATTTTTTCTTGGAATTACACTCTGCTGCGTCAAAAGACTTCCTATATATTGTTGTTGTTTCTGTTTGTATATTCACTTTGTTCTTCCTATTCCACTCTGTCTATTTTCTTTGTTTACAGTAGCTCTTCTTAGTTCTTGGTACAGTTCGATAAACAAATGTGTTGAATGTAGTTTGATGTTATAACGACATAAGTTGACCTAAAATTTTTCTTTAAAATGAGATTGTTACTGAATTTATTAGTTGTCTTGTTGTGTGCATTCACTTTGTTTCTAAAGTTTTATGTATTTTTGTTTTGTTTTAAAGTAGTCCCCTGTGAATATGGCGTGAAATTGACCTTAAGTTTGGTTAAAATGAGCAGTCATGTACTATTTGGACTGCAGTTTGGCATTATGATTCGGATGGTTGCGATTACTTTAATTGGTTCTTGCATATATGTGCTTAAGGTATCATCAATTTGTTCTGCTTATGTATGATGTGTTATGATATGAGTACTTAAAATTGAAGATTGGTTTCTTTCAAAAATTTTATGTGTAACTGATCATGATTTAGTACTTCTGATGTAATCTATTGAATTAGAACTTCTCTCCAGGAATATTGTTATTCCATAGTTAACATAGTGAAAATCAGCTCAGTCTCTTATACATAATGTTTTCTTGAAATCTTGTTGGTGATATTTAAGCTGTAACGAACAAGGTTTTCAAAGTTTCTTGAAGGTTTTAGTGACTTGTCTAATTAAATCTCAACAACCTTTACAAGTAAAATAAGTGCAGCAGCTGTCTAATAGGATCGAAGAACTGGACTCTACTGTAATCACTGATATGTTAATATATTTACCATGATTTGTGATAAATTTGTAGAAAGAAAATTATTTTATGAATAATTATTGATAAATTTAAAATTAATAATAATTAGGGACATTTTAGTAAACTTATCCATTACGATACAGTACCATACCATCAAACCAAACAATAAAACTATTATTAAACAGTCGTGAATGATACAGTTTATCCAAACATTGTATTGTACTATACTATACAGTACTATACCATACCATATTGTACCATACATTATGAAACCATGAAAAATCACCATCCAAAGAAAGTGTAAGAAAAAGGGTCAATTATTATCTTAAATTCGTAAGAGAATCAAGAAATGGATATTAATCTAGCTTCCCAACCATACACAAGCTTCACTTTTAAGCCTTCACATAATTTTAGGGCTTTTGGCTCTTAAGAATGAGTGAGAAATGAACACATTCGCGACCTAAGGGGTCTTTTTATACCCCATCTAGGACATCAGGTATGGAAATAGCACACTCGGGTGAGAAATTGCACACCCTGACCTTAGAAAAGGGTATGGAAATTGCCACACTACCCTGTGCGATCGCACTACTTCCCTGCACATTATGTGCAATCACGGGCCACACCTGATAATAATTGAAAGCTAAATTTTCCATGTTTCTGCTAAGGCCTCGGGATTCATTTGTAATTTGATATACGCAAACAAAATATGTAAACACACTAAATTTGATGCTTCGAGCTCAATGGAGATATCAGATTTTTGAAAAGATGTTTTCATAGAGTTGACCCCCAGAACCCAAAATCACAATTTTTCAAATCAAGGGTCGAAATGAGATTTAAAAGCCACTGAACCAGACCAAACATGTTACTACCCTAAATCAATGTTCCAAATCGCTTGGCGTAATCCATTCATCCATTCATCGCATAGATCAAAAGTTAATCACATAACTTCATAATAAGGCTCTCGAGGTCACGAAAAAGCATAATAACGCATAAATGATACCAAAATGCATTGGAAACCATGCCAATCAATCCCATACCCCAGAAATATCAAAATGCAACTCTGAGGAGGGGTAAAATAGTCTAAACAAACAGAAACACATATTTCATCAAAGTTTTAGGTCGTTAGAGTATGTATGTATGTATGTATGTATGCACTTTAGAAAAGTGATTTGAACTTTTTGCGCTTTATTAAAAGATTCTGCAATAGATAAAAACAACTTTTCCTATATTTCTCAAATAAAGTTCTTATTATATATAAACATTAATAATATTATGTTTTAAAAAGTTAAAAAAAAAGAAGTTCCAAGAAAAAACTCTAAAAGTTTATATATGAAAGACCTTTTACACAAACTTCAACTATTATGATACTTTTTAAGTTTTTGATCGTGTTTTAGATTTTTTTAAAGATTTTTCTTCATTCATCATTTAGAATTTCTATTGTTTTAAGGATTTTACCCTCATGATATCATTCTCAGTTTTCTGCTATATATATGTATGTGTGTGTGTCAAAACCTAAAATTTAGGGTCATGATGACACTTGTCGCAGCGTACCTTGACAAGTAAGCCTATCACCCAAACTGATACATAAAAAGGGAAAAAGAAAAAATACCCCTGAGGTAAGACTTCTAGAATGAAGCTGAATCGTATAAGTAAAATAAAAGCGGAAAGAATATTATCAAAAATGCAGTCATAACTTCTAAAACCCGATATCAATAGTATAAGAATGTACCTAGTACAACTCAAATCCAAATGAAATACATGAGATATCCAAACACAAAAGAAACTCTGTCTCTAACATAGTCTATAAAGAAAGGCAGTGGAATACATTCGGACCCCTAAAGTCAACCACTACCTTGAAAGCACCAAATATCGCTTGAATCAACCAAGATAGGGTACAATCAAACTAAAACCTTCACCAAAAGGACGTAGTAGGTGTCAGTACGATCCACTTGTACTCAGTAGGTATCATAGACCGACAGAGAAAAGGAGATAATAACACATACAAAATACACATAAAGGGCACGTCACCAGCAATAAGAAAATATCCCATAATAGTAGACCATACGACTTGCACTAAAAGTTCTATAATATCCATATATAATACAACAAAACACCATACAAGAAAACAACTATACATTTATAGCATATATACGCAAAGAAATGAGAACAACATATACGAGGGCATCAAATACATTTAAGGAAAGATAAAATAAATAGGCAGATATCCAGTCATAATAGCATTATAATCACAAAATAAACACCTCATATAAAATGAAAATAAAGATGATGATGATGATGATGGTAAAGCATGAGGTTGTTGCACAACCTCCGTATAACTACAAAGGAAATCCTCTCAATGTATGACCCATTGAGGGTTCATCAACCCATATAACACCCCATATACACTTATGGAGGCAAGCCTCTCGATGCAGAACCGATGGAGGGTTCATCAACTCATATACAACCAATATCCATGACTCTTCACCTGCATAACCTTCAGAGAGGTCTATAATATCCAATATCCAATACCACTATACATGAATTCTCTCTAGTATATCCCTTGAAGAAGATCTATAAGATTCTATGTTCCTAGTGTTTCCAGAATCTCCAGTATTTCTAGTGTTTCCCAAGTACATAAGACACAATCAAGTATGACAAACAACAACAACAAGTATACATATATAAAGGATATAAAAATAGTAAAATTTTGCATATGATGCCATGAGGATGATGCTGCAATAGTCATAGACAACTGCAAAGAGTATTTCCACAACCAACCACAATAAGCATTTCAATAACCAACCAATATACCAATCACGTGAGCCAATTATTAATTCATTATTTCGAACCATCCATGAATTTCTACATGTATCATATGCCAAAAAGTATGAATATATCACAATACTCCAATAGCACCACATTAGGCATTTTCAACAAAACAATACAATTATTTTCATGTAATCAAGGTTATCGCATCTGTAGGACCCCACACGGTCACACATATCACATAATATCTCAAATTCAATAATTACATCACATATAAGACCCCACGTGGGCAAAAATCATAGATAGCCATTTTTCATTATTAGTTCTACGCTTAACATGTATTTTATAAAAAATATTCACTACGTAGCCCAGTCTGAAAGTGTTAAGATGTAACCTACCTTGAATGCTGAAACCGATATGCTACATTTCAATATCAAAGTCTTACTCCTCACGAATGATCCAGAAATTAGCGAAATCCAAGAAATATAAAATCTACACATCAAGAAATAAGCCAATAATACCCATATTACCTACTTTTGAATCGGGGTCAAAATGGACTGTCAAAATAGATTTTTAAAAAGAAAGGGAAAAATCATAAATTTATTTTAAAAATATGTTCCCCTTACCTTTAGGAACCTATAGCTGAAAAATCAAGTTAAAAATGAAGTTGAAATCGAAGAAAAATTATTTTTAAACTTTACCGGGTAAAGCATTTGATATCCGTTTTAAAATCGAGAATCAAAGTTGTTTTCAAGGCTAAATTGAGGAAAAACTAATTACCATAGGTTTAGGAACATTATTCAAGAGAAAGGAGTGAAATTGGATTTTAAAATCAAGCCCTACAGTTTTGGGGGTTTTGAGAAATAAATCAACTGATTTAACTAAGAAAAAGGTGAATTATTACCTTAAATCCATAAGAGAATCAAGAAATGGATATTAATATAGCTTCTAAAGAACCCACAAGCTTTAATTATAATCTCTCACTCTATTATAGGGTTTTTAGATGTCAAGAATGAGTGAGAAATGAGCCAATTCTTAATCTAAGGGTTTTACACCCTTTCCAGGTCATTAGGTATGGAAATTGTAAACCTAGGTGTGAAATCTCACACCCTAACCTTAGAAGAGTGTATGACAATCACCACACTACCCTATGAGATCGAACACTCCCCTACACATGATCTACGATCACGGGCCACACCAGATGACAAGTGAAAGCTGAGACTTGGAAGTTTTTCATGTTTCTACTAAGGCCTCGGGTTTAATTCAAAATCCAATACACGCAAATGAACTATGTAACCAGACTAAATTAGATACTTCAAACTCAATGGTGATATTAGATTTTTTAAAAGATGTCATTTCCCAGAGTTGACTCTCGAAATCTGATATCACAATTTTCCAAACCTAGGGTCAAAATGAGATTTAAGAGCCAAAGAACCAAAGAAATCATGTTACTACCCTAAAATCGATGTTTTGGATCTGCTGGTGCAGTCTGTTCAACTATCCATCACATGAATCAAAGGATAACAATACAAGTCAATAATATGGCTCTTGAGGCAACCAAAAACCATAATAATGCTTAAATGATACCAAAATGCATTGGAAAGAATGCCAATCAACCCCACGCCCCAGAAATACCATATTACAACTACGGGGAGGGGTAAAATAGTCAAATCACACAACAATACATATTTTATCAAAGTTTTAGGATGTTACATCATCGACTACTAAAAATCTAGTTCATCCTCGAACTAAGTCTAAGAAATACCTGAATCAATAAAATGTTAGGGGTAAGAACTTCGCAAATCATACTTGACCTCCCAAGTAGCCTCATCTATAGGTAGATGTCACCACTGGTCCTTAACCACAAGGATAAATCTAGAACGCAACTATTTAACATCCTTGATACGCCTAAATTACACCTCTCTTACGAGAGAGTAAGTAGTCGTTGTCAAATATATAACCCAACTAGGTTGGGGGAGAATCCCACAGGGAATATAGTACTAATTAGTTGTATGCAGATTAGTTGACTTTTAATTATTCGTTTTAGCAAAACAAAAAGGGAGAATTTGATTCAAATCACAAATTTATAGTTTCAGAGTAACAAGATGAGATATGTGTAGTAGTATTCGAATTCAGAGAAATAGCAAGCTAGGGTTATGTCCACCTTGTAGTTTTCAATACTTTCTAACTATGGGATTTATGAATTCATACATGTATCATGCTTACAGAGAAACATATTGTATTTAATAACATAATCCTAGTGTTTCTCAACCATCAAGGACTAATTCACTTTAGTTCTCTCGAATCAAAAGTGTTTACAAAAATAATATGAAATCTCCAAGTAGTTAATCCTGTTAAGGCATTAACATATGAAATAGGGGTTGGAAATCCTATTTTCTTGTCAATACTCTCTTTTCCGAACCTCAACCTTTCTATCGAACAAATTGAGTTTTAAGGCATATCCTCTATGTTTGCAACCACGAGAATTCAAGATAAACAAAGAGAGTATGATATAAGTAGATCAATACATGATGAATTCAAAAACCCAAAATAATAGATTGTATGTTACAAGGCTTCCATAACCCTAACTAGTAAACTTAGCTACTTATGAATAAAATGGGAATCATAATAGAAATATTCATCATACCAAAAAGTAAATACAATCTTGGCGGAGAAGATGAAGTAGAGTTTCTCCCTTGGTGCTAAGCCGCCACTCCCAGTGCAAAATTAATGTAGAATAATGAATAATGATAAAAATTCAGCATCATGTCTTTTTAATTATCTTTTCTCTCATTTTTTCCTTCTAAGTCCCTGAACTAATTATAAATGATAAATTAGTCTTGGACATAGTTTCTTGGTGCCACATTTGGTCCAACAAGCTACTTTTCTCTTGTGTCATATGACATCCGCATTCCATAGTCCCATTATGTCTCTATCTACCTCATTAATACCTGAAATTATGCTAATCACATCGGTTAGCTCAATTACATAGAAGTAGAGTAAAAACATAAGAAACTAGGCATTTTGTTCTCTAAACTTAACTAAAATATGGGTAAGCTATGATGCTTAGGCGTATAAATATACCCAAGATAACCACCCCACACTTAAAGCCTTGTTCTTCCTCGAACAACTTATCCATTTATGCATACTACACAAGTCTTAACACCCACGAAGGAAAAACAAGATGCTCAAATAGGCTCACACAACAATTATAAACAGAAAGTATATTCATGAATCATTACTAGAGACAACCTACTCTCAAGAATAGACTCATTAAGTTGGCAAATTCATGCATACCACTTAAGCAAAGAAATCATATAAACTACCCAACCTTCATCAACCATGTGCCCTCACAATAAGAAAGTTACCCATAATCACTCACAATCATGTAATTTCTAACAACATGGCTATAAGAATCAAGTTGCGCTCACTCTCACAAAGACTTCTCAAATTACAACTGAAGACCATATGCTTGCCCTTAGTGTAATGCTCCACTAATATAAGAATGCTAAGATTAGGATCAAATAGGTCTTTTACAGGTTGTAATGCAGGCTAAAGGATGGGTAGGAACTATTTTGGCCAGAAATAGTGACTATCTTCCCTAAGCGATTTAATACAATACATTATGCAACTATGAACAATTTCTAACAACCAATTTACACCACTTTCATCTATCCATATCTTTTGTTTTCACCCCAACCCATTAAACTCAATTAATAACACTATGGTGGGAGTATGAAACCCTTTCAAATATATATATATATATATATATATATTTGCACCCATTTCATGTTACACACCCCTATGATATCCACCCTCAACTTAAGCAATTTGCCTTAGTTGAGGTGCACAATGTCCAAGAAGGACCAGGGCCAAAACAGGTTCATTGTAACATGTCTGGGATAAAATTTGGAACTTTTTTCAGCAACTTTCACTATTCCCAACCTTATCAATTGGACACGTCAATAACTATACTTTAGGGCATCAATTTCACCTTTTTCCTATTATTGTCAAACTCCTAACTCAAATTGATTTTATATTAATGCGCTTAAGAGCTTTTGGATCAAATTACGGTTTATTAAAGAACAGGTTAAGCTACATATGAGGCTAACAAAAGAACAAGCTAAAGGCTCAATGGGGCTTGCTAAGATAATGTCCAAAGGTAGGTCAAAAGAAGGCATGGACAATGGCTGTCAAAGAAATTCCTAAATCCTCACAATCTTTATTTCGCTTTGCACACACACCAGGCAAGTTCTAGCATCAGTTGCATAAGGAATATACAACATTCTTACATACTCATGGAACATGGTCAACTCAATTAGGAGCATCATAGATTCTTGACCGAATAATTAAATGAATTCAAATAAAACCAACAATCACAACAAGAGTCACAACTAGAGCCTAGGTGTTTCAAATGTAATGATCTATCACATACTTATCTTATAATGTCATGTGATCCACAAGAGCCATTACATGCAAGTAAATGACGAGTTTTCTCTTAAGATGGTCGTCATCTATCCATCATCGAGAAAAGCACCTAACTATGACTAAATCAAACAAACATCTAACAAGAAACAAAATAAACAAAATAACTAATCCTATCACAGAAGTATACTAAGAAGAAGGTACTAGTTTCTTACAAAACAAGCAGCAAAGTAACCAGCAACCCCATACTTAATCTAGGCACTATCCCCAGTGAAAATGATAAGCTAAAAAACCTAGCTAGTAGTACTCTTCATCCATATTAGGAGTCATGCCACCTGCATGGATATCATCATCAGAGCCATTTTTCCTGTATTCATCACATCGCCCATGTTAGCCACACATAATGAAACTAACTACAATTAAGATGAAGGTGGGGAAGTCACCACCCCACACTTAATTTGTTAGTATAAACCAATTAAGTGTTATTATCGGGTACTCAGACTTCACCGACATACACTTTGATATGGTGCACCAACATTAGTCACAATACAATTCACTCACTTTAATTCCACCAATTTTACTTCAATGAAATAATTTTTGAACAAAGTTATGCCTTAGAGCTTAAACATATCAATATACACAAAAAACCATCACTTTCACACGATTTAACCAACACCATGTTCCATCAAGTAAGTAAATAATGGACAAACAACTAAACTACGTTAGTCATGAAAAATTTAATCACATGTAAAAGCTCAAAGTACTACAACAACAGTGTCTACTACATAATGATGTTTATCTTCCCAAGATGATAAAAACCTCTCTTTGACATAGCCATGGCAAGAATTTAATATATAACCCTCAAGAAATCAAGTAACTATACATAAAGTCACAATAACTAAGGATTAAGAAAGTAAAACTTACCTTTGAAGATGGATGATTTGAAAAAAAAAGGGAAATTTTTTGAGATTGTTAAGCAAAGAGTAATCTTGAAGGACAAAGAGAATGGTGAGGGAGAAATCTTGTATGGCTTAGGGGTGAAATAAGGATGAATTTGGGCATTTAGGGTGTGGAGTCTATTGAAAGAATAAAATCTGGGTTGGGTTGACCTAATTCAAAGGCAAATATATGTTGAAATTAGAAGGGTGTGCGGTGCACAAGTTATCGCACAAGTTTAAGTGTGCGCCGCATTGGTCATCGTACACGTGAAATAGTGAGCCTATGCAGTATGGTATGTGACGCACATGTTATAGCACAAAGGTAAGTGTGTGTCGCATATGTTATCACACAAGTTTAACTATAATCTGCCCAAGGTATCGTACAAGTAAAACAGTGAGGGTGTGCGGCTGGGTGTGCGACGCACAAGCTATTGCCAACATTAAGGTGTGAGCCACATAAGGTGTTGCACAAGTTAAGGTGTGTTCCACACATGGTAACACCAACTTGAGGTAGTGGATTTAGGCTATGTCTTAGGTGACACCTTTGCCATGGCCTGTGTAAACTTGGACACCACACACCCTATAGTACACTTAAACTTGGATACCATGCACCCTATTCTACATATAAAGCATTGAGAAAGATTCATACCGCGGGGACTTCTCTCCCGCACCCCCATCGAGGTTAGTGGTGGGCTCCAGGAACGAGCCTATCGGATCGATCCCTATGCTACCACCACAGACCTCCTTGAAAATCACAAAATGAAGTCGCACCGCGAAACTTTGGGGGGAAGATTAACATAATTTAGGTCATAACTCTAACACGAGTCATGACTCGAGTCTTAACATTTGACCACTCCAACTTACCTGTAATGTCACTGTTACTCCTAACTTATCACCATTGATATGGTTCAATTCCAAACCAAATTTGGTACCAATCACCTCCTTAGTACTTCATGCACCTACACATAATAAAAACAACTAAAAATGCTTAGAAGGATGGGTTGCCTCCCACCAAGCGCCGTAGTTTTGGTCGTGGCTCGACTCTTATTTTTGTATTTTTATTTAACATGATAAAATGAAAATAAAATCATGGGTTTTCTCCCATGCAACACCTGATTTAACGTCATGGCACGACTCAATTATCTTGACTACTCAGACTTCGTCAAGATACATCGATGATACTATTTGTACCTCATTTGTTGGATCAAGAAAATGCTTTATTCCAAGTCCAACCACTTTGAAGTCACTCACATCCTTACTTGCAAGTTCAACCAAACCAGCTATGGTCTCCATAGTAAATCTATCCTTAACTGGTACATCTCACTCATCTTTGTAGCATACATCAACAATTGAAAAGGCACTCATCTCCTTTTGTTGTTTCATGGATTTACTTACTTCAAAACTAACCTCTTTTCTGTTGAGCCTAAATTTTAGCTCATTCAGCTCCAGGTTAACTAATACTCTCCTATTTGCTAAGAACGGCCTGCCCAAAATTATGGGTACTTTAAAGTCCACTTCACAATCAAGAATTACAAAGTCAGCAGGAAATATAAAATTGGCCACCTTTACAAATACATCATGTAGAATCCCAACCGACCTTTTCACCGATCTATCCACCATTACAAGTCGCATGTTTGTGGGTGTGGGGTCTCCTAAACCCAACTTCTTATAAACAGCTAGCGATATCAGATTGATGCTAGCTTCCAGATCACATAAGGCCTTAGCAAAATCCAGAGACACAATCGTACAAGGGATGGTAAATGCTCCTGGGTCTACCTTCTTCTGCACCAGTGACCTTGTAGAAATAACACTATAATAATGGAGATTATCCACCGATTTGTAGCTTACCGCTCTTTTCTTCGTCACAAGATCTTTCATAAATTTAGCATATCCTGGCATCTGCTCAAGTACTTTAACAAAAGGCACATTCACTGTCAATTGCTTCAACATAGCCATGAATTTGTTAAACTTGCCTTCATCTTCTTTCTTCTTTAATCATTTTGGAAATAGGGGTGGTGGCCTTAGGATTTCAACTGGAGCAACTTTTACCTCATTTCTTATGCCTTGGTCTACATTACTAATATGCTTCGGCTTAGGTGGTTTTTCCACTTTCGCGCTCTTCTTTTCCGAACTTCCCAAATCCATAGGTACTACTAAATATTCATCAACCATCTCTCAATCCATTTCAACCACATCAGAATGAGAGGATGCTCCCAATCCTGGACTAGATAACATCTTACCGCTCCTAGTGGTAATAGCCATACACGATCCACAGTCCTCAGATTCTAAACTGTATAACTTGGTAGAGTCACATTCTATCTTTGGTTGAATGCTGTAGATAATTGGCTCATCTGCTGCTCCAGTTGTTTAATAGAGATTGAGTGCGCATTTACTAGTTGACTCATGGAAGATATGTCACTCTTCATAGTAGTCACCCCAGAATTGGTCGCCTCAACTCCCTTTAATAGTTTCTCAATCATGTCCTCCGTGGACATTTTGCCTAAACTGGTGGCAACATTATCACAACTTCCAGAAGGTACATACAGTCCACTCCTGTCACTTTTATTCTTCCAATATCCTTGATGGTTCCAACCTTGGTTTCCTTAACCACCGGTCCAGAAATCCCCCTGGTTATGCAATTAGTTAGCCTCTTCCTTGGTATTTGATCCAGCTCCCTTACCGTAGGACCTCACAAATTTTACCTTTTCTATATTCCCTAATAGCAAATATTTTGTGAGCAGATCCATCTGGAATTTTATGTGAGCCATATCCTGATCACGATCCTTTTCTCTCCTATGCTACTCTGTTGATATTACACTAAACCCGATATTATTTGCTACCATAGAATCTCTGGTATGCCAAGATCTACTTATCTTAGTCATTCTTTTTAACAGTTCCACAACCTCATTAAAGGTGAGCTCCATAAAAGCTCCTCCTGCAGCATTATCCATTATTGGCTTTGTAAGTGAGTTCAAAGCTTTGTAGAATATTGCCATCAAGAGTTCATCAGTCATCTTATGGTTTGCATGAGGATAACTCCTTTCAATTGCCTCCAATTTGTTATAGAATCAGGAGTCAGCTTATTCAACCACATAGTTGCCTCTCCAAACAGAGATAGTGGGAACAATCTTAAGTGAATAGCATTTTGTCCCACTCTTGGATTATCAAATGACTTACAAATACTAATAAAATTCAACAAATGTAGATTTGGATCATCACCAGGTAATCCACCAAAGAGTCCCTTTAGATTCAGAAGCTGGATCATAGTACTGGTGATGTTGAATTTTACCCCAGGAGCTAGTGGAGGTAGAATTATTTCCCTCGTAGATCCAGTTCCATCTAAATCATCCTCATCATTGTCAACATCAAACTGTGCAGCTTGGCGGTCTAGTCTTCCTCTGAATGGACGATTTCAATTTACAGGTGCTACTACCCCTGCTGCACGCCTCCTATTAGCTGGGTCAATTAAAATCATCATCTCCCAATTACTCTTCATCTAGATTAGGTACCCGACCTGGGTTATCTTCATTTTGTTGATTTAATTGAGCATTAGCCAAAGTGGCTAATCTTTCAGCTTCCTGTTGGTTAGCCATTCTTTTAATGAGATGAGGTTCAGGATTGAAGGATAATAATGGTTCTCCTGAACTTCTGGTTCGTGGAACAAACAACAATGAGCCTGTAATGAACAAAAATAATAAATAAACATAAAATAAGGAAATAATATTTAATTAACACACAAACTCAATCGACAACCGTATTCCCCGGCAATGGTGCCAAAATTTGATACGCCCAAATTACACCTCTTATGAGAGAGTAGGTGGTCGTTGTCAAATATATAACCTTACTAGGTTGGGGTCGAATACCACAGGGAATATGGTTCTAATTAAGTTGTATGTAGATTAGTTGACTTTTAATCATTCGTTTCCATAAAACAAAAAGAGGGAATTTGATTCAGATCACAAATTTATAGTTTCAGAGTAACAAGATGAGATATGTGCAGTAGTATTCGAATTCATATAAATAGAAAGCTAGGGTTATGTCCACCTTGTTGTTTTCAATACTTTCTAACTATGGGCTTTAAGAATTCATACATGTATCATACTTACAGAGAAACATATTGTATTTAATAACATAATCCTAGTGTTTCTCAACCATCAAGGACTAATTCACTTTAGTTCTCACTAATCAAAAGTGTTTACAAAAACAATACGAAATATCCAAGTAGTTAATACTGTTAAGGCACTAACATATGAAATAGGGGTCAGAAATCCTATTTTCTTGTCAATACTCTCTTTTTCGAACCTCAACCTTTCTATCGAACAAGTTGAGTTTTAAGGCATATCCTCTATGTTTGCAACCACGAGAATTCAAGATAAACTAAGTGACTATGATATAGGTAGATCAATACATGATGAATTCAAAAACCCAAAATAATAGATTGTATGTTACAAGGCTTCCATAACCCTAACTAATAAATTTAGCTACTTATGAATACAATAGAAATATTCATCATTCCAAAAAGTAAACACAATCTTGGCGGAGAAGATGAAGTAGAGTTTTTCCCTTGGTGCTAAACTGCCACTCCCAGTGCAAAATTAATAGAGAATAATGAATAATGATAAAAATTCAGCATCAAGTCTTTTTAATATTCTTTTCTCTCATTTTTTCCTTCTAAGTCCCTGAACTAATTATAAATGACAAATTAGTCTTGGACATAGTTTCTAGGCACCATATTTGGTCCAACAAGCTACTTTCCTCTTGTTTCATATGCCATCCGCATTCCATAGTCCCATTATTTCTCCATCTACCTTATTAATACCTGAAATCATGCTAATCATATTGGTTAGCTCAATTACATAGAAGTAGAGTAAAAACATAAGAAACTAGGCACTTTGTTCTCCAAACTTAGCTAAAATATGGGTAAGCTATGATGCTTAGGCGTATAAATACACCCAAGATCAATCCCTAACCAAAATTTAGTCCAATTCCTCAACTGAGTATATAACCACTCATCTAACTGAACCGACTCCCAATGAATGACATAAGACTTGTTATATTTTATTTTGATAATGATCAACTAACAACAAGGGTCCAAGTCCCTAGGTCTTCAAATTATTATCTGTTGTTTTGATGCTGAGCAACTGACAATAAGGGACCAGGTCCCTGGGTTTTCATGAATCTAGTATAGTTGTCACTGTCCTACATAGTTTTGTCTTCTAGTGTAACAAACTGTACAAGTGAGCTTTTACTGATCAGGATATCTAGCCCAATTAGATTTCTACCCTGATCATTATTACATTATAAAATAAAAAGAATGCTTCTCAATTATTCAATTTCTGCAATCTGATTATTCAAGTGAAAAATTAATGAAAACTCAACTTTGCAATATTGCTCAAGTTTATAGTTTCTATGCATTTTGGAATATTGAGTGCTCTTGAGTCATGTTTGAGTCTTTAATCGAATTACTCATGTTATAAGAGTAATGCCCTTTTATTCTATTCTTGAGAGTGCTTAGATGAGTTAACTAAGTTTAATGTTGGTCAGAGTTAATCAATATTAAGGTGAGTTCTTGGCAAAGTTACCAAGGAGGGATTGTAGTAGAGTTATTACAAGCCAGTGGAGCCTAGAGTTAGGTTCAAATTGAGTCTGTACTCAAGAGGTTGATTATAGTGGATTCTTAAATGCTTGTAATGTCAAGCCATAATTTTTTCTCCCTTGAGAAAGTAGGTTTCCATGTTAAATTATTGTGTTTTGTATATTTCCTGCAAAGAGTAGTCTACTTATTGCTTTATTGTTTGATTTCCTGTGACTAACTTTAAGGGACCTGGTCCCTTATAGTGTGGTGCAATCTTTCATGTTTCAATAATTGGTATTCGAGACAGGTCACTCTAAAAGGTTCATACCTCGAGTGATTTATTGGTCATACCTTCTCTACTTAATCTGGAAGAAGGGAAATCAACCACTAGACCACCCCGATTTAATGGGTAGTATAATTGGTGTTGGAAAACCAGGATGTTTGACTTTATTATGGCTGAGGACAGTGAGTTGATTGATATAGTACTTGATTGTACTCTTGTTCCTATTCATGAAGTCAAATAAGGATACATAACAAGGATGGTTCTCAAAAATAGGAGAGAGTTTGATGATAAAGATCGAAAGAAAGTAGAGAAGAATGAAGAGGCAAAGAAACTGCTTGTTTGTGGCATAGGACCTGATGAGTATAACTGGATTTTTGATTGTGAAAATGCTAAAGAAATCTTGGATTGCCTGAATATATCTCATGAGGAAACAACTGATGTGAAGGATTGTACAGTTGACACACTGACTACTCAGTATGAAACCTTCGCTATGAAAGAATGAGAGACAATTCAAGAAATGTGTACAAGATTCACTTTTATCACAAATGAGCTACACTGCTTAGGAGAAGTGATTTCTTTGTATTAGAAAGTGAGAAAAATTCTAGGTGTTCTTCCTAAGTCTTGGGAAAGAAAAGTGGATGCTATTACTTAGGAAAGAAACCTAAAGACTCTTACTATAGATGAACTCATTGATAATCTAAAGACTCATGAGCTCAAGAAGCAGCAAGGATAAGAGAAGAAGGAAGAAAAAAAGGAAAAATCTCTTACACTAAAGGCTTCAAAAGCTTATTCAAGTGGAAAAGACACAGATGTTGCCTATTTGGAAAAAATTTTTTTAGAGCTGTAAAGAAAAATGGTCAGTTTCAAAGAAGAGGGAGTAGCATAAAAAAAGGTAGAAATGTTAAAGTTTGTCACAAATATGGAAGTCCCATCATTTATTAAAGATTGTCCAATGCATAAAATAGACTATCAAGATTATCTCAAGATTGGAGGTGACAAAGGAAAGAACAGGGATCTAGTCCTTATAAAATCAAGAAGAAAGATTGTAGCTGATTATGCAGTGAGGCAGGCTCTAGCAGTATGGGGAGATTCCTCCAGTGAATCTGATAAAGCTGAGAAGGTTGAAGATGTGTCCATGCTGGCTGTGGAGAAGTATGAATTTACCTATGATTCTTTGTTTTCTCTCATGCCAAACACTAAAGATAAATAAGAAAATGAGGTAAATCTCTCTGACATTAAGGAAAATATTAGATAACTTCTTTGCTAGAAAGATAAAGAAGCTAGAAATTATGTTAATTGATTATGTATGTGAACTAACTACTGATAAAAATGCTCTATAAGAGAAAGTAGAGAATTAGGAACTTAAATTAATAGCTTTAACTCTCCAGTTATCTGAAACTGAGGAACAGTTTGCTAAGTTGAGATATGATAATTTAAGTTTATCGAGTCAACTAGAGAAAGTAAATGATTCTAATAATAAAGGGATGAAAAAAGCTTCAAAACTTCAGATTCAGCTTGAAGATAAATTGAGGTATTCTCAAAAGCATCTTATGACTTGCCTCCATGAGAATAAAGAGTTAGAAGGGACTTGGTCCATCTAAGGGAAGAACTTAACAAATCACTAAAATGGACACATTCTCACAAATCCTTTCTAATCTAACTGGTCAAAGTCTCAATAATGGTAAATATCTTGGATATCAGTACAAGACCCGATCACTTGGGTCTCATGGGAAAGCTATTCATGGTATTATAAATAGGGTCTACAAACCTCTATGTACTTATTATGGAAGAGATGGACACTTGAAAGAAATCTGCCAGTATTCACTTAAAGCTAGAATGAGTTATGCTAATTACATCCAATAGAAGAATTATTATCCTAAGGGTTTCATTCCCTTGAAAAATATGAAGAAAAATTCTCTACCTAGTATGGGAAAGATTGGAAAATCATCTGATAAGGTAATAGAAGATGTGTACTATGTGAATGGCTTCAAGTACAGTCTTCTAAGTATTTCTCAATTATGGGTCAAAGGTAATGAGGTCAAATTTTCAATTGATGGATGTACTATGTCAAGCTTGAAATCTGGGAAAGTTATTCTCAAAGCCAAAATAATCAAAAATATGTATGTGGCTGATTTGAAGTATGTGGATGATAGGGAATTAACTTGCTTAAGTGTTCAAAGTGAAAATGTTGATTTATGGCACAGAAGGCTGGGATACATAAGCTCAACTTCGCTGAACAAGTTGATTTTAAGGGACATGGTCCGTGGGATGCCAAAGCTCAAATTTCCAGACAATAAGTCCAAAGTAGAGGAGAAAAAGAGTGTGTGGTTGTCATTGTGGAAGACTTGTCTATGTTATTTGGAAAATATTCGTGAGAACCAAGGATGAAATCTATGAGGCTCTGGTTATTCTTTTTGCCTAGAAAACTCAAATGAAGTTGTACTTGTGGGTTACACCTCATCAAGCTAAGTGTACAAAGTTTTCAACAAAAAGGAACTTCGTGTGTTGAATAAAGTATGAATATGATCTTTGATAAGTCAAGAAATCTAGATAATCCAGGTGATTAGGAAGATTCTGACATTGAAGAACTTATTTTTATTCAAAAGGATGATGTTGATGAAGATGAAAATCAAGGACAAATTGATGCAACAGGGATTGATGAAAGTGATGGTGATCCTAGATTTCATTCACAGAATCCAATTCTAGTTGAGAAACAATAGGAAATATCCAGTCAAAGTCCTCAGGGACCCGGTCCTAGTGGAACTAATCTCAGAAGATCAAATTAAAGGCACAAATCTTCCCATCCACTTGAGAATCTAACTACACCTTTTGAATCTAGAGTCCAAACAAGAGCTCAAGACAGAAATTCCATGGAATTCTCGACAGTCCTATCCCAAATTAAACCTAAAACTGTGAAAAAAGCTCTAAAAGATGCTGACTAGATTAATGCAATAGAGAAAGAGCTTCAATAATTTTAAAAAAGTAAAGTTTGTTGCTTGGTCTCCAAACCTGTTGATTAACAATTATTGGGACTAAATGGGTGTATAAAAACAAGCAGGATGAACAAGGAACTATCAACAAAAATAAAGAAAGGTTGATTGTTCAAGGGTATAACCAGGATGAAGGAATTGATAATGATGAGACATTTTCCCCTGTAGCAAGGATATAGGCTATCAGGATTCTTATTGCTTTTGCTGCCTATATGGGGTTAAAACTCTTCAAAATAGATGTCAAAAGTGCATTCCTAAATGGAAACTTGAAGGGAGAAGTTTATATCAGACAACCTCTAGGTTTTGAAGATGTAGATTTTCCTGATCATGTACTCAAATTGGACAAATCTCTTTATGGGTAAAAGTAAGCTCCTAGGACTTGGTATGAGATACTTTTAAAGTTTCTTATGTAAAATAGATTTAAAACAGGGAAAATTGATAATACTCTCCTTTTAAAGTCCAAAGGTAGCAACTTACTGATTGTTTTGATATATATTAATGATATTATTTTTGGAGCTACTTTTGAATCCCTGTGTGAAGAGTTTTCAAAGATACTAAGGAGTGAATTTGAAATGAGCATAATGGGAGAACTAAGTTTCTTACTAAGTTTGTAGATCAAGAAAACTTCTCAAGGTATCTATCAAGAGAAGTGCATTAAGGAGTTATTGAAGAAATACAACATGGGAGATGCGAAGCCAATTGAAACTCCAATTAGAACCATCTTTGAGATGGATAATGATGAATTTGGTCCCATAGTTAATGAGACCATGTATAGAGGAGTTATGGGATCCTTAGGATAGCTCATTTCAAGTAGGCCAAATATTGTGTTTACTGTTGAAATATGTGCAAGATTTCAGGTCTGTCCTAGAGAGTCTCATTTAAAAGTTGTAAAAAGAATTCTCAAGTACCTAAAAGAAATAGGGGACCTGGTCCTGTATTATCCTTTCGGTGAAAGTTATAATCTAGTTAGATATGATGATATTGATTATAATGGATATCTGGTGGATAGAAAAAGTAACTTGGGAATGGCTCATTTTTTGGGTTCGTCCTTAATCTTCTGAGGTTCTAAGAAGTAGAATTCAGTTGCTTCATCTACTATTGATGCTGAGTATCTGGCTGCAACTTTTAGTTGTGCTTAATTGTTATGAATCAAACAAAAACTGAAGGACTTTGGGATTGTCTCAGACACTTTCCCTCTGATGTGTGACAACAGAAGCGTTCTCAACATGTCCAAGATCCAGTGCAGCATAAGAGGACCTAGCACATTGATGTGAGACATCACTTTTTGAGAGTCAATATTAAAGAAGATAATTATTTATATGCAGTTTTGCAAGACTGAAGATCAAATAGCATACATATTTACTAAGGCTCTTCACAAGGAATAGTTTGTGAAAAATAGAATGAGGCTGGGGTTGATCAAAACAACCTGGCCTATTAGATGAATCAGTTTTTCTCCCTAAAAATAGCTATGATAAAGAGATAGATATCCTTGGTAAAGTATGTACTTATTGGTCTAACTCAGTATCATACCTTTGAAGGTATACACCCATGGGAACAACTTTGGAGGAGGACAAATATGGCATGCACAAAGTTGAGGATTCACTCAAGAAAGAGAGGGACCTGGTCCCATCTTTCAAATTAGTATTGTGAATGTGTTTTTTTGTTCTGACAGAAAAAGTTGTGTCCACTCTCTCTCTCTCTCTGTCAGAAAATTATCCTATTCTAAAAACAAGGATGAGTCACCCTAAAATTGAAATTGATCACATATCATTCTCACAAAAAACCTTTCCTTGTGCTTATTTGTTCTTTTAAATCTTTCTATACCCACTCATTCTCTTATCAAAAGGAAAAATCTAGTAAAAAATAGCCCTTCCGTGAAAAGGATTTCCAAATGGCTAAAAATTCCCCATTCTCGTGTCTTTTAAAGGAATTTGGGCTTAGCATAGATAAAAATCCTCTCTCAAATTTTCTTGAAAAACACCTTTCTTCTCCAACTATTCCAAAGCCAAACTTCTTCTTCACTCAACTCGTTGGTTAAGAATCACCCTTGAAACCTCATAATATTTCTGATAGCATATTGATGGATAATGCCTGGGTTGCTAACAATATCATCTTACTGTCAAATAGTTCAAGAAAGAGTGTGTTTGGTCTTAAGGAACAAAATATTAGTAAAATAATAAGAAATCTTTGAGATAAATCTAGAAGTTCTACTGAGAAGCAGTAGACTTCTGAAGGACCTGGTCCTAAGAAGAGGAAAATGATTGAAGGAGAACCCATTAGCATTTTTAAAAATGGAAAACTGGAGAAATAAGGAAGGTTATGTCAAAAGAAGCGAGAAACAGGTTTTGGAAAAATCAAAAGGTGCTAACTGGTAGGATCTTTGACTCAAGTATGTTAACAGAACAAAGCATGATGGAATTAGTTGAGCTTGTTAAACATCAAGGATGGTTCCATTTTATGAAAGGATCCATTTCCACAGTCTTTGATGAAGTAGTCAGGTAATTCTATTCCATATTGGATTTTTCTAAAGATAGACTGAAGATGACTGTTATAATTCCAAAGAAAAGGTTGAATGTTGATGCTGCATTTCTTAGGAGAATTCTGGATGTTTCTATCAGTGTTTTGAGGACTGTCTTAAAGCAACAACTCTCAATAGAGTTTTTGGCAAAAGCATAAAAGGTTAAAGGAAACTCTGTGTATGCAGTTAATAGGAAATTACTCAAGAGTGAGTTACAATTAGTCTTTGATTTTGTTAACAAATTCTTCCCAGATCACAAAGAGGAACATTGCTTCAACTACTGATTTGTATGTGATGGAGTGTCTCAATAGTTTTGAGTTTATTAGTCTAATTTATTTAATGATGGAGAACATACATAAAGTTGTTCATGGGAAAAATGGAAAACATGGCATGCCTTATGGATACTAGTTGAATAAAGTGTTTGATCATTTTGGTATTGTCTGTTAAAATTGAACTCCTGGAACTATGCTACAACTTTTTGGTATGAATACTCTAGTTAAACTAAGTGTGAAAAAGAAATCAGGTGAAATCTCTTAAGGTGAGATCAACAAAGTAATTGGGGAATTGAAGTTCAACATAGCTGCTAAGGATGTAAAGATTAGAAAATTGCACATGACAATTCAACATCTTTCTAATAAGGAACTAAGTGTATCTTAAGATCTTAGAAATAAGAATGTTGCACTAAAGAAGAGAGTTTCAACACTAACTGATGAGGTTCTTAGCTTGAATGCGGAGATAAGGCATATGAACAATAACATGGCTCTACTACTCCAAACCTCTTTCACCTATTACTTTTTCTTGATACCCGTGGCTTTTTCTCTGGAACATTTAAGTTATGATCTAAAATGATACTTACATTTTACATATGAATGAATTTTTATTAGTATGTTTCATCTGTTTCCTTTTATGTTAAAGTTGTTCTTCATAATAGTGTTGTTGTAGTCGCCATGAATTGACTAACCTGTGCTTATTTTACTCTTGTTTTATTGTTATCACTTTTCAATGATGCTAAAAGGGAGAATACTTAATCCATATGGTAGGGAACAGGTGTGTCTGTTGCATGATGTCTTAGGGACTAGGTACCAGGTGCATATATGTTCAATGCTGAAAGTCATATTGATAGGAGGAGAGAATATTGGTGAAACATGATGGCTATTAACAGGGGGAAGGAAGCTGCATAGGGATATGGGGAACATTCATCGACAGTAGTGGTTATCACTCTGATTATATGTGATGAATAAACATTGATGCTCAAAATTTGTGGCTGGTTTGTCATCATAAAAAATGGGGAAATTTTTATATCTTGTTTTGATGATGATCAACTGGCAACAAGGGACCAAGTCCCTGGGTCTTTGAATTTCTATATTTTGTTTTGATAGTGAGCATCTGAAAACAAGGGACAAGGTCCCTGGGTCTCCATGAATCTAGTACAGCTGTCACTGTCCTGTGCAATTTTGTCTTCTAGTGTAACAAACTGAGCACATGATCTTGTATCCATCAGGAAACCTGGCGTAATCAGATTTCTACCCTGATCATTATTCCACTATAAAAGGAAAAGAATGCTTCCCAATTATTTAGTTTTTGAAATCTAATTATTCAAGAGAAAAATTGGTGAAAACTCAACTTTGAACATTGCTCAAGTTTATAGTTTTTGTGTGTGCTGGAATATTGAGTTCTCTTAAGTCATGTTTGATTTTGTAATCAAATTACTCGTGTTATAAGAGTAATTCCCATTTCTTTTGTTCTTGAGAGTGCTTAGGTAGAGTTATGTGAGTTTAATATTGGTTAGAGTTAATCAATATTGAGGTGAGTTCTTTGCAAAGTTGTCAAGGTGGGCTTGTAGTAGAGTTATTACAAGTTGGTGGAGCTTAGAGTTAGATTCAAATTGAGTTTGTTATCAAGATATTGATTATAGTGGATTTCTTGAGTGCTTTTGAGGGAAAGCCATGGTTTTCCTCTCTTGAGCAAGGAGGTTTCCAAGTTAAATTGTTGTGTTCTTTATATTTCCCGCAAGTAGTAGTTTTCTTGTTGCTTTTCTGTTTTATTGCCTATGACTAACTTTAAGGGACCTCATCCCCTATAGTGTGGTGCAACCTTCCACGTTTCAACAAGACTCATCCGGAATATAATGGTGAAGTATAGAAACATGAAAAATTAGGTGAACAACTGAAAAAACTAAGGGCAAAGCTAACTCTTAAGCCACATCACCAACACTTCGAAGAATCTCAAAAGGATCTATATACCTAGGGCTCAGCTTGCCCCTCCACCCAAACCTCATCACACCCTTCATGGGTTATACTTAAAGGAAATCACGGTCGCTAACATCGAATCCCAAGGAATGAAGCCTATGGTCTGCATAACACTTTTGCCTACTCTGAGGCGCTCTAAATCTATCTTGAATAATACAAACTCTATCTAAAGATTCACAAAGATAGTTCGTACCACGAAGATTCACCTTAATAACATCAAACCAACCCACTAGAGAGAGACAACGCGTACTATAAAATACCTCAAAAAGAGGCATATGAATACTTGAATGATAGTTGTTATTATATGCAAACTCTGCCAATGCTAAATGTTGCTCCCATGGCCTAAAATATTTATCACACACATGCAGAGCATATCCTCTAAAACCTAAATATCTTGCTCTGACTGACCATCGGTTTGGGGGTAAAATGCTATGCTAAGATAAACCTGAGTACCTAACTCATCCTGAAAAGTCTTACAAAAGTGTGAAGTGAACACAAAACCCCAATCTAAAATGATAGAAACTGGCACACCATGAAGTTACATAATCTTCCGAATATACATACGACTAATCTCTCAGCACTGAAGGAGACCTGCACTTAAAGGAAATTTACAGACTTGATCAATTGATCTATGATGACCCAAACACTATAAGATCTATGGGAAGTGCGAGGCAATTCGACAACAAAATCCATGGTAATTTGCTCCTATTTCCTACTCAGGAATGGGTAACCTCTGAAGCAATCCACTAGGTATAAAGTTCTCGGCCTACACTTACTGACAACAAAGGCAATGTGATACAAAATCCACAACATCCTTCCTCATACCATCCCACAAGTAATGCTTATAGAATATCTGAAACAATGAGCCTCCCCCAATATCAATTTGATCCAATCACCACTCTCGAAACACAAACTCGACCCCCAATCCTCAAAACTCCGTTCGAATAAAGTGAGGCTTCCTTAACCTCTCTACTCAGCACCTTATCTTGAATCGATATCAATCCTATATCATTAAACTAATGAGCTCAAATCAGCTCTATCAAAGAAGACATAGCCTCCATAAATTCCCAAAACACACCTAGGAGTCAAAATATCAAGCTTTACCATCTTCCTAGCTAAAGACTAAACCTCTAAGGCCAAATATCTCTCATGGGTCAAAAGATGCGCCAAGCTACCCAAGCTAATCGACTTCTAGCTCAAGGCTTCTACAACTATATTAGCCTTGCTCAGATGATAGAGAATAGTCAAGTTATAGTCCTTGAGATTTTGAAAGCTTGCCTCACAATCATCAGACCACTGAAAGGAAAACTTCTTTTGAGTTAACTTTGTAAAAGGAGATACAATAGATGAAAAACCCTTAACAAAATGCCGAAAAGAACCTGTTAAGCCAACAAGACTCCAAATCTAGGTGGGCAAAGTAGTTCTAGACCAATCATGAATCGCTGCAATCTTGGCTGGATCAACCACAATACTATCTCTAGTCCCACATGACCCAAGAATGAAACAAACTCAAACCAAAACTCATACTTAGGGAACTTAGCATACAACTTCTCATCCCTCAATCTCTGAAGCATAATTTGCAAATGCTCCTCATGATCAACCTCACTCTTGGAATAAACCAAGATATCATCTATAGATAAAAAAATAAAGGAGTTGAAATATGGTTGAGACACCTAGTTCACCAACTCCATGAACGCGGTTGGGGCATTGGTTATCCCAAAAGACATGATCAAGAACTTATAATGACCATACGAGTCCGAAAAGTTCTCTTAGGAACATCTAAAGCTCTAATCCCCAACTAGTGATAATCGAATCTCAAATCAATCTTCAAAAATACCACAACACCTTCAAGCTAATCAATTAAATCATAAATATGAGAAAGAGGATACTTTTTCTTAACCGTCACCTTGTTCAACCGTCGATAGTCAATACACATGCATAAACCCATCCCTCTTCTTTACAAATAAGACATCCACACCCCAAGGCGATACTCTAAGTTGGATAAAGCCCGAATCCAACAACTCCAACAACTGATCCTTCAATTCCTCCAACTTAGCTGAGGCTATCCCATAAGGGGGCATAGAAATGGGCTTGGTGCCGGGCTCAACATCAATAGAAAAATTAATATCACGATCCAGAGGCATACCGAGAAAATTAGTAGGGAACACATCCATGAACTCACGGACAATACAAAAAGAATCTAACAAAAGAGGTGAAGCAATACTAGTATCACGAATATGAGCCAAATAAGATAAACATCCCCTCTCAATTAATCTACGAGCCCAAATATAAGATATGATCCTCTTAGGAACTGAATGAAATGCACCTTTCCAACTATCCTTGGTACACTAACGAAGCTAAAATCATGGTCTTAGCATACAATCTAGGATAAAATAATAAGGAGACAGCCAATCCATACCCAAATTGATATCGAAACCAACCATATCTAGTATAAGAAAATTGACCCAAGTCTCACACCCAACAAAAGTCATAATACAAGATCAATACACCTGATCCATCACTAATGAATCACCTACTGGGGTAGATACATAAATAGGCATGGCATAAAGCTCACTGACAGAATCAAAATCTGATGTAAAATATGCAGACACATAGGAAAAAGTCGATCAAAGATCAAATAACACCAATGCAAATCTGAAACAAATAGGGACAATACTTGTAATCACAACATCATAAGCCTCTGCCTCAAGTTTGGCTGGTATAGCATAGCACTATTCATGACCACCAACCGGCTGCATAGCCCCACACTACCATGAACTTTAATACCTCTGCCCATTTCACCCCTATCTCTCAGAATTGAAATAGAAGTAGATATTAACATATGATAGGGATAGTCCTTGGCCATATGACCAATCTCATCATATACATAGAAAACTCTAAACTTGCCCTAATGGCCACCCTATATTGCTGAACCAGAAAACCCACAAAAACCTCTAAAATCTCTGCCCCTAGGAGTCTGACCTATAAACTTACCAAAATGGTGCACCTTTTTGGATCTTCCATGAGATACCCGGGGAATATCCTCAATCACCCTAGAGTAATCTACAACGCTCCAAAATAACGCTCTAAATATAACCATCTATGTAGTGGCTCATTGAAGAGTAGGAGGCATAGAAAGACTAGCTGTCTGAGACTTCGCTTGGGGATGTAACATATATGAAGGCAGAACTCTTACCCTCAGAACACCATACTCAAATACCGGTGCTGAAGGAGGAATAATACTCGGGGTCTGAGGAGTACCCAAAACAGAAATAGGTGCAACTGAGGATCCAAAATCATGACTGGAGGAACACCATAAATAGACTCTGGCACAGGTGGAGGTACAATACTCAAAGCTAGGTAAATAACAAACAAACTCAAAGGAGCACCCTCCAAACGGATCAACAGACGAATAAACAATCTTTCCAAGACTAAGGAAGAAGAACTTTAAGGAACTGAAGGGGAACCCACACCTCCAACATGCGTAAAACGAGGCTCTGGGAAAGTACCCTAGCACTACTTCTGGATGGGGTATATCAATAGGCCCATTTATACCCTCAAACCCTTCCACGACTCGTGGCAACGCCCTCTGGGTGAAGGCTCTGCATCTCTGATCGACACTATCTTCGTAGAAAGAGTAAAACATATCTTAGAGTGCAAGGTATAAAAGAATCTCGCAGGACAAGGAATAAAATGAGGGAATTTTCCTAAAGACATCCTATAGCCTCTTGAAGATAGATACAGAAGTCTATGTACTGATCTGTGAGATTCTATTAGACATCCCATTCTTATACAATTAAGACCAATGAAACTTAGTTCTGATACCAATTTTTCATGAATAAAAATTTAGGGTCATGATGACACTTATTGCAGCGTACATTGACAAGTAAGCTTATCACCCAAACTGATACATAAAAAGGGGAAAAGACAAAATACACCCAAGGTAAGGCTTCTAGAATGAAGTCGAACCATATAAGTATAATAAAGGTAGAAAGAATATTATCAACAATGTAATCGTAACTCCCCAAACCTAATGTCAATAGTATAAAAACATATCTAGTAAAACTCAAATCCAAATAAAATACATAAGATATCAAAATACAAAAAAAACTTTGTCTCTGAAATAAAAGAAAAGACAGAGTCTATAGAAAAAGGTAGTGGAATGCATACGGATGCCTGAAGTCAACCACTACCTTGAAAGCACCAAATATCACCCAAATCAACCAAGATGGGGCGCACTCGAACTTGGGCCTGTATTGAAAGGGCACAGTACGCATAAATATAGTCCATTTATACTCAGTAGGTATCATAGGTTGACCGAGCAAAGTAGATAATAACACATACAAAATACACATAAAGGGCACATCACCTACAATCAAAAAATGTCCCACAATGGTAGCCCAGAGCACTTGCACTAGCATTTCTATAATATCCACCTATACTACAATAAAATGCCATACAAGAATACAAGTATACATTAATACCACATGTAAGCAAATAAACAAGAACAACAAATATGAGGGCATCATATACAAGTAAGGAAAGATTGAATAAATAGGCAGATATCCAATCATAAAATCAATACGGTCATAAAATAAACACCACTTATAAAATGCAAAAGAAGAAGAAGATGATGATTATAATAATGATAATGATGATAATGAGGATAATAAGGGTGAAACGTGAGGTTTCCGCACAACCTTTATATACACCTACGAAGGAAAGCCTCCCAACATAGAACCCATGGAGGGTTCGTCAACCCATGGAGGGTTCGTCAACCCATATACTACCCTGTATGAACCTACATAGGTAAGTCTCCCAACGCAGGACCCATGGGGGGTTTGTCAACTCGTATACAATCAATATCCATGAATCTTCTTCGGCATTAGCTTTAGAGAGGTCTATAAGATCTAATATCCAATACTATTATCCATGACTCTTCTCTGGCATAACCTTCAGAGAGGTCTATAAGATCCAATACCACTATCCATGACTCCTCTCCCACATATCCCTCGGAGAAAGTCTATAAAATTCTATGTTCCTAGTATTTCCAGAATCTTCAGTATTTCTAGTGTTTCCCAAGCATATAAAACACAATTAAGTATGACAAACAACAACAATAAGTAAACATATATAAAGCATACAACAAAATAGTGAAATTATACGTATGATGCCATGAGGATGATGATGCATGTTCATAAACAACCGCAAAGAGTATTTCAACAACCAACCACAACAAGCATTTCCATAACCAACCAATATATCAATCATGTGAGCGAATTATCCACTTATTATTTTCAACCATCCATGAATTTACACATGTATGATATGCCAACAAGTATGAATATATCACAATACTCTAATAGCACCACATTAGGCATTTTCAGCAACACAATACAATTGTTCGTATGCAACATATGCTATCAACATCATGTAGGACATAATATCTCAAATTAAATAATTACATCACATATAGGCCCCCACATGGGAACAACTCATAAATAGCCTTTTTTCATAATTATTTTTCACCCTTAACATGCATATTGTATACAAATTAACTACCTAGCCCAGTCTAAAAGAGTTAAGTCATAGCCTACCTAGAATGCCGAAACTAGTCCACTATACTTTGATCTTGAAGTCCTAGTCCTCGTGAACAATCTTGAAATCAACTAAAACTAAGAAATATAAAATCTACGCGTCAAAACTAAGCCAACGATACTCATATTGCCTACTTTTAGTTCGGGGTCAAAATAGACCCCCAAAATAGGTTTTCAAAAAGGAATGAAAAAATCATAAATTTATTTCAAAAACTTTTCCCCTTACCTTTAGGAACCTACAATTGAAAATCCAAGTCAAATCGAGTTAAAAATGAGGTTCAAATCGAAAAAGAATTATTTTTAAACTTTACAAGGTAAAATCTTTGATATCCATTTCAAAATCAAGAATCAAAGTTGTTTTGAAGGATAAATTGAGGAAAAACTAGTGATTATAAGATTAGGAACATTATACAAGTGAAAGGGAGTGAAATTGGAGTTTAAAATCAAGTCTAAATGTTTTTGAGATTTTGAAAAATAAATCAAGAGATTCAAGTAAGAAAAGGGTGAATTATTACCTTAAATCCGTAAGAGAAAAAAAATGGATGTTAATCTAGATTCCCAAGCACTAACAACTTCACTTTTAAGCTTTCACACTATTTTAGGGTTTTTGTCTCTTAAGAATGAGTGAGAAATGCGCCAATTCGCGACCTAAGGGGTCTTTTTATACCCATTCCAGGTCATCAGGAATGGCAATCGCACACTCAGGTGTGCAATCGCATACCCTGAGCTTAGAAGAGGGTGTGGTGATCACCAGACTACCCTATGCGATCACACTACTGCCCTGCACATAATGTGTGATCGCGGGCCACACCAGATGACAACTGAAAGCTAAATTTTCCAATTTTTTGCTAAGACCTCAGGATTCATTCGAAATCCGATAAATATAAATGAACTATGTATACATACTAAATTCGACCCTCCAGACTCAATGGCGATATCCAATTTTTGAAAAGGTCATATTCATAGAGTTGACCCCCAAAATCTGAAATCATAATTTTTCAAACCGAGGGTCGAAATGAGGTTTAAAATCTACAAAACCAGACCAAACATGTTACTACCCTAAAATCAACGTTCAAGATCTGTTGGCACAGACAGTTCAACAATCTGTCGCACGGATCAAAAGATAATCACAAAAGTCCATAATAAGGCTCTCGAGGTCACCAAAAACCACAATAACGCATAAATGATACTAAAATGCATTGAGAACCGTGTCAATCAATCCCACATCCCAGAAGTACCACAATGCAACTATGGGGAGGGGTAAAATAGTCAAATCACACAAAAAAACACATTTCACATATTTCATCAAAGTTTCAGTTCGTTACAGTATGTATGTATGCACTTTAGAAAAGTGATTTGAAATTTTTGCGCTTCATTAAAAGACTCCGCAATAGATAAAATCATTTTTTCCTACATGTCTCAAATAAAACTCTAATTATATATAAACATTAATGATATTATACTCTAAAAAAATTCAAAAGGAAAAAAGTTCCAAACAAAAACTGTCGTGTTTTATGCTTTTCCTTTTACTTCCATAATTTTCTAGTTCCAAAAACAAAAAATTGTCTTTTCCTTAACAAAATATTGTCATGTTTTAATTTATTTTTTTACTTCCATAGTCTTTTAATTTCAGCAACTATTGTCTTTTCTTATATTTCTCAATGAAATATTCTAATTATACATAAATACTAAAAAATTTAATCAAATTCCTTATTTTATCTAAATTAGAAATCATAATATTTAACACTTCTAATCAATAATAATTTTACCTCATATACGAAAAGAATTTGTAAAATTTCATAAAAGTAAATGAAATCATAATATTTAACACTTCTAAATTAATTGAAAATTTACCTTACATAAAAAAATTATATAATGTAATTCTATTTTAGTAATATTGTGATCAAACTTTACCACATAAATATAATCACTTCTGCTACTTACTATTCTTCTTATTTTGATTTATGTATTCATTATGAGCATTTTTTCCGTCTTTTTGTATTCCTTTAGTTTAAGTTAATAGTTTTGAAGATTATATATGAATTATACATAATCAACAATTGATAATAAATTCTCGTGTTTCCATTTCAGTTGAAAATTTTTGATAAAAAATTAGACGAAATAAGTGTGTTATTGCCGAATGAAGTGGCGAAAAGATCAAAGGTTTTTATCATCGGAAAAATCATCCGTTTATATTACAGAAATGGTGATTCAACTACTCTTAAAAGAGGTAGTTCTGATATTATGAGAGTGAAGTTTCTCGTAATCTAAGATTTTCTGTTGTTTTCTCTTATTTTGTTCTTTAGTAAAAATAAGTTAATTCTTTCAATCGTTATAGTATGCATGAAATATTTTATTTCTGGCTGCGAATTTTATTTTCTTTATGCATGTTATTTCTTTGATTCTTTTATCCATGAAATAGACATACACTCGTGTGTTTTATATGTATACTTCAAGGTGCGCGCGCTACCCATTTCAATTACCTAAGAGGCAAATCGGCACATTGCCACTACCTTTGTCAATACACAAGATGACATCATCGATTCTATGTCTAAAAGTGTCTAATTGAGTCATTTGATGGGTCATGGCCCTAGGCCTTAATTTAACTTAAAGTCACTTTTAGGCTTAAGTTGTAAAGGCATGCGCTATACATACTTGCCTTCTTAATTTCATTTGGTAGATCATTTTGGGTATTGCTTAATTACTCTAAACAATAGCTTAATTTAAGTTCATATAGTTGATAGTTCATTAGAAGAATGATTAGGAGTGGAATCTCTTAGTTTCTTGGTTAACTTCGTTGTTCAATCGAATTCTATGATTTTCCCATTTGTGGAATCAATTGTAATTTCTTGTTCAACTTGATTGTCGATAAATGACTTGGATAAATTGGGAGGTGAAGGTATAAGCCCTTTTTCTCCCATAATCCTCATTGCGAATCAATAATCTTCATATCCTTTATTTCATTTGGTATTTTGTGTTTTCTTCTTTTCCGCATTTGAATTCTAATTTTTGGATTAGGTTTGTATCATTTGGTATTAGAGCCAAGGCTAAAGGATTTTCCCATCAATTCTCAATCCTAGGATCAAAATTAGAAAATTCATATAAAAAAATAGAGTTTATCAAAATTTAGAAATATACAAGTTTGATGTTGAGTTTGTTTGTAGTTTTCGACGTTAGAATCGAATTCCTCTAATATCATAGTGTCTAGATCCAAATTCTTAGTTAACTTAGAGGTAAGTCAAGTTTTCACCATTGTCACATGTGAAGAACTTTAAGTGGGTTTGAATTTTTGGAAGAGTTAGATTTCACTTGAAGTTCCAAATATAGTGGGCCTTGTTCGTGACAATGAAAAGAACTAGAATTTGAAATTTGAGGTAAATCCAAGATGAAAACATATGGGTTGAAAGTTTGAAACATTCAAGGCATTCTTCGTATTCTTCATATCTTGTTGAAGAATAACACTCTAAAGATGTTGTTTGATCCCCAAAAAAGAGTCAAAAGGAATTGTACTTGTTTGAAACAAAGGTAGTACAAGGGACCTCACAAAAGGATGAAATATGGTGTCAACAGGTAAGCTACCAACTCCCAATCGGTGAAGCAAAAGTACCATCGCCAAAGGGGGTGACACTCTGTTGAATAAAGCATAGCAACACCAAATTACACTTGGATACAACGTCTAATTCGGTGCAGGGGTGCCAAATCAACGATTTTCCATTCCAATCGGCAATACCCTAGCTCAAATTGGTGATTCTCCTTACATTTATGCAACACTCAAGTGTCTAGAACTTTGAGAATTCATATTCCATAAACAAAATTCAGGTTCTAATCTCTATTTCCTTATTTCAGGTCTAAATCACTTCTAATCTCTTAAACTACCTAACAACTAGTAATTCACCTACTTAGTTACGGCGTAGTTCTTGTGTACGTTTTATTTGTGCCAATTTGTTCAAGATTTTATAGTTTTACACCTTCATTGAATATTTTTTATTCCTATTATTTTCATTTGAGTCATTCATTTTTTTGGTCAAATAAGAACTACTCTTTCATAAGGGCAGGAAATTATGATTGGTTGAATGAAGGTTACTTGATAGCAACTTCTAGTGGAAATATAGAAGGTAAGTTGAGGGTTCTATATGAGTGGTGTGAGACTTTTACCACTAACATTGTTCGTTGAATATTGTAGTTACCATGTCTCATATAAGTGAGAAACAAGTTAAGGAGAGTTTCATAAACCTTATAGTATCCATGGCTGACATAGCAAAGCGATTGACGGATATAGATAGAAGAATGAGAGGGATGGAGAAAAGGCTAAGGGGAGTTAAGTTGGAAATAAGGGGAGCACCTCATTGAGTTGGGAATAAAGGAGTAAGGAGAAGATTGGAAACAACACTCACTATTACTTTGAGACAATCATGATCCACATCAGGGCCTGGCCGTGACGGGCATCTCAAGTCCGCCAAGGACCGGAGACCACCCCAATTTCTTAGTCAACAGAACACAAAACACACTAACATAGACTAGTGTCCAAACATATAACAAGATAGAGTAACATAAGTTCAAGGATTCTAAGTTATCTCAATAATCACCAGCCACCAGCTGATACCGATAACCAATAACAATTACCAACACAACACCCAAGTCCACAGTACCCATAAAGCCTCTAACAAAACCGAATACCAATAAAGTGTCGGGACATGCTCCCAACCGTAGCCAATAAGTATGAAATAAAGTCTAAAACATAAGAAACCAAAACATGAAATAAAGTATTTCACAGGATGGAAGCTTACCACTTTAAGTTAACTCATGAACTACCTACGAACACCTGACCACTGCGTAAGAAAGGTAGAAGATATTCCGGTGCCTGCATTATGTGGGGATACAACATCTGAAGATGGTTAGCCATTGTAGAGCTAGCATGAAACTCAGGGATAAAGGAATTAATAATACCATGAGTAATAATTCAAAACCAGTCAAATCCCATTCACATCATTAAATGCAAATACATATATATAAATATATCACATACTAGGGTAGGAATAAGGCTTAGCATAAACTTTTAAAATCTTAACTTGGATTGTGTATCATAGCCATCATAATCAAGGCACCTAGGGGATATATGGTCCCAGCTCTCCCCAGCTGGAAGGACCCTAATGCATATAGCCGCACAAACCAGAGGATATCATCATACCAACCCCACTTGCATGTTCATTATCATGCCATAATCCATTAACTATTACACATGGGAAATTCATGACCCCTTAGGTTCAATTAGCATTCACAGGGGGAATTCACATATCCTAAAGTTCAATAAAATCATACCAGGGCTCATTAACCTTTTATGAAAATGCATTAGTTCAAGTGAGAAAGTTATGTGACAAAGCTATATAGCATTAAGAATTTCACATTTAGGTTGAGGGAACTCAATTTCCAAAACCATATGTCAAAGAAAAATAAATCACAATTTGGGAAAACTTAACCCCCTTGATTATTCACCAATACTATGCACCCCACAAGTTCAAAATCTTTAAGAAAGCATAAATAATTCATTATAAATCATGGAAAATCAATTTAAGAATCATTCATGTCAAAGCCCTCAACCATATCGAAACCCTATTTTAAATCCACATAATTAACCATGTAAATTAATGCATTTAGTAAAGTGAGTTTAAGGGTAGAGTAACATGCTTGAAATACCTAAGGTTATGGATAGAATTCAATCCTTGAAGGTCTACTTGACCCACTTCATGGAAACCATATGTATTGATGCTTGGGAGAATTTGAGCAAGAAGAGAGTGTGTTTAATATGTATTATGGATGAAAATAGTGTCCCAAGTATGATTATAGGTCATGGGTTATTATTGGAATAAGATAAAAATGTCTAGCATACCCTCATTAAAAATTTGGAAAATAAGCCGCCAGTCGTTACGGGTGACCTTACGATTCGTAGGGTCACCCTACGACTCGTTTCCCCTCAATCGTAGTCTAGACTGTGTCCCGGACCACCAACACTAGTCTAGTTATGTAAAGGACCTTATGACTCATAACAAGTTTATAAGACTTGTTATATCCTAATCGTACTCAGGACAGATTACTTTGGGCATCACACTGGTTTCCTTACGGACAAGACTATACGAGTCCTTTAGAGTCCTTATGACTCGTAACATGATAGTCATAGTCAAATTAGTGAATTATACAAATCTCACTGGGCACATTATGATTTAGTCCTATGACCCATAATTACTCTCTTTGACTCGCAAAGAGAGTCGCAGTCAGGGCGGTAAGCTCAAAACTAGGAATTTTCTAGGGACCAACACCTGAGGTGTTTTAGAGACAAACACGTAACCTATGTAACTCTTACAACCTAAATGCCCAATATAACAACAACCTACATTATGTCCATACACTAATATCAATTGCTAAATACAAACCACACAATATCCGAATCCTCAACCATATTGCTCTCCAAAAGAGAGCCATTTATTTATGGACAACTGAGTTTCACACTATCCATTATCTCGCAAATCATATCAAATACCTATATATAACTTCATGATTCACTCCATAATTACTTTACCAAGCCCCCCATATCACAATTCCTTATATTATGAGTTGAATGATAAAGTCAATAAAAATGAATTTTACACGATAGAGGTAGAAATAAACAAGGTGTACCAAGGCAAGGAGTTCAACATCAAGGGTATGGAGGAAACCAAGGTGGGAGAAGAAAAAGGTATGGAGATAGAAGAGTTAGGTATGCGGATAAAAGAGATAATAAATAGAATAGAGGATATAGGAATGGTAATCTTGTAGATGATGATAACCAAGGGTTGAGCACAATTAAAGTTATACTTCCAAGGTTCAAGAAGAGTAGTGACCTGGAGGAGTTTCTAGAATGGAAGATACAATGTGAGAGAATATTTCTGACCCATAACATCTCAAAAAAATTGAAAGAGAAGTATTCCCTTACTCAATTTGAGGGATACACTTCTACTTCGTGGGAATTTAAGAGATGAGAAAGGGAGAGCCATCATGTGTATGAGTTGCCAACATGGAAAGAGTTGATTAATCTCATGGAGTTTCAATACTTGACTCCAAACTACTACTAAGAGAGGAATAAGAAGTTTTATATGTTAAGAAAAGGCAACAAGAGTGTCAAACAATATCATGATGAGTTCGAGAATCTAAGAATGAAATCAAAACTTAAGGAACATATCTAATACACGGTGATACACTTTGTAGCTAACTTGAGATGAAATATTTAAGCCTTTGAGGCTTTAACACTATGGAGTCTTGAAATAATTTTCCATAATGCCTTTAAGATTGAGAAAAATTTGAAAAAAGATAAGTTATCTACAGTACAGGTTATTCAACCTCATCATGGAGAAAAAGTAATGAAAAATTAAAGTATGTTATCTCTAGATAGAAGCCTAAGAGTGATGATACACCTACTTTATTCAAGGGGGACTATAAGTCCAAGGTCATCGAAAAACCCAAGGAATCTAACTATTTTAAACCAAATGCTTCTTAGCCTTATGTTGTCCAATGTTATAGGTGTCAATAAAGGGAGAAATTGTAATACACCGTACTTCTACCTAGCTTAAAAATTATCCCAAAATATTAAATGCTTACTTTAAAAGATGAATCCATTTTTATACATGTGGAATTTTTAAGATTTTGACTTTTTGTTGTGTGAGAAATTGAATAAGCTTTCCATCGATACCAAATTTTCCCAAATCTGATATTCGGGCGAAGAGTTAGAGCCATTTTAGTAAGATAGTATGCCACCTGAGCCATCAACGCGTCGCGGAGCATGCCAAAATGGCAATCGTCGAATCCAATGAGCCTCCGCGATTATGGCGCATCGCACCAAGGTTCAAATTTAGAATTTGTCCCTTTCCAGTGTCTCAACGCGATACCACCACATCGCGGTGAGCTTCTAGATCCCATCCAGTATTGCAAAACAATTTCACCGCGTCGCGCCATGATGCAATTTCTCAGTAGTCATTTTCCAGAGACACGACGTGACATCACTGCGTCGCGTCAGGTGCCCAAATTGGGTTTTCAATGTCAAAAAATAAAAAAATTCTAAGGGAAATTGGGTCTTTTTCCATGACTTAGATCAGCCTTTAACCACAAAATTATGCCCTAAAAATCCTATTATATCATTTTTTTCTCACTTTCTCTCAAGAACTAAATCCTTCTCTCTCAAGAGGCAAAACTCCTAGCTCAAGAAATCAAGGCCAATTCCAAGAATCTCTCCAAGAGCCTCAAGAACTTAGATTTCCAAGTATGTCATGTGCTCATCCAAGGGTTCCTTCCACCCTTGGAGTCGAAGAAACCTTTTAAAAAACTCAAGATAATGTTCTGTGAATTTCATGATTTAGTTTGATTGCGTTCATGACTATTATGTTAATGGGTTCTCTAGTTCATGATTTAATTGCAATATCTATGTGAAATAAAGTGATATATGTGTAGTATCATGTGATACCATGTTAAACCCTTGAAATTTGTCAATAGGAATGTGAATTATGATGCCTATTTATTGAATAGCGTTATGTGCATATGTTATGCTGACTAGGTGTTTGATGAATTGCCATGTGAGTTAATAAAAGAAAAAAATCATGCCATGCTAGTTTATGTGCAAGTTGTATCATGCAAGTGTTTGATAAATTGTCTATGAGAATGAAATAATGCCATGCTATAGTATGCTAATGTGTTTTTCTCATCCATGTACAAGAAATGTATCACAAGTGTTCGTTGAAATATCTTAATGAAAGAATAATGAACATGTAATTGTTGATCTTTCAAGCTTGTTCCATGATTTATTTATTATGCTATAGAGTCTTGGGGGTATTTAATACCTGATAATTTAGCTATGTGCCTAGAGCCAGTGTCAATTTTCATAATACTCTCAGCCAAGCCACGATTAGTAGAATTCAGTCAGTCACATGACTCAGGAAAAATTAGTAAATTCAGTATCAGTCCAGTACTCAGTAATAACAGTAATCTCAGTAATCTAGTAATCTTAATACTCAGAAATCTCAGTCAATTATATGATCTCAGTAGTATTCCATTAGTCAACAGAATCCAGTGAACTCAGTTCAGTCCAGTTAATCAGTACAATAAGTAACAGATCAGTCAGTTCAGTGTCTATTCATATGGGAGTAGGATTCAGTACCGAGTGAACCCAAGAATGGGAACACACACTGTCAGCAAAGGGCGTGATTCTTAAAAGCAATCCTTGCCTTCCAGAACTATGTAGCTAGCATAGGTTAAGACATAAACACTTTCAGTTGAGAGTTGATGAGGTGGATTAACACTGTCAGATGAGGGTCCCATCGTTCTCCTTTGGGGACACTGTCAGATGTGGGTCACTCACAGCTTGTCCTTACCAATGGCGCGGTATTGACACCCTTCCAATTGGGGCTATAGATTGGACCCCAACTCAGCTATAATAGCATAGTAGGGGCATGTCGGTTAGATGAATTCTCCCATAATTTCAGTTGCAAAATTAGGACTATCAGATATAGTCACTCAGTCTCAGTAATAGAACTCAGATAATTCTTCAGATATCAGGACTGTCAGATATAGTCACTCAGTACAGTATGAAACTCAGCTAGTTTTATCAGAATCTAGACTGTCCAATACATTCACTTAGTACTATCTATCTCAGTTATAAATAGCTCATTTTATCAGTATTCAGACTCAGTAGTCAATATTACCACTTATTCAGTTTCAGTTACTTATCCATGCATGTATTCTCACGTTCATGTTGTACAGTCAATTAGTATTTTTCATGCATATGAACCCTTTGCATTCAACCTACCTCACTTGCATACCAGTACATTCAATCGTACTGACGCATTTGCGCTATGGTGTTTTTATACCCATAGGTTCAGAAGCACGAGCTCCAGAGCATCAGTAGCATTCTAATTTTAGTAGTCAGAGTCAATAGTGAGTCCTCATCATTCGAGGATGTTATTATTAAATTATTTTATTCCTTCAGTATTTAGTTTATTTTAGTAGTTCAGAGTTATTTGGGGACATATCCCATCAACTCCATAATTTTTAGACAGTTTAGAGGCTTTCAGACTACAACATATTTCAGATAGTTTATTTCAGTTTTGGGTATTGTTAGACCCCATTATAGACATTATTTTATATTCAGTATTAGTTCAATTTTAAACCTTATGGTCTTACAACTTATATTACACATATTTATAGTATATTATTCATTGCTCAGTTACAAGAATCAGTCATGGGTTAGTTTGTGGTCCTTTGGGGTCATGAGCACCGTGTAGCATTTTGGGTACCAGATTCAGGGCGTTATAAAACTTTTCTAGTAAGTGCCCTAATTAGATAACTATTGTTGCATTTCAAGATATGTATCAAATCAAGAAAAAACTATAGAGCGTAGAAGAGAGTGAGAAAAAAAAGATAAAAGTGATATTGAGATAGAAGTCTTAGAGGGTAAAGATGAGCGACTTAAATAAGGGGTTAATTTTGTTTGTTTATAAAAAAAGAAGGTTTGATCCGAAAGGTGATGATGGATTGAATGTGAATGCTAACCTGTGTTGTTAGGCATTGTAATGACTTTATTTTTTTGGTGATTTATTTAATATATTTAATTTTTTGTAATTTGTCAATTTTACCCGTTTCTGTGGTTGGTTTATGATATTTTTAGGGTGGGGGCATAATTGGCACGATTCCTAATGTATTTCAGTGTGAATTATGTGAAATTATGGTTTTTGGTGGCTTGAAAAGCCTTATAGTCGACTTTGGTCAACATTTATTGATTTGTATGCTAGATGAAAAATGAATAATGCCAATAGAGTCAAAACATTGATTTTAGATTGGTAACAAGGTTGGTGTGGTTTTATGACTTTTATATCTCATCATGACCCTTTGTTCAAAAGTGGTGAAATTGAGTTTTGGGGGTCAACTTTGTGAAAATGACATTTTTTTTTCCAAAAGTTGATATCGCCATTGAGTCCATATCATCAAATTTGATAGGGTAGCATAGTTTTTTTTTGCATACTTGAGATTTTGGATGATTCTTGAGGAGCCTGCAGAGACTTGGAATTCCAAGTCTCTACAGCTAGTGTACTTCTCAACTGATGCAGCTGCTAAAGCCGCCATATTAGCCGCTTTAGTGGTTGGCACTAAAGCGCCACTTGGTTACTTTAGCAGTCGAATACTAGTTAGGCAAGGGCACTTTAGAGGCCCTTGTACGCTTTAGCAAATGCACTAAAATGGACCTTGTCATGCTTTAGCAGACTGACATGCTAAGAGAGTACCACTAAAGCAAAAACATGACCACTTTAGTGACACCTGGAACCTGGGTATAAATAATCCTTTTCTTTATTTTCTTCACCATTTTTGAGACTTGAAGCTTGGGGATCGTGTTTTTTGAGTATTTTCTTCCATTTCTAAGCTTGGATAAGCTCCAAAACTCCTATTTCAACTACTTTTATTCAATTTTATCATTTAAGTTTTGTTTAAACACTAATTTAAAGGTAGAATTTAGTGATTTTATCTCAGAAGGCCCAAATAATCATTTCTTCAATTCATACTCCAATTTTATTTTATTTTCACTTGGGTATTCTCCTATGAGTTCCTTTAATTTGGGAAATATGTTTTTACACAAAAATTTCAATTTCACCTTTTTTTAATAAAAACCCATTTTGGTGGTCCATTTTTGACCCCAACTTATGGATTGACAATATGGGTATTGTTGATTATCTTATGATGCATAGATTCTATATTTGTACATTTTAGTTAATTCTTAATTTGTTCATAAAGGAAGGGCTCTAAGTAGATTATTTTTCTGTCTAATTTTTGGCATTCAAGGTAGGTTCTAGCTTAACTTCCTTTAGACTGGATTGGCTAGTTAATATTGGTACAAAATTATGTTAAGGATATGGGAACTAATCATGAAAATAGCTATATTATTATATTATGCCTATGTAGGGACCTATATCATTTCTAATTAGTGGTTTGGGGATACTATTTACTATGTGTGACAATGTGGGGTCTTATATAACACCGTTGGCCTTGTGTATATGAAATTAGTTGTATCTTGTTTGATGAAAAAGCCTAATATGGTATAAATGGTATATTTTGGTGTATTTACTCTATTGGCATATGGATTACATTGGTTTTAATAGATGGTTAGAATATTAACTAGATTTTTGTCCCATTTGGTTGGTATATTGGTTGGATATGAAAATTATCATTTTGTTTAGTTGTGAGCATTACATCTACATATCATAACATTCATGAAACATTGGTACTACAAGGGAAATACTAGAAATACTGGTTTTTTCTGATAGAAAATATGATATCTTTAAAACCCTTTACCAATGGATGTGCTGGAGAGGAGATATGGATATGATATAAGATATGGATTGTATATGAGTTGATGAAACCCCCATGGGTACTACCCCAGGAGCACAACTCGATAGGTGTATTTAGAGGTTGTGCAATGACCTCGTATATTGTCATCATCATCAACACATTTTGCATAGATAGTGCTCTTTTATGTTGTTTTATCCTCCTTGATATGAAATTTTCTATATTTATTACTTATTTATTTCCTATATGTGTGATATATGTATACTTGTGCTTCGTTGTTAGATTTATGTGTGTCATATATGAATATTATAGAACTGTTAGTGCAAACGATGTGGGCTACCGCTTGAGACATTTTCTGATTATAGGTGACATGCCCATAGTGTGTATTTTGTATGCTTTATTTTTTACTTTGTTTAGATGGCCTATGATACCTACTGAGTATAAGTGGACCGTACTCACCCCTACTTCACCCTTTTGGTGCAGATCCAGGAATTAGTACGCCTCACGACAGTTGATTCAAGTGATACTTGGGTCCCAATTGAGGTAGCATGTAATGACCCTTTAGGTAATTATCCATATTTTTTCTTATTTTCATTGTTAGAGATTTTCCAAATTTTCCCCAAGTCATTTATGACTTTGATGGAATTTATAGTTTGATTACCAGGCAGTTTATTTGGGTTTTAGAGTCAATTCCCTGTTTAGAAGTCTTCACTGGTTTCAAATGTCCAATGGGCAAAAACTTTAGTAGAACAATCTCAGATACAAATTCCAATTACACCCGTAGCTCTGGAATATAGCTTTTTAGATAGGTAGACCTTTGGTTCGGGTCCTAATGCACCCGAACTCATTTTGACCTATTGGTCGGGAAGTGAAAAAGTTCAAAATTCAGGTGTAGGACCCATATTTGGTCGAAACAACATCAAATGGAAAACACAACTTTGCCAACACATCAAAAACATCAAATTTAGTGTGGCTACATAGTTTAGTTGATTATATAGTATTTTGAACAAATACCGAGGCATAGGCTAAAACTTGGAATTTCTTCTAAGTTTCAATTTTTACCTAGTGTAAAAGAAAGGATACCGCAATCGCATTTGCATGAATGGAAATTGCCATGCCACGATCGCGGTCCATGGATAGTGATCGCGCCACCTCTTACCTAGGACGGGTATTTACAGGCCATCTAGGCAACGTTTTAGATATTCTTCACTCACTCTTGAGACCTAGGAACCTTTGAATGGTGTATTAACTTTAAATTGAGTCTTGGGTACCCCCTGGAAGCTTAAATAACATATATTTTTATGATTAACAATGAATTTGAGGTATGAATCCTTCCATTACATGTTTGAATTTATTAAAATTCTGACCAAAACCCCAATTGACTTAGAGGATTGATTTTATCCCAAATAAGTTTATCCCTTACCTATTTCTAAAGTGTTATGATTACTTAATCGTGTATGACTATTGGGTTGACCTCAAAAATTGTGTTTTTCATAAGTGGGACCCACTTGGAGTTTTTGGTGTTGCGTTTGGACCTAAAGAACTATGGTACAATATAGCTGTAAATATTCTCATTATAATGCGTAGATTGTGTTTTTGATAGCTTGGCACCTTGAAGAAGCTTCTCGAAAAAAAAGAGTAAAGGTTTAGCGGTTCGTACACTTTCTTTGGTTTTGAGGTAGTCTGGGCTTGTTCCTTGTTGGATTGTGCTATGCGATAGTATAATTATGATGTCTTACTAAATTTGGAAGGTGTTTTAGGTTTTGGATTGATAAATGGTAAGACTCGGGTTAGTTGCATTATTTAGTTCACTTGAAATTATAGTTTGAAATGCTTAACTTGTAGGCTTGAACCTTGGGGAAACTAGACTTCATGTCTCATGGTTATCATTGGGAATTCCTTTGTTACTAAAGTTGTGTGTGAATGACCTTGTCACTCATGTTGTGGGTAAGTTGTCCCTAGTGCTAACAATTAAAGAAAGTATCTTAGATACTATGATTGAATTAGGTATAATGTTGGGATGGACCTTTACCTTAAGACTAGTGGTGGCTTTCTATACATCTAAGAATGGATTTAGATACCTTTGCCTAGTCTCGAGTAGAAGTAGATTAAAAATGTAATTGGGGAATTAGAAAGGGTTCCTTAACCCACCTTAAGCTCGAATTGACATAGTTCTCTTGAAGACATTAGACGACTACTAAATGCTAAGAAAATGCTCCCTTGGAAACATGTTGGCTAATTTGGGTAATTATGTTATGGTAAGGAGATTAAAAGTGATGTATATGGTTTGTTCACTAAATTACCATAAAGGTTACAAGTAACTATGGATTAAGCTATCAATTAAGCCCATGTAAACATTATCATGTATGTCATTAATTAAATTATTATTTTGGACTTTGGGCATGCTATTACTAATGATGTACTCTTGTTTAGTAACCAAACTAGTAACCATTCTGGAAAGCCCTCATGTTGCTAATATTATGTGCCTTGACACTAATCCTTCTAGAAGGCATGTTTATTGACTATTTGGGAAGTTATGTGGATAATTATGCTTGAAACCAGAAGATAATTGTAATACTAATGTCATATATATCTATCTATTGATGAATTGACATGAAAGATAAATGTTGAGTATTGGAGGTATGCCCTTCTTTACTTTTCCTTTAAAATTATTTATTTTAGCCTCGTGGGGCTTGTCATCTACTTTAGCCCTTGTGGGGCTTGTCACTTACTTTAGCCCTCATGGGGCTCATCATTTACTTTAGCCCTTCTGGGAATTATTTTTTAATATTAATAATTAAATTTCATATTATGATGATATTGATACCTGGCTAGTCCGAAGGATTTTATGATGATTATATAAATGCTCGACAAGTCCGGTGTGTGACTATGATTATATTTCCAGCAAAGTCGGGGGATAATTGTTGATCTCCCTATGTGTACATCTATCGATTCGAGTTCAGCTAGCCCTATGTATGGAAATTGTATGTACAAATGTGTATGTACTTTTTTACATGTAATGTAGGTAAATTGTTGACATTTGGATACTGGTTGTATCCCACTAGTATTAATTTCTTATAAAGGGGTGTAGTTAATGATTTATGATGACTAAGGATTAGTGATAGATATTGTTTAATTAACTAATCAAGACTAGTTGGTATATGGAAACTAGTGTAAATTAAGGATTCACTTAAGTGTGTAATGTTAGTGATAATGGTTGGTTAGGTAAGTGATGTTGACTAATATAATGGCTTTGTGGTGAACAGTTGCCTGATAAATAATTATATAAGGTGATGGCTAGGATTCTAATGGACTAGTTAATGATCCTTATTTAGCTAATGAGTAGTGGCTAATATGTATTATGGATAAGTAACTAATAATGGTAATTGTGTGGAATATAATGATATGGTCGATATTGGTAGCACTTGAAAGTTTGGTAAAATGACCGATTGATGATAAATGTGAAATACAATTGAATATTATTGAGAACTAGATTCTTTGTTAGTTAAATGCCTTATTATTATCTCTCTTGGGTGTACTCTCCCATAGTATATGATGCGGTGATGAGTTTTTTACTTTATGCACCAGTTGACGTATGGGTGCCAACTTGTTACTTATGCTTGCTTGCGTGTACGATGCGTTATGGTCCCGAATTGTCTATTTCTTGTGCATGCCGCTATCGGTATGTGTTGAGTCATCTATTCTATTATTATTTTGATTTACTTACTCATTATATATAGTGATGATGGAGATGATTCAGGTTTCATTCTGTACCTTGACTTATTTAGGATTATTTGGTATTTAACTATCTTTATATCATGACTTCGCTTAGTCGGCCAATGATGCCTACTGATTACCTATTGTTTTGGTATTCACACTACACTTTTGTTCCTTTTGGTGTAGATCTGAGTACTAGTTGCCATCGTTGATTTGAGCTCGTGGGGAGTTAATCTTTCGGAGTTAGGGTGAGCTCATGGAGTTTGAGTCACCCATTTTCCCTCTATCTTTTACATTCAATTATTAGTATTGCAGAAAGATGTATTGACTATACTTTAAGTCATTTGGGTTATATTGTCAACATTATATGCTCTTGTACTGGCTTCACCCATTTGTGGATTGGTATCGTATAGTGACTATTTATCTATGATAGGACACTTTGCTTATATTTTAACTTTTGTTTATTGGATTTCGCTTATGTTTTCATTCTTTATTGAATTAACCCATTGCGTTAGCTCCGAGTTATGGTATCAACTTACCTACTGGCGGGATTTAGTATGTGCCATCATGACCTGTAAATTGGGTCATAACAAATTGGCATCAGAGCCTAGGTTTCACTGTTGTTCTTGGTACAAGAGAAAGTGTCTAGTAAAGTCCTACGAATTGGAATGTTGACGTCCATTTTCTATCATTGAGAAACTATGGGATATTCTGAGGTTTTGGATCATGCTAGTGTGATAGAGGAGATGCACTGTGATAATCGTAAGGGTCGTGATAAGAGACCTATATTTTAGGGTAGATATAATAGGAGTCGTAGTAGTTCCCAATTCAGAGGTGGTAGTTCTCATATTGGGTATTCTCCGAGTCTATATTTTTAGCCTCAAAGTTAGCCTAGTAGACTAGTTTAAAAAGCTCTTTTGATAATTAATGGAGCTCAGTCTAGTGCTATTGGTCGCCCTAGTAAGGGTGGTGACCAATCTTTGAGAGGTTCATCTATGGGTCAGTCTAGACACGGTGGTTATTTTGGGTCAGCCAGATCTGTTGGTTCTGGTTCGGCTCATACTTCTTATTTTACTATTGGACTTCTTGGTTTTTATTTATGGGGTTACCTTAATCGTGGGTCAATAGTTGTTTTACCCATGGTACTTTCCCTATTAGAGAAGTTCACCTCTCGGGTAGAAGTAGTTCTCATGGTCACAAGGGTGGTTACTAGGGTGCTCGAGGTTGTTCTCAGACAAGAAGGATAGGAGGTCAGTCAGGTGCCCATCCAGGTAGTGTCCATGGTCAGTTATTTGCAGTACCTGCTAGACCTAATCTCGAGACTCAGATGGTATAGTTACAGGTACAATTTTAGTGTGCCGCAAGATGGCTCTTGCTGTATTTGATCCTAAATCCACTTATTCTTATATATTTACTTATTATACACCATGATTGGAGTTAACTATTAATTTATTATCAGTACCTTTGTGCATATCTACTCTTGTGGGTAATTCTTTAGTAGTGGATCGAGTCTTCAGATCATGTGTTGTGCCAGTTATTGATGTTGATACTTGTGTTGATCTTCTTATTCTGGATATGCTGGATTTTGATGTGATTCTGGGCATGGACTGGTTATCTCACTATCTTTTCGTCATGGATTGTTTTGCCAAGACCGTTAGACATGGTCAATGTACCCTAAATTTTGTGGTAGAGAGTGGTTATCCATGAGCCAACAGGGATTATCTCTTATGTTCATATTAGGAGACTTAGTTTGAGGGATTGCGAGTCTTATCTTACTAATATTTATGATACTCATATGGAGAGTCCATCACTTGACTCTATTCTTGTTGTTTGTGAGTTCCCTGATGTGTTCACTATAGACTTGCTTGGTATTCCCATATTCATGATATTGAGTTTGATATTGACCTTGAGCCTGACATTCGACCTATTTTTATGGCACCTGACCATATAGCTCTTGCCGAGCTTAAGGAGCTGAATTCTCAGCTTCAGGATCTTCTCAATAAGGGTTTTATTTGACCAAGTGTGTCCCCATGGGGAGCTCCTATATTGTTTGTAAAGAAAAAAGACGATTCAATGTGTATGTGCGTTGATTATAGGCAACATAATAAGGTGACGGTGAAGAGCTATTATCATATGCCTTGCATTGGTGATTTATTTAACTAGTTGCAGGTGAAATGGTGTTTTCTAAGATTGATTTGAGGTCTTGTTACCATCAATTGAGGATTAGGGTTGAGGTTCTCCCAAAGATAGCTTTTAGGACCTGTTATAGTCATTATGAGTTCTTGGTGATGTCTTTTTTATTGACTAATTCCCCAAACACATTCATGGATTTGATGAACCAAGTATTCAGGCCTTATTTTGACTCTTTTGTGATTGTGTCCTTTGATGACATCCTTTTGTATTAAAGGAGTAGTGGGGAGTATGTACAATATTTGAGGATCGTGCTTTAGACTTTGAGAGATCATCTGTTTTTTGCTAAGTTCTCCAAGTGTAAGTTTTAGCTTGAGTCTATGACATTCCTTGCCCATGTGGTGTCTAAGGATGGTATTATGGTAGACCCAACCAAGATAGAGGCGATTCATAATTGGACTAGACCTACGAGTCCAATTGAGGTTCATAACTTCATTGGTTTTGCCGGTTATTATTGATACTTTATTGAGAGTTTTACTACTATTTTAGCCCCTTATGACCATATTAACTCGAAAGGAGGTTCCTTTTCAATGGTCCGCTGAGTATGAGTCGAGCTTTGGAAAGATCAAGTATTTCCTTATCTTAGCTCCTGTGTTAGATCTTATTGAGGGAAAGGTATTCACCATGTTTTATGATGCTTCGAGTGTTAGTCTAGGTTGTATTTTGATACAGAAGGGTAGTGCTATTGCTTATACTTCTAGACAACTTAAGATGAATGTGCGCAACTACCCAACTCATAATTTGAAGTTGGCGATGGTAGTTTTTGGCTTAAGATTTTGAGGCATTATATGTATGGGGTGCATTTTTAGATTTTCACCGATCATCGTAGCCTTCAGCCTCTTATAACCTAGTTAGAGCTAAATGCTTGACAACATAGATGAATGGAGTTGCTTAAGGACTATGATATTTCCATCTTGTATCATCCGGGTAAGGAGAATATGGTGGCTAATGCCTTGAGTCGCAAGGCGGTGAGTGATGTTGGGCGTATTTATACGTCTAAGCACCATAATTTACCCATGTTTTAGCTAAGTTTTGAGGATAAAATACATACTTCTTGCACTTTTAGTCCATTTCTTGTTAAGTGAGCTGACCTATGTGATTAGCATGCTTTTCAGGTACTAATGCGGAAGATTTCAGCACTTTAGGGACCTGTGGACAGCAAAGGAAAACTTCACATAAAAGGGAAGACAGCTTTTGGACTAAATGTGATGCATGGGAACTTTTTCCCGGGCAAACTCAACATTTTTAAGTAGTTAAGGATGCAGTAGCAACTTAATAGAGAAGGTTGTTATTAAAAACCTTATTGCTGAATTTTCAGCCATTATTCACATAATTCACATTCTGTATTTTTTTTTAAAGCAGAAAACGACTTAGCTTGAGCAACAGAGAGAGAGAAACACATTCCTCTCTTATTGTCGCTAGTCATCTCCATCGCCGAGACTGTTCTAAGTTTTGGTATGATGATTATGTCTATTTTGATTTTCGTTGTATTCATGAGTAGCTAAACTTATCTGTTAGGGTTATGGAAACCTTGTAGAATACTCTCTATTGCTATGGGTTTTTGAATTTATGATGTGTCATGCCATTTATATCATTACTCTCTTCATTTTGATTGAATTCTCGTGGTTACAAACATAGGGAATACACCATTATAGCAATAACTTGTTCGATAGAAAAGTTGTTGTTTGGAAAAGAGAGTGTGACAAGAAATTAGGGTTTCCAACCTCTAGTTTACACGTTAATGCCCTAGAAGGATTAACGTCTTGGAGAGTTCGTATAGTTTGTTGTACACTTTAGGTTCGAGAGAACTAAGGTGAATAAATCCTTGATGGTTGAAAAACACTTGGATTTAGAATTAGAATACGTCTCTCTATAAGTGCATGCATGTATAAAATCCGTATTACTCATAGTTAATATAGAAGTAGAAGCTACAAGGTGGACATAACCCTAACTTGTTATTCTCTGTGATCAAATATAACTACGCATATCATCTCATCGTTATACTGATAATATTATTGTGCATTTAAACCAAACCCCCTTATCTTGGAACCTTCGACCAACAGTCTAATAATAATCGCAATACTTAGTGATCATAGTATTCCCTGTGGGATTCGACACCCAACCCTGTTGGGTTCTATATTTGACAGCGACCGCTTACACTTTCTAACGAGAGTTGTAATTTGGGCGTATCAGTAAGTATGGGTAGTCTGGATTGCATATCAATTTCTCAGAGGCCTTAGGCATGGGACATTCAGTCCTTAGCCAATTTGATGGTTTTCCTTAATATATTAGACCCTAGAAGGATTTTGGCTAGTGTGGAGGTAAGTACCTCACTATTTAAGCAGGTTCGTGATTATCAATATGAGGATATCAAGCTTCGCTTCCTTTGTGATTAGGTGTCGAGTGGTGAGTTCGAGCGGTAAAATATTTATTTTGTGGGTATTTTGGGGTTTGATTGCCGTATTTGTGTTCCTCAGGTTGGTGATTTGATTACGTCGATTCTGCATAAGGCTCACGCTCTAGATAATCCATTCATCCCGATACAACCACGATATATAGAGATTTAAGACAATATTATTGGTGAAGTGGAATTAAGAGAGATTTGGATAACTTTGTAGCCTGTTTCTTATCTTGTCAACAGTTAAAGATCGAGCATCAGTGTCCTGGTGGGTTGACCAGACATTTCCCATTCCTGAGTGGAAATAGGAATGGATTACTATAGACTTCATTAGTGGTTTACCTCGTACCCTCATGGTTTTACAGTGTTTGGTTGATTGTGGATCATTTAACTAAGTCAGTATATTTCATTCCTATTCAGGTAACCTTTAGTGTTAAGCGATTAGCCTATATCTATGTCTGGGAGATAGTCCGTTGGCATGGGGTGCCCATTTCTATCATTTTAGACCGTGGATCTGTGCTCACTTTGAGGTTTTGGAGAGCACTTTAGGAGGAGTTGGGTACTTAGGTGGATTTAAGTACAACCATTCACTCGCAGATCGGTGGTGAGTATGAGCGGACTATTTAGGTACTTAAGGATTTGCTCCGAGCTTGTGTCATAGATTTTGGAGGCCAGTGGCATCAACACTTATCCTTGGCAGAGTTTGCATACAACAATAATTATCATTTGAGTTTTAAGATGGTTCCTTTTGAAGTTTTGAATGGTAGGAGATGTCATTCCCCAGTCGGTTGGTTTGAGACTTTCGAGGTGAGGCCCCGTGGTACGGATTTTCTTCAGGACTCGTTAGTTAGAGTTAGGGTGATTCAGGATAGGCAAAGAGCATCCCAGAGTAAGATAAAAGCCTATGCAGATTGGAGGCTTCATGCCTTAAGATTTTGTATTTGTGACCATGTATTCCTCTGCGTACTGCCTATGAAGGGTGTGATGAGATTCAGGAGGAAGGGTAAGCTCAACCCTCGTTATATTGGTCCTTTTGAGATCCTTTGCGCGATTGGTGAGGTAGCTTATGAGTTAGATTTACCTTCAGAATTTTCTTTTATTTATCTAGTTTTCCATGTCTCTATGTTGCAACGGTATATTCCTGATCCGTCCCATGTGGTTAGATAGGACTCATTTCAGCTACATGAGTATTTGGACTCTATGGAGGAGCCAATGCTTATTTTGGCGAGTGATGTGAGGGAAATGCGTACTAGGGAGATTGCCGTAGTTAAGGTTCAGTAGAGGCATCTCCCTATGGATGAGGCCACTTAGGAAATTAAGAGCAAGATATGGGCCCAGTATCCCCACCTATTTAAGACTACAGGTATTTCCTCATCTTTATCATATGGGGATGAAAGTTCATTTAGTAATGGATATTGTAATGAACCTTTAGGTTATTTTCCATATTTCATCTTATTTTCACCATTAGAGATTTGCCATAGCTGTCCTAAGTCATTTTTGACTTATTAGAATTGATAGATCTCTTACCAGGTAGTTCGTTTGGGTTTTAGAGTCAATTCCTTATTTAGAAGTCTTCGCTAGTTCCAAATGGCCACTAGGCATAAACATCAATAAATCAATCTTGGATGCAAATTCCAACTGCACTTATAACTCCAGAATATTGATTTTGGGATAGGTAGTCCTTTGGTTCGGGTCCTATTACGCCTGAACTCATTTTGACCTATTAGTCGAAAAGTTGAAAACTTTAAAATTTGGGTGTGGGACCCACATTTGGTCAAAATGACCTCGAATGGAAAATACGACTTTGACAACGCATCTGAAATGTTGAATTTAGTGTGGCTAAATAGTTAATTTGCTTATATTGAATTCTGAATGAATCTTGAGGCATAGGCTGAAACTTGGAATTTCTTCCAAGTTTAATTTGTTACCTGGTCCAAAAGAAAGGATGTCATGATCGCACAAGCATGAATGTCAATCTCCATGCCACAATTGTGGTCAATGGATGGAAATCGTGCCACCTCTTTACCCGGGAAGGGCATTTAAAGCCCATTTAGGATGTATTTTGGACATTCTTCACACACTTTTGAGACATAGGAACCCTAGAATGGTTTTGTAACCTTTAATTGAGTCTTGGTACCTCTTGGGCACATAGATAACATATATTTTTATGATTAACAACAAATTTTAGGTATGAATCCTTCCATTTCATGTTTAAATTTCATGAACTTTTTACCAAAACCCTAATTGGCTTAGAAGCTTGATTTAGTGTTACATCCTGGGTTTTAGCCTTAGAAATTTTCCATGAAATCCGTTCTTTGGACCCAATATGACTTCAGGGTACGAGCTATATTCTGGGGTACGAGTATTATGGTCCTATTGTAAGCTGACCAATGTTAGTTTGTGGGATGGTTTCGATCAATAGAATGGTCACGACTTAGGGGTACGAGTCGTAAGGATTGGTACAGTCGTATCGGTGACTCGTATAGTGGGCAATATTTGATCCTTCTGGTAATTCATTCTGCCAGGGATATGGATCATAGGTACGAATCGTATGTTGATGTTACGACTTGGTTGGATGAGTCATATACTGGAAAGTGTCTGATCCAAAGGTTAAGGCTTGAGTACGACTGATGGAAACCAATCGTAAGGAAGGGCACAACTCGTAAGAGGGTCAGTCATATCCCTGTGATGGGTTTTTAAGGAACTTAAGTAGGGGTATTCTAGACATTTTCCTACATACCCTAATTATGACCCACGACTTCTAATATACTTTGGAGGTTATTTACCCTATTATTCTATTCATTAACACTTAGAAAACTATTTTAAAACACATCATAATTCTCTCAAGAGCTTTTGGGGAAAGAAAGCTAGGGTTTCAACTTAGGGATTACTTTTGGGCTTGCTTTGGTGATTTTCTTCCATAATTTTTCTTGATTTAAGGCATGTGTCTCTTCCCTACTTATTATTTCTAAAAGAATATGGATTTTATGGATGTTATCATGGTTTCAATGTTGCATGGTTTATGGTTTTCAACTATTAATTGTGGTTTTTGTTTATAATGACTTGGTTATGGTTTTCTATGATTTAATTATGCTTTTATATGCCTCAATGATGGTTTTGGGAAATTCATTTGCATGGTAATGGTTTAATGGTCATTGGAATTGGTTTTAGTCATATTATGTTCCTAAAGTGTTTGATAAAATGCTTATAAAGATATATTCATTGCATTGACTCCTTAAAAGTGAACTCTTGCTTGTTTTCAGCTTAAATATTAAACTATAAATGGTTTAAAAGGTTTACTAAGGTTAAAGGATGATTGGTTATGCTTGTGGAGAACACGGTAGTATCCCAAGAGGTTAATATGGTAAACGGAAAGGGAACTTGAGAGTCCCCTTAACCGAAATGGTTTGGCTATGGATAAATCTTGCAAGTATGGTTGGTATGACGATACCACTAATAATTGTCCTGTGTTAATAAATGGTATATGGATTATTTGGACTTGGTTTTAATTTGGGAATTAATGGCAGGATGTGTAACTAAGCGGTGGAAGGTTTTGGTTCTGGGGTAATAAAAATGGAAACTTATATTTATTGATATGATGGGTCTTCGATGATCATGTGAGAGTGCCACATTTTATATTGGTGGGATGTACTAGTCATCCCATGGGATATTTCCTGGTTGTGAAGCTAGATGCACTGGGACTCTTTCAATAAGGGTAGCTAAACCCATACATCCCATGGGTGTGGTTGAACTGCAAGGCTACACAGCCCAGGTAAAGGTTTCAAATGCATGCTAAACACGGATTCCCTTTCCCAGTACTTATATATATATATGGTTGTATGCATCATAAATGGTTTTTCTTGGTTGTTTAAAAGACATTATTTTATCCTTATCTAGAGATACATACTAGTGGTTATTCGTTATCCCGTCTACTGGCGACTGTATACCCACACTATTCAGGAACTAGCTGTTTGACTCCTCTTACATAATGATTGACTCGTAGATAGCTTTTGGATTGAAGTGGTGAGCTTCTATATTTCTGGTGAGATATTGGTTTTGGCCATGGTTGGGGGCATGTCCCAACCAGATATTTGTATTATTTTGGATAGAGACATTATGGTACTTCTGGGGGTTGGTATGGGCGAGATCGGTATTGGTGTCGGCCTTGACATTAGAATAAACTGGGAGGCTGACATTATTGGACGATATTGTTGGTTGTTCCATCATATTATATTTTGGGTCTAATTATCATATTATATTTTGATATTCTCTTTGGTTTAGTATGGAATAGATGGTTGGTTTAGTATGGGTAGACTCAATTAGGTCTGTTATAGTTGTGACCCTATCCCAGAGTCTTCATGTGAGCATTTACGCAATCTTCTTATATGCTTGAAATTCAGCTCATCTGAGGCTGTATGAAGTGGTTGGGTTGGGTAAAGGGGGTGGTTCCTGTTCTTGGTTGGACATGGGATACCCAATATGTCTAGGCCTTTGTTCAGGTCGTGAAAAGTTGGTATCAGAGATTTAGGTTTGTTGTAACACCCCAATTTAGGAAGAAGTCTCATATCGGCAAAATACATGAGGGATGTTGGGTCTATAAGTGAAAAAGCCTTACTCCTTAATGACGCATTTTAAGGCTGAGCGGTCCTGGGCCCAAAGAGGATAATATCACTAGTGGGTTGGAGAGTTACAGGGGTCTCTTGAGCATTTATGGTTAGGGATGCTCTTCACGTCCAGGACCTCGGGTTGGGTCATGACAGAATGGTATCAGAGTCTCTCCTGTGTCGTCCCTGTCGATGTAGGACAAAGTTTAAACTGAGTGTAGGAAAATCCTGGTAAGGCGGGGAAAACCTCAGTCCTGAGTGTAGGTAAATCCAATTCGGTGGGGCAAACCTCATCAAGGACGCTGAGTCCATAAGGGGGGTGTATATAACACCCTAACTTAGGAAGGATTCCCACATCGGCAAAACACAGGAGTGATGCTGGGTATATAAGTGAGAAAGCCTTACTCCATAGTGACACATTTTAAAGACGTGCGGGCCTAGGCCAAGAGCGGACAATATCACTAGTGGGTTGGGGAGTTACATGGGTCTCTTAAGCCTTCGTGGTTAGGGATTCCCATCGCGGCCAGGACCTCAGATCGGGTCGTGACATTTATGCTCAATTGGGAGTCCACAAATCCATTTTAATTAGAGTCTCTTTTAGGGGTGTGAAGCTCGCCATACTTATTAAAGATAGGCTACGTGACATTTAGGAATGTTTCACTTTCTTTAAATTCTCAGTCCTAGAATCTTCTCTAATCCTTGGTTGCTTGTCTTTTAGATCATGCCTCCTAGATCTGAAACACAAAAAAACTCTTCTATCCCGTCTAGGAATAATGTTGAAGAAGTACCTCCTACGTCTGGAGTACATCTTTGATCTCATGGTCCTATTCCTAATTGTGTTGGAGTTCCTTTATTCCTCTTACTTCTCTTCAGATCCCTCGGGTTAACATGATAAATACAGAGTTTTGTCAGTCTATTCATGTTCTTTCTCAAATAGTCGTCCAAGCTGAGCGGGATACGACTAGTGTTTTGTTTGCTGAGGCCAGAAGGGTTAGCTAATTTATGAAGATGGATCTTCCTACTTTTACGAGAGTAAAGGTGGAGAAAGACCCATAGGGCTTTTTAGATAAACTGGAAAAGGTATTTCAGGTTATGTAGGCTTCTGATGTGGAGGGGGTTATCTTTTTGACTTATCAGCTTAAAGATATTACTTATTAGTGGTATAAGGAGTGGGACAATGATAAGGGTGATATGGAAGAGGAAGGGTTGTGGAAGGCTATTTCTAATGCCTTCATGGATCGTTTCTTTCCTCAATAGTTGAGGGAAGCTAAGATGGAGAAGTTTGTGAACCTCAGGAAATGGAGGATATTTGTGAGGGAATATGCCTTGAAGTTTCATCAGTTGTTGAGGTATGCTCCTGATTTGGTGGCTGATACGAGGTCAAGAATGAGGAAGTTCGCTTTTGGGTTGAATAAAGATTTAATTTTGGAGAGAACGACTGCTTTGCTTATTAAGGATATGGACATCTCTAGGTTGACTATTTATATGTAGCAAGTTGAGGATGAGAATAGAAAGAAGGCGAAATTTGGGGATACGCAGAAAAAGTCGGGCAGATTTTCTAATTAGGGAGGTGCGCAGTCTCAGGGTGGAAGAGATGGTGGCAAGTGGCAAAAAAGAAAGTAGGGGAGTTTTGGTTCCTTCTCTGCTACCAGTGCTCCTTACCCACAGCATTAAGGCAACAGGCGTCACCAAGGTGGTGATAATTCTTGGGCTCAGGTTGCCCAATCTCAGGTGAGTGGAGGTCAGTCTGTTTCTTCATGCCTTTCTTATCAGTTCTGCGGTCGTCCTCATCAGGGATTCTATGAGGAAGGGAGAGATAAGTGTTTAAGTATGTTGAGGTAGGCCATTTACTCAAGTATTTTTTGGTCAACAAGACTGCTACAGGGGCTAATAATATTTTGGTGGCTTCATCTTTTGCTCCTACACCTGGTGGTGTGGTATCTTCTTCTGTTACTACTCCTGGATCTAGTATTAGTAGGAAGAGGTTGTATGCTTTGGTGTCCCGAAAAGAATCCAAGTCATCACCTGATGTTATTACTAGTATGTTACAACTCTTTTCTTGTGACGTATATTATTTGCTTGATTCGGGCTCCACTCTTTCTTATGTGACTCCTTATATAGCTGTATCTTTTAGTTTTGATCCAAAAATTATTTCAGATCTTTTTTCTATTTCTACCTCGGTAGGAGACTCGGTCATTGCTGAATGGGAATGAGGTGTGGTAGCTATTTGTGATAGGAAAACCTTGGTAGATCTGTTTGAGTTAGGCATGATGGATTTTGATGTGATTTTAGGTATGGACTGGTTGCATTCTTGTTATATGTCTTTAGACTATCGGACACATAAGGTTATCTTTAGGTTCCCTGCTGAACCAAAAATAGAACGGAAGGGTTGTTCTTTAGCTCCTAGGGGAGATTTATTTCTTATGTTAGAGCTCAAAGGTTAATATCTAAAGGGTGTCTTTATCACTTTGTCCAGGTTAAAGATTCCAATTTGGGAGGTCCTTCTTTACAGTCAGTTTTGGTAGTTAATGAATTTCCAGAGGTCTTTCCGGATGATCTTCCTGGTGTTCCTCTGGATAGGAAAATAGAATTTGGTATTGATATGTTTCCGTACACTCGTCCTATATTTATTCCTCAGTATAGAATGGCTCCGGTTGAGTTGAGGGAACTCAAGAAGAAAATTAAGGATCTTTTGGATCAGGGGTTTATTCTTCCTAGTATTTCTGTGGGGTGCACCGGTGTTGTTAGTGTGTAACAAGAATGGTTCCCTTGGAATGTACATTGACTACAGGCAATTGAACAAGGTAACAGTCAAAACCAAGTATCCTCTCCTAAAGATAAATGATTTGTTTGATACAGGGTGCTAAGCTCTTTTCTAAGATAGATCTTTAGTCTAGGTACCATCAGCTTAAGATTAGGGAGTTGGATATCCCTAAGATAGCTTTTTGTACTTAGTATGGACATTTTGAGTTCTTGGTGATGTTATTTGGGTTGACCATTGCTCCGATAGTATTGATAGATTTGATGAACAGGGTGTTTAGGTAGCATTTGGATCTCTTTGTCATTTTTTTATTGATGACATTCTGGTGTATTTAAGGAGTGAGGTGGATCATTCTAGTTACCTCTGTGTGGTGTTGGAGACCTTAAAGAAACATCGATTATTTTCCAAGTTCACTAAGTGTGAGTTTTGGTTTAATACTGTGACTTTCTTGGATCATATTATTTTGAGTGAGGAGATAATAGTTGATCCTCAAAAGGTTATTGAGGTGAAGGGGTGGCCTAGGCCCACGACTCCATCTAATATTTGAATCTTTTTTGGTTTAGCCGGGTATTATAGGCAGTTTGTGGAAAGTTTTTCATCGATAACTGCTCCTTTGACTAAGTTACCTCAGAAGAAGGTTAAGTTTTCTTGGTCGGATGCTTGTGAGGGGAGTTTTGAGAAGTTGAAGGATAGGTTGACTATGGCTCTAATTTTGACCTTGACGATAGGCAATGAGGGATTTATGGTTTATTATGATGTATCTCAGGTAGTTCTTGATTGTGTTTTAATACAGCATGGGAAGGTGATTTTCTATGCTTCTAGGCAATTGAAGGTGCATGAGAGGAATTATCCAACGCAAGATTTGGAGTTGTTGGCAGTCGTGTTTGCTTTGAAAATATGGCGACATTATCTGTATGGTGTTTGCGTAGATATCTTTTCGGATCATAAGACTCTTCAGTATGTGTTAACATAGAAGGAGCTTAATCTTAGGCAAAGGAGATGGCTTGATATTCTCAAGAACTATGATATGAGTCTTTACTATCACTCGGGTAAGGCTAATGTGGTTGGTGATGCTCTTAGTAGGTTTTCTATGGGCATTTTGGCATATATGGAGGAAGGAAAGTAGGAATTGGTGAAGGATATTCACTTCTTGGCTAATCTTGGAGTTCGTTTATTAGATTCTAAGAATGGTGTGTGATGGAGCAAGAAGTGGTTCAATCATCTCTTGGTGCAGATATTAAGAAGAAGTAAGTGTTGGATCCGGTCTTGATAAAAATCAAGAGTGATGTTGGTGGGCAAAAGGTAGTGATGTTTGAGATTAGTAGTGATGGTACTTTGCAGTACGAAGGGAGGCTGTGTGTTTAGAATGTTGATGGGATGTGACAAAGACTTTTGGCTAAGGCATATAAGTCACACTATATTGTCCATCATGGCTCGACAAAGATATATCATGATCTTAAAGAGATCTATTGGTGGAACGGTATGAAGAGATATGTAGTTGATTTCGTAGCCAAGTGCATGGTGTGTCAACAGATTAAAGTCGAGAACATGAAGCCTGGTGGGTTGCATCAAGAAACAGAGTTGCTTGAATAGAAGTGGGAGATGATCAATATGGATTTCATCACCGGTCTTCCTCAGTCTCAGAACCAATTTGATTTGATTTGGGTCATCGTGGATAGGATGACTAAGTCTGCTTATTTTTTGCCTGTAAGGACTATCTTTTCGGCGAAAGATTATGCAAAGTTGTATCTTTAAGAGATTTTGAAGCTGGATGAGGTGCCTGTTTCAATTATTTCTGATTGTGGTATGCAATTTGCATCTCATTTCTGGCAGTCGTTCCAGAAAGGGTTGGGGACTATGGTTAGTCTAAGTATGAATTTTCATCCGCAGTCAAATAGGCAAGCAGAGAGAATCATTGAGACATTAGAGGACATGATTCAGGAATGCGTGATTGATTATGGTGGTAGTTGGGTTGAGCATCTACCTTTGGTAGAGTTTACTTACAATAATAATTATCGTTCTAGTATTGATATGGCTCCTTTAAGGAGTTGTATGGTAGGAGGTGTAGATCTCTTATTGGATGGTTTGAGCTTGGTAAGATGGATATGATTGGTCCCGATTTGGTCGCTCAAGCTATGGAGAAGGTGAAGGTGATTCGAGATAGGATTAAAGCTGATCAGAGTCATCAAAAGTCTTATGAGGATGTTAGGCATAGAGACTTAAAGTTTGAGGTTGGAGATAAGGTGTTCCTAAAGGTGTATCCAATGAATGGAGTGGTACAGTTTGGCAAGAAGGAGAAGCTAGGTCCTTAATTTATTGGTCCTTATATGATTTTGCGAAGAGCTGGTAATGTTGTTTATGAGTTGGAGTTTCCATCTAGTTTGGGTTTAGTTCATCTGGTCTTTCATGTTTCCATGATGAGGAAGTGTATTGGAGATCCTTCTTTGGTCGTTCCTTTGGAAGGGTTGGATATCTCAGATTATCTATCTGATAAAGAGGTCTCGATTGAGATATTAGATAGGCAAGTTTGTCAGTTGCGAACCAAGGATGTGGCTTCGGTTAAGGTTTTGTGGCAGAACCATAAGGTAGAAGAAGCTACGTGCGAAGCAGAAGAGGACATAAAGTCCAAGTATCCATTCTTATTTTCTACTCCTGGTATTCGTGAAGAAGGTATGTGTTCTTGAACACATCTTTATTTTCTGAGTTTGTTAAATGAAAGATTAATATCTTTACCTCTTTGTTTCCAAAGTTTGATGAAGGCTGTGAATATATTTGATAATTCAAATGACTCTGTGTGTGGTTACCCCTACCTTAACCGTCATTCGAGGATGAATGTTCCAAGTGGGGGAGAATGCTATATCTTGGGTTTTGGCCTTAAAAATTTCCTTGAAATCCGTTCTTCGGACCCAATATAAATCCAGGGTATGAGTCGTATGCTGGGGAACGAGTGGTATGGTCCTATCATAAGCTGACCAGTGTTAGTTGGTTGGATGGTTTCGATCACTGGAATGATCATGACTCAGGGGTACGAGGCATAAGGATTTGTACGAGTCGTATCGGTGATTCGTATGGTGGGTAGTGTTTGATCCTCCTGGTAATTCATTCTTCCAGGCATACAGATCATGGGTATGGATCATATGTTGATGTTATGACTTGGTTGGATGAGTCATATGCTGGACAGTGTCTGATCCAAAGGTTAAGGCCTGAGTACGACTGGTGGAAACCAATCGTAAGGAAAGGTACGACTCATAAGAGGGTCAGTCGTATCCCTGTGATGTGTTTTTAAGGGACTTAAGTGGGGGTATTCTGGATATTTCCCTACTTACCCTAATTATGACCCATAACTTCTAATGAACTTAAGAGGTTATTTAACCTATTATTCTATTCATTAACACTTAGAAAACTATTTCAAAGAAAATCATAATTCTTTCAAGAGTTTTTGGGATAAGAAAGCTAGGGTTTCAACATAGGGATTTCTTTGGGGCTTGATTTGGTGATTTTCTTCCATCATCTTTCCCGGTTTAAGGCATTTGTCTCTTCCCTATTATTATTTCTAAAAAGGCATGGATTTTATGGATATGTTCATGGTTTCAACGTTGCATGGTTTATGTTTTTCAATTATTAATTGGGGCTTTTGTTTATAATTTCTTGGTTATGGCTTCCTATTGTTTAATTATTCTTTTAGATGCATCAATGATGGTTTTGGGAAATTGGTTTTCATGGTAATGGTTTAATGGTCTTTGAAATTGGTTTTGGTCACATTATCTCCCCAAGGTGTTTGATAAAATGCTTATAAAGATATGTTCATTGCATTGACTTCTTAAAAAGGAACTCTTGCTTGTTTTCAACTTATATATGAAACTATAAATGTTTACAAAGGTTAAAGGCTAATAGATTATACTTGTGGAGAATATGGCAGTCTTCGAAGTGGTTAATATGGTAAACGGAAAGGGCACTTGAGAGTCCCCTTAACCTAAATGGTTTGGATATAGATAAATCTTGCAAGTATGGTTGGTATGAAGATACCACTAATACTTGTCCTTGGTTAATAAATGGTAATTGGATTGTTTGGACATGGTTTTAATTTATGGATTAATGGCGGAATGTGTAACTAAGCCGTGGAAGGTGGAGGTTCTGGGGGGGGCCAAAACTGGAAACTCATATTTGCCGATATGAGGGGTCTTCGATGACCACGTGTGAGTGTCATATTTTATATTGGAGGGATGTTCTAGTCATCCCATGGGATATTTACTGGTTGTGTGGCTACACACACTGGGACTCTTTCAGCAGGGGGAGCTGAACCCATACAGCCCATGGGTATGGTTAAACAACAAGGTTACACAGCCTAGGTAATTGTTTTAAATACATGCTAAACACAGATTCCCTTTCTCGGCACTTATATATATGTATGGTTGTATGTATCATGGATGGTTTTACTTGGTTATTTGAATGGCATTACTTTATCTTTATCTTGAGATATATGCTAGCAGTCATTTGCTAAGCCGTCTGCTGGCGGTTGTTTTCCTACGCCATGTAGGAACCAGCCGTGAGACTCCTCTTACATAGTGATTGTCTCGAGGATAGCTTTTGGATTGAAGTGGTGAGCTTCCATCTTTCCGGAAGGCTCTATTTCATGATATGGACATTCTTAGACATTTTTTTTTATTTGGATATTATTTTTTTCCATGGTTGGGGGCATGTCCCAACCAAATATTTGTATTCTTTTGGATAGAGGCTTTGTGGTACTTCTAGGGTTTGGTATCGAAGGGATCAGTATTGGTGTCGTCCTTGGCATTAGAATAAGTTGGGAGGCTGACATTATTGGACGATATTGCTGGTTGTTCCATCGTATTATATTTTGGGTCTAATTATCATATTATGTTTTGATATTCTCTTTGGTTTTGTATGGCATAGATGACAGGTTTGGTGTGGGTAGACTCAATTGGTTCGGTTATGGTTGTGACCCTATCCAAGAGTCTTTATGAGAGCATTTATGCAATCTTGTTATATGCTTGAAATTTAGCTCATCTGAGGTTGTATAAGGTGGTTGGGTTGGGTAAAAGGGGTGGTCCTCGGTCTTGGTTGGACTTGGGATACCCATTACGTCTAGGCTCTGGTTTGGGTCGTGTCATTTAGCCCCAAATAAGCATATCCCTCACCTATTTATTTAGGGTTATAATTACTTGATGGTGTATGAACATTGGGTTGACCCCAGAAAATGTGTTTTCCGCAGTGGACCCACTTAGTGTTTTTGGTATTGTTTCTGGACACGAAGCACAATGGTGAAATATGCGTATCAATGTTCTCATTATAATATGTAGATTGTGTTTTATATAGCTTAGCACCTTGAAGAAACTTCTGGTAAAGGAAAAGCAAAGGTTTAGCGGTTCATGAGCTTTCTTTGGATTGGACGTAGGCTAGGCTTATTCCTTGTTAGATTGAGTTGTGTTATTATAGAATTGTCATGTCTTGAAATATTTGGGAGGTGTTTTAGGTTTTAGATTGATAAATGGTATGACTTGGGTTAGTTGCATTATTTAGGTCACTTGAACTTATAGTTTGAAATACTTGACTTGTAGGTTATAACCTTGGGGAAATTAGACTTAATGTCACATGGTTAGCGTAGGGAATGCCTTAGTTACTCTAGTTGGGTGTGAGTGACCTTGTCACTCATGTTGAGGGTAAGTTGGCCCTAGTACTCACAATTAATAGAAGTATCTTAGACACTATGGTTGAATTTGGTGTAATGTTGGGTAAGACCTTTACCATAGCACTAGTGGTGGCTTGCTATACATCTAAGAATGGATTTAGATACCTTTACCTAGTCCCGTGTAGACGTTGGATTGAAAATTTAATTGGAGAATTAGAAGCGGGTCCTTGACCCATCTTAAGCTTGGATTGACATAGTTCTCTTGAAGACCTTAGACGGCTACAAAATTCCTAGAAAATGCTTCCTTGGAAACATGTTGGCTAATTTGAGTAATTATGTTATGGTAAGGACATTAAAAGTGATGTATATGGTTTGTTGACTAAATTACCGTAAGTACTACAAGTAACTATGCTTTATGCTATCAATTAAGCCCATGTTGCATTATCATGTACGCCATTAATTAAGTTATTGTTCTGGCCTTTGGTCCATACTATTATTCATATTGTACTCTTGTTTAGTAAATAATCTAGTAATCATGCTAGAAAGCCCTCATATTGCTAATATTATGGGTCTTGACATTAATGATTTTAGAAGGCATGCATATTGACTTCATGGGAAGTTATTTGGCTTATTATGCTTGAAACTCTATGATAACTATAATACTTATTTCATATATGTCTATCTATTAATGAATTGACATTGAAGACGAATGTTGAGTATTGACGATATCCTCTTCTTTTATTTTCCTTTATGTTTATTTACTTTAGCCCTCGTGCGGCTTGTCATTTACTTTAGCCATATGGGGCTTGTTATTTACTTTATCCCTCTTTAACCCTTGTGGATCTTGTTCTTTAATGTTGATAATTAAAATACATATTGTGCTTTATTGATACCGGTAAGGTCGGAGTACGTTATGACGATGATATAGATACTCGACAAGGCAGCGGGAGTGTGACTATGATGATATACCCCGCAAGGCCGGAGGATGATTGTTAGTGTGCCAATGTGTACATCTACCGATTCGAGTACGGCTAGCCCTATGTATGGCAATTACATGCTCAAATATGTATGTACTTGTTTACATGTAATGTGGGTAAATTCATGACATTTGATACCAGTTGTAGCCCACTAGTGTTAATTTCTTATAAAGGGGTATAATTAATGATTTATGATAACTAAGGATTAGTGGTGGATGTAGTTTAATTAAACAATCAAGACTTGTCAGTAAGTGGAAACTAGTGTAAATTGAGGATTCACTTAAGTATGTAATGTTAGTGATAATGGTTGATTAAGTAAGTGATGTTGACTAATAAAATGTCTTTGTAGTGAATAGTTGCCTAATAATCGATTATATAGGGTGATGGTTAGGAGCCTAATGGACTATTTAATGATCCTTGCTTAGCTAATGGGCAGTGTCTAATGTGTATTGTTGATAAGTAGCTAATAATAGTAATTGTGTGGAATATGGTGATATGGCCGATGTTGGTAGTACTTGAAAGTTTGGTAAAATAACCAATTGATGATGAATGTGAAATACGGTTGAATATTGATGAGAATTGGATTCTTTCTTAGTTAAATACCTTATTATTATCTCTCTTGGGTGTAATTTCCCATAGTATGGGATGTAGTGATGAGTTCTTTACTTTATGCACTAGTTGGCGTATGGGCGCCAACATGTTACTTACGATTTCTTGTGTGTATGTCGTGTGATGTGTTATGGTCCCGGATTGTCTATTTCTTATGCATAATGCTATTGGTATGTGTTGATGTCATTTGTTATACTATTATTTTGGTTTATTTACTCATTATATACATTGATGATGGAGATGTTTCTGGATTGATTCTGTACCTTGACTTGTTATGGATTATCTGGTATTTTATCATATTTATAACATGACTTAACTTAATCGGCCGATTATGCCTACTAAGTACCTGTTGTTTGGTACTCATACTGCATTTCTGGAACTTTTAGTGTAGATCTAAGTACTAGTTGTCACCATTGATTCGATTTTATGCAGGGTTGATCTTTCAGAGATAGGTGAGCTCATGGAGTTTGAGTCGAGCATTTCCCTCTACCTTTTACATTCAGTCTTTAGTGTTTAAGAAAGATATATTGACTATACTTTAAGTCTTTTAAGTTGTATATTGATATTAGATGCTCTTGTACTAGCTTCACTTGATCGTGGGATTTGTATCGTATGGTGACTGTTTATCTATTATAGAACACTTTGTTTATATTTTAACTTATCTTCATTAGATTTGACCTATGTTGTCATTCCTTATCAAATTAACCAATTGTGTTAGCTTTGGATTATGGTATCAAATTACGTACTGGCGGAATTTAGTAGGTGTCATCATGACCTGTAAATCGGGTCATGAAAAATTGGCATCAGAGCCTAGGTTTCACCAGTGTTATTGGCACAAGAGCAAGTGTCTAGTCGAGTTCTACATATTGCAATGTTGACATCTATTTCCTATTATTGGGAGGCTCTGGGACATTTTTAGGAGTTCTTCACTTATTTCACTCATTTCACTCATTTTGTGCTAAGAGTCTGAGTTGGTTTGTACAATATTCCTTTGACTTTACTCTTTCACAGTTGGCTAGGACACGTGCTACCTCTACATGAGATGAGGGTCCCGAGACCATGCCCAGGGATCCTACTCCTGTTCGTAGAGGACCTATAGGTCGAGGACAACCTTGTGATGTGCCCCTAGCTAAGGAATGTGATAAGCCACCTTCCCCAGACCCTATTCTTACACTTGAGCCAGAATTCTTCCGCCACAACTAGCGGTGGGCTAAGGACGAACCCAGGCTCTACCAAATTTTGTTCCTTCTTCATTGCTTAGAGATGCCTTGATTCAACTTTTGGGGATTATTGATGGTGTGTCATCTGATGGTGCACAGTTTACTGATAAGAATGCCACTGAGGCGGGGGTGTAGCTTGTAGCTACGACTCCCAGCGTTGAGGTTCCCTCTGCATCGGCATCTGTTCAGTCGGTGGCGTCTCTCCTAGTTGTGACCTAGCCTACAATGTCTTTTGATGAGCAGAAGATGTTGAGTAGATTCTTGAGGTTGGCTTCACCTAAATTTTTTGGGGCCCTAAGCGAGGATGCGTACAAGTTTCTTATTGCTTGTGAGGATATGCTTTGTGGTTTGGGCCTTATTGAGACTCGTGGTGTGGATCACACCACTTTTAAGTTGGAATTGTTTGCTCATCATTAGTGGAGAGGTTTTATGGATTTTAGACCAGCTGGATCTTCTCCCATGTCCTATACTTAGTTCTCTGATATGTTCTTAGAGAAGTATATGTCGTGTAGCCTTAGAGATCGATTGAGGGACCAATTCTCCTAATTTGAGTAGGGCTCCATGATAGTTGCTGAGTGTGAGACCTATTTACATATGTTGGCCAGGCATGAAACTTCTATTTTGGATACTGAGTATTAGAGAGTTTGCTGCTTTGCTAGACGATTTAGACTCCCCATTTGTATGGCTACTCATAGTTTAGTTGTTGAGTGTAGGAATTTTTTAGTAGTGGAGCAAGTATTCGGATCATGTGTTATGACCGTTAGTGATGTTGATACTTGTGTTGATCTTATTATTCTGGATATGCTGGATTTTTATGTGATTTTGGGCATGGGATGGTTATCCCACTGTCATGTAGTCATGGATTGTTTTGCCAAGACCGTTACCTTAGCCATGCTCGGTGTACTCCCAATCGTGTGGTAGAGAGTGGTTATCCATGAGGCAACAGGGATTATCTCTTATGTTCATGCTAGGAGACTTATTTCAAGGGGTTGCGAGTCATATCTCTCATATATTTGTGATACTCATGTGGTGAGTCCGTCGCTTGACTCTGTTCCTGTTGTTTGTGAGTTCCTAGATGTGTTTCCTACTGACTTTCCAGGTATTCTCCTATTCATGATATTGAGTTAGCTATTGACCTCGAGCCTAGAACTCGACCTATTTTTATGGCACCTTACCATAAGGCTCCTGTCGAGCTTAAGGAACTGAATTCTCAGCTTCAGGATCTTCTGGGTAAGGGTATTATTAGATCGAGTGTGTCCCTATGGGGAGCTCCTGTATTATTTGTAAAGAAAAAAGATGGTTCGATGCGTATGTGCATTGATTATAGGAAGCATAATAAGGTGACGGTGAAGAACCGTTATCTTATGCCTCGCATTGATGAATTATTTGACCAGCTGCAGGGTGAAGTCGTGTTTTCTAAAATTGATTTGAGGTCTTCTTACCATCAGTTGAGGATTTGGGCTGAGCTTGTCCCAAAGATAGTTTTTAGGACCAATTATGCTCATTATGTGTTCTTGGAGATGTTTTTTGGGCTGATTAATGCCCCAGCCGCGTTTACGAATTTGATGAACTTAGTATTCAGGCCTTGTTTGGACTCCTAATGTATTTGAGAAGTAGCGGGTAGCATGCACAACATTTGAGGATCATGCTCAAGACTTTGAGAGATCATTTGCTTTTCACTAAGTTCTCCAAGTATGAGTTTTGGCTCGAATTTTATGACAATTCTTGGCCATATGGTGTCAAATGATGGTATTATGGCAGACCCAGCCAAAATAGAGGTGATTCGTGATTGGTCTAGACCTACGTTTCTAATTGAGGTTCGTGGCTATATTAGTTTGGTCAATTATTATAGATGCTTTGTTGAGGGCTTTATTACTATTTCAACCCTTATAACCAGATTGACTCGGAAGGAGGTTCCTTTTCGTTGGTCTAAGGAGTGCGAGTCGAGCTTTGGAAAGCTCAAGGTACCTCAGCCCCTATGTTAGCTTTTTCTGTTGAAAGTGAGGGATTCACTGTGTTTTGTGATGCTTTGGGTGTTGGTCTAGGTTTTGTTTTGATGCAATAGGGTCGTATTATTGCTTATGCTTCTATACAACTTAAGGTGAATGAGTGCAACCACCCTACTCATGATTTAGAGTTAACGACAGTAGTTTTTGCATTATTTATATGGGGTGCATTGTGAGATTTTCATAATCATCGCAGCCTTCTGCACCTTATGATCCAGCGAGAGATAAATGCTTGACAACATAGATGGATGGATTTTCTTATGGACTATGATATTTGCATCTTGTATCATCTGGGTAAAACAAATATGGTGGTTGATTCCTTGAGTCGCAACGCAGTAAGTATGGGTAGTTTAACTTGCATATCAGTTTCTCAGAGGCCTTTGGCAGAGGAAATTTTGCCCTTAGCCAATTTGATGGCTCACCTTGATATTTTAACCCTTAGGGGGATTTTGGCTAGTGTGGAGGCGAGGTCATCACTATTTTAGTAGGTTCGTGATCATCAACATGTGGATATCAAGCTTCTCTTCCTTCATGATCAGTTGTCGAGTGGTGAGTCCAAGAGTCACACTATTGATTCTGAGGCTATTTTAAAGTTTGATAGTCGTATTTGTGTTCCTCAGGTTGGTGATTTGATTCAGTTGATTTTGCATGAGGCTCACATCTCTAGATATTCAATTCGTCTCGGTACAACCAAGATATAAAGAGATTTAAGGCAACATTATTGGTGGTGTGGCATGAAGTGAGATGTGTTAGACTTTGTAGCTCGTTGCCTATATTGTCAGCAGTTTAAGGATGACAATTATCATCCTGGTGGGTTGACTCAGAGGTTACCCATTCTCGAGTGGAAATGGGAATGGATTACTATGGACTTCATTAGTGGTTTGCCTCGTACCTCCCGTGGTTCCAATGGTATTTGGGTGATTGTGGATCGTTTGACTAAGTCAGCCCATTTTATTCTTATTCAGATGACCTTCAGTGTTGAGAGATTAGCCCATATCTATGTTTGGGAGATTGTCCGTTTGCATGGGGTGCCCATTTCTATTATTTTAGATCGTGGATCTATGTTCACTTTGAGTTTTTGGAATGAATTTCAGGAGGAGTTGGGTACTTAGGTAGATTTAAGAACAACCATTCACTCACAGACCGACGGTGAGTCTAAGCGGACTATTCAGGTGCTTGGGGATTTACTGTGAGCTTGTGTTATAGATTTTGGAGGCCAGTGGGATCAACTCTTATCATTGGCAGTGTTTGCATACAATAACAGTTATCATTCAAGTATTGAGATGGTGCCTATTGAAACTTTGTATGGTAAGAGATGTCGTTCCGCGGTTGGTTGGTTTGAGACTTCCAAGGTGAGGCCCCGTGGTGCAAATTTTCTACAGGACTCGTTAGTTAGAGTCAGGGTAATTCAGGATAGGTGGAGAAGAGGCCAGAGTAGACAGAAGGCCTATGCAGATTGGAGGCTTCATGCCGTGATATTTGGAATTAGTGACCGTGTATTCCTTTGTATATTGCCCATAAAGGGTATGATGAGATTCAGGAGGAAGGGAAAACTTAGTCCTTGATATATTGGTCCTTTTGATATTCTCTGCACAGTTGGTGAGGTAGATTATGAGTTAGTTTTACCTCCAAATTTGCTACTGTTCATCCGGTTTTCCATGTTTCTATGTGGTGGCGGTATATTCCTGATCTTTCCCAGGTGCTTAGATGGGACTTAGTTCAGCTAGATGAGCATTTGGCCTTTGTTGAGGAGCCCATGCTTATTTTGGCGAGTGAAGTGGGGCGGCTATGTACTAGGGAGATTCCCATAGTTAAGGTTCAATGGAGGCACCACCCAGTAGATGAGGCTACTTGGGATATTGAGAGAGAGAGATGCGGGCCCAGTATCCCCACCTGTTCAAGACTTCAGGTATTTTCTCATCTTTAACTTTTGGGGAGAAAAGTTCCTTAAGTAGTGGATATTGTAATGACCCTTCTGGTCATTTTCCATATTTCCTCTTATTTTTTCCAGTAAAGCTTTTCCATATCTACCCCAAGTCATTTGTGACTTGCGGGAATTGATAGTTTGGCTACCAGGTAATTCATTTGGGTTTTAGAGTCAATTCCCTATTTAGAAGTCTTCGCTAGTTCCAAATGGCTAGCAGGCAAATACTTCAATAAAACAGTCTCAGATTAAAATTTTGACTACCCCAGTAGCTTCGAAATATCAATTTTAGGCTAGGTAGACCTTTTGTTCTGGTCCCAATGCGCCCGAACTCATTTCGACCTATTGGTCGAAAAGTTAAAAAGTTGGAAATTCAGGTGTGGAACCCACATTTCGTCTAAACAACCTCGGATGGAAAATCTTACTTCACCAATACGTATGAATCGTCGAATTTGATATGGCTGCATAGTTCATTTGCTTATTTCAAATTCTGAATGAATCTCATGGCATATGCCAAAACTTGGAACTTCTTCCAAATTTCAGTTGTTACCTGGTGCAAAAGGAAGGAAGTCGTGATTGCACAAGCATGAATAGCAATCTACATGCCGCGATTGCGGTCCATATATAGAGATTGCACCACCCCTTTACCAAGGAAAGGTATTTAAAGGCCATTTAGGCCGTGTTTTTGACATTGTTCACTCATTCTTGAGACCTAGGAACCCCAAAATGGTATGTTAACCTTAAATTGAGTCTTGGGTACCTCTTAGGAGCTTAGATAACACATATTTTTGTGATTGACAACAAATTTGAGGTATGAAGCCTTTCATTTCATGTTTAAATTTCTTGAATTTTTTACCAAAACCCCAATTGGCTTAGAGGCCTGATTTATCCCTAAATAATCTTAGCCCTCACCTATTTCTTGAGGGTTATGATAACTTGATGGTCTATGAATATTGGTTTGACCTCATAAAATGTATTTTTCGTGAGTGGGACCCACTTGGGGTTTTTGGTGTCATTTTTACCCGAAGCACAATGGTACAATATGGGTATCAATGATCTCTTTATAATGTGTAGATTGTGCTTTTGATACCTTGGCACCTTGAAGAAGCTTCTCGGAAAGAAAAAGCAAAGGTTTAGCAGTTCGTGAGCTTTCTTTGGATTTGTGGTAGGTTAGGCTTGTTCCTTGTAAAATTGAGCTATGTTATAGTATAATTGTGATGTCTTGCTAGATTTGGGAGTTGTTTTAGGTGTTGGATTGATAAATTATAAGTCTTAGGTTAGTTGTATCCTTTCGGTCACTTGAACTTTTAGTTTGAAATGCTTGACTTATAGACTTGAACCTTGGGGAAATTAGACTTCATGTCCCATGGTTAGCATTGGAATGCCTTAGTTACTCTGGTTGGGTGTGAGTGACCTTGTCACTCATGTTATGGGTAAGTTGGACCTAGTGCTCACAATTAATGGAAGTATCTTAGATACTGTGGTTCAATTAGGTGTAATTTTGGGTAGGACCTTTACCGTAGGACTAGTGGTGGCTTGTTATACATAGAAGAATGGATTTAGATACCTTCACCTAGTCTCGGGTAGGAGTTGGAATTGAAAATGTAATTGGGGAATTAGAAGGGGGTCACTGAACCACCTTAAGCTTAGATTAACATAGTTCTCTTAAAGACCTTAGACGGCTACTAAATGCTTAGAAAATGCTCCCTTGGAATCATGTTGGTTAATTTGAGTAATTATGTTATGGTAAGGACATTAGAAGTGATGTATATGGTTTTTTGAATAAATTACCGTAAATGTTACAAGTAACTATGGTTTATGGTATCAATTAAGCCCCTATCTACATTATAAGGTACGCCATTAATTTAGTTATTATTTTGGGCTTTTTACCATGCTATTACTCACATTGTCCTCTTGTTTAGTAACCAAACTAGTAACCATGCTAGAAAGCCCTCATATTGCTAATATTGTGGGCCTTGACACTAATGCTTCTAAAAGTCATGCTTATTGACTACATGGGAAGTTATGTGGCTAATTATGCTTGAAACCCGATGATAATTTTAATATTCATTGATGAATTAACATGGAAGACGAATCTTGAGACCCGAGGTATGCTCTTCTTTACTTTTTCCTTATGTTTATTTACTTTAGCCCTTATGTGTATTATTATTTAATTTATCCCTTGTGGGGCTTTTTCTTTAATATTGATAATTAAATTGCATATTGTGATGATATTGATACCCGACAAGGACGAAGGTAGTTATGACTATGATATAGATGCCTGATAAGGCCGGATGTGACTATGATGATATACCCAATAAGGCCAGAGGATGATTGTTGATGTTCCTATGTATACATCTACCGGTTTGAATTCGGATAGCCATATGTATGGCAATTGTATGCCCAAATATGTATGTACTTGTTTACCTGTAATGTGGGTAAATTGTTAACATTTAGATACCAGTTGTAGCCCACTAGTGTTAATTATTTATAAAGGGGTCTAGTTAATGATTTATGATAACGATGGATTAGTGATGGATATTGTTTAATTAACCAATCAAGACTAGTTGGTAAGTGGAAGCTAGTGTAAATTTAGGATTCACTTAAGCATGTAATGTTAGTTATAATGGTTGGTTAGGTAAGTGTTGTTGACTAATAAAATGGATTTATGGTGAACAATTGTCTAATAAATAATTATATAAGGTAATGGCTAGGATTCTAATGGACTAGTTAATGATCACTGCTTAGCTAATGAGTAGTGGCTAATGGGTTTTGTTTATAAGTAGCTAATAATGGTAATTATGTGGAATAAGTAGATGTAGTCGATGTTGGTAGTACTTGAAAGTTCATTAAAATGACTAATTGATAATGAATGTGAAATATGATTGACTATTGATAAGAATTGGATTCGCTGTTGGTGAAATGACTTATTATTATCTTTCTTGTGTGTACTCTCTAATAGTATGGGATGCAATGATGAGTTCCTTATTTTATGCACCAGTTGTCATATGGGCGCCAACTTATTACTTACGTTTGCTTGTGCGTATGTCGTGTGATGGGTTATGGTCCCGAGTTGTCTATTTCTTATGCATGACGATAGTGGTACGTGTTGATGTCATCTATTATACTGTTATTTAGGTTTACTTACTCATTGCATACAGTGATGATGGATATGATTCAGGTTAGATTCTGTAAATTGACTTATTTAGGATTATCTTGTATTATATCATCTTTATATCATGACTTAGCTTTGTCGGCCGATGATGCCTATTAAGTTCCCATTGTTTTGGTACTAACCACACTTCTGTACCTTTTGATGTAGATTCTAGTACTAGTTGTCGTCGTTATTCGACTCATGTGGGGTTGATTTTTCGTAGATAGGGTGAGCTCAAGGAGTTCGAGTAACCTATTTTCCCTCTATAGTTTACATTAAGTCTTTAGTGTTTGAGACAGATGTTTTGACTATACTTTAAGTCTTTTGGGTTGATTATCGATATTAGATGCTCTTGTACTGTCATTACCCGATTGTAGGATTGGTATCGTATGGTGACTGTTTATCCATGATAGAACACTTCTTTTATATTTTAACTTGTGTTCATTGGATTTGGCCTAAGATGGCATTCCTTACAGAATTAACCCATTGCATTAGCTCCGGGTTATGGTATCGGCTTACCTACTGAAAGGATTTAGTAGGTGCCATCATGACCTGCAAATCGAATCGTGACATAGTAATATATGCATTCAGAGTTGGCTACTTCTTTTTCTCATCTAGATTATGTCTTTATTGTGTTCTGATATAGAGTTTTGTCCTTTTAGGACATACTATGTATTTTGGCTTCGAGTTGTATTAGTTATTTCTTACATTGTGACACTAGGTTTTTGGATTTTGGTATGGTATCCTTGGTTATATATCTCAGTTTTTGTTACGTTTATGTGGTTCGACTCTGTTCCAAGAGTCTTTCCTTAGGTTTTTGTATTATCTTTTATTTTATATCAGTTTGGGTGATAAACTTACTAGGAAAGGCTCGCCACAATAAGTTCCATCATGACCCTTTGATACAAGATTACTCTACGAAACTAGAAACAAACACAAAGACTAAAGAATCGAGGAAATTGAAATACAAAAAATAAAGGGATAAAGGATAGATGAAAGATATATTGTAATACCCCGAAAAATCCAAACCACTATTAGAGCCATGTACCAAGCTCATGCATAGTACATCATGGTTCTTTTATAGTTTTATGATTAAGTTAGATGTATATTAAGGCTTCAAATAACTCCCAACTATCAGACAAATCAAAACATTCCTTACCGATTGAATTCTTGAGAAGGATATTGGTATAGTCAACTTTAAACGAGCATATCTCTCATTATACTTGGAATTTTTGAGATCATGACCTACGAACATATATATAACTGAATTAGATTTCCAGAAATACCAATTTTGCCTAAATCCGATATCGGAGCAAAGATTTATTCCTATTTTACTCCAGCATGTCAGGCTGGAAACTGTGTGACGACATTCGTGGTAGCTTACCACATTTGTGACGCCCTACCACGAAGGTCATCAGTCTTAGGCAGAAACCAGCTCCTAAGTGATGACATTCGTGGTAGCTTACCACATTTGTGACGCCTTACCACGAAGGTCGTCAGCCTTAGGCAGAAACCATCTCCTAAGTGACGACATTCGTGGTAGCTTACCACATTTGTGACGCCTTACCACGAAGGTCGTCCGCCTTAGGCAGAAACCATCTCCTAAGTGATGAAATTTGTGGTAGCTTACCACATTTGTGATGCCTTACCACGAAGGTCGTCAGCCTTTGGCAGAAAACAGCTCCTGTGTGACGACATTTGTGGTAGCTTACCACTTTTGTGATGCCCTACCACGAAGGCCGTCAGACTTAGGCAGAAACCATCAATTTCAGCTCCTGTGTGACGACATTTTTGACGACTTACCACACTTTTGACTCCTTTTCACAAATATCGTCAGCTATTATTTTCAGCAACTGAGAATTTATTTCATAAGGGTATTTTGGTCTTTTCCCTTCACTTCCCACGACTTATAACCCTAAAGAGGCATAATTTTTCCCATTTTTCTTCAGTTAAGCAGCTCAAAAATCCTTTCTTACGCTTTCAACCACAAGATTAGGGTTTCCATCAAAATCATCTCTCAAAAGCAAGATTCAAGCCTTTTTCCAAGATAATCAATAATTAAGTTTCCCAATACAAGAACTCTCCAGCAAATCATCAAGGTTTCCTTTCTAAGGTATGTGTAGTGTTCATCTATGAATCCAATCCGTTCATAGAGCTCAAGAACCATGTTGTAAATACTATTTTGTGAACTTTTTGTGGTGATATGAGCATGTACATGTTGATGATTGTTTTTTAAGTTTCAAGATGATATCTAGCGGTGTTTTTATGGAATATATATGCTTGTTAGTTGAAAACTATGAACCTTAGATGGTGTAAAATGGTACAAGTTATGAAACACACCTATGTCTTATATATTGCATGCAAGGTGTTCTATAAAATTCTTAGGATGCTAGAAATTCATGTTTATATGGTTCCATAATGTCTAAATGACAAGTCCATGTTAGCTATATGCTTTAATATGAATTTCATATTTTTCATGTGTTGCTGTTGTTATGGTATGAAGCATGTATGATAATGGAGATATGAATTATGTACATGAAATATATCCATGCTTTACCCTACGATGTTTGAGATGTTGAATAAATACATGAAGTATAATATCCCCTACTTATGACAATGTGAATTGTGGACTCCAATCTTATGATCAAGTCAGTCATGTTGAGTCTGTTTCCTTCCATCGAGTCCTGGGGGTATTCGTACCCGAAAATATAGTTGTGTGCCTTGAGCCATGTCATGTTATAACGATATTCTCAGTCAATCCATGATCTATAGAATTCAGTCAGTCATGTGACTCAGGAAAATCCAGTAACCCCAGTAATCTCAGTAGTTCAGTAATCTCAGTAATTTCAGTACTCTCAACCAGTCCTCAGAACTCAGTACATTCCGTCAGTCATCGGAATCCAGTAAACTTAGTTTAGCTCCGCTAAACAATACCACTAGTATCAGTCTAGTTAATCAGTATCAGTTCAGCTAATCAGTTCAGTTATTCAATTCATCATAGTTATTTAGTTCAGTGTCTTTCAAATGGGAGTAGGATTCAGCATCGAGTGAGCCTAGGGATGGGGACTCATCCTCTAGATTAGGACTGAGATCCTTAGAATCAATCCCTAAGTTCCATAACTATGTAGCCAGCGTAGGTATGAGATGTCACCCGTTAGATAGGACTGACATACTCAGGGGTCACCCGTTAGCATAATTATATGTATAGGACTGATCCTAGGAGTCACCCGCTAGATTAGGAATGACTCCACAACAGATGTCTTTACTGGTGGCGCAGTACTGATACCCTTCCAATCTGGGTAGAGATTGGACCCGTGTCAGCTTAGCTTGGGGTATGTCGGTTAGATGAACACATCCCACAGTTTTAATTACAGATTCAGGACTGTCAAACACAGTCAACTCAGCTTAGTAGTACAGATCCAGTACTGTTAGATACAGTCAATGCTTATCATTGTAAATTGACTTCAAGATCACCATTAGCTAGGACTGATCTCAACTATGATTAATCAGTATCAGAATCATTAGATTTAAAAATCACCCGCTAGATAGGACTTATCTTAGACTAAGTCAAATCATCTTTATTATCAGTATACTCATGATCACCCGCTAGATAGGACTGATCTTAGATTCAGTTACTCCAAGTAGAACGGAACTCAGAAAGTTCCATCAGAACTTAGACTGTCAAATACAGTCGCTCAGTATCAGTTACATTGGTTAGGACGATCATCACAGTTATATCAGTTATATCAATTTTCTAAACTCATGTCTCAGTCATATCAATTATCAGAATTCATGATATAAGTATTAAGCTTCAGGACTATCAGACACAGTTAACTAGACTAGTTCTTCATAATTCGAACTGTCAGAAATAGTTGTTCATATATTTAGTATCTCAGTATCAGTACACTCATGTTGTCAGTATTCAGACTCAGTAGTCAGTATCTCCACGAGTTCAATTATAGTTATGTATACATGTATGTATTCTCACGTTCATATTAGTCAGCATTGTTCATGCATATAACCCTTTGCATTTAGCCTACCTCACTCGTATACTCAGTACATTCAGACGTACTGATGCATTTGTGATATGGTGCTTTCTCTTATGTTACACCATAGGTTTAGAGGCACGAGCTCCAGATCAGCAGTAGCATTCCAGTGTTCAGGGTTTGCAGTTAGTCCTTTTCATTCGAGGAAGATATGATTATTGCTTCATTTGCTATTTTAGTTTAGTTTCTAGATGGATTTAGTTGGGGACATGTCCCATCAACTCCTTATTCAGACATTTTAGAGGCTTTCCAGACTATAGCATGTCAGACAATTATTTCAGATTTGTTTTCGTATTGTTATACCATTTTCAGACATTGTCTTATCATAAGTTTATTCAGATTTGAACCTTATGGCCATTCAATACATGTTTCCATATTTTCATGTTATATTATGCAGTGTATAGGTATATATATCAGTCATGGGTTAGCTTGTGGTCCTTCGGGGTCATGAGCACCGTGTAGCATTCCGATTCAGAAAATTGGGATGTTACATATATAGTCACAAAGAAAACAGAATTAAGAACTAAAGAGTATATTAAACTCTAAAACCTATAATTCAACTATCAACTAGCACCAATCTCTTACATTGACCGAAATGGAATCGAAATTCCCTAAAGGGGATCAAAATTCCCTTACAACCACCATTTCTAAAAAAATGTCAAAAAAAGCTTTTCCAAGCTATCACTTACTTTCTCAAGAGTTTTCATATCCTCATTATCAAAACAAAACTAAGGAAATAAGCTATCTCCCTAGTTCTTATAGTTTAGGCTAATTAATACATATTTAGGGCCCAAAAGTGATGCAATGGCAAGAAAAGGCCCACTAAGGGTTGTTTGGACCCGCTCTTGAAATAATAGAGAGTATCCAAGATGGATCCAAAGAGCCTTGGGTGCATGTCTCTTCCAAGGGGCCTTTTAGACCCGTCTTGCTCTTCTTCGACCTATTAAAAGTCCTTTAACCCTCTTTAATGGTAATCTTCATTCATGTGGCATCTTTTAATAGAACTAAGGAGTCTTCAAGCACCTCGATCATCATAAGTATCTCATCCAAAGGTTTGGAGGCAATTTGGCTTATATCATCCTCCCCTTCTTAAAAAGGATTCGACCTTAAATCAAACCTTGCAAAACCAAATAAAGGACAAACAAACAAAACATCTTCATAGAATGAGGGTTAGAGTTAGTGCAAATAAACATAGAATCATGCCAAGGTTGCACAAATCATGGATCCTTTGCGTTAATCATGAGATTCTTATTGAAAAGGTAACAAAGGAAATTATTATAACAATTATTAAGAGATAGGAAAACTACAAAGGTCATAATGGCATCAACAATATAAGAAGGTAAGACTATATTTATCTTAGGAGCAATAAGACACTATTGCTTCATTATCTCTTCAAGAGACCACATAAAAAATGGCACCGCCAATTGTTCAACAATCCATAAGGGTTTTTTAGGGTCAAAGATATGAATGACCAATAAAGAATTACTATTCAACCAAGTGGACCAACCAACTAGTTTCCTTCTGTAATACCTCAAACTTTTTTTAAGTCTAATTTAGTCTTCAAAAGATTAAGGGATGACCTCCTAAGTGAATAATTTTTAAATAAGATAGAATTTCCCCAATTTCAACTTTTTATCTTGTGGAAAATTGAATTAGCTTTCCAACGATATCAATTTTGCCAAAATTCGTTATCAGGATAAAAAGTTATGGACATTTTACAGAGAGTTATCTGAACTATCCAGGAGCGACGGGAAGGCTGACGGACCGTCGAGTCAGCAACGGACCATCGCTCTGGCCGTCGCAATTGAGGTAGTAGGCCTATCTTCTAGCCAAAGTACGACGGGCAAGACGATGGACCGTCGCCCAAGCTATCGCAACTAAGGCATTACGACCCTGTTCTGGCCCAAGTGCGACGGGTAGGCTGACGGACCGTCGAGTCTGTGATAGATCGTTGCCCAAGCCATCGCAACTTTCGTTCAATGATTTAAAGTCATTTTTAAAGGGAGTTTTGGGTCTTTTCCTACCCTTTTTAACACCCAATTACATCAGATCAAAGCCTAGTGTTTCTTCATAGGGCATACCTGTTCTATTCATGCAAAATAAAGATGGTTCCTTGTGTATGTGCATTGATTATCATCAACTTAATAAGGTTACAGTCAAGAACAAGTACCCTCTTCCTAGAATTGATGACCTAATTGATCAATTGCAAGGTGCAAGTTATTTCTCAAAGATAGACCTTAGATTCGGCTATCATCAGCTTAAAGTAAGGGAGTGTGATATTCCAAAGACAGCTTTTAAAACTTGCTATGGTCATTTTGAGTTTCTAGTCATATATTTTGGGTTGATCAATGCTCCAGCGGCTTTCATGGACCTCATGAATCAAGTGTTCAAATAGTATCTTGATATATTTGTCATAGTGTTCATAGATGATATCCTTGTTTACTCTCGTAGTGAGGATGACCATGCAGATCATCTTAAAATTATCCTGCAAACTCTTAGAGATCATTAATTGTTCATCAAATTCAGCAAGTGTGAGTTTTGTCTAAGGTCAGTAGCCTTTTTAGGACATATTATTTTAGCCGAAGGCATCAGAATTGATTCCCAAAAGATAGAAGCCATAAGAAATTAGCCTGGACCTATCTCTCCATCAGATAGTAGAAGTTTCTTGGGTCTAGCTGGCTATTACCGGCGTTTTGTCGAAGGTTTCTGATCTATTGTGTTTCCCATGACCGTATTGACCCAAAAGAAAGTTAAGTTTCTTTGGTCAAATTCCTGTGATAAGAGTTTTCAGGAGTTGAAGACTAGACTCACTTCAGCCCCAGTGTTAACATTGCCTGATGGTACAGATGGTTTTGTGGTGTATTGTGATGCCTATAGAGTTGGTTTGGGTTGTGTGTTGATGTAAATAAGTAAGATTATAGCATATATCTCTATACAGTTGAAGCCGCATGAAAAGAATTACCCAACCCATTATTTAGAGTTAGCTGTTGTGGTGTTTTCGTTTAAAATATGGAGATACTATTTATATGGTGTTTATGTGGATGTGTTCATGGACCACAAAAGCTTGCAGTATATGTTTACTTAGAGGGAGTTGAATCTTTTCCAGAGGGGGTGGTTAGAGTTGCTAAAAAATTATGATATGAGTGTGCCATATCATCCGAGCAAGGCCAATGTAGTGGAAGATGCCCTTAGTAGGTTGTTTATGGGAAGTATGGCTCATATGGAGGAATATAAGAAAGAATTAGCTCGTGAAGTGCATCGTTTGGATAGATTGGGTATTAGGTTGCTTGATTCAGCTGAAGATAATGTTTGGGTTTAGAGTAGTTTCGAATCCTCTTTAGTTTTGGAAGTGAAGGAAAGGTAAGACATGGATTCTAGTTTGGTCAAACTGAAGGAGTCGGTTAAAGACCAAAAGATAGAGATTTTCTCCCAAGGGGAAGATGGTGTGTTGAGGTTTCAAGATAGATTATGTGTTCCTTGTGTTGATGATTTGAGGCAGAGAATTATGGATGAAATGCATGGAGCGCAATATTTTATTCATCCTGATTCTACCAAGATGTACCGCTACTTACGGGAAATCTATTGGAGGAGTGGTATAAAGAAAGATATAGCAGAGTTTGTGGCAAAGTACGTAACTTTCCAACAAGTTAAGGTAGAGAACCAAAGACCTAGTGGTGTGATGCAAGAGTTTGTTATCCTCACTTGGAAGTGGGAAAAGATGAATATGGATTTTGTGACTGGTTTACCCCTTTCACGCTGTCATCATGATTGGATTTGGTTTGTTGTAGACCGGATGACTAAGTCAGCGCATTTCCTGCAAGTGCATACATCTAATTCAGCTGAGGATTATGCTAAGTTGTATATTCGGGATTTAGTCAAATTGCATGGAGTTTCCTTGTCTATCATCTCAGATAGGGGTACTCGGTTTACTTCCCAATTTTGGAGAGCTTTTCAGAAGGGTCTTGGTACCCAAGTTTGCCTTAGTTCCACTTTTTATCCGCAAATAGATGGTCAGGCTGAGAAGACCATCCAGACTCTAGAAGATATTTTTAGGGCATGTGCTCTTGATTTCAAAGGTAGTTTGGATGAGCATTTTCCATTTATTTAGTTCGCGTATAACAACAGTTATCATTCTAGCATTCAGATGGACCCATTTGAGGATTTGTATGGGAGGAGAGGTAGATCACCCATAGGTTGGTTTAAAGTGGGTGAGGCTGCTTTGACTGGACCCGATGCATTGTTTAAGGCTATGGAAAAGGTTAAGTTGATTAGAGAGAGGTTGAAGACAGCACAGAGTCATCAGAAATCATATACAAATGTGAGAATGAGGGATCTTGAGTTTGGAGTTGATTACTTGGTATATCTGAAAATTTCACCCATAAAAAGGGTGAAGAGGTTTGGCAGAAAAGGGAAGCTTAGTCCCCGTTATGTTGGCCCTTATAGAGTTCTGATTCATGTTGGGAAAGTAGCCTATGAGGTTTGGTTGCCCACAGATCTGTCAGTTGTTCATCCCGTCTTTCACGTCTCTATGCTTAAGAAGGGCATTGGTGATTCCGTTGTTGTAGATCCTTCGGAGAGATCATATATTCAGAACAGTCTTTCTTATGATGAGATTCCAGTTGAGATCCTCGATTACTATATCCGTAGACTAAGGAACAAAGAAGTTCCCTTGGTCAAAGTTCTTTGGCGGAATCAGTCAATTGAGGGCGCTACTTGGGAAGCAGAAGCGAACATATGAGCCAAGTACCCACAAATTTTCTCCGCAAATTCAGATCTAGCCTAAGGTATTACTCTTCCTTAATTCAGCCTCTTTCTAATAAAACATTCAGCTATATAGTTGTTCTTATTATGAGTTCATGCATTCTCTAAAGTACTCAAAGTTTAGAATGATGTAGAGTCATTTTAGCAATTTATTTCAGCTGTGCATCCTCAGTTTTCTCTGTATTCTTAGCCTAACTAGCGACATTCGAGGATGAATGTTCCCAAGGGGGAGATATTATAATACCCCAAACTTTTTTTAAGTCTAATTTAGTCTCCAGAATATTAAGGGATGACCATCTAAGTGAATAATGTTTAAATTAGATAGAATTTCCCCAATTTCAACTTTTTATCATGTGGGAAATTGAATTAGCATTCCAACAATACCAATTTTTTCAAAATCCGTTATTGGGGTAAAAATTTATGGATGTTTTACAGAGAGTTGTCTGAAATGCCTAGGAGCGACGGGAAGGCTGACGGACCGTTGAGTCAGTGATGGACCATCGCTTTGGCCGTCGCAACTGAGGCAGTAGGCCTGTCTTCTGGCCAAAGTGCGATGGGCAGGATGACAGACCATTTCCCAAGTCGTCATAACTAAGGCAAATAGACCCTGTTCTGGGCCAAGTGCGACGGGCAGGCCGACGGACCATCGAGCCTGCGACGGATCGTCGCCCAACCTGTCGCAACTTCCATTCAAAGATTTAAAACCATTTTTAAAAGGGTTTTGGGGTATTTTTCCACCTTTTTAACGCTCAATTACATCAGATCAAAGCCCATAACATCATATTCATCTATAATATCAATTTAGGGTTTCTTTCAAGATTAATCCCCAAGAACTAGATACAAACCCTTCTCCAATAAAACTCAAGAATCAAGTATCACCATTCAAGAACATTCAAGAAAAACTTCCAAGACCATTCTCAAGGATTCAAAGGTCATCATGTTCCATTGAGTCAAGCCAAATAAGGTATGTGGGGTTTGAACAAGGGTAATCCTTTCACCCTTGTGCCCAAAGACTTACTTTAAGTTACAAATTTCTGAATTTTGATATGATTTCCATGAAATTAAAGTTAGGGTTTATACCCCATGTTGCTAATTGCATGATTTTGAGATTTTAAGTGGTTTGGATATTGAGTTATATGTTTACTTTTGAAAAACTAATGTGTATGAACATATTTTCCAAATTTTAAGTTGAATTACGAATATTTGTATTATGAAGCATGAACCTTATGGTATTTGACATGAAATTGATGCATGGGTAATTAAGACCTAGTTTGTATGTGGACATTTCAAGAATGACTATATTTTAAGTATCCCATGATTAGCTATTTTCATATTTTGATAAAGAAAGTTGATCTATTGACCCAAGAAAAGTTAGGAATCCACATTGTTCACATCGTTTGAGATTTAAAGAAGAGAAGCATAATTTTTCTTGAATATAAACTCTTATGTTGTTTTAAGGTGGATTTTCTAAAAGTTCTTAGCCTAATTATGGGAGAAGTATTTAGCACCGAGTTGGGTATGATTTCAAGGTCTCATACCCCAGAACTACGTGCCACCGTAGGATTATGATTTACCCCAAGTGGGTTAAGATACTGATCACTAAAGTTAAGGTTCTATTCCGATGGCAAGGATAGAACAACTCTCCCTAACATGGGAAAGACGTTGGACTCCATGTCAGCTCACATGGTTTATGTCGGTTAGAAGAAACTCCCACAGTCGCCCAAAGTTCCCTAATCCCAAGTCCTTATGTCCCCAAGTCCTATCTTCCTAAAGATAAAAGCATTAGTTTTGAAAATTTTTGTTTTAAGATTCCTTTTGCTTACAAGCTTTGAGAATAAGAGGAGAATACAGATTTTAGAACTAAGTATTACAACTCACGAGATTTATGCTATATATCTCATTATTCACAATTTATGAGATTTAGATTTAGGATTTATTCAAGCTATATGAGTCATTTATATCATCATGTATGGTTTTATAAAGAGTAATGAGATTGTTTACTTATTGAATACACCCCCATATACTCAGCACATCCTCAAAGTGTTGATCCACAAATACGTCTGTGTGCTACATTGTCTCATAATATAGGTTCAGGTGCTCAATCTCAGCAGCGACAGTGATCTCCAAGTACTTACATCTACACTTTTTCTATTGGTGAGTCCTCATGGTTCGAGGACCTATTCCTTCAGACTTTCAGTACTCATAGTATTTGGTTTATTTGTTTTCAGTTCAAGTCAGTTGGGGGTCTGTCCCAATGACTCTCTAGTTTCTTTAGTAGTAGAAGCTTGTCAGACTATCAGTGCATTTTAGACTTTTCAGTATGTTGCTATTCAGACAGTATTTTCTTCATTATTTCAGTTTAGACAAGAAATGATAGTTCCATTACTTGATAAAATTATCTTGAAGTAAGATCTAGACTTAGTAGTAGGCTCAAAGGGTTAGCTTAGAGCTACTTGTATCCTTAAGCACCGTGTGATGTCTCAGGATGAGGCGTTAAACCTACCTCCCAATAAGTCAATTCCAAGACTATTACGGACATCGTCATAGGAAAACAGGTAGTATGGAAAGGAATCAAGAATAAATTCATCGTCCAAGGTTCTATTATTTATAAGAATTCCATTTGGCTCAAAAGATTTAGCATATAATGCATGAAAGGATGGAATAAAAACATTTAAGCACAAAGAACCTTTCCCTTTCAAAAAACTTTCTTTGTGAAAGGGGTCATCAATTTTACTCAAATGATAAAGAAAGGTATCACATAAATGGAGTTCAACAAGAGTGCTTACAAGAGAAGACTCACTCTTTGACCTACAAGTAATGAAACCTTGGTCAAGAATGGAAAAACACCATGGTAAAATCTCTTGGATTTTCTCATTGCTCCCCTTCTTTAAAGAGCTCTCATATTTGTTGGAGATCTTTTCCTTACACAATAGGGGCCCATAAAGTGGATTATGAATCCCCAATAAATACTTTCTATCATTGGGAAGGATACCAACATACTCATTCAAACTTTTCTTATCATCTTAACCAAGCACCAAGTCGGGTGCATAATAATCACCACATACAAATTCGTCATTGAGGTCAAATGGATAAAGTGGTCATAGACAAGGGTCTAAATTACACTCCTTTTCCCCAAAGGTATCACCAAAATAAAAGGGCATACTCTCTAATATAACATAAGCATCTTCAAAAGCAAATAGAGAGTAATAAATGTATTATGCAAATTGATTTCATCTAAGGTGTCCTTAAGAACATGCTCACTATGATGCCTAAGAACATCATCAAGGGTATGTACAAGAATTGGAAAACTCAAAGAAGAGTAGGTAACTGGTACACAAAGATCACCTTTTAGTCCTCTATATTCCTTCCCCTTAAGAGTACTCTCATCTTCCAAGAAGAGATTTCCATCTTTAGGAGGAATGATATCACACCATAGTGGGTTGTTATATAGAATATAGCCCTCAAGATGAGCTACATTATCAATATTATCCACACCACTAGGTAATTCACTAGGAGTGATTTCATCATCTTCAAACAAGATAGTGTACTTAAAGAGAGAAGGATCAATCCTTGAAATAGAATTAGAACATGTAAGTTCACTCTCAAAAAGACAACTATCAAGTTTCAAAGAAGTTTCAAACACATAATCATCCTTATGAGCAAAAAAAAACAATAGGATCTTCAATAAGAGACGTGCTCAAAATATCAATCCTATTTAATAGAAAAATATTTTTAACATCATCACTCACTTAAGGCTCATTAATCACATATCAAACATCCTCAAGTGGTGGACTAGTTTCACACATGTACCTCATAGCCTCCATGGGTTGTTATTGTCGTGTTTTTTTTTCTCGACAATGGCGCCAAAATTTGAAGTTGCCCAAAAACTCACCTCTAAAGAAGTATGTTGCGGATGATGTCAAATATAGTAAACCAACTCAAGTTGGGGCCGAACCCATAGGAAATATGTGGAATAATATCTCAAACTTGACAAAATCAACGAGCAATGCAGAAAAGTGAATAGGGGGATTTGAAAATCAACAATAACAAGTAGCTGAACTTGGATGCTTGAGTTTGTAAAAAATATACAATGAACACTAGGACTGTGTTCCCTCTTGCTTCTCAACTCCATAAGTTTCTCATGTTTTGCCCACCATTCCCACCGCTCTACGGGCAAAGTTGACAATCTATGCATTATCACCATCTTGTAAATGTGTTGATAAATCTCACCCCAAACTTTATGAGTCTCTGGGTGTCACATTGATATCCCTTGTTTATAACTTCAGTAAAAATCTCATATTTTGAGTCTTGAGTTGATTAAACGAGGGTTGGTATCCTCAAATCACTATCATAACCTCCTTTTCCTAATCTCAAACTCCCTTGTGAGGACGTTCTCGAATACAGGAAATTTCCAAGCTTCTACAGTAGTTTGGGGTACAATTAATATGATGATGATTGCAATACATGCAACTATAATAGAATAGACGAATCTCTAACTTCCTTTACATAGTTAATCCACCAGGTTCCCACAATTCTATTCAAGAAAATTAGTTTCTTATGTTTATGCAACAATCCATGATAATCAATGAAGAAGACATGTAATTAATTGCACAATAATGAAAGAGCAAAATCCAAAATCCCCAATTGAATGCGAAACCAAAAACTTAAAAACAATAGTATCAATGATCAAAGTATGTGAAAGTATATAGAAAATTGTCAAAAGTGTGTAACATAATAAAGGAATAACCCTAGGGTATTTATAGTGTCTCAAAATAAAAAAGGAATCCTAATTAAAATGAAATAGGAAAATTAAGTCGGCAATGGTCGCGACTCTGGCAATGTGTCGTTAAGTCTCCTTGTGACTTATTGACTACTGTCGTAGCTCACTTTTTCCTTCATTGTTGATGACTCATATAGACACATTATGAGTCATATCCTACTAATCGTAGTCACTCTAATAGTTTTTACACTTAAGGGAACTTGAGTCTATTGTCTTTATGAATCCTCACAATGAGTCGTACTCAGACATAACGACTCGTGGTCTTCACTTGTAACCACTGGAGTATCAATCTCAAATGCTTCAGACACTGGTCACAGTACAAATTCTCAATATGATTCGTAGTCTATTCTTACGACTTCTAGTCTGAGCAATACTTTGCTTCTTGAGAGCATTTTTCATCTATTTTTCAGTCCAAGCCACTTCCTACCTAATTTCCCTACAAAACACATAAAACACACATCTTATCCGACAAAACAATCCTATGTCAATGCAGAATTTCACCATTTTAAGCATCGAATGTGCCATGTTTCCATGGCATATCAACACTCCAGTTGATCAGAATAATTTTCATAAGACAATGTACCATCACTCATCACATTGGCTTCAACACTAGGTGGACTCAAATTGATCTTACAAGAAGAGTCAATTCAGTCATCAATAGGATAAACATGTGTATCCACATTCTCAAGATGTAAATCATCAATAAGAGGCAAAGAATCATGAGACTCACATGTAGGAAATTTACTACTCCACTCAATTAGTTACTAGCCACACAATCATCATTCATATTTACCAATGTGCAAGAGCTACTAGCTATGTTAACTTAAAGTTCTTGAGAAGATTCTTCTTTTCCTTTGGGTGAAGGTCTTTTTCAATCTTTGGAAGCATCTACGATTTCCCTAATTAAATCTTCAAAGGGGATCTCCTTTTTTTGTGTTTGTTCTCCGCCGCTTGCCATGCTTGTACCTACACATATGTCCTTACTAAGAGAAGGAAAAACAAAGTTAGATTGGATTGGTGGCAACCCCCTTACTTCACTCCTATCAACCTCTCTCCTTTTCTCTCTTGGATTGCCACCATATAATCTCTTACTCCTATTAATCTTTTTTCTCTCATTTTTATTAGACTTAGAGTAAGTGATCACATTTCCTAGAGATTTTGGAAGGGTAGGTGGAAAAAGATGATTTCCCCATTGGTCTATCATAATTTTAGGCCAATTTTTCTCATTTGAAACTCTATGTCATGCAAACCAATTGGCATCCAAGCATAAGTGTCCAAATTCCAAGGAGAAGATGTCACACCAAACCTCCTCATAGTACTCATCTCGAGTGAAGGAAACGTGCACTCCCTCGAAAACCCTATAGTGTTCCAAAAAGTATGGAAAGAACAAGGACACTTGATGTATCCCTAAATAGTAAACCATAGAAGGAGTTATGTTATTTCAACAACACCAATTATCAAGGATAAGAATGAATCTGGGAACCCCTCAAATATCCACCCTTCTTGTGCATACTTGTCTTCTTGGATCAAAGTTGTAAAGATTTGTATACTATTTTAGTACAAAGATATACCTCATGAACTTTTTTAAGGCACTCCATGTTCATCGGGAACATTCCCACCATCTTGATTTTCCATCCTTAATGTATTTAAGGGTATATGCAACTTATTCAACTTTGCTCATATCATAATCCTTAAAGATCCTTTAACATTTCCATTCCCAATCAAGATAAGCTTTGGGATGTCACTCTCCTTTGAAGTTAGGAAGGGTAGGAAGATCAGGACTCCAATTATACCTTCCATATCAACCTTGGTTCCTTTTTCCATATGTTTGGGAACTAGAATAAGAAGGATGCGATGTAATATTCCTAGACTTTGGAGATACATACTCTTTTATTCCTATATTGTGGCCTCTACTATAGCTAGTATAACTATTCACACCAATGCGACTTTGATAAGAAGTACCACAAGAAGAGGAGTATGAATCTTCACAATCTTCACATACATTCTCCCCATGATTCACATAAGATGTATAGGAGAAAGGGATATACCTTACATCACCTCACGCTCGAAGTGGGAAGTGCAATACTCCTCATATGCCCCATCTTCCTCATAAGAATCATCACTAGGCTTTTCATCATCTCCATATTATCTATAAGAACTAGGGTCATCATTCATCTCACATTCTTCTTTAGAATAGTAGCCCTCACTTTCACACAACTCTTGATCATGTCTATATTCATAGCCTCCATAATGTCCATCTTCATCATAGCCATAAATTTCTTCACCACAATCATAGTCTCCTATGTTGTAGCCACAATTATTCGAGGCAACTAAAGATATATTTCCTTACAACTCCTTGTACCTAAAAAATGAACAAACAAGATTAGTAGTAAAAGCTCCTCACCAACACTCGTAAGAATATCACCTTTGTAGTCCTATAATTGGAGTGGCGAATATTGAAAGTTGCTTATACCCCGGTGGTACATAAGGTATAAATCTCTGCTTGTGGCTGAAGTGGATTCTTGTTTGAAAGACTTAAAGAAATAAAACTGCTTACGGAGTTAAATCAAGAAGTTACAACAAAATAAAAACTAGAGAAGCTTAAAAAAAATAGGACGATGAAATAATTCGGACTCAAGAACTAATCAACCAACTTAGTTGGTGAATTACTTGTTGTTGATAGATTAAGAATCAAGAGATGAATATAGAAATCAAAAAGTAAAAATAAGGAATCAAACCTAAGTAAATTGGATTTTAGAAGTGTTAGAATGCATTTGAAACTTGAATTTGATGTTGGGGAGGCTTGAGATACATTGGAGATATGTTACACACCTTGGGCGCACCTCAAAGGCATGTCCAGCGCATGAGAGAGCTTCCTTGACATGCTGGACCACTTGGGCGCATGTCCAACACATGTTGGGAATAGGTGTGTAGCTTAGATATTGCCTTGACATGCTGCAGCATCTCAAGCATAACTGTAAAGCAGGCTGGGCGCAGGTCCAAGTTAAGTTGGCCGCCCTTTGCTTGCTAAATGGCCGAAAATGCCTTTCTTGTGGTCTTCCTTGCACTTTCTCTTGGAATATCTTTGGAATTTTTTTAGATGATTTTGTACAAACACTTTTTATCTTTTTTTCTTCTTTATTTTTGGATTAAACACCCACTTTTGGACGTTTTTTCAAGATGAAGATTACAATCTCTTCAAGAACACCTACTTTTCCAACTTTTTTCCTTAGCTCGGAATAAGTTGAAATTCCGATCCTAGCACTTTTCAATATAGTAAACTCATTCCAAACATTGTTTTGCTTAAATTCTTCACCAATTTTTCTAGATTTTCAATCCATTTCAAACTTTTTCAACCCAAGCTTCAAACAAGGATAGAACACGCAAATAAGATTCGATTTGACTCAAATGTGATATTTGGACTCTATAGTGTTAGGAAATTTAAATCTAACACTAGAAATACAATAAATCTCAAAAAGTAACCTAAGACCTAAAACGTGAATAATAGTGTTTTTGGGGATTTTCAATTTTTCGAGATGACTAGTCCCAAGATTGTACACTACAAAAAATGAGTCAAATTGCGAGAGTTAATTTTAAAGTTTGTGGGGGTTTTAAACCCCCGCAAATTTTAATTTCGGGGGTTCACAAAAACACCACAATACAAGCCGTCACAATCAATTTGCGACAGTTTTTTTCTGACCGCCATAATTAGTTTACGTCGGTTATTTTTTGACGGTCGACCCGTTACTCTAAATTTAATTCTTTTTATAATAAATTTTTATTTAAAAATTTTGGCATTTTAAAACCTCCGCAATTTTTCGTTCTTTTATTTTTAATTTAGAGAAGCCCATCATTTTTCAATAACTAATTATAGATTCTAATTTTATCTCAAATTTAATTGTTCCTTTAGGCATAACCTACAATTCAATATTTGTTCAATTCATATATCATTAACACAACATGGCTAATTAAACATTGTAATTGACAAGCATATAAAAAATACATTGAACATTAAACTTCAAAATTAAATTTTCAACATTAGCATCTTCAAACTCCAAAGTTTCAACACTAACTAGTATCTTCAAACTCCAAAATCAAATTTAAACACAAAACCTTCAATATTCTATGGTTCACTCCAACCACACAATTACATTATCATAATTGAATATACAAAACAATTTACAACGAAATCAATGACTGTCATTAGGATCACTATCATCACGTGATCTCCTTGCATCCATAGGTGAAATGGGTCCACTAGCCACATCACTTGGCTACAAAAAAACGCAAAGTATAAAAGTCAATCAGATAAATTTTCAATCCTTATTATAAAACATTTATATCTATTTACAACTGAAAACATCATCGATATGATTCATTTGTTTCCTTCTATTGCCACATTGTTTCAAAATAAGGAAATATTTTGGTACGAGATAAAAAAACATGTTACGTAAGTTCAGATAGAGGGAGTAGTTATTAGAAGCAAAAGAACACTCTATATGACCTTTCTCGTGATAGTGGTACCTATGGACCAATGCCAAGGGGAACACCAAAAGGACTACTGGGAATGACTTTCAATACCACTGTAAGTTTATCCTTCTTTCAGTTTTAGTTGTTTTGTTGTTCTAATGATAAACAAAAGCAAACAGAAGTAACTGTTCCATATTTCTTATAAATTTACAAAAAATAGATGGTCTATATTGTGTTGGTGATAGTTGCTTTCCGGGACAAAGCGATATAGTTGTAGCCTTTTCAGATATAATATGCACTCATCGTGTTGCTGCTGACTTAGGTAAATATGGTAGTCTAAATATTGCTAGTAAATTTCATTTACTCTCCATCTATGACATGTTTTTGTTGAGCACCACCTAAACACATGCTAAAGTATTCCTATTAGACATTTCGACTCAAATTTGGAAAAGATTTTGTGCATCTTCTCAAGCGCCTATTAGATAGATTAGTTAGTAGTTAACCACATAAAATATATCACCTCTATATAGATTATTAAGGGGATGTCAATGTATTCCGAATTATTTTTTGAAGTACATATAAGTTACTCTCTGTTAGAAAAAAATCAGATTTGCTAGACAGTGCTCTTCTAAGGCTAATTGGTTGGTTAAGGACACTAGCATGACATCTACTTATTAAGCTACAAAGAAATATTTGACCCCAAAAAATGGTCATTATACGTCTTTTCTTTTATACATAGACAAAAATGTTGAAGCTAAGGAAATTCAACATCTACTATATGTACATAAACTAAATTTGACCTTATTTATACCATATAATTTTACGTCCATTTTGTAACAATCAGATCCATAGTTATGAAACAGAGGAAAATTCTCAGCTCCAAGCATATGCTGTAGTATATCACATTGATGCAAAAAAACACTTTTGAACATAGCTATTCTAGTCCCCTACTGAAGCAGAAGAAGCAACAATAGTATACCCTTCATAACAATAATACTTGATTGCTAAGATAACATGCTGACATAGTGAACAATAAGAATTGATTATTGAATAATAAGTCTCGAGTTTTAATTTTTCCATCTTACTTTTTTTAGTTCATTTCAAAAAGAATATTTTTTTCCTTTTAAGCAATTCTTTAATTTCAATTTTCCACACCAGCATATTTAGGATCACAAGATTAAATAACATTTTGATACATTCTATGTATCTTGTATCTTTTGTTTAAGACGACAAGACTCAAGTTGTTTCTCTCTTAAACTCAGAGCCAAGTTAAACCATACAAAATAAAGTGAAACTGAGGGAGTAATAAACTTGGAGCCAAGTCAAACCAGACAAAAAAAAGGTGAAACTGAGGAAGTAATAAACTTGGATTATTACTGATCAATTATTACTGATCAATGGGACAAAGAGAAACTTCTAGCCAAAACATTATGGCTATAGCTCAATGGGACACGGAGTATAAAATTTTAAACTGCTTCTGTTGAATCCACAATATCAACTAGATGAACAAGAACAATATCTAAAAAGGATGGAACAACAACTAGAAATAGATAAATAAATAGAAGATACAAAATTAAATGCTAAGGAGAATGACACAAATTTGCCTTTCCTCTCTGATGCCTGACTAATCATTACAGCATAATGCAATCAGATTTTTTAGTTGTTTAGTTGTAATAACAATGCCTGACTACTCTTCATAGTATACTGAAGAAATTCCTAAACAAGAAAGCAGTATGTATAGTTGGTTTATGCCTAAACAAGAGAACTACTACTTGTTTAATAATCACTTTGGCAACCACATTAGTACTTTATTATTCTTCTTCTGCCACACAAAATATACACACACGCGACCTTCTATAACATATTAAAAGAGACTAACAGACACTCCCTCTATTTTAATTTTTTAAATCTTATAATTATACTTCTCCCACACCTTATTACAGTTCTAAGAAGAACTACAAATCACCATCTCTATACAAGAATCATGTACCCACCCCTAAAAAACCTACTGAATATTCTCCATCACATAAATAGTACAAAGTACCTATACCTTCTAAGCACAACTATTACAAGTCACCAGTAAAATATTACAAATCTCCCTCACTAGTAAAATATTACAAGGTGCCTACTCCTTCAAAGCTCTACTACAAGTCACCAATCGCAAGGAAATATTACAAGTCACCTACTCCTTCAAAGAAAGTTCCTATGCCACTCATATATATTGTTCAATTGAAGTCTAAAATCTATTAAACAACTTTAGTGTCAGAATACAAACTAAATAGGATTATCCTCCACAGCCATCAAAGCGATAACTCCAAAGACATAATAACAAGTTAAAAATCAAGGCCATACTACATAAATTTTGCATATATCTTCACATATGGCCTAGAGACTCTTGTTATTACCACGTTAGCCTAACTGGTCCTGCTGTAGTAAACCTAAAATATGCAAATGACATACCTATCTCTAAATTTTCAGAATCTCACTCCATAATATCACTAGATACTTGAAATGGAAAGTGAGTTTGTAATACTCGTGCTTATTCCTAGCTAGAAATCATCTCAAGGATGCTAGTACTTGCTTTGAAATATAAATCTATTTTTGTACCCATGGTATTTTTTATATTTCTACTTTATATCACGTGGAAAATTGAGTTAGATTTCTAACGATACCAATTTTGTCCAAATCCGACACCAGATGAGGAATTTATGGATATTTTACTCAGAACTGACCGAAACGCCAGGTGCGACGTCCAAGTTGACGGACCACCAAACAAGTGACGGACCTACACTTTAACCACCACAAACAAGGTATTAGGGCCACGTTCTGGATAAGGATTGATGGACGAGTTGACGGACCGTCAGATTTTTGATGGACCGTCAGATTTTTGACGGGTCGTCATCCTGGCCGTCAACTCTTATCCAGTGAACCCCATTTCTGGTCAACGTATGACGGTCGAAATAATGGACCATCAAGTTCCTGAAGGACCATTATTCGGGTCATCATATGCCATGTTCAGTTCACTTTCAGGCCATTTTAATATGGGTATTTTGGTCACTTACCACTCGCCTATATATACCCAGATTAGTCCAAATTCAGCCATTTTTCTCATTATTATTTCACAAACAAAAACTAGGGTTTCTATCTAAATTTAATCTCCAAGAACAAGACCTAATCTTCTTCAAAAATCAAAGGATTTCAAATCCTTCAAGTTCAAAAACATCAAGAACCTTGAGTCAGGTATGCGTAGTGGTCATCTATGGACCCATTTTGTTCATAGAGCTCAAGAACCATGTTTTAAATATTTTGTGATTGTCTTGTTGTGATATGAGCATGTACATGTTGATGATTGTTGTTTAAGTTTCAAGATGATATCTATAGGTGATTTCATGAAGTATATGTGCTTGTTAGTTGAAACCCATGATTCTTATGTGGCTTAATATGGTGAAATTCATGAATACATACAAGCTAAAACAATGCATGCAAAGTGTTTAATAATATGCCTAGATGAGAGAATTCATATCCCATGATTTAATAGTGCTTAAATGACAAGTCCATGCTCTATGCTTTATGATTTCCCATGAATTCCATATGAGTGATATGTGTTGTTGTTGTGATATGGATTGACCATGATATTGAAGATATGCAAGTATATACATGTTGTATGAATTTCCCTTCCATGTATAAGATGTTGAGGACTATGCTTAGTGTGAAATCCCCTACTCATGATATGGCAAATTGTGAACTCAATTCTTACGATTAAGTCAGTCATATGTGTCAGTTTCCTTCCATTTAGTCCTGGGGGTACTTGTACCCAAAACATATAGTTGTGTACCTAGAGCCATGTCATGTTATTAAGATAATCTTAGTCAAGCCATAATCTATAGAACTCAGTCGGGCATGTGACTCAGGAAACCTTAGAAATCTCATGATTTTGGTTAATTATCAAATAGTAGTACAAATCCGTCAGTTAACGGAAGTCAGTTACTCAGTCCATGTACCATTAGTTAAATCACGTTTAGTCTCTTCAGATGGGAGTAGAAGTTAGCACCGAGTGAACCCAAGGATGGGAACTCACCTGTCAGTTTCGGGTGTGATTCTTAGTAATCATCCTTGTGTTCCAGAACTACGTAGCCAGCGTAGGTTGAGACATCTTAACCTATCAGATTAGGGTTGATGAGGTGGCTTAATCCGTCAGTTTAAGGTTCCCACCATTCTCATTTTGAGTACCTACCAACTAAGGGTCACTCACAGCAGTCCTTACTAATGGCGCGGTATTGACACCCTTCCAGTCAGGGCAGAGATTGGACCCCAACTTAGCTATATGCATTATTGGGGCATGTTGGTCAAACAACTACCTCCCACAGTTTCAATCCCAGTCTCAGTAAAAGAACTCAGATAGTTCTTCAGATTTCAGTATATCAGGACTGTCAAATATAGTCAATTTAGTTACAAAATGGTACACAGATAGTTCCATTAGATTTAGGACTGTCAGACACAGTCATCTATGTTATCAGAATTTTAGTATTTGTCATGTTAGATTTTAGTAGATCATGTATTAGTATCCAGGTCTAGATATCACATAATCACAATCTCAGTTACTACGTATGCATGTTTGCACTCTTACGTTCATATCAGTCAGTCAGTTAGCATCGTTCATGCATGTAAACCCTTTTTTGCATTTAGCCTACCTCACTTGTAAACTCAGTACTCCCAGTTGTACTGACGCATTTGTGCTATGGTGCTTTCTTTCATGTTACATGATAGGTTCACAGATACGAGCTCTAGATCAGCAGTAGTAGTAGAATTCCAGTTGCAGAGTTACAGTGAGTCCTCATCCATTCGAGGACGATATTATTTATTTCATTTATTATTTTAGTTCATTTTTACTAGACGTAGTTAGTTGGAGACATATTTTTTCAACTCCTTATTCAGACAGTATTTAGAGGCTTTCAGATTTAGCTCAGATTTGATTCATATTTCAGTTGTTTTGGGTATTTGTTACCCCATATGGATGTTATGGTTTGTCAGATATTCTATACAGTTGAACCTTATGGCCTATTTTTTATGTTTTTCGCATTATTACATCATATATTGCAGTGTACAGGTACAGATATCAGCCATGGGTTAGCTCGTGGTCTTTCGGCGTCATAAGTACCGTGTAGCACTCCGATTCAGAAAATTGGGGCGTTACAAATTTGGTATCAGAGCCTAAGGTTCAATAGAGTCCTAGGAAGTCTGAAAGTCGCATCTAGTAGAGTCTTGTGCATGGGTGTGTTGTGCACGACATTTATGTGCAAGAGGCTATAAGATGTTTAGGAACAGTTTCCCTACTTTTGGTATTCATATCGTGCTAGTGAGCATAATCTTAAGTTAACCTCTCAGTCTAATTCGTTCTCCTCTTATTTCAGAATATGCCTCCAAAGAGAAAAAACCAGCCAGCTCCTCAGCCCGAAGATCTTTTGGGCGAACATATTTCTCATGCGGAGTTTAGGGCCACATTCACCACACTTGCTCAGTATGTGGATACCCAAAATGAACGTCCACCAGTTATTCCGGCCAATCCAGTGGCCAACTCAGCCGTAGCTAGGATTTGGGACTTCACCTTAATGAACCCTCCATCTTTCTTTTGGTCTAAGTCTGATGAAGACCCTCAAGAATTCATTGACCAAGTCCAGAAAGTCATAAACATCATGGGAGTTACTTCTTGTTAGAGTGACGAGTTAGCCGCATACCAGTTATGGGATGTTTCTCACACTTGGTACAAATAGTGGAAGTCTGAGAGGTTAGAGGATGCAGGTCCTATAGAGTGGCAGAAATTTGTCACGACTTTCTTAGACAGATTCTTTCCCCAAGAGCTGAGGGAGGCAAAAGTTCTAGAGTTTATCAACCTCAGGCAGGGAAATATGATGGTTAAGAAGTATTCTCTCAAATTTACTCAGCTAGCCAGATATGCCCCTCATGTGGTTGCAGACAAGAGTACTAAGATCAGCAAGTTCACGTTAGGGGTGAATGATAGTGTGGTAAATGAGTGTAGGTATGCGATGCTGAATAGTGATATGGCTTTAGCCAGGCTCATGACTCATGCTAAAATAATATAGGAGCAGAAGATTAGGACTAGGGAGAGGCAGAACTAGAGAGCAAGGTCAGGCAGCTTTAATTTTACTCAACCAAAATCAGAACGAGGAAACCGTTTGCAGTTTTGTCTTAAGCCAACAATTCCATCTCCTTCCTCCGCCAGTGCACCAGGGCCAAAATTCAGAGACGTCAACAAAGATCGAGCACTAGTCTCTAAGTCTTAGGGCAGTGTCAGCAGTTCCCAAACTAATCCCCTGTGTCAGACTTGTGGTAAGAACCACAAGGGTACCTGTAGAGCTGGTAGCGATGTTTATTTCGGTTGTGGAAAGCCAGGCCATAGGATTAGAGAGTTTCCACAGTCAGGTCTATAGGGTCAGCAAAATTACTCCACAGCCTAGTCCGGTCGCCCAAATCAGCAGAGTGCCGCTTCCAGTGCTACTAGTGGGAAACGCCCAAACAGACTCTATACTCTTCAGACCCGACAAGATCAAGAAAATTCTCCTGATATCGTTACTGGTACGTTACAGATTTTCCATGTTCATGTTTACACTTTGCTAGATCCAGGTGCATCCTTGTCTATTGTTACTTCTTATATAGCAGGCGATTTTGAAATCAATCCCAAAATTTTAGCAGAGTCCTTTTCAGTCTCTACTCCAGTGGGTAAAACCATCATAGCTCGGTGGGTATACAGACACTTCCCACTTATGATATTTCAAAAAGCCACGTCAGCAAATTTAGTTGAGTTAGAGATGACTGATTTTGATGTCATTCTCGGTATGGACTGGCTTCATTCCTTCTATGCCACAGTCAACTGTAGAACCAGGGTAGTTCAGTTTCAGTTCCCGAATGATCCAGTCCTAGAGTGGAAGGGTAGTACTTCATTTTTTAGGGGTCAGCTTTTTTCCTACCTTTGGGCAAGAAAAATGATTTCTAAGGGGTGTGTGTATCATCTCGTGCATATTAAAGATTCGAGTTCTGAATCTCCTAGTCTTAAATCAGTCCCAGTTGTAAATGAGTATTCAGATGTGTTTCCCGAAGATCTTCCAGGCATTCCTCCCAAAAGGGAAATAGACTTTGGTATTGATCTTCTTTTAGATACTCAACTTATTTCTATTCCGCCATACAGAATGGCACCAGCAGAACTCAAGGAACTGAAAGATCAGTTGAAGGATCTATTAGATAAGGGATTCATCAGGACCAGTGTATCCCCATGGGGTGCACCAGTCTTATTCGTGCGCAAGAAAGATGGTTCTCTCAGGATGTGTATTGATTACCATTAGCTCAACAAAGTTATGGTCAAGAACAAGTATCCTATTCCCAGAATAGATGACTTATTTGACCAATTCAGGGTGCCAGTTATCTCTCTAAAATAGACCTCAGATCAGGATACCATCAGCTCAGAGTTAGAGAATGTGACATCCTGGAGACAGCTTTCTGTACTCAGTATGGTCACTTTGAGTTTCTAGTTATGTCCTTTGGTCTTACCAATTCCCTAGCCGTTTTCATGGACTTGATGAATCGTGTGTTCAAGTAGTACTTGGACATGTTCATCATAGTCTTCATAGATGATATCCTGGTTTATTCCCATACAGAGCATGATCATTCAGATCATCTCAGGATTGTTCTTCAGACTCTCAGAGATTACCAGCTATTCACCAAATTTAGTAAGTGCGAGTTTTGGCTAAGATCAGTAGCATTCCTTGTCCATGTTGTTTCCAGTGATGGTATTAGAGTCGATCCTCAGAAGATCAAAGCAGTACGAAACTGTCCTTGCCCCATCTCTCCATCAAATATCAGGAGTTTCTTGGGATTGGCTGGCTATTACAGACGGTTTGTCAAGGGATTTTTTTCTATTGCATTCCCCATGTCCAGATTGTCTCAGAAGAAGGTCAAGTTTTAGTGTTCAGATCCTTGAGAGGATTTTTCAAGAGTTGAAGACTCGACTCACCTCAGCTCCAGTTCTAGCTCTTCCAGATGGTTTAGATGAATTCGTGGTATATTGTGATGCATCCAGAGTGGGTTTAGGTTATGTCCTCATACAACATGGTAAGGTCATAGCCTACACCTCTAGACAGTTAAAGCCCCATGAGAAGAATTATCCTACTCATGATCTTGAGTTAGTAGCCATAGTATTTTCCTTAAAGATTTGGAGGCATTATCTATACGGAGTTCATGTAGATGTATTCATGGATCATAAGAGTCTCCAGTATGTCTTTTCTCAGAAAGATCTCAATCTTCGTTAGAGAAGGTGGTTAGAATATTTGAAAGATTATGACATGAGTGTCCTTTACCATCCGGGAAAGGCCAACATTGTGGCCGACGCTCTTAGTAGACTCTCCATGGGTAGTGTTTCTCACATCGAGGACAACAAGAAGAAGATAGCCAGGAAATCCATCAGCTCGCCAGACTAGGTGTTCTCTTAGTCGATTCTTTGGAGGGTGGTGTATGTGTTCAGAGTAGTTCAGAGTCATCTCTAGTTTCTGAGGTAAAAGAAAAGCAAGATAGGGATCCTAGCCCTGTCAATCTAAAAGATTCAGTTCAGAATCAGAGAGTAGAGATTTTCTCCCAAGGGGGAGATGGGGTTCTTCGTTGTCAGGGTCGTTTGTGGATTCCAGGTGTAGATGACTTAAAGTAGCGGATTCTCGCAAAAGCATATGGTGCGCGATACTCTATTCATCCAGGGTCCACTAAGATATACCGTGACCTACGAGTAATCTATTGGTGGAGCCAGATATTCTATGCAGTTGAACCTTATGGCCTATTGTTCATGTTTTCCGCATTATTACGTCATATATTGCAGTGTATAGGTACAAATATCAGCCATCGGTTAGCTCGTGGTCCTTCGGGGTCATAAGAACCGTGTAGCACTCTGGTTCAGAAAATCGGGGCATTATAAAGCCGGTGCTAGATTATTCCATTCCTCTCCGATAATTATCGTACACCAAAATCATATCACTTAAATATTCAAAAAAGGAAATCTAGATTCCATCTATTTCCTTCTATAAATGATTTAGAAATGACAGTAATACACAAGTAGAGTAGATCAGCAATTAGAAGATCAACCAGTTACCTGACTAAACTTGAGGGCATGTTGTTTGCTGGGGAATTAAAGATTACCGCTGACAAAGACAAGTATACCGCCGGCAAGACCATAAGGCTGACAATCGACGGTGTTGATGTGATGATTGCACTACTGGAAAGGGAAACTGGTGAGCTTACCAACAATACTCTGAGCACCTTGAATCTTAAAGCCTTTAAAACTCAACATAGAAGTTTCCTGGTAGAGATTAGCAAGGTCGGCCTGATTGGTAGCAAAGGTGGTGTAGTATCAATTTAGGGGGTTGGGAAATGTTTTTTTATGGATTTACTTAGGGATATTTTTTCGATGGATAGCGGGGGTTAAAGGCCCTGCAAATTTACAAATTTTAGCAAAAAAAATTTAACCCTCACATTTCGTATAATTTTACAGAGGTTAAAATAATAAAAAAATTACACAAATATACAACTTATGTTTCTAATATTATAAAAAAATCTCAACTCTTTAAAAATATTTCAAAAATCCCAACATATACATGTTATATATATGTAAGCATGTTATGTATATTAATAGGGAGAGAATAAAGTAATTAAAAAGTGAAAGAGAGTGTAATTACCTCCAAAAAGGTTGGTATTTATGTTATTTATACTAAAATAATCCCCACAATTAGACCAATTATTTGTAATGGTAGGAATGAAATCAACCTTGGATATAATGCCAAATGATACAAAATCAATCTACGAGACTAGAAATAAATAGAAACACTAAAGAATCAATAAAATTGAAATACAGAAAGTAAAGGGATAAAGGATAGATGATAGATAGATAGACATAAAAAAGATAAGAGAATTAAGAATTAAATAGTATATTAAACTTTAAAAACCCTAATTCAACTATCAACAAACACCAATCTCTTACGTTGATCACAAGGGAATCAAAATGCCCTTACAACCACTATTTCTAAACAAATGTCAACAAAAGCTTTCCCGAGCTATAATTCACTCTCTCAAGAGTTTTCATATATTCATTTTCAAAATAAAACTAAGAAAATAAGCTAGCTTCCCAGTATTTATAGTTTATGCTAATTATTAAACATTTAGTGTCCAAAAGTGATCCAATGGCATGCAAAGGCCCACTAGGGTCTGTTTTGACCTACTCTTGAAATGCTAGAGTAGATCAAACATTGATTCAGAGATCCTTGGGTTCATTTCCCTTCCAAGGGACCTTTTATTCCTGTCTTACATTCCTTCAACCTCTTAAAATTTCTTTGACCCTCCTTAATGGTAATCTCCATCTATCTGTCATCTTTTAATCGTACTAAAGAGTTGTTAAGTACCTCGAGCATCATAAGTATCCCATCCAAAGGTCTGGAGGCAATTTGGATTTTATCATTCTTGGTTTTTGGGTCATGAAAAATTGCTATCAGAGCATCCAGGTTCATTGGTCTTAATAGTATAAGGACGGGGTATCTAATAAAGTATCACGAATTGGTACGTAGACTTCCATATCTATCTTCGAGAGGGTATAAGATGTCTTTAGTACACTTCTCTTCTCGTATTCTATATTGTTTGGATCTTTCATACCTTGGATTCTAAGTAATATTTCACTTGTTTCTGCCCATGTGCTCTTTTTTTGTTGTATTATCCTCCTTGATATGAGATTTGTGTATGTGTTTTACTTATTTATTGAATGTATGTATGATATTCATATACTTGTTCTTATTTCTTATATTTGTACGTGTCATTATGAAAATTGTAGAACTATTAGTGTAGACGATATGGGATACCTTTTGGGACATTTTCCGGTTGATGGTGACATGGCCATAGTGTGTATTTTTGCCCATAATGTGCCAAGATAGGGAGTCAAACCCAAAAGCTACACCCATAGGGAGAAAATATCAATGTAGATCTACTCCATCCATTACTAAAAGAAATAAGCCACAAAGTAGTCATAAAATCATGGATTCAATAATAAGGCACTTAACCAATATGAACTCATCAAGGCATATAATCATCAATGAGTATGAAGACCCTAATACATACAATGAAAAAATAAATATGAGGAAATAAAAGCGCACCTATCATGGTGGAATTCACAATAACATGCCTGATGGATCTAAGAAAGAATAAATCTGAATGGGTCCAAACTCGAACCGATTGACTAAATCATCAACTTAGGCGCTCAGCGCACTATATATAACTGAAGGTACCACAATCATCACGAGGCCAATCTAAATGAGCTAAATGACTAATAATCCCAAATTGGGGATACTTTCTAGACCAATAACTGATCTATCTACAGTTGTAGAAAACTCTTGATACACCAACATGGTGAGAACACAAACTGAGCCCAAATGGCTTCAAAACTGACACTAAGAGCACTCTCTACTACCAATAATCATCCTTACTACAATCATAGCCTATCTCAGGAGCTCTACGCTGGCGGGTAATACATATTAACTATCTCTAATAAATGAACTTATATCTAAGGAACTCTCTAAGCTAGTGTATCATCATGACACAACCAAAATAAGATCCTCGAATACTTCGAGATACTACCCCTTGTAATCCAGAATAACCGTCATGGCCTAAAAACTCATACCATAAGCTTTGCAAGATTTAGTGAGAACTCTTCCTGCTATGGTCACCATGACTAATCTGAGAACAACTCATAGTTTGAAATACTACCTGCATAGGGATGATAGGCTATAATTGAAGCTGGCATTTATTGAAAGGATCCTCACTCCTGGATAAAATACTAATAGCATAATACCAAGGGAATGGCCTCTTGCCGCCACCTCTATAAGTCTTAATATATACACTCTCTATGGCCCTCACATAATCAATAATATAAGAGAAGGGAGACCCAACTGCTATCAAGTGCTCCAAAAAAAAGTATTAATGCTAATCCTCAAATAGATCTATGCATTATGCCCTGCTCAAAGGGATATAGAATAGGAAGATGTTTGGCCCACTCGATAAATCCCATATCATACTCAGAAACTAGTAAAGAATGCTAATGAACACCAATAGATCCAACTCTAGTCTGAGAATTGATCAATGAATCGAATGTCAATCATGGCTAGGAGGGATCTACAACATACTCGGGACCCCTGATGTTGAACCTCAAAGTGCTGAGGTAGTCACAAGCCTTACTGGATCTTAAGCTGGCCTAAAATCCTTTGGCTGACGCTAAAGATATTTATTATCCAACTATGACTCTCAGGTCCGACGCTATGTTGAAGCTTTAAAAACATGTCTCGAAGTCTCATCCACATCTATCGACCATCTCGCATCGCTTATTTGGGATAGAATAAATTAAAAAAATATTCTTGAGGCTTATAAAAATGTGGACATACAACAAGGATTCAAGAAGTTAATTTCCTAGGAATGTCCCTGTAGCCTCCTAAAGATAGGTTGTGGATGTCTCTGCATCGATCCATAGGAATCTACTAAACACTTAACTCTTGTACTAATGCACTAGTGAAACCTAGGCTCTGATACAGATTTTTCACGATCCAATTCCTCAAATCATGGTGGCGCCTACTATAACCCACCAGTAGTCAAGCCAAACCCATAGTCCAGAATGCCTAGTAATTGACTACCCAAAGAGATAAAAGATAAAAAGCAGAATATTTAAAATACAAGATCAATGACACAATTTAATACCAGACCTAGTGGTATCAGTACAATATCTCCTATTATAACAAGAGTACAAATTAAAGAACAATGAATACACTGATACAACCTATATTCGAATACAATATAGAGATTTGTCTAGTACATAATAGAGAGATAAATAATACTCCGGACGCCAGGATATCACTCTAAGTATCTGAACTATGGTTCCTTTGCACGACACATACATCAATGGTGATAACCCATACTATGATTTGCAGGTGGAAGAAGTGTAGTATGAGTACCAAACACTTTGTACTCTGTAGGAAACTGCCAACTGAGCTCTAAAGATTAAGCAGATATACATAGCATATAAATAGAATGGAAAACTACACTTGAATGTCCATAAACCACATAAGAATACCAATGGGATAATAAGGATAAACTATCTTAAACATTCCACGAGAATAACTTAATAAGGTTAAGGAAGCAATAAGAATGTACTATCTTATTCCAGCCATACTTAGAAATCTCAACATTATACCGTATATAACTAGCCAATATACAAATAAGAGTGGAAATAAGATATATATAAGTATACAAGGATAAGAAATGAGTATAATTTTAGTAAATGAAGGAAAATAAGGATATATAGTAATACCATAGATACACAGAGCTATGTATGCATATATATATATATGTATGTATGTATTAATTATAATGTCCCTTCAGGTCATTTTCTACATTTATGCTTATTTCCACCATTTGGCCTTCTCCATAGCTTCCCCAAGTTATTTTTGACTCACTGGGATCGATGATTTGGTCATCGGGTAGTTCATTTAGTTTTTAGAACCAATTCTTTATTTAGAAGTCTTCACTAGTTCGAAATGGACATCGGATGAAAACGTCAGTGAAAAGATATTAGATTGAAGACCGACATTGTGAACGCATCTAGGACATCAAAGTTAGTATGTTTACATATCTCGTTTATGAAAATTGGATTCCAAATGCATCCCGAGGACTTAGATGAAACTTGGAATTAAATTTCAAGTTTCATCCATCATCGAGTGCAGTCAAATACCATGATCACGGAGGGCCTTGGTGCGATCATGATGGCCTTATTTGCAGCAGTCATAGGTGCATGATCGTACTACCTGAAACCCTAGGATGGGTCTTTAAAAGGCTAATTTTGGATGGGAATTAGCTATTTATCCTTTGTGTTCAGACCCATAAACCCTAATTAAGAGTGTAGTCCTTAGAAGAAGTCTTGGGAGTTGATTGGGAGCTTGGATTACTTTCATAATCGTGAATAACGTTGAATCTAAGGTATGAATCCTTTAATTTTAGTGTTGAATTCTTGATTTCTTAGCCCAAAACCCCTAATTGTTTGAGGCTTTATTTTAGCACCAAATATGGGTGATTTACACCATTTTCTTGAGGGATATAACTCTCTAATGGTATTTGAAGATTGGGTTGGTCTCAAAAACTCATTTTCTATATGTGGGACCCACTTAGGTATTTTGTTGTCATTTTTGGACTCGAAGCACAATAGTACAATATGGGTATCATTAGACTTGTAACGATGAGTAGATTATGGGTTTGTAAGTGTGATGGTATTTTGGCAATTGTGAAGTAAAGTTGAGATTATGGTGCATGATGTGAAGTTTTATGGTTCGGCTTTGAGGTAGGCCTCTGTCTACTCTTCTTCATAGATGATGTGTGATATGTATTGTGTGTGAATTTGGATGTTAGGCTTGATTATGCACAAATTAACTTAGCCTTGATTTTTTATGCTTTGGGGATTAGATGAGGGTTTTGGACCCATAAGATGATATGTTTATAAGCCTTTTGAATCCTAGTTCCTTCCCTCTCTAATTTAGATAAGTTGTAGCGTGGTTATAATGTAATGCCTTTTTTGGGTTGTGGTTTTAACATTTGAAGCATGAATTATGGATTTAACCTTATAGCACTAGTATGGTAGTCTTGAAACCATAACTTGGGTAGAGTAGACTTGAGTACCCTTGTTTCTAGTTGAAGCTCCTACCTTAAGCTTGAATATGGCTTACTTGACATCTAGAAGTTGAACTAGATACCTTAGCCTAGTTTGGGGCATGGTGTGCCTAATTATAGAAATTGAGGTTTAGTAGTGGGATCGTCCAGCCCACTTAGGCCTAGATTTGTGTTAGTCTTGTGGACTTAGTTGCAGATGTTAGACATAGATGAGGCTAGTAAACCTTAGTATAAGGTTACTTTTTGACTTGGTAGCTTGTATTGATGTTCCTCGGATTTATGGGATTTGAGCTATGGATATGATACTCCTCGTGGAAGTGATATTGGGCATTTAGAGATAACATTCCTCTTAGATACATTATGTGGCCTATAGAGATATTATTTCCTCCTAGGCTTGATGATTGGCCTATAGAGATGCTATTTCCCCTTATACTTGATAATAGGCCAATAAAGATACTATTTCCTCTTAGATATATTTTTTTGGCCTATATAGAACCTATCTCCTTTTTGGTTATGATTGTTGGTCCTATAGAGATGCCATTCATCTTAGATATGACAATTGCCATAGAGAGGTGATAATCTTCATAGTCAATATGTATGACCTACTGATATAAGATATCCTATATATGAGATACCTCTTATGTGAGAGATGATTACATGCTTATTAATATTATTCCTCCTAGATGTGAGATATCTCCTATGTGAGAGATAATTATATGCTTCTTGATATTATGCCTCCTACATGTGAGACACCTCATATATGAGAGATGATTACATACTTATTAATATTATGCCTCCTAGATATGAGATGCATCCTATGTGAGAGATGACTACGTGCTTCTTTATATTATGCCTCTTATGTGCGAGATGCCTCATATATGTGAGATGACTAGAGATATGCTACGACTTATAAATATGATTATTGATATGAGTGCTGGATAAGTATATAGACCTAAGGCCGTGATTATGATGTTGTGATTATTTTGGATATATTATTAGGCCATGGGTCGTGTTATGATAATGAGTGGATATCCAAGAAGTGTTCATCATGGTAAAGGACACAATTATAGTTTATGGATTTATATAGATGTTTTATATACATATATCTCTGGTATGGGATGGAGGAAGATGCAATATGTTACTTACGACTTATTTGACTAGATACGGGTGATGGAATGCATAGATTTAGTACATTCATGATTATTGTATTGGTAACTTATGTGATTCTTAATGAAATATGATCTTATGATTGTTCTTCTTAATTACGGGTTAAGCTTTGTGGTAGTTAGTTGTTTATTCGGAGACTATAGCACTTGGTGGCTAGGAATCAAATTTATTAGTTAATAAATCTTGCTTAGTTAAAATATGGTAGTTATAGATGGTTGATATGTGGCTAATGATGATGTTGCATTTAGCATAGGAAAATATTAGTGATATTGATGCCTAAGTTTATAATATAGATTAGTTGCTAAATGAGGAGTTGTGTATTAACGAGGCTAGATAATAAGTGATGTTGGTAATAAGAGGTGGCTAAATAATAACAATAGTTAGTTTCTAAATGGTTGATTAATGAATAGTTAAATGGGGATTAGTTGGTTAAATATGGCTAGTTAATGAATGATGTCAGTTAATAAAATAAGGTGAGATGATAAGTGGTTAGGTATTGTCTAATAATGGTTAACGGTTATATGATCATTAGTTGATAATACAGAATAGTGGATGAATGGAGATTAATGTCTAGTAATGAACCTTAGCTAGATGTTAGATGTCGTCTATCTAATAAATAATGGTTAGTTTTTATCCCTTGAACAAGGATAGTGTTTACACAAATAACTAGAGGTCATTTGATGACTAGCGAACTAGAGGTTTCATTATAAATAGCGATGATTAGCTAATAACGAGTAGTTGGGAAACACTGTCTAGATAGATACTTTACGGTGATATAATTATGTTCATGAGTATATTAGTATATGTTATTTCGTAATGTTAATTGTAATGATATAATGATACCTGGCGAGGTTGGAGGATACTGTAATGATACATTAATACTTAGCGAGGCCTGAGGATACTGTGATGATATATTAATACCTGGCAAGGACGAAGGATACATTGATGATATATTGATACCCAGTAAGGTTTGAGAATATTGTGATGATATATTGATATCCAACAAGGACGAAGGTTAATTACGATAATGATGGTTATGATGATGACAGTTATGGTGAGTTATGATATTGATTGTGTGCCTTGCATTCATTCTTGCATGTGCATTGCCTGTCACCAGTACGCACCTATGTCTATTATCTGGTATAGGAAAGTTGTATAGATATGGGTGAAGAATCTACCTTTGTGTTATTATATGTTGATTGAACCTTCTAAGTCTGGGGAGATGGGGGTACGCATAGGATCAGTTAGGTATATGGTTGTTCGGAGTAGGCGGTTATTTGAGTTGTTATTTATATTATTATTAGCACTGTTATGATAATTATTATGGCTAGCTTATGACAAATTGGCTGTTGATTTTGTATCGGGATTTGAGGTATGTTTCAGCCTCTTTTATCTTATGATTGCATTGTTATACACGATTATATCATATCTAGCCATGTGGATTATAACCCTAAGCATAATAGCCTTAGATTCTGATGGTATTATAATGAGGTCTTAGGATGAGGATATGATGATCTATGTTATTCTTAATATGACCTCATGTTTATATGTACACACACACACATATATATATATATATAGAGAGAGAGAGAGCTATATGAAGTTATGGAACTACTATTTATCCCTTTCTCCATTTGTTCTTATTGTATATTCATTTCTTGGCCTTGTATATTATTATATATCTTTCTTTTTCTCTTCATTCGTATATTAGTTTGGGAAATATTGTATAGTATTGACATCTATTGAATATGGCTAGAATAGGATAGTTGACTCTGATACTTCCTTGGTTTTATTATGTTAGGCTCTTTGACTTAGAAAGGGTAGTTGTCCCTTATTATTCTCATTGACTTGTTATATGATTTCTGGATTGTTGGGTGTATTTTTCATTTTGTTTATATGTTGTATATATCTGCTTTATCTTCAGAGCTCAGTTGGCAGTTGTCTGCTGAGTACCATTCATTTGGTACTCATACTACACGTCTGCAGCCTGCAAATCATAGTATGAGTTATCATCATTGATGTGTGCACCGTACGGAGTAGCCGTGGTTCGGAGACTTAGGGTGAGCTCCTGGTGTTTGGAGTATTACTTATCTCTCTCTTATATATTAAACTAGTCTCCATGTTGCATTCGGGGATAAGTTGTATCAGAGTATTTCTCCTTGACATTTCACTTTAGTACTCTAAATATATTAAAAGCTCTTGTACTGATACCACTAGGATTTGGGATTCTATTATGTACTGATATTTACTTGATATATTCTGCATTCTTTTCCTTATATTGTTGAGAAGTCTATTACTGGCTTTGTTGGAATATGAGTTGGCTTGCCTACTAGGGGGTTATGGTAGGCGCCATCATGACCTAAGAAATTGGGTCGTGACATATATATAAGTACATAACTAAGTTCTACTCGAAGTACAGAGTAAGTCATCAAACTGGCTGTTTAAAAGCTCATAATCATAGCAGGAGCTAGAGCTAGAATACTCAGGGTTCTAATTCATATATCAAGTCATCAGACAATCATGCATAATAATGTAATTGTAAGATAAAAGTGGTTGGAATCATACCTCAAGTCTTGATACCGAATACATGACTAATCTGTCCTAAACCAGCCATAACAATGATCATAACAATGATAATAGCAATTCTAATAATAATGTGAGTAACCAACTAGTACGGATAAAAAATACCTAATCTATCCTATCACGTTCCCTTACCACCCTAGGATAAGAAGGATCAATCAACATACAACACACCATAAGGCATAGTCATCACCCATACCTATGCAACCCCTCCCCCCATATGAGTTGATAGATATAGGCGCATACTGGTGATAGGCAATGCACATACAAGGATGAAGAAAATTGACTCCACAATACCATAATCGGTAAGTATAATAAATATCATGATATCATCATCATAACAACCACTTTCATAACAATCATCATCATAACCATCATTATCTTAATCATCCTCCGGCCTTGCCGGGTATATATATGTAGTTTTCATACATAGGGATATCCAAACTCGAAATGATAGATGCACACATAGGCACATCAATGTAATCATTCTTCGGCCTTGTGGGTATCAATACATCATCATAACCATCCTCCAGCCTTATCGGGTATCATCACATCATCATAATATCTTTAGACCTTATTGGGTATCATCACATCATCATAATATCCAAATCAATGTCAATAATAGAGAGCAAGCCTCATGGAGTCTAAAGTAAATAACTAGCCCCAGAAGGGCTAATGAGTGGTGATTTCATCACTCATTTGCACTCAACTTTCGTGCACTGTACCAAGTTTTGTATACATAAATGAGATATAATTTTGATTAAATGCACTAATATCCACATTTTGCAGGCATAAAGTTGGTGAGATAGAAAAATATGGATTGAAGCTAAAAGAAATCAAGTGGAAGCAAAGAAGTGCAGATGAAGACCTGGAGTAGTCATTAGCCCCAATTACCACTATAGCAGGCCAAAGGCGGCAATCGCGGTCGATCAAGATGTCAATAGAATGCGATCGTGGAACCATATCACGGTCGCATTGGCCGCGATCGCGGGCAACCTCATGCGATCGCGGCTAAGCAAAAATATTGTCCAGGGCAGTTTATAATTTCACTTAGCCGAATCCCAAGCCTTATATAGGCAAAAACCCTTTCTTCTTTGGGCATTACTTACCTCATAGATATTTTTGAATTTCAAATAAGAACCCTAATTGGGCAACATTGTAACTAATTTTGGAGGCTTTAATTCTTAATGTTTTGCAAAGGATGGGTGCTTTGGATAATCCTTACGGTATATCTTTCTCTACTTTCTTCATAAGTAGCTAAGTAATGTAGTCTTGGGATTATGTATAACTTAAGTGTATTTGTGTTTGGGTGTTGATGTTTTTACGTGATTTCTAGTTGTTGAATATGGATTTCACCATTTCTTGAGTTTAATAGTTGGAATTTTGTTGGAGAAAACCCCAAATCTCCAAATGGGTTAGATAGGTGAAAATCCCAAACTCTAGAAAACCTTTATCATCCTTGAAAGAGGGATGAAGGTGAACCCATAGGAACCTATAGCTCATTGAAAAAGGTCTATAGAGGGACAAGGCAATGATGGACAATTAAGTATGTGGTTTACTACCTTTTGCAATCTAAGAAATAAGTGTAATTGGAGTGTAAGTCATGTCATGGGCATCTTCCTAGAAATAGGGATGTCCGATTGAGGTATTGCGTGACTATGAATGAACACTTGTTAGGTTCTCGAAAAAGCCAATGGGTGAAATCTTTGAGGTTTAGTTGAAAAACTAGCTGCAAAGACTTTCGACCTAGCCTATCTCTTACTCAACAAATAGATATCATGATGAACCATCTCTAACCCACACACTTTATACCTTTAGGAAGACATAATCCCAAGATTCTCCCCAAACTTGATTTTTAAACCAAAAGTGTCATTATAGCTTGTTATAACTCAAAAGTTAATACAAACCAAATCCCCCACTTTTATTAGATGTTGTGTTTGCTTGCATTCCGGGTATCCTTTTAGTAATTAGAGCACCCATAGGACTTGAAGTTTGCATTTTACTCCTTGTGGATTAAAATCCAACGCGAGATAGGATATTGACAACGACCGCCTTACCCCTTAAACATGAGAGTAAGTTGAGTGGTATCAAGGGTAAAGTAAATAATCATGAAAAGAGAAGCAAGGTAGAGTATATTTACATAATTCATATTTCATCATCAATGCCACATTATGAATAAGGATATATCTAGTTTTAACATGAATACTTTAACTATCATCGAGTTTACCAAAAATTTATATCATGAATACAACATTTTTCTCCGTCCCATACTGGAGAGATGTGTGTTTAGATATATAGTAGGAGCATGGACTTAAGCCTTGGAAAAAAGAGTCTAAATCCGTAAGTCTATTGCCCAGAGTGAAATTTGGGACTAAATAATTACAAAAGTATAGAATGGGTTGGAATATCTCATGACCGACGTAATTAATAGTATCAAATCAAGGACCGGAATCTATCTCGGTCAAGTCCTTAAAACATCATTATTAATATCTTTTACATATAAATTATTCATTAAGACAGACATTTATTATTATGAAGAAATCCATTTAAGATAGAAAGTGAGATTAAGCCCTTTATTAGTTATAACAATAATAAAATCATAATCTAATTAGAATCATATCAATCACTAATGCAACAATCATGAATTTACCAAATCTTTGCATGCCATGAATAGTATTCATACAATGGAACCATAAGCATTAATTTATCAATAAACTACAATCACATCCTTTACAAGGATAAACACTTTCCGAATGGTCAATTTATATCACAACATAGCCTTGGGCCCAATAATATGTCCGAAATAATTATAGCATCATAATCACGGCCCTTGTCCCACATATATATTATGAACCCATATCAATAATCATATATATACATTATCTCATATTTATAAGCCATTGCATATTTATGAGGAATAACATCTTCATAAGCCATAAGGCATATCTATAATCATCTCACAACTAGGAAAATAAGAATCTCACATCTAGGAGGTATAATATATCAATAAGCATCTCACATGTAGGAGGCATCTCATATCTAGGAGGAATATATCATATATATAGATCACATATCATAACTATGTCTATGCTTATATTATCAAGCATATCAATGGACCACATCATAAGTTAAGTATGAAATGCCACAACATAGCTACAAGCCATTAATCATAATCCGAGGAAAGTCATCACACTTAACCAAGTTGCAAAGTAGCCTTATTCTAAAGGCTCTATAGTCTCAGCTATGCTTAGCATCCGTAACTAAGTCCACAAGGGCTAACACAAGTCTTAGCCTAAGGTGGGTTTGAGGAACCCACTTCTACTGCTCAACTTCCATATTTAGGCAATTTATACCCTAAACTAGGTTAAGGTGTCCAGTTCAACTTCTAGATGTCAAATAAGCCATAACCAAACCTAAGATAGGAAATTCGTCTAGATACATGGGAATTTAAGTCAACTCCACCCAAAATTATGGTTTCAAAATCATGACACTAGCACAAATAAGGTTAAATACACAAACCATACTTTCAATGCTAAGACCATATCCCAAACATAGCATTATAAAGCTATTCTATGAATTAATTCAATCTACGAAGAAGGAAATAGGATTCATAAAGGATAAGAAGCATTTCACCTTATGACTCACAAACCCTCATATAATCCCCAAACTTTAATATTCAATACCAAGTCATTCTATTCATAATCAAATTTAATATTTGCATTCACACGGAATATATAACACGCATCATCTTACGGAGAAGAGTAGATAGAAGCCTACTCAAAGATAAACCACAAATCTCTAAATTTTTCACCAGACACTCGTCATCATTACATAATCCCAAAATGGCATCGAGACCCCAACCAAAGGTCCACCTAGCCTTCAATCAATATTCCAGAATATTGGCATAGTCAAAATTTGCATTTGAGATCATTTCACTAAAGTTTTTACCTAGTGGTCATGTGAAACCAGTGAAGACTTCAAAATAGGGAATTGGCTCTAAAAACCAAACAAACTGCCTGATAACTGAACCGTCGGTCCTAGCAAGTCATAAATGACTTGGGAAAGCTATCGAAAAACTCTAACAGAAAAAATAAGCAGAAATATAAAAAATGACCGGGAGGGTCATTACAATTTTATATGCTTTATTTTCTACTTTTGTAGTCGACCTATAATACCTACGAAGTACAAGTGGACCGTACTAACCCCTACTATTCCCTTTTGATGAAGGTTAAAAGAAAAAGGTGTATGATATCCAAACCAAGAAAGTGTCTCAAGGGTGTGGACGGGGAACATTTTCTAGCGTGCCTTGTCAATACTAACATTTTATTACATGCTAAGCAAGATGCTAGAACCTTGCCTTTATTGTTTGTCCTCTTTTGCAGAATTATGATGAACTATTCCCAGAAGAGATGCCCAATGGGTTACCCATGCTTGAGGGAAATTGAACATCAAATCAACTTTGTGCCGGGTAATCAAATTCCTAACCAACCAACTTATAGGAGAAATATTGATTAAACCAAAGAGCTAAAAAGGAAATTGAAAGAGATCCTTGAAAAGGGTTTTGTCAAAGAAAGCCTAAGTCCATGGGTCATACCTCATTCTTGTTTCTAAAAAAGATAGTACTTGGAGGATCTGTATTGATTATAGAGCAATTATTAAAATCACGATACAACATCAAAATCCAATTCCATGGCTCGATGACATTTTGGATGAGCTATATCACTTAAGTGTATTTTGAAATATTGATCTTCAAAATGGTTAGCACCAAACTTGCATGAAACCCGGTAATGAGTGGAAGACACTTTTTAAAACAAAGTTTGGGTTATATGAGTGACTTTTAATGTCATTGGGTCTAAGTAATGCTCCAAAAACTCTTATGAGGTTGATGAATCATGTCTTAAAACCCTTTATAAACATGTTCGCGGTGGTGTAATTTGATGTCATTCTTGTCTATAGAATGACAGTCGAATAACATGTGATCCATTTCAAACAAGTGCTTGATGTCTTGCTATGGGAAAGGTTGTTTGCGAACCAGAAGAATTGTTCATTTTGTGTTGAAAAGTTGTATTTTTAGTTTTTTTTAGTTAGTGAAAATGGTGTCGAGGTTGATCAATAGAAATTTGAATCGATTAAGACTTGGCTTACTCCAACTAATGGAACCAATGTGAGAAGCTTTCACGGGTTGGCAAGTTTTTACCAATGATTTGTGTAGGATTTAAGAACTATTGCCTCTCCTATGACCTAGTTGATCAAAAAGGATGTTTCTTTTGTTTGGGGGAAGCATAAGGGAAATTGTTTTAAGAATTGAAGTCTAAGTGAATTCATCACTATCGCTCAAATTGCCCAACTTTGACAAGGCATCTGATATTGAGTGTGATGCTTAAAGTATAGGCATAGGTGGTGTGTTGATTCAAGAAAGGAAACCTTCAGATTGTTTTAGTTTAAAGATAAAGGGGGATTCGTTAAACTACTCTACTTATGAAAATAAACTATATGAACTTTTACGGGTGTTGGACCATTGATAACACTACTTGTGGAATAAGGAATTTTTCATAAGGAAAAACCATGAGTCTTTGAAAGATTTAATAGGTCAATCCAAGTTGAACAAGCGCCAATGGGTGGATTTCATTGAAACATTCCTTTATGTGGTGAATTACAAGTAGGATAAAAAAAATATAGTGGAAAATTCTCTATCAAAATGGTTTGTATTGATCAAACACTTTTGACACGACCTGAACTATGGCCTTATCATAATGGGCAATCCCAAGTCCAACCAGGATCGGGAACTGCAGCAGTTACCCAACCCAGCCACCAAATTCATACCTTGAGTTGGCTGAAGTTCAAACATACAACAAGATAGTGTATCCAACCATGAGACGACTCTAGGACAAGTCTATAACCGAGACCAACCAAAACAAGTCCAACCACCCAATAACCAACCAAACTAATGGGGAAACCAATAACCAACACCAATTTTAATAATCTAATGTATGCACATATAAAACATAAACCGTCCATACCATACCCAAGTTCACAGTTGTCCATAAAATACTTTTAAACCAACCAAAAAGTACCAAGTGAGGACATGCCCCGACCATAGCCAAAAACCAAAGTCTATGCAAAACAAAAAATATGCAAAAGTGAACCATGATATAAAATAGATGCCTTCCAAACTATGGAAGCTCACCACTTCAATCCAATCTCGTCTGTACCCAAATTCGATCACTAAGTAAGAGGAGTAGAATGGACGATCCCTATAGAACGTAGGCGTACAACCTCTCAAAGACGGGTTAGTGGGTGTACACTAATATGCACTCAGGATAAGGACAAAATAATGCCATTTATAAAACCAAGTAAAACCATCCATTTTCATACAACCATACATATATATATAACCATGACGGGAAAAGGAAATTGGGTTTAGCATGTCTTTACAACCTTTACCTGGGTTGTGTATATTTGTCATCCTAAATGATCCATGGGCTATGTGGGTTCAGCTCATTCAGCTGAAGGGGCCCCAGTACGTGTAGCCTCATGACTAGGGAAGAAAAACTTGAGATGACTAGTACATCCCCCAAATATAAAGTGTGTCATCATGCACACGGTTACCAAGACCAACCTCATATCAGCAAATATGAGTTTCCAGTTTTGGTCTCCACCTTCCACGACTATGCTACACATCCTACCATTATTTCCTAATTAAAACCAATTTCCATATAACCAAACCATTAACTAGGGCCATTAATATTGGTATCGTCATACCAATCCTTACTTGCAAGTATTATACATAGCCAACCATGTAGAGGTTTAAAGGGACTTTAAAGTGCCCTTCCATTTACCATATTAAACCACTTGGGGGACTTCTATGTTCCCCAAAAGCATATCCATTTAGCCTTTTACCTTTCTAAACCATGTAAACCAATTCCATTAATGCATTCATTTGAGGGATCTCCATGTATCCTGCAAGGTTTTCAAAATAGATCAATCATGACCACCAAAACCATTACCATTTAAACTATTCCAAACCATTTTAGACCATGCCAAGCATTTAAAGAATTTATATCATTTAAACCATGCAAAACCATCCAAAACCATTTAGAGTTCCATTACCAAACCAAACCATGCAAGAGTCCCAATGAAAGTTCAACAATGGAGTAAAAATACTCTTTGACGCATTTTATCAAACATGTTAAGGGCATACCTTTACCAAGACCAAAACCAATGCATAAAACACCATAATTAGGATTACTCAATACCTATTTGTTAAACCATAACCAACCAATAACCACATAAGAAATCAATTACCAAAAATAAGTAAAAACATAGTTTTAAACCAATACCAAACCATATATTTCGAAAAAACACCATTCATTATCCATAAATCATTGTTTAACACACCATACATATGCCTTTAGTTGGAAATAACAATTATGGAAGGAGTACATGCCTTATACATGAAGATTCACAGAAGCAATCTTGACCTTTGAGCCCTTTGAAGAGTTCTTGAGAAACCATAGCCTCCAATCAGTCAAAAGTGAGCTTGAGAGAGTATTTGAGGTGTTTTAATCCATTACCAAGTGTTATTGAAGGATACCAAAGGTTATATATCATGAGAACATAAGGTCTTTGAAGTAGGAAATTTCAAAACTACCTTTTTCTTAAAAATTAAAATGAGTCACGTCCAGGGGTACGACTCCCCCTTACCACGTGTACCATTGGGTACGAGTGGTATCCCAACTCGTACCCAAACCTTGACATGACCTTACCTACTATTTTTTATATGAATCCACCTTCCTAACTTATACCTAAGGGTATGAGTGACACCCGTAATCTTATGCACCAGTTATACCTAGGGAAGACTCTACAAGAACAAGACCATCATGAACCATACGACTTACCTTATACCACTCGTATGCTCTTGTACGACTTGTAGCCTAGTGAGTCGTATCTTGGGCAATAGCTAAGCCAATCATGCTTCCTAGGGTATGATTGAATCATTAATACACCCCACAAGTCATATTCAAGGGTACGATTGGTACCCTTGAGTCATACCAAGCCTAGTGAGTCCAAAACTAAAGAACATTTGCAAGGGTAAAATTCCTAGGGTGTTATAGTCTCCCCCACTAGGATCATTCATCCTCGAATGAAGGGTGAGAGTAAGGGAAATCACGATATAAACCACCAAACTTCCCCCCAACAAAAATAGAGGAAAAAAACACAAATTGAGATGAGAAGATCATCATACACCCTAAGCATGATTTATACCCAAACACCTTCATTCCGACCTCTAACTAAGTTAGAGAACAAAGGTGAAAGAGGAACCATTTCCCACCTTTAACCACGTTAGAAAACAAAAAGATGTGTCGAAGAACACACACTTTACGCATGAATTTTTGGAACCAAGAACCAACGCAGACACTTGGACTCCATGTCCCCTTCCACATTATAAATGACTTTCTTATACTTTTAGTTCCACCATGGGACATTTACCAAAGCCATACCTTATTTGTTCGCAACCGACAAAATTACCAACCCAAGATCCTTGTCGGGACCTCCCCAAAAGAACAAAGAACCCATGATACCAATACCACCCAAAGGAAATGTAATACCCAAAAAAAAATTTGTTAGAATTTTGTGCATAAACGTGTTGGGTTATACCTTCTAAAATGAATTATAAATTTTCTGTGCAGAATTTCTTGGATTGTGACCCACCATTGCGTAGAGTACCGAATAATATTTCCAAGATATATGGATCATCCAAAACAAAAACCCGAGCGATGAGTTATCAACATTCCGATCGAACCATGAATAGTAGTGAACAGTAAAACGTGCAGGAAAAAAAATACTGCAGCCAGGCGAATTTTAGGGTCAACTTCAAACAATCATAACTCCTTGTACATAATGATCTGGGTGAGATACCATATATCAACTGAAATATATGAGAGTCCTCTTTCCAATGAAATTGGTTTCATCCAATTTGCTCATCGGAGCAAAAAGTTACGGTCGATCTACTTCAGGCTATCAAAAAAGTCCACCAAAGGACAGATTTGACATTTTTTTTTATTTTTAAGGGCATTTTGGTCCTTTTACTCTTCCCATTCTATATATATATATATGATATATGTATATGTGTTATGTGTATATATGTATATCCCTTGGATGAAGGACCATTATTTTCTTTTATTTCTTCCTTCTCATTCTCTCTAAAATATTAAGAAGCCTAGGGTTCCAATTTTCCTTCCTCAAAAATTCAATTTCTACTTCAAGAAACCAAGAACAAGTTTAAGGAATCATTGAAGATCGTTGTTCCAGGTATGCAAGTGCTTATCTATGGGCTCGTTATGTCCATAGAGCCCACCAATCCTTTTTCAAAGGCTCAAGATACATGTGTATATATATATATATATGATTATACTTTCTAAATTGTCATTGTGTATGCGTGTAGTATTCACATGATGGTTGAGATATATGTGTGAGATGATTATGTGTGTTGGTTGAAGTATATGTGTGTAGTATTTGTGTGATGGTTGGTGATTAAGTTGTTGAAGTTGATGATATCCAAGAAGGGATCTTTGTATGTTTGTAGAAACTATGGTGGTGTGTGATGTATAAATATATGAAATGGGGGATTGAATACTTGTAATCTTGATGAATCCACCTATGCCTAAGAAGTGCATGTAAGGTGTTTGTGAAAATACCTAAGAGACTAGAAATTTTGTTTTTATAACATAATAGGTCCAAAATTAATTGATTATGAATATATGATGATTTAAATTGTTAAGCCTTGATTTATACTATTATTCCATTATTTCCTTGTTATGACTTGATAATTGTTATTGGGAATTATATATCCTTACTATTGATTGATATGTCAAATATTTTCTAAATGTGAGTTGGATTGTGAATTGAGAAATGTGGATGTTGAAGTTGAAGGATGATGGTGTTGTGGTGCATGAAATTGAGCATTAAACCTATGCCCTAAATGGTGCATGTAAGGTGATTGCTAAAATGCCTATGTGAAGAAGAATTAAGTATTTGACATGTTTGTTATCCAAATTATGATTTCATGCCATATCCATATGCTTAACTTATGTCTACTATATGTTTGACAAAATATTTAAAAGAATAGGAAACTATGCATTGTGGTTCATTAGGTCTTAAAAGATAAATTCATGTTTTGTTCCTATGGATAGTTGATTTCCTTGAATTTGTGGTGCGTTGTGGGTGTATGATGGAATGCCATGATGAATTATTGAGGTAACTATGATGTTTGTGCATAGTATTTGTTGTGGACCCAAAGCATGCTCCCCACGTGTTTGATTGGATGCTTATATGAAGAAATGAGGCCATTTTATTTGCTAAGTGTGAAGTCCTCAATTATGTGTTGCGTATGATGGCCTATGGGCATGTTGTGTATAAGTTATCTATTTTGTGTTACTTTATGCTATTGTGTGCTAGGGGCACGTATGCCCAAAATATTCTGCTGGTCTAGACCCGAGTCAGTTTCACGGTAATCTCAATCTAGCGATGAACAATGAACTCCCAGTTAGTTTCAAAACTTGGGGAAAACTCAGTAATCTCGGAAATCATTCTTTATCGAATACTTGGTCCATGAAGCTCTAAAATCTTACATATCAATTCACTCTGTTACAGACCTCTGTACATTTTGTGAGAGAGTAAGCTTATCTTAAAAGTAAGTGTCATTTAGAAATACTCCGTCAGAGCACGGAATCAAGAAAACTCTGTCATATTGATAAACTATCATAATGTGAGAACAGATTCAGTTCAGTTGAGTACAGTTAAGAACCGGTTAAGTGTCTTTCAGTTAGGAGTAGGATTCAGCATCGAGCGAGCTAAGAATGAAAACATTCTTATTAGTAGAGGGTTTGATTCCTGGTAGCAATCCTTATGCTCCAGAACTACGTCGCCAGTGTAGGTTGAGACATCTATCCTGCGAGTAGAGGGTTAGATGAGGTAGTTGTCCTGCGAGTAGAGGGTCTCACCATTCTCGTTTCTAGTCATGATAGTAGAAGGTCCTATATAGTTATTTTTACTGGTGGCGCGGTATTGACACTCTTCCAGCTGGGGTACAGGTTGGATTCCACTTATGGTAAATGGGGCATGTCGGTTAAATAATTACTCCCACAGTTTTAGTAACAGTCTTAGAAAAGAACTCAATTAATGTGTAGAAGTTGAGGCTGTCAGATACAGGCCTCCCAGTATTGCTATTATTATCATTGAGTATAGAGACTTTCTGCGAGATGAGGGTTGCTCTTGAACTTATTTACCCATTATCATTATCATTGAGTATAGAGACTTCCTTCTAGATGAGGGTTGATCTTAGATTCAGTTGTTCAGTGTTCCAGAGTTGGTGAATTTGAATATCAAATATCAGTAATATAAGTAATATCAGTTATCCAATTTCACAGTATGGATAAGTACAAATGTCAGCTCTAGTAGCTTCAGATACTCAGTATCTTATTATCAGTATTATTATTTTTGGGTATCAGTGTTCAAAATGTAACATTCGGTGTCATGATGATTTCAGTTGTACTTTATGCATCCATGTGTTTTTTGTTGATCAGACATGTTTCAAAATTGGTAAATGCAGAGTTTCTATATATGTTTATTCCAGTGAATACATATTATTCAGATTATTATGTTTATGCATATGCCTTATATTTCACCTTACCCTATCTTTGCATACTCGGTACATTCTTTGTACTGACGCATTCATGCTATGGTGTTTTCCCCACCATATGTTCAGAAGAGTGAGATTCAGAGTATATTTAGCTGTCAGATCTTGTAGCAGTGGGTGCAGCCGTGAGTCCTCATCATCTGAGGATATTATATTTTAGTGTTTTGATGATTTTAGTAGACGGAGTTAGTTGGGGAATTGTCCCTTCAACTTCACAGTTCAGAAAGTGTAGAGGCTTTTCAGACAGATGTATTGATATTTAGTTTTCAGTACTGTATATTTAGATGTTTGAACCTTATGGCTAGATTTAGCCAGTTTCCGTATTTATCGTATTATATTATGCAGTGAAAAGATACGGATATCAGTGAAGGGTTAGCTTGTATTCCCTCGGGGTCACGAGCACCGTGTGGCATTCTGATTCATGGGAATCGGGGCGTTACAAACTTGGTATCAGATCCTAAGGTTCAAAAGGTGTCCTAGGGAGTCTGAAGAGCCGCATCTAGTTGAGTCTTGTACAAGAGTGTATTACGCGCCACATTTATGTACAGGAGGCTATGAGATGTTTTAGGAAAGGTTTCCGTTCTTTTAATGTTTGTGTCAGGCCAGTGAGCAAGAAGCTCGAGTTGAAGTTTCAGTCTAATCTTTCATTCGTTTCCATTTGCAGACCATGCCTTTAAAAAAGAGAACAAGAAATCAGTCAGTTCCTCAGCCAGTAGATCCTGTGAGTGAGAATGTGTCATATGCAGAATTTCGGGTAGCTTTTCAAGTGCTAGCCCAAGCGGAGACATCTAATGTTCAGGGTAACCTTCAGAATGCAACCCCACCTCAGCGAGACGGGGATTCAGCAGTAGCCAGGATTAGAGACTTTATGAAAATGAACCCGCCAGAATTCTTTGGGTCAGTATCAGGTGAGGACCCACATCTTTATCTAGATGAGGTGAGGAAGATCACCCAAATTATGCATGTGTCAGAAGAAGAGAGTGTAGAGTTAGTGTCTTATAGGTTGAAAGATGTTGCTCATAACTGGGTAGTTATGTGGAGAGAGAATAGAGGTAAGGGTGTTGTTCCCGTGACTTGGCAAGAATTTCAGAATGCCTTTTTAGATAGGTTCTTCTCGCTTGAGATGAGAGAATCTAAGGTAGAAGAGTTTATGAACCTGAGGCAAGGTTCTATGTCAGTTAAGGAATATTGTCTTAAGTTTAACCAGTTAGCTAAGTATGCTCCTAACTTGATGGCCAATCCCCGAACTAGTATGAGTAAGTTTATATCTGGCGTGTCGAGTGAATTGATAAAAGATTGTAGGTCTGCTATGCTTAATAGGGATATGGATCTCTCTCAGATGATGATACACGCTCAGCAGATTGAGTCAGATAAGTTCATAGAAAGAGGAAGCGCTAGTAAGAAACCCAGGACAAGTAGTCCTGACTTTTCACAATCAGGGTCACAGGGTGATGACCGTTTTCAGCATGATCAGGAGCTTTCAGTTTTAGCTCCACTCTCAGCTAGCGTACCTGTACTAAGGTTTAGATATAACAGTCGTAGTAGGTCATCAGGCCGCCGAACCCAGGGTAGTGTGAGAAATGATAGTCCCTATCCTGTTTGCGGAGAATGTGGGAAGAATCATATAGGTGTATGTAGAGCCGGTTGTGGTGTGTGTTTTGGATGTGGCGAGTTAGGTCAGAAAGTTCGAGACAGCCCTAAGCTGGGTCCTCGAAATCAGCATAGTCATCCGGGTAAGTTATGAGTTTTTATCTCTATGGTATACTTTGTAAGATTTCTTACTTTATTAAATTTTTAGTATGGTCAGTAAGTTGGCCTTGCAATCAAACAGTCAGAATTGTATGGTTTATTCTGTCATCTTACTATCTCACCACACTAGTGGAAATTTTGAGCATGTAATTATTCTAAGGTGAAGTATTTTAGTGTTTGTGAATATAGCTCAGCGTCTGTATTACGCCTCATGCATATGGTTCTATTTATTTATGCCTCGTGCATTGCCACTGTATCTTAGAAAATAAGCATTCTAAGAGGGACACAGTATCCCAAGGGGGATATGCCCCAATTTAGTTGCATATCCGGATTTTTATTACAAGTTTTGTATCAGTCATCATTACATAGACAGTCACATGTTCATACATTCGTTTAACTGTGTACTCATGCATTAGACATGCATACATGTTGTGAGAAATTCAGGTTGCTACGAAATTTGATTATCAGATTCATGAGTCGGTATGATGAAATGGATACGCATTAGATCTGTAAGTGTTGTGGTAGTAAAAAGATCAGTTGGTCAGTTTGTTCAATTCTGTGTTTATGCATGAGGTATGCATTTGTAGTGGTGAAAGATTCAGTTTGACAGTTATGCATTCATAAAGCATCTTTGTTATACACCTCTGTATTAGATATGCATGTTCGGTGTAAGCACCCAGTTTATCGGTTGTTCCAATCTTATGACCGTGATTCAGAGGTTTGTTTACTTTCTACTCAGAGTTGCAGCTTTACATTTGTTCCTATTATCCATTTTTGTATTCTCAAAATTCCGTTATGAGGTTAGCATGATATCGAGTCAAGATGACAAGTTGCCCAGGTGTGTATCCCTAGTTTCCTCTGTGTCTCGACTTATCTAGCGACATTCGAGGACGAATGTTTCCAAGGGGGAGATGATGTAATACCCCAGAAAATTTTTTGTTAGAATTTTATGCGTAAACGTGTTGGGTTCTACCTTCTAGAATGAATTATAAATTCTCTCTGTGCGGAATTTCTTTTATTGTGACTCACCATTGGAATGAGTATTGAATAATATTTCCAACGATATGTGGATCATCCAAAATGGACACCCGAGAGTCAACTTCAAACGAGTATAGAGACTTCCTGCTAGATGAGGGTTTCTCTCGAACTTATTTACCCATTATCATTATCATTGAGTATAGAGACTTCCTGCTAGATGAGGGTTGATCTTAGATTCAGTTGTTCAGTGTTCCAGAGTTGGTGAATTTGAATATCAAATATCAGTAATATCAGTAATATCAGTTATCCGATTTCTTAGTATGGATAAGTACAGATGCCAACTCTAGTAGCTTCAGATACTCAGTATCTTATTGCCAGTATTATTATTTTCGGGTGTCAGTGTTCAAAATGTAACATTCGGTGTCATGATGATTTCAGTTGTACTTTATGCATCCATGTGTGTATTGTTTATCAGACATGTTTCAAAATTGGTAACTGCAGAGTTTCTATATATGTTTATTCCAGTGAATACATATTATTCAGATTGTTATGTTTATGCATAAGCCTTATATTTCACCTTACCCTATCCCTGCATACTCGGTACATTCTTTGTACTGACGCATTCGCGCTATGGTGTTTTCCCCACCATAGTTTCAGAAGAGCGAGATTCAGAGTATATTTAGCTGACAGATCTTGTAGCAGTGGGTGAAGCAATGAGTCCTCATCATCCGAGGATATTTTATTTCAGTGTTTTGATGATTTTAGAATACGGAGTTAGTTGGGGAATTGTCCCTTCAACTCCACAGTTCAGAAACTATAGAGGCTTTTCAGACAGATGTATTGATATTTAGTTTTCAGTACATTATATTTAGATGTTTGAATCTTATGGCTAGATTTAGCCAGTTTCCGCATTTATCATATTATATTATGCAGTGAAAAGATACGGATATCTGTGAAGGGTTATCTTGTAGTCCCTCGGGGTCACGAGCACCATGTGGCGTTCCGGTTCATGGGAATCGGGGCGTTACAAACTTGGTATCAGAGCCTAAGGTTCAAAAGTTGTCCTAGGGAGTCTGAAGAGCCGCATCTAGTTGAGTCTTGTACAAGAGTGTGTTGCGCGCCACATTCATGTACAGGAGGCTATGAGATGTTTTAGGAAAGGTTTCCGTTCTTTTAATGTTTGTGTCGTGCCAGTGAGCAAGAAGCTCGAGTTGAAGTTTCAGTCTAATCATTGGTTCGCTTCCATTTGCAGACCATGCCTTTAAAAAGAGAATAGGAAATCAGTTAGTTCCTCAGCCAGTAGATCCTGTGAGTGAGAATGTGTCACATGCGGAATTTTGGGTAGATTTTCAAGTGCTATCCCAAGCGGTGACATCTAATGTTCAGGGTAACCTTCAGAATGCAACCCCACCTTAGTGAGATGGGGATTCAGTAGTAGCCAGGATTAGAGACTTTATGAAAATGAACCCGCCAGAATTCTTTGGGTCAGTATCAGGTGAGGACCCACAGCTTTATCTAGATGAGGTGAGGAAGATCACCCAAATTATGCATGTGTCGGAAGAAGAGAGTGTAGAGTTAGCGTCTTATAGGTTGAAAGATGTTGCTCATGGATGGGTAGTGATATGGAGAGAGAATAGAGGTTAGGGAGTTGTTCCAGTGCGTGGCAAGAATTTTAGAATGCCTTTTTAGATAGGTTCTTCCCTCTTCAGATGAGAGAATCTAAGGTAGAAGAGTTTATGAACCTGAGGCAAGGTTCTATGTCAGTTAAGGAATATTGTCATAAGTTTAACCATTTTTCTAAGTATGCTCCTAACTTGATGGCCGATCCCTGAACTAGTATGAGTAAGTTTATATCTGGCATGTCTAGTGAATTAATAAAAGAGTGTAGGTCTGCTATGCTTAATAGGGATATGGATCTCTTTCAGATGATGATACACACTCAGCAGATTGAGTCAGATAAGTTCGTAGAAAGAGGAAACGCTAGTAAGAAACCCAGGACAAGTAGTCCTGACTTTTCACAGTCAGGGTCACAGGGCGATGACCGTTTTCAGAATGATCAGGAGCATTTAGTTTCAGCTCCACTCTCAGCTAGCTTACTTGTACTAAGGTTTAGATATGACAGTCGTAGTAGAGCATCAGGCCGCCGAACCCAGGGTAGTGTGAGAAATGATAGTCCCTATCCTGTTTGCGGAGAATATGGCAAGAATCATATAGGTGTACGTAGAGCCGGCAGTGGTGTGTGTTTTGGATGTGGCAAGTTAGGTCACAAAGTTCGAGACTGCCCTAAGCCGGGTCCCCAAACTCAGCATAGTCATCCGGGTAAGTTATGAGTTTTTATCTCTATGGTATACTTTGTAAGATTTGTTGCTTTATTAAGTTTTCAGTATGGTTAGTAAGTTGGCCTTGCAGTCAAACAGTCAGAATTGTATGGTTTATTCTTTCATCTTACTATCTCACCACACTAGTGGAAATTTTGAGCATGTAATTATTCTAAGGTGAAGTATTTTAGTGTTTGTGAATATAGCTCAGCGTCTGTATTACGCCTCATGCATATGGTTCTATTTATTTATGCCTAGTGCATTGCCATTGTATCTTAGCAAATAAGCCTTCTAAGAGGGACACAGTATCCGAAGGGAGAGATGCCCCAATTCAGTTGCATATCCGGATTTTTATTACAATTTTAGTATCAGTCATCATTACATAGACAGTCACATGTTCATACATTCGTTTAACTGTGTACTCATGCATCAGACATGCATACATGTTGTGAGAAATTTGGGTTGCTACGAAATTTGATTATTAGATTCATGAGTCGGTACGGTGAAACAGATACGTATTAGATCTGTAAGTGTTGTGGTTGTAAAAAGCTTAGTTGGTCAGTATGTTCAATTCTGTGTTTATGCATGAGGTATGCATTTATAGTGGTGAAAGATTCAGTTTGATAGTCATGCATTCATAAAGCATCTTTGTTATACACCTTTGTATTAGATATGCATGTTCGGTGTAAGCACCCAGTTTATCGGTTGTTCCAATCTTGTGACCGTGATTCAGAGGTTTGGTTACTTTCTACTCAGAGTTGCAGCTTTACATTTGTTCCTATTATCTATTTCTGTATTCTCAAAATTCCTTTAAGAGGTTAGCATGATATCGAGTCAAGATGACAAGTTGTCCCAAGTATGTATCCCTAGTTTCCTCTGTGTCTTGACATATCTAGCGATATTCGAGGACGAATGTTTCCAAGGGGGAGATGATGTAATACCCCGGAAAATTTTTTGTTAGTCTGGTGGTCTAGACCCGAGTCAGTTTCACGGTAATCTCAATCGAGCGATGAACAATGAACTCCCGGTTACTTTCAAAACTTGGGGAAAACTCAGTAATCTCGGAAATCATTCTTTATCGAATACTCGGGCCATGAAGCTCTGAAATCATACATATCAATTCACTCTGTTACAGACCTCTGTACATTTTGTGAGATAGTAAGCTTATCTTAAAAGTAACTGGCATTTAGAAATACTCCGTTAGAGAACGGAATCAAGCAAACTTTGTCATATTGATAAAGTATCATAATGTGAGAACAGATTCAGTTCAGTTGAGTACAGTTAAGAACCTGTTAAGTGTCTTTCAGTTAGGAGTAGGATTCAGCACCGAGCGAGCTAAGGATTGGAACATTCCTGCGAGTAGAGGGTTTGATTCCTGGTAGCAATCCTTATGCTCCAGAACTACATCGCCAGTGTAGGTTGAGATATCTATCCTGCGAGTAGAGGGTTAGATGAGGTGGTTGTCCTGCGAGTAGAGGGTCCCACCGTTCTCGTTTGAGGTCCTGATAGTAGAGGGTCCTATGGAGTCGTCTTTACTGGTGGTGCGGTATTGACACCATTCCAGTTGGGGTACAGGTTGGATCCCACTTATGGTAAGTGGGGCATGTCGGTTAAAAGATCACTCCCACAGTTTCAGTAACAGTCTCAGAAAAGAACTCAGTTAATGTGTAGAAGTTAAGGCTGTCAGATATAGGCCTCGTAGTATTGCTATCATTATCCTTGAGTAGAGAGACTTCCTGCGAGATGAGGGTTGCTCTTGAACTTATTTACCCATTATCATTGAGTATAGAGACTTCCTGCTAGATGAGGGTTGATCTCAGATTCAGTTGTTCAGTTTTCCAGAATAGGTGAATTTGAATATCAAATATCAGTAATATCAGTTATCCGATTTCTCAGTATGGATAAGTACAGATGTCAACTCTAGTAGATTCAGATACTCAGTATCTTATTGTCAGTATTATTATTTTCGGGTGTCAGTGTTCAAAATGTAACATTCGGTGTCATGATGATTTCAGTTGTACTTTATGCATCCATGTGTGTATTGTTGATCAGACATGTTTCAAAATTGGTAACTGCAGAGTTTCTATATATGTTTATTCCAGCGAATACATATTATTCAGATTGTTATGTTTATGCATAAGCCTTATATTTCGCCTTACCCTATCCTTGCATACTTGGTACATTCTTTGTACTGACGCGTTCACGCTATGGTGTTTTCCCCACCATAGGTTCAGAAAAGCGATATTCAGAGTATATTTAGCTGTCAGATCTTGTAGCAGTGGGTGCAGCAGTGAGTCCTCATCATCCGAGGATATTCTATTTCTGTGTTTTGATGATTTTAGTAGATGGAGTTAGTTGGGGAATTGTCCCTTCAACTCCACAGTTCAGACAGTGTAGAGGCTTTTCAGACAGATGTATTGATATTTAGTTTTCAGTACTGTATATTTAGATGTTTGAACCTTATTGCCAGATTTAGCCAGTTTCCGCATTTATCGTATTATATTATGCAGTGAACAGATACAGATATCAGTGAAGGGTTAGCTTGTGGTCCCTCGGGGTCACGAACACCGCTTGGCGTTCTGGTTCATGGGAATCGGGGCGTTACAGGAACCAACCAACCTAGGACCATCCACACCTCACCCTAACACAATACATATATTTCCAGACGAATGAAACTTATGCAGAGAGCAGGTCTAATCCAATCTTGAATTTACCGAGACACACCACTACGAGATCTTGAGCTAGCTATACACCACCTCCATGTTCAAGCTTATACAAAGCTAAAAGGATTTAACTTAGGCCACTGGGCTCTACTCCGTACATCTATACTGAAACACTACTCCGCTTCCATCACCATTATAATATGGGAACTTTGAGTAAAGGACATGGACAAACCATATCCAACATTATAACCAAAACCCCGAACTAATAAAAGCCATACTACCACTCTGGCACGAAGACAATTTATAAGACCATGACTTACCAAACCTCTCAAGTACCTAACACAACTATTGGTACATCTACCAATCATAATATTCAAGACTACGACTTATATACTTGTAGTATGATCTATTCATCAAATGATCTAGCACCATTTAATATTTCACAAAGGATTTTCATCACCTATTCCTTTCCTAACCATTTCCCATGACAAAAACCATACCTTCCAAAACCTTAACTTTGGTAGTCACTCTAGACTTCCCCCACTTAGGGACTTCTATTTTCCCCATTCCACAATGCCACTATGTTTTCTAAGCCTCTATCATCCTAGCACAAGAAGAATCATTTAAGAAACCAAAGTAGAAGAATTATCCATGCCTCCCTAGGAAAGACAGAGACCCTCAAAACAAGACACAAAACCATAGGCACGAAGTACTTTACAACAATCACCTAGACCATAATAGGAAAATCATCCCGACCAAACCATACCATGAAAGGAGTCTTTAGACTGGGCCTTGATAGAAATACAACCACGCATACCATGAGTAACTTAACACAAGGTCAAGACTCATATCTAGGGAACAAGGTGAGTGCAAAATACAAACCTTTGGCATAAGCACTAAATAAATTCACGCAACACTAGTAGATTACTCTCTTAACTAGAATAGAAGAGAATTACTAAAATATCCAACCCTTCCTTCCCTTTAAGTCCATCGCTAGAACAAACTTTAAGATTAACCACCAACCTTAATCCCATTGCACCTACAAGCACAATACTCCACCCTAATGGGTATCACCAAAGATGTACACTAGGGATGCTTGGTTTTCCTATACCCAAAACCTCATTCAACCAAATACTACCTAGAGCCCGACATAGATATGCAAAAACCATTGGACCAAATTAACTTCGAGGTTTTTAATTAATCCAAAATCATTTAGATCAAACCATGGAAACCAAGGCCTTTCAAAAATCATTTGAATCCAACCAAAACCTAATCCATGTTCTTTTAACCATGTATGCAATGCAAATATTCAAGAATAGTCAAACCATATGACAATATTATATTCAATGGCAATTTCATAAATATTTTGAGGGTATAAAATTTCCAAAACCAAAATCAAGAAATTGGGGAATCCATAGTACCCGAAAATCCATTTAACATTCCCATGCATCCCACAATGTTCATAAACATAAATAAAGCATGAATAATGCATCATAACCCATGGAAAATCACTTAAATGAGTAATCATGTCAAAGACATCAATTGTGCCAAAGTCCAATTTCAAAACCATGAATTTAATAATCTATTTCATGCCAATAATAAAGTACACATATTGGGACAAAGATACATGAAGGCTCCATGATCTAACCTGTCGAATGACTAGATCCCCAGTCTCTCTGTGCAACCTGAATCCTTGACCGGCCTATATGGTAAAAATCTCCCACTATAGTGATTCCTAAATCATCAACCTCTTACAACCTTCCAGTTTACCTCCACAACTCATGCATTACTATTTTCGAGCTTATCATACTTCCTTTTATCATAATCAAGCATCTAGGTTCAAGCCTAAGATCTGCCAACCACCATGTACTACTAGCAAAGTACCCTTATAGAATATACATAATCATGGTCCACCCCACAAGAAGGAGACTCCAAATTCCTTAGTCACCTACCGACAACCTATCTATTTCCAGGGAAAATCAGTCCCCTTATGCATGCTAGGAAAAAACACTCCACAGGGGAACATTAAGACTGATGAGACCTTCATCTAAGAGATCCTTTAATTTCTTCGTAAGATCCTTTAACTCTACTGAAACCATTCTATAAAGAAGGAATAAGAATTTGGACAAATGTCCAAAACAACACCAACCCCAAACCAACCTCCCCATTAGAAAGACACCATGAGGGTCATCAGAAAGGACCCAGGAAATTCATCCACCACCTGAACCAAAGAAAAACCTTTTAGGTTAGAATTTTTAACCCTGGATAAATAATAAAGATGCCTATTGGAGATCAACCTCCAAGTTCTAAGATATAATATAAACTTTCCTTTATTAGCTAGGGAACGAAACTATTATCCTATTCCAAAATCAACTCACCAGGAATCCTAACAAGTTTTACAATCTAATTAATAAAAAGCATGAGTGCAACCAATCCATTCCCCTAAATGACATCGAAATCCACCATATTCTAGTCACACAAATACACTAAGACCCCTTTACTACCAATAGATAGCAAACACCCCCATAGACTCTGTTGGAAATTGAAGAGCCATTTATCTAGGTAGAAATGGAAGAAGAAAAGAGACCAAATTAACCTTGGGACAACATCCATAATACACCACCATAAATGGGCCTACAAAGATAGAGGACCCCAAACTAAGTAAACCATACACACCAATTCTTAAAATACCAGTGTCGGCATTGGAAGATGCCTCGGACTCTTAAGAAATAGTAAGAACATTGAGACAATCTGACCACTGCCAGAGCCAGAGGTAGTAGCCAATACCCTATTTGCCCAAAAAAGAACCCTTATGGGACATCCCCATCATACGAGGCCCAATCTAACCACAACCAAAATACTAATTACTTTCTTCCTCACAACAACCACGGTGTGACCAACCACAAAATCTATAAAGAAAATAGGATGATGAGGATTGGGCTCCACTAGGAAAACTAGAAGTTGTGACCTCAGATCGAGTCTGTGCCCCATAAGTTAGAGTAGATCTATCCATATTGTTTTTAGTAGAACAGATAAATTTCCATAACTTTAGATTATTGAGAAGTCCTGATCCAAAGAGTTAAACAAAGAAGATTCAGAGAATATTTTAAGACCTTAGACTCCATAGCCCAAAAGTAGAATAACAAAGAAAGTGAAACATTCCTAAGTTCCTCGTGGCCTCCTGATTATTAGTGTAATGCATGACACACTTATAAGAAAGACTCTACTCTACACGGCTTTGTGGATATCCCATGACGCTAAAAACTAAAGATCTGATACCAACTTAACACAATTCGAACCAGGGCCTTTTCGTAATAAGCAATCCTAAGTCCAACTAGTATCGAGAACCGCCATCGTTACCCAACCTAACCACCTAACACATACCTTGAGTCGGCTAAAGTATGAACATATAAAAAATAGTGTATCTAACCATGTAGTGACTTAGGTACAAGTTTATAACTAAGACCAACCCAAATAAGTCCAACCACTTAATAACCAACCAAATCAATAGGGAAACTAATAACCAACACTAATTTTAATAATCCAACATATGCATATATATAACATAAATTGTCTATACCATACCTAAGTCCACAGTTGTCCATACAAAACCTCTATACCAACGAAAAAGTAACTAGTCGGGACATGCCCCCAACCATAGCCTAAAACCAAAGTCTATGAAAGACAAGAAATATGTAAAGTGAACCATGACATTAATAGATGCCTTCTGAATTACGAAAGCTCAAAACTTTAATCAAACCTCGACTGTAACCAAATGCGATCACTAAGCAAGAGGAGTAGAACGGTCGGTCCCTGCATAGTGTGGGTATACAGCTGCCCGTAGACAGGTTAGTAGGTGAACACTAGCATGTACTTAGGATAAGGATAAAATAATGTCATTTATAAAAGCAAGTAAAACCATCTATTTGTATACATACAACCATAAATATATATAACCATGTCGGGAAAAGGAAATCGGGTTTAGCATGCCTTTAAAGCATTTACCTGGGTTATGTAGCTTTGCCGTCCTAAACCACCCAAAGGCTATATGGGTTCAGCTTCCCCTACTAAAAGGTCCCCAGTACGTGTAGATAGATGACTAGGAAAGAAAACCTTGGGATGAATAAAACATCCCTCAAATATAAAGGGTAATATCATGCACACGGTCACCAAGACCAACCTTATATTGGGAAATATGAGTTACCAATTTTTGTCCCTCTGTGACCTCCACCTTCCACAACTTTGCTACACATCCCGCCATTATTGCCTAATTAAAACTAATTTCCAAATACCAAACCATTAACTAATTATTAACCAAGGCCATTAATATTGGTATCATCATATCAATCCTTACTTGCAATTATTATCCATAACCAACTATGTAGGGGTTTAAGGGGACTTCCAAGTGCCCATCTATTTACCATATTAAACCACTTGGGGGACTTTCATTTTCCCCACAATCATAACCATTTAGCATTTTACATTGTCAAACTATGTAAGCCAATTCAATTAATGAATTCACTTGAGGGATATCCATGTATCCCGCAAGGTTTTCAAAATAGACCAACCATGACCACCGAAACCTTTACCCTTTAAACTATTCCAAACCATTTTAGACCATGCCAAGTATTTAAATTATTTATATCATTTAAACCATCCAAAACCATTTATAGTTCCATTACCTAACCAAACCATGCAAGAATCCCAATGAAAGTTCAACAATAGAGTAAAAACATTCTTTGAGGTATTTTATCAAACATGTTGAGGGCATACCTTTACCAAGACCAAAACCAATGCATAAACCACCACAATTAGGGTTACTCAAGACCCATTTGTTAAACCATAACCAACCAATATCCATATAAGCAATTAATTACCAAAAATATGTAAAAACATAGTTTTAAACCAATACCAAACCATATGCATCAAGACCCTCAAGATATATTTCGAAAAACACCAATTCATGATCTATAAATCATTGTTTAACACACCATACACATGCCTTTAGTTGGAAATAACAATTATGGAAGGATTACATGTCTTATACATGAAGATTCATGGAAGCAATCTTGACCTTTGATCCCTTTAAAGAGCACTTGAGAAATCCTAGCCTCGAATCTTTCAAGAGTGAGCTTGAGAGAGTATTTGAGGTGTTTTAATCCTTTACCAAGTGTTATTGAAGCCTACCAAAGGTTATATATTGTGAGAACATATGGTATTTAAAGTAGGAAATTTCCAAACTACTCTTGTCTTAAAAATTAAAACAAGTCACGTCCAGGGGTATGACTAGGGTACGGGTGGTACCCCAACTCCTACCTAAACCTTTCCATGACCTTACCTACTGATTTCTATATCACTCCACCTACTTAACTCGTACCTAAGGGTATGAGTGATTCCCCCAATCATACCCACCAGTTGTACCTAGGGTAGATTCCAAAAGACCAAGATTATCATGCACCATACGACTTGCCCAACACCACTCGTATGCTCCTATATGACTCGTATCCTAGTGACTCATATCATAGGCAGTATTCAAGACAATCATATTTCTTAAGGTATGATTGAATCATTAAGACACCCCACAAGTCATATTCAAGGGTATGATTGGTACCCTTAAGTCGTACCAAACCTAGTGAGTCCAAAACCAAGGAAAATTTGCAAGGGTTCAATTCCCAGGGTGTTATAACTTTGTCCTCATGTATGATTGGTTTTTAAAGTCTAACAGAATCCTATGATATGGATTTTGATTTCAAAAAGGTCTTTTATGGTCTTATACAAGGTCAGCAGATTAATAAGCTCCAATTAGTGATTCCATACTTGTTCAAGGATAGATGGGTGTGCATTCTAATGAGTTCATGGAAGGAGTTATTGGTAAAAGAAGAATATTATGAAGGAATGATGGGGCACTTTGGAGTATTTAAGACACTTGATATACCATGGATCAATTCTATTGGCCTACAATTTTATATGATGTGTAATCTTTGTGAGAGGTGCTTAGATTGCAAGTGATCCAAGTCCAAGATTAAACCTCAAGGTATGTACACTCCCCTCCCTACTCCAAGCAACTTTTTGTAAGATATGTCTATGTATTTTGTGTTTTGTTTGCCTAGGACCAAAAGAATTTGTGATAGCATTTTTATGGTAGTAGATAGGTTTTTGAAAATGTTTCATTTCATCCTTTTCCACAAAAGTGATGATGCTTCCCATGTTGCCTCCCTATTTGTGAATAATGTCCTTAACTTTCATAGAGTCCCTCAAACTATTGTTAGTGATCAGGGTTCCAAGTTTCTTAATTGCTTTTGTAAGAGTTTTTGGGGTACACTTGGTACCAATATTTTGTTATCTACTTTATTTTATCCTCAAATGGATGGATAAATAGAGGTTGTGAACCGTACTATTGGAAAATTACTTAAGTGCGTGGATGGGGGTACCTATCTTCTTAGGAAGACCGATTACCCTTGATAGAATTTTTTTATAATAGGTCTCTCCAATCCTCTAGTGGTATGACTCCATATGAGATTTTCTACAGCTTTAACCCTTTGATTCTACTAACCATGACTCCTTTATCAAGTAAAACTATTACTAGTCTTGATGTTAAGAAAAGAACCATGTAGATGTTTAAGATTCACTCTTAGGTGAAAGAAGCATTTGATAAAAATAAGTTCAAGTTCGCTATATAAGAAAATCAAGGAAGAAATAAGGTGTTATTCCATCCTAATGATTGGGTGTGGGTTCAATTACAAAAAGGAGAGGTTTCCATATAGGCAAGCTAAGTCACAGAAGAGATGACCCATTCAAAGTGCTTCAGAAGATCTTTGAAAATCCTATAAGATTGACTTACCAAGTGAGTACAATGTTCATATTGTATTCAATATAAGTGATATTTCTCCTTGTATTGTAGGTGATCCTTAGGATTCGAGGATGAATCCTTTCTAAGAAGGGCAGGACGTATTCACTTGGATTAAGATAAGAAACTAGTTATTTGGCCTAAAGGAGTTCTCTGGCGGGAGGGGGTTAACTTATTGATAATAATTGTATCACGATCATGAGGTGGGGTCACCTCAACCATAAAGAGTTAAGATGGATTGGTTCAGGTTTAATTGTAACGCCCCAGTTTTCTGAACCGGATCGCTACACAGTGCCCATGATCCCGAGGGACCACAAGCTAACCCATGACTGATATTTTTACCTGTATACTGCAATATATGATGTAACAATGTTGAAAACATGAACAATAGGCCATAAGATTCAATTGCATAGAATATCTGACAATCATAATATCCATATGGGGTAACGATTACCCAAAACAACTGAAATCTAAATCAAATCCAAGCTAAATCTGAAAGCCTCTAAATACTGTTTGAATAAGGAGTTAAAGGAAAATGTCTCCAACTAACTCCGTCTAGCAAAACTAAACTGAATTAATAAATGAAATAAATAATATCGTCCTCAAATAGATGAGGAATCACTGCAACTCTGCGACTTGAATGCTACTGCTACTGCTGATCTGGAGTTCATATCTGTGAACCTATGGTGTAACATGAAATAAAAAACCATAGCACAAATGCGTCAGTACCACTGGGAGTACTGAGTATATGAGTTAGGTAGGCTAAATGCAAAAGGGTTTACATGCATGAACTATGCTAACTGACTGACTGATATGAACGTAAGAGTGCAAACATGCATATGTAGTAACTGAGATCGTGATTATGTTATATCTAGATCTAAACACTAATGAATGATCTACTAATATCTAGCATGAAAAATACTAAACTTCTGATAACATAGATGACTGTGTCTGACAGTCCTGAATCTAATGAAACTATCTATGTTCCGTTCTATAATTGAATTGACTGTATCTAACCATCCTGATATACGGAAATCTGAAGAATTATCTGAGTTCTTTTACTGAGACTGGGACTAAAACTGTGGGAAGTAGTTTTTTGACCGACATGCCCCAATAATGCATATAGCTAAGTTGGGGTCCAATCTCTTCCCCGACTGGAAGAGTGTCAATACCGCGCCACTGGTAAGAATAGTTGTGAGTGACCCTTAGCTGGAAGGTACTCAAAATGAGAATGATGGGAACCCTTAAACTGACAGATTAAGCCACCTCATCAACCCTAATTTGATAGGTTAAGATGTCTCAACCTACGCTGGCTATGTAGTTCTATTATACAAGGATGATTACTAAGAATCATACCCAAAACTAGCAGGTGAGTTCCCATCCTTGGGTTCACTAGGTGATAACTCCTACTCCCATCTAAAGAGACTAAACATGATTTAACTGATGGTACATGGACTGAGTAACTGACTTCCATTGACTAACAGATTAGTGCTACTATTTGAGAATTAACTGAGATCATAAGATTTTTGAGGTTTCTTGAATCACATGCCTGACTGAGTTCTATGGATCATGGCTTGACTGAGATTATTGTGATAACATGACATGGCTCTAGGCAAAGCTATATTTTTTGGGTACAAGTACCCCCAAGACTCAATGAAAGTAAACTGACACACATGACTGACTTGATCGTAAGAGTAGAGTCCACAATTTACCATATCATGAGTAGAGGATTTCACACTAAGCATAGTTCTCAACATCTTATACATGGAAGGGATATTCATACAACATGTATATACTTGCATACATTTAATATCATGGTCAATCCATTTTACAACAACAACGCATATAACTCACATGGAATTCATGGGAAATCGTAAAGCATAGAGCATGGACTTGTCATTTAAGCACAATTAAATCATGGGACATGAATTATATCATCCTAGGTATATTATCAAACACTTTTTATGCATTATTTTAGCTTAAGCGTGTTCATGAATTTCACCTATTTAAGCCACATAAGGATTATGGGTTTCAACTAACAAACACATAAACTTCATGAAAACAACTTTAGATTTCACCTTGAAACTAAAACAACAATCATCAACATGTACATGCTCATATAACAACATGACAATCACAAAATAATAATTAAAACATGGTTCTTGAGCTCTATGAATGAAATGGATCCAGAGATGACCACTACGCATACCTGACTCAAGGTTCTTGATGTTTTTGAACTTGAAGGATTTGAAATCCTTTGATTTTTGAAGAAGATTGGGTCTTGCTCTTGGAGATTAAATTTAGAGAGAAACCCTAGATTTTGTTTATGAAATAATTATAAGCAAAATGGTTGAATTCAGACTCATCTGGGTATATATAGGTGAGTGATAAGTGACCAAAATACCCATGTTAAAATGGCCTGGAAGTAAACTGAACGTGGCGTGTGACGACCTAACTGACGGTCCATCATGAACTTGACGGTCCGTTATTTTCGACCATCATACGTGGACCAAAATGGGGTTCATTGGATAAGAGTTGATGGCCTGGATAACGGTCCGTCAAATCATCTGTCAATCCTTATCCAGAATGTGGACCTACTGCCTTAGCTTTGACAGTCAAAGTAGAGGTCTGTCACTTGTTTGGCGGTCCGTCAACTTGGACGTCGCACCTGGGCATTTCTGTCAGTTCTGAGTTAAACATCTATAACTTCCTCGTCCGGTGTCGGATTTGGACAAAATTAGTTTCATTAGAAAGCTAACTCAATTTCCCACGTGATGAAAAGTAGAAATCTCATAAATACCACTGGTACAAAAATAGACTTGTATTTCAAAAAAAGTACTAGCATCCTTGAGATGATTTCTAGAGAGGAATACGTACGGGTATTACAATATCTCCCCCTTGTGAACATTCATCCTCAAATGAGACTGACTAAGAGGGAAAATAATAAATGAACATGAACTGAACATGAGTGACTAAGACATGACTTCATTATTGACATGCTAAATATACTGAACTCATGCACATCTGATGCATGGCTAACTGGTACATGAATGTGTGGCTGAGTGTTTTGATAAACTGAGTTTCTCAAGACGAGAATGCATAGATGATGCATGATTTTATAACTGAACTGATAAATGAATACATGACTGAGTATGAAATGGTAGTAGATACCACGTTTATAATGGGAACATGAATATGAAACCGAATAAGCTTAAGGCGAACTATTACCTTGAGCTTGATCTGAATCGGCGTAGAAGAGATAAGGATACTTGGTATGCATATCTTCTTCTTCTTCCCAAGTATCTCCCTCGACGGACTGATTTTGCCAAATAACCTTAACTAGAGGGACCTCTTTGTTCCTCAATCGACGAGTCTGATAGTCTAAGATTTTGACTGGAATCTCTTCATAAGAGATACTGTTCTGAACATCAACAGCCTGAATAGGGACTACAACTTCTAGGTCACCTACGCACTTCTTGATCAAGGATACATGGAAGACCGGATGAACTGAGGCTAAATCTGAAGGCAATTTGAGATCATAAGCTACCTTGCCTAAATGACTGAGAATCCTGAAGGGTTCGACATAGCGGGGACTTAGTTTCCCTTTCTTGCCGAACCTCTTCAAACCCTTCATGTGAGAGATCTTGAGATAGATATAGTCATTGACCTCGAACGTGAGATCTTTTCTACGAACATCAGCATAAGACTTCTATCGACTCTGAGAAGCCCGGAGTCTCTCCATGATCAACTAAACTTTCTTCAAGGTATCGAAAACCAAGTCAGGACCTATGACTGAGGCCTCACTAACTTCAAACTAACCAATTGTAGAGCTACACCTCCTGCCATAAAGAGCTTCAAATGGAGCCATTTTAATACTGGAATGATAGTTATTATTGTATGCAAACTCAATCAAAGGTAATTGGTCATCCCAACTTCCCTTGAAATCAGTTGCACACGCCCTTAGCATATCTTCAAGAGTCTGAATGGTCCTTTCTGCTTGACCATCTATCTGAGGATGAAAGGTTGTACTGAAATGGACTTGGGTACCAAGACCCTTTTGGAATGATTTCCAGAAGTGAGAGGTGAACTGGGTACCTCTGTCTGAAATAATAGATAATGGAACACCATGTAATCTAACCAACTCCCTGATATAGAGTTTGGCATAATCCTCGTCTGAATAAAAGGTATGAACTGGAAGGAAATAAGCTGACTTGGTCATCCTGTCTACAATAACCCAAACTAAATCATTTTGACGACAAGTTCAAGGCAAACCCGTCCCGAAGTCCATGTTCACTTCTTCCCACTTCCAAGTAGGAATGGTAAACTCCTGAATGGGTCCACTAGGCTTCTGATGCTCTATCTTAACTTGCTGATATGTAGAGCACTTAGCCACAAACTCTGCAACATCTCTTTTCATCCCACTCCACCAATAGATTTCCCATAGGACACGGTACATCTTAGTAGCCCATGGATGAATAGAGTATCACGCACCATGCGCTTTTGCATGAATCCGCTGCTTTAAGTCATCTACACCTAGAACGCACAGACGACCCTGATAACGAAGAACCCCATATCCCCCTTAGGAGAAAACCTCTACTCTTTGATTCTAAACTGATTCTTTTATCTTGACAAGGCTAGGATCCCTGTCTTGATTTTCTTTCACCTCAGAAACTAGAGATGTCTCTGAACTACTCTGAATACATACACCACCCTCCGAAGAATTGACTAAGCGAACACCTAGTCTGGTGAGATGATGGATTTCCTGATCTATCTTCTTCTTCTTGTCCTCAACGTGAGAAACACTACCCATAGAGAGTCTCTGAGAGCGTCGGCTACAACATTGGCCTTGCTCGGATGGTAAAGGACACTCGTGTCATAATCTTTTAAAAACTCTAACCACTTTCTTCGATGAAGATTGAGATCTTTCTAAGAAAAGACATGCTGGAGACTCTTATGATCCGTGAAGACATCTACATGAACTCCGTATAGATAATGCCTCCAAATCTTTAAGGCAAATGCTACGGCTGCTAACTCAAGATCATGAGTAGGATAATTCTTCTCATGGGGATTTAACTGTCTGGAGGAGTAGGCTATAACCTTACCATTCTGCATAAGGACACAACCTAAACCCACTCTGGACGTATCACAATATACCACGAACCCATCTGACCATCTGAAGAGCTAGAACCGGAGCTGAGGTGAGTCGAATCTTCCACTCTTGAAAACTCTTCTCACAAGGATCTGACCACTAAAACTTGACCTTCTACTAAATCAATCTAGACATGAGGGATGCAATAGAAGAAAATCCCTTGACAAACCATCTGTAATAGCCAGCCAATCCTAAGAAACTCCTGATATCTGATAAAAAGACAGGGCGAGGCCAGGTTCTTACCGTTTTGGTCTTATGAGGATCTACTCTAATGCCATCACCGAAAATAAGATGGCTAAGGAATTCTACTAATCTTATCCAAAACTCGCACTTACTAAATTTGGAGAATAACTTGTGATCTCTGAGAGTCTGAAGAAATATCCTGAGATGGTCTGAATGATCACTCTCTGTGAGGCAATAGATCGGGATATCATCTATCAGGACTATGAAGAACATGTCCAAGTACTGCTTGAACACACGGTTCAACAAGTCCATGAAAGCGGCTGGGACATTGTTAAGACCAAAGGACATAACTGGAAACTCGAAGCGACCAAACCGAATACGGAAAGCTGTCTTTGGGATGTCACATTATCTAACTCTGAGTTGATGGTAACCTGATCTGATGTCTATTTTGGAGAAATAACTGGGACCCTAAAGTTGGTCAAACAAGTCATCTATTCTGGGAAGAGGATACTTGTTCTTGATCGTAACTTTGTTAAGCTGACAGTAATCAATACACATCCTAAGACAACTATCTTTCTTGCGCAGGAATAAGACTGGTGCACCCCATGGGGATACACTGGGCCTAATGAAACCCTTATCTAAGAGATCCTTCAACTGATTTTTCAGTTCCTTGAGTTCTGCTGGTGCCATTCTATATGGTGGAATAGAAATAGGCCGAGTATCTGGAATAAGGTCAATGTCGAAGTCCATTTCCCTTTCGGGAGGAATGCCTGGAAGATCTTCAGGAAACACGTCTGAATACTCATTTACAACTGGGACTGATTCAAGACTAGGAGATTCAGTACTGGAATCTTTAATATGCACGAGATGATACACACAACCCTTAAAAATCATTTTCCTTTCCCGAAGGTAGGAAACAAGCTGACCCCTGAAAGATAAAGTACTACCCTTCCACTCTAGGATGGGCTCATTCGGGAACTAAATCTGAACTACCCTAGTTCTGCAGTCGACTATGGCATAGCAGGATTGAAAGAAATCCATATCGAGAATGATATCAAAATCAGTCATCGCTAACTCGACTAAATCTACTGACGTGGCTTTCTAAAATATCATAATTGGGCAGTTCTTGTATACCCGCTGAGCTATAATGGTTTTACCCACTGGGGTAGAGACTGAAAAGGGCTCTGCTAGAATTTTGGTAATGATTCTGAAATCGCCAGCTATATAAGGAGTAACAAAAGACAAGGATGCACCTGGATCTAGCAAAGCATAAACATGAACATGGAAAATCTGTAATGTACCAGTAATGAAAACAGGAGAATTTTCCTGATCCTGTTGGGTCTGAAGAGCATAGAGTCTATTTGGGCGTTGCCCACTACTAGCACTGGAAGTGGCACTCTGCTTATTTGGACGACCGAACTAGGCTGTGGAGCGATTCTGCTGACCCTGTAGACCAGAATGCAAACACTCTCTAATCCTATGGCCTGGCTTGCCATAACTGAAACAAACATTGCTACCAACTCTATAGGTACCCTTGTGGTTCTTACCACAAGTCTGACACAGGGGATTAGTTTGGCCACTGCTGACACTGCCCTGAGACTTAGAGCCTGGTGCTCAATCTCTATTGCCATCTCTGAATTTTGGCACTTGGGCACTCATGGAGGAAGGAGATGGAATTGATGGCTTAGGATAAAACTGGGAACGGTTTTCTCTTTTTGATTTTGGTTGTGCAAAACTGAAACTGCCTGACCTTGCTCTCTTGTTTTGCCTCTCCCTAATCCTAATCTTCTGCTCCTCTATTTGTTGAGCATGAGTCATGAGTCTGGCTAAAGTCAAATCACTATTCAGCATCACAGACCTACACTCATTTACCATGCTATCATTCACTCCTGACATGAACTTGCTCATCTTATCCCTGTTGTCTACAACCACATGAGGGGAATATCTGGCTAGCTGAGTGAATCTGAGAGAATACTCCTTAACCATCATATTTCCCTACCTGAGTTTGATGAACTCTAGAATTTTGGCCTCCCTCAGCTCTTGGGGAAAGAATCTTTCTAAGAAATTCGTGACAAATTCCTCCCACTCTATAGGACTTGCATCCTCTAACCTCTCGGACTTCCACTATTTTTACTAAGTGTGAGCAACATCCCGTAACTGGTATGCGTCTAACTCGGCACTCTGACAAGAAGTAACTCCCATGATGTCTATGACCTTCTGTACTTGGTCAATGAATTCCTGAGAGTCTTCATCAGACTTAGATCCAAACAAAGATGAAGGGTTAATTCGGGTGAAGTCTCGAATCCTAGTTGCGGCTGAGTTGGCCACTACATTAGCTGGAATAACTGGTGGTCATTGGTTTTGGGCATCCATAGACTGAGCAAGTATGGTAAATAAGGCCTTAAACTCCGTATGAGAAACATGTTCGCCCAAAGGATCTTTGAGCAGAGAAGCTAGCTAGTTTCTTCTCTTAGGAGGCATATTCTAAAATAAGAGAAGAACGGATTAGACTGAGAGTTTAACTTGAGATTATGCTCACTAGCACGATATGAATACCAAAAGAAGGGAAATTGTTCCTACAACATCTTATAGCCTCTTGCACATAAATATGGCATGCAACACACCCATGCACAAGACTCTACAAGATACGGCTTTCAGACTTCCTTGGACTCTATTAAACCTTAGGCTCTGATACCAAGTTTGTAACACCCTGGTTTTCTGAACCAGATCACTACATGGTGCCCATAATCCTAAGGGACCACAAGCTAACCCATGACTGATATCTGTACTTGTATACTGCAATATATGACATAATAATGTGGAAAACATGAATAATAGGCCATAAGGTTCAAATGTATAGAATATATGACAATCATAACATCCATATGGGGTAACAATTACCCAAAACAACTGAAATCTGAATAAAATTTGAGTTAAATCTGAAAGTGTCTAAATATTGTCTCAATAAGGAGTTGAAGGACCATGTCTCCAACCAACTCCATCTAGCAAAACTGAACTGAATTAATAAATGAAATAAATAATATCTTCCTCGAATGGATGAGGACTCACTGCAACTCTGCGACGGAAATTCTACTGCTACCGCTTATCTGGAGCTCTTATATGTGAACCTATTATGTAATGTGAAAGAAAGCACCATAGCAAAAATGCGTCAGTACAACTGGGAGTACTGAGTATATGAGTGAGGTAGGCTAAATAAAAAAGGGATTACATCCATGAACGATGTTAACTGACTTACTAATATGAACGTAAGAGTGCAAACATGCATATGTAGTAACTGAGATCATGATTACGTGATATCTAGATCTGAACACTAATGCATAATCTACTACTATCTAGCATGACAAATACTGAAATTCTTATAACATAGATGACTGTGTCTGACAGTCCTGAATCTAATGGAACTATCTGTGTTCCGTTCTGTAACTAAATTGACTATATCTGACCATCCTGATATACTGAAATCTAAAGAACTATCTGAGTTCTTTTACTGAGATTGGGATAGAAAATATAGGAGGTAGTTTTTTGACCGACATGACCCAATAACGCATATAGCAAAGTTGGGTTCCAATCTCTGCCCCGACTGGAAGGGTGTCAATACCGCGCCACTGGTAAGGACAGCTGTGAGTGACCCTTAGCTGGAAGGTACTCAAAACGAGGACGGTGGGAACCCTTAAACTGGCGGATAAATCCACCTTATCAACCCTAATCTGACAGGTTAAGATGTCTTAACCTACACTGGCTACGTAGTTCTAGAACACAAGGATGATTACTAAGAATCACACCCCAAACTGGCAGGTGAGTTCCCATCCTTGGGTTCACTTGGTGCTAACTCCTACTCCCATCTAAAGAGACTAAACATGATTTAACTGATGGTACATGGACTGAGTAACTGACTTTCGTTGACTGACAGATTAGTGCTACTATTTGAGAATTAACTGAGATCATAAGATTTTTGAGGTTTCCTGAGTCACATGCCCGAATGAGTTCTATAGATCATGTCTTGACTGATATTATCGTGATAATATGACATGGCTCTTGGAACACCTATATTTTTCAGGTACAAGTACCCCCAGGACTCAATGAAAGGAAACTGACACACATGACTGACTTGATCGTAAGAGTAGAGTCCACAATTTACCATATCATGAGTAGGGGATTTCACACTAAGCATAGTTCTCAACATCTTATACATGGAAGGAAAATTCATACAACATGTATATACTTGCATATCTTTAATATCATGGTCAATCCATATTACAACAACAACACATATCACTCACATAGAATTCATGGGAAATCGTAAAGCATAGAGCATGGACTTGTCATTTAAGCACTATTAAATCATGGGACATGAATTCTATCATTCTAGGCATATTATCAAACACTTTGCATTCATTCTTTTAGCTTAAGTGTGTTCATGAATTTCACCTATTTAAGCCACATAAAGATCATGGGTTTCAACTAACAAACACATATACTTCATGAAAACATGTTTAGATATCACCTTGAAACTTAAACAACCATCATTAACATGTACATGATCATATCACAACAAGACAATCACAAAATAATAGTTAAAACATTGTTCTTGAGCTCTATGAACGAAATGGATCCATAGATGAACACTATGCATACCTGACTCAAGGTTCTTGATGTTTTTGAACTTGAAGGATTTGAAATCCTTTGATTTTTGAAGAAGATTGAGTCTTATTCTTGGAGATTAAATTTAGAGAGAAACCCTAGTTTTTATTTGTGAAATATTAATGAGCAAAATGGCTGAATTCGGACTCATCTGGGTATATATAGGCGAGTGGTAAGTGACCAAAATACCCCTGTTAAAATGGCCTGGAAGTAAATTGAATGTGGCGTGTGATGACCCTACTGACGGTCCATCATGAACTTGACGGTCCATTATTTCAACCGTCATACGTGGACCAGAAATGGTGTGCACTGGATAAGAGTTGACGGCCTGGATGACGGTCCGTCAAAAATCTGACGGTCCGTCAACTCGTCTGTCAATCCTTATCCAGAACGTGGCCCTACTGCCTTGGCTATGACGGTCAAAGTGGCGGTCCATCACTTGTTTGGCGGTCCGTCAACTTGGATGTCGCACCTGGGCGTTGCGGTCAGTTCTGAGTAAAACATCCATAACTTCCTCGTCTGGTGTCGGATTTAGACAAAATTTGTTTCATTAGAAAGCTAACTCAATTTCCCATGTGATATAAAGTAGAAATCTCATAAATACCATGGGTATAAAAATAGACTTGTATTTCAAAGCAAGTACTAGTATTCTTGAGATGATTTCAAGCTAGGAATAAGCACGTGTATTACATTAATGCATCACAATTGTGAGGCCCACTCCTACAATCATGATGACCAAACTTAATGGCTAGTCAATATTGACCTCGTAATTACATTGACAAGGATTCAATAACAATGTATTATTTACAAATAGTATAAATACACTATTTTCATTATTCTAATTCCATTTTCATCATTTTTGGACCATGAGCCCTCGAGATACTTAATTATATAAAGGGTTTTTCTTCAACTTTTTTGGATAAGCTTCAAAACCTAACTTTTTTCATTTCCCATTGATTATATTGCTTAAACATCTTCAATACTTGGATTTTAAAATTGAAATTTTGGGGTTTTATCTAGTAAAGTGAGAAAATGGTCTTTTAATAATTTCAAGCTCGATTTTAACTTATTTTTCAATGGGTTTTCATATTTAGAATCCTTAAAGTATGGGTAACTTTATTCTTTAATAAATTTTATTTTTACTATTTTTATTTTTTAGTCAATTTTTAAAATATTTTTGGAACAAAAGGGCTAATATGGGTATCTGACATGACCCGAATTGGGGCTTTGTCATAATGGGCATCCCAAGTCCAATAAGGACCGAGGCCCACCCCGTTATCCAGCCCAACCTCAAAACACATACCCTGAGTTGGATGAATTTCGAACATATAACAAGATAGTGTTTATTACAATTCCAAACTCTAAGATAGGTCTATGACCGTGACCAACCCAAGAAAATCCAACCAACCAATATCCAACCAATAACAAAAACCAAACAATAACAATAACCAAGTATGGTTCCATAACATAATAGGATGGAACAGTCATAAGTACAATCAAATGGTATCATTCCCAATACCAATGCCAATACTAAGGCTGACACCAATACCGACACCGCCCATTCCAACCTATAGTAGTTCCACAAAGTCTCTAACAAAAAGTAAAACAATATCCGATTGGGACATGCCCCTAACCGTAGCCAAAACTAATATCCATGAAATAACCAAAGTATGTAAAGACATCCATGATATGAAATAGAGCCTTTCGGAGTAAGAAAGCTCACTACATCAATCCAGCGGCTGATCTCGAATCCGATCACTAACAGTCTATTTGGATGGTGGTTTGCCATGGTTTCATAATGTACGGTATTGTATGGCATAGTATTGTACTGTATGGTATAGTACAATACAATATTTGGATGGACTGGATCATTCACTATTATTTAATAACAGTTTTTTGTTTGGTTTGATGGTATGGTACTGTATCATAATGGGTAAGTTTACTAAAATGCCCCTAATTATTATAAATTTTAAATATATCAATAATTGTTAATAAAATAATTTTCTTTCTACAAGTTTATCACAAATCATGTCTTGTAAACAAATTAAGTTGTTAAATTCATGAAAAATCATCTTTTAATAATTATTTTTACTAAACTTTGGTCTGTTGTTGGAAGGGTGTGTCAGGGGAGGACAGGAACCGTAGTTATTTATATTTCTAACATTTAAGTTTTCATTATCATGGTTTAAGGTACTTTATAGTTGGGCTTCTATCTATCCATTGTAAATTAAGTGCTTTAGTTTGATATTTGATCTCACATGTGTTATATGAAAACCTGATACTGACTATCTTTTGAAGGATCTTTGTTTAGAGATAGATCGACAAAAATACATGAATTTGTATCTATTGTTAGCCAGCATTATTGAGAAAAAATATTCCTATTGAAGTTACAACAATAACATACCTAGTGTATTCCCATATAGTGAGGTCTAGGAAGGGTAAAATGTACACAGTCCATACCACTACCTCTGAAGAAGTAGAGGGGTTGTTTTCGATAAACCCCTGGCTCAGGACCAAAACAGACATAATGTAAATTCCAAAAAAAAGAAGTAACTATGTACATCCATGCCATAGTAGAATTTAGTAGTCACATAACTTGAATAAATAACCAATACTAAATCTACAATGCCATTATCTTCTTTACCTCCCAAACTCCTATAACATCAAGCACTTTTCACCTTTCTTCTGTCATTTTTTCATGTCACAAATGGAAATTTTCTATGGTTTCAAACAAATTATGCTATGTTACAGCTTTTTCTAATATAGATAGAATGAGTTAGCACAAAAGTTTCCAGGCTTTGTGCATGATTTCATCGTCTATATAAGGGTGCAACGACCACATGCTGGAGTAGCTCTCTAATTCTTTAGAAGGTGAAATGAGGTTAAGTGAAGAAAAAATCTTTTCCTGCATTGTGATAGTGGAGGATCAAACTAGACACAGCAAATACATACATCAAAAAACACTAGAAACTAACATAATTAAGCCTCATATAATTATCCATTTTATATTGGAGTGATAGGCTAAATACTTCACTATCCTGTACATCAGCCCAACTAACATATAAACATCAAATCTGGTGTTGACAAATAATTAGTTTCACGTGGTTATAGGTGGATTAATTTTTGGTAAAGGGCCTTTTACTCGACTGATCAGGAGATACAAAATTAGAATGGTTTGAACGTTGTCCATCTTGTTTATCTTTCTCTGTAATGGAAGAAGTATTTCCATTATGGCTAGTAGCCATTTATTTGGATTTAGATGGCTTTTGAGATGGTGATATCTCTTCTTCAATTGGAAGTGTTCTTTTGAACCCTCGAGAGCAGGTTGTGAAGTGTTTTTCACTATTGCCTTACTCGGTTTTAGATCCAACGATATTTAGTGTCATCTTTGGATTCAGCAAATGCCATTCTTTGAACTTTAAGATCAATTTTTATATCAAAAATTGGCACATACTAATTGATGTTGCTCTATGACATATTTTCCAAATCAGCATCACTATATATTTTCTGAAGCATGTGGATGGGAGTGGAAAGCATAGCTCTGTGATGTCGAATAACTCTCAGAAGATCTAACAAAGTAGATTTCTAATATCATCCAAGAAAAGAGACAAACTGGCCAAATGAGCCAATCACCAAATAAAATGGAAACAAAACCAACTAGCAGTAAAGATAGTTGATGTATTAACTTGGTTGTTAAAAAAATATATGAAAACAACATCTAAGTAGACAGGGAAATCATTGCCTTCTTTTTCCATTCTTTTCCAAGATAAAGTAAACTTGCATCAGATTTTAGTTTAGTAGAAAGAGTAATACATTGCAAGATGTATTACTAGATACATGCCGGCATTTAAATGAATAGCAAACTGAACTTAACTATAATTTTTTAGGTTACAGTTATCATCTACACAAGGCACAAGCTAGATAGTTGCACATGGTAGACTCAATAAACTCAAAGCAAACAACAATTCTGCTATTTGCAATGACAATAATTCTTAACTTGTTGTACGTTAAGAATAACGTACAACAAGAATATGGAAGTACCTTTATCTATCAAGGATGACAATCACAATGTTAATACATATCGAAGCAACAACTAAAGACAAATTCCCAGATCTATTAATGTTCTTTGTTGGCTAGCTTGCTTCCACACAGTTTGGATAAAAATTTGTTTAAAAAGTTCTTCTTGAACCAGGGGACTGCTCTACCGGCGACTCTTTCTCTTCCGGCAACTCCTTCTTGAACTACTACAGTTTCGGCGACCCAAATCCAGTGATATCTTTCTTCTCCCTTTTCTTTTTTCTAACCCCTTACAGGTACTACAAGTTCAGATCAAAATAACTTCTAAGACGGCAAAAACATAATTTCGATGACCAATTTTCACCATAAATTACCAGAATCCAGTGACTCAACCAAGAAAACTGACCCAGTTTCAATCAGGTGCACTCTCTCTATCTCTATTAGTTGTGTGTATAGTTTTTTATTTTAGTGGCTACTACAAGTTGTCTTGTTTACTATTCCTAATTTGATTCTAATTTCTATGCGTCTTGACTGACTTTCTTGTTTGTGGGTGAAAATTTACTTGTTTATTTCAGTATTTCATAGTAGTGTTTTACTTATTTATTCTACTTGTGTTTTTTTATTTTTGTTGTTCTTAGTTGTTCGATAGTGTGGTCTTGATCATACTAGTTTGGTTTTGTTTGATGTCTAAGCATTATGCTCTTAGTGTTATTGGTCTGTGCTATCTTTGGTGGTTGTGGTAAATGATGTTGGCGTAGGGTCATGTCTTTGGGAAAGGGTTGGGTCGGGGGCGAGGAGTAGGGCGGGGTGGAGGCAGAGGCAGGTACAAGGAAAGAGGGTAGGAAGGGTAAAGGGGATAAGGATGACTATAAGTTTAGAGTAGGGTCGTGGAACACACGGTCTTTATCAAAGAAGTCACTAGAGTTAGTGAAAATTCTGAAGAAAAGATAAATTAATATAGCATGTCTCCAAGAAACCAAATGGGTAGGTACTAAGGAGAGGGTAGAAGATAGTTATGAGTTGTGGTACTTAGGAAGCATGAGGAACAAAAATGGTGTAGGTATTCTAGTAGATGACGAGCTTAGGAAGCAAGTGGTAGAGGTTAAGAGGGTCAATGATAGGATGATATCAATAAAGATAGTTATTGGAGGGTCTTCTTAGAATATTATTAGTGTGTATGCACCGCATGTAGGCCTGGATGATAAAGAGAAGAAGAAATTTTGGGTGGATTTGGATGAGATGGTGAGCAGTGTTCCCAGTAATGGGAAGCTTTTCATAGAAGGCAATTTCAATGGGCACATTGAGTCTTCTTCTAGAGGATACGATGATGTACATGTAGGCTATGGGTTCGGTCTAAGAAATGTTGAAGGAGTAGCACTTCTGGATTTTGCTCGGGCATTTGGATTGGTGGTAGTGAATTAGAACTTTCCCAAATAGGTGGTTCACTTGGATACCTTTTATAGTTCAGTGTCCAAGACACAGATTGACTTCTTGCTCCTTTTGAAAGGAAATAGGGGTATTTTTAAGGATTGTAAGGTTTTACCGAGTGGGAGTCTTTCAACATAACATAGGCTTTTGGTGATGAACTTGGAGATCAGGAAGGAACAGAGGAGGAAAAGGGTGGAGGACCAGCCGAGGATTAGATGAGGCAATCTGACTTTGGCCAGCGCATTAGATATAGGGGATAAGTTGATGGCGAGGAAGGCTTGGGGGAGTGGAAGGGATGTTTATAGTATGTGGGACGATTATGCTAATTATATTAGAGAGACATCTAGAGAGGTATTGGGGTCTCAATAGGCTGCTAGAGCAAGAAACAAGGGGACTGGTGGTGGAATGAAAAGGTGAAGGGGAAGGTAGAGGCTAAGAAGATAGCGTATGAAAAGTTGGTTGAGAGTAAGGTTAAAGAATATAAATGGAAGAATAGGGAGGAGTATAAGATTACTAAGAGAGAGGAGAAGATAGTGGTCATGAGGGATAAAGATATTGCTTTCGAGAGTTTATACACATCATTGGATAGTAAAGGTGGGGATAAAAAGTTGTACAGGCTCACCAAGGTTTGGAAAAAGAGGGATCGGGACTTGAATCAAGTGAAGAGTATTAAGGATGTGGACGGAAAAGTTCTGGTGGATGAGGGTTGTATTAGAAAGAGATGGCAGTCTTACTTTCATGAGCTCCTGAACAAAGGAAGGCATACTAGCATTGTGTTGGGGATTTGGAGCATCCTAATAGGTTTCATGATTATGGTTATTGTAGATGCATTAGGGTTGAGGAGGTTAATAGGCCTATTTGTAGGATGCAAGGAGGTAGAGCGATGGGGCCAGATAAGATTTTGATGGATTTTTGGAAGTGCACAGGAGGGGTAGGTATGGAGTGGTTGACTCGACTGTTTAACATAATTTTCAAGATGGTAAGGATGACTTAGGATTAGATGTGGAGTACGATGATTCCTTTGTATAAGAATAAGGGAGACATTCAGGATTACAAGAATTATAAGGGTATCAAGTTATTGAGTTATACTATAAAGGTTTGGGAGAGGGTGGTAGAGTTGAGGTTGCGGAGGATTGTTAGCATTTCTAAAAATCAATTTGGGTTTATGCCAGGGTGCTCGACTACAGAAGCCATCCATTTTATTTAGAGACTGGTGGAGCAGTATAGGGATAGGAAGAAAGATTTCCACATGGTGTTTATCGACTTAGAAAAGGCCTATGATAGATTTTCCAGGGAGGTTCTTTGGAGGTATTTGGAGGCTAGAGGTGTACCTATAGTTTATGTTAGGTAATTAAGGATATGTACGATAGATCCAAGACTCGGGTTAGGACTAGGGGAGGGGACTCAAAGCACTTTCCCATCTTGATGGGGTTACATTAAGGTTCGATGCTTAGTCCGTTTCTTTTTGCCTTGGTGATGGATGTTTTGATGCGGCACATTCAAGGTGGAGTACCCTATTTTTTTCATTTTCCGGATGATGTAGTCTTGATTTATGAGACACGTAGAGGATTTAATGCTAATTTGGAGGTTTGGAGGCAAACTCTTGAGTCTAAAGGGTTTAGGTTGAGTAGGTCCAAGACAAAATATTTGGAGTGTAATTTCAGTGAGGTGTCTCATGAGTTCGATGTGGTAGTTAAGCTTGATGCACATTCTATAAGTAAGAGAGATAGTTTCAAGTATCTAGGGTATATGATTCAGGAGAATAGAGAGATTGGAGAAGATGTCACTCATCGAATTAGGGTAGGGTGGATGAAATGGAGGCTCACCTATGGAATCTTGTATGACAAAAAGGTACCTCCCAAACTTAAAGGCAAGTTCAACAGAGTGGTGGTTAGACCGACATTATTGTATGGGCAGAGTGTTGGCTTATTAAAAATGCCAACATCTAGAAGATGAAGGTGGCAGAAATAAGAATTCTTAGGTGGATGTGTGGGTGTACTAGGAAAGATAGGATTAGAAATAAGGTTATTCAATATAAGGTAGGTGTAGCTTTAGTGGAAGCCAAGATGAGGGAAGCGAGGTTGAGATGGTTCGGTCATATGATGCGGAGGAGCACGGATACCCAGTGCGGAGGTATGAGAGGTTTGGTAGGGATAGTTTTAAGTATGGTAGAGGTAGACCAAAGAAATATTAGAGGGTTGTGATTAGACATGACGTGGAGCAGCTCCAGCTTACCAAGGACATGACCCTAGATAAGAAGTTGTGGGGGAGGTGGATTAGGGTAGAAGGTTTGTCTGATTTTAGGGTATGGAATCTTTTGAGTGTTACTTGGAGTATTGTATTTATGGTATTATTAAGTTTGCTAATCCCTATTATATCTTGTTCTTTTTATATTCTTACTATTAATATTCCTTATCTTAGATTGTTCTATTTTGAGCCAGGATCTATCAGAAATAGCCTCTCTATCTCATATTTGAGGTAGTGGTTTGGACTGCGTACACCTACCCTCCCCAGACCCAACTCGGTGGAAATATACTAGGTATGTTGTTGTTGTTGTTAGTTAGTTAGTTAGTATGATCTTCAGTTATTTCTTATTTTAAATGTACCCTCCAGACTTATGGAGGCCCGTGTTGGGTTATTTATATACTGGCACTAGTGATGTCGAACTTCACAGTTGGTGGAAAAATAGGAGGAATGATAGCTCCTATCTTGGTAGTCTCAATGTATCCCAAATCCTTCTCTGGATCCTCATATAGAGGAGAGTACTAATAGGCTGGAAGTACTTAAGCTCTACCACCTCTAATTCTATCTTGATTTTCATTGAGTGTTGCTCGATGTTCTGCTTCTTATCTCTGCTTTGCAAGCTCTACCTCCTAAGTATCTGCTTCCCTTATCTAGTTTGTAGCTTCTGTTAATAACTACTTCTTCATTGATAAATAATGTTTTGAACATTCCCGGGAGGAGGAGGCACAACATTAGGATCATCCCGAACCTCTTCAAGATGTCCTTCACGTACTTGTTTTGTCATTGTAAGATTCTGCTGTAGAATTCTCTCTGGGTTAGGATGTAGTAAGAGTAAGAGAATTCCTTGAATCCTAGTGTTAGGCATACACTAGTAGACACCCAACTATAAATAGAAAATGAAAACTCAACAACTTTAATCAACAATCACCGTACCCACGACAACGGCATTAAAATTTTGATATCGCCCAAACTACACCTCAAATAGAAGATAAAGCAGTCGATGCAAAATATAGTAACCCAACTCAGGTTGGGGTTGAACCCATAGGGAATACACTAACTATATCTCAAGTTTGATAAAATCAACGGATAGTACAGGAAAGTAAATTGGGGGATTGTAGTTGTAAACTATGAAAAAGTAACAAGATATGGAATGCTTTTGTTGTAATCAATCAAAAATGAACACTAGGCTTGTGTTGCCCCTGGCTTCTAACTCTGTAGGCTTATCGTTCTCAATCTAACTATCAAACTATTGTGCATGTAGAATCAGGCAAGTTATGTATCACCAATACTCTCTCAACACACTTTGGTGAATCTCACTCATCTTCTCTCGGTCTCAAAGTGTCGCATTACTTATCTTTTCCCTGACCCCAGTTTCAACTATCTCCTCCCGTTCTTAAGTTGATTATATGATGACAATTATCTTAAGTAGATAGTAATGCTTAGATTATTTCAACAATTAACTTTAAATCATTGTTATGATTTTCTTTTCCCAATCTCTACCTCCCTCTCACGTTCGTAGTGAAATCATATGGGATCCTAACATTTGCAACCGTTAAGAAATCAATAAGCGTTAAGGAAACCACAATACATGCAGCAATAATAATCTAGAAGGATTGAACACTTCCCCTACTTTGTTAATCCATTAGGGTTCCCACAACCCTAGCTAAGGGAACTAGCCACTCATTGTTGTTAAGCAATCAATGGAATTCATATTTGAACGCATTAAATCAATATCACAATAATGAACGAATAATAACCAAAGTATCGAACTGAATAATCGACCAAAATCTAGAAAAAAGTAATCCCAAGATAAAAATGAAATATATGTTTGTAAGTAGTAAGAATGTGTAACCTAAATAAATAACATCAAAAGATTATTTATACATTACATAAAAACCCTAGGAAACTAATCCAAAACAAAGAAGGAAAATTGGAGTCGGTGGCTACCTACTGGGCCACTTACGGGCAATAGGTGGTCCCATGTAGGTGCCAGGCTCCTCAAACTTTTGAAACTTCTCTGTACTTTGATCTTCTGATACAAATTCTGGAACCTACGAACTGTATGTGAAACCTATGGGTTGTAGGTACCCTCCGTAGGTAGCAGGGTCCTTTTTTCAACTTCTGAATCTCTGTTTCTCAACTTCTCTGACACATACTCTAGCACCTACACCCAGTAAGTAGTACCTACAGGCCGTAGGGACCCACATAAGTGGTCTAAAACTTCAAGTTTCACTCTTTTTCTTTAGAGTAGCTCCAAAACCTGATTTCTTGCAAAACACATCACATCGAACAAAAAGACCTAAGTAACTTGCATATTTTCATTGTTTTAAGCTTCAAAAGTGCTATGAAACCATATCATATCATGTATATACCTATTCCATGAGATTCTTTAATTCAATTCATTCTATGTGTAAACTTATTGGAGTCCTTACTCTAAGTCTAAATCAGTCCCAACCAAAATAGATACCCAGATTAGAAATTGGTATCATGTTAGTTATCCAACTTCAAAATTCAGCCAAACAGTACTAGTGAGTTCCCTAATTTTCAAACTATTCAAAATTTTAGTTGGAAATTTAGTCATCATGTACATATTGAGATCTTAGAATTCTATGTCAGGGATTACAGATCTTTCCCTATCTTTTTAGCCAAGTCAGTCTCCATTCGACGACGAACGATCTCAATTGGGAGATATTGTAGCACCCCAAAATTCCAAGCCAATATTAGAAACATGCTTAAAGTACTTTTAAAAACAAAAATCATGTTTTGATATTTTAATAAGTTATTTATACATATATTAAGGCCACAAATAGCTCCTAGCTTATAGACAAGTCAAAATATTCCTTACTAATTGAATTCTTAAGACAAATATTTCTATAGTCAACTTCAAATGACCCTCAATTTTAGATTACTTAGATTTTTTTAGCTCAACACCCACAAAAGGCTAGATAATTGAATAATATTTCCAACACATCTATTTTTTCCTTAATCCTATATTGGAGTAAAAATTTATGGGCAATTTACTAAAGCACTATCCAAGTTGCCAATGACTACGACTTAGGCTATAACTCGTAGCCATACCCTACAAGTCGTCAAGAGGACACATCACCACGGCAGTAGGGACCAAAATTTGAGTCCCAAATGATGACTCAAGCCACGACTCATCCCTAGAGCCTATGATTGTCACCAAACTCATCGGGACTGATACTAACAACTTTTCAGATGATTTTAAAGGGGTTGTTTGGGTATTTTTCCACACTTTTAACCCTAAAACTACGTTGTTTAATATGTTACAAGCGGTATAAATCTATTTAATCATAAAAATTCCATCATTATTTTCTCTAAACTCATTCTATGTCAAAAAAATAAGTGATTCAACTCTCAAACAAGCCAAAGCCTAGAGTTTTGCTCAAAGCCAAATTCCTAAGGTTTCAATCGAAGAATTCTTTGGTCTGGGTATATAGGTATTCAATAAGGAATTCATTTCACCCTTATTCCCAAAACCTAGTTTTAAATTATGATTTTTACAATTCCCCATAACTAGTATTGTTTTACCCAAATAGAATTCCAAGCTTCAATTCAATTCTCTTTGATATATTTACATTCATGAGCATATTTTTATGATTATTTATGATTCCGTATGACTATATTACACGATTTGAAATACTCCCATGTTCATGTATTACTTCATGATATTACCTCAGAGTTAAAGCATATGATCAAGCTATGTATGATTTATTATTTTTTTAAGACAATAAGCATTATTTATCATGATTTTGTGGATTTTAGGCCATATTAGTTGACATACCATGTTTTCCAATGAAAATTAATATTTTTACATACTTAGAATTATGGACCCTTAGTACATTGGTAAATTCATGATTTTGGACTTGTATTATGAAATTTTACATTTCTCTTCAAATTATGAAATTTATCATAATAGTTTCATTCTTCAGAGATGGCAGGTTATGAACACCCGATGGCCTAGGATATCATGCATTATCAGTCAAACACTCAGTCCTTTAATTTTCATGATTTAGAATACTTTTGGACATAGAACTTATCTTTCAATCACTAGACTTCAGTATTATTGAGCTATTTAATATATCAGTTTACATTTTCATTAGGAGTAGTACATAGCACCGAGCGAACACAGGGATGGAGGCTCGCCCATCAGTTGCGTTGAGACCTTTGGTAGAAGTCCCTAAGTTTTAGAGTTACGGTGTCATTTTAGATTCTAAAGGGTCACCCACCAGACTAGGATTGACACGTTAGCTCTTTTGGACATTAGTTTAGTGGTACCACGTCAACTTAGACTTAAAACTCTAGCAAGGTATATTAGGTCCTTTTTTATGGGGTTTATACATCGAACTCCATGTTTAGCGCACATGGTTATATGTCGGTTAATAGTTTCTCCCACACACAGACTTAGTTATTGTATGACCTTTTAATTAGTTTATTCAGTACAATATTGATCAGTTACAAGTTTATCTACTTAGTCATTGCATGTGTTCACATCCCACAATTTTAGACATAGTATTCATACATGACCATCAATTTAGTTTTATTATCTTTTATACTATGAATTTTCAAACTATCAATGCATATTAGTATATATTTATTTTATATTGAATCATTGTACTACAGTTCAACTTAATGCATTCATTTTGCACCCAAGTTCATCTCTTTATTTTTAATTAGCGTTCAGTACAGTTTTACATCATATTCAGCATTAACTTGAGATTAAATATAATAGTTATGATTCTACCACTTCCCAGTCTACAAAAATATTTTAGCTCATGATTTAGAAATTTTACTACGCCTTATAGCTTTTATGTACAAACATATTTTAAATGCATATTTTAGCAAATGACTTATATCCACAATTTTAAAGCAAATTTTAAGTATTTTTATGATAAGTGCATATCTCACTTACTCAGTATATTTCAAAGTACTGATCGCATACCTCTTCTGCCTATATTTTTCATGTGATGTAGATTTAGGTGCTTACTCTCAGAATCATAATCAGGCAGATTATAGCATTCAGACGGCAGGTGACGAGTTCTCTTATTTTGAGGACTCAGGTCAGTTGTAGTTCCAGTATTTCATTTTCTTAATTGTATGTATTGATTAGGGATATTTGGGGTTATGTCCAACTATCTATAGTCGGTATTAGTAGAGGTTTCATAGATTGTCAGTTAAAGTTATTTTATATAGTTTAAGTTCTTGTCTCTTTCATATCACAGTGTTGTAAACTTTTTATAGTAACGTATTGAAACAACTTATCTCATGATTATGCTTTTTCTCGGTTATTTTAACTTTTATATATATATATATGTGTGTGTGTGTGTGTGTGTGTATATGTAGATTTATATATATTTATATATTAATCAGTATCTCAAGAATTATGCTAGTACCATGGGTTAGCTTGGAATCACTTGTGGTTCTAAGCACCGTGTTACGACTAGGGGGTAGTCTCGAGTTGTGACAAGGTTATTATTTTTTGCAATAAGTTATATACTTAGTTAATCATGTAATTACTATGTAATTCATTGAGAATGTAATTGAACTTATTAATTGAATACTAATTATAGTTAAATAACTTTGTTGATTACTAGTCATGGTTTAATGGAGTATTTCACAATAAAATAGTTAATAGATCACTCTATTTAGGATAAATACACTTAGTTGATCATGTACTAACTATATAATTCATTGAGATTGAAATTAAATTTATTAACTGAATGCTAATTATATTTACATAACTTTGTTTATTATTAATCATGGTTTAATAAAGCAATTCACAACATATCAGTCAATAGATCACTCTATTTAGGATGAATACACTTAGTTGATCAGGTAATTATTATGTAATTCATTGAGATTGTAGTTGAACTTATTAATTAAATGCTAATTTTAGATAAATAACTTTATTTATTACTAATCATGATTTAATAAAGCATTTCACCTCGATTTAATCAATAGATCAATCTATTTAGGACGAATACAACTTAGTTGATCATGTAATTACTATGTAATTCATTGAAATTGTAATTGAACATAATCATGTTTTAAAGAAGCAATTACAACAAATTAGTCTTAAAATTTTAGACATTTGTAGTAACAGATGACTAAACTATTGCAATAGACGAATCATTTATTGGAAATAATCAAACAGCTTTACATTTGTTGGGATAGGTTATAATCTGTTGCAATATGTTATAATTTGTTGAATAAGTTATACACTTAGTTGATCATGTAATTAATATGTAATTCATTAAGATTTTAATTGAACTTATTAACCTAATGCTAATTATAGTTAAATAACTTTGTTTAATACTAACCATGATTTAATGAAGCATTTCACATCAGATTAGTCGATTGATTAGTCTATTTTGGACGAATACACTTAGTTGATCATGTAATAACTATGCAATTTATTGAGACTGTAATTGAACTTATTAACTGAATGTTAACTGTAGTTAAATAACTTTGTCTATTTCTAATCATGGTTTAATGAAGCATGTCACGACCCAAAAACTAAGGGTCATGATGGCACTTGTTGCGGCAAGCCTTGACAAGTAAGTGAATCACCCAAACTGATATAAAATAAGAAATCAATACTAAAACCCAAGGCAAGGCTTCTAGAATGAAGCTTAACCACACAATTATGATAATATCAGAGGTGAAAAACCAAAGATACCATACAATATCTCAAAACCTAGTGTCACAATGTAAGAACTACTAAATACATTTTGAATGTCAAAGATACAATAATATTGCAAAAAGGAGCATAATCTATCTCAGAATACAAAGCAAGACATGAAATAGATAGGAAGAGGTAGTAGATCAACTCGCATAGATCATCTGCTACCTCAAATATACTATAGGTACCACCTGAATCAGCAACCTTGGGGCGCACTCATACCTAAATCTGCACTAAAAGGTTGTAGTAGGGGTGAGTATGGTCACTTGTACTCAATAGAATGACTGAACAAAGTAAAAAATAAAGCATATAAAATACACACAATAGGCATGTCACCTGCAATCAGAAAATGTCCCAAATGGAAACTCACACTGTCTTCACTAATAGTTCTATAATATACAGAAATATAAGAAAAAAGCATAAATATACACATATACCAAATACAAGTATAGGAATGAAGTACAAATAGACAGATATCACAACAGGGATAATAATACAGCACGAAATAAGCACAATATGTATAAATGATGAAGATGATGATGATGTGATGCTTGAGGTTGCCACACAACCTCTGTATACACCTACCGAGTTGTGCTTTCAAGTAGGACCCATGGGGTTTTGCAACACATGTATAATCCAACATCCATGACTCCTTTCTAGCACATTCCTCAGCAGAGGGTCTATAAAGATATCACAATCCAGTATTTATAGTATTTCCACATTGGTACCATTGTTTCACAAGTACATATAATATGAGGATGCAATGCTCATAACCGACCAAAATGATAATTTCCAAAGTCAACCAATATACCAATCATGTGAGACAAAATCCACTCAATAGGCCAATAACTTATAGTCCAATGTAACCATCTGCCAATAGAGCAAAGACACAACAATGCGCCATTGTTACCATATAAATCCAATTTAGGCTTTTTCACCAGAAAGATACCACAAAATATATATACGTAAGGCCAACAACATCATACAAGACCCCACATGGTCACACATAGCATATAACATTTCAATACCACCAAATAACAACAACACAGGCCCTCACACATGCATCACACATTATTAATAGCTATTTTTGTGATTGGTTCCCACACCTATAACATAATTTTTTATCAATATTAACTACCCAGCCCAGTCTAAAGAAAATTAAATCATAACCTACCTCAAATACCATAAACTAGTACAAATAAGCCTTCAACACTGAGCTTCCACTTCACAAACGGACCTGGAATCAAGTAAAATGCATAAATATATAATTTACGCGTCAAAAGAAAGCTAATAATACCCATATTGCCTATTTTTGGGTCGGGATCAAAATAGACCCCCAAAATGGGTTTCAAAATAGAAGGATAATACCAAAATTTTTGTCCCAAAATATATTTCCCATGATTAAAGGAACACATAAAAGTAAACGCAAGTGAAAATGGGTTTAAAATTGGGGTTTGTATTGAGAAAATACCAATTTAGGCCTTCCAGGCCAAAATCCCTAAATTCCACCATCAAATTCAAGTTTTTTAATGAGATTTAAATGATACTAATTGAAGAAATACAATTTAAACAGGGATTTGGAGATTACCCAAGCTTAAAAATGAAACAAATTGCCCAAAAACTCAAAACCCCAAGTGCCAAGTCTCAAAAATAATGAAAGAAACCAAGAAAAGAATATATATATATATATATGGGTACCAGGTTCCGCTAAAGCGGTTAAGTGCTATATTAATGGTACCCACCAATGAGTGCCACTCCACTAAAGAGGACAAGGCAACGCTAAAGAACCCTTTTCAAGCTAGAGTCGGCCGTTAAAAAATAAAGTGGCGCTTTAGCGCCTACTTCCAAATAGGACAGGATGGCATTGTAGTGATTGCACCAGTTGAGTGGTGCACATGCTGTGGAGATCTAGAAAATTCCAAGTTACTTCGAACCCCTTAAGAATCATCTAGAACCCCGAGAAAATAAATAAACTATGCTAACCTATCAAATTCGACTCTCTAGACTTAATAAAGATATCAGATTTTCGAAAAGCATTATTTTCACAAGGTTGACCCCCAAAATCCAATTTCACAACTTTCTAAATCAAGGGTCGAAATAAGATATAAAAGTCATAAATCCACGCCAACCATGTTACCAACCTAAAATTGATGTTTTAGATCTGTTAGTATAGCCTGTTTTACCATCCGAAGCACAGATTAATAAATGTCAAACAAAGTCAACTATAAAGCCTTTATAACCACCAAAAACTATAATCTCCCATAAATCACACCAAAATGCATTAGGAACTATGCCAATCATCCTCACAACCCAAAAACACCACAAAGCAACCTTGGTAAAGGGTAAAATGTTCAAATCACACAAAAATGAATAATTCACATAAATCAGCAAAAATCATGTCGTTATAAAGCAATTCACTAAAAAATAGTTATAAATCATTCTATTTGGGATAAATACACTTAGTTGATCTTGTAATTACTATGTAATTCATTGTAATTATAATTGAGCTTATAAATTAAATGTCACTTATAGTTAAATACTTTGTTTATTACTAATCATGGTTTGATAAAGCAATTCAGAACAAATTAGTAAATAGATCACTCTATTTAGGACGAATACACTTAGTTGATCATGTAATTACTATGTAATTGATTGATATTATAATTGAATTTATTAATTGAATTCTAATTATAGCTAAGAAAATTTATTTATTTATTATATTATGATTTAATGAAGCAATTCACAATAAATTAGTCAGATAGATATAGACACCTGTTGTAACATATGACCAACTTGTTGCAATATATGACTCATCTATTAGAAATAATCAAACAAATATAGACATTTGTTTCAACATATGATTGACCTTGCAGTAGATGACTCATCTATTGAAAATAACCAGAAAGATATAGACATCTATTGAAACTGATATTATAATCCGTTACAATAGGTTATACACTTAGTTGATCATGTAATTACTATGTAATTTATTGAGATTATAATTGAACGTATTATTAGAATCTAATTATAAATAATTTTGTTTATTACTAATGAGGACTTAATGAAGCAATTCACAATAAATTAGTCAAATAGATATAGACATCTATTGCAACAAATAATAAACCTGCTGCAACAAATAACTCTTCTATTAGAAATAATTAAATAGATATAGACATCTGCTACAGCAAATGACTTATCTATTGGAAATAATGAAACAAATATAGATATGTCACGACCCAAATCACCATATCATGAAGGCACCTAGTCTATTCTACCTAGATAAGAAAACCCCTTACCTCTCTTTAAGAAGATATATGAAAGTCTTTATTAAATAGCAACAACCAAACTATATTAAAAGTATTCATATAAATATTAAATGCAAAAGATAAAAATACCTTTATGAACTAGTCTAAACAGGTACAAGAGCTTATATGTTAAGAAAGATCATACTAGACACAACTTTCACCATGAATGAGAGGAGTAAAAGCTTCTGGAAAACACTACCCGTATCACCTATGAAACATTAACTGATCCTGCAACTAGATTTGGGTATAGCAAGAATAGTGTCAGTACAGATAACACGTACTAGTAGGTATCATCAGCTGACTAGGGATAGATTACGTAAACACAATATAGAAATCACAAAAATAAATATGAAAACTTATATAATGATTTAATTCATATCATTTTCATATATGTGTTACCTAAGAGTATTCCATTCTTATTCCTGTTGATCATTCATCATCTTCACATCAAGTGTCATTCATCCTAACTTTCAGAGTTTAACCACAATAGTTATTATGAGTCAATCTATTTCACTTATACCATGATTAACCTTAATGATAAATTACAGCCAATCATCATCACCTTGTAACATGTACAACTATGAACACACATATGATAAAATACCTCAAATTTATGGCATTTAGCCTTTTCAAGTAACTCTACAACTTCAGTTAAGTACAAGTCAAGATACAATAAGTCAAGTCAAACATGACCAAGTCAACAACCCTATATCTAATAATCCAAGTCAACAAACCATGACTCCAACAAAAGGAATCCAAAAATATATGACAAGTAATCAAACCACATAAGAATCCCAAATATATCAAGTAACATCATAAACTGGTTCACTCAAGGAACCCACCACAACAACATAATAAAACTTGGTCCACTCAAGGAATTAATATAAATAACTATAATAACATTAACCATACACCCGGTCCACTCAAGGAACTTTCAAACTCACTTGGACCTTGTACATACACGCTAAGGGTATTATAACCACCCTCTAGTCATAACCTATTAGGACGAGCTCTATCTATGTACCAAAATCTAAAAATCAAGTGTTTGCCAACCTTATTCCATTAAATCCCGTGAAGATGTCCAAATACCAGTACATTACACAATAATAAGTATAAACCTCATGAAGATGTTTAAATATTGATATATCTCATAATAAGTAATAGATATCACAACAATCATAACCATGGTATAAATAAACAACTACACTTGTATAATTATCAAACTTATAATATAACCTCATTATATGTGATTAACACTTCTGCTATAATTCAATAATTTACTTTCTTGAACATGCATTGTAAAATAAAGGTGAATTTTAAACTGATCATTTCATAAAAATAATAATTATCCTTTAACACATGAAATCATAAGTATGCCTGAAATCTAGTCAACAACTCATAATTCAGGCCTTATCAATTCATATTCGTCAATTACAACATGCCCAAAGACCAATCCATAATTTATTCAAGCAAGCATTATCAAGCCATATTTATTAAATCTAAGTACTTATTTTAAGATCATACTTATTTTAAGAGTGCACATTCAACCCAGGGAGTCTAAACTCTAGTTAAACGTCCATAAGTTCATTCACTAATCCTATTTTCCTTTATTTATACAAAAACCAAGATTTTCCTAATGTTCGGCAATGCTACATTCCATTCATTACTAGGTTTAAGACCTACTCTGTTAACCTATCATTAAACTCTATAATTCAACTTACAATCTAGCTTTAGTCAAATATCTTTGTACCTTTTACTTCCTAACCCTTAACCTAACTTAACCTCATGCTTTTATATTAAGTCACCGTCTTTTTATACTATAATCAGTCCCATCACTAACTGTAAGCAAGATTATCCTATATTCCAACAAAACATAATACCAAGTTCACCCTTTTATGGTAATTAGGCATGATCTTACACAATCTCATTATCATATATATTCACATAATGACATTACAATCGACCATAGAGTCATACAAACATAAAACATTCATTAAGGATTCATCTATTGACATTTCAAAACATAATTAAGTTCTTGTAACATTAAATTCATATTTTATCCACTCAAACTCCATGCCCGCAATCCTAAGCATAATTTCTCTCATCAAATCTACATTATGGATACAATTACTAACCATAGTTTACTACTCATAAACCATAACCTACTTGAGCATCAAGATGTTGTAACAAGTAAGCTATGCAATGGATGATCCTTCTTACTCATGTTTTCGGAGGCTAATCATCTAATAAACAACAACTATAAGAGTAATTAATAAAATACTCTTCAAACAAGTACTTTGGGAACTTAATCGCACTAGTTCAACCCTTATTTACGATTTATAAAATTACCCAAGGGTTAATTAGTCATTGAAATAGTTCCTTAAAGCTCAACCTAACTCCATCAATGGAGTTTATAGGTTAAAAGTTCCACCTTTATTGAATTCAATGACCCCAACTATTAGTTTTCACATTTTAGAAACACTAATTCATGTTTGGATTGCTAATAAATAATTTATAAGTGATTTTAGGTGATATTAACCCAATCCATAGATTTTTCCCAAAAATATCATGAACTTAGGGTTAAAATCCCTAAGAACCATTAACAAATTTTCAAATGATTCTAGGATGTTAAGGAACTAAAAATTAAAAAGATGACAAAAGAAACTTATCTGAACGTAGAATCGCCTATACTAGGAGAAAATCATCCCTTTAGGTCTTAGGAATGAAAATTTTGTGTTTGAGGGATGAAACCCATCAAAATGAGTTATAAACTATTATTCGTATTGCTATAGTAGCCTGACTTGCTATAGCCCCTGACCCACTATGGTGCTCTCTGCTTTTTCATCTAGGATAGTCTTCAGTAAATGGTCATAATGTTTTATTCAAAAAATATATTAAAAAATGGTTGGTTGCATTGTAAGGAACTCAGAGTATTTTATTTGAAGGGTGTTAGGCCCCTTAAAACCTTATATTCTAGGAGTAATGCTCGTTTGAAGGTGATCTTATTTTAAACTTAGCCAAAACAAAATTGATAAGGATACCTTCAACATAGATTTATGCTTGGATATTGTGTTACCTTAGTACATATTTGACATGACCCTACCCCGGGCCTTATCGTAATGGGCATCCCAAGTCAATCCAAGACTGGGGAAAACCCCCAATACCCAACCCAACCATCCAAATGCATACCCTGAGTCGGATAAATTTTGAACGTATAACAAGATAGCATGTAAGAATAACCTAAGACTCTCTGATAGGTATACAACCATGACATACCCAAACAAGTCCGACCATCTATTATCCAACCAATGACCATTACCGAACCAAACTGTGAACCAAATAAATTCTAATATAAATATATAATCCAAAATAAAAGAGGATGGAACAATTATAAATTTAGTTCAACGATATCATCTCCAATACCCATGACAATACTAAGGCTGACACCAATACTGATCACACCCATTCCAACCTATAGTAGTCACACAAGCCACTAACAAAAAGAAAAATAATAACTGGTTGGGACATGCCCCCAACCATAGCCAAAACCAATATCCATAAGATAACCAAAGTATGTAAAGATGTCCATGATATGAAATTGATCCTTCTAAAATATGAAATCTCACCACTTCAATCCAATCGAGTTGATCTCAAAATTTGATCACTATACAGGAGGAGTAGAATGGTCAGTTCCTGCATCACGTGGGGATATAGCCACCCAAAGATGGGTTAGCAGGTGAATGCTAGCATGAACTCAGGATAAGGATAAAATAATGTCATCCAGTAAAAATGTAACACCCTGAATCTGGTACCTAGAACGCTACACGATGCTCATGACCCCGAAGGACCACAAGCTAACCCATGATTGATATCTGCACCTGAACACTGTATATTATACTGTATAAATATGTAAAAACATGAACTGGATGGCCATAAGGTTCAATACTAATACATAACTAAAAATATGGTATAACAATACCAAAATAACTGAAATAACTGTCTGAACATACTGTAGTCTTAAAGCCTCTAAACTATCTGAATAAGGAGTTGATGGAACATGTCCACAACTAACTCCTACTACTAAAATAATTGAAAACTGAAATAATAATATAATCATCATGTCCTCGAAGGATAAGGACTCATAACTGACTCTGACTGCCGAACTGAGATACTACTGATGCTCTGGCGCTCGTGCTTCTAAACTTTTGGTATAAGAAACCATAGCATAAATGCATCAGTACTTTGAATGTACTGGTATACAAGTGAGGTAGGCTGAATTCAATAGGTTCATATGCATGAACAATAGTAACTGACTGACTAATATGAACGTGAGAATACATATATGCATATGTAACTGTATATGACATCGTGATAGGACTGAACACTGAATTTTGACTACTGAGTCCTCTGATTTTGACATTTGAGTCACTGATGAGTGAGAAAGATTGATACTGTATTACTAAATACTGAGGGCTTGATAGTATGTTACTGATACATGAATAACAATTTTTGACAGTTCTAATTATGAAGAACTGGTCTGGTTGAATGTATCTGATAGTCCTGAAGCTAATTACTAATAACATAAGTTCGTATAACTCATATAACTGATAACATAAGTTCTAAGAACTGATATAACTTGTAACATGAGTCATTGTATTCGACAGTCTTAAATCTGATGGAACTAGTTGAGTTCCATACTGTATCTGAATTAACAGTATCTGACAGTCCTAAAATCTGAAGAACTATCTGAGTTCTTTTACTGAGACTGATACTGAGACTAAAACTGAGACTGTAGGAGGTAATTATCTAACCGACATACCTCGGAACTAAACTGGTAGGGTCCAACCTGTAACCCCAATTGGAAGGGTATTAGTACCGTGCCATGGGTAAAGACCTACTATGAGTATACCCTCGCTGACAGGAAGCTCTTCCGTCAACCCCTCCTAATAGGTAACCCAAATGAGATATCTATATATCCTTAAATGCGTAGGGTGCATCTCAACCTATGCTGGATACATAGTTCTGGAACACAAGGATTGTTTCTAAGGATTACACCCTCCATTGAATAATTGGTAAGTCCCCATCCTTGGGTTCACTCGGTGATGAATCCTACTCCCAAATGAATAAACACTGAATGGATTAACTAAACTAAACTGATTTAACTGAACTGAACTGATATACTGATGGTATCATTTAATGGAGCTGAACTAAATTTACTGAGTTTCCTTAACTAATGAAATGCTACTGAGATCTGAGGACTGACTGAGAGTACTGAAGTTACTAAGACTTACTAGGAATACTGAGATCACGGAGATTACTAAACTACTGAGATTACTGAGATTTCCTGAGTCACATGACTGACTGAGTTCTATGGATCGTGGCTTGTCTGAGAGTATCGTTAAAACATGACATGGCTCTAGACACACAGCTAAGTTGTCAGGTACAAGTACCCCCAGGACTCGATAGAATGAAACTGACAAGGATTGACACTTTCATTCGCATGACCAATATCCATAAATTCATAATTTCATAGTTAGGAATTTATCAAGCACATGATCATCATAATGTTGTACATGGATAGTAATGCGCGTAAACATTGCATAATTTCATGCTTCTAATCTTATGAACATCTCATCAAGCAATCACAATGCATTGGTTTTGCATGGGAATCATTTTGATCAAGTAGGTATAGCATAACTTAAGAGGCATAACATAATCTTGACACATGGAAACTATGTACTTGATCATCATTCATTCATTGGGGCATATTATCAAGCAACTTGCATGCACACATAGAGCATAAGTATGATCATCAATTTAATACCATAAGGTTCCACCATTTAACTCTATTGCATAAATTTCAAGCCTATACTAACATGGTTTCATGGAAGCATGATAAAGATTCAATATTGGTAGTCATACAACCATAACAACGTGAATATAATCAATTCACCACATAAATATCATGATATAACATTTAAAAGAGGATTATTGGGCTTCATATATGAAAGGGAACCATGAATGAACATTATGCATACCTTAGTTCTTGATTCTATGAATATTTATGAAGAGATTCTTAAATTTGAGTCTTGGATTTGAATTCCCAATTGAAAACCCTAGCTTGTTCTTGAGAGAAACTTGAGAGAAACCCTATATTTTGGATAAAATATAGATGAATCACGTGTTATAGGGTATATATAGGGTTGGGAAATTGACCCTTTTAACCCTAGACGTGCCTTTAATTTCTGAGAAAATTTCTCGATTTTCATCCTTGGCGCAACGCGGCGCTATCGCGCCGTGTCTCTAGAAAGTGACAAATGGGAAATTACAAGGTGACGCAACATGGAGCTATCGCATTGCCACCTTGTCTGTGACCTGGAAGTTTGGCACGATGATCCACTATCATGGAGAAATACTGGAAATTGACAATTGCCATTTCAGCTATCTCCGCGACGTGCTGAAGGCTCAGGTGATACACTGTCTCACTAAAAAGGCTCTAACTCTTCACTCGGGTGTCGGATTTGGGCAAATTTGGTATCGATGAAAAGCTTATTCGATTCCCCATATGATAAAAAGTGAAAATATTGAAATTACCACATTTATAAAAGTGGATTCATCTTTGAAACAAGTCTTTAGAAGTATGGGGTATTACAATATCTCCCCCTTGGGAACATTCATCCTCGAATGAGATTGACTGAGAGGGAAGAAAATACAACTAACGTGAATACTGAGCATGAACAATTGAAAACATGATTTCATCACTGACATGACTGAAGAGCGGAATATAACATACTGAACATGCATATTTGATGCATGACTGATAAGATAAATTCATGCATATCTGATGCATGGATAATTGACTCATGAATACATGACTGAATGTTCTAATGAACTAAATTTCTTGCAGTGAGAATGCATGTATGATTCATGATAACATAACTAAACTAGTATGTGAATGCATGACTGAATATGCGAGAGTACTTAATACCAAGTTTGTAATGGGGATCTGAGCATGAACTTAATACCAAGTTTGTAATGGTAGTTTGAACATGGAACTGAGTAAGTTTAAGAAAACTATTACGTAATTGAAAGGCACTGATGACCTCATGATTATGCTAGAAGTATGCATGAACGAGAACCTGAGAACATGACTGAGGCTGAAACATGGCATATAAACTAAATTTCGTGAATTGATCCGAACCCTTAAATACTTGGCACATGACTGAGATTCGTACTTGAGGCTCAACTTATGAGGATACCCTACTCCAAATTAGATTCATTACGTGAAAAAGGAATGGGATGTTCAAGTCATGAAAGTTCAAGGAATTATAGCATATTTTTCTCTTGGGACACTATGTCCCTTGAAGAATGCTGACTTTACTGAGATATTGAAGAAAGACTGTAGCAACACATAAGGCACCTAGAATATGAATTGTAACTGATTATCTGAGATCTAAATGGTACTTAGTCTGAATAACTGGGCTGAGTATATAGAGTTTTCTTATGAACATGAGAAAGGGACTAACTAAGTAATGTGAAATAGCTAAGTGTGAATTTGGGAAATACTGATGTAATACCCCGTATATTTCTAATCTAGAAAATGAACCGTTGTTCCTACACATGAAATATCTTATCCTGTGATTCATATTAGAGTACATAAATTAGGATGAGTATCCTAGTAATAATAGAGCTTATGATGTGTTAAGCATGTTCATAAGAGTCACTTAGAGTAAGCCAAGCTAAGAACTTTTGAATCCACCAAGTTTTCGTGTGTGATTTCATATAGGTCATATTTGAATGAGCATAACTTGGTTTATAGGTGGTATTTTGGCATATTTATATCCACCAAATTTTATAGAATTGAATAAGCTTTCCGTTGATACCAAATTTGCCTAAAACGGACACCCGGTGAAGAAATTATGGCGATTTAAAGTTTCAGCAGCGTCATTTCAGTCAGTGGCGCATCGCGCCATAAGCCAAAATAAAGTTTGTCTATTTCCAGTGTCTCTCCGTGATTCCACCGCATTGCGGTGAGTTTCCAGGTCATAAATAGGGGGCAACGCGATATATCCGCATCGCACCAGGGGCCCAAATCAGGTGATTTTCACAAAAATTAAATGACATATCTAGAGGGGTATTTGGGTCATCTTTTGTAACGCCTCAAGATCCCATCCCGAGATGTCACACGGCGCTTATGAACCCGAAGGACCACAAGCTAACCCTCTTTTTATATTTGTACCTGTACACTGCATAATATCTGAAAAAAATGTGGAAACTTGCCATAAGGTTCAACACATCTATACATACTCAAAACTGAATACTAATACATCCGTCTGAAAAGCCTCTAACTTTCTGAATTGTGGAATTGATAGTACATGTCCCCAACTAACTCCGTCAACAGAAAATAAACAAAGTTTGAAACAATAGTAGTAAACTGAGACTCGTCCTCGAAAGAAGAGGACTCACTACTACTGCTGCTGACTGGGACCAAACTGCTGAGGATAAACTGGATCCTGTGCCTCTGAACCTATGGTGTCAAATAAAACACCATAGCGCAAATGCGTCAGTAAAAAAATGTATCGATTATGTAGATGGGGTAGTCTAATGAAAGGGTTCATGCATGCACAATATCTAAACTGAATAATCATGAAAATACTGCATGAGAACACATACATGAATGCACAGAACATGAACATAATTATCGCAACTCTAGATACTAAAACTCAAACACCACTTTACTGCAGACTGAACTCACTACTGACACTGATAAACTGAATCACTGACTCATCTGATACTGATAACTGAGAATCTGGATGTGCTTACATCAATGACTGAATTCTTGGACTTACTGTTTTTGACTGACAGGATTAGAGATCGACCTTTCTAACAGATGATTTTGGAAGCTTTATCAATGATAAGAAATATGATTATATCTAAATATGACAACAAGAATACTCAATAGAAATTTGATACTATGATCAAGCCTGTCTGACAACATATCTCTGAATATAATATCAAATAACTGTATGTGAGACCAAGTCTATCTGTTGGGATGGACCATAAATCAATGGAACTATCTGAGTTCCTCACAATAATAGATGACTGTATCTGACAGTCCTATTTTCTGAAGACTGATTCTGAAACTGAGACTGAATCTGAAACTGAAACTGTGGGAAGTAGTCACTTAACCGACATGCCCCGATCTACCACATGTGGGGTCCAACCTGTGCCCCAGTTGGAAGGGTGTCATTACCGCACCACTGGTAAAGACAACTCCCACGCCATTGGTAAAGACAACTCTATGTGACCCTCATCTAGCAGGTCCTCAAACAAGAACGGTGGAGCCCTCATCTAGCAGGTCAAGCCACCTCATCTACCCTCATCTAGCAGGTATAATGTTTCTCATCCACTCTCAACTAACAGGTGTGATATCTCAAACTACACTGGCTACGTAGTTCTGGAGCACAAGGATTTCTTCTAAGAATCACACCCTCTACTAGTAGGTGAGTTCCCATCCTTGAGTTCGCTCGGTGCTAGTTTCTACTCCCAACTGAAAGACTCAGAACTGAATTCTCAACTGAACATTGGCTGAATTGAATCTGACACTGATCATATTACTCAAAAGGTCTGACTGAGTTTTGATAAGATCACTTGGTTCCTTATATGAAGGAAAAGATATCGAATCATGGTATCTGACTGAAAATACAGAGCTTGAATAGATTACTCGAATCGTTTCTGAGATTAGGATTGAATCACTTGAATACTATTAGAACTGGGCTCATTATAGGTCTGAGGCTAGATTACTAGCGATATAGAGATTACAGAGATAACTGAGATTACTGAGCTTTATTAAGCTTCACACTTGTCTGAGGATACAGAGTTCTATAGTTAACTGAGTTCAAAGAATCATGGCTCGATTGGAATTATCGAGAAACTGACACGGGCTCTAGATAATAGCTTTATTTTCGGGTATAAATACCCCCAGGACTCAATAACATAAAAGTAAGACATAATCATTCTTCATCACAAATCATTCATGCATCATCACGGTCATCCATTCATCACTACAATCATTCATTCATCATTACAAGCATTCATTCATCATTACAATCATTCATGTATCATCACAATCGTTAAAGCATCACTTCAAGTAGTTGGGCATCATAACATACTTTCCCTCTCAAGATCCTTAGGACATCGCATTAAGCATTTAGGAAACATAGACCTCTATTCATCATCACAACCGCAAAAGGGTCACTCCAAACCTTTAAGGATCATCAACATCGGTTCACCATCATATACTAGCCTAGGGAAGACATGCTATTAGATTATACCCCATTCAACAAGATCTTACATCAAGTACTTCATACCTATATCGGTTTTGTCATGAATTTGGATATCACTTGATTTGGGGGAAACTTCATACTAACACGTCACTATTTACTTGCTAACCACTTGATATGTATTAAAAGCTTAGCATATATCAAAGAACACAAAATCGGGGAATTTGCAACCATCATATCTCGACTTGTTCACTAGGGTCTTTCAACAACCACTAGACACGACCGATTTTACACCTACTTGGGGATTTCATGCAATCTTGGCACATTTCACTCACTAAGGCATTTTATCAAACATTAGGCATGCATGGACTAGCTCACAATTTGGGGTTTTCTATTCAACGTACTCTAGTGGAACTTATGCTTGACCTAAGCTCTTTATCAAACCTATGGGGAACATTCTTCACTTATTCAGCCATTTTTACACCCAAAAGTCATGCACACATCACATGGAAAAACAATTTCAAGAGGGTCTATCACAAACATCTTATGAATTCCACATACTAGGGTCAAAGCGCATAAATTTTGTAGGCAAACATAAATCAAAACTCAACAACACATTAAACATCCATTTCAACTCATACAAATCATTTACAACTCATAAACATAAAAATCTTTTAGTTTTAAAAAGGGTTCTTGAGCTTCTTGGATGAAAGGGACCCAAGAATCAACATCTACATACCTTAACCTTTGAAATTGGATGAACTTTAGTGCTTGAAACTTTATCCACACTTGAAATAAATAAATTCTTGAAGCCCACAATATGAGGAGCTTGATTCTTGAAGAAACCTTGAAGAATTTATGGATGAATTTTGGAAGATTAAGGTTCTTGAATGAAACCCCAGATATTCTTTAGAGAATTGGAAAAGAAAATGATGGAATTAGGGTTTAAATGAGGGTTCCTCATATTTATAGAGGCTAGAAAAGGTGGTAAATGACCAAAATACCCTTGCAAAAATGCCCTTGAATTGCTGGAAAAATATACTTGACGCCATCCGTGACAAGCCGTCAGGTCCGTGATAGGCCGTCACGAATGGTCATCACAAAAAGGGTCCAAATTCTTGATTTTCTGCCCAGGAATGACGATGTCATCAGAAATGTCATCAGAATGTGACGACGTCGTCAAAAGGTTGTCAGAAACGTGATAGCCCGTCAGAAACATCGTCACCATTTTTCAGCTTGACATGTTGGAGTTAAATGGGCATAACTCTTTGCTCCGATATTAGATTTAGGAGAAATTGGTATCTTTGGAAAGCTAATTCAAAGATATTTCATTTGATATATAGAAAGACACCCAGTTCTTCATATACAATGAGTTGTGGTCGATTTAAGTTGAACCAAATTTTGACGGTCACTAAAACTTGAACAATAGGAAAGTTTTCAACTCGTTCATGAGCTAGGGGACCTCTATGATCTTAATTCATACTCAAATATATTCCCACTCGATTCAAAGTATTTCATACTTGGGAGGATATTTCTAAAATATTTTTACTCGGATTTTCGCTTTACCAAATACGCTCTAAGGTTCAGACTGGAAGAGGATTTTGCGGGGCATTACATCTTTCCATCCCTATATATATTCCATAAACACATAATTAAGACCTTATTTTACCAAAACATACTCTTTCTCTCAAAATCCTCTCAAGAACACATTAGGGTTTTCGATTGGGGATTCAAGTTCAAGCAAATTTCTCCATCAATCATCAAGAATCTTCAATCTAAGGTATGCGTAGTGTTCATCTATGGATCCATTTTGTTCATAGAGCTCAAGAACCATGTTTTAAATATTATATTGTGATTGTCATGTTGTGATATGACCATGTACACATTGATGATTGTTGTTTAAGTTTCAAGATGATATCTAAAGGTGTTTTCATGAAGTATATGTGTTCGTTAGTTGAAATCGATGAACTTTATGTGGTTTAAAATGGGGAAATTCATGAAAACACACCTAATCTAAAAGAATGCATTCAAAGTATTTGATAAAATGCTTAACGTGATAAGATTTGTGTCGCATGATTTAATAGTGATGATTTCACATGAATTCCACGTGATTGATATGTGTCGTTGTTATGATATGGATTGAGCGTGATATTGAAGTTATGAAAGTGTACACATATTGTATGAATTTCCCTTCCATACGTAAGATGTTGAGAATTATGCTTAGTGTGAAATCCCCTACTTATGATATGGTGAATTGTGGACTCCATTTTAATGATCAAGTCAGTTGTGTGTGCCAGTTTCCTTTCATCGAGTCCTGGGGGTACTAGTACCCAAAAAATATAGTTGTGTTCCTAGAGTCATGTCACGTTATCATGATAATCTCAGTCAAGCCATGATCTATAGAACTCAGTCAGTCATGTGACTCAGGAAATCTCAGAAATCTCATGATCTCAATGAGTTCTCAGATAGTAGTACTATTCCGTCAGTCAACGAAAGTCAGTTACTCAGTCCATGTACAGCCAATTAAATCATGTTCAGTCTCTTCAGATAGGAGTAGAAGTTAGCACCGAGTGAACTCAAGGATGGGAAATCACCTGCCAGTTTAGGGTGTGATTCTTAGTAGTCATCCTTGTATTCCAGAACTACGTAGCTAGCGTAGGTTGAGACATCTTAACCTTCCATATTAGGGTTGATGAGGTGGCTTAACCTTTTAGTTTAGGGTTCCCACCATTCTTATTCGAGTACCTACCAGCTAAGGGTCACTCATACCTGTCCTTACCAGTGTCGTGGTATTGACACCCTTCCAGTCGGGTCAGATATTGGACCCCAACCTAGCTATATGAGTTATTAGGGTATGTCAGTTAAGCAACTACCTCCCATAGTTTCAGTCCCAATCTCAGTAAAAGAACTCAGATAGTTCTTCAGATTTCAGTATACCAGGACTGTCAGTTACAGCCAATTCAGTTACAGTACGAAACTTAGGTAGTTCCATCAGATTCAGTACTATCAGACACAGTCATCCATGTTATCAAAATTTTAGTATTAGTCATGTTAGATAACAGTAAACCATGTATTAGCGTACAGATCCAGATATCATGTATTTATAATTTTTAGTTACTATGTATGCATTTTTGTACTCTTACATTCATATTAGTCAATCTGTTAGCATTGTCCATGCATGTAAACCCTTTTGAATTTAGCCTACCTCACTCATATACTCAGTACTCTCAGTCGTACTAATGCATTTGTGCTATGGTGCTTTCTTTCATGTTACACCATAGGTTCAGAGACACGAGTTCCAGATCAGCAGTAGCATTCCAGTCGCAGAGTCGCAGTGAGTCCTCATCCATTCGAGGATGATATAATTTTATTTCATTCATTATTTTAGTTCATTTTTTCTAGACCGAGTTAGTTGGAGACATGTTCCTTCAACTCCTTATTTCAGACAGTATTTAGAGGCTTTCAGATTTAGTTCAGATTTTAGATTCAGCGTTTAGTTGTTTTGGGTATTTGTTACCCTATATGGATGTTATTATTTATCAGATATTCTATTCAGTTGAACCTTATGGCCTATTGTTCATGTTTTCTGCATTCTACAAGTATATTATGCAGAGTACAGGTATAGATATCAGTCATGGGTTAGCTTGTGGTCCCTCAGGGTCATAAGCACTGTGTAGCATTCTGGTTCAGCAAATCAGGGTGTTACAACTGAATTATCCAAGGACGCAAGGCCAGGTAGATAACATGATTCAAAAACATTTCGTAAGCTGAGGTACTGAATCACTGATGACATGTATGACTGATAACTACACACCATGGTCAAGTGATACCTGAAATTAGACTGTGGTACTGATTTGATTTTGAACTGAAGCTGAGGCTAACACTGTGTTTAATACTATAGTAGAAACTGTAACTTAGTCTATAATTTGGGATCATATAGGAACTGAACATCGATTTTTGATAATTAAGGTTTAGACTGATATTGAAGTACTGAGACAGGATACTGATAGCTACTTGGGGAAGATTGGCATATGCAAGGATCCAATGCTCAAATAAATACTATATCAACCTCAACACTCGACTAAGACCTGAAGAATAGAATACCAACATTATGGATTTATCAAAAGATTTAAACTGAGGGTATACATGACGTAATCTGAGCTTGACTGATCACTAGGAGTAGAGCATGAGTCATGTGGACTAAACATATGGTAAAACATGACATGAGTGCCTGAGTCATGAACTGTATGACTTAAGTCTGAAATTTCCGTGTTCATGGAACATGGCTTGTACTACTGAGGGTGTTAGAACCCGTCCTGCTAGGAATTCAAAACACATACGATCCTATGGAAAGTGTGTGAAACATGCATAGGTAAAGTGATGACTGTGGTATAAAACAATTACGCTGAGATAAGAGTAGGTCGGGAATCATCTTCCCTTAGTGATTACCTACACATACTGGAACTATAACTAGAATCTGAAGGCTTGACTTTCTGACCCCATGGTTTAACTGCTATGCAAGGTTTCAAAAGAAAAGAAGTTATAAATATGAAGAAGCGTGAACATGTAAATGAGAGATCTATACATACCCATGACTGCATCAAGAGGATTTTCCTGATTCTGTCGAGATCGAAATGTATAGAGTCTACTTGGGCGTTGCCTACTGATAGCGCTGGAATTGGCACCTAGCTGATTCGGGCGACCGGACTGAAGTGAGAAGCGGAGATGACTCTGATAACCTGACTGGGGGCAATCTCTGACCTTATGACCAAACTCACCATATACAAAACACACACCACTGCCGACTCTACACACACCCTTATGATGCTTACCACACTCTGTGTAAAATGGATGAGTAAGAATCCTGCTCTCTCTATTCTGAGCCTTGGAGCCTGATGCCCCATTTCTACAGTCATTTCTGATCTTTGGTACTGAGGCACTAGCTAAAGAGTGAACTGAGACTGAACATTTCTGACACAACTGAGAATGGTTACCACCCTGTAACCCATGTTGTACAAAACTATAACTACCTGTTCTAGCTCTCTTATTTTCTCTCCCCTTCTTTTTAATCTTCTGCTCCTCCATCTATTGGGCATATATCATAAGCCTAGATATGTCCATGTCACCAATCAACATCGCAGTCCTACACTTCTTAACCACTCTACCTGATACCCCTGACATAAACTTACTCATTCTAGATCTGCTATCTGCTACTACATCTAGAGCATACCTGGCTAACTGAATGAACTTGAGTGAGTATTCTTTTACGCTCATTGTACCTTGTCTGATATTGATGAACTCTAACACTTTAGGCTCCTTCTGCTCTATGGGAAAGAACCTATCTAAGAAAGTTGTAGCAAACTCTTCCCTCTCTATGGGCTTTATATTTGTACCCCTATCTACCTTCCACTGTTTATACCATGTATGGGCTACATCTTGTAGTTGATAGGTGGATAAAAGTACGCTCACACTAGAATTCACTCCTATGATGTTTGTGACTTTCTGAACCTGATCGAGGAACTCCTGAGGATTCTCTTCGAACTTGGAACTGGTGAATAGAGGAGGATTCATTCGGGTGATGTCCCGAATCCTGACTACAGCAGAATTTGCCACTGGGTTGGCAGGAATAGGAGCTGGTCGTTCATTCTAGGCTACGACTGAACTGGCTAGAGTAGTGAATGTAGTCCTAAATTTTGCATGAGAGACATGCTCATCCAGAGAATCTGATTGGACGAGCTAAGGTGCTGACTAATTTTTATTTCCCCCTTCATTAGCCCTTTTGGGAGGCATGATCTGTAAATGAAGGGAAGAAGCGTATTAGACTGAGAGTATAACTTTAAGCCTATGCTTACTGGAATGACATGATTACTAAAAGAAGGAAAACTGTTCCTAAAACATCTCATAGCCTCCTGCACATAAGTGAGGTGCACAACACACGCATGTACAAGACTCTACTAGAAGCAACTTTTCAAACTTCCTAGGACACTATTAAACCTTAGGCTCTGATACCAAGTTTGTAACTTTCCGAACCTGGTACCCAAAATTCTACATGGTTCTCATGACCCCAAAGGACCACAAGCTAACCCAAGACCGATATCTGCACCTGAACACTGCAAATTATACTATATAAATACGAAAACATGAACTAGAAGGCCATAAGGTTCAATACTAATACATAAAGGAAAATATGGTATAAAAATACCAAAATAACTGACATAACTGTCTGAACATACTGTAGTCTGAAAGCCTCTAAAATGTCTGAATAAGGAGATGATGGGACATGTCCCCAACTAATCGGGATGCTACTGATGCTCTAGCGCTCGTGCTTCAAAACCTATAGTATAACACACCATTGCGCAAATATGTTAGTAATTTGAATGTACTGGTATACAAGTGAGGTATGCTAAATGCAATAGGTTCTTATGCATGAACAATACTAACTGACTGACTAACATGAACGTGAGAATACATACATGCATACATGTATAAGTAACTGTATCTGACATCGTGATAGGACTGAATACTCAATTTTGACTACTGAGTCTACTGATTTTGACATCTGAGTCTCTGATGAGTGAGAAAGACTGATACTATATTACTGAATACTGAGGGGCTGATAGTATGTTACTGATACATTAAAAACTATTTTTGATAGTTCTGATTATGAAAAACTGGTCTGGTTGACTGTATCTGACAGTCCTGAAGCTAAATACTAATAACATGAGTTCAAATAACTGATATAACTGATAACATAAGTTCTGAGAACTAATATAACTGATAACATGAGTAAATGTATCTGACAGTCCTGAATCTAATGGAACTAGCTGAGTTCCGCACTGTATTTAAATTGACTGTATCTGACAGTCCTGAAATCTGAAGAACTATCTGAGTTCTTTTGCTGAGACTGAGACTGGGATTAAACTGAGACTATAGGAGGTAATCATCTAACCAACATGCCCCGAAACTGAATTGGTGGGGTCCAACCTATAACCCCAGCTGGAAGGGTATTAGTACCGTGCCACGGGTAAACACCTGTTGTGAGTTTACCCTCGCTGACAGGGAGCTCTTCTGTCAACCCCTCCTAGTAGGTAACACAAATAAGATGTATATATATCCTTAAAAGCGTAGGGTGTATCTCAATCTACGCTGGCTACATAGTTCTGGAACACAAGGATTGCTTCTAAGGATCACACCCCCCACTGAATAACAGGTGAGTCCCCATCCTTGGGTTCACTCGGTGCTGAATCCTACTCCCAACTGAATAAACACTGAATGGATTAACTAAATTGAACTCATTAAACAAAACTGAACTGATAAACTGATGGTATCATTTAGCGGAGCTCAACTGAATTTACTGAGTTCTGTTGCATGATGGAATGCTACTGAGATCTGAAGACTGACTGAGAGTACTGAAGTTACTGAGACTTACTAGGAATACTGAAATCACAGAGATTATTGATCTACTGAGATTTCTTGAGTCACATACTGACTGAGTTCTATGGATCGTGGCTTTTCTGAGAGTATCGTTAAAACATGGCATAGCTCTGGGCACACAGCTAAGTTGTCTGGTACAAGTACCCCCAGGACTCGATAGAATGAAACTGACAAGGCTTGACACTTTCGATCGCATGACCAATATCCATAAATTCATAATTTCATAGTTAGTAATTTTATGAAGAACATGATCATCATAATGTTGTACATGGATAGCAATATGCGTAAACATGGCATAATTTCATGCTTCTAATCTTATGAACATCTCATCAAGCAATCACAATGCATTGTTTTTGCATGGGAATCATTTTAATCAAGTTGGTATAGCATAACTTAAGAGGCATGACATAATCTTGACACATGGAACTATGTACTTGATCATCATTCATTCATTGGGGTGTATTATCAAGCACCTTGCATGCACACATAGATCATAGGTATGATCATCAATTTAATACCACAGGGTTCCACCATTTAACTCTATTGCATAAATTTCAACCCTATACTAACATAGTTTCATGGAAGCATGATAAAGATTCAATATTGGTAGTCATACAACCATAACAACGTGAACATAACCAATTCACCACATAAATATCATAATATAACATTTAAAAGTGGATTCTTAGGCTTCATGGATGAAAGGGATCCATGAATGAACACTATTCATACCTTAGTTCTTGATTCTATGAAGATTGATGGAGAGACTTGAATTTGAGTCTTGGATTTGAATTACCAATTGAAAACCCTAGATTATTATTGAGAGAAACTTGATAGAAACCCTATATTTTGGATAAAATATGATTGAATCACGTGTTATAAGGCATATATAAGGGTGGGAAATTAACCCTTTTAACCCTGGACGCGTCTTTAATTTCTAAGAAAATTTTCCAATTTTCATCCTTGACACGACGCGGTGCTATCGCGTTGTATCTCTGGAAAGTGACAAATGGGAAATTACATGGTGGCGCAACGCGGAGCTATCGCGTTGCCACCTTGTCTACGGCCTGGAAGTTTGGAGCGATCCGCCACTATCGCAAAGCAACACTGAAAATTAACAATTTCCATTTGAGCTATCTCCGCGACGCGTTAAAGGCTCAGCTGATACACTATCTCACTAAAAGGGCTCTAACTCTTCACCCGGGTGTCGGATTTGGGCGAATTTGGTATCGATGAAAATCTTATTCGATTTCCCACATGATAAAAAGTAAAAATATTGAAAATACCACATTTATAAAAGTGGATTCATCTTCTAAACAAGTTTTTAACATTTTTTGAATGATTTTAAGCTAGGTAGAAGTACGGGGTATTACAAAAAAACAAGCAAACCAACCATAATCATACAAACCTTGCATATATTTATATATATGTTTCGGGAAAGGAAACTGGGTTTAACATGCCTTTAAAATCATTAACCTGGGTATCTGTAGCTTGACCATCCTAGAACCACCCACGGGCTATATAGGTCCAGTGTAACCCCCTGAACGGGCCCCAATGTGTATAGCCACACGAATTAGAGATACCATAAGAGTACGTGATTCCCAAGTACCCTTCGTTCTAATTGATACGTATGTCCAGTGTACTTAGAGGATTCCTATGTACCTCATAGTATCATATATGGTCACTATAACCAACCCTCATGTTGGCAAACATGAGTTTCCAGTGTTTTCCATTGGACTCACACCTTCACAGCTAGCTATCATACCCCGATATTATTGCCCAATTAAAACCATTACCATCCAACCAAACCATTATTCCATTATTATTAACAAGGCTATAAGTAGTGGTATCGTCATACCGACTATAGCATGCAAGCAATGTCCTTATCCAACCTTTTTATGTAAAGGAATTACTATGTACCCATAAATTACATTATTAAGTTAACTTGGAGAATTCCCATGTACCCCCCAAGTGTTCCATTATTAAGTTTGCTCGGGGAAATCCCATGTACCCCACAAGTTTTTCATTATCATGTATACTTAGGGGATTCCCATGTACCCTACTAGGAAGATTAATTAACCATAACCATGACCACCAAACCTTATCATTTAACCATTCCAAACCATTTAAACAATTTATACCACTTGAGGTTCCATGACCAAAACATACCATGCAATAGTTCCATTAAAAGTCCCATAATATAGTAAAATCATTCTCATAGGCATTTTATCAAACATGTTGGGGGCATAGTGTTTCCAAAGACAATTCCAATTACCAATTAACCATTTCCATATAACTAATTGTCTAAACCACCATTAAAGTATGTAAAACATTATAAAAACATGGAAAAACTATAACCAAGTATTTAATATCAAAAAATCCCAACATATATTTGAAAACCCCCCAAACTATACAATAATCATGCCATGAAAACATTGTATAAAACATGCCATTAGTTGGAACAAATAATGAGGGAGTAGTACATGCCTTAGTTTATGAAGATGATGGAGAGAAATCACCCAAATATGCCCCAAATTGATCCTTTAGATAAAAACCCTAGCCTTCATTTACCCAAGAGCCTTAGAGAGAATTAGAGAAGGTTTCTAAATGTTTAAGATTTGAATGATAGGGTAAATAATGTCCAAATAGAGTTATAAGTCATGGGGTCATGATAGGTTAAGAGGGGAAATATCCATAATTCCCCCAACTTAATTGCATAAAATCCCCATGGGTGGGTACAACTCAACCATACCAGTCGTACCCTCCAATACGAGTGGTACCTACCATAATACCTAGACCTCCATTAAACCCCCACACTGGTCAACATATGACCATGCAAGCCAAAATGTATCTAAGGATATGACTTGTACTCATAACTCGTACCCATAACAGAACCAAGAGGATTTGACACTTTCTAACACACGAGTGGGACAATACGAATCGTACCCTATCTCACGACCCATGATGAGCCACTCGTACTCAGATCCAAGTTACTTTACTAAGTCTCAGTTTAAGTGTAGGAAAACCCAACCATACGACCCGGTAACCACCATACGACTCATGCCAACTTGAGTCGTATCCATTCAAGAATCCAATCCAACCCACCAACTATCACCGGTTAGTGTATGACCAAACTTCACCAACCATACCCAGCATACAACCTATACCCCCTTGTCGTATCTTTTCCAGAAACCAGAAATCTAGGAAATTTTCTAAGGTTCCAAAACCCAAAGTGTTTCAGTCTCCCCTACTAGGATCATTCATCCCCGAGTAACAGAAAAGGTAGGTTAACACACAAGCACAATTCATTTGTATTAGCAAATATCCATCAAATCTTTAACTAAGTTAGAAAAAAAAGATACAAAGATCTATTTGAACCCTTAACTAAGTTTGAAAATAAAGTTGTGATCAAGAACACATACCTTCTACACAAATATTCGGAGTAGAAAACATATGTGGATATTTGGACTTCATGTCTGCTTTCATTTCCCATGTAGCCTCTTCCACCTTGTAATTCCGCCATAGAACCTTAACCGAGGCCACATCCTTGGTCTGTAACCGATGAACCTATCTATCCAATATATCAATCGGGCCCTCTTCATAAGATAGAAAATCTATGATATCCAATCCTTCCAAAGGAACCACAGAAGAAGGGTCACCAAGACATATTCTCAATATAGAGACATCAAATACTGGATGAATAGAGCTCAAACTAGAAGGCAACTCCAAGTAATATGCCATGTTACTAACCCTCCACAAAACCACATAAGGACCAATATATCGGTGACTGAACTTCCCCTTTTTACCGAACTGCATCACTCTCTTCATGGGAGATACCTTTAGGAACACCTTATCCCCAACCTCGAACTCCAAGTATCTACGCCTTACATTAACAAAGGACTTTTGGTGACTTTAGAAAGCCTTAAGACTATCCTAAATCACCTTCACCTTTTCTATAGCCTTATTAACCAAATTTGGACCGTATATATCCTCCTCACTAAGATCAAACCACCCGATCAAAGATCTACCCCTCCTACCATATAATGCCACAAAAGGGACCATCCCAATGCTAGAATGGTAGATATTTTTGTAAGCAAACTATACCAAAGGTAGATACTTAACTCAATTTCCACCATAATCAATCACACATAACTGAAGCATGTCATTTAGTATCTAAATAGTTCTCTCAGCTTTCCCATCCATCTGTGGATCAAAAATAGTACTTAGAATGACCTTGGTACCCAACCCCTTCTAAAAAGACTGCCAAAAGTGAGATGAAATTGCTTACCACGATCAGAAATAATCAAAATAGGTATCTCATACAGCTTTACAATCTCATGAAGATACAACTGCGCATAGTCCTCAGCTAAAAAATTTGTCCGCACTGACAAGAAGTTAGAGGACTTTGTCATCTTATCCATGATAACCCAAATCGAATCAAATAGATTTCGAAATCAAGGAAGTGGTAACAAAAGCCATATTGATTACTTTCTATTTCTATTTCAGAAATTCCATTTTCTGATACAGCCCACCAGGCCTCATGTGCTCAACTTTGACTTGTTGGTACACCATGAATTTGGATACAAAATCAACCACGTCCCTATCCATTCCATTCCACCAATACATTAGTAATACCCCACATTTTTGGGCTAATTATTGAACCGTCATTCTATGTGTATAAACTAAAATTCAAATGATTCCCATGTGAATATAAGTTTCATGATATTTATCCTCATGTTTGATGTGATCTCAAGGTAAAAAATGTTCATAAGAATCACTTAGAACAAAGTTGAGCTTAGAGCCTTTGATTCGTCAAAAGTTTGGTATTCGATTCTACAAGGGCCTACTTTAAACGTGTATAATTTTTTATATACATATAATTTTAGTTCTAAAGACCCATAAAATTTTAGATAATTTAATTAGATTTCCAACGATACCAATTTTGCCTTAATCTGATACCTGAGCAAAGAGTTATGGCATTTTCCGTGTAAGGTAGTAAGCCAACGCGATTGGGATGCGATACGTCGGTCATCGATGCGATTAGTGACGCGACGCGATGGCAATCATGTTACGAAACTGTTTCACATGCTATTTCAGTTCCTTAAGGGTATAGGGGTACTTAATTTCAGTCCCAAAAGCATTAGATACATAATAATTCATCTCTTTCTCTCCAAGAAAACCCTAGCCCCTTCAAGAACACCAAGAACTCCACCAAATTTTCTTCAAGAAAGTTAATAATCCAAGCTTCCGGGTTCAAGAACTTCAAGAATAAGCTTCAAGAATACCATTAGATATTCAAAGTTCAATATTTCACATTCAATTTATCAAATAAGGTATGTGGGGTTATGAACAAGGATACGCATTCATCCTTGTGCCCAAAACTAGTTTTTGAAGTTGAATTTACATGAGATTATATGTTTTACACTTTAGGGTTCATACCCAATTATCATTATTTGAAGATGTTGATGTTACAAGTGATTAAATGTTGAATTACATCTCTACTTTTGCATGTTTATGCGTGTGAAGTGATTTTATATACATTGAGAGTTGAATTTCACTATCTTGACTAGAATTATGCAAGAATTTCATGATGTTGATTATTGAGCATGACTTTGTTATAATTTTTCATGAGTTTGAGACATGGGTGTTAAGCCCTAAGTATATTTATTGATATTTGAAGAAGATGATGCTCTTAAGCATCCTATGACTAGCTTATATTCAGATTTTTTAGAAAAGATTTGATCTTTTCATCCTCATTTTAGATATGAAATCCACTTTACAGTTTAAAGTAAATAGATGCATAAATGGTTTTCATAGAAAAATCTCATCCTAGTTTTAAAGTAAATTTCCTACAGATTGAGCGTACAGATTAAAGGGATTAGTATTTAGCACCCAGCGAGAAGTGTGGGTTTAGCGCATCCTACTTCCCCAGAACTACGAGCCAATGTAGGTTCAGATTACCATATTATTCCTATTTCTATATGGATGACAGATATAGATTGTGATCACTTAGCTCAGGTTATACTCCTTGGTAAGAGTATGACACCTCTCTCCAACATGAGGTTTTCCCCTTAGGGGAACTAGACGTTGACACTATGATAGCTCACATAGTGTATGTCGGTTAGAAGAATCTCCCTTGTAGAATAGTTTTTAAAATATTTCCCTACAGCCTACAGAATAGAGTAATCCTAATAGTAAAGAATAACAGAAAAAAATTTAGAAACTAAGTGTAAAGGCTCACGATTTTGTTCAGATATTTTTTTACATAAGTCATTAACCATGAGATTTCAGCTTTCAGTTGCAGATATAAAGGTGAGTCCTTTTACACTTAGCTTGCATAAATTGAAAACAGATTACAAGTACAGCTTTTAGAACTAAGTGTTAGGACTCACAAGATCTATACAGTATGTTTTATCATTCATGATTTTCAGTTTTCAGTTATTCCAGCCAATGTGAGTCATTAATACTTAGCATGCATTATTTTACATGTTTATACGAACATTGAGCTATTGTTTTACTTATGCATTCACCCCCATATGCTCAGTACATTCCAAAAGTACTGATCTACATATATGTCAATGTGCTACATTATTTAATAATGTAGGTACCAGTTCAGTTGTAGTCCATATATCACGATCAGACAGTTGCAGATTCCAGCCAGCAGATGATGAGTCCTCCTACTTCAAGGACTTCAAATAGATGTTATTTATGTACTTTACTTTCTTAATCATATGTATTGATTAGTGGTAGTTGGAGTTGCGTCCCAACTATCTATAGTCAGTATAGTAGAGGTTTCACAGATGTCAGTCAAAGTCAGTCGTGTAATTTCAGTTCTGCTTTTCAGTTTCATCAGAATGTAAAATAGTATTAGTATTGTAATTTTTTCTAGATTTCATCATGATTATATTTCCGCACAGTAACTTCAGTCATTTTATACATATGTAAATCAGTTGATTAGTAGTATTCCAGTACAAGGGTTGGCTTGGGATCACTTATGGTCCTAAGCACCGTGTGACATCTCTGGAACCATTTTCGGGGCGTTAAAACATCTCCTTGAGATCACGATACATTTTTGTCGAACTGAGATGAACAACATAGTGTCATTCATGCGCCTCAACCAAAACCCTTTGTCTCAAACCATCAACATCAGGAACACATAACCTCCCTTGGTACCTCAAGGTACCATCACCACTGATCTCAAACACCATTACCTATTGCCCACCAATATCACTTTTGATTTTCATCAAGATAGGATCTAGCATTTTCTTCTCCTTGATCTCAGCACCAAGGGAAGACCAAACCACTTCCTGTACCATTACACCACCATCATTGGAGTCCAAGATAAGAACTCCAAGATTAGCCAAACGGTGAATATCCTTCACAAATTCCCACTTCTCCTTATCCATATAAGCTAAATTCTCCATAGACAATCTGCTAAGAGCATCAGCAACCAAGTTAGCTTTACTAGGGTGGTAGTGAAGACTCATATCATAGTTCTTGAGAAGTTCCAACCATCTTCTCTACCTGAGATTTATCTCCTTCTAGGTGAACACATATTGTAGACTCTTATGATCAGAAATATGTCCACGTGCACTCCATACAAATAATGCCGCCAAATTTTTAAAGCAAAAACTACCGCTGAAAGCTCTAAATCACTAGTAAGATAATTCCTCTCATGCACCTTCAACTGCCTGGAAGCATAGGCTATCACCTTCCTATACTGCATCAAAACACAACCAAATCCCACCCCGGATGCATCGTAATAAACCACAAACCCCTTATTACCTTCAGGCAATGTCAAAATTAGAGCTGAAGTTAGCTTATCCTTCAGTTTCTCAAAACATACCTCACAAGCATCCGACCAAGAAAACTTTACCTTTTTCTGAGTCAACTTAGCCAATGGACTATCTATCATAGAGAAACCTTCCAGGAACTGCCTATAATACCCAGCCAAACCTAAGAATCTCCAAATGTCGATTAGAGTCGTGGGTCTAGGCCACCTCTTACCATAACCACCTTTTGGAAATCTACCATGATCCCCTCACTAGAAATAATATGATCATTGAAAGTCATAGGATTCAACCAAATATCACACTTGGAGAATTTGGAATACAACTATTGCTCTTTCAAGGTCTGCAATACTATATGGAGGTGATTAGCATGATCTGCCTCACTCTTAGAATACACCAAGATGTCATCAATGAACACAATGACAAAAAGAACTAAAAACTACCTAAAAACCCTATTAATCAAATCCATAAATATCATTGGGGCACTAGTCAAACCGAATGACATCACCGGGAACTCAAAGTGCCTATACCGAGTACAAAAATCCATCTTAGGGATATACTCCTCCCTAATCTTTAGCTGATGATACCCAGACCAAAGATCTGTCTTAGAAAAAAATTTGGCACCGTGCAACTGATCTAAACAAGTCATCTATTGTTGTAAGAGGATACTTATTCTTAAGTGTTACCTTATTCAACTACCTGCAGTCAATGCACATCCAAAGGGAACCATCCTTCTTGCACACGAATAAAACTGGTGCACCCCAAGTAGACACACTAAGACAGATGAAACCCTTATCCGAAAGATCCTTAAATTGCTCCTTGAGTTTCCTCAACTCGGTCGGAGCCATTCTATAAGGAGGAATAGATATTGGATGAGTGTCTAGAACCAAATCGATACCAAACTCGATCTCCCTATCTAAAGAAACACCAAGAAGATCATCCGAAAAAACTTCAGGAAACTCTTTCACCATTGGAACCAAATAAAAAGAAGGACCTTCTGAGTTGGAATCTTTAACCCAAACCAGATGATAGAGACACCTTTTAAAAATTAACCTCTGAGCTCTAAGATAAGAAATAAACCTCCCCTAGGAGCTAGGGAACCACCCTTCCACTCAATAACCGATTCTCCAGGGAACCTAAATACAACCTTATGGGTCTGATAATCTAAGGAAGCATAACAAGATTGTAACCAATCCATCCCCAGAATAACATCAAAATCCACTATATCAAGTTCAAACAAATCCACCAAAGTTTGCCTACTACTAACAGATACCACACACACCCTAAAGACTCTTTTAGCTACCACAGAGTCTCCTACCAGGGTAGAAATACAAAAAGGATCCAAAATAACCTTAGGGTTAAAACCAAAATACACAGCCATAAATGGGGTCACATAAAAGCGAGTGGACCCTGGATCAAGCAAGCAATACACGTTACGACAATAGAGTTGTAATGTACCAGTAATGACATTAAGTAATACCTCAGATTCTTGTCGAGTAGCAAGAGCATATAACCTATTCTAACCAGTGCCAGTACCAGAAGCAAAAATAGATGCAAAAGCAGTACCCTTCAGTGCGGGAGCAGAAGATGAAGAAACTAAAGCCTTACTCGCTCCCGAAGCACCCTTACCAATCGGACAATTTTTGAGCATATGGCCTGGCTGACCACATTTGAAACCATGTCCCTCACCTCATCACAAAAACCCCTAAGCAACCTACCAACGAACCGATAAAAAAATCATGATGAGGTGGACTGAGCCCCACTTTCCTGAGATGAGGCACCCTGTACCAAGAAATTATCACCACCCTGTTGATGCCAATCACCCAATTATTTTAGGTAATGAGCACCAGCTGTAGATAAGGAATAAGAACTCCCCTACTTCTTCCTTAGCCACTTACCACCATCTCGACCATCTTGTTGTTGAGCACCACCCTGTTTAGAAGATCTAAACTCCTTGCCCTACCTTTCCCCAAACTCAACTTGCTTTCTTTTTTCTTTCTCCACCTACTGTATATGAACCACCAACCTAGACATATCCATATCCATGATCAGCAATGCAACCTTACTTTCAAGGATCAAATCCCAAGACAGTCCAAAAGTGAACTTTCTCATCTATCAGACACTAATTTTAGAGCATACCTTGATAGCTGATAAAATTTCAAGGCATATTTCTTGATAGAGATTTTTCCTTGTCTCATATTGACAAATTCCTCTGCCTACGATTCCCTTAACTCCTGAGGAAGGAAGTGGTCCAGAAAATCATTATAGAAAGTCTCCCATAAAGTCGAATCTTTAACATCACCTCTCACCCTATCCCATTCATTATACCATTGTTATTCCATATCCTTAAGCTGGTAAGCAGAAAAATTCACCCCTTCCATATTCGTGGCCTACATTACCCTAAAAATTTCTCCATTTCATCCAAGAAACCCTGAGGATCTTCCTCCACCTTCACACTAGTAAATGTACGAGGAATCATCTTCATGAACAGGTCAACCTTTGTGGCCTCAGTAGATGAAACACCAGATATATCCTGCTCAGCCTGAGCATCAACCAACTGAGCAATGACATGAATCGATTGACAAAAATCTGCATTCATCACCTCACCCTGTGGAGGACTAGTAGCAATCGATGGAACTCTAAAAATATCAGGGACTGGACCCCTAGACCGAGTATAGATCCTTTGTATCCCTTCCAAATTATCCCCAGTTAGGACAGAAGAGTTGTCTTGCATCTCAGATTGTTGAGGCATGATCTTAAAAGCAAACAAACCAGGATTAGAGAAGATTCCAGGACTTAGACTCCAAGCTTGAAAATAGAATACAAAGAAAGTGAAACATTCCTAAATGCCTTGTAGTTTCTCCCTTATAAGTGTGGCATGCTACACACCCTTAGAAGAGACTCTACTCGACACGGCTTGTGGATACCCAATTGACCATGAACCTAAAGCTCTAATACCAACTTAACACTTTCCAACCCAAAGCCTTTTTGTAATGGGCATCCCAAGTTCATCCAAGACCGAAGACCACCCCCGATACCCAACCCAACCATCCAAATGCGTACCCTGAGTCGGATGAATTTTGAAAGTATAACAAGATAGCGTGTAAGCATAAACTAAGACTCTCAGATAGGTATACAACCATGATTAACCCAAATAAGTCTAACCATTCTTTATCCAACCAATGACCATTACCGAACCAAATCGTGAACCAAATAAATTCCAATATAAATATATAATCCAAAATAAAAGAGGATGGAACAATCATAAATCCAGTCCAACAGTACTAGCCCCAATACCAATGTTAATACTAAGGCTGACAGCAATACTGATCCCACCCATTTTAACCCATAGTAGTCACACAAACATCTAACCAAAAAAAAATAATATCCGATTGGGACATACCCCACAACCATAGCTAAAAAAAATATTCATAAAATAACCAAAGTATGTAAAGAGGTCCATAATAAGAAATAGACCCCTTTGGAATATGGAACCTCACCACTTTAATCCAACCGAGCTGATCCCGAGATCCGATCACTATGCAAGAGAAGTAGAATGATCAGTTCCTACATCACGTGGGGATACAGCTGTCGAAGATGGGTTAGCAGGTGAAAGCTAGCATGAATATAGGATAAGGATAAAATAATTCCATCCAGTAAAAACCAAGCAAACCAACCATATGCATACAAACCATACATATGTATATAACCATGTCGATAAAGGTAATCGATTTTAGCATGCCTTTAACACCATTAACCTGGGTATGTATATCTTGACCATCCTAGAATAATCCATGGGCTATATGGGTCCAGTGTAACCCCCTGAACGATCCCCGGTGCCTGTAGTCACACTAATCGGGGATACCATAAGAGAAGGGGATTCTCAAGTACCTTTCGCTCTCTATGATATATATGTACAGTATAGTTAGAGGATTCCCATGTACCTCATAGTATCATATATGGACTCTATGACCAACCTTCATGTCGGCAAACATGAGTTTCCTGTGTCCGTCTATTGGACTTGCACCTTCACTATTAGATATCACACCCTGCCATTATTGCCCAATTAAAACCATTACCATCCAACCAAACCATTATTCCATTATTATTAACCGAAGAAATAAGTAGTGGTATTGTCATACCGACTATAGCTTGCAAGCAATGTCCTTAGACAACCTTTTTATGCAAAGAAATTCCCGTGTTCCCATAAATTATATTATCAAGTTAACTGGGAGGATTCCCATGTATCCCACAAGTGTTCCATTATAAAGTTTGCTTAAGGTAATCCCATGTACCCCAAAAGTTGTTCATTATCATGTATACTTGGGGGATTCCCGTGTACCCCACAAGGAAGTTTAATTAACCATAACCATTACCATCAAACCTTACCATTTAACCATTCCAAATAATTTAAACCATTTATACTACTTAGGGTTCCATTACCAAACCATATCATGCAATAGTTCCATTAAAAGTCCAATCATCTAGTAAAAGCATTTTCATAGGCATTTTATCAAACATACTGGGGGCGTAGTGTTTCCAAAGCCAATTCCAATTACCAATTAACCATTCCCATATAACCAATTGTCCAAACCACCATTAAAGCATGTAAAAATATAATTAAAACATGGGAAAACCATAACCAAGCTTTTAATACCAAAAAAAACTAACATATATTTGAAAACCCCAAAACCATACAATAATCATGCCATGAAAAACATTGTATCATACATGACATTAGTTGGAACTAACAATGAGGGAGGATTACATGCCTTAGTTTATGAAGATAATGGAGAGAAATCACCCAAACAAGCCCCAAATTGCTCCTCTGGATAAAACCCTAGCCTTCCTTTACCCAAGAGCCTTAGAGAGAGTTTCTAAGTGTTTAAGATTAAAATAATAGGGTAGATAATATCCCAATAGATTTATAAGTTGTGGGGTCATGATAGGTTAAGAGGGAAAATATCCAGATTACCCCAACTTAACTGCATAAAATCCCCATAGGTGGGTACGACTCCACCATCCAGTCATACCCTTCAATACAAGTGGTACCCGCCACTCATACCTAGACCTCCCTTAGACCACCACACTGGTCAATATACGACCATGCAAGCCAAACTGTATCTAAGGATACGACTGATACCCTTAACTCGTACCCATAACAGAACTAAAAGGAGTTGATATTTTCCAACACACGAGTGGGATAATATGACTCGTACCCTATCTCACGACCCATGGTGAGCCACTCGTACTTAGGTCCAAGTTACTTTACTAAGTCTTTGATTAAGTATAGGAAAACCTAACCATACGACCAGTCAACCACCATAAAACTCGTATAAACCCGAGTCATACCCATTCCAGAATCCAATCCAACCCACCAACCATCACTGGTTTGTGTATGACCAAACCTTACCAACCGTACTCCAACATATGACCTGTACCCCTAGTCGTATCTTGTCGAGAAATCAAAAATCTAGGAAATTTTCTAAGGTTCCGAAACCCAGGGTGTTTCAATATCGAATTCACTACCATGGTAAAGAACTTATCTTAACACATGTGACCTATGAGATTCATATACCTTTACCATAGATTTTTTGGTAAAGATAGAATTGGCCATTGTAACAAAGACCAATTTATCATCCGTTCATCCTCGAACAAGCATTAGGTGAAGAGAAACACGAATAGTTATTTCCCTCATTGACCTAAAAATGAAGCCTTGATTATTTATGATGAGGAAACATATAAACTCAAAGAAAACTAAACAATTTCTACATTGATCCCATTATAGCAGCCCAATCTAGCTATAGCGACATGCACGTTGATATAGCGGCCTAGGCGATGCAAAAACTCCAAAAAAAACTATCCGTTTTTTCTTTTTCACCACACAATACTTAAATTTTTGACATTTCAACTAACCCTTTTATGTTAAACACTATATCCAGAGTTCTAATAACTCAAACTCCATTTCAAAAGGTCCTACGGGTTCCTTATCATCTTAGCTAACAAAAAATTAAGCTAAATTTTATTATATCTACCCAATCCATTCCTGAATTTACCTAGACCATACCTCACTCAGATTTTGTCCAAGACTAGCCTATCCTAAAAATTCTAACTTCCAACTAAAGGAAAAATCTTAACCCGAGTAATTCCACCCTAAATAATGATATAATGAACATAACATCACCAAGTACTACACCGTGTTTTCCTGTTGAGACATCTCCTTATGGACCATTTTTACCCTTTTATTATCAATACATAAGAATAAATCATCTAGAGTACAACCACTAACTGAGACACCATTATGGGTTTTATTAATATATAGAATCTCCACCACCATTTACATTAGTCTATTCGACTCTCAATAATCCATAATTTATAACCAACCATCTTTTTAGTTGTCACATGAGAACAAGATATACTTATTTAGCCTCACAGCTAGCTTACAACCAGTCAAGTTACCAACCCAACATACCCCGATCACTTAAAAAGAAATAACAACCAAGTATCATGGTGATCAATGGGAGGGAATGAATAGTCAAGAACACATATAATAACTCCATTCCCTCATCCGACCCTACAATAAAGAATCATTAATCATAATCAATGATTACTATTAATCAATAATTATTGTCATATAATAACAACTTGATCAATGTCAAATAATAAAGAGACAATGAAAAGTCATTTTAGTAATCAATATATGGGTGACTATTTCTACCAATGGACGATCATAATTTTAAAATTATTTGAGAATTGAGTTCCATCATAATCTTATCAACGGCACATTATCATCACAATGCAGGTAGTTAATCAATCAATAGTAAAAACCACCAAGTCAAATAAAGTCTAATTTTTAAATATATTTGTTACTTCAAACAGACAACATCACCTACATCAAACAGTTAACTTTATTGTCAGGGCTATCCTATCCACCCTTTTCTATCATCAATTAAACCTATCAGTTATCACCAAAAATTCAAAACCACAATGTATTTTCCTTTAGTCACAATCATGAATTACCACAAAAATTTCCTATCAACAACTCCCGCTATTAAACAACAATAGTCCTTTTTTCTATGGTACTTATTCACGTGCCCACTAGTTGAAATAAGAGTTTTCACAATTTTATACTTTTTCCCTTACCATTTTGTCAATAAGAGTTTTCACAATTTTATACTTTTTTCCTTACCATTTTTTCAAGTACAAGTTAAGAGACAATAAGTCAAGTTAAACATGACCAAGTTGACAGCCCCAACAAACCATGACTCTAACAACAAGAATGTCAAAATATATGACAAGTAATCAGACCATATAAGAATCCTAAATATATAAAGAAATAGCATAATTTTCTTCGCTGAAGGAACCTACTACAACAACCATAAAATAACTCATATACTTGATCCACTCAAGGAACCATCAAACTCACTTGAACCTTGTACCTACACTCTAAGGGTATTATAACCACCCTTTAGTCATGACCTGCTGAGGATGACCTCCATCCATAAACCAAAACCCAAACATCAAGTGTCTGCCAACCTTATTCCACTAAATCTCATGAACATATCCAAATATCGATACATACCATAATAATAAATATAAATCCCATGAAGATATTCAAATATCAATATATCCCATAATAAGCAATAGATATCACAACAATCACAACCACGGTGAGAATAAATAACAACACTTATTAACACCTAGGATATTATTGAACATGTATTGTAAAAAAGAGACAAGCATCCCAAATACTTGGTCAAACTTAAGCTAATTATTTTATGTAAAAAATAATTATCCTTTAATATATTAAATTGTAAGTATGACCTAAAGCCAGTCAACAACTCATAATCCAGGCCTTATCAATTCATATTAATTAATTACAGCATTCCTAAAGACCAATCCATAACTACTTCAAGCAAGAATTATAAAGCTATATTTATTAAATCCAAGTACTTATTTTAAGAGATCATATTCAACCCCAAGGAGTCTAAACTCTAGTTCAACATTCATAAGTTCATTCTCTAATCCTATCCTCCATTATTTATACCAAAATTGGAGATTCCACTAATATCCAGCAACCCCTACCTTCAATTCATTACTAGGTTTGAGACCTACTCTATTAACCAAACATTCAACTTGCAATCTAGCTTTAGTAATACACCTTTATACCTTTTATTTCCCAGCCCTTAGCATAACTAGACCTCAAGATTTTAAGTTAACTAACTACCTCTTTATACCAAAATAAGTCCTCATCACTAACCTTAAGTAGGATTATCCCTTATTCAAAACACACATAATATCGAGTTCACCCTTTATGGTAATTGGGCTAAATAACTAGATTATGATCTCGCACAATCTCATTGACATCTATATTTATATAATTCACATTACCATCCACCATAGAGTTATAAAAATACAAAACATCCATCAAGAATTCATACATTAATAATTTAACACACAATTAGGTCCTTATTATATTACATTAATATTTTGTCCACTCAAACTCCATGCCCGCGGGCCTAAACATGATTTTTTCCATTAAATTTACACTATGCATACGATTACTAACAACAGTCTACTACTCATAAACCATAACCAATCTAGGTGCCAAGTTGCTGCAATAAGTAAGCTATGTCATAGATAATCTTCTTTCTTCTTCGTATTTTTAAAGGCTAATTATCTAACACACAATATATATAAGAGCATTTAATAAACTACTCTTCAAACAAATACCTTAGGAGTTCAATTTCATTATTCAACCCTTATTTATAGTCTACTAAATTACCCAAAGGTCAATTAGTCATCAAAATAGTTCATTCAAGATCAACCCGACTCTATTAATGGATTTTTTAGGCTAACAGTTCCATTTTTATTGAATTCAAGGTCCCTAACTATCAATTTTTATGTTTTAGAGATACCAATTCATGCTAGGATTGTTAATTAATAACATAAAAAATGATTCTAGGTTATATTAATGTAATGACCCTCCAAGTCATTTTTTATATTTCTACTTATTTTCACCATTAGAGATTTTCCATAGCTTCCCCCAAGTCATTTATGACTTTCTAGGACTTACATTTTGGTTGTCAGGCAGTTTGTTTGGTTTTTAGGGTTAATTCCTTATTTAGAAGTCTTCACTAATTTCAAATAGTCATCGAGCAAAAACCTTAGTAAAATGATCTCTTATGAAAATTCCTATTACACCAGCAACTCCAGAATATTGATTTTAGGCATGGTATACCTTTGGTTTGGGTCCTGATACACCCGATCTCATTTTAACCTATTGGTCTAAAAGTTATAAACTTTAAAATATGGGTGTGGGACCCATATTTGGTCAAAAATACCTCAGATGGAAAATCTGACTATTCCATTATATTTAGAATGTTGAATTTAGTGTGTTTACATAGTTCATTTGCACATATTAGATTCTGAATGAATCTTGAGGCCTTGGCTAAAACTTGGAAGAATTCTAAGTTTCAGCTGGTATCTGATAAACCTGTGATCGTACTTTCTTGGATGGAAATCGCACCTCTGAGTTTAGAGAAAGTAGTCCAATCACACTAAGTGTTATGGTGATCGACACATCTTCTCCTGAGGTTAGATAGTGCAATTTCACACCTGGGTATGTTATTGCAACACCTAATTACCTGGAAAAGGTATAAATAGAGCCCTTAGGTCGCGAATTAGCCTACTTCTCATCCATACCTTGAGAGAAAAATCCCTAATGAGTTTGATAACTCAAAATTGAGTCTTTTGGGTGACTTGGGATCTTGTTTAACATCTATTTTCACAATTATCTTCTGATTTGAGGTAAGATTTCATCTTCTTCTTAGTGAATTTTCTTGGTTCTTGACCAAAACCTCAAATAGCTTGAGGGGTTTATTTTAGCCCCAAATTAGCTTGGTTTTGGCCTAGTCTTAAGATTTGTGATTCCTTGATCATGTATGGACATTGGGTTGGCCTCAGAAATGCATTTTCCAAATATATGACCCACATAAAGATTTAGATATAATTTTAGACATGAAGAACAATGATGCAATATGGATATCATTATTCTCATATTAATGAATAGATTACAATTTTGATAGCATGATAATATTTTGGGACCGTGGAGTAAAGACAGACATTGGGTGGTGATTCAAGGATTTGCAATATGTTTTTGCCTGCTCTTCTTCATAAGATGATGTGTGTTGTATATTCCATATGAATAAGAATGTTAATATTGATTATAGAAGGAATGACTTAGTCTTTGTTATTGAAGTTTAGGGGATTAGATGAGGGTTTTGACCCGTAAGGTAAAATGCTTATTACACTTTTAGAATCTTATTGCCTTCTTCTGAGATTGAACTAATTCATAGTATAGATATGATATAATACTATGTTTGGGATTTGGTTTAAGCATTGGAAGCATGGTTAGTATGACTAACCTTATTTAGACTATTTTAGTAATTTTGAAACTGTAATTTAGGTGGGGTTGACTTAAATGCTCAGGTTTCTAGGCAAAATTTCTATCTTAGGATTGATTATGGCTTATGTACCATCAAGAGGTGAATTTAGATACCTTATCCTAGTCTGGGGTATAAATTTACTAAATATAGAATTCGAGGATTAGAAGTGAGTTCTTCTATCCCACCTTAGGTTAAAACTTGTGTTAGCCCATCTGGACTTAACTACGGATGTTAGGCATAATTGAGACTAGTAAGCCTTTAGAGTAAGATTACTTTGTAACTTGGCAAATTATGATGGCATTTTTCCTAGATAATGATTAATGGCTCTTGTTCATGATATAGTCATAGATGTGATATTTGGCCTATAGAGATAATATTCCACATAGTCATGATATATGACCAATGGATATGAGATGCCTTATAGAGATGATGAGCCTCATAGTTATGATTCATGGCCTAGTGATATATTATGCCTCCTAGATGTGAGATGCTTGTTGATATTATGCCTCTTAGATATGATATAACTTATAATAATGATTATCAATATGACCTCTATATATGTATAAGAGCCTAAGGTCGTGATTATGATGTTGTAATTATTCTGGACACGTTATTGGGGTAAAGGGCGTGTTATGATATCACTTGGACCTCCGGGAAGTGTTTATCCTTTTAAGGGATACAGTTGTAGTTTATGAATATACATATATATATAGATACTTAAGGTTCCATTATTTGAATACTAGTAATGGCATGCATAGATTTGGTACATTCATGATCATTAAATTGGAAACGATGTGATTCTAGCTAAAATATAATCTTATTACTGTCTTTCCTAAATAAGGGTTAAATCCCGCTTTTCACCTAAAAAATAGATTTCTTCATAATAATAACTATATATCTTAATGAATAACTTATATGTAAGAGAGGTTAATAATGGTGTTTTAAAGATTTGATCGAGACAGATTCTGGTCTATGATTTGATACTGCTAATTACTCCAGTCATGAGAGATTCTAACCCCTTTCTTCACTTTTATAATAATTTAGTCATGAAATATACTTTAGGCAATGGATTTATGGATTTACACTCTTTTTAGCCATGACTTGAGTCTGTGCACCAATATATCTATATATACATCTCTCTGGTATGGGATAAAGAAAGATATTGTATTAATGATATAAATTTTGGGTAAGCCCCAATGATATATTTTGGTATTAATGCTATATATATATGTGTGTGTTGATGATTATGATGATACAGATTATCGACAAGACCGGAGGATAACTATGATGATACGCTTATTTACTTGGTAAGGTTGAAGGATATTGTGATGAAAAACTAATCTCATCAATCTGGATAAACAAATACTAAAAAGTACGAATAATACAATTGAGATCTAAGACTGAATATGGTAGTCTGACAAGCCTCTACTAAATGAGTCTAGAGAGTCACTGGGACAGGCCCCAGCAGACTCAAACAGGATGAAATAAATAAAGGAACATCTACTAGTAAACTGAAATGTGAATAGCTAAGTACTCGAACTATGAGGAATCACCAACTACAGGGATGTAGATGAGATGCTCAAAACTCACTGTCACTACTGAGACTGAGAACCTGAACCTACATTATGAGACAATGTAGCACATAGACATATATATGGATCAGTACTTTGAGGATGTACTGAGTATATGGGGGTGTATGCAAGAAGTAAATAATATCATCCAAGATTATAAAACAATGCATTCTAATTGTAAATGACTCACATAGGCTTGAGATATCTGAAATCTGAAAGTATAAAGCATGAATAGCAAAACATGCAATCTAATTCTTATGAGTCATAACACTTAGTCTCTAAAAGCTTTTCTGTTCTAGAATCTATAGTCTATAAGCTTTAAAACTTTAAGAAAAATACTTTATCTAAAAATTTATTCACTATGTTATACTAGCAGGGAGGTTCTCTTAACCGACATAAACCATGTGAGCTACATGGAGTCCAATGTCTCATCCTACTAAGGAGGAAACCTCACGTTGGGGAGAGGTGTCATACTCTTTCCAGGGAGTATAACCTCAGCTTAAGTGATCACTATCTCTGCCTCTATGGTCACTTTAATCTCAATCCTATGGTGGCACATAGTTCTGGGGTATGAAACCTTAGAACATACCCAAGTCAGTGCTAAATACTACTCCTTTTTTATTTGCTACGCTCGTCTTGTTGTAAATCCACTTTAAAAATAATATCATGGTTTATAATGTAAACCAACTATATATATATCTGTAATCTAAAATAAACTCTGAAAATTGGATTCCAAAACTCAATTAGGGATCTGGAGATCAAATATTTTTTATTCAACTCAAAATATACTAATCTCAGGGTGCTCAAAGCATAAGTTCTTGAAATATAAATGCTCAAATTAGGGTCTAATAACCCATGTCTCAAACTCGTGAAATTTCATAGTGAATCATCATGCTCAACAGGTTTTCTTGAAAACACTTCAACCATATCAAAATATTGAAATCAAGAACCACAAATATATGCTTAAACTCAATCAAAAATCTGAAATCAATATCTCATAACATACTCGTGGTATTCAAAATCATAAAGAAGAATTATTTAACTCAAAACAAACGTGGAATTTCGTAATTCAATAATATCATGCTCAAAATCATCAATAAGATACTTTTGGGTATAAACCAAATCTCAAAACATAAGAAATTTGCTTTAAAACATAATTTTGGGCACAAGGACGAAAGGATTGTCCTTGTTGAAACCCCACATACCTTAGATGACGAACTAAATAAATGAACTTTCTTTTTGAGATGCTATTTGTGATCTTGAATGAAGATTCTTGAAGCTCTTGGTCTAGGGATCTTAAATCTTGAAACAATTTGGAAAAAAAATGGTGAAAATCTTAAGTTTCTTGGAGATGAATGTTGAAGTCTGGGGTTTTGGATGAGAGTAATTTTCATAAAACATAGCATATAATGCTTCTAAAAGTCTTTAATCATGTGTTTGGATGGATTGGGGGTTGTTAAAAAATCCAAAATACCCCTATTTAACTCCTAAATAAAATTGAAAAAATAAACTGGGGTCCTGATTTTGGGCCTTGGCGCAACGCACCACTATCGCACCAAGCCACTGGAAAATGCCAACTGAGAAAATGCTTGGTGGCGCGACGCGGAGGTATCGTGTTGCTACCTTGGATGGGACCTGGAAACTCGACGTGACGCGCTACTATCGCAGACCTTCACTGGAATCAAACAATTGGGGATTTGGCCCTCTCCGCAACGCGCTACTATCACGGAGGGCCACTGAAAATTGACAAATGTGAATTTTCTCAAATCCGCAATGCGCTAACGGTCCAGGTGACACACTGCCAACCTAAAAGTTCCATAACTCCTTCATCGAGTGTCAAAATTAGGTGAATTTGGTATCGATGGAAAACTTAATCAATTTCTCACACCATGAAAAGTCTAAATCTGGGAAATTTCACACGAAATAATTATCATCCATTTTGGAAGCTATTCTTTAACATTCTTGGGATGGATTTAAGCTAGAAAAGGTATTGGGTATTACAATATCTCCCCCTTGGAAACATTCGTCCTCGAATGTTACTAGTTAAGCTGAAATTTCTAAGGAATCTGGGAATATAAGATAGCATGCACCACTGGAATGAACTGAATAACTAAATCTAAATCATTCTGAGCTTTTGAGTATTTCTGTGAGTGCATGAACTTACATGAGGACAACTATATAGCTGAATATTTGATTATAAAGAACTAAATCAAGGAAGAGTATTACCTTCAGCTAAATCTTAGGTTGCGGAGAAGAAGTGAGGGTACTTGGCTCGCATAGCTGCTTCTGCTTCCCAAGTAGCGCCCTCAACCAACTAATTCCGCCAAAGAACTTTGACCAAGGGAAATTCTTTGTTCCTCAATCTACGGATCTGATGATCTAAAATCTCAAGTGGAATCTCTTCGTATGAAAGGTTGTTCTAAGTATCTGAGCTTACTAATAGAACTACAACGGTGGAGTCACCTATGCACTTCTTAAGCATAGAGACGTGGAATACAGGATAGACTCCTGACAGGTCTGTGGGTAACTCAAGATCATAAGCTACTTTCCCAACACGACTCAGAATTCTATAAGGGTCAACATACCGAAAACTTCACCACTCGAGTGCGATAATCTATAGAAGCATAACAGGAATGGAGCCAATCCATACCAAGAATAAGATCAAAATCAACCATATCTAATTCTATTAAATCCGCAAATATGACCTTATGAAGGACAGTGATAGGATACTTTTTATAATTCTGCTTAGCAATGACTAACTCACCGATAGGGGTGGAAACCAAGAAAGGCTCAGAAATCTTTTCAGAACTTATCTCAAAATTCACAGCAACTAACGGGGACCCAGGGTCTAACAACACATAAACATTAAGATGAAATACACGAAGCATACCAGTAACAACATCTAGTGAATTTTCCTACTCCTGATGGGATAGTACAGAATAAAACTTGTTTTGGCGATGACCACCACCAGTACTGGATGATGCACCCTAAGAAAGGACTGGGCAACCTAAAGGAGCTGGTGCACTGTTAGCCTAAGCCTGGGGACGAACGTCTCTATTTCCCTGTATAGAATACGGGCAATCTCTAACAACATAACCCAACTTACCATAACCAAAACAATCATTTTTCCTAGACAAGCACTCACCGGGATGGTCCCTACCACACTTAGAACATGGAGGATAATGAGGTTTTCTGCTTACACTGTTCTGAGATCTGGACATAGAATACTTACCCCACTGGTCCTATCTATTCCTGGGTGTAAGAGCACTGGCTGAGGATGGTGTTGGCATAGATGAACAATTTTGAAACTGCAAATAATTTCCTTCTCCGGACCTATTCTGACTAAAGTCAAACTGCCCTGTTCTATCCCTTTTATTAACTCTCTCCCTTTTCTTTGCTTTCTCTGCATCAATTTGTTGAGCGTGCATCATCAATCTAGAAAGGTCCATATCTCTATTGAGCATAGTAGTCCTATACTCTTTAACTACCAACCCAGTCATACCAGTCACAAACTTACTCATGCTTGACCTAGGGTCAGCCATCTGATCAGGGGCATACTTAAACAACTGGTTGAACTTGAGGAAATACTCTTTCACTGTTATGGAGCCTTGCCTCAGGTTCATGAACTCTTCTATATTATCTTCCCTCATCTCAAGTGGGAAGAACTTATCTAGAAATACATCCTGAAATACCTGCTAAGTCATGGGAGCTGCATCCTCACCCCTACTGTTCTTCCACATCCCCATCCAATCATAAGCAACATCCTTCAGCCTATAGGATGCTAATTCCACACTCTCCACTTCATAAACATGCATAATTTGGGTGATTTTCCTCACCTCATCAAGATAAAGTTGTGGGTCCTCACCTTCCTTCGACCCAAAGAATTTTGGCAGATTCAACCTCATGAAATCTCATATTCTGGCTGTGGCTAAATCCTCATCCTGCTGAGGTGGGGCTGAAGCCTGAAGGTTACTCTGAACATTAGTTGTCACAGCTTCGGCTAGTGCCTGAAAAGTTGTTCGAAAGTCTGCATGTGACACATTCTCATTTAAAGAATCTGCGAGATGAGGTGGCTAGTTATCGTTTCTACGGGAATTAGCTCTACAAGGAGGCATATTCAGTGGTAAAAGAGCATGAGTTAATAGCAGATAAAGACAACTATAAGCACGATGGATTATGAAAGAAAAGAGAGATTTTCCTAAAATGCTCCATAGCCTCTAGCTCATAGATGTGACGCGCTTTACATTGATCATCAAGACTCTACCTAATACGTCTTGTTTGACTCCTTAGGACTATCTAAATCTTTGGCTCTAATACCAAGTTTGAAACACCTTGAAATCTAGTTCATGTGACGCCACATAATGCTGATATGAGAGCAAATGCTAACACATTTAAGGCTGTTAACTCGGAATAATTGCAAAGTCTTAAGAAATTTTTGTTAGTTTTGATTGTTTTTATTGTGTTAATGCAGATGTGAGTGATAGGGGAGGAAACAAAAGGAAAGAACAACAAATCAGTTAGAAGCTGGTGAAAATAAGCTGAAGTAAAGCTGACGACATTTCTGAAGCACCGTCAGATATGTGAAAGGCTGTCAAAGTCACCGTCAAGCGTAGACAAAATCTGAAGAATTGAAATGACGTGTGACAACCTTTTTGAAGCACCGTCACAACTGTGATAAGGTGTCAAAATTGCCGTCAACTCGAAGCAGAACATGATGATTTCCAATGAAGATGTGATGATATTTTTCATGTGCCGTCACTTAATTGACACACTATCAGATTTACCGTCAGAAGATTCAGAAGATAAAAATTCACTGGAATCTTTGATGATATCTTGCACACGTCGTCAGACGTCTGACACGCCGTCAAGATCATCGTCGACTATTTTGAAGAGAAAAATAAAATCTTAATTTTTGTTTCCTTATTTATAATCAACTATTTAAAGACTTGTTTTAGGTTTTTTGAATGATCTTTTTGGGATTTTTATGATTGAGAAGCTATCAGATAATTAACTCGGAGGGTGGCATGTAAAAATTGCTTCATCTTTTTCATCATATATTTATCTTGTTTTCGTTCCAAACACTTATCAATTATTGTGGGTTTTTATCTAGTGATTGAATTGAATAAATACTTGTTGGGTTTCATCCATTAGTAAATCTATCCATATTTCATGAATCCAACTTGTTATTTCATTCATCAAATCATGAGTGGCTAATTCCATTAGCCCGAGTTATGGGATCCATGGATTAGGGTTTGATATGATGCTAGGTATTTAAAGGATTCAAAGAGTAGTAGAACATCTTGAAATTTTGTTGCTTTAACTTGAATTATTTGTTGCAAACAATAGGTTATGCCTGAGGCTTATTTGCCTTTAACAGAGAAATAAATTAGAGGACGTAAATTATCAATAGGGACTCGGAAGCTACCAACCTTCTGTTTAATGATTGATGTCGTAACTGGATTAATCTACCTAATATAAAATCCTATTGTAAATAGATAAGTTATCTAAGTTCGAGAGAATTAGATAATAAATTGTCTGGTGAGGTCGAGAGATAAGTCAGATAGTATCGTCGTCAGGGATATTTTGTTGTTTCTACTTACTTCAAGAGTCTTAAGCATTACCTAGTATCTGTAAATTCCAAAAAAACATGGTGAACATAACTCTAGTCTCCCATTTATCTTGGTTACAAACACTAAAATATTGAAAGTGACAATTGACTCTCTGTGAAACTTAAACCCCCATTTTCGGAAACAGTAAACTACCAGTAAAGTATTTCGTAAATAAATCAAAGTTCACACCCTATTCCCTGTGGGATTTGACCCCAACCTAGTTGGGTTTTATATTGACAACGATCGCTTACACCCATTCAAGAGTGTAGTTTGAGCATTATCAAAAATGGCGCCGTTGCCGGGGAATATGGTTGTAGACTAAAAGTTTGTGCGTAAAAATTTGCTGATAGTTAAGTTTCCTTGATTTACATTTATTTGTTGTTTTTGTCTATTTTAGGTGCTATGTTGTTTATGCCAAAAACAAGAAGTTCCAGAGAACTGCTATTACCAATCAACCCGAAACCTCAGTTGATAGGGAGAATGGCTGAACAACAGAAAGCAGAGAGACTAGATGCTTTGGACAGGGATCGGGTGAATATGTAGAATTTAGGTCAACAAGTACGTCACCAAAACCCTGATGATGAATACTTGGGTGATGAGGAATTGTTGAATTCGTAAAACCCAAGGAGATTTGAGAAAGTTGTTGCACCAGTGCAGTAAAACATCAATAGAAACCATCCAGTCAGAGGAAGATATGGTCAACAGCCTATTCAATATGAGGCTAATAAAGATGATGAAGGAATGGACGAAGCTGGTGCAACGGGTGTTATCATTCCTCCACCGTTGGTACCAGGTGCAAAATTTAGCATAACAAGTACCATGATCCAACTCCTGAATCTGAAGGGGTTATTTGGAGGCTTGCCTGGTGATGATCCGAACATGCATTTGGTGAACTTCATCACCATTTTCAAATCCTTTGACAATCCGGGAGTGAGCCAAAATGCGATCAGGTTGAGGTTGTTTCCATTGTCTCTGTCTGGAGAGGCAACAATGTGGTTGAATGAACTAGAGTCTAATTCTATAACCAACTGGAGACAGTTGAAAGATGCATTCCTAGAACGGTTAATTCCACCCTCCAGAAAGGTACAGTTGAGGGATGAAATTAGTAACTTTAGACCGCTCCCGACTGAAGCATTACACGAAACCTGGGAAAGATTTAAGAAGAAACTTGCACAATGTTCAAACCAAAACATGACGGACTTGCACTTAATAGAGACTTTATACCGAGATTTCAACTTTGTGACAAAGCCAATTGTTGATAACGCTACAGGTGGTTCATTCATTGACCTCTTTTTTCTAGATGCTTCCGACATGCTGAATAGAATGAGCAAACAGAGTCGGGCTTGGCACTCTAGGGATTCTGTGGTAGCTAGACTGACTATTGCTGGTGGTATAACTGTGAAGCAGCGTAGAAGGGATGAAGAGAAAGATCAAGACATGGCCCATTGGAAGACGCAGATGGACTTGCTATCCAAGCACTTGCTATCCGGTAAGACTGAAATAGTTAAAGAGGTGCAATCTCAGGGTACTATTTCTACAGGTGCTAATGCGGAGGCAAAGTATGTGAGTAATCAGGGGGTTTTCCGAGGCAATAGCCAAGGTAACCAAGGTCAAACTTTCTATGACAAGCCTGATTATAAAGATAGAGAGTAGGGACACTGGAGAAACAATAATGACAGAAGTGGTTTGTATGTTCCTCCTGGAAGTCGGGATACTGCAACAACTATTTCTGGCAAGATGTCCATGGAGAACATGATGGAAAAGTTGTTAAAGGGAGTTGAAGCTACCAACTCAGGGGTAACTACTATGAAAAGTGAGTTTTCTACCCTCAGTCAGTTGGTTAGCTCACACTCTACTTCTATTAAGCAATTGGAGCAACAGATAAGCCAATTTTCTGCTACACTGAACCAGAGAAAATATGGTACTTTACCTAGTTATATGGTTCAAAACCCAGGGACTTATGGCTCTTGTATGGCGATTACCACTCGAAGTGATTAGATGTTATGTGGCCCTCCTGTGGGAAAATCTGTGGGGAATGAGTTAAGTGTTGATGAATCAGAAAGAAGAAATCCAGTGGAGTCTGAGAAGCTAGATGGTTTTGTTGATATTTCAGAGAAAGAAGATGAAAAGGAAGGGGAAGTGGTATTAAAAGAAATGCCAAGACCACCACCTCCCTTTCCTCAGAAATTGAGGAAGAAAGTAGATAACAAAAAATTTAGCAAATTCATAGCAATACTGAAACAACTGACAGTGAATGTGCCATTGATGGAGGCACTTGAGTAAATGCCAAACTATGCTATATTTATGAAGAAATTATTAACAAATAAGCATAAGTTTAGTTGTGAGCCGGTGGACAACATCCACCACTGTAGTGTTGTTTCTTCACAATCCTTAGTGCAGAAAAAGCCTGACCCTGGAGCATTTACTATGCCGTGCATAGTTGGGTCCATGAAGTTTACCAAAGCTTTATGTGACTTAGGATCAAGTATTATTCTGATGTCACTTGATATCTACAAGAAACTTGGATTGGGGGAACCTACCCCCACAACGATGTGTCTTGTGATGGCAGACAGATCAGTGAAACGACCAGTTGGTATATTGCATGATGTGCCGGTAAAGGTGGATGACTTTATTCTGCCTACAGATTTTGTGATATTGGATTGTGATGTTGATTTTGAGGTACCCATCATTTTGGGTAGACCACTTTTACCCACGGGAAGAGTACTAGTTGATATGGATCTCAATGAGCTAAGGTTCAGGTATGGAAAAAGGGAGGCCAGATTTAAAATGCATCCTCTTATGAAGCAAGTAGAGGAGATGAATATCTTCTCGATTATGGATATATTCCATGAAAATGGTAATGATTTATCGATATGGTATCTTGATGAAGTCTGAGAAGTCGAGATAACCAAGTCATGTCGCGACATTAAATCAGGCGTTGTTTGGGAGGCAACCCAAAGTTTTAATTTTGTTGCACTAGTGTTGTTAATTTTTGTAGCTAAAACTTGTACAAAGGAGGTGAACTGGTTGCATTCATCTTGAAAAGGTTGACGTTAATTTTGATGGGCTGTCACAAGTATGACAAGCCGTGACAAACATCGTCAAAACAATCAAGTCAAAGCCTTGTACTGTTAAGGTTGACGACAATTTTGAAGCGGCGTACGATCTCTGACGGGCCGTAAAAACTGTCGTCAAACGAGTTGGGCCCAGTTTAAAAATTTGAGCTAGCCCATCCTATCAACAACTGTTCATGTTCCCGCGTACTACAGATACTTTTTTTTCAGTTTTGATTTTCTTTCCTTAGTGAATTATTTCCCTTCTTTTTTCAAAGTTATTTCCATCTAAGGCAAAATTTTAATACTTTCCTTGTAAGTTGAAGCTTGAGAGTTAAGTCAAGAAACCTTCCCACTCTCTCATTATAGTCTTCTCTCACTCATAATTCTAAGTGCTCGAAGTACATCATCTAAGAGTCGACATTCAGGTATGAGAAAAACTTCAACTTCATCTTTCTTTGGAGAAATTGTGAACTACAAAAAACCTTGGTATCAAAGGAATGAGCTGAACCCATCAACATGTTTCAAGCTCTTTCAAAAACTAGGGTTTGTAGGGTCATGCGGTACAATTTCATTGAAATTTCAGTTGAATCACATGATCTAAGTTGAAATTGAGAATAATGGTAGATGAAAAATCAAGTAAAAAGGAATTGGAAGTGGTAATTTTGTCTGACGACAACTTTTACGGCCTTGCACCTGTGTGACAGCTTTTCAAAAATGTCGTCAAAAGTTGGGAAATATTGTAGATTCTGGATAAGGTTGACGACGCCTTTGAAGCGCCGTCACACTTGTGACGGCAAATCAGAAAGGCCGTCAAACCTTCGAACTAAAAAAAGTAATGAGGTTAAACTAAGGTGATCCTTTTCTTCTCTTGTTTGATTATGGACACTAATTGAGGATTTCTATGTTGTTACAGAAATGAGCATGGAACCCAAGAAAAATAATCCAACTACACCAAAGAAAGCGGCTAAAGAGAGTGTACCTTGGCAACTTGTCAATGAGTACTCTGACTATGAAGACGACGATCCATTTCGTAGATGGACTAGAAAGAGGGCTGGTCCAAAGGCACCACCTCCACCTAAGACTATTTAGGTGGAGGATACTGATGATACTGAGGTAACAACCTCATCTTAGCAAGCACGGAGGAACAAGGATCAGAACACACTGAGCAGGAGTTAGAGGACACCGAACAAGAATCTAAAAATAAGTGTTCTGAGAAGCCTGAAGCTGAAGAAACTGAGTCTGAATCACCATCATCAGAGCAGTAAGGTGATAATGATTCTCTAGTATGGGGAACTTTGGTGAAATGCAAAAACCTCAACATTAGGAACAATGTGAGATGGCAAATCCCTAGAGTTGAAACAATCTTTTGGGATGGACTTTGTAAAACAGATCGAAGAAGTGCTCGAAGGCCAACTTTAGAGGAGAAGAAGATTATCACTACAGGGTTGATCAGATACCCTGAGGTGATGAAAAACTCTAGGATTATGGCCTGGAGTGGACTACTAGGGGAAGCGGTGTTTACTGTTCTTTGTTAGTCCGGGAGTTCTATGCGAACTACCAGGCTATAGTGGAAAATATATGCAAAGAAGGGGATAGAACTTTAGATAAGCCTCTACTGACCAAAGTTGCAGTACGTGGAGTGAGGGTAGATGTATCAGATGCCACCATAAATAGGTTTCTTCATGGGCCAACCTTTATCCCACGAGTCACGTCACCTACCATCTATGCCCGATTGAAGTATCAAGAAAATCAGTGCAAATGGCTAGCGACTCTCATAGCAGATAGGGAACCTGAGTAGCTGAATAATCATACATAAAAGATAACCAAAGCATCTCTAAATTCAGAGGCAAGATTTTGGTGGGGTTTAGTACGGATTCATCTGATACCCATTGAGGGAGACAATATATTGGGGGATGATCAAGCAATATTGGTTGCAATCTTGATAGATAGAACTCCTATGGATTTCAGAGAAATTATAGCGGAAGAGATCAAGATTCGGCTCGTAAGACTTGATGCTACTTATCCATTCCAATGTCTAATCACTAGGTTGTGTGAAGCAGCTAATGTACCTGAGATTTTAGGTATTGATGTTGAGTTACATGCCAAGAGGACCCACAACCCTGTCAGAAAAGATGAAATTCAAATGGGCTTGCGACTTGATCGAGATGCAGTTGGCGTAGTAGATTCTCCAGTCACTAAGACTGTTTCAGCACCAGATGTAGGGGTGCAAAGCAATGAAGTTGTACCACCACCACCAGCATATTCAGCTTAGGCAGGCTCAGTGCCTCAAAGTGAGTCGACTACCTCAGTTCCTCCAGCAGTAACAGGTTTTGCATTTCAGCCGATTGATATCAGGAAAGTGGCTAGGCAAGTAAATTAGTGTGAGGTACAACTATAGGCCTTCGCCAAACAGTTTGCTACTACTATGGATAAAAGAATCAAGGCTTCACTTTAACCTTTCATGACTTTACCTGGGTTGGTGGCCGATCTAGAGAACAGATTCGATGCCCGAGCAAGAGAGATAATAGGTGTTGAACTTGCCACATTTAGGGTTGCGTTGGACAAGGTAAAGGCTGAGGTTGGGATGCTGCTGCAGCACCAAATTATGGTGTCAACGGGATCATCCATACATGATGTAGAGGAAGAAATTCCTATCTTTGATCTTACTGTGGATTCTCCAAAGAAAAAGAAGAAAACGGGGAAAAGAAAGGCAAGAACAAGAGAGATAAGCCAGCTAGTAAAGAGGAGAGAAAAGCTAAAAACAAAGTAATGAAGAAGGCATAGAAGGAAGACTTGAAAGAGCAATATTGAAGTCTCTGGTTGACACGAAGAAATGGGAAGCATCCATAAGAGCTAGGGCTGCAGGTGCTTCATCCAGCCAGGCTTCAGCCACTGCAAAGGTAGATGCTACGAGTGGGGGGAAGACAACAGATGATGCAGTAGCAGGGTCGAAGACCCAGGATCCACATGTTTGACTGTCTTCAGGTATATCCTAACCCTTAATGCTTTTTATTTCTTGATTTTAAGTTTAGGGTGTAGGGAAACTGTTGTTGTAACATGTTTTGTAGATAATTAGGAGTAGTACAAGTACTTGAGGCAGTTAGCTTATTTTGTGATTTTTGAGTACCTCTCTAGTGGTCTGATCTATTGTGTACTATGTGAATTGCATCCATTGTGACCACTGTGTATCTGTTTGTGGCATTAATATGGTAAATGAATAACCTGTAGAAAACAAATGCATGAAACGGATGAGTAGTGATATGCGATATACTTGTGTGCCATGTGCGTATAAGTTCTTACTCAGTTCTCATTTTGCATTGAATCCAGAACTTGCCCAGTTATTCATGTCATAGTCATAGGATAGGCGTTAGGAAAGGATCATAGGCCGTTTTTGCATGTTAACCCATTTTAGCTTAAATGACCATCCAATTGTGAATAATATCCCTTAATCCCTTTTTGAGCCTAAATAGCCTAATTCTTTCTTGTACACCTTTCACCTTCCCATTATATCACAATGAACCTATTTTGGCCCTGGCCCTCCTTAGACTCTGTGCACCTTGACTTAGGCAAACAACCTAAGTTTAGGATGGCTACTATAGAGGTGTGTGATGCAATATGAGTATGAAGAGAGGTAAAAGAAGGAAAATGAATAACAAGTTGGGTGCAGTGACAAAGAAAATAGGAAAAGAGAAAAATTGAAAAAGTTAATCTAATGCTTGAACAGACAGCACCCATCTTAAGCATGCTTGATAAATTAAAGAGGGAGGAAAAGAAGGTCAAAAGTTAAAACCCCAAGATTGAATGTATTACCAAGGAGGTGTAGTCACTATGAAATACCCATGAATATCATACCAGCCCTTAGCCTACGTTACAAGCTTATGAAAAACCCTATAATGATCCTAACTGACTTTTCTGAAGACTTAGGTACTGACTATAAGGGCAAGCCTATGGCATTTGATGTGCAATATTGGAACTTTATTCTGAGAGAGTCTTATCTTCATCCCTATGTTTATACATGTGAATCTGAGTAAAAACGGATTCCTTTATTGTGAGGGCACACTAGGTATGTTGGTAATAACTTTTTTGTTCGGATAATGTAATTTGTGTATGTGCTAGGTTGTTATAGCTGAGATTTTTGCCATATCTAGATACTGGTGAGTTACATGGTCATTTTTAAATACTAGACACAGTTGATTTTACTTTGATTGATCATGGAGATGGTGCATGTATTCTGACCTGATAAGAGTAGTTAGCTGTCGAATTGTACTTTGTATACTCCTAGTTATGTTTTGGTTACTTTAGTACAAGCAATTATTTTAAGTTGAGGGTGTTGATGTGTGAGCAAATGCTAACATATTTGAGGCTTTTAACTCGGAATAATTGCAAAGTCTTAAGAAACTTTTGTTAGTTTTGATAATTTTTATTGTGTTAATGCAGATGTGAGTGTTAGGGGAGGAAACAAAAGGAAAGAAGAACAAATCAGTTAGAATCTGGTGCAAACAAGCTGAAGTAAAGCTGACGACATTTCTAAAGCGCCGTCAGATATGTGAAAGGATATCAAAGTCACCGTCAAGCATAGACAGAATCTGAAGAATTGAAGTGACGTGTTACGACCTTTTTGAAGCGTCGTCACAACTGTGATAAGGCATCAAAATTGCCGTCAACTCGAAGCAGAACATGATGATTTCCAATAAAGATATGATGAAATTTTGCACACACCATCAGATTTGTCGTTAGAAGACTTAGAAGATAAAAATTCACTGGAATCTTTGATGATATCTTACACACATCGTCAGACGTATGACACGCCGTCAAGATCGTCGTCGACTATTCCGAAGAGAAAATTAAAATATTAATTTTTGTTTCCTTATTTAGAATTAACTATTTAAAGACTTGTTTTAGGTTTTCTGAACGATCTTTTTGGGATTTTTATGATTGAGAAGCTATCAAACAATTAACTCGGAGGGTGGCACATAAAAATTGCTTCATCTTCTTCATCAGATATTTTTCTTGTTTTCGTTCCAAACACTTATCAATTATTGTTGGTTTTTATCTTGTGATTGAATTGAATAAATACTTATTGGGTTTCATCCATTAGTAAATCTATCCATATTATCATGAATCCAACTTGTTATTTCATTCATTAAATCATGAGCGGCTAATTTCATTAGCCCAAGTTATGGGATCCATGGATTAAGGTTTGATATGATGCTAGGTATTTAAAGGATTCAAAGAGTAGTAGGACATCTTGAAATTCTATTGCTTTAACATGAATCTATTGGTTGCAAACAATAGGTTATGCCTTAGGCTTATTTGCTTTTAACAGAGAAATAAACTAGAGGACGTGAATTATCAACAGGGACTCGGAAGCTACCAACCTTCTATTTAATAATTGATGCCGTAACTGGATTAATCTACCTGAGATACAATCCTATTGGAAATAGATAAGTTATCTAAGTTTGAGGGAATTAGATAATAAATTATCTGGTGAGGTCGAGAGATAAGTCAGATACTATCGTCATCAGGGATATTCTATTGTTTCTACTTACTTCAAGAGTCTTAAGCACTACCTTGTATCTGTAAATTCCCAAAACTCATGATGAACATAACTCTGGTCTCCTATTTATCTTGGTTACAAACACTAAAATATTGAAAGTGACAATTGACTCTCTGTGAAACTTAAACCCCCATTTTCAGAAACAGTAAACTACCAGTAAAGTATTTCGTAAATAAATCGAAGTTCACACCCTATTCCCTGTGGGATTCGACCCCAACCTAGTTGGGTTTTATATTGACAATGATTGCTTACACCCATTCAAGAGTGTAGTTTGAGCGTTATCAGATGCTTCGAACTACAAGTAGTCCTGAGCTAATGTAACTCCCCAGATTTTAAACCCTAGATGCTACACGGTGCTTATGACCCCGAAGGACCATAAGCTAACCCATGACTGATATCTATAACTAAGCACTAAATAATATACTATAAAATTGCAGAAAAACTAGAAAAAACTTTCCATAAGGTTCAATACTAAAATCAAACTGGATAAAGTATAGATATACCGAAACTAAAACAACTGTCTGAAAATACTCTAGTCTAAAAGAGCCTCTAAACTGTCTGAATAGAGAGTTGATGGGACAATCCCCCAAATAACTCCATCTACTGAAATGCTAAATTTAATGCGATAATAAAATAAGGATCATCCTCACATGATGAGGACTCACTACCAAGTCTACTGTTTCTGGCTAAATCTGAACTGCTAAGGGTTCTCTGGATCTTGTGTTTCTAAACCTATGGTATAAAACACCATAGTGTAAGAGAAAAGTATGCGTCAGTATGTAAGAATGTACTGGTATTCTAGATGAGGTAAGGCTAAATGCAAAGGCTCATATGCATGAACTATAGGTGACTGGATAACATGAGACTACTGAATGGGGATACATGCATGAATGCACAAACTATAACTCAAATCGTAGTAACACTGAATACTGAATTCTAATTATTGGATTACTGATAACTGGGTTTACTGATAACTACTATCTGAGTTTAATGATACTGAATTCTGATAACTAAGTCTACAAATACTGAAATCTGAGATCAAGCCTATCGAGTGGGTGATCCTTGAATCTTCTAATACTGATACTTATTGACTGAATTTGAGATCAAGCCTATCTAGCAGGTGATCTCTGAATCTACTGATAATGAATATGATTTACTGAAAATGAGATCAAGCCTATCTAATCGGTGATCTCTGAAACTCTGGAACTATCTAAGTTCTTTACTAAGTTGATTGACTGTATCTGATAGTCTTGATTACTGTATAGCTGAACTGAGTTCTATTACTGAGACTAAATCTGAATCTGAGATTGTGGGAAGTAGTCATCTAATCGACATGCCCCTTAATCTAAACTAGTGGGGTCTAACCTGTAACCCTAGCTGGAAGGGTGTCAGTACCCTGCCACGGGTAAAGACACTTTTATGGTCAAGTCTGTCTAATGGGTGACCCTAAGTAGAAAGTCAAGCCTAATCTAACGGGTGACTCCTGAGAGGTAGCCAAGCCTTAATCTAATGGGTAACTCCTCATCTTGCACTGGCTACATAGTTCTGGAGTATAGAAACTGCTACTAACGACTCTTTCTCTCTAATGGGGAAGCCGTCATCCCTGCCCTCGCTCGATGCTAAATCCTACTCCCAACTAAATAGACGTTGAACTAATTCTTAGACTGTACTAGACTGAGCTAAATCTGTTACTGATCATACTGATTGACTAAACTATACTGAGTTTACTGGGTTTCATTGACTGACGAAATACTGTTAAATTCTACTAACTAACTTAATTCTATTGCATTCTAAACTAAATACTTGAACATTACTGAGGTCTGAACTGAGTACTGGACTTAACTTGGAATGATACTGAGCTTACTGAATTTTCCTAAGTCATGTAACTGACTGAGTTCTACTGAATTTTGTAACTAGCTGAGAATACTACTGATCTTGACATGACTGAGGGTACTGTAATTGACACTGGCTCTAGGCACACAGCTAAATTATCAGGTATTAAATACCCCCAGGACTCGATAACATAAATAATACAAGACATGACAACTCTTGAATATCATGACAATGGACTATCATTCGCATTACAATCAACGAAGCATCTCTTCAAGTACTTGGAAGTCTTGATGTTGCACATGTATAGGCATGCATGCAACATATTATAATTCATTCACTAAAGTCTTTCAACAAACACTTGGCATGCATTGACTTATATATAATTGGGGATTTCATGCTAACATGCTAAAATAGCACTATCTCATTCAAATAAACATTTCCTCAAATATATGGGGATCATACTTTGGGTTATACAATGATTACAACATCTACATCATCATGGCTATATCAATAAACTTGCAACTTGAAGGGGTTTATCATGAATATCATAAAATTCATCTCATACTAGAATCAAAACTTGGAACTTGTAATCTAGAACATGAATCACAACTCAACAATCACATAAACATGAACTTTAACTCACATAAATCATGAAAATCATAAGTAGTCAATCTTTATAATTTGAAAAGGGTTGTTGAACTTCTTGGGTGGAAGAAACCCAAGAATTGACATCCAACATACCTCAAAAGTTTGGATCTTAAAGGAGATTAACTTTTCTTAAAGGTCCTTGAATGGTGACGTTTGATTCTTGAGTTTTCTTGGAGAGGGTTTGTATCTAGTTCTTGGGTTTTTTATCTTGAAAGAAACCATAGATTTTGATGTTGTAGATAAATAAGGAGTTATGAGCCTTGATCTGATATAAATAGGTGTTAAAAAGGGTGGAAAAGACCCAAATATCTTTTAAAAATGACTTTAATTCACTGAACAGAAGTGTGCGACGGCTTGAGCAACAGTCCAACGCAGCCTCAACGGTCTGTCAGCCTACCCATCGCACGTTGCCCAGAAAGTAGGGTTACTGCCTCAGCTGTGACGGCTTGGGTGATGGTCCATCGCTAGCTCGATGGTCCATCGGCCTGAACGTCTCACTTGGCCAGTGAATGGGTTTTCTGCCTCAGTAGCAACGGTCGGAGCGACGGTCCGTCGTCCTGCCCGTCTCTCCTGGGCAGTTCGGACAGTTCTTTGTAAAACGTCCATAACTTCTTACCCCGATACTCGATTTTGGCAAAATTGGTAACGTTAGAAAGATCATTAAATTCCCCACATGATAAAAAGTCAAAATTAAGGAAATTCTATCTGATTTAAACATTATTCACTTAGGAATTCATCCCTAAATCTTCTGGAGACTAAATTAGACTTAAAGAAAGTTCAGGGTATTACAGCTAACCCTTGTTGCCTTCTAACACATCTGAATCTCATCATAGGGAAATATAAGTATAGAATCATGATAAAATGAAGAAATATATCTGAATATAGCTGAAAGTACTAATCTCTTCAATCTGGTTTAACAAATACTGAAAAGTCTGAATAATACAACTGAGATCTAAGACTGAATCTGGTAGTCCGACAAACCTCTACTAGCTGAGTCTAGAGAGTCACTGGGACAGGCCCTAGCTGACTCAAAATGGCTGAAATAAATAAAGGAACATCTACTAGTAAACTGAAACATGAATAGCTAAGTCATAGAACTATGAGGACTCACCAACTGCAGGGATGTAGATGAGATGCTAGAAAATCACTGTCGATGTTGATACTGAGCACTTGAACAAACATTATAAGACAACGTAGCACATAAACATATATGTGGATCAGTACTTTGAGGATGTACTGAGTATATGGGGGTGTATACAACAAGTAAAGAATATCATCTATGTTTATAAAACAATGCATGCTAAATGTAAATGACTCACATAGGCTTGAGATATCTGAAATCTGAAAGTATAAAGCATGAATAGCAAAACATGCAATCTAATTCTTGTGAGTCATAACACTTAGTCTCTGAAAGCTTTTTTGTTCTAGGATCTGAAGTATATAAACTTTAAAGCTTTAAGTAAAATACTTTATCTAAAAAGTTATTCATTATGTTATACTTGCAGGGAGGTTCTCTTAACAGACAAAAACCATACGAGCTACATGGAGTCCAACGTCTCATCCTCCTATGTAGGAAACTTCACATTGGGGAGAGGTGTCATACTCTTGACAGGGAGTATAACCTCAGTTTAAGTGATCACTATCTCTGCCTCTGTGGGAACTTTAATCTCAATCCTATGGTGGCACGTAGTTCTGGAGTATGAAACCTTGGAAACATACCCAACTCGGTGCTAAATACTACTCTCTTTTTATTTGCTACGCTCATCTTGTTGGAAATCCACTTTAAAAATAATCTCATGGTTTATAATGTAAACCAACTATATATATATCTGTAATCTGAAATAAACTCTGAAAAGTGGATTCCAAAACTCAACTGGGAATCTAAAGATCAAATATTTTTTATTCAACTCAAAATATACTAATCTTAGGTTCTCAAAGCACAAGTTCTTGAAATATAAATGCTCAAATTAGGGTCTAATAACCCATGTCTCAAACTCATGAAATTTCATAGTAAATTATCATGCTTAACAGGTTTTCTTGAAAACACTTCAACCATATCGAAATACTAAAATCAAGAACCACAAATATATGCTTAAACTCAATCAAAAATCCAAAATCAATATCTCATAACATACTCATGGTATTTAAAATCATAAAGAGGTATTCTTTAAGTCAAAACAAACGTGGAATTTCGTAATTCAATAATATCATGCTCAAAATCATTAATAAGATACTTTTGGGTATAAACCTAATCTCAAAACATAAGAAATTTGCTTTAAAACATAGTTTTGGGCACAAGGACGAAATGATTGTCCTTATTGAAACCCCACATACCTTATATGACGAACTAAATGAATGAACTTGCTTTTTAAGATGCTATTTGTGCTTTTGAATGAAGATTCTTGAAGCTCTTGGTCTAGGGATCTTAAATCTTGAAATAATTTGGAAAAAGGATGGTGGAAATCTTGAGTTTCTTGGAGATGAATATTGAAGCCTATGGTTTTGGATGAGAGTAATTTTGATGAAACTTAGCATATAATGCTTCTAAAAGGATTTAATCATGAGTTTGGATGGATTTAGGGTTGGGGAAAATTCCAAAATACCCCACTTTAACTCCTAAATGAAACTAAAAAACTAAACTAGTGTCTCGATTTTTGGTCTTGGCGAGACGCGCCACTATCGTGCCAAGCCACTGGAAAATTTCAACTGGGAAAATGCTTGGTGGCGCGACACGGAGTTACCGTGTTGCTACCTTGGATGGGACCTGGAAACTCAGCGCGATGCACCACTATCGCGGACCTTTACTGGAATTGGAGATTTGGACCTCTCTTCGATGTGCCACTAAAATTGAGGGCCACTAGAAATTGACAAATGTGAATTTTCTCATCTCCACGACGCGCTAACAGTCCAGGTGACACACTGCCAACCTAAATGTGTCATATTTCCTTCACAGAGTGTCAAAATTGGGCGAATTTGGTATCGATAGAAAACTTAATCAGTTTCTCACACCCTAAAAAGTCCAAATCTGGGAAATTTCACACGAAAAAATTATCATCCATTTTGGAAGCTATTCTTTAACATTCTTGGGATAGATTTTAGCTAAAAAATGTATGGGGTATTACATAATGATGGTTATGATGATGATGGTTATGATAGATATCGTTATGATGATGACATTGTTATATTGCTTATATACTTTGCATTCATTCTTGCATGTGCATTACCTATCACCGATATGTGCCTATATCTATTAGTCGATATAGGGGGTTGCATTGGTATGGGTAATGACTACATCTTATGGTGTATTATATGTTGATTGGACCTTTTGATCCTGGGATGGTAGGGGTACGTGATAGGCTCATCTAGGTATTTAGTTATTTGGACTAGCCGGTTACTTACATTGTTATTGATATTTTTATTATCATTGTTATTCTCATTGTTAAGGCTAGTTTATGATAAATTGGTTATTGATTCGTTATCGAGATTTAAGATATAATGCGGATCTCTTCTATCTTACTATTTCATTATTATGCATGATTAACTCATGATTAGACGTATAGCTTAGAAATCATGAGTATGTTAGTATTAAATCTTGCTAGGATTATGAGATCTTAAAATTAAGTTATGATGATTTATGTTGTGCTTCAAGTTGACCTTGTATATATGTATATATATATACATATAAATATATATATATATCACTATACATAGCTATGGTATTGTCATATATCCCTTATTTCCTTCATTTATTAAGATTATATATTCATTCTTTGGCTTTGTATAATATTAGATATCCTTTTTCCCTTTATTCGTATATAGGCCAGGGATATATGGTTTAGCATTGAGATTCCTGAGTATGGCTAAAGTAGGATAGTTCATCCTTGATATTCCCTTAGCCTTATCATGTTAGTTTCTTATCTATGAGTAGAATAGTTGCCCTAAACTATCTCACTAGCTCTATTATGTGATTACTGGGCATTTGGGTGTAGTTTTCATTCCATTTATATGTTATATATATTTGCATTATCTTTGGTGATTTTTCGACAGTTGCCTACTAAGTACCACATGTTTGTTACTCATACTATACTTCGGCAGCTTAAAGATCATAGTATAGGTTATCACTGTTGATATATGGGTCATGCAGAGTAGCCATGGTTTGGAGATTTGGAGTGAGATCCTTACATTTGAAGTATTACTTACCTCCCTCTTATGTACTAGACTAGTCTATATATTGTATACGGAGATAAGTTATAACAGTGTAATTCCCTGGGTATTTCATTTGTGTAATCTTATTTTATTAGAATCTCTTGTACTGATACCACCAGATTTTGGGACTATATTATTTATTTGATTTCTTATTACATCTATTTTGGATTCTTTCTCTTATCTCTTTGGATAGTCTGTTACTAGACGTTCTGGACTATGGGTTTGGCTTGCCTATTGATGGGTTATAGTTGGTACCATCATGACCTAAGAAATTGAGGCATGACAAATTGGTATCAGAGCGTAGGTTCACCAGTGTATTAGAATAAGAGCAAAGTTCTTAGTAGAGTCCTGCGGATGGGTGCGGAGACATCCATAACCTATCTTTGGGAGGCTACAGGGACATTCTTAAGAAACTTATTTCTTGACCCTTTGTCGTGTGTCTGCATTTTTATGATCCTCAAGCATATTCTTTAACTCTATACTAACCCAAATGAATGATTCAAGATGGTTGATAGATGCGGATGAGACTTTGACATGTGTTTTAAGAGCTTCAGTAGAGAGTTAGACTAGGGAGTCAGAGATGGATATAGAAGATCTTCAGCATCAACCAAAGGATTTGGGGCCATCTCAGGCTTCAGTTGAGCTCATAACTACTTCTACCCTTTGAGGTTCAACATTGTGGATCCTGAATTATGTTGTAGATCCCTCACAACCATGGGTGACATTCGAATGTAACACCCTGAGTTTGTACCCCGAACGCTAAACGATGCTTACGAACCCAGAGGACCACAATTTAACCCATGATTGATATCTACTATGAGCACTGAATCATATACTGTAATAAATGTGGAAAATAGGTTGAACTGCCATAAAGTTCACATATCTTAAATACTAATAAAGAATATCAAACTATAATAGTTATCTGTAAAATTGAATACTGTCTGAAAACTCGCCTTAAAAGCCTCTAACTGAAGGGTCTGAAAATAGAGTTGATGAGACAATCCCCCAACTAAATCCATCTACTGAAATAATGCATCTACTGAAAAAATAAAATAAAAGCATATCCTCGATAGATGAGGACTCACTACTAAGTCTGACACTACTGGCTGAATCTGAATCTGTCTATGTACGGTTGGGAACCTGAGCATCGGAACCTATGATATTATACATCATATATCAAAGAAAGAGTATGCACCAGTATGCATCACTGGACTACCCACGATGGTTCAGGTGATGGACCGTCGACCCTTCAATGAACCGTCGACCTAAACCGTCGCCAAGAAACATAATACAGAATCACTGGAAGTCTCATAATTGTCCAGGCGACAGACCATCGACCCTGTAATAAACTTTCTCCCTACCTATCTCCAAGAAATAGAAGGTGGTATCATTGGAGCTCCAGTGATGGTCCAAGCTATGGACCATCGCCTCAGCGACGAACTGTCACCCGACCCATCGAGCATGATGTGGCAACTTCGAGTTTAAATTTTAAAACCCCAGTCCTAAAATCATATAAATACTAAATATTAGGTTTTGTTTTAGGACTTTGGACAGCAGTATCATTCTTTCGGCTAAAGGCATTGAGGTAGATAATGCAAAGATTGAAGTGATTGAGAAATTACCTCCCCCTATCTTAGTTAAAGGGGTACGTAGCTTTCTCGGTCATGCGGGGTTCTACCACAAATTCATAAAGGACTTGTCAAAGATTGCAAACCCGCTTTACAAACTTCTGGAGAAGGAGGCTAAGTTCTCTTTTGATGATGACTGCAGAAAGGCTTTTGAATGCCTTAAGTTGAAACTAGTGAAGGCTCCAATTTTTGTTTCTCCTGATTGGATGAAGCCATTCGAGATTATGTGTGATGATAGTGGAGTGGAACTTAGAGATGTTCTTGGCACAAAGAAAGAGAAGTTGTTCCATCCAATCTATTATACAAGCAAGGCCCTGAAAGGGGCTCAAAAGAATTATTTTATGACTGAACAGGAACTTATTGCAGTGGTGTACACTTTTGAGAAGTTCAAGGCATATTTGTTAGGTACCAAGGTAGTGGTGCACACCAACCACTCTGCCTTGAGGTACTTAATAGCGAAGAAGGATGTTAAACCAAGGCTGATACAGTGGGTATTGCTACTTCAGTAATTTGACTTTGAAGTCAAGGATCGAAAGTGATGTGAGAACTAAGTAGTAGATCACTTATCCAGACTCGAAGGTGAGCATGCAATCAAGGATGAGCTATATATTGATGATTTCTTTCCGTATGAGAAAATATTGGCTGCAGTGCTTGAAAAAGTACCTTGGTATGTTGACTTCGCAAACTATGTGGTAAGTGAAGTAATACCGAAGAATCTTTCCTTTCATCAAAGGAAAAATTTTCTCCATGATGTGACACATTATTTTTTAGATGAGCTGTATCTGTTTCGGCGGTGTGTGGATGGCATTATTAGGCGGTGCATCCTAGAAGTAGATATGATGAGTATAATGGAAGCGAGTCATGCTTCCCCAGTTGTAGGTCACCATGCAAGTGATTGGACTATAATAAAAGTGCTTCAAAGCGGCTACTATTGTCCCTTCTTGTTCAAAGATGCATATGAGTTCATGAAAAGATGTGACCAACACCAAAGGCAAGGGTCTATTTCAAAGCACCATGAGATGCCAATGTCTAAAATATTGGAGGTAGAATTATTTGATGTATGGGGAATTGACTACATGAGGCCATTCATGAGATTATTTAGGATGAATTATATATTAGTTATTGTTGACTACCTGTCAAAATGGGTCGAGGCAGTGGTGCTGGCAGATAATGAAGGAAAGAGGGTTATTGCATTCTTAAAAAGAAATATCTTCTCTCACTTTGGGGTACCACGTACCATCATAAGCGATGGAGGATCACACTTTTGCAACAAAATTTTCAGAGCCGCCTTGGAAAAATATGGAGTAAAGCAGCACAAGGTGGCTACCCCATACCACCCACAAACCAGTGGGCAAGTGGAAATCTCTAATCGGGAAATCAAAGCTAGCCTTGACAAGACTGTAAATACTAGCAGAAAAGATTGGTCTAGGAAGCTGGACGATGCTTTATGGACAAATCGAATAGCTTTCAAGACACCTATTGGAATGTCTCCATACCAATTAGTTTACGGTAAGGCATGTTATTTGTCGATTGAGCTGGGGCATAAAGCGTTGTAGGCACTGAAGTGAATTAATCTAAATTGGAATAAGGTAGCGGATATGAGACTAGAGTAGCTGACTAAGATAGATGAGTTCCATCTCGGAGCTTATGAAAGATTTGATCTATACAAAGAAAGAATGAAGAAGTACCACGACCGTAGAATTGAAAAGCAGGAATTTCAAAAAGGTGACTTGGTGCTCTTCTTCAACTCAAGACTCAAGCTTTTTCCAGGTAAGCTCAAATCCAAATAGTCTAGCCCATTTAAAGTAAGCCAAGTCTACTCATATGGAGTAGTCAAACTTGAAAATGAAGACGGGAGTGTCTTCAAGGTTCATGGGCAGCGTGTGAAACTGTATATCGGTCCAATAGACTTAATAAAAAGTATTGCTACCATCTATCTCAATAAAGTCTGAGTAATCGAGATAACTGAGTCGTGCCACGTTGATAAATTAGGCGCTAGTAGGAGGCAACCCACATAGTGTTGTTCTAAAGCATTAGTTTAACTTATTTGGTTGTTTTGTGCAAGCTGAAGGGTTTGTGTAAGTGTGCAGGTATGACAGTGCAGGAAACCAGAAGCTGAAAGAGTTAGAGGTGACTAACGAATTAACCAACAGATCGTCGCTGCCTTGATGGGCCATCGTAGGGAACTGTTGCAGCAAATTCCAAAAACCAGGTTACTGGAAAGTCACGATGGGTTGACCGACGGATCGTTGCAAGCACGACGGATCATTGGTCCAACCGTCATACACGAGCCATAAAATGAGTTCACTGGAAAGGGAGATGGGTCACCCAACGCACCATCACATCTACGATAGTCCATCGAATGAACCATCGCACTTAACCCTAGTTGAGTGGGTCAGGTCGGATCACTTTAAATTACTGACCATTTTATTTTTATCCGACCCAAACGGTTTTAAATAGATAATTTAAAGTGGTTAAGTAATGTTCCAACTGGTCAAATGCCTGAGACTACTTAGTTTCCATGAATTCAACATATCTGAGTCTTTTCATTCTCTTCTAAAATTTCTCCTCTTCCCTTTCCCATCTAATTAAACTCCATTCTCTTCATCTTATTTTTCCAGCACAAGCTAAACAAATCTCTCACAAAAACAAAGGTCTATTTATTGTTCTGTGTTTAGAGTGAGAGTCAGAGTAGTGACCACGTATTTCATTCCCAAGGTATGATCTCTTCATCACACTCTATTTTATTCAACATTAAGAACAAAGAAAGTATGTGAAGGCTTCAATGTTGAAATAATTCTTTTTTCTCTTGATTGATTCTGTGTGGGTCTGAACTAAGTTGAAACCTCACAAACACTGTCCTGGGTGAAGTCTGAGTATCCCATGGACCAAAAATGTCAAAGGTAGTCATGTATTATTGATGAAAATTCCATGAAAATCGTGTTTAAATGAAGTGTATGCACGGTGTTCGACAAAATGCCAAAATGAGGTCTGAATTTGAAAATTACAGGCGATGGCTTGTGCGACAGACCGTTGAACACCCGATGACCGATCACCTAAATCCATCGTAAAGTTCCCAGACTTGATGTTTCTGGAATTAACACAATGTTTGGGGTCGACGGACCGTCGCAGACCCAACGAACCGTCACCCTACCCATCGCTGGTCAAAAAATTTCTACTTTTTGGTTTGAGTTTGTAAACTAATAAATATTTTCTTTACAGGTAATATGGAAAACAAACTACCACTAAACATAGGCAGGGGTAGGGGCCAAAGATCCAGGCCATAGCCATCACTGGGTTCGGACGCACCGGCACATAACACCCGGCAAAGACATCAGGTGATTTCTTCATCCTCCCAGTCTGAAGAGGAGGGTGAAAATAGTAACAGAAGTTAGCTTGAGGATAGTGAATAAAGGGGTTGAAACATCTAAACCCATCTAAGAGGAAGTTCCAGAACAGGGGGATTCTGTAATTCCCCAAAATTGGATCCCGAGACGTTACACAGTGCTTAGGGTCACAAGTGACCCCAAGCTAACCCTTCTACTGGCATAACTCAAAAGAAACTGAATAAAAATACAAATCCATACAAATCAGCAGAAATTAATTCTTTTCTGAATCTGATCGATACAAAAATGGAATTTTACAGGATTACAATTCTGCCTTTACAACCAAAATTGAAAAACAATACATCAACTTCTACTGACTGTCTATGAAGCCTCTACTAGTACTGACTGTAGGTAGCCAGGTCATGACTCCCAACTACCCCAACTCAATACGACTGAATAAAGAAAATACAACACTATAACTCTGCATAACAAACCCAAGCCCTTGAATCAAAAGGACTCATCACCTGCTGACTGGATACCATGAACTGACTGGATCCAAAGGTGCAATTATACCTTGTACCTACATATCGAGAAAATGCAGCCCACATCCAAAGATGTGGGTTAGTACCATGGAAAGGAACCGAGTATATGGGGGTGTATGCAGTTGTATAAACATGATCATCATAAATATTTATAAGAAATATGCAGGATGTATGAAAGACTCACATACCCCGAAGAAAATCATCATAATCATGAGAGGATGAAATAAGTATAATAACACATGTGAGTCATCATATAATTTGTCAATCACTTTCAGTTCATCAAGAATATCAATTCTCATTATGTAAATATCATTTAAATATTTCGAAAGAATAACTTTCACAATTCCACTTTCAAATCACTTCACCATTCACCATAGACACAAGGAAACACACACACACTGGGAGATCCTATAACCGACATAAACCATATGAGCTACATGGAGTCCAACGTATAACCCACGTTGGGGAGAGCCGCCCTATCCTTGCCATCAGAGTAGGACTTCCAGTATCAATTCAAAAACACTAGTGATCACTATATAAATCAGCCTCAGGATCACATCCTATGGGGGCACGTAGTTCTAGGGAAGTAAGGTCATTTTATACCTCTCACTCGGTGCTAAATATTGCTCTCGGACTTAGCTCAGAAATTTAAATCAGCCTCAGGCTCACATTAAAGAAAATCCACAATAAACACTTCAACAATTTTCATCGGGAGCCAATTTGCTACCCCTTTACCATAATCAATAAAAACGTGGATTTCTTTCACAGTCGAGTTCAAAATAACTACATTACGACCAAAAGGTCAAATCATTCAAAACATCTCAAATATTCAACATCAATGTGCATATAGCACATATTTTCTCAAAATAATAATCTCAAATAGGGTTCCAACAACCCATACATCAATATCACCATAATACCTTCCAAAATTTCATACTTTATGACATAAGCACAAAAATAATCACTTAAAACTTAAAATTTCAGCTTTATAATCATACATCTTGGTAAAGAAAATTAGCTTTGGGATTCAAATCTCATTGTGCTTATAGCACATAATTTCTCAAAGTACAATTCCAATTAGGACTCAAGGTCTCATACATCAAAATCATATTAAATTTTCTCAAGATTCATGCTTTTCATCATAAATATATATAACTTACTTTAAAATCGGGAAAATTCAGCTTTATGTACAAAAATATCATCATTCTCATTCAATTCAACTTTCAAAACATAGAGAGTATCATAATCTCATATAAAATCATATAGGGTATAAATTTGTGCTTCAAATTCATATCAAAACATGTAAAATCATGTATATTCATAAACGAAAAATTACCTTTGGGCACAAGAACGAAAGATTGTTCTTGTTGAAAAATCCCACATACCTTGAATGATGAACTTTAGATCGATACTCGTTTTTTAGATGTTAACCGTGCCTTTGAATGATGGTTCTTGGAGTTCTTGAACTAGGAACTTGGAATCTTGAATAAATTTGTAGAAATAAATGAGGAACTTTGGAGGTTCTTGAACTAGGAACTTGGAATCTTGAATAAATTTGCAGAATTAATGGTGAACTTTGGAGGTTCTTGAAGTTGGATGTAGGAGCTTAGGGTTTTCTTTTTGAGGGAATTTGATGAAATATAGCATATAATGCTTCAAATAGGCTTTAATATAGGGTTTGGACGAATTTTGGGTGAGGGGGAATGACCAAAACGCCCCTAAAAATTAAATAATTCTCGAATCTGTCCTTTGGTGGACTGTTTTGATAGTCTGAAGTAGATTAACCATAACGTTTTACTCCGATATCCAAATTGGATGAAACCAGTTTCATTAGAAAGAGGACTCTCATATATTTCCGTTGATATATAGTATCTCACCCAGATTATTATGTACGAGGAGTTATGATTGTTTGAAGTTGACCCAAAAATTCACTTTTGATAGGCTGAAGTAGATCGACCATAACTTTTTGCTCCGATAGAAAAATTGGATGAAACCAATTTCATCGGAAAGAGGACTCGCAGAGATTTCTGTTTATATATAGTAGATCACCCAGATCATTATGTACAAGGAGTTATGATCGTTTAAAGTTGGAGAAAAAATATGCCAGGCCTCAATACTTTTTTTTCACTGCACGTTTTACTGTTCACTACTATTCACGGTTCGATCGGAATGTTCATAACTCGTCGCTCGGGTGTCCATTTTGGATGATCCACATATCGTTGGAAAGATTATTCGATACTCTACTCAATGGTGGATCATAATCTAAGATATTCCACATGGAAAATTTATAATTCATTCTAGAAGATAGAACCCAACACGTTTACGCACAAAATTTCAACGAAAAATTTCTCGGGGTATTACATCATCTCCCCCTTGGAAACATTCATCCTCGAATGTCGATGAATAAGTACAGAATACCATGGAAATGAGGACAAAAGGCTGGGATAACGAAATTAATCCACTTACTTCACTCCAAACTTTCGAATACTTCATAGAACATGCGATTCATAATGAGAATGGTCACATAGTTGGATCTCAAACAAAGGAGACTGATTTTAAGGAATCGATATCTTTGGTTTATTCAGAGACTGAGAATCAAAGGTCTCGAAGGGGATCTCATCAAAAGAAGGACCACTTGTGCCCAAATGAAACGTCCCTCAACACTCCCTCCAAAAGATTCAAATGACATTGTTCGGGGAGAAGATGAACCATAATTTGATACAATCCTATTGTATGGGAACAAGGACCCATATGGCATAAATTAAGATAGAAATTTCTAGGTCTTGGGAAACATAACTCCTTGCTTCAAAACTTAGCAACACTTCCCAACTACTCCCTCGACTATGTTCAAGCCTAACTCCAAGTACTCATGAGATACGCCACATAACACTATAATATTAATCTATATCATGAACCTCAATACACACTGAGCCTCACAACTCCTCACTTCAAACATAACTCTTATTGCTACTCCAACAACCATATACAATCTTATACTAGGGATCCGCTAACTTGTGGTGCATTCTTTTAGATATACAACCATAACATTCAAGCCTATACTCATAACCACATACGCACTTCGCACATGCACCTCTAAACGAACACTCATAAAGCATCTTCCTCGCTTTCTCTAAGATTCCATCAACTACATCATTCACACATACTGGTTAATTCTTTAAATGGCACACATAACATTTTCTCAACCAATTGAACTATACAAAAAAACTCTGTATTACTATTCTTACAACCTCAAAGAAGTGCATAAAACAAACGCACAACAATCTTTCCAAATAAACATTTAAAACTTCAACTAACCACGGTATGTATCAAGGACTTAGCCTCAATCTAACTTCACTTCACCGACGTGAGCACACCACCTTCTATCATAGATAAGGAAGTATCTTCTCTCCCTTCTAGACAACTTCTCAACATCATTAGCTTGACTTAATGAAAAGGTCACAAAATTTTAAAACATGAAGACCTGAAACATAAAGGGATAATGTAAATAGCTTGACTCTCTTTATTGAGGCCTTAGGAATAAAATATCAAATACAATGGGTTCATTAAGGTATCAAAACTGAAGACACCCATAACGGAAACTGAATCTCACTGATTAATAAGAGTATTGCCTGAGTACTGGAACTAAACATACTGTAAAACTTGAGTACATGAGTCATGGGCGGCATGCCCTGAATTTAGAGCTCATAACTTATGGAATGTGATTCCAACTGCTAGAAGAACTGGAATTTCTCATTTTTGGAAACTAGAAGAGTATGTAATTCTCCATCACGTGTATGATCATGAATTAAGATCATGGAACTGAAATGTAAAGCATGAGTAGGTTTTGGGACAGCTGAAAATACTGAAATAACATTGGGTCAAGCACTGATCTTTCTCACAGCAAATTTACAACTTACTGGTACTTCTACTAAAATGTAAAAGCTTGACTTGACTACTTGTTCTATCATCTCCCCCTTAGCTTTAAGCCACCACTCAAATTCTCAAATGCTTACTAATTTTGAATCTCCACGAACATCTCTATCACTGGAATGTACACCATCTAGTACTTCAACTCTTATTTCTATTAGCTCAACTTGAGTACTTTCTAGCCTTTTGATAGACCGTGCTACTTCTATCTTCTCCCTCTAATACCATGCTTATGAACTTATGTTTCTAACCCATAAGAATCAAAATCACACTTAAGAGGCTCAACATTTCCAATCATATGCCTTGCCTTAACTTAGCCATCAAAACATCATCCATCGTCTAACTAGTATTTATCCATCTAACAATCCCATGGCACGACTCACTACACCACATACACTAATCCTCGAAATTAAAGCAGTCCCATAATATCTTGGGTGAACTTTCTCATCATAATATAATATTAAACTTAATTACAAGTCAACTACACTTAAACTCTTGTGTACACTGTTCAAGCCTATTAGGTCACTTCCGGCAACTAATACCATTAATCCGGAAACCGTCACATTCGGCTTCATGGTCACCAATCATTCAAACTTAAGGTCTCACACTTCACATAATTTACAACTCCATCTCACGCATAACTCCCACGTGAAGATTATAAAACAACACATCCACGAACACTAGCCCACTTAAACTTCATAACAATAATAATTGATCCTAATCATATAGCCTATCTTATTCAAAATCCATTAACACATCCTTCTTTCACCCGTCACTACTATCTATCCTTCATACACAACTTAACATAGTTCATAGCTCTCTACGTCTTAACTTAACTTCCTCTTGCAATCTGGAGAGCGCCTAGATTAATAACACTTACCCACCAAGTACTTTCATCAATAACCTATACTTTTCTAACACCACAAATACCATTAATAACTCTTTCCTTACCCTAAGCAAACAACAATCCACCTTAACTAATAACTCCTCCTCTAACTTTCACTAAACTAACCAACAAGGGTATATCACTTCATTACTAATTCAATTATAAGCAAAAATTCAGATATACATATTCAATAAATCGCCCTTACTACATTTCTTGTCACTACACTTCTAAACCCACACTTTCAAATAACACAGGAACAACAAGATAAATAACAAGTTGCTAGTGAATCAAAATAGGCCTCACACGGCTTCACTAGACTTTGGTTTTGTGTTTTGATCAAGAAAGTTATATGAATAATAAAGTAACTATGCTAGTGAATCGAAATAGGCCCCACATAGCTTCACTAGACTTTGGTTTGTATTTTGAACAAGAAAATGAGATGAATAACAAAGAAGCTATGCTACTGAATCGAAAGAGCCCACACGGCTTCACTAGACTTTGATTTTTCACAAACATAATGATAACAAGATTACATAATACAAGAGATAGAAACTTGACACACAACATTCAACGATCTAAGAATACACCTTACTCTGTCTTAATTAAATAACTCATAAGAATGAGGGCATAACTTTCAACTTAAGGAACTTAACACACTAGAGAGCTCCTCTCAAGCCCTTTGTGTAACTTTTCAAATTTCTTCTAGAAAATATAGAAGCATTACCTGGGGAAGAACTGGAGCTTGCGAATCATGCTATCTAAAAAATAATACATAGAGGGAGAAGTATAGATTAACATTGCAGATTCTGAGGAGGAATCTGAAAGCACATCTAACCTAGGATTAGTTCACGACTTTTATGAACATGAATAAAGTACTTCAATCTTTGGAACTCAAAAGCACTGACAGGATACTTTTTAACTCTCTTACAATCCCATAACTATCTACCGAGAATTAAGCTTAACTGTTTCTGATACCTTGAAAATGAGGTAGAGTTGGCCAGAATAGAGTAAGATGAGAATCTATATAAGCTTCTTGGAGAACCATTTTATAGCACGATCTTAGACTTGAAAGAAGGGAAACATTTCCTAAATGCCCTATAGCCTCTCGAAGAAAAATACAGACGTCTTCGTACCGTTCCACAAGAATCTACTAGACACGACTTAATAGACACCCTAGGACACTTGAACTCTGTGCTTTGATACCAAGTTTGTAACGCCCCAAAATCGGGTCTCGAGACGTCACACAGTGCTTAGGGTCACAAGTGACCCCAAGCTAACCCTTTTACTGGCATAAGTCATAAGCAACTGAATAAAACTACAAATCCATAAAAATCAGCAGAAATTAACTCTTTTCTGAATCTGATCGATACAAAAATAGAATTTTACAGGATTACAATTCTGCCATTACAACAAAAATTGAAACAAAATACATCAACTTCTATTGACTGTCTATGAAGCCTCTACTAGTACTGACTGTAGGTAGCCGGGTCATGACTCCCGACTACCCCAACTCAATACGACTGAATAAAGAAAATACAACACTATAACTCTGCAAAACAAACCCAAGCCCTTGAATCAAAAGGACTCATCACCTGCTGACTAGATACCATGAACTGACTAGATCTGAAGGTGCAACTATACCTTGTACCTATATTCTGAGAAAATGCAGCCCACATCCGAAGATGTGGGTCAGTACCATGGAAAGAAACCAAGTATATGGGGTTGTATGCAGTTGTATAAACATCATCATCATAAATATTTATAAGAAATATGCAGGATGTATGAAAGACTCACATAGCCCGAAGAAAATCATCATAATCATGAAAGGATGAAATAAGTATAATAACACATGTGAGTCAACATATAATTTGTCAATCACTTTCAGTTCATTAAGAATATCAATTCTCATTATGTAAATATCATTTAAATCTTTCAAAAGAATAACTTTCACAATTCCACTTTCAAATCACTTCACCATTCACCATAGACACAAGGAAACACACACACACTGGGAGATCCTATAACCGACATAAACCATGTGAGCTACATGGAGTCCAACGTATAACCCACGTTGGGGAGAGTCGTCCTATCCTTTCCATCAGAGTAGGACTTCCAGTATCAATTCAAAAACACTAGTGATCACTATATAAATCAACCTCAGGCTCACATCCTATGGGGGCACGTAGTTCTAGGGAAGTAAGGTCACTTTATACCTCCCACTCGGTGCTAAAGATTACTCCCAGACTTAGCTCAGAAATTTAAATCAGCTTCAGGCTCACATTAAAGAAAATTCACAATAAACACTTCAACAATTTTCATCGGGAGCCAATTTGCTACCCCTTTACCATAATCAATAAAAACATGGATTTCTTTCACAATCGAGTTCAAAATAACTACATTACGAACAAAAGGTCAAATCATTCAAAACATCTCAAATATTCAACATCAACGTGCATATAGCACAAATTTTGTCAAAATAATAATCTCAAATAGGGTTCCAACAACCCATACATCAATATCACCATAAAACCTTCCAAAGTTTCATACTATATGACATAAGCACAAAAATAATCACTTAAAACTTAAAATTTCAGCTTTATAATCATACATCTTGGTAAAGAAAATTAGCTTTGGGATTCAAATCTCATTGTGCTTATAGCACATAATTTCTCAAAGTACAATTCCAATTAGGACTCAAGGTCTCATACATCAAAATCATATTAAATTTCCTCAAGATTCATGCTTTTCATCATAAATATATATAACTTACTTTAAAATCTGGAAAATTCAGCTTTATGTACAAAAATATCATCATTCTCATTTAATTCAACTTTCAAAACATAGAGAGTATCATAATCTCATGTAAAATTATATAGGGTTATAAATTCGTGCTTCAAATTCATATCAAAACATGTAAAATCATGTATATTCATAAACGAAAAATTACTTTTGGGCACAAGAATGAAAGATTGTTCTTGTTGAAAAACCCCACATACCTTGAATGATGAACTTTAGATCGATACTCATTTTTTAGATGTTAATCGTTCCTTTGAATGATGGTTCTTGGAGTTCTTGAACTAGGAACTTGGAATCTTGAATAAATTTGCAGAAATAAATGGTGAACTTTGGAGGTTCTTGAACTAGGAACTTGGAATCTTGAATAAATTTGCAGAATTAATGGTGAACTTTGGAGGTTCTTGAAGTTGGATGTAGGAGCTTAGGATTTTATTTTTGAGGGAATTTTATTAAATATAGCATATAATTCTTCAAATAGGCTTTAATATAGGGTTTGGAAGAATTTTGGGTGAGGGGGAATGACCAAAACGCCACTAAAAATCAAATAATTCTCGAATCCGTCCTTTGGTGGACTTTTTTGATAGTCTGAAGTAGATTAACCATAACGTTTTACTCCGATATCCAAATTGGATGAAACTAATTTCATTAGAAAGAGGACTCTCATATATTTCCGTTGATATATAGTATCTCACCCAGATCATTGTGTAGGAGGAGTTATGATTGTTTGAAGTTGACCCAAAAATTCAGTTTTGCTAGGCTGAAGTAGATCGACCATAACATTTTTCTCCGATTGACAAATTGGATGAAACTAATTTCATCAGAAAGAGGACTCGCAGAGCTTTCCATTGATATATAGTAGATTACCCAGATCATTATGTACAAGGAGTTAGGATCGTTTAAAGTTAGAGTAAAAATACGTCAGGCCTCAGTACTTTTTTTTTCCTACATGTTTTACTGTTCACTACTATTCCCGGTTCGATCGGAATGTTCATAACTCGTCACTCGGGTGTCCGTTTTGGATGATCCACATGTCGTTGGAAAGATTATTTGATACTCTACGCAATGGTGGGTCATAATCTAAGACATTCCACATGGAAAATTTATAATTCATTCTAGAAGATAGAACCCAACACGTTTACGCACAAAATTTCAATGAAAAATTTCTCGGGGAATTACAGATTCGAACGTAGTTTAGAGCAAGGACCTGCAACTGCAGGAGGCTATCAGGTGGAAGGTTGAAGGAGATCGGAAGCATTTCTATATAGGGCTCAAGTAAATGGACAGGTTGGAAGTCAAGAGCCCCATTTTCAAGAAATATCAGATTGTGACTACAACTCTGCATGAGTATCCAAAACTTGAGCACTAATTCAATAAATATGAGTTGGCATGGATGAGTCAACCATTTGGAACCTATCAACCGAATCTTGTTCGTGAGTTTTTTGCCAACTACTTGTCATTACTGGAGAAGGACTGTCCACCAGGTGCATCAGTCAACAACATGAACAATTTAGCCACAGTTCCTGTGCGAGAGGTCAACATAGATATCTCAGAGCGTACAATGAATTGGTTCCTGTTCGGGCCTGAATATCAGATACCGGGTGCATACCAGATTTGGAGAATTGATTGTTCATGATGAGCAACCAAAGGCCTTGGTTGGCCAGAATATTGACAGAAGAAGGTGAGCCTGCTTTGTTGCACAACCCCCGTGAAAGGATATCTAAGTCGTCCCTAAGCTTTAGGGCCAAGTTCTGGTGGGAAATTGTGAGACTGAGGATAATGCCAACAGGCGGTGATGACCGCTTAGAAATCAATAGAGTTGTGATTGTTGTTGCATTGATTGAAGTATTGACGGTGGATTTCAACCACATTATTTTCGATAAATTGTTTACCCGCGCTCACAAAACCACTACTGCACTGCCATTCCCATGTGTTATCATAGCTTTGTGCAAGCAGGAAAATATCCCTTTAATTAGTGGAATTGATAATGAGGTCCAGACAATGCACAAGTAAGATATTGAGAAGACAGGGGATGCCGCAATATTTATATGAGAGTCAACAGACCTCCAGCTCATCAGACTCAGTCGGCACCGATTCCTGAGTGATCAAAAGTTCCCTGAGGTATGTCATTACCTCTTGCTACGTATTTGCCTCCTACCACATCTACAGGTTTATCTTCGATTCCAATGGGTGGGACTATAGATTCGGCGGCATTCCCACCCCAATATTCTTAATATAGGATGAACCAGGAGAACTTTGTGAAAGTGGTCCGAGCCCAGAAAAGATTTGAAAATAAGTTAGCCATATGGGGGAAGATTTTAAACCCTTTGTTGAAAGAATTGTAGAAGTAGTGGTACGTCCTTTCAGGAATATTTAGCAAAGGATGGACGATATGGAGGAATTAATCAATAAGAAGTTGGATGCCATGTCCATTCCAAATTTTGCCAAATTTATGGTGGAGTTTAGATAGGCTAAGGTAGATATAGTAGAACTAAAATGGCAGCCACAGCACTCCATGTTTGATTCAGTCAGGTGATCAAGAAGAAGGTCTTGTTGACTTAATGGGGAGACCAATCAAAGATAAAGGTAAGAAGCAGGTAGATGAGCTTGCTGAAAGAAAAGCTGAGAAGAGAAAAAGAAGGAAAGCCATGACACCAGAGGAACGAGAGCAGCATGATATGAGAAAAAAATAGAAAAAGATTAAGGAGAGAAGAAAGAAGAGAGTTGAAGACGAAATGGCTGGAGTGTCCACTAGTTTAGTCCCATCTAGGGGGCAAATTTCTGATCTTGTTCACGGTGAGACCCCTCCAATTCCGGAGGATGCTGATGTGAGGACCCCTACCACCATAGGGGTCAATGTTGCTGAAGACGAGGCAAAAGCGGCCTCAGACCATTTGACTGATGCCTCATCTGACTGAAAGGTTGTAAAAGTATTTTCCTCCCTTTGTTCTTACTTCACATGCATTGAGGACATTGTAATTTTTTTAGAAGGGGTGATACTTGTACCATAGGGGTTTTTGTTGCGGATGTTCTTTTCCCTCATGTTTATATAGGAGAACCGGCATGTTTAGTTTGCATTTTTAATTTCATGTGATATCCTATAAATATCGTCAAGTGATTATTAATATAAGTAAGTTTCTATTTTGTTGGCATCATTGTGTATATATGGATGATACATGATTGTGGCAAAGTATTTTAAATTTTTGAATAATTATTTCTTTTTACCATGTGGTAAAGTGTTGTGCAACCATTTGTGATTCTAAAACTGGAATTACAATGTAGAGTGAGGCAAAGCATAGCTATGTGATATGATTCCCAAGAGTTAGTAGGATAGGAATTAACTAAGTGCCTGGGTGTGTGAGTATTTGCGTAGTTCTTGCATTAGTGTTAACCTAGAATTGCCCGATTCATTGGATGTTGTCAAGTGTGTGACCCACTAAGATAGGATAGTAGGCCTCCTTGTTTTGTTAGTCTATTTAGCCAAAATAATGACCCACCAAAAACATTTTGTTCCTTTGTAAACCCAGTTGAGCCTTATTAGTGTTTGTTCTGTCCAAATAAGTTTCATTCACTCTCTAGAAGGTATTAACACTTAGCTTTGGCCCTGATCCAATTTTGGACATTGTGCACTTCAACTTAGGCAAATCGCCTAAGTTGAGGGTGGCTACTGTTGGATTGCTAGCAGCCTAGGAGGGCGAGTTGAAGTTGGTTTAAGAAGTAGCATCCGGCCTTGGTCTAGTTAGATATCTAAATAGATATTGTGCACCTCAACTGACTATATCAGCTTAAGTTGAGGGTGGCTGATATTGCTGTTCTTTTAAAAAAAAGTTTATGGAAAGGGTACGGATGGATAATAAAGGTTATAAATGAGAAAACAGATCTGTAATCTTGGGGAGTAGATACCAAAAAGGGTAAAGAGAGTAAAGTTTTGGTACTTTATCACTTGCCCAAATAATCAACCTTCACCGAGCCTAAAACCTCATTACAACCCTTAGAAAGTCCTGTTTGATCTTGGTGAGTCAATCATGAGGGAACGTTAGATGATAAGGGCAAGCTTATGGGTGTACACTATGTTTTCAACTTTGGTTCTAAAAGGGAGAGTCTTAGTTTCATCCACGACTTAAGTGTACAATGTGAGGTGGACTTCTTTGACTGTGAGGGTATGTTGAGTTATACCTGGTCTACTTATCTCTTTAGGGTATTGTATCAGTGGCTGTGAATATGCTGCTTAGTAATAAATGCCAAAAGTGGATCCATATGTGTTGAGATCACATAGCTGAATGGGCAGTTGAATAATTGTATGATTGTATTGGTTTGACTGTGAAATGCCCATCATGATGTTGTTCATATGTGCATCTTGGTGTTAAGTTGCTTGAGTACAAGAAATTGCCTTAAGTTGAGGGTGTTGATGTTTCGACTTTTGATGGAACATTTTAAGCCTTTTTCTTAGGATAATTGTGTGTTTTCAAGCTACTATTATTGTATTTAACATTAGACTTTAGTGTTTTTAGGATAAGAACTGAGCGTAAAGAATAACTTTGATAAACTGGGCAAAACAATGAAAAATGACAAGTGACGTCTTAGGCAACGGACCGTCGACCCTGCGAAAAACCGTAGCCTAAACTGTCTCCCAAAAGCAAAAGGCAGTTTCACTGGACTACCCGCGATGGTCCAAGCGATGGACCGTCAACCCTGCAATGAACCGTCGGCCTAAACCATTGCCAAGAAATAGAATGCAGAATCACTGGAAGTCCTGCAATGAACCAGGCGATGGACTATTGACCCTACAATGAACCGTCACCCGACCCATAGCTAAAAAATAGAAGGTGGTATCACTGGAGCTCAAGCGACGGTCCAGGCAATGGACCGTCGCCTCAGCGATGAACCGTCACCCGACCCGTTGAGTATGACGTGGAAACTCTGAGTTTAAATTTTAAAACCACAGTCTTAGAATCATATAAATACTAAGTATTAGGTTTTGTTTTGGGATTTTGGACAGCAGTATCATACTTTCTCCTCTATTGAGAGCATTGTAACATTTTTCTTTGAGATCTGAAGCTAGAGCTTGAGATCTGAATATTATTTCCATATTTTCCCTTGAAGACGAAGAGAAACAATATTGTAACTTTTGTAAGTATTCTCTTGAAGTTATTTATAAACATCAATGATATCTTTTATCGATATGATCCCATGAATACCACTTGTCTGAACAAGAAAGTAGATGTTGGGAAAAGAGGTGATTCACATGAAATCCATAGATTTACCCTTTGAGTTAAGGGCTAATGACCTAACGGGATCAACCCTCATGAGAAATATACTGAATAATACATGAATCCTTTAAGTTCGAAAGAAGTAAAGGGTGAAATACCCATTAAGTTGAGAAACAAGTGGGTAATCCTTAGAATTCAATATTTATTGCAATTGAAATCAGAAGTTAGAAATCGAACACAAATTTACAACCCCAACTATTTGAACATCTTGGTGAGCATAACTCTAGTTACCTCATTCTCATTGAAGTTGTACTTGCATTAACTCTTATTAGTTGGATCTCTATGTGATACAGGAATGAAAGAATATTATTAACACAATAAAACCCCCTTTATTTTGGAAACTCAGATCAACAGTCCATTAAGAATCAGCTTACTTAGTTGCACAAGTTTTCCCTGTGGGATTCGACCCGAACCTTTGTTGGGTTCTATATTTGACAACAACCGCTTACACTTTCATAATAAAGTTATAATTTGGGTATATCAATGGAGTGTGCGCCTCATGCTCTATCACATGCTCCCTAGGGTGGACTGCAGCGTGCGTCACACGCTAATCATATGCACCTACTATTTTAGACTTCCAAACATGCCCCAAATGGATTTCAAAAATTCCTAAACTCACCCAATAGGACCTATTAATATCTCCGATCATGAATCAACTTAAAATTGACATTCTAAGGTCGTAAGGGTCAAAAATAAAGTCATGGAAATTTTGAGGTCGGAAATAAGACCAAGTGTCAATACTTAGCTTAAAAATTTTCAAGTCTGGAACCTCTTTTATGTTATGCAAGACTGAATTAGACTAAGACTTTTACGGGGTCTTATAATATCTCCCCCTTGGGAACATTCATCCTCAAATGAGACTAACTAAAATGACTACTGAGAAACTATACTGATACTCACATGCACAACCAAGACATGATTGAACTTGAGGACATGACACATGACTGAAATTATTAATAAACTAAATTTTCATACTAAAAATGCATAACTGAAGCATGACTGAATTCTGAGGAAATGACACCTGACTGAGCTATTTCATGAGGGTATGCATGATATGAGAATGCTATGCAACTGAACTGATATCTAACTCATACAGGAAATCTAAATATAGAACTGAGTAGATTCAAGGAAAACTGTTACCTTGAGATAAATATGAGTTTATGGAGAAGAGGTGAGGATACTTGGATCGCATATCTACTTCTTCTTCCCAAGTAGATCCCTTGACGAATTGATTCCGCCAAAGAACTTTAACTAGAGGGACCTTTTTGTTCCTCAGTCTGTGAATCTAACGGTCAAAGATTTCAACTTTGATCTCTTCATAAGAGAGGTTGTTCTGAACATCTATGTCCTCAATAGAAACTATGGTTGTTGGGTATCCTATGCATTTCTTTAGAAAGGAGACATGAAACACTAGCTGCACTGAAGCTAAGTCTAAAGGCAACTCAAGCTCGTAAACTACATTTCTGAAACGGCTGAGAATTCGGTAAGGACCAACAAACCAGGGACTAAGCTTCCCGTTCTTGCCAAACCTCTTCAATTCTTTCATAGAAGAAATTTTCAAATACACAAAGTCACCAGTCTCAAACTTGAGACATGCTCGTCTAAAGGATCTACCTGAATGGGCTGAGGTGCTGGTTGATTTCCTGTTCTTCTTCCATTCTTCTTGGGAGGCATTGTCTGTAAATGAAAGGAAGAAAAGGATTAGACTGAGAGTTTAGCTTGAGCTCATACTCACTTGCATGACATGAATTCTGAAATAAGGGAACTTTTCTTAAAACATCTCGTAGCCTATGTCCATAAGTGTGGTGCGCTAAACACCCATGCACAAGACTCTACTTAATACGGGTTTCATACTTCCTAGGACTCTGTTGAACCTTAGGATCTGATACCAAGTTTGTAACGCCCCAAGTCTATACCCCGGACGCTACACGATGGTTACGACCCCTGAGGACCACTAGCTAATCCATGACTGATATTTGTTGAGAGTACTGAATCATATACTGTAATAAATGTGAAAAATAGATTTAATTGCCATAAGGTTCAAATATATGAAATACTGATAAAGAATATCAAACTGTAATAGTAATCTATAAAACTGAATACTGTCTGAAAACTCATCTGAAAATCCTCTAACTGAACTGTTTGAAAAAAGAGTCGATAGGAAAATCCCCCAACTAACTCTATCTACTAAAATAATGCATCTACTGAAAAACTAAAATAAAATAATATCCTCGATATATGAGGACTCACTACTAAGTCTGACACTGCTGGCTGAATCTAAATCTATCTATGTGCGGTCGGGAACCTGAGCATCCGAACCTATGATATGAGACATCATAGCGCAAGGAAAGCGTATACATTAATATGTGGAATGTACTGGTATACTAGATGAGGTAAGGTTGAATGCAAGGGTTCATATGCATGAACAATAACTGATTGAATGATAGAGAATAACTGAACATGAGAGTGTATAGATAACTGAAACTACTGTAAATACTGTGTATATATCTATAAATTGTAACTGAGCTTTTCTGAAGGTAAGTATTATGTTCTGATACTGAGTAACTGATAAATATGATATTATTGATATTTGAGTTACTTATACTGATTGACTGTGTCTGACTGTCCTGATTCTATTGAATTGAACCGAGTTCTATACTGAAGACTAAAATTGAGACTGTGGGAGGTAATCATCTAACCAACATGCCCCAAATAAGATAACTGAGTTGGGGTCCAATCTGTAACCCCAATTAGAAGAGTGTCAATACCATGCCATGGGTAAAAACAAGTAAAAAGATACCCTCATCTAGCAGGTACTCTAATGAGAACGATCAAACCCTCAACTGGCAGGTTAAAACACCTCATCAACCCTCAACTGGTGGGTTTGATGTCTCAAACTAAGCTGGTTACGTAGTCTTAGAACGCAAGGATTGCTTCTAGAGATCACACCCTCAACTGGAAGGTGAGCCCTTATCCTTGGGTTCACTCGATGTTGAATCCTATCCCAACTGAAAGACACTAAACTGATTACTCTGAACTAGACTGGACTGAGTACTAAGTTTACTGAGTTTTCCTGAGTTTTATAACTAACTGAGTTCTACTGAGTTTTACTGAGTTCTGTGACTGATGGAATTCTACTGATCGTGACATGACTGATACTATTCTGTAACTGACATTGGCTCTAGGTGCACAGCTAAATTATCGAGTATTAAATACCCCTACTTAATAGCATCAAAGTAAATCATAACAATAATCACTTGTTCATAATCCGACCATAGAGATATTTTAGCAAACATTTGTAATGCATTTACTTATACATGAATGGGGAATACATGCTATCATGTTATAATGGCACTATTTCATTCACATAGGCATTTTATCAAAAACATGGGGAGCATGCTTAGGTTATACAATAATCAACACATATAATTATCATGGCTACATCAATCAACTTGCAAATTGAAGGATTTATTATGAAGATTATGTAATCCAACACATATATTGATTAATTTCATGAAAGCTTGTAATTTAATCATGGACTAAGACCCAACAATAACATGAACATGAATTCAATTCTATTCAAACATGGAAGTTCATAATTCAACAATCTTGTAGTTTTAAAATGGATTCGTGGACTCTATGGGTGAAAGGAACCCATAGATGAACACCTAACATACGTTGGTTTATGAATTCACAAAGATTGTGGTATGTTCTTGAGAGTTGATTCTTGAGCTTGATGAAACTAGGGCTTGGTTCTTGATAGGGTTTTTGTGAAAAATGATGTATCTATGCTATTTGGGAATGAAATCAAGTGTTTAGGATGTTTTATATGTGAGCTAAAAGACCCTATTGCCCTCCAATACGTGGAGTCTAAAGCTAAAAATTCTAGGAGCATGCATCGCATGCTCTGGAGCTTAGAAATAGAGCGTGTGTTGCATGCTCTATCGCATACTCCCTGGGGTAGACTGGAGCGTGTGTCGTGCGCTAATCGCACGCAGCTACTGATTTGGACTTCCAAACATGCCCCAAATGGATTTCAAAAATTTCAAAACTCACCCAATAGGACCTATTAACATCCCCGATCATGAATCAACTTAAAAATTGACATTCTAAGGTCGTAAGGGTCAAAAATGATGTCATGAAAATTTTGAGGTCAGAAATAAGACTAAGTGTCAATACTTAGCTTAAAAAATTTCAAGTCTGGAACCTCTTTTATGCTATGTAAGACTGAATTAGACTAATACTTTTACTGGGCATTACAATATCTCCCCCTTGGGAATATTCATTCTCGAATGAGACTAACTGAACTGACTACTGGGAAACTGTACTGATACTGACATGCACAATCGAGACATGATTGAACTTGAGGGCATGACATATGACTGAAACTACTGATAAACTGAATTTCCTTTCTAAAAATGCATAACTGAAGGATGACTGAATTCTGAGGACATGACACCTGACTGAGTTATTTCATGAGGGTATACATAATATGAGAATGCTATGCTACTAAAATAATATCTAACTCATACAGGAAATCTGAATATGGAACTGAATAGATTCAAGGAAAACTGCTACCTTGAGCTGAATCTGAGTTTGTGGAGATGAGGTGAGGATACTTGAACCGTATATCTGCTTCTACATCCCAAGTAGCTCCCTCAACAGACTAATTCCACCAAAGAACTTTGACTAGAGGGACCTTTTCGTTCCTTGGTCTGTGAATCTGACGGTTAAGGATTTTGACTGGGATTTCTTCATAAAAGAGGTTGTTCTGAACCTCTATGCCCTCTATAGGAACTATGGTTGTTGGGTCACCTATGCATTTCTTTAGCAAGGATACATGAAACACTGGGTGCACTGAATCTAAGTATGAAGGTAACTCAAGCTCGTAAGCTACCTTTCCGAAATGGCTGAGAATTTGTAAGGACCAATATACTGGGGACTAAGCTTCTCCTTCTTGCCAAGCTTCTTCACTCATTTCATAGGAGAGATTTTCAAATACATAAAGTCACCAATCTCAAACTCATGATCCTTTCTTCGCACATCTGCGTACAATTTCAATCGGCTATGAGCTATTTTAAGCCTTTCCCTGATCAGCTAAACTTTTTCTGAGGTATCAAATACCAAGTCAGGCCCTACCACTGCGGCCTGACCTACTTCAAACCAACCAATGGGAGATCTACATCTCCTCCCATAAAGCGCCTCAAACAGAGCCATTTTAATGCTGGAATGGTAACTTTTATTGTATGCAAACTCTATCAAGGGCAAGTGGTCATCCTAACAACCCTTAAATTCAATGGCACACGCTCTTAGCATATCTTCCAAAGTCTGAATGGTCCTTTCTTCTTGACTATTTTTTGAGGGTGGAAGGTTGTACTGAGGTAAACTTGGGTACCTAGACCCTTTTGGAAGGCTTTCTAGAAATGAAAGGTGAACTGAGTACCTCTGTCTAAAATGATGGACAATAGGACACCGTGCAATCTAACCAACTCTATAACATAGTGCTTGGCATAATTCTCAGCTGAATAATAGGTATGAACTGGTAAGAAATGAGCTAATTTGGTCATCCTATCCATAATGACCCAAATTAAATCATTCTGGCGATGAGTACAGGGTAAACCCATCACAAAATCCATGTTAACCTCTTCCCACTTCTAAGTAGGAATATTGAAATCTTGTATAGCTCCATTAGGATTCTGATGCTCAATCTTAACCTGCTGACATATCAAGCACTTGGCTAAAAACTCTGCAATATCTCTCTTCATCCCACTCCACCAATAGACTCCCCGCAAGTCACGGTACATCTTGGTGGCCCCTGGATGAATCGAGTAGCGTGCACTATGCGCTTCTGCAAGAATTTGCTGCCTCAAGTCATCTACACCTGGCACACATAGCCGACTCTGGCAACGCAACATACCATCTCCCCCTTGGGAGAAAACCTCTACTTTATGATCTCTGATTGACTCCTTTAACTTAACTAGACTGGGATTCCTATCCTGCTTTTCCTTTACCTCAGAAACTAGATAAACTACATTCTACTGAATCGACTAAGGGGACACCTAGACGGGCAAGCTGATGAACTTCTTGAACTAACTTCTTCTTATCATCTTCCATGTGAGCAACACTACCCATAGAAATCTTGCTGAGAGCATCAGCCACTACATTGGCCTTGCCCAAATGATACAGAACACTTATGTCGTAATCTTTTAACAACTATAACCACCTTCTCTAATGCAGCTTCAGGTCTTTCTGAGAAAATACATACTGGATACTTTTATGGTCTGTGAACACATCAACATGCACCCCATACAAATAGTGCCTCCAAATCTTTAAGGAAAATACTTCAGCTGCTAACTCAAGGTCATGAGTGGGGTAGTTATTTTCATCGGGCTTAAGTTGTCTAGAGGTATAGGCTATTACCTTACCTATCTGCATTAAAATGCTCCCTAAACCAACTATGGAAGCATTACAATATACCATAAACCCATCTGAACCATCTGGTAAAGTCAAAACTGGGGTTGTAGTGAGTCAAGTCTTTAACTCCTGAAAACTCTTCTCACAAAAATCTGACCACTGGAATTTGACATTCTTCTGAGTCAATCTAGACATAGGGGATGCAATAGATAAAAATCCCTCAATAAACCATCGGTAATAGCCGGCCAAGCCCAAGAAACTCCTGATATCTGATGGAGAGATGGGTCTGGGCCAATTTTTTATTGCTTTAGTCTTTTGGGGATCAACTCTAATGCCATCACCGGAAATGATATGGACAAGGAAAGCTACTAAACTTAGCCAAAATTCCACGCTTACTGAATTTTTCAAATAGCTAATGATTTTTTAGAGTCTGTAATACTATTTTGAGATGGTATGCATGATCATACTCACTAAGGAAGTAGACAAGAATATCATCTATGAAGACTATGATGAACATGTCCAAGTACTGCTTGAACACACAATTCATCAAGTCTATGAAAGTTTCTAGGGCATTGGTAAGACCAAATGACATGACTAAGAATTTAAAGTGACCCTACCGAGTTCTGAAGGTTGTCTTCGAAATGTCATATTCTCTGACTCTTAGCTGATGATAGCTTGATCTGAGGTCTATCTTAGAAAAGTAACTGGCACCCTGAAGTTGGTCAAACAAGTCATCGATTCTGGGAAGTGGATACTTGTTCTTGATCGTGACTTTATTTAGCTGATGGTAGTCAATACATATTTTGAGAGAATCGTCTTTCTTACGCACGAATAGAACTGGTGTACCCCACGCGGATACACTGGGTCTGATGAATTTCTTATCTACGAGACCTTTCAACTGTTCTTTTAACTCCTTGGACTCTGCTGGAGCTATTCTGTATGGTGGGATAGAGATGGGCTGAGTATCTGGAAGAAGGTCAATTTCAAAGTCAATTTCCCTTTCAGGAGTAACTCTAGGAAGATCTTCGTGAAATACATTTGGGAATTCACATGCTACTAACACTGATTCAAGATTAGGGGTATCTTAACTAGAGTCTTTAACTCAAACGAGATGGTAGATATATCCCTTAGACATCATTTTCTTCCCCTAAGGTAAGAAACAAGTTGACCCCTAAGTGCTGAAGTACTACCCCTCCACTAAAGTTTAAGTTCATTCAAAAACTGAAAATGGACAATTCTATTTCTATAGTCAACTGAAGCATAGCATGAATGAAGCTAATCCATGCCGAGAATGACATCAAAATCTTTCATCTCTAATTCTACTAAGTCTGCTGATGTGACTTTCTGAGATACCATAACTGAATAGTTTCTGTATACCCATCGGGCTATGATATATTTACCCACTAGGGTAGAGTCTGAGAAAGGCTCTGCTAGGATTTTGGGACTGACTCCGAAGTCAACAGCTATATAAGGAGTTACAAAAGACAAGGAAGCTCCTGGATCTAGCAAATCATAAATATGTAAATGGAAGATCTGTAACGTACCAGTGACCACATCAGGAGAATTTTCCTGATCTTGTCTAGACTGAAGTGCATAGAACCTATTTGGGCATTGCCCACTGGTGGCACTAGAAGTGGCACCCTACTGATTCAGGTGACCTAACTGAGCTGAAGAAAAATAATACTGACCTTGATAACCTGGATGAACACAATCTCTGACCCTGTGGCCTGGCTTGCCATTTTCAAAACAAACATTACTTCCAACTCTGCAGACACGCTGATGGTTTCTGCCATATATCTGACAAAGAGGATTTGTTCGAGCACTGCTAACACTAACTTGATATTTAGAGCCTGGTGCCCTATCCTTGTTACTATTTCTGAACTTAGGTATTGGAGCACTGGTTGAGGATGGAGCTGGAACTGGATATTTTAGGTAAAACTGGGAATGGTTATCGCCCTCTGACTTAGGCTGATTGAAATTTAAGCTACCTATTCTAGATCTCTTATTTTCCCTATCCTTCTCCCTATTCTTAGGCTCCTCTATCTGCTGAGCATGGACCATGAGCCTAGATATGTCTATCTCCTTAATCAACATTGCGGTCCTACACTCCTTGACCACACTATTAGACATGCCAGACACAAACTTACTCATCTTAGATCTGCTATCTGCTACCACGTGAGGAGTGTATCTGGCTAACTGAGTAAACTTGAGAAAATACTTTTTCACTGTCATATTTCCCTACTTTAGATTAATAAACTCCAACACTTTTTCTTCCCTCAACTCCAATGGGAAGACCCTATCCAGAAAAGCATTGGCAAACTTCTCCCATTCTACGGGCTCTATATCATCGGCCCTCTCTGTCTTTCACTGCTTGAACCATGAGTGATCCACATCCTATAACTGATATGTGACTAACTCAGCACTCTCACTATTTGTCACCCCCATAATATCTGTGACTTTTTGTACCTGATCAAGGAATTTCTATGGGTCCTCATCTGACTTAGACCCTGTAAATGATGGATGATTCATTTGGGTGAAGTCCCAAATCCTGGATGCAGTAGTATTGCCTACCGAGTTGGCCAAAATGGCAGCAGGGCATTTATTTTAGGCTGCTACTGAATTGGCTAGAGTAGTAAATGCAGGCCTGAATTCCACATAGGAGACATGCTCGTCCACAAGATCTTCCTGAACGGGCTGAGGTGCTGGCTGGTTTCTTGTTCTTCTTCTATTCTTCTTGGGAGGCATGTTCTGTAAACAGAAGGAAGAAAAGGATAAGACTAAGAGTTTAGCTTGAGCTCATGCTCACTCATACGACATGAATTCTAAAATAAGGGAACTTTTTCTAAAACATCTCATAGCCTCATGTCCATAAGTGTGGCGTGCTACATACCCATGCACAAGACTCTACTTGATACAGCTTTCCGACTTTCTAGGACTTTGTTGAACCTTAGGCTCTGATACCAAGTTTGTAATGCCCCTAGTCTGTACCTTAGACGTTACACGGTGCTTATGACCCCGGAGGACCACAAGCTAACACATGACTGATATCTGTTGTGAGCACTGAATCATATACTATAATAAATGTAGAAAATAGGTTGAATTGCCAAAAGGTTCAAATATCTGAAATACTGATAAAGAATATCAAACTGTAATAGTAATTGTAAAATTGAATACTATCTGAAAACATGTCTGAAAAGCCTTTAACTGAACTGTCTGAAAATGGAGTTGATGGGATAATCTCCCAACTAACTCTATCTACTAAAAGAATGCATTTACTGAAAAATTAAAATAAAAGCATATCCTCGATAGATGAGTACTCACTACTAAGTCTGACACTGCTGGCTGAATCTGAATCTGTCTATGTGTGGTCGGGAACCTGAGCATCCAAATCTATGATATGAGACATCATAGCGCAAAGAAAGAGTATGGGTCAGTACATGGAATATACTGGTATGCTAGATAAGGTAAGGCTGAATGCAAGGGTGCTTATGCATGAATAATAATAGACTGAATAATAGAGAATAACTGAACATGAGAGTGCATAGATATTTGAAACTACAATAAATATTGAGTATGCAATACTGTGCATATATCTCTATACTGTAACTGAGCTTTTCTGAAGTTAAGTACTGTGTTATGATACTGAGTAACTGATAAATCTAAGATTTCTGATATCTGAGTTACTGATACTGATTGACTATATCTGACAGTCCTAATTCTGTAGAACTGAACTGAGTTCTATACTGAAGACTAAAACTGAGACTGCGGGTGATAATCATCTAACCGACATGCCCCAAATAAGATAACTGAGTTGGGGTCTAATCTGTAACCTTAATTAGAAGGGTTTCAGTACCATGCCATGGGTAAAGACAACTGAAGAGATACACTCATCTGGAAGGTAATCTAATGAGAATGGTGGAACCCTCAACTGGAAGGTTAAAACACCTCATCAACCCTCAACTGGTAGGTTTGATGTCTCAACCTACGCTAACTACATAGTTTTGGAACACAAGGATTGCTTCTAGAGATCACACCCTCTACTGGCAGGTGAGCCCCCATCCTTGGGTTCACTCAGTGCTGAATCCTACTCCCAACTGAAAGACACTAAACTGATTATTCTGAACTGGACTGGACTTGGTATTGAGTTTACTGAGTTTTCCTGAGTTTTATAACTGACTGAGTTCTACTGAGTTCTGTGAGTGGCAGAATTTTATTGATTATAACATGACTGATACTATTTTGTAATTGATACTGGCTCTAGGTGCACAGCTAAATTGTCAGGTATTAAATATCCCCAGGACTCGATAGCATCAAAGTAATCGTAACAATAATCACTTATCCATAATTCATCCATAGAGACATTTTAGCAAACACTTGTAATGCATTTACTTATACATGAATGGGGAATACATGCTATCATGTTATAATAGCATTATTTCATTCACATAGGCATTTTATCAAACACATAGGGAGAATGCTTAGGTTATACAATAATCAACACATATAACTATCATGGATACATCAACCAACTTGCAAAATTGAAAATTTTATCATAAAGATCATGTAATCCAACACATATATTGATTAATTTCATGAAAGCTTGTAATTTAATCATAGACTAAGACCCAACAATAACATGAACATGAATTCAATTCAATTCAAACATGGAAGTTCATAATTTGACAATTTTGTAGTTTTAAAATAGATTCATGTACTCTATGGGTGAAAGGAACTCATAGATAAACACCTAACATACCTTGATTTGTGAATTCGCAAAGATTGCGGTGAGTTCTTGAGAGTTGATTCTTAAGCTTGATGAAACTAGGGCTTGGTTCTTGAGAGGGTTTTTGTGAAAACTGATGTATCTAAGCTATTTGGGGCTTAAATAAAGTGTTTTGGACATTTTATGTGAGCCAATAGACCCTATTACCCTCCAATATGCGGAGTCTAAAGCTGAAAATTATAGGAGCGTGCTATGGAACGTGCGTCGCATGCTCTAGAGCTCTGGAATGGAGCGTGTATCACATGCTCCCTAGGGTCGACTAGAGCGTACATCGCGCGCTAATCGCACGTACCTACTATTTTGGACTTCTAAACATGCCCCAAATGGATTCCAAAAATTTCAAAACCCACCTAATAGGACCTATTAACATCCCCGATCATGAATCCACTTAAAAATCATCATTCTAAGGTTGTAAGGGTCGAAAATAAAGTCATGGAAATTTTGAGGTCAGAAATAAGACTAAGTGTCAATACTTATCTTTAAAAAATTCAAGTCTGGAACCTCTTTTATGCTATGTAATATTGAATTAGACTAAGACTTTTATGGGGTCTAACACGAGTCATCAAGCAGTCATCATGCCAAAGATGGATACATTGGTGTTCATTGGGGGTTTTTTACCAGTTTTGGAGTACGAGGTTGGATTTCTAGATTGGACTAGGCATATTCTTAGGCTATACTCTTCTAAGAAGGACATGGTTAATGAATTTATTAGAGAATCAGTATTTCCACTCTTTTTGGTACCAAAGCACTTGATAGTAGTTGGGTCTTCCTACAATCAAGTTATTGATTAAGTGAGAGCCTTAGAGAGAGAATGTATTAAGACTTATATAGGTGGAGGCAAGAGGCCATGCCATCAGTATAGTGCTATTGGTATTTTATCTGGGAATAAGGATCCTTCCAGTAGGGGTCAGCTTCACTTGCAGTCTATCAATTCTTTACATGTGTTATTTTAGACTATTAGTGGTTCTTAGATTATTCATGGTAATCATGGAGAGAAGAGTTCTCATCAGACCTTACGGAGTTTTGGCATAGGGTCCTCAAGCCATGGCGGTTATTCTATATTAAGAGGGGCAGTATCTTAAAGTATTCTAGGATCTTGTTTTGTCTATGTCGAGATGGGATACTAGTTTAGAGAGTTCCACAAATGTGAGTAAGTTGATCATGCAAAACTAACATATATTCCCTGCCAGCCTAGGGATTCTTGAGGCAGACTATGATTGCAGGAAGTATAATCATGGTAGTAGAGATTGCTCTCTATGATAGTCGGCTAGCCATTTGGGCTCAATTTTGTTTTTCCAGGATAGGGCCTCAGGAGTTTGTTATAATAGCAAAGAGATTGGTTACTAGTCTAGAGAGTGTCCCCAATATGGGATTTCTAGTCATTTAGCTTATTCAGATTAGCCTCATAATGTTATGGCATCTTTAGTTAGAGCTAATGCGCATGGCACCTCAGTTGATAATTTAGTCGATTGTTCCAAGTTTGATTCCATTCCAATATATTCTCCCTTAGACTCATCAGGCATGTGGTTATGGATTTGACCATGATTGGTGTTCTTTTAGTTCCCCATATTTACCTTTTTATTTATGTATATTGGGGTTTTATACCCATTAATGATTATATGCATTGATGACTTCATATTGGTTATTGTGTGCCTTGTTATTAAATTCATAATTATATGACTACTCTGAGGTTTATTTTTTTAGTAGTGCATGGAGTAGATCTATATTGATAATTTCTCCTATGGGTGGAGCATTTGGGTTCGAGTCCTATTTATCTTGGCATATTGGTTGTATGAGGCCTTTGAGTGGTACTTGTTATTGATGTTCATCTGGGTACCGCCTATTCATTATATTGATATTTATATTAATGTGTTATTATTATCATTGCTTGATGTTATTGATCCTTACTGGTTATCTGTTTAGACTAGTGTTATCTAGTTAGAATTCTATTCTTTGTGGTTCTTATTCGATGGTTTGAGCAGCTATAGTCTACTTTGATGATTTCTTCCCTATAGTGAGGTGAGGTTGATTGCTTTTATCTTTTATTGGTTATGTTAGATTGATTGTGGAGTTAATTGTAGCATTGAAGGTAAGTTGATCTTCTGTGGTTTTGTATGGTGCTAAAGTTAGCAATTTCGTTATATTGCCCGTTCTTGAGTTTGAGATTCTTATACTTGCCTCTTGGGTTTCAAGGGTTGTTGCATTGGATATACCTTATATATAGTCCATTTTTTAGCATGACTAGTTTAGGGTTTGTTCTTCATTGTGGCTATTTCATCGCCCGATAGCGGTTTTGATATTGATATCGAGAGGTCCTAGATTCATCTCTAGAATTCGTTGGGTTCATCTCCTTGTGATGGTTTGCCCTTGTCATTGGTGTGCAGATTGAATGTTTTTTTATTTTCGTGATGTGACTCTTGTCTAAAGTAGAGTTAGAGAGTTAGAGGCAGGTGGTCTTTCCTGTGATCTCTTCTTGAGTTGGCAAATCAAAACTCCTTCATTTGGAATTGGTTGGTTCATTTCCTGGTTGTGGTATTGACCTTGGTATTGGTGTCAACATTGATATTTTCTTCCTCAGTGAGGTGATTCATGGATTCACTAGTTGGTGAAGTATTTCAGAGTTTGATTAGCTTAATGAGGCTTGGTGGAGTATTTCTCCTTACTGATATGTACCTACAAGTATTTTTATGTCAAGATGGAGTATTGGACTAGTTAGTTCCGGCTAAAGTTGTGTGTCTTTGAGTTGCGGAAGTTTTTGCTATTACTAGTATGGTTGGTAGCCTTTATGAGTCCTTGAGTATGTTTTGATAGTTCATGCCTTCTAGCAGATATGGAGTGGGTTCCTAGAATTTCTCAGTCGGTGATTTATTGTAACACCCCGCATTTTGGGCTAGAACAAAAACTGTGCGTTTCTATGCATATATGATCCAAAATCCATAAATCCTATGAAAATTTGGCATGTTAAACAATTATGTAGTGTGGAACCTATTTGATCATGAATTGAGATCATAGAGGTCCCCAAACCCAAGGACGATTTGAAAGCTTTCCTATCATTTGAGTTTGAGTGAGCATCGAAACTTGGGTCAACTTCAATCAGCCATAACTCTTAGTATATAACAAATTAGGAGGCATACCATATATCAAATAAAAGCTTTTCAAATTATCTTTACAATGCCATCGGTTTTGCTTTAATCCAATATCGTAATATAAAGTTATGCTTATTTTACTTCAAAATATTTGTCTGCCAAAATGTAAGAATGAGGCTAACGACCTATCAGCTGTGTGACGGCTTGTCAGACCTGGTCATTAGCCTAAGGAAGTGAATGGTGAAAACCAGCCCAAAAGTGACAACCTGGGTGACGACTTATCACCTGAGTGACAGCCCGTCAACCCTGGTTGTCAACTGATGCAATTATGCAATTTTTTTGGATTCCTTAGGGGTATTTTGATCTTTCCCTCACTCCAAAAACCTTTCACATAAATTAAATTGCCCCCTTAAGCGTTATTAATCAATTACTATTAGTTTTACAACATCAAAAACTTCCTCTTCACTCTCAAAATAAGATCAACCTAGGGATTTCTCCAAGAACAAGAAATTCAAGAAAATCAAGCCTTAAGTTCAGGATTTCCAAGGAACAAATCGAGATTCAAGTTCTTCTCTTTAAACTAATTAATATAAGGTACGTGGGGTTTATCCTAAAACTACATGGGCTTGTTGAAATATTCAAGTATGATTTAAAGATCTATCAAGAATGAATTTAGAAAAGGGTTTTGGAATACATGACTTTATTATGCTTGATGAATGTTTAATTGTATTGTGATTTGGTATTTCGGCCTTTCCCCCTAAATTGATTTACATCTATATGTATATGTATGATATTGAAAATTTGATTGAGAGCATTATCATTGAAATCCCTCTCTTTGGTGATTTAGAGTTTATGAAACGGTTGAGAATGATTTGAAATGCATGATTTTTGGCTTGAAATTTTTTTACTCAATACCATAGTATTCTGAGCATGATTTAGAGATTGATGAGAGAGAGTTTCTTGATATAAATATGTTTTGCTTAAAAGAGAGATTTGCATGAGATTAAGGACTTTGACATGACCACCTTGTATCATTGAATGTTAACAAAGAGATTTGCATACATGTGTTCACTTGAGTATTTAAAGAAAGAGTTCTTGAAATGATTTATTGATATGGTGGTCCTAAACATATGTTTTGAAAACAGAGAATATAATATACTATTAGTGGTTCAGAGATGTGACTTGCAAGTCAATGGTATGACGATACCATATATGTGTATGCCATTACAGATTTAAAGATTTTAGAGTATATTTTCAAATAATTCATGTTTAAAGAATTAAAAATGGGCATAAAGAGAGTTAGGTGGTTACCCGAAGAAGGCATGAGTTCAAGTAACTCTTAGTCTGAAACCGTATTTGCCGATATGGGTAGATTATTATTGTACGCTGGCGACGGCCATGTGGCATAGTAGAGACAGAGACTCTGACCATTGCGGCACACTTGGGTTGGGGGTTTGGCTACCGAGTTAATGGCAGATTCCATATAGCCCGTGGAATTACTTAATTGTAGGGTATACCACCTAGCGCAGAAGTAATACAAAGAGTGTCACAGAGTTCAGATGATTTCACAGAGTCTTTTAAAATTGCCCTTGTGATTTCTTACTATATGATATGTTTATGAACTATTTTAAACTGCTCACAAATATGTTGAATATAAATGATTATTTTGGATTTGTTCTGCGTACCAGTACATCTATATTGACCCCCCTCTCCTAGCTCTTAGGTTTTGAGGTTCAATCTAGGGGTCCTGATAAGCAGTAGATTTCTCCAGACAAAAGTGCAGAGTTCAGTTGGTGAGCCTTCTATGTTTCAGAAGGCTTGTTTATTTTCAGACATTTATTTATGGTTTTGGTCTACTGGGGGCCTTGTCCCAGTTTTCAGACATCTTTGCTTCATATGTAGTAGAGGTTTCGCAGACGGAGTCAGATATTATTTTAAATATTGTTGAACTGTAGTCTTTGATATTATGTTGTGTTCAGAGCATGACCATGATCTCTTATTTAGCATTATTTCTGTATTTCTTTTCTGTATATGAATAGTGTATGTGATTGCAAGTTAGATGGGCGTCCACTCCTTCATGGTTTGGATTGCTCATCACGGTCAGGGCCTTTTTTGGGTTGTGACAAACTCGGTATCAAAGCATGGTTCATGGTCCCAGGGTATCTGCAAAATTGCGTCGGGTAGAGTCTTGTTTATGGGTGTGTAGCGCTCCACACTTATAAGCAGGAGGATACTAGGCATTTAGGAATATTTCCCCTCTTTGTGATTTAGTTCGTGCTTTGGAGTCTAATCAGTCCCCTAATCAGGTGTTCTCTTTTATTTCAGAAAAAAAAGCCATGCCTCCCCGTCGCTCCAATAATCAGAATACTCAGGATGATAAAGTCCACCCCATCCATGGGATACCGACCCATAACAAAGCACACACCCCAGAACCTGTTTCCACTCCGGGAGTACCTCCAGTCCCGACCATTCCTCCTTGAGCTCCAAGAATAAATGTTAACTATCCCCAGTCTTCTCAGAGGGACATATCTAATGCAGAATTCAGACAGTCCATTCACATGCTTGCACAGGTAGTAGCCGCACAGACTTAGAGGTCAGAGGATACTGGGTCTGCATCTGTTACTTCTGAAACTACTAGGGTGGGTCAGTTCATAAGAATGAACCCGCCTAAATTTTCTAGCACTGAGGTAGAAGAGGATCCACAAGAGTTTGTGGATGAAATAGAGAAGATTTTTAGGGTAATGCATGTAGACCAGGTGGAAGGGATTGAATTGGCAGCATACCAGCTTAAGGATGTAGCAAACTAATGGTATAATGAGTGGTAGGATGGAAAGGGTAAGAGTGTTGAGCCCATAGTTTGGGGCGAGTTCGTGGAGGCCTTCCTTGATCGGTTCTTCCCTCTAGAGCTGAGGGAAGACAAAGCTAAAGAATTCATAAACCTAAAGCAAGGAACGATAAGTGTCTAGGAGTACACTCTGAAGTTCCACCAACTGGCCCGTTATGCTCCTGAGATGACTGGTAATATATGGGCCCAAATGAGGAAATTTGTATCCGGCCTTTCAAATGATTTAGTGCATAAATGTCAGGGATCAATGCTGAACAGAGACATGGATTTTGCCAGACTATCAGTCCACATACAACAAGTTGAAGAGACGAAAAAGAAAATCATTGAATCTAGGGAGAAGGACAGGCAGGCAAAGAGGGCCAAAATAGCCGACCAGAGTCACAGTCAGCAGCAAAGCGGTAATTGGGATAACAAATGGCAGAAGAGAAAGAATTAGGGTAATATGCAGTTTGCAACCAGTGCTCCGGTCTCCAGACCCCTATCCGAACAGCGTACCCAGAATTTTTAGTCTAGTTAGGGGCCGAGGATGAAGGGTGCGCAGTCTCAGGGAAGTGTAGTTCAGACCTCTCGATCATACCCTCGTTGTGGGAGATACAGGAGGAATCATCCCGGGAGATGTCAGTTTGGTGCTAAGGTGTGTTATTCGTGCATCCAGCCAGTCCATATCCAGAGAGATTGTCTGGCAGCAAGAGGTAATGTTGGAGGATCCAAGTCACAGGCTAATTCTTCTGCACCACCACCGCCTCAAAAGGGCGTCACTTCAGCCACCGAAAATGGACGCAACAGGTTGTATGCTTTGACCAACCTCCAGGAGGCAGAGGCCTCAGCTGATATAGTTACCGGTATGTTGTAAATATTTTCTCGTGATGTATATGTACTGCTTGATCCTGGGTCTACCTTATTTTATGTGACCCCTTATGTGGCTGTTGGTTTTGGGTTTGAGCCCGATGTGATTGTTGAGCCTTTTTCTATTTCCACCCCAGTGGGAGATTCTGTTGTGGCTAGGAGGTGTATAGGAATTGTGTTGTGTCTATTTACAGTCGGGATACTGTGGCCGACCTCATAGAGTTGGAGATGGTTGATTTTGATGCCATCTTAGGGATGGATTAGCTCCATTCATGTTATGCCATACTAGATTGTAGGACCCGAAAAGTCACTTTCTCTTTCCCAAAAGAACCAATTGTAGAGTGGGAGGGTCATTATTTAGCACCTAGAGGGAAATTTATATCCTATCTTAGATTTCGTAAGCTCATTTCCATAGGTTGTCTATATCATCTGATTCATGTAAAATATTATAATGTTGAGAGTCCATCTCTTCAATCAGTCTCTATGGTAAATGAGTTTCCAAAAGTCTTTCTAGATGATCTCCTAGGAATACCACCTGATAGGGAGATATATTTTGGCATTGATTTATTTCTAGATACTCGTCCCATCTCTATTCCACCATATAGAATGGCTCCTGAAGAACTGAAAGAGTTAAAAGAACAACTAGCAGATCTTCTAGATAAAGGTTTTATCCATCCTAGTATTTCTCCCTAGGGTGCGCCTGTACTTTTCATGCGAAAGAAAGATGGTTCCTTGCGTATGTGCATAGATTATCGCCAGCTAAATAAGGTCACCATTAAAAATAAATACCCTCTGCCTATAATAGATGATCTGTTTGACCAACTTCAAAGTGCTAAATATTTTTCAAAAATAAACCTTCGTTCAGGATACCATCAATTGAAGATTAGGGAGTTAGATATTCCCAAAATAGCTTTCCAAACCAGATACGATCATTACGAATTCTTAGTCATGTCCTTCGGGTTGACTAACGCCCCTGCAGCCTTCATGGATCTAAAGAATAGGGTTTTCCATCAGTTTCTGGATCTGTTTGCCATAGAATTCATTGATGACATCTTGGTTTATTCTAAGAGTGGGAGGACCATGCCAATCACCTCTGAATTATCCTTCAGACTCTCAGAGATCATAAGTTGTATGCAAAATTCTCCAAATGTGAATTTTGGCTAAGTGTTATTGCATTATTGGGGCATATTGTGTCTAGTGACGCGATTAAGGTAGATCCCCAAAAGGTTGAGGCAATGAGAAAATGGACCATACCCACGAATCCAATCGATATTCAGAGCCTCTTGGGTTTGGTAGGGTATTACAGAAAATTCGTAGAGAGCTTTTCTTCCATAGCTGCTCCACGTACTAAGCTGACTCAGAAAAGGGTAAAGTTTGTGTGGTCTGACTCCTGTAAGAATAGTTTTGAGAAGTTGAAAGACAAATTGACTACTGCACCTGCTCTGACTCTTTCGAAAGGTACAAAGGGGTTTATTGTGTATTGTGATGTGTCCCGTGTGAGACTTGGGTGTGTACTTATGCAGCATGGTAAGGTGGTGGCTTATGCATCTAGGCATTTAAAGGTGCATGAGCGGAATTACCCCGCTCATGACTTGGAGTTAGCAGTTGTGGTGTTTACACTTAGAATCTGGAGGCATTATCTTTATGGGGTGCATGTTGATATTTTCACTGACCATAAGAGTGTACAGTATGTTTTCTTGCAGAAAGAATTGAACCTCAGGAAAAGGCACTGGATGGAATTGCTAAAGGATTATGACATGAGCCTGCACTATCATCCGGGCAAGGCGAATGTAGTAGTCGACGCCCTTAGCAGGTTGTTAATGGGAAGCCTTTCTCATGTTAAAGAAGGCAAAAGAGTGATGGTGAAGGATATTCACCGACTTTCAAATCTTGGAGTACGACTCTTAGATTCTGAAGATGGAGGGGTGGTTGTTCATGAGATAGCTAGATCATCCCTTTGTGCAGAAGTTGAAGAAAAGCAAGCCGAAGATCCCATCTTGATGTAAATTAAGAATGATGTGGGTCAGCAGAAGGTGATGTCATTTAAAATTAGTGGTGATGGTATTCTGAGATATCAGGAGAGATTATGTGTGCCAGATGTAGATGGTTTACAGAGAAGAATCCTTGACGAACCTCACACTTCGAGTTATGTTGTTCATCCAGGCTCTACGAAGATGTATCATGATCTAAAAGCTATGTACTGGTGGAATAATATGAAATGTGATGTGGATAACTTTGTTGCCAAGAGTTTGAATTGCCAATAAGTTAAAGTGAAGCATATGAGGCCCGGTGGTACTTCCCAAGAAATAGCCTTGCCCTTGTGGAAGTGGAAGATGATCAATATGTATTTCATTACGGGACTTCTGAGGTCCCAAAACCAGTACGATTCTATTTGGGTAATTATGGACGGCTGACTAAGTTTGCTATTTTCTGCCGGTTAGAACCAACTATTCGGGAGATGATAATGCCAAGCTGTACATTGAGGAAATAGTTTGCTTGCATGGAGCACCGGTATCCATCATATCTAACTAAGGTACGCAATTTTCTTAACAGTTTTAGTGGTTTTTTCAGAGAGGTTTAGGTACCCAAGTGAACCTAAGTACTGCATTTCACCCTCATATGGATGGGGAAGCTAAGCGCACCATCCAGACCCTTGAGGATATGTTGAGAGCCTCTGCAATTGATTTCAATGGTAGTTGGGTAGATCACTTGCCACTAATAGAGTTTGCATATAATAATAGATACTATGCCAGTATTAAGATGGCCCCTTTTGAAGCATTGTATGAAATAAGATGTAGGTCGCCTATAGGGTGGTACGAAATTGGTGAGATGCAGTTATTTAGGAATGATCTTGTTAATAAGGCGATGGAGGAGGTAAAAATCATTAGAGAACGACTCAAGACATCTCAAAGTCGTTAGAAGTCCTAAGCCGATGTTAGGAGAAGAGATTTAGAGTTTGAGGTTGGTGATTGGGTGGTTCTCAAAATTTCTCCCATGAAGGGAGTCATGTATTTTGGGAAGAAAGGTAAGCTTAGTCCTCGCTATATAGGACCATATCATATTTTAAGAAGGATAGGTGGAGTTGTGTATGAGTTAGAGTTGCCTGCAAGTTTGGGTTCTGTTCATCCAGTATTTCACACATCCATGCTGAAGAAGTGTATTGGAGACCATTCTCTAGTGTTGCCCGTAGAAGAGATCAAAGTGTCAGACTCTTTATCCAATAAAAAAGATCCCGTGGCAATCTTGCATCACCAAGTTAGAAAATTGAGGAGCAAAGAGATAGCCTCAGTTAAATTGTTGTGGAGAAACCAAAAAATTAAAGAAGCTACTTGGGAATCCTAGGATGACATGCGAACTAGATACCCAAACTTATTTGATCCAGCGAATGAAAAAATAGAAGGTACAATCTTTGTCTTATTTTTTCCTATGCCTTAGTATTCTTGAGATCATGCTTGACTGTGTTCCGTGTCATCATTCGGGGATGAATGATCCCAAAGGGGGATAATGTAACACCTCGCATTTCGGGCTAGAGCGAAAACCATACATTTCTATGCATAGATGATCCAACAACCATAAATCCTATACAAATTTGGCATGTTAAACAATTATGTAGTGTGGAACCTATTTGAGCATGAATTGAGATCATAGAGGTCCCCAAACCCAAGGACGAGTTGAAAGCTTTCCTATCGTTCGAGTTTGAGTGAGCGTCGAAACTTGGGTCAACTTAAATCGGCCATAACTCTTTGTATATAATGAATTAGGAGCCCTACTATATATAAAATGAAAGATCTTCGAATTAGCTTTCCAACGCTATTGGTTTTTCTTTAATCCGATATAGTAGTAGAAAGTTATGCTTATTTTACTTCAAAGTATCTGTCTACCAAAACGTGACGACGAGGCTGAAGACCTATCAGTTGTATGATGGCCCGTCAGACCTGGTCGTCAACCTAAGGCAGTGAATGGTGAAAACCAGCCCAAAAGTGACGACCTGGGTGACGGCTTATCACCTGAGTGACGGCCCGTCAACCCTGGTCGTCTACTGATGCAATTATGCAATTTTGTTGGGTTCCTTAGGGGTATTTTTGTCTTTTCCTCACTCCAAAAACCTTTCACATAAATTAAATCACCCCTTTCAGCGTTATTAATCAATCACTATCAGTTTTACAACATGAAAAACTTCCTCTTCACTCTCAAAATAAGATCAAACTAGGGTTTTCTCCAAGAACAAGAAATTCAAGAAAATTAAGCCTTAAGTTCAAGATTTCCAAGGAACGAATTGAGATTCGAGTTCTTCTCTTTAAACTAATTAATATAAGGTATGTGGTATTTATCCTAAAACTACATGGGCTTGTTGAAATATTCAAGTATGATTTAAAGATCTATCAAGAATGAATTTAGAAAAGGGTTTTGGAATACATGACTTTATTATGCTTGATGAACGTTTAATTGTATTGTGATTTGGTCTTTAGGACTCTCCCCCTAAATTGATTTACATCTATATGTCTATGCATGATATTGAAAATTTGATTGAGAGCATTATCATTTAAATCCCTTTCTTTAGTGATTTAGAGTTTATGAAACGGTTGAGAATGATTTGAAATGCATGATTTTTGGCTTGAAAATATTTTACTCAATACCACAGTATTCTGAGCATGATTTAGAGATTGATGAGAGGGAGTTTCTTAATATAAATATGTTTTGTTTAAAAGAGAAAGATTTGCATGTGATTAAGCACTTTGACATGACCACGTTGTATTATTGAAATGTTGACAAAGAGATTTGCATACATGTGTTCACTTGAGTATTTAAAGAAAGAGTTCTTGAAATAATTTATTGATATGGTGGTCCTAAACATATGTTTTGAAAACAGAGAATATAATATACTATTAGTGGTTCAGAGATGTGACTTGCAAGTCAATGGTATGACGATACCGTATATGTGTATGCCATTACAGATTTAATGATTTTAGAGTATATTTTCAGATAATTCATGTTTAAAGAATTAAAAATGGGCATAAAGAGAGTTAGGTGGTTACCCGAAGAAGGCATGAGTTTAAGTAACTCTTAGCCTGAAACCGTATTTGCCGATACGGGTAGATTATCATTGTACGCTGGCGATGGCCATGTGGCATAGTAGAGATAGAGACTCTGACCCTTGCGGCACACTTGGGTTGGGGGTTTGGCTGCCGAGTTAATGGCAGATTCCATATAGCCCATTGAATTACTTTATTGTAGGGTATACCACCTAGCACAGAAGTAATACAAAGAGTGTCACAGAGTTCAGATGATTTCACAGAGTCTTTTAAAATTGCCCATGTGATTTCTTACTATATGATATATTTATGAACTGTTTTAAACTTCTCTAATATATGTTGAATATAAATTATTATTTTGGATTTGCTCTGTGTACCAGTACATCTATATTGACCCCCCTCCCCTACCTTCCATGTTCTGAGGCTCAATCTAGGGGTCCTGATAAGCAGTAGATTTCTCCAGAAGTGCAGAGTTCAGTTGGTGAGCCTTCTATATTTCAGAAGGCTTATTTATTTTCAGACATTTATTTATGGTTGTGGTCTACTGGGACCTTGTCCCAGTTTTCAGACATTTTTTCTTCATATGTAGTAGAGGTTTCATAGACGGAGTCAGATATTATTTTAAATATTATTGAATTGTAGTGTTTGATATTATGTTATTTTTAGAGCATGACCATGATCCCTTATTCAACATTATTTCCGCATTTCTTTTTTGTATATAAATAGTGTATGTGATTACAAGTTAGATGTGTGTCCAGGACTTCATGGTTTGGATTGCTCGTCACGTCCAGGTCCTTGGTTCGGGTCGTGACATTTATCCTTCAGGGTGATTTTTGTTTTGTGGCTATATTTCGTGCCCTCTAGCCTATATAAAGTTGGTTATTTGCATTTTCAGTCGATGATTTATCCATGTGGTAATCTTGTTCCTCAACTATGTTTTGATTTTGGCTCAGTATGATCTAACTTGGGTATGTTAGATTTGGATGCTAAAGTTGATTTGAGTAATTGACATTAATATATACTTATTAGCTTAGTTTTTAACTTGATACCTTAGAATGGTGATTTGGAAGTTATGATAGATTTGGAGTATGAATGCCTACCCATCTTCAGGATTGATTTGGGTAGTTGAGATCGAGCGATTCAGCCTTGGTGTTAAGATTTCTATTTGGAGTTATAGAGCTTAAGTGTAGCCTTTGTTTTAGATTTATCCTAGTTTGGATTTCATTTATTGGCTGGTTAAACTTACTTCGTGGTTACCTATTCGATCAACTTAACTTCGGATGGATTATAGTTAAGTGTTCAGATGATCGTCCGTAGACCCGGTATTGGTTTTTTCAACTTTGACCATGGTCTTCAGTCTTCTTTGGGATTCTTAGATGATATACTCAGTGGGAGTAAAATACTTGAGTTGGATTCAGTATGGTTTTATTCTCGAATGATGGGACATCCTGGAGCAGATCTTTCAATGATGAGTAGTTATGTGTTGATCTTCTGGATTTCAGTTTTGATTACCATCCAGACTAGTGGTAGTATGGGCATAGATTGTATTTCTTGATTATCACCAGTTGTGTTCCCAAATATTGCCTTATGAGCTTATTCTCATGTTTATCGTATGGACTTTCAGCAAATTAGCTTCAGTTCTTTGATCTCTCTATGATAAGATTGCACAAACAGAACTCAGGTGACTTTCCTCCTGGTTTGGAGCAGATAGCAAGTGTGAAATGGTAAAGAAAGGTTATATTTTGATTTGGAGTCGGTGGTATGACTCATTCTTGGGTTTGTTTTAGCTCAGGTGAGCCTTTGTTTATTTGTGCGGGCTAAGATAGTATCAGTGTGTTGTGGTTCAGATTTGTGTGCGTCAGCCTTTTTTGGTTCAGTTGGAGGTCATTTGGTGGTTGAAGTTGAGTTTTGGCTGTTTGGAAGTGAAGTGATAAAGTTGGTTGAAAAAGGGATACCTGTGGCAAAATCCCTTGGAAGTGTTCTCTTTTCTTAGAGGTTATCTGGGAGATTGTGCGCGAAGCATGCGTGCCCAGTGCCTTGTTCTTTCGAGGATGAATATCCTTTTAGTAGAGGATATTGTAATGACCCTCAGGTCATTTTTCATATTTCTTTTTATTTTCGTCGTTAAAGCTTTCCCATAGCTGCCCCAAGTCATTTATGACTTGTTAGGACTGGCATTTTGGTTACCGGGCAGTTCGTTTGGTTTTTAAATCCAATTCTCAATTTAGAAGTCTTCGTTGGTTCCAAAAGTCCACCAGACAAAAACTTTAGTAAAATGATCTCGTATGTAAATTTTGATTGCACCAGTAACTCCAAAATATCGATTTTACATTATGTAGACCTTTGATTTGGGCCCCGATGCACCCGAGCTCATTTTGACCTATTGGTTGGAATGTTGGAAAATTAGAAATATGGGTGTGGGACACACATTTGTTCGAAATGACCTCGTATGGAAAATCCGACTTTCCCATCGCGTCCAAAACATCAAATTTAGTGTGGTTAAATAATTCATTTGTGTATATCAAATTTTGACTGAATCCTGAGACCTTGGTGTAAACTTGGAAGAATTCTAAGTTTCAGCTAGTATCTGATAGGCCTTTGATCACACCTTCTTGGATGGCGATCGCACCTCAATGTGTAGAGAAAGTAGTGTGATCACACTAAGTGTTGTGGCTATCTCCACATCTGCTCCTGAGGTCAGATAGTGCGATTACACTCCTGGCTGTGTGATTGCAGCACCTTATTACCTGGAAGGGGTATAAATAGACCCCTTAGGTCATAAATTAGCCCATTTCTCACCCATTTCTTGAGATAAAAAAGCCCTAATGAGTGTGATAACTCAAAATTGAGTCTTGTGGGTGGCTTGGAATCTTGTTTAAAATCTATTTTCGCAATTATCTTTCGATTGGAGGTAAGATTTCACCTTTTCTTGGTGAATTTTTTTTGTTCTTAACCAAAACCCCAAATATCTTTAGGGCTTGATTTTATCCCCAAATTAGCTTGGTTTTTACCTATTCTTGAGAGTTATGATTCCTTGATCATGTATGAATGTTGGGTTGGCCTCGAAAAGGCATTTTTTGAATGTGGGACCCATATGGGAATTTGGGTGTGATTTTTGGATCCAAAGCACAATGGTACAATATGGGTATTGTTATTCTCGTATTGATGAGTAGATTATGATTTTGATAGCATGATGACATTTTGGGACTGTGGAGTGAAGACGGATGTTTGGTGAATGATTCCAGGATTTACAATTCAGCTCCAAGGTAGGCTTCTGTCTACTTTTGTTTGTAAGATGATGTGTGTTATATATTCCATATGAATGTGAATGTTAAGATTGATTATGGGAGTAATGACTTAGACTTGATTATTGAAGTTTGGGGGATTAGATTAGGGTTTTAACCCGTAAGGTGAAATACTTATTACATTTTTAGAATCATATTGCCTTCTCCATAGATTGAACTAATTCGGAGTCTGGATATGATATGATTCTAGGTTTGGGATGTGGTTTAAGCATTGGAATCATGATTAGTATGATTATCCTTATTTGGACTATTCTTGTGATTTTGAAATCATAATTTAGGTGGGGTTGACTTAAATGCTCATGTTTTTAGGCAAAATTCCTATCTTAGGATTGATTATGGCTTATGTACCATCAACAGGAGAATTTATATACTTTAGCCTAGTTCGGGGTATAAGGTGCTTAAATATGAAATTCGAGTATTAGAAGTGGGTTCTTCTGGCCCACCTTAGGCTAAGACTTGTGTTAACCCATGTGGACTTAACTACGGATGTTAGGAATAGTTGAGATTAGAGAGCCTTTAGAGTAATATTACTTTTCGACTTGGCAAATGATAATGGTATTTTTTTCCAGATAATGATTAATGGCTCTTGGACATGATATAGTCAGATATGATATTTGGCCTATAGAGATGATATTCCTCATAGTTATGATATGTACCCTATAGATATGAGATGCCTTATAGATATGATGAGCCTTATAGTTATGATTCATGGCCTAGTGATATATTATGCCTCCTAGATGTAAGATGTTTGTTGATATTATGCCTCTTAGATATGAGATAACTTACAATTATAATCATCGAAATGAGCTTCTAATATGTATGTGGGTATAAGGTCATAATTATGATGTTGTAATTATTTCCGACACGTTATTAGGACAAAGGACGTGTTATGATATCAGTTGGATGTTGAGAAGTGTTTATCCTTTTAAGGGATGCGATTATAATTTATTAATATATATATATATGCATATATATATTGATGTTTATGGTTCCGTTGTTTGAATATTAGTGATGGCATGCATAGATTTGGTACATTCATGATCATTAAATTGGTAAAGGATGTGTTCTAGCTAAAATATGATTTTATTACTGTTTTTCCTAAATAAGGGTTAAAGCCCGCTTTTCACCTTAGAAAAAGATTTCTTCATAATTATAACTACCTATCGTAATGAATAACTTATATGTAAAAGAGGTTAATAATGATGTTTTAAAGATTTGATCGAGGCAAATTTTGGTCTATGATTTGATACTACTAATTACTCTAGTCATGAGAGATTCCGATCCTTTTGCACTTTTATAATGATTTAGTCCCAAAGCACACTCCTGGCAATGGATTTATGGATTTACAATTTTTATAGACATGGCTTGAGTCCTGCACCTATTATATCTATATATACATCTCTCCGGTATGGGATGAAGGAAGATATTGTATTGATAGTATAAATTCCAGGTAAAACCCAATGAATGATTTTAGTATTGATATTATATGTGTATATGTGTTGACGATTATGATGATACTAATTATATACCCAATAAAGCCAGAGAATGACTATGATGATATGTTTATATACCCAGCTAGGTTGGAGGACATTGTGATGAGATATTGATATCCTGCAAGGACGGAGCATATTGTGATAATGATATGGTTACCCAAAAAGGTCGGAGGATGGTTATATTGATGTGCCTATGTGTACATATACCAGTTCAAGTCTGGCTAGCCCTATGTATGGCAACTATATACCTAACAAGGTCGGAGGTTGATTTTAATTATGATGATGATGGTTATAATGGAGATGGTTATGATGATGAGATTGAGATATTGATTATATACTTTCCATTCATTCTTGCATGCGCATTGCCTATCATCAGTATGCGCATATATCTATCAGCCTATATGGGGGGTTGCATAGGTATGGGTGATGACTATACCTTGTGGTGTGTTATATGTTGATTGAACCTTCTGAGCCTGGGGAGCGGGGGAGTGGGGAGGGGTACGTGATAAGATCAACTAGGTATTTGGTTGTTCGGACTAGCCGGTTACTCGCGTTATTATTAAAATTATTTTAACGTTGTTATGATTATTGTTATGGCTAGTTTATGACAAATTGGTTATTTATTTGGTATCAAGATTTGAGGTATGATTTTAGTCTCTTTATCTTATAATTTCATTATTATGCATGATTAACTCATGATTAGGCGTATGGATTAAAAATTCTGAGTATGTTGGTACCAAATCCTGTTAGGATTATAAGACCTTAAAATGAAGATATGATGATTTAGGTTGTGCTTCAAGTTGACCTTGTATATACGTATATGTATATCTAGCTATACATAGTTATGGTATTATCTATATCCCTTCCTTCCTTCATTTATTCAGATTGTATATTCATTATTTGTCCTTGTATACTGTTATATATCCTTCTTTTGCCCTTTATTCGTATATAGGCCAGGGATATATGGTGTAGCATTGAGAGTCCTGAGTATGGCTGGAATAGGATAGTTCATTCTTTATATTCCCTTAGCCTTATCATGCTAGTTTCTTGGATATGAGTTGAATAGTTGCTCTTACTATCTCACTAGCTTTATTATGTGATTGCTGCATATTTGGGTGTAGTTTTATTTTGTTGATATGTTATATGTATTTTCATTATCTTCGAAGCTCATTCGGTAGTTGTCTACTGAGTACCACGTGTTTAGTACGCATAATACACTTCTGCAGCCTGCAGATCATAGTATGGGTTATCATCATTGATGTGTGTGTTATGCGGAGCATCCATGGTTTGGAGACTTGGAATGAGCTCCTGACGTTCGAAGTATTACTTATCTCCCTCTTATATACTAGACTAGTCTCTATGTTGTATTCGGAAATAAGTTGTTTCAGTGTAATTCCTTGGTACTTCATTTTTGTACTATTATTTTAGTAGTAGCTTTTGTACTGATACCACCAGGTTTTGGGACTATATTATGTATTTGATCTCTTATTACATCTATTCCGTATTCGTTTATTTATCTCTTTTGGTAGTCTGTTACTAGTCGTTCTGGACTACGGGTTTGGCTTGCCTACTGGTGGGTTATAGTAGGCGTCATCATGACTTAAGAAATTAGAGCATGACAATTAGCACAACTCATGGGTTTTTCCTAAAAATATCATGAACTTAGGATTCAAATACCTAAGAATTTCACCATTAAAGTTGTTCTAATAATTCTAGGATGTTAAAGAATTGAAAATTAAGAAGATGATAAAAGAAACTTACCTTGACAAAGAATAACCCATACTAAGGGAAAATTGCCCAATTTGGGGTTTGGGGGCTGAAAAAAATATAACGAAGTAATTGGATAACACCCATATTATTTATGAATTTTAAATGAAAGAAATTGGGGAAGGGGGAGGGAGGTACAATAGAATAAATATTTAAAAGTAAAAACAATCAATATTAACAATATGAAGTCTTTAAATTGTAAATAATAAAATAAAGAAAATATGAAAAATAAAAGTTGTTTTTAATAATTACGTGAATTTTTTACACATATAAATTTGATTAGAAGTATAGGGGGGAGAGAAATATTAACAATCTAATATCTTTAAATTGTGAACGGTACTTATTTAAATTTGATTAAAACTGGGATAGTAGGGTGGGGAAATATAAATAATATAATATATTTAAATTGTGAATAATATAATAAAGAAAAATATGAAATATAATTATTTTTTATAATTACATAATTTTTATTCATAAAGATTTGGTTAGAGGTGGGGGAGGTGGGGGAGGTGGGGGCGGTGGCGATCGCGGGCTTTTTAAAAAAACATTGAGGGATGGGGGTGGAGGTGGTGGTAGGGGTGGGAGGTGGGTGAGGGTAGAGAAAAAAATTATTTTTGTTTTTATATTTCACTTTGACGTGACTGGTCAGTCTCTGTGAAGTAGACGCCGGCGGCGAAATAACACCGACGATAGGTAGGCACACTTCTCTCTCCCTCTCTTTCTTGGTCTCTCTCCCTTTCCCCCTCCCTCTCTCTCTCCCCTCTTCACTGTCAGCAGATTTACGAAGGCAGCAACTTGCTGGTTACTGGTCCGCGATCGGATTCGGCGAACTGGTTCGACAGTTCGACTGGTTCGACGAACGTCGGTGGTGAAGGCGGCGGAGCCACAAAATCCAGGTGGGGGTCGCTACCGGATATTGCAACTACTGTCCAGATTTGAGCTGGCGACTTTCCGGCGACCCAATTTGCTGGGTTCCAGCACAACAAGCAAGAGAATATTACATGATATACGTATTTCGGTGACTTCTAACCCTTGAACTTTATTTTATTGCGCGATTTTTTGATATTTTCGTTGCTTGTAATTTGCGTGGGATTTTCTATCTGTGATTTGGATTTCTAGTAGTTGTTGTTCTTAAAATTTGGATATAGTGTGTACTTTGAGGGTGTCTTTATTGTCTTGCTGTTTTTGAACCTCTTATGTTGCTTCATATTATTTATCGTACTATCTCCTGTATCTTGACTTGCGTGTCTGTTGTAGTATATTCGTGACTTGCACCGCTCCTTATTATTTGTTTGGCTGTCCTTGGTGCCAGGCCATTAGTGTGCTCTATTTTTCTTACTGTTAGTTTTGTCCTTACCTTGGTTTTGTTTTTTCTCCCTATTTGAGTTTAGTTTTGTTTCTTGATTATTTCTTCTAATTTGTGTGAGTCTTGTATTTCCTGCTGCTGCTTTGTTACTACCATTATTTATATTTTCTTATATTTTCTTGTAGTAGTGGCTGTGGGCGTTGATGGTTGGATAGGGTCATGTCCGAGGAGGTTGAGGCGGGGGGCTGTTGTAGGGGCGGGGGAAGAGGAAAGGGCGGGGATGGGAGGGAGGCCAAGGTTTGGCCTCAGGGGCGGTAGAGGAAGACGTGTTGATAGAGTTGGTAGGCTGAGGGTTAGGTCTTGGAATATAGGGACTCTTCCAGGTAAGTCCATAGAGCTTGTGAAGATTCTTAGAAAGAAGAGAATTAATATTGTGTGTGTTCAAGAGACTAAGTGGGTAGGGTCTAAGGCTAGGGATGTGGATGGTTACAAACTTTGGTACTCTGGGAGCGAGAGGCGTAGGAATGGAGTTGGCATCTTAGTAGATGAAGAGCTTAGAAGTCAGGTAGTAGAGGTAAAAAGGATCAACGATAGGTTGATGACTATTAAGTTGGTCATTGAGGGGTTTACCCTGAACGTGTGTAGTGCTTATGCGCCGCAAGTGGGCTTGGATGGGGAGGAGAAGATGCGGTTTTAGGAGGCTTTGGATGAGGTGGTGAGAGGCGTGCCTAGCTCAGAGAAGATTGTTATAGCAGGAGATTTCAATGGGCACATTAGGGCGTTACTGGGAGGCTTTGGTGATGTGCATGGTGGTTTTGGTTTTGGGGAAAGAAATGAAGAGGGGGTTACTCTATTAGATTTTGCGAGGTCCTTTGGGCTGGTGGTGGTGAACTCGGGCTTCCAAAAGAAGGACGATCACCTGATCACCTTCCGAAGCGCGATAGCCAAGACCCAGATTAACTTTTTGTTGCTTAGGAAAGGGGATAGGGTGTTGTGTAGGGACTGTAAGGTCATCCCGAGTGAGAATTTTTTGACCCAGCATAGGCTCTTAGTTATGGATTTGGGTATAAAGAAGGATAGAAAGAGAAGAGGTGAGGAGTGTAGACCTAGAATTAAGTGGGGCGGTTTGACGCCAGTGAATGCGTAGAGATAGAAGAGAAGTTGGCGGGAATGAAGGTATGGGAGTGTAGGGGGGACGTGGATAGTATGTGGGATAAGGTGTCTAGGTGCATCAGGGAGAATGCTAGTGAGGTGTTGGGTGTTTCTAGGGGCCGGGCCGGGCATCATCGGGGGGATTGGTGGTGGAATAAAGAGGTTAAGAAGAAAGTGGAGACCAAGAAAGGGGCATATGCTAAGTTGGTTGAGAGTAAAGACGAAGAAGAGAAACGGGAAAACAGAAAAGAGTACAAGTTAGCTAAGAAGGAGGCTAAATTAGCAGTTACAGCGGCTAAGACGGTAGCATTTGAGAGCTTGTATGCGGGGTTACAGGAGAAATGAGGGGAAAAAAGTTGTTTAGACTCGCTAAGGCTAGGGAGAGGAAGGGTCGTGACCTCGATCAGGTGAAGTACATTAAGGGGGAGGACGGTACAGTGTTGGTGGAGGACGGCCACATTAAGAATAAATGGCAGTCGTACTTTCATAGGCTCTTGAATGACGAAGGGGATAGAGCTATTGTGTTAGGGGAGCTAAAGCACTCAGAGGAGTGTTGGGATTTTAGTTATTGTAGACGTTTTAAGGTAGAGGAGGTTAGAGAGGCTGTTCGCAGAATGCGAAGAGGTAGGGCGACGGGGCCTGATGAGATACCTGTGGATTTTTGGAAGTTTTCTGGCGAGGCTGGTTTAAGGTCGTTTACTGGATTGTTTAACGGAATTTTCAAGACGGCAAAAATGTCTGAGGCTTGGATGTGGAGTACTATGATCCCTCTTTATAAGAACAAGGGTGACATTCAGAGTTGCAATAAGTATAGAGGCATTAAGGTATTGAGTCACTCTATGAAGATTTGGGAGAGAGTGGTCAAGGTGAGGCTGAGACGGATAGTGTCTATTTCGGAGAACCAGTTTGGATTTATGCCTGGCCGCTCGACGACGGAGGATATTCACCTGGTACGGAGGCTGGTGGAACAGTATAGGGAAAGGAAGAAGGACCTGCACATGGTGTTTATCGACTTGGAGAAGGCATACGACAAAGTCCCCAGGGAGGTGCTTTGGAGATTCTTGGAGGTGAGTGGAGTCCCAGTGGCATATATCAGAGCAATTAAGGACATGTATGATGGAGCTAAAACTCAGGTGAGGACGGAGGGAGGAGACTCAGAGCATTTCACTGTCTTGACAGGATTGCATCAGGGATCTACTCTTAGTCCCTTTTTGTTTGCTTTGGTGATGGATGTGTTGACGCGGCGTATTCAAGGAGAGGTGTCTTGGTGTATGCTTTTTGCAGATGATGTAGTTTTGACTGATGAGACGCGGGAGGGGGGGTTGTTAATGATAAATTAGAGGTGTGGAGACAAACTCTTGAGTCTAAAGGGTTCAGGTTGAGTAGGAGCAAGACAGAGTATTTGGAATGCAAGTTTAATGACGTGAGGCTGGAGAATGAGGTGGTAGTGAAGTTGGAATCACAGGTGGTATGTAAGAGGGATAGTTTCAAGTATCTCGGGTTCGTGATTCAGGGTAACGGTGAGATTGGCGAGGATGTCTCGCACCGTATAGGGGCGGGATGGATGAAGTGGAAGCTCGCTTCGGGGGTGTTGTGTGATAAGAAGGTGCCGCCCAAGCTTAAAGGCAAATTCTATAGGGTGGTAGTCCGTCTGGCCATGTTGTATGGAGTGGAGTGTTGGCCAGTTAAGAACTCCCACATTTAAAAAATCAAGGTGGCGGAAATGCGGATGTTGCGTTGGATGTGTGGGCTGACTAGGGGGGATAGAGTTCGGAATGAGACTACCAGGGAGAAGGTTGGTGTGACTTCAGTGGAGATTAAGATGCGACAAGTCCGATTGAGATGGTTCGGACACGTGATGAAGAGGGGCATGGATGCCTCAGTTTCGTAGGTGTGAGAGGCTAGCTTTGGATAGTTTTAGACGGGGTAGGGGTAGGCCGAAGAAGTACTGGGGAGAGGTGATTTGGCAGGACATGTAGCAGTTACAGCTCACTGAGGACATGACCCTAGATAGGAAGACCTGGAGGACGCGAATTAGGGCAGAAGTCTAGGGTCAGTTTGGGTCGCTAGGGTAGGGAATTACTTAGTGGTGGTATTATTCTTGTTATGATACCTTGTTTCATGCTTTATTACGAATCTGTTTACTTTTCTCTGTTTACTATTACTTGTGGGTGTCGTATTTATGTTATGGCATCTTGTTCCATGCTTTACTATGAATTTGTTTAGTATTCCGTGTCTCAAGCCGGGGGTCTATCGGAAATAGCCTTTCTACTTCTTTAGAGGTAGAGGTATGGACTGCGTACATCTTACCCTCCCCAGACCTCACTATGTGGGAATACACTGGGTTTGTTGTTGTTTTTATATTTCACTGAGAAACAATATCATAGTTGAATCATTTTTAAGATAATGGAATTTAATATGCTCGAATGAGACATTATATTATTTTAATATTATCCGTAGATCGCGCGGGTAAGTACACTAGTATATTATAAAGTAGAGGACAATGCATCAGAAGAAGCCATGTGGAAGCACAATAGAAAGCCATGTGGCAGTTTTAGGACAAGAATATAAATATGATAATAAAAATTTTGAATTAAAAAATTAGAAATATTTAAATTTTATAAAAAAAATTTATCATTAACTTGAAATTAGGAACCTAAAGAGTTCTAGAAGAACTCTAACTATTCATAACTTATCCTTTCCAATATTTTATAAAATACTAGTGTAGCCGCACGTGTAACTTTTGATTATTTAAAATTCGATGATTTTATCTATTACAAAGGTTTTTCATGAAGTGAAAAAGTTCAAAACATATATTTTATTTTAAGCACATATATATTTTACCACCAGAAGTTTCAAGTGGTTAATGATTTAATATATTGTAGATGTAGATGTAGATTTATAGACTTTTTAAATCTTCTTAAAATCAAATTTAGTTGATTTAAAATTCTTAGATCGATGAAAAAAATATTAGTTGTCATTGATTCTGATGACTTATAATAAGGTAAGGTTTTACCATAAATATATTTAATTAATTTTCAACTCTTAAATATTTGAAAAAAATAGTGAAAAGACAATTTTGTCTAAAGTAAACACTTTTAATGAAGGGCAAAAAGTTCAAAAAGAGGATTCCTCACTTCTTTCTCTCATTCAAAATCGTGCACGCAACTTTCATCTCACATGTCTCCTAAGTGATAAAAGAAAAAATTTCAATATAATCTCATATGTGTAGTCTGTGGAGGATAGAATGCATTTTTTATCACTATTTTTTTAGGATAGAGAGATTGTTTTTGGTAGACCTTCGATAAACTCATAAAATCATGATTCAAACAGTTATACATTCAATTTTAAGATAATTTTTAATAGAATCTCATATGTGGAGTCTATGTAGGATAGAATACATACCTTATCATTATCTTTGTAGGATAGAAAGATTATTTTCAAGAGGCTCTCAGCTCAAAGATTGGTAACGCTGTAATCTTTCAACATGTGATATAATTGAAGAACAACAAAAACATGTGACAAACTTACAAAAAATTATGTTTTAATAGTTATTCCTTCATTCTAAAGAAAATTTTCACTATAATCTCATATATGTGTAGTGCGTGAAGGATATAATGCATACCATATTACTTTGTAGAGTAGAGAGACTATTTTCGATAGAAATCGATGAACTCACAAATATTATGATTTAATAATTATGTCTTCAATCTGAAGATAATTTTCAATACAATCTCATATGTGTAGTGTATCTCTTTGTTTGCATAACATGGATCAGATAATTACGAATCATCAACCCGCATACCCAATTGTTCAATGATATACTTCCATACATAACTAATAGCACATCATTTACAGTGAAGATAACATCGAGATGTTTTCATCCAACGCATAAATAAAAAGAAATACATCCGACAAATAAAGAATTTTAAGGTACATTATGTTATTTTGCTACACAAGAATCTACTTCGACTCTGTATTTAAAACCCAACCTCAACTCCCGATTCAAGCCGACTACGACTCCTGACTCTCATTAATTACGAGATATATTTATCCTACAAAAGAAAGCAAAAGTGAAAAGTAAAAATAAGTGAATTGAGAGTTAAGTTTCACTAACATAATCATAAATTATAAAAAAACATCAACAATGAAAAAAATTATTAGAGAAGAGAGAAACACGAAGGGAGAAGAAGAGCATAAATATTATCTTAATATGTATTCTTATAAAAATTAACTTGAGCAAGAAAATTGTAGCTATGATGCTAAATTTAAGGAATATTACTCATTAAAAAATATGTGCACGATATATTTTATAGAATTTGAATCTTATTAAAATTATAATAAAGAGTCTGAATATGCAAAGGTGTAATATAACTTGGAGTCTTAAAATATTTTATTCAATTCTATTTGAAGAATGAATAAAATTATTCCAGATAGTAATTTTCCTACTAGTGCACGTAAGGATGTCGTTTAATTAGTATCCTTACTTTAAATTAACTTTTATCATATATTTTTCTTTCTTTTCATATATTTGAGGACTTTTTTAATTTTTTGACAAAATATATTTTTTCCTTTTATCATGTATTTTAGGACTCTTTTATTTTAAATATTATAAATATAATGATGGAATAATTGAAAAAAAATAAGTAAAACATACGTGTATTATGAAGTTACAACAACAACAACAAACCCAGCGTATTCCCATCAAGTGGGGTCTGGGGAGGGTAAAATGTACGCAGTCCATTCCGCTACTTCCGAAGAAGTAGATGTGTATTATGAAGTTAATACTATATAATTCATGTGTTTTACTAAGGAAAGAATTAATAAAAGGTAAAATTCTAATTTGTTTAGATCTCCTAAATTTTAGTTACACAATTTAAATAAAGAAAAATTTTATATATAATTTTAAATTTTTATTTTTAAAGTATTAAAATATATAGTAAAATGATGATTTTGTCTAAAGCGAAGGCTTTTAATGAAGGGCAAAAAGTTCAAATCACTTTTCTATGGGTCTTCACATTTTTAATATATTATAGATATAGATTATAGATATAGATATTTAAATATTAAATAATAAAAGAAGAAGAATAAGAATAATCTATATATATAATATTTGAATTTAAAAATACATCATCCTTTTAAAAGGTAAAAAGTCATTTGCTTAAAAATAAAATCTCATTTGAATTTTTGATTGAAAACGATAAGATAATTTATTTTTCCATTTCTTACTTAGTTAAAAATAATAATTTAAAAACTTACATTTAACTGTAAAACGAAAACTTATTTATATGATAAAGGCCAATTATTTAAAAAAAAAGCATAAAAGAAAGGAATAAAATAAAAAATGATCAAAGAAAAATCATTAATTAATCTAAACTTGTTATAATATAATAAGAATAAAGAAGGAGAGTAGAGAGAGAAGAAAGAGCAATTGCTACTTATTGAGGGATTCTATTGAGATCCTTGAGGATGATTTACAATAAAGAAAACCCTTCTATTTATAGGGGAAATATACTCTTAGTTTCTGACTAAAGGATAGATACTTCAAATCCTGATAAATATCAACTAGATCTTGATAGATCTTATCTATATAGACATTCACTATAATGTAAATATATTTATAACACTCCCCCTTGAATGTCTAATTGATAGATAATGTGTCTCGTTAAAACCTTAATATAAAAAACCTAGTGGGAAAAAAAATCTAGTGAAGAAAAAAGAGTACACATCTCTAACAATACGCATATAGGTTGCCTCACTAAAAACCTTACAAAGAAAACCCAGTGTAACAAAACCTCGTAAGGGAAAAAGAGTACAACGCATATTAACTCCCTCTAATGAGAACATCCTTGAACCTTTGCATCCCGATCTTGTGCATCATCTTCTTGAAAGTTGCAATTGGAGGAGAATTGGTGAATAAATCAGCCACATTGTCACTTGAACGAATCCGTTGGACATTAATATTACCATTCTTTTATAGCTCATGTATCCTCCATTGAGATATGCTATGCATGTTGCATTATCTCTTTATAAAATTGTGGGTACATTGTCACATTTCAAACCACATTTTTCTCGAATGAGATGTATCATGGACCTCAACCATACACATTCTCGGCTTGCTTCAAGAATAATTATTATCTCAGTATGATTCGATGAAGTGGCTACGATAGACTGCTTTGTATATCTCCAAGATATGTCAGTACCACCACATATGAATACACAGCCTGTTTGAGACCTAACTTTATGTAAGTTGGATAAGTACCCAACATCAGCATGACCAATAAGATCGGGACTGCAATCTTTAGAATAATATAATCCCATATCGGTTGTCTCTTTACGTACCGTATATGTGTTTGATCTCATTCTGATGTCTCATAGTAGGAGCAGAACTATACCTTGTTAACAAATTAACCCAAAAAACTATAGGCCTTGTAGTATTTGCAAGATACATGAGTGCACCAATTGCACCAAGATATGATACTTCATAACCAATCCAAATTGGTATATTTCTCATTTCAGGAAATAATCTATTGCTTTTGAAAAATCTTCAAGAGTTTTAATAAATTTACGCGATATAAGGATTACAAATAAGTTTTTCAGAAACTTTAATATGCTTCAAATATTTTGAATCCTTAAACACGTTCTCATGTAAATTTTGTCAAGTGACAATATTCAACATTTCATGAGTGACATCTTAAAGTGTTTGGATTGAAAATCAAATAAGTTTTATGCTTACCAAGATGCATCCTTTCATGTCACTTTATAAATGTTTCTACGTCAGCATGCTTAAATAAACGTAGAATTTAGATCCTCGTAATCTCTTACAATATTGCGCTAATATTGTATCAAAGATATTGATGATATATAATTTCGTATTGGTTCACAATGTGACATAACATTTTGAGATCTCATCACTTCATTATTTTCAGGTACTTGAACCTCTCATAAAATTTTATGAAGTGTTATGTTGTAGGCTCTTCAACAGCACATTGCCTTTTTATTATGATTGTTTGCTCCTTATCCTTTTCAAGAATTATTTTATTTGAAATCAATTGGTCTACCACGCTTCACGCATGCATAGACTTTGTCCTTCATGGACACAAAATAGGAGCACTTGCAACTTAAATATGAGATGCTTTCGGCATTTGACTTGAATTATCTTTTGAATGAGGATCTGATGATAATTCCTAACATATTTCATAGCTATTTATAATCTCCCCCTTATGTTAGGAAAACTAACATACATCCTTCATCTTCTTTGAAGAATCCATCTTTGTGCATCATGGTATTTTCATTAATTATATGCCGCACATTAAAACTATTAGATGGAATAGTTGATTCCTGATCTTGAACTAATTGAGAGGGAAGAAATAATCATAACTTATTGGTCTAATGCATACAAAGGCTATTGTATGCAACATATCATATTTCAGACCAACACATGAAGTTTCGTTCTCATTAGCAATGGTTTATCTATTTATCAAAGGCATTCAATGCCGAACCATCATCATTAAGATGAATTATCTTGATTACACAATCTGAAAATTATGTTCTTAACCTAATTTTATTGAGAAAACAACTTTATGAATGTCAAACTACAGGTTGAAAATAAATGTACATGTGATCATCTTATTGATGCATCATTTCAACATATCACATGATAGGTGAACAGGCCCTTATTCACTTGTTATACTTTTCAGATTTTAAGGGATCCAATCCCAAAATTAGTTGGTCCAACCAACTTATCATGAGAATAAGCAACATTAAAAGTAATGAAGAATTTTCTAATTTTTCAATATATTCTCTATACTCAGTTGCACATCTTTGAGATGTCGCAATCGTTCATGTCAAGTTATGAACTTTTATTCTAGCAAACTCCAAGTTTACCATGACATGTACCTTTTACTTTAGTAAATTTCAGATTTACTATTACATGATTGAATTTCAGATTTACTACTTTATAAATAGATTTCAAAATAACTCTTCTCAGTTATTCTGCCTCATTCGGAGGTGAATTATGATACCATCATAATCAAGTGCAAGTTTGCATTAATAAATTTATCATTCCTCAGGAATGGAATATAATCGTGACTTAAGACAATCAAACTTTGATAGCTTATAACCTCTTTGATGATATTGCTACTTAAGGAGTAAATCGAAGCATATATCATATATTGCTACCACATTCACTTCAAGAATGGAGCAAATTGTCATCTTTCAGATCTATCATATATTGTTACCACATTCACTTCATGAAATGGAGCATATTCAATGGACAAGTTTCTTGACTTTTCATCAAAAATATATTATTTTTCTTTAGCCATCATAATATCATCAATATGGTGTATTGAGATTCAAACTCAATCTCTTATCCATATAAAGACATCTTAGGCATAAATCGATGGGACTTAAACCCAATATCTTATTATTATGATGCATTTAATCTGATGTCTTTCCCTCTTAATGGGATGAGATCCTTAGTAAATAACATAATAATCCAAAAGTATAATAGATCAAAGATAAGACATTCAATATCATATATAAATTATGTTTAAAACAAAAATAAACATAAAGAACAAGCATAATTTTTCTACATAATTTAGATAATTGAACTTTAAAAAAAAAAATTCAAAATATTGTAGAGATTATAACTTGTACAATATCACATATAACTTTACCTGTACACGTAATGACGTAACAAAGCCATAAAACATAAAGAATATATGTTGGTCACCATAATAATTGTAAAACACTATTTCCTCACTAGTTGTACGTTTGCATACTTTCAAAACAAACACATATCGTAAATATCATTCGACCCATTCAATTTTTTTTTCTAACAAGAACTTATCATGGTATTACACATACCTGAGTTTGATAGCAAATAATCTCAATTGGTTAGAGACTCGTGTTGATAACGTGTTATAAAATAATTAAGAATAAAGAAGAAACGTAGAGAGAAGAGAGAGTAACTGTTATTTCTCTTGAGGAATTCTATTGAGATCCTTGAGGATGATTTACAATGAAGGAAACCCTTCTATTTATAGGGGAAATATATTCTTAGTTTCTGACTAAAAGACAGATACTTCAAATCCTGATAGATATCAACTAGATCTTGATAGATCTTATATATATAGACATTCACTATAATGTAAATACATTTATAACAAAACCAACTTAAACCTCTCGCTCACGTAACTTCTTCATCCATTATTTTCCTATTTTCCTCGAGCATTATCACACATGCTCTATTTTTGTAGAAGAAAGTTTGTCTTTTAATATTCTAAATTTAAATGTATTTTGGCAGCAACTAATTCAATAAGGATTTCAAAGATTGTAATGTATTATTTCTGACAAAGTTCATGTTAGTATTATTTAGAGAAAATAGCCTATTACCCCCTCCCCCAACTATAGTCGAAAAAGTTGTGACACACCTCAACTTCAGGGGGGTCCTATTACCCCCTGAACTAAATAAAAGTGTATTATTTACACCCTTGACTGCCTACGTGGCGCCTTCATGTCACAATGCATGTATGAAAACGCTGATGGCGCGTGAAGATATTTTTTAGGTCTCCTTATCCAATAAACACTCGCCACTTGTCCAAAATGAATTAAAAAAACTTTATTTAAACCCTTCTTCCTCCATTTTTCATCCTTCATTGAAGAAAAAAAGAGTATAAGCTCAACGACTCTTTCTTCCTCTACAAATTCTTCTTCGAAATTTTATTATTCTTCGAATTTCTCTTTGATTTGGGAAGACAAAGGTAATTTTTGTGTAAATTTTTTATGTTTAATCCATGTAATGTCGTTATTAAAGTTTTGATTTTCAGTTTGTTAATGTAAATCCGATTTCTTTATTTATGATTAATTCAAAATTTAAAGTTTTTCAGCATCATTAATGAAGTTTTTCATCTCCATTAATGAAATTTTCATGGATTTTTTTCTAAAATTTTATGATTAGAAATGAGAAAATACGAGTTGAATAAGTTGTGTATGGATGAGATTGAACCAATGATCAATGTTGAAGTGCGATGTAAACATAAAATTTTATTGCAAATGCAGACGTCTTGGTCAGATCACAATCCCGGTAGAAGATTTTGGGTGTGTCCTCATTATGAGGTTTGTGTTGATTCTTGGTTAATTTATTAATGTTGATGTTTGTGTAAAGATTTATTTTTATGTTCTTAATTTTTAGGCTACGAATTGCAATTATTTTATATGGAGAGATTTGGAACGAGTTGACGAAAGATCGAAATTTATTCTTCCGAGATTGGTGAACAAGATTAATGAGCTAGAAAAGATTTAAGAGAGTGTTAAGATGAAATTGAATAAGCTTGAAAGATTGAAGACTCAGTATCATAATCCCATCAACATGAATTTAGACGATTTGGAGTCAAAACAGGAAAATGACTTAAAAAATATGCAAATTAAATTTCAAAGTCCCAACAACAAGACAAGTCATTAAAAATGAAGAATGAAGTAGGAGAGAATGTGATGGGTAATTTGAAAGGGAATGGCAAGTGCGATTTGAAAGACAAGAGAATGAGGATGGGAAAAAAGAAGAAAAAAACATGTAACTTTACTAGAAAATTCCTTTGTTGTATGATTATATATGTAGGTGTTGTTGTTATTAGTTTTGTTATGAAATTTGATAACATGAAGAATAGTCTAATTAAGTTGTCGTAGTATGTAGTTGGGACTCATTTTGTGTAGAAATGGAATTGCAATTTGCTATGCTAAGCTACCGAAGTATGTAATAGATCATTATTTTGTGGTAATCTGACTTTAATTTGATCTTATTTTGATATTATTATACTCTTTTGTTTATGATAAAGAGGATAGTGTATTATTGTGTAAATAACCGAAAAGAAGCAACAAAACAGAACTTGCAATTTGGAAGAAAGGCAAAATTAACATTGCATTCAAGTAAGAGACTGAATATTAGTACATTTACATAAAACATTAACGAGTGACACCAAAATATTGTCTTTGTGGGACAATAACAACTTAAAATATCCAAAACATTGTCTTTGTGGGACCAAAATAGTAGCTTCATTGTTTCATACAAGAAAAGTAGCTAAGTGACACCAAATTAGTAATCAACAGATGACTATAGTTTCCAGGGGTCTCGGAGTTGTGAAGAGGGTGAGGTATGCATGGTTACATTGTTTGAATACCTTGATTGATCTATTATTTGTTGAAGCCTTCTTGTTGTGATTGCTTGCTTTCCTTTCCACTTCATTCCACTTGAAAGTTTGAAGCCAATGTCTCCAGATACAACTGCTGATTTCATTACTTGCTTAGGTCTAGTGGACACTATTCTCCTACTTGGCAGCCCCGGCTATAAAAAAAAGGTTGTTTAAGTTCAAGACATTATAAGAAAAGAACACAAGTACTGTGAATGTTTTAACTTACATTAATGGTTGTGAAGCCACTTCATCTTGAAACATACCCATTCCAGTCATTCTTGGTATTTTATATTGACTTGTGTTTCCAACCATTTTTCCCTTTCCTCTAGCAGTAACAACTGTCTCTCTTGGTGTAAAATTTAAAGCATCATGTGTTGTACTACCTTGAGAATAGGTAAACCAACTTTCAAGTGAATAACCACTTCTTCTACCCCTTCCTCTGCCACTTCTGGTTCTTGATGACACTTCAGCATTGTTGTAATACTCGTGCTTATTCCTAGCTAGAAATCATCTCAAGGATGCTAGTACTTGCTTTGAAATACAAATATATTTTTGTACCCATGGTATTTTTGATATTTCTACTTTCTATCACGTGGGAAATTGAGTTAGCTTTCTAACGATACCAATTTTGTCCAAATCTAACACCAGATGAGAAAGTTATGGATGCTTTACTCAGAACTGACCAAAATGCCCAGGTGCGACGTCCAAGTTGACGGACTGCCACTTTAACCGTCACAGCTAAGGCAGTAGGGCAACGTTCTGGATAAGGATTGACGGACGAGTTGACAGACCGTCAGATTTTTTATGGACCGTCATCCAGGCCGTCAACTCTTATCCAGTGAACCCCATTTTTGGTCCACGTATGACGGTCGAGATGACGGACCGTCAGTCAGGTCGTCACACGCCACGTTTAGTTTATTTCTAGGCCATTTTAATAGGGGTATTTTTGTCAATTACTACTCACCTATATATACCCAGATGAGTCCAAATTCAGCCATTTTGCTCATTATTATTTTACAAACAAAAACTAGGGTTTGTCTCTAAATTTAATCTCCGAGAACAAGATCCAATCTTCTTAAAAAATCAAAGGATTTCAAATTCTTCAATTTCAAAAAAAACATCAAGAACCTTGAGTCAGGTATGCGTAGTGTTCATCTATGGATCCATTTCGTTCATAAATCTTAAGAACCATGTTTTAAATATTTTTTGATTGTCTTGTTGTGATATGAGCATGCACATGTCGATGATTGTTGTTTAAGTTTCAAGATGTTATCTAAAGGTGTTTTCATGAAGTATATGTGGCTGTTAGTTGAAACCCTTGATCCTTATGTGGCTTAATATGGTGAAATTTATGAACACACTTAAGCTAAAAGAATGTATGCAAAGTGTTTGATAATATGACTAGGATGATAGAATTCATGTCCCATTATTTAATAGTGCTTAAATGACAAGTCCATACTCTATGCTTTATGATTTCCCATGAATTCCATGTGAGTGATATGCATTGTTGTTGTGATATGGATTGACCATGATATTGAAGCTATGCAAGTATATACCTGTTGTATGAATTTCTCTTCCATGTATAAGATGTTGAGAACTATGCTTAGTGTGAAATCCTCTACTCATGATATGGTAAATTATGGACTCTACTCTTACGATCAAGTCAGTCATGTGTGTCAGTTTCCTTCCATCGAGTCCTGGGGGTACTTGTACTCAAAAAATATAGTTGTGTGCCTAGAGTCATGTCACGTTATAATGATAATCTCAGTCAATCCATGATCTATAGAACTCAGTCGGGCATGTGACTCAGGAAACCTCAGAAATCTCATGATCTCAGTTAATTCTCAGATAGTAGTACTAATCCGTTAGTCAATGGAAGTCAGTTACTCAGTCCATGTACCGTCAGTTAAATCATGTCCAGTCTCTTCAGATGGGAGTAGAAGTTAGCACCAAGTGAACCCAAGGATGGGAACTCGCCTGCCAGTTTAGGGTGTGATTCTTAGTAATCATCCTTGTGTTCCAGAACTACATAGCCAGCGTAGGTTGAGACATCTTAACCTTTCAGATTAGGGTTGATGAGATGTCTTAATCCGTCAGTTTAGGGTTCCCACCATTCTCATTTTAAGTACCTGCCAGCTAAGGTTCACTCACAGCTATCCTTACCAGTGGCGTAGTATTGACACCTTTCCAGTCGGGGCAGAGATTGGATCCCAACTTAGCTATATGCATTGTTGGGGCATGTCTGTCAAATAACTACCTCTCACAGTTTCAGTCCCAGTCTTAGTAAAAAGAACTTAGATAGTTCTTCAGATTTCAGTATATCAGGACTGTCAGATACAGTTAATTCAACTACAGAACAGAACACAGATAGTTCCATTAGATTCAGGACTGTCAGACACAGTCATCTATGTTATCAGAATTTCAGTATTTATCATGCTAGATATCAGTAGATAATGTATTAGTGTCCAGATCTAGATATCACATAATCACAATATCAGTTACTACATATGCATGGTTGCACTCTTACGTTCATATCAGTCAGTCAGTTAGCATCGTTCATGCATGTAAATCATTTTGCATTTAGCCTACCTCACTCGTATACTCAGTACTCTCAGTTGTACTGACGCATTTGCGCTATGGTGCTTTCTTTCACATTACACCATAGGTTCACAGATACGAGCTCCAAATCAGCAGTAGCAGTAGCATTCCAGTCGCAGAGTTGCAGTGAGTCCTCATCCATTTGAGGACTATATTATTTATTTTATTTATTATTTTAGTTCTATTTTGCTAGACGGAGTTAGTTGGAGACATGTTCCTTCAGCTCCTTATTCAGACAATATTTAGAGGCTTTCAGATTTAGTTCAGATTTGATTCAGATTTCAGTTGTTTTGGTTATTCGTTACCCCATATGGATGTTATGATTTGTCAGATATTCTATACAGTTGAACCTTATGGCCTATTGTTCATGTTTTCTACATTATTACGTCATATATTACAGTGTACAGGTATAGATATCAGTCATGGGTTAGCTTGTGGTCATTCGGGGTCATAAGCACCGTGTAGCATTCCGGTTTAGAAAATTGGGGCGTTACAAACTTGGTATCAGAGCCTAAGGTTCAATAAAGTCCTAGGAAGTCTGAAAGCCACATCTAGTAGAGTCTTGTGCATGGGTGTGTTGCACGCCACATTTATGTACAAGAGGCTATAAGATGTTTTTGGAACAGTTTCCCTTCTTTCGGTATTCATATCGTGCTAGTGAGCATAATCTCAAGTTAAACTCTCAGTCTAATTTATTCTTCTCTTATTTCAGAATATGCCTCCAAAGAGAAGAAACCAGCCAGCTCCTCAGCTCGAAGATCCTTTGGGCAAACATATTTCTCATGCGGAGTTTAGGGCCGCATTCACCACACTTGCTCAGTCTGTGGCTTTCTAAAATGAACGGTCACCAGTTATTCCAGCCAATCCAGTGGCCAACTCAGCTACAGCTAGGATTCGGGACTTCACCCGAATAAATCCTCCAGCTTTCTTTGGGTCTAAGTCTGATGAAGACCCTCAGGAATTCATTGACCAAGTCCAGAAGTTCATAGACATCATAGGAGTTACTTCTTGTCAGAGTGCCGAGTTAGCTGCATACCAGTTACAGGATGTTTCTCACACTTGGTACAAACAGTGGAAGTCCGAGAGGTTAAAGGATGCAGGTCCTATAGAGTGGGAGGAATTTGTCACGACTTTCCTAGACAGATTCTTTCCCAAAGAGCTGAGGGAGGCAAAATTTCTAGAGTTCATCAACCTCAGGTAGGGAAATATGATGGTTAAGGAGTATTCTCTCAGATTTACTCAGCTAGCCAGATATGCCCCTCGTGTGGTTGTAGACAATAGGGCTAAGATGAGCAAGTTCGTGTCAGGGGTGAATGATAGCGTGGTAAATGAGTGTAGGTCTGCGATGCTGAACAGTGATATAACTTAATCTAGGCTCATGACTCATGCTCAACAAATAGAGGAGAAGAAGATTAGGACTAGGGAGAGGCAGAACAAGAGAGAAAGGTCAGACAGTTTCAGTTTTGCTCAACCAAAATCAGAAGGAGGAAACCGTTCGCAGTTTTGTCCTAAGCCATCAATTCTAGCTCCTTCCTCCGCCAATGCCCCAGTGCCTAAATTCAAAGATAGCAACAGAGATCGAGCACTAGGCTCTAAGTCTTAAGGTAGTATCAGCAGTGCCCGAACTAATCCCCTATGTCAGACTTATGGTAAGAACCACAAGGGTACCTATAGAGCTGGTAGCGATATTTGTTTTGGTTATGGCAAGCCAGGCCACAGGATTAGAGAGTATTCGCAATCAGGTCTACAGGGTTAGCAGAATTGCTCCACAACCCAATTCGATCACCCAAATCAGCAGAGTGCCGCTTCCAGTGCTACTAGTAGGCAACGCCCAAACAAACTCTATGCTCTTCAGACCCGACAAGATCAGGAAAATTCTCCTGATGTCGTTACTGGTACATTATAAATTTTCCATGTTCATGTTTATGCTTTGCTAGATCCAGGTGCATCCTTGTCTTTTGTTACTCCTTATATAGCAGGTGATTTCAGAATCAGTCCTAAAATTTTAGCAGAGCCCTTTTTAGTCTCTACCCCAGTGGGTAAAACCATCATAGCTCGGCGGGTATACAGGAATTGCCCGTTTATGATATTTCAGAAAGCAACGTCAGCATATTTAGTTGAGTTAGAGATGACTGATTTTGATGTCATTCTTGGCATGGATTGGCTTTATTCCTGCTATGCTATAGTCGACTGCAGAACTAGGGTAGTTCAGTTTTAGATCCCGAATAAGCCCATCCTATAGTGGAAGGGTAGTACTTTATCTTTCAGAGGTCAGCTTATTTCCTACCTTCGGGCAAGGAAAATGATTTCTAAGGGGTGTGTGTATCATCTCGTGCATATTAAAGATTTCAGTTCTGAATCTCCTAGTTTTGAATCAGTCCCATTTCTAAATAAGTATTCAGACGTGTTTCCCGAAGACCTTCCAGGCATTTCTCCCGAAAGAGAAATAGACTTCGGCATTGATCTTCTTCTAGATACTCAACATATTTCTATTCCGCCATACAGAATGGCACCAACAGAACTCAAGGTACTAAAAGATCAGTTGAAGGATCTCTTAGGTAAGGGATTTATCAGGCCCAGTGTATCCCCATGGGGTGCACCAGTCTTATTCGTGCGCAAGAAAGACGGTTCTTTCAGGATGTGTATTGATTACCGTCAGCTCAACAAGATTAAGGTCAAGAACAAGTATCCTCTTCCCAGAATAGATGAATTTTTTGACCAACTTCAAGGTGCCAATTATTTCTCCAAAATAGACCTAAGATCAGGATACCATCAGCTCAGAGTTAGAGAATGTGACATCCCGAAGACAGCTTTCCATACTCGATATGGTCACTTCGAGTTTCTAGTTATGTCCATTGGTCTTACCAATACCCCAGCCGCTTTCATGGACTTGATGAATCGTGTGTTCAAGAAGTACTTGGACATATTCGTCATAGTATTCATAGATGATATCTTGGTCTTATCCCGCACAGAGCGTGATTATTCAGACCATCTCAGGATTGTTCTTTAGGCTCTCAGAGATCACTAGCTATTCGCCAAATTCAGTAAGTGCGAGTTTTGTCTAAGATCAGTAGCATTCCTTGGCCATATTATTTTTGGTGATAGAATTAGAGTGGATCCTCAGAAGACCAAAGCGGTAAGAAACTGGCCTCGCCCTATCTCTCCATCAGATATCAGGAGTTTTTTGGGATTGGCTGGCTATTACGGACGGTTTATCAAGAGATTTTCTTCTATTGCACCCCTCATGTCTAGATTGACTCAGAAGAAGGTCAAGTTTCAGTGGTCAGATCCTTATGAGAAGAGTTTTCAAGAGTTGAAGGCTCGACTCACCTCAGCTCAAGTTCTAGATCTTCCAGATGGTTCAGACGGTTTTATCGTCTATTGTGATGTATCCAGAGTAGGTTTAGGTTATGTCCTCATGAAGCATGGTAAGGTCATAGCCTACGCATCCAGACAGTTAAATCCCCATGAGAAGAATTATCCTACTCATGATCTTGAGTTAGCATCCGTAGTATTTGCCTTGAAGATTTGGAAGAATTATCTATACGGAGTTCATGTAGATATCTTCACAGATCATAAGAGTCTCCAGTATGTCTTTTCTCAGAAAGATCTCAATCTTCGTCAGAGAAGGTGGTTAGATCTTTTGAAAGATTATGACATGAGTGTCCTTTACCATCTGGGCAAGGCCAACATTGTGGACGACGCTCTCAATAGACTCTCCATAGGTAGTGTTTCTCACGTTAAGGATAGCAAAAAGAAGATAGCTCAGGAAATCCATCAGCTCGCTAAACTAAGTGTTTGCTTAGTCAATTCTTCGGAGGGTGGTGTATGTGTTCAGAGTAGTTCAGAATCATCTCTAGTTTTTGAGGTGAAAGAAAATCAAGACAGGTATCCTAGCCTTGTCAAGTTAAAAGAGTCAATTCAGAATCAGAGAGTAGAGGTTTTCTCTAGGGGAGATGGGGTTCTTCGTTGTCAGGGCCATCTGTGCGTTCCAGGTGTAGATGACTTAAAGCAGCGGATTCTTACAAAAGCACATGGTGAGCAATACTCTATTCATCTAGGGGCCACTAAGATGTACCGCAACCTGCGGGAAATCTATTGGTGGAGTGGGATGAAAAGAGATATTGCAGAGTTTGTGGCTAAGTGCTCTACATGTCAGCAAGTTAAAATAGAGCATCAGAAGCCTAGTGGACCCATGCAGAAGTTTGCCATTCCTACTTAGAAGTGGGAAGAAGTGAACGTGGAATTCGTGACAGGTTTACCTCGAACTCGTCATCAGCACGATTTAGTTTGGGTTATTATAGACAGGATGACTAAGTCAGCTCATTTTCTTCCAGTTCATACCTCTTATTCAGCCAAGGATTATGCCAAACTCTATATCAGGGAGTTGGTCAGATTACACGGTGTTCCATTATCTATTATTTCAGACAGAGGTACCCAGTTCACCTTTCACTTCTGGAAAGCATTCCAAAAGGGTCTTGGTATCCAAGTCCATCTCAGTACAACCTTTCATCCTCAGATAGATGGTCAAGTAGAAAGGACCATTCAGACTCTTGAAGATATGCTAAGAGAGTGTGTAATTGATTTCAAGGGAAGTTGGGATGACCACTTGCTTTTGATTGAGTTTGCATACAACAATAACTATCATTCCAGTATTAAAATAGATGCATTTGAAGCTCTCTATGGCAGGAGGTGTAGATCTCCAATTGGTTGGTTTGAAGTTAGTGAGGCCTCAGTCATAGGTCCTGACTTAGTTTTCGATGCCTTAGAAAAAGTTCAGTTGATCAGAGAGAGACTCCGGGCTGCTCAGAGCCAATAGAAGTCTTATGCTGATGTTCGTAGAAAGGATATCAGGTTTGAGGTCGATGACTATGTCTATCTCAAGATCTCTCCCATGAAGGGAGTGAAGAGGTTTGGCAAGAAAGAGAATCTCAGTTCCCTCTATGTCGGTTCCTTTAAGATTCTCAGTCGTTTAGGCAAGGTAGCTTATGAGCTCGAATTACCTTCAGATTTAGCCTTAGTTCATCCGGTTTTCCATGTATCCTTGCTCAAGAAGTGCGTAGGTGACCTAGCAGTTGTAGTCCCTATTCAGAGCATTGATGTTCAGAACAGTCTCTCTTATAAAGAGATTTCAGTCAAAATCTTAGACTATCAGACTCGTCGATTGAGGAACAAAGAGGTCCCTCTAGTTAAGGTTCTTTGGCAAAATCAGTCCGTCGAGGGAGCTACTTGGGAAGCAGAAGCAGATATGCGTACCAAGTATCCTTACCTCTTTTCGCCGATTCAGATCAAGCTCAAGGTAATAGTTTGCCTTAAGCTTATTCAGTTTCATATTCATGTTCCCATTATAAAGTGGTATCTACTACCATTTCATACTCTATCATGCATTCATCTATCAGTTTAGTTATAAAATCATGTATCATCTTTGCATTCTCACCTTGAGAAACTCAGTTTATCAGAACACTCAGTCACGCATTCATGTACCAGTTAGCCATGCATCAGATGTGCATGAGTTCAGTATATTTAGCATGTCAGTCATAAAGTCATGTCTCAGTCACTCATGTTCAGTTCATGTTTATTTATTATTTTTTATCTTAGTCAATCTCATTCGAGGACGAATGTTCTCAAGGGGGAGATATTGTAATACCCGTGCTTATTCCTAGCTAGAAATTATCTCAAGGATGATAGTACTTGCTTTGAAATACAAATCTATTTTTGTACCCGTGGTATTTTTAAGATTTCTACTTTCTATCATGTGGGAAATTGAGCTATCTTTCTAACGATACCAATTTTGTCCAAATCCGACACCAGACAAGGAAATTATGGATGCTTTACTCAGAACTGACCGAAACGCCCAGGTGCGACGTCCAAGTTGACAGACCGCCAAACAAGTGACGGACTGCCACTTTGACCATCACAGCCAAGGTAGTAGGTCCACGTTCAGGATAAGGATTGACGGACGAGTTGATGGATCGTCAGATTTTTTATGGACCGTCATCCAGGCCGTCAACTCTTATCCAGAAAACCTCATTTCTGGTCTATGTATGACGATCAAAATGACAGACCGTCAAGTTTCTGACGGACCTTCAGTCGGGTTGTCACACGCAACGTTCAGTTTATTTCGAAGACTTTTTAATAGGGGTATTTTGGTCACTTATCACTAGCCTATATATACCCAGATGAGTCCGAATTCAACCATTTTGCTCATTATTATTTCACAAACAAAAATTAGGGTTTCTCTCTAAATTTAATCTACAAGAACAAGACCCAATCTTCTTCAAAAATTAAAGGATTTCAAATCCTTCAAGTTAAAAAAAAAAAAACATCAAGAACCTTGAGTCAGGTATGCGTAGTGTTCATCAATGGATCCATTTCGTTCATATAGCTCAAGAACCATGTTTTAAATATTTTGTGATTGTCTTGTTGTGATATGAGCATGTACATGTTAATCATTGTTGTTTAAGTTTCAAGATGATATCTAAAGGTGTTTTCATGAAGTATATGTGGTTGTTAGTTGTAACCCATGATCCTTATGTGGCTTAATATGGTGAAATTCATGAACACACTTAAGCTAAAAGAATGCATGCAAAGTGTTTGATAATATGACTAGGATGATAGAATTCATGTCCCATGATTTAATAGTGCTTAAATGACAAGTCCATGCTCTACGCTTTACGATTTCCCATGAATTCCATATAAGTGATATGCGTTGTTGTTGTGATATGGATTGACTATGATATTGAAGCTATGCAAGTATATACCTGTTGTATGAATTTCCCTTCCACGTATATGATGTTGAGGACTATGCTTAGTGTGAAATCCCCTACTCATGATATGGTAAATTGTGGATTCTACTCTTACGATCAAGTCAGTCATGTGTGTCAGTTTCCTTCCATCGAGTCCTGGGGGTACTTGTACTCAAAAAATATAGTTGTGTGCCTAGAGCTATGTCACGTTATCATGATAATCACAGTCAAGCCATGATCTATAGAACTCAGTCGGGCATGTGACTCAGGAAACCTCTGAAATCTCATGATCTCAGTTAATTCTCAGATAGTAGTACTAATCTGTCAGTCAATGGAAGTCAATTACTCAGTCCATCTACTGTCAGTTAAATCACGTTCAGTCTTTTCAGATAGGTGTATAAGTTAGCACCGAGTAAACCCAAGGATGGGAACTCACCTGCCAGTTTAGGGTGTGATTCTTAGTAATCATCCTTGTGTTCCAGAACTACGTAGCCAACGTAGGTTGAGACATCTTAACCTGTTAGATTAGAGTTAATGAGGTGGCTTAATCTGTCAGTTTAGGGTTCCCACCGTTCTTATTTTGAGTACCTGCCAGCTAAGGGTCACTCACAGCTGTCCTTACCAGTGGCGCGGTATTGACACCCTTCCAGTCGGGGTAGAGATTGGACCCCAACTTAGCTATATGCATTATCGGGGCATGTCGGTTAAACAACTACCTCCCACAGTTTCAGTCCTAGTCTCAGTAAAAAGAACTCAGATAGTTCTTCAGATTTTAGTATATCAGGATTATCAGATACAGTCAATTCAGTTACAGAACGAAACACAGATAGTTCTATTAGATTCAGGACTGTCAGACACAGTCATCTATGTTATAAGAATTTCAGTATTTGTCATGCTAGATATCAGTAGATAATGCATTAGTGTCCAGATCTAGATATTATGTAATCATGATCTCAGTTACTACGTATGCATGTTTGCACTCTTACGTTCATATCAGTCAGTCAGTTAGCATCGTTCATGTATGTAAACCCTTTTGCATTTATCCTACCTTACTCGTATACTCAGTACTCCCAGTTGTACTGACGTATTTGCGCTATGGTGCTTTCTTTTACGTTACACCATAGGTTCATAGATACGAGCTCCAGATCAGCAGTAGCAATAGCATTCCAGTCGCAGAGTTACAGTGAGTCCTCATCCATTCAAAGATGATATTATTTATTTTATTTATTATTTCAATTCAGTTTTGCTAGACGGAGTTAGTTGGAGACATGTTCCTTCAACTCCTTATTCAAACAGTATTTAAAGGCTTTCAGATTTAGTTCTGATTTGATTCAAATTTCAGTTGTTTTGGGTATTCGTTACCCCATATGGATGTTATAATTTGTCAGATATTCTATGCAGTTGAACCTTATGTCCTATTGTTCATATTTTCTGCATTATTACGTCATATATTGCAGTGTACAGGTATAGATATCAGTCATGGGTTAGCTTGTGGTCCTTCAGGGTCATAAGCACCGTGTAGCATTCCAATTTAAAAAATCGAGGCATTACAATTGTGTGGAGGGATTTTTGGTGTTGTAGATGGTTTAGCATGTGTTTCTCTTCCTCTATAGTTTGGTGGTATTGCAAAACCAGTACCAACAGATGGAACTGACTCAGCATGTGTTGCTCTTCCTCTGTAGTTTGGTGGTGTTGCAAAATCAGCACCAACAGATGGAACTGGTTCAGCATGTGTTGCTCTTCCTCTAGAGCTTGATGGTGTTGCAAAATCAGCACCAACAGATGGAACTGGCTCAACATTTATTGATCTTCCTATAGAGTTTGATGGTGTTGCAAAATCAGTACCAACGGATAGAGATGGTGTTTTTCTAGGTCTCCCTCTCCCTCTCTTTGCAGCAGGTTCTTCATCAGTATTTATTTATTTTTAACAAACAAAGGATAAGGATATGTATTAGATGGTTATCTTTTTTTAGAAAGGTAACATAAATGTATTAGATGGTTATAAACATAGTAAAGTAAACAGTAATAGATAAATTACCTTTGGTCTGCCCTTTTCTTTTTTTTAGCATGATGATTTTGTAGCACTTTCTGCCTTTGGAGTAGCAACATCACCACCACTTCTCTTTATAGGACAACTTCTTTTGTTGTGACCCTTTACATGGCATTCACTACATATCATATTAACTCCAGTTTTAGGCAATTTCCCAGAATTCTTGCTTTTACCACATTCCTTTGTTCTCTTATTTTTTGGCCTGCCTGGCAGTTTCTCTATCTTTGGTGGAGTAACAAATGGGTTTGTAGATAAAGGCCACAGTGGCATGTTACTCATTAGTTGCATAAAATATAAGTGGACTTGTATCTCTCTATAGAGTAGCATGGATCAATGAAATCTAGTGGGTCATATTGCTTATACAACATTGAACCTAAGGCATGTTGACATGGTATCCCCTTCAACATCCAAGATCTACAACTACACTCCCTTTTTGACAAACAAACAGTGTGTTATTTATATCCCTCCATAACTTCATAACTTGTTGCTCCATTGAACTCTATGGTACAACTCATTGACTTATCAATATTTTCCCCTAACACTTTAATTGATATTGGAGAGAAATTGCTGACCCAAATTCTTGGAAATTCACTTAACTTGGCTAGCCTAGTCATGACCTTGACTCTTATCTCTTCAAACATACTAATAATACTTTTATGCCTTGCTGCTAAAATCCATGAATTAAAACTCTCACAGAGGTTGTTATCTATAGAATCACACTTGAATTGACAATTAAAATAAACCTTTCACCAATACTCTTTGTTATAGTAAAGTAGATCAGTAACAATGTTCTTATCAAGTTTAGACAATTCATTCAGATTTTTCCTGAATTCAGCTTCAAAAATGCTTCTAGCATACTTCCAAAATGCCATTTTCTTTTGAAGACCCCTCCAATCCTTTGACCAATTTGTAAGGATATGCCTAGCACACCTTCTTTCCTCACAGCCTGGTAACAACTCTTTAACAGCCAAATCAAGTCCCTAAAAACATGAATGTTATTAGAAAAGCAAAAGCATACATAAATAGATTTTTCCCAGAATGAAATATAAATTGTAATAAAAAAAAGAGTTAACAAAAGAATACCTTTTGTATGTATGACATAATAGTGAAACCACTTCCATCTCCTAATCCTAGGTCATCTTGTAGGAGAGAGAAAAACCATCTCCATAATTTTTTGTTCTCTTTTGTCACTACCACCCAAGCAAGTGGAAGCATTTGGTTATTTTCATCCTTAGCCACAACAACCAGCAGCTGACCCCTACATACTCCCTTTAAGAAACAACCATCAACACCTATGAATTTTATACATGACCTAAATGTCATCTTGATTGCTTCAAAGCAGATGTAGAATGCCTCAAACAGTGGCCTACCAAGCTCATTAGCTTCACCAAGTTTAACCACACAAGTACTTCCTGCATTGGACTTTAACAATTCATCCTTGTAGTCAAGAATTCTTCTATACTCTAGAATGTGATCACCCATAATCTCATTTAAAATTCCAGCTCTTGCTCTCCTAGTTGTTGTCTTACCTACATGCAGCTTAAACTTCTTTCTAATTAACTGTTGCAATTTGAAAATTCTGATGTTAGGTTGCTCAATTACATCCTCTCTCATAGCCTTGGCCAAGAATCTTGTGTTGCACAAGTAATTTCTGGTGGCCCTAACATAATTATGTACTGGAATATAAGTCTTAATAACAAAGTTATTGGACTTTGGATCAAGACTTGCATACAATAACCACCTGCAGTTTTCCTTGCTGCATCTCACCCTGACTCTATTTGGCTCATTTACATACTTTTCAATTTGAACCCTTTTCTGAATTACATACTTAGTCAATGCCTCTCTAAACTCTTTCACACTTGCAAAAGACATACCCAGCTGCCACACAACAATATCACTATCAGGGTCATGCTTTACACTATCAGTCACAACTTTTCTTCTTCTTCTACTTCTAGACAAGTTCAATCTCATGTTATCTCCTTCTTCAAGACAACTAGAATCTGTATCAGTTTCATAGCTGCCAGGATCAAAACTACCATAATATGGTTCATCACCCACTAACCTTCCTTCTAAATTATTTCTCACTGGGTCAGTCTCATCAAATCCCAGATCTGGTCTAGCTTGACCACAAGGGACTTCATGATTGTCTGTAGGAATTCTCTCCCTTCTTTTCTTCCTCATGAAAGCCCTTTGCTCAGCCCTCAGTTATTTTACCTCCTCATGAACATCACTTCCATAGGTATCATCTCTAAGAAAATTTGTTGTTTTTTCATTTTCAGATTTTGTACTATCATCACTAGATTCATCAGATCCTTTTAGAAAATAGTCACTATCATCAGAATCTGATGAATCAATGTGATGATTTACTAAATCTGAAGGATCAGCAGTATTTGGAAAAATTGGATTTTATGTGGAAGTAATGTTTGAGGCAGTATTTAAAGCTGCACCAACCATATTTTTTAAATAAGGCTCACCTACTTCCTTACCCCCCTATTTTTATACCAATACTATTTTCAGTGGTCCCCAGATCTTTATAAAAAACATCACAAGATTCCTCCTCAGTCATGTGCACATATACATCCAAAACAACACTATTTTGTAAAGTCTTACATATTATTAATAGAATAGCATCATTGTCTATGTCACCTAAAATGCAACTATTGGGTGGCCTTACACTAAATTTGCAATTAGGGCTATACCCAAGTTCTCTAATATAATCCTTTATCTTAAAATAAGAAACATTATCCACATCAACATTAAAATATTCATTAATTAAACCACCCACATAACTTGCATCTTCACCATCATACAATAAGGTCCCACCATGATAGAATCTTAAAGTTATATATGTAAACCCACTCATACCTATATGCAAAGAATAATATTATTAAAATCAGAACAGTTCATTGTTAATATTATTAGAACCAAAATAGTACAAACAAGTAAATTATTAATGTTTATTTTCATTCATTCAGCAAAAGAAATTGACAAGTTCAACAAAAAGTGATACTTTTTTGGCTGTCTAAACTTAGAGAAGTTTTAAACTCTTATCTATGTGTTTGTCTAATAAAGTGACAAAGACAGACCATCTAACAACTATGTCATATTCTGTCCATATTCTTATACTTTTTCCTTTCTTTTATGGACAATTTAAAAAGAAACAAAACAACCACAAAAGGTCCATCTTTTATCACTATAAACGTACATCCTATGTTACTTTACAAAAAGCACAAAAGGTCCTTTTAACATAAAAGGTCCAACTTTATGACTATATATAGGATGCATCAAGAAATAACATCAGTAGTGCATAAATTCACATTGTAACAGACCAACAATCATAAAAAGTAGATACTGAAAAACTATCTAGGTCATGCATGTACCAAAATCAACATATCTAGGTCATGCAAGTACCAAAATCAAACCAACAATCAACACTGGTAACAAAAACTAACAAAAACTCGACTTCAATTTCATATAGTGGCAAAATCAGAAAAAAAAAATCTATAAAAACTCGACCATAAATCGATATTGTAAGACAAACCCTAACTAGATATGCTTCATAACAAAATCAGAACACAAATATTACCACAATCAGAACACATATTAACAAAAGAGCATCAAACGTTACATTTTTCTTGAAAAAATCCAAAGTCAAAATTTAATCTTAACAAAATATACCACAATCTAACTAAAATACGAACTCAAAACAGATTAGAAGTCACAAATAACTAACCTTTATGTTTAGATATTGAAGATTAAGAATGAATTATTTTTTTTGAAGAAATCGCAGCTGATCCAAACGTAAAAAGTGATTTAGGATGAACTGGGGTGAAAATTACCACCGTCAATCGACTAACATTTGGCCAAAAGATCACTTAGAATCAACATTTATTAAAGTTTTTGAATTTGGAAAGTGAAAATCTTCTCCAAAATGTTAAAATTTTTGGTAAAGTAATGTTTATGTTTGCTTATCGTTTAAGGAAATGGAAAAGTGAAGAGTCCAACTTAGTGGACTGTGGGTCCCACCGGAATAATTACGCGTGTATTACACGCTCAAGCTTTTGGCTGAAAATATCTGCCACGTAGCAGTCAAGGGTGTAAATAATACACTTTTATTTAGTTCAGGGGGGTAATAGGACCCACCTGAAGTTGAGGTGTGTCACAGCTTTTTCGACTATAGTTCAGGGGGTAACGGGCTATTTTATCTATTATTTATACTATTTATTTTAATTCAAAGACTATATGTTATATTATTTATTTTAATAAAGTTTAATTTTAAAGATAAATTTTTTAAGCAAATGTTTTAGATAAAGATAGAGTTTGTTGAAAATTAGTTAGCTAAATTAGTGATAATTTTTTATTTTTGAAATTTGAATTTGAATAGGAAGTTATAGATTGTTCAAGAATTTGATTCGAAAACAAACTCTATACTAGATAAAGCAGTATTTCAATTAATCCTTTCCTATATAAACTCAATTTTCAATCAAATTTGCTTCTTATTTCATTTTCTAAACTTTTTGTGCTTATTCTTTGATTCTTCAATCAGATTCGTTTATTAATATATATTCATGGTTGGCATATGCTTTCATTATTATACCTGCGCACAATTTGCTTGCCATTCAAAGCTTAAATTTAGATTATTTGATTATAATTTCATAATAATTTGTATTACTTGATCGTAAAGAATTGAGATCAATAATTGTGATGAAATAATTTTATATATTGGACGCTGATCTCTTTTCTTTGATTGTGCTAGGTTGCTTGAGTTAACAAATAATCTTCACAATGAAATAAAAAGGTTGGCTTCATTGAGACCTACTTCTGAATAATCAATAAACTTTGAAAATGACAGTCTAGAGGCGGCAACCTGATATCAAACAACAAAAGAAGTGCAAGGTAATTGCTTATGGAGACATGGGCGCGTTGTTATTTTTCTTTCAAGAATCAACCATTTGGATCTACCAGTTTGTCACACTAATTTTTTTCCCTTTATATTAGTTTTCTTTAAATTATTATTTTTAACAAACAGATATGTTATTAAGTTTAAATTTAAATTAAACTTGGATTGAAATTAAAAGGTAATATATTATTTTTTAAAAAAAATAGTCCGTTTTCTAGCAAGCAAGAAAGAAAAGATAAAGTATCCTAGAATTCTATATTTTTAAATACATAAATTGTCTTTTTTTTGTAAGAAAGTATTTCTAACATATATTTTGTTGAATTTGAATTTAAAATTAAACTTAAGTTAGGATAAATTCTACTTTTCTTTAAAAAAAATTAGATCTTCTTTGTTAACGAAAAAGAAAGAAAATAATATCATAGAAAAAGAGAAATTATCCTAGAATTTTATCTTATCGAATACACACACACATATAGAGAGAGAAAGTATTTCTAACATATATTTTATTGAATTTGAATTTAAAATTAAACTTAAGTTAGGATAAATTCTATTTTTCTTAAAAAAAATAGATCTTCTTTGTTAAGGAAAAAGAAAGAAAAGAATATCATAGAAAAAGATAAATTATCCTAGAATTTTATCTTATCAAATATATATATATATATATATATATATATATTGTGTTTATTTTTGTAGAACGAATATTTCTAACAAATATGTTACTTAAGTTGAATTTAAATTTGCAAGCATATAGATATTTCAATTGATTTTTTGTTTTTTATTTAAAATTATTTTATTATAGATTTATAATAATTTATCTTTATTGTTACATAGAATATCATCAATGAACAAAAAGACTAAATCATGCACACACGAGATTTCTCTAAATAACTGTAATTTGAATTAGGTCAAATTACATAATTTGAAGTTTTAAAATTGACTGTGAAGATAAATGTTCAATGAAATGTTGCAATTAAAATTCCTCAATAAGATTTGTTATGTGAAATTTGGTGGAATATAGTGAATCAAAAAAGTGATAAATATGCCATGTATTTGAAACATATTATGAAAATTTATGTTAAAAGTTTAAATTTTTTTGTTGTTATTGTTCTTTATAATTAGTATTACATTGATCTTTTATTATAGATGTAACTAAGAAATTTGAAGTTCTATATACCATATATCATAAATATGAAAGGAATAGTTAAACTTTTATTTTTCATTTAACATGCTCAAAGTGTTATTAGGAAATAATAAAAATAAATAGAGGTAGAGAGATGTATGTTATGATAGGTGAGAAAGTGTAGGAGACTGTGGTGGTCGGGGAAAGGGTGGCATAGGTGGGTGGGGTAAGGGGTGGGCTTGGTGGGTAGGGGCTAGTCGGAGTGGTGGATGTAGGTGACGTTTGGGATAGGGGTAGAAAAAATATTTTTTTTGAAAAAAATAAAAGTTAAAAGGTTTAAAAAAAATTTAGGGTCAAGGTAGGTGTGTGGGAGGGGAGGGGGGTGGATGGGTGGGGTGGAGGGAGTAAGATTTTTTAAAAAAAACTAAAATAAATTATTATTCTTTTTGGAAGAGGGAGGTGTTGGGCATCAAGGTTATGGGTGAGTGGGATAAAAGAAAAAAAGTTTTCTGGAAAAAATAAATATATATTTTTTTGGTTTTTGTGTGTGTGTGTGAGGGGGGGGGGGTGAGTAAACTAAGAAAAAAATTAAAATAAAAGTTTTATAACTTTTTAAAAAATAAAATTTGTGGGGAGTGGTGTGGTGGTAGGATAAAAGGTGGGGGATAAGTGTGGGATTTGACGGGGGTGGGGTTATTTTGATAGCAGCGAGAGCTTTTATTTGAATTAATTTAATAGATATAATAATAAGTATAAATAAAATACTTAAGATATTAATGATGAAATTAAACAATGAAAAAATTATGAACAATTGAAAAAAAATTGGAAATTTAAAAGAGAATAATAAATTATTTAAAATTTGAAATTTGAAATTTTGAAATTTTGTAATTTACACAATTAAGCACAGTGTTTGAAATGAATTGAAAGATAAAACTCTTTTTTTAAAAGTGTAATTAATTGTTAAAGATGAATTTATAAACTAAAAAAAATTAAAATGGAAAATGGAAAATAAAAATATAATAATATAATTACATGTCTTAATTGATTAAAATTATAAATATAAAAGTATAACAATAAGATTAACAATTATTTAATATTTCTTTTTTTTATAATTTTTAAAAATCAGTCAATGAAATATGATTTTAAAAAATATTAATATTGTTCTTTTCATATTGACATATATAAAATAATTAAAACTGTGATCAATTATTAAGTATCAGTTGCAATTTCACTATTAATAATTGTTTTAATATTTTATTGACTTTTCAAATATATTAATGTGATATAATAAAAACTAATTTATTTTATAATTTCAAAGTGAAAACCATAATATTTTTTAATGAATATTTAAAAAAAAAAATATTTCGCACATAGCTGGTACCTATCTATCTATATATATAAGCAAAACTAAAATAAGACAAGATATCAAATGACATGATATTAAAATAGCCACGTGAAAGTTTTTAGGACAACACTTAATAGTGTTGTAATAAAAATTATAAATTAAAAAAATATAATATATATGAATCAAAAGATTGGAAATATTTGAATTTGAAAATACTAGACTTTTTTTAAAAAAAATAAAATAAAATTATTAGCTTAAAACTAAGAACCTAAAATTATTTTACTATTGATAAAATTATCTTTTTCAATGTCATAAAATATATTTAAATATTAAATAAAATATAATAATACTAATACTACTAATAATAATAATATCTTTTTATAAAAAACGTAGCAGCAGCACTTCTAATATTTTGAAAAAACGTAATAGTAGCTATAGCAATTGTAATTGTAGTGGTGGAAATAATAATAATAATAATAATAATAATAATAATAATAATAATAATAATAATAATAATAATATAAAAGAAAAACTAAAACAAGACAAGATGTCAAGTGATAAGATATTAAAAAAGCCACATGGCAATTTTTAGGACAACACTTAATAGTGTTGTAATAAAAATTTTAAATTAAAAAATATTAAATATACGAATCAAAAGATTAGAAATATTTGAATTTGAAAATACTATTTTTTTTAAAAAAATTATTAGCTTAAAACTAGGAACCTAAAATTATTTTACTATTGATAAAATTATCTTGTGTCATAAAATATAATAATACTAATACTAATAATAATAATATCTTTTTATAAAAAATGTAGTAGCAGCACTTCTAATATTTTGAAAAAACATAATAGTAGTTATAGTAATGGTAATTGTAGTGGTGGGAATAATAATAATAATAATAATAATAATAATAATAATAATAATAATAATAATAGTAATAATAATAAAACAACGACATCGACGACAACGACGACAACAACAACAATAATAATACTAATAATCTTAAAAAATATAGTGGTAATAGTACACATAGTACGTACATTTTTTTAAAAAAAACAACAACATAATAATAATGATAGTAGTGGTAGTAGTAATAATAAAAGTTTAAGGTTTAAAAATTAAATCTAATAGTATTAAATAATTTTTGAGATGGTTACAATTTACTCACTTTATCCTATTATAGGACTTTCAAATTTAAAATAATTTTTTAAAAGAAATTTTTTGTAATCAAAATTTAAGATTAAGATAATAACAAAATGAAAGAAAAAGAGTTTAAAATTTTAATTTAATACTTAAAGTATTATAGATGACTACAACTTTCTCACAGTATCATAATTATAGCAGTTTTAAACTTTACAAAATACTTTATAAGAAGAATTATTCTGATAAACAACAAAACAGATGAAATTAAAATTCAACCAAAATTATTTCAATTTTTTATCTGAATCTCTCTCTCTCTCTCTCTCTCTCTCTATATATATATATATATATATATATATATATATATAAGCAAGACAAGAAGTTAAGTGACAAGATATTAAAAAGTCACGTGATAATTTTTAAGATAAAACTTAATAGTGTTGTAGTAAAAATAAAAAATTTGAATTAAAAAATATTAAATATTTGAATTTGAAAATAATGATGCTAGAAAAAAGATATTTTCATTAACTTAAATTTAGGAACTATATCTAAAGAGTCCTATATAAATTTATATGATGTACATAATATACACATAATATTTTTTTGAAAAGGTTAATCATAATCATGAGAATATATATGAATATTCGAGTTTGATAATCAGTTGGGATTTTATGAAATTTTTTAAATCACTTAATAGAGAAAAATAATAAAGAATACCAGCTAAATGGTAGTACTACTTATTTTCTGAACAGTCTTTCCAACTTGAAATTTAAAAATGTTATCATAGATGTATAATAAAAATTTTGAATTAAAAAATATTAAATGTTTAAATTTGAAAATAATAATGCTAGAAGAAAAAAAAGAGATTTTCATTTACTTAAACCTAAGAAATATATTTAAAGAGTCTTAACAAACTTTAAAAATTAGTTACAAGCCGTTTTTCTTTTTCTTTTTTATATGAAGATTTGAACTTTAATATATCTGCTAAATCAACAATTTTAGGTTATGAAATTTTATCACGTAAGTTACAAGCCCCTTTAACCCAACTAATCCTAACTTTGAGCAACTAAAAAAATATTCAAACTAGATAATAATTTTAAATTTATACTAATTATAACTACTCTACAATTTTAGAGTTTTAATTTTATCACAACTCTTTGTACTTATCATTACTTAATTTGAATTTGAATTTAAAATAATGTTATCCAACTCCTTATCATTATCTTTCTGTAATTCAAAAACAACACACACACATACAAACATATATATATATATATATATATATATATATATATATCATTTTATCACGAAAGTTACAAGCCCCCTTTAACCCAACTAATGCTAACTGTGAGCAATTAAAAAGATATTCAAACTAGATAACAATTTTAAATTTATACTGATTATAACTACTCTACAATTTTTGAGTTTTAATTTTATCACAATTCTTTGTACTTATCATTACTTAATTTGAATTTGAATTTAAAATAATGTTATCTAACTCTTTATAATTATCTTTCTGTAATTTAAAAACAACATATTTCAAATATTATTTAAAATATACTTAAATATTAAATAAAAAGTAAAATATTAACCTAAATAGTAATAATAATAATAATAATAATATATGATAATAATAATAGTATTATGCCGAGCTTGGCAGCCATGGCTAGAGGGCGAAGAAGAGGACAGGGTCGAGGTCGAGGTCGAGGAAGGCCCCCCAAGACAATAATAGCTTCCTTTGGTAGTTCAACTACTACTAGACAACAAATCCCACTGGAAACTGATCTGATAACACCACTGCCAAGAATAGAGACGTAGGAGCAACAAAGAGCAGGCGATAGGAACGATACCACAACAACAACAAAAAAACTTCAATTAAGTGAGGGCCTACCTGCAGTATAGCCGACGAATCTAGGTCGTCTATAGGAGGACAATATATTAGTACCAAAAGAGTGATGAAATGAGCTGACGAGCACCAAAACAATGAAGAGATAAGCCCAGTTCTAGCAGAGGATGAGTGCAAGAAGAAAAAGAAGGGGAAAGCTCCAGCTGAAGCATGGGTGAATCTCTTTGAGAAGAACAGATCTGCAGCCAATGGTACAATAGAGAATGGTAAATGTATAGCTAAATTAGAAGAGAATGAGGTAGCTAAGGAAACACAGAAATGAAAGAGTGCGCTAATCAGATACGTAATTGGGGCAAACCCAGGGTACAATGCGATGATGCGGTATATTAATCAAAATTGGAAAGAAATAGCCTAGCCAGAGTTATATATGGATGAGGAGGGGTATTTCATTGTCTCGCTACATAATGTTCATGAGGTACTATGTTCTGACTTGCTACATAATGTTCTTCCTCCCCTCTAACCAAATCTTATATAATCCCTTTTATATATATATATAAAGAAAGATAGAGAGAGATTTATTCATCTATTTATTTGTTGTATTCTTTGTGCTCTTCATTTTTTTAAAAGTCATTTTTAATTTAACATTTTTTTATATGCAGGAAAGATATGCCATCTTCATCTTCCTCCATTAATATTAAGGGTCCGCATAGTAAATAACTTTTCTTTCTTACTCTTTTTCTGTAGCAACTTTAAGGTAATCTTTGTCTCCTATAATGATAAAATATTTATTTCTTTAAACTATTTTTTAGTGTCATTGTGATTATTTTTTTAATTAGTGGGGTTAATTTTAAATTTTTGTAACTAGAGTTTCTTTTATTTAAAAAAGATGTGCAAATGAATCTTGCGAGATTAGATATTAATAACTCGTCTATGCCATTTAACATTCAAGAATTTTATCGAAAAATTTTCTGAATTTGAAAAAAGGCATTCAAATTGATGCCCAAGTCATGTCAGAGGATATGTGGAGAAATTCTCCAAAAAAAAAGGCGTAATCTCATATAAGTTCTTAAAAAAAAGTAAAAACAACTAGAAATTTAGATATTTGTCCCAAAATTTCTTATTGTCAAGAGATTGTCTTTGGTTGTTGTTGAAATCACTGAAGATTAGGTTAGTTAATTAATTTTTTTATTTTCTCAAAATATATTGATATATTCCTAATTAATAAACTGTATATATTGTATTTTTTATTAAGTGTTGACATTAACAAGTGTATTATTTTATGATTACATGCTAATGTGCTTAGATCTACAAAAGAAGTGAAAGATTTGGAGAAAAAATAAGATAATGACGTTCAATAACTTCTTTTTGGTGGATAGTTTATTATTGATCTATTTAATATATATTTAAAATAATCTCCCAACAAAAAGAATGTAAAAAAAATGAGAAGAAGAAAAGAATACTGAGATTTGTGTAGGAAAATATAATGTTTTATTAATTCTTCATTTAATATGGAGCTAAATTATATATGTTGACTCATATCATTGTTCTTAATTAAGCTAACTTATAATAGTTGTACTCTCAATCTACCTTCGAGCATGCTAGATTCACGTGTCAGCGTCTTCTTACTAATTGAAAATTAAAATGTTTTATCCAATCATTAAGAACTATAAATAATGTTTATTGTATGTGTAGTTTATCTAATCAGAAGAGGATCATTTTGTCGAGTTTTTTCAATATGACTTTCTTGAACGTCTATCCTTAGCCAAATTTATATGAATAAAGATGATCACGTAATTGTAAAAAAAATTAATATTTTTCTTTATTATGTTGTTCATAATTAAAAGAAATTAAATTGTTAATAACTTTCAAAGCGAACTATCTAATTACTTAATTGTATTCTCAAAATTAGTTCAAAATTCATTATTTGAAACTAAAATAAAGATGAACTAAAAATAACAAATTAGTTTTGAATTTGACATTGTTTCTATTATATATAATATAAAATATTAAATGAATAAAAGCGATCTAAAATATTAGAGTAGAAAAACTATACTTCAAAAGAAAAATAATCAAATATACAAGTCATGATTATACTTCACAAATTTTAAATAAAATATAACATTAATTGTATAATAGATGAAATACCAAATGAGGGACAAATACAAATTCAAATATCATCATGGAAATGTGATGTATAAGAAAAAGGAATAAAAATATTATAATAATTTTTGACAAAGTGACATTTCATAAGTTTGAAAAAATGAGAGAGGAGTTCCTGTCCTTCTTATCCCCAAGGGTTGGGGTAAGAGAAAATTTGCATTAATTTTAAAAGTATAATGTAGTAATTAGATCATATACACGTAATATCATTTATAAATTTTAAATGAGAGAGATGGAGAAACAGTAGAATAAAAATTTAAATATCTTAGACAATATCAAATATTTAAATTATAAATAATACAATAAAGGAAAATATGAATCATAAATTTTTTTTACCATTACTTATTATTTTTAATTATATAAGATTTGGTTAGAGGTGGAGGAAGAAAGGGGATGGGGCAGTGGCGGAGTCAGAATTTTCACTAAGGGTGTTTAAAATCGAAAAAAGTAGGCATACAAACTAGCCGAAGGGGTTCGACATCAATTATATATACATAAAAATAATTTTAACCATATATAAATAATATATTTTTTTATCGAACGGGGTTCGAACCCCCTAATGATAAGGTGGCTCTGCCACTGGATGGGGGTTGGGTAGGTATTTACCAATTTAATATCTTTAAATTATAAATAATATAAACAATTATGAAACATAAAATTTATTTTATAATTATATGATTATTTTTTCATATAGATTTGATTAGAGGCATAGGGAGGGGGATTGGGGGTGGGTGGGGGTGGAGGCGTGTGGTTGGAGTGGAGATGGAAGTAGAAGTGGAGGTGGGGGTAGGGATGGGTGGAGAATATATTTATTTTTTTATATTTTATTAAAAATAATATGATAGTTAATTTTAAAGGTAATATGATTTAATATGTTTGAAAGAAACATTTCAATATAAAATAATTAAAAATAATATTTTAATATCATTCGTGCCTTAGGCGGGTACGTATACTAATCTCTATATATAAAAGAGACAATAGAGGCTACTGATGTGGCATGTCTAAGAATCAAAGAATGTTATTTATCTTTTTTGTGTTTTTTTTTTTTGAGTTTTAGTTTTAGTTTTTTCTCATTTATAAATTTATAAAATATTATCAATCAATGACACTAAATATTTTATAGAATATTAAAGATAGTCAAATTTAATTTCTTTCATGCTATTAATTCCATTTCTAAAAACTTTTTGAATTTCTTTTCATTTTAATTATTTTCTTTTTATTTTAATTCAATATATTAAACATTAATTGCATTGCTGGGAATGTAAAAAGAACCACTGTTTCAAAAAAGTGAAGGTTTAATTGTAATTTCATATTAACCGAAACTAATTTGATTCCATAATTCTACAAATGAGAGAAAATTATTTTGAGCAAATGTGAAGACATTTCAAACTTTTAAAGCCTTTATAATAAAACTTTCATGTTAAAATAAATCGTCAACATTTGTAATAAAAGACTATTTACTTTTTCAAAATAAATTCTTCAATTAACAATATAATTCTCCATTGCCTAATTAGTATAGAATTTGAAAAGTTTTTTCACACACCATTAAAATCAGTATATACACAAACATATAATATGCACTCACCATTTCAATTTGCAGAGACAGTAGAAAAAAAAGAATGATTCAAGGGGAAAAGTCATAATAATTCAAGATCATTTTTTACTCTCAAAGCATAAACATTGCTACTAGCTATCTTGTGCTCTTGTAGAGGTGTTGAATCAGTACCACATTCAAGATATTCGAAGGTGAATCAAGAAGAAGAAAAGAAGCAGAAATAATTTTTTTTGAAGAAATCTACAGTAATTTTGATAAGTATATTTTTCAACCCAAACTTTCATATGAATGTTGTTATTTTCTTTTCTTCCATCTCTACATTTATTCATTAAGACGTCAATAAATAAAAAAAGGGACAAAAAGGGCTTCATATAATATGGCCAAATTAAATTTCAATTTAAAAATAATGATTTATTTATTTTGTTCTATATTTAGATTTAGTATGTTTCATTTATAGTCTCCCTAAATTTATAGAGAATAATGATAAATTATAAATGGTAAGAGATATTAAAGAATTAAAAAAGTGGGGATATTTTTAAAATATTATGAAGAGAAAAAGTAGACATTAACTTCTTGATTTGACTAAAAATTTTGGTAACAAAGATTGTAAATAGGAAAGACACATAAATAACGTGTGAGGAATAAAGAAAAGATATAAAATTAAAAAAAAGGCATATATTAAAAAAAGGGGATGCAAATTCGAATTTGATTGTATTATTTCCTTTCTTGGTTCTATATTTTTCCATTTTTAGTTTTTTATATATAAAATAGACTTTATATATATATATATATATATATATTTTTTTTTATATATATATATAAAATTCATGAGGGATGGCCTTGGCTCAACGGTAAGCTTGCTTGCCGTGGTGTGCCTAGGTCGGGGGTTCGAAACGTCCCTCCAGCAAAGCTGGGGTGAGGACGCGTAGGTGAGGCCAGGATTGGTCCCCCCTCTCCCCGACACCTACGGAGTAGGTATGAACCGGGTCGTCCACCCTTTTCCCTTTATATATAAAATTCATATGAATAAAAAAAGCATGACTGAAAAATTATTAATAGGACTATATTTTTAAAAAAATGTTACTTCATAAAATTGGTAGATTATGTATATAGCACTATGTAACAAAATAAATAAAAGACACTGTTGAATACATAAAAGTAAACATATTAGTAAAGATTAAAATTTCTAAAATCTATACTAAACAAATCTGTTAGTTAGTGTGTAAATTTACAGTAAATTTGATATGTATATTTTTCAACCCAAACTTTCATATGAATGTTGTTATTTTTTTCTTCTTCCATCTCCACATTTATTCATTGAGATGTCAGTAAATTAAAAAAAAAGAAGAGAAAAAGGGCTTCATATAATATGGCCAAATTAAAATTCAATTTACAAATAATGATTCATTTGTTTGTTCCATATTTAGACTTAGTATGTTCCATTTATAGTCTCCCTAAATTTATAGAGAATAATGATAAATTATAAATGGTAAGAGATATTAAAGAATAAAAAAAAGTGGGGATATTTAAAATATTATGAAGAGAAAAAGTAGATATTAACTTCTGATTTGAGTGAAAATTTTGGTAATAAAAATTGTAAATAGGAAAGACACATAATTAGCGTGTGAGGAATAAGGAAAAAGATATAAAATGAAAAAAAAAAAAGGGAGATGCAGATTCGAATTTGGTTGTAATTTGTATTATTTCCTTTCTTGGTTTTCTATATTTTTCCATTTTTGTATTTTTTATATATAAAATTCATATTAATTAAAAAAAATAGTGAAAAATTATTAATAGGACTATATTTCCAAAAAAATGTTACTTCATAAAATTAGTAAACTATGTATATAGCATTATGTAGCAAAATAAAAAAAAAGACACGATTGAATACATAAAAGTAAAAATATTAGTAAAGATTAAAATTTCTGAAAGCTATACAAAACAAATCTGTTAGGACTATGTGTAGAATTATATATCAAAATTTGTACATAAAAATATTTATATAATAACTCAGTTTATTTATAGCAATAATTTTGAATTCATCTAAATATATAAAATCTCCTATATCTCGAAAAATTTAATGAATAAATTTATTTTGATGTTATGTTGGCTTTCTTTTGTAGATTCATTGATGTTTTTAATTTGTATAAAGTTGATCTATATAGAAGTGATGTATGTAGTAGTATCTCTTATAGGCAAAGGAAAAAGGATAAATTTCTGTTTTATCTTTTTTTTTTTTTTGGATGGCTTTGCGTTAGTTTTATTTTTATTTTATTTTTCGTTCCGATTCATTTTTTTTAACTCATGTGTTTTTTTTGTTCTCTATTTGATATTGACATTTGTGTTGAAGTTCTATTAATAAAAAAGTATAACAAGCCTCGCCAAAAAATTATTTTTAAAAAAAAAATATTTGTAACAGATTATTCAAATTTAAGTATTGCAGGGTTCATTTCTTAAAGTAACAATTCTAACATGATATGTTTTGCTCAAATAATCTCTATATAATATAAAGCAAGGTCAATGTAGCACCTCTCTATGACCTCCATTCACATTTTTCTTTTTCTCTCCTTTTTTTGGATTTTTTTTCTAATTTTTCTCAATTATTTTATTTTAGAAAAAGACATATCCATAACTCACACCTTTACATCTTCATAAATTTTAATCTTAATTAATAGTAATAATATTCATAACTCTCATACCTTTCATGTTCATAATCCTTATTTATAACTTTCATATCTTTCCTGTCCATAACCACCCTATTATTGCATTGAAAATCACTCTCAATGGTATGCCAATATAAAAGCCTTAAGAAATCATACGGGAGAAATTATCACGAATCAATCTCTTTTAAAAAGCTTCTCGTATGTGTAGTCTATAATTTTAGTATTACTTTGTTGGAGTACTATAAGACTTTGTTAGAGTAACTTTCTTCTAGGCTACGTTGGAGTAACTTTCTTGAGAAAATTGAAGGAAAGGTGTCTTTTAAGTCTTGAATGAAGGATTGGTGACATTGACCAACTTAAAGGGTCAAACATCATTAGGAAGCTTGATTAAGTTAATTATGGACTTGATTAATATTTTCAAAACTTTCTAATCTTTTCAAAAATACAAATCAACCCACACCCCTCTTCAATACAAATCAACCAGTATCTCTCCTCTCTCTCTCTCGACAGCCAACCAACAATTCTGCAAAATTCTCCCTTCAATCCCCGGCGACTTCAACCTCCGGCGAAAAATAGTCGGGCGAGTTCCCTTTCGACTTTCAACCGTCAATCAACGTGAAGATTTCTCCGGCGACAACAACTTCAAGATCTTCGTCATCCCATTTTCTTTTTCACAGGTAAAAAATTATGAAGAAATAGAGAAACTTGAGTCAACTACTCTTATAGTATTGAAATGTGAACTGAATAAAATCCTAATTTCTGGCATTTCTTCTTCTTGTTGTCGTACTATTGATTTGGATTTGTTGGTGATTTTTGTTCACAATTGATGTTCTTAGTGGAGACCCCTTCCTAGTGTGTGTGTATATGATGTGTTGGTGTTGTTGGGTTGATTTGTTATTTGTCTAGGTAAAAATGGCGTTGCAACAGATGAAATATCCGATGAAACATATGAAGACATCTGATGCAGCAGATGAAAATATCTGATGCACCAGATTAAAATCTGATGCAACTATGAAAATCTGATGCAACAGATGAACAGTCTAACAGATCATTCATCTATTGCGACAGACGACTCTTCTGTTTGGAAGAAATCTAAACAATATTAATCCAACAGATAACTCATTTTGCAATAGATGAGTGATATTTTTCAACAGATCAGTGATCTATTTTTATTGTTTCCAATGGTTTACTCATCCGTTGCTACAGGACAATTATATGTTGCAACAGATAACATGCCTAGTCCAACGGATTAGTGATCTATTTTTATGGTTTCCAACGGATTACTCATCCGTTGCAACATGTTAGTTATATGTTGCAACAGATAACTACCTGGTGCAACAGATTAGTGATCTGTTTTTATTATTTCCAATGGTTTACTCATCCGTTGCAATAGGTCAGTTATATGTTGCAACAGATAATCTGTTTTTACTATTTCCAACGGATTACTCATCCGTTACAATAGGTTGGTTATATGTTGCAACAGATAAATTACCTGGTGCAACAGATTAGTGATCTATTTTTACTGTTTCCAACAGATTACTCATCCTTGCAACAGGTTGGTTATATGTTGCAACAGATAAACTACCTGGTGCAATAGATTAGAGATCTATTTTTATTATTTACAATGGTTTACTCATCCGTTGTAATAGATCGGTTATATGTTACAGCAGATAACATACATGGTGCAACAGATGTGTGGTCTGTTGGAACTATTATTTTACCTTATCATTGTGCATGTTAGATTTACTACTATCTATTTTTAATGATGTATTAATCAATTATAATCTATTTTATATTCCTGTTAATTTAAGATAATATGGCTCCGAAAAGAAAATAAATAAATCAAGTCCAAGTAAAGGAACAAGTGCAGCAGCTCGGTTATATCTACCACTCTATGAGCTTGCTTTACAAGCGTTATCTCAATCAGGGGCAAAAGATAATAAACACGGGGAGGAGGAACAACTCAAAAGAGATGATCCAAATGCTAATGTCCCTTCCGCCGAAGAGTTGGTCAAAACCTTCAGCATTGATCGTTATCCTGTGAGAATGCAGTGTGATGGTGCCACAGATTTAACGAGTGATTTCGTGGTTAAGTCAGCCATGGGAAAATCTTTCGACGCCTTCAGAAAAATACTTCGAGAAAAAAAATTGGATGCTTATTTCAGGGGAAGATGCTTTAGGCAATATCTTAATTTTCTAGAGGACAACAATGCTCGTTTTCAGATAAAAATAGTATACGATCTTCTCAAGCGTAGGTTTATATATGAAAAGACAAGATGGATGAGATGTGGATAAATTACTGTGGCATGCCTGTTTATTTTGGTTGGAAGGAGTTTTCCATAGTTATCGGACTAAAATGTTATCCTCCTTCTCCTTCTCAAGTTATACCTACTCTGACCACAAAAAAGCACCCCGCACACCCAAAAAAAACAAAAGAAAGTCGAGTGATCGTGATGACCTGGTGTTGATTATTGGTCCAAGCTTCAAAAATAAAAATTTGATAGAAGCGTTGAAAGGTAAAGGACTCTCAAAGAAGTACAAGCAATTATTGTGCTTGGTTTGGTTTGTACATAATATTCTTTGGACGAGAGACGTTAACAACAACATAAGCGTTGGTTTAATAAAGCTCTCCGAGGATCTTGAGGCATTTAACAACTATCCTTGGGGTTATGAAAGCTTCAAAATGACTGTCCAATATTTGTTGACTCCATTAACGCCAAAGACAGTCAACTTATATGGCTTTCCATGGGCCTTCATGGTAAATATTTCTTTTATCATGATATGATTCATCATTTTTTTATTCAATAATGCTTTTGATTTATTGGTGTTATGTTATAGGCTTGGGCATTTGAAGCCATTCCTTATTTGAGACAATAAGTGAACTACCAAGAAGAAGTTTCCTGTCCAAGAATCTTGAGATGGTTGTCGGCTAAAACTGATAGAAATGCAAAATTTCTTGATCTTTTCAACCCCCCAAGGAAACAGTAAGTCCAATTCTAATTAAGTTTTTATTTTAATTAATGATTATTTTAAATGATTTTATCATCATTCTAATATATGTATCGATTTATTTTTGATTGCCCATCCGGGGCTTGTTCCGACCAACCGAGAGTTGAAGATGTTATTTTTTTTTACTTTACGGTCTGTGCAAATTTTACCGCACCCTAAGGTCGTTGATGGAATAAAAATAAAATTATTTGGAGTAACAACCATCACAAGAAAAACAATTTTGAAGGGTGGGCTTATTGCTGTTGACGATGGTAGTCGTAGTGGTAATGGTAGTGGTGCTGCTGTTGGGGCTAATGATGCTCCTCTTACCATTTTTGAAACAACAAGCCATTATGATTATGATCATACTGGTTGTACAAATTTTTCTCCAGATTTTTCCACATCTAGTGAATGTTCTGCATGCAAATGTCAAGACTGCAAGGCGAAAAATGATGGAGTAATTAATGCTATTAATGCACTAACTGGTTCTGTAAAGGAAATGACATCTAAGGGGGGTGTCATTCCATCAAAGAGAATTTCATATCCATTCACTTCACTAGAGATCAAGACGGCTAAGAAGAGAAAAAAAGATACTTCCAAGACATCATCAAGCATAGAAAAAAGCAAAATTGCAATGCCTCTGTCTTTGTCTTACACCGATATTCAGTGTGCAAGGGCCACATGAGAGCAGCATTAGCCAAAGAAGGTGAATGTACATCACCTATTCCAATAAACAAACAGGCACATATCTGTTTCAATAGATAATGCATCTGCTGAAAATTATCAAACAGGTATATATATCTGTTGCAACTGTTGTCTAACCTGTTGCATCAGATGCATTATCTGTTATAGAAGATAAGTCTTATGTTACAAAAAATGGGACATCTATTCAAAATTATCGTACTGCTCTAATTTACCTGTTCCAATTTATCCCAATAGATAATCCATCTGTTGCAACATAAGACTCTTCTGTTGCAACAGATAGACAATCTATTATATATCTGTAATTAGCATTGACAATTCTGGCTTTCCAGGTGGATGTCACAGTAGAAGCCACTACTGAAGAGCATAATATCACAGTTGATAATCCATCAATTACTTCCAAAGAAGAAGAAAAAGTGGAGCCTGTCAGTTCGGGAGAACGAAAAAATTACCCATTTGAAGGGTTCAACATCTCGGACGAGGCTCCAAAAAAACTAACGCAGTTGATCAACGAGAATGGATTGACGATGGGCTGTTAAAGCATCATGCTGACAGGTACATAAATCAATTTTTAAAGATATTGGTTTATACTATTCTTGTTGTAAGAATATGACATTAACACATATAAATCATTATGTAGAAAACAAAATAACGAACGCTACAAAGTGAATGAATCGAGTCTTGGTTTTGATATGTTCGACTTTGTTGTGCAATGAAGAATTGGTTCTATTTGATGTCACAGCCCCAAACTTGCTGAAATAATGAGGTTTAAATGCCATACATATTACTATTAATTAATACTTTATTTAATTGCATTTGCGTATTAATTTTTTCATCACGTAATTTGAAATCTTTGATAATATGTGCAGCACATCGATGTTATTTTTTACTACCTCTGAAAGAAGGTCAAGTTGCAAACATAAGAACAATACAGATACACGATAGAAAATTATTTGTACAAAGTTTACATCAATAATGCCTACGATAGGTATTGTCAACAACAACCGAAAGTTTCCCAAAATGAGGAACGCTTAATCAACATCATCAAAGATTTTAGCATTTCGTCTGGCTTACCTTGGCATTTGGTCGACGAAGTGTACATCCCAATCAATTGTGGTGATGAATTCCATTGGGTGTTGGCTGTCGTTATTCTAAAAGAGAGGCGCATCCGAGTTTATGACTCGATGTCACGAAGGAGACATTGCGGGCCTTCATTTAAGATACAAAAGCTGGCCAAAATATTGCCTACTTACCTTGATATGAGTGGCTTTTTGGACCAAAAGGTTCGTACTGATTGGTCGACGATTGAAGCATACCGGGATAAAATGGGGAATCCATTTGATGTATAATATATTGAAGGAATTGCTCAACAAACCATTGGTAGCCTGTAAGTAGAAGTGTCATGATTTAGTTTCATTTCATAAATTTCACAACGCTTGCATGAACTGCAAGATATAGATTATCTATTTTTTTTAAAACGTAGGAATTACAGTCCTTTTATTGTCGCTTACGCCAAGTATTTGAGCAATAGATTATAAGTACCAAATGATGGACTTGATTCTGGATTAATCCGCAAAAGATGTGCTACTCTTTTATGGAAATACGGAGAAGCAAAAGCTCAGAAGTAGTATGCAAGCGACATTAAAGATCCACGATGACCAAAGCCGAATTTCGTAACACCGGATGAAGAACAACTTGTCCATATTGATTAGATCTTTATATCTTGAGTCCGCCAATGTAATAACCTATCCTCCTTGATTTAACTTGTTGATTTATTTGTAGAGTAGATCATTTGTACCCATAATAATTTTTTTTACATTTCATTTATTTGTTGAGTTATTTCATGTAATTTTCGAAGGCTTCGACTTATTTTATGTTGTCTATGAATATAATTTAATCCTTAATTTTGCACATGTTAATTGAAATGAAATACTAGATTCAAATATCGCAACAGATAATACATCTGCTGCAACAAACGACATATCTTATCAAATAGATTTAGACATATGTTGCAACATGAGATGCAACACGTAGATCATCTGCTGAAAATTATATAATAGGTCTTCCTACTTTCTTAATTTTTTCCAATAGATTACCTATCAGTTGCAACAAATTGGATATCTGTTGCGACAGATAGACTGGGAAATATCTATTAATGCAACAGATGACCAACCTATTCCAACAGATAATCAATCTATCACAAGAGGTATTATATCTGTTACAACATATATAAAATCTGTTGCATCATAAAAATTCAACTTGGCCAGACCTAAAAATTATTGCGACTACATGTAAAGTGAAGTGGCTTGAAATGAAAAATTGTTATCGTGTTCGTTTCTGTCTTTGTACATATTCTTTTTTTATACATGGGCTCCAACCATTTAGTTAGTACCCCATAAGTCCAGACCCATTGCATGTTTCCCACAACGGCGTCACACATATCGGTCATTTCTGTGCCAGTCAACAAACACTAGATATATGCAAGCGAGTACGGCCTACACGCTGCACAGGTTTTATTTTTTGGGAGATCAATGTTTTTATTTCGACCTTCAAAATCCCATGATTCCTTTGTCAAGACTTCAGCCGGAAAATGATCCATCAACTTACTCTGCGTCAACAACTTGGGCAACAACTTCAAGAGTGGCTACATGTGGGCTAAAAATATGTCCTCGCTGAAGACCGGTAAGTTGCAGTCATAAACCTTAATCTTTCCCTCATAGAGTAGCACCTCAACAGTGAAAAATATTTGACTTCCACGCTCATGACTGGAAGGATTCTCTTTGCCTTGGTCCAGCTATTTCCGTGTGGATATGGCCTCTTCTCTCTAACATATTTAATCGCTTCTTCATCCCATTGGAACGTAAAAATTAACTTATCCAATCTCGGTCCACCGGAATTAGCTAGCTTATGGAGATCAGCGTACCTATCCTTAAAATTATTGTAGAAGTTGAGGTCCAATATCCTATAGGCAACATCATAAGCATCCGGGTACGGTAATTGCCTACCCCACATGAGGCAGAGAATTTTATCAACATACTGTGTAATAAGAAGATAATTTTTAAATAGGTTAGTAATTGTAAAGAATAAAAACACAGTGGAAAAAATCTGATGCAGAGGGTTCTTTGAATCAGTTCACAGATTATCCAGCCAACGCAACTTATGCAACAGATGTGTATTATGTTGCAACAGAATACCAAGATGTTGCAACAGATTACACATCTGCTGTGTAGATTCTTCTTCGTGGAGTAGATTGGAAGGCTAGGTTAGCAAAAGTAAACTTACATTGTCCTCGTACCACACACGCATATTTGTCATATTCGTGAAGTTTTTGGCGGCAAATGAATGCATGGTGTATTTTTTTTTGAACCTTCGTCCTGCCATTAATGATTTCTTGAAGTTCTTTTTTCTTCTCTTTGCCAAGTGCCGCGAATATGTCCACCTTCTTTAGCGGCCCCTGAATTTCAACAACTCTTGGAGCGGGAGGAGTTGCAATTTTTCCTATTTTTAGAACGGAGAGAATTTGTCTAATTTTTCTTCTCTTCTTCCTAACCACCACTGTAAGAGTGCATGGCTCCCTCACCTCATTGGATAGTATGACACCCCTCCTGGATTTTAACTCCTTGGCAGCTTCAGCAATAGCCTCTAGCTTTTCAAGGAGTTTATTCTCTCTGTCCTTGCACACTTTGTATTTTCAATGAGAACATGAGGGTGAGGAGGGGTAAGAGGGACCACTGTAAGGGTGGGAGAGATCGATGTAGGGGTGAGAGGGACATGTGCAAGGGGTGTTTTCAAAAGTATTTATTTTTTGCTGAGAACCAACATGCTCATAATCAGAACTGACAGCAGCATCAGGATGGCTGCCACCATCACAAACAACTCCACCAGCAATACCCCCAGAAGAAGCACCCGGATCTGTTGCAGTTTGAGGTTGGTCGTGAAGAGTTTCAATATTAGGCTGACCTTGCCTAACTTCTCTTCTTGTGGATGTTGTTCCAGCCAATTCCTTCTTTATTAAATCCACCGTTGGTTCTTCTTTTGTATCAACAATACCCAGAGTAAGAAAAAAAGTCATCCCCAGCTCATCATCGGTAGGGACGATCCAAGGATGCACAACCTATAAAAAAACCAGGAGGCATTTAAATAATATAACAATAATTTGCAGTCAGTTGGGTTACATGGATGTTAACACAGCTAACTTATGCAACAGACGATCTAGCTGCCGCAATAACTGATCTGTATGTCACAACAGATTGACAATATGTTGCATCAGATTACACATCTGTTGCATAATTTGCATTAGATGGGTAATCTTTTGAGTCTGGTTCAGAGAACTAGAGCAATAGATGGTTAATTTGTTGCAAAATATGGATCATCTATCACAACATATTACCCATCTGTTGCACCAGTTGCAGTTGATAGGTAATCTATTGCAACAGATGACCCATCTATCGCAACAGATGGAACTTCTGTTTCAATATCTTTCTTTGAGGCAAATTATTTTAGTTGAAAGAAGATGTACTGCATTATTTGGATGGTTAAATAGATCAGCGTCCTGCTCTTTAATATTTTTTTTGTCGCCCTTTGCATCCGTCAACCACCTAAGGATCCTTGGATGAGAAACCTTATTCGGGTAATCCTTGAACTGCTTTCGGAGGAGAGGAGTGGTTTCACATGCCCAAGCCTAAAAAAAATAAACAGGAAGCAAGTAAAAAAAGTCATAATAAGTATATTCATTGATAATTAATGGATGAGTAAAAATAGTGATCAATTTTACCATGAAAGCCCAGGGAAAGCCGTATAATGTGATCGTCCCTGTGGATAGCTTTGTCAGTATATATTGGACAGTCAAGTTGTAGCTGTCATATCCCTAGGGATAGTCGTTGAATTTGTCAAAATTATCAGCAAGCACCAACAAATTATCTTCTATGGCTTTCCTGACGTCTCTTGCCAATAAAATGGAATGGACAAACCAAACTAAGCACAACTTCTCCATGCAGTGCTTTGGTAAATCTTTATCCTCGAGATCTGCCATTAATTCCACCGTTTTGTAGCTACTACGTCCAATAATTCCCAACAACCCATCTTTTTTTACCTTGTGTTTGTTGGACCCTTTGTGGGGTGTTTCCTTGATGAGAGGTTCTTCTGGACGATCACATCTCAAGCCCGTCACTATGGAAAACTCTTTCAATCCAAAGCAAACCGGAATGCCACAGTAGTTGATCCAGACTTCATCCATCTTTTTTCTGCCCTTCTTCCCCGCATACTTAATCCTGCGCTTGATAAGGCCATATACCATGCTCATTGGGAAACAGAGAGTGCAGTCTTCAGACAGCTCGAGAAATTATGTAAAACAACTCTTCTTAAAAAGTCCATCTATGTTTTTATTCTTCATAATACTCCTAAGTTCGTCAAAAGGTTTCCCTAACTGACATTTAATTACAAGATCACCAAATACTGCGTTAGGGCTATTCATCGGCATCGCAACTTGAAACTTGTCAATACTAATGGTTTTGAAAGAATCATGCTGGGATTTCGATATTATTTCATGCCCTATTGGTGAGGATGAGTGATCACTTTCCTCGGCTTCATTTTGCCCTGACTGAGATTGTTATAGAAGTTCCTCTGAATCTATCTGTACTCTAGCCTTTTTTGTTTGAAGATCAGAAGTTGATCCACTTTCTCTACTTTCAGTTTCTTTTCTTTTGGGAGACATATTTTAACTACAAACAATAGAAAAGAAAAAAATATATTGCATTTGATGTCTGCATAATTATTTTTTTTAAAAAGGTAAGATAAATTTTAATAAATTATTTTATGCCACATTACAAAAAAAATACTTCAACGGATACGCCATCAGTTGGAACAGATGGGGAATCTGTTTGAAAACCTATTTAATATCTCGCAACAAATATCCCACCTGTTGCAGCAGATGGACCACCAACGCCACAACTAATGCCACCAAGACCACCATCAATGCCACCAAGACCAATACCAAGACCACCGATACTACCACCAAAAACATAAATACCAACACCAACATCCACCAACAACACCACAAACACCATCCAATAATACCACGACAGTCAACAAAACACTGAAAAAAACTAGAGTTTTCTCAGGTGCTTCCTACCTTTTTAGCATCAAAACATAAAATTGTTAACCCGTTCTCGAAGATAATACAACTAAAAGTCTTCTTTTTCATCATTAACTAAAAAGCCCTAATTTTTAAAATAAAGAACTTATGTAGAACTCTTTTTAAACTCTGTTACCTGTGAAGACAGAGAAAATGATGGATATAAGCGAGAATGAAGTAAAAAATAACAACTATGTCGTCGAAAATGAAAAAAAACTCGATCTGTTTTGAAGGGTTGAGCAATATGTTGAGTAGTTGTTGTTTGTTTTATTGAGAGAGAGAGAGAGAGAAAAGCGAGAACTTGAGATTTTAAATGAGGAAAAGTTATTCCCACAAATGGATGATTTGTATGGGTTGATTTGTAATTTTGGAAAAGAATGACAAGTTTTAAAATTGTTAATTTGGTCTGAAATAATCTTAATTAATTTTTAAAATTTCAAAAGATATAGTTTTTAAAATATTAAGTTAATGAGAACTCATTTCAACTCAGAGTGATCGATCAACGACTTGGATCGGGATGAATGCAATACCAACACCATGCAAATACAACGACGCAATTGAAGTTGTTGTTGACCCTGTGAGCCCATTCATTCATCCCTAGTTCCACCTAAATCAATTTAGATACTATTAATCTTAACATTAGTTAATGAGAACTCATTTCAACTCAGAGTTATCGATCGACGACTCGGGTCGGGATGGATACAATACCAAACCATGCAAATGCAGCGACTCAATTAAAGTTGTTGTTGACCCTGTGAGCTCATTTATTTATTCATAGTTCCACCTAAATCAATCTAGGTACTATTATTAATCTTAACATTAAGTTAATGAGAACTCATTTCAACTTAGAGTGATCGATCGATGATTCGGGTCGAGATGAACGCAATACCAACACCATGTAGATACAACGAATCAATTGAAGTTTTTGTTGACCCTGTGAGATCATTCATTCATCCCTAGTTCCACCTAAATCAATGTAGGTACTATTATTAATCTTAACATTAAGTTAATGAGAACTCATTTCAACTCAGAGTGATCGATCGACGACTCGGGTCAGGATGAATGCAATACCAATACCATCCAAATGCAACAACTCAATTGAAGTTGTTGTTGACCTTGTGAGCTCATTCATTCATCCCTAGTTCCACCTAAATCAATTGCAATGAAATCTGTTGCAATAAACGATCGAGCTGTTGGATATTTTCAAACAAATAATCATATCTGTTGCAATAGATGACATATCTGATTTAATTATCAAATAGACATTTGCATCTGTTGTGACAGATGACTGAGCTGTTAGAAATTTTCAAACAGATATTGGTATTTGTTGTAACAGATGACATATCTGATTTAGGTATCAAATGGACATTTGCATCTGTTGTCACAGACGATTGAGTTGTTGGGATTTTTCAAACAGATATTTATATCTGTTGCAACAGATGACATGTCTGTTTAAATTTTTTTTCTTTTAATTTAAAAACAAGCTTCTGTCCGAGTTGATAAAGTAGTACTACTAAAGGCGGTGAAAAATATTTCTTGGATAACTCAAAAATCACATTGAGTAGTCTTGTCTTGTCTTTTCAATGTCACCCTTTTTCTTCCTCGTGCCCCTCAAATTATTAATGAATATTGAAATTCCAAATACTTTCTCCGATTTATATTAGTTGGCCCCTATTGACTTGACATACCCATTAAGAAAATACTATTAATTTGGGATTTATTTTACCAAATTAGCCTTATTATTATGCTTTGAAAATATAAATTTGAATAAATACACTTTGTTTAGTCATTTAATATTAAGGGTAGTACATTTAGAAATTAGAATTATCTCATCTCTCCTTCAGTCCTAAATTTATTTTATCCATCTCTCATCTTTTTCTTTCTCTCCTCCTTAGGGTTATCACAACCATTTTTCTCTGCTCTTACTCATAAAGATCCTTTCTGATCTAAACTGATCCATATCCTAGATTCCTCGACTAAAATTGTTGTTTTGATCCTCTTTTGACATTAAGGTATGGTTCACTATTGCTTTTTCATTCTCGTCTTCTTCTTTGTAAGTTATTTATATATATATTTTTTATTTAATTACCATTTATTTACCCATATCATATTTATTTAAAAGATTTGAAGAAACTCTTAATTGTTGAATAAACGAACAGAGAATTTTTATTACTATATGCAAAAAATTTCATTTGTTGGGAGAAGTTTAAAAGCCTTGTTGGTAGTATCATTTTTTTATATGTATTTTGTTTGTTTCTTTTTTGTTGATGTTGTTATTGATGTTGTTGGTGGGGTTGGCGTTGTTGGAACTTGTGGTGTGATGTTGGAACATAGGATGTTGCTTCTTTGTTGTTGGAACAAATATTGTTGTTTTCTTTGTTGTTGATGTTTTTTATTTATTGTTTCTTTGTAGTTTATGTTGTTGTTGATGTTGCAACAGACGGAGCAACTGTTGGAACAAATCAAACCACCAGCAAGGATGGTTTGATGTAATCCAACAGACTCCACATCTATTGCAACAGACTCCACATCTGTTGCATCAGACTCCACATCTGATGCAACAGACTCCTCATATGATGCAACAGACTCCTCATTTGATGCAACAAACTCTACATCTGTTGCAATAAATGGATAATATTTTTTCTGTGACATTAATTTTTTTCCTCTTCTTTGTAGATATAAGGAACTGAAAGTTGATCAAATTTTGCCTGACCATCATAAGAGGCCGCAGTAAATATGTGTTCAGAGGAATAAGCTGCATGCAGATGAAATCACTTCATATGTGGGAGGTATGTATTACTGATAATGTTATCGTGGAAACACACATAGAGTACACTGATTTTGTGAATGCTATTTTTACCGATTAGTCATAGATTATTCAAACAAGATATCTGTAATTTTACAGTTAAGTTTGGTAGGTCCGAACTGATAAGACTGATTGACCATGAATATGGTTCTGATACCCTGTTAAGATTTAATGTCAGTTGTTGTTCATGTTTATTTGTCAAGTATTGTGAAGGGATCTAGTTTTGGTGTCGTTGTAAAGAGATTCAATAGCGATTGGACTAACTTTAAGGGTGCATTGGACTCTGAGAAGGCCTTCGAAGCCTAGTACTGCATCTAACAAGAATGGAAAACTAATATAGTTATTTCCCTAACCCATATTTATATGGTTGGGTTGCTCGTGGTGATGATTATGTGCCAGAATGTGCGGTAGAAGAATGCCTTCGAGGGAAAATGAGTGGTTGATAAAAGACTATATCATCTGAGAGCTAATTGAAGAGGATACATAGGGTAAAAAGTAACTTCTAGCGAATCTGGTCGATGAAATTATCTTAAAACATGAGAAATCTGAATCAAGTGCAAATATGAAAGTGTATCCGATAATGTGAATTCGTTTGTTGTCTCTCTAAGAGAAAAATAATGCAGTGGTCACTTTGCTAGGGAGCTGCGACTAGGTAGCGTAGTCATGATTATCACCTAGATAGAAAATAGCATAAGAACAAGAAAGTCGCCTTAAGGGAATCTAGGGTTGAAATGTTTACAGTAAGTCTAGAAAACTCCCGCCAACAACAACTGCAGTTAAAGTAAGGAATCTAAGTGAAGACGATAATTTCTGAATTTTAAATTACATCCCATGCCTTCTTGTTTGTGGTTCCGATCAGGTCCACTGCTGTTGACCTGATCGAAACCACAAATGTGATTGAAAGGCAGATTGAGTTTCACTACTTCCTTAGTAATATAGTTATAATTGATTATGTTTTCTAGACTTAGCATGCTTTCAATATTCCTTGGAGAAGATCAGAGTCTTGCTGTAGTATGTGAATCCCGATAATTTTCAAGCTTGCCTCCAGCTTGCCGATTTGGTCTTCAAGTTTGTCGTTGCCGTCTTTGAATTTGGTATAGAGTTCCTGATCTCTTGTGATCTCAATCAGGGACACTACCTTCAAAGTTGTGGCATTGTAGAAGCCTTTCAAAACACCTTCTTCAGAAGCCTTAAAGGATACATGAAGGGTTGTTGTGTATATTTTTAGGTTAAAATATGTTGATGCACAGTAAAGATGTGGTCCCAACAGTTGAATAACTCACTTTTACAAGCGTTGCTCAATGCAGCTTGCTCAACCAACCTTCAAGGGTTTTGATAAATTAATTAGCAAGGAGTTACGTAATGTTTGATCTAAACTGACTTTACCAAGCCTATCAAACGTTACGTAACTACATGTTCGTTACCCTATTAAAACCTTTGCCCGAGTTAGTGAACAGATTAAATGATCTCAATATCTCAGCCTTTTTATTGATCTCTCTTCTCCCATATAGAGGACAACATATCTGCCATGCAAAAGTCTACATTGTCGCCAGAAATGCTTGCCACAACGAAAGTCTTTAGAAGGCTTGGTTATTCGAAAAGTCACCAGTTTTATTTAATTAAGGGATATGAATAGTCGTGGCTTTTTGTGTGACTAAGTCAAGTCACCCCTTCCAATTCAATCATTTTATAAATAGGTCCCTTCGGCCTCCTCTCACTCGTTCATTCTACTACACTTACAATACAAATATGACTGATCTAGATTCGTACAAGAAGATTCATATCGAGTCCCTGCAGGAACTTCAAAAGCAGTTTGATGAACTCTAGAGGGATTTGGCCGACTTCGGAGCAAGGCTGAGGAGGGCCCTGATGTTGTCGGATGAAAATTATCCGGTTGACAATAATAATAGTAATAATATTAATAATAGTAATGATAATAATAGTAGTAGTAGTAATAATTATGTTATGTTTTTTCTTTCTTTTAGCGTATGTATTTTCCTCTTTTATATCCAATCTACCTATAAGGGAATAAAAAATCCATGTATATATTTGGTTTGGTTTGGTCGATTTTGAATTTTTAATTCTTATTTAATATTTAATTATCATTCTATTTATTCTCTATTCTCAAAATATCGACGGTTGGAGGTAGGGAATAAATGATATACACAATTTAATAAATAATAAGGAACTAAATTATATACATAATTTATAACCGTAAAAGAAAGATTATTTAATTTTAAAAAAAGTCACAACATTGGATTAATTAAGTTATATGACGATGATTGTTAAGAAAAAGGTGAATAGTCGTGACTGTGACTTTTTGTTTGAACACATTCAACAAATAAAAACAAACAATGCTGCTGATACATCAAATTCCTCATCTGTTGCGACTGATGAATCAATTGTTAGAAAAAATCAAAAAAACTCTTAAAATTGATGGTCGATTTGTTGCAGCAGATGGTATATCTGTTGCAACAGATGGGTTATCTGATGCAACATATATACAATCTGTTCCCATAACTCAATAAAAAAAATGGTTATTATTTTATTAAGAAAATGGTTATTGAAAATCAGGTGTCTTCGATTTTTAAATTGACAAAAAGGTTATTTAAATTTAAGAAATAATTAATAATAATAAGCTGAAAAGTCATGACTTGTCACAATAATAAAGACTCCAGCTTTATTTAATTAAGTTATTTCTTTTCACAGAAAACAATAAGGAAATACATGATAAACACAATTTAAACCGTAAAAAACTCACCAAAAATATTCTTGTTTTAAAATTTATTTTATTAATTTATAAAATAAAAAATTCAGCGAATTTAGATTAATGATATGATGATAATTTTTTTTTTAAATATATAGATTATATGTTGCAACAGATAGATTATCTAATGGAACAGGTTATCTATTGTTCCAACGGATGATATATCTGTTGTCACAGATGAGTTATTTGATGCAACAAATATATAATCTGTGGTCACAACTCAATATAAAAATGGTTCCTGGAAAGAACTAATTATTAATAATAATAAGCTGAAAAGTCATGACTTATCATAATATTGCTTAATTTAATTAAGTCATAACTTCTTACAGTAATCAAGAGTGTTATTAATAAATGGAGGTGAACAGTTGCACCTTTAAATCTGTTTTATTAATTTATATAATTAAAAAGTCAAAAAATTTGGATGTCATCATGATAATTTTTTTTTAAAAAAAGATATATAGATTATATGTTGCAACAGATAGATTATCTGATGCAACAGGTTATCTATTGTTCCAACAGATGATATATCTGTTGTCATAGATGAGTTATCTGATGCAACAGATATATAATCTGTGGTCACAACTCAATATAAAAATGATTCCTGAAAAGAGCTAATTATTAATAATAATAAGCTGAAAAGTCATGACTTATCACAATATTGCTTAAGTCATAACTTTTCACAGTAAACAAGAAATGTCATTAATAAATGGAGGTGAACAATTGCGACTTTTTGCCTAACACAATCAAGTTCAATCCTCTATAAATAGGTTCCTCCTTACTCAATTGTTCATTCCACTACACTCTATTTATTCCTTGCTCTTGTTACACCTTCAACTACTTTCTCTTTAAGGACTTGATAACTTTTCTCTGTCTATGATAAAAAAAATTCTTGATTTTTGTGTGAATATACGTTGTATTCCATTTGAATTCTTTCTTTTCTTTACCTTTGTTTTTGTTTTTACGTGTGTGTCTTGTCGACTTATGTATTTTCTAGATATGGCTGATCCAGTATGGGATGTCGCTATTTTACGAGACGCCATGTGGGAACTGCAGAAGGAGGTTCATGACCTGCAGTGGGAGTTGGCCGCCATCAGAGTAAGGTTACTGAGGGAGATCCGCAAGCTGAGGAGGGAGCTGCTGCTGCCGGTTGAAGATTGGCCGACTGACCATACAAATAATAATGATGATAATAATAATTAAGCTTTTTTTTCTTTTACCTATGTATTTTTTTTGTTTAATAAAAAATTATGCTTAATGCATTTGACGTTTTAATTCTTATTTAATTTTCATGTTGTCTATTTCCTTTTTCTCAACGAATGACATGTCTACAATTAAGGAATAATTTGAATTCAGTATCAATAGCTAGCACGTGAACATGAATGCAACATAAGAGCAATCTGTTTACTTGAGAAGAGACTTTGGTAAGTCAAATAATGCTTTTTAGTTGAATTTATCTTATGGGTAACTGTTAGTGTGCTGTTTTTTCAAGAATAGCTAGCACGCGAACATGAATGCAACATAAGAGCAATCTGTTTAAACAGATCCATCATCTGTGGCACTAGATAAATATTCTGTTGCAACAGTAGACTCATGTTGCCCGTAATATAAATTGAATATATGGGTTTCTGTTGCACCAGATTAATAATTTGTTGCACTAGATTAGTAATCTGTTTCAATAAATAAATATTCTTTTGCAACAAATATATATCCTGGTGCAACAGATTATTTATCTGTTGAAATAGATTAGTAATCTGGTGCAACAGATTATTTATCTGTTGAAACAGATTACTAACCTTATGCAACAGATTATTAATCTGTTGCAATAGAAACCCATCTATTCGATTCATATTACGGGAAACATGAGTCTACTGTTGTAACAGAACATTTATCTAATGCCATAGATGATGGATCTATTTAAACAGATTGCTCTTATGTTGCATTCATGTTCGCGTGCTAGCTATTGATAAAAAAACAGCACACTAATGGTTACCCATATGACAAATTCAACTAAAAAGCATAATTTGACTTACCAAAGTCTCCTCTCAAGTAAATGCCAAAGTTGAAAGTGATGTACGAAATAAAATTTGACATAAGAAATTGGTTAAAGTGCAACAGTTGCGGTAACAACAACAATGGTCAACAAGAAGAATATGAAGATGATAATGAAGTATAAAATGATGATAATGAATCAGAAGATGATGAATAAAGCAACAACAATAATGAACAACAAATATCGCGAAGAGAGAGAAAATAAGAACGAATGAGGAGAGAGAAAAATGCGCCTTTTTCCCTTCATTTCCCGTTATATTAACTAACATTTGGATCAAAGTGTAAATTAAAAAACTTGTGGGTTATTTTGAATTTTTCCAAACTTTCTTAATCTATAATTAAGTAATTGTCACCTCCACTCAATTATTAAGACTTGTGTCACCTACATCTCATTTTAAAACTATTTTGTCACCTGTAGCCCAAAGCCCCAACTTTCTTTAACTATTTGTAATTTATAATTAGTATATTCTTTGTAGTCTTGTATTTTTTCTTGTTCTAATCTTATTAGAATTATTGTTGTAGATACTTTTGTTGTAAATGATGATGAAGATTAATACTATGAATAGTTTTTTTGTCCTGAACTCATTATGACTACGAGACATACCTTATAACAGTAAAGTTTATGAGGTAAGACAATTAAAAAGAATCATACTCGAGATACAGTTTAAACTGCAACGTCATTTTAATATTTTTTGATTATTAATTTATAAAATTACAAGTTTCTTTTCAATAAATTTTTTTTTCCCTTTCATGCGCTACCTATTTTTTCTCCTTTGCTCTTAAGACCGGACCAACATACAAATATAGTTGATTGTTGAGATGTTAATGCTCTAATTACTTATATGTATGAGGCATTTTTTCCTTACAAAATGATCCCTGCTCGGATGCCTCCATAAGCCTTTCTCTTCAAATAGCATTTTCTAAAAGTTTTATTTGTTTCGTTAACAATTCTTATATTTTTTTTATGTTTTTTGCCGATGAAGTTCACTTTTTGTGTGTCAAGATTGTTTTCTTAATTAGAAACATGGGAAGGAAGACTATATATATGTGTGTTGCTTAAGGAAGTATGTATTTATCTTTCCGTAATTATGTGAATTAACCTAATAAACCTATTGATAAAATAGGAGTCTGTAAAATTAGTTTGTAATTTTGTACTATGTTTCATTCATAAGGAAGTGTTTATTATTATTGTTATGTAAAAATACACAAGAAAATGGGGTGAAAATCATTTCCCCCCCCCCCCCCCTCAACTTTACTTTAAAAATCAAACTCCCCCTCAACTTTAAACAATAAGCATTCTCCTCTCTTTTTCCTACTTATCTTTTTAAATAGCTATTTTACCCTTACACTATTAATCTTTATTTTTCTTTACCTCTTTAAAATTATTATATTTTTTATTTTTAATATATATAGTAAATTTTTGTAAATAAAAAGAAAATTATTTTCTAAACAAAAAAAAGTGAGAAACATATATTAAGTATATAAGTTAGTGATGTTCTAAATGAAATAAATGACCATGAGATGAAAATTTATTTATTAGTAATAATTAAAACTGTAATATCTATTTATACTAGTGAAAATAACAAGTAAAAATAATTTTATAAACATATTCCAATGCATGTAATATAATAACATATAACAAAAATAGAGATATATTTTATACTAAATTAATTCAAAAGTTTACTTATGTTATTAATATATACTCCCTCGTTCACTTTTACTTGTTACCATTTTGCTTTTTGAGGTCAACCTACATGAACTTTGACTAACATTTTAAGATGTATAATTTAATATTTAAATTTAAAATTTAGATGACCAGAAAATATATGAAAAATGCTATAAGTTGCAATCCTTCTTCATATTAATAAAATGGAAAAAATTATCTTAAAATATTTGTCAAAATTTATGCGGGTTGACCTGGAAAAATAAAAAGTGACAAGTAAAACAGAACCTAGGGAGTATATCGAAACTCATGTGCATATATATATATATATACATATATATATATATTATACACACACACTCAATACATGTAAAATAAGAGATAAGGTACAAGGTACCCCTAAACTATATCTGAAGTTGCTATGACACACTTAAACTTTAAGGGAGACCTATTACCATCTAAACTCATTTTTTGTTGATCTGACCGTCAAGTATCAGAATATTTTTATACTTCTTTTGGGGGAGACGAAAAATACTTGTGTATTATCTCAATAAAATAACAATAATAAAAAATAACATTAGCTTTTGCGACAAGTTCATTTAAAAGGTTAAGCTAAAAAAATTAAATAAAAATATATAAATACATGACTAAAATAAATAATGTACTCCCTTCGTCCCAAATTATGTGTCGCCATTTGACCGGACACGATATTTAAGAAATAAGTATTGACTTTGTTAAAGTTACAAAATTACCCTTCTTAAAAAAGGAATAATAGTATTTAAAGGCAAGTGAGACCACTTTTAATTGAAAAAATAAATTAAAAAAAGAGTAATAGTATTTAAAGTCAAGTGGGACCACTAAGGGTAAAATTATAATTGTGTTTTTAAAAACTTACCAAATAAGAAAAGATGACATTCTTTTTGGGACGGACCAAAAAGGAAATGACGATACATAATTTGGAACGGAGGGAGTATATTATAAGAAGATATTGTTAATGCCAAGGTTAAAATAGATATTGTCAAGGTAAGAGGGGGAAGAGCGCTTATTATTCAAAGTAGAGAGAGTTTGATTTTTAAAGTAAATTTGAGGGGGAAATAATTTTCACCCTAAGAAAATGTATTAAAAAAGGACAATTCGATGCATAGAAAAGGGTGATTTGAGAAAAGATTGGAGCACAAGAGTTTATTATACACAATCTTATCTTGCTATGTAAAATTAATGCATGTAACATTAGTTAGTAATTTTCATATATACTATATTTCAAATCATAAGAAAATATTTGTTGCTATGAAAATTTACTCTCGTCCTCAAATTTTTTATATTTTTATAGATTATTATTGCACTATTGATCTGAGTCTTCCGAATATATATATATATATATATACACACACAAAGTTATTTATCTCTTTCTATTTATTTTCTTTCTCAAGAAATAAATTTTAATTCTTCTCTAGATCTTAAAACTTAAATTTGCTGAGCAGAGCTTTTTTTTATTTGATACTAAATTTGAAAATAATTAAAATTATTAATTTTTTTAGTTATATTTAGATTTATTTTAACACCGCACTAAACGCAAATCAATTCACTAGTATTAGTAATACATGAAAATAAACTTCACAGGTCCCTCTGTCTTTGTATATAGGACGTCTGTTAAAGGTGTGTTAGTTGTTACAGCAGTGTTAGTCTTTAGTTAAAGCTATTGCTTAGCTTAGCTGGTCGGTATTTATTAATACACTAGAGAAGAGAGAACAAAGAGCTGTTTAATTGCTCACATGCTAGCAGAAACGCCTGCGAATAGTATGCCAATTTCAAGATTCTGCCAAAAACAGAGCTTATTATGCTCCGAGACAAAGCTGGTTACTTCTTTTGTTCATATCCGCAAACCCATACTTGGGCGTTTCAAGAATTTGCCTCTTCATTGCTTGTTTCTCAATTTTCCTTCTTGTGGGTCTCCTTTAATCTATTCCTGACGCCCCCTTCTTGTTATTGCTTCAAGATATCTTAAAGTTTTTTTATTTTTTATTTTTTTTTATACTGGAAGAATTATATTTTGTGCTTTATGTTCTGATTCCGTACCGTACCATCATTGAGTTTGGGGAGATTGGTTAATATATGGGATGGGTGGACTGAAGCTGCAACTTCTTTGTTTGTTGCTGGAAGTCTGTGCCTTTACTTTTTCTAAGGGATCTGCAGGTAATTCTTCCCTTTCTGTGAGTCTACTACATTCATTCAAATGCCCAATTCTTCAACTTTTGAATTTGGTTGGAAAATACCCAGATATGACGATTCTTTCGCACTCAAATCAGATTGATTCATCTGAGTCAGAGGGAATTGAGAGTTTTACATTCTGAATTTTGTTTACTCTTATTTTTATGCCTGTAAATAATTCCCCTCTAATCTAACAGTGCGAAGCCTAAATTTGTAGCCTTCGGTTCTCAAGCTTGCTTTTTTGCGTACAAGTTCTTTAGCTAAGTTACTTTTAACTGTTCCATTGATCACTGATTCCCCCTTGGGATTTAGAGGGCCTACTTATTTTATTCTAATTAATGCCTCTTCACGGTTATGGAGCCGGTTGCAAATTGATGATGCAATGCATATATTCTTCCCCTAATTCCTCAGGGAAATTACCCTGGATTTATTTCAATGATGTGCGATCTTGTTGGAATGTATTGCCTACTGGATTTATTTGCAAATACCTTAATCTAACGTGTAAGACCACTGTAAAAACTGATAAACTGTCCATGTTCCTCCTCCTTATATATTCTAATTTTTAATGATTCCAATTAATCTCTGTCTGGTGAATGTCTTTTAAAATGGAGAATCTTGTCAATTGCTGTGACCCAGGATAACTGCTGAGTTCTGGAAATGATGAGTTGCATATCATATATACTTTCTGTTATTTTTTCTTTTTTCTTATCTTACCTAAATTACTTTTTGGAGCTCATTTTAGGTTTCAGTTTATCCCCCTTTGCATCTGCTTCCTCAGCAATTCCTCCCATCGAAGAGGGAATACCCTCTTCCGTCGCTCATGGGAATGCATTCAGAAGTAATGCACGTGCTCCTGCATTTGAGCTAAATGGTCTGTCCGTGTCTCCGTGATACTTGGCTTCCAAATCTATTAACCAAATTTGATGTTTTACGTTATGCATCTTATGTTTGATTTTAACTCAGGAACATCTCCTCTTGCAAATGTCTTTCCACCACTGAAGTCTGACCCAGTTTTTCAACCTAGAGAAGTTCTTACACCATCTCTGCAACCAAGTGCTCCTACAATATTGCCACCACCCAGTTCAGCACCACCTCCAATCACTTCAGCCCTGCCACAAATCACTTCTCTACCAGCTCCTCTTCCTCCTCCAATAATGTGGAATGGTCCTGCTCCAGTTCTGCCTCCAAGTGCTCCTAGGAGAGACCATCGACGTACTGAACAGCCTGTTGTTGTGCCAGAAGCTCCAGGTATATGCCTGACTGTAGTCATATTGTTGGCATGACTTGATTTCTGTTAAAATTGATATTTTCATTTTGGAGAGCAGCACCAGTCTCGTCACCTGGAAGGAGATCTCCTGAAGATGCACCAACTAAAGCTCCACAGCTACCTGCATCTACGCCATCCTGTGAGAGCAAGCCACCCGAGGGTCCTCTCTCCTCAATTGCTCCGGGTAATTATTGGCTGACGAGAATATTGGTCTTGACACAGTATCTAAAGATAGAAAATGATTATTACATTATTTTGTTTTGCTGTTATTTAACTCAGTCCTGAATGCGCCTGCTCCAAGGGGAAAGCCGCAAAATTCACCGCCCAGCCTCCTAAGAAATCCAGAAATTTCACCATCAATTCCGCCAGGTATCCTTGCCTTCTTTCTGAAGGAAATTGTGACATTCCTATAAGAATAAAGTTTCTCAGTGAAGTAGATTCGATATGGATGTCATTAAATTTTGTACAACATTTTTCTTTTTCTGTAATTTATCTCAGTCCTGAATGCACCTGCTCCAAGGGGAAAGCCACAAATTTCACTACCTAACCTCCCAAGAAATCCAAATATTTCACCATCCACTCCACCAGGTATCTTGCCTTTTATCTAAAAGAAATTGTGACATTCCATGTTACAATAAAGTTCTCAGTAAATTAGATTTGATCATGGATGCCACTAAATTTTATACATTATTTTCTTCATAATACATTTAGTACATCATTTTGTTGTGCTGTTATTTACTCAGTCTTGAATGCGCCTGCTCCAAGGGGAAAACCGCAAAATTCACTGCCCTATCTCCCAAGAAATCCAGAAATTCCACCATCCATTCCACCAGGTATCTTGCTTTTTTTTTTTTCTGAAAGAAATTGTGACAATCCTGTTCGATTAAAGTTCTCAGTAAATTAGATCTGATCATGGATTCCATTAAATTTTGTACATTATTTTGTTTTGCTGTTATTTTACTCAGTCCTGAATGCGCCTGCTTCAAGGGGAAAGCCACAAAATCCTCTGTCCACCCATCCAATCATTCCAGAAGTCTCACCATCTATTCCATCAGGTATTGTCGCTATATTTATCTAGTGCTCTGTCCATTTCATTATACGGTGGTGTTTAATTAGGCACAGAGGTCAAGAAGCAATAAACAATGACTTTCAACGTAGAACTTGTCGTTTTAAACATATAATGATATTTCTATGGCTATAGGAGCATGTCATGAAGGGGTAAAATGGAAGTTCATAGGTAAAGAGTTTCTTAATATAGAAAGGTTTCATTCTTTTTAGAACAAAGAAAGAAAGAAAGATTGTCATATAAAACGGAACAAAGGAAATATGTGATACTTCGTAAGAAAAAAATGAAGTGTAAATTAGATGCGATCATGAATGCATGGATTTTTACAGTATAGAGCTTTCTGTCATTGCATTCAGTCCTTAATGCGCCTTCTCCGAAGGGAAAGCATCAAAATCCACTGCCCTCCCGGCCAACCAATACAGAAGTCTCACCATCTATTCCACCAGGTATACTTCCCCCGTGTATATTTAGTGCATGTTATTTCCGCAAATAAATTGTTTGTAAACAAGATCCGGTCATCCATGGCCTGAATTTGCAGCGACAATTGCACCACCTCCGAGGAAGTTGCCTAACAATTCACCACCCAGCCATCCAAGATATTTTCTGAAACCTCCATCCGTTTCACCAGGTAACAGTGCCTGCTAGTGTTGCTCGTGCATGTGTACTCTTCATATTCCAACCAAATAGTTTGTGGCTTGATGCGATCTACACATATTAGTGACAACTGTACATCAAGTGAAAAACCAAATGAATATGAGAATCTTAAATAGAGGTTTGCTTGCTTCCAAATTGGTGATGATTGCCAATGTTGAACTAGCTATGAAAAAGGAACTGATGCTTACTGAATGTGTTCGTTGTTGAAATCGTCAGTATGCAGCAAATATAAGGATGTGTTTTATTTCGATTCTCATTTTCTTTCCAATAGCTACTTGTTCTCAAAGTGACATTGACAGCATAGTTAATTTGAGTCAGTGTTATTACTGCAGTGAAGCATGATATATCCCCTGTATCAACTCCATGGCCAAGCATCAACCGCAAAAGAGCAAGTGCTCCAGTGGTTGCACCTCCTAATGGAATTACCAATCAGCATCCAGCAAAAGGTATGTCAATAATTTTCTGCTTTCATTTTTTATTGTCAGCAGTGACGAGGAATGGCCAATTATGTCACTGAAGGATTTCTGCTCCTCTTGTAGCTTCTACTGAACACAAAGCCATGAGGTGCTCTACTAATGCTCCTCGTAAATTCCCTTTGTTGTCCTGATAAGGATCATATCCTCCCTTATCTGCTCCTTCAATCTCATTTCAGAGGGATCACCACCTAAAAGATAATATGACAGAAGTCACTCCGTCATCCTATGAAGCTTATCCTCCTGTTTCAACTGAACAAGGTTCAGTATCTTAACTGAGAAATGCCAGTCGATATACTCATTATGATAGATGACATTAACCAGAATTCTGTCAATAATTAATGAAGGTCCATTGATCCCTGCATTTCCTTCGTTTCACTCAAAACCATATCCAAAGACTAACCTTAGGCAACACTCTCATTCACCGTTAACTGTGGTCATCCTAGTCATCCTCAGTTAATTACCCTTTCTCCTCTCTGAAAGAAAAATGAATAGCAAAAGAAAAAAATGATTCCAACTTTTCCTACTTTACAGGATCGTCGTTACCACCGCTGCCTGCACCTTTAACTTCTCCAGAAAGTCATGATTCTCCTACAATATCACCGTCTCCAAGTGCTTCATCTCGACCAATTAAAAGTAAGAGTATGTCATATGTTTCCTTTTCAAGCATTCCAGTCAACGCATTAACCTTATATGATATTTTCATTCCTATGAATATTTGATGCTTATCTTTGTATCATCTTTGCCATTGCAAGAGCCATTTGTTTCCCCTAAAACGTCTCCTTCTGGATCTTCACCGAGGCATCCAAAGATACCGCATCCATTTCAAGCACTACCACCTCCACCTCCTAATGAAGGTATCTGTTATCTGCCTCTGGTTTCTCCTCTTAAATGATATACATTTTATATGCACAAGTTGCTAGGATTTGCCCCTCTGACTATTCTAAACATGATGATGTTGCAGATTGCGCAGCATTGGCGTGTGCGGAGCCTCTCACAAATGGTCCACCAAAAGCACCTTGTGTTTGTGTCTTGCCCATGCGAATTGGACTACGTCTTAGTGTAGCACTCTACACCTTCTTCCCTTTGGTTTCAGAGTTGGCTGCAGAAATTTCTGTTGGGGTATTTTTGGATCCAAGTCAAGTTCGTATTATGGGAGCAAATTCAGCCAGCCAGTATCCAGAAAAGACCATTGTCCTTATTGATTTGGTACCCCTTGGAGAAAAAATTGATAACACTACTGCATTTCTGACATCACAAAGATTCTGGCATAAACAAGTTGTTATAAATTTTTCACTTTTTGGTGATTATGATGTATTGTATGTGCAATATCCAGGTATAGAATTAAGTCTAATGCCGTCGGGTCATCTTGATGCCACATGCTTTGTGCCGAGTAACTAAATAGAATTATTATATGTACAGGTCTTCCACCGTCTCCGCCTTCAGCAGCTTCAGACATTGATATCATAGGTAGCCAACCATATCCTGGTGATAATAACGGAAGGACCATACAGCCCCTTGGAGTTGATGTGAGGGGGAAACAGCACAAAAGTGGGCCAAATCGGAGTGTCATAGCAGTAATTGTATTGTCAGCCTCTGTCGCAGTTATTTTATGTTGTGCCGTTGCATGGGTTTTGCTTTTCAGACACAGTAATCGCGGATATCAGTCGGAACCAACTCCACCAACTACATTACCATCCCTTGCAAAGCCATCAGGTGAAATCCTTTTCTTTACATGTAAATGATCTACTGCAATCTGGTTTGCCTAGTGTTCTTATTCTCAGTATAAAATTACTTCATTCATGCCGAAAAAATAATTCAAACTGTAAATTCAGAAGCCTAGCCTTTTCCTTGTCATCGTGCCTTTGTAGCACGCCAGGTAAATACTATGTTAGGGGAAACTAAAATCATGTTGGAATTTATGAATATGCTATATGTAGCTCAACTCGGTTACTTTTACTTCTTATCCTGAGCATACAATGGAATGAAATGGAATACAGGAAAAGTCAACTGGTTAGTTGCATAATAATATTATGGTGAATCATTCTATATCGTGACTGGAATAAGTTGAAGTATCAACTCTCAATGGCTGCATTCAGGAACCTTTAAGCTTCACAAATTTATGATGTTGAACCAAGCAAATTACTTGAGTATTAATATGCATCTAAAATATGGACAAAAATGTGATTGTCATGAGTCTTGTGTTGTAAAAACCTGCAGAATTATTTCCTGATCATTATGCATGTTGTCGGAATTGCAGCCTCCATGATTGGGAGTAGGCCGAACTCTCCTTCACTATCCTTTAGTTCTAGCTTTGCCGCTTATACTGGTTCAGCTAGAACATTCAGTTCAAATGAAATTGAGAGAGCAACTGACAGCTTCAATGAAGCAAGAGTACTAGGTGAAGGGGGATTTGGTCGTGTTTATAGTGGTGTGCTTGACGATGGGATGAAAGTGGCAGTGAAAGTCCTCAAGAGAGATGACCAACAGGGTGGTCGTGAATTTTTGGCTGAAGTAGAGATGCTTAGCCGCCTCCATCATAGGAACTTGGTCAAGTTGATTGGCATATGTCTTGAGGAGCGCAATCGATGTTTACTTTATGAGCTCATCCCAAATGGCAGTGTGGAGTCTCACCTTCATGGTAATATTCAATTTGGATCCCTCCTAACTTTTTGTATTAGAGCCATGTGTATTTAGATTTCAGACTGGCTTAAAAACCATCTTTCAGGTGTTGACAAGGAAATTTCTCCACTTGATTGGAATGCCCGAATGAAAATAGCACTTGGCGCTGCCCGAGGCCTGGCCTATTTACATGAAGATTCCAGTCCCCGTGTCATACACAGGGATTTTAAGTCTAGTAACATCTTACTGGAACATGATTTCACCCCGAAAGTGTCTGATTTTGGTTTGGCTAGAGCTGCATTAGATGAAGGAAACAGACACATATCCACTCAAGTCATGGGAACTTTTGGGTAAAATATTCATCTGACTCAAAATTCATATTTTCATTAAGCCTGCCTTCGTCCCATACTATCTATGCCTGACAAAGGCCCAAACCATTGAGCAGATCAACTGCTTCATGCTGATCTGCTTGCCTGGAGTATTGTTTTCTTTCCTTTTGAATGCTTTATTTATTTTACTGGATAAGTGTTAATACATAGTAGACAGCTCATCCTTAATCAATTGAAATTGACTACACATAACAAAACCATTCTACATTTTATTCTTCTGTTATACAGTTTTGACTATTATTTTACCAGGTACGTAGCTCCAGAATATGCTATGACAGGGCATCTCCTTGTAAAGAGTGACGTTTACAGCTATGGTGTTGTTCTGCTTGAGCTGATAACTGGAAAAAAGCCAGTGGATATGTCCCATCCTCCAGGTCAAGAGAATTTAGTGGCTTGGGCACGGCCACTTCTAACAAGTGATGAAGGTCTGGAGTTGATTGTGGACCATACTTTGGGCCTTGATTTCCCTTTTGATGACATTGTAAAAGTAGCTGCTATTGCGTCAATGTGTGTTCAACCAGAGGTATCACACAGACCTTTCATGGGTGAGGTTGTCCAGGCCTTAAAGCTGGTATGTAACAAATGCGAACAGCCAAAAGACATCGAGTCTCGAGGTTGCAGCAGAGATGATCTGTCTACTGACACGGAGGGCAGGATTAGTATAGCTTCAAGACAAATGTTGAACCCTATACGACCTCAATCCCCGGTTTCTAACTCGGACAGTGAGCTGGATGTTGAGAGGGGACTTTCAATGTCAGATTTACCGAGTCCATTAGCAAGATATGGGAAGCAAGAATCTGGTTCATTTAGGAGGTACTCTAGTTCAGGTCCTCTAAGAAACGGAAAAACCAGGAGGCTATGGCAAAAAATAAGAGGATTATCTGGAGGTAGTGTGAGCGAGCATGACGTGATGTTTGGGTTAAGGCCTGGATCCCACTAATCATGGTTGAAGTTTCCATCTTTGGTTGATAAATTTTGCTGCCAAATGTCAATTTTCACCATCCATGCCGAATGTACTAGATTGAGCATGCAATTGTACAGCTTCTTCTTTGGCCTTCTTGACCAAGACATAGAATGAGGAAGCAAACACCATCATACTCAAACTTATAATGAGGAAGCAAACACCATCATACTCAAATTGTTTTGAATGCTGTCGAATCCACGAGTATGACAAGCCCTCTGTTAATTGCTGGGAAGAACTGCGCACGAGATATCAGAATGGGGATTTCATCTTATATAAGAAATTTATTGTAGCATGCTAATTGTTTATAAAAGGAATTGTTGAAATTAGTTTTTGTTTACCAAAATATTTTTCATTTTGGTTAATATTAAATTGCAAAAGGGATTAAAGAGAAGTGGATTAAGATTGATCAAGTTCATTTCCTTTCGGCCAAGCTTCCGAGGGAGGAAGCGAATAAAAGTATGAGCATTGCACAAAGGATTGTAAAAAATAAATGCAAGAGCGAAGAAGGTTGAGGGCCTTCTTCCGTTGAAATTCTTTGGAATTTTCTCATGCTTTGCCTTCGTTTTGTGAGGACTTTTTATAGGTGAAAAAGCTGATTTGTCATCTCAACGTAAAAAGACCACTCTAGCACTGAAAAGGCCACCTAGTAGCTCGTGCTTGGACTCTGATGGCTCAAAATTAATTGGTGGTGGTGGGGGGCAGGTTGGTGATACGTTCAAGATACACCGTTGGATGATGTAATGCGATCGTATACAAATATAATAATCCAACAAGGATGGAGTTGAATTCCACGTAGAATATGGCGAAATCGAATGATTATTTTACTTAGGGATGACAATGGGGCAGTATGGGTTTAAGCGTGTGCGGGGCAGGGCGGGTTGAGATAAGCATGGTTGCGGTGCGGGTCAAAATTAAAAATAATTTATTTTCTGCGGGCGGGTACAGGGCGGGTTTAGGGCTTTGGAAATTAAAATTTAGAATATAAGAAAGATCGTCTCTTTCAAAGACAGTAGACCGTAGACGACTCTCTCATCTCTCACTCTCGTTGTCTTCAATTTCAATGACGCTAGACTACTTTTTCTTCAAGTCTCTGCTACGGTAAATAATTAGATTTCTTCTTGTTTTCTCTGTTCTTTTCTTGTTTTCTCTATGCTACTTTTTCTTCTTGTTTTCATGATTAGGGCTACTTGCAGTTTCTTGTTAAAGATTGTCTTTCTCCTTGTTTCTCACAAGTGAAAAATGTTTGTGATTAAGCTAGTTGATCTTTAGGGTTTTGAGATTTACGAGGGAAATTGGTAAATTTGTTGTTTGATTGCGCTAAAAAAATAGTTGCTCGGAGTTTGATATTGATTGTGCCTTTGATTGATGCTAGGTTTATGTTTTTTGGTTTGTGTTGTAATTTTTTGGCTAGTATGGAGCTGTTTTAGCTCGTACTTTAGTTGTTAGGTTTACAGATTGTGCACGAAATGCTCTGCCTCCCGTTCTAATTGTTCCCAAAATTGGTTTACGTCTTTTTCTTCTTTCATTTTCTTCACGAAGGCAACAAATCACCTCCAATTTTGAGTATTTGTGACTATGTCTTTTTCCCCTTCTTAATTGTTCTTGATGCAGTTTGTAAGAGCTTCCTTGTGTTATTTTGATTTGATTTATTGGCAATTTTTATGTGTTTATAGATAAGTATGAAATCTCATGACGAAGAAAATACAGTTGATTCATCTTTAAGTTCTGGCTTCAACTAATCCAACCAACTGAGGGAGAGATCCAAAGGTCTTCTCAAATGAATGAAATTTTTGAATCTGGTAAAAGAAATTGAAGTCTAAAGCAAGGAATCATTTCAAATAGGTGATCTTCAATGGTTTTCACTATGGTATTTGTGAGTATTGCAATGCTCGTATCAAATCAAATAGAACCTATGGTACATCGGCTATGAGACAACATACTCATAGATGTCCTAATAAGCCAAGTAATTTAGAAAATGAGAGTGGTTCGGGGGTGATGAAACTAGCCAACATCATTATTTCGATCAAGATGTTTCACGTAGAGAACTTTCTGATGCTATTATTTTACATCAGTATCCTCTATCTATTGTTGATCATATAGGATTTAGAAAGTTTGTTGCTAGTCTTCATCCATTATTCAAAATGGTGTCTAGGAACACAATTATGAATGACATTTTGAAGATTTTTGACAATTTGAAATCATAAACTTCTAATCTATTGAAAAAACTTACGAGTAGAATTGCAATAACCACTGATATGTGGACTTCAAACAATAATAAAAAAGAATTTGTGGCTATTACAACACATTTTATTGATGATTCAAGGAGGCTTCAAAACCATATTTTGAGATTTATTTATGTCCCCGCTCCACATAATAAGGATACTTTGTGTAGTGTGTTGCTTAATTGCTTATTAAAGTGGAATCTTGAAAGAAGAATATCAACAATTACACTTGACAATTATAGCACAAGCAATGCTATGATGAAGATCTTATTAAATGAGAAACTATGTAAAGGGGACTTAATGTTGATGGGTAAAATGTTTCATGTGCTATGTGCCGCACACATCTTGAATTTGATTGTACAAGAAGGATTGAAAGTGATAGATGATGGTGTTAGTAATGTTCGTGATAGTGTCTTATATTGGATAGGGTCATCAGACAGAATTGAAAGGTTTTAATAAGTTGCCGATTGCTATATCTTTCTTATAGGAAAAAGTTGGTGTATGATTGTCCTATGCGTTGGAACCCAACATATTTAATGTTGCAAGTAGCGCTACACTATAAAGATGTGTTTATGAAGTTGAGTCTAACTGACACCAATTATCGTTGTTTTACCACTAAAGTGCAATGGAGTGCAACAAAACAAGTTTGTGCTAAGTTAAAGCTTTTTTATCATATTACTGAACAATTCTCAGGAAGTCTATGTCCAACATCAAGTCAGTATTTTTTAAAAGTATGTGAAATTAAGATAGAAATGGGAGATTGGGTTAAAAGTTTTGATCCGTTGATTAAGACCATGGCATCGACAATGTTGTTGAAATTTAAGAAATTATCACAACCTGATTTACGAGTCATGATGGCACCTATTTTATCCCATCAGTAGGTAAGCGAATCGTAGCCCGAAGTTATAAGCAATGGACTAATTTGGTGGAAAAAGGCGTAAAAGCCAAAAATTTGCAAGTAAAGACTTACAATATTAATAAGAAAATAATAATAGTCCAAAAGATAGACAAAACATCAATAACCATCCCATGACCTAGTAGTTTAGGTACAAGAGCGACTAAAAAAAGAAATATAAGTACTGAAATAGTCAAATACAAATCTGTCTCGAATAGGAAAAGACTAGACATAAATAATACAAGAAAAAAGGGACAACTCTAAATCCAAGAACTCACCCCATCTCCTAACTGTAACGCCTCGAGTCTGCACCCCAGATGCCACACGGTGCTTACGACCTCAAAAGACCACAAGCTAACCCATGACTAGTACCTGCTGTGAGCACTGAATAATAATACTGAAATAATGTGGAAAATAGGCTGAAATGCCATAAGGTTCATAATCTGAATACTGATAAAGAATAACAACTGTAATAACATTTGAAAAACTGAACACTGTCTGAACTAGTCTAGTCTGAAAAGCCTCTAACCAAACTGTCTAAAAAATAAAGTTGATGGGACAAGCCCCCAACTAACTCCGATTATGAAATACTGAAACTGCTGAAATGCTGAAATAAAAGCATATCCTGGATAGATGAGGACTCACTACTGAATTTGATGCTGCTAACCAAATCTGTTTATGCGCGGTCAGGAACCTGAGTGTCCAAACCTATAATATGAGACATCATAGCGCAAAGAAAAAGTATGCGTAAGTACATGGAATATACTAGTATGCTAGATGAGGTAAGGCTGAATGCAAGGGTTCATATGCATGAACAGTAATTGACTGAATGATATGAGGCAACTGAATAAGAGTACATGGTTAACTGGAACTACTGTAAAATACTGAGTATGCAATACTGTACATATCTGAGTACATTCCATGAGAATGTTTTAATTCTTGAGAGAAAGTGAGTAAATAATGAGATATTAGGTTATTTAAGAATTTAATCTTGTGTTTAGACTGATTAGGGCCATGGAAAAATACCAAATTATCCCTGAGAATAATTAAAAATTTTGTCACTAGATGCCCAATTTTGGGCCTCACTGCGATGCGGTGGCATCGCGGTGAGCCACTAGAATCCGGATGGAACTGTACAAAAATGGATGACTGGGAAATTCTCTCTTGGCGCAACGCGGCACCATCGCGGAGCCTCACTGAAATTTGAAAACTGGGAAAATGGCCCTTGGCGCGGCGCGGTGGGATCGTGATGACACATTGAAAAATAACTATTGGGACCTGGAAGCTCACCGCGATGCAGGATAATCGCGTCACTTCACTGGAAATTTCCAAATGCCATCTAGACCTTCACCACGATGCGCTTCCAGTTTATATTGCGGGGTTTGACTACTGAAACTTAAAATCGCCGTAACTTCTTACCCGATTATCGAATTAAGGTAAATTTTACATCGTTGGAAAGCTGAATGAATTTCTTACGCCATGGTAAGCTCTAAACTAAAAAAATTAGAGTATTATAAAAATTTTATATAAGGATACTCGTATACTGAGAGTTAAACTGAGCTAGGGAAATAAGGGGTATTACAATATCTCCCCCTTGGGAACATTCGTCCTCGAATGAGTCTGATCAAGCTGAGAAATACTGATAGACTGAGTTTACACACTGAACATGCACAACTGAAACATGATTGCATGACTGAAATCATAATAAACTGAGTTTTCATACTGAACATGCATATCTGATGGATAAGTACATGACCAAACTGATTCATGAATGCATGATTGAATATGCAACGGTAATGGATACCAAGTTTGTAACTGTAACTGAACAGGGAACTGAGCAAAGCTAAGGAAGACTGTTACCTCAAAATGAATCTGAGTTTGCAAAGAAGAGGTAAGGATACTTAGTCTGCATATCTGCTTCTACTTCCCAAGTAGCTCCCTCAACGGACTGATTCCACCAAAGAACTTTGACCAAGGAAAATTCTTTGTTCCTCAGTCTGCGAATCTGATGATCAAGAATTTGGACTGGAATCTCTTTGAAAGAGAGATCATTCTGAATATCGATGCCCTCTGAGGGAACTATGACTGCTGGGTCACCAATGTATTTCTTTAACAAGGAGACGTGGAACATCGGGTGTACTGAAGCTAGATCTGAAGGCAACTCAAGCTCGTAAGCTACCTTTTTAAAATGGCTAAGAATTCTGTAAGGACCGACATATTGGGGACTGAGCTTTCCCTTCTTGCTGAACCTCTTCACCCCCTTCATGTGAGAGATTTTCAAGAACACAAAATCACCAACCTCAAACTCGAGATCTTTTATCCTTACATTTGCATACAATTTCTATCGGCTCTAGGCTGCCCTAAGCCTTTCTCTGATCAACTGAACCTTCTCTAGGGCATCAAACACTAAATTAAACCCTACTACTATGGCTTCACCTACGTTGAACCAACCAATTAGAGATATACATCTCCTACCATTAAGAGCCTCAAACGAAGCTATCTGAATACTGGAATGATAGCTGTTATTATATGCTAATTCAATCAAAGGCAAGTGGTCATCCCAACTACCCTTAAAATCAACAACATACGCCCTTAACATATCTTCTAGAGTCTGAATGGTCCTTTGTGCTTGACTATCTATTTGAGGGTGAAAAGCTATACTGAGGTGAACTTAGGTACCAAGACCCCTTTGGAATGCTTTCCAGAAGTGAGAGGTAAACTGGGTACCCTTATCTAAGATAATGGATACTGGAACTCCGTGCAACCTGACCATCAACCTGACCAACTCTCTGATATAGAGTTTGGCGTAGTCCTCGGCTAAATAGAAAGTATGAACTGGTAAGAAATGAGCGGATTTGGTCATCCTATCTACGATAACCCAAATTAAATAATGCTGATGACGAGTACGAGGTAAACCCATCACAAAGTCCATGTTCACTTCTTTCTATTTCTATGTGGGAATACTGAACTCCTGTATTGACCCACTAGGCTTCTGGTTCTCAATCTTAACTTGCTGACATGTGGAACACTTAGCTACAAACTCTACAATATCACTCTTCATCCCACACCACCAATAGATCTCCCGCAAATTGTGGTACATCTTAGTGGCCCCTGGATGAATAGAGTAATGCGCACCATGTGCTTCTGCAAGAATTCATTTCCTCAATTCATCTACATCTGGCATGCATTATGCATAACCGACCCTGGTAATGCAACACACCATCTCCCCCTTGGGAGAAAACCTCTACTTTCTGATCTTTGACTAAATCTTTTAGCTTAACTAGAATGAGATCTCTGTCTTTCTTTTCTTCACTTTGGAAACCAGAGATGATTCTAAACTATTCTACACCCACATACTGCCCTCTACTAAATCGACTAAGAGGATATCTAGTCAGGAAAACTGGTGAACTTCCTGAGCTAAGTTCTTTTTACCACTCTCAATATGAGCAACACTACCCATAGACAACCTACTGAGAGCATCAACACTACATTGGCCTTGCCCAAATGGTACAGAACACTCATGTCATAATCTTTCAACAACTCTAACACCTTCTCTGACGCAAATTCAAATCTTTCTGAGAGAACACATACTGTAAGCTTTTGTGATCTGTGAACACATCAACATGCACCCCACAAAATAGTGCCTCTAAATTTTTTAGGCAAACACTACAACTGCTAACTCAAGATCATGGGTAGGGTAATTCTTCTATGGTGCTTAAGTTGTCTAGAGGCATAGACTACGACCTTACCTCTCTGCATGAGGACACAACCCAAACCTACTCCGGAAGCATCACAATGCACAACAAACCCATCTGAACCATCTGGTAGAGTCAAAACTGGGGCTGAGGTGAGTCGAGCCTTCAACTCCTGAAAACTCTTCTCACAAGAATTTGGCCACTGAAACTTGACTTTCTTTTGAGTCAATCTGGACATGGGGGATACAATAGATGAGAAACCTCCAACAAAATAACGGTAATAGTTAGCTAAACCCAAGAAACTCCTGATATCTGTTGGAGAAATGGGTCTAGGCCAGTTTCTCACAACTTTCGTCTTTTGAGGATCAAATCTAATGCCATCACCGGAAATAATATGACCAAGGAACATTACTGAACTTAGCCAAAATTTTCTCTTACTAAATTTGGTGAACAATTGATGGGCTATGAGAGTCTGAAGTATAGTTCTGAGGTGATCTGTATGATCATTCTCGCTACGGGAATAAACAAGAATGTCATCGATGAAGACTATGACAAACATATATAAGTAATACTTAAACACTCGGTTCATCAAGTCCATGAAGGCTACTGGGGTATTTGTAAGACCAAAGGACATGACTAGAAATTTGAAGTGACCATACCAGATTTGGAAAGCTATTTTCAAAATGTCACATTCTCTGACTCTGAGCTGATGATAGCCTGATCTGAGTTCTATCTTAGAAAAGTAACTGGTGCCATGAAGTTGGTCAAATAAGTCATCGATTCTGGGAAGTGGATATTTGTTCTTGACTGTGACTTTGTTAAACTGATGGTAGTCTATACACTTTCTGAGGGAACCATCTTTCTTATGCATGAATAGAACTGGTGTTCCCCATGGGGAGATGCTGGGTCTGATAAATCTCTGATCTAGGAGATCCTTTAATTGTTCTTTTAACTCTCTGAGTTCTGCTGGTGCCATTCTGTATGGCGGAATAGATATAGGCTAAGTATATAAAAGAAAGTCTATTCCAAAGTCAATTTCCCTTTCGGGAGGAACTCTAGGATGATCTTCGGGAAACACATTTGAGAATTCATTCACTACTAGAACTGACTCAAGACTAGGAGTCTTTGAACTAGAGTCTGTGACTCGCACAAAATGATAGACACATCCCTTGGATATCATTTTTCTCATTCTAAGTTATGAAATCAACTAACCCTTAAGCTCTGTAGTACTACCCCTCCATTCAAGAACTGGTGCATTTGGAAACTGAAAATGAGCAATTCTATTTCTAAAGTCAACTGAGGCATAGCATGAATGGAGCCAATCTATGCTGAGAATAACGTTGAAATCCGTCATCTCTAATTCAACTAAGTCTACTGAAGTAACTTTCTGAGATATCATAATCGGATAGTTCCTGTATACTCGCCGGTCTACGATAAACTGACCTACTGAGGTAGAGACTAAGAAGGGTTCTGTTAAATTTTTTGGTTTAACCTTAAAGTTGACTGCTATGTAAGGAGTTACAAAAGACAGAGAAGCTTCTGGATGTAATAAGGTATAAACATGTAAGTGGAAGATCTGTAATGTACCAGTGACCACGTCAGGAGAAATTTCCTGATCTTATCAGTACTGAAGTGCATAAAGACTATTTAGGCGTTGCCCACTGGTGGTACTGGAAGCGGCACTCTGCTGATTTGGGCAATCGAACTGAGCTGAAGGACGATTATATTGACCCTGGGAACCTTAATGAGGACAATCTCTGATTTTGTGGCCTGGCTTGCCACACTCAAAACATACATCACTGCCAACTCTGTAGACAACCAGATGGTTTCTGCCATATTTCTGACAAAGGGGATTTATTTGAGCACTGCTGACACTACCCTGAGATTTAGATCCTGGAGCCCTATCTTTGTTACCATTTCTAAACTTAAGGACTGGAGAACTGGCTGAGGACGGAGCTGGAACTAAAGACTTTGGATGGAACTAGAAAAGGTTACCACCTTCTGACTCAGGCTGAGCAAAATTAAAGCTACCTGTTCTAGCTCTCTTGTTCTCCCCCTCTCTCTCCTTATTCTTCGCTTCTTCTATCTGCTGAGCATGGAACATAAGCCTAGATATGTCTATCTCTCTAATCAACATCGCAGTTTCGCACTCCTTAACTGCACCCTCTGACACCCAGACACGAATTTGCTCATTCTGGACCTATTATTTGCTACTACATGGGGAGAATACCAGTCTAACTGAGTAAACTTGAGGGAATAATCTTTCACACTCATGTTGACTTGCTTGAGATTGATAAACTCTAACACCTTGGATTCTCTCAGCTCTAAGGGAAAGAATCTATCTACAAAAGCAGTAGAAAACTCTTTCCACTCTATGGGCTCTGCATCTGTTCCCCTGTTTACCTTCCACTGCTTAAACCACGTATGAGCTACATACTATAGATGATAGGCAGCTACTCAACACTCTCATTGAAAGTCATTCCCATAACATCTGTGACTTTTTGAACCTGGTCGAGGAACTTCTGTGGATTTTTTTTCGGACTTAAATCTTGAGAATAAGGAAGGGTTCATTCAGGTAAAGTCCTAAATCCAGATTGCAGCAGTATTGGCCATTGGGTTGGCCTAAAAAATAGCTGGACATTCATTCTGAGATGCTACGAAATTGGCTAGAGTGGTGAACGCAACTCTGAATTCTGCATGGGAGATATGCTTGTCTAGGGGATCTGCTTGAACGGGCTGAGGTGCTGACTAGTTTCCTGTACTTCTTTCATCATTCTTTTTGGGAGGCATGTTCTGTAAATAGAAGGAAGAAAAAAATTAGACTGAGAGTTTAACTTGGGCTCATGCTCACTCGCACGACATGAATACTGAAGGAAGGGAAACCTTTCCTAAAAACGTCTCATATCCTCTTGTCCATAAGTGTGACACGCTTCATACACATGCATAATACTCTACTAGATGCAGACTCTGTTGAACCTTAGGCTCTGATACTAAGTTTGTAATGCCCCGAGTCTGTACCCCGAACGCCACACAGTGCTTACAACCCCAAAGGACCACAAGCCAACCCATGATTGGTACCTACTATGAGCACTGAATAATAATATAGAAATAATGCAGAAAATAGGCTGAAATGCCATAAGGTACATAATCTGAATACTGAAAAAGAAAAACAACTGTAATAACATCTGAAAAATTAAACACTGTCTGAACTAGTCTAGTCTGAAAAGCCTCTAACTGAACTGTCTAAAGAATAGAGTTGATGGGACAAGCCCCCAACTAACTCCGATTATGAAATACTGAAACTGCTGAAATACTGAAATAAAAGCATATCCTGGATAGATGAGGACTCACTACTAAATTTTATGCTGCTAGCTGAATCTATCTATGCGCGGTCAGGAACCTGAGCATCCAAATCTATGATATGAGACATCATAGCACAAAGAGAAAGCATGCGTCAGTAAGTGGAATATACGAGAATGCTAAATGAGGTAAGGTTGAATGTAAGGGTTCATATGTATGAATAGTAACTGACTGAATGCTATAAAGCAACTGAATAAGAGTACATGGTTAACTGGAACTACTGTAAAATACTGAGTATACAATACTATACATATACGTATATACCATATCTGAGGTTTCACTGAAGCTGAGTACTGAGTACTGATAACTGAGTAATTGATGTCTGAGATTATTGATAATTGATAGCTGAGTGATTGTATCTGACAGTCCTGATTCTGTAGAACTGAACGGAGTTCTATACTGAGACTGAAATTGAGACCGTGGGAGGTAATCATCTAACCAACAAGCCCCAAATAAGATAACTGAGGTCCAACCTGTAACCCAGTTGGAAGGGTATCAGTACCGTGCCATGGGTAAAGACAAGCTGAAGAGTTACCAGGTACTCTAACGAGAATGGTGGTACCCTCAACTGGCAGGTTAAAATACCTCATCAACCCTCAACTGGCAGGTTGATGTCTCTACCTGCGCTGGTTACGTAGTTCTGGAATGTAAGGACTGCTTCTAAGGATCACACCCTCTACTGATAGGTGAGAACCCATCCTTGGGTTCACTCGGTGCTGAATCCTGCTCCCAACTAAATAGACCATGGACTGATTGCTAGATTGTATTGAATTTGACTGAACTGTTACTAATCGTGTTGAATGACTGAACTGGACTGAGTTCACTGAGTTCTACAACTGACTGAGTACTATTTTTTTGTGACATGACTGAGACTATTCTGTAACTACTTTATCTCTAGGTAAACAACTAGATTGTTGGGTATTAGATACCTCCAGGACTCGATAGCATGAAAAGTAAAGCATAACATGATCTTGAAAAGCATAACATGGTCTACTTGTTCATAATTCATTCATAGAGATATTTTACCGAACACTTGTAGGGCATAAGCTTGCACATATGCTAGCATTTCATGATTTCACCATTTAATTCGCATGCACATTCCATCAAACACATGGGGAGCACAACTTAATGCATATAATCACGGGCAACATGTAATCATTGTAACTACAACACCCAAACTTGCTAATTCAAAGATTATAACATGGGAATTACACAATTCAATATACATGCAATTTTAGTTTCATGAAATCTACAATTTGAAACTCAATTAATGTCATGAACATGAATACAATCCAATTTCAAGCATGTAAATCATGAATCAATAATCTTGTAGTTTTAAAAATGGATTCTTGGACTCTATGGGTGAAAGGAACCCATTGATGAACACCTAACATACCTGAGAAGATGAGTTCTTGAAGGTTTTTGGAGGAATTCTTGAGTTTGTTCTTGATTTCTTTAAGCTAGGGTTTTGCCCTTTGTGAGTGAATGTTTAAATTCTTGAGAGAAAGTGAGTAAATAATGAGATAATAGGTTATTTAGTGGTTTGATCTCGTGATTAGACTAATTAGGGCCGTGGAAAAATACCAAATTACCCCTGGGAATAATTAAAAATTTCATCACTGGATGCCCGATTTTGGGCCTCACCACAACACGGTGGCATCGAGTGAGCCACTGAAATCCATCTGAAACTGTACAAAAATGGTCGATTCGGAAACTTTCTCTTGGCGTGACGCGGCACCATCGCGGAGCCTCACTGAAATTTGACAACTAGGAAAATGTCCCTTGGCGCGGTGCGGTGGGATCGCGATGATACACTGGAAAATGACTATTAGGACCTGGAATCTTGTCGCAACGTGGGAGAATCACATCACTTCACTGGAAATTGCCAAATGCCATCTGGACCTTCACCGCGATGCGCTACTGGTTTATATCGCGGGGTTTGACTACTGAAACTTAAAATCGCCGTAACTTCTTACCGGATTAAGGCAAATTTTATATCGTTGGAAAGCTGACTGAATTTCCTACGCCATGGTAAGCTCGAAACAGAAATTTTTTGAGTATTATGAAATTTTTATATAGGAATACTCGTATAATAAGAGTTAAACTGAGCTAGGGAAATATGGGGTATTACACTAACTCTACTCAACATGATCTCAACATCAATGGTGGCCACTAGTACCTGGATTTGCATTAAAAAGGTACAAAAGTGTAGTATGAGTATGGAAACATGAGTACTCAGTGGTCATCATCATCCGACTGAGTAAATCATGATATAAGTACGATAATATGCAAGATAAATAATCTAGGCCAGGTAAGAAGGCAAACCTGAAAATAAGCTCCAATACTCTAAATAAATAAAAAAATAGATATAATATGAAAGAAAACATAATTAATACTACAAGACTGGTCCCCATAAGGCAATAAGTGTGCAAAAATAAATAACCCAATGTGTCCCCCATAGGCCCGAAGGGTGCAATCAAAGGAAAGTAAATAACCAAAGTTCCATAAAATTTATCAAGTATCAAGACATAACTATGAATCCATTCATACCGTATCATATCAAAAATAAACTCTAAATGCCAGACTCATATTGAAAGTTAATATCATCATCATAATTTGCAGGACATGAATCACAACTCATGTCATCAATATCACCATCAATCGCCGGACTTGAACCGAAACTCAATATTAATAAACCACCGGATTAGCCCAGAATTAGCACCAACTCTCAATTACCAAACTAGCATAATCATTATGTATCTAATCTTCTCAAAGTCCCAAAATTAGCATTTCATAGGATATAACATGCGTATAGAAGTTTAGAGCTAACACAAATTTTGACCTAAGGTGGGTCAGAGGCCCCCACTTCTAATCTCCCAAATTTGTACTAATGCAAATTCTATCCAGGACTATACTAAAGTGTCTAAATTCACTTCTAGATGTTAAATAATCCATAATTATCCCTAAGATATCAATTCTACTTAAACAAGACTAATTAAGTCAATTACACCTAATTTACGATTTCAAAAATAGTCTAAACAATCCAAATAATGCTAACTAGACTAACTCTATCTCCATGGCCTAGTTTCTCATCTCATATCTAGCATAACATTATAAATATACTATGAATTAGCTCAATCTATGAGGAAGATAAACCTAGCCTACCTGGATGCCGATAAAAAGCCCGAAGAAATTTGCTAAATCGTCGATTTTTCTTTTTGAGAAGCTTTCACGAGATGCCACACTATCAAAATCACAATCTACTCATCAAAACAAAAATAATGATACCAATATTACACTTTTGTGCTTCGGGTCCAAAATAACATAATGATCCTATGTGGGGCTCGTTTGTGGAATCACCCTTTTGAAACCGGCAATACGTCCCTCTATGCTCAAGAAATATTTATCCTTAAAAATGGATAAATTTTGAGCTCAAATGGTGCTACAATCAACCCACCAATATTTTAGGGATTTTGAAAGATGAAAAAGGATCTAATCATTAAATTTATGGAAGTTTACCTAAAACTCGGAGAAGAAATGCGTTACTCGAGCTTACGAACACCCTAAAATCACCCATTAATAGTTTTTCCACATTTTCACACCTTTTAGAGTTCTACTCTCTTCAAAATAGGTGAAAATTAGTAGAAAAAGGGCTAAGTGGGGGAATTTATACGATTTTCAGTTGGCCAGGTGTCGCTTAAGAGGACATTAGGTTGCTTAAGCGAAAATTGCTTAAGCGACCAAGTGTCGCTTTAAAAACATTTGTTGACCTCTGTACATGTTGCTTAAGCAAACTTTTGGATGCTTAAGCGCCAAAGGCATAACTTAAGCGATACCCGCTGAACTAGCTAGGCCGCTTAAACAACTGGTTGGTCTCTTTAGCGTCCTTCGCTTAAGCATCCAAATAGGCACTTAAGCGAATGCATCAAACACCAGCTGAGACTTGAAAATTCCAAGACTCCACTGGCCCCTCAAAATTTATTCGAAATCCCAAATATGCAAGTGAACTATGCTAACCCATCAAATTCGTTATTTCAAACTCAATGGCGCAGTTAAAATTTCCATCCGAGGTTATTTCGACAAAAAATGGGTCTCACACCCATATGCCATTTTTCTTAACTCCGGCTAATAGCCCAAAATGAGTTTAGGAGCCTTGGGACTTGAACCAAGGGTCCACCTAGTCTAAAAGCGATGTTTTAGATCTATTGGAACTGTCATTATTGGTATATGAGGTTGTTTGACTAAAATTTTTGCTCGGTAGCCAATTTTGACTAGCGAAGACTTCAAAACAGGGAATTGGCTCTAAAAACCAAAAAAACTACCCGATAACTGAACCGTCAGCTCCAGCAAGTTATAAATGACTTAGGGAAGCTATAGAAAAGCTATAAATGACGAAAATGAATGAAAATATAAAAGATGATTTGGAGGGTAATTACAATATCCACTACTAAAAGAACTTTCGTTCATGAAAGTAAAGGATTAGAATGTACCTGAATCCTCAAACAGGTTAGGATATGAGGTCCGCATCTCTCTATCAATCTCCCTAGTAGCTTCCTCTACTGACATGACCCAAACTTGGTCCTTGTCGTGTTGGACATCTTAAGTTCTCTATACCCAATCCAACCAACCACTATACAACCCATGTCGGATGAATTCCAAACATATAACAAGATAGAGTATTTCGAATTCAATGACTTTGGGATAAGTCTAAATCCGAGAGAAACCTAACTAAGTCATACCGTCCAACCTAAACCAAACAAACCATAATATTCCCAAGTCCACAGTTGTCCACGAAAAGCCTCTTAACAATGCCAAAGAATATCTACCCGGGACATACCCCCAACCTTAGACAAAAACCAATGCCAAAGGAATAGTAAAGACATAAGATAAACTATAACATGAAATAGTGCTTCCAAATAATGGAAGATCACCACTTCAGTCTGACTCAAGATGTCCCCGAATCACTACGTCATTGAGTAGGAGAAATAGTACTATGATCGATTCCTACATCACGTGGGGATACAATGCCCAAAGACGGTTAGCGGATGAATGCTAGCATGTACTCAGGAATAAGGATAAAATAATGCCATTATTTAAAACCAAAGTAAATAACCATGTGCAACCACATACATACATATATACCATGCCGAGAAAGGGGATATAGTTTAGCATTCATTTAAAGCCTTTAACCTGGGTTGTGTAGCTTTACCATCATAATACACCCATAGGCTATATGGGTCAAATATTACCCCTTGAACGGACCCTAGTGCGTGTAGCCGCACGAACTGGAGGTACCATAGGTGGCCGAGGATTCACTTGTACCCTTTGCCCTCTATCATACATATGTACGTGTATATACTTGGGGGATTCCCTTGCACCCCACAAGTATGTGGTCATCAAGGCCAATCCTCATGTCGGAAAACATGAGTTTCCAGTGTCAACCTTTCGGACTCACACCTTCACGGCTTGCTATCACAACCCCAATTATTTCCTAATTAAAACACTTAACACATAACTAAACCACCAGTTCCAGGAGTCAATTATTAAGGCATTATAATGTGGTATCATTAGACCGACTATAGCTTGCAAGCAATGTCATTAGACAACACTTAGGGGATTTCCATGTACCCAAAACTCCATTATTAAAATCATTTGGGGGATTCGCGTGTACCCATAAGGTTTTCATAGATCACTCACTTAGGGGATTACATTGTACCAATAAGGTTTTCAAAACCATCTTTAACCAAAGCCATGACCAGACTATTTAAAATCAACCAAACCAATTTAGGCTTTATTACCATATTATGCAATGCAAGGTTTAAATAATAGTTAAACTTTGTGGCAAAATCATTCTCATAGGCATTTTAACAAACATATTGAGGACATATAGTTTCCAAAACCAAAAACCATGTATCAATTGACCATTCCCCTTCAACCACATGTTCAAACCATAATTATAACATGAAAACCATAAGAAAAATATGGGAAGACATTATCCAACCAAGAACGATCAAAAGCCCCAACATATATTTCAAAACCCAAATATTATCACAATAATACCATGAAAATCATTCATTAAAACTTGCTTTTATTTAAACTAACAATGAGAGAGGAGTAACATACCTGAGTTAAGAAGATTCACAGAGGGATTTTGATCCTTAAGCCTCTAGATGAACACCTTGAAGAAACCCTAGCCAATCTTCTTGAGAGGTTTTTACAGAGTATTTTTAATTTTTTAAGTAAAGAATGAATGACCAAATAAGGTTATAAGATGCGGGGTCTTAAGGTTTTGGGATGGGAAAAGTCTAAAATACCCTCAGCTTAAAAGCTGTAGAAAACTCGCACAAAGGTACGATGGACCCCTCCACTCGTACCCATATCATAAGAGTGGTACCTTCATTCGTACCTTGATAAAAAAGTTGGACATCACACTCTGTTCATCATACGACTCCTTAGCATAACTCGTACCCTAACCATATGACTAGTACCCTTCAATTCGTAACCTAAGCAGAAACATCTAGGTTAAACACTGGACTACATAAGGTTTGGTACTATACTTCTTGTATCATGTACATACGACTCGTATGGAGTCTGCTCGTATCAAGAACAAAACTTGGCCAATGTGACACTGACCAACATATGACTAGGATCCTAGACCCATACCCACACCATACGAGTTATGGTGTGAGTCGTATAATGATCAAAATGTTCAAAATTGGGGAAATTTTTAAGGTCCAAAACCTAGGGTGTTTCAATTCTCCCCCACTTGGATCATTCATCCTCGGCTGATGGGACAAGGCTGTATAAGCATGATTAAACCCCCAAAAATCTTTACACTTACCTTTAACTAAGTTAGAAAACAAAGATGCCAAGGAATTCTTCATTATCCCTTTAACAAAGACAGAAAACAAAGACGTTAAGAATGCATACACACCTTAAGCATGATTATACAAAACAAAGAGTAAGAATGAGCAGTCAGACTCCATGTCCTCTTCATCTCCCCACATCGCTCCTTTCTCTACAACCAATACATCTAATATCCCTTAAATGCGACCACACTCCCCACTAAGCTTACAATATGAAGACAATACTCCTCCATCTCAACCTCCCAACTTCACCTGCGAACATGTGACTAAAGGTCCTGAGTATAACTGCATACCCATCCCATGCTAAAGACTAACTGGGAGTTAAAGGTGCTAGTAGGAGACATGAGGCCCTACATTTTACACCACTCTGATAATACCACCCTGTCTATCACTATATTCAAGAAATAGGTCTTGATCAAGGAGCTATAGCCGCATAACATAAAGGTTAGGTATTTATCAATCACCACACTCCAACCTACTTCTACTACACCCATTTTATGAATCTCCCCACCAAAACTAATACCCTCAACCACTATAACAAAGGCTTTCACCATACCTCCTCTGTGTAGCTATTTCATAGGACAACATTCATCTCTTCCCCCCACTTACACTTGTAACCTTAGCTCTATTAGTCACCCCTAAATTTTACCACCAGGGATATCTACTCCCTTGTCCAAAATATCACTATGCTTCCACAACCACTACCACCCTAAGATAAGAAGGGTCATTGAGGAACTAAAGTACAAAAACTACTCATGCTACTTAAGGCTAGACCTATGATATAAGACACGGTATAATAGGCATGAGGTACTCCATAACAACTACCTAGGTTATAAGTGAAGGATCTTCCCAACATAAGCACACTGTAGAACAAGTCCATAGGGCTGAGTATTAGAAAAAACAAGATTGCATAAATCATGAGTAATGTATCATAAAGCCGAGATTCATATTCGAGGAACAACGCGAGGATTTCCACTTAAGACTACTGTTTCTTGGATTTAGGCATAATGTGGGACCTGAATGTATGGGTCAGGAGTGTAATGACATAGAGCTTGAACACTTGTAAGCTCGAATTTCTAAGAACCATTATTGCTTTAGGTTCTGGGATTGGAATATGGATGTACGTGGCATGCAGAAAGCGAACCTTATGCATAAGCACTATTAGAATACATGCAATTCTAGTAGAGTGCCCACTTAACAGGAATATGAGAGAATCACTAGAGTAGGAGTAAATTAACCCTGAATTTCCCTGAAAGTCCACCGCAAGGGGAAAATTTAAGATTAGCCCTCGATCTCTATCTTACTACATCTATAAGCACAATACTCTACTCTAAAGGTTATCACCATAGACTCGTATTAGGGATACTTGGCTCTCTTATACTTAAAACTACATCGATCCCAAATGCTATCTACAATTCAACATAGTCTTGCAAACCCATTCAATGACTTAGACCTAATCCATCAGTTCAACCTAGACCTCCGTGTTTTATATCACAGCTTTCCCAACCCCTATATTTCCTGAGTCATTAACGTTATTTCTTCCGCACACCTTACCGAGCCTACCAATCTACCCCCATAAATCTTATATTGCTATCCTCGAGCTAACATACTCTCTTCATAAAAATCAACATCTAAGGTCCAAACTTAGTGTCTATCAACCATCATGTACTACTAACTGAGTACCTCACGTAAAATATACATATAGTATACTCCACGAGGAGGTCACCTAAATTCCTCATTCACCTGCTAGTGACCTATACATATTCGGAGGAAAATATCCCCCCTTATGCACAAAAGAACAAAAGCGCTCCACAGAGAAATGCTAGGACGGACAAACCCTTATCAAAAAGATACTTTAACTGTTCCTTAAGACCTTTCAACTCAAATGGAGTCATTCTATAATGAGGGATAGGGACAGAACAAAATTTTGAAAGGAGATCAATCTAAAAATCAATTTCCCTATTGAGTGGGATACCAGGAAGGTCATCAAGGAAGACCTCAGGAAATTCATTCACCACTGGGACAGAATATAAAGAAGGACCCTCCAAGTTAGAATCTTTAGCCTGAACTAGCTAATAGAGACAGCTTTTGGAGATTAATCTTTGAGCTCTAATATATAATATGAACCTGCCCTTAAGATCTAGGGAACCACCCTCCCACTCAATAACCAAATCATTATGGAATTCAAAGATGGCCCTACGGGTCTAACAACCTAGAGATGCATAGCACGAGTACAACCAATCTATCCCTAACATGACATCAAAATCAATCATGTCTAATTCAAACAGATCCACCAAAGTTTCCCGACCACCCACAAATACCACACACCCCTATGGACTCCTCTATCCACCATAGATCACCCACCGAGGTAGGAACTAATAAGGGGCCTGAAGTAATCTCAGAACCAAAACTAAAAGTGCACTGCCATAAATGGGGTCACATAAAAAGAGTGGACCCCGAATCAAGTAGACAGTACACATCACGGGAAAAGAGTTTCAACATACCAACAACGATATCAAGTGATGTATCGGAATCCTATCGGGTAGTGAGATCATAAAGACAGTACTAGCTAGTACCGAAGCCATAAGCAGTACCCCTCGGTGCAGGAGCTAGGCAAGTGGCAATCGGGATCCTATTTGCCCTAGTGGCAATCCTTGTGGGATACTCCCACTGCATGTGACCCAACTGACCACAGCTAAAATAATGATTCCTCCCATAGCAATAACTATGGTGCAACAGACCATAAAACTGACAGAGAGGACAGGTGGGGTTGACCGAGCCCCACCAGCTTAAAAATAATATTCACCAGAAGACCGAGGATAAGGGACACTGACAACCATATGGGAACTCCCTGGATTCACTTGTTCAAACCACTGTCCACTACCTCTTCCACTATTTCTTTGACCCCTCCTTAGTTTGAATATTGGGACTTTTTGCTTTGCCTATTTCTCAAACTTTTATTATTCTTTCTCTCACCAATAGGATCGGACTAGCATGATAGAGTTTCCACTATCTGGGTTAATAGATAAATAGAATGTTGAAACTCTACATTGGTAACATCTCCTTGAGGTGACTAAGTATGAGTGTCACCCTTCGGGGTAGGGTCAGTGGAGACCGGTGGAACTCCATGGGGGAAATTAAAAACTGAAACCCTTAACTGGGTCTGTACCCCATGAGTTAGATGAGATCCATCCATGTGGTCCTCTAGTGGGACTGGTAAGTTCCCATGAGCTTCAGATCGTCGGAAGGGCATGATCTAAAAGGTGAACAAAAGAGAATTTCGGGGAGAGTTCAAGACATTAGACTCTATAGCCCAAAAATAGAACAACAAGAAAGTGAAACATTCCTAAATGTCTCATAGCCTCTTCCTTATAAGTGTGGCATGCTACACACTCATAAAAGAGACTCTACTTGACATGGTTTTGTGGACACCCCATGACACCAAAACCTAGGCTATGATACCAATCTAACATGACCCAAACCAGGGCCTTGTTGTGTCGAGAATCTCAAGTCCAAATAGGACTGGGGACCACCCCTTATACCTAATCCAACCAATAAATATACAACCCATGTTAGATAAATTTTGAACATATAATAATATAGAGTATTTAGAATTCAATAAATTTGGGATAAGTATAAATCCGAGACCAACCCAACTAAGTCATACCATCCAACACAAACCAAACAAACCATAATATGCCCAAGTCTACAGTTGTCCATGCAAAGCCTCTAAACAATGCCAACGAATATCTAGTTGGGACATGCTCCCAACCATAGACAAAAACCAATATTAAAGAAATAGTAAAGACATATGATAAACCATAACATAAAATGGGCATTCTGAAGAATAAAAGCTCACCACTTCAGTCTAACTCAAGCTATCCTCGAATCACCAAGTCACTAAGCTAGAGGAATAGTAGTATGGTTAATTCCTACATCGCATAGGGATATAGCGCCTGAAGAAGGTTAGCAAATGAACGCTAGCATGTACTTAGGAATAAGGATAAAATAATGCCATTATTTAAAACCAAAATAAATAACCATGTGCAACCACATACGTACATAAATACCATACCGGGAAAGGGGACCGGGTTTAGCATGCATTAAAAACCTTTAACTTGGGTTGTGTAGCTTTACCATCATAATCCACACACGGGCTATATGGGTCCTATGTTACCCCCTGAATGGGCCCCAATGTGTGTAGCCGCACAAACTAGCGATACTATAGGTGGCCGATAATTTCCTTATACCCGTCTCCCTCTATGATACATATGTGCAAGTATATACTTGGGGGATTACCTTGTACCCCACAAGTATGTGGTCATCAAGACCAATCCTTATGCCGGCAAACATTTCCAGTGTCAAACTTTTGGAATCACACCTTCACAACTAGCTATCACAACCCCCATTATTGCCCAATTAAAACATTTAACACATAACCAAACCACCAGTTCCTGGAGTCAATTATCAAGGCATTATAATGTGGTATCATCATACCGACTATTGTATGCAAGCAATGTCATTAGCCAACACTTAAGGAATTATCATGTACCCAATACTCCATTATTAAAATCACTTGGGGGATTCGCGTATACCCCATAAGGTTTTCATAGGTTACTCACTTAGGGGATTCCATTGTACCCCATAAGGTTTTCAAAACCACCTTTAACCAAAGCCATAGCCACCAAAGCCTTTCCAGACCATGTAAAATTAACCAAAGCAATTTAGGTTCCATTACCATATTATATGCAACGCAAGGTTTAAATAATAGTCAAACTATGTGGCAAAATCATTCTCATAGATGTTTTAACAAACATATTGAGGGCATATAGTTTCCAAAATGAAAAACTATGTATCAATTGATCATTCCCATGTAGCCACATGTTTAAACCATAATTATAACATAAAAACTATAAGAAAAACATGGGAAAATATTATCCAACCAAGAATAATCAAAACCCTCAACATATATTTCAAAACCCAAACATTATCATAATAATACCATGAAAATCATTCATTAAAACATGCTTTTAGTTGAACTAACAATGAAGGAGGAGTAACATGCCTGAGTTATAAAAATCCATGAAAGAATTTTGATCCTTAAGCCTCTAGATGACCAAGGGTTGGGATGGGAAAAGTCTTAAATACCCTCTGCTTAAAAGCTATAGAAGACTTATAGAAGGGTACGATTGGACCCCTCCATTCGTACCTACATCATACGAGTGGTTCCTTTCACTCGTACCTTGATCAGAAAGTTGGACATCACACTCTGTTCAACATATGACTCCTTAGCCTAACTCGTACCCTAACTATATGACTAGTACCCTTTAAGTCATACCCTAAGTAGAAACATCTAGGCTAGACACTGGACAACATATGGTTTGGCACTATACTTATCGTATCATGTACAGATAAATCATATGGAGTCTTCTCATTTCAAAAATAAAACTTGGCCAATGTGACACTGACCAACATATGACTAGGGTCCTAGACCCATACCCACATCATACGAGTCATAGTGCGAGTCATATAATGATTAAAAGGTTCAAAATCGAGGAAATTTTTAAGGGACAAAACCCAGGGTGATTCATCTACTGGGCGGTTCCTCTACTGAACCTTAACTTTTGGAATCTATCTAGAGTTCAACCGCTTAAAATCCTTGGCTAATATGAACACTAGATTTTTCATGAAGGTCAACCTTTTATCCAACTTAATGGAGTCCCATTTGAGCAAATGAGATGCATTTGAAAAGTATCGCCGCAACATAGAAACATGGAAAATTGGATGATCAATAGCAAAATCTGGGGGTAAGGCTAACTCATAAGCCACCTTCCCAACTGTACGAAGAATCTCAAAAGGTCTAATATATTTGGGACTGAACTTTTTTTTCCTCCCAAACTTTATCATACCCTTCATGGGCAATACTTAAAGGAATACCCGGTCACCAACCCTAAATCTCAAGGCACGAAGTCTACTGTCTGTATAATTCTTCAGTCTAATTTGAGCTACCCTCAATCTATCCTAAATCACCCTGACTCTATCTAACAACTCCTGAAGCAAGTCAGTACCATGGGGTTTAATCTCGGAGGTCTCAAACTACCCAATCAAAGAATAACAATGCCTATCATATAAAGCCTAAAAAACTCCATATCAATACTCGAATGATACCTATTATTTTATGCAAATTCTTCCAAAACTTGGTGTTTCTCCTACTAATCTTCAAAATCTATAACACAGGCTCAGAGTATATCCTCGAAAACATAAATAGTCTGCTTCCACTGCCTATCAGTTTGAGGATGGTAGGTTATACTATGATCCACCTGTGTCCTCAACTCTTCCTAAAAAGCTCTCTAAAATCTAAAAGTGAGCACTAAACCTCGATCTAAAATAATAGATATAGGCACGACATGTAGATAAACTATCTCACGAACATAGTATGAGCTAACCTCTTTGCATTGAAGGACATCTAAATAGGAATGAAATATGCCTATTTGGTCAGCCGATCTACAATAACCCAAATACTATCAGAACCACGGGAAGTGCGAGGCAAACCACTAACAAAGTCTATGGCTATTTGCTCCCACTTCCCCTCGAACATAGGCAATGAGCTACAAAGTCCACCATATATCTCTTCATATCACTCGATAAATAATGCTGAAACACCCTAGATTTTGGTCCCTAATTTTTTTTGAGTTTTAAACTTACTTCCCAAACTATGACTCGCCCTACAAATCGTAACGTGTCATTGTGAGTCTTAAGGACTCAATCATAGCTAGACCATTGTGCTATCCTAATGTTATTTCCTTGACTATGACTGGTGGTTACGAGTTGTAAAAACTCAAAATGAGTCGTATGGTCCTATTCGTAGATAAACCAGTGTGTGCTCCAAGTGTTTCTGTCTTGACTATGACCTTCAAGTCGTAGTGTCATTTGATGAGTCATGTGGTGTGAATCTTAGGGTCACCAGGAAAGGGTCCTTCACCTAATGTCTTGACTGGGACTCATAGGGATGAGCCGTAATATGTCCTTATGATTCCTATAGTGACTCTAGTCACTGATGATAATTTTTCAGCTTTTAATTAAAGGCACTGTGGATATTTTCCCTTTTTCCCAAATCATGACCCATGACTTAAAACCCCTTTAGGGTGTCATTATCACTCCAAAACTAATTGAAATAACTTCTACAACACTCTCAATTGTTCGAATCAATTAGAGATTCTAAGGGCAAAATTCTCTCTATAACTCTTGATATTTCAGGCATGTGACTCTACCCCTTATATGGATTTAAACATTGGTTTTGATATGGTTTGAGGGTTTTGGAATGGATGTTTCTTAAATAGTTTTTCTATGATTTATTATGAATTGTTCATGCTTTATGGATGATTTTAAACTTGTGGTGTGTATGGGCATGATGAATAAACTAAGGTATTGTGATTTCCCTAAATCTTGTGACTACGAACAATTGAATTAGTAATAAAACCTAACCCAATTTTGCGAAAGTGGTTTTGAGTATGAGTATAATTGAATTGAACTACTTTCAGAATAATTGCATGATATAAAGAGGTTATTGAAACATGATGGTTTGATTTAATGAACAAAGGGAGTCGGTGTTCCCCTACCTTGTATTAATGAACAATGAGAGTTGTTTTCCCCAGGTTAATGGTATTGTAATGGCATGATAATGTTACCTTGAAAGTGTAGTTTGTATTACATTGCCAACGGTGTATGCCTAAATATGTATTCTAGTTCAATGAATGGGAATGAGTGATAAATGTTTTAATGGGGCATAAAGAGGGTTGTGTAGCTGGGCCGTGACAGTGGCGGTCCTAAGGGACCAATACCAAAAACTGAATTTGTCGGTGCAGGGGTCTAAATAGCTTGAGATTTGAGTCCCCTTGCTTGTGACCAGGTGGTTTGAGTCCACCTTACTATATGATTGGGAGGTTTGAGTCCCCATATTACATCACATAATCTAGTGCTTAAGTTATTTTTAGTATATGATTGGGAGGTTTGTGTCCCTCGTGCATATATATAAGATTATTCTCCAATTTGTGCGGCTACACGCACTGGGACCCGACCAGAGGGTGATAGCTGGGTCCCATATTGCCCGTGGGTACTGTTATATGATGATTAAGCTACAAAATCCAGGCTAAAGTTTTAATGTGCATGTTAAGCCTTGTTCTATAACCCAATATTTTATATTAGTATATATGTATGCACATATATATGTGAACATGTACATTGAGTTGAACTGGATTTTGAATTGTCATTACTTTATCCTTATCCATGAGTTACATGCTAGTGCTTAACCTACTAGCCATCTCCAGATGATGTATCCCTATGTGATATAGGGTCCGAAGACAATCTTTCCTTTCTTATACAGTATTAGGTGGATCAGCTCAGTTTGTCGGTCATTTGCGGTGAAGTGGTGAGCTTTCATTCATCGGATGACTTCATCATTCCATCGACTTTCTTTCAAAAACTAGAATTAAAGATTTCATATTTACATTATCATTTTCATTATCATTGTCATTGTCTGGGTCGGGGGCATGTCCCGACTTAGATTATTTTTAGATTAGTAGAGGCTTTATGGATATTCCTGTGGATTGGGTATTGATGTTGACATTCTTAGATGTCTTTGAGTCTGTTATTTTTCCTACCTTGTTATAGTTTGAAATTCATCCACTGCTAAGTGTGTTATGTTCTATTTTTCTTGCCAAAGGGGTTGGTCTTCGGTCCACGATGGACTTGAGATACCTGTCATGGCTAGTCCCTAGTTCGGGTCATGACAAATGCTGCCTCAAATATCTATACATCTTAGATGTGCCCGAGTGAATAGAATGCCTAGAGCTATGAGCCTCATGTAATGTTGTCTGAATTAAGTCACCAATCCTCAGAACACAAATGTGACCATCAAATCTCAAAACACCCTCAGAATCTATGATATCCCTCTTGGATTCACCACTCAACATCTAATCACGAATAAGGCAAAGTCTCATATCCTCAAACTAACGACTCTAATTGTGCTAAAATAAAGTAAATCTTACCTCAACACTAGCAAAAATCCTCCTGGGGTCTAAAATATCAAGTCTCACCGTTAAGTTGGCTAAGGACTAGTCATTTAGTCCTAACGACCTCTATAAAACTGCGATAGAAGACAAACTATCCATACTCATGGACTTCTGGCTCAAGACATCCACTACCATGTCCACCTTGATCGAATGATACAAAATAAAGATGTCATAATCCTTAAGAAACTCTATCAGTTTGCGCTGCCTAGAATTAAACTTTCATAATGCACGCCTGATATGCTATAGAAATATAACACTCTTGATGCTTAAAACTATGAAAATATATAAGTTTCTGAGGTTGTTTTGTTAGATATGATGCGTTTTGTGTATTCTTTGCAAAAAACTTGATTTTGGATGCTAAGTTCGTGAAAAAGATGAAAAAAGGTGTTTAATGCTACTTATGTGAGCAATTATAGGTGTTCATGACACTTTCCAGATTTTTCATGACCAAAACATGTGCGGGAATTGAATAGATGAAAAATAACTTCCGGCACTTACTAAGTCAACATGCGGACCACATGTAGTACAGGTGAACCGCATATGGGCAAAGCATATGTCAGAAGTCCGAAATCCCGAGAGCAGACCTGCAAGAATTTTTGGTCTGAGAACATGCGATCACTACATGTGCCTAGCCTGCAGTCCGCATATACCACATGCACCCAAGACCAGGCCGCATGTACCACATGCGCCCAAGTCCAGGCCGTATGTGGTGACCACATGTAGCCATCAACCCTTTTTTCTTCTATTTTGTTCTGGCTTTGGTTTTAGGGTTTCCGCATGTACTATAAATACCCCTTATGTGTTTTTAGTAGAAGTTACGCACTTTTGATACTTACAAACATATTTTGATTTTGAGATTTGATTTTGGTCTTGGAATTCTCTTGTATTGATTTCAGTTGATTAATTCAGTTACGATTTTGGGTTTTTATTTGTGATTATTGTGATTTTATTTTATGCTTTCAATCATGAATGCTATTGATTAATTGACAAGCATGAGTGGCTAAAAACCCTTAGCTAGGATTGTAGAAACCTTGATGGATTGACGTAGTAGGGTAAGTGCTATTATTGTTCTAAATCGATACCCATGCATTGTATTATCTTCAATTAAATAGTTATATTAGCGGTTGCAAATGTTAGGATCCCGCTTAGATTTTTTCTACTTACTCCAAAAGAGGAGTATTGACTACGAAAAGATAATAACAACAGTAATTTGGAGTTTAACTGTCGATCCATGCTACTAGGTTTTATCTAAGTAAGCTTGTTAGATTTTATCTAATAATTAGAGACTCAAAAGGTAATAGTTAACTGGAGTCAAGATAAGGGTTAGTAAGGCGACATGCTGAGACTCAAAAGGTAAGGGATGAAATCCTTCTGCTCGTCCAAAAGACTGTAGAAGGTACATACTTATTGATTCTGCATGCAAGGTATCGAGTTGGTTTAACAAAGCACAATAAGCCTACGGAGTTGAGAAGCCAGGGGGAACATAATCCTAGTGTTCACTTATGACTGATTACAACCAAATTTGATATTTTCCACTTCTTCAATATTGCTATTCATAACTCCCTATTTACTTTTCCAGTTTCGTCTGTTGATTACAATAGCTGAGAGCCATGATTCCACGTATTCCCTTGGGAATATCTCCCAACCTTTGTTGGGTTACTATATTTTGCAGCAATCATATCATTTTCAGAGTGGAAGTGTAGCTTGGACGTCACTAAATTTTGGCACCGTTGTTGGGGAATACGGTGTTGATTTATGAATTGAAGTTGTTGCAGTTTTTGGATTTTTCTTTTTGTTTTTGTTCTTATTTGGGTATACACCGGTGTATGCCTAATAAATAGAGTAGAGACAATACCTTACTCCCAATAAATCTAAATCTAGAGAGGATCCTACAAACACCTAGTAAGATGATGGAACAAAAAAAAATGATATTCCTGAAGGGGTTTGTCATGATGTGCCTCTCTCTCCTCTCGAAAGAGTATGAGATAGTATTTATCGATAGACTGATGAGCTTTTAGCTCAAACTAAAAATGAGAGAAGGGCAACAAATGAAGCTAACAGGTAGCTAGGGAGGTAGAGCTAGCTGAGCAGAGACAATAAGTAGACCTCCGAGCAGAACTCGGTAGAAATCAGAATATAGCTAGAGGTGCTCGTGTTAAGTAATCCCAGCATATCAGTATGTGCAACCATATATTGATGATTAAGAAGATTTTGGATATGTTGAGCCAGCAGAGACTAGATCCATTATTCTTTCTGTTTTGCCCCCTGATGTTAAGTTCAATATCTCAACTGCTATGATCCAACTCTTATACTTAAAGGGTTTGTTTGTGGGGTTGCCTACAAATGGTGTAAACATGCATCTGGAAAATTTTACATGGATCTGCACTTCATATACCATACCTGGGTAGATCAAAAGGCACTTAGATTGAGGTTGTTTCCCTTCTCTCTTATCGGAGAAGCATTATATGGCTGGGGAACTTCTAATAGGATCTATCACTACATGGAATGAGTTATGGATAATTCTTGAATCGATTCTTTCCTCTATCTAGAGTGTTATAGCTGAAGGATGAAATTTATAATTTTAAGCAGCTGCAATCAGAGGCTATGTACGAGACATGTTTCAAGTTCAAGAAGAATCTTAGCATGCTACCCAACCATTGAATTTCAGGGAAGAGCTTGCTGGAGATATTTTAAAGAGCCTGACTATCAGTTCCAGAGCAATGACAGACACTATCTATGGGGGAACCTTTATGAGATTATGATGGGAGATAGCTTTGAGTATTGTGTATCGGATATCATTAAATAACCAAGGGTGTCAAACTTAGGAGGTTGAGCAAGGTTCTGATATTTATGCCATTAGAGCTTCCGGTCAGCAGAGAGTACCTGAGGGTGCTGTATCTTAGGAGATTTCACTATTAAGGACTGATATTGATAAGTTATCTAAGAAATTCAAAATAATAAATTCCGTAAAGGTTGATGCAGTAGGGGCACATAGTGTAGCTGCTAAGGTATACGAGTCTGAGTTAGATGGGGAGGTAAAGTATGTGGATTGTCAATTGGTGGGTTTTCGAGCCTAAGGGCAAGGAAATCAAGGTTAGAATTATTATTATGATAGAGATAATTACATTCCACCTGGTAGATGATATGAGAAATCAAGAATAAAAGAGATGTTGACTAAGCTGATAAAGGGTCAAGAGAGACAAGAAACTTACCTTAAAGAACTCAAGGCTAATATTTTAGGATTAAAGGCAACTGAAAATATTCACATAGGCCCAGATAACTCTATCTACTGAAGTCTGAGCTGAACTGAATTCTCTCACTATGTTAAAGCTTACTCGAATCTACAAAGTGCACCCATAGCGCTGTAATACTAGTCGAAATCATGAATTCAATACTTCCTGTGTTTTCACCACTTCTCATTTCGAGAATCTTTTTTTACCACTTCAACAACTAAATTCAACCTCATACTAGAAATGCATTAATTCACAATGTACCATCCACTTATATACACCATCATGACGTTCAAGCCTATCATCATAACCACACATGAACTTCTAGGCAAATAACGCATCAAAGCATCTTTTTTGTACTCTTTAATACTTCTATCATTAACAACTTCTAGGCGCTATTCTTAAGAAAATCATACACAATATTTAAACTAGCCATGACATATACCAAAAACTTGGCCTCAATATTACTCCACACTTATAACCTTAGATCAAACAAGCATACAACAATCCTTCACCAACATGAAATATTTAGTCTCTCCATTCTAAACAACTGTTCATCACCACTACCATTTCATAAGGAAAGGTCACTGAAAGGTTAGAACGTGAGGACTTGAAACATGAAATAATACTATGCATAACTTTTACACTTAACTGAGGCCTGAGGAATAGAGTATTAAAAGCATGAATTCCAAGAAGATCTAAATTGAGGAAATACATGACATAACCAGAATTTCACTAATTACTATAACATACCATAAGTTTTGGGAACTGAGCATACTGTAAAGCATGGGTACCTGATTCATGAGCTACATGACCTGAGTTTGGAGTTCATAAATTTCATGGAATACGATTCATACAGCTGAGCAAACTGGAACTCCTTATACTAAGAACTGGAATCATACATGATTCTATGGAAGGTACGTGGAATTGGAGCTATGATCAGGGAACTAACATGTAAGGAATTAGTATATATCATGATAACAGAAGTACAAATACCGAATTAAGAATGGGTTGGGCATCATCCTCCCTTACTACTATTCTACAACGTACTAGCATCACTACTGGAATTCAACAACTTGACTTGGTTACTTATTCTATCATCTCCCCCTTAGCTATAAGCCATCACTCTAAGTCTGTGGGACTCTTTTGATAAACTCCAAATTGAACTGCAATAATCAACCTGAAAGACTACACCTAAAAGTGTAAAACTCGTTGCTAATACTCCCTTTTGAGATACAACTCTTAACTTTCTATAGCTCCAATAGTTATCACATAATAACTTAAAAACTGACAAACTTAGATTCTTCATGAGTATAACCATACCATGATTTCACACCATCTAAAATTTCAAACTTAGATTCTAACACATAACATGGATATTCTCAAACTTTTAATGAACCACACTAACTTCTTTCGTAGCCTAGTAATATCACATCTATAAATCATACCCACATCATCATACTTAATTTTGAATCAATAAACATAAATTCTTACATACACCATTTCAAGCCTTCTGGTTCACCTATATTATAACTAACCCCATGGATACAAAAATCTACTAAATTTAGATAACACTATCCCCACTCTGCTACTGCTAAACTTTTGGGTTCATGCTTCTAACGCTAGATCATATGCCGTCATAGGATTACGAGAAGGGATATGAAAATACATCCCTTAGATATTATCCTTCTTGATCTAAGATATGAAATGATCTGACCCCTAAGCACTGAGATACTACCCCTTCAATTAATAACTGGTTCTGAGATACTGTTATCGGGTAATTTTTGTATACCCTTCAGGACATAATAGATATACCCACTGGGGTAGACACTGAGAAAGGATCTACTAGATTCTCGGGACTAATACCAAAATTAACAACTATATAGGGGTTACAAAAGAAAGGGGAGCCCCTGGATCTAATAAATCATACACATAAAGATGAAATACCTGTAACATACCTGTAACTATATTAGGAGAGCTTTCCTAATCATGTAAATATTGGAGTGTATACAATCTATTCTTGTGCTGACCACTGGTTGCACTGGAAGCGGCACCCTGCTGAGTCGGATGACTGGATGGAACTAAAAGACGATTGGACTGACCCTGCTGACCACTCTTTGGGCAGTATCTGGCTCTGCTGCCTGGCTTTCCACACTTAAAACACACCTCACTACCGACTCTACACACACCCTTATGATTCCTACTGTATTTTCCACAAAGCGTATTAGTACGACCACTGTTCATGCTTCATTGGGGCCTAGAGCCTAGCGCTTTATCCCGATTGCCATTCCTGAACTTTCGCATTGGCGCACTAGCTAAAGATGGAGCTGGGGCTAAGAATTTTTGAAGGAACTAAGAACAGTAACCACTCTCTAACCTTGAATTAAAAATACTTGGTCTGGCCCTCTTATTCTCTCTCTCTTTCTTCTTACGCTTCTACTCCTCATATTGCTGAGCATAAACCATAAACCTAGATAGGAAAAAAACCTAATGATTATTCTAAAAAACTACTAAATGAGCTAAGGTAGTGAAAATAGATCTGAACTCTGCATGAGAGACATGCTCGTTTAGGGGATCTTCTTGAACAGGCAAAGGTGCGGGCTGATTTCCATTATTTCCTGCATTATTCTTTCTGGAAGGCCTTTTATATAACGGAATAAAGGATGGATTAGAAAAAGAGTTTAAATAGAGCTCATGCTCACTCGTATAATTTGAATACTAAAAGAAGGGAAATTTTTCCTAAAATATCTTATAGCCTCTTGTCCATAAATGTGGTGCAGTTCACACCTATGCACAAGACTCTATTCAATACAATTTTTCAGACTCCATGGGACTCTCTGAAACCTTGGGCTCTGATACCAAGTTTTGTCACAACCTGAGGCTATACCTTAGTCGCGATAACAATGCTTACGATCATAAGTGACCACAAGTTAACCCATGAGCTAGTACCTACTGTGAGTACTGAGTATAATAGCAAAAAACACATATGTGGAAGATATAATGAGAAACATAGTCATGCCAATCTGAAAAATAAAAGTATAACTGTCAAATTTAAAATAATTGATAATACTGAAAGGAATAGTAACTAATAACCATCTAACTGACTATCTGATTGTCTGAAAAGCCTATAATTGACCGACTATGGAGTTGATGGGACAAACCTCCAAAATAACTCCAACGGACTAAAATAGAGAAATACTAAAATAATCGAATGAAATATAAACTTGTCCTCAAAAGATGAGGACTCACCATTGCTACTGCTGTTGTAATGTTGAACTATCTAAGTGCGATTAGGAAACTGTGCATCTAAACCTATGATATAAGACATCATATCACAAAGAAAGTATGCGGTCTGTACTTTGAATGTACTGGTATATGAGATCAGGTTAGGCTGAAATACATGGTTTAACTATGCATAAATTAATAACTTACTGAATAATATAAGATAACTGAGTAAGTATGCATGAAAACTGAAATACTGAGAATGCAATACCACGCATATATATATATATATATATTTCTAAAATAATCTGTAAATTGAAATACTAAAATCTGATAACTGAATAGCTGAGAATCTGAACTGATACTATACTGATATGATACTGAGACTGTGGGTGCTAGCTATAACCGACATGCCCCAAATCTATTGTTGGGGTCAAACCTGTAACCCTAGTTGGAAGGGTGTCAGTACCGTGCCACGGGTACTAACATTGGATGTGTGGATCCACTAATATGATGTCCTAAAGGACTAGGGTGTCATGCTTAACTGAAGGGGGACCCTCAAAGTCTACGGTGGTGCCGCTGGTCTAGAACTTAGGGACTGCTACTAACATCTCATTCCTAACTAACGGGAGAGACAAGTTTCTCTTTCCTAACTGATGGGCAAGACGGCCATCCCTATGTTCACTCGGTGCTAAGTTTTACTCCTAACTGAAAGACACTGATTACTGGAATGAACAAAGCTTAACCGAACAAACAACTTATCATAATAATTAACTAAATGATAATGCTCATGGTATATCTAAAATCATTCTGAAGCTACTGAAATTATGTAAACAACTAAGTATCGGGTGTTCATGACCCTCCAGCACTAAAGAAAAATAACAATAAGGACAGATGAAGCTTTAAAAACCATAATAGAGGATCATTGATTGAATGTTTAGACATTTCATCAAACACATGGAAGTCATGAATTTAATTATGAGAATGGGTAAAGCATGTGATTGGAAACATAGTTACAATACTAAAACCATGAATTAGGGATTTAACATGAGGATTTTAATACTCAAATCATATAAGGGCTCATTCTATCAAAACCACTTGTAATATAGCTTGTAATCAAAATCAATAACCACTTCATGGAGACAATTCATCATAAACATGTAAAAACTAATAATTTGATGTAAAAAAGGGGATTCTTGGATTCCATGGGTGAAAAGGAACCATGGATGAACATCATACATACCTTAAACCCGTAAACTTGAAAGAGAAATACAATCTTGATGCATTTTGAAAGTTCTAGGATTTGGGGAACTTGATTTCTTAGTTTTCTTAAAGAGAAAGAAATGAAATTAATGAACTTGAGGGATGATTAGGGTTTGTTTCTGAGAGAAAATTAGAGAATATGGGAAAATAATGTCCTAACCAATGTTTTAATTCGTGTTTTTATGAATTAGATTGAGGGAAAAAGACTTAATTTCCCCTCAGAGAATTAAATTTACAACTAGAATGTGGATTAGAAGGGCACCGCAATGCGGTGAGGATGACACCACTATAGCCACCACGACGCACCACTATCGCGGTAAGCTGTTGGAATCGAAATCCAAACACGACCTAATCCTCATCCTAAAAATCCAAAACTTACCTGAGACATGATCCTTACACCCCCGAACATGAATTAACTCAAAACCCAACATCTTGAGGTCGGGAAGTCCAATTTAAAAATTCCCAAAGTTAAGAGGCCAAAAATAAGACTAAGTCCCCAATACTTGGTGAAATTTTTAGGCTTTAAGCATTTTATGCACGCAACAAGGAGTTAAACTAAGATAAGTATAATACGGGGTATTACAGTATGCTTGCAAATGGGGTTAGCATGTCCCAAGAAGATAGTTTGGGAGTGACATGCATAGGACATGTGTGGCCACATGGCAAGAGGTGCATGGACAGATGAGGCCACAAATGCTTTTAGACATTCTGTTATAGCCTCCAAAATTTAGCTTTTTCTGGGTCCTCTTGTACTCTCTAACCTTGTACCTTCCTTTTTAGAAATGTTCCTTTGGCACTATACTTTTTCTTTCATATTTACTTCTTCTCTTGGATTAAACAACACTTTTTGAAGAATCTTCCTCTTGAAGATATGAATGCCCTTTTGAAGAATCTTCCTCTTGAAGATATGAATGCTGTTAAGAATAGTAAGAACTTAAAATTCTCAACGAAGTCATTTTTGCTGAAAATTCCATAAAACTTTAGATTTAGGTTTCTTTCAAAATGGGTAACACTTTCCAATAACTTTGACCTTCAAATACATACCAAAATTGAAAGATCTAAAAATCCACATCCTTTTTCCCCAAAAACTCAAAGCTTAACAATGGGTTTCTTCAAATCTACTCCAATCAAGCCTAAAACTCATATTCCAACCTAAATAATAATAGATAAAACAAATCTAGTATAGAAACTACAATAAGGACTCAAAAATACTAGAATATTTTTGGTGTTTTTGACAAAAAATTATCCTTTTATTTATAAAATTTTTTTGATAACAAATTCTAAGATTAGAATTGTTGGAATGATCCTAAGCTTGGATTTGATAACAATTGATAAGAAACAAACTATTAAGAGAAGATCTAAACTACAAAAATAAGGAAATGATTTGATTGATATGATAGATAGACACATAAAGATAAAGAAACTGAACTAATGAATATATCAAATTCAAAGACCCCTAATTGGTTTCTTTACAAAGGGATTTATAAAGATTTGTCTCAATTAATATTTAGCCTAGCTGCGAGCAATCAATATTTGTGATCTCATATATGTTGGTTCTCCAACATCTTACTAAGTTTCCTCCTTATCTTTTTGAAAAAATTCGCTCTACAGTGGTAAGGTCTCAACTTGTGTGTTTGACGAAGTTACAATAGTACATTGAACCCTAGAATAAGTTCAAAGATTTCAAAATGATCTTCTACCTACGAACACCTATCTCCTATGATGACAAAGAGAGAATCATATTGCCCTTGTAACCATGGTTTCTAATCAAAATGTTTAACAAAAGCTCACTAAAAACTCTCTCAAGAGTATTATTCATCAATATTCAAAATCTTACAAAGGAAGAAGAATATAAATACTAATATTTATAGCCATGGGCTATTTATTACAAAGATGGGACCAAAAGTGACCCATTTTAGCAAATTAGCACATGCCCACATATGTGGGGCTGCACATGAGCACGTGTTGGCATATATCAGGGTTCATGTTCCATAGAAGTGGCCATGTGAGGCCACATGCCTTCACCTGCATGCGCAGTAAGGCTGGATGTCATTCTAAAAAATTACCTAGCTCTTATTGACTTTCAATGACCTCTCCAATGGACCTAGATCCTTAATTAAGGTAATCACAAACACATAACACACATTTAATGGTAATAAGGTGTCTTCAAGCACCTCTTGCTTCATGAATACTCCTTAGTATGCTTTTAGATCCCATGCTTGACTTCTAGTAAAAGGCCTTACCTTGGAGGCAACTTGGATTACATCATGTAACTAAGCATATAAAGGATACTAAGAATAACACTTCCACCTAAATATAGAAAATTTTTAATCATGGCTCAAGCTATACAACTCCTAACAAAATAAATAATTCAACTATACTAATAACATAAGAGTAACTACACAACAGGTATACATAAAAAAGATTAAATTACGCAATATCAATCACATATGGAGAAATGCAAGTGATTCAATGAAATTAAATTATAATGATGTATTATCTTAATGTTACCTCGTATACAACTTCAAAGCATAAGCTTCTAGGAGAGGACTCATAGGGGGTTTGCTACCCATATACTATCACAATCTCATTAATCAACCTTACCAGTTGATCTTTTGATTAAGGTGCTTTATTGTGTGTCTTATTTATTTCAAAATCAGTGATTCTCAGTGGTACAAGTTCCACGAATATGGAAAATTAATAAGGATGCATACACATGGATAATTCAACACCATATAATGAATCAATCAATAATGGTATAAATGAGAACAAGTCATCTCAAGTCTTAATAGATGATGATACAAACCATCTCATGGAAATAAATTAGAAGAGATTCATATAAGACATTAATAATATATATCCAAGTCCCCACATAGGTATCACAATAATAATAAAGGACAAATCATGCTCAAATAAGACCAGTACCAGCCTCTATACTGTACTGGTATCTCAATGATAAAAATCTCTTAAGTCAATACTAATATTTACACAAGCCCCCACATAGGCAACAAACAAAATAATAATCTCAAAATATGATTACCATGATAAATCCTTAACCCATAGCATACTTTACATAAATGGTTAGATATCTATCTTAGACTAAAGAAAGTTAATCCATAACCTACCTCAAAGGCTAAAACATAAGTCTGGACCCTTAAATAAGAGACCTTTCCTTTTCACGAGGCCTTAGATCCAATCCAATCTATAAAAAATATAACCTATATATCAATATGATTCTAATGATACTGAAACACCCTTGGCTTTGACCCTTAGAAAATTTCTTCATTTTTTGACCTTCTAAACATCATATGACTCACCATACTAGTCGTATGGTGAGGGTACAGGTCAGGTGACCTAGTCATATTTTGTCCAGTATTAGGTAGTGTTTAGTGGTTGAGTTTCTGGAATGGGTACAACTTGGGTGGGTAAGAGTCGTATGGTGGGTGACAACTCATAGGTTTGGGTTTTTCTTTACTTAATTTGAAACTTAGTAACTTAAAATTGATCTGAGTATGAGCGGCTCACCATACGTCATGAGAAAGGGTATGAGTGGCATAGTCTAACTCGATGTGTGATAGTGTCAATCCCTCATGATTCTGCCTAGGTTATGAATACGTGATACTAATTGTATGTTTGGGTACTATTTGGTTTAGGTGGTCATATGTTGGATAGTATTGGGGTCCAAGGTATTCCTAGGGTACAAGTGGTGGATACCACTCATATAATAGGGTATGGGTGGTATGGTGGATTCGTACCCTCCCGTGGGAATTTTATGCAATTTCAGTTGGGGGTAATTTAGATATTTCCCATCTTAACCTCTTAAGGGCCCACGACTTATACTACTCTTGGGATATTATTTAACTAATTTTTATTTAATCAAACTCTCTTAAACACTCTCAAATCTCTCAAGTCTCTTGGGTTAAGCAAAATCTAGGGTTTCCTTCAAGGTGGTCAATTGAGGCTCATAGGGGTGATTTCTTCTCATTTTTTTCTTAATCTAAGGCATGTACTCCTCCCTCATTATTATTTCTAACTAAAGGCATATTTTATGAATTATTTTTATGGCATGAATATTATATGGTTTTCGGTTTTCAAATATGTGTTGGGATTTTTGGTTATAAATGCATGGTTATGGTTTCCCTATGTTTAGTTATGGATTTACATGTTGTAATGGTGGTTTGGTAATTTGGTTACATGGGAATGGTTAATTGGTCCTTGGTTTTGGTTTTGAAACACTATACCCCAAATGTGTGTGATAAAATATCCATGAGAATGATTTTATTACATTTTTGGACTTTTAATGGAACCATTGCATGGTATAACTTGGTAATGGAACCCTAAATTGTATAAATGGTTTGGAATGGTTAAATTATAAAGTCTTGGTGGTTATGGTTGGTCTAATTGAAAGCATTGTGGGGTACAAGGGAATCCCTAAGCAAACATAATAATGACAACTTGCGGAGTACATGGGATTTCTCCAAGTGAATAATATAATCTATGGGTAAATGGAAATCCCTTCTTCTTAAAAAGGATGGCTAAGGACATTGCTTGTAAGCTATAGTCGGTATAACGATACCACTACTTATATCCTTGGTTAAAAATAAAGGGAATGGTGGTTTGGTTTAGTGGTAATGGTTTTAATTGGGCAATAATAGTGGGGTGTAATAGCTAATCGTGAAGGTGTGAGTCTATTGGACGGACACTAAAAACTCATGTTTGATAATATTAGAATTGGTCATGGTGACCATAAATGATACTTATGGGGTACATGGAAATCCCCTAAGTATATTTGTACATATGTATCATGGAGTGTGAAGGGTACTCAGGAATCCCCTATTCTTATGGTATCTCTAATTTGTACAGCTACCCACACCGGGGCCCGTTCAAGGGGTTACACTGGACCCATATAGCCCATGGGTAGTTTTAAGATAGTTAAGTTATACATACACAGGTTAATTATTTTAAAGGCATGCTAAACCCAATTCTTTCCCAATAATATTATATATGTATGTATAGTTGTGAATGCATATGGTTGGTTTACTTTGTTTGAAAGGTTGGAATTATTTTATCCTTATCCTATGTACTTGATAGAGTTCATCTGCTAACCCATCTTTGGGCGATTGTATCCCCACGTGATGCAGGAACTGGCACTTCTACTCCTCCTGCTTAGTGATCGGATTTAGGACCAGCTGTTAGATTGAAGTAGTGAGCTTTCATACTTCGGAAGGCTCCATTTCATATCATGGTTGTCTTTACATACTTTGATTATTTCATGGATATTGGTTTTAGCTATGGTTGGGGGCATGTCGTAATAAGATATTATTTCACTTTCGATTAGAGGCTTTGTGGAACTACTATGCACGGTGTTGGTATTAGTGTCACCTTAGTGTTGGCATTGGTATTAGGTCTAATACCATTTGATTGTATTTATAATTGTGCCATCCTATTATGTTATGGACCCATACTTGGTTATTATTTTGGTTTAGTTTTGGTTACTGGTTGGATATTTATTGGTTGGGCTTTCTTAGGTTGGTCACGGTCATGGACCTATACCATGTTTAGAATTGTAATAAACACCATTATGTCATAAATTCAGAATTTATCCAACTCAAGGTACGTTTTTTGAGGTTGGGTTGGGGTCGTCTTCAGTCCTGGTTGAACTTGGGATGCCCATTATGACAAGGCCCTGGTTTTGGTCATGTCAAGTTGGTATTAGATCCAGGTTCATGGTCAATTGCGAGTTCACAAAGCCGTGTTGAGTAGATTCTTTTTTAAGGGTGTGTAGTGCTCCACACTCATAAAATAGAGGCTACAAGGCATTTAGGAACTATTTCTCTTTCTTTGTGTTCTATTTACAAGCTGGGAGTCTGAGCCCTGGAATCTTCTCTAATTTCATTTGTTCGCTTTTTAGATCATGCTTTGATGATTTAAAGTTCACGAAAACTCCTCTGTCCTAACTTGGGACAATATTTATGGGACAAGTTCTACTTAGGGGATGCATACTTGGTCTAGGGGTCCATTTCCTAGTATTTATGGAGTTCCACTGGTTCCTTCTAGTTCTCCATAGGCCTCCCAGGCAGGTGTGATAAATGCGGAGTTTCGTCAGCTGATCTTTGTGGTTGCTCAGTTGGTGGATTCTTAGGCTGAGCATGGTGCATCTGTTATTCCATCTTCTAAGGCCAGAAAGGTTGGCCAGTTTATAAAGTTTAGTCCTCCAACCTTTACTGGTGTTAAGGTGGAGAAGGATCCTTAGGGTTTCTTGGATGAGATAAGAAAGATATTTAGGATTATGCATGCCATAATTATGGAAAGGATGGAGTTTGCAGCTTATTAACTCAAGGATATGGTGTTCTAATGGTATGAGGAATGGGATCATGCAAGGGGTGAGGTTGATGAGTCATCTCTATGGGAGACTTTATCTAACACATTTATTGACCTCTTCTTTCCTTAGGAGTTGAGGGAAGAAAAAGAGAAGGAAGTTATTAATCTAAAATAGGGGAAGATGCTGGTCAAGGATTATGCCTTGAATCTTCACCATTTGTCTAGGTATACTCCATAAATGGCATCGTATATAAGGTCCAGGATGAGAAACTTCACTTCGAGACTGTCTCATTAGTTGATCTTTGAAAGAAAGACTGCATTATTGATCAAGGACATGGATATATCTAGGTTGGTTGTTCATATGCAATAGGTGGAGGAGGAAAAGAGAAAGCAGGCTGAGGTAGATGAAAGGAAGGGTAAGAATTTTGGTGTTGCTAAGCAGGGTGGTCAACAACAAGGTGGTCGGGATAGTGGTAAGTAGCTGAAGAAGAATTGGGGGAGTTCTCGTTCTTTCCCCACAACTAGCGTTCCTTACCCAAAATTGTCAGGTGATAGGCATCAGTAGGGTAGCAATAACTTTAGGGTACAAGGTGCCTAATATCAGGCTAGAAAGGCTCAGTCAGCCTTATCATGTCCTCCTTGCATATTTTATGGTCGGTTACATTGGGGCTGGGGTGATGAAGGGAGGGACAGGTGCTTCAAATATGGTCAGCCAGGCCATATACTTGGACATAGTCCTATTGGTAAAGTTGCTTTAGGAGAGAATAAGGTTTCGATTACCTCTTTATCTTCTCTTACACCGAAGTGTGCTACTTCTGCATTTATTTTTGTTCTAGTACCGGCACAGGCCAGAATAGGTTATATGTTCTGGCGTCCTGAAAAGTGATTGAGGTATCACCTAATGTCATGACTGGTATATTACAACTCTTTTATCGTGACGTGTATTTTTTACTTTATTTGGGGTTAACTCTCTTTTATGTGACCTTATTTATGGCTATGTATTTTGGTTTGATCTTGAGGTTATTTCAGATACTATTTCTCTTTCTAGCCTAATAGATGAGTTTGTGGTTTCTAAAAGAGTCTATAGGGTGTGTGTGGTATTTGTTGGTAGTAAAGAAACTTCGGTGGATTTGTTCGAATTAGATATGGTGGATTTTGATGTTCTTCTAGGTATGTATTGGTTATAACCGTGCTATGTGTCCTCAGATTGTCAGACCTGTAAGGTTGTCTTTAAGTTCCCTAGTGAACCAATTATTTAATGGGAGGGAAAGTCCCTAGCTCCTCTGGGGAAGTTTATATCATATCTTAGAGCTTGGAGGTTAATATCTAAAAGGTGTCTCTATCATTTGGTCTGGGTTAAAGACTTTAACTAAAAAAGTCCTTTCTTGCATTTGGTGTCGGTGGTGAATGAGTTTCCTAAGGTTTTTCCAGATAATCTTCTTGGTGTTCCTCCAGAGAAGGAGATTGAGTTTAGGATTGATTTGGTTTCAGACACTTATCCAATATCTATTGCTCCTTATAGAATGGCTTCGGCTGAGTTGAGGGAACTCAAAGAGAAAATTAAGGATCTTTTGGATAAGGGTTTCATCCATCCTAGTATGTCTCTGTGGGGTGCACCAGTATTATTCGTGTGTAAGAAGGATGGTTCCCTTTGAATGTGTATTGACTATCAATAGTTAAATAAGGTGACGGTTAAGAACAAGTATCCTCTTCCAAGGATAGATGACTTGTTTGATTAGTTGCATAGTGCCAAATTCTTTTCAAAGATAAATCTTCGATTTGGGTATCATCATCTTTAGATTTAGGAGGTAGATATCCCTAATACAACTTTCTATACATGGTATGGGCACTTTGAGTTCTTGGTTATGTTATTTGGTTTGACCAATGCCCCGACGACATTCATGGATTTGATGAATAGGGTATTTTCTTAGTTTTTGGATCTTCTTATCATTGTGTTCATTGATGACATCTTGGTGTACTCTAAGAGTGAGGTGGATTATGCCAATCACCTCTGTGCGGTGTGGCAGACCTTAAAAGAACAATAGTTATATGCCAAATTCTCGAAATGTAAATTCTGGTTGAATGCTTTCACTTTTCTTAGACATATATTTCTAGTGAGGGGATCATGGCAGATCCATAAAAGTTGGCGGTGGTTAAGAAGTGGCCTATACCCACGACTCTAATAGATATTTGGAGCTTTCTGGGTTTGGTCGGGTACTATAGGAGGTTTGTGGAGAGCTTTTCGATGATAGCTTCCCCATTAGTTTACTTAGAAGAAGGTAACGTTCTCTTGGTCGGATGCTTGTGAGGGTAGTTTTGAGAAACTAAAGGATAAGCTAACTTTGGCTCCGATTTTGACTTTGTCTGAAGGCAATGAGGGGTTTGTGGTTTACTGTGATGCTTCCCGAGTGGGACTTTATGTGTTTTAATGCAACATGGTAAGGTGATTATCTATGCTTCTCGGTATTTAAAGCTATATAGGAAAAACTATCATACTTCTGATTTAGAGATTTTTGCTGTGGTGTTTGTGTTGAAAATCTGGCAGCACTATTTATATAGAGTGAACGTGGACAGCTTCTCAGATCATAAGAGTCTACAATATAAGTTCAATCAGAAAGAGCTTAACCTCAAGTAGAGGAGTAGCTTGAACTTCTCAAGGATTATGATATGAGTCTTACCTACCAACCAGGTAAAGCTAACGTGGTTGCTGATGCTCTTAGAAGGTTGTCCATGGGGAGTTTAGCTTATGTGGAAAAAGTGAGGCGGGAGTTAGTGAAGGATATACATCGCTTGTCTAATCTAGGAGTTCACCTTTTGGACTCCGAGAATGGCAGTGTGTTGGTACAGGATGTGATTTGGTCATCTCTTGGTACAAAGATCAAGGAGAAGCAAATGCTAGATCCTATCTTGATGAAAATCAAGGGTGATATAGATGGGTAAAAGGTAATGGTATTTGAGATCAGTGGTGATGGTACCTTGCGATACCAAGGGAGTTTATGTGTTCCTTATATCGATGGTTTGCGAGAAAGGGTATTGGATGAGGCGCATGAATCACGCTACATTGTTCATCTTGGTTTGATGAAAATGTATCATAATCTCAATCAGATATATTGATAGAATGGTATGAAGAAGGATGTGGCTGATTTTGTGGAAAAATGTTTGGTGTTTCAACAAGTGAGAGTTAACCATATGAGGCCTGGAGGCTTATATCAAGAAATTAAATTTCCTGAATGGAAATAGGGTGTGATCAACATAGATTTCGTTACCGGTCTTCCTCGATCTCGGAACTAATTTGTTCGGTTTGGATTATCGTGGATAGGATGATAAAGTCGGCTCACTACTTCCTAGTGAGGACTAACTTTTCAATTAAGTATTATGCAAGGCTGTATCTTCATGAGATTGTGAAGCTGCATGGGGTACCTATTTCGATTATCTCTGATCGTGGTATGCAATTTTTATCTCACTTTTGGAGGTCATTTTAGAAGGGGTTGGGTACTAAGATTAGTCTGAGTACTGCTTTTCACCCACAGACGGATGGGCAAGTAGAAAAGACTATTCATACATTAGAAGATATGCTTCGTTCATATGTGATTGATTATGGTGGTAATTGGGTTGAGCAACTATCTCTTGTAGATTTTGCTTACAATAATAGTTATCATTCTAGTATTAGGATGGACCCTTTTAAGGCATTGCATGGTAGAAGGTGTAGATCTCCTATTAGGTAGTTTGAGATGGGAGAGGTGGATATATTTGGCCCAAATTTGGTTTATTAGGCTATGGAGAAGGTAAAGGTGATTCGAGATAGGCTTAAGGCTGACCAAAGTCACCAAAGGTCCTATGCAAATATAAGGCATAAGGACTTGGAGTTTGAGGTTGGGGATAGAATGTTCCTAAAGGTGTCTCCCATGAAGGAAGTAATGGGGTTTGGGAAAAAGAGAAAGCTCAGTCCTCGGTATGTTGGTCCTTATGTGGTTTTAAGGAGGGTTGGTAATATTGCTTATGTATTAGAGTTGCCTTCTAGTTTGAGCTCCATTCATCCGGTATTCCATGTCTATATGTTAAGAAAGTGTCTAGGTGATCCTTCATTGTTTGTTCCATTGAAGGGATTATGTATCTCGGATTCTCTGTATTATGAAGAGGTCCCGGTTGAGATCTTTGATCGGCAGGTTCGTCGATTGTGGACCAAAGATGTAGCTTCGGTTAAGGTTCTATGGCGGAACCATAAGGTGGAATAAGCTACTTGGGAAGCGGAAGAGGATATGGAGTCCAAGTATCCACATCTATTTTCTACTCAGGATATTCGTGCAGAAGGTATGTGATCTTAATTACATCTTTTCTTTCTAACTTAGTTAAAGGTTGGAATGTTCATGTTGGGGTGTAATTCGTGCTTGTACTACCTTGTCCGTCATTCGGGGATGAATGATCCTAGTGGGGGAGACTGAAACACCCTGGGTTTTGACCCTTAGAAAATTTCTCCATTTTTAGACCTTCTAGACATCATATAACTCATAATACTAGTCGAATGGTGAGGGTACGGGTCAGGTAAGTAAGTCATATATTATTTAGTATTGAGTGGTATTGGGTGGTTGAGTTTCTGGAATGGGTACAACTTGGGTGGGTATGAGTTATATGGTAGGTGACGGGTTGTAGGTTTGGGTTTTCCTTCACATAATCTGAAACTTAGTAATTAACTTGGATCTGAGTACGAGTGTCTCACTATAAGTCATGAGATAGGGTACTAGTGGTATAGTTTAACTCGTATGTTGGATGGTGTCAACCCCTCATGATTCTTCCTAGGGTATGATTGTATGATATTAATCATAAGTTTGGGTACAATTTGGTTTGGGTGTTCTATGTTGGACAGTGTTGGGGTCCAAGGGATACCTAGGGTACGAGTGGTGGGTGGCACTCATATGATAAGGTACAGGTGGTATAGTGGAGTCATACCCGCCCGTGGGAATTATATGCCATTTGAGTTGGGGTAATCAGGATATTTCCCCACTTAAACTATTAAGTCTCCACAACTTATAACACTCATGGGACATTATTTAACCTATTTGCAATCACTCAAACTGTCTTATACACTCTTAAATCTCTCAAGGTTCTTGGGTTAAGTAAAAGCTAGGTTTTCCTTCAAGGTGGTCAATTGAGGTTCATAGAGGTGATTTCTCCTCATCTTCTTCTCAATCTAAGGCATGTACTCCTCCCTCATTGTTAGTTCTAACTAAAGGCATGTTTTATGAATTTTTTTTATATGGCATAAACTTTAGGAGACCTTTCGGTCGTACTAAACAAATTGAACATGCCACAGACGCAGAAAACAATTCCTCTATGGAAAATTGGAAATATCAAAGTAGGATGTGGCTTATAAATAGGAAGATAAGGTGTTAGTGGACCGACTTGACAGGACCCTCCTTTGCTCTATCTAACTCGGCGTGCACTCCTTCCAGCCTTGCTAGAACATATTCGGACACGCGCACTACTCATATCGGTCTAAACTCTCTTTCTTATGTGAGATAGAAAGTGTAACTACCAAAGCTCTTTCAACTTTTCCTGTCTGTGGATAAGTATTGCGGTTAAGTCAGTTAACAAGATGAAAGTCGAAAAGGTTTCACTCTATAATCTGATGAGTCACCACGGAAAGCGAATTTGAGAAAGGTGAAAATAGGACTTCTATTCTGATTGTTCAGCTATTCCGCATTGAAAGAGGCGGTACCATAGAGGCTGTATAGTTTGGGTTTTCAAATATGTGTTGGGGGTTTATGTTATAAGTTCTTGGTTATGGTTTCCCCATATTTTAATTATGGATTTACATGTTTTAATGGTTGTTTGGACATTTGGTTGCATGGGAATAGTTAATTGGTCCTTGGTTTTGGTTTTGGAAAAACTATGCCATCAAGGTGTTTGATAAAATACGTATGAGAATACTTTTGTTACATTGTTGGACTTTTAATGTAATACCCCAGAAAATTTTCTTCGTAAAGATTTCGTGAAAAACGTATCGAGTTCTACGCTTTAGAGCAATCCCTAAATTTTCTGTGTAGTATTTTTAAGACGTTGACCTACCATTGCATAGAGTATCTAATAATCTTTCCAACGATATGTAGATCATTGAAAACGGACACTCAAGCGATGAGTTACGACCATTCCGATCGAACTGTGAACAGTAAAATGTGCAGGAAATTAAAATTACTGCAGCCAGGCGAATTTCAGGGTCAACTTCAAACGAGCATAACTCCTTGTACATAATGATATGAGTGATATACTATATATCAACAGAAATCTATGCGAGTCCTCTTTCTAATGAAATTGGTTTCATCCAATTTTACTATCGGAAAAAAAAGTTATGGTCAATCTAGTTTAGCCTATTAAAAGTGAATTTTTGGGTCGACTTCAAACGACCATAACTCCTTGTAAATAATAATATGGGTGAGATACTATATATCAACGGAAATCTCTAAGAGTTCTCTTTCTAATGAAATTGGTTTCATCCAATTTGGCTGTCGGAGTAAAACGTTATGGTCGATCTACTTCAGCCTATCAAAACAGTCCACCAAAGGACAAATTCGAGAATTATTTAATTTTTAAGGGCATTTTGGTCATTATGCCTTCACTTCATGGACGAAAATTTTCCATTTATACCTATATTGAGCCATAAAATTCATGTTCTTCCATCAAAAACATTGAGAGAACTAAACCCTTGGTCCATTTTGAGCTCCAAATATCTTCCAATTTCACCGTAGAAATTCAAATTTGATCCGATAATCAAACTCATCATCTCGAGACCTTCGAGGAGCACCCCTTATTTGTGTGAACAGGATTCCATAATAAAGAAGTCAATTTCAAGGTATGTGGGGTTTTGAACAAGAGCAATCTTCCGTTCTTGTGCCCAAAGCTTTAATTTTATTATGGTTTTACATGATTTTGCAAGTGAGATTATGTCTAAATAATTCGATTATGAGATTATGATGATTGAATGAATAAACTTTGATTTATATGATTATCTCAATGTTTTCATGATATGATTTAATAATTATCATTGCGAATTACACACTTTTACCACGAGGTGGTATTTTGAATGATTTTGGGACGTATGTCGAGATGGTATTTTGGAATAATATTTTGAGATATGTGTCAAGATTTATGCTTTCCAATGACGATTTGAATTATTGAATATATATTTGAGACATGAGATGTTTTGATATCTATAATTATAAATTTCATATTTTTATTTTGAATGATTTCGAGATATATGTTGAAATGGTATTTTGGAATGATTTTGAGATTTATAATAAGCTTAAAGCTTCTTTATGATGAAATTGAATCATTGAGCATATTGAGATATAACATTTGAGATGTTACCATGAGTCTTGATATTTTGTCAAAAATATTGATGTTGTCATGACTTTATAAATTGTTACATTTTGACATTTAAAAAGGTTGAGTTCTATTATTGAAATTTCATGATATTCGAAAATGGGTATACACTTAAATTACTTTATGAAGGATTTATAAGACTTTGAATTTTTCCAATATGGATATACATGATTACTTCATTACTCTACTTCTTAAATTGAGAATTTATGCTATGAATTGCATACTACTACAATGAATTGATATTTCTAAAGGCTTTCAAGATAAAAGTCGTGATTTGAGTTGTACTATGGAATATGTATTCTTATTATGAATTGAAGGTCTCAAGTGTTTTTCAAAAGATGTTGTCATGATTTAATTGTCGAATTGAAAGAATAATCATTTGAGTACAGTGACCTTGGACTCGCAGAGTCGAGATGATTTTGACTATGAGAAAGATTGATTTTGATATAGATGTTGAGATGAATTTTGGTATTTTTTTCCAGATGATTTTGATGAGTTGAATTGTTGAAAATATTACGTATTGAGTCTTCATACCCTTGTCCAAATGTCGAGTCGGATATGGTTAAATGCATTGATACCTTGTTGATGTCGAAAAAGATTGAAATATTTTAAGTCGAAGTTGGGGTTAGGAATCCACAAATTGTTGATGAATTATAAATTGAGATATTTGATTTGGTCTTTATGATAGACCCTTGTGATGATGATGGTGGATTTTCTAACGCGTTTTGAGCTTGTCGGGGAGTAGTACTTAGCACCGAGAAGGAAATTTGGTATTTCCCCAAATCTATGTGCCACCGTAGGGTTGTTTGATGATGATATTATTGGCCAGAGAGCCCAATTATGATTATTGCAGTTTTAAGGTCGTACTCCCTGGCAAAGAGTATGATGTTCCCACCAACGAGGGTTTCAAATATTGGTATTCCACGTAGCTCACGTGGGGTTATCGGTTATAGGAAACTCCCCTGTCCATAAAAGTCATGTTTCTTGAATTACCGAGTCACTCCAAGATTTGAGTCAAAGAGTTTACATATTATGATGAATTATGATTACCTATGATGAATTTTGACGATATGATAATTTATGATGATTTATCATAATTTATGATTTTTGATGATTTACATGGATTATGAGATTTTACCATTTGAACTATTTATTATGAAAGTATGAAGAGTATGATTTGATATAACTCAAGCCAAGCGAGTCATCATTGTCTGTATGCATGTTTTCATGAAATTGATGATGTTATTTAAAGTGCTGCATGCACCCCCACATACTCAGTACATTCTCTTTGTGCTGATCCCCATTTACTATTCTATTCAGTTGTAGTTTTCGATCAGCAGGTAAAGAGTCCTCACAGATCAGGGACTTGGGTCGGTTATTTCAGTTTGGAGCATTGTATCTTCTTTCGTCGGTCGTATTGAGTGTGGTAGTTGGGAGTCATGACCCAACTATGTACAGACAATACTAGTAGAGGCTTCATAGACAGTAGTAGTAGTTGATGTATTCAGTCTCCTTCTTGTATATGTATATGTGTTAGTAGAATTGTCATCTTGTAATTCCAATATTATATTGAACAGATTCTGTATTGAGACATTTTCAGCTTCATTCTCTCAGAATTATGTTTTAATCAGTTGCTTTTGAGTTATACCGATGAAAAGGGTTAGCTTGGGATCACTTGTGACCCTAAGCACCGTGTGGCGTCTCGAAACTCGATTTTTGGGGCGTTACATTTAATGGACCTATTGCATGGTATAACTTGGTAATGGAACCCTAATTGGTTTAAATGGTTTGGAATGGTTAAATGGTAAAGTCTTGGTAGTTATGGTTGGTCTAATTGAAAGCATTGTAAGGGACAAGGAAATCCCCCAAGCAAACATAATAATGACCACTTATGGGGTACATGGGATTCCCCCAAGTCAACTTAATAATGTAATCTATGGGTACATGGGAATTCTTTCATCTTAAAAAGAATGGATAAGGACATTGCTTTCAAGATATAGTCGGTCTGATGATACTACTAATTATAGCCTTGGTTAAGATCAAATGGAATGATGGTTTGGTTGTGTGGTAATGGTTTTAATTGGGCAATAATGGCGGGGTGTTATAGCTAACCGTGAAGGTGTGTCTCCTATGGACAGACACTGGAAACTCATGTTTGTTGACATGAAGAGTTTTCATGGAGACCATATATGATACTTATGGGGTGCACAAAAATCCCTTAAGTACACTTGTACATATATATTATGGAGAGCGAAGGGTACTCGGGAATCCCCTAATCATATGGTATCTCTAGTTCATGCAGCTACACACATTGAGGCCCGTTCAAGGGGTTACACTGGACCCATATAAAAAATAGATGGTTCTAGGATGGTTAAGCTACGCATACCCAGGTTAATGGTTTGAAAGGCAAGCTAATCTTGGTTTCCTTTCCCAGTATGGTTATATATATGTATGTATGGTTGTGAATGCATATGGTTGGTTTACTTTGTTTTAAAGGATGGCATTATTTTATACTTATCCTAAGTACTTGCTAGCGTTCACCCACTAACCCGACATCGGGTGGCTATATCCCTAAGCAATGCAAGAACCGACCGTTCTACTCCTTCTGCTTAACCCCTGTTTGGAAGATGGTTTTCCATGGTATGGTATGGTATGGTTACCAAGAAAACCATGTTTGTATTGATTGTTTTTTAATAGGCATGGTGTGGTATGGTATGTTTTCATGGTTACAAAACCATGAAATCTCTCAATTTTCAAAACCACCAATTTGGTGGTATCCCATGGTTTTCTTGTTTTTTCCCCAATTATGCCCTTATATAATATTCTTTAATCCCATTTTACCCTTCACCCTGTATCACTTTTAACCCTAATATTTTTTTTTACTTTTATGCTTTTCTGTTTATCTCTCCTCTGTATTTTTGCGTACTTCTCCTCTGGTTGTTCTTTGTTCTTCCAACTTTTCTTCTTCTACGCTCATTCTCTCAGGTATGTCTTTTTAAACTTTAACTGTTGATTATTTTAAGATGCTTAATTTCTTTAGCAGTTGGTGCTTGGAAAGAAATTTGAGTCTTGTTTTACTTGAATTCTTATTGCTGAATTGCCAGTTCATTGGAGTGTATATTAGGACGTTCTCTTGATTTGAACTTCTTGTACAAGGCTCTGTCTCTCAAATAAATAAAAAGAAAATTGTATTTACTGATTTTCAAAATGGATGATATAGTTTGATACTATTCGTAGTTAGGTGGATTGTAATTGCACATTGTTACTACTACCTGTTACTTCAATTACTTTATTTATCTTGCTATTTTACTGTAAGATTAATTTTCTTTATATCTTGCTTTGATTGTACTTTTTTGAGTTGAGGGTCTTGGAAACCACTTCTCTACCCTACAAAGGTAGGGGTAAGGTCCGCGTATGTCCTACGATCTCTTGAGACTCCACTTGCGGGATCATATCGAATATGTTATTATAGTTAGGTGGGTAAAATAAATGGATGGACCTTTGTATCTATCCCCAAGTCTCTACTTTGGGTATGGTATTTTTATGCTGAAACTGATGTTCCATATGGGACTGAGTAGCTTACCATAAAATTTTCCTATAACTATCCTCACATCATTGCATGTTTAGGTCCTCTTTCTGTAATTTAAGTTGAGGCTGTGTTTAAGAAGCCCTTGTGGTCCTTCTTAGAATCCTTCTCATAACGAGAGCTACTGTGCACTAGGTTGTCATAGTAGTTTTCCATTTGACCTTGAGGCCAGTGGAACAATTTTGAAATAGACAACATGTACTATTAAACGGACTAGTATGTTGTTGATTTATTTTTAAGCACAATACTTCATTTGTTTCCATCCTCAAGTGATGTGACTTCTCTTTTCCCCCTCTGACGTCTACATCGGATCCTGATTAATCCTGATTCATTATTGTACTTGTTGGGACCAGTGACCACCTTATGTTCAGTAAACTTACTACACTTAAAGACATTGGGATAGGTTAAAATTAGGGTAAAATCAAAACCATATCAAAGAAGGGGAGATAATTAAGAAGAAACATTGAATTTAATAGCTGAAGAATAACAAACACTGACCTTCTTTTTTAATATGAGAATCAAACATTATTTAGTTTCCCCTTATGGACAAGGTAAAAATAAATGGATACAAGACAATAAAGTTGATACAAGATAACAAAGTCATTATTTATTCCTCTATTTCCTCTGTAATTTTTATCGACACTGGATCGATTAATGCCATTATCAACATTCCTAGTTCAATATTCAGTTAATTAACACAATCTTAATAATAATAATAATAAAAGTTTGCCTCCCTAATCCTAATAATACCACAAGCTAGAGTAAAAAGGAATAAAATCCCATACTAATAAATAGTAAAAGTAGTCTGAATGGTTTTATCTCGTGTTAATTGAATTAACCTTCTGTGCATAAAGTGAAAAACATCTTTAACATGAACCTCAATAGCTAAGATTCGACAGCGAAAACTAGTTCATATTCAGTTAAATAAACACACATACTAAGGACCAAATATTTTAACAAAAGAAGAATAAAATTACGAATACCTTGCATTAGACACTTCATACCTTTACCACCAGACTTGGCACCAACTCTTTCTTTGCCTCGACCTTTGGCACCCGCTTCTTCCATTCCACGCCCAATGCCTTTATTTTTTCTTCCAGAAACAATTTCACCCCTACCTCCTCTTTCCCTTCCTCGCCCACCTACACTAGATACGTTTCTATCTGCAAAAGAAATTAATAATATTCTAGGTAAGCTGAATATTAAGAAACTAATTGTAGGCAAGTAGGGAGCTATTCATATAATGAACAAACCCCACACTGATCAAATAGTTGAAGTACAAGTGGTTGGATAGTAAGAACCCGTCACTTCAAACCTTGAGGTTGTGAGTTCGAGTCACCTTAGAGCAAAAAGGGCGGAAGGTCCTAGGGAGGGGTTATGAAAAAAAATAGATGTGGTTATAACACTTTCTGAAAATTGGAAGTCCAAAGTAGTACCTGCACAACTTTTTGTTTATTATTGAACTTTATCAATCACCTAGAAAAGAACAAAAATCATTTAGTTAACACCAAACAAAACTAAGAGGGATTAACAACTTGGTAAACAAAGAGCCAAGAGAAGACCAATCTTCCAGAATTATAAACCATGGACTCAGCCTCGAACCCCAGTAATAAAAATAAAATATTCAAAATAGTAAACACAAGTAGGTATATCCATATGAAGGAATATATATACTCAAAAAATCTACAAAACCTAACCTCTCAAAAAAATAGTGTAGCAATACTGTAGGTATTTCATAGATAAAAGCAAAGGCAATCTGCAGTAGTTTAGCATTCAACATATATTTGTCATTCCATGCATGTATGTTGTTTATAAATGTGTAATCTCATAGCTAATTTTTATTCAAATTTATTTTTGTATGTAAATAGTTTAATTGGTTTGATGCATCTCCCTTAATTTTATTATAGATGGTTGATCAGAATAGTCAAGATAGTAGTAACATATTGAGACAAGTGACCTCATTAGTTTCATATGATACTGTTCAAGTAGTTATTTTGTTTTGGACTTATGTCAATGAAATTGAAAATGATCGATGTATGATCACACATGATATACGGCTTGCAAAAGAGAAAGTTAGAGATGAATTATTCAGTCATCTATTTTTGACTGAACTTTGCCGTAGTGTATTAAGAATGATCCTTTAGCTTTTACTGGTCTGTGTGATATTTTAGTTATTGATGGAGGCCTTAGACCAACATTTCAAGTTACATTTAAAGAACAAGTTGCAAAAGCACTTTACTTGTTAGCACATAATGTGACAAATCTTGAGCTATCTTTCATCTTTCGACAATCTGGAAAGTCGGTCAGTCATTATTTTCATGTTGTCCTATGGGCTATCTTGAGGTTATATGAAAAAATTATCAAACAACCAGATGACTCCTATGTTCCTTCTAAAATCACCAACAATCAAAGATTCTACCCATATTTAAAGGTAAACACAACTTAACATTATTTAATTAAATCTAATATAAAAAATATTTATATTATTAATTGATATTATAATATCAGGATTGTATTGGTGCAATTGATGGAACACATATATGTGTTAAAGTTTCACAGTATGAAGCACCAAAATATCGTGGGAGGAAAGATTATCCAACTCAAAATGTACTAGCTGCATGTATATTTGATTTAAAATTTACATATGTGTTAGCTGGGTGGGAAGGTACAGCGCCTGATTCAAGAATCATGAAAGAAGCACTAAATAGACAAAATCCACTAAAAATTCCAGAAGGTAAAATATTATATATATATATATATAGATAGATAGATAGGTTTAGGTATATATGATAAGTATATAATTGAGCCTTTTACTTATTGTGTTTAGGAAAATTCTACCTTGTTGATACTGAACTCATGTTGAGAAGCGGGCTTATTACACCCTACCAGGGGGAGCGATATCACTTGAAAGAGTATTCAAGAAATCCACCTCAAAATTCTCTTAAATTATTTAATTTACGACATGCTTGCTATCGAACAAGCATTTGGAGTTCTTAAAAAGAGATTTTCGATAATTTCTAGATCAACTGAACCATCATATGGAATTGAAACCCAAAAGTTGATTATATTTGCATGATGTGACTTGCACAACTATTTAAGGGTGTAAATCCAAATGATGAGTTACTCTCTCAAGTTGATGTAGAGCTTATGAATGATAACACTGTGCATGAAGAACCTCTAAATTCTAGGGAGAGTAATGAAGAATTCAGAAAGGGGGAGTTTATTCGAGATGGTATAGCAGCTGCCATGTGGACTAGTTATCAAGATTAATTTTCTAGGAAAAAACTTAAGTGATTATTTGTTTCATATTTTTTTATTTGATGTTATTTTTAAGTAATTTTGTGATGCTATTGTTTTTACTACAAATATTATGTATAGTTGATTTACTTTATATTATATCTTTTATCAATATTTAAGTGTGACAACATTTTCTTTGTTTGAATTTTATGAATATTTATCTTAATTCTGTAGTGGTTGATATGGCGAGAAAAGCAAAGGAATTCACCTCAAGTGATCTAATTGTACAAAAGAATTCTATATGCATTTGGACAAATACGATGCATGACACTTTAGTTAATGCCTAATATCACGAGGATGCACTTGGACATAGGGTTGGAGGAACTTTTACTACGCATGCAATGGATAACATTGTGAAGGAGCTACGATTTAAATTTCTGAATAAGGTTATTAACAAGGAAAAAAATCATAATCGGATGAAAATAATCAAAAGGCAATTCACCAAGTATTACAACACATTTCATCAGTCGGGAATGAGCGGATTTTCTTGGGATCCTATCACACATAAGTGGGATGCTGAACCTGAAGTGTGGAATCCACTAATTCAGGTAAATTTACATCCCATCACAAATAAGTATGTTATATTTATAGTCATAACTGAATTTTTATTATTGTGGCATGGTTAGTTTGAAGTGGTGAAATTCTTCAATAAACATGGATAAGTTACTTTTTTCAACATTATTTTCTTCAATAATATTTTGCACTTATAATATATAGGCTAAGCCTCAAGTGCTGAACTGAAAAATAAGTCATTTCAAAATTATGAAAAGTTGGTGTAACAATATAGAAAGGAAAGAGCTACTGGAAAACATGCTGAGACTGATTTAGATATGTTAAAGAGGAATGCTCATAAAAATCTAAAAAAATCAAGTGTTGATTCATTCACTATTGATGACATAGATGAAATGGGTAATATAAATACTGACTCATTAGAAGTTATGGAGGGACATGAACTGGGCGATCAAAGTCAAACAACTAATGATGCACCTATACCTAATGTCTATTCAAAAGCACTAGTGCCTACTAGAAATAAAAATCTAAGCATGAGCATCTTGAAGGCATGACTGGCGTGTTGAGAGGTGGAATGGACAACTTGGCTAGTGCTATTAATCGGATTTCACCCCTTCCATCTATTTCTGAGACCAAGATATGGAATATGTTGGAGGATCTGGATTTGGAATCTAGTGTGGGTACAAAGGCTTATATTTTTCTTTTCCAAAATGCAAGTGCATGTCGTATACTGATAGGATGTCTAAAGGAACAAAGCAAGAATCTTTTATTAGAAATGATGCTAGAAAGTAATTAAGATTAGCTTCTATTTTTTTACTTTATGATTTATATTGTTGACAATAAAGAATGTTTGAACTTTTGTTGGCACGTTGTACACAAGGTTTATTTTTTTTGGGTTTGGGGTATTCTTGAAGTGTTCAAAGTGAACCTAATAAATGCTATTGCGATGAAATTGTTCTTTTCTTGAGTACGTGTAGTGGTGTACCAAAATGGTGTAATTGATGTTGCTTTTCTTTATACAAATATATGAGATGTTTTGAGTTCCGACAATTGATTCTCTACAACAATTACTAGATAATAGTTGCAACCAGGTGGCCGACCGAATAATTATAAAGAGATATAATTTTAGAGATGCATGGATAGACAGAAAAATAGTGAGAGATATTGTATTATGTTGATCACTTATTGAACTGGGAGACACTGGAAAATTCTTGTAGTATTGATCATACATCTACTTTTTAAGCAATTTTTCATCAAAACTGTGTGGAAGCAAGCTAGCCAACAAAGAAAATTAATAGAATTTGGGAATTTGTCTTTAGTTGTTGCTTCAATATGTATTAACATTGTGAATGTCAGCCTTGATAGATATAAGTAGTTCCACATTCTTATTGTACGTTATTCTTAACGTACAACAAGTTAAGAATTATTGTCATTGCAAATAGCAGAATTGCTGTTTGCTTTGAGTTTATTGAGTCTACTTTGTGCAACTATCTAGTTTGTGCCTTGTGTAGATGATAACTATAACCTTAAAATTTTTAGTTAAGTTCAGTTTTCTATTTATTTAAATGCTGACATATATCTAGCAATACATCTTGCACTGTATTACTCTTGCTACTGAACCAAAATCTAATGCAAGTTTACTCTATCTTGGAAAAGAATGGAAAAAGAAGGCAATGATTTCCCTATCTACTCAGATGTTGTTTCATATGTTTGTTTAATAAGAGAGTTAATACATCAACTGTCTTTATTGCTAGTTGTTTTTTCTTTGTTTGGTAATTAGCTTATTTGGTCTGTTTGTCTTTTTTCTTGGATGATATTAGAAAGCTATTTTGTTGGATCTTCTGAGAGTTATTTGACATCACGAAGCTACACTTTCCACTCCCTTCCGCACGCTTAAGAAAACATAAAGTGATGCTGATTTGGAAAACATGTCATAGAGTAACATCAATTCGTATGTGCCAATTTCTGATTTGAAAATTGATCCCAAAGTTCACAGAATGGCATTTGCTAAATCCAAAGATGACACTTGATAATGCTCAAACTACACCTCTCTAATGAGAATTTAAGCGATCGTTGTCAATATATAACCCAACTAGGTTGGAGTCGAATCCTACAGGGAATATGGCGTGAACTTAAGTCGTTTGCAATTTAATCAACTGATAGTTGGATGTTTCCTGAAATGGGGGTTTTTAGTTGAACAAGTAATTGTTAATCACTTTAATCCATGTTCGTAATCAAGAGTTTATGAAAAACTAGAATTATGTTCACTACGGATTTTGGTACTTGACAGATGCTGCTAGTAGTTCAAGATTCTCACGGTAGGAAGGACAACAAGTTATCTTTATCAAAGTTATGCTTAAATTTCTCTCGACCTACTTAAGAATTTAATTACCTAATAATCTTGGACTTAAGGAATTTATATTCACTGCCCAGATTTTACCTCAGGTTAACCAACCTTGTTACAACGCTGATTATTAAACGGACGTTTAGTGTTTCCAAGTCCCTGTTACTAATTCACTTCCCACTATATTTGATTTCTTTCCCAAGAAAATCAAAGAAGGTGTTATCTATCATTTGCAACCAACAGACAATAATTAAAACATCAAAATTATCAAGAAGTCCTACCACCTTTCGAATCCTGAACACTCAACACCTTATCAAGACCTAACCCTAGATCCCATAATTCAGGTTAAAGGAATTTAGCTGCTCATGACGTAATAATCGAAACAACTAGATGAATTCATACTTTGAAAGATAAACTTACCACAAAATGAATAGAAACTAGAGATTCTCAGAGTAAATCACAAAAGAAATCCCAAAATAATGATTAAATTCTCTTTAAAGTAATTGATTTTTCAAGCCAAGAAGTTAGAGAGAGAAAATATCAAAGTATCGTGTCTCAAAACTCAAGGTTCAGAACTCTTAAGAAAACCCTAAACAAGGCTTTAAATAGTTCACCCTAATTATGGAAATAAAATAATAAAATTCAGAAATTCTTCGGATTAGGTGACGCCATTTGTGATAGCCTATCAGGAGGCTGGCGACTTATCACAAATGTTGTCAGGTTCCTCTTTACTTTGGACACTTGCTGCCTAACGCTGATGAAAAATGGTGACACTCTATCAGCTCCTTGACGACTTATCACAAATATATTCAAGTATCTACTTCAGTTCTCATGTGCTGCCTTAGGCTGACGGCATTCTTGACGGCTTATCAGCTCCTTGATGAACTATCATAAAATGTCATCACAACTTTCAATTTAGGCCAATTCTTTATATATGGCTAACGATGAAGCTGATAGCTTATCATAGGGCTGATGACTTATCACAAATGTCGTCAGCCACACTTTGCCTCTATTTACTTCAGATTTCAGCTCATTTGCTTCCATTCTTGTTGGTTCTCTAATGTATTAGCTTCTTCTGCAAAATCAAACATAAAACAATCAAAAATGACAAAAGTTGCTTAAGACTTCACAATTATTCTTACTTGAAAGCCTGAAATGTGTAAGAATTAGCTCACACATCAACACCCTCAACTTAAAACAATTGCTTGTCCTCAAGCAACTCAGCACAACTAAGAGAATACAAAGCACATTTGGCAGTCAATCATCCATATCATCTCAAAACACTTTCACCATCTCCAAGGTTAGTAAATTCAAGAACAACTGTGTATGTTATTGAAGAACGCCAATGCAACACACAGGAATCAAGATGCGACATTAATTCAGCTATAACAACCATGCATAGACTAGTATTACACTCTTCAAACAAGTTAGCAACTAGCAACATATCTGGTGTGCCCTCACAGTAAAGAAATCCCCCTCATCTCATATCAGTAATCATATATGTAACCATGGGGGACAATCAAAACACTCACTCTCAGAACGAAGTTCCAACCAATGTATGCCAAGTACCATAGGCTTGCCCTTATTTTCATTACCCAGATCTTCAGATATGTCAGCTTGGATCACTATAGGTCTTCTCTTAGGCTTGTAATGTAGGTTAGGGGATGGTATGATACTCGATGGTATTTAAAGTGACTAAGCCTCCTTGACACTACACTTGATTTTCGGGGTTTCACTCCTTAGCCTTTTCTACTCTTCTCTTTTCTTGATCACACTTATTTATGATGGGATCGGTGTTTTCCACAATAACTTATTCTTTTTCAAAATTTTTCTTTTTCTTGCTCTCTTCCTCTGCACCCAGTTTTTTATTCTTTTCTTTTATGCTACCTTTGTTCATACTCATTCTATATCACGCACCCCTATGATAGCCACCCTCAACTTAGGCCATTTGCCTAAGTCAAGGTGCACAGTGTCCAAAGAGGACCAGGGCCAAAATAGGTTCATTGTGATCTAAATGGGAAGGTGACAGGTGTCATAAAAAGAATTAGGCTAATCAGGCTCAAAACAGGGATCAAGGGATATTATACACATAGGGAAGGTCATTTAGGCTAAAGTGAGCTAATATCAAAATGGCCTATGATCCTTTCCTAACCCCTATACTTCAACCTAGGTAAGACTAATCGGGCAAGTTCTGGCTTCAACATACAGAGGGAACTAAGTAGTTGCTCACACACACTTGGCACACAGGTATATCGCAATCTACTACTCATTCAGTTCATGCAGCTATTTAGCAATGATCATTGTGTCACTATAACTAATGCCATACAAAGATAGATAGTGGTCACACTTAAGTGCAAATCACACAGTTAAAGAAGTAGAACACTTGAAGAGGTATACAAAAATCACAAAAACAATTCAACTGCCTTAAGTACTAGTACTTCTCCTAGTTTACTACAAAATTTTACAACAACAATTTACCCTACACCCTCAACTTAAAATCAAAGAAAACCTAAACTTAGGGTTAGAGTATACTTGGAATAGTTCAATCCCGGGGGTAAGGGGTTACCTCCCATGCAACGCCTGTTTTAACATCGCGGCACCACTCAGGTATCTCGATTACTTCAGACTTCATCGAGACAGATAGTAGTGACACTTTTCATTGTTTTTGTTTGGATCAATATAAAGTTTGACTCGTTGCCCATTTACTTTGAGGTACTGCCGTATTCATTTTCAAGTTCCACTACTCCAGATGAGTAGACTTGACTAACTCTAAAAGGGCCTAACCACTTAGATTTAAGCTTACCTGGGAACAGTTTGAGTCTGGAATTGAACAGAAGCACCAAGTCACCCTTTTGGAAGTCTCATTTCTCTATCCTCCAATCATGGTATTTTTCATCTTTTCTTTATATAGGTCTGTTCGTTCATATGCCCTAAGATGAAATTCATCCATCTTATTCAGTTGTCCCAGTCTCAGCTCTACTGCCTCCTTCCAACTCAAATTCAGCCTTTTGATTGCCCATAAGGCCTTGTGCTCCAGCTCTATTGGTAAGTGGCAAGCTTTTCCATAGACCAATTGAAATGGTGACATGCCAATAGGTGTATTGAAAGCAGTCTAATATGCCCACAAGGCATCATCGATCTTTTGATACCAATCTTTCAGACTAGCATTCACCGTTTTAGCTAGGATGGCTTTAATCTCTCAATTTGACACCTCCACTTGCCCACTAGTTTGTGGGTGATATGGAGTGGATAATCTATGCTGTTTCACTTCATATTTTGCTAAAGCTGCTCAAAACACATTGTTGCAAAAAGTGATCCTCCATCGCTTATAATAGTGCGTGGTACTCTAAAGTGTGAGAAGATGTTCTTTTTGAGAAAAGAAACAACTCTCTTTCCTTCATTATCAGACAAGGCAACAACTTTGACCCATTTTGAGACATAGTCAACCGCAACTAAAATATACTTTATCCCATACGAGTTTACAAAAGGACCCATGAAATCGATGCCCTAGACATCAAACAATTCCACTTCAAGCTTCTTATTCAAAGGCATCTCATGTCTATTGGAGATTGAACCCTGCCTCTGACATTGGTCTTATTTCAGAACAAACTCATGGGCATCCTTGAACAATATTGGCCAATAGTAACCGCTCTGCAACACCTTCCTAGCCGTTCGGTCACCTGCATGGTGACCTCCAACTGGGGAAGCATGACATGCTTCAAATATGCATAATGCATCCACTTTCGGCACACATATCCTTATAATATTATCCACATATCACCGAAAAAGATACGGCTCATCCCAGAAGTAATGTGTCACATCATGCAGGAATTTCTTTCTTTGATGGAAAGAATGATTTTATGGGATGACCTCACTCACAACATAATTTGCAAAATCAGCATACCAAGGAAATTTCTCCACAGCAGAAGCCAAGATCTCCTCATCAGGGAAGGCATCATTTATCTCCATTTCATCACTAATTGCCTGCTTACCTTCCACCTAGACAGATGATCTGCAACTTGGTTTTCACACCCTTTCCTATCTTTGACGTCGAAGTCAAATTCATATAGCTGCAACACCCATCTAATCAGCCTTGGTTTTGCATCCTTCTTAGCAATCAAATATCTCAAAGCTGCATGGTCAGTGTGAACCACCACCTTAGTCCCAAGTAGATAAGCCCTGAATTTCTCAAAAGCATATACTACAACCAGAAGTTCCTGCTCAGTGACGGTGTAGTTCCTTTGCGTTCCATTCAGTGCTTTGCTGGCATAATATATTGGATGAAACAGTTTGTCCTTCTTTTATCCCAATATAGCTCCAAGGGCAACACTGCCCATATCACACAAGATCTCAAATGGTTTTGACCAGTTTGGAGAGACAATAATAGGGGCCTCAACCAGCTTCTTTTAAGGCATTCAAATGCCTTCAAGCAATCATCATCGAAGGAAAACTTCACTTCTTTCTCCAAAAGTTTGTAAAGTGGATTTACAACCTTCGAGAAGTCTTTTATAAACCTCTGATAGAAGCAAGCATGCCCAGGAAAACTACGCACTCCCTTCACTGAAATGGGAAGTGGTAGTTTCTCCATAATTTCCACCTTGGATCAACTTCTATCCCTTTTGATGAAATTTTGTGACCGAGAACTATGCCCTCATTTACCATAAAATGACATTTTTCCTAGTTAAGCACCAAATTGAATTCAACACATCGTTGCAAGGCTATACGCATGTTTTCCAAACACACCTCAAATAAATTTCCCACCACAGAGAAATCATCCATGAATACTTCTATGGTGTCCTTCACCATATCTGAGAAGATAGACATCATGCACCGCTGAAAAGTGGCGGGTACATTGCATATCCCAAACAACATCCTCTTAAATGCAAAGGTTCCATATGGACATGTGAATATTGTCTTCTCCTAATCTTCAGGAGCAATACAAATTTGGTTGTATCCAGAATAACCATCCAAAAAGCAATACCATCCCCTTTCGGCCAATCAATCAAGTATTTGGTTTATAAAAGGGCATAGGGAAATGGTCTTTCAGAGTCCATGAATTGAGCTTGCGGTAATCCATGAAAACTCTCCACCCAGTCACAGGCCTGAGTGGAATCAACTCATTCCTTTCATTTGCAACCACAGTCATGCCCCATCTTTTGGGCACACATTGAACTGGGCTCACCCATTTGCTGTCAGAAATAGGGTAAACCACTCCTGCATCCAACCACTTAATAATCTATTTTTTAACCAACTCTTTCATTGGTGGGTTAAAACAATGCTGGTGCTCTATGGTTGGAATACAATCTTCCTCAAGTTGTATTTTATGCGTGCAGATGCCAGGGGGAATGCCAATAATATCTGTGATGGTCCATCCTATATCTCTCTTATGCCTCTAAAGTAATAAAATAAGTGCGTTTACCTGTTGCTCACCCAACTCAGCCACAATAATAACAGGTAACGTGTTTTCGTTGCCCAAAAACATATACCGTAAGTGCCTAGGCGGTTCTTTCAATTCCAACACCGGTGGCTCCTTAATGGATGGCTTGGCTGGTGGTGTTGGTCGAGTAGCAAGGTTAAGGTCTATATTTTAAGGAGCATAAGGATATGAACCTATTCCTGACAAGGCACAAACAGTCTCTTCATATTCCTCAATATCTTCACGATCAAAGTTCATCAGAACTACGGCTAAAGGCTCGACAACAAGTTGCTCCTTTCTTGACACCACCTGTTCATCCTCATAATACACATCAACTACTGAGAACACACTCATTTCTTCCTACTGCTTCATTGATTTACACAAATCAAATCGTACTACTTCATCATTCATCCTGAATAAGAGCTTATTCGCTCTCAAATCAATTAACACACTTCCGGTTGTGAGGAAAGGTCGACCAAAGATTATGGACACCTCGAAGTCCACCTTGCAATCCACAATGACAAAATCTGCATGAAGCTGGCTACCTTCACCAGCACATCATACAAAATGACAACATGTCATTTTACTGACCTATTCGCCATCACAAGTCGCATGTTGGTGGGTGTGGGATTTCCCAGACCTAAATTTATATATACAGCCAGCGGCATTAAATTAATTCTTGCTCCCAGATCACATAATGCCTTGGGGAATTCCATAGTCCCAATTGTACAGGGAATAGTGAATGCGCCTGGGTATGGCTTCTTCTGCACCAAGGTCCTTGTAGAAATAACACTACAATGATGGATATTATCCTCCAATTCATAGATCACTGCTCTTTTCTTAGTCACAAGGTACTTCATGAATTTAGCATATCCTAGAATTTGTTTGAGTGGCTCCACCAATGGCATATTTATTGTCAACTGCTTGAGCATTTCCATGAATTTGCTGAATTTTGCATCATCAGTTTTCTTCTTCAATTGTTGAAGAAAGGGAGGTGGTGGTCTTGGGATAGTTTTCAACACTACCTTTTTTTTTGGAGCATCATTAGAATTATCCAGCTTCTCAGACTCTACTGGACCTCCTTCTTTCGGTTCATCATCAACTACCTTATTAACTACATATTTGCCCACAGCAGGGCCTGGTAATACCTTACCACTTCTAGTGGTAATCTCCATGCATGAGCCATCATTCTGCGGATTCTGGACCATATCACTTGGTAACGTTCCGCTCTTCCTCTGGTTGAATGCTGCGGAGAGTTGGCTCATCTGCTACTCCAACTGTTTGATTGCGGTGGAGTGTGAGTTTACCAACAGAATAATAGATAATAGATCAGTCTTCATGGTAGTCACAATAGAGTTGGTATCCTCCACTCCCTTCAATAATTTAGCCATCATATCCTCCATGGACATCTTTTCAAAACTTGTTGTAGCAGCCTCACGATTTCAGGAGGAACATATAGCCCGCTCCTATCATTGTTATTCCTCTAATTTCCCTACTCCCTATCTTTATAACCAGTCTTATCATAAAAGTTCTGACCTTTATTCCCTTGGCTATTTTCTCAAAGCCCCCCTGATTATTGATATAGTTTGCCTCTTCTTCTGCATCAGCCTCAACTCTATCCTGAGATCCCACAACTTTCACCTTTTTAACCTTTCTTGATAGCAAGTGCTTGGTTAACAAGTCCATCTGCATTTTAAGGTGAGCCATGTCTTGGTCACGCTCCTCTTCTCATATGCGTTGTTCCGCAGTAATACCTACAGAGGCAGTAGGGCTGGCCACCACAGAGTCTCTGGTATGCCATGCCCGACTCTGTTTGGTCATCCTCTCTAGTTTTTTTGAAGCCTCTGGGAATGTAAGATTAACAAATGAACCACCAACAACATTGTCTATAATTGTCTTTGTAACAGAGTTAAAAGCCCTGTACAAAGTCTCCATCAAGTGTATGACCGTTATGTTGTGGTTCGGACACTATGCCAGCTTCTTCTTGAATCTCTCCTAGGTTTTATGAAGGGCTTCAGTCGGGAGCTGCCTAAAGTTGCTGATCTCATCCCTCAACTTTACCCTCCTGGAAGGTGGAAATAACCTTTCTAGGAAAACTCCTTTCAACTGTCTCCAGTTGGTTATAGAATCGGGTGTCAGCTCATTTAGCTATAATGTTGTCTCCCCAGACAGAGACAACGAAAACAATCTCAACCGGATAGCATTTTGGCCCACTCTTGGGTTATCAAAAGATTTATAGATGGTGACAAAATTCACCAGATGCAAGTTCGGGTCATCCCCAGGAAGGCCACCAAACAACCCCTTCAGATTGAGGAGTTGGATCATAGTACTTGTAATGTTGAATTTAACTCCAGGTGCCAATGGTGGAGGAATGATTTCACCCGTTGCACCTGCTCTGTCCATTTCATCATCATCATTATTGAGATTATACTATACCGGCTGGTACTCTTGCCTTTCTTGGAATGGACGGTTCCTGTTAACATTACACCGTACTGGTGCAGCTACTTGTTCTGCACGCCTTGGGTTACCAGGATTTAACAACTCCTCGTCTCCCAAATCTTCATCCTCAGAATTTTGATTTCGTGCTTATTGACCGATATTTTACACATTCACCTGAGCTCTAGTTAAGGCCGCTAATCTGTCAGCCTCTTGCTGCTCTGCCATTCTTCTAATTCATTGCGGTTCCGGATTAAGTGGTAATAATGGTTCTCTAGAACTTCTGGTGCTTGGTATACACTACAAAGATCCTGCAATAAACAAAAACAACAAATAAACATAAAACTAGGAAACTTGACTAACAGTCAATTAGCACACCCAACTTCAATTTACAACCACATTCCCCGCCAACGACGCTATTTTTGATAACACTCAAACTACTCCTCTCTAATGAGAATGTAAGCGATCGTTGTCAATAAATAACCCAACTAGGTTAGGGTCGAATCCCACAGGGAATATGGTGTGAACTTAAGTCGTTTGAAATTTAATCAACTGATAGTTGGAAGTTTCCTGAAATGGTTTTTGTTTAGTTGAACAAGTAATTGTTAATCACTTTAATCCGTGTTCGTAATCAAGAGTTTATGAAAAACCAAAATTATGTTCACTAGGGATTTTGGTACTTGACATATTCTACTAGTAGTTCAAGATTCTCATGGTACATAGGACAACAAGTTATCTTTATCGAAGTTATGCTTAAATGTCTCTCGACCTACTTAAGCATTTAATTACCTAATCCTCTCGAACCTAGGGAATTTGTATTCACTGCCCAGATTTTACCTCAGGTTAACCAACCTTGTTACAATGCTGATTATTAAATTGAAGTTTAGTGTTTCCAAGTCCTTGTTGATAATTCACTTGCCACTATATTTGATTTCTTTCTCAAGCAAATCAAAGAAGGTGTTATTTATCATTTGAAACCAACAGACAATAATTAAAACATCAGAATTATCAAGAAGTCCTACCACTTTTCGAATCCTGAACACTCAGCACCTTATCAAGACCTAACCCTAGATCCCATAATTCGGGTTAAAGGAATTGAGCCGCTCATGACGTAATAATTGAAGCAACTAGATGAATTCATGCTTTTAAAGATAAACTTACCACAAGATGAATAGAAACTAGAGATTCTCAGAGTAAATCACAAAGGAAATCCCAAAATAATGATTAAATTCTCTTCAAAGTAATTTTTTTCAAGCCAAGAAGTTAGAGAGAGAAAATATCAAAGTATCATGTCTCAAAACTCAAGTTTTGGAACTCTTAAGAAAACCCTAAACAAGGCTTTAAATAGTTCACCCTAATTATGGAAACAAAATAATAAAATTCAAAAATTCTTCGGATTAGGTGACGCCATTTGTGATTGCCTATCAGGAGGCTGACGACTTATCACAAATGTTGTCATCTTCCTCTTTGCTTTGGACACTTTCTACCTAACGCTGATGAAAAATGGTGATGCCCTATCAGCTCCTTGATGACTTATCATAAATGTCGTCAAGTCCTTTCTTCAGTTCTTATGTGCTGCCTTAGGCTGACGGCATTCTTGACGACTTATCAGCTCCTTGACGACCTATCACAAAATGTAGTCACAACTTTCAACTTAGGCTAATTCTCTGTCTATGGATGACGATGAAGCTGATATCTTATCACAGGGCTGACGACTTATTACAAATGTCATCAGCCACACTTTGCCTCTATTTACTCCAGATTTCAGCTCATTTGCTTCCATTCTTGTTGGTTCTCTAACATATTAGCTTCTTCTGCAAAATCAAACATAAAACAATCAAAAACGACAAAAGTTTCTTAAAACTTTGCAATTATTCTTAGTTAAAAGCCTCAAATGTGTTAGCATTAGCTTACACATCAACACTACATTGTTGGATCCAAAACCGAGTTAGGCACCAATGAAAAATACTTCACAACCTGCTCTCGAGGGTTCTAAAGAATGCTTCCAATTAAAGAAGAGATATCACCATCTCAAAATCCATCTGAATCCCAATAAATGGCTGCTAGACATAATGGAAATACTTCTCCCATTGTAGAGAAAGATAAACAAGATGGACAACATTCAAACCATTCTAATTTTATAGCTCTTGATTTGTCGAGTAAAAGGCCCTCTACCAGAAATTGATCCACCTGTAACCATGTGAAACTAATTATTTGTCAACACCAGATTTGATGTTTATATATTAGTTGTGCTGATGTACAGGATAGTGAAGTATTTAGCCTATCACTCCAATATAAAATAGATAATTATAGGAGGCTTAATCATGTTAGTTTCTAGTGGTTTTTGATGTATGTATTTTCTATGTACAGTTTGATCCTCTAGTGTCACAATGTAGGAAAAGATGTTTTGTTCACTTAACCTTACTTCACCTTCTGAAGAATTAGAGAGCTACTTCAGCCTGTGGTCGTTGCGCCCTTATATAGAAGATGAAATCATGCACAAAGCCTGGAAACTTGTGCGCTAACTCGTTCTATCTATATCAGAAAAAGCTGTAACATAGAATAATTTGTTTGAAGCCATAGCAAATTTCCATTTGCGACATGAAAAAATGACAGAAGAAAGGAGAAAAGTGCTTGAAAATATGGGAGATTGGGAGGTGAAGAAGATAATGGCATTGTAGATTTAGTATTGGTTATTTGTTCAAGTTATGTGACTGCTAAATTCTGTTATGGGATGGATGTACACATTTACTTCTTTGTTTTGGAATTTACATTATTTTTATTTTGGTCCTGATCCAGGGGTCTATCAGAAACAACCCATCTACTTCTTTAGAGGTAGTAGTATGGACTGCATATATTTTACCCTTCCCAGACCCTACTATGTGGGAATACACTAGGTATGTTATTCTTGTAACTTTAATAGGAATTGTCATTTTTTCTCAATAATGCTGGCTAACAGTAGATACAAATTCATGTATTTTTGTCGATCTATCTCTAAACAATGATCCTTCAAAATATAGTCAACATCAAGTATTCATATAACACATGTGAGATCAAATATCAAACTAAAGCACTTAAGTTACAACGGCTAGATAGAATCCTAACTATAAAGTATCTTTAAACCATGATAATGAAATCTTAAATGTTAGAAATTTAAATAACTATGGTTTCTATCCTCCCGTGACATACCCTTCGTGAAGCAGACAAAGTTTAGCAAAAATAATTAATAAAAGATGATTTTTCATGAATTTAACAACTTAATATGTTTACAAGACATAATTTGTGATAAACTTGTAGAAAGAAAATTATTTTGTTAACAATTAGTGATAAATTTAGAATTTATAATAATTAGGGGCATTTTAGTAAAATTACCCATTACGATACAACACCATACTATCAAACCAAACAAAAAAATTGTTATTGAACAATAGTGAATGATATAGTCCATTCAAACATTGTATTGTACTATACCATACAGTATAATACCATACCATACGATACCATACATTATGAAACCATGGCAAACCACCATCCAAATAGACTGTAAATAGTCATAACCATAAGTTATAACAATAATCATATCTATAAGCCACTAACTATATAAATAAGTCATTAATTATATCTACAAGCCATATAATTAATCACATCTATAACTATATCATTAAGCATGTCGATAGGCCATTTCATTAATCATATCTATAATCTATAACAACAAAGATATCGATAGTCCATATCATTAAACATATCTAATCCATATCAATAATCTTATTTATAAGCCATGTCATTAGCAATACCTAAAATTACCATCAACCATTCAATATCAAACTAACATACTCATTAAATGTATTCTCTCATCAAGTACCAAAGCAAACATTAATAAGGATATATCATACATAAATAAGTCTACAAGTCTAACACAAGTCTTTCCCTAAGATGGGTCGACGGGGCCTACTTTTAATCCCCAAAATCCATTTTAGGCAATCCCAAACTAGGCTAAGATATCTAAGTTCATATCTAGATGTTGAGTACGCCATAAATATCCCTAAGATAGTAATTCTTCCCAAACATGAACAACTAAGTCACTCCTACCTAAAATAATAGAAACCACGACAATTTCCCTTAACTTAAGAAACTAAGGTAAATTCCACCCTAAATATTAATGACTAAGGAAATTTCACCTTGCTTGAGTACTAAGTCATTTCCATTCTAAACATGATCCATGAAGCCAAATTCACCTAAGACATGAGAATCTAAGCTAATTTCTGCCTAGACTATAGTTTCAAGATAACCTAGACGGTCCAACTAGTCCAAATATTCTCGTTCATACTTCTAACATAGAAATACCATCCCATATCTAGCATATTATCATAATCATTCTATAAAATAGCTCAATCTATGAAGAGGGTAAACCTAGCCTACCTGGATGTTGAAGAAATCCCAAAGAATCCTCTAATCCACTAATTTCCTTTTCAAGAATCTTTCACAAGGTACCACGCTATAAAAATAACAATATAATCATCATTAAGAGAAAAAAAATACCCTTTTTGCACTATCGTGTTTCGGATCCAAAATTACATAAAAATCCCATGTAGGGTAAATTTATGGAATCCCACTTTTGAGACCAAAACACATCCCTCTATGCTCAAAGAATATTTACCCTTAAAATAATGAGATTTCCAAGCTTTAATAGTGTTATAATTAAGCCACCAAGATTCCTGGGATTTTGAAAAAAGATAAAGGATTTAATCCAAAAATAGAAGGAAGTGTACCACGAATTCGAAGGAAAAACATGTAAGTAAACTATACCAAATCTCCAAAATCACTCATAATTATTTCTCCCAAGAGTTCCCACTTTTAGGGTTCTAAATTCTAGAGAATGGAAGAAGAATGGTGAAAATTTGGCTAAGTAGGGTATTTATACCCTCCCCAACTATGTAGATGCTATTAAAAAGGACACTGGGTTGCTTTAGCAGTCGACGCTAAAGCACCCAGCTAACTGCTAAAGCGGTCCTTCACTGACATGTAGGCCGCTAAAGTATTCAGTTGGCGCTAAGGAGACTAGCACTTTAGCGGCCAATTACCACTAAAGCGGCGCTTGCTGATATAATCAGGACCTCTAAAGTGCCCAAAAAGGTCTCTTTAGTAGTTGCACCAGATTTTCTTGCATTAGATGGAGACTTGGAATATCCAGAGTCTTTTCCAACCCCTAAAGATTCATTTAGAATCTCATATACGGAAATAAACAATACTACCCTATCAAATTTGATGTTCCAGACTAAATGGCTCAGTCAAAATTTTCATCTGAGGTCATTTCAACAAAAAATAGGTCCCACCCCATGTGCCATTTTCTTAACTTCTGGGCAACAACCTAAAATGAGTCCAGAAGCCTCGTGACCTAAACAAAGGATCAATCAAACCTAAAATCAACATTTTAGAGGTATTGGAACTGTCAGAATTGGCATTACGAGTTTGTTTGACTAAAGTTTTTTACCAGTAGAAAATTTGAACCAACAAAGGCTTTAAAATAGGGATTTTTTTCTAAAAAACAAATGAACCGCTTGATAATAAAATTGTTAATCTTAGAAAGTCATAAATGACTTGGGGAATCTATAGGAAAACTCTAAATAGTAAAAATGAGAAGAAATACAGAAAATGACCTAGAGGGTCATTACTATATCTACTACTATAAGAAATTTAGTCTGGAAAAGTAAAGGATTAGGATGTACCTAAAGTAGCGAATAGGTGAGGATACGGGGTCCGTATCTCATCTTGATCCCTAAGTATCCTCCTCTACTGGGCAATGCCACCACTAAAATAGAACTACTAGAATCTCTCTAGTGTGTAACCACCTGACATCACTAGCCAAAATGAGCACAGGCTCCTCCACCAAGGTCAAACGCTCATCCAACTAAACTGAGTCCCATCTATGCATATGAGATGGGTCAAAAATATATTTCCACAACATAGAAACATAGAAAAGCAGATGGACAACAACAAAATCTAGGGGTGAGGCTAATTTATTAGCCACCTGACCAACTATGCAAGATTCTCAGAAAGTCTAATATATCTAGGGTTGAGTCTACCCCTTCCTCTTAAACATTATCAAACCCTTTATTGGCGATATATATAGGAATACTCAATCATAAGCTCCAAATATAATGGCATGAAGTATACGATCTTCATAAGCCTTTCGCCTAATTTAAGTTTCCCTAAACCTATCCTGAATTACCCTGACTCTATCCAATGACTCTTGAAGAAAGTAAGTACCATAGGGCCTAATCTTAGAAGTCTCAAACCATCCAATCGAAGAACGACTGCCATCACAATTCTCTAATGGTAGCTATTATTCTGTGCGAACTCTTCCAAGGCTATGTGTTTCTCCCATTAACCTCAAAAATCCATCACGAATACTCGAAGTATATCCTAGAGAACCTGAAAAGTCCATCCAACTTCCCATCCATCTGAGGCTGGAATGTTGTACTATGATCCACCTGAGTACCAAACTCCTCATTAAAAACTCTCCAAAAGCAAGAAGTGAACACTAAACTCTATTCTAAAATGATGGATATCGACACACGATGTAAATGGACTACCTAACTAACATAGATATGGGCTAACCTCTCAGCACTGAAGGATATATGAATAGGAATAAAGTGTGTTGACTTGGTCAATTGATCCACAATAACCCAAATACCATCAGAACCATGGTAACCCACTAACAAAGTCCATGGTAATCTATTCCCATTTTTACTCAAGAATGGGCAATATTTGAATCAAGCCACTAGGTCTTTGATGCTCAGCTTCACCTGCTGACAATATAGACAACGAGCTATAAAGTCTGCCACATATCTCTTCATACTACTCAACCAATAATGCTTCCTTAATCTCTATACATTATAGTTGTACTCAGGATATTGGAATATTTGAATCTAGGAGTCTCATGCAAAATCGATTGAATTAAGTAGTCAACTCTCGAAACACAAATGTGGCTATCGAATCGCAAGATACCCTCATAATCTATGTTAGTCATCATGGAGTCACCAATCAATGACTGATCATGGATGATGTAAAGTCTTTTATCCTTAAACTAATAATCCAGAATCTGCTCAAAATGCGAGGACCTCTCCTCAACACTAGCAAGAATCCTTCTGGGGTCTTAAATATCAAGTCATACCATCAAGTTTGCTAAGGACTTAATGTACAATGCTATAGTACCCCGTACTAATCCTAGCTTGATTCAACTCATAGTTGCATGCTTAAGGGGCTTAAGGCTAAAATTTTTCACTAAGTGTTGGGGACTTAGTCATTTTCAAGACCCATAAATTTTGAGGATTTTAATTTTGTTTTTCTCAACCCCAAGACATTTATTTTTGAGTTAATTCATGTTTAGGGAAGTAAGAAGTATGTCTCGGGGAATTTTTGGATTTTTTGGATGAGGATTGGGTCACTTTTGGATTTTGATTCCAAAACCTCACCGCGATAGTGGTGCGTCGCGGTGGGTATAGTGATGGGCATATCATCACATCACGGTGATAATGCTTTCATCTAGTTCTTGATTTATAATTGAATTCATGCGTTATGATCTTTATCCTAGTGTGTTAGGTGCTTATTAGGTGAAAAAAATATTCATAGAAATCACTTGGAGCAAAGTTGAGCTAAGAGCCTTTGATTCGTCTAAAGTTTGTTGTTTGATTCTACAGGGGTCAACTTTGAACGTGTATAACTTTTGATATATATGAAATTTTTTAGATCAAGACCCACCAAATTATTGATAATTGAGTTATCTTTCCAACGATACCAATTTTGCCTTCATTTGATACCCGACCAAAATATTATGATCATTTTTCAGAACCAGTAAGCCACTGCGATAAGACCGTATCGTGATGGCCTTCAAACAACATTCCAGTTATGAATTTTTTGTTTAAATGATGGAGGGGAAATTGGGTCTTTTCCCACCTCAACCCAATTCATAGAAATATGACCTAAGGCTTCAGTTAGGGCATTATATGCCCATATTCTCCACTTTTTCTCTCAAGAACAAACCCTAATCACCCCCTTCAAGTTCATCCATTCCATCATCTTCTCTTTAAGTAAAATTAAGATTTTAAGTTCCCTAATCCAATAATCTCAAGAAAGCATTCAAGATCATCTCTAAGGCTTTCAAGGTCAAGATTTCTCCACCAAGTCAAGTCTATTAAGGTATGTGAGGTTATGAACAAGATCATCTCTAAGGTTTCCAAATTGCATGATTTTAAGATTTTATTTAATTATTTTAAAGTAGGGTTCATACCCAAGTTTATATATTCTTGAAGCATGTGATTATTATGACATTTAAAGCTTTAAGTATATCAAGAAATTCTTATGTTTATGTTTTTAACTTACATGATTTATACTATGAATGAGATTGCACTATCTTGACTTGTTATTGTTGGAATATTTCAAGAATTATATTGAGCAGGACACTTTAATATTAATTGGCATGAGTTTAAAGCATGGGTTTTAATCCCTAACTTTGAGTATTGAGATTTCAAGAAGATTATACTTTCAAGTATTCTTTAATAAGCTCATTTCAAGATTTAAAGCAAGAATTCATCTTTTGATCCTAAACTAAGAGTTGAAATCTATATTTATTCATTTTGATTATAGTTTAAAGGAAAAAGAAGCATAACTGGTTTTCATTATAAACCCTTATGCTATTTTAAAGTGAATTTCCTATAGAGTGAGCATATAAGTAATATAGGAGTAGTATTTAGCACCGAGTTGGGTATGAGGCCAAGGTCACATGCCTTAAAACCATGTTCCACCATAGGTTTAAGTCCTAATATGGGCTAAGTATAGTGATCACTTTAGTTAGGTTCTATTCTAATGGAAAGGGTAGAACAACTCTACCAACATGGGTGTGAGACGTTGGACTCCATGATAGCTCACATGATCTATGTTGGTTAGAAGAACCTCCCAAAAGAAAGAGTAAAAGTAAATTTCTTAGAAACTAAGTGTGTGGCTCACAAAGTTTATTTAGTATGATTTATCATTCATGGTTTATGATTTTTTTAGCTTTCAGTTTTATTCAAGCTCAAGGTGAGTCACTCACACTTAACATGAATTATTTGAATGTCTATAAATATAGTAAGTTATTGTTTTACTTATGCATTCACCCCCACATACTCAGTACATTCCAGAAGTACTAATCCACATATATGTCTATGTGATACATTGACTCATAATGTAGGTACAAGTTGTAGCACATACCTCATAATTAGTCAGTTTGCAGCTTCCAGTTAGATAGTGAAGAGCTTATTTATTTGAGGAATCGAGTTAACTCTAGTTCTAGTTGTATTTTTTTTACTAGTCGTATTGATTAGGATAGCTAGGGGTCATGTCTCGGCTACCTATAGTCAGTATTAGTTGAGGCTTCATAGATAGTAAGCATAGTTGATGTATTTAATTTAATTTTTGTTTTGTATAACTAGAGTTGTAATTATTTTATACAGTTTTTATTGAACCTAATTAGTAAAAACATCTCTTCCGCTTATTTCTTTTAGATTAATGTTTCTTTTTTAGTTGCTCATGAGTTATTCCAGTATAAGGGTTAGATTGGGATCACTTGTGGTCTTAAGCACCATGTGACGTCTAGGGGGTAGTCTCGGGGTATTACAAACTTGGTATCAAAGCATAGAGTTTAAATGTCTAGGGTGTGTATAAAGCCGTGTCTAGTAGAGTCTTGCAGAATGATATAGTTATATCTATACTTTTCTTGGAGATTCTATAGGTCATTTCAGAAATATTTCCCTTCTTCATGCTCTAGTTCCTATTGTAAAGTTATTCTCTCAGAAACTTCTGTCGATTCCTGTGTAACTCCATACTTTTCCATTTATGACTTATTCTTGAGATAACATGATTATTAAGTTCTAATTCCTCTCAAGATGATGCTCTCAGATTTACTATCAGTAACTTTAGATGTCACACAAAGGGGTTGAGAGAAGCTCGCTAGTGTGTTATAAGTCCCTTAAGTCGAAAGCTTATGTCCTCATCCATATGAGTTGTGCAGATAAGACAAAATAAGTTATGTATTCAGATTCCTTATGATCCCCTTTAATCTAGATAGTGCTTATGAGAGGAGATAGTATGAACCTAAAGTGTTAAATAAAGTTTGCATTAGAGGGATATTATGACCTGAAGTGTTACGATTCATAAGAAGTAGAACCTTTTTATAATTAGAAGTATGAATATAGAAGTGTAGTGACAATAAAGGTGGTGATGGTGATTGATTGAATGTATATAGGTGAACTTTTGCATATGATCGAGTTAATAGTAAGGTGATATGTCCTTGTGTGTTAGTTTAGTGAAAGGTAGAGAAGAAGTATTTAGTTAAGGTGAATTTTTGTTTGCTTAAAGTAGGAAAGGAGTTACTGATGGTAGTTATTGTGTTAGAAAATTATAGGTTATTGATGAAAGTATTTGGTGGTTGAGTATTGTAAATTTAGGCTTTTCTTGAGGTTGCAAGGAGTTTAGTTGAAACTTGTAGAGCTATGAAAGTAATTTAGATGTATAGATGGGTAAATAGTTATAATATGTAGAAGGAGGATGTGCTAAGGGATTTTAATAAGGTATACTGTAGGATTATGATCGATTACTATTGTTATGAGGTTCTAGTGGACTAGTGTTTTTTGGTATTTTATTTTATAACTTTCAAGCAAGAATCGTATGTGAGGTTGTTTTGTTGATCATGCCTAGCACTAGAAACTAAATTTGAATAGTAGATGATCATCAAGGCAGAAATAATGATTTCTTGGTTAGTGGTGCTAGTTATATGGAGGTGAACCCATAAGCTTGAAACAGTGCATGCAAGAATTTAACTTTATTGATTAGAAGTTAAGTATTATGTTGTAGGTATAATTTATATGTGTACCCAAGGTGATATGGGGGTTGTATTATTAAAGGTTCTATGTGGTTAGTAGTACCCTTGAGTTGCTAAACGGCAAGAGGGCTAGTTATATAGTATATGGTATTCTTAATAGCTAAGTTAAGGAGTTATGGATAGATGATGTTGAGCCTTTTGTATGATTTTGATTCTCATGGTTTAGGGAAAAATATAAGTTTAGAGATGTGATATTAGTAGGATATGATGGATGTAGTATAGTTCATTAAAGGTTTGGAGATATCCATGTTAAGTGTTAGAACCTAAGTTTGAATCTTTGAAGATTAAGCTAATAGAAATAAGAGTTGAAGATCTAGATGGTGTGAACATCGGGTATGGTGGTGCTCATGAAGATTCTAAGTTAGTAAGTGTTCAAGTTATTATATCATGACTATTGGGGTTATAGAAAGTAAAGACTTGTATTTCAGAAAGAAGTAATAACAGTGGGTTTTACACTTTCAGGTGTAGTCTTTCGGGGTAAGTTTATTATTTATGTGTATTGTTATATCCTAGACTATAGAGTACATTGATTGTAGTCCATTTTAGAGTTTAGTAAAGGGTTCCACATGCTTAGAATGATGCTTAAAGCTAAGGGGAAGATGATAGAATAAGGAACCAAGTCAGGCTCTCAGATTCTAGTAGTGATAAAGTGTGTTGTAGAATAATAGTAAGGGAGGAAGATACCCGACCCATTCTCATCTCAGTGCAAAGTTTTGTACATTAGTCATTAAAATATCTACTCATGCCTTACAAGTCAACTCCATGATCATAGTTCATGTTCATGCATATAATAAAGAATCATGTACTCTCCCAGTTACTAGTATGAGGAGTTCTAGTTCATTCAGCAATATGAATTATGTTCCATGAATTTATGAACTCCAAACTCAGGTCATGCAGCTCATAACTCATGTACTCATGCTTTACAGTATGTTTAATTCCAGGTACTCATGCCACACTCTTAATGATCAGCGAAATACAAATTTTTCCATGTATATCTTCAATTTTGATCTCTATAATAAATCCATGTCGTGAATACTCTGTTCCCCGAGCCTCAGTTAAGTATCCAAGTTATGTATTGTTTTCTTTCATTCTTCAAGTTCTCATGTCCTAACCTTTCGGTGACCTCTTATTAGGTCAAGATTGTGATGATGAACAATTATGTAGATGGGAGAGAGTAAATGTTTCATGTTGGGAAAGATTGTTGTATGCTTGTTTTATACAAGTCTACAAGTTTGAAGGAATATTAAGGTGAAGCCTTTGGTGTATGTCTTGGTTAGTTGATATATTTTATGCGTGTATTCCTAAGAATAGTGCATGGAAGTTGTTATTGATATAGGTATTAGAGAATATGAGAAAGATGCTTTTATGGGTGTTTGTTTAAAAATGCATATGTGGTTATGAAGATAGGCTTGAATGTCATGTTGGTATATATAAGTGGATGGGTGCATTGTGCGTTAGTGAATTCCTAGTAAGACGTTGAATTAGTTATTAAAATGGTAATAAGGATTATTCATCATGATGGGAAGTTGTGCAATCACAGGGTGTGCTAAATTCATGATTCAAACTAGTATTACAGTGTGATGTGTGCACTTTGTAGATTTGGGTAGGATTGATCATAGTGAGAGAATTTAGTTCAGCTCAGACTTCAGTAGGTAGAGTTATCTGTGCCCATTTGAATATTTTTAGTATCCTCAAGTGAAGTGAAATTTTGAAGTAGAATGTATAGTTGAGTATAAGCTTTCAGTATAATTCAGTCCGTATAGCCAGCAATCAGTTTAGCAGTCAGACAGACAAATTTTTATTGTTTTTCCATCTTCTGATCTAGTCTTACTATCTGAAGTTTCATGAGTATGGTCATTCCAAGAAGCATTTTGTTCGCATCCATTTAAATTATGAATTTAGTTCAGTCCATGCATTATGTTTCAGATTCAGATATTTAGTGATGGTTCAGTTCGTAAGTGTCTCATGCATCATCTCAGTCTTTCCTTAGTATTTCGGCCAAGCCAGTCTTATTCGAAGATTAATATTCCCAAGGGGGAGATATTGTAATACCCCGTACTAATCCTAGTGAGATTCAACTCTTAGTTACATACTTAAGGGGATTAAGGCTTGAATTTGTCACTAAGTGTTAGGGACTTAGTCGTTTTCAAGACTCCTAAACTTCGAGGATTTTTATTTTGGTCTTCTCAACCCCGAGATGTTAGTTTTTGAGTTAATTAATGTTCAAGAAAGTAAGAAGTATGTCTCGGGGAAGTTTCAAATTTTTTGGATGAGGATTGGGTCACTTTTGGATTTCGATTCCAGAACCTCGCCGCTATAGTGGTGCGTCGTGGTGGGTATAGTGATGGGCACATCTTCGCATCACGGTGATAGTGCTTTCATTCAGTTCTTGATTTATAATTAAATTCATGCATCATTATCTTTATCCTAGTATGTGAGGTGCTTATTAGGTGAAAAAAATGTTCATAGAAATCACTTAGAGCAAAGTTGAGCTAAGAGCCTTTAATTCGTCCAAAGTTTGGTGTTAGATTTTACAAGGGTCAACTTTTAACATGTATAAATTTTGATATATGTGGAATTTTCAGCTCTATACGCACCAAATTGTATATAATTGAGTTAGTTTTCCAATGATACCAATTTTGCCTTAATTCGGTACCCGAGCGAAATGTTATGATTATTTTCATCAGAACCAGTAATCACCGCAATAAGACCACATCACGATGGCCTTCAAATTGGCATTTCATTTATGAATTTTTGGTTTAAATGATGGAGAGGCAATTGTGTCTTTTCCCACCTCAACCCAATTCCTAAAAACACGACCTAAGGCTTCAGTTAGGGCATTATATGCCCATATTCTCCACTTCTTCTCTCAAGAACAAACCCTAATCACCCCATCCAAGTTCATCCATTCCATCATCTTCTCTTCAAGAAAATCAATATTTTAAGTTCCTTAATCCAAGAATCTTAAGAAATATTTCAAGATCATCTCTAAGGCTTTCAAGGTCAAGATTTCTCCACCAAGTCAAGTCTGTTAAGGTATGTGGGGTTATGAACAAGGGTATCCTTTCACCCTTGTGCCCAAATTGCATGATTTTAAGATTTTATTTAATTTTTTTGAAGTAGGGTTCATACTCAAGTTTATGTATTCTTGAATCATGTGATTAATATGAGATTTAATGCTTTAAGTATATCAAGAAGTTCTTATGTTTATGCTTTTAACTTACATGATTTATACTATGAATGAGATTGCACTATCTTGACTTGTTATTGTTGGAATATTTCAAGAATTATATTGAGCATGACACTTTATTATGAATTGACATAAGTTTAAAGCATAGTTTTTAAGCCTTAAGTTTTAGTATTAAGATTTCAAGAAGATTATGCTTTCAAGTATTATTTGATAAGCTTATTTCAAGATTCAAAGCAAGAATTGATCTTTTGATCCTCAGATAAGAGATGGAATCCACATTTATTCATTTTGATTCTAGTTTAAATGAAAGAGAACCATAACTAGTTTTCATTCTAAACCTTTATGATATTTTAAAGTGGATATCCTAAAGAAAAAGCATATAATTAATATGGGAGTAGTATTTAGCACCGAGTTGGGTATGAGGACAAGGTCATATGCCCCAGAACTACATGCCACCATAGGTTTAAATCCCAATATGGATTAAGTATAGTGATCACTCTAGTTAGGTTCTATTACGAAGACAAGCGTAGAACAGCTCTACCAGCATGGGTGTGAGACATTGGACTCTATGATAGCTCACATGGTATATGTCGGTTAGAAAAACCTTCCAAAAGAAAGAGAAAAAGTAAAGCTTTTAGAAACTAAGTGTGTGGCTCACCAAGTTTATTCAGTATGCTTTATCATTCATGGTTTATGATTTTTTCAGCTTTTAGTTTTATTCAAGCTCAAGGTGAGTCACTTACACTTAGCATGCATTATTTGAAAGTCTATGAATATAGTAAGTTATTGTTTTACTTATGCATTGACCCCCACATACTCAGTACATTCCAGAAGTACTGATCCATATATATGTCTATGTGCTACATTATCTCATAATGTAGGTACAAGTTGTAGCGCACACCTCATAATCAGACAATTTGCAGCTTCCAGTTAGCAGGTGAAGAGTTCTTTTGATTCGAGGACCCGAGTAAACTTCAGTTCTAGTAGTATTTTCTTTTATTCAGTCGTATTGATTAAGGATAGCTGGGGTCATCTCCTGGCTACCTATAGTCATTATTAGTAGAAGCTTCATAGGCAGTCAGTATAGTTAATGTATTTAATTTCATTTTTGTTTTGTATAACAAGAGTTGTAATCGTTTTATACAGTTTTGTATTGAACCTACTTAGTAAAGACATCTCTTCCGCTTATTTCTTTCAGATTAATTTATCTTATTTAGTTTCTCACGAGTTATGCCAGCATAAGGGTTCTCTTGGGATCACTTGTGGTCCTAAGCACCGTGTGACGTCCAGGGGGTACTCTCGAGGTATTACAAATGCCAATGCATAATTGAAATACAGCCAAGCTACTAATACTCACTACCTTTCAGCTGAAGGCATCCGCGACAACATTTGCCTTGCTCGGATGGTACAAGATAGAGATATCATAATGTTTAAGAAACTCCATTTATCTACACTACCTAGAATTAAGAGCTCTCTGGTTCATAAGATGTTGAAGGCAATGGTGATAAGTGAATATGTCACAATGCATCCCATAAAAATACCCATAAAAATAATCTCTCCAAATCTTAAGCATGAAAACTACCGCCCAACTCAAAATCATGAGTGGGGTAGTTGAGCTCGTACACCTTTTATTGCCTTAACACTTAAGAAATAACACAACCTTACTGCATTAATACACAACCCAAGCCAACACTAGAAGTATCATGGTACACGGTGAATCCCTCACCCTAAACAGGATGAGGTAAATTAGAAGCTAAAGTGAGAAGTCCCTTGAGCTTTCCAAAGCTATACTCACACTCCTTGAACAATAAAAAAGGAACCTCCTTCGAAGTCAACAAACCATCTATAATAACTGGCCAAACCAATGAAGCTACAAACCTCAGTCGGAGACGTAGGCCTGGCCCAATCACAGATGGCCTTGGTCTTCACTGGGTCTACCATAATCCTATCCTTAGACACCATATGTCCAAGAAATGTCACTGACTCAAGCCAAAACTCACACTTAGAGAATTTGAAAAAATGCACATGTTCTCTCAAAGTCTAGAGAACAATCATCAAATGTTGCATGTGCTCCTCTCTATTCTTTGAATATACTAGGATGTCATTGATGAACACATTCACAAAGAAATCCAAATAAGGTCTGAACACATGATTCATCAAATTGAAAAATACAATTGGGGCATTAGTCAACCCAAAAGACATCACAAGGAACTTATAATGACTGTAACAGGTCCTAATTGCTGCCTTTGGGATATCCTCAGCCCGAATCCTCAACTGATGATTACCGAACCTTAAGTCAATCTTTGAGAACACCGCTACTCCCTAAAGCTGGTCAAACAAATCAACAATGGGGAGTCATAGGATAACTATTCTCCGCTATCACCTTATTAAGTTACCAATAATCAATACACATATGCATGGAGCCATCCTTCTTCTTCACAAACAATATAGGATCTACCCAAGGAGACACACTCAGTCTAATAAAATCCTTACCAAAAATATCGTAAAGCTTAGAATTCAGCTCTTTAAGTTTGGCAGGAGCCATACGGTAAGGTGCCATAGAAATAGGTTGGGTTCATAGGTTAATATGAATAACAAACTTAGTACTACGCTTGAGAGGAAGGCTATGTAGATAGGTATGGAAAACATTTGGAAACTCCTGAACTACATGAACAGAATCGAGTGACAGACGCACCATACTAACATCACGAATATAAGTGAGATAAGACTCGCAAACCCTTAAAAATACCTCTTAGCATGAATAAAATAAATAATCCCCATTAGCTCACCACTAATAGATCACTACCATATGATCGACAGTATACCAGGCATGGCTAAAGAAACGGTCTTGGAAAAATAATCCTGGATTGAATGATAGTGGGATAACCAGTCCATGCCAAGAATCACAAAAAATTCAACCTATCTAACACAATAAGATTAGCCCGAGTATCAAAATTTCAAATAGTTATAACACATGATCTGAAAACCCGATCCACTACTAAAGAAACACCATAAGAGTAGATACACATAATGACATAGAAAAAGAATCCAAAGATAATTCTAACCATGGGTCATAATAAGCAGACACATAAGAATATGTAGATCTCAAATCAAATAATGCAAAAGCCAATTGATGGCACACCAAGATCGTACCTCTTATAATAGTATTCAAATACTCATCCTTGGGTCTAGAAGGTATGATATACAACTGATCACACCCGCCACCTGGCTAGGTTTCTAAGCCACCTACTGTCCTACCTGCCTGACAACCTCTATGAGTAACCTAGGGACTACCCTAGAACCATACATATCACTTCTAGCTAGGGGTGAAACTAGCTGAATAAGTGAAACACTCTAAATTAAAAGAACAATTGCTTCACGACAGAGGCACACTCTTGAGAAATGATCAAAATCTCCTCAACTATAACATGACTGTAACACCCCGAGAGTACACCCTAGATTCCACACGGTCCTTCAATCCCGTGAGACCACAAGCTAACCTATGAGCTGGTACCTACTGTGAGTAATGAATAAAACTAATAAACAATATATGCAAATTTTCAACTGAAATGCCGTAAGGTTTTAATAACTAAAAACAGTACTAAAATAAGGTTTAAAACATCTGGAAACATACTGATAAAACAACTAAAAATTGAGTAGACTGTCTATACTAGTCTGAAAACCTCTAAATTGTCTGATTGTGGAGTTGATAGGACAATCCCCCAACTAACTTCGACCGACTAAATAACTGAACTACTGATATAACTGAATAGATGGTAACTTGTCCTCAAAGAAAGAGGACTCACCATGGTTACTGCTGCTGATGCACTGGAAAGTCTAAGTACGATTAGGAATTCAAGCATCTGAACCTGTGATATAAGATATCATAAAGTAAGAAAATGAGTATGCGGTCAGTACTTTTGAATGTACTGGTCTGATAAATGAGGTTAGGCTGATATGCATGGGTTCATGTTCATGAGTAATATCTGACTAAATGTGTAGCATGAGGTACTGAGTAATGATGTATGAAAACTATAAAGACTGAGAATGCATGACCATGCATACAACAAGTACTGAAGTAATCTATAAACTGAGATACTAAAATCTAATAGTTAAATAATTGGCAAACTACATTCTATGGTCAAGAAAGACTGAACTGAATTCTGAACTGAGTATTAAAACTAAAATTGTGGGAGCTTTTATCTAACCGATATGCCTAAATATAGACTGATTGGGGTCCAACCTATGACCCTAGTTGGAAGGGTGTTTGTACCGTGCCACGGGTAACTAACAAAGGCTGAGTCAACCCTAATCTAGTAGGAAAACTCATGATATATATATGTATGTCAACCCTAAACTGGCAAGAAGATATAACAACCTACGCTGGCTACGTAGTTCTGTAATTCAGGGACTGCTACTAAGGGTCACACCCTAAGCTGGCAGGAATGCCCCCTTCCCTCGGTTCGCTCAATGATGAATCCTGCTCCCAACTGAAATGACACTGATCACTAGATTGGGCTAAGCTTGACTAAACTTTCATTGACCATATTAATTGACTGAGTGTTACTATTCATGATACAACTGGGACACTTCAATAACTACTGAAAACTAAGTAAACAACTAAAGTTTGGGTATTATAATACCCAAGACTTGATATCATTGAAAATAGAACCATACCACAAATTTAAAGGCATAGCAAATAGTCACAATTCAACTCTCACTCATCTAGAGATTTTATCAAACACTTGAAAGGAATAACCTTGTACATGGGAATAAACAACATGCTAACATATCATGAATTCAATATTCAAGTCATAATTTAGGGGATTCAACATGATACTTACATCAACCAACATACGTATTAGTTTATTTCACATGAAATTCACATATTCATAACTTGACACTCAAATTACAACACATACATAACATATTATGATCTAAATTATGTGAACTCATAACTTAAGCTTTGAAAAGGATTCTTGGAATCCAAGGTTTGGAAGGGACCCTTGGATGAACATTTAATATACCTCAATTGACGAATTCTTGGAAGTTTTTGAGGGATTTCTTGAGAATTAAACTTGAAGCTTGATGGGCTAGGATTTGTGTTCTTAAGAGAAAATGTTTTGGATTTGATAGAAATTTAAATTTAGAGGGGAAAATTCTATTTTAGGACTCAAATCCCATGTAAAAGTGAGGGAAATAGACTAAAATACCCTCCTGGGATCGGGATTTAAAAAGGTTAAAAATGTGCCCAGTGACGCAATGACCAAACGCATCACGTCACCCACCAACACAATGGCCGTCGCGCCGCGTTGTTGAGGCCCATGCGGTACCTAATGTAACATGACCTAATTGCACTGGGTCACTAGTTTGGCCATCCAAACTTGCTTCAAACATCATCTGAAAATTTCGAAACTCACCCAACATGAACTATAGACAACCCTGACCATTTATTAACTTATAAACCAACTTTATGGGTCCGAGAAAGTTGATAACAAGATCATCAAAGTTTAGAGTCCCTAAAAAATGAGACTAAGTCTTCAACACTTAGCTAAATTTTTAGGTCCTAGTCCTCTCATGTACACTTTATGATCTAAATTAGACTAAAAAGCATATGGGGTATTACAATATCTCCTTCTTGGGAACATTCATCCTCGAATGAGACTGGTTAAACTGAAAATTACTTAGAGACTATATTTATATACTTACATGAAAAACTAAAACAAGACTAAATCTTGAAACATAACACATGACAGAACTAATTCATGAATGCATTAATAACATAAGAATGATATTCAGTTGGAATTGAGTATGAAGTAGAATTAATATAAGGAAGACTGTTACCTTAGGCTGAGTCTAATTTTGCGGAGAAGATATAAGGGTACTTGGTTCGCATGTCTGCTTTTGCTTCCCAAGTGGCTCCCTCAACAAACTGGTTTCACCAAAGAACTTTAACTAAGGGAACTTATTTGTTCCTTAATCTTCGAATCTGATGGTCAAGAATTTCGACTGGAACTTCTTCGTTAGAGAGACTATTTGTAATACCCCATATTTCCCTACCCTAGATTAACTCTCAGTACATGAGTGATCCACTATAAATTTATCTAAATACTTAGTATTTTTGAGTTTAGAGCCTGCCATTGCGTAGAAAATTCAATTATCTTTCTAGCGATATAAAGTTCTCCCAAATCTGACTCTCAGGCGAAGAATTAGAGCCATTTTAGTAAAATAGTTTTCCAACTGACACTTCGGCGCATCGCGGAGCCAGGACAAATGGCATTTGGCAATTTCTAGTGAAGCTCCATGATACCACCATGTCGCACCACTAGCTAAATTTATAATTGTCCAATTCAAGTTACGCAACGCGATCATGGCGCATCGCGATGATGTCCCAGTTTCCAGTTGTCAGTTTTTAGTTAGGGAAAATGATTGTACTGTATTGCGCCACAGGTCAAATTCCCAGTCGTCCCTTTTAAAACAATTTCCATTGAATTCCAGTAGCATGTCGCACCAGGTGCCCAAATCGGGTTTTAAGTGACGAAAATTAAAAACTTTCTAGGGGTAATAGGGTCTTTTACCATGACCCAGGTCAACCTTTAAACATAAAACTATGCACTAAATACCCCATGTTATCATTATTTCCTCACTTTATCTCAAGATTAAAACACTCTCTCAAAAAGGGGCAAAACCCTAGCTTCAAAAATCAAGGTCAAGCTCAAGAAATCCTTCAAGAATTAACATTTCAAGGTATGTTAGGTTTTCATTCATGGGTTCCTATCACCCATGAAGTACAAGAACCCTTTTTCAAAATACAAAGGTTGTGTATTTATGATTTTCATGATTTAGTTGAATTGAATTCATGTTCATGTAATTGTTGGATTTTTAATCCATGATTTAAATTATAAGTTCCAAGAATTGAACCTAGTATGTGTTGAATTACATGATATTCATGATAAACCCTTCATTTTGCAAGTTGATTGTTGTAACCATGTTAACCCTAAGTGTTTATGATTTAGTGAACCAAGTATGCTTCCCATGTGTTTGATGAATTGTCTATGAGAATAAAATAATGCCATTTCAGCACGCTAATATGTATTTCCCAATTATGTACAAGCTTATGCCTACAGGTGTTTGATAAAATGCTTATGTGATTTGACTAGTGAAGACATGAAATGTGATTGTGTGATTCTATTCATGCACAAGTTCATGTATATCAAGTGTTTGACAGAATGTATAAATGAGAGCATTGTTAAGAAGTAAGTATTGTTATGCCTTTATGATCATACTATGCCTTTTTTTAATGCTATCGAGTCCTGAGGGTATTTAATACCTGATAATCTAGCTATTTACCTAGAGTCAGTGTCAATTACAGAATAGTATCAGTCATGTCATGATCTGTAGAGTTCAGTCAACTATAGAGCTTAGTAGAACTTAGTCAGTTACAGAACTAAAAAAAACTCAGTAAACTCAGTTTCAGTCCAGTCCAATTCTGTATACTCAGTTTAGTGTCTTTTAGTTGGGAGTAGGATTTACCACCGAGCAAGTGCAGGGATGAAGGCTTCTTCGTCAGATAGGTAGAGTCGTTAGTTAAAGTCCTTGTCCTCTAGAACTGCGTAGCCAGTGCAGGATGAGGAGTCACCCATCAGAATAGGCTTGACTACCTCTCAGGGGTCACTCTTCAGATTAGGCTTGGATCCCCCCAGGTGTCACCTGTCAGTTAGTCTTGGCATCTTGGTTTTCTAGTATTAGTACTCGTGGCATGGTATTAGCACCTTTCCAACTGGGGTCACAGGTTGGACCCCTATCAACTGAGATTTGGGGCATGTCGGTTAGATGATTACCTCTAATAGTTTTAGTTTCAGTCATCAGTTTAGAACTCAGTTCAATTTTACAGAATCAGGACTGTTAGACACAGTCAATCAGTATTAGTAAATTAGTAATCAATAACTTCAGATATCAATTACTCAGTTATTAGAACTCAGCACTTAGCTTCAGAAAAGCTCAGTTATAGTATACATATATGCACAGTATTACATACTCAATATTTATAATAGTTTTAGTTATCCATGTACCTATATATTCAGTTACTCTATATCATTCAGTCAGTTACTATTCATGCATGTAAACCCTTGCATTCAGCCTTACCTCATCTAGCATACCTGTACATTCTACGTGTTGATGCATACTCTTTCTTTGTGCTATGATGTCTTATATCATAGGTTCGGACGCTCAGGTTCCCGATCATGCTTAGGCAGATCCAGTCAGTAGTCACAGATTTAGTAGTGAGTCCTCATTTATCAAGGATGTTCTTTTATTTTAGTATTTTAGTTTATCAGTAGTTCCGTAGTTGGAGTTATTTGGGGGCTTGTCCCATCAACTCTATATTCAGATAGTTCAGTTAGAGGCTTTCAGATTAGACCAGTTCATACAGTGTTTTATTTTCAGATATTTTTACTAGATGTTATATTTTATGAGTATTTTAGATTTTGAACCTTTTGGAAATTCAGCCTAATTCCATATTTATTTCAGTATTATTATCCAGTGCTCACAGAAGATATCAGTCATGGGTTAGTGTAACGCCCCAAATCTAGTACCCAGAACGCTACACGGTGCTCATGACCCCAAAGGACCACAAGCTAACCCATGATTGATATCTGTATAAAATACTTAATAATGCGGAAACATGAACTGAGAGGCCATAAGGTTCACATAACTGAAGTAAAATATAACATTTAAATGGGGTATGAAATACCCAAAACAAAATTGAAAATACTGGGCATAGTGACTAGTGACAAGAGGAGTTGCTTAAGGACCTATGAAGAAAGTAAGTCTGACACATGATAGTCTAGAAAGCCTCTAACTGACTGAACTGTCTGAGTAAGGAGTTGATGGTACATGTCCACAACTAAATCCAACTAATAAACTAATTCATGAGATAATAGAGAAATAATCATGTCCTCAAATGATGAGGACTCACTTCTAACTCTGATTGCTGAAACTGGAATCTACTGCTGATCTGGAGCCCGTGTCTCTAAACCTATGGTATAAGGCACCATAGCGCAAATACGTCAGTACTTTTAATGTACTGGTATGCATGTGTGGTAGGATGAATACATGGGGTTCATATGCATGAACAATATTGGCTAACTGACTAGTATAAACATGAGAATACACGCATGCATACATAGTAACTATATCTGAAATCGTGATAACATGAGTACTGAATCTGAATACTGATAACATGACATACTGATAACTGATATAACTGATATCATGAGTGATTGTATCTGACAGTCCTAAATCTGGTGGAACTATCTGAGTTTTGTTCTGTATATGAGATGACTATATCTGACAGTCCTGGATTCTGAAGAACTATCTGAGTTCTTTTACTGAGTCTGATACTGAGACTATGGGAGGTAGTCATCTAACCAACATGCCCCAAATGATGCATTATAGATAAATTGGGGTCCAATCTATGCCCTGATTGGAAGGGTATCAATACCAGGCCACTGGTAAGGATAACATGTGAGTGACTCTAATATAACAGGTAACTCTAATGAGAATGGTAAGAACCCTCATATAGAAGGCTAAGCCACCTCATCTACCCTCATATAGCAGGCGATGATGTATCAACCTATGCTGGCTACATAGTTTTAGAATGCAAGAATTACTTCTAAGAATCAGACCCTCATATAATAGGTGAGTTCCCATCCTTGGGTTCACTCGGTGCTAATTTCTACTCCCATCTGAATAGATACTGAACATAATTTACTGAACTGAACATGGACTGAGTTACTAAATTCTGTTGACTGATAGAATATTATTGATATCTGACAACTGACTGAGTTCATGAGATCATGGAGATTTCCTGAGTCATAAGACTGTCTGACGTCTAAGGATTCATAGATTGACTGAGAGTATCGTGGAAACATGACATGGCTCTAGGTACACAACTAATATTTTGGGTACAAGTACCCCCAGGACTCGATGGAAGGAAAACGGACCAAGCATAACTTACTTGAACATATAACTAACTTCATAAACCATAATACATTTATAGAAGCATTCCATCAAAACATGTGATAGGCATAACTTGTACATACATGAGGATTTCATGATATCATACTAGTTGGGCATTGTTCTTTCATCTATGCATTTAATCAAAACATGGTAGGCATAGCACATGTAGACAACATTATACAACAATTAATCATCATGATTCATCTCTAATTTCATCATCCTAGGGTTTATTCAAAGGTTCACATGAATATACATCTATAAAAAACAATTCCACATAAAATTGATCACCCAACATAGATTTGAATTCAATTCATCATTCTCACAATAAACAAAATGAACCCAACATGAAATTCATAAAGAAACCCATATATTTAAACTTAGAAAAGAGATTCTTGGGCTTCATGGATGAAAGGAGTCCATGAATAAACACTACGCATACCTTAGTTCATGATTTCATGAAGATTGACAGAGAAAATTTCTTGGAATTGGATCTTCTATGAAAAACCTAGCTTGTTTTTAAGAGGTTTTAGAGAAAAGAGAGTGTATTTTGGGTGAAGCGTGGTTGAATCATGTGTTAAAGGGCTTAAATAGGAGTGGGAAGTTAACCCTTTTAACCCTGGATACGTCATTTAATTTTAGTAAAAATTTCCAAAATTAAAACCCTGGCGCGACATGGCGCTATCGCACGTGTCATTAGAATTTGACAATTGGGAAACTGAGGGATGGTGCGATGCGGAGCCATCGTGTTTCCCCTTCTTTTGTGACCTGGAACTTTGGTGCGACGAGGAGGAAATCGCGCTAAAACACAGGAAAAGGAAAATTCTGAATTTGGGCCCTGGCGCGATGCGCCATAATCGCAGACCCATACTGGAATTTTCCAAATGCCATTTCCTCTTGTGGCGCGGTATGCCACTGACTAATATGTCATTGTTTTACGGTAGGAACTTAAAATAGTCATAACTTCTGACTCGGTAATCGGATTTGGGCGAATCTTTTATCGATGGAAAGCTTATTGAATTTCACACATGACGAAAATTGAAAATCTTAAAAATTCCTCATGGAATAACCATCATTAAATTTAGAAGCTAATACTAGACATTCTTGAGATGAAATTTGCTAGGAAAAGTACGGGGTATTATAGTTAGCTTGTGGTCTTTTGGGATCGTAAGCACCGTGTGATGACTAAGGGGTAGTTTCGGGTTGTTACAAACTTGGTATCAGAGCCTAAGGTTCAACAGAGTCATAGGGAGTCTGAGAGTCACATCGCATAGAGTGTTGTGCATGAGTGTATAACGCACCACACTTATAGATAGGAGGCTATGAGATGTTTTAGGAAAAGTTTCTCTTTTTTCAGTGTTTATATCATGTGAGTGAGCATGATCTTAAGCTAAATTCTCAGTCTAATCCTTTTATTCCTTTCGATTATAGAACATGCCTTCCAAAAATACTAACAAAAGGAGAACAAGAAATCAGTCAACACCTCAGCCTGTTCGGGCAGATCCCCTGAATGAGCACGTCTCTCATGCAGAATTCAGAGCTTCTTTCACTACATTAGAAAATTTAGTAGTTTCTCAGAACAACCTACAGGCTGTTGTCATATCTAGGATTAGGGTTCATACTCAGCAGAGCAAAAAGAGAAGCATAGGAAGAAAAATAGAAAGAATAAAAAGAAGAGAGTCAAAACAAGTGGTTTTAGGCCAAGGTGAGAGAGTGGTAACCGGTTCCAGTTCTGTCAGAAATTCTCAGCCCTAAATCCTTCTGCTGCTAGTTCTCCAGTGCCAAAGTTTATAAATATCAATCAAGATAGCCCATCAGACTCCAAGTCTCAGGGTTGCACGAGACGAGGTTATACCCACCCACTTTAGTAGAAATCATCAGGGTGTGTGTAGGGATGGCAGTGGCATATGTTTCGAGTATGGCAAGTTACGCCATAGAATCAGAGATTGTCCTCAGTCAGGTTCGCAGGGTCAGTCCAACCATCCTTTAGCTCAGTCCGGTCGGCCACACCAACAGGGTACCACTTTTAGTGCCACTAGTGGGCAATGCCCAAACAGGCTTTATGCACTTTAGTCCAGAAAAGATCTAGAAAGTTCTTCTGATGTGGTCACTGGTATGTTACAAATATTTTATTTACATATTTATGCCTTATTTGATCTAGGAGATTTTCTGTCTTTTGTAACTCCTTGCATAGAAGTCGACTTTAAATCAGACTAGAATCTTAATAGAACCTTTCTTAGTGCTTACCTCAGTAGGTAAATTTATTCCAGCCAGACGAGTATATAGAAATTTCTTGATTACAATATTTCGAAAAATCCCTTTAGTTAAGTTTAGTAATAGAGTCGCTCCATTTCAGTTTCTTGGTGAACCAGTCCTTGAATGAAGGGGTAGTACCTCAATTTTAGTTGATTTAAGTTTGAATCTCTAGATTGAACTAGTATAAAGAGAAGTTGAGAATTCTAAGTTAGTAAATGTTGAGGTTGCTATATGATGATTATTGGGGCAATAGAAAGCTAGAATCATGTATCAGAAGGAAGTACTAGTAGTAGACCTTACATTATAAGGAGTAGTCCTTCAGAAAGAGTTTAGTGTTTATGAGCATTGTCATATCTCACACTCTAGAGTAAAGTGGTCTCAGCTTAATTTAGAGTTTATTAAGGAGTTAACAGACTTAAAATAACAGCTTTAAGCCAAGGGGGAGATAGTGGAATAAGTAACCAAGTCATACTTTCAGATTTTAGTAGTAATATCAGTATGTGTAGAAGAGCAGTGGGAGAGGTTGATGCCCAACCCGTCCTTACCTCAGTGAAAAGTTTTCCACTTCAACTATCATGATATCTACTCATTCTTTACATATCAACTCTATAATCATAGTTCCTATTCATGCACAATATCAAAAATTATGTACGTTTACAGTTTCTAGTATAAGGAGTTCCAGTTTCCTCAGTATTACGAATCATGTTCCATGAATACAGAAGCTCCAAACTCAGGTTATACAGCTCATGACTCATGTACTCATGTACTCATGCCTTATAGTGTGCTCAATATCCATGACTTATTCTATACTCCTAATGATCAGTTAAATTAAGATTTATGTTATGTATATCCTCAGTCTAGATCTCTTGATAAATCTAGGATGTTGATATTATATTCCTCAGGCCTCAGTTAAGTGTCAAGTTCAGTATAGTGTCCATTCATGATTCAGGTCCTCATATTTTAACCTTCAGTAAACTCTCCTTATTAGATGGTGTGGTGATGAGCAGTTGCTTAGATGGGAGAGAGAAAATATTTTATGTTAAGGAAAGATTATTGTATGCTTGTTTTAAATGAGGCGTTAGTAATGAAAAGAGGCTTGAATTTCATGTTGATGTGTAAGTGGCTAGATACGTTTCGGAGATTTGAGTAGACTTGAACTTAGTGGGATGATTTAGTCCAGCTCAGACCTCAGTAGGTAGAGTTATCAGTGTCCATGTAAATATTTTCAGTAGCCTCAAGTGAAATGTGGTGTTAAAGTAGAAATTACAGTTGAGGGAATAGTTGAGAAATGTGGCTAGGATGGCAAGTTAGTAGTTTCAGTACATGAGGCTTAGTAACTCTACCTTAGATGACGTTTCGTAGGCCTTGCTCCATATTACAAAATCTTAGACATGTTGTGCTTCAGATATCTTATTCAGACCATGCCAAGATTTCATTGCTCCCTAAAGTCAGTAGAACCTTATAGAAAGAGTGTCAAGAAATGTTCCAGTTGAGTATAAGTTTTCAGTATGAGTTGGTCCGTAAAGCAAGGAATTCATTTTAGCAGTCAGGCGGATAAGTTCGTATGGTTTCCCATCTTTCTGCCCAGTCGTACTATCCAAAGTTTTGTGAGTATGACTTTTCCAAGATACAGAATCCTAGTAGTTATGAGTTCAGCCCAATTTATGTATCATGCCTCAGTTTTAAATCTCAGATATTCAGTCATGATTTAGTTCGTAGGTGCCCCGTGCACCATCTCAGCTTTTCCTCAGTATCTCAGCCGAGTCAGCATTCTTTAAGGGATATAATATCCCAAGGGGGAGATTCACTATAACACCCGAGCTTTCATGTCCTAAACCTTTTAGTTTCTCTTTACGTAATGAATCTAGTTTGGAGTAATGGGTACTTATAAGTTGACCCTCTCATTCCAATATCAGCCGAATGACCATTCCCAAGTCATAGAATGTATTTAAGGGCCCAGTTCCATTCATGATAATCAACCTATGTATCATGTTTCAGACTCAGTTATTTTCTCATGTTCCTATTCATACGTTCAATAAATGATCTCAGGTTCATTATATTCTCAGTTTAAGATAAAAATCTTCCTTAGCTCTACTCCATTCCATGTTTAGTTACCGTCTTAAACATTGTATACCTTACCATTGCATAACCAGTCATGTATTCATGAATCAGTTTAGTCATGTATTCCATGCATCAGATATGTATATTCAGAATGAAAATTCAGCTTGTCAGTAGTTCAGTCATGTATTCATGCATCAGATATGCATGTTCAGTGTGTAAACTCAGTATATCAGTGTTTCTCAACTTAATCAGTCTCATTCGAGGATGAATGTTCCCAAGGGGGAGCTATTGTAATACACTGTATTTCCCTACCCTAGATTAACTCTCAGTACATGAGTGATCTAACATAAATTTTACTAAATACTTAGTATTTTTTATTTTAGATCCTGCCATTGCATAGGAAATTCAATTAGCTTTCCAACGATATAAAGTTTGCCCAAATCCGACACCTGAGCGAAGAGTTAGAGCCATTTTAGTAAAATAGTGTGCCAACTGGCACTCTGGCGCATCGCGGAGCCAGGCCAAATGGCATTTAGAAATTTCCAGTGAAGCTCCGCGATACCACCGCATCGCACCACCAGCCAAATTCATAATTGTCTAATTCCGGTAAGGCAACATGATCATGGTGCATCACGGCGATGTCCCAGTTCCCAGTTGTCAGTTTACAGTAAGGGACCACGATTGTACCGCGTCGTTCCATAGGTCAAATTCCCAATCGTCCTTTTTAAAATAGTTTCCATTGAATTCCAGTAGCATGTCGCAATAGTGGCGTGCCGCGCCAAGTGCCCAAATCAGTTTTTCAGTGATGAAAATTTAAAACTTTCCAGGGGTAATAGGGTCTTTTTCCATGACCCACATCAACCTTTAAATAAGAAATTATGCCCTAAATGTCCTATTTTATCATTATTTCCTCACTTTCTCTAAGATTAAAACACTCTGTCAAAAAGGGGAAAAACCCTAGCTTCAAAAATCAAGGTCAAACTCAAGAAATCCTTCAAGAACTTCAAGAATTAACATTCCAAGGTATGTTAGGTGTTCATTCATGGGTTCCTTTCACCTTTGAATCCCAAGAACCCTTTTTCAAAATACAAAGATTGTGTATTTATGATTTCCATGATTTAGTTGAATTTAATTCATGTTCATGTTATTGTTGGGTTTTTAAGCCATGATTTAAATTATAAGTTCCAAGAATTGAACCTAGTATGTGTTGAATAACATGATATTCATGATAAACCATTCAATTTGCAAGTTTATTGTTGAAACCATGTTAACCCTAAGTGTATATGATTTAGTGAACCAAGTATGCTTCCCATGTGTTTGATAAATTGTCTATGAGAATAAAATAATGCCATTTCAGCATGCTAACATGTATTTCCCAATTATGTACAAGCTTATGCCTACAAGTATTTGATAAAATGCTTATGTGATTTGCCTAGTGAAGACATGGCATGTGATTATGTGATCCTATTCATGCACAAGTTCATGCATATTAAGTGTTTGACAAAGTGTCTAAATGAGTGCATTGTTAAGAAACAAGTATTGTTATGCCTTTATGATCATGCTATGCCTTTCTTTTTATGATATCGAGTCCTGGGGGTATTTAATACCCGACAATCTAGATGTTTACCTAGAGACAGTGTCAGTTATAGAATAGTATCAGTCATGTCACAATCAGTAGAGTTCATTCAACTATAGAACTCAGTAGAACTCAGTCAGTTATAGAACTCAAGAAAAATTCAGTAAACTCAGTATCAGTCCAGGATAGTTTCGTATACTTAGTTCAGTTTCTTTCAGTTGGGAGTAGGATTTACCACTGAGCGAGTGCAGGGATGATGGATTCCCCGTCAGATAGACAGAGTCATTAGTAGTAGTCCCTATACTCTAAAACTGCGTAGCAAGTGTAGGATAAGGAGTCACCCATCAGAATAGGCTTGACTACCTCCTAGGGGTCACCCTTCAGATTAGGCATGGCTCCGCCCAGGTGTCACCCGTCCGTTAGTCTTGGCATCCTAATTTTCCAGTATTAGTACCCGTGGCATGGTATTATCACCCTTCCAACTAGGGTCAAAAGTTGGACCCCTATCAGCTCAAATTTAGGGCATGTCAGTTAGATGATTACCTCCAACAGTTTTAGTTTTAGTCTTTCAATTTAGAACTCAGTTTAGTCTTACAGAACCAGGACTGGCAGACGCAGTCAATCAGTATTAGTAAATAAGTAACTTCAGATATTAATTACTCAGTTATAAGAACTCAGTACTTAGCTTCAAAAAAGCTCAGTTATAGTATACATATATGCACAATATTACATACTCAGTATTTACAATAGTTTCAGTTATCCATGTACTCTCATATTCAGTTACTCTATATTATTCAGTCTATTACTATTCATGCATGTGGACCCTTGCATTCAACCTTACCTCATCTAGCATACCAGTAAATTCCATGTACTGATGCATACTCTTTCTTTGCGTTATGATGTCTCATATCATAGGTTTGGACACTCAGGTTCCCGATCGTGCTTAGAAAGATCCAGTCAGCAGTCGCAGATTTAGTAGTGAGTCCTCATCTATCGAGGATATGATTTTATTTTAGTATTTCAGTTTATTGGTAGTTCAGTAGTTGGAGTTATTTAGGAGCTTGTCCCATCAACTCTATATTCATATAGTTCACTTAGAGGCTTTCAAACTAGACTAGTTCAGACAAAGTTTAGTTTTCAAATATTTTTACTAGATATTATATTTTATTAGTATTTTAGATTTTGAACCTTATGGTAATTCATCCTAATTCTATATTTATTTTAGTATTATTATCCAGTGCTCACAGCAGATATCAGTCATGGGTTATCTTATGGTCCTTCGGGATCATAAACACTGTGTGAAGACTAGGGGGTGGTCTGGGGTCGTTACACTATTCTGAACATCCACTCTTTCTAAGGGGACTACAACCACTGGGTCACTAATATACTTCTTTAGCAAGGAGACATGAAATACTAGGTGCACTGATGCTAAGTCTGCAGGAAACTCTACTTCATAGGCTACCTTTCCGAAATGGATCAGAATTTTGTAAGGGCCAACATACCGAGGACTAAGCTTCCCCTTCTTACCAAACCTATTTACTCCCTTCATGGGAGATATTTTCAAATAAACTAAGTCACAAACCTCAAACTCAAGGTCTCTCTTCCTTACATCAGCATAGGAGTTTTGTCGGCTTTGGGCTGTCTTAAGCCTTTCCCTAATCAACTGAACCTTCTTTAAGGCCTCATATACTAAATCGGGACCTATCAACCCAGCCTCACCTACCTCAAACAAGAAAATAGGAGACCTAGATCTCCTCTAATAAAGAGCCTCAAATGGAGCCATCTGAATACTGGAATGATAGCTGTTATTATATTCAAACTCTATCAAAGGTAAGTGATCATCCCATCTACCTTTAAAATTAAGGACACACGCTATCAACATATCTTATAGGGTCTAAATGGTCCTCTCTTCTTGACCATCCATCTCAGGGTAAAAGGCTGTACTGAGGTGACTTGAGTACCAAGGCCCTTCCAGAAGGCTTTCCAAAAGTGAGAGGTAAACTGAGTACCTCTATGAGAAATAATGGACAATTAAACACCATGCAACCTAACCTACTCTCTTAGGTAGATCTTGGCATAATCCTCAGCTGAATAGGACGTATGGACTGGTAGGAAATGGGCTGAATTGGTCATCCTCTCCACAATAACCCAAATCGAATCATGCTGATGACGAGTACGAGGCAAACCTATCACAAAGTCCATGTTCACTTTCTCCCACTTCCAAGTGGGGATACTGAACTCCTGAACAGAACCACTGGGCTTTTGGTGCTTAATCCTAACCTGTTGGCAAGTAGGGCACTTAGCTACAAACTCTGCAATGTGCCTCTTTATCCCACTCCACCAATAAATTTCCTGCAAATTAAGATACATTTTAGTGGCTCCTGGATAAATAGAGTATCTCGCACCATACGCTTCAGCAAAAATCCACTGTGTCAAGTCATCTACACACGACACACAGTCTACCTTGGAGACACAACACACCATCTCCCCCTTGGGAGAAAACCTCTACTTTCTGATCTTTGACAGACTCCTCCAACCTAACCAAACTAGAATCCATATCCTACTTTTCTATCACTTTGGAAACCAAAGAGGATTTTGAACTATTTTTCACCCACACACTACCCTCGACTGAATCAGCCAAACTGACGCGTAGTCTAGCAAGCTGATGAACTTCCTAAACTTGCTTCTTCTTATCATTTTCAACATGAGCAATGCTACCCATGGACAATCTACTGAGGGCATCTTCCACTACATTGGCCTTGCCCGGATGATACAAAACACTCATGTCATAGTCTTTAAATAACTCTAACCACCTCCTCTGGCCTAAGTTTAAATCTTTTATGAGAATACATACTGCAAGCTTTTGTGGTCTGTGAACACATCAACATGGACTCCATACAAATAATGACTCCAAATTCTTAAGGAAAACACAACAAATGCTAGTTCAAGATCATGAGTAGGGTAATTCTTTTCATAAATTTTAAGCAGTATAGAGGTATAGGATATAACCTTAACCTTATGCATCAAAACACACCCCAAACCAACTCTGGAAGCATCACATTATACAACAAACCAGGCTAAACCTTCTGATAATGTTAAGACTGGGGCTGTGGTGAGTCGAGTCTTTAACTCCTGAAAACTCTTCTCTCAAGTATCTGACTACTGGAACTTGACTTTCTTCAGAGTCAATATGGACATGGGGGATCCAATAGACAAAAACCCCTCAACAAACCATCAGTAATAGCCAGCAAAACCCAAGAAACTCCTGATATCTGATGAAGAGATGGGTCTAGGCCAGTTTCTTACTACTATGATCTTTTGAGGATCAAGTCAAATACCATCACCAGAAATAATATGACCAAGAAAAGCTACTGACCTTATCCAAAATTCGCACTGGCTGAATTTGGCGAACAACTAATGGGATCTAAGAGTCTGGAATACTATTATGAGGTGGTCTGCATGATTATTTTCATTACAGGAATAGACAAGAATGTCATCTATGAAGACTATGAAGAACATGTCCAAGTACTGTTTTAACACTCAGTTCATCAAGTCCATAAAGGTTGCTGGGGAATTTGTGAGATCAAAAGACATGACTAAAAACTTGAAGTGACCATACCGGGTTTGGAAAGCTCTTTTTGGAATGTCACATTCTCTTAATCTGAGCTGATGATAGCCAGATCTAAGGTCTATTTTAGAAAATTAATTGACGCCCTGAAGTTGGTCGAACAAGTCATCTATTCTAGGGAGTGGGTATTTATTCTTGATTGTAACTTTGTTTAACTGACGGTAGTCGATGCACATCCTTAGAGAACCATTTTTCTTATGCACGAATAGGAATGGTTCACCCCACGGGGAAATATTAGGCCTAATGAATCCCTTATCTAGGAGGTTTTTTAACTATTTTTTCAACTCTTTGAGTTCACTGGAGCCATTCTATATGGTGGAATAGAAATAGGTTGAGTATCTGGAAGAAGGTTTATTCCGTAGTCAATTTCCCTTTCAGGAGAAATACTGGGAAGATCTCCACGGAACACATCTAGAAATTCCCTTTCTACTGGAACTGACTGAAGGTTGGGAGTCTTAGAATTAGAGTCTTTGATCCACACAAGATGATAGACACATCCCTTGGATATTATTTTTCTCGCTCTAAGGTGTGAAACAAGTTTCCCCTAGGCGCTGTGGTACTACCCCTCCACTCAAGGACTGTTTCATTTGGGAACTGGAAGTAGACAATTCTGTTTCTACAATCAACTAAAGCATAAAATGAATGAAGCCAATCCATGATGAGAATGACATCAAAATCCGTCATCTCTAGTTCTATAAGGTCTACTAATGTGACTTTCTAAGACACTGTTACTGAGCAGTTCCTATATACCCATCAGGCTATAATAAACTTACCCACTAGAGTGGATAGTAAGAAAGGCTCTATTAAGGTTTGGGGACGGACTCCAAAGTTGATCTCTATATAAAGGGTTATAAAAGAAAGAGAAGCTCCAGGATCAAGCAAAGCATAAACATGTAAATAAAAGACTTATAACGTACCAGTAACCATATTAGGAGAACTTTCCTAATCTTGTCGGGATTGAAGTGCATAGAGCCTATTTGGGCGCTGCCCACTGGTGGCACTGGAAGTGGCACCCTGCTGAGATGGGCGACCAGACTGAACTGAGGGATGATTATGCTGACTATTCGAACTTGACTGCGAATATTATTTGATTCTATTACCTAGCTTGTCATACCCAAAACATATATTGCTTCTAGCTCTGCATACACCCTGATGATTCTTACCATATTTTTGGTAAAAAGGGTTTATTTGAGAACTGTTCACACTATCCTGAGACTTAGAGCCTGGTGCCCTATCCTTGTTGTCATTCCTAAATTTGGGCATTGGTGCACTATTCGAAGAATGACCTGGGACTGAAGATTTTGGGTAGAACTGAGGATGGTTACCACCCTCTAACTTCAACTGAGTGAAATTAAAGATATATGTTCTAGACCTCTTACTCTCTCTCTCTCTCCTTAATTTTTTCCTCCCCTATTTGCTATGCATGGACCATCAACCTCGCCAAGTCCACGTATTTGATCACCATCATTGTCTTACATTCCTTGACCATACTTTCAGATACCCAATACACAAACTTGCTCATCCTAGACCTGCTGTCAGCAACTACATGAGAAGCATACCTGGCTAGCTGAGTAAACTTAAGGGAATACTCTTTCACACTCATATTGCCCTATTTTAGATTAATAAACTCTAACACCTTAGCCTCCCTCAACTCCAACAAAAAGAATCTATCTAAGAAGGCAGAAGCAAATTCCTCCCACTCTATAGGTCCAACCTCTGCGCCTCTATCCGCTTTCCACTGCTTAAACCAAGTATGAGCCACATCTTGTAACTGGTAAGAAGCTAGTTCAGCACTCTCACTAGAAGTCACTCCCATAATGATTGTTACCTTCTGCACCATGTCTAGGAATTAATGTGGATCCTCTTCAGACTTAGATCCCAAAAATAAAGGAGGATTCATTCAGGTGAAGTCCCAAATCCTGGCTACGACAGTATTTGCCACTGGGTTGTCTTGAACAATAGCTGTCCACACATTTTGGGCTGCTATAGAGTGAGCTAGAGTGGTAAATACAACTCTAAACTCTGCATGAGAAACATGCTTATTAAAGGGATCTTCCTGAATGGGCGGAGGTGTTGGCTAGTTTCTGGGTCTTTTTCCGTTAGTCTTTCTAGGAGGCATATTCTATAGACGGAAGGAAAAGTTGAATTAGATAGGGAGTTTAACTTGAGCTCATTCTCATTTGCACAATATGAACACAGAAAGAAGGGAAACATTTCCTAAAATGTCTTGTAGCCTCTTGCCCATAAGTGTGGTGCGCTATACACCCATGCAGAAGACTTGACTCGATGTGACTTTCAAACTCCCTAGGATGCTTTAAAACCTTAGGCTCTGATACCAAGTTTGTAACGCCCTGAGAGTACATTCTGGATGCCACACGGTGCTATGGTCCAGTGTGACCATAAGCTAACCCATGAGCTGGTACCTGCCATGAGTACTGAATAAAACTGATAAACAACATATGCAAATTTTTAACTAAAATGCCATAAGGTTTTAATAACTGAAAGCAATACTGAAATATGGTTTAAAACATATGGAAACATACTGATAAATAACTAAAAATTGAGTAGACTATCTATACTAGTCTAAAAGCCTCTAAACTGTTTGATTATGGAGTTGATGGGACAAGCCCTCAACTAACTCCGACGACTAAATAACTAAACTACTGACATAATTGAATAGAAGGTAACTCATCCTCAAATAAAGTGGACTCCCCATAGTTACTGTTGCTAATACACTGGAAATTCTAAGTATGATCAGGAATTTGAGCATCTGAACCTATGATATAAGATGTCATTGTGCAAGAAAATGAGTATGCGGTCAGTACTTTTGAATGTACTGGTATGCTAAATGAGGTTAGGCTGATATGTATGGGTTCATGTTCATGAGTAATATCTAACTAAATGTATAGCATGAGGTACTGAGTAATGATGCATGAAAACTATAAAGACTGAGAATGCATAACGATGCATACAACAAGTACTGAAGTAATCTGTAACTATAAACTAAGCTACTGAAATCTAATAGTTAAATAACTGGTAAATTACATGCTATGGTTAAGCAAAACTGAACTGAATTCTGAACTGAGTACTAAAACTGAAACTGTGGGAGCTTTCATCTAACCGACATTCCCTAATATAGACTGATTAGGGTCCAACTTGGGACCCTAGATGGAAGGGTGTTAGTACTTTGTCAAGGGTTACTAGCAAAGGCTAGGTCAACCCTAATCTAGCAGGAAGACTCATGATATATATATATATATATGTCAACCCTAAACTGGCTGGAAGACATAACAACCTACACTGGCTACGTAGTTCTGTAACTCAGGGAATGCTACTGAGGGTCACACCCTAAGCTGGTAGGAATGCCCCCATCCCTGGGTTTGCTTGGTGCTGAATCCTTCTCCCAACTAAAATGACACTGATCACTAGATTGGGCTAAGCTTGACTGAAATTTTATTGACCATATTAACTGACTGAATGTTACTGCTCATGATATAACTGGGACACTTCTATAACTACTCAAAACTAAGGAAATAGATAAATTTTTGGTATTATAACCCCTATGACTTGATATCTTTGACAATAGAACCATGCCACAAATTTAAAGGCATAAAAATAGTCATAATTCAACTCTCACTCATCTAGACATTTTATCAAACACTTGAAAGACATAGCCTTGTACATGAGAATGAACAACATGCTAACCTATCATAACTTATCCATTCAATTCACAATTTAGGGGATTCAACATGATGCTTACATTAACCAACATATGTATTAGTTTATTTCACATAAATTCACATATTCATAACTTGACACTAAAATTACAAAACATACATGAACATATTATGATCTAAGTCTTGCAATCTCATAAATTAAGATTTGAAAAGGATTCTTGGATTCCAAGGGTTTGAAGGGACTCTTGGATGAACACTTAACATACCTCAATTGATGAATTCTTGGAAGTTGTTGAGGGATTTCTTGAGAATTCAACTTGAAGGGATAGGGCTTGTGTTCTTTAGAGGAAATATTTTGGATTTGAGTGAAATATGAATTTGGGGCGAAAATACTATTTTAGGACTCAAATCTCATGTTAAAGTGAGGGAGAAATACCGAAATACCCTCCTGGGCCCAAGATTTAAAAAGGTTGAAAATATGCCTAGTGATGCGATGACTAACGCATTACATCACTGACCAACACGATGGCTGTCACACCGTATTTTATAGGGCAATGCGGTACCCAATGCGACGCGACCTAATCGCATTGGGTCATTAGTTTGTCCATCCAAACTAACTTCAAATTTCATCCAAAAAATCTGGAACTCACCCAAAATGAACTATAGACAACCCTGACCATTTATTAACTTAGAAGCCAACTTTTCGAGGTCAGGAAAGTTGATAACAAAATCATCAAAGTTTAGAGGCCAAAAAAAATGAGACTAAGTCTTCAACTCTTCGCTAAATTTTTAGGTCCTAGGCCTCTCATGTACACTTTATGAGATAAATTAGACTAAGAAGCATATGGGGTATTATAATGACCCAAGTGATGGACTGACACTATAAGATCTGGCTAACCAAAAATAACCACCATGACTGGAATAGCTAGAACACAAACCTTTTAAAGATAGACCACGATCCTGGATAGGACATCACTAGAGCAAGACTGACCTCTATCGGTAAGCTGAGGACCAACCTAAATGGGTCAACTAGACTTACCCTGATGCTAGTACAATTGATTAAAAGGGTACCTACCCTGAGAACCTCTACCTCTAAATCATGAGCTACTATGACTACCACTAAACCTACCTTGGTAATACATTTTCTTATTGCTGCCCCCTGATAACTCTCACCTATACCATCTAAAGTAGTAGAGGACAGTCTTTGTCAATAGATAAACTTTTGTTGAGGTTGAATGCATGAGGAGTGAGATTGAGATTTTGAGTCCTATGGGTGTCAAAATTACTAAATAGATACCCGAGATGTTCATAACAGAAAACACATAATGTAAAGTGTGTGTGTGGGGTGGTGGTGGTGGTGGTTTGGTTTGGAATAGAAACTTGTTGATATCAAGTCAAGAAACACACTAAGATAACATTTTTTGTTTTAAAATTCAAATTTGGAGAGATTTTGGGATTATGTCTACCTAAGGGCAATGTGTGCATGGGGTCATGTTGGTTTTGTGAAAGTCCTAATTGTTGATGACATGGAAGTCTAGGTTAAGATTCCTTTAGGATAGCATGTCAACAAGGCCTCGAGGATATCACTCCTTGACTCTTTTGAGTACCTAACAAGTGTACTAATAGAACACACCTAAAAGCTCAATTGGGCATCTCTTTTTCTAGGAAGATGCCTATGACATAACCTACTCTCCATCTACCCTTATTTCTAAGTTGGCAAAAGAAAGTAAGATATGTTCACAATTGTCCACTATTACTTTGGCCCCATATATCCCTCTTTTAAGGAAGCTACGAGTTCACAAAGATTCACCCACATCCCTATTTCAAGGATGATGAGAGCTTTCCAGAGTTTGGGGTTTTCACCGAACAAACCCATTTTAGGTATTTGGAATTTTCACCCACAAATCATGACTATTTAAATCAAACAATACTGGAATCCATAATCAACAATTAAGAATTACACAAACACATCTTCATCCAAACATAATTTTACCTTAATTCAACATAATCCCAAGACTATAGATTTTAGCTACTCATGAAATGAAAGAGAAGAAATATACCAAGCAATTCATTCATGGTATCCATAAAAAATGGAGGACAAGGAAAATCTTCACTTTACACTTCAATTTCACACACTTCAAGTTGAAAATTTAGATACAAAAATATTTCCCCAAATTATAGGGTTGACCAATTCTCAAAATTTTCAAGCATCTATTCTCCCAAGATCTATTCTCACAAAAAATAAAGATTTTTGCCTTATATAGGAAGTGAAATCAGCTATGTTAAATTACAAAACTTCCTTGGGAAAAAATCCTGCTATGTGATTCTTCGGCTTTTGACAGAACATTTTGTATCTTTTTCTTGGGAAAATTGTGTGTTTTCAAGCAAATAAAGTTGTATTTAATATTAGATTTGAGTGTTGGCAGAATGGCAGACCCCCAAGATGCTAAAAGACTAGCAGCTCTGGCTAGAGCTTAACTTAATCAGCAGAATGATGGCCAATCAGCGCGTCACCCTAATCCTGATGATGATGATTTAGGGGATGATCATTTTTTAGATCCTATCAACCCAAGGCGTGTAGAGAATGTGGCTACACCAGTGAATCAGAACATAAATAGAAATCATCCCTTCAGGGCGAGACATGATTGACAATCGGTATAATTTGATCTTAGCGATGATGAGGATGGAATGGATGGAGCTGGTGCAACTGGAGCTATTATTCCTCTACCTCTAGCACCTGGAGCTAAATTAATTATTACCAGTATGATGATTCAACTCCTTCATCTTAACGGGTTGTTCGGTGGTCTTTTGGGAGATGATCCTAATATACATTTGTCAAACTTTATCACTATTTTCAAGTCTTTTGATAAACCAGGAGTGGGTTAGAATACTATCCACCTATATTTGTTTCTGTTGTCTTTGTTTGGGGAGGAAACAATATGGCTTAATAGACTGACTCCTGATTCTATAACCAACTAGAGGCAGTTGAAAAAGTCTTTCCTAGAAAGGTTCTTTCCACCTTCCAGGAGGGTACAGTTGAGGGATGAGATCAGCAACTTTTGGAAGCTTCCAACCAAAGCTCTAGACGAGACCTAGGAAAGGTTTAAGAAGAAGGTGATACGATGCCTGAACCATAATATGATGGATATTCATTTGATGGAGACTCTCTATAGGGCTTTAAACTATATTATGAAGCCAGTTATGGATAATGCTGCAGGGGGATTATTTATGGATCTCACATTTCTAGAAGCCTCGGAGATGCTTGATAGAATTACTAAACAAAGTAGAGCTTGGCATACAAGGGATTCTGTGGTAGCAAGCCCTACTGTGGCTGTTGGTATGACTGTAGATCAATGCAAGAAAGAGAAGGAACATGACCAGTACATGTCACACTTAAAGACGCAGATGGATTTGATGACTAAGCATTTATTATCTAAAAAAATAGAGAAGGTGAAAGCTGTTGCATCCCAAGGTAGAGCTGACTCTGATTTAGAAGAAGAGGTGAACTATCTAAATAATCAGGGAGGTTTTCGAGGAAATAGCCAAAGAAATTAAGGTCGGAACTATTATGACAAGGCTGGTTACAAGGATAGAGATCAAGGAAACTAGAAGAACAAAAATGATAGAAGTGGACTATATGTACCTCCTAGAAGTAGAGATAATGTTGCAACTAGCTCAAGAAAAATATCCATGGAGGACATGATGGAGAAATTATTAAAGGGAGTTGAGGTTACCAACTCTGGGGTGACTACTATGAAGAGTGATTTGTCTTCCATGAGTTAGTTGGTAAACTCACACTTTATTTCTATCAAACAGTTGGAGCAGCAAACGAACCAACTCTCAGCAGCATTGAATCAGAGGAAGAGAAGAACATTGCCAAGCGATACAGTTCAAAATCCTCATAATGATGGCTCTTGAATAGTAGTTACCACACGGAATGGTAAAGTATTACCAGGACCTTCCATAGGAAAAGCTGTGATCGAAGAGGTGATCGAAGAAGATGTTGAGCATAAAGAAAGTAATCTAGTGGAGTCTGAGAAACTAGATGGAACTGAAATTCCTTCTAATCATTAGCAGTTTGATGAGTTAGAAAAAGGGAAAAATAAGGAAAAGAAAGCGGTGGTGACTACTCTCCCAAAACCACCACCTCTCTTTCCTCATAGATTGAAGAAGAAGGTCGACTATACAAAGTTTAGTAAATTCATGGCAATACTGAAGAAGCGGACGGTGAATATGCCTTTAGTGCAGGCACTTGATTAGATGCCAGGATATGCTAAATTTATGAAAGATCTTATGATGAAGAAAACAGCAGTAAGCTACGAACCGGTGGATAATCTCCACCATTGTAGTGCTATTTCTACAAGATCCTTGGTGCAGAAGAAGGCAGACCTAGGAGCATTCACCATCCCTTGTACAATTGGGTCTCTTGATTTTGCTAAGGCCTTATGTGATTTGGGAGCGAGCATCAATCTGATGCCGCTAGATGTTTATAAAAAGTTGGATTTGGGAGACCCCACACCCACAAACATGCAACTAGTAATGGAAGACAGGTCGGTAAATCGACCAATTAGTATTTTGTATGATACTCTAGTGAAAGTGTCTAGTTTTATATTTCTTGTGGATTTTGTTATTCTGGATTGCAAGGTGGATTTCTAGGTGCCCATAATCTTGGGTCAACCTTTCCTTACAACCGAAAGCATGCTTATTAATTTTTAAGCTAATGAGATCTTGATTGACTTGTATGCCTTTCCCCGATGTTTTGTGGCCTAAGACAATACCCTCCTTGACGATGAAATGGTATTTTCCCTAATTTAAGACAAGGTTAGTTTCCACACATTTCTCAAGAACCTTGCTCAGATGCTCAAGACATGAGTTGAATAAGTTCCTCAACACCGAGAAATCATCCATAATGACCTCCATTGAGTCTTTGATCATACACACAAATATTGACAATATGCAACGTTTAAATATTGTCGGAGCATTGCATAACCCAAAGGGCATTCGCTTAAATGCGAATGTCCCATATGGGCAAGTATAAGTTTTCTTCTCTTAGTACTCTGGGGCGATGCAAATTTGTTTATATCCCGAATAACTATCTAAAAATTAATACCATCCTTGCTAGGCCAACCTATATAATATTTGGTCCATAAAAGGCATCAAAAAATGGTTTTTTTCTGTCCACGAGTTCAACTTCTGATAATCCATGCATACTCACCACCCGGTGATCAGTCGAATGGGTATAGGATCGTTCTTTTCACTTTCATCTACCGTAATGCAACCTTTATTTGGGACACATTGTACCGAACTCACCCAAGTGTTATTTGATATAGGATAGATTACTCCCACATCAAGCCATTTTATGATCTCCTTCTTCACCACTTCTTGCATGGATTGATTTAGCCTTCTTTTATTTTCTACACTTGGTACATGATCTTGCTCTAGATTGATTTTATGGGAATGTTAGGGGCTATTTCTATGATGTCCGCAATTCTCCATCCAATGGCTTGAATGAAATTTTTCACCACCAATTTCAAAGCTTCTACTTGAGAGGGCTCAGTGTAACTTTCAATGATGATGGGTAACATGTCTCCCTCCCCTAAGAACACATATTTAAGTTGGGGTGGCAAAGGATTTAATTGAATACGCGGTGTCTTTAGAATGGATGGTTTTGCAGGTGGGCTCTCACGGTTTTTAAGATCAAGGTCCAACTTTACCGAGTTCTTGGAATAGGATCCAAGTCCCGTTAAAGATGAAACCACCTTATCAAATTCTTCCACCTCTTCCCTTTCACAATTCCATAACACACCTACCAAAGGATCATCCAAAAAACCCACATAAATATGATTTGTTACCTCCCCATCAATGACATTAATTACTGCGATGACTTGTAAGTCCATCGATTGCTTCATGGACTTACATACGTTAAAAGATAGCTCCTCGTTATTCAACCAAAACATTATCTTGCTAGATTTTACATCCACCAAGGCCTTCCCGGTGGCTAAAAATGGCCTCCTGAGAATTATAGTAACTTCAATATCCATAGCACAATCCAAGATCACAAAATTGGATGAGAATATGAACTGGTTAACTTTGACTAGAGCATCATAAAGAACTCCGATCGACTTCTTGATGAAAAGGTCGGCTATGAGAAATTTCATCATGGTAGATTGCGGCTTCTCCAATATGAGCTTGTGGAATATGGCATATGGAATTAATTTTACACTTGCTCCACGGTCACACAATGCTTTCACGAACTTGAACAATCCTATGGTGCATGGAATTGTAAAAGCACCGGGGTCGTTCTTCTTTTTCTCCAATGTGCTTAACATGATGCCACTATAATGATGTGTTATTTCAACTGTTTTATCTTCCCCAAGCCGCTTCTTAGATATCAAATCCTTCACAAATTTAGCATACCACGACATATCTTGTAAAGCTTTAACTAGAGAAATATTGATGGATAGGGTACGAAATTTATCAAAGAACTTATTGAACTTTGGATTTTCTCCCTTCGGTGAGAACTTTTTAGGGAAAGAGGGGGGAATATTGCTTGATGGCATGGAGATAATTTGGAACTCATTTATCTTTGACTTTTCAAACACAATCCCACTTGGTTTTGGATCATCATTATTTGACCTCTTTCTCTTTGACTTTGTTTCTTCATCCTCTTATTTTCCATTAGAGTTCTCAAGATCTATACTTTTTTTGAAACCTTTTCCATCTTGAGTTCCAATAGCATTTGTTACCTTCCCACTTGGCATTTTTTCATTTTTCTTCTCCATAAGATAAAATGATATTTCATTCAACTTTGCCTCTAGTTGTTGGATGGCTGTTGAGTGTGACTCAACCGTTTGGTAGAGAACGGAGAAATCACTTTGCATTTATTGCACCATTTTGTTGGTCCCCTCAACACAAATAAAGATTCAAGCCAAAATTTCTTTATTGATACACCCTTTCTTTTTGCATTGTGTCATGCTTTGACTCTTATGGTTCCAACCTTGATTCCGACCTTCAACTTGAGAGGCAAGGTGGAAAACCTTCGTATATTTAGGAAACACACTCAATTTGTAATCAACTATCTCTTTCTCCGTATATTTACATGGCTTATCATCTATTGTATTTATCACACTTACACTTTCAATGGGGGCTCTAAACATATGATTCATAAGTAGCTCAAGATGTGTCATTATCTTGGTCATGTTTACATCTTTTTTCTCCTCCTGACCTTTCACATCTTGGCACACAAAGGATGAGGAGGGATCCACCTCGGTATTCTTTATTTCCCATCCTATAGACAAGCTTGCTACTTGATCCAACACATTTGATGCAACCCCATGGTAATAAGCGATTAAATAAGTGATCCGCTGGATGCATTGTCTACTATCGCTTTGTTGAGTTGGTCAAATTTCCTATAGAATATTTGGAGAAGCATATTCTCCGGTATCTCATGGTAAGGACATTTCAAGAGCTTCTCCTTGAATCTTCCCCATGCTTCATACCACGGTTCTTCAAGAAATTGATGGAAATTAATGATTTATCCCACAATTATAACATCTTCGAAGGTGGGATGTATTGACTTAAGAAAGCCTTTGTAAGACTTATCCATGAGGTGATGAATCCAGTGGGTAAACATCTTAGCCATAGCACCGCCTTTCTCATTAGAAAGAATGAGAAAAGGCACAATCAGATGGTCTCTTGGGATATGTGTGCAATATTAAAGGGTGCACAAACTTCAAAAAAGTTCTTCAAGTGTAAATTCGGGTCCTAATATACTTTACCCAAAAAAGTCCCTTCAAATGAAGTAATTGAAGCATCTCACTTGTGACATAAAATAATCTATTTCCCTCAGTGAAGGGGATGCATATTGCACTTTTATGCTCGTTGGTAAAAAGATAATCCAAGCCATCTTGACTCATGGTTATTCGATAAAAATAGTGATTACCTAATCAAAAATAAAAAACAAAAACAAAATTAAATAAAATCACCATGGGTATACCCAAAGTAACATTCAACACAACACTAGTAAAATCTAGATTTCCCTCCCCGACTACGTTGCCATTTTGATAACGCTTGCCTATACCATCTAAGTGGTAGAGGACGGTCATTGTCAATAGCCAAATTTTGTTGAGATAAAATCCACGAGGAGCGAGATTTAGATTTTGAGTCCTATGGGTGTCGAAATTACTAAATAGATACCCAAGGTGTTCACAACGTAAAACACATAATGTAAAGTGGAGGGTGGTTTCGAATAGAAACTTGTCGATATGAAGTCAAGCAAAACACTAAGATAACACTTTTTATTTTAGAATTGAAATTCAGAGAGATCTTGGGATTATGTCTACCTAAGGGCAAGGTGTGCATGGGGTCATGATTGTTTTGTGGAAGTGCTAATTATTGATGACATGGTAGGCTAGGTTAAGAGTCCTTGAGGATAGTTTGACAACAAGGCCTCGAGGATGTCACTCCTTGACTCTTTCGAGTACCTAATGAGTGTATCCATAGAATCCACCTAAAACCTCAATTCGGCATCCCTATTTCTAGGAAGATGTCCATGACATAACCTACTCTCCATATAACCATATTTCTAAGTTGGCAAAAGCAAGTAAGCTATGTTCACAATTGTCCACTATTGCTTTGGTACCTATATCCCTCATTCAAGGAAGCTATGAGTTCCTAAAGATTCACCTACATCCCTCTTTGAAGGATGATAAGAGCTTTCAAGAGTTTGGGGTTTTCACCCAACAAACCCATTTTGGATATTTGGGGTTTTCACCCACAAATACCGACTATTCAAATCAAACAATAGTGGAATCCATAATCAACAACTAAGAATTACACAAACACATCTTCACCCAAACACAATTTCACCTTAGTTCAACATAATCCCAAGACTAGAGAATTTAGCTACTCATGAAATGAAAGAGAAGAAATCTACCAAGAAATTCATTCATGGCATCCATAACAAATGGAGGACAAGGAAAATCTTTACTTTACACTTTAATTTCTTCAACTTCAACTTGAAGTCTTAAATACAAAAATGTTTCCCCAAATTCTAGGGTTCACCAATTCTCAAATTTTTCAATCTGTCTTCTCCCAAGATCCATGCCCATAAGAAATAAAGATTTGTGCCTTATATAGGAAGTGGAATCAGCTACGTTAAATTGCAAAACTTCCTTGGGCCAAAATCCTGCTAAGCTGTGATTGCATCAACTTTTCTGCAACGTAGGTACCGCGACTGTGATAGGATCAACATGATCGCAGTGGACGGCCAATCATTACTGGCCACGATCGCAGCCCTCAGACTACGATCATGGTAACTGAGCCTGATCCATGTACGGTCTTCAGTTGTGCATGTTTCTTCTCTTTTTGATCTCTATTTAGCTCAAATCCATATCTTTCTATTTCATCACCTGTGTGCATGCAAGAATGTAGAAATTAATGCATTTAATCACAAACATGTCTCATTTATGCATTCAAATCATAATAGTGTGCATAAATATTGTGAGAAAATGAGTGATAATATCACCACTCATCACCCCTTTGGGCCTAGTGATGCATCACCTCTATAAGCTGAGTATGATAAAAATCTCAGCAAAAGACATACCCGTAACAACCAAACACTGTGTAAACATTGGAATAGGAAGTTCTAATCCTCGAACAAAGAAATGAATTCTCTCATACTCAGTAGTCAGAATAGAAGTATCATGCCTATCCAAATCATAAAATCAAGCCTCAAAATCCACAACAATCATGGAGCCCTACTTCAACCTTGAGAACTGATCCCCCAAATGATCCCTAAGACTATGCGGTGTATACTTCTCCAAAAATATCTTAGAGAATTAGGTCCATGTCAAAGAGAGAGATTTAGTAGGCCTAGAATAAAAATGACCTCACCACCATTGTTGAACTACCATGTCCAACTATAAAGTAGTGTAATCTACACTATGAGTGTCAACTAGGCTCAAATTACGAAGCCTATCCTCAAGAGCAATCAAAAACTCATACGCATCTTTGCTCGGTGCATTAGAGAACCTAGGCGGAGCTAATCTTTTGAATATACCCAACATCTTCTGCTCCTTCACAGTCATAGTAGGTTGGGAAAGTACCAACTAAGCAACTATCAATGCAAGGACCTCATCTCTGGGAGTCACAACTACCGATTGCACCCCTACCTTAGTACAACTGTGATCCATAGATTGTGCACCATTAGATGGTGCACCACGAACCAATCCTAAAAGATGAACCAAAGTATCTCTAAGCACTGAAGAAGAAATAAATCTCGATGGATCCTGGGTTGGTACCTGGACCACCGCTGGATAAGATGGAAGATCTCAAGCTCATGAGTAGGAATATGGTCTGGTGAAGGCCCCCTATCATGGACCTTAGCTGGGGACACATCCCTCAGATGTCCATGACCTCTAGTACATCTACAATAAAAGGTAGGATCCCTAGGTTCGGTCTTGGGAACATCGTCTCGTATAGAGGTAGCACGTGTCCTAGCCATCTGCAAATGAGTGAAACCAAAGGAATGCTTTAGAAACCAACTCAGACTCTTAGCATAAAATAAGTGAAAGAAGTGAGGACCTTCTAAGAATTTCCTATAGCCTCCAGAAGATAAGAAATAGATGTCACTATTCTCATCATTGAGACTCTACTCAATACTTGATCTTATACCAATAATACCAGTGAAACCAAGGTTTTGATACCATTTTTTCACAACCTGATTTATGGGTCATTATGGCATCAACTTTATCCTGCTAGTACGTAAACCAATATGCAATAGGCTAACTTGGTGGAAAATGGCCTACTATCTAGAAAATAATAATTAAAGACATAGATGGAAATAATACAATCATAATAGTCTGAGATATAGATAGAAAATCAACCACCATCCCAAGACTTAGAAATATCAACACAAGTGCTACTATAATTAAACTATGAGTACTAAATAGTCAAATACAATCCGTCTTAAAGATGAAAGACTGGACATAGATAAATAAAAGGAAAAAGGGAAACTTTAACTCTGAGAGCTCACCAAATCTCTGAAATCACACTTGAACAAACGTCAAATCAGCGGTGGCAACTAGTACTTGGATTTGCACCAAAAAAGGTATAGAAGTCCAGTGTGAGTAAAAAAATCATGGGTACTCAATAGGAATCATCGGCTAATTGAGCTAAAATATGATATGAATATGATAAGATACAAGATAAATAAACTCAGTCAAAGAAAAAGGGACAAACCTGGGAATAATCTTCGACACAACTATACATATATAAATAAATGCTTACAAAATAGTAACATACATATTACATAGCTATAACTACAAGATTGGACCCCATAAGCCAATAAGTGTAGAAAAATAAATAACCCAATGCAATTCCCTGTAAGCTTGAAGTGTACAATCAAGGAAACTAAGGAACCGAATAGCCATAAATTGTCAAATTAGCATGCCATAACCAAGAACCTATCAGAACTGTATCACCTCATTCATAATTCCCAATGCCAGACTTGAACTAAAAATTAATAGTATCATCATTATTATCATTATTTGCAAGACTTGTATCGAAACTCATATTATCAATATCATCATCAACTATCCACTCAAACCAAAACTCATATTTATAAACCGTATCAACGAACCATATCAACAAGCTATATTAATAAACTAACTCAATAGACTATACCAAAGAACTATAACTATACACCAGATCAAGAATCACAACCATAAGTCATATCAGTACCCACAACCATAAACCATACCAATACCATATCTATAAAGTCATGCCAATAACCATGCCCATAGGCTATGTCAATAGTCATATCCATAAGTTATATCAATAATCATATCTATAATCCATTAATCATATCTATAGGCCATATCATTAATCAAAACTATAACTGTATCATTAAGCATATCGATAGACCATATTATTAATCATATATATATGCCATATCATTAATCATATCAATAACTGTATCATTAAGCACATTGATAGGCCATATTATTAATCATATCTATAGGCCATAACATCAACCATTTTGATAGACCATATCATTAATCATATCCAGAAGCCATATCAATAATTATATATATAAGCCATATCATTAACAATACCTCAAATTCACATTAACCTTTTAATATCCAACTAACATACTCATTAAATATATTTAATCTCCTTAAGTCCTAAACCTAATATTAATAAGGGCATATCATGCATAAATACATCTACAAGGCTAACATAAGTCTTGGCCAAAGGTAGGCTGGAGGGTTCGACTTCTAATCCCCAAAATCCATTTTAGGTAACTTCTATCTAGACTTGGATAAGGTATCTAAGTTTATTCCTAGATGTTGAGTAATCCATAAATAGCCCTAAGATAGTAAGTCTTCCCAAACATGAACACCTAAGTCACTGCTACCTAAAATAATAGCAACTAATACAATTTCCCTTAACTTAAGCAACTAAGGTTAATTCAACCCTAAATATGAATGACTAAGGCAATTTAGCCTAGCATGAGTAACTAAGACATTTCTAATCTAAACATGAGCCACAAAGATAAATTCACAAAATATATGAGCAGCTAAGCTAATTTCACCCTAGACTATGATTTCACGATACCCTAGATGGTCCAACTAGTTAGAATATTATCATTCATGCTTGCAACACCTAAATCCTATCACATATCTAGCATATAATCATAATCATACTATAAATATCTCAATCTAAGAATAAGGTAAACCTAGCCTACCTAGATGTCAAACAAAGCATGGGGAATTTGCTAAATCACTAATTTTACTTTCTAAGAAGCTTCCTCAAGGAGCCACGCCATCAAAATCATAATCTACTAATCAATATGAGAACAATAATACCCATAAATTATGATTCAGTTTTAAAATTATGTAAAAACCTCATATGGGGCCCATTTATGAAATAACACTTTTGGGACTAACACAACATACTATGCTCAAGGAATATTTACTCTAAAAAATGGGTGAAATTTGAGCTCTAATAGTTCTATAATCAAGCCACTAAGATTCTAGGGATTTTAGAAAAAGAAAAAGGATTTAGTCCTAAAATAGATTGAAGCTTACCAAAAATTCAAAGGAGAAACACATAAATAAACTATACCCAAGATCAAAAATCACTCACAATTGTTTATCCTAAGAGTTCCTACTATTTAGGGTTCAAATTTCTAAAGAATGGAAGAAGAATGGTGAAAATTGAGCTAAGTGGGGTATTTATACCCTTCCCAGGTATTCAAAATCTGCTAAAACATACATTGGACCACTTTAGAAGTCGGCGCTAAAGATCCTAGCTGACTACTAAAGCGGTCCCCCATTGAGATGACAGGCTGCTAAAATAGTCAGTTGGTGCTAAAGAGACTAGTGCTTCTGCGTCTATTTAGCTGCTATAACCACACTTTCCATGTTGGTCAGGTCCACTAAATCACCCAAAGATCTACAAAAGTTCCCTCCTCTAAAGTTCCCAAAAGGTCGCATTAGCGGTTGACTAGATTTTCTTACATCAGCTGGAGACTTGGAATATTTTGAGTCTTCGCCAACCCCACGGTATTCTTCTAGAATCCCATATAAACAAATGAACTATGCCACCTTATCAAATTCAACATTCCAGGCTCAATGGCACAGCTAAAATTTCCATTTGAGGTAGTTTCAATTAAAAGTAGGTCCCACCTTGTGTGCTATTTTCTTAACTTCTGGCTTATAGCCCAAAATGAGTCTGAAAGCCTCGGGACCCAAACTAAGGTTCCATATAACCTAAAATTAATGTCTTGGAGCTTTGTAAATGTCATAATTTGCATACGAGGTTATTTAAATGATGTTTTTGTTTGGTAGTCAATTTGAACCAATGAAGGCTTTAAAATAGGGAATTGACACTTAAAACCAAATAAATTGCATCAAACTGTTAGTTCCAACAAGTTATAAATGACTTTGGGGCAGCTATAGGAAAGATCTAAATGGTGAAACTAAGTAGAAATGTAGATCTTGGGCCCAACTAAGCTTCATGATGAACCAACTAAGTTTCATGATGAACTAAGCTTCATGATGAACCAACATTAACCCACATGCATTTAAATGTCATTTAGATCTAAATGGTGAAACTAAGTTATAAACCAACTAAGCTTACATCACGACCTTGGGCCCAACTAAGCTTCATGATGAGCCAACATTAACCCACATGCATTACCTCTATATAGACATAATCCTAAGATTTTCCTCAAATCTTGAATTCTAAGTAAAAGTTTTACTCTCCAACTGCTTGTTAAAGTAGGTTGTGAAGAATTCCCAAGAAAATCCCCCCATTTTATTTCACATGTCATTTTTATTAGCATTTCAAGTAATCCCTTAGTAATTTGAGCATCCATAGGGTTACTTGACAATGATCGCGTCACCCCTAATTATGGGAGTGAGTTGAGCATTATCAAAAATGGTGCCTTTGCTGGGGAGTAAAATATAGATTTTTCTTGTGTGGTGTCATTGTTACTAGGGAATACCTAAAGTGGTGTAATTTACTTTATTTGTTGTTTTTGAATCTTTTGTAGGTGATCAAAGTGTAAACGGAGCAATAAGTGATATCGAAGGCAATATAAGCCCCCTCGATGCCCCTCTTAATGATGAAGGCCAATTAAATGAGGTGGGACAAACAAGTGCAATTCGCATTCCGCCAACCAATGAGAATTGAGTGTTTCATATGGCTAGCATTATGCTTCACATGTTGAAAATGAAAGGGTTCTACATGGGTCAAGCATATAAGGCCCAGAATGTCCATTTGAAGAACTTTGTGGAAGTTTGTGCACTATTTAACATATCACACATCATACAAGAATCCATCCGGCTCTGACTTTTCCCGTACAAACTAATGGGTGAGGTAGTTTTATGGATTTGCTCACTTCCACCTGGATCAATTACATCATGGGAATAGCTTACTGCAGTGTTTATTGATAGATACTTCCCACCATACAAAATGCTTCAAAAGCGGGAAGAGATTGTGAACTTCCGCCAAATAAATGGAGAACCATTATTTGAAGCTTGGGAGAGATTTAATGGTAAGTTATCCCAATGCCCAAATCATGAGGTCCCGAAAAAGATTTTCCTCAAGATTTTCTATTAGGCTCTTGATCCATTAAATAAAATGGTGGTGGACAATGCGGTGGGCAGTTCTATAGTGAGATTGCATTAACTTGTGGCCTTCCAATTGATAGGAGATGTATCAAAACAAAATTAAGGTTGGCATACTCGAGACACCAAAGATTCCAAAACCCCTTCAACCACATCTGTGGAGACTAAGAAACAAAGAAAATGAGAAGAAGAAAAGAAGAAAAACATAGCCAAAATGATGACCCAACTTGAGCTCTTGACAAAGCATGTTATGGGTGCACCCACAAAAGTGGTAAACGTCGTAGCATCAAAATATTATGAAGAGGATGAAAAGGCAAAGGAGTCGGATGAATAAATCTAGTACTTAGCAAACTACTCGAGGGCTTCCCACCCTGCCTATCAAAGACAAGGTAGGAACCAAGGTTGGATGGATCGTAAATGGGATCAATATTGGAGAGATCATGAACGTGACTATGACCAATATATCCCTCCTCATGATTGAGCTAAATCCAAGGAATATAGTGTCATTGACCCCTAAAAGTTCAAGGCTGAGGATATGTTAGCAAGGATCTTGAATAGAGTAGAAGGCATAGACAAAATGGTTCGTGAGTTGAAGGGTGATTTCTGCCACCTCTCTTAAATGATGGTATCTCACTCCACCTATATCAAGAAATTAGAGACCCAAGTGGGGAAAATATCCACATAATTAAATACTAGACCTAGAGGTAGACTTCCGAGTGACAAAATTTCTAACCCTAAGAAAAACACGCAAGTCCTAGAAATTGTCACAAGGAGTGGAAGAGCACTTGGGGAACCTTTTAGAGGAGACATAAGTGAGAATATGCCCAAGGCCAAAGAAAAAGAGGTGATTCCTCAAAGAAAAGAGGTAAATAATATGAAAGAGGTAAATGAAAGCAATGAGGAAGTGGTTGAAGTTGAAGGGCCATAAGTTTAAGAAAGACCAACCATCCAAGTTCCTCCCTTGTTTCCTCAATGTTTTCATAAAAAAGAGGAAAATGAAAAAATGAGGAAGTTCATGGAGAAACTTAGCAACCTATCGATAAACATCTCATTGCTTGAAGCTATCCAAGAGAACCGAGATATGCTAAGTTGATAAAAAAGTTGATGTCCAAGAAGAAACTTGTTGTAGGTGGTGAACCCATAGGGAAGATGCTGAATAGTTGCTTAACTTGTTATAATTCATGAGCTGTGCAAAAAAGTAAATGGGAGATTTTGGAAGTAATCAATAAGTAGTAACTGAACTTGAGTACTTTGAGTTGTAAATAGTAGAAGATGAACACTAGGACTGTGTCCCCCCTAGTCTCTTAACTCCGTAAGTTTATCGTGTTCAGTCCACCTATTCTGTTGCTCTGCATGAAAAGTCAACAAGATATGTATTATCAACATGCTTGTGAACGCGTTGATAAATCTAACCCATTAATTTGTGAGTCTCAAGGCGTCGCCTTATTGCTCCTTCCCTATGACTTCAGTTCAACTATTACCTTTTGAGTCTCGAGTTGATTAGATAAGATGGCAAAATAATAATGATGGAAGTGAATCTCAAATAACTGTCTTAATCCTCTTTTCCTAATTACAAACTTCCTTGTGAGGATGATTACAAATATAGGCTATCCCCAAGATTCTACAGTAGCTTCGAGGTCAATTTATACAAAGAAGATTAAGATACATGCAAGTTACTTTAGAACAGATGAATCTCCCACTTTGCTTACATAGTTAATCCACCAGGGTTCCCACAACCCTAGTCAGGGAAGTTAGCCGCTCATGTTCATGAAACAATCCATGATAATCAATAAAGAAAGCATGTAATTAATTGCACAATAATAAGAAGAATAAAATCTGGAATCTACTATTGAATAAAAACCAAAAATCCTAAGAACAAAGCAAAAGTCTATAATACAGAATGTAAAAGTGCGTAAAGTAGTAAAAGATAAACCATAGGGTATGTATAGTATCTTAAAAATACTCAAAAATTCTATTAAAAATTGGAAAGGTAAAGTTAAGTTGGGACAGGTATGACTCGGTCATCTAGTCATATGTTCATCATACAAGTCATACTATGCCTCTCATATCTTTTCCAGTGTCTGGTCTCCTAAGGCTTCAATATTTTGTTCTTCATACAACTTCTGCTCACGAGTCATAACTGACCCTACGACTCGTGTCCTTCACTTGTTTCCACCTGGGACTTATGTCTTTCCAAGCTTTGAACACTGGTCTGCTTTCGGTTATCCTACATAAGTTGTACTCAGTCTTCTGACTCCTATACTTTTGAGACTTCAATTTTGGAAGGTAGCTTTAGATTTTTTTATTCTTAAAATTTCTTCAAACGGCTCGTATACTTGCTTATGACTCAGATGCTCGAGTCAAATTTTCTCAAAAATTTGTTTTTCTTCTGCTTTTTAGTTTTTGTTGTTCATACGAGTCAACCTCCGAGTAGTATGATGTGTTGAAGACTCATGAGAAAACTCATGCCTTTCTGCAACTTGGTCTTTTTAGGTCTTTTTCTTCCTTTTTCATTCCAACACTCTAGTAGACTTGTTTTACATGTAATAAATACAAAAGAGCATCATATCCACTAAAAAAACTAACTATATGCATAAATTCATGGTTTTAAGCATCGAAAGTTCTGTGTTTCCACAACACATCAGCCAATAAGAAAGATTGAGAGAAATTGCCCCTTTAGAGCCTTAATTGATTGCCTTGAAGAAAACCCTAGCCTTTCTTAAACCAAGGCTTGAGAGAGATTTAAGAGTGTTTAGTTGTGAATAATGTGTTAAGGAAGTCTCTAAAGGTGTTTTATGTTATGGGGTCAAAATGAATTATTAGGAAGAAATGTCCAGAATACCCCCAACTTAAACAGTTAAAATCCTACAGGTTGGTACAGTTGGACCCCTCAAATCGTATCTATACCATACAAGTGGTACCCTCCACTCGTAACTTGACCATAAATTTAGACACCATATTCTGTCCAACATACAACTCCTTATCCTAACTCGTATCATTACCATACAACAAGTACCCTTCAAGTCGTACCCTAAGAAGAACATCAAGGCTAGACACATATGGTTGGGCACTATACTTCTCATATCATGAGCATAGGACTCATCACCACCAACCCGTAACCACAATAGAAACCCAACCACCAGACACTAGATATCTTATAAGTTGGGTCACCTGACCTGTACCCATACCATATGACTACTATGGTGAGTCTTATTATGACAAGAAAGCTTAAGACTCGAGAAATTTGGAAGGGCCAAAACCCAGGGTGTTTTAATTCTCCCCCACTTGGATCATTCATCCTCAAATAATGGAACAAGGCAGTACAAGTATGATTAAACCCCCAAATATCTCTACCCTTACCTTTAACCAAGGTAGAAAAAAAAGATACCTAGGAAGTTAATCTTTCCTTTCACCGAGTTTGAAACAAAGACATTATATAGAACACATACCTTTTAGACGATTTTTTGTAGAAAAAAATAGGAATGAATACTTGGACTTCATGTCCTCTTCAGTTTCCTAAGTATTCTCTTCCACCTTGTAGTTCCTCTATAGAACCTTTACTGAGGCCACATCCTTGGTTCGCAACCGCCGAACTTGATAATCCAAGATCTCAACTAGGATATTTTCATAAGATAGGGAATCCAAAATACCAATATCCTTGATAGGGAAAATTTGCGATGGATCACCAATACACTTCCTCAACATAGAGACATGGAATGCCGAGTGAATAGAGCTCAAAATAAAAGGCAATTCCAACTTATATGCAATATTACCAACCCTTTTCAAAATCACATAAGGACCCATATATTGGGGACTGAGCTTTCCCTTCTTCCCAAACTGCATCATCCCTTCATAGAAGATACCTTCAGGAACACCCTATCTCCAACCTAAAACTCCAGGTCCTTTTACCGCACATCAGCATAGGACTTTTGGCATCTTTGGGAACCCTTAAGACTATCTCGAATCACCTTCACCTTCTCCATATCTTTGTGAACAAAATCCAGTCCAAACATATCCACCTCACCAAGCTCGAACCACCCAATAGGAGAGCTACACCTCCTATCATACAATGTTTCAAATGAAGACATCCCAATGGTAGAGTGGTAGATATTGTTTTAAAAAAATTCTACAATAGGCAAGTGCTCAACCCAACTACCACCATAGTCAATCACACAAGCACAAAGCATATCCTCCAATGTTTGAATAGTCCTTTCTTCTTGCCCATCTGAATGCGTGTGAAAAGCAGTACTCAAAATTACCTTAAACCCCAACCCTTTCTAGAATGACCACCAAAAGTGAGACAAGAACTGCGTACCATAATCGAAGATGATAAAAATAGGTGCCCCATGCAACTTTACAATCTCATGGAGATACAACCTTGCATAATCCTCAGTCGAGAAGTTAGTCCCCACTGGCAAAAATTGAGTTGACGCTGTCATCCTATCCACGATGACCCAAATTGAATCAAATTAATTTTGAAACTGAGAGAAACTGGTAACAAAATCCATGTTGATCATTTTCCACTTTTATTTAGGTAGCTCAATTTCTTGGTACAATCCTCTGGGCCCCATGAGCTCAGCTTTAACTTGTTGGAAAACTATTACTTGGCCACAAAATGAGCCACAACCCTTTTTATATTGTTCCACCAATACATCTTCTTGAGTTTATGATACATTTTTGCCAAACCGGGATGAACAAGTATTGCGACTCGTGTGACTCAGCCAAGATCACCTCTTGCAAACCATCTACATCGGAATCACATAACCTCCTTTGGTACAATAAAGTACCATCACCACTAATCTCAAAGGCCATCACCTTTTGCCCACCTACATCACTCTTGATCTTCATCAAGACAGGATCTAACATCTATTTCTCCTTGATTTCAGCACCAAGAGATGACTGCAGTACTTCCTGCACCAACACACCACTATCCTCAGAGTCTAAGAGGTGAACTCCAAGGTTAGCCAAATAGTGAATGTCCTACACCAACTCCCACATACCTTTATCCACGTAAGCCAAAATCCCCATAGATAATCTGCTAAGAGCATTAGCAACCACGTTATCTTTATCAGGGTGATAGTGAAGACTTATATCATAGTCCTTGAGAAGCTCAAGTTGTCTTCTTTGCTTGAGGTTAAGCTCTTTCTGAGTAAGAACATACTGCAGTCTCTTATAATTAGAAAAGACATCCACATGCACTCCATACAAATAGTGAAGCCAGATTTTCAGCATGAACACCACAGCTAACAGCTCTAAGTCATGAGTCAAATGATTTCTCTCATGCACCCTTAACTTTCTGGAAGCATAAGTTATCACCTTTCCATGTTGTATCAGAACGCAACCAAGTCCTGCATGGGATGAATCACAATAGGCCACAAACCCATCAGTGCCTTTAGGTAGAGTTAACACTGGAGCTAAAGTTAGTTTATCCTTCAGTTTCTCGAAACTCCCCTCATAAGCATTAGACAATAAGAACTTTACTTTTTTTAAGTCAACTTAGTTAATGGGGAAGCTATAGTAAAAAAAACTCTCCAAAAACCATTTATAGTAACAAGCTAAACCCAAGAAACTCTGAATATCAGTTGGAGTTATGGGTCTAGGCCATTTTTTCACCACTGTAACTTTTTTCTTATCCACCATAATCCCTTCACTAGAAATGATATGACCCAGAAAAGTGACAACATTCAACCAGAATTCATATTTTGAAAATTTGGCATACAATTACTGCTCTTTCAAGGTCTATAATATAATGCGGAGGTGATCGGCATGATCCACCTCACTCTTATAGTACACCAAATGTCATCTATAAAAACAATGACAAACAGGTCAAGAAACAGATAAAATACCATATTCATTAAATCCATGAATATCGCAGGGGCATTGGTAAACCCAAAAGACATAAACAAAAACTCAAATTGCTCATACCAGGTATGGAAGGAAGTCTTAGGGATGTCCATCTCCCTAATCTTTAACTGGTGATACCCGGATGAAAACTCATTTTTTGAGAAAAACTTAGCACGTTGCAACTGATCAAACAAATCATCTATCCTTGGAAAAAGATACTTATTCTTTACTGTTACCTTCTTCAACTACTGGTAATCAATACATATCCAAAGGGAACCATTCTTCTTACGTATGAATAACACCGGTGCACCCTACGGGACACATTAGTTCGGATGAAACCCTTATCTTAAAGATCTTTGAGTTGCTCCTTAAACTCCTTTAACTCACCTGGAACCATTCTATATGGGGGAGTAAAAATTGGATGAGTGTTCAGAATAAGATCAATCACAACTCAATCACCCTATTAGGAGAAACACCAGGAAGGTCATCAGGGAAGACCTTAGGAAATTCATTCACAACCGGGATAGAATTCAAAGAAGGACCATCCGAGTTAGAATCTTTAACTGAGACTAGATAATAGAGACACCCCTTGGAGATCAATCTCTGAGATCTAAGATAACATATAAAATTACCTTTAGGAGCTAGGTAACCACCCTTCCTCTCAATAACTGGTTTATTAGGAAATTTAAAGACAACCTTACGGGTCCGACAGTCTAGGGATGCAAAACACGAGTTTAACCAATCCATACCTAATATGACATCAAAATCAACCATGTCTAATTAAAATAAATCCATCACAGTGTCTTTACTACAAATAGACACCATACCCCCCTATAAAATCTTTTACCAATCACAGAGTTACCTATCGGGGTAGAAACAGAAAAAAGGTCTGAAACACACTGGGGACCAAAACAAAAATGCATAGCCACAAATGGGGTCACATAAGAGAGAGTGGACCCAAAATCAAGTAAACAATACATATCACAGGAAAAGATTTTCAATATACCAGTCCCACCATCAGGTGATGCCTTAGACTCCTGTCAGGTAGTGAGAGCATAAAGACGATTTCGACTAGTGCCAAAATTAGATGGTCCACACTTTGGTTCCCGAGATAATGATGAGGAAACTAGAACCCAGTTTACCCCAGAGGCAACCTTACCAACAGGATAATTTCTAAGTATATACCCTGGCTTACCACAACTGAAGCACTTATCCCTTCCTTCTTTATAATAACCCTGATGCAATCTACCATTGAACCTTCAAAGAGAATATGATAGAGCTGAATGGGCCCTACTATCCTGATATTGGACATCCAGTGCCCTGAAGTTGTTTCCACCTTGGAAATTCCTACCACCCGACGACTTTGGGTAGGGATCACTAAATGTCGAGTAAGACCCAGAGTTGCCCCACTTCTTCCAGGGAAACTTCCCACTATCCCTGCCACTCTGTTGTTATCCACCACCCTACTTAAATAACCTAAATTTCTTGCTCTATATCCCTTCTATCTCAGCTTGCTTTTTTTTTTCTTCTACTTGTTGCATATATATAACTAACCTAGAGATATCCATGTCCTTGATCAATAAGGCAGTCTTACTTTCCAATATAAAGTCTTGGCACAACCAGGAAGTGAACTTTCTTATTCTAGCCCTTATGCTAGAGACCATTTTTGGAGCATACCAAGATAACTTGTGAAACTTCAAGGCACACTCCTTGACTAACATCTTGCCTTGCCTCAGATTAACAAACTCTTTCACCTTTGCTTCCCTCAACTCCTGAGGAAAAAAGCAGTCCAAGAGAGTATTAGAGAAATCCTTCCAAAGAGTTGACTATGCATTGCACCTATTAACTAATCCCATTCCTCGTATCACTGGTACGCCACATCTTTCAGCGGGTAGGCACAAAAATCCACGCCCTCCACATTAGTGGCATGCATAACTAAAAAATCTTTTCTATTTCATACAGAAAACCATGAGTATCCTCCTCCACCTTAATACCAACAAAGATCAGAGTTTTCAACATAATTAACTGGTCAACCCTTATGGCCTCAGAAGATGGAGTAACAGAAGTACCACACTCTGCTTGAGAAGCTACCAATTGTGCCAACATATGGATAGACTGATAAAATTCATCATTCATCATATCATCCTTAGAAGCTCAAAGAGGACTTAAAGGAAATGATAAAACTCCAGGATGACAATCAGTAACTGTACCCCTAGCGGGTCTGGACCCCATATGTAGAACGGGTCCCATTAGCATTATCCGAGAGTAGGACAGAGGAGTTTTTGTGAGCATCAAATCATTGAGGAAGCATAATCTAAAAAGTGAACAAATAGATATTAGAAGAGAATTCAGGACCTTAGACTCTACAGCTTGAAATCAGAATAAGAAAGAGAAACATTCCTAAATGACTCGTAGCCTCCCCCTTATAAGTGTGGCATGCTACATACTATTAAAAAAGACTCTACTTGACACAGCTTTGTGGACTCCCAAGTGACCATGAACCTAGGTTTCTGATACCAATCTGACATAACCCAAACCAGGTCCTAGTCGTGTTGGGCATCTCAAGTCCAATTCAGATCAGAGACCACCCCTAATACCCAACCATAACTGCCTTGTACCCTATGTCGGATGAATTCCAAACATATAATAAGGTAGAGCAATTATAATTAAAAGGCATTTTATAAGGTTCATAACCATAACTATCCAAACATCCAACCAAGAACCCATCCAGTGTTAGCCCTAATAGCAATACTAATGCTAATGTTGACACCAACACCGATACCGCCCAGTCCCATAGTAGTTCCACAAAGCCTCTAACTAAAATCCAAGAACATCCAGTTGGTACATGTCCCCGACCATAGCTAAAACCAAAGTCCATGAAAGAAACATAAGTATGAAAAAAAGTCCATAGTATGAATTAGAGTCTTCTGGAGTATGGAAACTCACCACTTCAGTCCAACACAAAGTTGTTCCCAAATCCAAGACCACTGAGTAGGAGGAGTAGTATGGATGGTTCCTTCATCGTATGGGGATACAGTGCCTGAAGACAGGGTTAGGGGTGAACGCTAGTATGTACTAAGGAGTAAGGATAAAATAATGATATTATTGAAAACCAAAGTAAATTGTCATATGAAATAACATACATACATATATATACCATGCTGGGAAAGGGAACCAGGTTTAGCATGTATTTAAAACCTTTAACCAAGGTTGTATATCTTTACTTTCATAATCCACCCACGGGCTATATGGGTCCAGTGTTACCCTCTAAGAAGGCTCCAATGTGTATAGCTATACAAATCAGAGATATCATAGGGACCAGGGATTCCCATGTACCTTTCTCCCTCCATGATACATATAAACAAGTATAACTTGGGGGATTCCCGTATACCCCAACAAGTATATGGTCACCATGACTAACCCTCATGTTGGTAAACATGAGTTTCCAGTGTCTTTCCATCAGACTCACACCTTCACGATTAACTATTACAACCCACCATTATTTCCCTATTAAAATATTTAGCAAATAACTAAACCACCAATTCTAAGAGTCAATTATCAGGGTATTATGATATGGTATTTTCATATTGACTATTTCTTGCAAGCAATGTCATTAGCCAAGTATTAGGGGATTCCCATATACCCTACAAGATTTCTAATTAAACCAAAGTCATGCCCACCAAGGCCTGCCCCCAATCCATTTAAAATCAACCAAACCAATTTAAGTTCCACTATAATATTATGCAATGCAAAGTTTTTAATAATAGTCAAACTATGTGACAAAAGCATTCTCATAGGCATTTTAACAAACATGTTGAGGGCATAATATTTCCAAAACCAAAATCAAGTATCAATTGACCATTCCCATGCAAACACATGTTTCAAACCATAATTATAGCATGAACACTATAAGAAAAACATGGGTAACATTATCCAACCAAGAATAACCAAAACCCCCAACCAATATTTCAAAACCCAAACATTATCAAAATAGTAACATGAAAATAATTCATTAAAACACACTTTTAGTAGAACTAACAATGAGAGAGGAGTAACATGCCTTAGACAAAAAGAAAGATGGAGATAAATCACCTCTTTAGAGCCTTAATTGATTGCCTTGAAGAAAACCTAGAATTTCTTGAACCAAGTGCTTGAAAGAGATTTAAGAGTGTTTAGAGAGTGTTTGATTGTGAATAATGGGTTAAGAAAGACTCCAAAGGTGTTTTATGTCATGGGTTCAAAAGGAGGTGTTAGGGAGAAATGTCCAGAATACCCCCAACTTAAACTATAAAAATCTCGTAGGTGGGTACGGTTGTACCCCTTAAATGGTATCCACACCATACAAGTGGTACCCTCCACTCGTAACTTGACAAGAATGTTGGACACTATATTCTATCCAACATACGACTCCTTAGCCTAACTCGTACCTTCACCATATGACAAGTACCCTTTAAATCTTACCCTAAGCAGAACATCAAGGCAAGACATGGGAAAACATGTGGTTGGGCACTATACTTCCGTATCATGAATATATGACTCATCACCACTAACCCATAACCATAACAGAAACCCAACCACCAAACACTGGACACCTTACGAATTGGTTCACCTGACCCATACCGATACCATATGACTATTATGGTGAGTCATATAATAACCATAAAGCTTAAAACTCAAGAAATTAGCTAGGAACAGAACCAGGGTGTTTTAGTTTTAGTGGTGGATGATGTAATGATTTTATTTTTGGTGATTTTAGTGAAATATTCATTTCTATATGATTTGATCATTTTACCCCTCTATGTGGTTACTTTTTGGTATTTATGAGGTGTGGGGATAATTGGCATAATTCTCAATGTACTTCAATGTGATTTGTGTGAGAGTGTCATTTTGGTGACTTAAAAGGCCTTATAGTTGACTTTGGTCAATATTTTTTGATCTATGCATTGAATGGCAAAACTGACTATGCCAATAGATTTGGAACGTCAATTTTAGGTTGTAACATGGTTGGTGCGGTTTTATGGCTTTTATATCTCATTTCAACCGCCAGCTCAAAAAGTTGAGAAGTTGGGTCTGGAGGGTCAATTTTGTGAGAACGTTGTCTTCTTGAAGATCTGATATTGCCATTGAGTCCAAAAGGTTAAATTTGGGTTGGTAGTAAGATTATTTTGATTTTGTGCTTTAGATCCCATTTAGATCCTTGGTTCGTAAATAGTGTAAATAGGGTCCCAGGGGTTAATTTTATAATAGTAATTCTTTTTGAAAATTTTATGATTCCATTGGATCTGGAACGTGTTTTAGAATCAAATTTCACCAGTGGATCATGTTCATATGATTCTAAATGAGTTCTGAGGGTTAAAAATATTTTTTGAAGATTATTTGTACTGGTGTAGGTGCTAAAGAGGATGGTCGACCGCTTTAGTGGCCTTTGAACATTTGAAGAGGACTCTTTAGCAGCCAAAGTGCCACTTTAGTGGCTATCACTGATGGTTAAGACTAAAATTGACCCCATTCCGTATTTTTGACATTTTTGAGTTAAGAAGCATCGATTTTAATAATTTTTATACATTTTTCTCATTTACTCAATTTTTATGAATTTATAAATCCATTTATCCATTTGAAAAGAACTTCTATTTTATTTTTATAATTTCCGCCTAAGTTGAGTATCAAAACCCCATTTTCACCATTGTTGGGGGTTGGGAGTTCGAATTTGGATGATTCAAAAGGGGTTTTCAAGATTTATTCCATGGGTAAGTTTCTAATCTTACAATTATCAATTTTTCTCTCAATTTTATTTTCAAAACAACTTCAAATTCTTGATTTCAAAATGGGTTTTGGGGGGTTTTTGTCGGTAAAGCTTGAAAATGGTTTTTCTTTGATTTGAACCTTTTTTTAACTCGTTTTAGCATAAATTTTCAGCATTAGACAATTATGATTTTGGGGAACATATTTCTAAAATTAAATTATGATTTTACCTTTCTTTTTTCAAAAATCCATTTGAGGGTCTATTTTGACCCCATGTGTGTATCATTGGCTTTCTTTTGATGCGTAGATTCTATATTTGTATATTTTAGTTAATTTGGGGTCCATTTGTGAGGTGAAAGCTCAGTGTAGAAGACCTATTTGTACTAATTTCAGCCTTTGAGGTAGGTTATGGATTAACTTTCTTCAAATCAGGTAGGGTAGTTAGTATGGATGTAGAATAATATTAAGGGCGTGGAAATCAATTATGAAAATGGATATATTATTAGGTCATGCCCGTGTGAGGGCCTATATTATTGTGAATTGGTGGTTTTGGGACATTACTTGCTACGGGTGACGGTATGGGTTATTATATGATATTGGCTTTTATGTATGTATAATTCATAGTATCTGTCAAGTGAAAAGCCTAAGTAGCAATTTATGTGGTGTCAGTGGCATATTATTGTGTACTTCTTTCTATTGGTGTATGATTATGTTTGATTCATGGATTATGATGCATACTGTGTGGATTTTGGCTCACATGGTTGGTATTTTGGTTGGTTATTAAAATTTCTCATTATGGTTGGTTGTGAGCATTGTATCATCATATTATATGCACTTGTGAAACACTGGTACCACTGTGGAAATACTAGAAACACTGGCTTGTGACATCTTTATATACCCTCTACCGAAGGATGTGCCTAAGAGGAGTCATGGATATTGGTATTGGTTAATGGATTATGTATGGGTTGTGAACCACTCCATGGGTCCTACCTTGGAAGAATAGATCGGTAGGTGTATACAAAGGTTGTGTGATAACCTCATGCATTACATCATCATTGGCATTGCATCTTATACTGCATATACCTATTATTGTTGTATGTTATGCTTGATTTATGTCTAAATTCATATATTGCTCGTGATACAATGGTACCACTATAGAAATACTAGAAATACTAGCCTTGTGACATTATTATAGACCCTCTGTCGAGAGGTATGCCCGAAAGGAGTCATGGATATTGGATTACATATGGGTTGACGAACGCCTTATGGATCTTACCTGGAAGCATAGCTTGGTAGGTGTATACAAAGGTTGTGCAGAAACCTCGTACATCATATCAAATTATCATTATCATCATCATTATCACCATCATCTTAATGATCCTTCAGGTTATTTTTTTTATTTCTACTTACTTTTGCCATTTAGAACATTCCTATAGATGCCTTAAGTCACTTATGACTTATTGGAACTGATGATAATGCTCAAAATACACCTCTCAATTGAGAATGTAAGCGATCGTTGTCAATATAAAACCTAACTAGGTTGGGGTCGAATCCCACAGGGAATATGGTGTGAACTTAAGTCATTTTTTATTTAATCAACTGATAGTTGATGTTTCTTGAAATGGGGGTTTTTAGTTGAACAAGTAATTGTTAATCACTTTAATCAGTGTTCATAATCAAGAGTTTATGAAAAAATAGAATTATGTTCACTAGGGATTTTGGTACTTGACAGATGATACTAGTGGTTCAAGATTCTCACGGTAGGTAGGACAACAAGTTATCTTTATTGAAGTTATGCTTAAATGTATCTTGACCTGCTTAAGCATTTAATTACTTAATCCTCTCGGACTTAGGGAATTTATATTCACTGCCCAGATTTTACCTCAGGTTAACCAACCTTGTTACAACGCTGATTATTAAATGGAAGTTTAGTGCTTCCAAGTCCCTGTTGATAATTCACTTCCCACTATATTTGATTTCTTTCTCAAGAGAATCAAAGCAGGTGTTATCTATCGTTTGCAACCAACAGACAATAATTAAAACATCAGAATTATCAAGAAATCCTACCACCTTCCGAATCCTGAACACTCAGCACCTTATCAAGACCTAACCCTAGATCCCATAATTCAGGTTAAAGGAATTTAGCCATGCATGATGTAATAATGGAAGAAACTATATGAATTCATAATTTGCAAGATAAACTTACCAAAAGATGAATAACAACTAGTGAATCTCAGATTAGATCACAACAGAAATCCCAAAATAATGATTAATTGTCTTCAAAGTAATTGCTTTTTCAAGCTAAGAAGTTAGAGAGAGAAAATATCAAAATATCGTGTCTAAAAACTCAAGGTTCGGTCCACTTAAGAAAACCCTAAACAAAGCTTTAAATAGTTCACCCTCATTATGGAAACAAAATAATAAAATTCAGAAATTCTTTGGATTAGGTGATGCCATTTGTGATATCCTATCAGGAGGCTGACGACTTATCACAAATGTCGTTAGGTTCCTATTTTCTTTGGACACTTTCTTCCTAATGCTAATGACAAACAGTGACGCCCTATCATCTCCTTGACGACTTATCACAAATGTTGTCAACTCTCTGCTTCAGTTCTCATGTGCTTCCTTAGGCTGACGACATTCTTGACGTCTTATCATCTCCTTGACGACTTATCACAAAATGTCATCGCAACTTTTAACTTAGGCCAATTCTATGGCTATGGATGACGATGAATATGATAGCTTATCATAGGGCTGACGACTTATCACAAATGTGGCCAGCCACACTTTGCCTCTATTTACTTCAGATTTCAGCTCATTTGCTTCCATCTTGTTGGTTCTCTAACATATTTGCTTTTTCTGAAAAATCAAACATAAAACAATCAAAAATGACAAAATTTGCTTAAGACTTCACAATTATTCTTAGTTAAAAGCCTCAAGTATGTTAGCATTAGCTCACACATCAACTGCCAGTATGGTTACCAGGCAGTTTCTTTAGTTTTTTAGAGATAATTCGTTGTTTTGAAGCCTTCTTTAATTCAAATTGGCTATTGGGAATAAAATTTTGTTAAAATACCACGTATGCCAATTTTGATAGTTCCAATAGCTCTAGAACATCACTTTTAGGTTAGACGGACTTTGGTTCGGGTCCCGAGGATCCCAGACTCATTTTGAGTTATTAGTTGGACGTTAAAAAAATAGAAAGTATGTGTGGGACCCATTGTTTGTCAAAATAACCTAACATGGAAATTTTGACTACTCCATTGAGTTCGAAACATCGAATTTGATAGGGTAGCATCATTCATTTATGCATATAAGATTCTGGATGAATCACGAGGATTTGGCTAGATGGTGCCTGATATTTGGAGTGACTGCTAAAGCGGCCATTTGGTCACTTTAGAGAAGGGAGCTTTAGTGGCCCATTGGGTACTCCAGTGGCCTTATCTCAACCTATGGGTACCACTTTAATAGCACGTAGCTGCTTTAATGGCTTGCACTAAACATCCCAAGGTCTGCTTTAGCGGCATGATATGTTAGTGGGGGACCGCTTTAGTAGTTAGTTGGGCATGGTAGCACTTATCGCTAAAGTATCCTAGTGTCCGCTTTAGAGGTATTTTTGTACCTAGGAAGGGTATCAATACCCCACTTAACCTAATTTCACCATTTTTCTCCCAGTCTTAATAGAGTAAATCCTTAAATCATGTGGAAACTTGGGAGAACTATTTGTGGGTAATTTTGGAGCTTTGTTACAGTTTATTTATTTGTTTCTCCTTCAAATTCGTGGTAAGCTTCCATCTATTTTAGGATTAAACCCTTCACCTTGTTCTAAAATTCCTATAATTTTGGTGGCTTGATTATAGAACCATTAAAGTTTGGAATTCACCCATTTTTAGGGTAAATATTCCTTAAGCATAGTGGGAGTTGTGTTGGTTTCAAAAGTGTGATTCCATAAATGGAACCCACATATGATTTTATGTAATTTTGGACCCAAGGTACAATAGTACAATAAGGGTATCTTTTCTCTCTTATTGATGAGTAGATTGTGATTTTGATAGTGTGTCACATTGCAAAAGTTTCTTGAAAAGGAAAATTGGTGATTTACCGAATTCTTTGGGTTTTTCTTGGATGTCCAGGTAGGCTAGGCTTACCTTCTTTAAAGATTGAGCTATATCGTAGTATGATTATTATATTATGCTAGATATGGGGTAGGATTTAGGTGTTGGGAGTATGAATGAGAATATTTGGATTAGTTAAACCAGTTAGGCTAATCTTGAAATCATGAATTAGGAGTAATTAGCTTAGTTACTCATGTTTTAGGTGAATTTTATTTCGTGCCTCATGTTTAGGATGGAAATGCCTTAGTTACTCAAGCAAGGTGAAATTACCTTAGTCATTCATTTTTAGGGTTGAACTGGTCTTAGTTGCTTAAGTTAAGGGAAATTGCCTTAGTTGCTATTATTTTAGGTGGGTTTGACTTGTTGTTCAGGTTTGGAAAGAATTAGTATTTTAGGGTTATTTATGCCTTACTCAACATCTAGAAATGAACTTAGATACCGTAGCCTAGTTCGGATAGAAGTTTCCTTAAATGGATTTTAGGGATTAGAAGTGGGGCCCTCCGTCCCACCTTAGGCTAAGACTTGACTCATGTTTACTTTGTAGACTTATTTATGCATGATATTACCCTTATTAATGTTTTGTTTAGGACTTGAGGAGGTTGAGTATATTTGATGAGTATGTTAGTCGGATATTGGAAGATATGTGTTAATTCTAGGTATAACTTGATATGACTAATTATTAATGACATAGATATGATTAATATTATCGCTTATACATATATATGATTATTGATATGGCTTCTAGATATGATTAATTATATGACTTATAGATATGGCTAATTATATGGCTTATATATATTTGATTATAGATATGGCTTCTAGACATAATTAATGGTATGACCTATCGATATGATTGATATTATGGCTTATAGATATGATTAATGATATGGCCTATCGACATGATTAAAGATACAGTTTTAGGTTTGATTAATGATAGGCTTATAGATATGACATGGCTTATAGAAGCGATTACTGGCTTATAGATATGATTAATAATATAACTTTTGGATATGTCTATTGATAAGGCCTATGGGTATGGTTATTGGCAAGACTTAATAGATACTGTATTGGTATGGTTTATGGTTATGAGTACCAATATGACTTATGGTTGTGATTCTTTGTCCGAGTATGGGTATGATTAAAAGGGATGGTCTATAGTAATACCTCATTGGTATAGTTTATTAAGTTAGTTTATCAATATGGCATGTTGATGCGATTTATTGATACGGTTTAAAAATATGAGTTCCAGTTCGAGTCTGACAGTTGATGATGATGTTAATAATAAGTTCTAATTAACGTTTGGTGAATGATGATAATAAGGATAATACTATTGCATTCCGATTTAAGTCTGACATTAGGAATTATGTACTAGATGATACGGTTCAGATAGATTCTCGGTTATCTTATGATAATTTAGTAATTATGTCTACTCAGTTGTTTATTTTCCTTGACTATACCATCTAGGCTTATGGGGGCCGGATTGGGTTATTTACTTTTCCGCACTTATTGGATTATGGGGGCCTATCTTGTAGCTATAGTCGTGTGATATTTATTTTGTTAATTCCTATACATTTATTTATTTATCTACATCGGTTTTGGAGCTTGATTTGAAGTTTACCCCTTTCAACCTTGACTTAGTTAAATTTATCTTGTATCTTATCGTATTTATATCATGATTTAGTTTAGTCAATCGATGAGGCCTACTGAGTACCCATGGTTTTGGAACCGATACTACACTTCTATACCCTTTTATTGCAGATCCAAATACTAGTTTGTCAGAACCCGACTCTAGGCCTAGTGGGGATGTGTAACTCAAGCCCACCGAAGGCCGGATACAACCCCATTTTCCTAGTCACTTAGAATAATAAATATAATAGTAGAAGAAACCGAAACATAATGTGAAAGATAGATAGATAAATAGATAGATAGATAGATAGGTAGATAGGTAGGTAGATAGATAGATAGATAGTTAGGTAGATAGGTAGATAGGTAGATAGGTAGATAGATAGGTAGATAGGTAGATAGATAGATAGATAGGCAGATAAATAGATAGATAGATAGGCAGATAGACAGATAGACAGATAAATAGATAGATAGATTGATAGATAGATAGCTATATAGATAGGTAGATATGTAGATAGGTAGATAGGTAGATAGGTAGATAGGTAGGTAGATAGCTAGATATCTAGATAGGTAGATAGCTAGATAGCTAGATAGGTAGATAGCTAGATATCTAGATAGGTAGATAGCAAGATATCTAGATAGGTAGATATCTAGGTAGGTAGATATATTGGTAGATAGATAGGTAGGTAGATAGATAGGTAGATAGATAGGTAGGTAGATAGCTAGGTAGGTAGATAGCTAGGTTTCTAGATAGATAGGTAGATAGCTAGGTAGCTAGATAGATAGGTAGATAGCTAGGTAGCTAGATAGGTAGTTAGCTAGATAGCTAGATATCTAGGTAGCTAGATAGCAAGCTAGATAGGTAGGTAGATAGATAGCTAGATAGCTAGCTAGATAGCTAGCTAGATAGATAGGATAGCTAGATAGATAGCTAGATAGATAGCTAGATAGATAGCTAGATGTATAGATGGATAGATGGATAGATGGATAGATAGATAGATAGAGAGAGATAGATAGATAGAGAGATAGATAGATAGATAGATACATAGATAGATAGAGAGATAGATAGATCGATAGAGAGATAGACAGAAAAACAGACAAACGGACAGACGGACAGACGGACAGACGGACAGACAAATTAACAAATGGAGATAGCCAGACAGCCAGTCAGACAGAGAGCCAGACTGACTGACTGACAGAAAGATAGATAGGAACTAAGAGTTAATAAATAGTAACCACCCATACTTTATCCACCAAAGCCTCTAAATCGAAATACCAAGTTAGGTTGGGACATGCCCCCATCCTTTGAAAAAAGGGAGCCAAAATATAAAAGACACTGATGTGATTTGGATACTCATAAAGAAAGCAATAAAATTTCCAACCTTTCCAAAAATGGAGGCTCACCACTTCAACAAGGACCAATCGACGAACCAGAATCACCTAACTCTGCACAAGGTAACCGAAGAACTCCTCTGATTCTACATCATAAAATAATTTAGCATCCAGGGACAGTTAGCGGGGTGAGCACTTTCATGTAACTCAGGGAAGGGATAAAATAATTCGATAATCAAATCAGTCCAAAACCATTCAAAAACCATATGCTCACATTCATACATACATATATATATATAAGATGATGGGATAAGGAAAAAGGTTTAGCATGAGATTTAAATACCATTAACCTAGACTATGTAGCTCTAACTGTTCTAAGGGCACCCATGGGCTATATGGGTTCTACTCCCTCTACAGAAAGGGTCCCAGTGTGTGTTTGCCACACAAACTAGGAAAATCTGAGGAAGGGCCAAAGACACCAAGGCTCCCACCATTACAATATATATATATAATGTGTGACTATGTACACGGTCACCAACACCCCCCACACAGGCAAATTTGGTTTCCAGTATCAGTCCCACCATGACCTCCACCTTCCACGATGAGCTACACAACCCCCTTTAAGCCTAATTTAAAACCATTTACATATTCCTATCCACTAACCAAGGATTCTTTTAATTAGGAATTTACCATTGGTATCATCATACCAAATAAATTAAAGCTTGCAAGCCAATTCCATTTATGCCATACCAAAACCATTTAGACAATTTGACTCCAAAGTTCTAATTAAATCCAATCCATGGCCACCAAGGCTTTCCAAAACAATTTTAAGTTCCATTAACCTTTTATGCAATGAGGGGTTCCAAAAGTGATTTAAACCATATGTATTTCCATGTGAAAAGCCAATTTCACAAGTTGGGTTGACGATAAAGCCAATTCCAAACCATTAAACTATAAAGTTTGGGGAAACCCATGTTCCCTTTTCTAATTTCCCCCACACATGAATTTATTTAGTTTAAACCCAAAAGATAACACATAATAATCAATTCAAAACCATAGGGAAATTAATTTGTATGATAACCATTCCAAACCCCTCAACCCACATTCAAATTTCAACAATTAAAACCGCATAGATACAATTAAATACATGCTTTGTACAAAATTAATTTAGGGAAGAGATACATGCCAAAAGACATGAAGAATTTTAGAGAGAAAATCATTGATTGAATCCTAAGTGCTTAATCCTTAGAAATCCCAACTTCCTTTTGATTTAGGAGAGTTAAAGAGGATAGAAGTGTGTTTTGATTTGTTTATGGATGATAATGAGACCCTAGAAGTGTTTTTAAGTTATGGGTAATGAGTTAAGGATGGGGAAATACCGAAAATCCCTTAATAAAATTGTGTAAGGAAACTATAACCATTCATTACAGGTCAGGTGATGACTCATAATGACTAGCTACGAGTATTTCCCTGGACTCGTAGTCTAGGTAGAAATATTGGGTACCTATACCTTTATGGTCACTAGTACCTCCCCACGACTCATGACTACACCTTTTGACTTATAGGGCCTTAGTCGTGGTCAGGACAAAAACATTAGGCCACCTTACTGGAATGGCTATGATTGGGACTATAAAACTCGTGAAGAGCGCCTATGACTCGTCACCTAAGCCGTACTCCAGATAGTGAGCACAATTATATGGAAAATATTAAGAGTCCAAAACCAAGGGTATTACATTACCCCTCCTAGGATCATTCATCCTGAATGAGGAGTCAAGGAGCACATTAGTATGATAACAAGAAACAATGCTCACATACCTAAATGACATATTCAGAAAGCCAAAAGAAAGAGAACAAAAATCATACCTCAAGCATTTTCATCCAACGTGGGGAATAGGAATGGATATTTAGACCATCACCAAAGCTACATCCTTAGTTCTCAACCTATGAGCTTGACTATCATATATCTCTATTAAGACTTTCTCAAAAAATAAGGAATCCAAAGTATCAACATCATCTACTGGGAAAACCAAACAAGGATCACCTATACACTTCTTCAACATCGACACATGGAAGACAGGATGAATAGAACCCAAATTCGTAGGAAAATTTATCTCGTAAGCAACATTCCCAACTCTTCTCAAAATTTGATATGGACCAACATAACGGGGGTTGAGCTTCCCTACCTTCCCAAAGATATGAGAATTTCAAGAACAGCCAATCGCTAACTTTAAACACCAACTCCCTTCGCCTCATATCCGCATAAGACTTTCGGCGACTCTAAGTGGTCTTAAGCTCTCTCTAGTCACTTTCACCTTTTACATGGCTTGGTGAATCAAATTAGTACCAAAAACCTTATTCTTACCAACCTCAAACCACCCAATAGGAGACCTATACCTCCTACCATATAGAGCCTCAAAATAGCCATATGAATACTCGAATGGTAACTACTATTATATGCAAACTCAATAAGAGGTAAGTGATCCACCCAACTACCGCTAAAATCAATCACACAGGACCTTAACATATCTTACAAAGTCTGAATAGTCCATTCTGCTTGTCCATCCATTTGAGGGTTAAAAGTGGTGCGAAGGTTCACCTTAGTACCCAAACCTCTTTGAAACAAATGACAAAAGTGAGAAGTAAATTGCATACCTCAGTCTTAAATAATGGACACTGGCACACCAAGCATCTTGACAATCTCATGATTAAATAATTTAGCATAATCCTCTCTCGTGTAGTTAAATCTCATGGGAAAAAAGTGACCAGACTTAGTCATCCTATCCATAATGACCTAAATTGAATCATACTGATTGCGAGACCGTGGAAGACCCATAATGAAATCCATATTGATCATCTCCCACTTTCATACAGGCAACTCTATCTCTTAATACTTCCCGCTAAGCCTTACTTGTTCGACTTTCACCTACTGATAGACCATACACATGGCTATAAAATGCACCATATCCTTCATCATATTTCTCCACCAATAGATTTCCTTTATGTCATGGTACATCTTTGTCAAACCCAGATAAACTGTATACCTAGACCCATGAGCCTCAGTTAAAATCCTCTCTCGTAAACCATCAACATCAAGAACACACAACCTACCTTGATACATTAAGATACCATCTCTCCCAATCTCAAATGCCATAACCTTCTTCTGACCTATATCTTTCTTAATCTGTATAAATATAAGATCTAAAGTTTTCTTCTCCTTCACCTTAGCACCAAGAGATGACTTAACTATATCTTGAACAATTACTTTCCCTCCTCAGAGTCTAGAAGGTGAACTCCCATGTTATCAAACTAAATATCCTTCACTAATCCTTGCTTCACCTTATCCATATAAGAAAAGCTTCCCATGGTCAACTTTCTAAGAGCATTAACAATAATATTAGCTTTACCTGGATGGTAGTAAAGATTCATGTCATAATCCTTGAGCAACTCAAGACATCGCATATGCCTGAGATTCAACTCTTTTTGAGTGAACACATACTGCAAGCTCTTATGGTCTAAATACATGTCCACATGCACCCCATACAAATAATGACGCTAAATTTTCAATGCAAAACCCACAACCTCCAACTCTAAAATATGAGTTGGGTAATTCCTTTCATGAACCTTAAGTTGTCTAGAAGGATAGACCACAACATTACCATGCTTCATCAACACATAACCAAGTCCTATACGGGACATATCATAATATATTACAAAACCCTCAGAGCCCTCAGATAGGGTCAATATTAGAAAAGAGGTCAACATATCCTTCAACTTTTATAAACTACCCTTATAAGCATCAGACCATAAAAACTTTACCTTTTTCTGAGTCAACTTCGTCAATAGAGTTGCAATAGAAGAGAAACTCTCCAAAAACCTCCTATAATACCCAGCCAAGCCCAAGAAGCTCCTTATATCAGTTGGAGTCATGGTTCTAGTCCACCTATTAACTGCCTCAACCTTTTGTAGATCCCCCATGATCCCTTCACAAGAAACAACATGCCTAAGAAAAGTCACAACATTCAATCAGAACTCACACTTAGAAAATTTGCATACAACCTCTGATCCTTAAGAGTCTGCAATACAATTGGAGGAGATTGGTATGATCCTCCCACTTTTAGAATACACCAAGATATCATCGATGAAAACTATCACAAACAAATCTAAAAACTGCCTAAAAGCCAATTCATAAGATCCATAAAAGTAGCCAGAGTATTAGTCAACCCAAATGACATAACTAGGAATTCATAGTGACAATATAAGGGTCAGAAAGCAGTCTTAGGAATATTAATTTCTTGAATCTTCAACTAATTATAACCCAAATGAAAGTCAATCTTAGTAAAGCATCTAGCACCCTAAAGCTGGTGAAAAAGATCATCAATCCTAGGAAGAGGGTACTTATTCTTCACTGTAACCTTATTCAACTGATGATAATCTATACACACATGAACAAATGCTAGGATGGATGAAATACTTATCAAGAAGACCTTTCAACTGCTCTTTCAACTCCTTTTACTCTACCAGATCCATTTAATAAGGAGAGATAAAAATAGGATAGGTATTCAGTAGAAGATTAATCCCAAAGTTTATTTCCCTATCAAGAGAAATTTTGAGAAGATCATCAGGGAACACCTTAGGAAAATCATTAACCACATGGACAGAATACAAAGAGGGAACCCTATAATCAGAATCAATAACCCAAACTAGGTGATAGAGACACCCCTTAGAGATCCACTTTTGGGATCTAAGATAAAATATAAACCTTCCTTTAGGTACTAAGGAACTTCCCTCCATCGGGTCCTACAACCTAGAGAAGCATAGCATGAATGAAGCCAATTAAAACACCTTAGTTTCTGGACCTTAGAAAATTTCCTAGAATTCTGATCTCTAGATCCAATATGACTTATGGTAAGAGCTATATGTTATGGTAAGAATGGTGAAGTTTGGTCATATACTGACCAGTGTTGGTTGGTGGGATGGATTTTGGTTACTAGAATGGATACGACTTAGGGGTATGAGTCGTATGTGGTTACAGATCATTTTGTTCTTTAACTTAATCTTATACTTGGTTACTTAGGATGTATCTAAGTATGAGTGGCTCACCATGATCCATAATTTAGGGTACGAATCATACCAAGGACTCATATGGTGTACAATGTCTAATTCTCCAGGTATTTTATTCTGACAGGGATATGGGTTATGGATACAGATCGTATGTTATGGTTACAACTTGGTTGGATGATTTGTATACTGGATAGTTTTTTATGAAAGGGTTAATTCTTAGATACTAGTGGTGTATATCAATCGTATTGGAAGGGTATAACACATGAGGGCCAGTCATATCCCTATGATGGGATTTTGTACAACTTAAGTGAGGGTATTTTAGATATTTTCCTACTTATATTAATAGGGTCCCATGACTTCTAACTTACTTCAGAGGTTATTTACCCTAATATTCTATTCATTAATACTTAGAAACTCTTCCTAAAATCTGCATAATTCTATTAAGAGCTTTTGTACAAGGAAAGCTAGGGTTTTAACCAAGAGATCAATTTGGGGCTTATCTTGGTGATTTATTTCCATCATCATATTGGTTTAAGGTAAGTTTCTTTTCCCTCATTGTTAATTTAATTAAAGGCTTGGTTTCTATAAATGTTTTCATGGTTTTACTATTGCATGACTTTGGCTTTCAAATATGATTTAGGGGTTTTGATGTTAATTGCTTGGTTATGGTTTTTCATGGTTTTAATTATTCTTTTATATGCATTAATTATGGTTTTGGATAATTGGATTGCATAGGAATGGTTTAATGGTAATTGGAATTGATTTTGGTCATATTATGCCCCTAATGTGTTTGATAAAATGCTTATAAAGATATGTTCATTGTATTGACTTCTTTTAATGGAACACTTGCATGTTTTAAACTTGGTAAAGGAATCATGCATGGTTTAAATAGTTTGGAAAGGATAAAGTCTAATTTTTTATACTTAACATGAAAGTCACTCAAGTGGTTTAATATGGTAAATAGAAGGGCACTTGAAAGTCCCCTTCAACCTATAAATGGTTTCCTATGGATGATACTTGCAAGTAAGGGTTGATATGATGATACCAATATCAATGGACTTAGTTAATAAATGGATAGTAGTTTAGTTATTTGGAAATTAGTTTTAATTGGGCAATAATGGCGAGAGTTTTAGCTAAGCCATGGAAAGTGGAGGCCTCAGGAGGATCAAAACTATAAACTCATATTTGCCGATATGAGGTTGGTCTTGGTGATCGTGTGCATGATGTCACACTTTATTTTGGGAATGTACTAGTCTTCCCATGGGATACTTCCCTATTCATGAGTCTACACACACTAGGTCCCTTTCAGTAGAAGGAGCTAAACCCATATAGCCTGTGGGTAGTTTAGGATGGCAAAGCTATATAGACCAGATAAAGGTTTTAAAGGCATGATAAACCCGATCTTTTTTCCTAATATTTTTATATATATATGTAAGGTTGTATGCATCATGGATAGTTTTACTTGGTTTTATAAATGACATTATTTAATCCTTATCCTGAGATCATGTTAGTGATCACTCGCTAACCCTATTTACTGGTGCCTGTATACCCACACTATACAGGAATCGACCATTCTACTCCTCTTCATAGTGATTGACTTGGGGATAATATTTGGACTAAAGTGGCGATCTTCCATCCTTTCATAAGGCTTCATTTCATGTTATGGATATTTCTAGACATTTTAGTTTTATTATGGATATTTATTTTGGATATGGTTGGGGGCATGTACCAACTGAATTTCATTACTCTTTTGGATAGAGTCTTTGTGGTACTTCTATGGGTTCGTATAGGCAGGATCGGTATAAGGGTCAAGCTTGGCATTAGAATAGGTTAGGAGGCTGGTATCATTAGACATAATTTCTCACTGTTGCATCGTACTTCATCGGACTTTGGAAGCCCATTACGATAAGGCCCTAGGGAGGGTCTTGTCAAGTTGGAATCAGATCCTAGGTTCATGGTCAATTGGGAGTCCACAAAGCCATATTGAGTAGAGTCTCTTTAATGGGTATATTGCGTGCCACACTCATAAGGGAGAAGCTACAAGGCATTTAGGAATATTTCACTTTTTTGGTATTCTATCTTCAAGCTTGAATTCTAAGTCCTAGACACTTCTTTAATCCTTGTTTGTTTATCTTTCAAATCATGTTTCATAGATCTGGAACAGAAGAAAATTCTTCTATCCCATCTGGAGGTAAGGGTTTCATCCTACTTCTGGGGTTCATTTTTGATCTCACGGTCCTCTTCCTGATAGTTTTAGATTTCTACCAGTTGCTACTATTCCTCCTCAAGGAGAGGTGACTAATGCAAAATTCTATCAGTCTATTTATGTTATTACTAAGCTAGTTGCTTCTCAGGCTGAGCGGGATGTTCTGGCGCTTTGTCTACTGAGGGCACGAGTGTTGTCCAATTTATTTAGATAGGTCCTTCCACTTTTTTTGGAGTGAGGGTGAAGAAGGATATAATGGCTTCTTGGATGAGATGGAAAAGATATTTTGGGTGATGTAGGCTACGAATGAGGAGGGGGTTAACTTTGCATCTTATCATCTCAAAAAAGTTACATATCAATGGTATAAAGAGTAGGATAGGGATAGAGGAGATGTAGAGGTGTCGACCTTATGGGATGCCTTCTCTGGTGCTTTTCTGGATCATTTCTTTCCCAAGAATTGAGGGAAGCAAAGATGGAGAAGTTTGTGAACCTAAAGTAAGGGAGAATATATGTCAAGGAATATGCCTTGAAGTTTCACTAGTTTTCAAGGTATGCTTCTAATTTAGTGGCTAACATGCGGGCTAGAATGAAGAAGTTCGTTTCTAGGTTAAATCGAGATCTAATTTTTGAGAGCAAAACTGCCTTGATGATTAAAGATATAGACTTCTTTAGGTTGACTTTTCATATGCAGCTAATGGAGGATAAGAAGAGGAGGCAGACAGAGTTCGGAGATAGGCAAGAAAAGAGGAATGGGTTTTTTTATCAAGGAGGTGCTCAGTCTTATCGTGGTAGAGATGGTGGCAAGTGGCAAAAAAAGACGTAAGGGAGTTCTAGTTTTGACTCATCTGCTAGTGATCCTTATCAGTCGAGCAATAGGCGTCATCATGGTGGTGATAATTCTCGGGCACAAGGTGCCCAATCTTAGGCGAGCAGAGGTCAGTAAGTTTCTTCATGTCCTCTATGTTAGTTTTTTGGTCATCCTCATCTGTGTTATTACAATAAAGGAAGGGACAAATGCTTTTAGTGTGGCCAGGTAGGCCATCGGCACAGGGATTTTCTGATTAATAAGGTTGCTTCAGGGGCGAATAAGATTCCTGTGGCTTATCTTCTACTCCTGCACCTAGTGGTGTGGCATCCAATTCTGTTACTGCTCCTGTTTCTAGTGTTGGTCAGAATAGGTTGTATGCTTTAGCATCCCGAAAAGAATTTTAGGCATCACTTGATGTCGTTACTAGTACATTATAGCTTTTCTCTTGCAGCGTATATTGTTTGCTTGATCTAGGGTCTACTCTCTCTTATGTGACTGCTTATATGGCTATATCTTTTGGTTTTGATCCAAAAGTTATTTTAGAACCTTTTTCTATTCTACCCTGGTAGGCGACTCGATTATTGCTAAGAGAGTCTACAGGGGTTGTGTGGTATCTGTTGGTGGTAAGAAGACCTTGGTGAATCTTTTTGAGTTGGATATAGTGGATTTTGATGTTATTCTGGGTATGGACTGGTTACACTCTTGTAACGCATGCTTGGATTATCGGACCTATTGGGTTATCTTTAGGTTCCCTGGTGAACCTATTATAGAATAGAAGGGTGTTTCTTTGGATCCTAGGGGGAGGTTTATTTCTTATCTTAGAGCTTGGAGGTTAATCTCCAATGGTTGTCTTTATCACTTGGTTTGGGTTAAAGATTCTAACTCTGAAGGTCCTTTTTAGTCAGTTCTGGTGGTTAATGAGTTTTCAGAGTTTTTTTGGATGATCTTCCTGGTGTTCCTCTGAATAGGGAAATAAAGTTTGGTATTGATTTGCGTCTGGACACTTATCTAATTTCTATTCCTCCGTATTGAATAACTCCAGCTAAGTTAAGGGAACTCAAGAATCTTCTAGATAAAGGGTTTATTAGTCCTAGTGTATCTCCTTGGGGTGCACCAGTGTTGTTTGAGAGAAAGAAAGATGGTTCCCTTTGGATGGGCATTGACTATAGGCAGTTGAACAAGGTGACGATCAAGAACAAGTATCCTCTTCTAAGGATAGATGATCTGTTTGACCAGTTGCAAGGTTCCAAGTTCTTTTCTATGATAGATCTCCAGTTTGGGTACCATCATCTAAAGATTAAGGAGGTGGATATCCCTAAGATGGCTTTTCATACTCAGTATGGGCACTTTGAGTTTTTGGTGATGTCATTTAGATTGACTAATGCCCCGACGGCATTTATGGATCTGATGAATAGGGTATTCAGAAAGTATTTAGATCTCTTTATTATTGTGTTCATTGATGAAATTCTCATTTCTTCGAAGAGTGAGGTGGATTATGTTAATCACCTCTATGTGGTGTTGCAGACCTTAAAAGAATAGAAGTTGTATGACAAGTTCTCCAAGTGTGAGTTTTGGTTGAACGTTGTGACTTTCTTGGGTGATATTATTTCTAGTGAAGGGATCATGGTGGATCCACAGAAGGTTTATATGGTAAAGAGGTGACCTAAACCTAAGACTCCATCCAACATTCTTAGCTTTTTGGGCTTAGTTGGGTATTATAGAAGGTTTGTGGAAAGCTTTTTGTTGATAGCTTCTCCTTTAACTAAGTTAACTAAGAAAAAGGTTAAGTTTTCTTGTTTAGATGCTTGCGAAGGGAGTTTCAAGAAGTTTATGGATAAGTAAACTTTAGCTCTAATTTTTACTTTGGCGGAAGGCAATAATGGGTTTGTGGTTTATTACAATGCATCTCGGGTAGGGCTTGATTGTGTGTTGATACAACATGGAAGGTGATTACCTATGCTTCCAGGCAGTTGAAGGTACATGAAAAGAATTATCCTACTCATGATTTAGAGCCGTTGGCAGTTATGTTTGCTTTGAAAATATGAAGGCATTATTTGTATGATGTCCACCTGGATATCTTTTCTAATCATAAGACCCCACAATATGTGTTCACCCAGAGAGAGCTTAGTCTCTGCCAGAGGAGATGGCTTGAGCTTCTTAAGGATTATGATATGAGTCTTCACTATCACCCATGTAAGTCTAATGTGGTTTTTGATGCTCTTAACAGGTTATCCATAGGGATATTGACTCATGTAGAGGAAGGAAAATGAGAATTGGTTAAGGATATTCACCATTTGGCTAATCTTATAGTTTATCTCTTGGACTCCAAGGATGGTGGTGTGGTGATCAAGAAGTGGTTCGATCGTGTCTTGGTGCAGAAATTAAGGAGAAACAAGTGTTGGATCCTATCTTGATGAATATCAAGGGTGATATTGGTGGGAAAAAGGTAGTGGTGTTTGAGATCATTGGTGATGGTACTTTACGCTACCAAGGGAGGTTGTGTGTTCCTGAGGTCGACGGGTTGCAACAAAGGGTTTTGGTAGAGGCATATGAGTTGCGCTATATTGCTCATCCCAGCTCAACTGAGATATATCATGATCTTAAAGAGATATATTAGTGTAATAGTATGAAGAGAGATGTGGATGATTTTGTGACCAAGTGCATGATATGTCAATAGTTTAAGGTTGAGCACTTGAGGCCAGGAGGGTTGCATAAAGAAATTGATTTGCCCGTATGGAAGTGGGAAGTAATTAATATGGACTTCGTTATCGGTCTTCCTCAGTCTCAGAGTTAGTATGATTTGATTTAGGTTATCATGGATGGCATGACTAAGTTTGTGCACTTTTTGCCAGTGCGAACTACCTTCTTGATGGAGGATTATGAGAAGTTGTATCTTCAAGAGATTGTGAAGCTGCATGGGGTGCCTATTTTGATTATTTCTGATCGTGGCACGCAGTTTACATCTCATTTCTAGCAGTCTTTCTAAAAAGGGTTACGAACTAAGGTTAGTCTGAGTACTACTTTTCATCCGCAGACGGATGGGCAAGCAAAGAGAACTATTCATACATTGAAGGATATGCTTTGGACTTGTGTGATTGACTATAGTGGCAATTGGGCTGAGCATCTACCTTTGGTGGATTTTGCTTACAATAATAGCTATTATTCTAGTATTGGTATGGCCCCTTTTGAGGTGTTGTATGATAGGAGGTGTAGATCTCCTATTGGTTGGTTTGAGCTTGGTGAGGCGGACATGTTTGGTCCCGACTTGGTTTACCAGGCTATGGAGAAGGTGAAGGTGATTCGGAATAGGCTTTAGGCTTCCAAAAGTCACCAAAAGTCCTATACAGATGTTAGGCATAGAGACTTGGAGTTTGAGATTGGGGATAAGGTTTTCCTCAAGGTATCTCCCATGAAGGAAGTAGTGCGGTTTGGCAAAAAGGGGGAACTCAGTCCCTAATATGTGGGTCCTTATGAGATTTTGTGAAAAGTTAGTAATGTTTCTTATGAGCTGGAGTTACCTCCTAGCTTGAACATGGTTCATCTGGTCTTTCATGCTTCCATGTTGAGAAAGTACATTGGTGATCCTTCTTCAATTGTGCCTTTGGAGGGGTTGGATATTTCAGATACTTCGTCTTATGAAGAGGTTCCAGTTGAGATCTTGGATAGGCCGGTTCAACAGTTGTAGACCAAGGATATGGCTTTCATTAAGGATCTTTGGTGGAACTATAAGGTGGAAGAAGCTACTTGGAAAGAAGAAGAGGACATGAAGTCCAAATATCTGAATCTATTATCTGCTCTTGGGATTTGTGCAGAAGGTATGTTTCTTCAACATATCTTTGTTTTCAAACTTTGTTAAAGAATAGGAATATGTTTAATAACATAATGCAAATGACTCTAGCGTGTAGTCACCCCTACCTTGTCCATCATTCGAGGATAAATGTTCCTAGTGGGGAAGACTAAAACACCTTGGTTTCTGGACCTTAGAAAATTTCCTTGAATTTTGGTCTCTAGACCCAAATAACTCATGGGTACGAGCCATATGTTGGAGTACAGATGGTATGGTCCAATCGTATGCTGACCAGTGTTGGTTGATGGGATGGATTTTTGTCATTGGAATGGATAGACTTAGGGGTACGAGTCATATTGGTGGTTACGAATCATTTGGTTCTTTAACTTAATCTTAGACTTGGTTACTTAGGTTGGATCTGAGAACGATTGGATCACCATGAGCCATAAGCTAGGGTACGAATTGTACCAAGGATTTGAATAGTTGACAGTGTCCAATTCACCAAGTATTTTATTCTTCCTGGGATACAGGTCATGGATACGGATAGTATGTTGTGGTTATGACTTGGTTGGTGTAATACCCCGTATATTTCTAAGCTTGAAAATGAACCGTTGTTCCTACACATGAAACCTCCTATCCTATGATTCATATTGTAGTACATGAATTAGGATGAGTATCCTAGTGATAATAGAGCTTATGATGTGTTAAGCATGTTCATAAGAGTCACTTAGAGTAAGCCAAGCTAAGAACTTTTGAATCCACCAAGTTTTCGTGTTTGATTTCACATAGGTCATCTTTGAACGAGCATAACTTGGTTTATAGGTGGTATATTGGCATATTTATACCCTCCAAATTGTATAGAATTGAATAAGCTTTCCGTCGATACCAAATAAAACGGACACTCGGTGAAGAAGTTATGGCGATTTAAAGTTTCAGCAGCGTCATTTCAGTCAGTGGCGCGTCGCGCCGTAAGCAAAAATGACATTTGTCAATTTCCAATGTCTCTCCGTGATTCCACTGTGTTGCGGTGAGTTTCCAGGTCACAAACGGGGGGCAACGCTATATCTTCGCATCGCGCCAGGGACCCAAATTGGGTAATTTTCATAGAAATTAAATGACGCATCTAGAGAGGTATTTGGGTCATCTTTCCACCCCTATATATATTCCATAAACACGAAATTAAGCCCTTATTTCACCAAAACATACGCTTTCTCTCAAAATCCTCTCAATAGCACATTAGGGTTTTCAATTGGGGATTCAAGTACAAGTAAATTTCTCCATCAATCATCAAGAATCTTCCATCTAAAGTATGCATAGTGTTCATCTATGGAACCATTTCGTTCATAGAGCTCAAGAACCATGTTTTAAATATTATATTGTGATTGTCTTGTTGTGATATGACCATGTACACATTGATGATTGTTTTTTAAGTTTCAAGATGATATCTAAAGGTGTTATCATGAAGTATATGTGTTCGTTAGTTGAAATCCATGAACTTTATGTGGTTTAAAATGGGGAAATTCATGAAAACACACCTAAGCTAAAAGAATACATGCAAAGTGTTTGATAAAATGCTTAATGTGATAGATTCATGTCCCATGATTTAGTAGTGCTTAAATGACAAGTCCATGCTCTATGATTTATGATTTCACATGAATTCCACGTGATTGATATTCGTTGTTGTGATATGAATTGAGCATGATATTGAAACTATGTAAGTATACACATGCTAAATGAATTTCCCTTCCATACGTAATATGTTGAGAACTATGCTTAGTGTGAAATCCCCTACTTATGATATGGTGAATTGTCGACTCCATTTTTATGATCAAGTCAGTTATGTGTGTCAGTTTCCTTCCATCATGTCCTGGGGGTACTAGTACCCAAAAAATATAGTTTTGTGCCTAGATTCATGTCACGTTATCATGATAATCTCAGTAAAGCCATAATCTATAGAACTCAGTCAGTCATGTGACTCAGGAAATCTCAGAAATCTCATGATCTAAATAAATTCTCAGATAGTAGTACTATTCCATGAGTCAACGGAAGTCAGTTACTCAGTCTATATACAACCAGTTAAATCATGTTCAGTCTCTTCAGATGGGAGCAGAAGTTAGCACCAAGTGAACACAAGGATGGGAACTCACCTGCCAGTTTAGGATGTGATTCTTAGTAGTCATCCTTATGTTCCAGAACTACGTAACCAACGTAGGTTGAGACATCTTAACCTGCCAGATTAGGGTTGATGAGGTGGCTTAACCTATCAGTTTAGGGTTCCCACCATTCTCATTCGAGTATCTTCCAGCTAAGGGTCACTCACAACTGTCCTTACCAGTGGCGCGGTATTGACACCCTTCCAATCGGGGCAGAAATTGGACCCCAACCTAGCTATATGCATTATTGGGGTATGTCGGTTACGGAACTACCTCCCACAGTTTCAGTCCCAGTCTCATTAAAAGAACTCAGATAGTTCTTCAGATTTCAGTATACCAGGACTATCAGTTATAGCCAATTCAGTTACAGTACGGAACTCAGGTAGTTCCATCAGATTCAGGACTGTCAGACACAGTCATCTATGTTATCAAAATTTAAGTATCAGTCATGTCAGATAATAGTAAACCATGTATTAGTGTACAGATCTACATATCATGTATTCACGATTTTTAGTTACTATGTATGCATATTTGTACTCTTACGTTCATATCAGTCAGTCAATTAGCATTGTTCATTCATGTAAACCCTTTTGCAGTTAGCATACCTCACTCGTATACTCAGTACTCCCAGTCGTACTGACGTATTTATGTTATGGTGCTTTCTTTCATGTTACACCATAGGTTCATAGACATGAGTTCCAGATCAGCAGTAGCATTCCAGTCACAGAGTCGCAGTGAGTCCTCATCCATTCAAGGACGATATAATTTTATTTCATTCATTATTTCAGTTCAATTTTGCTAGACGGAGTTAGTTGGAGACATTTTCCTTCAACTCCTTATTTCAGACAGTATTTAGAGGCTTTTAGATTTAGTTCAGATTTTAGATTCAGCTTTTAGTTGTTTTGGGTATTTGTTACCCTATATGGATGTTATTATTTATCAGATATTCTATTTAGTTGAACCTTATGGCCTATTATTCATATTTTCTGCATTCTACAAGTATATTATGAAAAGTACAGGTACAAATATCAGTCATGGGTTAGCTTGTGGTCCCTCGGGGTCATAAGCACCGTGTAGCATTCTGGTTCAGCAAATCAGGGCGTTATAAACTTGGTGTCAGAGTCTTGTGCATGGGTGTGTTATGCACCACATTTATGTGCAAGAGGCTATGAGATGGTTTAGGAACAGTTTCCCTTCTTTCAATATTTATGTCGTTCTAGTGAGCATAATATCAAGTTAAACTCTCAGCCTAATTCGTTCTTCTCTTATTTCAGAATATGCCTCCAAAGAGAAGAAATCATCCCTCTTCTTAGCCCAAAGATCCTTTGGGTGAACATATTTCTCATGCAGAGTTTAGGGTTGCATTCACCACACTTGCTCAATCTGTTGCTGCCCAAAATGAACGGCCACCAGTTATTCCAGCCAATCCGGTGGCTAAATCAGCCACAGCTAGGATTTGGGACTTCACCCGAATGAACCCTCCATCTTTCTTCGGGTCTATGTCTGATGACGACCCTCAGGAATTAATTGACCAAGTACAGAAGGTCATAGACATCATGGGAGTTACTTCTTGTCTGAGTGCCGAGTTATCCACATACTAGTTGCAAGATGTGGCTCATACTTGGTACAAACAGTGGAAGTCTGAGAGGTTAGAGGATCCAGATCCCATTGAGTGGGAGAAATTTTTCATGGCTTTCTTAGATATATTCTTTCCCCAAGAGCTGAGAGAGGCCAAATTTCTTGAGTTCATCAACCTCAGGCAGGGAAATATGACGGTTAAAGAGTATTCTCTAAGATTTACTCAGCTAGCCAGATATGCTCCTCATATGGTTGTAGACAACAGGGCTAAGATGAGCAAGTTCGTGTTAAGAGTGAATGATAGTGTGGTAAATGAGTGTAGGTCTACGATGCTGAATAGTGATATGACTTTAGCCAGGCTCATGACCCATGCTAAGCAAATAGAGGAGCAGAACATTAGGACTAGGGAGAGGTAGAACAAGAGAGCAAGATCAGGCAGTTTCAGTTTTGCTCAACCCAAATCAGAAGGATAAAACCGTTTACAGTTTCATCCTAAGCCAATAGTTCCATCTCCTTCCTCCGCCAGTGCCTCAATGCCAAAATTCAGAGATGGCAACAGAGATTGAGCACTAGGATCTAAGTCTCAGGGAAGTGTCAGCAGTGCCCGAACTAATCCCCTGGGTCAGACTTATGGTAAGAACCACAAAGGTACCTGTAGAGTTGGTAGAAATGTTTATTTTGGTTGTGGAAAGCCAGGCCACAGGATTAGAGAGTGTCCGCAGTCAGGTCTACAGGGTCAGCAGAATCATTCCACATCCCATTCCGGTCGCCCAAATTAGCAGGGTGCCACTTCCAGTGCTACTAGTGGGCAATGCCCAAATAGACTCTATGCTCTTCATACCCAATAGGATCAAGAAAATTCTCCTAATGTCGTTACTGGTCCGTTGTAGATTTTCCATGTTTATGTTTACGCTTTGCTAGATCCAGGTGCATCCTTGTCTTTTGTTACTCCTAATATAGCAGGAAATTTTGGAATTAGTCCCAAAATTTTAGCATAGAACTTTTTAGTAACTACCCCAGTGGGTAAAACCATCATAGCTCGGCGGGTAAACAGGAACTGCCCGATTATGATATTTCAGAAATCCACATCAACAGATTTAGTCAAGTTAGAGATGACTGATTTTGATGTCATTCTCAGCATGGATTGGCTTCATTCCTGCTATGCCACAGTTGACCGCATAAATAGGATAGTTCAGTTTTAGTTCCCAAATGAGCCCGTCCTAGAGTGGAAGGGTAGTACTTCATCTTTTAGGGGCCAGTTTGTTTCCTACCTTCGAGCAAGAAAACTGATTTCTAAGGGATATGTTTATCATCTCGTTCATGTTAAAGACTCTGGTTCCGAATCTCCTAGATTTGAATCACCCGATGGTTAATGAATATTCATATGTCTTTCCCGAAGATCTTCCAGGCAATCCTCCCAAAAGGGAAATAGACTTCGGTATTAATCTCAATCCAGATACTCAGCCTATTTCTATTCCGCCATATAGAATGGAACCAATAGAACTCAAAGAACTGAAAGATCAGTTGAAGGATCTCTTAGATAAGGTATTCATTAGACCCAGTGTTTCCCCGTGGGGTGCACCAGTCTTATTCGTGCGCAAGAAAGAAGATTCTCTTAAGATGTGTATTGATTACCGTCAGCTCAACAAAGTCATAGTCAAGAACAAGTATCATCTTCCTAGAATATATGACTTATTTGACCAGCTTCAGGGTGCCAGATATTTCTTCAAGATAGACCTCAGATCAGGCTATCATCAGCTTAGAGTTAGAGAATATGACATCCCGAAGATAGCTTTCCGTACTCGGTATGGTCACTTCAAATTTCTAGTTATGTCCTTTAGTCTTATCAATGCCCCAGCCTCTTTCATGGACTTGATGAACCGTGTATTCAAGCAGTACTTGGACATGTTATTCATATTCTTCATAGATGATATCCTGGTCTATTCTCGCACAGAGCGTGATCATTTAGACCATCTCAGAATTGTTCTTCAGACTCTTAGAGATCATCAGCTATTCTCCAAATTTAGTAAGTGCGAGTTTTTGCTAAGGTCAGTAGCATTTCTTGGCCATATTATTTCCGATGATGGCATTAGAGTAGATCCTCAGAAGACCGAAGTGGTAAGAAACTTGCCTCACCCTATCTCTCCATCAGATATCAGGAGTTTCTTGGGTTTGGCTGGAAATTACAGGCGGTTTGTTGAGGGATTTTCTTATATTGTATCCCCTATGTCCAGATTGACTCATAAGAAGGTCAAGTTTCAGGGGTCAAATCCTTGCGAGAAGAGTTTTCAGGGATTGAAGACTCGACTCACCTCAGCTCCAGTCTTAGCTCTTCCAGATGGTTCAGATGGGTTCGTAATATACTGTGATGCATCCAGAGTAGGTTTGGGTTATTTCCTCATGCAACATGGTAAGGTCATAGCCTACGACTCTAGATAGTTAAAGCCCCATGAGAAGAATTATCCTACTCATGATCTTGAGTTAGCAGCCATTGTATTTGCATTGAAGATTTGGAGGCATTATCTATACAGAGTTTATGTAGATGTCTTCACAGATCATAAAAGTCTCCAATATGTCTTTTCTCAGAATGATATCAATCTTCATCAGAGAAGGTAGTTAGAGCTCTTGAAAGATTATGACATGAGTGTCCTTTATCATCCGAGCAAGGCCAATGTTGTGGCCGACGCTTTTAGAAGACTCTCCATGGGTAGTGTTTCTCATGTTGAGGATAGCAAGAAGAAAATAGCTCAGGAAATCCATTAGCTTGCCAGACTAGGTGTTCTCTTAGTCGATTCTTCAGAGGGTGGTGTATGTGTTCAGGATAGTTCAGAGTCATCTCTAGTTTCCGAGGTGAAAGAAAAGCAAGACAGGGATCCTAGCCTTGTTAATCTAAAATAGTCAGTTCAGAATCAGAAAGTAGAGGTTTTCTCCCAAGGGGGAGATGGTGCCATTCGTTGTCAGGGTCGTCTCTGTGTTCCAGGTGTAGATGATTTAAAGAAGCGAATTCTTGTAGAAGCGCATGGAGTGCGATACTCTATTCATCCAGGAGCTTCTAAGATGTACCGCGACCTATGGGAGATCTATTAGTGGAGTGGGATGAAGAGAGATGTTGCAAAATTTGTGGCTAAGTGCCCTACATGTCAACAGGTTAAGATAGAGCATCAAAACCCTAGTGGTTCCATGCAGGAGTTCACCATTCCTACTTAGAAGTGGGAAGAAGTGAACAGGGACTTCGTGATGAGTTTGCCTCGAACTCGTCATCAGCATGATTCAGTTTGGGTCATTGTAGATAGAATGACCAAGTCAGCCCATTTCCTTCTAGTCCATACCTCTTATTCATCCAAGGATTACGCCAAAATCTATATCAGGGAGTTGGTCAGATTACATGGTGTTCCATTATCTATCATCTCAGATAGAGGTACCCAGTTCACCTCTCACTTCTGGAAAGCATTCCAAAAGGGTTTTGGTACCCAAGTTCATCTCAGTACAACTTTTCATCCTCAGACAGATAGTCAAGCAGAAAGGACCATTCATACTCTTGAAGATATTCTAAGGGCGTGTACAATTGATTTCAAGGAAAGTTGGGATGACCACTTGCCTTTGATTGAGTTTGTACAACAATAGCTATCATTCTAGTATTAAAATAGCTCTGTTTGAAGCTCTCTATGGTAGGAGGTGCAGATCTCCAATTGGGTGGTTTAAAGTTAGTGAGGCCTCAATCATAGGGCCTAACTTAGTATTCGATGCCTTAGAGAAAAACCAGTTAATCAGAGAAAGACTTCGGGCTTCTCAGAGCCGACATAAGTCGTATGCTGACATTCGTAGAAAGGAACTTGAATTTGAGGTTGATGACTATGTCTATCTAAAGATCTCTCCCATGAAGGGAGTGAAGCATTTCAGCAAGAAGGGAAAGCTCAGTCCCTGATATGTTGGTCCCTTCAAGAATTCTCAGTCGCTTAGGCAATGTAGCTTATGAGCTCGAATTGCCTTCAGATCTAGCCTCAGTTCATCCAATATTTCATGTCTCTTTTCTCCAGAAGTGTATAGGTGATCCATCATTCGTAGTCCCTATTCAGATCATTGAAAGTCAGAACAGTCTCTTCTATGAGGAAATTCCAGTTGAAATTCTAGATTGTCATACTTGTAGATTGAGGAACAAAGAAGTCTATCTAGTCAAAGTTCTTTGGAAAAATCAGTCCGTTGAGGGAGATACTTGGGAAGAAGAAGTAGACATGTATACTAAGTATCCGCACCTCTTCTCCACCAATCTAGATCAAGTTCAAGGTAACAATTCTCCTTAAGCTTATTCAGTTTACCATTCAGTATTCTATACAACTTGGTATTCAGTTCATGTTCACGTTTCATCACAAATCTGGTATCAAGTACCATTGCATATTCAGTCATGCATTCATGTATCAGTCTAGTGTATAATCATGTATCTAATATATATTCTCATTGGGAGAACTCAGCTATCAGAAATCTCAGTTATGCATTCATGAATTAGTTACTCATATATCAGTCATGCATGTCCAGCATGATATGTTTAGCTTATCATTTATTTCTATCATGAGATCATATTCTAGTAGTGTATGTGTTGCACGTACTCTAGTTTATCGTCTATCCTTATTTCCGTTAGTCTCATTTGAGGACGAATATTTCCAAGGGGGAGATATTGTAATACCCCGTATATTTCTAAGCCTACACATGAAACCTCCTATCCTGTGATTCATATTGGATTACATGAATTAGGATGAGTATCCTAGTGATAATAGATCTTATGATGTGTTAATCATGTTCATAAGAGTCACTTAGAGTAAGCCAAGCTAAGAACTTTTGAATCCACCAAGTTTTCATGTGTGATTTCATATAGGCCATATTTGAACAAGCATAACTTGGTTTATATATGGTATTTTTGCAGATTAATACCAACGAATTGTATATAATTGAATAATCTTTTCGTCGATACCAAATTCTCCTAAAACAAACACCCGGTGAAGAAGTTATGGCGATTTAAAGTTTCAGCAGCGTCATTTCAGTCAGTGGCGCGTCGCGCCGTAAGACAAAATGACATTTGTCAATTTCCAGTGTCTCTCCACGATTCCATCGCATTGTGGTGAGTTTCTAGGTCATAAAAGAGCGGCAACATGATATCTCCGCCTCCCGCCAGAAGCGCATATCGGGTAATTTTCACAGAAATTAAATGACGCAACTAGAGGGGTATTTGGGTCATATTTCCACCCCTATATATATTCCATAAACATGGAATTAAGCCCTTATTTCACCAAAACATACTCTTTCTCTCGAAATCCTCTCCAAAACACATTAGGGTTTTCAATTGGGGATTCAAGTTCAAGCAAATTTCTCCATCAATCATCTAGAATCTTCCATCTAAGGTATGCGTAGTGTTCATCTATGGATCCATTTCGTTCATAGAGATCAAGAACCATGTTTTAAATATTATATTGTAATTGTTTTGTTGTGATATGACCATGTACACGTTGATGATTGTTGTTTAAGTTTCAAGATGATATCTAAAGGTGTTTTCATGAAGTATATGTGTTTGTTAGTTAAAATCCATGAACTTTATGTGGTTTAAAATGTGGAAATTCATGAAAACACACCTATGATAAAAGAATGCATGCAAAGTGTTTGATAAAATGCTCAAGGTGATAGAATTCATGTCCCATTATTTAATAGTGCTTAAATGACAAGTCCATGCTCTATGCTCTATGATTTCACTTGAATTCCACATGATTGATATGTGTCGTTGTTGTGATATGGATTGAGCATGATATTGAAGCTATGCAAGTATACACATATTGTATGAATTTTCCTTCCATACATAAGATGTTGAGAACTATGCTTAGTGTGAAATCCCCAACTTATGATATGGTGAAATATGGACTCCATTTTTATGATCAAGTCAGTTATGTGTGTCAGTTTCCTTCCATCGAGTCCTGGGGGTACTAGTACCCAAAAAATATAGTTGTGTGCCTAGATTCATGTCACTTTATCATGATAATCTCAGTCAATCCATGATCTATAAAACTCAGTCAGTCATGTGACGCAGGAAATCTCAGAAATCTCATGATCTCAATAAACTCTCAGATAGTAGTACTATTCCATCAGTCAACGGAAGTCAGTTACTCAGTCTATGTACATCCAGTTAAATTATGTTCAGTCTCTTCATATGGGAGTAGAAGTTAGAACCGAGTGAACCCAAGGATGGAAACTCACCTGCCAGTTTAGGGTATGATTTTTAGTAGTCATCCTTGCGTTCCAGAACTACGTAGCCAACGTAGGTTTAGACATCTTAACCTGCTAGATTAGGGTTGATGAGGTGTCTTAACCTGTCAGTTTAGGGTTCCCACCATTCTCATTCGAGTACGTGCCAGCTAATGGTCACTCATAATTGTCTTTACCAGTGGTACGGTATTGACACCCTTCCAGTCGGGGCAGAGATTGGACCCCAACCTAGCTATATGTGTTATTAGGGTATGTCGGTTAAGCAACTACCTCCTACAGTTTTAGTCCCAGTCTCAGTAAAAGAACTCAGATAGTTCTTCAGATTTCAGTATACCAGGTTTGTCAGTTACAGTCAATTCAGTTATAGTATGGAGCTCAGGTAGTTCCATCAGATTCAAGACTATCAGACACAGTCATCCATGTTATAAAATTTTTAGCATTAGTCATGTTAGATAACAGTAAACCATGTATTAGCGTATAGATCTAGATATCATGTATTCACGATTTTTAGTTACTATGTATGCATGTTTGTACTCTTATGTTCATATCAGTCAGTCAGTTAGCATTGTTCATGCATGTAAACCCTTTTGCATTTAGCCTACCTCACTCGTATACTCAGTACTCCCAGTCGTACTGACGCATTTGCACTATGGTTCTTTCTTTCATGTTACACCATAGGTTCAGAGACACGAGTTCTAGATCAGCAGTAGCATTCCAGTCGCAGAGTCGCAGTGAGTCCTCGTCCATTCGAGGATGATATAATTTTATTTCATTCATTATTTCAGTTCAATTTTTTCAGATGGAGTTAGTTGGAGACATGTTCCTTCAACTCCTTATTTCAGACAGTATTTAGAGGTTTTCAGATTTAGTTCAGATTTTAGATTTAACTTTCAGTTGTTTTGGGTATTGGTTACCCTATATGGATGTTATTATTTATTAGATATTCTATTCAGTTGAACCTTATGGCCTATTGTTCATGTTTTCAGCATTCTACAAGTATATTATGCAGAGTACAGGTACAGATATCAGTCATGGGTTAGCTTGTGGTCCCTCGGGGTCATAAGCACCGTGTAGCATTCTCGTTCAGCAAATCGGGGCATTACGATTGGATGAGTCATATACTGGATGGTGTTTGATCCAAGGGATGAGTCTTGGATATGAGTGGCTGATACCAATCATATTGTGAGGGTATGACTCGTGAGGTCCAGTCATATCCATGTGATGGGATTTTGTGCAACTTAAGTGGGGGTAGGCTGGACATTTCCCTACTTATCTTAATAGGTTCCCCACGACTTCAAACTTACTTGGGAGGTTATTTACCCAAATATTCTATTCATTAACACTTAGAAACTATTCCTAAACACTCCATAATTCTCTTAAGAGCTTTTGGACAGAGGAAGCTAGGGTTTCAACTAAGGGATCAGTTTGGGGTTTATCTTGCTGATTTCATTCCGTCATCATCTTGGTTTAAGGAGTGTTTCTCTTCCCTCATTGTTAATTTAATTAAAGGAATGGGTTATATGAATGTTTTCATGGTTTTACTAATTCATGACTTTTGTTTTCAAATATGATTTAGGGGTCTTGATATTAATTGTTTCGTTATGTTTTCCCATGGTTTTAATTATGCTTTCATATACATTAATGGTGGTTTTGGATAATTGGATTGCATGGGAATGATTTAATGGTAATTGTAATTGATTTTGGTCATATTATTCCCCTGATGTGTTTGATAAAATGCTTATAAAGATATATTCATTGCATTGACTTCTTTTAATGGAACTCTTGCATGTTTTAAACTTAGTAAAGGAATCATGCATGGTTTAACTGGTTTGGAAAGTATAAAGGCTAATTGGTTATGCTTATGGGTAACATAGATGTCTCCTAAGGGGTTTAATTTGGTAAAGGGTAGGACACTTGAAAGTCCCCTTAAAATGGTAAATACTTTGCTACGGATGATACTTACAAGTAAGGGTTTGTATGACGATACCAACATCAATGCCCTTGGTTAATAAATTGATAATGGTTTGGTTATTTGGAAATTGGTTTTAATTGGAAAATAATAGTGGGAGGTCTATCTAAGCTGTGGGAGGTGGAGGTCCGGGGGGGAGAAAACTAGAAACTCATATTTGCCGATATGAGGTTGGTCTTGGTGATCGTGTGCATGAAGTCACATATTATTTTGGGGATGTACTAGTCATCCCACAGGATACTTCCTTGGTCATGCAGCTATATGCACTTGGCCCTTTCAGTAGAAGGAGCTGAATCCATATATCCCATGGGTGGTTTAGGAAGGAAAGGCTACACAGCCGAGGTAAAGGTTTTAAAGGCATGCTAAATGCGGTCCCTTTTCCCGGCATGGTTATATATATATGTATGTGTGTGTGTGTATACATATATATACACAAACACATACACACACACACATATATATGTGTGTGTGTATATATATGTATATAGATGTGTGTGTATGTATGTATGTATGGTTGTTTGCATCATGGATCGATTTACTTGGTTTTATAAATGGTATTATTTTATCCTTATCCTAACATCATGCTAGCGGTCACTCGCTAACCCTATCGTGGCAGTTGTATACCCATTTTATGTAGGAACCAGCCGTTATACTCCTCCTGTATAGTGATTGACTTGGCGATAACATTTGGACAGAAGTTGTGAGCTTCTATCCTTTCGGAAGGCTCCATTTCATGTTATGGATATTTCTAGACATTTTGGTTTTATTTTGGATATTGGTTTTGGCTATGGTTGGGAGCATGTCCCAATCGGATTTCATTACTCTTTTGGATAAAGGCTTTGTGGTACTTCTATGGGTTGGTATAGGTGGGATTGGTATAAGTGTCAGCCTTTCCATATGAATAGGATGGGAGGCTGGCATCATCGTACATAATTTCTCACTATTCTGTCATACTTCATTTTGGGATTAATTATATTATTTTCTGGAACATCCTTGGTTATGGCCTGGTTTATGGCCCTAGTTTTGGTATAGTTGGATTATTGGTATGAGATGGTTGAACTCTCTTGGGTTGGTCACGGTTTTGATCTATTCCCAGGGTCTTTGTGTGAACTATTACACTATTATGTTTCATGCTCGGAATTCAGCCAACTCAGGGAAGATGACTGGAGGTTGGGTTAGGTAACGGGGTTGGTCTCTAATCTTGGTCGGGCGTGGGAGGCCCATTACGACAAGTCCCCAAGGAGGGTCGTGTCTCCAATCTATCCCAAAAATTACATCAAAATATACCATGTCAAGCTCTACGAAATCCACGAGTGTCTCCCTATAAATGATAGACACCATAAAACCCCTTATAGATCTTTCTAGAAACTACAGAATCACCCAGTGGAGTAGACATAGGAAAGGGGTCAAAAATACTTTGGAACCAAACCCAAAATGCATAGACAAATAAGGGATCACATAAGAAAGGGTAGATCTTGGATCAAGAAAATAATATACATCTCGAGAGAAAAGATATAATGTACCAGTATCAACTTCAAGAGATTCCTTGAATTCCTGATGGGTGAAAAGAGTATAAATATGATTTCAGCCAATGCTGGTACCATAAGTAGTGCCCTTTTGCGCTGGAGTTGAAGAAATAGTGACCAAAACCTTATTAGCCCTAGTGGATACCTTAGATATAGTACAGTCTTGCTGCATATGAACAAGCTGATCACAATTAAAGCATTGATTTCTCCCCTCATCATAATACCCATAGTGAAGCTGACTGTAGAATCTACACGGAGGATAAGGAGGGGCTGACTAAGCACCACTCGCCTAGAACTGGGCACCCAGTGCCTTAGAGCCACTACTATCCTAAAAGGATGATCACTATATGGCTTAGGATAAGGAACACTATCCAAATAATATGAATTAGAATTTCCCCAAGTCTACTTCTTGGTCCCACTATCTACCATCCCTTTTAGTATTCTACTGACCGGTACCCTACTTTGAGTACCTAAACTTCTTACTCTGCCTCTCTCTAATCTCTGCCTATCTCTTATTTTCATCCTCTACCTATTTCATATAAACCATATGCCTGTAGATATCCATGCCATCGTTCAACATAGTAGTCTTACACTCCAATACCAAGTCACTAGACAACCCAGAAGAAAATTTTCTCATCTTCGCACTCATAGAAGACTCCAACTCTAGAGCATAATGAGAAACTACTATAGTTTCAAAGAATACTCCTTCACACTCATCTTCCCTTGCTTTAGATTCAAAAAATCCTCAGCCTTAGCTTCCCTCAACTCCTGAGGAAAGAAATGATCAAAGAAAGCCCTTTAAAACTCATCCCACCCAGCCGGCTCAGCATCATCACCTCTCAGCTACTCCCACTCCTCATACCACTGATAAGCTATATCTTTTAGTTGATATGCAGTAAACTCCATACCTTCAGAATCAGTAGCATGCATCACCCTAAATATTTTCTCCATCTCATCCAATAACCTTTAAATATCCTCCTTAACCTTAGAGACAGTAAATATTGGGGGATTCAACCTCATGAACTGTCCAACCCTAGTGACCTCAGAAGATAGAGAAACATAACCAACACGGTCAGTCTAACATGACTGAGATTTCACCAACTAGGTAAGCGAATAAATGGATCGACGAAAATCTACATTAGAGATATTTCTTTGAGGCACCGAGACATGAGTACCATCATCCTAGGAAGCTCGAGGAGGACTAATGGGAAATGGTGAAACTCCACAAAGGGTAGTACAATTAGGAGCAGGGATTCTATACTGATTCTGCACTCTATAAGCCGAGCGAGTTCCATCTATATTGTCCTATCATAGGATAGAAGGTCCAACAGAGTTTCTATGAATATCAGATCTTCAGGGAGGCATGATATAAAATACAAGTAAATTAGGAATTAAAGGAATTTAAGACACCAGAATCTATAAGTTGAACATAGAACACAAGAAAGGGAAACATTCCTAAATGCCTTATAGCCTCCCCTTATAAGTGTAGCGCGCTACATACCTATAAAAGTAACTCCACTCAACACGGCTTTGTGGACACCCAACGACCCTAAAACTATTCTTTGATACCAATTTTATTATGACTTGACCCCGGTCCTAGTCGCGATGGGTAACTCAATCCCACTGAGGATCGGAGACCACCCCTTTTGCCTAGTTGATGAGTGGTGAGTTTGCCACTCATTTGCATTTAACAATTGTGCACACTATTATTATTTAAATGTAATAGTGAGACATATTTGGGGATAAATGCACTAATTCCCAGATTTTGCAGCTATACAAGTGCTGAGAAGAAAATAAGCAACCTTAAGCTAGAAAATGATCAAAAAGGGAAGAGAAGTGCAAAAGCTGGAAAACCTATGCAGACTAGGCCTCAGGTACCATAATTGCAGAGTGGGCACCATGATCGTGGTAAGTCAAGAAGTCAGCAAGATGCGATTTCTTGAATAATTCATCAATCGTAGAGCCACAATCACGGCCGATCCACACACGATCATGGAATAGCGAGATTTTCAGCCAGGGGAAAAATTGTAAAAGTACATAGCTGACCCCAAATTCCTATTTGAAATCTCAACAAGCCTTATTCAAGGGAATAGATCCATCATTCTATAACCCTACCTCCCATCCTTAGTTTAGGTTTCTAGCAATTTCTTGGATCTTAGAGAAAAACTTATAGTAATCTTGAGATAAGAAGACATTAGAGTGACTTTTAAGTATACATTTAGCATCACCCATTGAAGATTCATTGGATTCTAAAGTATGGTTTGCCCTCTCTTTATTTTCTTATGGATAACTTTGATGGAAATATTGGTTTATTTGTGTTTATTATCATTATAATTTGCTAGATCTACCTCTTGATATTATGATAGAATAGGATGCAATTGTGTGTGGGTTGTGATATACTTGTGTATATGTTAGTCTGTTGATTATGGGTTCTATGATTGCTTGATTAAATTGGTTGGTATTTGTGGGTGAAAGCCTCAAATGCCCAAATGGGTTTGATGGATGAAAAACCCAAGCTCTTGAAAGAGGGGTTTTGGATCAACCATTTTGTACCATAGATTTGACCCTAGAAAGAAACTTTTATTTTGAATTGGCTCAATCATCACTCACATTATTACTGGTGTATTCGACCCCGACTCTTAGTTAGGTAAATATATTGACAACGATCGCCTTGTATTCAAATTGACATATAAGTTGAGCATTATCAAAAATGGTATCATTGCTGGAGATGTTAAATCAAGTGCTTGATGGGAGGCAACCAATCATTTTTATATTTGAATCCTTATGTTTTTGGAATAATTCACATAGTTTTGATGTTTTATAGGTGCTTTGGATAGATTGGAAGCCAAAAATAGGGGAAAACCAAGCTTGAGAAGTGTGGAAGCCCTACAGAAAAATAGGGGAAAAATAGGGGAGCAGAATGCCTTAGGATTGCGATCGCGGTCTGAGGATCACGATCGCGCCATCACGATCGCACCACTTGTGCCACGATCGTGACATAACACCCAGCCTGCACATCGATTATCACTGCTGTTTCAGGGAATCTTGCTACCCTATTATACTTTTATATTATGTAGTGAGGTCACTACAAGTCCTTTAGTTGGGGGTGTGTCCCTACCCTTGTGTGTATTCATTGGTTTGCAATTCTTGATCTTAGTTCACGTGAAGCATGGAAATTTTATGAATTGATTATTTTCATTTTTAGTTCTCTTTTACTTTTAATAATGATGGTGGATGGGCCTTTCCCTATGATGGATTGATTGACGAAATTCTTAAGGGAAAATCATCGTGATTAGGTTTCGATCCTAAGATGTAGGGGAAATCTGAGTACCCGTGGCATTATGGATGTAGGATTGCATTCATACCATTAGCGAAGTCTGAGTATCCATATGATTGGTTTGCCCTTATGAAGAAAAAATATGAGACTAAAACTTGGGTTTTCGCCACAGTAAGTAAATTGTGCATGGTGAAAATAAAAATCAAACACCCCAAATAGTCCAATTTTTTTAAAATCAGGGGTATGGACGTGAGCAGAATTGTAACAATTCTTTTTCTCTTTTTGTGACACCAATTTTTTAACTTGTGAAAATTGGTAGATACTCCATTTTTGTCTCTAGCGGGAGGGGCAATTGAGACTCCTTGGTGAATTTGCATGCCATGTGTGGTGAGCTTATTTTTTTGAATCTCATGTATACTTGTGCCATCTAGAACTTGCCCCATTAATATCTCAAAGCTAATTTTGATTGTATTTCATTGGGGGATGATCTTAGGCCATCTTTGCGACATTGGAAGTCCACTTTAGCCTAAAAATCCTACCTAGCATAGATGTTATCCCTAGTTATCCCCTATCGAGCCTTTATACCTTTTTTTGGCAAACACATTGCAAGCCGTGAGCCTTTCAATTCTTATCCCTCTTTTCAACCATATTCTCCTTGGATTTAAAAATGCAAATTGATTCTAAAAGCCTAAGTTAGGGGTGGTGAATATTAGAAGAGGTAACTTTGGGCCACGAGAATGTAAGTTAGTGCCTAAGAGCTAAATTTTGAGAACAAATGAATAAGAAAAAAAAAGATCCAACAAAGGAAAGAATTGCATGAAATTTTTAAGAAAAAGAAATGAAAGAAAATGGGTGAAACAAGGAAGCAATAATAGGCACTTGTAAACAATGAAAACAAAGAAAAGTAGGCCATAGTCAATGGATTGATCAAATAGTGTGATGTAGATGTTAAAGGAGGGAGTAACCATGTTGTTCCTAAATAATATCCTACCTTAACCTGAACCTACATTACAAGCTCAAAAAGCCCTTTGAGATCTCCAACCATGTGAATTTATTATAGTAGCGATTGAAAATAGGGGAAAGCCTACGGCATGGTACTTGTTAACATTGAGAGTTCTTGAGAGAGAGAGAGAGAGAGAGTTCCATACTTAAATTCCTTGTTACATATTTGATAACTTGGTGTGTGGAATTTTTTTTCTTATGGAGAGGCATGAAAACAAGTTGAGGTGGATGATTTTGTCATCTTCCGAGAAAAAAGGTAAAAAGGAATATAGTTTGGTTGAGGCCAAAAAGTGAGTCAGTGCTAGAGTATTGGTTGTTGTTGTTGCATTGTTTCTCTTTGAAGACTTTTGCATCCTTAGATTATTGCTTTTTATGTTGAGGGGTGAAGTGAGAATTGCTTGGCCCACGTGGAAAGAGCTACTTGTTGTAATGACTAAGCTTAAGGTCAATGTGATCATTGGGTTATATAATTTGGGCATAGATGTGCATTGTCCATGGTATGAGGTAGTGCTGCTTTAGGAAAAGCAAAATATTAAGTTGGGGGGTGTCACCTAAGCACAATAAACATAATAAAAAAGAAACCCAAACATAATGTGAAAGATAGATAGATAACTCAATAAGATCTAAGGGTCAATAAATAGTAACTACCCACACTTTTTCCACAAAAGCCTCTAAATCGAAATACCAAGTTAGGTCAGGACATGCCCCCGACCATGGCTGAAAAGGGAATCCAAAATATAAAAAAACTGATGGGATTTTGATACTCATAAAGAAAGTAGTGAAATGTCCAGCCTTTTGAAAGATAGAGGCTCACTATTTCAATATGAACCAACTACGATCCAAAATTACCTAAATATTCACAAGGTAATTGAAAAACCCCTAGGACCCTACATCATGAAATGATGTAGCGTACAGGGACGGTTAGCGGGTTAGTGCTAGCATGTAACTCAGGGAATGGATAAAATAATGTCATAATCAAATCAGTCCAAGACCATTCAAAATCCATATGCACACATACATATATACATATATATAATATTCTAGGTTAGGTAACAAGGTTTATAATGATATTTAACTACCATTAATATACACTATGTATATCTAACCATCCTAAGGGCACCCACGGGCTATATAGGTTTAGCTCCTTCTGTTGAAAGGGTCTTAGCGCGTGTTAGCCACACGAACAATGAAAATCCGACAAAGTTCCAAAGACATATATATAATGTGTGAACTATGCACACAATCACCAAGACCCCCACGCCGGTAAAAGTGGTTTCCAGTATTGGTACCCCCAGGAACTCCATCTTCCATGAAGCGCAACACAACCCCCTTTAATCCCAAATTAAAATCATTTACACATTCACATCCATTAACCAAGGAGATTTTTAATTAGGCATTTACTGTTGTTTATCGTCATACCAAATAAAGTTAAGCTTGCAAGCCAATTCCATTTATGCCATACCAAAACCATTTAGACAATTTGACTCCAAAGTTCAAATTAAATCTAATCCATGGTCACCAAGTCCTTCCAAAACCATTTTAAGTTCTATTAACCTTTTATGCAATGCAAGGTCCAAAAGTTAGTTAAACCATGAGTATTTTCATGCTCAAAGCCAATTTCACAGGTTGGGTTGAGGGTAAAGCCAATTCCAAACCATTAAACCATAAAGTTTGGGGAAACCCATATTCCCTATTCAAATCTCCCACACCCATGTATTTATTTAGTTCAAACCCATAAGATAACACAGAATAATCAATTCAAAACAATGGGAAGTCAATTCGTGTAATAACCATTCCAAACCCCTCAGCTTACATTCAAATTCCAGCAATTAAAACCATATGGATATAATTAAATACATTCTTTGTATGAAACAGCTTAGGAAGAGATACATGCCTAAAGACACCAAGAATTTTGGAGAAAAAACCATCGATTGAACCTTAGTTGCTTAATCCTTAGAAATCCTATCTTTATTTTGCTTTAGGAGAGTTTAAGAGGAGAGTAGTCTATTTTGATTTTTTATGGATGATAATGAGACCTAGATGTGTTTTTAAGTCATGGATAATGAGTTGAGGATGAGTAAAAGACCAAAAAAACCTTAATAAAATCATACAGGAAAACTATCACTAGTCGTTACAGGTAAGGTAACGACTCATAATGACTTACTACAAGTCTTTCCTTGGACTTATAGTCTAGGAAAAAATATTGGGTACCTATACTCTATGGTTATGATTTCTCTCCTCACGACTCTTGACCATACCTTATGACTCATAGGGCCTTAGTTGTGGTCAGGACAGATACATTAGGCCACCTCACTGGAATGGCTAAGATTGGGACTATATTCTCGTGAAGAGGGCCTACGACTCATCACTAGAATCGTACTCCAAATAGTGAGCACAATCACACAGACTATTTCACAGTCCAAAACCTGGAATATTACATAGTTACCATCATTGATTTGATGATCTTGTAGCATTAATTTTGGAGATTTGGTGAGCTCTTGGAGTCTAAGTTACCCCTTTTCCATCTATTTATCAATGTCAAGTCTTTCTTCTTGGAGACTAGTTGTATTTGAGTATTAGTACTCATAGTTCATTTGTAGTAGCTCTTGTGGTAAAATTACAAAGTCTTGGGATAGTTGTGTACTTTCTATATTTTAGACTATTATGATTATATTATTACTATCTAAGTCTTAAATTGTTAATTTTTGGCTTTTAAGCCATTTTCCACAAAGTTAGCCCATTGCATTTAGCTCCAAACTATGGTTTGGCTTACCTACTAGTGGGATAAAGTAGGTTCCATTATTGCTTAAAAGTTGGGTCTTTACAAATTATACCAGAGCCTAGGCTTCACCAATATTGTTTGTACAAGAGCAAGTGTCTAGTAGAGTCCCATAAATCAGAATGATTATGTCTGTATCTTATCTTCGGGAGGCTTTCGGACACTCTTAGGTGTTCTTCACTTATTTCATTCATTTTGTGCTAAGAATTTGGGTTGGTTTCTAAAGCATTTATTTTATTTCATTCTTTTACAGATGGCTAGGACGGGTGCTACCGCTACACGAGATGAAGGTATTGAGACTGAGGTTAGGGATCTTTTCATTATTCATGGACGTCCTAGAAGTTGTGGAATGCCCATATATGTGTCCCAATCTAGGGTCTAGGATAGGAGGCCTTCACCAGGCCCTATTCTCTTCTTCAATACTCAGAGATACTTTGGTTTATCTTTTGGGATCTGTTAGTTGTGCACCATTTAATGGTACAAAATCTATAGATCAGAGTGGTACTAAGGAGGGGTGCAGCCTATAGTTGTAGCTTCTAGAGTTGAGGTCCCTACCATGCCAGTAGTTTCTTAGCCAATAGTTGCCTAACTTGCTATGTCTACGGAGAAGCAGAAGATGTTGGGTAGATTCTTGATACTGTCTTTTCCTAGTTATTTTGTGCATCGTGCGAGGATACATATGAGTTCTTGATTTTTTGTGAGGATAGGATCCATAATTTGGGACTAGTTGAGGCTTATGGTGTGAATTACACGACTTTTTAGTTGTACTTGGTGTCTCGACATTGGTAGAGAGTTCATCTTGATTCCAGGACAACTAGATTTTCCCCATTTACATGGACTCAGTTCTATGAGATCTTCTTAGAGAAGTACATGCTTTGTAGTCTTAGGGATCATTTTGTGCGATTAGTTCTCAAGTTTAGAGCAGGGATCCATGATTATTGTGGAGTATAAGGCTCTATTTCATGAGTTGTCTAGGCATATTACTTCTATTCTGACTATTGAGTATGAGAGGGTCAGTTACTTTGTCCAAGGATTGAGACTTCCTCTTTGCATGTCTACACAGAGTTTGGTTTCTACTAATAGGTTTTTTGTTGAGTTTTTTTATCATCTTAGATTATAAAAGAGATACACCATGAGTCCCAAAGAGGTAGTGATAAGAGGTCACGATACTAGGGTAGGTTCAATAGGTACCATAGTAGCTCTTAGTTCAGAGGCAATGGTTCTTAGGGTAGGTACCCTCTATATCAGTCGTATCAGCATTAGGGTCAGTCAAGTAGACTCATTCATCCTGCACTTCAAGTTATTGATAGAGGCTAATCTAGCTTTAATTATTTTTCTATACAGGGTCGCGATCAGTCTTTAAGGGGTTCATCTTCTATATATTCTAATTATAGTAGTTATTTTGGGTTAGCTGGATCTTGTGGTTTCAGTCCAGTGCTTGCGGTATGTTATGGTTATGGAGGTTTTGGTCATTTCTCAAGAGATTTACCTAATCATGGAGTGATTGTTCCTTCAACTCAGAGTGTTCCACCTCTTAGGATAGTACTGCCCTAGCTAGAGGTGGTATGCATGGTCGTAGGGTTGGTCCCTAGGGAGGTAGTATAGGAGGTCGGTCAGAAACCCAAACAGGTGGTGGGAGTGGTTATTTTACACAATACCTACTAGTCTCGAGGTTGATTCTTTTAATGTTGATATCATAGGTACAATCTTGGTGTGTCATTAGTTGTCTTTTGCTTTATTTAATTCAGGATCCACTTACTTTTATGTGTCTTCTTATTATGCTCCATGGTTAAAGTTATCTTTGGATTCAATATCTATGTTATTATGCATATCTACTCCTGTAGGTGATTCCTTAGTAGTGTATTGGGTTTTCAAATTATGTGTTGTGACCAGTTAAGAGCTTAATACTCGTGTTGATCTTATTATTTTAGACATGGTGGACTTTGATGTGATTCTTGACATGGACTAGTTATTCCACTATCATGTGGTGCTAGATTATTTTTCTATGACCAGTACCTTAACCATACCCAGTGTAACCCCAATTATGTGGCAAGGAGTTGTTAGTCATGAGCCGACAGGGATTATTTCTTATATTTATTCTAGGAGACTTATTTCAAGGGGTTACAAGTCTTATCTCTCTTATATTCGTGATGTTGGTATGGAGAGTTTGTTACTTGACTTAGTTTCTATAGTTTGTTAGTTTACTAATGTTTCCTCAACCTATCTATCTGTTTTTTCTCTCAAGCATAGTATTAAGTTCATTATTGCTCTTGAGTCGGACACCCAACTTATTGCCATGGAACCTTACAGTATGTCTCCTGTCGAGCTTAAGGAGCTAAATTCTTAGCTTTAGGATCTTCTTAATAAGGTTTGCATTAGACCGAGTGTATCTCCTTGGAGATCAACTATGTTATTTTTTAAGAAAGATGATGGCTCCATGTGTATATGTATTGATTATAGGCATCTTAATAAGGTGATGGTGAAGAACTATTATCTTATGCCTCTCATTAATGATTTATTTGACCATCTCTAGGGTGTAACGGTGTTCTCTAAGACTGATTTAAGTTCTAGTTGCCATCAGTTGAGTATTTGGGATGAGAATATCCTAAAGATAGTTGATCGTCATAAGTTCTTAGTGATGGATTTTGAGTTGACTAATGCCCAACCGAGTTTATAGATTTTTTGAACCGTGTGTTCAGGCCTTATTTGGATTCCTTTGTGATTGTGCTCATTGACGACATCCTTGTATATTCGAAGAGTAGAGAGGGGCATGTGTAGCATTTGAGGATTGTACTCTAGACTTTGAGAGATCATATACTTTTGGCCAAATTCTCTAAGCATAGTTTTTGCTTAGTCAGTGTCATTCCTTGGACATGTGGTGTTTAAGGATAGGGTTATGGTAGATCTAGCAATGATCAAGGCCATTCGTGATTGGGACAGGACTACATCTCTAACTGAAGTTTGTAGCTTCAAAGGTTTGGTCGGTTATTATAGATGGTTCATTGAGAGCTTTTCTACTATTTTAGCACTGATGATCAAATTGACTTAGAAGGAAGTTCCTTTCTGATGGTTTGAGGAGTGTGAGCTGAGTTTTAGAAATCTCAAGGGATTTCTCACTTTAGCTCCTATTTTATCTTTTTTCTATTGAGGGTTAGGGATTCACCATGTATTTTGATGCTTCTGGTGTTGGTTTAGGTTGTGTATTGATGCAACAGAGTACTATTATTGCTTATGCATCGAGGTAGCTGATGGTGCATATTTAAAACTACCTCACTCATGATTTGGAGTTGGAGGCAGTAGTTTTTGTGCGTAAGATTTGGAGGCATTATCTTTATGGTGTTCATTGTGAGATCTTCATGAATAATCATAGTCTTCAACATCTTATAACCCAAAGAGAGCTTAATGCTAAGAAGCATAGAAAGATGGAGTTACTTAAGGATTATGACATCTCAATCTTGTATCATCGGGGTAAGGCAAATGTGGTAGCAGATGCCTTGATCTGAAAAGAAGTGAGTATTTGTAGTTTGGATTATATTTTAGTTTCTCAGAGGCTGTTGGCATGGGACATTCATTCCTCATCCAGCTATTTGAGCATATTTGAGATCACTAGTTTAAGGGTAAGAGACTTTACAACATCCATAAACAGGTGTTGGATGGTGAGTCCAAGACGGACACCATAGATTCTGAGGGTGTTTTGAGATTTTATTATGCATTTGTGTTTCATGCGTTGATGACTTAATTAAGTTAATTTTGCATGAGGCTTATAGCACCAGATATTCCATTCTCTCAGGTACAACCAAGATGTATAGAGATTTAAGGTGGCATTATTGGTGGAGTGGTATAAAGAGATATATGGCAGACTTTGCATCATGTTACCTATGTTGTCAGCAGGTGAAGTTCGGGCATCAAAGACCTGGTGGCTTGATTTAGGGGTTGCTCATTCCTATATAGAAATAGGAGTGGATTACCATAGACTTTGTTAGTGATTTGCCTCATAATTCCTATGGTTCCAATGGTATTTGGGTCATTGTGGATCGGTTGACCAGGTCAGAATACTTTATTTGCATTAAGATGTCTTTCAGTGCCAAGACATTGGCTCGTATTAATGTTAGTGAAATAGTCTGTTTGTATGGTGTGCCTATATCTATCATTTTAGATTGGGTTTCAGTGTACACTTCTAGATTTTAGAGAGCATTTCAGGAGGAGATGGGCACTCGGGTGGATCTTAGTACAACTTTCCATCCTCAGACCAACGGTCAGTTGAAATAAACTAATTAGGTTCTCAAGCATATTCTCCTAGCCTATGTTATGGAGTCTGGAGGTCAGTGGGAGAAGCACTTAGCCTTGGTAGAGTTTGCATATAATAATAGTATCCATTCGAGTATTAAGATGGTGCCTTTAGAGGCTTTATATGGTATGAGATGTCGTTCTCTGATTGGATGATTTGAGACTTTTGAGATTAAGCCCCGTGGTACAGACTTTTTTCAGGAGTCGTTGGATAGAGTCTGGGTGAATCAAGACACATTGAGGGTAGCTCAGAGTAGGCAGAAGGCTTATGCAAATCATAGACTTCATACCTTGGGATTAGGAGTTGGTGATCCAATATTCCTCCATGTATCACCCATGAAAGGTGTGATGAGATTCGAGAGGAAATGTAAGCTTAGCTAGAAATATATTAGACCCTTTGAGATTCTTTGCACAGTTGGTAAGTTCACTAATGAGTTAGCCTTACCCCCAGATTTTACTGCAGTATATCTGGCTTTTCATGTTTCTATGTTGCAATAATATATTGCTAACCCATCTCTTATGCTTAGATAGGACTCAGTTCAGTTAGATGAGCGATTGACCTTTATAGAGAAACCTGTGCTCATTTTGGCTAGTAATGTCAGGGGGTTACGCACTAGAGAGATGTAGTAGTTAAGGTTCAGTAGAGGCACCACCCAGTAGAAGAGGTTACTTGGGAGATCAAGAGTGAGGTGAAGACCCAGTATCCTCACCTATTCAAGGCTTTAGGTACATCCTCATAAGACCCAATATCCTCACTCGTTTGAGGCTTTAGGTACATCCTAATCTCTTACTCTTATGGATGAAAGTTCCTTTAAAAGTGGATATCGTAATGACCATCTCATATTTTTGTATTTCTGCTTATTTTTTCCATTTAGTACTTTCCTATAGCTGCTCTAAGTCATTTATGACTTACTAGAACTGACATCTCGATTACCAGATAGTTTGTTTTTTTTAGAGCCAATTCCCTATTTTGAAGACTATGTTGGTTCAAACTGTCTATCAGGCAAAAACTTAAGGTAAACGACCTCGTATGAAAATTTTGACAATTCCAACAACTCCGGGACATTGATTTAAGGTTGGGTGGAACCTTGGTTCAAGTCCTGAGGCTCCTAAACTCATTTTAGGCTATTGTCAGAAGTTAATAAAAATGGCAAGTGGATGCAGAACTCACTTTTCAATTGAAACGACCACAGATGGAAATTTTGACTATGTTATTGAGTTTAGAACATTGAATTTGATAGGGTAGCATAGTTCGTTTGTGTATATAGGATTTTGGATGAGTCCCTAGGTGTGACCGCTAAAGCTGCCCTTTGGGTGCTTTAGCAAAGGGTGCTTTAGTGACCCATTTGGCACTTTAACGGCCCTAGCTCATCCAACAAGTACTAGTTTAGCGACATATGGTCACTTTAGTGGCCCTCTATGTAAGCAGGGGACCGCTTTAGCGATCAGCTGGGCACATTAGTGCCGACTGCTAAAGCGGCCTAGTGTCTGCTTGAGCGGCATCTGCAAACCTGAAAAAGGTATAAATATTCCACTTAGCCTGATTTTCACCATTTTTCTCCCATTCTTTGTAGAGTAAACCCCTAAATAGTGTGGAAACTTGGGAGACATATTTGTGGGTGATTTTGGAGCTTTGGTATAGTTTATTTACGTGTTTCTCCTTCAGATTTGTGGTAAGCTTCCATCTATTTTAGGATTAAATCCTTTACCTTTTTCTAAAATCCCTAGAATCTTGGTGTCTTGATAACAACTCCATTAAAGCTCAGAATTTACCTATCTTTGAGGGTAAATATTCCTGAAGCATAGAGGGACGTTATGTTGGTTTTGAAAGTGTGATTCAATAAATAGACCCTAAATGAGATTTTACGTAATTTGGGACTCAAAGCATAATAGTGAATTATGGTAACATTATTCTCGTATTGATGAGTAGATTGTAATTTTGATAGCAGGTACCTTGCGGAAGCTTCTTGGAGAAGAAAATCAATGATTTAGTAGATTCTTTAGTTTTTTCTTCGGTGTCCAGGTAGGCTAGGTTAACCTTCTTCATAGATTGAGCTATCTCATAGTATGATAATGATATTATACTAGATATGGGATGGGATTTAGGTGTTGGAAGTATGAATGAGAACATTTGAATTAATGGAAACATTTAGGCTATCTTGAAATCGTAAACTAGGAGTAATTAGCTTAGTTACTCTTTTTTTAGGTGAATTTGTCTTCGTGGCTCATGTTTAGAATGGAAATGCCTTATCTACTCAAGCTAGGTGAAATTGCCTTAGTCCTTCATATTTAGGGTGGAATTGGCCTTAGTTTCTTAAGTTAAAGGAAATTGGGTTAGTTGCTATTATTTTGGGTGGGATGACTTAGTTGTTCAGGTTTAGGAAGAATTACTATATTAGGGGTATTTATGTCTTAATCAAAATCTAGAAATGAATTACTATATTAAGGCTATTTATGGCTTAGTCAACATCTAGAAATGAACTTAGATACCTTAGCCTAATCCGGGGTAAAAGTATCCTTAAATGGATTTCAGGGACTAGAAATGGGCCCCTCCGGCCTACGTTAGGCCAAGACTTAACTTGTGTTGACTTTATAGACTTATTTATGTATGATACACCCTTATTAATGTTTGGTTTGGGAATTGAGGAGGTTGAATATATTTATGAGCATATTAGTTGGATATCTGAAGATTGGTGCTAATTCTAATTATAACTCGATAAGACTAATGATTAATGACTTATGGATATGATTAATGTTGTGTCTTATATATGTGTGTGATTATTGATATGGATTTTGTATATGATTAATGATAGGACTTATATGTATATGTTATTTATATGGCTTTCAGATATGATTAATGATATGACCTATCTATATGATTAATGTTATGGATTATAGATCTGATTAATAATATGGCCTATCGACATGATTAATGATATAGTTATAGGTGAAATTAATGAAATGGCTTATAGATATGACATGATTTATAGATGTGGCTTATATATGATTAATGGATTATATATATGATTATTGATATAACTTATGGATATTATTATTGACATGGTCTGTGGGCATGGTTATTGGCATGACTTATAGATAAGATATTGGTATGGCTTTTTGGTGTGGGTACTGACACGACTTCTAGCTGTGATTGTTGGTCTGATGTATAGGTATGAGTAAAAGGGATGGTCTATAAAGATAGTTCATTGGTATAGTCTATTGAGTTATTTTATCAATATGACTTGTTGATGTGGTTTTTGATATGGTTTATAAATATGAGTTTCAGTTCAAGTCTGGTAAATAATGATAATAAGGATGATACTATCATGTTTTGGTTCAATTCTGACATTGAAAATTATGTACGAGATGATACGATTCGGATGGATTCTTTGTTATGGCAAAATAATTTGGTAATTATGGCTATTCGGTTATTTAGTTTCCTTGACTGTACCTTCTAGGCTAATGGGGGCTTGTGTTGGGTCATTTACTTTACTACACTTATTGTCTTATGGAGGCCAATTTTGTAGCTATAGTTGTGTGATATTTATGTTGTTTCTTTGTATTTATTTGTTTATGTATAACAACATTGGAGCTTGACTCCAGGTTTGCTCCTTAGTTCATTTTATCTTATATCTTATAATATTTATATCATGATTTAGCTCAGTCGGATGATGATTCCTGAGTACCTGTGGTTTTGGTACTCGAACTATACTTCTGTACCTTTTTGGTGCAGATCCAATTACGAGTTGCCGCCACTGATTTGATGCTCATGCAGGGTTGATTTTTGAGATTGGGTGAGATCTTTGAGTCAGAGTTACCCTTTTTCCTTTTATTTTTCTATGTCTAGTCTTTCATCTTTGAGGCGTATTGTATCTGACTATTTGGTAGTCATAGTTCATTTGTAGTAGCTCTTGTGACGACATTACTGAGTGATAGGATGGTTGTTGACTTTCTATCTATATTTTAGACTATTATGACTATATAATTGCTATCTAAGTCTTAAATTTTTAATTTTTAGCTTTTAGGCCATTTTCCACCAAGTTAGCCTATTGCATATGGCTCCAAGCTATGGTTTGGCTTACCTACTCGGGAGATAGAGTAGGTGTCATCACGATTCGTAAATCAGGTTGTGATAATCATCATCATCATTATTATTATTATTATCTTCAGTGCATTTCATATATAGTGTTCTGATTTTGTGTCGTATTATTGTCATTAGTGTGATATTTGCTTATGTGTACTTCTTGTCCATAATTGTATATGTGATTTTTGTATACTTGTGCTTCTATTTTATATTTGTGTGTGGTATATGTGAATATTGTAGAACTATTAGTGGAGACGTCATGGGCTACTGTGTGGGACATTTTCTGAATGCAGGTGGCGTGCCCATAGTGTATGTTTTATATGCTTATTTTCTAGTTTTCTCAGTCGCCCTATGATACCTATGGAGTACAAGTAGACCGTACTCACCCCTACTGCATCCTTTCAGTACAAATCTAGGTTTGAGTGCGCGCACAGTAGCTGATTGATAAGTCATCAATTAGACTACTTGCTAACACCTTTTAAGCTTAAATTATCATTTTTTCTGTTTAGTTGATGTTAATCTCATACTTAATGCTCATTTGTGCAGGTAAAGGTTGAAAAAATATATATGAGCAAGTCGTTCAAGTCAATGAAAGGTCAAATGTGAAAGAAAAGAGTCATCTGCTTTGCATCCACTTCGCATATGATTTGGATCAGCTTTCCACTTGCTCTCCATCTACTTTAGGTCTGCTCAAGCAGATCAAGAGCAAGGTGGCTCTTTTGTAATATTTGACAAATGTGTAATTGGACCTTAAATAGGGGGTTTTAGCTCATTTTCATTATCTTTCATCATATCTTTCATCCTTTTAACATCTTTTAGTTTTGAACATTATTGCACTTCTCTTGTGCAAAGAAGACATTAGAGTAATTCCTAAGCGAAGTATTAGTGATTTCCACTGAAGATTTATTGAAATTCAAAGTTCGGATTTGCACTCTCTTTATTTTCATGAATCAATTTGGTGGAAATTTTGGTATATCTCTACTTTCTATCTTATGAGTAGCTAATTCTTCCTCTTGGGATTATGCTTGAATAGGTCGTGATTAGTGCATGGGTGATGTTGATTTATCTTCCTAATTAGTTATTTGTCATGGATTTTGCATTTATTACATTTTGTAACTAAGAATTGGGGGTTGCAAACCCCCAATTACCTTTGAACCCATATCAACCTTGAAAGATGAGGCATAGGTGAGGGATCAATTAGTTCATTTAATAGCATCTCTTGGACACAAAGAAGTTAATTGAGGCAATTGATTGGTGAAATTGGTACACTTAGGAGGTGTTCGAAAGAACCCATTTGTGAATTTTGGTGTTTTATTGAAAGATTGACACTACTACCTCTAAATCTAGCCTACCTATGACTCCTAGCTAAATTTTGATAAATTCTCAATCATCTGTCATGAGTTTGCACCTAGAATGGTATAACCCCAAGATTAGCTCCTGAATGACTCCTAGCTAAATTTGGATAAATTTTCAATCAGCTGGCATGAGTTTGCACCTAGAATTGTATAACTCCAAGATTCTCTCTTTATTGATTGCACTCTAATCATTCTTAGCCTCAAGTTAGTATTCTAAAAGCTCAAAAATTGTTATATCTTCAAAAACGTTCAAACAAACCCCCAAATAGTTGTATCCCAGATTTGAATTTAGCAAGTTACTTTCATTTCAAACTTACTCGATCACCACTCACATTGTTCCCTATGGATTCGATTCCAACTCTTTGTTGGGTAAATATATTGATCACGACCGATATACCTATTAAAGAGTGTAATTTGAGCATTATCAAAAATGGTGTCGTTGTTCAGGAATAATTTGGCGTATTGAGTTAGTTTGAAATTTCAGATTACTTGCTTTGATTCAAACTTGTGAAAATATGTTTGTGATTTTCTTTTGTTTCTTATGTTAAATAGATTTTTGATTTAGTCTACTTGTCACTATGGCATCATGGAATGAAACTGAGTTTGATGGTTGCAAATCTTATCTAGATGATCCATGTTCATAATATGGTGGACCCCATTTTTGGCAAAATTGTAAATATGCTCCCAAAAAGAGGTGTGTGCATCATCTAAATCCTATTGGGAGTATGATTGTTCTTTATGTGGTAGTCGAGATGTACATTAGAGTAATTGTCCAAATGCCCCCTCCCCTAGTTATGCTAACGAAAATTTTAGTTTTTCTTATGAGTTTGATAGGTCTCATGATGTGAAAAAAAAAACATTGTGTCGGATACAATGGTGTTGAAGAAATACTTCTAACTATCTTGGATTCAATTACTACAATAGGGGAGGACATGCATCTCTTGCATCAATCCGTGACGGCATTTGGAAAGAACAGTGAAAAAGAAGATGAAGTGGGTGAGAATGCTGATCTTTCAAGTGCCATGAATATGCCCAATCATCAAAATGAGGTTGATGAAGATTAGATATCAATCCATGTTGTTGATCCAAAAATGTGTGACGACTCAAATGAAAGTTACCAAAATAAAGATATGACTCAACTAGAAGAAGAAGAAGAAGAAGAAGAAGAAGAAATCTCAGACTTTCCAAGGGAGAAAATAGAGGAGATGTTAAAGGACACAATGGAGATGAATGAAAATTGTAGAAGAGTTAAATGGTAGAACTCAAGTCCAATATGGTGATGATGAAGTTTTTGAAAATATCGACTTTTCCATCGAAGGACTTTTGCAAGATATTATTGTGCCTCAAAATGAAGAAAAACTTGACAAGGAAGAAATTGTGAGCCAAGAATGTCTAGCAAATAAAACTCAACAACTTTAAGTCCATTAGGGTCAACTTGATAGTGTGTTACTTATGGTGGATGAATCCCTCATATTTCACATTGAGATATGTCAAGTTTGGATTAAATTTGAACTGGCCACTCAAAAATTGAAAAACAAATTGAATTCAAGAATCAAAGCATGTGGTGCTCAAACTTAAATGAATATGCATGATTATGTTAAAGAGGTTTCCAATGAAGATGAGGGTGATCTTGAAATTAAAGAATTCATGGTGATTTTCCAACTACTACAACCAAAAATAATAAAGGATGCTAAAATTGAAGAAGTGATACTAGAGTTGCCTGAAAAAGTCAAGCAAATCCTTTGTGAAGGCTCTAGTTAATTTTGAGGTGAGAATGTCAATAAGAATGCAACTCCAAAAATAGGAAGATGACCTCATTCCAATCACTTTTCGACATTATGCTTGACGGACGTGATGGAAGTCAAACCACCTGAGCAAATGAAGAATTTTGGAGACGAGGAATAAAATCCCTACATTTTGGAGTGTATCATTCCAAAAGGGAAAAATGACTCCCTCACTTGAAGGCCAAGAAGTGAAAAATCCAATGTCTAACTAGTGGTTTATTGATGTTCTCAACACTACTCAATGATCCTACTTGGAAGTTTAAAGTGAAGTTGGGAAAAAGTTTTAAGTCTTCAAAGTGGCGAGATAGAGTTAGAATCATCATTTCCTTACCTTTGCCCCAAGTACCTCGAAAATATGTTGATCTAAAGTTGGGTCGATGATTCAAATCCTCTAAGAAGAGACATAAATGATGAGTAAATGATGTTGTGCTGTGACTTTAACTACGGCACTTCTTGGGAGGCAACCCAAGGATTTTTATTAATCCTTTCTAATATTTTTTATTCATATTTTAACTTGATTTTAGTGTTTTTAGGTGGCATCATAAATCGAGATGTGTAAAGAAAAGTTTAGGGGCTCAAAACTATGCCTCGAGCCAAACTATGTTCATATCCCATGGTTTTTAGGTGGCATCTATTTAAATTCTCTTTCAAGTACAAAACTATGTTCATCGAGAGTGTACATATCGAGAGTGTTTTTAGGTGGCATCTATTTAAATTCTCTTTCAAGTACAAAACTATGTTCATATCCCATGGTTTATTTTAGTTTATATTCAAAAAAATTGAGCTTATATTTATAGAATATGGTTGTTGGGATGAAAATTTTTGAATTTTCACCTTGTTTTACATGCTCAATTGCAAAGTATTTAATTGTTTGATGAAGTGCCCACTTGAAGTTTGGTTGCTAAATTGAGGGATGAGTGATCTAATTGGGTTATTTTGAGTATAAATTGTGTGTTTGGTGATGGATTGGTGGATTGATCTTGCTCAAATGTGCCTCTATTTTCTTTTTCCAAGCTCATCATTTGCATGCACACTATGTGTTTATTGAAATATTGATAAGAGAGAAATGCCTTATATGTTTGTAATAGTTAATGCGATCTTTCTTGGGGCAGTACGTGATTATTTTTGGAGCATAGTTTTGAGTCCAATTAATCTTAAATATTGAATAACCAGTGGTTTTTTGGTGGGGTTATTGATGAATGTCGCTTCTATGGCTTTGGTCATTAAATGTGCTTATCACAGCATTCACGAGTGAAGTCTAAGTAACCCGAGAGACATGAATGCTTGCCTTTCCCTATGATATATTGGGTGACACCATTCTTACGGGTATATGGTTATTTGGGTTTCTTTTGGTGCCATGAATGTTTTATGAGCCAAATGGGCGATATATGATGAATGTGTGACAATGTTGAGTTCAAAGATTTGAGTGTTGTGATAAATAAGTCCCATGAAGTTTAATGATGAAGTTACCTTGCATCCACCTAAGTTTTTCTTTAACTTTACGTTCCTTTTTAATAGATAAAAAAATCAAAAATGCATTTTATCTTTTATCTTTTGTCAATTTGTCGACTTGCTAGCACCTTTTAATCTTAAATTATCATGCTTTTTTGTTGACTTGATGTTAATATCATACTTAATTCTCATTTTTACAGGTAAGGATTGAAAAGGAAAGATGAGCAATTTGTTCAAGTAAACAAGACATCAAATGTGAAAGAAAAGAGTCATTTGTTTTGCATCCATTTTTCATATGCTTTCGATCTACTCTCCACTTGTCTTTATCTACTTTGGATCGGCTCAAGAAGATCAAGAGCTAGGTAGCATTTTTGTAATATTTTGAAAATGTGGAATTGAGGCTTAAATAGGGGTTTTAGCTCATTTTCATTATCTTTAATCCTTTTAACATCTTTTAGCTTTTTAACATTATTGCTCTACTTTTGAGCTAAGAAGATATTATAGTAATTCCTAAGTGAAGGATTAGAATTTACATTGAAGATTTATTGAAATTTAATGTTTGGATTTGCATTATCTTTATCTTTCATGGATCAATTTGCTGGAAATTATGGTATATCTTTACTTTCTATTTTTATGAGAAGCTAATTCTTTCTCTTGGGGTTATACTTAAATAGGTCGTGATTAGTGCATGGGTGATATTGATTTATCTTCCTAATTATCTATTTATTATCGGTTTTGTATTTATTCCATGTTTTAACTAAGAATTGGGGGTTGCAAACCTCAATTACCTTTGAACCTATATCATCATTGAAAGAGGGGGTATAGGTGAGGATGAATTAGCTCATTTAATAGCATCTCTTGGACACAAGGATGTTAATTAAGGCAATATATTGGTGAAATTGTTACACTTATGAGGTGTTTGAAAGAACTCATTTGTGAATTTTGGTGTTTTATTGAAATTTTGACATCAATACCTCTAAATCTAGCCTGCCCATGACTCATTGCTAAATTTAGATAAATTCTCAATTACCCATGCATGAGTTCGCCCCTAGATGGCATAACCCCAAGATCCACTCCTAATTGATTACCTCTAATTATTCTTAGTCTTGAGTTAGTATTCTAAAATCTCAAAAATTGTTATTTCTTAGAAAACATTCAAACAAACCCCAAAATATTTGTAAGTCGGATTTTTACTTTCATTTCAAACTTACTCAATCACCACTCATATTGTTCTCTAAGGATTCGACCACAATTCTTTGTTGGGTAAATATATTGACAACAACTCCTACACATGTTATAGAGTGTAATCTAAGCATTATCACCGATTTGGGCGATATCTGGGTTGATTTAAGATATTGGATGATCTATGCTTCGGAGTCATTCTACTACCTCTTCTTATCTAGTTTATGTCTTATTTTGTATTCTGAGATAGATTTTGATCCTTTTAGAACTATCATTGTTTTTTGACATTCAAAATATATTTAGTAGTTCTTACATTGTGACATCATATTTTGGGGTACTATATAGTATCTTGACTATGTATGTCCTCTTTTACTATATATGTGTGGTTCGACTCCGTTCTAGGAGTCTTGCTTTGTGTTTTGGTATTTATTTCTCATTTCATATTAGTTTGAGTTATAGGCTTACTTGTCAAGATTTTTTACAATAAGTTTCATCATGACCCTTGATTTTTTGGTCGTGACAATTTAGGTGTTGGAAGCTTGGTTGACATAATTATTATTATTTGGACTGTTTATCCTAATAAGGAATCGAATTGAATTAGTTTCTCATATTTTTAGGTAGAATTGTTATCTTAGAGCTAATTATGGCTTATTTTACATCTTGAAGTGAATTTAGATACCTTAACCTAGTCTAGGGTAGAATTTGCCTTATAATAAATTTTGGGGATTAGAAGTGGGCCCCTCCAACCCACCTTAGTCCAAGATTTGTGTTAGCTCTTGTAAACTTCTATACACTTGTTATACCTCTTGAAATTCTTATTTTAGGACTTTTATTAGATTAGATACTTAATGATTATGTTATTTTGGTATTTGGGAGTTGATGCTAATTTTGAATAAAACTTAGTGGTTTATTAATACTGAGTTCTGGTTTAAGTCTGGCAATTAATGATGATATTAATAAGTTGAGTTTCAATTCAATTCCAGCAAATGATGTTATGATGATTATGCTATTGAGTTTCGGTTCTAGTTCGGCATTGGAATTTTATTTATGATATGATACGATATGGTTAGATTCATAGTTATGGCTTGATATTTCGTAATTTATGGAACTTCGATTATTTTCTTGATTGAACCCTTTAGGATTATGGGGGACCACATTGGGTTATTTAGTTTTCCCCACTAGTAGGCTTATGGAGGCAAGTCTTGTAGTATTAATTGTGTTTTCTTCCATATTATGTTTGTTTCGGTTATTTATTTAAAGTGTTAGAGTTTATTTTCAGGTTTTACCTTTTACCTTAACATAGCTTATTTATCTTACATCTTTATCGTATTTATATCATGATTTAGCTCAGTAGATCGATGATACCTTCTGCATACCCATGGTTTTGGTACTTGTACTACACTTCTGTATCTTTTTGGTGTAGATCTGAGTACTAGTAGTTGCCACTGATGTGATGTTTGTGATGGGTTAATTTCGGAGATATGGTGAGCTCTCAGAGTTGGTGTTGCCTCTTTTCCTTCTATTATCTATGTCTAGTCTTTCATTATTTGAGACAATTATAATTGACTATTTCAGTACTTATGTTCCTTTTGTAGTAGCTCTTGTACCAACATTACTAGGGCGTGGGATGGTTATGGATGTTTTATCTATATTTTAGACTAACATTACTATCTTATTGTTATTATAAGTCTTTAATTATTGATTTTCGACTTTTAGGCCATTTTTCTACCAAATTTGCCCATTACTTATAGCTCTGAGCTATGACTTTTCTTACCTACTGGTGGGATAAAGTAGAAGTGATCATGACTCATAAATTGGGTTATAAGATAGTCACACTTTGGATACAGACCTGTTTATGCTAGTATTAGCTCCCCTACTTGGTTATGATCCTCGAGATGTTAGGTTGACTCCCTCAAGTTGTTACCTTTGAGTTTATCCCTATATATATATATATCGTATTACCATATACCCCCATCTTTCCTTATTTGTTCATAGAGTATATGCATCATTTGTCCTTGTATTACTACTATATATCCTTCTTTTACTCTTCATTTGTATATTGGCTAGTGATATACGGTATTGAACTTTAGTTCCTGAATACTATTAGAATAGGATGATTTATCCGTATTGCTCCCTTAGCATTAATATGTTTAGTTGATTAAATAATTACATCTAATTTATATTCTTGCTTTACATGTTATTTATGCTTGCATTATCTTTGGGCTCACTCGACTGATTCCTACTGAGTACCATGTGTTTGGAACTTATACTACGTTTTTGCAGTTTGTAGATCATAGTACGAGTCCTCGGCATTGATGTGTGCATTGGGTGGAGAGCTGTGGATCGGAGATTTGGGATGAGCTCCTAATGTTGGAGTATTTTTTCTCTTCTTCGTGTTGATTAGACTTATCTCTATTTTATATTTTTTATATGGTTTGTACATGTATATTTGTTATTTATTTTACTTTGTACTCTAATTATATTAGAATCTCTTGTACTGACTTCACCAGGTCTGGGGGTTGTAATTTATATTAGCTCTTTATTTATTATTTTATGTTATTTATTTTATTTCACTTGATATTTTGTTACTAGTTGTTTTGGATTATGAGTTGTCTTACCTACTGCTGGGTTATAGTAGGTGTCATTATGACTTGAGAGATTAGGTCATGACAAATTGGTATTAGAGACTAGGTTTACCAGTGTGTTCATACAAGAGCTAAGTATCTAGTAGAGTCTTGTGGATTGGTATACAGGCGTCTGTATCCTATATATGGAAGGCTACAGGGAATTCTTAGGAAATTCTATCCTTAATTCCTTGTTGTGTGTCTGTACTTTTATGAACCTCTAATACTTTTTTTGGTTTTTTTCCTCCTTAGATGGGTGGCGCAAGGTTATCGGTAGATACGGATGAGACTTATGCACATGTTCTAGAGTTTTAGATCAACATTGGAATAGGGATTTAGATATTAGTGCCAATGATCTTCAGCATCATCCAAAGGTTTTGGGGCTTGCCTAGGCTCTGACATGGTTTGTGACCTCTTCAGTTTTTCAAGATTTAGTGTTTAGGGTTTCAAGTCTGATTGTGGATGTCACAGCCATTGTTAGCACCCGATACATTTAGTGGATATCAGTCCAGAGTTGGATTTATTGGTACTCAGTAGGGTTCCTTACTAGTTTTTGAGTAGGATACTAGGTTTCTCGAGTGGGACAGACGTACTTCTATGTTATATTTTTTAGAGCATTAGATGGCACATGGATTTGTTATAGCATTGACTTTACCGCTCTACTTGGTGATGGAGAATTTGATAGTAGCTAGGGCTACTTTCTATCAGGTTGTTGGTTAAGCGAGGACCACATAGAGGGTATGTATTGAGATATATGGAGGTAGTGGTAAGAGGCTGTGTCATTAGTACGGTGTTATTGGTATTCTATTCTAGACTAGGGGTCCTCTAACTAGGGACCAAGATCACTTACATCATGTCATCTCTATGTATGTAACATCTCAGACTATATGTGGCTTTTAGATCAGTCATGGTGGTCACAGTGGATAGAGTTCTTATCAGACATTATAGGGTATTTGGTATAGGTATTCGAGCCGTATCGGTTGTTCTGGATCAGCTAGTACAGTACATCAGAGAGTCCCAGGGTATGTTTGGACTATTGAAAGGTTGTTCATTGGTTAGGGAATTCCCCATACATAAGATGGTTGTTCAGACAAGGTCAGCATATGTTTCTCGCCAGCCTAGAGCTCATAAGATGTGTTATGATTGTGGGGAGGAGGATCATTTTAGTTGAGAGTATCCCAAGCATCGTTGGCCATCAATTTGGGAATAGCTCGTGTTTTGCACCAGGTTAGAGATTCATAAGCTTATTACAACTGTAGATAGATCGGTTATTAGCCTGGAGTGTGTCCTCAACATAGGATTATTGGTCATTCAGCCTATCCAGATCAGTCTCATAGAGTTGTGGCACCTTTGTATAGAGGTAGTGTACTTAGTGCCTTAGTGAGTGATTTAGACACAATTTGGGTTTGGGCATGCTCAAATTCATACTCCTTTGGGTACCTCAGGACTATGATTTGAATTCCATCGATATAAGTGCAATTCGACATATTATATTTTACTTCCTATTTGAATTGTGTTGGGGTTTTATACCTGTGACAACCCGAACCAGGACCTGGCCGCAACGGGAATCTCAAGTCCCACGTGGACTAGAGCTCACCTCCTTCACCAAACCAAACAAGCATAACAGCCATAAGTGTTGGATGAATTCAAAACATATAATAAGATAAAGCAAAATAAGACTAATGATAACTCATCAATGTCTAAACCAATCCACCCAACAACATATCCAAGTCCATAGTAATCCACAAAGCCTCTACAATTCGAAGTCAATAAAAATGTTGGGACATACTCCAACAATAGCCAAAACCAGGTCTAACAATGCCTAAGACATAGGATGTAAAGACCATGAAATGAATGTCTTCCAAAGAATGGAAGCTCACCACTTCAGTGTCAACTCACGAACCACTCGAACACCTGGTCACTGCACAGGAAAAGAAAAAGAAGCTTCGACCCATGTATCATGTGGGGATATAGCATCCAGAGATGGTTAGTGGTTGGAACACTAGCATGTACCTCAGGGATAGAGGAATAAAATAATTTCATCATTCAAAACCATGTCAAATCATCATATGCAATCTCATGTATACATATATATGTAGTTTCGGGATAGGGAGTAGGGCTTAGCATGAACCTTGAAAACCTTAACATGGGTTGTGTATCATAACCGTCATATAGCAAGTCACCCACGGGCTATATGGTCCCATCTCTCCCCTAGCTGGAAGGGCCCCAGTACATGTAGCCGCATGAACCAGAGAATATCCATAACTGTATATGCCATTATGGGGGACTCGAACCTCCCAGCATAATCTAGGTGACTTAAGAACCATTGTATACAATATGGGGGACTCGAACCTCCCATTCATATACCCATTTGAGGGAATCAAACCTCTCATTCGTATAGACACCCGCACCAGCTAGTGCGGTTTCCAGTGTTAGTCCTTTGGACTCCACTTTCACGGCATAGCTACACATCCTGCTTTAAAGACTAATTAAAACATTCTTTACACATATGAACAACCATTAATCCAATTACTTACCAAAGGCACCCCGTTGGTATCATCATACCAACACCACTTGCAAGCGTACAACATGCCACAATCATATTTAGTCAATTTTGGGATCGAACCCATTGTCTATATGAAGACCTCAATTCAATTCAACATTTAGGGACTCGAACCCATTTAGTCAATTAAGACACCAAGGTTATAATTTAATTCAATTTATGCTCATCAATACCTTCATAAATCATTTACCAATCATCAACATTCATAGGCCAATGCCATAATTCAAAACACAATTCATATAAGATAAGATTCTTCTCATTGACATTTTCACAAATAGGTTGAGGGCAAGCCATAATTAAATTAGTTTTCAAGCGAAAAACCATCAAATTAGGGTTAACTATGACTCCTTAGTTTAAATCAAAATTTCCTAGCACGCACATGTGCAAAACCATTATCAAAACATGTATAATCATAATTTAAGACATGAGAAAACAATACTCAACATTATGCATTCAAACCCTCAACCATGGATTTCAAAACCACCATTAATAAACCATAAACAGTGTTTAAAGCACATGAATTTTTGTGAACTAACAATGAAAGAAGAGTCAGATGCCTGATTTATGAAGATTCACGAAGAGATTTTGATCCGTAAACCTCCAGATGACCACCTTGATGAAACCCTATCCCAATCTCCTTGAAGGTTTTTAGAGAGTTTTGAGATTGTTTTGATCTTTTAAAGTGAAGAATGAAAGGCCAAAAAGTGTTATAAGACGTGGGGTCTTAAGGGCTTGGGGTTGGAATTGTCTAAAATATCCTCAGCTTAAAAGCTGTAAAAAGAATGCAGGAGGGTACGGTTGGACCCCTCAACTCATATCCATAACATATGAGTGGTACGCTCCACTCGTAACTTGATCAAAAAGTTGGAAACCACATTCCATCCAACTTACGACTCCTTAGCCTAATTCGTACCATCACCATATAACTAGTACTCTTCAAGTTATACCCTAAGTAGAATATCAAAGGCTAGACACTGGAAAACATACGGTTTAGACCCTACCTCTCATATCATGAATATACGACTCGTCTGGAGTCTTCTCATACCAAGAACAAAACTTGGACAATATGACACTGATCAACATACGAATAGGGTCCTAGACCAGTATCCACACCATACGACTAGTATGGTAAGTCGTGTGATCAACAGAACATTCAAACTCAAGAAATTTGTCAAGTGCCAAAGCCTGGGGCATTTTAGTCTCCCCCATTAGGATCATTCGTCCTCAAATGATGGGACAAGGCAATACAAGCACAATTTAGACTCCACACGCCTCTACTCTTACCTTTAACTAAGTTAGAAAACAAACACCAAGAGATTCACAATCTATCACCAGCAAAGATTGAAAAATAAAGAGGTTAAGAGCAGCACATACCTTAAGCATGAATTTCTAAAATTGGTAATAGGAACGGATACTTGGACTTCATGTCCTTCTCGGACTCCCAAGTAGCTTTCTCAGACTTTTGGTTCTTCCATAGAACCTTTATCAAAGCCACATCTTTTGTTCGCAACCGACGAACTTGCCAATCCAAGATCCTCACCAGGACCGCTTCAAAGGACAATGAATCTGAAATACCAATGTTCTCCAAGGGAACAACCAATGAAGGATCACCCACGCATTTCTGCAACATAGACACATCGAATACCGAATGAATGGTAATCAAGATAGAGGGAAATTCTAACTCATATGCAACATTACCAACCCTTCTCAAAATAACATACAGGCCAATATACCGGGGACTGAGCTTCCCATTCTTCCTAAACCACAGTACTCCCTTCATGGGAGAAACCTTCAAGAAGACCCAATCTCCAACCTCAAACTCCAAGTCCTTTTGCCTTATGGCTACATAGGACTTTTGGTGACTTTGAGCAGTGTTAAGCCTATCCAAAATTACCTTTACCTTCTCCATAGCTTGATTAACCAAATCCAGGCCAAACATATCAGCTTCACCAACTTTGAACCACCCAATAGGAGACCTACACTTCCTACCATACAATGCCTCAAACAGGGCTATACCAATGCTAGAATGTTAATTATTGTTATAAGAAAATTCAATCAAAGGCAAATAGTCGAACCAACTACCACCATAGTCAATCACAAAGGCTCAAAGCATATCCTCCAAAGTCTGAATAGTCCTTTCAGCTTGCCCATCTAACTTCAAGTGAAAAGATATACTAACACTCACTTTAGTCTCCAAATCACGCTAAAAAGAGTGCCAGAAATGCGATGAGAATAGAGTACCATGATCTGATATAATCAAGACAGGCGCACCATGAAACTTTACCATTTTGCTAAAGGAATAACTTCGCATAATCCTCGGCAGAATAAGTAGTCCTTATTGGCAAGAAGTGGGCGGACTTAGTCATCCTATCTACGATGACCCAAATGGAGTCACACTGATTTTGCAACCATGGAAGGTCAGTAATGAAATCCATATTAATTATCTTCCACTTCCACACCGGTAGTTCAATTTCTTGAAGTAGCTCAACCGGCCTCAGGTGATCCACCTTCACTTGCTGACATACCATACACTTAGCCACAAAGTTGGCTACATCCCATTTCATATTGTTCCACCAATATATCTTCTTGGGATCATGATACATCTTTGTTGAATCGGGATGAACCATATACCGCGACTCATGGGCCTCGGCAAAAATCCTATCTCGCAGACCATCCTAATCCGGGACACACAACCTCCCTTGGTACGTCAAAATACCATCACCACCGATCTCGAAGGCCATCACCTTCTTCTTGCAAACATCATCCTTGATCTTCATTAAAAGAGGATCTAATACTTATTTCTCCTTTATTTCTGAACCAATAGATGATTGCTCTACCTATTGCACCAACACACCACCATCCTCAGAGTCCAAGAGACAAACTCCAAGGTTATCCAAATGGTGAATTTCTTTCGCAAATTCCTACTTATCCTTATCCACATGCAATAAGTTATTCATAGACAACCTCCTAAGAGCATCAACAACCATATTAGTTTTACCTGGATGGTAGTAAAGACTTATATCATAGTGTTTCATCAACTCAAGTCACCTCATTTTCTTGAGATTAAGATCTTTCTGAGTAAACACATACTGTAGGCTCTTATAATTAGAAAGGATATCAACATTCACCCCATAGAGATACTGACGCCAGATTTTCAATGCGAACACCTCTACTAACAATTCCAATTCATGAGTTAGATAATTCCTCTCATGAACCATCAACTTTCTAGAGGCATAAGCAACTACCTTCCCATGTTGTATCTACACACAACCCAAACCAACCCAGGATGCATCACAATAGACTATAAATACCTCTATACCCTCAAGTTTAGTCAAGACCGGAGTTGAAGTCAACTTGTCTTTTAACTTCTCAAATCTACCTTTGCAAACACTAGACCACCAGAACTTCACCTTTTTCAGAGTCAATTTGGTCAATGGAGCAGCAATAGAAGAAAAACTCTCCACCAAGCTCCTATAATAACTCGCTAAACCCAAGAAGCTCTGAATATCAGTTGGAGTCGTGGGTCTAGGCGACTTCTTAACCATAACAACTTTTTGAGGTCTACCATAATCCCCACACTAGACACGACATGGCCCAAAAAAGTTATGGAATTCAACAAAAATTCCCATTTAGAGAACTTAGCATACAACTTTTGATCTTTCAAGGTCTGCAACACAAGACAGAGGTAATCGATATGATCCTTCTTACTCTTAGAGTACATCAAGATGTCATTAATGAAGACAATAACAAATAGATCTAAAAACTAATAGAACACCCTAATCATCAAATCTTTGAATATTACGGGGGCATTGGTCAAGCCAAACAACATCACCAAGAACTCAAAAGGCCCATAATGGGTATAAAAATTTATCTTAGAGATATCCACCACCCTAATCTTTAACTGATGATACCCGAACAAAAGATCAATCTTAGTGAAGAATTTAGCACCCTGAATTGATCAAATAGATTATCAATTCTCAAAAAGGGATACTTATTCTTTACTGTCACCATGTTTAACTGTCGGTAATCAATACACATCTGAAGGGAACCATCCTTCTTACGCATGAATAACACCGATGCACCCTACAGGGACACACTAGAATAGATGAAACCCTTATCTAAAAGATTCTTTAGTTGTTTATTGAGTTTTTTCAACTCGACGGGAGCCATTTTATATGGGGGGAATAGAAATTAGATGAGTTTCTGAAACCAGATCAATACCAAAATTAATCTCTCTATCGGGAGAAACACTGAGAAGGTCATTATAGAAGAACTTAGGAAACTCATTTACCACAGGAATCAAATGAAAAGAAGGACCTTCCGAGTTAGAATCTTTAACTCGGACCAGATGATAGAGACAATATTTGGAAATTAACTTTTGAGCTCTAAGATATGATATAAACCTCCCCTTAGGAGCTAGGGAACCACCTTTTCACTCAACAGTTAGCTCATTAGGGAATTTAAACACAACCTTATTGGTCTAATAATCTAAGAAAGCTTATTACGAGTACAACTAGTCAATCCCCAGAATAACATCAAAGTAACCATGTCTAACTCTATTAAGTCTACCAGAGTTTCTTTACTACCAATAGATACCATACACACCCTATAGACTCTTACGACAACCATAGAGTCTCCTATTAAGGTAGAAAAAGAAAAAGGGTCGAACAGACACTCAGGATCAAAACAAAAATACACAGCCATAAATGGGGTCAATAAGATAGAGTGGACTCTGGATCAAGTAAATAGTATACATTACGAAAAAAGAGTTTCAATATGACAGCAATAATATTCTGAGGTGCCTCAGACTCCTGATAAGTAGTAAGTGTATATAAATAATTTTGGCCAATGACGGAGCCAGAAATAGAAGCAGAAGCAGAAATAGCACCTTCAGTGCAAAAGTTGATGATGTAGCAATAGGGACCCTATTGGACCCATAAGCAACCCTAGAGGTACAATCCCACTGCATATGCCCAATATGACCACAGCTAAAACATTGATTCCTCCCCTTCTCACGCTGACCACAGTAGACCTAACCATAAAATCTGCAAGGCGGGTATGATTGTGTTGATTGGGCCCCACTGGCCTGAGATTAGGCACCCTGTTCCCTCAAAGTCTCACGACCCTTAAAATATGTATCTCATAATAGCTTTGAGTAGGGAGCACTAGTTGTTGAATAAGAGTTAGAGTTCCCCCAGCTCTTCTTCTTAGACCACTTTCCACTTGGCTATTGGCTCCCATTATGTTATGAATACTAGAATTTCTTACTATAACTCTCACCAATTTCAGTTTGCTTCTTTTTTTCCTCTTCAACCTGCTGCATAGACACAACCAGACCAGAGATGTCCATTTCCTTGATCAGCCTTACTCTCAAGGATCAACTCATGAGACAATCCTAAAGAAAACTTTCTCATCCAGGCACTCATATTAGATACCCATTCCAGAGCATATTAGGACAACTGATGGAATTTGAAAACATACTCCTAGACTATCATTCTTCCTTGCTTTAATTTAACAAGTTCCTTTACTTTATCCTCCCTCAACTCCTGAGGAAAGAAGCGATCAAGAAATGCATTAGAGAAATTATCCTACAAGAAAGAATAAGCATCCTCACCTCTTGACTTTCCCCACTCTTTGTACCACTAGTTTTCCACATCTTTCAATTGGTAGGAAGCAAACTCTACACCTTCAACCTCTGAAGCATGCATAACCCAGAAAATTTTCTCCATCTCATTAATAAAACTTTGAGGATCCTCCTCAAACTTTGTACCAGTTAACATTGGAGGATGCATCCTCATAAATTTTCCATCTCTAGTGGCCTCAGACGAACCTATAGCAACACCACTAGAACCAGAATATTATGACTGAGATGTCACCAACTGATTCAACAGGGTAATAGAGCGACGGAATTCAACAGTAGTAACCTCGCCAAGAGGCGACTGAGTAAGAGTGTCACCCTCAAGAGTAGAATCAGTAGGTACAAGTGGAAACCCATGAGGACAGTCAAATTCAGAAACCCTTGACCAGCTCTAGACCTCAAAAATTGGATGATCTCCATTCACATGGTCCTCATATAGGACAAAAGATTTTTCATAAAAATAAGATCTTCTTGTAGGAATTATCTAAATGATGAGCAAGCAAAAATTAGAAGAATCTAAGATCTTAGACTCTATAGCTCTAAATCAAGATAGAAAGAAAGGAAAATATTGAAAAATGGCTCATATCATCTCTCTTAAAAGTATGGGATGCTACCATAAAGGAGACCCTACTTGTCATAGCTTTGTAGACACCCAATTGACCATGAACCTGTTTCTGATACCAACTTTGTTACAACCCAATCAAGGGCCTATCCGCAATAGGTATCATAAGTCCCATGTGGACTGTATATCACCTCTTCTCCTAACATAACCAGCATAACAACCATAAGTATTAAATGAATTCAAAACATATAAAAAGATAAAGCAAAATAATACTACTGTTAACTCATGAATGTCTAAACTGATTCTCCCAGCAACACACCTAAGTCTACAGTAATCTACTAAGACTCTACAATCTAAAGTCAATAAAAAATTTAGGACATTCTGTAATACCCCGAGAAATTTTTCGTTGAAATTTTGTGCGTAAACGTGTTGGGTTCTATCTTCTAGAATGAATTATAAATTTTTCGTGTGGGATTTCTTAGATTATGATCCACCATTGCGTAGATTATCGAATAATATTTCCAACGATATGTGGATCATCCAAAACGGACACCCGAGCGACGAGTTATGAACATTCCGATTAAACCGTGAATAGTAGTGAACAGTAAAACGTGCAGGGAAAAAAGTACTGAGGCCTGGCGTATTTTTGCTCCAACTTTAAATGATCATAACTACTTGTATATAATGATCTGGGTGATATATTATATATCAACGGAAATCTCTGCGAGTCCTCTTTCCGATGAAATTGGTTTCATCCATTTTTTCTATCGGAGCAAAAAGTTATGGTCGATCTACTTCAGCCTATCAAAAGTGAATTTTTGGGTCAGCTTCAAACAATCATAACTCCTTGTACACAATGATCTGGGTGAGATACTATATATCAACGAAAAGATATGAGAGTCCTCTTTCTAATGAAATTGGTTTCATCCAATTTGGATATCGGAGTAAAATGTTATGGTTGATCTACTTTAGACTATCAAAACAGTCCACCAAAGGACAGATTCGAGAATTATTTAATTTTTAGGGGCGTTTTGGTCATTTCCCCTCACCCAAAATCCGTCTAAACCCTATATTAAAGCCTATTAGAAGCATTATATGTTATATTTCATCAAATTCCCTCAAAAAGAAAACCCTAAGCTCCTACATCCAACTTCAAGAACCTCCAAAGTTCACCATTAATTCTGCAAATTTATTCAAGATTCCAAGTTCCTAGTTCAAGAACTCCAAGAACCATCATTCAAAGGCACGATTAACATCTCAAAAATTAGTATCGATCTAAAGTTCATCATTCAAGGTATGTGGGGTTTTTCAACAAGAACAATCTTTCATTCTTGTGCCCAAAAGTAATTTTCTTTACGAAGATATGATCTTTATATGTTTATTATGATTTTGGCGCATGAACTTATATTCTATCTTGGTTATCTTGAGATTATGATGTTTATGACTTTGAAAATTCAAATTTATATGAAATTATGACTTAACGAATGATGCTTGAAAGAAATTTACTATGATTTTGATATTTGGGTCTTGAACCCCATTTGAAATTGTGTCTTTGAGAAAATGTGTGGTATATGCACGTTGATGTTGAATATTTGAGATGTTTTGAATGATTTGACCTTTTGATCGTGAATGAGTTATTTTGAACTCGACTGTGAAAGAAATCCACGTTTTTATTGATTATGATAAAGGGGTAGCAAATTGTCTCCCGATGAAAATTGTTGAAGTATTTATTGTGGATTTTCTTTAATGTGAGCCTGAGGCTGATTTAAATTTCTGAGCTAAGTTCGGGAGTAATATTTAGCACTGAGTGGGAGGTATAAAGTGACCTTACTTCCCTAGAACTATGTGCCCCCGTAGGATGTGAACCTGAGGCTGATTTATATAGTGATCACTAGTGTTTTTGAATTGATACTGGAAGTCCTACTCTGATGGCATGGATAGGATGGCTCTCCCCAATGTGGGTTGTACGTTGGACTCAATGTGGATCACATGGTTTATGTCGGTTATAGTATCTCTCAATGTGTGTGTGTGTACTCTTCTATCTGAGATGAAAACATATTTGCTTAAAAGGCTTAGTTTGAGAAAGTCATTATTCTTAAAAGATTTAAGGAATATGTTCTAATGAGAATTGACATAAGATTTGATTGTTTTGATGATTTAAAATTGAGATGAAAGTGAATTGAGAACGTATTGTAATGACTCACTTGTTTTACTTTACATGTATTATTCATCCATGATTTTGATGATTTAATTCGAGCTAAGTGAGTCATCTATATCAGCATGCATAATTTTATAAACTGTGATGATATTAAGATACTATTTTATATATGCATTGCACCCCCATATGCTCGGTATCTTTCCATGGTACTGATCCACATATTCATATGTGGGATACATTTTCTCGGAATATAGGTACAAGGTATAGTTGCACCTTTGGATCCAGTCAGTTCGTGGTATCCAGTTAGCAGGTGATGAGTCCTTTTGATTCAAGGGCTTGGGTTAGTTATGCAGAGTTTATAGTGTTGTATTTTCTTTATTCAGTCGTATTGAGTTGGGGTAGTCGGGAGTCATGACCCGGCTACCTACAGTCAGTACTAGTAGAGGCTTCATAGACAGTCAATAGAAGTTGATGTATTTTGTTTCAATTTTGGTTGTAAAGGCAGAATTGTAATCCTGTAAAATTCTATTTTTGTATCGATCAGATTCAGAAAAGAGTTAATTTCTGCTGATTTGTATGGATTTGTATTTTTATTCAGTTGCTTATGAGTTATGCCAGTAGAAGGGTTAGCTTGGGGTCACTTATGACCCTAAGCACCGTGTGACGTCTCGGGACCCGATTTCGGAGAGTTAAACATCCCCCCGGCAATAGCCAAAACCAAGTCTAATAAAGTCTAAGACATAGGATGTAAAGAACATAAAATGAATGCCTTCCGAAGAATGAAATTTCACCACTTTAGTATCAACTCACGAACCACTCAAACACCGAGTCACTGCTCAGAAAAAAATAAGTTTTGATCCCTATATCACATGAGGATAGAGTGTTCCGAGATGATTAGCAGTTGGAACACTAGCAGGTAACTCATGGATAGAGGAATAAAATAATGCCATCATTTAAAACTAATTCAAATTATCATACTCAATCTTATGTTTACATATATATATATATATAGTGTCGGGATAGGGAGCAGGGCTTAGCATGAACCTTGAAAACCGTAACCTGGGTTGTGTAGCATAACCATCATATATCAAGGCATACATGGGCTATGTGGTCCTATCTCTCCCCTAGCTAAAAGGGCCCCACTGCGTGTAGTTGTACGAACCAAAGAATATCCATAACTGTATATGCCATTATGGGGGACTCGAACCTCCCGGCATAATCAAGGTGACTTAAGCACCATTTTATACAATATGGGGGACTCCAACCAGCCATTCATATGACCATTTGGGGTACTCGAACCTCCCAATCATATAGACACCTGAACTGGCTAGTAGGATGTTTAGTCTTAGTCCTTCAAACTCCACTTTCATGGCCTAGCTACACACCCCACTTTAAAAACCAATTAAAAAATTCTTTACACATATTTACAACCATTAATCCAATTACTTACCAAAGGTATCTTGTTGGTATCATCATACCAACCCCACTTACAAGCGTACAACATGCCATAATCATATTTAGTCAACTTTGGGACTCAAACCCATTGTCTAAATGAAGACCTCAATTCAATTTGGCATTTAGGGACTCAAACCCATTTAGTCAATTAATTCACCAAGGTTATGATTTAAATCAATTTATGGTCATCAAGACCTTTACAAACCATCTACCAATCATCAATGCTCATAGGCCAATGCCATAGTTTAAAACACAATTCATATGTGACAAGATTTTTTTCATTGACATTTTTAGGTTGAGGGTATATCATATTTAAACCATTGTTCAAGCCAAAAACCATCAAGTTAGGGTTAACCATGACTCCTTAGTTTAAATCACAATTTCTAAGCAATCATATGTGAAAAACCATTATCAAAACATGTATGATCATAATTTAAGACATGAGAAAATATTACTCAATATTATGTATTAAAACCCTCAACCATGGCTTTCAAAACTATCATTAATGAACTATAAAAATGTTTAAAATACATGATTTTTGTGAACTAACAATGAAGAAAGAGTCGCATGCCTGAGTTATGAAGATTCATGGAGAGATTTTGATCCTTAAGACTTTAGATGGCCACATTGAAGAAACCTTAGCCCAATCTCCTTGAGAGGTTTTTAGAGAGTTTGGAGAGCATTTTGTTCTTCTCAAGTGAAAAATAAAAGGCCAAAAAGTGGTATAAGATGTGGGGTCTTAAGGGCTTGGGGTGGGAATTATCCAAAATACCCTCAACTTAAAATCTATAAAAAGAATGCAGCAGGGTACGGTTGAACCCCTCAACTCATATCCACAATATACGAGTGGTACACTCCACTCGAAACTTGATTAAAAAGTTGGACACCATATTCTGTCCAACTTATGGATCCTTAGCCTAATTTTTACCATCACTATATGACTAGTACCTTTCAAGTCGTACCCTCAGCAGAATATCAAAGGCTAGACATTGGACAACATACGCTTTAGACCCTACCTCTCGTATCATAAACATACGACTCGTATGGCATCTTCTCGTACCAAGAATAGAACTTGGCCAATATGAAACTGACCAACATATGAATAGGGACCTAGACCCCTATCCATACTATACGACTAGTATTGTGAGTTGTATAATCAATGGAAGGCTCAAACTCAAGAAATTTTGCAAGGTCCAAAGCCTGGGGCATTTTAATACCCATCTGTAAATTTATGCCTGGATGTTACTATATTAGTTGTTGTAGCCTGTGTGTAGATTTTTATGCTAATATGGTTACCTTGTAGATGATTTCTTTTAGTAGTGGATTGATGTGATTATTATTGTGATCTACTTAGGGTGTAGCATTTAGGTTAAAGTCTTATTTCCTTTGGCATATTGGCCTTATTATAACCTTAGAGCAGTATTGGTTATGTTTTCTATTTTGGTGCCTCATCCACCTTGTGTTGTTATTGCTATTTTTTAAATTTTAGTTGTTATTGATTCTTTCATGATAAATGGATAGACTAGCATTATCTAGTTAGAATCGCCTTTCTTTGCAATTCTTATTCAATGGCTTAGGTGGCTAACTCAGTTGGTTGGTTATCTCTCTTTTTGTTAGGTGAGGGTTGTTTTCCTTATATTATCAAGGTTAGATTTATTATTGAGAGGATTGTGAAAGTGAAGATATGTTTGGCCTTCTATGGATTCATTGTGGTTCTAAAGATGGAAATCCGATTCTATTACCTATTACTGGTATGGAAAAGTTTTAGGCTTGATGTCTAGTTTGTTCAGATTCTAGAATTAATATAGTCCATTTCCGAGGTTGATAAATTTGAGATTTGTTCCTTATGATTTATATAGTTCATTGCCCAATTATGGGTTTGACCTTGATATTGATATTGAGTCAGGTACTCCATTATTGTTACAATATGGTTCATGATTCATGTTAGATTACGTGCCCTACTAATTATCTTATTATCGCCTAACTATTGCCTATTGATGGAATAGGTTGACTAATGTGTTCTGAACTAGCTAAAACAATAAGAAAATAACATAGTGGATTTTTATGTGGAAAGCACCTGGCTTAAAAAGGTGTAAAAAAATACGACTTGTACCTCTACAGGATTTAACTCCAACTTCACTACACAAAAATGAGCCTCAAAATAGCTTATTACAAAACTCTTGTAACCTAGGAATTATAAACTCTAATTCATGTAACTCAATGACTAGGAATTATAAACTCTAATTCCTAACTACACACAGACACCCCAAGGTATGCATTCCCAAAATATCTGAGTTTTCCCCAACTCAAAGACTAGCCCATAGTTCAGTTTATAACACACTGAAACTAATATTACATCAATAGTTCAACACAATGAACAACTCCTAAAAATCAACGCTAAAACTCTTAGCCAGATTCGATGCTAAGACCAAGTTTTTCAATGTGTCTCTTCAGTGATTGAGTAGCACTGCATGAAGTCAATCTGTCGATTTGCCTTTTTATCTTTTTAAGTGTGTGTGTTACTCTAAATGATACATCTTCTATTTAAGCGCAGCTCTTCAAAGGTCATTCTTTATTTCAAACTCCCCCTTCAATCAGAACTCTCATTGCATATAGTTCTACTTCAAGTGAGAATCCTTCTTCATTATAACTCTTGTCTCCTTAGTATTGTAGTCAAACTCCAACTCTCCAAAAAGTCATTCAATTTTTACGTTTTCTATCTTGCATAGACTTCTTCAATTTTCAGACTTTTTCTCCCTTTTCACATAGGACTATTCAGGATATGCTCAGAAGTGAAACTCCTTCTTCACCTAGGACTCCTTTTTCAACTTAACTTGATTTCCCTTATCATCAAGTGTTTGAATTAAATTCAACTTGTTATGTTCCCCACGTGGTCAGTAAGTTGAATTTTCCAGTAGCAATGATTTAACTGATTTTGATTCTCAATTATTTATACCATGGACTTGCACTCTTGAACTTGTTGAATCAACTTATTTTATTCATATTGTCATTCATCAAAACTTCAAGGTTCCAAAAAATTCCCCTTTTCTTATGATGGTAAACTACTTGTCTTTGTGTATTGAAAGATCTTAACCTATAGGTACTGAAGTATGAAACACTAGAATTAAAAAGGTTAGTCAATGGGTTATAAATATTGCACAACCCTTATCTTCCCCCTTTTGGCATCATCAAAAAACTATTTCAATGCAATAATATACCATTTCAATGCAATAATATACTAGCTAAAGTGATTAGTTATATTATTCATGGCCACTTGGGCTATCACCAAAACAATAAGACAAAGACTTTATCCAACATAGTAATGTATTAAAGAGAGCAAAAACATGAGTTAATATAGCAAAGATAACCATTCCATTTAACTGCAAGAGAATGTTCCACATTAAACATAAGATAGTAATAAACAAATCATGACAACTGAGCATAAGCAAAAAAAATATGGTATAAAAGTAGGACATGGCTAAGGATACGAATAGTGAGGAGCTGATGAGAAAGGTGCAACAGGTGATATCAATTGTGTCAATTGACGAATGAATTCAATATTTTCATCCCTCTCTCAATCAAGGTCAAGTTTCAAAGTCACGATCCTAGCGTGAAGGAACTCTTATTCCTCTTCATGACTGTCTTGCTCAGCTTCTAGTTCTGAATTTTTCTCAGCTAAATTATTTCTTTATTATCATTTTTTTCAAATGAGTTTTAGCCCTACTTATTAAAACAGGTAGAGAAACATGATTCATCTGTTCAAGAACATTCATTATTGTTTAAAAAGTCAAACCTGAACTAGGAATGAGAAGTCCTAAACAATCTGAGCCAATTAGGAACTAAAAGGGAGAGCATGTCCCTTTTTATTCTTCAGAAACATATGTTGCATGTGATTGATGATCAAATTTGACAAATCGATGGTACAAAAATTAATATTTTGGTTGAGAGAAAAGAAGGAATTTATTGTGTGGGATTAACAAATTTGTACACAACCATTTGGAGAAAATGAAAGAAAATTTGGTAAACCAATTTGTCAGCTTTAGAGGACAAGGGAGGATGAAGTGTGAAGAGTTGAACAGGTGTGCTCAACTATTTCAACTTAGACAGCTTATGCTTATGTCAATGTAGAACATACCTAATAAGAAGAACTTTATGGTCACAATTTCTTGCTTGTACCTATTTTTCTACATAATCTAATACAAAATTAGGTTCGAAGAGTCAAAAATCTAGAATTAGGACACACAACTAAATGTGCAAGACTGAATCAAATAACATTTTAGCTAATAAGATTAAAAAGAAAATGGTTATTTTATTCAATCATTGAGAGGAGTTCATGCAATTTTAATCATCCCCAAGTGTAAACTATTCCTTTAAAAATTCTCTCTACTTAGTGTCTTTGGTGATTCTCCAATCAATTAAGTAACCCACATAGTCAACATCTTTATAGCCCCCAAGAGTGAAATTGTTTTCCTTTGTATACCATAGTCTCAAGTCATGAATTCCCATGAGATATCTCAAGATTCTTTTGATGATACCAATGAACTATCAACAAAATTATCAGAAGCTTATGTTGGTGTTATTAATGAATTAATTTCTTGATTTGTTGTTCCCCTTGTCAATATGCCCTCGGTCAGTACAATAATTATACCCGGTGGTACAACATGTTCATATTACCTTCTCTTTTTATTACCCTTATTGGTCCACAAAGATTCATATGGACCAAGTCCAAGCACTTGATCGTACTTATATGACTCTTTGTTTTAAAAGAGGATCTCCCTTGCTTCCCCCTTACATGAGCACTACAAATTTGTCCATCTTTCAAAGGCTTTTGTTTTAGTTCTCCCTTTTTTTAACTCTAGTAATGGTGTTTTTTTTTGCTATCTCAAAAAGATCCATTCCCTCTTTAAATGTGCTAAGTGAAAAGAACTTTATCTTCTTTCAATTTTATGCCTTTAGCAAGATCTATCCGTGTACTAATTTTGCTTGCCTCTTTTTATTCTCACCTGCAATACAAATTAGGGGTTAACTTTAGGAACCCAGACAAGCTTGGGTCCTTTATTATGAGTAAAAAGATGAATAAGATTTCTCCTAGCCCATCAAGGTAAAAGGTTGTGTGACCTATTTCTCAAACCAACTTTGCTTTTCATCCTATTTGTCTATACTACCAAGAATTCATATTTCTTTGCCAAATTAGTACTCTTGTCTCTACTTTTTGCAACAACTAGACATTCAGTAGTTGGATGTACTTGATTACCACATATATAACATAAGTCCTTAGTAACATTAGAGCTCTTGAAAAAAACCAATCCAGACCTTTCACTGTGAGTTCTTTTACTGAGTTGATGAACAATTCTTGAGGAATTTGTCCATCTGTTTGCCCTTTTAAGATCAAATTTTAGTTTAGAGACTTCTTGGCTTAATTTGTTCACCTTTTTCTTTTTATCACTACATTCTTGTTTGGACTTGGTCAATTCATGATTAATATTTTCTTGTTCATCACTTTTGACCTTTTTCCCTTTTTCAGAAAGAGTTAGTTTTAAGATTTCATAGTTTAAAATCAGATTTGAAAAATCAAGTTGACCAACCTATTCGTTAAGATTGCAATTTTCCTTTTCTATAGTGTTCTTGCAATCTTCTATATCAATAAAGTCAAACTTAAGACTTACAAAACTATTGAATAACTTATTCCTACCAAAATTTAATTCTTGGAAATCATCAATTAGAGCACTAATTAAGGAAACAAGTTTCTTTTTAGTAAATAAATGCAATTTTTCCTTAAGCTTAAGAATACTTACCTCAGAAGTATCATCCTCCTCTTCCAAGTCTGAATCTCCCAACGACCCTGAGAGCAGTTTCATCAACCTCTTTATCATCTGATTCATCACTTTCAGATGCCTTATTTAAATCTTCCATGTTCATCTCATGGGTCTTCAAATTACCAAATAACTCATCAAGGGACATTCTAGTGAGATCCTTAGCTTGGCTTATGGTTGTAACTTTGACATCGCACTTAGACTTTGGTAGGACTCTCAATACCTTCTCTACTTGTTCCTCAGTAGATAAAACCATTCCTAGAGATGATAACTCATTTACCAATGAAGTTAACCTAGTTATCATTTTTTGTAGTGACTCATTTTTCTTTATTTTGAAGGCCTCATATTCAGTGAAAAGTAATGAAATTTTGAATTTTCTTACTTGTCTAGTGACTTCATGTGCATTCACCAATGCATACCAGATTTGTTTAGCAGTGTTGCAATTAGACACTTTATTGTACCCGGTTGGACCAAGACCACAAACAAGAATATTTTTGGCTTTTGCATTCTTTTTAAGTGAAACAAGATCTTCTGGGGTGAATTCACTCCTTACCTTTTTCACTTGTTCTCCATCCACTGTCTTCATAGGAATTGTTGGTCTATCAATAATTTTGTCCCATAATTCATAATCTTTACTTTGAAGATACATTTCCATCCTAGTTTTCCACTAAATGAAGTGAGAACCATCAAAGAGTGGAGGTATAATAGTTGATTGACCTTCACTGTGACCAGTAGGTGGTGCGGAATTCATCATAGTGATCTTTATCTTAAGTGATAAGCCTTTTTAGGACAACCTCGCACTGATACCACTTGTTAGATTACGTTCCCTACCGATTATATTATTTTTGCGTAATTATTGTCTATCGATGGAACAGGTTGACTAACGTGTTCCGAACTATCTAAAATAGTAAGAAATAACACAGTGGATTTTTACGTGGAAAACACCCAGCTCAAAAAGGTGTAAAAAACCTTGACCTATACCTCTATAAGATTTAACCCCAACTTCACTACATAACAATGAGCCTCAACAACAACTTATTACGAAACTCTTATAACCTAGGAATTATATGCTCTAATTCCTATAACTCAACAACTAGGAATTTTAAATTCTGATTCCTAACTACACACACACACATACCCAAGGTATGTGTTCCCAAAGTCCTTGAGTTTTCCCTAACTCAAAGACTAGCCCCTAGTTTAGTTTATAACTGTCACGACTTGAGACTACCCCCTAGTCGTGACATGGTGCTTGGAACCACAAGTGATCCCAAGCTAACCCATGAAATGTAATGATACATGAGAAACTGATTTAGAATACATTAAATAGCTAGTTCTACTGTGGGGAAACATAATCATAATGAAAACTGAATAAGTATGTAACAGATAAAAATTTACAATCTGATAAAACTGAGGAAAGAACTCAAATTACATAACTGACTCTGACTGACATCTATGAAGCCTCTACTATACTGACTATAGGTAGCTGGGAAATGCCTCCAACTAACACTAGTCAATACATAAGAAAAATCAAAAATACAACACAGTACATGAACTAAATCTGACTAGATCCCCAAAATAGGAGAACTTATCACCTACTGGTTGGAAGCTGCAACTGTCTGATTATAATGCGTAGGCCATAATTGGTACCTACATTATGAGACAATGTAGCACACAGATATATATATATGGATCAGTATTTCAGGAATGTACTGAGTAAGTGGGGTGAATGCAATAAGTAAAACTGATTTCATACATAATCTTAGAACATGCATGCTAAGTGCAAGTAGAATCACCTAGAGACTGAAATAAACTAAAAGTTGAAGTATCTTAAAACATGAGTAACAAATATAATCTAATAAGCTAGTAAATCACTACACTTAGTTTCTAAAAAACTTTACTGTGGTAAGATAAGTAGAACTGACGTTGGGATATGGTAAAACAAGAATACTGTGTGTAAATTTCATGTAAATCTGAACTTGTTGTAAAAACTGTACTGAAGATCATGTATGGATACTAAACATGAAAAACTGAGATGTAATTTGTATGAATAACTGAACTAAAACTGTGGGATACTTTGTATATGAGTTAAGGACTAACTGAAACATATGAGATAACTGAGTATCAATGCATGAAAATTGAAATATCTGAGAATACAACACCAAGAATAAACATATTTCTAAAATAATTTATAAACAGAGAGACTGAAATCTGATAACTAAATAACTGAGAATTTGTACACTTGGTCAAGAAAACCTGAACTGAAAATACACTGAATACTATACTGAGGTTGTGGGAGCTATCATGTAACCAACATAAACCATGTTAGTTATCATGGAGTCCAATATCTGACCCACGTTGATAAGGGTTGTTCTATCCTTTCCATCGGAATAGAACCAGAACTGTAGTGATCACTAAACTGATGTCCTAAAGGACCAGGGAGCCAATCCTAAACTGACGGGTGACCCCTGAGAGGAAGTCAAGCCTAAACTGATGGGTGACGCCTCATATCCTACGCTGGCTACGTAGTTCTAGAACATAAGGACTATTACTAATGACTCTTCCAAACTAATGGGGAAGCTGCCACCCTTGCATTCGCTCGGTGCTAAATCCTACTCCCAACTGAAATACTAAATAGTGCAGGCACTAATAACTGATAAGCTCAGGTCATGGTGTTCTGAAAATAATAGTGCATACGGATTCTGAGGTAATTATAAACATATAAACTGATAATGCTCAACATGATTATGGTGTTCTGAATATGATATTAAAACCATGGCCTGACTGACTTGTTTCTTGAAAATGAAAGTATGTAAACATATAGGTATTGGGTATTCATAACCCACCAGCACTGAATGGCCATAAAGCATGATATCAACACTTATAACTGTAGTATGGAAATCATGGTTCAAAACCCAAAAGCATAGAAACTTCATAAAATATATGGGAATCATGAACTTGAACATGGGAATATGTTAAACATGGTAAATCAACATGATTACAAGGCTAAGATCATAACATTACATTATAATATGAAATTCACTTGAATATGACATGGGAGATTGAAACTTGGAACATAAGATAACCTAACTTTTCATGGAATCATACTTGGATATGAATTTAGTCAAATTACTAAAGAAAAACATGATTTAAATGCATCTTGAACATATACAACTTCATAATAATGGAAAAACTCATACTTTAAATCAAAGAAATGTTTTTGGGCTTCATGGGTTAAAGGGGACCCATGAATGAACTCCCACATACCTTAATAGATGATAGAAAATCTTGAAATTTGTTCATGGTGGGAAAAGAGAGGATTTTTACATGAGAAATTTTGAGGAAAATGGGCAAAAAATGCTCTTTTGGATGCTATAAATCGTCCTTTGGACGTTTGGGATTGAAGGGAAAGGACCAAAGAGCCCCTTCACCCTTAAGAAGTTAAAACAGCATAGGAATAGACCCTTCATCGCGCCCTTTATCCAAGGGGAGTATCCCCCACGATGCATGCTCCAATCCGGTGTTGTAAACCCCGCGGTGTGGGCTTATCACACGCCCTCACTTCCTCTCACAAAAATGGCTATAACTTTTTGCACAGGTATTGGATAAAGGAAAAATTGGTATCGTTGGAAAGCTAACTCAATTATATACAATTTGGTAGGTCTTGAGATATAAAATTCAACCTATATCAAAAGTTATACGTGTTAAAATTAGACCCTTATAGAATCAAATACCAAACTTGGACGAATCAAAGGCTCTTAGCTCAACTTTGTTCTAAGCAATTCCTATGAAAATTTTTCACGTCGAAATTACTTCAAACACTAGGATAATGATCTTAACACGTGTATTAACATACAAATCATGGGATTAATGTTCACACATGAAGAAACAACGCTTCAAAGTCTAGATCAAAAATGTGGGGTGTTACATTATCTCCCCCTTGGAATAATTCGTCCTCAAATGAGGTTGGTTAGACTGGGAGTACTAAGGCAACTGAAATCATATTTTGAACATGCATGACTTGGAACATGACTGCATAACTGAGTCTGAGCATGATACATAAATTGAACTGATTTCATGACTACATGCAATGACATAAGAATGGTTATAAGGCTGAGATAGAAATGAGAGAGTCAACTTATGAGTAACCATTACTTCAAGTTGTATCTTGTTTAGTGGAGAAAATATAAGAGGTTTAGGACATAAATACTCAGGGTATTACAATACATCTCCCCTTTAGGATATTTCATCCCCCAAATGATACTAACTTGGCTGAAATACTAAGAAAAGACTGAGATGATGCACGGGACACTTATGAACTGAATCATGACTGAATATCTGGAATCTGAAACTAATGCATGAACTGAGATGAATTCGCAAATTGCTTGGATGCAAACAAATTACCTCTTGGAATACCTATATTCATGAGACTCCGGATAGTATGACTAGATGGAAAGATGGAAAACCATAGAAACTTGTTTGTCTGACTGCTAGACTGGATTGCTGGCTATACAAAATGAATCATACTGAAAGCTTATACTCAACTATATATTCCACTTCAAAACTGCACTTCACTTGAGGCTACTTAAAATATTCACATGGGCACTGATAACTCTATCTACTGAAGTTTGAGATGAATTGTATTCTCTCACTATGATCACACCTACTCAAATCTACAAAGTGAACATATAAAACTATCATACTAGTCTGAACCATAAATTTAATACCCCATGTGTTTTCACCACTTCTCATCTTAAGAATAATTTTCTTACCACTTCAATAACTAAATTCAACCCCTTACTAGGAATTAACTGAAGCACAATGCATTCATCTACTTATACACCAACATGACATTTAAGCCTATCTTCATAACAACACATGAACTTCTACGAAAACAACCACAAAAGCATCTTTCTCATATTCTCTAAACCTTAATCAATAACAACTTTCTTTCATTATTCTTAAGAAGAATAAGAAGACACACATGGAATTCTCAACTAACCATGACATACACAAAAAAGCTTAACCTCAATCTTCCTTCAACCCTATAGCCTTAGATACAACGAGCATGCTATAATCTTTTCTTTAACAAGGAACATTTACTCTCTCCCATCTAAACAATTACTCATCACCACTATCATTACATAAGGAGAGGTCACTGAAAGGTTAGACCATGAGGACCTGAAACATGAAAGAATACTATGCATAACTTGGACACTTAATTGAGGCCTGAGGAATAAAGTATCAAAAGCATGAATTTATCGAAGAGGGCTAAACAGAGGACATACATGAGATAATCTAAACTTCACTGATCATTAAGAGTGTACCATGAGTATCTGGAGTTGAACATTTTATAAAGCATGAGTACATGAGTCATAAGTTGCATGACCTGAGTTCGGAGTTCATAACTTTAGGAAATTTAATTCGTACTGCTGAGTGAATTAGAACTCCTTAAACTAGGAACTGGAAGCTCACATTATTCTCTATGATGTGCATGAACATGAACTATAATCATGAAACTGACATGTAAGGCATGAGTAGATGTCGTGATGACTAAAGTACAAAACTTTGCACTGAGATAAAAATGGGTCAGGGATCTTCCTCCATAGTGTTGTTCTATAATACACTGGCATCACTACTAGAATCAGAGAGCTTGACTTGGTTACTTGTTTTATCATCTCCCCCTTAGATTTAAGCCATCATTCTAAGTCAGCGGGGCCCTTTTAAATAACCCTAAATTAAACTTCCACCACTTTACTCTAGTGTCTGGGGAATAATAATACACATAAATAACAAACTCACCCTGAAAGATTATACCTAAAAGTGTAAAATCCACTGCTAGTACTTTCTTTTGAGATACAACTATTAACTTTCTATAGCCCTAATAGTCATTATATAATAACTTAACACTTACTACCTTAGAATCTTTAGGAGTATCTCCATACCCTGAGTTCACACCATCTAGAATTTCAACTCTTCCTTTTATTAGCTCAATCTTCAAAGATTCAAACTTAAATCCTAACTCTTAACATGGATATTCCCAAAATTTTAATGATCCATAGTAATTCCATCATAGACTACTAATATCACATCTCTAAACTTATAATTTTTCCTAAAACATGAGAATTACCGTTACACCAACATACCCGATATCAACAACATATAATTTCGAATCAACATACATAAATTCTTGCATACACTTCTTCAAGCCTATTGGTTCTCCTTTCATACAACTAGCCTTGTGGATACATAATTTGCTAAATCTAGATAAACACTATCCCTACTTTACTGTTGTCTTAACTTCTGGGTTTATGCTTCTAACTCTAGGTCACATGCTGTCATAGGATTTTGAGGAGGGATTTGAAAGCACATCTAACTTTGGCTTAGTACACAATTTTCATGAGCATGAATTAAATCTAATTGGAGTCCCCAAAAAAGGAGAATTTATCACCTGCTGGCTAGAAGTTGCAACTGTCTGATTATGATGTGTAGGCTAAAACTGGTGCATACATTATGAGACAATATAGCACATAGACTGTAACATCCCGAGTCTACACCCTGGACATCACACGGTGCTTACGACCCTGGAGGATCATAAGCTAGCCCATGACGAGTACCTGCTATGAGAACTGAATAATAATACTGAAAGTATATGTGAAAGTATAATTGAAAATGCCTTAAGGTTCTCAAACTACTGGAATAAATATTGAGTGTACTAATAATAACATCTGAAAAACTTTATATCTGACTGTGCTAGTCTGAAAGCCTCTAATTGTCTGAATATGGAGTTGATGGGACAAACCCCCAACTAACTCTGACTGAAATAACTACTAAGCTAACTGAAATACTGATATAGATAAACTTTGTCCTCAAAATATAAGGACTCACCACTGAATCTGCTGAATAAGAAGTATGAACTAGCAAGAAATAGGTTGATTTGGTCATCCTGGCCAAAATGACCCAAATCGAATCATGTTGATAACGAGTACGAGTCAAACCCATCACGAAATCTATGTTCACTTCTCCCACTTCCAAGTGGAAATGCTAAACTCCTGTATAGACCCACTAGGCTTCTGATGCTCGACCTTAACCTGCTGACACATGGAGAACTTAGCTACAATCTCTGGAATATCTCTTTTTATCCCACTCCACCAATAGACTTCTCGTAAGTCGAGGCATATCTTAGTGTCCCCTGGATAAATTTAGTAATGTGCATATGTTCTTCTTCAAGAATCCTCTATCTCACGCCATTCACACATGGTACATATAATCTACCCTGACAACGCAACACCATCTCCCCCTTGGGAGTAAAACTCTACCTTTTTGTCTTTGACTGACTCTTTCAGCTTAACTAAACTGGGATCTCTTCCCTTCTTTTCTTTTACTATAGAAACCAAAGATGATTCTGAACTATTCTGCACCCAACACTACCCTCAGCTGAATCAACCAAAAGGACACCTAGTCTTGTAAGCTGATGAACTTCCTGAACTAACTTATTCCTACCATCCGTAATGTGAGTAACACTACCCATAGACAATCTACTGAGGGCATCAGCCACTACATTAGCCTTGCCTGGATAATACAAATTACTCATGTCACAATCCTTTAACAACTCTAACCACCTTCTCTAACGTAAGTTCAAGACTTTCTGAGAAAACACATACTGTAAGATTTTGTGGTCTGTGAATATATCAACATGCACTCCATACAAATAGTGCCTCTAAATCTATTAGGCAACCACAACAACTGCTAACTCTAGATCATGGGTGGGGTAATTCCTTTTATGGGGCTTAAGCTATCTAGAGGCATAGGGCACAACCTTACCCTTCTGTTTCAAAACACACCCCAAACCAACTTTGGAAGCATCACAACACACAACAAATCTATCTGAACAGTCGGGTAAAGTCAAAACTGGGGTTGTAGTGAGTCGAGTCTTCAACTCCTGAAAACTCTTCTCACAAGAATCTGACCACTGAAATTTGACTTTCTTCTGAGTCAATCTAGACATGGGGATGCAATAAACAAAAATCCTTCAATAAATCATCGGTAATAACCAGCCAAACCCAAGAAACTCTTGATATCTGACGGAGAGATGGGTCTGGTCCAGTTTCTCATTGCTTTGGTCTTTTAAGGATCAACTCTAATGCCATCATCAGAGATGATATGACCAAGGAAAGATACTGACCTTAGCCAAAATTTGCATTTACTAAATTTGGCGAACAACCGATGGGCTGGGAGAGTTTGTAGCACTATTTTGAGATATTTTACGTGATCATGTTCACTGTGGGAGTAGACAAGAATATAATCAATGAAGACTATAACGAACATGTCCAATTACTTCTTAAATACATGGTTTATCAAGTCCATGAAAGTTGTTGGGGAATTGGTAAGACCAAATGACATAACTAGAAATTTAAAGTGACCATACCGAGTTTTGAAAGTTATTTTCGAAATGTCACATTCTCTGACTCTTAGCTGATGATATCCTGATTTGATGTATATCTTAGAAAACTAACTGGAACCCTCAATTTGTCCAAATAAGTCATCTATTCTAGGAAGTGGATACTTATTCCTTACTGTGACTTTATTCAACTGACGGTAGTCAATAGACTTTATTCGGCTGGAGCCATTTTGTATGGTGGAATAGAGATGGGCTAAGTATCTGGAAGAAGGTCTTTTACAAAGTCAATTTCCCTTTCAGGAGGAATTTCAGGAAGATATTCGGAAAATACATCTGGAAATTCACTTGCTACTGGAACTGACTCAAGATTAGGAGTCTCGAAACTAGAATCTTTAACTCGAAAGAGATGATAGACACACCCCATGGATATCATTTTTCTCACTGTAAGGTATGAAACAGTTTGACCCCTAAGTGCTGAAGTACTACTCCTCCATTCTAGGACGGGTTCATTCGGGAACTGAAAATAGACAACTTTGTTTCTACAATCAACTGAAGCATAGCATGAATGAAGATAATCCATGCCCAGAATGATGTCAAAATCTATCATCTCTAGCTCTACTAAGTCTGCTGAAGTACTTTCTAAGACACCATAACCGGACAGTTACTGCAGACCCGCTGAGCTATGATAGACATACCCACTGGGGTAGAGACAGAGAAGGGCTATGCTAGGATTTTGGGACTGACTTCAAAGTCAATAGCTATATAAAGAGTTATAAAGGACAAAAAATCTCCTGGATATAGCAAAGTATAAGCATGTAAATGGTAAACTTGTTACATACCAGTGACCACATCAGGAGAACTTTCCTGATCTTATCGGGTTTAAAGTGCATAAATCCTATTTAGGCGTTACCCACTGATGGCACTGGAAGTGTCACCCTACTGAGATGGGTGACCATACTAAGCTGGGGAACGATTATTTTGACTCTGGTAACCTACCTGAGGACACTCTATAATTCTATGACCTGGCTTGCAACATCTAAGACAGACATCACTGCCAGCCCGGCAGACACCTTGATGGTTTCTCCGATACTTCTGGCAGAGAGTATTTGTTCGAGCACTGCTAACACTACCCTGAGATTTAGATCCTGGTGCCCTATCCTTATTACCATTTTTGAACTTAGGCACTAGAGCATTAGATGAGGACAGAGTTAGAACTAAAGATTTTAGATAGAACTGAGGACGATTACCACCTTCTGACTTAGGTTGAGTGAAGTTAAAGCTACATGTTATAGCCCTCTTGTTATCCCTTACTTTCTCCTTAGTATTCTTCTCCTCTATATGTTAAGCTAGACCATCAACCTAGACAAGTCTATTTCTTTAATCAGCATTACAGTCCTACACTCCTTGACCACGCTGTCGGACACACCATACATGAACTTACTCATCTTAGATCTACTATCAGCTACCACATGAGGAGCATATTTGGCTAACTGAGTAAACTTAAGAGAATACTTCTTCACTGTCATACTGCCCTACTTCAAGTTAATAAACTCTAAAACCTTGGTTTTCCTTAACTCTAACGGGAAGAACCTATCTTGAAAGACGGTAGCAAACTCCTCCCATTCTATAGGCCCTACATCTACGGCCCTATCTGCCTTCCACTTCTTAAACTATGTATGAGATACATCCTATAACTGATACTAGAAAACTCAGCACTCTCACTAAGGGTTACCCCCATAATATCTGTTACTTTCTGTACCATGTTGAAGAATTCCTGTGGATTCTCTTTAGACTTGGACCCCAAATATAAAGGAGGATTCATTTGGGTGAAGTCCTAAATTCTAGATGCAACAGTATTGGCCACTGGGTTGGCCTAAGCAATAGTTGGGAGATCATTCTGGGCCACTACAGAATGAGCTAGAGTGGTGAAAGCTACTCTGAATTCTGCATGAGAAACATGCTCATTTAGGGTATCTTCTTGAACGGGCAGAGGTGTTGGCTGGTTTCCAATTCTTCTTTCGTTGGTCTTTTTACGAGGCATGTTCTGTAAATAGAAGGAAAAATGGATTAGACAGAGATTTTAACTTGCTCATGCTCACTTGCATAACATGACTACTAAAATAAGGGGAACCTTTCCAAAAATATCTCATAGTCTCTTGCCCATAAGTGTGGCGCGCTATACACCCAAGAACAAGACTCTACTTGACGCGGCTTTTAGACTCCCTAAGACTCCTTAGAACCTTAGGCTTTGATACCAAGTTTGTAACACCCCGATTCTACACCCTAGATGTCACACGGTGCTTACTACCCCAGAGAATCACAAGCTAACCCATGACTGGTACCTACTGTGAGAATTGAATAATAATACTGAAAGTATATATGGAAGTATAACTGAAAATGCCATAAGGTTCTCAAAATACTAAAATAAATACTGATTGTACTGATAATAACATTTGAAAACCTTCATATCTAACTGTGCTAGTCTGAAAGCCTCTAACTGTCTGAATATGGAGCTAATGGGACAAACCCCAACTAACTCCGACTAAAATAACTACTAAGCTAACTGAAATACTGATATAGATAAACTCTATTCTTGAAATATGAGGACTCACCATTAATCTGCTGCTAATGGCCTAAACTGCTAAGTACGGTCAGGACCCTGAGTATCCGAACCTATGATATAAGACATCATAGCGCAAAGAAAGAGTATGCATCAGTACGTGGAATGTACCGGTATGCTAACTGAGGTAGGTTTATATACATGGGTTCATATGCATGAGATGATAACTGATTGAATAAACATCATGAATTAACTGAATAAGAGTACATGCAAAATTGTAACTACTGAACTCGCTGAATATGCAATACTGCGCATATAAGATCTGTCTGAATTGGACTAAAACTAAAGTATTGAGCTCTGATAACTGAATACTAATAGTTAGAGTTTAGACTGATAATGAGGTACTGATTTCTAATAGCTAGGTAACTGATAACTGATAGCCATGGTTCAATAGAACTATCTGAGTTCTTTACTGAATACTGAAACTAAAATTGTACCTATTGGAGTTATCATCTAACCGACATACCTCGATTTATAAACTGAGTTGGGGTCCAACCTGTGACCCTAGTTGGAAGGGTGTTATCACATTTCCATGGGATACTAACAATGTTGGGTCAACCCTAATCTGGCTAGAAGACTCATGAAATATATATATATGATTGTGTCAACCCTAGTTTGGCAGGAGGATGACTTACCCTACTCTGGCTATGTAGTTCAATAAGACAGGGTCTGCCACTAAGGGTCAAAGCCTCTACTGGAAGGAATGCCCCCATCCCTGAGTTCGCTCGATGCTAAATCCTACTTCCAACTGAATCGACACTAAACTAATCACTAGACTGTACTAGTCTTGACTGAACTGACGCTGATCGTGTTGAGTATCTGGACTGGACTGAGTTCTCTGAGTTCTACTAACTAACTGAGCACTACTGTTCATGACCTTAACTAGAAAAATTCTATAACTACTGCCACTAAGTAAACAGCTAGATTTTGGGTAATAAATACCCCCAGGACTCGATAGCATCAATAATAAAGCAAGATAAATCTTACAAGCATAGCAATAGTCAATTGTTCACAATTCATTCATTGAGGCACTTAGTCAAACACTTGGAGGTTATGAACGTGTACATGGATGAGAACACATGCTAACATATCATGATTACACTATTAAATTCACATGGACATTCTATCAAACACTTGGGGAGCATGATTATGATACATAAAGAATAACATATAGGGCATCATAACTTCAACATGTAATCTTGCAAACTCAAGGGTTTTAACATGAAATATTCATAATTCAACACACATGATAACATAAGTTCATGGAATTTATAAAATATCTAAACTTGAAACCCATACAACTACACAAATATGAGCATAATTCAATTCATAGCATGGGAATCATAATTCAAGTTTTGAAAAGGGTTCTTGAAATCCAATGGTGGAATGAAACCCAAGGATAAACACCTAACATACCTGAGTGATAGAATTTATGAAGATTGTTGGGGATTTCTTGAAACTTGATCTTTAGCTTGATGAACTAGGGTTTCTTTCTTGAGAGGATTTTGTGAATAAAGAATGAGTTTTGCCATTTGGGATATCAAATTTTGTGTTAAGGCTGAATAATGTTAGGGGAAAATGACCCATTTTCCCCCACAATCCCGGATAAAAGTATGTTGTACGGGTCCTCATTGCGTTGCGACCCCTGATTGGGTCAAGCGGCCCTTGCAACGCGACCCCAGCTCGGGTCAAGTAGCCCTCACGCGGTGACCCTGAGCTTGGGTTAACTGGCCCTCGTTGCGCGGTCCAATCGCGACCCCTTGATGATTTAGACATTTAAACTCATGCTCATGCTAGTATAAAAAATCTCAAACTCACCTGAGTTGACCTACAAGTGACCCTGATCATGAATAAACTTGAAAATCAACATACTAAGGTCGGAAAGATCGGAAATAAGATCCTTCAATTTTGAAGGCAAAAAATGATTCGAAGTCTTGACACTTCGCTGAAATTTTCTAAGTCTGGGACCTCTTTTGGGCATGCTAGATAGGACTAAAATGACTAGGATTATACGGGGTCATACAATATCTCCCCCTTAAGAACATTCGTCCTCGAATGAGACTGACTAAACTAAGAGAAACTGAGGAACTGTACTTACACTGACATGCATAACTGAAGCATGACTGAATTCTGGAGACATAACACATGACTGAACTATTTCATGAATGCGTGAATGATATGAAAATGTTATGCAGTTGTAACTAAGCATGGAATAGAGTAAATCTAAGGAAGACTGTTACCTTAGGCTGATTCTAAGTTTGCGGAGAAAAGGTGAGGATACTTGGTTTGCATGTCTGATTCTCCTTCCCAAGTAGCTCCCTCAATAGACTAATTCCGCCAAAGAACGTTGACCAAAGGAACTTCTTTGTTCCTTAGTCTGTGAATCTTACGATCAAGGTCTTCGACTGGGATTTCCTCATAAGAGAGATTGTTCTTAATATCCACACTTTCTATAGGAACTACAACTGTTGGGTCACCAATGCACTTCTTTAGCAAGGAGACATGAAATATTGGGTGCACAGATGCTAAGTCTGCAGGCAACTCAAGCTCATAAGCTACCTTACCAAAATGACTGAGAATCCTGTAAGGACCAACATATCGGGGACTAAGCTTCCCCTTCTTGCAAAATCTCTTCACTCCCTTCATGGGAGAGATTTTCAAATACAAAAGGTCGCCAATATCAAACTCAAGATCTTTTCTTCTCACATCTTCATAGTATTTCTGTCGGCTCTGAGTTGCCTTAAGCCTCTCTCTGATTAACTAAACTTTCTCTATGGCATCAATCACCAAGTCAAGCCCTACTACTGCAGCCTCACCTACTTTAAACCAACCAATGGGAGATCTACATCTCCTCCCATAAAGGGCCTCAAACAAAGCCATCCGAATACTAGAATGATAGTTGATATTATATGCAAACTCAATCAAAGGTACGTGGTCATGCCAACTACCCTTAAAGTCAACAACACATATTCTCAACATATCTTCTAAAGTTTGAATGGTACTTACTGCTTGACCATCCGTTTGAGGGTGAAAGGTTTTAATAAGGTGAACTCAGGTCCCAAGACCCTTCTGAAAAGCCTTCCAAAAGTGAGAGGTGAACTACATACCTCTATCTGAAATAATGGAAAATAAGACACCGTGTAACCTAACCAACTCTCAGATATAGATCCTGGCATAGTCCTCAGCTGAATAAGAGGTAAGAACTAGTAAGAAATGGGCTGACTTGGTCATCCTGCCCACAATTACCCAAATCAAATCATGTTGACGAAGAGTGAGAGTCAAACCCATCATTAAATCTATGTTCACTTCCTTCCACTTCTATGTGGGAATACTAAACTCCTGCATAAACCCACGAGGCTTCTGATGCTCAACCTTAACCTACTGACACGTGGAGCACTTAGCTACAAACTCTGCAATGTCTCTTTTCATCCCACTCAACCAATAGACATCCCGCAAGTTGAGGTATATCTTAGTGGCAACTGGATGATTCGAGTAATACACACTATGCGCTTCTGCAAGAATCTGTTGTCTCATGCCATTCACACATGGCACACATAATCTACCTTGACAACGCAACACACCATCTCCTCCTTGGGAGAATACCTCTACCTTTTGGTATCTCACTAACTCTTTTAGTTTAACTAAACTGGGATCTCTTTCCTACTTTTATGTTACTTCAGAAACCAAAGATGATTCTGAACTATTCTGCACCCAAACACTACCCTCAGCTGAATCAACAAAATGAAAACCTAGTCTGGCAAGCTGATGAACTTCCTGAACTAACTACTTCTTACCATCCTTAATGTGAGCAACACTACCCATGGACAATCTACTGAGGCATCAGCCACTACATTAGCCTGTCTTGGATAATACAAAACACTTATGTCATAATCTTTCAACAACTCTAACCACCTTCTCTGATGCAAGTTCAAGTCTTTCTTAGAAAATACATACTGCAAGCTTTTATGGAATGTGAACACATCAACATGCACTCCATACAAATAGTGCCTCTAAATCTGTAAGGCAACCACAACAGCTGCTAACTCTAGATCATGGGTGGGGTAATTCTTTTCTTGGGGCTTAAGATGTCTAGAGGCATAGGCCATAACCTTACCCTTCTGTATCAAACACACCCCAAACCAACTCTAGAAACATCACAATACACAACAAATCCATCTAAATCGTCGAGTAAAGTCAAAACTAGGGCTATAGTGAGTCGAGTCTTCAACTCGTAAAAACTCTTTTTACAAGAATTTGACCACTAGAATTTGACTTTCTTCTAAGTTAATCTGGACATAGGAGATGAAATAGATGAAAATCCTCCAACAAACCATCGGTAATAGCCATCTAAACCTAAAAAACTCCTGATATCTGATGGAGAGATGGGTCGAGGACAATTCTTACTGTTTTAGTCTTTTAAGGATCAACTCTAATGCCATTATCGGAGATAATATGATCAAGGAAAGATACTGAACTTAGACAAAATTTTCATTTACTAAATTTGGTGAACAAATGATGGGCTCTGAGAGTTTGTAGCATTATTTTGAGATGGTCTGCGTGATCATGTTCACTGCGGGAGTAAACAAGAATTTCATCAATGAAGACTATGATGAACATGTCCAAGTACTACTTGAACACACGGTTCATCAAATACATGAAAGTTGTTGGGGAATTGGTAAGACCGAATGAAATTACTAGAAATTTAAAGTGACCATATCGAGTTTTGAAAGCTATTTTTAGAATGTCAAATTCTCTGACTCTGAGGTCTATCTTAGAAAATTAACTGGCACCCTGAAGTTGGTCAAATAAGTCATCGATTCTAGGAAGTGGATACTTATTCTTGACTATGACTTTATTCAACTAGCGGTAGTTAATACACATTCTGAGAGAACCGTCTTACTTACGCACAAATAGAACAGGTGCACCCCATGGGGAGACACTAGGTTTGATGAATCCCTTATCTAGGAGATCCTTTAACTGTTCCTTTAATTCTTTGAGTTTGGTTGGAGCCATTCTATATGGCAGAATAGAGATGCGCTAAGTATCTAGAAGAAGGTTTATTCCAAATTCAATTTCCCTTTCAGGAGGAATTTTGGGACGATCTTTGGAAAATGCATCTAGAAATTCACTTGCTACTGGAACAGACTCAAGATTAGGAGTCTCAGAACTAAAACCTTTAAATTGAATAATATTATAGACACACCACTTTTATATCATTTTTCTCGCTCTAAGGTATGAAATCAGTTGACCCCTAAGTGCTGAAGTACTATCCCTCCCTTCTAGGATGGGTTCATTTTGAGAACTAAAAATACACAACTTTGTTTCTACAGTCAACTAAAGCACAACATGAATGAAGCCAGTCCATGTCGAGAATGATGTCAAAATCTATCATCTCTAGCTCTACTAAGTCTGTTGAAGTACTTTCTGAGACACCATAACCAGAAAGTTCCTATATACCCGTCGGGCTATGATAGACTTACCAAATAGGGTAGAGACTAAGAAGGGCTTTGCTAGAATTTTGGGACTGACACTAAAGTCAACAACTATATAAGGAGTTACAAAGGAAAAAAAAGCTCTTAGATCTAGCAAAGCATAAGCATGTAAATGGTAAACTTGATACATACCAGTGACCGCATCAGGATAACTTTACTGATCCTGTTGGGACTAAAGTGCATAAAGCTTGTTTAGGCGTTGCCCACTGGTGGCACTGAAAGTGGCACCTTGCTGAGACGTGTGATCGAACTGAGCTAGGGAAAATTATGTTGACTCTGTTAACCCACCTAAGGACACTCTCTGATTCTGTGACCTAGATATCCACATCTAAAACATACATCACTGCCAGCCCTGTGGACACCCTGATGGTTTCTACCACACTTCTGGCAAAGAGGATTTGTTTGAGTACTACTAACACCCTGAGATTTAGATCTTGGTGCCCTGTCCTTATTACCATTTTTGAACTTAAGCACTGGAGCACTGGATGGGGACGGAGCTGGAACAAAAGATTTCAGGAAGAACTGACCCTCTGACTTAAGTTGAGTAATGTTCAAGCTACCTATTCTAGCCATCTTGTTCTCCTTCTCTTTGTCTTTAGTCTTCTGCTCCTCTATCTATTGAGCATGGACCATTAACCTAGACTAGTCTATCTTCTTAATCCGCATTGTAGTCCTACACTCTTTGACCATGTTGTCGGACATACCAAAAACGAACTTACTCATCTTAGATCTGCTATCATCTACCACATAAGGATCATATATGGATAACTAAGTAAACTTAAGAGAATACTCATTCACTGTTATGATGCCTTACTTCAGGTTAATAAACTCTAAAACCTTGGCTTCCCTCAACTCCAATGGGAAGAACCTATCTTAAAAGGCAGTAACAAACTCCTCCCATTCTATAGGACCATTATCTATGGCCCTATCTGCCTTTCACTTCTTAAACCATGTATGAGCTACATCCTGCAACTGATAGTCAGCTAACTCAACACTCTTACTAGGGGTTACCACCATAATATCTATTACTTTCTATACCATGTTGAGGAATTCCTGTGGATCCTCTTCAGACTTGGATCCCAAATAAGAAGGAGGATTCATTCGGGTGAAGTCCCAAATTCTAGCTGCAGTAGTATTGGCCACTTGGTTAGCCTGAATAGCAGTTGGGTGATCATTCTAGGCTGCTACATAATGAGCTAGAGTGGTGAAAGCTTTTCTAAATTTTATGTGAGAAACATGCTTATTCAGGGGGTCGTGAATGGGCAAAGGTGTTGGCTGATTTCCAATTCTTTTTCCATTGGTCTTTTTGGGAGGCATGTTTTGTAAATAGAAGGAAAAATGGATGGGATAGAGAGTTTAACTTGAGCTCATTCTCACTCGCACGACATGAATACTAAAAGAAGGGAAACTTTTCCTAAAACATCTCATAGCCTCTTTTCCATAAATGTGGCACGCTACATACTCATGCACAAAACTCTACTTGACGCAGATTTCAGACTCCCTAGGACTCCTTAGAACCTTAGTCTCTGATACCAAGTTTGTAACACCCCGAGTCTACACCCTGGACGTCACACGATGCTTACGACCCCAGAGGATCACAAGCTGACCATGAATGGTACCTACTAGAAGAATTGAATAATAATACTGAAAGTATATGCGAAAGTATAAATAAAAATGCCATTAGGTTTTCAAAATACTGAAATAAATATTAAGTGCACTGATAATAATATCTAAAAAACTTTATATCTAACTGTGCTCGACTAAAAGCCTCTAACTGTCAGAATATGAAGTTAATGGGACAAACCCCAAGTAACTCCGACTGAAATAACTACTGAGCTAATTGAAATACTAATATAGATAAACTCTATCCTCCAAATATGAGGAATTACCACTAAATTTGCTTCTAATGGCCTGTACTTCTAAGTACGGTCAAGACCCTAAGTATATGAACAAATAATATGAGACATCATAGCGTAAAGAAAGAGTATGTGTCAGTACGTGGAATGTACTGGTATGCTAAGTGAGGTCGGTTGATATACATGGGTTCTTATGCATGAGATGATAACTGAATGAATAAACATCATGAAGTAATTGAATGAGAGTACATGCAAAATTGTAACTACTGAACACGCTGAATATGCAATATTACGAATATAACGTCTATCTGAATTAGACAAAAACTAAAGTACTGAGTTTTGATAATTGAATATTAATAGCTTAAGTTTAGACTGATACTGAGGTACTAATTTCTTATGGCTAGGTAACTAATAACTGATAGCCATGGTTCTATAGAACTGTTTGAGTTCTTTATTTAATAATGAGACTAAAACTGTAATTGTGGGAGTTATAATCTAACCGACATACCCCAATTTATAAATTAAGTTGGGATCCAACCTGTGACCCCAGTTGGAAGGGTGTTAGCACCTTTCTATGGGATACTAACAATGTTGGGTCAACCCTAATCTGGAAGGAAGACTCATGAAATATATATATAATTGCGTCAACCCTAGTCTAGTAGCATGGCGACTTACCCTACACTGGCTATACAGTTCTATAACGCAGGAACTACTACTAAATGTCAAACCCTCTGCTGGCAAGAATGCCCTCATTCCTGAGTTTACTCGGTGCTGAATTCTACTTCCAACTGTATCAACATTGAACTGATCACCAGACTGTACTAGGCTTGACTGAACTGACACTCATTGAGTTGACTAACTGAACTGGACTAAGTTCTCTGAGTTCTACTAACTGACTGAGCACTACTATTCCTGACCTTTACTAGAACAATTTTATAACTCCTATAACTAAGTAAACAGCTAAATTTTGGGTAATAAATATCCCCAAGACTCGATAGCATCAATAATAAAGGCTGATAAATCTTGAAAGCATAGCAATAGTCAATTGTTCACAATTCATTCATTGAGGCATTTAGTCAAACACTTGGAGGTTATGAACTTGTACATGGATGAGAACACATGCTAACATGTCATGATTACACTATTCAATTCACATGGACATTCTATCAAACACTTGGGGAGAATGATTATGATACATGAAGAATAACATATAGGGCATCATAACTTCAACATGTAATCTTGAACACTCAAGGGTTTTAACATGAGAGATTCATAATTCAACACACATGCTAACATAAGTTCATGGAACTTATAAAAGATCTTAACTTGAAACCCATACAACAACACAAACATGAGCATAATTCACGTCATAGCATAGGAATCATAATTAAAGTTTTGAAAAAGGGCTCTTAAACTCCAAGGGTGGAAGGAAACCCAAGGATGAACACCTAACATACCTGAGTGATAGAATTCATAAAGATTGTTGGGGATTTTATGTAACTTTATCTTGAGCTTGATGAACTAGGGTTTCTTTCTTGTGAGGAATTTTTACATAAATAATGAGTTTTGCCTTTGGGATATCAAATTTTGTGTCAAGTATCCCTCACAGCGCGACCCTGAGCCTGGGTCAACTGGCCCTCGCGGCGCCGCCTTATCGCGATCCCTTGTTGTTTTAGACATCCAAACTCACCCTCACGCTAGTCTCAAAAATTCAAAACTCACTTGAGATGACCTAGGAGTGACCCTGATCATGAATCAACTTAAAAATCAACATACTAAGGTTGGAAAGATCGAAAATAAGATCATCCAATTTTAAAGGCTAAAAATGATTCTAAGTCTTAACACTTGGCTGAAATTTTCCAAGTCTAGGACCTCTTTTGGGCATGCTATATAGGATTGAAATAACTAGGATTTAGTGGGGTCTTACATAGATATATATGGATCAGTACTTCTGGAATGTACTAAGTAAGTGGGGGTGAATACAATAAGTAAAATTGATTTCATACGTAATCTTAAAACATACATGCTAAGTGCATGTATACTCATCAAGAGACTGAAATAAACTGAAAGCTGAAGTATCATAAAACATGAGTACCAAACATAATTTGATAAGCTAGTGAATCGCTACACTTAGTTCCTAAAAATCTTTATTGTGGTAGGATAAGTAGAACTGAAAATGAGATATGGTAAAGCAAGAATAATATGTGTAAATTTCATGTTAAGCTAAACTTGCTATAAGAACTTTATTGAGGATCATGTATGGATACTAAACCTGAAAAATTAAACTGTACTTAGTCTGAATAACTCAATTAAAACTGTGAGATCCTGTGCATATGTGGTAAGGACTAACTATACAACATGAGATAACTGAGTATGAATGCATGAAAACTAAAATATCTGAGAATACAAGACCATGCATAAACATGTTTCTAAAATAATCTGTAAACTAAGAGACTGAAATATGATAACTGAATAACATAGAATCTGTACACTTGGTTAAGCAAACCAAAACTGAAAATACACTGAATACTGTACTGAGACTGTGGGAGCTATCATGTAACCAACATAAACCATGTGAGTTATCATGGAGTCCAACATCTGACCCACGTTGAGGAGGGTTGTTCTATCCTTGCCATCAGAATAGAACCTGAACTGTAGTGGTCACTAAACTGATATACCGAAGGACTAGGGAGTCAATCCTAAACAGACGGGTGACCCTTCAGAGGAAGTCAGACCTAAATTGACAGGTGACCCCTCATATCCTATATTGTCTATATAGCTCTAAAACATAAGGACTGTTACTAACGACTTTGTCTAACCGATGGGGAAGCCGCCATCCCTGTATTCACTTGGTGCTAAATCCTACTCAAACTGAAAGACACTGAAATACTAACTAGTACATGCGCTGATAATCGATAAGATGATAAGCTCAAGTCATAGTGTTCTAAAATAATAGTGCATATGGATTCTGAGGTAATTATAAACATATAAACTGATAATGCTCAATATGATCATAGTGTTTTGAATATGATACTAAAACCATGGTGTGACTGCCTTGTTACTTGAAAACAAAAATATATAAACACATAGGTATTGAGTATTCATAACCCGCCAGCACTGAATGACCATAAGCATGATATCAATACTTAAAACTGTAGTATGGGAATCATGGTTCAAAACCCAAAAGTGTAGACACTTCATCAAACACATGGGAATCATGAACTTGAACATGGAAATATGTTAAACATGGGAAATCAACATGATTACATGGCTAAGATCATAACTTGACATTATAACATAAAATTCACTTGACTATGACATGGGAGATTAAAACTTGAAACATGAGATAACCTTTGGGCCAAGGGACCAACAATCAAGCAGAAGTGGAGCCTGCTATTTGAGGATTATCTTGGTGTCTGAGGAATAACATTCAACAGGTTATATTGGAAATGGACTCTGAACTTTTGGTCAGGTGGATAAGAGTTCAGATACCAATCACATAGCAACTATAACCTCTTATTGAGTCCTTGCTTAACCTCATTGTACAGTTCTAATTGTGCATCTGCAGAAATGTTTATAGGGATGCCAACTTCGTAGCTGATGCTTTATCAAAATTTAGTCATTTTTCATATCAGATTCAGCATTATTTCTATTATTATTAGCTTTCCTCAGAGGTTGCAGGCTATTTTCAGCTAGAAAAATTGGGCATGCCAAGTTTTAGAAAAAGAAAGTTGAATAAGTTACATGAGACACCTTAGAGCAGTCTTAGTATACCATAGAGATAGACAAACATTCTTTGTATATTTTATTTACTATCATTTGCATTTATTTGTATTCATATATTAGAGGTCAGGTTTATGCCTCCCTCTATGTAAAACTTCTTGTGATTAATGATAAGGCCTGAGGGTGATGCTCAGCCCCTAAAAAAAGTTTAAAAAAAAAAACTAACATTTCATGGAATCATATTTGGACATGAATTGAGTCAAATTACTAATATGAAATATTATATAAATATATCTTGAAAATATACAACTTTATAATAATGGAAAAACTCATTCTTTAAATCAAAGAAAGATTTTTGGGCTCTATGGGTGAAAGGGGACCCATGGATGAACGCCCACATATCTTAATAGATAATTTCTTGAGGGTTTCTTGAACTTGAGAAACTTGAACTCTTGTGTTATTGAAAGAACATCTTAAAATTTGTTCATGGATGGAAAGGGGGGTTTTACGTGAGAAATTTCGAGGAAGATGGGAAACAATCCCTTTTTGGATGCTATAAATCGTCCTTTTGATGTTTGGGGTTAAGGGGAAAGGACCAAAGTGCCCCTTGACCCTTAAGAAGTTAAAACATAGTGGGAATAGACCTTGTATTTCACCCTTTATCCTGGGGGAATAGCCCCCACGATGCAAGCTCCAGTACGTCTTTGTAAGCACGGCGGCTTGGGCTTATCACACCCCCTCATTACATCTCACAAAAATGGCTGTAACTTTTTATTCAGGTATCGAATTAAGGAAAAATTGGTGTCGTCGGAAATCTAACTCAATTATCTACAATTTGGTGGGTCTTAAGAGGAAAAGTTTGACCTATATCAAAATTTATAGGCGTTCAAAGTATACATTCAAAGAATGGAATACCAAACTTGGACGAACCAAAGTCTCTTAGCTCAACTTTGTTCTAAGTAATTCCTATAAATATTTTTCACCTTGAAAGCACTTTACAAACTAGGATAATGATCATCACACATGTATTAACATATAAATCATGGTTTTAAAGTTCACACACGTAGTAACGATGCTTCAAAGTCTAGCCCAAAAATGTGGGGTGTTACAATAACACACTGAAACTAATATTACATCAATAGTTCAACACAATGAACAAATCCTTAAAATCAATGCTAAAACTCTTCACCAGATTCTATACAAGGACCAGGTTATTCAATGTGTCTCTTCAATGATTGAGTAGCACTTCGTGAAGTCAATCTGTCAATTGCCCTTTTTAGATTTTTAAGTGTGTGTATTAATCTGAATGATACATATTCTATTTAAGCACAAGTCTTTAAAGAATTATTTTTTATTTCAAACTCCTTCTTCAATCAGAACTTTTATTGCATAGAGTTCTACTTCAAGTGAGACTCCTTCTTCAAATCCAACTCTTATCTCCTTAGTGTTGTAGTCAAACTCCAACTTTCCAAAGAGTCCTTCAATTTGTACATTTTCTATCTTGCAAAGACTTTTCCAATTTTCATACTCTTTCTCATTCTACACATAGGACTCTTTAGGATATGCTCAGAAGTGAAATTCCTTCTTCACATAAGACTCATTTTTCAAGTTAACTTGCTTTCCCTTATCATCAACTGTTTGAATTAAATTCAACTTGTTCTATTCCCCACGTGAACAATAAGTTGAATTTTCCAGTTGCACCGATTTAACTGATTCTAATTCTTAATCATTTATATTGTAGACTTGCACTCTTTAACTTATCGGATCAACTTGTTTTATTTATATTGTCATTCATCAAAACTTCAAGGTTCTAACAATTCAGTTCAGCTAGAGTTAGTGTAAATGAGTGAATCCAGAAAATTTTTATTTCGGCATTTATTTGGCCTCATATGATTTTGTGTAGTTCTTTCTTGGTGATATGTGCTTTTATGGATATTCGTTATCGTTGATTGAGTATTGGATTGACCAAATTCAGGGGTAAGTTTTTATTTTATTAGTTGCTCAAGTGTTAGCTATCACTAGTACTGTTTATAGCCTAAGTAAATTTTTGGTTTTTTCTTGATGCATTATGCCCTTCAGTAAGTAGGGATTTGATTGCTTTTATCTTCTGTAGGTTGTTTTCCTCCATTGTGATTATGTTCTTTAACAATATTTTAGTTTCAACTATTGTAATAAATATGGCATATATGTTGTGATTCTAATGCTGATATTGGTTTGAGTGTTTGATATTTGTGAAGACTAGTGGGCTTTAATTTTGGGTTTGGCGCATTTGAGCGGTGGCTTGGAAGTTGTTTTAGATTTTAGGTTATGGATGATTACTTGTTAGCTTGATTGATTCGGATAGTTGAGGTCGAGTAGTTCAGCTTCGGCATTAAGATTACAACTATGGATTGTGTGACATAATTGTAGCCTTATATTCAAATTTGTTTTAGTTAGGCATTCATCGATAGGCTGACTAAGCCTACTCCTTACCTATGGGTTCGGCTTTTTTCAGTTTAGATGGGTTGCACTTGGTATATGTTTAAAAAATGGTTCATCAGCAAAGGTACAAGTTTTTACTATGCATGAACTTAATCCTCAACTTCCCTCAATAATTTTTGGATTGTCTTATCAGTAAGATAAGTGTACCCTAGTTTGGCTTAGCATGGTGATGTTGGGTGTATTTATGCATTCTAATATCACTATTCTAGCCTTTTTAGCCTTGTTTTGAGGATGATTTGTGTGCTATCTGGATTGATAATAATAATAATGTGCATATAAGTGTTAAATCATGTGTTTATAATGTTCAAAGTGAATTCCAAACAAATTTGTACTTCAATGAGTCATTTAGAGTTCAATCATGGAAACTAGCTTTACTAGCTAGAGCTAGGTGCGTGTCTAGTTGATCCCATTGGATTCTATTGTGTTTAATGTGTTCTAAATGGTTTTAATGTGTAATTATGAGTGGAATAACTTGTTGGTAATGTGCAAGGTTCAATTTGATTAAGTTAAGAGTCAAAATATAAAGCTAAAGATCAATGTGAATTAGCCTAGTCTTAGCTCTTGTTTTGATTCATCGTCGTGGATATTGTGTTGTGATTGTATCTAATTCTTGGTGTGTAATTATTTAGGATGCTTTGTGATCTGAATATGATGATATTTTGATGTTAGAAAGGCTGCAAATTCATGGGAAATACACCACAAGTCAAGGGATGAAAGATTGGAGGATCAACAATAAACCAAAATTGGAGAAACAACTTCCAGTGAGCCAAGGCTATGAGCCCGCGGTACCCTACCTAGAGTAGGGATATGTCCAGGGTGGAGCTTCACCTAGAGCAGTGCTCTAGATATGGTAGATCCTTACCTGGAGTGGGGCTCAACCCAGGGCGGCGCCCCTCTCCATTCTCATGCTCTCAAATTATTGGAATTCAACTCCTATATGGCTTGGGCTACTTCAATTTAGGGGTGTGCAAAAATCAAACCGACCGATAAACTAAACCGATAAAAATGCTATTGGTTTAATAGTTTATTATTGGTTTTATAAAAAAAATTATTGGGTAAATGGTTCGATTTTGATTTTAGCTTATTGGGTTATCGGTTATTATTTTTCCCCTATTTATGAAATATATATATATGTGTGTGTGTGTGTGTATTATATACACTACTTATTCAAAGTTCTATGATTCACAAAGTATTAACCAATTCAGGGCAACAAAGGCATAATATAAAGCACGAGAATTAACATATTGGAAAACTTGAAGCATTTAGTAGCTTCTAATAATTAGGATTCAATTTTTTTCCGAACTAACAATCAATTCAAGTCTGAACATTCTTGTAAACTAAAATGTATTGTGTAGGATTTTGACGGTAACTAAGATTTTATTTTTTTATGTTAGTTGTTACTATTTCTATTTTATGAGTATTTTCTTATTGGTTAAACCAAAAACTGAACCGTTAATGATCAAAAACCGATAAACCAAAAATTGATAAGAAATTATCTTATAGGTTGGTTATTATTTTTACATAATTAAAAATCAAAAACCAATAAACCAAACCAATAACACATAAAACCGAGCCGAACCGACCGATCCACACTCCTACTTCTATTGTTATAAATACATCATTGTCACATTTTTACACATCTTTGGACTTTTTTTCAGATTGGGAGGCTGCTACAACTTCATCACTAGGTTTTTATTATTTTAATTTAGTTCATTTATGTTTTTAGTCATTAATTACAACTTTGTGATTATGATTATGACTATGTGTGGCTAACGGCCTATTTTCGGGGTTGAAGCCAAGAACATAAGTACTATTGTTTTGAATTTAGTTCATTTAATTTTCTTTTCATTATTGGTTGTGTGCTCGTCTTTGATTTAACTATTTTAAGGATTAGCTACCCTTAGAATACATCAATTGTCTACCTTATGATCTCGTGAGAATGAATAGGGGATAGAACATGAAGATGAACGAAGTATGGTTTGTATTCTTTTATGAAATAAGGAATTCAAATTAGTGTCTAGGATAGGGATATACTTAGATGCCTTTCTTAATTCACACATAGGATGATAGCCTAAAGTACTTAAGTGGACTATTACATCCCCACTCAACGATATTGTCATAAGGTTCAACTTAGGTAAAGGATTAGAGGTCGGGAGACCATGATCACGCAATTAACCTTACGAATCTACAACCAATACAAGCGAGTTAACGAATGAATTTCAATAACATAGTAGGATTGTTCAAAGTGCTTTAACCCTGGGCTTTAATCCATTGATTGTTTTAAGACTTTACTTTACGCATTATTTACTTTTCTTTAGTCTACAAATTACAAACTCTCTTTTTGGTTACTCTTTCACCAATTAAATCTAAACTGTGAACTAGAATTGAATCATTGTTGAATCAAGTCCCTATGGTATCAATACTTGGCTTTCATTAGGCTACTTTACTACTTGGTATACCATGTACACTTGCATGTGCGCTTAGGCGTTGACGGGTTTTTGGCACCATCATTGGGGACTTGTAATTTGACAACTGTTTATTTTAGTTTTACTTTTAGATTTATTTGGTGTTTTTACGCTTGGTCTTGGTTGTGTTTTTTGCTGGAAACAGGTTTACAAAAGATGGCAAGGGATCAGGACTTGGTTGAACCAACCGCTAAACCTAAGTAACTTTTCCATCAATGCAGGGGAGAAGAAAACCTTCTCCCACAAGTTTTGTAAATCTAAGAAAACCAAGAGAATCCTGCCATCATGGCTGATGAACAAGAAGCCCGCAGGATAATCAGAGAAATGGCAATCCTACTTCTAACTAATTTGACTTCACCATTTCAGAAGTCATCAGGTGGTGGAAATTTTGAGCGTAAACAAAGTATGGTACGGCTTCTGATCAGCTGTGGCCAGTTTACTAGGCTTTCACACGAAGATCCACAGGTCCGCTATCAAAATTTTCTGGAAATCAATGATACATTCATTCCAACAGGTGAGAATGCAGATTATGTAAGGATGACTTTGTTCCCCTTTTCACTGATTGGGGAAGCAAAAATGTAGTTGAATGTGGAACCAGCAAATTCAATCACCTCATGGGATGATATGGCCAGAAAATTCCTTATTCGGTTCTTTCCATCTGGTAAGACTGCAAGACTTCGCAGTGAGATAGTGTGCTTCAAACAGAAGCCAGACGAGAATCTTTATCATACTTGGGAGTGGTTCAAGGCTCTTCTTCTGGACTGTCCACACCATCAACAGTCCAATAAGGTACTTGCTCATACTTTTGTAGAGGCTCTAGACCACAATACGAAAATTTTGTTAGATTCAGCTGCAGGTGGTCAAGACCTTGAGATGACTTATGATGAGTTGTACACCTTATTGAACCGCATAGCTCAAGGGAACCCAAAATGGCATTCAGACTCGGGGAGTGCCACAAAAAGAATTACAGGTGTATTATAGGTGGACCAATTCACAGCGTTATCAGCTCAGGTTTCTATTTTACAAAATTTGATAAGAACCTAGTTCAGCAGCCTGAAAGTTGGAACTACACAACCTGCAGCCATAGTCAATGCAATCCAACAAGCTGTAGGTTGGTGTTAAATTTGCAAAAATAGTGGTCATGTAGATGCTATGTATGCATCAAACCCAAAATCAATGATGTATGTGGGAAATGCTCAAAGTCCTAATTATGGTAATGCCTAAAACATGAAGTGGAATACTTATCCTTGGAACGCATAACAACAATAAATTCAATAACCACAGGCACAAGGAAACTAGTCAACTAGCAACATGGAAGAGATGATGAAGCAGATTTTATCTAATCAAACACAGTTGCTTGCGGGGTAAGAGATCAGCAAGCAGCCACTAGAAGTTTATAGTTGCAGTTGGGGCATTTATTATAAACATTGAATACCAGAACTTAAGGTGGTTTGCTCGGAGATACAAAAAATCCAAAACAAGTTATAGCAATTGCCTTGAGAAGTGGTAAAGAGCTTTAAGGAGAACCTCTAAAGAAAACTAAGGAGGTAGATGCTGATGTGGTGACTGAACAGGTAAATAACAAAGTTTCTGAGAAATTAAGAAAGTCTGAGTACTCATAAGAAAAAGTTGCTATAGAAGAAAAGAAGTAGATTCCGCCACTACCCTTCCCTTCGAGGCAAATTAAAGTGAAGGAAGATTCAATGTTTAAGAAGTTCTTTGACACGTTTAGAGAGCTTCACATTAACTTACCTTTGTTATATATTTTGCAGGGTATGCCCAAGTACGCTAAGTACTTGAAGGATATGGTTGCTAATAAGGTGAGATTGCAGGATGTGGAGGAGATAACACTCACTGAAGGGTGTAGTTCTATAATGACACAAAAGACGCTGAAAAAGCTTAGGGACCCTAGAAAGTTTACTATCCATATTCAGATTGGTAATAGTGAAGTTGTACATGCTCTGTGTGATTTAGGGGCAAGTGTCAATTTGATGCCCTGATCTATATTCAACAAATTAGTCTTGGGTGAGCCCAGGCCATACATTGTGCGTCTATAGAGTCCATTTCTTATTCGGATGGAATCATTGAGGATGTCCCCATAAAGGTTGGTAAATTTTTTATTCCTGTAGACTTTATTATTCTAGATTTGCAGGAAGACGAACAGGTAACAATTATCTTGGGGCATCCATTCTTAACAACTGGAGGAGCGGTGATTTATGTGAGGGAAGGAACACTCATGATGAAGTTTGAGGATGAAGAGGCGGTGTTTAAAGTTTACAAAGAGCTCAACATAATGTCCCAATATAAAGAATTATTCATGATTAATGTTATTGAATGGGATAAGTGTGGGGTGTCTAGTCTACCAAAGGCCTCTTTTGACACCCTCATTAAGCAGCAAAAGCCTCTAATACCACAACGACTTAAGCCCGAGTTAATGTTAATTGATGATCCTAAAAAGGCTAAAGTTGAGAAATTTGCTTCCTTTGAGAAGTCACACCCAAGAGGGGTAAAAAGAATAAGAACATGGAGACCAATCATGAGAAAGAAAAGGAAAGAGAATGACTAAGTCATTAGTTGGGTCGTGTCGTGACACTAAATTAGGCGCATCTTGTACAGCAACCCAAGTATAAGTCGGTATGTTTTATTTTTATTTTTTAGTTTTTGTTTTTTATTGAGTCGCAGGTTATTAGGAAGTCTGAGTACCGGAAACCTGAGCTAAGAAGTACGTCAAAGACTGAGTATGGGGTCCTTGGACCCTCTTGATATTTAAAGATTCTACTAGCTAGGCCTAGAGGCGTCAGGGAGTATTTCTATCTTTTACTTTTTAGTTTACTTTGGGAAGAAAGTAGATTTTTAAGTATTCCTAATTTTTGGCTCAATTTAAAAAAATTGCATAAGATATTCTTTTTGGTGCTATTTTTGATTGCATGATGAAAGTGTTTTGTTTGGTAAAAGCATATGGAATAAGCGAATTGCTACTTTTGAAACTCTTAGGCTCAAGTTTTTTACTATTATACTTTTTAGGTTAAATTGAATTCATGCTATTGTTTGGTTGAGAGTCTATGATGATCCTATTGAGTTGAGTATATGCCATATTTGTGTAAGGTTTTTGTATATTCCTTGTTGCATATGATGTCTAGAACTTGCTCGGTGTGTGTGCAAAGCAAAATAAAAAGTGTAGGATTAGGAGATGATATAGGCATTTTTTGATAGCCTTGTTCTATACCTTCTATTTGTCCTACCCCTTGTACTTAATCTTAGTCAGCCCCATTGAGCCTTTAGCTTTTTCTTTGGAAGCCGCATTAGTAGCTTAATCCCTTCTTTGATAGACCTTAATTTGATCCAAAAAGCTCCTAGGCACTTTAATGTAAAATTGGTTAAGTAAGGAGTATGAAATTGAAGAAGAAAAAGGTAAAATTGAAGCCCCTGAAGTAATTGATATTGGTGTTCAAAAGAGATTTTTAATATGTTGTGGTGGGGAGTTAAGTAATGAAAAAGAATTAAAATTTGTTCAAATTGAATAAATTGCGCTTATATACAATACTTCCACCATGTGTTTGTGAAAATATTTAAAAGAGATGGGGCAAAATAGAGGTGATGGATGGATGGAAAAAGTGTAATTTGGTTGTTGGATATTGGTTTTAAATGTATAATGTAGTGTATTAAAGTTCTTAGAGAGGTCAGTCACTATTCCCAAATAGTTCCTACCTGTCCCTTAGCTTACATTACAACCCAAAAAATACCTAATTGATCCTATACTTGACATTCTGATATTAGTAGAGCACTACACTAAGAGCAAGCCTATGGTTCATTATGTGTAACTTGTGAATTCCTTGTGAGAGTGAGCGTAATTTGATTCTTGTACGCTTTATGATAAATGGCATGATTATGAGTGGTTTTGGGTAACTCTCTTATTGTTAGGGCACATGTTTGATGAATGTGGGTGATTTGTATGATGTCCTTTATTGGATGATAAGCATGAGTTTGCCACTTAGGTGAGTCAATTCTAGAGTCTAGGATTTTTTGAAGTAGGATTCATGAGCTATCAATTGGGTAAATAATATGCTTAGTATTAAACTTACATTCTGTGTAGTCATAGTAGTACTAACTTAAGTGTCTTATAGGTAGTAGAAGTGTAGAGTCTCTGTAGTTAATGATGATTAGAGTTAAAAGTTGTTTGAGGACGAACAAGGTTTTAAGTGTGGGGTGGTGATGTTGGATGTATTTATGCATTCTTGTGTCACTATTCTAGCCTTTTTAGCCTTGTTTTGAGGATGATTCGTGTGCTATATGGGTTGATAATGAAAATAATGTGCATATAAGTGTTAAAGCATGTGTTTATAATGTTCAAAGTGAATGCCAAACAAGTTTTTACTTCAATGAGTCATTTAGAGTTCAATCGTGGAAACTAGCTTTATTAGCTTGAGCTAGGTGCTTGCCTAGTTCATCCCGTTGGATTATTGTAATACCCCGTACTTTTTTCTAGCTTGAAATCATCCCAAGAATGTTAGAATCTTTCTTTGAAACATGAATCCACTTTTGTATATGTGGAATTTTGAAGATTTTCACTTTTTATCGCGTGGGAAATTGAATAAGCTTTCCAACGATACAAATTTCATCCAAATACAGTATCGGAGTAAAAAGTTATGGATGTTTTACTCAGAGCTACCAGAATCGCCCAGGTGCGATAGCCAAGTTGACGGACCGTCGACCTAGCAACGGACCATCACCTTGACCGTCGTAGCCAAGGCAGTGAGGCAACCTTCTGGATAAGGTGCAACGGATAGGTTGATGGACCGTCGAACTTGCGATGGACCGTCGTCCAATCCATCTCTACTTAGGCAGTTATTCCCTATCCTGGTCCACCTAAGACGGACCATTGATCCAGCGACGGACCGTCGTATGAACCATCGCAGGCTTCGTTCAATTATTTTTAAGTTATTTTTAAAGGAGCTTTTTGGTCTTTTACCACCCATTTATATACCTAGTAATATCCGACCAAGGCTCCTAAATTCATTATTCTTCCACAACATTAAAATAAGGGTTTTCTCCCTAAGAGCAATCCTTAAGCAACAAAATCCAAATCTTTTTCAAGAACTAAGAGATTCAAATTCTTCAAGTTCAAGAACTTCAAGAAAACTCACTACCAGGTATGCATAGTGTTCATTCATGAACTCCTTTCATCCATGAAGCCCAAGAATCTCTTTACAAAGTTCAAGTGTATGGATTTTTTTATGAATTTCATGTTGGGTTTGCTTTTGTTCATGTTGATAATGACCAATTGAATTCTAATCCATGTTGGGTGATCAATTTTATGTGGAATTGATTAGTAAAGGTGTAGATTTATGTTAACCTATGATTAAACCCTTGGATGATGAAATTAGAGTTGAATCATGATGTTTAATTGTTGTATAATGTTGTCTATATATACTATGCCTGTCGTGTGTTTGATTAAATGCCTATGTGAAGGAGAAGTGCCCAACTAGTATGATATTATGCAATCCTCATGTATGTACAAGTTTATGCATATCACATGTTTGATGGAATGCCTCAATAAATGAATTATGGATTGTGATATTGGTCATGTATTCAAGAAAGTCATGCTTTGTCAGTTTCTTTGCATCGAGTCCTGGGGGTCCTGGGGGTACTTGTACCCGACAATTTAGTTGTGTGCCTAGAGCCAGTGTCATATTTTCATGATATCCTATGAGAAACCTAGGGTACGAGTCAGGGTACCACTCGTACCCTAAGGTAGGGTTCGTAAGGTGAGTCATACCCCTGTACGAGTTCATTTTACATCTTTTAACTAAGGACCTTGTGGTCATTTACCATGCCTTAAACCCTAAGTCCCTTCACTATATAAGTGTATAAGGCCTTTTTAGACGCGTTTTGAGTGGATCAAACACCCAAAACACTCTCTCAAACTCATCTTTGAAGAATTGGAGGCTAGGGTTTTAAGGGTTATCTTCAAGAGACAAAGTTAATTCAAGACTCTTGGTGAATGAAATTGTCTAAGGCATGTAACTCTTCCCCTTGTTAAATAACTCTAAACCCATGTATTTTACTCTTGGATTAGTAAGTGTACATGGTGATTTTGAAATCAAGTGCAAGGGGTCTTGTTGCCTAATGAAGAATAATGTTAACTTTTGCTTAGACTTATGTTTATACATGTTAATGATGATGATTTTCTTATGTGGGTGCTTGTTGTGTGAGGTTTAACATGAGGGTCTTGAGTAACCCTAACCTTGATGATTTCTACTATGAAACTAACCTTATTAGAGGTATGCACATAAGGTGTTTGTGGAAATATCTAAGTGAATTGTCAAGTCACATATTGGTGACATTGTGAACTAGGTCAATGATCTAATAAGTATGTGTAAGACCCCACCAAATTCTCTCGTAGAATGAGCCTTAAGGCGTGTCAAGTGAGGTGTGATTCTGGCCCTAAAAGATTGAAAAGTGATTTCCTAATAGAGTATCATGTTAACTATATAGAATTTCCCTTATAAATTTTTATCACATGGGAAATTTGATAAGCTTTCCGTCGATATAAGATTCGCCCAAATCCGATACCCGAGTAAGAAGTTATGGCTAATTTAAGTCCTAGTCGTAAAACAACGTCATTTTAGTGCTTGACGCGTCGCGAAGAGGGTCTATTTGACAATTGTCAAGTTCCAGTGGAACTCCGTAATAGTGGTGCATCGCAGAGGACCCCAATTTCTCAATAGTCAATTTCCAGTGGCCTAGCGTGATTGTGATGGATAGCGCTGAAGTTCTAGGTCCCAACTAGTGGGACACCGCAATGACTCCGCAACGCAGTGACTACCAATTTCCCAGTTGTCAATTTCCAGTGATCCACCACGATAGTGGCGCATCGCGGTGGCCCATAAAATTGGGTTCCCAGTTTAATTTTTCTAGCTTCGTACAGAAGTTAAAAAAGGGCATTTTGGACTTTTTCCAAGCCTCTTAAACCGTGCAAACACCAAATCAAGGTCATTTACCAGCATTCTATAAAGTTCTTGTCAAGTTTCCTCTCAACAAAAACCCTAAGTATCCAAAGCCTCTTCCAAGAATCTCAAGAATCCTCCAAAGATTTTCTAAATTGAGTCTAGATTCAAGGTTCCCAAGACAAGGGCTTCAAGAAACCTCTCCCAAGATTAAGAAGATGAAGTTTAGAGCAATCTTGTTCATCCAATTCCATAATCTAACGCATATGGGGTTTTGAACAAGGGTAACCCTTTCACCCTTGTGCCCAAAGGCTTATTTAAATCATGATTTTCCGGAAATCTACGAGGTTTTACATGAATTTGAACTAGGGTTTTTCACCCATTATTATTGAATGAATTATCTTGATATTTCCCATGAATTGAGAGTTAAATGGCATGATTTCTGCATATTTTCTTGAGAAATTACAGCTGGGTCTATACCCCATGATTTTAACCCTTGAGAAGTCAATAGTTGAAATGTTTGAAACATTGAAATATATGAGTATGTTGAGATTTTGAGATAAATTGGTGAAATTTCCAGATTTCTACATGAGTTATGAATCTATATGCTATCTATTATGCTTTTGATGAGTTTTAACTTGAGATTGAATTATGGATTATGAAGTCCTACTTGAGACTTGAGATTTTATGAACTATTGTGCTATAATCACCCATGATTTGAGTATTCTGAGATTTATTGAGAAATGTTTTGACCTAATGGTCATTGAGTTTTGAAATCCACTCTACTACATGAGATTTCAAATTTCATTATTGGGTTTGTGGTGAACCATGAGATTATTTCTAAAAGTGGATTTTTATGAGATGAGTGCAGATAATCTAAAGGGAGTAGCATTGAGCACCGAGCGGACAAGTTACTACGGTTTCTTACCCCAAAACTATGTGCCACCGTCGGATGGGCCTGAGGCCGAGTTTATGATTTTTATTGGGCCTAAGGCCGAGTTGATATTGGGACCGAGGCCGAGTTTGTTTAGTGATCACTAGACCTAGGTTATACTCCCTAGAAAAGAGTGTGATGCTCCTTCCCAACGTGGGGTCTCTTCCTTAGGAGGATAAAACGTTGGACTCCATGTAGCTCGCATGGTTTATCTCGGTTAAGAGAACCTCCATTGACCTTTAAACTTCGAGATCAGTACTTCCTTGAAAACTAAAGTATTTTCCCTTCCTATGAGCTATTTTTTTAATGGTAAAGTTACAAAATGGTTCCCTAACTAAAGAATTTCCTTGATATAAGTTGTTTCTCTTAACGAAAGTATTTTTCCTTGATATGGTATTTTCCATTAAGCTTTGAGATAAGTTATTTCCTTAAACTAGAGTATCTTTCCATTGAGATTGAATGATTTTCCTAAAGCTTCAAATGAGATCCTTTCCTAAAGTGAATGAAATGCCTTCAAGTATGTTTCAAAGTTATATGATTCTGAATTCCAAGTATTTGAGTTTAAAAGAGTTATGAGATCTTGAGCCTTAAAGAAGTTCCACTCTCCATGAGATATATGAATGATTTGAAAGTACTGTTTAAAGTTCCTTTAGCCTTGAGTATTGAGAATAAGAGAGGATTTCTGATTTCAACGTTAAAGTATGATGACTCATGAGATTTGTGTTACATGCTTCATCTTGCATGACTTATTAGCTTTACATTTTATACTTGTTCAAGCCATGTGAGTCATCCCATATTGCATACATTATTTGATTGAAGTAGATTGATACTGTTTTATACATATGCATTCACCCCCATATACTCAGTACATTCCCAAGTGCTGATCCACATATACGTCTATGTGCTATATTATCTTAAAATATAGGTGCAAAGATTTGTAGCGCATGCACCATATCCAGTCAATTTGCAGCTTCCAGTCAGTAGGTGATGGGTCCTCCTTTTATTCAAGGGCTCAAGTCAGTGATACGGTTGAATCATGTCGTATTTTCTTTAGTCTATTGTATTAAGTTAGGGTGGTTGTGAGTTATGAACCAGCTACCTATAGTTAGTACTAGTAGAGGTTTCATAGACAGTTAGTAGGAGTTAATGTATTGAGTTTCAATTTTGTTTTAAAAGAAGAGTTGTAACCTTGTGACTTCAGTTTTGTATTGAGCCAATTCATAATAGTGTTATTTTCACCTTATTCTTTCAGATTTATGCACTTTGTTCAGTTGCTTATGAGTTATGCCAATAGAAGGGTTATCTTGGGGTCACTTGTGACCCTAGGCACCATGTGGCATCCCGAGGGATGATTTCGAGTCGTTACAAACTTGGTATCAGAGCACAAGGTTCAAGTGTCCCAGGGTGTCTATGAAGTCGTGTCTAGTAGAGTCTTGCGGAATGGTATGGAGACATCTGTACTTTTCTTCAACAGGCTACAAGGCATCTTGGAAATGTCTCTATTCTTTCGAGTCTTAGCTCGTGCTATAGAAAGATTCTCTATGCGCCTATGCAGATCCTCAACTTTCTTTATTCAGGCCATCTCCGCCATATTGTCAAGGTATTAGAAATAGTCAAGCTTGAATCTTTATAGATAGTACTGGGATTGTAATCAAGATAGAAAGTATCCCAACAGTGCTTTTGAGTTTCGATTATTGAAGAGCTTTATTCATGATTCATGAAAGTCGGGCACTAAGCCCAAGTCAGAGGTATTTTCAGATTCCTCCTCAGAATCCAGAATATGAAGCTATGCTTCCTTACCTATGTATTATTCTTGAGATATCATGATTAGTCAGTTCCAGTTCTTTCCCAGATAATGTTCTCAGATTGGCTAGCAAGAAGCTTCAGAAGTCGCACAAAGCAGCTCGATAGGAGCCTTCTAGTGTGTCATGAGTACCTCGTGTTTAAAGTTTTGCCTGACTCATATGAGTCATGCGAGTGAGACAGAATGAGATGCGTATTCTTAGATCATTGAATATTGCGTGTTAAGTTTCTAACTCTTGCAATATGTAACCTTGTTATCATTGTATTTTTTAAAAGAAAAATCAAAGTCTAGTGAAGCCGTGTGGGGATCTTTTGATTCACTAGCATAGTTGCTTTATTATTCATATCATTTTCTTGTTCAAAACACTAAACCAAAGTCTGGTGGAGCCGTGAGAGGCCTATTTCGATTCACTAGCAACTTGTTGTTCATTTTGTTATTCTTGTATTGGTTGAAACTGGGGGTTTAGAGTTGTAGTGACAAGAAAGGTGGTAAGGGTCATTTATTGAATTTATATGCTTATATGTATAGCTGAATTTTGTTGCACATGTTTGGGCTAGTAATGAAGTGTTATGTCCTTTCTTGTTTATTTGTGAGAGGTGGAGAAGGGGTTATTAGTTAAGGGGAAATATTGTTTGTTTGAAGTATGAAAAGTTGTTGATGGAAATTATTGTGTTGGAAAGTATAGGTTATTGATGGAAGTACTTGGTGGATGGGTGTTGTTAAGTTAGGCATCCTTGAGATTTGTAAGATGGAGTTTAGTCAAAACTTATAGAACTATGAGCTAAGTTAGGGTTGTATAAGTAGGTGGATAGTAATGACGTGTAGAAAGAGGATGTGTTAATGAATTGGGAATAGATGGGCCATGTGATTATGATCGGTTATTGTTGATTATGAAGTTCGAGTGGGCTATGTGAAGTTTCGGTTATTGTTGATGTTTTATTTCATAGCTTCTGAGTGAGATTAGCGCTAGACACTAAGTTTAAATGATTGGTGGTAGTGAAAGTGGAGGCGATGATTTCTTGTTTAATAGTACTAGTTATAGGAGAGTGATCTAATAGGCTTGAACAGTGTATGCAAGAGCTTAAGTTTATTTGATTCTTAATCAAGTTTCATGTTGTATGTATGATATAGAAGTGCGCCTAAGGTTCTATGGGGCTAGTATTTTTTAGGATTACTGCATGTTTTTTGGTTAGTAGTAACGTTAAGTTGCTAGGTGGGGCTAATGAGATAATGAATGATGTCCTTGATAGCCGAGTTAAGGAGTTGTGAATGAAGATGGTGAGTATGATTTTGATTCTCATGGTTTAGAAATATAAGTTTATAGGCGATGTAGTGGTAGTCTATGACATCATTTGTATAGACCGTCAATAGGATTGGAGGTACCCGTTCTAAGCATTAAGTATTAAATGATGACTATTGGGGCCATAGAAGGATGATATGTGTCTCAGAAGGTAGTATTATGAGTGGTTGTTATGCTTTGAGGAGTGAAGTGAGTAAATGTGACATAGAGAAGTTATAGCTGACTGAGGACATGACCCTGGATAGGAAGATTTTAAGGAAAAGCATTAGGATAGAGGGCTAAGGGTGTGGATGAGTCGTAGTCAGTAATTGGGTGGACTTTGGTGTCGTCATCTTGGCAATGTGCAATTTGTTGTGGATGTCGTACCTATGTCATTTTTATGGTGTCTTATTCTTTTGATGTTTTTGGTATACTGCCTTTTTTTAGCTGGAGGCCTATCGAAAGTGGTCTCTCTACTTTTCTAGAGGTAGTGGTATGAACTGCGTACAATCTACCCTCCCCAGGCCCTACTTATGTGGTAATATACTGAATTTATTGTTATTGTTATTGTTGTTGTTGTTGATGATGTTTTACTCTTTGAAGTGTAGTCATTCGGGTCAAGTTCTTCTGTTCATATGCATTGTTATATCCTCAACTCTAGAGCAAAGTGATTACAGCCAGACTAGAATTCATGTGGTGGTTTACCGCCTTGGAGTGATTGCTTAAGTCTAAGGGGGAGATGATAGAACTAGTAATCGGGTCAAATCTTAAGACTCTAGTAGATGTACCAGTGAGCTGTAGAATAACTTTGAGTAAGATTGACGCTTGACCCAATCTCATTTCAGCACTTTCAGTTGTCCTATTACCTGCTCATGTTTTATGTTTCTGTTCCATGATCTTAATTTATGTTCATGCATATGATAGAGAATTATGTAATCTCCTAGTTCCTAAAATGAGGAGTTCTGGTTTATTCGGTAGTCGGGATCACATCCTATAAATTTTGAACTCCAAATTCAGGTCATGCAACCCGTGACTTAAGTACTCGAGCAATGCTTTTAGTGATTCGCGAAGTCCAGATTTATATCATGTATGTCCTTGGGTTAGACCGCTTTGATAAGTTCATGATGTTAAATACCTTAAGCCTCAGTTGAGTGTCAGGTAGGTACAATGTTCTTTCATGCTCCAGGTCCTTATGTTCTAACTTTTCAGCGACCTCTTCCTTAGGTCGTTATAGATATAATGAACAGTGGTGCCGGTAGGAGAGGGTAAATGGGTTGTGTTGGAGAGGATAGTCATATGTAGGTATTTATTCTTGGGTCCCTACTATCCAAGAAGCTCAAGAACCCTATTTCTAAAATTCAAAGATTATATGTTTATGAGTTGTTCGTGATTCATGTGAGTTGAAATTGATGTTCCTGCTATGATTAAGTTGTGATTCATGTTTGCTTACAAGGTTTTCAAGCTTTGACCCTAGTATGTGATGCTCATGTGTTGTTCACGATGAACCCTCTTCAAGTTGCTTGCTAAATGATATGTTCATGTCAATTAAGTGTGGAAATTATTGAATAAGCAAAGCATTCTCCCCATAAGTTTGATAAAATGCTTATGTGAGGGAATTAGAGTCATTATGGCATGTTGACCAGGAATCCCCAATTGTGTGCAATCTCATGCATGCCAAGTGTTTGTTGAAAATCCTTAGTGAATAAATAGTGAAATGGTAGTATGATATTCCCCAATTATGTGTTCTCCGATATATGCCAAGACTTAATTACGTGCTAAGTGTTTGATGCAAGACCGTGTTGAGTGGAATATGATTCAATAGCATGTCCCCCTATGTCATTACATGTTTAGGATTCCTAAATGCGTGAAGTGATGATTTATTGATAGTGATGGAGGATGAATGTACGTGGTCTTGATTATTCAAGAATGGTTATGTTTTACTTTTATGTTATCGAGTCTTGGGGGCATTTATACCCGACAATTTAGCTTTCGTCTACAGCCTTGTCAGTTTTCACGATAATCTCAATCCAGCCACGATTCTCAGAACATAGCCCTTCTAATCTAAAGTGCAGCTATGTATCTATTATTACATGAGTTCTTGCAATTTTCGAGGCATTTAAGAGTTTAGAAAGATTTTGAGCCCGTTTAGCAATTTGCTTTGGCTATGTATACTCATTTTTTCCTGTGTTATTAGTCTAGCTAGCGACATTCGAGGATGAATGTTTCCAAGGAGGAGATAGTGTCAGACCCCACAAAATTCTCTCGTAGAATGAGCCTTAGGGCGTGTCAAGTGAGGTGTAATTCTGTCCCTAAAAGATTGAAAAGTGACTTCGTAATTGAGTATCATGTTAACTATATAGAATTTCCCTAATTTCAACTTTTTATCACATGGGAAATTTGATAAGCTTTCTGTCGATATAAGATTCACCCAAATCCGATATCCGAGTAAGAAGTTATGGCTAATTTAAGTCCTAGTCGTAAAAGAACGTCATTTTAGTGCTTGACGCATCGCGGAGAGGGTCTATTTGACAATTGTCAAATTCCAGTGGAACTCCGCATTAGTGGCGCATCGCGGAGGACCCCAATTTCATAATAGTCAATTTCCAATGGCCTAGCGTGATTATGATGCATTGCGCTGAAGTTCCAGATCCCAACTAGTGGGACAACGTGATGGCTCCGCGTTGCGGTGACTACCAATTTCCCATTTGTCAATTTCTAGTGAGCCACCACGATAGTGGCGCGTCGCGGTGGCCCATAAAATTGGGTTCCCAGTTCAATTTTTCCAGCTTCGTACAGAAGTTGAAAAGGGCATTTTGGACTTTTTCCAAGCCTCTTAAACCGTGCAAACACCAAATCAAGGTCATTTAAAAGCATTCTATGAAGTTCTTGCCAAGTTTTCTCTCAATAAAAACCTAAAGTATCCAAAACATCTTCCAAGAATCTCAAGAATCCTCCATAGATTTTCAAAATTGAGTCAAGATTCAAGGTTCCCAAGACAAGGGCTTCAAGAACCCTCTCCCAAGAATAAGAAGAGGAAGTTTAGAGCAAGCTTGTTCATTCAATTCCATAATCTAAGGCATGTGGGGTTTTGAACAAGGGTAACCCTTTCACACTTGTGCTCAAAGGCTTATTTAAATCATGATTTTTCTGAAATCTATGAGGTTTTACATGAATTTGAACTAGGATTTTTCACCCATTATTATTGAATGCATTATCTTGATATTTTCCATGAATTGAGAGTTAAATGGCATGATTTCTGCATGTTTTCTTGAGAAATTACAGTTGGGTCTATACCCCATGATTTTAATCCTTGAGAAGTCAATAGTTGAAATGTTTGAAACATTAAAGTATACGAGTATGTTCAGATTTTGAGATAAATTGGTGAAATTTCCAGATTTCTACAGGAGTTATGAATCTATATGCTATCTATTATGCTTTTGATGAGTTTTAACTTGAGATTGAATTATAGGTTATTAAACCCTACTTGAGACTTGAGATTTTATGAACTATTGTGCTATAAGCACCCATGATTTGAGTATTCTGAGATTTATTGAGAAACTTTTTAACCTAATGGTCATTGAGTTTTGAAATCCACTCTACTACATGAGATTTTAGATTTGATTATTGAGTTCGTAGTGAACCATGAGATTATTTCTAAAAGTGGATTTTTATGAGATGAGCGCAAATAATCTAAAGGGAGTAGTATTTAGCACCGAGCGGGCAAGTTACTACGGTTTCTTACCCCAAAACTACGTTCCAGCATAGGATGGGTCTGAGGCCGAGTTTATGATTTTTATTGGGCCTAAGGCCGAGTTGATATTGGTCTCGCGGCCAAGTTTATTTAGTGATCACTAGACCTAGGTTATACTCCCTGGCAAAGAGTATGACACTCTTTCCAACCGTAGGGTATCTTCCTTAGGAGGACAAAACGTTGGACTCCATGTAGTTTGCATGGTTTATGTTGGTTAAGAGAACCTCCCTTTCCCTTTAAACTTCGAGATCAGTACTTCCTTAAAAACTAAAGTATTTTCCCTTCCTATGAGTTATTTTCCTAATGGTAAAGTTGCAAAATGGTTCTTTAACTATAGCATTTTCTTGATATGAATTGTTTCTTTAAACGAAAGTATTCTTCCTTGATATGCTATTTTCCATGAAGCTTTGAGATAAGTTATTTCCTTAAACTAGAGTATCTTTCCATTGAGATTGAATTATTTTCCTAAAGCTTGAACTGAGATCCTTTCCTAAAGTGAACGAAATGCCTTCAAGTATGTTTCAAAGTTATATGATTCCGAATTCCAAGTATTTGAGTTTAAAAGAGTAATGAGATCTTGAGCGTTAAAGAAGTTCTACTCTCTATAAGATGTATGAATGATTTGAAAGTACTATTTAAAGTTCCTTTAGCCTTGAGGATTAAGAATAAGAGAGGATTTTTTATTTCAACGTTAAAGTATGATGACTCATGAGATTTGTGTTACATGCTTCATCTTACATGACTTATGGGCTTTACATTTTATACTTGTTCAAGCCATGTGAGTCATCCCATATTGCATGCATGATTTGATTGAAGAAGATTGATACTATTTTATACATATGCATTCACCCCTATATACTCAATACGTTCCCAAGTCCTGATCCATATATACGTCTATGTGCCATATTGTCTCAAAATATAGGTGCAAAGATTTGTAGCGCATTCACCATATCCTGTCAGTTTGCAGCTTCCGGTCAGCAGGTAATGGGTCCCCTTTTTATTTAAGGGCTTGAGTCAGTGATACAGTTGAATCGTGTCATATTTTTTTCCTGTCATATTGAGTTGGGGTGGTTGGGATTCATGAGCTAGCTACCTATAGTCAGTACTAGTAGAGGCTTCATAGACAGTCTATAGGAGTTGATGCATTGAGTTTCAATTTTATTGTAAAAGCAGAGTTGTAACCTTGTGACTTCAGTTTTGTATTGAGCCAATTCATAATAGAATTATTTTTGCCTTATTCTTTCAGATTTATGTACTTTGTTCAGTTGCTTATGATTTATGCCAATAGAAGGGTTAGCTTGGGGTCACTTGTGACCCTAGGCACTGTGTGGCATCCCGAGGGGTAATTTTGGATCCTTACAGTATGAATGATTGATAAATGGTATGTTAAAAGTATTATGAGCTATGTATTTTATAATTGATGACCATGTTGGGTTAATTGACTAATAAGGGGTTAAAATCCCTAAACATGATAATATATTTAAATTATGTGTTGAACCAAGTTTGGTGAAAATATGGTACAATAAGGTTAATGAAATATGAATAGTTTGTGAGGGTCTTGATGACCATAACTTGAATTGTATGATGGAATGAATTAATGCAATGTCCTATTGAAATGGTTGAGCAATGAAGGCTCCCACAAGGACTATGGGGTCATGTATAGTGTTGAATTAGTTAAATGGTTAAAGTCCTTAAGTGTTGTATGGAATGAATATTGATGTATGGGCAAAGGGTTAAAGTCCCAATGTCAACTAATGCTAGTGTGATGGCCTGAGGTTGAAGTCCCTTGCCTTATGGAATGGCTTCAAGTTGGATTCCCTTGACTAATAAAATTGCTCGAGGTTAAAGTCCCTTTCTAGAGAGACCTCTTGAGGTTAATGTACCTCGTCGAATGAATCGTCTTGCGGTTAGAGTCACTTGAAATGAGGTTAGAGTCCCTTGTCTAACAAATGGTCATGAGGTTGGAGTCCCTTGCCTATATAAATATGTGTGTGGTTAGAGTCTCTTGTTTGAATGATTGTGTATGTGGTTAGAGTCCTTGTTTAATGAATATGTTAGCATGGTTAAAACCTTTTTGTCTAATGGTATGTGATTGTGGTTAAAGTCCTATGCCTAAATTAAATTGTCGAATCCAAGTGTGGAAAGTCAAAGTCCTCAACTTCATGTCTAATGAATGAATTTTCAAGAATGTTGTTAATCCTTGATTTCTTGATCATCATGTGATATAAGGATAAAGTGTATGAATATGATATATTGTCTTGTTATTGAATAATGAAGCTAGTTTATCCTTATCCTTTAGTTATATACTAGTGTTCCAACCGCTAACCATCTATAGATGTTATGTCCCTACGTGACATAGGGGTCGGAGCATTATCCTCTCTTTCTGCGCACTGATTAGGTGAATGAAGTTGTTCGTGCATTGACTTGGCAGTGATGAGCTTCCTTACTTTGGAAGACATTCCTTCTTGGTCTTCTATCTTGAGACTTAGTCTTATTTTGACTTGGTTTGGCTATTGTCGAGGGCTTGTCATGACATATACATTTCTAAACTTTGGTTTGTATAGAAGTATTATGGATGATTATGGTCTTGGGAATATTAGATAGTATGATGAATCTAATGAAGTGTTTAGACATGTTTAAGTTGTGACTTTTTATATGTTTCCACTATCTTTTATGGTCTAGATTCATCCAACACTTGTGGTTTATATTGATAATTAGGTTGGGTTATCGGCGCGACCTCCGATTCATGTGGGCTTGAGGTGCCTATATGACATGGCCCAATTTCGGGGCGTGTTAAGCTAAGCCCTTGTTCAGGTTGTGATAAGTTTCGTATCAAAGCAAGATTTGATCTCGTTGGGTGTCCGTAAATCTATGTCAAGTAGAGTCATTTTATGGGTGTATAGCATGCCACACTTATAAGAAAGAGGCTATAAGGAATTTAGGAATGTTTTCCTTTCATGTGTTATATTCTTGGGCTTTAGATTCTAGTGTTATGAAACTTCTCTAACTCTTATCTTTCTCGCATTTTAGATCATGCCTTCCCAAAGACCTGATGTTTATAGAAACTCTACTGGGAACTTTGTCCTACCTGAGGACAATGTGGAAGGGACTCTCCCTATGTACGGAGTGCAGACCCGATCTAGGATCCCTACTCTAAAATATACCACTCCTTGTGGTGTTCCATCAATTCCCACCAGTCCTTCTTGGGCTTCCTGGGTTGATGATACTCATGCCTCGGCACCTGAATGTGATATCTCTAATGAGGAGTTCTGTCGGTCGATCCATTTGCTTACTCAATTCGTGACCTCTCAGTCTCGTCAATCGGATCGTGTTAGTTTTGCTGCTCCTCCTTCTGAGGTTACTATAATTGGTCAGTTCATGAGATTGAATTCCCTTAACTTACAGGCTTTAAGGTTGAGGAGTATCCTCAAGGGTTTATGGATGAGATGGAGAAGATATTTAGGGTGATGCATGCTATCAATTCTGAGGGTGTGGAGTTTGTTGCATACTAGTTAAAGGATATGGCTTATTAGTGGTATGAGAAGTGGGAGCATCTAAGAGGTGATGATGCAAAGATAGATTTATGGGATGAGTTTTTGGGTGCCTTTCTTGATTATTTCTTTTCTCAAGATCTGAAAAAAGCTAAAGCAGAGGAGTTTGTGAATCCTAAGTAGGGAAAATGAGTGTGAACGAGTATGCCTTAAAATTTTAGCAATTATCTCATTATGCTCCAAAGTTTGTGTCTTTCATGACGGCGAAGATGATGAAATTTGCTTCTTGGTTGTCCTGTGACTTAGTATTAGAGTGTAAGTTTGTAATGTTGAACAATGACATCGATATCTCTAGACTTGTAGTCTATATACAGCAAGTGGAGGATGAAAACAAGAGACAAACAGATATTAGGGAAAGGCGGAGTAAGAAGTTTAGGTATTCAGAGCAGGGTGTAAACAGCAGAATAGTGAAAGAGGTGGTAGGTAGTGGATCAAGAAGAAGACCTGGGAATTTTGGTTCATACTCTTCGGCCTGTGCCCCTTATCCTATGTCGTCTGGTGATCGTTGTTTTTGGGCTAATAGTGGTTTAAGGCACTGGGTTCCCAATCATAAGCTAGTGGAACTCAGTCAGCCCCATCATTTCCTCCTCATCACTTTTATGAATAGCTTTACCGTAGTTAGTGTGATAAGGGAAGGAATCGATGTTATAATTGTGGTCAGATTTGTCATATACAACGACATTTTCTAGCAGCTAAAGTTTCCATAAGATCTAATATGATCTTGATTGCTATTTTTTCAGTTCGTGCACCAAAGAACACTGGCCAAAATTATCTTTATGCACTTGCTACCTATCAGGAATCTGAGGCATCTCCTGATGTTGTTACTGGCATGTTACAACTCTTCTCTTGTGATGTGCATTCATTGCTTGATCCAGGCTCTACCCTTTCTTATGTGATCCCTTATGTGTCTGTATATTTTGGTTTTGATCCCAAAAGTATTTTCGACCCTTTTTATTTGTCTACCCCGATGGGTGATTCTATTGCGGCTAGAAAGATCTATGGAATTGTATGGTGTCTATTTTCCAAAATGAGACTTTGGTAGATCTGATAAAGTTGGATATGGTAGATTTTTATGTGATCTTGGGGATAGATTGGCTTCATTCGTGTTATGCATCTCTAGATTATAGGACCCTAAAGGTCCATTTTCACTTTCTTAATGAGTCGGTATTAGAGTGGGAGGGGAGTTCCATAGTGACTAAAGGGAGGTTCATCTCTTAACTTAGAGCTCAGAAATTAATTTCAAAAGGGTGTCTGTATCATTTTGTTCGGGTTAAAGATTCTGACTCCAGAAGTCCTTCATTGCAATTTGTCCATGTGTTTAGTGAGTCTTCTGAAGTGTCTTCTGATTATCAACCTGGAATTTCTCCCGATAGGGAAATAGATTTTGTGATTGATCTTCTACTGGATACTCTACCTATTTTCATTCCTCCAATAGAATGGCTTTGAATGAATTAAAGGAGCTAAAGGAGTAGTTAAAAAAATTTCTTGATAAAGGTTTCATTCATCGTAGTGTTTTTCTATGGGATGCTCCTATACTTTTCATGCCAAAGAAAGATGGGTCTCTCAGATATAAATAGATTGTCGTTAATTGAATAAGGTGACAGTGAAGAATAAGTACCCTCTTCCTAGAAATGATGATCTTTTTTATCAGCTTCAGGGTGCTAGATACTTCTCTAAGATTGATCTTCATTCGAGCTATCATCAGTTCAAGATTAGGGAGGTTAATATTCCCAAGACTGCTTTCCGAACCCGGTATAGTCACTATGAGTTTCTCATTATGTCATTCGGGTCGACTAATGCTCCGTCTGAGTTCATGGATCTTATGAACTGGGTGTTTAGATAGTTTTTGGATTTGTTTATGATAGTGTTTATTAATAATATCTTGTTATATTCTAAGAGTGAGGAGGATCATTCCATTCACCTCTGAATTGTGTTGCAGACCCTTAAGGATCAGAAGTTGTATGTTAAGTTTCCTAAGTGTGAGTTTTGGTTGGATGTTGTGACTTTTCTTGGTCATGTTATTTCTAGTGAGGGGATCAAGGTGGATCCATAAAAAGTTGAGGTAGTGAAGAAGTGGCCCAGACCCACCACTCGGACCGGCATTAGGGGTTTTTTGGGCTTGGTCAGGTATTATAGGATGTTTGTGGAGAGTTTCTCATCTATTGCTGCTCCATTGACTAGATTGACTCAAAATAAGATTAAGTTTTTGTGGTCCGATGCTTATGACGGTAGTTTTGAGAAATTAAAGGATAAGCTGACTTCTGCGCTAGTTTTGACCCTACCCGAAGGTACTGATGTCTTTGTTGTGTTTTGTGTTGTGTCTCATGTGGGACTGGGTTATTTGTTAATGCATCATGATAAAGTGGTGGCCTACGCTTCTAGATAGCTTAAGGTTCATGAAAGGAACTATCCAACTTATGACCTAGAGTAGGTGGTTGTTGTTTTTTCTTTGAAGATTTTGCACTATTATCTATATGGGATGCATGTAGATATCTATTTGGATCATAAGAGTTTGTAATATGTGTTCACACAGAAATATTGAACCTCAGGAAGAGGAGGTGGCATTAATTGATTAAGGATTACCATATGAGTCTTCACTACCATCAGGGTAAAGCTAATGTTGTAGTTGATGCTCTTAGCAGGTTGTCTATGGGGAGCTTATCCCATGTTAATAAAGATAATAGGGGGTTGATGAAGGACATACATAGGTTGGCTAACTTGGGAGTCCATATTTTGAACTCTGGAAGGGAGAAGTCATTGTTCAGGAAGTGGTCAAATTATCTCTTGGTGCTGAGGTGAAGGAAAAGCAGGATTTGGATCCCATTCTTATGCAAATTAAGGAAAACATGGGTTAACAAAAGGTTATGGCTTTTGAGATTAGGGGAGACGGTATTTTGAGGTACCAAGGTAGGTTGTGTGTTCCTGATGTTGATGGGTTGTGAGAAAGGATTTTGATTGAGGCTAATGAGTCCCAATATATAGTTCATCCAATTTTGACAAAAATGTACCATAACTTAAAGGAGATCTATTGATGGAATAATATAAAGAGGGATATAGCAAAATTTGTTGCTAAGAGTACGATTTGTCAGCAAGTTAAGGTTGAGAAATTGAGGCATGCATATCTCAAAAGATAGAGTTGCCTATGTAGAAGTAGGAGATGGTCAATATAGACTTCATTGCGGGTCTTCCGTGGTCTCGTAATCAGTATGATTGGATTCGGGTCATTGTGGATAGAATGGCTAAGTCCGCTCACTTCTTGCTTGTGAGCACTAACTACTCAGGAGAGGATTATGTGAAGTTATTCATTCATGAGATTGTAAAGATGTATGGTGTGCCAATGTCCATCATTTTCAGACTAAGGTGCGTAGTTTTCATCTCAATTTTGGCATTTCATTTCAAAAATGTTTGGGTATACAGGTGAACCTTAGCACCGTTTTCCACCCTAAAATGGATGGACAAGCGGAGCATACTATTAAGACCTTGAAGGATATTCTAAGGGCCTATGTGATTGATTTTAAGGGTTTTTGGGTTGACTATTTGCCTCTTATTGAGTTTATGTATAATAGTAGTTATCATTCAAATATTCAGATGGCTCTTTTTGAGATTCTTTATGGTAGGAGGTGTAGGTATCCTATTGGATGGTTTGAGGTTGGTGACGCTAGGTTGTTTGGTCCTAACTGGGTTCATTAAGATGTGGAGAAGGTGAAGGTGATTAGAGAAAGACCTAAGACTGCTCAAAGTCGCCAAAAGTCTTATACGGATGTAAGGCGATAAGAGTTGGAGTTCAAAGTAAATAATTGGGTGTTTTGGAAAGTTTCTCCTTGAAAAGAGTGATGCAGTTTGAGAATAAGGGCAAACTCACTCCCCGTTATGCTGGTCCATATCAAATTTTGAGAAGAGTTGGTAATGTTGCCTGTGAGTCAGAGTTGCCTGTGAGCTTGGGTTTTAATCATTCGGCTTTCCATGTGTCGATGTTGAAGAAGTGCATGGGTGATCTTTCTTTGATTGTTCCTATTGAAAATATTGGTATTTTGGATTTCCTATCATATGAGGAAGTCTCGATTGTGATAGTGGATATGCAAGTTCGTCGATTGAGGACTAAGGATATGGGTTCAATAAAGGTTTTTTAGAGGAATCATAAGGCAGAAGAAGCTACATAGGAAGCTAAGAAAGATATGAAGGCAAAATATCCATTCTTGTTCCCCGGGTTAGATGAAAGATCTTAAGGTATGAGTTTCATTTTCTTCTTGAGTTTGTCATTTGATTCCAATGTATTCATGCTATTCTCGTGCTAAAAGTGTCCTAACTCATCATTTGGGGATGAATGATCCTAAGGGGGTGGATAATGTAAGACCCTTAAAATTTCCATCATTTTATTTTTGACGTTCCCATGTTTGAAATGTCGATTTTTCACTTGAATTGTGTTTAGAGATGTTAACAGGATGTTTGGAAAAGGTTTGGGAATTTTTGGAAAGGGTTCAAAGGAATTTTGGAACATCGAGGCAGTGAGCCTTCGTGTTTTTTCCATGTCACGGAGGTTACCCTCTGCGATATTAGCGTGGCATAGAGGATAACCTCCGCGATATTGGCGTGCTACGCCAAGGCATAATTTTCATGCAGTTTTTTTTATTCAATAGGAGTGAGGGGCTTTTAGGTTTTTTCACCCTTCTATGATCTTTAAACATAAAATAAGCTTATTTCCTTTAGTTTTTAAGACCAAATTACTCCTTTCACTCTCAAACTCAAAATCCAAGAAAAACTCATAGGTTTCATAGAGAATTCATCATTTGTGCTCCAAGTTTCAAATTGATTACAAATTCTTATATGTTTCAGGCATCTATCTCTTTCTTAAATTGATTTTATGCAAAAGCATGTATTTAATTGTTATCCATATGATATAATTGTTAGATTTTGAATATGGGTTGAGGGATTTGGAATGGTTATTACATGAATTGAATCCCCATGGTTTTGAATTGATTGTTTAAGCCTTATTCTCATAATTTTGAATTAAATGAATGCTTAGGTATGGGAATTGAAATGGGGTACATGGGTTTCCCTAAATTTTATGGTTAAATGGTTTAGAATTGACTTTAACCTCACCCCAACTTGTGAAATTGGTTTGAAACATGGATATATACATAAATTACTTCATTTTTGAAACCTTGCATTGCATAAAAGGAAAAATGGAACATAAATGGTTTTGAAAGGACTCAGAGGCGAGGGATTGATTTTAAATTGGGGCTTGGGAGTCAAATGGGAGTCATGGATTCCCCTAACTTAGATAGGAAGATGGGGATCATGGATTTCCCCATCTTACAGGAATTAGCTTTCAAGCCTAATTGATATGACGATACTAAACTGTTAATTCCTTGATGAATAACTCCTTGGTTAAATAGATGGGTTTATGCTCAACTATTTTAATTGGGCTTAAAGAGGGGTTGTGTAGTTCATCGTGGAAGGTGAAGGTCCCAGGGGACTGATACTCAAAATCACATTTGTCGATATGGGGGTCTTCATGACCATGTGCATAGTTCACACTTGATATATATATATATATATATATATATATATATATATATATATACACCTTGGATTAGTGTGAGGTCATGGATTCCCTGGCCTTTCCTTGGACTTCTCTGGTTCGTGCGGTTAACATGCAATGGGCCTTTTCGATGCAGGGATCCGAACCTATATAGCCCATGGGTGTTTTTAGGATGGTTAGAGCTACACAGTCCTGGTTAATGCTTTTAAAATCTCATGCTTAAACCTTGTTCCCTATCTCGACAATCTTATATATATGTATATATGAATGTGTGCATATGGTTTTGGAATGATTTTTTACATGATATTATTTTCTCCCTTCCCTGAGTTACATGTTAGTGCTCACCTCGCTAACTTTCTAAGGATGCTACATTGTTTCATAATGTAGGGTCTGAAGACACTTCTTTTACCCTTGTGCAGTATTAGGTGGATTAGCACATTCATCGAGTAGTTGTGAAGTGGTGAGCCTCCATCCTTTGAAAGTCTTTATTAGTTCCATATTAATTTATTTTTGACTCAGTACTTTTGGATTCTTTTGGTCATGGTCCGGGGCATATCCCGACCTGTTTGGTATTCTAGTTTTAGAGGTTATTGTTGACAGATGTGGGTTGGTTGGTCATTTTTTTTACACTTGGTTTCTTTGAGTCATTTATCCATCTTCTTATTACTATTTATTGGCTTCCGTATTGTTATTATGGTTATTATTATTATTATTTTTCTCTTGAGGTTGGGTAAGGGGGTGGTCTCCAGTCCATGGTGGACTTGAGAAACAATCATGGCTAGGCCCTAGTTCAGGTCGTGATAGACTCAAATAATATTAGGAAGATTTTAGGTAATTAGAGTTGACAGTAGGTTTAGAAAGGCAAGAAAAAATTAGATTTGGAGTTTGGAGTTGGGTGTATGGTTCATGCATTGGGTTGTCTTTAGCTTGGTTGAGTATCTGTTTGGTTGTGCTTGTTTTGGTGTGATGCCAGCATGTTGCAGTTTAGAATTGCATGTTTCAGTCGTGCTCAATTCAACTGCAGTATAGGTGGTGGCTGAAAATGAGTTTTTGGTTATTTGAAAATTGAAGTAAGGAAACTAGTTGGAAAAGGGATACCTATAACAAAATCCCTTAGAATTGTTGTTTCTGCTTAGAGTTTATTTGGGGAGACCTGTGGTCCCAGTACCTCATCCTTTTGAACTTTTAGGCTCTTCTTATCTATTGACTTTTGGGGATAAAAGTCCTTTAAGTAGTGCATATTGTAAAGACCCTCCGGGTCATTTTCTTAATTTAGGATCATTTTCTGTGTTTTAAGCCTTCCCACAGTGGCTATAGGTCATTATGACTTGTCAAAACTGTCGGTTCAATTATCGGATAGTTCATTTAAATTCTATACTAAATTTTTATTTTAGAGTTTTCGTTATTAAGAAATTTTTCTCGAATCAAAACTCCTATTAGATATCCTTATGTGAAAATTTTAATAGCACCATCAGCTCTAGAACGTTAATTTTAAGCTAGGGAGACCTTTGGTTCAGGTCCCGATGCCTCTGGTAGAATTTGATTGAAATAGAACTAGGTGTGGGACCCATAATAAATCAAAACAATCTTAGATAAAAGATTTGATGGTTATATTGAGTCTGGAATGTCGAAGTTGGTATGGTAGCATAGTTCATTTGTGCGCACGGGATTTTGAATGAATCCCAAGCACCCGGTCGGAGTCCGTGAAGACTTAATATTTTGTTGATTTTCTAGCTTCTGGTGCAAGGTCTATTTACCTTTTGCATTCGTGAGGGGTAGGTAATGATCGTGAAGGGTCAATACATTGTCCGTCACGTTCACGAGCCTTCGTCTTCATGTTTGCGATAAATGTCGACCCAACCCAACCCATCATTCTCATTTAGGATCGCGACAACTGGTGTCGCATTTGCGATAGTCTAACTTTGTTCTTTTGTGTTCGCAACACCTTTATTTCATTCACAAATGGTTCTTTTGATGGACATCGCAACCATAACCAGAGGCTCCGCGTTCTCAATGAGTAACCACCTATATGACCCTTTTTCTCTATGATTTTCTCCATTTTCTCAACCCTAATCACCATTAATGGCATTGATAGCTCAAGAAAAGTATGGGAATTGATGAAGTGGCGTTGGGAGTGTGTAGAGGAAGAAGAGATCATTTCCCCTAATTTCTCTGTAAGCTTTTGGTCAATACCCGAACTAGGGCCTGACTGTGATGGGTATCTCAAGTTCACCGAGGATCGGAGACCACCCCCTTTGCCTAGCCAAAAAGAACAGAACATATCTAATAGCGGTTGAATTTCAAAAAAATAACAAGACAGAAAGTAATAAGTTTAAGGACATCTAAGGATGTCAACATCAATACTCAATCCACAGAAATATCCAAAAAGCCTGTATACCAGAAAACAACCTACGTCGAGATATGACCCCGACCCTGACAAATGACAATAACAATGTAAATGGGAATTCTTCAGGTCTAATTTATTGAAGGAAAAATTGATGGAATGATAAAATCTTCCAAAGAATAAAAGCTCACTACTTCACCATAAACGACCGACTCTGAGATCACTGATCACTGTGCAGGAAAAGTAGAAGTGCCTTTGAACCCTACTTCGCGCGGGGATACAATATCTGAAAATGGTTAGTAGGGTGAGCACTAGCATGTAATTCAAGGTAAAGGTAAAATAATGTCAGTCAAGAGTTCAATTCCAAACTTATTGTACATGTTCACATATATGCATATATACATATATATATATGCATATATATATATATATGCATACATATATATATATATGCATACATATATATATATATGCATACATATATATATATATATAATAGATGTTGGGGTAGGGAACAAGGTTTAGTATGATAGTAAGGAATTATCCTAAACTACCAACCATCATAAATAGGCACCCACGGGCTATATAGTTTCAGCTCCCCCGATAAAAGGGCCCAGTGCGTGTTAGCCGCACAAATTGGAGGTATGAAGGAATACCAGGAAATGCCCCGAATCTACATCAATCCTAGATTAAAAAATATATCAATAGTGTGAACCATGCACACGGTTATCAGGACCAACCCTCACGTCGAAAAATGTGAGCTTCCAGTATAAGTCATCCAAGACCCACAACTTCATGGCTTAGCTACATAACTCCCAATAAGCCCAATTAAAACAAGTTTCACATAACCCATTCATTAACCAAGGAATTATACATTAAGACACGCCACAGGTATCGCCATACCATTTATATTGCAAGCTTATAATTATGTCATTACAATTCTATTAACTTGGGAAAATGCCTCGACCCTTTTTGTTCATTAAATCAAGTTGGAGGAATGCCTCGACCTCCTTTATTTAATCAAATCAAAACATAGCAAACAAGGCCTTCAAAATCTATGTCCTTTGTTTAATCATTTATGCAATGCAATAGTATAGGTGTGTAAGTCAAACCAAATGACAATTCCACAATTCAAAGCCATTTACACAAGTGGGTTAAGGAATACAATTGTTCAAAACCAAATTCCAAGTTTAAGGCATCAAATTGGGGGATTATCTCGACCCCTATTCCAATTCCCACACCCATATACCCTATTACTGAAAGTCCCGATTCGGAATTAGTCAGTATATACAGATATTCCGAGTCTTCTATTGGCCCTTTTGCCTATGAGACACAGTGCCAGAGAAGGATAGGTGCCATAGGTTCTGCCTTTCACACTACTGAGTTGGAGGAGGTGTATGCACTTGGTACATTTGGCAGTCAGATCAGATATTGGTTACTATTAGTTTATGTTTATTCTTTCATTCATTCATATGCATTACCTATTATCAGTATAATTATTTGGTGCCTATATCTATCCTTGTGGGGGATTGTATAGGTAGAAGTTATGATTATTGTTTGTTGGGGGCTTTCTTGCACCTTCCGGGCCTATAAGTGCTTGATCAGGCTATTATTTATCCGGACTATCCAGTAACTTTATTATTAATTATTATGGTTAGTTTGTGGCAGGATGATTATGGACTAGTATCTAAATTATCGATATGTTTTCTGATTTCTTTTCTCTATTATTAAAAAGTTATATTATTTATAGGTTACCTCATGATTATTCACATTTTAGTTAGAGGCATGATTATGCTAGTATTAGCTCCCCTACTTGGTTATGATTCGTGAGATGTTAATTTGACTCCCTCGGGTTATTACCCCTGAGTTTAACACTATATACATATATTCATGCATATATATATATATATATATGTATATATATATATATATATGTATATATATATATGTGATCCGTGAGATGTTAGGTTGACTCCCTCAGGTTATTACCTCTGAGTCTAATACTATATATGTATATGTATGCATATATATATAGGGTGTGTTACTGTATATCCCTCTCTTTCCTTATTTATTCATATTGTATGTGTATTTTTTAGCCTTGTATTACTACTATACATCCTTCTTTCACTCTTTATTTGAATATAGCTAGTGATATACGATATTTAACTTTAGTTCCTGAATACTATTCGAATAGGATAATTTATCCATATTTCCCCCTTAGCATTATGATGTTTGATTTTTTGGATAATTGTTTGTAGTTTAAATTCTTGCTTTACATGTTATTTATTCTTGCATTATCTTTGGGGCTCAGTTGACTGATACCTACTGAGTACCACGTGTTTGGTACTCACACTACACTTCTATAGCATGTGGATCATAGTACAAGTTCACGTTATTGATGTGTGCATCGTGCGGAGCAGCTAGAGATCAGAGATTTGGGGTGAGCTCTTGATATTCAGAGTATTCCTGCTCTCCCTTATATCGATTATACTTATCTTTATTTTATATTTTGGAGATGGTTTGTACATGTATATTTATTCTGTATTTCTCTTTATAATTTAATTGTATTAGAAACTCTTGTACTGATTTCACCAGGTCTTGGGGTTGTAATCTATATTAGTCTCGCTATTTTTCTATTACTTCTTTCATTTCTCACGATAGCCCATTACTAGCTATTCTCGATTATGGCTTGATATCACGGCCGAATTTACAAGTCATGATGGCACCTACTTTATTCCACCTGTAGGTAAGCCAACCGTGGCCCGGAGCTCTAAGCACTGTGCTAATTTGGTAGACAAAAGGCATATAAGCCGAAAATTTGCAAGTAAAGACTTATAACGATAATTCAAGCAGTAATAATAGTCTGAAAGATAGATAAGATAACAATAATAACCCCACGAATTAGTAGTGTCAGTATAATAGCCACTATAAAAAGAGAACATAGTAATGTATTAGTTAATATACATCATTCTCTAATTCTGAAAGACTAAGCAAAGATAAAAGAAGGAGAAAAGGGCAACTCCGACTCCGAGAGCTCACCCTGCCTCTAAACTCTAAGCAATATAATTGTAACATCAGCGACAACCACTAGTACTCAAATTTGCACCAAAAAAGGTACAAAAGTATAATATAAGTACCAAAGTCATGGGTACTCAGTAGGAATCATTGACCGACTGAGATAAAGCATAATATATGTACAATAACGATGCACGATAAATAAACTAAGTAAAGGTAAATAGGCAAACTTAAAATAAAGCTCCAACACTATAAATAAATAACCAAAATGGATATAATATGAAAGAAAGCATAATTAATACTACGAGACTAGCCCCCATAAGTCAGTAAGTGCAGAAAATTAAATAACCCAAAGCAGGCCCTATAACCGGAAGGGTGCAATCAATGAAAGTAAATAACCAGAATTTCATTAGTCAACCATATCTCAATCCAAAACCATGAGTCTATTCATAATATAACATACCATAAATAAACTCTCAATGCCGGACTCAAACTAAAACTCATATCATCATCACCATCATCATTGTCGAACTTGAACAAAAACTCATGTCATTAATTGTCGGACTAGAACCAGAACTCAATATCAATAAATCATCGAACTTAGTCCGAAACTAGCACCAATTCCTAAGTACCAATATAGCATAAGCACCAATAATATAGTTTCTTAACTCTAAAATATGTAATTTTAAGATATAATACACCTGGTAAGTCTACAAGGAGCTAACAAAAGTCTTGGCCTAAGGTGGATCGAAGGAATAAATTCTAAGATAAATTCTACCCCGGACTAGACTAAGGTATCTAAATTTTTTTCTTGATGTTAAATAAGCCACAATTATCCCTAAGATAGTAATTTTACCTAAAGCATGAATAACTAAGTCAATTACGCCTAATTTACGATTTCTTATTAGGCTAAATACTCTAAATAATACTAACTATATCTCCAAGACCTAATTCTCAACCCATATCTAGCATAATTTAATAAATATACTATTAATTAGCCCAATATATGAGGAAAGTAAACCTAGCCTACCTGAATGCTGTAGAAAAACCCAAAGAAATTTGTTAAATCATTGATTTGCCTTTTCAAAATGTTTTAGTAAGATGTCATGCTATCGAAATCATAATCTACTCATCAATATGAGAACAACGATACCCCTATTGCACTTTTATGCTTTGGATCTAAAATTATGTAAAAAAATCCCATATGGGGACCGCTTGTGGAATCGCACTTTCAAAACTAACAACACGTCTCTATATGCTCAAAGAACATTTACCCTAAATAATGGATAATTTCCTAGATCAAATGGTGCTATAATAAACCCACCAATATTCTAAGGATTTTGGAGAAATTATGAGAAATTAACCATGGTATTGATGAAAACTTACTAAGAATTCGAAGAAGAAACGAGTAATCCAAGCTTATGAGCACTCCAAAACCTCCTATCAATGTTTCTCCCAAGTTCTCACACTTTCTAGGATTTTTCATTCTTGAATCTGTGTGAAAATGGGAGAAAAATCGGGTATATGGGACATTTAAAGGGTGTCCAGGTGCCGCTTAAGCGGAAACTAGGCCGCTTAAGCGATCGCCTTTTTTGCGGCTAAGTGTCGCTTCAGCGGTACCCGCTGCCTGGATGCCTACCGCTGAAGCGGTTTCCTTGCCACTTAAGCGGCTATTTCTTAAGCGATGATGGCTCCGCTTTAGCGGCCCTCATCTGGGCAAGCTTGCCCACTTAAGTGATCGACTGGCCATTTTAGTGGACCTCAACTTAAGCGACTCAAAGGGCGCTTAAGTGGGTACACCAATTGAGTGCACCAGCTGGAGACTTGGGATTTTCTTGAGTCTCCACCGACCCTTCGAGATTCGTTTGAAATTTTGTATATGCAAACAAACTATGCTACCCTATCAAATTTGACATTTTTGGACTCAATGAAGAAATTAAAATTTTTATCTGAGGTTGTTTCGATGAAAAGTGGGTCCCACACCCAAGTGTTATTTTACTTAAGTTTCGATCAATAGCCCAGAATAAGTCTGGAAGTCTTAGGACCCAAATCAAAGGTTCACCTAGCCTAAAATAAATGTTCCAGAGATGTTAGAAATGTCAGAATTGGAACGATGACTTCAAAAGAGAAAATTTAGCTCTAAAAATCAAACAAACTACCGGGTAACTGAACTGTAAACTACAACAAGTCATAAATTACTTGGGGCAACTATAAGAAAGTTCTAAACAACAAAAATAAGTAGAAATGCAGAAAATGACCTGAAGGGTCATTAGATTTGACTTACCTATTAGTTGGTTATAGTAGGTGTAATCATGACCTGAGAAATTGGATCGTGACCCCCCTTCCCCCCCGTTCTTTTCTCTCATTCCCTATGGCTGAGAGAACAATCTCTACTTTTACTTTTTCTCCCAAACCTTAACACTCCCTCATCAAAAAATACGCTTCCTCTCTCATCTTTTTTCTCCTCCATTTGACCAACAGCACCACTGGTAGAACTACCAGAAAACAAACTTCCAAACACTAGAAACTATACCCTTTTGATTTTTCAGAAAACAACCATTCAGATATCTGTAAACCACAATAAAACAACAACCAAACAACCCATAAGCTCCACTAATCCAACAATGACGTTTCGTTTCCTGGTGGTTTCGAAAGTGATTAGATTAACATTTCATAAAAATATAAAATCAATTTTTATTTCGCTTTTGTGGTGGTTGTGATAGTTTTGTGGTAGTTTCGACAGTCATTGGGGTGACTTAGATTTTATATTTATATTTTTTATGGTTATTTGTGTTAGTACCAATTTTGTTTGTATTCGCACCATCATTTATGTTTTTATGTTTGTGGATACAATTGTATTTATTGATACAATTGAAATCATCTGAATACAAAATATATAATTTTATACCATTCTATTTTCGTCGATGCACTTATATTTTAATTTTTTTTTTATAGTTGACAGTATATTGTATTTGTAGTTTTATTTATTTGTATTTGTATTGTACTTTCTTTGATGCACTTGTATTTTAAAAAACTATTTTTTATATTTGTAGTTGACTACATATTATATTTGTATGTGTAGTTTCATTTGTTTTATTTTTTGTATTTGTAGTTGACTGCATCATTTGTATTTTAAAATAATTTAAAAAGAACTATTGATTCTCTTTCTATGAATACTTATATTTGTATTCATTTATACGAATTGTATTTTATTTATAGAAATTAAACCATAAAAATATGTAATGTGTTGTTTACAAAATAATTTTATATACAAATACAAATGATAAATTTAACATACAAATATAAACGATACATTGCATATTTTGTATAGGATAGACTCAAACAAATACAAATAATGCATATACCTATTTATATACAAATACAAATAAAAGATTAAAAAAATGAAAAATGAAAAATAAAAGATGAATAAAAAGAAAAAAAATGAGAAAGAGATAGAAATATAAAATTCAAAAAGAAAAACGAGAAAGATATAAAACAGAAATAGAGAGAGGGAGATTAAGGAGAGAGAGAAAGAGAAACTCATCAACATTTATCTTTGATTTGAATAATCTTTAATGTAACATAGTATTTGGTAACACAATCTTTTATTAAAGTCTCATACGTGATTTTAGTAACAATAAAAGATACTTTTCTTATATAATTGAACCTCTCGTTATTTAACTATTAATTTGTATATGTATTTACACCGTACTATAACGCGTTAAATACATATACAATTTGCTATCAGATGTAATTATGAAAGTTATTGCTATCAATCTACTATTTCGAGCCCTATGTTTGGTATATGTAAAATTTTCCCAAATTAATTAAGACTTGGCCAAAATTGATGTTGAGCCGAAGTAATTCCAATTATTTAATTAGCTTTTAAATTTGACAATTAGAAATAATTATTTGACGTAACATTTTATTTTTCATATGAAAAAACACATATTTTCAGTCTAAGTCTTAATTTAGTAAGGTTCGAAAATTGAAAACTTTGGTTTGATGCAATTTTAAGAAAAAATATTTTTAAAATATTTATCAAAATTTCTTTAAGGATAGTATATTCTCATATATTATGAGTGTGTGCGTCTCTCTCTCTATATATATTTTTTGTGAAATTTAATTATTTTATGTTATTCAAAGTTTAAAATCTCAATAATTAATCAGATTGTGGAGGGCAAAGATTGAGTTTAAATAACCGTCCCTCCTTTATGTTGGGCCAATGTAAGAAATCCCAGACAAAGAGAATTGGCGGACTCAGTTTCAACTGACCACTAATTCAACTCTTGGAAACAGTTGGTTTCCACATGAATTTGGAGAAATTATGATCGAACCCCGATATTAGATTTCCTACATATCTCAGGTTATATGAGAAATCAAGTCATTTGTAGTTCGAAATGCTTGACTTTACGTGATTCTCAAATAATTCAAAAGCCATCTCAGTTTCATATTATGGTGAGGCCAAAATGTTGGGTAATATCAGGATAAGAAATTCTTGAAATGCAATCGAGTTTTTAACATCGATCCTGTTACATATCTTGAGTTTGGAGAAATCATGCTTCTTGCAGTTCGACTCAATTAATTTAAAAAATAATCTTTTATAATTGTTAAGTTTCAAAATAAATTTCAACATGAAAGTCATTTATTTTATAGGGGTGAGTACTCAGGATTTAATGGATGAGAATCACTCTCTCTTAATTTACAATCAATGAAAAATAAATGTTATTTAATTCTGGAGAGTAAGAATTTAATGGATGAGAATCACTCTCTCTTAATTTACATTCAATGAGAAATAAATGCTATTTAATCCTGGGGGAGTAACGACTGACGTTGCCTCCATAATAGATTCATAACGACTGATTTTTCCCGTTCTTCTTCTTTGAATGTTGCATTCTTGTTTGGCCTTATTCCTTTGAGTGGAGGCAGTCTTTTCTTCAGAACGTAACTTCTAATGAATTGAGCATATCCGCCGTTCGAGGTGTCCTCAACTTATTCGACCACTAATTTTGCTCATTTTTGCCCTATACACTTATTGTAATTTCTTTTTTATTTTTTGGTGACTCGATAAAAAACATACTGCACAAACCTATTATTTTTATTCTCTTTCTCTATCTTTTAAGTAATATGTGGAGAGTAAAAAATTTGCTTCACATTAGGGCATCTCCAACTCATTGCATCAAATTTTACACCAAAATAGTGTAAACTAACTCTAATTCATTAGACCATTTTTACAACTAAAAAAGAATATTTCTAGTATTCTTCTCTCTCTTCTATATTTTATTATTATTTCTTATTTAAAATTTGTTTTTTATTTCATAAAACAAATCCCTTTTCTTTTACATATTCATTCCATATAATTCATATCCTTTTCTTATATAATCATTTAATATAAAATTATTTTATACCATAAAATTTGTAGATAATATAAATTATAAGCAAATATTAAACATCATACATATTAATGGATAATTCAGATAAAAGCAACATTATTGATGAAATATAATTAAATATTATTATATTTTAATAAAATTTATTTTAGTTTCTACATAAATATTCAACTTTCAAGATTAGTATGTTGATCCCATAAATGCTCTATTAATATGTTACAAATTTTTTTTTTTATACAATTATAACTTATAATGAAATTAACTTGCATTTTATATAAAAATAATAATATATACAAAAATTTGATTTATTAAAATTATACACCAAAATTAAGATGTAAAATTAATTTATGAAGATACTAAATAAAAAATTATACCGTAGATTAGGCACCTAAATGAAAAAAATAAAATTTATAATATGTTAAATTAAAAGTTTTATATTATAAAAGTAATAATAAAATATTTAAATTTAACATTATACTACTATTTATGCATCAAAATGATGTAAAATTTGGAATTAAGTTGGATGTCAAAAACACTAATTTACACCAAAATAGAATTTGACATAAATTTTGATTTTAGGGGAGATGGCCTAATAGTGTGCACTGTGCAAATCTCAAGAGAATCGCGGACTTTAGAACACCACTATAGAATCCAACAAATAGTGTAACACCCAGTAAAAGTTGTGCATAGATTAGCCTTTAATAGAGTACTCTTAGACTTAAAAACTTGAAAAATTTTCTAAGTGTAATGAGGACTTAGAGTCATTTTAGCTGGTAATTTTCGGAATACAACTTTTCAACCTTCCTGACATCCGTTTTTAGATTTTCAAATTGCGTTACTATCGGACAAGCTCATAGTACATCTCAGATATGTTTTGAAATTTTTTGGAACGCATAAGGCTGCGTTTGGATTTCAAAACAGTAACAAAACGCATAGCCTATTGCCCAGTTTTCAGCATTTCAGGGTCAACTTCAAACTATCATAACTCCCTGAATATAATGAACTGGGAGAGCTGCTACCTATCAAATGAAAGATCTTTGAGTCTTCTTTCCAATAAAACTTGTTTAATCCAAATCCAACATCTGAGTAAGGAGTTATACCCGTTTTACTTCAGCCTATCAGCTTGTCAACTGAGGGACAGTTTCGACTTTGTTTTCTTAGGGGCATTTTAGTCATTTCACCTCACCCAAATTTCGCCTACAACACAAGATTAAGCCCCCAATTCATCAAAATATAATCTTTTTCTCAAATTTTCTCTCAAGAACTCTCCTTAGGGTTTCAAAATAAAAACCCAAGCAACTCAAGATTCAACCATGGGTTTTCAAAACAAATTGAAGATTTGGAATTCCCGCAACGTAGGCTTCAAGAAGAACCTATTATTTCCACATATAGAGGTACGTGGGGTTATCTCAAAAATTTCATGGGCTTTAAAATTCATGTTTTCAAAATGGGGGTTTTGAAATTACGAATATGATTATGTTTTAAACGTTTTATGATATTGATTTGGTCTTTAGGCCTATTTCCAAAGTGATTTGATATAAGATATACGTATATGCATGTATTCCAAAAAGATGTTAACTTGAGAGCATGAATTATATGAAATCCCTCTCTTGATATGATTTTGTTTTGAATTCTCATATGATATGAAATGTTTGCAATTATCTTAACAAGCATGACATGAGATAATTTGAAAATGGTTATGACTTTTGACTTGCAAGGAGAGGGTTGTTTCGTTGAAATATGATGAATATAATGGTTGCATGAAAGAATGATGTGATATTGATGGCTTGCAAGTCGGGTATGACGATACCCTACAGAATATGATATGTGATAGAATTAAATGAAGTTGAATGCATTGATTTTTCATAAGATAGGTGAATGCCCGAAGAAGGCGTTTGAGTGTAAGGTCTCATCGCTGAAAACCGTATTTGCCGACATGGGAATTTGGTACCAAGCTAAGTGATCTTGTGTACTTGACTTTATTCCCAAATTGGAACTATGGTTAGGAGCCCAGGCTAAGTGATCTTGGGCACTACAATACTTTATTGGGTCAGGACACCCTGTTGTGTGATCTTGTGTGTCTTCCCCTCACTTATACTCTAATCTCGGCTGCAATTGAGGTTTGACAGTTGGTGTAAATGTTATATGTAGGGTATTCCACCTATCTCAGTTGCATTACATTGTTGTTGAAAACTATTACATTTTGCCCATGTGTTTTCAAGGGATTTGATATGAAACTGCTTTATAATGGATCTCACCTATATTTTGTAAAAATATTATGTTTTTGTTTTGATTTCTCTGCGTACCAGTACTTTTGTATTGACCCCCTTCCCTCCCAGGTTCGGAGGCACAGTCTAGGGGTCCAAAAAATCAGTAGATTCCTCAAACAGATTTGCAGAGTCCCTTGGTAAGCCTTCTATATTCTGAAATGCCTAATATCTGGCAGTTTCATTGATCATTTATTAGTTTTGGGTCTACTGGGGGCCTTGTCCCAGTTTTCAGATAGTTACTTGTTTCAGTCATGTAGTAGAGATTTCACAGACGGTTTTCGAGATGTTGATTGAGATTGTGGGACATTATTCCCCATTATTGTTTTCATATGATTCTTGACCATGTTTCCGTTATATTGTGTATCTTCCGCATTTCTTTTATCATATGAATTATGTGCATGATTACCAGACAGATAGGGGTGTTTCGGGCCTTTATGGTTTGGAATACTCATCACGGTCAGGGCCCCGGTTCGGGTCGTGAAAAATTTGGTATCAAAGCATGGTTCATGGTCCCGGGGTGTCTACGAAATCGCGTTAGGTAAAGTCTTGTTTATGGGTGTGTAGCGTGCCACACTTATAAGTAGGAGGCTACTAGGCGTTTAGGAATGTCTCTCTTACTTCATGTCTAATTCGTGCAATAGAGTCAAAGTGTTCCTCTTTCATACTCTCATTCGTGCTATGGTGTCGTCCATATGAAAGTAAAGTCATCCCAAAATTCTTTCCTTACTTTGATATTCTCAGACATGTCCCATTATTGGGGTGATTCAAGTGCAAAATTTTTAGAATCTACATGATATAGTCCTTTCCGATTGAGTCATATAAGATTTTAAAAATTGTGCAAAGACTCGAGGGGAGTCTGTTAGTGCTTCAATATCTATTGATTCTGATGTAAACATTGATCCTGATGGAATCGTGCTTTCCAGCTTAAGGTATTAAGTGCATCTAGTCCCTCTCAAAATCTTGTTACAGATGTGGACAATGTATAGCAGAATGTTAGAACTGTATTTCCACCTGAATAGTAGCATAAGTTAAAGTGTTGTTGCCATGACCTATTGGTAGTAAAATTAGACCAAGAAGTTGGTGATATTAAGTCACAAGGTTAGGGGTCAGAGTGAGGGTGACCTTTGTGTAAATAAATATTTATAGCCGAATAACCATTGATTGAGAATGATTTACCATTTTTTTGTGGTAGGCTAATATGGTATTACTAATTACGGATTGTATGGTAGTCCGTGAAGGAAGTGTTTGACTCAAATTTTTATTTATACAGAGTAAGATGTGTATCCTTAGATCATTGAATATTGTGTATCAACTTTCTATCTCTTGTAATATGTAATCTTGTTATCATGGTGTTTTTGAAAAGAAAAATCAAAGTCTAGTGAAGCCGTGTAGGGCTTTTTCGATTCACTAGCATAGTTGCTTTGTTATTCATTTCATTTTCTTTTTCAAAACATAAAAAAATCAAAGTCTAGTGAAGCCGTGTGAGGCCTATTTCGATTCACTAGCAACTTGTTTTTCAACTTGTTATTCTTGTGTTGGTTGAATATTTTTATAGTCGGATCTATTCACATGAGATTAAGTTAGTAATGAAGTCATACGTCCTTGTGTGTTAGTTTAGTAGAAGGTAGAGAAGGAGTTGTAAGTCAGGGTGATTTGTCGGTTGCTTGAAGTGTGAAAATGGCTATATTAGCCAGTAAGTTATAATTATAGACTCATGGTTGTTGTGGAAATTGAAGGCAGTCTAAATGTATGATTGAGTGAGTAAGTACGAGGTGAGAAATCCGTATAAGTAGAAAAGATTGTATAGGGTTATAATATATGATTAAGGTTGATCATGTGTATTATGTAACTTTACCCTTTGACCTTCTTTTCGTTGGTAGTTTTAAACTAGTACAGATTCTAAGAAGGTATGTAGTGGATTTTGAGGTGTTTGAATAGAATGTGTCAATTTTATGGACTAGCATAGTATGTTGCACTCGTCATTGGTCGTAGATGATTGATGCTAGACCATTGGCTTGAATTTAATGTAGAATGTGGATGTAAGAATGGTGCCCTGAGATTGATGATGCATGTTTTGTGAGATTAAATTAGTAGGCTTGATGTGTTGAAATAGTACGTACAAATGGATTATGATAAGGAAAGTCGTAAGGTCATAATCGATTATTGTGGTTGTGAAGTTCTAGCATACTAGTGTTTCTTGATGTTTATTTCATAGTTTCCAAGTGAGAATTATGTGTAAGGTTGGGTTGTAAAAATTATGTTTAGTACTAGTCATCAAGTTTGAACCATTGAAGTCCATGAAGGTGGATGAGTTGATTGCTCGGGTAATGATACCAGTTTTATAGAAGTGATCTAATTTTCTTAAAGAGTGTACGCAAGAGATTAAGTTTAATTGATTCGCAATGAATTATGATGTTGTATGTATGATGTAGAAGTATGCCAAGGTGATATGAGGTTGCAGTATTTTTTTAAGGCTATTACATGATTTGTGTGGCTAGTGGTACCGTTGAGTTGCTAGGTAGAAAAAGACTAGTTAGATGGTATATGGTGTTCTAGATAGCCAAGTTAAAAGAGTTTTGATTGGTAGTGTTGGGCCTTTATTATGATCTTGATTCTCATAGTGATGAGACATAAGTTTGGAGTCGCGATATTAGTACGCTATGTCGAAAGTGGTTTGGTTTATCAAAGGCTTGGTGATATCCATGTAAAGTGTTAGAATCTAAGTTTGAGTTTAGAAGGTTGAACCGAAAGAAATAAGTTTGCAAGCCTTATACTATAACTATTGGGGCTATCGAAATATAGAGTGCATCTCAAAAGGTAGTATTAGCAGTGGGCTTTCCACTTTCATGTGTGGTCTTTCGGGTTAAGTTCTATTAATTTTGCAATTTGTCATATTTCAGACCCCAGAGTGCAGTGAGTGCAGTTAAGCTTAAAGTCTAGTAAGGGATCTCCCAAGCTTAATACGATGGCTTAAATCCAAGAGGGAGATGATAGAACAAGCAACCAAATCAGCCTCTCAGATTCTAGTAATGATGTCATGACGGTATAGTACGTCAGAAATGGAGGGTGAGACTCAACCCATTCCTATCTCAGTATTTTTCAGTGATCCCAATACATGCTCATGCCTTACATGTCAGTTCGATAATCATAGTTCATATTCATGTATATGATAGAGAATCACGTGCTCCTCCAGATTCCTAAATGAGGAACTTTAGTTCATTCAGTAGTCGGGATCACATTCCATATGTTATGAACTCTAACTTAAGGTCATGCAACTCATGACTCATGTATTCACTCTTTATAGCGTGCTCAGTTCCCATAAATCCATGTTATATTCTTTATGATGGGCAAAATATAGTTCATAGCCATGTATGTCCCAATTCATATATTTCTTTGATAAATTCCGGATGTTGTTTTGGCATTCCTCATGCCTCAGTTAATTGTCAAGTTTTATATAATATCCTTCCATGCTTCAAGATCTTATGTTCTAATCTTTAGTGACTCCTCTTTATGTGATGATAGTGGCGATGAGTAGTGTCAATGTTGTGATTTCCTCAGTTACATGTCTTGTGTAATCCACACCCAAGATTCGTGGCTCCCTATTACTACCAAACCTTCTTTAGAGAGTGTGTTGAAGAGATACTCCAGTTAAGTATGAAGGTCCTGCATAATTCAGTCTGTATAGTCAGTAAGTCAGTTTAACAGTCAGATTTGCATGACTTGTTTTCTCGTCTTTTCATTTGTTCATGCTACTCGAAATCTCAGACATGCTACTATTCCAAGACAGAGTATAGCCCAGTTCATGCATCATGCATTAGATTCAGATTCCATAGGTTCAATTATGATTCAATTCGTACGTGCCCTGTGCATCGCCTCAGTTTTCTGAGCATCTTAGTGAATTGAGCATTCATAGAGGGACATAGGGTCCCAAGGGGGAGATACCCCATTCATTTGCATGCATAGATTCTTATTACAAGCTCCGCACCAGTTATCATTGCGTATTCAGTCATACGTTCATATGTCAGTTCAGTCAGATATGTATGCATTATAAATGCATGTCCAATAGAAAAAGTTCATCTTATCAGTGGATTCAGTTCTGCGTTCATGAGAACAACTCAGTAACAAATCCATTCATCAGATATGCATATTCATTATGAGAACTCAGCTTATGAATAGCTTCAGTCATGTATTCCATGCATCAGATATGCATGTCCGATATAAGAATTCAAAATATCAGTAGCTCCAGCCATATGGTCATGTTTCAGATCAGTGTATTCTTGATTAGATGACATGTCGTGTCCGCGTTATTCTATACCTTTAAGGCTTCAACAAGTTCCTACCCATCATTCGAGGACGAATGATCCCAAGGGGGAGATAATGTAACACCCCGTAAAAGTCGTGCATGGATTAGCCTTTAATAGAGTACTCTTAGACTTAAAAACTTAAAAAAATTTCTAAGTGTAATGAGGACTTAGAGTCATTTTAGCTGGCAATCTTCGGGATACAACTTTTCAACTTTTCCGACATCCGTTTTTAGAGTATCAAATTGCATTACGATCGGGAAAGCTCATAGTACATCCCGGATAAGTTTCAAAAAAATTTCGAAACGCATAAGGCTGCGTTTGGATTTCAAAACAGTAACAAAACGCATAGCCTATTGCCCAGTTTTCAGCATTTCAGGGTCAATTTTAAACGATCATAACTCCCTGAATATAATGAACTGAGAGAGTTGCTAGCTATCAAATGAAATCTCTTTGAGTTTTATTTCTAATACAATTGGTTTCATCCAAATCCAACATCTGAGTAAGGAGTTATACCCGTTTTACTTCAGCCTGTCAGCTTGTCAACTGAGAGATAGTTTCGTCTTTGTTTGATTTCTTAGGGGCATTTTAGTCATTTCACCACACCTAAATTTCGTCTACAACACCAAATTTAGCCCCCAATTCATAAAAATATAATCCTTTCTCAAATTTTCTCTCAAGAACTCCCCTTAGGGTTTCAAAATAAAAACCCAAGCAACTCAAGATTCAATCGTGGGTTTTCAAAACAAATTGAAGATTTGGAATTCCCGCAATGTAGGCTTCAAGAAGCACCTATTATTTCCGCATATAGAGGTACGTTGGGTTATCTCAAAAATCTCATGGGCTTTAAAATTCATGTTTTCAAAATGGGGGTTTTGAAATTACGAATATAATTATGTTTTAAATATTTTATGATATTGATTTGGTCTTTACGCCTATTCCCGAAGTGATTTGATATGAGATATACGTATATGCATGTATTCCAAAAAGATGTTAACTTGAGAGCATGAATTATATGAAATCCTTCTCTTGATATGATTTTGTTTTGAATGCTCATATGATATGATTTGTTTGAAATTATCTTGACAAGTATGACATGAGATATTTCGAAAATGGTTATGACTTTTAACTTGCAAGGAGAGGGTTGTTTCGTTGAAATATAATGAATATAATGGTTGCATGAAATAATGATGCGATATTGATGGCTTGCAAGTCGGGTATGACGATACCCTACAGAATATGATATGTGATGGAATTAAATATAGTTGAATGCATTGATTTTTCATGAGATATGTGGATGCCCGAAGAAGGCATTTGACTGTAAGGTCTCATCGCTGGAAACCGTATTTGCCGACATGGGAATTTGGTACCAGGCTAAGTGATCTTGTGTACTTGACTTTATTCCCAAATTGGGACTATGATTAGGAGCCCAGGCTAAGTGATCTTAGGCACTACTATACTTTATTGGGTCAGGACACCCTGTTGTATGATCTTGTGTGTCTTCCCCTCACTTATACTCTAATCTCTACAGATACCGAGGTTTGACAGTTGTTGTAAATGTTATATGTAGGGTATTCCACCTATCTCAGCTGCATTACATTGTTGTTGAAAACTATTACATTTTGCCCATGTGTTTTTAAGTGATTTGATATGAAATTGCTTTATAATGGCTCTCACCAATATTTTGTAAAAATATTATATTTTTGTTTTGATTTCTCTGCGTACCAGTACTTTTGTAGTGATCCCTTTCCCTCCCAGGTTCGGAGGCACAGTCTAGGGGTCCAAAAAATCAGTAGATTCCTCAGACAGATTTGCAGAGTCCCTTGGTGAGCCTTCTATATTCAGAAAGGCCTAATATCTGGCAGTTTCATTGATCATTTATTAGTTTTGGGTCTACTGGGGGCCTTGTCCCAATTTTCAGATAGTTACTTGTTTCAGTCATGTAGTAGAGATTTCGCAGACGATTTTCGAGATGTTGATTGAGATTGTGGGACATTATTCCCCATTATTATTTTCATATGATTCTTGACCATATTTCTGTTATATTGTGTATCTTCCGCATTTTTTTATCATATGAATTATGTGCATGATTACCAGACAGATAGGGTTGTTTTGGGCCTTTATGGTTCGGAATACTCATCATGATCAGGGCCCCGATTCGGGTCATGACAAACTTGGTATCAAAGCATGGTTCGTGGTCGCAGGGTGTCTGCGAAATTCCATCGGGTAGAGTCTTGTTTATGGGTGTGTAGCGTGCCACACTTATAAGCCGAAAGCTACTAGGTGTTTAGGAATGTCTCTCTTTCTTCATGTCTAGTTCATGCAATAGAGTCAAAGTGTTCCTCTTTCATACTCTCATTCATGCTATGGTGTCGCCCATATGAAAGTAAAGTCATCCCAAAATTCTTTCCTTACTCTGATGTTCTCAGACATGTCCCATTATTGGGGGTGATTCAAGTGCAAAATGTTTAGAATCTACATGATATAGTCCTTTTCGATTAAGTCATATAAGATTTTAAAAATTATGCAAAGACTTGAGGGGAGTCTGTTAGTGCTTCAATATCTGTTGATTCTGATAAAAACGTTGATCCTAATGGAATCGTACTTTCCAGCTTAAGGTATTAAGTGCATCTAGTCCCTCTCAAAATCTTGTTACAAATGTGGGCAATGTATAGCAGAATGTTGGAACTGTATTTCCGCCCGAATAGTAGCATAAGTTAAAGTGTTGTTGCCATGACCTATTGGTAGTAAAATTAGACCAAGAAGTTGGTGATATTAAGCCACAAGGTTAGGGGTCAGAGTGAGGGTGACCTTTGTGTAAATAAATATTTATAGCCGAATAACCATTGATTGAGAATGATTTACCATTTTTTTTGTGGTAGGATAATATGGTATTACTAATTGTGGATTGTATGGTAGTCCGTGGAGGAAGCGTTTGACTCAAATTTTTATTTATACAGAGTAAGATGTGTATCCTTAGATCATTGAATATTATGTATCAACTTTCTATCTCTAGTAATATGTAATCTTGTTATCATGGTGTTTTTGAACAAAAAAAATCAAAGTCTAGTGAAGCCGTGTGGGACTTTTTCGATTCACTAGCATAGTTGCTTTGTTATTCATTTCATTTTCTTGTTCAAAACACCAAAAAATCAAAGTCTAGTGAAGTCGTGTGAGGCCTATTTCGATTCACTAGCAACTTATTGTTCAACTTGTTGTTCTTGTGTTGGTTGAATATTTGTATAGTCGGATTTATTCACATGAGATTGAGTTGGTAATGAAGTCATACGTCCTTGTGTGTTAGTTTAGTAGAAGGTAGAGAAGGAGTTGCTAGTCAGGGTGATTTGTCGGTTGCTTGAAGTGTCAAAATGGCTATATTAGCCAGTAAGTTATAATTATAGACTCATGGTTGTTATGGAAATTGAAGGCAGTCTAAATGTATGATTGAGTGAGTAAGTACGAGGTGAGAAATCCGTATAAGTAGAAAAGATTGTATGGGGTTATAATATAAGATTAAGGTTGATCATGTCTATTATGTAACTTTACCCTTTGACCTTCTTTTCGTTGGTAGTTGTAAACTAGTACAACTTGTGAGAAGGTATGTAGTGGATTTTGAAGTGTTGGAATAGAATGTGTCAATTTTATGGACTAGCATAGTATTTTGCACTCGTTATTGGTCGTAGATGATTGATGCTAGACCATTGGCTTGAATTTAATGTAGAATGTGGATGTAAGAATGGTGGCATGATTTTGATGATGCATGTTTTGTGAGATTAAATTAGTAGGCTTGATGTGTTGAAATAGTACGTGCAAATGGATTATGATAAGGATAGTCGTAAGGTCATAATCGATTATTGTGGTTGTGAAGTTCTAGCATACTAGTGTTTCTTGATGTTTATTTCATAGTTTCCAAGTGAGAATTATGTGTAAGGTTGGGTTGTAAAAATTATGTTTAGTACTAGTCATCAAGTTTGAACCATTGAAGTCCATGAAGGTGGATGAGTTGATTGCTCGGGTAATGATACCAGTTTTATAGAAGTGATCTAATTTTCTTAAATAGTGTACGCAAGAGATTAAGTTTAATTGATTCGCAATGAATTATGATGTTGTATGTATGATGTAGAAGTATGCCAAGGTGATATGAGGTTGCAGTATTTTTTTAAGGCTATTACATGATTTGTGTGGCTAGTGGTACCGTTGAGTTGCTAGGTGGAAAAAGACTAGTTAGATGGTATATGGTGTTCTAGATAGCCAAGTTAAAAGAGTTTTGATTGGTAGTGTTGGGCCTTTATTATGATCTTGATTCTCATAGTGATGAGACATAAGTTTGGAGTCGCGATATTGGTACGCTATGTATAAAATGGTTTGGTTCATCAAAGGCTTGGTGATATCCATGTTAAGTGTTAGAATTTAAGTTTGAGTTTTGAAGGTTGAACCGATAGAAATAAGTCTGCAAGCCTTATACTATGACTATTAGGGCTATCGAAATATAGAGTGCATCTCAAAAGGTAGTATTAGCAGTAGGCTTTCCACTTTTATGTGTGGTCTTTCGGGTTAAGTTCTATTAATTTTGCATATTGTCATATTTCAGACCCTAGAGTGCAGTGAGTGCAGTTAAGCTTAAAGTCTAGTAAGGGATCTCCCAAGCTTAATACGATGGCTTAAAGCCAAGTGGGAGATGATAGAACAAACAACCAAGTTAGGCTCTCAGATTCTAGTAGTGATGTCATGACGGTATAGAACGTCAGAAAGGGAGGGTGAGACTCAACCCATTCCTATCTCAGTATTTTTCAGTGATCCCAATACATGCTCATGCCTTACATGTCAGTTCGATAATCATAGTTCATGTTCATGTATATGATAGAGAATCATGTGCTCCTCCAGATTCCTAAATGAGGAACTTTAGTTCATTCAGCAGTCGGGATCACATTCCATATGTTATGAACTCTAAATTGAGGTCATACAGCTCATGACTCATGTATTCACGCTTTATAGCGTGCTTAGTTCCCATAAATCCATGCTATATTCTTTATGATGGGAAAAATATAGTTCATAGCCATGTATGTCCCAATTCAGATCTTTCTTTGATACATCCCGAATGTGTTTTGCCATTCCTCAGTCCTCAGTTAAGTGTCAAGTTTCATATAATATCCTTCCATGCTTCAGGATCTTATGTTCTATTCTTTAGTGACTCCTCTTTATGTGATGATAGTGGTGATGAGTAGTGTCAATGTTGTGATTTCCTCAGTTGGATGTCTTGTGTAATCCATACCTATGATTCGTGGCTCCCTATTACTACCAAACCTTCTTTAGAGAGAGTGTTGAAGAGATACTCCAGTTAAGTATGAAGGTCCTGCATAATTCAGTCTGTATAGTCAGTAAGTCAGTTTAACAGTCAGATTTGCATGACTTGTTTTCTCGTCTTTTCATTTGTTCATGCTACTCGAAATCTCAGACATGCTACTATTCCAAGACAGAGTATACCAGTAGTTGCGAGTATAGCCCAGTTCATGTATCATGCATTAGATTCAGATTCCATAGGTTCAGTTATGATTCAATTCGTACGTACCCTGTGCATCGCCTTATTTTTCTGAGCATCTTAGTGAATTGAGCATTCATAGAGGGACATATGGTCCCAAAGGGGAGATACCCCATTCATTTGCATGCATAGATTTTTATTACAAGCTTCACACTAGTTATCATTGTGTATTCAGTCATACGTTCATACGTTAGTTCAGTCAGATATGCATGCATTATAAATGCATGTCCAATAGAAAAAGTTCAGCTTATCAGTGTATTCAGTTCTGCGTTCATGAGAACAACTCAGTAACAAATCCATGCATCAGATATACATGTTCATTATGAGAACTCAGCTTATGAGTAGCTTCAGTCATGTATTCCATGCATCAGATATGCATGTCTGATATAAGAATTCAGAATATCAGTAGTTCCAGCCATATGGTCATGTTTCAGATCAGTGTATTCTTTATTAGAGTACATGTCGTGTCCGCGTTATTCCATACCTTTAAGTCTTCAACAAGTTCCTACCCATCATTCGAGGACGAATGATCCTAAGGAGGAGATAATGTAACACCCCGTAAAAGTCGTGGATGGATTAGCCTTTAATAGAGTACTCTTAGACTTAAAAACTTGAAAATTTTTCTAAGTGTAATAAGGACTTAGAGTCATTTTAGCTGGCAATCTTCGGGATACAACTTTTCAACCTTTCCGACATCCGTTTTTAAATTTTCAAATTGTGTTACGATCGGGCAAGCTCATAGTACATCTCGGATAAGTTTCGAAATTTTTCAAAACAGTAGCAAAACGCATAGCCTATTGCCCAGTTTTCAGCATTTCAGGGTCAACTTCAAACTATCATAACTCCCTGAATATAATGAATTGGGAGAGCTGCTACCTATCAAATGAAATCTCTTTGAGTTTTATTTCCAATACAATTGGTTTCATCCAAATCCAACATCTGAGTAAGTAGTTTAACCCGTTTTACTTCATCCCGTCAGCTTGTCAACTGAGGGACAGTTTCGACTTTGTTTGTTTTCTTAAGGGCATTTTAGTTATTTCACCTCACCCAAATTTCGTCTACAACACCAAATTTAGCCCCCAAGTCATCAAAATATAATCCTTTTCTCAAATTTTCTCTCAAGAACTCTCCTTAGGGTTTCAAAATAAAAACCCAAGCAACTCAAGATTCAACCGTGGTTTTTCCAAACAAATTGAAGATTTGGAATTCCCGCAACGTAGGCTTCAAGAAGCACCTATTATTTCCGCATATAGAGGTACGTGGGGTTATCTAAAAAATCTCATGGGCTTTAAAATTCATGTTTTCAAAATGGGGGGTTTTGAAATTACGAATATGATTATGTTTTAAACATTTTATGATATTGATTCGGTCTTTAGGCCTATTCCCGAAGTGATTTGATATAAGATATACGTATATGCATGTATTCTGAAAAGATGTTAACTTGAGAGCATGAATTATATGAAATCCCTCTCTTGATATGATTTTGTTTTGAATTCTCATATGATATGAAATGTTTGAAATTATCTTGACAAGCATGACATGAGATATTTCGAAAATGGTTATGACTTTTAACTTGCAAGGAGAGGGTTGTTTTGTTTAAATATGATGAATATAATGGTTGCATGAAAGAATGATGTGATATTGATGGCTTGCAAGTCGGGTATGACAATACCCTACATAATATGATATGTGATGGAATTAAATGAAGTTGAATGCATTGATATTTCATGAGATAGGTGGATGCCCGAAGAAGGCGTTTAAGTGTAAGGGCTCATTGCTGGAAACCGTGTTTGCTGACATGAGAATTTGGTACCAGGCTATGTGATCTCGTGTACTTGACTTTATGTCATTCCCAAATTGGGACTATGGTTAGGAGCCTAGGCTAAGTCATCTTGGGCACTACTATACTTTATTGGGTCAGGACACCCTGCTGTGTGATCTTGTGTGTATTCCCCTCACTTATACTCTAATCTCGGCGGCAACCGAAGTTTGACAGTTGGTGTAAATGTTATATGTAGGGTATTCCACCTAGCTCAACTGCATTATATTGTTGTTGAAAACTATTACATTTTGCCCATGTGTTTTCAGGTGATTTGATATGAAACTGTTTTATAATGGATCTCACCAATATTTTGTAAAAATATTATGTTTTTGTTTTGATTTCTCTGCATACCAGTACTTTTGTATTGACCCCCTTCCTTCCCAGGTTCGGAGGCACAATCTAGGGGTCCAGAAAATCAGTAGATTCCTCAGACAGATTTGCAGAGTCCCTTGGTGAGCCTTCTATATTCCGGAAGGCCTAATATCTGGCAGTTTCATTGATCATTTATTAGTTTTGGGTCTACTGGGGGCCTTGTCCCAGTTTTCAGATAGTTACTTGTTTCAGTCATGTAGTAGAGAATTCGCAGACGGTTTTCGAGATGTTGATTGAGATTGTGGGACATTATTCCCCATTATTGTTTTCATATGATTCTTGACCATATTTCCGTTATATTGTGTATCTTCCGTATTTTTTTATCATATGAATTATGTGCATGATTACCAGACCAATAGGGGTGTTTCGGGCCTTTATGGTTTGGAATACTCATCACGGTCAGGGCCCCGGTTCGGATCGTGATACATAGTCTAACCTAATTTTTACTAGGAAAAAGGTACAAATATACCCTGAACTTTAATAAATAGTATAAATATATCTTTTGTTATATTTTAGGTGTAAATATATCCTTGTCATTAATTAAAAGGTACATATATACCCCTAAACTTTAATCAATGATATAGATATACCCTTTGTCATACTTTAGGTATAAATATACTCCCGTCGTTAATGAAAATGTACATATATACTGAAACACCCTAGATTTTGGCCCTTGAAAATTTCTTGAACTTTGAGCTCACTGCCTTGGTTACGACTTGACCTCACGAGTCGTAGGATGTCTTGACGGGTCGGGTGATTCTAGTCCTAAGGTGTCCAGTGAATGATGTCTGAGTTTCTGTCCTGAGTATGACTTGGGGACACGAGTCATAAAGACTCGCGACGAGCCGTAAAGACTCACAACGAATCGTTAGGAGAAGTCGTAACCAAATCATGTAAGTTTGTGGCATGATTCTGCTCTGAGTACGAGCGGCTCACCACGAGTCGTAATGACTTGTTACGAGTCGTGGGATGAAATCGTAGGATGTCCATACCATTTGGGTTCTGTGTTGACTACGACTGGACCCTACGAGTCGTAGGGTCTCATTACGAATGGGTGGGTCTTGTCGTAAGGTCGACAGTGTATGAGGGTCATAGTCACTGTCTTGGTTTCGACTCCTGGTGATGAGTCATAAAGTGTAGTTACGAGTCGATAGTTGACTCATAATCAAAGGCGACCCTTTTTCAATATTTGAGTTAAGAGCATTCTGGACATTTTTTCTTTTGCATAACTTGAAACCCACGTCTTATAACCCCTTTAAGGCATCATTAGTCCTCAGAAACAAATCAAATAACTTCTCAAAATACTCTCAAATTCTCAAGGTCAAGAACACTTAAGGTTTTTAAGAGGTTAAGCAATTAGGGCTTTCAAGGGTGATTTCTCTCCGTACATCTTGTTATTTCAGTTATGTTACTCTTCCCTTTCAAGGGGCATGTTCCGACAGGATATTCTTTGATTTTGGTTAGAGGCTTTATCAGACTACTTTGGACAAGGGTGGTATTGGTTGGTTGTTTGGTAATTCGTGATTGGTTTTGGTTATAAACTTATCACAATGTCTTTAAATTGATATTCCCTAATCTTGTTATATGTTTGGAATTGATCCGACATAGGGTGCAAGGTGGTCAATGATTGGGGTATTGGGGTGGTCTTCGGTCCTGATTGGACTTGAGATATCCGACACGGCCAGGTCCTGATTCGAGTCATGTCATATACCCTTGAACTTTGATAAATGGTACAGATATACCATCCGTTATATTTTCGGTACAAATATACTTTTGCTATTTATGAAAATGTACATATATACCCTTCTCATTAACGGCAAGACACACGTCACAATCTTATTCATTTGTCTTTTTTAATTTAATTTATTCCCACCTTATTCGAAAATAATTCTAATTTAACCCACAAATGTATTCAAATAATAACCCAAATCCGATCCGGCCTAATAGAACCTTCAAGACGCATCTTTATTCACGTATATTCATTCTCTCTTTCTCTTTCTATTAGACCGGATCAGACTTGGGTTATTATTTGAATCGGGTTATGAGTTAAATTAGAATTATTTTATAGTGAGACTGAGCTAAAATAAATTAAAAAAATTTAAATGAACAGGATAGTGACATGTGTCTTGCCATTAGTGAGAAGAGTATATACGTATCTTTTTATTAACGCAAGGGTGTAAAATAAGAGTATATTTGTATCTAAAGTATGATGGAGTATATATGTGTACAGTTTATGAAAGTTTAGCAATATGTATATACTTCCTCTGTTTCAGAATAAGTGAATTGTTGGGGTATTTATTGTTGTTTTAAAATAAGTGAATCATTGAAATTTATTTCAAATTTACCCATATTATTTGACAACTAATTAACTTTTGAAAATGTATTACAAGATCAACCTTTTTTTTTTGAATAAAAATAAAAAGTTGTATTAAATTTATATCTTTAATATTTTTTTTTTAATTTATATGTTAAAATTCAATAATTTATTTATTATTAAACGGAGGGAGTACTTTTTTATTAGCAAAGGTACATTTGTACCTAAAATGACGAGCACATATGTATACCATTTATATATTCTACCTTTTCCGTTGTTACAAATTCTTGTCAACTCATTGCAATTATTATTTTGCAGAAAACTTTTGTTTGGGTGCTTAAAAAGCTTACTTGAGGTATTGAGATTTTTTTTTTCTTTTTTTTTTTAAAAATTGTAAGAGTGGTATGGTAAAGATTCTGAGAAAAAATTTGTAGGTGTCTTCGGATCTAGTTTAAATTTGCTGGTACAAAAAATGGGTTTTGGGTAATGAAAATTATTTCAATTGGTAAGATTTTGTTTGGTGATCTGGGTTTTATTTCGGTTGATGATTATGGTGTTGCAATCTATGTATTTATAATTTTTGGATTGAGTTTATTTCATTTGATGATTATGGTGTTGCAATCTATCTATTTATAATTTTGGGCTTGCATGATTTTTGGAGAATATATGGTGTAAAGTACTAAGGTGGTTGTAAATTGTGTTTGATACTGTTTAAAGTTTGAATCTTTTAGAGCGCTATTCTTTTATTTTTTTTAGAATTTAATGTGCTTCTTTATGTCATGTAGTTGCCATCTAACTTGCCGCTATTAAATACTTAATTGATAGTGAAAGTGAGGGAGTATGGAATCGTTGTTTGCTAATATGAAGGGATCATTGATAACAATCATAAACAATCAAGAGGATGCATTTTGGGGAGAGAAAATAAGTGGAAGACTGATAAACAAGGGTTTCCGATGGTGCAAGAGCTTTAGAAGCGTGGAAAGGGGTAGAAAATTTAAGGCTGGATTCGCCTTCTCTGTTCTCACTCGTGATATAAACAAAAACCTACTGGTTAGTAGAGGAATTAAGTGATGCTTCTTTCAAGTAAAGTTAATGATCCATCTAATTTGTGTTGGTTTCAGTCATTTGAAGATTCAATGTTTGAGGAGGCAGACCCAAAAGCTGTTGTGTCTGTCATTCTAGGTGGCGGTGCTGGAACTCGTCTTTTTCCTCTTACTAGCAGAAGAGCTAAACCAGCTGTAAGAATTACAACACATATCTTTGCTTAAATCTTGGTTGGTACACCATTCTGTTTCTTTTGAGGTTGAAAATATGTCCAATTCAAAACAACTTCAGCCTGAAACTACTAGTGGTTCTTAACTCCAATTCAGCTGGATTTTTGAAAACTAAAGCTCAGCGTGGATTTTCCTTATCTGTTCTCACTGAAATTAAGTTTTAAGAATGTACTTACATGTTCATCTCTATTGGTTTTCATTCATATTGTGTCACTACTGTATTTGTTCTTCAGGTTCCAATTGGTGGTTGTTACCGGCTAATTGATGTACCAATGAGTAACTGCATTAACTGCGGCATACGGAAAATTTTCATCTTAACACAGTTCAATTCTTTTTCCCTCAATCGTCACCTTGCCCGTACATACAATTTTGGGAACGGAGTGGGTTTTGGAGATGGATTTGTGGAGGTAAGACCATTCTGGTTACTTGATGTTCTTAGTCTAACCTATTTTAAGCTACCTATATTTTGGCAGTGAAATTTAATCATATTTTTTTAAGAACACACTTTTATGAGATGCTTGCTGAGTGTCTATTTGTAAAAGCTTTGTTAATTTCCATTCCTCTGGCTCCTTGGATCCACGGGGAGGTAGGTTGAACAACCAAAAAAGGGGAAGATAAAAGAAATGTGTCCTGGACAGATAAAACAAGGTTTTCTCTAATGCAGGTTTTAGCTGCAACCCAGACTCCAGGGGATGCAGGGAAAATGTGGTTCCAAGGCACTGCTGATGCTGTGCGGCAATTTATATGGGTATTTGAGGTAGGCAAATAAGATCTTCCATTGATAAAGCTCCTAGGAAAAACACTGACCTTTTATTTCAAACGGTGACATAGAATCAGAAGAACAAGAATGTCGAGCACATATTGATTTTGTCTGGTGACCATCTTTATCGAATGGACTACATGGACTTTGTTCAGGTATATGAGCAACTTGTGACAGCAATTGCTTCCTACGCTAACCCTATGTTCATATATTTTGCTGAATGAAGAATATTTGTGCTTGCAGAAGCATATTGACACGAATGCTGATATTACAGTTTCATGTGTTCCAATGGATGATGGGTATGAGATTGATCTTTCTTCTAACTTGATAGCTTATTTCATGTGAAGCCAAATCCTATTTGCGTTGCTTTGTGTCTTGCTGAATTCCTTGAAAGGTTCTTTCTAATGCTGTTCAGAATGGCAAATGACAGCCACAGTTGTTCAGAATATGTTGAAGGCATATTGTCACTTGAAGTGGCAATTTATATTAGACATTTCAATCTACAGATAAAATTGGATTAATCTTCAATACGATTTTGGCAACGACAAGGAAAGAGAATTAGCAAAAGAAAATTAGAATTGTAGAATGTTTGAAATCCTTTTTAGTTTAACTATTTAAGTGGACCTAGTATCTTTTTTATCATCACCATGACAGATAGATAATAATAATACTGATGCATTTTCCCATCCGACATCCTTGTTAACTTCAGAGCACCAGCACTGAGTAATATCCACTGAAAGATCTGGAAGCATACAGAATTACACTTTGCAGTTTCCCTTAAGTCTATTTCTGTTTTGATTTCTCAAAAAAAGAAGCCTATTTCTGTTTTGAGCTCCCAAACTTTTATATCTTCCAGATTTCAGTAATGTTGTCTATCTAGAATGCACTATAAAGACTAACGAACATTTCAAACTATATCAAGGAGTTAATCAAGACATTTCTCTCTCTTACATCCCTCCATCCTCCCTTTTGGCAGTCGAGCTTCAGATTTTGGATTGATGAAAATAGATGAAACAGGACGTATCATCCAATTTGCTGAGAAACCAAAAGGTCCTGCTTTGAAGGCAATGGTACATATATTTGGACTTCCACACCAGGAACTTCTATTAATTAAATATCCCCTTACAGCCGCTCCTGCTTTCACATTGTCTCTTCTCCTATGTAACTTACGTTGTACGTCTAATATTCTATTGCAGCAAGTTGACACATCTATTCTCGGACTATCTGAGCTAGAGGCAGCCAATTTTCGTTACTTGGCATCCATGGGTGTTTATGTATTCAAAACTGATGTTCTACTAAAACTTCTCAAGTCAGCATACCCTTCATGCAATGACTTTGGCTCTGAAATTATTCCTTCTGCTGTGCGGGATCACAATGTCCAGGTAAGAGCTTGTCGTTACTTCCTCAATTGCAATTTTAGTATTTCGAAAGTTCATAAATTTTGCTGTTCATTGTGTACTTAGACTTTGACTGATCGATTTTAGTAGGCATATTTGTTTAGTGATTACTGGGAGGATATTGGAACAGTGAAGTCTTTCTTTGATGCCAACTTAGCCCTCACAGAGCAGGTGAGCAACTTAATGTGTACTACCTTCTGACTGACTACTTCTAAGAGTACACAATGTAAGAGCTAGACAGTTGATGCAAGGACTCTGAAATATGGAGCAGTAGTTTATGTAACTGTGGAATGCTACATCTCAGTGAATTTTGTAGTTATGTTTCGTTTTATATACCATAATCTCTACCTTCAGTTATTGATTAATAACTTGTTGCTGAATTGCAATTTCCTCTGTTCTCCCTGTTTTATGTAGCCTCCAAAGTTTGACTTCAATGACCCGAAGACCCCATTCTACACTTCTGCTAGGTTCTTACCTCCTACAAAAGTTGACAAATGCAGGGTATGGAAGTTATAACATAAATACTTTGTAATATTTTTCCAGGATTTCAGGTTACTATGAACACGTCATGTTAATACTGTTCATTGTCAGATAGTGGATGCAATAATTTCACATGGTTGTTTTCTGAGGGAATGCACCATCCAGCACTCTATAGTTGGTGTGCGATCACGCTTAGACTATGGTGTTAAGTTTAAGGTATGTTTTCATAGTCTGATTGAAAGCTTATCTTACCTGTTTTTAGCTGTTAAGTTCTATCAGTAAGATGGCAGCCCACTGCACTAAATCTCCCACTATGCACGGTGTCCGAGGAAGGGCCGAACCATTAGGGTCTATTGTAAGCAGCCTTACCTTGCATTTCTGCAAGAGGCTGTTTGCACAGCTTAACCCATGACCTCCTAGGCACATGACAACAACTTCACCATTTACTCCAAGGCTCTCCTGGTTAGAGCCTGGACTAAATTAAAAACAACACCCTGTATTCATCTGATGGAATTCTGACAACTTAGAAACCAAGATGACATGCAAGGCACATAACCATCCTGTGGATGTGCCATCAAACTAGTTGTGGGAAGGATGATTTATGACAGTCATGGATATTTTTTGTCAGATATGCTTTAAAGATTGGATTCCTCCTGTATTCTTGCTTTCTGCAAATAAGCTGGTAAAATGTACTCTAGGAATGGACTTTAGATAGCGGAGCAATGAATAAGAAGCATGATCTTAGCACTCAGATGCTTTCTTCAAAAATAGCTACGTAGTGCTTACTTGTTTGTAGGCTGATTATGTCATACACTTCTCAGGATACAATGATGATGGGTGCAGATTATTATCAAACTGAATCTGAGATTACTTCACTACTAGCAGAAGGAAAGGTTCCAATAGGGGTTGGACCAAACACCAATATACAGTAAGTTTTTTTTCTGAACTCATCCTCACTTCTCTTGTTGATTGAAAATTGACCACTCAGACTTCCATTTTGACTGACCACTTGAAACTTTGAGCTCTGGTGCTACTGATTCGTCCATCACTATTCATTCCTATCTAATTTACAGTTGTTTGTCTAAACTTCAACAAGTTTACCTTAGAGGACTTTGACATACTTTTCTTTCTATTTTCTTGAAGAAATTGCATAATTGACAAGAATGCAAAGATAGGAAAAGATGTGGTTATCCTGAACAAGGAAGTAAGTATCTTTCTTCTAAAGTTTAAAATAATCATAAAAGTGAATACAAGTTTACCTGATGCTTTGATGTTGCAGGGTGTTGAAGAAGCTGATAGGTCGGCAGAAGGATTTTACATTAGGTCCGGGATTACTGTCATAATGAAGAATGCAACCATTAAAGATGGGACAGTCATATGAAAACTTGCAAAGTGTTCTTGCTAGCGGACCAAGTTGATCCTCGGAGGAAATAAAAGTAGGCTGGTACGGTCTAGTGATAATGAAGTGCTATTACGGCTATTACGGCTTTTCGGACATGGTATTTGTAATACCTTACAAGCTCCTAGATAAGTTCCCAACTATTCGTTATATGATTAAAATCTCCAAAGCGATTATGTCAAACTATAAATAAGTGTCATGACTATTCATCTTGAGTGTGAAGAGTTTTCAATGCGATTTTTGTCATAGGAAGCACTTTGAGCATAGTGGAGTTGAGAACATTTGTATTGATTGAGTTTTAATATCGGATTCTACAAGGGTCAACTTTAAACTAGTGTTACTCTTAGAATATAATGAGTTAGGTGTCATATGTATATCAAATGAAAGATCTTCGACTCTTCTTTCCAACGCATTCGATTTCACTTTAATCTGATATCAGAGTAGAAAGTTGTGCTCATTTTACTTGGGAGTGTCTGTTTGCAAGTAGGTGATGACTAAGTTGACGAGTTGTCAACTAGGTGTCAACTAAGTTGAAGTTGACGAACTGTCAACTCAAGTCGTCAGTCTTAAGCAGTGAATGGCAAAATCCAGCTTGATATTGACGATTAGGTGACGAGTTGTCACCAAATTGATGGGTCGTCAACCTAGTTGTCGACTGAAATTTTTTGTAATTTTTTTAAGTTTCTTCAGGGTTAATTTGGTCTTTTCTTGCATCAAACTCCTCTTCCACGACTTAAATCAACTAATAAGTGTATTTGCCCATTCTTAGTCAATTTTTAAAGCTCATTCTTCTCTCCACTCTCAAGAGAAAACGAGTAGGTCTTTTAAAAGTTCAACTCCCAATAAGCGTATTTGCCCATTCTTAGTCAGTTTTCAAAGCTCATTCTTCTCTCCACTCTCTCAAGAGAAAATGAGTAGGTCTTTCAAAAGTTCAACTCCCAAGGCTCCAATTCAAGCTTCCTTCGAGATATTTCCTAAATTCAGGTATGTGGGGTTTGAACAAGGATAACTTTCATCCTTGTGCCAAAAAAAAACTTTGATTTTAAGGTTGAATTTATGTGATTTCAATTAGGGTTCATACCCGATTTCCATATTCTTGTAATTATGACATTATCATGTGATTTAAGTTCAATTAGCAGAAGAATTTATCTTTACTCATGTTTTCACATATATGATTGTATTTATCTTTACTCATGTTTTCACTTATATGATTGTTATTATGAGATGAATTTTAGAATTTTAACATGAATTTCTATGAGATGTGAATATATATGATTTTCAGCTTGATTTAGTCAGTTTACACATGAGCATATGAATTGATCATGGTTCTCGCAGTTTGTAAGAAGTTTAGACTTATGATTTCAGATTTCCACAATATGATCCAGATTTCAGTTTTGATCTTATGATCTTAGACATTATATAAAATTCACACAATTAACAGAAGCATGATTGACTTTTAGATTTACAAACTTACATGCTTATTTTAAGGTGAATTTTTTCGGTATGAGCATATAATATATATTTTGGGATAGTATTTAGCACTGAGAGGGAAGTGTGGGTTCAACACATCTTATTTTTTAGAAACTACGTGTCATCGTAGGTTTAGGGGCCTCACCGAAAAGTGTTTTTCTTGCCCAATATGCGCTTAGTTTAGTGGTCACTCCAGTTCAGTTCAGGTTCTATTACAATGGCAAGGGTAGAATAACCTTCCTCAACGTGGGTCAGACGTTGGACTCCATGATATCTCACATGGTTTATGTTGGTTATGAGAATCTCCCACAGAAAGGACAATTTTTTCAGAAACTAAAGTAGTAACTCACGTAGTTTAGTATATTATCCTTTGTTATTAATGTTTTAAGATATTTCAGCTCTTAGTTTATTTCAGTCTCTTAGTGAGTTCATTTACACTAACATGTGTGTTTTAAGATTATGCATTGATTCAGTTTTACTTATGCATACACCCCCATATACTCACTATAATCCAGAAGTACTGACTACATGTATGTCTATGTCTATGTGCTACATTATTTCATAATGTAGGTTTTGGTGTTCGTCCCCAGTAGCACGATTAACCGCAATCATCATTTTCTACATTCAGACAGTTGGTGAGTCCTCATAATTCGAGGGCTAAGTTTATGATGATTCCAAATATTTAATGCACTTACCCTAGTTATTTAGCTTTCAATTCGGGTTAGTTGGGTTCTGTCCTAGTGTCTCTTCAGTTTCTAGTTTAGAGGCTTGCCAAGACTAGTGAGATTATAGTTCTTTCATTTTTCCACAGATTTGAAGGTTTTTACGTTACATAGCTTTTAAATTGAGATCATTCATCTGTTTGAGTTTCGCTTTAAGCTTTCTTTGGTTTTCGCTCATGTTTTAAGTTTATATTTAAGAAAATTTAGTGCTGAGTAGATATCTTAGGTTAGCTTGGGCTATTCATAGTCTTCAGCATCGTGTGATATTCGGGGTATCTTCGGGGCATTATAAATTTGGTATCAGAGCTTAAGGTTTTAAAGAGTCCTAGGGAGTTTGACAAGCCGCGTTATGTAGAGTCTTGATCATGGGTGTGAAGCGCGTTATACTTATGAGCAAGAGGCCATGAGACGTATTAGGAACCATCCTTTCTTTCATGATCTCTATCGTGCTATGAGGTTATCTCTATCTGCTCTAATTCGTGCTTTCACGCGATAGAATGCCTCCTTGCAGAGCTTACGCACACAAAAATGGGGATCAACCAGCTCCACCACCACCTACCGACCCTCTAAATGAAAATGTCTCTCATGTGGAGTTTCGGGATGCATTCTAACTGTTAGCTCAGGTTGTGAATGCAAATGTTCAGGGAAATCAACTAACAACAGTCTTGAGTTCGTGATTTTATGGGGATGAACCAACCTGAGTTCTTTGGGTCAAAAGTCAACGAGGATGCTCATTTATTAATCGCTGGGGTGAAAAAATTACACAAATTATGCATGTTACTGAAGAGGAAAGTGTGGAATTGGCTTCTTATCAATTGAAGGATGTTGCTTATGATTGAGTTACTATGTGGAAAGATGGTAAAAGTGAGAATGCAGCTCCCATGAGCTGGGATGTGTTTCTAACTGCATTTATGGAAATGTTCTTTCCTCGTGAGATGAGGGAGACTAAGGTAGAAGAGTTCATGAACCTGAGGTAGGGCTTTATGTCGGTGAAGGAATATTACTTTAAGTTCACCCAGCTAGCTAAGTATGCCCTAGAGCTGTTGCCGGATTCTAGAGGTCGTATGGGTAAGTTTGTCACTGGAGTGTCTGAGTTGGTGGTCAAGGAGTGTAGAACTACCATGTTGATCGGGGATATGGATATTGCTCGTTTGATGACTTATACTCAGCAAATTGAGGTAGAGAAGTTAAGGGAACGAGAGAGAAGGAACAAGAGGGCTAGGACCGAATAATTTGAGTATAGTCAGTAGAAATTAGGAAGAGAAAATCATTCCCAGTTTCAAAGACGTTCGTCGGCCCCTGCACCATCCTATGGTAGTGCCCATGCGCCCAAAACTAATCAGGAACAGTAGGGGAGGGCATCGACTTCTAGATCTTGGGGTAGTGTTTTGGGCGGGGGACTAATCCGACGTGCACCAAGTGTGGTAGAAATCATTCGGGCGAGTGCTTGATGGGTAGAGGTGGTTGTTATGGTTGTGAAAGGTCGGGCCACAAGATCAAGGAATGCCTTTATTCTAAGCAGGGAAATAGAGATGCTCGTCCTCAGAATCGGTCGACAAATTCAGCAGCTCAGGACACCCAACTCCACAGCAGGGCGCATCATCCAGTACCGATGGCGGTCAACGTCAGAATCGATTTTATGCTATATCATCCCATTAGGGGAAGAAGAGCTCCCCAGATGTTGTCACTGGTATGCTTCGTGCCATTCACCTTGATGTTTATATGTTATTAGACTTGGGATCAAACCTCTCTTTTATGACCTCACTTGTTGCTATAAATTTTGGAGTAAGAAAGTCTTTCTAAACCTTTCACAGTTTTTACTCCAGTGGGTGAGTCAGTTATTGCCAGACGGGTATACAGAAAGTGCCTTATTACAATCCTCCGTAGGGTTACTTTAGCAGATTTAATAGAGCTAGAGATAATAGATTTTGATATTATATTGAGCATGGATTGACTCCATTTGTGATATGCATCAGTTGATTGTCGCACCCGAGTGGTGAAGTTTCAGTTTCCTAATGATCCAGTCCTTGAGTTGGAGGGTAGTTCAATATCTCCCAATGGTCGTTTCATCTCTTATCTTAAAGCCAGTAAGTTAATATCAAAAGGGTTTATCTACTACCTAGTTTGAGTTAAAGACACTAAAAGGGTGTATCTACTACCTAGTTCGAGTTAAAGACACTAAGTCTGAAGCCCCAACCATTCCATTAGTTCATGTAGTGAATGAATTTTCAGAGGTCTTCCCAGAGGATCTACCTAGGGTACCTCCCGACAGAGAAATAGAGTTTGGTATTGATCTCCTTCCGAATGCCCAACCTACTCTATTCCTCCCTATCGTATGATTTGGCCGAGCTTAAAGAATTGAAAGAGAAGCTCAAGGACCTCTTAGATAAGAGATTCATCAGACCCTAGTGTTTCTCGATGTGGTGCTCCAGTTTTATTCATATGCAACAAGGATGGCACTCTCAAAATGTGTATTGACTACAAACAGTTAAACAAGGTCACCATTAAGAATAAGTACCCCATTCCTAGAGTTGATGATTTATTCGATCAGCTTCAGGGCGCCCATTGATTTTCAAAGATTAATCTCAGGTCGGGGTATCACCAGTTGAAGGTCAGGGAGCGTGACATACGAAAGACTACCTTTAGAACCATATATGATCATTTTGAGTTTGTGGTTTTGTCTTTTGGACTAACAAATGCTCCTGCAACCTTTATGGATTTGATGAATAGGATCTTCAAGCAGTACTTGTACATGTTCGTAATTGTTTTCATAGATGACATATTGTATATTCTCGAAGTGAGGAGGAACATGAAGACCATTTGAGAACAGTGTTGCAGACCTTTAAGGATCGCCAGCTTTATACAAAGTTTAGTAAGTGCGAATTTTGATTGGAGTCTGTTACATTTCTGGGGCATGTTATTTCGGGGGTTGGTATCCATGTAAACCCTCAGATGATGGATGTGGTGAAGGACTGGCCTAGACCCATTACTCTATTCAATATTCGAAGCTTTTTGGGCTTAGTCTGTTACTACAAGAGGTTTGTTGAGGGTTTTTTCATCAATAGCTGCACCATTGACTAAGCTGACTCAAAAGAAGGTGAAGTTTATATGGTCAGAAAAGAAGATTGACTTCTGCTCCAGCGTTAGCCTTGCCAGAGGGGTTGGATGGGTTTGTGGTGTATTGTGATGCTTTCAGAGTTAGGTTATGTTTTGATGCAAAATGGGAAGGTAATAGACAACGCCTCTAGATAGCTTAAGGACCATGAAAAGAATATCCAACCCACGATTTAGAATTAGCAACTGTTGTGTTTGCTTTGAAGATTTGAAGGCACTACTTATATGGTGTACATGCTGACATTTTCACTAATAATAAAAGAGTCTCCAGTATGTATTTACACAAAAGGAGTTGAATCTTCACCAAAAAAGTTGGTTGGAGTTGTTGAAAGATTATGACATGAATGTGCTTTACCATTCGGGTAAGGCGAATGTTGTGGCAGACATGCTGATGAGGTTGTCTATGGGTAATATGGCTCATATGAAGAAGGGAAAACAAGAGTTGGCCAAGGAAGTGAATAGACTAGCTTGTTTGGGTGTATGTTTGCTTGATATGGATGATGTGGGGGGGGGGGGGGGTACTGGTCCAGAACGATTCAAAATCGTCCTTAGTGATAGAAGTGAAGGAGAAGCAGCGTAGTTATCCCATACTTAGCCAGATATTGGATGTAGTTCAACATTCCCATCTCAGTCTTCTTTCGAGGACGAATAGTCCCATGGGGGAGATATTGTAATACCTCACAAGCTCTTAGATAAGTTTTCAACTATTCGTTATATTATTAAAGGACCCAAAACGATTATGTCAAACCATAAATAAGTGTCATGAACATTGACCTTGAGCGTAAAGTATTTTCAATGCGATTGAGGTCACAGGAAACACTTTGAGTAAAGTGGAGTTGAGGATATTTGTATTGATTGAGTTTTAATATTGGATTCTACAAGAGCCAACTTTAAACGAGCGTAGCTCCTAGAATATAACGAGTTAGGTGTCATACTATATATCAAATGATAGATCTTCAAGTCTTCTTTCCAAGGCATCCTATTTCATCTTTATTCGATATAGGAGTGTAATGTTATGATCATTTTACTTGGGATTGTCTGTCTGCCAGAAGGTGATGACTAAGTTGACGAGCTATCAACTAGGTGACGACTAAGTTGATGATCCATCAACTAGGTGACGAGCCGTCAACTCAAGTCGTCGGCCTTAGCCAGTAAATGGAAAAATTCAGCTTGATATTGACGACTAGGGTGACGAGTTGGCACCAAACTGACGGGTCATCAACCTAGTTGTATGACAGTTTAAACCTAGTTGTAAACCTAGTTAACAAGGGCTATTCTACCCTTGCGATCAGAATAGAACTTGAACTGAACTGGAGTGGTCATTAAACTGAGCCTATATTGGGCAATGGTAACAATGTTAAGCACAGTGTGACATTCATGGGTATTTTTGGGGCGTTACAAATTCTGTATCAGAGCCTAAGGTTTTAAAGAGTCCTAGGGAGTATGACAAACTGCGTTATGTAGAGTCTTGATCATGAGTGTGAAGCGCGCCACACTTATGAGCAAGAGGCTACGAGACATATTAGGAACATCCTTTCTTTCATGATCTTTATCGTGCTGTGAGGTTATCTCTACCTGCTCTAATTCGTGCTTTCACATGACAAAATGCCTCCTTGTAGAGCTTACGCATGTAGAAATAGGGATCAACCAGCCCCACCACCACCTACATACCCTCTAAATAAAAATGTCTCTCATGTTGTATTTCGGGCTGCATTCCAAGTGTTAGCTCAAGTTGTGAATGCAAATGTTCAGGGAAACCAATTAGCATCAGTTCCACTTCTACAGAATGGTAACTTAGATATAACCAGATTTTGGATTTTATGGAGATGAACCCACCTGATTTCTTAGGGTGAAAGGTGAATGAGGATCCTCATTTATTCATCGATGAGGTGAAAAAGATTACACAGATTATGCATGTTACTGAATAGGAAAGTGTGGAATTGGCTTTTTACTATATGTAGTTTTGATGATGAGCAACTAACTGAAAGGGTTCAGGTCCCTCGATGTGCAAGATTCAGTATAGCTGGAACGTGTTATTTGCATAGTTTTGTCCTTTTGTGTAGCAATCTTGTAGGTGCTGTTTTGTACTGATTAGGACAACTGGTCCATTGATCTTTCATCCCGAATCATCACTCAGCTATAAAAGGAAAGATACACCTCTTCAATAAGTGGTTTTTCCAAATACAACGAGTGAAGAGAGGCAGCATAAACCCTGTTCCAACACTGCACAAGTTCTTAGCTTTATGAGAGCTTAAATCGAAATTGTTCTTGAGTTAGTACTGAATTGTAATTGAACTACTCATGTTATAAGAGTAGTGCTTGTCTCTTTGAGTAGAGAATGCTTAGTTAGAGTTGCCTAAGTATGAAGCTGATTAGAGTTAATCAGCGTAGAGAGTCCTTGGTAGTATTACCTAGATGAGCTTGTAGTAGAGTTTCTATAAGCGAAAGAAGCCTATAGGCTGAAATCTAGACTGTAATAAGAAGGTTGACTTTAGTGTATTTCTTTGGTGCTTATGAGGCCAAGTCGTGTTTTTTCTCTTCCTGGGTTTCCACGTAAAAATCTGTTTATTTTTACTCTTCTTGCACTTTCTTTTATTTTCCTGCACGATTAGTGTTTGATTGCATGTGATTGATTTTGAGGGACCTGGTCCCTCACTATGTGGTGCAACCCTCAAGGGTTCCGAAAAATTGGTATCAAAGCCAAATCACTCTAAAAGGTTCACACCTAGAGTGTCTTGGTTAGCATGACTGCTTCACCTAACTTGGAAGAAGGACAATCTACCACTAGAACACCTAGATTCAATGGATAGTACTATGGGTGGTGGAAAACAAGGATATTTGACTTCATTATGGCTGAGGACAGTGAGCTGATGGACATAATTCTTGATGGCCATCATGTGTCTGTTAAAGAAGTCAAAGAAGGAGAGGTTACAAAAATGGTTATTAAAAGCAGGAGAGAGTACAATGATGAAGACAGGAAAAAATTAAAAAGCATTATAAGGCCAAGAAATTGTTAGTATGTGGCATAGGTTATGATGAATACAATAGGATCTCAACTCTTGAAAATGCTAAAGAGATCTGGGATTTCTTGAGGACTGCTCATGAAGGCAGCACTGATGTGAAGGATTCAAAAGTAGACATGCTGACTACTTAGTATGAAACCTTTACCATGAAAGAAGGAGAAACAATTCAAGAAATGTATATAGGGTTCACTTCTATCACAAATGAGCTTCACTGCTTTGGTAAAGTTATTCCCTTGTACAAGCAAGTGAGAAAAATTCTTGGTGTTCTTCCAAAGTCATGGGAAAGCAAAGTGCATGCCATAACTGAGGAAAGAAACCTGAAGACCCTCACTATGGATAAACTTATTGGGAATCTGAAAACCCATGAACTCAATAAGCAACACGAAGAAGAGAAGAAGTAGGTCAAAAAGGAAAAATCTTTGGCTCAATAGCAGAATAGCGAGCTTCTCTCAATCCCCTTGTGTGACTTCTGAAGTTACTGAAAGTAAATCTGAGAACATCATCTTGGGAGAAATTGGAATCGAGTACTCATGTTATCTTAGAAGCTTACAGATGGAGAGTTATGGAATTACACCCAAACCGACAGAAGTTCTTAATAGAACAACTTTATAGCACGATCTAAGGCATAAAGAAGGGAAATATTTTCTAAATGCCCTATAGCCTCTCAAAGAAAAGTATAGACGTCTCCGTACCATTAGGCAAGACTCTACTAGATATGGCTTCATAAACACCCTAGGACACTTGAACTCTGGGCTCTGATACAAAGTTTGTAACGCCCTCGAGACTACCCCTGGACATCACACAGTGCTTAGGATCATAAGTGATCCCAAGCTAACCCTAATACTGGCATAACTCATGAGCAACTAAATAAGATACACTAATCTAAAAGAAATAAGTGGAAGATATGAATTTACTAAGTAGGTTTAATACAAAATTCTATAAAATGATTACAAATCTGGATATACAAAACAAAACTGAAATTTAATACATCAACTATACTAACTATCTATGAAGTCTCTACTAGTATTGACTATAGGTAGCCGGGACATGACTCCCAGCTATCCCGAATTAATATGATAGAATAAAGAAAACAAGATGCTACTAGAACTATGATTGACAAAAGCCCTCAAATAAAAAGAAATCAACACCTGCTAACTGGAAGCTGCACACTGTCTGATTATGATGTGTTGGCTGCAACTGGTATGTAATACCCCGAGAACTCTAACCAATAGTGCCACCATGACTCAAGCTCATGAGAAATAAATTATTGTGCTTTGGTTGTTTTTCTGATCAAGGGTGATGTGTATTAAGGCCTCAAAGATGTCCTAGCGATTAGGTGAATCAAAACATCCCTTATCGATTGAATTCTTAAGAAGGATTTTGGCATAGTGAACTTCAAACGAGTATATCTCTTGTTACACTAAGAAATTTTGAGCTCATGACCTACCAACAGATAGATAATTGAATTAGCTTTCCAACGGTACCAATTTCATCCAAATCCGGTATCGGAGCTAAAAGTTATGCTTATTTTACTCCAGCGTGTCAGCCTGGAAACTGTGTGACGACATTTTGTGACGACTTGTCACAAGTCTGACGGCTTGTCACAAAAGGTCGTCACCTTAAGAAGAAAGTCATACATTCCACCCTTTTGTGATGATATTTTGTGATAACTTGTCACAAGTCTGATGACTTGTCACAAATGTCGTCAACTATTTTTTTCAGCAATTAAAAGACGTTTTTGCAAGGGTATTTTGGTCTTTTCCCATCTTTTGGAGGCTCCTATATATATGAGAATCCCCATCCAAACCCTAATTTCTTCATTTTCTCTTCCAATTCTCTTAAGAAAATATATCTACAGTTTCATTCAAGAACATTAATCTTCCAAAAATCATCCATAAATCTTCAAGATTTCTTAAAGAACCAAGTTCCTCATAGTGTGGGCTTCGAGAATCATTTATTACAAGTGTGGATAGAGTCTCAAGCACTAGAATTCATCCAGTTTCAAAGATTAAGGTATGTGGGGTTTTGAACAAGAGCAATCCTTTTGTTCTTGTGCCCAAAGCTTTGATTTCTATTATGGATGTATATGATTTTGCAAGTGGGTTTATACCCAAATTAATTCATCATGAGACTAAGAGAATATAAATTGTTCAAGCTTTATTATACATAGTTATTTTACTATTCCCAAGTTATGACTTGATATTTAATATTGTGAATTTCATATTTCTACCATGAGTTGATATTTCAAGTGCTTTCAAGATATATGTCAAGCTTTAAGCTTCCTTATGACAAATTGGATTATTGAGTATATTGATTCATGAGATTGAGTTGTTACAATGAGTCTTGATATTTCCTCAAAGTTATTGATGTTGCCATGATTTAATGAATTGATACATTTTGATATTGAGAAAGATTGATTTGATATGAGTCGAGTTAGGAATCTACAAATTGATTATAATTTGATAAATGAGAAAGAGATTTGATGTGATTTTCATGATAGACCTTTGTGATGTTTGTGGTGGATTTCCTAAAGCATTCTGAGCTTGTGTCTGAGAGTAGTATTTACCACTGAGCGGGAAATGTCGTATTTCCCTCGAAACTACGTGCCACCGTAGGATTGGTATTGATATTTGTGGGCCAGAGGCCGAGTATGAGATTGTGATCACTAAATTAAGGTTGTACTCCTTTGCAAAAGTACGACGCTCCCGCCAATGTTGGGTTCTCTCCTTAGGAGGGCAAAACGTTGGACTCTATGTAGCTCACATGGTTTATGTCGGTTATAAGAACCTCCCATGCCCATAAGAGTTGAGTTTCTTGAATTACCGAGTCACTCCGAGTCTTGAGTTGAATAGTTAGTTGTTTATGATGATTTATGAGGTTTTTATCATATGATTTATTTACTATTAGATCATGAAAAGTATGTTTCAATCTAACTCAAGCCAAGTGAGGCATCATTGTACATATGCATATTTTAATGAAATTGATGATGATATTTACATTGTTGCATGCACCCCCACATACTCAGTATATTCCAAAGTGCTGACCCACATATTTTTCCTATGGGCTACATTTTCTCGTAATGTAGGCTTAGGTACTCAGCCGCAGCCGCGTTAGCTATATTCGGGTGCCTCACTACATTTCCTCAGTGGTGAGTCCTCTTGGTTCGAGGACCGTGTCTATATTTTTGTGATATCATTTTGTTGTTATGGCTTTCAGTACTGTTGAGTCAGTTGGGGGTTTGTCCCAAAGGCTCCTTGATTTTGATGTATAGAGGCTTTTTCAGACTAGAGGGATGGTATGTACAGACATTCAATATATATTTTGGTTGTACAGTTTAGTATTCTCCAGTATCTCTCTTGAACCCGATATGATATATCTCTTTATTATGCATGACTATTGTTTAATTGAGTTCCTTGAGGTAGTGTCTGGCTCCGAGGGTTATCTTGGGGCTACGTGTAGCCCTAAGCACCGTGTGACGTCTCGGGATGGCAATTTCGGTTACAAAGCTTAGTATCAAAGCCTATGGTTTAAGGAGTCCTTGGTCCTAGGGAGTCTGACAAGCCGCGTTACGTAGAGTCTTGATCATCGGTGTGTAGCGCGCCACATCTATGAACAAGAGGCTACGGGACGCTTTAGGAAAAAATGTTTCTTTCTTTCTAAAGTTTATCGTGCCTACAACTGTCTCTTTATCTGCGATTAACTCATGTTCTCTTATAATAGAAAATGCCTCCTCGTCGAGCTCGTAGAAACAACGAGCAAACTCAACTCGTTGATCCTTTGAACGAGCATATGTCTCATGTGGAATTCCGGGCAGCTTTTCAGGCGCTAGCCCAGGCAGTCACCGCCAATGCTCAAGCTAATGCCCAGGCTACTGTTCCGCTTCTGTAAGAGAATACTTTTGCTGCAGCTCAAGTTCGTGACTTTATGCGGATGAATCCGCCTGATTTCTATGGGTCAAAGGTAGGTGAAGACCCATAGATGTACTTGGATGAAGTGACAAGGATCGCCCACATTATGCACGTGATTGAGAAGGAGAGTGTTGAATTGGCTGCCTATCGAATGAAAGATGTTGCATATGATTGGGTGGAGATATGGAGGAAGAGTAGAGGGGAGGATGCCGCTCCCATGACTTGGCAGTTATTCCAGGATGTGTTCTTGGACAGATTCTTTCCTCTTGAGATGAGGGAAGCAAAGATAGAGGAATTCATGAATTTGAGACAACGCTCCATGAGTGTTAATGAGTATTGTCTTAGATTCAATCAGTTATCCAAATATGCTCCTAGTATGATGGCTAAATCCAGGACCATCATGAGCAAGTTCGTGACTGGCGTGTTGAGTTACGTTATGAAAGAGTGTAGATCTGCTATGCTTAATAGGGAGATGGACCTTTCTCGATTGATAATACATGCCCAATAGATTGCAGCTGATAAGGTGAAAAAGAGGGAGAGAGTAAGAGGGAATAAAAGAGCTAGATCAGAGCAGCAAGGATTCGGTTAGTCCAGATTCCATGGAGGGAACCACCCTCAATTCCAGAGACGTCTTCTTATGCCCGCGCCTTCCTCAGTTTGTACTCCTGCACCTAGAAGCAGGCAGGAGCAGGGGAGTAGGGGAACAAGCCTATCCCATCCAGGTCTCAGGAAAGTGTAAGTAACAAACCTCATCCTCCTTTATGTGCCAAGTATGGTAGAGATCATTTTGGCGAGTGTTTTGTTGATCATAGGGGTTGCTTTGGTTGTGGCAAGTTGGGCCACCGACTTAGAGATTGTCCGTATGCTAGATAGGGGAGTCGAGATGCTTGTCCCCAGAGTCTGGCTACCAGTGCCCCCGCTTCAGTAGTCTGCCCAGTTCCTCCTCAGGGCGCCTCTTCTAGTATTGTTGGCGGTTCACGCCAGAATTGCTTCTATGCTATACTACCTCGCCAGGAACAGGAGCACTCTCCAGATGTTGTCACTGGTATGCTCTGTGTCTTTCATTTCGATGTGTATGTATTGATGGACCTCAGTTCGAGTTTCTCTTATGTGACACCTCTGGTTTCTGTAAATTTTGAGATGAACCCTGAACAGATTCTTGAGCCTATTTTGGTTTCTACCCCGATAGGATAATCTGTTATTGCTAAGCGAGTGTATAAAAAGTGTCCTGTCACCGTCCTTCATCGGGTCATATGTACTGATTTGATTGAGCTAGATATGTGCTGATTCTCCAGTATCTCTCTTGAACCCGATGTGATATATCTCTTTATTATGCATGACTATTGTTGAATTGAGTTCCTTGAGGTAGTGTCTGGCTCCGAGGGTTAGCTTGAGGCTACGTGTGGCCCTAAGCACCGTGTGACGTCTTGGGATGACAATTTTGGGGCGTTACATGGTACCTACATTATGAGACAATGTAGGACATAAATGTATATGTGGATAAGTACATTTGGAATGTATTGATTATATGGTGGTGAAAGCATAAGTAAAACAATAATTCAATATTCATAAAAAACTTTCAAAGGATGCATGCTAAGTGTAAATGACTCACCTTGGCTCGAATAAAACGTGTATTGTGAAATAATAAAGCATTAGTAGGTAAAATATAGATAATCTTTGTGAGTCATAATGCTTAGTTTTAACAGCTGTACTTTTACTCTTTCTATTGGGAGTTTCTTCTAACCGACATAAACCATGTGAGATGTCATGGAGTCCAACGTCTTACCCATGTTGGGGAAAACTGTTCTACCCTTGCCATCAGAATAGAACCTTATCTTACATGATCACTGGATTAGCCCACAATGGGAACTTAAACCTATGGTGGCTCGTAGTTCTAGGGCATGAGACGTTGGAATCATACCCAACTCGGTGCTAAATACTACTCCCATACTTCTATGCTCAGACTTTTAGGAATTACACCTTAAAATAGTACAAGAGTTTATAATGAAAACCAATGGTGCTTCTCTTTCTTTAAATCATAAACTATATGAACAATGTGGATTCCTTATCTTATCTTAGGATCAAAAGATCAATTTCTTTCTTAAATGTTGGTAAATAACTTATAAAAGAGGCTTAAGATCATAGTCTTCTTGAAATCTCAAAACTCATACTTGGGTTTGAAGCATATGTACTTAAATTTTCAGAATTTCATAATAAAGCTTCATTCTCAACAATCATCTTGAAATCATTCAACAATATCAATTCACAATAAAAAGGTGCAGTTTATGATAACCTTCAAGTCAAAGCATAAATAGATGAAAAAAGCATGCATTTCAATACGTAAATCACTTGTAAATTCATAAACTCAAAATGAAGGAGTTTGGGTATGAACACTAATTTACAAATCATGAAATCTTAAGGAAAAAAATAAGTTTTGGGCACAAGGATGAAAGAGGTATCCTTGTTCATAACCCCACATACCTTAATGACGCAGAGATTGTGAAAAGATTGACCTTTAAGCTTGATTTCTCAAACCCTAAGTTGTTTTTCTCCTCATGTGTATTAGATGATGAACTAATGATTTTGGTAGGTTTAGGGACTATTAATCTTGTATAGTTATGTTTAGGGACGATTATGTAGTGTCAAATGACCTGGTTTCCCTCGAGATAACTCAAAAATAGAGTTTCTAAACCACTTTGCCATAGGCTTTGCAGCGCCAACTCCAAGGTAAACATTAGGCTTTGCAGCGGAAACCCTATGGAAAACATTAGGCTTTGCGATGGAAACCCTATGGCAAACATTTTTCCAGTGAATATTTGCGATGGTATTGCGATGCCTAGCCATCACCTAGGATCTAGTTTGCGATGCCAACTTAGTTTTGAGGCCCTTAAAAACTCCCAACACCCCCCACAATATCAAAACATGATCTACCATCTCTATGGGGGTCTTAAAGATCATTTTAGAAGCATAGAAATGGTGTTATGACTACGGGGTGTTACAATAATATATCTCATATATATAGGTCATAGATCATGACTTTTAGGAATGTTACCTCTCTAGGCGAATCATCACGTCTAAGAGGAATATGATCTCTGTAGGCCCAACATCATTATTAAGAGAAAAATCATCCCCAAGGATCCAACGTCATGTCTAAGAGGAAATAGCATTTCTATGAGCCAAATATCAAGTCTATGAGGTAATAGCATCTCTATGGTCCAAATATCAAGTCTAAGAGAAATAGCATCTCTATGGGCCAAATATAAAGTCTAAGAGGAAATAGCATCTCTATGGGACAAATATCAAGTCTAAGCGGAAATAGCATCTCTATAGGCCAGACATCATATTAAAAAGGAAGTAGCATCTCAATAGGCCCAAATATCATTATCCAAGGAAAAATACATCATCATTCAATAAGCTACGAAGTAACCTTATACTAAGGTTTACTAACCTCAACTACGCCTAACATCCGCAGTAAGTCCACAAGGCTAACACAAGTCTTGGCCTAAGTGTGCCAGACAATCCCACTTCTAATCCTCAATTTCCATAATTAGACACACTATGCCTAAGCTAGGCTAAGGTATCTAGTTAAACTTCTAGATGTAAAGTAAGCTATACTCAAGCCTAAGATGGGAACTTCGACTAGAACAAGAACATTTAAGTAAACTCTACCCAAATTTTGATTTCAAAATCACCACATTAGCCCAATAATATTAAATATACTAATCATGCTTCCAACGCTAAAACCACATCCCAAACCTAGCATTATATCGTATCCATGCTACAAATTAATCCAAACTAGGGATAAGGTAATAAGATTCTAAAAGGTTATAAACATACTATCTTACGGGTCCAAAACCCTCATCTAATCCCCAAACATCAATAATCAAGGCAAAGTTATTCTACTCACAGTCAAACCTAATATCCAAATTCACACGCAATATATATCACACATCATCTACGAAGAATAGTGGATAGGAGCCTACCTCAAAGACGAACCACAAAACCTCACATCATTCACCAACGTCCATCTTTACTTCACAATCCAAAAATTCCATCACATGACCAAAATCATAATCTACTCATCAATACGAGTCTAACGATACCCATATTACTCCATTGAGCTTTGGGTCCAAAAATGACACCAACAACTCCAACCGGGTCCCATATATGAAAAATGCATTTATGAGGTTAACCCAACATGATATCAAGATCATACATCATAAAGGAACCATAACCCTAAAAAAATGTGTGAAAACAAAGCTAATTTTGGGCTAAAATCAAGCCCTAAGTGAATTTGGGGTTTTGGGTCAAAAACCAAGAAATTCATAAATAAAGTGATGAAATATTACCATAATACGAGTGAAAGTCATGATAATAGATGTTTATAAAGCTCCCAAGTCACCCGCAATGATCAAATCTAGGTTATTACACTTATTTAGGGGTTCTAGGTCTCAAAGATGGGCAAAAAATGGCCATAACGCAGCCTGTAGGGTCCTTATATACACATACTAGGTGTGGAGATACCTCTATTATGGTCCTAGGGTCTTCTATCACTCTAGTGAGATTTCCATACAATTTTCCACGATTGCGGTGTCTCCCCTGGGCACCAGATAACAACAAAATCAAAATCTTAATTTTAACCCCCGCAACTCATTCGAAATCCAAAGAATATGATACAATAGTGAATTTTGAGTGCAAACCACATTTCAAATCCGTTGGAATCATCAAAAGTTTCATCTGAGATTGTTTAGGAAAAAATTGGGGACCACACCTATAATTTTATTTTTTTTCATAAAATCTGTCCAATAGCCCAAAATACCTGAACCAAGGTCCCCCTAGCCTAAAATATACATTTTGGACGCACTGGCAAAATTGGCCCCACACTCGTATTTTGATTTTCCAACTTTCTACCCAATAGGTCGAAATGGGCTCGGGTGCATTGGGACCCAAACCAAAGGTCTACCCGGCCTAAAATTGATATTTTAGATCTTCTAGTGCAGTCGGAATTTGTATCTGAGATCGTTTCATTGAAATGTTCGCCCTTTCCATTTAAACCAACGAAGACTTCAAAATAGGGAATTGGCTCTAAAATCCAAAGGAACTGCCCGATAACCAAACCATCGATCCCAAAAAGTCATAAATAACTTGGGGTAGCTATGGAGAAGCTCAAATAGTGAAGATAATAAAAAATATGAAAAATGACTAGAAGGGTCATTACACCCTAGTTAGCCTTTATGCCCTGGCAAGGTATATCATGCTCTTTCGATGGGAGTTGTTACATCAGACTTAATGTTACTCGTAGGGTTTATGACGGCTAATAGAATCTCCCACATAAAATATAATTTCAGAAACTAAGTGTAAAGGCTCACAAACCTTATTCAGATGCTATTTTATGACTTTAGCTTATGTTGATTCAGTTTTTAGTTTTTTCATGATCATGGTGAGTCTATTTACACTTATCATGAATGTTTTATGATTATGATTAGTTTCTATTTTACTTATTGCATTCACCCCCATATACTCAGTACATTTTTAAGTACTGATCACATATATGTCTGTGTGGCTACAGTGTTTCATAAGGTAGGTTCTTATGTTGGTCCTTAGTAGTACAATTTTCCACGATCACCACCTTCTAAATCCTGACAGTTGGTGAATCCTCTTATTTTGAGGGCCAAGTTTATGCCTATTTTCAGATGTTCAGTTATTATTATTTCAGACTTTATGTTGTCAGTTTGGGTGAGCTGGGGTTTGTCCTAGTGGTTTTTGGTAGATCTAGAGGCTTGTAAAGACTAGTTAGATGATTTATTTTCCTTTAAATTCTCATGAGTTTTAGATGGGGTTATGTTTACAGTGTTTTATTGAGATTGTTCATCTATTTGAATCTAGTTTATAATTTTTTTCCAGTTTTCACTCATGTTTTAAGTTTACTTTATCATGGTTCAGTGCTGAGTAAATATCATGGTTTAGGTGTTAGCTACTTGTAGTATTAAGCAACGTATGACATCCAGAGGTAGCCTCGGATCATTACAAACTTGGTATCAAATCATAAGATTTTAAGAGTCCTAGGGAATCTGATAAGCAACACTACATAGAGTCTTGTTGATCATGGGTGTGAAGCGCGCCACATTATGAGTAAGAGGCGACAGGACGTATTAGGAAATTCTCAATTGATCTATTATAAATTAGATTGGTGATTGTTTATTTGAAGTGGTCTATTATAAATAAAATTAGTGATTGTTATTTATATTGGTCTATTATAAATTATATTATGATTACTTTTATTTTATTAAATACAGGACAATGCCCATATTTTAGAAGACCAAAAATTATAATGGGTAATGAGCCATGGCCCAAAAGTCACCAAAGCTCACACCCAAAATACAAACTAAAACCAAGTTCGGACAACCAAAATCTAAAAGAAATATATACAACCAAATAAGGAAATCCATAGAAGCTCAAAGAGCACTAGATCCATGGCTGCTTGACACTCCAGCTACGACAGTCTTTGAAACTCTAGTAGTTAACTCAACAACAATAGATCTAGTTAATTGTAGCTCTATATAGAAAAGGTTTTACATAACTAGCGAGCTTGAGTGAATCTCACGATGCCTAAAAGTCTTATATACACTATGAATTCAAACTCGTTGAAGAATTCTTCAGCTCACCACCAGTATTCGACCTATCTACATTGAGGTAAGATTAATATTGTCTCCCTAATTTGGTACGAACACATATTTGATGAATTCCTCATTTCCTTAACCTTTGTAGAATAATCTCCTAAAAGCTAATATCACTTCAAAAGGTTCAGATCTAAGTGGTAAGTCCTTTCTCTTTCTTGACCTGTTAATCCTTTATGTTCCTATCTTTGGGTTAATTGCTTATTTGAAATTGCTGCCTAATTTGTCTCTTTGCTTGCATCTACCTCTGTTTTGACATTTATTTATCCTTATATATGGAGTTTTGTTCTTTTCAAATATTATGATTTCCTGTGTTATCTCTGGAACCTCCTAAATTGAGTTAAAATTAAGATTGTTTGTATCTACAAAACATAAAATAAATTTAGTCAAAATATTCACCAATTGATTTCCTTTCCAAAAATATGCTCCACCCTCGCTGCATTATTTTCCATCATGTGTTTAATCCTTGTAATATCTAAAGCAATTTCCTTGGGCACCTCCCATAAACAATCAAGAATTTTCTTAAGTATAAAGGAAATTGTTTCCATTGTTATTGGTAACATATTATGCCCTAAGAAGTATTCCAATCTCATCATCATAACTATCAGCTCAGCTTCAAGTACAAACCACTATTAGATTTTCTTTGTTGCAGCAAAATCAAAGTCCCCTACCTCATTCCTTATGCAAAATGCTCTAGCACTAGGTCCATAATTTCCCTTGCACCATCTGAATTGCACTTGTAACAACCTGTCACGACCTGAACCAGGACTTGTCCATGATGGGTATCTGTGATCAAAGATACGATATAAAACTCCTCTTAGGAGATATGTAACTACCTCCCACTCAAAAAATGGCTCATTAGGAAATTTAAACATGACCTTACGAGTCTGACAATCTAGGGAAGCATAAAATGAGTACAATCAGTCTATTCGAAGAAGAACATCAAAATCAATCATGTCTAATTCTATTAAGTACACCATAGTTTCTCTACTACAAACAGCTACCACACCCCCCTATAGACTCTTCTGACAACCACATAGTCTCTTACTGGGGTAAAAATAGAAAAAGGGTCCCACAGACACTCAGGATGAAAACTAAAATACACAGCCATAAATGGGGTTACATAAGACAGAGAGAGAACCTTGGATCAAGTAAACAATACGTATCACAGGAAAAGAGTTTTAATGTACCAGTAACAACATCTGGAGATACCTCAGACTCATAATGAGTAGTGAGAGCATAAAGGCGGTTCCGACCAGTGTCGGAGCCAAAGGTAGCACCCTTTTATACAGGAGTTGAAGAAGAGGCAACAGGAACCTTATTTTCCCATAAGAAACTCTTGAGGAACAATTCCTTTGTATATGACCAATTTAACCACACATAAAATATCGATTTCTCCCTTTCTCACACTGGACAAGATGATGCTGACCATAGAATCTGCAAGGAGGGTAGGATGGTGCGTACTTGGCCTAACTGGCCCGAGAATGGGAAACCTATGCCCTAAAAGCATCACCACCCCAAAAATGTATGTCTCCCGGTGGCATCGGGTAGGGAGAACTAGCTGTCGAATAGGCGTTAGGACTTCCACAAAGTTTCCTCTTAGGCCACTTCCCACTCTATTGCTAGCCCACATTTTTTTTTGAAAATCAAGACCTCTTACGCTACCTCTCACCAATCTTATTCTATTTCTTTTTCTCCTTTTTAACCTATTGCATGTACATAACCAATCTGGAGATGTCCATGTCCTTGGTCAACAAGGCATCTTTACTCTAAAGGATCAACTCATGACAATATCCCAAAGAAAACTTTCTCATTTGGACCCTAATATTAGATACCAATTTTGGAACATACCGAGACAACTGATGGAACTTCAAAGCATACTCCTTGACTGCCATCCTTCTTTACTCCAGGTTAATAAATTCTTTCACTTTAGCTTCCCTCAAATCCTAAGGAAAGATGCGGTCCAGAAATGCACTAGAGAAATTATCCCACATGACAGAACTAACATCCTCACCTTTTGATTGTTTCCACTTTTTGTACCACTAGTATGCCACATCCTTTAATTGGTAGGCAGAAAAATCCACACCCTTACCTTTTGAAGCATCCATAACTCAGAAAATATTCTCCATGTCATTAATGAATCTTTGAGGATCCTTCTCAACCTTTGTACCAGTAAATATCAGAAAATGAAACCTCATGAATTGGCCAACTCTAGTGGCCTCAGACGAACACATAACAGCACCAACAAAACCAGACTGTTGTGATTGAGATTTCACCAACTGAGTCAATAGGGTAATGGAGCAGTGAAACTCAACATTAGTAACCTCCCCGAGAGGCGACAGAGTATGAGTATCACCCTCAGGAATAGGATTAGTAGGGACAGGTGGAACCCCATGGTGACATTCAGATGCAGCGACCCTTGACCTGGTCTAGACCTTAGAAGTTGGAAGAGCTCTATCCACATGATCCTCAGATAGGACAAAATAGTTTGCATGAACATTAGATCTTCTCGGAGGCATGATCTGTAAGACGAGCAAATAGAGATCAGAAGAATCCAAGACCTTAGACTCTGTAGCCTGACATTACGACCACAAGAAAGGGAAATATTCCTAAATGTATCATAGTCTCTTTTTTATAAGTGTGGCGTGCCACACACCCATAAAAGAGACTCTACTTGATACAGATTTTTGGACACCCAATTAAAAATAAACCAAGGCTCTGATACCAACTTTTTCATGGCCTGAATTCACGTAGACCGAAGATCACCTTCTCCACCTAACCTAACCAATATATCAACCATAAGTGACAGATGAATTACGTAAGTATAATAAGATAGAGTAATATAAGACTAGCAACAACTCATAAAATGTCTAAACCATTCTTCACCATCACACCTAATTCCATAGTAATCCACAAAGCCTCTACAATCCAAAGTTAATAAAATATCGGGACATGCCCCTGACAAGAGCCAAAAATCCGAGTCTAATAAAATATACGACATAGAGTAAAAAGACCATGAAATGAATTCCTTCCAAACTATGGAAGCTCACCCTTTTAGTGTCAACTCACAAGCGACTAGAACACCTGGTCACTACTCAGGAAAAGAAGAAGAAGCTTCGGTCCCTATACGCATGGTGATATAATTTCCGGACATGGTTAGCTATTGGAGTGCTAGCATGTAACTCAAGGATAAAGGAATAAAATATTTCCATCAATAAAACCAAGTAAAATTATCATATGTAATACATGTATACATACATACATATATATATCATGTCGGGATAGGGAACAAGGCTTAGCATGGACTTTGAAAATATTAACCTGGGTTGTGTAGCATAACCATCATAAAAAAAGGCACCCATGGGCTATATGGGTCCAGCTCTCCTCTAGTTGGAAGGTCCCTAGAGTGTGTAGCCGCACGAACTAGAGAATATCCATATTCATATATTCCATTATAGGGGACTTGAACCTCCCAGCATAATCAGGGTGACTTAGCACTAATATATATAATATGGGGGACTGAAACCTCCCATTCATATATTCATTCTGGGGACACAAATCTTGCGGTAATATAGACACCCGCACCGACTAATGCGGTTTCCAATGCTAGTCCTTCAGACCCTACTTTCACGACCAGGTTACACATCCCACTTTAAAGCCCATTTAATACATTATTTACACATACGGACAACCATTTGTTCAATTACTTACCAAAGGCATCCCATTTGTATATTCATACCAACCCCAACTGCAAGCGTACAACATGCCATGACCATTATCATTCAATATTGGGACTCGAACCCATTGTCTATACAAGATATCATTTCAATTCAACATTTAAGGACTTGAAGCCATTTTTCCAATTATACCACTAAGGTTACAATTCAAAACCATTTATGACCCACAAGGTCTTCATGAAACCATTTACCAACCATTTATATTATTAGGCCCATGCCTTAGTTCAAATCATAATTCAATTCAATTTATGGTCATCAAGACCTTCACAAAATCATTCATCCTTCATTAGCATTCTTATACGAAGCATTAGTTCAAAACAAAATTCATCATGTGACAAGATCCTCCCCATATATATTTTCACAAATAGGTTGATGGCATACAATTATCAAACCATTATTCATGTCAAAAACCATCAAGTTAGAGTTAATCATGACCCCTTAGTTTAAATCACAATTTCCAAGCACCCACATGTGCAAAACCATTATTAAATCATGCATAAACGCAAGTTAAGACATGAGAGACAATACTTGACAATACGCATTCAAACCATCAACTATGGATTTCAAACCACCATTTATTATTCAAAAACAATGTTTAAAACACATGATTTTTATGAACTAACAATGAAAGAAGAGTCACATGCTTGATTTAATGAAAATTCATGGAGATATTTCAATCCTTAAGCCTCTAGATGACCACCTTGATGAAATCCTAGCCAATCTCCTTAAGAGGTTTTTAGAGAGTTTATGAGAGTGTTTTGATCTTCCAAAGTGAGGAATAAGGGACCAAATAGTGTTATAAGTTATGGGGTCTTAAGGGCTTGGGGTGAGAAATGTCCAAAATACCCTCAGCTTAAAAGCTATAAAAGACTCACAAGAGGGTAGGGTTTGGCCTCTCCACTCGTACCCATATCATACGAATGGTGCCCTCCACTTGTACCTTGGTCAAAATGTTGGACATTACATTCTGTCCAACATATGAATTCTTAGCCTAAATCGTACCCTACCATATGACTAGTACCCTTCAAGTCATACCCTAAGGAGACTGTCAAGGCTAGACACTGGACAACATAAGGTTTGGACCTTACCACTCGTACCATGTACATACAAATTGTGTGATGCCTTTCTGTACCAAGAACAAAACTTTGCTAATGTGACACTTACCAACATATGACTAGTGTCCTTGACCCGCACCCATATCATACGAGTAGTATGATGAGTCGTATGATGCATAGAATGTCCAAGACTTAAGAAATATTGCAAGGGCCAAAGTTCAGGGTGTTTCAATAATGATCCATGAACATCTAACAATGCATGCCATATAAATAATATCTCCAAATCTTAAGTGCAAAAACTACCACCGCCAACTCTAAATCATGAGAGGTGTAGTTGGTCTCGTGTATCTTCAACTGCCTCGATGTGTAAGTAATAAATTGACCCTACTTCATCAACACATAACCCAAACCAGCACAACATCACAATATACATTAAATCAACCACCATCAATATAAAGAGCCAAGATAGAAGCTGAAGTGAGAAATCCTTGAGCTTTCCAAAGCTCGACTTGCACTTCTCAACCCATTATAAAGAAACATCTTTCCGAGTAAATCTAGTCATCAGTGTTGTAGTAATATCAAAACTCTCAGTGAACCATAAAGCTAAAAACCTCAAATAGAGATATAAGCCTAGCCCAAACACTAATAAACTCAATCCTTATTGGGTCTACCATAATACTATCATTAGACACCATATGCCCAAGGAATGTCGCCAACTCAAGCCAAAACACACAGTTAGAGAATTTTGAAAAAAACCTATGATCTCTCAAAGTCTGAGCACAATCCTCAAATGCTACATTTTCTCATATCTACTCCATGAATACACAAGGATGTCATACATGGACACAATCACCAAAATAATTCATATAAGTCCTGAACACACAGTTCATCAAATCCATAAATGTGGCCAGGGCATTAGTCAACCCAAAAGACATCACTAGGAACTCATAATGACCATAACAGGTGCTAAAGGCTGTCTTTGGGAGATCCTCAGCCTAAATCCTCAATTGACTATAACCGAACCTCAAATTAATCTTATAGAACATGCACCCTGAAGCTGGTCAAACAAATCATTAATATTAGGTATAAGATACTGATTCTTCATTGTATCTCTATTAAGATGCCTATAATCAATACACATACACATGGAACCATTCTTCTTCTCCACGAACAATACAAGAGCACACCAAGGTGACATACTCAATGTAATGTAACCCTTACCCATAAGATCTTGAAGTTAAGAATTTAGCTCTTCAAGCTCGGTAAGAGCCATATGGTAAGGTTCCATAGAAATAGGTTAGGTTCCTAGCTCAAGATCAATAACAAGCTTAATAACACACTCAAGAGGAAGACCAGGTAGATTGACAAGGAAAACATCAAGAAACTCACAAACTATAGAAAGTGAGTCAAGCGATAGACTCTTCATTATAACATCATAGATATAAGTGAGATAAGACTCAAAACCCCTCAAAATAAGTCTTCTATCCCAAATATAAGAAATAATCCGCACCGATTTTAACTAATAGCTCCCTAATAAGGCATGGTTTTATGGCATATTCGATGCTTAAAAGCAAGAAAAATACAAGTGTTTAGGTCTATTTTGGTAGATATGATGTGTTTTTGTGTATTTTTTTGTAGGAAACTAGGTTTTGGGAGTTGAACAAAAGAAAATGAGTTGAAAGCTACAAAATGACCACTTTTGATAGCACCTACTTGGCGTAGGTGCCACTTACCTAGCGTAAGTGAAAACGTGCAGGTGTTAGAAGACCAAGGTTCAGAGAATATGAAGTTGTAGAATTTTTTTGCTACCTACATTGGGGTACCTACTTGGAGTAGGCGCCACTTGCAGCCCGTAGGTGGCACTGCAGGTGGCATTCGACCCACAAGTTCCCAATTTGATTTGGATTATATTTTTAAGGTTAAATACTCTTTTGATGTTTTTTAGTTAGTTTATTAATAGTTAGGCACTCATACTATTCACAAACATATTTTGATTCAAAGATTGACTTTTGATCTTGGGATTTTTGTGTTCTTGATTTCTGGTTAATTACTTGATTTGAGACATTGGGTTGTCTTTGTCTATTATTGTGAGATTATTCATATGCATTCATTATTGAATTCCATAGATTGTTTTGCAACTATAAGAGGCTAATTCCCTTAGCAAGGGTTTGGTTGTGGGAACCCTGGCAGATTAACAAAGTAGGGGAAGTGTGAGATTCATCTAGATCATTATTGCTAGATGTATTATGATCTTCTTCAGTTTAATTATTTTGTTAATGGTGTCCAACACTGAGAACTTGCCTGTATTTTTGATAATCCCCAAAAGAGAGTTTAAGATTGAGAAAATAAGATTAGAATAGTGATTCGAGGCTATCAACCCTTATCGAATTACTTCAGACCCAAAAGGTGATAGTTAAACTGGGATCAAGGAAAAGGATTAGTAACACGATGCTTTGAGATTCAAAAGGTGATGAGTGAAATTCACCATAGTCATTTAAAAAATGGTTGGTGATACAAAACTTGTGAAATTCTGCATACATGACCTTGAGATATTCAGATTGAGCATGATAAACCTATAGAGTTAGAATCTAGGGGAAACATAAGCCTACTATCCATTTTTGATTGTTTACAACCAAAAGTATTGAAATTTTGTTACTTTTACTATTACTACAAACCCCTATTTACTTTCCTACACTTTAGTGACTTCAGTATGTTTAAGAGACGAGTTAGACCTATTCCCTGTGGGATGGACCCCAACCTAGTTGGGTTACTATAATTTGACAATGGCCATATTGTATCTTCTTGAAGGGTATAGTTTGAGAGATATCAAATTTTGGTGCCGTTACGGGGGAATACGGTTGGGTATTTATTGATTGAAGTTGTTGATGCTTTTGGCTTTTACTTTCCTATTTTTTAGGGCTTATATCGATGTATGCCCAACAATATGAGTCAAGGCAATCCCTTGATCCCATTTGATCTAGGATTAGAAAGAATCCTGCAATAGAATCATAGGATGGCACAACACGATTGAGATTCTCATCATGAGATACCTCATGATGATCCACATGACTTACCTCTCTCATTTCCTCAATATATAGTAGAGCAAACCATTGAGTAGTTAATAGCAGAGGAGAATGTGAGGTGAGATAATAAGGTTACCCATTATGCATTTCAAGAGGTAGACAGAGCAAGACAGGAACAACAGTGTCGAGCAGAACTCGATGGAAACTGAGATAGAAGTCAAATGGGTAGAGCTCAAGTACTCCTAGCCTATTATAACTTACTACCATATGATGATTCTATGGAAGACATAGGGTATGTTGAGCCTACTGAGATAGGAACTATTATTTCTCCTGCATTGCCATCGAGTGTAATGTTCGACATTTCTAGAGCTATAGTCCAGTTGTTAAATCTGAAAGGTGTGTTCATTATCTTGCTGACTGATGATGGAAACATGTACATCATTAATTTTATTAGAATTTGAACTGCATAAACTATACCTAGGATGGATCAGGAATCTCTCAGACTCAAGTTGCTCCCATTCTCTCTAATAGGTGAAGCAAAGTTATGGTTTGGGGAACTACCTCGTGGGTCCATTACTACTTGGAATGATTTGCAAAACTATTTCTTAGACTATTTATTCCCTCTATATAGAATGCTATAGTTGAAGGATGAGATCTATAATTTCACGCGATTGCATTCTGAATCAATGTATGAGGCATGGTTTCGATTTAAGAAGAAGTTGATGATGGTGCCTAACCATAGAATTATGGGAATAAACTTACTTGAAATATTCTATTAAGACCTAAATGCCAGTTCCAAAGATATGACAGATACTATTACTGGTGAAGACTTCAGTGCCTTTGTTGGGACGCACCATCGAAGATATAAGATCAGATCTTTCTTACCAATCGAGGGTGGCCTACTAGAGAGGCAGAGAGAGGCGTTGATACTTATGATATTGGTCCTTCTAGTGAGCACGGAGTTGCAGATAACACAATGGGACAAGAGATTGCTCAACTAAGAATGGAGGTTAGGTTACTAACAAAGCAGTTTGCGATGATAAATTCTGACGAGGTGAATGTTGTGGGTGGGAAAGTTAGGGCCTCTAGATCATATGATTCAGATGTGGATAAAGAAGTAAAATATCTAGATAGAGAGTTGGAGGGTTTCTGAGCTAAGGGCCAATTATTTTCTCAAGATAATTGGAACTCGAGGTAAGGGAATCAAGGTCAGAACTACTACAGGATAGATAAAGGGATCAAAGAAGAGAGAGAGATGGTGACTGGAGACATAAAAATGATTATAAAGAAAAAAGTACTGCATATGTTCCACTAAGGAATCGTGACACTAAATCAAGGATTGTGGCTATGTTGTCCAAGATAGAAAAGGGTTAGAAAAGTCAAGAGAGTTGCCTTAGGGCTATTAAGGAAGCCATTTTAGGTTTGAACTAGGAAGTAGAATCACCTGCTACTACAATGAAATAGTTGGAGCACTAATTTGGACAGATGATAGCAACCTTGAATCAGCATCAACAAGACACCCTTCCAGGCAATATAGTGTATAATTTTAAGAATAATGTTCACTGTTTATCCATGACCACCTGATCCTCCAATAGCTGTAGTTAATGAATCTAAGGATGATATGGTTGATGTAGATGAGGCACCTAAAGCAAAATCAGAGAAGCTGTTGACTAGTGCTAAGTCATCACAAAAATTAATAGGTGTTGAAAAAGGTAAGGGAATATAGATGAGCCGATAGTGAAGACCATTCCACGACCTCCCCTTTTTTTTCCTTATAGGTTTAAGTAGAATAAAAAAGAAGAAAAGTACAAAAAATTCATTGCTACGTTGAAGGATTTGAGTTTGAATATCCCTCTTTTTAAAGCTCTTGAACAGATGCCTGGATATACAAAATTTTGGAAGGATTTGGTGACCAAAAAGAGAGCAGTCAGTTATGAGGATGTTGGTTGGTTGCATCATTGTAATGCGATTACATTGTGATCTTTGGCGCAAAAAAAGGTGATCAAGGAGCATTCATGATATTATGCACCATTGGGACGTCTGGATTCGCCAAAGCTCTTTGTGACTTGTGTACCAATATTAACTTGATGTTGCTAGAAGTCTTCAAGAAATTAGTCTTGAGACGTCTCGAACCGATGATGATACAGTCATTGATGGTAGATCATACAATGAAGTAGCCTGTTTGCATATTGTTTGATGTTATGGTCAAGGTGGACAACTTCATCTTTTTGACCAAATTTGTTATCTTGGATTGTGAAGTTTATTTTGAGATGCCCATAATTTTAGGGAGATCTTTTTTTCCATAGGTAGAGAACTAGTGGATATGGAGAAAGAGGAGCTTAAGTTTGAATGATGGGGAGGTCACATTCAATGTTTGTAGAACCATGAAGCAACCAACTGACATGAGGGTAGTCTCAGTTATAAACTGTGTTGATGAACCTTGAGGCCACTTCTTTGGATACCTTGATGAATTCTAAGTAATTAAAGTACATATGTCGTGCCACGATATTAAATCAGGCGCGCTTAGGAGGCAACCCAATGTATTGTGTTTTTTGTACATTTTTATTAGTTTGTGTTAGTGTAATTGACATCATATCTATGCACCTAAGGTCCCACAGGTATGTTCCTAAGTCTCTTATTTTGTAGTGGCCTAATGTATTAGGGACAATGCATGACTATTTGATAGGTACGACTACTTGTGGGTCTAGATATCCTCTTAGGGTTTTTGTTGCCGTGTCTTTTTCCCCAGAGTTTGTTTTGAGTAGATCCGACATATTTAGGACGTATTGTGTTTTGTTTCATAATTTTTTGTGTTGCTTTTGTTTAACTAGGAGAAAATAGAGTACCTAAGACAGGTGATGTATTTGTTTTTTTTGTGTTGGAAAAAATGATACCTCTCTGAAAAATATGTTTTGAACTGTGTGATGTGTATATATATGTGACCATTATGAATCTTGTTATGGTATTATTATTAGGGACATGATAATCATAACTAACATCTGCATTAATCGGATAGGCAGTAGTTTGTGATGCAACCTTGTGCCATGTGTGTGTGAGATGCTTACTTACTTTCCATTGTTTGTTGAATCTAGAACATGCCCGATTAGTCTTACCTAGGTTGTAGGATAGTCGATTAGGAAAGGATCATAGGTTGTTCTTGAATATAGTCCACTTTTAGCCTAAAAAACCTTCTAAATGTGAATAAGTATCCCTTGATTCCTATTTTGAGCCAATATAGACTATTTTTCTTGATTCACCTTTCACCTTCCCATTTGAATTACAACGAACCTATTTTGGACCTGGTCCTCCTTGGACATTGTGCACATCGACTCAGACAAATTACCTAAGTTGAGGGTAGCTATCATAGGGGTGTGTAATTAGAAGTTGGTATGAAGAAGGGTGTAAATAGGAGAAAATAAAGTAGGGCTAAGTATGGTAGAATATATATATATACATATATATACATACATATATTTAAAAAATTAAAAGAAAAAGAAAGAATAAAAGAAACAACACCTAGATTGAATAAGCAATAAAAGGAAAAAAGGGAGAAATAAGTGCGAAATAAAAGAAAAGTTGGTCGATTACTGGACCCCTAGAGTAATTATGGTGCCAAGGAGGCTTAGTCACTAAATTACCAAGTGTACCATACCAACACCCAAGCCTATGTTTCAAGCCGAGTAAAGTCCTATAGTGATCCTAACTTGACTATATGAAAACTAAGGTAAAGAAAATAAGGTCAAGCCTATGGTATTCTATGCACATTGTTGGAACTTCTTTGTCTCGTGATCGTCCCTGCATTAACATGTATTATTTATCTTAGTGAGTGGGACTTCTTTATTGTGAGGGTACATGGGTTGTGTTGTTGGCTGCTTATTTGTTCGGATAGTGTAATTTGTACATATGCTTGATTATGTGTTGCTAATGTAATTCCATGACTTGATTCCCTTGTGTCACATTGTTGGTGCTGCAAAGATACATATAGTTGGTTTTGACTAAGTAAAATAGGAGAGATGATGTTTTTTGAGATAAATGCAAGATTGACTGCCATAGATATCTTAGGTTTCTCTTGGTTAAGCATCATTTTTGTGTTTTGTTGTATTTTTGTTTCCCGAGGACATGCAACCGTTCTATGTTGAGGTTGTAGACATGCCATGGTGTCATGGAACTTTTGTTTCTTAAAACTGGAAAGACGCAAGTTCTTAGGTCTATTTTTTTTAGATATGATGCGTTTTTGTGTCTTGCTTTGCAAGAAACTAAGTTTTGGGAGCTAAACAAAAGAAAAGGAGTTGAAAGTTGCAAAATTTCCACTTGTGATGCACCTACTTGCCATAGGTTCCACCTACTTGGCATATGTGATATGCGGAGGTGTCAAATGTCCAAATTTTAGAGAAACTAAATATATAGAATTTTTCTACTACCTACGGAAGGGTACCTACATGGAGTAGGTGCCACCTACGGCCCGTAGGTGGTACTATAGGTGGCCACCAATCCAAAATTTACTGGTTCAATTTGGATTAGATTTTTATGATTTTCATGTGACCTATAAATAGTCTTTTGATGTTTTTAGTCAGGTTATCAATTTTTATGTGCTCACAATATTCACAAACATATTTTGATTCCAAGATTAACTTTTGATCTTGGGATTCTTGTATTCTTGGTTTTTGGTTGACTAATTGATCTGCGACTTTGGATTTTCTTTGTCTATTATTGTGATATTATTCATATGCATTCTTTATTGAATTCCATGGATTGTTTTTCAACTATAAGTTACTAATTACCTTAGTTAGGATTGTGGGAACCCTCGCAGATTAACAAAGTAGGGGAAGTGTTAGATTCATCTAGATCATTATTGCTGCATATATTGTGATCTTATTCAGTTTAATTATTTTCATAGTGGTGACCAACACTGAGACTTGACTGTATTTGCAATCATTCGCAAAAGGGATTTGAAGATAGGGAAAAAAAAGATCACAACGGTGATTCAAAGCTATCAACCTCATCTAAAAACTTGAGACCCAAAAGATGATAGTTAAACTGGGATCCAAGATAAGGGTTAGTAACACGACACTCCGAGCCTCAAATGCTAATGAGTGAAATTCACCAAAGGCATCCAAAAGATGGTTGGTGATAAATAACTTGTAAGATTCAGTATACATGACCTTGAGATAGTTGGATTGAGCACGATAAACCTACAGTGTTAGAAGCCAGGGGGACCTTAATCCTAGTATTTGTTTTAGATTGTTCACAACCAAAAGTATTCAAATCTTGTTACTTTTACTATTACTTCAAACCCTCTTTAATCTCCTGCACTTCTAGATACTTCTACAAGTTCTAGAGATGAGTTCGTCCTATTACCTGTGGGATTGACCCCTTCCTAGTTGGGTTACTATAATTTGACAGCCGCATTGCATCTTCTTGGAGGGTATAGTTTAGGCGACATTACTCCCTGCCACATAATTGGGGGTACGCCAGGCATGGCTAAGGTAACGATCTTGGCAAAATAATCCAAGACTTCTTAATAGTGGGATAACTAGTCCATGCCCAAAATCGCATCAAAATCCACCATATCTGACACTATATGATCAAATTGAGTATCAAACTCTTGAAAAATCACAACACTTGATCTATAAACTAGATCCATTACTAAAGAATTACCCATAGGAGTAAATACACATAATGGCACATATAATGAATCCCAAGACAACTCTAACCGCGGGCATAATAAGAAGACGCATAAGAATAAGTGGATCTCAGATCAAATAAAGAAAAACCCAATAGATGGAACATGAAGAACGTACCTATAATAATAACATCCAAAAACTCAGGCTCGGGTCTAGCATGTATGGCATACAACTGCGCCCACCACTTGGTTGGTCTATTGACCAATATCCTAATCTACCTACTTGAGAATCTCCATGAGCACCATAGGGATTACCCGGATGACCATGCATACCATCTCTAAATTAGGGTGGAACTGCTCAAATCGGTGAAACACTCTAAGCTAGAGGAACCATCGATCCATGACTGGGCACTCTCTTGAGAAATGGCCAAACCCCCCCCCCCCCAATCATAACATGCCCCAGGTGATTTACTAAAACTAAAAGATTAAGCTGACCTAGAATAACCACCGTGACTAGAATAACCAGAATATGAACCCCTCAAAGGCTCACTACTCTGTCTAGGATGATCACTATAATTAGACTGAGCTTTATCGATAATCTAATATGCGTCCTGAATGGGCCAACTAAACTGACCTTGATGCTGGTATGATTGATGAATAGGGTACCTACCCTCTGTACCACTTTCTCTAAACCATGACCCACAATATCTCCCATTGAAACTACCCTGATATCACGACCTCTTATCTTTTCTCTCTTGGGCCTCAGATGCATCTCCTCATTAACCTAAGCATGATCAGAAACCTCAGTAAATGATCTACCGACAAAAACCAAACTCTGTGTAGACATGCAAAGAGAAAGTCTCACTCTACGAACAAAACACTGAACCCTCTCATACTTAGTAGTAAGAATAGAAGTAGCATATTTATCCAACTTATGAAATCAATCCTCATACTTACCACAGTCATGGAACCGTACTCTAACCTCAAGAACTGATCCCTCAGATCATCCCTAAGGCTGTGAAATATATACTTCTCCAAGAAGATCTCAGAGAACTAAGTCTATGGAAATATGGGAGACCTAGCTAGCCTAGAATCAATATGATGTCTCTACCAATGTTGAGATTCTATGTCCAATAGAAAAGTAGTGTAATCAACACCATGGGTCTCTACTAGGCCTAACTTATGGAGCCTATCCTCAAAAGCAATCAAGAATTCATAAGCATCCTCACCCGATGCACCAGAAAACCTAGGTGAAGCCAATATCAAGAATTTACCCAACATCTTCCACTCCTCAACTAACATATCAGGATGGATAACTACCAGCTGTGCAACTACTAGTGCAAAAGGGACCTCAAATCTTGGAGCTGCAGCTACAGGCTGCGGCCCTGCCTTAGTACTACTATGATCTGCAGACTATGTACCATCAGATGGTGCACCACAAACCAATTCGAAGAGCTTAACAAATGAATACCTAATCACTAAAGAGGAAATAAACCCCAATGAATCCTGGTTTGGTCACTAACCTACTATTGGCTGGGGAAGAAGAATATCCAACTCAGAAGAAGAAACAGGGTTCGGTGAAGGCCCCTGTTCCTGGCCCCTAGTTTGGGATATATCTCTAGGTTGTCCATGACCTCTATATCATCCACAAACAATGATAGGATCCGTAAGATCAAACTCGAGATCCTCGTCTCGTGTAGCTGTAGCATATGTCCTAGCCATTTGTAAAAAAGTGAAACTAATGGAATTATTTAGAAACAAACTCAAATTCTTAGCAAGAAATGAGTGCAAGAAGTTAAGAACTCAAAATAATTTCCAATAGACTCCTAAAGATAAGAAACAAACACCATTATTCTAATTCGCAGGACTCTACTTGACACTTTCTTTTGTACCAATAATATTTATGAACCTAGGCTCAAATACCAATTTGTAATGTCCCAATTTATGAGTCATGATGGAACCTACCTTATCCCTCTAATAGGTAAGCTAAACCGTAGCTTGAAGCTATAAGCAAAGGTGTAATTTGATAGAAAAGGGCATAAAATCCAAAACTTTGCGACCAAATACTTACAATAATAATAAGAAAATGATAATAGTTTGAAGATAGATAAAACATCAATTTCCATCCCACAACCTAGTAGTGTTAGTACAAGATCTACTACAAAAGGAACATAAGTACTAAAATAGTCAAATACAAATTTGTCTAGAATAGTGAATGACTAGACATAGATAATAGAAGAAAATGGGTCAATTCCAACTCTGAGAGCTCACCTTATCTCTAAAATCAAATCAGCATGATCATCACATCATTGGTGTCCACTAGTACTTAAATCTACACCTAAAAAGTACAGAAGTGTGGTATGAGTACCAAAACCACGGGTACTCAGTAGTCATTATTGGACGACTGAGCTAAATTATGATATAAATACAATAAAATGCGAGACAAATAATCTAAGTCAAGGTAAAAGGTCAAACAAGGAATAGCATGTCAATACTATAAATAAATAAGTGAAATAGATGTAATATGGAAGAAAACATAAATAATGAAACTAGACTAGCCCCAATTAGTTAGTAAGTGTAGAAAAGTAAATAACCCAACGCGGGACCTCATAAGCCCGAAGGGTGTAATTAAAGGAAAGTAAATAACCAAAGATCCATAAATTTGCTGAATATCAATCTATAAAGATGAATCCATCCATCTTAAATCATATCATAAATAACACTTAATGCCAGCCTCGAACTAGGACTCAATATCATCATTATTATTATTTGCCAGACATGGTCATAATATCATTATCAATTGTCAAACCTGAACCAAAACTAAATATCAACAAACCATCGGGTTTGCCCTGAATTATCACCAACTCTCAAATCCATACTAATATAAATATCACACATCTAATCGCCTCAAACTCCTAAATAAGTATTTCAAAGGGGTATAAAAAGCAAGAAGTTTACTAGAGCTAACATAAGTCTCTGACTAAGGGGGATCGAACTCCCAAAATCTGTTCTAAGGAAAATTATATCACGGACTAGGCTAAGGTATCTAAATTCACTTCTAGATGTTACAAAAGATACAAGTATAAATATGATAGCAATTCTTCCAAAATCATGAGCAACTAAGTCAATTCCATCTAAATTATGGTTCCTTAATAGGCTAAATAGTCCAAATAATACTAATTTTTATCAAACATACCTCTAAAACCTAAATCTCATCCAATAACTCGCATAATATAATAATTATACCACGAATTATCTCAACCTATGAAGAAGGTGAACCTAGAGAATAGCCCAAATAATTTGCTAAACTGATGATTTCCCCTTTTGAGAAGCTTTTGGAAGATGCCACACTATTAAAATATCTAATCTACTATTCAATATGAGAACAATTATACCCATATTGCACTATCGTACTTTAAGTCCAAAATCACTTAAAAATCCCATGTGGGGACTGTTTGCAAAATAACCCTTTCAAAACCAACAACATATTCCATGTGGGGACTGCTTGCGAAATAACACTTTCAAAACCAACAATACATCCCTCTATTCCAAAGAAATATTTACCCTGAAGAGTAGGTGAATTTCGAGCTTTAATGGTGCTACAAGCAACCTATGAATATTCTAGTGATTTTGGAAAAAGATAAAGGATTTAATAATGAAATTGATGAAAAATTACCAATAATTTGGAGAAGAAATGCATTATTCAATCTTACAAAAACCCTAAAATCACCCACTAATAGATCTCCCAAGTTTTCACTATTCTTAATTTCTACACTCTTAGAAATTGGTGTAAAATAGGAGAAATCAAGCTATGTGGGGAAATTTCTAGTGTTCTCAAGTGTCCAAGTGTCGCTTAAGTGGACACTGAGCCGCTTAAGTTATAGTGGCTTAATTTACCAAGTGTTGCTTTAGAAACACTGGTTAACCTCTGCGCATATCACTTAAGCGACCTTTGGCTACTTAAGCGACCATCACTTCAGCGCCAAAGGCATTACTTAATGAAACACATTGGGTTTGGGACCTTTAGAATTTTTTTTGGATTTCTGGGTTCTGGACATCATACGATTGGTGGGTACCAGTCATATACTAGGGTATTAGGGGTATGCCTTGGTTGTATGCTCACCAGTGATTGATGGTTGGTTGAATTTGGTTTCTGGAATGGATACGACTTAGGTGGTACGAGTCGTATTGGTGGATACAGGTTGTTGGGTTTGATTTTTTCCTTCACTTAATCTTAGATTTGGTAGCCTAACTTGGATCTGAGTATGAGTTGCTCACCATGAGTCATAAGCCACTGTACGATTCGTACCATGGACTCGTATGGTGGATAGTGTTCAACCCTCTTGTGATTCTATCCCGCAGGGGTACTGGTCAAAGGTACCGAGCATATGCTTTGGGTATGACTTGGTATGGGTAAGTAGTACCTTAGATAGTGTTGAGTCCAAGGGGGAGGCCTAGGGTATAAGTGATGGGTACCACTCGTATTGGAGGGTACAACTGGTATAGTTAGTGTAATACCCCACCCTTCTTCTAGTTCAAATTCATCTCTAGAACATCAAAGATCTTGATTAAAAGATGAATATATTTTATTCCATGTGAAATTTTTAAGATTGTGACTTTTTATCCTGTGGGAAATCGAATAAGCTTTTCATCGATGCCAAATTTGCCCAAATTCGACACTCGGGTAAAGAGTTAGAGCCATTTTAGTGAGACAGTGTACCACATGGTACTCTAGCGCGTCGTGGAACAAGCCAAATTATCAATTGTCAAAATCCAGTAAGCCTCCGCGATTCCACCGCATCGCGGTGGCTTTCCAGTTCGCAACCAAGGTGGCAACGCGATTTCCACCGCGTCGCGCCTAGGCTCAATTTCTCAATTATCTAATTTCCAGTAAGCTGGCGCGATTATGGAGCGTCGCACCAACATGTAAAATTAGGATTATTTTTTCAGTTCTGGATTTTAATTTCAAGGGCAAGACGGTAATTTTGTTATCCCTATATATACTCTTTAACATGAGATTTCTCATTATTTTACCCAAATATACTAGTTTTCTCTCAATTTTCTTCAAGAACAACCATTAGGGTTCATAGCTCAAGACCCAAGTCATCAAGATTCCTCTGTAAATCTTTCGAGAATTTTATAACAAGGAATGCAGATGTTGATTCTTGGGTTCCTTCCACCCAAGAAGTTCAAGAATCCTTTTCTAAATTCAAAGATCTTATATTTATGAGTTTTCATGATTCATGTGAATTGAAATTGAAGTTCATATTATTATTGAGTTTTAATTCATGTTTTGTTTACAAAGTTTCAAGCTTTGATCCTAGTATGTGATATTCATGTGATATTCATGATAAACCCTCTGCAAGTTGCATGTTAGGTGATGTGTTTATGTCAAGTAAGTGTAGAAATATTGAATAACCAAAGCATACTCCTAATATGTTTGATAGAATGCTTAAGTAAAGATAATAGTTCCTATTAAGTATGTTAAGCATGAAATCCCCAATTTTGTGATAACTAGTGCATGCCAAGCGTTTGTTGAAATGCCTTAGTGAATGTATTATGATAAGTTGCATGCATTCTTATCCATTTGTATTCTTTATTGAACAACTATGAGATATTAGTATGCATTCCCTATATATTTACATGTTTATGACATTCAAGTTATTGACGAGATATTGTATTGATTGTGTTGTGAGTGAAAGTCCATTGTCATGATATTCAAGTGTGGTCCTGTCTTATTTATTTCTAATATCGAGTCCTGTGCGTATTTATACCTGAAAATTTAGCTGCGTGTCTAGAGCCGAGTTAGTTTCAAGATAATTTCAGTTGTGCTATGACCAGTAGAATTCATCCAGTACAAAACTTCAGAAAATTCAGTAATCTCAGTACTAGTTCAATTCAGTCTTAGTATCAGTCTAATCTAACTCAGTATTCAGTTCTGATTCAATAGTATTCAGTAGGATCCAATATTCAATTTAGACTTCAGTGAAACTCAGTAAACTAACAAGAATTTAGTAGCATTCCGTCAGATAACAGAACTAAGTAAATTCAATTAGCTCAGTCAAGCAAGATGACTAGTAATAGATTCATCTTAGCCTAAAACAGTCTAGGAATCAGTTCAGTGTCTATTCAGTTGGGAGTAGGATTCAGCACCAAGCAAGGGCAGGGATGACAACTTCCTCATTATTTTAGGCAGAGTCGTTAATAACAATCCCTGCACTCCAAAACTATGTAGCCAGTGCAGGATGAGGAGTCACCCATCATATTAGGCTTGACTACCTCCCCGGAGTCACCCGTTATATTAGGCTTGGCTCCAACCAGGTGTCACCTATTATATTAGTCATGTCATGCTTAGTTTAGAGAGAAGTGTCTTTACCCGTAGCACGGTAATGACACCCTTCCAACTGGGGTTACAGGTTAGACCCCAAAGAAGCTAGAAGGGGTATGTCAGTTAGATGACCACCTCCCACAGTCTCAGTTTCAGATTCAGTCTCAGTAATGGAATTCAGCTGAGGAGTCACCCGTTATACTAGTCTTGACTACCTCTCAGAGATCACCTGTTATATAGGCTTGATCTTTTATTCAGACAATCATATTTATTATCAGTAGACTTAAAGATCACCCATTATATAGGCTTGATCTCAGATTCAGACAATCATATTCATTATCAGTAGACTCAGAGGTCATCCATTATATAGGCTTGATCTTAGACTCAGACAATTATATTCATTATCATAGACTCAGAGGTCACCCGTTATATAGGCTTGATATCAAATTCAATTTATCAAGTATCAGGCATCATTACCAGTAAACTCAGAGGTCACCCGTTAAATAGGCTTGATCTCAGATATAATAAATTAGTATTAATATCAGCAAGATTAGACATCAATCTCAATAGACTCAGTTATTATGTCTCTCAGCATTAGTAAACTCAGACATTAGTACTAGTAGACTCATCATCAGTAAGTCAGTATTCAGAAACCAGTATTTAGAGTTCGTATTCAGTGTTACTACGATTCCAGTTTTGGTTTGTGCATTCATGCACATGTCCTCATTTAGTACTCTCATGTTATTCAGTTAAGCTATGTTTATGCATAAGCCCTTGTATTTAACCTTAACTCATCTAGAATACCAGTAAATTCAAAGTACCGACGCATACTTTCTCTTGCTCTATGGTGTCTTATACAATAGGTTCTGAACTGCCAGATCCAGAGCATCCTTAGTAGTCCAAACTCAGTCAGCAGCAGTAGACGTAGCAGTGAGTCCTCTTCATTCGAGTATGATCCTTATTTTATTATGGCATTAGACTCAGTTTATTTTCAGTAGACGGAGTTAGTTGGGGACGTGTCCCATCAACTCCACAGTTCAGACAAGTTTAGAGGCTTTTCGGATAAATGTATTTGTATTCAGTTTTCAGTATTGAGTATTTTTAGATATTTGAACCTTATGACAAGTTTTCGCCAGTTTTTCCCATTTATTTTAGTATATTATACATTTCTCAGGTACATATATCAGAAAAGGGTTATCTTGTGTTCCTTTGAGATCATGAGCCCCGTGTGGCATTCCGATTCCAGAAAATTGGGGCGTTATAGTTAGTCGTACCCTCTGACGAGAATTTTATACAATTTAAGTGAGGTCAATTTGGACATTTCTCCACTTAACCTAATAAGGCCCCACAAATTTTAATACACTTGGGAGGTTATTTGACCTATAATTCTATTCTTTAACTGTAATACCCCGGAAATTTTTCGTTGAAATTTTGTGCGTAAACGTGTTGGGTTCTATCTTCTAGAATGAATTATAATTTTTCCAAGTGGAATGTCTTAGATTATGACACACCATTTCATATAGTATCAAATAAGCTTTCCAACGATATGTGGATCATCCAAAACGGACACCCGAGCGATGAGTTATGAACATTCCAATCGAACCATGAATAGTAGTGAACAGTAAAACGTGCAGGAAAAAAGTACTGAGGCCTGGCGTATTTTTGCTCCAACTTTAAACGATCATAACTCCTTGTACATAATGATCTGGATGATCTACTATATATCAATGGAAATCTCTGCGAGTCCTCTTTCCGATGAAATTGGTTTCATCCAATTTGTCTATCGGAGCAAAACGTTATGGTCGATCTACTTCAGCCTATCAAAAGTGAATTTTTGGGTCAACTTCAAATAATCATAACTCCTCATACACAATTATCTGGCTGAGATACTATATATCAATGGAAAGATATGAGAGTCCTCTTTCTAATGAAATTGGTTTCATCCAATTTAGATATCGAAGTAAAATGTTATGATTGATCTACTTCAGACTATCAAAACAGTCCACCAAAGGACAGATGCGAGAATTATTTGATTTTTAGGGGCGTTTTGGTCATTCCCCCTCACCCAAAATCCATCCAAATCCTATATTAAATCCTATTAGAAGTATTATATGTTATATTTCATCAAATTCCCTCAAAGAGAAAACCCTAAGCTCCTACATCCAACTTCAAGAACCTCCAAAGTTCACCATTAATTCTATAAATTTATTCAAGATTCCATGTTGCTAGTTCAAGAACTCCAAGAACCATAATTCAAAGGCATGATTAATATCTCAAAAATGAGTATCGATCTAAAGTTCATCATTCAAGGTATGTGGGGTTTTTAAACAAGAACAATCTTTCGTTCTTGTGCCCAAAAGTAATTTACTTTACGAAGATATGATCTTTATATGCTTATTATGATTTTGGAGCATGAACTTATATTCTATCTTGGTTATCTTGAGATTATGATGTCTATGACTTTGAAAAGTTGAATTTATATGAAATTATGACTTAAGGCATGATGCTTGAAAGAAATTTACTATGATTTTGATATTTGGGTCTTGAACCCCATTTGAAATTGTGTCTTTGAGAAAATGTGTGATATATGCACATTGATGTTGAATATTTGAGATGTTTTGAACGATTTGACCTTTTGGTCGTGAATGAGTTATTTTGAACTCGACTGTGAAACAAATCCACATTTTTGTTGATTATGATAAAGGGGTAGTAAATTGGCTCCCGATGAAAATTGTTGAAGTGTTTATTGTGGATTTTTTTTAATGTGAGCCTGAGGCTGATTTAAATTTCTGAGCTAAGTCCGAGAGTAATCTTTAGCACTGAGTGGGAGGTATAAAGTGACCTTACTTCCCTAGAGCTACGTGCCCTCGTAGGATGTGAGCCTGAGGCTGATTTATATAGTGATCACTAGTGTTTTTGAATTGATACTGGAAGTCCTACTCCAATGGCAAGGATAGGACGGCTCTCCCCAATGTGGGTTGTACGTTGGACTCCATGTAGCTCACATGGTTTATGTCGGTTATAGTATCTCCCAATGTGTGTGTGTGTACTCTTCTATCTGAGATGAAAACATATTTGCTTAAAAGGCTGAGTTTGAGAAAGTCATTATTCTTAAAAGATTTAAGGAATATATTCTAATGAGAACTGACATGAGATTTGATTGTTTTGATGATTTGAAATTGAGATGAAAGTGAATTGAGAACGTATTGTAATGACTCACTTGTTTTACTTTACATGTATTATTCATCCATGATTTTGATGATTTAATTCGAGCTAAGTGAGTCATCTATATCAGCATGCATAATTTTATAAACTCTGATGATATTAAGATATTATTTTATAAATGCATTGCACCCCCATATGCTCGGTATCTTTCCATGGTATTGACCCACATATTCGTATGTGGGCTACGTTTACTCGAAATGTAGGTACAAGGTATAGTTGCATCTTCGGATCCAGTCAGTTCGTGGTATCCAGTCAGCAGGTGATGAGTCCTTTTGATTCAAGGGCTTGGGTTAGTTATGCAGAGTTTATAGTGTTATATTTTCTTTATTCAGTCGTATTGAGTTGGGGTAGTCGGGAGTCATGACCCGACTACCTAGAGTCAGTACTAGTAGAGGTTTCATAAACAGTCAATAGAAGTTGATGTATTTTGTTTCAATTTTGGTTGTATAGGCAGAATTGTAATCCTATAAAATTCCATTTTTGTATCGATCAAATTCAAAAAAGAGTTAATTTTTGTTGATTCGTATGGATTTGTATTTTTATTCAGTTGCTTATGAGTTATGCCAGTAGAAGGGTTAGCTTGGGGTCACTTGTGACCTTAAGCACCGTGTGACGTCTCGGGACCCAATTTCGAGGCGTTACAAACTTGGTATCAGAGAACAGAGTTCAAGTGTCCTAGGGTGTCTATGAAGTTGTCTCTAGTAGATTCTTGCGGAACGGTATGGAGACGTCTGTACTTTTCTCCGAGAAGCTACAGGGCATTTAGGAAATGTTTCCCTTCTTTCAAGTCTAAGATCGTGCTATAAAAAGGTTCTCCAAGAAGCTTATATAGATTCTCATCTTACTCTATTCTGGCCAAATCTGCCTCATTTTCAAGGTATCAAAAACAGTTAAGCTTAATTCTCCGTAGATAGTCATGGGATTTTAAGAGAGCTAGAAAGTATCCTGTCAGTGATTTTGAGTTCCAAAGATTGAAGTACTTTATTCATGTTCATAAAAATCGTGAACTAAGCCTAGGTTAGATGTGCTTTCAGATTCCTCCTCAGAATCTACAATGTTAATCTATACTTCTCCCTCTATGTATTATTTTTGAGATAACATGATTCGCAAGCTCCAGTTCTTCCCCAGGTAATGCTTCTATATTTTCTAAAAGAAATTTCAAAAGTTACACAAAGGGTTTGAGAGGAGCTCTCTAGTGTGTTAAGTTCCTTAAGTTGAAAGTTATGCCCTCATTCTTATGAGTTATTTAATTATGACAGAGTAGGGTGTATTCTTAGATCATTGAATGTTGTGTGTCAAGTTTCTATCTCTTGTATTATGTAATCTTATTATCATTATGTTTGTGAAAAATCAAAGTCTAGTGAAGTCGTGTGGGGCCTATTTCGATTCACTAGCATAGTTACTTTGTTAGTCATATAACTTTCTTGATCAAAACACAAAACCAAAGTCTAGTGAAGCCGTGTGAGGCCTATTTCGATTCACTAGCAACTTGTTATTTATCTTGTCGTTCCTGTGTTAGTTGAAAGTGTGGGTTTAGAAGTATAGTGACAAGAAAGGTGGTAAGGGCGATTTATTGAATATGTATATCTGAATTTTTTCTTATGATTGAATTAGTAATGAAGTGATATACCCTTGTTTGTTAGTTTAGTGAAAGTTAGAGGAGGATTTATTAGTTAAGGTGGATTGTTGTTTTCTTAGGGTAAGGAAAGAGTTATTGATGGTATTTGTGGTGTTAGAAAAGTATAGGTTATTGATGAAAGTACTTGGTGGGTAAGTGTTGTTAATCTAGGCGCTCTCCAGATTGCAAGAGGAAGTTAAGTTAAGATGTAGAGAGCTATGAACTATGTTAAGTTGTGTATGAAGGATAGATAGTAGTGACGGGTGAAAGAAGGATGTGTTAATGGATTGTGAATAAGATAGGCTATATGATTAGGACCAATTATTATTCTTATGAAGTTTAAGTGGGCTAGTGTTCATGGATGTATTGTTTTATAATCTTCACGTGGGAGTTATGCGTGAGATGGAGTTGTAAATTATGTGAAATGTGAGACCTTAAGTTTGAACGATTGGTGATCATGAAGCCGAATGTAACGGTTTCCGAATTAATGGTATTAGTTGCCGGAAGTGACCTAATAGGCTTGAACAGTGTACACAAGAGTTTAAGTGTAGTTGACTTGTAATTAAGTTTAATATTATATTATGATGAGAAAGTTCACCCAAGATATTATGGGACTGCTTTAATTTCGAGGATTAGTGTATGTGGTGTAGTGAGTCGTGCCATGGGATTGTTAGATGGATAAATACTAGTTAGACGATAGATGATGTTTTGATGGCTAAGTTAAGGCGAGGCGTATGATTGGAAATGTTGATCCTCTTAAGTGTAATTTTGATTCTTATGGGTTAGAAACATAAGTTCATAGGCATGGTATTAGAGGGAGAAGATAGAAGTAGCATGGTCTATCAAAAGGTTAGAAAGTATTCAAGTTGAGCTAATAGAAATAAGAGTTGAAGCACTAGATGGTGTACATTCCGGCGATAGAGATGTTCATGGAGATTCAAAATTAGTAAGCATTTGAGAATTTGAGTGGTGGCTTAAAGCTAAGGGGGAGATGATAGAACAAGTAGTCAAGTCAAGCTTTTACATTTTAGTAGAAGTAACAGTAAGTTGTAAATTTGCTGTGAGAAAGATCGGTGCTTGACCCAATGTTATTTCAGTATTTTCAGCTGTCCCAAAACCTACTCATGCTTTACATTTCAGTTCCATGATCTTAATTCATGTTCATACACGTGATGGAGAATTACATACTCTTCTAGTTTCCAAAAATGAGAAATTCCAGTTCTTCTAGCAGTTGGAATCACATTCCATAAGTTATGAGCTCCAAATTCAGGGCATGCCTCCCATGACTCATATACTCAAGTTTTACAGTATGTTCAGTTCCAGTACTCTGGCAATACTCTTATTGATCAGTGAGATTCAGTTTCCGTTATGGGTGTCTTCAGTTTTGATACCTTAATGAACCCATTGTATTTGATATTTTATTCCTAAGGCCTCAATAGAGAGAGTCAAGTTATTTAGATTATCCCTTTATGTTTCAGGTCTTCATGATTTAAAATTTTGTGACCTTTTCATTAAGTCAAGCTAATGGTGTTGAGCAGTTGTCTAGAAGGGAGAGAAGATACTACCTTATCTATGATAGAAGATGGTGTGCTCACGGCGGTGAAGTGAAGTTAGATTGAGGCTAAGTCCTAGATACATACCGTGGTTAGTAGAAGTTTTAAATGTTTATTTGGAAAGATTGTTGTGCATTGGTTTTATACACTTCTATGAGGTTGTAGGAATAGTAATACAAAGTTTTTGTGTATAGTTCAATTGGTTGAGAAAATGTTATGTGTGCCGTTTAAAGAATTGACCAGTATGTGTGAATGCTGTAGTTGATGGAATCTTAGAGAAAGCGAGGAAGATTCTTTATGAGTGTTCGTTTAGAGGTGCATGTGCGAAGTGCGTATGTGGTTATGAGTATAGGCTTGAATGTTATGATTGTATATCTAAAAGAATGCACTGCAAGTTAGCGGATCCCTAGTATAAGATTGTATGTGGTTGTTGGAGTAGCAATAAGAGTTATGTTTGAAGTGAGGAGTTGTGAGGCTCAGTGTGTATTGAGGTTCATGATATAGATTAATATTATAGTGTTATGTGGCGTATCTCATGAGTACTTGGAGTTAGGCTTGAAAATAGTCGAGGGAGTAGTTGGGAAGTGTTGCTAAGTTTGGAAGTAAGGAGTTATGTTTCCCAAGACCTAGAAATTCCTATCTTAATTTATGCCATATGGGTCCTTGTTCCCATACGATAGGATTGTATCAAATTATGGTTCATTTTCTCCCCGAACAATGTCATTTGAATCTTTTGGAGGGAGTGTTGAGGGACGTTTCATTTGGGCGCAAGTGGTCCTTCTTTTGATGAGATCCCCTTCGAGACCGTTGATTCTTAGTCTCTGAATAAACCAAAGATATCGATTCCTTAAAATCAGTCTCCTTTGTTTAAGATCCAACTATGTGACCATTCTCATTATGAATCGCATGTTCTATGAAGTATTCGAAAGTTTGGAGTGAAGTAAGTGGATTGACTTCATTATCCCAGCCTTTTGTCCTCATTTCCATGGTATTCTGTACTTATTCATCGATATTCGAGGATGAATGTTTCCAAGGGGGAGATGATGTAATACCCCGGGAAATTTTTCGTTGAAATTTTGTGCGTAAACGTGTTGGGTTCTATCTTCTAGAATGAATTATAAATTTTTCATGTGGAATGTCTTAGATTATGACACACCATTGCGTAGAGTATCGAATAATCTTTCCAACGATATGTGGATCATCCAAAACGGACACCCGAGCGACGAGTTATGAACATTCCGATCGAACCGTGAATAGTAGTGAACAGTAAAACATGCAGGAAAAAAAGTACTGAGGCCTGGCGTATTTTTGCTCCAACTTTAAACAATCATAACTCCTTGTACATAATGATCTGGGTGATCTACTATATATCAACAGAAAGCTCTGTGAGTCTTCTTTCCGATGAAATTGGTTTCATCTAATTTCTCTATCGGATCAAAACTTTATGGTCGATCTACTTCAGCCTACCAAAAGTGAATTTTTGGGTCAACTTCAAATGATCATAGCTCCTCGTACACAATGATATGGGTGAGATACTATATATAAACGGAAAGATATGAGAGTCTTCTTTCTAATAAAATTGGTTTCATTCAATTTGGAAATCGGAATAAAACATTATGGTTGATCTACTTCAGACTATCAAAACAGTCAACCAAAGGACAGATGCGAGAATTATTTAATTTTTAGGGGCGTTTTGGTCATTCCCCCTCACCCAAAATCCGTTCAAACCCTACATTAAAGCCTATTAGAAGCATTATATGTTATATTTCATCAAATTCCCTCAAAAAGAAAACCCTAAGCTCCTACATCCAACTTCAAGAACCTCCAAAGTTCACCATTAATTCTGTAAATTTATTCAAGATTCCAAGTTCCTAGTTCAAGAACTCCAAGAACCATCATTCAAAGGCGCGATTAACATCTTAAAATTGAGTATCGATCTAAAGTTCATCATTCAAGGTATGTGGAGTTTTTCAACAAGATTATCTTGAGATTATGATGTCTATGACTTTGAAAAGTCGAATTTATATGAAATTATGACTTAAGACATGATGCTTCAAAGAAATTTACTATGATTTTGATATTTGGGTCTTGAACCCCATTTGAAATTGTGTCTTTGAGAAAATGTGTGCTATATGCACGTTGATGTTGAATATTTGAGATGTTTTGAATGATTTGACCTTTTGATCGTGAATGAGTTATTTTAAACTCGACTGTGAAAGAAATCCACGTTTTTATTGATTATGATAAAGGGGTAGAAAATGGGCTCCCGATGAAAAATGTTGAAGTGTTTATTGTGGATTTTCTTTAATGTGAGCCTGAGGCTGATTTAAATTTCTAAGCTAAGTCCGGGAGTAATCTTTGGCACCGAGTGGGAGGTATAAAGTGACCTTACTTCCCTCGAACTACATGCCCCATAGGATGTGAGCCTGAGGCTGATTTATATAGTGATCACTAGTGTTTTTGAATTGATACCGAAAGTCCTACTCCGATGGCAAGGATAGGACGGCTCTCCCCAACGCGGGTTGTACGTTGGACTCCATGTAGCTCACATGGTTTATGTCGGTTATAGGATCTCCCAATGTGTGTGTGTGTACTCTTCTATTTGAGATGAAAATATATTTTCTTAAAAGGCTGAGTTTGAGAAAGTCATTATTCTTTAAATATTTAAGGAATATATTCTAATGAGAATTGACATGAGATTCGATTGTTTTGATGATTTGAAATTGAGATGAAAGTGAATTGAGAACGTATTGTAATGACTCACTTGTTTTACTTTACATGTATTATTCATCCATGATTTTGATGATTTAATTTAAGCTAAGTGAGTCATCTATATCAGCATGCATAATTTTATAAACTGTGATGATATTAAGATATTATCTTATATATGCATTGAACCCCCATATGCTCGGTATCTTTCCATGGTATTGACCCACATATTCGTATGTGGGCTACATTTTCTCGGAATGTAGGTACAAGGTATAGTTGCACCTTCGGATCCAGTCAGTTCATGGTATCCAGTCAACAGGTGATGGGTCCTTTTGATTCAAGGGCTTGGGTTAGTTATGTAAAGTTTATAGCGTTGTATTTTCTTTATTCAGTCGTATTGAGTTGGGGTAGTCGGGAGTCATGACCCGACTACCTACAGTCAGTACTAGTAGAGGCTTCATAGTTAGTCAGTAGAAGTTGATGTATTTTGTTTCAATTTTGGTTGTAAAGGCAGAATTGTAATCCTGTAAAATTCCATTTTTGTATCGATCAGATTCAGAAAAGAGTTAATTTCTGCTGATTTGTATGGATTTGTATTTTTATTCAGTTACTTATGAGTTATGCCAGTAGAAGGGTTAGCTTGGGGTATCTTGTGACCCTAAGCACCGTGTGACATCTCGGGACCCAATTTCGGGGCGTTACATTAACACTGAGAAAACACTTTATAATCTTCTCTAAATTTCTTGGGCAAAGAAAGCAAGGGTTTCATCTTAAGGATTGATTTGGGGATTGTATTTTTGATTTCTCTCCATCATCTACTCAATTTAATGAATGTAATCCTTCTCTCATTATTAGTTCCAACTAAAGAAATATTTTGTAAATTATTTTAATGGCTTAATTGTTATGTGGTTTTGGGTTTTCAAATAAATATTGGGGTTTTTGGTTATAATGGCTTAGTTATGGTTTTCCCATGTTTTAATTATGTATTTACATGTTTTAGTGGTGGTTTGGATACTTTGTTGTATGTGAATAGTTAATTGGTATTTGATTTTGGTTTTGGAAACACTATGCCCCAATATGTTTGATAAAATGCCTATGAGAAGAATGTTTTTACTATATTATTGGAGTTTTTAATGGAACTATTGCATGGTATGGTTTGGTGATGGAACCCTAAATGGTAAAAATGGTTTAAATAATTTGGAATGATTAAATGGAATAGTTTGGTGGTCATGGTCATGGTTAATTAAACATATTGTAGGATACAACAGAATCCCCAAAGTAAGCATATTAATGAACAACTTGTGGGGTAGTTGGGTCTCCCCCAAGAAAACATAATAATGAAACACTTTTGGGGTACATGGGACTTTCCCAAGTTAACTTGGTATATGGGTACACGATAATTCCTTAACCTTTTGAGGTTTGGATAAGGACAATACTTGCAAGTTATAGTCAGTATGACGATACCACTATTAATAATCTTGGTTAATAATAAATGGAATAATGGATTGGTTGGTTGGAAATGGTTTTAATTGGGCAATAATGGCAGGGTGTTATAGCTAATCGTAAAGGTGGGAATTCAATAAACAAACACTTGAAACTCATGTTTGCCGACTAGAGGGGTTGGTCATGGAGACCATATATGATACTATAAGGTACACGAGAATCCTCTAAATAGGCTAAGGGTAATTGGGAATCCTCTACTCTTACAGTATCTTTAGTTCGTGTGGCTACATGCATCAGGGCCTATTCAGGGGGTTACACTAGACCCATATAGCCCGTGGGTGGTTTTAGATGGTTAAGATACACATACCCAAGTTAATGTTTTTTAATGCTTTCTAAACCTGGTTCCCATTCTCGACATAGTTATATGTATGTATGGTTTGTATGTATATGGTTGGTTTACTTGGTTTTACTAGATGTCATTATTTTATCCTACTTCTGGCAATTTTCGGGCGGCTGTATCCCCACGCAATATAGGAACTGGCCATTCTACTCCTCCTGTATAGTGATCGGATTTTGGGATCAACTTTTGGATTAAAGTGGTGAGCTTTTATCTTTCCAAAAGGTTCCATTTCATGTTCATGGATGTTTTTACACACTTTGGTTTATTTATGGATATTGGTTCTATTTATGGTTGGGGGTATGTCCCAACCAAATATTGGTTTTCTTTTGGTCAGAGGCTTTTGTGGAACTACTATGGGATTGGCATGAGAGGGATCGATATTGGTGTCAGCCTTAGTATTGGCATTGGTATTGGGGCTGATACCATTGGACGAAATTTCTCTCTATTCCATCCTTTTATGTTATGTAATGGAACTTGGTTTTATTATTGTTTTTGGTTTTAGTTTACGGTAGGGTTATGGCTATTGGTCGGTTTTGGGATGGTTGGACACATTTGGGTCGGTCACGGTTATAGATCTATCCCAGATTCTGGATTGGATAATTTACACTATCTTGTTATATGTTCAAAATTCATCCAACTTGGGGTATGCATTGGACGGTTGAGTTGGGTATTGGGGGTGGTTTATGGTCCTGGTTGGACTTGGAATGCCTATTACAATAAGGCCCCGGGTAGTGTTATGTCAATTTGGTATAAGAGCTTTAGGTTTATGGTCAATTGGGAGTCCACAAAGCCGTGTCGAGTAGAGTCTCTTTTAGGGGTGTGTAGGGCTCCACACTCATAAGGGAGAGGCTACAAAGAATTTAGGAATGTTTCACTTTCTTAGTATTCTGTTTCAAGACGCAAGATCTAAGGTCCTTTCTAATTTTTGTTTGTTTGCTTTTCAGATCATGCCTCGATGATCTAGAATAGAAAGAAACTCTCCTGTCCCATCTAGGGAAAATGTAGAAGGGACACAGGGGATCCATACTTGGTCCAGGGGTCCAGTCCCTAATATTTCTGAAGTTCCACCGGTTGCTACTAGTCCTATTCAAGATGAGGTGACAAATGCAAAATTTTATCAATCGATTCATACTATTTTTCAGTTGGTTGCTGCTCAGTTTGAGTGGGATATATCTGGTGTTTCATCTACTGAGACCACAGGGGTTGGCCAGTTTCTGAAGATGAATCCACCTTATTTTACTGGTGTGAAGGTGAAGGAGGATCCACAAGGTTTCTTGGATGAAATAGAGAAGGTATTCAGGGTAATGCAGGCCACAAATATGGAAGGGGTAAATTTTGCAGCTTATCAGCTTGAGGATGTTGCGTACCAGTGGTACAAGGAGTGGGATAGGGATAAAGGTAATGTTGAGGAGTTGTCCTTATGGGATACTTTCTCAAATATTTTTCTAGATCACTTCTTTCCTTAGAAGATGAGGGAAGAGAAGGTGGAGGAATTTGTCAATCTTAGACAAGGGAAAATGTCATTCAAGGAATATGCCCTGAAATTTCATCAGCTGTAAAGGTATCCTCTAGAATTGGTGTCCGATATAATGGTGAGGATGAGAAAGTTTGCTTCTAGATTATCTCGGGCTTTGATCCTTGAAAGAAAGATTGTGTTGCTGATCAAGGATATGGATATGTCTAGGTTGGTGGCTCATATGCAACATGTGGAGGAAAAAAGAGAAAACAAGCGGAGTTTGGGCTAAGGCCGAGTAAGAAGTTCAGGTCTTCTGAACAAGGTGTTGGGCAAAATTAAGGTGGTTGGGATGGTGATAAATGGCCAAAGAAGAAGTGGGGGAGTTCTATTTTTTTTCTTCTGCTAGTGCCCCTTACCTGAAGCCTTTGGGTGATAGGCGTTAGCAGGGTGGTGATAATTTCTGGACACAAGGTGTCCAATCTCAGGAGAGTGGGCACAATTGGATTTTTTATACCCCCCTTGTTGGTTCTGTGGTCGTCTTCATCGAGGCTTTTGTGAGGGAGGAGGGATAAGTGTTTTAAATATGGTCAGCCAGGACATATGCTCAGAAACTATCTGATTGGTAAGGGTGCTTGGGGAGCTATCAAAGCTCCAATTGCATCATCTTCTGCTCCTGCACCTAATGGTGCTGCTTCAGCACCTGCTCCTACTTTTGGTACCAGTGCGGGTCGGAATAGGTTGTATACTCTTGTATCTCAACACGAGTCTGAGTTATCTCCTGATGTCGTGACTGGTATGTTATAACTTTTTTCTCGGGACGTACATTGCTTGCTTGATCTAGGGTCCATAATCTCTTATGTGACGTTATATATGGTTGTATGTTTTGGTTTTGATCTCGAAGTTATTTCAGATCCTTTTTTTGTTTCTACCCCGATAGGTGACTTTGTTATTTCTAAAAGTGTCTATAGAGGATGTGTGGTATCTGTTGATAATAGATAGATTTTGGTGGATTTGTTTGAGCTAGATATGGTGGATTTTGATATATTAGTGGGATGGATTGGTTACACTCTTGTTATGTGTCCTTAGATTGTCGGACTCGTAAGGTTGTGTTTAGGTTCCTTGGTGAATCAGTTATTAAATGGGAGGTGGTTCCCTAGATCCTAGGGGAAGGTTTATTTCTTATCTTAGAGATCAAAGATTAATCTCCAAAGGGTGTCTCTATCACTTGGTCTAGGTTAAAGATTCTAACTCAGAAGGTCCTTCTTTACACTCAGTTCCGGTGGTAAATAAGTTTGCTGAGGTGTTTCCGGATGCTCTTCTTAGTGTTCCTCTGGATAGGGAGATTGAGTTATGTATTGATTTGGTTTCGGACACTCGTGCAATATCTATTCCTCCTTATAGAATGGCTTTGACTGAGTTGAGAAAACTCAATAAGCAACTTAACTATCTTCTGGATAAGGGGTTTATTTATCCTAGTGTATCCCCGTGGGGTGCACCGGTGTTGTTCATGCTCAAGAAGAATTGTTCCCTTTAGATATGAATTGACTATCAGCAGTTAAATAAGGTAACGATCAAGAACAAATATCCTTTTCTAAGGATAGATGACTTATTTGATCAATTACAAAGTTCCAAGTTCTTTTCTATGATAGATCTTTGGTCTGGGTATCATCATCTTAAGATTAGGGAGGAGGATATCCCTAAGACAACTTTTTGAACTCGATATGGGCACTTTGAGTTCTTGGTGATGTCATTTGGGTTGACTAATGCACCGACGACATTTATGGATTTGATGAACAGGGTTTTTAGGCGGTTTCTAGATTTTTTTGTTATTGTGTTCATTGATGGCATCCTGGTGTATTGTAAGTGTAAGGTGGATCATGCTAATCACCTTCGTGTGGTGTTGCGTACCTTGAAGGAATAATAGTCATATACCAAGTTCTCCAAGTGTGAATTTTGGTTAAAATCTGTAACTTTTCTTGGTCATATTATTTCTTATGAAGGGATCATGGTGGATCCACAAAAGGTGGTTGTAGTTAAAAGGTGGCCTAGACCCACGACTCCAACCGATATTCAAAGCTTCTTGGGTTTGGCTGGGTATTATAGGAGGTTTGTAGAGAGATTTTCTTCTATAGCTTCCCCATTGATTAAGTTGACACAGAAAAAGGTAAAGGTTTCTTTGTCAGAAGCGTGTGAAGGGAGATTTGAGAAGCTTAAGGATAATCTAACTTCAACTCTGGTTTTGACATTGCCTGAAGGTAATGAGGAGTTTGTGGTTTATTGTGATGCGTCCCGGGTGGGACTTGGTTGTGTTTTGATGCAGCATAGAAAGGTGATTGCCTATGCTTTCGGGAAGTTGATGGTGCATGAGAGGAATTATCCTACTCATAATTTGGATCATTTAGCTGTGGTTTTTGCTTTAAAAATTTGGCGGTATTATTTGTATAGAGTGCACATGGACATCTTTTCTAATCATAAGAGTCTACAGTATGTGTTAACTCAAAAAGAGTTAAATCTCAGGCAAAAGATATAGTTGGAGCTTCTCAAGGACTATGATATGAGTCTTCACTACCACCCAGGTAAAGCTAACGTAGTTGTTGATGCTCTTAGTAGGTTATACATGGGGAGTTTGGCTCATGTGGAAAAAGAAAAACGGGAATTGGTGAAGGATATTCACCGATTTGCTAATCTTAGAGTAAGTTTTCTAGATTTCAAGGATGGTGGTGTATTGGTATAGGAAATGGTTCGGCCGTCTCTTGGTGCGGAAATCAAGGAGTAGCACATGCCAGATCCCATCTTAATGAAAATCAAGAGTGATGTAGGTGGGAAAAAGGTAATGGTCTTTAAGATCAGTAGTGATGGTACCTTGGGGTACCAAGGGAAGTTATATGTTCCCGACGTAGATGGGTTGCAGAAAAGGTACTGGCTGAGGCGCATGAATCATACTATGTTGTTCAGCTCGATTCGACTGAAATATATCATGATCTCAAGGAAGTGTATTAGTGGAATGGTATGAAAAGGGATATGGCTAACTTTGTATTCAAGTGCATAGTGTGCCAACAAGTCAAAGTTGAGCACATGAGGCCTGGTGGGTTGTATAATGAAATTGAGTTACCCAAATGGAAATGGGTGGTAATCAATATGAATTTTGTTACTGATCTTTCTCGGTGAATCAATTTATTCAATTTGCTTAATCGTGGATAGGATGACAAAGTCCGCTAACTTCTTATTAGTGAGGACTAACTATTCTGTAGAGTATTATGCGAGGTTATATCTTCATGAGATGGTAAAGCTGCATGGGGTACCTGTTTTGATTACCTCTGATTGTGGAACATATTTTTTATCTCACTTCTGGTGGTTTCTTCAGAAGGGATTAGGAACTAAGGTGAGTCTGAGTACTCTTTTTTATCCATAGACATATGGCCAAGCGGAAAAGACTATTCAAACATTGGAGGATATGCTTCGGGTATGTGTGATTGACTATGGTGGTAATTGGGTTGAGCATTTACCTCTTGTAGAATTTGATTATAGTAATAGTTACCATTCTAGTATTAGAATAGCCCCTTTTTAAGAGTTGTATGGTAGGAGCTGTAGATCTCCTATTGGGTGGTTTGAGCTTGGTGAGGTAGATATGTTTGGTCTGAATTTGGTTTATCAGGCTATGGAATATCTGAAGGTGATTCGGCATAGGCTTAAGGATGTCTAAAGTTGCCAAAAGTCCTATGCAGATGTAAGGCATAGAGACTTGGAGTTTGAGATTGGGGATAAGGTGTTCCTAAAGGTATCCCCATTAAGGGAGTTATGCGGTTTGGTAAAAAGGGAAAGCTCATTCCCCAATTTATTGGTCCTTTTGTGATTTTGTGGAGGGTTGATAATATGGCTTATGAATTGGAGTTACCTTCTGGTTTGAGCTCTATTCATCCAGTTTCTATGCATCTAAGTTGAGGAAGTGTCTTGGTGATCCTTCATCGGGGGTTTCTTTGGAGGGATTGGGTATCTCAGATTCTCTATTTTATGAATATGTACCAGTTGATATCTCTTATTGGCAGGTTTGTTGGTTACGAACCAAGGATATGGCCTCGGTTAAGGTTCAATGGAGGAACCACAAGGTGGAAGAATCTACATGGGAAACAGAGGGGACATGAAGTCCAAATATCCACATCTATTTTCGGCTCTTGGGATTCATGAGGAATGTGTGTTTTCTTCAACATACTTTTGTTTTCAAACTTTGTTAAAAGAAAGATTAATATCTTTGCATCTTTATTTTCTAACTTGTTTAAAGGTTGGATTGATATTCGATAATGCAAATGACTCTGCTGGATTTCCTTACATCTCTATTAAAGATAAGAGTAGAGGCATCTAAGGGGTGTAAATCATGCTTGTACCTACCTTGTCCGTCTTTCAGGGATGAATGTTTCTAGTGGGGGAGACTGAAACACCCTGGGTTTCGAATCCTTAGAAATTTTCTTGGATTTCTGGGTTCTAGAAAACATACGACCGGTGGGTACCAGTCGTATACTAGGGTATGAGTGGTATGCCTTGGTTGTATGTTGACTAATGATTGATGGAGGGTTCAATTTGGTTTCTGGAATGGATACGACTTAGGTGGGTACGAGTCGTATTGGTAGATATGGGTTGTTGGGTTTGGTTCTTTCTTTTACTTAATATTAGACTTGGCAGCCTAACTTGGATCTGAGTACGAGTAGCTCATCATGAGCCATAAGTCAGGGTACGAGTCGTACCATGGACTCGTATTATAGACAGTGTTCAAACCCCTTGTGATTCTATTCTGCCAGGGGTATGGGTCAAAGGTATGGGTCGTATGCTTTGACTAAGTCATACCTTGGATACTGTTGGGTCCAAGGGGAAGGCCTAGGGTATGAGTGGTGGCTACCACTCATATTGGAGGGTACGATTGGTATGGTTAGTCGTACGTCCCTGATGGGAATTTTATGCAGTTTAAGTGAGGGCAATCTGGATATTTCCCCACTTAACCTAGTAAGTCCCCATGTCTTTTAACACACTTGGGAGGTTATTTTCCCTATTATTCTATTCTTTAACACTTAGAATACACTCTCTAATCTTCTCTAAAGTTCTTGGGCAAAGAAAGCTAGGGTTTCATCTTAAGGATTAATTTGGAGCTTGTATTAGTGATTTTTTCCCATCATCTACACAATTTAAGGCATGTAATCTTTACCTCATTATTAGTTCCAACTAAAGGCATATTTTTTTAAAAAAATTCATGGCTAAATTATTTTGTGGTTTTAGGTTTTTAAATAAATATTGAGGTTTTTGGCTATAATGGCTTGGTTATGGTTTTTCCATGTTTAATTATGTATTTACATGTTTTAATGGTGGTTTGGATACTTGGTTGCATGGGAATGGTTAATTGGTATTTGATTTTTGTTTTAGAAACACTATTCCCCTAATATGTTTGATAAAATGACTATGAGAATGCTTTTGCTATATTGTTGGACTTTTTAATGGTACTATTGCATGGTATGGTTTGGTAATGGAATCCTAAATTGTTTAAATTTTTTGCAATGGTTAAATGGAATGGTTTGGTGGTATGGTTATGGTTAATTGAACTCCTTGTGGGGTACAACAGAATCCTCCAAGTAAGCATGTTAATGAACAACTTATGGGGTACATGGGACTCCCCCAAGCAAACATAATAATAGAACACTTGTAGGGTACATGGGACTCCTCCAAGTTAACTTGGTAAATGGATACACGGTAATACCTTAACCTCCTAAGGTTTGGATAAGCAAAATACTTGCAAGTTATAGTCATTATGACGATACCGTTATTAATAGCCTTGGTTAATAATAAATGGAATAATGAATTTGTTAGTTGGAAATGGTTTTAATTGGGCAATAATAGCGGGGTGTGATAGCTAACCGTGAAGATGGGATTTCAATAAATTAACACTAAAAACTCATGTTTGCCGACATAAGGGGTTGGTCATGGCAATCATATATGATACTATAAGGTACACAGGAATCCTCTAAGTACACTGTACATATGTATCATGGAGTGTAAGGGTACTTGGGAATCCCCTACTTTTATGGTATCTCTGATTCATGCGGCTATATGCATCGGGGCCCGTTCAGGGGGGTACACTGGACCCATATAGTCCGTGGGTGGTTTTAGATGATTAAGCTACACATACCCAGGTTAATAGTTTTTAATGCATGCTAAACCCGGTTCCCTTTCCCAATATATTAAAAAAATATATATGTGTGATTTGTATAAATATGGTTGGTTTACTTGGTTTTACTAGACTGCATTATTTTATACTTATCCTGAGTTCATGCTAGCGTTCACTCGCTAATCCATCTCCGGAAGACAATATCCCTATGCGATACAGGAATCGATCATTCTACTCCTCCAGCATATTAATCGGATTTCGGGATCAACTTTTGAATTGAAGTAGTGAGCTTCAATCTTTCTGAAAGGCTCCATTTCATGTTCATGGATGTTTTTACACACTTTGTTTTATTTATGGATATTGGTTCTGGATATGGTTGGGGGAATGTCCCAATTAGATATTGCTTTTCTTTTGGTTAGAGGCTTTTGTGGAACTACTATAGGCTGGCATAGGTGGGATCAATATTGGTCTCAGCCTTAGTATTGGCTTTGGTATTGGGACTGATACTATTGGACGAAAATTCTCACTGTTCCATCCTTTTATGTTATGTAGTGGAACTTGGTTTGGTTATTATTTTTGGTTTTGGTTTACGATTGGGTCATGGCGATCGGTTGGTTTGGGGACGGTTGGACTCGTTTGGGTCGGTCACGGTTATAGACCTATCTACAAGTTTGGATTTAGATAATTATACGCTATCTTTTTATATGTTTGAAATTTGTCCGACTTAGGGTATGCATTGGAGAGTTGGGTTGGGTATTAGAGGTAGTCCCCGATCCTGGTTGGACTTGGGATGCCTATTACGACAAGGCCCCCGATCGAGTCGTGTTACTTAAGAAATACTTGTTGGTCAATCTAGGCCTTTTAAGCTAATAGCTGGCCGTTTAAGAGGACCTTGCTTAAGCGACCCAATGGTTTCTTAAGTGATGCACCAGCACCAGCTGATACTTGAAATTATTTTGAGTCTACACCAACCCCTCGAGATACATTTGGAATCTCATTTATGCAAATGATCTTTGTTACCCTCTAAAATTCAATGTTGTAGACTCAATGATGCAGTCAAAATTTCCATATGAGGTTGTTTTGCTTAAAAGTGGGTCTCACACCAGCGTGCCATTTTTCTTAACTTCCGGTGAATAGCTTGAAATGAGTCTAGGTGCCTTCAGACCCAGACCAAGGATCCTCTTAGCCTAAAATCAATGTTTTGGAGCTGTTGGAACTTTCAGAATTGGCATATGAGGTCCTTTGACTAAAGTTTTAACCCAGTAGCCAATTTTAACCAATGAAGACTTCAAAATGGACAATTGGCTCTAAAAACCAAATGAACTGCCTGATATCTAAACTTTCAGCTCCATCAAGTCATAAATGACTTAGGGTAGCTATAGAAAACTTCTAGATTGCAAAAATGAGTGAAAATTCAGAAAATTACATGGAGGGTCATTATATATGTCCCATCTGAAATGTCTAAATATGTTATAAATATATTACCATATATAGTGAATGTCTACTTTACCATATATAGTGAATATTTATTTATGGAAAAGTTAGAAACCCCAAGGTTAGTTTTCCCCTATAAATAAAGGGGTTTTCCATCCTTTGTAAAAAATCCCATCAACAACCCCTCAAGAGAAATAATAATCACTCTCTCTCCTCTCTCTTTTCTTCTTCTTTTCTGCTTTATATTTCATAACACGTTATCATCACGAGACTCTGTCGTCTCAAATTTGAAGGCTAAGGTATTATTTTCTTTCTTTTGATATTGCTAATAATCTTACAAAATCTGAGTTCAGTGCCATGAGCAAGAACTACCTTTCATGGGTATTGAATGCTGAAATCCACTTAGATACTATGAACATCTAATCAAAATCGTTCTAAGGCTATGATTTTTCTGTGTCATCATCTTGACGAAATTATGAAAATTAAATACCTTACTACTAAGGATCCACTTATTTTGTGGGATATCCTAAAATAAAGATTTGACCACTTGAAGATGGTCATTCTCTCAAAAGCACGATATGAATGCTTGCATCATGAAAATAAGATGTTGGGTTCAAACCCCATCGATTTGTGGCCTAAGACACCTTCATATTAATATGAATAAGACATTGAGTTTGAACATTATGATGATAAGATGTTGGGTTTAAGTCCTATTGATTTATGCCTAAGACGCTTTTATATGGGTAAGACGTTGAGTTTGAATCTCAATGCACCATATTGATGATATTATGACGGCAAAGGCAAAATAATGTGTTTTTAATGAAAAGTCATGAAATATGTCTCATTGAACATGCTCTATTCTCTGGAGTGAATGTGGTAGAAGCGCATAATAAGTCTGAAAGAAAACAAGTGATTGAATGCACGAATATACGTGTGGAGGGACAATATGATAATATCATCAAAAGTGATGATATTTTCTCACGACATATTATGATCATAAGATATGTTAGAGAAAAATTCTCTAGATCATATGTATGCCTCGATTTGCTCTTAAAGTAGAAATATCATGAAAAAGGTTATAAGCTATCAAAATCTGATAGGATTAAGGCACGATTATATTACATTCTTGGGGAATAAGAAACTTATTAATACAAAATGAACTTGATTTTGATGGTATCACAACTCACCCCCGAAAGAGGCAGAATAATTGCGAAGAGTTATTTTGAAATCTACTTCTAAAGTAGTAAATTTGAAATTTATTCATGTAATAAAAAATCAAAAATTTACTAAAGAAAAAAATACATGTCATGGTAAACTTGTGTTTACTACTATAAATGAGTTCATAAGTTGATATGAATGATTGTGACATCTCAAAGATGTGCATATTGAGTATTAGGCATGTATTGAAGAACTAGAAGATTTTTCAAGAATTGTTTATGTTGCTTGTTCTCATGATAAGTTGGTTGTACCAACTAATGTTGGGATTGGATCTCTTAAATTTGAAAAGTATAAAAGGTGAATATGGGCCCGTTCACCTATCATGTGATCTATTAAGATGCATCCATATAAGATGATCACTTGTACATTTATTGTCAACCTGTACTTTGACATTCATAAAGTTGCTTGCTAAATAAAATTGAGTTAACAACATAATTTTTAGATTGTGTAATCAAGACAATTCATCTTGATGATAATGGTTTGGCATTGAATGCCTTCGATAAATAGATAAACCATTACTAATGAGAACAAAGCTTCATTTATTGGTCTGAAATATGATATGTTGCATACAATATCACTTGTATGCATTAGATCAATAAATTATTATTATTATTTCTTCCCTCTCAATTGGTTCAAGGTCAGGAATGAACTATTCTATCTAATAGTTTTGATGTACGGTATATTATTAATAAATATACTATGATGCACAAATATGGATTTCTCAGAGAAGATGGAGGATGTATGTTAGTTTTTCTAAAATAAAGGGGATATTATAAAGCTAAGAAATATGTCAGGAATTATCATTAGATCCTCATTCAAAAGATAATTCAAGTTAAATGCCGAAAGCATCTCATATTTAAGTTGAAAGTGCTCCTATTTTGTGTCCCTAAAGGACAAAATCTATGCATACGTGAAGAGTGGTAGACCAATTGGTTCCAAATGAAATAATACTTGAAAAATAAGGATCAAATAATCATAATAATAAGACAATGTGCTTTTGAAGAGCCTATGACATAACACTTCATGAAACCTTATGAGAGGTTTAGGTACCTGAAAATAATGAAGTGATGAGATCTCAAAATATTATGTCATGCTGTGAACCGATACGAAATGATATATCATCAATGATATATTTGATACAATATTGGTGCAATATTGTAAAAGATTATGAGGATTCAAATTCTACGTTTATTTAAGCATGCTGACGTAGAAACATTTATCAAGTGACATGAAAGGATTCATCTTGGTAAGTATAAAACTTATTTGATTTGCAATCCAAACACTTGACGATGTCACATGTGAAATGTTAAATATTGTCACTTGGCAAAATTTAAATAAAACTTTGTAAGGATTCAAAATGTTTGAAGTATATAAAAGTTTCTGGAAAATTTATTTATAATCCTTATATTGCATAAGTTTATAACTTGAAAATCATTGGAAATCTTGGAGAGTTTTCAAAGTAATAGATTATTTTCTGACATGAGAAATATACCAAATTGAATTGGTTATAAAGTACCGTATCTTAGTACAATTGATGTACTAATGTATCTTGCAACTACTACAAGGCCTAATATAGCCTTTTCCGGTTAATTTATTAGTGTGGTATAATTCTGCTCCTACTAGGAGACATCGGAATGAGATCAAATGCATGATCTTATTTTCTAAAAATTGTAGTCCTGATCTTATTAGTTATGCTGGTGTTGGGGACTTATCTGATCCGTATAAAGCTCAATCTAAAATAAGCGATATGTTCGCATATGGGGATACTGCCATATCTTGGAGATATACAAAGTAGTCTATCTAGCCACTTTATCGAGCCATGCTGAGATAATATCTATTCATGAAGCAAGACGAGGATAAGTAATGTTAAAATATATGATACATATCATTCAAGAAAAATATGGTGTGAAATGTGATAATGTATCCACAATTTTATATGAAGATATGCAGCATGCATAGCACAACTTAAGGGAGGATTCAAAATATGAGATAGAAAAAAGAACACTTCATCAAAGATTTTCTACATACATGAGCTCCAAAAAAATAGTGATATTAATGTGCAATAGATTCATTCAAGCGATAATATGGATGATTTATTCACAAAGTCTTCTTCAATTGCAACTTTTAAGAAGATAGTGCATAAGATCGGGATGCAAAGGCTCAAGGATGTTCTCATTAGGGGGAGTTAATACGTGTTTTAATATTTTTCCCTTACGAGTTTTTGTCCCACTAGTTTTTAATGAGACAGCCTATATGCGCATTGTTAGAGATGTGTGCTCTTTTTCCTTCACTAGATTTTTTCCTACTGGGTTTTTTAGTATGGTTTTAACGAGGCATATTATCTATCAATTAGATATTCAAGGGGGGTGTTATAAATATATTACCTTATACAGTGGATATCTACTTTACTTATTCCCAATAAAGTTCATTGAGTTGTTTATGTTCCTGAGTATCACATTAAAGTTCCATTTTTATTCTTATATTATTTTTGCTGCCTAGATAACTTTATTCATATGTTTACATCATATGTTTATAGTTTCAAAAGCTCAAAAATTGCTACAACCACCAAAAGAACAATCTCAAAATTTTTAAAAAAAGGTAAATTAATCAATATAGCCATGGGTGGCAGCTCAAAGGTTTTAATACCTCACATGAGCTAATCCTAATTGATGTATTTATGGGTGGCATATTAGGGTTATGATACTTGGCATGGGTTAATCCCAATTTTGATGTATTTATGAGTGGCAGGTTAGGGTTATAATACCTAGCTTGGGCTGATCCCAATTAATGTATTTACGGGTAATAGCTCATGGGTTATGATACCTCACTTGGGCCAATGTCAATTTGTATTTTATGAGGACCATATCCTAAGGGTTAAAATACCCAGTATAGGTCATCCTCTTCTACCAGTGATAAGTTGGTTATTGTATCACATGTTATAACATTTATAAAGTAAGGAAGACTAAAGTAAATTAAAGAATGCAATGAAAATTATTCTATAATTATAAGAAAATATGGTATTTTATCCATATTTATACAGTTATATTGATACTTGACTATATTTGAGCTCTTGTTTCACATATAGTCACTTTATATCTTATGCACTCAGCACATTCTTTCGTACTAACATCTCTATTGCTTGGATGCACTGCCTTCATGCCTATAGGTTGTTATATGGATAATGGTTCGTATTGCATATGATTAAGTTCATCTGATGGTTGGTATACTCAGTTATTTTTAGAGTTACTGAATCTAGAGTCTACTTTTACTTTGTATATATAATAGTTACTATAGGGTCTATCCCAATTAGTTATTACCAATTTTTCATCTTATAGGATTGTAGATAGCTAGTAGCCAGTCATAGTCTGGTTGGCCTTTTATTATATTATTGTTATAATCAAGATTATCTCTATTGTATTTTTTGATTCAATTTGGCATTAATTGTTTACTAGTGTTATTTGATTTGGGTTTAGTTGATTAACTAGGTCAAATTTGGTAGTAGGTGTTAGTCATGCCTCTATAGTTTGCTGTTTGATATTTCAGAATGGCAAATAAGTTCCTAGAATTTTTATTAAAGATGTTGTCATGTTGGGATAAATCTATGATGTTAAAAATAAAGGTGTCTGTAGTGAAATAGGGATAGAGTTGTAGTCTCCCCGACTTTCCTCCAAACTTCCTCTTTAGATAAATAGACGACCATTATAGCGAGCGATAGGCTGCTCTAATAGTGGTCTAGATGAGGCATTAGTTACCATAGTAGGTTGATTTTTCTAAAGTTGTGATACTAAGCAGTTTAACAATTGTTAAAGAGATCATTGAATAGTAAATACTCTTGAGTCCATTTTCTAAGTTTATCCCAATAACTCAAAGTGTTCATATATTATGATATTTGGAGAGTAGGGTACGAAACAATATAAGTTGCCTATATACAAAGGATCTATTACCATGAGTTGGTATGCATTGTTTATAAATTTGATTATTAGCATTAGGTTCCATATTGGTATAGATACTGATTGCTTTATTATCAAGAATGGGTTCCATGTATGTACGGTACATTGACTGAGCTCGTCCCTAGTAGGTCATGGCAAAGGGACCCTGTTGTCCCTAGTATTTGTGTATAGTATTGTTAGTCGGGAATTGTTGTCATTGTGTTGTTGCATATGAGTGTATACATCATTGGTTACATTATACATGTCATTTCCTACTTAATTATTCTTGATGTGATTGCTTAAGTGTAAGTGAATTGATAAAAGTAATATGAGATGGATTGATAAGAGGAGAATAACTAGTGGTTTACAAGTTTATGTAATTGTGATTGTGTTTTACAAGTAAGTGTAAATAGAAGGCTTGTCTTAAATTTTCAATCAATCTTATTTTCTTTTTTGTGTGTATATAAGTGGAGTGTATCATGTCTTTCCTTGCAAATTAGTTGTTTTATTTATTACTTGTCTTGGTTTTTGCATTATTAGTATGTCATGGTAATAGAATAGTAAGATACAGTTTTCACAAAATGGAATTAATAAGAGAGAAGTGCAAAGTTATTTTTAAGGATATGAGTTCCTAAGAGATATGGTTTAGTGTTTCCATGGAATTGTATCAGTTAGTCACGCTTTGAGGATAAATTAATAATGTTATAACTAAGGGGAAATGTAAAGGTTAGGAGTTGAAGTAAGTCAAATTTTGTTAAGTGAATCTACCCATGATTTCTTTTTGATTTCTATATGTTGTTAGATGTTTCTATCCCTGGTCAAACAATCATATCTATCAATAAGTGTATTTTGTATTGATACTACACTTAATAAATCTCCTTTTGGAGGTATAGATATGATTGCAAGTTAGTTGAAGTTAGCGGCAGTGTTTATTCTTCAATAACTCCTGCTATTCTATTCTTACATGGAGATTATGTCATAACTTGTTGTTCTTATATTTGGAGATCTTGAATGTGATGAGACTAGGTTCTAGGAAGTTGATTGGTTGAATTTAACATTTATTATTGTAAAATTTTTTGGTTTAAGTAAAAAGGTTAATTACTTACTAATATTGAAGGATTTGGAGATGCATTCCATAGTTGTTAAAGGTTGGGTGATTAGAGTTCTCCTATATATGGTAGAGTTGGTGGGTTCCAGCACGATCTTGTGATTTTGATCTTAACAAGTTGGTATTAGAGCCCAGGTTTCCGTTCTCCCCGTACAATTGCAAATGTCAAATAGATTTTTTTGGATTAGTTTGTTGACTTTGCATCATCTACTTAGGAAGCTACAAGGCATCTAAGAAATCAATCTCACTTTATTCTCTCCCATTATATTATAGTATTGTTTCCTCGAGTTGAGTCCAATTGGTATCTTGATCTTAGGTGGATTTATGCACCTAAGAGTTATAATCTCTACATATTTAGCATTGTTCGGAGGACTTAATGCGTGAATAATGAGTCTATGATGGCATAATTGAGTCTATAAGTGTTAATTTACTAGTTTATGATGCTGAAGGGGTGTTCAAAACAAGTTCGGGACTAAAATGATCACTTAGGAGTTTAGGTGAGAAAACTAGTGTTGATAGCTTAAGCGTTGTGTTGTTCTTGTTTTTTATGTTGAATTCTATTATGTTGTAACCTCTAATTCGTGATGTTTGTGGATATAGGAAGCTTTGTGAGATGTTAAACTCAATGATGGGATGATATACAAGCTAACTTTAAAGAGGAAAAACAACCACAAAGTGAGGAACTTAGAGTCAAATGTATGGACCAAACGTGAGCAAAATATAGAAATTCCAAACACTAGGGTGGGATATGCCCTTGGATTCAAACCACAATGTCAAATTCTAGTGATCATCCATGATAAGGGCATGCCACGCCCATGTGTCAAAAATAGGCATATGTTTCCAACTATAAATAGAACACTCCTATGTTATTATACACATCTTGGATGACCTATGGGTCTTGGAATACACTTGAGGAGGATTTTTAGGGTTATTAATCCTTTCCTCTAGTTTACTTTTAGTTTTTATACATGAATTTCAATATTGTGATTTGTTGTAAGACCATGAGTGTCTATACACCCTCTTCTTGGGTTGAGACCAAGAACATGATTACTTAAGATAATAATTGAGTTGGTTTATGTTTGTTATCATAATTGGTTGTTCATATATCCTTGTATTTACTATTCTATGGATTCACAACCTTAGGATACAATTATATTTCTATTATAAGCCTAGAAAGAGGACCAATAGATTAGAACATGGGATATATGGAGTAGGATCTTAATCATTCAAACGATTGAAGTTAAGATTTGCATGTAGGATAGGAATATACCAAATTCACCTTATTTGGTTCATACACGAGATGACATATAAATGCATTTAACTTAGCACTCACATCCTCGCTCAATGTTGTAGTTGTAGGGGGTAGGTTAGATAGATGACTAGAGGATTTGAAGACCATAGTCATGATATCAACCACATGAATCACTAACCAAGATAATTAACTACACCGATGATATTATATTGCTAAGTAGGATTGTTCGTAGTGTCTTAAGCTTAGATTTATCCCCATTATTTTTCATGCACTTTAAATTATCAAATTGCTTATGGTTTCTTTTAGTTTTTAATTCTAAACCATTATTGGTTACTCTTGAACTTGTTTAATCTCTGTAGTAGTAATAGAATTAGATCATTACTGAGGATAAGTCCATGTGGGATCAATTCTTGGCTTTTAAAGACTTTACAACTTGGGTGACCATGTACACTTGCGTGGCGCTAGGATGCAACAAGTTTTTGGTGGTATTTGCAATTGTCTTAGTTTTCATTTTGCTATTTGGTTTCATAAGTGCGAACAACTTTATCTTAGCTTCTAAATTTGTTGGTACAGGTCTGAAAAACAAGTAAGCTAGCAAAGAAAATGGATTTGGTTGATCCATATCCTGAGCCAAAGTGATGCTTACATCAATTGAGGAGAGAAACAGTCTTTCTCTTTTAAATACCTCAAATTCATCAGGAAGAACCTATTCCTACACTAATGGCTGAAGATCCACTAGTCCGCAGGACAGTTAAAAAGTGGCAATCCCATTCGTAACTAATGTTACCTCCTCCATTCGTAGACCGGCACCTGAAGGTAGATTTGAGATTAAATAGAACATGGTGCAACTATTGCACAATAGTAGGTAGTTCACTACCTTGTCCATAAGGATCCATAGGTTCATTTGTTGAATTTCTTGGATATTAGTGAAACCTTTATCCACATTGGAGTCTTCACAATCTATGTGAGGCTCATGCCCTTCCCCTCATTATTGTTGGGGAAAGCGAAGAAGTGGATAAATAGATAACCTTCAATGATCGGATGATTTGGCAAGGAAGTTCCTTATCCGATTCTTCCTATCTTGCAAGACTGCGAGGCTATGCAATCAAATCTTGAGTTTTAAATAGACGCCGAATGAGAATTTTTATCATGCATGGGGAGGTTCAAATATCTTCTCATGGATTGTTCATATCACCAACAATCCAATGAGGTATTGTCTCATACTTTTGTTAAATATCTTGACCATAATATAGAGATTTTTTTAGATTCAGCCGTAGGTGGTCAAGACTTGGAGGAAACATATGATGACCTATATACCTTGCTGAACTGGCTTGTTCAAGGTAGTCCGAATTGGCATGGTGATATATCTAAAAATATAGTAAAAAAGCCTGTGAGTATGATTGAGGTTGATAGTGTTACAACTTTTGATGCCTAATTGTCAGTACTTTAGGATCAGATGATAAGACAATTCACCAAGTTGGGTGTGAACCAATCTCAAGCATAGGTAAATATAGTTCAGTAGGCCCCATCTTGGTGTGAGATTTATAGAATCGGCGTTCACTCTACAGATTTGTGTAGATCAAATCCAAAGTTTATAAAGTTTGTGGGCAATGCACAAAAGGGAACTTATAGTAATGCCTACAACACAAGTGAAAAAGTCATCCTAGATATTCATAGGGTAATAATAAGACTCAAAAGTTAAAAAAAAATAGATCATGCAGGCCATTAAGATTGAGGAGACATTAGTGAAGATCTTGGCCAGCCAAGAACAAATGGTTGTTGAGATAAAAAATTAGCAACTTGCTTAGAATAATTTAGAGATACAGTTCGGGAAATTGGCTCTGGCGCAAAATACTATACCTCAAGGTAGGCTGCCTATGATACAGCGAATCAAAAGTAGGTTATGGAAATCACCTTGAAGAGTGGTAGAGATCTCATTGACAGGCCTCCTAAGAAAAATAAGGAGGTACAAGCAGAGTTAGTCCTATAGCAGTAAGAGTAGATGCAAGTTGCAGAAAAATATGCTAATATTTTGAAAAAGTCTAAGTACCCAAAGAATAAGAAAGCTGAGCGGGTTCAAGAAAGAACACCACCACCATTCCCTTAAAGGCTTACAAAGGCTAAGGAGGATGCATTTTTCAGAAGTTCTTTGACACATTTGGAGAACTTCATATTAACCTCCTATTGTTAGATATTTTATAGGTATGCCCAAGTATGGTAGGTACTTGAAAGATTGGTGACCAACAGGATAAAGCTGAGTGATATTGAGACGGTGACACTTACTGAAGAGTATAGTTCAACTAATATAAGGAAGATACCAAAGAGTGTTATCCTCCCCATAAAAATTAGTGATAATGATATGGTCCATGCTTTGAATGAATTAGAGATAAGCATAAACTTGATGCCCCTTTTAGTGTTCAAGAAGCTAAGGCTATGATCTGTGGTGCTCTAAACAACGGATAGAACTATAGTGCATCTCGAATGAATCATTGAAGACATACTTATTAAGGTTGTTAAGTTCATTATTCCTATTGACTTTATTGTTCTTGATTATGATACAGATAATAGGGTATTGATCATATGGGACATCTATTCTTAGGGATGGAAGGAGCGTTGATTGATGTTTGAGAAGGCACGGTAAAATAAGATTGGATGATTAGGAGGTAGTCTTTAAAGTATATAAACCACTAAATCTACCTTTGTATTATAATTATTTTTTGCATGCTTTCATCCATGGAAGTGGATGAGTGTGGGGTGGTGTAGTACACACCATTAAAGACCTTTTTGGACCATTTCATAGAGTTTCCCAAGCCACTAATTATTCCTATACGGGTGAAGATTTAAGAAGAGATTTGAAAGTTTGTTGTTAAAAAAGATGTTGATCTTGAGATTACACACTCAAGAGGTTAGAAATAGTGTCACAACCTAAGGCTACCCCCTAGTCATAAAATGGTGCTTGGAATCACAAGTGATCCCAAGCTAGCCCATGAACTGGCATACTACTTGAGCAACTGATTTAAAATGTACATAAAAGCTTAATTTGTAGAGCGAAAACATAATCATGAGAATATCTGAATAAATATGATACTTTATAAGTTTCCAACATGATAAATCTAAAGAAGGAACTTGAATTACATATGATAACTCTGACTAACTATCTATGAAACCTCATCTATGAAGCCTCTACTATACTGATTGTAGGTGGCTGGGACATGCCTCCAACTACCACAAATTAATACATAAGAATAATAACAATACGGTACATGAACTACAACTAATTAGAGTTCCCAAAATAAGAGAACTCATCACCTACTGGCTGAATGCTGAGAACTGTCTGACCTTGGTGTATGGACTACATATGGTACCTATATCATGAAGGAATATAGCCACAAATGCATATATGTGGTCAGTACTTTGGAATTTATTGAGTATATGGGATATTCACTAAATCATGGAAATATTTAAAATATGCTTTAAAACTTAAGGACTTGAGCTATTTGCTGAAATATGCCTTTAAGTCATGGTTGTACATAAAAATAGTAAGGCATAGTGAAATTTGTAATCATATACTAAAAAAATATCTATAATCTAGGAAACAATAGAAACATGAAGGTCATACGTAAATCTCAAGTTAAAGCTAAATAGGTTGCAAATCATACTGAGGATCATGTATAAATACTGAGCATGAAATCATGAACATGTAAAATGAATGTAAGACTAAGTAAAGCATGTTCTAAAATAATCCTTAAAACTAACTAACTGAATAGCTGGTAAAGTGAATACTTGGTCATGTAAACTTGAGCCAATATAATCTAAATACTGAATTAAACTGAAATTATAGGAGGTATCATGTAACTGACATGCCCCAATCTGAGCTAATCGGGATCTAACCTATAACCCTAGTTGGAAGGGTGTTAGTACCTTGCCATAGGTACTAACACTGGTTGTATGGATCCACTAATTTGTTGTCCCAAAGGACCAGGGTGTTAAATCTAAACTGATTGGTGACCTCTAAGGGGATATAATGCCTAAACTGATGGGTGACTCTCATAACCTATGCTGGATACATAGTTCTAGAACTTAGAGATTACTACTAACGACTCCTCCTAAACTGTCGGGGGATTCAGCACCCCTACATTCACTCGGTGCTAAGTCCTACTCCCAACTAAACTTACACTGGTATTATTATTGGCTTAACATGAATGATACTGTACTAATAAGTGCTCAACATGAACATGATGTTCTGAATGCAGTAATGAAATCATGGTCTGACTTACTTGTAACTTGAAAATGATACATGTATAAGCATCTAGGTATCGGGGTTTCATTACCCTCCAACACTGAGTTACTTCAAAATACGATAACAACACTTAAGATAGTGATATAAGGTCATAGTTCAGATACCAAAAACATAAGACATTTCAACAAATGATTAATATACATGAATTTGAACATGGGGATGTGTTACTTAGAAGGATAACAATTTCACATGGTTTAACTCATAACTTGATAATTTAACATGAAATCAATAGAATATGACATGGGTAGTAAAAATTCAAAACATGAAATAACCTAACTCACGTGAAATCACATGTTGACATGGCTTGAGTTCAAATTACTAGAAAAAATAGATTAAATTCATATTTTACATGTATAATTTTAAAAAAGAAGATTAAAAATTCATGCTTGAACAAAAAGGGATTTTTGGGATTCAATGGGTTGAAGGAACCCATTGACGAATACCTCACAAACCTCAATTACTTGAATCCTTGAAGAACAACTTGAAATTGAAGCTTGAATGCTTGAATTCTTGGGGGAAGAAACTTGAATTTATTTTGTTCTTAGGAATTGGGGAGGGATTTTACACATTAATTGAGGGGGAATAGGGCAAATAATGCCCCTTTTGAGCTTTAGGTCGTCAATTTAGGTGTTTGGGGTGAGGGGAATGACCAAATTTCTCCTTAGGCCTTTAATTATGAATGCAAGAAACATATCCTCCATGTCACAGAGGTTATCATAGAGTCTAAGGTCCATGACATGCTGCAATCGTGGACCCTCATTAGTTCCTCATGAAAATGCTCATAACTTATAATACCCTGTATTTTTTCTAGCTTAAATTCATTTCTAGAATGTTAAGGGATATCTCCCAAAATGAATAATATTTATTACATGTGGAATATTCAAGATTTCAAATTTTCATTGTGTGGAAAATTGAATAAGCTTTCCATCGATACCAAATTCCCCAAATCCAACACTCGGTGAAGGAGTTATGACATTTTTAAGTTGGCAGAGTGCAACCTGGGCACTTGGCGCATCGCGGAGAAGGAAAAATTCATAATTGTCAATTCCAATGGACCTCCTCGATATTGGAGCTTCGTGGAGTGGTCTATTTTCCCATTTGTCAAAATCCATAAGCCCAACGTGATACTGGCGCATCGCGCCAGTGGCCAAAATGGCATTTCAAAGGGGAACCGCGATGGTGGCATGTCACAGAGCATGTCCAGTTCCCACTCTTCCTTTTCCAGTGAGCCACCATGATTGTGGTGCGTCATGGTGGCCAACCAAATCATAAAAAAATTATGTTTTCCAGTTTCATTTAAAAGCCCAAGAGGGTATTTTGGTCAAATCCCAAGCCCCATAATTCCGTCCAAACACAAGATTTAAGCTTATTACAAACATTTTATGGTCATATTCCTGAAAATTTCTGTCAACCAAAACCCTAAGCTTCAACAATCAACCTCAAGAATCTCAATATTCCACCATCCCTTTTTCTAAATTAATTCAAGATTCAGGATTCCCTACTCAAGACATCCCAGAATCATCATTCAAAAGCACAAATAATATCTCAAAAGGCAAGCTTGTTTATCTAGTTCATCATCCAAGGTATGTATGATTTTGAACAAGGATAAACCTTTCATCGTTGTGCCCAAAAATTAATTTTTATTTCAAATTTATTGAATATTCTATGATTTCTCATGAAATTAAAGTTAGGGTTGATACCCAAATCCTCATTATTTTAGTTTATGAAATTGTTATGAAATTTAAGGCTCCAGTTGCAAGAAATTTAGATATATTCACATTTGAAATCATAAGATTCATATTATGAGTTACAAACCATTATCTTGACTGAGATTGTTGAAAGTTTTAAAGATGATTATTGAGCATGAAGTTTAAATCTGATTATTGATGTAATTATTAATGCATTAAAGCTTTATACTTTGAGTCCTAAGTACCATTGATAATTTTATAAGGATATTATTATCTCAAGTCCTATTGATGAGATTTGATTAGTGTTTTCAAAAGCAAAGATTGATTTTTTGATCCAAGCTAAGATAGGATCACATGATTCATACAATTTATGATTTTAAAGCAAAGCAAAGCATAATTGATTTTCATTATAAACCCTTATGCTGTTTTAAGGTGGATTTCCTAAAAGTTCTGAGCAATAAGTATAGGAGTAGTATTTAGCACTGAGTTGGGTATGATTCCAAGGTCTTATACCACAGAACTACGAGCCGCCATAGGTTTTAAGCGCCCAGAGTGGGCTAAGCCAGTGATCACTTAAGATAAGGTTATACTCCCTAGAAAGAGTATGACTTCTCTCCCTAAAGTAAGGATCCATTCCCTTGGAAGTAAAAATGTTGGACTCCATGTCAGCTCACATGCTTTATGTCGGTTAGAAAAAATCCCAAAGTCCCTAAGTCCCAAAGTTCAAAAATTTCTAAAGATCCCAAAGTTTCTATGTCCTAAAGTTTTGAAAGAATTCACTACAACTTAATAGTAAAGATTTTCAGAATAGTTTTAAAGTATCTCCCTTCAGATAAAGAGTTTTCCCTAATGTTTTAAAGCTTGTAGACTACAGATTCTAGAACAGAAAGAGTAACAGAAAAACTTTTAGAAAACTAAGTGTTAAGGCTCACAAGTTTTACTTAGATTATGATTTACAGAAAGATATTAGCTATAGTTTTCAGCTTCCAGCTTACAGATTAATAGTGAGTCCTTTCTACACTTAGACAGTATGATTTTAAGAGAGAATACAATTACAACTTTTAGAACTAAATGTTATGGCTCAAAAGATTTATAAAGTATGTTTTGCTTCTTATTGCTTCATATTTTAGTATTTTAGATATTCCAGATAATGTGAGTCATTTACATTTAGCATGCATTATTTTACAAATTATGATGATGAGATGAGTTTTTACTTATGCATTTCATCCCATATACTTAGTACATCCTCAAAGTACTGATCCACATATATGTCTATGTTCTACATTATCTCATAATGTAGGTATCAATTCAGTTGTAGCACGCATACTATATTCAGATAGATTGAAGCTTCTGATCAGTAGATAATGAGTCCTCTTGATTCAAGGTCTCGAGTCAGTCATATTGTTTAAGTAGTATTGTTTAAGTAGTATCTTATTCTTATTTATTCAGTTGTATTGATTTGGGTTAGCTGGGGGTCATGTCCTTGCTACTTATAGTCAACACTAGTAGAGGCATCATAGAAAGTCAGTAGAGTTAAGGTATTTGATTCCAGTTTTGTTTGTAAAAGTAGAGTTGTAATTATTTTAATTTAGTTTTGTATTGATCAGATTCAGAAAAGAGTTATCTTCCGCTTATTATATCCAGATTTATGTATCTTATTCAGTTGCTTATGATTTATGCCAATAGAAGGGTTAGCTTGGGATCACTTGTGGTCCTAAGCACCATGTAACTTCTCGGGACCATTTTCAGGGAGTTACAAACTTGGTATTGATAAAGCTCAACTTACACTTCAATTTAGTGCAAGGCGTTCATTGTTAATATATTTACCAAACTTTGGAGTCGGGGTCGAATCCACAGGGAACAATGTGAGTGGCGATTAAACTAGTTTAAAACTAAAGCTACAAGTTAAATTCAAACAAATGATACGAAAAGATAAAATGGGGGTTTAGGTTTAACAAGTTGTTTGTTTATCACTTTAATTTCGATGCTTGCAACCAAGATTTTATGAAATAACAAGAATTATGTTCACTAGGTCTTACTATACATGAAAAATGCTAAAGTTGACTCAAGATTCTCATGGTGGTTAGGATAACAAGCTATCTTTATTGATGATATGCTCAAATGTCTCTCGACCTATTTAAGCATCTAATTTCCTAATACTCTCGGACTTAGGAAATCGCTATTCACTGCCCAGATTTTTCCTCAGTTTAATCAACCTTGTTACATCGCTGATTATTAAACGAAGTATTTCTGAGTTCCTGTTGATAATTCACTTCCTACTCTATATGATTTCTTTCTTAAGCAAATCAAAGTAGGTGTGTCTACTGTTTGCAACCAACAGACGTTAATTAAAATCTCAGAATTATCAAGAAATCCTAAAACCTATTAAATCTTGAGTGTTTAGAACATCATCATGACCTAACCCTAGATCCCATAATTCAGGTTAAAGGAATTTAGTCGCTCATGATGTAATAATTGAAGCAACTAGTTGAATTCATGATTTGAAAGATAAACTTACCACAAGATGAATAGAGACTAGAGATTCTCAGATTAAATCACAATGGAAATCCCAAAATAATGATAATAATAACTTCAAAGTATTTGATTTTTCAAGCCAAGAAACTCGAGAGAGAAAATATCAAATTACGTCTCTTAAAACGCAAGTGCCAACCCTTAGAAAAACCCTAAACAATGCTTTTTATAGTTTATCCTAAATAAGGAAATAAAATTAAAGTTGCATCTTTTTCTCGAAATAGACGACGACATCCATGACAGCTTATCAGGAGTCTGACGGCTTATCACGAATGTCGTCAGCTCCTCTGCACTTTTGTCTTCTACTGTCTAAGGCTGACGATGACGTTGACGCCTTATCACCAACCTGATGGCTTATCACGAACGTTGTCACAAAAATATCTTCAACTCCTATTCTCTGTTTAAGGATGATGACATTCATAATGGTGTATCACACTTTTGATGTCATATCACCAGATATTGTCACAGGCTTCAACTCATGCTTAAGTCTGATGACAACTGTGATAGCCTATCACAGGGCTGACGACTTATCACAGATGTTGTCAGCCATACTTCTCTTCAGATTCCTCCAGATTTCAACTTCTTTTCTTCCATTCTTGTTGGTTCTCCATCTCATCAGCTTAAACTGTAAAATTAGACATAAACAAATCAAAAATGACAAAAGTTACTTAAGACTTCGCAATTATTCTTGGTTAAAGGTGTTAAATGTGTTAGCAATTTCTCACACATCAACACCCTTAACTTAAAACAATTGCTTGTCCTCAAGCAACTAAAACACAACACTACGATGCTTAACCAAGAGACACATAAGATACCTATGACAGTTGATCATCAATTTTAGTTCAAAACACATTACTCTCTCCATTTTCAATCTCTTTAAACCCAGCTGTGTATATCCATGAAGATCAATAATGTGACAGAAGGGAATCAAGATATGGAATCAACTTAGCAATAATAACTATGCATATGTACAAATTACAATACCCAAACAAGTAGGCCACTAGCAATACAACCAATGTGCCCTTACAACAACGAAGTCCCTTCTCACTCATATATGAAATCAAGTATGTAAATGCAAGGACGGTCAAGAGACACTCACTCACAGAAATAAATTCTAATCAATTCATCTCAAATACCTTATGCTTGCCCTTATTTTCATTGCCTAAGTTTTCAGACAGTTAAGTTAGGATCACTATAGGTCTTTTCTTTGGCTTTGTAACATAGGCTTGGGGATGGTATGATACGTAAGGATATTTAAATTGACTAAGCCTCCTTGGAACTACACTATTTTTGGGGTCTCACTTATCAACCTTTACTTAATTCTCTCCTTTCTTGATCACACATACTCCGGATGGGTGCGGTTTTTTTTTATTGACAATTATTTCTTTTTTTCACAACTTTTCTTTTCTTATTGTTTTTCCACTGCTCCCAGTTTTTTTATTCTTTTCTTTCATTCTACCTTTCTTCATACTTATTTTATGTCGCATACCCCTAAGGTAGCCACCCTCAACTTAGGCGATTTTCCTCAGTCAAAGTGCACAATGTCCAAGGAGGACCAGGGCCAAAATAGGTTCATTGTGATACAAATGGGAAGGTGATAGGTATAATAAAAAGAATAGGCATTCAAGCTCAAAATCAGTATCAAGGGATATTATTCACACATGGAAGGTCATTTAGGCTAAAAGTGGACTAATATCAACAATGACCTATGATTCATTCCTAACCACTATCCTACAACCAAGGCAAGACCAACCAGGCAAGTTCTGAATTTAACACACAACGGGAACTAGGTAGCATCTCACACACACATGGAACAAAGGTACATCACAAGCTACTACCTATTCGGTTCATGCAATTGTTAGCAGTGATTATCGTGCCCCTAATACTAATTCCATAAAAAATTCAAAATAGTCACATATAGATGCTCATCACACAGTTAGCAGATAGACAATTGGAGAGGTACTTATCATTCCAAGAAAAATCAACAAAAATATGTCAACTATCCTAGATACTTATTTTTCCCCCAGTTAACCAAAACACATCACAAAACAAACACAATACACTCAGACATGCCGGCTCTACTAGGAACAAGACTTTGGGGAAAAGAGGCACGACAACAAAACCCCCAAGAGGATATCAACACCCACATGTAGCCCCACCCTCAACTTAAAATCATGAAATGTCCCTAATGCATCAAACCAAAACAAGAGAGTTAGAAACATACTTGTGGCACCACGGGTACAAAGATCTGATGTCAATCACATAATACAAATATAAACAATAAAATACCTTGGGTTACCTCCCAAAAAACACCTAATTTAATGTTGTGGCACAACTCAGTTATCTTGATTACTCAGACTTTATCAAGATATCTTGTTGATAATTATTTATGTCTCTACTTGGAGGATTTGAAACGTCGACCCAACATTTGATCAATACATCTTTGGGGTGTGTTGGGCAAATATAAGGGCATAATAAGAAATGTTCTATCACACCACTTCGAAGACTTGAACTGCTTGCCCAATTTTGTATTAAACTTTCATGTGGGATCATTTGGCAACGGTGAGAATCTTAAACAACCATTAAATTGACATTGATCTTTAAGCTTCTTGGCCTTCAAGATTGGGGTTGTAGTATACCCTTTTGGAAGGACAAACTCCAAAATGTAAGAATCTTCCTCCTCATTTTCAAAATTCATCATTTCCTTAGGTGATTCGACTTTCATCACATCCACCAAGCATAATGTTGAAAAGTGGTTCGAATGAGGACTAACTCTCAATTTTGAAGTAGCATCCCTATTAGTATTTTTACCCCGTAATGGACTAGAGTCTTCACAAGGATTTGCTTGATTTCTTCTTTTGACTCTAGTACCATCTTCTCATCTTTGACATCTTCATTCATAAATGGTTTGGTTGGTTGGGAAATCACTGAGGGTTGCTCAACATCAAGATCATCATCAACATCGAATTCTTTATCCTCATCTTCACACTCGTCCATTATGTTAAATGATACCACAGACAAGATATAATCTAAACATAATGTGGAAACGTGCTTTGAATGCTTGACCTCTATATCCATATCCTCTATCATTCTTTTTTCCTCATTATTTTCCCTTATGTCTTGATGTATATCACGTATGATATCATTCGTTGTGTCCACACACTCCAACATTAGTTGAAGCATAGCTTCAATGCCACTCTTTTTGATACTTCGTTCTTCCTGTTTTTGACTATAAGACCTATCAAAATCATAAGAAGAACTAGAATTTAGGTTAGCATACCGGGGAGAGGGGTAATTTGGGAAATCACTCCAATGTCCATCATGACCACCGCATAACAAACAATCATACTTCCGGTAGGATGGAGATGGTGCACACATCTCTCTCCGGGGAGCATATCTATAATCTTGCCAAAAGTGAGGTCCATCACAATATGGACTTGGATCATCAATATAAGATTTCCAACCACCAAGCTCATGTTCATTCCACAATGCCATAGTAATAAGTAAACTAAAATAAAAATCTACCTAACATAAGAAAAAAAAGAAAACTAAAAACAAATATTTACAAGTTTGAATTCAAGCAAGTAGGCTAAAATTCTAAACCAACTTAATACACCAAATTGTTCCCCGGCAATGGCGCTATTTTTGATAACGCTCAACTTACACTTCAATTTAGTGCAAAGCGGTCATCGTTAATATATTTACCCAACTTTAGATTCGGGGTCGAATCCACAGGAAATAATATGAGTGGTGATTAAACTAGTTTGAAACTAAAGCTACAAGTTAAATTCAAAAAAAATGATACAGAAAGATAAAATGGGGGTTTAGGTTTAACAAGTTGTTTGTTTGTCACTTTAATTTTGATGTTTGTAACCAAGATTTTATGAAATAACTAGAATTATGTTCACTAGGGATTACGGTACATGATAGATGCTAAAGGTGACTCAAGATTCTCATGGTGGTTAGGATAACAAGCTATCTTTATCGATGATATGCTCAAATGTCTCTCGACCTATTTAAGCATCTAATTTCCTAATTCTCTTAGACTTAGGAAATCGCTATTCACTGCCCAGATTTTACCTCATGTTAATTAACCTTGTTTCAGCGCTGATTATTAAACAAAGGATTTTTGAGTCCCTATTGATAATTCACTTCCTACTATATATGATTTATTTCTCAAGAAAATAAAAGTAGGTGTGTCTACTGTTTGCAACCAACAGACGTTAATTAAAATCTCAGAATTGTCAAGAAATCGTAACACCTATTAAATCTTGAGTGTTTAGAACATCATCATGACCTAACCCTAGATCCCATAATTCAGGTTAAAGTAATTTAGCCACTCATGATGTAATAATTGAGGCAACTAGTTGAATTCATGATTTGAAAGATAAACTTACCACAAGATGAATAGAAACTAGAGATTCTCAGATTAAATCTCAAAGGAAATCCCAAAATAATGATAATAATCTCTTCAAAGTATTTGCTTTTTCAAGCCAAGAAACTCGAGAGAGAAAATATCAAATTACGTCTCTTAAAACTCAAGTGCCAACCCTTAGAAAAACCCTAAACAATGCTTTTTATAGTTAATCCTAAATAAGGAAATAAAATTAAAGTTGTAGCTTTTTCTCGAAATAGACGACGACATCTGTGATAGCTTATCAGGAGTCTGATGGCTTATCACAGATGTCGTCAGCTCCTCTACACTTTTGGCTTCTATTGTCTAAGGCTGATGATGATGTTGACTCCTTTTCACCAACCTGACAGCTTATCACGAACGTCATCACAAAAATATCTTCAACTTCCATTTTCTATTTAAGGATGACGATATTCATGACGACGTATCATACTTTCACCTCATATCACCAGATGTCATCACAGGATTCAACTCATGCTTAAGTCTGACGACAACTGTGATAGCCTATCACAGGGCTGGCGACTTATCACAGATGTTGTCAGCCACACTTCGTTTCAGATTCCTCCAGATTACAACTTCTTTACTTCTATTCTTGTTGGTTTTCTATCTCATCAGCTTAAACTATAAAATTAGACATAAACAAATCAAAAATGACAAAAGTTACTTAAGACTTTGAGATTATTCTTGGTTAAAGGTCTTAAATGTGTTAGCAATTGCTCACATATCAGGTATCAAAGAACAAGGTTCAAGTGTCCTAGGGTATCTTTGAAGCCGTGTCTAGTAGAGTCTTGCGGAACGGTACAGAGACGTTTGTACTTTTCTTTGAGAGGCTACAAGGTATTTAAGAAAATTTTCCTTTCTTTCGTACTCTAGACCGTGCAGTAAAGTTGTTCCTTCAGAAACTCTTGTCTACTCGTGTGTTACCCCAAAAAACAATTCTTCATCTGTGACTTATTCTCGAGATAACATAATCAGCAAGTTCTATTTCCTCCCCAGATAATTCTCTCTTATTTATTAGCAGAAGTTTCAAAAGTCACACAAGGGGATTGAGTGGAGCTCCCTAGTGTGCTAAGATATTTGAGTTGAAAGTTTATGTTCTCATCCTTATGAGTTGTATAGTTGAGACAGTTATGGATATGCATCCAGATTTCTCATTATTACTTCAGCGCAGAAGTGATCATGAGTGAAGATAGTATGAACCTAGACTGTAAAATATAGTGTGCATTCGAGGGATATTATGAATTTTAGTGTCATGATTTATGAATAGTAGAACCTTATTATAATTTTAAGTATGGGTGTAGGAGAGTAGTGATGAGAAAAGTAAGAGTGATGATTGATAGAAAGTATAGAGATAAACTTGTGCATGTTAGTGAGTTGTGTTAAGGTTATATGTTCTTGTGTGTTAGTTTAGAGGAAGGAAGAGAAGGAGTTATTAGTTAAGGTGAATTATTGTTTGCATGAAGCTCGAAAAAAGTTATTGATGGCATTTGTTGTGTTTAAAAGGTATAGGATATTAATGAAGTGTTTGGTGGTTTAGTATCATTAATATAGGCTTAGCATGAGGTTACAAAAAAGAGTTTAGTTGAAACCTATAGAGCTATGATAGTATTTTAGGTGTATATATGGGTGAATAGTAGTAACATGTAGACGTAGTATGTGTTAATGCATGATGATAAGATAGGCCATATTATGATGACCGATTATTGTTCTAGTAGACTGGTGTCTCTTGATGTTTTATTTTATAGATTCCAAGTGAGGATTATATGTAAGGTGGGCTATTAAATCATGTTTAGCATTAGACATTACGTTAGAACAGTTGATGGTCGTCAAGGTGGATGTAATGATTTTGTGGTTAGTGATGTTAGTTATTAGAAGTGATCTAGTAGGTTAGTGATGGTCGTCAAGGAGTGTTCGAGAAGGGTTGCTAAGCTTGAAAGTAAGAAGTTGCATTGCTTAAGGCCTAGTAATTCTATCCTAGCTTATGATTTATGGGTCTATTGTAACACCCCGAGTCTAGTACCCCGGATGCTACACGGTGCTCATAATCCTGAAGGACCACAAGCTAACCCTTAACTGATACTTGTAACTGAACACTACATAATATACTAAAAATGCAAAAAACTGGCGAAAACTATCCACAAGGTTCAATACTAAAATAAAACTGAATAAAGTTTAACAATATCAAAACTAAAAAAACTGTCTGAACAACTAGTCTGAAAACCTCTAAACTGTCTTAACTGTGGGGATGATGGGACAATCCCCCAACTAACTCCATATGCTGAAGAATACTGAATCTAATGCAATATAATGATATAATAGAACCATCCTCAAATGATGAGAACTCACTTCTAAGTCTACTACTGCTGACTGAGTCTGAATTGCTAAGGGTGGTCGAGATCCCGTGCTTCTGCACCTATGGTATAAGACATCATAGTGCAAGAAAAAGTATGCGTCAGTACGTGAGAATGTTCTGGTATGCTAGATGGGGTAAGGCTAAATACAAGGGCTCATATGCATGAACTATACTGACTAAATAATCTGAGTATGCTAAATGAGGATACTTGCATGAATGCATAACTATAACTGAAATCGTAGTGACACTAAATACTGAGTCCCGAATGCTGATTTATTAACATCGAAGTTTACTAATGCTGGGATACTGAATAACTGTATCTATGGATATTTATATCTGAGGTTACTGAAACTAATTAACTGTATCTGAGATTAGTCCTATCTAATGGGTGATCTCTAAATCCACTGATAATGCTAATGAGTAACTGTATCTAATAGTCCTGAATCTGAGCTACTGAGATGAGTTCTTTTACTGAGACTGATTCTAAAATTGAGACTGTGGGAGGTATTCATCTGACCGATATGCCCTTAATCTGAACTAGTGGGGTCCAACCTATAACCCTAGATAGAAGGATGTCAGTATCATGCCACTGGTAAAGACAACTGCTATGGGGTCAGTCCTAATCTAGTAGGTGACCCCTGAGATTAGTCCTGTACTAGCGGGTTATCCCAGAGTATGATAGTCCTATCTAATGGGTGACATCTCATGCCTACGCTAATTATGTAGTTCTGGAACGTAGGAATTGCTTCTAGGGATCTCAGTCCTATCTAGCGGGTGATCCCCCATCCCTAGGTTCACTCGGTTCTGAATCCTACTCCCAACTAAATGACACTAAACTTTCCTACTTCATACTAGGCTTGACTGAGATGTTACTGATCATACGACTAAACTGAACTAAACTAAGTTACTGAGTTTTCCTAAGTTTTGTAACTGACTGAGTTCTACTGATTGTGGCACGACTTAGATTATCTTGAAAACTGACACTGGCTCTAGGTAGCAACTAAATTCTCGGGTATTAAATACCCCCAGGACTCGATAGCATAAACCAGAGTAAAGCATGGCAAGTCATAAATAACATGACAATAATTTATTATTCACAATATAATCAATGATGCATCTCTTCAAGCAGTTGAAAGTCATAAAATTATGCATGGATAGGAATGCATAAAAATGTCTCAAATTTCATTCACTAAAGCCTTTCAACAAACACTTAGCAAGCATTATCTTGTACATAAATGGGGACTACATGTTTACATGCTATACTGGCACTACTTCATTCATATAGGCATTTAATCAAACATATGGGAAGCATGCTTTGGTTATACAACAATTACCACATCTAAGTATTATGGCTATATCAATAAACATGCAACTTGAAGGATTTATCATGAACATTATGCAATTCATCACATACTAGGTTCAAATCATGAAACTCATAATCTAAAACATGAATCAACCCCCAACAACAACATGAACATGAATTTCAATTCATATAAATCATGATGACTCATAAAATATAATCTTTGAATTTAGAAAAGGATTCTTGAACTTCCTGGGTGGAAGGGACCCATGAACCAATATCTAACATACCTTAGTTCTTAATTCTACTAAGATTGACGGTGGAATTTCTTGAATTTGGATCTTCAATTGAAAACCCTAAGCGTGTTCTTGAGGAAAATTGAGAGAAAACTAGGATATGTGGGTAAACAATGGTTGAATCTCGTGTTATAGGGTTATATAAGAGTGGGCAAAAGACTGAAATAACCCTGGGGTCATGGCTATTTTAATGACTAAAACTGGGTACTGACGTGTTGGTCGACTAGGTGCATTGATGGCATCGATACGATACCCGATGCATCGTGCCATAATCATATTGAGCCTCAGTACTTTTGACTAGCAGTCCTAGAAAAATATTGGACAATGCGATAGGCAATGCGGCTCGCCAAGATCGCGTTGGTCCACTATTTTGGCCACTGGAACTTGGTCTAAATGAGGTTCAAAAAATCAAAAACTCATCCGGGAACCCCTATTGACATTCTTGAGCATGGATTAACTTAAATATCAAACCTTTATGGACGTAAAGGTCATGAAATAAGAACACCAAATTTCCAAGGCTAAAATAGACTAAGTCTTAACACTTATCCAAAATTTTCTAAGTGTTGGAGCTTCTCTTATCATGATTTTTAAAGAGTTTTAACGACTAGGATAATTTGCGAGGTCTTACAATATCTCCCCTTTGGAAACATTCGTCATCGAATAGGACTGATAAAGCTGAAAATACTAGCAGGCTAAACTTACTTACTGGACATGAATATCTGAAACGTGACTATATGACTTGAATCACTGAAATCTCATACTGAACATGCATATCTGATGTGTGGATATCTGACTGAGTTGATTCTCATGAAAGCATGACTGAATATGTAATGATAACTGATACTAAGTTTGTAAGGGGAATTTGAGCATGAAACTGAAAGGATTTATGGACATGAAAGCATCGGGAAATTCTAGGGTATCTCCCCCGTCGTGACACTATATTCCCCTTAAGAGTGCTTACTTTACTGAGATATTAGGAAAACTGAGGCGATGCATAAGACACCCACAAACTGGTTCATAACTAAACCTCGGGAGTTTAAAACTAATGCATGACTCATGAGCTAAACTGAACTCACAACTACTAGGACTTTCTATCTTGGAATAGTTACCTTCCAAAGATTTATGATAGCATGACTAGATGGAAAGATAGGAAACAAATTATACGAATATAGCTTCCTGCCTGCTAAACTAACTTGCTGGCTTTACTAACTAACTCATGATGAAAACTTAAGCTCAAATAGGAGAAAAGGATATAACAATGCATATCATGAAGATAAAGGACTTATAAAGTACCCGAATCTATATTAGGGGAACCTTCTGGATTATGACGAGTCTGGAGTGCATAAAATCAGTTCTGACATTGACCACTAGTGGTACTGGTAGTGACGCCCTGCTAACGCAAATCTTTACCCCTCTGAGCCAATACTCTACACTCTTGTAGCCTGTGGCCTAGCTTACCACATCCAAAACATACCTCACTGTTCTCTCTATACACACCTAGGTGATTCCTTCCATACTCTTCACAAAGTGGATGTGTATGCTTACTTTTCATACTACCCTGGGCTTTGGAGCCTAGTACCCCATCATGACTAACATTCCTGAATTTTGGTATGGGTACACTAGATGAGGAAGGAGCTGGGACTGGAAACTTTCAACTATGCTAAGAATGATCACCACCCTCTGACCCTGGCTGAGAATAACTAAAACTACCTATTCTGGCCTTCTTAATTACCCTCTATTTTTCCTTAGCTTTCTCTGCCTCAATCTACTGAGCGTGCATCATCAATCTAGAAAGGTCCATGTCTCTATTGAGCATAACAGTTCTACACTCCTTAACCACTACCCAAGACACACCGGTCACAAACTTACTCATGCTTTCTCTAGGGTCAGCCATCTGACCAGGGACATACTTAGCCAATTGGTTGAACATGAGACAATACTCCTTCACTATCATGGAGACTTACCTCAGGTTCATGAACTCTTCTATATTATCTTCTCTCATCTCTAGTGGGAAAAACTTATCTAAGAACGCATCCTGAAATATCTGCCAAGTCATGGGAGCTGCATCATCCCCTCTACTCTTTCTCCACATCACTACCCAATCATAAGAAACATCCTTCCTCCTATAGGATGCCAATTCTACACTCTCCTCTTTAGAAACATGCACGACTTGGGTGATATTCTTCACCTCATCGAGATAAAGTTGTGGGTCCTCATCTGCCTTAGGCCTAAAGAATTCTGACAGGTTCATTCTAATAAAGTCTCTGATTCTGGCTGTGACTAGACCCCCATCTTTCTAAGGTGGGGCTACAACCTAGCAGTTACCTTGAACATTAGTTGTCACAGCATGGGCTAGCACCTGAAAAGTTGCCCAAAACTCTGCATGTGACACATTCTCATTCAAGGGATCTGTGGGCTGAGGTGGCTGGTTATCATTTCTAAAGGTATTAGCTTTGCAAGGAGGCATACTCTGTAAATGAAAGGAAAAGGTGGATTAGATTGAGAATTAGCTCGAGCTCATTCTCACTCGCATGACAAGAATATTAAAATAAGGGAAACTGTTCCTAAAACATCTTATAGCCTCCTGTACATAAATATGTTGCGCAATACACCTATGTACAAGAATTTACTAGATGCGTCTTTCAGGCTTCCTAGGATACTATTGAACCTTAGCCTCTGATAGCAAGTTTGTAACACCCCAAGTCTAGTACCCCGGATGCTACACGGTGCTCATAATCCTGAAGGACCACAAGCTAACCCTTAACTGATACTTGTAACTGAGCACTACATAATATACTAAAAAATGCAAAAAACTGGCAGTAACTTTCCATAAGGTTCAATACTAAAATAAAACTGAATAAAGTTTAACAATATCAAAACTAAAACAACTATCTGAACAACTAGTCTGAAAGCGTCTAAACTGTCTAAACTGTGAAGTTGATGGGACAATCCCCTAACTAACTTCATCTACTGAAGAATACTGAATCTAATGCAATATAATGAAATAATAGAACCATCCTTGAATGATGAGGACTCACTTCTATGTCTACTGTTATTGACTGAGTGTGAACTGCTAAGGGTGCTCGAGATCCCGTGCTTTTGAACCTATGGTATAAGACACCATAGCACAAGAGAAAAGTATGAGTCAGTACATGAGAATATACTGGTATGCTAGATGGGGTAAAGCTGAATGCAAAGGCTCATACACATGAACTATACTGACTAAATAATCTGAGTATGTTGAATGATGATACATATATGAATGCATAAACTATAACTAAAATTGTAGTGACACTGAATACTGAGTCCCGAATACTGATTTACTGACATCTAAGTTTACTAATGCTGGGATACTGAATAACTGAATGTACTGATATTAATAGTTGAGGTTACTAAAACTGATTAACTATATATGATATTAGTCCTATCACATGGGTGATCTCTGAATTTATTGATAATGCTGATGAGTGACTGTATCTAACAGTCCTGAATCTGAGCTACTGAGCTGAGTTCTTTTACTGAGACTGATTCTAAAACTGAGACTATGGGAGGTAGTCATCTAACCGACATGCCCCAAATCTGAACTAGTGGGGTCCAACCTGTAACCCCAGCTGGAAGGGTGTCAGTATCATGCCACGGGTAAAGGAAACTACTATGGTTCAGTCCTAATTTAGCGGGTGACCCCTGAGATCAATCCTGTACTAGCGGGTGATCCCAGAGTATGTCAGTCCTATCTAACGGGTGACATCTCATGCCTACACTGGCTATGTAGTTGTGAAACTTAGGGATTGCTTCTAGGGATCTCAGTCCTATATAGCGGGTGAGCCCCCATCCCTAGGTTCGCTTGATGCTGAATCCTGCTCCCAACTGAATGAAGCTGAACTTTCCAACTTTATAATAGGCTTGACTGAGCTGTTACTGATAATATGTCTTAACTGAACTAAACTGAGTTACTGAGTTTTCCTAAGTTCTGTAACTGGCTGAGTTCTACTGATTGTGGCACGACTGAGATTATCTTGAAAGCTGGCACTGGCTCTAGGTAGCAGCTAAATTGTCGAGTATTAAATACCCCCAGGATTCGATATCATAAAAAAGAATAAAACATAGAAAGTCTTGAATAACATGACCATATTCTATCATTCACAATACAATCAATGAGGCATCTCTTAAAGCACTTGAAAGTCATAAACTTATGCATGGATAGGAATGCATATATATGTTTCATAATTCATTCACTAAAGCCTTTCAAAAAACACTTATCATACATTATCATGTACATAAATGGGGACTACAAGTTTATATGCTATAATGACACTACTTTATTCATATAGGCATTTAATCGAACATATAGGAAGCATGCTTTGGTTATACAACAATTACCACATCTAAGTATTATGGATATATCAATAAACTTGCAACTTGAATGGTTTATCATGAACATTATGTAATTCATCACATACAAGGTTCAAATCTTGAAGCTCATAATCTAAAATGTGAATCAACCACCACCAACAACATGAACATGAATTTCAATTCACATAAATCATGAAGACTCATAAAAATATAATCTTTGAATTTAGAAAAGGACTCTTAAACTTCATGGGTGGAAGGTACTCATGAATCAACATCTAACATACCTTAGTTCTTGATTCTATGAAGATTGACGGTGGAACTTCTTGAAATTGGGTCTTCAATTGAAAACCCTAAGCGTGTTCTTAAGTAAAATTGAGAGAAAACTAATATATGTGGGTAACCAATGGTTAAATCTCGTGTTATAGGATTATATAAGAGTTGGAAAAAGATTGAAATAACCCTGGGGTCATGGATGTTTTAATGACTGATAACTGGATACTGACTCGCTGGTCGACGCTGTGCGTCGATGGCATCAACGCGATACCCGACGCATCACTCCATGATCGCATTGAGCCTCAGTACTTTTGTCTAGCAGTCCTAGAAAAATTTTGTCCAATGCCATAGGCGACGCGGCGCACTAAGATTGCATTGGTCCACTATTTTGGGTACTGGAACTTGGTCTAAACGAGGTCTAAAAAATTTGAAACTCATCCGGGAACCCCTATTGACATTCTTGAGCATGGATTAACATAAATATTAAACCTTTATGGATGTAAAGGTCACAAAATAGAACAAACTAAGAACGCCAACTTTCGAAGGCTAAAATAGACTAAGTCTTAACGCTTAGCCAAAATTTTCTAAGTGTTGGAGCTTCTCTTGACATGATTTTAAGAGTTTTAATGTTAGGAAAATTTGTGGAGTCTTACATATATGTTCCATGATATAGATATGTATCAATAGTGTGATTTCTTGTTCAGAGGTCTTGTTCAAATCATGCCCAAAGTTCTTTACTCCCTAATAGCATTAGAAATTTCTTAGAAGAGTGTTGGAGGTATACTCCATCGGAGTATGAGAATTCAGTATGATTCAGTCCGTATAGTCAGCAATTCAGTTTAACAGTCGGACAGACAAATTTCTATAGCTTTCCATCTTTCAATTTAGCCTAGTTTTATTATCAAAATTTCATAAGTATGTATATTTCAAGAGATATTTTGTTCGCATCTATGTAAATTACGGATCCATCTTAGTTTATGCATCATGCATTAGTTTCAGATTCAGATATTAGGTCATGATTCAATTCATAAGTATCCTGCGTATCATCTCAGTTTTTTCCTAGTATCTCAACCAAATCAGTATCATTTGGGGACGAACGATCCCAAGGGGGAGATATTGTAATACCCCGAGTTTTTGTATTATAAACCTATCATCTTTTTCTCATGAAATCAGATCCAGCCTAAAGTAATGGTTACTTGTAAGCTGACTATCTTGTTTCTATCTTAACCATATAGATATTTTCATGAAAGTTCATGCACTCACAGATCAGTTCAGTAGCCCACTACATTGGGATTCAGTCATACAGTTTATTTCAATTGTGCATGATAACTTATAGTCTCAGATTCCTAAAAAATTATAGCCTAATTAGCCACATTCGAGGATGAATATTCCTAAAGGGGAGATATTGTAATACCCTATATTTTTTTATAGTTTAAATTCATTCCTAAAATGTTATGGGATATCTCTCAAAATGAATAATATTTATTCCATGTGAAATTTTCAAGATTTCATCGATACCAAATTTGCCCAAATCCGACACTCGGTGAAAGATTTATGGCATTTTTAAGTTGGCAGCGTGCCACCTGGGCACTTGGTGCATCACAAAGAAGGAAAAATTCATAATTGTCAATTCCAGTGGACCTCTGTGATATTGGCGCTTCGTGGAGTGGACTATTTTCCCATTTGTCAAAATCCAGTAGCCCAACACGATACTGGCACGTCACGCCAGTGGCCAAAATGATATTTCAAAGGGGAACCGCGATGGTGGTGCATCGCAAAGCATGACCAGTTCACACTCTTTCTTTTACAGTGAGCCATCGCGATTGTGGCACGTCGCGGTGGCCAACCAAATAAAAAAAATATGTTTTCCAGTTTTGTTTAAAAGCCCAAGAGGGTATTTTGGTCAATTCCCAAGCCCCTAATTTCGTCTAAACACAAGATTTAAGCTTATTACAAGCATTTTATGCTCATATTCCTAAAATTTATCTCAACTAAAATCCTAAGCTTCAATAATCAACCACAAGAATCTCAAGATTCCACCATCCCTTTTTCTAAATTAATTTAAGATTCAAGATTCCCTACTCAAGAATTCCAAGAATCATCATTCAAAAGCACAAATAGGATCTCAAAAGCAAGCTTGTTCATCTAGTTCATCATCCAAGGTATGCGGGGTTTTGAACAAGGATAAACCTTTCATCCTTGTGCCCAAAACTTAATATTGATTTCAAATTTATTAAATATTCTATGATTTCTCATGAAATTAAAGTTAGGGTTGATACCCAAATCCTCATTATTTTAATTTATGAAATCATTATGACATTTAAGGCTCTAATTGCAAGAAATTTATATATATTCATATTTGAAGTCATAAGATTCATATTATGAGTTACATACCATTATCTTGACTGAGATTGTTGAAATTTTAAAGATGATTATTGAGCATGAAGTTTAAATATGATTATTGATGTAATTATTGATGCATTAAATCTTTATACTTTGAGTCCTAAGTACCATTGATGATTTTATAAGGAGATTATGCTCTCAAGTCCTATTGACAAGTTTTGATTAGTGCTTTCAAAAGAAAAGATTGATCTTTTTATCCAACCTTAGATAGAAATCCACATGATTCATACAGTTTATGATTTAAAGAAAAACAAAGCATAATTGATTTTCATTATAAACCCTTGTACTGTTTTAAGGTGGATTTCCTAAAATTTCTGAGCAATAAGTATGAGAGTAGTATTTAGCACCGACTTAGGTATGATTCCAAGGTCTCATGCACCAGAAATATGAGCCACCATAGGTTTTAAACGCCCATAGTGGGCTAAGCCAGTGATCACTTAGATAAGGTTATACTTCCTGGCAGGAGTATGACTCCTCTTCCCAACATGAGGATCCATACCTTTGGAAGGAAAAATGTTGGACTCCATGTCAGCTCACATGGTTTATATCGGTTAGAAGAAACTCCCGAAGTCCCTAAGTCACATAGTTCCAAAATTTCTAAAGACCCCAAAGTTTCTATGTCCTAAAGTTTTGAAATAATTCCCTATAACTTAATAGTAAAGATTTTCAGAATAGTTTTAAAGTATCTCCGTTCAGATAAAGTGTTTTCCCTGAAGTTTTAAAGCTTGCAGACTATAGATTCTAGAATAGAAAGAGTAACAAAAAAGCTTTTAGAAAACTAAGTGTTAAGGCTCACAAGTTTTACTCAGATTATGCTTTATTGAAAGATATTAACTACAGTTTTCAGCTTTCAGATTATAGATTAAGAGTGAGTCCTTTCTACAATTAGACAATTTGATTTAAAGGGAGAATACAAGTACAACTTTTAGAACTAAATGTTATGGTTCACAAGATTCATAAAGTATGTTTTTCTTCTTATTTCCTCATATTTTAGTATTTTGGATATTCTAGCTTATATGAGTCATTTACATTTAGCATGCATTATTTTACAAATTATGATGATGAGGTGATGTTTTACTTATGTATTTCACCCCATAAACCCAGTACATCCTTAAGTACTGATCCATATATATGTCTATGAGCTACATTGTCTCATAATATAGGTATCAGTTCAGTTATAGCACGCATACCATATTCAGATAGACTGCAACTTCCAGTCAGCATGTGATGAGTGCTCTTGATTCAAGGGCTTGAGTTAGTCATATTATTTGAGTAGTATTTTATTCTTCTTTATTCAGTTGTATTGATTTGGGATAGCTGGGGGTCATGTCCTGGCTTCTTATAGTCAATACTAGTAGAGGCTTCATAGACAGTTATTAGAGTTAAGGTATTTGATTCAAGTTTTATTTGTAAAACCAGAGTTGTAATTATTTTTATTTAGTTTTGTATTGATCAGATTCAGAAAAGAGTTATCTTCTGCTTATTATATCCAGATTTATGTATCTTATTCAGTTGCTTATAAGTTATGCCAGTAGAAGGTTTATCTTGGGATCACTTGTGGTCCTAAGAACCGTGTGACATCTCGAGACTATTTTTGGGGTGTTACATAACTTTTCGCTCGAGTGTCGAATTAAGGCAAAATCAGATGCATTGGAAAGAGTACACATTTATATATAATTTGGTGGGTCTTAAGATCCAAAATTACTCATATTCTAGATGTTATACATGTTCAAAGTTTCCCCTTGTAGGATCAAATACCAAAATTTGGTCGAATCAAGAGGTTAACTCTACTTTGCTCTAAGTGTTTCATATGAACATTTTTTCACCTCATAAGCACTCTGAACACTAGGCTAATTATCATGACACTTATATTAACATGGGAATCATTGGTTTTGATTTAATACACATAGGAATGGTGGTTCAAATTCTAGCCCAAGAATGTAGGGTATTACAAAAAGAGTGAAAAGATGTCCTCCGAGTAGGAGGAAGAGGATAAAAGAATATGGTTAATGTAGTAATGTGGGTCATATTCCAAAAATAAATTAGGCGCTTCTTGGGAGGCAACCTAAGTTAAGGTAGGTATTTTATTTTCAAGGTTAAGTTCTTATTTAACATTAGTTTTTATTTTGGTTGAGTCATAGGTTGAAGAGAAATCTGAGTACCGGAGATCTAAGATAAGGAGCATGGAAAATATTAGGTGTGGGGTCGTCTAGACCTCATTAATGACTAATGACGCTGCTAGCTAGGCCTAGAGGCCTCAAAGAGTATTTCTATCCTTACTTTTGAATAATACTTTGATGACAAATTATATTTCTAAGTATGGGGTGGTGAAATTCACATAACTTAGGGTGACGTTATGCTATAGGATTTTCATTGTAAGTTATTCTCTAGTTTTTTACTATATTTAAAAAATAAAATCAAAAAAAGATTTTCTCTTTGTCTGTTTAGCTTTCTTGATGTCTAGTAGGGGCACATTTCACCCTCCTCTTGGCTTTTCTTTTTAGTTATTTTTTTGGGGAACGCCCTTTGAACCCAATATCCTTTTTTCATTTTGAGGAGTAAATTTTAAGATTTTTGTATTATGAGTAAGTGAGATATTCTTGCTAGTTGCTATGTATGATTACATGATGCAAGTGGATTTTGAATGTGAAAGTATGTTAACTGTGTTAAATGACTAATTTTGAGACTCCTAGGCTTATTTGTATGACTCTTGTGTGATATTTTCTTAATTTTGAATTCGTTCTTTTGATTGGTTTAGAGTTTATAATGATCCTACTTGATTTGAGTATGTTCCATGTGTGATGTGAGTTATGTTGTATTTTTTGTTGCATTTTGAAGTATAGAACATGCCTGGTGTGTGTGCAAACTAAAATAAAAAGTGTCGGGTTTAAGAGATGATATAGGAATTTCTTTGATGGCCATGTTTATATATCCCTTTTTATCTACCATTTTGAATAATCCTAGTTAACCCCATTAAGCCTTATCCTATTTATTTTGTAGCCTTATATGTAGCCTATTCCCCTTCTTTGATTGACCATAATTTGATCTAAAGCTATTAAAAGCTTAAGTTGAAAAATTAATGAATTTAAGGAGTGTGAAATCTAACAAGGAAAGGGGTGAAAGTGAAGCCCCAAAATAGTAACTATTGATGTTGAAAATTTTTTATGTGTTATGGTGGGGGTAGTGAAAAGAGAAAAATTGATCAAAAAGTGAATCAGGTGTTAATAGATAATACTTTCTCCTTAATATATGTGAACTAACTTAAAGATATAGGGAAAAACAAAAGAGAGGTGTAAAGGTAGAGGTGGTGAAAGTGTGGTTTTCCAAGAAGGACTTTAATGAAAATTGTGATGTATTAAAGCTCTTAGGGAAGATAATCACTATTACTAGAAAAATAGTTCGTACTTGTCCCTTAGCCTATGTTAAAACCCTTAAAGTCGTATTTGATCTTGAGCCGTAAAATTATGATATTAGTAGAGAACTACACTAATGTCAAGCCTATGCTTCATCTTATGTGACTTGCGAATTCTTTTTAAGAGTGAGCGAAATTTGATTCTTATAACCATTCTTATGATAAATTACATTTCTGTAAGTGAGTATAGGTAACGATCTTGTGGTGAGTGTGCATGTTCGATAATAGTTAGGTGACTTGTATGATCTTCTTGACTAAGTAATATGCATGATTTTCCAACTTGGTTGAGCCAATTAATGAGGCTAGGACATTTTGAAGTAGTGTTCATATGTTTTTAATTGTACATGACATGATCAGTGTGGAACTTGCTATCTGTGTAGTCTTTGTAGTTCTAGTATGATTGTCTTGATTTAAGTGTTAATGTTGGAGTATTCCTTAGATGGTGCTTAATGTAAAGAGTTGTTTGAGGATGAACAAGTCTTTAAGTGTGGGTTGATGATCTTAGGTGGATTTATTCACCGAAGTGTTATAATCTCTATGTATTTAGCCTTCTTTAGAGGACTTCTTGAGTGGATAATGAGTCTATAAGGGTATAATTGAGAATATAAATGTTAATTTAACTATTTATGATGCTGAAGGGGTGTTCAAAACAAGTTTGGAACTAAAATGATCACTTAGGATTTTAGACAAGAAAACTAGTGTTGATAGCTTGAGCTTTGTGTTGTTCTAGTTTATCTTGTTGAATTCTATTGTGCTATAAGCTATAAGACGTGGTTATTGTGTATATAGGAATATTTGTGAGATGTTAAAATCAATTATGTAATGTTATACAAGCTGAAATTGAAGAGGAAAAATAACCACAAAGTGAGGAACTTAGAGATAAATGCATATAGCAAACGTGAACAAAATCTGTAATTTCTGAGAACTAAGGCGTGCCACGCCCTCTAGAATCCTAGATAATGGTGTGCCACACCCTTGGAATCCAACCCAAATGTTAAAATATAGTGATCATATGTGATAATGGCGTGCCATGCCCCTATCGCGCCAATGCAAGAGTGTGGCATGCCCATGTGTCAAAAACGGGCTTGTGTTTCCAACTATAAATAGAATACACATACATTATTGTATACACCTTGGATGACCTTTGGGTCCTAGAATACACTTGAGGAGGATTCTCTTAGGGTTTTTAATACTTTCCTCTTGCTTTCTTTTGTTTTTTATACATGAATTTCAATATTGAAATTCGTTGTAAGACCATGAGTGGCTAAACACCCTCTTCTAGGATTGAGGTAAAGAACATGGTTACTTATTCTTATAATTGAATTTATTTATGTTTTTTTATCATTATTGGTTGTTCATATATCTTTGTATTTAATATTCTACAGATTCACAACATTTAGGATGCACTTATACTTCTATTGTGAGCCCAAGAGGAGGAGTAACAGATTAGAACATGGTATATATGGAGTAGGATCTTAATCATTCAAGGGATTGAAGTAAATATTTCCATTTAGGCTACAAATATACCTAATTTTACCTATTCTGTTCATATACGGGATGAATTTTAAATGTGTTTAACTTAGTACTCATATCCTTGCTCAATGATATAGTTGTACGACTAAGTTAGATAGACGACTAGAGGCTCGGAAGACCATAGTCAAGATATCAATCCCGTTAATCAACAACCAAGATAATTAACTAAACCGATAAGATTATATGGATAAGTAGGATTGTTCGTAGTGCCTTAACCCTAAATTTTGCCCTATTATTGTTCAAGCACTTTATATTATCGAATTGTTTATGGTTACTTTTAATTTTTGATTCTCAACTGTTATTGATTACTCTTGGACTTGTTTACTCTCCATAGTAGTACTAGAATTAGATTATTGCTAAGCACAAGTACCTATGGGATTGATACTTGTCTTTTAAAGGCCACATTACTACTTAGGTGACCACGTACACTTACGTGTGTGATAGGATGTAACATATCCCAACAATTATAATTGGGATTAGTCAGTCCCAATTCATATCTTAATAATATTCAAAAGGTCAAAAATTTGTTATTCTAATTGATAGAGTTCAATAGATGCGTAGGACTTATTTTCTGATGTAGTTGTTGTGTTTTGATTGAGTGTTACGTGTGTCCTCAATGTTTTTATGGTATTTTGATTAAGTGAAATATTGTGATTTTCAGTGAATTAGGTAAGTGTAACTCTTTAATTAATTAATTGGTTATGTTTACTAAAAGGGATCATAGATGATGTTATGTTTAAAAACATGACTGGATATAAGGTTTTTGAGTTAATAGGTAAGTGTAAAGGAGGTTTGAAATTTGAAAATGTGTGGCTTGCGGGCATTTATAAGACCCATATAATGGATGTACACCATGATATATAGAGTTTGTCTTGAGTGAACCAGGTTATATATCTACTGATCATTATATTAGATCCTTGTATGGTCCGATTATAGGATAAGATATTATGGTTCCTTGTGTTGACAAAATATATATAAGGTATTTATAGTTCTTTGCATGGAATTGTTTATTTTTTTTGATATACCGTGGTTCCATGTGTGAGTCAATTATGATAATAAAATTCATTATGTCCCAAATGGTAAGTTGAAAAGGGTGTAAGTTACCCTTGTATGAGATTATTGATATGGGGTATTGTGAAATATTACTTGTTGACTTGAATGGCTACTTGGTGAATTGGAATCTTATTTGAAGATTTGCATGTCTATTTGAGTTATGTTAAGTATGGTAGTCCTTATTTGTTAGTTGAGATGTTTAACTAGGCGTGTGACTCTCACGCCTAATAATTGTTGTTATATTGCCTTATTTGGACTAGAAACTAGTAGGGTAGTGACTACTAGACTAGTTCATAAAGTTAATTATGGAGTTAGTACTCACCGTGTGCGTGTGGTATCAATAGTGAAGTGTTTGAGATTAATCCTTAAGTTGGATAATGTTCATAGATTTAATGGGGAGGCAGCGTTATTAGACAAAATTTGTAATTGGCTTATTATTGTTTGACATTGAGTATATGCTTATTGTATGGAAACAATTATCAGTTAATAGTTTCCCTTGAATAAAAAAATAGTTTCCTTTGAACATGGTATAATTAAATTGCTAAGGTTGGTGAAATATGTTCTCTTAATTTTGGTTGATGATCTTTAGTTGTTGGGTCATTTGACTGAGTAGAGTTATTAGATATGTTTATGAATGTTCATATCTTTCTCCTTGTCACATGATAATACTTAGTTTTTATAGCTCCTTCAGTAGTGCAAGTTAGCTGAGGGTTGAATGGACTAATGTCCATTATAGTGGATAATTTATGTGTTAATGAATCCCATAGTAGTAAGTTAGTGGTGTTGTATTTGTTATAGTATCGGTTAGGATCTAATTACCCCACTAAAAGTTTTCCTAGCATAAGAAAGACAGACCTAAGAGTAGTATGGTTTTGATTGAAAATCTTGTATTATGTGATTTAGTGTTAAATTATGGATCATGATGTAATGATTAGTGGTGATGAGATTAATCCTAGATAGTCAATTGAAACAATGTTCTGTAGGAAATTTCAGAATTGAAAATATGTTCTTAGAATTTTGTTTATAGTGGTTGCCGCATTGGGTAAATATGTGATGTCAAACTTTGAGGTGTGTACAATGAAATAGGAATAAACCTGAAATTTTCCCAAATTGTTTCCAAACATCTACTATAACAGAAGAGGTGGCCACTACATAAAGTTAACTAGAGTAAGTGACAGACCTCTTGTCACGACCCGAACTAGGGCCTAGACGTAATGGGTATCCCAAGTCCAACCAGGACTGGGGACCGCCCTCTTTTACCCAACCCAACCACCTATATCCAACCTTATATGGGCTAACTTCGAGTATATAACAAGATAGCGTAAATGTTGTCATGAGGACTCTGGGATAGGGTCAAAATCGTGACTGACCCAACTGAGTCCACCTGTACCAAATCAACCATCCAACCATACCAAGCCAAACCAAAGGCCATAAACCTGGTTGTATCCAAAGAGAATACCAAAACATAATATGATAATCCATACCAAAATGTAATACAATGGAACAGTGAGAAATCATGCTAGATAATGCCAGCCTCCTAGCTTATTCCAATGCCAAGGACGACACAAATACTGATCCCTCCAATACCAACCCCCATAAGTACCACAAAGCCTCTATACAAAAGAGTAACAATATCAGGTTTGGACATGCCCCCATCCATGGCAGAAACCAATATCCAAAATAAAATTCAAATGTCCAAGGATGTCCATAAAATTAAATAGAGCCTTCTGAAAGGATAGAAGCTCACCACTTCTGTCCAAATACTGATACCGAGTCTGCGTGCTAGACAAGAGGAGAAGAATGGCCGGTTCCTGCATAGCGTGGGTACACAACCTCTAATAGATGGGTTAGCGAGTGATCCCTTGCATGAACTCGGGATAAGGATAAAATAATGCCATTTATAAAACCAAGTAAATCCATAAATGATGCATTCAACCATATATATAAGTACCGGGAAATGGAATTCGGGTATAGCATGCATTTAAAACCATTACCTGGGTTATGTAGCTTTGTCGTCCTATAACACCCACGAGCAATATGGGTTCAGCTCCCCCTACTGAAAGAGCCCCAGTGTGTGTAGCCGCACGACCAGGGAAGTATTTCGTTGGGATGACTAGTACATCCCCCAATATAAGGTGTGACATCATGCACATGGTCCAGCAAGACCAATGTTATATCGGCAAATATGAAATTCCAGTTTCGGTCCCTCCATGACCTCCACCTTCCACGGCTTAGCTACACCTCCCCCTTTATTGACCAATTAAAAAACTATTTCCAAACAATCTATTTACCATTTATTAACCATGGCCATTTAATGGTGGTATCGTCATACCAACCATACTTGCAAGTACTATCAATAGCCAACCACATGTAGGTATAGGGTTACCTTAGGTGCCCTTCCAATTACCATGTTAAATCCACTTGGGGAAATCCATACCCCACAAGCGTAACCATTTAGCGATTTACCTTTCCAAACCATTTAATCCATGCAGAAATCCTTTACCAAGTTTAAATCAAGCAAAAGTTCCATTTACAAGAAGTCACTGCAATGAACATATCTTTATAAGCATTTGGCCAAACACATTGGGGGCATAATATATATCCAAAACCAATTCCAATTACCAAAAACCATTCCCATATAATCCAATTATCCAAAACCACTATTAATGCATAGAAAAGCATAATTAAAATCTTGAAAAACCATAACCAACCATTTATAAACAAAACTCCCAAATCATATTTGAAAACCCAAAAGAATTCAACAGTAAAATCATGACAACCAATAGTTAAATCATGCCGTTAGTTGGAACTAACAATGAGGGAAAAGAACATGACTTATACCGAAGAATTGATGGAAATAAACCACCAAAGAAAGCCCCAAATTAGTCCTCAAGATGAAACCCTATCTTTCTTGCCCCAAAGATTTTGAGAGGATTTTAGATTGTTTAGGAGTAGTTTCTAAGTGTTAAAGAGAGAAATAATAAAGTAAATAGCCTCCCAAATAGGCTAGAAGTCGTGGGATCCTATTAGGGTAAGTAGGGAAATGTCCAGATTACCCCAACTTAAGTTGCATAAAAATCCCGTTACAGGGATACGACTGACCCATATGAGTTGTACCCTTCCGATACAAGTGGTACTCTCCATTTGTATCCTACCCCAACCCCTGGACCCAACATTGTCCAGCATACAACTCATCCAACTAAGTCATATCCAAAGCATACAATCTATAACTTCTATCTATATCCCTAGCAGAATAAAATATCGAGAGGATTGAGTACTGTCCCCTATATGAGTACTAGATACGACTCGTACCCAACCATACTACTCTTATCCCCCCAAGTTGTATCCATTCCAATAACCCATCCATACCATCAACCAATACTGGTCAATATACGATAGGACCATACCCCTCATACCCCAACATACAACTCATACCCTGGAGTCGTGGGTCCGGAGAATGGAATTCCAGGAAAAATTCTAAGGGCCAAAACCCAGGATATAACATTCTTCCCCACTAGGAACATTCATCCCCAAATGATGGATAAAGTAGGAGTTACCTGACACAGAGTCATTTGAATAATCAAACATATTCCCAATCTTCATCAAAGTTCGAAAACAAAGAGACAAAGATATTAATCTTTCTTTTAATAAACTCAGTAAATAAAAATGTGTTCTATAACACATACCTTTCGTACAAATCCTGAGAGAAGAAAACAAGAGCAGATATTTGGACTTCATGTCCTCCTCCTCTTCTCAAATATCTTTTTACATAGTATGGTTCCACCATAGAACCTTAATCAAAGCCACATCCTTGGTCCACAAACGACGAACTTGCCTATCTAATATCTCAACAGGGACCTCTTCATAAGACAGAGAATTTGAAATAGCTAATCCCTCCAAAGTAATAATCGAAGAAGGATCACCAATACACTTTCTCAACATGGAAACATGAAAGACCAGATGAACCAAAACCAAACTAGCAGGCAACTCAAGTTCATAAGCAACATTGCCAACACTCCACAAAATCACATAAGGACCAATAAATCGGGGACTGAGCTTCCCTTTCTTACTAAACCGCACTACTCCCTTCGTGGGAAATACCTTTAGGAATGCCTTATCCCCAACCTCAAACTCCAAGTCTCTACACCTAACATCCGCATAATACTTTCGGCGACTCTGGGAAGACTTAAGCCTATCTCGAATCACCTTCACCTTCTCCATAGATTGATAAACTAGATTCGGACCAAACATGTCCACCTTACCAAGCTCAAACCAATCAATAGGAGATCTTCACCTCCTACCATACAATGCCTTTAATGGGGCCATACCAATATTCGAATGATAGCTATTGCTGTAAGTAAACTCTACCAAAGGTAGATGCTCAACCCAATTACCACCATAGTCAATCACACAGGCCCGAAGCATAGCTTCCAATGTTTGAATAGTTCTCTCTGCTTACCCATCTGACTGCAGATAAAAAATAGTACTCAGACTGACCTTAGTCCCCACCTTTTCCAAAAAGATCTCCAGAAATGAGATATACACTGCATACCACGATCAGAAATAATTGAGATAGGTACCCCATGCAGCTTCACAATCTTCTTAAGATACAACTTTATATAGTCCTCCGCCGAAAAGGTAGCCGTCACCGACAAAAAGTGAGCTGAATTTATCATCCTATCCATGATGGCCCAAATCAAATCAAATTGGTTCTGAGGCCAAGGAAGACCTGTAACAAAATCCATATTGATCATCTCCCATTTCCATTTGATCAACTCTATTTCTTGATGCAATCCACCAAGCCTCATGTACACAACCTTAACCTATTGACACACGATGCACTTGGCCATGAAATCAACCACATCCCTCTTTATAGCATTCCACCAATTGATCTCCTTGAGATCATGATAAATCTTTATCCAGTTGGGATGAACAACATAGCGCGACTCATGCACCTCGGCCAAAATCCTTTGTTGTAAATCATCGACATCAGGAACACACAATCTCCCTTGGTACCACAAAGTACCATCACCACCAATCTCAAACACCGCCACCTTTTGTCCTCTAATATCACTCTTTATTTTCATCAAGACAAGATCCAACACTTGTTTCTCCTTAATCTCTGCACCAAGATATGATCGAACTACTTCTTTCACCATCACACCACCATTCTTAGAGTCCAAGAAATGAACTCTAAGATTGGATAAACAATGAATATCCTTTACCAATTCCCTCTTTCCTTCCTCCACATAAGCCAAAATTCCCATAGACAACCTTCCAAGATCATCAGCAACCACGTTAGCCTTACCTAAGTGGTAGTGAAGACTCATATCTTAGTCCTTGAGAAGCTTAAGCCATCTTTTTTGCCTGAGATTAAGCTTCTTTTGTGCGAACAAATACTGTAGACTCTTATGATCAGAAAAGATATCTAGTGAACACCATAAAGATAACGATGCCATATTTCTAAATCAAACACAACCAGCAACAACTCCAAATCATGAGTAGGATAATTCCTCTCATTCATCTTCAACTGTCTGGAAGCATAGGCAATCACCTACCTATGCTGCATCAAAACCTAACCAAGCCTTACCCAATATGCATCACAATAAACCATAAACCATCATTGTCTTTCGACAAAGTTAGAATTAGAGCTAAAGTGAGATTATCTTTTTACTTCTCAAAACTCCCCTCGCAAGTATCCGACCAAGTAAACTTAACCTTTATCTGAGCCAACTTAGTCAAAGGAGCTACTATCTACAAGAAGCTTTCCACAAACCACCTATATTACCTAGATAAACCCAAGAAGCTCCGGATGTTGGATGGAGTCGTAGGCCTAGGCCACCCTTTCACTGCAATAACCTTTTGAGAATTAACCATTATTCTCTCATTATAAATAATATGACCTAAGAAAGTCACATCGTTCAACCAAAACTCACACTTAGAGAACTTAGCATACAACAATTGTGTCTTTAAGGTTTGCAACACCACTCAAAGGTGATTAGCCACCTCACTCTTTAATAAACCAGAATGTCATCAATAAACACAATGATGAAGAGATCCAAATACTACCTAAAAACTATGTTAATCAGATCTATAAATATTGTTGGGGGCATTGGTTAATCCAAATGACATAACCAAGAACTCAAAATGCCCATACCTAGTATAAAAAGTCTTCTTAGGGATATCCACCTCCCTAATCTTAAGTTGCTGGTACCCCGACCAAAGATTTATCTTAGAAAAGAACTTGGCATCCTATAACTGATCAAACAGATCATCTATCTTCGGGAGAGAATGCTTGTTCTTGACCATTAACTTATTCAACTACCTGTAGTCAATGCACATCTAGAGGGAACCATCCTTCTTTCATACAAACAACATCGGTGCGCCCCCATGGAGAAATGCTAGGACGAATAAACCCTTTATCTAGAAGATCCTTAAGTTTCTCCTTAAGTTCCCTCAACTCAGTCGAAGCCATTATATATGGAGAAATAGATATTGGATGAGTGTCCGAAAGCAAATCAATACCAAACTCTATTTCCCTATCCAGAGAAACACCAGGAAGATCATCTGAAAAGAACTCTGGAAACTCATAAACCACAAAAACTGACTATAAAGAAGGACCTTGTGAGTTAGAATTTTTAACCCAAACCAAGTGATAAAGACACCCCTTGGAGATTAACCTCCAAGATCTAAGATAAGATATAAACCTTTCCTGAGGTACTAGAGAACCACCCTCCCATTCTATAACCGATTCATTAGAAAACTTAAAGATAACCATTCAGATCCAAAAATCTAAAGACGCGTAATAAGAGTGTAACTAATCCATACCTAAGATGACATCAAAATCCACCATCCCCAGCTCAAACAGATCCACCGAAGTCTACTTGTTACCAACAGACACCACACCCCCCCTATAGACCCTTTTAGCAATAACTGAGTCTCTTATTAGGGTAGAAACAGAAAAAGAATCCGAAATCACTTTGGGATAAAAACCAAAATATATAGCCACATAAGGAGTCATGTAAGAAAGAGTGGACCCCGAATCAAGCAAACAATATACATTATGAGAAAAGATCAATAACATATCAGTAATGGCATTAGGTGATGCCTCAAATTCCTATCAGGATGCCAAAATATACAACCTGTTTCGACCAACCCTAGAACAAGGAGTAGTAACAAAAGCCAATGCAACATCATCGGGTGTAGGATTAGAAAATGAAGCTACAGGAACCTTGTTCTCCCTCATAACGACCTTATTAACTGGATAATCCCTCAGTTAATGACCTAGATAGGTAAATCTGAAGCATTTATCCCTTTTTTCTTAACAATAATCCTAATGGGGTTGGCCACAGAATTGATAAGGAGGGCATAAACAAACTGACTGACCTTTGCTCGCTTGAGATTGGGAACCCTTTGCCCAAAAATCATCACCACCCTAGTGATGCCTGTCTCCCAGCTGCTTCGAGTAAAGGGTAATAGCAGTAGAGAAGGAATCCAAGCCCCCTCTATTTATTCTTTTTCCACTTGCCGCTATCTCGACCACCTTGGGACTGTGCAGCTTCCTGATTAGAAAATTTGCCCCCTCTTTCTATGCCTATCCCTAAACTCTGCCTGCCTCCTCTTCTCATCCTTCACTTGTTGTATATGGACAATCAATCGAGAAATGTCCATATCCTTAATGAGCAAAGAAATATTGCTCTCCAAGATCAAATATCTAATAAACCCAGAAGTGATCTTTCTCATTCTCGTTCTTATGTCGGCCACCAACTTAGGAGTATAACTCAATAAATGATGGAAATTCAAGGCAAATTCCTTGACAGTTATTCTCCCTTGCTTAAGATTCACAAACTCTTCCATCTTGGCTTCCCTCAGCTCTTGAGGAAAGAAACGGTCCAATAAGGCATTAGAGAAGGCCTCCCACATTTCAAATTCTTCCACATCACCCCTATATTTGTCCCACTCTTTATACCACTGACAAGCAATATCTTTAAGATGATAAGCTATAAAGTTCACCCCTTCAACATTTGTAGCCTGCATTATCCAAAATATCTTCTCTATTTCATCCAAGAATACCTATGAATCCTCCTCCACCTTTACTCCAGTAAAAGTAAAAGGACCCAGTTTTATAAATTGGCCAAACCTTTTAGCCTCAACAGAAGACCCACCAAATGCATCTCGATCAGCTTGAGTAGCAACCAACTAAGCAATAACATGGATAGATTGATGGAATTCCACATTCATCGCATTGCCTTAAGGGAACTAAGGAGAACTAGTAGGATTAGGAGAAACCCCAGTAACATCCTGAATAGGACATTGAGATCAAAGATGTACCCCTATCATAGGACGTACCTCTTCAGCATCGTCCCCAGATGGGATAGAATAATTTCCTTATTTTCCAGATCTATTAGGCATGATCTGAATGACAAACAAACAAGTATTAGAGAAGATTTATGGACTTTAGACTCCAAGTTTGAAAATAGAATACCAAGAAAGTGAAATATTCCTAAATGTCTTGCAGCCCTTCTCTTATGAGTGTGGCGCACTACACACCCCTAAAAGAGACTCTACTCGACATGGCTTTGTGGACTTCAAAGTTGACCATGAACCTAAAGCTTTGATACCAACTTGTCACAACCTGAATAAGGGCCTAGACGTAATGGACATCCCAAGTCCAACCAGGAACAGGGACTGCCCCCTTTTACCCAATCAAACCATCTATATCCATCCTTAGATGGGCTAAATTTTGAGCAGATAACAAAATAGGATAAATTTGTTCACGAGGACTCTGTATAGGGTCACAACCATGACCGACCAAACTAAGTACACCCATATCAAATCAACCATCCATCCATACCAAGCCAAACCAAAGGCCATAAACTAGGTCGTATCCAAAGAGAATACCAAAACATAATATGATAATCAATCCCAAAATGTAATATGATAGAATAGTGAGAAATCATATCAGATGATGCCAGCCTCCTACCTTATTCAAATGCCAAGGATGACACCAATAATATACCAATCCCCATAAGTACCATAAAACCTCTATCCAAAAAAGTAACGATATCTGATTGGGACATGGCCCTATCCATGGCCGAAACTAATATCCAAAATAAAATACAAATGTCCAAAGATGTTCATAACATGAAATGGAGTCTTTTGAAAGGATGGACTCTCACCACTTCAGTCCAAATACTGATATCGAATCTTTGTGCTAGACAACAGGAGTAGAATGGTCGATTCCTGCATAGCATGGGTATACAACCATCAGTAAACAGGTTAATGAGTGATTGCTAGCATGAACTTGGAATAAGAATAAAATAATTCCATTTATAAAACCAAGCAAAACCATCCCTAATGCATAAAACCATACATATATAAATACCGAGAAAGGGAATTCGAGTTTAGCATACATTTAAAACCTTTACTTGGGATGTCTAGCTTTGCCTTCCTAAAGCCTCCATGGGAAATATGGGTTTAGCTCCCCCTGCTAAAAGAGCCCAGTACGTGTAGTCGCACGCCTAGATAGGTATACCATTAGGATGACTAGTACATCCCCTAATATAAGGTATGATATCATGCACACGGTCCACAAAGACCAACCTCATACCGGTAAATATGAGTTTCCAGTTTTGGTCCACCCGGGACCTCCACCTTCTACGGCTTAGCTACACCTCTCCTTTTAATGCCCAATTAAAAAACCATTTCCAAGAAATCCATTTAAAATTTATTACCTAAGGCCATTAAGTGGTGGTATCTTCATACCAACCATACTTGTAAGTACTATCTATAGCCAACCATATGTAGGTATAGGGTTACCTTAGGTACCCTTGTAATTACCATATTAAATCCACTTGGGTGAATCCATACCCCATAAGCATAACCATTTATCCATTTAACTTTCCAAACTATTTAATCCATGCATAAGTCCTTTACCAAGTTTAAAACAAGCAAAAGTTCCATTTAAAAGAAGTCAATGCAATAAACATATCTTTCTAAGCATTTGGTCAAACACATTGAAGGCATAATATATATCCAAAACTAATTCCAATTACCAACAACCATTCCCATATATTCCAATTATCCAAAACTACCATTAATTCATATAAAAGCATAATTATAACCATCAAAATCATAACCAACCATTCATAAACAAAGCCCCCAAATTATATTTGAAAACCCAAAAACATTCAACAATAAAATCATGAAAATAAATAGTAAAATCATGCATTTAGTTGGAACTAACAATGAGGGAAGATAGCATGCCTTTTATAGAAGAATTGATGAAAAGAAATCACCAAAGCGAGCTCCAAATTAGTCCTCAAGATGAAGTCTTATTTTTCTTTCCCCAAAGCTTTTGAGAGGATTTTATATTGTTTAGGAGTAGTTTATACGTGTTAATGAGATAAATTATAAAGTAAATAGCCTCCCAAATAGGCTAAAAGTCATGGGATCCTATTAAGGTAAGTAGGGAAATGTCCAGATTACCCCCGCTTAAGTTGCATAAAAATTCCATCATATGGATACGACTGACCCATATGAGTCATACCCTTTAGATAAGAGTGGTACCCGCCACTCATATCCTACCCCACCCCCTAGACCAATATTGTCCTACATACGAATCATCCCACCAAGTTGAATATAAAGCATACAATCCTTACCTTTCATCCATATCCCTGGCAAAATAGAATACCAAGAAGATTGAACATTGATCCCTATACAAGTACTAGATATGACTCATACACAACCATACAATGCTTATCCCCTAAGTCGTATCCATTCTAGTAACCCATCTATCCCACCAACCAATACTATTCAACATACAATAGGAACATACTGCTCGTACTCCAACATACGACTCGTACCCTAGAGTCATATTGTATCTGGAGAACGGAATTCCAGGAAAAATTCTAATAGCCAAAACCCAGGATGTAACACCTCTACAATGGTGATCCAATTTAGGCAAAGGTTGCCACATTGCAATGATTTCTATTACAGTGATATTATTGTATCTGTATATCAACTATGCAGTGATCAATAAGTAGTAAATACTCTTTAGTCCATTTTGAAGATTATTCAAAACACTCAAAGGGTTCGTCCTTAGACCACTATGAGAGAGTTATTCTTCCTTTATTGATACTAAATAGTCTCTTATTCAGTGTTGGATGGTACTAGCCTGACATCCCAGAAGGTCTATCTTCTGTTGTTTCTTGATTCATGATTAGAACTTGCATAAATATATTCTTTCCCAAGTTTGGAATTATGAGAGAAATGATCTGATTCATGCATAAATGTTGGTGTAATGACCCTCAAGACATTACTTTAATTTGTATGATTTTTATAATTTTAAAGCTTCCCACAGTTGTCATTTATAAGTTGTCTGAAGTTTCGCTTTAGTTATCGAACAATTCCTTTGGGTCATAGGATCATTTCCCTATTTTAGAGCATTTGCTATTTAGGATTTGGTATCAGACCTAAACTCATAATAGATAACCTCAGATGAGAATTCTGATGGTTCCATCAGTTTTGAATTGTTTATTTTAGGCTAAGGGGACCCTTGGTTTAGGTCTTGAGCATTCTGGACTCATTTTCGGCTATTGGGCAAATTATATGAAAAATAAAACTATAGGTGTAGGGTCAACATTTAGTATAAAAAATTTTGGATGAATGTTTTGATGGTTCCACTAAGACCGAAACATTGATTTTGGTAAGTAGCATAGAACATTTGCACGCACGGGGTTCTGAACGAATCTCGAGCACCCGGTCGAAGTTTGTTTTGGACTTGGTAAAAATTTTGTGCATGACATTTGATTAGTCTACTTAAGTGACTTTTGGTACTCTTTAGCACTCAATGTTTTAAGCCCATAGATCACTTTAGTGGCCCTGGACCAATGGTCGGGGTCCGCTTAAGAGATCAATGGCCGCCAAAGTGGCACCCACTTTAAAACCTTTGGTCCACTTTAGCAGCAGTCACTCTGTGGCCATACAGCTTAAGCGGTTAAATTTCCTCTTTAGTGGTAGGCGATTTAGTGCCTAGGTGTATGCTTTAGTGCCTAGGTGTATGCTTTAGAGGCACCTGATACATTTTTATTCATATTTCCTCCAATCAATTTTCCACCATTTCTTCCATTATTTTTACATTAATTTGAGAGCTCAAAGAGAGGAAAAAGTGTAGAATCATCCATAGAAGCTGAGGTAAGATTGCCTAAGACTCTTTGGTGATTTCCGTTAATTTTCCCTCTAATTTTCATCATAATTCATGGTAAACTCATAGAATTAGGTCTTGAATTTCTCAACTTGAAGGGTTGATTTGATACCAGATTTATGCTCCATTTATGCTCAACTTTTGAGCATAGATTCTTTTTCCTTGGAGGGAACGTGTGACAAATTCAATTTTGGATTTCATTTGTGGGTCCTAGGAGCTATTTCTTGACCCAAATTTTGATCTAACCCTTAATATAGAAATATGGGGCTTGTTTTACTCCTAACGTCTGCAGGTTTGTATTTTGATAGCATGGAGACATTTTGAGATCGTGGAGCCAAGGTGGATGCTTTATGGATGATTCAAGGATTGCGGTTCGACATTGATGTAGGCTTTTGTCTACTCTTCTTCATGAGATGGTGCATATATATGTTGTATGTTAGATAAGTATGTTAGGATGTGATATTGGTAAAACACCATGACTTATCCTAGTTTGTGAGTTTGCACGCTAAAAGGGATAATTGATAACGCTCAACTCACTCCCATAATTAGCGGTGAGGTGGTCATTGTCAGGTAACCCAATTTGAATTAGGGTTGAATCTCAAGGAGTGAACTATAGACTTCAAATCCTATGGATGCTCAAATTACTAATGGATTACCCAAAATTCTAATAAAAACAACATGTGAAATAAAATGGGAGATTTGCTTGGGAATTCTTCGCAACCTACTTTAACAAGCACTTGGTGAGTATAATTTTTACTTAGAATTCAAGATTTGAGGAAAATCTTGGGATTATATCTACATAGAGGTAATGCATGTGCGATGATGTTGGTTCTTCATGAAGCTTAGTTGATAACTAAAGGATAGGCTAGGTCGAAGATCGTTGGGGTCAATCTTTCACAGAAACCACAACGATTTCACCCATTAGCTCTTTTGAGCACCTAACAAGTGTACACATATTCATAATCACCCAAGACCTCAATCAAGCATCCCTATTTCTAAGATGATGCTCTTGATATAATTTACACTACTAATATACTTATTTCTAAGATTGCAAAAGGTAGTAAACCATAGGCTTAATTGTCCACCATTGCTTTGTCCCCCTATAACCCTCTTTTGAGGATGTTATAGATTAACTAATATTTGCCTCCATCCTTCTTTCGAGGATGATAAAGGGTTTCTAGAGTTTGGGGATTTCACCCATCAAACCCATTTGGAGATTTGGGGTTTTCACCCATTAAATTCCAACCCGTAAGCTAAAGAAATGGTGGAATCCATACTCAACAACTAAAATCCATGCAAACACAATAATACCCATACACAATTACACTCTAGTTCAACATAATCCCATTAATAAATTACTTAGCTACTCATGAAGAAAGTAAAGAGAGATATACCATAAGGATTATCCAAAGCATTCATTCTTTACAAAGAGTCTAAGAAATTTAGCCTTCAAAGTTAATTACACACTTATCCAAGATTAGGGTTTCAAGTCTTGAATTTCAAAATATTTTATGAGCTAAGCTATCCTAAAGAAGAAAGGGTTTTAGCTTAAATATGGCTTGGGATGTGTCCAGTGCTTTTACAGATCTTCCCCTTGGCATATTCCTTCTTAATCGCAATTGCGCACGACTGTCTGCGACTGCGACCACGAAACCATGTTTGTTTGTCGTGACTGCGGATAGAGGACCCGATCGCTATAACTGAGGCTGATGTTGTCTAGGTCTTCAGCTGTACTCTTTCTTTCTCTCTTTTCATCATTTTTGGGTCCAATCCATATCTTTTGGTCTCCTCAACTTTATGCCTTCAAAGATTGGATATTAGTCCATCTATCCATAGATTTTATCTCATTTAGTCATTCAAAACAAGGTAATGTTCATGAATGATGAGTGTGAATGAGTGGTAAACTCACCACTCATCAACACCCCCAATTTAATACTTGTTTTTCCTTAAGTAACGCTACCACTTACTATGAGACAATTTCATATGTATGTTGTCTTTCTATCACTCAATTTCATATGTATGTCGTCTTTCTATCACTCAATAGACTTTGGGGAGAAACTATGTAACAAAGTACTCTAAAAATTATTCACATCTTGACTATAATCATTCTATACTTCCACTTGTCTCATTGTCCGAAAGATGACAACATCACCCACCTCAACTAGTTCACATGCCTCCTTACAAAAAAGAAGAAATTCACACTCCTAGCTACCAATCATACAACAAGTCATTTTAAGTGCAACCATTCACTCTCTCAAGAAATTTTCCATGTTAACAAGTACCATGCCATAGGCTTGCCCCTATTTTCGATCACCACAATAATGCCCACACTTGGTTGGAAATCACAAAGGGCTTTTTGAGCTTGTAGTGTAGGTTTAGGGTTGGGGTGGAATGTCATTTAGGAAAATAAGGCTACACCCCTCTTGAACTTCAACATTATACTCTTTTTATGCATCACTTATTGGGACACTTCTTTTCACTTTACTATTTTGCCTACCTTTGCTTTTTTTCTTGGTTTTACCACTTTCCTATTTTTCTCTTCTTCTATAAATTTTTGCACAAATAAAAAGCCTTTCTTTCCTTTATGGGATCTTTTCTTTATTCAAATCCAAAAAGCATCACTTTCTTAAGATTGTAGGAAACCTTCTTACGATTTTGTGGCCCAACTATACTTCTTTCTCTTTCAACCACCCCCAACATAGGGTTTTAACCTCAATTTGTATTTTCAAGTCAAGGAGGATAGGGTTCAAGAGAGGATGAATAAAAGGTCACGACTTGTAATGCATTTGCCAAAGAAAAGTCCAAAGGCTCGAAGAGGGTGACTAGGGGTAAATCTTATGTATTGGTAGGATCTTTAGGCTAAAGTGAACTTACAAAATCACAAGATGGCCTATGATCATTTTACCAACCAACAACAGTCAAAAATTAGCTTCGAAAGACTAAAGGAGAAATTTCTAGATAGTACAAGTATACATGATATGGAGACAATTAACCTCACCCACATGGTATGCAAATATCGTCAAAGGGATTAAATTGTTCTACCTACTCAAGACAAAGATGGAGCATTCATTATTTTTCCAAAGTCAACTTTCGAATTCATAAAAAGAGGGAAATTTTTTTCACAAAGTTGCTCACGCCTATGCCTTCAAATAATTTTTCAAAATTTTCAGACGGAAGGGGTTGTTAGCTTTTGTATCCTCACCACATATAATTTTCTAATCATGGCAACCATCCAAGATAGAATCTCATATTGAAGTTCATAGCATGGGTGACTCACCATATGATTACTCAGACTTCACCAATGGATCTTAATGCAACCCCAAATTATCAATGCCACAGGTACTCAGACTTCCCTTGCATTCTATGGCCTTGATGCCATGGGTACTCAGACTTCCCCTGCATGTATGGTTATAAATACAATCACAAAGGCAAAGATCTACTAATGAATTTAGACTAAAATATAAAACTAAGAACAAAATAACTAATCCATGAAAATATGGGTACCATCAAGGTGCCTGAATATTACAACCCAAATAAAATAAAGATGAGAATTATCCAAAAGAGCAGAAAAGGATATAATACAAGCCCAAATTAAATGAATAAGAATAAGGAGACACCCCCAACTTAAAAGATAGCAGTGTCCCCACTGCATAAATAATCAAGGGTAAAAGAGATAAGGGTGCTCCTTGAAACCGCATCAAGGGCTGCTATTATTGTTGGACTCTGCATCACTACCCTCTTCTTCAAGATCGGACCACTCGGCTGGAGCCTCATTGTCACTGTCCACCCAAGAAGAAGTAAGTCTATCTCAGGGCCTTAGAACTTTCCATAGGCCCTTTACACCCTTCCACATCCTGATGAAGAATTCGCCCCTCTTTTTCTCCCTTTTAACCATTTTTTCATGTGCGATCCAGAGGTCTCGGTGTTACTCCGCCAAAGAGGAGTAGGCCTTTTCAAGCTTATCAATAGTTTCTTTTTCTTCTTTTGTTCCTCGTTGTAGTTCTCATAATTGGTACATGACACATAAGAATGATGAGTGGTGGAAGGCTCTCCCGATCCTTGGGGCAAACTAGACACAAGCTCTTTGATGGTTACAATATTTACTCTAATCTCCTTAAGAGGTCCCATGGTAGTTGTCCTATGAGACTCAGGATCACTCCATGATAGATTTTCCAAGTCGATCTTTCTTTTCTTGCTTTTGTTGGGCGTGCCCTCATCTCTAATTCTCAAGGGGTAAATGGGAGCATTAGGGCACACCCATGTATCACTAGCATACTCTTCCACCCCCACTTTTTTGCAAAGCTCTAAAATTAAGGAGGGAAAGAATAGATTCATACCTCCTTTGACCTTGAAATAATATATTTCATTATCCACAAGCTGACAAACATCTAGAGGGGTATCGTCTAGAGTACATGAAACCATCCTAGCATGAAATTCTGGGACTGTTGTCATATGGGTACAAGGAGAAACTCATCTACAAATGATGTGCAACCATATCCGAGCCTTGGAGGTGAAGTCGTTCATAGAAATATTGCTTTTAGTTTTGGTCCACGAGACTTCCCTTTCGGGGCATAGTCGATGTGCCAAATAATTCTTTGATTTACACCCCTTTGCTTTAAATTCACCCATATCTACCTGCTTGAGCCCACAAACATCATTGATTTGTTTATCCCCAACTTTCATCGGCTTTTCCCAAATCTTGACAGTCACATTGAGTGGGTTCAAAAAAGAGACTTCAATGATGTTTTCATATAATTCATGGACCCATTGTTCATTCACAATGCATGGATCCAGGATGAAGCACCGCCACCCTATGGCTTCAAGTTTTTCATAAAGTGCCGGTAGTTTCTCCAGCACCTTATCCAAGTAAATTCCTCTCTCTAGGAGAAACTTTGTCCTTGGAAGATCCCTGTAGTAAAGAGTGTGGCACTCGGGTTCCATGAATCGGATGCGATCATACTTATCCATGAGGTTGTTCTGAAAGAACTAACGACATATTATATCCTTTGATGACATTTTAATAATGCAAACTATGCTAGATTAATCACTAGAGTTCATTGGACTAGGTGCTTCGTGGTGCTAGACTAAAAAATTTAGAAATGCAAAATTTTTTTGGCCTGGTAGAAAGCTGTCCTTGGTTACCAAATTTGCATTACCACGATCGTGGTCTATGACCGCGGTCACGCTACCTGAGGCTAGTTCTGTGTTAGCTCTGCATATACAGATTTCTTCCAAATTTAGGCTACTAGTATGTTTTACAATGTGGAAGCATATAAAGATTATTAGAACAATACTCACAAGTTTGTGAATGCCCTTTAGAGCATTTTATCAAACACTTGGTGTGCATTTCTCATTAATCTACCTATTTTACATAAATTTGGGTACTCATGATTTCCCCCACTTATGTGCATACCTTAATCAAACAGAGAACATCACACCAATACCCAATATGACAACACGGAAAGCATAACAGTCAACATTTAAGGCCCTTCTTAATCATGCATTCTATGGCCTATTTTCATAAGTAAAAGCATGGATTCATGTCACCTACCAGAGTTTTGATGCAATGGAATGCAATGATACTGTTTGAGCTCACAAACTTGATCAGAAATTATCCTAAATTAGAGTACAATCTTAAAAGGAAATGTGAGGGAAATGAGGGCAACTAAGGGTTAAATGGAAAAAGTGTCCATGACTGTGGTTAAGGGACTACGATCGCGGATATTCTCCCGACTACGATCGCGGTAACTAAGACAATTTTGCTCCCCTGTTTTCCCCTGTTCAGTATTTTACTCAATTTTACCTTATTTATCCCCTTTTCAACTTATTCGATACACTCCATAGTTTCACAAATGCATGGGTTATTCATGCACAAGATAAAATCTACCCTAGAAAAATATAACAAAAAAAAAGATATGAGCCACTTTTTGGCATTTGTGGGTTGCCTCCCACCAAACACCTTAGTTATCGTCGTGGCACAATGTCTTCCTTCCTTAATTTTATAGGTGGTTCCTTGAACTCCTCTTCATTTATATTATCATTTTCGACATCTACCACAGATAATACTTGCAACTTTGCGGTTTGCTTCTTTGATTTGTAAATTTTGAAAGAGACCTCATCCTCTTTCACTCTAAATTTAATCTCCCCCAGCTCCAGATCAACAATGGCTTTCCCAGTGTCTAAGAAAGGACGACCAAGAATGATAGGCATCTCTTGGTCCATTTCACAATCTAATACCATGAAATCCACCAAGAGAATAAACTTGTCCACTTTCACAAGGACGTCAAACAATATACCCACCTATCATTTTATAGATAGGTTCTCCATCAAGAGTCACATAGAGGTTGGTGTCGAGGTATCCAGACAAAGTTTCTTATATATGACAAAAGTCATTAAGTTGATTCTTTCACCAAGGTCAGATAGAGCTTTTGGAAATTTATGCATCCCAATTGTGCAAGGGATAGTGAATGCTCTGGGGTCATCTTTTTTTTGCAACTTTACTATCCATGACAACAATACATCCATGAGTGACTTCAATAGTATCAATATTTACATAGTTAGGTTACTATATTTGGTATCAACCACAAAATACTTCTTTTACAGGTTAGTTTTGGGTGACATCAAATTTTGGCACTATTGCTGTGGAAGACGGTGTAATTTGTTGATTGAATTTGGTGAAGTTCTCAGGTTTTATTTTTTTTTGTTTGGAATATGCCAGTACATGTCAAACACTAGGAGAATAGGCAATCCCTTACTCCCTTTTGATCCAGAGCTTGAAAGAATTCTCTAAACCCTACAAAGGATGATAGAACAAGTTCTTAATGGTGTTTCTACTAGGGTTTAAGACCCTCATAATGTGCCTCCTCTTCCACCACCAGATCATCTATAAAATATTGCTAATAGATAGAAAAAATAATTATTACAAGTAGTTAAAGAACCTAGAGTAGAAGAAGAGTAGGACCAGGTTGAGAATGTAGCGCTAGCCAGGCCAAGACAAGTTCCTGAACAACAAAGAAGAGTGCAAAGAGGTAGAGCTCTGATGATTTCCACTTATCAGTATCTTCAACCATATAAAAAAGATGAAGACTTGGGATATGTTAAACCTGCTGAACAAGAGCCATCATTCCTCCTGCATTACCCCCCAAAGTTAAATTTGACATTACTAGTGCTATGATCTAATTGCTAAATCTGAAAGGTGCATTTTAGGATCAACAAATGACGATGCAAACATCTATCTTGCTAACATCACTAGGCTTTGTATGTCATATGCTATTCTGGGGGTAGATCAGGAATCTTTGAGACTACGATTGTTCCCATTTTCTTTGACTGGAGAAGCATCACTATGGATAGAGGAACTCTCATGAGGCTCAATTAATATCTGGCATGAGTTGTGTAAATAGATTCTGGATAGATTTTTTCCTCCTACAAGGATGCTATAGTTGAAAGATGAGATTTATAACTTCAGATAGTTACCTTCAAAATCCTTGTACGAATCATGGTTTAGATTTAACAAGAAGGTGAGAATGGTACCTAATCATAGAATCAAAGGATCAAATTTGTTGGAAATTATCTATAGATCATTGAATGTCAGTTTGAGAGTAATGGAAAATACAATTTTAAGAGATGCATTTATGCGTCTTCGGTGGGATACTACACATGATATGCTTGATGATTTTTCGATGATAAATAAAGGTCTGCATACTAGTGATACTGAGCATGGTGCTGTTACATATGCTACTAGAGCAAATAATGCATATACAGCTAGTCAGGATTTGATAGAACAAGAGGTTGCATAGCTTCGGATAGATATTGGGTTGCTTACAAAATAGTTTGCAATAATGAGTGCTGAGAAAGTGAATGTAGTTGTGAGACAAGGGTCTACTTCCAAAACTTTAAAATTGAATATGAAGACGAAACACGGTATCTTAATCATAGATTGACAGATTTTTTATCCCAAGGGCAAGGGAATCAAGGTTGAAACTATTATAATAACAAATATAGAGATAGAAGTAGGAAGAGAGTTGGTAATTGGCAGTGGAAAGATGACTTTGAAGAGAAGAGTAACAAATACGTTCAACTAAGCAGCCGTGATTCAGAATCTAGAATGGAGGCAATGTTGTCAAAACTGGTCAAAGGTCAAGAAAGTCAAGAAAGCTATTTTAAAGAGATTAAGGCAGACCTGTCAGGGATGAATCAGAAAGTTGAGTCAGATGCTATCATAATTAAACAACTTGAACAACAATATGGTCAAATGTCGGTTACATTAAATTAGAGGCAACCTGGCACTCTTCCTAGTAACACAATAGCAAATCTAAAAAATGATGGTCACTGTCATACCATTACCACTCAGAGTAGTAAAACCACAATGAACCCACCTGTACCCACTGTTGATAAGAAAAAGAATAATAATGATGCTATTGATGTGGAGAGTAGTAGCAAGCAAGACAAAAAAAGGTAAGATTGAGGAGCCTATTCTGAAGCCCATTCTGAGACCTCGCCCTCCTTTTTCTCAAAGGCTAAAAAAGAAACAAGAATAGGGTAAGTAGAAGAAATTTTTGTCTATTCTAAAGGAACTATCAATCAACATCCCACTTGTTGAGGCATTGGAGAAAATGCCAAGATATGAATAATTTATGAAAGATCTAATCACCAAGAAGAGGTCAGTCAGTTATGATGCAATCAACAATATTAATCATTGCAGCACTGTAGAAACTATATCTTTGGTAGAGAAGAAGGAGGATCCATGTTCTTTCACTATACCTTGCACCATTGGATCTTTTGATTTTGCTCATGCTCTATGTGATTTAGGGGTTAGTATCAACCTTATGCCATTAGCTATATTTAAGAAGTTAGGGTTGAGGGATCCTTCTCCAACTACCATGAGACTAATGATGGTGATAGAACAGTGAAAAAGCCAATCAGTATTCTATATGATGTATTGGTTAAGGTGGCTTCTTTTATTTTTCCTACTTATTTTGTTATATTAGACTGTAAAGTGGATTTCCAATTCCCAATTATCTTGGGAAGACCTTTCTTGGATATAGAAAGTACATTGATTGATTTGGAACTAGGACATATAATGCTGAGACTCAATGATGAACAGGTGATATTTAATATATTCAAAGCCATGAAATATCCTAATGAGTTAAGAGTTATATTTGTGATTGATGTGCATGATGAAGAGATAGACACTGTCCATGATATTGATTCTGTTACTCTTTGGATGATGGTTCTGATGCTGCTGTTCCTATTGAAGAGAGGTTAGGTATTGAAGTTCTTACAGATGTGATCATAAACTTTAATAGTGATGGCATAAATGACTATGATGAGATGGTATGTGCACTTTATGGTAGGGGTTCTTACACTTATGCACCAAAGAGGATTGATTTAGATCTAATGAATAGATCTACTCTACCTGCTCGCCCATCTATTAAGGAGCCACTCATCTTAGTGTTAAAGGCTCTCCCTTCTCATCTATGATATGCATTTTTGGGAGAACCCAACACTTTGTCGGTAATCATTGAAGCTGACTTGGGTGAAACAAAAGTAGAAGCTTTATTGTCTATGCTACAGAGATTCAAGAGGGCCATAGGTTGGTCCGTTGAATATATTATAGGTATTCCACCTGGTTTGTGTACTCATAAAATTTTACTTGAGTCGGATTATATTCCAAGTATAGAGTATCAACACCGACTAAATCTTTCGATGCTGGATGAGGTGAAGAAAGATATAATCAAGTGATTGGATGCTGGTGTACTATATCCTATTACTGATAGTAAGTGGGTCAGCCCGATACAATATGTTCTGTAGAAAAGTGGTATTATTGTTCTGCCTAATGAGAAGACTGAACTAGTTCCAATGAGTCCAGTCACAGGATAGAGAGTATGCATGGATTACAGAAAATCAGAAGGACCATTTTCCCATGCCCTTCATGGACCAGATGTTAGATAAGTTAGCAGGCAGAGGACGATACAATTTTTCTAATAGGTATTCAGGTTATAACAAAATTACTATTACACCTGAAGAACAAGAGAAGATAACCTTCACATGTCCTTATGGGACCTTTGCATTCAGACCTATGACATTTTAGTTATGTAACACTCCATTCATATTTCAGAGTTGTATGATGTCAATCTTCTCTGGTATGGTAGAAGACACTATCGAAGTATTTATGGATGATTTTTAAGTTGGTGATTCTTTTGATGACAACTTATTTCACTTGGATAATGCTCTTAGAATGTATGAAGAATGCAACTTAGTACTTAATTGGGAAAAGTTCCATTTTATGGTCAAATAAGGTATAGTACTTGGACACAAATTTTTTAAAAGGGGTATTGAGGTAGATAGAGCTAAGATTGAAGTGATGTATAACTTACCCCCACCAATTTCAGTGAAGGGCGTTCATAGTTTTTTCGGTAATGCTAGATTTTATAGGCGGTTCATCAAGGATTTCTCTAAGATTTCCAACCCTCTTTGTAGGCTTCGTGAGAAAGAGGTGAAATTTGAGTTTACTGAAGCTTGCTTGAAGGATTTTGAGTGTCTGAAAGAGAAGTTGGTGGTTGTTCCTATCATTGTATCTCCAGACTAGTCCTTGCCATTTAAGATTTTGTATGAAGCGAGTGGTTTAGCCTTAGGGAATGTACTATGTCAACAAAAAAAAAAGATCCTTCATCCCATCTACTATTCGAGCAAGGCACTAAACCCTGGTCAAAATAACTACACCGTGACGCAACAAGAGTTTTTGGCAGTGGCTTTTTTCTTTGAGAAGTTTAGGTCTTATTTGATTGGGACAAAGGTGATTGTGCACACTGATCATGCATTTTGAATCCTAGACTAATTAGTTGGGTGCTATTTCTGCAAGAATTCGATTTCGAGGTCAAGGACAGAAAAGACACTGAGAATCAAGTTGTGGATCATTTGTTTAGACTTGACGAGGAAGCTATGTAGAATGTTGAAGATGGGCTTGATATTGATGATAGTTTTCCGGATTAATAGATATTAGTATCTTCCCAAGATCTAATTCCTTGGTTTCAAGACTATGCAAATTATCTAGCAAGTGATCTAACCCCACAATATCTTTTCTTTCAGCAGAGAAAGAAGTTTATGCATGAGATAAGGAAATTTTTCTGGGATGAGCCTTATTTTTTCAGAATTTGTGCAGATGGGATTATTTGTAGATGGATACTTAAGGTGGAGATAATAAGTATACTTAAGGCTTGTCATTCCTCGCCAGTTGGGGTCATCATGGAGGAACCCGCACGACCTAAAAAATCTTGCAATGTAGGTATTATTGGCCTACAATATACAAAGATGCACATGATTTTGCTTCTTCTTGTGATCAATGTCAAAGAAAAGGTAACCTCTCTAGATTACGTGAACTTCCAATGACTCATATCTTAGAATTCAAATTATTTGATGTATGGGGTATAGACTTCATGGGTCTTTTTGTGAGTTCGTTTGGCATGAAGTATATACTTGTGGCTATGGATTATATTTCTAAATGTGTGGAAGAAAGTGCACTTCCCAACAATGAAGCACGTATTATCACAACATTCTTGAAAAAACATATTTTTTCTCAATTTGTCACACCACATGCTATTATTAGTGACAGAGGGTCACATTCTTATAATCGTCTATTCAAAAGTCTGCTTGAGAAGCATGGAGTGAAACACAAGGTGGCAACACCTTATCATCCATAGACTAGTGAACAAGTTGAGGTGTCCAATAGAGAAATTAAGTCCATATTGGAAAAAATAGTAAATGCCAATAGGACTGATTGGTCACAAAAATTAGTTGATACATTAGGTTCTTACCAAACAACATTCAAGACCCTAATTGGAGCTTCACCTTATCAGCTAGTGTATGGTAAGTCTTGTCACATGACTAGTGAACTTGAACATAAAGCCCTTTGGGCTTTGAAGAAGCTAAATTTTTAGTGGCAAGATGCAACCAAGTCATGGGTGCATAGTATGAATGAGTTGGATGAATTCTAAATCCAGGCATATGAAAGTTCTGCACTTTACAAAGAAAAGATAAATCTATATCATAAACACAAAATTAAGGAAAAAATCTTCGAAAAAGGTGACCAGGTATTGCTCATCAATTCTAGGCTTCACTTGTTTCCAGGTAAGTTGAAGTCTAGACGGTATGGTCCCTTTACTATGCTAAAAGTTTTTCCATATGGTTGTTTGGAATTGAAGCGGATGGTGAAGCCCCATTCAAGGTGAATGGGCAAAGAGTCAAGCACTATATGGCTAACACGAAGAAAATAAATATGATTTTTGAGATAGACCTTGGTGAAGGCTAAGTAACCAAGGTAATTGCATCGTGACGCGATGCTAAATCAAGAGTTGTATGGTAGGCAACCCATGAGGCTAATTGTATAAATTTAAGTACCCAACTTAGCCACATCGTGCCGCGACGTTAAATTAAGAGCTGCATGGGAGGCAACCCAAGTTTTTTGGTCCTTATTTATAGGGTAATATGTTTGTTCAGTGTGCAGAACTAAAGATTACAGAAAATATCTAAAAAATTTCAAGAAGTTGGTCATATAGACTCTTTACGAGTCGTATATAGATGGTACGACTCATGTGTAGGATTCATAAGGACCAGGAAAAAAATTAGAATCAGGTAAAAGTTTCTGGAATGAATACGATTCTCAAAATGAGTCGTACCCTCAAGGTATTACTCGTCATATTGGGTCTATCCACTTCAGAACCCAAGTAAGGTTCCAGGTCTATACTATTTAAAGAAATGACCTATAAGCCTAGGTACAATTCATACACATGACTTGTACAAAATCTTACTTGGTCAAGTTTGCAGGTCAACCCAGCCTAGTTCAAATGAAATATAAAGAGAGGGCCCCCATCGGTTACCCAATACCCGAAACTGACCCACCTCCATTTTTTTATGAAATTTTAAGCTTCCAACTCATGAAATCAATCAAAACACTCTAAATTAACTACCATCTTTCTAGGATTCTTCACTTTGTATGAATTTAAGCACCAATTTAGGAAAGAACAAGTAAAACCTTGAGCAACATAATTTCTCAATCATTCAAGTAAGTTTCGAACTCAAAATCTTTTTATTTCGAGATGATATTGTTAATGCATGGTATGGTAAACTTGCTTTGAGTTCATTATACATGTAGGTTACATTTCTGTTCCCTAGTTCATGGGTTTAGGTTGAAAATGGGAATTGGGGGTAAATGTGGTTTTGGGTGTTGATATTAAGTGTTGTTGGGACTAGAATTAAGGTAATAGTTTTGCATAAAGTAGATGGGTATTTTGAGAAATTCGATTTGGAGTCAACTCTAAGGTTGGACCTTTATATTGTAGTGGATACCAAACATCTTATCACCCGTACCAACAAGTAACGAGTCATAACATGACTCGTACCCACTGACAGCATAAAATTTTAACTAAGTTTAAGTTCTGGTATGGGTATGACTAGCCTAAACGATTCATATCGAATCCCTCTCCATCCGCGAGGTCATAAGTTCTCTTTCTTTGCCCCTTGGTTCGCTAGCTGACTTGCCAGCTTGTGCTAGCGGACATTTACTTTGAATTCGATAATTTTTGAAAAAACAAGATCACTCCTAAAAGCAAGCTTTCTCTTATATACGATACCATACCCTGCGATGGGGCTTCAGGTAGGGCATCGGGAACCCTAACCATACGACTCGTACATTAAAGTCGTAAAGACCAGGGTACATATCATATTTTGGACTTTTGTTCTTGACCTTCCTACGAGTGTTGGTAATGAGTTGTACCTTATCTTACGACACGTTAGGAGGATTCGTAATCAAGCCAGTGAACACACATGTGTACACTAAGTATCATACAACTCGATCATACAATTTGTACCCATTCCATATGACTGGTACCCTTTACTCATACCCTAAACAGTAGATACACACTGATAACTTACTTTCTACTTTTTTTTTCTTTATTTACTTACTAATGAATGTATACTTTCAGGTACAATTCTTTCTAAAAATGCATCCTCGTCCAAACAAGTTCCTAAAAAGGGTAACAAGAAGGCATAATATTCTAGTTCCAAGGTTATTGATTCTTTTACCAGTAGCGGTGAATTAATCGACTACCAATAGAAGGGAAAGGTTGACCCTAAGTCACAAAAAGGTGCAAAGGGAAATAAGATAGCAACTCTGTAGGAAACACCTCCATAGGGTTCAAAGAGAAAGAACTTAACTGTCTTACCTCCTTATACACCTCTACCACCAGATATCGAAGATGATGTAGAATCTAGTTCTAAAAAACTGAGTTTTGAGAATGCTCACAATACAGAAGTCATCGATTTTATATCGATCGATAGACAGAACTCCCCACTTGTACTTACCACTTTCTCGGTGCCCATAATTGAATGATGTGGGTACCCCGATATGCAAAAGACATTTAATAACAGACTGTGCAGACTCCCGACTGGAAAGATCAAACCGGTGTTGTATCTGGAGTGGAGGTTGACAACTACTGGGATGACGGAGTTACCTAAGTTCAAAGATCTCTTCAATAATTATGGATTTGAGTGGATGAAGAGAGTGCTAATAAATTATACTGATGTGCTTGTACGAGAGTTCTATGCGGCGTATAAGGGTAAGCTTAAGAGATAGAATCCACAGGGTCAATTGTGGAAAACTGGTGATCTTGTCTCATTATTCACTATTTTGGGAGTGGAGGTAGACATTTACCCATGCACCATTGTTCTATTCTTGTATGGATTAGATTATCAACCTCCAATCAATATTGGGGAGATGGACTACCGGCAGGAGGATATGAAAAAAATTACTCAGAAATAAATGGGTTTGGTGGAAAACATGGGTTTATTTAGGTGGATTGAGGAGATAATAACATAAAATGGAGAGAATGTCATATGGGTTGTCGGAGGCACCGGAGTGGTCTCCCAGAAGATTAAAAATAATACCCTTACATTTGAAGCCAGGGAGTGGTGGACATTAGCCTGAAATAGGATTTGTCCCACCACAGGAGATAATGTGTTGATCCCAATTTAGGATCCTATGATAGTAGTCCTCATAGCCGAATACAAGTTTGATATTAGAGAGTTTCTAGATCGGGAGATGAGGGACCGAGCTGTAGGAGGTGAGAAGTCACTGATGGCGTACCTATGTATGATCATGCTGCTTTATTTGGCTGTAAGGGTATAGGAGATCCCAGGGGTAGATAATATGATCGATGCTACCAACATTACTGAACTTACGCTGATCTGAGATGTAGCCAACCCATTGGCCATAGAGGCGAGATGTGTCGATGATATGGTAGCCTATAGGTTTATATAGAATGGACATCTGAATGTAGCTGGGACCATAGATGCTGCTGAGGCAGGTGGAAAGGTTGAGATCGCACATACCACGGATTCAGCGGGTACAACTAGTACCCCACCTCCGGTGCAGTTTGTACCACCCCACCCGAGAGGTATTCCAGCTAGTTTGATGATAATTTTTCAGGCTTTGTATACTGAGGCAATGATGAGATCGGGTACACTAGAAACATAGGTACACCACATGCTAGGGGGCATGAAGCCTTGAGTTGACGTACAGATGGTGAGCTAGGACAGAAGGGTCCAGGGGAGACTTGATGCTTTTGAGTCGAGTATTACTTGGTAGTTGGGTAGCGGGCAGCCGCTTGATATTTTTGAAATCAAAGCCAAAGTTTCTGAAATAAATAAGATGGTATCTTAGATGCATGATAGACCGGTGATTTTAGAGCCCCTGACTGAGATGGTGGTGCCCACAGTCCATATTGATAGCATTTGGGCTATACCGGACCCGATAATGGTACAGATTGAGGAGAACCAAGAAAAGAAAAAGAGAGAAAAAGGAAAAAGCATGAGGAGAGAGCTGTAGAGAAGAAGGCTAAGAAAACTAATATTCATGATGAGCAGGACTAAGAGATATGGGTCTGTGGGATAGCTGCTGGAATCGGTGGTTCAAGACCACCAATTATTGATGTTGAGTAGGACGATGTTGTGCCCTTGACTACTATTGCTGATTTAGTCTCGGTTGATAGGACAATTGCAGAGGAGCATGGGACATAGTCTGAGGGCCCATGTGCTGATATTGTTAGCCGGCACCTTGAGCACCCAGGTATGACCTTTCATCCTTACTTTATATTTTTTGCACTGGGGATAGTGCGAGGATTTTTAGTTGGGGTAGGAATATATATGATTCCAAATATTTGGGAGTAGCTAAAAATTTAATTAGCTGAAAGTCTGTTATGACTTGCAGGTATCGTGCTGACAGCTAAAATAGGGAGAAAATTTACACCTATGGTAGAAGACTGATTTTACTAAATTTTTGAGTTATTTTGAAACCGATTTGTAATGAATTGTGGTTTTTAAAATTTATTTACGAGTTTGGAAATATTTTTGGATTTGAAATGATTTTGCTGAAAGTATTTTTTTAAAATTAAATTATGTTGAAAAGTTGAGACCCCTTCTAAATTTTTATTAACTGCGGATTATGTGTATGGGTGTGAGTCGGTTGTGAATTTGATAAAGTCATTAGGATTAGGGATTGAACAATTAGGGGAAAATAGTTGCATAACTGGATAGGTAGTACTTAGCAAAGTAATCTTGTACGAGTGTGTGTGAGGTATTACTGAGTTCCCGGTGTAAAGAAATCTAGAACATTCTCAGTTGATTTTACGTAGGTCGAGGATAGTCAAGTAGGAGATGATCATAGGCCTTTTTTTGTGAGTCCACCTGAGACTAAATGTCCAAATCAAATGAATGAATCCCTTTGAACCAAATGTTTGAGCCGAAGTGACCCTTTTCTTTGATTACACCAATTTCACCTTCCCGTTTCCCTTACAATGAAACTGTTTTGGACCTGTTCCTCCTTGTACACTGTGCACCTCAACTCAGTCAAATCACCTAAGTTGAGGGTGGCTATTATAGAGGTGCGTAGGAGAAAATGAGTATGAAGAAAAGTCGTGTAAAGGAAAATTTTAAAACTTGGACAGGTGCGATGAAGATAAAAGAAGAAGAAGAAGAAATATTGCAATGAAAAAAATAAATAAAAAGAAAAATAAAGTGAGAAAATCGTACCTAGCCCAATCTGAATATGTCAAAATAAAAAGAGAGATATAAGGGCGGAAATAAAATTGAAGAATAAGTGGACCCCGAAGAAAGTATAGTGTCAAGGAGGTGTAGTCACTAAATAAATTCCGAAAGGATATCATACCAACCTATAGACTACGTTACAAGCCAAATAAATTCCTGTAGTGATACTACCTCGACTCTTTGAAAACATAGAAAGAGAGCATAAGGGAAAGCCTATGGTATTTTGTATACACCGGTGATACTTCTTTGTGAGCAAGAGAGTCATTTTTTATATCCCTGAATAAACTGATTGATCCATACTAAGAGTGAAAGGGATTTCTTTGACTGTGAGCGCACACTGGTTATGTTGCTAGGTTACTAGATTGTTTGGTGAATGTAATTTGTGTCAATTCCCAATTTTCTATTTCTAATGTAATTCCATCATCGGATTCCCTCGTGTTTATCCATGTGCTAAATCGTTATACATAGTTTGAGTCTTGAAAAGTTAAAACTAAGAGGAGAGTAACATGATTGAAAGTTGAGTTCAAAATCACAACCATGGGTACCTTAAAATCTTTCTATTTAAGCATCATTTCTGTGTTCTGAAGTAGTTTTTGGTTATGTTTGCTTGAGGATACGTAAAAGTTTAAGTTGAGGGTGTTAATGTGTCGTGGAAACACGACACTTTTGATGCTTAGAACCATGAATTTATTCATGTATTTAGGTAGTTTTAGTGGATATGATGTACTTTTAAGTTTATTGAAGGTAAAACAGGTCTACTAGAGTGTTAGGATGAAAAAGGAAGAAAAAGACCTTAAAAGACAAAGTTGCAGCAAGGTACGAGTTTCCTCACGAGTCATCAACACATCATATGACTCGGAGGCTAACTCGTATGAATAATAGAAACCAAAAAATAGAAAAAAACAATGTTTTGAGAAGATACGACTCGAGCATCAAAAACTTAAGTAAGGAAACGAGTCGTATGAATAAATCATAATCATGACAGAATTTAAAGCTACCATCCAAAGTTGAAGTCTCTCAAGTATACGAGTTGAAAGTCTGAGTACGACATGTGTAGGGGAACTATAAGCAAACCAGTGTTCAAATCTTGGAAAGATAGAAGTCTCGGGTGGATACGAGTGAAGAGCATGAGTCATAGGGTAAAGGTATGACTCATGAGAAAAAGTCATATGAAGAATAGAAAGTTGAAGCCTTGGGAGACCAGACACTAAAATGGATACGAGGGACAAGGTATGACTCGTATGATGAGCATAAGAGTGGATGAGCGAGTCGTACCATATTCCCACATAACTTTAACTTTTTTCCATTTTTATTAGGATTTCTAAGTATTTTTGAGGTACTATAAATCTTCTAGGTTTTATCTTTTATTTGGTTACACACTTTTACATTATTTTACATTCTCTATTACATACTTTTGCTTTGTTCTTGAGATTTTTGGTTTTTATTCACTAGAAGATTTTGAATTTTATTCTTATCATTATTGTGTAATTAATTACATGCTTTCTTTATTGATTATCATAGATTGTTGGTTGAACATGAGCAGCTAACTTTGCTAACTAGAGTTGTGGAAACCCTAGTGGATTACCTATGTAAGGGAAGTGGAAGATTCATCTATTCTAAAGTAACTTGGATATATCTTAATCTTCTTTGTATAAACTAACCTCGAACCTACTGCAATATCTTAGAGATAGCTTGTATTCATAAACATCCTCACAAGGGATTTTGTGATTGGGAAAAGAGGATTAAGACAGTAATTTGAGATTCACTTCCATCATTATTATTCCGCCATCTTATCTAATGAACTCGAGACTCAAAAGGTAAGAGTTGAACTGAAGTCATAGGCAAAGAGAAATAAGATGACACCCTGAGACTCACAAGGTAAAGGGTTATATTTATCAACGTGTTCACAACACGTTTGATAATACATAGCTTGTCGACTTTTCATGCAGAGAAGTAGAATAAGTGGGTTGAACAAGAGAAACTTACGAAGTTACGAGGCCAAAGGGAACACAGTCCTAGTGTTATTTTTCTATTATTTACAAGTCAAAGAAATCAAGTTCGTATATTACTTACTTATTACTTCCAAAATCTACCATTTACTTTTCCACACTGCTCGTAAATTACATCAAGTAAAGCAACTATTCAGCATTTTCCATTTGGGTTCGACCCCAACCTAGTTGGGTTACTATATTTGGCATTGACCACAACATACTTCTTTTGGAGGTTAGTTTTGGGCGACATCATTGTCAAAAGCATGTTACATCTCCCTCATTGTTAATTTAACTAAAAGCATGTTTTAATGAATGATTTTCATGGTACTATTGTGATAATGTTTAGGTTTTGAAATATAGGTTGGGTTTTTTTATTATTCTTGGTTAGATGGTGTTTTCCCATGTTATAATTGTGGTTTGAAATATGTATTTTCATGGGAATGGTCAATTGATACTTGATTTTGGTTTTGGAAATCTTACGCCCTCAATATTTTTGTTAAAATGCCTATGCGTATGCTTTTGTCACATAGTTTGACTATTATTGAAAACTTTGCATTGTATAATATGGTAATGGAACATAAATTGGTTTGGCTGATTTTAAATGGATTGGGAAGGCCTTGGTGGCCATGACTTTGATTAATTGGAAATCTTGTGGGATACATGAGAATCCCCTAAGAATTGGCTAATGACATTGCTTGCAAGCTATAGTCGGTATGACGATACCACTTCATAATGCCTTGATAATTGACTCTTGGAATTTGTGGTTTTGTTATGTGCTAAAAGTTTTAATTGGGAAATAATAGTGGGTTGTAATAGCTAATCATGAAGGTGTGAGTCCGATGGACAGACAATGGAAACTCATGTTTGCCGACATGAGGGTTTCTTATGGTGACCATATGCTTGTGGGGTACACGAGAATCCCCCAAGTTATACTTGTATATATATATCATGGAGGGCGAAGGGTGCACGGGAATCCTCGACCCTTATGATAGCTCTGATTCGTGTGGCTACACGCATTGGTGCTCGTTCAGCGGGTAACACTTGACTCATATAGCCCATGAGTGGATTATGACGGTAAAGCTACACAACCTAGGTTAAAGGTTTTAAATGAATGCTAAACCTGATTCCCTTCCCCGCCATGGTATATATATATGTGATTGCATTTTACAATTTACTTTGGTTTTGAACAATAGCATTATTTTATCCTTACTCTTTTTTACATAATAGCGTTCACCCGCTAAACCATCTTCAGGCGTTGTATCCCACGCGATGTAAGAACCGGCCATACTACTCCTCCTACCCAGTGATCTTGGATTTGGGAACAACTTTATGTTAGACTGAAGTGGTGAGTTTCCATACTCCGGAAGACTACATTTAATACTTATGTTTCTTTCATATACTTTGGTTTTGTCTATGGTCAGGGGCATATCCTGATCGGATGTTCATGGATTTCAGTTAGAGGCTTTGTGGGACTACTATGGGCCTGGGCGGTGTCGGTATTAGTGTTAGTCTTGGCATTGGTATTGGTATTGGGGCTGACATCGGTTGGATGCTTGGTTGGATGTTTGGATAATTATGGTTATGAACCTTATTAAATCTCTTTCAATTAAAATTGTCCTATCATGTTATATGTTCGGAATTCATCTGACATAGGGTATATGGTGGTTATGATTGGGTATTGGCGATGATCTCCAGTCCGGGTCGGACTTGAGATTCCCGATACGACTAGGCCCTGGTTTGGATCATGTCAAAAAATCTAGTTCATCCTCAAACTAATGGCAAGGTAATTACCTGATTCACCAAAAAGTCGGTGATAACTACCACACATAGAAGACTCGACCTTCCAAGTAGACTCATCTGCAGGTCAATGTTTCCATTGGACCTTAACTACTGGAATATCTTTAGAACACAACCATCTCACATCTCTTTCTAATATGGAGACAGACTCTTCAACAAAAGAGAACCACATATCTAACTGGACTGAATCCCAACGAATGACATGAGACTCATCCAAAATGTAACACCAAAGCATGGAAACATGGAAAAGTGGATGAATAGTTGATAAATCTAGGGGTAATGCTAACTCGTAAGCCTCATCCCTAATAGCATGCAGAATCTCAAAAGGTCCAATATTCCTGGAGCTAAGATTGACCCTCTTCCCAAACCTCATCACACCCTTCATTGGTGACACACAAAGGAAAATACAATAACCAATACTAAATCTCAAGGCACAAAGCCTATGATTCGTATAGCATTTCTGCCTACTCTAAGCTGCTTGAAGTCTTCCCTAGAAGACCCAAACTCTATCCAAGGACTCATGAAGAAAGTTCATACCTCGAAGTCCAATATCAGAAATATTAAGCCAACCAATTATAGAGTGACAAACCCTTAAAATAAGCAATCTCAATATTGGAATGGTAGCTATTATTATACACAAACTTCACCAAAGCTAGATGTTGCTCCTGGTGATATCCAAAGCCTATCACACAAGCGTGAAGCATATCATCTAAAACCTGAATAGTCTTCTCTAACTGACCATTGGTCAAGAGGTGAAATTTTATGCTAAGATTAACTTGGGTATCCAACTCATCTTGAAAAGTCTTCAAAAAGTGAGATGTGAACACTGAACCTTTATCTGATATGATAGACACTGGCATATCATGAAGATGACTATCTCCCAAATATAAATACGGGCCAACCTCTCAGCACTAAAAGAAACCTGAACAATAATGAAATAAGCAGATTTGATCTATCAAGCCACAATGATCCAAATGCTACCAGAACCTTGAGAAGTACCAGGCAAACTAGTCCTGATGTCCAATGTGATCCATTCCCATTTTTACTCTGGAATGGATAACATATTAAGCAAACCACTAGGCCTCAAATGCTCGTTCTTCACCTGCTAGGAACATAGGCAATGAGCTAAAAATTTCACTACATCCTTCCTCATACCAATCCACCAGTAATGTTGTCTCAAATTATGATACATCTTAGTTACTTCCTGATGGATGGAATACCAGGAATAATAAGCCTTATCCAAAATCAATTTAATCTAATCACCCACTCTATGCACTCAAACTTGGCCTCCAATCCTTAAAACACCATTTGGATCAATCGAGGCTTCCTTAGTCTCTCTAGTAAACACCTTATCTTGAATCACTCTTAACCCAATATCATCAAACTAATCTGCCCGAATCTACTCCATCAAGGAAGATATAGCATAAAAAATTTCCAGAACACAACCCGGGGTCAGAATATCTAGCCTAACCATTTGGTTAGCCAAAGATGGAACCTTTAAGGTAAAATGCCTCTCTAAATCTAAAGATGCACAAGCTACCCATGCTTGTCAATTTTTGTCTTAAGGGATACACGACTATATTAGCCTTGCCAGGATAATAGAGGATAGTTATGTCATTATCCTTAAGCAACTCAAACCAGTGACGCTGCCTTATATTGAGATCTCACTGGGTAAAGAAATACTGGAGGCTATGAAGATTTGAGAAAATCCCACAACGAACTCGATACAAGTAGTGCATCCACAACTTTGAAGCAAAAACAACTATGCACAACTCTAAATCATGGGTACGGTAATTCCTCTCATGGAGCTTCAAATGACGAGAAGCATACGCAATCACCTTACCATCTTGCATCAATACAATACCTAACCCAACACCTAAAGCATCATAAAATATGGTAAAACCTATACCCTCCTTGGATAAAATCAAGATAAAAGTTGATGTCAATGAATTCTTGAGCTATTGAAAGTCTGCCTCATAAGTAGGGGTGTACATAGGTCGGGTTGGTTTTTTTTTTATTGAATAAAAACCAAACCAATTATGTCGGTTTAATAAAACTATAAACCAAATCAAACCAACATAAAATCGATTTTTTCAGTTTAGGTTTTAGTGATTTTTTTCTATTTTTTTCGGATTTTCTCAGTTTTTTTATAATCTTTATTTTTTACAATTATATTGTGATTGAAGAACAAATCAAGTATGTTTTCACTCAAGTGCTAATGAAAAAACTCAATTATGAAAAATTGAGGAGCGAAAAACTCTCTTGAAACTAAAAAGTAACATGAAGAGTGAAAAATTTAGGTTTTAAGTTTATATTGGATTTTGGATCATTTTATTAGCAATTAATGGAAAAATATTACAACTTAATATATATATATATATATATACATATATATACACACACACACACACCTTCTTTCTAAATACTAAAAATTAATAAAACTAATTGAAAAAGTATTTTAAAAGTTGATTATAATTAATATTTTATGGATAAAAAGTTAAATTATATATATGTATATATACATACATACATACATACATATATATATGTATATATATATATATGTATATATATGTGTATATATATACATATATATATATATATTATGTCGGTTTGATTTGAGTTCGGTTTGACTTTTTTTTGTTAACACCAAAGCAAACCAAAAATGGTTGGATTTTTTTTTCAAATGCCAAACCAACCAAACCAAACCATAAATCGACTTTTTTCTCGGTTTGGTTTGGTACTTCGGTTTGGTTTGACTTGACGGTTTCATCTGTACACCCCTACTTACAAGTATCAAACCACTAGAAGGAAATCTTCTTCTAAGTCAACTTAATCAATGGAGCCACAATAGATGAAAAGCCCTCAACAAAACACCAATTGTAACCTGCAAAACCAACCAAACTCCAAATCTCGGTAGGAGAAGTAGGTCTAGCCTAATTACGAACCGTTGTAACCTTGGTCGGATTAACCATAATACCATCCTTGGGCACTACATGACCCAAGAAAGAAACAGATTCCAATTAAAATTCACACTTTGAGAACTGAGAATACAACTTCTCATCTTTTAATCTTTAAAGTACTAGTTGCAAATGTTCCTCATGGTTAGCCTCACTCTTGGAATAAAATAAGATAGCATCTATAAATACAATGATAAAAGTGTTGAGATACGATCAAAATATCTGTTTTATCAACTCCATGAATGCAGTTGGGGTACTAGTCAACTAGAAGGACATGACCAAGAGCTCATAATGACCATATAGAGTGAGAAAAGCCATCTTCGGAATATTCAAAGCTCTAATCCTCAACTGGTGATACCCGAACCTCAAATCAATCTTTGAAAACACCAAAGCATCCTGAAACTGCTCTAACAAATCATCTATATGAGGAAGAGGATGGTTATTCTTAACTATCAACTTGTTTAACCGCCAATAATCAATATACATATTCATGGACCCATCTTTTTTATTTATAAATAGCACAGGTGCACCCAAGGTGATACATTAGATCGAATAAATTCCAATTTAACAACTCCTACAACTGACCCTTCAATTCCTTTAACTCTAGTAAGGCCATTCTATAGGGAGGAATAGAAATAGGCTTGGTTCCTAGATCAACATCAAAAGTAAAGTCAATATCACAATTTGGAGGCATACCAGGAAAATCCATAGGAAAAACATCTACAAAATCACAAACTATGCAAACTGGATCCAAAAGAGAAGGTGAAATAATACTAGAATTACAAATATGAGCCAAATAATACATATATTCTCTCATAACCAAGCGATGAGCCTAAAGAAATGATATAACTCTCTTGACACTCGAATGAAGCAAATCCTTCCAAGATATCCTCAACACACTCGACAAAGCTAAGGTCACAATCTTAGCATTAACATGATAAGGAGCTAACCCATACATACCCAAAATAAAATCAAAATCCATCATGTCTAGGATAATTAGATCTACCTAAGTCTCACGCCCAACAAAGATTAACATACAAGATTGATTCTCCTGATCCACCATTAAAGAGTCTTCTACTGGGGTAGATACACATATAGGAATGGTAATAGGCTTACTAGTAGAATCAAAACCTAAAGCTATTGAACCAAAAGACCCATTACCTGAACCCTGCAAGGCTACCTGCATTGGTCTACTATGATATCTATGGAAGCCTCTAAAATATCTACCTCGAGGAGTGTGACCTCTTAACTATCCCTGATGGCATACGCTCATGGTACCTCCTTAAAACTCTTAAAGAATACACTTAGTCATCTTAGAATAATCCACTATACTCCAAAATAATGCTTTAAACACTACCATCGGAGTCATAGCTAGCAAAAGAGAAATATCCAACCCCTTTACAAACTTCCAAATCTTCTTACAATAATCAATCAAGAATTCATAGGCATCCTCGTCTACAACACCACTAAACCTAGGAGGACTTAAATAAGTAAATCTCTCAAACCTTCTCTGATCCTCAGAAGACATAACTATACTCGCAATAATAAAAGGCATAGTACATCTGGCTAGCTGAGATCCCACTTGAGGAGGTAACAAAAATGAAGGTTTAACTCCGGATATCAGAATACCATACTTAAATACTGGCACAAAAGGAGTAACAACACTCAAAGAATGAAGGAATACCTAGTATTCTTATGTAGAAAAGAGTAAAACATGACTTAGAGCACAAGGTCTGAAAGATCTACATAATATAGAATAAAATAATGAATGTTTCCTAAAGATATCTTATAGCCTCTCAAAGATGGATATGGACATCTATGTGTAACGCCCTAAAAATGGGTCCCAGAGCATCACACGGTGCTTGGGGCTACGAGTAGCCCCAAGCTAACCCTTTGAGCTATTTTCATTCAGTTCAACACAAATCAACGGGGTTTCCATAAATAACCCTCAAATATCAACAGAGTAATCATCATCCAAGAATAAAAGAATTTCAGAAAGATGACAAAATACGACTTATTAGTCAACTCCTAACATCTATACTAGTCTGACAAGCTTCTAAGAAAATCAATAAAACCAGCGAGCCATTGAGACATGCCCCAACTGACTCATACTCAGTTATCAAATGTATATAATTCTGTGAAACCAACATCAGACATCACATCCTCAGAATATGAGGACCCACCACAACAGAGGATGTAGAACAGCGTGCCCGAAGAATCACTGTCGAACCTGGAACTGAGCACCTAAACCTACATTCCGAGAAAATGCAGCCCACACCCGAAGATGTGGGTCAGTACTATGGAAAGGAACCGAGTATATGGGGGTGTATGCAGTTGTATAAACATCATCATCATGAATATTTATATGAAATATGTAGGATGTATGAAAGACTAACATAGCCCGAAGAAAATCATCATAATCATGAGAGATGAAATAAGTATAATAACACATGTGAGTCATCATATAATTTGTCAATCACTTTCAATTCATCAAGAATATCAATTCTCATAATGTAAATATCATTTAAATCTTTCGAAAGAATAACTTTCACAATTCCACTTTCAAATCACTTCACCATTCACCATAGACACAAGGAAACACACACACACTGGGAGATCCTATAACCGACATAAACCATGTGAGCCACATGGAGTCCAACGTACAACCCACGTTGGGGAGATCCGTCCAATCCTTGCCATCAAAGTAGGACTTCCAGTATCAATTCAAAAAACTAGTGATCACAATATAAATCAGCCTCAGGCTCACATCCTACTGGGGCAAGTAGTTCTAGGGAAGTAAGGTCACTTTATACCTCCCACTCGGTGCTAAAGATTACTCCCGGACTTAGCTAAGAAATTTAAATCAGCCTCAGGCTCACATTAATGAGAATCCACAATAAACACTTCAACAATTTTCATCGGGAGCCAATTTGCTACCCCTTTACCATAATCAATAAAAACGTGGTTTTCTTTCACAGTTAAGTTCAAAATGACTCATTCATGACCAAAATGTTAAATCACTGAAAACATCTCAAATATTCAACATCAACGTGCATATAACACACATTTTCTCAAAAAAAAAACACAATTTCCAATGGGGATTCACGACCCAAATATCAAAATCATGATAAATATCATTCAAGATTGATGCTTTATATCACCACACATGTAAATTCATCTTTCAAAATCATAGACATCAAGATTTCATAATCATCATCATAAGATATAGGTTCATGCTTCAAATTCATAAAAATCAAATAAAAATAATGTCTTTGTAAAGAAAATTACTTTTGGGCACAAGAACGAAAGAGAGTTCTTGTTGAAAACCCCCACATACCTTGAATGATGAACTTTAGACCGATACTCATTTTTGAGATGTTAATCGTGCCTTTGAATGATGGTTCTTGGAGTTCTTGAACTAGGAACTTGGAATCTTGAATAAATTTGCAGAATTAATGGTGAACTTTGGAGGTTCTTGAAGTTGGATGTAGGAGCTTAGGGTTTTCTTTTTTAGGGAATTTGATGAAATATAACATATAATGCTTCTAATAGGCTTTAATATAGGCTTTGGACGGATTTTGGGTGAGGGGGGATGACCAAAACGCCCCAAAAAATCAAATAATTCTCGAATCTGTTCTTTGGTGGACTGTTTTGATAGTCTGAAGTAGATCAACCATAACGTTTTACTCCGATATCCAAATTGGATGAAACCAATTTCATTGGAAAGAGGACTCTCATATGTTTCCTTTGATATATAGTATCTTAGCCAGATCATTGTGTACAAGTAGTTATGATCGTTTGAAGTTGACCCAAAAATTTACTTTTGATAGGCTGAAGTAGATCGACCATAACTTTTTGCTCCGATAGAAAAATTAGATGAAACCAATTTCATCGGAAAGAGGACTCGCATAGATTTCCATTCATATATTGTAGATCACCCAGATCATTATGTACAAGGAGTTATGATCATTTAAAGTTAGAGCAAAAATACGCCAGGCCTCAGTACTTTTTTTCCTGCACGTTTTACTGTTCACTACTATTCACGGTTCGATCGGAATGTTCATAACTCGTCGCTCGGGTGTCCGTTTTGGATGATACACATATCGTTGGAAATCTTATTCGATACTCTACGCAATGGTGGGTCATAATCTAATACATTCCACATGAAAAATTTATAATACATTCTAGAAGATAGAACCCAACACGTTTACGCACAAAATTTCAACGAAAAATTTCCCGGGGTATTACATTATCCCCCCTTGAAAACATTCATCCTCAATGACGCTAGACATGCCAAGATTAGATAGGAAATAGAGCATACAGATGAAACCATTCGTTAGACTCATCACCACATCGTTTCTCACTCCGAATGCAACATAGAATGCATAAATTCAAGAAACTATAGCTGAACACATAATAAATAACAGCTGAACTGCTGCAACTTTTATCAAAAGTACATGATTTAGGAAAGAACGGTACCTTCGGCTTGATTGGAGTTCGCAGAAAATAGGTGCGGGTACTTGGATTGCATATCCGCCTCAGCTTCGCAAGTTGCACACTCAACAGATTGGTTTCTCCACAACACCTTGACCAAGGAAACTTCTTTGTTCCTTAGTCTTCGGACACTGAAATCAAGAATCTCAACAGAAATATCATCTAAAGAAAGATTTTCTTGAATGTCAACACTCACAGAGGAATCCACTACCACAACATCGCTAATATGCTTTCTAAGCATGGAGACATGGAATATTGGATGAACAGAGGACAACTCGGAAGGCAACTCGACCTCATAAGCTACCTTACCAACACGGCTAAGAATTTTGTAAGGACCAACATAGCGGGGACTAAGCTTCCCCTTCTTTCCGAATCTCTTCACCCCCCTCATGGGTGAAATTATCAGATACACTAGGTCACCAACTTCAAACTCAAGGTCTCTCCTTCTAACATCCGCATATGACTTCTGACGACTCTGCATAGTTTTCAACCTTTCCTTAATCAACTTAACTTTTTCCATAGCCTCAAATACTGAATCAGGACCACTCACAGCCACTTCACCCACCTCGAACCAACCTATGGGTGATCTACACTTCCTCCTATATAAGGCTTCAAACGGAACCATGCCAATACTATAGTGGAAACTGTTATTGTAAGCAAACTCTATCAACGGTAAGTGATCATCCCAACTTTCCTTAAAGTCAAGTGCAAAAGCTCTCAACATATCCTCTAAGGTCTGGATGGTACGCTCAGCCTAACCATCGGTATGTGGATGAAAAGCAGAACTCAAAAGCACTTTGGTACCAAGACCCTTCTGAAAAGCTTTCCAAAATTGCGAAGTGAACTGAGTACCCCTATCCGAAATGATAGACAAGGGAACTCCATGCAGTCTGACTAGCTCTCGGATATACAATCTAGCATAATCCTCAGAAGTATATCAAGTATTAATAGGCAAGAAATGAGCAGACATAGTCAATCTATCAACCACAACCCAAATGGAATCATGATGGCGTCGGGAAGGAGGTAAACCAATCACGAAGTCCATATTTATCTCTTCCCACTTCTAAGTGGGAATAATAAACTCTTGCATCATACCACCAGGTCTTTGGTGTTCAACCTTAACCTTTTGGCATGTTGCACACTTAGCTACAAACACTGCTATATCTTTCTTCATGCCACTCCACTAATAGATTTCCCGCAAGTCTCGGTACATCTTTGTGGCACCAGGATGAATAGAATATCGCGCCCCGTGCTCTTCAGCCATAATCCTCTGTCTCAGATCATCAACATTCGGGACACACAATCTACCCTGCAAACTCAACACACCATCGGCCCCTTGGGAGAAAACCTCTACTTTTTGGTCCTTGACTGACTCCTTCAGTTGTACCAAACTAGCATCTAAGTATTGCTTTTCCTTCACTTCCGAAACCAAGGAGGATTCGGAACTACTCTGAACCCCTATACTACCTTCAGCAGAGTCAAACAACCTAACCCCCAATCTAGCCAAACAATGTACATGACAAGACAACTCTTTCTTACCTTTTACCACATGCGAAACACTACCCATGGACACTCTACTTAGGGCATCCGCCACAACATTGGCCTTGCCCGGATGGTACAGTACACTCATATCATAGTCCTTTAACAATTCTAACCATCGTCTCTGCCTAAGATTCAATTCTCTCTGGGTAAACACATACTGTAGAATCTTATGATCAGTGAAAACATCAACATGGACACCATACAAATAGTGTCTCCAGATTTTCAAAGCAAACACAACAGCAGCCAACTCAAGGTCATGTGTGGGGTAATTTTTCTCATGGGGTTTCAACTATCTAGAAGCATAAGCTATCACCTTACCCTTCTACATCAATACGCAATCCAACCCAACTCTCGAAGCATCACAGTACACCAAAAAACCATCAACACCATCAGGCAAAGTCAAAATAGGGGCTGAAGTGAGTCGAGTCTTCAACTCCTGAAAACTCTTCTCACAAAATTCAGACCACAAGAACTTCACTTTCTTTTGGGTCAATCGAGTCATAAGAGACGCTATAGAGGAGAAACCCTCAACAAAGTAGCGGTAATAGCCAGCTAAACCCAAGAAACTTTAGATATCAGTCGGAGAAATAGGTCTAGGCCAATTTCTAACAACTTCGGTCTTTTGGGGATCAACTCTAATACCCTCGGAAGAAATGATATGACCCAGAAAAGCAACTGACCTTAGACAAAACTCACACTTACTGAACTTGGCAAACAACTTGTGATCTCTAAGGGTTTGCAAGACAGTTCAGGGATGATCAAAATGTTCATCCTCACTATGGGAGTACACCAGTTTATCATCGATGAACACTATGACAAACATATCTAGATATTGTCTGAACACTCGATTCATGAGGTCAATGAAAGATGTTGGGGCATTAGTTAGCCCGAAAGACATAACAAGAAACTCAAAATGGCCATAACGAGTTTGGAAAGCGATTTTCGGGATGTCACACTCCCTAACTTTGAGTTGATGATAGCCAGAACAAAGGTCTATCTTTGAGAAATAACTTGCACCTTGCAATTGGTCAAACAAATCATCTATTCTCAGAAGGGGGTACTTATTTTTTACAATGACTTTATTCAGTTGGTGGTAATCAATGCACATACGTAAAGAGCCATCTTTCTTTCTCAAAAACAACACAGGAGCACCCCAAGGAGAAACACTGGGCCTTATGAAACCCTTATCTAGTAGATCTTTGAGTTTCTCTTTCAACTCCTTAAGTTCTGTAGGGGCCATACGGTAAGGAGGAATAGAAATGGGCTGAGTATCGGGAAAAAGATCAATCCCAAACTATATCTCTCTTTTTTGGGCAACAATCGAATCACCCACTGGGGTAGAAACTAGGATAGGCTCAGGAATAATCTCAGGACTCATTTCAAAATTCACAGCAATCAAAGGTGTAACATATGAGAAACTGGATCCAGGATCCAACAAAGCATACAGATCAAACTGAAATATAGGAAGCATACCAGTAACAACATCGGGAGAGTCTTTCTATTCCTGGAGAGACGGTAAAGCATAGAATCTATTCTGGCGCTGCCCGCCATCATTGCTAGAAGAGGCGCCCTGAGCTGGGGCTGGGCGAGTTGCTGGAACTGGAGCACTAACAGTCTGAGTCTGGGTTTGAGGGCGATAGTCACGACACCCTTTTCCATTCTGTGGAAAATCTCTAACTCTGTGACCCATGTCACCACACCGGAAACAACCCCTCTTCTCACCCCAACACTCACCCGAATGAGCCCTACCACACTTAGGACACAGGGGATAATTTGGCTTACTGTCAGCACTGTACTGGGACCTGGATGCATATGACTTGCTACCTTTCTCCTGCCTACCTCTAGGCATGGTAGCATTAGCAGATGACGGTGCTGGCATAGACGAACGATCCTGATACTAAGGGTGACTCTCTCCCTATGATCTAGTCTGACCCTGTCCGTACTGCTCGGACCTAGCTCTCTTATTCCCACTCATTCTATCTCTCTCCTTAATCTTGTTTGCCTCAATCTGTTGGGCATGAGTCATCAGCCTAGAAAGGTTCATCTCACTATTCAGCATAGCAGACCTACACTTCTTAACCACATAACTAGACACTCCAGTCACAAACTTACTCATACTAGCCCGATTATCAGCCACTAAGTTAGGAGCATACTTGGCCAGCTGATTGAACTTTAGACAGTACTCCATAACAGTCATAGAGCCCTGTCGCAGGTTCATAAACTCTTCCACCTTCGCATCCCTATCTCCAAAGGGAAAAACTTATCCAGGATGCATCCTGGAACTCTTGCCAAGTCATAGGGACAGCTCCCTCACCTCTACCTTTCCTCCAAGAAACAACCCAATCATAAGAAAGGTCTTTCAACCTATACGCAATCAACTTCACACTATGTTCCTCAGATACATGCATCACCTGAGTAATCTTCCGCACCTCCTCTAAACACAACCGTGGATCCTCATCATACTTGGACCCATAGAACTCCGGTGGATTCATCCGCATGAAGTCACGGATCCTAGCATTAGCTGAATCACCTCCCTGCCGCTGTGGAGCTGGGGCCGGGTTGGCCTGAATATTTGCAGTAACAGCTTGGGCCAGCGCCTGAAAGGCTGCCCGAAATTCAGCATAAGACACGTTTTCATTTAATGGGTCAGCGGGTTGAGGTTGCTGACTATCATTATTTCTTCTCACTCGACGTGGAGGAATATTTTAGAAAGAGAAGAGCACGAATCAATAGAAGAGGGAGACACTTTTAGCATGATAGACTTCTGAAAGAAAGAATCACACTTTTTCCTAAAATGTCTTGTAGCATCTTGCTCATAGATGCGGCGCGCTACAGACCAATGATCAAGAATATACTTAACGCGGCTTGTCAGACTCCCTAGGATACCTTAAAACCTTAGGCTCTGATACAAAGTTTGTAACGCCCCAAAAAATGGGTCCCGGAGCGTCACACGGTGCTTGAGGCTACGAGTAGCCCCAAGCTAACCCTTTGAGCCATTTTCATTCATTTCAACACAAATCAACGAGGTTTCCATAAATAGCCCTCAAATATCAACAGAGTAATCATCATCCAAGCATAAAAGAATTTTAGAAAGATAACAAAATACGACTTGTTAGTCAACTCCCAACATCTATACTACTCTGACAAGCCTCTAAGAAAATCAATAAAACCAGCGAGCAATTAAGACATGCCCCAACTGACTCATACTCAGTTATCAAATGTAAACAATTCTGTGAAACCAATATCAGACATCACGTCCTCGGAACATAAGGACTTACCACAACAGAAGATGTAGAACAGCATGCCCGAAGAATCACTGTCGAACCTGGAACTGAGCACCTGAACCTACATTCTGAGAAAATGCAGCCCACATCCGAAGATGTGGGTCAGTACCATGGAAAGGAACCGAGTATATGGGGGTGTATACAGTTGTATAAACATCATCATCATAAATATTTATAAGAAATATGCAGGATGTATGAAAAACTCATATAGCCCGAAGAAAATCATCATAATCATGAGAGATGAAATAAGTATAATAACACATGTGAGTCATCATATAATTTGTCAATCACTTTCACTTTATCAAGAATATCAATTCTCATAATGTAATATCATTTAAATCTTTCGAAAGAATAACTTTCACAATTCCACTTTCAAATCACTTCACCATTCACCATAGACACAAGGAAACACACACACACTGGGAGATCCTATAACCGACATAAATCATGTGAGCCACATGGAGTCCAACTTACAACCCACGTTGGGGAGAGCCGTCCTATCTTTGCCATCGGAGTAAGACTTCCAGTATCAATTCAAAAACACTAGTGATCACTATATAAATCAGCCTCAGGCTCACATCCTATGGGGGCACGTAGTTCTAGGGAAGTAAGGTCACTTTATACCTCCCACTCGGTGCTAAAGATTACTCCCGAACTTAGCTAAAAAATTTAAATCATCCTCAGACTCACATTAAAGAAAATCCACAATAAACACTTCAACAATTTTCATCGGGAGCCAATTTGCTACCCCTTTATCATAATCAATAAGCACGTGGTTTTCTTTCACAGTCGAGTTCAAAATGACTCATTCACGACCAAAAGTTCAAATCATTCAAAACATCTCAAATATTCAACATAACGTGCATATAGCACACATTTTATAAAAAAAAACACAATTTCCAATGGGGATTTACGACCCAAATATCAAAATCATGATAAATATCCTTCAAGATTCATGCTTTATATCACCACACATGTAAATTCATCTTTCAAAATCATGAACATCAAGATTTCATAATAATCATCATAAGATATGGGTTCATGCTTCAAATTCATAAAAATCAAATAAAAATAATGCCTTTGTAAAGAAAATTATTTTTGGGCACAAGAACGAAAGAGAGTTCTTGTTGAAAAACTCTGCATACCTTGAATGATGAACTTTAGATCGATACTCATTTTTGAGATGTTAATCGTGCCTTTGAATGATGGTTCTTGGAGTTCTGGAACTAGGAACTTGGAATCTTGAATAAATTTGCAGAATTAATGGTGAACTTTGGAGGTTCTTGAAGTTGGATGTAGGAGCTTAGGGTTTTCTTTTTGAGGGAATTTGATGAAATATAACATATAATGCTTCTAATAGGCTTTAATATAGGATTTGGACGGATTTTGGGTTAGGGGGAATGACCAAAACTCCCCTAAAAATCAAATAATTCTCGAATCTGTCCTTTGGTGGACTGTTTTGATAGTCTGAAGTAGATCAACCATAACGTTTTACTCCGATATCCAAATTGGATGAAACCAATTTCATTAGACAGAGGACTCTCATATTTTTCCGTTGATATATAGTATCTCACCCATATTATTGTGTACGAGGAGTTATGATCATTTGAAGTTGACCCAAAAATTCACTTTTGATAGGCTGAAGTAGATCGACCATAACCTTTTGCTCCGATAGGCAAATTGGATGAAACCAATTTCATCAGAAAGATAACTCGCAGAGATTTCCATTGATATATAGAAGATAACCCAGATCATTATTTACAAGGAGTTATGATCGTTTAAATTTGGAGAAAAAATACGCCAGGCCTCAGTACTATTTTCCTGCACGTTTTACTGTTCACTACTATTCATGGTTCGATCGGAATGTTCATAACTCGTCGCTCGGGTGTCCGTTTTGGATGATCCACATATCGTTGGAAAGCTTATTCGATACTCTACTCAATGGTGGATCATAATCTAAGACATTCAATACGAAAAATTTATAATACATTCTAGAAGATAGAACCCAACACGTTTACGCACAAAATTTCAATGAAATTTTTTTTGAGGTATTACACTATTTATTAATATGTGAGACTCTACTAGATATCCTGTTCTTACGCTGATGAGACTAATGAACCTGGCTTCTCTAATAACAATTTATTATAACCAAGAAATCAATGATCATGATAGAACTTGTTGCGACACACCTTGACTAGTAAGACTATCACTGAAACTGATATGAAATGTGAAATAAATACCAAACCCCAAGGTAAGACTCTTAGAATGAAGTCAAACCACACATATACAGTAAAAGTGAAAATACATATTCAAGATACCATATAATACCCCAAAACCTGGTGTCATAGTGTAAGAACTACTAAATACATTTCGAATGTCAAATACAATGATAGTCCAAAAAGGATCAAATCTATCTCTGAATACAAAATAAGACATGAATTAGGTCAAAATCTATCTCCACCTAAATAAGATATCATACAGTACACTTGTACCTAGATAAGTATCAAAACGTTATAGTAGGGTTGAATATGGTCCACTTACATTCAATAGGTATCATAGGCCGATTGAGCAAAGTAAAAAATAAGCATATAAAATATAGACTATGGGCACGTCACCTGTAATCGAAAAATATCCCAAATGGCAGCCCACACCATCCCACTAATAATTTTATATTATTCACATATTCCATATTCAAATATGAAATAAAAGCATAAGTAAATAGAAAGTACATGTAAAAATATCAACAATAAGTTCACATAAATAAATATCACATCAAATACAGTAATACAACACAATATAAGGATAATATATATGAAATGCACTGAAGATGATAATGTTGATGATATGATATGATGCACAAGGTTGTCTGTAATGCCTCAAAATCCCATTCTAAGATGTCACACGGTGCTTAAGGCTACAAGTAGCCCTAAGTTAACCCTTTGAGCATGTTACTACTTCTAATACTTGCTTCAGGATAAATAAACTAAACAATAATACTTTATTGTATCAACTATAATTCGAAATAATTGGAAATAATGTCTGAATAGCAAAAATACTAATAATCTGGACCACAACTTCAACTGACAGTCTAAACTGACGAAGCCTCTACTACTCAAATTGGAGAGTCATTGGGACAGACCCCCAACTGACTCACTACGACCTGAAAGTAAAACTTAAAACACTGTGAAAATAGGAAAGATGCAAATATAGGTCCTCAAACCATGAGGACTCACCATCTATGGAATGTAGACAAAGGTACTCGAGAATTATGGTAACTGCTGAGACTGAGCACCTGAACCTACATTATGAGATAATGTAGCACATAGACGTATATGGGGATCAATACTTTGAGGATGTACTGAGTATATGGGGGGTGTATGCATTTAAGTAAACAATGTTGACAATCTTAATAGAAATCATACATGCAGCTATAAATGACTCACATAGCTTGATTAAAACATAAGACTAAATATCATAAATCATGTATAATAAGGCATAAATCATAAATCTCGTGAGTCATTATATTAGTTCTAAAACCCATATTCTCCACCTTATTCTCAAAACAGGTAAGTAAGAGAAATCTTAAAACATTAGTCCTCGAAACTTGAACTTTGATCTCATGGAGAATAAATGACTTCTTTAAAACTTAGAGCTTATAAAACTTTGGGACTTAGGAAACTTTTATCTTAATTAGAGTAGGGACTACTTTGGGAGTTTTTCTTAACCGACATAAACCATGTGAACTACATGGAGTCCAACGTCTTTCCCACGTTGGGGAGAGCTGCTCTAGCCTAGCCATGAGAGTAGAACCTTAACTTTAGTGATCACTTTTCTTAACCCACTTAGGGTAAATCAGAAACCTACGGGGGCACGTAGTTCTGGGGTATGAAACCTTGGAATCATACCCAACTCGGTGCTAAATACAACTCCCATACTCAAGCTCAGAACTTTTAGGAAATCCACCTTAAAATAATTCAAGGGTCCATAATAAAGACCAAATCTACTTCTCTTGCCTTTAAAGCATAACTAGTGTGGACTCCTATCTTAGATTAGGCCCAAAAGGTCAAATCTGTAACTGAAATCTAAAAATAACTTAGCTATGGGGTACTTATGACCTAAACAATCTTTGAACAATAATTTTTAAATAGGGCCTATTGACCCAAGCAGTAATATCAAATCAGATATCTCAAAATTCATTCTTGGTAATACAATTACTCATAAGGTATCTCAAAATCTGTAAATTTCATCAATAGGCATGAAAATATAATTAAAATCATGTAATTCAACTCTCAATTTATAGGAAATATCAGAATTCTTTCTATCAATGATAGTGGGTGTAAACTATAAAAAACCCTCATAAATTACAGAAATTTGTAATTTAAAATAAGCTTTTGGTCACAAGGGTGAAAGGATTACCCTTGTTCAAACCCCACATACCTTAGATTGTAAAATTGGATAAACAAGTTTGCTTGAGACTCTTTTTGGAACTCTTGAGGGAGAGTTCTTGAAACCGTTAACTAGGGAACTTTGAATCTCAACTCAATTTACAAAATTTATGGTGGAATCTTGAAGTTCTTGGAGAAGGAATTGAGTTTTCTCTTGAGGGAAAAAACCCTAGGCCTTGATGTTTTTGTTGGATATGAAGTTATTTGCTTCGTTCTGAATATATCTAAGTGTTAAAAGGGTGGCAAAAGGCCAAAAGTCCTTTTTTTTAAAAAAATGCCTTAAGAATACTGAACGGGATCTGCGACGGTCGGAGTGATGGTCCATCGGCTCGTCGGATCGTCCGTCGCACGTTGGTCAAAAAAAGGCCACACTGCCTCGTTGCGATGGTCTTAGCCACGGTCCATCGCTAGCTTGATGGTCCGTTGTCCTAGCCATTGCACTTGGGCTATAAAAGGAAGTCACTACCTTGGTTACAACGGTTTGGGCGACGGTCCTTCACAAGCTCGACGGTCTGTCAACCTGCCTGTCGCACCTGGGCGGTTCCGACAGCTTTTACTAAAACGGCCATAACTTCTCACCCCGATACCGGATTTGGACGAAATTGGTATCGTTGGAAAGCTAATTCAATTTTCCACACGATATATAGTCAAATTTAGGAATATTTCATATGGTTTAAACATTAATCAGTTTGGAAGTCATTCTTAAATCTTTTATAGACGAATAAAGGCTTCACTTGACATGCTTTAAAGACTTAGACTATGAGGGAACGTTCTGAGGTATTACGTTGTTGCACAACCTCTGTATACATCTACTAAGATATGCTTCAAGGTAGGACCCATGGGGGGTTCTTCAATCTATATACAATCTAAAATCCAATAACAATAACCATGAATCATGTCCACCACAACCCTCGATAAAGGGTCTATAATGGTGTCACACTACAAGAAAAGTGCTTATTACCTGCAGATTTTCATAGGGATAATATGGCAACATCATCAAGTTGTTTGATTACCTGTGGATTTTCTTACCAATTAGAATACAAAGAAAATACCTTCACAAGTAATTATTACCTGTGGATTTATAAAATCCCTAGATAATTTAGTTGCGGAAATAAATCCGCAGGCATGTTATTTGCGGATTTATTTGCGATTAACTATCAAAATTTTTCATGAATTATTTGGTAAAATTTTATAAAAATGGATTTTGCCTATGGATTTTCACGAAAAAAGTTCACAAATTATTCCCTATGAAGGTTCCCAAGTAAATCCGAAGGAAGTTTAGAGGTGAAAATTCCTAATTAATAAAAGAAGATTTGTTACGGATATGAAACGATTTCGCAAGAAAATTCATAAGTAAATCTGCAAGAACAAATTTTCTCTAGTAAATTTTCATGAATATTTATCATGTACATCCCCATGGAAATTCTCAAGTAATAATTCACACGTAAATTACTAGAAACATTTCACTATTACTCAAAAATCTATTCAAAACCTCCAATAATTCTCAAAAATATCATTTAATACAAGTCTAATGTAAATCATTACACTTAACAAAAAAACATAATTCACAACATCTACATCAATAATATATGATTCTTAAATGGTTCAAAACAAAATATTTCAAACTTGAATCCTCAGTAAAACTACCAACCATCAGGGTCAGAATCACTTTCAGCCACGTTATCAGGATTAGAATCACTTTCATTCATGTTATCAAAGTCATCATCAATTTCATCCTCATAAGCTTGGTTGTCTTCTTGAGATGGGCGTTCATCATTTAAAGGTGATTTCTTGTATACATGCTTCATCAACAAGTACAATTTATTTCTCATCCTCCTTCCACAATTGATGCACTTTGAGTAGTTAATATTGCGTGTTTCTTTCTTTCAAACTCATACTGCATAATAATATGTTAATTCAGGCCATAAAAAGTCCTAAAAATACATTATTCGCATAAATTATATGACATTATAGTATCAAATAAAATTATAACAATCAAAAAATATAAACATATATATATTAGCATATAAAGCATCATAAACTCAAAGTTGATTTTCCAGATTATTGTGACTAATACACATTTCAAGTCACTAATACACATTTCAAGTCACTACACTGAAACCATTTTCAAATAGCTAATTGACATTTCAAGTCACTATACTTAACAATTTTCAATTCACTAGTACATATTTCAAGTTACTACACTTGACCATTTTCAAGTAACTAATTGTAACACCCCGTAAATTTTTTCGTACACTTATCGCGATTATATGGAGTCCTAAAGGCTTGTGTATGGGTTAAATTAAGTTTATGGTGTTAGGAAGTATCCCGTCAATAGTTGTATGTGTAGGTATTGGAATAATATTTCCAACGATATAAAGTTTGCCAAAAACAGAGGAGTATTTCATATAAGCAAGCACATTCGAAATTTCAAAACGGTGGCCGGGAAGCCTGTGAACAGTAAATCTGCAGGAAAATTACTGCAGCTAGGCAATTTTTTTTTGGATCAACTTTAGACGATCATAAATCCTTGTACAAAAAGAAATGTGTGAGCTGCTATATATCGACGAAAATCTTCGAGAGTATTCTTTCCGATGAAATTGGTTTCATTCAAATCCAATGTCTGAGTAAGGAGCTATACCCGTTTTACTACAGCCTATCAAAAAAAAAAAACAGAATTTTGGGACAGATTTTTGGGTCAACTTTAAACGACCATAAATCCTTGTACAGGAAGAACTGGGTGGTATACTTTATATTAAAATGAAATACCTTTGAATTATATTTCCAATTCAATTGGTTTCACCCAAATCCGATACCGGAGCAAAGAGTTATGATTGATTTACTTCAGCCTGTCAAAACTGTCCACTGGGGACAGATTCGGATTTATTTAAATTTTTAGGGCAAAATGGTCATTTTCTATTACCTCTTGGACGAAAATTGGTCTTTATAAACATAAACTTAGCCTCATATATATCATATATCATCCAATTATTAAGATAAGGTGAAACCCTAGCCTAATTTCAACTTCAAATATTTTGTGATTCAACCGTAGAAAATTCGAATTGGTTCCGTAGTTGTGTTCACCATCTCGAAAGCTTCGAGAAGCACCCCATGGATATGTAAGGAGGATTCTAAATACAAGAGTTCATTGTTAAGGTATGAATATTGTTTATTCTTGATTCTTATCCATGAATAAGTATTGATAAGGGATTATGAGTATTGTCTTGATGTTGGAAGATAACTAGAAACATAGTTATGAATTGTTTTGTATAAATTGTTAGTAGTAAATTATGGAAGTTGTTGTATTGGATTATGGAGGATGAATTGTGGTGATATAACATTATATTAGTGGTTATGTATGCCTAGTGATCATGTTGGTATTGGATGGTGATTAAGAGGGTAAATAAAGGCTAAGAGTGATGTTGAGGGATATTGCATGAAAATGCATGATATGTGAATGTAATAAGAGTATAAGAGGATGTATGTAGCACTCTTATTGATGAGTTAAAGGATTACTTCCTAGACATTATTTGGTGAAGTTAATACCTAAATGGTAAGGTTTGGTTGCTAATACTAGTTTGCCACAAATGACTTATTGTAGATAAGTGTTCGAAGAGTACGGGAAGTCAAGTTGGACTTGTATTGAAGTGGTTATATCAAGGTATGTAAGACATACTCTATCTAATATTTGGCATGAATAATGACCCATGGCACTCTCAAGTAAGCTTCCAACATTGTCCTACGACACATGACACATAATAACATCATATGATCTTCGACACTACCAATTGAACTTGTTTTCACTTTTAAGATGTCCGGCTAGTCAAAAAAATGTCCATATACTATTGTTGACTCCGAAATGATTTAATGAGGTATCCATGATTCTCTACTTCATTTTCATGATATTGATTACCTATTTACATGTTTTTCCTATTGAGGTATCATGGCTTCAAGTTCCATAAGGTGTGACCACAAAGTAACCAATCTCAAAGATTAATTGAAGTAAGAAATGGAATGTCTTTATTTTAAATTGTTGATATGATGTATTGTATTAGTACCACTGATCAGTTGGCCATTGTATTATAAAGATTATGTATATATGCTATTCCAGGGGTGGTCCCTGATGTATTGTATTAGTACCACTAATCAGTTGGCCATTGTATGACATATGTTATGTATTGATAAGGAATAGGAGAAGTAATGATATAAAAGTAATGTGCAGGTATCCCATCAGCTCTTTTAAGTGTGGTCTACTCATACTGTTTATTCACTGGTATCTGGGTTCTGTTGATCTTTTGTATCTCATCTTGATACTCACTGCCTTACATACTCAGTACATATTTTCGTACTGACGTCCCTCACGGGGGACCTGTATTCATGCCTGCAGGAACAGGTACTTCAGGTCGTACACCTCCGCAGTAAGAGCTAGGACATTCTGTTGATAGTGGTGAGCTCCAGTTGTTTCGGGGAATCCCAAGTCGTTTCTATATGTATTTTTGGTATTTGTATAAAAGTCTTTTGTGGGCGGGAGTTTGTCCCGACCCTAACTCAGTTGTGTATCTATGTAGAGGGTTTTGTAGACATATTGTACAGCCATAGGAGTGTTTGGTTGATAGACGTGATGGCTCTGACGGCCAATTACTATTTATATATATATATATGCGTGTCTGCTGGGCTGATACAGGTACTGTTTTCTTCTATTTACAACGAAGTGCTGCCCAAATTTCTAATTTTCATAAGTAATGTAAATATGAAAGTATAGGTTATGAACGGGTTCTCCCGGGCCTCCTCGGCTACGGGTGCCAGTCCGCTCCAATGGGATTTGGGGCGTGACACTAATTCACATTTCAAGTCACTACACCTACCTATTTTCAAGTCACTAGAACACATTTCAAATCACTATACTTAACCATTTTCAAAATAATTAATTCAGATTTAAAGTCACTATACTTAACCATTTTCAAGTAACTACTTCACATTTCAAATAATTATACTTAACCATTTTCAAGTAACTACTTCACATTTCAAATAACTATACTTAATCGTTTGCAAGTCAAGACACTTAATCATTCATTTCAAGTCACTATACTTAACCACTTTCAAGTAACTAATTCACATTTTAGGTACCTACACTTAACCATTTTCAAGTCACTAGCACACATTTCAAGTCACTACACTAAACCATTTTCAAGTAACTACACTTAACTTTTTTCAAGTCACTAGTACACATTTCAAGTCACTACACTTAACTATATTCAAGTCACTAGTACACATTTCAAGTCACTACACTTAATTATTTTAAAGTCCCTAGTATACATTTCAAGACACTACATTTAATTATTTTCAAGTCACAAGTTCATAATTTCAAGTAACTTAGTTCACATTTCAAGTGAATACACTTAACAATTTTCTAGTCACAAGTACACATTTCAAGTCACTACAGTTAACCATTTTAAAGTCACTAGTATACATTTCAAGTAACTACACTTAATCATTTTCAAATCACAAGTTCACAATTTCAAATGACTACACTTAACCATTTTAAAGTCACTAGTATACTTTTCAAGTCACTACACTTAACCATTTTAAAATCAAAAGTATACATTTCAAGTAACTACATTTAATCATTTTTAAATCACAAGTTCACAATTTCAAATGACTACACTTAACCATTTTCAAGCAACTAATTCACATTTCAAGTAACTACACTTAACCATTTTCCAGTCATTACTACACACTTCAAGTCACTACACTTAACCATTTTTAAATACTATTTCACAGTGCAAGTCACTACATTTTATAACTTTTTCAAGTCACTAGTACACATTTTAAATCCCTACACTTAACTATTTTCAATTAACTAATCCACATTTCAAGTCACTATACTTAATCATTTTCAAGTAACTATACTTTATTATTTTCAAGTTATTAGTACACATTTCAAATGACTACACTTGACCATTTTCAAGTCACAAGTTTACAATTTCAAGTAACTACACTTAACCGTTTTCTCACAATTTTGCAATTTCAAGTAACTACATTTAATCATTTTCAAGTCACTAGTACACATTTCAATTCACTATACTCAAACAATCTTCAAATAGCTAATTGATATTTCAAGTCACTATACTTAACAATTTTCAAGTCACAAAACTTAACCATTTTCAACTAACTATTACACATTTCAAGTGACTACACCTGACCATTTTCAAGTAACTAATTCACATTTCAAGTCGCTACACTTAACCATTTTCAAGTCACTATTACACATTTTCAATAAGTAAATCATTTTCAAATAACTAATTCACATTCTAAGTCATTATACTTTAACCCTTTTCAAGTTCACCTTTCAAGTAACTACACTAAATTATTTTTAAATCACTAATCCACTTCTCAAGTGAGTACACTTGATCATTTTAAAGTTACTAGTACACATTTTAAAACACTACTCTTGATCATTATATACAGTTTTAATTTAAGATCACAAGATTTCAAATTGTTCTTCACTTTGTTAAACTCCGTTCAAAGTTAAACCAGACAAACAAATCGAAACGACGTACTCAATATAACTTGATAGTAATGAACAATAATGCACTTCATAGTCCTATAAGTCAACCACATTACTAACTTAAATACAAATTAACTTGACAGTAATGAACAATAATGCACTTGTTAGTCCTACTAGTCAACCACATTACTAGCTTAAATACAAATTATTCTCCTATACTTTCCACTTCAGTAAGCTTTCTATCAGATCTAAAAAACTATATTTGTATCGAACCATTAGCTCTAGTAGGAGTTGTTCTTGACTGGCATTTATTGTGACAGTGTTTAGAATACTATACTGTAATGCAGATAGATATTATGTGTTGTTATGGTTGTCTGATTTACTAAGTTGTGTACTTTGAAAACATCTGATTCAAAATAATATTCTCTTAATTGACCACAATAATAAATTTGATATATTGCAACAGTTAAGAGTATATCAACTGAAGCAACTAAAAATATCAAAGAGATCCACCTTCAATACATCTTATGGATAGTCTATTTGGAGATGAGCCGCGAGAATGTTGGATTTACCGATGGAGCTCTGGTATTTTATTAGCGACGGTGCGGCTGGCTTGAATTCGCCGAAAGTGGAAGCAGTGGCTGTTGTGGAGTTTTGTTGGTTGAGCGGCAGCCATTTGGTGAAATCATCGGTGAGAGGCGGCGACGGCTTGATGTGGTTGCAGTTTTCCAGTGAGAGTTGAGAGAGGGACGTGGAGGCGGTTGTTTTGTTTTGAGGGTGAAAATATGAGATTAGGTTGGTTGTTTTGTTTAAGAAGGGAGGAAAAAGGTGACTTGATCTCAGCCGTTGAATTAATTTTAATCAATGGCTGAGATTAAAATAATATAATAATAATTTAAAAATAAATCAATAATTTAATTTTGATTTAGGGTCAAAATTGATATCAATTCTGACTAAAATTGATATTAATTGTATAAGAATTAAGCTAGAAATTACATCAGTTGGGCAAATTGAATTGACTTAGGCTGATATTTAATAAATGTAGGAAAGATGTAATAATAATAATAATAAATGTAGAAAAGATGTAATAATAACAATAATAATAATAGAAAATGTTTATAAATTATGGGAATGTATAATTGCGGAAATGATTTGATAAATATTAGCAAAATTATGTAAAATATTATATAATGTAAAAAAATAATAATATAAAACTAAACTATATATTTTCAAATCATGAATGCGACATGTTAATATTTATTTGATATCAAAATAATGCGTAGAAAATATAACATTTAAAATTAATAATTTTTCTAAAATAACAACCTAAGAGAGGTATCGTGAGGTCAAAATTGGGTGTCAACACAACTGACCCAACTTAGTCCCACAAATTAGGGTCTATGGAGGGTAGAGTGCACGCAGACCTTAACGCTAAGGTAGATAAGTTGATTCCAATAGACCCTCGATTCAAGAAAATAGTCTGAAGTAGTCTAATTTCAAGAAAAAAATGGTGAAGTTGATTTAATATTGGCCATTGATCAAATATGATTAAAATTGAGGAGATGAGTCAAATTGGGATTAGAAATTGGGTTATATATTAAAAGGGAAAGAAGTTGATGTATTCCCGACCATTGATCATGTATGATCAATGGTTGGGATTAAATTACAGAGATAGTCAAATTCAGGTAATTTGAATTGGAGATTTTAAATTTGATCAAATTGAAACTGACTTAGACTAGAATTGACACATATTGAATATCAAAATGACTGGAAGTTAAATAAAATTGGAAAAATCGAATTGAGTTTGGGCTGCTATAAATGTAATAATAACATAATAATAATAATAAGGAAAATAATAAGACTCGATATAAAAATAAATTACGCATGTAAAATAAGTGTTACATATATTATAAAATAAATTATTATTAATAATAATAGTTTATTAATAATAATAATAATTCATTTTTTTTTTAAAAGAATGAATTAGGGTTTTGGGTTTTAGTGTTTTAAAATGAAAGAAGGTAAGAGTTTTAACCCAACCATTGGATCAATTTTGATCAACGACTAAGATCTAAAGATTAAGAATTTGGTTAAAAAATTGAATGGAATTTGAAATTGAGTTCAATTGGACACAATTTGGGCCAGGATTGTAATAAATTGGATAAAATAGGCTAAAATTGTTATAAATTGTCAAAATCTGGCTAGAAAAAAATTAAATTGACTAAGGTTGAGGATTAATACAATAATAATTGTAAAATAAATAATATAATTATTCTCAGGTTAGTTATGAATAAATTGTGTAAATAAAAATAAGACACATAATATATTACTTTAAGATCAACGATACCAATAATTTGAAATAGACACCAATAAATTATGAATATAAAATTTAAAATTGCCGATAATAATATCACCACCACCATCACTACCACCACCACCACCACCACCAATAATAATAATAGATAATTTATTAGTAATTTATGAGTGTGAATACTAAATAAAATATTAACAAATTTCATAAAAATATTACATTTAGATTGATAAATTGTAAAAAATGATAATAAAAATAATAAAATACTTTGCATATTTTTTAAATCATGAATGTGACACGTTAATAATTGTTTGATATAGGAATAATGTGTAAAAAATTCTTAATATTTGAAATTAATGATTTTGACAAAAATACAGCCTAAAAAGAGTCTTAGGCGATCAAAATTGGGTGTCAACACTCACAAAATCAGAACCTTTGACTTTCAAAATGATCTAGTGTGGAACTTTGCAAATAAAAAAAGTATTGAGTTTACAGTAGAAGCTAAAAAAAACTAATCTCTGATTTCGAGTATCTCTCAAACAATTGAAACTTTAATTTCGGGTCTTCTTAAAGAAAATTTAATTTTGGTTTTGATTTTTTGGATCGATTTTGGTTTTAAATTTTAGAAATTCGGTTAAAACGGTTCGATTTTTGATTTTTCAAAAAAAAAAAATTATTAGACCAAAAAATAGAAATTATATAAATAATATATATATATATATATAAATATTATATATATATATTATTTTATATATTCAGTATAAATAATATTTTTCCGTTATTTCATTTTATTTCATCCATGTTGAGTTATTTATATTTGAAAATGAAAAATAGGTTTGAAAAAAAATATTTTTTTCTAATAAAAAACACCAATTTTAAATGCCCGGTCATGACAAAGAAAGACTCACCACTTTAATCTTCAAAATCGAAATAAAAATTTGAAATAACTGAACCGAATTTATAGAAATTGAATCAAATCGAATTTATTTTGGTTTTATTACGATTGTCATTTTCGTCAATCCAAAAATTAAAAAACCAAACCGCTATTAAACAAGAAAATCGAACAAACAGAATCTCCACCACTAATCTGATAATATATATAATTCTGAAACTATCTAATACTTTCAACTCAATGTAAAATAAAATAATTTTTATTTTATTTCGTGATTATTATACGTTATATCTTACACCAAATGACTCCTAAATGTACATTATATTGATATATTATATTGTCGTTCGTAGTATGATGCCTTACAATTATATTTAAATTAACCAATAGGAAAACACACTCTTTTTGAGTCCTGAGTCGTTCTTCACCCTATCTTAGGCCAACGAAATTTCACCTCTTTAATTTTTTGGTGATAACATAAATACATCGGTGATACCATCTATGTCAACAAACTAATTTTAATTTCTTGAGCATCTTTTGCCTTATTATACGTATCCACCGATTTAATGTCTAATTTCTTTTTATTTTATGTTTTTTACTATCCAAGTTTATCCTTTTCCAATTTAAATTTTCAAGTCACAAAAATCCTACGTAAATTCCCAAGAAATAATTTCAGATAAATTTGTAGCAACTCAATTTCCCAATAATTTTCCTAGTTATAATTTCGTAGGTAAATCCCTAAGAAATAAGTTCAGCTAAATTTGTAGAAATACAATCCTCGAATAATTTCTCAAGTAATAATTTCGCAAGTAAATCTCCAAGAATAAATCCCCAACAAAATTTGGAGAACAAAATCCCAAAATAATTTTTCAGGTAATAAAATTCATTACATAAATTTTCACCAAAATATCTCTACATAAATCCATAGGATAAATTACCTGAGAATTTTTCTATGGATTTAAAAAAAAATATATATTTGTCTATATACCTGTGGATTTATCTAGAGATAAAATACCCGCCGATATATTTCCGCAGGTAATGTCGCAAGTAATAATTTTCCAGGTAAATTCTCAAGAATAAATCCCCCACAAAATTTATAGCACCAAATCCCCAAATAATTTCTCAAGTAATAAAATCCATTACATAAATTTTCACCAAAATATCTCTACGTAAATTCGTAGGATAAATTACCTGGGGATTTTTCTATGGATTTAGAAAATATATATATTTGTTCATATGCTTGCGGATTTACCTAGAGATAAAATACCTGCCGATACATTTCCCCAAGTAAAGTTGCAAGACAAATTTACCTGTGAAATTTGTTGCAAATATACAGTTCGTAGGTAATATATTTTAATGTTAAGGAATTTAATCTTTTCCTAGGTAAATCCACATGTATTTCCAGCGATATTATTCCCTAGGTAAAATTCTCATGTAATTTACAGTTTTCTAGTAGTGTCACAAGATCAGTATTTCCATAGTGGTACCAATGTATTATGAACATTTATTTGACATAAGATGCAATGAGAATGATGATGTAATGTATGAGGTTATCGTACAACCTTGAAATACACCAATCGAACTGTGCTCACGAGGTAGGACCCATAGAGGGTTCACAACCCATATACAATTCAATAACTAATACCAAAATCCAAGACTCCTTTTCGACACATCCTTCTATAGAGGGTCTATAAAGATGTCATGAGCCAGTGTTTCCAGTATTTCCACAGTGGTACAAATGTTTTACAAGTGCATATAACATGGGGATGCAATGCTCACAACCAACCATAATAAGAAATTCTAATAAAAAACCAAAATACCTACCATGTGAGCCAAGATCCACTCACTATGCACAACAATCCATGAATCCAACATAATCATATGACAATAGAGCAAAGTACGCAATAATATGCCATTGATACCACATAAATTGCAAATTAGGCTTTTCACATACATACATAAAATACAATGATATAATATAAGATCCACACGGTCACACAGAGCATGTAGTGTCTCCAAATCACCAATTCACAATAATATAGGCCCCCATATGGGCACAACATAATAATAAAGTCATTTTCATGATTGGTTCCCACACCCTTAATATGATTTTACATCCATATTAACTTCCGAATCCAGTCTGAAGAAAGTTAAGCCATAACCTAACTTAAAGGTTGAAACTGATATGAACAAGCCTTCTACACCAAGCTTTCACCTCACGAATGGACCCGAAATTAACTAAAATACACAAATATAGAATCTACTCGTGAAAAGGAAGCCAATGATACCGATATTGTTTATTTTCAGATCGGGGTCAAAACAGACCCCCAAAATGGGTTGTAAAATCATAATTTTATTTTAGAAACATATTCCGCAATCTCATAGGAGTCTACAGATGTAAAACTAGGCAAAAATGAGTTAAAACGTGGTTCAAATTAAAGAAAAAATATTTTTATACTTTACCCGCAAAACCCATGAAAATTCATTTCGAAATAAAAAATTTGAAGTTGTTATAAAGATAAAATCGTGAGAAAAATATTATAATTATAATATTATAAACTTATCCATGGAAGAAATCTCAAAAATCCCATTTGAATAGTCCAAATTCGAGCTCTCAAGCCCCAACAATGGTGAAAATGGGGTTTTGATTCTCAACATGGATATAAATCACAAAATAAAATAGAAGTTCTTGGTAAATGGGAGAAATGGAGTTATGAATTGATAGAAAATGATTATACGAGAAAAACACATCGAAAATCATCAAAGTCGGAGCTTCCTAACTCCAAAAATATCAAAAATATGAAATAGGGTCGATTTTGGTTAACCATCAGCGATGGACGCTAAATCAGCACTTTGGCCACTAAACCGACCTGGTCAAATGGTCAAAGGCTGCAAAAGTGGTCAACGAACCACTTTTGCACCTACACCAGTACCAACAATCTTCAAAACTCGTTTTTGACCCCCAAAACTCATTCGGAACCTTATGAACATGATCCAATAGTGAAATGTGATTGTAAAATTCATTCTAGATCCAATGGAATCATCAAATTTACGAAAAGGGGTCATTATCACAAAATTAACCCCAAGACCCTATTTATACTATTTCCAAACCAAGGTTCAAAATGGGATTTAAAGCCCATGAAATCAAACAAACCCCACTGCTAAGCCAAATTTGACCTTCCAGACTCAATAACGATATCAAATTTTCAAAATAATGTCATTTTGACAAAATTGATCTTCGAGACCAAATTTCACAACTTTCCAAATCTAGGGTCGAAATGAGATATAAAAGCCATAAAACCATACCAACCATGTTACGAACTTAAAATCGATGGTTTGGATTTGATAGAGTTGTCCGTTAATCCATTCAATGCACGTATCAATAAATGTTCACCAAAGTCAACTATAAGGCTTTTTCAAGCCACCAAAACCACAAACTAGCACAAATCACATCGAAATATATTTGGAACCATGATTATCATCCCTATATCCCATAAATACCACAAAGCAATCACAGGGAGGAATAAAATTATCAAATCATATAGAAATGAATATTTCACAAAAATCACCAAAAATCAAATCACTACATAAATCCCATCCCATATCTAGCATGATATCATGATTATACTATGAATTAGCTCAATCTATGAAGAACGTAAACCTAGCCTACTTGGACGTTGAAGAAAAGCATGAATAATCTACTAAACCAATGATTTCATTTTTTTAGAAGCTTTTGCATGGTGTATGCTATCAAAATCACAATCTACTCATTAAGATGAGAACAATGACACCCATATTGCAGTGTTGTGTTTTGGGTTCAAAATTCTGTAAATATCTTATATGGGGCCCATTGGTAGAATCACACTTTCAAAAATGACAACATATCCCTCTATGCTCACAAAAGATTTACCCTAAAAAATTTGTAAATTTCGAGCTGAAATGGTGCTACAATCAACCGACCAATATTTTAGGGATTTTGGGAAAAAATAGAGGATTTAAATCATGAAATTGATGGAAGATTAACAAGAATTCATAGAAGAAATGTATAATTTAAGTTCACAAATGCGCCAAAATCACCCACCAATAATTCCCCTAAGTTTTCACAATTTTTAGAGTTCTATACTCTTGAAAATAGGTGAAAAATGGAAGAAATCGGGCTAAGTGGGGGTATTTATAGCATTCCCAGGTACGTGGGTGTTTCTCAAGCAGATATTGGGCCACTTAAGCGGTCACCGCTTAAGAAACCTAGTATGGCGTTAGCGATATTAACCGTCTACACAGATACTGCTTAGGCGACCATTGCTTAAGAGGTAAGGGTGTCACTAAAGCAAACCCTTGATGGGCCAGCCTGACCACTTAATTTTTCTGCTAGGCGCTTTAGCGATCCTTCACTTAAGGGACACGAATGGGCGCTTAAGCGGTGCACCAGCTGAAGCTAAAAAATTATTCTAGGTTTCCACCAACCCCTCAGGATCATCTGAAATCCCATATACAAACACAAACTATGCTACACTATTAAATTCAATATTCAAAATCAATGGAAGAATCGAAATTTCCATCTGAGATTATTTTGATGAAAAGTAGGTCTCACACCCATATGCCATTTTCTTAACTTTTAGCTGATAGCCTGAAATGAGTTTTGGAGCCTCGAGCCCCGAATCAAGGGTTCACCTAGCCTAAAATTAATGTTTAAGAGCTGTTAGAATTGTCAAAATTAGCATACAAGGTCGTTTGATTAAAGTTTTTGGCCGGTTGCCAGTTTGAACGAGCAAAGATTTTAAAATAGAGAATTGGCTTTAAAAACCAAATAAACTACCCAGTAGCGAAACTGTCAGTTCTAGCAAGTCATAAATGACTTAGGGTAACTATATGAAAGATCTAAATGGAAAAAGTTATTAGAAATACAAAAAATTACCTGGAGAATCATTACAATAACCTCAACTAAAAAAATTTTGTTCGAAAAAGTAAAGGATTAGGATGTACTTGAAGCCCCAAATAGCTGAGGATACTTTGTCCAAATCATGCTCTAGATCCCAAGTAGCCTCCTTTACTGGGTGGTGCCTCTACTTAAACATTAAGTACTGGAATCTCTCGAGTGCACAACTGCCTGACATCACTGGCTAATATAAGCACATGCGTCTCCACGAAGGTCAACCACTATCACAACCTAAACCAGGGCCCAGTCGTGATAGATATCTCAAGCCCACCTTAAGCTGGAGACCAACCACTTATCCTAAAATCTAGAACACACTAAAATAATACAATGGAAAATAACCAATAGTAATAAGAAGGATAGTTAATCAAAATGTAAACTTTACGAATCAAAACCAACATCCAACCCACACTTGTCCACAAAAGACTCTAAACCAAATTACCAATTAAGTCGAGACATACCCACGACTATGACTAAAAGAATAAAAAATAGAATACTAAACAATACTAAAAATAATAAGGAAACCAACGAAATAATAGGGCCTTCTGAAAGAATGGAGGCTCACCACTTCACAACAGATCCACAGGAATACTAAATCACCTAACGCTGCATAGGAGCAATAAAAAATCATTCGAACCCTATATCATGAAACGGTGTAGCGTCCAGGGATGGTAAGTGGGATAAGCACTGGCATGTAACTCAGGGAAAGTGATAAAATAATGACAATTTTATAAATTAGTCAAAACTATATGCACAACAAATATATATATATATATATATATATATATATATATATATATATATGATGGGATAGGGAAGGGCCATGAACATGAGATAAACCATTAACCTAAACTATGTAGCTCGCTCTATCTTAAAGGTACGCACGGGATATATGAGTTCATCTCTTCCTATTGAAATAGACACAGTGCGTGTTAGCCGCTCGAACCTAGGAATTTGAAGGAAGGGTTAAAGACACCAAGTATCTAGCCATTCCAAAATATAATGTGTAAACTAAGAATAAGATCATTTAGACCCCCAAGAAGGAAAACATAGTTTCTAGTGTTAGTCCCTAAGTGACTGCACCTTCACGGTGAGCTACACAATTCCATTTAAGCTAAAATTCAAATAGTTTGCACATAAACCCAACCCATTAACTCAAGAGGCATTTACCACTTGGTATTGTCACACAAATTATGCTTACAAGCTTATATAAGTATTCCAAACAAATCCATGTAACTATTAGACTCCCAAGTTCTATTTAAAAATCCAAACCATGGACACCAAGGTCCTTTCAAATCCATTTTAACCAATTATCCATTAATACAATGGGCTTATATGTAAGTTGAATTATGCAATTATCCATGTGCAAAGACCAAAATTTCAAAGTGGGTTGGTATAACGCCCCGAATCTGTTACCCGGAATGCGACACAATGCTCATGACTCCAAAGGACCACAAGCTAACCCATGACTGATATCTGTACCTGTACACTGCATAAAATACTAAATAATGCAAAAACATGAACTGAAAGGCCGTAAGGTTCAAAACTGAACCTAATCTAAATAATATAACATCTGTTTAGGGTAATAGAATACCCAAAACAAAATTGAAAATACAAAAGTCTAAAACATGATAGTCTGGAAAGCCTCTAAATATGACTGTCTGAATGAGTAAGGAGTTGATGGGACATGTCCTAAACTAACCCCAACTAATAAACTAATTAATGAGATAATAGAGAAATCATCATGTCCTCGAAGGGTGAGGACTAACTTCTAACTCTGACAGCTAAAACTAGAATCTACTGCTGATTTGGAGCTCGTTTCTCTAAACCTATGGTATAAGACACCATAGCGTGAATGCATCAGTATGACTGAATTTACTGGTATGCATGTGAGGTAGGCTAAATGCATGGGTTTCATATGCATAAACAATACTAATAACTGGCTAACTATCATAAGCGTAAGAATACATGCATGAGAAATAATAACTGATACTGATAACGTGGATATATGATAGCTGAATCTGAATACTGATAACATGGCACACTGATAACTGATAACATGAGTAACTGTATCTGACAGTCCTGGGTTGATTGTATCTGACAGTCTTGAATCTGATGGAACTATTTGAGTTCCGTACTAAACTAAGTTGACTGTATCTGACAGTCATGAAATCTGAAGAACTATCTGAGTTCATTTACTGAGACTGATACTGAAACTGTGGGAAGTAGTCATCTAACCGACATGCCCCAAATATTCCATAATAGCTGAGTTGGGTTCCAATCTGTGCCATGATTAGAAGGGTGTTAATACCGCGCCACTGGTAAGGACAAACTATGAGTGACCCTAATATAATAGGTAACTCTAATGAGAACAATGGGAACCCTCATGTGGAAAGTTAAGCCACCTAATCTACCTTTACATAGATGGCTATGATGTCTCAACCTATGCTGGCTACATAGTTCTGGAACGCAAGGATTGCTTCTAAGAATCACACCCTTATATAACAGGTGAGTTCCCATCCTTGGGTCACTCGGTGCTAATTTCTACTTCCATCTGAATAGACACTGTACATGATTTACTAAACTGAACATGGACTGAGTTATTGAATTCCATTGACTGACGGAATACTACTGATATCTGACAACGGACTGAGTTCATGAGATCATGGAGATTTTCTGAGTCATAAGACTGTCTGAAGTCTAATGATCATAGCTTGACTGAGAGTATCGAAAAAACATGACATGGCTCTACTTGCACAGCTAATGTTTTGAGTACGAGTACCCCCAAGACTCGATGGAAGGAAACTGACCAAGCATAACTTACTTGAACATATAACTAACATCATAATCCATAATACATTTATAGCAGCATTTCATCAAAACATGTGATAGGCATAACTTGTACATACATGGGGATTTCATGGTATTATGCTAGTTAGGCACTTTTTCTTCATCTAGGCATTTAATCAAACATATTGTAGGCATAGTACATGTAAACATCATTGTACAATAATTAAACATCATGGTTCAAATCTAATTTTATCATTCAAGGGTTTAGTCATAGGTTTGCATGAATCTATATCTATAATAATTTAACCCACATAGAATTTATCACCCAGCATGGAGTAGAATTCAATTTCTCATCATCCACATGAACAAGAGCAGCCTAATCATTAAATTCATAAGAAAATCCATAAACTTGAATTTAGAAAAGGGATTCTTGGGCTTCATGGATGAAAGGAGTCCATGAATAAACACTATGCATACCTTGGTTCATAAATATATAAAGATTAACGGAGGAAATTCTTGATTCTAAATCTTTTATGAAAAGCACTTGGTTGTTCTTGAGTGGTTTTTGAGAGAAGAGAGTGTATTTTGGGTGAAAAGTGGACGAATCACGTGTTAAAGGGATTAAATAGGGGTGTAAAATTGACCCTTTTAACCCTGGACGTGTCTTGTAATTTTAAAAAAAAATTCCCAAATTGGACCCTTGGTGCGACGCGACGCTATCGTGTCGTGTCACTGGAATTTGACAATTGGGAAACTGAGGGATGGCGCGACACGGAGCCATTATGTTGCCCCTTTTTTCTGACCTAGAATATTGGTGCGACACATAGGAAATAGCGCTAAGACACTAGAAAAGGACAATTGCCATTTTAGCTTATGGCGCGGCGCGCCACTGACCAATATGGCGTTGTTTTACGACGGAAACTTGAAATATTCATACCTTCTAACCTGGTTATTGGATTTAGGTGAATTTTATATCGATAAAAATCTTATTGAATTTCTCACATGACAATAAGTGAAAATCTTAAAAATACCATATGTACAAAAGTTGATTCATCTTTCAAAGAAAGCTCCTAACATTTTTGAGACGATTTCAAGTTAGGAAGTGGTATGGGTATTATAATATCTCCCCCTTGAGAACATTCATCCTTGAATGAAACTGAGAGTGAGGGTAAGAATATAAACTGACATACATACTGAACATGAATAACTGAAACATGGTCGCATGACTGACAAACTGAACATATAATACAATACTGAATATGCATATCTAATGCATGCGTAACTGATTCATTAATGCATAACTGAGTGTTCTGAGAAACTAAGTTTCTCACAATGAGAATGAATGTCTAATGCATAATTATATAACAGAACAAATACAGGAATGCATGACTGAATTTGCAATGGTACTTGATACCAAGTTTTTGATGAACACAGAACATGAAACTGAGTAAGCTTAAGAAGGACTGTTACCTTGAGCTTGATCTGAGTTGGCGGAGAAGAGGTGAGAATACTTGGTATGCATGTCTTTTTATACTTCCCAAGTAGCTCTCTCGACAGACTGATTTTGCCAAAGAACTTTAACTAGAGGGACTTATTTGTTCCTCAGTCTACGAGTCTGATAGTCTAGGATTTTGACTGGAATCTACTGATAAGAGAGACTGTTCTGAACATCAATACTCTGAATATGGACTACAACTGCTGGGTCACCTATGCACTTCTTGACCAAAGATACATGAAAGACTGGATGAACTGAGGCTAGATCTAAAGGCAATTCAAGCTCATATGCTACCTTGCCGAATCGACTGAGAATCTTGGAGGGACCGACATATCGGGGAATGAGTTTCCCTTTCTTTTCGAACCGCTTCACTCCCTTCATGGGAGAGATATTTAGATAGACATAGTCACTAATCTTAAACTCGAGATCTTTTCTACGTACATCTGCATAAGACTTCTGTCGGCTCTGAGTATCCCAGAGTCTCTCTCTAATCAACTGGACTTTTTCTAAGGTGTCGAATACCAAGTCAGGCCCTATGATTGAGGCCTCACTAACTTTGAACCAACCAATTGATGATCTACATCTCCCTCCATAGAGAGCTTCGAATGGAGCCATCTGAATACTGGAATAATAAATATTGTTTATACAAACTCCATCAAAGGCAAGTGGTCATCCCAACTCCCTTTGAAATCAATTGTATACACCCTTAGCATATCTTCTAAAGTTTGAATGGTACTTTTTGGTTGACCATCAGCCTGAGGATGAAAGGCTGTACTAAGATGAACTTGGGTACCAAGACCCTTTTGGAATGCTTTCAAGAAGTAAGAGGTGAACTGGGTACCTTTGTATGAGATAATGGACAACGGAACACAATGCAATCTGACCAACTCCTTGATGTAAAGTTTGGCATAATCCTCGGCTGAATAAGAGGTATGAACTAGAAGGAAATAAGCTGATTTGTCCATTCTGTCTACAATGACCCAGACTGAATCATGCTTATGATGAGTTCGAGGCAAACCCATCACGAAGTCCATGTTCACTTCTTCCCACTTCTAAGTAGGAATAATGAACTCCTGTATAGGACCACTAGGCTTCTGATGCTTTATCTTAACCTGCTGACATCTAGAGCACTTGGCCACAAACTTTGCAACATCTCTCTTTATCCCACTCTACCAATAGATCCCCCGCAAGTCACGGTATATCTTAGTGGCACCTGGATGAATAGAGTAGCGTGCACCATGCGCTTCTGCAAGAATTCTCTGCCATAAGTCATCTACACTTAGAACACAGAGACGACCCTGAGAATGAAGAACACTATCTCCCCCTTAGTAGAAAACCTCTACTTTCTGATTCTGGACTGACTCTTTCAACTTGACAAGGATGGGATCTCTATCTTGCTTTTTTTTTTACCTCGGAAACTAGAGATGATTCTGAGCTACTCTGAATGCGTACACACCCTCTGAAGAGTCAACTAAGTAAATGCCTAGTCTAGCAAGCTGATGGACTTCCTAAACTAACTTTTTCTTACTATCCTCAACATGAGAAATAGTACACATGGACAATCTACTGAGGGATTCAGCCACTATGTTGGCCTTTCCTGGATGATAAAGGAAACTCATGTCATAATCTTTCAAGAGCTCTAACCACCTTCTTTGACAAAGATTGAGATCTTTTTGAGAAAAGACATACCGAAGGCTCTTATGATCTGTGAAGACATCTACATGAACTCCATAATATAATGCCTCAAAATCTTCAAGGCAAAGACTACAACTGCTAACTCAAGATCATGAGTAGGATAATTCTTCTAATGGGGTTTAAGCTGTTTGGAGGTGTAGGCTATGACCTTACCATGATGCATGAGGACACAACCTAAGCCCACTCTGGATGCATCACAATACACTACGAACCCATCTAAACTATCTGGTAATGCTAGAACTGGAGCTGAGGTGAGTCGAGTGTTTAACTCCTGAAAACTCTTTTCGCAAAGATCTCACCACTGAAACTTGACTTTTTTCTGAGTCAATCTAGAAATAGGGGATGCAGTAGAAGAAAATCCCTCAACAAATCGTCTGTAATAGCCATCCAAACCTAAGAAACTCCTAATATCTCATGGAGAGACAGGGTGAGGCCAATTTCTTACTACTTCAGTCTTTTGAGGATTTACTCTAATGCTATAACTGGAAATGATGTGACCAAGGTATGATACTGACCTTGGCCAAAACTCGTACTTACTGAATTTGGCGAATAGCTGATGATCTCTGAGAGTCTGAAGTACTATCCTGAGATGGTTTGCATGATCGCGCTCACTACGGGAATAGACCAGAATATTATCTATAAAGACTATGACGAACACGTCCAAGTACTTCTTGAACACATGGTTCATCAAGTCCATGAAAGCAGCTGGGTCATTAGTAAGACCAAATAAAATGACTAGAAATTTGAAGTGACAATATCGAGTTCGAAAAACTATTTTTGTAATGTCACATCCCCTAACTCTGAGCTGATGATAGCCGGATCTGAGATCTATCATAGAGAAATAACTAGCACTCTGAAGTTGGTCAAACAAGTCATTGATTCTAGGAAGAGGATACTTGTTCTTGACCGTGACCTTATTGATTTGACGATAATCAATGCACATTCTGAGAGAACCATCTTTCTTGTGGACGAATAACACTGGTGCGCTTCACAGTGAAATGCTGGGTATGATGAATCCCTTATCTAAGAGATCCTTCAACTGTTCTTTCAATTCTTTGAGTTTTTCTAGTGCCTTTTGGGAGGAATTTTTGGAAGATTTTTGGGAAAGACATCTGAATATTCATTCACTATTGGGACTAATTCAAGACTAGGAGTCTCAAAATGGGAATCCTTAACATGAACAAGATGATAGAAACATCCCTTTGATATCAATTTCCTTGCCCGAAGGTAGGAAACAAGCTGACCTCTGAAAGTAGATACACTACCCTTCCACTCTAGGACGGGTTCATTTGGGAACTGAAATTGGACTATTCTGTTTTTCCAGTCAACTGTGGCATAGCAGGAATGAGGCAAATCCATACCAAGAATGACACCAAAATCAGTCATCTCTAATTTGACAAAGTCTGCTGAAGTGACTTTCTGAAATATCATAATCGGACAGTTCCTGTATACCCGTCAGGCTATGATGGATTTACCCACTGGTGTAGAGACTGAAAAGGGCTCTGCTAGAATTTCAAGACTGACTCCGAAATCAACTTCTATATAGGGAGTAACAAAAGACAAAGAATCTCCTGGACCTCGCAAAGCGTAAACATGCACATGAAAGATCTATAACGTACCAGTAACCATATCAAGAGAATTTTCCTATTCTTGTCGGGACTGAAGAGCATAGAGACGATTTTGACGTTGCCCACTAGTAGCACTGGAGGTGGCACCCTGCTAATTTAGGAAATCAGACTGAGCTGAGGAACGATTCTATTGACCCTGAGGACCTGGCTGAGCACAATCTCTAACTCTGTGGCCTGGCTTACCACTTTCGAAACAAATACCACTGCTAGCTCTACAAATACCTTGATGGTACTTGCCACAAATCTGGAAAAGAGGATAGGTGCGTGCACTGCTAACACTATCCTAGGACTTAGATCCTGGCGCTCTGTCTTTGTTACCCTCTCTAAACTTAGGAACTGGAGAACTGGCTATAGAAGGAGCTGGAACTGATGACTTAGGATAAAACTGAGAACGGTTTCCTCCTTCTGATTTAGGCTGAGCGAAGTTAAAACTACCTGTCTTCGCCCTATTATTCTGTTTCTCCCTCATCTTAATCTTTTGATCCTCAATCTACTGAGCATGTGTCATAAGCCTGGTTAAATTTATGTCACTATTCAGCATGGCGGATCTTCACTCATTAATCACGCTATCATTCACCCCTGAAATGAACTTACTCATCCTTGCCCTGCTATCTGCAACCACATGAAGGACATATCTGGCTAATTGAGTAAACTTAAGAGAATAATCTTTAACTGTCATGTTGTCTTGCCTGAGGTTGATGAATTCTAACACCTTAGCTTCCCTAAGCTCTAGGGGAAAGAATCTATCGAGGAAAGCAGACGTAAACTCCTCCCACTCAACTGACCCTACATCATCTGCCCTTTTTGACTTCCACTACTTGAACCAAGTGTGAGAAACATCTTGTAACTAATATGCAACTAGCTCAGCACTCTGAACAGTAGTCACCCCTATGATGTCTGTCACCTTCTACACCTGATCTAGGAATTCCTGAGGGTCCTCATCTGTCTTAGACCCGAGAAAGGTTGGAGGATTCATTTGGGTAAAGTCCCAAATCCTGGATGCAGCGGAATTAGCCACTGGGTTGGCCAGAACGATATATGGTCATTCATTTTGAGAAACAACTGAGTTAGCAAGAGTAGTGAATGCAACTCAGAACTCTGCATGAGAAACATGTTTGCCCAAAGGTTCTTTGGGCTGAGGGGCTGGCTGGTTCCCGTTTCTTCTTTTAGGAGGCATGTTCTGTATAAAAAAGGGAGAAACATATTAGACTGAGAGATTGACTTGAGATTATGCTCACTGGCATGACATGAATACTGAAAGAGGGGAAATTATTCCTAAAACATCTTATAGACTCCTGTACATAAATGTGTCTCGCAACACACCCATGTACAAGACTCTACTAGATACAACTTTTAGACTTCCTAGGACACTATTGAACCTAGATCTGATACCAAGTGTGTAACGACACGAATCTAGTACCCGGAATGCTACACGGTGCTCATGACCTTGAAGGACCACAAGCTAACCCATGACTGATATCTGTACCTGTATACTGCATAAAATACTGAATAATGCGGAAACATGAACTTAAAGGCCGTAAGGTTCAAAAATGAACATAATTTGAATAATATAACATCTGTGTGGGGTAATAGAATACCCAAAACAAAACTGAAAATACTTAAGTCTGAAACATGATAGTCTAGAAAGCCTCTAAACATGACTGTTTGAATAAGTAAGGAGTTGATGGGACATGTCCCCAACTAACCCCAATTAATAAACTAATTAATGAGATAATAGAGAAATTATCATGTCCTCGAAGGATGAGGACTCACTTCTAACTCTAACGGCTGAAACTGGAATCTACTACTGATCTGGAGCTCGTGTCTATGAACCTATGGTATAAGAAACCATAGAGCGAATGTGTCAGTACAACTAAATGTACTGGTATGCATGTGAGGTAGGGTAAATGAATGGGGTTCATATGCATAAACAATACTAATAACCGACTAACTATCATGAGCGTAAGAATACGTGCATGCGACATAATAACTAACATTTATACCGTGGATACATGACTACTGAATCTGAGTAATGATAACATGGCATACTAATAAATAATATGACTGATAACATGAATGACTGTATCTGATAGTCCTGGGTTGACTGTATCTGACAGTCCTGAATCTGATAGAACTATCTGAGTTTCGTACTAAATTGAGTTGACTGTATCTAACAGTCTTGAAATCTGAAAAACTATTTGAGTTCTTTTACTGAGATTGATACTAAAACTGTAGGAAGTATTCATCTAACCGACATGCCCCAAAGGTACCATAATAGCTGAGCTAGGGTCCAATCTGCACCCTCATTGGAAGGGTGTCAATACCACTCCATTGGTAAGGACAAATTGTGAGTGACCCTAATATAATAGGTAACTCTAATAAGAATGATGGGAACCCTCATATAGCAGGTTAAGACACCTCATCTACCCTTATATTATAGGCTATGATGTCTCAACCTATGCTGACTACAAGTTCTGGAATGCAAGGATTGCTTCTAAGAATCACACCCTCATATAACAGGTGAGTTCCCATCCTTGGGTTCACTCGGTGCTAATTTCTACTCCAATCTGAATAGACACTAAACATGATTTACTAAAATGAACAAGGACTGAGTTACTGAATTCCGTTGACTGACGAAATACTACTCATATCTGACAACTGACTGAGTTCATGAGATCATGGAGATTTCCTGAGTCATAAGACTGTCTGAAGTCTAAGGATCATAGCTTGACTGAGAGTATCGCAAAAACATGGCATGGCTCTAGGCACACAGTTAATGTTTCCGGTACGAGTACACCCAGGACTGGATGGAAGGCAACTGACCAAGCATAACTTACTTGAACATAAAACTAACATCATAATCCATCATACATTTATAGAAGCATTTCATCAAATCATGTGATAGGCATAACTTGTACATACATGGGGATTTCATGGTACATGTTAGTTAGGCACTTTTCCTTCATCTAGGCATTTAATCAAACATATTGTAGGCATGGTACATGTAAACATCATTGTAAAATAATTAAACATCATGGTTCAATTCTAATTTCATCATTCAAGGGTTTATTCATAGGTTTGCATGCATCTATATCTATAATAATTTATCCTACATAGAATTTATCACCCAACATGGAGTAGAATTCAATATCTCATTATCCACATGAACAAGAGCATCCTCATCATGAAATTCATATGAAAATCCATAAACTTGAATTTAGAAAAGGGATTCTTGGGCTTCATGGATGAAAGGAGTCAATTAATGAACACTATACATACCATGGTTCGTAAATACACGAAGATTGAGAGAGGATATTCTTGATTCTGAATCTTGTATGAAAAGCCCTAGGTTGTTCTTGAGAGGTTTTTGAGAGAAGAGAGTGTATTTTGGGTAAAAAGTGGATGAATCATATGTTAAAGGGCTTAAATAGAGGTGGGAAATTGACCCTTTTGACCCTAGACGTGCCTTGTAATTTCAGTAAAAATTTCCCGAATTGGACCCCTGGCGCGACGCGGTGCTATCGCACAGTGTCACTGGAATTTGACGATAGGGAAACTAAGGGATGGCGCGATGCGGTGTCACATTTCTCCTTCTTTTGCGACCTGGAACTTTGGCGTGACGCGGAGGAAATCACGCTGAGACACTGGAAAAGGAAAATTGCTATTTTGGATTGTGGCGCGGCGCGTCACTGACCAATACGGCACTGTTTTACAATGTGAAGTTAAAATAGTCATAACTTCTTACCTGGTTATCGGATTTAGGTGAATTTTATATCGATTGAAATCTTATTGAATTTCCCACATGAAAAAAAAAGTGAAAATCTTAAAATTATCACATACAAAAGTGGATTCATCTTTCAAAGAAAGCTCCTAACATTTTTAAGACGATTTCAGGCTAGGATGGAAACTATTGTTATATGCAAACTGAATAAGAGGGTCAGTTTTGTTATTCAGTTTGCATATAACAATAGTGTATTGTTATTCAGTTTGCATTTAACAATAGTTTGCATAAAGGGAATGGGACAATTTTATGTTTAAAAGTCGTACAAGGGGTAAAAAGACCAAAAGCCCCTCAACCCAATTGAAAAAAACAAAAATTGGATGCTTTTTGCACAGCAATATGGCACACCAATATTACAGAGAGTAGCCTCCGTACCACACCCTTATCGCGGAGGATAACCTCTGTGGGAAGCTAATATCACGGACCCTTACTACCTCAGGGTCCCAAAATGACCCCGAACCCTTTCTAAAAATTTCAAAACTTTTCCAAAACACCCTTTTAACATCCCTAACATAATTCAAGTAAGAAATCGACATTACAAACATGGGTAGGTTAAAAATAAAATCATTGAAATTTTTGCGGGATCTTACATTATCCCCCCTTAGGATCATTTGTCCCCAAATGGGAGTTAGGCTATTTTCAGCATGATAATAACAAGAATACATCAGTATCAAATGACAAATTCAAAATACTATAAGAGGAAAACGAAACTCATAACTCAAGCACTCTCATTTAACACGGGTAATAAGAATAGGTACTTGGCCCTCATATCTTCCCCAGCCTCATATGTAGCTTCTTCCACCTTTTGGTTTCTCCAAAGAACCCTCACCGAAGCTATATATATTATCCTCAATCTATGAATTTACCTTTACAAAATCTCAACTAGGACTTCCTCATAAGACAAAGAGTCTGTAACACCAACATCCTCAACAGGCACTATAAAAAAGGGTTCTCCCACAAACTTTTTCAGCATAGACACATGGAAAGTAGGATGAGTAAAAACCAAACTTGCCGGCAAATCTAACTCAAAAGCGACATTCCCAATTCTCCTTACAATATGATATAGACCAACATAAAGGGGACTGAGCTTACCCTTCTTCCCAAATCTCATGACTTCTTTCCTAGGAGATACCTTAGAGAATACCCAGTCACTTACTTCAAATTTCAACTCCCTTCACCTTACATCCACATGAGACTTTTGGCGTCTTTGAGCCATCTTAAGTCTTTCTCTAATCACTTTCACCTTCTTCATGGATTGGTAAACAAAGTCAGTACCAAACAATGTAGTCTCACCTACCTCAAACCACCCAATAGAAGACGTACACCTTCTACCATAAAGAGCCTCAAAAAAAGCCATTTGGATGCTAGAATGGAAACTATTGTTATATTCAAACTGAATAAGAGGTAAATGATTAGCCGAACTACTCTTAAATCAATTACACAGGCCCTTAGAATATCTTCCAAGGTATTAATAGTCTGTTTTACTTTTCCATCCATTTGAGGGTGGAAAGCAGTGCTAAGGTTCACCTGAGTACCCAAACCTTTCTGAAATAAATGCCAAAAGTGAGAGGAAAACCGCATACCTCAGTCTAAAATGATGAACACGAGCGCTCCATGCATCTTGACTATCTCCTGAATAAACATACTGGAATAATCCTCTCCTGAGTAGTTAGTTCACATTTGTAAGAAGCGAGCGAACTTAGTTATTCTATCCATAATAACCCAAATAGAATCATACTGATTCCAAGATCATGGAAGACCGGTAATGAAATCTATGTTAATCATCTCCAACTTTCACATAGGTAACTCTATCTCTTTGGATATGCTATTAGGCCTCAAATGCTTAATCATGACTTAGATGACAAACCATACACTTAGCCATAAAGTTTACCAAATCCTTCTTCATATTATTACACTAGTAAATTTCCTTTGAGTCATGATACATTTTAGTCGAACCCGGATGAACTGTATATCTAGACTCATGATCTTCGGTCAAAATCCTTTCTCTCAGCCTATTAACATTAGGAACACACAACCTTCCATGATATCTCAAAATGTTATCTCCCTCAATCTCGAATGTCGTAGCCTTTTTCTAACCGACATTATCCTTAATCCACAATAGTATGGGATCATAACCTATTTTTCCTTCACCTTACCACCAAAGATAATTTAACCACTCCCTAAATAATTAATCTTCCATACTCAGAGTCTAAAAGACGAACTCCCAAGTTAGCCAGTTTGTAAATATCCTTCACCAATCCTCATTTCTTCTTAGAAATATGAGACAAACTCCCCATAGACAACATTCTAAGAGCATCAACAACAACATTAGCTTTACCTGGATGTTAGTGCAAACTCATGTCATAATCCTTAAGTAGATCGAGCCACCACCACTGCCTAAGATTCAATTTTTTTTTGCATAAACACATATTGCAAGATTTTATGATTTGAATAGATATCCATATGTACCCCATACAAATAATGACACCAAATATTCAAAGCAAAAACCATAACCACTAACTCTAGATCGTGAGTTAGATAATTTCTCTCATGAACCATAAGTTGCCTAGAAGAAACATAAGCCACAACCTTACCATGCTGCATCAAAACACAACCCAGTCCTACATGGGATGCATCACAATACACAACAAAACCATCAGTACCCTTGGTTAGGGTCAAAACAAGAACAGAAGTTAACTTATCCTTCAACTTCTTAAAACTTCCCTTATAAGCATCGAACAGTAAAAATTAAACTTCTTCTGAGTAAACTCCGCCAGCAGGGAGAGAATAGGCGATAAATTCTCCATAAACCTCCAATAATGCCCAACCAAACCCAAGAAACTCCTAATATTGGTTGGAGTCATAGGTCTAGGACACCTCTTAACTGCCTTAACTTTTTGTGAATCTAGCTTGATCCCCTCACCAGAAAAAACATGCCCAAGAAAGGTCATAGCACTTAAACTAAAACTCACAGTTAGAAAATTTGGCATATAATTTTTGGTTCTTAAGAGTCGGCAACACGATTTAGAGGTGATTGGCATGATTTTCCTCAATCTTTAGAGTACAATATTTCTAGTTAAGTGATTGGCATAAACTAAAACATTTTTGTAAATTGGCTATTTAGATTGACTCATACTAAAAGTTTATAACTCAACTGAAGTATCTCTTCAACACTCCTTTGTCAGAAGTTCTAATAACATTAGGGAGAAAGATATTTTGGGCATGATCTAAGTCATATATCTGAATAAGGAATTGCAACATGGCTACAACTCTATAACATGGAATATAGGCATGTAAAACATAAGTTAGGATATAATTACTATTCCTTAGGTAATACAACTACTAACTTTCAAGCTTAGACACATTTCTCAAATACCCCCTCAACTACACTTTTCCTCTTAAATACTATACTTTAGAGCAGTTATGATCTTCACTGGGTATTGATAACTCCTTCCACCAAAGCCTGTGTTGAACTAAATTCTCTTATCATGTTCAAGCCTAACTCAAAGTCACAAGGTACTACACATGACACCATATTTCTAGTCTAAACCACATATTTAATATCCTATGTGTTTTTAGAGCTCTCATCTCAAGAATAATACTGCTTAGCACTTCAATAACTAACTTCAACCTCTTACTAAGAATTCACTAGCATAATGCATTTATCCACTTATATACCAACATGACATTCAAGCCTATCATTATGACCATATATGAACTTCTAGGCAACCAACCCTCCTATGAATTTTCCCATATTCTTTAATACCTATATCAATAAAATCTTTCATGCACTATCACAAAAAAGATACACCTAGAATTCTCAACTAACTATGACACATGCCAAAGCTCTGTCTCAATTTCCTTCACACTTATAGCCTTAGATAAAATAACATACATTAATTTTTCCCCAATAAGGAACATTTACACTATCCTATCTAAACTATTATTCATCTTTTCATCACTACTATCTCTATATAAGGAGAGGTCACTGAAAGGTTAGAACACGAGGACATGAGGCATAAAATAATAGAATACATAACTTTGACACTCAATTGAGGCTTGAGAAATAGAGAATTAAATGCATGGATTTATTAAACAGATTTAAACTGAGGGCATACATGCCATAATGCAAATTTAACTGTTCCTTAAGTGTGTTCCAAGAGGTTTGGGAACAAAGCATATTGTAAAATATGAGTACATAAGTAACGAGCTGTATAAATAAAGATTAGAATTCATAAATTCATGGACTAGGAGTTATACTTTTGAGTGAACTAGCACCCCTTAAACTAGGAAATGGGAGCATGCATAATTCTGTACAAATTGCATAAATATGAGTTATGATCATAGTGCGTACTTGAAAGGCATGAGTAGAGTGTTGTAATAACCGAAGTACAAAAATTTATACTGATATAAGAATGGGTCGGGTATTTTTCTCCCTTACTTTTGTTCTTAAACTCAGTGGCATCACTATAAGATTTGAAAAATTAACTTGGTTCCTTGTTCTATCATCTTTCCCTTAGATTTAAGCCATCATTGTAATTCTGTGGACCTCTGCAAGAAACTCAGAAATCAACTGTAATCACTCTACTATAGCACTCGTGATATAATCAGTACACATAAATACTAAACTCCTCCTGAAAGACTATATCTTGAAGTGTAAACCCTAATGTTATTACTTACTTCTAAGATATAACTCTTAGCTTTTTATAACCCCAATGGTCATCATATAAGCACTCAAACACTTACTAACTTAGAATCTTCAAGAGTATCACCATACCCAGAGTTCACACTTTTCCCTTCTAGAATTTGAAACTCTTCTTTCTATTAGCTTAATCATCTACTATTCAAACTTATATTCTAACACTTAACATAGATAACCGCACAACTTATCATGCACTAATACCCACTTAATATAACTGTATAGGTATCATGAAACACGAATCCGCACAAAACATTATGAACATACTCAACCTTAACAAGCTTATCTACCTTTCTGATCATCGCCTAATCTCTATTCTAACAAAACATAAACATGCTTTAAGTCCCTTCCTTAACTGGTAAATATCTGTCAAACTGCTATTACACAATATGTATAACACCTTTCGGGCCCTATGGATACGTAATCTACCAAATTTAGATAAACACTATCCCTATTTCACTGCTGCTACACTTCTAGGCTCATGATCCTAACTCTAGGTTATGCTGTCATAGGATTTAAAGAAGGGATTGGAGAGCGCATCTGACTTTGGCTCAATGCATGAATTTCATGAATAAGAACAAACTCTTTCAAAGTTTTGAACTTAAAGGCACTGACAAAATTATTATAAGCCCGCATGCAATCTCATAACTATTTATGGGGATTGTCTGAGAAATCTTTACCGGTAGGAATTTAAGCTTTGCTATTTCTTTTTCCTAAAAAATAAGGTAGAAATGGCATAAATGGAGCAATGTAAGAATCTGTATAAGCTTCTTACTAAACATATCTACTATACGATCTGAGATATCAAAGAAGGGAAACATTTTTTAAATACCCTGTAGCCTCTTAAAGAAAAACACATACATCTCTGTACTATTTTGTAAGACTCTACTAGACACAAATTCATAAACACCCTAGGAAACTTGAACCTTGTGCTCTGATACCAAGTTTGTCATAACCAGAGACTACTCCCTAGTCGTAACACAGTGTTTAGAACCTCAAGTGCTCCCAAGCTAACCCATGATACTGGTATGATGCTTGATCGATTGATTAAAATATATATAAATGCTAATTAACTTAGCGGATGCATAATCATGGAACAAACCGATTTGATATATTTACTATAAGAAAGTTTAGTTACAACATCTGTATTTGGAAAAGAAAGAGAAAATGATTACTACAAATACAACTGACTATCTATGAAGCCTCTACTAATACTGACTATAGGTATTCAGGACATGACCTCCAACTATCCGTAATACATATATACAAATAAGGAAAAATAATACAAGAACTACAATTGACTTGAATCCTCGAAATAAAAGAACTCATTACCTGTTGGCTGAATGCTATGATCTGCTTGACTAAGATCCTGAGAGTAAGCACCTGAATCTACATCGTAGAAAAATATAGGTAGAAAAAGTATACGATCAGTACTTTGGAATGTACTGAGTATATGAGATATGCAATAGTCATGAAAATAATTAGACCATGCTTTAAAATTGAAGACATAAGCTATTTGCTGAAATGTACATTTAGAACATGTATGTATGTAAAAGATGTAAGGAGTGATAAAATTTCTAAATCATGAGCTAAAACATTTTTGTAAACTGGGAAGCTATAGAAACATGACTATTATATTTAATCTCAAGATAATGCTGAGTATGATGTAAAACTATACTGAGGGTCACCTATGAATACTGAGTCTGAAATTATGAGATGTGAACTGATGCAATGACCAAGTATAAAAAAGTACTATATAAAACTAAATGACTGAATTTCTGAGTACAATGTCATGCAATATGAATTAAAACATAAGATGAACATAAATTAAGGACTGTTGGAGCTAACTACAAGTGAAATACCCCAATCTGAGCAAAATCAGAGTCCAACCTATAACCTTGTTGGAAGAGTGCTAGTATCTTGCCAAAGGGTACCAACACCTAGATAGTGTGGATCCACTAAACTGATGTCATAAAAGACTAGGGTATTATTCCTCAACTGGAAGGTGACCCTTCATAACCTATGGTGAAAATATAATTCTAAAACTTAGGAACTTCTACTAAAGGTCTTAGTCCTCAACTAGCGGGTGAGACTTTATCCCTATGTTTGCTTGGTGCTAAGTACTACTCCCAAATAAATCAAAACTGATAGCTTATAAATGCTCAATATGATCTGATAATTGATATAGGCTCAACTTGGTAATGTTCTGAATTTAACAACATAAGCATGATTTGAAAGGCTCATAACATGTAAACTGATATATGCATGGATTTTCTAATTATCGGGTGTTCATAGTCCACCACCTCTGTCAAATGCAACTGAACAGATACTATTGAAAGCTAATCATAGTATGGAATTTCATAAATAAAGCCTAAAAAAATTCAACAACTGATCATAATATGGAAATTCATGATTTTGAACATGGGAAGATGCTATTCTTATAGAAAAATAAGTATTCATGGTTTAATTACAAAATATTTAAAAAATATTAGGGAAAATTCATATAGCTTGATCAATATGCTTGAAATATTAAGTAATATCGTGTAAAACATGCTTGGATTTGGGAATAACATGAATGACATAACCTGGGACTAACAAATCATGAACAATCACTAAAATATGCTTTTGATGGAAAATTATATCACGTGGGATTGAATTTAAGCGTAGAGTAACAATTGGGTAAAACCCTAGTTTATGAAGATCCTAAATTTCATGAACAAAAATTATAATTTGGTCATAAGGATGAAAGAATATGCTTATTGAATACCCACATACCTGATTACTCCTGATTCTCGAAGTGAAGTATTGATAATTTGTACTAAGAGATGAAAAACCCTAATTTCTTGCTTTGGAATAGTAGAAAATCACATGTCACTTGAGAATTTTTTATGTTGTGTTGAGTATGAGGGATTTGGGGGCTGTTTTGGATTTTTATTAAACCTTTACATAACTTAAACAACATAGTTTTGGGGTTAACAAAGTGGAAAAATAAAAGCAAAAATCCTTAGATACCATCTGGAAGTCGCCTGGAAGCAGTCCCAACGACTTAGGTCACGACTCGTGAGGTCTGTCCATGAGTCGTGACAAGATTTGTTGTCAGGAACCCCATTTCAACCTCTACTGTCCAAATTATGACTCCCTCCTAGTGGCCCATAATGTCTAATTATGAGTCGTAGTCAGGGTCATTATCAATTGGCAGTTTTGGCAGTGCTTCAGTATTTTCGCCATAACTTTTCACCTCGTTCTTGGATTAAGGAAATATTGGTATCCTTGGAAACATAATTCAATTATCTATCTGATGGTGGGTCTTGAGCTCAAAAATTATTAGTAACCAAAATATTGTGCTCTTTTGAAGTTGAATGTAATTATATTCTTCACAAGAATTTAATCGCTAAGGAATGTTTTGACATGTCTATAAGATAGAAACTATTTGTGACCTTAGTATATGTCTAAATCACTAATAAAACTACCAAAATGTGAGGTTTAATTTTTGCATGAGCTTAAAGCATGGTTCAAATATTGGCTTGGATTTTTTGGGTGTTACAAAATCTCCCCATTGGGACCATTCGTCCGCGAAAGAAGAATAACTTCGCTGAAAAGATAGGAAAAAAGTTGTAATCCCTAACATAAAATTCCATGATCTGTATATAGACATTATAACTTAATTTCCAACTAAAACTTTGACTAGTTTGAGAATTTGGGAACTCACAAGTACTGTCTGGTTGGATTTCTTAGTTGGATAACTAACATGATACTGATTTCTGAATCTAGATATCCTTTATGGTTGGAATTGATTAGACTAAGAGTAAGGACTGAACTGAATTCACAATTAGCATGAATGTAAATAAATTACCCCAAGGAATAGGCATATTAATAAAACTTTGGATAGAAAGACTAAATGGAAATCTATAGGATCTTATCTATCTGATTGCTAAATTGAATTTCCAGCTATACAGACTGACTCATACTGAAATTTTATAACTCAACTAGAGTATCCATTCAACAATCTTTGTCAGAAGTTTTAATAACATTAGGGAGCAATGAATTTTGGGCATGATCTGAGTGAGATATCTAAATAAGGAATTTCAACATGGCTACAGCTTTATAACATGGAATATAGGCATATAAAACATAAGCTAGGATATAGTTACTATGCCTTACGCAATGCAGCTACTAGGAGTGGCAGATTTGGCCCAAGCCCAAGTGACCCGTATAACCCACCGAACTTATAATAGGTTAGGAATGTAATAATGCTCACCTATAAAATTGAAATTGGTAGAGATGATCATTGCCAATAGCTCAACTTATGTTGAGGTCGAATCTACGAGGAGTAAAATTAAGTTTCTAGTCCTATGGGTGTTAAATGCTACCAGTAACTAACCCGTAATATGAATAAAACAAAATTCTTAAATAAAAGTGGGGGTTGGTTGGTTTTGTTAAGTGTTTTTCAATAACAACTCAAACCAATAAATTAAAACAACAATTGTTATTTCAAATTAGTATGAGAGGAATCTTGGGATTATGTCTACCTAAGGGCAAGTTATGCATGGGTGTAGGAAGATTTAGTGTACATTCTAATTATTAATGATGTTGTAGGCTAAATCGAAGGTCGTTGAGGGCTAGTTTGTCAAAAAACCTTTAAGAATATCACTCGTTGACACATTCGAGCACCTAACACGTGTGTCAATTACAATCACTTATTACCTCAATTGGGCATCCCTATTTCTAGGAGGATGCCCAAGACATAGTGAACTTCCTAATCACCTTTATGTTTAAGATAGTGAAAATTAGCAAACTACATCCATTAATTGTCCACTATTGCCTTCTCACCCATATCCCTCATTCAAGGATGATATGGGTTCCAAGAGTTCACCCAAACCCCTATTGCAAGGATGGTGTGAGCTTTCAAGAATTTAGGGTTTTCACCTACAACACATTTTGGGTATTTGGGGCTTCACCCACAAATCCCAGCTAATTAAACGAAGCAATAGTGAAACCCATCATCTACAAAATAACATATACACAAATATATCACAGCCCATACATGTTGTCACCTTAGTTCAATATAATACCAAGACAATGAAATTTTAGCTACTCATGAAGAAAAAAGAATGAAATATACCATAGGGATTATTCAAAGAATTAATTCATCAATTCACTAAATCCAAAGTCTCCAAATCAAAATTACAATTGTTGCCCAAATTAGGGTTTTGAACTTCAAATAAAAAATGGTCCAAGAGTGCAGAATGACAAAAAAAGAAAGGATTTTATCCCTTAAAAGGAATTTGGTTCGGCTGAGTAAAATTACAAAACTGCCCCTGGGCACATTCCTGCGTAGCCGCAATCACTGAAGCTAATCTGCATTTGTGACTACCGTGACTGCAAAAAGCTCACCACAATTATGGTACATTGACCTAGATTAATTGGCTGAAATCGCGGCCTACAGACCGCGATCGTGGTAACTCAGGATGGTTTTGGCTTTAGGTATTTCAACAACACTTCTTTTCTCTTTTTTGATCTTTTTAGCTCACATACACATCTTTCTATCTCATAACCTGTATTCCTACAAAATGTGGAAATTAGTGAATTTAATCACAAATATGTCTTATTTATATGTTCAAATCATAGTAGTGTGTAAGGAGGATAAGTGAAAGTAAGTGGTAAATTCACAACTCATCAACACCCCCAACTTAAAGCTTTGTTTGTCCCCAAGAAACACTACATCTTACCATGAGACAATACATATTTATGTGAAAATTATATGACCCAATGATACCAATGACTTCAAGCATAGTTACTACCACAAAAACTCTTCAAATATGGGCAAAGCTATTCTCACAACATCCAACAACATGAAATGCAATTATCAAGGGTGAAAAAGTCTTAAAAGAGAAATGATGAAACAATCACTAATATTCTAGAAGTGACTCACCTTTGACCTCAACTCCAACATATTTCTTTTTCCTTATTTTTTGGGAGAAAACAAAATTGCCCACCTCAACTTGTTTATATGCCTCCTCCCAATAAGGAAAATTTTATAGACCAAGTTATCAACTATGCAATAAGGTATTTAAGTGCAAAGCTCTATCTCTCATAAGGATTCTTGATGTTAAAAAGTACCATGCCATAGGCTTGCCCCTATTTTCAATCGCCACTATAATGAATACACTTAGTTGGAGATATCGAAGGTCTTTCTGAGCTTGTAACGTAGGTTCGGGCTAGGGCAGGATATCATTTAGGAGAAATATCACTGTACCATCCTTGAACATTTATATCAAACTATTCCATCCAACTTTTCACCATAGGACGCTTCTTTTGTTTTAACTCTTTACACATGTGCCTACTTTTATTTCCTTGGTTCACCCATTTTCTTTTCATTTCTTTTTCTTGCACACTTCATGCTTTTGTTTCCTTTATTAGATCCTTTCTTTTTCATATTCATTTGTTCTTAATTCTTAAGCTCTTAGGCATTCACTTACAACTTCGTGGACCAACGTTACCTCTTTCAATCTTCACCAGCCCCAACTTTGACATTTAGCCTCAAGTTGCATTTTTAAGTTCAAGGATGGTAGGGTTCAAAAGAGGGATAAGAATAGAATTCATCATAGATTGTTATGTGTTTGCCAATGAAATATCCAAAGCCTCAAAGTGGGTGACTAGAGATAATATCTATGCAAGCGTAGGCATTTTAGGCTAGAGTGGACTTCCAATATCACAAAGATGGCCTAAGATCATCTCACCAACCAAGTATAATAAAAATTAGCCTTGAGAGACTAATGGGAAAGTTATAGATGGTACAAGTATACATGAGATTTGGACAAATAAGCTCACCGCACATGACATGAAAACTTTCCAAGGAGGCTCAATTTCCCCTCTTGATAGAGTAAAAAATAGAGTATCTATCAATTTTCTGTAATACCATAAAAATGATCCCGAGATGTCACATGGTGCTTAGGACCACGGTTATCCCAAGCTAACCTTTCTACTGGCATATCTCATAAGCAACTGAATAAAATACATAAATCTGACTGAAATAAGTAGAAGATAAATCTTTTCTGAATCTAATCAATACCAAACTAAATTAAAATAATTACAACTCTGCTTTTACAAACAAAATTGGAATTAAATGCCTTAACTCTACTGACTGTCTATGAAGCCTCTAGTAGTATTGACTTTAGGTAGCCGGGACATGAACTCCAGCTATCCCAAATTATTACAATTGAATATATAAAAAATAAAATACTTCCCAAACTATATGACTGACTCGAGCCCTTAAATTAAGAGGACTCATCACCTGCTCACTGGAAGCTGCAAACTGTCTGAATATGGTATGAATGCTACACCTGAACTGATACCTATATTATGAGATAATGTAGCACATAGACATATATGTGGATTAGTACTTTGAGGATGTACTGAATATATGGGGATGAAATGCATAAGTAAAATATCATCTCATCATCATAAATTGTAAAACAACGCATGCTAAATGTAAATGACTCGCATAAGCTGGAATATCTAAAATACTAAAAATAATAGTCATAAGAAGCAAGTCATGCTTTATAAATCTAGTGAGTCATAAAATTTATTTCTAAAAGTTGTACTCGTATTCTCTCTTTAAATCATACTGTCGAAGTGTATAAAGGACTCACTCAAAATTCTAAAATCTAAAAACTGAAAACTATAACTATTATCTTTTTGAAAAGCATAATCTGAGTAAAATATGTGACCCTTTAAACTTAGTCTTATAAAAGCTTTCCCATAATTCTTTTCCTTTGAAACTTTGAGACTTTGGAAGCTTTGGAAACTTGGAACTTTGAGACTTAGGGAGTTTGGGCTTGGGAGTTTCTTCTAACCGACATAAACCATATGAGCTGCATGGAGTCCAACATCTTGCCCATGTTGGGGAGACCTGTTCTACCCTTGCCATCAAAATAAAATATTAACTTAAGTGATCACTATCTTAGCCCAGAATGGGCAAATCAAAAACCTATGGTGGCACGTAGTTCTGGGGTATGGGACCTTTGAATCATACCTAACTCGGTGCTAAATACTACTCCCATGCTTATTGCTCAGAACTTTTTAGAAAATCCACCTTGAAATAGAATAAGGGTTTATAATTAAAATTGATTATGCTTCTCTTCTTTAAATCTCAAAATATGTGAAAAAAATGCGGATTTCTTAGCTTAGCTTAGGATCAAAAGATCAATCTTTTCTTTTGAAATCATTTATCAAACTTGCCAATATAGCTTGAGATCATAATCTCCTTATGAACTCATCACTTGTACTTAGGACTCAAAATATAAAGCTTTAATGCATCAAAAATCGTATTTAAACTTCATGCTCAATAATCATTTTAAAAGCTTTCGATAATCTCAATCAAGATAGTAGAATATAACTCATAATATGAATCTCATGAATTCAAACATGGATATATGTAAAGATTTTGCAATTGAAGCCTTAAATAACATGATAATTTTATAAACGAAAAATTATAAGAATTGGGTATCAACCCTAACTTGCAAATTATGTAATCTTTAATAAAAATCAAGTTTTTGGTCACAAGGACGAAAGATTTATCCTTGTTCAAATCCCACATACCTTAGATGATGAACTAGATGAAGAAACTTGGTTTTGAGGTCCTATTTGTTCCCTTGAAGGATTATTCTTGGAGATTTTGACTTGAGAATCTTGAAATTTGAATTAGTTTGCAAGAAGAATGGTGAACTTTTTGGGATTCTTGGAGTTGGATATTGAAGCTTAGGGTTTTTACTTGAAAATCTTGAAAATACCGCATGAAATAAATTGTATTCATCTTTGAAGAAAATTCTTGACATTATAGGGACGAATTTAAGCTAGGAAAAGTACGGGGAATTACATTTTCACAAACCAATATTTTGGAGTCATAAAAGAAGAAAAAGTGTTGTCACAAGGCCGCTCACATCCATGCCCTTGATTTTTGAAATTTTTTGGATGGATGGGGTGTTTTCTTTGTCTTTGAACCTCGCATAATTTGCTAATTATTTCACCAACCCAAGACTTTGTCTCATATTTTTGCTTTCATACGGGCAAGCCATATGGCTACTCAAACTTTGTCACAGGTATAAATGTGATCCCAAATCCAAAATGCCACCGGTTCTCATTTTTTCCTTGCATTTATTACCTTGATGGTATGGGTACTCAGACTTTCCATGTATCCATAGCTCAAAATCCAATCATGATGCTTTTTCCTTAAGAATATTGTCACTCAATATATCATAGGGAAAAGCTCATCCGATGTCTCCAAAAGAATAATAAACATTAAGTAAAAATCTAAAAACAAAACAATTAATCCATGAAAATGTGGGCACCATCTAAGTGCCCAAATATTACAACCCAAGAGTAAATAAAATAAAATAAAATAAAAAATTATCCAAAAGAACATAAGAATATAAAAAAATATCAATAAAATAGGCCCAAATAAAATGAATGCAGAGCCAGGAAGCCCCAACTAAAAAGCTATCAGTGTCCTCACTGCATAAACAATCAAACATAAAGAGAGATTAGGGTTCTCCTTGAAATTGCATCAAGAGCTACTCTTGCCTTTGAATTCTGTATCATCATCTGCATCCTTATGATCGGACCACTTTGTTGGGGCCTTATCATCACTCTCCACTCGGGATGAGGGAATTCTATCTTGGGGTTTTAGGACCTTCCAAAGGCCCTTTAACCCCTTCCATATATTTCTAAATAATTATCCCTCTTCTTCTCCCTTTTTATTATCTTCTTGTGCGAATCTCGAAGCTCTCTTTGAGATGATTCTAATGATGAGTAGGCCCTCTCTAGCCTAGAAATGGTGGCTCCCTGCTTCTTTTGGTCCTCCAAGTACCTTTCATAATCAGAGTGGGCTATATATGAATGACGGGTATGATGAGTAGTGATTTTACCACTCATTCACACTCATAATTTGTGCACCTTATCTTGTTTTGAATGAATTAGTAGGATATAATTTTGATTGAATATACTAATATCCACATTTTGCAGGCACACAGGTGATGAGATGAAAAGATATGGATTGGAGCTACAAAAGGAATAAAAGAAAGCAAGGAAGTGTTGAAGACCTGGAGCAAAACATGGCCTCAGTTATCGTGATCGCGGGTGTCAACCCACGATCGCATCGAGTCAAGCAAGTCAAAGTGTCCTGATCACATGGAATTTCCTATGGTTGCTGTACCACAGTCGCGTGAAAGACACAATAATCGCGGCCAAATGGGATTTCATCCTAAGGAAAAGACTATAAATGCACGAAGCTGTCCAAAATTTTCCCAACAAAAAAGACACAGACCATAATCCATGGGGGGATTCTATTTTTTACAATACCCTACCTCACATCCTTAGTGGAGTGTTTTTGTAATCTCTTGTATCTTGGAGACAAAATTTGTACTAATTTGAGGTAAGATTTAATTAGAGGAACTCCAAAGTGTAGATTTGGTTTTATCTATTAAAGATTCATTTGAATATAAAGTGTGGTTTGTCCTATCTTTACTTTTCTTATGAATAATTTTGATGGACATCTTGTTATAATTATTTACATTATTCTTATGATGTGCTAAATCTATCTCTTGAGGTTAGCTTTATTAGGGTGCAAATGTGTGTGGGTTGTGATGAATTTTTATAGATTTTAGTTCGTTGATGATGGGTTCTTCTATTGATTGATAAAATTGGTTAGGATTTGTGGGTGAAATCCCTAAATACCCATATGGGTTTGATGGGTGAAATCTCCAAACTCTAGAAAGCTCAAGGCAATCTTTAAAAGAAGGGTTTTGGGTGAACTTTAGGAACCCTCATCATCCTTGAAAGAGGGATGTAGGAATCTAGGCAATGGTAGACAATTATTGGGCTTATTTTGCTAATATTCATCATCTTAGACATAATGGTGAATATGAGGTTGACTATCCCTTAGGTACCATCCTAGAAATAAGGGTTCTTAATTAAGGTATTGGGTAGTTTTGATTGACACACTTGTTAGGTGATTGAAAGAGACAATGGGTGAAATCTTTATGGTTTTGTTGAAATACTAGCCTCATGGACTTTAGATCTAGCCTACCACATCATTAATGATTAGAATTTGCATCAAATTATCATGTTGCAATGCGCATCTTGTCCCTAGGAAGGCTTAGTCCCAAGATCCATTTTAATTGATTACCCTCTAATTGATAGCCTTGAATTAGTCCCTTATAAGCCTAAGAAATACTCTCACATTAGCAAACATTGAAAAAAGCCAAACTATCTTGTATATATAATGCCCCGAGTCTATACCCCAGATGCTACATGGTGCTCATAATCCTGAAGGACCACAAGCTAACCCATGATTGGTACCTGTTGCAATATCTAAATAATAGTACTGTAATATGTAGAAATTAGGCAGAAAACATGCCATAAGGTTCAATACTATAATAAAATTGAATATGGTATAACAATACCAAAACTAAAACATCTGTTCAAAAAATTCTTTAGTCTGGAAAGCCTCTAAACTGTCTTAAATAGGGAGTTGATGGGACAAGTCCCCAACTAACTCCGAACTAATGAAATAAGCTGAACTACTGAAATAATCATCATGTCCTCAAACTAAGAGGACTCACCACTAACTTTGTTACTTGAATATCTAAACTGCAAAGTATGTTCGGGAGCCCGCGCATCTGAACCTATGATATAATCATCATAGAACTAAAGAAAAGTATACATTAGTACTTTGAATGTACTGGTATGCTAAGTGAGGTTGGATGAAATGCATGGGTTCATATGCCGGAACAATACTGACTGAATGACATAAACATAACTAAATAGGAGTACATGCATGAATACGTATACTGTAACTGAGATTGTGGTAATACTGGATACTGAGTTTTGAATTACTGATTTACTGATATTTAAGTTTATTGATACTGTGTAACTGATAACTACGTGATTGTATCTAACATTCTTGATCTTGTGGAACTATACTGAGTTTCGTACTATATTAAGTGACTGAATCTAATAGTCCTAAATCTGTAGAACTAAATTGAGTTCTATTCTTAGACTGGAACTGAAACTGAGACTGTGGGAAGTAATCATCTAATCGACATACCCCTTTCTAAATAGATTAGGTTCCAACCTGTAACCCAATTGGAAAGGTTTCAATACCGTGCCATGCGTAAATACAAGCTATGAGTTAACCCTCTCTAATAGAAAGCTCTTTCGTCAACCCTCACTGGCAGGAAAAACTCATATGAGATGTATCAACCCTCATAATATCTGGTAGAAAGACATCTCAACCTATACTAGCTACATAGTTCTCTAATACAAGGATTGCTACTAAGGGTCAAACCCTCTGCTGGTAGGAATGCCCCCATCCCTGGTCTAGCTCGGTGCTAAATCCTACTCCTAACTAAATAGACGCTGAATAGATTTTCCTAGTTCATACTAGGCTTGATTGAACTGTTATTAAGTTTACTGAGTTTTGTTGACTGATGGAATACTACTAAATTTTGTTAGCTTAATGAGTTTACTAAGCTCTGAAATAAATACTGAACTAGACTGGACATGATACTAACTCTTCTAAATTTTCCTAATTCTTGTAACTGACTAAGAGTACTACTGATCGTAACATGATTGAATTCTACTGATCGAGGTATTACTGAGATTATTCTGTAACTGACACAGGCTCTAAGTAAATAGCTAAATTATTGGGTATTGAATATCCCCAGTACTTGATAGAATAAAAAGTAAAGCATTACATGATCTTGCATAGCATAAAAATGCACACTTATTCATAATGTATCTATAGAGGCATTTTATCAAACACTTACAGGGCATAATATATGCACATAATACTAAACAACATGTGAACATCATAATTCAATTGCAATTTCATAATTTCAAGGGTTTACTCATGGATTCACACGAATCTACACACATAATAATTAATTCCACATGAAACATGTAATAAATCATGAAATAGGAATCTAATTCAAATAATAATCATGAATACACATAAATTCCAATCATGGAAATCATAAAATAAAACTACTTGAGGTTTAAAAGAGTTTCTTGGACTCCAAGGGTGGAAGGAACCCTTGGATGAACACTTCACATAATTTGGTTGCTAAATTTTTAAAGTTTACTAGTGGAATCTTGAGCATTTAATTTGAAATTCAATCACCTAGGGTTTTTGTTCTTGAGCAATTTGTGAAATAATGAGTGTATATTGCAAATAGAAGGCTAAATTTAGTGTTTTTGGGGGATGAAGGACTTGGGAAAAGACCCAAATACCCCTAACGACACGCATTTTTAATGACAAAAAACTGAACTGTCGACGTGTAGATTGACGTGCCGCGTCATTGGCATCAACGTGATGGCCAACACACCATATCAAGTCTTCATAAGTTCATTGGAATTTGCACTGAGCTGAGGGAAAAATTATCTGTCGACACGATGGATGATGTGATGTGTTGATATCACGTCAACTCACTATTTTAGTAACTCGAACATGGTCAAAACGAGGTTCGAAAAATTCAAAACTTGTTCGAAAACACCTACTGACATTCTTGATCATGAATCAACCTAAAGATTGATATTTTAAGGTCATAAGAGTCGTGAAATAGTGTTACCAACTTATGAAGGCCAAAATAATTCTAAGTCTGAATACATAGCTAGAATTTTCTAAGTCTGGGACCCCTTAGAAAAGTTAAAAGAATGAGTTGAGCTTAGGATTTTGTGGGGTCTTACAATATCTGACCCTTGGGAACATTCATCCTCGAATAAGACTGATTAAACTAAGAATACTGATAGACTGGATTTAGACACTGGACATGCACAACTAAAGCATGATTTCATGATTGAAATTAATGATATACTAAATTATCATACTGAACATGCATATCTGATGCATGAGTGTATAGCTGAACATGATTCATGAATGCATGATTGGGATTACTGATAAGCTGAGTTTATATACTGAACAGGTATGTCTAATGCATAAGTGCATGGATGAGTATGCAATATTAATTGATACTAAGTTGGTAGCTATATATGAACATAAGATTAAGTAAATTTAATAGGGAAACTATTACCTTAGGTTGAGTCTGAGTTTGCAGAGAAGCAGTAAGGATACTTGGTCCGCATATCTTCTTCTGTTTCCCAAGTAGCTCGCTCAACTAACTGATTCTCCCAAAGTACTTTGACTACAGAGACTTCTTTATTCCTCAATCTGGGAGTCTAATAGTCAAGGATTTTAATCGAAATCTCTTCATTAGAGAGGTTTTTCTGAATATCTATGCCCTCTATAGGGATTACGACTACTGTGTCACCTATGTATTTCTTTAGCAAGGAGACATGGAACACTGGATGCACTGAAGCTAAGTTTGAAGGTAACTCAAGATCATAAGCTACATTTCTAAAACGGCTGAGAATTAGGTAAGGAACGACATATTGGGGTCTGAGTTTCCCCTTCTAGCCAAACCTCTTTACTCCTTTTATAGGAGAGATTTTCAAATACACAAAATCACCAATATCAAACTCTAAATCCTTTCTACGTATATCTGCGTACATTTTTTGTCAGCTCTGAGCTGTCTTAAACCTTTCCCTAATCAACTGAATTTTCTCTAAAGTGTAAAATACCAAGTCAGCCCCTACTACTGTGGCCTCACCCACTTCAAACCAACCAATAGGATATCTGTGCCTCATTCCATAAAGCACCTCAAATAGAGACATATGAATGCTGGAATGATAGCTGTTGTTATATGCAAATTCAATCAAAGGCAAGTGGTTATCCCAACTACCTTCTAAAGTATGAATGGTCCTTTCTTCTTGACCATCTGTCTAAGGATAAAAGGCTGTATTAAGGTAAACTCGGGTACCAAGACCCTTTTGGAATACCTTCCAGAAATGAAGGTGAACTGGGTACCTCTATATGTGATAATGGACAATGGAACACCGTGTAACCTAACCAACTCCTTGATATACAGTTTGGCATAGTACTCAACTGAATAAGAGGAATGGGATGGTATGAAATGAGCTAATTTTTTCATCCTATCTACAATGACCCAAACTAAATCATGATGATGACGAATACGAGGCAAACCCATCACAAAGTCCATGTTCACTTCTTCCCATTTCTAGGTGGGAATACTGAACTCCTTCACAGACCCACTTGGCTTCTGATGCTCGATCTTAACCTACTGACATGTTGAGCACTTAGCCACAAACTCTACAATACCTCTCTTCGTCCCACTACACCAAGATGAATAAAGTAGTGCACACCATACGCTTCTATAAGAATTCGCTACTTCAAGTCATCTATACCTGACATACATAGCCGATCCTGGCAGTGCAACACACTATCTCCCCTTTAGGATAAAACCTCTATCTTCTGATCTATGACTGATTCCTTCAACTTGACTAGATTAGTATCCCTATCCTTCTTTTCCTTTATCTCGGAAACTAGGGATGATTTTAAACTACTCTACACCCATACACTACCTTCTGATAAATTGACTAAGCTAATACCTATTTGGGAAAGATGATGAACTTCTGGAGCTAACTTCTTCTTACCATCATCCACATAAGCAAAACTCCCCATATACATCCTACTGAGATCATCAACCACTATAATGGCTTTACTTGAATGATACAGGACTCTCATGTCGTAGTCTTTCAACTACTCCAACCACCTTCTGTGACAGAGGTTTAGGTCTTTCTGAGAGAATACATATTGCAGGCTCTTATGGTCTGTGAACACATCAACATGCATACTATACAAATAGTGCCTCCAAATCTTTAAGGAAAATACTACTGATGCTAACTCAAGATATTGAGTAGGATAGTTCTTTTCATGGGGCATAAGTTGTCTAGAGGCGTAGGCTATAACCTTACCTCTCTACATAAAAACACACCCAAACCGAATGTGGAGGCATCACAATAAACCACAAACCTATATGAACCATCTAGTAGTGTCAAAATTAGAGTTGTAGTGAGTCGAGTCTTCAACTCCTGTAAACTCTTTTCACAAGAATCTGACCACTTGAATTTGACTTTCTTCTGAGTCAATCTGGACATAGGGGATGCAATAGATGAAAATCCCTCAACAAACCATCAGTAATAGCCAACCAAGCCCAAGAAACTCCTGATATCTGATGGAGAGATGGATCTAGGCCAGTTTCTCACTTCTTTGGTCTTTTGGGGATCAAATCTAATGCCATCATCAAAAATGATATGGCCAAGGAAAGCTACTGACCTTAGCCAATATGTTGCACTTACTGAATTTGATGAATAAATGATGGTCTCTAAGAGTCTACAATATAATTCTGAGATGGTCTGCATGATTATGCTCACTGCGGGAGTAGATAAGAATGTCATCTATGAAGACTATGACGAACATGTTCAAGTACTGCTTGAACACACAGTTCATCAAGTCCATGAAGGCTAAAGAGACATTGGTATGACCAAAGGACATGACTAACAATTTTAACTGACCATACCAAGTTTTGAAGGCTATTTTCGGGATGTCACATTCTCTGACTCTGAGATGATGATAGGCTAATCTGACATCTATATTAGAAAAGTAACTGGCACCTTGAAGTTGGTCAAATAAGTAATTGATTCTGGGAAGTTGATCCTTGTTCTTGATTGTTACTTTATTTAGCTGACGGTAATCAATACACATTCTGAGAAAACCATCTTTCTTACGCATGAATAAAACTGGTGCTCCCCACGGGGACACACTGGGTCTGATAAATCCCTTATTTAGGAGATCTTTTCACTTTATTTTTAATTCTATAAGTTCTGCTAGAGATATTCTGTATGGAGGAATAGATATGGGCTGAGTATCTAGAAGAAGGTCTATTCTGAAATTGATTTCGCTTTTGGGAGGAATTCTGGGGAGATCTTTAGGAAACACATCTGGGAATTCACATGCTACTGACACTTATTCAAGAGTAGGGGCTTCTGAACTAGAGTCCAGGACTCGAACGAGATGGTAGAAACATCCCTTAGATATCATTTTTCTCGCCCGAAAGTAAGAAATAAGTTGACCCCTAAGTACTAAAGTACTATCCCTCCACTCAAGGACGAGTTCATTCGGAAACTGAAATTGGACAATTCTATTTTTGTAGTCGACTGAGGCATAGTAGGAATAAAGCTAATTCATGCCAAGAATGACATCAAAATCAATCATCTCTAATTCAACTAAGTCTGCTGAAGTGAATTTTTGAGATATCATAATCGGACAGTTCCTATATACCCACCGGGCTATGATAGATTTACCCATTGGGGTAGAGACTGATAAAGGCTTTACTAGAATTTCAGGATCGACTCCAAAATCAATGTCTATATATGGAGTAACAAATGACAACGAAGCTCCTAGATCTAGCAAAGCATAAACATGAAAATGGAAAACTTGTAAGGTACCAGTGACTATATCAGGAGAACTTTCCTATTCCTGTTGGAACTAAAGATCATAGAGGCTGTTTGGGTATTTCCCGCTGGTGGCATAGGATGTAGCACCCTGCTAATTCGGGTGACCAGACTTAGATGGGGGACAGTTATTCTGACTCTAAGAACCCACCTGAGGATACTGTCTGACCCTGTGGCCTAGATTTCCATATCCAAAACATATATCACTGCCAGCTCTGCAGATACCCTGGTGGTTTCTGCCATACTTCTGACAAAAGGGATTGGTTCGGGCACTGCTAACACTACCCCAGGGTTTAAGGCCTGACGCCCTATGTTTTTTGCCATCTTTAAATTTCAAAATAGGAGCACTGGATAAAGATGGAGATGAAATTAAGGATTTTGGGCTGAACTGAGAATGATTCCCACCCTCTGACTTAGGCTGAGTAAAGGTGAAACTACCTGTTCTCGCTCTCTTATTCTCCCTCTCTTTCTCTTTATTCTTAGCCTCCTCTATCTGCTGAGCATGGACCATGAGACTTAATATATCCATCTCCTTAATCAACATTGTGGTACTACACTCCTTAACCACACTATTAGACATACCAGACACAAACTTACTCATCTTAGATCTGCTATTTGCTAGCACATGAGGAGCGTATCTGGATAATTGAGTAAACTTAAGAGAACAATATTGTACCATCATGTTGCCCTGATTTAGATTTATAAACTCCAATACCTTTGCTTTTCTCAACTTTAGCGAGAAGAACCTATCCAAAAAAGCAACAAAGAACTCCTCCCATTCTATGGGCCCTATACCTGTGGCCCTTTATGCTTTCCACTATTTAAACCATGAGTGTGCCACATCCTTTAACTGATATGCTTCCAACTCTGCTCTCTTAACAACCATCACCCCCATAATATCTATAACTTTCTACACCTGATCAAGAAATTCCTGAGGGTCCTTATCTGACTTAGACCCAGTAAAAGATAGAGGGTTTATTCGGGTGAAATCCTAAATCCTAGAAGTAGCAGTATTGGACAGTAGGTTGGCTAGAACAACAACTGGATGTTTATTCTGGGTTTCCAAAAAATAAGCTAGGGTGGTGAAATTTGCTCTAAACTCAACGTGGGAGACATGTTTATCTGGAGTATCTGGCTGGACGGGATGGGGTTCTGGCTGGTCTCCCATTCCTCTTCCCTTAGTCCTCTTTGGAGGCATATTCTGTAAACAGAAGAGTAATTTGGATTAAACAGGGAGTTTAACTGGAGCTCATACTCACTCGCATGACATGTATACTGAATGAAGGGAAACTTTTCCTAAAACACCTCGTAGCCTTCTGTCCATAAGTGTGGTGCGCTACACACCCATGTAGAAAATTCTACTAGATGCAACTTTCAGACATCCTAGGACACTATTGAACCTTAGGTATTTATACCAAGTTTGTAACTCCCCGAGTCTGTACCCCAAACGCTACACGGTGCTCATAATCCCAAAGAACCATAAGCTAACCCATGACTGGTACCTATTGTAATATCTGAATAATAGTACTGTAATATGCAAAAATTAGGCGGAAAACATTCCATAAGGTTCAATACTGTAATAAAACTAAATACGATATAACAATACCAAAATTGAAACATCTGTCTAAAAAATACATTTGTCTAGAAAGCCTCTAAACTATCTAAAATAGGGAGTTGATAGGACAAGTCCGCAACTAACTTCAAACTACTGAACTAAGATAAATTACTGAAATAATCATTATCTCCTCAAACTATGAGGACTCACCACTATCTTTATCAGCTGAATATCTGAACTTCTAAGTATGGTCGGGAGCCCGTGCGTCTGAACCTATGATATAAAACATCATAGCACAAAAGAAAAGTATGCATCAGTACTTTGAATGTACTGGTATGCTAAGTGAGGTAGGCTGAAATGCATGGGTTTATATGCATGAATAAAACTGATTAAATGACATGAATATAACTAAATAATAGTACATGCATGAATATGTATACTGTAACTGAGATCGTGATAACACTGGATACTGAGTTTTGAATTAGTGATTTACTGATATCTGAGTTTACTGATACTGTGTAACTAATAACTGAGTGAATGTATCTGAAAGTTTTGCTCCTATAGAACTATACTGAGTTTCATACAAAACTGAGTGACTGTATCTGATAGTCCTAAATCTGTAGAACTGAACTGAGTTTTATTCTGAGACCAGAATTGAAACTGAAACTATAAGAGGTAATCATCTAACCGACATGCCCCTTTCTACATAGATTGTGATCCAACCTATAGATCAAGTTTGAAGGGTGTATATACTATGCCACGGGTAAAGACAAACTGTGAGTTAACCCTCTCTGATGGAAAGATCTTTTATCAACCCTCACTGGCAAGAAAAACTCGTATGAGATGTATCAACCCTCATGATATCTGGCAGGAAGATATCTTAACCTATGATGGATACGTAGTTCTATAACACAGGGATTGCTACTAAGGGTCAAACCCTCTGCTTGTAGGAATGCCCCCATCCCTGGGCTAGCTCGGTGCTGAATCCTACTCCCAACTAAATAGACACTGAACTGATTTTCCTAGTTCATACTAGGCTTGATTGAACTATTACTGAGTTTACTAAATTTCATTGACTGACGGAATACTACTGAATTTTTTTAGCTGACTGAGTTTACTGAGGTCTGAACTTAATACTGAACTAGACTGGACATGATATTAAGTCTACTGAATTTTCCTGAGTTCTGTAACTGACTGAGAGTACTACTGATCATAATATGTTTGAATTCTACTGATCAAGGCATTACTGAGATTATTATATAACTGACACTAGCTCTAGGTAAACAACTTAATTATCGGGTATTAAATACCCCCAGGACTTGATAGCATGAAAAGTAAAGCATCACATGATCTTGCATAGCATAAAAATGCACACTTGTTCATAATATATCTATAGAGACATTTTATCAAACACTTGCAGGGCATAATATATGCACATAATACTAAACAACATCTGCATCATTATTCAATTTCCAATTTCACAATTTCAAGGGTTTAATCTTGGATTCATACCAATCTACACACATAATAATCAATTCCACATGAAAAGTATAATAAATCGTGAAATAGGAACCTAATTCAAAAAATAATCATGAATACACATAAATTCTAATCATGGAAATCATGAAATCTAACTACTTGAGGTTTAAAAGAGTTTCTTGGACTCCAAGGGTGGAAGGAACCCTTGGATGAACATTTCACATACTTTGGCTACTAAATTCTTGAAGATTAATGGTGGAATATTGAGCCTTTAATTTGAAATTCAATCACCTAAGGTTTTTGTTCTTGAGCAATTTGTGAAATAATGAGTGTATATTGCAAATAGAAGGCTAAATTTTATATTTTTGGGGGCTGAAGGACTTGGGAAAAGACCTAAATATCCCTAAGGATGTGGATTTTTAATAACTAACAACTGAACTATCGATGTACAGATTGATGCACTGCGTCGTTGGCATCAACGCGATAGCCAATGCGCCGAGTCTAGTCCACGTTGGGTCACTAGAATTTGCATGAGCTGAGGAGAAAATTATTTGTCAACGTGATGGATGATGCAACGCGTCGATATCGCATCGACTCACTATTTTAATCACTCTAAATAGTTTAAACGAGGTCCAAAAAATCCAAAACTTTGTTAAAAACACCTACTGACATTCTTGATCATGAATCAACCTGAGGATCGATATTTTAAGGTCATAAGAGTCATGAAATAGAGTTGCCAACTTATTAAGGACAAAATAATTTTAAGTCTGAATGCATAGCTCGAATTTTCTAAGTCTAGGACCCCTTATCAAGCTTAAAAGACTGAGTTGAGCTTAGGATTTTGCGAGGTCTTCCAGTATCATAGGTTTGAACTTATCAAGTAACTTTTATTTCGACACTTATCAATCACCACTCACATTGCTCCTTGTGGATTCGACCCCGAATCTTGTTGGGTAATTATATTGATAACGACCGCCTTGCACTCAAATTAACGTGTAAGTTTAGCGTTATCCAAAAATGGCATCATTGCCGAGGAATAATTTGTCATATTAATTTAGTTTGAAATTTTAGCTACTTGCTTGAATTCAAGCTTGTATACATTTGTTAGTGATTTTTATTTGTAGGTAGATTTTATTTTTTTCTTAGTTTTCTCTATGGCATCTCCTAACAAATGTGATATTGGTAGTTGGGAATCCTATTGTGATGACCCATGTCCAATCTATGATGGACCACACTTAAGGAGAGATTGTAACTATGCCTTTGAGAGAGAGATAGGACCACCATCTCGATCCTATGGGGAATATTGGTGTCCTTTATATAGTGGTCGAGATGGACATTAGGTTTATTGTACAAATGCCCTTCCCCCTATTATACTAACCCTAATTGCTAGTTCTTCTTATAAGATTGATAGGTCTTATGATGAGATAAAGAAGGAGCAACAAACCATACCCATTGGTCTTGGAGGAATGCTTTAAACCATTTTGGATTGGGTAACTATAATAGGGGAGAATGCGCAAGACTTGCATCAATCCTACAGGGTGTTCGAATGGGAAAATGTCAAGGCAAAGGAATTGGGAAAGAACTTAATTCTTATAAGAATTACAACCATACCATTTCTCAAGAAAAAAAACTAAGATATGATGATGATCTTAGAAGTGAAGACTCCTCGGTGACTTCCCAATATACCAAATCAAATAAGGAAGAAGAAGCTTAAATAAAAAGAACAGTGCTAGAGTCTCAAGAAGAATCAAAGAAAATATCTTATGAAGACTCTAGCCCATTTCAGGGTAAAACTGACCAATGGAATGCAACTCTAAAATTAAGGGAAAAGCCCCATTCTATCAACCTTTGAACACTATGCTTGGTGGATTTGACGAAAGTTAATCCACCCAAGAAAGTGATAAATATTGGAGAGAAGGAGCAAGTTTCTTTTATTTTGGAGTTTGACCTTCCAAATGGGCATGCTAAAGCCCCAATTTTGAAGAATAAGAATCTTAAAGCTCGATGTCCAAGTAGCGACCTTCTAATTCTCTCACCACCCAATGAGCCCACATAGAAGTTTGATGCAAAATTAGGCAAACAGTTCAAGTCTTCAAAGTGGCGTGATAGAACAAACGACATCATGCCACTACTTTTTCCAATAGATCCCCAAATATGGAATGATTAAAAGTTGGGAAAAAGGTTCAAATTCTCTAAGTGGAGGCACAATTGAGGATTATAAAAGGCATCGTACCGCGATGAAAAATAAGGCACTTAATGGGACGCAAACCATCATTTTAATTTATTTATATATATTTTTTAGTATAATTCACATAATTTTCATGTTTTATAGGTGCTTAGGATAGGTTGGACACCAAAAATAGGGGATAACCAAGTTTAGAAGTGTGGTAGCCATGCAGAAAAATAGGGCAAGATAGAGGAGTAGATGGCCTTAGTTACCATGATCATGGGTTGTGAGCCACCACGATCGTACCTATTAGGCTGCGATCGCGCCTCTGTGTCTAGCCTTTCATATGGTTATCAGTGCGGTTTCAGGGAGCCCTTTACCATATTTATGCTTTTATGTTATGTAGTGAGGTCACTAAAAGTCTATTTTGTTGGGAGTGTGGCCCTACCTTTATGTGTACTCATTGGTTTGAAATACTTGAGCTTAGTACATGCAAAGAATGGAAATTTTGTGAGTTGTTTGTTTTTATTTTTGGTTTTCCATTTCTTATAATAATCATGTAGGCAAGACTTTCCCGATGATAGATTGAGTGACGACAATCTTAAGGGGAAAGTGTTGTGTTTGGGTTTTAAGATATAGATACAGTGGAATTCTGAGTACTTGTAGCATAAGTCTCATAGATGCAAGGGAATTCTGAGTACCCATGGCATTGTTAATTTGGGATCACGTTATACACCATTGGCGAAGTCTGAGTAACCATATGGGTGGTTTGCCCGTTTTGAGCCAAAATATGAGGCAAAGGCTTTGGTTGTGGCCATCGTTTAGGAAATTGTGTATGGTGCTAATGTAAAATGAACAACCCCCTCTGGCCAAAAATTTTTAAAAATCAAGGGCATGAATGTGAGAAATTTTATAACAAATTTTTTTCTCTTTTTATGACTCCACAAGTTTTTGACTTGTAAATAATGATAGATACTCCAATTTTGTCTATCACGGGATGGGAAATTGAGCTCCCTTGGTGAATTTTACATTCCATGTGAGGTGAACTATTAATATTCATCTCTAGTATACTTGGATTATCTAGAACTTGCCCCGTTAGTCTTTCAAAGATAATTTTGATTGTAGTTGGTTGAAGAAATTATCTTAGGCCATCCTTGTGATTGTGGAAACCCAGTCTAGCCTGAAAAGCCTACACATGCATAAATAAAATCACTACTTACCCATTTTGAGCCTTTGAACCTTTCTTTGGCAAACATATTACAAGCCATGAACCATTTTTTTTATCCCTCTTTGAATCATACCCTCCTTGAACTTGAAAATACAACTTAAGGCTAAAACCCTAAGTTAGGGGTGGGAAGATTGATGGAAGTAAGTATACATGAAAATTTCAAGAAAAAGAAATAAAAGAAAATAAGTGAACAATGGAAGAAAAAAGTAGGCATATGAAAAGAGAGAAAACAAAGAGGAGTGGCCCATAGTCTAAAAAAGAGGATTGAAAAGTGTGATGTAGATGTTCAAGGAAGGGTGTAGCCTTGTTGTTCCCAAATGATATCCTACCCTAAACCAAACCTATGTTACAAACTTAGAAAGTCCTTTGAGATCTCCAACCAAGTGCATTCATTAAAGTAGTGATTGAAAATAGGAGCAAGCCTATGGTATGACACTTGTTTCATAGTGATTTCTTTTGAGAGGGAGATAGTTTTTTCTATTAAAATTCCTTGTTGCATATTTGGTAGTTTGGTGTGTGGAATTCTCAATCTTGTGAGGTTGGCATATGAACAAGTTGAGGTGGGTGATTTTGTCACCTCCTGAGAAATGATGAAAGCGGAGTATAGCTTAGTTGTGTTTAAAGGGATTCACTTCTAGAGTGTTAATTTTTGTTTCTTTGTTTATCTTTAAAGTCTTGTGCATCCTTGGATATTACATCTTGTGATGAGTTGTGTAGTGGAAAATAGTTTAGCCCATATGCAATTAGCTACTTGAGGTAGTGACTAAGATTGAAGTCATTGTGATCTTTAAGACATGAAGCTTGGGCATAGATGATTGTATTTCATGGTAAGAGGTAGTGTTTCTTAAGGACAAGCAAAAGCTTTAAGTTTTGTGGTGTTGATGAGTCGTGATTTTACCACTCATACGCACTCATAATTTGTGCACCTTACCTTGTTTTGAAAGAATAAGTGAGACATAATTATGATTGAATACACTAATATCCATATTTTGCAGGCACAAAGGTGATGAGATAAAAAGATATGGATTGGAGCTACAAAAGGAACAAAAGGAAGCAAAGAACTGTAGTTGAAGACCTGGAGAAATAAAACATGACCTCAGTTATCACGATTGCGAGCATCAGCCCGCTATCGCACCGATTAAAGCAGGTAAAAGTTCCATGATCGCATGGAATTACATGCGGTTACTCTACCGAGGTCGTATTAAAGACACGAAGTTGTCCTAAATTTGCCCAACAAAAGAAAACTCAAACCCTAATCCAAGGGGGGATTCTATTTTTCCCATAACCCTACCTTCCATCCTTAGTGGAGAGTTTTTGTAATATCTTGGAGGTTGGAGCCTAAATTTTTTCTAATTTGGGGCAAGATTTAATTAGAGGAACTCCAAAGTGTATATTTCATTTTATCTATTGAAGATTCATTTGAATCTAAAGTGTGGTTTGTCCTATCTTTACTTTTCTTATGAATAACTTTGATGGGCATCTTGTTATGATTGATTACATTATTATTATGTTGTGCTAAATCTACCTCTTGGGGTTATTCTTGATTAGGGTGAAAATGGGTATGGGTCGTGATGTATTTATGTAGATTCTAGTTTGTTTATGATGGGGTTTTTCTATTGCTTGGGATTTTTTGGTGAAATACCCAAATACCCATGAAGGTTTGATGGGTGCAAGATCCAAACTCTAGAAAACGTAAGGCCCTCTTCAAAAGAAAGGTTTTGGGTGAACTTTAGGAACCCTCATCATCCTTGAAAGAGGGATGTGGGAACCTCGACAATGGTAGACAATTATTAGGCTTAGTTTACTAATATTCATCATCTTAGACATAAGGGTGAATATGAGGTTAACTATCCCTTGGGTACCATCGTAGAAATAGGGGTGCCTAATTGAGGTATTGGATGGTTTTGATTGACACACGTGTTAGGTGCTCGAAAGAGACAATGGCTGAAATCTTTGTGGTTTCATTGAAAAAACTAGCCTCAAGGAATTTAGACCTAGCCTACCACATCATAAATGATTAGAATTTGTATCAAATTATCATGTTTCCATGCACATCTTGTCTCTAGGAAGGCATAGTACCAAGATCCATTTTAATTGATTACCCTCTAATTGATTTTAGCCTTAAATTATTCCCTTAGAATCCCAAGAAATACTCTCACATTAGCAAACATTGAAAACCCCCAAACTATCTTTTATCGTAGTTTTGAACTTAGCAAGTAACTTTTATTTCAACCTTACTTAATCGCCACTCACATTGTTGCTCGTGAATTCAACTCCGACTCTTGTTGGGTTATTATATTGACAGCAACCACCTTGCACTCAAATTGATGGGTAAGTTTAGCGTTATCAGGGTGATGGAGGGATCTCCAAGACCCTGGGGTAATCCTGACATGATCTCTCTAATGGACCTAATATCAACACCAAGATCTTCAATAGTCCCGGCCGCAGATGTCCTACAAAACTCAGTCTCCTCAAATGTCGACTTACCCAAGTTGATCATCCTCTTTTTTCTTTTTCCTAGTGTGCCCTCCCTCAAATTTTAAGAGGGTAGATGGGGATTCCAAATCTCACCCAAGTATCTCTTAGGTACTCCTTAAATCCTGTCCGCTTGGAAAACACTATAATCAAGAAGGGAAGAGAGGTGTGTACTGCCGTGTTTCTTGAAGAATTTTATATCAAAAACCAAGAGCTGACCAACATTCAAAGGAATTCCATCTAAAATGCATGCAACCATCTGATCCCGTAAATCTGAAACTGCTATCATGTGGGTATAAGGGGTTAATCAACCACATATGATGTTCAACCAAATTCGAGCCTCGATAGTGAAGTCATTCATGGATATGTTTCTCTTGGTTACCTTCTAAGAGACTTCCTTTCTGGGACGTAGTCTTTCTATCACCTAACTTCCCGGCTCACACCCTTTTTCTTACAACTCACCTATATTTTTATTCAGGAGCTTGTATATATCATTGATTTGCTCTGCTCAAAAGTTCACCACCTTCCCCCAGATCCTGATAATCATATTGGATGGGTATGATAAAGGTACTACACTAAGGGTATCATAGAACTCAAAGATCCATTGCTCATTCGCCTTGCAAGGATCCGAGGTGAAACATTTCCACCCTATGTCGACAAGCCTATCATGAAATGCCTGAAGCTTTTCTAACACTTTCTCCAAACATATTCCCCTCTCCGAGAGCTTCTTTGTCCTCGATAAATCGCCATAATAAAGAGTGTGGCACTAGGATTCCATGAATCGATTCGATCGTATTCTTCCATGACACGATCCTGAAAAACATGAGAACAACACAAGAACATTAATCATTGATATTTACAGGCATAAACTAAGTCATGTTGTTCACTAAATCTCATGGGATGGTTACTTGGTGGTGTTTGGACAAAAATTTGCAGTGAAAACTTTTTGGCACAAGTAGAAAATCAGCCTCAGTTACCACGATCACAAACCATAGAGCCACGATCATTGTGTCGCAATCGTAGTACCTGAGACCGATTTCAAGTCAAAATTTCCAATGTCCAAAAATTCAAATCTTTAGCCAAAATATGTTCTACAATCAAAATTTTTACTTAAATCATTGAACAAGATTACTAGGTACTCGATTATTCCCTTAGAATGTAAAACCCTCTAGTGAATACTAATTTGGGCATTTGATCAAGAACTTGGTGTGTACACTTTATTTTTATCAATTTTATGGATAATTTAGGTACTCAAGACTTCCCCATGCACATGCACACCATATTTTAGTAGCTAACCACAACACAAATTCATTTCAAAACAAATTAACATTGAAAATATTGATTTAGGCCTTGTCTATGACATGTATTCTATGGTCTATTTTCCACATTTAAAGCTTTGATTCAAGACACTTACCAGAGTGAATGATGTAAAAGGGATGCTCTAATGCTTTTGAATTCCCAAAGTGTGCCCTAGAATGGGTATAATTTGAGAGGAAGTTAGAGAGAGGAGTATGAGGAAAATGGGCATTCGGATGGTCTTTTAAGATGAATCTACCGCAATCTCATTTAGGGGTTCACGATCGTGAACATGTGGGTGACCTCAATCGCGGCCAAGGTCCCATAATTTCCGTAACTGAGGGCATTTTGGCACCTCTATTTTCCCCTGTTCAGCTTATTACTAATTTTTACACATTTTCTTCTGTTCAGCTCACTAAGCAAAAATTTCACACTTTCCCTTTCTCAACCTCATTCAACACACTCTATGGTTCCACAAATACAGGGATTATTCAATTGACAAAAATAAAATATACACTAAGAAATTAAAAACAAAGGATACGAGCTATTTTCTTGGAATTTATGAGTTGCCTCCCATATAGCACCTTAGTTATCATTGTGGCACGACGTCTTCCATATTTTTCAAGTTGGACCCTTAAGAGACCCATTCTTCACTTCCTCATCGTCAACATCTTTCACTGATACAACTTAAGATCTATGGGTTGCTTCTCGAATTTCACCACCTATAATGACACTTCACCATCATGTACTCTAAACCTCATTTCCCCAAGCTCCAAATCCATAATGGCCCTTCTGGTAGAAAGAAAAGGTTGACCAAGGATAATAGGAACCTCTTGGTCTATCTCACAAAATAACACCACAAAATTTGCCTGATGTATGAATTTATCCACTTTCACCAACATGTCGAACAAAACACCAACCAATTTCTTTATGGACTAGTCCACCATCAAAAGCTTCATCAATGTAGGAGTAGGGGTGTTCAATACAATCCCTCAATATATTGAAAAGGGCATGAAATTAATACTTACACCAAGGTCACATAAAACTTTTTCAAACTTATGTGTCCCGATGGTGCATGGAATGGTAAAGGCCCTGGGGTCCTTTTTTTTCCTGCCATTTCGTTACTCATAATAGCACTACACCCATGGGTGACTTCAATGGTGTCACCTCCAACAAGTTTCTTCTTCGACATCAATTTTTTCATAAGATTAGCATAGCCCAAAATCTCTTGTATAGCTTCAAGAAGTGAGATATTGATAGAGAGGTTTCTAAGCTTAGTCATGAATTTCTTAAGTTTTTCATTCTCCTCTTTCCTCATAAGCCATTGTGAAAATGGAGGGGAGACTTGCATGGTGGGCAATACATCTGGTTGTGGTTTATCATTTTCAACAACCTCCTCATCTATTTCCACTAGTTTTAATTACAAATTTACATGATTTGGTATGATTATTAATGAATTTCAAATTAGGGTTCATACCCAATATTGCTAATTGAAGGATTTTTAGCTTTTAAGTGAGTTAGATGAAGAATTTCATGTTCACTTCGTATTTTCATGCATATTACAGAAATTTTCATATTTATGAATTGAATTATCTATACCTTCATTATCAAACATCATTTTTATGATGTTTTGATATGAATTTGATGCATGGGTATTAAGCCCTAGTTGCATATTGCTATTTCAAGATTGATTATGCTATGAGCACCCTATTACTAGAGTATTTTCAGATTTTTGATAAAGATTTGATCTGTTGATCTCAGCACAGATATGAAATCTACTTTATAATTTCACATTTAAACTTAACTTAGCAAATATATATTTGGGTTTCATAATAAACCATTATACTAGCTTCTAAAGTGGATTTCCAACAGAATGAGCATACAGATTAAAGAGAGTAGTATTTAGCACCGAGTTGGGTATGTTCATATGCCACAGAACTACGAGCCAACATAGGTTCAGATTATCAGATTATTTCCCTTTCTATATGGATGATAGATACAAATGTTATCACTTAGATTTGGTTATACTCCTTGGTAAGAGTATGACACCTCTCCCCAATGTGAGTTTTCCCATAAGGGAACGAGACGTTGGACTCCATGATAGCTCAAATGGTTAATGTTGGTTACAAGAACCTACCTGTCAGTAAAAGTAAATAAATAGCTTTTGAGTGTATTTTCCTATAGCTTACAGAAAAGAGTAAAGAATAATAGAACAACTTTTAGAAACTAAGTGTAAAGTCTCACAGTTTTATTGAGACATTGTTTTATATAAGCCTTTAGCTACATATTTCAGATTTCAGATTTTAGATATAAAAGTGAGTCCTTTCTACACTTAGATAACATGATTTACAAACAGAACACTAGTATAACTTTCAAAAATTAAATATTATGACTCACTAGATTTATGCCACATGTTTTGCTATTCTTTATTATGATTTACATTTTTTTTAGATATTCCAGCTTATGTGAGACATTTTTATTTAGCATGCATTATTTTATAACTTGTGATGACGTTGAGATATTATTTTACTTGTGCATTCACCCTCATATACTCAGTACATTCTCAAAGTATTGATCCACATATATGTCTATGTGCTACATTATCTCGTAATGTAGGTTCAGGTGCTTAGTTTCAGTAGCATGAGTGATTTCAAGCATCTCTATCTACATCCCAACAGTTGGTGAGTACTCATAGTTTGGGGACATAGTCTTGCAGTTTTTCATCTTAATAGCATAGATGTTTCCATATTTTTAGATAGTTCAAGTTAGTTGGAGATTTGTCCCAGTGACTCTCTAGCATTAGTAGTTGAGGCCTGTCATACTGCTAGATTATGATTTAGATTTTCAGTATTTATTTATCAGACTCTTAAGTTTAGTATTTTCAGATATTATATTCAGACAGTCTCAGCTTAGCTCATACAGAATTCCGTATCTTAGCTTTGATTATATACCTTTATTTTCTCTATTTTTGAGCTTCAGATTTAGTAGAAGGTAGACAGGGTTAGCTTAAGGCTACTCCTAGTCTTGAGCATCATGTGACGTATCGGGACCTATTTTGGGGCATTTCAAACTTGGTATCAGAGCCTAAGGTTATAAGAGTCCTAGGGAGTCAGACAAGCCATGTTATGTAGAGTCTTGATCATGGATGTGAAGCACGCCACACTTATGAGAAAGAGGCTACGGGATGTTTTTAGGAAATTATCTCATTCTTTCATAATCTATCATGCTTACAGTATCTCTATATTCTTTTAAATCATTATCTTATGTGACATTTGAATATGCCTCTTCGTAGATCTAATGCCCACAAAAATAGTAATCAGCCACCCTAGCCTGCTGACCCTCTGAATGGGAATGTATCCCATGCTGAATTTTGGGCTGCTTTTCAGGCATTGGACCATGTTGTGACTGCTAATGTTTAAGGTAACCATAAGGAGATAGTCCCACTTCAGCAGAATGGGGATTTAGTAGCAACCAGAATTCAAGACTTCATGAGAATAAATTCGCCAGAGTTCTTTGGGTCAAAAGCAGGTGAGGACTCATAGCTTTATTTAGATGAGGTGAAGAATATCATCCAGATTATGCATATTTCTAAGGAAGAGAGTGTAGATTTGGTATCCTATAGGTTGAAGGATGTAGAATATGATTGGATGGTTATGTGGAACAATGGTAGAGGTGAGAATATTGCTCCTATGAGTTGGCAGGTATTTCAGGATGCTTTTCTAGACAGGTTATTTTTGCGAGAAATAAGAAAAGCTAAAGTAGAATAGTTTTTGAACCTAAGGCAGGGCTCGATGATAGTGAAAGAGTAATTCCTTAAGTTCAACCAGTTGTTTAAGTATGCCCCTAATACGATGGATGACCCTAGAGCAAGTATGAGTAAGTTTGTTACTGGAGTATCTGGTTTGGTAGTTAAGGAATGTAGGACTGCCATGTTTATTGGGGACATGGACCTTTCTAGGTTGATGATTCATGCTCAATATATTGAGGTAGAAAAGTTGAAAGGAGAGAGAGGTAAAATAAAAAGGCTAGAATAGGGCAGTTTGAGTATGGCTAGACAAAGTACGGAGGGAGAAATCATTCAAAGTTTTAGAATAGTTCATCTATGTCAGCACTATCTTTAGCCAATTCTCCTACGCACAGAGATAGACAGGAGCAGTGGGGTAAGACTTCTATGTCTAGATCTCAGAATAGTATGAGTGGAAAGCCCAGTTATCCTCCATGTGCTAAGTGTGGTAAGCATCATCCTGGTGAGTGATTGATGTGTTAGAATGGTTGTTATGGTTATGGTAAGTTAGGATATTGAATCAAAAAGTGTCTGTATACTAAGAAGGGCAACAAGGATACTCGTCTACTGAATCATGCTACTAGTGCACCAGCTCCTCTAGGTCGCCTAGTGCCTACTCAGGGCGCGTCATCCAGTACCCGTGGCTGTCAGCACTAGAATAGGTTTTATGATTTACCATCCCATCAGGAATAGAAAGATTCACCAGATGTTGTTACTGGTATGGATTGAGTCTTTTATCTTGATATTAATGTGTCGTTGGACCACGAATCGAGTTTCTTTTATGTGACCCCATTAGTTGTAGTTAATTTTGAAATAGGTCCTAAAAGGATCCTGAGCCCTTCTTAGTTTCTACCGCAGTGGGTGACTCAATTATTGCCAAACAGATTTATAGAAAGTGTCTTATCACAGTCCTTCATAAAATCATATTAGCAGATTTAATAGAGTTAGATATGGTCTAATTTGACGTTATTCATGGTATGGATTAGATCCATTCTTGTTATGCATCCATAGATTTTTGCACTTGAGTGGTGAAGTTTCAATTTCTAGATGAGCCAGTCTTTGAGTGGGAAGGTAATTCAGTGTCTCCCAAGAGTCATTTCATATCCTACCTTAAATCTAGAAAGTTGATATAAAAAGGGTGTATCTATCATCTAGTTTGAGTCAAAGACACTACATCTGAGACTCCAACAGTTCAGTTAGTCCATGTAGTCAATAAATTTCCTGATGTCTTTCCCGAAGATTTGCCAGGGGTACCTCCTGATAGAGAAATAGAATTTGGTATTGACCTTCTTCTAGATACTCAGCCCATCTTTATTCTTCCATATTGTATGGATCTAACTGAGCTTAAAGAGTTAAAAGAGCAGCTTAAAGACCTCTTAGATAAAGGTTTCATAAGGCCCGATGTCTCTCCATGTGGCTCTCTCGTCCTATTCGTATGAAAGAAAGATGGTTCTCTTCATATGTGCATTGACTATCATCAGTTGAATAAATTCATAGTCAAAAACAAATATCCTCTTCCTAGGATTGATGACTTGTTCGACCAACTCCAAAGTGCAAGTTATTTCTCCAAGATAGACCTTAGATCCAGCTATCATCAACTTAGAGTAAGGGAATATGATATCCCAAAGACATCTTTTAGAACTCGTTATGGTCATTTTGAGTTTCTAGTCAAGTCCTTCGGGCTAACCAACACCCCAGCAACCTTCATGGACTTAATGAACTAGGTGTTTGTCATAGTCTTTATCGATGATGTCTTTGTCTATTCCCGTAGTGAGGATGATCATGAAGACCATCTTAGAATTGTATTGAAAACTCTTAGAGATCACCAGTTATTTGCCAAATTCAACAAATGTAAATTTTGGCTAAGGTAAGTAGCTTTTCTCTATCATATTATTTCTAGTGATGGCATTAGAGTTGATCCCCAAAAGACAGAAGCAGTAATAAACTTGCCTAGAACCATTTTTCTATCAGACATTAGAAGTTTCTTGGGTTTAGCTAGCAATTATAGGCATTTTGTTGAGGGTTTTTTTATCCATTATGTCTCCTATGACCAAATTGACTCAGAAGAAAGTTAAGTTCCAGTGGCCATATTCCCGTGAGAAGAGTTTTCAGGAGTTGAAGACTCGACTCACTTTTAGCACTACCTGATGGTGCAAATGGATTCGTTGTATACTGTGATGCCTCTAAAGTTGGTTTGGGTTGTGTGTTGATGTAGAGAGGTAAAGTCATAGACTATGACTCTAGACAACTTAAGCCTCACGAAAAGAACTACCATACCTACAATCTTGAGTTAGTAGCTATTGTGTTTGCATCAAAAATTTGGAGGCACTATCTTTATGGGGTGCATGTTGATATGTTTATTCAGAGAAAGTTAAATCTTTATCAGAGAAGGTGGTTAGAATTGTTAAAGGATTATGACATGAGTGTGTTGTATCATCTGGGAAAGGCCAATGTAGTGGAAGACGCCCTTAGTAGATTTTATATGGGCAGTGTTGCTCATGTGGAGAATTATAAGAGATAGCTAGTTTGGGAAGTTCATCGGTTATCTAGATTGGGTGTGAGGTTAGTTGACTTAACTAACTGAAATCTTTGGGTTTAGAGTAGTTTAGAATACTCTCTAGTTTCTAAAGTAAAAGAGAAGCAGGATACAAATCCTTGTTTGGTTAATCTGAAGGGTTCAGTTAAAGAACAAAAGGTAGAGGTTTCCTCTCAAGGGGGAGATAGTGCGTTGAGATACCAAAGTAGATTGTGCATGCCGTGATTTGATGATTTGAGGTAGCAGATTATGGAAAAAGTGCATGGTGTGCGTTATTTCATTCATCTAGGAACAACCAAGATGTACTGCGACTTGCGAGAAGTCTATTGGTGAAGTATAAAGAGAGATATAGTCGAATTTGTAGCCAAGTGTGCAACTTGTCAATAGGTTAAGGTAGAGCACCAAAGACCTAGTGGCAGTTTGCAGAAATTTGGTATTCCCACTTGGAATTGGGAAAAAGTGAATATGGACTTTGTGACTGGATTACCCTATTCACGTCGTTAGCATGATTCAATTTGGGTTAATATAGACATATTGACCTAATCTGCTCATTTCTTTCCAGTCCACACGTCCTACACAATCGAAGATTATGCTAAGTTGTATATCAGAGAGTTGGTTAGATTACATGGAGTTCCTTTGTCCATCATCTCAGATAGGGGTACTCAGTTTACCTCTCAATTTTGGAAAGCCTTTCTGAAGGGTCTTGGCACCTAAGTTCATCTCATTTCAACTTTTTATCCACAGATAGATGGTCAGGCAGAGAGGACTATTCATAATTTAAAAGATATGTTGCGGGTATGTGTTCTTGATTTCAAAGGCAGTTGGGATGACCACTTGCTGTTGATCGAGTTTGACTACAATAACAATTACCATTCTAGTATTCAGATAGACCCATTTGATGCTCTTTATGGGTGAAGATGTAGATCACCAGTAGTTTGGTTCGAAGTAGGTAAGGCCCCTTTTATTGGGCCAGACATGGTGGTTGAACCTATGGAGAAAGTTTAGTTAATTCGAGAAAGATTGAAAGAAACTCAGAGTCGTCAGAAATCATATGCAGACGTAAGAAAGAGAGATCTTGAGTTTGAAGTAAATGATCTTGTGTATTTGAAGGTTTCACCCATGAAGGGGGTGAAGAGATTTGGCAAAATGGGAAAGCTTAGTCCCTGATTTTTAGGCCCATATTAGATTTTGAATCGTGTTTGGAAGGTAGCGTATGAGCTTGAGCTACCCACAGACTTGTCATCAGTTCATCCAGTGTTCCATGTGTCCTTATTTAAGAAGTGCATGAATGATTCAGCTGTTGTAGTCCTGCTAGAAAGTACACATATTCAGAATAACCTTTCATACGAAGAAGTTCAAGTAAAGATTCTTGATTATCAAATTCGTACACAAAGGAACAAAGAAGTTCCCTTGGTCAAAGTTCTATGGAAAAATTAGTCCATTAATGGTGCTACTTGGGAAGTAGAAGCAGACATGCATACCAAGTATCCTCATATTTTCTCCACGCACTCAAATTTAGCCAAAGGTAACAATCCTCCTTATTCATTTCTTTTCCAGTCTCAGATTACACCACATAGTTATCTTTATGTAAATTCATGAACTCGTAGATTCGTTCAGTCACTTAGTATGTTTTAGATCCAGTCATACAACTCATTTCAGTTGTGCATGTAAACATATAGCTTCAGTTCTTTAGTATTTTCAGCTTAACTAGTCTCATTTGAGGATTAATGTTCCCAAGGGGGAGATAATATAATACCCCATACTTTTCCTAGCTCAATTTAGCTTCTAGAGTGTCAAGGGTTAGCTTTGAAAATGAATAACTCTTTGTAAGTGTAGAATTTTCAATATCTAGACACTCCAATGAGTAGAAAATAGAAATAGCTTTCTAACGATACCAAATTTGCCTTAATCTAATACTGGATTTAGAAGTTATGGCATTTTTAGTAAAACAATATGACATTTTGACAGGAACCGCGTCGCGGTGAAGGATTATTTTGCAATTGTCAGATTCCAATGGAGCACTACAATTACATCATGTCGCGGTGAAAGTCCAGTTCCCACTTGTCCTTTTTCCAGTAAGGAAACACGATTTCAGTGCATCGCAGTGATGGCTAAAATGGGACTCGTCCCTTTTCTAGTAGCCCAACGCAATAGCCCCATGTCGCGTTGATGAGAAAAACCGGGCTCGTCCCTCTTCCAGTGAACCACCGTGATATTGGTGCATTATGGTTGGTGGCCAAATCGGGATTTTTTCCAGTCTCTAAGTTAAATTTTAAAAGGGCAATTTAGTCAATTTCCAAGCTCCCAATTTGTGAATAACACAGAATCAAACCTATTCTAAGCATTCTAAGCTCACTTTTCATCAATTCTGTCTCAAGAAAACCCTAAACCTTAAAACTTAACCTCCAAGAAATCAAACTTTCTCCATTCTTTTTACAAGATAGCCCAAGATTAAGGATTTCCAATTCAAGAAGATTCAAGAATTCATATTCAAGAGCACATAGGGATTCAAGTTAAAGATTTCTTAGTAATTACATCAATTAAGGTATGTTGGGTTTACGAACAAGGATCCTCTTTCATCCTTGTGCCCAAAACTAGTTTTAATTATAAATTAACATGATTTGGTATGATTATTCATGAATTTCAAATTAGGGTTCATACCCAATATTGCTAATTGAAGGTTTTTGAGCTTTGTAGTGAGTTAGATAAAGAATTTCATGTTCACTTTAGTATTTTCATGCATATTACAGAAATTTCCAGATATATGAGTTGAATTATCTATACCTTCATTATCAAGCATGATTTTTATTATGTTTTGACATGAATTTGATGCGTGGGTATTAAGCCCTAGTTGTATATTGCTATTTCAAGACTGATTATGCTAAGAGCACCCTATGACTAGAGTATTTTCATATTATTGATAAAGATTTGATCTTTTGATCTCAACACAAATATGAAATCCACTTTACAGTTTCAGATTTCAGCTTAACTTAGCAAATATATAGTTGGGTTTCGTAATAAACCATTATACTAGCTTTTAAAGTCAATTTCCAACAAAATGAGCATACATATTAAAGGGAGTAGTATTTAGAACCGAGTTGGGTATGTTCACATACCCCAGGACATGAGCCAACGTAGGTTCAAATTATCAAATTATTTCCATTTCTATATGGATGATAGATACAAATGTGATCACTTAGATTTGGTTATACTCTTTAGCAAGAGTATGACAGCTCTCCCCAATATGAGGTTTCCCCATAAGGGAATGAGATGTTGGACTCCATGATAGCTCACATGGTTTATGTCGGTTAGAAGAACCTGCCTGCCAATAAAAGTAAATAAATAGGTTTTGAGTGAATTTTCCTATAGCTTACAGAAAAGAGTAAAGAATAAGAACAACTTTTAGAAACTAAGTGTAAAGGCTCACAGATTTATTCAAACATTGTTTTATATAATACTTTAGCTACAGATTTCAGATATAAAAGTGAGTCCTTTCTACACTTAGACAACATGATTTAAACATAGAACACTAGTACAACTTTCAGAAACTAAATGTTATGACTCACAAGATTTATGCCACGTATTTTGATATTATTTATTACGATTTACATTTTTCAGATATTCTAGCTTATGTGAGTCATTTACATTTAGCATGCATTATTTTATAACTTGTGATGACGTTGAGATATTATTTTACTTATGCATTCACCCCCATATACTCAGTACTTTCTCAAAGTACTGATCCACATATATGTCTATGTGCTAATTTGTGATGCCCCGAGAAAAAAAAAATCCGTTAAGATCTTGGACGAAAATGTGTTGAATTCTGTTCTTTATCGTGATTAATAATTTTTCTGTGTGGAATTTTTGTATATGTGACCTGTCATCACGTAAAGCATCAAATAATCTTTCCAACGATATGAGGATCATCCAAAATGGACACTCGAGCGATGAGTTAGGATCATTCCGATCTAACCGTGAATAGTGGTGAACAGTAAATGTGCAGGAAAAAAATACTAAGGCCAGGGGAATTTTAGGGTCAACTTCAAACGATCATAACTCCTTGTACATAATGAACTGGGTGAGCTACTGTATATCAACAGAAATCTCTGAAAGTCCTCTTTCCAATGAAATTGGTTTCATCCAATTTGGTCATCAGACAAAAAAATTTATGGTCGATCTACTTCAGCCTATCAAAATAGTCCAACAAAGGACAGATTTGACATTATTTGATTTTTAAGGGTATTTTGGTCATTCCCACTCCAATCCATCCGGGTAAACCATGGATTTAAGTCCATTAAGAGCATTTATTAGCTCATTTTTCTCCAAAATTTCCTAAGGCTCAAACCCCAACCCTACTACTCCAAATTTCATCCTTTTATGTTTCTTGATTGAACCGTAGAAATTTTAAATTGATTTGGGATTCGAGTTGATCATGTTAAGGGCTTCGAGAAGCACCCTTTATTTTCGTGAATAAAGTACCGAAGTTGGAATTTCATATTCATCTTCCATTTTTAGGTATGTGGGGCTTTGAACAAGATTATCCTTTCGATCTTGTGCCCGATATTTTTGTTGAATTACATTGACATGAGATTTTACATGTTTTACCATGAATTGGAAATATGGTTTTATATCTTATATTATTATCCATGAGCTATGGGATTATTTCATCCGATATGTGTATGATTTGAGATGGAATTATGTCTAAAAAGTATTTGATTATGAGAGTATGATGATTTAATTTGTTAAGACTTGATTTATACTATCATTCCATTATTTCCTTATTATGAATTTATAATTGATATTGGAAATTCTATATCCCTACTATGGGTTGATGTCTCAAGTACCTTTAAATGAGAGTTGGATGACAAATTGAGAAATGTTGATATTGAAGTTACAATGTGTCTTGGTATTTTCCAGATGGTTTTAATGAGTTAAATTGTTGAAAATATTATGTATTAAGTCTTCATATTCTTGTCCAAATGTCGAGTCAGTTATGGTTCAATGCATTGATACCTTGTTGATGTTGAGGAAGATTAAAACGTTTTGAGCTAAAATGTATTGAGTTAGGAATCCACAAATTGATATGATTTGATAAATGAGAAAGAGATTTGATTTGGTGTTTATGATAGACCCTTGTGACGTTGTGGTGGATTTCCTAATGCGTTCTGATCTTGTCGGGGAGTATTACTTAGCACCGAGAGGGAAATTTGGTATTTCCCCAAACCTATATGCCACCGTAGGGTTGTTTGATGATGATATTATTGGCTAGAGAGCCCAATTGTGATTATTGCAATTTTAAGGTCGTACTCCCTAGAAAAGTGTATGACGCTCCCGTCAACGGGGGTTTCAAACGTTGTTATTCCACGTAGCTCACATGGGGTTGTCGGTTATAGGAAACTTCCCTGTCCATAAGAGTCATGTTTATTGAAATACCGAGTCATTCTGAGTTTTGATGTGGTAATTCAAGTTGCCTATACCGATCTATAATAATTTATGAGGTTTTTCTCCTACATTTCATATCTAAGATCTTATGAGTTGCATGATTCAATGTCACTCCAGCCAGGTGTGTCATTATGGCGCGTATGTACGTATTTACGAAATTTATGATATTATTTTTATTTTGCATGCGCCCCCACATACTCAGTACGTATCTTGTGCTGACCCACATATTTCTCTATGGGCTACATTCTTACCATGATGTAGGTTCAGGTACTCAGCCGCAGCCGCGACAGTGATATTCGAGTGCCGCATCTACGTTCCTTCAGTGGTGAGTCCTCATGGTTCGAGGACCAAGTTGCTAGTTTTGGTGCTGTTTTTTTATGATCCCTTTGGTCTGTTGAGTTAGTTGGGGGTTTTTCCCAATGGCTCATTGATTTTACTGTATAGAGGCTATGTCAGACTAGTGTATAGTTGGGTTGGTTTGTGTATAGACATTCCATATATGTACAATCTAATGATATTTCATGCCATGTACGACGTGATATGATATGCACTTATATGTATATCCTTAGCGTAGAATGTATGTTGTTGTGTTGGAACCCAAGGGTAGTGTTTTGGCTTAAAGGGTTAGCTTGAGGCTATGTGTAACCTTGGGCACCGTGTGGCATCTCGGGATGATATTTTAGGGCGTTACAAACTTGGTATCAGATCCTAAGGTTGTGAAGAGTCCTAGGGATTCTAACAAGCCGCGTTACGTAGAGTCTTGAGCATCGGTGTGTAGCGCGCCATACCTATGATCAAGAGGCTGTGGGGCATTCTAGGAAAAGTCATTTCTTTCATTCTACAAGAGTCTATCATGCTTACAATTGTTTCTTTCTGCTGTTAATTCGTGCGTTCATATGACAAAATATGCCTCCACGTCAAGCTCGTGGAAATAATAACCAACCTCAACCCGTTGATCCGTTACATGAGACGGTATCCCATGCCAAATTTTGGGTAGCTTTTCAGACGCTAGCCCAGGCAGTTACCGCCAATACTGAGGCCAACGCTCCACCTACGTAGGAAAATAATTCAGCAGTAGCACGAATTCGTGATTTTATGCGGATGAATCCGCCAGAGTTTCATGGGTCAAGATCAGGTGAGGACCCACAGATGTATGTTGATGAAATAAAGAAAATTACACAGATTATGCATGTGACAGAGGAAGAAAGTGTGAAGCTGGCTTCTTATCAGTTGAAGGATGTTGCCTATGACTGGGTGCATATGTGGAATAAGGGTAGAGAGGAAGATACCACTCCGGCGACTTGGCAATTGTTCCAAGATACTTTCTTGGATAGATTCTTTCCTCTTGAGTTACAGGAAGCTAAGATAGAGGAGTTTATGAATTTGAGACAAGGCTCCATGTCGGTTAAGGAGAATTGACTTAAGTTTAATCAGCTATCGAAGTACGCTCCTAATATGATGGCTGACTCGAGGACTAGTATGAGCAAGTTTCTAACTGGGGTGTCAAGTTTTATGGTGAAAGAATGTAGATCTTCTATGATCAATAGGGAGATTGATCTTCCTAGGTTAATGATTCACGCCCAACAGATTGAGTCAGAAAATATAAAGGAAAGAGAAAGAGCAAGAGGGATTAAGAGAGTCAGATTGGAGCAACAGGGGTCTGGTTAGACTAGATTCTCTGGAGGGAGTCGCCCTCAGTTTCAGAGATGTCCATTTATACCTGCGCTTTTCTCAGCTAGTGCTCCCTTATATCGGGACAGGTAGGAGCTCGGGAATAGGTCGGTACCTTCCAGGTCTCAGGATAGTGTAAGCAACCGGCCTCATCTTCCTTCGTGTGCTAAGTATGGTAAAGACCATTTCAGGAAGTGTTATATGGGGCAGTGGGGCTATTTTGTTTGTGTTAAGTTAGGCCAAATACTTAGAGACTGCCCGTATGCCAGACAGCAGAGTCGTGATGCCCATCTCCAGAGTCAGGCTACTAGTGCCCCTCCTCCCGCAGCCCATCCAGTTCCTCCTTAGGGTGCTTCTATAGTACTGCTGGCGGTCAACACCAGAATCGTTTCTATGCTATACCACCTCGTCAGGAGCAGGAGGACTCTCCCGATGTTGTCACTGGTATGCTCCGTGTTTTCTATTTTAATGTCTATGTGTTGATGGACCCCAATTCGAGTTTTTCTTATGTGACACCTCTGGTTGCTATAAATTTTGAAATGGATCCTGAACTAATTTCTGAGCCTATTTTGGTTTCTACTCCGGTAGGAGAGTCTGTTATTGCTAAGCGGGTGTATAAGAAATGTCCCATTACTGTCTTTCATCAGGTTATGTATGCTGATTTGATTGAGCTAGATATGGTTGACTTTGATATCATTCTGGGTATGGATTGGCTTCACTCATGCTATGCGTCTATTGATTGTCATGCCCGTGTGGTCAAGTTTCAGTTTCCTGATTAACCTATCCTCGAATGGTCCGGGAGTTCTTTGATTCCTAAGGTTCATTTCATATCCTATCTCAAAGCTAGGAAGTTGATTTCCAAGGGTTGCATCCACCATTTGGTTCTGGTTAAAGACATTAAGTCTGAAACCCCGACCATTCGTTCAATTAATGTTGTTAATGAGTTTTTTGATATCTTTCCGGAAGATCTCCCTGGAATACCTCTTGATAGAGAGATAGAGTTCGGGATTGACCTTCTTCCCGATACTCAGCCTATTTCTGTTCCTCCGTATCGCATGGCTCCCGCGGAACTTAAAGAGTTGAAGAAGCAATCAAAAGATCTTTTAGACAAAAGCTTTATTAGACCTAGTGTGTCCCTGTGGGGTGCACATTTCCTGTTTGTGCGTAAGAAAGATGGTTCTTTGTGGATGTGTATTGATTACCGGCAGCTTAATAGGGTTACTATCAAGAATAAATATCCGCTTCCTCGAATTGATGATTTATTTTATCAATTGCAAGGTGCGAGCTGCTTTTCAAAGATAGACCTCAGATCCAATTATCACCAACTTAAGGTTAGGTAATGTGATATCTCCAAGACAACCTTCCAAACCCGTTACGGTCATTTTGAATTTCTAGTGATGTCTTTCGGGTTAACTAATGCTCCAGCGGCTTTCATGGATCTTATGAACCGTGTATTCCAGCCATATTTGGATTTATTTGTAATAGTGTTCCTTGATGATATTCTTATTTACTCCCGAAGTGAGGGTGATCATGCGGATTATCTCCGAATCGTGTAGGAAACTCTTTGAACTCATCAGTTGTATGCTAAGTTTAGTAAGTGTGAGTTCTGGCTGAACTCTGTAGCCTTCTTGGGTCATGTTGTTTCTTCCGAAGTTATTAAAGTTGATCCTCAAAAGATAGAGGCTATAAAGAGTTGGCCTAGACCTATTTCTCCATCTGATATCCAAAGTTTCTTGGGTCTAGCTGGTTATTATCATCGTTTTGTTGAAGGGTTTTCATCTATTGCATTTCCTATGACCCGTTTGACCCAAAAGAAAGTGAAGTTCCTGTGGTCCGAATCTTACGAGAAGAGTTTTCAGGAGTTGAAGACTCGACTCACTTCAGCCCCTGTGTTGACTTTGCCTGACGGTGTTGATGGTTTTGTGGTGTATTCCGATACTTACAGAGTCGGTTTAGGTTGTGTATTGATGCAAAAGGGCAAGGTTATAGCTTATGCTTCCAGGTAGCTAAAGCCTCATGAGAAGAATTATCCTACCCATGACCTTGAATTAGCTGCCGTGGTTTTTTCTTTGAAAATCTGGAGACATTATTTGTATGGTGTCCATGTCGATGTCTTCACGGACTATAAGAGCTTGTAGTATGTATTCACCCAAAAGGAGTTGAATCTTAGGCAGAGACAATGGTTAGAACTGTTGAAAGATTATGATATGAGCATGCTATATAATCCGGGAAAGGCCAATATAGTAGCAGATGCCCTTAGTCGGAAGTCCATGGGTAGCGTAGCACATGTGGAGATTGGTAAGAAGGAGTTGGCCCGTGAGGTACATCGTTTGGCTAGATTGGGGGTTAGGTTGTTTGGTGATGTTGAGGGTAGTATAGGAGTGCAAAGCAGTTCTGAATCCTTTTTAGTTTCGAAAGTGAAAGAGAAGCAAGATAGGGATCCTACCTTGGTCAGGTTAAAAGAGTCAGTTAAAGACCAAAAGGTGGAGGTTTTCTCCAAAGGGGGAGATGGTATTTTGAGACTCCGAGAAAGATTATGTGTTCCTGATATTGATAACTTGAAGCAGAGGATTATGGCGTAAGCGCATGGTACGTGATACTCCATCCATCCTGGTGCTATCAAGATGTACCATGATTTGTGGAAAATCTATTGGTGGAATGGTATGAAGAGGAACATAGCAGAATTTGTGGCGAAGTGTTCCATGTGTCAACAGGTTAAAATAGAGCATCAAAGGCCCAGTGGCGTGATGCAAGAGTTAAGCATTCCTACTTAGAAGTGGGAAGAAGTGACTATAGACTTCATAGTTGGTTTGACTCCTATTCGCCATCATGATTCGATTTGGGTTGTCGTATTCATCGTATACAACTTAATATTATGCTAGAATATAAATTCGGGAACTCGTCAGACTTTATGGAATCCCTTTGGCTATTATTTCTGATAGAGGTACTCAGTTTACCTCTCAGTTTTGGAAATCTTTCCAGAAGGGTCTCGGTACCCAAATTCATTTAAGTTATTATTTCCATCCGCAAATAGATGGTCAGGCTGAGTGGACCATTCAGACTTTAGAAGATATGTTGAGGGATTGTGTGCTTGATTTTAAAGGTAGTTGGGATGAGCACTTAGCATTAATCGAGTTTTCTTACAGTAACAGTTTTCATGCTATTATTGGAATGGCCCCGTTTGAAGCTTTGTATGGTAGAAGGTGTAGATCACCCATTGGTTGGTTTGAAATTGGTGAGGCTGCTGCGACTGGACCAGATGCCGTGTTCGAGGCCATGGATAAGGTTAAGTTAATTTAGGAAAGGTTTAAAACCACTCAAAGTCGTCAAAAATCATACGCAGATGTAAGGAGGAAAGACCTTGAATTTGATGTTGGTGATTTAGTGTACTTGAAAGTTTCACCCATGAAAGGGGTAAAGAGATTTGGGAAGAAAGGGAAACAAAGTCCCCGTTACATTGGTCCCTATAAGATTGTGGATCGTATTAGGAAGGTAGCGTATAAGGTTGAATTTCCCGTGGAGTTATCTAACGTCCATCCGGTTTACCATGTTTCTATACTTAAGAAGTCTATTGGTGATTCTATTGTGATTGATCCTTCCGAAAGCTTGCGTATTCAAGATAGTCTTTAATATGAAAAGATTTCGGTTGAGGTTTTTGACTTTCATGTTCGTAGGCTAAAAAACAAGGAAGTTCTTTTGGTTAAAGTGCTTGGGCAAAATCAATCCGTGGAGAGTGCTACTTGGGAAGCCGAAGCGGATATGCACGCCAAATATCCCCACCTCTTTCCTACGAATCCTGAGCATGTCAAAGGTATCATTCTCTTTTGATTTAATCCTTATTGCTATCTTTATCTTGGCTTGTGTATTTTCTATGATATCCAAAAAAAATCTAGAATGGAGTATATGCTTCGGCAAGATTATTTTTTTCTCTATATACTCATTTTCATAGTATTCTTGACCAACCTATCAACATTTGAGGATGAATGTTTCCAAGGGGGAGATGATGTGATGCACCAAAAAAAAATTCGATTAAGATCTTGGACGAAAATCTGTTGAATTCTGTTCTTTATCATGATTAATAATTTTTTTGTGTGGAATTTCTGGATATGCAACCCGTCATCGCGTAGAGCATGGAATAATCTTTCCAACTATATGTGGATCATCCAAAATGGACACTCGAGCGATGAGTTATGATCATTCCGATCTAACCGTGAATAGTGGTGAACAGTAAATGTGCAGGAAAAAAATACTGAGGCCAGGCAAATTTTAGGGTCAACTTCAAACGATCATAACTCCTTGTACATAATGATCTTGGTTAGATACTATATATCAACACAGAGATCTGAAAGTCCTGTTTCCAATGAAATTAGTTTCATCCAATTTGGCCATCGGAGCAAAAAGTTATGGTCGATCTACTTCAGCCTATCAAAACAGTCCACCAAAGGATAGATTTGACATTATTTGATTTTTAAGGGTATTTTGGTCATTCCCACTCCAATCCATCAGGGTAAACCATAGATTTAAGTCCATTAAGAGCATTCAATAGCTCATTTTTCTCTAAAATTTCCTAAGGCTCAAACCCCAACCCTACTACTCTAAATTTCATCCTTCTATGTCTCTTGATTGAACCGTAGAAATTTCAAATTGATTTGGAATTCGAGTTGATCATGTTAAGGGCTTCGAGAAGAACCCTTTATTTTCGTGAATAAAGTTCCGGAGTCGGAAGTTCATATTCATCTTCAATTTTTAGGTATGTGAGGCTTTGAACAAGATTATCCTTTCGATCTTGTGCCCGGTATTTTTGTTGAATAACATTGACATGAGATTTTACATGTTTTACCATGAATTGGAAATATGGTTTTATATCTTATATTATTGTCCATGAGCTATGGGATTATGTCATGCGATATGTGTATGATTTGAGATAAAATTATGTCCAAAAAGTATTTGATTATGAGAGTATGATGATTTAATTTGTTAAGCCTTGATTTATACTATCATTCCACTATTTCCTTATTATGAATTTATAATTGATATTGGAAATTCTATATCACTACTATGGGTTGATGTCTCAAGTACCTTTAAATGAGAGTTGGATGACAAATTGAGAAATGTTGATATTGAAGTTGCAATGAGTCTTGGTATTTTCCGGATGGTTTTGATGAGTTAAATTGTTGGAAATATTATGTATTGAGTCTTCATATCCTTGTCCAAATATCGAGTCGGTTATGGTTTAATGTATTGATACCTTGTTGATGTTGAGGAAGATTAAAATGTTTTGAGCTAAAATGTGTTGAATTAGGAATCCACAAATTGATATGATTTGATAAATGAGAAAGAGATTTGATTTGGTCTTTATGATAGACCCTTGTGATGTTGTGGTGGATTTCCTAACGCGTTCTGAGCTTGTCGGGGAGTAGTACTTAGCACCGAAAGAGAAATTTGGTATTTCCCCAAACCTATGTGCCACCGTAGGGTTGTTTGATGATGATATTATTGGCCAGAGAGCCCGATTGTGATTATTGCAGTTTTAAGGTCGTACTCCCTGGAAAAGAGTATGACGCTCCCGCTAATGGGGGTTTCAAATGTTGGTATTCCACGTAGCTCACGTGGGGTTGTTGGTTATAGGAAACTTTCCTGTCCATAAGAGTCATGTTTATTGAAATACCGAGTCACTCTGAGTTTTGATGTGGTAAGTCAAGTTGCCTATGATGATTTATAATGATTTATGAGGTTTTTCTCCTACATTTCTACCTAAGATGTTATTAGTTGCATGATTCAATGTCACTCAAGCCAGGTGTGTCATTATGGTCCGTATGTACGTTTTTACGAAATTTATGATATTATTTATATTTTGCATGTGCCCCCACATACTCAGTACATATCTTGTGCTGACCCATATATTTCTCTATGGGCTACATTCTTACCATGATGTAGGTTCAGGTACTCAGCCACAACCACGACAGTGATATCCGAGTCCCGCATCTATATTCCTTCAATGGTGAGTCCTCATGGTTTGAGGACCAAGTTGCTAGTTTTGGTGTTGTTGTTTTGTGATCCCTTTGGTCTGTTGAGTTAGTTGGGAGTTTTTCCCAATGGCTCGTTGATTTTGCCGTATAAAGACTATGTCAGACTATTGTATAGTTGGGTTGGTTTGTGTATAGGCATTCCATATATGTACAGTCTAACGATATTCCGTGCCATGTGCGACGTGATATGATATGTACTTATATATATATCCTTAGCGTAGCGTGTATGTTGTTGTGTTGGAACCCAAGGGTAGTGTTTTGGCGTAAAGGGTTAGCTTGAGGCTACAGGTAGCCTTGGGCACCGTGTGGCATCTCGGGATGATATTTCGGGGTGTTACATTATTGTCTCATAATGTAGGTTCAGGCGCTCAGTTTCAGCAACGGGAGTGATTTCGAGCACCTCCATTTGCATCCTGATTGTTGGTGAGACCTCATAGTTCTGAGATTTAGTCTTGCATCTTTTCAGCTTATTAGAATCGATGTTTCCATATTTTCAAACAGTTCGGGTCAGTTAGGGGTTTGTCCTAGTGACTCTCTAGCATTAGTAGTAGAGGCTTGTCAGACTGCTAAATTATGATTCAGATTTTTAGTATTTATTTATCAGACTCTTGAGTTTAGTATTTTCAGATATTATATTCTGATAGTCTTAGCTTAGCTCATAAAGAATTCTGCATCTTAGCTTTGATTATATACCTTTATTTTCTCTATTTTTGAGCTTCAGATTTACTAGAAGGTAGAAAGGGTTAACTTAAGGCTACTCGTAGTCTTGACCACCATGTGACATCTCGAGATCCATTTTGGGGCATTTCGGTGCACCCGTCACATGTTTCATTAAAACCTCCAATTGAGTTATCTTTTTTTCTATATTCTCCTCTCTCTCCTCATAGCTCTTTCATTGTTCTTTGTCAACAAGAGAGGTAGTCGAAGATCCTTTTGGTAGAAGGAGATCCTTTTGGTACCTCGGCATCTCGGGTATGCCACTCCCTGTTTTGCTTGGTAACTTCATCAAGAAAGTTTGAAGCATCATGATAAGTCAAAGTCACAAGAGAGACCCCTTCCGCATTGTCTACCATGAGTTTATTGTGTGAATTAAGAGCCCGATAGAAGTTTTGAAGAAGCATCTTATCTAGGACCTCATGGTTGGGACAATGCATGAGTTTTCCATTGAATCTTCCTATACCTCATACAAAGGTTCCCTATTCAATTGACTAAAGTTCATGATCTCATCACGCAATTTGAGCATTTTGGTTGGTGGGAAATACTGGTCAAGGAAGACCACAGTGAGTTCATCCCATGACATGATTGATCCAACAGAAAGAGAGAAAAGCTACAATACCGCCTCTCCCATTAGAGAAAATGGAAAGAGATGAAGCCGGATGGACTCTTGGGTTATGTGTGAAATATCAAAAGGTCCACCCACTTTGATGAAGTTATTCAAATGCAATTTGGGGTCCTGATAGGCTTGTCCCACAGAAGGTTCATTCATTTATAGCATAGCAACATGATGCATATGACACGAAAGACACCATTACCATGAGTAGGTGGGATACGGATGACACTTAAACGACCTATATTATTGAGTTGCTCCTCGTCATCAAGAGGATCATCAAAAGACCCGACGTGAATTGCATTATCACTCATGGTTTCATGTACACTATGATAATCACCTAAAAAGGAAAGAAAAAACAACAACCAAAATAAATACAAACCACTAAGGGTGTATCCAAAGTAATAGTCAACACCGCACAAGTGAAAACTAAATTTCACTCCCCGATAACTGTGCCATTTTGATAACGCTCACCTATACCATTGAAATTGGTAGAGGACGATTATTGTCAATATCTCAACTTATGTTGAGGTCGAGTCCACGAGGAGTAAAATTAGGTTTCTAGTCCCATGGGTGTTAAATGCCACTAGTAAGTTGCCCGCAATGTGAATAAAACAAAATTCATAAATAAAAGTGGGGGGAGGGGACATTGGTTTTGGTAGGTATTTGTGAATAACAACTAAAACCAATAAATTAAAACAACAATTGTTATTTCAAATCGATATGAGAGGAATTATGGGATTATGTCAACCTAAGGGCAAGTTATGCATGGGTGCATGAAGATTTAGTGTACATTCCAGTTATCAGTAATATGGTAGGCTAAGTCAAAGGTCTTTGAGTCTAGTTTGTCAACAAACCCTCAAGAATATCACTCGTTGACCCTTTCGAGTAACTATCAAGTTTGTCAATTACAATCACCTATTACATCAATTGGGAATCCCTATTTCTAGAAAGATGCACAAAACGTAGTCAATTTCCTAATTTCCCTTATGTATAAGATAGTGAAAATTACCTAAATCTATCCATCAATTATCTACTATTTTTTTTACTCATATCCCTTTTCAAGGATGATATGGGTTCCAAGAGTTCACCCAAACCCCTCGTGCAATGATGGTGTGAGCTTTCAAGAATTTGTGGTTTTCACCCACAAACCTATTTTGGGTATTTGGGTCTTTCACCCACAAATCCCAACTAATTAAACCAAGCAATAGTGAAACCCATCATCTACAAAAAAAAATATACACAAATACATCACAACCCACATATGTTTGCACTTTAGTTCAAAATAATTCCATGATAATGAAAGTTTAGATACTCATGAAGAAAAGAGAAAGAAATATACCATAGGTATTATTCAAAGCATCCATTCATCATTTCACTAAATTCAAAGTCTCCAGATCAAAATTATAATTGTTTCCCAAATTAGGGTTTTAAACTTCAAATTCAAAATGTTCCAAGAGTGTAGAATGCCAAAAAGAGAAAGGGTTTTAGCCTTTAAAAGAAATTGGGTTCTGCTGAGTGAAATTACAAAATGGCCCCTAAGCACATTCCCACATAGTCGTGATCACTGAAGCTTGTCCACAATTGCGTCTATAGCGATCGAGGTAAGAACATCGCCATTAAGGTAGTTTAACCTAGTTTGACTAGACACGATCGCGGCCCATAGATCACAATCATGGTAACTAAGGCTGGTTTTGACTTTAGGTATTTCAGCTGTACTTCTTTTCTCCTTTTTGTTCCTTTTCAGCTTGCATCCACATCTTTCGATCTCATAACCTGTATGCATGCAAAATATGGAAATCAGTGAATTTAATTTCAGATATGTCTCATTGATACATTTAAATCATAGTAGTGTTGACTAAGGATAAGTGCAAATGAGTGGTAAATTCAACACTCATCAGTATGACCCATTATTAAGATGGGCTAGATGTGGGCACACCAAGTTTAACCCATTTATTTTGACAGCCAAAATAGACTCATAAATTTAGCGTAAATTGACCCATTCCATACTCAAATAGTTGCCCTGATTTCTCCTACTCTATGAAGTGTAAGTTCGACTCTAAGTCATTGTTTCTCATACTCACCCAGATTCTTCAACTAGGTTTTCATTGTACATTTATGTTTATTTTTGTTTCTTTCCTCTGTTCTTGCAAAAACTCTTAGTGAAAAGTTCTTAATATTACTCATATTTTGACTTTTTGTTAAAGGATAACTATTTTTTTTCATATTTCAGCTTCATTTGTAATTTTATTTGGTAATCAATACGAGATTTTGACTTATATTTTGCTATAACTTGAGATTTTGAATTTTAAATAATAATAGTTTTGAAATTATTGAGTAGACTTATTGCCTATAAGGTATTTGTTCTATTGCCTAAATTAGTCCCGTTTGTTGTAAATATTAATTATGTACTCTAATTATAATTTAGGGTTATTTATTTATATTTTTGTTTCCTCCCTCTCTTTTTTATCCAATACGAAAGATTAACATTTGTTAAACATTCTACTACAATAGGTGAAGTCGACAGAGCCCGATGAAGTCGAGTCCAATGAAATATTTATTGCAAGTTCATCAAAACAACGTAGGACCACTTTTAAATTTTGGGACTTCTACAATGAATTTCCATTGGATTATGATCCTGATAATAGACTTTGGGAAGAATGTAAGAAGTGCAAGGCTGTATGTTTGGCCAACTTAGTAGTAGGATTTACAAATTTAAAGCATCACTTAGAAAAGAAAAAGGATAAAGCACAAGATAAATTTATATTTTTTGACCATAAATAATTTCGTGAAGTTATCATGAAGGCTATAGTTAGACATAACCTTCCATTTAGCTAAGTAGAATTTGAAGAGGTTAGAAAAGCGCATTCTTTGATGAATCCTTCTGTCAAAACCATCTCAAGAAATACCACAAAAGTTGATGTCCTTATAATATATGATAACCAAATGAAGATAGTCAAGAATGAGCTTCAAGCTATTTTAAATAGAATCAGTTTGACATCTGATTTATGGTCTTCAATCTTAACAAATGGATATCTTTGTCTTACTGCACACTATGTTGAATTGAATTGGGTTTTACAAAAGAAAGTTCTCATTTTTCGTCGTATGCCTCCTCCTCATAGTGGTGCTATTTTGGGTCCAAAGTTGATTCATCTATTGAAGGAATACGGAATTGAAAATAAAATATTTTCAATAGCTTTATTTTCAATAGCTTTAGATAATGTGTGTTATAATTATTGTGTTATGGATAGCTTGATTGAACATTTTAAGTTAATGGATTCTTTGGTATATGATGGAAACTTTGGCCATATCAGGTGTGCAAATCATATTTTGAATTTTGTGGTCAAAGTATTTTTGAAAAAAATTGAGAGTTCTATTTTTAACGTTAGAAAAAGCGTAAAATTTCTTAGATGTTTTGAGTCAAGGATTGTAAAATTTCCAGAGTGTGTTACAAATCTTAGTCTAAATCTCAATGAATAACTACATCAAGATGTGTCTACTAGATGGAAATCTACATATTTGATGCTTGATAGTGGTTTTTCCAATTGTTGGCCATTTTCAAACTTCAAGATACTTGACAAATTTTCCACGTTGTCCCTCAAATGAAGATTAGGCCAAAGTTGAAACAATTGCTAAATTTTTAAAGCCTTTTTATGAAATCACTTTATTGTTTTTGGGGAGCATTATCCTACTGCAAATTTATTTTTTTATAAAATTTGGAAAATTCATATGTTGATACAGGAAGAAAGAAATCATGAAGATTTATATATTAAGGAAATGTCAATTGAAATAGAAAGTAAGTTCGCAAAATATTGGCAGGATTATTATAGTTCGATTGCTTTGGCGTCTGTTGTTCTTGATCCCTGATATAAGTTCAAATTGCTGAATTTTTGTTTTACAAAACTCGATTCTTTGACTTGCAATGAAAAGGTAAAGGTTGTAGAAATTTTTTTGCATATGTTGTTCAAATAATACATGACAAAATCTAATGTTGAAGTTATTGGAAGTAGTAGTCATGGATGTGATGATGAGGCAGTCAATGAAATAGAAGAATTCGGTATGTTTGATAGTCCATCTATTTATGGTTCAGAGAAGACTCAACTGCATTTGTATTTGGAAGAGCTAGTACTAGTTCAAAAAGGAAATAAAAATTTAGACGTTCTTACGTTTTGTAAGGATAATAGAATTAAATATTTCGAACTCTTATTAATGACTTGTGAATTTTTGAGTATACCTATAAGCACAGTTGCATCCGAATCAACTTTTAGTGTTGTTGGGAGAATCATTGGAAAATACTAAAGTTCTATTTTACCAAAAAATGTTGAGGCTAAATAGAGTTCTCGAGATTGGATTTATGGGCATCAAGGTACAACATATCAATATCCTTCCTCATTTTTCTTATGAAATTTCTATTAGTTTGACAATTTTAATTATTTTTAGCTTTTGGTGATTTTGATGAAGAGGATATTGCAATAGATATGGAGAAATTTATCACAAAACTTTGGAGTTAGAGAGAAAGGAGCATCATTTGGTACCTTCCCAAACTTTGTTCTACTTTTTGTCTTTAATGTTAAATAGTTATTCTAGCTCTCTTGTTAAAACTATAGGAGTTTTGAAAGCAGGCCAAACTATTGCTGCTATGAGTGTTGCAACAACTGTCGCCTTTTCAAGATATAGGCAAGAAGCAAAACCAGTTTCTCAGCAGTCATCAAAATGATAATCTATATGAAGATCTGTGCAGAGATAGTGATCCCCGTTTCAACTTGTGATCATTTCCTTCAATATAATGTATATTTTAGGACAAACTATAAGTTATAGGTTATTGGCGTTGCTAATTAATTTGTTTCTTCAATTGATTACATAGGTTATGTAATTATGGCCTGGATGATAGTTCTGTACAAATGAATGTGGGAAATTATGAAGTGAAGAACTTTTTGTTCTCATTTTGTGCATAGTATCCTGGGAATGTAATTTTTATTTACAAATAAAGAGTATTTATGGCTTTACTACTATTATCTATTTCTATAACTCAAGGTTGAAAACTTTTACCCACCATTGAACATATATGTCGCTCATTTAGCAAGCAATTTTAAATCAAATCAAAGGTGCTTAGCAAATTATGGAGGGTACACTTAGAAAAATTATGCCTGATTCCTGAAGTCTGTTGGTTTTTTGCTCTCTACATTATTTTTCCTCTTGCTGAATCATCAAAAATAGTTAATCCACAACATCAGGATTAATGTATATACTATATATGATTAGCATTCTAGTTTTTTCTCTCTATTCCATATTTGGAAAAAGTTCCTAATCATATATGTTCTGCAACTTTGTTTTCAGCTATCTGGTAGGTACAACAATAGTCATTGGTACTTTCTGGTAGGGAGCCATGTTAATAGAGTAGGGAATCCTGTTTAGATTGTGCCAGTTTGTCTCTGATATCCTAATTTTCATCTGGCTTATCGTTACTTATGACATCTTTGGCGGCCACACAACTCATTGGATTGTAAAGGTAAGCCATCGTTGCCTTTAATACTATTGTAAGGACATGTTCAATGATTAAACCAAAATCATAACTTTTGACCCAAACTATGTATGTGCATACAAGAAAGACTTAAAATTGAATGCATATTGTCTTCTTAACACGGATTCTATCTTTGAATTTGCCTGTCTCATAGGTATTGTTGGTGCTTGTTTGTTACACAGTGTACTTTGTGGTATACAACAAAGAAGTGGTGTATGATGCTCATTATGATCACAGTTTTCTATTCTTGTTAGTGAGATTAAAACCAGACCAGATGCAGTACAACTTGTGGACAAGTTAACGTCCATTGAATTAATTATTTTTTGGTCTGGCCTCTTAGGCCCATACACCTCGAGGGTCGCATTTTTATGAAATGCTATGCTGATTTTTTTCTTCTTCTGGATACTAGGGTTTGTGCTTGTTTTTTTTTTTTTGTAGTTTATGTATACCGCAGTCTGGTAGTGATTAATTAGATTTTACATATACATTTATAAATTCAGACTTATTATGCTATCTTAGATACTTGTATATGTGATCTTTCATAAAATTTGAATCAACTAAAAAATAGCTTATTTTTCCATAATAAAGAGGGGGGTGACTTGTAAATTTCTTCTTCGGGAATGAAACATTGTTTCTGTTATAATAGAATATTGTTAAACTTCTTCTTTTAAGTTTATAAAATGGGATAGACTCTTTCACTGCTACGTGAACCATCCATTCTTTTTTCAATTTTTCTTTTGTATAAGTGACCAGGAGATTGTCCTGGTGTTACAGTTGTAACGATTTGAATTATACAAGTTTCTATGGTCCTAAAGTTTCACTTGCAATACTTAAAAACCCAAGGAAAATTTGTTCACTCAACTAATTTTTAAATTCAATAGGGATGAAGAATTGTTTTTTCTATTTGTCTCATTCTTCTCTATAAGCTGCAGATACTAATGCCGACGTCTTTAATTTGGTTAAACTTGTATTTGGATGGGTTGAGTTATAACCCATGTCCCATAGTTTAGCCCATATAACCCAACCCATCTTGATCCAAATGTATTTCGGTAAGGTTGGGCATTAGCGCAATTATTTTTTCTACCTATATTGAACAGCCCCACTTCAACCCAAATAACCCATTTTCCACCTCTAGCAACTTCTAACTTTAAAGCTTAACCACACTTCTTAAATACTCCCTCAACTACACTTTTCCTCTTAAGTACTAAACTTCATCTAGCACCACTTATAATCTTCACAGGGTATTGATAACTCTTTGAACTAAAGTGTATGCTGAACTAAATTTTCTTACCATTTTCTAGACTAACTCAAAGTCACAAGGTACTACACATGACACCATAATTCTAGTCTAAGCCATAAATTAAATATCCTATGTGTTTTTAGAGCTCTTATCTCAAGAATAATACTCCTTACCACTTCAACAACTAACTTCAACCTCTTACTAGGAATTCACTAGCGCACAATGCATTTATCCATTTATATACCAACATGGCATTCAAGCCTATCATTATGACTACATATGAACTTCTAGGAAACCACCACCTTAGAATTTCCCATATCCTCTAATACCTCTATCAATAACAAATTTCATGCACTATCTCTAAGAAGACCCACCTGAAATTCTTAACTAACTATGACATACACCAAAGCTTTGCCTCAATTTTCCTTTACACTTATATCCTTAGATAAAACAGCATACAATAATTTTTTCCCTAATAAATAACATTTACTCTCTCTAATATAACCCATTGTTCATCCATTTTTATCACCACTATCTCTACATAAGGAGAGGTCAATGAAAGGTTAGAACAATAGGACCTAAAGCATGGAAGAATACTATACATAACTTTCACACTTAACAGAGGCCTGAGGAAAATAGCATCAAATGTATGGATTTATTAACGAGATGTAAACTAAGGACATACATGCCATAATGTAAATTTTACTAGTCCTTAAGGGTGTACCATGAGTTCTGGGAACTGAGCATACTTTGAAACATGATTCACGAGCTTCATGGCTGAAGATTAAATTTCATAAATTCATGGAATAGGAGTCATGCTTCTGAGTGAATTGGCACACCTTATACTAGGAACTGCGAGCTTACATGATTCTGTATAAAGTGCATGAATATAAGCTTGATCATAGAGATGACTTGCAAGGAATGAGTAGAGTGTTGTAATGATCGAAGTACAAAAATTTGCACTGAGATGAGAATGGGTCGAGTTACATCCTCCAATATTATCATGCTAAAACTCACTAGCATCACTACTATAATATAAAAAATTATCTTGGTTCCTTTTTCTATCATCTCCCCCTTAAATTTAAGCCTTCGTTATAAGTCTATGAACCCCTAAAAGAAACTCTAAATTGAACTACAATCACTCTACTATAGAGCTCGGGAAGTAATCAGTACACATATATACTAAACTCCTCCTAAAGGAATATATCTTAAAGTGTAAACACCAATGTTTTACTTCTGAGATACAACTCTTAGCTTTTTATAACACTAATGGTCATTATATAATAACTCAAACACTTACTAACTTAGAATCATCATGAGTATCACCATACCCTGAGTTCACACTTCATTCTTTTAGGATTTCAAACTCTTCTTTCTATTAGCTTAATCATCCACCATTCAAACTTAGATTCTAACACTTAACATGGATAGCCATGCAACTTATCATTCAGTAGTACCCACTTACTACTACTTGATAGGAATCATGAAACACTAATCCACTTATAACTTTATGAACATACTCAACCTTAAAAAGATTCTCTATCCTTCTGGTTGTCTCCTAATATCTATCCTAACAAAATATTAGCATACTCTAAGTACCTCACTTAACTGGTAAATCTCTCTTATAGTACCATTAAATAATCTACAAAACACCTTTTTGGACCCATGGATACATAATATACTAAATTTGGATAAACACTATCCCCACTTCACTGTTGCTACACTTCTAGGCTCATGCTTTTAACTCTAGGTCATGTTGTCGTCGAATTGTGAGAAAGGATCTGAGAGCACATCTAACTTTGGCTTAATGCATGAATTTCATAAATAAGAACAAACTCTTTCAAAATTTGGAACTTAAATAAAACACCTAGGCTTTGGACCTTGAGAAGAACTTCACTATTTGATGTCTTTGAGTTGGGTACGACTAGGTACTTGAGTCATACCCTTGCATACAGGTCGTACCCATATTTCCCTCCCCCTCTCATACCTTGATCAGTCCATGAGGGTAGCACACTATGCACTATATTACATGACCTCCACTTTGTCATAAACAATGCATACGAGTCGTATACTACTCAATCGTATGGAGTAAAGTTTCAACTTAAGTGGACTATTTTATATACAGATGAATATTATGAGTTAGGGGTTGAGTCATACCCTTTGGTTATGACTTAAGGGTGTCCACCCATACCCTTAACAATATATATAACCTTGGAGAAGCCTAGGCTATGAGTAAGGGTACCACTCACACCCTAGGGTATAAGTACTTAGAGAGTCGTACCCATGGACTGGGTTATTTTCCATCTTTTATCTAAGGGCCTTATAGTCATTTCCCATGCCTAAAACCCTAAACACTCTCATGATGTGTGAGCTAATGCTAAAACATTTGAGGCTTTTAACTAATAATAATTTCAAAGTCTTAAGCAATTTTTGTCATTTTTAATTGCTTTATGTCTGATTTTCCAGTAGAAGCTAAGATGCTAGAGAACCAACAAGAATGGAAGCAAATGAGCTAAAATCTGAAGTAAATAAAGGTGAAGTATGGCTGACGACATTTGTGATAAGTCGTTATCCCTGTGATAAGATATCAGCTTCATTGTCAGTAGTAGACATAAAATTAGCCTAAGTTGAATGTTGTGATGACATTTTGTGATAGGACGTCAAAGAGCTGATAAGACGTCAAGACTGCCGTCAGCTTAAGGCAGAACATGTGAGTTCAGGAAAAACCTTGACGACATTTTTGATAGGTCATCAAGGAGATGATAGGGAATCACCATTAGGAAGCGAGTACCAAAAGCATAAAGGAAACTGACAACATTTGTGATAAGTCATCAGCCTCCTAATAGGCTATCACAAATGGTGTCACCTAATCGAGGAATTTCTGAATTTTATTATTTTTTTCCATAATTAGGGTGAACTATTTAAAGCCTTGTTTAGGGTTTTCATAAGAGTTTCAAACCTTAAGTTTTGAGACACGATACTTTGATATTTTTCTCCCTCTTTTTTTGGCTTGAGAAAGCAATTACTTTAAAGAGACTATCATTATTATTTTGGGATTTTCTTTGGTTATTTAATCTGAGAATCTCTAGTTTCTATTCATCTTTTGGTAAGTTCATTTTTCAAAGAATGAATTCATCTAGTTGCTTCGATTATTACGTCATGAGCAGCTAAATTCCTTTAACCTGAATTATGGGATCTAGGGGTAGGTCTTGATAAGGTGCTGAGTGTTCAAGATTCAAAATGTGGTAGGACTCCTTCCTAATTCTGATGTTTTAATTATTATCTGTTGGTTACAAATGATAGATAACACCTGATTTGATTTGCTTGAGAAAGAAATCAAATATTGTGGGAAGTGAATTATCAACAGGGACTTGGAAACACTAAACTTTAGTTTAATAATCAGCGTTGTAACAAGGTTGGTTAACCTGAGGTAAAATTTGGGCAGTGAATATAAATTCCCTAAGTACGAGAGGATTAGGTAATTAAATACTTAAGTAGGTAAAGATACATTTAAGCATACCTTCTCTAAAGATAACTTGTTGTCCTTCCTACCATGAGAATCTTGAACCACTAGTAGCATCTGTCAAGTACCAAAACTCCTAGTGAACATAATTTTGGTTTTTCATAAACTCTTGATTGCACACCATTAAACTAAACTAACCAACAAGTACTTGTTAATTAAAACCCCCCTTTTTCATGAAACATCCAACTATCAGTTGATTAAATTACAAATAACTTACGTTCACACCATATTCCATGTGGGATTTGAACCCAACCTAGTTGGGTTTTATATTGACCATGATCACTTACATTCTCATTGAGAGGTGTAGTTTGAGTGTTATAAAAAATGGCGCCGTTGCCGGGGAATACAATTGTAAACTGAAGTTTGTGTGTGCAAATTTACTGTTAGTTAAGTTTCCTAGTTTTACTTTTATTTGTTGTTTTTGTTTATTTGCAGGATATTTATAGTGTATGCCATGAACAAGAAATTTTGGAGAAACATTATTACCACTTAAACCAAAACCGAACGAATTGGAAGAATGGAAGAACAACAAGAGGCTGACAGATTAGTAGCCTTAGCTAGAGCTCAGGTGAATGTGCAAAATGTCGGGCAATAAGAACGACATCTAAATCCTGAGGATGAAGATTTGGGAGATGAGGAGTTGCTGAATCCTGGTAACCTAAGGCGTGTAGAGCAAATAGATGCACCAGTACGGCGTAATGTTAATGGGAACCGTCCGTTCCGAGAAAGGCAAGATTACCAGCCGGTCCAGTATAATCTCAATGATGATGATGATGGAATGGATGGATAAGGTGAAATGGGTGCAATTATTCCTCCACCGTTGGCACATGGGGCAAAATTCAACATTACGAGTACTATGATTCAACTCCTAAATCTGAAGGGGTTGTTTGGTGGAGTTTCTGGGGATGACCCGAACCTGCATCTGGTGAATTTTGTCACCATTTGTAAATCTTTTGACAACCCAGGAGTAGGTCAAAATGCTATACCTCTGAGATTATTTCCATTGTCTCTTTCTAGGGAGGCAACATTATGGCTAAATAAGCTGACATCCGATTTTATAACCAACTGGAGGAAATTGAAAGGAGCTTTCCTAGAAAGATTCTTTCTGCCTTCAAAGAGGGTAAAGTTAAGGGACGAGATCAACAACATTAGGAAGCTCCCGAATTAAGCCTTGTATGAAACCTAGGAAAGATTCAAGAAGAAGCCGACACAGTGTTTGAACCACAACATGACAGACATACATTTGATGGAGACTTTGTATAGGGCTCTTAACTCTGTTACAAAGCCAATGTAGACAATGTTGCTGGTGGTTGATTTGTTGATCTTACATTCCCATAGGCTTCATAGATGCTGGACAGAATAACCAAACAAAGTCGGGCATGGCATACCAGAGACTTTGTGGTGGCCAACCCCACTACTTCTGTGGGTATTACTGCGGAACAACGTAGTAGAGAAGAAGAGTGTGACCAATACATGGATCACCTTAAAATGCAGATGGACTTGCTAACCAAGCACTTTCTATAAGGCAAGGTTGAAAAGGTGAAAGCTATGGGATCTCAGGATAGAGTTGATGCTGATACAAAAAAAGGGGCGAACTATGTTAATAATCAGAGGGGTTTCCAAGGCAATAGCCAAGGGAATGAAGGTCAGAATGTTTATGATCAGCCTGGTTATAAATATAGAAAGCCAGGAAATTAGAGGAATAACAATGACATGAGCGGGTTATATGTTCCTCCTAGAAATTGTGAGGCTTCTTCAACAAGTTCAAAAAAGATATCCATGGAGGACATGATGGCTAAGTTGTTGAAGGAAGTAGAGGCTACCAACTCTGGTGTGACCACTATAAAGACCGATCTAACATCCATCAGTCAGTTGGTGCACTCACACTCCACCGCAATGAAATAGTTAGAGCAGAAGATGAGCCAACTCTCTGTGGTATTCAACCAGAGAAAGAGTGAAACATTACCAAGTGATATGGTCCATAATCCGCAGAATGATGACTCATGCATGGCTATTATCACTAGAAGTGGTAAGATTTTACCTGGTCCTTCTGTGGGCAAACCTGTAGTTGATGTTGAACTAGAAGAAAGTGGTCTAGTGGAGTCTGAGAATTTGGATTATTCTGATGATGCTCCAGAAAAAGAAAAAGTAAAAGATAAGGAGGTAGTGTTGAAAACTATCCCAAGACCACCACCTCTCTTTCCTCTACAATTGAAGAAGAAAACTGATGATGAAAAATTCAGTAAATTCATGGTAATGCTCAAACAATTAACAATAAATGTGCCTTTGGTTGAGGTACTTGAGAAAATTCCAGGATACACGAAGTTCATGAAAGACCTTGTGACTAAGAAATGGAAGGTTAGCCATGATATAGAGGACAATCTCTTTCATTATGGCACTAAGTACCTTGGCTCTTTCATTAGCCAAGGTACTTAGATCTGGGAGCATTTACCATCCAGTGTACTATTGGGTCCCTAAATTTCACAAAAGAACTATTCGATTTGGGAGCTAGTATAAACCTAATACCACTCACTGTGTACAAGAAACTGGGTTTGGAGGATCCTACCATGACGAATATGTGATTGGTGATGGCAGATAGGTCTGTAAAGTGGCTAGTGGGTATATTACATGATGTATTGGTAAACGTGGATGACTTCTTCTGCCTGCTGATTTTGTAGTCCTAGACTGTGAGGTGGAGTTCATAGTGCCCATCATTTTGGGTAGAACATTCCTTGCAACTGGGAGAGTGATAGTGGATATGGAACTAAATGAGCTGAAGTACAGGTTCAATGACAAGGAAGCAAGATTAAAAATACACTCATCCATGACACCGACAAAGGAGATGGGTGTTTTCTCAATTGTGGATGTATTTTATGAAGATGGTAAAGGGGTATTAATAGGTTGTCTTGGCGAAGTCTGAGTAGTAAAGATAACAAAGTCCTGCCGCGACAGTAAATTAGGCGCTATTGGGAGGCAACCCAAATTTTTTATATTCCAGCAAATTGTTATTTTTGTAGTTAGGTTCTAGTTCAAAGAAGGTGGAATTGATATATCCAGCCAAGTGCTCCTGACGAGATTTTTGGTGGGCTATCACAATTGTGATAAGCCGTTAGCTTTGTCATCAAAAACAACAGTTCTGAGGCAATTTCTATTAAGGCTGATGACATTTGTGATAAGCTATCAAAATTGCAACGACTTATCAGATATGTAATCACAAAAAGCCCAACATTAGTTGAAACTGTGGGCCAAATCTAAAAGACCCGACTCTCCCCACAACTTGGTCTTTCCATCTTCCCGCTTAGTTTTTATTTCTTATAAGTTATTCTCTTTCTATCTTTAGTTTATTTTATTCCTTTTTCAAAGTCGCTCAAACTAAAACAAAAGAAAGTTTCCTTGTATGTGTGGGTTTGCAATCAAAATCAAGAACCTCTCTTTATTTTCTCTTGCTCGTGTTACCACATTGAAGGCCCCCATCAGGTATGATCGAAACCTAGCCTTTCTTTTTAAGTGGTAAGTGATAAATTGATGAAAATCCAAGTTCCCAAGAAGCCTGAACCAAGTTCATCTTGCAAAAATGGCTAAAAATCGTAACTAGGGTTTGCTTTGCAAGATTAAGGTTTAAAAGTTTAGCTAAAAAATGAAAATCGAGTGGATTTTAAGAAAAAAAATCAGACCAAAAATTGAGTTAAAATCAAGTTGGGGTTCTGTTTATAGCTGACGACATTTGTGATAAGCTATCACAAGTGTGACGGCTTATCAGAAATGTCATCAGAAGTCGATAAGAATTTTGTGGGTTCTATTTAGGGCTGACGACATTCATGATAAGCTATCAGAACTATGACAACTTATCATAAATGTCGTCACACCAGGGACCTAGTGGGACCTGAAGTATTACTAAACCCTTTCAAGGGATGTGGAATTTAAATGATCGATGTGTTTGTGTTTATACTATTGAGGGTCAACTAATGGTTTTTTTCTTGCTACAGGTATTGAAAGGGAACCTAAAGGAAAGAACTCAAAATCCATGAGGAAATTGACCAAGGGAAGTGTACCTCAGAGACTCTTCAACGAAGAGTCTGATTATGAAGAGGAAGAGCCTCTGCTCAGGAAGAAAAAGAAGAAGCAAATCCCTAAAATCACTCCACCACCCCCACCAGTTGAGGTGGAGAAGAGTGAAGAAAGTGAAACTGAGCCAACAACATCCGAGCATACAACTTTTGAGCAGACGATCTCTGAGTAATAAGAGTCTGAACATGCTAAATCTGAAGAGCATGCTTCAGATCATCCTGATTCCAAGGGGTATGAGTCTGAGAGACCATCAACTGAGTTCCCTTCTGCTGAGCCACAAGATGATGAAGACTCTCCAATTCGGGGAACTATGGTCAAATGTAAGAATCCTAAAGTCTGAGATGGCACTAGATGGCAGATTACCAAAGCTCTAAAAATCTTCTTCGATGGGCTTCGCAGAACCAACAGAAGACCTGTCAAGAGGCCAATCTTTGAGGAGAAGAGAATCATAACTATGAGGTTAAGCAGGTACCCGGAGGTGGAGCAGAAATTTCATGGATATGATTTGGGATGGACTAAACGAGGAGGAAATTCATTTTTCCCTACACTAGTTAGGGAGTTCTATGAAAACTACCAAGCTCGCTTGGAAAATATGTGTAGAGAAGGAGAGAAAGCAGCTGACCAACCTTTTTTGGGTAAAGTTCAGGTACAGGGCGTAATGGTGGATATTTTTGAAGCAACAATCAACAGGTTCCTTCATGGACCGAACTTCACTCCTCAGGCCACTTTACCTACTTTCTATGATCGATTGAAGCATTAAGAAAATCAACAAAATTGGTTAGCTTCACTCATAGCCGATGGAGAACTGGAATGGCTAACAAATATGAGTGAAAGGATATTCAAGGCCTCCCTGACTTCAGAGAAAAGATTTGGTAGGGTATTGTACGCACGTGGTTGATGCCCACAGATGGTGATAATATCCTCGGGGATGACAGAGCAATATTAGTCGTAAGTTTGGTGGCTAACCTTAAATTGAATTTTGGAGAGATTATTGTTGAAGAGATAAAAATTTGGGACTCGAGGTATGATACAGCATATACCTTCCCTTGTTTAATTATAAGGTTGTGTAGGGCAGAAAATGTGCTGAAGATTGTAGGGTTAGAAGAAGAACTCGACAGGAAGTCTCACAATCCGATCCAAAATGAGGAAAATCAGCCAAGGCTAATGCTTGATAGGGGCGCAGAGATTCCAAATGATCCACCGGTTACAGGTACTAGTTCATCACCTAATGTAGAGGTGCCTGATTCTGAAGCTGTACCTCTAACATCTGCAACAATGGTAGAATCATCAATGCCCAGAACTGAGACAATTGCTCTAGCTACAGTGCCTACAATAGAATTTGCCTTCAACCCTATGAATTTCAGGAGAGTAGCAAAGCATTCCAAGTGGTGCGAGGCTCAGCTTAAACTCTTTGACAAGCAATTTGCAGCTGCAGCTGACAAAAGAGTTAAGGCTGCACTTTAGCCTTACAAGGCTATGCCAGGCTATATTGATGAATTGGAGAACCTCTTTAATGCGTAGTCGAGAGAGAGGTGAGCTCCAGAGATGGCATTATTTAGATTAGACCTAGACAAAGTAAAGTCGGAGGTTGGAAAGCTACATCAACACTATTTTATAGTGTCAGTAGATCAAGTAACTGAGGAGTCTAAGGGACAAATCCTGATTCTTGATCTCACGGAGGAGCCACTAAAGAAAAAGAAAAAGAAAGGTGAGAAGAAAGAAAAAGGAAAGAGAGAGAAACCCAACAGTGATGAAGAAAGAAAAGTAGAAAAAAGGGTAAGAAAGAAGTCTGAAAAGGAGGAGATGAAAAAGGCGAGAATTGAGTCCTTAGTGGACAGTGAGAGATGAGAAGTAGCCATCTGAGCAAGAGCCGCAGGTGCCTCTACTAGTAAGCCTTCAGAGACTGATAGACCAGCTGTACCTAAATAGAGAGAGGCTCTTGATGAAGATGCGGAAGCAGGGTCAGGAACCCATGACCCCCAAGATTGATCTATTCCAGGTATACTCTAACCCTTAGTTTAGATTTTCTTTGATTTTTAGTTGAGGGTGTAGGGTAAATTTGTTGTTGTAAAATTTTGTAGTCAACTAGGAGAAATACTTGTACTTGAGGCAATTGAATTGTTTTTGTGATTTTTGTACACCTCTTCAAGTGGTCTACTACTTTAAACTGAGTGATTTTCATTTAAGTGTGACGACCGTGTATCTTTGTATGGCATTAGTTCTACTAACATAATAATCATTGCTATATAGCTACACGAATTGAATGAGTAGTTGGGTGTGATATACCTGTGCGCCAAGTGTGTGTGTGAGATGTTACTCAGTTCCCTCTATATGCTGAAGCCAGAACTTTCTCGGTTAGTCTTACCTAGATTGAAGGATATGGGTTATGAAAGGATCATAGGCCATTTTAATATTAGCTCACTTTAGCCTAAATGACCTTCCCTATGTGTATCATATCCCTTGATCCCTGTTTTAAGCCTAATTAGCCTATTTCTTTGTATGACACCTTTCACCTTCTCATTTAGATCATAATGAACCTATTTTGGCCCTGGTCCTCCTTGGACACTGTACATCTTGACTTAGGAAAATGGCGTAAGTTGAGGGTGGCTATCATAGGAATGCATGATATAAAATAAGTATGAAGAAAGATAGCATAAAAGAAAATAATAAAAATCTGGGTGTAGAGGAAAAGAGCAATAAAGAGAAAAATTATGAAAAATAATAAGTAATTGAGAAAAGACTGCACACATCCTAAATAATTGTAATCAAGAAAAGAGAAGAGCGGAAAAGGCTAATGAGTGAAACCCCAAAAAACTAGTGTAGTGTCAAGGAGGCTTAGTCACTTTAAATACCATCGAGTATCATACCATCTCCTAGCCTACATTACAAGCCTAAGAGAAGTCCTATAGTGATCCTAGTTGACCTATCTGAAGATCTGGGTAATGAAAATAAGGGCAAGCCTATGGTACTTGGCATACATTGATTGGAACTTCATTCTGAGAGTGAGTGTTTTGATAGTACCCATGGTTACATATATAATTCTTGATATGAGATGAGGGGGATTTCTTTGCGGGGAGGGCACACTGGTTACATTGCTAGTTACTAACTTGTTTGGGTAGTGTAATACTAGTCTATGCATAGTTGTTATAGCTAAATTGATGCCATATCTTGATTCCTGTGTGTTGCATTAGTGTTCTTCATTGTACTTGAATTGAATGACTTTGGAAATGGTGAAAATGTTTTGAGATGATATGGATGATTGACTGCCAAATGTGCTTTGTATTCTCTTTGTTGTGCTGAGTTGCTTGAGGACAAGCAATTGTTTTAAGTTAAAGGTGTAGATGTGTGAGCTAATGCTAACACATTTGAGGCTTTTAACTAATAATAATTGCAAATTCTTAAGCAACCTTTGTCGTGTTTGATTGCTTGATATTTGATTTTCTAGTAGAAGCTAAGATACTAGAGAACCAACAAGAATGGAAGCAAATGAGCTAAAATCTAAAGTAAATAAAGGCAAAGTGTGGCTGACGATATTTGTGATAAGTCATTATCCTTGTGATAAGCTATCAGCTTCATCATCAGTAGTAGATAGAGAATTGGCCTAAGTTGAAAGGTATGATGATATTTTGTGATAGGACGTCAAAGAGCTGATAAGACGTCAAGATTGTCATCAACCTAAGGTAGAACATGAGAGTTAAGGAAAAGCCTTGATGACATTTGTGATAGGTCATCAAGGAGCTGATAGGGCATCACCGTTTGTCGTCAGCGATAGACAGCGAGTACCAAAAACATAAAGGAAGCTGACGACATTTGTGATAAGTCGTCAGCCTCCTGATAGGCTATCACAAATGGCGTCACCTAATCTGAGGAATTTCTGATTTTTATGATTTTATTTCCATAAATAGGGTGAACTATTTAAAGCCTTGTTTATGTTTTTTTTAAGAGTTTCGAACCTTGAGTTTTGAGACACGATACTTTGATATTTTTGTCCCTCTTCTTTTGGCTTGAGAAAACAATTACTTTAAAGAGACTATCATCATTATTTTGGGATTTTCTTGGGTGATTTAAGCTAAGAATATCTAGTTTCTATTCATATTTTGGTAAGTTCATCTTTCAAATCATGAGTTCATCTAGTTGCTTCGATTATTACGTCATGAGCAGCTAAATTTCTTTAACCTGAATTATGGGATCTAGGGGTAGGTCTTGATAAGCTGCTGAGTGTTCAAGCTTCGAATGGTGGTAGGACTCTTTGATAATTTTGATGTTTTAGTTATTGTTTGTTGGTTACAAATAACAGATAACACCTTCTTTTATTTTCTTGAGAAATAAATCAAATATAGTAGGAAGTGAATTATCAACAGGGAATTGGAAACACTAAACTTTTGTTTAATAATCAGTGTTGTAACAAGGTTGGTTAACTTGATGTAAAATCTGGACAGTGAATATAAATTCCCTAAGTTCGAGAGGATTAGGTAATTAAATGCTTAAGTAGGTCTAGAGACATTTTAGCATAACTTCGCTAAAGATAACTTGTTGGCCTACCTACCGTGAGAATCTTGAACCACTAGTAACATCTATCAAAGTACCAAAACCCCTAGTGAACATAATTTTGGTTTTTCATAAACTCTTGATTACAAACATTTAAACTAAAGTGACCAACAATTACTTGTTAACTAAAACCCCTCCTTTTCCTGAAATATCCAACTATAAGTTAATTAAATCACAAACGACTTACGTTCAAACCATATTCCCTGTGGGATTCAACCCAAACCTAGTTGGGTTTTATATTGACAACGATCGCTTACATTCTCATTGAGAGGTGTAGTTTGAGAGTGATATAATGCTAACACATTTGAGGCTTTTAACTAAGAATAATTGTGAAGTCTTGAGCAACTTTTGTCATATTTGATTGCTTTGTGATTGATTTTATAGTAGAAGCTAAGATGCTAGAGAACCAACAAAAATGGAAGGAAATGAGTTGAAATCTGAAGTTAATAAAGACGAAGTGTGGATGACGACATTTGTGATAAGTCATCATCCCTATGATAAGCTATTAGCTTCATCGTCAGCAGCAGACAGAGAATTGTCCTAAGTTGAAAGTTGTGATGTTATTTTGTGATAGGACATCAAAGAGATGATAAGTCGTCAAGATTTCCATCAGCCTTAGGTAGAATATGAGAGATGAGGAAAAACCTTGATGACATTTGTGATAGGTTTTCAAGAAGCTGATAGGGTATCACCGTTTGTCATCAACGTTAGGCAGCGAGTACCAAAAGCATAAAGGAATCTGACGACATTTGTGATAATTCGTCGGCCTCCTAATAGGCTATCACAAATGGCGTCACCTAATCTGAGGAATTTTTGAATTTTATTATTTTGTTTTCATAATTAGGGTGAACTATTTAAAGCCTTGTTTAGTGTTTTCTTAAGAGTTCCGAACCTTGAGTTTTGAGACACGATACTTTGATATTTTTGTCCCTCTTCTTTTGGATTGAGAAAGCAATTACTTTAAAGAGACTATCATAATTATTTTGGGATTTTCTTTGGTGATTTAATCTGAGAATCTCTAGTTTCTATTCATCTTTTGGTAAGTTCATCTTTCAAGGCATGAATTCATCTAGTTTCTTCGATTATTATGTTATGACCAGCTAAATTCCATTAACCTAAATTATGGGATCTATGGGTAGGTCTTGACAAGGTGCTGAGTGTTCAAGATTCAAAAGGTGGTAGGACTCCTTGATAACTTTGATGTTTTAATTATTATCTGTTGGTTGCAAATGATAGATAACACCTGCTTTGATTTCCTTGAGAAAGAAATCAAATATAGTGGGAAGTGAATTATCAATAGGGACTTGGAAACACTAAACTTCCGTTTAATAATCAGCGATGTAACAAGATTGGTTAACCTGGGGTAAAATCTAGGCAGTGAATATAAATTCCCTAAGTCCGAGAGGATCTGGTAATTAAATATTTGAGTAGGTCGATAGACATTTATGTATAACTTCACTATAGATAACTTGTTGTCCTACCTACCGTGAGAATCTTGAACCACTAGTAGTATCTGTCAAGTACCAAAACCCCTAGTGAAAATAATTCTTGTTTTTCATAAACTCTTGATTACAAACATTAAAACTAAAATTACCAACAATTGCTTGTTAACTAAAACCCCCTATTTCTGGAAACATCCAACTATGAGTTGATTAAATCGCAAATGGCTTACGTTCACACCATATTCCCTGTGGGATTTGACCCCAACCTAGTTAGGTTTTATATTGACAACAATCACTTACATTCTCATTGAGAGGTATAGTTTGAGCGTGAGTTAATTCTAACACATTTGAGGATTTTAACTAAGAATAATTGCGAAGTCTTAAGCAACTTTTATCATTTTTTATTGCTTTATGTTTGATTTTCCAGTAGAAGCTAAGATGCTATGGAACCAACAAGAATGGAGGCAAATAAGATGAAATCTGAAGTAAATAAAGGAGAAGTGTGGCTTATTGCATTTGTGATAAGTTGTCATCCCTGTGATAAGATATCATCTTCATCATCAGCAGTAGACAGAGAATTGGTCTAAGTTGAAAGCTCTGACGATATTTTGTGATAGGATGTCAAGGAGCTGATAAGTCATCAAGATTGCCGTCAGCCTAAGGCAGAATACGAGAGCTGAGGAAAAGCCTTGACGATATTTATGATAGGTTGTCAAGGATCTGATAGGGCGTCACTATTTATCGTCAACCTTGGGCAGCGAGTACCAAAAGCATAAAGTAAGCTGATGACATTTGTTATAAGTCGTTAGCCTCCTGATAGGCTATCACAAATGGCGTCACCTAATTCGAGGAATTTTTGAATTTTATTATTTTGTTTCCATAATTAGGGTGAACTATTTAAAACCTTGTTTAGGGTTTTCATAAGAGTTTCGAACCTTGAGTTTTGAGACACTCTACTTTGATATTTTTCTCACTCTTCTTTTGGCTTGAGAAAACAATTACTTTAAAGAGACTATCATTATTATTTTGGGATTTTCTTTGGTGATTTAAGCTAAGAATCTTTAGTTACTATTCATCTTTTGGTAAGTTCATCTTTCAAAGAATGAATTAAATTCGTTTCTTCAACTATTACGTCATGAGAATCTAAATTCCTTTAACCTAAATTATAGGATCTAGGGGTAGGTCTTGATAAGGTGCTAAGTGTTTAATATTCAAAAGGTGGTAGGACTCCTTGATAATTCTGTTGTTTTAATTATTGTCTGTTGGTTACAAATGATAGATAAGACCTGCTTTGATTTGCTTGAGATAAAAATCAAATATAGTGGGAAGTGAATTATCAACAGGGACTTGGAAACACTAATCTTCCATTTGATAATCAGTGGTGTAACAAGGTTAGTTAACATGAGGTAAAATCTGGGTAGTGAATATAAATTCCCTAAGTTCGAGAGGATTAGGTAATTAAATGCTTAAGTAGGTCGAGAAACATTTAAGTATAACTTCGCTAAAGTTAACTGGTTGTCCTACCTACCGTGAGAATCTTGAACCACTTGTAGCATCTGTTAAGTACCAAAACCCCTAGTGCATATAATTCTATTTTTTCATTAACTCTTGATTACAAACATTTAAACTAAAGTGACCAACAATTACTTGTTAACTAAAACCCCCCTTTTTCTGGAAAAATCCAACTATTAGTTGATTAAATTGCAAATGACTTACGTTCACACCATATTCTCTGTGGGATTCGACCCCAACCTAGTTGGGTTTTATATTGACAAGGATCTCTTACATTCTCGTTGAGAGGTATAGTTTGAGAATTATCATCTCACTATATAAATGAGTGTAGCCTCATAAAAATCAATTTTTATGGATCAAACACTCCAAAAAACTATAAAAGTTTTTTGAAACAAGATTGGAGGTTAAGGTTTGGAGGGTGATCTTCAAGAGAAAAAAGGGGAGTCAATATTCTAGGTGATTCAAGTTTTTTATGGCATGAAACTATTACCCTTGATAAATAACTTTAACACCCATTTATTTTACACTTTGATTATTATGTTTACATGGGGGTTTTGAAATAAAATGAAAAAGGGTTTTATTGCGTAATGATGAATAATAATGATTCTTGCTTAGAATTATGTTTATTTTTGTTATTGATGGTAGTTTTTACATGTGAATTCTTCTTGTATGTGGTCTAACATGTGGGTATGGAGTAACCCTAGTCTTGATGATTCCTACCATGAATTGGCCTTCGTAAAGGCCTGAACATAAGGTGTTTGTGAAAATATCTAAGAGAGATGTCTAGTTACATGATGATGATGCTTTGAACTAGGGAAATGGAACAATGTGTATGAATTCTTGGTAAATGATATTGTGAAGGTAAAATAATCCATGTATTCCGTAATTGATTACCTTGATGGTTTGATGAATAAGAAATGGGTTAAATTCCCTAACATGAAAATGAATGTGAATTGTGTGTGGGACTAAATTATGGTATAAAGTCACTAATAAAATGTGAATGTCTTGTAAGCGTCTTGAGAACCATAGTTTGAATTGTATGATGAGTTAAACTAAGGCATTATCCTATTGAAATGGTTGATAAATGAAGGCTCCCATGAGGACCATGTGGTCATGTATAATGTTTAATTGGATAAATAGGTTAAATTCCATATGTGTGGAATTGAATGTATATGGATGCATGGAAAAAGGGTTAGAGTCCTAATGTCGACTAATCATAGTCTTGATAGCTTGATGTTAAACTCCCTTTTCTAATGAAATTAGGGTTAAAATCCCTTGCATAATGAGATCTCATGAGTTAAAAGTTCCTTGCCAAATGAATTAGTAAGGGGTTAGAGTCCCCTATCTAATATGGCATACAGTTAGAGCCCCTTTCCAAATATGTGAGCATGTAGTAAGAGTCCCTTTCTTTAATAAGGGTGCATGAGCAGGTAAAGTCCCTCACTTATATGATTGTGTTTGAGTGGTTAGAGTTCTTCACTTAAAAAGATATATGCGTAGTTAGAGTCCCTCTCTTAAATAGATATGTATGTGGTTAGAGTCCCTTACTTGATGATATGTGAAAATGGGTTAAAGTCTTATGCCTAATGAGGAATGCCTTAATATATAAGTGTGGAAGGTTGAAGTCCTCTATTGTATGTATGATGAATGAGTGCTCCTAAGTGTTTATAAATCTTGTCCCCTTAATTAGCAAGTAATATGTCTATACTTATTGAGAAAGTTATAAATGCGATTGAATATGATATATTGCTTATTTTTGAATGATAATTCTATTTTATCCTTATTCTTGAGTTACATGCTAGCATTCCAACCACTAACCATCTCCAAACGCTATATCCCCATATGGCATATGGGCCAGAGCATACTCTTCTCTTCCTAAGCAGTGAATAGATGATTGAAGTGGTTTGTGAATTGACTTTAGAGTGGTGAGCTTCCTTTCTTCAAAAGACATTCATCCTTGGTCACCTATCTTTAGACTTAGTTTATCTTTTTCTTGGTTTGGCTATTGTCGGTGACTTGTCTGGACATATACATTTCTAAACTTTGGTTGTATAGAGGTATTATGGATGACTGTGGACTAGGGTATGTCGGTTAGTTGATGAACCTAATTAAATGGTTAGACATTGTTTAATTTATGACTTGTGGCATGTTTTTTGCTATCTAATTTTATGGTTGGGATTTACCTAATGCTTGTGATTATTATGATGATGGTGCTGGGTTATTGGGGTAACCTCCTGTTCATATGGCTTGAGGTGCCTATCTGACGTGGCCCAATTTTGGGGTGTGTCAAGTTGATATTAGAGACTAGGTTTATTGTCAGTTGGGTGTCCATAATATCGTGTCGAGTAGAGTCTCTTTTCTGGGAGTAAAGTGCGCCACACTTATAAAAGAGGAGCTATGAGATATTTTAGGAAATGTTTCCTTTTCTTGTGTTTCAATCTCAAGCTATAGAGTCTAAGGTGTTGGATTTCTCTGATTTCTGTTTGATGTCTTTTAGAATATGCCTCCAAGGAGACTTGAGGCTCAAGAAAACGCTTTTGAGGGCCCTATGGATAAATTTCGTCAAACTTCTAGAGTTCAAACTCGGGCTAGGGATGTGGCATCTGACCATCTTTGTGGGGTTCCACCTACCCCACCAACACCGACTATGAGAGTTACCCTCCTATTCTGTCACCTCAAAGGGATGCTACTAATGCCAAGTTTTGTCGCTCTATCAAACTCTTGACTAAATTGGTATCCTCTTAATTGGAGTGTGGTGCTCCAGCTACCGTTTTTTTTTAGGCCACAAGAATTGTCCAATATATGAGGTTGATCCCTCTTATGTTCTCCGGTACAAAGGTTGAGAAAGATCCTCAAGGCTTCGTTGTTGAAATGGAGAAGATCTTCCGAATTATGCATGCTTTTTATATTGAGGCAGTTGAGTTTGTTTTCTACCAATTGAAGTATGTAGCGTATTATTGGTACGAGAGGTGGGAGTTGTCTATAGGTGTTGATGATAGTCCCACTATATGGGAGGAGTTCTCCAAGGCTTTCTTAGACCGCTTTAGTAACGCCCCAAAACCTAATCCCGAGGTGTCACACGGTGCTCAAGACTATGAGTAGCTTTAAGCTAACCCTGTCTGTCTTCTACTAAGCTTGAATATTATAATAGTGGAAATATAGACATAAAAGTCATACTGAATGCGAAAACTGTCTGAAATAACTGAGAATAATCTAAAGTAATGTCTAAAATCTCAATAATAAATAATCTGTATCAAAACTAGTACTCTGACAAGCCTCTTCTACAAATAACTAGTGAGTCACTGGGACAAACCCCCAGCTAAATCGAACTGTCTGAAAATAATACTAAATCATGTAAACTGATAAACTGGAAAATCTGATTGAACAAGTCCCCAAACTATGAGGACTCACCAACTATAGGATGTAGATTGAGATGCTCGGACTACTCACGCTACTGATACTGAGCCCTTGAACCTACATTATGAGACAATGTAGCACATAGACTTATATGTGGATTAGTACTTTGAGGATGTACTGAGTATATAGGGGTGAAATGCATAAGTAAAACATCATCTCATCATCATAATTTATAAAACAATTCATGCTAAATGTAAATGACTCACATAAGCTGGAATATCTGAAATACTGAAATCATGAATAATAATTCAATCATACTTTAAAAATCTAGTGAGTCATAACATTTAGTTCTGAAAGGTATACTTGTATTCTATCCATAAATCATATTTTCTAAGTGTATAAAAAGTTCACTTCTAAAATTTGAAATCTAAAAGTTGTAGTCTGTAACTGTTATCTTTCTATAAAGCATAATATGAGTAAACTATGAGCCTTTGCACTTAGTTTTCTGAAAATCCTTACTATTAACCTGTAGGGGAAATACTTTATCTTAAGGGAGGTTCTCTTAACTGACATAAACCATGTGAGCTACATGGAGTCCAATGTCTCGTCCTCCTATGGAAGAAACCTCATGTTGGGGAGAGGTGTCATACTCTTGCCAGGGAGTATAACATACTTTCCATGATATCGATCACAAACTAAATCTATCATACATTAAAAATGGGAATAATCTCATAATATGTACCTACGTTGGCTACGTAGTTCTGTGGAAGATAGGGCACGCTTATCCCACACTTCCCGCTCAGTGCAAAATACTACTCCCTTTTTATTTACTATGCTCAATCTATTGGAAATCCACTTTAAATCTAGCATAAAGGTTTATCTAAAACCAATTATGTATTTATCTGATAAAATCTATAAATAAAGCTGATTTGAATTTTGTAATCTATAATAATCTAAGAAGTGGATTCCATAGCTAATCTGATGATCGAAAGATCAAAGATTTACTGAAAATCTATAAATAATCTGATAATAGGATGCTTAAAGCATCATCTTTTTTGAAATAATAATATTTAATTTTTGGGTAATAGCCCATGCTTCAATCTCATGCCAAAACATCATAATAATCATGCTTGATATTGAAAACAATGATAATTCATCTCAAAATCTATAAATTACTGCAATAGGCATGAAAATATGAAAATAGACATGTAATTCAACATCTCAAATACTTGAAATCTCAGAATATTGCAAAGAGCAATAAGGGGTATGAACCTAAATTCAAATTTCATGAATAATCATTCAAAATCATATAACTTTTAAATAAAAGCTTGGTTTTGGGCACAAGGATGGATGAAGATTCTTATTCATAAACCCCACATACCTTGATTGATGATAAGATGAAGAAACTTGAGTTATTTATTCCTAATTGAGTTCTTGATTATCTTGCCTTGGGAATACTCAATTTAGAGCTTTCTTGGAGAATCTATGGAGGATTTTGATTTCTTGGAGAAGAAGCTTTGGAGCTTTAAGGTTTTGCTTTAGAAGAGAATGGATGAAATTGGGGATAAAGTGCTTAGAATGGGTTTAATTACTTATTTTGGATGAATTGGGGCCTTGGGAATTAACCAAAATACCCTCTTTAAACTTCTGGGTGGAACTGAAAACGTAACATTTTTCTGATTTGGTTGGCCACTACGACGCGCCACTATCGCGGTGGCTTACTGGAAAATAGACGAGTGGGAACTGGACATTCTCTGTGACACGCCACAATCGTGGTGCCCCTTTGAAATGCCATTTTGTCCACTGGTACGTTGCGCGTATATCGCGTTCGGCTACTGGAAATGGACAATTAGGAAATTGGCCCTCTCCGCGACGCGCCAATATAGAGTTGCTCTACTAGAATGGAACAATTGGGAATTTAGGCATGTTTGCAAAGTGAGGCTATCATGGAGGGCCACTGGAATTTGACAATTTTGATTTTAAACTTCTCCGCGACGTGCTACGGGCCCAAATAACAATGTTTTATGACTGAAACTTTAAATCACCATAACTTCTTAATCGGTATCAAATTTAGGCAAATCTGATATCGTTGAAAGATAATTCAATTTCCCACACAATGGGAGGTCTAAATATGGAAAATTATACACGAAATAAATATTCTTTATTTTGTAAACTATCCCTTAACATTCTAGGAATGAATTTAGGCTAGGAAAAGTACGGGGTATTACAGTATCTCCCCCTTGGGAATATTCATCCTCGAATATAGCTAGTTAAGATGAAAATACTGGGGAATATAGGGATATAATCTATCATGCACAACTAAAATAAACTGAATGGCTTAATCTTAATTAAAAATGAGCTACTAAACTAAACTGATCTATAAGGGCATGAATTCCCAGGAAAATAACTACATAGCTGAATCTGAGAATGGGAAAAATTTGAATGAAGGAAAACTATTACCTTCAGCTGAATATGAATTTAGGGAGAAGAGATGAGGATACTTGGTATTCATGTCTGCTTCTGCTTCCCAAGTAGCGCCCTCAACGGATTGATTTTTCCATAGAACTTTGACCAAGGGAACTTATTTATTCCTTAGTCTACGAATCTGATGATGAAGAATCTCCACTGGTACTTTTACGTAAGAAAGGCTATTCTGAATATCGGTACTTTCTTGAGGAACTATAACAGCTGAATCATCCATGCACTTTTTCAACAAGGACATATGAAACACTGGATGGACTGAGGATAAATCTGTGGGTAGCTCAATCTTATACACCACCTTCCCAACACGACTTAAAATATGGAAGGGACCTACATAACGGGGACTAAGTTTCCCCTTTTTTCCAAACCTCTCCACCCCTTTCATGGGTGAAACTTTCAAATACATAGGATCATCAACTTCAAACTCAAGGTCTCTTCTTCTCACTTCGACATAGGATTTCTGATGACTCTAGGTTGCTTTTAATCTTTCTATGATCAATTAAAATTTCTTCATGGCCTCAAAAACCATGTATGGACCAATCAAGGTAGCCTCACCCACTCCGAACCAACCAACTGGCGATATACATCTTTGCCCACAAAGAGCTTCAAACGGAGCCATCTAAATACTAGTAAGATAACTGTTATTATAAGAAAATTCAATCAATGTTAAATGCTCATCCCAACTACCTTTGAAATCAAGAACACATGCCCTCAATATATCCTCTAAAGCTACCTGACCATCTATCTGCGGATGAAAAGCTGAACTGAGATGAACTTGACAACCAAGACCCTTCTGAAAGGCTCTTCAAAACTAAGAGGCAAATTGAGTACCACTATCGGATATGATAAATAAAAAAACTCCATGAAATCTAACCATCACTCAAATATACAACTTAGCATAATATTCAACCATATAAGACGTGTGAATTAGAAAGAAATGCGCTGATTTAGTCATAATACCCCGTACTTCTACCTAGCTTAAAATCATCCCAAGTATGTTAGAAACATACTTTGAAAGATGAATCCACTTTTATATATGTGGAATTTTTTAAATTTTCACTTTTAGTCATATGGGAAATTGAATTAGCTTTCCAACAATATAAATTTTATCCAAATCTGGTATCAGTGTAGAAAGTTATGGCCGTTTTAAAAAAAAATAGTAAAAATTTCCTAGGTACGACATTGAGGGATGATGAACCATCGATCTAGAGATGGACCGTCACCAAAACCGTCACAGCGGAGGCAGTAAGACCACCTTCAGCCTAAGGGCGACGGCTCAGGCCGACGGATAATCGAGCTAGCGATGGACCATAGTCCAAGCCGTCACAGCAGAGGCAGTGAACCCATATACTACCCAGGTGCGATGGTCAGGACCGACAGACCGTTGACCCATCGATGGACCATCGCACCCACCATCGCATAGTTTATTCAGTTATTTTAAAGTTATTTTTAAAAGGGTATTTGGGTCTTTTTCCACCTGTTTTAACTTCTAATTATATCAGATCAAGGATCATAAGTCGATTATCCATCTTCAACATCAAATTAGGGTTTTATCTAAAAGATAATCCCTAAGAATAAGATCCAAATCATTCTTCAAGAAACTAAGAGATTCAAGTTCTTTGAGGCCAAGAACTTTAAGAAACTCACAACCCAAGTATGTCATGTGTGTATTCATGGGTCCCTTTCACCCATGAAGCTCAAGAATCTCTTTTTAAAATCCAAGCTTTTGTATTTATGAATGTTCATGATTTAAATTGAATTGAAATTCATGTTCATGATGTTGTGGGGGTTTTGATTCGTGTTTTAAATTACCTATTCCACTGATTGACCCTAGGATGTGGTGATTTACATAATAATTATGATAAACCCTTAAATTTACATGTTGATTGATGTATCTATGATTATTAGATGTGTTGATAATTGTATAACCAAAGCATGCTCCCCATGTGTTCGATTAAATGCCTACGTGAAGTAAAAGTTCCATACTAGTATGATACTATGAAATCCCCAATCATGTACAAGTTTATGCATGTCATATATTTGATGAAATGTCTTAGTCAGTGAATTATGGATACACGTGTAACCATTGTGGTTCTTTAGAACTTCTACTTCATGAAATCTCCAACTTATTGTATAATGGATTGTGATGTTGGTCAGGTATTTAAGAATGTCATGCTTTTTCAGTTTCATGTTATCGGGGGTACTTGTACCCGACAATTTAGCTATGTGCCTAAAGTCAGTGTTATGTTTTCAAGATACTCTCAGTCGGGACATGTCCATAGAACTCACTCAGTCATGTGACTCAAGAAAGATCAGTAATATAGTTATCTTAGTACTATTCTTTTAGTCAATGGAACTCCATTAATTTAGTCCAGTTCAGTTAAGTAATCCATGTTCATTGTCTATTCATATGGGAGTACGAATTAGCATCGAGTGAACCCAAGGATGGGAACAGACACTGTCAAATGAGGGTGAGATTCTTAGAAGTCTTCCTTGCATTCTAGAACTATGTAGCCATCAAAGGTTGAGACATCAACACTGTCAAATGAGGGTTGATGAGGTGGATAAACACTTTCAGATGAGGGTCCCACCATTCTGTTTTGGGGACACTGTCAGATGAGGGTCACCCACAGCTTGTCCTTATCGGTGCCGCGGTATTGACACTCTTCCAATTGGGGTTATATATTGGACCCTAACTCAGCTATAATGTATTATTTGGGGCATGTCGGTTAGATGACTATTTCCCACAGTTTTAGTACAAAATCAGGACTGTTAAACACAATTATTTAATCTCAGGAATAGAACTCAGATAGTTCTATGGGATTTAGGACTGTTAGATACAGTTGCTTAGTATCAGTTATTTCAGTTATACAGATATCAGTATCTCATGTTATCAGTACTCAAAATCAGTAATTATGTTATCACAAACTCAGTTACAGTTATTATGTATTCATGCATGTATTCTCATGTTCATGTTATTCAGTCAGTTAGTGTAGTTCATGCATATGAGCCCTTTATATTCAGCCTGCCTCACATGCATACTAGTATATTCAAACATACTGATACATTTGTGCTATGGTATTTTATACCATAGGTTCAGAAGCACGAGCTCCAGAGCATCAGTAGCATTACAGTCTCAGCAGTCAGAGTTAGAAGTGAGTCCTTATCCTTCGAGGACATGACCATTACTTTATTATATTATTAATTAATTTATTTCAGTAGTTGGAGTTATTTGGGGACATGTCCCATCAACTCTTTGTTCAGACAGTTCATTTAGTAAGAGGCTTTTCAAACTATCATGTTCAGACAGTTTATTTCAGGTTTTGTTTTGGTATGGTGATACCATATCATTCAGAGATTATTTTATCAGTTTTGAACCTTATGTCCTTACAGTCTTTATTTCCACATTTATACAGTATATTATGTAGTGTTTTGGTACAGATATCAGTCATGGGTTAATTCGTGGTCCTTCGGGATCATGAGCACCATATAGCATTTCGGGTACTTGATTCGGGGAGTTACAAACTTGGTATCAGAGCCTAAGGTTCAATAGAGTCCTTGGAGGTCTAAAATCTGCATCTAGTAAGGTCTTGTACATAGGTGTGTTGTATGCCACATTTATGTGCTGGAGGCTATAAGATGTTTTTGGAACATTTTCCCTTCTTTTAGTATCCATGTCGTGCCAGTGAGAATAATATCCAGTAAATCACTTAGTCTGGTCTAATACATTTCTCCCTTTCTTTTATACTACATGCCTCCCAAAAGAAAAAATGGGAATCAACCAGCCTCTCATCCCGAAGAACCTTTTGGTGAACATGTTTCTCTTGTAGAGTTCATAGATGCATTCACTACTCTTGCTTAGTTAGTTGTTGCTCAGAATTAATGACCAAATGTTGTTCTGGCCAACCCATTTACCAATTCAACTGCAGCCAGGATTCAGGACTTTACCCGAATAAATCCTCTATCCTTTCTCAGGTCTAAGTCAGATGAGGACCCTCAAGAATTCGTCGATTAGGTTTTGAAGGTTACAGACATCATGGGGGTTTATTCTTATAAGAGTGCTGAGCTAGCTACATATTATTTGCAGGATGTTGCTCACACTTAGTTTAAATAGTTGAAGTTAGAAATGCCAGATGATGTAGGGCCTATTGAGTGGGAGGAGTTTGTCACCACATTCTTAGATAGATTCTTTCCCCTAGAGCTGAGAGAAACTAGAGTATTAGAATTTATCAACCCTAGGAAAGGCAAAATAACGGTGAAATATTATTATCTTAAGTTTACTCAATTAGCCAGTTATGCTCCTCATGTGGTTACAGATAACAGGGCCAAGATGAGTAAGTTTATTTCTGGGGTGAATGATAGTATGGTCAATTAGTGCAGGTCCGCGATGTCGAATAGTGACATAAACATAGCCAGGCTTATGAATCATGCTAAGAAGATAGAGGAGCAAAATATTAAGATGAGAGAGAAGCAGAATAAGAGAGCAAGGATAGGTAGTTTCAACTTTGCTCTGCCCAAATCAGAAGTAGAAAACCATTCTCAGTTTTGTCCTAAGTCATCAGTTCCAGCTCCTTCTTTGTCCAGTGCTCTAGTTCCTAATTTCAGGGATGGTAAAAGAAATAAGGCGCTAGGTTCTAAGTCTCAGGGCAGTGTCAGCAATGCTCGAAATAATCCCCTTTGTCAGACTTATGGTAAGAACCACAATGGTGCTTTCAAAGCTGGTAGCGATGTCTGTTTTAGATGTGGAAAGCTAGGACACAGAGTAAGAGATTGTCCCCAGTCAGGTTATTAGGGTCAGCAGAATCGTTCGCTAGCTCAGTTTGGTCACCCAAATCAATAGGGTGCCACGTCCAGCGCTACTAGTGGGCAACACCCAAATTGACTTTATGCTCACCAGTCCTAGCAAGATCAGGAAAATTCTCCTAATGTGGTTACTGGTACATTACATATCTTTCATGTGCATGTTTACGCTTTGCTAGATCCAGGATTTTCTTTGTCTTTTGTTACTTCCTATATTGATGTTGATTTTGAAGTAAGTCTCAAAATTCTAGTAGATCCCTTCTTAGTCTCTACCCTAGTGGGTAAAACCATCATAGCTCAGTGGGTATACAGGAACTGCCCGGTTATGATATTTCAAAAAGTCACTTCAGCAGACTTAGTAGAATTAGAGATGACTGATTTTGATGTTATTCTCAACATGGATTGGTTTCATTCCTACTATGCCACAGTTAACTACAGAAATAGAATAGTTCATTTCTAGTTTCCAAATAAACCGGTCCTAGAGTGGTGGGGTAGCACTTTGGCTTTCAGTGGTCAGCTTATTTCCTACCTTTGGGCATGGAAAATGATATCTGAAGGATGTGTCTATCATCTTGTTCGAGTTAAGAAAACTAGTTCTAAAACTCCTAGTCTCGAATCAGTCCTTGTTGTGAATAAATATTCAGATGTCTTTCCCGAAGATCTTCCAAGAATTCCTCCCGAAAGGGAAATAGACTTTGGCATTGATCTTCTTCCAGATACTCAGCCTATATCTATTCCTCTATACAGAATGGCACTAGTAGAACTTAGAGATTGAAAGAGCAGCTGAAGGATCTCTTAGATAAGGGATTCATCAAACCCAGTATGTCCCCGTGAGGCGTACCAGTCTTATTCATTCGCAAGAAAGATGGTTCTCTCAGAATGTGCATTTCTTACCTTCAGCTTAATAAAGTCACGATCAAGAAAAAATATCCTTTTCCCATAATTGATGACTTGTTTGACCAACTTCAGGGTGCCAGCTATTTTTCTATGATTGACCTCAGATCAGGATATCATCATCTTAGAGTCAGAGAATGTGACATTTCAAAAATAGCTTTCCGTACTCGGTATGGTCACTTCGAATTCCTAGTCATGTCCTTTGGTCTTACCAATGCCCCAATAGCTTTCATGGATTTGATGAACTGGCTGTTTAAGAAGTACTTGGACATGTTCGTCATAGTCTTCATAGATAAGATTCTGGTCTATTCATGCATTTAGTGTGATCATGCAGACCATCTAAAAATTGTACTTCAGACCCTCAGAGATAATCAGATGTTCTCCAAATTCAGTAAGTGCGAGTTTTGTCTAAGGTCTGTAGCATTCCTTGTTCATATAATTTTCGGTGATGGCATTAGGGTTGATCCTCAAAAGACCAAAGCAGTAAGAAACTAGCCCAGACCTATCTCTCCATTAGATATCAGGAGTTTCTTGGGTTTGGATGGCTATTATAGATGGTTTGTTGAGGGATTTTCTTCTAATGCATCCCCTATGTCTAGATTGACTCAGAAGAAAGTCAAGTTTTACTGGTCAGATCCTTGCGAGAAGAGTTTTCAGAAGTTGAAGACTCGACTCACCTTAGCTCCAGTCTTACCTTTTTCAGATGGTTCAGATGGTTTCATAGTGTATTGTTATGCATCCAGAGTAGGTTTGGGTTGTGTCGTCATGCATCATGGTAAGGTCATAGACTACGCCTCCAGGTAGCTTAAACCCCATGAGAAGAATTATTCTACTTTTGATCTTGAGTTAGAAGCCGTAGTTTTTCCCTTAAAGATTTGGAGGCATTATCTCTATGGTGTTCATGTTGATATGTTCATAGATCATAAGATCCTTCAGTATGTCTTCTCTTAGAAAGATCAAGATCTTCATCAGAGAAGGAGGTCAGAGCTCTTGAAATATTATGACATGAGTTTCCTTTATCATTCGGAAAAGGCCAATGTTGTGGCCGACACTCTTAGTAGACTTTTTATGGTTAGTGTTACTCATTTGGAGGACAGTAAGGAGAAGTTAGATTAGAAAATCCATCAGCTTGCAAAACTAGGCGTTTGCTTAGTCGATTTAGGGGAGGGTGACAGATGGGTTAAGAGTAGATCAGATTATATCTAGTTTCCAAGGTGAAAGATAAGTAAGTTAGAGATCCCAGCCTTTTCAAGTTAAAAAGAGTCAGTCAAGGATCAGAAAGTAGAGGTTTCCTCCCAAGGGGAATATGGTGTATTTCATTGTTAGGGTCATATATGTGTTCTAGGTGTAGACGACTTAAGGTAGCAAATTCTTGCAGAAGTGCATGGTGCGCGCTACTCTATTTATCCAAGGGACACAAAGATGTACCGCACCCTGTGGGAAATCTATTAGTGGAGTGGGATGAAGAGAGATGTTGTAGAGTTTCAGGCTAAGTGCTCTACATGTGAGCAGGTTATGATAGAGCATTAGAAGCCTAGTGGTTCCATACAGGAGTTCAGTATTCCCACTTAAAAGTGCGAAGAAGTTAACATGGACTTTGTGATTGGTTTGCCCTGTACTCATCGCCAACATGATTCAGTCTGGGTCATTGTAGACAGAATAACCAAATCAGCTCATTTTCTTCTATTCCACACCTCTTATTCAACAGAGTATTATGCCAAACTCTACATCAGAGAGTTGGTTAGATTGCACGGAGTTCCATTATCTATTATCTCAGAAAGAGGTACCCAGTTCACCTCTCATTCATGGAAGTCATTCCAAAAGGGTCTTGATACCCAAGGTCATCTCAGTATAGCCTTTCATCCTCAGATAGATGGTCAAGAAGAAAGGACTATTCATGCTATAGAAGATATTCTAAGGGCGTGTGCAATCGATTTCAAGGGTATTTGGGATGACCACTTGCCTTTGATTGAGTTTTCATACAACAACAGCTATCATTCCAGTATTTGAATGGCTCCATTCGAAGCTCTCTATTTTAGGAGATGAAGATCTCTAGTAGGTTGGTTCAAAGTTATTGAGGCCTCAATTATAGAGACTGACTTAGTATTTGATGCCTTAGAAAAAGTACAGTTGATCAGAGAAAGACTCCGGGCTACTCAGAGCCGACATAAGTCTTATGCAGATGTGTGCAGAAAGGATCTCGAGTTTGAGATTTGTAATTATGTCTATCTAAATATCTCTCCAATGGAGGGAGTGAAAAGATTCGTCAAGTAGGGAAAGCTCAGTCCCCGATATATCGGTCCCTTCAAAATTCTTAGTCATTTTGGCAAGGTAGCCTATGAGCTCGAATTGCCTTCAAAACTAGCCTCAGCTCATCCAGTCTTCCGTGTCTCTTTGATCAAGAACTGCATAGGTGACCCAGTAGTTGTAGTCCCTATTTAGAGCATAGATGTTCAGAATAACCACTCTTATGATGAGATTCCAGTCCAAATTCTTGACTACAAGACTCGTAGACTGAGGAATAAAGAAGTCCTTCTAGTCAAAGTTCTCTGGCGAAATAAGTCTGTTGAGGAAGCTACTTAGGAACAAGAAGCAGATATGCGAACCAACTATCCTCACCTCTTCTCTGCCAACTCAGGTCTAGCTCAAGGTAATAGTTTTCCCAAAGCTTTTCAGTTTCATATTCAGATTTTAGTTACAAGCTTGGTATCCATTTCATGTTAAGAATTCCATTATAAACTTAGTATTAAATACCATTGCATATTCAGTCATGCATTCACTCACCATTTCAATTATATAATCATGTATTATATATGCATTCTCATTGTAAGAAACTTAGTTCCTCTAAATACTTAGTCATGCATTCATGAGTTAGTTACACATGCATTAGCTATGCATGTTTAGTAGGATGTATTCAGTTATCAATCATGTCAGTCATAAAGTCATTTTTTAGTTGTTTATGTTCAGTATGTACTTCAGCTTATCCTTTCTCCCATCTCAATCAGTCACATTCGAGGAAGAATGTTCCTAAGGGGGAGATATTGTAATAACCCATACTTCTACCAAGTTTGAAATAATCTCGAGTATGTTAGAAACTTACTTTGAAAGCTGAATACACTTTTATATTAATGGAATTTTTACAATTTTCACTTTTTTTCATGTGGGAAATTGAATTATCTTTCCAACAATACCAATTTTATCCAAATCCAGTATCGGGATAGAAAGTTATGGTCGTTTTACAGAAAGCAGTCAAAACTGCCCAGGTGCGATGATGAGGGCCGATAGACCATCGAGCTAACGATGGACCGTCGCCCAAACCATAGAAGAGGAGGCAGTGAGACCACCTTATGCCTAAGGACTATGGCTCAGGCCGACGTACCATCGAGCTAGCGACGGACCGCTGCCCAAGCCATCAGAGCAGAGGCAGTGAACCCCTATTCTGCCAGGTGCGACGGTCAGGACCGACAGACCATCGACCCAGTGATGGACCATCGTACCCACCATTTCATAGATCGTTCAGTTATTTTAAAGTTATTTTAAGAAGGGTATTTTGTTTTTTTCCACCCGTTTTAACCTCTAATTATATTAGATCAAGGCTCATAAGTTCATTATCCATCTACAATATCAAATTAGGGTTTTATCTCAAAGATAATCCCAAGAACAAGATCCAAATCATTCTTCAAGAAACTAAGAGATTCAAGTTCTTTGAGTCCAAGAACTTCAAGAAACTCACAACCAAGGTATGTCATATGTTGATTCATGGGTCCCTTTCACCCATGAAGCTCAAGACTATCTTTTAAAATTCCAAGATTTGTTTATTTATGAATGTTCATGATTTAAATTGAATTGAAAATCATGTTCATGATGTTGTGGGGTTTTTATTCGTGTTTTAAATTACCTATTCCAATGATTGACCCTAGGATGCGGTGATTTACATAATAATCATGCTAAACCCTTAAATTTACAAGTTGATTGATGTATCTATGATTATTAGATATGTTGATGATTGTATAACCAAAGCATGATCCCCATGTGTTCGATTAAATGACTAGGTGAAGGAAAAGTGCCATACTAGTATGATAATATGAAATCCCCAATAATGTACAAGTTTATGCATGTCAAATATTTAATGAAATGTCTTAATTAGTGAATTATGAATACATCTGTAGCCATTGTGGAACTTTAGAACTTCTACTTCATGAAATATCCAACTTATTGTATTATGGATTGTGATGTTGGTCATGTATTCAAGAAAGTCATGCTTTGTCAATTTTATGCTATCGAGTCCTGGGGGAACTTGTACACGATAATTTAGCTATGTGCCTAGAGACATTGTCATGTTTTCAAGATACTCTCAGTCGATCCATGTCCATAGAACTCAGTCATTCATGTGACTCAGGAAAGCTCAGTAATATAGTAATCTCAGTTCTATTCTGTTAGTCAACGGAACTCTGTTAATTCATTCTAGTTCAGTTTAGTAATCCATATTCAGTGTCTATTCAGATGGGAGTAGGAATTATCACCGAGTGAACCCAAGGATGGGAAAACACACTATCAGATGAGGGTGTGATTCTTAGAAGTCATCCTTGCATTTCAGAACTATGTAGCCAACATAGGTTGAAACATAAACACTATCAAATGAGGGTTGATGAGGTGGATAAACATTGTCAGATGAGGGTCCCACCATTCTCTTTTGGGGACACTGTCAGATGAGGGTCACCCACAGCTTGTCCTTATCGGTGGCGAGGTATTGACACCCTTTCAATTGGGGTTACAAATTGAACCCCAACTCAGCTATAATGCATTATTTGGGGCATGTCGGTTAGATGAATACATCCCATAATTTCAATACAGAATTAGGACTGTCAGATACAGTCACTCAGTTTCAGGAATAGAACTCAGATAGTTTTACAGGATTGAGGACTGTCAGATACAGTCAACTCAAAATAGTACAGAACTCAACTAGTTCCATTAAAACCTAGACTGTTATATACAGTCGCTTAGTATCATTTATATATATATCAGTATCTCATGTTATCAGTACTCATACTCAGTAATCATGTTATCACGAACTCAATTATAGTTATTAGGTATTCATGCATGTATTCTCACGTTCATATTATTCAGTCAATTAGTACAGTTCATGCATGTGAACCCTTTGCATTAAACCAACCTCACATACATACCAGTACATTCAAACATACTGACGCATATGCGTTATGGTGTTTTATACCATAGGTTCAGAAGCGCGAGCTCCAGAGCATCAGTAGCATTCTAGTCTCAGCAGTCAGAGTTAGCAATAAGTCCTTATCCTTCGAGGACATGAACAATACTTGATTATCGTATTAATTAATTAATTTCGGTAATTGGAGTTAGTTAAGGACATATCCATCAACTCTTTGTTCAGACAGTTCAATCAGTTAGAGGCTTTTTAGTCTATCATATTCAGACAGTTTATTTTAGGTTTTGTTTTGGGATTGTGATACCATATCATTCAGAGATTATTTTATCAGTTTTAAACCTTATGACTTTATAGTCTTTATTTCCGCATTTATATAGTATATTATGTAGTGTTTAGGTACAAATATTAGTCATGGGTTAGCTTGTGGTCCTTTTGGGTCATGAGCACCATGTAGCATTCTGGGTTCCAGATTCGGGGCGTTACAGTCAATCTGTCTACAATAACCCAAATCAAATCTTGCTGACGACGCGAATGGGGTAAACCAGCCACAAAATCCATATTCACCTCTTCCTACTTCCAAGTGGGAATACCAAACTCATGCAATGAACCACCAGGTCTTTGGTGCTCTACCATAACCTATTGACAAGTTTCACACTTTGCCACAAACTCAGCAATATCTTTCTTTATACCACTCCACTAATAGATTTCTCGCAATTTGCAGTACATCTTGGTAGCACTGGGATGAATAGAATAACGTGCACCATGTGCTTCCACCATAATCCATTGTCTAAAATCATCAACACAAGGCACACATAATCTACTTTGGTATCTTGGCACACCATCTCTCCCGTAGGATAAAACCTTTACCCTTTGGTCTTTAACTGACTCCTTCAGTTTGACCAAACTAGGATCCTTATTTCGCTTCTCCTTCACTTTCTAAACTAGGGAAGATTTGGAACTAGTTTGAACCCAAACATTCCTTTCAGCTGAGTCAACCAGTCTCATACCCAATCTAGCTAACCGGTGAACTTCCTAAACTAACTCTTTCTTATCATTCTCCACATGAGAAACACCGCCCATAGACAGTCTACTAAGGGCGTCTGCCACCAGGTTGGCCTTTCTCGGAAGATACAACTCACTGATATCATAATCCTTCAACAACTCTAACCATCTCATCTAATGAAGATTCAACTCCCACTAAGTAAACACATACTGTAAGATTTTGTGATCCGTGAACACATCAACATGCACACCATACAAATAATGTCTATAGATTTTCAAAGCAAACACAACAACAGCAAACTTAAGATCATGGGTTGGATAATTCTTTTCATAAAGCTTGAGATGTCTAGAGGCATAGGCTATGACCTTACTTCTTTGCATCAGAACACAACCCAAACCAACTCTGGAGGCATCACAATAAACCATAAAACTATATGTACCATCAGATAATGCTAAAACTGGGGTGAAGTGAGTCGAGTCTTCAACTCCTAAAAACTCTTCTCACAGGAATCTGACCACTAAAGCTTAACTTTCTTTTGGGTTAATCTAGACATAGGAGACTCTATGGACAAGAAAAAATAAACAAAACATCTGTAATAACCAGCTAGACCCAAGAAACTCCTAATGTCTGATGGAGAAATAGGTCTAGGCCAATTTCTTACGACTTCTATCTTTGGGGGTTCAACTCTAATGCCTCTACTGGAAACAATATGACCAAGGAAAGCTACTAAACTTAGAAAAAATTCACATTTGCTGAACTTGGCGAACAACTGGTGGTCTCTAAGGGTTTGCAACACAATTGTAAGATGGTCTGCATGATCATCCTCACTACGAGAGTAGACAAGAATATCATCGATAAAGACTATGAAAAACATATCCAAATACTGTTTGAACACTCTGTTTATCAAGTCCATGAAAGTTGTTACGGTATTTGTTAGTCCGAAGGACATGACTAGAAACTCAAAATGACTATAATGGGTTCTAAAAGTTGTCATTGGAATATCACATTCCGTTACTTTATGATGATGATAGCCGGATCTAAGGTCTATCTTTGAGAAATAACTGGCACCCTGGAGTTGATCAAACAAGTCATCGATTGTAGGAAGAGGGTATTTGTTTTTGACTGTAACTTTATTCAACTGACGATAGTCAATGCACTTATGCAAAGAACCATCTTTCTTTCGTACGAATAGGATGGGAGCGCTCTATAGAGAAACACTAGGCCTTATGAAACCTTTATCTAAAAGATACTTGAGTTGCTCTTTCAACTACTTAAGCTCGATGGGAGCCATACAATATAGAGGGATAAAAATAGGCTGAGTACCGGGAAAAAGGCCAATACCGAATTCTATTTCCCTATTGAGAGGTACCCGTGGCAAATCCTTGGGAATGATATTAGGAAACTCATTAAATACACTAACAGACTGAACTGTTGGAGTCTCAGACTTGGTGTCTTTAACACGAACAAGATGATAGATACGCCCTTTTGAAATCAACTTTATGGATTTAAGATAAGATATGAAATGACTTTTGGGAGACACTGAATTACCTTTCCACTCAAAGACTGGCTCATATGGAAACTGAAACTTTGATACGGCCAAATTACACCTTTCTTATGAGAGAGTAAGCGGTCGCTGTCAAATATAGAACCCAATTGGATTGGGTGTCGAATCCCACAGAGAATACTGTGTTCACTAAATATTGTGACTGCTATTAGACTATTGATCTAATGTTAAAAAATAAAGGGGGTTTGGAAATATTAACAAATTTCTTTTGTATTTATATTACACAAAAGTCCAGCTACTAATAGTAAATGTAGATGTAATTTCAATGAGAATGAATTAACTAGAGTTATGGTCACCAAGATGTTCAAACAATTAGGGTTATGAGTTTGTATTCGAATTCTAACTTATGTATCCAATTGCAAGAATTATTAAATTCTAAGGATTACCTACATATTTCGTAACCTAATGAGTATTTCACCCTTTACTTCTCTCAAACATAAAGAATTCATGCATTATTCATAACACTCTCATGAGGGTTGATCTTGTTAAGGCATCAACCCGTTAACCCAAAGGGTAAACCTATAGAGTTCATGTGAATCACTTCTTTTCCTAATATCCATTTTCTTATCATTAGAGTAGAGTTCATGGGCTCACTTCTCAAGTTTGAAATCAAGAGTTGTCATTAAGATGAAGAAAGATTCATGCAATTTTGATAGATGTTAGAAATCAAACCCATTCACAACCCCAAAATAGTTCTCTACATCAAGGCTCCCATAACCCTAGTTATGGGAGTTTAGATACTCATCTCCATATAAGAAATCAAAGTTATATTGAAGTTCGTAAATAACTTTAGAAGAGTACTCACAAAAGTCACAATATTGTTTTTCTCAATCTTTGATGAAAAATATTAAAACTAATAATCAAAATCTCAATCTCTAGATTCAAATCCCAATGAAAAGTAATATAAATCTCTTACTAGAGGAGAAAGTATGAACTTCAAGACAAAAAAATATCCCCACTAAACCCTAATACTTGGTATTTATATATTACCATCTAAAAGGGAGTTAAAATTCGAAATCATAAAATCTGCATCCAAAGTGAAGGCCAAATTAGTGGTCTGTCTCAAAGTTGACGGTCCACTATTTGGCCCGTCGCTGCTAATCTTGGAAGGTCACTTTTTGGATAAAATTGACGGCCAACTCGGTAGACCATTGTAATACTGACGGTCCACCATTTGGTCCATCACTATGTCCTTCAGGGGGCCAAGTTCTGGATGAAACTGACGGCGAACTTGGTGGTCTATCGTAAGAGTGACGGTCCACCATTTGGTCCTTCGCTGAGTTCTTCAGGGAGCCTGGTTATGGATGAAACTGATGGCCAACTTTGTGGTCCATTGTAAGACTGTTGGTCCGCTATTTGGTCTGTTGCAACAAGACCTTAAGTCTTGAGTTCTGTCTAGGCTTAATGGTCAAGTTGGTGATCCATCGCAGGACTAACGGTCCACTATTCCGACCATCACAGGATTTTCTGAAAGTCTGAGTTTTGATTAAATCTGACGGTTAACTTGGTGGTTCATCGCAACACTGACGATCTACCATTTTGACCATCAGAAGTGTTTTTCTACCACTTTTTTGAGACTTTTTCTTCAGCTAGCTCCTTACCCTGAAACATTAAAAACCAGTATTAAACGCAACCTTGGTATCTTTAAAACATACAACTTTCCTAAGAAAAAAATTCAAAATGTTCCATCGAAAGCCGGAATATCAACACCCTCAACTTAAGATCATTGCTTGTCCTCAAGCAACTCAGCATCCAATTTCAATCATGAACCATACCATGACAAGAAACCAACTAATGAATCATTTTGATGTAACCATTCACTCATCATTTCACTCACATGAGTTTCAACCAGCAGGATCTACACCCAACATTGATTGTAATTCAGCACACACAAACATAGATGTCATGTCCCACAGAGAACAACAGAACTAAGAAAAACTCTAGTTGCCCTCACAAAAATGAAGTCCACCACTCTTTATACTACATGGACATAATCTGAACTATCATGCTCATCAAAAAAGTTACAAGCATAGTCAAGGTACCCATAGACTTGCCCTTTCCATTTAACACACCCTCGTAGGCATTCCCTTGACATTTAACACTCCTTCAAAGCTAATTTTTTAGGATCAAATAGGTTTTTTCTTGGCTTATAATGAGGCTTAAAAATAGGCGAGGATACTCTTTTGGGTAAAGTGACTCATTAGGACTTAACTCTCCTTTCCCTAGCATATTCTCAGCCCCAAACAACTATTTTCATCAACTTGCTTACAATCACCCTTAATTTATTCTACATAAATCATAACACATTTTGTTTTAAATAAGCATCAGCCACCCTCAACTTATACTAATGTAGTAAGCTAAGGTGCACAATATCTTTGGACAGATCAGGGCCAAATACCTTTAAACTATATTTTAAACCAACTTTTCACTGGGTACTTACATTTTGACAATAATCACCCTCAACTTAGGTGTTTTGCCTAAGCTTAGGTGCACAATGCCCAATACTGGGCTAGGTTCAGAGTTGAATGCTTATGCCCTAAGGAGAGTTAATTATAGTTATAGGAAATGCAGAAAACTACTAAAAGCTCAAAATGGGCTCGAGTGAGAGAGAAATCATAGAGAGATTAATTATTTAGGCTAAGTGGACTAAAAGACAAATAGGCCTTCCATTCTATCCTATTGAATCAGTTAGAGAATAGTATCATTGACTTGGGCAAGTTATAAGAACTATACTATACAAGAACTCAAGACAAATCCCCACACACATAGAGGCAACTGAATTACACTTCTTCTTCTACTCTTAGGATTTCCATCGCATAATTCATGCACCTCTTACATGTTAATCCAAACGCAGATTCACTAAAGGTTATGCACCCATGCTATATGATTGTAGTAAATAATTGCACACATATGTTCATAGTCTTATTCCAACATCATTCATTATTCATATCTACAAAGGGATACTGAAACAGGGAAGAAAAAAATATTTTATAAATAAGATTAAACAAAGATATTTACATCACAAGCTTAGGAAATTAGAAATGCAAAAATAAGACACCCTAGACATACCGATTCTACTAGATATCACATGGAGGAAAGAGAGATCAGTAACACACCCCACCATTGTACAAGTACACCAACCCCACAGAAAAATAGATGCATTGTCCTCAAAGAATTGATTTAAAGTACAAGTAAATGGTTTTACTTGTTTTGCCTCTTATTAATATGAGGCGTCTGTGAAATGTGGCGAGGCTCCTGCGTCCTTACCTGGTGCAATGTTTTCCCCTATGGTGGTAGGGTAACTCACAACCTCACCCTCCAAGATTGGAGGAATCATCTCTCGAACTGATCCTACACTTTGCCCCCTTCCTGGAGCAGCACTAGTGGATACCCTTGCTGTTTCATCTTATTCTTTCTTTCTCCTTTTTTCTTCATCTTCCAGTGACTTATTTCAATCTCTCTTAATAACATGTTGTTCTTGTTGTTCTGGTGTATTTTTACTCTCTTTCTCCTCTTTGCTTCTTTCCTTGCAACTTTTTCATCCATTTGCTTCTTCTCTTTGTCTTTCATTGGTCATCCCATCAAGTCCAAAATACCCCTATCAACATCACTTTCCACTAAGGCTAGGTTAAAAATAGGCTGTTATGGCTACCTACTCTTTAACTCTGCAATATCTGCCTTTGCTTGTTCAAATTCAGCCATCAGCTTGGTAAGGTCAGGAAAGGACAATGAATCGAGCCTTTTGTTGATACAAAGTTCCATGGTGTCTATCCTAGTCTGAATGGTTTGGATTAGATGAATTGAATCAGTTATTATTTCATCAATAAAAGGCTTGAAGTCTGTAGCCCACTTATCTAGCTACCTCTGAAACCTCTTTTGTATCTTCATTGACTTAACAAAGTTTTTTGGTGTGAACCTGTACTTAGAAAAATCTGTTGCACCTATAGATTATGCAGAAGATGACCCTACATATGTGACTTGGGGTACGTACTCAGGTGGCACATAGGTGGTAATGGGAAAAGGGATACTTGTGGGAATCTCTGTAGCATCAGGAGCTGGTACAGGTTGAGTCTGGTAAGCTGGAGGCTTGGTGACATGCATCTTGAACTTCTAGAAGTCTTTTAACTTCTCAAGGTCCTATTTGTGTATAGCCTAGATTTCATTGTCTACTCTTTAAATCAAGGGCACACCAGCCTGTCTGTATAAAATCATGATTAAGCACAAAATGGCAACTAATTAGAGAATTTGTGTTCCCTCACGAATATGTCATCTGCAATTATCTGGCCAAAGTCAAGTTGAAGCCCTGAGATTAAGCTTTCCACCAACACGGCTCTGTGTTTATCCAAGTTTCCATCCCTTTTTGTTGGCATTAACCTCAAGAGAACAACAACCCACTAGAATTTATCCTTAAAACTAAGGGATTATTTTGCAATACCCTCCCGTCAGTTGGTCAACCAAGAGGGGTTACCATCCTCAGTCAAGAATGAGGACTCCCAAGGCCTTTGAGTGGAAACATTTCTCAATCTGTACTTAAGATCAGGCACAACAAGTGAGGCCTCGTACTCTGGTCCAAACAATATCCTATTGATTGTTCGGGATCAAATATCAACAGTGACTCCTTGGATAGGTACAGACTTTCTGTTCGGCAAATTTGTAATTGATGTCCCCTTTGGAAAATCCTGTTCTACTAGTACAAGATAATTTGCAAAGAATTCTCTTACCCAATTCAGTTGATAAGATCCTTGTGGCTGGCTAATCTATGCTAGTTCATACGCATTGAATTGACATTCAAACTCAAGATATTCATGTAAGTCCTTGGTCATAATCTGATGTTCTTCTGAAAATGACCTTCCGATCCCTGTCGTTGTAGGTGTCAACCATCATAGAACTTCTCACGTGATCCTTTTATCTACCACCTAATCACCTCTCGAACTTCAGGATCCTTACGTCTGACCATGTTAGAATCCACAGGTTCAGTTTCTACATTATCCACTTTAGTTTTCCTTTCTACATTGGCATCCTTCGTTTCAACATCAGCAGGCTCAGGTGTAGTTGCAGCAACTGTGGCCTCGTCTGGGCTTGAACTGGTACTGCTAGTACTATTATCACACTCTTCTTCAGATTGGGAGAGTAGGGGAATTTCCCTTCTACATTGTCTGGTGTTGTATCCGGATGTGGGTTTGCCTCCACCCCTTTGAGATCTTCCTCCTCTGTTTACTAGTAGTTTGGGAGCCATAATACCTAAAAAAGAGGTTAGAAATTGGTCCACAACAAAAATCTATCAAATCAGTGAATTTCATGACTTGACGGTCAAAATGGTGGTTCACCAATGGTGGGACAGTCCACCACTTTAGCCGTCGAGCCTTATCCAGTATCCTAGAATTTTCATAGCCCTGCGATGGTCTAGTTTGTGGTTCGTCTCAAATCTGACAGTCCACTATTTCAACTGTCGCACCCCTTTTTTCAGGTTCAACTTTCAATTTGGCATATATTCGAGCATTTGCTGAGCAACATTATTTGGTTAACAACATTTGACAACAATAACACCATCAAGCATAACTTTTCATATTTTAATCTTGTAGGTTACTCAGACTTTACCTAAACAGATTATGCTAAACCTCTTACTTCAAGACCTTCAGCAATTCAAGGCAACAGAACTATAACAAGATGCTAATTACTTTACAAAACAACTTGCCAAATACAACCCACAGCTGAATGTCTCATTTAGACAAAGAAGAATAGAATTATGTGCATACCTTGATTTTGCCGGGAGACAAGCTTGTAACTTTAGAGAACAAGACTAATTCAAACAACTCTTCAATTGTAATCTCAACTTGATTGTGATGTAGAGAACAAGAAGAATGGATGTCTTTAGTTAGGAGAAAAAGAAGGAGATGTAGAGTCCTAGAGGTAGTAATTTCCTTCAGATTCTTTGAATCCAAAGGTAGTTGAGAAATTGAAATATTTGAAGGGGTTACAACGTATGTAACCGCCTTATTTTATTTCTTTTAAAACCTTTTGGGTCAAATAAAGGTCATTTAACAAGGCTTCAGATTCAACTTGACACAACCCAGAATTAGGGTTACAGCGACACTAGGCCTTATGGTCCATCAGATCTTTGATGGTCCACCATGTCGGCCGTCGAATCTTACCAAGACCTGAGCAACTCTACTTCACTGCGACAGTCATCGAGATGGTCCACCATATTTTTTGACGGTCCACCAAAGTCACCGCCATACCTTACCAGAACCTAGGCCATCTAGGTTTATTTTGAAGGTCGATTAGATGGTCCACCTACTTTGGGATGGTTCACCACTTTAACCGTCAACTTGATCCAGTGAATGTATTTTTCTACCTATTTGTGAGTGAGGAAATGGTGAACCTTCATGGGAATGGTGGTCCACCAAATCAGCCGTCACTTTTGTTCAAGTAGCTCAAATTTTTACCCCTGTTTTCAACTGTAGCACTCATCCTTTTTGCTTTATTTTTGATCCTGCACACTTCACAAATGCATAAAAAATACACTAATAACAACAAACTTAATTTAAAAAATGCTTTACAATAACACATTGTGGGTTGCCTCCCACCAACGCATAATTTATTATTGCAGCTCAGTTATCTCGATTACTCAGATTTCATCAAGATAAATAGTAGCAATATTCTTTATAGAGTCCTTTGGACCGATATACAATTTCACACATTTCCCATTTACCTTGAAGACACTTCCGTCATTATTTTCAAGTTCTACTACTCCAGATGAGTAAACTTGACTCACTTTAAATGGGCCGGACCATTTAGATTTGAGCTTACCTGGAAATAGTTTGAGTCTGGAGTTGAATAGAAGCACCAAGTCTCCTTTCTAGAAATCCCACTTTGCAATCCTGCTGTTGTGGTACTTCTTTATTATTTCCTTGTATAGATCAACCCGATCATAAGCTCCAAGATGGACCTTATCCATCTCATTTAGCTACCTCAGTCTCATATTTCCTTCCTCATTCCTATTCAGATTAAGACAATTCAATGCCCACTACGCTTTAGGCTCTAGTTAAATCAGCAAATGGAATGCCTTACCAAAAACCAATTGGTATGGTGACATGCCAATGGGCGTCTTAAAGGTCGTTCGATAGACCCATAATGCAGAGTCAAGCTTCCTAAACCAATCTTTCCGGCTAGCATTTACAGTCTTGGCAAGGATAGCTTTTATTTCTCAATTAGAGATCTCCAATTGCCCACTGGTCTGTGGGTGGTATGGAGTATCCACCTTATGTTGTTTGACTCAATATTTTTCCAAGGAAGCTCTGAATATCTTGTTGCAAAAGTGTGATCCTCCATCGCTTATGATAGTACGTGACACCCTAAACCGAGAGAAGATATTTCACTTTAAAAATGCAACAAGCCACTTTCCTTCATTATCCTCCAAAGCCACAACCTCGACCTACTTTGACACGTAGTCAACAACAACTTGTGTGTACTTCATTCTAAATGAGATCAGAAGGGTCCTATAAAGTCAATACCCCAGACATCAAAAAGTTCTACCTCCAATATCTTAGACATTGGCATGTCATGGAACTTTGAGATAATCCCTTACCTTTAATATTGGTCACATATCTTTATGAACTCATAAGCATCGTTGAACAAAGTTGGCCAATATTAGCCACTTTTAAGCTCTTTTTTTGGTAGTACGATCACCAACATGGTGACCTCCAACTGGGGAAGCATGAGTCACTTCTAGTACACTCAATATGTCCACTTCTGGTCGAATGCACCGTCTAATAATACCATCTATACATAGCCAAAAAAGGTACGACTCATCCCAAAATAATGTTTCGCATCATGGAGGAAATTTTTCCTTTGATGAAAGGAAAGATTCTCTGGCATTACATCACTTCTCACATAGTTCGCAAAGTCAGCATACCAAGGTACTTTCTCAAGCACTACAGTCAATACTTTCTCATCCGAAAAGGAATGATCAATTTCAAGCTTATCTTTTACTGCCTGCTCGCCTTCGAGTCTGGATAGGTGGCCAGCCACCTGATTTTCACATCCCTTGCAATCCTTAACCTCGAAGTCAAATTCCTGAATTAGCAATACCCACCGGATCAACCTTAGTTTAGCATCCTTCTTGGTCAGTGTGTACCACTACCTTGGTACCTAGAAAATATGCCTGAAACTTCTCAAAGGCATAAACCACTGCAAGAAGTTCCTGCTCTGTGACGTTATAGTTTTTCTAAGCTCTATTCAGTGCTTTGCTGGCATAATAAACTGGATGAAATAATTTGTCCTTTTTTTTCCCTACCACAGCTCCAAGGGAAACACAACTTGCATTACATATTATCTCTAACAGTTTAGACCAGTCTAGCACAACAATAATAGGGGCCTCAACTAACTTCCTCTTGAGACATTCAAATGCCTTAATGCATTCAGAATCAAAAAAGAACTTAGATTCCTTCTCCAAGAGTTTACAAAGTGGATTTGCAATTTTAGAGAAATCTTTTATAAACCTCCGATAAAAGACAGCGTGCACAGGGAAACTACGCACCCCTTTCACTGAGATGGGAGGTGGTAGCTTCTCAATAACCTCAACCTTGGCTCGATCGACTTCTATCCTTTTTGCTGAAATTTTGTGCCCGAGAATAATGCATCCTTTACCATGAAGTGACATTTCTCCTAATTAAGCACAATATTGAATTCCACATACCTCTACAAAGCCCTACTCAAGTTCTCCAGATACAACTCAAATGAATCTCCAACCAAAGAAAAATCATCCATGAACACGTCCAAGGTGTCCTCATCCATATCTGAGAAAATAGACATCATACACCTTTGGAACATAGTGGGTGCATTACATAACCCAAACGACATCCGCGTGAATGCTAAAGTTCCATACAGGCATGTGTACGTTGTATTCTCCTGAACTTCAGGAGAAATACAGATCTTATTGTAGCAAGAATATCCATCCAAGAAAAAATACCACCCCCTTCCTGCGAACCGATCAAGTAGTTGACCCATAAAAGGCATTGGGAAGTGGTCCATTAAAGTCCATGAGTTTAGTTTGCGATAGTCCATCCAAAATCTCCAACCAGTCATGGGTTTGAGAGGAATCAATTCGTTCTTTTGATTTGCAATAATAGTCATGCCCCTTTTCTTGGGAACACATTGAACTGGGCTTACCCATTTACTGTCTGAAATAGGATAAGCAAATCCTGGATCTATCCACTTAATAATTTTCTTCTTAACCATCTCTTGCATCGGTGGGTTAAGTCGGCGTTGATGGTTAATGGTAGGAGTACATTTTTTTAGAAGTTTTATCTTATAAGTGAAGATGCCAAAGGGAATGGCAATAATATCAGCAATAGTCCAACCGATTGCTCGTTTGTATGTTTGAAGCACCAAAATAAGTGCTTCCACTGCTACCCACCCAGGTCAGCCGCAATAATAACAGGTAGTGTATTACCACTGCCCAGGAACACATATCTCAAGTCACTGGGTAACTATTTTAGCTCCAAGATAGGTGGTTCTTCTATAGAAGGCTTAGCAAGTAGATTTGGATGATTTTTTAGGTCCAACTCCAACTTCTTGGCTACATATGAGTAAGACCTAATGCCCGTTAAGGAACATACAGTTTTCTCATAATCTTCTATACCATCCTAATAAAAATTCATCAACACGTCAGCTAATGTTTCAACAACAAATTTCTCTTAAATCGACACTTGATCCTCCTACTCATAATAAACATCCACAATATAAAACACACTTATTTATTTCTGTAGCTTCATTTATTGGAATATATAAAATCGTACCACTTTATCATTCAGCCTAAAGTTAGGATCATTAGCTCACAAATCAATCAGCATGCTTTTGATTGCGAGGAAAGGTCAACCAAAGATTATGCGTACCTCAAAGTCCACCTCGCAATCCAGAATGATAAAATCCGTAGGAAATATGAAACTAGCAACCTTCACCAGCACATCATATAAAATATCAATGGGTTATTTTACCGACTTATCTGCCATCACCAGTCGCAAGTTAGTAGGTGTGGGGTCTTCCAAACCTAACTTTTCATAAACATCCAGCGACATCAGATTGATGCTAGCTCCCAAGTTGCATAGAGCTTTTGCAAATTCAAGAGGTCCAATAGTGAATGGGATAGTAAATGCTCCCAGATCTACCTTCTTCTGCACCAGAGACCTTGTGGAAATAACACCACAGTGACAAAGATTATCCATCGGCTCAAAACTAACTCACCGTTTTTTTGTGATGAGGTCTTTCATGAACTTTTCTTACACGGGTATTTTTTCTAATGCCTTCACCAATTCTAGATTAATCGCCAACTACTTAAGCATAGCCATGAATTTGCTAAACTTTGTGTCATCGACCATCTTCTTAAACCGATGGGGAAATGGAGTAAGTGGTTTTGGAAAAGCGGTAACCATCACTTCAGCCTCCTTTTTCCTTATTCTTTTTCAACTCATCAACCTGTTGACTATTGGATGGTGCGTCATCAATAACCTCATCAAATTTTCCAGACTCCACCGGATGAAAAATCTCTGCTTCTTCAATATCATCTGCTACATTATCAACCACAGGTTTTTCCATAGAAGGACTTGCAAATACCTTACCACTTCTAGTAGTGATAGCCATGCAAGAGCCATCATTCCACAAATTTTGAATGGTATCACTAGGAAATGTTCCAGTCTTCCTCTGATTTAATGCTATCAAGAGTTGGCTCATTTGTTGCTCCAACTGCTTGATAGAGGTAGAGTGCGAGTTTACCATCTAACTCATAGAAGACAAATCACTCTTTATGGTACTTACCCCAGAGTTAGTAGTATCAACTCCCTTTAATAATTTCTCCATCATGTCCTCCATGGATATCTTACCAGAGCTAGTTACAGCATTATCTCTACTTTTGGGAGGTACATATAGCCCACTCCTATCATTCTTACCTTTCTAGTTTCCTTGATCCCTATCCTTTTAACCAGCCTTGTCGTAGTAGTTCCGACCTTGATTTCCTTGGCTATTGCCTCAAAACCCCCCTAGTTATTCAAATATTTATCCTCTTCTTTTGAATCATAATCATCTCTACCTTTGGCTGCAACAACTTTTACATTTTTAGTATTTGTAGATATTAAGTGTTGGGTCAACAAATCTATCTACGTCATTAAGTGTTCCATGTCTTGATCATGTTATTCCTTTTCTTACATTATTCTACAGTGATGCCATTAGACACAGTAAGGCTTGCTACCACAGAATCCATGGTATGCCAAGCTCTACTTTTTTTGGTCATACGATCAAACATCTATGGGGCCTCCTTAAAAGTGAGATCCACAAATGATTCCCCTACAACATTATCAACAACTGGCTTCGTAATAGAGTTCAAATCCCAATAAAGAGTCTCTATCAGATAAATATTTGTTATATTATGGTTTGGACACTATGTAAGCTTCTTTTTGAACCTCTCCTATGTCTCATGAAGGGTTTCAGTTGGGAGTTTCCTAAACCTGCTGATCTCATACCTTAACTGTACCCTTCTAGAGGACGAAAAAAACCTTTCTAGGAAATCCTTTTTCAATTGCCTCTAGTTGGTTATAGAATTAGGTGTCATCTTATAAAGCCGCAATGTTGCCTCCCCAGATAGAGACAACAAAAATAAATGCAACAGATGGCATTCTGTCCCACTCTCGGGTTATCAAAGGACTTGCAAATAGTAAGAAAGTTCACTAAATATATATTGGGATCATCTCCTGGGAGTCCACCAAACAACCCCTTCAGATAAAGGAGATGAATTATTGTACTGGTGCTATTGAACTTTGCCCCTTGTGCAAGAGGTGGAGGAATAATAGCTCCAGTGGCACCAGCTCCGTCGATTCCATCTTCTTCATCTTTAAGATCAAATTGAATAGCATGGTGATCAGGTCTCTCCCTGAAAGGATGATTTCTATTTATATTTCTGTTCACTAGTGCAGCTATATTCTCTGCACACCTTCGATTAACAGGATCTAAAAAGTCATCATCCCCCAAATCATCATCATCAAGATTAAGATGACGTGCCTCCTGGCCATTATTTTGCTGATTTAGTCGAGCTCTAGATAACGTGGTTAGTCTCTCAACATATTGGGGTTCGGTCATTCTGCTAATTAGTTGTGGTTTTGGATGTATTGGTAATAATGGTGTACCCAATCTCCGTGTACATGGCATACAAAACAACTCCCCTACACAAAACAGAAATAACAAAGAAAAGTAAAATTTAGGATACTTGACCAAAGGTCAATTAACAAAAACAAATTTAATTGACAACCGTATTCCCCAGCAACGATGCCAAAATTTAATATTCCCAAAATGCACCTTTCTTACGAGAGGGAAAGCGGTCGCTGTCAAATATACAACCCAACTAGGTTGGATGTCAAATCTCATAGGGAATACCATGTTCACTAAGTATTGTGATTGTTACTAGACTGTTGATCTAAGGTTCCGAAAAAAAAGGGGTTTGGAAATGTTAATAGTGTTCTTTTGTATTTGTGTTACACAAAAGTACAACTACTGAGAGTAAATGTAGATGTAATTTCAATGAGAATGAATTAACTAGAGTTATGCTCTCTAAGATGTTCAAACAATTAGGGTTGTGAGTTTGTATTTGAATTCTAACTTATGTATCCAATTGCAAGAATTGTTGAATTCTAAGTATTACACACATGTTTCTCAACCTAATGAGTATTTCACCTTTTAATTCTCTCAAACTTAAATGATTCATGAATTATTCAATAACACTCTCATGAGGGTTGATCCTGTTAAGGTATCAACTCGTTAACACAAAGGGTAAACCTATGGAGTTCATGTGAATCACTTCTTTTCTCAATATCCACTTTCTTGTTAGACAAGTGGAGTTTATGGGCTCACTTCTGAAGTTTGAAACCAAGAGATGTCATTAAGATGAAGAAAGATTCATGCAATTTCTATATATGTTAGAAATCAAACCCATTCATAACCCCAAAATAGTTCTTTATATCAAGGCTCCAATAACCCTAGTTATGGGAGTTTAGCTACTCATCTCCATATAAGAAATCAAAGTTATATTGATATTCATAAATAACTTTAGAAGAGTACTTACAAAAGTCACAATATTGTTCTTCTTAATCTTTGATGAAAAATATTAAAACTAACAATCAAAATCTCAATCTATAGATTCAAATCCCAATGAAAAGTAGTACAAAGCTCTCACTAGAGGAGAAAGTATGAACTTCAAGACAAAAAAATATCCTCACTAAACCCTAATACATTGTATTTATATGTTCCCAGCTAAAAGGGAGTTAAAATTTGAAATTATAAAATCCACGTCCAAAGTGACGGCCGAATTGGTGATCCGTTGCAAAGTTGATGGTCTACCATTTGGCCTATCGCTGCTGATCTTCGAAGGTCACTTTCTGGATAAAATTGACGGCCAACTTGGTAGTCCTTCATAAGACTGATAGTCCATCATTTGTTCAGTTGATAGTCCTTCAGGGTGCCAATTTCTGGATGAAACTGATAACCAACATGGTGGTTCATTGTAAGACTGACGGTCTACCATTTGGTTCATCGCTGAATCCTTCAGGGAGCCAGGTTCTGGATGAAATAGACGACTAACTTGGTGGTCCGTCGTAAGACTGACGGTCTACCATTTGGTCCGTCGCAGCAAGACCTGAATTCTTGAGTTCTGTCTAGGCTTGACGGCCAAGTTGGTGATCCATCAAAAGATTGCTGGTCCACCATTTCGACTAACGCAGGGTCTTCTGAAAGTCTGAGTTCTGATTAGATCTGATGATTAACTTGGTGGTTTGTTGCAACACTGACGTTCCACCATTTTGACCGTTAGAAGTATTTTTCAACCAATTTTATGAGACTTTTTCTTCAGCTAGTTCCTTACCCTAAAACACTAAAAACTAGAATTAAACGCAACCTTAGTTTCTTAAAAACATACACTTTTCCCAAGAAAAAAATGCAAAATATTCCATCAAAATCCAGAACATCAAAATTCACCACTCGGGTTCAACAATCTAAAGAGGGATAATAAGAATGGAGCCAATCCATACTAAGAATAAGATCAAAGTCAACCATATCTATCTCTATTAGGTCTACTAACTTGACTTTATAAAGGACAGTGATAGGACATTTTTATAGGTCTCTTTTTAGCAACAACTGACACGCCTATTGGGGTAGATACCAAGAAAGGCTCAAGGATCTTTTCATAACTTATCTCAAAATTTACTGCAACTAATGGGGTCACATAAGAGAAACTGGACGCAGGGTCTAACAACACATAAACATCAACATAAAAGACACGAGCATACCAGTAACAACATCTGGTGAATCCTCCTACTCCTGACAGGATGGTAAAGCATAGAATCAATTTAGGCGCTGACCGCCACCGTTACTAGATGATGTGCCCTAAGGAGGAAATGGGCGAACTAAAGGAGCAGGTGCAGTAGAAGTCTGAGTTTGGGGACAATCATCTCTATCTCCCTACTTAGCATGTGAGCACTTTTTAATTCTATGACCCAACTTACCACAACCAAAACAATCATTCTGTCTAGCCAAACACTCACCGGGGTAACTTTTACCACACCTAGCACATGGAGGATAATTGGGCCTACCACTCACATGGTTCTGGGATCTGGACATAGAAGACTTACCACACTACTCCTGTCTACCTCTAGGAGCGGGAGCACAAGCTGAAGATAGTGCTAGCATAGATGAACGATTCTGAAACTGGGAATGATTTCCTCCTTGGGACCTATTCTGACCATACTTAAATTTTCCTATTCTAGCCTGCTTATTATTTCTATCTCTCCCCTTCAACTTCTCTGCCTCAATCTACTGAGCATGCATCATCAATCTAGCAAGATCATGTTTCTAATAACAATGGCGTTCCTACACTCCTTGACTACCAAACCAGACACTCTAGAAACAAACTTACTGATACTTGCTCTAGGATTAGCCATCGTATCAGGGGCATACTTAGATAACTGATTGAACTTAAGATAGTACTCCTTCACTGTTATCGAGCCTTGCCTCAAATTCACAACCTCCTCTATCTTAGCTTTCCTTATCTAACGTGGGAAGAACTTGTATATAAATGTATCCTGAAACACCTTTCAACACGTAGGAACTGCATACTTACCTCTACCATTCTTCCACATCACTACCCAATCATACGCTATATCCTTCAATCTATAAGATGCTAACTCTACACTCTCCTCCTCAGAAACATGCATAATCTAGGTGATCTTCTGCACCTCATCTATACAAAACTGTGGGTGCTCACCTTTATTTGATCCAAAGAACTCGGGAAGATTCATTCTCAAGAGGTCTCTGACTCTAGCTACTGCTAAATCCCTATTTTGTTGAAGTGGGACTGAAGTCTGATTCTGATGGTTTTCATAAACATTAGCGGTCACATCTTGGGCTAACACCTAAATGGCAACCCTAAACTCAGCATGGTATACATTCTTATTCAGATGATCGATGGGCTGGGGAGGCTTGTTATCATTTCTACGAGCGTTAGTTCGATGAGGAGGCCGATTTAACTGTTATGTAAGAGCATGAGTTAAAAGCAGATAGAGATACTCTAAGCATTATAGATCATGAAAGAAAGAGATGATTTCTTAAGGACGTTTTGTAGCCTGTTGCTCATAAATATGGCACACTTCTCACCCATGATTAAGACTCTATGTAAGGCGACTTGTTTGACTCCCTAGGACTCTTAAAAACCTCAGGCTTTGATACAAAGTTTGTAATGCTCGGAAACCTAGTCCCGAGGCATCACACGATGCTCAAGACTATGAGTAGCCTTAAGATAACCCTATCTACCTTCTACTAAGTTTGAATCTCTTAATAGTGGAAATATAGACATGAAAGTCATACTGAATGCTGAAGTTGTCTGAAATAACAGACAATAATCTGAAGTAATTTTTGAAATCTCAATACTAAATAATCTGTATCAAAACTGGCAGTCTGACAAGCCTCTACTACTAATAACTAGAGAGTCACTGGGACAAACCCCAACTAACTCGAACTGTCTAAAAAGAATACTAAATTATAAAGACTGATTTAGTATACAAGAGGATGTGGATAATTTTGTGGCCAAGTGCATGGTGTGTCAACAGGTTATGGTTGAGCACATGAGGCTAGGAAGGTTGTATCAAGAAATTTATTTTCCTAAATAGAAGTGGGAAGGTATCAATATGGACTTCATTATCGGGTTTCCTCGGTCTTACAATAATATTATTCAATTTGGGTCATTGTGGATAGGACGACTAAGTTTGCACAATCTTTCCAGTGCGGACTACCTTTTTGTTGAAGGATTATGCGAAGCTGTATCCAAGAGATTGTTAAGATGCATGGGGTTCTTGTGTTGATTATTTCTGATCATTGCACGCAATTTATGTCTTACTTCTGGTGGTCTTTTCATAGAGGGTTGGGGACTAAGTTGTCTGAGTACTGTTTTCTTTCCGCTGATAGATGGGAAAACAGAGAGATTTATTCAGACATTTTAGGATATGCTTAGAGCCTATGTGATTGATAATGATGGCAATTGGGTTGAGAATCTACCTTTGGTGGAGTTTACTTACAACAATATCTATCATTCTATTTTTGGTATAGCCTCTTTTGAGGTGTTTCATTGTAGGAGGTGTAGATCTCCTATTGGTTGGTTTGAGCTTGGTGAGTGTAATACTCCATATTTCTACCTGGCTTGAAATCATCCCAAGAATGTTAGAAACTTACTTTGGAAGATGAATCTACTTTTGTATATGTTGAATTTTTAAGATTTTCACTTTTTGTCATATGGGAAATTCAATAAGCTTTCCATCGATATAAGATTTGCCTAAATCTGATAACCGGGTAAGAAGTTATGACTATTTCAAGTTCTCGTCGTAAAAAAATGCCATATTAGTCAGTGGCGTGCCGCGGCACAGGAGAAAATGGTAATTGCCAAATTCCAGTAGGGTTCCGCGATAGTGGCTAGTCAATCCAAACTTCCAGGACCTAAATAAAGTGTCAACATGATGGCTCCACGTCGCGCCATCCCCCAACTTCCCAGTTATTAAATTCAAGTGACATGGCGCGATAGCGCCGCGTCGCGCTAGTGGTCCAGTTCAGGAAATTTTCACTGAAATTAAAAGACGGGTCCAGGGTTAAAAGGGTTAATTTCCCACCCCTATTTAAGCCCTTTAACACGAGATTAAGTTATTCGGAACCCAAAATATAGTAGTTTCTCTCAATTTTCTCTCAAGAACAAACTAGGGTTTCAATTGGAGATTCAATTTCAAGAAAGTCTCTCTTTCAATTTTTGCTAAATCAAGAACTAAGGTATGTGTTGTGTTGATTTATGGATTCCTTTCATCCATAAAGCTCAAGAACCCTATTTTAAATTATAAATCATGATATTTATGTCATGGGTTAGTTGTGACCATTTTTATCTTGTTATATGATTCTCAAGTTGGCATATTTATGTCTTTTTATTGAAACTACATTAGTAAGTGAATCCATAAATTAAGTTATTTTTAATGTGTCAATTTGATGATTATTCCTATGCCCTAAGGGTGCATGCAAGGTGTTTGATAAAATGCCTAGGAAGATAGAAATTATGCACTATAGCTAAATTGTGATCCAAAATGACTTCCATGTTATTCTTATGTATTGAAATTGGATTGTTAGATTTCTCATGTGTTAGACTTATGAAATTATGCTATGTATACATGCTATCTTATTCACGTACCAAGCTATGATAACAAAATGCCCATGAAATATCTTCAATTATTGTATTATGGATTGTTGATGTTAGTCATGTATTCAAGTATATCATGCCTTGTCAGTTCCCTTCCATCTTGTCCTGGGGGTACTTGTACCTAAAAAATATAGTTATGTGCCTAGATTTAGTGTCATGTTTTCATGATATCCTCAGTCATGCCATGATCATAGAACTCAGTCAGTCATGTGACTCAGGAAATCTCAGTAATTTAGTAATCTCAGTACTATTTCGTCAGTCACCAGAATTCAGTTAATTTAGTCCAGTTCAGTCCAACAATCCATGTTCAGTGTCTATTCAGATGGGAGTAGGAATTAGCATTGAGTTAACCTAAGAATGGGAACTCAGCTGTTATATGAGGGTGTGATTCTTAGAAACAAACCTTGCGTTCCTGAATTACTTAGCCAACATAGGTTGAGACATCATAGCCTGCTATATGAGGGTAGATGAGGTGGATTAACCTGTTTTATGAGGGTTCCCACCGTTCTTACTGGATTTACTTGTTATATGAGGGTTACTCACAGATTGTCCTTACCAATGGCAAAGTATTGACACCCTTCTAATTGGGGTTACAGATTGGACCCCAACTCAGCCATAATGGCGTATTAGGGGCATGTAAGTTAGATAACTACTTCCCATAGTTTCAGTTACAAAATCAGGACTGTCAGATACAATCATTCAGTCTCAGTAATAGAACTTAAATACTTTTATAAAATTCAGGACTGTCAGATACAGTCAACTCAGAATAGTTCAAAACTCAGCTAGTTCTATCAGATTTAGGACTGTCAGATACAGTCACTCATGTTATCAGTTATATCAGCCATCATAACTCAGTTATCAGTCATGTTAGTTATTGGTAAATTCATGTTATCACGATCTTTGATATAGTCACTATGAATTCATGCATGTATTCTCATATTCATATTAGTCAGTTAGTCAGTATTGTTGATGCATGTGAACCCCATGCATTTAGCCTACCTCATATGCATACCAGTACATTCAGGGGTCATTTGGTAGAGTGTATAAGAATAATGCTGAATAAGGTGTATTAGTAATGTTTGTATTATTAATCCAAGTATTAGTAATGCTGGAATTAGTTACAAATACATTATTTTTGATGCAGTGCTTGGTTTGATGTATTAAAGATAATATATGTTTATATAATTTTCATAATAGGATGCTTTTTTACTGGTTTACCCTTCCTTAAAACCCTTCCTTGTTCAATCTCTTTGTTGTAGAAAATAAAAATCTTCTCAAAGATCCACACTTCACACTCTGCCAAAATCTTCTCGACCTCATACTCCTACCTTTTTTTCTATAGAAATAAATAAAGGTAAAAGAGGTCCATTTTCTGAGTCAGCGGTATTCTTTCAATCAACTCCACCGGTAGAAGAGCTGAAAAATTATTGTGGTTAGTAGTTAGGAGAAACTATCTAATTCTTCCAAATTTGAATGCATTTTTGTTTAATTGAACAGTAGCAAACTTTTATCATCATTTTTTTCCTTGAACATTTTTGAAAAACTATAAATCGTGATTTTGGTATAAAATAAACTATACCCAAATTGTAAAATACGAATAGAAAATAAAAAAAACAATGACCAAGAATATATATTTGATAGAATTACTAACTTTGTGAGAAAATCAAAGAATATTGATTAAGGAGAAGGAAGAAGATGCAGAGAATACAACTTTCTTTTTTCCATAGCACAAGGAACAAGGATTGTGATATGGTGGGAAAATAAGGCGGGGAAATAATTTAAGGGGTAATAATGTCATTTAATAAATTAATACATGTGTTGAAAGTCTTGCATTATTAATACATGAAAAATGGCGTGTATTACTAATACACACCTTAATACACAACAGAGTGTATAATTAATACAAGTATTAGTTATGCGTAGTCAAAAATATGATACCAAAAAATATACTACTAATGCACAAAGACTAATGCATGCATTATATATTTAATACACTCTACCAAACGACCCCTCAAAGTAATGATGCTTTTGCTCTATGGTGTTTTATACCATAGGTTCCGAGACATGAGCTCCAGAGAATCAGTAGCATCCCAGTCTCAACAGTCAGAGTAGCAGTGAATCCTCATATTTTGAGGACATTATCATTATTTTATCATGTCATTAATTAATTTACTAGTTGGAGTTGGTTGGGGGCATGTCCCATCAACTCCTTATTCAGACAGTTCAGTCAGTTAGAGATTTTTTAGACTATCATGTTCAGACAGTTATTTTAGTGTTAGGTATTTCATACCCCATCCATAAGTTAGGATTTATTAATTATGTTACATATTTGAACCTTATGGACTTTTAGTTTGTGTTTATGTATTTATACAGTATATCATGCAGTATACAAGTACATATATCAGTCATGGGTTAGCTTGTGGTCCTTCGAGGTCATGAGCACCATGTAGCGTTTTGGGTACCAGATTCGAGGCATTACAGTGAGGCAAACATATTTGGTCCTGATTTGGTTTACCAGGCTATGGAGAAGGTGAAGGTGATTTGGGAGAGGCTTAAGGCTTCCCAAAGTTGCCAAAAGTCCTATGCGGATGTTAGGTGTAGAGACTTGGAATTTGAGGTTGGGTATAAGGTTTTCTTCAAGGTATCTCCTATGAAGGGTGTAATTCGGTTTAGCAACATGGGGAAGCTCATTCCCCAGTATGCTGGTCCTTATGGTGTTTTACAGAGATATAGCAATGTTTTTTATAAGGTAGAGTTTCCTTATAGCTTGATCTTGGTTCATCCGATCTTTCATGTAACCATATTTAGGAAGTCTATTAGTGATCCTACTTCAGTTGATCCTTTGGAAGGACTGGATATCACGAATTCCTTGTCTTATGAAAGGTCCCAATTAAGATCCTGGATAGGCAAGTTCGTCGGTTGAGAACCAAGGATATGGCTTCGGTTAAAGTTCTTTGGAGGAACCATAAGGTGGACGAAGCTACATGGGAAGTAGAGGAAAACATGAAGTCCAAATATCCATATTTCTTTTCTGCTCCTGGGATTCCTGTGGAAGGTATGTTCCTTCAAGACATCTTTATTTTTTGAGTTTGTAAAAGGAAATATTAATATCTTTACCTCTTTGTTTTCAAACTTTGTTAAGGATTGGGAATATATTTGATAATGAAAATGACTCGTGCGTGTGGTTACTCTTACCTTGTCTATCATTCAGGGATGAATTTTCCTAGTGGGGGAGACTATAACACCCTAGGTTTTGACCCTTAGAAAATTTCCTAGAATTTTGGTCTCTGGACCCAATACGACTCATGGGTACGAGCCCCATGTTCGGGTATAGATAATATGGTCCAGTTGTATACTGACCAGAGTTGATTGGTTGGATGGATTTTGGTTACTAGAATGGATATGACTTAGGGTTACTAGAATGGATATGACTTAGGGGTACAAATCGTATTGGCGTTTACAAATCATTTGGTTCCTAAACTGAATCTTAGACTTGGATACTTTGGTTGGATCTAAGTCCGAGTGGATCACCATGAGCCGTAAACCAGGGTACGAGTCATACCCAAGGCTCGTAGAGTGGATAATGTCTAATTCTTTCTTGGGTTTAAATCTGCCAGTAGTATGGATAAAGGGTATAGATTGTATGCTAGAAATACGACTTGGTTAGATGAGTCATATGTTGGATAGTGTTGGATTAAAGGGTTGAGTCTAGGATACAGGTGAAGGATACCAATTTTATTGGAGGGTATGACTCATATGGGTCAGTCGTATCCCTGTGATGAGATTTCAGTGCAACTTAAGTATGGGTATAATAGATATTTCCCCACTTATCCTAATCAGATCCCACGACTTCTAACCTATTTGAGAGGTTATTTACCCTATTATTCCATTCATTAAAACTTTGAAATTGTTCTAAAACACTTGCATAATTCTCTCAAGAACTTTTGGGCAAGGGAATCTAGGGTTTCAAATAAAGGATTAATTTAGGGCTTGTCTTGGTAAATTCTTTCGATCATCATCTTGGTTAAAGGTATGTTGTCTTCTCTCATTGTTAATTTTATCTGAAGGTATAGTTTTTACGAATGTTCTCATGATTTCATTGATTGTATAGTTTTTCTTTCAAATATGATTTTAGGATTTTGATATTAAATGGTTGGTTATGGTTTCCTATGGTTTTAATTATGCTTTTATATGGATTAATGGTGGTTTTGGATAATTGGATTGCATGGGAATAGTTTCATGGTAATTGGAATTGGTTTTGGTTATATTATACCTTAATGTTTTTGACAAAATGCTTAAAAACATATGTTCATTGCATTAACTACTTTAATGGAACTCCTGAATGTTTTAAAAACTATGTAAATGAATTTTGCATAGTTTAAATTGCTAGGAATGGTAAATGGCTAATGGTTATTCTTGAGTGGCACATGGAATCCCAAAAGTAGTTTAATATAGTAAATGGAAAGGTACTTGAAAGTCCCCTTAAACAAATAAATGGTTGGCTATGGGTGATACTTGTAAGTAAAGGTTAGTCTGACGATATGAATATCAATGGCCTGAGTTAATAAATTTAAAATGGTTTGGTTATTTGGAAATTGGTTTTAATTGGGCAATAATGGAGGGATGTGTACCAAAGCCATGGAAGGTAGAGGTTTTCGGGGACCACCACTAGAAACATATATTTGCCGATATAAGGTTGTTCTTGGTGACCGTGTGCATGGTGTTACACTATATATTGGGGGATGTACTAATCATTCCATAATTTTCTTCCTTGGTCATGCGACCACACATAGTGGCCTTTTCAGCAGGGAAAGCTGAAGCCTTATAGACTATGGGTGGTTTAGGATGGCAAAGCTACACAGGCTAGGTAAAGGTTTTAAAGGCATGCTAAACCTGGCCCTTTTCCTGGCATAGTTATATATATATATGTAAGGTTGTATGCATATGATAGGTTTTACTTGGTTTTATAAATGGCATTATTTTATCCTTACCCTGATATCATTCTAGCAGTCACTTGCTAACCCCGCCAATTGGTGGATGTATACTCACGAAATGCAGGAACCAACTGTTCTACTCCTCTTACATAGTGATTGACTCAGGATCAGCATTTGGACTAAAGTGGTAAGCTTTCATCCTTTCGAAAGGCTTCATTTCTGTTATGTATATTTCTAGATACTTTGATTTTATTTTAGATGTTGGTTTTGGCTAAGGTTGAGGGTATGTCCCAACCGAATTTCATTACTCTTTTTGTTAGAAGCTTTCTGATACTTCATAGGTTGGAATGGGAAGGATCGGTATTGGTATCGACCTTGGCATTGGAATAAGTTGAATGGATGACATCATTGGATGATATTGTTAGTTGTTCCAACCTATTTCATTTTGAGATTAATTATATTATGTTTTGGAACATTCTTGGTTATAGCCTAGTTTATAGCCCTTGTTTTGGTATGGTTTGGTATGGTCGAACTATTGGTATGGGATGGTTGGACATGATCATGATTGTGATTTTATCCTAGAGTCTTTATGTGAGCTATTACACTATCTTGTTATATGCTCGAAAGTCAGCCAACTTTGGAAGGAGACTGAAGGTAGGGTTGGGTAAAATGGGTGGTCTCTAATCCTGGTCAGACTTGGGACGCCCGTTACGATAAGTCCCTAAGGCGGGTCGTGTCAACATGTAATAATTAGTGATGGTGGGTCGTATTTCTACAATTGTTTGTTCAAGAGTCTGCTTGAGAAATCTGGAGTACAACATAAGATGGCAACACCTTATCACCCTTAGTCAAACGAATAGGTTGAGGCCTCCAATAGAGAGATCAAGTCCATTTTGGCAAAGAGTGTGAATGCCAATAGAACAGATTGGTCGAGAAAGTTGGATGATGCATTATAGGCCTATCAGACAGCTTATAAAACCCCCATAGGCACCTCGCCATATCAATTTATTTTTGGCAAGGCATGCCACTTTCCTGTTGAACTTAAGCACAAGGCAAAATAGATATTGACGAAGCTAAATTTTTAGTGTCAAGATTCAACAAAAATGAGGATGAGCAAAGGAATAGAGTTTGATCAATTTAAACTTTGGGTAATGAGAGTTTTGCACTATACAAGGAGAAGACTAAGTTGCATCATGTTTGAAAAATTGAGAAAAGGGTATTGTAAGCCAGGTGACCAGGTGTTGCTGTATAATTTGAGAATTTGCTTGTTTCCAGGCAAGTTAAAGTCTAGGTTTTATGGGCCGTTCATTGTGGTGATGGTGTTTCCATATGGTGCTATAGTATTAAAGCGTGATGGTGAAGCTCCATTCAAGTGAATGGGTAAATGGTCAAGCAGTATATGGGTAACACTGAGAAAGTAAAGGTAGTTGAGGATTTGAGTCTTGGTGAAGTTTGAGTAACCAAGGAAACTAAGTCGTTTTGCAATGTTATATTAGGCGCTGCATGAGAAGCAACCCATATGACTGATTAGTTAAATTTGATTTTCCATACTTCAGCCTAATGACCCCGTATACCAATTCTGATACTTTTATCAGGTTCAAAACATTGAATTTAGGCTAGGGGGCCCTTTAGTTTTGTCCCCAAGTCTTTCAGACTCATTTTGTGCTATTGGTCAAAATTAAGTCAAAGTAACTTTTGGGTGTGGGGCCTATATTATGTCGAAACGACCTCAGATGAAAATTTGACCGTGACATAGAGTCTGTAATATTGAATTTGATAAGGTATCATAGTTCATTTGCGTTCATGATATTTTGGATAATTCTAGAGGAGTTGATGGAAATATGGAATGTTTCCAAGTTTTAGCTGGTGTATCCTCTAAAGCACACCTTTTGTCGCTTTAATAGAGGAGTCTTTAGTGTCCAGTAGGGTTGCTAAACAAGAATCTAGTCCACTAAAGAAAAGGCCACTTAAGCGGTAACTTCTCCATTTTATCAAAAGTCCATGCCAGTCAGGTATAACTTTAGTGATACATGGCTTCTTTAATAGTGACAACTTATACGGAATTCACTGGACTTTCATTGGCATCTAGATAGGCTAGATTTACTTTTTTCCTAGATTGAGCTTATTTTTTGTATTAATAGTATAATATACTAGTTTTGGGTTGGGAATTCAAACTTGGAGATACATTTAGAGTTAAGCAGTTGGTTTGGGTGATTTAGAAGTCGTAATTTGGCGGAATTCACTTAGACACTCAATATTTAGGAAGAATTGCAATTTTAGGCCCCAATGAGACTTATTTAGTATCTTTTAGTAAAATTGGACACCATACTCTAGTTTGGGTAGAAGTTCCCTTAAAATGGATTATCAAGGTTAGAAGTGGGCCCTTTGGCCCATTTTCGGTCAAAATTACTACTAATTCCTTATAGACTCAATAGACATGGTATGTTATCTTGTTTACTTACTTGAGCTGAGAAGTTATTAGACATATGATGGTTTATTCTAGATTGATGCTTTGAAGATGATAAGATCAATTTGATTTTTGCATTATTAATGATGTTAGTTTAGGTCCAAGTCTTGCAATCATAATACTAGTTTTTGTTCTATTTTGGCATAGAGAGATTATTTACAATGGTAATGGAACTGATTCCAGTCTAGTGATTACATTACTAAAGGATCCACTCTTATGATTTTGAGATACGGGTAATTTGCATATTTTTTATTACTACTTAACCTTGATTGCACCCTCCGGAATTATGGGGACCCACGTTGGGTTATTTACTTTTTGATATTGTTGTATATTTGACTTTGCAGTACTCATATTTATTTAGATTAGAGGATCTTGCACCGACTTTACTAGGTCATGGGATGATATGACTCTTCTTTTATTTCTCTTCCATTATGTTATTAGTATTACTATGATTTATTACTTGTGATTCCATTATTTGTGTGTTTTAGGTATTTATGCCTTTTTCCACCATCTGATTGATTGGATTTAGTTTTGAGCTATGATTTGGCTTACCTACTGGTGGGGTAATGTATGTGCCACCATGACTTGAGAAATTTGTTTGTGACAAATAATTCATTCATTAATCCAATTCCTCTCTATTCATATCAAAATTGGGCATTCCACCATTATCTTGAAACGCTTACATTAAAGTTATTACTAGATTCAAGACCCTACTCCATTAGCCAATCATTAAACTTACAATCTAGTTCTAGTCATACACTTTTATACCTTTTACTTTCTAATCCCTAGCCTAACTTTATTTTAGGCTCTTAAATTATGCCACCACCTTTTATCATAATCAATTCTCATAACTATTCTCTGGGAAGCATATTTCATCTTCCAAGCACGAATAATAACTAGTTCACCCTTTTTAAGAGATTGAAGGTGAGTCATGATACACGATAAATTGTGTTCACTGTTTTATCCACTCTCTCGGGATTTATATTACAAGGATTGTGCCTAAGGATCCAAGACTTGGTGATTCTAGGGGATCAAAGAAATGATTGATGGATAGCTTGGGAAGGAACTACACTTGATGATATCTTCCAAATGGGTTTTGGACAATATCATATTTGTAAGATTGCATGGAGTTTAAGAGGTCCAACAAATCAAAGGATGAGAACATGTGCCAACATGTGGCTACTTGGGCTAATTTTGGGCCCATGGTCATGAGTATTTTCCTTTTGGGTCACTTTTGGGCCCAACTAAAATTTAAGGTTACTTTTGAGTCCAAGTTGTAATAAGTGGCCTTTTGGCTTATAAATAGCTATGACTTTTTTCATTTTAGGATTAGTTGATGAATGATGATGAGAGATACACTTGCGAGTGTTTATTGAAGGTTGTTGGGAGCTTTATGGATTTGTGAGAATCATGGATTTCTTGGAAATCCATTCTCGTGAGCACCTCGTACAAGGTTGGTGCTTGTGGTAATTGATAGAAAGGTCATAGGGCTTGATATACACCTCGGTTGTCCTCTCTTTATTTTGTTTATGTCAATCTATCTATCTTTCCTTTTATTCTAACTTATCTAGTTTTGATTCATTATTTTCTTGTATTGTTTGTTGTTTTTCATTTTCTTAGTTTATTCACATATCATTTGGTATCAGAGCCGAGCTTGATTTTGTTCCCACGAAGTCAATCTTGGGTCTTTTTGTCTTGAAAAATTTAAAAATCACAAAATTTTTTTACTAATCACGTTTTTGGGATTAGGTCAAATTTTGAGTCTTTGATTTTGTTTTTTTCCTTACATTTCTAGTGTCAGATTCTTGATCCATAACACTATGATAGTCTAAATATCGAATTTGAGCTTAATAGGAGATTCCACCATTGTTGAAGGCTTGAGTTTTAAGAAATTGAAAACGGGTTTTGAATTTTGAAAAATTTGCTGAAGAATTTGAGCTTAATGATATTTGGAATGTGTTTAGAAGGTTGAAAAGTACTTAGATTCAAAATTTCATCGCATTCCAAGCAAGGGTTAAAGAGTTGGAAATTTTTATGCTCTTTGAAAAATTCATATCATCGATTTGAATCTTCAATAAAAAGTGGTTGTTTGATCCAAGAAAGAGGAAGAAAAAGTGGGCAAAAGTTCTGGTACAAAATCATATTCAAAGTTCCAAAGAATATTCCAAGTGAAAAGGACAAGGGGGGACCACAAAAGGGCATTTTTGACCTTATACAAGCTGGTTTCTGCCCATCTGCTTTGCATCTGCCTTGGAGCTGCGCCTGAACTGCTAAAGCAGGTTATAGGTAGCCCATAAAAGTGGCTCCTACATTGGTGGTGCCCCCAATGTGCGCCAACTTTTCCCCATATCTTCTTCAGTGTGTTCAACGCATAACAAGCCATCCAACTCACTTTTCTTGCAAGGATTCAACCATCTAACTTCAATTGTTGATTCTTAACTTGGTATTTTTATTCTTTAACACTAATTAACGACTAATAATTGATCTAGTATTTTATTAATTAGTTATTGAGTCCATTTAATCGTTTTATTCTTTCTTTGTGTGTTTTATCTTTTCTTTCTTTGTCAACTTCTTTGAGTCAATTCTTTTACCTTTAAATAAGTGATCCATGGTTGTTTCATCTCCTTTATATCATATACTAAGATCCATGGATGGAGAAACCATTGATAATCTTATGGAAGCTCTCATTGGGATACAACGATCTTTGGATAAAAAATAGATCCATGGCACGAATTGAAGATACATTGGAAAACATGGAGAAATGACTTATTAACCTAACATGGGTTTTCATCAAAGTTGCACCCCAATACATCAAGAACATGTTCCCTCAACCCTAGAAAACACTATCCAAGAGCCATAAGACCTTAATCAACCAATCCAAATCCAACTATGCAATGGCTCTTCCCACATTATGCCCATTAACCATGATACTAGCATTTTACCTAGTATCACTCCTTTATTTATGCAGGTTCATGAACAAACAATCTTAAAGGAAGATGCAAGGAGAGTTCTTTAATAAAATGATCTTAAAGTCCTATCAGAGTTCATGAAAAAGGATTCCAATCTTAGAATGTATGACGATAAATCAATGAAAGAGTTGGATTTGAGAACAGGTATTTTTCAAGAAAGTGAGGATGATACAAGATGATTTGGCTTCACTTTTTATCCACTCTTTTGGGATCTATTCTTAAAGGATTTATCCTAAGGATCCAACACTTGGTCGTTCTGTAGGAGAAAATACGTGATCGGAGGATATCATGGAAGGAACTATACTTGATAATATCCTCTAAAGGGGTGTTGGACAACATTGTATTTGGAAAATTTCATGTATTTTAAGAGGTCCAACAAAGCAAATAAAGATCACATGTGGCTATTAAGGATTTTGGGTCACTTTGGGCCCGTAGACATTTGTATTTGTCTTTTGGTTCAATTTTGGGAGCAAGTTGTAATAGGTGGACTTTTTGCCTATAAATAGTTAGGATTCTTTTCATTTTAGGTTTAATTAATGAATGTTGATGAGAGATACACTTGAGTGTTTATTAAAGCTTGTTAGGAGCTTTATGGATTTGTGAGAAACATGGGTTGATCGGGATTCCATTCCCATGAGGTCCTCACAAGAGGTTGGTGCTTGTGGTAATTGATAGGAATATCTTAGAGTTTGATACACCCTTTCGTTGTACACTCTTTATCTCTTTTTGTCAATCTATCTATCTTTCCTTTTATCCTTACTTGTCTTGTTTCGTTTCATTATTTTCTTATGTTTGTGAGTTGTTCTTCATTTTCTTAGTTTCTTCTCATATCAACTCATTAGATTGTAAGGCTTCCATAATATCCTTATCATCATCTTTATTCACTTAATTCACGTTACACTCAACCATGGAATCATACCAACATAAAACACCCATCAAATATTCATACATGAATATCATAACACACAATTTGGTCCTTAGTACATTAAATCCATTATAAGTCCTAATTCCATTCACATAGGCTTTAGAATGATTTCTCTTATAAAATTTATATTATATATACAAACCATAGTCTGCTACTCATAAATCATAACCCACCTGGGTGCTAAGATGCTGTAATAAGTAGCTATAACACGGATGATACTCCTTCTTCTTCATGTTTACAAAGGATAATAATCTAAAAAATATTAATTATTGGAGTAATTAATACACTACTCTTCAAACTAATACTTTTAGAATTCAGAACCACTAGTTCTACCCTTATTTATGGTCTATAAAATTATCCAAGGGTTAATAAGTTATCAAAATAATTCCTTAATGTCAAAGAAATTCCATTAATGGAGTTTTTAGGTTAAAGGTTCACCTTTATTGAATTCAAGGTCCCCAACTATCAATTTTCATGTTTTAGAATCAGTAATTCATGTTAGGGATTGCTAAAGTGATAGGGTCTTCACCCTTCCACAACTAACCTTGTGGGTTTTGTCTCTTAAGTTCTCCTTTGTATGCGACATAAAATTCTTGCACTAATACTTCACTATATTTTCTTAGAGCCTCCATTATCCATTTAAAGCCATGCTATCGGAAATGCTCCTCGAATCGAGGCATCTCTGACATCCCGTTAGTCATCAAACTTCATTCAAGATATAATACCCTTTTTATGTTTCTACCGCAAGGTATGCTAAACCCACTTTTGAAAGTCTCCTGCATCCCGAGTTATCCCCATCGTTCAATGTTGGACACCGTGATAGTGGTAAGTGTAAGTGGGGGGTACTTTCGGGCTATCAGATCCACCTCATTCACTTCCTCTACTGTATCAGAATTCCCAGAACTAACCTCTTTCAAACTAGATTTATCCTATTTATCATCATCAATTATGGTGGTGTATGTGGTGGAGTAACAAGATTTCTTTCTCCTAGAGCCCCGTGGAGGTGGTGATTTCTGTGAGGGTGCAACCTTCTTACCCTTTTTTTTTGCTACCTTCCCTTTTAGGGAAACCTTTCCCTTTGAGGAGTCTTCATAAAGTTCACCACTACTGTCGGTTAACACATCAAACTCAAAACCACTGGATTTCGAGTTAGTAACCATTGCCTGCTTAGTTCCTTTATTGACTTGTTTGGATGAAGAAACGTTCTTTAGAGGCATGGTGCCGGAAATACACACCACTATTATTAAGTAAATAAGGAAAAGAAAGAAAAAAATTTAAACTAAAGTTCAGTATGCATGTTCTAGTAAAGGTACAAGTGGAGCATACTGGTCGTACTGACTGGGTATGACTGGTATGGTCGAGTCGTATGTTACCAGTGCATGAAAAATTATTCACTGTTCAGTTTACAACTCCTCCTAACCATTCATACCAATATGGTACGATTAGTTACCAACAGTCGTAAGCAGACCAAAAATATTTAACTAAAATTCTATTAATCCAACATCAGTATATGGAACGCCCCGAGTCTGCACACCAGATGCCACACGGTGCTTATGACCCCGAAGGACCACAAGATAACCCATGATTAGTACCTACTATGAGAACTGAATAATAATAATGAAATAATGCAGAAAATAGGATGAAATACCACAAGGTTCATAATCTGAATACTGTTAAACAATAATAACTGTAATAACATATGAAAAAACGAACACTATCTAAACTAGTCTTGTCTGAAAAGCGTCTATTTGAACTATCTGAAAGTGAAGTTGATGGGACAAGCCCCCAACTAACTCTGACTACTGAAATATTGAAGCTAATTAGATTGCTGAATTAAAAGCACATCCTCAATAAATGAGGACTCACTACTTAATCTACTCCTGCTATCTGAATCTGTCTATGCGCGGTCAGGAACCTCATTGTCCAAACCTATGATATGAGAAATCATAGCACAAAGATAATGTATGCATCTGTACATGTAATATACTGGTATGCTAGTGAGGTAAGGCTGAATGTAAGGGTTCTTATGCATGAACAATAACTGACTGAATTATATGAAGTAATCGAATAAGAGTACATGGTTAACTTAAACTATTGTAAAATATTGAGTATGCAATACTGTGCATATACGTGTATACTCTTTCTGAGATTTTAATGAATCTGAGTACTGAGTTCTGATAACTGAGATCTGAGATTACTGATAACTGAATTATAGATAGTTGAGTGATTGTATTTGACTGTCCTGATTCTGTTGAACTGAGGTGAGTTCTATACTGAGACTGAAACTTAGACTGTGGGAGGAAGTCATTTAACCGACATGCCCAAATAAGATAACTGGGGTCAAACCTTTAACCCCAGTTGAAAAGGTGTCAATAACATGCGATGGGTAAAAACAACTGAAGAGTCACCCTTATCTGGCAGGAGCCCTGAATGAGAAAGGTGGTACCCTCAACTGGCAGGTTAAAATACCTCATCAACCCTCAACTGGAAGGTTGATATCTCAACCTACGCTTTCTATGTAATTCTGGAAAGCAAGGACTTCTTCTAAGTAGCACACCCTTTAATGGTAGGTGAGCCCCCATGCTTGGGTTCAATCAGTGTTGAATCCTACTCCCAACTGAAAAAACTTATTATTATACCAAGTTGAATTGTACTGATACTTAGTTTCACTAAGGTCTACAACTCACTGAGTACTACTGATCACGACCTTGCTAAGACTATTCTATAACTATTGTAGCTCTAGAAAATTAGATAGATTTTTTGGGTATTGATTACCTCCAGGAATCGATAGCATGGAAAGTAAAGCATACCATGATTTTGAAAAGAATAACAATGTTCACTTGTTCATAACTCATCCATGGAGATATTTTATCAAACACTTGTAGGACATAAGCTTGTACATATGCCAACATGTCATGATTTCACCATTTAATTCACATGGACATTCTATCAAACACTCGGGGAGAGCAACTTAATGCATATAATCATGGACAACATATAACATTGTAATTACCATACCAAAACTTTCAAATTCAAAGGTTATAATATGGAAATTACCCAATTTAATATACATGATATTTCAATTTCATATAACTTAGAATAAATCATGGATTGAAACTCAATCTATCTCATGAACATGAATACAATCCAATTTAAGCATGTAAATCATGAATCATTAAGCTTGTAGTTTAAAAATGGATTATTGGACTCTATTGGTGAATGGAACCCGTAGATGAACACCTAACATACCTGAGAAAATTAATTCTGGAAGGTTCCTGGAGGGATTCTTGAGAAATGTTCTTGATTCTTGAAGCTAGGGTTTTTGTCCTTTTTATAGAAAATGATTTTAATCATGAGAAAAATGTGTAAATAATGGCCTAATTACGTTTTTAGGGATTAAATCCCGTACTTGGACTAATTAAATTTTTGGGAAAAGACTTATTTTCCCATGGACGTCACTTTTAATTTTTGTCGAAATTTCCGATTTGGACCCGTGACGTGACGCAGAGCTATCGCGCCGTGTCTCTAAAAATTGATAATTGGGAACTGGGTCATCAATGCGATGTGGTGGAATCACGGTGTTATAATGGAAATTAAAAACTGGGAACTGGCATACCGGCGCGATGCAGTGGAATCATGGAGCTTAACTGGATTTTGGCAATTGCCATATGGCCTGTCTTCGCGATGCGATGATGTGCCAGTTGGCACACTACTTTACAAAAATTGCCCTAACTCTTCACCCGGGCATCGAATTTAGGCAAATTTTATATCGTTGGAAAGATGACTAAATTTTCTACGCAATGATAATCTCTAAACTGAAAAATATTGAGTACTTTAAAAAATTTATATAGGATTACTCATGTACCAAGAGGTAAATTAAGCTATGGAAATACGGGGTTTTACAATATCTCCCCTTTGGGAACATTTATCCTCGAATGAAACTGAATAAGCTGAGAAATACTAATAGACTGAGTTTACTCACTGAACATGCACAACTAAAACATGATTGCATGACTGAAATCAGTGATAAACTGAGTTTTCATACTTTATATGCATATCGATGCATAAGTACATGACTGAACTGATTCATGAATTCATGACTGAATATGCATCGATAAGGGATACCAAGTTTATAATTGTAACTAAATAGGGAACTGTGAAAAACTAAGAAAGACTGTTACCTTAATCTGAATCTAAGTTTGTGGCGAAGAAGTGAGGATCCTTGGTCTGCATATCTACTTCTGCTTCCCATGTAGCTCCCTCAATGGACTGATTTTTCCAATGAACTTTGATCAAGGAAACTTCTTTGTTCCTAAGTCTGCGAATCTGATGATCAAGTATTTGAACCGGAAACTCTTCGAAAGAGAGATCATTTTGAATATGGACGCCCTCTAAGGGAAATATGAATGTTGGGTAACCAATGCATTTCTTTAGCAAGGAGACATGGAACACTGTGTGTACAGAAGCTAGATCTGAAGGAAACTCAATCTCGTAAGCTACCTATCTAAAACGGCTGAGAATTCTGTAAGGACCGACATACCAGGGACTGAGCTTTCCCTTCTTGTTGAACCTCTTTATCCCCTTTACGGGAAATATTTTCAAGTATATAAAATAGCCAACCTCAAACTCGAGATCTTTTCTACTCACATATGAATGTGATTTCTGTCGGCTCTGGGCTGCCCTAATTCTTTTTCTGATCAATTGTACCTTCTCTAAGGCATCGAATACGAGATTAGGCTCTACTACTACGGCCTCACCTACCTCGAACCAACAAATTGGAGATCTACATCTCCTACCATAGATAGCCTCAAACGGAGCTATCTGAATACTAGAATGATAACTATTATAATATGAAAATTCGATCAAAGGCAAGTGGTCATCCCAACTACATTTAAAATTAATCACACATGATCTTAACATATCTTCTAGAGTCTGAATGGTCATCTACTTGACCATCTATATGAGGGTGGAAGGTTGAACTGAGGTGAACTTGGATACCAAGACCCTTTTGGAATGCTTTCCAGAAGTGAGAGGTAACCTTGGTACCTCTATCTGAGATAATGGACACCGGGACTCCATGTAACCTGACCAACTCTGTAACATAGATTTTGGCATATTCCTTAACTCAATAGGAGGTATGAATTGGTAATAAATGATCGGATTTGTTCATACTATCTACGATAACTCAAATCGAATCATGTTGATGACGAGTATAAGTCAAACCCGTCACAAAGTCTATGTTCACTTTTTCCCATTTCCATGTGGGAATACTGAACTGCTGCACGGACATACTAGGCTTAGGATGCTCAATATTAACCTTCTGACACATAGAGCACTTAGCTACAAACTCTGTAATATCCCTCTACATTCCACTCAACTAATAGATATCTCGCAAATCGCGGTACATCATAGTGGTCACTAGATGAATATAGTAACGCACTACATGCGCTTCTGCAAGAATTCGATGCCTCAAGTCATTTACACCTGGGACACATAAATGACCCTGGTAATGAAATACACCATCTCCCCCTTGGGAGAAAACCTCTACTTTATAATCTCCGATTGACTCTTTTAACTTAACTAGACTAGGATCTTTGTCCTACTTTTCCTTTACTTTGTAAACCAGAGATTATTCTAATCTATTCTACACCCACACAGTACCCCTCTGCTGAATCGACTAAGAAGACACCTAGTCGGATAAGATGATGAACTTCCTGAGTTAATTTCTTCTTACCATTCTCAAAATGAGCAACACTACTTATAGATAACCTACTTAGATCATCAGCCACTATATTGTCCTTGCCCAGATAATACAGAACACTCATGTCATATTCTTTTGACAACTCTAACCACCTTCTGTGATAGGAATTCAAATATTTTTGAGAGAACACCTTTTGCAAGATTTTATAATTTGTGAACACATCAACATGCACCCCATAAAGATAGTGCCTCCAAATCTTTAAGGAAAACACTACAACTACAAACTCAAGATCATGGGTAGGGTAATTCTTCTCATACGTATTAAGCTATCTAGAGTCATAGGCTATGACCTTACCTATTTGTATTAGGGCACAACCCAAACCTACTCTAGAAGCATCACCATACACAACAAACCTATTTGAACCATCTAGTAAAGTCAAAAATAGGGCTGAGGTGAGTCAAATATTCAACTCCTGAAAACTCTTCTCGTAAGAATTTGACCACTAAAATTTGACTTTCTTCTAAATAAGTATGGGAATGGGAGATCCAATAGACAAAAATCCTTCAAAAAACCGATGATAATAGCCAGCTAAACTAAAGAAACGCCTGATATCTTTCTGATAAATGGGTCTAGGAAAGTTTCTCACTGTCTAGGTCTTTTGAGGATAAACTCTAATGTCATCACTGAAAACAATATGACTAAGGAACATTACAGACCTTAGCCAAAATTTGTACTTACTGAATTTGGCAAACAACTGATGAATTCTGAGAGTCTAAAGTATGATTCTAAGGTGATCTATGTGATCATTCTTGCTACAAGAATAGACAAGAATGTCATCGATGAAGACTATAACGAATATGTCCAAGTACTACTTAGACACATGGTTCATTAAGTCCATGAAAGATACTGGGGAATTAGTTAGACCAAAGGACATGAATTGAAACTCAAAGTGACCATATCGGGTTTGGAAAGCCATTTTCAAAATGTCACATTCTTTGACTCTGAGCTGATGATAGCCTGATTTGATGTCTATCATAGAAAAGTAACTGGCTCCATAAAGTTGTCAAACAAGTCATCATTTCTAGGAAGTGGGTATTTAGTCTTGACTGTGACATTGTTCAACTGACGATAGTCTATAAACATTCTGAGTAAACTGTCTTTCTTATGCATGAATAAGACTGGTGCGCCCCACAGGAAAATGTTGGATCTGGTGAACCCCTTGTCTAAAAGGTCCTTTAACTGTTCTTTTAACTCTTTGAGTTCAAATGGTACCATTCTATATGGTAGAATAGATATAGGCTGAGTATCTTGAAGAAGGTATATTTTGAAGTTAATTTCCCTTTCAGGAGAAACTCCAAGAAGAGCTTCGGGAAACATATTTGAGAATTCATTCAATACTGTAACTGACTCAAGACTAGGAGTCTCTAAACTAGAGTCTTAGACTCCCACAAGATGATAAACATATATCTTGGATATCATTTTACCCGCTCTAAGGTATGAAATTAAGTGACCCTTAGGTGTTGTAGTACTAACTCTCAATTCAAGGACTGGGTCATTTGGAAACTAAAAAAGAACAATTTTGTTTCAATAATCAGTTGAGGCATGATATTAATGGAGCCAATCCATGCCAAGAATGACATTGAAATCCGTCATATATAATTCTACTAAGTCTACTGAAGTGACTTTCTGAGATATCATGATCGGAAAGTTCATGTATACCCGTCGGGTTATGATAGACTGACCCACTAGGGTAGAGACTGAGAAATGTTTTTCTAAAACATTTGGTACGACTTTAAAGTTGACAGCTATGCAAGGAGTTACAAAAGATAGAGAATCTACTGGATCTAATAAGACATAAATATATAAGTGGAGGATCTGTATTGTACTAGTGGCCACATTAGGAGAAATTTCCTAATCTTATCAGGACTAAAGTGCATAAAACCTGTTTGGGCGTTGCCCACTGATGGCATTAGAAGCGACATTGTGCTGATTCGGGTGACCGGACTGAGCTGAAAGACAATTATACTGACCCTGGGTTGTTTTGATGTGGAGTTAATAGGACAATCCCCCAACTAACTTCGACATATGAAATACTGAAGATAATGAAAATGCTGAAATAAAAGCATATCCTCAATAGATGAGGACTCACTACAGAATCTACTACTACTATTTAAATCTGTCTATTTGCGGTTAGGAGCCTGAACGTCTGACCTTATGATATGAGACATCATAGAGCAAAGAGAAAGTATGCATTAGTATGTGGAATGTACTGGTATGCTAAATGAGGTAAGGTTTAATGCTAGGGTTCTTATTCATGAACAGTAACTAACTGGATGATATGAAATATCTAAATAAGAGTACATGGTTAACTAGAACTATTGTAAAATATTGAGTATGCAATATTGTGCATATACATATATATTGTATCTGAGTTTTTACTGAATACAGTCTTGATTCTATAAAACTGAGTTGAGTTCTATATTGAGACTAAAACTGAGACTATGGGAGGTAGTCATCTAACAACAAGCCCCAAATAAGATAATTGGGGCCCAACCTATAACCCCAGTTTGAAGAGTGTCAATACCGTTCCATGGGTATAGACAACTGAAGAGTCTCCCTTATCTGGCAGGTGCCCTAAATGAGAATGGTGGTACCCTCAACTGGAAGGTTAAAAAACCTCATCAACCCTTAACTGGAAGGTTGATGTCTCAACCTAAGTTGGCTACGTAGTTAGGGAATGCAAGGAATGCTTCTAAGGATCACACCCTCTACTGGCAGGTGAGCCCCAATCCTTGGGTTCACTCGGTGTTGAATCTTACTCCCAACTAAAGACACTGATTATTAAACTGAGTTGAACTGCACTATATAGGAGAAGACTAAGTTGCATAATATTTGAAAAATCAAGAAAAGGGTATTGTAAGCCAGGTGACCAGGTGTTGCTGTATAATTTGAGAATTAGCTTGTTTCCAGTCAAGTTAAAGTCTAGGTTGTATGGGCCGTTCATTGTGGTCATGGTGTTCCCATATGGTTCTATATTATTAAAGTGTGATGGTGAAGCTCCGTTCAAGTGAATGAGTAAAGGGTCAAGCACTATATGGGTAAAACTAAGAAAGTAAAGGTAGTTGAGGATTTGTGTCTGGGTGAAGTTTGAGTAACCAAGGCAACTAAGTCATTTTACAATGCTATCTTAGGAGCTGCATGATAAGCAACCTATATGGATGATTAGTTAAATTCGTGTATCCAAACTTCATCCTAATGACCCGTATACTAATTCTGATACTTTTATCAGCTTGAAAACATTGAATTTAGTCTAGGGGGCCCTTTAGTTCTGTCCCAAGGCTTTCAGACTCATTTTGTGCTATTGGTCGAAATTAAGTCAAAGTGACTTTTGGGTGTAGGTCCTACATTATGTTGAACGACCTCAGATGAAAATTTTGACCGTAACATAGGGTCTGTAATGTTGAATTTGATAGGGTATCATAGTTCATTTGCGTTCATGTGATTTTGGATAATTCTCGAGGAGTTGATGGAAATATGGAATGTTTCTAAGTTTTAGATGGTGTATCCACTAAAGAACACCTTATATCGCTTTAACAGAGGACTCTTTAGTGGACAGTAGGGTTGCTAAAGCAGAATCTAGTCCACTAAAGCAAAGGCCACTTAAGCGGAAACTTCTTCATTTTATCGAAAGTCCATGCCAGGTACAACTTTCGTGAGACAAGGCTGCTTTAATAGTGACAACTTATGCGGAATTCACTGGACTTTCATTGGCATCTAGATAGGCTAGATTTACTTTTCTCCTAGATTGAGCTTATTTTTTGTATTAATATTATAATATACTAGTTTTGGGTTGGGAATTCAAACTTGGAGATACATTTAGAGTTAAGCAGTTGGTTTGGGTGATTTAGAAGCCATAATTATGCGGAATTCACTTAGACACTCAATATTTAGGCAGAATTTCTAGTGTAGCCCCGAATGAGACTTATTTAGTATCTTTTAGTGAAATTGGACACTATACTCTAGTTTGGGTAGAAATTCCCTTAAAATGGATTATCATGGTTAAAAGTTGGCCCTTTGGCCCACTTTTGGTCAAAATTACTACTAATTCATTTAGACTCAATAAACTTCTTATGTTATCCTATTTACTTCCTTGATCTAAGAAGTTGTTAGACATATGATGGTTTATTCTAGATTGATGCTTGGAAAATGATAAGATCAATTTGATTCTGGCATTATTAATGATGTTAGTTTTGGTCCAAGTCTTGCTTTCATGATACTAGTTCTGGTTGTATTTTTGCATAGAGAGATTATTTACAATGGTTATGAAACTGATTCGAGTCTAGCGATTACATTACTTAAGTATCCACTCTTATCATTTCTGATACGGGTAATTTGCATAATTTTTGTTACTACTTCACCTTGATTGTGCCCTCCGGAATTATGGGGACCCACATTGGGTTATTACTTTATGATATTATTGTATATTTGACTTTACTGTACTCGTATTTATTTGGATTAGAGGCTCTTTCACCGACATTACTAGGTCATGGGATGATATGACTCTTCTTTTATTTCTCTTCCATTATTTTATTATTATTACTATGATTTATTACTTGTGATTCCATTATTTGTGTGTTTCAGGTATTTATGCCTCTTTCCACCATCTGACTGATTGTATTTAGTTTTAAGCTATGATTTGGCTTACCTACTGTTGGGGTAAAGTATGTGCCACCATGACTTGAGAAATTTGGTCGTGACAATTAATTCATTCATTAATCCAATTCCTCTCTATTCATATCAAAATTGGGTATTCCACCATTATCTAGAAACGCTTACATTAAAGTTATTACTAGGTTCAAGACCCTACTCCATTAGCCAATCATTAATCTTACAATCTAGTTTTAGTCATACACTTTTATACCTTTTTGTTTCTAATCCCTAGCCTAACTTTATTTTAGGATCTTAAAGTATGCCACCACCTTTTATCATAATCCATTCTCATAACTATTCTCTAGCAAGAATATTTCATCTTCCAAGAACGAATAATAACTAGTTAACCCTTTTTGAGATATTGATGTTAAGTCATGATACAAGACAAATTGTCTTCACTCTTTTATCCACTCTCTCGGGATTTATATTTCAAGGATTGTGCCTAAGGATCCAAGACTTAGTGATTCTAGGGGAGCAAATACATAATTGATGGATAGCTTGGGAAGGAACTACACTTGATCATATCCTCCAAAGAGGTGTTGGACAATATCATATTTGTAAGATTGCATGGAGTTTAAGAGGTCCAGAAAATCAAAGGATGACAACATGTGCCAACATGTGGCTACTTGGGCCATTTTGGGCCCATAGTCATGAGTATTTTGCTTTTGGGTCACTTTTGGGCCCAACTAAAATTTAGGGTCACTTTTGAGCCCAAGTTGTAATAAGTGGCATTTTTGCTTATAAATAGCTATGACTTTTTTCATTTTAGGATTAGTTGATGAATGATGATGAGAGATACACTTGCGAGTGTTTATTGAAGATTGTTGGGAGCTTTATGGATTTGTGAGAAACATGGGTTTCTTGGAATTCCATTCTCGTGAGCACCTCGTACAAGGTTGGTTCTTGTGGTAATTGATAGAAAGGTCTTAGGGTTTGATATACCCCTCAGTTGTCCTCTCTTTATTTCTTTATGTCAATCTATCTATCTTTGTTTTTATCCTTACTTATCTTGTTTTGTTTCATATTTTTCTTTTATTTGTTTGTTGTTTTTCATTTTCTTAGTTTCTTCACATATCATTTGGTATCAGAGCCGAGCTTGATTTTGTTCCCACGAAGTCAATCTTGGGTCTTGTTGTCTTGAAAAATTTAAAAATCACAAAACTTTTTTACTGTTCATGTTTTTGGGATTAGGTTAAATTTTGAGTGTTTGATTTTATTTTTTTCCATACATTTCTAGTGTTAGATTCTTGATCCATAACACTATTAGAGTCTAAATATCGAATTTGAGCTTAATAGGAGATTCCACCATTGTTGAAAGCTTGAGTTTTGAGAAATTGAAAGTGGGTTTTGGAATCTGAAAAAATTTGGTGAAGAATTTGAGCTTAATGATATTTGGAATGTGTTTAGAAGGTTGAAAAGTACTTAGATTCAAAATTTCATCGCATTCCAAGAAAAAGTGAAAGAGTTTGAAATTTTTATGTTCTTGGAAAAATTCATATCATCAATTTGAATCATCAACAAAAAGTGGTTGTTTGATCCAAGAAAGAGGAATAAAATGTGTGCAAAATTTCTGTTACAAAAGCATATTCAAAGTACCAAAGAATATTCCAAGAGAATAGGATATAGGGGGACCACAACAGGGTATTTTTGACCTTATACAAGCTGGTTTCGGCCCATCTTCTTTGCATCTGCCTTGGAGCTGTGACATAACTGCTAAAACAGGTTCTAGGCATCCCAAAAAAGTAGCTCCTGCATTGATGGTACCCCCAATGTGCTCCATCTCTTCCCCATATCTTCTTCAGTGTGTTCAACGCACAATAAGCCATCCAACTCCCTTTTCTTGCAAGGATTCAACCATCGAACTTCATTTCTTGATTCTTAACTTGGTATTTTTATTCTTTAACATTAATTAATGACTAATAATTGATCTAGTAGTTTAATAATTAGTTGTTGAGTCCATTTAATCATTTTATTCTTTCTTTGTGTGTTTTATCTTTTCTTTCTTTGTCAACTTCTTTGAGTCAATTCTTTTACCTTTAAATAAGTCATCAATAGTTGTTTCATCTCCTTTATACCATATACTAAAATCCATGGATGGAGCAACCATTGATAATCTTATGGAATCTCTCATGGGGATACAACGATCGATGGATAAAAAATGGATTCATGACACGAATTGAAGATACATTGGAAAATATGGAGAAATGACTTATTAACCTAACATGGGTGTTCATAAAATTTACACCCCAATACCTTAAGAACATGTTCCCTCAAAACCAGAAAACACTATCCAAGCGCCACAAGACCTTAATCAACCAATCAAAATCCAACTATGCAATGGCTCTTCCCACATTAGTCCCATTAACCATGATACTAGCATTTTACCTAGTATCACTCCTTTATTTATGCAGGTTCATGAACAAACAATCTTAAAGGAAGATGCAAGGAGAGTTCTTTAATAAAATAATCTTAAAGGCCTATCAGAGTTCATGCAAAAAGATTCCAAGCTTAGAATGTATGAAGATAAATAAATAAAAGAGTTAGATTTGAGAACAGATATTTTTCAAGAAAGGGAGGATGATACAACATGATTTGGCTTTACTTTTTTATGCATTCTTTTAAGATCTATTCTTAAAGGATCCAAGACTTGGTCGTTCTATGGGAGAAAATACGTGATCGGAGGATATCATAGGAAGGTACTATACTTGATGATATCCTCTAAAGGGGTGTTGGACAATGTTGTATTTGGAAAATTGCATGGAGTTTAAGAGGTACAACAAAGCAAAGGAAGAGCACATGCGGCTATTAAGGATTTTGGGTCACTTTGGGCTCGTAGTCATTTGTATTTGGCTTTTGGTTCACTTTTGGGACCAAGTTGTAATAAGTGGCCTTTTGTCCTATAAATAGTTAGGACTCTTTTCATTTTAGGTTTAATTGATGAATGTTGATGAGAGATACACTTGTGAGTGTTTATTGAATCTTGTTAGGAGCTTTATGAATTGTGGTAATTGATAGGAATATCTTAGAGTTTGATACACCCTTTCGTTGTACACTATTTATCTCTTTGTGTCAATCTATTTATCTTTCCTTTTATCCTTACTTGTCTTGTTTCATTTCATTATTTTCTTGTGTTTGTGAGTTGTTTTTTATTTTCTTAGTTTCTTCTCGTATCAACTCATTAGATTATAAGGCTTCCATAATATCCTTATCATTATCTTTATTCACTTAATTCACATTAGACTCAACTATGGAATTATACAAACATAAAACACCCATCAAGTATTCATATATCAACATCATAACACACAATTAGGTCCTTAGTACATTAAATCCATTATAAGTCCTAATTCCATTCCCATAGGCTTTAGAATGATTTCTCTTATAAAATTTATATTATAGATACAAACCATAGTCTTCTACTCATAAATAATAACCCACCTGGGTACTACGCTACTGCAATAAGTAGCTATAAAATGGATGATACTCCTTCTTATTCATGTTTACAAAGGATAATAATCTAAAAAATATTAATTATTGGAGTAATTAATATACTACTCTTCAAACTAATACTTTTAGAATTCAGACCCACTAGTTCTACCCTTATTTATGGTCTATAAAATTATCCAAGGGTTAATCAATTATCAAAATAGTTCCTTAATGTCAAAGAAATTTCATTAATGGAGTTTTTAGGTTAAAGGTTCCCCTTTATTGAATTCAAGGTCCCCAAATATCAATTTTCATGTTTTAGAATCACTAATTCATGTTAGGGATTGCTAAAGTGATAGGGTCTCTACCCTTTCACAACTTACCTTGTGGGTTTTGTCTCTTAAGTTCTCCCTTGTATGCGGCATAAAATTCTTGCACTAATACATCACTATATTTCCTTAGCACCTTCGTCTTCCATTCAAAGCCATACTATCAGAAATGCTCCCTGAATCGAGGTATCTCTGACATTCCATTAGTCGTCAAACTTCGCTCAAGATATAATACCCTTTATATTTTTCCACCCCAAGGTATGCTAAACTCACTCTATAAAGTCTCCTGCATCCCGAGTTACCCCCATCGTTCAACATTGGACACGGTGGTAGTGGTAAGTGTAAGTGGGGGGTACTTTCGGGCCACCTCATTCACTTCCTCTACTGTATAAGAATTCCCAGAACTAACCTCTTTCAAACTAGATTTATCCAATTCATCATCATTAATTATGGTGGTGTATGTAGAGGAGAAACAAGATTTCTTTCTCCTCGAGCCTCGTGGAGGTGGTGATTTCTACGAGGGTGCAACCTTCTTACCCTTTTTTTTAGCTACCTTCCCTTTTTGGGAAACCTTTCCCTTTGAAGAGTCTTCATAAAGTTCACCGCTACTGTCGGCTGACACATCAAACTCAAAACCACTGGATTTCGAGTTAGTAACCATTTCCTGCTCAGTTCCTTTATTGAATTGTTTGGATGAAGAAGCGTTCTTTGGAGTCATGGTGCCGGAAAAACACACCATTATTATTAAGTAAATAAAGAAAAGAAAACAAAAAATTTAAACTAAAGTTCAGAATGAATGTCCTGGTAAGGGTACAAGTAAAGCATACTGGTCATACTGATTGGGTACAACTCGTATTGTCGAGTTGTATGTTACCAATGCATGAACAATTATTCACTGGTCATCTTACAACTCCTCCTAACCATTCATACCTACAAGGTACTATTAGTTACCAACAGTCGTAAGCAGACCAAAAATATTTAATGAAAATTCTATTAATCCAACATCAGTATATGTAACGCCCCGAGTCTGCACGCCGGATGCCACACGATTCTTAAGACCCCGAAGGACCACAAGATAACCCATGACTGGTACCTGCTATGAGAACTAAATAATAATACTGAAATAATGTAGAAAATAGCCTGAAATAACACAAGGTTCATAATCTGAATACTGTTAAACAATAATAAATGTAATAACTTATGAAAAATCGATCACTATCTAAATTAGTTTTGTATGAAAAGCCTCTAATTGAACTATCTAAAAGTGGAGTTGATGGAACAAGCCCCCAACTAACTCTGACTACTGAAATATTGAATCAAATTAAAATGTTGAGTTTCCATCCTTGGGTTCAATCCTTGGGTTCAATCTGTGCGTTTCCATCCTTGGGGTCAATCGGTGAGTTCAATCCTTAGGTTCAATCCTTGGGTTCAATCGGTGCTGAATCCTACTCCCAACTGAAAACACTTATTATTATACCGAGTTTAACTGTACTGATACTTATTTTCACTAAGTTCTACAACTGACTGAGTACTACTAATCATGACCTTGCTAAGACTACTCTGTAACTATTGTAGCTCTAGAAAATTAGCTAGATTTTTTGGGTATTGATTACCCCCAGAACTCGATAGCATGGAACCTATTATCAATACAACTCAAGAAAATATTAGAATTATCAAACCAAAAACCATGCTAGAACAAACATATTAGCTCGTGTGGTAGTGTTATGGAATGTTCTGGGGGCAGTTAAGGATATGCAAAAATTTTGTTATCTTCGTGAATTTTCCCTCAGGTATGGAAATTGCAGAGTGCTGACCGCGATCATGGTGATGCAATCACGGTCATTGGGACCACGATAGTAGTACCTGACATCAGAATTGATAGCTTTTGTACACTGCTCAAAATTAGATTATAACCCCAATTCTTTGTTTCAACAAGGAATGACAACATTTTAAATGCTCAACCAAACCCTAGAACATGTGATTGTAGCCCCTAAACTTGAAAGTATTCAAACTAAATTCATTGGGGCATTCTATCGAACACATGGATTACTTGATTATTTCGACCTTTTAAAGCTTAAATTTGTGTACTCAAGAGTTCCCCATTAGCGTGGACTCCTTCTATAATAGCTAATCATAGAAAAAATTTAAACTAGGAATGTATTTAATAATCAAAAACACTAATTTAAGGCATTTTCTACATTACGGGTTCTAAGCATGTGTTTATAATAAAACCAATGCAATTGAGATAACTTACTGAAATAGAGGATGCACAAGATGAGTTGGTACTTTAAAATGCAATCCAAAGCCACAAATTTAAGAGTATTTTAAGAGAAAAATTCAAAGAATTATGTGGAGGAAATTGCATTAAAATGGGTTTTAAGATGATAAGGCTGCGATTATGGTCATAGTTCCGCGATCGCAAAGGTACAGATCCCAGTTGTGGTAATTGAGACTAGACAACCATGGTTCCTACCTTTTCTGCTCATTCCAAAGTTGCCAATTTCATACTTTTCTTTCTCAAATTTGATCAAAATGCCTTGTAGCACCACATTTTATGGATTATGTATGTGCAAGAACATAGACAAAATCTACTCTAGCATGCTCAATTAAAAAGAATACAAGCCACTTTTTGTGGCATGATGGGTTGCCTCCCATTGAGCACTTAGTTTAACGTCGTAGCCTGACGTCTCCACACTTTTCTTTTGTGTTTATACTTAGAATATTTTAATATCCATCCAATATGCCATGAATGGAAGAGGGACAAGAAATTCAAATCTTCCAAGATAAAACTCTGAAGAGGTGATAAAATGGCAAGCAAGCTTCGATCTCGCCATTTTGGAGACTTGAACCTTTTACCCAACTTTACATCAATCTTCCAGATTGGCTCCATGGTTAGAAGGGTGTACATTAATAGGTCATTCCTTGTACATCATAAATTGAACTCCTTGGCCATTGATGGATGGGTTTCCATGGACTCCCTTTGAATGTCAAAATATAATATATAAGAGTCGGACTCTAACTCCCCACAATCCTCAATTTTTTTAGAGGGATAGATCCTCATCACATCTTCTAAGCCTAATGTGGAAAAGTGGTTTGAACGAGGTCTAACGGTGAATTTTTGGTGAGCCTCCTCTAAAGTATATTCACCCTTAAATGATCTAGAGTCATTGTAAGAGATTTACTTTGATTCTTCTCTTGACTCTAAAATCATTTCTTTTATTTTGGCTTCTTCTTCCTCATATGAGTTGAATGATTGGGAAGCTGCTGAGAATTATTAGCTAACAAGATCATCATCATAGTTTGGTTTCTTTTCTTCACAAACCTCCTCTTGGGAAATGGACATGGTTGTAATGTTTGTAAGAATTATGTCCTTGCCCAATTCCTTTGCCTTGTCATTTTCCCTTTTAAACACCCTGTAGGATTGATGCAAGTCTTGTGTATTCTCCCTTGTTGTAGCAACCCAATCAAAAATGGTTTGAAGCATTGTTTCAATGCCGTTGGGTCCGACTTGTTTCTCCTCCTTCTCTTCATAAAATCTATCAATCTCATAAGATGAACTAGCAACTCGGTTAGTATAATGGGGGGAAGGGGCACTTGGACAAATACTCCAATATCCATATTTGCCACTACAGAATGAACATCTATACTCCTTATAGGATAGATATGGAGAATACATCTCTCTCATTGATATACTTCCAATTGCAAACATCATATTTGTTGAAAGATGCCATAAAGAAAGGTAAAGTAAAATAAAAAGTTATCTACAAAAAAAATTCACAAACAAATATTTACAAGCTTGAATTAAAGAAATTAAACTAAAATTCCAAACAAACTCAGTATGTAAAATTGTTCCCCAGCAACGGCGCCATTTTTGATAACGCTCAACTTACACATCAATTTAAGTGTAAGGCGGTCGTCGATAATATATTTACCTAACTTTTGAGTCAGGGTCGAATCCATGAGGAACAATGTGAGAGGTGATCAAGTTAATTCAAAATGATAGATACAAGTTAAATTCAAACGAATGGTACAAAAAGATAAAATTAGGGATAGGTTTCTACACTAATATTTCTTTTTCATTTTTTCTAGTATAAATTTGGGGCTATGAATAATAAGAATTTTAATAATTATGCACGAATGTCGAGATTATTCATTACCAAAAGAGTGACATGTGGGAGTTAATAGTCAACATCAATTTAGTAAATCAAATATGGGTAGGTTTGGTTATAGATTTTTATTCTAGTCTTTCGAAAAAACACCAAACTTTCACCCATTGATTCTTTCGAATACCTAATAGGCGTGTTCATCAATAGGTAACCATAACCTCAATCTACGCATCCCTATTTATATGATGATACCCATGACACAGTAAACCTCACATTTACCCTTATGTCTAAGATAGTGAAAATTTAGCAAGCCACACACATAATTTTCTATCATTGCTTAGGTCTCCACATCCCTCTTTTGAGGATGATATGGATTAGTAAACTTTACCTAAAACCTTTATTTCAAAGATAGCCTTGAAATTTTTAGAGCTTGAAGCTTTCAATCATCAAAGACCTGTGGGTATTTGGAGCTTTCACCCATCAAATACCAACCAAAATAGTATAGCAATGTTAAAACCCATAAACATGAACTACCAAATAGATGCTAACAATAATAACCCACACACACTTAAGTCCCTATTCACACATAACTCCAAGAGGGAGATTTAGCTACACCTAAGATAAATAAGTATAGATATACCCATAATCTACATTGAAATAACTTGTTGAAGAACTAAGTGAATGTTATTTCAAACTTGTATCTCCCATAATATCAACAATGGAAGTTAGCAAATCTTCCACTACGAAAGTCTCTAATGTATTCTTCACCCATAATTTATACATTATTTTCTTCTCCAAAAAATAAAGCTGTGAAGTCTAGAGCTAAAACCTAAAAAATTGGGGAAGATAGAATAATTGTGATACATGGTAATGTTTGAGTCATTATGTTCAATTTGGGATCAGCACGTGTAATTACAGATTTTCCCTTGGGCTGATTTTCTCCGCTAGGCTGTGATCGTACAAGTCTGGCTTCTATCATGGTCATAAAACCACAGTTAACATTAGCAACTACGGTTTGAAGAATTTTACTTGATGCCGCGATTGCGGTCAACACACTACAATCGTGGTACCTGAGGCTCTTCTGATCCAAGTCTTCAACTGTACTTTTCTTGGTCCCGTTTGATAATTTTACAATTCAATCCACATCTTTTGATCTCCTCAACATTATGCCTACAAAAAGTAGATATTAGTGCATCTAACCACAAATTTGTCTTATTTAATCATTCAAAACAAGGTAATATGCACGAATAATGAGTTTGAATGAGTGGTAAAATCACCACTCATCTACTGACATCTGACCAAATTATTACTCTAACTATTTGATTACTGTAGCATGTGATTTAACTTACTGATTTAGCCATGAAAGATCTTCCTTAATATCCTTAAGACAACATTCTTGATTTTCTTGTCCTTTGACTAATTTTTACAAAAGTGCCTCCATTCTAGATTCTTAATCACGACACCAGGTGGAACATACTTATCACAGTTCTCCTTGTAGTTTTCTTTTTGGTACCAATCACTATATCTCTCTACTTCTATCTCTGTATTTGTAATTATAATAGTTTTGACCTTGATTTCCTTGCCCCTGGGATTAGAAATCCTCAAACCTATTATTAAGATACTTTTATTCCTCTTCAAATTCAATATCAAAAGTTTTCAAAGAAGATGATTGAGTCCCATCTGCATTTATTTTTTCAGCCCCATTGTTGCTAATTTCTTAGTAAGAAACCCAATATCTTTCTGAAGTTAAGAAAACTTTTGCGTGACGAAGTCATTATTAACTCCATAATCACCATATGCTCTAATAGCATATGCACTTGCACTATGATCAACATCTCTTGTATGCAATCCTAAATTGGTCACTAAAACATCATCATACATTTTTTATGCATAATCCTACCGAAGTGGCATAAATGTACCTCATGAAATAGTGTCTTTCATTGCTCTCGAACTGATATTTAGTGATCTTTAGAAGATTTTTAGTTGGTTTGACCCTTTGATAATGTGATTAGGTATCATGCTCAGTTTCTTATTGAATCTAAATCGCTCCTCATACAAGGATTCTATAGGTAACTATCCGAAGTTATAAATTTTATCTTTCAGCTGTAACATCCTTGCAGGAGGGAAAATCTTCTAAGAAACTATTTCACAGTTAATGCTAAAATATGATTAAACCTCTTGGAAGTTCCATCAACCACAGTGATTCTTCTTCTATTAGAGAAAATGGGAACAATCTCAACCTTAAAGCTTCTTGGACTACACCCGGAATGGCATAAGATGTGAAAATACCAGTAAAGTTAGCAAGAAGCAAATTTTCATCACCAGTTGCTTCTCCCGACAACACACTTTTTAAGTTAAACAGGTGGATCATAGAACTAGTAATGTCAAACTTCACATTGGGAGGTAGAGGCGGAGGATTATACCTCACACACACATGCATAGTGTTACATTACTAAGTACTAACTATCCAAATCTGTAGTGTTTCCAAATCCTAATTATTTTTACCTAATTATTCTATCCCTAATCCTAATTTCATTTCTAAATTCATAATAGTCTCATGCATATATATCACATACAATAGAGAAAAATTTTAGAGGGGTAAATTTTTTAGCATAATTTTATAACACAAATTCTTAGCATAATCATTTCAAATCTGCAGTGTTTCCAAATTAAAATTCACAAATCAATTCCAAAATCATAATTTCAAAACAAATAATTTTTTCAAAACCTCTCAAAAATCATAATAAAACAATCTGCTTCCATAGGTGCTGATTTTCTCCCTATCTCAGTTGTCAGCACCAAACCTGCAAGTAATAATTGACTTTCAAAATTTTATACTTTTTAGGTACTCCCAAATATCCGAAATAACCCCCACCACTAACAAAAACCATTGCACTTCCCTTAGTTCTAGAAAAATATAAAGTAAGGATGAAAGGTCATACCTGGGCACTTAAGGCACTGGCTCATCCATATCAGCATGTGGGACCTCAAAGTGGGTCCCACTCTCTGCACCTACTATCTTGTCAGTCGTGACTGAATCAACAATCATCGAGGGTGCAACACCGACCCCCTTAACATCCATAACTGGTGATATCAATCCACTAGTTATAGCGGCCATCTCTCAAACGATCATCTCCCGATCCCGCTTGCTCTAAATTCTCTAAACCATAGACTTCTTGTCTACATCTATTTCATCACACCTTTTTGGCTACTCTAAACCATAGTAAATGGACTAATATCCACTCTTTGAAGGTACATAGTTGAAAAGATAGAAAGATGTGGATTGGGGCTTAAAATGATCAAAAGGGAGAAAGAAAAGTGTAGTTGAAGGCCTGCAGCAGAAGAGCCTCAGGTACTGTGGTCGCGGTTTCATGACCGTGATCGTGGAAGTCAAGCCAAGGTCAATCAAATTCCATCATGTGATCTAGCCGCAGTTGCGTAACTACGATAGTGGCCAAGTTCGTGCAATTGCGACTTTGTGGAAATATTTAGCCCAATGGCAAAATTGGTAATGCACGTAGATGATCCTAATTTTGACAAAATAACTCAAACCCTATCATGTATCACATTGTTCCATCTTCCCAAATTTTTAGGTTTTAGCTCTAGACTTCATACCCTTCATTTTTGGAGAAGAAAATATTGTATAAATTTTGGGTGAAGAATACATTGGAGACTTTCTAAGTAGAAGATTTGCTGACTTCCATTATTGATTTTCAGGGACAGTCAAGTTTGAAGTAACATTCATTTAGTTCTTCAATAAGTTATTTCAATGGAAGTTATGGGTATATCTATGCTTATTTATCTTATGTGTAGATAAATCTCCCTTGTGGAGTTATGTGTGAACAGAAGTTTAAGTTTTTATGGGTTGTTATTGTTAGCTTCTATTTGGTAGTTCATTTTTATGGGTTTTATCATTGCTATGCTATTTTTGTTGGTATTGATGAGTGAAAAATCCAAGCTCTAGAAAGTTTAAGGCCATCTTCGAAACAAGGGTTTTGGGTGAAGTGTAGGAATCCATCTCATCCTCTAAAGAGGGATGTGGACACCAAAGTAATAATAGACAATTATGTGTGTAGTTTGCTAAATTTTTACTATCTTAGACATAAGGGTGAATGTGAGGTTGATTATGCCATGGGTATCATCCTAGAAATAGGGAAGCCTAGATTGAGGTTGTGGTTACCAATTATTGAACACACTTATTAGGTATTTGAAAGACTATATGGGTTAAACTTTGTTGTTTTGTTGAAAGACTAGCATCAAAATCTTTAGCAAAGCCTACCCATATTTGATTAACAAAATTGATGTTGACTACTAACTCTTACATGTCACTCCGTTAGTAATGCATAATCTTGAGATCTGTGCATAATTGTTACAACTCTAAATATTGGTAGCCCCAAATATATACTATAATAAACCAAAAAGAAACATTAGTATAGGAACCTATCCCCCATTTTATCTTTTTGTACCATTTATTTGAATTTAACTTGTATCTATCATTTCGAATTAACTTGATCGCCCTCACATTATTGCTCATGGATTTGACCCCGACTCTAAGGTTGGGTAAATATATTGATGATGACCGTCTTGCACTTAAATTGACGTGTAGGTTGGGCGTTATAAAAAATGGCGCTGTTGCTGGGGACCAATTTTGTGTAATAAGTTAAGATTGAAATTTTATCTACTTGCTTGAATTCAAGCTTGTATATATTTGTTTGTGATTTTCTTTTGTAGGTAGATTTTATTTTATTTTTATTTTTCTTTATGGCATATCCTTACAAATATGATCTTGGTAGTTGGAAGTACTATCTTGATGATCAATGTCTATATTATGACGTACCACACTTCATGAGAGATTGTGACTATGCTCCCTGGAGATAAATGGTTCCACCATCTCGATCCCATAGGGAGTATAGGTGTTCTTTAAGTAGTCGTCTAGATGGAAATTAGAGTTATTTACCAATTGCCCCTCCCCTCATTATACTATTCGAATTGCTAGTTCTTCTCATGAGATTGATAGGTCTTATAATGTGAAGGAGGAAGAGCAACAAACTGGACCCATTTGTATTAAAGCAATATTTCAAACCATTTTGGATCAGGTAACTACAACCGGGAGAATACATAAGATTTAAATCAATCCTACAAAGTGTTTACAAGGGCAAATATTAATGCAAAGAAATTAGGCAAGAATATAATTCTTGCAAACACCACAACCATTCCTATTTCCCAGGAGGAGATTTATTAAGAAAAGAAACCAAGCTATGATGATGTGCTTGGTAGCGAAGACTCCTCAGTGAATTTCCAAACTATCGTCTCATATGAGGAAGAAAAAGCCAAAAAAAAATGATACTAGAGTCAAGAGAAGAAACAAATCAACTCTCTTATAATGACTAGTTTATTTTGGGGTGAAAATGCTTTAGAGGAGACTGACCCAAAATTAGGTGTTAGACTTTATTCAATCCATTTTCAACCTTGGACTTAGAGAATGTGATGAGGATCCATCCCTCTGAGCAAATGATGTATTGTGGGGAGAAGGAGTCCAACTCTAATATTTTGGAGTTTGACATTCCAAAGAAACACATGGAGTCCAATCCATCAAAGGCCAAGATACTCAAATTCTGAAGTATAAGGAATGGCCTATTTATGTGCTTATTTTTACCTAAGGAACAAATTTAAAAGTTAGATGTGAAGTTGGGTAAAAGGTTCAAATCTTCAGAACGGTGAGACTGAAGCTTGCTTTCCATTTCAACACCTCTTCCAAACCTCATCTTGAAAGATCTGAATCTTTTGTCTTTCTGTTGCTCATTTCATATTGAGCAAAAGTTGGGACGAAGATTCAAATCTTCTAAGTGGAAGCACAAGAGGAAGTGGAAGGAAAGTCTTGCTAAGACATTAAACTAAGCACTCGATGGGAGAAAACCTATCACGCCACTACTAGTGGCATATATCCTTTTAAATTATGCATCGTAGAATAGATTTTTGTGTTGTTTATGCATGCATAATCCATGAAACATTGTGCTAAAAGGAATGCTAATTGAATTTTAAAAAAGGAAAGTGTGAATTTGGCAATTTGTATTAAATAGGAAGTGTGGAAGACTGGATTCCATGTCTTCGTTACCACGACTAAGGTTCGTGGAACCGCAATCGCAAAACCTGCATGACTAGGACAACGTCACTAGGACGACCATGATTGAGGTCCAATCAGATTAAAAAGACCATTTAAATGCCATTTTCCCTTGTTCCTCATTTTTAAATTCACTAAAATTTTCTCTCAAATTTGTGGCCTTACATTGTATATCTAAGTGTCAATTCAACCTGTGCATCTTATAATTCAGTAAGTTGTCTAAATTTCCTCAGTTTCAATTTTATTGAATGCTTAGAACTCGTAGTATATAAATGTCTTAAAATAGTTATTTCATTGATAAATGCATTCTTATTTGTGACTATTGTTATGGTTAGTTGTTGTAGTTGGTGTACACACTCATGGGGAAGTCTTGAGTACCCAAAATTTAACGTTTAAATGGTTGAAATGAGTGTGTACACATTATGTTTGATTAAATACCCCTATGGATTATATGTTAAAATCTTTGAGTTTAGGGGTATAATCTTGATAACTAGGCCTGTATCACTTAGTTTTAATATTTATGTGCCTAGTAGAACACCAATATAGGGATAAATTATATGCTTTAATTGAAGTGCAGAATTTTAGAATCAGGTCTCAGGTACCGATATCGTGGTCCTGGTGACAGCGATTACATCATTTTAGTTATGGTCACTTCTTTGTGATTAACATACTTGAGGGTAGTGTCTGCAGGAACTAAAAAGTTTTGCACATCCATATCTGCCCCTAAAACCTTCTAATAACACTGTTGCATGCATTTATTTATTTGATCTAGCATTATTTCGGTATGATAGTACTAATGATTGCCTAAGTGCATTGTTTACAGGATCTATGCCTCAGATATGGAGGGAATTGAAAACACCACATTCATGACCCCTGAATGTCAGAACCTCTACAATGCAAATTTGCACATGACTAAGTTACTCTAAGAAAGGGGTATAAGCTTGGACAAAGTGGAGGAAATTTTCCCAAGCATTCATGCAAGACTCACTTAAATTGGGTGGCAATGCTTTTCCCCAGAACCCTGTGGTGCTAATGAGCATTGGGTGTGTGAATTCTATGCTAACTTAAGTGTAGTTTCTTTCATGAACCCAGTGATGATTATTTGGGAAAAACAAGTGAACTTTGGGACAGAGTGGACCAATGAGGTGTATGGACTCCCAAATGTTGACATGGAGAAATTCCATGCAAAATTATGCGACCCAGGGATTTGGATGGCAAATATTTTCTTTCCTAGTAAAGATGTTCCCTGGGCCACTACCAAGAGAGACTCTGATGAATGACTTCACAACCGAGGAAAAACTTTAGTTGAATATTACCTATAGTCGAGTGTCTCTATACACGCATATTACCATTATTACAGACTTGCATACTCAGATAGTGACCTATCTTCTCTCTGGCATCACCATGGATATGGAAGAAATTATGCATTTAGAATAGAGGCACATCAGAAAATATGAAGGTACACATCTTCTCTTTCCTTCTCTTATCACAAAGCTATGCAGGAGGGCACAGGTGGAAGAGTGTGCTCTTGGGTGATCCCAGGTCCCCACATCTTCCCACTCAAATTTAGAGGTGAGGTTACCCTAGGACAAAGCAAGTAAGGAAAGGTGGACTCCAGCAAATCGACCCAAGAGGACATAGATTCTTGTAGACCTTCATCAGTAAACCCCCTTGTTGATATCTCAGATCAAATGAGGGATCTTCGAAATCTAGTGTCCATATTTCCTCAAGGACCAGGAGAGCCTTTCACTGCTTTTCACTCATATGTAGCTCAGTTTGACTATGAGAAATACAATGAGGACTAGGAGAAACAGGGAGTTATTGTTGCCCATTTGGAGAGATCTTATTTAGCCTTGTCTACATCACATAAGGACCTCAGAGAATCACATGAGAAAATGGTGAAGAGAGAGAAAAAGTGAGATAAGTTCTTTAAGAAGATGTGGAAGGGGGTGAAGGGTATCTTTAAGTGCTCAAACCCAACCATCGACTACCTTCACCTAGGATGGACAACAAGGATGAGGCTTCTACTTATTGGTCTGTGAAGGATGCTGAGGGTGATGATTTAGAGTTAGCGGGTGAGGCTAGCTCCTGATATATATTCTGGGAGACCCCTTCTACTCTTGCTTGCTTGTACATGCAGTGGGGATACTACACTCTTTTAGTTGGGGGTGCCCCCATATTTTTAATATTTTGGTGTTTTGCTGGATATTTTCATTTAATGAGGTCGTGGGATGACATTTTGTAAACTACTTTTATTTTTATATTTTTGGAATACTGCATTTTTGGGTACCTTAATGGTGCCTACGTTTTTTGGATTATCATGCTTTCCTTTTATTGTTAGTGTTCTTTTAATGTAATTTTATTTTGATTTTGGTGATACATGACTAGATTTTCCCTATGATGGATTGATCGACTTCATTCTTAAGGATGGAGCATCATGTTTATGTTTTGAGACATAGGTGCAGGGGAATTCTGAGTATACGTAGCATGAGTGTCTGGAATTCAAGGGAAGTCTGAGTACCTGTGGCATTTTATTTTGTAAAGTTGGGGTCACATTGTACACCATTAGTGAAGTCTCAGTAGCCATATGGGTAGTTAACCCATTTTGAGCAAAGATGTGAGACTAAGGCTTTAGTTGTAGCCATAGTTTAGCAAAGTAAGTGTAGTTCTATTGAAAAACAAGAAATCCCTTTCGTCTAGATTTGTTGAAAAGCAAGGGCATAGACGTGAGAAATGTTGCATAAAATCATTTTCTCTTTTTGTGGCTCCGCAAATTGTTGACTTGTAAATAGTGATAAAAACTCAACGTTTGTCTCTTGTGGGAGGGACATTTTAACCCCCTTGGCAAATTTTGCATGCCATGTGTGGTGAGATTTTGGTATTCATATGTTGTATACTTTTCTTATCTAGAACTAGCCCCGTTTGTCTTTCAAAACTAATTTTAATTGTATGTGGTTTGAGAAATGACCATAGGCTTTCATTGTGATTTTGGAACCCACTTTAGCCTAAAACAACTTCCTGTGCATGATTGTAATCCCTAGTACCCACTTTGAGACTTTAGACCTTTCTTTGGCAAACTCATTACAAGCTGTGTTCCATTCCTTTTATCTCTCTTTTGAACCATACCCTCCTTGAACTTGAAAATAAAACTTGAGGACTAAACCCTATGTTGGGAGTGGTGAAAGTGATGGAAGGAAGTTTGGAGCCACAAAGTGTTAGTAAAATCCCCAATGTTCCTAAGTGTTGAAAACAAATGTTTAGAATAAAGAAGGGATCCAACAAGGGAATTAATTTCTCATAAGTTGCAAGAAAAATAAATGAATGAAAAGTGGTGAACAAAGGAAGTGAATTATAGGCATAAGAAAAGAAAGAAAAAAAAAGAATGGCCCTTAGTCGAGAAAGGAATAATTGTAAAGGGTGACGTAGACGTTCAAGGAAGGGTGTAGCTATGTTGTTCCTAAATGGTATCCTACCCTAACCCAAACCTACATTACAAGCTTAGAAAGTCCTTCAAGATCTCCGACCATTAACTTTCTTTAAGTAGTGATTGAATATAGGGGCAAGCCTACGGTATGACACTTGGTTCATTAAGATTTTTTTGTGAGAGAGAGTTTGTGTACTTAAAATTTCTTGTTACATTGTTCATAATTTGATGTTTGTAAATTGTCTTTCTGGTGAGGATGGAATGCAAATAAATTGAGGTGGGTGATTTTTGTCACCTCCCGAGCAACTATGTAAATGGAGTATAGCTTAATTGTGGTACAAAGGGAGCCATTGGATGTTGTTTCTTAGTTGCTCTTAAAAGTCTTATGCATCTTTTGATAGTGCATCTTATGATGAGGGGTGTACTGAAACTAGCTTAGCAATTGAGCAATGAGCTACTTGTGGTTGTGATTAAAGTTTAGGTCACTGTGATCTTTAAAGCATAAAAGCTGGGCTTAAATAATTATGTCTCATGGTAAGAGGTAGTGTTTCTTGAGAAAAAGGAAATACTATAAGTTAGAGGTGTTGATGAGTGGTGATTTTACCACTTATTCTAACTCAACATTCATGAATATTGCCTTGATTTGAATGAATAAAATGATATATTCATGAGTAAATGCACTAATGTCAACTCTTTGCAGGTACAGAGTGGAAAATATAGAAAGATGTGGATTGTAGATTAAAATGATCAAAAGAGAGAAGGAAAAGTGCACATGAAGACTGGTAAAAAAGAGCCTAAGGTACCGTGGTCGCGGTCTGATAACCGTGATTGCAACAATCAATCTAAGGTCAATCAAACGCGGTCGCATGAGCTAGCCGTAGGCGTGTAACCGCAGTCGTGGCCTAGTTGATGTGATCGCGACTTAGCGGAAATATTTAGCCTAAGGAGAAAATTGGAAATGCACTTGGCTGAACCTAATTTTAACAAAATGACTGAAACCCTATCATGTATCACATTTTTCCATCCTCCCCAAATTTTAAGTTTTAGATCTAGACTTCATAGCCTCAATTTTTGGAGAAGAAAATATTGTATTAATTTTGGGTGAAGAATACATTGGAAACTTTGTAAGTGAAAGATTTGGTCACTTCCTTTGTTGATATTGTGGGAGAGGCAAGTTTGAAGTAACATTTTCTTATTTCTTCAACAAGTTATTTCAATGGAGATTATGGGTATATCTATTCTTATTTATCTTATATGTATCTAAATCACCCTCTTAGGGGTTATGTGTGAATAGGGGATTAAGTGTGTGTGGGTTGTTATTGTTAGCATCTATTTGGTAGTTCATGTTTATGCATTTTATCATTTCTATGCTATTTTCATTGGTATTTGATGGTTGAAAACCCCAAATACCCATATGGGTTTGATGAGTGAAAGATCCAAAATCATGAAAGTTCAAGGCCAACTTCGAAAGAAAGGTGTTGGGTGAAGTGTAGGAATCCATATCATCCTCGAAAGAGGGATGTGAAGACCAAAGATTATAGACCATTATGTATGTAGTTTTCTAAATTTTCAGTATCTTAGACATAAGGTTGACTGTGAGGTTGACTATGCCATGGGTATCATCCTATATATAGGGATGCCTAGATTGAAGTTGTGGTTACCAATTGTTGAACACAACTATTAGGTATTCAAAAGAATCAATGGGTGAAAGATTAGTTTTTTTACAAAAGTCTGGCATCAAAATCTATAGCCAAGCCTACCCAGATTTGATTTACTAAATTGTTGTTGATTACTAACTCCCATATGTCACTTCATTAGTAATGCATAATATGGAGATCCATGCATAATTGTTAAACTCTAATTATTCGTAGCCCCAAATTTATACTAGAAAAAAACAAAAAGAAACATTAGTGTAGGACTTATCCCCCATTTTATATTTTTGTAACATTCGTTTAAATTTAACTTGTATCTATCATTTCGAATTAACTTGATCGCCACTCATATTGTTACTCCTAGATTCAACCCAGACTCCAAAGTTGGGTAAATATATCCATGACAACCGCCTTGAACTCAAATTGACGTGTAAGTTGTACTTTATCAGGGAACTACAGTCTCAATCATGAGCTCTAAAACTACTGATCTATCATAAAATTTGGTGACAATATTCTTAGTCTCGACAACCTCAAATTTGACCTCAGTAATATCAAGCGTCTGCCCACCACTAAACTATTGAGTGATCCTTGACTTAAAAACATCTAGTCGTGCTTAGACCCATCTATCCCGACTCTCAAACTGTACATCAAGACACGGTCTCACACCTCCTTCCATGTGACCCAATCTTGCCTCCAATATGGATAAACTCATTATAAACTCTTTCCATATTGCTTGTGAAATCATAACAAGTCCGAAAGGCATACCTCATGTCTTGGGTGGCACAGACAATACTGGCGGTGAGGCACTAGAAATATCCATTGCATCTGTATATGAAGTCTTTGTTTGTGCCCCTATTTCAGTAGCGTCGGAAATCTTTGAGTAGCCGCTCTACCAAAATATATCTTCCATCAAGTATGTTGCTTATCGGGCCAAAGGGTTTCATGCATCTCAAATCAGGATCAAATCCATTGTTCTCGTGGCCCCTAAAATCTCATTTATATAATGGATTTCCAATACTCCCAAAACCAGATATATCTGTTTGATAATGCAAGGATATGCCAATAAAGATTTCTTACCACCTAAAGCCTAGTCTCTCAACTCCCGAGCCAAAACGTCATCAATATTGAGCTCATAACCGATTATGAATTAGGCTATCATGGCTGCTCAGACTGGGGTCAAAATGTTATAACTCATAGCTGGACATAGCCTGTTTCATGACCAGTGTCCACTATGCTTTACCCTTAAAGTTGAGGGTATTCTTCTCAATTTTCTGTGAGATGAACCTAGGTCTTCCTACTACCCAAACTGTATTCTGGCCATTCAAAGCTATACGCTCTGCAATACAGCTAAACAAGACCATCTTATCCTCCAATCCTAATGACCTATGAGTTATCTTCCTTATTTCTTCCATCTAACAGTCTATCTAATATGTATTAATTGGAGGCTGATACTTCAGTCCCTATAAGAATTGACCAATAGTACGTAGTGATATGTCCACCCATACTCCCAGGATAGTAAGAGAAGTAATAGGGTATCTACCCTTCTAGAACTGACCTTGTGGGTCTTGTAGAAGTTTTCCCTTGTATACGACATAAAATTCTCTCACCAATACATCACTATATTTCCCGAGCACTCTTGTCATCCATCCAAACCTATACTACCAGAAACACTCCTAGAATTGAGGTATGTCCGACATCTCAGTAGTCGTCAACCTCTCATAAATATATAATAACCATTTATTTCTCCACCTCAAGGTATTCTCAACCCACGGTTGAAAGTCTTTTGCATCTCGGGGTACCCTTATCATTCAATGATGGGGACCAAGGTAGTGGTTAGTAAAAGTGGGGGGTCCTGTAGGCTATCAAAGACACCTCATTCACTTTCTCTGTTGTATCAGAAGTCCTAGAACTTACCTCTTTCATACTAGATTTATCTTCATCATCATCATCAGATGGTGGTGGTGTATGTGGAGGAGAGACAGTAGCATTATTTCTCCTCGGGCCTCGTGGAGGTGGTGATTCCTCTGGGGGTGCAACCTTTTTTCCCTTTTCTTTTTCAAATACCTTCCTTTTTTGGTTAACCATGCCCATTGAGGAGTCTTTTTAAAGTTCACCGCTACTGTCGGTTGACATATGAAACTTAGAACCACCGGATTTTAAGTTAGTAACCAGTACCTACATAATTCCCCTTTTAACTTGTTTTCATGAAAAAGAATTATTTGGAGGAATGGACCTGCAAACACACCATTATTATTAAGTAAATAAAGAAAATAAAACAAAAATTCAAAACTAAAGTTCAGTATGTATGTCGTGTTATGGGTACGAGAGGGTGATACTGGTTGTATTGACTGGGTACGACTCGTATGGTCGGGTGGTATGTTACCAGTGCATGAACAATTTTTCACTGGTCAACTTACGACTCCTCTTAACCAATCGTACCAACAAGGTAAGACTCATTACCAACAGTAGTAAGTAGACTAGAAAGATTTAACTAAAATTCTATTACTCTATGGTCAGTATGACTACAAGTGTACGTGCCGTATGGTTTGGATAAGACTCGTATGGACAAGTCGTATCGATTGAAGAACCTTAAACTTGTTAGAGTTCAATGTTTTCAGTGGGTACGAGTCCCATTACGACCACATAATGGTGGGTAGGAGTCGTAAGGGGTCATAGAAGTCCAACTTTAAAGTTTGACTCCAAAGAAAATACCCAAACTCCCATGACAATTTTTCAGCAACATCAATAAATTTTAACCACACAACACACAAACTATCAACACCTAAACCCATTTTCTCCCCCAACTTCCATTTCAAACCTAAATATAACAACTAAGGTACCAATTTTAAACAACCAAGTCATTACAACTTAAAGCAAGTTAGGAATAGCTCACATTCATGATTTCAGCTTGAAATATAGTGACATTGAGTTTGAAAACTTACTTTCTTGGGAGAATTTGTATTCTCAAAGATTTCAACCCTTTATCTTCAAAATTTATACTTAGGTCGTGTCAAGCAAAGAGCTTGAGTAAGTTGGTACTTAATTCAAAGATTTTTCATACCTTTGGAGCTTGAAAATCAGTCAAAGATGGAGTTTTTGTTGGCGTAGGATTGTTTCGAGTGTCGGGTACCCGAGTTGGGAGCCCAAATTCTATTAAAATCATTTTTCTAGGCTTGTTTTACTCGTAACTTATTACGCTTGGGTACAATTTAAGTATAGGACTCGTACCCATGCATATGGGTCATAACTTTGACTCTTATAGACCTAGAATCTTACCTGGGTTCTGTAGTGGATACAACTCAATGTAATGAGTCATACCTTGAGGGTACGACTCGTTCTAAGATTCGTATCTATTACAAAAACTTTTTCCTAATTGTTAATTGTCTCCCAGGTCCATACGACTCTTACTCACGATTCATACCATTAAGATACAACACGTAAAGAGTCTTTAATACCAAAACTTTTTCAACTTTTCTAGATATTTTCTGCACTTCTTAGTCCTGCACACTAAACAAACATATTACCCTATAATTAAAAAAGTAAAAAAACATAGGTTGCCTCCCACACAATGCTTGATTTAACATTGCAGCACGACGTGGCTAAGTTATACTCAGATTTTATAAATTAGCCTCGTTGGTTGCATTCCATGCGGCTCTTGATTTAACATCGCAGCACAAAGCAATTTCCTTGGTTACCAGTCTTAACCAAGGTCAATTTTAATAATATCATTCAATTCTTTATAATTGCCAATATAGTGCTTTACTCTTTGTCTGTTTACCTTAAACGGTGCATCATAATCCATCGTCATTTCTAAAGATACATAGGGATAAACTTTCATAACTGTGAATGGACCATACCATCTAGACCTCAACTTACCTGGAAATAGTTTAAGCCTTGATTTATAGAGCAATACCTATTCACCCTTTTCAAATATTATTTTCTCAATTTTTCAATCATGATGCAACTTCATTTTTCCTTGAAAAGTGCAGAACTTTCAAATGCCCAAAGTCAAAATTCATCTAACTCATTTATACTATTCATCCTCGACTTGGTTGTATCCTGCTACTCAAAATTCAGCTTCTTCAAAGCCTAAAGTACTTTATGTTCAAGCTAAATAGGAAAGTGACAAGCTTTGCCATACACTAGCTGATAAGGCAAAGCACCTATTGGGGTCTTGAATGCTATTCGATGGGCTTAATTTCACTATTTGACACCTCAACCTATCCACTAGTATGAGGATGATAAGGTTTTTCCATCCTATATTTTACTCCATACTTCTCTAATAGACCTTTGAATAGACGATTATAAAAATGTGACCCATTGTCACTAATGATACCATGTGGGGTGCCAAATCAAGAATATATATTCTTTTTCATAAATGCAGTGACACTAAACGCTTCATTGTTGGGAAGGGCTATTGCTTCCACTAATTTTGAAACATAATCTACAGCAACTAGTATATACTTCATGCCAAAGGAACTCATAAAAGGACCCATGAAGTCTATACCGAATACATCAAACAAAACCAATTCTAAGATAGGAGTCAAAGGTTGTTCATGGCATCTAGTAACATTACCTTATCATTGACATTGATCACAACCAGAAGAAAAATCATGTGCATCTTTGTATATTATTGGCCAATAATACCCACATTACAAGATTTTGCGGGCTGTGCGGGTTCCACTATGATGGCCCCCAAATGGCGAAGAATGACAAGACGCAAGTATGCTCATCATCTCTACCTCAGGTATGCACCTACAAATAATCCCGTATATACAAATTATAAACAAATAAGGCTCATCCTATACAAATTTCATTACCTCATGCATAAATTTCTTTCTTTGCTGGAAGGAAAGATCTTCTGTAGCTAGATCACTAGCTAGATAGTTTGCTTAATCTGCAAACCATTGAATTAGATCTTTGAAATCTGCTCATCTGGAAAACTAACATTAATCTCAAGCCCATATTCTACATTTTTCATAGCTTCCTTCTCTAATTTAGACAAATATCTGCAACTTGATTCTCAGTGCCTTTTTCTATCCCTGACCTCAAAATCGAATTCTTACAGGAGTAGTACCCATCTAATCAATCAAGGCTTCGCATTTTTTTTGCCATTACGTACCGCAATGCTATAAGTTCAGTGTGCATGATCCCCTTAGTCCCAATCAAATATGATCTAAGATTTTCAAAAGAAAAAACCACTTCCAAAAACTCTTGCTCCGTCATAGTGTAGTTCTTCTAAGAAGAATTTAGAGCTTTGCTAGCATAGAATATGGGATGAAGGAAATTCTTTTTTTGTTGGCCTAGTACAACCCCTAAGGACAAACTACTTGCATCACACAATATCTGAAAAGGCAAAGACCTGTCTAGAGATACAATGATAGGATCAGTCATCAACTTCTTATTCAAAAATTCAAAAGCCTTCAAGCATGCTTCAGTGAACTCAAATTTCACCTCTTTCTCAAGAAGACTACAAAGAGGATTGACTATCTTGGTGACGTCCTTGATGAACCTTTTATAAAATCCAGCATATCCCAAAAAGCTACGAACACCCATCATAGAAATTAGTGGAAGTAATTTCTCGATCACTTTAATTTTTGCTTTATCTACCTCAATACCCCTTTTTAAATTTTGTTTCGAAATACTATACCTTCTTTGATCATGAAATGAAACTTTTCCCAATTAAGTTCTAACTTGCATTGTTCATACCTTTGGAGAGCATTTGCTAAGTTAGCAAGGCAGTATTTAAAAGAATCACCAACAACCAAAAAATCATCCATTAAAAATTCAATTGTATCATCCACCATATCATAGAAGATAGACATCATACATCTCTAAAATGTGGTTGGAGGAGCATTGCATAGCCCAAATGGCATGCATTTGAATGCAAAGGTCCTATAAGGATATGTGAAGGTTGTCTTCTCTTGGTCCTCAGATGCAATAGTAATTTGGTTATAACCTGAATACACATCATGACAATAGTACTATCCTCTTCCAAGTAACCTGTCTAACATTTGGTCGAGCAAGGGAATGGGAAAGTGGTCCTTCTAAGTCCATGCATTCAATTTTTTGTAATCTATGCATAATATTTATCCAGTAATTGGTCTCATTAGCACTAGCTCATTATTCTCATTAGGAACATCAGTAATTCTACCTTTGTTAGGAACATATTGAACTGGATTGACCTATTTACTATCAGCAATAGGATACACCACACCAACATTAAACTACTTAATTATTTATTTCTTAACCACCTCCTACATAGAAGGATTGAGTCAGCACTGATGCTCTATACTTGGAATATAATCCTACACAAGTTGAATTTTATGAGTATACAAACTAGGTGGAATACCCATAATATCTATAATAGACTAACTTATGGCCCTCTTGAACCTCTGCAACACTGATAATAATGCTTCCACTACCGACTGTATCAACTCAGCTGCAATAATAACAGGAAAATAGTTGTTGGCCACTAAAAATACATATCGTAAATGTGAAGGGAGGGCCTTCAACTCTAAGATAGGTGGCTTCTTAATGAATTAGGGAGCAAGTGGAGTAGTTTTATTATTCAAGTCCAAATCAAGCTTGTTTTGTGCATAAACATTGGCATCACAACCATAGAGTGCGCACACCTTCTCATCATACTCCTCAATACTATTACTATCAAAATTTATCATTACGGCTGTAAGAGCTTCAACACCTAACCTTTCTTCAATAGGAACAAGAACATCAGAACCATCATCCCAAAGAGTAACTGCATCAATATCATGGAATGAATCTACCTCATTATTGTATACATCTATCACAGATATCACTCTCAACTAATCAGGCCGCTTCATAGATTTGCATGCATCGAATGACACATTTTCATCATTGAGTCTCAACATAAGATGTCCTTTCTCCAAGTCAATCAACATCCTACATGTAGCCAAAAATGGTATTCCCAAAATAATTAGAACTTAAAAGTCCACTTGAAGTCCAATATTACAAAATCATCAAGAAATATAAAAGAAGACACTTTTACCAATACCTCATAAAGAATACAAACTAGCTTCATTACTATTCTGTCCGCCATCATAAGTCTCATGGCAGTTGGTTTGGGAGCACCCACCCCAAACTGCTTAAATATTGTAAAGGCATGATGTTGATGATATCCCCCAAATCACATAATGCTTGAGTGAAGTTGAAAGATTCAATAGTGCAAGATATGGTGAAAGAACTAGGATCCTTCTTCTTTTGTACCAATTATCTAGTAAATATATCACTACAATGATGAATATTAGAGACTAACCTATTCTTGGTGATCAAACCCTTCATGAATTTTTCATATCCTGGAATTTACTCCAATGCCTCTACAAGCGGTATGTTGACTTTCAACTCTTTTAATATAGACAAAAATTTATGATACTTACCTTCTTCTTGTTTCTTTCTCATCCTTTAAGGAAAGGGAGGAAGAGGTATAGAGATAGGCTTCAACATAAGTTTTTCAACCTTGTCTTTCTCTTTGTCCTCTTTTTACTACTATCAACAGCAAAAAGATCATCATCATTCTTATGCTCATCAACAGTAAAAACAGGTGGGTCTGTAGTGGTCTTACCACTCCAAGTTGAAATGGCATGGTAATGAGCATTATTCTTCGGATTTTGAATTGTATTACTAGGGAGAGTACCCGACTGCCTCTGATTTATTATGTCTAATATCTGACCGAATTGTTTCTCCAACTTTTTGATTATTGTAGCATGTGATGCTACTTTCTAAAAAGCCCTGACATATCTACCTTAATATTCTTAAGACAACTTTCTTGACTTTCTTGCCCTACGACTAATTTTGACAAAAGTTCCTTCATTTTGGATTCTTAACCAAAATGCCCAGGTGGAACATACTTATCACTTTTGTCCTTGTAGTTATCTTTTCTCCGCCAATCACCGTCTCTCTCTACTTCTATCTCTGTATCTATAATTATAATAGTTTGACTTAATTTCCTTGCCCTTGGGCTTAGAAATCCGCCAACCTATGATTAAGATACTTTGCTTCCTCTTTATATTCATTCTAAATTTTTTTTGAAGCAGATGCCTAAATTCCAACTGCATTTACTTTTTCAGCACCTATTGTTGCAAATTTCTTAGTAAGAAGCCAAATATCTATATGAAGTTGAGAAACCTCTTGTACGACCAAGTCATTATTATCTCCATAATCTTTAGTTGCTCCTATAGAATATGTACCTGCACCACGATCAACATCTCTCATTTGCCATCCTTTATTGGTCACTTAGATATCATCTACCATTTCTTGCACATAATTCCACCAAAGTCACATAAATGCACCTCCTGAAATAGTGTTTTCCATTGCTCTTGAACAGATATTTAGTAATCTATAAAATATTTCTAGCAGGTTTGACCCTCTAATTATGTGATTAGGTACCATGGTCCAGCTTTTTCTTGAATCTTAACAATGCCTCATACAAAGATTCTGTAGATAACTGCCTGAAGTTATAAATTTCTACTTTCAGTTATAATATCCTTGCAGGAGGTAAAATCTACTAAGAAACTTATTCCGTAGCCTATGCCAAGATGTGACTGAACCTCTTAGAAGTTTCCCCAAAGATAATGGGAACATCCTCAACCTTAAAGCTTCTTGGTCTACCCTCAAAATGGTATAAGATGTGCAAATCCCAGTAAATTTAGCAAGACATAGATTTGTATCATCAATTACTGCTCCAGAAAATACAATTTTTAATTTCAACGACTAGATCGTAGCACTAGTAATGTCAAACTTCAAATTAGGAGGTAGAGGTAAATAAATGATTGCTCCTGTATCAATCGATTAAATGAAACCTATATCTACATCGTCTTTCTCATATTGATGAAATGGTTGGTAAGAATGGATTAGTGGGACTCTGCCTCTTTTTAACGACCTGAGGCACCCCCTATCCACGACAACAGCGATTATGGTCACAAGTGACCACAACATAACCCATGAGTTGGTACCTGCTGTGAGCACTGAATAAAATAGCATTGACATAACATATGCAGAAAATAAGTTGATAACAATTTAAAAGTTAAAACTTAAATACTGAAATACGACATACTATCGTGTCTGAGATAACTGATAAAAGCTAAAATTAACTAACTGACTATCTAACTATTTCATCTGAAAAGTCTCTAACTGACTGAGGAGTTGAAGGGACTAGACCCCTCCTAACTCCGTCTGACTGAATATAAAGAACTACTAAAAAAACTAAAACAAGCAATCATGTCCTCAAACCTATGTTATAAGGCAACATCGCGCAAAGAAAAGTATGCTATCAGTACTCTGAATGTACTAGTGTATGAGATGAGAACTGGTTGCGACGCATGGGGTATTGTGAACATGAGATAAGTACTAACTGAACAACATGAAATAACTGAGCATGAATGCATGTAAACTGTAATATCTGAGAATGCAAGACCAAGCATATATATATATTTGTAATAATCTATAAACTGAAAGACTGAATCTGTATGACTAAATAGCTGTAAATATGTATGCTTTGGTCAAGAAAATATGAATTGATCATACACTAAATACTGTACAGAGACTGTGGGAGTTATCATCTAACAAACATGCCCTAATCTTAACTAATCAGGGTTCAACCTGTAACCCCAGTTGGTTAGGTATCAATATCGTGCCACAGGTACTAACACTGGTTGTGTGGGTCTAATAACTAGTGTCTCAAAGAACTAATGAGTCACCCTCAATTTGCAGGACATCAAATGAGATTTGTGTCACCTTCAACTTGTAGGTAAGCACTTTTTCAACCCTCAACTGGCAGGTAGACATCTTTAACCTACGCTGGCTACGTTGTTCAAAACTCGGACATTGCTACTAAGGGTCACATCCTCTATTAGAAAGTGAGCTCCCATCACTGGGTTTGATCGGTACTAAATCCTACTCCTAACTGAATGACTCCGGAACTAAAATTGGACTGAGTTTTACTGAACATGATTTCATGACTAACAGTGCCCATTATGGTCATAATAACTGAATAGATAGGAATAATAAAGGTTTAACTTAATCATACTTAAAAATCTAAAAATCATGTAAAACACATAGGTATCAGGTGTTTATAACCCACCAACACAGAATAATCATTGAATATAATAACAAGCTTAAAAACTATAGTAATAGATCATGGTTCAAAACCCATAAGCATAGATCTTCCATCAATCATCTGGGGATCATGATTTTAAACATGGGAATGCTTTAAATAGGGAAAAACATGATTACATGACTGAAATAAGAAAGCTGCTGAGTTAACATGGAATTCACTTGAATAAAGCATGGGAAAATCAAATTCATAGCATAAGGAATTCAAAATCATGCATGGAATCATACATGGGCTGAATTAAATTAAAATCACCATGAAATCATGAATTAAACCCATCTTAAGCAATATAAAATACCATAATAATATAAAAATCCATTTTTTAATTGAAAAGTGGGTTTTTCGGGCTCCATGTGTGAAAAGGGACGTATGACTGAACACCCTACATACCTTAAACTTTTAACTTGAAAGAGAAACACCAATCTTGATGCTTTTCTTGAAGGTTCATGAACTTGGGGAACTTGAATTCCTGATTTCTTTGGATGAAGTAATTTAATTTGTGTTCATAGGGAAAGAAAATGGCTTTCCTAGGAAAAAAATTAGATAAGAAGGGAAAAATTATGCCCTAACTGATGCCCAAGTCGTGATATGAACAATTGGGTTAAGGGGTAAAGACATAATTTCCCCTTAACCATTTAAATCAAAAACTGGACACGACAGGCTTACCACAGCCCGGTCCTATCATGGTCATTCATTTTTCTCACCACGTCGCGGCATGTATGGGAATGGGAATAGATCCACTACGTGGAATTATCTCACTGACCCTTTGGTTTCGTGATCCAATCATTTCCTAAACCTTGTCAGAAAAATTCAAAACTTCTCCTAGGCATACTTCTTACATCCTTAAACATGACTTAACTCAAAAACCAATGTCTCTGGGTTGGAATGACCATATTAAAAAACCTCAAAGTTTAGGGGTCTTGAAAATGACTAAGTCCCAAAAACTTAGTAAAATTTCCAGGCCTTAATCACCAAATGCATTAAACTAAGAGCTTAATCGAACTAAGATTAGTATGGAGTATTACAATATCTCCCCATATGAATATTCTTCCTTGAATGTGACTGGTAAGACTGAGTGTACTATATTAAGGAAACTGAGATCACTTACTGAACATGCATGACTGGGAACTCTAGCTTATAAGCTCATAAGCTGGATGCACTGAAGCCAAATCTGCTGGCAACTCTAGCTCATAAGCTACTTTCCCAAAATAGTTCAAAATTCTTTAAGGGCCAACATAGCGGGGACTGAACTTCCCCTTCTTTCCAAATCTCTTCACTCCTTTCATGGGTGAGATTATAAAATAGACTAAGTCACCAATATAAAACTCAAGGTCTCTTCCGCACACATCTGCATAAGATTTCTGGTGGATTTGGGCTATCTTCAGCCTGTTCATAATCAACTGAACTTTATCCATCGCATCGAATATTGAATTTGTCCCTATTAAAGTAGCCTCACCCGCATCAATACAACCAATAAGAAACCTATATCTCCTCCCATAGAGAGCCTAAAATGGAGCCATCTGAATACTAGAGTAATATTTGTTATTGTAGGCAAATTCAATCAAGGGTATATGGTAAACCTTTATACCTTTAAAATAAATCACACATGACCTCAACATGTCTTCTAAGGTATAAATGGACCTCTCTACCTGACCATCTGTCTGACGGTAAAAATCTGTACTGAGATAAATTTGGGTACCAAGACCCTTCTGAAAAGCCTTCCAAAAGTGAGAGGTAAACTGAGTACGTCTATCTGTAATGATAGAAAAAGGAACTCTATTCAACTTAACCAACTCTCTAATGTAAAGTCTAACATAATCCTCAGGTGACTACGAAGTATAGACTAGCAAGAAATGAGTTGATTTATTCATTCTATCAATAATGATCCATATCAAATCATGTTGATAATGAGTATGAGGCAAACCTGTCACAAAATCCATGTTCACCACTTCCTACTTCCAAGTAGGGATGATAAACTCCTACAATTTTCCACTAGGCCTCTTGTGCTAAACTTTAACTTGCTAACAGTTTGAATACTTAGCTACAAATTCTACAATGTTCTTCTTCAAACTATTCCACAAATAGATTTCCTGCAAGTAATGATACATCTTAGTGGCTCCTGGATGAATGGAATATCGCGCACCATGTGCTTTCGCCAAAATTTGTTGCCTCAAACCATCAACATATGGAACACATAACCTGCCCTAAAAACGAAACACATATTCTCCTCCTTGGGAGAAAACCTCTACTTTCTGATCTCTAACTATTTCTTTCAACCTAACCTAACTGGGATCCCTATCTTGACCTTTTTTACTTTGGCAACCAATGACGATTCTGAACTATTATGAACCTATATACAACCATTAGCTAAATCAACCAACCTAACGCCTAAACTAGAAATTGATGACCTCCCCGACTAAATTCTTTTATCCTCTTTAGCATGAGCAACACTACCCATAAATAATCTGCTAAGAGTATGTGCCACTACATTGGTCTGCCCGAATAATACAAAACACTCATGTCAATCCACTACACTAGGGAATGGATACTTATTCTTGATTGTGACTTTGTTTAACTGATGGTAATCAATGCACATTATGAGAGAACCGTATTTCATATGCACGAACAAGACTCGAGTGCCCCATGGAGAATAGTAGGCCAGATGAATCACTTATCTAATAGATCTTTAAACAATTCTTTCAATTCCCTAACCTCAGGTATAGCCATTCTTTAGAAAGAATAGAGATAGGCTGGGTATCTGGAAGAAGATCTATTAGGAACTCAATTTCCCTTTCGGAAGGAACGCTAGGAAGGTCTTTAGGTAACACATCTGGAAATTCCTTTACTACTAAAACTAAATCGAGGCTTGAAGTCTCAAAAATAGAGTCCTTAACTTGAACAAGATGGTAAACGCACCCTTTAGATATCATTTTTCTTTCCTTAATATAAGAAACGATCCAAACCCTAAACACAAAGGTACTACCCTTTCATTCAAGAACCGGTTCATTGGGAAACTGAAACTAAAATACTCTTTTTTTGCAATGAACTGAGGCATTGCATATGCAGAGCTAATCTATGCCAAGAATGACATAATAATCAGTCATCTCTAACTCCATTGTATTAACTGAGGTGATTTATCTGTGATACTATGATCGAGCAATTTTTGTATACTTCTGTGGCTATAAAAGATTTACCTAATAGATAGACACTGTGAAAGGTTTGGCTAAAGATTCGAGACTAACACCAAAATTGATTGTTATATATGGGGTTATAAAGGAGAGTAAAGCTCCAAGGTCTAATAAAGCATAAACATGGATATAAAATACCTGTAACGTACCTGGAACTACATCATGAGAACTTTCCTGATCATGCCGGGTCTAGAGGGAATACAACCTATTCAAAAATTGTCCACTGGTCACGTTTGAAGTGGCACCTTGCTGAGTCGGGCAACCGGCTGGAATTGGTGGATGGTTGGACTGACCCTGCTGACCAATGTTTGGGCAATCTCTGAATCTGTGGCCTGGCTTTCCATATACAAAATACACATCACTGTCATCTCTACACATACTCTGATAATGCTTGCCACATTTCTCACAGACTGGATTAATATGACTACTTTTTACACTACCCTAAGACTTAGAGCCTGATTCCCTATCCCGACTATCTTTCTTGAACATAGGCACTGGTGCACTAGATAAAGATAGAGCTGAGGCTGAGAACTTCTAATAGAACTGAGAACGGTTACCACCTTTTGGCCTTGGCTAAGAAAAGTTAAAACTACCTATTCTAGCCCTCTTATTCTCTCTCTCTCTTTCTCCTTAAGGTTCTCTTCCTCAACCTACTGAGAATGAACCATAAGTTTAGATAAGTCTATCTTCTTAATCATAATGACAGTCCTAAACTCCTTAACCACACTATTATCTACACTAGACCCGAATTTACTCATTCTAGACCTATTGTCTACAACCACATTAGGAGCATACCTTGCCAACTAAGTAAACTTAAGTGAGTACTCCTTCATACCTATGCTGCCCATCTTCAAATTAATAAACTCCTAAATCTTATCCTTCCTCAACTCTAATGGGAAGAACCTATCTAAAAAAGCTGACTCCACGGTCCTCCTTTCACTCCTTAAACCAAGTATGAGCTACATCCTGTAACTGATATGCAACCAACTCTGCACTCTCACTCGAAGTGATGCCCATAATATAAGTCATCTTATAAACCATATAAGAAAATTCTTGTGGATCCTCTTCATACCTGGATCCCAAAAACAAAGGGGGATTTATTTAGGTGAAATCCCAAATCCTATCTACAGTTGTATTTGCTGTAGGATTGGTTGGGGCAACAACTTGTCGATTGTTCTGAGAAGCTACTTAATGAGCTAAAGTAGTAAAAGCAGCTCTGAAATTAGCATAAAAGATATGTTCATTTAGGGGATATTCCTAAATAGGTGGGGGTGCAGGATGATCCCTATTCCTTCTTCCATTATTTCTTATGGGAGGCATAATCTCTAAACAGAATGAAGGATGAGTTAGAGAATTTAAATAGAGCTCATGCTCATTCGCATTACAGGAATACTGAAATAAGGGAAACTTTTCCTAAAACATATCTTAGCCTCTTTTCCATAGGTGTGGTGCGCTTCACACCAATGCACAAGACTCTACTCAATGCAACTTTCAAACACCTTAGGACACTGTAAAACCTTAGACTCTAATACCAAGTTTTCTCATGACACGAGGCAACTCCCTAGCTGCGATAATGCTTCTTACCATCTTAAGTGACCATAAGCTAACCCATTATCTGGAACCTGCTATGAGCACTAAAATAACATATGTGGAAGATAAGCTGATAAACAACTGAAAATTGAAATACTAAAATATGTAATACTATTATATCTGAGATAACTAATAAATGTTGAAAGTAACTGACTGACTATCTAACTATTTGTTTGAAAAGCCTCTAACTAACTAAGGAGTTGATCGGGCATTCCCCCAACTATCTCTGTCTAACAAAATGTAAGGAACTACGGATAACTGGAATAAGCAATAATGTCCTTGATGGATGAGGACTCACCACTACTGCTGCTGAGTAAGATGAGCTATCTAGGAGCGGTCGGGAAACTAAGCATCCAAACCAATATTATAAGATGACATAGATCAAAGAAAAGTATGTGATCAGTACTTTAAATATACTGATATATAAGATGAGGAATGGATGAAATGCATGGGTACTATGAACATGAGATATGAACTAGCTGAACAACATGAAATAACTAAGCATCAATGCATGAAAAATGGAATATCTAAGAATGAAAGACCAAGAATATACATATTTCTGAAATAATCTGTAAACTAAAAGACTAAAATCTGTATAACTGAATAGTTGTTAATCTTTATGCTTTGGTCATGCAAATCTAAATTGAATATAGACTGAATATTATACAGATACCGTAAGAGGTATCATCTAACTGACATGCCCCAATTTTAGCTAATCAGGGTCTAACCTACAACCCTAGTTTGTAGGATCTTAGTACCGTGCCAGGGTACTAGCACTGGCTGTGTGGATCCACTAAATTGGTGTCCCAAAGGACTAATGTGTTACCCTCTACTGGAAGGTGCTCAAATAAGATATGTGTCACCCTCAACAAGTAGGTAAAATCTTTGTCAACCCTCAACTGGCAGGTAAAAATATATAACCTGTGTTGGCTACTTAGTTCTGGAACTCAAGGATTGCTACTAAGGGTCACATCCTCTACTGGGAAGTAAGACCCCATCCCTAGATTCTCTTATTGATAAATATTACTCCCAACTTAATAACACTTGAACTGAAACTGGACTGAGATTAACTGAACATAATTTCATGATTGATTATGCTCATTATGATCATAATAAATAAATAAATAAATAGGAATAGTAACGGTTTAACTGAATCATACTTGAAAATATAAAAATCATGTAAAACATGTAGATATTGGGTATTCATAACCCACCAACACTTAATGATCACTGAATATAATAACAAGCTTAAAAAAAGTAGAAAATGACCGTGTTTCAAAACCCATAATAATAGACATTCTATCAAACATGTAGAGATCATGAATTGAAACATGGGAATGCTTTAAATAGGGGAAAACATTATTACATGACTGAAATCATAAAGTTGTGGATGTAATGTGGAATTCACTTGAATAAAGCATGGAAACTCAAATTCAATGGATGAAGAATTCAAAATCTTGCACGAAATAATACATAGGATGAATTGAATTAAAATCACCATGAAAACATGAATTAAACCCATCTTAAGAAATATATAATACCATAATAATAGAAAAATCCACTCCTTAATTGAAAAAGGATTTTCGGGGCTCCATGGGTGATAATGACCCATGAATGAACACCCCACATGCCTTAAACTTTTAACATGAAAGAGAAACACCAATATTGATAACTTTCTTGAAGGTTTTTAAACTTGGGGAACTTTAATTCTCGATTTCTTGGGGAAGAAGGAATTGAATTTGTGTTCTTGGGGAAAAGAAAATGGCTTTCTTGGGAGGAAAATTAGAGAACACGGGAAAAATTATTCCCTAACTAATGCCCAAGTTATGATATGAATGATTGGGTTGAGGAAGAAAAGACACAATTTCCCCTTTACCATTTAAATTAAAAACTAGACGCAACAGGCTTACCACGATGCGGTCCTATCACAGTCATTCATTTCTCTCACCGTGATGCGGTATACATGAAAATGGGAATACATTTGCGAAAAGGGATTATCACGGTGACCCTCTGGTTTCTTGATCCAAGCATGCCCCAAACCATGTACAAAAAATCCAAAACTTCTCTGAGACATACTTCTTATATTCGTGAAAATGACTTAACTCAAAAACCAAAATCTCGGTGTCGGGAAGACTAAATTAAAAATCCTCAAAGTTTAGGGGTCTTCAAAATGACTAATTCCCCAACACTTAGTGAAATTATCAAGCCTTAAGACCATTTTGCATGCATCTAAAGTTGAATCAAACTATGATTAGTACAGGGTATTACACTCTCTGAACTCAATCACCCACTTTTCTCTGCCTGACTGGTTCTCTATTTTGAGCTCTCAAAGCCTCTTTATCTAACATAGACGCTTTATCTTCACATCTCTCTAGCTCTAATAGTTGTTGCATCTGAATATCTAAAATATTCTAAGTATCAAGTGGAGTACATGGGAGTGATGCATTTGGATCAATAGGTGGGGGGACTTGAACCCCAGCAAGAACACCATTACAAAATTATTCCTCTATTATTCATGGTGGTTGAACAATTTTTTATGGTAATAGATCAAATAGGAGTAAGGGATTGCCTCTTCTCTTTGTGTTTGACATATACCAACGTATGCCAAATCAAAAACAAAAAATAAAATCTGTGAACTTCTCAAAATTCTATAAACAATAACACCATCTTCCCCAACAAGTATGCCAAAATTAAATGTTGCCCAAAACTAACTTGAATAAAAGTATGTTGCGATCGATGCCGAATATAGTAACCTAACTAGGTTTGGATCGAACCCACAAGGAAGATGTTGAACAGTTGCTTGAATTAATGTAATTCATGAGCAATACATAAAAGTAAATAGGGGAAATTTTGTATCAATCGTAGTATTAACCAAAACTTGAATGCTTTTGAGTTGTAAACAATAGATGACGAACACTAACTTGAGTTCCCCCTGGATTCTTAACTCTATATATTTGTCATGATCAACCCAACTATTATAATACTTTGCCTGTAAAGTCTATAAGATATGTATTATCAACCATCTTATGAATGTAGAGATAAATCTCACCCTTTAATGGTTCAGTCTTAGGGAGTCATTTTGTTGCTCCTTGATACGACCTCAGTTTACTATCACCTTTTGAGATCAAGTGATTAGATAATATGGTGAAAATTATAAGGTAGAAGTAAATCTCAAATCACAATCTTAATCTTCTTTTCCTAATTGCAAACTCCCTTGTTAATATGTTTGCAAATACAGGCTATCTAAAACTTCTGTAGTAGTTTTGAGATTGATTATTGTGAAGAAGATTAAGATACATGCATAAACCCTAGAATAGATAAATATTACACTTTCTCTACGTAGCTAATTTTCCAGGGTTCCCACAATCCTAGTTAAGGATATTAGCCGCTAATGTTCATGCAAGAATACATAATTATCGATGAAGAAAATATGTAATTAATTGCACAAGAATAAGATAAATAAACTTCGAAGACTTGAGTTGAATAAAAACCCAAAATCTCAAGAATAAAAATAAAGTATGCAAAAGTATTGTTAGAATATGTAACCTAATAAAAGAAAAATCCTATGGTATTTATACTATCTCAAAATAACATAGAAATCCTAATAAAATAGGAAAGGTAAAGTTATGTCGATACGCGGTACGACTCAGTCTTCATCTTGTACCAGCATCACATTAGTCATACCCTGCCCTCTCATATCAATTCTAGTATTTGACCTCCTGAGGCTTTAACTTTCTATTCATTATCTGACTTTTGCTTACGAGTCGTACTTGAGCATATGACTCATGCATATCTCTCGTATCCACCTGGGACTTCTGTCTTTCAAAGTTTTGAACACTGGTTTGTTTATGGCTTCCCTATACAAGTCATACGAAGACTTCTGACTCATATACTACAGATACTTTAACTTTGGCTGGTAGCTTTAGATTTTGTTACGCTTATGAATTCTCTATATGACTTGTATCCTTGCTTATGACTTAGATGCTCTAGTTGAATCTTTCCCATAATAAGCTTATTAGTTTGGTTTTTGGTTCTGTTATGCATATGAGTCAGCATACTAGTTGTATTGAGTGTTGATGACTCGAGAGTTGACTCGTACCTTGATCATAGTTGGTCTTGTCCAGGTTATTTTCTTCCATTTTCATTCCAACACAACATTAGTCATGTTTTACCTATAATATTCACCAAAGTGCCTCATATCTAACAAAATATCCCAAGTTCATGCATAAATTCATGTTTTTAAACATCGACAATGTCGTGTTGACATGATATATCTCAAGGACAAGATACCACAATCACAGAGCAGCAGGTCACGATAGCGAATCCTGAGGTCCTGGGCTAAGTATAAATAGATCCCTTATTCTACGATTTTAGCCATTTCTCATCTATTTATTAAGATATTAAACATTATTGATTAAAATTAATTGGGATTGAAGCTTGTGGGTACTTGGAAAAGTAGATTAATATTTTTTTCACGATTATCTTTTGATTTAAGGTAAGAATTCACCCTTTTCATGATGGATTTTATTTATTTATTTCTAAAAACACCAAAATCTTGAGTCCTTGAGTTTAGCCCCAATTTATCTTGGATTTTACCCATTTTTTAGGGTAATGATATAGTTAGCATTTATGTTGGGTTGGTCTCAAAAATGCAATTTTCGTGAATGGAATTCACATAGGTTTTTGATGTGATATTAGGACCTAATGAACAATGGTGCAATATGGGTATCATTATTCTCTTATTGATGAGTAAAATGTAATTTTGATAATTGGGCGTATTGAGGAGGCTTCTCAGAAGGGAAAACTTGTGGGTTAAGAAATCATTGAGCTATCTTCGACATCGAGTTTGATAAGATTTCTCCCTTGTTATATTGAACTTTTTCATAGTATTTTTATAATATTGAGTGAGATTTGGGAAGGATTTTAGGTGTTCGTATGATAAATTGATATTATTTGGGTAATTTGAATTGTTTAGGCTAATTGGAAACCATAAATTAGGCATAATTGACGTAGTTACTCATTTTTTAGGTAAATTTCCTATTTTAATAATAATTAAGGCTTGTTTAACATATAAAAATTTAATTAGATACCATAAGCCTAGTTCGGGTAGAATTTGCCAAAAATGGAACTTTGGGAATTAGAAGCGTGCCCTTGACCCACGTTAGGCTAAGATGCATGTTAGCTTATGTAGACCTTTATACAGTTGTTAGTCTCTTGGAAATGCTTATGGAGGTTATATTGAGATAATCTTACACTTGAAGGCTATGTTAGTTGACTTGAGGGTTGATGCCCATTGACTATGCTATTAGTTATACTACTGAAGCTACTATGGATTAAGTTGATATATATTTACTGGTTCAAGTCCATCTAATGATGCTATATTTATCATATCAAGTTTGGCTATTGATTATAATTATCGGTTTAAGTCAGGCGATGATATATTTATCGATTCAAGCTTGGCTATTGATTATAATTATCGGTTCAAGTTTGACTATTGATTATATTTACCGGTTTGATTCTGGATAAGCATTTTATGCAATAATGATATACTTATTATGATATAATGATATTGAGGTGTGATATAGAAAATAAAAATTTTGTTACGTATCAAAAAGAGGAAACAATAATTATATGACATGATATAAATGGATCCTAGTGATATTATACTTAGTCGATAAATAAATAGTTAGTCAACGGATAATGATTAGTTAGCAAATGATGGTTAGCCTATACATGAGGATTAGTTGCTATGTCATGGATTAGTTGATAGGTGCTGATTAAGTGACAAGTGATGAATATGGTAATAGACGTCTATTGTGATCCATGACTTGGATGAATTCCAATTGGATTGTAAGAGTTGATAAATAATGGTGGTGACATAGGCCATTTTGTTTATACCTTCCAACCTTATGGGGGCTTACAATGGGTTATTTACTGTTCTACACTAATTGGTGTATGGGCCCTAATTTCGTAGTTGTGATTGCTTATGTTGATTTTTCACACTACTTTATGTTGTTATCTTGGTTTATTTACTAGTTTATGCATAGTGACGTTGGAGATGATTTAGGTTTGTTTCTACCTTGACTTAGTTATGTTATCTTGCATTTTATCATTCTTATGTCATTATTTGTCTTAGTTGGCTAATGATGCCTACTGATTACATATTGTATTGGTACTCATACAATAATTCTGTACCTCTTTGGTGTAGATTTGACTACTAGTTACCACCATTTATTTGTGTTTGTATGGTGTTGATATCCAAAAATAGGGTGAGCTCTTAGAGTCTAAGCCACCCATTTCCTCCTATCTTTATATATTCAATCTTTAGTCTTAAGATAGATGTATTGACTATTCAAGATTCTTGGGTTGTATTTCTATATGCTCTTGTACTGGCTCTACCAGGCTGTGGGATGGTATTTATGTAGTGATTACCTTTAAACTATTTCTATTGTCTTGATTATTTATTATGTTGGATTTCCACCAAGTTAACTCATTGTGTTTAGCTCAAAGTTAAGATTTGACTTTCCTACTTGTGGGATTTAGTAGGTGCCATCATGACTCACAAATCAGGATGTGGAAAATTGGTAGTAGAGCTTATGCTACACTAATATTATTGGTAGAAGAGCAAATATCTAGCAAAGTCTTGCGTATCGGAAAGATGACATCCGTTTCCCATCATAGGGAGGCTATGGGATATTATTAGGAGTTCTTCACTTCTTTCACTCATATCGTGCTAAGATTCTGAGTTAGTTTATAGAATATTTCTTTGATTTTACTCTTTCATAGATGGCCAGGTCATCTGCTACCTCTATATGAGATGAGGGTATCGATACTAAACCTAAGGGTCCTACTCATGTTTGTGGATAATCTAGAGGTTGTGGTTAGCCTCGTGATGTGTACCGAGCTAGGGTCTATGATAGGCCACCTTTCCCAAACCCTATTCATGCTCTTCATCCCGAGATTTTTTTTCCCAAGACAGCAGTGAACCAGGGACTAGCTCAGGCTCCACCAGGGTTTATTTCCTCTTTATTGCTCAGAGATACCTTAGTTCAGCTTTTGGGGATAGTTGGTGGTGAAATTTATGATGGTGCACAGTCTACAGATCAGAGTGGTTTTAAGGAGAAGGCGCAACCTATAGCTATGGCTCCCATTGTTGAGGTCCCTCCTGCAGTGGCGGTAGCTCAGCCAATAGTTGCCCAGCCTGCTATGTGTGTTAGGGAGCAGAAAATGTTGGGTAGATTCTTCAGATTGGCTCCGCTTAGGTTTTCTGGTGCTCTGGGTGAGGATGCATATGAGTTTCTGATTTCTTATAAGGATAGGCTCTATAACTTTGGCCTAATTAAGACTCGTGGTATGGATTACAATACATTTCTGTTCGATTTGACTGCTCGACATTGGTTGAGAGGTTTTATGGATTCTAGACCAGTTGGATCTTATTTTTTGCCATGGACTCAATTCTTTGAGATGTTCTTATGGTATACGAGGCTTGTTTTTACGAGTTGGATAGGAATGCGACATCTATTTTGGATATTGAGTAGGAAAGAGTTTGTTTCTTAGCCAGATTGTTGAGACTTTCCCGTCATATGTCTACTCAAAGTTTGGTTTTTATCAATAGGACTTTTGTTGAAGTTTCAAATCATGCTCGGGTGATAGAGTAGATAGATCATCAGGCCAAAGTGTGCAACGATAGAAGGACCATATATCAGGGAAGTTTTAGTGGGAGCCGTAATAGTTTGTGACTCATCAGTAGTTGTTCTTATGTTGTGTATTCTCTGCGTCATCCTATCAGCCTCAAAGTCATCCCAGTCAACCAATTCAGGCATCTCTTAAGATTACTGATAGAGGGCATTCTAGTGCTAATGATCCCCCTAGATAGGTTGGTGGTTAGTCTTCGAGGGGTTCGTTTTTAATCTATTCTAGTCATGGTGGTTTCTTTGAGTAGGTAAGATTTATTGGTTCTGCTTTAGCTCTTGGAGCATGTTATTGTTGTTGATTTTTTGGTCATTATTCTCATGAGTGCCCTAGTAGTCGGGCGATTGTGGCTTCATCTAGGAGTGTTATCCCTATTAAAGAAGTTCATCTCTTAGCAAGAGGTGGTTTTCAGGGTCGTAGGGGTAGTTTCCATGGTACTCAAGGAGATTCTCAGAAAGGCAAAACAAGAGGTCTGTCAGGAGCCAGGCTAAGTGGTAGACGTGGTCAGTTATATACAGTGCCTGCTAGACCTGAGGTTGAGTATTTGGATGGTGTTGTTACAAGTATGATTTTGGTATATCATCAGTTGAACCTTGCTTTATTTAATCCGAGATCTACTTATTCTTATGTTTCTGGTTATTATGCTCCATGGTTAGAGTTATCATAGGATTTATTATCGGTGCCATTGTGCGTATATACTACCATAGGTGATTTTTTTGTCACGAACTAAACCAGGGACTGGTCGTGATTGGTATCTCAAGTCCGCCAAGGATTGGAGACCCCCCCCCCCATTAACCAAGCCAATCAAAACACAATACAACTAGCAGAATATGAATTCCGAACATATAATAAGATAGATCTGAGTTTCGAATATATAACAAGATAGAACTGTGTTCCGAACATATAACAAGATAGATAAATAAACTGAAAAATATATAAGATCCACAAAAAAAATACACCCACATCATGTCCACAAAAGCCTCTAAGAAACCTAACATCAACCAAAGTTGGGACATGCCCCTGACAAAGCCAAAAACCCACTGAAATAGTCTAGGACCTAAGTTAAGGCAATACCATGAAATGAGGACCTTATGGAGAATGGAAGTTCACAACTTCAAATATGACTCATGGACAATCCATAAATCACCACTATGCAAGGAAATAGAAGTGTCTTCGTACCCTGCATCACGTAGGGATACAGTGTTCGGGGATAGTTAACGATGTGAGCACTAGTATATAACTCAGGAAACGTATAAAATAATGACATGATGAATCATTATAAAACCATATTTATACAATCATATCCATATATATATATAATATGCCATGACAGGGAACAAGCTTTAGCATGATATTTAAAACATAAATCTGGAAAGTATAGATCAAACCGTCACCTATATCCGTGAGCTATATGGGTCCATCTCACACCCTACTAAATGAGTCCTAGTGCCTGTTTGATACACGAACCGAGGTATGAAGGAGGGATAGGGATTCAAGAATCCTTTTCTAGTCTAGTATACAAATATATAAAGTGTGACACAAGCAAATGGTCATCGAGACCAACCCTCACATCGGTAAACTTGGATTCCCAGTATCATTCCCTCGGTACCTCTACTTTTACAGATCAGATACATAACCCCCTTTATCCATAGAACCAATAATCATCCATTAAGGAATAACCCATTGGTATCATAATACCAACTATTCCTGCAAGCTATTATCAATATGTCATTCGAATTATCATCACTTGGGGTAATCCATGACCCCACTAGCTCAAATATTCATCGACATGGGGAAATACATAACCCCCGAGGTTCAATGTCAATTATCCATTAACTTGGGGGAATTCACGGCCCCAAAGGTTCAATTTAAAAACATATATGTTCCATTAGACTTGTATGAAGTGCAATAGTTCCCAAAGCGATTACAATATGCATATACTCATGTTTCAAAGCGAATTTCATAAGGTGGGTTGAGGTTATTACAAATTTCAATCCCAAATCCTTTTATTCTAGGGAATTCACAAGCCCTATTTCCATTTACCATGCCCATACACCCAACGAGTTCTAAACTATCAATTCAAAACATGATTGATTCACAAAAGTCATGGGAAAAACAATTCCATCAATAACATTCAAGGACCCTCAACCTAATTTACAAAACCATCAATTAATGGAATGAATAATAATTTAAAAAAATAATCTTTACAAAACAAGTTTTTGGGGAAGAGATACATTCTTGAAAATATCACAATTATGGTGGGAAATCACCAATTGAAGCCCTAAATGCCAAATCCTCAAAAACCCTAGCTTATTCTTGCTTTGGGAATTAGAGAGAGTTTTAGAGTATTTTAAAAATGAGTAACAGGGATTTATATGGCCCCTTAGGGTATTTTAGGTCATGCATTACAATTAGTAAAAGAGAGGAATGACCAAAATGTGTTTAAATAAAACAAGGAAAAACTATCTTTGGTCGTTATGGTTCATGACACAAATCATGACGATAGGTACAAGTCATTTCCTGGACTTGTTGACTGGGGAGTGACTTAGGGCATCCTTACTGGTTTGGTCATGAGTCACAACTTACTACTCATGAACAGACCCTACGACTCGTAGAGTCTTAGTCATTACCAAGACAACAAACTTGGGCAATCTCACTAGTTTGGTTACGAGTCTCACCCTACGACACGTGACCTTAACTTATGAATCATGGGGTCCAAGTCATGACCTCAACAGAAATAATGGGCAACTTACTGGTCTAACAATGAATGGTGCCATATGACTTGTAAGGAGTCTTCAAGACTCATCACCTAAGTCGTACCCTGGACAGTGAGCTCAAAACTCTAAAATTCTTAAGAGGCAAGAATCTGGGGTATTACATTACCCCACTTAGGATCATTCATCTTCGATTGACGAGTTAAGCCATCCATTGGAATGAATATAAGATATGAATGCAATCATAAAACCTTTAACAAAGTCATAAAAGAAAAAGAGTAGAAAAATGCATACCTTAAGCACAATTATCCAACCTGGGGAAAAAGAATGGATATTTGGATTTCATGTCCTCTTTAGTTTCCCAAGTAGCTTTTTATACCTTATGGTTCCTCCAAAGGACCTTCACCGAAGCTACATATTTCATCTTAAGATGACAAATTTTCCTATACAAAATCTTGATAGGAACTTCCTTAAAAGGCAGTGAATTCGAAATATTAACATTTTCAATTGGTACCACCAAAAAGGAATCACCACGCACTTTCTCAACATCGACAAATGGAAAATCGGGTGAACAAAAATCAAACTCGAAGGCAAATCCAATTCATAAGTGACATTGCCCACTCTTCTCCAAATCATGTATGGGCACACATAACGGGGACTAAGTTTCTCCTTTATTACAAATCTAATCACTCCCTCCATAGGTAATACCTTTAGAAATACGCAAACATTAAATTCCAACTCCCTTATCTCAGCTCGGCATAGGACTTTTCGTGACTCTAAGTTGTCTTAAGACTATCCATGATCACCTTTACCTTCTACAAGGCTTGGTGAACAAAGTCTAGACTAAACTATCTAGTTTCACCAACCTCAAACCACCCAATAGGAGATCTACACCTACTACCATAAAGAGCCTCAAAAGGAGCCATCCCAATACTAGAGTGATAACTGTTATTGCACGCAAACTCAATGAGAAGCAAATGATCAACCCAACTTTCCCCAAAATCAATCACATAGGCAATTATCATGTCTTCCAAAGTGTAAATGGTTCTCTCTGCCTGTCCATCCACCCGAGGGTTGAATACAGTGATAAGGTTCACCCATGTGCCCATGCTTTTCTAAAATAAATACAAAAAGGGAAAGAGAATTGTGTACCATCATTACAAATGATGGAAACTAGAGCTCAATGAAACTTAATGATCTCCTAAATAAACAACTTAGAATAATCCATTCCAGAGTATGTAGTCCTCATAGGCAAAAAGTGAGCAGACTTGGTCATCCTATCCACGATCACCTAAATTGAATCATACTGATTTTAAGTCCGCAGAATATCAGTAGTAAAATCCATACTGATCATCTTCCATTTCCAATGGGCAACTCAATCTCTTATGACACGCCACTAGGCCTTAAGTGCTTAAACCTCACTTGCTGACAAACCATGCATTTAGCCACAAAATTGGCGACATCTATCTTCATATTGTTCCACTAATAAATCTCCTTCAAATCATGATACATCTTCTTTAAACTATGATGAACTATATACCACGACTCATGATCATCAGTCAAAATTTTTTCGTGCAGCCCATCAATACCTGAAACACATAACTTACCTTTGTACCACAAAATACCATAACCTACTACTGACCCGCACCATCCATAATATACATTAAAGTAGGATGTAAAAGCTATTTTTCCTTCACTACAGCACCAAGAGATGACTTTACCACCTCTTGAACAATCATACCTCCATCATCCAAATCTAAAAGACAAACTCCCAGGTTAGCCAATCGGTGAATATCCTTTACCAACCCTCTTTTATCCTCATCCACATAAGATAAACACCCCATAGACAACCTGCTTAATGCATCAACAACCATATTAGCTTCACCACGGTTACTTCAAGCTCTTATGGCCTAAAAATATATCAACGTGCACTTCATACTAATAATGGTGCCAAATTTTCAATGCAAACACCATATCTGCCAACTCTAGTCCATGAGTTTGATAATTCCTTTCATGAGCCTTCAGTTGCATTAAAGTATAAGCCATCGCCATGCTTCATCAAGACACAACCTAGTCCTAAATGAGGCATATCACAGTAAATAACCAAACCATCAATTCCCATGGGCAGGGTGAAAACTCGCGTAAAAGTCAACTTATCTTTCAACTTCACAAAACTACGCTCACAATCTTTGGACCACAAAAACCTTAACTTTTTTTGAGTTAACTTAGTCAGTGGTGCAGCAATAAAAGAGAAGCTCTCCACAAACCTCCTATAATACTTGGCTAAGCCCAAGAAGCACTGGATATCGGTGTGAGTCATGGGTCTAGGCCATTTCTTAATCGCCTCAACTTTGTGTGGATCTACCATGATCTCCTCAGGGGAAATAACATGACCTAGAAAGGTCACAACATTCAACCAAAAATCATACTTTGATGATTTAGCATACAATAACTTATCATTAAGAGTCTGTAATACTACTTAGAGGTGATTGGAATGATCCTCCTTACTCTTAGAATACACCAAGATGTCATCAATAAAAACTATCACCAAAATATCCAACAACTATATAAATACCCGGTTCATGAGATCCATAAATGCAGTCAGAGTATTATTCAACCTAAAAGACATAACCAAAAACTCATAATGACCATATCAGGTTTGGAAAGTAGTCTTAGGGATATCCACCTCCCTAATCTTTAACTAATGATAACTCGATCAAAGATCAATCTTAGAGAAGCATCTAGCACCATTAAATTTGTCAAAGTGATCATCAATCCTAGAAAAAGGATACTTATTCTTCACCATCACCTTATTCAACTGCCGATAGTCTATGCACATTCAAAGAGACCTATTCTTCTTACACATGAAAAAAACAAGATCACACTATGGAGAGAAACTAAGATAGATGAAACCCTTATCAAAAAGATCCTTTAATTACTCTTTAAGTTCTTTCAACTAAGACATAACCATTCTATTTGGATGAATAGAGATAGGATGGGTATCCGGTCGAAGATCTATTCCAAAGTCTATTTCCCTATCGGGAGGAATATTTGGAAGGTCATCCAGATATACTTAAGGAAATTCTTTAACCATCAGCATAAATTACAATAAGGGTGTTTTAGAATCAAAATCCTTATAAAAAACTAGATGATACATCCACCCTTTGGAAATTAACTTCTGGGCTCTAAGATAAGAAATAATTTTTTCCTTGTGTACTAGACAAGTCCCTTCCCACTCAATCACTGGTTTATTTGGGAATTGGAAACTAACCTTATAGGTCTGACAATCAAGAGAAGCATAGCACGAATTGAGCCAATCTATCCCTAAGATTATGTCAAAGCTTACTATATCCAACTCTATCAAATCCACAAATGTCTCCCTACCACAGATAGATACCACACAACCTTTATAAACCTTTTTAGCCATAATAAAATCAACTATTAGGGTATATATAGAGAATGTATAAGAGATACTCTTAGGACCAAAACCAAAATGAACAGCCACATAAGGGGTCACATAATAAAGGGTGGACATCGGGTCAAGCAGACAATATACAACAAAAGGGAAAAGTTTCAACATACCAGTGATAACATCAAGAGATGCCTTATATTCCTGACGGGTGGGAAGATCATAAAGATGATTCTGAATAGTGTCGGCACTAGAAGTAGTACCTGTTGGTGCTGGAGAAAATGAAGTAGAAATCAAAATATTATTAGCTCCAGAAGCTACCTTAGCTAGACAGTGTTGTTGTTGATGCACCAGGTGACCACAATTATAATACCTATTACTCCCAACATCACAATGACAATGATGAAGTTGTCCATAGAAATGACAAGAATGATAAGATGGGGATGAATAGGCTCCACTAATCTGAGACTTGGCACCTTATGCCCTAAACCCAATGTTAGTCTAAAAGTGATTATCACCTGATGTCTTAGGATATAGCACTAGCAATAAAATATGAACCCAAGTACTATTCCTTCCCCATATTCTACAATATCTACCACTGTTCTGCTGGCCTCCACCCTGCATTAAATATCTAAACTTCTTTTTCTGCCTCTCTCCTATTTCTGCTTATTTCTTTTTTTCATCTTCAACCTACTACATATATACCATAAGACTAGACATATCCATTTCATTATTCAACACCATCCCCTTACACTTTTGTACCAAGTCCCAAGCTAAACCCGAAGTAAACTTCTGCATTCTCACACTTATACTTGTCACACTCTCTAGGGTATAATGAGATATCTGGTGAAATTTCAAAGCACACTCCTTCACAGCCTTCTTTCTCTATTTCAAGTTCACAAACTCCTTAGATTTAGTAAAACTTAACTCTTGAGGAAACAAAAAATCATGAAAGGCACTCAAAAATTCATCCCATATAGCTGACTCTGCATCATTATCTCTTAACTACTTCCACTCCTCATACCACTGATATATTACATACTTCAACTAATATGCAGCCAATTCCACACCTTCTGAGTTAGTGGCATGCATCACCTAAAATATTTTTTCTATATAACCCACAAAACCTTGAGAAACCTTCTCAACCTTAGAGCTTGTAAAGGTCGAGGGATTCTATCTCATAAACTGGTAAACTCTAGTAATCTTAGAAGGTGGAGCAATAGAACTAACACAGTTAGGCTGATGACACTAAGAGGTCGCTAATTGGGTCAGTAGATGAATAAATTAATGAAACTCGACATTGGAAATATCTCCTTAGGGTGGTAGGGCATGAACATCATAAGCCCAAGAAGCCCGAAGAGTACTAGTAGGAACCAGTGGAACTCTATGAGGGTTTACAATCAGGAGCTGGGACCCTAGACCTTGTCTGAACTCCATAAATAGGAGAGTTCCATCCATACCACCCTCAACTGGGACAGAGGAGTTTCCACAAGCATCAGATCTTCAAGGATTCATGATCTTATATACGAACAAATAGAATTAGAAAATTTTTCAAGACCTTTGACTCTATAGCCCGAAAATAGATCACAAGAAAGGGGAAACATTCCTAAATGCCTCGTAGCCTCTCCTTTATAAGTGTGGCATACTACACACCCATAAAAGAAACTCTAATTAACCAAACATTATGGGCGCCCAATGACTATGAACCTACGCTCTGATACCAAGCTTGTCATAACCTGAACTAGGGCTTAGGCATGGCGGGTATCTCAAGTCTTCCAAGGACAAGAGACCACCCCCATTAACCTTGCTAACCAGAACACAATCCAATTAGCAGCGGATGAATTTTGAACATATAATAATATAGACCTGAGTTCCAAACATTTGAAAAGATAGAACCACGTTCTAAACATATAAAAAGATATATAAATCAATTGAAAAAGATATAAGAATTCACAATACCAAATCCAACCATATCCTATCCACAAAAGCCTCTAAGAAATCAAACATCAACAAAAGTCGGGTATATGACCCTGACCATAGCCAAAAACCCATCGAAATAGTCTAGGATATAAGTAAAGACAAAACCATAAAATAAGGGCCTTTAGAAGAATGGAATCTCACCACTTCATAGATGACTCACAAACAATGCAAAAATCACCGACCACTACGCAAGGAAATAAAAGTGTCATTTAACCCTGAATCACATAAGGTTAAATCATCCAGCGATGGTTAGTGTGGTGAGCACTAAAAAATAACTCAGTGAAAGGATAAAATAATGCCATGATCAATTAGTCTAAAATCATTCAACAACCATATGCACACAATCATATCCATATATATATATATGTATGTATAATAACCAGGGATAGGTAACATGGTTTAGCATTAGAGTTAAAATATTAACCTAGATTGTGTAGCTCAAACGGTCATCTACACCCACAGGCTAAATAGGTCCAACTCTCACCCTATTCAAAGGGTCCCAATGTGTGTTAGCGACACAAATTTGGGTATTAATAAAGGCTGGGGAATCTATGACCGCTCACCAATATAGCATACAAATATATAAAGTGTGGCCCAAATACATGGTAATAAAGATCAACCCTCATGTCGGCTAACGTGGGTTCCTAGTATCAGTTCCTCAGGTCCTCCACTTTTATTGCTCAGTTACACCCCTTCTTTAAGCCCAATAAAAACATATACACATTTTCATCCATTGAACCCATAATAATTCCTTAAGTTATAACCCATTGGTATTGTCATACCAATTATGATTGTAAGATATTATCAACAAGCCATTCTAATTATCATCAGTTGGGGGAATCCATGACCCTATAAGCTCTAATTATTCATCAAAATAGGGAATCTATGAACCCCAAGGTTTAAAGTTAATTATCTATTAACTTGGTGGAATCCATGACCCCAAGGTTCAATTAAAAAATATATATATTCCATTATCCTTATATGAAGTCAATAGTTCCAAAAGCGATTACAATATGCATATACTCATGTTTCAAAGCCAATTTCATATGAAGGGTTCAGGTCATTACCAATGTCAATTCCAAATTCATTTATTTAGGGGAATCCATGACCCCATTCCTATTTACCATAACCATGTATCCAGTAAGTTCAAGAACTATCAATTCAAAATATGAATGATTCACAAAAGTCATGGGAAAACTAATTCCATCAATAACATTCAAGGACTCTTAACCCAATTTCCAATGCCATCAATTAATCATCTAAACAACAATTTAAACATATGATTTTAACAAAAAAAAATTTAGGGAAAGAGATACATGCTTGAAAGTATCACAATTATTGAGAGAAATCATTAATTGAAGCTCTAAAAGCCAAATCCGTAGAAACCCTAGCTTGTTATTACTTTGGGAATTAGAGAGTGTTTTAGAGTATTATAAGATTGATTAATGAGGAGTTATGGGTTCCATTAGGGTATTTTAGATCGTGGGTTACAATTGGGAAAAGAGAAACGACTAAAGTGCCCTTAAATAAAAAATAGGAAAAACTCTCAACAATCATTAAGGGGCCCCTTTTGACTCATCAAAACTAGGTATGAGTCATTTCCTAGACTCATAGTCTGGCAAGTGACTCAGGGCATCCTTACTGCTATGGTCATGAGTCACACTCTATAACTTATTACCAGACCCTACGACTCGTGAGGTCTAAGTCGTGATGTTAGAAGAAACCATGGAGAACTTACTGGTCATACAATAATTTGAGCCATATTACTCATGAGGTGTCTTCACGACTCGTTACCTATGTCACTGAGCTCAAAACTCTAAAAAAAATTGAGCCAAAAATTTGTGGTGTTACATCTTTAGAAGTGGATTGAGTTTATATATCATGTGTTGTAACTTTTAGTAATGTTGATATTTATGCTGGCATTATTATTCTAGATATGGTGGATTTTAATGTGATTGTAACACCCCGCATTTTCAAGCTAGACATTGAATTGTTATTTTGACATATGTAAACTCTAATCCCATGATTTTTATTTGAATACATATGTCAAGATAATTATCCTAGTTCTAAGAGTGTTTATTTGGTGAAAATATTCGTAGGAATAACTTAGAGCAAAGTTGAGCTAAGAGCCTTTGATTCGGCCAAATTTAGATATTTGATTCTATAAGGGTCTACTTTGAACGTTAATAACATTTGGCATACGTGGAATTTTGCAGCTCAATACCCACAAAATTATTTAAAATTGAATTATCTTTCAAATGATATAAATTTGTCTTAATTCGATACCCAAGAAAAAAGTTATGACCATTTTCGTGAGAAACAACAAGCCTCCGTGATAGGACCACATCACAAGGGTTATTTCATGGGAATGGGGTGCCATGAGGTTTATTCCCTCACTATTCTTATTTCTTAAAGGGTCAAGTGTAAATTGGTTTTTTTTCCTCAACCCAAGTCATCCAAAACATAATTTGGGACGTTCATAGGGGCATTATTTGCCCCTTTCCTCAAAATGACTCACTAGAAATCCTTCCCATTTCCAAGAACAAAATTCAAGATCTCTTTCACCAAAAATCCAAGAGTTCAAGATTCAAAGTTCAGGAAATCTTAAAGAAACTAGCTATTGAGGTATGTGGGGTTTATGAACTAGGAAATTTTACTATCCTTCTACCAAAACCATGATTAAAACTTACAGTAATATGATTTACAATTAGGGTTCATACCCATGTTATCTTGTTTGAGTTTATTAAATTATTATGTGATTGAAGTATTGAATTTCATACTTGTTCTCATCTAACTATGTCTTGACTTAAAGATTTTTCCTTATGATTTGAATACCACACGTTTGATTTGAAATATTGATTAAAGATTTCCAATTGAGTTTTAAACATGATTGTATTACAAGATATATGAAATAAAGTATAAGATTTAAGGCTCAAATTTAATCACTAAGTTTACAAGAAAAGGTTTGGTGTTTTGATTCAATGACAAGGCTTGAAATCTACAATTGTTTATCTTAATTATGATTTAAAGCAAATAGAAGAATAATTGTTTTCTAGTATACTAACACTTATGCTATTTTAAGGTGGATTTCCTAAAGTATGAGTATATAAGGAACATGGGAGTAGTATTTAGCACCTAGAAGGGAATGCTGATGAGCATATCCTTAATTTCTAGAAACTATGAGCCAACATAGATTAAGCTTTCCCAAAATGGATGAAGTTAAGTGTAATGATCACTTAAGTTAAGATTCTATTCCGATGGCAAGGGTAGAACAACTATCCCCAATGTGGGTAAGATGTTGGACTCCATGGTAGCTCACATGGTTTATATCCGTTAGAAGAACCTCCCAAAAGAAAGAATACAAAGTAATGCTTTTAGAAACTAAGTGTTATGGCTCATAAATTTTATTCTTATACTTCATTTCTTATGTTTTTTATCTTGCAGTCTTTTGTTTTATTCAAGTTCAAAGTGAGTCATTTAAACTTAGCATGCATTATTAAATGTTTATATGAATATTCAATTATTGTTTTACTTATACATTCACCCCTACATACTCAATAAATTCTAGAATTATTCACCCATAAATATATTTGTGTGCTACATTGTCTCATAATGTAGTTACCAATTGTAACCCACACATCATAATCGGACAGTTTGTAGCTTCCAATCAGTAGGTGATGAGTTTTTATGATTCTAGGACTCGATTAAACAATAGTTTTAATAGTATTTTTTTATTCAGTTGTATTTATTAGTGATAACTGAGGGTCATGTCTTAGCTACCTATAGTCAGTATTAGTAGAGGCTTTATAGACGGTCATTCAGAGTTAATGTATTTATTTTCAATTTTTTTGTATAACCAAAGTATGTTTTGAATTGTCTTGTATTGAATATATGTAGCAAAGACATTTCTTTCGCTTATTTCTTTCAGATTTATGTAACATATTCAGTTTCTCATGAGTTTGCAAGTATCATAGGTTATCTTAGGATCACTTGTGGTTCTAAGCACCATGTGACATCTAGGAAGTAGTCTCGAGGCATAACAAACTTGGTATTAGAGCATAATGTTCAAGTTTACTAGGGTGTCTATGAAGACGTGTCTAGTATAGTCTTGAAGAGTGATACAAAGATGTCTGTACTTTTCTTTAAGAGGCTACAAGGCATATAGGAAATATTTTCCTTATTTCATATCTCATATTGTGTTGTAGAGATGTTCTCTAAGGAACTTGTACAGAGTCTCATCATGATCTATTCATGCCAACTCTTCCTTAGTTTTGAGGTAACATCAACAGTCAAGATTAAATTCGTACTGATAGATTTTTCTCAAACTGTCCCCATAAATAGCTATGGGATTGCATGTTGGCTCAAAAAGTATCCCACAAGTTCTTTTATGTTCAAAAGTATGAAATATTTCATTCATAATCATGAAAATCATGCATTGAGCTGAAGTCATATATTCCCTTAGATCCATTCTGAGTATCCTATGACAACCTGTGACCTTGAGTTAGAAGCATGGACCTAGAAGTTTAGTAGTAGTGGAGTAGGGATAGTGTTATCTGAATTTAGTCAAATATGTATCCATGGGGCTAGTTGTATGAAAGGTGGCTAGTAGGTTTTGAACAATGTATACAAGAATTTAATTTTATAGATTTGGAATTAAGTATGAAGATGTAGGTATGATTTAGAAGTGTGCCCAGGGTGATATGAGATTCTATTATTTCTATATTTTTAAAGTATGAATGCTTAGATAGTACCCTTGAGTTGCTAAGTATGAATGAGGTGATTAGTGTAGTATGTGATGTTCTTTCCAGCTAACTCATGGGTTATAGGTTGTTGATGTTAGGTATTATAGTGTAGTGGTAATTCCCATGGTTTAGGGAAAAATATAAGTTTAGAGATATGATATTAATAGGCTATTAAGGAAGTTAGTATGGTTCATTACAAGTTTGGGAATATCTATGTTCAGTGTTAGAATCTAAGTTTGATACCTGAAGGATTGAGCTAATAGAAACAAGAGTTGAAATTCTAGTACTCCTAAAAATTTGAAGTTAGTAAGTGTTTAGGTTATTATATTATTACTATTCAGGCTATAAAAAGTTAAAAGTTGTATCTCAAAAGAAAGTATCAGCAGTGGGTTTTACACTTTCAGGTGTAGTCTTTCAGGGTGATTTTATTATTGATGTGTATTGTTATATTTCATAATCTAGAGTAGAGTGATTGCGGTTCAGTTTAGAGTTTATTAAAGGGTTCCACAGGCTTAGAATAATGGGTTAAAGCTACGGGGGAGATGATAGGACAAGGAACCAAGTTAGGCTCTCAGATTCTAGCAGTGATGACAATGACTTCTTGAGCAATAGTAGGGGAGGAAGATGTTCGGACCATTCTTATCCCTGTTCAAATTTTTGTACTTCAGTCATCACGACATCTACTCAAGCCTTACAAGTCAGCTCTATGATCATAGCTTACATTTTTGCACTTTCCATAGAATCATGTACGCTTCTAGTTCCTAGTATGAGGAGTTCCAATTTGCTCAGTAGTACAAATCATATTCGATGAATTTATAAACTCCAAACTCAATTTATGCAGCTCATGAATGATGTACTCATGCTTTATAGTATTCCTAATTCCAATAACTCATGGTGCAGTCTTAATGACCAACAAAATTCAGATTATGTCATGTATGCCCTTAATTAAGTGTCTATATTATGTATTCTTTCATGCCTCAGTTCCTCATGCTCTAACCTTTCGATGACCTCTTCTTAATATTAAGTTAGTGGTGATGAAGAAATTTTTTTTGAACAATTGATTAGATGGGAGAGAGTAAATGTTCATTATTAGGGAAAGATTGTTGTATGATTGTTTTATCTAAGAATATAAGTTTGAAGTAATATTGAGGTCAAGCTTTTGGTAGATTTCATGGTCAATTGAAAAAAAATCATGTGTTTCTTATTAGGGATAGTGCATGGAAGTTGTTATTGATAGAAGTATTAGAGAATATGAGAAAGATGCCTTGTTGGATTGTTTTCCTAGAAGTTCATGTATGGTTATAATGATAGGCTTGAATGTCATGTTGGTATATAACTGGTTGAATGCATTCTGTGTTAGTAAATTCCTAGTAAGAGGTTAAATTTAGTTGTTAAATTGATAAGAAGAATTATTCTTGAGATAAAAGCTGTGAAACACACATAAGGTATTGAATTTGTGGTTTATACTAGTACTATGGTGTTATCTGCTATACTTTGTAATTTTATGTTAGTCTTGAACATGGTGAGAGTGGGTAGTTCAACTCAGACATTAGTTGGAGTGGTTATATATGCACATGTGAGAATTATAAGTTGAATATAATGAGCATAGTATTTAAGGAGAAAAGTATAGTTGAGGGTGTGTTTTAGAAGTGTGGCTAATCTTGAAAGTTAGCAGTTGCATTTCCTAAGGCTTAGTAATTCCATCCTATCTTATGTTTCATAGGCCTATCCTCCATGTTACAGATTTATAGCAATATTAAGATTACTTACTCAAATATTTTATTCAGATTATGCCCAAGATGATTCACTCCCTAATGTTATTAGAACTTTTTTCAAAAAGTGTTGAAGAAATACTCCATTTCAGTATGAACTTTCAGTATTAGTTAGTCTGTATAGCCAACATTTTAGATTATCCATCGGATAGATAAGCTCCTAGGATTTTCCATCTTTCCATCTAGTCTTACTATCTGATGTTTCATTAATATAGCTATTACTTGAGGTAGTTTGTTTGCATACATGTAAGTTTCGAATTCAGTTTAGTCCAAGCATTATGTTTTAGATTCAGCTATTTAGTCATGACTCAGTACATAAGTGTTTAGTGCATCATCTGAGTTTTCCAAGTATTCCAGCTCAGATATTGTAATACTTATTGTAAGATCTCAGTCTCTTCTTCTCATGATTCATGATTACATAATGTACTTGGCAATGCCATGAAAACCGTTTCTTTTAATTCCTATATGTGTGATGTTAAGGGACAATTCCTAATGAGAAGTTACATACTTTATTCCATCCTTAGTAACTTTTAAAATTCTATTACACCAGTTATTCCTTCGCAGCTCTATATGTAAGATCATATCATGAGTATTTCAAGTGAGTTCTAAACTCTCAACATGAATCTTGTCCTTATAGTCAATAGACTCAAGTCAACTCAGAAATAAGTTTCATAATAAATTTATAATATTTTTGTTCAGTTATATCCTTCATTACCAGATAGGTCATGTGTATATCATTCCATACTTATAAGACTTCAACAAGTTCCTATCCAGCATTCAAGGATGAATGATCCCAAGGGGGAGATAATGTAACACCCTGTATTTTTGGGCTAGACATTGAACCATTGTTCCTATGTGTGTAAACTCTAATTCCATGATTTATATTTTAATACACGTGTCAAGATCATTATCCTAGTGTTAATAGTGCTTATTTGGTGAAAAATGTTCAAAGAAATCACTTAGAGAAATATTGAGATAAGAGCCCTTGATTTAGCTAAATTTTCGTATTTGATTCTACAAGGGTCGAGTTTGAACGTGTATAACTTTTGATATTTGTGGATTTTTCATCTCAATACCCACCAAATTATATATAGTTGAATTACTTTTTCAATGATACCAATTTCATCTTAATCCGATACCCGAGCGAAAAGTTAAGACCAGTTTCGTGAGAATAGTAAACCTCCACGATAGGGCCGCATCACGAGGGCTATTCCCTAGGAATGGGAGAAGCATTACGAGGGCTGTCTCCTGGGAATAGGGGTCACTCCACGAGGGCTATTCCCTCTCTATTACAATTTCTTAAAAGGGTCAAGGGGTAATTGGGTCTTTTTACTTCCACCCAAGTTGTCCAAAATACGATTTGGGACATTCATAGAGGAATTATTTGCCCCTTTCTCTAAAAATTACTCACTAGAAACCCTTCCTCTACCTAAGAAAAAAATTCAAGAACCCAACAGTTCAAGATTCCAAGTTCAGGCAATCTTCAAGATACTAGCTATTGAGGTATGCGGGGTTTATGAACTAAGGAAATTCTTTCATCCTTGTGACCAAAACTTTTTTAAAAGTCTAAGTTATATTATTCGCAATTAGAGTTCATACCCAAGTTATCTTGTTTTGAGTTTATGAAATTTTTATGTGATTGAAGTATTAAAGTGCATACTTTTTCTCATCTAACTAGGTCTTGACATAATGATTTTCCCTTATGATTTGAATACCATGATATTGATTTTAAACAATGATTAAAAAATTTTAATCAAGTTTTAAGTATGATATTGTATTACAAGATATATGAAAGAAAGTATAAGATTTAAGGCTTAAGTTTAAGCACTAAGTATATAAGAAAAATTTGGTTTTCTGATTTAATAACAAGGCTTGAAATCCACAATGGTTTATCTTAATTATGAATTAAAAAATAGAGAAGCATAATTGGTTTCTAGTATACTAACCCTTATGTTATTTTAAGGTGTATTTCCTAAAGAATGAGCATATAAGTAACATGGGAGTAGTATTTAGAATTGAGAAGGTAATGCAAATGAGTGTATACCAGCCAACGTTGGTTAAGCTTTCCCAATATGGATGAAGTTATGAGTAGTGATCACTTAACTTAAGTATCTATTCCACTGGCATGGGTAGAACATCTCTCCCCAATGTGGCTAAGATGTTGGACTCCATGGTAGCTCACATGATTTATGTCTGTTAAAATAACCTCCCACAAGTAAGAATAAAAAGTTAATATTTTAGAAACTAAGTGTTATGGCTCACAAAGTTTATTCTTATGCTTAATTACTCATGTTTATGATCTTGCAGTCTTTTATTTTATTCAAGTTCATGGTGAGTTATTTACACTTATCATACGTCATTGAAAGCTTATATGAATATTCAGTTATTATTTTACTTATACATTCACCCCCATACACTCATACGATTCAAGAAGTGCTGACCCACATATATGTATATGTGCTAAATAATCTCATAATTTAGGTACCAATTATAGCCCAGACATCATAATCAGACAGTTTGTAGCTTCCAATCAGTAGGTGATGAGTTCTTTTGATTCAAGGAATCGATTCTACTATAGTTTTGGTAGCATTCTTTTATTCAGTCGTATTGATAAGGGATAAATGTGGATCATGTCCCGACTACCTATAGTTAGTATTAATAGTGGATTCATATACATTCATTCATAGTTGGCGTATTTATTTTCCGTTTTTTTTTGTATAACCAAAGTATGTTTTGAACAGTTTTGTATTGAATATATTTAGCAAAGATATTTCTTCCGCTTATTTTTTTCCAGATTTATGTAACACATTCAGCTGCTCAAGAGTTATATAAGTATCATAGGCTAGCTTAGGATCACGTGTGGTTCTAAGAACCGTGTGACTTCCAGAGGGTTGTCTTAGGGCGTTACAGTGATTCTAGGCATGGACTAGTTATCCTACTATCATGTAGTCATGGATTGTTTTGACAAGTCTGTTACCTTATCCATGCTGGTGTAGTCCTAATCAATTGATAGGGAGTAGTTAGCCACAATTTTATAGGGATTATTTCTTATGTTTTTTATAGAAGGATTATTTTGAGGGGTTTTGAGTCTTACCTAGCTAATATTTGTGATCCTAGTGTGGAGAGTCCATCACTTGACTCAGTTCCTATTGTTTGTTAGTTTCCATATGTGTTCCCTACAGACCTACCTGGTGTTCCCCTTGTCTGTGAGATTGAGTTTTCTATTAATCTTGAGCCAAACACCTAACCTTTTTTCTATGGAACCTTACCGTATGTCTTCTGCCGAGCTTAAGGAGATGAATTCTCACCTTTTAGATCTTCTTTGTAATGGTTTTAATAGACTGAGTATGTCTCCTTAGGGATCTCATATATTTTTTATGAATAAGAATGATGGCTACATGCGCATGTGTATTGATTATAGGCAGCTTAATAAGATGACGGTGAAGAACCGCTATCCTATACCTCTCATTGATGATTTTTTTGACTAGCTTTATGGTGCGATAATGTTTTCTAAGATTAATTTAAGATCTGTTTATCATATGTTTAGGATTTGGGCTGATGATATCCCGAAGATAGCTTTTAGGACCCCTTATGGTCATTATGCGTTCTCGGTGATGTCATTTGGCTTGACTAATGCCCCAACTGCATTTATGGATTTTCTGAACCAAGTATTCAGATCTTATTTTTATTTCTTTATAGCTTTGGTCATCAATAAAATTCTAATGTATTTGAAGAGTAGAGAGCAGCATGCACTATATTTGAGGATTATGCTCCAAATATTGAAAGATCATGTCCTTTTCACCTAATTCTCTAAGTGTGATCTTTTGCTTGAGTTAGTGACATTCGTTGGACTTGTGGTTTTGAAGAATTGTATTATGGTAGACCCAGCTAAGATTGAGGTAATTTGTGATTAGGCTAGACTTACATCTCCAACTGAGATTCATTGTTTTATTTGGTTGGCTAGTTATTCTAGACGATTCATCAGAGTTTTGATACTATTTCAGTGCCGATGAACAGATTGATTTTAAAGGAAGTTCTTTTTTAATGGTCCGAGGAATGCGAGATGAGATTTGGAAAACTCAAGGATTTTCTTACTTCAACTCCTATTCTAGCTCTTCCTGTTAAGGGTAAAAGAGTCACCATTTATTGTGATGCTTTTGGTATTTCTCTAGGTTGTGTTTTGATCCTGAAAGATCATGATATTTATTATGCTTTGAGATAGCTTAAATTTCACAAACGCAACTACCTCACTCATGATTTGGAGTTGGCTGTGGTAGTTTTCACGCTTAAGATTTAGAGGAATTATCTTCATTGCATACACAGTAAGATTTTCATCAATCATCATAGTATTTAGCATCTTATGACCCAAATAGAGATAAATGATAGTAAACGTAGATAGATAGAGTAGCTTAAGAATTATGATATTTCCATTAGTATCATTCGAGTAAGGAGAATATGGTAACAGACTACTTGAGTTGGAAGGCACCGAGTATGGGTAGCTTTGCTTGTATTTCAGTATCACATAGGTCATTGGCACTGGACATTTTATCCTTAGCGAACTAGATGGTTCACCTTGATCAGACCCTAAGAGAATTTTTGCTAGTGTTGAGCCGAGCTCTTTTCTTTTCAAGCATATTTGGGATAGTCAGTTTAAGGAGAGTATGCTTCGATAACTTTGTGACCCGTTGTTGAGTGGTGGGTTTGAGAATGTCACTAAAGATTTGGGGGATTTTGAGATTTGATGGTTGTATTTTTGTTTCGAGGATTAATGACTTGATTTAGTTGATTTTTCTTAAGTCTCAAAGCTCTAGATGTTTCATTCATCTCGACAATACCAAGATGTATAGAGATTTATGATAGCACTATTGATAGAGCGGTATGAATAGAGATATGGCATATTTGTAGCCTGTTGCCTATGTTGCTAGCAGGTAAAGGTCGAGCATCAACAACCAAATAGTTTGATTCACAGATTATTTATTCCTAAGTATAAGTGGGAGCGGATTACCATGGACTCTATTAGTGGTTTGCTTCATACATTCCATGGTTTTGATGGTATTCGGGTCATCTTAGATAAATAGACCAAGTCATAACATTTCATTCCCATTCAGATGTCCTTCAGTACTCAGGCATTGGCCCATATCTATGTTTGAGAGGTAGTCTATTTTCATGGTGTGCCTATTTATATTATTTTAGATTGTGGTTCTGTGTTTACTTTGAGATTTTAGAGAGAATTTCAGGAGGAGTTAGGCGCTCAGGTGTATCTTAGTACAACTTTTCATCCCCAGACTGACGGCCAGTCGAGCGGACTATTCAAATTCTTGAGGATATGCTCTGAGCCTGTGTTATGGATTTTGGAGGCCAGTAGGAGAAACACTTAGCCTTGGCAGAGTTTGCTAATAACAATAGTTATCATTCAAGTATTGAGATGGCATTATTTAAGGCTTTGTATGGTAGGAGATGTCGTTCTCTAATTTGATGGTGTAATACTTTTGAGATTCGACCTTGTGGTACTGATTTGCTTTAGGAGTTATTGGATAGGGTCAGGGAGATTCAGGATAGGTTGAGAGCAGCTCAGAGTAGGCAAAAAGACTATGCAGACTGTAGGCTTTGTGCCTTGAGATTTTGACTTAGTGAACGAGTATTCCTACTTGTATCACCTATGAAGTGTGTGATAAGATTCGAGAGGAAAGACAAGTTCAGCCATAGATATATTGGGCCATTTGAGATTCTTCACACAGTTGGTGAGGTAGCTTATGAGTTAGATTTGCTTATTGATTTGTCCATTGTCCATCTAGTTTTCTATGTTTTGATATTACGGGTATACATTCCTAATCCATCTTATGGTCTTAGATGAGACTCAATCAAGATAGATGAGGGATTGACCTTCGTAGAAGAGCCTGTGCTCATTTTGGCTAGTAATGCTAGGCATTTTCATACTAGGGAGATTCCTATAATTGAGGTTCATCCAAGGCACCACCCAATAGAGGAGGCCACTTGGGAGATCGAGAAATGGTGCATAGCCATTATGTTTATCTATTCGAGACCTCAGGTATATCCTAGTCCTTAACTTTTGCAGACAAAAGTTCCTTTAGTAGTGAATATTATAATGAACCTTCAATTCATTTTCTATATTTTTTCTTATTTTTCCATTAGAGATTCTTTATAGCTACCCGAAGTCATTTATGACTAGTTGTAACTTAGAGTTCGGTTATCGGGTAGTTCATTTAGTTTTTAGAGCCATTTTCCTATTTTGAAGTCCTCCTTGGTTCCAAATGGCCACCAAGAAAAAACTTTAGTTAAAAGACATCAAATGCATATTTTAGTTATTCCTAAAGTTCAAGAATATCGATTTTAGGCTAGGTGGACTCTTTGTTTGGGTCTCGAGGCACCTAGTCTCATTTTGACTGATTGGTCAGAAAGTTAAGAAATGAAATTTTAGATATGGGACCTATATTTTGTCGAAATGACCTTGGATGAAAATGTTAATTTCTCCATTGAGTCCAAAACATCAAATTTGTTATATTTACGTAGTTCATTTGCATTTATGGGATTGCGAATATATCTAGAGGGGTTCCAAGTCTCAGTTGTCTATTGGTGCAATTGCTATCATGTTGTCAAGGGTTGCAATCATGATACCTTTGATAGTCACAAGGTACTGTGATCACAGAGCATTGGTTATGATCACTATTATCCATGACATGCCTAAGGTACTGCGATCACGGAGCATCGGGTCGCGATAGCGAATCCCGTGTGCTTGGGCTTGGTATAATATGGCCTAGGTTGTGTATAAATAGACCCCTTATTCTACAATTTTATCCATTTTTCATAAATTTCTTGGGAGCTTAAACCTTGAAGAGTGAAATTAAGTAAGATTGATATTTGTGGGTGTTTACGAAGCTAGATTAACACTTGTTTTGACTATTATCTTCTGATATAAGGTAAGAATCCAACTTTATCTTGGTGGATTTTATTGAATTCTTGCTAAAAATAGAAAAATATTAAGGTCTTGATTTTATCCCTAGTATAGCTTTGATTTTACCCATTTTTAAGGGTAATGATTCCTTGAGAATATAAGAATGTTGGGTTGGTCTCGAAAATGCAATTTTTTTAAGTGGGACCCATATTATGTTTTTGATGTGACTTTTGGACTCAAAGAACAATGGTGCAATATGGGCATCATTATTCTCATATTGATGAGTAGAATGTAATTTTGATAGTTTACCATATTAAGGAGTTTTCTTGAAAGGGAAAACCAGTGGTTTAGCAGATCGTTGAGCTATCTTCATCATCGAGGTAGGATAAGTTTTCTCCCTTGTTAGATTGAGCTAGTTCTTAGTATTTTTATGATATTGTGTTAGATCCAGGATGGGTTTTGGATGCTGGTGTGATGAATTGAAATGCTTCAGGTTAGTTGAACCATTTAGGCTAACTGAGAACCATAAATTAGGAATAATTGACCTAGTTGGTCATGTTTTAGGTAAATTTCCTTTCTTAGAACTAATTAAGGCTTGTTTAACATATAAAAGTGGAATTAGATATCTTAATCCTAGTTTGGGTAGAATTCGCCTAAAATGAAAAACTTCGGAGATTAATGGTTTGTCCTTGACCCACCTTAGGCTAAGATGCATATTGATGATGCCCATTGAGAATCTTTAAGACTTGATGGCTATGTTGTTTGATGTGAGGGTTGATGCCCATTGATTATTATATTACTTATGCTATTGATGATACTATGGATATTGTTGATATATATATTTACTAGTTCACATCTGACTGTTGAAGACATATTTGTCAGCTAAAGTCTGGCTATTGATTATAATTACCGGTTATGTCTAGCTATTGATGATATATTTACCCGTTCAAGTCCAGCTATTGATTTTTATTATCGGTTCAAGTTTATCTATTGATTATATTTTTTGGTTTGAGTCTGGATATGCATATTATCCTATGATGATATACTTATTATGATATGATAATATTCAGTGTGAGATTAAAAAGCAATTTGGTTAAGTTTGAAAACAAGAAAATGGTTATTATGTGGCATGATACCAATCAATCCTAGGATATTATACGTAGTTTAAAAATAAATGGTTAGTCGATGTATAATGATTAGTTGTCAAATCATAGTTAGCTTATACATGATAACTAGTTTCTATATGCTGGAGTATTTAATTACTATTGATTAAGTGGCAAGTGATGAATATGGTAATTGGTGTCTGTTGTGAGCCATGACTTTGATGAATTCTAATTGGATTATGAGAGTTGATAAATAACGGTGGTAGTATAGGTCGTCTTGTTTGTGCCTTATAGGTTTATGGGGGCTTTCGATGGGTTATATACTTTTTTGGACTAATTGGTGTATAAGCGCCAATTTTGTATTTGTGATTGCTTGTGTTGATGATTTACGTTACTTTATGCTATTATCTTGGTTTATTTACTCGTTTATGCATGGAGACATTAAAGATTATTTAGGTTTTATTTATACTTTGACTTAGTTATGTTATCTTGAATTTTGTCATTCTCATTTAACCATTTAGCTCATTCAGTCGATGATGTCTACTGAGTACCCATTATTTTGGTACTCTTACTACACTTATGTACCTTTTTGGTTCTAATCCGAGCACTAGTTACTGTCGTTGATTCGTGTTTATGTGGTGTTCACATTCAGAAATAGGGTTAGCTCTTGGAGTCCGAGTCGGCCATTTTCTTCTATCTTTCTATTTCAGTCTTTTGTTTTGACACAAATGTATTGACTATTCAAGATACTTGGGTTGTATTTCTATTTCTAGATGCTCTTGTATTTGCTCTACCAGGTCATGGGATGGTATTTATATAGTGACTACCTTTAAACTATTTCTATTTTCTTGCTTATTTATTGTGTTGGATTGCCTATTAGAACTTTTTGGGGCATTTCCACCAAATTAACACATTGTGTTTAACTTTGGGTTACGGTTCAGCTTACCTACTTGTAGGATTTAGTAGGTTCCATCATGACTCATTAATTTTGTTATGACATATATAATACACACACACACATCTCTTTGATACTAAATAGAGTAGATTATGATGTTGATGATTGGAAATCCTTGATTTTAGGAGCAGGTAAGTGTATATAGATATTGTCGAATCCTCTAGGGGCCCCTTCATTCGTAAGACATTGTGTCAAAGAATAGAGGACATTGTGGGTCCTTCCTTTGCAAGTCGTCGAGCTGAAGGTGGTGTATACACTTAATATATTATGGAACATAGATTGGTTAGGGTACAATGGATTTACTTTTCATTCATTCATTCATGTGCATTGCCGATCACTAGTATGTTCTTTGGTGCTTATGTATATTATCCTTATATAGGTTTGCATATAAATAGGTTATGATTGTTGTTTGTCGAGTGTTGATTAAACCTTCTAAATTTATGAGGCCCCAATTAGGTATTGTTTGTTCGGACTAGCCATCTACTTCATTATTATCATTATGGTTAGTTCATGGCAGGCTGATTATGGACTTGTACTGCGGTTAGAGGTATGATTCAGATCTATTCCCTTTTTACTATAACTTACATTTTGTCCAGTGTATTTATGGTTAGAAATTTTGACTATAGGCTGAGATCATGCTAGTATTAACTTTCCTACTTGGTTAGGATTCCCTGGATTGGGTAGGTTGGCTACCTTAAGTTATTAGCTTCTAGTTAGTCTTGTATACCTATACCTATATAGATATATATTTCTATGATATTAATGTATATCCCTCTTTTCCTTGTTTATTCATATTGTATTTGTATTCATTGGCCTTGAACACTACTATATATCCTTATATCACTCTTTCTTTTTGTATTGACCAGTGATATATTGTATAGTATACTAGTTTCTATTTACTGCTAGAATAGGATAGTTTATCCTTATTGCCCCTCTTGCTTTATTATGTTAGATTCCTTGATAGTTGCCTTTAGTTTATATTATTACTTTTCATATTATCTACATTTCATTATCTTTGGATCTCAATCAACAATTTCCTACATAGTAACACATGTTTGGTACTCATACTACACTTTTGCAGCCTATAGATCATTGTATGAATTTCCTCCCTTTGTATGTGCATCATGCAAAGTATCTATAGATTGGAGATATAGAATGAGATAATGACATATGTAGCATCACTACTCTTCCTCTTACTAATTAGATTAAATTCTATGTTTTATTTAGAGATGGGTTGTACATGTATATAAATGTAAGTATTTCACTTGTGCTTTTATCGTATTAGAGTTTCTTGTACTAATTTCACTAGGTCTTGGGGTTACTTTATATATATTAGCCATTTTATCTTAGTTGTTTCGTTATTTTCATCCATTTCTCTTGATAGTCTATTATTAGCAATTTCATACTATGGTTTGTCTTTCCAATAGGTGGATTATAGTAGCAATCATCATGACCTGAGAAATTGGGTCATGACAAATTAGTATCAAAGCCTAGGTTTACCGGTGTGTTGGTACAAAAGCAAAGTGTCTAGTAGAGTCTTGTGGATTGGTGAGGAGATATGTAAATCCAATCTTTTAGAGCCTATAAGGCATTCATAAAAAAAATTATTCTTGACTCCTTATTATTTGTCCATATTTCTATGAACCTTCAGCACATTCTTTTGCTCTCTTATGTTCCATGTGGGTGATACGAGGTTATCAATAGATGGAGATGGGACTTTGGCACATGTTACTAGAGATTTAGTGCAACATTAGACTAGGGAGTAGAGGTTAATATCAAGGATCCTCAGCATTAATAAGAGGATTTGTGTCTAGTCCAAACTCTGGTTGAGTTAGTGACCACCTAAGACTTTCAAGGTTCAAAATTGGGGATTTAGAGACTTTTTAAAGATACGTCATAGCTAGAGATGATATCCAATTCAATGAGCAGCTCTCATGCTAAAGTTAAGATTATTGGTGTTTAGTAGGGTTTGATAATGCTCAACTTATATGTCAATTTAGTGCAAGGCGGTCGTCATCAATATATTTACCCAACTTTGGAGTCGGGGTCGAATCCACAGGGAACAATGTGTGTGGCGATTAAACTAGTTTGAAACTAAAGCTACAAGTTAAATTCAAACAAATGATACGAAAAGATAAAATGCTGGTTTTTGATGATCAACAAATAATTGTTGGTAACTTTAGTTTCAGTGTTTGTAATCAAGAGTTTATGAAATAACAAGAATTATGTTGACTAGGGCTTCCAGTACATGACAGATGCTAAAAGTGATTCAAGATTCTCGCAGTGGATAGGATAACAAGCTATCTTTATCGAAGTTATGCTTAAATGTCTCTCGACCTACTGAAGCATTTTATTACCTATTATTCTCGGACTTAGGGAATTTCTTTTTACTACCCAGATTTTACCTCATGTTAACCAACCTTGTTACAACGCTGATTGTTAAATGAAGTATTTCTGAGTCCCTGTTGATAATTCACTTCCTACTATATTTGAGTTCATTGTCAAGAAAATCAAAGTAGGTGTGTCTACTGTTTGCAACCAATAGGCTTTAATTAAAACTTCAGAATTATCAAGAAATCCTACCACCTTTTGAATCTTGAATACTTAGCAACTCATCAAGACCTAACCTGTAATACCCCACATTGGGACTAGGATGAAAATCCGTTATTCCTATGCGTAGACGTTTCAAAAACCTCTAATACTATGTAAATTTAGTGTGTTAATCAATTATGTAGTGTGGGAATCTATTTGATCATGAATTTAGATCATATATGTCCCCTAACTCTAGTACAAGTTGAAAGCTTTCCTATCGTTCAAGTTTTAGTGAGCGTCAAAACTTGGTTCAACTTCAATCAACCATAACTCGTTGTATATAACAAACTTGGTGGTTTACTATATATCAAAGGAAAGCTCTTTGAATTATCCTTCCAACGATACTAATTTTACCTAAGTCTGATATCGAACCAAAGAGTTATTCCTATTTTACTCCAGCATGTCAGGCTGGAAACAATGTGACGACATTCGTGGTAGCTTACCACATTTGTGACACCCTATCACGAAGGTCATCAGCCTTAGGAAGAAACCAGATCCTAAGTGACGACATTCGTGGTAGATTACCACATTTTTGATACCCTATCACGAAGGTCGTCAGCCTTAGGTAGAAACCAGCTCCTAAGTGACGACATTCGTGGTAGCTTACCACATTTGTGACTCCTTGTCAAAAATGTCGTCAGACTTAGGCAGAAACCATCAATTCCATCTCCTGTGTGATGACATTTTTGACGGCTTGTCACATTTTTGATGCCTTGTCACAAATGTCGTCAGTTATGATTTTCAGCAACCGGGAATTTATTTTAGTAAGGGTATTTTGGTCTTTTTTCTTCACTTCCCACAACTTATAAACCTTAAGGAGCGTATTATCTTCCATTCTTTTTAGTTAAACATCTCAAAAAGCTATCCCATACACTTTCAACCACAAGATTAGGGTTTCTTCTCAAGATCTAAACTCTCAAGAACAAGCCCTAGGGTTTTCATAGAAGAGTCTATTTCAAGGAAATTTCTCCGTCAATCTTCATGAATTCTTAATCTAAGGTATGCGTAGTGTTCATCCATGGGTCCCTTTTATCCATGGAGATCAAGAATCATGTTTTAAATTATAAATTGTGATTTCCTTGTTGTTTTATGACTATATTCATGCTAATGATTGTTGTTTGGATTCAAGGTTGTGTGTTGATGTGTTTTTCATGAATCATGTGAATAGGTTAGTTGGAAATCCATGAATTTGGGTGGTTCAAGATTTTTAAATTTTTTAAGTACTCCTATGCTCAATATTATGCATGCAAGGTGTTTGATAAAATGCTTAGGATGATAGAAATTCATGTTTACATGGTTCCATGATATCTAAATGACAAGTCCATGTTACCTATATACTTCAATATAAATTCCATGCTATTGATGTGTTGCTATTGTTGAGGTATGAAGCATGAATGATAATGGAGATATACTATATGTACATGAAATATATCCATGCACTCTGTACCATGCTTAAGATGTTGAAGAACTACATGAAGTATAATATCCCCTACTTATGACAATGTTAATTGTGGACTCTAATTTTATGAACAAGTAAGTCATGTTGTGTCAATTTCCTTCCATCGAGTCCTGGAGGTATTCGTACCAAAAAATATAGCTGTGTGCCTAAATCATGTCATGTTATCACGATACTCTCAGTCAAGCCATGATCTACAGAATTCAGTCAGTCATGTGACTCAGGAAAATCCAATAATCTCAGTAATCTCAGTAGTTCAGTAATCTCAGTGATCTCAGTACTCAGTAATATATGTAACCTCAGTATTCAAAGTCAATTTCAGTAACTTTAGTACTCTCAACCAGTCCTCAAAACTCAGTACATTCCGTCAGTCATCGGAATCCAGTAAACTTAGTTTAGCTCCACTAAATAATACCACTAGTATCAGTCTAGTTAATCAGTATCAGTTCATCTAATCAGTTTAGTTAAGTTATTTAGTTCATCCCTGTTATTCACTTTAGTGTCTTTTAGATAGAAGTAGGATTCAGCACTGAGCGAACCTAGGGATGGGGGCTCACCCACTAGAATAGGACAGAGATCCCTAGAAGCAATACCTAAGTTCTAGAACTATGTTGCCAGTGTAGGTATGAGATTTCACCCATTAGATAGGACTGACATATTCAGGGGTCACCCGTTCGCACATTTATATGTATAGGACTGATCCCTGGAGTCACCCGCTAGATTAGGACTGACTCCATAGCAGATGTCTTTACTGGTGGCGCGGTACTGACACCCTTCCAGTAAGGGTAGAGATTAGACCCTAGTTATCTTAGCTTGGGGAATGTCGGTTAGATGAATACATCCCACAGTTTTAGTTATAGAATCAGGGTTTTCAGAAATAGTCAACTCAGCTTAGTAATACAGATTCAGTACTGTTAGATACAGTCAATGGTTATCATTGAAAATAGACTTCAAGATCACCCATTATCTAGGACTGATCTCAACTATGATTAATTAGTATCAGAATCATTAGATTTAAAGATCACCCGCTAGATTGGACTGATCTCAGATTTAGTTACTCTAAGTAGAACGGAACTCAGATAGTTCCATCAGAACTTAGACTGTCAGATAAAGTCATTCAGTATTGGTTATATCAATTAGTCCAATCATTATAGTTATATCAACTATATCAGTTGTCATAGCTCACGTTACCAGTATTTAGTTTCAGGACTGTTAGACACAGACATTCAAACCAGTTCATCATAATTTAAACAATCAGAAATAGTCAATAATCTATTCAGTACCTCAGTAACAGTAAAGCCATGCCATTATCATTCAGACTCAGTAGTCAGGTTTTCTGAACTTATGTACCAGTCATATTAGTTATCAGAATTTATGATATCAGCATTCAGCTTCAGGACTGTCAGACACAGTCAACCAGACCAGTTCCTCATAATTTGAACTACCAAAAATAGTCGTTCATCTATTCAGTATCTCAGTATCAGTACACTCATGTTGTCAGTATTCAGACCTAGTAGTCAGCATCATCACGAGTTTAGTTATAGTTGTTTATGCATGCATGTATTCTCACGTTCATATTAGTTAGCATTGTTCATGCATATAACCCTTTGCATTTAGCCTACCTCACTCGTATACTCAGTATATTCAGACTTACTGACGCATTTGTGCTATGGTGTTTTCTCTTATGTTACACCATAGGTTCAGAGGCACGAGTTCCAGATCAGCAGTAGCATTCCAGTGTTCAGAGTTTGTAGTGAGTCCTTCTTATTCGAGGACCATATAATTATTGCTACATTTACTATTTAATTGCAAGATGGAGTTCGTTGGAGACATGTTTCTTCAACTCCTTATTCAGTTCAGTTAGAGGCTTTCAGACTAGATGTTAGATTAGATATTCAGATCTTATTATTTTCACGATTTATGACTTGTTTTAGTATTGTTATACCTTTTTCATATATTTTATTATCAGACGTTTATTCAGTTCAAACCTTATGGCCTTTCATGTTCATGTTTATGCATTTTATGATATATTATGCAGTATACAGGTACATATATCAGTCATGGGTTAGATTGTGGTTCTTCAAGGTCATGAGCACCGTGTAGCATTCCGGTTCAGAAAATTGGGGTGTTACATAACCCCAGATCCAATAACTCAGGTTAATGAAGTTTTGCCACTCATGATGTAACGAACGAAACACATAATTGAATTCATAATTTGAAAGATAAACTTACAGAGTTGAATAATAACTAGTAAATCATAGATTAGATCACAAAGGAAAAATCCCAAATACTGATAATAATTTCTCCAAACTAGTTATGTTGTTAAAGTCAAGAAGTAAAGAGAGAAAATATAAAAATATGCTATCCAAAACTCAAGGTGTCGACCTTGTGCGGAATAATAATAATAATGTCTAGAAAATCATAAAACAAAGCTTTAAATAGTTTAACCTAAATAGGCAAACAAATTAATAAAAATAAAAAATACCTTGAATTAGCCGACGACATTTGCGATAGATTATCAGGAAACTGACGAGTTACACAAATGTTGTCAGCTTCTTCTTTAGTTTTGTCTCTTCCTGCTTAAGGCTGACAACAAACTTGATAACCTATCAGCTACGTGAAGGCCTATCACAAAATTTCATCAAGGCTTTGCTTCAGTTTTTATTGGCTTCCTTAGGCTGACGACATGTTTGATAACTTATCAAACCGTTAATAGCTTATCACAAAATGTCATCATAATTTCCACTTTAGGCGAATTCTCTGTCTACTGATGACGACCAACCTAATAGCTTATCATAGGGCTGACGACTTATCACAAATGTCGTCAGCCATACTTCGCCTTTATTTACTTCAGATTTTAGCTCATTTGCTTCCATTATTGTTGTTTCTCTAGCATCTTAGCTTCTATTGCAAAATCAAACATAAAGAAATAAAAAATAATAAAAGTTACTTAAGACTATGCAATTATTCTTAGTTAAAAGCCTCAAATGTGTTAGCATTTGCTCACAAATCAGGGTTTCTAGTCAATTTCATAGTATGAGATTGAGTTTCTTGAGTAGGAAAAACATACTCTTATAATATATCCCTCAAATCATGAGATGGTGTGTGGATTTATTAGAGGATAAGATTTTCACTCCATTTGCATCAGAGCATTGGATTGTAGTTAGGTCTTATTTCTCTCAAGTTGTCAATCACGTGAAGGCTATATAAGGAGCATATATAGAGACTTATGAAGGTGGCCTTAAGAGGCCATTTCATTATTATAGTGTTATTGGTTTTTCACTCGGTATTTAGGATCCTTGCGGTAGAGATCAACTTTACTTACAACCTATTAACTTTATATAGGTAGCGTCTCAGGCTATAAATGGCTATCAGATCAGTCATGGTGGTCACAGTAGGGAGAGTGCTCATTAGACCTTATAGAGTATTTTCAGGGATCGTTAGGTAATAGTGGATTAATGAGTGCAGTATCTTAGAATATTCCATGAGTTTGCTTTGGTGTTGTAAGATTAGTGATTATTCTAAAGAGAGCATAGATGTGAGTTGGTTGTTAAAACTTTGTCAACATATGTTCTTTGATAGCCTAGAGCTCTTGAGGTATGTTATGATTGTGAAGAGGATGACCATTTTAGTAGAGAGAGTCCCCGATGATAATTGGTCAACCAGTTGGGGTAACCTCATGTTTCTCTCTAGTTTAGGGCCTTAGGGTTTTAGTACAACAATAGAAAGATCGGTCATAGGTCCAAAGAGTGTCTCTGATATGAGATTATTAGCAATTTTGCTCATCCTAATCAATCTCAAAGAGATGTGGCACTTTCAGTTAATGGTAGTGCACTTAGTACCTCAGATTTTGATAGAAACTCAACCCGAGTTTGGACCCACTCAAATTCATACTCCTTCAGGCAACTTAGGCTTATGACTCTATATTTCCACCATGATTGGTATGCCTTTTATTTCTTCCTTTTTAATCTATTTAATTTGAATTGGGTTTTCATACCTATCGATGCTTATATGCCTTGGCATTTTATATTAGATGATGTGTGCTTTGGTGTAGAGTTCATGATTATGGAACTACCTCTATAGATGATTTCTTTTAGTAGTGGATGGAGTAGACCAATATGGATATTTACCTAGAGGTGTGGTATTTGGGTTTGAGCCCCATTTATAATGGGATATTGACCTTCTTCTAGCTCTAGAGTTGTACATTTTATTAATTTTCAATATCGGTACCACCTACGCCTTATACTGTATCGCAATTTTTGTTATTGTTATTGTTATTATTTTATGTTAACTATTCTTACTTGATAGACGAATAGACTAGTATTATCTAGCTAAAATTTCCTTCCTCATGATTCTTATTCATTGGCCTAGGTGGCTAGATTGGATGGATGATTTTCTCTTAATTAGAAAGGTGAGGTTGTTCGTTCCTCTTTTTTGTTTATGATGTTACATCGTCTGTTGAGTGGGATATGAAAGTGAAGGTAGGTTGGACTACCATGGTTCTATCATGGTTTTAAAGTTGTCTATTTAGTTTTATTTCCTATTACTGAGTTTGAAATTCTAGGACTTGCCTTTTGGTTTGCAAAAATTTTAGCATAGGCTATCCTTCTCTATAGACCATTTTTGATGTTGACCAATTTGTAATCTAATTTTTCAATATGGCTACTTCATGCCAAGTAGTGGCCTTGATAATGATGTGGAGATGTTTTAGGCTTACATTTACGTTTGTTAGGTTCATCTCCAGGTGATTGCTTTGATTTTATTATTGGTGTGGAGTTAGATACTCCATTATTTCCGTGATATGGTTCTTGTTTCAATGAAGATGAGGGTAATGAAGATGGGTTATCTTTTCCTGTGACTGCTTCTTAAGTTGTCAAATTGTGAATTTGTTATCCTGATATGCTTGGTTTATTTTCTAGTAGTGTCTTGATATTAGTATTGATATCGATATTAGGATACTATTCCTTTACGAGGTGACTCATGGTTTAATTAGGATAAGGTTTGTTTGCATGGGTGGATTTAGGAAGTTCTTATTTAGGTATTTTCTTGGCCTAATAAGAATTGGTGTAGTGGTTCTATTTCGGGAAATATTCTTATGGGTATTCATTGCTTAAATGAAGTATTGGACTGGCCAAATCCAGGATAAAATTGTGTTTCGAGGAGTTGCTCAAGTTTTTGTCATCCCTAGTACCATTTGTAACCTTGATAAGTTATTGGTTATGCCTTGATGCATTATACCTTTAACAGATATGGAGATGATTGATGTCGTCAGTTGGTGGTTATCCTCAATTATGGTTATTCTCCTAAGTAATATTGCAATTTCAATTCATATAGGGATCATTGGGTGTTACTCTTTATAAATAGTAAGGTCGATTTGGGTAATTAGCCTTAGTTTAGACTTGTTAGCTTTATTTTGGGATTTGATGCCTTGGAATGGCGGATTGAAGGTTATAATAGATTTGGAGTATGGATGCTTACTTGTTTTCAAGATTGGTTTGGATAATTTAAATCAAGTGGTTTAACCATGGTGTTTAAATTTCTACTGAGAGTTATAGATCTTGAGTGCATCCTTCATTTTTAGATTTGAGTCAACTAAGTATTCATCTAAAGGCTAGATAGACATACTTTATAGCTACCTCTTTGGTTTTCTTCAGTTAAGATAGATTATGGTTAACAAATGTTCGTATGATAGCCCGCTGGCACTTAATGATGGTTTCTTCTGTTCTTGATCGAGATTATCAATTTTCACCAAAATTGCTGATTGTTTACTCAATAAACACAGTGCGCTCAAGTTGGGCTCAACACTGTTTTATCCTCAGTTGTAGTAAATTCTAGAGAAGATTGTTAGGTTTCGAGAATATGTGTTTTGGACTCCTGGCTGTTAGTTTTGATAGTCAGCCAGACCAGTTGTAGCTTAGCATGGATTGAAAACTTTGGTCATCATCATTTGGGTATACAGGTAGCATCTTATGGGCTTGTCCTTATGCTTACCTTTATAGATTTGGTGGACTAACTTCAGTTCTCCGTCTTTATCATGATAGGGTTGCACTGACAGGACTTTGATGCCTTTCTACTTAGTTTGGAGTATATAGTAGTTTTGGAGAGACAAAAGAAAGTTGTATTTGGATATTATAGTTGGTCGCGTGATTTATGTTTCTGATTGCCTTTGGTTTGAATGACTTTTTGCTTAGTTGTACTGATATTGGTCTTGTATCAGTGTGTTATGGTTTGGATTTGCATGAATTAGCCATTCTTCATTCAGTTGGAGACTGTAATAATGTAGGTTTTGGACTCTAAGATTTTTTTAGTGTTGGCGACACTACCCAGGCAGTGAATCAAGTGATGAGTCATTATCACTCATCATGAGTCGTTAGGTGAGACTTGTTGTCTCACCACTGAAGTCTCCCAAAGATACTATCGTGGTCATGACTAGGCCCCCTCTCAAGTCGTAGGGAGAGGTCACGAGTCGTGATGAGGGACTCGTTACCGTAATAGTGTGGTTGCCCTGAGTTTCAACCTAGACCATAAGTCCAAGCAACGACTCGTGACCAGTCAGCATGAGTCGTTACCTTACCTGTAACAATTGGTGATAGTTTTCCTACATGTTTTTATTGGGGGTTTTTGGTCCTTTCCACCCATCCATCTTTTATCCCACAACTAAAAACACCCTAAGGGTCCCTTTTTCATTATTTACTAAATCATAAACATTATTTTCTCCGCTGAATCTTCTAAAGACAAGAGAAAGCTAGGGTTTTAAAGAATTAATCATCTAGGCTTCAACTGGTGATTTTCTCTCAAATTTCTAGTTGTTTCATCCATGTCTCTCTTCCCTAACTTGATTTTACATAAACGCATGTTTTTAATTATTATCCATGTAAAGTTAATTATTGGGTTTTAAAATTAGGTTGAGGAATTTTAATGGGTGTTACTTGGATTGTTTTCCCATGGTTTTGAACTTATCATTCATGCTTTATCTTATGATTTTAGAACTAAATAAGTGCATTGGTATGGGAATTAGACTGAGGAACATTGGTTTCCTCAAATTTATGGATTTTGGTATGGAATTTACATGAACCTCAATCCACTTTGTGAAATTGATTTTGAAACATAAATATATATATATATATATATATGCATAGTTGAACTAACTCTTGGAACCTTGCATTGAATAAAAGGATAATGAAACATAAAAAAAAATTGAGGGGCCTTTGTGGCCGTGTTTTGGTTTTAAAATAGAACTTGAGAGACAAATTGGTTAATTGGTTTTGGATTGGCATAATTGGATTTTTCTTGCAAGCATAAATGGTATGACGATACAAATAGTACATTTCTTCATAAAAGACTCCTTGATTTATGGATGGGATTATTTGTTAAATGGTTTTAAATTAATCTTAAAGGGGGTTGTGTGTCTCATTGTGAAGGTGGAGGTCCTTGGGGGAACCAATTCTTGAAACTACGTTTATCGTAGTTAGGATCTTGGTGACCATGTTCATAGTTCATATATTATATTTACATTTTTGGGATGGTTAGATCCTTGGTGTCTCTGTCACTCCCTATGATTTCCTTGGTTCGTGCGGCTAATATGCGTTGTAGAACTTTCATCAGGGAGTGCTGAACCCATATAGCCCATGGGTGCCTTAGGATGGTTAGAGATATACAGTCTAGGTTATTGGTTTTAAACACTCATGTTAATGACCCTTTTCCCTATCTCGACATCCTATATATATTTATGAATGTGTCTATGTGGTTTTATTGGTTTTGGACATGACATTATTTTATCACTTTCCCTGAGTTACCATCACGACACGAACCAAGGCCTGGCCATGATGGGTATCTCAAGTCGAATGAGGACCGTAGACCCCCCCTGCACCTAACCATATATAACACAATACCCTAACATCGAATGAATTTCAAACATATAACAAGATAGCATATAATGAGCTTAAGAAATTTAAAATATGTCTATAATCGATAACCAGCAACTGACCAAGCACAACCAACCAACATCACCACCCAAGTCCATGATAATCCAATAAGCCTTCTAAACAAAGCCAAAATAAATAAAGAACTGGACATGACCTCGACCCTAACAATGACAATGACAATGTTAATGATAGTGTAAACTCTCATTTCTACGCTATGAAAGGAGCTGATAAAATATCTACGTCTTTCAGAGAATGGAAGCTCACCACTTTACCACATGAACAAACAAGCCAAGCCGATCCACCTAACTCTATACAGGAAAAGTAAAAGCATCTCTGGTGCCTGCACTGCATGGGGATACAACTTCTGGAGATGGTTAGTGGGTTGTGCACTAGCATGTAACTCAGGGGTAAGGGAGAAAAATAAAGCAATGATCAATACTTAAAAATCAGTTAAAATCCAATGCAAATAATCATATGTGAATATATATATAAATAGTATCATATGCCTGGTAGGGAACAAGTCTTAGCATGAACCTTAAAAATCTTAGCCTGGGTTGTGTAGCTCAATCGTCATAACATAAGAAGTCACCCATGGGCTCTATGGACCCAGCTTTACCCCACCTAGAAGGACCACAATACGTGTTGTTGCATGAACCAGAGGATGTACATATGTACCATGGGGGACTCAAACCTCCCGGCATACCAAGGTGACTGAAGCACCTAATTAGGTAATGTAATATGGGGGACACGAACCTCCTAATGATGTGATAATAATAAGGGGGTCTAAAACCACCCGGTCATGTAGACACCCACGTTGGCAATCGGGTTTTCGCTGTTGATCCCTCAGGACCTCCACTTTCATGACTCAGTTACACAACCCTCATTAAAGCCCAATTAAAATTTTTAGCAAACATTCTCATTTATTGAACCATGATATACATTTAGCAATACACTGTTGGTATCGTCTTACCAACTTCTCCTGCAAGGTAACATCAACATGCCAAAATAATTATCATCACTTAGGAAAATTCACAAACTTCTTGGTTTAATTATACACTAGCTTTGGGAATCGCTAAACCCCATATGTTCAATTCAAAATAATTATGCTTCATTAAATCATCACATTACGCATCAATTCAAGAGTAATTCAATGTTCAACTTTTTATATTCAAAACAAATTTCACAATAGGGGTTGAGGTCATAACCAATTCAATTGTCATTATTCAAAAAATTATGGGATTTCATAATTCCCTAGTTTATTCACCATTCCCATGCATCAAATTAGTTTAAAAACAACTATTTAAACATAACCAATGCATATACAAACACAAAACATCATATAAATACCAAACATTCAAAACCCTCAACCCATGTTAAAACTAACATCAAAACCTTATGAGTAATAATTTAAACAATAAGATTTTAGCAAAGTAATAATTTGGGAAGAGTAACATGCCTGAAATACCTAAGATTATGGAGAGAATTCAACCTTTAAAGATCTACCTTGGAAACCCTAAGTATTGATGCTTGAGAGACTTGAGAGAAAAGAAAGAGTGTTTGGAGTATGTTATCGATTAAAATAGGGCCCTAAGTATGTTTATAGGTCGTGGGTTATTATTAAGATAAGAGGAAAATGTATAACATACCCCTATATTAAAAGATGGATAATTAAACCATCAGTCGTTACGGGTCTCATAATGACTTATCATAACTCATTATGATTCATCTCTGCAAGTCATTTTCAAGACAGTGTTACTAGGCACAAAAATTGTTGAACTTATGACTCGTATACCATTGCTCGTTATGGGACCCTACGACTTATAGGGGCTAGTCTTAGTCAACAAATAAACCATTTGGGTATACACTGGACATCCTATGATTTGCACACAATGACCAGTAATAAGTCATCACAACTCATAGTAAGCCACTCGTAGTCAGAGTAGAAGACTTAGCTATACACACTAGTTAGGCTAGGATTTGGGTCTAACAACTCGTCAAGACTCCCTACGAATCATAGGGTAAGTCGTAGTCAGGATAGTGCGGATAAAATTTCACAAATTTTTAAGGAGCAAAAATGTGCTATTTTACATTCTCCCCCTTTTAAGGTCATTCCTCCTCGAGTGATGAGTCAAGGCATATGATAGCACGATTTAACACATAAGAACTCCCACACTTACCTTTAACAAAAATATAAAGCAAATATGTTAAGATCACACATATACTTTAAGCATATTTTTCCAAAATATGGAGTAGGAACAGATACTTGGACTTCATGTCCTCCTTGGCTTCCATAGTAGCTTCCTCATACTTTTGGTTCCTCCAAAGAACCTTTACCGAAGACATGTCCTTCATCTGCAATCGATGGACTTGAAAATCCAAGATCTCCATCGAAACTTCCTCATAAGATAAGGAATTCGAAATTCCCACACAATCCAAAGGAAGAACCAATGAAGGATCACACACACATTTCCTCAAAATCAAAATATGGAAGACCGGATGAATGGAGCTCAAGCTAGAAGGCAACTTGAATTCATATGCAACATTGCCAACCCTCTTTAAAATCAAATATGGCCTAATATAATGGGGATTGAACTGTCTCTTCTTCCTAAACCGCATCACGCCCTTCATGGGAGACAACTTTAAGAACACCTAGTCACCAACATTAAACTTCAACCCCCTTCATATCACATTTGTGTAGGACTTTTGGTTACTTTTGGAGGTATTAAGCCTATCCTGAATCACCATCACCTTATGCATGTCTTGGTGAATCAAATTAGGGCAAAATGACCAATTTTAACCAACCTCAAACCACCCAATAGTAGACCTACACCTCCTACCATAAAAAACACCAAATAGAGCCATACCAATGTTGTATTGATAATTATTGTTATATGTGAACTCAATGATAGGTAAGTTATTAACCTAACTAACACCGAAAACAAATAAATAAGCCCAATGCATAACTTTCAATGCCTGAATCATCCTTTCTACTTACACATCCATCTGTGGGTGGAAAGTGGTACTAAGGGTTACCTTAGTCCCTAATCCTCGCTTGAATGACCTCAAAAAGTGAGATGAGAACTAGGTACCATGAACGGAAATAATAGAAACTAGATCACTATGTAATCTCATGATCTCTTTGTTAAACAACTTAGCATAGTCCTCATAAAAATAATTAGTCCTCACATGCAAGAAATTAGCAAACTTGGTCATCCTATCAACGATGAACCAAACAGAATCAAACTGATGGCCAGACCGCAGAAGTCCTATATCAAAATCTATATTAATTATTTCCCATTTCCACACCGACAGCTCAATCTCTTGAGTCAACCCACTTCGCCTCAAGTGCTCCACCTTCACTTGGTAAGACACTATACACATAGCCACAAAAGTTGCCACATCCTGTTTCATATTATTCTACCAATAAATATCCTTAAGATCATGATACATTTTTGTCGAACCAGGATGAGTCGTATAACACGACCCATAAGCTTCGACAAAAATTCTTCCTTGCAACCCATCAACATCGGGGGCACATAATCTTCCTCGGTACCTTAAGATACCATAAACACCAATCTTGAAAGCCATCACTTTCTTCCTACCTACATCTTCCTTGATTTACATCAAGATAGGGTCCAACACTTGCTTCTCCTTCACCTTAGTACCAAGAGATTACTTCACCACCTCTTTAACAATCACACCACCAGACTCAAAATCCAAGAGTCAAATTGTAAGATTAGCTAGATGGTGAATGACCTTCACCAAATCTTGTTTCTCCTTTGACCACATGAGATAAGCTCCCCATGGGCAACCTTCTAAGAGCATCAACAACCACATTTACCTTACTTTGGTGATAGTGTAGACTCATGTCATAATCCTTTAGCAACTCAATCCACCTCCTTTGCCTATGATTTAGATCCTTCTGAGTGAATATATATATTGTAGGATCTTATGTCAAGAATAAATATCTACATAGACCCTATTCAAATAATGTCACCAGATCTTCAATGCAAACACCAAAGCTAACAGTTCCAAATCATAAGTCAGATAGTTCTTCTCATGAACCTTCTACTTTCTAGAAGCATATGCAACTAACTTTCCATGATGCATCATTACACAACCCATTTCCATTCAGGACGAATCACAATAGATAACAAAACTATCAGTACCCTCCGGTAGAGTCAAAACTGAAGCTGAAGTCAGCTTATCTTTCAATTTCTCTAAACTACGTTCACTAGAATTAGACAATAAGAACTTTACCTTCTTCTGAGTCAACTTAGTAAAGAGGGTAGCAATAAAGAAAAACTTTCCACAAACCTTCTATAATAACTCACTAAACCTAAGAAGCACTAAATGTTGACATGAGTCGTAGGTCTAGGCCACTTTTTAACCACTGCACCTTTCTGTGGATCCACCAAGATACCTTTACTAAATACAACATAACCCAGATAAGTCAGCATTTAATCAGAACTTATACTTAGGGAACTTTGCATACAACCACTGATCTTTTATGGTTTTCAATATAAAATAGAGGTGATCGACATGATCTACCTCGCTCTTGGAATACACAAAAATATCATTAATAAATAGAATGCTGAATAAATACAAAAATTGATGAAATACTCAATTTATAGGATCCATATATGCTGTTGGGGAATTAGTCAAAAAAAAGGGCATCATCAAAAACTCTAAATGATCATACCAGGTTCGGAATACAGTCTTAGGCTTATCGACCTCCCTAATATTCAACTGATGGTAACCAGGCTGAAGATCAATCTTAGGAAAGTACTTAGCACCCTGAAGCTAATCAAAGAGATCAGCAATACTTGGAAGGGGATATTGATTCTTCACGGTCACCTTATTCAATTGGCGGTAGTCTATGCATTATCAAAAGAGACTCATCCTTCTTACACACAAATAGAATTGGAGTACCTCAAGGAGAAACACTAGGCATATAAAACACTTATCTAGAGGATCTTTCAACTATTTCTAAAGTTCTTTAAACTCAGCTAGAGCCATTCTATAAGGAGGGATAGAAATAGGATGAATGTACGGAACAAGTTCAGTTCCAAAATCAATTTCCCTATTAGGACAAACACTAGGAAGATCATCAGGGAACAATTCGAGGAATTCACATACCATAGGGACAATCTATAAATAAGGACCTTCGGATCTAGAATCCTTAACATGCACTAAGTGAGAGAGGGACCTCTTAGAAATTAATTTTTGGGCTCTTAGATATGAAATGTACGTTCCCTTAGGCACTAGGGAACTACCTTCCCTCCCAATCACCAACTCATTAGGGAAGTGGAAACTGACCCTTCTAGTATGACATTCAAGAGATGAATAACATGAATACAAATAATCTATCACCAAGATCATATCAAAGTATAACATATCCAACTCTACCAGGTCCACCAAAGTCTTCATAACATAGAACAACGTCACACAACCCCTATAATTTCTCCTAGCCATAATAGAGTCACCTACCAGGTGGACATAGATAAGGGATCCAAAATACACTCAGGATTAAAAAAAAATATAGCCACATAAAGGGTCATATAAGAAAGGTAGACTCGGGATCAAGTAGATAATATACATTTTTAGAGAAAATTTGGGGCCTACAATTAACAACATCAAGGGATGACTCAGAATCCTTGCAGGTGGCAAGAGCATACAGACAGTTTTGACAAGTACAGGAGCCAGAAACAGAAGTAGCACCATTTGGTGTAGGAGCTGACGAAGTAGCAATAACGATCTTATTTTCCCCATAAGCAACCATGAAAGGGAAATCCCTCTGCATATGAACAAACTGTCCATATTTAAAGTACTTGTTCATCCCTTCTATACAATTACCATAATATACCAAGACACAAAATCAACAAGGGGGATATGATGTAGTTGATTGAGCCCTACAAGCCTGAGACTTGGAATCCTGTACCTTAGGACCAAAATGATTTTGAAAATTACTAGAACCCAATGGCTTTGGATAAGGAGAACTAGCCATCGAGTAGGAACCAAAATTTCCCCACTTTTTCGTAGACCATTTTCCACCATCTTTACCACTCTAATAATAACCTCAACCCTAATTTGAGTATCGAAACTTCTTATTCTTTCTTTCACTCATCTCCAAGATCAAATAATAGGATAACCCAGAAATAAATTTCCTTATTCTAGCCCTCATGCTAGACACTAACTCCAGAGCATAACGCAACAGTTGATGAAACTTCAAGGCACACTCTTTTACCGTCATCCTGCATTTCTTCAAGTTCAAAAATTCCTTATCCTTCACCTTTCTCAACTCTAAGAAAAGAAAAAATCAAGAAAACTACTAGAGAAGTCATCCCATAAAGTGGACTCAGTATCATTGCCCCTAGACTGGTCCCATTCATCATTCCACTGATATGCCATATCCTTCAACTGATTAGAAGCAAACTTCACACCCTTCATATTAGTAGCATGCATAACACCAAAAATCTTTTCCATCTCATCAATGAAATTTTGAGTATCTTCCTCAATAGTACAACCAATTAAAGTCAAAAGATTAACATCATAAATTAACAAACTGTTGCTGCCTCAGAAGATGAAGAAACATTAGCAACATACTCAGTTTGAGAGGCTACCAACTAGGTCAGCAAATAGATCGACTGGTGAAACTCAGCATTAGACACACCAGCCTGAGGTGTTCGAGGATAGCTGAGGAAACTAGTGGAACTCTGCTAGGGCAATTAGAAGTAGGGACCCTATACTGATTTTGAACATAGTGAGTAAGATGAGCTCCATCTATATTGTCCTCAGACGGGATGCATGAGTTTCCACGAGCATCAGATCTTCTGGGAGGCATGATCTAAAAAGCAAACAAATGGGAATTAGAAGAGATTTTAAGATCTTAGACTCTATAGCCCAAAATAAAGGAACAATAAAGGAAAGCATTCCTAAATGTCTCATAGCTACTCTCTTATAAGTGAGGCATGATACACACTCATAAAACAGACTCTACTTGACACGGATTTATGGATACCAAATGACACCAAACATAGGCTCTGATACAAACTTTGTCATGACCTTAACCTGGGCCTGGCCGTGATGGGTATAGAAAGTAAAATAAGGACCGGACACTACCCTCTACACCTAACTACATAGAACACATTACCCTAATATTGGATGAATTTTAAACATATAACAATATAGCATAAGATGATCTCCAGAAATTTAAAACATGACTATTTAAATTAATAAGCGACAAAAACAATAAACCATCATCACCACCCAAGTCTACAGTAATCCAACAAAGCCTTCTAAATAAAACCAACATCAATAAAGCATCAGAACATTCCCCCGACCTTAAAAATGACAATGGCAATGTTAATGAAAATATAAAATCTCAATTTTACTCTATGAATGGAACTGATGAAAGGTCTAAGTCTTTTGGAGATTTGTTGCTCACCACTTCACCATACGAATCCATGAACCAAGGCCTTCCACTTAACTCCGCATGGGAAAAGTAGAAGTTTCTCTGATGCCTGTATCACATGGGGATATAACATTCGAAGATGGCTAGTGGGTTCAGCACTAGCAAATAAGTAAGGGTTAATGGAGAAAAATAAAGCCATGATCAATACTTTAAAATAAGATAAAATCTAATGCAAATAATCATATTTAAATATACATATACATAATTTCAAATGTCGGGGGTGGGAACAAAGCTTAGCGTAAACTTTTAAAATCATAGCCTGGGTCGGGTAACTCAACAGTTATAACATAGAAAGGCAGTTATAGGCTATATAGTCAAATCCCTACCCCAGTTGAAAGGGCCCTAGTGCATCTACCCATAGGAAATAGAGGATATATGTATGCAACAGGGGGGAATCGAACATCCCGACATACCAAAGTGACTGAAGCACCTAATCTGGTAATATAAAATGGGGGATTCAAATATCTTAATCATGTGATAATAATAAGGGGGACTAGAACCACCCAATCATGTAGACCCCTGTGTCATCAATAACAGTCTCTAGTGTTGGTCTCTAGGGACCTTTAATTTCATGATTCAGCTACACAACCCTCACTAAAGCCTAAATGAAAAATTTAACACATATTCTCATTCATTGAATCATGATAAACATTTAGGAATACATTTTTGTTATCATCATACCAACTAATATTGCAAGGTAACATCAACAAGCCAAAACAACTATCATCACTTAGGAAAATTCAGAAACTTTTTAGTTTAATTATACACTAGCTTGGGGAATTGCACAACCCCATAAGTTCAATTCAAAATCAATAAGCTTGATTACCTCTTCACATTATGAAATAGTTCAAGAGTAATTTGATGTGCACACTTTTCATATTAAAAATAAATTTCACAGTAGGGGTAGAGGTCATAACCAATTCAATTGTCGTTAATTGCAAAATTTGGGGAATTCACAAAAACCTAGTTTATTCACCATACCCATGCATCAAATTTGTTTCAAAACCTCAATATAAATATAGCCAATGCATATAGAAATATAAAACATCACATAAATAACAACAATTCAAAACCCTCAACTCATGTTCAAAATTAATATCAAAACCATATGAACATTACGTTTAAACACATGCTTTTAGAAAAGTAATAATTTTGGAAGAGAAACATGCATAAATTACCCAAGATTATTGAGAGAATTCAACCCTTGAAGCTCTACTTGACCTTCTTCTTTGAAACCCTAAGTATGGATGCTTGAGAGACTTCAGATATTAAAAATAGTTTTTGGAGTGTTTTATCAATGAAAATAAGGCCCTATGTATGTTTATAGATCGTGGGTTAATATTTGGATAAGAAGAAAATCTCTAAAATACCCCCATATAAGAAGCTAGAAAATTTAACTATTTGTTGTTACGGGTCTCATAAGGACTCATCACAAATTATTAAGACTCATATCCCCAAGTCATTATCAGGATAGTGTCACCAGGTTCATATGTTGTTGACCACCTTACAACTCATATATCGTGGCTCGTAATGGGACCCTATGACTCATAGGGTACAGTTATAGTCAACATAAAAACTATTTGGGTATACACTGGAAATCCTACGATTGGCACACAATGACCTGTAATGAGTCCTCATTACTTGTAGTGAGCCACTCGTACTCAGATTAAAATACTTAGCCACACACACTAGTTATTCTACAATTTGTGTCCAATAACTCCTCCAGACTCCCTACTACTCATAGGGTAAGTCATACTTTGGACAGTGAGGATAAAATTTTAGAAATTTTCAAAGACCAAAAATTTGGGGTGTTATAGTTATATGCCAGTACTTATCCTACTGACCGTACTTGTACACTAGATTTTTTCATGATATAGGGTATTTGTATTGTTTATTTACTCGTGTGCAGTCTTAGCTGGAGTGAATATCAATTGAGTTCTTATGAAATGGTAATGCTCCATCTTTTGGAAAGTGTTACCCTTTACTTACGTTTCTATTCAAATTTTAGGAATTAAAGAGTTCTATTATCATGGTCGGGGGCATGTCCCAATATAATGTGGTATTTAGGTTTTAGAGGTTTTGTGGACAAAGTGTGGGTTGGTTATTTATTTGGATTCATAGAACCTTTCTACTGGTTTATATATCATTCTTATTGTTGGTTTTGATGTCATTATAATTTTATGGTTCTCAGGTGGTTGGTCTAAGGGATGGTATCTGACCCATATGGACTTGAGATATCCATCATAACCAGGACCTGATTTAGGTAATGATAAGCTTGGTATTAGAGCGTAGATTTTGGGACTTTGGGTATCCACAAATTTGTGTCTTGTAGAGTCCCTTTTATAGGTATATAGCATCCAATATTTATAGTAGGGAGGCTACAAGGCATTTATGAATGATTTCCTTCTTGTGTTCTATTTTGGGCTATAGAGTATGGTGTAATTAATGTCCCTAACTCTTGGTTTTCTCACATATTACATCATGCCTCTACGAAGATATTATGTTTGAAGAAACTTTTCGATTACCTTTGTTCGTCTTTAGGGAAAAATGGATTGGACTTCCCGTGCTTATGTAGCGTAGAACCTATCTAGGGTTCCAGCTTCGAATTGCACTTCCCCAAATAGAGTTCTACCTGTCCCTACTAGTCCTCTACTGGTTGCATAGAGTGGTGAGGCTTATGATAAATCACCTTACAGGGACATCTCTAATGCAAAGTTTTGTCAGTCTATTTATTTCCTTACTGAGTTGTTGATATCTTACTCTAATCAGTCAAATTATCTTAGTTCTTTTACTCATTTATCAGAGGTCACTCGAATTGGAAAGTTCATGAAATTGAATCCTGATAACGCTCAAATTACACGTCAATTTAGTGCAAGGCAGTCGTCGTCAATATATTTACCCAACTTTGGAGTCTGGGTTGAATCCACAGGGAACAATGTGAGTGGCGATTAAACTAATTTGAAACTATAGCTACAAGTTGAATTCAAATAAATGATACGAAAAGATAAAATGGGGGTTTTTAATTTGTGAACTATGTCCTAATTAATTGTAACAAGAGTATTCCAACGATTGATTCATTTTGTAAGTAGTAATTCAATGATGTTAAACAAACCAGAGTTATGGTTACCAAGATGCTTGAATAATTAGGGTTCTGAATCACTTACGAGCTCTAGTTAACGATTTCCATTGTAAGAGTAATTGATATCTATGGTTTGCCCATTAGTTTCTCAACCTAAATGAGTAGCTCATCCCTTAATTTTCACAAACTTAAGGAATGGATTAATAATTCAATTGTATTCTCACATGGGTTGATCCGATTAAGGCATCTACCCTCTATCCAAAAGTTAAAGCCTTTAGATTTGTGTAAACCCTTTTTTTCCCAATAAACACTTTTATATTCGAACAAGTGATTGTATAAGGGCTCACTCTTCATGTTTGCAACCAAGAAGAATCATGAAAATGAAGAAAGATTTAGACAATGTCAATTCCTCATAAAGTTCAATTGGATTCACACTCTAAATTTCATTTTTCACGTCAAGGCTCCCATAACCCTAGTTATGGGAGATTAATCATACATTTCTATGGAAGAAATAGGAAGCATATTTGTGTAATTCATAAATAAATTCAAGATTTACTTACAAAGGTTACAAGAATTTGGTCTTGAATCTTCAATGGAGATGGCATAATTAAATCCACAAGGTTTGTTTAATTTCTCCAAAAATATTGTTCCAAAGAGTTTCAGGAATAGAGGCTATGAAAAAGAGAGAAAAAAATAATAATGAATTTGAAAATTATCCCCTAATAAAATCCTAAACTAGTATTTATATGTTCCCAAGTAAAAAAGGATTAAAAATTAAATTCAAAATTTTTTTGTCAAAGTTGAAGGTCAAGTTGGTGGTTCACCACAAAACTGGTGGTCCGCCATCTTGGCCTTCACTGGATCCTCTGCAATCTTGGATTCTATTTTGGAGGTCTGGTGGTCAGTTAGGTGGTTAGCCATAAAGCTGGTGGTTCACCATCTTGGCCACCAGTGAATTTTCTGAAATTTTGAATCTGGTGTTCCGTTTGGTGGTTAGTCACAAAGCTGGTGGTTCACCATATTGTCCTTCACAGAGTGTCCTGAAATCCTGCATTCTGGTTTAGCTTGGTGGTCGAACTGGTGGTCAGTCACAAGATTGGTGGTCCACCAGTTCGATCTTCAGTGATCAGTCAATTTCCAGAATTTCATTGCAATTTCACCGCATCGTAAAGACTCCTTACACTTCATAACTTGCTACACGCGCCACAGCTCTTTAACCTTCATCCTTGTTTGAATCCAATGGTCTTTTTAAAGTAACAATTGAACTTCTCACGCGCCCTCAATGATCCATGATATGTCAAGACTCCAAATGGAGTCAAAACCTGCATTTCGGTTTCGTTGAGCCTTATTGAGTTGTTTCCACTTGATTTAAAGTTTGTATATACTTCATATATAATAATTATCTATTAAAAAATAATCCTACAACATTAAAAACAAAAATTCAAATATCAAAACAACACAACATCTAACACGATGAACTCAAAACACGAGTTAAGCATAGGCTAATTTCACTTTGAGTTTTAGGTCTTTGTTTTGCATGTTTTCTTGATCTAATTGACCCTTGAACATTATAAATAAGTTTTATCACATATAAATACATAATAAAAACCTTAATAACTCATTAAAACACATTATAACCCAACACAATAGACTTGACAAACACCTAGCTCAAGCTAGTCACACTAGTTTTTTCGGTTGAACTCTAAATGCTCAAATTGAATTAAAACTTATATGAACACACCATTAAACATTGTAAGCACATACTTGGAAACATGAATGCTCATTTATGTCATTATAATCACATATATCATAAGAAACATTCTAAAAATAAGGATAAAAGGCTAGAATGGTGATGCTAGAATGCATAAATACACCCAACATCAACACCCCACACTTAAAACCATGTTCGTCCTCGAACAACCCTTCACTCTAAATATCATAAGCTGGGAAATCTAATATTATACTATACGCAAGAAATTAAGCTAGTACTACAATAATTACACAAAATTCAAGTTTCTACACTAAGCATGTCAGAAACATAAAGGAAAGCTCATGAATCCTACTTCCAAAACATCCTAGCCTCAAGAATTTGTTCTCCTTGTTGGAAAACTTATGCTTATTATTCGGTCAAATATATCTTACAAATCACCTTTAGTCATCAAACATATGCCCCTCACAACAAGAGAGTTACCCATAAACACTCACGATGATATATTTTATAACAATGGGTACAAGAATTAAATTATGCTCACTCTCACAAAGAATTCACAAGTTACACATAATGAACCATAGGCTTGCCCTTAGTGTAATGTTCTACTAATAGTCGAATGTAAAGCTTAAGATAAAGTAGGTCTTCATCGGGTTGTAATGTAGGCTAAGGGACGGGTAGGAACTATTTTGACCAAGAATAGTGACTATCAATCCTAAGCGCTTTAATACACTACATTAAGCATTTAAAACCAATATCCAACAACCAAATTTACACCATTTTTTTCTACCATCTCTTTTATTTTTGCCCCATCTCTTTTAAGAGTTTTCATAAATACTTGGTGGACACAAAGTTTACTACCATATGAATGAATTTCTTTTTTTCACAATCATGGCAATATATCTAACATCATTTATATCACAACCATCCACCACACATCAATTATTAACCAATAACTCTCATCTTGGGGTATCAATTTCACCTTTTTTTCTTCAATTTCTCAAACTCCTTACTAATTCAAAATTTTCATTAAAGCACTTAGGAGCTTTTTGGATCAAGGAAAGGATTAGGCTACACATGAGGCTACCAAAGAAGAGGCTAAAGGCACAATGAGGTTAACTAAGATAATGCATAAGGGTAGATAAAAAAAGGGTAAAAATAAGGCTATCAAAGAAATGCCTAAATCATCTCCTAAACTTACATTCTTTATTTTGCTTTACACGCACACCGGGAAAATTCTAGACATCACATGTAACAAGGAATATACAAAAATCTCACACGCACATGACACATGTTTAATTCATAAACGATTATCATAGACTCTCAACCAAACAATAACACAAATTCAATTTTTAAGCCAACAAATACAAGAGTCACAAACATGAGCCTAAGAGTCTCAAGAGTAGAAATTCTCCAAATCAACATGCTTTTACAAACAAACTCACTTTCACCATGTAATCAAAAATATAACCAAAAGAATATCTCACTTATTCAAACCTAAAATTTTTAAGTTGAGCCAAAATTTGGGAATTTCCCCACCCCACACTTAAAAACCTACTTTGTCCCCAAAGTGAATTGTTAACTGAAGTGCTAGAAATACTCCCTGAGGCCTCTAGGCCTAGCTAGATGCATTTTCACATCGAGGAGATCCTTGGGACTCCACACTTATTTGATGTCGTGCTCCTTAGCTCAAGTTTATGGTACTCAAACTTCCTATTAACCTGTGACTCAACCAAAAACAAAAACTACGTGAAATAAAAACAAACACAAAACTGAAAAGAAAACATACCTTAGCTTGGGTTGCCTCCCAAGAAGCGCCTAATTTAGTGTCGCAGCTCGACATAAATCAATTTTTTTCTCCACCGTGAGGATATAAATTTCACCCCCAACTTATCATCCATATTTTTTCCTCTCTCATAAGGAGGTGGTACAAAGATTAAGAAACCGAGTAATGGATGATGCATGGTAAACAACTCGGTCTTAAAGTGAGGTGCATTTTTATGTTGCTTATCAAGTGTAAAATAAAGAATATAGGATTCTTGTTCCTCATCTTCACATTCTTCCACTATTTTAGATGATTCCATAGACAAGATATCATCTATACATAATTTGGAAAAATGCTTCGAGTGGGGCCCAACTAATTCTACTTCAAAATTTACAATATCTACTACACACTCACTTTTATTCACCTTCTTAATGTCAGTCTCAAGATAAAGATGGCAATCGAGTGACTGTGATTCTTGAGTTTTCTTCTTAAATTGGATAATGTCCTCCTCATATTTTTCTTTGTTTAGACACTGTGAACATGGTGGGAGTGGTAACTTCTTTAGCTCTTCCCACAGCTATTCTTGATTCTCTAAAATTCGTTTCATCAATTTCTCCGCTTGAATCGTGGCAGCACACATATATTTAGAATGATCACTTTGACCACAAGTTAAACACCAAGTTACAGTTCCATCTCAATATGGACAGTAAGCCTCATAATGTGGTCTCACACAATAATCACAAGAATCATCACAAGAATCGTCATCACTCCAAAAACCATCAATCCAGGTTGACATTTCAAAAAGGTCTGAGAATAATAAAAATAAAATCAAAAAATATTTAAAAATTTGAATTCAAGCAAGTAAAAAAAAATTCCAAACCAACTCAATACGCCAAATTATTCCCCGACAACGGCACCATTTTTTATAACGCTCAACTTACACGTCAATTTAGTGCAAGGCGGTCGTCGTCAATATATTACCCAACTTTGGAGTCGGGGTCGAATCCATAGGGAACAATGTGAGTGGCGATTAAACTAATTTGAAACTAAAGATACAGGTTGAATTCAAATAAATGATACGAAAAGATAAAATGGGGGTTTTTAATTTGTGAATTATGTCCTAATTAATTGTAACAAGAGTATTCCAATGATTGATTCATTTTGTAAGTAGTAATTCAATGATGTTAAACAAACCAGAGTTATGGTTACCAAGATGCTTGAAAAATTAGGGTTGTGAATCACTTATGAGCTCTAGTTAACGATTTCCATTGTAAGAGTAATTGATATCTATGGTTTACCCATTAGTTTCTCAACCTAAATGAGTAGCTCATGCCTTAATTTTCACAAACTTAAGGAATGGATTAATAATTCAATTGTATTCTCACATAGGTTGATCCGATTAAGGCATCTACCTTCAATCCAAAGGTTAAAGCATTTAGATTTGTGCAAACCCTTTTTTTTCCTAATAAACACTTTTCTATTCGAACAAATGATTGTATAAGGGCTCACTCTTCAAGTTTGCAACCAAGAAGAATCATGGAAATGAAGAAATATTTATACAATGTCAATTCCTCATAAAGTTCAATTGGATTCACACTCTAAATTTTGTTTTTTCACATCAAGGCTCCCATAACCCTAGTTATGGGAGCTTAATCATACATTTACAAGGATGAAATAGGAAGCATATTTGTGTAATTCATAAATAAATTCAAGATTTACTTACAAAGGTTACAAGAATTTGGTCTTGAATCTTCAATTGAGATGAAATAATTAAATCCACAAGGTTTGCCTTATTTCTCCAAAAATACTCTTCCAAAGAGTTTCAAGAATGGAGGCTATGAAAAAGAGAGAGAAAATTAATGATGAATTAGAAAATTACCCCCTAATAAAACCCTAAACTAGTATTTAGATGTTACCAAGTAAAAAAGGATTAAAAATTAAATTCAGAAATTTTTAGTCAAAGTTGAAGGTCTAGTTGGCGGTTCACCACAAAACTGGTGGTCCACCATCTTGGCCTTCACTGGATCGTTTGCATTCCTGGATTCTGTTTTGGAGGTTTGGTGGTCAGTTTGGTGGTTAGTCACAAAGCTGGTGGCTCACCATCTTAGCCACCAGTGAATTTTCTAAAATCTTGAATCTGATGGTCCGTTTGGTTGTTAGTCACAAAGCTGGTGGTTCACCATCTTGGACTTCACAGAGTGTCCTGAAATTCTGCATTCTGGTTTATCTTGGTGGTTGAACTGGTGGTCAATCACAAGACTGGTGGTCCACCAGTTCGATCTTCAGTGATCAGTAAATTTCCATAATTTCATTGAAATTTCACCGCATTGTAGAGACTCCTTACACGCCATCAATTGCTACACGCGCCACATTTCCTGAAACTTCATACTTTTCTGAATCCAGTAGTCTTTTTAAAGTGACCATTGAACTGTTCACGCACCCTCCATAATCCATGAGATTTCAGGACTCCAAATTGAGTCAAAATCTGCATTTCGGTTTCGTTGAGCCATTCTAAGCCTTATTGAGTTTATTCCACTCGATTTGAATCTTGTATATCCTTCATATATCATCATTATCCATTAAAAAAGCATCCTATAACATTAAAAACAACAATTCAAAGATCAAAACAACACAACATCTAACACGATGAACTCAAAACACGAGTTAAGCATAGACTAATTTCACTTTGAGTTTTAGCTCTTTATTTTGCATGTTTTCTAGATCTAATTGACCCTTGAACATTATAAATAAGTTGTTTCACATATAAATACCTAATAAAAACCTTAGTAACTAATTAAAACACATTAGAACCCAACACAACAGACTAGACAAACACCTATCTCAATCTAGTCACACTAGTTTTCTCGGTTGAACTCTAAATGATCAAATAGAATTAAAACACATATGAAAACACCATTAAACATTGTAAGCACATACTTGGACACATGAATGCTCATTTATGTCATTATAAGAACATATATCATAAGAAACATTCTAAAAATAAGGCTAAAAAGGCTAGAATGGTGATGCTAGAATGCATAAATACACCCAACATCAACACCCCACACTTAAAGCCTTTTTCGTCCTCGAACAACCCTTCACTCTAAATATCATAATCTAGGAAATCAAATATTATACTATACGCAAGACATTCAGAAAGTACTACAATAATTACACAAAATGCAAGTTTCTACACTAAGCATGTCACAAACATAAAGGAAAGCTCATGAATCCTACTTCCAAAGCATCCTAGCCTCAAGAATTTGATCTCGTTGTTGGAAAACTTATGCTTATTATTAGATAAAATATATCTTACAAATCACCTATATTCATCAAACATATGCCCCTCACAACAAGAGAGTTACCCATAAACACTCACAATGATGAATTTTATAACAATGGGTACAAGAATCCAATTATGCTCACTCTCACAAAGAGTTTCAAGAATGGGGGATATAAAAAGAGAGAAAAAATAATTGATGAATTTGAAAATTATCCCCTAATAAAACGCTAAACTAGTATTTATATCTTCCCAAGTAAAAAAGGATTAAAATTAAATTCAGAAAATTTTTGTCAAAGTTGAAGGTCAAGTTGGTGGCTCACTACAAAACTGGTGGTCCACCATCTTTCCGTTCACTGGATCCTCTGCAATCCTGGATTCTATTTTGGAGGTCTGGTGGTCAGTTTGGTGGTTAGTCACAAAGCTGGTGGTTCACCATCTTGGCTACCAGTAATGAATTTTCTAAAATCTTGAATACGGTGGTCCGTTTGGTGGTTAGTCACAAAGATGGTGGTTCACCATCTTGTCCTTCACAGAGTGTCCTAAAATCCTGCATTCTAAATTATCTTTGTGGTTGAACTGGTGGACCACACAGTCTTGTGACTGACTCCTTACACTCCATAACTTGATACACGTACCAAAATTCCTTAAACATCATACTTGTTTGAATCCAATGGTCTTTTTAAAGTGTCTATTGAAATTTTCACGCACCCTCAATGATCCATGACATTTTAGGACTCTAAATGGAGTCAAAATCTGGATTTCGGTTTCGTTGAGCCATTTGAGCCTTATTGAGTTGTTTCCACTCGATTTGAAGCTTGTATATCCTTAATTTATCATTATGATCCATTAAAAAATCATCCTATAAAATTAAAAACAACAATTCAAAGCTCAAAAAAACACAACATCTAACATGATGAACTAAAAACACGAGTTAAGCATTGGCTAATTTCACTTTGAGTTTTAGCTCTTTGTTTTGCATGTTTTCTTGATCTAATTGACCCTTTAACATTATAACTAAGTTTTTTCACATAGATATACATAAAAATAACCTTAGTAACTCATTAAAACACATTATAACCCAACACAATAGACTAGACAAACACCTAGCTCAAGCTAGTCACACTAGTTTTCTCGGTTGAACTCTAAATGCTCAAATTGAATTAAAACTTATATGAAAACACCATTAAACATTGTAAGAACATACTTGGACACATGAATTATCATTTATGTCATTATAAGCACATATATCATAAGAACCATTCTCAAAATAAGGCTAAAAAGGCTAGAATGGTGATGCTAGAATGCATAAATACACCCAACATCAAATCCCCCAACCTTCAAAGGATATAAGGTTGAAGAAGATTCTCAGGGGTTTGTATATGAGATGGATAAAAATTGTAGAGTGATGTATGCTACTATTTTAGAAGGTGTAGAGTTTTCTACATATCAGTTGAAAGATTTAGCTTATCTAGGAGCAGCTGAGAGATGATGATGCTGAGTCGTCTCTATGGGATGAGTTTTCAGGTATCTTCCTAGATTATTTCTTTCCGCAAGAGTTAAGGGAAGCCAAGGTAGTGGAATTTACGAATCTAAAGCAAGGCAAGAGGATTGTGAAAGAATATGCATTGAAATTTTAGTATCTCATTATGCTCTTGAGTTGGTGTCTAGTATGAGCTCTAAGATGTGAAATTTGCTTCTAGGTTGTCCCATGACTTAGTATTGAAATGTAAGGCTACAATAGTAAATAATGATATGGACATATCCATGCTTGTGATTTATATACATCAGGTATAAGATAAAATAGAAAGGTATAGATATGAGAGAAGCAGAATAAAGGGTTAAGGTATTCAGAGTACTCTTAAGGGAAACATAATAGTGGGAAAGGAAGATAATTGAACAAGTAGAAGACTTTGGAAAATTCTAATTCATATTCTTTGGATCGTGCTCCTTATTCTAAGACATATGGCAATAGTTATTTCCAAGCTAGCAACAGTCCTAAGTCACAGTATACCTAGTACCAGGCTAGTTGAGCTCAGTCGACCCTGTCTTATCCTCCTTTTAATTTTGCAGACAACTTTACAATGGTTATTATGATAAAGGGAGGAACTTGTGTTTCATTTTTTTTAGCTTGGGCATATGCAGAAGAAATGTCCTATAACTAAGGTAGATACTATAGCTAATAATATTTTGATCGCCACTTCTTTAGATCATATACTAAAGGGTGCCACTTTAAATATTATCACTGGACGAAATTGCCTTTATGCCCTTGCTACCCATCAGGAATCTGAGTTATCTCCTGATCTTTTTATTGGTACGTTACAACTCTTCTTTCATAATGTTTACTGTTTGCTTGATCTTTGTTCTACTCTACCCTATGTAACCCCTTATATGTCTGTGTATTTTGGTTTTGGTCCCAAAAATATTTCCAACCCCTTATCTGTGTCTACTTTGGTTGGTGATTCTAAATTTTCTAGAAAAATCTATAGGGATTGCGTGGTGTCCATCATTCATAAGGAGACATTGGGGGATCTACTAGAGCTTGACATGGTAAACTTTGATGGCATCTGGGGGATGGATTGGTGTCATTTGTGATATGTGTCTATGGATTGTGGTACCCAAAATATTAGTTTTCACTTCCCAAATAAGCCAATATTAGAATGGGAGGGTAGTTCCTTAGTTCCAAAAGGAAAGTTTATTTCTAATCATAGAGTTCAGAAGTGGATTTCAAAAGAGTGTCAGTATCATCTAGTTTGGGTTAAGGATTCTGACTCTAAAAGTACTTCTTTACAATCTGTACCCGCGGTTAGTGAGTATTCTGAAGTGTTTCTAGATGATCTTCCTCGAAGTCCTCCCTATATGAAATAGATTTTAGGTTGATCTTCTATCAAATAACTATTCTAATTCTATTTCTCCTTATAGAATGACTCTAACCAAATTAAAGGATCTGAAGGATCAGTTAAAGTATTTTCTTGATAAATATATCATTTGTCCTAGTGTTTTCTCATTTGATGTTTATAAACTATTGACAACTAAATAAAGTCACAGTGAAGAATAAGTATCCCATTCCTAGGATTAATAATCTCTTTGACCATTTTTAAGGTGTCAGATGTCTTTCTAAGATTAATCTTTGTTTGGGATATCATCAGTTGAAAATTAGGGAGGTCGATATTATCAAGACTACTTTGCATACCCAATATAGGCATTATGAGTTTTTTGTTATGTTATTTGGGTTAACTAATACTTGACTGCTTTTATGTATCTTATGTACTAGGTATTTAGGCAGTTTCTTAACTTGTTCATGATAGTCTTCATTGAAGATATCTTGGTGTATTTTAAGAATGAGGAGGATCATGCCAATCACCTCCAAATTATGTTGTAGACTCTTATGGATCAAAGATTGTATGCTAAATTTTCTAAGTATGAGTTTTGACTGAATATGGAGACTTTTCTTAGTCATATGGTCTCTAGTAAGGGGATTAAGATGGATCCAAAAAAATTTAAGTAGTTAAGAAGTAGACTAGACCCATAACTCCAATTGATATTCAGAGATTTGTAGGCTTGGTTGGGTACTATAGGCGGTTTCTGAAGAGCTTCACTTCTATTACTGCTCTATTAAAAAGGTTCACTTAGAAAAAAATGAAGTTCTTATGGTTTGATTTTTGTTGGGTAGTTTTGAGAAGTTTAAGGATAAGTTGTCTTCTGTGCCAGTTTTGAACCTGCCCCAGGGTACTGATGGGTTTGTGGTATATTATGATGTATCTCATATGCTACTAGGTTATTTTGATAAAATAAGAAAGGGTTGTGGCTTATGCTTCTAGGAAGCTCAAGGTTCTTGAGAGGAACTACCAACTCATAATTTAAAGCTGGTGGTTATGGTGTTTGAATTGATAATCTAGAACTATTATCTAAATAAGGTAAATATGGACATTTATTCCAATCATAAGAGTTTGCAGTACGTGTTCACGTAGAAGAAACTGAATATCAGGTAGAGGCAGTGGCTTATGTTACTTAAAGACTATGATATGAGTTTGCACTATCATCCAAGTATAGCTAATGTTATTGGTGATGCTCTTAGTAGGTTGTTGACAGGGAGCTTATCTCATATGGATGAGGAGACGTGAGGGTTAGTAAAGGACATTCACCAATCGGCTAACTTGGAAGTTCGTTTGTTAGACTCCGAGGATTAGGGGTGATTATACAAGAGGTGGTCAAATGATCTCTTGGTGCTAAGGTAAGGGAGAGAAGCAAGTTTTGGATCACATACTTATGCATATTAAGGATGATGTGGGTCAGAAGATTATGGTATTCGAGATTGGGGGAGATAAAATTCTGATGTATCAAGGTAGGGTATGCATATTTGATGTTGATGGTCAATGAAAAAGGATCCTAGATAAGTCTCATGAGTATGGATATATGATTTATCTAGGTTTGACTAAGATGTACCAAGACTTGAAGGAGATCTATTGGTGGAACAGTATGAAGTGATATCTAAAAAAAAAATCTGTAAGTGTATGGTATATCAGTAAGTTAATATAGAACACTTAAGGCCTGGTGGTATGTCTCCAAAGATAAATTTACCCATATGGAAGTGGGAGATGATCAATATAGATTTCATAATGTGTCTTTCGCGGTTTCGGTATCAGTATATTCTATTTAGGTCATTGTGGATAGGATGACTAACTTTTCTCATTTTTTTCCTGTGATGACTAACTACTCTAGAGTGGACTATGCCATGTTGTTTATTTAGGAGATTTTAAAATTACATAGAGTATCTGTGTCCATCATTTCATACCAAGGTACACAGTTTACTTTTCACTTTTGGCATTTATTCCAGAGAGGTTTGGTGACTAAGGTGAAGCTTAAAACCAATTTCCACCCTTAAATAGATGGACAAGCAGAACAGAATATTCAGACAATAGAGGATATACTAAGGGCTTATGTTGTTGATTTTAAGGGAATTTAGGTTGATCACTTTCCTCTCATTGAATTTATGTACAATAATAGTTATCATTAGAGTGTTTAAATGGATCCTTTTGAGGCTTTTTATGGTAGGAGGTGCAGGTCACCTATTGGGTGGTTTAAGGTTGGTGAGACTAAGTTGTTTGGTCCAGAATTGGTTCACCAAGCTATGGAAAAGGTGAAGGTGATTAGAGAAAGAATTAAGACTACTTAGAGACACCAAAAGTCATTTGCAGAAATAAGACAAAAAGAGTTAAAGTTTGAGGTTAGTTATTGGGTGTTCCTGTAATTTCACCAATGAAAGAAGTGATGGGGTTAGGGAATAAGGGGAAACTCAGTCCTCATTATATTGGTCTATATAGAATTTTAAGGAGAGCTGGGAATGTTGCTTAAAAGTTGGAGTTGCCTACGATTTTGGCTTATATTCATCCCATTTTCCATATGAAACACCCCAAACTTTGGCCCGTGCAAAAAAATTCCTTGATTTTTGAATATTCTAGACAAGGCACGACTCAAGGGTCCTAGTAGTACCTTAGGATATAGTTTGGTTGCCCTCTCTCATATTTTAGGCAATGTGTTTGGTTTGGTTTCTATCTAAGATATGACTAGGCAACTTAGTTATGGTATGATAGGGTAAGAGTGGTACCTTGCCAAGCCGTATGATGCGTTATGCTTACCCTAGTTGAATCCTACCAAGGTACAATTTAGGGGTACTTATCATACCTTGGTGTATGCATTTGGCATGTTTTGTCATATGATGATCAATGTGGAGGACTGTGGTGATGTCTAAGGTATTAGTTAGGGTACTACTCATAACCTAGGGTACGACTAGGAGGGTCATACCCTCCAGCGGGTTGGATTTAAAACTTTTAAGTTGAGGTAGTCTAGATATTTTCTACCCCAAAAGCCGTATTTCCACATGTTATATAGCCTTTGGTGGCTTGTCATAACACACTTTGGAAAGACATAAACACTCTCAAATCCTCTCTAAACTCTCTCTTAAAGATTGGAGGCTAGGGTTTCTACAAGTATTCTTTAAAGGTCTCAAGAGTCGAGTTTTCTTGTATGAATCTTTTTGTATAAGGCATGTTTCTCTTCCCCCATTATTAGTTCCAACTAAAGTCATGTTTTATGATTTATTTTCATGGCATAATTGTTGTATGGTTTTGGGTTTTCGAATATATGTTTGGGATTTTGGTTATAAATTCTTGGTTATGGTTATCCTATGTTTTAATTATGTATTTAAATGTTTTAATGATGGTTTGGATATTTGGTTGCATAGAAATGGTTAATTGTTACATGGTTTTGGTTTTGGAAATACTATTCCCCTAATGTGTTCGATAAAATGCCTATGAGAATGCTTTTACTATATTGTTGGACTTTTTATTAAACTATGGCATTGTATCACTTGGTAATGGAACCCTAAATGGTTTAAATATTTGTAATGTTTAAATGGTAAGGTGTTGGTGGTTATGGTTGGTCTAATTGAAAGCCTTATGGGGTACAAGGGAATCCCTCAAGCAAACATAATAATGATCACTTGTGGGGTACATAGGATTCCCCCAAGTCAACTTAATTATGTAATCTATAGGTACATGGGAATTCTTTTTTCTTAAAAATGATGGCTAAGGACATTGCTTGCAAGCTATAGTCGGTATGACGATACCACTTATAATAGCCTTGATGAATAATAATAAAATCGGTAGCTTTGTTTTGTGGAAATGGTTTTAATTGGACATTAATAAAATGGTGTAATAGCTAAATGTGAAGGTAGGAGTCCAATGGACGAACACTGGAAACTCATGTTTGCTGACATGAGGATTGGTCATGGAAACCATTTATGATACTTACGGAATACATAAGAATCCCTTAAGTAAATTTTTACATATGTATCATAGATAGTGAAGGGTTCTCAGGAATCCCCTACTCCTATGGTATCTCTGGTTCCTGCAGCTACATACATCAGGGCCCATTCAGGGGGTTACACTGGACCCATATAGCCCATGGGTGGTTCTAGGATGATTAAGCTACACATACCCAGGTTAATGGTCATAGAGGCATTCTAAACTCGATTTCATTTCCCAGCATGGTTATATATATGTATGTATTGTTGTGAATGCGTGTGGTGGTTTACTATGTTTTAAAGGTTGGCATTATTTTATCCTTATCCTGAGTACATGCTAGCATTCACCTGCTAACCAGTCTTTGGGTGGCTGTATCCCCACACAATGCAGGAACCGACCATACTACTCCTCTTGCTCATTTATTAGATTTGGGGATAATTAGTGTTGGATTGAAGTAGTGAGCTTCCATAGTTTGGAAGACATTTATTTCATGTCATGAATTACTTTACATACTTTTGTATTTTCATAAACTTTAATTTTTGGGTATGGTCAGGGGCATGACCTAACTAAATACTCTTTATTTCTATTTAGAGGCTTTGTATGGACAACTGTGGACTTGGGTAAGGAATGGTCATGATATATTTATATATATATTGTATTATTATTTTTGGTTTGGTGGGTTGGTTATTGGATAGATTGACTTGGTTGTGTTGGTCTAGTAAGTAGACCTATCCCAAAGTCATTATATCTTCTAATTTGCTATCTTTTTATATGTTCGTAATTCATCCAACATAGGGTATTTGTTAGTTTGTTGGGTTGGGTATCAATTGTGGTCTCCGGTCCCGGTTGGACTAGAGATGCCTATTATGAAAAGGCCCTATTTTGGGTCATGTTAAGTTGGTATTAGAGCCTAGGTTTTGGTGTCATTGGGTTTCCACAAAGTTGTGTTGAGTATAGTATTTCTTATGGGTGAGTTGTGCACCACAATTATAATCAAGAGGCTTTGAGGCATTTATAAATGATTTACTTTCTTGTCATTATATTTCCAAGCTATGGAGTCTAAGGTCTTAAACTCTTCCCTAAATCTTTTTTTGGTTCACTTTTCAGATCATGTCCACTCAATGATCTAAAGTTTATGGAAACTCACCTGTCCCACTCGAGGATGAAATGGATGAATCTCATCCAACTCATGGGGAACAGTCCCAATCAAGGGTCGTAACATCTAATTTTCCCCGTGGAGTCCCACATGTCTCCACTGACCCCACTCCAAAAGGTGGCACTCATGCTCAGTGACCTCAAGGTGAGGTTACTAATGTCAAGTTTTGATGTTATATTCATTTGTTGTCCTAGATAGTGACATATCTATCTCTATAATCCGTTCCTAGTAGTGCGAGAAAAAATCTGGAAAAATCAGGAGAAAGGCAGAGTGAGAAGTTTCAATGTTTACATAAGGGGAGGAATCAAAAAATATTTTTGGTAGATGTGGTGGATAGTGCTTTGAGTAAGGGAATCAAGGGAGTTCCAATGTAGTTGTCAGTGTCCCTTATCCTCAGTCTTTTGTTGAGTATTAGTTTTGGGCTAGTGGAGTTCAGTCAACCCCATGCTATCCTCCCGACCGGCTTTGTGGTCGATTGCACTACAGTTATTGGTATGAAGAAGGAACCGGTGTTTTCGTAATTGTCAGTTAGGTCATCCAATGGGAGTGTCACATAAGGATTCCCATTGGGGAAAATAGGATACTGGTTTCCACTTCTTTAACTCATGCATCAAAGGGTGTTACTTTTGGTTTCGGTAGTGGTCGGGACCATCTCACTATTCCTTAATAGTCTGAGCCATTCCTGATGCTATACTGGTATGTTCAAAACTCTTTTTCCATGGTATTATGGTTTATTTGGTTTGGGGTCCCCTCTTTTTTGTTTCCCCATTTATGGTTGTGTAATTTGGTTTTGTTCCTAAGGCTATTTCAAACTCTTTTTCTGATTCTACCGTAGTATATGACTCTGTGATTGCCAAAAGGGTCTACAGGGGGTGTGTGGTATTTGCTGGTAGTGAGAGGCTTTGGAGGATTTGTTTAAATTGAATATGGTTGATTTCTATGATATTTTGGGGATGGATTTGTTATATTCGTGGTACCATCAGTAGACTGTAGGACCTATAAGTTTGTCTTTAGGTTCTTTGGTGAGTTGGTTATGGGATGGGAGGATGGTTTCGTTACCTGGACATTAGGGGAAAGGTTATCATATTTTAGAGCTCGGAGGCTATACTCCAAATTGATTTGTCTATTATCACTTGGTCCCGATTAAAGGTTCTAACTAAGAAGGTCCTTCTTTGCATTTGATTTCGATAATGAATGGGTCTTCCTGAGGTACTTCTTGATGACCCTCATGGTGTCTTTCTAATGGGGAGATTAAGTTTTGGATTGGTCTTATTTTGGACACTTGTCCAATTTTTATTCCTTCTTTATAGAATGGCTCCAATTAGGTTAGAGGATGTTAATGAGCAGTCAAATGATCTCTTAGATGAAGGTTTCATCATCTTTGGTGATTCTCCATAGGGTTCTTCCTCTTTCTTTTATGCATAAGAGGGGTGGTTTCCCCTGGGAAGGTGTAGGTTGTTGGTGGGTGAATTAAGAATTTAGGGTGTCCTCAGTGTGGGTTGGACTATATATCTATTTTCTATAGAAGGTGCCTTGTTAGTAGTGCATGGTTGTTGATAGATACTAGGTTTGAAGCTAGATGTTGATTTATATAAATGGATATGTGACACGACCCAACCCAGGGACTTGTCGTAATAGGCATCCTAAGTCCACCCAGGGTCAGAGATCACCCCCGCTACCTAACCCAACCTCCAGCCGCCTACCCTAAGTTGGATAAATTTAGATCACATAACAAGATAGTATAATAGCTCAAATAAATAATTTGGGATATGATAACAACCGTGACCGGCCCAATCTGGTCCAACCTTTCCATACCAACCGTCCAACCATACCAAACCATACCAAAACTATAAATTTGACCATAACCAAAGAGGTTCCATTAATAATTAAATATTTATAATCCCAAAATCAAATATGATAGAACAGTGAGAAATTTTGTCCAATGATTCCAGCCCTACCATTACCAATACTATGGCTGACCCCAATATGGATATCATTCCAACCAATAGTAGTTCTACAAAAGCCTCTAACCAAACGAATACAAATATCTGGTTAGGACATGCACCTAACAATAGCAAAACCAATATCCTTAAATAATCCAGAGTATGAAATAACATCCATTAAATGGAGTCTTTCGAATTGATGAAAGCTCACCACTTTAATTTAAAGCTAACCCCAGAGTGTCCGAATGCTAAGTAGGAGGAATAGAATGGCAAGTTTTTGCATCACGTAGGGATACAACCGCTCGAAGATAGGTTAGCTGGTAAATGCTAGCATCAGCAAAAGATAAGGATAAAATAATGCAAATTATAAAATGAAGTAACACTATCCATATGCACACGAACCATATATATATATATAACTATGCTCAGAAGGGAACCGGGTTTAGCATGCCATTAAAACCTTTACCTGGCTTGTGTAGCTTTTCCTTTCTAAAACCACCAATGAGATATATGGGTTCAGCTCCTCCTCCTGAATAGGCCCCAGTGCGTGAAGCCGCATTACTAGAGAAAAGAACCTGGGATGACTAGAACAACCCACAAAATATAAAGTGTGATATAATGCACACGGTCACTAGGACGAAACCTCACATCGGCAAATATGACTTTCTAGTTTTGCTCACCTCAGGACCTCCACCTTCCACTACTTTTCTACACATAGCCCTTTAAGCCCAATTAAAACCATTACCAAACAACCAAACCATTAATAATTTATTATTAACCAAAGCCATTAGTAGTGGTATCGCCATACAAACTATAACTTGCAAGTATTGTCCTTAGCCAAACCTTTTTAAGATCAAGGAATTCCCATATGCCCATAAATCATATTATCTAACTAAATTAAGGTATTCTCATGTATCCCACAAGTATCTATATTAATACAAACGATTCCAAAACCATTTAAACGATTCATATCATTAAGGATTCTATTACAAGGTTTAAATCATGCATAAGTTCCATTGAAAACCCAATATTAATGTGAAAGCATTGTTATAGGAATTTTATCAAACACATTAGGGCCATGGTATTTCAAAAACCAAAGTCCATTACCAAATAACCATTCCCATGCAACCAATTATCCAAAACCACCATTAATACATATAAAAGCACAATTAAAACATGGAAAAACCATAACTAAGCATTTATAACCAAAACACCCAAATTATATTTGAAAATCCAAAATCATATAATATTCAAGGCATGAAAACATTGTATAAAACCATGCCTTTAGTTGTAATGAACAATGAGGTAAGAGAACATGTCTTATACCAATATGATGATGGAGATAAATCACCAAGACAAGCCCCAATTTACTCCTTAAGATAAAACCCTAACTTTCTTTGCCTAAGAATGCTTGAGAGGATTTAAGGGTGTTTTACAAGTGTTTAAGAATAAAATAATAGGGAAAACAACCTCCCAATAGGGATATAATTCATGAGACCTTATTAGGATATGTGGGGAAATATCTAGATTACCCTCACTTAAACTGTATTTAATTTCCGTCATAGAGTACGACTGACCCTTATGAGTTGTACCCATCCTATTTGAGTGGTACCCATCTCTCATACACTAGGATTTCCTTCTTACACCCAACATTGTAAGAGGTACGAAACACCCAAACCCAATTCATATCTAAGTATATGACTAGTACTCATAAAATGTACCCCTGGCAGAATAGAATCCCAGAAATTTTAAACGTTGACCATCATACGAGTCCTTGATAAGACCGTACCATGGCATATGGATTATAATGACCGATTCGTACTTTGAATCAACATAATTTACCAAGTCTGAGACTAAGTAAAGTAACAAAATAACCCATATACATCGATACGAGTCATACCACCCAAATCATACCCATTCTAGTAACTATATCCATCCCACAAACCAATACTATTCTACATATGACTAGACCATTCCACCCATACCCAAGTGTACGACTCATTCCCCTAAGTTATATCTTTCCTTGAAATAAGAAATCAAGAAAATTTTCTAAGGTCTAAAAACTAGGGTGTTTCAATATCTTAGCTAAAAGATAGCAATATAGGAATTATAGAGATAAATTGGTAGGTTGGATGAGTTGTGCAAAATGGATGAGGTTGATGACTTTGGAAATACATGAGTGGAAAAGTAGTGACACATAGGTTGAATGGATGGATTGGGAGAGGGGGGCTAGTCATTGAATGGGTTAGAGCATAGAGTCTGTATGATTATGGTGGGCTCTAAGTAACATTTGGTTGAATGAGGTTTTAGGTATAGGATAATTAAGCGTTATTAGTATGCGATTTTAAGTGGAGTATTATTCTTATAGGTGTAATAAGGTGAATGTTGAGGGTTAAGCTAAAATTTTCTTTTAGCGGTAAACTTCAAGGGAAGGTCATGGTGCATTTACTCAAATAGTGTTGCATGCATTCTTATAGAACTTATTTCTAAGGTTCTCATTCTGCATTTGTCCTATTCCATGGATATGATTCTTGACGTTGCGTTCTCATGGTATATGCGGTTGTGTTTCTTCAGTGTCCATCCAAAAGAATCCTTCTATAGATTATTGTGTTAGGATGGATCCTCTTTTCTGACATATGTGGTTTCTATGGAGAACCTCATGTCACCTTGAGTTGCGTGAGAAACTCTCGTACTTTAGTTGCTTAATGACTTTTCTTATGTTAGGGTGGTAGTTGATTTGAAGGAGTGGTGATGTTTTGAATTGGTGGAACGTGGAAGTCCCTAAGTGGGGGAGATTTTAGGGTGGATACTAGAACTATAGTTTTCGAAGGACAAGGTAAGGTTGTTTTCACGAGGAATGGTTAGGAGAGGAATAGATGGTGATGATCTTATTGTAAATAATAGAGTTTACTAAATCTTTGAAAGGATAGATCTTACTGTGGGGGTTAAAAAGGTAGCCCTGAACATTGTATTTAATGGATATACTAATTATAGTGATGGGTGCCTAAGAGTCTTGATTGGGCATGATTCTTGGTATCATGAGGTGGAGTAGTGCTTTTGGGTGGATGTAATGGGATAGAGCCCCATGGCTTAGGTTAATTCATACTTTCTTTGAATAGACTTGAACATGGAAGCGGTCTATAGGTATACGTAGGCTCTCATAGTGATGTGTCTTTAGGGAATTCTATGTTGAATTGGACTTTCCCTCTGGCATGGGTTTTATTCATCCAGTAATTTATGGGTTTATGTTGAGGTAAGGTGTGGATAGTTTTTTATTGGTTGGTTTATTTGGATAGTATTGGTATCTCACACTCTTTGTTCATTAAGGATCTTGGGTTGGCATATTTGGCAATTACAAACAAAAGGTATTGCTCGGTGAAGGTTTTATGGTGGAACCAAAAGAACGAGTAAGCTATTTGGGATGGAAAAAAGGATATGAAGTCCTTGTATTCACGTTGTTTTTTTGGTCTGGAAAACTCGTGCATAAGGTATGAGTTCATTAACACATCTTAGTTTCATAACTTGGTTAAAGGAAGGGTTTGAATTCCTTGCACCTTTATTTTCTAACGTAGTTAGAGGTTGGGATAAAGGTGTTGGAATGTAATTCGTGCTTGGGGTATGTGATGATTTTCTCATCTTGATTCATGTCTTTTTATTATATTTTTGTTATAGGGGAGTTTGATATGTGTTAAGATGTTATCTCATGTTTTTTCTTAACTTTACTCGTCATTCGAGGATGAATGATCTTAAGTGAGGAAGAATGAACACCCCAAACTTTGGCCCATGTAAGAAATTCCTTAAGTTTTTGACATCTTAGACAAGATACGACTCAAGGGTACCAGTAGTACCCTAGGACACAGTTTGGTAGCCCTCTCTTATATGTTAGGTATTGTGTTTGGTTTAGTTTTTATCCAAGGTACGACTAGGAAACTTACTTATCATTTGATAGAGTAAGAGTAGTACCTTGCCAAGCCATATGATGCCTTATTCTTACCCTAGATGAATCTGTTCAAGGTTCTATTTAGGGGTACTACTCATACCTTCGGGAACAAGTTTAGCATGTGTTTTTATATGATGATCAGTGTGGAGGACCACAGTAATGTATAAGGTACGAGTTAGGGGTGGTCATACCCTCTTGCGGGTTGGATTTGCAGCTTTTAAGCTGAGGGTAGTTTGGATATTTCCTACACAAAAATCCTTTTGTCCCCATATTATATAACCCTTGGTATCCCCTCATAACGAACTTTGGAAACACATAAACACTCTCAAATCCTCTCTAAACTCTCTCTTGAATATTAGAGGCTATTATTTCTACTGGTGTTCTTCAAAGGGCTCAAGAGTCAAGTTTCCTTCCATGAATCTTCTTGTATAAGGAATGTTTATCCTCACACATTAAGTTCCAACTAAAGGCATGTTTTATGAATTATTTTCATGGCATAATTGTTGTATGGTTTTGGATTTTCAATTATATGTTGGGGGTTTTGGTTATGAATGCCTGGTTATAGTTTTTTGATGTTTTAATTATGGATTTACTTATTTTAATGGTAGTTTGGACATTTGATTGCTTGGGAGTGGTTAATTGGTACTTCATTTTGGTTTTGGAATGACTATGCTCCAATGTGTTTGATAAAATGCCTATGAGAATGCTTTTACTATAATGTTGAACTTTTTATGTATCCATTGAATAGTATAACTTGGTAATGGAACCTTAAATGGCGTAAATGGTTTTAATGGTTTGGAAAAGTTAAATGGTAAGATCTTGGTGATTATGGATTGTCTAATTGAAATCCTTGTAGAGTACAAGGGAATCCCTAAGAAAACATAATAATGATCACTGCGGGGTACATGGGATTCCCCTAAGTCAACTTAATAATGTAATCTATGGGTACATGGGAATCCCTTCTTCTTAAAAAGGATAGCTAGGGACATTTCTTTCAAGCTATAGTCAGTATGACGATACCACTAATAATATCCTTTATTATTAATAATAAAATTTGTGGGTTATTTTGGCAAAAACTATTTTAATTGGGCATTAATGGAGGGGTGTGACAGCTTACTATTAAGGTGGGAGTCCAATGGGCGGACAATTTAAAATCATGTTTGTCGACATGAGGATTGGTCATGGCGACCATATATAATACATATAGGGTATACGGGAATCCCCTAAGTTCGCTTGTACATATGTATTATGGAGAGGGAAGGGTACTCGGGAATTCTGTACTCTCGAGCTATCTTCCATTCGTGTGGCTACATACATTAGGGCCCGTTAAGGGGGTTACACAATACACATAAAGCCTATTGGTGGTTCTAGGATGGTTAAGCTATACATATCCAGGTTAATTGTTTTAAAGGCATGGAAAACCTGGTTCCATTTCTTAGCATAGTTATATATATATGTATGTATTGTTGTGAATGCATATGGTTTGTTTACTTGGTTGTAAAAGTTTGTGTTATTTATTCATTATCCTGAGTGCATCTAGCATTAACCTACAAAGCAGTCTTTGGGCGGCTGTATCTCCATGTGATGCAGGAATTGGCCATTCTATTCCTCCTGCCCAATGATCGAAATCGGGATCAACTCAGTAGGATTGAAATGGTGATCTTTCAGATTTTGGAAGGATCCATTTCATGTCATGGATATTTTTACATACTTTGGTCATTATGTACACAGTGGTTTTCGCTATAGTCAGGGGCATGTCCTGTTCGGATATTGTTTTACTTTAAGATATAGGCTTTGTGAGTCTACTTTTAGTTGGTATAGGCGCTGTCGACAGTTATGTCAGGCTTGGAATTGTTATTGGTAGTATGGTTGATACCATTTTACAATATTTGTGATTGTTCCATCCTATTATGTTATTGACTTATAATTGGTAATTGTTTTGGTTTTGGTATGGTTATCGGTTTGGTATTGGAAGGTTGGACTTTCTTAGGTTGGTCACGATTATGGACCTATCCCAGAGTTTGGAATTGTATGAAATGCTATCTTGTTATATGTTCGAAATTCATCTAACTCAGGGTACGTGTTTGGAGGTTGGTTTGGGTATTAGGGGTGGTCCCCGGTCCTGGTTGGACTTGGGATGCCCATTACTACAACACCCCAGTTTGGGTCGTGTTAAGCCGTTTTAGCGGCAGTTGCTTAAGTGACAAGGTGACTGCTTTAGCGGTACCAGGTGATCGTTAAATTCACCTTTTTAATTTAATTTTCCCATTATATTCTCTACCATCTCCTCCATTTGAGATCTTAAAGAGAGAGAAAGTGTAGGGAATCTTCCATTGTAGCTAAGGTAAGTAAGCCTAACTCTCTTTGGTCATTTTCCATTATTTCTCCTTCAATTTCCATCCCATTTTATTGTAAATTCTTAGAAATTAGGTGTTTAAATCTTTAGACCTTTGGAATGATTTCGGCCCCAATTTATGAACCATTTGTGCTCAACTTATGAGCATACATTCCTAATCGTTTGAGGGACCTCGTGTTGGATTTTACTTTGTATTCCGTTTGCGGGTCCTATGAGCCTATTCTTGAATAAGATTATGACTCGTCCATTTCTATAGAGATATGGTGTGATGACCCAATTTACGAGTCATGATGGCACTTTCTCTATCCTACCAGTAGATAATCCAAATCATAACCTAGAGCTAAATGCAATGGGTTAGCTTGGGGAAAATGCCCAACTTAGGGGGAAATTAACAACACAATTGATTAATAGGTAAGTCATTGATAACGCTCAAACTACAGCTCTCGTAAGAGTGTAAGCGGTCATTGTCAAATATAGAACCCAACTGGGTTGGGTGTCGAATCCCACAGGGAATACTTGGTCACTAAGTGTTGCAACTATTAGTTGACTTTTGGTCGAAAGTTCTGCGGACAAAGGGGGGATTTTATGTGTATAATAATGTTTCCCATAATAAAGAATGAAACGAGTAATGTAGTAGGAGTTAATCAATGAGAATTGTAAGTTAGGGTTATGTCCACCTTATGAGTTCTACGTATCTATTGACTATGATTTATGCGGAATTCAGACATGCATGCGCTTATAGAGATTCGTATTCTATGGTAAATCCTAGCGTCTTTCGACCATCAAGGATTATATCACTTTAACTCTTTCGATCTTAAAGCGTATACTAATGGTATGAATTCTCCAAGAGGTTAATCCAGTTACGACACTAACTTCTAAACAGGGGTTGGTAGCCCTATTTCCTTGTCATTCTCTCTTTTCCAGACATGTAACTTTTCTTTCGAACAAGTTAATGCTATACTGGCGTATTCTATATGTTTGCACCCACAAGAATTTAATTAAGATGAAGAGAGTAATGATATAAGCAGCATACGTATCAAGAATTCATAAACTCATAGCAATAGATAGTATCTCATAAGGCTTGCATAACCCTAACAGAGAAGTTTAGCTACTCATGAGTGCAACGAAAATCACAATAGACATCATCATCATACCAAAATCTAGAACAAGCTTGACGATTTGGATGATTTGTGGCGTCAAAAACTTTCACACGTTTTTGCCCTAGCCTTTCTTCTCAAGAAAGTCGTGTTTCTCTGTTAAAACTTACAGAATCTGTAACTTGAATAATAGTAAAAGTCGAATGGAAAGGACTTGAATTAATGAATGAGTGAGTTGAATGAATGAGTAATTGAATGCTGAAAAATTCAGCAAAATAGGGTATTTATAACACCCATATCCTATTCCTACTAGGCTACTGCGTACTTATCCTAATCCTACTAGGTTACTGCATCCTTATCCTAATCCTACTAAGTTACTGCTGATCCCCAAAGTCTTTAGAAATGCTGTTTTTGCCCGGAACAAGTTATCCATGCATCACTTTCAGTCTATAGGCGTCCAAACGCTGCTTTCCTTCTTTCGTGAAGCTTCCTTTGGCGTCAAGTTATCCATAAAGTGCTGGAATCTTCATCATTTATATCTGAAAACTTGCTAATCACGTTTGTTAGCTCACTTACAGGAAAAAAGACTATAAGTGCAGGAATTATATATTTTGTCCTCAAAACTTAGCTAAAATATGGGTACATTAAGGTGCTTTAGGCGTGTAAATACGCCTATCATCAGTCATCCGACATAGATAAAAATAATCAGTACAAGATAGCATCCCACAACCTAGAAGAGCCGGTACAAGAGCATCTAATTTTATTACAATTCAAAGAATTAGAATAGTCAACAATATATGTCACGATAATAAAAGATTAAATATCAAAATATAAAAGGAAATAGGTGACTCTGACTCCAAGAGCTCTCCCTATCTCTGAATAATAAACACAACATGATCAATGATTACCGATGATAGATAGTACTCGAATCTGCACCAAAAGGGTATAGAAGGGTAGCATATGTACCAAACCAATGGGCAGTCAGTAGGCATCATCATCCAACTGAGCTAAATCATGATATATGTATGATAAAATGCAAAATAACATAACTAAGGCAAGGTACAGAAACAAACCTGAATCATCTCCAACACTTCTATAAATAATAAGCAATTTAACTAGAATAATAATATAGCAAAGGGCATCAACACATGCCAACATCACCGAGAAATAGAAGTAAATAAGTCAAAATAATAATGCAACACAAGCAATCACAAACTAAAAAATTGGCTCCCATATGCCAATTAGTACGAAAGTAAATAACTCATCATAGACTTACATACACCTGAAGAGTACACTCAAAGATAGAGTAATACGATCATCTATCGTTACAATACAAACTCATTATTTAACCATTATTTAACAATTTACCAACATTCGAAAATGCACCCACTATCCATAATCTTACCATCATTTAACACCATCAGCATCGTTACTCACTAGTCACCATTTATTAGTTAACCTATTCTAATTAACTAATCCATATGATTACTAGTCATCATTTAGAAACTATTCACCACATATCCAATATAACCATTTATTAGACAACCATCATTTATCAACTAACAACATTTACTAAATAATCATACTTTACCAAATAATCCTTGTTTATAAACTAGTCATGATTAATCACTTAAAAGATATCCACCACAAATCCTTATTTATCACTAATCATCAATTACACCACCTTATACTCATTTATCACTTTTGGCTAATAACCAGCATCCTAATATCAACATTATATCAAACTTTTATATGCATATATATAAATATATTAATCATATCATAATAAATAATCAGATGAAATCAATAGATATATACATAGGTATATCATCATATTGATTATCCATCCTTGTCGGGTATTAATGTATCATTATAATCATCCTCCAAAAGTGAACTAGGTATAATCAAAATCAACATTATCTTTTGGAATTGAACTAGCTATAATAAACATAATATTCTTCTAATTTGAACCGAGTATAATCAATAACAACACTATCATCTGGAATTGAATGGGTATATAACCATCATAGTTGTAACGCCCCGATTTGTTGAATCTGAATGCTACATGGTACTTATGACCCCTTGGGACCACAAGCTGACCCATGACTAATATCTGTACCTGTACTCTGCATAATATACTTGTAGAATGCGGAAAACAAGAACAATAGTCCATAAGGTTCAACTGAATAGAATATCTGATAAATAATAACATCCATATAGGGTAACAAATACCCAAAAAAACTGAAAGCTGAATCTAAAATCTGAACTAAATCTGAAAGCCTCTAAATACTGTCTGAAATAAGGAGTTGATGGAACATGTCTCCAACTAACTCCATCTAGTAAAATTGAACTGAAATAATGAATGAAATAAAATTATATCATCCTCGAATGGATGAGGACTCACTACGACTTTGCGAATGGAATACTACTGCTGATCTGGAACTCGTGTCTCTAAACCTATGGTGTAACCTGATATAAAGTACCATAGCACAAATACGTCAGTACGACTGGGAGTACAGAGTATACGAGTGAGGTAGGCTAAATGTAAAAGGGTTTACATGACTGAACAATGCTAACTGACTGACTGATATGAACGTAAAAGTACAAACATGTGTACATAGTAACTAAAAATCATGAATACATGATATCTGGATCTATATGCTAATACATAGTTTACTGTTATCTAACATGACTGATACTGAAATTTTGATAACATGGATGACTGTGTCTGGCAGTCCTGAATCTGATGGAACTACCTGAGTTCCGTACTATAACTGAATTGACTTTAACTGACAATCCTGGTTCACTGAAATATGAAGAACTATTTGAGTGCTTTTACTGAGACTGGTAATGAAACTATGGGAGGTAGTTTCTTAACCGACATACCCCAATAACACATATAGCTATGTTGGGGTCCAATCTCTGCCCCGAATGGAAGGGTGTGAATACCGCGCCACTAGTAAGGACAACTGTGAGTGATCCTTAGCTGGCAGGTACTTGAATGAGAACGGTGGGAACCCTAAACTGATAGATTAAGCCACCTCATCAACCCTAATCTGGAATGTTAAGATTTCTAAACCTACGCTGGCTATGTAGTTCTGGAACACAAAGATGACTACTAAGAATCACACCCTAAACTAGCAGGTGAGTTCCCATCCTTGGGTTCACTCATTTCTAACTTTTATTCCTATCTGAAGAGACTGAACATGATTTAACTGGCTGTACATGGACTGAGTAACTGATTTCCATTGACTGACAAAATAGTACTACTATTTGGTAATTTATTGAGATAATGAGATTTATGAGATTTCCTGAGTCACATGACTGACTGAGTTCTATAGATCATGGCTTGATTGAGATTATCGTGATAACGTGACATGACTCTAGGCACATAACTATATTTTTTAGGTACTAGTACCCCAGGACTTGATGGAAGGAAACTGATACCTATAACTGACTTGATCATAAAAATAGAGTCCACAATTCACCATATCATAAGTGAGGGATTTCACACTAAGCATAGTTCTCAACATCTTACATATGGAAGGGAAATTCATACAACATGTGTATACTTGCATAGCTTCAATATCATGCTCAATCCATATCACAACAATGGCGCATATCAATCATGTGGAATTCATGTGAAATCATAAATGATAGAGCATGGACTTTTCATTTAAGAAATATTATATCATGGGACATGAATCTTATCACCTTAAGAATTTTAACAAACAATTTGCATGCATTCTTTTAGCTTAGGTGTGTTATTATGGATTTTCCCATTTTAAACCACATAAAGTTCATGTATTTCAACTAACAAACACATATACTTCATGAAAACACCTTTAGATATCATCTTTAAACTTAAATAACAATCATCAATGTGTACATGGTCATATCACAACAACACAATCATAATATAATATTTAAAACATGGTTCTTGAGCTCTATGAACAAAATGGATCCATAGATAAATACTACACATATTTTATATGGAAGATTCTTGATGATTGATGGAGAAATTTACTTGAACTTGAATACCCAATTGAAAACCCTAATGTGTTCTTGAGAGGATTTTGAGAGAAACAATAGGTTTTGGTGAAATAAGGGCTTAATTCCGTGTTTATGGAATATATTTAGGGGTGGAAAGATGACTCAAATCCCCCTCTAGATGCGTCATATAATTTCTGTGAAAACTACCCGATTTGGGCCCCCGACACGATGCGGAGATATCGTGTTGTCCCCCGTTTGTGACCTGGAAACTCACCGCGATGTGGTGGAATCATGGAGAGACACTGGAAATTGACAAACATCATTTTGGCTTATGACACAACACGCTATTGACTGAAATGACGCTGCTGAAACTTTAAATCACCATAACATCTTCACCGGGTGTCTGTTTTAGGCAAATTTGGTATCGAAGGAAAGATTATTCAATTTTGAACAATTTGGAGGGTATAAATATGCCAAAATACCACCTTTAAACCAAGTTATTCTCGTTCAAATATGATCTATGTGAAATAACACACAAAAACTTGGTGGATTCAAAAGTTCTTAGCTTTGCTTAATATAAGTGACTCTTATGAACATGCTTAACACATATTAATCTCTATTATCACTAGGATACTCATCCTCATTCATGTACTCCAATATGAATCACAGGATAGAAGGTTTCATGTGTATGAACCACGGTTCATTTTCTAGCTTAGAAATATATGGGGTATTACAATATCTCCCCCTTGGAAACATTCGTCCTCAAATAAGATTGACTGAAATGGGTATAGACGATAAAATGGAGTACGTGCAAGACATACACTACTAGAACATGATATTATGACGGAAATGACTGATAAAGGTTAACATATCATGCTTGACATGTATATCTGATGTATGAGTAACTGATTCATGAATGGATAACTGAGATTTTTGATAACTGTGTTCTCCCAATGAGAATTCATATTTGATGCATAATTATACAGTAGACTGATGCATGAATGGATGATTGAATATGCAATGGTACGTGATACCAGATTTGTGTTGAACTGAATAGCAAGTTATTTAGAATACTGAATGGGAAACTAAATAAACTTAAAGAGAACTGTTACCTTGAGATTGATTTAGATTGGAGGAGAAGAGGTGAGGACACTTAGTACGCATGTCTTCTTCTTCTTCCCAAGTAGATACATCAACGGACTAAGTTTTCTAAAGAACTTTGACTAGAGGGACTTCTTTTTTCCTCAGTCTATGAGTCTGATAGTCTAGAATTTCGATCGGAATTTCCTCATAGAAGAGACTGTTCAGACTGTTAATGCTCTGAATAGGGACTATGACTGATGGATCACCTATACACTTCTTTAGCAAAGAGACATGAAAGACTGGATGAACAGAGGCTAGATCTAAAGGCAATTCAAGCTCATATGCTACCTTGCCTAAGCGACTGAGAATCTTGACGGGACCGACATATCAGGGACTGAGCTTTCCCTTCTTGCCGAACCACTTTACTCCCTTCATAGGAGAGATATTTATATAGACATAGTCATCTACCTCGAACTCGAGATCTTTGCTATGAACATCAGCATACGACTTCTATCGGCTCTGAGCAGCCCAGAGTCGTTCTCTGATTAACTGGACTTTCTATAAGGCATCGAATACTAAGTCAGGCCCTATGACTGAGGCCTCACTAACTTCGAACCACCCGATTAGTGATCTACAGCTCCTACCATAGAGAGCTTTGAACGGAGCCATTTTAATACTAGAATGATGGCTATTGTTGTATGCAAACTCAATCAAAGGCAAGTGGTCATCCCAACTTCCCTTGAAATCAATTGCACACACCCTTAGCATATCTTCAAGAGACTGAATGGTCCTTTCTAGTTGACCATCTGTCTGAGGATGAAAAGCTTTACTAAGATGAACTTGGGTACCAAGACCCTTTTGGAATGCTTTCCAGAAGTGAGAGGTGAACTAGATATTTTTATCTGAGATAATAGATAGTGTAACACCGTGTAATCTGACCAACTCCCTGATATAGAGTTTGGCATAATTCTCAGCTGAATAAGAGGTATGGACTGGAAGGAAATTGGTTGACTTGGTCATTCTATCTATAATGACTCACACTAAATCATGCTGATGACGAGTTCGAGGAAAACTCGTCAAGAAGTCCATGTTCACTTCTTCCCACTTCCAAGTAGGAATGGTGAACTCCTGCATGGAACTACTAGATTTCTGATGCTCTATCTTAACCTGCTGATATGTACGACACTTAGCCATAAATTCTGCAACATCTCTCTTCATCCCACTTCACCAATAGATCTTCTGTAGGTCGTGGTACATCTTAGTGGCCCCTGGATGAATAGAGTATCGCACACCATGCGCTTCTACAAGAATTCTCTGCTTTAAATCATCTACACCTGGAACATAGAGACGACCCTGACAACGAATGACACCATTTCCCCCTTGGGAAAAAACCTCTACTTTCTGATTCTGAACTGACTCTTTTAGGTTGACAAGGCTAGGATCCCTATCTTGCTTTTATTTTACCTCGAAAACTATAGATGACTCTTAACTATCCTGAACACATACACCACCCTCTAAAGAATTGACTAAGCGAACGCCTAGTCTGGAAAGCTGATGAATTTCCTGAGCTATTTTCTTATTTCTATCCTCAACGTGAGAAACACTACCCATGGAGAGTCTACTAAGAGCATAAGACACAACATTGGTCTTTCCTGGATGATAAAAGACACTTATGTCATAATCTTTCAAGAGCTCTAACCACCTTCTCTGATGAAGATTGAGATCTTTCTGAGAAAAGACATATTGGAGACTCTTATGATCTGTGAAGATATCTACATAAACTCCATATATATAATGCCTCTAAATCTTTAAGGGAAATACTACGGCTGCTAACTCAAAATCATGAGTAGGATAATTCTTCTCATGAGGCTTAAACTGCCTGGAGGCGTAGGCTATCACCTTTCCATGATGCATGAGGACACAAACCAAACCTACTTTGGATGCATCATAGTATACTACGAACCCATCTAAACTATCTGGAAGAGGTAAGACTAGAGCTGTGGTGAGTCGAGTCTTCAATTCCTGAAAACTCTTCTCACAAGGATCTGACCACTGAAACTTGACCTTCTTCTGAGTTAATCTGGACATGGGGGATGCAATAGAAGAAAATCCCTCAACAAAATGCTTGTAATAGCCAGCCAAACTCAAAAAACTCCTAATATCTGATGAAGAGACAGGTAAAGGCCAGTTTCTTACCGCTTCGATCTTTTGAGAATCTACTCTAATGCCATCACCAAAAATAATATGTCCAAGGAGTGCTACTGACCTTAGGAAAAGCTTGCACTTACTAAATTTGGAGAATAGCTGGTGTTCTATGAGAGTTTGAAGAATAATTCTGAGAAGGTCTGAATGATCACACTCTATGCGGAAATAGACCATGATATAATCTATGAAGACTATGAAGAACATGTCCAAGTACTGCTTGAACACACGGTTCATCAAGTCGATGAAAGCATCTGGGGCATTGGTAAGACCAAAGGACATAACTAGAAATTCGAAGTGACCATACCGAGTACGAAAAGTTTTTTTTGGGATATCATATTCTCTAACTCTGAGCTAATGATAGCCTGATCTGAGGTCTATCTTGGAGAAATAACTGGCACCCTGAAGTTGGTCAAACAAGTCATCTATTCTAGGAAGAGGATACTTGTTCTTGACCGTGACTTTGTTGAGATAATGGTAATCAATACACATCCTGAGAGAACCATCTTTCTTGCGCATGAATAAGATAGGTGCACCCTACGGGGAAATGTTGGGTCTAATGAATCCCTTATCTAAGAGATCCTTCAACTGATCTTTTAGTTCTTTGAGTTTTGCTGGTACTATTCTATATGGAGGAATAGAAATAGGCTGAGTATCTAGATTGAGATCAATGTCGAAGTCTATTTCCCTTTTGGGAGGAATGCCTGGAAGATCTTTGGGAATGATATTTGAATATTCATTATCCACTAGGACTGATTCAAAGCTAGGAGATTCAGAACCAGAGTCTTTAACATGAACGAGATGATAAACACATCCCTTAGAAATCAGTTTCCTTGCCCGAAGGTAGGAAATAAGATGACCCCTGAAAGATGAATTACTACTCTTCCACTCTAGGATAGGCTTATTCGAGAGCTGAAACTGAACTATCTTGTTTCTGCAGTTTACTGTGGCATAGCAGGAATGAAGTCAGTCCATGCCAAAAATAATATCATAATTAGTCATCTCTAACTCGACTAAATTTGCTGATGTGGCTTTCTGAAATATCATAATCGGGCAGTTCCTGTATACCCTCCGAGCTATGATGGTTTTACCCACTGGGGTAGAGACTGAAAAGGGCTCTACTAAAATTTTAGGACTGATTTCGAAATCGCCTACTATATAAGGAGTAACAAAAGACAAGGATGCACCTGGATCTATCAAAGAATAAACATGAACATGGAAAATATGCAATGTACATGTAACGACATCAGGAGAATATTCCTGATCCTATCGGGTCTAAAGAGCATAGAGTTTGTTTGGGCGTTGCCCACAAGTAGCACTGGAAGTGTCACCCTCCTAATTTAGGAGACTAGACTGGGTTGTGGAACGATTCTGCTGACCTTGTAGACCTGACTACGGACACTCTTTAATCCTGTGGCCTGTCTTGCCACAAACGAAACAAACATCACTACTATCTCTACATGTACCCTTGTAGTTCTTACCATAAGTCTAACACAGGGGATTAGTTCGGTCAATGCTGACACTACCCTGAGACTTAGAGCCTAGTGCTCGATCTCTATTTCCATCTCTGGATTTTGGCACTGGGGCACTGGCGGACGAATGAGCTGGAACTGTTGTCTTGGGGAGAAACTACGAATGGTTTTCTCCTTCTGATTTGGGTTGAGAAAAATTGAAATTTCCTGATCTTTCTCTATTGTTCTACCTATCCCTAGTCCTAATCTTCTGCTCCTCTATTTACTGAGCAGGGCTCATGAGCCTGGCTAAAGTCATATCACTGTTCAGCATCATAGACCTGCACTTATTTACCACGCTCTCATTCACTCCTGACACAAACTTGCTCATCTTAGCCCTGTTGTTTGCAACCACATGAGGGGCATATCTGGCTAGCTGAGTAAATCTGAGAGAATACTCTTTAACCATCATATTCCTGTGCCTGAGGTTGATGAACTCAAGAATTTTTTCCTCTCTCAACTCTTGGGGAAAGTATCTATCTAAGAAAGTCGTGACAAATTTCTCCCACTCAATGGGACCTGCATCCTCTAACCTCTCAGACTTCCTCTACTTGTACCAAGTATGAGCCACATCTTGCAATTAGTATGCGGCTAACTCTGCACTCTAACAAGAAGTTACTCCCATAATGTCTAAGACCTTCTGTACTTGGTCAATGATTTTCTGAGGGTCTTCATCAGACTTAGACCCGAAGAAAGATGGAGGGTTCATTCGGGTAAAGTCCCGAGTCCTAGCCGCGGCTGAGTTGGCCACTGTATTGGTCAAAATAACTAGTGGCCATTCATTTTAGGCAGCCACAAACTTAGTAAGTGTGGTGAATTCGGCCCTAAACACCGCATGAGAAACATGTTCACCCAAAGGATCTTCGGGATGAGGAGCGGTCTAGTTTCTTATCTTTGGAGGCATATTCTGAAATAAGAGAAGAACGGATTAGACTGAGAGCTTAACTTCAGATTATGCTCCCTAGCATGACATGAATACTGAAAGAGGGGAAAATGTTCCTAAAACATCTCATAGCCTCTTGTACATAAATTTAGAGCGCAACACACCCATGTAGAAGACTCTACTAGAGGCGGCTTTCAGACTTCCTAGGACTCTATTGAATGATAGGCTCTGATACCAAGTTTGTAATGCCCCTATTTGCTGAACTGAAATGCTACACGGTTCTTATGAGCCCGAAGGACCACAAGATAAACCATGATTGATATTTGTACCTTTACTCTACATAATATACTTGTAGAATGCATAAAACATGAACAATAGGCCATAAGGTTCAACTGAATAGAATATCTGATAAATAATAACATCCATATAGGGTAACAAATACCCAAAAAAACTGAAAGCTGAATCTAAAATCTGAACTAAATCTGAAAGCCTCTAAATATTGTCTAAAATAAGGAGTTGAAGGAACATGTCTCCAGCTAACTCCGTCTAACAAAACTGAACGAAAATAATGAATTAAATAAAATTATATCATCCTCAAATGGATGAGGACTCACTGCAAATGGAATGCTAGTGCTGATCTAGAACTCGTGTCTCCGAACCTATGGTGTAACATAAAAGAAAGCATCATAGCACAAATGCATCAGTACGACTAGGAGTACTGAGTATACGAGTAAGGTAGGCTAAATGCTGAAGGGTTTACATGCATGAACAATGCTAGCTTACTGACTGATATGAACGTAAGAGTAAAAACATGCATACATAGTTATTATCTAACATGACTGATACTGAAATTTTGATAACATGGATGACTGTGTCTGACAGTCCTGAATTTAATGGAATTTCCTGAGTTCCGTACTGTAACTGAATTGACTGTAACTGACAGTCCTGGTATACTAAAATCTGAAGAACTATCTGAGTTCTTTTACTTAGACTGGGACTAAAACTGTAGGAGGTAGTTTCTTAACCGACATACCCCAATAACACATATAGCTCGGTTGAGGTTCAATCTCTGCCCCGAATAGAAGGGTGTCAATACTGCGCCACTAGTAAGGACAGCTGTGAGTGACCCTTAGCTGGCAGGTACTCGAATTAGAATGGTGGGAACCCTAAACTGACAGATTAAGACACCTAATCAACCCTAATCTAGTAGGTTAAAATGTCTCAACCTACGCTGGCTACGTAGTTCTGAAACACAAGGATGGCCACTAAAAATCATACCCTAAACTGGCAGGTGAGTTCCCATCCTTGGGTTCACTCGGTGCTAACTTTTACTCCTATCTGAAAAGACTGAACATGATTTAACTTGTTGTACATGGACTGAGTAACTGACTTTCGTTGACTGATGGAATAGTACTACTCTCTGAGAATTTATTGAGATAATGAGAGTTCTGATATTTTCTGAGTCACATGACTGACTGAGTTCAATAGATCATAGATTGAATGAGATTATCGTGATAACGTGACATGACTCTAGTCACACAACTATATTTTTTGGGTACTAGTACCCCTAGGACTCGATGGAAGGAAACTGACACCATAACTGACTTGATCATAAAAATGGAGTCCAAAATTCACCATATCATAAGTAGGGGATTTCACACTAAGCATAGTTCTCAGCACCTTACGTATGGAAGGGAAATTTATACAACATGTGTACACTTTCTCAATCACATGGAATTCATGTGAAATCATAAAGCATAGAGCATGGACTTGTCATTTAAGCACTATTAAATCACGGGACACGAATCTTATCACCTTAAGCATTTTATCAAACATTTTGCATGCATTCTTTTATATTAGGTGTGTTTTCATGAATTTCCCCATTTCAAGCCACATAAAGTTCATGGATTTCAAGTAACGAACACATATACTTCATGAAAAAAACTTTAGATATTATCTTGAAACTTAAAAAAAAATCATCAATGTGTGCATGGTCATATCACTACCAGACAATCACAATATAATATTTAAAACATGGTTCTTGAGATCTATGAATGAAATTAATCCATAGATGAACACTACGCACACCTTAGATGGAAGATTCTTGATGATTGATGGAGAAATTTTTCTTGAACTTGAATCCCCAATTGAAAACCCTAATGTTTTCTTGAGAGGATTTTGAGAGAAATAGTATATTTTGCTGAAATAAGGGATTAATTCCATATTTATGGAATATATATAGGGGTGGAAAGATGACCCAAATACCCCTCTAGATGCGTCATTTAATTTCTATGAAAATTATGTTATTTGGGCCCCCGGCGCGACACGGAGATATCTAGTTGCCCCCCGTTTCTGACCTGGAAACTCACCGCAATGCGGTGGAATCATGGAGATACACTGTAAATTGACAAATGTCATTTTGGTTTATGGTACGACGCGCTACTGACTGAAATGACGCTGCTGTAACTTTTAATTGTCATAACTTCTTCACTGGGTGTCCGTTTTTGGCGAATTTGGTATCGACGGAAAACTTATTCAATTCTGTACAATTTGGTGGGTATAAGTCTGCCAAAATACCACCTATAAATCAAGTTATGCTCATTAAAAGATGACCTATGTGAAATCATACACAAAAACTTGGTGGATTCAAAAGTTCTTAGCTTGGCTTACTCTAAGTGACTCTTATGAACATGCTTAACACATCATAAGCTCTATTATAACTATGATACTCATCCTAATTCATGTAATCCAATTTGAATCAAAGGATAGGAGGTTTCATGTGTAGGAACAATGGTTCATTTTCTAGCTTAGAAATATACGGGGTATTACAGTAGTCATCTTTCAAAATCAAACCAGGTATAGTCAACGTAATCATCTTCAAGATTGAACTGGGTATAATCAATGTCGTAACTACTAATATAATCAAGCATCATGGTTTCTAGCATAATTAATAGCATACTTCCCATATTATTAATAAGCATGACTTTTAGCTCAGATTATAACACAATTCCTAACATTATCAATAAGGATGTTTTCTAGCATGATTACTAGCAAAATTGTTTAGCATGATCATAATCATAAGTAATAGCATAGGCAATGACTTATCAATAACATGGTCAAAAGATTATCATTAGCATAATAGATAGCTTATACATTGAATATCAAATTACTTATCACAACATGATCCATATCTCATTGTAGCATAAGTGATTATCTAATCCACTAGACAATGAACATTACTTCTAATGTCATTATCACCATAACCATCAAGTAACAAGGTTACTGAATATTTCCTCAAGGGGCATTCTCTAGGTATTAAACAAGCTTATAAGGATTTCAAGATAACTAATCATCAATCTTGGATAAAGGTGGGTCAAGGATCCCACTTTTGAATCCTCAAAATACATTCTATGTAAAGTCACTCTTAGATATATAGAAAGTCACAATTAGTCGGAAGGTAGGAATTCGTCTCAAGCACTTTAACTAAGTCCAATGGAAGCTAAGGCAACCTTTATTAGTGTAAGCAACTGAGGCCAAACTTTCCATAAGCATGAGTGCCTAAAGTATTTTTATGTAGCTTGACTAATCTAAAGAATTCTCATGATAAACATGAGTAATGAAATCCAATTCACCTAAGGCACAAGGAAACAAATCAAGTGTTTCAACTTTACAGTTTCAAAATAGCCTAAATGGTCCAACTAACCCAAGTATTGTATTTCATTAAGCGAACACATAAAATCCATCCAAAATCTAACATAATATCATAAGAATACTATGAAATAGATCAATCTAACAAGGGATAAACCTAGCCTATCTTGACATTGAAGAGTGCTCAACGATTTGCTAAGCCACTGTCTTTCCCTTTTGAGAAGCCTCCTCACATGCCAAGCTATCAAAATCACATTCTAATTATCAAAAAGAGAATAGTGATACCCATATTTCACTATTGTGCTTCGGATCCAAACATCACACAAAGACCTAAGTGGGTCCCACTTATGAAAATCACATTTTTGAAGCCAACCCAACATTCTTACATGCTCAAGGAATTATTACCCTCAAAAATAGGTAAAACTAAACTAAATTGGGGCTAAAATCAAGCACTCAAGGATTTGGGATTTTTAGCAAGAAATCAATAAAATCTATCAAAAAAAGGGTGAATTGTACCTCAAATTGAAAGATAATTGCTAAAATAAATGTTAATCATGCTCCTAAATCACCCCCAAGACTTAATTGAAAGTTATCCCACTTCTTAGGGTTTTGGATCTCAAGATAATGTCGATTAATGGCCAAAATAGAGGAATAGGGGTCCTATTATACCCATACCAGGCCCTCAGGTTCAACTATCGCGACTCGAGGCCTCGCGATCACAATATCTTGTGACTTCCAGGCTCAATTACGATTATAATAATATACCACAATTGCAGCAATCGCTGACTACCAAGGGTATATCGATCGCGACTCGTAGCTCGCAATAGAAATGCACCAGCTGATGTAATGGACTTGGAGATTTCCAAGTCCCTACCAATCCCTCGAGATTAATCCAAAATCCCGTATATGCAAATGAACTATGTAACCATACAAAATTTTAGATTTAGGACTCAATGATGTAATCAAATTTTCCATCAGAGGTTGTTTTGACCAAATGTGGGTCCCACACCCATATTTTATTTTCTTAACTTTCTGACCAATAGGTTTAAATGAGCTTGGATGCCTAGGTACCCAAACTAAAGGTCCACCTATCCTCAAATCAAAATTCTAGAGCTACTAGCACAGTCACAATTTGCGTACGATGTTGTTTTACTTAAGTTTTTTTTAGAGGCCATTTGTAACTAGTGAAGACTTTAAAATAAGAAATTGGATCTAAGAACCAAATAAACTACCTGGTAGCCGAACTATGAGTTCTAGAAAGTGATGAATGACTTGGGGCAGCTATAAAGAAGCTCTAACGATGAAAACAAGCAAAAATATTGAAAATGACTTGAAGGTTCAATACATATGGGTCTCATTTTACGCTTATTAATATGTGGAATACTATATTGATAACATGACAATGTTTCAATATTATCGAGCAAAGATGAGAAATTTGTGAATTTCTCGAGACTTATGGTTCGGCATCGATGTGGGCTTTTGTCTACTTTTTTGTACGATAATCTGTAGTTTATATTGCATGTTAGGCGAGTTTGATAGGACATGTTTATGATTAGGATATCATGACTTAGCCCAATCTAGAAGTCTGGGGATAGAAGGGTGAATAGACCCTTAAGATGAAATACTTGTTATAGCTGTAGAATTCTATCACCCTAGGTCATAAACTTGTTGATCATTGTTGATATTAAGGATCTTTTAGTCTAAGGTTTATTATTTGACTTGGTGGATTATATTTTCTATGGATTATAGTATTATCATATGCTAATTTTATACTATTGGGCCCGAGGATATGGTTACATTACTATTTGGACTCCGGGTGAGTTTCTGTCCTTATAAAGGATATGACATTAGTCTATAGAAGCTTGGCCGCTTATAAATGCATTGTTTGGATGTTGGTGATGTCATGCGTTGATTTTGGTACATTCATGCTTAATTAATGGTACGATTCCAACTAAAGTCATGATTTTACAATTATTTTCTAAAAAGGTATTAATTTTTAATTTTCACTTTAAAACGGATTCTTTCATAACGGGAATTGTACCACCTTAATATATGTTTTATGAGATTTTGGAACAAAAGATGGTGTTTTGTAAATTAGCTCCTGATTGATTCTGGTTCGTGTTTATCCATTCTTTACCACTACTATTTACTTTGGTCGAGAGAGATTCTGACCCTTTCTGTCCTATGATCGGATTTAGTCACGGAATTGAACTCGAGCATGAATTTATGGATTTACACCCTTTTGGTAACGGTATGATTTCGTGCACTTATAATATATATATATATATATATATATCCACACATATCTATGGTACTTGACGAAATAGATTAATGATGAAGATGACTGGAAATCCTGGATCGGGACCAGATAAGTGTACGAATATTCCCGAATCCCCTAGGATCCCCTTCATGTATGAGCCATCGTAGGAGAGAACAGAGGTTGTCGTATTAACCCTATTCCCTAATTCGACCCTACAACTAAGGATCATTAGTCCTAATCAACCTATCTCTTTTCAAGGACCTTTGCAATTCAATTACATCATTTCCAAGGAATATTATTAATCAATAATGATTGCCATGTAATAAGAATATGACAAGTTACTAACAATAAACAACCAATGACAAGTTATTTTAGTAATCAAGACATGGGTGACTATTTGTGCCAATATACAACCATAATTTCACAAATACCCAGGAACTTAGTTCCACCATAATCTCACTATTTTCTCATCAACTACACATTATTATCAAAATGCAAGTAGTTACTAAATCAATAACAAAAACCACCAAGTCAAATAAAGTTTGATGTTTGAATATAAATGTTACCTCAACCGACAACATCACCTCATCAAAAAATTAACTTTCATGCTAAGGTCTAGCATATTCACCCTTTCATTTACTTAACCAATAATTCAGTAATCATTTAAATCTTTAAGTTATCACAAAATTTGTAGCCGAAACGAATTATCCATAAGTCACAATCATGAATTACCATAAAATTTTCTTATTACAAGTCTCATTATTAAGACACACTAACCTTTTCTCTATGGTACTTATTCATATTCCAACCACTTGAAACAAGAGTATCTATAAGTATATACTATTTTCCCTTACCATTTTATAAATGATAAGATCATGCCTAGTACTTAGCATGTCATTTTCCATTTAAATCACATAACATCAGTTTCCTTTAACCATTAACACATAACCGAGTTATGACCTATCACAATTTATGAAATTTACAATAATTCAACCAACTAAGTTTTACCCACGTACAAAGTCATTAACCTTATACACCAATTTAAGCATTTATATTACCACCAACAAGACAAGCAACAATCATAGTCAAATTCCTTCACACACCACTTAACATATGGCAACTTGATAAATTCACCTATCTGCATTTCAAAATTAGTAGATCAACTATAAATCACAAACACAAGAATTCATAGAAATCTAAAATCAGTAAAGTATTCTTCATATCTCATTAACTATCACGACCCAATTTCTCGAGTCATGATGGTACCTACTATATCCACCTGTAGGCAAGCCAAACCCATAGACCAAAATGGCTAGTAACATACTACCCAACTAGATCAAGGAAAGAATACGAAAAAATTGAAATAAGAGATCAAATTAATAATATGGTCCCAAAACCTATTGGTATCAGTACAAAAGTTTCTACATAACAAGATTTCAAGGTGAAGACAAATGAATACACTAATAAAACTTTTCTCCAAATACAACATAGAGGCTAGTCTAGTATATAAAGAGACATAAGTAATAGTCTGAACTTCTGGAGCTCACTCTAAGTCTCTAAACCATGGATGCTCCATACGACGCACATATCAATGGCGATAATCCATACTTATGATCTGTAGGCTGTAGAAGTGTTGCATGAGTACCAAACATGCAGTACTTAGTAGGAAACTATCAACTAAGCTCCAATGATAAAGTAGATCTATAACACATATAAACAAATAAGAAAACTACACCCAAATATCCAACAACCATATAAGGCAGTCAATGGGATAATAAAGATAAACTATCCCATTTATGTCAAAGATACTAACATATTAAAGCTAAGGAAGCAATCAGGATGCACTATCATATTCAAGTCTTACTTATGGATATCAATGCAATACTGTATATCACTGAACAATATTCATGTAAGAGCAAAAAAAAGATACATATAAGTATACAAGGCCTAGAAATGAGTATATAATCCGAGAAAATAAAGGAAATAAGGGATATACATTAATACCAAAGCTATATATAGCTACGTATGCATGTTTAAATAAGTACATAACCAAGTTCTACTCGATGTACAACCTAAATCATCAAACTAGCTATTTAAAACCTTATAATCATAGAAGAAGCTAGTGATGTAATACTCAGGATTCTAGTCTATATATCAAATCATCAGATATTTAATCGTAATATAAAATAGGTTGAAATCATACCTCAAGTCTTTATACCAAATCAATTACCTATTTATCATAAACTAGCAATAAAAATAATCAAAACAATGATAATAATAATGATAATGACATTTTCAAGTAACCGGCTAGTCCAGACAACCAAATACCTAACAGAGCCTATCACGTTCCCCCACCGCCCCATGTTCGGAAGGTTCAATCAACATACAACACACCATAAGACATAGTCATCACCCATGCCTATGCAACCCCATAGTGATAGGCAATGCACATGCCCGAATGAATGCAAGAAAATCCATAATACCATACTGATCTAAGTATTATAATATCATCATCTCAACTATCACTATCATAACCATCATCATCATACTCACCATCATCATAACCACCATCGTCATAATCATCCTCCAGCCTAGTTGGGTATATATTTATATTCGCCATACATAGGGCTAGTCGTACTCGAACTGATAGATATACACATAGGCAAATCAATATAATCATCCTCCGGCCTTGTTGGGTATCAATGTTATCATCATAATATCCTATGTCCTTGTCATGTATCAAAATCATCATCATAATATTCTCTGTCCTTTCAAGGTATATAAGCATATTAATATAGTTGTCCTCCGGCATTACCGGGTATATAATCAGTATTAACATAATCATCAACACATATCAAAATAAATAACATCAGCACAAAAAATCTAACATCAGGTATTTACCTAGAAGTTACATTATTTATCCAATATCTTTCTTTGTCCCATACTAGAGAGATGTGTATCTAGATATGATAGGTGCACACAATCAAGTCGTGGCTTAAAATATGTAAATCCATAAGTCCATTGCCCAAAGTAAGCTTCGGGACTAAATTATTATAAAAGTGTAGAAAGGGTTAGAGTCTCTCACAAAAGGAGTAATTAGTAGTATCAAATCATAGAGCGGAATCTGTGTTGGTTAGATCTTTTAAATGTCACTATTAATCTATTTTACATATAAGTTATTCATTAAGCCGGCATTTATAATTGAGAAGAAATTTGTATTCAAGGTAGAAAGTTGGCTTTAACCCTCATCTAGTGACAATAATAATAAGATCCTAATCTAATTGGAATCATATCAATCACTAATGCAATGATCATGAATGTATCGAATCTATGCTTGCCATCACAAATTTTCAAACAATAGAACAATAAGCATTAATATATCAATAATCTACAATCACTTCCTTTGCAAGGATAAACACTTTCCAGATGGTTAACTCATATCATAACACGGTCTTGGGCCCATAATGTGTCCAAAATAACTACAACATCATAATCACGGCCTTCAGCCCATATACATATCTGAAACCCATATCATTAATCATGTCTACAAATTCTCATATCAATAAGCCATAACGTATTCACAAGACATAACAACATTATAAGCCATAAAGCATATCGATAATCATCTCACCTATAGGAGGAATCTCACATCTAGGAGGTATAACATCAATACATACCTCACATCTAGGAGAATAACATCAATAAGGCATCTCACATCTATGAGAAATAACATCAATGAGCGTCTCACATTTAGGAGGTTTAACATCAATAAGGAATCTCACATCTATGAGGCATAATATCAATAAGAAGCTCATGTCTAGGAGGCATAATATAAATAAGCATCTCATAACTGTGAGGCATATCACATCTATAAGGCATCCCATATCTAGAAATCATATATCATGACTATGAGGAGTATTATCTCTATAGGTCAAATATCACGCCTATGAGGAATATCATATATATAGGCCAGATATCACATGTATATCTATGCATTTATTATCAAGCATATTGATGGACCATATCATAAATCAAGTTCGGAATGCCATAGCATAGCTATAATCCCTAAGTAATAATCTTGGGAAAGTCATCCTAATTACCAAGTCATAAAGTAACCTCATTTTAAAGGCTCAATAGTCTCAACTATTCCTAACATCCACAACTCTGTCCACAAGGGCTAACACGTGTCTTAGCATAAGGTGGGTTTGAGGAACCCACTTCTAATCCTCAATTTCCATATTTAGGTCATTTATACCCCAAACTAGGGTAAGGCATCCTATTAAACTTCTAGATGCCAAGTAAGCTATAAATAATCCAAAAATAGGAATTATACCTAGAAATATGAGTAATTAAGTCAACATCACCTACATTAAAGTTTCAAGATTACCAAAATAGCCCAAATAGGATTAAATATACTAACCATGCTTGGAAGGCTAAAACCACATCCCAAACCTAGCATCATTTCATGTCTATTCTATGAATTAGTTAAAACTGGGGATAAGGCAATAGGGTTCAAAAAGGGTAAGAAGCATTTCACCTTACGAGTAAAAAACCCTCATCTAATCCATAAACTTCAATATTCAATACTAAGTCGTTCTACCCATAGTCAAGCATAAAATTCACATTCACACATAATATATAACACACGTCATCTTATAGAGAAGAGTAGACAAAATCGCACCTTAAAGCCAAACCGAAAATCCTTAAATTATTCACCAAACATTCGTCTTCACTACACAATCTTAAAATGCCATCATACTATCAAAATCAAAGTCTACTCATCAATATGAGAATAATGATACTTATATTGCACCACTGTGCTTTGGGTGCAAAGCTGATACAAGTAGGTCCCACTTATGGAAATCATGTTTTCGAGGTCAATTCAATGTTCAACCATGATAAAGGAATTTTTACCCTTAAGAAATGGGTGAAAAATAAGCTAATTTAGGGCTAAAATAAATCCCTCCAGCTAATTGTAGTTTTGGGTCAAGAATAAAGAATTTCATCAAGAAAGGGATGAAATCTTACCTTAAATGAAAAGATATTCGCGATAATAGATGTTAATCAAGCTCCCAAGTCACCCACAAGTCTTAATTTTGAGAAACCACACCCTTTAGAGTTTTTGATTGTAAGAGAGTTGGTGAGAAATGTCCAAATGAGCCTTTCTATACCCATACCAGGTAATCAGATATTGCAATCGCAAAATGCAGACCACAATCGCCTTATCTGGTGTCAGAGTTTGATGTTGAGATCACGACATACCCTTGTATGATTGCAATACCCCCCTCTGCATTGAGGTGCAATCACAAGCCTAGGGGATGTGATTGCCATGGCACCAGACCTCAGCTGAAAGCTGAAAATTGGAATTTCCAAGTTTTTGCTAAGGCCTTGGGACTCATTCAAAATCTGGTATATGCAAATGAACTATGTAACCACACTAAATTCGATGCTTCAGAAGAAATGGTGAAGTCGAATATTCCATCCGAGGTTGTTTCAACAAAATGTGGGTCCTACACCTAAATTTCCAATTTTCTTACTTTCCCACCAATCGGTCGAAATGAGCTCGGGTGCATCGGGATAGGAACCAAAAGCCTACCTAGCCTAAAATTGATATTCTAGAGCTGCTGGTGCTATCAGAATTTTCATATGAGATTGTTTCACTAATGTTTTCATCCGATGGACATTTGCAACCAACGAAGACTTTAAATGTGAAATTGGCTCTAAAAATCAAATGAACTACCCGATAATCGAACTATAGTTCCAACAAGTAATAAATGACTTGGGCAACTATGGATAAGCTCTAACGGCGAAAATAAGAAAAAATATGAAAAATGACCTTGAGGTTCATTATAATATCCACTACTAAAAGACTTTTATCCCTAAAATTCAATGGCTAGAAAAACTCTCAAAAGGTCGATAGGATGAGGTACTAGGACTGCATGTTCCGAGCATGACTTCCCATATAACCTCTGCAAAAAGAAAACTCTTTCTAGGGATTTTTCGACATGTATACCTTTTCAACCAACTCTCTCACTTCACTTCCAAAAAACTAAATCTCAACTCAAACTATCAATAGGTCTCTATCTGAAATGAATAAGGATGATACATACAAATCTAAAACACAACATCGATCCCCGTACAAATCAAACAAAGGCTAATACAAGATGAAACCAACCCGACATGAGTAATACCACCGACTCTGAATCCAAACATAAGCTTCTTTTATCGATCCATACTTCCAATCTACTTCCAACCAAGAGAAAAATCACCCGAGTCACGTCCGTGTAATCTCATCATAAAGAACTCAAAAACTGAAGCTAAACCCCTTGAATTCTATACAACAAAAACATTAGAATAATTCCATAAGGCACTATCTAGGCACACAAATGGAGATAATCAGGGAATACACTCTATGTCCATTCTACAACTAGTCCAGATGGTAACCAAGACTAAAATACAGAATATTAAGGCATAACTACTCATCACGGAATAATCCATTTTAGGATTTCCCATTAATAGAATATAAACCAGCTCAATCATACTTCTCTCATTGAGTATATCATTTAAAATTCTCAAAGTAGATTGAAGACTCGAAGTCAAAGTTGAAAGAACCATTATCGGGTTCTTGGGTTATCATCTAAGCACTTATAAAAAATAATCCAGCAGAAGTGTAGAAGACCGAATAGGTAACCACAGAGTCAGCTCAACCAACCTATAAATGAAATTTGAGCTGAGAAAAATCTAAAACAAAGGTTACACTCAATCTTTGCCGCTCCAAGCAGAATTCTCAACATCAAGGCTAAACTTCTTGGTATCCACTACCTAAACTAAACCCTGAAGATAAGTAGTCTTAGTACTCCAAACCTATCATAACTTCCAAATCACCATTCCAAGGTGTCAAATCTGAAATTGAGCCAAAAAATCCAACCCAAGGTCAAATACTCATATCGACCATACTATCTATATCAGACATATTAGTACCATATTATGCCGAGCCAAAATCGAAACATACCTGTAAAATAAAATATCAATAGAGTATAAACCACCGACTAAAAATCCACTCCATATGCGCTAGAGGGCTTGAACTATCAAAGCATACTCAAGAACTCATAAAGGACACAAGCCACACTAGTAATGGAAAAACTCTAGGACATAGAGAAATACAACTCAAACCAGAAACTAACCAGTCCAAAAGACTATCTCGGCAAAGAAATGCCATAGACACATATCATAGAGGAGAAATACCCCACCAAGCCGTAGTAAGCCGAACATACTTTGAAATAGGAATTTCCTGAATTCACCCAAGTAGGATAATCAATAGTCGATCCATCAAAGAGTCACATCATGGAAGAATAAAATATCAATCTCAATATCGAGGTCAATGTCAAGACCACAACAAGAAAATCAAACAACTCAAGAAAAAATCACAGGAACTACTATCTGTCCCCAACTCTATAATTCCATGAAATCCAAGAATAACACCACAAAGAGAACGGAGCATCTAACTACAAATTTATAACAAGGGCAAACCATAACTAGGAGATGAGTCCAGTGAATTAGATAGATTAATCCAGGATATCTGGATATTAAAATCCAACCACTATCTCCCAATAAAGTAACCATAAGCAAAGAAGGGCCCCAAAAATAGTCAAGCTCAAAGATGGGCTATATAGAAAGTGGTAGGCAAAGCGATAACCGTCATACCCAGGAGGCAAGTCTAAAAGTCTCAAACTGAAGAATGAGTAATATAACAAAATTGTCGACTCTAGAACAATATCAGAATCACAGAAGGTCAACTTACCTTTCATAGCACAATAAATTGATGAATAAATCTAACACAGCTAACCAAGAGGGAAAACAATCAACCTCGCCTTGCTATACGAATAGAAATCATCAAATCAGGCTATAGCTAGTCAAGCCACCTAATAAAAATTGGAAAGAAATGGAATTATAACTAGATAACACTAGTCTATACAACTAACCAGCGAGTATCAATTACATCAAGTAATAGCATCATCAACAACAACAATATAAATATCAATATCTATATCATGAATAGGAGATACTAAAACAAATATCAATATCAAGTACCACTCGATGGACATAATAAGGCCAATGCACGAAGATAAATGGGACTTGAATCCAAATGCTATACCCATAGGAATAACATATTAATACAGATCTATCCCAGCTACTACTAAAAAGAAATAAACTACAGGGTTGTCCTATAATCATTAATACAATAACAAGACACACAATAATCAATATGGACTAATCAAGGCATATAATAATAAATAGGTATGAAGATCCAAATACACATAATTAAAAAGGTAAATTTGGAAAAATAAAAGCACACCTATCATGGTAAAATCTGCAACCACATGTCTGACGGATCTAAGGGAAAGTAAATATGAATGGGTCTAAACTCGGACTGACCGACTGTATCATCAATTGAAGTGTTAAGTGCACTATCTATAACTGAAGATACCACAATCATCATAGGACTAATCATAATAAGATGAAAGTCTATTAGTCCCATATTGGGGAAACTCTCAAGAGCAGTGAACAATCTCTCTATCATCGTAGAAATCTCCTAAAGCACTGACATAATGAGAACACAAACTGAGCCCAAATGGATAGTTGACTGATGTTAAGATAACTCTCTACTACCATGATCATCCTTCCAGCAATCATAGCCTGTATAAAAAATTCTAGGATGGTAGGGAATATATTCTAACTCAGCCTGATCACTTACTTGCATTTGGGACACTCTTTAAACCAATGCTCTATCTTATTACAATAGAAACAAGATTCTGGAATATTCTAAGATACTACCCCTCATAATCCAGAATAGCCACCATTTCCTGAAAACCTATACCAAATACTCCCCAAGGTCTGATGGGGACTCTTCCTGCTATAATTATCATGACTAGTCTAAGAACCACTCACAGTATGAAATACTATCTTTGTAGATTTGATAGGATACAAGTGAAGATGACCTCAACTGAAAAGATTATCTCTCCAAGATACTCTCTATGGACATTACATAATTAATAGGATAAGAGTAAAAAGTCTTTATTTCTATAAAATGCTCTGATGCTAAATGAATTAACAATGCTAGTCTTCTAATTGATTATACACCATGTCCTTCTCTGAAAGATATAGCATCACAAAGTTCCTGGCACACTTGAGAAATTCAAACTTGTACCCAGAAACTAGTAAAGAACCCTGATGAACACTAATAGACCCAACTCCGTTCTGAGAATTTCTCACTAAATTTAATGATATCCATGACTATGAGGGATCTGTAATGTACTCAAGACCCCCCACCAATGCTTAACCTAAAAGGGATAAAGTAGTTATAAGCCATACTTGATCTTAAGTTGTACTCCAATCATTTGGATGACACTGAAGATCTATAATATCCATCTCTGACTTTCTATCCCAGTGCTATACCAAAATTTATGTTGAAGTCCCATCTATATCTATCGACCCTTCGCATCATCCATTTGGGATAGAATATGCATGGAATGTACTTGAGTCTCATAGAAAATACGGACACACAACAAGGAGTGAAGAAATGAATTTCCTAAGAATATCCTTGTAGCCTCTCGAATATAGATTATAAACATCTCTACAAGAGCTGGTGTATCAGTACAAATACATTAGATGCTCCCAAAACTTGGTGTATCAGTACAAGAGCTTCTACATAACAAGATTTCAAAGTGAAGTACAAATGAATATACTTATACAACTTATCTCTGAATTTAACATAGAGACTAGACTAGTACACAAGAGAGAGATAAGTAATACTCCAAACATCCAAAGCTCACTCTCAGTCTCCAAACCATGGCTGCAATATGCGACACACATATCAATGGTGATAAACCATACTTATGATCTGCAGGTTGCAAAAGTGTATCATGAGTACCAAACATGTGGTACTTAGTATGCAACTACCGACTTAGCTCAAAGATAAAGCAAATAGATATAAAAAATAAATTGAATGAAAAATTACACCCAAATATCCATCAACAATTTAAGACATCCAATGAGATAAATATGGATATATTATCCTATTTATGTCTAAGAGATTAACTTATTAAGGCTAAGGAAGTAATAAGAATACACTATCATATTCTATACATACCTAGGGTTCTCAATACTATATAGTATATCACTGGAAAATATGCAAGTAAGAGCAGCAAAAAGATACATTTAAGTATACAAGGACAAAGAATGAGTATATAATTTGAGTAAATAAAGGAAATAAGGGATATACGGTAATACCATAGCAACATATAGGTAAGTAATCATATATATATATAAGTACATAACCAAGGTCAACTCGAAGTAAAACCTAAATCATTAGACTAGCTATTTAAGAGCTCATAATCATAGCAAGATCTAGTGCTAGAATATTGAGGGTTCTAGTCGATCTATCAAATCATTAGAAGGTCATGCATAGAAATATAATAATAAAATAATTGAGTTTAGAATTATACCTCAAGTCTCTCCACCAAATAAATGACCGCTCTGTCATAAACTAGCCATAACAATGATCATATCAATGATAATAACAATTATAATAACAATGTCAATAATAATGTGAGTAATAGGCTTGTCCGAATAACCATATACCTAATCGTGCATATCACGTGCCCCAACTTCCCCAAGCTTAGAGGTTCAATCAACATGCAACACACCATAAGTCATAGTTATCATGACTACCTAGCAACCCCTCCCCCACTTTCTTCCCTATATGGGCTATAGATATAGGCCCCTACTGGTGAGAGACAATGTGTATGCAATAATGAATGCAACAAATTCCACAATACAATACTAATCTAAGTATCAGAATATCTTTATATCAACCATCACTATCATAACTATCATCATCATAATCACCATCATCTTCATAACCATCCGCTAGCCTTGCTGGGTATATATTTATAATCACCATACATAGGGATAGTCAGACCCAAACCGATAGTTGTACACATAGGCACATTAGTATAATTATCCTACAACATTGTTGGGCATTAATGTAATCATTATAATATCCCCTGGCCTTATCGGGTTTTAAAATTATTATCATATTATCCTCCAGCCTTGCTACATATCATCATTGTGGTCCTCCGACCTTGGCAAGTCTATAATATGTATCATCATAATCATCAGCACACATATATATAACTAATATAAATAATAAACTTTGTCATTAAGTTTTTACCCGAAAGTAATATCATCAATCCAATATCTTCTTCCATCCAATACCAGAAAGGTGTGTATCAAGATAATAGAGGTGAACGGACTTAGGCTGTGGCTAAAATAGTGTAAATCCGTAAGTCTATTACCCAAATTGATCTTCAGGACTAAAATTATAAAATTGTAGAAAGTGTCAGAATCTCTCACAACTGGAGTAATTAGTAGTATCAAATCATAGACAGAAATATGTTTTAGTTACATCTTTTATAAATCATTATTAATCTCTTTTACGTATTAGTTATTCATTAAGCCAGATATTTATTATTGTTAAGAAAGTTGTGTTAAGGTAGAAAATAGACTTTAACCCCTTATTTAGTTACAATAATAATATGATAAAAATATAATGGGAATCATATCAATCACCGGGGCAACAATCATGAAAGTACCAAATCTCTGTATGTTATCACCAGTATTCAATAATGGAACCATAAGCATTAATATATTAATAATCTACAATCATATCCTTTGCAAAAATAAACACTTCCAAATGGTCAACTTATATCATAATAAAACCTTGGGCACAAAATATGTTTAGAATAACTATAACATCGTAATCATGGCCTTTAACCCACAAACATATCCCAAACCCATATTAATAATCATGTATACAAATAATCTCATATCAATAAGCCATAACGTAGTAACAAGACATAATATCTCTATAATCCATAAAAGATATCTATGACCATATTAAATATAACAGGCATCTCACATCTAGGAGGCAAAATATAAATAATTATCTCACATCTAGGAGGTATGGAATCAATAAGGCATCACACATCTATGAGTCATAATATAAATAAGCATCTCACATCTAGGAGGTATAACATCAATAAGGCATCTCACATCTATGAGGCATAATATCAATAAGCATCTCATATCTAGAAGGCATAATATCAATAAGAATCTCATAACTATGAGACTTATCACATCTAAAGGGCATCCTATATATATGAGTCTTATATTCTGACTAGGAGGGGTATTATCTCTATAGGCCAAATGTCACGTCTATGAGGAATATCATCTCTACAAGACAGAAATTACACATCTATGACTATGCCTATATTATCAAACATATTTATGGACTATATAATAAATCATGTCTGGAATGCCATAGCATAGCTACAAGCCATAAGTAATAATCTGAGGAAAGTCATCATAATTACCAATTCATAAAGTAACCTCATTCTAAAGCCTCAATAGTCTCAACTATCCCTAACATCCATAACTAAGCACATAAGGGCTATCATAAGTCATATCCTAAGGTTGCTTTGAGGAAGATACTTCTAATCCTCAATTTCCATATTTAGGAAATGTATACCCCAAACTAGACTAACGTATCTTATTAAACTTCTAGGTGTCAAGTAATCCATAACTAATCCTAAGATCAGAATTACGCTTGAAAATGAGCAATTAAGTTAAATCCGTCTAAATTAAATATTCAAGATCACCACAAAAGCAAAAATAAGGTTAAATATATTAACTATGCTTCTAATGCTAAAACAATATCCCAAACCTAGCATCATATCATATCCATTCTATGAATTTTTTCAAACTAGGGATAAGGAAATATGATTCAAAAGGGATAACAAGCTTTTCACCTTAGGGGTCACAAATCCTCATCTAATCCCTGAACTTCAGTATTTACTACTAAGTCTATATACCGATAGTCTAACTTTTCACTCACATACATACACAATATATAACACACATCATCTTATGGAGAAGAGTTGATAGAAGCCTACCTTGAAGCCAAACTGCAAATCCTTAAATCATTAACAAATTATTCATCTTTACTCCATAATACCAAAATGCCATCACACTATGAAAATCATAATCTTCTCATCAATTGAGAATAATGATATCCATGTTACACCATTGTGCTTCGGGTTAAAAAACATCACAAATAAACCCTAAGTGGGTTTATCTTATGAAAATTATGTTTTTGAGGTCAACCCAACATTCATACATGATTAAAGAACCATAACCCTCAAGAAATGCTTAAAAACCAAGATAATTTGGTACAAAAATCAAGCCCTCAAGCTAATTAGACTTTTAGGTCAAGAACCAAGAATTTTACCAAGAAATGGATGAAATCTTACCTTAAATCCAATGATGTTTGTGATAATAGATGTTAATCAAGCTCCCAAGTCACCCAAAAGTCTCAATTTTGAGTTACCACATACTTTATGGTTTTGTCTTTCAAAAGACTGTGTGAGAAATGGCCAAAATTCAGCTAAAGGGGCCTTTTTATACCCATACCAAGTAATCAAATATTGTAATCGCAATATGTAGACCATAATTGCACTATCTTGTGTCAGATGTAGATGTTGCAATAATAAAAAAACCTTGTGAAAATGCAATACCTCCTCTGCACACTATTTGCAATCGCAAGCCTAGGGGTGCAATTACCGTGGTACCAGACATTAGTTGAAAGCTGAAACTTGGAATCTCTAATTTCTGCTAAGGCCTCGGGCCTCATTTGGATTATGATATATGTAAATGAATTATGTAATAATACTAAATTCGATGTTCTAGATGCAAGGGCGAAGTCTGATTTTCCTTCTGAGGTTGTTTCGACCAAAATATGGGTCCCACACCTAGAATTCAAATTTTTCAACTTTCTGACCAATAAGTCGAAATACACTTGAGTGCATCGAGACCCGATCCAAAGGTATACATAGACTAAAATTGATATCTCTGAGCTGTTAGAGTAGTCGAAATTTGTATTCGAGATTGTTTCACAAAAGTTTTCACCCAGTGGCCATTTAAAACCAGCGAAGATTTCAAAATAAGGATTTAGCTCTAAAATCCAAACAAACTATTCAGTAAACCATACAATTAGTCCCAGAAAGTCATAAATGACATAGGCCAGCTATTGATAATCTCAAACGGCAAAAATAAATGGAAATATGAGAAATTACCTAAAGGGTTATTACATTAACATAATCTTTACGCGTACACTTTATGACTCTGATTTGGCTTTTTAATATGAGACAAATCTCTTTTTTTCATTCTTTTTTCTTATCGTTATGGTAATGCAAGAGGTCAAAAATCTAGTTGTTTCTGATGATGAAAAGATCTTTTATCTTGGGTGAAATTTATGAAAATAAAAAATGTCGCTAATATTAGAAGATACACAGCCTTACGACTAGATACCAATTTGTACCTTTCCTATTCCAAGTTTTATTTCTTGTACTCTTTAAAGCAAAGTAAAGTGACATCCACTTACCTAGTTGAGATGCCATTTGGAATCAATCGATACCAATTGGACTCAACCCATACAAAAATTGAATGACCGTATGAGAGGAATAAAAGAAGTGAAATATTTTTTCTAAAATACCTCATAGTTTTCTAAAGATTAGATCTAGACGTCAACACACCAATCCATAGGAATCTACTCAATATATGCTCTTGTATTGGGAGATCGATAATGTTGGTCTCTGATACTAAATAGTAATGACCCAAATTATGGGACGATGACGGTACCTACTGTAATCCACTTAGATAGGAAACCACTTGCCGCCCAAGTAGTTATGTGGAAGTCTTAACTAATAACAAAATTCCAATGCTCATTACAAAAGATTTTACAAATATTGAATACAAAATGAAAACTACCCAAGGACTTAGTTTAAATAGCTACAAGAGCTTCTAGTATAATGAAGGATAAAACAAGACACAATTGCACTATGAACAAAAAGAGTAAAAGATGTTGGTGATCACCATCCATGTCATATGTGAAACATCAACTGATCCTGCAATCAAACTATACCCCAAAAAGTGTATAACAAGATTAGTATTAGTACAAGTAACATGTACTAATATGTATCATCGACCAACCAGGGTTAGGTCATGTAAACACAATATAGAAATCACGAAAAAAAAAACTTCCAACTTATATAACAATTTAATTCATAACAGCTCATCCACTTATGGTATTTGTATCCCATGTTTTAACTAACAGTATTTTCATTCTTATTCACATTAATCACTAATCACGTTCTCATCAGGTGTCATCCATCCTAACTCTCACTTTTTAAATCTCAGTAGTTACTAAGTTAATTTTTTTACTTACACCTTAGTTAACCTCAATGATAATTTAAAATGAATAGTTATCACCTTGTAACAAATACAATTTTGAACACACGTTATAAAGAATACCTCAAGTTTATGTCACTTTGCCATTTCAGGTAACTATACAACTCCAATCAAGTACATTTCAACAGACAATAAGTCAAACCAAACCATGACAAGTCGACAACCCTGACTCTAAAAATATCCAAGTCAACAAACCATGACTCTAACCATATACAAGTCAACAAACCATGACTCATACAACTAGAATCCCAAAATTATCACAAGAAATTAGACCACACAATAATCTCAAATATACCAAGCAACTTCATAATCCAGTTCACTCAAGGAACCCATAACAGCAACCATAATATAACTCAGTCCAATCATGGAAATAATATAAATAAAAACAATAATAGTACTCATATACTTGATCCACATAAGGAACTATCACACTTATACATACCTTGTACATACATGCTAAGGGTTTTATGGTTGCCTACTACTCATAACCATCAGGGGACAAGCTCTTATCTATGTACTGTACCCGTGTGATACCCGAGACAAATAATGAATCATATCAATCTATCTTGTGATGATATCCATAGATCGATACATCCCACAATAAAATCTGATATCACAACAATCACAACTACAATGAGATAAGCAATCATACTAGTCATCAACCCTTTAATATAACTTCATTATATGTAACTAACATGTGTGATATCATTTAACAGTTACATTCCTTTAGTATTCATTGTAGTAATAGATAACCATCCAAATACTTATTTATCTCGTGTTAATTAATTCATGTAAAAAAGTCATACATTAACACACTAAATCAGAAGTAGATATAATTCACTGAATTCATCAATTATAACTTCTTTGAAGACCAATCCATGGCGTTATGTAGGCGTTATCAATCCAAATTTATTAAGTTATTTATTTTAAGAATGCACATTCAAACTAAAGGAATCTAAACTCTAGTAATTCGGTCATTAATCCAGTTCCCTTTATTCATATCGAAACCATGGATTCTAATATTATATAAAAACCCTTATATTCAAGTCATTACTAGGTCCAAAAATTAACTTCATTAACTATTCATTCAACTCTATTCAACTTACAACCTAGTTTTAGTCTACACCTTTATTCCTTTTTATTTTCTAATCTGTAGCATATCTTAACTTTATGCTCTTAATTTATCCAACCGCCTCTTATCAGAATTCATTCTCGTAACTATACTCCAACAAGTATATTCCATATTCCAAACATAGATAATAATAAGTTCACCTTTATAAGGTATTTAAGATGAGTCATTAGATTATTAGCTCCCATAATTATTTATTATCATATATATTTACATAATTCTCATTAGAATACACCATGGAGTCATACAAACCCAAACACCCATTAGGTACTCATACATTAACACAATAGCGTTCAACTAGGTCTATAGTATATTAAATCAATTTTTTATTCTTCCAAACTCTATGTTTGCAGTCTTAAGCATGATTTCTCCCACCAAATCTATATTATGGATGCAATTACTAAACATAGTCAACTACTCATAAATAGTAACCTAATGGGACGCCAAACTGCTGCAACAAGTAGCTACAACATGGATGATCCTTCATCTTCTCCTTCTTCATATTTCTAAAGGCTAATCATCAACAACTATTAGATTAATTAATAAACTAATATTCACACAAATACTTTGGAAAGTCAAACCTACTAGTTTTACCTTTATTTACGATCTATAAAATTACCCAAAGATTAATTAGTCATCAAAAATTTCCTTCAAGCCTTACATAACTCAATTACTGGAGTCTTTAGGCTAAAGGTACAACATTTATAGAATCAAGGTCCCTAAAAATAAATTCTCATGTTTTAGAATCCCTAAATCATTCTAGGGATTATTAATTAACAATTTAGAAGTGACTATAGGTGATATTAACCCAACCCATTGGTTGTACCAAAATATCATGAACTTTGTGTTCAAATCCATAAGAACTTCACCATTAAAGTTTATTCTAATGATTTTAGGATGTTAAAATATTGAAAAATTAAGAAGTTGACAAAACAAAGCTACCTAAACAAAGATTTTCACCCATACCTAGAGAAAATTTCCCTTCTGGGACTTAGCAATGAAATTTTGGGGTTTAGGGGCTGAAACCAATAAAAATTGGGTTATAAACTACTGTGCACATCTCTATAGTAACTTGAACCTCTATACTGATGTAGCTATAGTGACCTAACCTTCTACAGAACCTTTGTCTTTTCAGCACAAACAATATTAAGTAACATGTTCATAGCATTTTACTCAGAAAGTAGATTAATAAATAGTTAGTTGCGTTGTGATGTCGCCCAAATTATACCCTCTCTGAAGATACAATGCGATTTAGGTAAAATTCTAGTAACCCAACTAGATTGGAGCCAATCCCATAAGGAATAGGTCGAGTATGTCTCACAAACTTCTTGAAGTAGATAGAAGTGCAGAAAAGTAAATATGTTGTAAACTAAAAAGGAGTAACAAGTCTTAATTGCATTTAATTGTAATCAACTTGAGATGAACACTAGGACTGTGTTCCCCTTAGTTTATTAACTCCATATATTTGTCGTGCTCTATTGAACTATCATAATATCTTGCATGCAAAATCTGATAAGTCTTTTGAACATCTTTAATGAATTTCACTCTTTACCTTTTAAGTCTCAAAATGTTGCCTTACTAACCCTTATCTGAGATCCCATATTAATTATTAATTTTGAGTGTCAATTTTATTAGATGAGAGTTAATAGCCTTAAATTACAGTCGTGGTCTTCTTTTCCTTGTCTCTAATTCTAGTGTGAACTAAGTAATGACTACATGTAGGTTCTCAACATTGGCCAGTGTTAAGAAAACTATTAAATTGAAGACGATCACAATACATGCAAGAGTATTGATCAAGAAAAACTTTTCACTTCCTCTACTTTGTTATTCCACTAGGATTCCCACAACCCTAGCTAAGGGATCTAGCCTCTCATCGTCACAAAAAACTCCACGGAATTCATAAATGGAAAGCATAGAAATAATCTCACAACAATTAAAGAATAAAATTCAACGTCTCAATTTAATAATCAACCAAAAACCAAGAATAAAGAGATTCCAAAATCAAAAGTCAATCTTTAAATCAATGTATGTTTGTGAATAATATGAGTGTGTCAACTAACTACAAACATCAAAAGTGTATTTATAGAGTACATAAGCACCCTAGAAATTGAAACCAAAACATATAAGGAAAACTGAGTCGGTGGTCACCTATGGACCCACTTATAAGCCATAATTGGCACCTACACTATGTAGGAACCCATTAAAGGTGGCATGATTTATCTTTAGCATGGTTCAGTACTTATGCCCATACTGGAACTTATAGGTCTTAAGTAGTACTTCTGTCCCATAGGTAACCTCTCATATTTACTAGTGAAATGTTCAAAAAGTTAAAGCCTCTGATCTTCAAACTCTTCTACTTATGATAGCACTTACGGCGCCGTAAGTAGTAATTATGGTTCATAAGTAACCCTTTGCCTGTGTCAATAAAAAACATCATCTTGCAGGTTCTTTGAACTTGGCATTTTCTAAACTTATAATGCTACTTATAGTGGCATAAGTATTACATATCCCACGTAGGTGACCTCGTGAGTGAGGTGTTCTACAACCTTCAACTACTTTTCTTCTTTTTAGCACCCAAAACATAGGTTCCTGCAAAATATACACAAAAACACAACATATCTACCAAAAATGAACCTAGTTACTTGCATATTTTTAGGTTTTAAGAATTGAAAGTGTCATGAAATAATGGAACATCTACACCCTCAACTTAGAAAGTTTGAATATCCTCGGGAAACAAAACACAAAAAAACCAAAACACGATTCTTAACAAAGAGAAACTTAAGATACCTACGACAGTCAATCTTAATTTAATCTCAAAAACATCGCCCCCTCCTACTTTTTCTTTTGAAAACTAACTGTGCAGATATATGCAGACCTACAATGTAACATAAGGGAATTAAGCTATGGCATTACATTATCAACACATAATCAATACTATGTACAAATCACACTACCTAAACAAATAAATAGATAGAAGTATGGCTCGTGCACAAAAAAGTCCCATTCACTTAGTATGATAAAACATGTTAATGTTGGGATGATAACAAGACACTTACACTATCAAAAGAAGTTCCAACAATGAGCATAGAATACTAGAGGCTTGCCCTTATTTTCTTTACCCTAGGTTTTTTTTTCTGGACAGTAGGACTAGGATCAATATTGAACTTTTATTCGGCTTGTAACATAGACTTCGGGGTTGGTATGGTACATTTAGAAATTTAGGGACTAAGCCTCCTTAGTACTACAATTATGTTAGGGGTCTATTTATCAACCAACATTCTTTTTATTCCTCCCTTTTCCATTTATTTCTTATTTCGGTTGAGTGCGGCTTATTTTATTCTTTTTTTCTTTTTATTTTGGTTTTTGCTTTTATTTTCCACTTTTTGCTTTTTGTAATGGACTTCTTTATACCCACTTCTGAGGGATTATTTCACGAATTAGATATTTTTTGGGATTATTTATCCCGTGTATGTGAGAATAAGGGTGTACAAAACAAGTTTAACCAATAAATTAAACCACATAAAAGTTATTGATTTATTCATATCGGAAAAAAGATTTTCTTTATTTTCCCAAGAGCCGTCGAAACCCTAGCTATAATTACACAAAGAGAAACCCTACCCTTGACAAACCTAGCCTCCGAAATCCCTACCGTCTCTTTGATTTTCTGGTGATGATGGCCACCAATTGTTCAGGTCAACCTCATACTATGGTTGACCAATCACTGTGTAATTTGGATACACAACGTAATTATATAGATTTACTGAAACCTAAGTAACCATGCAAGCCTTTTCAATTAAAACCTATTATGTTTTTGCATTGTGAACCAAAGATAATATGGGAGAAGGAAAAAGTGGAACAGATGATTGTTGATGAAAATCTTCAATTCACAGTCATAGGAAAATTTTCCTATGGTTGGCCAGATATTCAAGATCTTAGAAGTCTAATACCTAAACAATGTTAATTAAAATGGGAATGTAATATAGGTTTGCTGAGCAGTAGACATATTTTAATAAGAGATTCAAATCTTAAAGACTATGTCATATGTCTTTCAAATCCGGCCTTTTACATAATGCATAGAGGATGGTCATATCCTATGAGGACTTTGAAGTAGGATCCTATGTTCAATCCAGAGGAAGAAACTACTACTGCCATTGCTTGGATTTCGTTTCCAGCGCTACCACTAATTTTTTTTTTGGAAAAAGGCAGTCTTTTGTTTAGCAGTTGTTGTTGGTAAACCTCTACAAATGGATTTGGCAACAAAAAGTCAGACACTACCAAATTGTGCAAGGGTCAAAGTTGAGGTGGATTTGTTGAGAGAATTCCCAAAAAGTATCAATGTTAGGTTCAGAAAATAATCTTGGATGATTAGTAAAAATGGATAAGAATTAAATATGATAATGTTCCTAAATATTGCAAGACATGTGTGATTCAGGGACATAATGAACAACAACGTTATGTAATTCATCCTGAACTGTACCCAAAACATAGGGAGGAGACTACCAATGAAAATAAATATGATAATGGGGAAGGTAAAGGTAAAATAGATGGTAACAGATAAGAAAAAGTCAAACAACAATAGAAGATTCATAAAGAAGTGTAGAAATAAAAAAAAGAAAGGAGGTAAGAATAATTTAAAGAACAAAGAGAAAGAAGAGACAAGTAAAAGTGAGATATAAAAAAATAGGGAGGATAAAACAAGCATGGAATAGAAAACAATCTCAGTAGAAGCCTAACAATCTGAAGACCAATAATCAATTTGAAGATTTGTACAGAAATGAGGGTGGTATCAAAGAGAAAGAGTGTGAGGAGTAACAAAAGAATAATAAAAAACAAAAGCAGTCGACAAAGGAATGGGTACAGGAGAACTTTAAGGATATTATAAATCATAATACACCATAGAAGATCTCTGAACCTAACACAAGTAAAAGAAGTTGATAAATTTCTAAAAAGAAGAAAATGTCTAAAAAGGACATAACGGATGTAGCCAGTTCTAACAAAGATGAAGTAAAAAGTAATCAGCAAGACCAAACCAATTAAGGTAGATATAATGAATGGGTTGAAGTCCTGAGTAAGGATATAGTGAAACAAGGGGATGGTGTTCCAGATATTAGGGAGCTAATGCAAGAAGAAATCTAGAGTAAAAAGAAAAAAAGATGATTATGACATTGAGGAAAACATTAATCAAATTGGGAGATAAGGTAACTTATCACCAAGATCATTCAGCAAACTGAAGAGCAGTGTTATGAAGAAAAAATAGGCTATACCTGTTTAGGTGCAGAGAAGGATTAGTAAGGATAAAGATTCCAATTGTGATCAATGATAGAGAAAATCATAGTTTGGAATATAAGATCAGTTAATACTCAAAATGCTTTGGAGAGATTAATAGTCACAGAAGACATCATTATTCACTAATAGCTTTAATGGAACCTTTTCAAGGTCCTGAAGAGCTAGACCATTATAGAGAGAGTTTGAGCTTAATTGGAGCAATGAATAATTGCTCATCAAAGATATGGGTTTTTTGGGATGATAAAAGAAATGTGGAGATGGTATCAGATTCCATTCAGCAAATTTACTTAAGGTTAGGAAACTATTTAGCAGAAGTATTGGTGACTATTGTGTATGCTAGGTGTAATAATTTGGAGAGACTAGAATTATGGGAACATATTAAAACAAACACTTAGAATCAACAAATACCATGGGTTTTTGGTGGTGACTTTAATGTGATCCTCTATGAAGAATAAATTAGGGTGGGCTTCCATATACACGTCTGAACAAATGGATTTTCATCAGTGAATCAACAATTTTAGATTGACAGAATTGAATAATAAAGGCAGTAACTTAACTTGGTGGAAAGGAAGAGTGGTAAATGATTGTATTTTTAAAAGATAGGAAAGGGATCTGGTTTACCTAGACTTTCACCAAATACTGCCTTAAAGTGTGGTTCATCATTTAATACGACAAGGTTCTGACCATGCTCCCCTTGACATGGTTTGTCACACATAGGAAGAGGTGATGATAAACCTTTTAAATTCTTGAATTTCTGGACTAGGCATCAATAATTTGAAGAATTGGTGTTGAAGAATAGGCAGGCAGATTTTCATAGAAGTCCTTTTATGATATACCAGGAAAAAATCAAGAAGTTAAAAGTGGCTTCAGCAAAGTGGAGTAAGGAAACCTTTAGAGATGTATTTAAGAAGATTGATACTTCAGAGGATGTGATAAAGGAAAGGGAGGTACAGTTTGAGATATTTCCCATAAAAGAGAATAGAGCTGAGTTGAGTTTGGCAAAGGCAAAATCTAAAATATTTATGAATATTGAAGAAGAGTATTAGAAGCAAAAAGCTGGTATGTCATGGTTCAAGTATGGGGAAAATAACTCAGAGTTTTTAATTCTTAAGCAAGGGGAAGAAGAAAAAACTTCATATTGCTGAAATTCAAACCCAATAGGGGGACATGGTTACTACAAATAAAAAAATTGGGGAAGAGGCGTTGATAATGCTCAACTTACACATCAATTTAAGTACAAGGCGGTCATCATCAATATATTTACACAATTTTAGAGTGGGGGTCAAATTCACGAGAAACAATGTGAGTGGCAATCAAGTTAATTCAAATAATGGATACTTGTTAAATTCAAAGTGATATTACAAAAGGATAAGAATGGAGGGGGGGAGGGGGGGAGAAAGGTATTAACAATAATGTTTCTTTTTGGGATTTTTCATATATTAATTTGGGGCTATAAATAATTAGAGACTAAATAATTAGGCCAGATCTTGGTATTATCCTTTCCTAAGGGCAACATATGTGTGAGGATGTGATAAGTTGATAAAAATTCTAAGTGTTGGTAATATGGTAGGCTAGGTTATAAATCCTTGAGACTAGTTCGTCAACAAAACCTCAAGGGTGACACTCATTGACCCTTTCGAGCAACTAGTGAATGCTTCAATCAAAACCACCTAATTCATCAATCAGACACCCTTATTTCTAAGATGGATCCCTAAGTATAGTCAACTTCACAATCACCCTTATGTCTAAGATAGTGAAAATTAGTCAACCATACTCATAAATTATTTAATATTGCCTTGGTTGTCTCCTCACATTTTCAAGGATGATGTGGGTTCCTAATGTTCACCCAAACCCCTTTTTAAAGGATAGATTGAGCTTTCAAAAACTTGGGATTTTAATCCATCAAACCCTTATGGGTATTTAGGTCTTTAACCCTAAAATACCTACAAATTTACTCAATAAATAGCAGAATCAAACATCAAAAACTAGTAAATCAACAAAGAAATCACATCCCATTTATATTTACACCCTATTCTAGCATAATCCCAAGAGAAAAAACTAGTTACTCATAAGATAAATAAGTAATGATTTTACCCAAAATTTTAATTGATTTAATTTGAAAAAATCTAAGTGAATGTTACTTCACACTATGAGATACAATAAATCTTCAATTGGAGGTCACCAATTCTTCATTTGGAAGTGAGTCCAAAATATTCTTCAACAAAAATTTATACAATATTTTCTTCTCCAAGGTATGAAGGCAACAAATCCTAGAACAATCTCTAAAACTTGGGGAAGATGGAATATGATGGATTAGGGTTTAAGTCCTCCTTTTGTCAAAATTGGGATCAGCCACGTGTATTTATATTCTTGCCCTTGGGCTGTAATTTTGTGCTATACTGCGATTGTATAGGCTTGGCGCGACCGCAAATACTGCAACCGTGATTAATTCATGCAGCCTTGGTAGGTTGACCTTATTGACTTACCGCGATCGTTGTCTGAGGACCGCGATAGCGGTAACTGAGGCTATGTATGCTCCAGGTATTCAGTTACACTTTCTTTCTCCCTTTTGATTATTTTCATCTCCAATCTGCATCCTTCTAGCTCGTCAACTCTGTGCTTGCCAAATATGGATATTAGTACATTGAATCACAATTATGTCTTATTTATTCATTCAAAACATGGTAATGTGCATAAATGTTACGTGTAGATGTATGGTAAAATTACCACTTCTCAACACCCCTAACTTAAAGCTTTGCTTGTCTTCAAGCAACAATACCCCTTATCATGTGACATTACACTTTTATGCCCTATTTTCATTCCTCAAAGATGGCAATAACTTCAAGCTTAGTCACTACCAAAAGATGGTTATTGCACATAGGCTGAGCTATTCTTACTACACCTCTCATCATAAAATGTAATATTTTAGGATGCACAACACTTTTAATAGCTACCAAGAAACAATAACCAATACTCTAAAAGCGACTCACTTTTGATAAAAACTAAGCTATACTCTATTTACCTCATTGCTCAGAAGATGACAGAATTACCAACCTCAACTCATTCACATTCCTCCTTAAAAGCAAGAAAATTCCACACACCAAGCTACCAAGTATATAACTAGGAATTTAAGTGCAAAAACTCTCTCCCTCACAAAAGAATTCTCTATGTCAACAAGTTCCATACCATAGGCTTTCCCTTATTTTCTATTGCTACTACAAAGAAAGTAAATAGTTGAAGATCTTAAAGGAATTTTTGAGCTTGTAATGTAGGTTTGGATTAGGGTAGGATATCATTTAGGAAAAATATAGCTACACTCTTCCTTGAACATCTACATCTCACTATTTAATCTGTCTTTTTGACTATGGGCCACTCTTCTTTGATCTTTTCTCTTTTCATATGCCTGCTATTTGCTTCCTTTGTTTACCCATTTTCTTTATTTTCTTTTGCTCTCAATTTTCATGTGATTCTTTCCTTTGTTGGACCCTTTCTTTTTCTATTTATTTGTTTTCAATGTTTATGCACTTAGGCATTTTATTTACAAATTTATGGCCTCATACTCACTTTCATCAATCTTTACTACCCCCAACATAGGATTTTTACCTCAATTTAAATTTTTATGTTCAAGGAGGGTATTGTTCAAAAGAGGGATAAAAAGACTGGTTGACGGTTTGTAGCGTGTTTGCCAAAGAAAAGGTCCATAGGCTCAATGTGGGTCACTAGGGATTAATTTTATGCATGGGTAGGCTTCTTTGGCTTGAGTAGGCTTTCAATGTCACAAAGATAGCCTAAGATCATTTGACCAACCAAATACAATCAAAACTAGCCTTAAGAAACTAACGGGGAAAGTTCTAGATAACATAGGTAGACAAGAGAAAAATGCAAAAAGATAACCACTCATGGCATGGAATTTTTTCCAAGGAGGCTCAATTACCCCTCCCATTAGAAACAAAATTCGAGTATCTATCATTATTTATATGTCAAAAACTTTTGGAGTTACAAAAAGAGAATAAGTTTTATTGCAAAGTTGCTCGAGTCCATGCCCTTGATTTTTGACAAATTTGGGACAGAGGGGTTTGCTTATTTTGTATTTGCACCATTGACAATTTGCTAAACTTGGAAACAACTGATGCCTTAGTCTCACATTTTGGCTTAATATGGGAAAACTAACCAAATTGCCACTCAGACTTAGACACTATTGCACAATAGGATCCCAAATTTACAATGCCACAAGTACTCAAATTTTCCTTGCATTAATAACTTAGATGCGACGGGAACTCAGAATTCCCCTGCATCTATGGCTCAAAACCCAAACACGACGCTTTACCCCTAAGAATGTCGTCAATAAATCTATCATAGATAAAGGCTCATCATGTATCATCATAATCTAAATAAAACATCAAGTAAAAATAAAAACTAAAAATAAAACTAAATGATAATCTATAAAAACCTGGGCAATATTAGAGTGCCAAAATTTGGCATCCCAAAACAAAATAAAATGGTATCCAAAATGTCATTCAAAACAATTTTAAAAATATCCAGCAATAATAAGAACAATACAGATCTAGGGAAAAAACACCCTCAACTGAAAAGCTAGTAGTGTCTCCACTGCATGATTAATAAGGCATAAACAAAAAGGAAGGGGTCTCCGTAGATATGCATCAGGCGCTGCTCTATCCCACTAACTCTCCACGATCACCACCAGCATCATCAACTAACTAATCTTTAAGATCCTCGTCATCACTTTCTAACCTTGGTGAAGGTAGTCAATCATTGGGTTTGATCACCTTCAAGATCCCCTTTACTCCTTTACAAAACTTTCCAAAAGTATATGTCTCTCTTGTTCTCTCTCTTCACCATCTTCTCATGCAACTCCTTGAGGTCCTTGTGTGATGTAGCTAAGGTTGAGTAGGCTCTCTCCAGGATGGAAACTATAACTCCTTACTTCCTTAGTTACTCTCAATATATCTTATAATTTGACTGAGCTACATACGAATTGCGAGCAATAGAGGGTTCTCTCGATCCCTAAGGTAATCTGGACAATAGATCCCTGACCACCCACATAGGACCTAAGATGTCATTGAAGGGGTTGGATGATGATGGTCTACACTGTGTCCTTCTAGGTTGACTTGACTAAGTCCACCTTTCTTTTTATGCTCTGACATGGGGCACCTTCACCACTGAATTTGAGTGGAAAGATGGGGGGGGCTTGGAGTACCCTTGTGTCTCAGCATACTCCCCCACCTGTGCTCTTCTATGCAACTCTATGATAAGGGAAGGTAAGAGAAGATGTCTACCTTAATGATTCTTGAAGTACCTCCACTCTGAGAGCAAAAGCTTCCCTATGTTCAGGTTAATGTTAGATAGGATACAAGCCACCATCTGAGCTCACATGTTTGTGACAATAGTCATATAAGTGCATTGTGATACTTTGCTACAGATGATATTCAGCCAAAGCCTAGCCTTAACTGTGAAATCAGTCATCAAAATGTCTCTCTTAGTGGTGGCCTAGGGAACCTCTTTGTTAGGACATAGAATATTCGCCATTAAGGTCACAAACTCCTATTCTTTTGCATGGAACTGATCCATGTCAGCATGTGGGAGCCCATACACCTAATTGTTCTTCTCTGCTCTGAAGTTCACTTGATTCCCTTGTATTGTAGTCACTAGGTTTGAGTGGTAACTTACGTTGACGTTCGCATAGAACTTACGTACCCAATGATCATTAGCGTAGCAGAGGTCCGGGGCAAAGCACATCCACCCGATCTCATTGAATCTAGCATGAAGCAGTCGGAACTTCTTTTCCACTTTGTCCAAGATAATACTACTCTCAGGGAGTAATATTTTCCTAGGCAAGTCAGCATAGTAGAGGTTTTGGAATTAAGCAACCATGAACCTGGTGTTATTGAATACTCCAATTTTTGTGTCTTAGTACCTGTAAATAATACATTACAGACTATCATTAGCATTAACATTGCCAAAAGCATGTTAGATTGATCAAACAAACTCATGTGGTAGTGTAATAGAAGGTTCTGTGGTGAGAAATGGTTGTGCTGAATTTTGGGTTTTTGTAGACACTTTCCTCAGGTATGGTGATCATGAAGCAATGACCGCGATTGTGGTGCCACGATAACAGTCATCAAGACCGCGATTGTGATACCTAAGACCATAGTTGACAGTCTGCACATCACTCAAAACACATAATTTTAACTCCAACCTTGTGTCCCAACTAGACAAAACAACATCATAATTAGAGAACTCAAGCCTAGGAAGCATGATCACAACCCTAAACTCAAAGGAATTCACATTGAACTCATTGGGGAATTGAATTGAACACATGGTGTACACATCAAATTCGACAATTTTAGGCGTAATTCTAGGTACTCAAGACATCCATATTTGTGTGTACACCAACTACAATAGCTAATCACCGCAATACTCATACCCAAACATGCATTTTGTGTTGAAAATGATACTTCAAGATTTTCCCTAAACTACATATTCTAAACATACAATTATATTAAAAACAAAGGAATTAAAACAACATACCAAGTTTGATGATGCAAATGGGTTGAAATAACACTTGGATAATCTACACAATGCCAAAATTTTTGAGAGAATTTGAGAAAATTTATAAAAGTAGTGTGTGGGGAAATAATAGATTGATGATTATTTAAGTTGATTCGACCGCGATCGTGGGCCTAGTTACACGATTGTGGGCACACGTCCTCCGTGATCTTGGAGGCAAGAACTGCGATCACGGTAACTGAGACCAAACTTGAGGTTTTTTGCACTCCTTTGTTTAGTCCAAACTTACTAATTTCACAGTTTCCTTCTTTAATTTGAATCAAAATTCCTCATAGCACCACCTTTTCATAGATTATGCATGAACAAATAAAAAAAATAACTATACTATAATGCATAAATAAAAAGGATACGAGCCACTCTTTGTGGCGTGATGAGGTGTCTCCCATCAAGTACTTGGTTTAATGTCTTAGCACGATACCTCTTCCACATCATTTTGTGCTTCCACTTAGAAGATTTGAATCTCTATCCCAAATTTTGCTTGATATGCAACGAGCAGAAGAGGGAAAAATATTATGATCTTCCAAGATAAAACATTGAAGAAGCGAGGAAATAATGAGGGAGCTTTTATCTCGCCATTTTAAGGACTTGAACCTTTAATCCAATTTTACATCAAATTTCTGGTTTGTCTCCTTGGAAAAAGGTGAGACATCAATTGTCCCTTAGTTGTACATTGGAAGTTGAGCTCTATGTCCTTTGATGGGGGTTTCCATGTGCTCTTTCGGAGTTTAAAATCCCAAGATATAGAGATGTTCCTCCTTCTCCCCACAAACAACCATTTGCCTAGGTAGATGGATTCTCATCACATCCTCTATGCACAATGTCGTGAAGTAGTTAGAATAAAGTCTAACTTCTATTTCTGGTATTAAATCCTTCATAGCACCTTAACCCCGAAATAAACTAGAGTCGTCATAAGAGGTTGGTTTTGATTTTTTTTACTCTAGTACCATTTTCTTTATTGTTGAATCTTTATCTTCATTTGATTCGGTTGATTGGGAAATCACAGAGGATTCTTCACTACTAAGCTCATCATTATAGCTTGGTTTCTCTTGTTGATTAACCTCCACGTGGAAAATGGGTAAGGTAGTGGTATTTGCATGTTTTATGTCTATGCCTATTTCCTCCATCTTGATAATCTTTCTTCCAAATGCCTCATCGGATTGGTGTATGTCTTGCATGTTCTCCCCTTTTGTAGTAACCTAATCCAAAATAGTTTGAAGCATTGCTTCAAAACTATTGGACCCGGTATGTTGCTCTTCCTCCTTCTCCTCATACGACCTGTCAAACACATAAGAAGCACTACCAACTCCATTATCATAATAAGAGGAGGGGTCATTTGTTCAATCACACCAATGTCCATCTCGACCACCACACAAAGAACAAGCATACTGCCTATAGGATTGAGTTGGTGTTCTCAACTCTCTCCGCGGAGTATATGTGCAATCTCTTCCAAAGTGGGGTCTGTCATGGACATGGATCGTTAAGATATGACCTCCTACTACCAAAATCAAATTTTTCAAAAGATGCCATAGAGAAAGGTAAAAAAAATAAATCTACCTAAAATAAAAATAAAAGAAATTCATAAAAAAATATTTACAAGTTCGAATCTAAGCAAGTAACCTAGAATTCAAAACTAACTTAATATGCCAAATTATTCCCTGGCAACAGTGCCATTTTTTATAATGCTCAACTTATATGTCAATTTAACTGAAAGACAATTTTCGTCAACATATTTACCCTACTTTTAAGTTGGGATCAAATCCACGAGGTACAATTAGAGTGGCAATCAAGTTAATTCAAAATAATTGATACTTGTTAAATTTTAACTGATATTACAAAAAGATAAAAATTTAGGAGGGGGGTGAGAGTAGTATTAACACTAATGTTTCTTTATGGGATTTTCTAGTATTAATTCTGTTCTACGAATAATTAGAGTCTAAATAATTAGGCACGTATCTTGGGATTATTCTATCCCAGGGGCAACATATGTATGAGCATGTGACAATTTGGTGCAAATTCTAAGTATTAGTAATTTGTTAGGATAGGTTAGAAATCCTTGGGCCTAGTTCAGCAACAAAACTGCAAGGGTGCTACTCATTGACCCTTTTTAGTACCTAATGAGTACTTCAATCAAAACCACCTAATACCTCAATTAGACACCCCCATTTCGAAGACGGTGCCCTAAGTATAGTCAACTTCATGATAACCCTTATGTATAAGATAGTGAAAATTAATCGACCATGCTCATAATTTGTCTATTATTGACTTGGTTCCCACCTCCCTATTTCAAGGATGAAATAGGTACCTAAAGTTCCCCCAAACCCCTCTTTCAAGAATGGTTTGAGCTTTTAAAATCTTTGGATTTTCATCCATCAAACTCATTTGGGTCTTTGGAGCTTTCACCCTCAAATACTAACCAATTTACTCAAGCAGTAGTAGAATCTAACATCACAAACTAGAAAATGCACAAACAAATCACATCCCACACATATTTACACCCTAGTGTAGTATAATCCCAAGAGGAAACCCTAGCTACTCATAAGATAAATAACAAAAGATTTCACCCAAAATCTCCATTGATTTGATTTGAGAAAATCTAAGTTAATGTTATTTCAATATATGATATCCAAAAAATCTTTAATGGGAGTTCACTTATTCTTCACTTGGAAGTGACTCCAAAATATTCTTCAACCAAAATTTATACAATATTTTCTTTTGTAAGGAATGGAAGCTAAAAACCATAGAACAATCTCTAAAACTTGGGGAAGATAGAATATGATGGATTAGGATTTGAGTCCTTCTTTTGTCAAATTTGGGATCATCCACGTGCAGTTATATTTTTGGCCTTGGCTTACAATTTTCTGCTAGACCGCGATCGTATAGGCTTGGACGCTCTTGCTATTAGCTTATACGACCATGGTAGGTTGACCTTATTGGCTGACCGTGATTGTGGTGCTCAGACCGCGACTCCAATAACTGAGGCCATGTCTGCTCTAGGTCTTCAGTTGCACTTTCTTGCTCTATTTTGATCATTTTCAGCTCCAATCTGCATCCTTCTATCTTATCTACCCTATGCCTACAAAATAAAGATATTAGTGAATTCGATCATAATTATGTCTCATTTGTTAATTAAAAACATGTTAATATGAATCAATGTTGAGTGAAAATGAGTGGTAAAATTACCACTCATCAGGTTGCCTCATTTTTTGAAAATTATTTTATGGAGGAACATTGTTCTGAAGACTTTTCGATGCTAGAAAATATTACTCTTTATATTACAATGGAGGTAAATGAGGTTCTAATTTATTTACAAACTAGGGAGGAAGTGAAATCATTGGTCTTTTACCTAAATGGAGATAGCAACTGTGGACCAGATGGTTTTTCCGGACATTTTTTCAGTTTTGCTGGGAAATAGTAGGTGATGATATTACTAATATGGTTAACAGATTTTTCTGTGGGCATCAACTTCCAATGTTTATTTAACACACAAACCTAGTACTGATTCTTATGAAGGAGAACATTAAGACTTTTGGAGATGTAAGGCCAATCAGTCTAAGCATATTTGTGAATAAAATCATCGCCAGATGCGTATATGAACGGTTAGTAACAGTCCTTCCTTATATAATCTCTGGCTTTATTAAAGGAAGAAGTATATTAGAAAATGTTCTTTTGGCTTAAAAGATCATTAGAGACATAAATATGAGGAATAAATTTCATAATGTCATGGTTAAATTAGATATGGCTAAAGCATATGACAAGGTGTCATCGCTATTCCTTACTAAAGTTTTGAGAAAATTTGGCTTCTCAGAGATCATTATTGACATGTAGTGGAGAATTGTTTCAGATAAATGGTATTCAGCACTGGTTAATAGAAAATCACATAGTTTTCTTAAGTCATCAAAAGGTTTGAAGCAAGGTGACCCTCCTCACCAACTCTGTTCATAATTGTCACCAAAGTTTTACCAAGAGATCTAAGTAATTTATTCAAGGATGATGTTATAGGGATTATGGTTTGCCAAATTAGAGTCTGAAAATAAATCATCTTTCATATGTAGATAATACTATTTTAAACAGTTTAGTAGATAATAAGTCAGTCAAGACTATGATGAAGGTTCTTAGATGGTATGATCTGGTTTAAGGATAATTGATTAATTGGGAGAAACATTCTTTCTACCTTCATGATAATACTCCTTTGGCTATTGGGATCAGACTAAGAAGACTTTCTGGTATTAAAATAGATAACTTTCCATTTACATACCTAGGATGTCTGGTGTTCTATAGGAGAAGGAATAAATCTCATTATAAGATATTTTGAGGAAAGTGTCTTGAAGAATCTTCTCTTCGCAAAATGAATTCTTGAACTATGGGGGTAAGATTATTCTTATTAAGTATGTGCTTCAGTCCATGCCAATATATCTTCTATAAGCAATAAATCCTCCAAAGAGTGTTATTGACATGACCCGACCCTGGGCATTGTCATAATGGGCATCCCAAGTCCAACCAAGACTGGGGACTGCCCCTTGTTACCCAGCGCTTCCACCTTTATCCAACCTTTGATAGGCTAAATTTCAAACATATAAACAGATAGAATAAATGTTCTTATCAAGACTCTGGGACAGGGTTACAACCGTGACCGACCCAATCGAGTCCAACCGTATCACACCAACCTCCCAACCACACAAAACAAAACCATAGGCCATAACAAAATAAGTTAGACAAAATTTAATATAATTAATCCCAAAATGTAATATGACAGACCGATAAAAATTCCTGTGATATGGTGTTAGCCTACCAGCCTAATCAAACTCCAAGATTGACACAAATAATGATCCCGCCCAGACCAACCCCCCAGAAGTACCACAAAGTCTCTATCAAAAAGAGTAAGCAAATCTGGTTGGGACATGCCCCGAACCATGGCCAAAACCAATATAAAAAATAAAAGAAAAGTGTCTAAATGAATCCATAACATGGAATAATGTCTTCCTAAAGGATAGAATATCACCACTTAAATCAAAATTCTACTACCGAATCCATGTGCTAAATAGGAGGAGTAGAATGGTTGGTTCTGCATAGTGTTGGTATACAATTCATAGTAGACGCGGTTAGCGACTGACCGCTAGCACAAATCTCAGGATACCGATAAAATAATTCCAGTTATAAAACCAAGTAAAACCATCCATAATGCATACAACCATACATATATAAGTGCCGGGAAAGGGAACTGAGTTTAACATACATTGAAAACCTCTCTATGGGTTAGGAAGCTTGGTTGTCCTAAACCACCCACGGGCGAATGGGTTCAGCTACCCTTGCTTAAAGGGCCCCAGTGCATGTAGCCATATGACCAGGGAAGTATCCCATGGGATTACTGGTATATTCCCCAATAATGTGACATCATGCACATGATCCACTAAGACCAATCCTCATACTGACAAATACGTGTTGTCATTTTTGGTCCCCCCGGGACCGCCACCTTCCACAGTTTTGCTAAACACCCTGCCATTAATTCCCTAATTAAAACCATTTCCAAACAACCAACCAAATCCATTTACCATTTTATTAACCAAGGCCAATATTAGTGGTATCGTCATACCACCCCTTACTTGTAAGTAATATCTATAACCAAACTATGTATGCGAAGGGGACTTTTAAGTGCCCATCTATATACTACATTAAAGCACTTAGGAGAATTCAATGTTCTCTAGAAGCATAACCATTTATCCATTTACACCATGCAAAGTTCCTTTACCAATTTTAAACATGCAAGAGTTCCATTATAAGAAGTCAATGTAATGAACATATCTTTATAAGAATTTTATCAAACACCTTGGGGGCATAATATAACAAAAACCAATTCCAAAGAATACTAAGCCATTACCAAGAAATACAATTGTACAAAACCACCATTAAAGCATATACAACCATAATTAAAACCATAGGGAATGATAACCAAGCATTTAATATCAGAACCCCCAAATAATAGTTGAAAGCCATAATCATGAAATAGTAAAATCTTGGAATCAATCATATAAACAATGACTTTAGTTGAAATTACAAAGAGGGAAGAGAATCATTCCTTATACCGAAGAATTGATGGAAAGAAATCACCAAGATAAACCCCAAGGCAATCCTCAAGATAAAACCCTAGCCTTGTTTCCCCAAAAGCTCTTGAGAGTATTATAGAGTGATTTTGGAATAGTTTGTAAGTGTTAATGAAGAGAATAATAGGGTAAATAACCTACTAAGAGTATTAGAAGTTGTGGGTCCAAATTCGGGTAAGTAGGGAAATGTTCATAATAACCCAACTTAAGTTCCTTAAAAATCCTGTCACAGGGATACGACTGATCTATATGAGTTGTATACTCCTATACTATAGGTACCCACCATTTTTTATCCATACCTTTTCCTTGGATAATACACTATCTAGTGTATGACTCTTCCGACCAAGTCGTAACCATAGTATACGATCTGTACCTATGACCCGTATCAATGAAGAATGAAATACCAAGAGGATCAAACATTGCCCACCATACGATTCCCTGATACAAATCATACCAAGACCTTATGACTCATACCCTTACGTCGTACCTATTTCAGTAAACAAAACCATCCCACCAACTAACATTGGTCAGCATACGATAGGACCATACCACTCGTTCCTTAATATATGGCTCATACCCATTAGTCGTATTTGGTTCGGAGAATGAAATTCTAGGAAATTTCCTAAGGGTGAAAACCCAAGATGTTTTAGTCTCCACCGCTAGGAACATTTGTCCCCGAATAACCGACAAGGTAGGGGTAACTACACACAAAGTCATTTTCCTTATAAAATATCCTTTTTAAAAAGTTTGAAAATATAGGGGGAAAATGTTAATCTTTCCTTAATCAAACTTAAAAAATATGACTTGTTGAAGACATATACCTTTCGCACGAATCCCAAGAGCAAAAAAAATGCAAATATTTGGACTTTATGTCCCCTTTCACTTCCTAAGTAGCTTCTTTCCCCTTATGGTTCTTCCATAGAACCTTAACCGAAGGCACATACTTGGTCTTCAACCAATGAATTTGCCTATCTAATATCTCAACTGGGACCTCTTCATAAGACACAGAATCCAAAATACCAAATAATTCAGAAGGAAGAATCGAAAAAGGATCACCAATGCAGTTTCTTAACATAGAAACATGAAAGACCGGGTGAACCGAACTCAAGTTAGATGGGAACTCTGACTAATAAGAGACATTTCTAACTCTCCACAAAATCACATAAGGACCAACAAACCGAGGACTGAGTTTCCCTCTTTTTCCAAACCGTACCACTTCCTTCATGGGAGACATTCTGAAGAACACTCTATCCCCGACCTCAAAATCCAAGTCTCTAAGCCTAACATCTACATCAGACTTTTGGCGACTTTGGGCAGCTTGGAGCCTATCCCAAATCACCTTTACCTTCTCCATCGCTTGATAACTCAAAACTAGGCAAAACAAGTCCGCCTCTCCAAGCTCAAACCAACTAATAAAAGATCTAAACCTCCTACCATAATGTGTCTCAAAAGGAGCCATACTAAAACTAGAATGGTATCTAATATTGTATGAATACTCCACCACAGGTAGTTGCTCAACCCAATTTCCACCATAATCAATCACATAGTCCTAAACCATATCCTTCATTATCTGAATAGTTCTCTCTGTTGTTCCATCCGACTACGAATAAAAAGTAGTACTCAGACTAACCTTAGTCCCCAACCCTTTCTGGAAAGACCACCAGAAATAATTGAGATATGTACCCCATATCGCTTCACAATCTCCTAAAGGTACAGCTTAACATAATTATCCATCGAGAAGGTAGTCCGCACTGGCAATAAGTGGGCAGATTTAGTCATCCTATCCATGATGACCGAAATCGAATCAAATTAGTTCTAAGACCTAGGAAGATCGATAACGAAATCCATATTGATCATCTCCTACTTTCATTCATGCAACTCTATTTCTTGATAGAACCCACAGGCCTCATATTCCTAACCTTAGCCAGTTGACACACAATGCACTTGGCCATTAAATCAACCACATCCCTCTTCATACCATTCAACCAATAAACCTCCTTGAGAACATGATACATCTTTACTGAGACAGGATAAACAACATAGCACGAGTCATGTGTCTCAGCAAAAACCCTTTGTCATAACCATGGACATCAGGAACACACAACCTATCTTGGTACCATAAAGTGCCATCACCAGTGATCTCAAATATCGCCATATTTTTTCCACCAATATCTCTCTTGATTTTTATCAAGATAGGATCCAACGCTTATTTATCCTTAATATCTTCACCAAAAGATGATCGAACCACCTCTTGCACCATCACACTACCATCTTTAGATTCTAAGAGATGAACACCAAGATTAGCAAAGCGGCGAATATCCTTCACCAATTCCAACTTTGCTTCCTCCACATGAGCCAGACTACCCATGGATATCCTGCTAAGAGCATAAACTACCACATTAGACTTACCTGGGTGGTAGAGAATACTATTATCATCATTGTTGAGAAGCTCAAGCTATCTCTATTACCTAAGTTTTACCTCTTTCTGATTGAGCATCTACTGAAGAGTCTTGTGATCATAAAAGATATCAACGTTAACACCATACAAATAATGATGCCATATTTTCAAAGCAAACACAACCGCCAACAACTCCAAATCACGAGTAGGATAATTCCTTTCATATACCTTCAACTGCCTGGAAACATAGGTAATCACCTTACCATGCTGCATTAAAACACAACAAGGCCCTCCCTGAGATGCATCACAATAAACCACAAACCCATCATTGCCTTTCATCAAAGTCAGGATTGGATCTGAAGTTAACTTAGTCAAAAGAGCAGCTATCAAAGAAAAACTTTCCCAAATCGCCTATAATACTTGGCTAAACCCAAGAATCTCTGAATATTAGATGGAGTCGTGGGCCTAGGCCACCTCTTCTCAATAACAACCTTTTGTGATCCACCATGATCCCTTCACTAGAAATTATGTGACCCAAGAAAGTCACATCATTCAATAAAAATGCACATTTAGAGAACTTGGCATACAACTATTGTTCCTTTAAGGTCTGTAATACCACATGGAGGTGATTAGTATGATCCATCTCACTCTTTGAATAAACCAAAATGTCATTAATAAACACAATGACAAAGAGATCCAAACCCTGACTGAACACTCTGTTCATCTAGTCCATAAATGTTGTCAGACATTAGACAACCAAAATTACATCACCAAGAAATCAAAATGCTCATACTGAGTACAAAAATCTGCATTAGGGATATCCACCTTCATAATCTTAAATTGATGGTACCCAGACTAAAGATCTATCTTAGAGAAGAACTTAGAACCTTGCAACTGGTTAAACAAGTCATCTATATGAGGAAGAGGATTCTTGTTCTCGACCGTCACCTTGTTCATCATTCTTTAGTCAGTGGACATTCGTAGTAAACCATCCTTCTTGCGTACAAACAACACCGGTGCAAACAATGGAGAAACACGAGGACCAATAAACTCCTTGTCCAGAAGATCCTTAAGCTTCTCTTTGAGTTCCCATAACTCAGTCGGAACCATTCTATATAGAGGAATAGAAATTTAACGATTGTCCAAAAGAAAATCAATACCAAACTCTATTTCACTAGTCGAAGAACACCACGAAGATCATCCAAAAAGACCTATGGAAACTTATTAGCCATCATAAAAGGACCTTTTGAGTTAGAATCTTTAACCCAAAACTAGTGATAAAGACAACCCTTTGATATTAACCTATGAGCTCTATGATAAGAAATAAACCTCCCACTAGGAGCTAAGGAACTACCTTCCCATTCTATAATCGCTTCACCAGGAAAATTAAAGATAACCTTACGGGTCTGACAATCCAAAGATGCGTAACAAGAATGCAACCAATCCATACCCAAAATTATATCGAAATCTACTATATCCAACTCAAACAAATCCGCCAAGTTCTGTATGCTACCAACAGATATCACCCCCCCTATAGACTCTCTAAGCAATAACTGAGTCATCTACTGAGGTAAAAATAGAAAAAGGATCTAAAATAACTTCCGGATCAAAACCAAAAGACATGGCCACATATGGAGTCACATAATAAAGAGTGGACCTCAGATTAAGAAAATAATATATATAACAAGAGAAAAGTTGTAATGTACTAGAAATAACATTAGGTGATGCCTTGGATTCCTGTTGGGATGCCAAAGCATAAATCCTATTTCGACTAACACTAGAACCAAAAGAAGTAACAGAAGCAGCTTCCCCACCTCTAGGTGCAAGAGCAAAAGATAAAGCCATAGGAATGTTACTCTCCCCCGTAGCAAGTTTGTTAACCAGACAATCCCTGGGTCAATGGCCTACTTGGCCACACTTGAAACATTTTTTCCTTTCTTCCTCGCAATAACCCTGATGAGGACGACCATAAATTTCACAAGAAAGACACAAGGAAATTGACTGACCTCTACTCACCTGAGATTGGGCTTATTATGCCTGAGAATTGTCACCACCTTGATGACGTCTGTCTCATGACTGATAAGGAGCACTAGTAAAAAAGGAGCCAGAACTTCCCACTTCTTTTTCTGCCGCTTACCACCATCTCTACCACCTCTGAGAGAAGCACCTTCCTAATCAGAAAACGCTCTCCTCTTTCCCTAACTATCCTCAAACTCTGCCTGCCTTCTTTTCTCCTCCTCAACTTATCGGATATGAATAGTCAACCAAGAAGTATCCATATTCTTAATCAGCAAAGCAATCATACTCTCCAGAATCAAATATCTATTCAACCCAGAAGTGAACTTCCTCATTTTGGACATCATAATATCAACCACTGAGTTAGAAGCATACCTTTATAGCTGATGGAACTTCAAAGCATATTCCTTTACTGGTATTCTTCCCTGCCTGAGGTTCACAAACTTCTCCTTCTTAGTTTCTCTCAACTCATGAGGAAAGAAATGATCCAAGAATGCAATAGAAAAAACCTCCCATAACCCTTCCTCATCCATATTACCTCTATCCCTATCCCACTCCTCATACCACTGATAAGCAATATCCTTGAGCTGCTAAGCTGCAAAGTTAACCCCCTCTACATTAGTAGCTTGCATCCCCTAAAATATTTTTTCCATCTAATCTAAGAAGCCTTGTGGATCCTCCTATACCTTCATGACAGAAAGGTTGGAGGACCTATCTTCATAAATTAACCATCCCTTGTGGTCTCAATAGATAAACCACCAATTGCATCTCACCCCGCCTGAGAAGCAACCAGTTGGGCAATAATATTAATTGACTGACAAAATTCTGCATTTGTCACGTTTCCCTAAGGGACCTGAAGAGAACTAGCCAAAATCGGATGAACTCTAGTACCATTAGGAGTAGGACCATAAGATCAAACATGTACTACAGACATAGGACGTACCCATTGAACATTATCCCCGGATGGGATAAAAGAATTTCCTTGTGTTCCAAATCTAGAAGGCATGATCTGAAAGATGAACAAACAAAGATTAGAGAGGATTCCAAGATTCAGAACTCAAGCTTAAAGATAGAACAACAAGAAAGTGAAAATACCTAAATGCCTTGTAGCCTTTCACTTATGAATGTGGAACTCTTCACACCCCTAAAAGATACTCTAATCGACATATCTTTGTGGACTCCAAATTTACCATAAACCTAGGTTCTCATACCAATTTCACATGACCTGACCCTAGACCTTGTCGTAATGGGCATCTCAAGTCCAACAAAGACCAAGGACCACACCCTGTTACCCAACCCTTCCACCTTTATCCATCCTTTGATGGGCTGAATTTCAAATATATAACAAGATAGCATAAATATTCTCATCAAGACTCTGGGATAGGGACACAAAAGTGACCGACCCAACTGAGTCCAACCATATCATACTAACCGCCCAACCGCACCAAACCAAGCCATAGGCCATAAACTAGGCCTTAACCAAATAAGTTAGACAAAGTTTTATATGATTATTCCCAAAATGTAATATGATGAAAAACTAATAAATCATGTGATAAGGTTTAAGTCCACCAGCCTATTCCAATACCAAGGCCGACACCAATACCAATCCTACCTATACAAACCCCCCAGGATTACCACAAAGCCTCTATCCAAAAGAGTAAGCAAATCCAATTGGGACTGCCCCCAACCATGGCCAAAACCTATATCTAAAATAAAAAAATGTCTAAAGGAATCCATATTATTAAATGATGTATTTAGAAAGGAATAAAGCTTACCACATCAGTTCAAATATTGATACTGAATTTGTATGCTAAATAGGAGGAGTAGAATGGTTTATTCTTGCATAGTGTAGGCATATAGCCTCTAGTAGATGGGGTTAACGAGTGATCGCTAGAATGAATCTCAAGATAAGGATAAAATAATGCTAGTTATAAATCCAACTAAAACCATCCATAATGCATACAACCATACATATATAAGTATCGGGAAATGGAATCGAGTTTAGCATGCATTGAAATCATTTACTTGGGCTGTGTAACTTGGCTGTCCTAAAATAACCATGGGCAATATGGTTTCAGCTCCCCCTACTTAATCGGACCCAATGAGTATAGCTGCATGAGATAGGAAGTATCCCATGGGATGACTAGTTCATACCCAACAGTGTTCCATCATGCACACGGTCTACTAAGACCAATCCTAATATCGACAAATATGAGTTTCCAGTTTTGGTCCCTCCGGGATCACCACCTTCCACGGCTTTTCTAAACATATCTTCATTAATGCCCAATTAAAACTATTTCAAAATAACTAACCAAATCCATTTACCATTTTATTAACCAAGGCCAATATTAGTGGTATCATCATACCACCCCTTACTTGAAAGTAATATACATAGCCAAACCATTTAGGTTAAGGGGACTTTCAAGTGCCCTTCCATCCACCATATTAAACCACTTGGGAGACTTCTATATTCCCCACAAGCATACCCATTTAGCCATTGGCCTTTTCAAATAATTTAAACCATGCAAAGTTCCTTTACTAAGTTTAAATCATGCAAGAGTTCCATTAAAAGAAGTCAATACAATAAACATATCCTTATAAACATTTTATCAAACACCTTGGGGGCATAATATAACCAAAACCAATTCCAAAGACCATTAAACCATTACCATACAATCTGATTGTACAAAACCACCATTAATGTATATTAAACCATAATTAAAACCATAGGGAACCATAACCAAGCATTTAATAACAAAATCCCTAAATAATAGTTGAAAGGCATAATCATGACATAGTAAAATCATGAAATCAATCACATAAACCGTGCCTTTAGTTGAAATTACAATGAGGGAAGAGAATCATACCTTATACCAAAGAACTGTTGGAAATAAATAATCAAGACAAACCACAAAGCAATCCTCAAGATAAAATCCAAGCCTTCTTACCCCAAAATCTCTTGAGATAAATATGAAGTGTTTTTTGGAATTATTTCTAAGTATTAATGAACAGAATAATATGGTAAATAACCTCTTAAGTAAATTAAGAGTCATAGGTCCTAATTATGATAAGAAGGGAAATGTCCAAAATAGCCTCACTTAAATACCTTAAAAATCCAATTACAGGGATACGACTAACCCATATAAGTCTTATCTTCTTATACGATCGGTACTCACCATTTGTATCCAAGCCTTAATATTGGATCAGACACTGTGCAGTATAAGACTCATCCAACCAAGTCGTAACCATAGTATACGATCCATACCCAAGCCCTGATATGACTCGTACCAAGCCCTTATGGATTATACCCCTAAGTCGTACCTATTTCATGGGCCAAAATATTCCTCTCAACTAAAACTGGTCAGTATACGACAGGACCATACCACTCATACCCCAACATATGGCTAATACCCATGAGTTGTATTGGGTCCAGAGAATAAAATTAAAAGAAATTCTTTATGGGTCAAAACCTAGGATGTTTCAGTTATAGAGTAGTTGCATAAAATATTTACTAAATTCTTTTTGAGAAAATAAGGTGGAGAATAAGGAAACCATTGGATAAGTTGGGAGGATATGTATTATTCTCAAAAAGCGGGTAGAGTGAGTTTTAGATCTCAGAAAGATATGTCAGAGCTTTGTTTGCGAAGTTATGGTGGAATTTTTGAGTTTCTACTTCATCTTTATGGGGATCTTTTATATGGAATAAATACTACAAAAAGCTTCATTCTACCATTGCTTGAGGTACAGGTGCTTCACAGGTGTGGAAAATAAAGATTTTAGTAAGAGAAAAAGTGGATCATGAGATATGGTAGCAAATAAAGTCTGGAAGTGCATGTTTTTGGTTTGATAATTGGACTAGGTTGGGAGCTATGTATTTTTTGTGAAGATGAAATAAGGGGAAATATGGAAAAAAAGTCAAACACTTTATAAAGAATGGAAAGTGGGACAAATATAAGTTAATGAATAATATTTTGGTGGATATGGTTGAGCATATTATTGAACATAGCAACTAGAGATTGATTGAGGATGTTAATGAAAATACATGGTGGGTGAGGGATGATAGTGGTAGATTCTCAATAAAGTCAGTCCATAGAATCATGAGAGCCAAAAGAAAAGAGAAACACTGGCTGACTAATATTTGGATAGAGGGGTTGCCTTTTATGATAAAAAAATTTCATTGAAGGCTTTGGAAGAGGAGAATAACAACTGATTACAATATCAAAAGAATGAAAATTAACATAGTCTCTAGGTGCTATTTTTATGAGGAATTTCAACGGGAGATAATGTCTCACCTTTTTTCTAACAGATCCCATAGCCCAAAATTTATGAAAACAACTTGCTACATGTGTAGGTATTCAGGTGGAGAATATGCATCTACAACAAAAAAGGGCAGCCCGGTGCACTAAAGCTACCGCTATGTGGGGTGTCCGTGGAAAGGCTCCACCACAAGGGTGCATTGTACGCAACCTTACCTTTCATTTCAACTAAAGGCTATTTTTAAGGCTTGAACCCATGATGTCCTAGTCATATGGCAGCAACCTTACCTGTTAATATGAATCTATAACAAATCATCAGAAAATGATGGGAGAAGAAGGGTCCAGGGAAACTAACAGCAGTCCTGAAAATTATCCCTCCTATTCTTTTATGGGAATTATGGTAGAGAAGAAAGGTGAAGAGACATGATAGGATATATAGTTATGACAAACTCTGCCATCAGATTTAAATGACTATTTATCAATTTATCAAATTTAAACATATAGAGACACAAGCCAACTTTCTATTACCATATGGTGAGGTGGAATTTTGTAGTTTCAGATTGGGTTAAGTGTAATATTGATAGGGAAAGTAGAGGAAACCCAAGGAAAAATGGTTTTGGTTTCTACATCAGAGATAGTTGAGGGGATTTAATATTTGTAGAAGATGAGGTAATTTTATTCACAACTAATATGGAAGCAGAAACAGTGGCTCTACAAAATGGTCTGAGGGAATGCAAACATAAAAGGCTGAACAGAGTCATTTTTTAAACTGAGTCACCAAGTTTAAGGAATGTAGTGATAAAGCAATGGAAGATCCCTTGGAAAATAGTGGAATAGTTTGATTTGGCAATTAACCAAGAACAACACATTTAAATTTAGTGGTTTGAACATTTAACAACAGATTGCAAAGGAATATTGAACCTGGATAAGGCACAGGTTGCATCGTTGGGAATTAAAACAAGGAAAATAAACATCATCAAACATGAACAGACATAAAGAAACCACATTGAGTCCCCATAGCTATACTATTAAAATAATATTTTTCCAATTAAAAGGCTACATAACTGTGTGTACTAAGCTACTTAGCCTAACCTATATCATCTAATAAAAAGTATTACCATAAAAATGCGAGGGCCATGGAGTCATATGGGACTATTTTGGGCAGTCACTAAACAAGAGAACTTTGAGAAAGAGCTTTAGGGCATCCTATTTATCTCCTCCACTGATTCACCTAAGAATGACAGTTGGCATGAAGAATCAACGAAAGAACAAAAGAGGATGGGTTATTAAGGATTATTCACATACTTGTTCATTCTTTATTGCAGACCATGACTTAGAATCTCTTTATAAACCACCATAGTTCCTCTTTCTTCCACCAAAAACTTCAGCTGAAAATTAAACAATACAAGATCGAAAGATGGAACAACCAAAAGGAAAGCAACAAAAGAAGAATGAGGAAGTGGACCTACCTTTATGAGCTGATGAAGATAATCTCATACACTAATCTCATCCCCAACAATGTTGATAACCTAAAGCTGGAGCAAAAGAAATCTAGAATTGATATGAGCTTCAAGCTGTGCCATTAACGAAGGTTGTTGGAATACCCTAATTTTAGAAACCCTTCTCTACTCATTTATATAGAGGGTCAAGTTTTGGACCTGACCTGCATAGTGTTTGGACCATTTTTGATGTTTCTTTTCCTGTTGGACTATTTTTTGTGGGCACAGTTGAGTTTATTTTTGTATAGACTTATTAGTTGATGAATAAAAAGGGCACTGCGTAAAAGTTAATTAAAAAAGTACCCACTTCTAATCATGTACCCCTATAATAACCACCCTCAACTTAGACAATTTTCCTGAGTTAAGGTGTACAACGACCAAGGACGATTAATGCCAAAAAAGGTTCATTCTAACTAGACTGGAAAAAAAGGTAAAATTTGGAAAATGGGTCTATACTAGTTCAAAGTAGGGTTAAAGCAATACTTAATCTTATTTGGAAGGTCATTTAGTCTAATAGTGGATAAATTCAAGAACGTCCTATGATCCTCTCCTATCCAACTATCCTACAACCTGGGCAATACTAACAAAGACAGTCCAGATTCAACACATAAGGGAAACTAAGTAAGAATCACAAACACACATAGAATTGGGTTGCATCACAAACTACTACCTATTTGGTTCATGCAAATGCTAGCTCTGATTATTATGTCCCTTATCCTAATGCCATAACAAGATCCACAGTGGTCACATATATAAGCACTTCACATAAATTTTTTAGAGTGGTATCATTTTTTCTTGAAAACACTCAAACATAAGCAAAATACATCAACTTCCCTATGGTACTTATTTTTCTCCTAGTAAAACAAAAACAACATAAAACATCATTAAACAAAACACAATACACCCTAATAATATAGTCTCTACTAAGAATTAACCCTGAGGAAAAGAGACACTATAACAAAAACCACAAAAGCACATCAAGACCCATAAGTAACCTCAACCCCATCAAATAGACATCCATTGTTCCCAATGCATTAGGACATTATAAAATAAGAGAGTTAGGAACATACCTATCTCACCTTAGGTACGCAGATCATATTTCAATTGCACTTACATGAATTAACACAAATCCAAAAATAACAAAAATACCTTAGGTTTCCTTCCAAGAAGCCCTTGATTTAACATAGTGGCACAAATAATGTACCTTGAATACTTAAAACTCATTAAGGTAGCTAAATGGTTGGCCTCCAGGGTCATCAACATAACTTATTATCTAAACCACCCTCATGTCAGTCGGTTGCTTTATGGTTCTGCGAACACTGAATGTGACCTCCTCATCATTCAAACTAAACTTAAGATCCTCTTTCTCCATATCCACCAATCCTCTACTCATGGACAAAAAAAATCTCCCCAAAAATTATGGGTATCTTAATATCAACTTCTTAATCCAAGACAATAAAGTTATTTGAAAAGATGATTTTGTCCACCTTTACAAATACATCAACTTACATACCTACAAGTCTCTTTATTGTATGATCTGCCATTAACTTGTAACAACCCAATTTTCTTGAATCAGAACATCACACGGTGCTCATGATTGCAAAGGACAACAAGATAACCCTCTAGTGATATCTATACTTGAGAATTGTGTCTTATAGATAATAAATATGGAAACTGGCCATGAGGTTCAAAACATCTAAAAATACTCAAAACTAAAAAAATTAATACTAATGCATCTGTCCAAAAAGTCTCTAAATTGTCTGAACTATGGAGTTGATGGGACATGTCCCCAACTAACTCCATATACTAAAAGTAAACTAAATATGATGCGATAATAAGATAAGGATCATCTTCGGCTACAGATGACTCACTGTTATATCTACTACTACTGACTGGGACTGAGTTGCTAAGGGTACTCTGGATGTCATGCCTCTGAACATGTGGTGTCAAATAAAACACCATAGCTCAAATGCATTAGTACGGGAATGTACTAAGTATGAAGATAAGGTAAGGCTAAATTCAAGGGCTTATGCATGAACAATTACTTAACTAAATAATCATGAGAATACTGAATGAGGACATATGCATGAATGCACAGACCATAACTGAAAACATCGCAACTCGAAATACTAAAACTTAAATATTGATTTACTAACATTTGAACTCACTACTAATATTGAGATACTGAACAACTGAATCTCCCTATATAGAAAATTGAGTACTGAAATCGAGATCAGTCTCATCTAATGAGTGATCTCAGAAACTAATGATATTGAAGCTGATTAACTTAATCTACTCATATCAATGAATGAAAGCTGAGCTTACTACTCTCGAATGACTGAATCTAAGACCAAACCTCTCTAACGGATGATCCCTGAATCTACTATCAATGATAAGAAAAGATTATGCCTGAGATTAATCCTATCTAGCGGAAGATCTCTGAATCTGATAATGAGAATACTCAACTAAATCTGAGACTGAGATCAAGCCTATCTAATGGGTGATCTCTAGATCTTATAATGAGATTACTCAACTGAATCTGAGAGTGAGATCAAGACTATCTAACGGGTGATCTCTGGATCTGATAATGAGATTACTCAACTGAATCTGAGACTGAGATCAAGCCTATCTAATGGGTGATCTCTGGATCTGTTAATAAGATTACTCAACTGAATCTGAGAAAGTGATTAAGCCTATCTAATGGGTGACCTCTAGATCCAATAATAAGATTAATCAACTAAATATAAGACTGAGATCAAGCCTATCTAATGGGTGATCTCTGGATCTAATAATGAGATTACTCAACTGAATCTGAGACTGTGGTCAAGCCTATCAACGGGTGATCTCTGGATCTGATAATACTGATACTAAATATCTTTATGTTAGACAATGCCTATCTAGCGGGTGGTCCATGAATTAATGTAAAAATCTAAGTTCCTTACCGATCTAGGTGACTATACCCGACTATCCTGATTTTGGAGTTCTACTCTGAAGATTGATAGTGAATCTGCAACTGTGGGAATCCTCACTTAACCGACAAGACCCAAATCTAAACTGGTGGGGTCCAACCTATAACCACAGATGGAAGGGTGTCAATACCGTGCCATAGGTAAATACCTCAACTCTGGTCAAGCTTATCTAACGGCTGACCGTTATAGGAAATCAAGCTTAAGGTAGTATAATAGTCAAGCCTAATTCTAATGGGTGACTCCTGCTCTTGCGCGGGCTACGCAGTTCTGGAGTTCAGGGTTTGCTCTTAACGACTCTGCCTCTCTAAAGGGGAGTCGCTATCAAAAAGACTCTCTAGCTCCTACTCCCTACTGAAAGACTCTGAATTTATTCTTAACTGAACTTAAACTGAGCTGAATCTAATATTGATAATATTTCTCAAATGATCTGACTGAGTTAAGATAAATTCACTTGGTTCCATATCTGACAAAATATTACTAAATCTTGTTATCTGACTAAATGATACTGAGCGCTGAAAAGATTACTCAAATACTACTGAGGTCTGAACTGAACACTTAAATACTACTAGATATGAGCTGAGTACTAAACTGAGGCTAGAATATTAGTGATACTGAGATTACTTAACTTCTGTATCTATCTGAGAGTACAAAGTTCTATAACTTATTAAGTTCTAATAATTGTGGCTTGACTGAGATTATCGTGAAAACTGACACTGGATCTAGACTGCAGCTAAATTTTCAGGTATAAATACCCCCAGGACGTAATAACATAAAAGTAAAACTTAACCATTCTTGAATAATCAAGACCATGGACATTAATTCACCATAACAATCACTAAAGCATCTTCTCAATCATTTAGAAATCATTAACATAGGGAAATATGTCATTGGTCTTGCATCAAACACTTATAATGTATTAAAGTTTTAGCATGTATCGAGGAGAACATAATTGGGGGAACTTCATTCTATCATTTCACAATTCATTCACTAACTCTTTTCAACAAACACTTGGCATGCATGGGCTTGCACAAAATTGGGGATTTATAGTCAACATGCTATAATGGCTCTAATTCCTTCATATAAGCATTTTCTCAAACATATGGGGATCATGCTTTGCTTATTCAACAATTTCTACACTTAATTTAAATGATCACATCACTTAACAAACAACTTGAAGACGGTTTATTATGAACATCACATGAATATCACATATTAGGGTCAAATCTTGAAACCACATCAATAAAACATGAATTAAAACCCAATAATAGCATGAACTCCAATTTCAATTCACATAAATCATGACAACTCATAAACATAAGATCTTTGAAATTTAGAAAATGGTTCTTGAGATTTTTGGATGAAAGGGACCTAAGAATCAACATCTGCATAACTTAGGAAACTCTTTCTTGAAGGCTCTTGGAGAGATTCTTGATTTCTTGATTTCTTTTGATTTTTTTCTTGAAGAAAAGAAAAGGGTTTTGATTTTGTAAAAACCCTATCTTTTGATGTTTAAGAGGAGAAATGATGTTGTAAACCTTGAACGAATATAAATAGGGGCTGAAAAGAGTGGGAGAAATACTAAAAATCCATTTTAAAAAATGAGTTAAAAATACTGAACGGGTGTTGCGACGGTCGAAGCGATGGTCCGTCGCTAGTCTGACGATCCGTCGGATCGTCCTCCACATGTCGGTCAGAAAAAGAATACACTGCCATGATGCGATGATCTCAGCGATGGTCCATCATAAACCCGATGGTTTGTCAGATCGTCCGTCACATGTTGGCCAGGATGACGCCACACTGACTCAGCGGTGACGGTCCTAGCAACGGTCCATCCAGCCTTGATGGTCCATCGTCCTGGCCATCATACTTAGGCCAAGAAAGGGAGTCACTATCTTGGTTACAATGGGATGGGAGACGGTCAGTCGCAAGCTCGACGGTCCGTCAACCCGATCGTCGTACCTAGGCGGTTCTGACTGCTTTAAGTAAAATGGCCATAACTTCCTCGTTCGATGTCTGATTTTGACGAAATTGGTATCGACAGAAATATTATTCAATTCTATACGTTACAAAAAGTCTATATTATGGAAATTATACACGGTTCAAAATATTTCTAACTTGGGAAGACACTTCTCAATCTTTTAGGGTCGGATTTATGCTTCACTGAACACGCTCTAAGGCTCAGACTACAAGAAAATTTTGAGGTGTCTTATATAACCACTACATTATCATTGATTTGGGAGGTCTCAAGACTTACTATTTGACCAATGCCAGTGGCATCAAGTTAATATTGGAACCCAAATAAAACTGGGCTCTTTAAAATTTAGATGTCCTATTAGTGTAAGGAATTGTGAAAGCATCAGGATCAGATTTATTTTAGACCAGAGATCAAGATATAATCACACTACAGTGATGCAACCCACCAATGTTCTCATAAGTGACAACTCTCTTCTTTGTTACCAAATTCTTTATAAATTTTGCGTAGCTAGGCATCTTCTCAAGATATTCCAGAATAAAGATTCTCAAACTCAACTCATTCATCTTAACAATGAAATTTTTATACTTCCCTTCTTATTTCTTCTATTGTAACCTCTGAGGAAAAGGGGGTCGTAGAATAATCTTTACTATAGGCTTGACTTCATTCCCCTTTCCTTTGTCCTCCTCAACTCTTTTATCACACTCGTTGATTATTGTGATGACTCACCACTAGACATCAACTTCTTAAATTTTTTTTCTAGTTCCTTATCTACATCAACAACATCATCCTTAGCTTCATCAACTATAGGCATTTGAGGATCAACGATTGTCTTACCATTGCGAGTGTTGATGGCCACATAGTGACTGTCATTCTTGGGATTCTTCATAGTATTACTTAGAAGAGTGATTGATTGATCCAGATTCAAGGTCACTGACATCTAACCAAATTGCTGCTCAAGTTTCTTGATAACAGTAGCATATGATTCCACTTTCTAGGTCAAACTTGAATATCTGCATTAATCTCTTTAAGGTAACTCTCTTGACTTTCTAAACCTTAATCGGCTTAGTGAGTAATACCTCTATTCTGACTCAGTGTCATATCTCCCTAGTAGAACATATGCACCACTCATCTCCTTATAATCATCCTTACACCTCAACTCACCATCTCTCTCTACTTCGATCCTTATATCTATCCCTATAGTAATTCTGACCTTGGTTCCTTTTCTTCAAGTACTAATTTCTTGGAGTAGACAATTGTCCTTTGGATCTAAAACCCATAAAATCTCTATTGAGATACTTTTCCTCTTTATCCATATCAGAATTATATGAATCAGAAGCATTACCTTGTGCGCCCATAGAATTCACCTTCTCAAAATTCATAGTTGTAAAATGCTTCATCAGTAACACAATTTCCGTCCTCAGCAACACAACCTTTTTAGCCATTGAATCATCTATAACTCTATTCCAGAAGCATCAATAACATAAGTGTCGGCACCTCTCTCTACCCCCAAGTATGCCACCCTCAATTGGTAAGAGAGATTTGATCTAAGATTTCTGATACTACATCTCAACATAGGTTCATGAATGATCTGCCAATAATAGTGTCTGCAATATCTTTGGAACTGGTATTCAGGACATTATAGAAAATTTTCAGTAGATTTCTCCCTGAAATTCTATGATTAGGCACCATCATCAACTTCTTCTTAAATTAAAACCATGCCTCATACATTGATTTACAATGTAATTGCCTGAAATTATAGATCTCGTTCTTCAATTGCAGTATTCTGGAAGAAGGTAAAAAATCATTTCCGAACTGCTATAGAAACTCATTCTAAGTAGTAATGGACCCACGAGGTAGTTCCCCTATCCATAATGTTGCTTCACCAATTAGAGAGTATGGAAAAAATCTGAGTTTCCAAGATTCATTATCCAGCTCAGGTATATTATATAAAGTGTAAATTCTAACAAAATTTATGAGGTGCATGTTTGCATCATCATTCGGCAGGCAAAAACATCTTCCAGATTTAACAATTATGTCATAGCACTAGTAATATCAAACTTCACTCCCCAAGGCAATGTGGGAGGAATGATTTCTCCTATCTTGATAAAATCTTAAAACCCATATCTTCATCTTGATTTTCATATGATGGAAAATGTTAAACAACTGGGGGTACTAGAGCTATATCTATTTTACCTCTATCGAGTTCTGCTCAATGATCAACTTTTTATCTTTGTCTTACCTCCAGAGTTACATGTTGGGTAGCCTTATTATCCCTTCTCATATTTCCTTTCTCTAATAATCGCACAATGGTTTATGCGTAGTCTCCTAAAAAACATGGAGAGATTAGGGAGGAAAGTCAAGTAGATCATCTTGAAGCCCCTCATAATGACTTTCATAATTGTCATCCCACATCTTATGATTCTGTTATAGGATTCTTTCTGGCTCTGGATCAAATGGGATCAAGGTATTTCCTTCAATTCTAGTATTGGGCATACACCAGCGTCTTCCCCAAGAAGAATAGAAAAGTAAAACCTAATAACCTCAAAAACATCAAGCTATAAATCCATAATTATATTCATCATCAATAATGCAAAAATTTAATGTCAAGAAAACTATACCCTCTAAGAAGATATGATGTGATTATTTATTATAGTAACCCAACTTGTTTGGGGTCGATCCCATAGGAAATAGGTCAAATATATCTCACAAACTTGGTGAAGTAGCTGAAAGTTGAAAATATAAATTGGGGAAATTTATAGTAACCAGTAAAGAGTAACAAGTCTTAATTGTCGTGGGTTGTAATCAATCTTAGATGAACACTAGCATTGTTTTCCCCCTGGTTTCTTAACTCTATAGATTTGTCGTGGTCTATTAAACTATCACAATATCTTACACGCAGAATCTGATAAGTTATGTATCACTAACCGTCTTGTGAATTTCACTCTTTACCTTTCGAGTCTCAGAGTGTCGCCTTACTAACCCTTATCTTAGATCTCAGATTAACTATTACCTTTTTGTGTCAAGTTAATTATTTGAGGGTTGATAGCCTCAAATTACTATCATGATCTTCTTTCCCAAATCTCTACTTCTCTTGCAAATTAAGTAGTGAATACAAGTAGGTTTTTAGCATTGACCACCGCTAAGAAAACTATTAAATCGAAGACGATCATAATATATGCAAGAGTATTGATCAAGAACAATATTTCACTTTTTCTACTCAGTTATTCCACTAGGGCAGCCACACCCTAGCTAAGGAATTTAGCCTTTCATAGTTTTAAGAAATTCCTTGTAATTCATAAAAAAGCATAGCAATAATCTCACCCCAAGAATAAAACACAAAGTCTCAAATTAATAATCAACAAAAAACCAAGAACAAAGTGATTCCAAGATCTAAAGTCAATCTGGAATTCAATGTATGTTTCTAAATAATATAAGTGCATAAACTAATTAAAGAACATCAAAAGAGTATTTACACAATAAATAAAACCCCTAGAAATCTAAACAAAAATATACAGGGAAAACTAAGTCGGTGGCCACTTATGGACCAACCTATTGGTCGTAAGTAAAGCCAACACAACGAAGTTGACAAGTTTTTTCTAATCTTCAGTATGCTTCAGTACTTGTCCCCACACTGGCACTTATGGAGCATATGTGGTGCTTACATCCCGTAGGTAGCCTCCTCGTAAGTACCAGTGAAATCTTCAAAATTTTAGAGCCTATAATATTCAATATCTGCTACTTGTGATGGAACTTACTGCATCGTATGTAATAATTACGGGTCATAAGTTACCCTTTGTCAGTGTTAGTCAAAAACTTCATCTTGTAGGGTCTCTGAACTTAGAATTTTTGAAACTTATGAAGCTAATCACGGTGGCATAAGTAGTACTTACGCCACGTAGGTGACATCATAAGTGAGATATTATACATACTTAAACTACTTTTCTTATTTTTTTGCTCTCAAAACCTAGTTTCCTAAAAAATAGACATAAAAACACATCATATCTACAAAAACAAACCTAAGTACTTGCATATAATTTGGTTTTACGCATTGAAAGTTCCATGAAACCATGGCACATCATTTTGAAATTATGACTGAGAGATATTTAATTTGGTGGGTTTTGATCCCCCTAAATTCTTATATTGTAGTAAGAATGCTTGTTTGAATTGACGCTAGTGTAAACTTAGCCTAAAACTAAGTCGATAAGTATACTTTCAACTTAACTTTATTCTAGGGGTATTGTATTACCTTAGTACATTTCAAATACACTCCTATAATAAATAATTTCCTAACACATGTAAATTCATATACCTTTCTAATAGATATTTTCAGTAACAACAAAATTGGTCGTTAGATTAGGGTCTCTTTTTGGGTAGTACTATTTTTCCTTATGTTAGATGATTATTATACTGTAGTACTAGATTTACCCTTTTTAATTCCATGGGATGGGATTGAGATGCTTAGTCTTGGTTCGGGTAGGTGCTTACCTTAGGTTGGGTTTTTGGGACTAAAAGTGGACCCCACCGTCCCTTTATACAAAAATCTTATGATAACATTCTTTTTGACCTAAATGATCATATAACTATTTACTTAGGTTGTTACCTGGGCTTGGTCTCACTTCAAAATTAGTACATGTCTATTTAGCTTCGTTACCTTAGGTAGAGTAGTATTTAACCTAAAACTACAATTCTAGCTTATTAATTGGAATCTACTTCTCCGTAATAGTTTTGAATGACTAACACTAGAATTTATAATTAAATCAACTTGAGATGGACTAAAATCTTGGGATATCACTAATTTTATCTTAATTTGTTGTTCTAGTTTGAGTCCGACATTTACTACCATGATATTATTCTCTAGTTCAGGTTCGAGTTTAACATTTATTACCTTTACTAATACCGGTTTTAGATTGGAAATTTGATATATATAGGTAAGTTTTGTGTTTATGGTTGAAAGTAGCATTAGGTATACATATCACACATATTATCATTTTTTGTTCGTTATTGTTTTTACATAATCCTTACATTAGTGATTTATGAGATTTGAGCTATACAAGATTGACATATATGACTACTTCATTGTCTTATTTATTAAATGAAGAATTTATGCCATGAGTTGTATATTGTTATCATGAAATGATAATTTCTAAGTGTTTTATGATAAGTGTCATGATTTATGTTTTTCTATGAGAATTTTGTCTATTGACTATATATTGATATTGAGCTTGAGAGTCGAGAATGCGTTCTATGATGTTTTCTTGAAGATTTTGATACTTGATATGATTTGATAAGCATGTGTACTTGATGATGATAAAGATTATTTTGAGATTGAGTCGAGTTAGGAATCCACAAGTTGATTATGATTTACAAATGAGATATATATCTCTATTTTAGTCCTCATGATAGACCCTTGAGTTGATTAAGGTGGATTTCCCAACGCGTTCTGAGCTTAATTCTAGGAGTAGTATTTATCACCGAGCGGGAAGTGTGGGTTCAGCGCATCCTACTTCACCAAAACTACGTGCCACCATAGGATTAAGATTAAGGGCCAAAGACCAAGATAGTGATCACTAAAGTTAAGGTTCTACTCCCATGGCAAGGATAGAATAGCTCTCCCCAACGTGGGCAAGACGTTGGACTCTAGGTAAGCTCATATGGTTTATGTCGGTTATAAGAAACTCCTAAGTTCATAATAGTCCAAGTTCCATGAGTTACTAAGTCACTCTAAGTCATGAGTCAAAAATTTTGAGTTGAGTCCAACGATTTATGAGATTTATGAAGCATGTGTTATTATTAATGATTTATGGAAAATATGTTTCAGGTAACTCAAGCAATGAAAGTCATTGTTATCAGCATGCATGATTTTCTTATACATTTATGATATTATTTAATTGTTGCATGCACCCCCACATACTCAGTACATTCCCAAGTACCGATTCATATACTCTACTGTGTTCTATATTTTCTCGTGATGTAGGTTCAGGTGCTCAGTCTCAGTAACGATAGTGATATTCGAGTACCTCCATCTACATTCATATAGTTGGTTAGTCCTTATGGTTTCAGGACCTATGTCCCAGATTTTTGTCTTAATAGTAGATGGTGGTTTATTTCCAGATCAGTACGAGTCAGTTGGGGATCTCTCCCAATGGCTCCTCAGTCTTATGTAGTAGAGGCTTTGTCAGACTAGAGTACCAGTAAGTACAAAACTTTGGTATTTTGATTGTACAAGATAGTATTTCTTCGTATTCTAGTATGTTCATGACATGATTATTATTCCTTATTACAGCTTGATTATTGTCATAGTGAGTTATAGAAGTGATGACAGGCACAGAGGGTTAGCTTTAGGCTACGTGTGGCCTTAAGCACCGTGTGACGTCTTGGGATGGGATCTTGGGACGTTACAATAATGCCTACTGAGTAACTCATACTACACTTTTTCATTTATTTTTGATCTAGATCTGAAATACCCTGGGTTTAGGACATTTAGAAAATTTCCTGTATTTTTGGTTTTTGGTCAGGGTACGACTAGCGTGTACAAGTCGTATGCTATGGTATGGTTTGTAAGGTTGGTCTTATACTAACTATTATTGGTTGTTGGGTTGGATTGGTTTCTGGAATAGGTACATCTTAAGTTGGTACTAGTCGTATTGTCAGATATGGGTCATATGGTTTCGGTTTTCCATCACTTAATCAGAGACTTAGTGAAGTAACATGGATCTGAGTATGAGTGTCTCTCCATGGGTGATGATATAGGGTGCAAGTTGTATTGTCCCACTCGTACGTTGGACAGTGTTAACTCCTCTTGGTTTTGTTATGGGTATGGGTTGAGGTACTAGTTCTATCCTTAGATATGGTTTATCTTGAATGTTCATATGTTGACTAGTGTGGGTGTAAGGGAGGTCTAGGATATGATTGGTGGGTACCATTTGCATTGGAGGGTTCATTTAGTATGGTGGAGTCGTACCCACCTGCGGGGATTTTATGCAATTAAGTTTGAGGTAATCTAGATATTTTCCCTCATAACCCATTATGACCCCACGACTTATATCACACTTGGGAGATTAATTGCCTATTATTTAAATCTAAAACACTTAGAAACACTTTATAATTCTCTCTAAGTCTCTTCGGTAAGGAAAGGTTAGGGTTTCATCTAAAAGAGCAATGTGGGGCTTGTTTTGGTGATTTGTCTCCATCATCTTTACAATCTAAGGAAAGATACTTTTCCTTCATTGTTAGTTCCAACTAAAGGAATGTTTTATACAATGTTTTCATGGCATGATTAGTTTATGATTTTGGGATTTTCGAATATGTTTTGGAGTTTAGGTATTAGATGCTTGGTTATGGTTTTCCCATCTTTTAGTTATGTTTTTACATGCTTTAATGGAAATTCGGACAATTAGTTATGATAATGGTTAACTTGTAATTAGAAACACCGTGTCCCCAACATTTTTTTCAAAATACCTATGATAATGTTTTTACTATATTATTGGACTTTTAATGGAACTATTGCATGGTATGGTTTGGTAATGGAACTGTAAATGGTATAAATGGTTTAAACGGATTCAAATGGTTAAACAGTATTGTTTGGTCATCATGGTTATGGTGAATTAAACTTCCTTGTGGCGTACATGGGTTTCCCCCAAGAAAACATAATAGTGGAACACTTGTAGGGTGCATATGATTCCCCCAAGTTAACTTGATAATGTAATCCATGGGTACACGGGAATCCTTTTTACATCAAAAGGTTAGATAAGGACATTGCTTGCATGCTATAGTCGGTATGTAGATACCACTTCTTATAGCCTTTGTTAATAATAATGGAATAATGGTTTAATTGGTTGGAAATGATTTTAATTAGGCAATAATGGCAGGGTGTGATAGCTAACCATGATGGTACGAGTCTAATAGACGAACAATAGAAACTCATGTTTATCGACCTGAGGGGTTTTTCATAGAGACCATATATGATACTAAGAGGTACATAGGAATCCTCCAAGCACACTATACATATGTATCATAGATACTAAAGGTTACTAGGGAAGCCCCTAGTCTTATGATATCTCCTGTTTGAGTGGCACCCATCGAGACCTGTTCAGGGGGTTATACTGGACCCATATATCCTGTGGGTAGATATAGGATGATTAAGCTACAATACCCAAATTAACAGTTTTAATGGCATGTTAAACCCGGTTCCCTTTCTCGGTATAGTTATATATATATATATAAATATATGGTTTGTATGTATATAGTTGGTTTACTTGGTTTTACTGGATGACATTATTTTATCCTTATTGTGAGTATTTCGTAGTATTTACCCACTAACCTATCCTTGGGCGGTTGTATTCCCATGAGATGTAGGGACCGTCCATTCTTCTCCTCCTGATTTATGCTCAGATTCAGGATTAGCTACAGGATTAAAGTGGTGAGCTTCCATATTCCAAAAGGCTCCATTTCACATTCATGGATATTTTTAAACACATTGGTTTATTTATGGATATTGGTTTTGGCTATGGTTGGGGAATGTCCTAATTGAATATTATTTTTACTTTGGTTAGAGGCTTTTGTAGAATTACTATGGGTTGGTATATACAGAATGGATAGTGGTGTCAGCCTTAGTATTGGCATTGGCATTGGGGTTGATGTCGTTGGGATAAATTTCTCATTGTTCCATCCTTTTATATTATGTTATGGAACTTGGTTTGGTTATTGTTATGGTTTAGTTTGGTATGGGTTTTGATAGTTGGACTCATTTGGGTAGGTCACTATTTTAGACATATCCCAGAGTCTGGAAATTGAATAAAATATTCTATCTGTTTAAATAATCAAAATTCATTCAACTCAGGGTATGCGAATGGGATAGTTGGGTAGGTATCAGGGGTGGTCTTAGATCCTAGTTGAACTTGAGATACCCATTATGACAAGGCCTTAGGTCGAGTCATGGGAAGTTGGTATTAGGGATTTAAGTTCATGGTAAATTGGGAGTCCATAAAGTTGTGTTGAGTAGAGTCTCTTTTTAGAGTGTGTAGTGTTCCACACTCATAAGGAAGAGGCTACAAGGCATTTAGGAATCTTTCACTTTCTTCGTATTTTATTTTTAAGATGAAAGGTCTAAGGTTCATTGTAATCTAGGTTTGTTCGATTTTCAGATCACTACTTGATGTTTTAAGGAACAAGTCAACTCTTCTATCCCAACTAGGAACAATGTTTAAGGGACATATACTACTCTGGATCCATTCTCAATCTAGTGGTCAAGTCCTTGATATATTTGGAGTTTCATCAGTTGCTACTATTCCTCCTCAGAGTTAGGTGACTAATATGGAGTTGTGCTAATTAATTCATGTTATTGCTCAATTAGTTGGTGCCCATGCTGAGTGGAATGCATCTGGTGTTTCTTTTACTCAGGCTAAAAAGGTTGGCCAGTTTATGATGATGAATTCTCCTACTTTTACTAGTGTGAAGGTATAGGAGGATCCTCAGGTTTTCCTTTATGAAATTGAGAAAATCTCGAAGGTGATGCAGGCTACAAATGTGGATGTGGTGAATTTTACTGCTTACCATCTTAAGGAAGAAGCGTACCAATGTTACGAGGAGTGGGATAGTGTGAGAGGAGATATTGAGGAGTCAACTTTCTAGGAGACTATCTTCAATTCTTTTTTGTACTAGTTCTTTCCTCAGGAGTTGAGGGAAGCAATGGCAAAGGAATTTCTTAATCTAAGACCAGGGAAGATGTTTCTAAAGGAATATGCCTTGAAATTTCATCAGCTATCAAGGTATACTCGAGAATTAGTGTCTTATATGAGGACCAGGATGAGAAAGTTTTCTTCTAGACTATCTCAAGATTTTATCCTTAAAAGAAAAACTGCGTTGCTGATCAAGGATATGGATATGTCTAGGTTGGTGGTTCATATACAATAATTGGAGGAAGAAAATAATAAGTAGTTTGAGTTTGGGAAAAGGCATGGTAAGAAATTCAGGTTATTTTAACAAGGTGGTGCTCAATTGCAAGGTGGACAAGATGGTGGTAAATGGCCAAAGAATTAGGGACCTTTGGTTCTTTCTCTACAACTAGTGCGCCTTACCCAAAATAGTCGAGTGATAGGCATGAGTAGGGTGGTAATAATTTCTGGGCACAGGGTGCCCAATATTAAGCAAGTGAGGCTCAGTCGATCTCTTCATGCCCTCCTTATCGATTTTGTTATAGGTTTAATAAGGATTTCTATGATGAAGGAAAGGACAGGTGTTTCAAATATGGTCAGCCAGGCCATAAGTTTAGACACTGTTCGGTTGGTAACGGTGCTTCTGGAGCAAGTAAGGCACCAGTTGCTTCATCTTCTGCTCATGCACCAAAGGGTGTTACTTTTTGATCTGCTTCAGCTTCTGGTACTGTGCAGGTCAGAATAAATTATATTCTCTTGCTACTCGGCAAGAATCTAAGGCATCACTTGATGTCGTGACTGATACGTTACATCTCTTTTCTCATGACATATATTGCTTGCTTGATCTGGTGTCCACTTTGTCTTATTTGACCCCATTTATGGCTGTGTATTTTGGTTTTGATCCCATGGTTATTTCGGATCCTTTTTCTCTTTCTACCCCGGTAGGTGACTCTATGATTTCAAAAAGGGTCTATAGTGCGTGTGTGGTATCTGTTGGTAGTAGGTAGACTTTGGTGGATTTGTTTGAACTTGATATGGTGGATTTTGATATTTTTGAAGGGGTGGATTGCTTACACTCTTGTTATGCGTCCTAAGATTATGGTACCCATAAGGTTGTCGCCAGGTTCCCTAATGAACCGGTTATTGAGTAGACGGGTGGTTCCCTGTCTCCTAAAGGGATATTTATTTAATATCTTAGTTCTTGGAGATTAATCTTCAAAGGGCGTCTCTATCATTTGGTTCGGGTTAAAGATTCTAACTCGAAAGGTCCTTCTTTACATTTGGTTTCGATGTTAAATGTGTTTTCTAAAGTCTTTCTGTATGATCTTCCTAGTCTTCCTCCGAGTTGGAAGATTGAGTTTGGTATCAATTTTATTCTGGACACTCACCCAATATCAATTACTCCCTATTGAATGGCTTCGGTTGAGTTGAGGGAACTTAAGGAGCAACTTAAGGATCTTTTAGATAAGGGTTTCATCCATCCTAGTGTATCCCCGTGGGGTACACCGATTTTATCCATGCAAAATATGGATGGTTTCCTGTGGATGTGCATTGACTATTAACAATTGAATAGGGTAACGGTTAAGAAAAAGTATCCTCTTCCATTGATAGATGACTTGTTTGATCAGTTGCAATGTGCCAAATACTTTTCTACAATAGATCTTTGGTCTGGTTATCATCAGTTTATGATTAGGGAGGGGCATATCCCTAAGATGTCTATTCGTACTCGATATGGGCACTTTGAGTTCATGGTGATGTCATTCGGTTTGACTAATACCCTGATGATATTTATGGACTAGATAAACAGGGTTCAAGCAATTATTGGAACCTTTATTCATTGTGTTCATTGAAGACATTCTGTTTTATTCTAAAAGTTATATGGATCATGTTAATCACCTTCGGGTGGTGTTGCGGACCTTGAAAGAGCAGAAGTTCTATGCCAAATTATCCAACTGTGAGTTTTGGTTGAACGTTGCGACTTTTCTTAGGCATATTATTTCTAGTGATAGGGACCACGGTGGATTTGCGAAAGGTGGTCATGGTTAAAAGGTGGCCTAGACCCACAAATCCAACTAAAATTCAGAGCTTCTTGGTTTGGTTGTGTATTATAGGCGGTTCTTGGAAAGTTTCTCGATGATAGCTACCCAACTGACTAAGTTGACTCACAAGAAGATCTAATTTTCTTCGTCGGATGCTTGGTAGGGGAGTTTTGAGAAACTAAAGGATAAACTAACTTTGGCTTCGGTTTTGACATTGCCTGAAGGTAATCAGTAGTATATTGTGATACATCCTGGGTGGGAGTTGGTTGCATTTTGATGAAGCGTGAGAAGGTGATTACCTATGCTTCCAAGAAATTAAAGGAACATGAGAGGAATTATCCTACACATGATTTGGATCTTTTAGAGGTTGGTTTTTGTTTGAAAATTTGGTGACATTATTTGTATAGAGTGACGTGGACATCTTTTCTGATCATAACAGCCTATAGTATGTATTCACTCAGAAGGAGCTAAATCTCAGGAAAATGAGATAGTTGGAGATTCTCATGGACTATGATATGAGTGTTTATTACCACCCAGGTAAAGCTAACGCGGTTGCTGAAACTCTTAGCAGGTTTTTCATGGGGAGTTTAACTCGTGAGGATAAGGAGAAGCAGGAATTGGTGAAGGATATTCACCACTTGGCTAATCTTTGAGTTCGTCTATTGGACTTCAATAATGATAGTGTGATGGTACAGGAAGTGGATCGGTCATCTCTTGGTGCAAAGATCAAGGAGAAGCAAATGCTAGACCCCATTTTGATGAAAATTAAGAGTGTTATTAGTAGGCAAAAGGTAATAGTGTTTGAGATCAGTGGTGAAGGTACCTTGAGGTAACAAGAGAGGTTATGTTTTCCTGACGTCATTAATTTACGACAAAGGATTTTCACTGAGGCGTATGAATCATGCTATGTTGTTCATCCAAGTTCGACAAAAATGTACCATGATCACAAGGAGATGTATTGGTGAAATGGTATGAAAAGGGATGTGGTTGATTTTTTGGCCAAATGCTTAGTGTGCCAACAAGTCAAAGTTGAGCACATGAGGCCTGGAAGGTTGTATGAGGAAATTGAGTTGCCTAAATCAAAATGGGAGGTTATCAATTTGGATTTAGTTATTGGTCTTTCTTGGTCTCGATGCCGATTTGATTCGATTTTGGTCATCGTGGATAAGATGACAAAGTCCGCTTGCTTTTTTCCAGTGCAGACTAACTTTTTGGCTGAGGATTATACAAGGTTGTATCTTCATGAGATTGTAAAGTTGCATGGGGTACCTGTTTTGATTATCTTTGATAATGGTACAAAGATTTAATCTCACTTCCGGTGGTCTTTTTAGGAGGGAATGTGTACTAAGGTTAGTCTGAATACTAGTTTTCATCCATCGATTGATGGTCAAGTAGAGAGGACTATTTAAACATTGGAGTACATGATTTGTGCATGTGTGATTGATTATGGTGGCAATTGGGTTGAGCATCTACCTTTGGTAGAGTTTTCTTACAATAATAGCTATCATTATAACATTGGGATGGCCCCTTTTGAGGCATTGTATGGTAGGAGGTGTAGGTCTCCTATTGGGTTGTTTGAGCTTGGTGGGGCAAATATGTTTGATTTGGACTTGGTTTATCAGGCTATGGAAAAGGTAAAGATGATTCGGGATAGGCTTAAGGTTGCCCAAAGTCTCCCGAAGTCTTATGCGGATGTAAGGCATAAAGACTTGGAGTTTAAGATTGTGGATTGATAATGCTCAACTTACACGTCAATTTAGTGCAAGGCAGTCGTCGTCAATATATTTCCCCAACTTTCGTGTCGGGGTCGAATCCACGAGGAAAAATTTGAGTGGCGATTAAACTAATTTGAAACTATATAAACAAGTTAAATTCAAACAAATGATATGAAAAGATAAAATAGGGGTTTTTAATGATTGAACAAAAGTTATTAACACTTTAATTCTCCTTAGAACTCAAAGCTTAAACTTCATTATTTCAAATCAATGATATAGAGAAACTAGAGTTGTGATCACTATGATTAGTAATCCTTTATTGAATAATAGTTGTAGTACTGGATTCTCATGACTTGTGGGAAACACCAAATTATCAGTTTCTACAGTCGATCTAAGTATTTCTTAACCTACCTAGATGTTGAACTCCCTAACTTAGGAAAACATTCAATTCATACTGATTTTATTTCGAGTTGATTAATCTTGTTACCGCATTAATCATTAGATTGGAACTTAACCTTCCCAAATCCTCATTGATAATTCTCTACCTTTAGTACATTTCTCAGTTCAAGCAAATCAACATAAGGTGAGATCTATTGTTTGGAACAAACAAAAAACAATTAATACAAAAGAATTATCAAGATGTTCCCACAATCACTCGAACCCTAACCAACTATTAAGAAAATACAGGATCGTAGATCCCACAACCCTAGTTGTGGATTTTAGTTCCACATGAAAGAGAAAGTGATAACAATAACTGAATTCATAATTCAAAGTGATTAAACTTACAAAAAATGTAGTCAGAAATTGCTTCTCATCCCAAATTCAAGAAGAATATCCCACAACTAAATGAAAGAATTTAAAATCGAAATCCAAGTTTAAAGAACAAAGAGAAGTAAAGTAGTCTTTAGAATAAGTTCAAGATGTTCCGCCTAAAAACTAGAGAGAAAACGGATTAATGTCATGAAGTTCAAGATGCCCTAGAAAATCCTTAACTTTTCCTTAAATACTTAGCCAAATTTTGTAAGCAAATCATAGCATAGAACTTTTTCATGCGCAGGTGAAGACAACATGTGATGACTTATCAGGGGGTTGATGGCTTGTTAGATATTTCGTCAACTCCTCTCTGTATTTTGATATATTGTTGTCTTTCACTGATGACAAGTCTGACGTCTTATAAAAGATCTAATGACTTATTACGGAATATTGTCACTTCATTAAGTCAGCTTCTGAACACTGCCTAAGACTGACGGTAATTCTGACGACTTATCAGGACTTTGACGACATATCAGACAATTTCGTCACTTCTTTACTTCAAATCTCATGTACTGCCTTAGGCTGACGACATTCTCGATGGAATATTAGAATTGTGACGACTTATCAGAGATGTCATCGCACTTCTGCTCCAACTTCCTCATACTATTTATAGCTGACGATGACTCTGATATCTTATCACAAATTTGACGACTTATTAGACAAGTCATCATCTACACTTTTATGGCCACTTGTTCAAAATTCTCCTCTTTTGCTCTTATTGTTTTTGGTTTTCTTGCATTTTGACTTTCCTGCATTATTAAAGAGAAACAATCAAAAACAACAAAAGTTGCTTAAGACTTTACAATTATTTCTAGTTAACAGCCTCAAATGTGTTAGCATTAGCTCACACATTAACACCCTCAACTTAAAACAATTTCTTGACCTCAAGCAACTTAAACATAACTAAGAGGATTCCAAGCACATTCGGCATTCAATCATCCATTTTAGAACAAACCATATTTAACATCTCCAAGGTCAATCATCTCAAACTCAACTGTGTATATTACTGAAAAGCAACAATGCAACAAAAAGGAATCAAGTTATGGCATCAACTTAGCAACAACAATCATGCATGTACTAATATTACACTACCCAAACAAGTTAACAACTAGCAACATAAACAGTGTGCCCTTACAACAAAGAAGTCCTTTCTCACTCATATGTGAACTCAAGCATGTCACTGCGAGTGCAGTTTTTATTCATTCAATTTCTCTTTTTCACAACTTTTCTTTTTAAAGTAACGAAGCCTCCTTGGCACTACACTATTTTAGGGGTCTAACTTATCAACCTTTACCTTATTTCTCCCTTTCTTGATTAAAGAACATTCAAGCTGGGTGCATTTTTTATTCATTCATTTTCTTTTTTTCACAACTTTTCTTTTTTTCATTCTTTTTCTACCATACCCATCCTTACACATTTTTTATTACCCTTATTCATACTCAATTAACATCACGTACCCCTATGATATAAACCCTCAACTTAGGTTATTTTCCTAAGTTAAAGTGCATAATGTCCAAGGAGGACCGGGTTCAAAACAGGTTCATTATGATACAACTGGAAAGGTGATAAGAATTCAGGCTCAAAATCAGGATCAAGGGATATTATTCACACATGGAAGGTCATTTAAGCTAAAAGTGGACTAATATCAACAATGACCTATGATCTTTTCCTATCTGCTATCCTACAACAAAGGCAAAACCAACCTAGTAAGTTTTGGATTTAACGTACAACGGGAACTAGATAGTATCTCACACACACATGGGACAAAGGTACATCATAAGATACTACCCATTCGATTCATGGAATTCTTTAGCAATGGTTATCATGTCACTAGTACTAATTCCATAACAAGATGCACAATGGTCACACATAAATGCAATTCACACGGTTATAAAATAGACCATTGGAGAGGTTTTTAAAAATAAACAAAAACATGTTAACTGCCTAACATACTTGTATTTCTCCTAGCCAACTACAATATTTTACAACAAATCACAATAAACCTAAACATACTAGCTCTACTAGGAACAAGACTCCGGGGAAAAGATACACGACAACAAATACCCCAAGGGGACATCAACACCCACAAATAGCCCCATCCTCAACTTAAAATCATGTAATGTCCCCAATGCATCAAAACAAAACAAGAGAGTTAGAAACATACCTGTTTTACCATGGGTGAGAAGATTTGATGTCAATCACATAATACGAATACAAACAACAAAAAACCTGGGGTCGCCTCTCAAGCAGCGCCTGATTTAATGTTGCGGCACGACTAAGTTATCTTGACTACTCATAATTCATCAAGATACCTTAAATGTTCTTCATTCTTTATCCCTCCACTTAGATAATTTAAATTGTTGGCCCATCTTTTGATATTTACATCTTTTAGGTGCGTTGGCCAAATGTGAGGGCATGATAAGGAAAGTTCTATCACGCTACTTTGAAGACTTACACCGCTTGCCTAATTTTGCATCGAACTTTCGTATGGGCTCATTTGGCAACGGTGAGAATCTTAAAAAGACACTAAATAGACATTGATCTTTAAGATTCTTGGACTTAAAGATTGGGGTTGTATTATACCTTTTAGGCAAGAGAAACTCCAAAATTTAGGAATTTTCCTCCTCATTTCCAAAATTCATCATTTGCTTAGGTGATTCAACTTTCATCACATCCACCAACCATAATGTTGAAATGTGATTCGAGTGAGGTCTTCTCCCTAATTTCAAAGTTCCATCCTTCTCGACCTCTTCACCCCAAATTAGGCTAGAGTCTTTATAAGATATTGGCTTGGTTTCTTCTTTTGTCTCTAGCACCAATTCCACAATCTTGGCATCATCTCTCATAGTTGGTTCGGTTGGTTGGGAAATCACCAAGGGTTGTTCATCATCAAGCTCAATATCAATATAGGCTTCTTGCTCCTCATCTTCACACTCTTCCAGTATTTTAAATGAGTCCACAGATAAGATATCATCTAAACATAATATAGAAGAATGCTTTGAATGATTGACCTCTATATCAAACTCTTCATGAATGATTGGCTTCATGTCTTGACGTATATCACATATGATATCATAAGTTTCTTTCTAGAGATCCAACATTAGTTGAAACATAGCTTCCATTCCACTCTTTTGGGTGCTTCATTCATTCTTTTCTTAACCATAAGACCTATCAAACTCATAAGAAGAACTAGAATTTGGAATAATGCAATAGGGGGAGGGGGCATTTGGACAATCACTCCAATGTCCATATTGACCACCACATAAAGAACAATCATACTCCCGGTAGGATGGAGATGGTGCACACATCTCTCTACGGGGAGCATATCTACAATCTTGCCAAAAGTGAGGTCCATCATAATATGGACATGGATCATCAAGAAAAGATTTCCAACTACCCAGCTCATGTTCATTTCACGATGCCATAGTAATAAGTAAACTAAAATAAAAATATACCTAACACAAGAAATAAAAAAAATTAAAAACAAATATTTACAAGTTTGAATTCAAGCAAGTAAGCTAAAATTCCAAACCAACTCAATACGCCAAATTATTCCCCGACAACGGCACCATTTTTGATAATGCTCAACTTGCACATCAATTTAGTGCAAGGTGGTCGTCGTCAATATATTTATCCAACTTTGGAGTCGGGGTCGAATCCACAAGTAACAATTTGAGTGGCGATTAAACTAATTTGAAACTATAGATACAAATTAAATTCAAAAAAATGATACGAAAAGAAAAAATAGGGTTTTTTAATGATCGAACAAAAGTTATTAACACTTCAACTCGCCTTAGAACTCAAAGCTTAAACTGCAATATTTAAAATCAATGATATAGAGAAACTAGAGTTGTGATCACTATGATTAGTAATCCTCCATTGAATAATAGTTGTTGTACTGAATTCTCATGATTTGTGGGAAACACCAAATTATCAATTTCGACAGTCCATCTAACTATTTCTCAACCTACCTAGATGTTGAACTCCTTAATCCTCTCAAACTTAGGAAAACATTCTATTCATACTAATTTTATTTCGAGTTGATTAATCTTGGTACAACATTAATCATTAGATAGGAACTTAACCTTCACAAATACTCGTTGATAATTCTCCACCTTTGGTTTATTTCTCAGTTCGAGCAAATCAACATAAGTCGAGATCTATTGTTTGCAACCAACAAAAAATAATTAATAAAAAAGAATTATCAAGATGTTCCCACAATCACTCAAACCCTAACCAACTATTAATATAATACAACAGTAATCATAGATCCCACAACCCTAGTTGTCGTTTTAGTTCCACATGAAAGATAAAGCGATAACAATAACTGAATTCATAATTCAAAGTGATTAAACTTACTAAAGATGTAGTTAGAAATTAATTCTTATCCCAAATTCAAGAAGAATATCCCACAACTAAATTAAAGAATTGAAAATTGAAATCAAAGTTTAGAGACCAAAGACAAGTAAAGTAGTCTTTTGAATAAGTTCAAGATGTTCTGCCTTAAAACTTGAGATAAACGAATTAATGTCGTGAAGTTAAAGATGTCATAGAAAACCCTCAACTTTGCCTTAAATACTTACCCTAATTTTGGAAGCAAATCACAGCAAACATCTTTTTCTCACACAGGTGATGACAACATGTGACAACTTATCAGGGGGTTAATGGCTTATCAGACATGTCATCAACTCCTCTCTGTATTTGATATGTTGTTGTCTTCAGCTGACGATGAGTCTGACGGCTTATTAAAGATCTGATGACTTATCATGGAATATCGTCACTTTTTCAACTCAGCTTCTGAACATTGCCTAAAGCTGATGGTAATCCTGATGACTTATCAGGACTTTGATGGCATATCAGACAATGTCATCACTTTTTTACTTCAAATCTCATGTACTGCCTTCGGCTGACGATATTCTCGGCCGCTTATCAGAAATGTGATGATTTATCAGAGATGTCATCATACTTCTGCTCCAACTCCCTTACACTATCTACAGTTGATGATGACTCTGATAACTTATCACAAATTTGACGACTTATTAGACAAGTGGTCATCTACACTTTCATGGGCTCTTGTTCTAAATTTGCCTTTTTTTATCTTATTGTCTTTGGTTTTCTTGCATCTTGAATTTCCTGCAATATCAAAAAGAAAGCAATCAAAAACAACAAAAGTTCCTTAAGACTTTAAAATTATTTCTAGTTAAAAGCCTCAAATATGTTAGCATTAGCTCACACATCATGGATAAGGTGTTCCTAAAGGTATATCCAATAAAGAGGGTGATGCGGTTCAGTAAAAAGGGAAAGCTTAGTCCCCGAGATATTGGTCCTTATGCAATATTATGGAGGGTTGGTAATGTGTCTTAGGAATTGGCGTCTGATATTTCATGTCTCAATTTTGAGGAAGTGTCTTGGTGATCCTTCTTCGATAATTCCTTTAGAAGGATTGGATATCTCGGATTCTCTGTCCTATGATGAGTCCTGGTTGAGATATTGGATTAGCAATTTCATCAGTTACATACCAAGGATGTGTCCTCAGTTAAGGTTCTATGGTGGAACCATAAGGTGGAAAAGGCTACATGGGAAGCAGAAGTAGACATGAAGTCCAAATATCCGCATTTGTTTTTTTCTCCGGATATTCGGGTGGAAGATATGTATTCTTGTTCACATCTTTATTTTCTAGCTTAGTTAAGGGTTATAATAGATCCTTGCATCTTTATTTTCTAACTTGGTTAATGGTTGGATTTATATTTGATAATGAAAGTGAATCGCGCTTGTGTTTGACCTACCTTGTCTGTCATTTGAGGATGAATGATTCTAGTGGGGGAGGCTGAAACACCCTCCGTTTGGGACCCTTAGAAAATTTCCTATATTTTTGGTTTCTGGTCCAGGTAAAACTAGGGTGTACATGTCATATGCTAGGGTATAGTTGGTAAGTTAGGTCGTACAGTACACAAACCAGTGATGGTTGGTGGGTCTGATTGGTTTCTGGAATGGGTACGACTTGTAACACACCCCAAAATCGGGCCATGTTATATGGGCACCTTAAGCCCATATGAACTGGAGGTCACCTGATAACCCAACCTAATAATCATCACAACAACCACAAGGTTCGGGTGAATCCCGACCTTATAATAAGATAGCAGAAATATAAGGCTAATAGGCAATACTTCGACACTATCTAACATTTCATTAAGGTCAACAGTCTAGCCAAAATACCCGTCCATATTCATCCATAAAACCTCTACCAAACCGAGTCAATAATATATCTAGACATGCCCCTGACAATAGCAAAGTACCAAACCTATACAAGTCTATGACATAAGATAAATTGATAATGAAAGGTAGGTCTTCAGGAGTATCGAAGCTCACCACTTCAAGGTCAATGCCCAAACTGCTCGAACACCCGACCACTGCGTATAAGAAGAAAAAGATGCTCCGGCCCCTATGTCACGTGGGGACATAGAATTCGGAGATGGTTTGTGGTTGGAACGCTAACATGTAACTCAAGAATAAGGATAAAAGAGTGCACTTTTTTAATCCGGTCAAATTATCATATGAAAACATATTTACACAAGTATAGGCATATATGAAAATAGATGTACATATTGTTACACAATATGTAGAACCATGGAACCAAATATAACATGCATTCTCAAATCATTCATTTATGAGTCATGGAGTAAAGAACTTTCAATTATAACCTTGAACTTCTTCATTGCATTAGTCAAGATTATTCGAACCTCAAGCCTACTCAACCAATTTAATCAATTCATTAGGAATGGGACTCTACAACTTGCTTACACATTCAATTAAGCATGGGACTCTACCACATTCTTACATATTTAATTAGGCATGAAGCTCTAATCATATTCTCACACATTCACGTAGGCATGGAACTCTAATCACATGCTCCCACATTAAATCGGGCATGGAACTCTAATCACATGACGTTTCATAAGGCAAGGTATTTTAACCTTAAGAGACATTTTTAAGAAAAGGACTCCAACCATAAGGCATCAGACGAGGGACTTTAACCACAAGCCATTAGAAGAGGTACTTTAACTATAAGTCCTTAGATGAGGGACTTTAACCACAAGTCATTAGATGAGGTACTTTGACAACAAATCATCTTATTACCATCAATAGTCGACATTTGACCTCTTAACCAATTAGTTCATGCATAAACATCCATACAATTCATTTCGACATTTAAGGGGTTGAACCTATTTAGGTAATTCTAGCGACCAAAGCTAAATATCAACACCATAGGCAACCATATGGACTTTGCCGAGACAATTAGCCATTAATCATATATATAGGCCTAAGTCCTTAGTTAACAACATGATGCAAGTTCATTTATGGTCATCAAAACCTCTACAAACCAATTATTACTTATTACTATTCTTACACATACCTTTCATTCAAACACAATTCAAGTTCATGTTTTAGGGACCATGTCCCATTTAGCCAACCAACTATCAAGGACATCCCCTTACACCTTGCATGGCCAACAAGGCCTATAGAAACCATGTATAAAGCGTTCACATTAATTAACAACATCTTACCTCATTTATTTCCACTAGACTAATACCATAGATACACATTTGGCCTACTCACAACCACTTAACCACTAATCACTTTAATGAGTTAAATGCCTTAATTCAATTAATCATTCAATTAAATTACGGTCATCAATACCCACACAATTTTTCACATTCCATTAGCTAGCTTATAGAAAATTCTCACAACATTTTAGTTCAACACATTATTCAAATTCAATTTTGTAATGAGGAACTTTAAACCCTTATTGTCCATCTACCAAGGTCATCAATTATACAATACTTGGCTCCGAATACCTTCATGATATAATATATCAAATCATTCATGCTTATTGAGCCATTTCCATAATTAAAAACATCACCAACATGGGACTAGAGAATTCACTTAGACATTTTCACAAACACCTTATGTGCATATCTTAAACAAGGCTATTTTCTTGGTAGAAATCATGAATATTTGGTTTACTCAGACCCTCACGTTAAATCATATACAATAAGAACTTACATGTGCAATTCATCATCAATAACATGTATAAACACAATTCTAAGAAAGAAACATATTATTCATCCATAGGAAACAAAACCCTTTTCATTTGATTTCAAATCACCATGTACACTTACTAATCCAAGAGTAAAATACATGGGTTTAGAGTTATTTACCAAGGGGAAGGGTTACATTCTTTAATCAAGTTTATCCACCAAGAACTTGACTCCTCTTTGTATTCTAGATGAGCACCCTTCAAAACCTTGCCTCAAATCTTGTTTCAAGAAATATTGAGAGTGTTTGAGAGGGTGTTTAGAATGTTCGATCCATACAAAATGTGTTTTTGGAGGCCATATACACTTATATAGTGAAGGTACCTAAGGTTTAGGGTGTAGGAAATGACCATAAGTCCCTTAGTTAAAAGCCTAAAAATGGACCCGTCCAAGGGTATGACTCCCCATACGACTCACTAGGGAACTGTACCCTAGGGTATGAGTGGTACTCTAACTTGTACTCTAGGTTTCTTTTAGGTTATGCACACTATTAAGGGTACGACCATAAATCCTTGAGTCATATCCAAATAGGTAGACTCACCCCTAACTTATATGCTTTATTTAGAACAAAAATAGTCCACTCTATGCTAAGACCTCACTCCATACAACTCACCTAGGTACTAATCATATACTTAGAGTATGATTATGAAGAGGTCACTTGTATAGGTGATAGAATGACACCCTACAAGGCTACTCAAGGTACGAGATGGGAGGGAGAGTTGATACTACCTGTATCCAAAGGGTACAAGTTGCTTGTCCAATCGTATCTTGGACAATATGCTCAAAAACCAAAAGTTTTTTCAAGGACAAGATCTTGGGTGTTTCATTCTCCCGAACTTAGGGTCATTCAACCTCGAATGATGGGTAAGGCAAGCATAAACACAAGTTAACACATTATCACCCATCAAAACAACCTTAAAAAATTTAGGACAAAGCACACAAAAAACTACAACATAACACACGTAATGATCATCAACAATCGTCCATTTTATTTAGCGACTTTTGGGATCCAAACCCATCATTTATCAAAACACTAGATTAATTAAAGGATTAGGGACTTGATCCCATTGTCTACCAATGACATACACCCAATCAAGAAGATCAACACATACCTTGATCACAAATTTTCAAAATAGGAAATGAATGCGGATATTTGGACTTCATGTCCTTCTATGCTTCCCAAGTAGCTTCCTCAGACAATTGGACCCTCCATAGAACACTCACCGAAGCCACTCCTATCGTTCGCAACCGGCAAACATGCCAATCCAAGATCCTCACTGAGATATCTTCAAAAGACGAGGAACCCAAAAATTCCAATGTCTTCTAAGGGAACAACCAACAAGGGAACAACTATGCATCTTTTTAGTATAGAGACATGGAAAATTGGGGGAAATGGAGTTCAAACTAGGAGGTAACTCCAACTCATAGGAAACATTGCCAACTCCTTTCAAGACCGGATAGGGACCAATATAACTAGGACTAAGCTTCCATGTTTTACCGACTCACATAACTCCCTTCATGGGAGGCACCTTTAAGAATACACAATCACCAACACTAAACTCTAAAATACTACGCCCTCACATCTGCATAGTACTTTTTGAAACTTTGAGAGATTTTCAACCTATTAGGAATTCACCTTTTCCTATGGCTTGGTGAACTAAATCAGGGTCAAGCAATTTACCCTTACCAACTTCACACCATCAAATGGGAGGATAAAATCTCTTATAATACAATGCCTTAAAAAGGCACCCTAGAATCTCCCCTAACTAGGGACTTCTAGATTTCCCATTTCAAAACATCAATATGTTCCCCAAGCCACTATCTAACCCAAGGAGAGTGACGAAGGAACTAAGGCTCAAGAACCACTCACGTCACTAAAGAAAAGACCCTCAATAGAGACATGACACTATAGGTAATAAGTTCTTTATAGAAACCACCTTTGTCACAATGAGACCCATCTCAACATGACAAACCAAAGGAGGAGTCCTTAGAACTGGACATCACAAGACACACCTCCACATACCTTTAGGGGATCTACCATGATCACTTCACTAGAGATAGATAACAATACCAAGAAAAACTATGGATTTAAACCAAAACTCACACTTGCAGAACTTAGCATACAAATGATTTCATTTAAAGTTTGCAACATAGCACGGAGGGGATCTACATAATTCACCTCACTTTTAGAATAGACTAAGGTACCATCAATGATTAAAATGACAAGCATGTACAAGAACAGGAGGAAGACCCTATTCATCAAGTCCATGAATGTCGTTGGGGCGTTGGTAAACCCAAAAGACATGACGAAAAACTCATAAAAAATATATCAATTTCTAAAGGTGGTCTTAAGGATATCTGCATCCCTAATTTTAAGGTTGATGATAACCAGACCAAAGATCAATTCTTAGAGAAACACTTCACACCCTAAAGTTGATCAAACAAATCATCGACTCTAGGGAGAGGACACTTATTCACTAAGGTCACTTAGTTCAACTAGCAATAATCACTGCATATACAAAGGGAACAATCCTTCTTGCATACAAACAACATGGGATCACCCCCTTGAAATCAACTTTTGGGCCTTATGATAAGAAAAGAATCTCCCCCTATGTACCAAAGAATCACCTTCCCTTATAATGACTGACTCATTAGGGAATGTAAACATGACCCTGAGGGTCTGCCAATCTTAGGAAGCATAATACGAATACAACTAATCCAACCCCTAGAATGACATCAAAATCAATCACATACAACTTTAATAACTTTACGAGAGACTTTCCATCACCAACAGATACCACATACCCCTTATAGACCCTCTTATAAACCCAGAGCCTCCTATCGAGGTTGAAATAGAAAAGGAACCGAAGATCTCTCAGGACCAAAATTAAGATGCATAGGCACATACAGGTTATATCTAAAACAACAATCCCTGGGTTATGAAAATAATACTCAACACGAAAGGAATGTTTCAATATACCCGTATTATCATTAGAAGATATCTCTGGCTTCCAAGGGATAGTAAGAGCATTGACATGACCTCAACCAATGTCAGAGATAGAAGCAACACCCCTTGTTGAAAAAGTTAGATAAGTGGAAACCAACATACTTTCTATCCAAGCAATGGTCATTATAGGATACTCCCATTACATGTGACCCAATTGACCATATTGAAAATACTTATTCCTTCCTTCCTCGCAACAACCACAATGTAATCGATCGCAAAACCAATAAGGAGGATAGGTGAATGCATATTGGTCCTCGTGTAGTGACCCAAAACTACACCCTAGTCGTCACACGGTGCTTAGGACTACAAGTGATCTAAAGATAACCCTTATACTGGCATAAATCATGAGTAATCGAATAAAATACATAAATCTAAATGAAATAAGTGAAAGATCAATTTTTTCTGAATCTGATCAATACAAAGTTATATTAAAATGATTATAACTCTACTTATACAAAAAAATAGAAATCAAATACATTAACTCTACTAACCTTCTATGAAGCCTTTACTATAATAACTATAGATAGCTGGGATGCGACACCAACTACCACTAATCAATACACATGTGTAAGAAAATAAAGTACATGAATAACATCTAACTGATGTCCCTGAATAGGAGAACTCATCACTTGTGGGATGGAATCTACAACTATCTGATTGTAATATAAGGACTACAACTGAAGGTGGTATCAACATTGTTAAACAATGTGGAACATAGACGTATATGTGGATCAGTACTTTTGGAATGTAATGAACATATGGGGGTGAATGTATAAGCAAAACAATAACTCAATCTATATGCAAAACTTTCAAAGGATGCATGCTAAGTGTAAATTACTCGCTTTGGCTCGAATAAAACATGTCCTGGAAAATAATAAAGCATGAGTATATAAATCATAAATAATATTTGTGATTCATAACACTAAGTTATAAAGTTTGCACTTTTAGTATTTCTATTAGGAGTTTCTTCTCATTGACAAAAACCATATGAGCTATCATGGAGTCCAAAGTCTTACCCACGTTGGAAAGAGTTGTTCTACACTTGCCATTGGACTAGAATCTTATCTTAAGTGATCATTCACTTATCCAACAATGGAAACTTAAATCTACAGTGGTGAGTAGTTCTAGGGAAAGAGACCTTAAGATCATACCCAACTCGATGATAAATTCTACTCCCATACTTATATACTAAGAGTTTTAGGAAATCAACCTTAAAATCACACAAGAGATTATAATGAAAACCAATTATGCTTCTCTTTATTTAAATCATTATCAAGATGAATAATTTTGGATTCGAATCTTATCTTAGGATCAAAAGATAAATTCTTATTTAAAAATTGGAATACTTACTTATCAAAGAATGCCTAAAACATAATCTCCCTGAAATATCAAGACTTAAAATAGGGATTATAACCCATTCCTTAAACTTGTATCTATTCACATCAAAACTTCATGCTAAATATGTTTCTTAAACTGCTTCACAATAACAAATCAAGAAAGTGCAATCTCATTCACAATCTAAATCATGTAAGTTAAAAACATAATATAGGCACTTCTTGGTATATAGACTAAAAGCTTTAAATTTCATGATAATAACATGCTTCAAGAATATATAGATGTTTTGGTATGAACCCTACTTTAAAATAAGTAATTAAATCATAAATTCATATAATTTTTGGCACAAGGGTGAAAGGATACCCTTGTTCATAACACCACAAACCCCATTAGATTAATTTGAAGAGGAAAATTGAGATTTGAATTCTTATGAGGCTCTTGAGGGCTACTTCTTGAAGTCCTTTGATTTGAGATCTTGGGTTCTTTTTTTCTTGAAGATAATTTGATGAAGTTCTTGGTGTTATTGAGGGGGCTAGTTGTTTTCTTTGAGAGAAAAAGGTGAAATATCTTGTAAATAATGCTTTTGGGGGTAGAAATCTCTTGTTTAGGACAATTTTGAGTGAGGTAAATTACCCCATTTCCCTCAAATACGCGGAAACAGAAATTGGAAAATAAGGGAGTGTGTTACGGAGCATGTGTTGAATGCTCTGGAGAACCAAAAAGGAGTGTGCATTGTATGCTCTATAGCATGATCCCTCATGGGTGGAATTGAGCGTGCGTTGCATTATCTGCAGCGATGAAATGTAGCGTGCACCAAATAATCTATCAAGGGCTCCCTCAGGGGTGGAATGGAGAAAGTATCATGGGCTAATCATGTGACTTCACTGCCTCTCTTACAAAAATGACTGTAACTTTTTGCTAAAGTATTAAATTAAGGTGAAATTGGTATGGTTGGAAAGATGATTCAATTATATACAACTTGGTGGATCTTGAAATGAACAATTCTATGTACATAAAAAGTTATACATGTTTAAAGTATACCCTTGTAGAATCAAATACTAAACTTTGGATGAATCAAAGGTTCTTTCCTCATTTTAGTTCTAAGTGATTTCTATGAACATCCTTCACCTTGAAAGCACTTCATAAACTAGGATAATAATCATGAAACTTATATTCACATGGTAACCATTTGGATTAGAGCTTATAGATGTAGGAATGACGGTTAGAATTCTAGCACAAAAATACGAGGTGTTACATTATCTCCCCATTCGAATTATTCATCCTCGAATGACGGGTAGGAACTTGTTGAAGACTTAGAGGTATGTAATAACGTGGACATAATATATATTCTAAGAAAGGATATATCCGAGTTGAAACATTTAAAAATTCAATCATGAAACTGATTTCTGAGCTAACTTGCCTTTACTTACTATTAGGAGCTGAGTCAAGCTGGGAGTGTAGAACTTACTTGAAATTTCCATTATAAAATCATTAATATAGAACTATAAAGTGATAAAATATTCATGCACTAATCGTGAGACAATGAGACTAAGATTACAAAATGGGTATTACGTTGTTTGAGTTGGAATACTTGGAAAACTAAGATCATTCACTGAACACTTATGAACTGAATCATGACTGAATATCTGAAATCTAAAACTAATGCATGATGCCTGAACTAAGCTGAATTTGTAATTTGCAATATGAATGCTCTACCTCATGGAATGGCCTTACTCGTGAAACTTTGATTAGTAAGACTAAATGGAATGTTGGAAATTTATAGGAGCTTATCCTCTTGATTGCTAAGCTAGATCGCAGGCTTTATATAATAGATCATACTGACTGCCCATACTCAAATAGAGTATTTTCTTCAACACTTTTTCTAATAAGTTCTATTAACATTAGGGAGAAAAGAATTCTTGGGTATGATCTGAATAAGGAATTATAACATGGCTACAACTCTGTAACATGGGACGTAGACATATAAATCATAAGCTGGGATAAAATTACTAGGCCTTAGGGAATGCAGCTTCTTACTTTCAAGCTTAGAAACACTTCTCAAATAATCCCTCAACAATACTATTCCCCTTACATACCATATTTATTTGATTCAACTTATAATTCTCGCATAGGCATTGATAAATCCATCTACTAACGTCTAAACTGAACTAAATTCTCTCACCATGTTCAAACCTAACTCAAAATAATAAAATACAACACGCTACACGATAATACTACTCTAAACCACATGATTCAACCTTCTATCTCTCTTTTAGATCTCACACCCTAAGAATAATATGCCTTGACACTTCAATGGCTAACTTTGAACTACTACTATAGATTCATTAGCGCATATTGCATTCCTCTACTTACATCCAAACATGGCATTCAAGCCTATCATTATAACCACATATGAACTTCAAGGAAAACATCCATAAAGGCATATTTCTCGTATCCTCTAAATCTCTCTCGATAACAACTTTCTTGCGCTATTCTTAAGAAAACATACCCAAAATTCTCAACTAACTATGACATATACCACAGATTTACCTCAATGTTCCTTCATCCTTTAGCCTTAGCTAGAAAATGCTTAAATAATAATTCATAATGAGGGTCATCAACTCTCGCTCATCTAAACCATTGTTTATACATTTTCAACACCACTATCTTAACATAAGAAGAGGTCACTGAAGGGCTAATGCATAGGTACCTAAAGCATAAGAAAATGCTATACATAAATTTAACACTTTACTGGGGAATAGAATGTCAAAGGTATGGATTCATTAAAGAGATCTAAACTGAGGACATAAATGACATAATGCAAATTTCACTATTATCGTGGGTTTCAAGAACTGATCATACTCTGAAACATGAGTTCATATGTATCATAAGCTATTCAACATAAGATTGGACTTCATATATTTTTGAAGGGTAACTCGAGTTACAAAGTGAAGCTGTTACTTACTTACTAGAAGTTTAGAATGAACTTGAATACACATGTAGTGTAAAATCATTGGCCTTTAAATATGTTGAAACTTAAGTTGGAAAAATAAGGGGGCATACAATGGGGCGCGCGTCGTAGGCTATATCACAAGTAGTTACTATTTTAAACTTCCGAACATGCCCTTACAGTTGTCCAAAAAATCAATAACTTACACTAGATGTACCTTTCACACCCCAAATCATGAATCCACTTTGAAATCGACATTCTAAGGCTAAGAAGGTCGAAAACCAAATCACCAATGTGTAGGGTCTTTAGAAATAACTATGTCCTAACACTTAACGAATTTTCTAAGTCTTGGACCCCTTTAACTACAATAGAGAACTAAAATAAGCTAGGGTCTTACAATATCTCCCCCTTAGGTTAAATCCATCCCTCTAAACTTATGGATAGATTTCATATTCCTAGGATTGATATAGAATTTCTTGGCTCTAGTGGTCTATACATAAATGCTAAAGTCACATGAATGAACTATATTTTGAACTTACTAGCTTCATTCTTGGATAATCCTTTTTATATATACCAACCTTAACTTTCTCTAGCTTCAATAATCATCATTAAAGACGTACACTCTCTTTTCCAAACATACTTACCTCATTAAACACATAATCATAGCCTACAAAGATCACACTTTTATACTTTATTTTTCAAGAACTATAAGAATCAAAATCATACATAAAATACTCAACACCATCTATCCATAACTCCTTAACTTGGCAATGAAAAACACCCTGTACTAAACAACTAACCTTCTTCCACTTAGCAACTTAAGGGTACTACCACCCGCATAGGACACTTAATAAACTTAGGAAATATTGCAACTCCATATCACCTTGGGCACATCTCTATATAATACCTTAAACATTATACTTAATTTCAAATCAATAAACTTAAATTCTCGCATTCACTGTTTCAAGCCTATTGGTCACCTCCTTATAACTAGCATCACTAACCAAGCAATCATTATTTTTACCCTAATGAACATCCACTGTTCAAACTTAGTGTCTAGTGCTAGGCTTGATTAACAACACCACTTCATATATACTATTCTCACTTGCAAGCTATAAAATAAACACAAAGAGACATTAATCCACTAAAACCTTATAACAATCATAATCGATCATAATCTTATGGTATACCTTAATAAAATTCATTAGCATATCCTTCTTCTACACATAACAGCTATTTACCCATCCATACACCTAAATTACTTCCATACCTATATAAGTTTCAACTAAACTTATTTTTGCAACCTCAAGGGACGCCTAAATTAACAATACCGAACAACCCAATACTACATTAATATACTATACATAAATAACACAATAAATATCATCAATAACTCCTTTCATACTTAAGGCAAATATTAATTAATCTTAACTAATAAGTCCTTCTCTACGTTTCACTAAACTAACACACAAGGACATATCACCTCACTATTAACTCAATCATATGCAAAAGTTCATCCATATATATTAAATCAATCACTATCACCACCTTTCTTGTCACTACACTTCTAAACCCATACTTCAAACTATAAGAAGGGTTCTACTACTTATAAGTCATAACACTCTAGGTTGCAATATCTCTTGAATGCAAACTCTGTTAAACAATCTAGGTTCCCCCTATCTCCTCTCATGAGCACTATATGTATTCAAGGTTTAATGAGGAATCTTAATACATAACTTACTCTGCCTTTACTGAATGATAAATAATTTCTAACTTGAGGAATTTATACTACACTAGCGAGCTCCTCTCAAGCCCCTTGTGTGACTTCTACAATTACTAATAGTACATTTGAGAGAATCGTCTTAGGAGGAAATCAAAATCTAGTATTCAGTTGATCTCGAAAGGTTATAGATGGAAAAATATAGAGTTATGCATGAACTGAGAGAAATTTTTGAGAGAACTACTTTACAGCATGACCTAGAGTATGAAAAAAGGGAAACATTTCTTAAATGCCCTGCAATCTCTCAAAGAAAAGTATAGACATCTTCATATCATTCTGGAAGACTCTACTAGACATGACTTCATAGACAACCTAGGACACTTGAACTCTGTGTTCTGATACCAAGTTTGTAATGACCCAAGACTACACCTTACTGGTCACTCGATGCATTGGACCACAAGTGATCCCGAGCTAACCCTTATACTGGATAAATCATGAGAAACTAAATAAAATACATGAATCTAAATCAAATAATAAAAAGATCAATGTTTTCTAAATCTGATCAATACAAAGTTATATTAAAATGATTACAACTCTGCTTATACAAAACAAAACTGAAATCAAATACATTAACTCTACTGACTATCTATGAAGCCTCTACTATACTGACTATAGATAGCTAGGACGTGACTCCAACTACGACTAATAAATACACAAGATTAGGAAAATAAATTACATGAATAACATCTAACTGAAGTCCCAAATATAGGAGGACTCATCACCTATGGGATGGAATCTATAACTGTCTGATGATAAAGAATGCATGCTAAGTGTAAATGACTCACCTTGGCTCGAATAAAACATGTACTGCAAAATAATAAAACATGAGTATATAAAGCATAGATGATATTTGTGATTCATAACACAGGGTTCTAAAAGTTGCACTTTTACTATTTCTATTAGAAATTTCTTCTAATCGATATAATCCAAGTGCGTTGTCATGGAGTCCAATGTCTAACCCGCGGTGTGATGAGTTGTTCTACCCTTTCCGTCGGAATAAAACCTTATCTTAAGTGATCATTGAATTATCCCACTATGGGCACTTAAACCTACTATGGTGTGTAGTTCTAGGGCATGAGACCTTAGGATCATATCCAACTCGGTGCTAAATACTACTCCCATACTTTAATACTCATACTTTTAGAAAATTCTCCTTAAAATTGAACAAGGGTTTATAATGAAAATCAATTATGCTTCTCTTTGTTTAAATCATGATCAAGATGAATAATTGTGGATTCCAATCTTAGCTTCGGATGAAAATATCAATTCTTTCTTAAAAATCTGAATACTTACTTATCAAAGAATGCTTAAAACATAATCTCCTAGAAATATCAAGACTTAAACTTAGGAATTATAACCCATTCTTTAAACTCATACCAATTCACATCAAAACTTTATGCTAAATATGATTCTTGAAATACTTCACAATAACAAATTAAGAAAGTACAATCTCATTCACAATCTATATCATGTAAGTTAAAAACATTACATAGGAACTTCTTGATATATGCACTAAAATCTTTAAATTTCATGATAATAACATGCTTCAAGATTATATAGAAGTTTGGGTATGAACCCTAATTCAAAACAAGTAATCAAATCTTAAATTCATGTAATTTTGGTCATAATGGTGAAAGGATACCCTTGTTCATTACCCGACATATCCTATTAGTTTAATTCAAAAAAGAAACTATAGCTTTGAATTCCTATGAGGCTCTTAAGGGATACTTCTTGAAGTCCTTGGATTTGGAAGCTTGAGTTCTCACTTTTCTTAAAGACAATTTGATGAAGTTCTTGGTGTTCTTGAGGGGGCTAGGGTTTTCTTGGAGAGAAAAAGATGAAATAACATGTAAACAATGATTTTGGGGGCTAGAATCCCTTATGTAGGATGGTATTGGGTGAGGTAAATGACCTCATTGCCCTCAAATATGTGGAAACTAAAACTGGAAAATAAGGGAGCGTGCTATGGACCGTGCGTCCCATGCTCTGGAGCACCGAAATGGAGTGTTCGCCGCATGCTCTATCACGGGCTCCCTCAGGGGTGGAATGGAGTATGTATCGCATTCTCTGGAGCACCAAAATGGACTGTGCACTGCATGATCTATCGTGGGTTCCCTCAAGGGTGGAGTGGAGTATGATTTGTAGGAAAATTGTGTGACCTTACTGCCTCTCTCATAAAAATGACTATAACGTATTGCTCGGGTATCGGATTACAGTGAAATTGGTATTGTTGAAAAGCTTATTCAATTATATACAACTTGGTGGGTCCTTAAATGAAACATTCTATGTATTTAAAAAGGTATACACTTTCAAAGTAGTCCCTTATATAATCTAATACTAATTTTTGGTCGAATCAAAGGTTCTTAGCTCTTTTTTTCTATTTGATTTCTATGAACATCTTTAACCTTAAAATCACTTCATAAACTAGTATAATGACCATGAAACCTATATTTACATGGGAAACATTTGGATTAGAGCTTACATACATCGGAACAATGGTTAGAATTCTAGAGCCAAAATATGGGGTGTTACACCTTACTATCCTGATGTTGGGCACTTTGTACCCACTGAGAACTACCAATCTAAAAATTCCTGCCTCCCAATAGGTTTGGATATGGAACACTAGTCATGGAATTGAGGCTAGGACTTACCCAATACCTCCTCTTGGACCACATTCCACCAATTTGAGCCAACAAAGCAAAGGAATGACGGAACCCAATATTTTGAGAAAACTGATGAGAAATGACACCTGCAACGATAGGGTTAGTGGGAACAGGTGGAAACCTATGTGGATAGTCAGATTTCATGACCCTTGACAAGGTATGAATCCCAGAAGTTAGACGATCTTTGTCCATGTTGCCCCTAATTAGGACAAAAGAGCTTGCTTAAACGTCAGATCTCATTGGATACATGATCTGAAAGATAAGAAAGAAAAAGTCAGATGAATCTACAACTTTATACTCTATATAGCTTGAGGTTAAAATTCAAGAAAGGTAAATATTCCTAAATTTCTCATAGCCCCTATCTTATAAGTGTGGCGTGCTACACACACATAAAAGGGATTCTACTTGACACGTCATTGTGGACTCCCAACTGACCAAGAACCTAGGCTCTAATACAACCTTTACATGCCTAGAAATCAATACATGTTGTATGGCACCTCAAGCCCACATGAACCCGAGGTTTCCCTGATAACCAAACCTAATCGTCATAACAACAACCACAAGGGTCAGGTGAATCCTGACCTTATTATAAGATAGCGGAAATATATAGATAATAGGCAATACTTTGATGATATATAATATTTCATTAAGGTTAGTAGTATAGACAATATACCTAAGTCCATAGTCATCCAAATAACCTCTACCAAACCTAGTCAATAATATGTTGGGATATAACCCCGACAATAGCCAAGTACCAAACCTATACAAGTCTATGACATAGAATAAAGTAACTATGAAAGGTAGGTCTTTCGGAGTATGGAAGATCACCACTTTAAGGTCAATGCCTGAACCGCTCGAACACCCTATCACTGTATAGAAGAAGAAGAAAATGCTTCATCCCATTTGTCGCATTCACAGATGGTTAGCGGATGGAACGCTAGTATGTAACTCAAGGATAATGATAAAATAGTGCACTTTTCAATCTAGTAAAATCATTATATGGAATCATATTTAAACAAGTATAGGCATATATGAAGATATATGTACATATAGTTACATAATGTGCCAAACCATGGAACCAACTATAACATGAATTCTCAAATCATTCATTTATGAGACATGGAGTGAAGGACTTTTAATCTTCCACATTACCAATTTTATAGTCTTGAACTTCTTCGTTGCATTAGTCTAAAGGATCCGACCCTCAAACCTACTCAACCGATTTAACCGATTTAATTAATTCATTAGGCAGGGGACTCTATCATATGCTTACATATTTAATTGGGCATATAGCTCTAATAATATTCTCACATATTTACTTGGGAATGAAACTCTAAACATATTCTTCCACATTTAATCTGGCATGGAACTCTAATCACATGCTCTCAAATTTAATCAGGCATCGAACTCTAATCACATGCTCCTATATTCAATCTTGCATGGAACTCTAATCACATACTGATTCATAAGGTAGGGTATTTTAACCACAATAGATATCATTATGTAAGGGACTCCAACCATAAGCCATTAGACATGGGACTTTAACCATAATTCCTTAGATGTGGGAACCACAAGTCATTAAATGAAGGACTTGAACCACAAGTTATCTTATTACCATCATTAGTCGATATTTGAACTCTTAACCCATCAGTTCATTTATTAACATCCATATAATTCATTTTTTCATTTAAGGGCTTGAACCCATTTAGGTAATTCTAGCCACCAGGGCTACATATCAACTCCATAGACAACCATATGGTCTTTGGTGAGCCAACTAGTCATTGATCATATTGATAGTCCCAAGGACTTAGTTCACAACATGATGCAAGTTCATTTATGGTCATCAAGACCTCTACAAAAAAATTGTTACTGATTACTATTCTTACACATTCCTTTCATTCAAATATAATTCGAGTTCATATTTTAGGGATCATGTCTCATTTAACCAACCAACTATCAATGACACCTCCTTACCCCTTGCATGGCCCACAAGACCTCAAGAAACAATTTACCAAGATTTTGCATTCATTAACAATATCTTACCTCATTCATTTCCACAAGACCAATACCATAGATACACATTTGGCCTTCGCACAACAATTTAACCACTACTCACTTCAATGGGATAAATGCCTTAATTTAATTCATTATTTATTTCTATTTACGGTCATTAAGACCCATACAACTATTTGCATTTCATTAATAAGCTTATAGAGCATTATTAACATATTTTAGTTTAACACGCTATACAAATTCAATTTCATGATAAGGAACTTTAATCCCTTATTATCCATCTACCAACAAGGTCATCAATTATACAATACATGTCTCCTAACACCTTCACGATATCATTTATCAATTATTCATTCTTATTGGTCCATTTCCCTAATTCAAAACATCACTAACATATGAATAGATAATTCTTTTAGACATTTTCACAAACACCTTATGTGCATACCATTAACAAGGATATTTTTATGGTAGAAATCATCAATATTAGGTTTACTCAAGACCCTCATGTTAAACCACTTACAAAAAGCATCCACATATGGAACTAATCATCAATAATATGTATAAACACAAGTCTAAGCAAGAAAAAACATTATACATCCTTAATAAACAAAACCCTTTTTATTTATTTTCAAATCACCATGTATACATAATAATCCATGTGTAAAATACATGTTATTAGAGTTATTTCACAAGGGGAAGGGTTAAATTCCTTAATCAAGATTATCCACGAAGAACTTGACTCTTCTTTGTCTTCTAGATGCGCACCCTTCAAACCCTAGCCTCCAATCTTTCTTCAAAAAATATTGAGAGTATTTGTGAGGGATTTTGTGATGTTAGATCCAGAAAAAATGTGTTTAAGGAGTCCATATACACTTATATAGTGAAGGGAATTAGGGGTTAGGGTGTAGTAAATCATGAAAAGGACCTTAGTTAAAACCTAGAGAATGGACTCGTCCAGGGGTACGACTCACCATATGAATCACTAAAGGAATCGTACCCTAGTGTACAAGTGGAACCCTGACTTATACACTAGGCTTTTCATAGGTTACACATATTGTTAAGGGTACGACAATACACTCTTAACTTCTATCCAAAGGGTACGACTTGCCCTTAACTCATATGCTCTACTCATAATAAAAATTGCCCCATCCAAGATAAGACCTCACTCCATATGACTTACCTAGTTATGACTCATATACTGAGGGTACGATTAAGGAGGGGTCACTTATATAGGGGACAAAATTCCATCTTTTTAGGCTACTTAAGGTACGAGAGGGGTGGGGAGATTTGATACGAATCATATCCAAGGGGTACGAGTGTCTTATACAATCATATTTTGGACAACATGCTAAAAAACAAAAACTTTTTTCAAGGCCAAGAACTTGGGTGTTTCAACTTGGGTTGGCACAAATCGTATAGATGGATACGGATTGTATGGTTTAGGTTTTCCGTCACTTAATCTGAGACATATTAAAGTAACCTAGATCTAAGTACGACTGGATAACCATGGTTCATTATATAGGGTACGAGTTGTATTGTACTAATTATATATTGGACAGTGTCAACTTCTCTTGGTTCTGTTATTGGAACAGGTTTAGGGTACTAGTCATATCCTTAGATAGAATTTGGCTTGCATGTTCATATGTTGACTAGATTGGGGTCTAATGGAGGTATAGGATATGAGTGGTGGGTACCACTTGTATTTAAGGGTACAACTATTATGGTGGAGTCGTACGCACATACGGGGATTTTTTACAGTAAAGTAAAGGGTAATCTGTACTTCTCCCCTCTTAACCCATTATGACCCAACAACTTATATCACACTTGGGAGGTTATTTAACCTATTATTCTAATCTAAAACACTTAGAAACATTATATAATTCTCTCTAAGGCTCTAGGGTAAATAAAAGCTAGGTTTTTATCTAGAGGAGAAATTTTGGGCTTGTTTGGGTGACTTCTCTCCATCATGTTTACAATCTAAGGAAAAATACTTCTCCCTAATTGTTAGTTCCAACTAAATACATATTTTATACAATGTTTTCATAGCATAATTATTGTATGATTTTAGGGTTTTCAAATATGTGTTGGGGTTTTGATATTAAATACTTAGTTATTGTTTTTACATGTTTTAATTATGTTTTTACATGCTTTAATGGCGGTTTGGAAAATTTGTTGAATGGGAATGGTCAATTGGTAATTGGATTCAGTTTTGGAAATACTATGTCCCCCACATATTTGATAAAATGGCTATGATAATGTTTTTACTATATTATTGGACTTTTAATAGAACTATTGCATGGTATGGTTTGGTAATGGAAAACTAAATTGTATAAATAGTCTAAATGTCTTTGAATGGTTAAATGGTAAGGTTTGGTGGTCATGGTTATGGTGAATTAAACTTCCTTTTGGGGTACATGGGATTCCCCAAAGTAAACATAATAAAGGAACACTTCTAGGGTACATGGGATTTCCCTAGGTTAACTTGATAATGCAATCCATGGGTACATGGGAATCCCTTTTGCATAAAAAGGTTGGCCAAGGGCATTGCTTGCAAGCTATAGATTGTATTACAATACCACTTCTTATATCCTTGGTTAATAATAATGGAATAATGGTTTGGTTGGTTGGAAATGGTTTTAATTGGTCAATAATGGTGGGGTGTTATAGATAAACGTGAAGGTGCGAGTCCAATGGACGATAATGGAAACTCATATTTTCCGACATAATGGGTTGGTCATAGCAACCATATATGATACTATGAGTTACATGGGAATCCTCTAAGTACACTGTACATATGTATCATGGAGAGAGAAGGGTACTAGTGAATCGCCTACTCTTATGGTATCTCCGTTTCATAAGGCTATGTATGTCGGGGCCTATTCAGGAGGTGACACTGGACCTATATAACCTGTGGGTAGTTCTAGGACTGTTAAGCTACACATACCCATCTGCATGCTAAACCTAGTTCCCTTTCGCGGCATGGTTATATATATACACACATATATATATGGCTAGTATCTATATGGTTTGTTTACTTGGTTTAACTTGATGGCATTATCTTATTCTTATCCTGAGTACTTGCTAGCCTTCACCCGCTAACCAGTCCTCGGGCAGCTATATCACCACGCAATGTAGGGACCAGCTATTCTATTTCTGCTTAGTGCCCGAATTTAGGATCATCTACTGGATTGAATTGCTGAACTTCCATATTATAGAAGGCTCTATTTCATGTTCATGGATGTTTTAAAACACTTTGGTTTATTCATGGATATTTTTTTTTCTATTGTTGGGGGCATGTCCCAATCGAATATTGGTTTTTTTTTGTTAGAGACTTTTGTGAAACTACTATGGGTTGGTATGGGTTGGATAGATTATGGTGTAAGGCTTGGTATTGGTATTGACATTGGGGATGATATTGTTGGACTAGCATTTTGGTAACCATAGCCCTGGTTTGTTTAATCTCATTAAATTACTAATTACAAAGAGAATCATTCCCTGGAATACTCTTGTTACAATTATTTAATTTATAAGTTACGAATCAAATACCCCCTTATTCAGGAACCTCTGATCAACAGTCCAGTAAGGATTACATTACTTAGTGAGCATAGTATTCCCTGTGGTATTCGACACCCAACCTAGTTGGGATCTATATTTGACAGCGACCACTTATACTTTCTAATGAGAGTTGTAATTTTGGCGTATCAGACTACTTCTTTCATAGGAAGATTAAGCCAACATCGATACTTAATACATAGAATACATTCTAGCTCGAGTTGAATTTTAAAAGTGCAAATTCTATGTGAAATACCAATAATGTAGGTAATGGTCAATTCAATGGCCTTCTTGAACTTTTGCAAAAGTAATATTAAAGCCTCAACTTTCTATTCGACCAAATCTTCTAATATGATGACTGACAAAGTGTTGTTGTCTCCCATGAAAGCATAGGAAAGATTGGATAGGAGAGCTTTGAGCTCTGAAGCAGGAGGCTCCTTAATAGAATATTTGACGGATAGAGTTTCCCTATTCTTTAAATCAAAATCTAACATTTAAGGAGAAGAAGAGTATGAATCCATAACAACAAGTTTGCAAACCATCTCATTACACACATATTGAGATCATTACCCTCAAATTTCATGATCATTGTCTATAGTTCCTTAACACTAAGCCTCCCCTCAATAGAAACTATCAAGGACTCTTTATCAACTATATCAATGACTGATACCACACTTGTCATTTGATTGCTTTATAGATTGACAAACATTGAAAGTCACTTCCTCATTATTGGACAAAAAATTCACTTAACCAATTTCTATATCAATTAATGCTCATTCAATTGAGAGGAATTGTCTCCAAAATATAATGGAAATCTCAAAATTCACTTCATAATTGAGTATGAAAAAAAATCAATTGAAAAGATGAACGACTAAACCTTTACAAAAACATCATACAAAATACTCACAAGACTCTTCATCATGTGATCCATCGTATGAAGACTCATCAAAGTTGGTCTGGGGGACCCCAACCACAACTCTCTAAATACTACTAGAGTACCAGATTAAACCTAGAACCAAGTCATGCAAAGCATTTTAATTATTGAATGCCCCAATGGTACATAGAATAGTCCTCTATTTTTTTCATAAGAGACCTGAAAGTTGTTGAGCTATAATGATACAAATTATCAATAGACATAAAATCAAGTGCTTTTTTCATCATAATATCATTCATAAATTTATCATACAAAGGAATTTTCTCAAGTGCCTCAACAAAAGAGATATTCACAAATAATTGTTTCATCATTAAAATAATTTAATAGTTCCTCCCTTCTTTGGCTGTCATCTTTAATCTCTATAGAAAAGGTACAAGAGATCATATAATGAGAGTCAAATTTCATGAGACTTCCTTTTCTTTTTCCATTTTATCCTTAGTCTTTTTTTTAGAAATTGGAGAGCATTTAGGCCAACATTTTCTCAAAACCATGATTATCTAATTCAGATACCATTTCAACATCCATCATCATATTGTGACACCCCATACATTGCATGTACTTTTCATCTTTATAGGTAACTTGGTATATACTTGTGGTATAGGTAACGGATGAGTTTGTTATGCAAGTATTATTGGAGTAGGTGAAATTTTAGATGCTACCCATACATTTTTATAGGACACGATCAAGTTAACATCGATACAACTATTTAAACTTGGGATTGTAAGCTGGTATTTTGATCTAAAGTTTAAAGTGACCAAGTGTGTTCAAGTTGAAAGTTATATTAAAGGAATTAGTAGCTATAAATGGAATGAAATATTGAGGTGTTTGCTTGACTTAATTAAGCTAGTAGGTCAGTCACCTACTTAAACTTTTTGGACTAAACTGATGGACCCATGGCTATGGACCAGATTTGGGCCAAAACTAATGTACTCATTTGGGGCAAATTGAAAAAAAGAGGAAGAAAATGGAGAAATTTCCCAACACTTAAATCTGCCAAAGGCCCAAGTTAATTGAGCCCAAAATAAGAATTTAAGAAACTAGGTGCATCACCTACTTTAAAATTTTGGGCAGCTTAAACCCTTATGTAGGTGCATCACCTACTTGACTAATTTATGGTTGGAAATGAGTTCAATAATAAGGGATCAGTATAAGATCAATATATCTGGACATTTTTCTCATTTTAACCATAATATTCCCTTTTAAATTTCAGCTTTCTCCCTTTCTTAACAAGGATAACAACAACAACCATAAAATTCCTTCTAGGGTTCTTGAAGAAACCCTCATTTTTGCAAGGTAAGGTAAGTGAAAACACTCAAGTTTTAGATTAATTATCTCATAGAAGATTAGAAAAACATGCTATAGGTGTCTAGTTATAAATACATGGAATAATATAGAACAACTACTTTCTCACTTTTTCTTTGTTATTAAGAGATCTCTTTTCTTCTTTGGTTTAAAGTGTGAAGGAAAGTGAAAGTTGAAGTTCTTGAGGAGTTCAAATTTAAGTATAAGTTACAGAATTAAGTTAAGGTGACTGCTCTATTTTGTTCTCCTTATATATGAATTTGAGAGAAAATTATGAATATGTTGTTATTTAGAACTCAAGAGATGATTAGTTCAATAAGTGATTACTACAATAAAAGGGATTTGGGACTATTTTACAGACTGTTTTGTATGTATATGTTATGGGTTGTCAGGTTGATGTTGGAGAAAGGTGTGATTAGTTTGTAATTAAATATAGAAAAAAGGTGTGGCGGTACACCACCGAACTAATTATTGCATTTGTTTACTGCCCAATCTATTTTGCATATTGTTTGGAATGTGTAATGAAGCCAAGGTGCTTTCGGTGAACCGTATAAGGACATGTTTGGTATGTGGGTGTAATTGGAAGAGAAAAAGATTAAAATAACACCCTTAGTTAATAGATTAAAAACTTTTTGCCTAGTTACTATTTTGTTGAAGTTAAATAGCCCAAACGTGTCGGTTGGTTGCTAATATTAGTTTACCATATCTTATATTGTAGATAATTAATCTGAAAGAAGGGAAGTCAAGTTTTGTTAGTTTCGGAGTTGTATAATCAGGTATGTAAGGCATACTCTATTTCGCACTCTTTGGCATGAAATTGGACATTTTGTCTATCAAGTAAGCTTCCAAGGTTATCCTATAACATGTGATACATAATGGCAGCGTATTTATCCCATGTAGTCAATGACCTTGTTACCACTCTCTAACATGTTAAAACACTTCAATACAAGCTAATTATTAAACCTGCACGTCTATTTTTACTAGAGAATTTCATGAGTTCTCCGTTTACTCAAATAAGACCCATGTGTTATTTTCAGCTCCTAAACACTTCATTTGTGTGCCAACAGCTCCCTACCTCATTGTTGTTGATTTAAGTTCCCATTTACATGTCTCTTATTGGTATATTACTATTTCATGGTACCATAATTTTATGATCACCAAAGTAACAATCTCAAAGGATAAATAAACTAAGTAATGCAACTCTGTAAAACGAGTTGCAGCTCAGGGGCATAAGCCTAGCATAGGTGTGTTGTGCCCCACTAAACTTGTCTACATAGATTCTTAATTATAGGTGTGTTGTGCACCACATCTATAAACAAGACGCTATGGGCATTTAGGGGTTGTTTTTTTTCACATCTTAGATCGTGCAATATAACCCAATTCGTAGGTGAAGTAATATTTAACCACTAAACCTGTTTTTTTTCTTTCATTATAGTAAAGATGTTGGTTACAAGAAGGAGTAAGAATACAGGTAAGCGAGTAGATATGTCTTACAGAGAAGGGACCTGCAAGTCATAACCTTGAAAAGCTAATCAAAGTGAGTCTCAAGATGAGTTTGTATCACAAACTTCTTCTACTCCTCCATCTCCAGAAGAACTAAGGAGGAGAAGAACCGCATCCTCAGAACCAACTATTAATGCTACTGACTAAGATCTAAGGAGTGCAGTGCAATTGTTGACTTATATAGTTGTTGGACAAGTTCAAAGGAAAACTATTCCAACCACAGGTTCTAGTGGTGCAGATAGGGCATCTAGCCTACGGACACAGGATTTAATTAAATTAGATCCTCCCACATTCACCGGATCAGATATTAATGAAGACCCACAAGACTTTATTATTCAAATACAAAGAGATCTAGATGTCATTAATGTATTGGGTAAAGAGGAGTTGAGCTAGCAACATATAGATTCAAAGGGGAGGCTATATTTTGGTATGAAGACTGGAAATGGTCTAGGGGTTTCGAAGCACCTTCAGCTACTTGGAAAGAGTTCAAAGAGGCATTTCTTGATCATTATCTTCCATTTAAGATTCGAGAGGCCCGTGCAGATCAGTTCCTGAATCTTCACCAAGGGACTATGTGCGTGAGGGAGTACAACCTCCGGTTTAACTCTTTAGCTAGGTATTCTCCTAATGTAGTGGCTACTATGGATAATAGAGTTCATCGATAAGTGAATAGATTTGAACCATATCTGGTTAAAGATTATACTATTTCTTCTTTGAACAAAGACATAGACATAGCAAGGATACAGGACATAGTAAGGATACAAGTTTTTGCACAAAAAATAAAGGATCAGAGGAAAAGAAGAAGAACACAAAAATTGAAAAAAGGATATTCTAATAGGGCCACATCTACGGGGCAGTTCATGGGATCCCAAGGTAAGTTTAGGCATTTGTTTTCTAATAGATTGCCTAGGACGTTATCTTTTTATCCAACAGCTAGTGCTTCACCATACTTTTAAGAGTCGAAAGGAAACCACCTTGGACCAAGAAGTGAGAGTTAGAGTTCACGAACAGTGGGGTATCAAGAGCAAGGGAGTATTAGCCAATTAAGGCCTCCTTGATAGCCATGTAAATAATGTAGAAAGATTCATTTAGGTGCATGACTGTTTGGTACAAATGCCTTCTTTTGGTGTGGTACATCAGGGCAAGGATTAGAGAATATCCACAAAGTGGCATGGGTGGTAAGGCACGACTTACTGGATCAGCCGTTGCATCATCATCATCAGTGCCTAATTTAGGTAGAGGCGTAAAAACTATGTGTTATTTTAGATTTACTAAAGGATCAGCTAGCTCTAGTGGAGTTCAGAATCGTACATATGCATTAGCGGATCGAACAAATTTAGAGGCTTCTCCAGATGTGGTTACAAGTGCATTGTCCATATTTTCACATGATGTATATGCATTAATTGATCTAGGTTCTACATTATCATATGTCACTTCATTGGTTGCTGGGAAATTCAAAAAAAAAACACTAGAATTGCTAGTTAAGCCATTTGAAGTATCTACTCAGGTCGGTGAATCTATTATAGCTTGAAAAGTGTATAATAACTATTTGTGGTCGTGATACAATGGCTGACCTGGTTGAGTTAGAAATGGTAGATTTTGATGCTATAATGGGTATGGATTGATTGGCTTCTTGTTATGCCGCAGTAGATTATCGAACTAAGAGGGTGTATTTCCATTTTCCAAGGGAGGCAGTCCTTGAATGGAGGGGTAATATTGGTCCGCCAAGAGGTAAATTTATTTTTTATTTTTAGGAAAAAAGGATGATTTCAAAGTGTTACATATATCATCTAGTTAGAGTAAGATATACAGTTGTGGAGCCACCAACTCTTCAAACTATTTTAGTGGTAAAGGAATTTCTTGATGTATTTACTGAAGATCTTCCAGGTTTGCCACCAGAATGAGAAGTGAATTTTGGTAGTGATGTAATTCCAGGTACTCAACCAATCTCAATTCCTCCATATAGAATGGCCCCGGCAGAATTACGGGAGTTAAAAGATCAATCAAAAGACTTTCTAGAAAAATGATTCATAAGGCCTAGAATGTCCCCTTGGGGCACACCAGTGTTATTTGTGCATAAGAGAGATGGCTCATTGAGAATGTGTATTGACTACCGACAACTTAATAAGGTGACTATTTAGAACAAATATCCCCTTCTAAGAATTGATGACTTATTCGACCAGTTGTAAGGCATCAAGTGTTTTTCAAAGATTGATTTGAGGTCAGGTTACCACTAAGTGAGGGTCAAAGAGAATGGTATACCTAATATATCTTTTCAAACACGGTATGGTCATTACGAGTTTCTAGTCATGTCCTTTGGATTAACTAATGTGCCCGGACCTTTTATGGATTTGATGAATAGGGTGTTCAAGACATTCTTAGATATGTTCGTGATAGTTTTTTTCGATGATATTCTGGTTTATTTTAGATCAAAGAAGGACCATGCAAGTCACTTACGATAGGTGTTACAGATTCTTGTGATTGTAAGCTATATGAAAAGTTATCTAAATGTGAGTTTTGGTTAAAATCTATGGTATTTTTGGGTCATATTGTACCTGATGAAGGGATAATGGTTGATACTCAAAAGATAAAATCCACAAAGAACTGGCCAAGACCTATAACGCCTACGGAGGTTCGTAGTTTCTTGGGGTTGGCAGGTTATTACAAGAGGTTCATTGAAGGGTTTTCTTCAGTTTCTGCACCTTTAACAAAGCTAAAACACAAAGCTTCCAAGTTTCAATGGAATGATACATGTGAAAGAAGTTTCCAAGATCTGAAGAATAACTTGACTTCTACACCCGTATTTGTGCTTCCAGAAGGCACAGAGGGGTATGCAGTGTATTGTGATGCTTCAAGAATTGGCTTAGGATGTGTATTGATGCAGCATGGTAAATTCATAAAATATGTCTCAAGACAATTGCGTCCACATAAGAAGAATTATCTGGCGCATGATCTGAAACTAGTAGCAGTTATATTTTCCTTAAAGATATGGCATCACTACTTGTATGGTATAAATGTTGACATATATATCGACCACAAGAGTTTGCAATATATCTTTAATTAGAAGGATCTAAATTTGAGGCAACAAACATGGGTTGAATTATTAAATGACTATGATGTTGATATCTTGTATCATCCAGGGAAAGAAAATGTGGTAGCAGATGCGTTAAGTCAGAAGACCATGGCACAATCTATAGAAAGACAAGGGATGACTAAATATCTATACCAAATTTGGGAGTTTGCCTTCTTGAAACTCTAGATGAAGGGCTTATTGTGCATAATGCAGCAAAATCTTCATAAGTAGCTGAAGTGAAAGAGAAGAAATATGCAGATTCCATAATATTATAACTGAAGAAGAATGTACAACATAGTATGACAAAGTCATTTGAGCTAAATCAAGAGGGAGTACTTCGGTGCCAAAACAAATTAAGGATGCCGAATGTAGATGGGCTCAAAAAGAGGATTATGACAGAGGCACATCATTAGAGGTATTCCATCCACTCGGGGTCAACTAAAATGTATCATGATTTGAAAATAATTTATTGGTGGGGTGACATAAAGAAGAACATTGCAGAATTTGTAGCCAAATGTCCAAATTGTCAAAGAGTTAAAGTAGAGCATCAAAAGCCTGGGGGTTATATGCAATGTATAGATCTTCCAATATGGAAGTGGGACATGATCAACATAGATTTTTCCACAGGTTTGCCTTGTACATCTCAAAAGTTTGATTCCATATGGGTGATAGTTGTTAGACTTACCAAATTGGCACAATTCCTACTAGTTAGGACGACTTATATAGTTGAAGAGTATGCCAAATTGTATATCAAAGAGATATGAAGAGTATGCCAAATTGTATATCAAAGAGATAGTTCGACTACACGGAGTACCAATATCTATTATATTAGATCGAGAAGCTCAATTTACTGCAAATTTTTGGAAGTTTTTTAGAGAAATTTAGGGACACAAGTGAATCTAAGTACAACTTTTCACCCTCAAACAGATGGACAAGAAAATGTACTATTCAAACACTTGAAGATATGCTACGAGCTTGTTTATTGGACTTCAAAGGTAGTTGGGATGATCATTTACCTCTCATCGAGTTCGACTACAACAATAGCTATCATTAAAGTATAAAAATGCCACCATATGAAGCTTTGTATGAAAGAAAGTGTAGATCACCAATTGGATGGTTTGAAGTGGGTAAAACTTCCTTATTCAGGACATATATTGTTCATTAGGCTATGGAAAAGGTTAAAGTGATCCAACAGCGCCTGGAGACAGACCAAACTCGACACAAGTCATATTCAGATTTTTGAAAAACGGGGCTAGAGTTTGGTATAGGTGATTGGGTATTCTTAAATGTGTCATCAATGAAGGGGGTTATGATATTTAGTAAGAAAGGGAAACTAAGTCCACGTTTTATAGGCCCATAAAAGATTACTCTGAGGTTTGGCCAAGTTTCTTAAGAATTAGAGATACCCCAAGAGCTCTCAACTGTTCATCCAGTATTTCACGTTTCAATGCTTCAAAAGTACATGGGTGATCCATCTCATATTACTCCTACTAAAGATGTAGAAGTTATGAAAGATATCACATATGAAGAAATAGTTATTACTATCCTAGATCGACAAGTTAAAAAGTTAAGGAATAAAGAAATAGCTTCGGTAAAAGTGATTTGGAGAAAACAAAAAGTAAAAGAGATAACATGGGAAGCTAAAGAAGCGATGAAATCTAAGTACCCCCATTTGTTCAAATATGAAGAAAAAGTCCAAGATGCTGAATTGGAGCAATAACAAGTATAATATATAAGTACTATGTGATAATAGGGATATTTAACTTAGTCTTGAACTTGTTTTGGTTGGATAGTTATGATAACATTCTAGGACGAATGTTTCTAAGGAGAGGAGGATGTGACACCTCGTACATTGCATGTACTTTACCTATTTATAGGTAAATTGGTATAGCCTTGTGGTATAGGTAACGGAAGAGATCTGTTATGCAAGTATTAATGGTGTAGGTGAAATTATAGATGTTGCCCATACGTTTTTATGTGACACGATCAAATTAACATCGATAAAACTATTTAAACTTGGGATTGTAAGTTGGTATTTGGATCTAAATTTTAAAGTGACCAAGTGTGTACAAGTTGAAAGTTAGATTAAGGAAATCAGGATCTAGAGATGGAATGAAATATTGAGGTGCTTTCTTGACTTAATTAAGCTAGTAGGTGAGTCACCTACTTAAGCTTTTTGGACCAAATTAATGGACCCATGGCTATGGACCAGATTTGGGCCAAACTAATTTACTCATTTGGGCCAAATTGAGAAAAGAGGAAGAATAAAGAGAAATGGCCCAACACTTAAATCTTCCAAAGGCCCAAGTTAATTGAACATAAAATAAGACTTTAAGAAAGTAGGTGCATCACCAACTTTGAAATTTTGAGCAGCTTGAACCCTTAAGTAGGTGCATCACCTACTTGACTTATTTATTGCTGGAAATGAGGTCAATAATAAGGGCTTAATATAAGATCAATATTGCTGGCCATGTTTCTCATTTTAACCACAATATTCCCTTTTAAATTTCCGCTTTCTCCCTTTCTTAATAAGCACAACAACAGCAACCCTAAAATTCCTTCTAGAGTTCTTAAAGAAACCCTAATCTTTGAAAGCAACGATAAGTAAAACACTCAAGTTTTAGCTTAATAATCTCATAGAAGATTAGGAAAAAATGTTGTAGGTGTCTAATTATTAATACATGGAAGAATATAGAACATCTACTTGCTCAATTTTCCTTTGTTATTAAGAGATCTCTTTTCTTCTTTGGTTTAAAGTCTGAAGAAAAGTGAAAGTTCCAGTTCTTGAGGAGTTCAAATTTAAGTATAAGTTGAAAAATTAAGTTAAGGTGACTTCTCCATTTTTTTCTCCTTATATATGAATTTGAGAGAGAATTATGAATGTGTTGTTATTGAGAACTCAAGAGATGATGAGTTCAATAAGTGATTGCTACAATAAAAGGAATTTGGGAATGTTTTATGAACTTTTTGTATGTATATGTTATGGGTTGTCAGGTTGATATTGGACAAAGGTGTGATTAGTTTGTAACAAAATATAGAAGAAAGGTGTGGCTGTACACCACCGAACTAATTATTGCCTTTCTTTACTGCCCAATCTATTTTGCGTATTGTTTGGAATGTGTAATGAAACCAAGGTGGTTTTGGTGAACCTTATAAGGATATGTATGGTATGTGGGTGTAATTGGAAGATAAAAGGGTTAAAATAACACTCTTAATTTATTTATTAAGAGCTTACTGCCCAGTTACTGTTTTGGAGAAGTTAAATAACCCAAACATGTCGGTTGGTTGCTAATATTAGTCTACCATATCTTCTATTGTACATAAGTAATCTGAAAGGCGGGAAGTCAAGTTTGGTTAGTTTAGGAGTTTTATAATCAGGTATGTAAGGCATTCTCTATTTCGCACTCTTTGGCTTGAAATTGGACATTTGGTCCATCAAGTAAGCTTCCTAGGTTATCCTATAAAAAGTGATACATAATGGCAGCGTATTATATCCCATGTAATCAATGAGCTTGTTCCCAATCTCTAACATGTTAAAACACCTCAATACATGCTTATTATTAAACCTGCACGTCTATTTTCATGAGAGAATTTCAGGAGTTCTCCGTTTACTCAAATAAGACCCATGTATTATTTTCAGCTCCTAAACACTTCATTTGTGTGCCAATAGCTCCCTACCTCATTGTTGTTGCATTAAGTTCCCATTTACATGTCTCTTATTAGTATATTATTGTTTCAAGGTACCATAATGTTAAGACCACCAAAGTAACAATCTCAAAGGATAAACAAACTAAGTAATGCAAATCTGCAAAACGAGTGGCAGCTCAGGGGCATAATCCTAGCATGGGCCGATCTCGATACCTCTATATGTGGGTGGAAGCTCAGGGGAATAAGCCTAGAATGGGATGATACCAATGCTTATTAATGGGTGGAAGCTCAGGGGCGTAAGCCTAGCATGGGCCGATCCTGATTTGTCTATTTACCACTGATCAATTGGTCATTTGTATTATATGACTTATAAAGATTATGAAGTAAGAAAGGTAAAATGAAGAAAGGAATGTAATGTACCTGATCCTACAAATATATAAAGGTGGTCTACTAGAACTATTTATTCACTGGTATCTAATTTCAATTGAACTCTTATATCATGTGTTGTTACCTTCAGCCTTACATATTAAGTACATATTTTCTTACTAACGTCCCTCAAGGGGGACCTATATTTCATGATGCAGGCACAGGTGCTTCTACTAATACACTCTATAGTAGTAGAACAGGCTATTCAGTGACTATTAGTGAGCTCCAGGTTGATTCGGGGCTTTTCGAGTTTGTTGCATATGTTTTGGTATTGTGCAGTAGTCAAGAGTAGGGTGGGGGTTTGTCCCGACCCTAGCTAAGTCTATGTATGTTTTAGAGGCTTTGTAGACTAATGTAAAGTTAAACATGGTAGTGTCTTGTATTTTAGATGTGGTGGCCCCAACAACCAAGTGTTGTATATATAATTTTGTGCTTGCCAATGTAGATATTCTTATCAATGCGTAATAGCATGCTTGTCAGAATCTTTGGTTGTCATAGTTACATGCATGAGAAGTACAAGGTTATGGATTGGTTCTCTCGGTCCTTTACGATTACGGGTGCCTATCCTCCCATATAGGAATGGAGGCGTGACATACATGTTGAGTTTTATCATTTACAACTACTAGCATAGGATGATTGATAGTCATCTTACCACTCCTAGTGGTCACAGAGATATAGTGACTATCATTTATTAGGTTTGGACTGTGTTGCTTTGAAGTATCATTTTTTAATGTTTGTTCAAAGCTGTAAAATCTTACTAAAATATTGCTCAAGCTACTGAATATCAATAGCATGTGACTCAATCATTTGACTTATCCCTGAAATACCGCTCAAATATTCGGAAGTCTTTCATAGTTATTCATCTTTCATTTGATGGTTAAAGGCGAATTGAAAGTTAAGTAATGAGGTCCTTTCTACCCCTATAAACACTATGGAAATTAGCTTCCACTGTACTAGCATTATTTGACTCAGTTTCACGACTGTCAAAAGGAATTTACAGGGCACTTCTATCGTTCTTGTAACCATCTCACATTTTGTAATCACTATTTCTTGTTTTACTCCTATCTCTATAACCTGACCAATTGTAGTTGTTTTTAAAATAAATTCAAACTTGATACCCTTGTTCTTGGTGCCAAGTGTCTTGATTAAACTCATAGGCTTTGTCTTGGAACCTTCCACTTGATCATCTAAATAACTTTCCTTGTCATCAAAATCAGAATCATCATGTCTCAATGCTTTACCTTATGACCCAATTGAATGGACCTTTTTTGCCCCCATTCTTATGAACTATTTTGTAATCAAGCTCTATTCAATTTTTATCTAAGATAGTTCTTGAGTGAGCCACTCACCTATCCTCTACTGCTCTGTTGATGCTCCTATTGTATAAGTGCCTATAGGAATATCAGATTCCCATTTGTTCAAATCCCTATAGGTTTTTGTGATTCTTTCCAATATCACTGAAGTTTGCTCCCAAGTTAGACTTGTAAACGCACCTTCTGTAATAGTGTCAGCTACAACCTTGTTTTTAGCATTCAAATATCTATAGAAGATTTCAAGAAAACTGAAATCAGGTATTCTATTATTGAGGAATTGTTCTAGATTATTCTTGAACCTTAACCATGTATTATACAATTCCTCAGAATGTAGTTGTCTATAGTTATGGATGTTATCTTTTATCTGTAACATTCTAGACGATGGGAAAAAAAATTCTAAGAAAGTCGTCTTCAACTCCTTCCATGTAGTAATTGATCCACTAGGTAACTATATTAGCCATAGAGTAGATTCACTAGACAATGTAAAAGGAAACAACCTCAGTTTGATGGCATCTTGGTTCATACTAGGTATCTTGTAGGATTTGCAAATTCCAACAAAGTTTGTTATATGTAGGTTTGCATCAGTAGTAGCATGGCTAGTGAATACTTCTTTTTTCATGACACAAAATCCAAGAGTCATGATGGCACTTGTCACGACGAACCTTCATAAGTAAGCCTATCACCCAAACTGATACACAAGGAGGGAAAGACAATAATAACCCCAAGGTAACGCTTCTAGAATGAAGTTGAACCACATAAATATAATAAATGTGGAAAGAATATAATCAACAACTCATCCATAACTCCCAAAACCTATGTCAACAGTGTAAGAACGTATCTAATACAACTGGAATTCAAATGAAATACATACGATGTCCAACATATAAGAGAAATTTTGTCTCTGAAATGAAAGTATAGACATAGTCTATAAGGAAAGGTAGTAAAAAACTTCTGGATGCCAGAAAATTACCCACTACCTTAAAATCTCAAAATGCCTCCCGAATCAAGAAATATGGGGTGCACCCAGACCTGAATCTACACCAGAAGGGTACAAGAGGAGTGAGTATGGTCTACATGCACTTATTAGGTATCATAGGCTGACTGAGCTAAGTAAAAAATAAGACATACTAAATATAAACTAAGGGCACGTCACCTGCACTAAGAAAATGTCCCACAATGGTAGACCACACCACTTACACTAAAAATTCTAATATATCACATATATTGCATCAAACACCAACAAAGACCATAAATATATGATATACCATGTACAAGTAGGACAAGGAAGGAAAATATAGATATATGATCATCAAGTACAATTACAAGAAGATAAACAATTCGGTAAGTAACAAGCGCAGAAGTACAATCACATCACAACATAATGAAATAAATACAATAAGAATATAATGATGATGATGATGATGCACAAAGTTGTCGCACAATCTCTGAGACCATCCTCACAGTCTCCGTGTATAGCTACGGAGCTAAATCTTCCCGACATAGCATCCATGGGGGGGGTCATCAAGTCGTATATAGTCCACATAGGACCTATGAGGGGTTTGACTCAATGGCCATATCAGATTTTCAAAGACGTTTTCACAAAGTTGATCCCCAAAATAAAAAATAATAATTTTCTAAACCAAGGGTTAAAATGAGATTAAAAAGTCACATAACCAGACCAAATATGTTACCACCCTAAAATCAATGATTTGAATTTGTTGTCATAGTTCATTTTTCCATCCATCGCACGGATCAAAAGATAACCATAGAATCCATAATAAGGCTCTTGAAGCCACCAAAAATCACAATATCGCATAAATGGCACAAAAATGCATTGGGAACTATGCCACTCATCCCCACACCGCAGAAATACCACAACGCAACTACAGGGAGGGGTAAAATAGTCATATTATATAAAAACACATATTTCACATATTTTTAAAAAATTTAGGTCATTACATTATCCATCACTAAAAATCTAGTTCATTCTCAAACTAAAGGCAAGAGAAATACCTGATTCAACAAAGAGGTAGGGATAAGAACTACGCATATTAAACTCTCCCAAGTAGCCTCATCTACAGGTAGATGTCGCCATTAGAACTTAACCATAGGGATAACTAAAGAATGATATCATCTAACATTCCTAGTCAAAATAGAGATCGACTCCTCAACAAAAGACAACCTTTCATCTAACTGAACTGACTCCCAAGGAATGACATGAGACTCATCCGAAATATAATGGAAAAGCATATAAATATGAAAAACTGGATGAACATCCAAAAAAATTGGGCCAAAGCTAACTCATAACAACATCACCCACAGTCCAAAGAATCTCAAATGGACCAATATACATGGAGATAAGATTTTCCATCCTCTCAAACATACTCACACCTATCATGGGTGAAACTCAAACGAAAACACGATCACAAACACCAAATCTCAAGGCATGAAGTCTATGATCTCCATATGAATTTTGCCTTCTCTGAGCAGCTCAAAGTCTATCCTAAATGATCCAAAATCTATCTTAGGACTCACGAAGCAAGTTCATACCTCAAGGTATAAAATCAAGAACATCAAATCAACCAATCAGAGAGAGACAATGCCTATAATACAAGGCTTCAAAAAGAGCCACATCAATACAGGAATAGTAGCAATTATTATATGCAAACTCTGCTATTGCTAAATGTTGCTCCCACTGCTACCAAAATTCATCACACATGCAGAGCATTTCCTCCCTAACCTGGATGGTCCACTTTGACGGACCATCGGTCTGGGCTAAAATAATTTACTAAGGTCAACCCGAGTACCCAGCTTATCAAGAAAAGTCTTCTATAAGTGAGAAGTGAACAAAGAGCCTTGGTATAATATAATAGTCATCGGTACACAATGAAGTCAAACAATCTCAAAAATATTGATACGGGCCAACCTCTCAGCACTGAAAGAGACCCGCACCGGAAGGAAATGTGCAGACTTAGTCAATCGATCTATGATGACCCAAACACTAATATATCCATTTGAAGTGCGAGGTAATCCTCACGAAATTTATAGTGATTTGTTCCCACTTTCACTCGAGAATGGATAACCTTGAAGGTAGTCCACCTGGCCTCAAATGCTCAGCTTTTGCCTTCTGGAAATAATGGAAACAAGCTAAAAAATGTACTACATCCTTCTTCATACCAACTGGCCAGTAATGTTGCCTTAAGTTACAATACATCTTAGTCACTCCTGGATGGACATCTGGAATAATAGGCTTCCTATTATATCAATCTAATCTAATCACCCATCTCAGTACACAAACTCGACCCCCAATCCAAAAAACTCCATCTAAATCAAGTGAGGCTTTCTTAGCCTCAACACACAACACCTTATCTTGAATTGATATCAATCCAACATCATCAAGCTGATGAGCTCAAATCTTCTTCATTAAAAAAGACCTAGCCTCCACAAATGTCAAAACACACCAAGGTGTCATAATATCAAGCCTAACCATATGTTTAGCTAAAGATTAAACCTCTAAGGCCAAAGGCCTCTCCTGGGTCAAAAGATGTGCCAAGATGCCCATTGTAGTTTACTTTTGGCTCAAGGCATTTGGAACTGTATTAGCCTTGCCCGGATGATAGAGTATAGTCAAGTCATAATCCTGAAGCAACTCAAGCAAATAACGCTACCTCATATTAAGATCTCGCTGGGTCAAGAAGTATTGAACGATACGATTATCTTAGAAAATCTCACAATGGACTCCATAAAAGTAGTGCCTCCATAACTTTAATGAAAAAACAACCGCACACAACTCTAAATCATGAGTAGGGTAATTTATCTCATGGGCCTTTAATGACGAGATGTATAACTAGTCATCTTACTTTTCTGCATCAACACGACACCTAATTGAATACTCAAAGAATCATAAAATATGGAGAAACTCACACTTTCCTTGGGAAAAGTCAAGATAGGAGCTAAAATCAACAAATCCTTGAGATTTGGATAGCTCACCTCACACTTATTAGACCACTAAAAAGAAATCTTCTTCTGAGTCAACTTTGTCAAAGGAGAAGCAATGTATGAGAAACCCTCAACAAAATCCAAATAATAACATATCAAGCCAAAAAAACTCTAAAGATCGATGGGTAAAGTAGGGCTAGCCTAATTATGAACTGCTGCAATCTTGCTTGGATAAACCATAATACCCTTCTTAGTCACTACATGACTTAAGAAAGTATCAAACTCCAATAAAAACTCACACTTAAAGAACTTGGCATAAAATTTCTCATCCTGCAGTGTCTGAGAATAATCTATAAATGATCCCCATTCTTAGCCTCACTCTTGGAATAAACCAAGACATTATTTATAAATAAAATAATAAAGCAGTCGAGATATGATTGAAACAACCAATTCATTAACTCCATGAATGGGGTTGGGGCATTGGTCAATCCAAAGGACATGACAAAGAACTTATAATTACCATATCATGTCTAAAAAGTTATATTTGGAATATCCTAACATCTAATTCTCAATTGGTAATAATCGGATCTCAAATCAAATGTCAAAAACACCGTGGCACCCTGAAGCTAATCAGAAAAATTATCAATATGAGGGAGACGATTCTTATACTTAACGATCACCTTGTTCAATTATCGATAATCCATACACATACGCATAGACCCGTCCTTTTTCTTTATAAACAAGACTGGTGCACCCTAAGGTGATACATTAGGTTTGATAAATCTCTTATCCAATAACTCCTGCAATTGATTCTTTAATACTTTCAACTCAGTTGGGGCCATCCTATAAGGAGGAATAGTGATGGGATTTCTACTTGACTTAACATCAATAACAAAATCAATATTATGATCCAGAGGCATACCAAGTAAATCCAAAGGAAGTGTATACATGAACTCATGAAGAAAAAATATAGAATCCAAAGAAGAAGGTGAAACAACACTAGTATCACAAATATGATCGACATAGGAAAAACATCCCCTCTCAACAAATCTACAAGCCCGAACATAAGATATGATTCTCTTAGAACCTGAATGAAGCACACCCTTCAAAGCTATTCTCGGCACACCCGATAAATCTAAAGTCATGGTCTTAGAAAAATAATCTAGGATAGCATGATAAGGATCCAACCAATCCATACCTAAAATAACATTAAAATCAATTAATTCTAACACAATAAATTTGCATAAGTCTCATGCCCAGAAAAATCACAACACAAGATCGGTATACTCGATCTACCATAGGGCATAAAAGCCTGCCTCATCTCGCGCCTTGTCCCTCAAATTGTAAGGCACAGATCTCTCTAAAAAGGCATTGACAAATCGATCCCACATTATCTCTATTGAATTAAGAGGTCTACAACCAACAAGCGACCTCCACTATTATCTAGTAGTATATCTTAATTGGTAAGCAGTATAAGCAACCCCATGCAGTTCAAGCAAACCCAAATTATGAAATTTCTCTCGACAATCAATCAGGAACTCATAGGCAACCTTATCTATAGTACCATTGACTCTAGAAGGACCCAAATGAGTAAATATCTTAAACCTCTTCTCATCCTCAAAAGACATAACAATACTAGCAATAAGAAGAGGCATAATGAATCTGGTAGGCTGAGATTCCATCTTAGGATGTAACATAGATGAAGGTTAAACTCCAATTCCTGAAACATCATTCACAGATTTCAATGCTGAAATAGGAATAATACTCGAGGAATGAGAAGTACCCTAAACTAAAGAAGGTACAACAGGAGGATCCACACTTAAAGCTAGATGAACACCCAGTATAACCAAAGGAGAATCTTCTATAACAGTCAACAAATGGACCAAAAACCCCTCTAAGACCGGGGAAGAAGAGCTTAGTGGAACTCTAGTAGGACCCATAACTCTAACATGCTTAATGTGAGGCTCAAGGGAGAGTCCTCTATCACTCCTCCTAGACATGGTTGATCCACAGACCTGCCCACTCCCTCGAGTCCATCCATGACTCGAGACTCACACTCTAGGTGAAGGCTCCACATCTCTACTCTCGCAGGACCTAGTCAAGACCATCTATATAGAAAAAGTGAAACACAACTTAGAACATGAGGTATGAAACAATTTGCACGATAAGGAATGAGATGAGAGAAGTTTTCTAAACACATCCTATAGCTTCTCGAAGATAGATATGATCATCACTATACCGATCCGTGAGACTATATTAGACATCCATTTATTACACCATTATGAAAAATGAAACCTTGCCCTAACCAAAAACTCTAATTTAGTATTTAGTTTTTCCATAATCTTCTCTCTTTGTTTATCTCATTTCCATTGTTCCTCGTCAACCAAGGATGTAGTGTTAAAACTCTTAGGCTTTTTTTCATCACTAGTATGCCACCCCCAATTTTGCTTGGTAACCTCCTCCGGAAAATCCATCTCCGCATGATAATTCACGTTCAAAAGGATCCCCACACCGAATTGTCCACCATAATTTTATTGAGTGGATCAAGGGCCTGATAGATTATTTGGAGAAGCATCTTCTCTGGGACCTCATGGCTCTGACATTGCATTAGCTTTCCGTAGAATCTTTCCCATACTTCATACAAGGGTTCTACATTCAATTTCCTAAAGTTAATCATCTAATCCCTCAATTGTGGCATTTTGGAAGGTGAGAAATATCGGTCAAGGAAGGCCATGGTGAGTTCATCCCAAGAAGTAATTGAATTGAACGGAAGAGAATGGAGCCATAATATCGCCTCACCCATTAGAGAGAATAGGAAAAGGAATAGACGGATAACCTCTTGGGTTATGTGTGCAATATTAAATGATGCACACACATCTACAAAATTCTTCAAATGAAAGTTGGGGTCCTCATAAGCTTCCTCCTTCAAAAGTCCCTTCATTTGTAACATCTGTAACATGACACTTGTGACATAAAAGACACCATTCACATGAGTAGGTGGGATACAGATGGTACTTGAACGACCAACGTCATTGAATTGCCCCTCATTATCAAAAGGATCGTCGAAAGACCCGGCGTGACTAGCAATGTCTCTCACTATTATGTTTATACTACGCTCACCTATACAAAAATAGAAAGAACATCCAATATAAATAAAAACCACTACGGGTATATCCTAAGTAAAAATCAACACCGCACAAGTGAAATCTAGATTTTACTCGACAATAACGATGTTATTTTGATAAATCTTACCTATACCATCTAAAGTGGTCGAGGATGGTCGTTGTCAATAGCTCATCATTCGTTGAGGTTGAATCCACAAGGAGTGAGATTTAGATTTCAAGTCCCATGGGTGTGAAAATTACTAAAAATAAACCTAGAGTGTACACAACGTAAAACACATAATGTAAAGTTGGGTGGGGGTTGATTTTGAATAGAATCTTATCAATACCAAGCCAAGCAGTACACTACGATAATACTTTTTGATCTAGAATTCAGATTTTGGAGAGATATTGGGATTATGTCTACCTACGGGCAAGTTATGCATGGGATCATAATGGTTTGGTATAAGTCCTGCTTGTTGATGACATGGTTGGCTAGGTTAAGAGTCCTTGAGTATAGTTTTTCAACAAGGCCTCAAGGATGTCACTCCTTAACTCTTTCGAGTACTTAATAAGTGTATCAATAAAATCCACCCAAAACCTCAATTGGGCATCCCTATTTCTAGGAAGATTCCTATGGCATAACCTACTCTCCATATACCCCTGTTTATAAGATGGCGAAAAAAAGTAAGTTATATTCACAATTGTCCACTATTGCTTTATCCCCCTATAGTCCTCTCTCAAAGAAGCTATGGTTTCCAAATAGTTCACTCAGATCTCTATTTCAAAGATGATGAGAGCTTTCAAGAGTTTAGGGTTTTTGCCCTACAAACCCATTTTGGGTATATGGGCTTTTCACCCGCAAATACCAACTATTCAAACAAAGAAATAATGGAATCCATAATCAACAACTAAGAATTACACAAACACATCATCACCCAAACATAATTACACCTTCGATCAACATTATTCAAAGAATAGAGAATTTAGCTACTCATGAAGAAAATTAAAAAATACATACCATAAGGTTTGTTCAAAGCATCCATTCTTCACAGATAATAAAATCAAAGTCTTCAAATTCAATTATAAAATTTGCCCAATTTGGGGTTTATACTTCAAATTCAAAAAAATGTCTTAATAGTGTGTAATACCCAAAAGAGAAATGGTTTAAGCCTAAAAGAGTAATTGTGCTCAGCTGGGTGAAATGACAAAATTGCCCATGGTTAAAATTCTCGCTTAGCAGCGATTGCAGAAAGTTGTCTGCGATCGCGACTATCGCGACTACGGTAAGGATACCACGATCATGATCTCTTGACCTACTTGACTGAGTGTGATCATAGCCCATAGATCGTGATCATGGTAATTGAAGCTTGTTCCTGCTCTAAGTTCTTCAGTTGTACTTTTTTTTTATTTTTGGTCCATTTCAGCTTAAATCCACATCTTTCATTCTCCTAACCTGTATGCATGAAAAATGTGAAAATTAGTGCATTTAATCACCAGTTTGTCTCACTTATATCTTTAATTCATATTAAGATACATGATTGTTGAGTGCAATTGAGTGATAAATTCACCACTTATCATAGGGCAACTCAACTAAAAAAATGTGAACACTTAACTAACAATTTGTAAACAAGTAGAAATTATGTAAAATTAACAATTATCCATTCGGTTAGTCTAAACATGACATATTTACCTTAACCAAACAATCAAGTAGATAAAGGAATAATTTACAAGTATATATTATTCAACTCAAGTCAACTACCATAACTCATAACATAGACAACCCAACTTTTTCATAAACACCTCTATATTGTACTTCAACAGATATTAACTCAATTCAAGTACCATATCATCTCGGACCACATAAGGATTTAAAAATAACAATCAACAATGTAACCTAGTTCACTCAATGAACCATCAAACTCTCTAATAATGTATACATACATGATATGGGTCTTATATATGTCCATTATTCATGACCTATATTATACATGCTCAGTGGATATAGCAAATAACCTAGACAACAAATGCCTGCCCCTTTATTCCAAACCAAGTAATGTACTACCATTATTTTAATGTTCCAATCCTTATACTCCCTGAAATCCATCAATTCTGCGATGATCAACCTTTACCAATTAATATAAGAACATTAAATATTATCATAACATGAGAAATCATCAAATAAGATCATTCAACTACACTTGTGACAACGCTCAAGCATACGCACATGCGTATGTGGTCTTATCAAGTAGTAAAGTGGGCTAATGAAAGACAAGTATCAATCTCACAGAGATTTAAATCAATAACAATTCTATTTTAGTTACCAATTCAGATTCAATTGATGCAAGCTTAACCAAAAATAGAGTATGGAATTTTGCAAGTAAAGTAAACAATGCGTAATGTAAAGATCTTGTAAAAATCAATAGGAGAAAACCCAGGTTTAAAGCACTTTGAACAATCATACTATGTTGTTGAACTCCATTCGTCAACTTTCTTATCTTGGTCGTAGATTTGTAGGGTTAATTGCGTGATCATGGTCTCCCGACCTCTAATCCTTTACCTAAGTTAAACCTTACAATTACATGTTGAGCGACATAGTAATATTCCACTTAAGTTCTTTAAGATATCATCCTACATGTGAATCAAGTAAGGTATCTAAGTACTTCCCTGTCCTAGACACTAATTCGAATTCCTTATTTCATAAAGGAATACAAACCATACTTTGTTCATCTCTATGTTCTATCCCTTATTACCTGTCCCAAGATCAAAAGGTAGACAATTGATGTATTCTAAGGGTCATGACTCCTTAAATTAGTTAAATCAAAGATGAACACATAGTCAATAATGATATACAAAGTTAAACAAATTCAATTCAAAACAATAGTACTCATGTTCTTGTCTTCAACCCTGGAAAAGAGTGTTAGCCATGCATTGTCAAAATCATAATTACAAGGTGGTAATTAATGACTAAAAATAGGAATGAACTAAACTAAAATAATAAAAATGTAATTTTGAAGTTGTATCATCCCCTTGATCTCCAAAATATGTCCAAAGATAATTAAAAACTTGTACGAAGACGTATAAATAGCAATAGGGTAAGCCCAAGCCGTGTTAGACAAGGAACCACTGTGAAAGCCCAGGGGTGGAATGAAAAATTAAATGCAAGATATATTCCACAGTAATGAATCATGCAATGCATGCATATCACACGGTGCTACAGGAATTTGTGTCCCTAATTTTCATTAAGTGTTGGTCGTTCCTCCTTTGATCCCTTGTCTTGTGGTGTCTTTCTAATGATTTTCCAGCCTCTAAATCATCCATATATAATCATAAATAGCTCACAAAATATCCTACATCATCAAACCACACAAATTAGAGATTTAAACAACATTATATCCATCACGATGAATCAATACAAGATCGTAGACTAGGCTACTTCATGTTGATCTTCCACTTATTGTTCCACTACTACACTTAATCAAATTGAAATATCCACATCATTAACAAGTTATTCCACTCATAATCACATAGTGAAACAATTTGGAACACATTAAACACATTAAAATCCATCAAGATAGACTAGACAAGCAACTAGCTCAAGCTAGAAAAACTAGTTTCTCTGTTGAACTCTAATTATATCAATTAACTACAAACTTGTTGGGAAACACGTTGAACCATTGAAAACATGTCATTGAACACTTATATGCACATTAACCTAATTATCAACCCAAATAGCATACGAATCATCCTCAAAACAAGGTTAAAAATACTTGAATAGTGACACTACAATGCATAAATACACCCAACATCACCACCCCACACTTAATTCTTTGTCCATCCTCGAACAACTCTTTAATTTAATCATCATAAACTAAAGAGACTCTACACATCAAATTCTTGCAAGACACTCAAGCTAGTACCACCATGACTATATAGATTGCAAATTTCGATACTAAGAATGTTACAAACACAATTGAAAGCTTATGAACCTAATCCAAGACATCATGGACTCAAGAATTGACTCTCTTAGTTGGAAAAATCATGCTTATCATTCAATCAAGGATTTCACACAAATTTCCAACATTCATCAAGCATGTGCCCCTCACAATAAGAGAGTTACCCATAATCACTCACAATTATGTAATTTATAACAATGGGTACAACAATCAAATTACACTCGCTCTTACATAGAATTCACAATTTAAATACAATAAACCATATGCTTACCCTTAGTGTAATGATCCACTAATATCAGAATGACGAACTCGGATCAACTAGGTCTTTTTCAGGGTGTAATGCCGGCTAAGGGACGAGTAGGAACTATTTGGGAATAGTGACTAACCTCTCTAAGTGATTTAATACACTACATTATACATTTAAAACCAATATACAACAACCAATTTACACCATTTTTGTCTACCCCATTCTTTTGTTTTACCCCATCTCTTTTTAGCATTTTCAAAAACACATGGTGGGCGTATTGTATATTCCTTCAAGATTAAATTTTTATCATTTATACAATCATGAGAATATTTATAACACCATCTATATCACTCATAATGACCACACATCAAATATAAATACCAATAACTATTACCTTGGGGCATAAATTTCACCTTTTTCTTTTTTAATTTCTCAAACTCCTTACTAAATAATTTTTTTATTAAAGTGCCTAGGAAATTTTTGGATCAAATTAAGATCCATAAAATAAGGTATTAGGCTACTTATATGGATACCAATGAAAAGGCTAAAGGCTCAATGAGGGTTAACTTGGATAATGCACAAAGGGTAGGATAAATTGAAGGTATAAAACAACGCTATCAAAGAAATGCCTAAATCATCTCCTAAATCCACACTCTTTATTTCACTTTACACACACATAGGGAAAGTTCTAGACATCACATGCAACAAGGAATTAAAAAAAAATCTTACACGCACATGGAACTTGCTAGTCCCAAACGGATCATCATAAACTCCTAACCAAACAATAGAATGAATTAAAATTTAAGACAAAAAGTACAAGAGTCATAAAAAATGCGCCTAAGAGTCTCAAAAGTAGAAATTCACTTATTCCACATGCTTTTACCAAATAAAATACTTGCACCTTGTAATAAAAAATAGCACCAACAAGAATATCTTACATAATTTTTTTTAAAATTGAGCAAAAATTTAGGAATTTCCCCACCTCAAACATAATAATCTACTTTGTCCCAAAAGTGAATTTAAAAGTAAGAGATAGAAATACTCTCTGAGACCTCTAGGCCTTTCTAGTACTATCTTTTGTATTTATAGGATCTGTGGGACCCCACACTCTATTTTTGCCATGCTCCTTAGCTCAGTTTTCTGGTACTCAGACTTCCGATTAACTTGCAACTCAATTAAAAATAAAAACGATGTGAAGTAAGAACTAAAAACTAAAAATAAATCATGCCTAATTAACTTCAGTTGCCTCCCAAGCAGCGCCTGATTTAGTGTTGTGGCACGACCAAACTAATGACTTAGTCGTTCTATTTCTTTCTCTTTCTTAGACTTGGTCTCCATTTCCTTATTATCTTCAACCTTCTTGGGTGTGAATTTGCAAGAGTAGCAGATTCCTCAACTTTATCCTTTTTAGGCTCATTAATTAATATCAAATAAGGCTTAGGCGGTAGAAGCTTAGGCTGCTCAATCAGGTAGTCCAATGAGGTTATTGGTGTATTAACTACCCCTTACTTTTCCCCTTCAATAACATTAATCATACACTAATATTTATAGTGGGATGTTATTTTGGGTGTTTTGTAAATAATAAATACCATCTCTTTATCCTCTACCCATATTTTGAGTGTGCCTTCTCAAACATCATTCAATGCTCCTCCAGTTGCTAAGAATGGACACCCTAAGATGATTGGTACCTATTCATCTACCTCTAAATTGAGTACAATAAAGTCAGCAGGAATAATAAATTTACCAACCTTTTTTAGGACATCCTCAACGATTCTTTTTGAATAGGAAATGGATTTGTCTGCTAGCTGCAAAACCACTGTGGTCGATCTAGGATTTACCATGCCCAATGTGTCAAACAAAGATAGGGGCATCAGATTTATGCTCAACACTAACTCACTCATTGCATGGACCACTTTACTCCCAATTTAGATAGGTAGATTAAAATTTCCTTGATCTCTCAATTTCATAAGGATTGTCTGTGTTATTACAGTGCTATAATCTTCAGTTAGTTTTTTCGCTCCCACATCCTGTAATTTCACCTTATTAGAAACCATATCCCTCAAGTACATTGTGTACTTGGGCATACCCTGAAAAATATCTAACACAGGTAAGGTAATGTTAAGTTCTCTGAATGTATCAAAGAACTTTTTCAACATTGCATCCTTCTTCTCTTTAATCTGCCACTAAGGGAAGGGTAGTGGCGGTGTTTTCTTCACTTCTAGTTTAGCAACTTTAGTTTTCAAGTATTCAAACTTCCTTGATTTTCATCAACTTTTTCATTTACCTGCTCAGTTACTGCATCAGAATCTACATCCTTAATTGCCTTAGGAGGTTCTCCTTGAAGATCTTTACCACTCCTCAAGGTGATTGCCATAAACTTCTTTGGAATTTTTGTATCTACTGGAATACCACCTTGAGTCCTAGTATTCAATGCTTGCTGCAACTGCCCAATTTGCAACTCTAAACTTCTTTGAGCATCTTGTGAATTTTTCATATCCACAGTCAACTATGCTTGATAATCTTAAAGCTGCTTCAGCATCTCTTCCATGTTGCTAGTTGACTGATTCCCTTATGCCTGAAGTTATTGAACTTATTGTTGTTGGGCATTCCATGGCTGAGTATGCCACTTAATGTAGTAGGAATTACTCTTATTTTTCCTTAGAGCATTTCCTACATACATCACTGATTCTAGATTGGAAGCATACATAGCCGCTAAGTGATTACTATTACCACATACTTCACACCAACTTGCAGCTTGTTGGATGGCATTGATTGTGGATGTAGGTTGTGTTGTTCAAAGTTTCATGTTGCTAAACAGAGTGTTTATCAAATTTTGTAATACAGAAATCTAAGCTAATAAGGTTGTGAATTGGTCCACCTCTAATGCATCCACAAATATTTTTGTGGCACTTTTATAATCTGAATGCCACTCAAGATTTCCTCGTACTATACATTTAAATAATGTGTACAGCTCATCATAAGTCAATTCCAATTCTTGACCACCTGCTATTGAATCTAGAAAAATCTTTATATTGTGATCAAGTGCTTCTATAAAAATTTTAGCAAGTACCTCATTAGACTGTTGGTGGTGTGGACAATTTCGAAGAAGAGCCTTGAAGCATTCCCAAGCATGATAGTGATTTTCAACTGTCTTCTGTTCGAAGCTTACTATCTCACTACGAAGTCTCACAGTCTTGCCAGATGGGAAGAATCTGATGAGGAACTTGCTTGCTAAGCCATCCCATTATATGATTGAATTTCCCGGCTCCGCATTCAACTAACTTTTAGCTTTCCCGAATAGTGAATAGGGAAAAAGTGTCTGTCTCACATAATATATATTCACCATATCATTCAGTATGCGCAATGAAATTCCTCAAGTGGACTTGTGGATCCTCGTTTGAAAGCCCTACAAATTGTACACGGTTGATTAGAAGCTGCACCATGTTTTGTTTTAACTCTAAATTCCCCCTAGCATTCAGTATTTGAATTGGGGAAGTCAAGTTCATCAGAAAAAGGACTGCCACTTCCCTAATCGTCTTGTGTGCTGTTTGTTTTTCAATCATCAGAGCAGGATTCTCTTGGTCTTCTTCTATTTGCGGAAATTGGGGGATATGGATTGCGTTTCTTCTTCGTTGTTGGAAGTGTTGTTTGGGTTCAAGACTTGGTTCAGCCAACTCCTTATCCCTTACCAACTTCTTAACCTTAAAACATATTTCCTGCAATCACAAAACTAAGACCATGCGTAAAAACACCAAATAAATCTAAATGTAAAACTAAAATAAACTGTTGCCAAATTTCAAGTCCACGATAATGGTACCAAAAATTTGGCAATGCCCAAGCGTACACAAAAGTTTATGGGGTCTTATCACGTAGTCAAGTGGGCTAGTGAAAGAAAGTATCGATCCCGCAGAGACTTGATTCAAAAAAAAATTTGTTTTAGTTCACATTCAGATTCAGTTGATACAAGCGTAACCAAAAAGAGAGTTTGGAATATTGTAAATAATGTAAACAATGCGTAATGTAAAGATCTTGTAACAATAAATAGGAGAAAACCCAGGGTTAAAGCACTTTGAACAATCATACTATGTTATTGAACTTCATTTGTTAACATGCTTATCTTGGTTGTAGATTCGTAGGGTTAATTGCGTGGTCATGGTCTCCCGATCGCTAATCCTTTACCTAAGTTGAACCATACAACTACATCTTTGAGAAGGGATGTAATAGTCCACTTAAGTTCTTTCAGCTATCATCCTACGTGTGAATCAAGTAAGGTATCTGAGTACATGCCTGTCCTAGACACTAATTCAAATTCCTTATTTCATAAATGAATACAAACCATACTCTATTCATCTCTATGTTCTATCCCCTATTCATTATCCCGATATCAAAAGATAGACAATTGTTGTATTCTAAGGGCCGCGAACCCTTAAAATAGCTAAATCAAAGATGAACAGATAACCAATAATAATAAAGAAAGTTTAATGAATTCAAGTCAAAATGATAGTACTAATGTTCTTGGCTCCATCCCTAGAAAAGGGTATTTAGCCACGCATAGTCATAATCGTAATCACAAGGAGGTAATGAATGACTGATAACAGTAATGAACTAAATTAAAATAATATAAATCTAATTATGAAGTTGTAGCATCCACTTGATCTCCAAAATATATCCAAAGATAATTAAAAATGTGTACAAAGACGTATATATAGCAATACAGTAAGCCCAAGCCGTGTTGGACAAAGAATCAGCATAAAATCCCAGGGGTGGAATCTAGAATTAAATGCACACTTTATTCCATAGCAATGGATCATGCGACGCACGCATATTGTACAGTGCTGCTGGAATTTTCGTCCCAAATTTTGGTTAAGTCTTGGTCGTTCCTCTTTTAATCCCTTGTCTTCTAGTGTCTATCCAATGATTTTTCAGCATATATATCATCCATATATAATCATAATCATCTCACTAAATATCCTACATCATCAAACCACATGAATTAGAGATTCAAACAACACTATACCCATCAGGATGAAACAAAACAAGACCTAAGACTAGGCGAGTTCATGTTGATCTTCCAATTATTGATCCACTTATACACTTAATCAAATTGAACTTTACACATCACCAACAAGTTATTAAACTCATAATAACACATTAAAACCATTTGTAACACATTAAACACAATAAAATACATAAAGATAGGCTAGACAAGCAACTAGTTCAAGCTAGAAAAACTAGTTTTCTCTATTGAACTCTACTAGACTCAATTAAGTACAAACTTGTTGGGAAACACTTTGAACCATTTAAAAAACGTCCTTGAAAACTTATATAAACATTTAACTCATTATCAACACATATACCATAAAAATCATCCTCAAAATAAGGCCAAATATACTAGAATAGTGGCATTAGAATGCATAAATACACCCAACATCAACTTGCATATCAAAATAGGTAATTTTTACATAATATCATTATAGGTAATAAAATACCAACTTGTGTATACAACTAATAAGCTCAAAATTCATTATCATGTCTTTTAACAAGTAAACAAACTATCAGTTAACATAAGTCTTGTCTTTTCTTGTAGCCTCATCTTGATTCGGGTCCAAAACTGCACATGGAACATAATTCAACCAATGTTATAAAAATTATAGGCACCACAACCTATTTTCATAACTTTAAGGTCTAATTCATGAATCATTCCCTCATTTTAGGGTTTTCAATATTTATTACACTTTAATTCCTTATATTACTAAGTTAAAATGGACAAATTCTAGGATAATAATCAAAAGGTAGTAATCCTTGGTCAAAATCCATGGCTCTAATACATTTTTGTACCACTTGACACTAGAAAATACACCTAGATAGGTAAAACCTGTACCCGAAATTAAACCTAGAAATTCAAAGGACTAAGGAATGTATGTCTAGTTAGATAGGTGAATGAACTTACCTCAATGAAGGGATTTGGGAGGAAACTGATGAAATACACCTCTTTCACCCTAAATTGACCTTGAACGTTTTTGAAATAAAAAATACATTTCAATTTCAAAAAGTGGAATTTTTAATCATATTATGTTATAGCGGCCCAATACCTTTTAAAGAAGCCTCGCTATAATAGGATCTGCCCGCTGCAGTAGGACTGACCAATCTTGACTTTTACTATGGCAAGAAAATTCCTAATATAGTGGATATTTGTTAGTAGTATTCTTTCTTCTAAAGAAGTGTAGGAGAGGCAGTGAGTTCAGCTAGTCCCAGTGTTTACCCAATTTTACAACACACTCTAAATTTCAGCCTCCCAACCTAAGCCTTCACATCAAGAATTATATTCGGAGTTCTACTAACCCAAATTTAATTCCAAATATTTATAAAAACTCCCCAACCTCTTCGCTAACATATTATGATATTAAGTCTTAGAATTATTGACCTATCTACTATCAGCTTTACCAAGAAACCACCATATTTGGAATTTATCCAAGACAACCCTAATATTAAATTTTTAACACTTCATCTTGGGAGAATTTTAACCCAATTTTTTCAATGCTAAGATATACCATAATAATGGAAAGGGTTATTAAAACATATAGCTCTTTATAAATCATTTATCCCCAACCGATAAATTAAGAAAAAAAAGGGAAAACTAATAAGGAAAAGTACCTGAGTTTTTTAATGAGTATAGATACTTGTTGCGTATGTCTGACTCATTCTCTCAAATGGCCTCCTCAGCTGGACAATGATTTCACTAGACTTTTATCGACCTATTCTCCTTTATTCTCAACTTCCAGATATCTCGATGAAGTATCACTATTGATTCTTCATCATAAGAGAGATTCTTATCACGTAATACCGAGTTTGAATGAATGATGTAGTCACCATCCATATGGTATTTCTTATGTATAGAGACATGTTACACTCAATATCTTCCCAATAAACTTAGAGGTAACATACGTCTTTAAGCCACAAGACCCACACCATCAAGAATTTTGAATAGACAATTATTTTTGGGGATAAGCTTCCGTTCTTACAAAATTGTGGCACTCCATTAATGGGAGATACATTCTGTAGCACATGCTTAAATTTCATGTTCCTTAACTTGAAGTCAACATAATTATTTTTGCAACTCTGAGCTACTAGCAACATATGCTCGAGCAGTTCTTCAAGCACCTGAATGGTCCTCTTAGACTTCCTGTCGGTTTGAGGAAGAAATGTAGTGCTAAAATCAAGCTTCGTGCCTAAATCTTCATGCAATTTTTTTCCAAAACATGGAGGAAAATTGTGTACCTCTATTTTATATGATAGAAACCGGAACCCCATGTAACCTTAAAATCTCCTTCATATTGATTTTGGCTAACTTCTCCAAGTTATAATTCACCTTAGATGTAATAAAAGGAGAAGACTTTGTTAGCCTATCCACAATGACCCAAATTGATTCATACTGCCTAAGTCCTTAGGAAGACCACCACAAAATCCATAGCAGTTCTTTCCCAGTTCTTCTCTAGAATTGGCATCCTCTAAAGTAAACCTGTAGGCTTTTTATGTTTATTCACCTGCTGGAAATTTTGAAAATTATCCAAATACTCTACTATATCTCTTTATGTTTGGGGCCACCAATAGAGCTTTCTAAAGTATTGATATATCTTGGTTGCACCTAGATGTATAGAGTATTTAGGCCCATAAACTTCTGGTAACAAAGTGGGAGTCAAATCATCAACACGGGAATGACACACATGCCACTCACCCTTAGCACACCACTAGCATTATGTGTGGATTCTTGGGCCTTACCACACACTAATTTATTTCAAATCTTATTTAATTTCACATCTTTAAACTGATAAACCTTCATTTAATCAAGGAATTTTGACATTAGCTCAAAACTAACACTCTATCCATTTCAAACACCATAAACTGCATAAACTACATGGATAGAGTTTGAATCTCTCTAGCTAAAGGATGAATTGTTACTCTTAAACAAGATAAACTCCCTATACTTCTTGACTCTTTACTCAATGCATCTGCCACCATATTAGACTTTCCTGGATGGATACATCATAATTTCATAGTAACTCTATCCACCCCTCTATATTAGATTCAAGTCTTTCTAAGTGAATACATAATGTAAATTATGATGGTGTGAAAACCTCAAATTTGACATCATAAAGGTAATGTATCTATATATTATGTGTAAAAATCACTATAGCCAACTCCAACTCATTAGTTGGATTATTCCTCTCGTGAACCTTCAATTACATTAATGCATAGGATATCATAATTTTATCCTGCGTTGACATAGTACCTAAAACAGATAGTTAAACATCATAAATACTATAAAATCCTTAACCTTAATAGGTAAACCAAGAATGAGACGACTTGTGCTTCTCAAATCTGTCTTCACACTTCTCATACCAAATAAAACGTACCTATGTCACGACCTTAGACTACCCCCTAATCATAAAATGGTTCTTGAGGCCAAAAGTGACCCCAAGTTAACCCATGATATGGCACAAGTTGTAAATACTAAAGGGAAGGTAACAAAATACAATGCAGAAGTAATTTAATAAATGTTTAAATAGTCAATTCAAAATAAATGAGTCTAAAACACATCACTTAAAACATAACTATCTGTCTGATTTTCTGAAAGCCTCTAAGAATAATGAGTTATTGGAAAAGGTCCCCAACTAACTCTAACTGCTGAAACTAAAACAAAAACTAGTATTTTGGAAAGCATGATCAATAGTATAGCTAGTCCTTAACTGTTGAAGACTCACCAATGCTACAATTGAGTGGCTCACGAATTATCTAAGTACGATTAGGGAACTGAGCGTTCTAACCTATGTTAAAAGACAACATAGCGCAAAAGAGAGTATGCAGTCAACACTTTGAATGTACTAGTATGTGAGTTGAAGACTACCTGGTATGTTTATATATACTGAGCATGAATGCATGAACATTAATGTCGAATGCAATACCAAGTGTAAACTTGTACTGAAATGATCTGAATAACTGAATAACTAATATATGGACACTTGGTCATGATAACGTGTACTGATATAATTTTAATACTGAACTAAAATTATGGGATCTATAATATAACCAAAATGGCCCAATTTGAGATAATCGGGGTCTAACCTATAACCCTAGTTGGGAGGGCGTCAGTACCTTGCCACGGGTACTAACACTGGCAATGTGAATCCACTAACCTGATGTTCTGAAGGAATATGGTGTCATTCCTCTACTGGTGGGTGACCCCTAAGAAAGTGTTAATCCTCAACTAGAAGGTGACCTCTTATAACCGACATTGGCTACATAGTTATGGAACATAGGGACTTCTACTAAAAGGTTTCAGTCCTCTACTGGCGGGTGAGCCTTTATCCCTAGGTTTGTTTTGTGATATGTCCTACTTCCTACTGAACTGGAACTAGTATTTATGAAAGTCTTAACATGACTGATACCGACATATGCTCAACAATATAGTATTCAAATTTAATGATACAAGTATGCTCTAAATGATTTGAAACTGGACATCTCTAACATATATAAATATCTAGGTATTTGGTGTTTATAACCCATCACCACTATCTAATGCAGACTGATCTTCACAAATATTTAACAATCTATGGTATAGGAAAATCATGAATAACATCCAAGAATCCAATACCTAATCATGATGTAGACATTTGCATTATCAAAAATATAGAAACACTATATCATGAGGCAATATATTTTAATGGAGGATCATGAGAGTATAACTTACTAAATTATGAAATTCATACTTCTCATAGAACTCTAGACAAAAAGGGGATTAAACTTGTAAATTTGGAGAATTTTGGGACTCAATGGGTGAAAGGAGCCCACTGATGAATATCCCACATACCTAAAGTAGAAGCCTTGAATAAATCTTCCTGAGAATTTAACTTGCTTGAAGAACCCTACTTTGATGTTGAGATTGAAGGGAATCACCTATTTGATTTCTCTTAGGTGAAATTGATAATTATGTTATGATTTAGGGATTTGGGTCCTTTTATGCCATCCATTTTGAAGCCAAAACGATGTGGTTTTGTCTTTTAAGAGAGTGGCAAAAGACATTAAAGTTCCTGGAAAAATGTGCAAAAAAATATGTTCCCAGTTGTTATGACTCACGTTACAACTCATTACAACTTGTTATGTGTTGTGTCCTGAGTTGTAACTTGGGATTTTGGGATTCTAGATACATTATTTTATGACTGTGACTTGCCATCTAATGACTCATTATGACTGACTATGAGTCGTTTGGTCAAGTCATAGTTTGATGCTTGATTCCTTGATTCTATGGACAGGCTATGGATCCATACAATGACTCGTAAGGTCTGACAATGGGTTGTGTTCTGGATTCATAACCAGTGGAGGGGATCCTTTATTATGTTCTTCTATAACTACAACTCACTCGTGATGACTCATCACTAGTGGCTACAACTTATTTCCTAAGTCGTAGTCATAGTAGTGTATCAGGTACTTAGGGTAAACTTACCACAACTCTTTGAAATTATATTGAAATAATTAGAGGCTTGAAGCATTGGGAAGCTAACCTAGTGGCCAATATTTTAAGGGGTCTAGATCTTAAAAATTAGAGGTATTACAATATCTAACCTTAGGATCTTTCATTCTCGAATATAGCTAACTGAACAGGGAAACTAAGAATACTAAGATCATGCAAGAAACATTTAGAAGCTACACCATGACAAAATATATTAAATCTAAAATGTGATGCATAGACTGAACTAAACCCATGAATGCATTCTATGACATGAGGATGACTAGATAGCTGAAATAAAAATGAGAGAATTAAATTAAAGAAACATTATTTCAAGATGAACCTTAATTCCTTGAGAAAAGATAGGGATACTTGACTCAAATATCAGCTTCTTCTTCCCAAGTAGCTCTCTCAACGGAATGATTTCTCCACAAAATCTTTACTAAGCAAACTGGGTATTTTTCATAGGAGAGGCTATCTTACACACCCACACTCTCAAAAGGAATGACCGAAGCTTGGTGACCAATGCATTTCTTTAGCAGAGAGACATGAAACACTGGATGTACTAATGCTAACTCTGCAGGAAACCCTAACTCATAAGCTACCTTCCCAAAATGGTTTAGAATCCTGTATAGGACAATAAAGTGTGGAATGAGCTTTTAATTCTGACCAAACCTCATCACCCTTTTCATGGGTGAAATTTTTAGATACCTAAAATATCCAACATAAAATTCAAACTCTCTTCTCCTCACATCTGCACAGGATTTCTGATCACTTTGGGTTGTCTTTATCCTTTCTCTAATCACCTGAACTTTCTCCATTTCCTAATATATTGAATCTAGCCCTATTAAAGTATCCTTACAAACTTCAAACAAACCAATAGTAGATCTATACCTCATACCATAGAGACCCTTAAATGAAGCCATCTAAATACTAAAGTGATAGTTGTTATTCTAGGAAAACTCAATCAAAGGTAAGTGGTCATCCCAACTACCTTTGAAATTAACACAATACCTTAACTTGTCCTTTAAGGTTTGAATGGTCCTCTTTACATGAAAATCTATTTTCAAGTGAAAAGTCGTACTGAGATGAATTTTGGTACAAAGACCTTTCTGAAAAGCCTTCCAAAAATGAGAGGTAAACAGAGTACCTCTATCATAAATAATAGTCAACAAGACCATATGCAATATTAAAAACTCACTGAGATAGAGTCTTCCATAATCCTTGGCTGAATATGAAGTATGGAATGGCGAGGAATGGGCTGACTTGGTCATCCTATAAATAATTACCCAAATGGATCATGTTGATGCTCCGCACGAGGTAACCCTATGAGAAAATCCATATTCACCACTTCCTACTTCCAAGTGGGGATGCTAAATTCCTAAAGCATACCATTAGGTCTCTGATGTTCAACCTTTTCCAGGTAACAATACAGACACTTAGCCACAAAATTGGCAATATCATTCTACGTACCATTCCACCAAAAGACTTCCCAAAAATTGTGATAAATCTTAATAGCTCCTGGGTGAATCAAATATCGAGAACCATAAGACTTGGCTAGCATCCGTTGTCTCAAATCATCCATATTTGGAACACACACCCTGATAACAAAGAACACCATATCCCTCTTGGGAGAAATTCTCAACCTTCTGATCTCAAATTGCCACCTTTAAATTAAGAAAATTGGGGTCTCTATCTTTCTTTTCCTTTACTTCAGCAACCAATTAAGATTTTGAACCATTCTTAACCCAAACACTACCTTCGTCTGAATCGACCAACCGAACACCCAATCTAGACATCTGAGGAACCTTGAAAACTAACTCCTTCTTATTATCCTAAACATGGGCAACACCTCCATAGAAAAACATTATCATTATCCACGTGATACACCATACTCATATCATAGTCTTTCAATAATTAAGCTATTTTCTCTAACAAAGATTTAGGTCTTTCGACATTAAAACATCCTGTAAGCTCTTGTGATCAGTAGACACATCCACATAAACCCTATATAGGCAATGCCTCCAAATCCTTAAGGAAAAAAGCAACTGATACCAGCTCAAGATCATGAGTTAGGTAATTCTTCTAATGGGGTTTTAGTTATCTAGATGAATAGGCTATCACCTTGCCTCGTTGCATCAAAACACAACCAAGACTAACTTTTGAAACATTAAAATAAACCACAAAACCATCTGGACCTTCGGGTAGAGTCAATAAAAGAGCAGAAGTGAGTCGAGTCTTCAACTCCCGAAAACCCTTCTCGCAGGAATCTAACAACTGAAACTTGACTTTTTGATGATTTAGTCTAGACATAGAAGAAGAAATAAAGGAAAATCATTCCATAAACCACCTATAGTAACAGCCCAAACTAATAAAAATCCTAATGTCTAACGTAGAGATAGGTCTAGGCAAGTTCCTCACTGCTTTGGTCTTTTGAGGATAAGCTTGAATTCCTTCACCAAAAATAATGTGACCAAGGAAATTTATTGATTTCAGTTGGAATTTGCATTTACTGAACTTTGCGAATAGCTAAAGATTCTTAAGTGTCGGCAAAAACAATTCTCAAATGGTCAGCATGCACACTTTCACTATAAGAATTGAAGAGAATGTCATCTATGAAGACTATGAAAAACATGTCTAGATACTGCTTGAACACTCTGTTCATCAAGTCCATAAATGTTGTGGGAGCATTTGTTAATCCAAAAGATATAACTACAAATTCAAAGTGACCATACCATGTTCTAAAGGTTGTCTTAAGAATGTCACATTCTCTGATTCTACACTGATGATAGCCGAATCTAAGATCTATCTGGGTGAAATAATTAACTCCCTAAAGTTGGTCAAACAAGTAATCAATCCTAGGGAGAGAATACTTATTCTTGATTGTGACTTTTTTTAACTAACGGTAGTCAGTTCATATTCTATGAGAATCATCATTTTTACGCATGAATAAAACTGGAGCACCTTACGGAGAAACACTAGGCCTAATGGAACCATTATCTAAAAGATTTTTAAATTTCTACTTCAATTCCTTATGCTTGGTTGGAGCCATTTTGTAAAGAGGAATTGAAATAAGCTGGATTTCTGGAAGGAGATTTATTATGAAGTTGATTTCCCTCTTTGGAGAACTTCAGGAAGATCTTCAGGAAACATTTTTGGGAATTTATTTTCTACTGGAACTAACTCAAGATGCGGAGTTTTAGTACTTGATTCCTTGACTCTAATTGATCATCTTTAACTCCACGGGATCAACTTAAGTAAATTTTTAAGATACTATGATTGGGCAATTTATGTATACTCGTCTAGCTATGATAGAACTATCATATTATAGTAGACAATGGGAAGGGATCTATAAGAATTTCTAGGCTGAAACTAAAGTCTACGTCTATATAGGGAGTCATGAAGGGCAGTGTGGTTTTGGGATCTAATAATGCATAAATATGAAGGTGGAAGACTTGTAATGTACCCAAAACTACCTCAGGAGAATCCTCCATATCTTGTCGAGTTTGAAGGGCATAGAGTCGATTCTATTGCTAAACACTGGTTGCACTAGAAGTAGTACCCTATTGATTTGGGTGACCTGCTCGTTGTACTGAAGAACTAGCCTCATCTTATGGAAAAAAATCTTTAACCTTCTGAGAAGCCACTGAGTAATCGTTGATTATTGTTCCTAGATTGACACATATAAAACAAACATAACTGTCAACCGCACACTTACCCTTGTGGTTCTTACCACACCTCCTACAAACAAGGTTAGTATAACTAGTATTCACACTACCCTATGACTTAGAGCCTGGTGATATGTAAGACCCCATAAGATTCTAGCCTTGTTTCAGCCCTTAGTTGCTTGTTTAAGGGGTTCAAGGCATGAATTTTATACGAAGTGTAGGGGACTTAGTCATTTTTCAAGACCCTGAGATTTAAAGGAATTTAATTTTTGCCTTTCTGAATTTGAAATGTTGATTTTTAAGTTGAAACATGTTTAGGGATGTTAAAAGGGTGTCCCAAAAGAGTTTTGGATTTTTTAGAAAGGGTTTGGGGAATTTTTGGACCACATAGTCAAGAAGCTTTTGTGATATTCCCATTCCACGGAGGCCATCATGGATACTAGACTTCGTGAAGTGGAGTTTGGAGGACCACATCAGGGTCGGCGACACGAAGGCTAGCTTTTGTGTTAGCCTGCGTGCCATAGAGGTTGCATTTATACTGTGTTTTAACTAAATATTCGAAGGGTACTTTGGTCTTTACCAATTACCCCCAAACATTCTATATGTTAGTTACAGATCAAAGAAGGTCACAATTTTCCCATTACTCATCAGTTAACATACGTAAACCCTTCCCATATTCCCAAGAAAAAAATTTCAAGCTTTGTTCTCCAATAATTCAATGATTCAAGTTCCAATTTCAAGTTTTCTTCTAGAATTCATATTATTAAGGTATGTGGGGTATTCATCAATGGGTTCCTTCCACTTATTGAGCCCAAAAATCCCTTTTTTGATTAAGGTATGAATTTTACCCCTTTTTATGAAAAGTATATATGTTATGGATGAATTTAATCCATGAAATTTATTAGTAATTCGATTTCAAGCCATGTCAACATGTTTTCCTATGAAAATTAGATTACTTCATGCTTTAAATTTCAACTACTCATGTTATATTCATTTGATCCCATGCCAAATTTCCAAGTTAAGAATTAAACCATGTGAAATTGATATCCTCCTAAGTTTAACACACCTGCATGATCCAATTCAAGCACCTTACTCATGTGTTGAAATGTCTAATGTTTTTTGTTCTCTAAACTATGACTTTATCTCACTATTTAAAAAGTTGTTATGGTATTTCGTGATTAATCAGTACTGGAAGGTTATGAACACCCAATACCTATATGTTTACACATGGCTTTATTTTCAAGTTACAAGTTAGTTAGACCATGATTCCATTACTATATTCAGAACATCATGTTTATACTAAGTACTTACATGTAAAGTACTATAGCATGTTAAACCAATAATAATATAAGTGTCAATTTAGTTAGGAGTAGGATTTTGCGTCGAGTCTATGCAGGGATGGTGTCTCCCCCATCATTTTTTGCAGAGTCATTAGTTCCAACCCCTAAGTTCCACAACAAAATATCCAATGTAGGTTATGAGGGGTGACCCATGAGTTCAATCTTGGATTCCTCTCAAGGGTTACCTATCAGTTTAGGCTTGACACCTTTGTCCTTTTGGATAATAGATTAGTGGATCCACACAACTATGTGTTTGTACCCGTGGTAAGGTATTGATATCCTTCAAAGTAGGGTTACAAGTTGGAACCCAATTAGCTCAGATTAGGGCATATCAGTTACATAATAGCTCCCATGATTTTAGTTAGTATTTCGTCTATATGAGTTCAGGTTTACTTGACCAAGTAGTAAGATTTTTTAGTTATTCAGTCGATAGTTTTACAAATTAATTCAGGTCATGTTTTTCTTAGTCTTGTATTCTCCGCTTTACATATTCATGCATCAATTTTCAATTCCATATGTATTTTAGTTAGTCCTTATCTCACGTACTAGTACATTCAAAGTATTGATCGCATACTTTTCTTTTGCGCTATGTTGTCTTATAACATAGGGTTGGATGCTTAGTTCCATGACATTCCTTAGATAGTTTAGCATTTCCCAGCAACAATATTGGTGAGTCCTCATCCATCGAGGACATGACATGTTATTAGAGTGTTTTCATTATTTATTTATGTTCAGTCAGTTAGAGATAGCTAGGGGTTTCTCTTATACCATCAACTCCTTATGATTTTAGAAGCTTTCAGACATACAATCAGTTTATGTTCAGACATTTAAACTTGTTTCTGTTTTATTGTCAGTTTTTTCAGATATGCTAGTATTTCTTATCAGTATTTCATCATTTTATCTTATACATATGTTATTTTCTTATTATTTTATCCAGTTTTCAAAATATGTACCATATTATGGGTTAGCTTGGGCTCACTTGCAACCATAAGCATCATGTCATGGCTAAGGTTTAGCCTCACATCATGACAAAACTTTGTATTAGAACCTAAGGATTGAAAAGGTCCTAGGGTATCTTAAATTTTCTTTTAGTATAATTTTGTGCATGGGTATAGAGTGCGCCACACTTGTTAGAAAGAGTCTATGAGATGTTTTAGGAAAAGTTTCCCTTCATTCATTATTCATGTCATGTGAAAGAGCACAAGCTCTATTAAATTTTATTTTACTAACTCGTCCTTTATCTTTTTATAGAAAATGCCTCCCAAAAGAAACAATGAAAGAAGGAACGGGGATCAGCCCGCACCACCTACTCAGTAAGATCCCCTGAACAACCTATTTTCTAAACCAAGTCCAGGGCCACTTTCACTATTTCAACCCATTCCATAGCTCCCCAAAAAAATAAGAAAGTTGTTTCCCCAGCTAATCTAGTGACAAATACAGCTGTAGCCAGGATCCGAGACTTCACTCGGATGAATCTCCTTTTGTTTGTTGGGTCCAAGTTTGAGGAGGATCTACATGATTTCCTTAATTATGTGCATAAGGTGACAGACATCAAAGGTGTCACCTCTAGTGAGAGTGTTAATTTATCTTCTTACTAGTAACAAAGGGTAGCTCATACTTGGGTGATACAGTGGAAAGAGGACAGAGGTATTGATGCAGGGCTAGTAGAGTGGGAAGTGTTTACCACGTCTTTCTTAGAAAGGTTCTTCCAACGAGAGTTTAGGAAAGAAAAGGTACATGAGTTTATAAATTTGAAGCAGGGTAGCATGAGTATAAGGGAGTACTCAATTAAGTTCACTTAGTTGGTGAGGTATGCTCCAACTATGGTGACTGACTCTAGGTCCAGGATGACTAAGTTTGTATCAAGTATATCTGATAGTATCATCAAAGAGTGTAGGACTGCCATGTTTTTTAACAAGATGGACCTTTTTAGTCTAAGGTTTCATGCTCAACAGATTGATAAAGAGAATCTCAATGAAAAGAAAAGACAAAATAAGAGGGCCAGTATAGGTAGCTTTAAATTTTCTCAGCTGAGGTCAGAGACAGTAACCATTCTCAATTTTGCCATAAATTTTTAGCTCCTGATCCATATTTAACCTATATACCAGTGACTATTATTGTTCTAGTTTGATCATTTATTATTTACAGTAATGATAAATATGATTCAGGTTCGATTCTATACCTTGACTTAGAGATATTATCTTACTTATCATAATTTAGCCCAGTCGACCGATGATGCCAACTGAGTAGCCATTGTTTTTGTACTTCTACTATACTTCTGTACCTTTTTGGTACAAATCCGTGTACTAGTTGTCACTACTGAGTTGAGATTATGCATTGTTGATGTTTTGGAGATAAGGTGAGCTTTTTGAGTTTTGAGTTTCTCATTTCCTCCAATCTTTATTTGGTCTTTTGTATTTGAGATGGATGTGTTGATTATTTTAGACATTTGGGTTGTATTTCCTATTATTACTTACGATTCTCTTGTATTGATATGACTAGGTTGTGGGATTGCTATCTGTATTTTGATTGTATTCATATAATGGAATACAATTGATTGTAATTATGTTCTTGTATTTAGGCCTAGTTGGGTCATTTTTACCAAAATAACACATTTCTTTAGCTCTGGGTTACAGTGTTGTCCTACATACTGGTGTTTTTTAGTAGGAACCACCATGACTCGTGAATTAGGTCATAAAAATTGATATCAGAGCCTAGGTTTCACTTGTATTGTCATCACACAAGTAAGTGTCTAGTAGAGTCTTGCAGATTAGAGCATTAACATTTTTTTTCTATCTTTGGGAGGCCATGGGAAATTCTTAGGAGTCCTTAACTTCTTACACTCGTATCTTGATAAAAGTCTGAGCTGGTTTGTAAAATATTTTCTTGACTTTACTCTTTCGTAGATGCCCAGGACATATGCTACAGCTATGCTTGATGAGGGTCTCCAGACTAAACCTGGGGATCCTACTTCTATTTAGGAACAACCTCATGATATGTCCCCTATTAAGGACCAACATGGGCAACCTCCCGTGAACTCCATTCTTGTACCAAAGCCAAATATTCCTCTACCTCAGCCAGTGGTGGCTGAGATACCAGGCCAAGTTCTACCATATTTAATTTTATTTTTATTTCTTTGAAGTGTCTTGGTTCAGTTGTTGGGTATTGTTGATGGGTGTATAGACTACTAGGGAAGGAGTGCATCCTGCAGTTGTAGCTTCTAGAGTTAAGGTTCCTCTTACATCAATAGTTGTTCAGCTAATGGCCAATTAGCTAGTTGTTACCCAACCTATAATAACTATTGAAGAGTAGAAGATGATGGGTAGATTTTTTAGGTTGGCTCTGCCTAGGTTTGTTGGTGCTCCTGGAGAGGATGCATTTGTGTTTCTTACTGATTGTGAGGATAGGCTTCACTTTTTAGGCCTTGTTGAGGCTCATGGTATGCATTATATCATATTTTAGTTGGATTTTTTTGCTCGATACCAGTGGAGAGGTTTTATTAGTACTATCCAAGCTGGATATTCTCCTCTATAATGAACTTAGTTCTCTAAGAATATATTTTGTGCAACCTTAATGATCTACTGAGGTATCAGTTCATAAGATTCGAGCAGGGTTCTATAATAGTCGCTGAATATGAGGCCCATTTCCATTCAAAGGCCAGACATGTGACTTCTATTTTAGAGACTGAGTATAATAGAGTTTATTGCTTTATGAGAGTACTGAGACTCCATATTCAGATAGATACTTAGAGTCTAGTTGTTATGGGTCGAACCTTTGCTGAGGCTTCAAATCATGCTATAGTGATAGAAGATATACATCAAGAGGGTCATGATAAGAGACCCAATTACCAGGGAATATTTTGTTGGAGCCATTGCAGTTCTTGACTTAGAGGTTGTAGTTATCATGTTAGGCATCCTCCGTATCCTATATTTTAGCAATAAAGTTAGACTAGTCCACTATTTTAGGCAGCTCTTCAGACTATAGATGAAGGTTAGTTTGGTACTAGTAGTCGCTGTGTAAGGGTAGTGTTTAATCTTGAAGAGATTTGTATATAGGTTGTGCTATATGTGGTGGTAACTTTAGTTCAACCAGATCTATGAGTTTTGGTTCTACTCATGACTCGTATTTCACTTGTGGGATTCTTAATCATTTTTTGCGTGAGTGCCCTAGTTGAGGTGTAATAGTAATTTTATCCAAGGGTGCTACACCTATTAAGTAAGTTTATCTCTCAAGTAGAAGTGGTTTTTGAGGTTGCATGGGTGGTTATCAGGGTTCACAAGGTAGTACCTAAGCAGGTAGGACAAGAGGTCGGTCAGGTGCCTAGCTAGGTGGCAAGAATTATCAGTTATATGTAGTACCTACTAGACCCGAGGCTAAGACTTCAGATGTTGTAGTTACAGGTAAAATTTTGGTGTGTCGCAAGATGGCTCTGGCTTTATTTGATCCCGAATCGACTTATCTTTAAATATCTATTATTATATACCACGGTTGGACTTGACTTATGATTTATCATCCGTGCCCTTGTGCGTATCTACTCTCATGGGTGATTTTTTATTAGTGTATCATGTATTCAGATGATGTATTATGACAGTTAATGATGTTAATACTTATGCTAATCTTATTATTTTTTATTTGTTAGATTTTGATATGATTATATGCATGCATTGGTTATCCCACTATCATAAAACCATGGATTGTTCTTCCAAGACCGTTACCTTTGCCTTGCCCTTCATACCCCTAAGCGTATGTTAGGGAGTGGTTAGCCATTAGCCGACGGAGATTATTTCTAAGGTTTGTTCTAAGAGTCTTCTATCGAGGGTTTGGGAGTCTTATCTTACTTTTATATGTGATACTCATGTAGATAGTCTGTCTCTTGACTTTGTTCCTATTGATTGTGAGTTTTCTGATGTGTTCCCTACCGACCTACCAAGAATTCCCCCTAACCGTGAGATTGAGTTTGCTATTGACCTTGAGTCTGGCACATAACCTATTTCTATATCACCTTACCGTATGGATCCTAATAAGCTTAAGGAGCTGAATTATCTTCTTTAGGATCTTCTTTGTTAGGGTTTTATTAGACCAAGTGTATCCTTGTGTAGAGCTCTTGTATTATTTGTAGAGAAGAAAGATTGCTCCATGCATATGTGTTTTAATTACAGGTAACTTAATAAGGTGATGGTGAAGAACCATTATCCTATGCCTTGCATCGATGATTTTTTAATAAGGTGATGTATTTGAGGTCCGATTATCATGAGCTGTGGATTCGGGCCGAGGATATCCCCAAGACATCTTTTGGGATCGGACCCATTATGGTTATTATGAGTTTTTGGTGTTATCTTTTGGGTTGACTAATGCCTTAGCTATGTTCATGGATTTGATGAATTGTGTGTTCAGACTCTATCTAGACTCCTTTATTATTATTTTCATTAATGACATTCTTGTGTATTCGAGGAGTAGTGAGGATCATGCGTAGCATTTGAGGATTATTCTTAAGACCTTGCAAGATTATGTTCTTTTTGCCATGTTCTCTTAGTATGAGTTTATGCTTAAGTTAGTGTTATTTCTTAGACATGTTGTACCGAAAGACGATATCATGGTAGTCTTGCATTGATTCGTGATTGGGCTAGGCCTACGTCTTCGACTGTGGTTTGCAGTTTCACTGGTTTGGTCGGTTATTATAGGCACATTATTAAGAGCTTTACTACTATTTTATCCCATATGACTAGATTGACTCGAAAGAAAGTTCCTTTTTTAATTGTCCGAGGAATTTGATCTGAGCTTTGGAAAGCTCAAGGATTTCCTTACTTCAGCTCCAATTTTAGCTCTTCCTATTGAGGGTGAGGGATTCACCATTTTTTGTGACTCTTTAGGTGATTGTCTTGGTTGGGTTTTGATGCATCGAGGTCATGTCATTACTTATTCTTCTAGACAGTGTAAAGTGCATGAACACAACTACACCACTCATTATTTGGAGTTAGTGGGATAGTTTTAACACTCAATATTTGGAGGAATAATTTGTATGAAGTGTTTTATGAGATTTTCATTGATCACCACAGCCTTCATCATCTTATAACCTAGTGAGAGCTTAATGTTGGCCAACGTAGTTGGATGGAGTTGCTAAAGGACTATGATATTCACATCTTGTATCATCTGGGTAAGGATAATATGGTATTTGATTCCTTTAGCTACAAGGCAGTGAGTATGGGTATCTTGACATACATATCAATTTCTTAGAGGCCTAAGGCATGGGACATTCAGTCCTTAGCCAATTTGATAATTTGCCTTAATTTTTTAGATCGTGTGACGATTTTGGCTTGTCTGAAGGTGAGGTCCTCCCTATTCAAGTTGATTTGTGATCTTCTATATGAGTATAGCAAGTTGTGTTTCCTTCATGATTAGGTTGGTAGTGGTAAGTCTTAGAGATGCACCATTGATTTCAAGGGTATTTTGAGATTTCAAGGTCGTATTTGTGTTCCCCGACTTGATGACTTGATTCAGTCGATTCTTCATAAGGAACACAACTCTAGATATTCCATTTATCCTTGTACAACTAAGATGTATAAAGATTCGAGGCAACATTATTGGTTGGATGGTATGAAGAGAGATATGACAGACTTTGTGGCTCGTTGCCTATGTTGTCAGAAGGTTAAGGCCAAGCATCAATATCCAGGATGATTGACTCAAAGGTTGCCTATTCTCGAGTGGAAATGGTAATTGATTACTTTATATTTCATTAGTTTTATACCTGGTAATTCTCATGGCCTTGATGGTAGTTGGGTTATTGTAGATCATTTGATTAAGTCGGCATATTTTATTCCTATTCAAATGACCTTCAGTGTTAAAACCATATTTATGTTCGGGAGATAGTTTTTTTCAATGGGCTACCCATTTCTATCATATCAGAGTGTAGTTCTCTATTTACTTTGCGATTTTGAAGAGAATTCTAGGAGGAGTTGGGTACTCGAATGGATTTGAGAACAACTTTTCATCCCCAGACAGATGGTCAGTCTGAGCAGACTATTCAAGTGCTTGAGGATATTCTCTGAGCCTGTGTTATGGATTTTGGAGTATAGCGGGATCAGTAATTAGCATTGGCAGAGTTCTCATTAAACAAAAGTTGTCATTTGAGTATTCAAATGGTGCCTTATGAGAATTTGTATAGAAGGAAATATCATTCTTCGATAGGATAGTTTGAGACTCCTGATATGAGAACTCGTGGTAAGGAATTAATTCAGGACTCATTAGATAGAGTCAGGGTTATTTAGGATAGGCTGAGAGTAGCCAAGAGTGGATGTGTTCCTTTATATTTTTCCTATGAGGGGTGGCATCAAATTTTGTAAGAGAGGTAAGCTCAGCCCTTGATATATTCGTCCTTTTTCTTCATAGTAGACGAGGTGGCCTATGAGTTAGCCTTGCCTCTAGATTTTGTTGTTGTTCATCCGGTTTTCCATGTATTTATATTACAAAAAGTATATTCCTAATTTGTCCTATGTGCTTAGGTTGGACTCAGTCCTATTGGATAAATATTTGATCTTTATGCAGGATCCGGTGCTTATTTTGACAAGTGATGTGAGCCCGTTGCATTCTAGAGAGATTCCTATAGTTAAGGTTCAGCAGAAATACTTCCTAGTGGAGGAGGCCACTTGGTAGATCGAGGGTGAGATGCTGGCCCAGTAACCTTACCTGTTTGAAGCTTCGGGTATTTCTTCATCTTTAACTTTTAGGGACGAATGTTTCATAATAGTGGATGTTGTAATGACTCTTCAGGTAGTTTATCGTGATTCCTCTTATTTTCTCCATTAGATATTTCCCATAGTTGCCCCAAGTCATTTACAACTTTTTAGGATTGATAGTTCAGTCACCAGCATGTTCGGTTGGTTTTTAGAACTATTTCCTTGTTTAGAAGTCTTTGTTAGTTTCAAATTGCCACCAATCCAAGTACGTAGTAAAACAACAACTGATGTGAATTCTTATTGTTCCAATAGATCCAAAATATTGATTTTAGGTGGGGTAGATCTTTCGTTTAGGTCCTGCTGCACCCGAACTACTTTTGACCTATTGGTCGGAAAGCTGATTAATTAGAAATTTTAGTGTGGGGCCTATATTAGATTGAAACGACCTTGGATTGAAAATTTAACTTCATCAACACGTTCGAAATGTCAAAATCAATGTTATTGCATAATTTACTTTCTCATATTGGACTTTGGAAACATCTCGAGGGATTGATCATAACTTGGAAAATATTCCATGTTTAAGCAGTTATCTGGTGCAGCAAAGAGTAACATAATTTCGGAGGTTTAAATGCAATTGCGGCCTATGTGCTCGCAATTGTGTGAATCGGGGACCTGGGAAAGGGTATTTAAATACCCTTTTTGGTCAATAATTAGCCATTTTACTTTTTCTTTGAGTCACATCAACACTAATAGAGTGTGTAGTCCACAAATTGAGTCATGGGTGTTGATTGGGAGCTTTGATAACTTACATAAATGTTATTAACATCGAATCTAAGGTATGAATCCTTCATTTATAGTGTTGAATTCTTGATTATTTGACAAAAAAAATATAGTGGCTTGAGGGCTTGATTTTAGACAAAATATGCTTGATTTTCACCAATTTCTTGAGGGTACAATTCCATAATGGTATTTGAACAATGGGTTGGTCTTGTAAACTCATTTTTCATAAGTAGGACCCACTTAGGGGTTTTGGTATCATTTTGTACCCGAAGCACAATGGTGCGATATGGGTATTGAAATTCTTGTAATAATAGATAGATTGTATTTTTGATAGATTAGATCCTTGAATAAGCTTCGAGAAAAAAGAAAGCGAAGATTATCATTTCATTAGCTATATTTGGATTTGAGGTAGGTTAGGCTTACTTCTTGTTATATTGAGATTTATTATAGTATGATTTTGATATCTTGATTACATTAGGAGAGTTTTTAGGTATTGAAATGGTAGATGGTAATGATTAGAATTAGTTGCACCACTTAGGCTATTGAACTCATAAAGTTTGATACTTGTCTTATAGTCTAGAACATTAGTTTGTTGGACTTGTTATCTCATGAATAACATGAGTGTGCTCTAGTTTCTCTTGTTAGATGAGAGTGTCCTTGTCACTCACATTAAATAATAAGTTGACCTTAGTTGTGCATCGTTGTGGAAATTTCCCTAGTAGCTTTGGGTGAATTAAGAGTAATACTTGAGGAAGAACTGTACCATAGAACTAGTGTGGATTGATAAACCTCTAAGACATGTCTTGGATGACTTAGCTTAGTCCCAGGTAGAAGTTAGACTTGAAGAGGAATTTGGGTTATTAGAAGCGGAGTTTGACACACCTTTAGCTTGGACTATGTAGTTTCATTAGTGACCTAGATATTTGTTAATCCCGTAGGATGTACCCTTTTTAATATGATCGCAAACCTAAGAAAATAGTTTATTCATGATGTTGGTATTGGAAAGGATGTGCATGATTGGTTGCTAGATTATTTGTAATGCTTGAATAATAATAAATGTCTTATAAATTGAACCCACGGCTATGCTATCACATAAATCAATGACTAAATTACTATGTTATTCTTGGATTATGTCATTACTCGCATTATGTTCAAGCCAAGTGACTAAACTAATGTTTGTACTAAAAATCCTCTTGTGTGCTAATGAGGAAAATCATGCAAATAAAGAGGGGATCTAGAAGATATAACTATGGTTTTGTAATTGAAGATGCTAATGTTTATCTTAAGCCTGATAAAGTATTGAGTGTTTATACCATATGAACATACTTGTTCATGCACCTATTATTATATTGTGTTGACAATGATTGATAAGGCACGATGGTATGTCTTTCCTTAATTCTCTTTCACTCTATCCCTCGGAGGGCTTGCATTAATTATTGATTGGATTTCTTATATATATTGATGTTATGACGATGACCGGTAAGTGAAGAGAATGTATTGATGTTATGATTATGACCAGTAAGTCTGGAGGATATATTAATGTTATGATGATATACGGTAAGTCCGGAGGATATATTTTGGATATGATTATAAGCATGTATATATATATATGTTTATGTGTGATATTCCTCTATATGATTACATTTATACGTGCTTTGAAGGAATGATGTTATTCTTAGGATGTCGGTTATAATTCTTCAATACTAATCATTTGATAAGTGGCTTAGTTCTTGCTAGTATTAAATAGTAAGAAGAAGTAGTATTTGCCGAATAATGTATAAGGACAAGTTGGGAAATAGGATGTTGTGTGGCATTTGAGGATTTGCCTAGGGAGTATAGATAGCATTGGATAAATGGAATTGTTAAGGAATATTACCTATTAGAATGTGTTATGTTGTAACTAGTTGTCCACTAAGTAATTATTTTACTTGATGACTAGAAGTCTAGAGTACTAGTTATTGAACCTTGATTAATTGAGTTATGGTAACTAGAAATTGTGGTTGTTACGCAGCTAATGATTGTAATAAGTTAGCATTGGTGATGATTATGATACTGATGACTAAGTTATAATGTCTATTATCTAGTAATTAAGTATTTGTGTATTAATGGTGCGAGATAATAAGAGAAGCTTGTTGGTAGATAATTAGGGGTTCAAATGGTGATTTGCAGACTTTTTCTAGATGGTGACTAGTGCCCCTATGATGATTAGGAATGAGCTTTGGTTAAATAGAGTCTATGGTTTAGTCGTGAATCTTGACTAGACGTGGATGTTGGCTATTAGTGAAAAATGTTTATTTCCTATCTCGTGAATAATGATTATGTAAAGAATTGATTAGACAAATAATTATAGGCCTTATGATGACTAGCGAATTAGTAGTTTAATAATGAGTATTGGTTAGTTAATAGTAGTGCGTAGAAAGAGTATATTGATGAGATAGATATCTAAATGGTGATATGATTATGATTATTATTACTTTGGTAAATGTTATTCAATTGCGTAATTGATGATGAATATGAATGTTGGCAAATGACTATTGGTGTGAAATGTGTGAAACAATGGATAATGAGAAGTTGGTTATTTATCAATTGGTGGGTTTTTGTAGATGCCATCATGACTCGTGAATCGGTTCATGATACATAATCATTTAGGCATTACATCTAACGTCATTCATCATAACCAACAAGTACCAAGGTTCCTCAATATTGTATCAATCCGGCATACTCTAGGCATTTAATAAGTATATACGGGTTTCAAGAGAATTCATCATTGGTTATACTTATTAAATCCTCAAAATACCTTCTAAATCCTCAAAATACCTTCGAAGTGAAAATATAACCCAGACTAGGCTATGACATCTAAATACACTTTTATATGTATAGCAAGACACAATAGGCCCTACGGTAGAGATTCTTCTAAAGAACTTTCGCAACGTCAAATGGAAAATTAAGCAAACCTTCATTAGTGTAAGCAACTAAGGACAGACTTACCCTAAGCATGGGTGTCTAAATCATTCTTACCTAACTTGAGTAATCTAAGGAATTCTAATTCTAAACATGAGTAATCAAGTCCAATTCACCTAGGGAATAAGGAAAACAAGCCAAGTGTTTAAACAATATGATTTCACAATAGCCTAAATGGTCCAACTAACCCAAGTCTTGATTTTCATCAACCCAACACCGAAAACCCATCCCAAATCTAACAAGATAAAATAAATATACTTTGACATAAATTAATCTAACAAGGGATAAACCTAGCCTACCTCGATGCTTAAGAAAGCCGACAAACTGCTAAACTACCATTTTCTTCTTTGAAAAGACTCCTCAAGATGCCAAGCTATAAAAACACATGCTACTAATAAATACGAAAATAATGATACCCATATTGCACCATTGTGCTTCGGGTACAAAAATCAATAAAAAAACCCATGTGGACCCCTTAAAAAATTGTATTACTAAAACCAACAAAACATTCTTAAAATCTCAAGGAATCATTACCCTTAAAAAGGGAGATAAACCAAGCTATATTGGAGCTAAAATAAAGCCCTAAAGGTTTTGGGGTTTTAATCAAGAAATTTTAGAAATAAAAAGGTGAATTCTTACCTCAAATTGGAATATAATCATAAAAATAAATGTTTATCTAGCTTATTAATCTCCCACAAGATTCAATCTCATTTAATCTATCTATTTAGGGTTTATATTCTCAAGAAAGGGTTGGGAAATGACTGAATATGTGACATTGGGTCCACTTATACCCGTACTAGGTCCTCGGGTCCCATTATCATAGCCCAAGACCTGAGATTTACCTATTTGTTGGTTGTACAAGCTGGTTGGAATAGGAATACACGCCCTACAATCGCGCCTCTAAAATTTGGGCTCTTCCTTGCTATAGCTGCTGCACTAGAAGATATATGAAACTTGGAAATTCTTCAAAGCTCTTGTCAAGACCTTGGGATCCATCTGAAATCCTTCTTATCCAATTAAACTATGTAACCATTCTAAATTTGATGTTCCAAATGCGGTGGCGCACTCGACATTTCTGTCCAAGGTCGTTTTGACCAAATGTTGGTCCCATACCCTTATTTCGAATTGCTCAAGTTTCTGACCAATAGGTCAAAATGAGTTTGCATGCTCCGTGACCTGAACCAAAAGTATACCTAGCCTAAAATTGACATTCTAGAGATACTATCATAGTAAAAATGTTCATACGAGATCATTTTACTATGTTTTCACTCGGTGACCATTTGGAACTAGCAAAAACTTATAAAAAAGAAATTGGCTCAAGAAAATATATAAACTACTCGATAACTAATTTGTAGTTCCAGTAAGTCATAAAAATACCTTGGAGTAGCTACAAAAAAGCTCTAATAGAAAAAAATATGGAAATATAGACAATGACCTAAAGGATCATTACAAAATTGTGGGTGATCATGAGGTTAGAAGTTCTTCAGGATAGAATTAAGGTTGTATAATATCCTTAGTGCATAGTTAACTTGGAGAATTTTTTCCCAATAGAGTTTTGATATAGGTTTCTACTAATGCCAACTTCAAATAATCATATATCCTAAAATATAAGGATTTAGGAGGCTCATTACCCATAAAATAAAATATCTTTGAGTCCTCTTACAAACCCAACCAACCTTTCCTCTATCTGAACTCGGAAAAAAGAGTAATGACAATTTTACTGAGAAATGTCTGGGCTAAAATGAATATTTTGCCATAGATAGAATTACGGTGGTATTTAAATTAGTTTCAAGTCTAATAAAACCAAACAACATTTCCCAACACTAGAGAGGTTATTTACCATAGTTTAGACTTAAAATCTTTCATTGAGGTAAGTTTTTCTACCGTCGTCTTCATATTTTAATCCTTTTACATCTTACAATCCTTAGAAAGACCTTTAATGGTGGATTTTTTTTTTGAAAAAACTTATGGGTGTTATTAATATCACTTAGAGATAATTCTAGATTATAAATTAAAATTTCCTAACATGAATTTCGTAAACTAATTTGTGAATTATGATGTTTAGGAACCTTTACTTCCATAAAGATGACACATTTAGTTGGATTATAAATTAAATATAAACCTTTAAACTAAAACATGCTTTTACAAACAAAACCCACTTTCATCATGCAATCACACATAGCACTAACTAGGGTATCTCACTTATCGTAACATAAAAATTTTATAATTTAATCCTCAAAAGAAAAAGGATGTTGGGTTCAAAGAGCACCTCAATGGAAAGGAATAAAAAAGAACAACAATGGAGTGGGTGAAGTATTCACCTACTAAACTAACACCCGAAAACAAATAACTAAGAAAAAAATGTTTTTGTAATTTTTTCAACTTTAGCCCCAAAACAAACTATGATATCCAACTAAAAATCAAACTCGTATTCTAATTTTTTCAAATTTAACCCCCAAAAATTTGAGAAATCAAACTAAAATTAAGACCCTGCAGCATCACTTCACCCAATCCATGGAAATTTCCCCACGTCGTAATTTAAACATACTTTTTCCATAAAGTAAACTAAAAAGTAAGGATAGAAATATTCCTTTAGGCCTCTAGTCCTAACTATTAGAATTTTTTAACATCTAGAGGGTCTGGGGACCCAAAACGTAGTCTGTGCCATTATCTTTATATTAGGTCTCTAGTACTCAGAATTCTCATTAACCCATGACTGAACAAAAACAAAAACTACATGAAATAAAAACTAAGAATACGAAAAATAAAACCTACCTTATTTTGGGATGCCTCCCAAACAACGCCTGATTTAGTGTCGTGGCACGACCCAATATCACTGCTCTGCCGAATTCCTTTATCTTTTTTCTCCTACATGGAGCCATCTTCTTATTTATTTCTGATCTCTTAAGTACAAACTCATAAAGTCAACATATTTCACAACAATAGCCTTCTAAGTCTCATTAATCATCATCATTATGGGCTTACCTGGTAACTTAGGTAGCTCAATAAGATAGCCTACAGATACTTGATGTTTTGGACTCCACCACACACTCATCCACTTCTATAACTAAAATTATATATAAATCTTTGTAGTGGGAAGGTGGATTGAGTGGCTTATATACTTTGAAAACAACTTCTCTATCATCCAATCTCATTGTGAGAGTACCATCCCTCACATCTATCAACTCCCATCTCATGTCTAAGAATGGATGTCCCAAAATGATTGGCACCCTTTTCTCTGCATCAAAATCTAAAATAATTAAGTATGAATTACAAACTTACCAACCATTATGAGCACATCTTCAATAGTTTCTCTGGGCTTCACTATGGTCATGTCTACCATCTAGAGCACCATAGAGCATGTTCTTGGCTTGCCCAACCAAGAGTGTTGAACATTGACAAAGGTATCAAATTTTCTCTTACCAATAAATTATTAAAGGCATGAACTAATTCACCATCACCAATATGGATGGGAAGGGTGAAACTCCCTTGTTCCTTAAGCTTCTTGGGCATCTTTTCTAGTACCATAGAGTTGCACTCCTCCCTTAATGCCACCATCTCAATGTCTAGCAACTTTACTTTATTAGTCACTTCATTCTATACATACTTGGTGTGCTTGGGCATTCTATGCAAAACATCTTAAAGTGAAAATTAATATGAAGTTCTTTAAATATGTCAAAGAACTTCTTGAAACAAGCATTTTCTTTGTCCTTTTTCAGATTCTGTAGGAATGGTGATAGTGGTCTTTCATTCACTTTCTCAACAGCTTTAATTTTTAGCTACTTAACCTTCCTTGAGTAATCATCATCCTTTCCTACACCCTATTATGAAACTAAATCTATATCTACCTCTTTAGCTTTCTACTGAGGTTTATCACTATGCTTCTTAACACTCCCTAAAGTAATTGCCATAAATTTCTTTGGAGTTTCATTATATAGCAAACCACCTTGAGGATTGATATTTTGTGGTTGGCTAGTTGCCCCAACTATTTCTCTAACTGCTTCCGAGCCGACTTGTTAAATTTTTATTTCAGCATCCATTTTTTCTTGCTTGGATAGGATCTTTTCTACTATTTCCTCGATGTTACTATCTTTTATATTGTGCTACAACTGGAACTGCTGGTTATTATTACTTCCCCATGCATAATAGGTCATAGCCTACCACTTTTGGTTGTAAGTATTTGCATAAGTTGGCTTATGTGTGTTGCCCACAAAATTTATGGATTTAGGATTTACATAACATATATCTACAAAGTTGCCACTATTGCATCAAATCTCACATTGGATCAGGGTCTGCTTCACTGTATTTACATGAGCAGGAGATATATTCACACCCAATTTGTTTAATTGGGTTATCATTTGATTTTATATAGCTAATAATTGAGTAGCTAAGGTTGTAATACTATCCACTTCAATCATGCATGCAACCTTTTTTACTAAGCTACTAGAAATGTCACCATGCTAGTTCACATTCCCTTAGAGTAATGTAGTTCAACAAGGTATACAACTCATCATAAGTCTTTTCAAGTATTTGACCACCAATATCTAAATCTAGAAAAAATTTCGTGTTATGGATAAGAGTTTCAGCAAAGGTATTATCAAATACCTTATTGGACTACTGATGATGTAGAAATACTTGAAAAAGAGACTAGAATCTCTCCCAATAATGATAAATATTCTCATTCGGCTTCTTCTTGAAGTATAAAATCTCACAACCTAATTTTGCAGGTGATGTTGGGTGAATTTATGCATTCTAGCATTACTATTCTAGCCTTTTTAGCCTTGTTTTGAGGATAATTCATGTGATATATGGGTTGATAATAAGATAAATGTGTATCAAAGTGTTAAATCATGTGTTTATGATGGTCAAATTGAATTTCAAACAAGTTTGTATCTAAAAGATTCATTTAGAGTTCAACCCAGAAATCTAGTGTTACTAGCTTGAGCTAGGTACTTGTCATCTTGATTCCGGTGGATTCTATTGTGTTTAAAGTGTTCCAAATGGTTTTGATGTGTAATTATGTGTGAAAAAAATTGTTTATAATTCTTAAGGGTCAATTGGATCAAGACAAGGGTAAAAACAATGAGTTAAAGATCAAAGTGAAATTAGCCTATGCTTAGCTTGTGTTTCTAGTTCATCGTGTTGGATGTTGTGTTGTTTTGACATTTAAATTGTTGTTTTTAATGATATAAGATGCTTTTTAAATGGATTATGATGATATATTAAGGATATACAAGCTTATAATGAAGTAGGAACAACTCAAAAAGGCTCGGAATGGCTCAACTAAGGTACAATACGCAGAGTGATACACTTTTGGACCCCTGGAATGTGTTGGGCGCGTGTGCTGTGATACAGTGGACAATGTACGTTTTTAAAACACTATTAGATTCATACGAGGTCCAAAATTGAAACCAATAGGCACGTGGTTGTCCTAACCGCGATTTGGAGGCGACGCGGGCTCATTTTAATGCCCCCTTTGACTTTGAAAAATTCTGAACAACATATTCTAGAGAGGTAGGGAGATTTGGAGGAGACACCTTTCCTGGAGAGGGGATCAACCCAGGGCTATGACTCACCAACTTCCGATCTCAATAACTGAAGGTTTTCAACTCCAACACAGATTGGGCTTACTCCTATAGTATAAATAAATGTTATATCACATTTTTACATACTTTTGGACAACTTTAGGACATCTTGGAGAATTGGAGGCAACCAAAACTTATATTTAGGGTTTTATTATCTTAAATTTAGTTTCTTTCATGGTTTGTATCATCAATCCAAGGGATTGGATGATGAATATTTCCATTAATGGCTAAAACTCCTATCCGGGGTTAAGGCCACAATCATGATTACTATTGTTTTGAATTAAGTTATTGATTTTCTTATCATTATTTGTTGATTTTTAATTATTTTCATAACTATTTTAAGGATTAGCTACCCTTAGAATACATAAATTGTAAACCTTGTGAACTCGGGATAGGGAATAGGGTGATAGAACACGGGAATAACTAAAGTATAGTTCTTGATTCTTTATAAAATAAGAAACTTGAATTAGTATATAGGACATGGGTGTACTTAGATGCCTTACTTGGTTCATATGTAGGATGATAATAGAAAAGAACTTAAGTGAACTAGTACAACCCCACTTAATGATGTAGTTGTAAGGTTCAACTTATGTAAAGGATTAGAGGTTGGGAAACGATAATCATGAAATTAACCCTAATAATCAACAACCAAGATAAGCCTTAACCTTGGGCTTCTATCCATAGATTGTCCTAAGTCATTAATTTTCTTCATTAGTTTAGTTTACTTTTAGTTTACAATTCTTAAACCTCCTTATTTACTTTTTCTCAGTTTGTTAAACTAGAATTGGATAGGCGGCGAATGTAAGTCCCTAATAGATTGATACTTGAGCTTCCTTGAAGATACTTTACTACTTCATAGACCACGTACACTTGTGTGTGCGCTTGGGCGCTGTCAAATTTTTTGGCGCCGTTGTCGGGGACTTATAACAAGGCAACTATCTTATTTTTAGATTTTGTATATTGAGTTGTAAATAGTTTTTGTTTAGTTTGTTTTTATTTTATTTTATTGCTATTTTTATCACACTTCTTGATATGTCAGCCTAGGAAAGATGGTTTTCGAGTGATGACGATTCTTGTTGCTTCTGGGACCACATAAAGTGGCTTATTGTCTAGATTTTGATGAAAGTGCGTGGATGTGACATTCACAATGTGATGCAGATGTTGTTCTATCTGTGGAGCAGACTGCATCTTGGTATTTTGTTTGTTGTCAAAGTGGTCATACTGCAACTATGTGTGCTATTAATCCCGATTTAGAATTGTTTGTGGGCTATACTGAAAGGCAAAATTATATAAACTACTACAATTTATCTGGGGACAAAGTAGATTTTTAAGTGTGGGGTGGGGAAATTTTGAATTTTTGGCTCAATATAAAAAAATTATGTTAGGAATAAGTGAGATATTCTTGTTGGTACTATTTTTGATTACATGATGCAAGTGTTTTTTTTTGAAAAAAAAGCATGTTGAATGAGTGAATTGCAACTTTTGAGACTCTTAGTCTCAAGTTTTTTACTCTTGGTACTTTTTGGCTTAAATTTGAATTTGTGTTATTGTTTGGTTGGGAGTCTATGGTGATTCTATTGAGTTGAGCATGTGCCATGTGCGTGTGAGATTTTTGTATATTCCTTGTTTCATGTGATGTATAGAACTTGCCCGGTGTGTGTGTGAAGAGAAATATCGAATATGGGTTTAGGAGATGATATAGGCATTTCTTTGATAGCCTTGTTTTATACCTTCTCTTTGTCCTACCTATTATGCATTATCCTAGTTACCCACATTGATCCTTTAGCTTATTTTATTTGGTAGCCTCATAAGTAACCTAATTCCATTCTTTGATAGACCACAATTTGATCCAAAAAGTTCCTAAATGCTTTAATGAAAAAAAAAGAAATAATTTAAAAAGAAGTAAATTTGATGCCCCAAGGTAATAGTTATTGGTGTTAGTAATTGATGTGTATTGGATGGGTGTGATATAATTTATTCTAGAATATTGCCATGATTGTGAAAAAAAAAAGAAAAAAATTGATTCTTGTGGTATTAAACTAGGTGTCCATTAAGTGTTTGTGAAAATGCTTAAAAGAGATAGGGCAAAAACAAAAGGTGTGGATGAAAGAATAAATGTAGTTTTGTTGTTGGAGAGTGATTTTAAATGTATAATGTAGAGCATTAAAGCACTTTGAGAGGTTAGTCACTATTCCCAAATAGTTCCTACCCCTTAGCCTACACTACTGTAATACCCCGATATTCCCAACCGCTAGTAGAACCATGTTTCAAGCTGAAGAGAAATAAATTCTAGTGATTTGGTAGTTTTATGATCAAGTTTGATGTATATTAAGGCCTCAAATACATCCTAGCTATTAGATGACTCAAAACATTCCTTACCGATGGAATTCTTTGGAAGGATATTGGTATAGTCAACTTCAAACGAGCACATATCTTGTTATACTATGAATTTTTAAGATTATGACCCACCAACAGATAGATGATTGAATTAGATTTCCAACAATACCAATTTCTCCCAAATCTGATATCGGAGCAAAATGTTATACCCATTTTATTCCAGCAAGTTAGCCTAGCAATTAAGTGAAGACATATCTGAGGGGCCGTCAAAGATATGACGGCTTATCAGCCCATGTCGTCAGACATACAAAGAAACCGATCAATTTCAGCTCCCAAATGACGACCTGGGGTAACTGGATATCACAGATCTGACGGCTTATCAGCCTTGATCGTCAGCCGAGAATTTCAACAACTAGGAAGCTATTTCGTAGGGTTATTTTGGAATTTTCCTTCAACTTCCATGACTTAAATCATCAAAATCACATACAAAACCATCATAAATCAGTTTTAAAAACTCTTAATCCTCTCTACTCTTGAGAACAAAAAAATTAGGGTTTTCTCTCAAGATCATCTCCCAAGAACAAGATTCAAGCTCTCCTTCAATAAAACCAAGAAATTATTATTCCCAATTTAAGAACCTTTAAGAAAAGTCATTCTCTTTCAAGATTCAAGCTTTTGAGGCATGTTAGATGTTGATTCTTGGGTTCCTTTCACCCACGAAGTTCAAGAATCATTTTTTAAATTCAAGATTATATATTTATGAGATTGTCAAGATTTTTTATGAATAGAAATTGAAGTTCATGTTGTTGATAAGTTTTAATTCATGATTTGATTTCAAAGATCCAAGTTTTGATCCTACTATGTGATATTCAAGATTAAATCCCTTCAAATTGCATGATAGTGATGTATTCATGATAACTAAGTATAGAATCTGTGGTATAGCCAAAGCATGATCCACATATGTATTATAGAATGCTTAAGTAAAGAGAATAGTGCCTTTTTAGTATGTTAAGAATGAAATCCCCAATTATGTGATAACTAGTGCATGCAAAGCATTTACTGGAATGCCTTAGTGAATGTATTATGATAAGTTGCATGAATTCTTATCCATATGTATTCCTTATTGAAAAACTATGAGATATTGGTATGCATACCTTATACATTTACATGTTTATGACATTCAAGTGATTGACGAGATATCGTATTGATTGTGTTGTGAATGAAAGTCCATTCTCATGATATTAAAGTGTGGTCCTGTCTTATTTATTTATGCTACCGAGTCCTAGGGGTATTTATACCTGAAAACTTAGCTACTTGTCTAGAGCCGAGTCAGTATTAAGATAATCTCAGTCGTGCTATGATCAGTAGAATTCAGTCTGCTACAAAACATAATGAAATTTAGTAATCTCAGTACTAGTTCAATCCAGTCTCCGTATCAGTCTAACTTAGTTCCGTATCTAGTTCGGACCTCAGTAGTATTCAGAATTCAGTTCAGATTTTAGTAAAGCTCAATATGTTACAGAACTCAATAGTATTCAGACAGAAAATAGAATTCTGAAGTATTCTGTCAGACATCAGAATCAAGTGAACTCAGTCAGATCAGTCAAGTAAGATGATCAATATTAGATTCATCTCGGTCTAATAAAGTTTAATAATATATTCAGTGTCTTTCAATTGGGAGTAGGAACTAGCACCGAGTGAGTGCAGGGATGACGACTTCCCCGTTAGAGAGGCAAAGTTGCTAGTATCATTCCCTGAACTCCAGAAATGTGTAGACATCGCAAGAACAGTAGTAACCCATTAGATTAAGGCTTGACTACCTTCTAGGAGTCACCCGATACCTTAAGATTAACTTCCTGTTTAGGGTCACCCATTAGAGAGGCTTGAACATAGTAGTGTCTTTACCCGTGGCACGGTACTAACACCCTTTTAGATGGGGTTACAGGTCGGACCCCACTAGTTCAGATCGGGGCATGTCGGTTAATTGAGAACTCCCATGATTTCAGCTTCAGATTCAGTCTTTGTTAAGAACTCAGATAGTTCTCCAGATCTAGGACCATCAGATACGGTCAACAGCTCAGTGAGGAAGTTAGATAGTTCCATAGATTCAGAGATCACCCGTTAGATAGGCTTGATATCAAACTCAGTCAGTTATTATCTTTATTTGCAGATTCAGAGATCACCCGCTAGACAGGCCCGATCTTAGATACATTACATCATCATCACTATTAGTAGATTCAGAGGTCGCCCGTTTGATAGGCGGGACCTCAAATATATCCAATCATTATTATTATGAGTAGATTCAATTAATTAGTATTCTAGATTTAGTGAACTCAGATGTCAGTAGTAGAAAACTCAGTTGTCAGAAGTTTAAGTACTCAGAAGTTAGTATTCAGTGTTACTAGGATTTCAGTTATAGTGTATGCATTCATGCATGTATCCTCATTCAGTACTCTCATGTTATAAAGTTAAGTTATGTTCATGCATAATCCCTTACATTCAACCTTACCTCATCTACCATACCAGTACATTCAAAGTATTGACATATATTTTTCTCTAACGCTATGCTGTCTTATACCATAAGTTCAGACGTACAAGATCTAGAGTACCCTTAGAAGTCCAGACTCAATTAGCATCAGTAGTTGTAGTAATGAGTACTCACCATTCGAGGATGCTTCTTATTTTAGTATTAGATTAGATTTAGTTTATTTTAGTAGACGGAGTTAGTTGGGGACTTGTCCCTTGAACTCCTTATTCAGAAAGTTTAGAGGCTTTCAGGCTATAGTGTTTTCAGATAGATGTATCAGTATTCAGTTTTCAGTATTGAGTATTTTAGATAGTTTGAACCTTATGGCAAGTTTTCCGCCAGTTTTCCGCATTATTCAGTATCTCTATATAGTTATTGCAGTGCTCAGTTACAAGTACCAACAGAGGGTTATCTTGTGGTTCATAGTGATCATGAGCACCGTGTGGCATCCTGGTTCTAGAAAATAGAGGCGCTACAAACTTGGTATCAGAGCCTAAGGTTCAATAGTGTCCTTGGAAGTATGAAAATCCACATCTAGTAGAGTCTTATGCATGGGTGTATTGTGCGCCACATTTATATACAGGAGGCTATAAGATGTTTTTAGGAATATTCTCCCTTTTTTTAGTATTCATGTCATGTGAGTGAACATAAACTCAAGTTAATCCTCAGTCTAACACATCTCTTTCTTCCTTTTACAGAGTATGCCTCCTCGCAAAGCCAATGCCTATAGGGATTATAACTAGCCACCTCAACCCATAGATCCTCGAGTGAGAATGTGTCATATGCAGAGTTTCGAGTAGCTTTTCAGGCCCTATCCCAAGATGTGACGTTTAATGTTTAGGGGAATCATCAGGCTGTAGCCCCACCTTAGCAAGATGGGGATTCAGCCACTGCCAGGATAAGAAATTTCATAACAATGAACCCGCCAGAATTCTTTGGGTCAGTAGCAGGTGAGGACTTATAACTTTATCTTGAGTAGGTAAAGAAGATCACCCAGATTATTTATGTTTCTAAGGAGGAGAGTGTAGAGTTAGCGTCCTATAGGTTGAAGGATATTTCTCATGATTGGGTAGTAATGTGGAAGAAGAGTAGAGGGGAGGATGCAACCCCCATGACTTGGCAAGTATTTTAGGATTCCATCTTAGATAAGTTTTTCCCGATAGAGATGAGAGAAGCTAAGGTAGAAAAGTTTATGAACCTACGACACGGATCCATGACAGTAAATAAGTATTGCCTTTAGTTCAACCAGTTAGCTATGTCTGCTCCTGACTTGATAGCTGACACTAGAGTGAGTATGAGTAGGTTTGTGAATGGTGTATCCGGGTTGGTGTTGAAGGAGTGTAGAACTGCTATGCTCAATAGAGACATGGATCTTGCTAGGTTAATGATCCATGCTCAGTAGATAGAGGAAGATAAATCTAAGGAGAGAGAGAGATTAAATAAGAGATCTAGAATAGGTAGTTACAGCTTTTCTCAGGAACGGTCATAGGGTGGTAACCATTTTTAGCATAGCTAAAATTTTTTAGTCCCAGCTCCATACTCAGCTAGTGTACCCACACCAAAGTTCGAGGATGTCATTCATGATGGGGTGCCAATCTCCAAAACCCAGGGTATTGGTAGCAGTGTTCATACTTATCCGCTTTGTGGAGAGTGTGGGAAGAATCACCTAGGTGTTTGTAGAAAAAATAGTCAGGTATTTTTTGGATGTGGTAAGAAAGGCCACAGAATATGAGAGTGTAGAGTGCTAGCTCATAAGGGTAGAGAATTGCATTAGAATGGTGCCACTTCTGGTACCAATAGTGATCAGCGTCAATAATCTTTATGCACTTCAGGCTCGCCATGATCAAGAAAGGTTCCCTAACATAGATTTGGGTATGTTAAGAGTTTTTTATCTAAATTATATGAATTGTTAGGACCTTTTCTCCCATTTGAGCTTAAGTTTTCAGTATGAGTTAGTCATTGGAACCAGCAGTCAGTTTAGCAGTCAGTTTTGCAGTCAGATTTGTATAGTTTGTTTTCTCATTTTTTCATCTAATCATGCTATTAGAAACCTCAGGGATATAACTATCCCAAGATAGAGTATTCTAGTAGTTGCGAGTATAATTCCAATGTGTTCCATCAGACAATAAAATCAAGTGAACTCATTCAGATCAGTCAAGTAAGATGATCAGTAACAGATTCAGCTCAGTCTAATATAATTTAAGAATCAATTCAGTGTCTTTTAGTTAGGAGTAGGAACTAGCACCGAGCGAGTGCAGGGTTGAAAGCTTCCCCGTTAGAGAAGCAGAGTCATTAGTACCAGTCCCTAAACTCTAGAATTGCATAGCCAGCATAGGACCAGGAGTCACTCGTTAGATTAAGGCTTGACTACCTTATAGGAGTCACCCGATGCCTTAGGCTTAACTTCCTGTCTAGGGACACCAATTAAAAAGGCTTGACAATAGTAGTGTCTTTACCCATGGCACGGTACTGATACCTTTCCAGCTGGGGTTATAGGTTGGACCCCACTAGTTCAGATCGGGGTAAGTTAGCTTAGAGAGAACTCCCATAATTTCAGCTTCAGATTTAGTCTCAGTCAAGAACTCAAATAGTTCTCCAAATTTAGGACCGTCAAATATGGTTAATAGCTTAGTGAGGAACTTAGTTAATTCCATAGATTCAGAGATCACCCGTTTAATAGGCTTGATATCAAGCTCATTCAGTTATTTTCTTCATTTGCAGATTTAGAGATCACCCGCTAGACAAGCCTGATCTTATATATATAATCCATCATCATCACTATTAGTATATTCAGAGGTCACCCGCTAGATAGGCCTGACCTTAGATATAGCAAATTATTATTATTATGAGAAGATTCTGTTATTCAGTATTCCAGAGTTAGTGAAATCAGATGTCAGTAGCAGCAAAATCAGTTGTCAGAAGTTCAAGTACTCAGAAGTTAGTATTCAGTGTTACTACGATTTCAGTTATAGTGTATCCATTCATGCATGTATCCTCATTCAATAGTCTCATGTTATCCTGCTAAGCTATGTTTATGCATAAGCCCTTGCATTCAGCCTTACCTCATCTAGCATACCAGTACATTAAAAGTACTGACGCATACTTTTGTCTTATGCCATGGTATCTTATACCATAGGTTGAGATGTACGGGATCCAGAGCACCCTTAGCAGTCCAGACTTAGTCATCCACAGTAGACGTATCAGTGATTCCTAATCATTCGAGAATGATTCTTATTTCAGTATTACATTAGATTCAGTATATTTTAGTAGATGGAGTTAGTTGGGGACTGGTCCCTTCAACTCCTTATTCAGATAGTTTAGTGTCTTTCAGGCTACAGTGTTTTCGGATAGATGTATCAGTCTACAGTTTTTAGTATTAAGTATTTTAGATGTTTTGAACCTTATGGCAAGTTTTCCGCTAGTTTTCTGCATTATTCAGTATCTTTATAAAGTTATTGTAGTGCTCAGTTATAGGTACCAGCAGAGGGTTAGCTTGTGGTCCTTTGGGATCATGATCACCGTATGGCATCTCGGTTCAAAACAATCGAGGCATTACAAAACTAGTATCAGAGCATAATGTTTAATAGTGTCCTAGGAAGCCTGAAAAGCCACATCTAGTAGAGTCTTGTGCATGGGTATGTTACGTGTCATATTTATGTACAAGAGGATATAAGATATTTTTAGGAACAGTCTACCTTATTTCAATATCCATGTCGTGCGAGTGAGTATGAGCTCAAGTTGATCCTCAGTCTAATCCATCCCTTTCTTCCATTAATAGAGTATGCCTCCTCGTAAAGGCAATGCCTATAAGGATGATAAACATCCACCTTAGCTCGTAGATCCTCCGAGTGAGAATGTGTCACAAGCAGAGTTTTGGGTGGCTTTTCAGGCGCTAGCCCAAGCTGTGATGTTTAATTTTTAAGGGAATCATCAGACTTCTGCCCCACCTCAGCAAGATGGGGATTTAGCCACAGCTAGGATCATAAATTTCATAAGAATGAACCTGCCAGAATTCTTTGGGTCAGTAGTAGGTGACAACCCACAACTTTATCTTGAGAAGGTAAATAAGATCACCCAGATTATGTATGTTTCTGAGGATAAGAGTGTAGAGTTAGCATCTTATAGGCTGAAGGATATTGCACATAATTGGGTAGTGATGTGGAAGAAGAGTAGAGGGGAGGATACAGCCCCCATGACTTGGCAAGTATTTCAGGATGCCTTCTTCGATAATTTTTTATCGCTAGAGATGAGAGAAAATAAGGTAGAAGAGTTTATGAACATAATACAAGGCTCCATAATAGTAAAGGAGTATTTTCTTAAGTTTAACCAGTTATCTAAGTATTCTCCTGACTTGATAGCTGACCCTAGAGAGAGTATGAGTAAGTTTGTGACTGGTGTATCCGGGTTAGTATTAAAGTAGTGTAGAACTGCTATGCTCAATAGAGACATGGATCTTTCTAGGTTAATAATGCATACTCAGTAGATAGAGGAAGATAAATCTAAAGAGAGAGAGATCTAATAAGAGATCCAGAATAGGTAGTTACAACTTTTCTCTGGTAGGGTAACAGGGAAGTAACCGTTTTCATCATAGCCAAAAGTTTTCAATACCAGCTGCATCCTAAGCTACTGTTCCCACACAAAAGTTCGTGGATGTCAGTCATGATGAGGTGCCAGGCTCCAAAACCTAGGGTAGTGCCAGTAGTGTTATACCTATCCACTTTGTAGAGAGTGAGGTAAGAATCAACTTGGTGTGTGTAAAGCAAATAGTCAACTATGTTTTAGATGTCATAAGACAATCCACAGAATACAAAAGTATAGAGTGCTAGCTCAGAAGGGTAGAGAATTGCATCAGCAGGGTGCCACTTCTTGTACCAATAGTGGTCAGCGTCAGAACAAACTTTATGCATTTTATGCTCGCCATCATCAAGAAAGTTTCCCTAACATAGATTTAGGTATGTTATGAGTCTTTTATCTTCATGATATGCATTTTTAGGTCCTTTTCTCCCGTTTGAGCTTAAGTTTTCAGCATGAGTTAGTCAGTGGAACTAACAGTCAGTTTAGCAGTCAGACAGTTAGATTCGTATAGTTTATTTTATTATCATTTCATCTAATCATGCTATCAAAAAACTCAGGGATGTAACTATCCCAAGATAGAGTATTCTAGTAGTTATGAGTATAACTCAGTTCATGTGTCATGAATTAGATTCAGATCCCAGATGTTTAGTTATGAACCAGTTCATAGGTGCCTTGTGCATTACTTTAATTTTCTCAAGTACTGCAGTGAAGTAAGTATTCTTAGAGGGACATAGTGTCCCAAGGGGGATATACCCGATAACTTCCTGATGTTTTCAATTCCTAAAACCCATTCAGTTTTATGCTTAGATTCCCATTACAAGCTTTGCATCAGTTATCATTGCATAGTTAGTCATGCTTTCAAGATCCAGTTCAGTCAAATATTCATGCATTAGATATGCATGTTTAGTAGGAATGTTCAGTTCATCAGTGTATTCAGTCATGCGTTCATGCGAGCAACTCAATCAAGTATCCATGCATCAGATATGCATGTTCGTTATGAAAATTCAGCTTATCAATAATTTCAGTTGTGTATCCCATGGATCAGATATATGCATGTTAATAATAAGAACTCATAATATCAATACTACCATTTGCATAGTAATGTTTTAGATGTTCTCATCCCTTAAGTAAGCTCAGCCGATCAGTACTCTTAGCCTAACAAGAGAAATTCGAGGACAAATGTTCCCAAGGGGGAGATATTGTAAGACCTCGAGATTCCCAATCGATAGTAAAACCATGATTCAATCTCATGAGAAATAAATCCTAGAGATTTGGTAGTTTTATGAGCAAGTTTGATGTATATTAAGGCCTAAAATACATCCTAGCTATTATACGACTCAAAACATTCCTTACCGGTTGAATTCTTGGAAAGGATATTGATATAGTCAAATTCAAATGATAATATATCTCATTATACTATGAATTTTTAATCTCATAACCCACCAATAGATAGATAATGTAATTATCTTTCTAACGATAATAATTTTACCCAAATCCGATGTCGGATAAAAAAGTTATACCCATTTCACTCCAGCATGTTAGCGTGGAAATTGAGTGATGACATATCTGATGAACCATCACTGATTTGACTACTTATCAGTCTGTAATACCCCAGAAAATTTTGCATCGAAATTTTGTGCATAAAAGTATTGGGTCCTATCTTCTAGAATGATTTATAATTTTTCTGTGTGTCATTTCATGGATTTCGACCCACTATTTCGTATATCATCGAATAAGATTTCCAACAATATGTGGATCACCCAAAACGGACTCCCGAGCGATGAGTTACGAACATTCCGATCGAATGGTGAATAGTGATAAACTGTAAAACGTGCAGGAAAAAGTACTGAGGCCAGGGGTATTTTTTCTCTAACTTTAAATGATTAGTAATACTTGTACATAATGAACTGTGTGAGCTTCTATATATCAACGGAAAGCCCTGAGAGTCTTCTTTCCAATGAAATTAGTTTTATCCAATTTGGACATCGGAGTAAAAAGTTATGGCCAATTTACTTCAGCCTACCGGATAGATCACTGAAGGGCAGATTTGACATTGATTGATTTTTAAAGGTATTTTGGTCATTTTCCATTATTGTAACCCTCTATATATACCCCCTTTGAGCTGAGAATTGTCATTCATTTTCTCTTATTTCTCTTATACCTCTCTCTCAAAATAAATATATATATATATAGAAGAAGATGAGTTAGGGTTAGGGTTCCAATTGGGGGAAAATCGATTCAAGGCTTTGCTTCGCGAATTGCTTCCATCAATCTCTTCGGCTATGAAATATAAGGTATGCAAGTGTTTATATATGGGCTCCTTTCATCCATAGAGACCACAAATCCTTTTTCAAAGGCTCAAGATACATATGTATGTATATATATATGCTTATACTTTCTAAATTTTTATTGTGTATGTGTGTAGTATTCACATGATGGTTGAGATATATGTGTGGGATGATTATGTGTGTTAGTTGAGGTATATGTGTGTAGTATTTGTGTGATGGTTGGTGATTATGTTGTTGAAGTTGATGATATCCAAGAAGGGAACTTTGTATGTTTGTGGAAACTATGATGGTGTGTGATGTATAAATATATGAAATCGGTGATTGAATACTTGTAATCTTAATGAATCCACCTATGCCTAAGAAGTGCATGTAAGGTGTTTGTGAAAGTACCTAAGAGACTAGAGATTTTATTTTTATAACATAATAGGTCCAAAATTAATTGATTATGAATATATGATGATTTAAATTGTTAAGCCTTGATTTATACTATTATTCCATTATTTCCTTGTTATGACTTGATAATTGTTATTGGGAATTACATATCCCTACTATTGATTGATATGTCAAATGTTTTCTAAATGTCAGTTGGATTGTGAATTGAGAAATGTGGATGTTGAAGTTGAAGGATGATGGTGTTGTGGTGCATGAAATTGAGCATTACACCTATGCACTAAATGGTGTATGTAAGGTGATTTCTAAAATGCCTATATGAAGAAGAATTAAGTATTTGACATGTTTGTTATCCAAATTATGATTTCATGTCATATCCATATGCTTAACTTATGTCTACCATATGTTTGACAATATATTTAAGAGAATAGGAAACTATGTATTGTGGTTCATTAGGTCTTAAAAGATAAATTCATGCTTTGTTCCTATGGATAGTTGATTTCCTTGAATTTGTGGTGCGTTGTGGGTGTATGATGGAATGACATGATGAATTGTTGTGGTAACTATGATGTTTGTGCGTAGTATTTGTTGTGGACCCAAAGCATGCTCTCCACGTATTTTATTGGATACATATATGAAGAAATGAGGACATTTGATTTGCTAAGTGTGAAGTCCTCAATTATGTGTTGTGTATGATGGCCTATGGGCATGTTGTGTATGAGTTATCTATCTTGTGTTACTTTATGCTATTGTGTGCTGGGGGTACGTATGCCCGAAATAGTCTGCTGGTCTAGAGCCGAGTCAGTTTCACGGTAATATCAATCGAGCAATGAACAATAAACTCCTAGTTAGTTTCAAAACATGGAGAAAACTCAGTAATCTCGGAAATCATTCTTTATCGAATACTCGGGCCATGAAGCTCTGAAATCTTACATATCAATTCACTCCATTACAGACCTCTTTACATTGTGAGATAGTAAGCTTATCTTAAAAGTAAGTGGCATTTAGAAATACTCTATTAGAGAATGGAATCAAGCGAACTTTGTCATATTGATAAAGTATCATAATGTGAGAACATATTCAGTTCATTTGAGTACAGTTAAGAATCGGTTAAGTTTCTTTCAGTTGGGAGTAGGATTCAGCACTGAGCGAGCTAAGGATGGGAACATTCCTGCGAGTTGAGGGTTTGATTCCTGGTAGCAATCCTTATGCTCTAGAACTACGTCGCCATCATAGGTTGAGACATCTATCCTGCGAGTAGAGGGTTAGATGAGGTGGTTGTCCTGTGAGTAGAGGGTCCCACCATTCTCATTTAAGGTCCTGATAGTAGAGGGTCCTGTGCAGTTGTCTTTACTGGTGGCGTGGTATTGACACCCTTCCAGTTGGGGTACAGGTTGGATCCCACTTGTGGTAAGTGGGGTATGTCGGTTAAATTATCACTCCCACAATTTCAGTAACAGTCTCAGAAAATAACTCAGTTAATGTGCAAAAGTTGAGGTTGTCAGATACAGGCCTCCCAGTATTGCTATCATTATCAATAACTAGAGAGACTTCCTGCGAGATGAGGGCTGCACTCGAACTTATTTACCCATTATCATTATCATTGAGTAGAGAGACTTCCTGCGAGATGAGGGTTGGTCTCGAACTTATTTACCCATCATCATTATCATTGAGTATAGAGACTTCCTGCTAGATGAGGGGTGATCTCAAATTCAGTTGTTCAGTGTTCCAGAGTTGGTGAATTTGAATATAAAATATAAGTAATATCATTTATCCGATTTCTCAGTATAGATAAGTATAGATGTCAGCTCTAGTAGCTTCAGATACTCAGTGTCTTATTTTCAGTATTATTATTTTTGGGTGTCAGTGTTCAAAATGTAACATTCGATGTCATGATGATTTCAGTTGTACTTTATTCATTCATGTGTGTATTGTTGATCAGACATGTTTCAAAATTGGTAACTGCAGAGTTTCTATATATGTTTATTCCATAGAATACATATTATTCAGATTGTTATGTTTATGCTTAAGCCTTATACTTTACCTTACCCTATCCTTGGATACTCGGTACATTTTTTGTACTGACGCATTCGCGCTATGGTGTTTTCCCCACCATAGGTTCAAAAGAGCGAGATTCAGAGTATGTTTAGTTGTCTGATCTTGCATAGAAACAGTGGGTGCAGCAGTGAGTCCTCATCATCTGAGGATGTTGTTATTACAGTATTTGCTTTTAGTAGATGGAGTTAGTTGTGGAATTGTCCCTTCAACTCCACAGTTCAGGCAGTGTAGAGGCTTTTCAGACAGATGTATTAGTGTGTGGTTTCCAGTATTGCATATTTTTAGATGTTTAAACCTTATGGAAAGTTTATGCATGTATTTTATTATATTATACAGTGAACAGGTACAGATATCGGAAAAGGGTTAGTTTGTGGTCCTTCGTGATCATAAGCACCGTGTGGTGTTCCGATTCTCGAGAATCAGGGCGTTACAATCTTGGTATCAGAGCCTAAGGTTCAACAGTGTCCTAGGGAGTCTAAAAGCCACATCTAGTAGAGTCTTGTACAAGAGTGTGTTGCGCGCCACATTCATGTACAGGAGGTTATAGGATGTTTAGAAGAGTTTCTGTTCTTTCATGATCCAGATGGTGCTATAGAAAGATTTTCGAAGAGAGTTATGTAGACTCTTGTAATGATGGAAATTAACAAAGTTCAGTTAGCAAAATTATTTGCCTCTAATAAGTGAAAAACTCGTAGGGGACGGATAAATTCGACCTATTAAAGAACACATAAATTGTTAAAATATATTTAATAAATAAATATTAGGGAGGGAAAGAAAATGTTGATTGATAGTTATGATTTTTATTACAATAATATAGCAACAAATTAAAAAGAAAAGAGAAAATAAATATTATGCTTGAATTAAAAAGATGTTTCAAACCACATTGATAAGAGAAAAAATGAGAAAAATAATAAATATGATCCTTAATAATGAATATTCCTCATATTTTAAGAATCATGACTTACAAGAAACACATACAAAAGAAACAAAATAAAGAACTTTAAGAGTCCTAACTATTGGATTATTACACTAAATTAAATTAAATCGAAGATGTTGAAAAAAAAGAGTAGGAAAACAACTTCTTGAGAGTGGAATCTATAGCTTCCAATGTTTTGATTTGGAATATGATTTCAAGAATCAAAAGATGTTCACAATGTTTTGGACATTGCAAAAAGCCTACAAGCTACAATATGATGAATGAAACTTGCAACTTTTTTCTAGAAACTATATCTATTTTCTTATTCAACCCGGAAAACTAGTGTTACTAGCTTGACCTAGGTGCTTCGCTTGTTGAATTTGGTTGATTCTATTGTATTTAAAGTGTTCTAAATGGTTTTTATGTGAAACAACTTGTTTATAATGCTCAAGGGTCAATTGGATAAATCCAAGGTTCAAAACAATGAGTTAAAGATCAAAGTGAAATTAGCCTATACGTAGCTCGTGTTTCTAGTTTGTCGTGTTGGATGTTGTGTTGTTTTGAGCTTTAAATTGTTGTGTTTAATGGTATAGGATTCTTTTTAATGGATTATTATGATATATAAAGGATATAAAATCTTTAAATCAAGTGGTAACAACTCAAAAAGTCTCGGAATAGCTAAACTAAGGTACAATACGTAGATTGAAGCACTTTTGGACCCCTGGAATGTGTTAGGAGAGTGTGGAGTAAAAAAGTGTCTAATGGAAGTATTTGAAATACCAATGGATTCATAAAAGGGCCAAAATTGTAACCAATAGGCGTGTGGTGGTCCTAACCGCGATTTGGAGGCGATGCAAGCCATTTCGGTGCCCTCTTTGCCTTAGAAAAATTCTGAACAGCATATTCCAGAGAGGTAGGGCGATTTGGAGGCGACGCATTGCCTAGAGAGGGGCTCAACCCAGGGAGATACTTCACCCACTCCCGGGATCAATAACTAAAAGTTTTCAACTCCAACACGGATTGGGCTTACTCCTATACTATAAATACATATTATTTCATGTTTTTACATACTTTTGGACAACTTTTGGACATCTTGGAGCATTGGAGACTACCAAAACTTATCTTTAAGGTTTCATTATCTTAAATTTAGTTTCTTTCATGGTTTGTATCATCAATTTACGGGTTTGGATGATGAATATTTCCATTAAAGGCTAAAACTCCTATACGGGGCTAAGGCCATGATCATGATTACTATCTTTTGAATTAAGTTTGTTGATTTGTATATCATTATTGGTCTCTTTTTTATTCTTTTCTTAACTATTTTAAGTATTAGCTACCCTTAGAATACATAAATTGTCAATCTTGTGAACTCGGGAGAGGGAATAGGGTGATAGAATATAGGAATAAGAAAAGTATGGTTCTTGATTCTTTATAAAATAAGAAACGTGAATTAGTATCTAGGATAGGGGTGTACTTAGATGTATTACTTGATTCATATGTAGAATGATATTTTTAAGTAAATTAAGTGAACTACTACATCCCCGCTCAATGATGTAGTTGTAAGGTTCAACTTAGGTAAAGTATTATAGGTTGGGAAACAATAATCATGCAATTAACCCTACAAATAAATAACCGAGAAAAGAAATTTAACGAATAAAGTTTAATAATGTAGTATGATTGGTCGTAACCCTTAACTCTAGGCTTCTATCCATTGATTTTCCTTAGTCATTAATTTCCTGCATTAGTTTAGTTTACTTTTAGTTTACAATTCTTAAACCTTCTTATTTACTTTTTATTAATTGGTTAAACTGGAATTGGATAGGCGGTGAATGCATGTTCCTGAGAGATCGATACTTGGGCTTTCTTAAAGACACTTTACTACTTGATAGACCACGTACACTTGCATGTGCACTTGGGCGCTATCAGCAGTATTTCTGGATGGGAAGAAATGGATAACGAACTTCTAGGATAAATCATCCGATGTTTTGATTGAACTTGCCCGCTCAATGTTCAACTACTTCTTTGCCTCCATCAAAAGTGAGAAGAGGAAGAGCATTAGTGTCACATAATTGGTGCACACTCCAGTTTGGATAAATGTGTCATTGATCTCCAAGACGTTTTTCATATCACTATTGATCATTGTGTGACAATCCAGTGAACTGACCACTACTGTGCAAAAGTTGTCTCATGTTCTTCTTTACTACATATCCACCCCCAACAACCAGTCTATAAATGATGGATGTCACATTGGTCACAAGTGGGATAGCCACTTCCCAAATTATCATAAGGGCTGGTGGATCCTAAGCCATGGGCGTAGGAATATCTTCCTCTTTGTGGATTTGTAGGATTCTATAAGGAAGTATTGCCTCTCCTCTTTTAGTGTGAGAATTTCTTGGGCTCGAGGTTTGGTTCAACCAACTCTTTATCCCTTGACAACTTAATAGTTTGTTTAATCTGTGCCTGAAATTTCAGAAGCCAAGATCAAGTGAAAAGAACCAAATTATTCCAAAATTAAAACTAAAACTAATACAGCTGCCAATTTGTATGTTCCCGGCAAGTGCGCCAAAAACTTATTGCGCCCAACCACACACGCAAGTGTATGCGTAACCGAGTATTATGTTTGCCTTATGAAAGTTAATTATCTATCATGTAGGTACTAGTGATAAGGAACTATATCAATTCAGTTCAGTTATTAATACTAATTTAGTGCAAATATAACCACAAAATTTTTAAAGTTATAACTTAATGTAAGCTAAACAATGCAGTAATGTAAATGTTCTTAAACAATCAATGGGGAGAAAACTAGGGTTAAGGCACTGTGAATAATCATACTATGTTACAGACCTTCATTTCTTAGGTTTATTAATTTTTTTGTTGAATTACGTGATTAATGATATGACTATGGCCTTCCATACCATAATTGATTATCTAACTTAGCCACCACAACTACATCATTGTACGGAGATACGACAACTAAGTTAAAATAACTCATAATCTATAATGTAGTTGAAACAAATAGGGAACTTAAGTATATTCCTATCCTAAGTGCAGATCATAACTTCATTCAAGTAAGTTTATGATCCTATTCTATTCATCCCAGGTTCTACCCATCATTCATCCTTCTAGGTTAATAATAGAGAAAAGAATGTATTTAAGGGTGGTGAATCCTTAAAATAGTGATAAAAAGGATGAACAAACAACAAACAATGATAAACAACAAAAACAAAATAAATTCTTAACCTTAATACTCATGTTCTTTTCCTTAACCCTAGAAAAAGGGTGTTTGCCCGATCATGGACATAACGGTAACCACAAAGAATAAATACATGTTAAAAATCATAAGCAAACAAAAGCAATGGAAGAAAAACCCTAACTGAAGACTTCTCCAGTCTACCTTCACATCTTAAGGTCATCCAATGTGTATCACATAATGTTCAAGTGTCCTATTTATAGTAGAACAAGATTGCCTGATTTTGCATAACCTTCGTTCCACGACAATATCGCATTATCTAGAAAGTATGGCACAACCTAATCAAACTGGACTACTAGAATGTGTATTTTAGAAAGAACCCAAGATTGTGCCACGGAGCTACTGTGATACTTAGGCATCTTGGCACGCCAATGAGTCAAGAAATTCCAGCTTTGGTCAAGTCTTGCCCCATTTGCTTTCTCATCCATTCCAAGGTTTGTGGTGATGTTTCTACTTGATTTAAATCATGTAAAACAACTATATATCATCATGATCAAATATACAAGCTTCATAAAACATCAAACAACACACATTAGAGCTCAAAAAAATTTACAATTCAAGACGATGAACTAGTAATGAGCATAGCTCAAGCTAAAAGTACTAGTTTTGTCATTTGTACTTTGAACTTAGTGTTTTGACTCCAAACTCTTTATAAACACACCATAAACATTACAATTACATAATATAACACTTAGATGCTTATTTATACAACTTACCACTCATCAAGAATAAGAAAATTTTCAAAATAAGGCTATTATTTATGCTCGAATAGCACACTGAGGTGCATAAATCCACCTCAGATCAGCGACGCATAGGATAATGTTTTGCACCATCACCTTATAAGCTTCGTATAATCAATACACATCCTCATGGAGCCATCTTATTTCTTCATAACCAACACAAAATCTCCCTCAGGAGACACACTTGGTCTAATGAAACCCTAACCAAGAAGAACCTAAAGCTGAGAATTCAGTTCCTTATGCTCGTTCGGTAGGAGCCATAAGATAAGGTTCCATAGAAATAAGTAGGGTGGCAAAATAATGATTGATAACAAACTCAATCTCATGGGAAGGAGGTATGCCAGGAAGATCAGTAGGGAAAACTAACACGACTCGAACCAGGACCTTGTCATAATTGGGATCCCAAGACCAACCAGGATCGGGGACCACACCCATTACTCAACAAAACCTCCAAATATGCATACCCTGAGTTGGATGAATTCCGAACATAGAAAAAGATAGCATTTATTATTATCTAACACTCTGGGATAGGTCTATAACCGTGATCGACCCAAACAAGTCCAACCAACCATTACCCACCAACAACTATAACCAAACTAATATAAAAACACAGTTCTTATCCATAACATAACGTAATAGCATGGAACAATCATAAATTAATTCAAATGGTATTAGCCTTAATACCAATGCCAATACTAAGGCTGACAACAATACCGACACTACCTATTCCAACCTATAGTAGTCACACAAAGACCCTAACCAAAAGGAAAACAATATCTGGTTGGGACATGCCCCCAACAATAAAAAAATATCCATAAAATAAATAGAGCATGTAAAGACATCCATGATATGAAATGGAGCCTTCCAAAACAGGGATGCTCACCACTTCAATCCAATAGCTGATCTCAAATTCGATCACTAAGTAGGAGGAGTAGAATGGTCTGTTCTTGCATCGCATGGGGATATAGTTGCCCGAAGATGGGTTAGGAGGTGAACGCTAACATTAACGAGGGATAAAGATAAAATTATTCCATCCAGTAAAACTAGCTGCACACAACCATACATATATATATATACAAACAACCATGCTGGAAAAGGGATCGGGTCTAGCTTGCCTTTAACACCATTAACCTAGGTATGTGTAGCTTAACCGTACTAGAACTACCCACGGGCTATATGGGTCCTGTGTAACCCCCTGAATGGGCCCTGATGCATGTAGCCACACGAATTACAAATACTATAAGATTAGGGGATTTTTGAGTACCCTTTGCTATCCATGGTACATATGTACAATGTACTTAGAGGATTCCTATGTACCACTTTGTATCATATATGGTTTATATGACCTACCCTCATGTTGGCAAACATGAGTTTCTTGTGTCCGTCTATTGGACTCGCACCCTCACGATTAGCTATCACACCCCGCCATTATTTTCCAATTAAAACCATTACAATCCAACCAAACCATTATTCCATTATTATTAATCAAGGCTATGAGTAGTGATATCGCCATACCGACTATAGCTTGTAAGCCATGTCCTTAGAAAACCTTTTTATGCTAAGGGATTCCCATGTACCCATATATTACATTATCAAGTTACCTTGGGGGAATCTCGTGTACCCTACAAGTGTTCCATTATTAGGTTTGCTTAGGGGAATCCCATGTAACCCACAAGTTGTTCACTAACATTTTTATTTTGGGGTTTCCCTTGTACCCCACAAGGAAGTTTAATTAACCTTAATCATGACCAACAAACCTTACCATTAACCATTCCAAACTATTTAATAAATTTATACCATTTGGGTTCTATTACCAAACAATACCATGAAATATCTCCATTAAATGTCCAATAATATAGTAGAAGCACTATCCTAGGTATTATATAAAACATGTGGGGGCATCGAGTTTCCAAAACCAATTCTAATTACCAATTTATCATTCCCATGCAACAAATTGTCCAAACCTACATTAAATCATGTAAAAACATAATTAAATCTTGGGAAAAAACATAACCAAGCATTTAATACCAAAACCCCTACATATGTTTGAAAACCCAAAACCATATAAAAATTATTCCATGAAAACAATACATTAAATCATAGCTTTAGTTGGAACTAACAATGACGGAAGAGTACATGCCTTATATTACGAGGTTCATTGAGAGAAACCAATCGTACAAGCCCCAAATTAATGCGATAGAGAAAACCCTAGCCTTTCTTTACACAAGAGTCTTAGAGAGATTTAGCGAGAGTTTCTAAGTGTTTAAGATTAGAATAATAGAATAAATGATATCCCAATAGTGATATAAGATATGGGGCCTTAAAAGGATAAGTGGGGAAATGTCCAGATTACCCCCAATATAAACTACCTAAAATTCTCATCAGATGGTACGACTTCCCCATACAAGTCATACCTTTCCATACGAGTGGTGCCAACCTCTTGTATGATAGGCCTCCCTCTTGGACACAACATTGTCCAACATAATACATACCCAAATCATGTCGTACCCAACCATACATTTTGTGCCCCTAAATTGTATCCCTGGCAGAATAGGACAAAAGGATGTTTGAACACAATCTACCATACTAGTCAATGGTATGACTCATACCCTAATTTACGGCTCATGGTGAGACACTCTTACTAAAATCCAAGTCGTACCCATTCTAGAAATCGATCCAACATACCAACCAACATTGGATAGCATACAACAAAGATCATACCAACCATACCCCATCACACGACTGGTACCCACAAGTCATATGTGTCCAGAGTCCTGATAGCTAGGAAATTTTCTAAGGGTCAAAACCCAGGGTCTTTTAGTCTCCTCCACTAGGATCATTTGTCCTCGAATGATGGACAAGGTAGGTCTAACACTATCACGATTCATTCGCATTACCAAACATCAATCAAACCTTTAACCAGGTTAGAAAATAAAGATTTCATCAAGAACAAAGACCTTCTGCATGAATATCTAGAGCAGAAAAAAATGCAGATATTTATACTTCATATATGAATCTAATTACCATGTAGCCTCTTCTACCTTGTGGTTCCACCATAGAACCTAAACCGAGGCCATATCCATAATTTGTTACTGTCGAATCTTCCTATCCAATATTTCAATCCAGACTTTTTCATAAGACAGAGAATCTGAGATACCCAATCCTTCCAAAGAAACAATCGAAGAAGCACCAAGACAGTTTCTAAACACAGAGACATGAAATACCGAATGAATGAAGCTCAAACTAGAAGGAAACTCCAATTTATACACCACATTACCAACCCTCCACAAAATTGCATAAGGACCAACATAGAGGGGACTGATCATCCCTTTTTTTACCAAACAGCATTACTCCCTTCATGGGAGACACCCTTAAGAACATCTTACCCCCAACCTCAAACTCTAAGTCTCTAAGACTTACATCCACATAGAAATATTGGTGACTTTGGGTAGCCTTAAGCCTATCCGGAATCACCTTATCCTTTTCCATATCTTGATAAACCAAATTCGGATTAAACGTATCCTCATCAACAAGCTAAAACCACCTAATAGTAGATCTATACCTCCTACTATAAATGCCTCAAAAGGGGCCATCCTAATACTATAATGATAGTTATTGTTGTAAGAAAACTCTACCAAAGGTAGATGCTCAACATAATTACCACCATAACTAATCACACAAGACTGGAGCATGTACTCCAATGTCAGAATAGTCCTTTCTACTTGCCCATCCATTTACTGGTGGAAAGTAATACTCAAACTAACCTTGGTCCCGAACCTATTCTTAAAATACCTCAAGAAATAAGGTAAAAATGGTGTAGCACGATTAGAGATAATAAAAAATATGTACCCCATGCAGCTTTACAATATCATAAAGATACAATCACGCATAGTCTTCGGCCAAAAAGTTAGTCCTCACTAGTAAAAAGTGAGCGAACTTTGTCATTCTATTCATGATGACCCAAACCAAAGTAAATTAGTTTCGAGACCGAGGAAGACCGGTAATGAAATCTATATTGATTTCCTTCTATTTCATTTCAGGAAACTCAATTTCTTAATACAACCCTACAGGCCTCATGTGCTTAACTTTAACTTTTTTGCACACCATACACTTAGCCGTAAAATCAACTACATCCCTCTTTATACCATTCCACTAATTCATTTCCTTGAGATCATGATATATTTTTGTCAAACCAGGAAAAATAACATACAATAATTGATGTACCTCAGCCAAATTCTGTTGCTGCAAACCATCAACGACAGGAATACATAACCTCCCTTGGTACCTCAAGGTAACGTCACTAATGAACTCAAACACCAGTACCCTTTGCCCACCAACATCACTCTTTATTTTCTTTATGATGTGTTCTAGAATTTGCTTTTCCTTGATCTCTGCACCCAGAGATGACCGAACCACTTCCTGCACCATCACACCACTATCATTGGAGTCCAAGAGACAAACTTTGATATTATCCAAATAGTGAATATTCTTTACCAATTCTCGCATCTCCTTTTCCGTGTGAACTAAACTACCCATGGAAAACCTGCTAAGAGAAACAACAACCACGTTAGCTTTTCTTGGGTAGTAGTGAAGACTCATACAATAGTCCTTGAGAAGCTCTAATCATCTCCTCTGTCTAAGATTTAGCTCTTTTCGAGTAAATACCTACTATAGACTCTTATGATGAGAAAATATGTCCATGTGTACCCTATACAAATATTGCTGCTAGATTTTTAAAAAAAAACTACCGCTAAATGCTCCAAATCATGAGTAGGATAATTTCTCCCATACACCTTCAACTGCTTGGAAGAATAGGCAATCACCTTCCCATGTTGCATCAAAACACAATCAAATCCCACCAAGCATACATCATAATAAACGACAAACCCCTCATTTCATTTAGGCAAAGTAAAAACTATAGCCGAAGTTAGCTCATCTTTTAACTACTCGAAACTCCCCCTCAAGAATCCAACCAAGAAAAATTTACCTTCTTCTGAGTCAACTTAGTCAATGGGGCAGCTATCATTGAGAAACTTTCCATGAACCACCTATAATACCCAGCGAAACCCAAGAAGCTCTGAATGTTGGTTGGAGTCGTAGGTCTAGGCCATCTTTCAACCACAACCACCATTTGCGGATCAACCTTAATCCCCTAACCTAAAATATTATGACCAAGAAAACCAACAACATTTAACCAAAACTCACACATGTAGAATTTGGCATACAAGTGCAGTTCATTAAAGGTTTGCAACACAACACGGAGGTCATTGACATGATCCAACTCACTCTTAGAATAAACCAAAATGTCATCAATGAACACAATGAAAAAAATATCCAAAAACCATATGAAAACCCCATTCATCAAATCCATAAATTCCATCAGGGCATTGGTTAAACTTAATGACATAACAAAGAATTCAAAATGCCCATACCTAGTACGAAAAGAAATCTTAGGGATATCCTCTTCCCTAATCTTATGATGATGATATCCAGACAAAAGATCTATCTTAGAAAAGAATTTGGCACCTTGCAGCTGATCAAACAAGTCATCTATCCTTGGAAGGGATACTTGTTCTTAATCATCACCTTATTCAATTGTCGTTAGTCAATGCACATTCGAAGGGAACCATCATTCTTAATCACGAATAATATTAGTGCACCCTAAGGGGACACACTAGGATGGATGAAACCTTTATCTAAAAGATCCTTAAGATGCTCCTTGAGTTACCTCTACTCATCTAGAGCCTTTCTATGAATAGGAATAGTTATTGGATGAGTTTCTGAAACCAAATAAATACCAAACTCCATCTCCCTATTCGGAGGAACACTAGAAAGATCATCCGAAAAGACCTCAAGAAACTCATTCACCACTGGAACAAAATGTAAAAAAGGACCTTTCAAGTTAGAATCTTTAACTCGAATTGGATGATGGAGACACCCTTTGAAGATTAATCTCCCATCTCTAAGATAAAAAATAAACCTCCCCTTAGGAGCTAGGGAACCACCCTCTTATTCAATGACCGGTTCACTAAGGAACTTAAAGACAACCTTATAGGCCTAGAGTATGACCAATCCATCCCTAAAATAACATCAAAATCAACCATATCAAGTTCAAACAAATCCAAAAAAGTTTGCTTACTACCAACAGATACCACACACCCTCTATAGACTCTTTTAGCAACCACTGAGTTACCGAAAGTATAAAAATAGAAAGAATATTCAAAATAACCTCAAGATCAAAACAAAAATACACATCCATAAATAGGGTCACATAAGGAAGACTGGACCCCAAATTAAGAAACAATATACGCCATGAGAATATAATTGTAACATACTAGTCACTACATCAGGTGATGCCTCAAATTACTGCCAAGTAGCAAGAGCATATAACTGATTTCGACCTGCGCTGGTCCTAGAAGTAGAAACAGATGTAGAGGTAGCACCCTTTGGTGCAGGAGAAAAAATGAAGCAACTGCAGCGTTTACTTGCTCCCAAAGCACCCTTACTAACTGAACAATTTTCGAGTATATGGCCAAACTGATGATATCTGAAACTCTTATCCCTCCCCTCAACGCAAAAACCCCTAAGCAACCTACTATAAAACTGATAAGGAGGATAAACTAAGGTCGTCTGAGCCCCACTATCCTGAGATTGGGCACCCTATGCCAAGAAATTATCGCCACCTTACTGACGTCTATCACCTGGCTTCTTTGGGTAAAGAACACTAGCTTAAGATAAAGAACCAGAACTTCCCCACTTCTTCTTTGGCTACTTACTGCCATCTTGACCACCTTGTTATTGAGCACCACCCTATTCAGATGGCCTGAACTTCTTACCCTGCCATTCCCTAAACTCAGCCTACTTTCTCTTTTCCCTCTCCAATAATTACATATGATCGACCAACCTAGAGATATTTATATCCTTGATTAGTAATGCAGTATTGCTTTTAAGAATCAAATCTCGAGACAGTCCAAATGTTAACTTTCTTATCCTTTCTCTCATATCAGACAACTATTCTGGAGCAAACCTTGACCACTAATGAAATTTTAAAGAATATTCCTTGACAGACACTCTTCTTTGTCTTAGATTAACAAATTTCTCCGCCTTCACTTTCCTTAACTCCTGAGGAAAGAAGTGATCTTAAAAGGTATTAGAGAAAGTCTCCAATATAGTTGACTCCTCAACATCACCTCTTGCCCGATCTCACTCCTCGTACAATTAGCACGCCACACCCTTAAGCTGATAAGAAGCAAAATTCACCCCTTCCACATTCGTGGCCTGCATCACCCTAAAAAATTTCTCCATCTCATCCAAAAATGCTGAGGATCCTTCTCCACCTTTATACTAGTAAAAGTAGGAGGACACATCTTCATAAACTTTCTAACCTTTGTAGTTTCACCAAATGAAAAAATAGATGCGTCCGGCACAACCTGACCAACAACTAAATAAGCAATAACATTAATCAATTGACAAAATTCTGCATTCATTACCTCACTATGAGGAGGACTAGTAGACACTAGTTGTACTCCTAAATAATCAGGGTCGGGACCCCTAGACCGAATATGGATCCCTTAAGTAGTACGTGTCCCTTAAACAATATCCCCAATTGGGACAGAGGAGTTTTCTTGTATCTCAGATCATCGAGGCATGATTTGAAAAGAAAACAAGCAAGAATTAGAGAAAATTCCAAGACTAAGACTAATCTTTAAAATAGAATTCCAATAACGTGAAATAATCCTAAATCACTTGTAACCTCTCTCTTATGAGTGTGGATCTATAAATACCCTTAAAATTGACTCTACTCGATACAGTTTTGTGGAATCCTAATTAACCATGAACCTAAAGCTCTGATACAAACTGGACACGACCTTAAATAGGGTCATGTCGTAATGGGTATCCCAAGTCCAACTAGGACCGGGGACTATCCTCGTTACCCAACCCAACTTCCAAATATGCATACCCTAAGTTAGATGAATTTCAAACATATAACAAGATAACATTTATTACGATCCCAGACTCTAGGATATGTCTATAATCGTGATCAACCCAAAAGAGTCCAACCATCCATTACAAACAAACAACCATAACCAAACAAATATAAAAACCTAATTCCTATCCATAGCATAACATAAAAGGATTGAACAATCATTCCAACCCTTAGTAGTCACATAAAACCTCAAATGTAAAGAAAAATAATATTTGGCTGGGACACGCCCCAACTATAGCCAAAACAAATATCCATAAAATGACCAAAGTATTTAAAGACATCTATGGTATGAAATGGATCCTTCCAAAATCTGTAAGATCACCACTTCAATCCAATAGTTGATCCTAAATATGATCACTAAGTAGGAGGAGTAGAGTGGTCGGTTCCTACATCACGCAGGGATACAGCTGCTTGAAGATGAGTTAGTAGGTGAATGCTAACATAAATTTAGGATAAGGATAAAATATGTAATCCAGTAAAACCAAGTAAATCATCTAGGTGAAGACAACCATATATATATATATATATACACATAAAACAACGCTGGGAAAGAGAGCCTGGTTTAGCATGCCTTTAAAACCATTAACCTAGATATGTTTAACTTAATCGACTTAGAACCACCCACGGTCTATATGGGTCTTGTGTAACCCACTAAATGGGACCCAATGCATGTAGACGTATAAACCAAAGATACCGTAAGAGTAGAGAATTCCCGAGTACCCTTCGCTCTCCATGATACATATGTACAGTGTACTTAGAGGATTCTCATATACCTCATAGTATCATATATGGTCTCTATAACCAATATTCATGGCGGTAAACATAAGTTTCTAGTGTCTGTCTCTTGGAATCACACCATTATAGTTATCTATCATACCCCATAATTGTTGTCTAACTAGAACCATTACCATCCAACCAAACTATTATTCCATATTATTAACTAAGGCTATGAGTTGTGGTATCATCATACCTACTATAGTTTTCAAGTAATTTCCTTAGCCAACCTTTTTTTATAAAGTGATTGCCATGTACCCATAGATTACATTAACAAGTTAACTAGAGGGACACATCTCATAAATTTCCACAACCTTTGGGTTATCCATGCACTAGATTTAGATCCATTGGCTCGGTCTTAGGACCCTCATCTTGTGTAACAGTAACACGCATCCTAGCCATCTATGAAAGAGTGAAGTCAAATGAATGTTTAATAAACCAACTCGAACTTTTAACATAAAATGACTGAAGGATGTGAAAAACTTCTATCAATGTTTTATTGCCCCCAAAGATAAGAAACAAATGTCATCATTCTAATCTGCAGGACTCCACTGGACATTTTCTCTTGTACAAAAAATATTAGGGAAACCTAGGCTCCGATACCAATTTGTCACGACCCTATTTATTAATGATGATGGCACCGACTAAACCCCATAAGTAAGCCGAACCACAAACCAAAGTTTAATGCAATGGGTTAACATGGTGGAAAATGCCCAACTTAAGGCGAAAAACAACACATAAAACTTGTAAGTAAACAAGGCAATGGAAATATATAAGGAGTAATCAAACAATTGGGAAATCCATCCCAAAACTATGCAGAGATAGTACAAGAGTGACTACAAATACAACTCAAGTATTAAAACAATCATCATACACTTTTCTTAAAACAAAAGACTAGACATAAGTAATAGAAGAAAGAGGCGATTTTGACTCCAAGAGCACACCCTATCTCTGGAAATCCACATACGATGGTCGTCGATCAATGGCAAAAACTAGTACTCAGATCTATACCAAAAAGGTATTGAAGTGTAGTAAAAGTACTTAAACCACGAGTACTCAATAGGCATCATCAGCCGACTGAGCTAAATCATGATATAAATATGTTAAAATGCAAGATATCATAACTAAGTCAAGGTACGAAAATGAACCTTAAATAACTCCAACATCATTTTGTATAAATAAGTAAGTAAATCAAAGTAATAACATAACATAAAGAATCAACACATGCAGTCGTAACTATAACATTGGTGCTTATATACCAATTAGTTTGGAAAGGTAAATAACTCAACACAGGTCCCTATGAACCTATAGAGTATAATAAAATGTATAAATAACATAACTATCAACCTTTTTGGAAGTAATTACACTCTCTCCCACTTTTTTAATTACTTTACTCTCTCTCCCTATTAATATACAGAACATAGCCAAATATATGTAACATTCTGTGTATATATTGGGATTTTTGTAATATGTTTAGGGATTTGGAATTTTTTGTAATATTGGAAACATAAGTTGTATATGTGTGTAATTTTTAGTAATAAAATATAGAATAATCCAATCATCCTTCTTTTTTGAACTAACCATCATTGCCATCTAAACATCATTCTTAAATTTAACATTATTTATCCACTAATCACCATTAATCAACTAAACAACATTTATCATATATCCATCTTTCGTCAACTAAATATCCTTTACCAACTAATTATCTCTTATCAACTAAACAGAATTTATAAACTAGTCATCTACAAGTAACATCATAAATCAACTAGTCATCTTTTATTAACTAATCATCTATTATTAGCAAACATAAGTTTTCACAATCATGGTACCACTAGAATCTATCTATGTCATGCCATGATATAATTATTTTCCACTTTCGGGCTTAAAATGATATCCATATTTTCAATATCACTCCCCAATATCCAGACTTGGCCCAGTAATCATATTATAGAGATTGAACAGGTAAATGTATATACATATATATCATCATCATAACCATCCTACTATCATAAGTTGGACATCTATGTTCATAATCATAATTATTCATATATGTTCATCATCATAATTATTCCCAGGACATGAACCAGGTATAGAATCATTTTCATCATTGTTCTTCAGTCTTGTACCAGATATATATGTGTATTGTAAAAGTCATCATCAATGTATGGACTTGAAACTGTAATTATATAGTCTATAGATTTATCTAGAGCATAATTACTGACATGGTCGATAGCATGATTCACTTAGCATAATGAATAACCAAGATCACTAGAATAGGCAATAAACATGATCACTAGAAAATAATCAATGACATTCCCACTATCATAATCAATAAGCATAATCACTAACATAATCATGAATCATAACCATTAAGATAATCAATAGAGCAATCACTAGCATTAACTATAGCATAATCACTAGTATGATAGTTAGCATAATTAATAAGTGTGATAATTTGTATAATCACTAGGCACCATCTCTCAATATCAACAAGCATAACTATAAAGGGCCACAATTTCTAAACATTCTTCAATACGCATTTCAAAGGTATATAATAAGCGTATAAAGGTTGTTGACGACTAACATCGATCTTCACCTAAGGTGGGACAAAGGGCCAACCTCGAACTAGTCCAAGTTATCTAAATCCATTTATTTATGTTTAATAAGCCATAATTATCCGTAAGATAGTAATCTTTTCCAAACATGAACAACTAAGTCAGTTCTAACTAACATTCTTGTAACTATGGCAATCTTCTTCATCTTAAGAATATAAGGGAAACTTCACCGTTGGAATGAATAACTAGGGAAATTTAACCAAATTTTAGTAGCTAGGGTATTCTTATTTTAAACATGAGCCATGAAGCCCAATTCACCTACGAAATAAGTAAATAAGCTAAGTACTCTAAGTCTATGGTTTCAAGATAGCCCTAACATTCCAACTAACCCATGTCATGCAATATTCAATATGCTAACACCTAAACCCATCTAAAATCTAATAAAATATTATAAACTAGCTCAATCTATAAGGAGGGTAAGCCTGGCCTACTTGGGCGGAGAAGAAAGCTCAAAAGATCTGCTAAATAATTGTTTTTCCCTTTTGAGAATCTTCTTCAATATTCTAGCCTATAAAAACCACATTCTACTCATAATTATGAGAATAATGATACCCATATTGTACCATTTTTTCTTCGATTCCAAAAATTACACCAATACCCCATGTGGTTTCCATTTATAAAAAACACCTTTTTGGGCTCAACCCAATATTCCATCCTACTTAATGAGTAATTACCCTAAAAGGGGGTGAAATTTGATTTGTATTAGGGATAAAATCAACTCCCCAAGTTCTAGGAATTTTAGACCATAAAAGGGAAAATCAACCATGAAATTTAAGGAATCTTACCTCAAATTCAAAGGAGAATCAAGAAATAAATATTAATGAAGCTTCCCAAAAAACCCATAAGATTAAATCCCAAGATATCACATTTTTTAGAGTTTTAGCACTCTTGGAATGGATGATGAATGGGAAATAAGGGGCTAAAAAGGGGTATTTATATCCTCCCCAAGTGTCCGAGTATCGCAATCGTGACCCGATACCACATGATTTTGGCTTCTAGAGACTGTCATATAAGTCATATTTGTGAAATGAGCACGTGATCATAGCACATGCTAACCTTCCATGGGTATCAGAATTGTTACCCCTATCTCGCTATTAGGAAGTACAAAAAATACAATTGAGATTAGGGATTTATCCAAAATCTTATATACATAAATAAACTATGCAACTATGCAAAATTTTAAGTTTTAGACTCACTGGTGCAGTTGAAATTTCAATCCGAGGTCATTTTGACAAAAAAAGTGGGTCCCATACCTATATTTTATTTTCTTAACTTTTCAATGATGTAACGCCCCAAAATCTCATTCGAAAGCAGCACACGGTGCTTAAGGCTACAAGAAGCCCTAAGCTAACCCTTTGAGCCTGCTACTACTTCTAACACTTGATTTAGGATGACTAAACCAAGAAATAATGCTATATTATATCATTCTGAACTGAAGTAACTAAAAAAAATATCTAGATAGCAAGGCACTAAAAAATCTAGAAACTTCAACTGACAGTGCGACAAGCCTATACTTAATAAGAACTAGAGAGTCATTGGGAAAAACACCCAACATACTCGTACTGAACTGGAAAGGGATAAACCAACTACTATAAAGATTGAAATCAGGAAAATATATCCTCAAACCATGAGGACTCACCAACAACAAAGATATAGATAGAGGTACTCGGAAATCACTATTGTTACCGAGACTGAGCACCTGAACCTACATTATGAGAATATGTAGCACATAGACATATATGTTGATCAGTACTTTGAGGAGGTACTGAGTAAATAGGGGTGTATGCATTAAGTAAACAATATCATTACTCTTTATGAAACCATGCATGTAAATATAAATGACTCACATAGCTTGAATAAGTCTAAAATATAAATCTCATAAGTCATGAACAATGAAACATGTAATATAAATCTTGTGGTCATTATACGTAGTTCTAAAATCTGTATTCTTATCTTATTCTCAAAGCTTGTAAACCAAAAAATAATCTTAAAACAATAACTTTCAAACTTATTCTTTTATCTTAAGGAGAATAAAGAACTTCTTTTGAAACTTTAGGAATTCAAAGACTTATGAACTTTGGGACACTTTGGGAACTTGGAAGTTTCTTCCAACCGTCATAAACCATGTGAGCTGACATGGAGTCCAACGTCTTGCCTATGTTGGGGAGAGTTGTTATATCCTTGCCATCGGAATAGAACCTTAACTTTAGTGATCACTATCTTAACCCACTTGGGGTAAATCAAATCCTACGGTGACTTAAAGTTCTGGGGCATGAAACCTTGTAATCAAGCCCAACTCGGTGCTAAATACTACTCCCATACTTAGGCTCAGAAGTTTTTAGGAAAATCTACTTTAAATAATAGTAGAATATGTAATGGAAGCTAACTAAGCCTCTTTTTTCTTTAAATCATAGATAAAAGTTGATTCCTATCTTATCTTAGGGTCAAAGATCAACATTCTTTATAATCAAAGTACTTGTTTGTTTAAATCATGCTAATACATTATTTTCAAGAAACATCAAAATTCATACTTGACTTAAAGCATATATACATACTCAAATAATCATAATTTCATAATGAAGCTTAAATCTTGACTTTAACATTGGGAACACTCAAAAACATCAATTCATGGTAGGGATGTGCAATTCATAGCATAATTTCTCAAATTCAAACATAAACAAGTGACATAACATGCAATTTCATGACTTGAACAATTTATAAATTCATAACCTCAAAGTATAGTAAATTGAGCAAAGTCCACTTGCAAAATCATGAAATTCTTTAATAAAAATAAAAACTTTGGGCATAAGAACGAAAGAAGTGTTCTTGTTCAAACCCCACATACCTTAGATTATGGACTTTGAATGAAATCTTGCTTTTGTGACTCTATTCGAGACTTTGAAGGGATATTCTTGATGCCCTTGGTCTGGGGATTCCGATTCTTGAAGAAATTTTGAAAAGTGACGGTTAAATCTTGAGTTCTCTTGAACTTTGGGTTGAAACCCTAGAAAGTATTCTTGGAGAATTTTAGAGAAGAAGGATATATTTTGGTATTTGGGGACCTCAATCCCATGATATGACTGATAGAGGGTGGGGGGAAATGACTAAATTTCCACATTGGATGCGGATTTTCAAAGCTAAAAAATTGGGCATCGATGTGATTGGCGATGCGGCGCGTCGATGGCATCGATTCCGATATGTCGTTCCATAATCACGCCAAGCCTCATTACTTTTGACTGGCAGTTCCTGCAATAAAATTTATCAATGTGATGGGCGATGCAATGCACCAAGATTTCATTGGTCCACTATTTTGGGACACCAAACATGGTCAAAATGTGGTGCGAAAATTCAAAAACTTGTCCAGGAACACCTATTGACTTCCCTAATCATGAATTAGCTAAAATATGAATTATCGAAGGCCGGTAAGGTTGGTAATAAAATCCTCAAAATTTTGAGTCTTTAGAAATGACTAAGTCCTAACACTTAGCTAGATTTTCTAAGTCTAGAAACTCTTTAGGCATCGTTTAAGGGATTTAGACGATGAGGATTTTGCAGTGTCTTACAATATCTCGCCCTTGGGAACATTCATCCTCGAATGTCACTAGTTAGTCTAAGAATACAGAGAAAACTAAAGATGTACAACTGAAATAATTTACTAAACTAACTCTACATCGTCATAAACTTTGAGTGCTTCAGAGAATGCATGGACTCATAATGAGAATAGCTATATAGCTGTATCTTTTCCTAGAGAGGAGATTGATTAAGGAAGAATAATACCTTCGACTTGATCTGAACTTATGGATTAGAGATAAGGGTACTTGGATTTCATATCTGCTTCTGCTTCCCAAGTAGCACCCTCAACAGACTAGTTTAGCCACAAAACTTTGACCAAAGGAACTTCATTGTTCATTAGTCTACGAATCTGATGGTCTAGGAACTCAACTGGAATATCTTCATATGAAACACTGTTCTGAATGTCTAAGCTCTCTGAAGGATCTGCTATAACAGAATCACCAATGTGTTTCTTAAGCATGGATAGGTGAAAGACAGAATGAACAGCTAATAAATCTGTAGGCAATTATACCTCATAAGCTACTTTCCCAACACGGCTTAGAATTCTATAGGATCTAACATAACAGGAACTAAGATTTCCCTTCTTTCCAAATCTCTTCACCCCTTTCATGGGTGAAATCTTCAAATACACCAAATCACCTACCTCAAACTCAAGGTCCTTTCTCCTCACGTTTGTATATGACTTTTGATAACTCTAATTTATCTTCAATCTCTCTCTAATTAGCTTGACTTTCTCCATATCCTCAAACACTGCATCAGGTCCAAACAAAGCAGCTTCACCCACTTCAAACCAAACTATGGGTGATCTACATCTCCTCTTATAAAGTGCCTCAAACAGGGCCATCTGAATGATAGAATGATAACTATTATTATACATAAATTTAATCAATAGAAAATGCTCATCCCAACTTTCTTTAAAATCAAGGGCACATGCCCTAAACATATCTTCCAGAGTCTGGATGTTCCTCTCAGCCTAACCATCTATCTGCGGATGAAAGAAAGAACTATGATAAACTTGGGTACCAAGACCCTTCTAAAAATCTCTCCAAAATTGGGAAGTAAACTAAGTACTCTTATCTAAGATCATAGAAAAGGGAACTCCATGCAATCTGACTAACTCTCAGATATACAACTTTGCATAATCCTCAGCTGTATAAGATGTATGCACTGGCAAGAAATATACTGACTTAGTCAACCTGTCTACAACAACACAAATAGAATCAAGGTGACAACACAAAAGGGGTAAACTAGTCACAAAATCTATATTCACCTCTTCCCTCTTCCAAGTGGGTATAGCAAACTCTTTCATTACACCACCAGACCTTTGGTGATCTACCTTAACTTGATGACAAGTTGTACACTTCACCATAAACTCTACTATATCCTTCTTCATGCCACTCCACCAATAGATTTCCCGCAAGTCGCGGTACATCTTGGTAGCGCTAGGATGAATAGAATATCGCACGCCATGCTCTTTAGCCATAATTCTCTGCCTTAAATCACCAACACAATGAACACACAATATACCCCAAAACCTCAACACGTCATCTACCCCTTGGGATAAAACCTCTACCTTTTGGTCCTTAACTAACACCATCAGTTTAACCAAACTAGGATCCATATCTTGCTTCTCCTTAACTTCTAAAACTAAGGAGTATTCAGAACTACTCTAAAACACATGTTACCTTTAGCTGAATAACATAAACTAACACCCAATCTAGACAAACGATGAACTTCACAAGCGAATTCTTTCTTATCCTTATCCATATTAGTCACGCTGCCCAGACAGAAACTACTAAGGGCGTCTGCCACTACATTGGCCTTTCCCGGATGATATAACACACTCATATTATAATCTTTTAGCAACTCTAACCATCTTATCTGTCTAATATTCAACTCCCTCTGAGTAAACATATACTGCAGGCTTTCATGATCAGTAAACATATCAACATAAATACCATAAAGATAGTATCTCCAGATTTTCAAAGAAAAAACCACAACAGCTAATTCAAGATCATGGGTTGGGTAATTCTTTTCATGTGGTTTCAACTGCCTAAAGGCATTGTCTATAACCTTACCTTTATGCATCAACACATAACCCAGGACAACTCTAGAGGCATCATAATACACCATAAAACCATTCATACCATCGGGTAAAGTTAATACAGGGGTTGAACTGAGTCGAGTCTTCAACTCCTGAAAACTCTTCTCACAGGAATATGACCACAGGAACATAACTTTCTTTTGGGTGAATCGGTTCATGGGAGATGCAGTAGAAGAAAAACCTTTGAAAAAATAGCAATAATAGCTAGATAGACCCAAGAAATTCCTAATGTCTGATGGAAAGATAGGTTTAGGCCAATTTCTTATAACTTTTGTCTTTTGGGGATCAACTTTAATGCCTTTGGCTGAAATAATATAACCCAGAAAAGATACTTACCTTCGCCAAAACTCACACTTTCTGAATTTGGGGAAAAATTGATGATCTCTAAGAGTCTGCAGGACAATTCTAAGATGGTCTGCATGGTCATCCTCACTATGGGAGTACACAAAAATATCGTCTATGAATACTATGACAAACATAGCTAGATACTGTTTGAAAACTTGATTCATGAGGTCCATTAAAGTTGTTGTAGCATTGGTTAGCCCGAAAGACATGACTAGACTCAAAATAATCATAGTGGGTTCGGAAGGTTGTCTTTGGAATATCACACTCTCTTACTTTAAGCTGATGATAGTTGTATCTAAGGTATATCTTTGAGAAATAAGTTACACCTTGCAATTGATCAAATAGGTCATCAATTCTAGGAAGAGGGTACTTATTGTTAATTTTAACCTTATTAAGCTGACGATATTCAATACACATATGCAAAGAACCATCCTTATTTCACACAAACAGGATGGATGCGCCCCAAGGAGAAACACTGGGCCTTTTGAAACCTTTATCTAGAAGATCTTTGAGTTGCTCTTTCAACTCCTTAAGTTTTGCGGGTGCCATATGGTTTGTACAGATAGAAATAGGTTGTGTATCAGGAAGAAGGTCAATGCCAAACTCTATCTCTCTATCGGGAGGTATCCCTAGGAGATCTTCTGGAAAAATATCAGGAAACTTATTAACTATGTTGACTAACTGAATATTTGGAGTCTCAGACTTAGTGTCTTTAACTCAAACTAGATGATAGATGCAACCTTTGGATATCAACTTTCTGGCTTTAAGATAGTATATAAAATGACTCTTGGGAGATACAAAATTTCTGAACCACTCAAAGACTGGCTCATCTAGGAATTGAAACTTAACCACATGGGTATGCCAGTCTATAGATGCATAAAAAGAATGAAGCCAATCGATACCCAGAATAAAATCAAAATCAACCATATCTAACTCTATTAAATCAGAGAATATGACCTTATGATGAACAGGAATAGGACACTCTTTATAAACTTACTTAGCAACAACTGGCTCACCTACTAGTGTAGAAACCAGGATAGGCTCAGGGATCTTTTTGGGATTTATCTCAAAGTTCACAGCAACTAATGGGGTCACATAAGAGAAACTTGACCCAGGGTCCAACAACACATAAACATCAAAGTTAAATACACGGAGCATACCAGTAACAATATCTGGAGAATCCTCCTATTTTTGATCATATGGTAAGGCATAGAATCAATTTTGGCATTGAGCACCAGCTGTGCTGGATGAAGCAACCTGGGGAGAGGCTGGATGGGCTAAAGGAGCTAGTGCACCGTTAGCCTGAGTTGGGGGTCTAACATCTCTATTCCCCATCCTAGCATGAGGACACTCTCTAAGTTTGTGGACCAACTTTCCACAACTAAAACAGCCCCTCTGTTCATCCAAACACTCACTGGGATGGGTTCGGCCACACTTACCACATGGGGGATAACTGGGCTTGTTACTCACACTGTTCTCGGATCTAGACATAGAAGACTTATTCCCCTACTCTTGTCTATTTTTGGGTGTGGGAGAACTAGCTGATAAAGTCGTTGGTATAGATGAATGGCTCTGAAACTGCGGATAGTTCCCTCCATAGGATCTAGTCTGGCCATACTCATGCTGCTCTGATCTAGCCCTCTTGTTTTCTCTTACTCTATCTCACTCCTTTATCTTATTTGCCTTATATTGCTGAGCATGCATCATCAGTTTGGAAAGATCCGTGTCTTTATTAAGCATAGCAGTCCTACACTCCTTAACAACCAATCCAGACATACTGGTCACAAACTTACTCATACTGGTTCTGGGGTAAGCCATCAAATTATGAGCATACTTGGATAACTATTTGAACTTGAGGAAATACTCTTTTATTGTCATAGAACCTTGCCTCAGGTTCATGAATTTCTCTATCTTTGTTTCCCTCATCTCAAATGGGAAGAACTTATCCAGGAATACATCGTAAAATACCTGCCAAGTCATAGGAGCTTCATTCTCCCCTCTACTCTTTCTCCACATCATAACCCAATCATATGCAACATCTTTCAGCCTATAAAATGCCAATTCAGCACTCTTTTTCTTAAAAATATACATAACTTGGGTGATCTTCTTCACCTCATCAAGATACAACTATGGGTCCTCACCTACCTTCGACCCAAAAAACTCTAGCGAATTCATCCACATAAAATCTTGAATACTAGAAATAGCTAAATCACATCTTTGCTAATACGGGACTGCAGCCTAGTTGTTGGCCTAAACATTCGTGGTGACCGCTTGGACTGATGCCTGAAAAGTTGCCCGAAACTCAGCATGAGACATATTTTCATTCAGGGGATCAATAGGCTGAGGTTGTTGGGTATCATTCCTATCGGCATTAGCTCTTTGGGGAGGGATTTTTGTCATAAAAGAGCATAAATTAATAGTATAAAGAGACAACTATAAGCATGATGGATTATGAAAGAAAGAGATAACTTTTAATAAAATGTCTTGTAGCCTCTTGTTCATAGATGTGGCGCACTACACACCGATGATCAAGACTCTATGTAACGTGGATTTTAAGACTCCCTAGGACTCTTTAAACCTTAGGCTATGATGCCATGTTTGTAACACCTCAAAATCTTATCCCAAAGCGTCACACAGTGCTTATGGCTACAAGTAGCCCTAAGCTAACCCTTTAAGCCTGCTACTACTTCTAACACTTACTTTAGGATGAAGAAACCAAGAAATAATGTTGTATTATATCATTCTGAACTGAAGTAATTAAAAAACAATATCTGGATAGGTAGACACTAAAAAATCTAGAAACTTCAACTGACAGTCCGACAAGCCTCTGCTTACTAAAAACTAGAAAGTCACTGGGACAAACCCCCAACTAACTTGTACTGAACTGGAAAGGGATAAACCTACTTCTAGAATGACTAAAATTAGGAAAATAGGTCCTCAAACCATGAGGACTCACCAACAATGAAGATATAGATAGAGGTACTCGGGGATCACTATTGTTGCCGAGACTGAGCACCTGAACCTATATTATAAGACAATGTTGCACACAAACATATATGTGGATTAGTACTTTAAGGAGGTATTGAGTATATGGGGGTGTATGAATTAAGTAAAAAATATCATTACTCTTTATAAAACCATGCATGCAAATATGAATGACTCACATAGCTTAAATAAGTCTGACATATAAATCTAATAAGTCATGAACAATGAAATATGTTATATAAATCTCGTGAGTCATTATACTTAGTTCTAAAAAACTGTATTCTTCTCATATTCTCAAAGATTGTAAACCAAAAAGGAATCTTAAAATAATAACTTTCAAACTTATACTTTTATCTTAAGGAGAATAAGGAACTTCTTTTGAAACTTTCGAATTTCAAAGACTTATGATTGTGAAAATTAGGGACCCTTTGGGAACTTGGGAGTTTATTTTAACTGACATAAACCATGTGAGCTGACATAGAGTCCAATGTCTTTCCCACATTGGGGAGAGTTGTTCTATCCTTTCCATCGGAATAGAACCTTAACTTTAGTGATCACTATCTTAACCCACTTGAGGTAAATCAAATCCTATGGTGGCTCATAGTTGTGGGGCATGAAACCTTGGAATCAAGCCCAACTCAGTGCTAAATACTACTCCCATATTTATGCTCAGACCTTTTTAGGAAAATCCATTTTAAATAATACTAGAATGTGTAATGGAAGCTAATTATGTTTTTCTTTGCTTTAAATCATAGATAAAAGTGGATTCCTATCTTAGCTTAGGATCAAAGATCAACCTTCTTTATAATCAAAGTACTTGCTTGTTTAAATCATGCTAATACATTATTTTCAAGAAACATCACAATTAATACTTGACTTAAAGCATATATACATACTCAAATAATAATAATTTCATAATAAAGTTTAAATCTTGACTTCAACCTTGGAAACACTCAAAAACATCAATTCATGGTATGGATGTGCAATTTGTAGCATAATTTCTCAAATTCAAACATAAATAAGTGAAATAACATGCATTTTCAAGACTTGAACAATTTATAAATTCATAACCTCAAAGTAAAGTAAATTGCGCAAAACCTACCTGCAAAAACCTGAAATTCTTTAATAAAAATCAAAATTTTAGGCACTAGAATAGAAGAAGTATTCTTGTTCAAACCCCACATACCTTAGAATATGGACTTTGAATGAAATCTCACTTTTGTAACTCTATTCGAATCTTTTAATGGATATTCTAGATGCCCCTAGTCTGGGGATTTTGATTCTTGAAGAAATTTTTAAAAGTGACAGTTAAATCTTGTGTTCTCTTGAACTTTGGGTTAAAACCCTAGAAAGTTTTCTTGGTGAATTTTAGAGAAGAAGGCTATATTTTTTTATTTGGGGAGCTTAATCTCGTGATATGACTGATAGAGGGTGGGGGAAAAGACTAAATTTCCCCGTTGGATGCAGATTTTAAAAGTTGAAAAAATGGCATCGGCGCTATTGGCGATGCGAAGCATTGATAGCATCGATGTGATACTGACGCGTCGTGCCTCAATTGCGCCAAGCCTCAGTACTTTTGACTGGCAGTTCCTGCAATAAAATTGACCAATACGATGAGTGATGCAGCACGCCAAGATCGCGTTGGTCCACTATTTTGGGACACCAAACGTGGTCCAAAAGTGGTACAAAAATTCCAAAACTTGTCCGGAACACCTATTGACTTCTCTAATCATGAATTAGCTAAAATATAAATTATTGATTGCTGGGACGGTTTTTATTAAGATCCTCAAAGTTTTGAGGATCTAGAAATGACTAAATCCCAATACTTAGCTTGATTTTCTAAGTCTAGGAACTCTTTGGGCATCGTTTAAGGGATTTAGACGACGAGGATTTTGTGGGGTCTTACAAATGAATAGGTCAAAATGACCCCAGATTCATGAGTACCCAAACCAAGAGTCCTACTAGCCTAAAATTCATGTTCGAGCTGCCAGAATAGTCAAAATTAACATACGATATCATATGACAAAGGTTTTCACCCGGTAGCCAGTTTGAACCAATAAGGAATTTGAAATAGAGAATTATCTCTAAATCCAAACAAAATTTCTGATAACCAAACTATCAGAATAATGACTTGGGGTGAAACACCTTGTATTTGAACCCTTAGAAAAATTTCCTCAACTGATGTTTCTAAACAAGGTATGACTCATGGGTACTAGACGTATCCTAGGATATGGTTTACTGTCCTTTCACTCATATGTTACATATTTTAGTAGGGGTTACATTCTATCCAAGGTATTTTTTATCCTCACCCATGTCGTATGATAGGGTACTAGTCATAAGATGTCAAGTCGTACAATGTGTTAAGCTTGGTCTAGTGGATACTGTATTTGGTACGATTTTTATGGTTCCACTAATACCTTCAGTGATGATCTATGCATAAATGGTCATATGTTGCGAATATTATAGGTCCATGGTGATGCCTATGGTATAAGTTAGGGTACCACTCATACCTTAGGTACGGGTAAAGGGGGTGAGTCGTACCCTTCTGGGTGCAACTTTCAGCTTTTAAGGCTAGGGCATTTTAGATATTTCCTACCCCTAAACCCTTATGACCCACAACTTATAACCTTATTTACCTATCATTCTTCACATATAAAAGATCAAAACATTCCAAAACACTCTACAAAACTTCTCTAACATGATTCAGGCTAGTGTTAATCAAGAAGGCCATCTAAGTACTTGGAGACCAAGAATCTCTAAATATCATGTGTTTTAAACTGCAATTTGATTCTTTAATGGTGGGTTTTGAAATAAAATATTAATGTTTGAATGCATAGTGATGGGTATTTTTTATTCTTGTTCAAACATGTGTTGACACATGCTTTTGGTGATGATTTGCACACGTGGGTGCTTCTTGATTGAGTTTAAACAAATGGATCATGATTAAAATAAATCTTTATGGTTTTCACTAGGACTTTTATTATGGTAATGGTATGCCCTTAATGTGTTTTGGAAAATCTCTAAGACAAATAACTAGTTATATTTTAATAGTTTTTTTAGCATAGGCAATGGATTATTGAGTAAAGATGCATTGTAAATGCCTTGTAGGTCTTGTAAAGAGTCAACTGATAACCTTGGTGGTTTGATTTGTTGAACGGGGTTAGAGTCCTTAAACTTGAATTTGAATTGTGTTTGAACTAAAGTTTTGAACAAGAATGCCAATGAAGAAGGAATGGTGTTGTATGGGCCTTTGAGATAACAATTTGACTCTAATGGTGGTTAGAACTAATATATTTCCTATTAAAGTGATTGATTGATAAATGGTACATGAATACCTTATGCTCTTGTGTGGTGTTGAATTTTAGCCTTGGTGGGTTGAATTGGCTAAGTGGGTTTGAGTCAATAAATGTTAAATTGAATCGATATAAATGCAAGGACAAAAGGTTAGTGTCCCAATGTAGACTAATAATGGTCCCCATGACTTGAGATTAGAGTCACATGCCCAATGAAAAAACTTGAGATTAGAGTCCCTTCCCAATAAAATGGCTTGAGGTTAAAGTCCCTTGCCTAACGAAATGGCTTGAGGTTAGAGTCCCTTGGCCATTGAAATGACATAAGGTTAGATTATTTTTCCTAATTATATAGCTTGTGTTTAGAGTGCACATGCTTCGTAAGGAGGCTTGAGGTTAGAGTCCTCTTGCTAAGCATAATCGGGAAGTTCAAACTTCCTAATCTACGTGAGTGAAAGGTTATTGTCCTCTACTTCATCTTTCATGATTAGATGTTCGAGATGCTTGATAAGGCCTTGTTACTTTTTTTCATGCTTGATGTATCTATATTTCTATATATGTGCCTATGTATATAAATGTGGTTCATTATGATTATTTGACTTGGGTTGGAGTAATGGCACTATTTTATCCTACCCTTGAGTTACATACTAGCACCTCAACCACCAACTATCTCCGAATGCTATGTCCCCATATGACATAGGTGTCAGAGCTTCTTCTTCTCTTTCTGTATAGTGACCACATGCTTGAGCAGTTTGCATGATGACTTTGATATGGTGAGCTCCATACTTTGGAAGGGATACATTTTATGGTCTGTCTATCCTATGTCATAGACTTGTTCTAGAGTTGGTTTTTGGTTATTTTAGGGGGTATTTCCTAACATATTTACACATTAGATTTGTAGAGGTTTTGTGGATGATGTTGGACTTGGGTATGTTAGTTTGGTATATTGACATTAATGGAATGATTAGACATTCTTAAGTTATGTTTACTAGTCTTGTTTTTGCTATCCTGATTATATACTCAGATTTCATTCAATATTTGTGGATTGATGTGATGCGTAGGTTTGGTTAACGGGGAGATATTCATCCTTGTTGGGCTTAAGATGGACATACGAAAAGGCCCAGTTTTGGGTCGTGTCAAGTTCGTAAAAGAGATAGGTTTCATGGTTTGTTGGGTGTCAATAAAGCCATGTCAAGTAGAGTCTCTTTTATGGGTGTTTAGTTCACCACACTTAAAAGAGAGAGGCTACAATTTATTTTGGAATGTTTCACCTTTTCGTTATTTTATTTAGAGCTATAGAGTTAAGGTCTTAGATCGTTCTAATTTTCATTTTCTCGTCTTTCTGATCATACCTCCAAGAAGATTTGAAGTTCCCGCAAACCCTTCAATTCTAAAAGAGGACGATGTTTATGGGATTCTCTCTACTTATGGATTCCACATGCGGTCTAGAGGTCCGATACCTAATGGACTAGTAGTTCCACCAGTTCCCTATAGTCCTCCTCCAGTTCCTCAGGATGACATGTCTAATGTTGAGTTTAGTCAATAAATTCATATGATTGCTCAGTTGATAGCCTCTTAGGATGAGCATGGGGCATCTTTTACTCCATCTTCTGAGGCTACATAGGTTAGCTAGTATATAAGGTTGAGTTCTCCATCCTTTATTGGTGTAAAAGTAAAGGAAGATCCCCATAGTTTTTGGATGAGATAAAAAAGATTTTCATAGTTATGCATGCCACTAATGTGGAAGGGGTGGAGATTGTGCCCTTTAAGTTAAAAGATGTGGCATACCAATAGTATGAGGAGTGGGATCGGCAAGCAGTGATGTTGATGATTCATCCCTGTGGGAGGATTTCACTAGTGTGTTTCTAGACCTTTTAATTCCTCGAGAGATTAGAGAAGAAAAGGTGGAGGAATTATTTAATCTGAAGCAAGGAAGGATGACAGTTAAGGAGTGTGCCTTGAAATTCCATAAGTTTTTTATGCATGCTCTAGAGATGGTGTCAGATATGAGAGATCACATGAGGAAGCTTGCCCCGGGATTGTCTCATGAGTTGGTCCTTAATATCAAGGACACTTTGTTTATAAAAAACATGGATATCTATAGGTTTGTGGTATATATAAAACTAATATAGGAAGATACAAAGAAATAGGTTGAGTTTAGTGAAAGGAAAAGGTAGAAATTTAGGCCTTCTAAGAAAACGGTAGAGATTGTGGTATATGGCCAAAGGAGAAATGGGAGATTTTTGGTTCTTTCTTCTCAGTTCATTATCCTTACCCGCGGCCATCGGGTGATTATTGATCTCATTTTGATTATGGTTTCTAGGAACAGGGTGCCCAATCTCAGACTAGTGAGGCTCAGTCAGCTACATCTTACCCTCCTTGTAGATTTTGTGGCCAGGATCATCGTGGCCAGTGTGATAAAGGAAGGAACAGATGTTTCAGATGTGGTTAGACTGGACACATACAGTGTGGAAAACAGGTCCCTTATTGCTACTTCATCCACTCCTACACAAAAAGGTGTTGCTTCTACTTCTGCTTCTAGTACCGACACTGACCAGAATTTTTTTCTATTCTCTAATGTATCACTAGGATTCTGAGTCATCTCCTGATGTATTTATGGGTATGTTGAAACTTTCTTCTTATGATGTGTACTATTTACTTGACCCTGTGTCCACTCTGTCTTATGTGACTCTTTTTGTGGTTGTTTATTTTGATTTTTGTCCTTAGTGTCCGTCAATTATTTTTTCTATTACTGCCCTAGTAGGAGACTATATGGTTATTATGAGAGCCTATAGGGGGTGTGGTTTCTATTAGTGGTAGAGAAACTCTTGTAGACCTGATAGTGTTGAACATGGTTGATTATTATGTTATTTTGTGAATAGACTGGTTGCATTTATGATATGCTTCCTTAGATTATCAGACCCATAAGGTCATATTTAAATTCCCTAATGAGCCGTTCATTGTATGGTAAGAGGGTTCTTTAGTGCCTAAGGGAATGTTTATCTCATATCTTAGAGCCTAAAGTTCATTTCTAAAGGGTATTTGTATCGTTTGATCTGAGTAAAAGATTCTAACTCGAAAGGTCCTTCTCAAGAATCTTTTCCCATGGTTAATGAGTTTCACGAGGTATTTCCCGATGACCTTCCTGGTATTCCTCCCGATAGGGAAATTCATTTTGGGATTGATATTGCTTCAGACACTTGTTCTATTTCCATCTCTCCTTACAGAATGGCTCTGGCGAAATTGAAGGAGCTTAAGAAGCAATTGAAGGATCTCTTAGATAAAGGTTTTATCCATCCTAGCATGTCTCCTTGGAGTGCTCCCGTGTTGTTTGTGCGTAAGAATGATGGTTCCCTTCGAATGTGCATAGATTATCGTCAGTTGAACAAGGTGACCATAAATAATATGTATCCTAATTCTAGGATCTATGATTTGTTTGATCAACTTCAAGGTGTGAATTTTTTCTCTGAGATTGATCTTACGTCGGGTTATCATCATCTTAAGACTAGGCATGTGGATATCCCTAAGACTGCCTTCATACCTGGTATGGTCTCTATGAATTCTAGTTTTGTCTTTTGGGTTGACCAATGCCCCAGTGAAATTCATGGACTTGATGAATAAGGTATTTATTTCATTTTTGGATTTTTTCATCATTGTCTTCAGTGATGACATCTTTTTTTATTCTAAGAGTGAGGAAGATTATGTCGATCACCTCTGTGCGGTGTTGGAAACCTTGAAGGATCATTATTTGTATCCCAAGTTCTTTAACTGTGAGTTTTGGTGGAAGGTTGTGACTTTTCTCAGTCATGTTATCTCTAGTGAAGGGATCATGGTAGATCCACAAAAGTTTGCAACGGTTAAGCAGTGGCCTAAACCTACAACTCCAATTGATATTCGGTGTTTCTTGGGTCTTGCCAGTTACTATAGGAGATTTGTGGAGAGTTTTTCGACTATAAATGCCCCATTGACTATGTTGACCCATAAGAAGGTCATGTTCTTATGGTCGTATTCGTCTGAGAGTAGTTTTAAGAAGTTGAAGGATAAATTGACTTCGGCTATGGTGTTGACCTTTCCGAAGGGTAATGATGGTTTTGTAGTATATTGTGATGATTCTCGTATTATGATTGGTTGTGTATTGATGAAGCATGGTAGGGTGGTGGACTATGCTTTTAGGAAATATAAAGTTCATGAGAATAACTACCTTACTCATGATCTGGAGATATTGGTCATGGTATTTGCATTGAATATTTAGCGTCATTATCTCTATGAGGTAAATGTTGACAACTTTTCTGATTATAAGAGCCTTCAGTGTGTGCTTACTCAAAAGTAATTGAATCTCAGAGAAGTAGATGGCTCGAGTTGCTAATGGACTACGATATTAGTCTCCATTACCATATAGGTAAATCTAACATAGTTACTGAAGCTCTTAGCAGGTTATCTATGTGGAGTTTAGCTCATGTGGATGAGGATAAGTGTGATGTGGTGAAGGACATTGATTGTTTGGCTAATCTTGGTGTTTATCTCATGAACTCTGAGGACAGTGGTGTATTTTTTCGTTAGGTATCGCAGTCGTATCTTGTTGTTGAGATAAATAAAAAGAATATGTTGGATCCTGATTTGATAAAGATTAAGAGCAATGTGAGTCAACAAAAGGTTGTTGATTTCGCGATTGGTGGTGATGGTATCTTGAGGTACCAAGGTACGTTATGTATTTCCGACATCGGTGGATTGAGGGAAAGTATTATGTCCGAGTGACGCGACCTGACCGGAGGCCTTGTCATAATAGGTGTCCCAAGTCTGACTGGAATCATAGACCACCTTCATTAACCAATCCCAACCTCCATCCTACTGCCCTGAGTTGGCTAAATTTCGAGCATGTAACAAGATTGTTTAACAGCTCACATGAATACTCTGGGATAAGGTCACAACCATGACTGGACCAACTGAATCCAACCATCCCATACCAACAATCCATCCATACCAAACCATTCCAAAAGAAGGGCCACAAACCAGGCCATAACTAAAGGTGTTCCAAAACAAAATATAATTAATCACAAAATAAACTACGATTTAACAATGAGAAATTATGTGTGATGGTGAAACCTTAAAACTTATTCCAATTCCAAGGATAACACCAATACTGATCCCGCCCATTCTAACCCATAGAAGCAACACAAAGCCTTTAACCAAAAGAGTAATAAGATCCGGTTGAGACGTGCCCCAAACAATGGCTAAAACAAATATCAAAAATAAAATCAAAGTGCCTAGAAAATATCCATAACATGATATGGAGCCTTCCGAAAGGATGGAAGCTCACCACTTCAGTATAAATGTTAATCCCTGATTCAATTACAATGTAGAATGAGTAGAACGGTCGATTCCTCCATAGAATTGGTATACAGTCGCCATTAGATGAGTTAGCAGGTGAACACTAGCATGATATCATGATAAGGATAAAATAATTCAATTCATAAAACCAACTAAAACCATCCATATACACATAACCATACATATATATTTATAAAACCATGCCAGGAAAGGGGGACTGCGTAAAGCATGCCTTTAAAACCTTTACCTGGGTTGTGTAGCTTTGCATCCTAAACCACCCTCGGGCTATATGGGTTCAAATCCCCCTGATGAAAGTCCCCCAGTGCGTGTAGACACATGACTAGGGAAGAAAACCTGAAAGGACTTGTACATCCCCTAAAATATAGTGTTACATCAAGAACACGATCACTAAGACCAACCTTACATCAACAAATATGAGTTTCATGTTTTGGTCCACCCAGGACTTCCAGCTTCCATGGTTGTGCTACACATCCCCCCATTATTGCCCAATTAAAACCATTAGAAAAAACCAACCAATACATTTACCATTTACTAACCAATGACATTTAGTTATGGTATCATCATATTGACCCTATTTAGAAGTACTATCCATAGCCAACCACATATAGGTTTAAGGGGACTTTCAAGTGCCCTTTCAATTACAATATTAAACCACTTGGGGGATTCTATTTTCCCAACAAGCATAAACATGAGAGATTTACCATTTCAAACCATTTAAACAAAGCATAATTCCTTTACCAAGTTTTAAAACAAGCAAGAGTTCCATTAAAAGTAGTCAATGCAATGAACATATTGTTATAAGCATTTTGTCAAACATATTGGGGCAAAATATGACCAAACCCAATTCTAATTACCATTAAACCATTCATGCCATCCAATTATCACAAACCCCACCATTAATCCATATAAAATAATAATTAAAAGCATTGGAAACCATAACCAACTATTTAATATCAAAACCCCAATTCATAATTCAAAAATAAAATCATACAAGCAATGAAGTCATGAAAACATTCATAAAAACCGTGATTTTATATAGAATTAACTATGAGGGAAGATAACATTCCTTAAACCAAGATAATGATTGGAAGAAATCCCCAAGACAAACCCCAAATCAATCCTTCAGTTAAAACCCTAGATTTCATTGCCCAAAAGCTTTTGAGAGAATTATTGAGTGTTTAGAAGAGTTTCTAAGTATTAGTGAATGTAATAATAGGGTAAATAACCTACCAAGTAGGTTAGAAGTCATTAAAACTTATTAGGATAATTGGGGAAATATCCAGAATACCCCCACTTAAGTTGCACAAAAATCCTGTCACAAGGGTACAATTATCCCACCGAGTAGTACCCTCCGATACGAGTGGTACCCTCAATTCATATCCTAGCCTCAACCTTTGGATCCACCACTGTCTAGCATAAAAATCATCCAACCAAGTCGTATCCATAGCATATGATCTATACCCTTCATCCATACTACTTGTAGATTTAAACCCAAGGAAGATTTGGACACTGATCGCTATACGAGTCCTGGGTACGACTCGTACCCTAACTTACATCTCACGTTAAGCCACTCGTACTCACATCAAACCTAAGTAACCATATATAAGATTAATTTAAGGAAAAAAATGATCTGTAACCACCAATATGACTCGTACCCCTAAATTGTATCCATTCCAGTAACCAAAATCCATCCCACCAACCGACACTGGTCAGCATACGAATATGTCATGCCATTCGTAACCCAACATACAGCTTGTATCCTCGAGTGGTATTGGGTCCAGAGATCAAAATTTTAGTAAATTTTCTATGGTCCAGAAACTAAGGTGTTTCAATCTTCCCGACTAGGAACATTAGTCCCCGAATGACAATCAAGGTAGGGGTAACCACATGCACGAGTCTTTTGCATTATCAAATATATTTCCAATCTTTAACAAAATTTAAAAACAAAGAGGCAAAGATATTAATCTTTTCTTTAACAAACTCTGAAAACAAAGATGTATTGAAGACACATACCTTCCACACAAATCCAATGAGCAGAAAACAAATGCAGGTATTTGGACTTCATGTGCTCCTCCGCTTCCCATATAGCTTCTTCCACCATATGGTTCCACCAAATAACCTTAATCAAAACCTCATCCTTGGTCCACAACTGACTTACCTTCCAATCTATGATCTCAATCGGGGTTTCTTTATAAGACAAAGAATCTGAGATACCCAATCCTTCCAAAGGAACAACAAAAAAATGATCACCAATGCACTTTCTCAACATGGAATCATGAAAGACCTGATGAACCAAGCACAAGATGGAAGGCAACTTCAGCTCATAAGAACTATTACCGATTCTCCACAAAACCTCATAAGGACCAACATAGCAGGGACTGAGCTTCCCCTTCTTACCAAACTGCACTACCCCTTTTAATGAGAGATACCTTAAGGAAAACCTTATCCCCATCCTCAAACTCCAAGTCTCTATGCCTAAAATTTTCATAGGACTTTTGATGAGTTAGGGCATACTTAAGCCTCTACCGAATCACCTTTACCTTTTCCATATCCTGGTAAAACAAGTCGGAACCAAATATATCTACCTAACAAAGCTCAAACCAACCAATAGAAGACCAACACCTCCTACCATGCAATGCCTTAAAAGGGGCCATACAAATACTAGAATGATAGCTGTTATTGTAAGTAAACTCCACCAACGATAGATGCTCAACCCAATTGCCACCGTAGTAAATCACACAAGACCGAAGCTAATCCTCCAATGTTTGAATAGTTCTCTTTACTTGTCTATCCATCTGTGGGGGGAAAGCAGTACTCTGACTAACCTTAGTCCCCAACCTTTTTTGAAAAACCCACCAAAATTGAGACATAAACTACATGCCACAATTAGAAATAATTGAAATAGGCACCCCATGCAGCTTCATAATCTCATAAAGAAACAACTTCACATAATCTTCCACAGAGAAGGTAGTTCATACTGGTAAAAGTGTGCAAACTTAGTGATCCTATCCATGATGAACCTAATTGAATCATATTGATTTTGAGATCAAGGAAGAATGGTAAAGAAGTCCATATTGATCAGTTCCTACTTCCTCGGGAAAATAAATTTCTTAGTACAACCCCTATGGCCTCATGTGCTCAACCTTACTTGTTGACACACCATGCACTTGGACACAAAATCAACCACATCCCTCTTCAAGACACTCCACCAATAGATCTCCTTGAGATTATGAGACATCTCTGTCGAGCTGGAATGAACAACAAAGAGCAACTCCTGCACCACAGCCAAAATCCTTTCCCGAAAACCTTCGACATCTAGAACATACAACCTCCATTGGAACAATAAAGTACCATCACCGATGATCTCAAAAACCATTACCTCTTTACCACATACGCCACTATTGATTTTCATCAAGATATGATCTAGCACTTGTTTCTTCTTAACCTTTGCACCAAGAGATAATCAAACTACTTCTTGCACCACTATACCACCATCCTTGGAGTCCAAGAAAAAAACTCTAAGATTAACCAAGCGGTGAATATCCATCACCAATTCTCGGTTTTATTCCTCCATATAAGCCAAGATCTCCATGGATAACCTGCTAAGAGCATCAACTACTATATTAGACTAACTTGGGTAGTACTGAATACTCATATCATAGTCCTTGAGAAGCTCAAGACATCTTCTCTGCATGAGATTGAGCTTCCTCTAAGTGAACACTTAGTGTAGAATGTTATGATCTAAAAAGATATCAATGTGAACAACAAACAAATAATGCTGCCATACTTTCAAAGAAAACACCACCGCCAATAGCTCCAAGTTATGAGTAGGATATTTCCTCTCATATACCTTCAATTTCCTGGAAGCATAGGCAATCACCTTCCCATGCTGCATCAAAACATAACCACGCCCTACCCGAGATACATCATAATAAACCACGAACCCATCATTGACTTCCAGCAAAGTTAGAATTATAGCCAAAGTTAACTTATCCTTCAACTTCTCGAAACTCCCCTCACAAGCATCTGACCAAGAAAACTTAACCTTCTTCTAAGTTAACTTAGTCAAAGGAGAACCAATAGATGAAAATCTTTCCACAAACCGCCTATAATACCCGGCTAAACCCAAGAAATTTTGAATATGGGATAGAATCATGGGTCTAGGCCACCTCTTCACTAGAGTTACCTTTTGCGGATACGCCATGATCCCCTTACTAGAAATAATATGACCCAAGAAAGTTACAACGTTCAACCAAAACTCACACTTGGAGAACTTGGCATACAACTGTTGTTCCTTTAATGTCTGCAACACCACACAGAGGTGACTAACATGATCCACCTCACTTTTGCTTAAATCAGAATGTCATCAATAAACACAATAATGAAGAGATCTAAATACTGACTAAAAAAATTGTTGATCGGATCCATAAATGACATTGGGTCATTAGTCAACCCAAATGACATTACCAAAAACACAAAGTGTCCATATCGTGTACTAAGAGATTTTTTAGGGATATCCACCTCCTTAATCTTTAGTTGATTGTACCCATACCGAATATCTATCTTAGAAAAGAAGTTGGCACCTTGTAACCAGTTGAATGGATCATCTATTCTATGAAAAGGATACTTGTTCTTGATCATCACCTTGTTCAACTTCCTATAGTAAATGCACATCTAAAGGGAATCATCCTTCCAGCACACCAACAACACTGGTGCACCCTATAGGGATACAATAGGATGAATAAAGCCCTTATCCTGAAGATGCTTAAGTTACTCCTTGAGTTTCCTCAACTTATTCAGATCCATTCTATTTGACGGAATAGAAATTGGATCAGTATCTTGAATAAATTCAATACCAAACTTTATTTTCCTATCTGGAGGAACCCCAGGAAGATCATTCAGAAAGACCTCTAGAAACTCATTAACTACTTAAACTAATAGAAATGAATGAACTTCTGAGATAGAATCTTTAACCCAAACCAAGTGATAAAGACAACCTTTAAAGATTAACCTCCAGGCACTAAGATAAGAAATAAATATTTCCTTAGAAGTAAAATAAGCACCCTTATATTCTATAACCAGTTATCGAGGGAACCTAAAGATAACCCTATGGGTTCAAAAATCCAAGGACGCATACCAAGAGTGCAGCAAATCCATACCTAGAATAACATCAAAATCCACCATACCTAACTCAAATAGATCCATCAAGGTCTACTTTCCACTAATAGATACCACACAACCCTGTAGACTATCTTAGTAGTAACCGAGTCACCTATTGAGGTAGAAATAGAAAAAAGATCCAAAATAACTTCTGGATCAAAACAAAAAGATACAACCACATAAGAAGTCGCATAAGAGAAAGTGGACCCATATCAAGCAAACAATATACGTCGCCAGAGAAAAGCTATAACATACCAGTAATTACATCAGCTGATGCCTCGGATTCCTATCGGGATGCCAAAGCATACAACCCATTCCGACCAATAATAGAACCTGGAGTAGTTATAGAAGTAGATGAAACATCATTAGTCATAGAAGCAGAAGATAAATCTATGGGGATCTTATATTCCCTCGTAGCAACCTTAATAACAGGAAAATCTCTGAGCCGATGGACTGGCTGGCCACACTTGAAGCATTTGTCCCTTCCTTCAATGCAATAAACCTAACGAGGACAACCACAGAACCGACAAAAGGGGTATGAAAAAACTGACTAACCTGCACTTGCTTAAGATTGGGCACCCTATTCCTAGAAATTGTCCACCTTGACGAAGCCTGTCTCCCGCCTAGTAAGGAGCACTGGCAGAAAAGTAGGAGCAAAAACTCCCCCAATTCCTTTTCTACCATTTTATACCATCCCAACTACCCTGAGACTGAGCACCTCCATAGTTATACAACCTGTTTCTCTTACCTCGTCTATCCCTAAACTTCATTGGCTTCATAATTTCATCCTCTACTTGTTACATATGAACAACCAACATAGAGATGTCCATATCCTTAATCAACAAGGTAATCTTTCCCTCCAAAATTAGATCCTAATTCAACCGAGAAGCAAACTTCCTCATTTTTGCCCGTATGTAAGCAACTAAATAAGGAGAATACCTTGACAATTGGTGAAACTACAAGGCTTATTCCTTGACAGACATTCTCCCCTGCTTGAGGTTCACAAACTCTTCCATCTTTGCTTCCCTCAACTTTTGGGGAAAGAATAGATCTAAGAAAGCCAAAGAAAAAGTATACCACAAGAGTGATTCTTCCATATCACCCCTATCCCTATCCCACTATTCATACCACTAATATGCAACTTCTTTGAGCTGATAAGATGCAAAGTTTACCCCTTCCACATTAGTAACCTGCATCACCCAAAATATATTTTGTATTTTATTCAAGAATCCCTGTAGATCCTCCTCCACCTTTACTCTAGAAAAAGTGGGAGGTCCTACCTTTATAAATTGACCAACCCTTGTAGCCTTAGTAGAAAAATAACCAGTCGCACCTTTCTCAGCCTGAGCAACATACATCTGAGCAATAATATGAATAGACTAATAAAATTCTGCATTAATTACCTCACCCTGAGAAGGACTAGTCAAAACCTATGGAACTCTTGAACTACCAGGGATAGGATCATGACATCGAAGAGGAACCCCATAAGTAGGATGCACCCCCTTCAGCATTAACCCCAGATGGGATAGAAGAATTTCTTTGTGTTTCAGATCTATAAGGCATGATCTAACAGATAAAAAAACAAGGATTAGAGAAGATTCTAGCATTGAGAATCTAAGATTGAAAGTAGAATACGAAGAAAGTGAAACATTCCTAAATGTATTTTAGCCTCTCCTTTAAGAGTGTGGCGCACTATATATCACTAATAGAGACTCTACTCGACACGACTTTGTGGACTCCTAATTGACCATGAACCAAGGCTTTGATACTAACTTGACATGACTCGACCGGGGGACTTGTAATAATAGGAAGCCTAAGTCTAACTGCGAACGAAGACTAGCCGCGCTACCCAATCCCAACCTCCAGTTGCCTGCCCTCAGTTAGCGAAATTTCAAGCATGTAACAAGATAGTGTAAAAACTTAAACGATGACTCTAGGATAAGGTCACAACTATGATCGGTCAAACTGAGTTCAGCTATCCTATACCAATAATCCAACCATACCAAACCATTCCAAAATAAGGGCGACAAATTAGGCAATAACCAAAGTTGTTCCAATACATAATATAATTAATCTCAAAATAAAATATAATGGAACAATAAGAAATTGTGTTTGATGGTGATAGCTTTCCAGCTCATTCCAATGCCAAGGCTAACATAAATAATGATCCCTCTCATTCTAACCCATAAAAGTACCATAAATCCTCTAACCAAAAAAGTAATTAAATCCAGCCGGGACATGCCCCCAACCTTGGCCAAAACTACTATCCAAAATAAAATTGAAGTGTCCATAAAATATCCATAACATAAAATGAAGCCTTCCAAAAGGAAGGAAGCTCACCACTTTAGTCCTAATGCTTATACTCGAGTCAATCCCTATGTAGGAAGAGTAAAATAGTTGGTTCCTACATAGTATGGGTATACATCCGCTAATAGATGGGTTAGCAGGTGAACTCTAGCATGATCTAAGGATAAGGATAAAATAATGCCAGTTATAAAATAATGTAAAACCATCTATCTGCACATAACCATACATATATATAACCATGCTGGGAAAAAGGGACCGGTTTTAGTATGCCATTAAAATCTTTGCCTTGCCTTTGTAGCTTTGCCGTCATAAACCACTCACGGGCTATATGGGTCCAGCTCCCCCTGCTGAAATAGCCCAGTGTGGGTAGCCACATGACCAGGGAATAAACTATGGGATGACTATTACATCACCAAAAATATAGTGTGACATTTGCATATAATCAGCAACACCAACCTCACATCGTTAAATATGAGTTTCCAGTTTTGGTCCAACCGAGACCTCCACCTTCCTTGGCTTTGCTACACATCCTACCATTATTAACCAATTAAAATAAATACCAAGACACCAACCAATCCATTTACCATTTGTCAACCAAGGCCATTTAGTGGTGGTATCGTCATACCAACAATACTTGCAAGTACTATCCATAGCCAACCACATATATCTAAAAGAGGGAATTCAAGTGCCATTCTATTTACCATATTAAACCACTTGGTGGATTCCAGTGCCCCAAGAGCATAACCATTATCCATTTACCATTCTAAGCCATTTAAACTATCTATAATTAGTTTAACAAGTTTTAAAACAAGCAAGAGTTCTATTAAAGGTAGTCAATGCAATGAACATATCTTTGTAAGTATTTTTTCAAACACATTGGGGCATACTATGATGAAAACCAATTCCAATTACCCTTAAATCATTCCCATGCAATCCAATTATCCAAAACCACCATTAATGTATATAAAAGAATAATTAAAACTATGGGAAACCATAACCAACCATTTTATATCAAAATACCAAATTCATATTTGAAAACTAAAATTATACAATCAATGAAGTCATGAAAACATTCATAAAAACCATGCTTTTAGATAGAATTAAAAATGAGTAAAGATAACATTCCTTAAACTAAGATAATGATGGAATGAAATCATCAAGACAAGCCCCAAATCAATCCTTTAGTTGAAACCCTAGCTTCCCTAACCCAAAAGCTTTTGAGAGAATTATGGAGTGCTTAGAAGAGTTTCTAAGTATTAATTAATTGAATAATAAGGAAAATAACCTCCCATAAAGGTTGGAAGTCATGGGAACTTATAAGGATAAGTGGGGAATTATCTAGAATACCCTCACTTAAGATGCACAAAAATCCTATCACAGGGGTACAACTAACCTACGCGAGTCATACACTCTAATACAAGTGGTACCCTTTGCTCGTATCCTAGCCTTAACTATTGGATCCACCACTGTACAGTATACGACTCATCCAACCAAGTCATATTCAAAGAATATGATTTGTACCTTCATCCGTACCTTGCAGATTTAAACCCAAGGAATATTTAGACACTAGCCACCATACAAGTATTGGGTACTATTGTAACCTGGATTACGTCTCACAGTGAGCCACTCGTACTCATATCCAACCTATGTATCCAATTCTATGATTAAGTTAAGAAATTAAACATTCTGTAACAGCTAATACGACTTATACCGTTAAGTCGTATCTATTCCAGTAACCAAAATCCATCCCACCAACCAATACTGATCTGTATATGACTGTAACATACCACACTTACCCCAACATACATCTCGTTCCCTTGAGTCGTATTTTGTCAAAACAGTACAAGTCTAAAACAAAATTAAGGTCTAAAAAACAAGGTATTTCATCAAGGCTCATGGATCTCAGTATTTTATTTATCCCAATTCTATAAGAATGTATCATGATCTTAGGGAGTTTTATTGGTGGAATAATATAAACTGATATGTGGCTAAGTGTATGGTTTGCCAACAAGTAAAAGTGTAGCACTTGAGACTCGGTGGGTTATATCAAGAGATAGAGTTACCTGAATGGAATTGGGAAGTGATTAATATAGATTTTATCATTGGTCTTTGCCATCTCAAAATTAATGTGAATCTATTTAGGTCATTGTGGATAGAATGACCAAGTCCACTCATTTCTTGTTGGTAAGGACTAGTTATTCGGTAGAGGGTTATGCTATGTTGTATCTTGTGAAGATTGTGAAGTTTTATGGTTCTCTAGATTTTATCATCTTGGATCGTGGTACTCCATTTTTATCTCATTTTGAAGTTTTTTTACAATGTTTTGGGAACTAAAGTGTGCCTTGGTACCATTTTCCCCCGCAAATAAATTGACAATGGAAGAGGAATATCCAAATACTGGAAGATATACTCTGTTCTTATGTGATTGATTATGGTTGTAGTTTGAATAACCATTTGCCTTTGATTGAATTTGTGTATGATAATAACTATCATTCAAGCATTGGCATGGCTCCTTTAGTGGAGTTTTATAGTAGGAGATATTGTTCTCCTATCAAGTGGTATGACATTGGTGAGGGTAAGTTTCTTTGCATAATTTTGTTCACCAAACCTTGTAGAAGGTGAAGGTGATTCGTGGTAGGTTAAAAGCCGCTAAAACTTGCAAAAAGTCTTATGCTGATGTGAAGCATAGGGATATGGTCTTTAATATCGACAATTGGTTATTCTTAAAGGTATCTCTCATAAAAGAAGTGATATGGTTTAGTAAAAAGTGGAAGCTTTGTCCTCGGTATGTTGGTACATATTTTATTTTGAATAGGGTTGGTAATTTTTCATACGAGTTGGAGTTTCCTTCTAAAAACTCATGCTTGAGGTATGTGTTAATCTTCTCAAATTGATTTATGTATTTGATAGGCAAAGATTTTATGTCCATAAACTTTGAATTGAGCAAATGTCTTGATAATGAATGGTTAAGTGATAATGATTATAGAATATGTCATATCCTTATTTTATGTCTTTGTGTTCTACCTTGGTTAAAGGTTAGTTTGATGTGTAATAATTCGTTAACTCATGATTGTGCTTTTCTTACCCATCGTTTGAGAACTAATGATCCAATTGGGGGAGATTTGAAATACCTTGACTTTGAACCCTTAGAAAAACTCCCTTGGTTAAAGTTTCTAGGCAAGGTACGACTCATGGTTATTAGTCGTACCTTAGGATATAGTTTGGTGTCCTCTCACTCGAATGATTGAATGTGTATTGGGGATTACATTTTATCTAAGGTATGGTTTAGCCTCTCCTAAGTCGTATGATAGAGCACTAGTCGTAAGATCTCAAGTCATATGATGTGTTAAGCTTGGTCTAGTGGACACTGTCTTGGGTACGATTTGAATGATACTACTCATACCTTAGGGTACGATTTATGCATACATGGTCCTATGTTGGGAAGATTATAGGTCCATGTTGAGGCGTAGGGTATGAGTTAGGGTGCCACTCATAACCTAGAGTATGGTTCAAGGGGTGAGCCATTCCCTCATGGGTGCAACTTTAAGATTTTAAGACGAGGGCATTTGAGACATTTCCCACCCCTAAACCCTTATAACCCATGAATTATAATGTTATTTTGCATTTTATTATTCACATAAATAAAATCAAAATATTCCAGAAAACTCTCTGAAACATCTCTAACAAGATTGTGGCTAGGGTTCATCAAGAAGTTCATCTAGGAGCTTGGAGATGAAGAATATCTCTATGAATCTTTATGTATAAGGTGTGTGACTTTTCCCTCACACTTATTTCTAAAATATAATGTGTTTTAAATAATGATTTTATTCTTGAATGGTGGGTTTTGAAATCAAATGTTATGGGTTTTGATGCATAGTGATGGTTCTTCTTTACTCTCATTCAATATTTTATTTACACAATCTTTCGGTGATGGATTGCACATGTGGGTTCTCATTGATTGTTATTTAACAAATAGGTCATTAGTAACCAAAATCTTTATGGTTTTCACTTGGATTTTGGTCATGGTAAACTAATTCCCTCAAGGTGTTTGTGAAAATGTCTAAGACAAATAACTAGTTATATGTTAATAGTGTTTTGATCTAATGCAATGGCTTAATGAGTAAAGATGCTTGGTAAATGAATTTGTAAAGGTCTTGTCGGCCATGTAAATAGTCAACTGGTAACCTTGGTGGTTTGATTTATTAAACGGGCTTAGAGACCCTAAACTTGAATTTGAATTGTGTTTGAACGAAAGTTTCATACAAGAATTCTAATGAAGAATTAGTGGTGTTGTATGGGCCTTGATGACAACAACTAGAATTGAATGATGGTTTTAACTAATGTATTGGCCTATTAAAGTGATCGATTGATAAATGGTTCATGAAGTCCTTGTGGTCATATGGGGTGTTGAATTGTGCCCTAGTTAGCTTCAATAGGCTAACTGGATTAAATTCCTTTAATGTTGAGTTTAAAGAATGTGAATGTATAGACAAAGGGTTAGAGTCCCAATGTAAACTAATAAGGTCACCACGGCTTGAGGTTATAGTTTCTTTTCTAATGATATGAGTTGATCTTAGAGTGCCTTTACCAATAAAACATCTTGAGGTTAAAGTCCCTTGCCTAATGAAATGGTTGGAGGTTAGGCTCTTTTGGATAATTATATGGCTTGTGGATAGAGTCCACATATTTTGTAAGGTGTCCTGAGGTTAGAGTCCACTTTCTTAACATAACTGAGAAGTTCAAACTTCCAAAGCTATGCCAGTAGAAGGTTAGAGTCCTTCTCTTCATGTTTCATGATTGGATGTCCGAGATGCATGCTAAGGCTTTATTCTTTTTTTTTTATGCTTGATGTAAATAAATGTGGTTTCTCATGATGATCTGAATTTTATTTGAGTTATGTCACTATTTTATCCTTACCCATAAGGTACATTCTAGCGTTCCAACCACTAAACATCTCCAAAAATTGTGTTCCCATGCGATACAAGGGCTATATATTTTTCTTGTCTTTTTATGAAGTGCCTACGTGTTCGAGCAGTTCATGTGTTCACTTTGAATTGGTGAGCTTCCATACTTCAAAAGCAATACATTTCATAGTCTTTCTATCCTATGTCATAAACTTATTTTTGATTTGTTTTTTTCTATTGTCAAGGGCATGTCCCGATATATTTAGACATCGGATTTGTAGAAGATTTGTGGATTATTGTTGACTTGGGTATGTTTGTTTTGTACTTTAACATTAATGGAATGATTAGAAATTCTTAAGTTATTTTTACTAGTCTTGTTTTTGGAATCTTGATTATATACTCGGAGTTCATCTGACACTCTTTGAATTGGTGAGCTTCCATACTTCAAAAGCAATACATTTCATAGTCTTTCTATCCTATGTCATAAACTTATTTTTGATTTGGTTTTTTCTATTGTCAAGGGCATGTCCCGATATATTTAGACATCGGATTTGTAGAAGATTTGTGGATGATTGTTAACTTGGGTATGTTTGTTTTGTACTTTAACATTAATGGAATGATTAGAAATTCTTAATTTATTTTTACTAGTCTTGTTTCTGGTATCTTGATTATATACTCGGAGTTCATCCGACACTTGTGGCTGATATGATAGTTAGGTTTTGTTAACAAGGCGATCTTCGATCCTTGTTAGGCTTGACATTCCCTTATGACCAGGCCTTATTTTGGGTCATGTCATGGGGCAGCTATAGAAAAGTTCCAACAAGATAAGCAGAAATACAAAAATTAACCTTAAGGGTCATTACAATACGGTAGCTGATTTGGGAAATATCTAGAGTATTTTTGAGATAGCAGATGTTCTATGTTTTTGAAGTTGTTATACTATCTTTTAATTTTTATTTTATGTATTATTTTGTATTTCAAGATAGATATTAATCCTTACTAGACATTCATTGTCTTTTTGATATTTGAGAAGTATTTAGTGGTTCTTACACTATGACACTAGGTTTTCTAATTTGTATGGAATTTTTGGTTCTGTATTTCCACTTTAACTATATATATATGGTTTGAATCTATCCTATAAGTCTAGCCTTGGTATTATTTTCTTATTTCATGTTAGTTTGGGTAATAAGCAAACTTGTCAAGGCTTGTAGCGACAAGTGCCATTATGACCTTTATTTTTTGCATCATGAAAGATTTTTACCAGAGAAAGGATTTATTGATCTCCTTAGTGTTTGAACAAAGTTTCTAGTAGAGTCTAGCTCTTTGGTATGTTGACGTTCATATATATATTTTAGTGGCTATAAGATATCTTTAGAAAACATCTCTTATTTCATTCTATATCATGTGTATTCTTTCATACATTGTGTTCTTAGTTATATTTCATTCTTTCTATATAAATTGTGAGTACTAGATAACATGAGGCTAGAGATGTGGAGCTATTATTTGAGGAGAGAGCTCAGTCTAGAGGGCAAGTTGTAAGTCATAGACGGGCGTGAGGATTTTCCCCATCTAGAGGTATCACTAAAGGGCTCTAACTTGAGCCTCGAGTTGAGCATATTGAAGATAATGGTACAACTCAAGTCACACAAAGTTCTTCTACACCAGTCATACATGGGTTGTTGATTTTCTTGTTGACCTACTTAGAGGGTTTTCTTTTGGGTGCACTTGGTTTTCCTCCATCTCTAAGTATTGTACCTTTCTCTATTCTTGATCCTGCATATGGTGTTTCCTTAGTTTCAAGTGTGGATCCTCTAATGGTATTGATTTCTTCTCATAGTACTCCACGGACTTTGAGTATTATTCATCATTTATTATTTGTATCTGAGTATAGTATTTCAAGAGCAGGAGTTCCATCTTTATTTATCCTGCCTCCTCAGGTGGGATCTCAGCTGGCCAGATTCACTAAGCCTCTTATTGCAGGGAGTATAGTTATGTATTTAGATTATTAGAAGAGGTTTAAGAGATTAACTCATTTGGGCCATCCTATGTTCAGTGATGTGGTAGGTGAGGATTCATATGAGTTCGTGATTGACAAACATGAGAAGTTTTATAACCATTGTTTTCTTGAGTTGCATGGGGTTGCTGATTTAATTACCGGTTGAGAGATATATCTAGGGATTGGTGGGGGTCACTTATTAATTGTAAATCTCTTAGATCACCATATATGACTTAAGATCAATTTTTTTAGTCCTTTTTGATAGTTTTGTGCCTTGTAGTTTGAGAGATCAGATAAGAGATGAGTTTGATCACCAGGAGCAAGGCTCTATAACTATTGCAAAGTATGAGGCATGTTTCTATGCTTTGTTTTGATATTCTTACCCAAATTTTGCCACAGAGTCTGAGAAGGTTCAAAAGTTTATGAATGTGCTGGATGTTTCTCTTCTGTTACTACAACTCAGATGGTAGTCTATGGGTTATTATTTTGTAGTATAGTGGATAATTCTAAGATAAATGATTCTATTCTTCTAGAGTCTTAGAGAGGCGCCAATATAGTGTTCCATTAGAATGAGTTTAGAGGTCACACTTCTTTAGGTAGGGATTTTTAAGGCTTTTGTGTATATCATTGTAGACTAGTTTAGGCAGTCTTACAGGGTTCAGGTAGTGGATCTTCAATTTTAGAAGCTTTGTGTGGTCGTTCTAGCTCAACCAAATGTCCCGCTTTGGAGTCAGGTCGTAGAGGTTTCTTTGTGTGTTAGGTGGTTGACCATTTACCTGAGGACTTTCCCTGTTGTGTTTTCAGGGCTACTCCTATATCAGTTGTACAAGGTAGAGATTTTACTATAGGTTTGTATGACATAGGTAGTTGTACTCGTGTTGTTGATGTAGGTATAGTCAGTATTGTGAGACAGTGCTATGTTAAACCCGCCAAACTAGAGGCAGTGTCTTCTGATGTTGTTATCATAGGTATTATCTCTAGTTTTTTAGATCTTCTTTTGTGTTATTTGATTTAGGATAGACATTCTCCTATGTGTTTGCACATTTTTCTTTTGGTTTTGATTATGCTAGTGAGCCTATTGCCTTGCCTATCTTTGTATCTACCTCTTTAGGAGACTATTTAGTGGTGGATCAGGTGCACTGATCTTATGTTATGATCTTTTTTAGGCGTGAAACTTGCATGGATCTTATTTTCTTATATATGGTCTAGGTTGAAGTTATCTTATTTTCTTATTTTCTTATTTTCTTATGTTAAATCCAAGAATGTCATGCTAAGACCGTGACCTTAGCTTTGCTAGGTGTACCATGGTTAGTTTAGAAGGATGTGCTTCATTCGAGTCCAAAGAGATTTATATCTTTTCTTTAGGCTCATTGTCAAGTTGAGAGGAGATACTTGTCTTAACTAGAAAATATTTGTGACACTAGTGTTGTTTCATCTCCTTCCTTGGATTTTGTTCGTATTGTTTATGAGTTTGTGGATGTTATCCTTATGGGTACTCCTTGTATGTCTCTAGATCATGATATTGACCTTGGTATTAATGTTGATCCAAGCACCAAGCTCATTTTTGTTTATCCTTATATAATGACCCCAGCAGAGTTAAAGAAATTAAAGGATTGATTGCAGGAGTTTATAGATAAGGAATTTATCTAGTCTAGTATACACCTTGGGGTGCGCTTATCTTGTTTCTTAAATAATCATGGGTCTATGCCTAGGTGTATTGACAATCAGTAGTTGAACATGGTGACAATTATGAATAAATAGCATCTTTCTTGTATTAATGATTTGTTTGATAAACTTCAGGGTGCTTCTATGTTTGATGATTGACTTGAGGTTTGGTTATCGCCAGTTTAGGATTAGAGCATTGGATATTTCATTGACATCTTTATGGAATCGGTATGGTCATTATGAGTTCTTGGTCATTTCTTTTAATTTTACCAATGGCCCAACCGAGTTCATGGAGTTGATAAATCGGTTACTTAAATCATACCTCGACTCTTTTGTTATTATATTTACAGATAATATCTAGGTATATTCCAAGAGTGAGGCTGACCATAAGGAGAATTTATGGATTGTGCTTTAGAGAGTAAGGGATGAGAAGTTGTATACTATTTTGTCCATGTGTGAGTTGTTTTTAGAGTCAGTCTCTTTCTTGGGATGTATAGTGACCAACGATAGAATTGTGGTCTATTAGGCCAAGACTGCCTTCGTGATTGGGGTAGGCCTACATCTCCTACAAAGATTTAGAGTTTTGTTCATTTTGTTGGTTACTATCATAGTTTTATTGAGGGGTTTTCACCTATAAAAGCTCCATTAACCAAAGTTGAGTTAGAAGAAGATTTCATTTCAGTGGTTTGATACTTTTAAGGTAAGCTTTAAAAAACTAAAGGATGTTTTGACTTCAACCAAGTAGAGTCTGGGATTTACCATCTTTTGTAATTCTTTAGGTATTGGTTTAGGTAGGGTATTGACGCAGGAAGGTAAGGTGACTATGTGTGCTTCTATTAAATTAATGTCCCATTAGATGAATTTACTATACCCATGATTTAGAGTTGTGCACAATCATTTATCCTTTAAAGTTGTGGAGGCATTACTTGTACGAAATACGTTGGGAGTTTTCTCAGATTGTTGTAGCCTTCGATATTTATTCACCCAGTGAGATCTTAATATGAGGTAGCATCGCTGGCTTATGTTTCTTAAGGATTATGGTCTAACTATTCTCTATCATCTAGGAAAGGCTAATGTGGTTACATATGCCTTGAGCAAAATATTGACTAGAATGTGTAGCTTTGGGCATCCTTTGACCTCAGAGAGGTCTTTTGCCTTTGAGGTTAAGTATTTAGCTAACCAGATGATTAGGACTGATATTTTGACATATATATGTGTTTTGGAATTTGTTTTGGCTAGGTCTTCCTTGATGAATCAAATTCGAACTCATCAGTTTGATAATGTAGGGTTGAGAGTGATTCCAAACAAGTTGTTAAAAGAAGAGGCTAAGGAAGCCTCACTTGATTGTTATGGTGTTTTGATAATTGTAGGCCAAGTTTGTGTACTGAGAGTAGATGATTGGATTAGATTGATTTTGGATAAGTCTCATTGTTCAAACTATTCTATCTATCTAGTTGTGACTAAGACGTATCATAATTTAAGACAACATTACTGGAGGGGTTGTATGAGGAATGATGTAGTAGATTTTGTAGCTCGTTGCCTATGTTGCCAGCTTGTGAAGGTCGAGGATTTGAGGCCTAGTGGTTTTACTCAGAGGTTACCTATTATTGAGTAAAAATCAGAATGAAATTTCTATGGACATCATGACTAGGTTGCCTCATTATTCTTGTGATTCTAATATAGTTTGGGTCATGTGTTGATTGACCAAATCTGCTTATTTCATTTTTGTTTAGGTTTTTCTGTTCTAAGAGGTTGGCCTATATCTATATTCATTAGATAGTTCATCTTTATGGTGTGCCAGTGTCTATCATCTCAAGTAGAGGTTCTATGTTCACACCTCACTTTTTGAAGATGATTTAGGAGGATTTGGGTGCCCGAGTTGATCTTAGTACAACTTTTAACCCCCATACAAACGGTTAGTCAAAGTGAACTATTTATGTTTTTGAGGGTATGCTTAATGAGTGGTAAATTTACCACTCATTAACATCCAAATTAGTGCACACTACTATGGTTAAATTGTGTAAATGAGGCGAATTTGCCATTTCAATGCACTAATTCCCATGGTTTGTTGGTTTATAGGTAATTGGAAGAAAACAAGTGAAGTAAGATGAAAAGGGAATAAAAAGGGCAAAGTTAGTGCAAAAGCTAGAAAACGTAGAGCAAGGATCGACCCTCAGTTACCCCGATTGCGTTTTGAGGGTCGCGATCGTGACAAGTCAAATCCCGATCAATTAGAGACGATCACAAGTGTATGACTTCAATTGCGGGAGTCGTAATTGCGATCAGCTAATGGTGATCGTGATGATGCGACTGATGTTCGAAAGGCAATTTTGTAATTACACGTGGCTGACCAAAATTTTCAAAAGGGCAAAACCATTACACAATTGAGGCATCTTTGAACTAAACTCAATATTTGTGTGGAGAGAAACCCTACTAATTTCAGAAACACAAGTATTGCTAAACTTTTCAAGAGATTTAGGTTTTGAAATGAGATTAAAGTTTTGGAATTATTCTTGTTTTGTTATCAATGGATGCATTGGGTCCTAACTTGGGTATATTTCCTTTCTCTAATCTCATGAGTAGCTAAATATTTATCATTGGGTTTTGCATGATTAGGTAGTTAAAGTGTATGGGAGTTTATTGTTAGTCCTAATTATTAGTTAGTGATGATGGGTTTTCCTCCTACTCTTTGATTTAATTAATAGTTGTGGGTAAAACCCCTTATTTGACTTCGATCCCACATTATTCTTGAAAGAGGGATGTGGGTGAGGAGAAGTAGTGAACAACTATTTAATACTAGTTATGTTCTTAGAATTATCTTAGAAATAAAGATGTTATATGTGTATCTAAATTTATTGGCATCATCCTAGAAATAAGAATGTTTTGTTGAGGCTTTGCATTGGTCAAATTGGAATACTCATGAGGTATTTGAAGGAATCCATGAGTGAAACTTGGTGTGTTCTTGGAAGACTCATACCAAGAGTTAAAGTTTATCTAACCTACTGATAACGCTCAAACTACAACTCTCGTAAGAGTGTAAGCGGTCGTCGTCAAATATAGAACCCAACTAGGTTGGGTGTCGAATCCCACAGGGAATACTAGGTCACTAAGTATGCAACGATTAGTAGACTGTTGATCGAAAATTCTACGAAAAGGGGGGGATTTAATTGTAGCGTGAATTAAGAGTATCAAAGTAATAAAGAAAAACGGAATGTTTAGTAGGTTTTAATCAATGAGAATTGTAAGTTAGGGTTATGTCCACTTTATGAGTTTTACGTATCTATTGGCTATGAGTTATGCGGAATTCAGACATGCATGCGCTTATAGAGATTCGTATTCTATGGTAAATCCTAGTGTCTTTCGACCATCAAGGATTATATCACTTTAACTCTTTCGAGCTTAAAGCGTATACTAATGGTACGAATTCTCCAAGAGGTTAATCCAGTTACGGCACTAACTTTTAAACAGGGGTTAGTAGCCCTATTTCCTTGTCATTCTCTCTTTTCCAGACATGTAACTTTTCTTTCGAACAAGTTAATGCTATACTGGCGTATTCTATATGTTTGCAACCACAAGAATTCAATTAAGATGAAGAGAGTAATGATATAAGCAGCATACGTATCAAGAATTCACAAACTCAGAGCAATAGATAGTATCTCATAAGGCTTCCATAACCCTAAAAGAGAAGTTTAGCTACTCATGAGCGCAACGGAGATCACAATAAACATCATCATCATATCAAAACTAGAATGATCTCACGTTGGAGAGGAGTGTGGCGTCACAACAAGGTTGACGTTTTTCCTCTGGTGTTTCCCACGATTTAGCGTTTTTATATGTTAACAATTGTAACGTGAATTAGGAGCGGAAGTTGAATGAAAAAGACTTGAATTAATGAATGAGTGAATAATAAAAAGCTTGAATTAATGAATCAGTGAATGCTGAAAAATTCAGCAAAATAGGGTTTTTATAACATCCTTGTCCTAGTCCTACTAAAATAGGGTTTTTATCCTTGTCCTCGTCCTACTGGGTTACTGTATACTTGTCCTAATCCTACTAAGTTACTGCTGATCCCCCAAGTCTTTAGAAATGTTGTTTTTGCCCGAGACAAGTTCTCCATGCATCACTTTCAGTCCACAAGCTTCCAGAAGCTGCCTTCCTTCTTACGTGAAGTTTCCATTGGCGTCCAACAGTCCATAAAATGCTGAAATCTTCATCATTTATTCCTGAAAACTTGCTAATCACGTTGGTTAGCTCACTTCCAGGAAAAAGGACTAAAAGTGCAGGAATTATATATTTTGTCCTTAAAACTTAGCTAAAATATGGGTACATTAAGGTGCTTTAGGCATGTAAATACGCCTAACATCAATACCCCACACTTAAAGCTTTGTTCATCCTCGGACAATATATCATGTCCATATAAACATCTACTTAGGGTTTCACAGTAACAGCACAAAATATTCATCAAGACAGGCACAACAATTATTAACAAAGAGTAGTTTTCTAATCACTTCTAGAAACAATTCAACCACCAACATAGACTCGTGATGATGGTTAATTCGTATTCAAAAGTTAAGGCACAAAGAATCATACAAGACTACCCAAAACTCATCAACCATGTGTGTCTCACAATATATCACCCATAATTACTCACAAGTATTTTATTTTTCAAAACATGGGTATAAGATTATCTTTGCTCTCACTCTCACAAAGAATTCATATGTTGCAACTGATGACCATAGGCTTGCCCTTAGTGTAATGCTCCACTAATATCATAATGCTAAGCTTAGGATCAAATAGGTCTTTTACAGGTTGTAATGTAGGCTAAGGGACGGGTAGGACTATTTTGGCCAGAAATAGTGACTATGTTCCTAAGCGCTTTAATACATCACATTATGCCATTAACACTCTCTTTTAATCAACCCTTCTACCTTTCTTTTATCTACCACCCCTTTTCACTTATTTTGCTATTCAAACATAACTATCTTTTTATTTAATCATAAACCCAACTATCTTTTTGTTTTTCTATTTCTTTTTCTCTTTTTTTTTCTTTTTTTTCTTTTTTTATATAACACACCTCTATGATAGCCACTCTTTTTCATAACAAATTCAAGTACCAATACACTCTAAGGCATCACTCTCACCCAATTTCCTCTTATTTTGTCACATGACTTCACAATTTAAAGCACTTAGGAATTTGGATCAAATTGTGGTTTTGAAAAAAAATGGATTAGGCTTACATATGAGGCTGTCAAATAAAATGGCTAAAGGCTCAAAGGGGGTTAACTAAGATAATGTCCATGGGTAGGTAAAAGGAACGTAAACAAATATAGGTTGCCAAAGAAATGCCTAAATCACCTCCTAATCTCACACTCTTTATTTCGCTTTACACACACACAAGGCAAGTTCTAGCATCAGCCACAAACACAGAATATACTATCACCTCACACATATAAGGCACATGGTCGACATTATTGGGAGCAGTACAGACTCTTGACCCAACATATGAAGAAATTAAACCACACACTTATCACATAATGAGTCACATTTAGAGCCTAAATGTCTCAATAGTAATGATTTCGTCACAGACTCTTGTCATAATACCATGCTGCCTATCAGAACAATTTCATGCAAAATTAAAAAAAAAATCTAAAATTTATCTACTAAAAAACAAAATGAACAAACATAAATAAATGCAAATGTAGATAAAGAAGTATAGCATACAAATACCAGCACCCCACACTTAGACGGGACACACTGCCCTCAGTGGAAAATAAATAAGAAGAACCTGATTAGTCGGACTCATCTTCTATGTCTGGGGTCATACCCCCTGCATCGGAATCATCATCAGAGTCGTCGTCATCAGAGTTCTCCTCCACGTCGGAGTCTGGCATTCGTCAATCATCATCGGTTGGCATGTCGTCATCAAGAGGTTCCTCAAAATATACACCTACTCCACACATAGCCCTCGCATGCTCATTCATTGGGTAGTCATAATCCAACTGTTGGAGCTCTGCAGTAGTTGGAACACAACCCTCGCTCATCATGTTAAACCTCGTCATGCCATATAAATGGCGGAAGAAGCTTTCGTCGCGAGCATGTCTTTCTGCAGTGGTTAGGTTGACGCCATGCATGGATTCAGCATCTTTAACCTTTGTGAGGTCAACCTTCTTCGGTTTGTGTGGAAGCTTATGATCTGCAGGTTCCTCTTCGATGTCCTCCTTCCTCAATATTGCAGTCAACAGATTGCCAAAGCTGAAGTGGGACCTCTTGTGCAGCCTGGCCTTACGCATTGAAGATCGAATAATCTCCCCAATGTTGATGGGGATGTTCGTCATCAAAGCGTACACCAAGCACACTCTATCACGTGTGATCTTTGTGTACTGTGACCCTGGAATCAGGCAATAATTGACTATCCGCAACCATATCCGAGCTTTTCTGTTCAAGGAGGCATTCGGGAAGGTATTGTGCCGACCGGTATCCTTGTGACTACTCCACCGTGCCATTGATCTTGTTCCGCATAGTGTGTGTCTGATTGCCCTATATGGAGGTCTACGATAAAGCTCCTTGAGCGGTGATGGATCCACAGATGGAAGACCTAGAAAAGAGTTGAAGAACTCCGCATTCAGTTGCAAGACTTGGCCCCGAATCTTCACTTCACTTCCGGTAGTCTTTGGGGACCAATTGGCATAGAATTCTCGCGTTATATCAAGATTGCATTCTCCCATATATTGGAAAATGAAATCAAGATGTAGCACCATGATTTTAGCCAAAATGCGGGGTTCTTTCTTTGCTAGGCTCTCCTTTTGTATCAACTCCACATGAACATATTTTTTTACTTTATTGTTCTTTTACCACTCCTTTCCTTCCTCCTCTAGGACCCATTTTATCCCGTACATGCTTTGAGGTATTTGCAGCGAGGAGGATTCAGGTTGCTCTTTTCTTCCCCTTTTCTGGCCTTTCTATAAGGTAGATGCTTTTTCTTTTCCGGGTTGACTTTTTGGTGCCATTGTACCTGAGATTAAAATAATAGTCATGTTAGCTTCATCTCGGTAGATACAATCGACAAACAAACAGTAGTGGCACCACCCCACACTTAATTTGTTGTGACAAACTAATTAAGTGAAAGATGTTGATTACTCAGACTTCATCGATATATGTTTAGGTGTTATGTTCCAACAATATAATCAGTGCAGTCATACTTTTATTGTCATCTTAACTATCCTTTTTGATTCTATTTCATGAAATCTTGGCAATACTTTCATGTTTGGAGTGATGTACCTTTTGAGAAAGACTACTACATAGAGATTGAATCAAGTTATGGCATTAGAAATAATCACAACATCGTATGTTTGTAGTCAACCATGATTTTCATCTCGATGAACAAGTCATTCGAACATGTAAGCTTTCTAGTTACAAGATTATGCAATTTTCTTGACTATGTCAATTCTGCAAAAGTATGACAGTGTATCAAAATCAAATTCAGGTTGGATCCAAGTCTAGAACATCCTTACGTATTCTTTCACTCACTTAGTTGTATCACAACAAATCAACCATATTCAAATCACCAACACTACTTCAAGATTTAACAATTTATTATAGGCGTAGTGGTGTAGTACTTTACGGAATATAAAAGAAGAGCAAAGAAGTACTTACTTGGTTGATGGCCTCGGAAGATGTTCTTGCAAAGTTAAAAGAGCAAAAACAAAATTTTTGAGAGATTTTGGAGAGGTAGGCGGCGCTTAGGTTGAGTTTGCAATGAAATGTTGTTCTAAGACTAAGGTTCTATTTATAGGACAAGCTTGGGTAGGGTTTTGACCCATTTGGAATCGGATTAGGAGACCAAAAAGTGAGCATAGGCGGCGCCTAATGCTTTGCCTATGCTTGGCATAGGCGGCGCCTTTTGCAAAGCCTAGTTGAGCATAGGTGGCGCCTATGCTATGTCATTGTTAGGAATAGGCGGCGCCTATGCCATGGTATTCTAGATTCAGAGACAAAAGGCTTTTGCATAGGCGGCGCCTATGCTATGGCATTGTTAGGCATAGGCGGCGCCTATGCTATGGCATTCTAGATTCAGAGAGCTTAGGCCATAGCATAGGCCTTGCCTTGTTCTTTGCCTAGATTTTCATAGGCAATGCCTAACTCATAGCCTTTTGCTTCTTCATTCCCAACTTACCACCTTCAACATGCAATACTTCCAAATCAAAATTTGAAACCAAACTCCTCCTTTACACCTCTTGCACCTACACTTATTCAAAAACAACAAAAATGATTAGAACGATGGGTTGCCTCCCATCAAGCGCCTTAGTTTTGGTCGTGGCTAAACAAAATCCTAGGAAAACAAAAACAACAAAAATAATTAAAAACGATGGGTTGCCTCCCACCAAGCGCTTGATTTATTGTCGCGGCACGACATAGTTATCTCGATTACTTAGACTTCATCGAGATATTTGGTGCATCGTTTTCTGAATGGATTCAGACGACGCTGATGCTTAATTGTGGGCATGCAATCTTCTTCGAGATGCATCTTGTGCATACATATCCCAGGTGGGCTACCAATTATATCATCGATAAACCAACCAATGGCTCTCTTGTACCTCTACAGAGCAGAGATGAGAGCCTCTACGTGCTGTTCACCTAAATCAGCCGCAACACTCACCGAAAGTGTATTTCCACTTCCCACAAACGCATACCTTAGGTGACTGGGGAGCTCTTTCGATTCTAGCGCTGGTATCTCTTCAATGGAAGTCTTCGCTGTTGGTGAAGATTGATTCTTAAGATCAAGGCCCAACTTCTTAGGATCATGAGAATAGGACCTTATTCCTGTTAGAGAACGAATGGTTTCTTCTTGTTCTTCAGCCTCCTCACGTTCAAAATTCAGTAGCACATCAGATAGTGACTCAACAGTAAGCTTCTTCTCTACAGATAATTCTTTCTCATCCTCATAATAAAAATCATCTACAGAGAACACATTCATATCGCTGGGCTGCTTCATTGCTTTGCATACATCAAAACAGACCACTTCGTCATTCAGCCGAAATAAAAGCTCATTAGCTCTTAAATCAATAAGCACATTTCCAGTTGCGAGGAAAGGGCGTCCCAAGATTATGGGAGTTTCAGAATCTACCTCTCAATACAAAATAACAAAGTCTGCAGGAAAGATGAAGGTGGAAACCTTTACCAACACATCATATAAGATACCAACAGGCCGTTTTACCGACCTATCTGCCATCATAAGCCGCATATTGGTTGGTGTAGGATCACCCAACCCCAACTTTCTATAAATAGATAGCGGCATCAAATTGATTCTAGCTCCCAAATCACACAACGCCTTAGCAAAATCCAACGATCCAATCGTGCAAGGAATAGTGAAAGCACCAGGATCTGCCTTCTTCTGTACTAGAGATCTTGTAGCGATTGCACTGCAATGATGAACATTATCTGCCAGCTTATAACTTGCTGCCCGCTTCTTTGTCAAAAGGTCCTTCATGAATTTAGCATACCCAGGCATCTATTCCAGCGCCTCCACCAACGGAACATTAATAGTCAGTTGCTTCAACATAGTCATGAATTTACTGAACCTGGTATCATCAGCTTTCTTCTTCAGTCTCTGAGGAAAAGGTGGTGGTGGAAGAGGAATCATTTTCTCCACCACTTCCTCTTTATCTTGCTTCCGATTATCAACATTTTCAGGAGTGTCGTCAACCTTCTTCTTTAGTCTCTTAGGAAAAGGTGGTGGTGGAAGGGGAATAGTTTTCTCCACCACTTTCTTTTTACCTTGCTTCCAACTATCAGTCTTTTCAGGCTACAGACGTCTAGGGGTGACGTCATGAACACACTCTTCAGCTTCTTCGGCCTCTTCACATTCTGCATCAATAACATTATCCGTTATATCATCAACTACCTGCTTGCCTTTAGATGGATTTTCCAACACTTTACCACTTCGGGTAGTAATAGCCATACACGATCCATCATTCCTCGGATTTTGCACTGTGTCGCTAGGTAGTGTTCCAGTTTTTCTTTGATTGAATGCCGCTAAAAGTTGACTCAATTGCTGCTCCAGCTGTTTTATTGCAGTATAATGTGAGTCAACCAATTGATTTATTGAAGACAAATCATTCTTCACCTCGGTTACGCCCGTGTTGGTTGCCTCCACTCCATTCAACAGCTTAGCCATTATATCTTCCATGGACATCTTCCCAGAGCCAGACGCCACAGCCTCATGGTTTCCAGGAGGAACATACAAACCACTCCTGTCAGTCTTATTCTTCCAACCACCTTGATCGCGGTCCTTGTATCCAGATTTATCATAATAGTTCCGACCTTGGTTTCCTTAGGCATTTCCTCAGAAATCCCCCTGATTATTCATGTAGTTCGCTTCTTCCTCATAGTCAGATTCATCTCTTCCCTGTGATACAATGGCCTTAACCTTTTCGGTCTTCCCTGATAATAAGTGCTTGGTAAGAAGATCCATCTGCGTTTTCATGTGAGCCATATCTTGGTCACGTTCCTCTTGTCTACGCCTCTTCTCTGCATTCAAGCTAATAGATACTGTAGAGCTTGCTACCTCAGAATCCTTGGTATGCCAAGCTCTACTCTACTTTGTCATACGATCTAGCATATCACTTGCCTCAAGAAAAGTAAGGTCCATGAATGACCCACATGCAGCATTATCAACCACTAGCTTATTCACTGAGTTCAAAGCCCTGTATAATATCTCCATCAAGTGGATGTTGGTCATCTGATGATTTGGGCACCGCATAAGCTTCTTCTTGAACCTCTCCTATGTTTCGTGAAGAGATTCAGTTGGAAGCTAGCGGAAATTGCTGATCTCATTTCTCAACTGTGCTCTCTTGGATGGTGAAAAGAATCTTTCTAGGAAAGCGTCTTTCAATTGCCTCCAATTTGTAATAGAATCAGGAGTTAGCCCGTTCAGCCATAGAGTTGCCTCCCCAGACAGAGATAATGGAAATAAGCGCAACCGAATTGCATTCTACCCAACTCCTGGATTGTCAAAAGACTTGCATGTTGAAAGAAAATTGACCAGATGCATATTCGGGTCATCGCCTGCAAGTCCACTAAATAAAACTTTGAGCTGCAATAACTGAATCATGGTGCTAGTGATATTGAACTTAGCTCCGGGTTCCAAGGGTGGAGGAATAATAGCCCCTGTGGCACCAACTCCATCTAGATTTTCATCATCATCATCAAAAGGAAGCCTGCACAGCTCAGCGGTCAGGTCTCATTCTAGCTTGACGATCTCTCCTGTGCATAGGTGCTGCCACTTCATCAGTACGCCTGGGATTCAGTAACTCATCATCACCCAGGTCCTCATCATCAGGATTTGTTGCTCGCCCTGGGTTATCAATATTCTGTTGATGCACTTGAGCAGCTGCCAACGCAGCTAATCTACCCTGCTTCTGTTGAGCCGCCCTTCTGTCAATGTCACACTGTGCATCCATTCTGTCAATAAGTTGAGGTTCAGGATTTATGGGTAATAATGGCTGACCAGAACTACGAGTATTTGTCATGCACTCAATAGATCCTGAATAAAACAAAAACAACAACTAAAAGTAAAATTCGAGAATCTTTGACCAAAGGGTCTAGTAACTATCACAAACTTAGTTGACAACTGTATTCCCCGGCAGCGGCGCCAAAATTTGATAACGCTCAAACTACAGCTCTCGTAACAGTGTAAGCGGTCGTCGTCAAATATAGAACCCAACTGGGTTGGGTGTCGAATCCCACAGGGAATACTTGGTCACTAAGTATACAACGATTAGTAAACTGTTGATCGAAAATTCTACGAAAAAGGGGGGATTTAATTGTAGCGTGAATTAAGAGTATCAAAGTAACAAAGAAAAATGGAATGTTTAGTAGGTTTTAATCAATGAGAATTGTAAGTTAGGGTTATGTCCACCTTATGAGTTTTACGTATCTATTAGCTATGAGTTATGCGGAATTCAGACATGCATGCGCTTATAGAGATTCGTATTCTATGGTAAATCCTAGTGTCTTTCGACCATCAAGGATTATATCACTTTAACTCTTTCGAGCTTAAAGCATATACTAATGGTATGAATTCTCCAAGAGGTTAATCCAGTTACGGCACTAACTTTTAAACAGTGGTTAGTAGCCCTATTTCCTTGTCATTCTCTCTTTTCCAGACATGTAACTTTTCTTTCGAACAAGTTAATGCTATACTGGCGTATTCTATATGTTTGCAACCACAAGAATTCAATTAAGATGAAGAGAGTAATGATATAAGCAGCATACGTATCAAGAATTCACAAACTCAAAGCAATAGATAGTATCTCATAAGGCTTCCATAACCCTAACAGAGAAGTTTAGCTACTCATGAGCGCAACGGAGATCATAATAAACATCATCATCATATCAAAACTAGAATGATCTCACGTTGGAGAGGAGTGTGGCGTCACAACAAGGTTGACATTTTTCCTCTTGGTTTTTCCCACGAGTTAGCATTTTTCCCTGTTAACAATTGTAACGTGAATTAGGAGCGGAAGTTGAATGAAAAAGACTTGAATTAATGAATGAGTGAATAATAAAAAGCTTGAATTAATGAATCAGTGAATGCTGAAAAATTCAGCAAAATAGGGTTTTTATAACATCCTTGTCCTAGTCCTACTGAAATAGGGTTTTTATCCTTGTCCTCGTCCTATTGGGTTACTGTATACTTGTCCTAATCCTACTAAGTTACTTATGATCCCCCAAGTCTTTAGAAATGCTGTTTTTTCCCGGGACAAGTTCTCCATGCATCACTTTCAGTCCACAAGCTTCCAGAAGCTGCCTTCCTTCTTACATGAAGTTTCCTTTGGCGTCCAACAGTCCATAAAATGCTGAAATCTTCATCATTTATTCCTGAAAACTTGCTAATCGCGTTGGTTAGCTCACTTACATGAAAAAGGACTAAAAATGCAGGAATTATATATTTTGTCCTTAAAACTTAGCTAAAATATGGGTACATTAAGGTGCTTTAGGCGTGTAAATACGCCTAACATCACCTACATAATTGACTAAGAAATAAACTAAACCTTAATCACCCATGCATATATGACCCCTATGATAAGTAAACCCCAAGACTTTTCTCTTATTGGATTGTAATCAACAATTGTTCCTCTCATTTACTTTCATAAGATTATTTTATTTCAAACACGTTTCAAACCATACCCCCAATTTAATTTATGTCTTCCTTTAGGTTTATATTAAGGGTAAGTACTTAGTAACTTTAAACATATATAGGATTCGGAAACAAGTTACACTTATTGTTGATTCGACCCAACTTAAGTTGGGTTATTATATTGACAACGACCGCCTAGCATAAAAATAATGGTGTAAGTTGGGTGCTATCAATGCTTTGGGCCTGTGTGATGGAATTTGGTTGTCAGAGGGAGAAGCATCTAGTTTTGGCAGAGTTCAAGTATAATAAAAACTACCATTCTAGTATTGAGATGGCTCTTTTTGAGGTTTTGTATGGTAGGCATTATCGTTCACCAATTGGCTAGTTTGAGGTTCTAATATTAGACCTTGAGGTACAAACATTCTTGGTGAGTCTTTAGATAGAGTTTTGGTCTTTCACGACATACTTCAAACACCTAAGACTAGGCAGAAGTGTTATACGGATCATAAAATTCATTCTTATAGATCTAGTGTTCATGATTGTGTCGACCTTCATGTGTCGCCTATGAAGGGCGTGTTGAGGTTTTTGACGAGAGGCAAGTGTAACCCCAGGTATATTGGACCTTTTGAGATTCTTCGGGCTATTAGGGATATGGCTTATGAGTTAGTTTTTCCCCTAGATTTTTCAGTTGTTCATCTAATTTTTCATGTTTCCATACTTCAAAATTACATTTCGAATGATTCTCATGTCATTTGTTAGGATTCAATGCAGTTAAATAAGAGGTTTTCTTTTATTGAGGAGTTCGTCTTCATTCTAGCTAGGGATGTGATTTTAGGTGGATTTATACACCTCAATGTTGTTATTGAGCTTATTTAGCTTATTTTTAAGAACAACTTATGTGCTTAATGTGTTAATAATGATATATTTGTACATCTAAGTGTTTAAGTATTTGATTACAATGTTTATGGTGTTTTCCAAAAAAAGTTTGTACTTAAATTGGTCACTTAGAGTTCAAATGAGAAAACTAGAGTGACCAGCTTGAGTTAGGTGTTGTTGTAGTTGATCTTGATGGATTCTAGTGTGTGTAATGAGTACGTAGTGGTTTGATTGTATAATTATGTAGGGAACAACATGTTTATAGTGTTGAAGATCAAAATGGGCATAAATCCACAAAGACTAGTTTTTAGTTCAAGATCAAAATGGGTTTAATTGATTCAAGCCAAGAGTCGAACAATAGTTGAAGATCAAAATGGGCAGAACAAGTTCTTAGCTTAAGTTTCTAGTTCATCATCGTGGATGTTGTATTGTTTTAAACTCCAATACATGGTGTTTAATGTTATAGGATGCTTGGCGAGTTGATTATGTTGATATATGGATGATGAAAATGCTGTAAATTAAGTGGAAAAAAAACCATAAGGCTTGGGATGGAATGTCAAATGCTTAAGAAAAGTTTAGACGTCAAAAAGGTGAATTCCAGTGAGAGTATAGGAATAGCCCCGTAGCATAAACTCTACTCCCATGGACTCACCCACATGGTGTTACCCCTACTCCCATGTACTGACCCATGTGGAATAACTCATATTCCCATATACTAACCCACACGACACGGAGGTGGCTCCCAACATGGCCGAAATTTACCCTCCTTTAAATAGGACACTTGAATTTGATGTTAGACACCTTGGACTACTTTGAAACCTTTATAGGGGATGGAAAACACTTCAAATAGTTTTTTTTATTTATTTAATTTAGTCTTATATTGGATTTTATCATCTATTCATTTTTGTTTATTACGGTTATGTCCATGAATATCTAAAAGCCCTTTTCCGGGGTTAAGGCAAAGAACATGATTACTATTGCTTTGAATTAATTTGTTTTTTATTTCTTATCATATTTGGTTGTTTATTTATCCTTTTTATAACTATTTTAAAGATTCACGACCCTTAGAATCCATCCATTATTGTCTTTGTGAACTGTGTAGGTGAAATAAGAGGATAGAACATAGGGATAAATAGAGTAGGGTTCCTATTCTCTTATAAAATAAGGGATTTGAATTAGCATATAGGATAGGGATAAACGAATCCTTATTTGGTTCACTTTCAGGATGACATCTTAATGCATCTAAATGGATTATTTCATCCCCACTCAGTGATATAGTTGTAATTTGTAGTTAGGTAGAAGATTAGAGGATCGGGACACCATGATCACAATATAAACCCTATGAATAAACAACCAATATAAGTAATCTAACCAATGAAGTTTAATAGCTTAGTATGGTTGTTCATAGTGCTTTAACCTGGGTGTCTTTTCATTGATTGTCCAAGACTTTTACGTTTTCTCATTGTTTATTTTACTTTTAAAACTATAATTCTCAAACTTGAAGTGACACTTTGCTACTAAAGGGACACTTTAATACTTGGTGAGACCACGTACACTTTCCTTTGCGTTTGGGCGTAAAAAGTTTTTGGTGTTGTTGCCAGGGACATGTAAATTGGCAACTATTTTAGTTTTAGTTTATCTTTTTAGATTTAATTGGTGCTTTACACTTGATCTAGGTATAGAATTTGCAGAAAATAGGTTTACAGACTAGTAAGCTAGAAAGGGATAGGGAACTGGTTGAACCAAGCCCCAAACCCGAGAAACACTTTCACCGATTGAGGAAAAAAGCAGTCCTTCTCCACTGTATCCCACAGATTTTAAGAGGAATAAGGAAATCCTAATCTCATGGCTGAAGATCCACCAGCCAGTAGGAGAGTTCGCGAAGTGCAATCTCATTTTTGATAAATTTGACCTCCTCTTTTCAAAAATCACTTCCTGAAGGTAACTTTGAGCTGAAATAGAACATGGTACAACTTTTGATCAGTAGTGGATAGTTAATGAGGCTTTCACATGAAGATCCACAAGTCCATTTGCAGAACTTTTTGGAGATCAGTAACATAATCATCCCTACGGGTGTGTCAACTAATTATGTTAGGATGACACAATTCCCCTTTTCACTTTTGGGATAAATGAAGAAGTAATTGAATGCTAAGTCAGCAAGTTCAATCACAACCTGGGATAACTTAGCGCAAAAATTTCTCATCTGATTCTTTCCATCAGGCAAGAGTGTGTGACTATGATAATGTGCAATAATTTTGTAAGCTTCAAACAGAAACCAGATGAGAACTTATATCATGCGTACGAGAGGCTTCTCTTCTTTGGGACTATCCACATCAGCAGCAGTACAATAAGGTAGTAGCTCATACTTTTTTTAGGCACTTGATCACAACACAAAAAGTTTTCTATATTCAGCTGCAAGTGGTTAAACATTGAGATTGATGTATGTTGAGATATACATCTTGTTGAATAGGATTGCACAAGGGAATCCTGACTGGCATTCTAACTCATGAAGTTCTCCAAAGAAGGTTGAAGGTGTGTTAGAGATAGACCATTTTACTACTATATCGGCTCAGATTGTTGCTCTACAAAACTAGTTAACTACTTATCTTAGCAATACAAAATTATAGATTACACATCCTGCAACAACAACTAACGCAATTCATTAGAGAAATACTTGGTGTGGGGTTTGTTTCAACCATGGTTAATTTACAGCCATGTGTGGTGCAAATAATGAGTCAGTTATGTTTCTGGGAAATACTCAAAGGTTGAATTATAGGAATGCCTGCAATCTAAAATGGAAGACTCAGCCACCAATTCAATCATGGAACACCCAACAATAGCAGTTTTAGTAGTAGCAAGTTCAAGGAAATCATTCCACTACTCAAACTAGCAAAATGGAAGAGATGCTAAAACAAATTATGTTCACTTAACCACATTTGGTAGCGGATATGAAGAGACAACAAATGGCTACAATGAACTTGGATATGCAGTTTAGGCAAATACAGCAGGCATAAAATTCTAGACCTCAAGGTGGCTTTCAAAGTGATATTGAATCTCCTAAAAAAGTAATGGCAATAACTTTAAGGAGTGGTAAAGATCTCAATGAAAAACCTCTAAAGACAACTAAAGAGGTAGATACAGAGTTGGTTCCTTAACAGGTAGATAACAAAGTTGCCAAAAATTCAAGGAAGTCTGAGTAATTAAAAACCAAAGTTGTTGAAAAGGAGAAGCAAAGAATACAACCACCTTTCCCATAAAGTCTTAGAAAAGTAGAGGAGGATACGTGCCTCAATGAGTTCTTTGAAACATCCAGAGAGATTCATATTAATGTTTCTCTTTTAGATATTATGCAGGGAATGACCAAGTACGTTAGGTACCTAAAGGACATGGTCACTAACAATGTTAAGCTACAGAATATTGAGACATTAGCACACTCTAAGGAGTGTAGTTCTATGGTGATGAAGAAGATGCCTAAAAAGCTCAAAGATACTGGGAGTTTTACTTTTCCTATTCAAATTAGCAATGGTTTGGTTGTCTACATAATTAGTGATTTGGGAAAAGCATCAATTTGATACCACTATCCTGGTTCAACACTTTGGGCATGGGGAAGCAGAGATCGAGCTCTGCGATACTCCAATTGGCAAATTGGACCCTAGCGCATCCTGAAGGAATCATAGAGGATGTTCTTATCAAGGTTGGTAAGTTTATTATTCCTGTTGATTTCATTGTCTTAGATTTTTAGGTTGATAAAAGAGTACAGTCATCTTGGGACGTCAATTTTTTATGATGGGAGGAGCATTGATAGATATGAGAAAGGGAATGATCACAGTGAGGTTGGATGATGAAGAGGCGGTTTTCAAAGTGTACAAACCACTCAACACACTATCCCACTATAGTTATTTATGTATTATTACAATAATTCAAGGGGATGTATGGGGTAGTGGAGTTTAGTCCACCAAAAACCTCTTAGGACTTCCTCATTGAGATGACTAAGTAACAAATACCCAAGCTCAAAATGATGCATATTGATGATCCTAAAAATTCTATTGTTAAGAGAGATATTGACCTTAAGAGTTCACACTAAAGAGGTAAGAAACGAATATTAAGATGGCCTCCAAGTAAGAGGAAAAGGATGAAGGAAAACTGATATGTCAATGATTAGGTCATGTCGTGACACTAAATCAGGCACTTCTTGGGAGGCAACCCAAGTTAAGGTTTGTTTTCTTTTTAGAATTTTTAGTTATTACTTCACTAGTTTTTTATTTTTTTGAGTCACAGGTTGATGGAAAGTTTGAGTTCCGGAAAATCTAAGCTAAGAAGCATGGATAAGACTAAGTGTGGGATCCCAGGACCCTGATAATGTATATAGATGCTACTAGCAAGTCCTAGAGGCCTCAAGGAGTATTTCTATCTATACTTTAAAGTACACTTTTGGGATAAAGTAGATTTTTAAGTGTGGACTGGGGAAATTCCATGTTTTAGGCATAATTTTAAAATGTTTTATGCTAGGTATAAGTGAGATGTTCTTGTAGGTCCTATATTTTATTGCATGATGTAAGTGTTTTGATGTAAAAAGCATATTGATTGCGTGACCTACTACTTTTAAGATGCCTAGGCCCTTGATTATGACTCTTGTATTGGTCGGCTTAATGTTGAATTCATGTGCTTGTTTGGTTAAGAGTCTATAATCATCCTACTTGATTTAAGCATGTGTCATGTGTGTGTGAGGTTGTTTTACAATCCTTGTTATAATTGATGTCTAGAACTTTCCTAGTGTATGTGAAAAGCATAATAAAGGGTATGGGTTTAGCAGATGATATAGGTATTTCTATGATAGTCATGTTTATACCATTTTTCAAACCTACCCTTCTGTATAATTCTAGTTAACCCCATTGTGCCTTTAGCTTATTTTTTTCGTAGCTCAATATGTAGCCTGTATCCCCTTCTTTGGTAGACCTTAATTTGATCTAATGCTCCTAAGTGCTTTTGTGTAAAATTAACTTAGTAAGGAGTTGAAATTCAAGTACGAAAAAATTAAAAGTGAATCCACAATGTAATAGTTATTGGTGTGTATAATTGATGTGTTGTGGCTGGGATTTAGAGGAATTTGTGCTAAGGAAATTCCAATTTTTAGCCCATTTGTGTTACAATGAACCTATTTTGGCCCTGGTATTCCTTGGACATAGTGCAACTCAACTAAGTAAGATAGCTCAAGTTGAGGGTGTCTATAATAGGAGTTCATAATGTAATGTGTGTGTGATGAAGGGTAAACATTGAATAATGAATTAATAGACAATACTCCCACCATCGTGTATGTGAAAAAGCTTATTGATATGGGGCAAAACAAAAGTTAGGTCCACACAGAAGTGGTGGAAAGTGTTTGTTAAACGTTAGTTGAATGAAAAGTGTGATGTATTAAAGTGCTTAGGAAAGATAGTCATTATTCCTGATCAAAATAGTACTTACCAGTCTCTTAGGCAACACTACAACCCTTAAAGACCTTTTTGATTCTAAGTTTCATCTTTCTGATATTAGTAGAGTACTACACTAAGGGAAATACTATGGTTCATCTTCTGCAACTTATGAATTCTCTCAGAGAGCGAGAATAATTTGATTCATGTACCCATTCTATAATAAATTGCATTTATTTATGTGATTATGGGTAATCTTTTATTTTGAGAGAACTTGTTTGATGATAGTTGGATGATCTTTATGATGTCATTGATTGGACAATATGTGTGAATCTGCCAACTAGGTGAATCAATTCTAGAGGCTAGGATATTTTGGAGTAGTATTCTTGAATTGTCAATTGTGTTTGTAACATTACAAACTTACATTCTATGTAGTAATTGTAATACTAAATTTAAGTTCTTGATCTTAGTAGAATTTTAGAGTCTTCTTTTCTTATGATACTTAGAGTAAAGAGTTGTTCGAGAATGAACAAGGCTTTAAGTGTGGGGTGGTGATTTGAGGTTTATTTATGCACATCAGTGTTGTTATCTGAGCATATTTAGCCTTGTTTTGAGGACATCTGGTGTGATTAATGTGTTAATAATTATATATTTTAGAATCTAAGTGTTTAATTAATTGATTACAATGTTTATTGTTTTTTTCAAAAAAGTTTGTACTTAAATTGGTCAGTTAGAGTTCAAATGAGAAAACTTGTGTTACTAGCTTGAGCTAGGTCTTGTTCTAGTTTATCTCGATAGAGTCTAGTGTGTGTAATGAGTTAATAATGGTTTAGTTTTGTAATTATATGGGGAACAACTTGTTTACAGTGTTCAATGTTTAATTGAATCAAGCTAAGAGTTAGATAACAGTTGAAGTTCAAAATGGGCAGAACTAGTTCTTAGCTTAAGTTTCTATTTCGTCGCCGTAGATGTTGTTTTGTTTTTATATCTAATCTGTGGTTTTTGATGTTATAGGATTCTTGGTGATTTTCTTATAATGATATATGTATGATGAAAAATCTGGAAATCAAGTGGAATAACACCACAAGTCTTGGGATTGAAGGATAAATACTTAAGAAAAGATTAGACATCAAAAATCTAAATTCGAGTGAAGGTATGGGAATAGCCCCGCAGCGTGACCCCTACTCCCATAGACTGACCATCTCGATGCAGAGGTTGCTCCCTACACAGCCAAAATTTCCCTCCTATAAATAGGACACTTGTACTTGATGTTAGACACCTTGGACGACTTTGAAACTTGGAGAGGGTCTAGAAAAAGCATAAAATAGGGTTTTTCTTTCCTTACTTTAGTATTATAATGGATTTTATCATGTATTCATTTATCATCATTAAGGTTATGTCCATGAGTGGCTAAAATCCCTTTTTCGGGGTTAAGGCCAAGAACAAGATTACTATTTCTTTGAATTGATTTGGTTTTGATTTCTAATCATATTTGGATGTTTATATATCCTTGTTATAACAATTTTAAGGATTCACGACCCACATAATACATCCATTATGGGTCTTTGTGAACTCGGGAGGGGAAATAAGAGGATAGAAAAAGGGGATAAATAGAGTAAGGTTCTTACTCTTTTGTAAAATAAAGGAATTTGAATTAGCATATAGGATAGGTATATACCTAGAATCTTTATTTGGGTCACATGTGGGATGACATCATAATACATCTAAATGGATTATTGCATCTCTGCTTAATGATGTAGTTGTAATGTCCAGTTAGGTAGAAGATCATAGGATTGGGAGACCATGATTACACTATTAACCCAGGGAATCAACAACAAAGATAATTAATCTAACAAATGAAGTTCAATTTCTTAGTATGATTTTTCGTAGTGCTTTAACCTCGACTGTCTCATCATTGATTGTCCAAGACTTTTACTTTTCTGTATTATTTATTTTAATTTTAAAACCATAATTGTCATACTCTTTTTGTCACCTTTGCATCACTTAATCTCAATCGTTAAATTTGAATTTGATAGTTGTTAAAATGAATCCCTATGGGATCGATAATTGGAATCTAAAGGGCCACTTTTCTACTTGGTTAGACCACGTACACTTGCATGTGTACTTGGGTGCAACAAGATGTAAGACATTTGACTTCTACAAATAGTCAAGTGGTTAAGGTCTGTTGCGGTCTATCACACAGCCAAGTGCACATGATCATACAGGTAATATAGTGGAACAAAAGAATAAGATATTGAACCCATGAGGACTACTTGATTAGTAATTTTCTTAACTTTAATTTTGACAATAATGTATTCAAGTATCTTATAGTGACAAATTGGTTTTAACAATTTAATAAATAATTTAACAAATGAATAAATAAAAAATTTTCCCAATCATAACATAATCAAAGTTGTAAACAATACGAGAGAGAATTCTAGAGTTGTGACACTCTTAACAATCATGTATATCTCTATCTTTATCGTGATTGTGTTAGTTATTGGGATATTGATTTGAATGTATTAAAATACAATCATGGACTTTCGAGCCTCTAATCTTCTACCTAAAAGGACATCACAACTACATCATTGACCGGGGATGCAATAATCCATTAAGATGCCTTAAGTTATCTTCCTACATATGTACCAAACATGGATTCTAGGTATATTCCTATATGAGTGGATAATTTAAATCCTTCGTTGTGTAGAAGAATAAGAACTTGATCCTTAAACTCTTTGGTCCATCCTAATGATTCCACTTTTGGTTCACAAAAGGATTAAATATGTATTTTAAAAGTTGAAATGCATTAAAATAGTAAAAAAACAAGAGAATAAGAACAACCCATGAGATAAACCTACATTCAATGACTCTAATAATATCAAAATACATTCATGTTGTCAACCTCAACCCCAGAATGCGGGTGTTCATCCACTCATGTTTGAAATCAACATCCAAGAAATATCATTAATCATACCCAAGTTAAAGTTGGAAGTTGAAAAATGAAAGTTAAACACCTCAAAATTTTGTCCCTTGATAATTCTTGATTTTGACCCCTGGAGTTAAAGGGTGTCTTCACGACTTGATGGTATGAGACATACCCAAACTAGTAGGTTTGAGGCTTGATTCTTCTCTGAGTACAAGTGGATAACTAAGATTTGTAATGATATGTCACGAGTCGTTAGGTGAAATCATAAGGTGTCTAGTGTAAGTCCCAAATTTTGTTTTGTATTGACTACGACTGGACCCTATAAGTTGTAGGGTCTCATTACGAATGGGTTGGTCGAGTCATAAGGTCGACAGTGTATTGGTTTCCTAGTAGCTATCTTGGTTACGAATCATTATGAAGAGTCGTACAGTGTGGTTACAAGTCAAAGGATTGACTCATAATATAAGGCTACACTTTTTCAGCTTTCAAGTTGAGGGCACTCTGGACATTTCCCACTTTAACCCCTTGGACCCCATGACTTAAAGCCTTTCTTGGGACTTTATTTACACATCATTCCCAATAAAATAGTCTTTAATTCTCTCTCAAACTCTTTGTTCAAGATAAGGTTAGGGTTATAATAAGTCGATCAATTAGGGCTCTCATAGGTGGTTTATCTCCTTACATCTTACTATTTCAGGAATGTTACTCTTCCTTCATTGTTAATTTTTTTAAATCATGTGATTAAAATATTATTTATAAGATTATTGTGATGGTTTTGAAACAAAGGTTGGGGTTTTTGAATGTTTATGAATTGAACAAAGTTAGTCATGAATTATGTATGATTTGTATGCTTTAAATAAGATTTTGAACTTATTAGTTCATGGGTATGGTCAATGAACTAAGGAATTGAGATTTTCCCAAATTTGTGTCTTTTGAAGTGGTTATAACCTTAACCCCATAATGTGAAATTAGTTTTATTTATGAGAACTATGGGAATTTGTAAAATTGAACTAGTCTTGAACTATTGCACGATATAAAAAAGTATTATAAATACAATGGTATGATTTAATGAACAAATATAGTCGGTTTTCCCCATATTTATTAATAAACAAAGGGAGTTGTTCTCCCCAAGTTAATGGGAATTGTTTTGGCAAGTTGTTGTTACCTTGCAAGTTTAGTTTATATGTTGATACCAATATTATATGCCTTAATGTGGGGAATGTGGTTAATTGAATAGAAATGTGTGATTCTTGTTTTTATTGGGCCATAATAAGGGTTGTGTTTGTGAGTCGTGAATGTGGAGGTCCGATGGACCGATACTAGAAACCGCATTTGATGACGATGGGGTCAAAGCAACCAAGGATATTAGAGTCTCCCTTATTATTATTTCATGACTAGGGAGGTTAGAGTCACCCATAAATCATTACATGATTAGGTTCATAAGTCACCTTGGTATATGTTGGAGGGTTTGAGTCCCCCATGTCCATATATATAAGATTATTCTTTAGTTAGTGCGACTACACACTGGGGTTTGACCAGGGGGTGAGATCTAGGGACCATATAACCCATAGGTACTATTATATGATGATTGAGATATACAATCCAGGATAGGTTTTAAAAGTTGATGCTAAGCCACGTTTTCTATCCCAACATGTGATATATATATATATATATATATGTTTATGCATTGATTATGTGCATTGGTTTTAAATGATTATAAACTGTTGATCATATCATTATGTTATCCTTATACCTTAGTTATATTCTAGCGTTTACCCTGCTAACAGTCTTCGAACATTGTATATCCTACTAAGTGACTAGGTGATTCTAGGACAGTCGTTGAGCCAGACCATAGTGGTGAGCTTCCATACTTTGGAGGTCTCTATTTCATATAATGGATTTCTTTATTACTTTACTACTCCTTTGATATTGGTTTTTCCTATAGTCTAGAGCATGTCCGTATTGGATATTCTTTGGTTTTGATTAGAGGATTAGTCGGAATACTGAGGGCATGGGTGGTATCAGTGTTAGTATTGGTATTGGTATTGGAATTGATACTGACATCGGTTGATTTTGGTTATAAACTAATTTTAATGTCTTTAAAGTGATATTCTCTTAAGTTATTATTTACTCAGAATTCAGCTGACCTTTGGCGGGGTGTGTTTGGCTTCGTTAGGTAAAGGAGGTGATATCAGGTCTACGTGGGACTTGAGATACCCGTCACGGCCAGGATCTGGTTCTGATCGTGATGGAAAGAACCCTAAAATTACTCTCTTAAGTATTTGCCCTTGCTATCCGTATGCAAAAAATGTTAATAATTATGCTTAATTATCCATTTCATACTAAGACTGAACTACACAAAAATTACTCACGGTGATTAAAGTCTATGGCACATCGATATCTTGCATGCTCACAAGAATGTACCATCAAAATTTAATCATCCTTTGTGCTACTTAGGCTAATGCGGACACTAAGGTCCGTGGTACGGGGCTATTGTAGACCTTCACTGGATTGTACCATCAGATTTTAATTCATTAACATGACAAGGAACTTAACGCTTAAGCTAGCTATTGCAGCATGCTAGGATTTTCTTTTATCTCTTTCTAGTTTCTTTGATGTTCTCTTGCTTCCACGCTTTATTTTACGCTTTCCAAACCTTATTTGAACATCTTCATGCTCAGCATTTTACTCCAAGTTCTTCCATGATCTAAATGTTTCTTATTAATACATCAAAGAACATACATTTGCACTATGATCAAGCCCTGCAACACTACTCATGTCCATTATATAGAGAATGTTATTTTATCTCAAACACAACACATTTTTTCAAGTTTTAGCTCATAGAACATGTATACCTATGGGTAAATATTGTCACTTGGATGTATAAATACACCCAAGATCACAACCCCACACTTAGGCTCTTGTTCGTCCTCAAACAATCCTAAGAAATCATCATAACACAACTAGGCTTCACACCATAATCTGAATAAAACACTTTTTTTGGGCACACATAAGCTACTCATGAAACATCGATTTTCATCTCAATCATGTCATATCACATAAGAAAACACAAGATTGCTATTTTCAAAATCCCTAGCATCAAGAGTGGACTCTAGCATATTGGTAAAACTATGCACATTATTCAACCAAGCTGTCTTACAGGTCACCTAAACATCCTCAATATGAACCCTCGAAACAAGATAGTTACCTATATCTATTCACAATCATATAATCTATTATAAGTATATGTGTACAAAGAACAAATTTTGCTCACTCTCACAAAGAATTAACACATGACATATGATGAACCATAGGCTTTCCCTTAGTTAATTACTCCACTAATTGTCAAATTTTAATATTAAGGATCAAATAGGTCTCAAAATATAGTAACGTGATGGGTAGGAACTATTTGGAGAAAAATAGTGTCTAATTTCCCTAAGAGCTTTAATATATCACAAGAACACTAAACTACACTATTAAGAACCTCTTCTTCACCTCATCTATATTCCATGTTTTCTTTAATTTTTGCTCAATATTATTTAGCTGATTCATTGAAACACCCTATACTTGGACGCTTAGAAAAATTTCCTAAGTTAAGCATTCTAGGCAAGGTATGATTCATGCCTACAAGTCGTATGCTAGGTTACGACTTGGTGTCCCTCTCTCATATGTTAGGAAGTATGTTTTGATTATTTTATGTCAAATATATGACTAAGCATCATACTGGTTGTATGGTATAATACAAGGTGTATGATGTCAAGTCATTTGACTACCAAAGTTTAGTCTAGTTGAATCTGTCTATGGTATGGTTTTAGGGTACCATTCATACCCTATGGTATGATCTAGCCCTAGATGGTCATATGATGGTCAATATAGGGAACCAAGGTTGGGTCTAAGGTACAAGTTAGTGTAATACTCGTACCCTAGGGTACGACTAAGGGGGGTGGTCTACCCTCCTGGGAGTTGGTTTTCAACTTTTAAGTTGAGGGTAGTCTGGATATTTCCCACCCCAAAACCCTTAAGTCCCTACATTATATATCATGTTGTAGCCTCTCATAACAGTGATTGGAAGATTAAAACATTCCAAATAGTCTCTCTAAACACTCTCTTGGACATTGAGGCTAGGGTTTCCTCAAGAGTTCATCAAAGGGCTTAAGAGTCAAGTTTTCTTTAGTGAATCATCTTTTATAAGGAATGTACTCCTTCCTCATTGTTAGTTCTGGCTAACGGCATGTTTTAATGTGTTTTAAACATTGATTGTGAATCATGAATGGTGGTTTTTAAAGCCAATGTTGAGGGTTTTGGTGTGTGTTATTGATTAATGTTTACTCTTTGTTTAAATTATATTTTCACATATTTTTGGTGATGGTTTACATATGTGGGTGATTGTTGGTTATAGTTTAACAAATGGGTCATGGGTAACCCTAAATTTGATGGTTTATGCTCTAGTTTTGGTCTTGGTAAAGGTATAACCTCAACATGTTTGATAAAATGCCTATGAGAATATTTTTCTATATTGTTGAATTTTCATTGAGGCTATTGCATGGTATGGTATAGTAATGGAACCATAAATTGGTTTGGATGGCTTTTTCATGGGTTTAAATAATTTTGTATTGGCTTGAATTATTTTTAATGACTAAAATGGTGTGAATCATTAAAATTGTTTTGAATAGTATGCATGGTTTAGTATGGTTAAATGGTATTGCCTATGTGTCTATGAAATTGACTTGAATGAAAACCTTGTGGGGTACATGGGAATCCCCCAAGTTAATGAGATAATGAATTTTATTTGAATGATAAAAGTTTTGTGGGGTACACGAGAATCCCCAAAGTAAGCCTAATAATTATGTAGTTACGAGGTACATGGGAATCCTCAAGTAAACTAAATAATGTAACCTATGGGGTACATGGGAATTTCCTAAGGTTGTATAAGGATATTGCTTGCAAGATATAGTTGGTATAAAGATACCACTAATGATAGCCTTTGTTAATGATAAATGAAATGGTGGTTTGGTGGTGTAGTAATAGTTTTAATTAGGCAATTATGGCAGGGTGTGATAGCTAACCTTAAAGGTATAAGTCCAAAAGAAGGACACTAAAAACTCATATTTGCCAACATATGTATTAGGCATGGCGACCCTACACTTGAGGGGTAAATGGGAATCCCCTAACACTTGTGTATATGGATTATTTAGAGTGAAAGGTACACGAGAATCCTAAACTCCTATGGTATCTCTGCTTCGTTTGGCTATTTACATCAGGGCCCATCCAGGGGTGACATTGGACACATATAGCCCATGGGTGGATTATGATGGTTAAGATACACATACACAGGTTAATGGTTTTAAAGGAATGCTAAACCCGATTTCCTTTCATGACATGGATTATATTTATATATAGATATATATATATAAAGATATATGTATGTTTTTAAATGTATATGATTGGTTAACTTAGTTTTAAAGGTTGGCATTACTTTATCCTTATCTTGAGTACATGCTAACATTGATCTGCTAACCTGTCTTCAGCCGGCTATATCCCTACGTAATTTAGGAACTGGACATACCACTTCTTATACTTATTGATTGGATTCAGAGAAAGTTAGTGTTGGATTAAAGTGGTGAGCTTCCAAAGTTAGTAACGCATCTATTTCATGTCATGGATCCCCTTATATATTATTGTCTTCTCTTAGACATTTGTTTTTGGCCATTGTAAGGGGCACTGAATAGATATTCTTTGGTTTTGCTTAGAGGTTTTCTATGGACAACTATGGACTTGGGTATCGAATGGTTATGATTTATATACTATATAGATTTGATTATCATTTTTTGTTTGGTAGGTTTGTTCTTAGATGGATTGACTTTGTTAGGTTGGTCTCTATTATAGACTTATCCCAAAGTTATCACATCGTTAAATGAATTAAGCTGTTTTATGTTTGGAATTCATCCAACTAAGGGTATATGTTGGATGGTTGGGTTGGATATCGGTGGTGGTCTCCAGTCCTGGTTTCACTTGAGATGCCCATTATGACTAGTCCTCGATTCATGTCTTGTCAAGTTGGTATCAGAGCCAAGTTTTTGGTTTCCACAATGTTGTGTCGAGTAAAGGATTACTTATGGGTGTGTCATGCAACACAACCATAATCAGGAGGCTACGAGGCATTTAGGAATGTTTCACTTTCTTGTTGTTCTAATTTTGAGCTGTGGAGTTTAAGGTCTTTAACTGTTACCAAAATTTTCTTTGGTTCACCTTTCAGATCATGTCCTCCCAATAATCAAAAGTTCGTGGAAACTAACCTATCCTACTCGAGGATGACATGGATGGATCTAGTCCAATTTATGGGGCACAGACCCGATCAAGGGTCGTAGTTTCTAATTTTCCCCATGAAGTTCCACCGGTCTTTATTGACCCTACTCCTAAAAGTGGCACTAATTTCCAGTTACCTCAAGGAGAGATACCCAATGTCGAGTTTTTACATTCTATTAATCTATTGAACCAGATAGTGACCACTCTGTTACGCCAGTACAATTATATTGGTATGTGGAGAATAAGGTAAGTTTGGGATATAGGCAAAGTAAGATGTCTCAATATTTTTTAACAAAGGGGAGGCCAATAGTATGGTGGTAAGTAGTCCAAGAGAAAGAGGAGGGTGGGTCCTAACTCTTGTTTTATAGATAGTGTTCCCTACCTAAAGCCATTGGGAGATAATGATTTTCTAATTGGTAAGACTTCTAGGGAATAATGTGCCCAATCTAGGATCGTCAGGGCATAATCTGCACCATCTTACCCTTCTTTATGGTTTTGTGGTCGGTTGAACCGTAGATTTTGCGAAAAAGGGAGGAATCATTATTTTTATTATAGTTAGTTGGGTCATATGCAACAGGAGTGTCTCATAAGGATTGCCTCTTAGGCAAAAAGGACAATAATTACTACTTCTCTAGTTCTTGCACCTAGGAATGCTGCTTCTAGCTCCAATACTGGTCATGATCATCTCAATGACCTCATTATCCCTCAGGAGTCTGAAGCATCTTCTGATGCTAACACTGGTATGTTGAAAACTATTCTCCCATTATGTGTATTTCTTACTAAGTCTGGGCTCTTCTCTCACTATGTGACCCTATTTGTGGTTGTGTATTTTGGTTTTGGTCCCAAGGTTATTTTGGACTCTTTCTCTATTTGTACCCTGGTAGGTGACTCTATGACTGACAAGAGTATCTATGGGGGTGTGTGGTATTTTTTGGTTATAACGGGGCTTTGGTAGATTTGTTTGACTCAATGTAATTTAATATCATTCTGGGGATGGATTGGTTGCACTCGTGCTATATATAATAGATTGTCAGACCCATAAGGTTGTCTTTAGATACCCTGGTGAGTTAAAGATGGATTGGGAGGATGGTTCTATTCCCTAGCTATTAATGGAAACCTTATATCATATTTTAGAGATCAAAGATTGTTTTCTAAAGGGGGGTTTTCTATTATTATTGAGTCTGGATTAAAAATTCTAAATCAGATGGTCCTTCTTTGCATTCGATTTTAGTGGTGAATTAGTTTTCTTAAGGTCTTCTTGATGACCCTCATTTTATCCTTTTAATTGGGATATTAAGTTTGGAATTAGTCTTGTTTCATATGTTTGTCCAATTTCTATTCTTTCTTTGTAAAATGGCTTCGGTTGGGTTAGAGAAACTTAAGGAGAAATTAAGGGATCTTTTAGAAAAGGGTTTCACACATCCTAGTGATTCTCCGTAGAGAGTTTCCTTTCTTTTATGCATAAAGGGGTTGGTTCCCCTTAAAAGGTATACATTGTTGGTGGGTGAATAAGGAATTTAGAGTGTCCTTCTTGTTTGATGAACCATGTATGATTATATAGGGGTACTTTGTTAGTAGTGCATGGTGGTTGATAAATACTATGTTTGAACCTAGGTGTTGATTTTGATGATGGAAATATGTTAGCTCAGGGATAACAATATGAGAATTGTGGAGGTAGATTGATAGGTTTGATGAGGTGTGCGGAAGGGGTGAGGTTCATTGCTTGGGGAATACAATAGTGGGAAAGTTGTGGCATTTAGGTCGAAGGTTCAAGTTTAACCGATGGATTGGGCATTAAGTCATTGGGTGGGTTAGAGTATGGATTTTGTATGACTACACTAGTCTATAGGTGGAATTAGGATGAATGAGGTTTTAGGTATAGGAGGGCCAAGAGCCCCTAGTAAACATCCTTGATTGTACCCATTAGAGTATTGTTCTTACAGGTGTAATAAGATAAAGGTTGGGGATTAAAATTAATTTTCTTCTAGTTGTACACTTCAAGGGAAGGTTGGGGTGCATTAATCCTACTCTAGCAATTATCTCCTATCATGATTAAGAGAGTACTCAGTATTGCATATATTCTTATAGCGCTTATATTTAAGGTTAGCATTTTGCATTCGCCTTGTTCCTTGAATATGAATTTTGACCTTACATTGCATCACTTGTGATATATATACAGTTATGTTTCTTTAAATTTACAATCCTAAGGACTCCTACTATGGTATGTTGTGTGGGGATGGTTCTTCATTCATGACCTTGGTGGTTGTTATGAAATACCTTGTGCCTATAATATTGTGTCTCTTTTTTGGGTTTCTTCCGTGGGTGGCATGGATGATTCTTGTACTTTAGTTTCTTAATGACCCTTCTTATGTTAGGGTGATTGTGGCTATGGAGGTATGGTAATGTTTCAAAATAGAGGATGGGTAGAAGTCCCTAAGTGGGGAAGAGTCTAGGATGACTACTAAAGCTAAGGTTTTGGATGGTGAGGTAAGGTTGTTGTCATGAGGAATGGTTAGCGGGAAAGGGGGGATTAGGCAATGAGGATCTTTGTGGTAAAAATAATAGAGGTTACTAAATCTTTGGAAGAGTAGACCATACTGCAGATATAGAAAAGGTAGGTACGAATGTTGTGGTTGGTAGATTACCAATCATTGTGTTGAGTACTTAAAATCTTGGCGGAAGCATAATAGTATTTTGGTTGGATGTAAGGGATAGAGTCTCGTGGCCTAAGATAACTTCTTTTAGCTCTGGACAAATATAAACATTTAGGTGGTTTATAGATTGACTCTAGCTCTCTTAGTAATGTGCCTCTGGGGAATTATAGGTTTGGCTTGACTTTTCCTTTGGCATGGGTTCCATTAATCTGGTATTCCATCTATTTTTATTGAGGTAAGATATGGATGGTCATTCGTAGGTTGGTCCCTTGGCGTGATATTGGTATCTCAGATTCTTTGTCCTATAAGGAGGTCCAAGTGAAGATCTTAGGTTGGTAAGTTTGTCGGGTTCAAAAAAAAAAGTTGTAGCTTCGGTGAAGGTTCTATAGTTGAACAAAAAGTCTGAAGAAGAAATTTAGGATATAGAAGAGAACATGGAATCCAAGTATCCGCATTGGTTCTTTGTTCCAAAAGCTCGTGTGTAAGGTATACGTTCTTCATCATTGCTCTATTAAAGAAAAGGTTGGACTTCCTTTCACCTTTGTTTTCTAACTCAGTTAGAGGTTGGCATAGAGTTGTTGGAATGTAAATCGTGCTTGGGTTATGTGATGATCTTTTCATCATAATTCGTGTCTTTATCTTTAATTTTTGTTGGACGCAAGTTTGATCTGTGTTAATGTGTTATTTCATACTTGTCCTTGGCCTTAACTGACTTTTGAGAATGAATGATCTTAAGTGGGGGAGAATCAAATATCCTAAACTTGGACCCTTAGAAAAATTTCCTAAGTTGAGCATTCTAGGCAAGGTGTCACTCATGCATACCAGTTGTATGCTAGGGTCTGACTTGGTGTACCTCTCTTGTATTTAGGCAGTGTGTTTTGGGTTGGTTTCTTTCCAAGATACGACTAAGAATCATACAGGTTGTATGGTAGGATATGAGTTGTATGATGTCAAGTCATATGATGGCCAAAGTTTGGTCTAGTTGAATCTGTCCAGGGTACAATTTTAGTGTACCATTTGTACCCTATTGTACGATCTAGCCCTAGGTGGTCATATGATGGTTAGCATGGAGGACCAAGGTGGTGTCTAGGGTACGAGTTAGGGTACCACTCATACCCTATGGTATGGCTAAGGGGTGGTAGTTGTACCCTCCTTGGAGTTGGTTTTCATCTTTTAAGCTGAGGGTAGTTTGGACATTTCACACCCTAAAACCCTTAAGTCCCCTAATTATGTATCATGGTGTGTCCTTTCATAACACTAATTTTAAGATTAAAATAGTCCAATTACTCTCGTTAAACAATCTCTTAATGATTGTGGCTAAGGTTTCCTCAAGTGTTTTTCAAATGGCTCAAGAGTCAAGTTTCTTTCCATGAATCTTTTTGCATAATGCAAGTACTCTTCCCTCATTTTTAATTCTGACAAATGGCATGTTTTAGTGTGTTTTAAACAATGACTGTGAATCATGAATGGTGGTTTTGAAAACCAATGTTGAGGTTTTTGGTGCTTATTGTTGACTATAATTTACTCTTGGTTTAAATTATGTTTTCACATATTTTTGGTGACGGTTTGGTTTAATGGGTGTTTTTTTATTATGGTTTAACAAATGGGTCATGGGTAACCCTAAATTTGATGGTTTATGCTTTAATTTTGGTCTTCGTAAAGGTATTTCCACAACATATATGATAAAATGCCTATGAGAATGTTTTACTCTATTGTTGAATTTTCTTTGAAGCTATTGCATGGTATGGTTTGGTAATGGAACCCTAAATTTGTTTGGATGGTTTTTTCATGGGTTCAAATGGTTTTGTATTGGTTTGAATGGTTATGAATGGCTATGATAAATTTAATGGTTAAAAAGTGTTTTGAACGTTATGCATGGTTTGGAATAGTTAAATGGTAAGTCCTTGGTGGCTATGAAATTGATTTGAATGAAAATCATGTGTGGTACACAGAATCCCCCAAGTGAATGAGATAATGAATTTGGTTTGAATGATAAACGTCTTGTGGGTTATACAAGAATCCCACAAGTAAGCCTAATAATATTATACTTGTTGTGTACATGGGAATCCCCTAAGGTTGTCTAAGGACATTGCTTGCAAGCTATAGTCGGTATAACTATACCACTAATGATAGCCTTGGTTTATTATAAATAAAATTGTTGTTTGGTTTGTTGGTAATGGTTTTAATTGCGCAATAATAGCGGGTTGTGATAGCTAACCATAATTTTGTGAGTCCAAATAACGGATACTGGAAACTAATCTTTGCCGACACGAGGATTGGGCATGGAGACCCTGCACTTAAGGGGTACACGAGAATCCCCTAACACTTGTATATATATATATCATTAAGAGCGAAGGGTACACAGGAATCCCCTACTCCAATGGTATATCTTGTTCGTGCGACAACATATATCGAGGCTCATCCAGGGGTGACACTGGACCCATAGAGCTCATGGGTAGATTATGATGGTTAAGCTACACATACCCAGGCTAATGGTTTTAAAGGAATGCTAAACCCGGTTACCTTTATCGACATGGATTATATTTATATCTATATATATCATTGTAAATTATTTTGATTGGCTTACTTGGTTTTAAAGGTTGGCATTACTTTATCCCTGTCCTGAATGCATATTAGCATTCACTTGCTAATCCATTTTTGGACGGTTGTATCCCTATGCGATGTATGAACCGGCCATACTACTCCATCTCATTTATCGAATTCGGGGACAGTTTATGTTGGATTGATGTGGTGAGCTTCCATAGTTTGGAAGGCATCTATTTTATGTCATGGATCCCTTTATATATTATTTTATTCTCTTAGACTTTTCTTTTTGGCTTATGGTCGGGGCATGTGCCGACTAGATACTCTTTGGTTTGGTTTACAGGCTTGTAAGGACAAATGTTGATGTGGGTATGGAATAGTTATGATTTATATATTTTATACTTTGGATTATCGTTTTTGGTTTGGTAGGTTGTTTATTAGATGGATTGACTTAGTTGAGTTGGTCTTAGTTATAGACTTATCCCAAAGTCATCACATCGTTAAATGTGGTATATTTTTATATGTTTAGAATTCATCCGACTCAGGTATATGTTGGTTAGTGTGATTGGGCATTGGAGGTGGTCTGTGGTCCCGATTGGACTTGAGATGCCCATTACGATAAGGTGCCAGTTTGGGTCATGTCATTTGTATACACTGTGGAAGGGAGTTTACTCGTTTAACATATTATTCATTTTTCCTAAACATTCTTTATTCTTTTCATCACCTAACTCCCGACCACGTTGTACCTTAATTCTTAAACCAATAACTATATTTTGAGGCTTCACTTTAACCTTTTTCCTACTAGTCTTTCAACCCCTTACTGAATTAATTTTTCACTAAAGAGCCTAGTAGTTTTGGAGCAAATTAAGGTCAAATAAAAAAGGCGTACAAAACCCAGAGTATTCAAAAGTTTTCAGCCCCAGTTCCATTTTTAGATAGTACACCAGTACCAAGGTTCCAGTATGACAGTCCTGATGGGGCGCCAGGCTCAAAAACCCAGAGTATTGCAAGTGGTGTTCGTACTAATCTGCTTTGCGAAGAATGTGGTAAGAATCATAAGGGTATATATAGAGCCGGCAGTGATGTGTGTTTTGGATAAGGCGAGTCAGGAAACCGAGTCTGAGACTGTCCTAATGCTGGTTTACGAAGCTAGCACAGTCATCCTTCAGCTCTGTCTGGTCGCCCGAGTCATCAGGGTGCCTCTTCTAGTTCCACCAATGGGCAACACCCAAATAGACTCTATACTCTGCAATCCCGAAAGGATCAGGAAAGTTCTCTGGATGTGGTCACTGGTACGTTACATGTTTTCCATTTGTATGTTTACACTTTGCTAGATCCAGGAGCTTCTTTGTCCTTTGTTATTCCATATATAGCAGTTGATTTCGGAGTCAGTCCCAAAATTTTAGTAGAGCCTTTCTCAGCCTCCACCCCAGTGGATCAGTCTATCATAGCCTGGTGGGTATACAAGAACTGTCCGGTTATGATATCTCAGGAAGTTAGGCTTTCAAATTTCAGTAGTAATATTAGTATGTGTAGAAAAGTAATAGGTGGGAATGATGCCAAACCCATCTTTTCCTCAGTGCCAAGTTTTGTACTCCAGTCATCATGATACCTATGCATGTTTTATGTCTTAGCTCCATAGACACAGCTTATATTCACGCACTTTCTATAGAATTGTGTGTATTTCCATTTCTTGGTATAAGGAGTTCCAGTTCACTCAGTAGTATGAATCATGTTCCATGAACACTAAAATTCCAAACTCAGGTCATGCAACTCATGATTTCTGCACTCATGCCTTACAATATGTTCAGTCCCAGTTACCGTCTAAATTGTAGTCTCAGTTACAATCTTCGTTATAGTATCAATCTCAGTCCAGTAATCAGATCAGAAACTTGTTCAGTTTCAGGTTTGCTCGACCATGGCGTGCAGTTATCAGTTACTAAGTTATTAGTATTTCAGTACCTCACTTTACCGAATATTTCAGAACCAAGTTATATGATTGGTGTTGCATTCTCAAATAGTGCAGCTTTCATGAATTCATGCTCAGTTATATCATATTACCCAGTCAGTCCTTACCTCGTATACATGATACTCTACCGTTTCAGTCTAGTTATTCAGGCCAAGCATTGTTCTGTCTTACATGACCAGTGTTCAGCTATCAGTCATTTAGCTAATAAGATAGGTTAGTATATTTATGCATTCGTGCTCAACGCCCATATGAATACATTCATAGTCTCAGTTGAAGTTTCATAATGAGGTAGACAGTGTAGTTGAGAGATTTCCAGAGAAAATATCCTATTGAGAATAAGTTTTCAGTATGAGTTAGCCCGTAAAACTAGTAATTCATTTTAGCAGTCAGGCAGACAAGGTTGTATGGTTTGGTTTTCCATCTTTCTATCTAGTCGCTCTATCCAAAGTCTCATGAATGTAACCATTCCAAGATGGAGCACACAGGTATTTGCGTGTTCAGCTCAGTTTATGTATTATGTCTCAGTTTCAGATCCCAGATATTCAGTCATAACTCAGTTCATAGGTGCCTTGTTCATCGCCCTAGTTTTACTCAGTATCTCAGCTAAGTCAGTATTTTTCAGGGGACATAATGTCCCAAGGGGGAGATGCACTCTAACCCCAAGATTTTATGTCCTAAACCTCCCAGTTCTCTTCATGTAATGAATCCAGTATGGAGTAGTGATGATAGGCGAATTTACACGCCTATAGCACTATATTTTGCCCATATTTTAGCCTAGTTTTGAGAACAAATTATATATTTCATGCACTTTTAGTCCATTTTCCTGTAAGTGAGCTAACGAACATGATTAGCAAAGTTTCAGGTATATATGATGCAGAATTCAGCATTTCATGGATAACTTGACGCCAAAGAAAGCTTCACGAAAGGAGAAAATCCAATCTTGGACGCCAAGGACTAAAGATGGCGCATGGAAATTCTGTCCCGGGCTAAAACAACATTTCTGAAGATTTGGGGACTAGCAGTAACTTATTAGGATTAGGATAATGATACATTAACCTAGTACAATTGGGTTAAGTATTACATTAGCTTGTTAGGATTAGGATAATGATACATTAACCTAGTACAATTGGGTTAAGTATTTCATTAGCTTAGTAGGATTTGGTTAAGCATTTCATTAGCTTAGTAGGAATAGGCTATGGGTATTATAAATACCCTATCTTGCTAGAGATATTAGGACATCTTCTTACATTCAATTCTATTCTATTCTACTTCTAAGACATTCTAGTTCTAAACAATCATTCTTCCATTGATTCTATTTTTCTTCTTCTATTCATCTATTCTTAAATTCCACAACAAGAAAAATGTTACTTTGCTAAGGGATTCACGCCTAACGCCTACCACACCATTACAAACGTGAAATCTTTATTGTGGTATAACAACAATGTCAATTGTGATTTCCTTCGCACTCATGGGTAACTAAACTTCTCTGTTGGGGTTATGGAAGCCGAATGAGATACTATCTATTGCTGTGAGTTTGTGAGTTCGTGACACGTATGTTGCTTATATCATTATTCTCTTCATCTTAATCTAAATTCTTTGTGGTTGCAAACGCAAGAATACGCCAGTATAACATTTAACTTGTTCGAAAGAAAGGTTATCTGTCTGGAAAAGAGATAATGTCAAGGTAGTAGGGTCCCATCCCCTATTAAAAAGTTAGTGTCGTAACTGGATTAACCTCTTGGAGAATTCGTACCGTTAGACACGCTTTAAGCTCGAAAGAGTTAAAGTGAAATAATCCTCGAATAGGTCGAAAGACGCCTGGATTTACCATCGAATACAATTCTCTATAAGCACATGCATGTCTGAATTCAACACACTCATAGTCAATAGAGACGTATAACTCAGAAGGTGGACATAACCCCAACTCCTCAATTCTCATTGTTTACATATTACAAAACATTCGTTCTTTTACTTTGCTATTTTCTTCTTTACTCTCTTATTTTGGTTACATTACTATCACAATACAATTCCCCCCTTTTTACGAGACTTGCGCTAAAAGTCTAGTAATCTTTGCTTACTTGTTGACCAAGCTATTCCCTGTGGGATCGATACCCAACCCAGTTGGGTTCTATATTTGACAAACGACCGCTTTACACTCCTACGAGAGCTGTAGATTGAGCTTTATCAAAAATTGGCGCCGTTGCCGGGGAATACAAGTGTCAATTAAGTTCGTAATAATTACTAGACCCTTTGGTCAAAGATTCTCGTACTTTTACTTTTAGTTTTTGTTTTTGTTTACTGCAGGTTTTTATTCAGTGCATGCCCCATACTCGAAGTTCTGGTCAACCGTTATTACCAGTCAATCCTGAACCACAATGAATTGGCAGAATGGAGGCACAAACGGAAATCGAAAGAATGGCTGCTCAACACGAGCAGGCGAGATTAGCTGCTCTTGCCGCCGCCCAAGTACACCAACAAAACATTGATAACCCTGGGCGAGCAACAAATCCTGACGATGAAGATATAGGTGATGACGAGCTACTAAACCCTAGGCATGCCGCTGAGATCGCAACACCTGCCAACAGAAGAGATCATCAAGCTAGGTTTAGGCCTGAACGCTAAGCTATGCAGCCTGCTTTCGACGATGATGATGATGATCTTGATGGAGCCGGAGCCACAGGAGCCAGTATTCCTCCACCATTGGCACCCGGAGCCAAGGTCAACATCACGAGCACCATGATTCAGTTATTGCAACTCAAGGGATTATTTGGTGGAATAGCAGGCGATGATCCGAATATGCATCTCATCAACTTTATTTCTACATGCAAGTCGTTTGACAATCCTGGAGTTGGTCAGAATGCAATTTGGTTACGCTTATTTCCATTGTCTCTGTCTGGGGAGGCAACTCTATGGTTGAATGGGCTGACTCCTGATTCTATTACAAATTGGAGGCAATTGAGAGACTCTTTCCTAGAAAGATTCTTTCCGCCATCCAAAAGAGCACAAATAAGAGATGAAATCAGCAACTTTCGTCAGCTTCCAACTGAAGCCCTTCATGAAACATGGGAGAGGTTCAAGACGAAGCTAATGAGGTGCCCAAATCATCACATGACTAATGTTCACCTAATGGAGATACTTTACAGAGCGTTGAATTCAATAACTAAACCAGTTGTGGATAATGCGGCTGGAGGATCATTTATGGATCTCACCTTTGGTCAGGCAAGCAATATGCTAGATCGTATGACGAAGCAAAGTAGAGCTTGGCATACCAGGGATTCTGAGGTAGCAAGCCCCACTTTATCTATAGGCATGACTGCAGACCAAAGGAGAAGAGAAGAAGAACGTGATCAAGATATGGCGCACATGAAGACACAAGTGGATCTTCTTACAAAGCATCTATTATTAGGGAAGACCGAAAAAGTCAAAGCCATTGCGTCAAAAGGAAGAGACGAATCTGATTCGGAAGAAGAAGCCAACTACTTAAACAATCAGGGGGGTTTCCGAGGTAATACCCAAGGAAACCAAGGTCGGAACTATTATGATAAATATGGAAACAAGGACCAAGGTAGTTGGAAGAACAAGAATGACAAAAGTGGTTTGTATGTTCCCCCTGGAAGACGTGACGCCACCACATCTAGTTCTGGAAGTATGGAAGACATGATGGCTAAACTACTGAAAGGAGTGGAAGCAACTAGCGCGGGAGTAACGGAGGTAATAAATGATTTGTCCTCTATGAAGCAATTAGTTGATTCATATTCCACTTCAATCAAGCAAATAGAGCTGCAATTGAGCCAACTTTCAGCAGCACTCAATCAAAGAAAAGACGGCACTTTACCTAGCGACACTGTGCAAAATCCAATGAATGAGGGATCATGCATGGCTATTACTACTCAAAGTGGTAAGGCACTGGAAACTTCATCTAAGGGAAAACAAGTGGTCGACGATGTAGCAGACATTGATGACAAGGCAAAATAAGAAGCTACCGTAGAATCCACCCACGACGTCCATGACGGTACACCGAGTATGTTGCAACCTGAAAAGTCTGAAAACGAAGTCAAGAGGAGAAGAAAGTCATGGAGAGAACAATTCCATACCCACCACCACCTTTTCCTTAAAGATTGAAGAAGGTGGCGGACGATACAAAGTTCAGAAAATTCATGACTATGTTAAAGCAGCTGACCATTAATGTTCCATTGGTGGAGGCACTTGAACAAATGCCTGGGTATGAGAAATTTATGAAAGATCTTTTGACAAAGAAGTGGGCAGCAAGCTATGAGTTGAAAGATACTGTTCATCATTGCGGGGCTATTGCCACCCGATCACTAGTTCAGAAAAAGGTCGACCCCGGTGCTTTCACTATTCCTTGCACGGTTGGATCTATGAATTTTATCAAAGCATTGTGTGATTTGGGAGATAGCATCAATTTGATGCCACTATCCATCTACAGAAAGTTGGGGTTGGGCGACCCTACACCAACCAATATGCGGCTCGTGATGGCGGATAGGTCAGTAAAACGACCTGTGGGTATCTTGAATGATGTGTTGGTGAAGGTGTCTACCTTCATTTTTCCTGAAGACTTTGTGATTTTGGATTGCGAGGTGGATTCTGAAGAACCCATAATCTTGGGACGTCCTTTCCTTGCAACGGGAAGTGTTCTTATTGACATGAGAGCTAATGAGTTTTTATTTCGGTTGAATGACAAAGTGGTCCGCTTTGATATATGCAAAGCAATGAAGCATCCCAGCGATATGAATGTGTTATCTGTAGCTAATGTTCATCATGAGGATAAGAAATCATTATCTGTAGAGAAACAGCTTACTGTTGAGCCATTGTCTGCTGCGCCACTGAATGTTGAGCATGAGGACGATGAAGATTATGAAGAACTTATGGGTGCTCTAATAGAAATAGAGTCCTATTCCCATACTCCTAAGCAACCGGACCGTGATCTTAAGAATCAACCGTCACCAACAGCGAAGACTTCCCTTGAAGAGCTACCAATGCTAGAATAGAAAGAGCTCCCCGATTATCTAAGGTATGTGTTCTTGGAAAGTATAAATATACTTCCAGTGAGTGCGGATGATTTAAGTAAACAGCACGTAGAGGCTCTCATCTCTACTCTGAAGAGATACATGAGAGCTATGGGTTGGACTATTGATGATATAATTGGTATCCCTCCTGGGATAGGCATGCACAAGGGTCATCTCAAAGAAGATTGCATGCCTACAAGTAAGACTCATTATCGTCTGAATCCATTCAGAAAAACATCAACCATCTATCTCGATGAAGTCTAAGTAATCGAGATAGCTATGTCGTGTTGCGACAATAAATCAAGCGCTAGATGGGAGGCAACCCATCGTTTATCATTTTTCATTTTTTTGTCTTTCTCTCATTCTAGTACGTGTTTCATTTTTGATAAATAAAAATCCAAAAATAAGAGTCGTGCCACGACCAAAACTAAGGCGCTTGATGGGAGGCAACCCATCGTACTAATCGTTTTCATTGGTTTTGAGCGAATGTAGGTGCAAGAGGTATAAAACGAGGAGATCGATTTCAGATGCAATTTGGACGTATGGCATGGTAAAGGTGGTAAGTTAGGAATTAAGATGCATAAGACTATGGATTGAGCATTCCTCATGACAAAACAGGCATCGAGCAAGTCTAGGCCTAGGTAAAACTAGGCCACGAACAAGGAAAAGCCTATACTATAGCCCAAGGTCTCGGAATCTAGTGTGCTATAGCATAGGCGCCGCCCATGCTCAAGTATGCCATAGCATAGGCGCCGCCTATGCCAAAGCATTTTGTCTCTGAATCTCATAGGCCATGCTAAAGGCGCCACCTATGGTCACTAAAGGCATTGCACTAGGCGCCGCCTATGCTCACCATAGGCTTTGCATTAGGCGCCGCCTATGCCAAGCATAGGCAAAGCTAAAGGCGCCGCCTATGGTCACTTTTTGTCTCCAAAACCAATTTTAAATGGGTCAAAACCCGACCCATTCTTTTCCTATATAAAGGAGACTTAGTCTTGAGGCACAAACATATTGAAAACCTAACATAGGCGCCGCACATAGCATCCAAATCTTCTCAAAACTTTTGCTCTTCCACTTCACAAGAACATCTCCAAAGGCTTCAATCACGTAAGTACTCTTGTGTTCTTCATCTATTTTTCGTAAGTACTACGTTAATATGTCTATTATGAATTGCTAAATCTTGAAGAAGTATTGGATATGTGAATGTGTTTGAATTGTTGATACACAACCAAGTGAGTGAACATATATGTTAGGATGATCTTAACTTGTTTCCGACTTCAATTTGATTTTGATGCATTGTCATACTACTTGCGGAATTGCTATAGTCATGAACATTGCATACTCTTTTCACTTGAATACTTATATGTTGGGATGTCTCGCTCATCGGAATAAGACTTATAGTTGCCTACCGAGATAGGAGATTGTGATTATTGATAGAAACTATACCATGATGTAATCCCTATGTAGAAGTCTTGATATACCTAACATGAAAGTATTGCAAAGATTGCAAGAAGTGTTACATATCTGAATTTCTTGTTGGAATATAGCCCCTAAAACGTATGTCGATGAAGTCTGAGTAATCGACCACTTTCACTTCACTAGTCTGTACCAACAAACTAAGTGTGGGGTGGTGCCACTACTGCTTGTTTATATATTGTATCCATCGAGATGATGCTAACATGAAGATTGTTTTAAGTCTCAGGTACAATGGCACCCAAAGCAAGACAAGGCAAAGATAAGGCTACCACTTCACAAAAAGGCAAGAAAAGAGGCCGAAAAGAGCAAGGAGAACCCTCCTCGCTGCAAATACCTCGACTCACTCTTGGAATTAAGTGGGATACTTATGAGGAACTTCTGAGGATGACGACTCTGATGATGATTCCGATGCAAGGGGTATGACCCCATACATAGAGGATGAGTCCGACTAACCAGGTTCTTCTTATTTATTTTCCACTGAGGACAGTGTGTCCCGTCTAAGTGTGGGGTGCTAGTATTTGCATGCTATACTTCTCCATCCACATTTGCATTTATTTATGTTTGTTTGTAGTTAATTTTTTTTTAGCTTATCTTCGCATGAAATTATTCTAATAGGCAGCATGAGATTATGACAAGAGTTTGTGCTAAAATCATGACTATTGAGACATTTAGGCTCTAATTGTGACTCAGTATGTGATATTGTTTGGTTTAATTCCTTCATCTGTTGGGTCAAGAGTCTATACTACTCCCAATAAAGTCGACCATGTGCCTTGTGTGTGAGAGATAATAGTATATTCTACGCTTGTGGCTGATGCTAGAACTTGCCTGGTATGTATGTAAAGCGAAAATAAAGAGTGCAAGTCTAGGAGATGATTTAGGCATTTCTTTGGCAACCTATGATTATTTACCTTCGTTTTACCTACCCATGGACATCATCCTAGTTAAACCCTTTTGAGCCTTTAGCCTATTTTCTTTGACAAACCTCGTATGTAAGCCTAATCCATTTTTTTCAAGACCATAATTTGATCCAAATTCCTAAGTGCTTTAAAGTGAAAAAGTCATGTGACAAAATAAGAGGAAATTGGGTGAGTATGATTCTTTAGAATGCATTGGTGCTTGAATGAGTTATGAAAAAGAAAGTGCTATTATAAAGGTATGTTATCAAAAGAAAAAGGAAAGGAAAACTGAAAAGTTAGTTATGTTTAAAATTGAAAAACAAAAGAGGAGAAAAAGAGTGGTAGAATAAAAGAAAGTAGAAAGGTTGTTTGAAAGAAAAGTGTTAATGATACAATGTGATGTATTAAAGCACTTAGGAACATAGTCACTATTTCTGGCCAAAATAGTCATGCTCATCCCTTAGCCTACATTACAACCATCAAAAGACCTATTTGATTCTAAGCTTAGCATTCTGACATTTAGTGGAGCATTACACTAAGGGCAAGCCTATGGTCATCAGTTGCTGTATATGAATTCTTTGTGAGAGTGAGAGCAAGGATATTTTGATACCCATGTTTGAAAAATATGCTATACTTGTGAGTGATTATGGGTAATATATTGTGAGACACACATGGTTGATGAGTTTTGGGTAGTTGTGTATGATTCTTTGTGCCTTAAATTTTGAATATGAGTTGACCACCATCACGAGTCTATGTTGGAGGCTAAATGGTCTCTACTAATGATCGGAAAACTACTCTTTGTTGATAATTGTTGTGCTTGTCTTGACGAATATTTTATGTTGTTGCTGTGAAACCCTAAGTTGATGTTTAGAGGGACATGATATTTTTTTTTAGGACGAACAAAGCTTTAAGTATGGGGTGTTGATGATAGGCGAATTTACACGCCTATAGCACTATATTTTGCCCATATTTTAGCCTAGTTTTGAGAACAAATTATATATTTCATGCACTTTTAGTCCATTTTCCTGTAAGTGAGCTAACGAACATGATTAGCAAAGTTTCAGGTATAAATGATGCAGAATTCAGCATTTCATGGATAACTTGACGCCAAAGAAAGCTTCACGAAAGGAGAAAATCCAATCTTGGACGCCAAGGACTAAAGATGGCGCATGGAAATTCTGTCCCGGGCTAAAACAATATTTCTGAAGACTTTGGGGACTAGCAGTAACTTATTAGGATTAGGATAATGATACATTAACCTAGTACAATTGGGTTAAGTATTACATTAGCTTGTTAGGATTAGGATAATGATACATTAACCTAGTACAATTGGGTTAAGTATTTCATTAGCTTAGTAGGATTTGGTTAAGCATTTCATTAGCTTAGTAGGAATAGGCTATGGGTATTATAAATACCCTATCTTGCTAGAGATTTTAGGACATCTTCTTACATTCAATTCTATTCTATTCAACTTCTAAGACATTCTAGTTCTAAACAATCATTCTTCCATTGATTCTATTTTTCTTCTTCTATTCATCTATTCTTAAATTCCACAACAAGAGAAATGTTACTTTTCTAAGGGATTCACGCCTAACGCCTACCACACCATTACAAACGTGAAATCTTTATTGTGGTATAACAACAATGTCAATTGTGATTTCCTTCGCACTCATGGGTAACTAAACTTCTCTGTTGGGGTTATGGAAGCCGAATGAGATACTATCTATTGCTGTGAGTTTGTGAGTTCGTGACACGTATGTTGCTTATATCATTATTCTCTTCATCTTAATCTAAATTCTTTGTGGTTGCAAACGCAAGAATACGCCAGTATAACATTTAACTTATTTGAAAGAAAGGTTATCTGTCTGGAAAAGAGATAATGTCAAGGTAGTAGGGTCCCATCCCCTATTAAAAAGTTAGTGTCGTAACTGGATTAACCTCTTGGAGAATTCGTACCGTTAGACACGCTTTAAGCTCAAAAGAGTTAAAGTGAAATAATCCTCGAATAGGTCGAAAGATGCCTGGATTTACCATCGAATACAATTCTCTATAAGCACATGCATGTCTGAATTCAACACACTCATAGTCAATAAAGACGTATAACTCAGAAGGTGGACATAACCCCAACTCCTCAATTCTCATTGTTTACATATTACAAAACATTCATTCTTTTACTTTGCTATTTTCTGCTTTACTCTCTTATTTTGGTTACATTACTATCACAATACAATTCCCCCCTTTTTATGAGACTTGCACTAAAAGTCTAGTAATCTTTGCTTACTTGTTGACCAAGCTATTCCCTGTGGGATCGATACCCAACCCAGTTGGGTTCTATATTTGACAAACGACCGCTTTACACTCCTACGAGAGTTGTAGATTGAGTGTTATCAAGTAGTGGGTACTCATAAGTTGACCCTCAAGTTCCAATATCAACCGTAAACTATGTATTCAAGAGGGCTCAATTCAGTTCACGATATTCAGTACATGTATCACTTTCCAGTCTCATTCGTATGCTCATGTTCTAATTAATGTGTACTCTAAATAATACGAGTATGATCACAATCATGGACACTTTTTGAGTATTTTTAAGACCACCTAAAGAGTGCACAAGTCTAAGTGTGAAGGAGGCCCAAAACCGTCCCAAGAACACTCCATGGGCTGTTTTTGGAGCCCTTTTCATTAAAGGGTCTTTTATTCTTTTGTATTTTATTTTTAATGTAATATAAATTGAACATTGTAGGGTTTTAGTTGGTAGTTTTTATGAAATTTGAAGAAAGAACATTTCTCTTAGAGAGAGAGAGTCCACAACCGAAACTAGGGCATACCATAAAGGTGGATTCTCTTGTGTGTTGTATTTTTCTTGATACGTTGGTGCTTGGGTGGTGGACTCTTCTCTTGTGTCAATTGTAAGAGTTAATTATTTATTGTGTGAAGTGTTAAAGGTCCAAGAGTGGAATATACTCTTGGGTTGTTAAGACTACATCAACACTTGTCTAACTATCTATCTTGTATCTTGTTTTAGTTTCGGCTTCTTGTGTTGTTAATGTAACCCATTTTTTTTGTTTCTATTTTAATATTGTGGAGCTTCATATTGTGTTGCTAAACTTTTTGTTGGCTGGCTTTTTTTGTGTATTAACACCTTGTATCCTCTTCTTTCTTGTTCTAGATAGTGAATCCAAGAGAGGTCCCCATTTGGTCCACGATTTGTTGTGATTTGTGGACTATTTTGGGGTATGATTTTGTGTTCCCTTGTTTGTTCCATATCATTTGGTATCAAAGCAAGGCCGTTTTTTTCTCCCACAAAGCCAATCTTGGGTTTGATTAGTCAAAAAAAAAGTTGATAAAAACTGAAAAATTCCAGAAAACAGCAATCTGTCCATTTTTGTGTTCTTGGCCAAAAATTGTGTTGTGTTGTTGTCTTGGCCGAGATTTTCTTGTTTTTCTTGACTACATCATGTAGTTCTTTTTTTTGTCTAATGTGTTTCTAGTGTTGGTTCTTTCTCACCAACACTAAAAGTGTCTAGATCTAAAGGTTGAGCTTATAATATTGACAGTGTTGTTGTGAACTTGAAGTGGCCATATGTTGATCCTTATTGTTGAAGGTTGGTGTTGTTGTTGTTGATTTCTTGAGCTTGACCTTGCGTTATTGTTGTTAATTGGTGGCTTAATAACTTCTTATCGAAGTTGTTTTTGAAAGGTGGAACTTGACAAAGTGATGATTAAAGTGTGAGACCAACTTGAACCTTAGACTCCAAGATTCAAAATTTTATGTTCTTGGTGTTCTTGGTGTTCTTGGTGTTCTTGGTGTTCTTGGTGTTCTTGGTGTTCTTGGTATTCTTTACCAATCTTCATCTTTTATTGAAAAGAAAGTGGATGTTAGATCTAAGAGGGTGAAAGAAGGAGGTGTAGTATTTTTTACTCATCAAAGACTTTTACCACCACTTCCAACCACTCAAAGACTTTACAACCCTTTTCCAACCAACTTCCATGTTTTGAGGGCCTTGTTTTAAGGGAAAATACTACAAAAGTCCAAGTCTTGAAACTTGAGTTGAAAAAGAGTTCCAAGACTTATTCTTTCCCTCATTAAATAATTCCACCAATCCAGATCAAAAATTGGTCAAGACTTGAACCTTGGACAATAAAACTTGACAAAACCGTGACCAATTGAGGGTTGCCACATCATCACGTTTTTACTGATTATCAATAATTTTTAAGCTCAAATTTTAGAGTTATTAGTTTCATTTTATTGTTTCTTTAGTTTCGTTTGTTTATTCCATTACTAACTTACAAGCTAGTACTAGAATGTAAGTTAGTTTTGAAACCGTTCTTTGTGTATACGTTATTTTGTGTGTCTTATTATTTTGACTCGTTCTAATACTTTGTCCACCTCTCAATGCCTCATGGAGTACAAGCAAGGTTACGACACTTGTGAGATCAAAGTGTGAAAAATTCGAGAGAAAAAATAATAGAGAGGGAGTGTGAGGACCATTCTTGTACAACTAACTTGTTTGTTGTTTTGTAGGTAACTTTTGGACATAATGGAAACCATTTCGGCCCTCCTTGATGCTTTGTCCCGAGACCTTGCTAGGGCAAATATGGGTCTTGAAAAAATTGACTTGGATGTGGTAACTATGAGTGAGAGGTTGGATCGAATAGAGAGTCGAAGGAACTCTCGTGCTTTTACTCCCAAAACTTTACTTTCAATGACCAATCCTCAAAGATCACCACATAATGCCACAATCCAAGCTCCAAATAGCACTCAAAACTGAGAACAAGATAGACCACTTCCCCCGCAAGTTGATCAAGTCCAACAAGGAGGACTTGGAAGCCAATTTCCTCTCATCCAAACTCCACAACCGAAACCCCAACTAACCAAAGAAAGACTCTCAACCAAAGCTCCACTATACCAAACCCGATATGTCCATATAGATGAGTATGGTACAAAGGAACATGAAGGATATAGGGTCTGCGAAATGCTTCTATGATGGTAGGAGACTTGTTTCAGATGAGATTGAAGACAAGGCTCAATACGGAGAGGAAGCTGAGGTTTAAAATTAAGATTTAAGTTGATACTTGTTCTCATTGTATCCTTGGGTTCTCTTTGTTTTTTTGTGTACGGTTTTATGAACTTTCTTGATGTTTTGCGGACTATTGTAGGTGGTTTCTTTTGGAGGGTCAATTGAATGAGGTGAAGCCGTTAATTTGTGGTCAAATTCCTCTCAAGATGGAGAGGATGATATGAGTAAGATCACAATCATGGATATTTTTTGAGTATTTTGAAGACCACATAAAGAGTGCACAAGTCTAAGTGTGAAGGAGGCTCAAAACCGTCCCAAGCACACTCCATGGGTTGTTTTTGGAGCCTTTTTCATTAAAGGGTCTTTTAGTCTTTTGTCTTTTATTTTGTAATGTAATATAAATTGAACATTGTAGGGTTTTATTTGGTAGCTGTTATGAATGTTGAAGAAAGAACACTCCTTTTAGAGAGAGAGAGTCCACAGCCAAAACTAGAGCATAGCATAAGGGTGGATTCTCTTATGTGTTGTATTTTTCTTGATACGTTGGTGCTTGGGTGGTGGACTCCTCTCTTGTGTCAATTGTAAGAGTTAGGTGTTTATTGTGTAAAGTGTTAAAGGTCAAAGAGTGGAATATGCTCTTGGTTGGTTAAGACTACATCAACACTTGTCTAACTATCTATCTTGTATCTTGTTTTAATTTTTGCTTCTTGTGTTGTTAAAGTAACCCGTTTTTTCTTGTTGCTATTGTAATATTGTGGAGCTTCATATTATGTTGCTAAACTTGTTCTTGGTTGGCTGTTTTGGTGTATTAACACCTTGTATCCTCTTTTTTCTTGTTCTAGATAGTGAATCCGAGAGAGGTCCCCAGTTGATCCACGATTTATTATGATTTGTGGACTATTTTAGGGTGTGATTTCGTGTTCCCTTTTCTGTTCCGTATCACCAAAAATGATCTTGCGTACATCAGTATATTTCAGTTTAAGTAATAGCTTTTCCTTAAGCTTATTCAGCTTCATGCTCAGATTTTCCATTACAAACTTGGTATCAATTACCGTTGCATATTAATTCATATGCTCATGAGTCAGTTTAGACATGTATTCATGCATGAGATATGCTATTCATTATGAGCAACTCAACTTATCAGTAATCCCAGTCATGCATTCATGAATCAACTCAGTCATGTACTCATGCATCAAATATGCAAGCTCAGTATGAAATTCAATATGTTAGTAATGTTTGTCATATAATTATGTTTAGGATATTCATGTCCAGTAAGTAAGTTCAGTCTACCAATTATTCTTAGCTTAGTCAGTCTCATTCGAGGACGATTGTTTCCAGGGGGAGATAATGTAAGACCCTGCAAAAATTTCTAGCTTAAATCAGTCCTTTAAGCTTGTTAGGGGTCCCAGACTTAGAATATATTAAATAAGTATTTATACTTAGTGCCATTTTAGCTTTTGAAAGTTGGAAATCTTATTTCATGACCTTTGCATCCTATAAATAATGATATTTGAGTTAATTCATGATCAGGAATGTCAGTAGAGGTTCTTGGACGAGTTTTAGATTTTTTGGACCTCGTTTAGACCATGTTTGAGTGCCCAAAATAGTGGATCGACACGATCTTGACGCTTCGCATCGAACATTGCATCGATAAGATAGTTTTTCCCAAGCTTCAGTGCAAATTCTAGTGAAACGAGGTGTACTCGACGTAGCGTGTTGTCTATCGCATCGATACAAATGACGTGGCATGTCGGCCTGCGCATTGGTAACCAAGTTTACAGGCATTAAAAATCCATGTCCTCAGGGCTAATTAAGTTTTTTTTCCCACGCCCTTCATCCCCCAAAACACGAAATTAAACCCTTTAGAGAGCAATTATATACATTCTTTCACAAATTTCTCAAAAATAAGAACCCTAGGTGTTCAAATTTCAAATCAAGAACTAAAGAACTCAACATTAACTTTCAGAAATTCATCCACTAAGGTATGTGAAGTGTTCATCCAAGGGTCCCTTCCACCCTTGTATTCCAAGAAACTATTTTTAAATTTCAAGTTTATGGATTTCCTGAATTCCTTGTTGGGTATTATTATGTTCATGTTAATAATGATTAATTGGGATTCTAAACCATGCTTTATGATACGTTTCATGTGAATTTAATTGATATGTATGTAATATCATGAGGATCCATGTAAAACCCTTGAAATTGTCAATGGGGATTTGAATTATGATGTCTACTTGTTGTTTTGTGTTATGTGCATATGTATGCTTACCAATTGCTTCATGAATTGTTCATGTGAACAAAGAAGGGAAAGAAATCATGTTATGCTAGTTTATTTGCAAGTTATACCATGCAAGAGTTTGATAAGATGTCTCTAAAGATGCATTATGAATTCAATGTGTATACTTATGCTAAGCATGATCATATGATGCTTTATATTCATGTTATCGAGTCCTGGGGGTATTTAATACCCGACAATTTAGTTGTTTACTTAGAGCTAGTTTCAGTTACGCAGTAATCTCAGTAGTGACTTGAATCCAGTTACAAAAATCCAGGAAATCTCAATAGTATCCATAATTCAGTCACAGTACTCAGATCAGACCTTCGTAGACTTAGTCAGTTAACAGAATTCAGTAGTATTCCATCAGTCCACAGAACTCAATGAACTCAGTTCAGTTCAGTCAAACAGTATGATTAGTAAATAGTTTAGTCTAGCCTAGTACAGTTTATAATTCAGTCCAGTGGTTATTCATTTGGGAGTAGGATTCAGTACCGAGTGAACTCAAGGATGAGGGCTCACCTTCCAATAAAGGGTGTGGTCCTTATAAGCAATGCTTGCATTTCAGAACTACATAGCCAGTGTAGGTTGAGATTTCTCCCTACGAAACTAGGGTTGATATATCTCATTTGAGTTTTCCTACCAGCGAGGGTTGACGAAAGAGCTTCCTGTCATAGAGGGATAACTCACAGCTTGTATCTACCCATGTCACGGTATTGATACCCTTCCAACTGGGGTTATAGATTGGACCCCAATCAGTTCATAGAGGGGAATTTCGGTTGGATGATTACCTCCTACAATCTCAGTTTCAGACTCAGTCTTATTATAGAACTCAGTTTAGTTCTACAGATTCAAGACTATCAAATATAGTCACTCAGCTCAGTTCAGAACTCAGTACAGTTCGACAGATTCAAGACTGTCAGATACATTAATTCAGTTACCAGTAATTAAGCATCAGTATACTCAGATATCAGTTAATCAGCATTCAAACTCAGTATTCAGTCTTATCACGATCTCAGTTACAATTATTTATTCATGCATGTACTCTGATCCGGTTATACTCATGTCATTTAGTCAGTATTGTTCATACATAGGAACCCATGCATTTCAGCCTATCTCACTTAGCATACCAGTACATTCAAAGTACTGGCGTATACTTTCCTCTTGTTCTATGATGTCTTATATCATAGGTTCATATGTACGGGCTCACGAGCATCTTTAGCAGTTAAAATTCTCAGCATATAGAGTTAGTGGTGAGTCCTCATAGTTCGAGGAAATAATGATTTATTTTAGAATTTTAGTTCATTTTCAATAGTCGGAGTTAGTTGGGGACTTGTCCCATAAACTCCACAGATCAGATAGATTAGAGCCTTTTCAGACTAGAGTATTTTCAAACAGTTGTTCAGTTTTCAGTATTGACGTTCAATTGTAGTATTGAGATACCATATTCAGTATTATTTACAGTATTGAACCTTGAGGACAGTTTTCCACCTAATTTTCTTATATTCCAGTATTATTATTATTCAGTTATTACAGCAAGTACCAGTCATGGGTTAGCTTGTGGTCCTTCAGAATTATAAGCACCGTGTAGTGTCCGGGGTACAGACTTGGGGAGTTATAGTATGGGATTTCCTATACTCCATGTACTAGATTTTAACACCCCGATTTGCTGAACCAGAATGCTACACGGTACTCATGACCCCGAAGGACCACAACTAACCCATGACTGATATATGTGCATGTATACTACATAAAATACTGAATAATGTGGAAACATGCACTGAAAGTCCACAAGGCTCAATACTGAACATAACATGGATGAGATAACATTTGTAGGGTAATACAATACACAAAATAGAACTGTAAACACTGAAGTCTGAAACATAATAGTTTGCATCTAGTCTGAAAGCCTCTACAATCTGAATAATATGAATAAGGAGTTGATGGGATATGTCCCCAACTAACTCCAACTAATAACTAATCAATGAAATAGTGGAGAAATAATCATGTCCTCTAAGGATGAGGTCTCACTTCTATTCTGACTACTGAGACTGGAATCTACTGTTGATCTGGAACTCGTGTCTCTGAACCTATGGTGTAACATTAAAAGAAAGCACCATAGAAAAAATACGTCTGTACAGTATAATATACTGAGTATACATGTGAGGTAGGCTAATGCAAGGGTTAACATGCATGAATAATGCTAGCTGACTCTCTAACATGAATGTGAGAATGCATACATAAATACGTAACTGTAACTGACACTGTGATATCATGATTACTGAATCTGAATGCTAATGACATGACATACTAATAACTAATATAACTGATAGCATAAATAGTTGTATATGAATATAACTGATAACATGGGTGACTGTATCTGGCAGTCTCGAATCTTATGGAACTATCTGAGTTCTTTACTGTATCTGAGTCGACTGTATCTGACAGTCTTGAATCTGAAGAACTATCTGAGTTATTTTACTAAGACTGGTACTAAAACTTTGAGAGGTAATATTTAATCGACATGCCCCTAATACGCCATTATGGCTAAGTTAGGGTCCAATTTGTAACCCCAATTGGAAGGGTATCAATACCGTACCACTGGTAAGGACAAGTTGTGGGCAACCCTTATCTTATAGTGTCCCCAAAATAGAATGGTGAGTCCCTTATCTGACAGTGCTTATCCATCTCATCAACCCTCATCGAACAATGTTGATGTCTTAACTATGCTGGCTACATAGTTCTGGAATGCAAGGATGACTTCTAAGGATCACACCCTCATATGATAGTGTGTGTCCCCATCCTTAGGTTCACTCAGTGCTAATTCCTATTCCCATCTGAATGGACAGTGAACATGATTTACTGAAATGAAAATGAGCTGAGATACTAAGTTCTGTTGACTGACGGAATACTACTGATATCTGACAACTGACTGAATCATGAGATCATGGAGATTTTTCCTAAGTCATAAGACTATCTGAAGTCTAAGGATTCATAGCTTAACTGAGAGTATCATGAAAACATGACATGGCTCTAGGTACACATCTAATATTTTGGGTACAAGTACCCCTAGGACTCGATGGAAGGAAACTGACAAAGCGTGACTTACTTGAATACATAATAATAATCATAATACATTTACTGAAGCATTTCATCAAACATGTGATAGGCATAAGCTTGTACGTACATGGGGATTTCATGATATCATGCTAATTAGACACTCTCCCTTCATCTAGGCATTTAACCAAACACATAGTAGGCATAGAATGTGTAAACAACATCACACAACAATTAACTATTGTGATTCAATTCCAATTTAATCATTCAAGGGTTTAGTCCTAGGGTTTCATGAATCTATACCGATACAAATCAACACATATGGAATTTAACACTCATTCATGGAATACAATTCAATTACTCATTATAAACATGAAAAAAAGTAGCCCAATCATGAAATTCATAAGAAAATCCATAACTTGTATTTAGAAAAGGGATTCTTGGCCTTCATGGATGAAAGGAGTCCATGAATGAACACTATGCATACCTTAGTTCGTGATTTCGTAAAGATTGATGGTAAAACCTTCTTGAATTTGAATCCCCAATAGAAACCCTATCTTGTTCTTGAGAGAAACTTGAGAGAAAATAGTATATTTTGGGTGAAAAATAGCTAAATCACGTGTTATTGGGTTTAAATAAGGGTAGAAAATTGACCCTTTTAACCCTGGATGCGTCATTTAATTTTAGTAAAATTTTCCCGAATTGGGCCCCTGGTGCGACGTGGCGTTATCATGATGTGTCACTAGAAATTGACAATTGGGAAATTAAGGGATGGCGTGACGCAGATCCATCGCGTTTCCCCTTCCTTCATGACCTAGAACTTTGGCGCGACACGGGGGAAATCGCGTTGATACACTGGAAAAAGGACAATTTTGAATTTGAGTGCTGGCGCGATGCGCCATAATCACAGACACCTAATGGAAATTTCCAAATGCCATTTTCTCTAGTGGCGCGGTGCTCCACTAACTAATATGGCGTTGTTTTACGACGCGAACTTGAAATAGTTATAACTTCTTACCCAGTTATCAGATTTAAGCGAATCATATATCGATGAAAAGCTTATAGAATTTTTCACATGAGAAAAAGTGAAAATATTGAAAATTCCATATGGAATAATTATCATTCACTTTAGAATCTAATACTATGCATTATTGGGATGAAATTTGCTAGAAATCTTTGGGGTATTACAATATCTCCCCCTTGAGAACATTCATCCTCGAATGAGACTGAATGGGAGGGGAAATAATAAGCTGAACATGAACTAAACATTAATAACTGGAACATGCTGTCATGACTGACAAGCTGAACATAATATACTGAACATGCATATCTGATACATGTGTAACTGATTCATGAATGCATGACTGAATATGCAATGGTACTTGATACCAAGTTTATACTGGGGACATGAACATGAAACTGAATATCAAGTTTGTGATGAACACTAATCATGAAACTGAGCTTAAGGAGAACTGTTACCTTAAGCTTTATCTGAGTTGGTAGAGAAGAAGTGAGGATACTTGGTATGCATGTCTGCTTATTCTTCCTAAGTAGCTCCCTCGATGGACTGATTTCTCCAAAGAACTTTAACTAGAGGGACTTCTTTGTTCCTCAATCTACGAGCCTGATAGTCTAAGATTTTGACTGGAATCTCTTCATTAGAGAGACTGTTCTGAACATCAATACTCCGAATAGGGACTACGATTGAGGGGTCACCTATGCACTTCTTGAGAAAAGAGAAATGAAAGACTGGATGAACTGAGGCTAGATCTGAAGGCAATTCAAGATCATAAGCTACCTTGCTGAAACGATTAAGAATCTTAAAGGGACCGATACATCGGGGACTGAGCTTTCCCTTCTTGCCGAATCTCTTCACTCCCTTTATAGGAGAGATACTTAGATAGACATGATCACCTACCTCAAACTCGAGATCTTTTCTACGAACATCTGCATAAGACTTTTGTTGGCTCTGAGTAGCCCGGAGTCTTTCTCTGATTAACTGGACTTTTTCTAAGGCGTTGAATACTAAGTCAAGACCTATGAATAAGGTCTCAATAACTTCAAACCAACTAATTGGATATATACATATCCTACCATAGAGAGCTTCGAATGGAGCCATCTGAATAGTGGAATGATAGTTGTTGTTGTATGCAAACTCAATCAAAGGTAAATGGTCATCCCAACTTCTCTTGAGATCAATTGCACATGCTCTTAACATATCTTCTTAAGTCTAAATGGTCCTTTTTTCTTGACCATCTGTCTGAGGATTAAAGGTTGTACTGAGATGAACTTGGGTACCGAGAACCTTTTGGAATGCTTTCCAGAAATGAGAGGTAAACTAGGTACCTCTGTCTAAGATAATGGACAATGGAACACCATGAAATCTGACCAACTCCTTGATATAGAGTTTGGCGTAATCCTCGGCTGAATAAGAGGTATGAACCGGAAGGAAATGAGCTGATTTGGTCATTTTTTCAAGAATGTCCTAGACTGAATCATCCTGATGATGAGTTTGAGGCAAACCCATCATGAAGTCCATGTTCATAACTTCCCAATTCCAAGTAGGAACACTGCACTCCTGCATGGACCCACTAGGCTTTTGTTGCTCTATCTTAACTTACTGATATGTAGAGCACTTATCCATAAACTCTGCAATATCTCTCTTTATCCCACTCCACCAATAGATTTCTCGTAAGTCGTGGTACATATTTGTGGCCTCTAGATGAATAGAGTAGCACGCACCATGTGCTTCTGGAAGAATTCGCTTCCTTAAGTCGTCTACACCTGGAACACATAGACGACCCTGACAACGCAAAAGACCATCTCTCCCTTGGGAGAAAACCTCTGCTTTCTGATCCTGAACTGACTCTTTTAACTTGACAAGGCTAGGATATCTATCTTTCTTTCCTTTCACCTCAGAAACTAGAGATGATTCTAAACTACTCTGAACACATACACCACCCTCTAAAGAATCGACTAAGCAAAAGCCTAGTTTGGTAAGATGATGGACTTCTTGAGCTAACTTCTTCTTACTATCCTCCACATGAGAAAAACTACCCATGGATAGCCTACTGAGAGCGTCGGCCACTACGTTGGCCTTACCCGGATGATAGAGGACAGTCATGTCGTAGTCTTTCAAGAGCTTTAACCACCTTCTCTGATAAAGATTGAGATCTTTTTGAGAAAAGACATACTGAAGACCTTTTGTGATCTGTTAAGACATCTACATGAACTCCGTAGATATAATGCCTCCAAATCTTCAAGGCAAAGACTACGGCTGCTAACTCAAGATCATGAGTAGGATAATTTCTCTCATGGGGTTTAAGTTATCTGGAGGCGTAGGATATGACCTTACCATGCTGCATGAGGACATAACCCAAACCTACTCTGGATGCATCACAATACACCACGAACCCATCTTAATCATCTGGAAGAGATAAGACTGGGGCTGAGGTAAGTCGAGTCTTAAACTCCTGAAAACTCTTCTCGCAAGGGTCTGACCATTGAAACATAACTTTATTCTGAGTTAATCTGTACATAGGGGATGCAATAGATGAAAATCCTTTAACAAACTGTCTGTAATATCCAGCCAAATCCAAGAAACTCCTGATATTTGATGAAGAGACAGGTCTTGGCCAGTTTCTTACTTCTTCGGTCTTTTGAGGTTCAACTCTAATGCCATCACCGGAAATGATATGACCAAAGAATGCTACTGACCTTAGCCAAAATTTGCACTTACTGAATTTGACGAATAGCTGATGATCTCTGAAAGTCTGAAGTACTATTTTGAGATGGTCTGCATGATCGCGCTCAGTGCGCGAATAGACCAGAATATCATCTACAAAGACTATGATGAACATATCCAAGTACTACTTGAACATGTGGTTCATCAAGTCCATAAAAGTTGTTGGGCATTGGTAAGACCAAATGACATGACTAAGAATTCAAAGTGACCATACCGAGTACGTAAAGCTATTTTCGAAACGTCACTTTCTCTAACTATGAGATAATGATATCCAGATATGAGGTCTATCTTAGAAAAATAGCTGGCACTCTGAAGTTGGTAAAACAAGTCATCAATTCTAGGAAGAGGATATTTGTTCTTGATCATGACCTTATTGAGTTAACGGTAATCAATGCACATACTGAGAGAACTGTCTTTCTTGCACACGAATAAGATTGGTGCGCTCCACGGGGAAATGTTGGGTCTAATGAATCCCTTATCTAAGAGATCCTTCAACTGTTCTTTCAATTCTCTAAGTTCTGCCGGTGTCATTCTGTATGGCAGAATAGAGATAGGCTAAGTATCTGGAGGAATATCAATACCGAAGTCTATTTCCCTTTCGGAAGGAATTCCTGGAAGATCTTCGGGAAAGACATCTAAATATTCATTCACTTCTGGGACTGATTCAAGGCTGGGAGTTTCAGAACTAGTGTCCTTAACTCAAACAAAATGATAGACACATCCTTTAGATATCATTTTCCTTGCCTGAAGGTAGGAAACAAGTTGACCCCTAAAAGAGGATACACTACCCTTCCACTCAAGGACGAGTTTATTTGGAAACTGAAACTGGACTATTCTATTTCTGCAGTCGATTGTGGCATAGAAGGAATGAAGTCAATCCATGCCAAGAATGATTTCAAAATCAGTCATCTTTGATTCGACTAAGTCTGCTGAATGGACTTTCTTAAATATAATAACTGGGCAGTTCCTGTATACCCGCTGGGCTATGATGGTTTTTCCCACTGAGGTAGAGACTGAGAAGGGCTCTGTTAGAATTTTTGGACTGATTCTAAAATCAACTGCTATATAGGGAGTAACAAAAGACAAGAAGCTCCTAGATCTAGCAAAGCATAAACATGCACATGAAAGATATTTAATGTACCAGTAACTACATTAGGAGAATTTTCCTGATCTTGTCGGGTCTAAAGAACATATAGTCTATTTTGGCGTTGCCTTCTAGTAGCACTGGTGGTGGCACCCCGCTGATTCGGGCGACCGGACTAAGATGAAGAGAGAAGATGACTCTGATAACCTGACTGAGGGCAGTCTCTAACTCTGTGGCCTCACTTGCGACAACCAAATAGATATCTCTTCCAGCTTTGCAAGCACCCTTGTGGCTATTACTACAAGTCTTACAAAGGGGATTAGTTCGGGCATTGGTGACAGTGCCCTAAGACTTAGAGCCTAGAACTCTATCTATGAACTTAGGAGCTGGAGCACTGGCTGAACAAGGAGATGGAACTGATAACTTAGGATGAAACTGAGAACGGTTTCCTTCTTCTGATTTAGGCTGACTAAAATTGTAGCTACCTGTCCTAGCTTTCTTATTCTGCTTTTCCCTCTGGTTAATCTTCTGCTCCTCTATCTGCTGAGAATGGGTCATAAGTCTAGCTAAAGATATGTCACTATTTAGCATGGTGGATCTGCACTCATTAATCACGCTATCATTTACCCGCTGAAGTGAACTTACTCATCTTGGCTCTGCTGTCTGCAACCACATGAGGGGCATATCTGGCTAATTGAGTAAACTTTAAAGAATACTCTTTCACCGTCATATTTTCCTTCCTGAGGTTGATGAATTCTAGCACCTTAGCCTCTCTAAGCTCTTGGGCAAAGAATCTATCTAAGAATGCAGTGACAAACTCCTTCCACTCTATAATACCTTCATCATCTGACCTTTTTGACTTCCACTATTTGAACCAAGTATGAGCCACATCCTGCAACTGGTATGCGGCTAACTCAACACTCTCAACAGTAGTCACCCCCATGATGTCTGTCACTTTTTGAACTTGATTAATGAATTCCTGACTATCTTCATCTATTTTAGACCCATGCAAGGACAGAGGATTCATTCGTGTGAAGTCCAAAATCCTAGCTGCAGCTGAGTTGGCCATTGGGTTAGCCATAATGACAGTTGGTCGCTCATTATGGGCAGCTACTGACTGAGCAAGAGTGGTAAATATAGTCCTGAACTCCATATAAGAAACATGATCGCCCAAAGGTTCTTTGGGCTGAGGGGCTGACTGATTTCTTCTCTTAGGAGGCATATTTTGGAAAAAAAAAGTGGATTAGACTGAGAGATTAATTTGTGATTATGCTTACTAGCACGACATGAATACTGAAAGAAGGGAAACTGTTCCTAAACATCTCATAGCCTCTTGCACATAAATGTGGCGCACAACACACCCATGTACAAGACTCTACTAGATGTGGCTTTCAGACTTCTTAGGACTCTATTGAACCTTACGCTCTGATACCAAGTTTGTAACACCCCGATTTGCTAAACCGGAATGCTACAAGTGCTCATGACTGATATTTGTACCTATATACTACATAAAATACTGAATAATATGGAAATATTCACTGAAAGGCCATAAGGTTCAATACGAAACATAACATGGATGAGATAACATCTGTGGGGTAATACAATACCTAAAATAGAACTGTAAACACTAAATTCTAAAACATAATAGTCTGCATCTAGTCTGAAAGCCTCTACTATCTGAATAGTCTGAATAAGGAATTGATGGGACATGTCCCCAACTAACTCCAACTAATAAATAATCAATGAAATAGAGAAGAAATAATCATGTCCTCGAAGGATAAGGACTCACTTATATTCTGACTGCTGAGACTGGAATCTACTACTGATCTTGAACTCGTGTCTCTGAACCTATGGTGTAACATAAAAAAAGCACCATAGCACAAATGCATCAGTACAATAGAATGTACTGAGTATACATGTGAGGTAGGCTAATTCAAGGGTTAACATGCATGAATAATGCTAGCCGACTGTCTAACATGAATGTGAGAATGCATACATAAATACATAAATGTAACTGACACTGTTATATTGTGATTACTGAATCTGAATGATGATGACATGATATACTAATAATTGATATAACTGATACCATAAATAGTTGTATCTGAATGTAACTGATAACATGGGTGACTGTATCTGACAGTCCTGAATCTGATGGAACTATCTGAGTTCCTTACTGTATCTGAGTCGACTGTATTTGACAATCTTTAATCTGAAGAACTATTTGATTTCTTTTACTGAGAATGGTACTGAAAGGGTGGGAGGTAGTATTTAACCGACATGCCCCTGATACGACATTATGAATGATTTGGGGTCCAATCTATAACCCCAATTGGAAGGGTATCAATACTGCACCACTGGTAAGGACAAGCTGTGGGCGACCCTTATCTGATAATTTCACCAAAAAAAAATGGTGGGGCCCTTATATGACCGTGCTTATCCACCTAACCAACCCTCATCAGACAGTATTAATGTCTCAAACTATGTTGGCTACATAGTTCGGGAACGCAAGGATGACTTCTAAGGATCACACCCTCATCGGATAGTGTGTCTCCCCATCCTTGTGTTCACTCGGTGCTAATTCCTACTCCCATCTGAATGGACACTGAACATGATTTACTGAACTGAACATGAGCTAAGTTATTAAGTTCCGTTGACTGATGGAATACTACTGATATCTGACAACTGACTGAGTCATGAGATTATGGAGATTTTTCCTGATTCATACGTCTATTTGAAGTCTAAGGATTCATAGCTTGACTGAGAGTATCATGAATATTTCGGGTACAAGTACCCCTAGGACTCGATGGAAGGAAACTGACAAAGCATGACTTACTTGAATACATAATAATCATCATTATACATTTACTGAAGCATTTCATTAAACATGTGATAGGCATAAGCTTGTACGTACATGGGGATTTCATGATATCATGCTAATTAGACACTTTCCCTTCATCTAGGCATTCAACCAAACACATAGTAGTCATAGAATGTGTAAACAACATCACACAACAATTAACTATCATGATTCAATTCCAATTTAATCATTCAAGGGTTTAGTCCTAGGGTTTCATGAATCTATACCGATACAAATCAACCCATATGGAATTTAACACTCATTCATGGAATATAATTCAATTACTCATTATCAACATGAAAAAAAGTAGACCAATCATGAAATTCATAAGAAAATCCATAACTTGAATTTAGAAAAGGGATTCTTGGGCTTTATGGATGAACGGAGTCTATGAATGAACACTATGCATATCTTAGTTCATGATTTCGTGATGATTGATGGTGAAACCTTCTTGAATTTGAATCCCCAATAGAAACCCTAGCTTGTTCTTGAGAGAAACTTGAGAGAAAATAGTATATTTGTGGTCAAAAATAGCTAAATCACGTGTTATTGGGTTTAAAAAGGGGTAGGAAATTGACCATTTTAACCCTGGACGCGTCATTTAATTTCAGCAAACTTTTCCCGAACTGGGCCCCTAGCGCGACGCAGCGTTATCATGTCGTGTCTATGGAAATTGATAATTGGGAAATTGAGGGATGGAGAAATATGGATCCATCACGTTTCCCCTTCCTTCGTGACCTGGAACTTGGGCGCGACGCGGGGGAAATCCTGCTGAGGCATTGGAAAAAGGACAATTGTAAATTTAAGTACTGGCGTGACGCACCATAATCGCGGACAGCTACTGGAAATTTCCAAATGCCATTTCCTCTTGTGGCGCGGCGTGCCACTGACTAATTTGGCATTGTTTTACGATAGGAACTTAAAATAGTCATAACTTCTTACCCGGTTATCGGATTTAAGCGAATCATATATCGATGAAAAGCTTATTGAAGTTTTCACATGGCAAAAGGTGAAAATCTTAAAAATTCCTCATGGAATAATTATCATTCACTTTACAAGCTAATACTAGGCATTGTTGGGATGAAATTTTCTAGAAATCTTTAGGGTATTACATAGTCATACACCGTTGTATGCCTTCTACGGATAAAAACAAAAAGAAAAACCCAAAAACTGCAACAACTTCAAATCAGAAATCAACACCATATTCCCTGGTAACGATGCTAATATTTTGATAACATCCAAAACACACCTACTCTCAGATAATTATATTATCTCTATCAAAATACAGTCACCCATCAAAGGTTGGGGTCAAATCTCAAGGGAACATGTGGAATCATAGATCTTAGAAGTTGTAGTCAGTGGGTAGAATAGGAAATGTTAATAGGGCTTTTATATTGTAATCTTGAGCAAGTAACTATATCAACTTCGATTATAATCAGTCTAGGTGAACACTAGGATTGTGTTTCCCCTGGCTTCTCAACTTCATAGGCTTATTGTGCTTTCTTAAACCAATCTAATACCTTACATGTAGAATCGATAAGATATGTACCTTATGCGGTCTTTTGGACGAGCAGAAGGATTTCACTCTTTACCTTTTAAGTCTTGAGAAGTCACCTTACTAACCCTAATCTTTATCCAGTTAAGTATTACCTTTTGATTCTCTAGTTATTGGACGAAACCCAACCATCGTACTAAGATAAAACCTAATAGCTTGGATCGATAATTAAACTTTAAATTGTTGTTATCTATATCTTTTCCTAGCCATTACCCTTTTTTGGAGTAAGTAGCAATATCTAGGGGGGATCCTAATGTCTGCACCCATTAAGAAAATAATTATAATTAACATAAAGTAATATATACATGAGTGTAGATTCAAAACAACTAAAACACCTCCCCTACTTCATCAATCCACCAGTTTCCACAACCCTATGGGTTTTAGCGGCTCATGCTTATGAAGAAATCAATAATATTCATAATCGAAAGATTTAATTAAATCACAATGATAAGAAGTATAAAAACCAACAACTGTAATTGAACTAATAAACCGAAGTCAATACACGAGAATGCCAAGATCAAAATCGAATATTGGAACCAAAATATGTTTGTGAGTATCAAAACTGCATAACTCCTACTAAAAACACATAAGGGTGTTTATAGCACATAAAGAAACCTTAAAACCACAACTTGAATGAAATAGGAGAAAATAGGTTCGATGGCTACATATGGTCTATACCTGCGCTCTAACCCTGGGCACAGGTAGTACCTGCGGTTCTGACCCTAGGCGCAGGTAGTGGATAAAAAAATCCTGTAAGTTCAGCTCTTGGTATTTTGGACTTCTGGCAATTGCTTTGCCTACATGCGGTCTATAGGTCTTACATGCGACCCGTAAGTTGACTTAATAAGTGTGGGAAGTCATAATTTTAGCTCTTCCTTAATTATCAAACATGCTTTGATCACGAACAAGCCACAATGTGTGTCGAACATCCATAATTGCTCAAAATATTAGCCAAAAATACCTTTTTCACCTTTTCCACAAACTTAGCATCCAAAACATTATTTCTCGTAAAACATACAAAAAACACATCATATCTAACAAAATAACCTCAAAAACTTGTATATTTTTCTCGTTTTAAGCATCGAAAGTTCTATATTTCTATAGTGCATCATCCACCACTACCAACTATCATGTCAAACTCTTAGTATTTCCCTACTTCTTCAAGAGCCACTTTCGACTAAAGCATATAGAGTTCAATCCAAGAACCATGGCCTACATTATGATTCTGGTATATTTCAAGGCTCCGAACGAACAACTTCATTAGTAACAACATATGTTATATGTAAGTAACAATAAATACTACTTATTTTCAATTTTAACATATAGTACTACGAGTAGGGGCCAAGAACATTACCTTTTAGATGCAAAAACTGAAAGTGCACTACAAAGAAGTAAAGAAAACTAGTAGTTGGAACACGTATATATCCTTTTTGGACAAGTTGGTACCACAAACAATTGCAGATTTGGCTTTTTTCTAAGTGTGGGACAAGTTTATACTTTGAGAGGGAAATTTAGATTTCAAGGAAGAGAATGAAATTTTGAGGAATTGCTAAGTTAAAATGAGCTAAACATGGCAAAAATAGCAGGGGGGTAGGTCTAAGGTATTTTTAAAAACTGGTAGGCCCAAAATGTTTAATAAGACTTGGGAGAATAAATTGCCCACTTACGGTACCCACTTGTGGTCTGCAAGTGCTACATGCAGTCTGTTAGTAGGGATCGTATGCGGGTCCCCCTTATGGGGCAAGTTCCCAACTTTCTATATTTTTTATTATAATATGTACTCTGCTACTTATAAGGTCATAAATGGTATTTTTGACCCTGTAAATAATTTCTTAGATATCAGACCAGAAATAGTCCCCAAAACTCCTAAAAATTTCATCTTCATAGTTAAGCACAACTTATTTGGCCCACGTGAGACTTATGACCCTGATGAATTGGTCACAAAGTCCCCTTACTTGGATAATTATGAATGTAGCATTTTACCATATTTTGGGTAAGTCCATAATCTACAAACCTACAAAAAGACAAAACAAACAATGTGAACACTAAAATAGTGGGCTACCTCCTACCCAACACTTGATTTAATATTGCGAAGCGACGTGGCTATGTTGGTTATCAGAATTCACTAACAAGCCCATAGGTTTCCCCCCATAGAGCACTTGATTTAATGTTACAGTAGGATGTGGGTATCTTGGCTACTCAAAATTAATCAAGATATCCCAAATAATACCCTCTTATATCATCAGTACAATCAATAACTGATACCACTCTCATGTCGGTCGTCTACTTTATTTTTTTATGGACCTTAAATGTGACTTCTTCCTTGTTAACTTTGAATTTGAGTTCCCCCTTCTCCATGTCATCCATAGAACTATCTGTAGCTATAAATAGTCTTCTAAAAATTATAGGGATCACAAAAATTGACCTCATAATCCAAAATCACAAAGTCAGATAGAAAGATGAGGTGCTCTACTCTTACCATTACATTGCATGAAATGACAACGGGCTTCTTGATAGCGTGATCGGCCAACAATTGCCGCATAGTAATCGGATCAGGAGAATGCAAAACCAATTATCTAAATACAAATAACGACATCAGATTTATACTAGCTCCTAAGTCACAGAGAAACCTAGCATATTGGGAGTACCTAATTGTACATGGAATTGTGAATGCCCTGAGATCACCCTTTTCTATGCCATAGATCTTGAAGTAACTACACTACAATGGTGCATTCCACCCACATCCTCAAAACTCACATTCCACTTCTTGGTCACTAATATTTTCATAAACCTGGAATTACCAGGCATCTCCGTCAATGCTTCAAGGAGAGGGATGTCAAATCTCAAGTCTTTTATCATTTAAAAAAACTTCTTGAACTTCCCATCCTCTTGCTTCTTTTTTAGTTATTGGGGAAAATAAGAGAGAGGTAATGGGATTGACTTGATTACTGGCTTGCTTACATGACCCATACTGTTATCCTCATCAACTTTACCATCACTACCTGTTGCCTTTTCTGGCTCTACAACAAGTTTCTTGTCAATAGCAGTTTCATAATTCCTTGACACTTCCGCAGTAGGTAAATAAGGATCCACAGTAGTCATACCACTCTTTATGGTAATACAAAGAACATGACCGCCATTTTTTGGATTTTTGACAGTGTTTCTCGAAAGGGTACCCGACTGTCTCTAGTTCAATATTGCCAACATCTGCCAAAACTGGTGCTCTAACTGCTTATAAGCAGTCAAAATTTGACCTTTTGGTCCATCCCTTAAATGTCAACCCTAATTTGCATAAGTTTGTTCTCCTTGGTTTCTTGACCTTTGACCAGCTTGGTCAACATAGCCTTCATTCTATATTTTGTATGCCGGTTGCTTGGTGAAATGTACCTATCTCTCTTTTCTTTATAGTTAAACTTTTTGTTCAATCACCATCTCGCTCCCTAATGTGGTCCCAGTTTCTTTTTCCATAATAATTCCAACCTTGATTTCCTTGCACTTGGGTTTAGAAACCCGCCAACTTGTGATCAAAATAATTGGCTTCCTCCTCCTAATCAGACTTATAATCTCTAAAATCTAAACCCTATGCTTTTACTGTGTTAACTTTCTTGAAACTCGCTACCACAAACTATTTGCCAGCAACCCATGATTAGTCCTTAGCAACACAATTTCTTGCACTACTGAATTATTAACTACTCTATAGTCACTGGAGGCACCAATAGCATAAGTTCCAGAACCCTTCTTATCCTCCCGAGTTTGCCACCCTTATCTTGTGAGAGAAATTTTATCTAAAATATTTGAAGCTACTTCCTAGCGTTGTCTCATAAAATCTCCTCCATAGATAGTGTCTTCCAGAGCACTAGAACTGATAGTCAGGGCTCTATAAAATATATTCAATAAGGTCATCCCTGAAATCTGATGGTTGGGCACCATACTCGGCTTCTTCTTGAACCTGAACGAAGCCTTATACATAGACTCAGATTGCAGATGCCTGAAATTATAAATATTTTCCTTGAGCTACAATATTCTTGATGAAGAAAAGAATCAGTTTAAGAATTTCCTGCGCAACTCATTCCATATAGTGATAGATCATTTTGGAAGTTCCCCTAACCATAAAGATATTTCACCTATAAGCAAGAAAAGGAACAACCATGATCTAAGTGCCTCCTGATTCACCCCTATGTTTTTGTACCAACTGCAAATCCCAATGAAATTTGCAAGGTTCATATTTGTGTCATCAGTTGACAATCTGCAAATACTCTCTTCAAGTTTAAGAGCAAGATCATTGCACTAGTTATATAAAACTTGGCACCTTGGGTAAAACAAGAGAAATAATAGATCTAGTCTCTATTGGATCAACATACTCCAGATCCTCTTCATCATCCTTCTATGGCTACAAATAATGGTATGCAGGGATCATTTAGGTTCGGACACCTCAAACTCTATTCTTATTACCGCTGAGTTCTACTTAACGATCTACTTTTAGTCCATGCACAACCATCTCTGCCTCCTTTGTTATACACTGAGCATCTTTTTCCCTAATCTAATTAGAAGCTTATGCTAATAGCACCTCAGTCTAGTGGTCAATAATTTCTCAAACTCCTTCAGGAGGAGGGGGAGGCACCTGGTGTGTACTATTACGAACCCCTTTAGGAATAGCATCTCTCTTAGGGTTTGTCATCCTACTAGGTTTTTGTAGAATCCTTTCTGGATCTGGATTCAATGGGAGTAAATGATTGCCTCTAATATGTGTGCTAGGCATACACCAACGCATATCAAACTAAGAACAAGAACACAAAAACCTACAAACTGCAACAACTCTGATTCATAACTCAATACCGTATTCCCCGACAATGGTGCCAAAATTTGATAACGCCCAATCTACTCTTTCAATATGAAGACAATGTGGTCGTTGTCAAATATAGTAGCCCAACAAAGGATGGGGTTTAATCCCATTGTAATAAATGGAATTGTGGCTCATAACTGCGGCAATCAACAGGAAGAACGAGAAAAGTAAATGGGGGGATTGTTGTGGTAATATCAAACAACTAACAAAGATCAACTCTGGTTGTAATCAGTCATAAATGAACACTAGGATTCTATTCCCCCTTAATTCTAAACTCAGTATGCTTATCGTGTTTTATTGAACCAAGCTGATACTTTTCATGCAGAATCTGATAAGTTAAGAACTATCAACTGTCTTTTGGACTAGTTGATAGATTTCACCCTTACATTTTCAGTCGCGGGATGTCGCCTTAGTAACCCTTATCTTGGATCTCATTTAACTTTTACCTTTTGGGTCTCTAGTTATTATATGATAGTTAATGATCTAACTTATATAATACCTATTAGTGTTGATCAATGATTAATCTTCAAATTATTATTGTAATTATCTTTTTTCTAGTTACTACTCTTCTTTTGGAATAAGTATCAATAATCTAGGTGGTATCCTAATGTTTGTAACCGGATAAGATATCTATTAAACTAAAGATAATACAACATATGCATGGGTGTCGGTTCAGAACAATATAACACTTCCCTTACTTCATCAATCCACCAGGGTTTCCACAACCCTAACTAATAATTTTAGCTGCTCATACTTGTGAAAGAATCAACAATGTACATAATTGAAAGCATTATAGGAAATCACAATACTAATAACTAAAAACCAAAAACTTCAACTGAATTAACAATCAAACTTAATACAAAATAATTCCAAGACCCCATTTGAATCTCAGAATCAAAATACATGTTTGTAAGTATAAATAATGTGTCTGCTCTACCAAAAAACCGCATAAAGGGTATTTATAGTACATGAGAAAATCTTAAAAATCAAATCCCAAACTAAAATGGAAAAGAGGAGTCGTGGCCACTTACTTGGGACATAAAAGACCCGTATGTACTATATACCGTCAGCAAGAAGACCCAGATAAGTGTCAGAAAGTTTTCCTGCATCTTTGCACTATCTGGTTTTGACTTCTAGTACTTACCTTAGCCACTTACTCTCCACAAGTACAACATATGGTCCGTAACTCGACCCAAGTAAGTGCTAGAGTTTGGTCTATAACTTGACCCAAATAAGTGCTAGAGTCTTCAAATTCCAGCAACCAAAGTCTAGACTTCAATTTCTAGTACATGCTTTGGTCACAAACGCCTGATAAGTGATTTATACGCCTAAAAATGCTCTAGTATGTAGCCAAAAACTCTATTTTTTTATCTTTTTTCTATAATTTAGCATCCAGAACCTAATTTACTAAAAGACATCCCAAAAAACATCATATCTAACAAACACCCTATGAATCTTACATATTTTCATAGTTTTAAGCATCAAAATTACTATAAATTCATAGCACATCAGTTTCTTACACTAATGAAGGTTGCTTTATTTTCATTGGACTTAGTTTAAGCGCTAGAGAAAAATATCTAGCTTAGGATTAATGGTGTCTTGTTATACATTTAAGAATGGATTTAGATGCCACAGCCTATTCCAAGATAGTGTTTGACTTCTAATGTATTTCAAGAAGTTAGAAGTGGCTCTTTAACCTACCATAAGCTAAGTTTATTGAATAGTCATATTGAGACCATTATATGCTTATTAATGCTTAGAGGGTGCCCTTTTTAGGCATTATTAATGAACCTTGGTACTTTGGTCATGATGAATGACGTTAGAAGTAATGCCTAACGTTTATGCCATATGTATAATTTATTAGTTAATCTTATGACAAGATATTGATAGTTCTATTATTGTGTCTATTGATTGGGTTACCAAATATCCTATTGAATGAGCACATGACTATGATATTGTCTAAGTCATACATTATGTTATTGACTATGCTATTAATAAGTTATAGAATATGTCATGGATTTGGTATTGCTCAAGGTATTGATAAACTATCTTTACGCTAATGATAGGCCATTACATTAGCTATTAATGAGTCATTATTCATGAAATTACTTATGATTATGATCATGCTAGAAACATTCCTAATGATGATCTTAGCAATTGCTCCATGAATTATGTTAGAAGTCATGCTTATTGATTATATTAGGAAGTTATGCCATTAATTATATTTAAAATCATGATACTTTATTATATGATTTCTTATGATATTGATTTTTCCACCAAATATGACTATATATGTGCATTGATACCCTGCAAGGCCGGAGGATATTATACTAATATGATGATACCCATCAAGGTCGGGGGATATTATGATGATATGATGATACCCGATAAGGCTGAAGGATATTGTGATGATATGATGATTCTCGGCAAGGTCGGGGGATATTATGATAATATGTTGATACCCGACAAAGTCAGAGGATATCATGATGATATAATGTTACCCAGCAAGGTCGAACGATACAATGATGATATTGATGCCCGGCAAGGACGAAGAACACTATGATGATATTGATACCCGGAAAGTTCAGAGGACATTATGATGATATATATATCGTGCAAGGCCAGAGAGTGATTATGATAATGCATTATACTTGACAAGGTCGGAGGATAATTATATTAGAATGTTTATGCGTACATCTACTGGTTTCAGTATGGCTAGACCTATTTATGGTAATTATATGTTTATACCACTTAGGGATGCTGAGATTAGGGATGTTGACATTAGGGATGTCAGTTGTAGCCCAAAAGTGGTAAATGTTTGCAAAGTGGTATAGTTGATGATTAGTGACAAATAGGCTTAGTGGTGGATATTTATTTAAGTGGCTAATAATGACTAGTTCATAAATAAGTATTAGTTGAAAATGATGATTTTTAATAAATGATGATTGGTAATAGATGATGCTAGTGACAATTGATGGTTAGCTAACCATTGATAATTAGTGGCTATGTGGTAAATAAATTTTAAAGAATGATTAGAGGTTAAATGATGACTAGTAGTCAAATGGATTAGTAATAAGTGATGGTTAGATAGAAAATGGTGACTAGTCTATATTGAGGTTAAATTGCTAAATGATGATAATATTTTTGAATGTGAGTACATTGTCTAATGTTGGTGAATTTTGAAATCTTTGTAAATGGCTAGCTGATGATATTTGTGGAATAATGGTTATATGATGATGAAATTTATCCATGATATTGGTTGATTCCTTTATTCTTCTCTTGAGTGTACTCTCCAGTCGTATGGAAGGTTGTGACGAGTTCGTTACTTTTTTGCTCCAATTGGCATATAGGAGCCAATTTTGTAGTTTGTGGTTACTTGTGTTAATGTTTTCTGACACGCTATTATTTTAATTGTTTAAAATTAATGCACGACAATATTGGCATGTGTTAACACCTTATGGTATATTGTTACTTTTGCTTAATTACTTATTATGTACCACTATATTTGAGATGATTCAGGTTTGTTTCTTTACCTTGACTTAGTTATGTTATCTTGCATCTTATTATACTTGTATCATGATTTTTCTCAGTCAACCGATGATACCTATCGAGTACCCATTTTTTTAGTAATCATATTATACTTTTGTACCTTTTTGGTGCATATCTGAGTACTAACTATTATCGTTGATCAATGTTTATGTGATGACTGTTTTTTAGAGATAGGGTGAGCTCTTGGAGCTTGATCTGCCCATTTTTCTCTACCTTATTTTTAGTATTTTGTTTCGAGATGGATGTATTAACTATTCTAGACTTTGAGTTGTATTGATATTATTATATGCTCTTGTACTATCTCTACTAGGTCGTGGGATTGGTATCTTTTATTTACTATCTTTATCTACCTAGAACCTTTTCTTATTTATATATTGTGCTCTTAAATTTTACCTATGCTGGGCATTTCCTACCAAATTAACCCATTATATTAGCTCCGAGTTATGATTTAGGCTTACTTACTGGCAGGATTTAGTAGGTGTCATCTGACTCGTAAATCAGGTGGAGACAATGTACGATGGAGAAAAGACTAGTGTGAGGATGGTAAGAAGAGATTAAGAGAACTTTTCTATTTATACTGGGTTGCATAATGATCAACTCTAGTATATTTTTATTCGCCTTGATGCTGGATATATTGACAACATATCAAGGGGAGATATCTTAGTGTATGTTATTCGTTGATGATGAAGTGTTTTTTAAAGAAACCGGGGAGGAGTTAGTGATAAGTTGGGGTTCGGTGATAGACCCTAGAGTCAAAAGACTTTTGGTTAAGAAAGACCAAGATGGAGTATTTAGAGTGTAAGTTCAGTAATTTGATAAATAAGGCTAGCATGGTAGTGAAGTTGGATTCTCAGGCTATTCGAAAGAGAGATAGTTTCAAGTATTTTGGTTCTAGGATTTAGAGGAATAGAGAGATTAATGAGAATATCATGTACTGTATTGGTGAAGGTGGATGAAATAGCGTCTCACTTTGGGAGTGTTATGTGATAAGAAGGTGTCTCCTAAACCTAAAGGTAAGTTCTACAAAGTGGCAGTCCGGCCGACTATGTTGTTTGGAGTGGAGTGCTAGCAGTTAAGAACTCCCACATTTAAAAGTAAAAGGTGGCAGAGATAAGGATGTGGAGATGGATGTGCAGACTTACTTAGACGGATAGAGTTATAAATGTTGAGAGTAGCTTCACTAGAAAAAAAAATGTGGCAAGTAAGGTTGGGATGGTTTATGCATGTGATGAGGCGGTACACTAATAAGCTAGTATGGAGGTGTAATACCAATTGTACTGGGGGGTGCGGATTAGGTGCGTAGTTTCAACTAGATAATAAATACGTATGTATTTATTTTTATAATGAATATTATTGTTTGGAATAATATTCATTTTTATCTTCTTGACTTAAGATGTTTTATTAATTCATATTCTAAATTAGATATTATCGTGATTAGATTATCTAGTGTTTTAGGATCCTCGTTAGTAATATGTAATCTTTTGTATTCTAGGTATAAACTATATAGTTGAGTTTCTATTTCTTTTAATGATTTATTCTTTTCGTAAGATGTATCCATTAATTTATTTTATCCTATTGAAATTTTAGCAATTTCTGTGTAGTATTTTATTCTAACTTTGCTATATTCAATGCGTAGATTTATATTTTTTATCTGACTAATTAGTATTTGTTGTTCATGTATAACTAATTTTCCATCTGCATTAAATAATTTTTCGTACGTATTAAATAAATTATTACTTGTATCTTCCTTTTCTAAGGTTAAATTTATTTTAAGTAATTTTTCTTCTAGTTGTCTTTTTTCTATTTCAAGTTGATTTCTATAATTAACTTCTTCATATATCCAATTTTGTCTTTCTCTAATTTTCTTTATATATTCTAACATCTTTTAATCTGAATAATATCCATCTGGGTAATTATCTAGGTATAACTGTGCTATCCAATTCATAATTTCAATTTCATAGTTTAATACCTTTTCTAATATTATTCTCTTAATATCTATAATTTCTATATCTCTAAGTATATATAAGATTAAAACTTTAAGATTATCTATCATTTAAGATTGACTAAATATTTTATTATAATATTTTGTAGTTGTTTGTTTTAGCCTTAGTAGTTCTTGCATATTTTTATTAAGGGATTCTATATATTTTATATCTTTAAGTGCATACAAAATAAGTATTTTAAATTTATCTACCATCACATCAGATAAATAATTATTCATTTTCATAAAATTGTTTTTTTCAAAATATTCCCTTCAACCATGTACATAACAAAATATAGTCATCTTAGATTACTATATACTAGATTATTCTTAAATAACATGTTCTTCGGTCACTATTAGCATGGTAATCTGGATACTTTTCCCTTAAACAGCGCCTCTACTCTGGTTACTCCCCACCACGGCTTCTTGCCTTATTGGTTTCACCTTTAGGATGGCATAGTTCTTAGGGATCTTTCTCCGTTTCCACTTTGCTAATAAACTTCTTAACATATTATTCTTCGAATAATTCTACTATAAAGTAACTAACATGAATTTATTTTATCATATCATGATTGTTGGGAATTATGAATTTAGCTATTCATAATCATAAATAAATATACCTGTTCTGGTAGGTTTGATATTTCTGTGCTTTGTTCCTCCATAGATTTTTCCATTGATATATACCTGTTTTTTAACTAAGCAAAAATATTTATTGTGGACTTTGAGAGAATATTTGCTTCAACGCATGAAGGCTTGCTTTGCAATGCCTTCAGTTCTCTTTATTTATAGAACGAACTTTACAACTTTTCCAAGTATTTTTTACATGTGTCCTAAAGGATAAGAAAAGAAAACAAAAAAGGTTACAAAAAGTCTTAAAGGCTACTAAAGTCTATTACCTAAAAGTCTACTAAAACAAGAAAAGTCTTTACATAAATAGTAAAGTACAATAATTTAGAAGACTTTACGTAACTAAAATAAATATCTTGTCTCCGTTGTTTTTGTCGTATCTGTTGTATCTCCATTATTGCTCCTCTTATCTTTCCAGCTGGTGTTCTTATCTTTTATTCTAGCTGAACTGTTGGGACATCATTATCTCCTCCATTACATTTTGAACATCTGTGATCTGGATATTTGTGTCCAATAGTTTTGCAGTATCTGGTCAATAATTCTTCCGAAATAAATTTTTCCCTGATAGCTCTGGCAATAGGTTCTGTTTCTGGTTTAAGCAACGTGATAATCCATTGCCTAATAGTTTCCATATCTGCTTCTCGTAACTCTTTTGAATTCAAATATATTAATACATGATCTCTTGAATAGTAGTTCCATATGGGATTTTGTTTGCAATATGTATTTGCTAGCTCTTGTAAAATTGTAGATAATCCGATAATCCTCTTGTTTGCATAAAATTTTGGTATCTCGATTATGGGTATCTCTGGTTGTGAAATAATATCTTGTGGTATAATCATATCTCGTGTCATTCCTATCTTTACGACTTGTATAGGTTTTTTAACTTCATCAAATAATATCTCTGCTGGTGCCGCGTAAATTTTTATAAAGAACAAGGTACCTTTGGTTATTCTTTTAAAAATGATAAATGCTTCATATATCTCTGGTATAATGGATATCTCAGTTCCGTCCGTGGTATATACAGTACTAAGTAGTCCATATTCGTAGCAAGTTTTAACTATGTTTGGTTTGGTTTTAGGTAAGGCAATTAGTTTATTATATCCGGTCAATCTCTGGGTTATATAGTTTGTATCTGGTTCTTGGACATTTGTAGCTTTTGGGTTGCTATTTAAAAAGGTTTGTATATTGTAGATATTTTCTATGTATTTTTGGGATGTGTAGTTATAAACTTTTTTATCTTGGTTCGGACTATCTCGGTATGTGGTAATTTGTGGGGGTATAAACATGGGATCTTTTGATGTATTTGGGGTATATGGTTTTTCAAATATTTTATTCATATTCATGTTCTGGTATCTTGGTCGACTAGCTCTTTTGCTTGTACCTGCGGAAGTAGATAGATAAACGTTATGGGTTTTATGGAGTATCCCAACGTCTCCTTCTAGCTCTGGAATTTTAATGTCTTCCGATCGACATAGTTCTGCACACTGCTGAGTTAGCTGATTTGTAGCTATAGACTTCAGTTTATCTTCATTAGTCTTTAGCTTTTCTATCTCATTACCCATACTGTCCACTTTTATTGAAAGCGTAGTTAGGGTGTTGAGTATCTTTTCTAGAGTATCTTCTTCTATAATATCAGTCTGTGTAGCTTTGTCTTGATATGTAATCTGCAATAACATTTTTGTTAGTACTGATTACTTCAATTGTAAATGTAAAATTTAATATATTTAATACTAGTCTCCGAATTTCTTTTGTTGTAACTGAATTTTGTATTTTCTTTGTTAGCCACCAGCGTACTTGTGTATTATCTGTTCGCACAATAAATTTGTTATATACAATATATGGCTCAAATGCTAACAAACATTTATATAATGAACATAATTCTTTTCTATTTATTTCCCATTTTATTTCTGTCTCGTTGAACGTACCTGAGTAATATCTACAATGGTGTTCTATTTTTTCTGCTTCATATTTATATTTAAGTACTCCTCCGTAACTATATTCACTGGCATTTGCTTCTACTATATATATAAATTTTCTATTTTCATCTGGAAATTGTAATTTTGGTAATTCTTTACAAAGTATTTTTATTTTTTGATCTTGTTTTTTATCTTCTTCATTATAGTTATATTCTATATCCTTTTTTAATTTTTTCTGTAGTGGTTTTAAGTTTTATGCTAATTTTGGAATATATTCTCTTACTTGGTTTACTAATCCTAAAAATGATTGTAATTTCTTTTTCGTATCCAATTCCTCTTTCGAATTTACTATTTTTTGTACTATATGTTGTTGCATTTTTACTCCACTTTTATCTATTTGTATTCCTAAAAATTCTATTTGATTTTTCATAATTTCAGCTTTCTTTTTACTTAAACTTATTCCCGAATTTTCTATTATATCCGTAAATTGTTCTAATAATTTTAAATGTTCTTCTTTGGTCTTTGTATATAATAGTATATCGTCTATATATACTATACAATTAGGTAGTTGTTTAAAATAACTATCCATAAAATGTTGATATCTACCTGGTGCATTTTTATATCCAAATGGTAGTACATTCCATTCATAAAATCCTTGTGGGACCGTAAATGCGGTTAATTCCTTAGATTCTTCTTCTAACTTTAGATGGTAAAATCCTAATTTGCAATCAAATTTACTAAAATAATTATATCCTTGTATTTGTCTTATTTTTAATATCTTATTTGGTATTGGGTAATTATAAGTTATTGTTTTTGCATTTAAATTTCTATAATCAATAACCATTCTACTTTTTCCTCTTTTTTGTTCACTATGTTTATTTACTATAAATGCTGGGCTATTATGTTTACTATTACTTTTTTGTATATATTGTTTCTCTAATAATTCATCTATATGCATTTTAAATTCTTTTAAATCATCAAAATTATATGTTAATGGTTTTTGGGTTATTATGCTATTTTTATCTATTAATTCAATTTTTATAGTAGTTTTATGTTTTTTCCCATCCTTTTAATGGATCTTCACTATATAATTGTTCTAATTTTTTCTTAATTATTTCTATCTTATTTATTGAAAATATAGTTATTTCTGTTTTATTTATCGAAAATACAACTAATTCTATTGTATCTTCATTATTTTTTATATTTTCTAACTTTGGTGTAATTTTTTCACTTCCTTTTATCCAATCAGTTTTCTTTCTTATTTTATTATTAACTCTTTTTGCTCTTACTTTTTGTTTACATGGTGTTGTAAACCACCAGTCTGTTCTAGTTATTATATGTGGGTATAATTTATCTAGAAACGGCATTCCTAAAAGTATATCTTTTGATGTTAGTTCATAATTATAAATTTCTTCTATTGTTAATATTTTATCCCATACTTGTGTTTTTACATTCTTAGCTTTATAAGTAATTAAGCTTCCTTCGTTATTAAATCCTTTAACTATTATTGGTGTTTTTAATTTATCCCATTTACTTTCTGGTAAACAATTATATCTACATAAATTAGCTTCTGCTCTTGTATCTATCATAGGCGTATAATATCTACTATAATATCCTTCTACTACTATCTTCATTAATACATATATTTTCACTTTATGTTAATGCTCTTCTTAAGAATAATTTCTCTCTGTTATATGTTATAGTTAATTGTGTATGTTCTATATTATATGGTTTTACTTGTTCTAGCCATTTTATTCCTAATATTATGTCTGTTTTTTGCATTTCTTCTTTTACTTCAAATTCTATTTTTATTTTTCTTATTCCTATTATTATTTCTTTTTCTGCTATATTTTTAGTATTTATTAAGCTTCTTGGTAGATCTGGGCATATATTATTGTCGGTTTTTATTTCTTCATTTTTTACTAGATATTTTGCTATATAATTTTCTTCTTGTCCTGTATTTAAGAGTATTAAATATTCTTTTTCATTTACCTTTCCTGTTATGTAATAATGGTTTGAATTATCCATTGAACTTGTTTCATAACTTATTCTTTTTGATGAGCTTGATGATTCCGGTTTATCATAAGTTGTTCTTTTTGTTGTACTTATCCTATCATTTATTATTTCTAGATTTTCTTCTACATTTATGTCTCTATAGCTATAATCATTATAATCTATCGTTTTTACAAATTGTTCAAATGGGCTATCTATTTGTATCTTATTAATCTTATTTTTTCCTGTTATTTTATGTTTTGTTGTTAATACATATAAATTTTTGCATCTTGCTGTAAATATTTTACTTCCTGGGGTTAATTCTATTCCTGATATCTTCCAATATAATACTAGTGATTTATCTATATTTCTATCTGTTACTGCTACTGAATAATTTGCACTTATTATAAATTTAAATTTTTGGTATATTAAATTTCCTTTTATGGCAGTTATTATACTTTTTTCTATAGGTTTTATAATTCTATCATCTGCTAAATATAATTCTATTGGTGTATCTATTCCTTCTCTAAAACATGCTTTTATTAATATTTCTGTACCTCCAAGGTGTACATATTTTATTGGGTCTCTACTTTTTATATCGTTTATTTCTTTATTAATTATTCTTTTTGTTACTAGTGGTATACTGGCTTTACCTTTTGCATATCTACAGTCTATTACGTGCTCTTTTTGACTTACTACATAATATTCTTCCTTTTTTCTAGTAAATATATTTTTTATTGTTGGTATTTTAAATATTTTTTCTACACTTAAGTCTAACTCTTTTCCTTTTATTTCATCGAATACATTGTTATCAAATATTATTTTTTGATTTGTTCCTTCTTCATTTAAATATTCTTCTTTTGTTAATATTTTTATATCTTCTTCAGTCATTTAATTCATCTAATTCACTATCTATTTCATTATCTGTTTCATTCTCTGAAATTTCATATATACTGTCTTCACTTTCTAATTCGTAATCTATGTAATCTATTTGCATATATTCTGTATTTTCTATTTTTATTTCTGATATTTGTTTATTTTTTGGGTTTTTAGGTAATTTACAATCTCTAGCTAAGTGTCCTAACTTTCCACAATTATAACAAGTACATTCTTTTATAGATTTTTTCTTTCTATATGGTCTCTTGTTTTTATAATTTTTTACATAATATCTTTTTCTTGGTTTTTGTATTTATATTTTGATTTTTTGTATTTCTTATATTTCTTATGCCTTTTTCTTTTCTTATAATATCTTTCTTCGCATCCAAATTGAGGTGCTATTTTATCTTTGCAACATGCTAAATTTCTTATTAATGTTTTTTCCATTTTTAATAATTCTATAGGTGTTAATTTCATTATTCCTTTTTTCTATCTATTTCTTCGTTTTCTCTTTCTATTCTAACCATAGCTGTCAATTTATCTTCTAATTTTAATTCTTCTTTTTCTAGCATTAAATATAAATGTTCACCTATTTTCTTATATCTTCTTCCTAAATTAGAAAATACTATTCTTATTTTTAATCCTTCGTGATTTTCATATATTTTTTCGTCTATTATAAATTCTTCTTTGTTCATTTTATTGTAAATAGTTCATGTTGATATATATATTCTAAACTATCTATTTGTGATTCTAAATTTGATATTTCATTTTTTTGTGCATTTATTGAGTTTTTACTAACTCCGGCAAATATATTATAATTTAATCCTTTTGTTCTTATTTTTAATTCTTTACGTTTTTCAGATATAGTTTGTTTTAGTTCTTTGTATTTTTGTATTTTATTCATTCAAACAATATTTATAGTATTTTGGTGGATATCTAAATCTAATTTTATCATAATTAGGTGGTATATGTCTCATTCTTCTAGATTTTAAATGGGTTATTAATTTTGCTTCAATACTAGATATTAAGGTAATTAGGTAAGCTAATCTTTGTGGGTTTTCTTTTGTTTTATTTAGTCTTATATATTCTGAATAATTACTAATTAAAGATTTTTTAATTTTTCTAAAAGCTTCTCTGTTTTTAAATGGTCTTCTCATAATTAATTAATTAATTGATTGATTATTGTAATTTTTTCATAAACTCTAAATTCAACTCTAAATTCAACTCTAAATTCAAACATATATATTACTTCTGCGTTTTTTAAATAACTGCGCTCTGATACCAATTGTACTGGGGGGTGCGGATTAGGTGCGTAGTTTCAATTGTAATTGATGGTTTTAGATGGGGTAGAGGTAGGACCAAGAAATATTAGAGGGGAGTTATTAGGCATGACATAGAGTAGTTATAGGTTACAGAAGACATTACCTTGATAAGAAAGTATGGAGGACACGGACTAAGGTACAAGGTTAGCGGGTTGGAGTGCATCCTTGCTAGTAGGGAGGTGTGCTTTGTTTGTTAATATAGTTGTAGTCATAATATAATGGATATATCTTGTAGTTTCTTATTCGTGGTGTTTTGGTGATTTTTCTGATTTGGGATAGATAGTTCATAGATTATTATGTGGGTCTCTTGTTTCTTTTGTTATCTAGTGGTGTGCTACCATATTTTGTTGTTTGATTTTATCTTTTATTCTTGTTATACTATTATTTTTCATGAGCCGAGGGTCTATCGAAAATAACCTCTCTACTTCATTTGAGGTAATGATATGAATTGCGTACACTTTATCCTTTTCGGACTCACTATGTGGGAATACACTGGGTATGTTGTTGTATTACTGTTGTAGTATTGAAAACTTTGAGATATATGCCTTTTTCCTTAATGTAGCTAAAACTTGTCTAAGTTAAAAATCTATAAAATCGTAAGTTTAATATAACTGAAACATGCTTGTAAAACTAGTTATACATGCAATAAGAAAACTAGATAAAATATTATATTCTAGTACAATGACCCAAAAGTGAAATTATTCTTTTAAATGTTGAGGAAAGTTTAAACATGAAAAAATTCAATCTAAATAAAATTGTAAGTCATGTACAAGTTATACAAAAACTATTTTTGTGGGAGGTTCTATAAACCGACAAAAGCCATGTGAGAAAACATGAAATCTAACGTATACATCCCGTTGAAGGACACAATATACCTAGACAATGGTATAAATCCATGACTAACATGGATCTACTAAACAGATGCCTCAAGGGCTAAAATATACCTACAGTGGAACGTAGTTCTGAAACTTTGGTTACCCGGAATCCTAGTTCACTTGGTGCTAAATACTACTCCCTTATTTGTATACTATTCATTCATAGATAGCTGAAAAATATGTTTGTCTAATAATAAGCATGAAACTAGTTCAATTTATCTGATTAACTGAAGTTTTGAAATTTGGAACTATCCATGCTAACTTTTTAATGAAATTTGGGATCATCTATTCTTAACATGCCAAGTTATACTAAAATTAGATTGAAATCTATCAAATTATTTATATTAGTTCATCAAATGTAATATCTTAATTAAGGCAGCTGAAGTCATACATAATCAGCTTTATCAGTAATCAAAATCATATAATAACTTAAGAAAACTAAATTTCATAAGAAATACATAATCGAGTATAAACCTTAAATCAGGAATTCATATAATCATAGTTGAAAAGTTGATGTTTCTGGGCATATGGGCAAAAAGAAATTCTTACTAAAAATTCCACATACTGAATAGAAGAAATATGGTATTAAAGGCTTGAGATTCTGATTTTGAGAAGAACCCTAGACTTAGGCTACCTGAATCGCTCTCCTGTTTTACTCTATGTATAAATAGGTGAGAATGAGTGAAAGATTTTATTTTAACCTTTAAAACCCCTATAAGGAAGCTAAAATGACATAATTTAGGGGTTAGGATAGTAGGAAAAAACAAAATAGAGCTTTAAAAATTGTGTATAAGTTTTGGTGTCTGATACCACGACTGATGTAACAAGTCGTAGCTTGGGAGTATGATTTGTGATATAATTTGTGGTTTCATGCCTTTATTTACACTTCTATAGACACTCAGTATGCGTCTAGTTATGAATCATACCTTCAACGTATGAACGGTACTATTGAGTCATGACCCATTGCTTGATAGTGCTCCACTAAAATGTTCATAACTTCTTACTCCATATTCGAATTAATGAATGATTGGTGGCATTGGAAACAAAAGTAAAAAATTTGATAGGTATTGGGACACATAACTCTTCACATATTGGGAATAATGATTGTTTGAAGTTGACTCTAGTAGAATCTCACACTAGAACTTAGTTGGTAGAGGAGTTTTTTACTCAACTTTTTGTTAGGGACTTATTTTGACCTTAAATCATATTCAATGAACTTTTAAAATTTGGAAAAGACCTTTTTAAATAACTTCTAAAATTAGACTGGGGGTATTCCACGACTCACTCTAAAAGAGAGTACCATAAGTGCATAGTACGAATCGTACAATGAATGTATGGATCATACCATGGAGCGTAGGTAGTGGGGACTTTACTGTCTAAGGGACAGTATACCGTGAGTCATTCCTTTGACTCGTGATCTCACTGTACGAATCCTACAGTGAGTCGTATTGATATGGGACTGGAATTTATCAGCTTGTTTTCTGAAATAGGTCTGTGTTTAAGCATGGTAAAGTTTTGGGGTGTTACAGATACTATCTATTGTTTTTCCCCTTTAATATAGATGGTAGATAATGAATGTTTGGTCGAACTTTAAGAATATTTTATAAATGTTAGATTTAATCGTATTATTCTGATATCTCGATTATCGTATTATTTTATTGTTGGTATTAGTTTTTGTTATGTTTAATTAAGTCGTATTTCAATCTTTCTTATTCTACTATAAAATCAAGGATTTATGAAAGGTTATGTTGGGATAGTTTTTGAAAATTGAAAAAATTGTTATTGATTCTAAAGTTTGAAATATTAGGACTTCTAATATATTATAAATAAGAAAATATGAAGAAGTAAATTTTAGTTAATTTTAAAATACCAAATATTAGGAGTTCTTGCATCTAATAAACGTAGAGATTTAATAGCTATAATTTTAATTAATTTTAAAATTTTAAATATTAGGATAATAATTAAATCACATTTATAGTTATTTAATTTCCTTAATTGTACAATTTAGTAACTCCTAATATTTAGGAATCCACGATGAAAATTTCATATTTAAACACAATTAGATTTAACGAAGAACACTAGCCAATAAATTTGATTAGAGAGAATAGTGGACTCTACTTACCCTTACTATCATTTTTGATAAATATAATTGAATATACTTTAAAGGTAAAATTATAATTATCTATGTTTGAATATATTTACTATTAAAAGTTTTTTTTTTTTATTTCTCATCCAATGTCTGGTACCCGTATTGAGTCCGACTAATCACACCGGATAGAGCCTCATTCAGGGGTAACGCTCTCTACCAAGGATTTCTATTAAAGTTACTAAGTACGTAAGAGGATAAATATTTTTGTCGTATATGTTTTTATAAAAAAATTAAAAGAGAAGAAATACTTTTGTTGTAAAGTTTTCTATTTTTAATTTTATTTTATTTTACAACTCAAAAATAATATTTAATAGTAATATTTTTTGGAGAACAATAAAAGAGATTTATTTTACATAAAAGAAGTATGAAAAAATAAATCATCAACAAGTTTGGTCTTTACATCAATCATATTAATTCTCTCCTATTACACATTTGTTTGTTCTATTTTTTTATTACGTCCAAAAAATAATTTATCTTTCTTTTTGATAATTTTTTAATTTAAATTTTTTCTACATGATCTTATTTAGTACCATAAATTAAATGATATTTTGACCAGGGGGACTATGTTGTATATTTATGAAATTATAAATAAACAGGGTAATTATGCGGAAAGCTATTTATACCGTACATTTAAGCGGTATAGAAAATATTTTTAGCTTGTAAATACAAGAAATATTCTTGAGCTCTAATCATTTGCATTTCATGTATAATCCTTCCTACACGGAGACGATGTTGATCTACAGTTTCGTAGGCTTGTACTAATTCATTGATAGATTCATCAAGATTATTCAAGGCTATTATATGTTTTCATAACTTTTTTTGAGCTATCTTTAGATGAAATTGGGCCTCAATCATCATCCTTTATTATTTTTACTTATTGTATATGTATGATTAATCAAGATGATATATTTTCTATAGGGACTTAGTATCTAAAGTAATATGCAATATATAGATTAATAACATGAATATAGAATTTAAAAATATGTTATTAAAATTATGAAGTAATGATGTTTCTGCATATACCTCCTTTTCTGCTCCTTAAAATAGTTTTATCACCACCGCAATAGTTCTCTTTCGGGCAATGAATAGTATTTTCGTCGTTACTGTTCCTCCATCTGCTGAAGATCGCAACCTTCTCTCAGAATTATTTTAAAGATTAGTAAAGAGGGTATAAAATAATGTTCTTTATTCATATACACAAAGAAAAATTCTATATTCAAATTTTTCTTCTACATATTCACAATATCACTTTAGATACCTTTTCCTTGGGGGAGAAGTGTGTTTACTTTTGCTCAAATATATCTAATATTTTTTTCTAAGGATGATAGTATAAATATAGTCTATCTTCTAAGACATTTTCTCTCCTTTTAACTCTCCTTTTAATATGGAAGGATGAGTAAGATTACAATTATGCTTTTTTATGGGGTATTCCTATAAAATTACATATTTTTCTTTCAGTCCTGTAATAGTGCTTAATAGGATAAGATTTCTTATCTATGAAGATCTTTGAAGATAAGATTCTCCATTTGATAATGTAAGTACTTACATCTGTCTACATTATCAAGTTGTCTGATTCTGACTCATTTTTAATTTTCTGACATGTTGTCTGAGTCTTCTTCTTCACAAGTTTCTTCATTTTCTGAAGCTTTGTGTTTGTGACCTAGAAATTTGTAGTTAAGTTCTCAAGTTTTTTCTATGAATAAATATTGATGAAGTTCAAAGTCAAGAATTTTTTCCTTTAGAATCTTGTATGTGGCTTTTCCATTGATGATTAAGGTCCAATTTGTGTCTCCATCAACGACGTTATAATTATCATTGAAATACTTCTTGAGAATGTTATATAGCGCTTTCATTTTCAACACCTTGTGAGTCTTAATCTATTTTTTGTTTAAATATGGAAGATTCTTGTCAACACCTGTTGCACTAATATTGACTGTTTTTGTTTTTCTACTGCAATATAACTAATATTTGAAAAATAGAGTTGTTCATCCTAGAATTCCAGTGACATGCTAAAGAATCTTCAATGTATGTCTTCTCCTTCAGTGTAATTTTTTAAGGTTGTTACCGAATGAGGCGGTATCTTTATTACTTTTGTCAAATTTGGATCATTGTAAATTCTATCCAAGAAGCCGAATTTGAATAATATGAAGGTAAATTCAGGGGATCCTCCTAGAAATATTGAAATTTGTGAACACAAGAATTTTGTTCCTAGAATTCAAAATGTTTATTCACTTTCATCTAGAAGGCTATAAATTATCCTTGTGAAAGCAAGATATTCTTCTTCTTTTGAATGGCAAGCTCCAACCTGAAAAGAAGAAAATATTTTTCCTCTCTGACAGGTTTTGTTAGTGATTTTTTATGGTTTCTTAAAAATAATTTCAATCTTATCTACTTTGATGTCAATAGGGTACCTTCTTTTTGCCTTGCTTTTGCCTTGATTAGATGACTCAAGCTTCAGCATATCTTTGCTTACCAATGAGATAGTTTTGGCACTAGATGCTGGTGGGACATCTCCTTCCACCCTAGTGGGGTTGATATTTCCTTTTGTACAATTGTCCAAATATTCATAGGAAAGTTAGAATTCCTCTATAATTTCATATTGATCAAAATTAACTGATTTACTCATATTATAGTTTTTTTTCTTTCCAGACAATTCAGTTATTTTGTCTCGAATGTTAAAGAGACTCTGAATTTTGTCACTATAGCTTTTTCAAATTTAAATATTTTTTCGAATATTCTGCTAATCAGAATTTGAGTTCTATTGTCTATATTGAACATTTCTTGAGAGAAAATCTGCAAAAAAGTTGTCAGATCTTTTATTTATTTTAAATTTTGAAGGAATAAAATGGTAGTAGTACCTATCATCTATGTAGCCTTATGTATTGAGGTTTGGAAGGAAGTTTCTTAAAAATCAAACCTGATACCTGTGTATTATAAGTCTTGATAATAAATTGCTTGGGTAATAAGAAAGCTGAATTTTTTTTAATTCTTCAAACAATTGCTAATAGTACTTTTCATTAGTATAATATTTAACTTCCTCTACATTAAATGTTCTACTAGTATATCTACAGATTTTATTTAAATTCTTTTGTAGAAATGCACCCTAGTAATAACCGGACGCATGGTTTGTAGGATCAAATTGTCCTCTCCCTCTGGTACTCTATGTTTTGGTTGAGTAGAACATTCTCCTTTTAGATTTTTGACATATTGTGTATGTTCTCGGTCCATCCTAGTCTATTGAATTTTCTAATGAGTTTTCGAAGAATGTTTCTTGTCTTTGCAAGATTTGGGATATTTTCTCCTGCATAATTTAAATAACCAAAAAACTTTTGTATTATAGTTTTATTGTTAATTTATCTAGAAAAATTTTAATCTTTTTGAAAATATGAGTATGAAACTCTATTCCATTTTTTAAAATACTTGTTCCAATAAATTCTATTTCATTTTTATTTATTTCAGCCTTTTTGGGCTTAAAATAATAATATTTTTAAAACATTTTGGAGAATATTTTTAAATATGTTAGATGTTACTGATATGTTTTGGAAGACACCAAAATATCATCAATATTGACAGTTAAAAAATCTTTTTCATAAAATATTTTATTCATTTTTCTTCAAAAAATTTGTGGGGCATTTTTTAGTCTGGACGACATTACTATCCATTCATAATGGTCATTAGGAGTACTAAATATTTTTAAAGGAATTGACTCCTTTTCTATTTTTATTTGCTAAAAAACACTTTTGCAGTCAGAATTTTGAAAATTAATTTTTTTCTTTAGCAAATTAATGAGATTATTTTTGTTAGAAATAAAATATCCATCAAAAACACAGTTTTTGTTATGCTCTTTATAGTTAATAACCTTTCGAGTGTTACCTTTTTTTTGCTCTGCATGATTTCTTACCATGAATGTGTGACCGCTATGCAGGTTTTTGCTAGGTCTAGTTAACTTTAAGTTAACTAGCTCTTGAATCTATATTTTGAATTCAGTTTTATCTTCTTCATTGTAGAGCTTGGGTCTTACTCTTATAATGATATTTGGTTCTTTGAGCATTAAAAATGTTTCTTCTTGATTAATATCCCATTTTTCTTAAGGGTTTTCTCCAAAAGATTTTTGTAAGATACTCTTTATCCATTCTAGATTAATATATTTGCAAGAATAATTTTTTGGATTTTTTAAGAATTTTCTTTTGAAAATTTCTTTTCCTTTTTTCAAAACATATGGATTATGTTTTCTTGGAATTTATATAAAATGATTACATGAGTTTTAACACTAATCATGTAAATTATTTGGTGATAATTGAAATTGCTAAATAAAATCATTACCCAAAAGTAGGTCTGTTTAAACTTTATCATAAGCATAAATATTCTTTTTACAAATAATTATTTATCCCAAAATTATTTCTACATTTTTCTTTGAATGTATCAGTTTTTCTCTGTCACCTGTTATACTTACAACTAAAACGTTAGTAGTATTGGTATCCCAACCTATAAAAAAGAAAGATTTTGTCAAACTGACTTCACATCCATTGTCAATTTGACCACAAGTAGTCAAATCTGTATCATAAGCAGTAATTTATATGAAAACTAATACGTGAAATGGGGTTTCTCTATACATTTTCTTTTGGAATAAAATAAGTTTTACTGTCCAAAGTTAGTTCTATATCTTCCTTTTCTATATTATAGTCATCTAGAATATTAAGAAACAAGCCCCCCAATATTATGTTATAATCATTTTCATGATTAGTGACATAACATGGTACTATTCTGATAGTATCTAACAATATAAGTAGTTTGACCATTTCTATATAGATATAATTATTTCTCAAATATTTTGTAGGTGTATGGCGTACCATTATATATGATTAGTCCATCCAAGATTCTTTTCTTGATGTGATTTATTATTGCTCCTGATTGTATTAGAATATTTTGTTTACACTAGTCACTTCTATTAAAGAATCTCCCTGCAACTTTGGTGTGATTAGTTTTTATTTTCTTGTGGGAATACTCTAATGACATTGTTTTTATTGAATTTCTTTCATAAAGGGAAAGTCTAGCAATGGCGCTTGAACTTTCTGTTTGCTGTGTTTTTTAATAATGAATTTCATATTCTTCTGGTATATCTGCTTGTTGAATTTTTTCTTCAACAATTCTGGAAATTCTTGCACATTCTTGTTTAATTTCTGCCATACTTTAAATTTTGTAGACATTATCATAATTTGAATTGGTAACTATAGATAGAGCCTAGTAGTAGATGCTCATAATATGGTTACCTAGTTTGAACAAATCTTTTATGTTTACTTGAAAATAAAGAATTAAGGCATCATTAAAATCAACGTCTTTTAATGATATACAATTCCTGGTATAGTAGGTAAAAAATAGTTTGTTATATGTCAAATTTTCTTCTATTATTCCTATATTTTCTTCTTTGGCATTTATGAATCTTTCGTCTAAAAGGTTGATAACTATTTGACAATTTATTTCTTCCTTGAATGTCGATTTGACTAAAATTTGGATTTCTCCTAGATGGACGTAATTCATCTTTTTTCTTTTTCCTTCTGAAATTTATCTTAATATCTAATCGATCGTGGGATTTGTCAAAAGATTCAGCTTATGTATTCCAATTGTGTGGGTGATTTTAATTATCTTTTCTACCTCTAAATACTCATGATAAAGATATTTTATTCCTAGAAAATATTCTTTGCATTTTGTTGAATACATTATCTTCGATTTTAAGATTAAGCCTTAAACCATGAATTTTCTTTAATGTTTCTCCATCATATGTTGCTTTTAGTGCATATCCTCGCTAATCTTCTTCGGTTTCAATAACCTGAACAACTTTATTTTCTTCTCTTTCTTCTATTTCTTGATTCATTATTCTTAAATAGAACTTCAATCAGAGAATACTTCGAAATGTTCCATATAGAAATTTTTACTCTCTATAGAAGCTATTGATTCTAGATCACAATCTATCTCTTCTCTATCTAATTTTGAGATTTTAACCTTTTTCTTGTTACATCCTTAACTCTTATGACCTTCTTCTCCATAGTTGTAACATTTACATTTTCATAGAATATACAAAGATGTCATCAATAACACAATTATGAATAAGTCTAAAAACTAATGAAATATCCGATTCATAAGATCTATGGATATTTCTGGTGCATTAGTCAAACCAAAAATCATCACCAAAAACTCGAAATGACCATACCGGATTTGAAAAGTAATCTTAGAGATATCCACCTCCCTATTCTTCAATTGATGATAACCCAATTGAAGGTCAATCTTAGAAAAGTACCTTTCACCCTACAACTAGTAAAACAAGTCATCAATCCTAGTAAGATGATACTTATTCTTCAAAGTCACCTTATTCAACTGGCGAGAATCTATACACATTTGAAAGGACCCATCCTTCTTATGCTCAAAGAGTACTAGTGCACCCCACAGGGAAATTCTACGACAAATAAAACCCTTCAATAAGACCTTTCAACAGCTTCTTAAGTTTTTTCAATGTAGTCAAAGCCATTCTATAGGGAGGATTAGAGATAAGATGAGTGTTTGGAAGAAGATCAATTCGAAAATTAATTTCTCTATTAGGAGGAACACTATGAAGATAATTAGGGAACACTTCGAGAAACTCACAAACCACAGGGACAGATGGCAAGGAAGGACCCTTAAAATTAGAATCTTTAACCCAAACCAGGTGACACAGGAACCCTATGAAAATCAATTTCTAGTCTCTAAGATATAAAATTAACCTTCCCTTAGGCACTAGGGAACTCCCTTTCCACTCAATCATTGGTTCAATCCATCCCCAAGATAACATCAAAATCTAACTTCCATAACTCCATCAAATCCACCAATGTCTCCCTATTGCGGATAAATACCACACAACCCCTATAGACTCTCTTAGCCACAATAGAGTCACCTACTGGGAAAGACAAAGAAAAAGGACCAGGAATACACTTTGGACCAAAGCCAAAATGAATTTCCACATAAGGAATAACATAAGATAGGTTAGGCCTGGGATTTTGCAGATAATACGCATCATGAGAGAAACTTTTTAGCATACCAGTAACAACATTATGAGATACCTCATAGTCCTGATGGGTGGTAAGAGAATACAAATGATTTTAAATAGTGGCGGAGCCATAAGTACCACTCTTTGGTAAAGGAGCTGAAAAAGAAGCAACCGAGACTTTATTAGCCTCAATAGGAACATCGACTGAAGGATAGTTCCTCTAAATATGGCCAGGTTGGCCATATTTTAAACTCTTATTTCACCCCCCATCACAAACATCACAATGCAACTGACCATAAAATCTGCAAGGAGGATACGACGGAGCTGACTAGGCTCTACTGGCCTATGATTAGGTATCTTTTTCCATAAACCCACTGTATATCTGAAATCAATAATCACTATATGGCTTAGGATATGGAGCACTATCCATAGAATAAGAACCAAAATTCCCCCACTTCTTCTTAGACCATTGCCTGCTATCTCTACCTCTATTTTGCTAGCCTCCACCCAGCTCAGAATACCTAGACCTCTTACCTTTCCTTTCCCTTATTTTGACTTGTTTCTTCTTTTCATCTTTAACCTGTTTCATATAAATATCAAGCCTAGTGATATCCATGTCACTATATAATAAGGCAACCTTTCATTCTAGCACCAAGTCCTGAGAAAAGCCCAAAGCAAACTTGATTATCTTAGCCCCCATTCTTGACACTAGCTCAATAGCATAAATAGACAACTGGTGATATTTTAGGGCATACTCTTTTATGGACATACTACCCTATTTTAGATTCACAAATTCCTTAACTTTAGCCTCCCTCAACTATTGAGTAATGAAATGATTTAAGAAGGCACCATAAAACTCATACCATAATTCTAACTCCACATCATAACTCTTAGACTAATCCCACTCCTAATAAACTGGTATTCCATATCCTCCAATTGATACGCGGAAAATTCTACAACTTTAAGGCTAGAAGCATGCATAACCCTAAATATCTTCTCTATCTCATCTAAAAATCCTTGAGGATCCTCATAAATTATCTGACTTGAGTAACCTCAGAGAAGCCTGAGGAGGATGGGTAGGGACCGATGGAACTCATTGTAGGGTAGTACAATTAGGAGATGGACCCTAAGATTAGATATAAACTCTATAAGCAGAATGAGTTTCGTCCATATTATCCTTAGGTTGGATAGAAAAGGCTGCACAGGCATCAGATCTTTAAGGAGGCATGATCTAAAATGTGAACTAATGGAAATTAGAAGCGATTCCAACACCCTAGACTCTATAGTTCAAAAGTAGAACAACAAGAAAGGAAAACATTCCTAAATGTCTCATAGCCTCTCCAGCATAGATATGGCATATTACACCCCCATGAAAGAGACTCAATATGACATGGATTTGTGGATAATCTATTAATCATAAACCTAGGCTCTGATACTAACTTTGTCATGACTCAAACTAGGCCTGGCCATTTTGGGTATCTTAAATCCACCGAGGGCTAGACACCACCTCTTTTTCCTAGCCAAATAGAACATAATACACTACTAATTGGATGAATTCCGAATGTATAATAAGATAGAGTAAATAGTAACTCAAAGTCAGAGAATGTTAAAAATTAATGCCCAGTACACAATAATCCATAAAGCCTCTTTAAGAGAAAAAAAAGCCTACATTAGTACATTCCCCCGACCCTGACAATGAGAAAGTAAATGTGAAGTATTTAATTCTAATTTATAGAAGGAAAATTGATGGAATGATGAAATCTTTCGGAGAATGAAAGATTACCATTTCACCGCAAATGGCCGACTCTGAGATCACCTATAACTGGGAAGGAAAAGTAGAAGTGCCTTTGGACTCTACATCGCATGGGGATACATCGTCCGTAGATGGTTAGTGAGGTGAGTACGAGAATGTAACTCAAGGTAAGGATAAAGTTGTGTCAGTCAAAAGTTTAATTTCAAACTCACTGTACATTTTCACATTTATACATCCATAAATATATTAGATGTTGGGGTAGGGAACAAGGTTTAACATAATAATAAAACATTATCATGGACTAGGTATCTCAACCATTATAAACTAGCACCCATGGGCTATATGGGTTCAGTTCACCCTGTTAAAAGGACCCCAGTACATGTTACACACACAAACTGGTGATATCATGGAAGAGCTGGGAATTCCCTAACCCCACGTCAATCCTAGATATAAAATATAACAATAGTGTGAACCATGCACACAGTTATCTAGACCAACCCTAAGATTAGCAAATGTCAATTTCCAGTATAAGTCACTCGAGACCCACAACTTTACATCTTAGCTAAATAATCTCCATTAAGCCCAATTAAAAATAATATTTTCATAACACATTCATTAACCAAGGAAACATACATTAAGGAACACCACAGTATTGTCATACCATTTAGCTTGTAAGCTCATAATTATGCCATTACAATTTGATTAACTTAGGGGAATGTCTCGTCCCCCTTTGTTCATTATATTAATTTGGAGGAATGCCTCCACCTCCTTTAGTTTATCAAATCAAAACATAGACAACAAGGCCTTCAAAATACATGTTCATTGTTTAGTCATTTATGTAATTCAATCGTATAGGTGTGTAAGTCAAACCAAGTGATAGTTCCACAATTCAAAGCTATCTACACAAGTGGGTTGAGGGAAAATAATTGTCAAAACCAATTTCCAAGTTTGAAACATCAATTTTGTGGATTGCCTCAACCCCCATTAAAATTCTCATACCCATGCACCCTATTAGTTCAAAAACATTCAATTCAAAGCATGGACAACTCCTGAAAACCATGGAAAATAATTCAAGGATCAACTTCCAAAACCCTCAACCCATGTCAAAACTCACATTCAAATCCATGTAATTAAACTATTTAAATTATATTATTTTTACAAAATAAGATTTGGAGAAGAGTAACATGCCTCAAATGATCATAATTTTAGAGGGAATTTTCCCTTGGAAGCTCAACATAATCAACCCTGTAAAAACCCTAATGGTCTTGCTTGAGAGAATTTGTAAGAAGAGAGAAGTTATTTTGGTGTGTTACGAATGGTAATGGTGTTCCAATAAAGTTTTAAAGTCATGGGTCACATTTAGAGAAAAGGGTAAATGTCCAAAATTCCCTTAATAAAATACTAAAAATTGTCATCATATCGTTACGGGAGACCTTACGACTCATCGGGTCACCTTACGACTTGTGACCTCCAGTTGTAGTTTGGACATCATCCATAGGCACCCACACTAGTCTGAATCATAACATACCATACGACTCATACTCAGACATAACAACTAGTTTGGTCAAATCATATGCAAGACAGAACATTTAGGCATCACATTGGTTTGGGTACAGATAGGACTATACGACTCGTATAGAGTCTGTTTGGATCGTTAGGAGACAATCATAATCATAACAAAAATTTAGCCAATCCATACTGGTCAAGAAAAGATTAGGGTCCTACGACCCATAATGACACCCTACGATTCGTGGCAAGAGTTGTAATCTGGGAAGTAAGATTATAGTAAAGAAATTGTCAAGGACCAAAATCCGAGGTTTTTTAATCTCCTAGTCCGAACGACATTACTATTCATTCATAATGTCCATCAGGAGTACAGAATGCTATTAAACGGATTGACTTCTTTGATAAATTTATTTGCAAAAGTCACTTTTGCAGTCAAATTTTGAAAAGAAAGATTTTTCTTTAGCAAGATAACTGAGATTGTTTTTGTTAGAAATAAGTATCCATCTGAAACACAGTTTTTGTTAATATCTTTATAGTTATTAACCATTCAAGATTTACCTCTTTTTTGCTCTGCATAATTTCTTACCATGAATGTGGGACAGCTATGCAGGCTTTTTCTAGGTCTAATTAATTTTAAGTTAACTAGATCTTGAGTCCACATTTTGAAACAACTTTACCTTATTAATTGTTGAGCATGGGTCTTACTCTTGAAATGATACTTGATTCTTTGAGGGTTAAAATTACTTCTTCTTGGTTTTTCCCCATATTTCTAAAGGGTTTTCACCATAAGATTTTTGCAAGTTATTATTTATCCATTCTAGATTAAGACATTTACAAGAATAACTTTTTGGATTTTCTAAAAAAATTCTGTTGAATTCCTTTTTCTTTTTTCAAAACATATGGATTATGATTTCTAGAAATTTTTATAAAATGATTACATGGGATTTTAAAATTAACCATGTAAATAAATAAGTGATAATCTTGAAATTGTTGAATAAAGCTATTACCCAGAAGTAGTTTAGTTTCACATTTATCATAAGCATCAACTTTCTTTATAGAAATAATTTTTTATCCCAAAATTTTTTCTACATTTTCCTTTGAATATATCAGCTTTTCTCCATTACTTATTATACCTACAAATGAAACATTAGTGGTATTAGTATCCCAACCTGTAACAAAGAAATGTTTTGCCAAAGTGAGTTCAGATCCATTATCAATATGACCACAAGTAGTCAATTTTGTATCATAGGCAATAATTTCTATGAAAACTGATACGCGAAAGGAGGTTTCTCTAGCAATTTTCTTTTGGAATAAAACAAGTTTTACTGTCTAAAGTTAGTTCTATACCTTCCTTTTCTATATTATAGTCATCTTGACTATTGAGAAACAAGTCTCCCAATATTATGTTATAATCATTTTCATGATTAGTGTCATAACATGGAATAATATTTCTGATAATATCTAACTATACAGGTAGCTTGACCATGTCTATACAACTATAATTATTTCCTTCAAAGGTTTTTTAGATTTATGGTGTACCATTATATATGGTTAATCCGTCCAAGATGATTTTCTTGACGTGATTTTCTATTGCACCTGTTTGTATTAGGATGCTTTTTTTTACACCAGTCGCTTTCATTAAAGAATCTCCCTGCTACTTTGATATCATTAGTTTTTATTTTCATTGGGAATACTTTGGTGATATATCATTTCTTATAGAATTTATTACATAATCAAGGGAAGTCTAGCATTGGAACTTGAGCTTTCTACGTCCTGTGTTTTTCCAAAATAAATTTCACATTCATCTGGTATAAATGCTTCTTGAATTTTAACTTTAACAATTCTGGCAATTCCAGCACATTCTTGATCAATTCCAATCATATTTTTACTTTTATAGACATTGCCATAATTTGAATTGGTAACTGTGTATAGAGCCTGATAGTAGATTCTCATAATATGGTTACCTGGTTTGAACAAATTCGTTATCTTTATTTTAAAATGCTGACTTAATGCATCAATAAAATCAGTGTCTTTTAATGATATACAATACCTGGTATAGTAGGTACATAATATTTTGTTATATGCCAAATATCCTTCTATTATTCCTAGATTTCGTTCTCTGGCATTTATGAAACTTTCATCTTAAAGGTTGATAACTATTGAGAAATTTATTCCTTCTTTGAATGTCGATTTGACTAAAATTTGGATTCCTACTAGATGGACGTAATTTATCTTTTCTTTTTTCCTCTTCTGTATTTTTTCTTAATATCTAATCGATCATGAGTTTCGTCAAAAGATTCAACTTATGTCTTCCAGTTATTTTGTGGGTGATTTCAATTACCTTTTTTACCTCTTGGTACTCATGATAAGATATTTTATTTATAGAAATTCTTTGCATTGTGTTGAATACGTTATTTTCATTTTAAGATTAAGCCTTAAATCTTTAATTTTCTTTAATATTTCTCCGACAAATGTAGATTTTAGTGCATATCCTTCTTGATCTTGTTTGGTTTCAATAACCTTCATAGAATTTTTTTTCTATTTATTAAGCCCTTTTTTCATTTTTTCTTCTTCTTTTAGCGATTTTTCTTTCATTACATCCCCATTGGATTGCAGCTTCTGTGTTTTTACAATAAATCTGGGTGTTAAGTATTTTCTCCTTTCTTTGTAAGTTGTGTATCATACAAAGTTGACTAAGCCTTTGATTTTGGAATGATATCCTTTTTCAAGAGAATTATTTTCTGAGGATTCTTTGGAATACTCTTCTCTAAAATAACTAGCCTAAAAGCCTGGCAATTTTTAAAAATATTTATCCATATAAGGTCTCATATCTATCTTGCTATCTAAGATATTGTAATAGTATTCCTCGAATTCGCATATGTATTCTTGGATTGAAACTCATTTTACAGATTTGAAGTTTTTCTAATAACTCTCTAGTTGTAGTTCTTAGTTTATCTCTACTAGACGCAAGATCTCCTTGGTTTCCCTTGAATTCATATCCTATGAACTATAGTAGACGATTTATCCTTCTTATATGAAATTTTTAAAGCCTTCTATGACATTGATTTTCAGTATTCCTTGAGATTCTTCGAATAATCCTTTATATCAATTGTTTACTTTTCCAGTAAAAGTGTTGATGGCTATCATAAATTCTTCTTTATCTGTATAGGTGATCCCTTTTCCCAGTAAGAAGAATAATCATAGATTTTGTGCCCAAATATCTAAAACTAATCATTGTTCTCTTTTACAGGCTAAATCTAGAAACTGTGTTGATCCTACGGAACCTAATAGGAGTTTATTTGGCATATATTTGCCTTATTGTCATTGTGAAAATTAGTCATGAAGTCTTTTCTTTCTTTAGATTTTCGTAGAAATTTTTTTCTTAATTCTTTTTCAGGGAAATTGTTTCTTCACTCTTTACTCCTGAGGTTGAAGGGCATTCAGAACTAAAGTTCCCTTGTGTTCCTCCTGTATCTCCTTTGTTCATAAGAACGTTTAATTTTTGATCTGATAGATCATGGTCTTTTAATGCATCGACAAGTCCATTTAGATCTTTCATTCTTTTTTCTTCTTCAGAGGATTCCTTGATTTTGAGGTTAGGTGTCTCTTCTATTTTCCTTTTTTTTTAATTTTTCTTTATCATCTACATCTCTTTGCCTTTTCCAAAATTCTAAGATAATTTTTTATCAAGGCTACCTTTTTTTATGGAGTATTATTAGAGAATTTTTCTCGAAAGATTTCATCCCTAAATTTCTTTCCTACTCCTTTATCAAATTTATCAATTTTTTCAATAAGGTCAGTAATTCTATTGGGTAGACTTTCCTCAATTGCCTTGACTTCTAACTTAATAATCTTGAGCCTAATAGTCAAATGTTTTTGTGTCTATATAAGATCATCAAGCTTTTGTATCACTTGATTCATCTTTATGTTTAACTTAAAATAGATTATGTTGATATTTAAATTCTAATTGTTGAATTAAAAATTATAATTCGAAGCTTTCTTTCTTTTGAGATATTAAAGAATCTTTGCACACTCCTGCAAATACATTATAAGAATATCGATTTTGTTTAAAAATTAATTCTCTCTTTTTCTTAGAGTACTATTGTACTGCCCTATAGGTTTGCTTTCCTTGTTAGAGCTTAAGAATGAACCTATATAACCCTTAGAATGGTTAGAAAATATTTTAGGATGAGTTCAGAAATTTTGTGGAAGTTTAGGATGTGAAATGGGATTATGTGACACACGGTAAAGGGCATTCTTTGGCCTTGTGTTGCTAGTACAATCACAGGGTTCTACTTCCTCACCTCTACAGGGGGGCATGTGATGCATGGATTAACACCTCATGATAGGTATGCGCCACATGGGGGTGGGATACACGATGGGGTGTGCATCACACCCCCTATTTCTTCGACGAAATTTTATTTTAACACGTTAATTTAAGGGCTTTTTAGTCATTTTCTTGGATAAAAACCATCCCCAACTACACTAAATTATCCTAAACCTATTAATACATTTTTCATTTTTCATAAACATAACTCACTTCTCCCCAAAACTCATAGAAGCAAATCACTAGAGTTTAAGATTTTAGCTCAAACGGTCATGATTATCTTAAATTTCTTTCATCAAAAGGTATGTTGAGCATCACCATTCCAACCTATTATATTTTGGGTGATATCCATAATTATTAAATTAGTTTTATGTGGATCGTTGATATATTTTCAAGAGGAAAAATAATTTAAATTTGGAAACCTCTCTTTTCTGAACGAAAACTCAAACCTTTAATGAATTTTGAGAATTTGAGATTTGTTTTTTGAAATATGATATTCTATGGTCTTGAAAGCTCACTGGGGTTTACGGAAATTACCTAGTTATGTTCCTCTTATAATTTATTTTGTTTCTTATATCCTGACTATTGGTGATAAGAAAGAAAAATCCATGCTCCTTGTTTCCAAAAGTATGGTTATTTTAATGTGGAGTTTCCATCTTTATGTTCATAATAAATATGTTCAAGCCACTGCAATGTTGATGTTAATGGGGTATTTAAAGATGTTTTCAAACCATTGGATATTGATGTTGATGCGGTATTTAAAGATGGGTTTAAAAGTCAACAAATATTTTATTATAACGATCTTGGCATGATATTTATGATTTACAAGTCTTGGTAAGACGATGCCATAATGTGAATGCCTATTTGAAATTCTCTATGAATAAATGCCTATGAATAATATTTTAATTTGGGCTTAAATAGAATTTTGTAGTCCACTGAGAAGGCATAAGTCCTCGTGACCCAATGCCCAAAACCTATATTTTTCTGATGTAGGGGTGGATCACTTTGTTATTAGATGATCTTATGATGTTAGTCCTGAATGAGGATATTATGATGGTCAAATTATGTTGATCTTATATCATGCAGAAAACATGTATTGGGGGACCTGCCGATTAGGCGAGTACTAAAACCATATAACTCGTGGGTTACTAAATGACAGTGCAAACTACATAGTTAAGACTTAATGTTTCAAAAGGTTATGTCTTTATATTTTAAATTGATTGCCCCATATTTTCCCTTTCTCTACTTATGTTATAAATGTTATAAACTATTTTATAAATTGTTTTTTTCTTTTCATTCATCGCATATCAGTACTCATCGTACTAACCATAATCGGATGATACATTCTTTCTTGATATTAGTTTTGAAGATTTTCCTCATGACCCTGCTCAATACTAGGATTTCTTTGGGATAACAACTAGAAGTTGGTGATCCATCCTCTCTCAGAAGGCATATGATTAACATTCAATAGACTTTAACTATCTTGTTTTATGTTATTATCGGGGCTATATTCCAGCTAAGGATTTTCATTCATATTGTTAGAGGCTTCATAAACTGAGTTAGATGTTTGTTTTACGTCATTATTTAAGAATTAAATTTTTTATTCATTGTGTACGTTGAACTTTATATTTTATGGTTCTATTATCGCAACTTTATTTATAACTATGCTTATGATAAAATGCTAAGGTGTCATCTTGGGCCTTCATTAGTTTGGGATGCCCGTTGCGTCTTACGCTTTAACTTAGGTTGTCACAACCTTGCTTTTAGGGTATGGTTCGGGATCTTAGGGTGTTTATGAATCCATGTAGAGTAGAGTTATTTTTATAGATGTGTTGCTCGTCACACTTATATACAGATGCTACAAGGCATTTCAGAATGTTTTCCTTTCTTAATGTTCTAGCTTGTGTAAAAGAGTTTAGTTATAAGTAAATTTTTCTAACTCCTAAACTTTTCAACATTTCAGATCATGCCTCAATTAAGAACTAACAGTCAAAGTTCTTTATCCGAAACCTTCTCCCTTACTGGGCAAATACTTAAGAGGGTCATCCTATTCATGGAATGCACACCCATAATAAAGCCTGCACTATTGATCCTCCTACTCCTATTAGGGCTCCACAAGCCCAGATTGGCCCTTCCTGGGATCCCAGGACTAGCACCACACACGCTTAGCCCTCACAAGGCAGAGTTGATAATGCTGAGTTTAGATCGACTATCCATATGATTGCTCAAACTATGTTATCTCAGTCCTACCATTTAGGTATTTCTAATTCAGTTGTTGGTTCTTTTAATTTTACTCGGGTTGGTCAGTTTATGCAGATAAATCCACTAACCTTTACGAGGTCCAAAGTTGAGAAAGATCATTAAACATTTCTTAATGAAATAGAAAAAAAATTACGATTATGTATGCTAGTAATTACGAAAGGGTGGAGTTTGTAGCCTATGATCTCAAAGGATAGGTCTATCAATGGTATGATCAGTGGGAATAGTGTAGGGGTGAACATGCTAAACCTACTATTTGGAAAGATTGTATCGATGCCTTCCTTGATCACTTATTTCCTCAAAAATTATAGAAAGCTAAGGCTGAGGAGTTTGTGAACCTAAAACTGGGAAAGATGGGTATTAAGGTGTATGCTCTAAGGTTTACTCAACTGTTTTGTTATGCTCTAGAGTTCATATCTAGTATGAGATCCCATATGAGAAAGTTTTCTTTTCATCTTTCTGAGGATTTGGTGCTGGAATTTACAGGTGCAATGTCAAACAGAGACATGGATATACCTAAGTTAGTAGTGTATATGCGGTAGATAGAGGATGAAAAGAAGAAATAGGTAGAGGTGGAGAAGAGGCAGAGTAAAATAGCTTAGATGGTAGATCATGATACAAGTCAATAGTATAGAGGAAAGTGGACAAGAAATGGCTCAAAAGGAAATCTTGTTGTAATGCTCAGTCATTAGCTAGTGCACCTATCCTAAGCCTTCGGGTGATCATCAAATTCATCCTAGCAATGGCCCTAGGGTGCAGGGTACTTAGTCTCAGGCCAGTATGGTCGACTCTATTCTATCCTTCTTATCGCATGTATAGGAATTTCAAATATGGATTTTGTATTATGTGTATGGGTGTATGCTATATATGTGGATAGTCCGGTCAATTTTAGTGAGAGTATCCTTCGGTGAAGGGAACCTTCAGGGGGCAGCAAGTCCCAATTTATAACTTCTTCAGCCCCAGCTGCAAAGGGTGTTACTTCTTGTATAGGCAGGTGTAGAGTAAAAGAGCTAAGATAGTAGATCATGATGCAAGTCAATAGTGTATAGAAAATTGGACAAGAAATGGCTCAAAAGGAAATCTTGTTATAATGCTCAGTCCTCAGATAGTGCACCTATCCTAAGACTTCGGGTGATCAACAAATTAAACCTAGCAATGGCCCTAGGGTGCAGGGTACTTAGTCTCAGGACAGTATGGTCGACTCTATTCTATCCTTCTTATCGCATGTATGGGAATTTCAAATATGGATTTTGTATTATGTGTGAGGGTGTATGATATATATGTGGATAGTCCGGACATTTTTAGTGAGAGTATCCCTCGGTTAAGGGAACCTTCAGGGGGAAGCAAGTCCCAATTTATAACATTTTCAGCCCCAGCTTCAAAGGGTACTACTTCTTGTATAGGCAACGATCGTGATTGTCTATATGCCCTATCTACTTCTGAGGATTCATAGTCCTCAATAAATGTTTTCACGGGTATGTTATAGAGTTTGTCCCGTGATGTTTATATGCTACTTGACCTTAATTACTCTCTATCTTACATATCCCCTTATGTAGTTGTGACTTTGGGTTTGGTCCCAAAAATATTCCTGAACCTTTCATAGTTTCTACCCCTATTGGGTAGTCCGAAATTACTAGGAGGCTCTATAAATATTCTATTGTATCTATCTTTCATTGGGATACTCTGGTGGATCTGGTATAGCATGGCATGGTACACTTTGATATAATTCTAGGGATTGATTGTCTCCACTCTTATTATGCTATCTTGGATTGTATGACCGGAAAAGTCACTTTCTATTTTCCTAATGAACAGATCATAAAATGGGAGGTTAATTTCCTAACACCAAAGAAAAGATTTATTTCTTATTTTAGAGCTCAAAATTTGATATCTAAAGGTTATTTGTACCTCCTAGTCTTAGTCAAGGATTCTAGTCCTAAAAGTCCCTCACTGTAATTTGTTTCTATAGTTAATAAGTTTTCTGGCGTCTTTCTAAATGACGTTCCTAGAATTTTTCCTAATAGGGAGATAGACTTTGGGATTGATCTTTTGCCTAATGCATGACCCATTTTTATTCCACCATATGGGATGAATTTTGTGGAGCTAAAGGATTTAAGAGAACCATTGAGAGATCTCCTTAATAAAGATTTTGTTCTCCCTAGTGTTTTCCCTTGGGGTTCTTCTTTAATCTTCGTGCGAAATAAAAATAGGTCCCTTTTTATGTGCAAAGATTATCGTCATCTGAATAAGGTCATAGTGAAAAATAAGTACCCTCTTTCCAGAATTGGCAATCTTTTTTACTAGATTTAGGGTGCTAAGTGTGTCTCCAAAATAGATATCCGATTTGGTTACCATCAGTTGAAGATTAGGAATATTAATATTCCAAAGATCAATATTTGAACTCAGTATGGCCATTATGAATTTTTTGTTATGTCCTTTGGTTTTACTAATGCACCGATAACCTTCATGGATCCTATGAATTGGGTGTTTAAGCAATTTTAGAGTTTTTTCTTTATGCTTACATTTATGATATCTTGGTGTACTCATGGAGTGAGGACGAGAATCCCAATCACCTCTTGATTGTACTTCATACCCCTAAGGATCAAGAGTGGTATGGCAAATTTTCCAAGTATGATTTTTGGCTAAGCGTTGTAGATTTTCTTAGGCGTATTGTTTCTAGTGAAGGGATTAAGGTGGATCCCCAAAAGATTAATGTAGTGAAAAATAGACTAGAACAATAACTCTAACTGACATTAAAACTTTCTTGGTCACGACAGGTTACTATAGGAGGTTTGTGGAAAGTTTATCTTCTATACCTGCTCCACTAACTAAGTTGATTCAGAAAAAGGTGAATTTTTTGTGGTTCGATGGTTATGAGGGAAGTTTTAAGAAGGTGAAGGATCGATAGACTTCTGCCTTTATTTTGATGCTTCTTGAATGTACTAAAGTATTTGTTGTTTATTGTTATGTGTCTCGAATGGGACTTGGTTTTGTATTTATGCAGCATGAGAAGGTAGAGGCTTATTGATGTCGCCTAAAAAGTAACCTTAAAAGAAGTATGTTGTGGTCGATGTTTAAATATAGTAGCCAAACTAGGTTGGGGTTGAACCCATAAGGAATGCATGGAATTTAAATCTTGAACTTGATAAAATCACAGGCAATGTAAAAAACTAAATGGGGCTATTTGAAAGACAATTGTAACAAGTAACCGAACATGAGTGCTTGAGGTTTCAAATAATAAAATATGAACACTAGGTCTGTGTTCCCCCTGGTTTCCTAACTCCTTAAGTTCATCATGATCAAATCACCTATCCCACTTCTCTGTATACAAATTCTAACAAGTTATGTATTATAAATAGTCTTGTGAACATGTTGATAAACCTCACCCTTTACTTTTTGAGTCTCTGGGCATCGCCTTCATATCCCTTGTCCTTGACCCTAGTACAAATATCACCTTTAGGGTCTCAAGTTGCTTAGATGAAGGTTGATAGCCTCGAATTACTATCGTAATCCCCTTTTACCAACATCGAAATCCCTTGTGAGGATGATCTCAATTAAAGGAAATTCCCAATCTTTTGCAGTGGTTTAGAAGAAAATTAATATGAAGAAGATAATAATACACACAATCACAACAATCTAGATGAATCTCCCGCTTCTCCTATGTTGTTAATCCGCCAGGGTTCCCACAATCCTAGTTAAGGAATTTAGCCACTCATGGTTATGCAACAATCCATGACAATCAATGAAGAAGAAATAGAATTACTTGCACAACAATGAAATGAATAAAATCCAAAAGGTCTAATTGATTACGAAGTCAAAACTCAAGAACAAAAATATCGAGTATCAAGTAGCCAATGTGTATGAAAAAAATATCAAAAATCCGTAAAATAATAAAGGAATAACCATAGAGTATTTATAGTCTCTCAAAATAATAAGGAAAACCTAATTAAAAAAATAGGAAAACTAAGTCGACAGTGGTCACGCCTCTGGCAATGAGTCGTTAGGTCTAATTATGACTCATTGCCTGCTATCGTAGCTCTCTTTAGGGTCACCTTACGAGTTGTACGTTGCTTATTATGGTCACTCCAGTAGCCTTTAACCTTCAGTGCTTTTGAGTCTATTATCATTATGATTCCTCACCACCAGTCGTAATCATTCCTTACGACTCGTGGTTTACCTTCGTTACCACTGGAGCATCAATCCTCATGACTTTATACACTATTTATAATAAGACTGCACATTACAACTTATAGTTTGACCTTATGACTCGTATTCTTCCATTATTTCTCACCTGGACTTCAGGTTTGCCCACTGTTAATACTACGGTTGCATACCATGACTCGTAGTCCCTCCATACGAGTCGTGGTTAGTTTATACTTAACTCCTTCAGCTCAGATCTTGCCATTGTTATTCTCACAAAATCGTTACTTTAATTTTTCAGAGCAATTTCTTCCATTTTTCCTTTCAGACCACTTCCAACTTGATTTACCTGCAATACATATAATACACACATCATATCCGACAAAATAACCTAAGTCAGTGCATAATTTCACCATTTTATCAATTGAATGTGCCATGAAACCACATCACATCAACACCCTCAACTTAGAAAATTTGCATATTCTCAGACAAAACTATGAAACAACACAAAGACGATGCTTAACTGGGAAGATCTTCAGATACCATTGGCAGTTGACTTATCTATCATTTGTCAAGACACTTTACCTTTATCCAATTTTAAACATTTCAAACTCAACTGTGTATAGATTTGGTACAACAATATGATATGCAAGAATCAAGTGATGGCATTACATTAGCGACGAACAACTAGGCATATCCTCAATGAATTACCTAGATAGATAAGTAATATAACTACACAACCCATGCACCCTCATTCCCTATCACTCAATTTGATCAACCCATTCCTATAGGGATGGTCAAGAGATGCTTGTGCTCTCAAAGAAGTTCCAATCAATGAATACATAATGTCATAGGCTTGCCCATGTGCTCTCTACCTGAGTTTTCAAAAAGTCGTGTTAGGATCATTATAGGGCTATGTTAGGCTTGTACTGTAGGCTTGGGGATGGTATGGTATATTTGAGAATTTCTTAGTGACTTAGACTCCTTAGCACTATGATTATTTTAGGGTCCACTATTTTACCAACTTTTCTTCTATTCCGCTTTATTTCTCTCTTTACATTATATTTCTAGCTTATTCAAGATGGGTATGGTTTATTTGATTCTTTCTTTTTCTTCTTTTTTCAAATCTTTTTTTTTCTTTTCTTCTTGCTTTTCTTTTTATTTTTCTAGCATACCCAACCTTACTATTTTTTTATCTACACCCTTTCTTCAAACCCACGATTCTTTGTGCACCCTTATTATAGCCACCCTCAACATATGCAATTTTCTTGGACTAGGGCCAAAACAGGTTCATTGCAATTAAGAATGAGAAGTTGAATTGGTGTGAACAAAAGAACATGTCTATTTAGCTCAAAAATCGGGATTAAGGGATATATATTTCATTTGGTTGGTCAATTTAGGCTAAAGTGGACTCACCACAAAAATGGCCTATAATAATCTCATAACCGACTAGCCTATAACCTAGGCAAGAGAAACTGGGCAAGTTCTTGATTCCATATACATAGGGAACTATGTAGCGGCTTACACACACATTGTATAGGGTCATATCACTAGTCACTATCTATCCAGTTCATACAATATTTTGTCCTAGTTATTCAAAACAACCTTAGGAGGAGTATCATTTTCACAAATAACTTTAGCACAATCCTTCAAAACACGTCAACTGCCTTAAGTACCCATTTTCTTCCTAATTAAATATCAGATAAAACATCCCAAACAAAACACACACATTTAAACTAACTAGACATGTTAGCTCAGTATTCATACCGAAGTCGATGAGTTAAAAAACATAGAAACAACTACCCAAAACGGCTAAAATGGTACACCCCCACCCCCAACTAAATGCCTATGCACTGTCCCCAATACATGAATAAAGTAAAAATGAGGGGCAAGAACATACTTGAGTGCACTTGGCGCTAGCTCAAGTAGTATCAGCATGTGGGTCCCAGTACGGGTCCCACTCTCATCATCAGTGGTCCTAGTAGTGATCAGGAAGATCAATTCAACAGTAGCATCAGTGGTGGCTAGTGCACTCGGTATCAGCTCAGGCAACAGAGCTATACTACATCTTAAATCAATAGCATCTGTAGGTAGAAAACTACTATCCTCTATTGCTATCTCTCAAATCCTCATTAAGCTGTCTTGCTCAATCCTAATACTTGTTGTATTTGCAACTTCTACACCATTCTTCTCTTCTCTTTTTATCTTCTATTTCTTCCTTTCTCTCTCACCAGCATTAACATCACCTACTATTGAGGTTGAATCTTAAATACCACAAATATCCAGTACCTCCTCCTCACCTGGATCTTCTCAATAATAGGTATTGAGATCATTGGTCTATATTTTAACTCCTAAAATTCCTTCCACAGTGCGTCCAACTCATCATGTACACTTGCTAAGTCTAGGGATTAGATACTCTCAAACTGCCGGCTGATATGCTGCTCGAACCCATCAAATTGGGTCTTTATCACACTAATCTCATCCTTAATTTTAATTTTCTACCCACGTCTTAACTCCTTCTTCCATAAGTCTCACCTTCACCTTAATTGCACCCAACCTTTTTTTATTTTAGCCAAGAATGACTGCAACTCCAAAACATAGTTGGTAGGGGCGGTCCTGGAAGTGGATGGTCATGGTGCTACAATAGATGGTGTTTGTGTCTGAGAAGTCCCTACTATATCTTAATTCTAAGGATTGGACTGTGTCATCTCAACAGGTTTATCACCTAAGTCGATGAACCCCAGTGTATCAAAACTTGAACCTCTAGTCTAGAATGCCTCAGCAAGCAATGTTTCTCCTACTTTGCATCCTTGGACATTGGGTGAGCATCATATCTGATCAAGACCAAATCTATACTAGTGCGTGGCCTAATGAACTGATCAACATCTGGGAGTTCTTGTGCTCACGCATCCAAGAAAATCTTAGTTAACAAATAAGCTAAGGTCATGACGGTGTTGGTAGTCTTCGCCTGGTATTTGATATCTTTAGCTATTAATTTGGCTATATATATCCCATATCCTTCACTAATACCCATGATCGGGGATACTTTATCAAAACTCAGAACATTATCCCCTAAACTGGGACTCAATCTATGCCACACAAGTGTCTACCACGCCTTTATTTTAAAGTTTAGGACGTTCTTTCCAATTAATGACAAGGCAACAACATCTTCAACTACTCAAGGAGCCTCCTCCTATTTTTTTACAATAATTTTGGCCATCCACAAGAGATGAATCAGCTTATGATCTGATCCTATCTGCTTCAAAATCACTTTCCACATCTTAGCAACCCAGAAATTAATCTTGGATGTGTTAGCCGGAGGTAAGAACTTTAGTCTATTCATAACTCTACAAATAATCTGATCTGAGATGTTTAGCCGAACACCTCAAATTATCAAGTCTTAAAATAGGTTTGAACCTTTCCACAGTAGCCCCTAATAATTTAACCTCTTTAACTCTATTTGGTATGCTGCATAAAACTCACGAACAAAAGTTGAACTGTACTACCCTGGAGCTTTGGTCATCCACTAAAAATTATATTTTATGGACTGGGCATCAAAAGCATGCATCTCAGACATGGATGTTGTGGTCAGTTTCTTTTCCAAATAAATTACTCTCTGGGGTTTTCCATTGGTAAAGTTTATGGAAATATCTTTGTAATATAGGTCTTTCATTATGAGGTACCCCACCATTCAATGAAGGGAACTAACGCATGCTCAATGGAAAGTGGGGTGGGATGTACTCGTGGTGGTTGAATCTAAACTAGTGTATCCCTCTCCTCACTTCCACTTTTATCTCTAGATTAATATCTATCTTCATCATCATCCCTATTCCTATTATTTTCTTTGTCGCAGATGGATTTACCCTCACTTACATTCTCACCATCTTCTTCTTTATTATTATCATTCTCATTATAATCCTCAAACTGGGATGGTGAATGGGGGAGTAAGGTGTTAGGGTTCTTTATTCTTGGCATAGTCATTGGTGGTGTGACCTCCTCTAAGGTTTCTTTTGCACCCCATGTCGCTTCTCTCTTGGATCCACCTACCCCACCAATGGGTATTCCTCAACTGAGGTGTTTTACTCATCGATATCCTTATTCATGAGCTGACGATTAATTTTTGAGGTAGGATTTTTTAGGGTTTGATTCTTTGTTAATTGATTCCTTGTCGAATCATATTTTGGAGCCATTGGTACATGTCAAAACAAACCTATTAGTAAGTCTTAGGAAAAGTAAAGAAATATAAGAAAATTTGGTGTCAGTGTAGTAGGTACTAGACACCTTACGACTCAAGGATACAAGTCGTAACCAATTGTTATTATTCATTAGGAGACTCATAAGGTGGACAGATGCCTAATTAGTGTTCACTGGTTAGGTAATTAGTCCTCTTAAAGATTCTAAATGATCACCTAAGATTCGTTACCAACACTCGTTAGTTGACTAGAAACATTCACCTGATGCAAAAGTCTTTCTAGCCATTATGACTCCTGACTACGATTCGTATTGTGTGACTACGACTCATTGAGATGTATCATAGTGTTAATAGAATCCACACTCTTCTAATCAATCGTATACCAGTGGTTACGAGTCATGTGAGGAATTGTTAGGAGACCTTATGAGTTGTAACAAGTCCCGTAGCCACTGTAACATATTTTATAGATTTATAGCACGAAGTCCATGGTTACTCCTGTTATCGCATTACGTTACACAATACTCAAGAACAAGTCTCAACTATTATTAAACTCACATATTTCAATCAAGAAAGCCAAGAAACTCATACTCATTGAAGTACCAACTTAGTAAACAGAAATTTAAGCACAAAATACTTACTTGTTTACTTGGTTTGTATTTCTTAAGAACGTAACTTCAATGATCTTGTTGTTCCCTAACACTTGAGATTTTCAACTTTGGTAGAATTTTATTAGTTCACTTTAAGTTTAAGGGATGAATTTGAAGTGTTGTTGTGTTGGGTTAGTCGATGAAGGAAATGAAGGGAGTTATCGGGTTTAAATAATTAGAGTACCAATCAATTGGTTGTTTAATTTCCCTTTAAAATCAAATAAATCAGATCGGGTTGACCCGCAAGGACCATGATGTAGGACATGGTTAGGAGTCTTTACTATGACTCATAACCACATACTACAAGTTGTGGACTCTCCCATAATTATTGGAACCTTACCTAGGTTTCCAGTCATCACGACTCAATGTGACGAGTCATTGTTACTGACTACGATTTATTCTGAGAGTCATGATGACTCCAGAAACCAAATACTTGAAGATAGATTGAGTCCCAGGTCCCTACGACTCTTGGTCATGAGTCATGAGGTTTAGTTGTGTCTCGTGAAGTGGATTGTATGGCTAGGCACTAGACAAAATTTCTAGTTTATTCCTTAAATCTCCAGCCCTGTACACTAAACACACATGTTACCCAATAATCAAATAAGTTCAAAACATGGGTTTCCTCCAAATATAGCACTTGGTTTAACATCATGGCATGACATGGCTATGTTGGATACTCATATTTCACCAACCAGCCCCATGGGTTGCCTCTATTGTAGCTCTTTATTAAACGTCGTGGCACGATGTAATTTCCTTGGTTACTCAGACTTCAGCAAGGTCCATATCAACAACCAATTTTACTTCCTCAGTGTTTCCCATGTAGTGCTTCACCCTTTACCCATTCACCTTGAATGGGGCTTCACCATCATGATACAACTTTATTGTACCACATAGAAACTCCTTCACCACGATGAATGGTCCATACAATCTTGACTTCAACTTTCCCAAAAACAAGTTAAGTATTTAATTATCCAACAAGACCAGATCCCCGGGCTCAAATACTTTTTTCTCAATTTTTCGATCATAATAAAGCTTTATCTTCTCCTTAAACAAAGAAGAACCTTCTTAAGCCCGATGTCAGAACTCATCCAAATCATTGCTTTGCTTACCTCAACTTTGTTGTATCATTTCACTAAAAATTTAGCTTCTTCAGTGCCTTGTGCTCAAGTTCAGAGGGAAAATGGCATGCCTTTCCATACACAATATTGTATGGAGAGGCATTTATAGGTATATTATAAGCTTTCCGGTAAGCCCTTAACTCATCATCCAACTTTCTCGACCAATCAGTCTTGTTGGCATTCATAGTCTTCACCAATATGGACTTGATCTTTTAATTATAGACCTCAACTTGGGCACTAGTATTAGGATGGTCAGGTTTTTCCACATTCGGATTCACACCATATTTTTAAAGAATACAATTACAAAAATATGACCCACCATCACTAATCATTGCACGCATAGTGCCAAACTGAGAAAAGATGTGTTTCTTCAAAAAGGTGGTGACACTTTTACCTTCATTATTAAGGAATGCTAATGCTTCCACCCATTTGGACATAGAGTCAATATCAACCAAAATATATTTCATACAATACGAGCTCAGGAATGAACATATAAAGTCAATCCTCCATACATCGAACAACTTTAACTCTAGAATAGGGGTAAAGGGGAGTGCATGGCGTTGTGAGATATTGCCTTGAAATTGACATTGGTCATATGTAACTGCAAAATGGTGAGTGGTATTATAGATTGCAGGCCAGTTATACCAACATTGTAAGATTTTGTGTGGGTTGTGTGGATTCCTCTATGGTGAACCCCAACAGGTGAAGCATGACAAGTCTCAAGAGTACTCATCATCTCCACTTCTTGGATGCATCTACTAATTATACCATATGCATAAATCCTAAATATATAAGGCTCATCCCAGAAAAAATTCCTCATCTCATGCGTAAATCTCTTTCATTGTTGGGAGGACAGGTCTTCAGGGACAAGATCACTTGCTAAGTAGTTGGCAAAATCAGCAAACCAGGGGATTAGGTCTTGCGATGCTGCCATGATCTGCTCGTCGAGAAATGTATCATCAATTTCAAGATCATCCCCTATATTCTGTATTGCTTCTTCTTCAAGTCGGGACAAGTGATCTACAACTTGATTTTTTTTCCTTTCTAGTCCTTCACCTCAAAATCAAACTCTTGCAGCAAGAGAATCGAATGAATCAATCTCCGTTTTTCATCTTTCATAGGCATTAGGTATCTCAAGGTTGTATGATCTATATGAACAGTGACCTTAGTCCCAATCAAGTAGGACCAAAAATTTTCAAAGGCAAAAACCACTGCTAGCAACTCTTGCTCAGTAATTGTATAGTTCTTTTGAGCAGGGTTTAACGCCTTACTGGCATAGTAAATTGGGTGAAGATTTTTTCTCGCCATTGGCCCATGATAGCACCTGAGGTCAAACCACTCACATGACATATGATATCAAATGGAAAGGACCATTCAGGGGATACAATGATAGGGGTTACCACCAACCATTCCTTCAGGCACTCAAAAGCCTTCAAACATGTATCATCAAATTCAAACTTCACCTCTTTCTCAAGAAGCTTGAATAGAGGGTTTGTAATCTTTGACAAATCCTTGATAAACCACCTGTAGGACCCAAAATATACCAAAAAAACTTTGAATACCCTTCACTGAGATTGGAGGAGGTAACTTTTTTATCACTTCAATTTTTGTCGTATCCACCTCTATTCCTATCTTTGAGATTTTGTGACCAAGCACAATGCCTTCTTTCACCATGAAATGGCACTTCTCCCAATTTAGCACCAAATTACATTCCTCACATCTACGAATAGCATTGTCCAAGTAGACCAAAAAGTCATCAAAAGAATCACTAACCACAGAAAAATCTTCCATAAATACCTCAATGGTTTTTTCTACCATGTTAGAAAATATCAAAATCATGCATCTCTAAAAGGTGGCAAGAGCATTGCACAACCCAAATGGCATTCTGTTGAATGCAAAATTCCTATAAAGGCAAGTAAATGTTGTCTTTTCTTGATCTTCTAGAGAAATAGTGATATGATTGTAACCTAAATAGACATAAAAAAAAACAATATCAAACCTTGCTTGCTAACCTGTCCAATATCTGATCCATAAACATCATGGAAAAATAGTCTTTCTGACTCCATGTATTCAGATTTTTGTAGTCCATGAACACTCTCCACCCTATGACTGATTTCATTGGCACAAGCTCATTATTCTCATTTGGAACTACAATAATTTTGTCTTTTTGGATGCATTGAATAGGACAGATCCACTTTCTATCTACAATGGGTTAAACTACACTAGTGTCCAACCAATTGATAATTTCATTCTTTACCACCTCTTATATAGAGGGATTTAGCCAATGCTAGTGTTCATTACTAGGAATGCTATCTATCTCAAGTTCTATTTTGTGGGTACAAATGTCTAGCGGAATAGTCATAATATCTACAATGGTCTACACTATAGCTCTTTTAAATATCTACAAAATTGATATCAATGTCTCTACTAAGTTTTATTTAACAATCACCGACAAGGCATTGTCGGCCCTAATGAATGCACAGTACAAGTGAGATGGAAGAGCCATCAACTCTAAAACTAGTGGCTCTTTAATAGGCGATCGAGCAGGAGAATTGGTTCTATTTTTCAGATTCAAATCAACTTCTTTGGATCATAAGATTAAGAACCTCTCCCATATTTAGATCCCACCATCTCATCATATTCCTCAATACCATCACTATCAAAATTCATAATCACCACTTCCAATGTTGCGACTCCAAGTCTCTCTTTAATGGGCAGAGCAACATCATCAACACTATCATTAGTGGTGTCTATCATAGACACGGCCTGCATATCATCAGGATGTTTTATCGATTGGAACACATTGAAGGTCACTTGCTTATCGTTCAGTCTAAACTTTATTTTTCCCAATTCAATATCAACCAATTCCCTACCTGTAGCTAAGAAGGGTCTACCTAAGATGATAAAGACTTGGAAGTCAACCTTATATTCAAGAATAATGAAATTAGTCAAAAATATGATGGATGCTATCTTCACCAACACATCACAAAGAATATCAACTTGCAACTTGATCATGCATTCAACCATCAATAATCTCATTGATGTTGGTTTGGGTGACCACAATCCCAAATGCTTATAAAATACCAGTGGCATCAGATTAATGTTGTCTCCTAGATCACATAATGCCTGAGCAAAGTTGAAGGACCCAATAGTGCAAGGAATAGTGAAGGCTCATTGGTCCTCTTTCTTTTCTACTAATGATCTAGGAGCAACAGCACTGTAATTGAACACATTTTTAGTAGGCTCTAATCTCAATGCATGATTTCACTATTTTAAGGATCGAATGTTCCATGAAACCATGAAACATCACTTATGCTTTCAGAAAACTTGAGGTTCATGAGAAAAATTATCGTACTCACGATCATAAATTAATGGTTGGGGTTTTTCACTCAAAATTTGGCATCACTATTTATATAGGGTGCATGTGGACATTTTTATTAACCACAATAGTCTATAGTATGTGTTTATGCAGAAGGAGCTAAATATTAGGCAAAGGCAGTGGCTGGAGTTGGTGAAGGATTATAACATGAGCTTGTACTATCATTCGAGTAAAGTTAATGTTGTTATGATGCTCTTAGCAGATGTTTTATACGCAATATTTCTCATGTTGAGGAGGAAAAGAGAGATTCGGTGAAGAACACCCACTGACTTGTTATGCTTAGAGTCTAACTTTGAGACTCCGATAAAGGGATAGTGCTTGTTCATGAAATTGCTAAGTCATATTTATGTGCTGAATTTAAGGAGAAGTAGGTTAATTACACCATACTTGTACAAATCAAGAAAGTTTTTGGTCATCAAAAAGTAATGGATTTTGATATTAGAAATATGGCATTTTGCAGTCCGAAGGGAGATTGTGTGTTTTTTATATTGATGGACTACGAGAGAGAATCTTGATTGAAGCCCATATATCCAGATATACTATTTGTTTTAACTCTAGTTAGATGTATCATAACTTGCAAGAGAAGTATTGGTGGAATAATATAAAATTGGATGTCAATAGTTTTCTTGCTAAGTGTCTAAATTGCCAACAAGTTAAAGGTTTAGAATTTAAGTCCTGGTGGCATGTCTCAAGATATAGTTGTACCCATATGGAAATTGTAGATGACAAACATAGATATCATTGTTGGTCTTTCGTGTTCTCAAAACCACTATAATTCTATTTTGGTTATCATTTATAGGATCACTAAGTCGACTTATTTTATGCCTGTGAGGATGACTTATTCGAGAGAGGATTATGCAAAGTTATACATTTAGGATATTTTCAAATTATATAGAGATCCTATGTCCATCATAGCCGACATAGGTATAATTTTCTTTTTAGTTTTGGCAGTCTTTTAAGAAAGGTTTGGGAACACATGTTAACCTTAGAACCACTTTCCATATTTAAATGGATAGGCAAGCATAGTGCTATATTTAGACTTTTGAGGACATGTTAAGAGCCTTTGTTATATATTGTAACGATAGTTTGGATGATCATTTTCTTGTTATAGAGTTTGCCTATAACAGTATCTATCATTCTACCATTCAGATTACACCATTTAAGGCTCTTTATGGTAGGAGTTGTTGGTCATATATTGGATGGTATGAAGTAGGAGAGGCTAGACTGTTCGAGCCTAACCTTGTGCACCATGCTAGAAAAAGTTAAAGTTATTAGGAAGAGGCTTTGGACCACTCAAATTTTCTAAAAGTCCTATATTGATGTAAGGTAAAGGGAGTTGCATTTTGAAATTAATGAATGAGTATTCTTGAAAATCTTTTCTATGAGTGATGAGGTTTAGGGAAAAGGGTAAGCTCAGTCCTCTCTAAGGTGGTCCTTATCAAATTTTCAGGAAGTTTGGGAATGTTTCTTATGAGTTGGACTTACTTGCGAGTTTTGCAGTGGTTCATCCCGTGTTTCATGTATCCATGTTCAAAAAGTGTGTGAATGAGCTGACACGGCCCGAAACCGAGCCCTGTCATATGGGTACCACAAGACCATAAGAACCAGAGGTCACCCTTATAGCCCAACCTATTCATCAATATAAATCACAAGGGTCAGACGAATCCCAACCAAAATATAAGATAGAAAAAAGCATACTACAAGTCATAACTTAAATATGTCTAAATGCTTTATTAGATTCATCAAACTAGCCATTACACCGAAGTACACAGTCATCCACAATACCTTAATACAAACCAATGTTTAGAAAAGTATATGTCGAGACAATCCCCCGATAATAGCCAAACCAAGTCAAAATAAAACTAAGTCTAAAGATAGGAGACCAAGAAGGAATGTCTTCCAAAGTAAGAAAGCTCACCAATCCAAAGTCAATGCACGAACCGCGTCGATTACCTAATCACTACACAGGAAGAGAATATGATGTGCTGGTACCTATGTCGCATGAGGACTGATATGTGAGCATATGCTAACACATTTGAGGCTTTTAACTCTAAATAATTGCAAGGTCTTGAGCAACTTTAGTTAGTTTTGATTAGTTTATATTTTATTTTGCAGTTTAAGCTGATATGATATAGAAACAACAATAATGGAAGCAAAAAGGTTAAAATTTGAAGAAATCTGAAGACAAGTGTGGTTGTCGGCATTTGTGATAAATCTCCAGCCCTGTGATAAGCTATCAGGATGGTCGTTATCAGTAGACAGAGAATTGTCTTAAAGTAGAAGTTGTGATGACATTTTGTGATAAGTCGTCAAAGGTCTGACAAGTCATCAGGAATGCCATCAGTCTAAAATAGGGAATGAGTTCCAGCTGGTAAAATCGATAACATTTTATGATAGGCCATCAGGATGGTGATAAGGCATCAAGGATACCGTCAGACATAGACAGGATATGAGAATTGGAGCAGGAATATGATGATGTTCTTGATAAGCTATCAAAATTCTGATAAGCCATTGTTTTCATTGTCAGTCTTAGATAGCAAGAGCCAAAAGTAAAGAGGAGCTGACGACATCCGTAATAAGTCGTCAGACTCCTGATAAGCTATCACAGATGTCATCATATATTCCGAGGAAAAGCTTTAACCTTGATTTTGTTTCCATAATTAGGGTAAACTATTTAAAGATTTATTTTAGGGTTTTCTAGAGTGATTCCAGACATTATTCGACATTCGACACTCCTAGACTTTAACAACACAACTATTTTGAGAGATTATTATTAGTATTTTTGGGATTTTCCTTTGTGATCTAATCTACAATTCACTGGTTATTATTCATCTTTGTAAGTTTATCTTTCAAATCATTAATTCAAATATGTGTTTAATTCATTGCATCATGAGTGGCTAAACTCCCTTAACCTGAATTATGGGATCTAGGGTTAGGTCTTGATGAGGTGATAAGTATTCAAGATTCAATAGGTGGTAGGATCTCTTGATAATTCTGAAGTTTTAATTAACGTACGTTGGTTGCAAACTGTAGAAACACCTACTTTGATTTGCTTGAGAAAGAAATCAAATATAGTAGGAAGTGAATTACCAACAGGGACTCAAAAATACTTCGTTTAATAATCAGCGTTGTAACAAGGTTGGTTAAACTGAGGTAAAATCTGGGCAGTAAATAGAAATTCCCTAGGTCCAAGAGTATTAGGAAGTTAAACACTTAAGTAGATCGAGCTACATTTAAGCATAATATCGATAAAGATAGCTTGTTATCCTACCCATCGTGAGAATCTTGAACCACTTTTAGCATCTGTCATGTACCGGAAGACCTAGTGAACATAATTCTGGTTATTTCATAAACTCTTGATTTACACACACTAAAAGTAAAGTGACAAACAACAACTTGTTAAACCTAAACCCCCCATTTTAGGAAATATTAAACTATCAGTGGATTAAATCGCAAACAACTTGAGTTCACACGATATTCTTTGTGGGATTCAACCCCAATATAGTTGGGTTTTATATTGACAATGATCGCTTACACATATTCAAGAGTGTAATTTGAGCGTTATCAAAAATGGCATCGTTGCCGGTGAATACGGTTGTAAGCTGAAGTTTTTATGCGCTAATTGACTGTTAGTTAAGTTTCCTAGATTTTTATTTATTTGTTGTTTTTGTTTATTTATAGGATTTTATAGTGTATTCCAAGAACCAAAAGATCCAAAGAAACATTATTACCACTAAATTCGGAACCGCAACGAATAGGAAGAATGGCAGAATAGCAAGAGGAAGACGGACTGGCAGCCTTAGCTAGAGCTCAGGTGATTGTACAAAATGTCAGGAAACATACACGACATCCAACCCTTGAGTAAGAAGATTTGGGGGACGAGGAGTTATTGAACCATGGTAACCCAAAGCTTGCAGAGCAGATAGCTGCACAAGTACCACGTAATGTTAATCGGAACTGTCTATTCCAAAGAAGACAAGAGTACCAGCCGGTCCAGTATGATTTAAATGATGATGATGATGGCATGGACGGGGTAGGGGAAATGGGTGCAATTATTCCTCCACCGTTGGAACCTGGAGCCAAGTTCAACATTACGAGTACTATGATCCAACTCTTCAATCTGAAGGGGTTTTTTGGTGGCCTTCCTAGGGATAATCGGAACCTGCATTTGGTGAATTTTGTCACTATTTCCAAACCTTTTGATAACCCAGGAGTGGTCCAGAATGCTATCCGGTTGAGGTTGTTCCCGTTGTGTCTATCTGGGGAGGCAACATTGTGGCTGAATGAGCTTACACCTGATTCCATTACACACTGAAGGTAATTGAAAAAATAATTCCTAGAATGGTTTTTTCCACCCTCTAGGAGGGACAGTTGAGAGATGAGATCAACAACTTTAGATAGCTCCCTACTGAAGCTTTGTATGAGACATGGGACAGATTCAAGAAGAATCTAACACAGTGTTTGAACCACAATATGATGGACCTACACTTGATGGAGATTTTATACAGGGCCCTCAACTCTGTAACAAAGCTGATTGTAGATAATATTGCTGGTGGTTTATTTGTTGATCTATCTTTTCAAGATGCCTCAGATATGCAAAATATGATGACCAAGCAGAGTCGGTCTTGGCATACCAAAGAGTCTATGGTAGTAAGCCTTACTGTTTCTATTGGTATGTCTATTGAAAAATACAGGAGATATGAGGAGCGGGATCAAGACATGGCCCATCTAAAGACTCATATAGACTTGCTCACCAAGAACTTATTATTAGGTAAGACTGAGAAAGTGAAAGTTGTAATGTCTCAAGAACGAGTAGATGTGAAACCTGAAGAAGAGGAAAATTATGTTAATAATTAGGGGGTTTCCGAGGCAATAGCCAACTGAATCAAGGTCGGAACATTTATGAAAAGCTTGGTTACAAAGACAGGGACCAAGGAAACTGGAGGAGAAATAATCACAGGAGTGGTTTATAAGTTCCTTATGGAAATCGGAAAGCTGCTACAACTAGATCTGGAAAGATGTCCATGGAGGTCATGATGGAGAAATTATAAAAGGGAGTTGAGGCTACCAACTCTGGTGTTACCACCATGAAGACCGATCTGACATCCATCAGTCAGTTGGGGCACTCACACTCCACTGCCATCAAAAAGTAGGAGCAATAGATGAGCCAACATTCTGATGTATTTAACCAGAGAAAGAGCAGAACATTACCAAGTGATATGGTTCAGAATCCGTGGAATCATGGCTCATGTATGGCGATTACCACTAGGAGTGGTAAGATATTACCTGGCCCTTCTATGGGAAAATCTGTAGATAGTGAGGTAGTTGTTTATGAATCTGAAGAAAGCAATCCAGTGGAGCCTGAGAATCTAGATAGTTTTGCTAATGCTTCAGAGAAGGAAAGAGATATGGAAGAGGAAGTGGTGTTGAAAACTATCCCAAGATCACCACCTCTCTTTCCTCAACGATTGAAGAAGAAGGTTGATGATGCAAAATACAACAAATTCATGGCAATGCTCAAGCAATTGATAATAAATGTGCCTTTGGTTGAGGCACTTGAGAAAATGCCAGGATACGCAAAATTCATGAAGGACCTTGTGACTAAGAAAAGAGCTGTGAGCTATGAATTGGAGGAAAATCTCCACCATTGTAGCACTATTTCTATAAGGACCTTAGTGCAGAAGAAGCCAGACCCAAGCACATTTACTATTCCCAATACAATTGGGACTATGGAATTAGCCAAGGCATTATGTGATCTGGGAGAAAGCGTTAATTTGATTCCACTGACTGTTTATAGAAAGTTGGGTCTGGGAAATCCCACACCCACCAACATGAGACTCGTGATGGTGGATAGGTCAGTAAAGCGACATGTTGGTATTCTGTATGATGTGTTGGTGAAGGTCTTCAACTTTATATTCCCTACAGACTTCATCATTCTGGATTTTGAGGTGGACTTCGAGGTGCCCATAATTTTAGGTCAACCTTTCATCACAACCGAAAGTGTGTTGATTGATTTTAGAATGAATGATCTCTTATTCAGGATGAATGATGAAGTGGTCCAGTTTAATGTGGGTAAGTCAATGAAGCAACATGAAAAAATGAGTGTGTTCTCGGTAGTTGATGTGTATTATGAGGACGAACAGAAAGGGTCCATAGCTGAGCAACTTGTTATCGAACCCTTGGCCGCTATTATAATAAATTATGATAGTAAAGGTATCGAGGAGTATGAAGAGACCATTTGTGCTTTGACAGGAATGGGTTCATATCCTTATGCTCCTAAAAAGCTAGACCTTGACCTTGCTAATCAACCAACACCTCCAGCCAAGCCATCTATTAAGGAGCCTCTGGTGTTGGAATTGAAAAAACTGCGTGGACACTTATGGTACATATTTTTGGGCAACGATAATATGCTACTTATTATTATTGTGGACGATTTGGATGAGCAACAGGTAAATGCACTTATTTCAGTACTTTAGAGGCATAAGAAAGCTATAGGCTGGACCATCGCAGATATTATTGGCATTTCCCCGGGCATATGGAAGAGGTAGTGATGGTCGTGGTGGTGGGCTTAGGGATACTTAGTCAGGTGGTGGTTGTGGATAGTGCTATGCTATATCTACTAGACCTGAGGTAGAAGCGTCCGAAGTTGTTATCACAAGTATCGCCCCAATTTATTTTGGATCTATGTCTATGATATTTTATATGGGCTCGACATTATCCTATATGTCTACCTATTTTTCTACAGGGTTTGACGCTTTTAGTGAGCCTATTGCCATTACTATCCATCTATTAACCCTTTTAAAAGTCTCTTTAGTAGTGGATTGGGTGCATCGATCTTATGTTGTGTCTTTTGCTGGACGTAAGACGTAGGTAGATCTAATTGTCCTAGATATGGTAGATTTTGATGTCATCATGGTTATGAATTGGTTAACTCCTTATCATGTTGTCCTAGATTGTTATGCTAAAATCATGACCTTAGCTTCACTGGGTGTGCCAAGGATAGCTTAGAAGGGTATGCTTCATTCGGGTCCCAAGAGAGTTACATCTTTTCTTCAAGCTTGTTGTTTGGTTTGGAGGGGATATTTGACTTATTTGGCTCATATTTATGATACTAGTGATGCTTCATCTTGTTCCCTAGATTCTGTTCATATTGTCCATGAGTTCATGTATGTTTTCCCTATAGATTTTTCTAGTATGCCTCCAGATCTTGATATTGACTTTATTGTTGATGTTGAGCAAGGCACCAAGCCTATTTCTATTCCTCCTTATAGGATGACCCTATTAAATTTAAAAAAATTGAAAGTTCAATTGTAGAAGTTGTTGGATAAGGGATATATTTGACCTTGTGTAATACTTTGGGTGAGTGCCTATCTTGTTTATGTAGAAAAAGGATGGGTCTATACGTATGTGTATTGATTATCAATAATTGAACAGGGTGACGATTTAAAATAAATATCCTGTTACTTGTATAGATGATCTATTCAATAAGCTTCAAGGTTATTTGGTGTTTTCAAAAAATGATTTGAGATCTGGGTATAACCAGTTGAGGATTAGAGCTTTGGATATTCCAAAGACAGCTTTTCAAACTAAGTACGGTTATTATGAGTTCTTGGTCATATCCATCAGGTTGACCAATACCCCAGTTTTATTCATGGTGTTGATGAACCAAGTATTTCAACCATATCTCGACTCTTTTTCATTGTATTTATAGATGATATCTTGATTTATTCCATGAGTGAGGCTGACCATGTGGAGAATTTATGTATTATGCTTCAGAGATTGAGGGATTAGAAGTTGTATGCTTAGTTCACTGAGTGTGAGTTTTGGTTAGAGGTTGTCTCTTTCTTAGGTCATATTGTGACCAAGGATGGTATTATGGTTGATTCGTCCAAGATTGAAATAGGTCTGGATTGGGCTAGGCCCACTTTTCCTACCAAGATTCAGAGTCTTATTGGTTTAGTAGGTTACTATCGACACTGTGTTGAGGTTTTTTCATCTCTTGCAACTATGTTGACTAAGTTGACTTGGAAGAAGATTTCTTTTCAGTAGTCCAATGCTTGTGAGGCAAGCTTTCAAAAGCTCAAGAATTTGGTGACTTAAGCTCTTATCTTGTTTTGTCCAAGGAGCACATGGGTTTTACTGTCTTCTGTGATGCTTCTGGTGTTGGGTTAGGTTTTGTGTTAATGCAGGAGGGAAAGATAATTGTGTAGGCTTCTCGTTAGTTGAGGCCCCATGAGAGGAATTACCCTACCCATTATTTAGAGTTATGCACGGTTATTTTTGCTTTGAATTTATGGAGGCACTACTTGTATAGAGTCCTTTGTGAGATTTTCTCGGATCATCATAGCCTTCAATATTTCTTCACTCAATAAGATCTTAATATAAGGTGGCATCATTGTATTTAGTTTCTCAAGGATTATGATCTTACTATTCTCTATCATTCTGGCAAGGCTAATGTGGTAGCGGATGCCTTGAGCTGGATGTCAAATAGCATGGGTATCTTTGTGCATCTTTTCACCTAAGATAAGTCTTTGGCCTTAGAGGTTAAGTCTTTGGCTAACCAGAGTGTTAGGCTTGATATTTCTAAACTTGGTTGTGTTTTGGCATTTTTTGAGGCTAGGTCTTTGTTGATGGAATAGATTTTGGCTTATTAGTTTGATGAAGCTGGATTGAGAGTGATTCTGGAAAATGTGTTAAGTGGTGAGGCTACGGAATCCTCACTTAATCTAGATGGGGTTTTGAAGATTGGAGATCAAGTTTGTGTGCCAAGTGTGAGTGATTAGATTTAGATTGATTTTGAAGAAGGCTCATTGTTCCAAATATTCTATCCATCCAGGAGTGGCTAAGATGTATTATAATTTGAGGTAGCATTACTGGTGGGGTGGTATGAGGAAGGACGTAATGGATTTTGTAGTCGTTTCCTACCTTTCCTACAGTTGAAGGCCGAGTATTTGAGACCTGGTGGTTTGCTTTAGAGGTTACCCATTCTCGAGTAGAAATGGAAATGGATCACTATGAACTTCATGACTGGGTTACCTCATACTTCTCATGGTTATTATAGTGTTTGGGTTATCATAGATTGATTAGCCAGATCTGCTCATTTTATTTTGATTCAGGTTTAGTTCAGTGTTGAGAGGTTTGACAATATTTGTATTCATGAGATAGTTTACCTTCATGGTGTGCTAGTGTCCATTATTTTAGATCGAGGTTTAGTGTTCACATCTCACTTTTGGAAGATTTTTTAGGAGGAGGAAGGTACCTAGATTAATCTTAGCAAAGTCTTTTAGACCCAGACCGATGGTCAGTCAGAGCAAACTATTCAACTTTTTAAGGATATGCTCTATGCTTGTGTGATAGAGTTTGGTGGTCAGTGGGAGCACCATCTATCTTTGTCAGAGTTTGTATATAATAATAGCTACCATTCCAGTATTGAGATATCTCCTTTTGAGGCTTTGTATGGTAGGCATTGTCACTCTTCAATTGGTTGGTTTAAGGTTTTTGAGATTAGACCTCGAGTTACAAACTTACTTCATGAGTCTTTTGATTGAGTTTGGGTCATTCAAGATAGACTTCGAGCGGCTCAGAGTAGATAGAAGTGCTATGCATATAGTAGACTTTCTGCATTAAAATTTATTGTTAGTGACCAAGTCTTCCTTCGTGTGTCACCCATGAAGGGCGTGATGAGTTTTGGGAAGAGGGGAAAGCTTAGCCCTGGGTATATTGGACATTTTGAGATTCTTTTAACTATTGGGGATATGGCTATAAGCTAGCATTTCCCTAGATTTATCCATTCTTTATCCTGGTTTTCATGTTTCCATGTTTTGGCATTACATTCTAGATGTGTCTCATGTCATTCATTGGGATTCAATGTTGTTAGATGAGAGCTTCTCTTTTGTTGAGGAGCCTGTCTCCCTTTTATCTAGGGATGTGAGACGGTTGCATTCTAGAGATATTCCACTAGTTAAGGTCCAGTGTCGACATCGACAGGTAGATGAGTTTACTTAGGAGGTTGATTCTGATATGCGTGGCAGTTATCCCCATCTTTTTACTGATTTAAGTATTCTTTTTCTTGCCTTTGCTTCGACGACAAACTAGATTCTTAGTTGTGGATGATGTAATGACCTGGTTTTTAGTTATTTTTGTAAAATATTTATTTCTGTGTGATTTGACCATTTTACCCCTCCTTGTAGTTACTTTGTGGTATTTCTATGGTGTAGGGATGATTGACATGGTTTCCAATGCATTTCGGTGTGATTTGTGCGGGATTGTGGCTTTAGAGGTTATAAAGGCTTTATAGTTGATTTTAGTCAATAATTATTGATTTGTGCATCAGATAGCAAAATGAACTATGCTAGTAGATGTGAAATGTCAATTTTAGGTTGGTAACATAGTTGGTATGGTTTTACGGCTTTCATATCACATGTTGACCCTCGATTCAAAACGTTGTAAAATTGGGTTTCAAGGGTCAACTTTGTAAAAAATAATGTTATTTCAAAAATCTGATATTGCCATTGAGTCAAGAGCATCCAAGTTAGTCTAGTAACATAGCTTGTTTATGTTCTCGAGATTCCATATGGATCTCAAGGGGTTCGCGGAGACTTGGAATTCTCCAAGTCTTTGGATGGTGCACTCGCTTAGGAGATTCCTTAGTAGCTTAAGAGACTTGGTAGTCGATTGGGGATATCTCTTAAGAGACTCCCCCACCAGTTCAGCACTTGTCACTTAAGAGACAACCATTTTACTTAAGAGAAAAAGTGCGCATCGCGTAAGCAATGCCTGGTTTCTTAAGTGATGGCTGCTTAAGCAACTCAATGGTCACTTCGGTGATGCCTGGGTCCCCATTTTTGCGATTTTTTCTATTTTCGAGATGTGGAGCTTAGTGTTTTGAGTTTTTTGGCAATTTCTTCCATTACAAAGATTGGGTAAGCTCCAAACTCCTGTTTGAATTACTTTTCTTCGGTTTTTATTATTTTAAGCCTTGTAAAACTTAGATTGAAAAGTGAAAAATTAGAATTTTGACTCGGAAGGACTAAATTAGCAATTTTTTTTATTTAAACACCAATGCCAATTGGTTTTCACTTGGTTTTCCTCTATATGTTTCTTCAATCATGGGAAATATATTTTTGGACAAAGATTTGATTTTACCCTTTCTTTTCAAAAACCTGTTTCTGGGATCCGTTTTGACCCGAACCCAAAAATGGGCAATATAGGTATCATTTGCTTCCATTTAATGCATAGATTTTGTATTTGTGTGTTTTAGCTAATTTTGAGTTCGTGTGTAAGGTTAAACCTCGATGTGAAAGGCTAGTCTCATTCGGTTTCGGCATTTGAGGTAGGTTATATCTTCACTTTCTTCAAACTAGGCTGGGTAGTTAATTTGGGTATAAAATCATGCTATGGGTGTGGGACCTAATCATGGAAATGGCTTTATAATTAAATTTTGCCCATTTGGTGGGCCTATGTTGTTGTTGGTTGATGGTTTTGAGACTTCATTTTTTATGTTTGACCATGCGAGTTCTTATATGATGTTGTTGTACTTGATTAGGTATATTTGATCGTTTATTTCTGGTGAAAAATCATATATATGAATTTATGTGGTATAAGACACCATAGCACAAATACGTCAGTACTTTGAATGTACAGGTATACATGTGAGGTAGGATGAATGCATGGGGTTCATATGCATGAACAATACTAACTAACTAACTAATATGAATGAGAGAATACATCCATGAATACATAGTAAATATATCTGAGATCGTGATAACATGAATTTACTGATAAATAACAAGACTGATAACTGAGTTCTGATGGCTGATATAACTGACATGAGTGACTGTATCTGACAGTCCTGAATTTGATGGAACTAGCTAAGTTCCGTACTGTTCTGAGTTGACTGTATCTGACAGTCCTAAATTTTGTAGAACTATCTGAATTCTATTACTGAGACTAAATTATTATATCTGATAGTCCTAATTTTGTAACTAAAACTGTGGGAAGTAGTTATCTAACCGACATGCCCCTAATACGCCATAATGGCTAAGTTGGGGTCCAATCTGTAACCCCAATTGGAAGGGTGTCAATACGGCGCCACTGGTAAGGACAATCTGTGGTTAATCCTCATATAACAGGTAACTCTAGTGAGAACGGTGGGAACCCTCATATAATAGGTTAAGCTACCTCATCTACCCTCATATAACAGGCTATGATGTCTCAACCTACGCTGGCTATGTAGTTCTGGAATGGAAGGATTGCTTCTAAGAATCACACCCTCATCTGACAGTGTGTGTTCCTATCCTTGGGTTCACTCGTTGCAAATTCCTACCCCGATTTGAATAGACACTGAACATGATTAATTGAACTGGACTAGACTGAATTCATGGAGTTCAGTTAGTTGACGGAATACTATTGATATTACAAAATTACTGAGCTTTCCTGAGTCACATGACGGACTGGGTTCTATGGACCATGGCTTGACTGAGGATATCGTGAAAACATTACAGTAAATCTAGGCACACAACTATATTTTTCGGGTACAAGTACCCCCAGGACTCGATGGAAGGGAAATGACAAGGCATGACATTCTTGAATACATGACTAATATCAACTATCCATAATACAATAATTTAAGATATTTTGTGGGAATTTGGTTATCATAGCTTGGTACGTGAATAAGATAGCATGTATACATAGCATAATTTCATAAGGCTAACTCATGAGCAATCCAACAAACCAAATTCAATACATAAGAATAACATGGAAGTCACTTTGGATCACAATTTAGCTATAGTGCATAATTTCTATCTTCCTAGGCATTTTATCAAACACCTTGCATGCACTCTAAGGGAATAGGAATAATCATCAAACTAATACATTATAAATAATTCAATTTATGGATTTCACTCACATGCTAATGTAATTTCGTGAAAAACACATAAATATGCCAACTTGGGAATCATATAACAAGATAAACACGGACACAACTTGGGAATCATATTTACGATATAAATATCATGATTCATAATTTAAAATAGGGTTCTTGAGATTTATGGATAAAAGGAATCCAGAAGATTGGCGGAGAGACTTTCTTAAAATTTAATCCCAATTGAAACCATAGCTTGTTCTTGAGATAAAGTTGAGAGAAACTAGTATATTTTGGGTTCAAAATAGTTGAATCTCGTGTTAAAGGGCTTAAATGGGGGGTGGGAAATTAACCCTTTTAACCCTGGAAGTTTCTTTTAATTTCAGTGAAAACTTCCCGAACTGGACCTCTAGCGCGATGCGGCGCTATTGCGCCGTATCACTGGAATTTGACATCTGGAAAATTGAGGGATGGTGCGACGTGGACCCATCGTGTTGCCACTTCATTTGCGACCTAAAAGTTTGGCGCGATACGCCACTATCGTGGAACCCTACTGGAATTTGAAAATTTCCATTGCCGCTGACTAATATGGCACTATTTTACGACGGGAACTTGAAATAGTCATAACTTCTTACCCGGTTATCGGATTTAGGAAAATTTCATATCGATCAAAATATTATTGAATTTACCACATAACGAAAAGTGAAAATCTTGGAAATTCCTCATGGAATAAACATCATTCAATTTAGAAGCTAATACTTGACATTCTTAAGACAAAATTAGTTAGGAAACTTCGGGGTATTCTAATATCTTCCCCTTGGGAACATTCATCCTCAAATGAGACTGACTGAGAGGGGAGAAATAATAAGCTAAAGTACATACTGAACATGAACACGGAAACATGACTACATAACTGATATTTCTCAGATTCATACAGAGAATGCATATCTGATGCATGATTTCATGACTGAGCTGATACATGAATGCATGACTGAGAGTACTGATAAGCTGATAAGACATATCTGATGCGTGAATACGTGACGAAACTTATTACATGACTGAGATTTCTAATAATTGAATCTTCTCACAAGGATAATGCTTTCCTGATACATAAAAACATGACTAATCTTATGCATTAACATATAATTGGATATGCAATGGTACTTAGTACCAAATTTAAACATGGAATTCTGAACATGAGATTGATACCAAGTTGTAAATGAAATCTGGACATGAAAATAGAAAAGCTTAAGGAGAACTGTTACTCTGAGCTTGATCTAAGTCAGTAGAGAAGAGGTGAGGATACTTGGTATGCATGTCTGCTTCTGCTTCCCAAGTAGATCCCTTAACGGACTGATTCTTCCAAAAAAATTTGACTAGAGGGACTTCTTTGTTCCTCAGTCTACGAGTCTGGTAGTCTAGAATTTCAACTAGAATCTCCTCATAAGAGAGGTTGTTCTGAACATCTATGCTCTGAATAGGGACTACAACTATTGGGTCACTTATACACTTCTTGAGAAAAGAGACATGGTAGAATGGATCAACTACGGCTAGATCTGAAGGCAATTCGAGCTCATAAGCTACCTTACCAAAGCGAATGAGAATTTTGAATGGACCAAAATATCGGGGACTGAGCTTTCCCTTCTTGCTGAATCTCTCCACTCCCCTTATGGGAGAGATCTTTAGATAGACATAGTCACCAATATCAAACTCAAGATCCTTTCTACGCACATCTGGATAAGACTTCTGTTGGCTCTGAGTAGCCCGGAGTCTTTCTTTGATCAACTGTACTTTCTCTAAGGCATCGAATACTAATTCAGGCCCTCTAACTGAGGCATCAATAACTTTGAACTAACCAATTGGAGATCTTCACCTCCTACCATAGAGAGCTTTGAATAGAGCCATCCGAATTCTGGAATGATAGCTATTGTTGTATGCAAACTCAATCAAAGCTAAGTGTTCATCCCATCTACCCTTGAAATCAATTGCACGTGCCCTTAGTATATCTACTAGGGTCTGAATTGTCCTTTCTACTTGACCATCTGTCTAAGAATGAAAGGCTGCACTGAGATAAATTTGGGTACCAAGACCCTTTTGGAACGTTTTCCAAAAATGAGAGGTGAACTGGGTACCTCTGTCTGTTATAATAGCTAACGAAACACCATGCAATTTGACCAACTCTCTAATGTAGAGTTTGGCGTAATCCTACATTGAATAAGAGGTATGAACTGGGAAGAAATGAGCTGACTTGGTCATCCTGTTTACAACGACCCAGACTAAATTATACTAACAACGAGTTCGAGGAAAACCCATCACAAAGTTCATGTTCACTTCTTCCCACTTCCAAGTAGGAATAATGAACTCCTGTATAGGTACACTAGGCTTCTGATGCTCTATCTTAACCTGCTGACATATAGAGCACTTAGCCATAAACTCTGCAATATCTCTCTTCATCCCACTCTACCAATAGAACTCTCGCTAGTCGGGCACATCTTTGTGGCCCCTGGATGAATAGAGTAGCATGCACCATACGCTTCTGCAAAAATTTACTTCCTTAAGTCATCTACAACTGGAACACACAGTCGACCCTGACAACGCAGAACACCATCTCCCCCTTGGGAGAAAACCTCCATTTTCTGATCCCTAATTTACTCTTTCAACTTGACTAAACTGGGATCTCTATGTTGCTTTTCTTACACCTCAAAAACTAGAGATGATTATGAACTATTCTGAACCCATATATCACCCTCCTCTGTATCGACTAAGTAAACGCCTAGTCTGATAAGATGATGGACTTCCTGAGCTAACTTTTTCTTACTATCCTCAACATGAGAAATACTACCCATAGACAGTCTACTGAGAGCATCGGACATTATATTGGCCTTGCCCGAATGATAAAGGACACTGATGTTAGAATCTTTCAAGAGCTCTAACCTCCTTCTCTGATGAATATTGAGATATTTCTGAGAAAAGACATACTGAAGGCTCTTATGATCTGTGAACACATCTACATGAACTCCATTCAAGTAATGCCTCCAAATCTTTAAGGAAAAAACAACGGCTGCTAACTCAAGTTCATGAGTAGGATAATTCTTCTTATGGGGTTTAAGTTGTCTGAAGGCGTAGGCTATGACATTACCATGCTGCATAAGGACATAACCCAAACCTACTCTGGATGCATCACAGTACACTACAAACTCATCTAGACCATCTAGAAGAGCTAAGACTGGAGCTGGGGTAAGTCGACTCTTCAACTCCTGAAAACTCTTCTCGCAGGGATATAACCACTGAAACTTGACTTTTTTCTGAGTCAATCTGGACATAGGGGATGCAATAAAAGAAAATACCTCAACAAACCATCTATTATTGCCAGCCAAACCCAAGAGACTCCTGATATCTGATGGAGAGACAGGTCTGGGACATTTTCTTACTGCTTCGGTCTTTTGAGGATCTATTCCAATGCCATCACCAGAAATGATATGGCTAAGCAATGCTACTGACCTTATCCAAAATTCGCACTTAATAAATTTAGCAAACAATTGATGATTTCTGAGAGTCTGAATTACAATTCTGAGATGGTCTGCATGATCACGCTCACTGCGGGAATAGACCAGAATATCATCAATGAAGACTATGACGAACATGTCTAAGTACTGCTTGAACACCCGGTTCATCAAGTCCATGAAAGATATTGGGGCATTGGTAAGACCAAAGGACATAGCTAAGAATTCAAAAAAACCATACCGAGTATGAAAAATTGTCTTTGGAATGTCACATTCTCTGACTCTGAGCTGATAATAGCTGGATTTGAGGTCTATCTTAGAGAAATAACTGGCACACTGAAGTTGGTCGAACAAGTCATCAATTCTAGGGAGAGGATACTAGTTCTTGACCGTGACTTTATTGAGTTGACGGTAATATAAACACATTCTAAGAGAACCATCTTTATTTAGTATGAATAAAACTAGTGCACCCTACGGAGACACACTGGGTCTATTGAATCCCTTATCTAAGAGATCCTTCAATTGTTCTTTCAGTTCGCTGAGTTCTACTGGTGCCATTCTGTATGGCAGAATAGATATAGGCTGAGTATTTGGAGGAAGGTTAATGCCGAAGTCTATTTCCCTTTCGAGAGGAATTCCTGGAAGATCTTCGGGAAAGATATTTGAATATTCATTCACTACTGGGACTGATTCAAGACTGAGAGTTTCATAACTAGTGTTCTTAACTCAAACAAGATGATAGACACATCCTTTAGATATCATTTTTCATGCCCGAAGGTAGGAAACAAGTTGTCCTTTGAAAGAGGATACACTACCCTTCCACTCTAGGATGGGTTTATTCAAAAACTGGAACTGGACTATTCTATTTCTATAGTCGACTGTGGCATAGCAAGAATGAAGACAATCCATGCCAAGAATGACATTAAAATCTGTCATCTCTAATTGGACTAAGTCTGCTGAAGGGACTTTCTGAAATATCATAATTGGGCAGTTCCTGTATACCCGCCGGGCTATGATGGTTTTACCCACTGGGTAGAGTCTGAAAAGGGCTCTGCTAGAATTTTGGGATAGATTCCAAAATCAACTGCTAGGTATGGAGTAACAAAAAACAATGAGTCTCCTGGATCTAGTAAAGCGTAAACATGTACTTAAAAAATCTGTAACGTACCAGTAACTACATCAAGAGAATTTTTCTGATCTTGCCGAGACTGGAGAGCATAGATTCTGTTTGGGCGTTGCCTACTAATAGCACTGGAAGTGGCACCCTACTAGTTTGGGCGACCGAACTGAGATGGGGAATGGTTTGCTTCCCCTAAGGACCTGGCTGAGGATAGTATCTGACTCTGTGTCCTGGCTTGCCACATTTGAAACAAATACCACTGTCAGCTCTGCAAATACCCTGATGGTGCTTGTCGTAAGTCTGGCAAAGAAGATAGGTGTGGGCACTTCTAATACTGCCCTGAGACTTAGAGCCTGGCGTTCTATCTTTGTTACCATCCCTGAACTTAGGAACTGGAGCACTGGCTGAGGAAGGAGTAGGAGCTAATGACTTAGGACAAAACTGAGAACGATTCCCTCCTTCTGATTTGGGCTGAGCAAAGTTAAAACTACCTGTCCTTGCTATTTTATTTTGATTCTCCCTCATCTTAACCTTTTGGTCTTCTATCTGCTGAACATGATTCATAAGCCTGGCTAAAGTCATATCACTATTCAATATCGTAGACCTACACTCATTGACCATACTATCGTTTACCCCAGAAACAAACTTACTCATCTTGGCCCTGCTATCTGCAACTACATAAGGAGCATATCGGGCCAATTGAGTAAAATTAAGAGAATAATCTATCACCATCATGTTTCCCTGCTCGAGGTTGATGAATTCTAATACCTTAGCCTCTCTTAACTCTTGGGGAAAGAATCTATCTAAGAATGTGGTGACAAACTCCTCCCACTCAATAGGCCCTGCATCATCTGGCCTTTCTGACTTCTATTGTTTAAACCAAATGTAGGAAAGATCCTACAACTGGTATACCGCTAGCTCAACACTCTCACTTGGAGTAACCCCCATGATATCAGAACTAAATTGGCCACTGGGTTGGCCGGAACGACAGCTGGTCATTCATTCTGAGCAAGAGTAGTGAAGGCAACTCTAAACTCTTCATGAGAAATATATTCTCCCAAAGGTTCTTCAGGCTGAAGGGCTGACTGATTCCCGTTTCTTCTTTTAGGAGTCATGTTATGTAGAAGAAAAGGAGACACAGATTAGATTAAGAGATTGACTTGAGATTATGCTCACTGGCATGACATGAATACTGAAAGAAGGTAAATTGTTCCTAAAATATCTCATAGCCTTCTGTACATAAATATGGTGCGCAACACACCCATACACAAGACTCTACTAGATGCGACTTTCAGACTTCCTAGGACTCTATTGAATCTTAGGCTCTGATACTAAGTTTGTAACACCCCAAATCTGGTTCCCTAAATGCTACATGGTGCTCATGACCCCGAAGGACCACAAGCTAACCCATGACTGATATTTGTACCTGTATACTGCATGATATACTATGTAAATGTAGAAATATGAATGGAAAGGCCATAAGGTTTGAATCTGTAACATAACTGATAAATCATAACATATGGATGGGGTATGAAATACCTAAAACACTAAAATAACTGTCTGAACATTATAGTCTGAAAAATCTCTAACTGCCTGAACTATCAGGATAAGGAGTTGAAGGGATATGTCCCCAACTAACTCCAACTAATAAATTAATTAATGAGATGATAAAATAATAATAATTCCATCAAAATATGAGGACTCACTGCTACTCTGACTACTGAGACTGGGATACTACTAATTCTCTGGAGCTCGTGTCTCTGAACCTATGGTATAAGACATCATAGTGCAAATGTGTCAGTACTTTGAATGTACTGGTATGCATGTGAGGTAGGTTGAATGCATAGGGTTCATATACATGAATAATACTAACTAACTGACTAATGTGAACGTGAAAATACATGAATGAATACATAGTAACTATATCTGATATCGTGATAAAATGAATTAACTGATAACTAACATGACTGATAACTGAGTTCTGATGTCTGATATAACTGATACATGAGTGATTGTATCTAACAGTCCTGAATCTAATAGAACTAGCTGAGTTCCGTACTATTCTGAGTTGACTGTATCTGACAGTCCTAAATTATGTAGAACTATCTTAGTTCTATTACTGAGTCTGAATAACTATATCTGACAGTCTTGATTTTGTAACTAAAACTGTGGGAAGTAGTTATCTAACTGACGTGCCCCTAATACGCCATTATCGCTGAGTTGGGGTCCAATCTGCAACCCCAATTGGAAGGGTGTCAATACGGCGCCACTGGTAAGAACAATCTGTGAGTAACCCTCATATAACAGGTAACTCTAGTGATAATGGTGGGAACCCTCATACAACAGGTTCATACACCTCATCTACCCTTATATAATAGGCTATTATGTCTCAACCTACGCTGGCTACATAGTTCTGGAATGCAAGGTTACTTCTAAGAATTACACCCTCATATAACAGGTGAGTTTCCATCCTTGGGTTAACTAGGTGCTAATTACTATTCCCTTATGAATAGACACTGAACATGATTAATTGAACTGGACTAGACAGAATTCATGGAGTTTCGTTAGCTGATGAAATACTATTGAGATTACTGAATTACTGATCTTTCCTGAGTCACATGACTGACTGGGTTCTATGGACCATGTCTTGACTAAGGATATCATGAAAACATGACACCAAATCAAGGCACACAACTATATTTTTCAGGTACAAGTACCCCTAGGACTCGATGGAAGGAAACTGACAAGGCATGACATTCTTGAATACATGACTAAAATCAACAATACATAATACAATAATTGAATATATTTTATGGGCATTTAGTTATCATATCTTGGTACGTGAATAAGATATCATGTATACATAGCATAATTTCATAAGGCTAACTCATGAGCAATCCAACAAACCAATTTCAATCCATAAGAATAACATGGAAGTCACTTTGGATCACAATTTTGCTATAGTACATAATTTCTGTCTTCCTAGGCATTTTATCAAACACCTTGCATGCACTCTAAGGGAATAGGCATAACCATCAAATTGACACATTATAAATAACTCAATTTATGGATTTCACTCACATGCTGTTGTAATTTCGTGAAAATCACATAAATATGACAACTTGGGAATCATATAACAAGATAAACATGGTCACAACCAACCCACGACATAAATATCATGATTCATAATTTAAAATAGGGCTCTTGAGATTTATGGATGAAAGGAATCCATAAATCAACACAACGCATACCTTAGTTCTTGATTTAGTAAAGATTGACGAAAAGACTTTCTTGAAATTTAATCCCCAATTGAAACCCTAGCTTGTTCTTAAGATATAATTGAGAGAATCTAGTATATTTTGGATTCCGAATAGCTGAATCTCATGTTAATGGTCTTAATTAGGGGTGAAAAATTGACTCTTTTAACCCTGGATCCGTCTTTTAATTTCAGTAAAAATTTCCCGAACTGGACCCCAGGCGCGATGCGGCGCTATCGCATCGTGTCACTGGAATTTAACAACTGGGAAATTGAGGGATGGCACGACATGGAGCCATCGCGTTGCCACTTTATTTGTCACGTGGAAATTTGACGCGACGCGCCACTATCACGGACCCCTACAGGAATTTGACAATTTCCATTTTCTCCTTTGTTGCGGCGCGCCACTGACTAATATGGCGTTGTTTTAAGACAAAATTAGTTAGAAAACTTCGGGGTATTACAATATGTATATATTGTAGAAATGTTAGTGAAGACGTTGTGGGCTACCATTTGGGATATATATTTTATTATAGGTGACGTGCCCATAGTGTGTATTTATATGCTTTATTTTCTTTTTTTCTATGTTTACCTATGATACTTAATGAGTACAAGTGGATCGTATTCACCCCTTCTGCACCCTTTTAGTGCAGATCCAGGTACGAGTGTGACACATGGTCGCTGATTCAGGTGCTATTTAGAGTATATTCAAGGTAGCGGTTAATCTATGCTTTTGGAGTTGACTTACTAATTCTTCTTATCTATCTCATGTCTTATTTTGTATTCTAATACAAATTTTGATCCTTTTGGACCATTATTGTATATTTTTATATTTGAGATGTATTTAGTAGTTCTTAAGCTATGACACTAGGTTTTGGGATATTGTATGGTATCTTTGGTTATGTACTTCCGCTATTACCATATGTTTTGGGTTCGGCATCGCTCTAAAAGACTTGTCTTAAGTTTAGGTATTATCTTTCATTCATATCAGTTTGGGTGATTGACTTACTTGTAAAGGCTTGTCGCGACAAGTGCCATCATGACCCTTAGTTTTTTATTTGTGCCAACCAAGTGTCATACACTAGGGAGAGTTCTTTGGCCTTATGTTGCATATTCCATCACAGTGTGCTGAATCCTCATCCCCGAGATAGGCCCTACACCGCATGAGGTGACACCCTATAATAGATGTGTACCGCATGGGGGTTGTCCATGCGATAGGGTGTATTCCACACCCCCTTATTTCATTAACGGTATTTCATTTTAACACATGATATTTAGGATATTTTGGTCTTTTCTTGGTTAAAACCCATCCTATACCTACACTAAATGATCCCAAACCCCTTAATATATTTTTCATCCATCATAAACACAACCCACTTCATCAAAAAACTCCTCGAAGCAAATCACTAGGGTTCTTGATTTTAGCTAAAAAGGTAAAGTTTTTTCTCAATTTCCTTATTCAAAGGTATGTTGAACAACATTTTAAATTTTTGATTGTTGATTGGAATTTCAGGAGAAAGAACAATTTAAACTTGCAACCCCTCTTTTATGAATTAAAGTTTGAATCTTTAATGAAATTTTATAATTTGGGGTTTATTATTTAAAATATGCTATTCTATGATTTTGAAAGTTAATTAGAGTTTACTAAATTTACCTAGTCATGTTTCTGTTGTTAAATATGTTCAAACAATTGGAATGATAATATTAATGGGGCATGATTAGGTTAAAAATCCAATCATGATTATGTTATGATTTCAAAGATGAAATTAAGAGTCAATAAATATTTTATGATAATGATATTGGCATGATATGTATGAGTTACTAGTCTTGGTATGACGATACCAAAATATAAATAACTTTATGAAAGACTATGAATGATATTTAATTTGGGCTTAATGGGAATTATGTAGTCCACGAGAAGGCGTAAGTCCTCATGACCCGATGCCTAAAACCTATGTTTAGTCGACGTAGGGTTGGTTCACTCCTTAATTGGATGAACTTACGATAATAGTCCTCAATGAGGATATTATAACGGCCAAATTATGTTGATCCCAATTCATATGACAAAAATAGATTATGGCCCTGATGTGTAAGTCGATGCTAACACATTTGAAGCTTTTAACTCTGAATAATTGTGAGGTCTTAAGCAACTTTTGTTCTTTTTGATTGCTTTTAGTGTGTTAATGCAGACATAAGTGATCGGGGAGGAAACCAAAGGAAAGGAGAATAAATCGGATGACATCTGATATAAATAAGCTAAAGTGTAGCTGACGTCAATTTTGAAGCACCGTCATACATGGGACAGGCCGTCAAAGTTGCCATCAAGATTAGACAAAACCTAAAGAGTTAAGAGGAAATGTGACGGTGACTTGGAAGAGCCGTCAAATATGGTACATGGCGTCAAAATCGTCGTCAACCAGAGACAAAGTATGATGATTTCCAGTGAAGATGTGACGCAGTTTTCCGTACCGTCAGGATTTTTGTCATGCCATCAGAATTGTCGTCTGAAGAGGCAAAAGATAAAAATTCACTAGAACCTTTGATGACATCTCGCACACGTCGTCAGGAATGTGATACGCCGTCAAAAGCATCATCATCTAAACCGAAGAGAAAACTAAAACTTTAATTTTATTTCCTTATTTAGGATTTACTATTTAAAGACTTGTTTTGGGATTTTATTGAGGATGATCTATTGTTATCTATTAGACATTAACCTAGGGAAGAGAGTAACGTAACATTGCTCTCTTACATCAATTATTCTTCTTGTTTTTATCAATAATTTTTGGGTTTCAACCTAGTGATTCAATCGAAGAAACTACTTGTTGTTTTCCATCTAATCGTAAGTTATCCTTATCATAATGAATACAACTTGTGATTTTGTTCATCAAATCATGAGCGGCTAATTCCATTAGCCGGGGTTATGTGATCCATGGATTAGGGTTTGATATGATGCTAGGTGTTTAACGGATTCAAAGAGTAGTAGAACATCTTGAAATTCTGTTGTTTGAACTGAAATCTAGTGGTTGTAAACATTAGATTATGCTTTAGATTTTATTTGCTTCTAACGTAGAAATAGACTAGAGGACGTGAATTATCAACAGGGACTCGAAAGCTACCAACTTTTATTTAATGATTAATGTCATAACTGGATTAATCTACCTGAGATAACATCCTATTGGAAATAGATAAGTTATCTAAGTTCGAGAGAATTAGATAATAAATTTTCTAGTGAGGTCGAGAGATAAGTCAGATAGTATAATCGTCAGGGATATTTTGTTGTTCTACTTATTTCGAGAATCCCAAGCATTACCTAGTATCTGTTAATTCCCAAAACCCATGGTGAAAATAACTTTGGTTTCCCATTTATATTGATTACAAACATTAATATTGAAGTGACAACATTACTTGATACTTTCAAAACCCCCATCTTAATTTTATATTTTTGTACCATTTGTTTGAATTGAACTTGTAGCTATAGCTTCAAATTAGCTTAATCGTCACTCACATTGTTCCCTGTGGATTCGACCCCGACTCCAAAGTTGGGTAAATATATTGACAATGACCGCCTTAAACTAATTTGAGGTGTAAGTTGAGCGTTATCAAAAATAGCACTGTTGCCGGGGAACAATTTGGCGTATTGAGTTAGTTTGGAATTTTAGCTTACTTGCTTGAATATAAACTTGTAAATATTTGTTTGTGATTTCCTTTGTTTCTTGTGTTAGGTAGATTTTATTTATTTTTGTTTATTTCTTACTGTGGCATCATGGAATGAATGTAAGTTTGATGGTTGCAAATCTTATCTAGATGATCCATGTCCATATTATGATGGACCCCACTTTTGGAAAGATTGTAGATATGCTCCCCGGAGAGAGATGTGTGCACCATCTCCATCCTACCGGGAGTATAATTGTTCTTTATGTGGTGGTCAATATGGACATTGGAGTGATTTCCCAAATGCCCCCTCCCCCTATTGCGCTAACCCAAGTTCTAGTTCTTCTTATGAGTATGACAGGTCTTATGGTCAGGAAAAGGAAGAATGAAGCACTGGAAAGAGTGACATTGAAGATATACTTCAACTAATGTTGGATCGTATAGACACAATGAATGATACCATATGTGACATGCGTTAAGACATTAGGGCATTTAACAAAGGAAGAGAAAGTATAGAAGAGATGGATATCGAGGTCAATCATCCAAAACACTTTTCTACATCATGTTTATATGATATCTTGTCTATGTAATTATTTAAAATAATGGAAGAGTGTGAGGATGAAGAGCAAGAATTTGATGTTGATGATGAGCTTGATGTTGAGCAACCCTCGGTGATTTCCCAACCAACCAAACCATTCATGAATGAAGATGCCAAGGATGAAGAAATGGTATTAGAGTCAAAAGAAGAAATCAAGCACAATCCTCGTGAAGACTCTAGTCCATTTTGAGGTAAAAATAGTAATAAGGAAGTTGTTCCGAAATTGAGGGTTAGTCCTCATTCGAATCACTTTTCAACATTTTGCTTAGTGTATGTGATGAAAGTTGAATCACCCAAGAAAATGATGAATTTTGAAAATGTGGAGGAAGATTCTTACATTTTGGAGTTTGTCTTACCAAAAGGGTATACTACAACCCCAATATTAAAGGCCAAGGATCTTAAGGATCGATGTCCATTTAGTGGCTATTTAATATTCTCACCATTGCCAAATGAGCCCACACGAAGGTTTGATGCATAATTGGGTAAGAAGTTCAATTCTTCGAAGTGGCGTGATAGAACATTCCTTATCATGTCCTCATATTTGCCAAACACACCCCGAAGATGTATTGATCAAAAGTTGGGCCGGCATTTCAAATCCTCTAAGTGGAGACATAAATAATTATCAACAAGGTATATTGACGAAGTCTGAGTAGTCAAGATAACTGAGTCATGCCGCGACACTAAATTAGGCGCTTCTTGGGAGGAACCCAAGGTATTTTGTTGTTTGTATTCATGTTATGTAATTGACATCAAATCCTTGCACCCATGGTGCCACAAGTATGCTTATAACTCTCTTGTTTTGGTTTGACGCATTGGGGACATTGCATGATTTTAAGTTGAGGGTGTATTGGGGCTACTTGTGGGTATTGATGTCCTCTTGGGTTTTTTGTTGCCGTGTCTCTTTTCCCCGGAGTCTTGTTCCTAGTAGAGCCGGCATGTTTAGGCGTGCTGTTTTTCTTTTGTGATGTGTTGTGGTTAACTGGGAGAAAAATAGGTATCTACGGCAATTGACATATTTTTTGTTAATTTTTCTTGGAATGGTAACTACCTCTTTAATTATTTATGTGGTAGCTGTGTGAATTGCATTCATGTGTAACCACTGTGCATCTTGTTATGGCATTAAGTTTTAGTTGTCGTATAATCACTGCTAACAATTATACGAACTGGATGAGTAGTAGCTGGTAATATACTTGTGTGCCATGTGTGTGTGTGAGATCTTACTCAGTTCCCTTTGTACTGCCGAATCTAGAACTTACCCAGTTTGTCTTACCTTAGTTGAAAGATAGGGGTTAGGAAAGGATCATAGGCCGTTTTGACTTTTAGCCACTTTCAGCCTAAATAACCTTCCCTATTATGTATGCTATCACTTGATCCCTGTTTTGAGCCAGAATTGACCATTTCTTTCTATGACACCTATCACCTTTCTGTTTAGATCATAATGAACCTATTTTGGCCCTGGTCCTCCTTAGACATTATGCACCTTGACTTAGGCAAATAGTCTAAGTTGAGGGTGTCTATCATAGGGGTGCGTGATGTAAACTGGTATGAAGAGAGGTAGGATAAAAGAAAAAGAATAAGAGAAAAAGAATAAATTGGGTGGTGCAAAAAAGAATAATAAAAGAAAAAGAATGAAAAAGAAAAGTCACATCCATCCTGAATAATGGGTGATCAAGAAAAGAGGAAAAGAGAAAAAGAGGAAAAGAGGAACAGAAAAGAAAAGAAAAAGAGAGAAAAAGAGGTTAATAAGTGGACCCCACAAGTTAAGGTAGTGCCAAGGAGGTTAGTCCCTCTAAATGCCATTTAATATCATACCAGCCCTTAGCCTACGTTACAAGCCGAGAAAGACCTATAGTGATCTTAACTAACCTATCTGGATACCTTGGTAATGAAGATAAGGGCAAGCATATGGTATTTGGCATACACTGGTTGGAACTTCGTTCTGAGAGAGAGTGTTTTTGTGCAAATCCCCATGTTTAAATTTTGATTTTTGAGATGACAGAAAAAGGGGAATTACTTTGTTGTGAGGGCACACTAGTATCTTTCTAGGTTACTTACTTGTTTGAGTAGTGTTATATTGATACATGCATGACTTTTGGTACTTAATTGATGCTATGGCTAGAATCCTTTGTGTTACATTGTTAATTTTCAATAATCTACAAAGTTAGTTTAAATTGGTTGACCTTGGATATGGTAACTGAGTTTTGAGCTAAATTGGTAGTTAGTTGCCGAATTGTACTTTGTATACTCCTAGTTATGTTTTGGTTGCTTGAGGATAAGCAATTGTTTAAGTTGAGGTTGTTGACGTGTGAGCCGATGCTAACATAGTTGAATCTTTTAACTCTGAATAATTGTGAGGTCTTAAGCAACTTTTGTTGTTTTTGAGTGCTTTTAGTGTGTTAATGCAGACATAAGTGATCGGGAAGGAAACTAAAGGAAAGAAGAATAAATCGGATGACATCTGATATAAATAAGCTGAAGTGTAGCTGACGTCAATTCTGAAGTGCCTTCATACATGGGATAGGCCATCAAAGTTGCCGTCAAGCTTAAACAGAACTTGAAGAGTTTAGAGGAAATGTGATGGTGATTCGGAAGGGCCGTCAAATATGGGACATGGCGTCAAAATCGCCCTCAACCAGAGATAGAGTATGTTGATTTCCAGTGAAGATGTGACGGTAATTTGCACGTGCCGTCAGGATTTTTGACACGCCGTCAGGATTGACGTCTGAAGAGTCAAAATATAAAAATTCATTGGAACCTTTGACGACATCTCGCACACGTCGTCAAGAATCTGAAATGTCGTCAAAGGCATCGTCATCTAAACCGAAGAGAAAACTGAAACTTTAATTTTATTTCCTTATTTAGGATTTACTATTTAAAGACTTGTTTGGGGTTTTATTGAGGATGATGTTTTGTTATCTATCAGACATTAACCTAGGGAAGAGAGGCACGTAACATTGCTCTCTTACATCAATTATTCTTCTGGTTTTTATCAACTATTTTTGGGTTTCTACCTGGTGATTCAATCGAAGAAACTACTTGTTGTTTTTCATCTAATAGTAAGTTATCCTTATATTGAATATCAGCTATAACCATCAAGCCATCTATATTGTATCATATCATACCCAACTCTCAATGTTGCACTCAAACCGAAACTCAAATCATCATCATCATAACATCCTCAATAGTATTAACATTGTAATTCGTTTGTTGTACTTGAACTGAAACTCATATTATAAAGATCATATCACTTGTCGTACTTGATCCATAAGTCATATTATCAATACCATATTAATGAATCATAATAACCCATGTTAATAAACTATACAAATTAACCATACCAATAAATTGTATTTATAAACCATACCAATAACCATATATCTATGAACCATACCAATAACCATTTTATAAACCATACCAATAACTATATTTATAAACCATACCAATAATCTTATCTATAAACCATAATTATAAGCAATATCAACAAAACACAGGGTTTTACCCAAAATTAGCACCAACTCCAACTACCAAGCTAGAATAATCATTAAGTATTTAATCTCCTCAGAGTCCCCAAATATTCATTAATAAGGATAAAACATGAAATTCAAGAAGGGTGAATTAAAAACTTTTTCTAATTCAACTGATCAGCCTTGACAGTCAACTCACTTGCGGGTTAGTATATTAAATAAAATAGAATAAAACTGAAAACATAAATAAATAAGTAAATGAAAACATAGAGATTTATCCTGGTTCACATCACTGGTGTGGTGCCTATACCATTCCCCTTTTACAAGGGCTTCCTTTAGAGCTTTAAATGTGAGAATGGGATTATAGAGGGGTTGTATAATTTTTGAATCTTATTTTTTTATTCAAATCATGTGACACAATATCAATGTGTAAACTAAACTGAGTCAATCTTTCTCTTTTTTGGAACTATTATAAATTGAAAACTACAAAACTTTATAAAGACTAAAGATTGAGACACACTGAGAGTTTCCTGTGAAGTTGTGTAAGTCTTCTTTTTTCATTCTTCTTTTTATAGCCTTCATCTTGTCTAACTTCTTTGATCTAAAAGAAAAACCCAATGGATTTCTTCTCAATCAAGGATTTGAATTTATTCCTTGATTAAGGATTCACATCATATAGTATGTCCATATCATATAGACAAAAAGAATAGAGAATGCAAAAATAGACTAATATAGCAATTAAATCGGCCGTATATAATAGACAATGATTCAATGTTCATGCAAAAGATAGGGAAATGGGTGGTATACAGAGTGTATGCTAGAGCAATTTACAAAAATATTAGGTACAGACCAAAATAACAAGGGAACAGACCCCCTTTTAATTGGCAGTAAAGAAATCAACATTTAGCCAGAAAGTTGGCAAAGGTATTATGCAAATTGTGATAGAAGTGTTCATAAGACTTTTCAGCATTCTTGGAGAAACTGGAATAGAAATTCTAGCCTGATATGGAAAACTCATTGTAGGAGGAGTCTCTTTGGATTTGATAGAGTTAACCTTAGCAAATAGCCTATTAAAAATATTGACACCCTCCTGCTTCAATCTATCAATTGTCAAGCATACTTTTCTCACATCAGTGTTAGTGCCCTTACACAGCTACAACATATTATTATTTGACTTCTGAAGAGTCAGCATTCCTTACTCTATCGCCTTGAGGAGGTCCTTTATTTCCTTCATTCCCTTCATCACAAGAAGTAAAGGATTACAAATATTTTTTTCTTATCTTGGGAAGATCAATATTTTCCTTGGTGAATTCCTTTTTACACTATTCATCGTTGAACACGACATATCTTATACTAGCAAACATTTTAGAATCATATGTGGCAGAGACTTCAAAAGAAAGTTAATTAGAGACATTAATAGAGTATTAGGGGATGATTCTTATAATCAACAGTCCATAGGGTAAGCTAGCAGAGGTATGGGCATCTACATCACTTTCCAACATATATTCACAGAACCATACAGCCCAATTGATTTTGTATTTCTTAAACATGTTGTACAACATAAACACATATCAATAAGTCACATTGCTTAGAGAACCTTTCCTTGGTATTAGGGTGGTGGCGTTAATATAAGAAAAAATTCTATAATTAAAGCAAAGTAACAGTGGACCAAAATTTGATAAACTAACTTTCAGATCAGAGACAACCTTCTTAGCTTCATAAAAGCTGACCTCAAAATTATCAGGCCATACATCATTCATAAAAGGGATAACCCTAGATAGATTGGTGTCAAAAAATTTCTCAAACAAAAAAGTCATTAAGAATGATTTCGGTCCCAAGCACAAAAGTTTCTAACTCACCGTTGTCATGGGAATGGTGAAGATTTGCATAAAACACGCGCACAGGGTCCTCATAGACTTCCATACCACAAAGATAAAGATGAAGAACAAGATATAAGTCTTGGGATTTGAAGAAAGAACTTACATTTGAGTGATATTCCTTTAACTGGGAGAGATTCACAATTCTTGCAAGCACAACTGAGCAATTTTTGAATGCGGGAAATTTTTCCCATCGTGAAATTGTCCAAAATTTATACATTACCTTTTGGTGAAACAGAGTCTAGAGGAGAGATATGGGTTTTCTTGAGGGACAAATTAGGGATAAAAGGTGAACGTTTTTTATTGATAAGCAGGGAATGAGAAAAATCTTCCTCTGAAGATACAGAGATAAGAACTGGGTCATGATTATCAAAATGGCAATTTGAAGGATTCTTGGTAAGGTTTGCTATAGATCTTGTTGAGGTTATTGGGGGAATGAGAAAGGAGGAGTTTGAAGAAGGTATAAAAAGATGAGAACGAAGGTAAAATAGTAGGAAGGCAAAAGGAGGTGAAGTGAATGAAGGTGACTAATGAAAAGAAAGGGTTGCAATCATCTAGGAAAGAGATAAGGTAAAGTAAAAGTAATTAATAGGAAAGAGAAAAAGGAGATGGCCAGAGAGTAAACATGGGGTGGATAAAAGTTAATGATGATGAGTCGGAGGGGTAAAAATTGAACTTAATTAAGGACAAAATATTTTGGAATTTCTTTTTGCCAAAATAAAGGTCAGTACAATTAAATGTCATTAATACATGTAATAACAAGACTTTTTCTTAAAAAATAGAATATTTCTTCTAACAAAGGTTTAGTAAGAATATCAGTAAGATGATTTTCAGAGTCAACAAATTTTAAAAAAAGTCTCCATTTTCTACATGATCACGAATTAAGTGATGTTTGATGTCTATATGCTTAGATTAAGAATGATGCACCATATATTTAAACAGACGAATTACATTAGTATAATCACACATGATAGGTACAGATTCAAAGGATAAATCAAAGTCAAGTAATTGATACATAATCCATAGAATCTGAGTACCACAATTTCCAATGGTTGTGTATTCAACTTTACTAATTGATACAGTGACTGAAATTAGTTTATTACTGTGTCATGAGATTAAGGCATCACTAATAATTTGGTAGGTTCTGCTAGTACTCTTTCTGTCAGTTTTGTCACCCATAAAATCAGCATTTGCATAGCCAACTAAATTAAAATTAGAAGGGTGGGGGTACCAAATCCTAATATCTTGAGTCCCGATGATATAGCAAATGGCTCTTTTGACGGCAGTCAGATGGAATTCCTTGGGAGCTAACTAAAACCTTGTACATTTGAAAACACTAAGCATAATGTCTCCTTATCTTGCAGCCAAGTATAGTAGTGATCCAATCATCCCTCTGTAATTTTTTTTATCGATGACTTTTTCAGATTTGTCTGAATTGAGATTTGTTGAAGGACTCGGTAAAGTTCTGAATGCCTTGCCATTTTCCATTTCAAATTTTTTTATAAGCTCTCTTATGTATTCTCTTGACTGATAAAGGTACCTTTGGGAGTTTGATTCATTTTCAATCCTAAAAAGAATGTAAGTTTACCCATGAGACTCATTTCAAATTCTCCCTTCATAAGATTTGCAAAATTCTCAAACAGAGAGGTGTTAGGACTACAAAAAATAATGTCATCAACATAAATTTGTACAATGTATAAACTAGAGTCTAATTTTTTAGTAAAAAAAGTATCATCTATTTTAACTCTTTGAAAATTATTGTTTAACAAAAAAGTACTCAATCTCTCATACCAAGCTTTTGGAGATTGTTTAATAACTTAGAGTGTTTTTAAGAGTTTGAAAACATTATTAGGATAAGAGGGATCTTCAAAACCTGGAGGTTTTTTGACAAATATCTCTTCATGAATAAATTCATTTAGAAAAGAACTCTTAACATCCATTTGATATAACTTAAAGCATTTGAATGTAGCAAATGCCAACAAAATTTGAATCAATTCCGACCTTGCTACAGGAGCAAAGTTTTCATCAAAGTCAATACCTTCCTTCTGGGAGTATCCTTAAGCTATTAGCCTGGGCTTATTTTGGAGAACCTTACCCTATTCATTTAATTTATTTCTGTAGACCCATCTGGTTCCAACAAGAACAATGCTTTAGTCTTTTTAACTAGATTCCAGACTTGATTACATTCAAACTGATCTAGTTCTTCTTTCATGGACTAAACCCAAGATTCATATTTGAGGGCCTCATCAACCTTTTTAGGTTCAATTTGACATACAAGTGTTATTAATGCTTATTTTCTTAGTGAGGCTCATGTATGTATCTGATCATTTGGATTTCTAATGATAAAATCATTAGGAAAACTTTCACTATGTCTCCATTCCTTTGGAACATTTGTTTTTGATATTTCAGTGATAGGAGTTAAATATAGTTGAGCCTTAGTAAACTTAGAGGTGATTGGCTCAAGTGTTATGTCTGGCCCAGCTATTGTTTGGGAGTTATTTACCCGTTTGTCATCAAAACTCAAGTTCACAGAATGGGGTTATATTCATCAAATATAATATGTATAAATTCATTAGCATAAAGAGTTTTTTTTTAAAGGCTCTATAGGAACGACTAATGGGAGAATAACCAAGAAAAATACTTTTATCGCATTGTGGGTTAAACTTCACTAAGTTATTCTTACTGTTGTTGTGGATGAAGCGTTTGAATAAAAAAGGATGGAAATATTTTATATTGGGATTTTTTCCTCTCCACAGTTCATAATGTGTCTTTTTTAGGATCAGTCTAATCAAACACCAGTTAAGAATATGACATGTCTGCTTACTGCATTATAATGACCCTTCAGGTTATTTTCCATTTTTCTACTTATTTTTTATGTTAGAGATTTTATATATCTTCCCCAAGTCATTTATGATGTATTGGAACTAACAGGTCGGTTAATGGGCATTTCGTTAGGTTTTTAGACCCAATTCTCTATTTTAAAGTCTTTGCTAGTTCTAAATTGACAATGGGAAAAAACTTCAGTTCAATGACCTCGAATGTAAATTCTGACCATTCCTATATCTTTGAAATATTGATTTTAGGATAGGAAGACTCATGGTTTGGGTCCCGAGGCACTCAGGATTATTTCGACCTATTGGTCAGAAAGTTAAGAAAATAAAAATTAGGTGTGGGATGCACATTTAGTTGAAACGACCTTGGATGGAAATTTTGACTATTCTATTGAGTTTGAAATATAAAATTTATTATGGTTACATAGTTCGTTTGTGTATATAGGATTCCAGATAAATGTTGAGGGTTTGCTGGCGACTTGGAAAATTCCAAGTCTCAAATATGATCTGGTTCACACGTGATTGCGGGCCATGGATTACGATCATGATCAGGTAGCACTAGTAAGTTCCACAATTGCAACACTTCAAGTCACGAGGGAGACTCCCTTGACAGAGGACTAGAAACGCGATCACAGAGGTAAATATTGCTATCGTGACTTCTAAGTCAAAGGCCTTGTATTGCGATAGCGAATCTCGAAAACCTGGTATGGGTATAAATACACCATTTTTGCTCAATTTTTCCCATTCATAACTCATATTCTTGAGAGATAAATCCTAAATAGTGAGATAACTAGGTATTAAATCTTGTGGGTTATTTGGGGAACTTGATTTAGTGCTTATTTATTGATTCTCCTTCAAATTTGAGGTAAGATTCCTCAAGATTCATGGTTGATTTTTCCATTTCTTGTTCAAAAATACCAAATCTTGGGGGCTTAATTTTAGCCCCAAATTAGCTCAGATTTCACCTATTTTTTAGGATAATAATTCCTTGAGCATGTAGGAACGTTGGGTTGGTTTCAAAATTGTGATTTTCTGTAAGTAGGACCCATATGGGGTTATGATGTGATTTTTAAATCTAAAGCACAATAGTGAAATATAGGTAGTATTATTCTCGTATTGATGAGTAGAATGTGATTTTGATAGCTCAAAAGCTTCTTGAAAGATAAAAGTGGTGATTTAGCGAATATTGTGAGCTTTCTTCATCGTCCAGGTCGGCTAGGTTTTACCCCTTGTTAGATTGAGCTAATTCATATTATGTTTATGATATTGTGTTAGACTTGGGATGGGTTTTAGGAGCTTATTGGTAAATTGAAATACTTGGGATTAGTGATATCATTTAGGCTATTTTGACTACTATTTTGGGCATAATTAGACTAGTTATTCCTATCTAATGTGAAATTGACCTTATAGGCTCTTGTTAGGATGGAAATACCTTACTTACTCAATTAATGAGAAGATTTTCCTTTGTCACTTGAGTTTAGGATGAAAGTTAGTCAAATTTTCTTACCACAGGTGAAATTGATCTAGTTGCTCTATATTAGTAGAAATTGCTATCCTAGGAATAGTTATGGCTTGTTCGATGTCTAATAGAGGATTTAGATACTCTATCCTAGTCCAGGATGGACATTACTTGCTAAATAATTTTTAGGATTTAGAGGTGTCCACTTTGACCCACTTTAGGCCTAGACTTGTGGTAGTTATTAAAGACCATTTGATATGCTTGTGTACATCTAGGAAGATGGTTATTTTGGTGATTTTTAGACGTCTTTATAGTATTTAGTTATGATAATCTATTGATGATGCCATTTTTTTGGCTATTGGTTGGGCTACCGAATATACTATTGAATGAGTCATTGCCTATGATATTGATTAAGCCATAAATTATCTTATTGATTATGCTATGAATAAGTTATAGATTATGACATGGATTAAATATTGATTAAGCCAATGATAAGTTATCTATTATGATAATGATAGGCACTTAATTAGGCTATTGATAGGTTATTATTTGTGCTTTGATAATGCATGTTAATTATATTAGTGACCATGTAATTAACTATATCGGTGAATATATTTTGGATTATGCCTAAGAGAATGCTTATTTACTATATTAGAAATCATGCTATTGATTATGCTTGAGTGTACAATTTTGATTATGATTATTGGTCATGTTTATATATTATAATAATAGTTATGCTATTAAATACTCTCATGATTTTGCTATTGGTCATATTGATGATGATATTGATAACTTATACCCAGTTGAAATCCAGAGGATGGCTATGATATTGTGATATTCATGATGAAATTATTATGATACATATACCCAAAAAAGATGGAGGACGGTTATGATGGTATATACCTAGTAAGGCCGTAGCATGATTATGATGATATATACCAGGCAAGGCCGGAGGTTGATTATGATAATATATATCCAAAAGTCCAAAGGATGATTATGATAATATATACCTGGAAAGGTCGAAGGATGATTATGATTATATATACCTGACAAGTACAGAGGATGATTATGATGATTTATACACGCCCGGCAAGACCAGAAGATGATTATGATGATATTATGAGGATATTGTTGAATATCCATACCGCTTCGAGTCCAACTATACGTATTATAATATAATGATATAATTATTATTAAATTATGACAATGGGGTGAGAGATTGACAATCTAGCTAAGTGAAAATAAGGAAATAGTTCTAATGTAACATGATATGAATAGACCATAGTGATATAATGATTAGTTGATAATTATTAGTAGTTGATAAATATTGGCTAGTTGACACATGTTGGTTAATAGGTAAATAATGACTAGGTAATAAGTGATGATTAGTTCCTATATAAAGATTAGTTAATAAATTATGTTTAGTTGATAAAAAATAATTTACCGATACATGAGGATTAGTGTTACATGATGATTATTTGATATGTGTTGACTACTTGAAAATGATGAATATGTACAATCGATGGTTATAGTGTGTCATGACTTGGATGAATTCCAATATTATTATAAGAGTTGATAAATAGTAGTGGTGGGTTATTCTATCTTATTTGTACCTTCCAAGCTTATAGGGGCTTGTGATGGATTTTTTACTTTTCTACACCAATTGGCGTATAGAAGCATATTTTGTATTTATAATTGCATGTGTTGATGCTTTGTTATGTTATGATGATATTCCAATTATCTGTTTATTAATGTTTCGTGATGTTTGATATATTTCAAGTTACTTTTCTTACCTTGACTTAGTTATGTTATCTTACATTCTATCATTCTTATATCATGATTTAGCTCAGCCGATAGATGATATCTATTGAGTACCCATTATTTTGGTACTTATACTACACTTTTATACCTCTTTGGTGCAGATTCGAGTACTATTTTCCACCATTGATTCATGTTTTTACTGTGTTGATACCCGAATATAGGGTAAGCTCTTGGAGTCCAAGTCACCTATTTCCCTCTATCTTACTTATACCTAGTCTTTAGTTTCGAGACAAATATATTGATTATTGTAGATACTTATGTTGTATTATTATATTAGATGCTCTTGTACTGGATCTACCAGGTCATGGGATGGTGTTTATGTAGTGACTACCTTTAAACAATTTCTATTATCTTGCTTTATTTATTGTGTTGGATTTCCTATTAGGCCCTTTTGGGGCATTTCCACCAAGTTAACCCATTGTGCTTAGCTTTAAGTTACGGTTTGTCTTACCTACTTCGATAGAGTAGGTCCCATCATGACTCATAAATTGGGTCATGTCAAATTGGTATCAGATCCTAGGCTATACCAGCATTGTTGGTACAAGAGCAAATATCTAGTAGAGTTCTGTGGATTGGAATGATAACCTTAGTTTCCTATCTTTGGGAGGCTATGGGACATTGTTAGAAGTTCTTCACTTCTTTCACTCATATCAAGCTAAAAGTCTGAGTTGCTTTATAGAACATTCCTTTGATTTCACTATTTCGCAGATGGTCAAGACATGTGCGATCGCTATACAAGACGAGGGTCCTATGACAGATCTAAGGGACCCTACTCCTATTCATGGACGACCTAAAGGTCAAGTACATCCATGAGATGTATCCTTGGATAGGACCCAGTATAGGTGTCCTCCACAAGGCCCTATTCCCGCTCTTAAGCCAGAGATTCTTCCACTTCAGCCAGCGGTGGGATAAGGACTAGCCTAGGCTCCTCCAGGGTTTATTTCTTCTTCAATTCTCAAAGATGCTTTAGTTCATCTTTAGGGGTTAGTTGGTGGTGTTTCTTCTGATCGTGCACAGTCTATAGATCAGAGCGGTATAGAGGCGAGGTCAGCCTGTAGCTGCCAATCCAGTAGTTGAGGTTTCTACTATGCCAACGGTTGTCCAGCCGGTAGGTGATCAGCCAGAGGTATCCCAACCTGTTATGTCTGTCGGGGAGTAGAAGATGTTTGGTTGATTCTTCATATTGGCTCTGCCTAGTTTTTCTGGTTCTCCGAGCGAGGATACATATGAGTTTTTGATTGCTTACAAGGATATGCTCCATAATTTGGGCCTTGTTGAGACTCGAGGGGTGGATTACTCCACATTTTAATTAGAATTGGTTTCTCGACATTTGTGGAGAGGTTACATGAATTTAAGATTAGTTGAATATTCTCTTTTGACATGGACCCAATTCTCCAAGATAATCTTGGATAAGCATATGCCTTTGACAATGCTTCATGACAGTTGTGAAGTATGAGGCTCATTTCCATGAGTTGGCTAGACATGCTACTTCTATTCTGGGTACTGAGTATGAGAGAGTTTATTGCTTTGTTAGAGGGTTGAGACTTCGCTTTTGTATGTCTACTTAGAGTTTGGTTGCTGCGGGCAGGTCTTTTTCTGAGATTTCTGATTATGCTCGAATTATGGAGGATATTCACCATGGGGCCCGTGAGGATAACGATAAGAGGCCTAGACATCAGGGAAGTTTCAGTAGGGTCCATAGTAGTTCAATTTTAAGGTAGAAATTTTCTGGGTAGATATCCTCCGCATCCATCCTATCAGTCTTAGAGTCAGCCTAGTCTACCTGTTCAGGAAGCGCTTCAGATTACTGGCGGAGGTCAGTCTAGTGCTAGTGATCTCCCTAGTTAGGGCAGCTGTTAGTTTTTAATAGGCACATCTTTTGATTATTATAAACGTGATGTTTATTTCTTGTCAGCTGAATCTATTGGTTCTTGTTTAGCTCTGGTGGTATACGATAGTTTTTGAGCTCAATGTCATTACTTGCGACATTGCCCTTGTCACGACCCAATTACTCAGGGTATGATGGAGCCTACCATAACCTACCGGCAGGCAAGCCAACCCGTAGTCCAGAATGGCTAGTAACGGACTACTTAATAATATAAGGAAAAGAATGAGGAATAAAAGGAAATTAAAATCAATACATAATAAAACCCCAAAACCTGGTGGTATCAGTACAAGAGCTTCTAATATAATAAGAGTACCAAAATGAAATATCAAAAGAAATACACTGATACAACTTATCTCTGAATACAATATAGAGACTAGTCCAATGCATAAGAGAGAGCTGAGTAATATTCCGAAAGTAAGGAGTTTACTTTAAGTCTCTAAGTCATGGATGCTCAATGCGATCATGGCATAATGCATCGAGTATCGCGTCGCAGCCATCAACGTGTTGCGTCTATTGTAGCATTGGCACCCAGTTTTTAGTCATTAAATGTCTGGATTTTTAAGGGCAAAAGGGTCAATTTCCCATCCTTAGATAAACCCAATAACACGTGATTCAGACATATTTCACCCAAAATATAGAGTTTCTCTCAAGTTTCTCTCAATTACAAGTTAGGGTTTTCAATTAAGGATTCAAATTCAATACTCAAATTCAAGAATCTCTCCGTCAATCTTTGTAAAATCAGGAACTAAGGTATGTCAAGTGTTGATTTATGGATTTCTTTCATCCATAAAGTCCAAGAATCCTCTTTCAAATTTTAAAACATGATATTTATGTTGTGGGTTTTTTGTAACCATGTTTATCTTGTTGTATGATTCCCAAGTTGGAATCTTTATATGTTTTCATGAAACTACGTTAGAATGCAAGATGAAATCCATGAATTGAGTTGTTTATGATGTGTAATTTGATGATTTCACCTATTCCCTAAGTTGTGCATGTAGGGTGTTTGACAAAATAGCTAAGAGGATAGAAATTGGGTATTATTGCGAAATTGTAACTCAAATAATAAATGAATGCTTTACCCTTATGACCAAGACTGACTTCCACGATATTGTGTGCATTATGAGTATTTGATGGAATGTTCATAAGATTAGGTTGATGAAAGTACGACATATCTATATACAATTCCATCCATGTACAACATTATGACAACCATGTATTTCATGAAATCCCCAACTTATTGCATGATGAATTGTTGATATTGGTTATGTGTTCACAAAGTATCAAATCTTGTCAGTTTCATGCTATCGAGTCCTGGGGGTAATTGTACCCGATAATTTATTTGTGTGCCTAGACCCAGTGTTAGTTTTTATGATATTCCCATTCAAGCCATGATCATTAGAATTCAGTCAGTTACATGACTCAGAAAAACTCAGTAATCTCAGTCAGTTATCCGATCTCAGTAGTATTCCATCAGTCATTGGAATTTAGTGTACTCTGTTCAAATCAGCTAAAAGATACTATCAGTAACAGTTTTGTTCAGTTTAAATCAGTTTAGTGTCTCTTCAGTTGGGAGTAGGATTCAGCACCGAGTGAACCCAAGGATAGGGACTCACCTATTAGCCAGTAGAGGGTGTGATCCTTAGAAGAAATCCTTGCATTCCAGAACTACATAGCTACCATAGGTTGAGAAGTACCCTACGAGTTTAGGGATTAGACACCTCATTTGAGTTTTTCCTACTAGAAGGGGTTGACGGAAAAGCTCCCTGTCAGAGAGGGTTTACTCACAGCATGTATTTACCCATGGCACGATACTGACACCCTTCTATCTAGGGTTATAGGTTGGACCCCACCAATTCAGTTTTAGGGTATGTCGGTTAGATGATTACCTCCCACAGTCTCAGTTTCAGATCCAGTCTCAGTAATAGAACTTAGTTCAGTTCTTTAATTTCAGGACTGTCAGATACAGTTGATCAGCTCAGTACAAAACTCATCTAGTTCCATCAGAATTAGGACTATCATACACAGTCACCCAGTTAATAGTATATTAATTATATGAAATTCATGTTACTAGTATTCAGATTTCAGGACTGTTAGATGCAGTCAATCAGGCCAGTTCTTTATAATCATAACTGTCAGAAATAGTCATTCCTTTATCAATATTATAACATCAGTTCCTTAGTAATCAATAAACTTAGTCTTTCAGTATCCCAGTATTAGTACCCATATATTAGTAAATCCATGTTATCAGAATTCAGGAGTCAGTGTTATCATGATCTCAGATACAATTACATATTCATGTATGTATTCTCACACTTATGTTATTCGGTCAGTTAGTATTGTTCATGCATATAAACCATTGCATTCAGCTTACCTCACTTGCATACCAGTACATTTAATCGTAATGACACATTTGTACTATGGTATTTTATACCATAGGTTCAGAAGCACGCGCTCCAGAGTATCAATAGCATTCCTGTTTCAGCAGTTAGAGTCAGCAGTGAGTCCTCATCATTTGAGGATGTTATTATATGATTATTTCATTCTTTCAGTACTTAGTTTATTTTAGTAGATGGGGTTAGTTGGGGGATTATCCCATCAACTCCTTATTTAGACAGTATAGTTTTAGAGGCTTTCAGACTAGAGCATGTTCAGATAGTTATTTCAGTTATTTTGGTATTGTTATACCATATTTTCAGTTATGCATCAGTATTGAACCTTATGGCCTTTCAGTTCGTGTTTTTGCATTTATGATATTACCATTATTATTCAGGGCTCAGTTACAGATATTAGTCATGGGTTTACTTGTGGTCCTTCGGGATTATGAGAATCGTGTAGCGTTCTTAGTACCAGATTCGAGGTGTTACAGGTTTGGTGTGGTTGGATTATTGGTATGGGATGGTTGGACTCGGTTGGTCCGATCACAGTTGTGACCTTATCCCAGAGTCTTCATGTAAGTTGTTACACTATCTTCTCACATGCTCAAAAATTCAACCAGCTTAGGGCAGGCAGATGGAGGTTGGGTTGGATAACGGGGGTGGTCTCCGATCCCAATTGGACTTGGGAAGCCCATTATGACAATGCCCCCAGTCGGGTCGCGTCATTATATTATTCATTTTACATATACATATATCTACTGATAATGTGACATTTATGATGAATGTTGGATTATTGAGGTATGCTCTTCTTCTCTTTTCATTTATATCCATTTACTTTAGCCTTTGTGGGGCTTGTCATTTACTTTATCCCTCTTGGGGAATGTCATTTACTTTTGCCCTTGTGAGGCTTGTCATTTACTTTAGCCCTCGTGGGGCTTGTCATTTACTTTTGTCCTCATGGGGCTTGTTCTTTATAAATGATATAAATTTACGTATTGTGATGTTATGATGATGCCCATCAAGGTCAGAGGATATGATGATGATATGATAGTACTAGTATGGTCAAATAATATTATGATGATATGATGCTACCTGGTGCGGACAGAAGATATTATGATGATACCCGGTGTGGTCGAAAAATATTGTAATGATATATTAACGCTCAGCAAGGACGCAGGACATTATGATGATATGATGATACTCGGCAAGGTTAAAAGATATTGTGATGATATGATGATATTCGGTGTAGCCATAGAATATTATGATGTTATATTAATACTCGAAAAGGCCAAAGGATACTATGATGATATGATGATACCTGGCAAGGCTGGAGGATGATTATTGATGTGCCTATGTGTACATCTACCATTTTGAATCCGGCTAGCCCTATGTATGGCATCTTTATTCATAAATATTGATATTAGAGATGTCGGACATAGTTTTCTAATGAGTTAAGGTATAAAGTGGTATAGTTGTGGCTTAAGGATAAAAGATGCTTAGTGGTGGATATTGCTTAAGTGGCTAATAGTGACTAATAGATTAGTGAACCTTAGTGATGAAAAGGACTAGTGGCATTATTAGCTATTAATAGTGATGATTATTTCATTATGGTGGTTAATGATAATGGGTTAGTGACGATTATGATTTGTGCTATTGATGACTAAGTCTATGATGTCAATCAGTTGTTAAAACAAGGATTTGTAGACCAATGAGGCTAGTTAATAAAAGATGATATTTGATAGATAAATAGTGAACTAATGGTGACTAGCGGTCATTGATAAATGGTAACTAGTGGAAGTACGATGGCTAGAATTCAGTATTGGTTAGTTGACGAATGTGGCCTAGTGGTGAATCTGGCTAAATACTAGATATTTGGCTAGTTAGTGAATGGTGGTTAGTCATTGACCCATGAATAATATTTATGCAATGAATAGTAGATAGATGATAATTAGAGGTTATATGATGGCTAGTGAGTAAATGGGTTTAGTATTAAGCGTTGTCTAGCTAATAATGAGTGAATAAGGCGTATTGATGAGATAGATGCCTATATGATGGTATGGTTATAGTTATGAGCATATTATTATATGTTATTCAATTATGATTATTGAGGATGATTACGCATATTGGTAAATGGACATTTAATGTAAATTATAGGAAATTATGGATAGTGAGAAAGTTTGGGTTTATCAATGATTTGATTCTTTTATGTTTCTCGTGGGTATACTCTCTGGTGGTATGGGACATCATGATGAGTTCTTTACTTTATGCACTAGTTGGTGTATGGGCACCAACTTTGTACTTGTGTCTGCTTATGATTGCACTTGTGTTGCTTTATGATTTCGAATTGTTTATTTCTTATGCACGATGGTGTTGGCATGCATTTATGCCTTATATTATATTGTCATTCCGATATTTAATATTTGTTATGTACGGCGATATTGGCATGCATTAATGCCTTTTGTTATTTTGGGATTCCGATATTTCATGCTTGTTATGTACAGTGATATTTGCATGTGTTGACGCCTTATGTTATGTTGTTATTCCGAATCGCTTACTTATTATATATAGTGATGATGGAGATGATTCAAGATCGATTTTTTACTTTGACTTAGTATATGATTATCTTGCATTTTATCATTCTTATATCATGATTTAGCCCAATCGACCGATGATGCCTACTGAGTAACCATTATTTTGGTACTCATATTACACTTCTGTACCTTTTTGGTGAAAGTCTGAGTATTAGTTGTCGTCGTTGATTATTATCCATGTGAGATTGATTTTCAAATATAGGGTGAGTTCTTGGAGTTTGAGTCACCCAATTTCCTTCTATCTCTTATATTCAGACTTCAATATTCGAGACAGATGTATTGACTATTCTAGACTTGGTGTTGTATTTGATACTATTAGTTTCTCTTATACTAGTTCTACCAAGTTTTGGGATTGGTATCTTGTATGATTGTATATTCTATCTAGAACCCTTATGTTTACAATTGATGTTCTTGAATTTTACCTATGTTGGGCCTTTCTTACCGAATTAACCCATTACGTTAGCTCCGAGTTATGGTATTGGATACCTACAGGTGGGAATCGATAGGTGACATTATGACTCATAAATGGGGTTGTGACAATAATAGCGAAAATTACATAATGATAATACCATAAAATATCCCAAAATTTGGTGTCGTGGTATACGAACCAACTACGTACATCTCAAATGTCAAAAGATACAATGATTGTCCAAAAAGATCATAATTTGTCTCAAAATACAAAATAAGACATAAATTAGATAAGAAGAGGTAGTGGATCAACTCTGAAAGCATAGATCCACCACTACCTCGAATATACTTCAGATACTGCCTGTACTCGTACCTAGACCAATATCGAAAGGGAGCAGTGGGGGTGATTACGATCACTTGCACTCAGTAAGTATCATAGGTCGATTGAGTAAAGTAGAATATAAAGAATATAAAATACACAAATGGGCACGTCACCTACAATCAGAAAATGTCTCAAATGGTATGCCACACCGTCTCTACAAGTATGAGAAAGGAACACAATGGATAGACATCAAATCTAACACATCAAAGAGGTACAAATAGGTGAATATCACATTAAGAATGCAATTACAACACAAAATGTACACAAAGTGAAAAATACAATGAAGATGATGATGATTTGATGCACAAGGTTGTCGCATAACCTCTATATACACCTATCGAGTTTTTCTCCCAAAGTAGGATACATGGAGGTTCGTCAACTCATATACAATTCAATATCCAATACCAATATCCATAACTTATCTCCGACACATACATCAGTAGAGGGTTTTTAAAGATGTCACATTTTCTGTCAGATTAAACCAGTATTTCTAGTATTACCACAGTGGTACGAATGTTTCATGAACGTATATGATATGGGGATATAATGCTCACTACCAACTAGAATGAGAATTTCCAAATCTAACCAATAATACATTCCACGTAAGCTAAAATCTACTCAATATGACAACCATCCATGATCCAATATGATCCATATGCCAATAAAGCAAAGTATACAATAATATGCCACTGATACCACATAAGTTCCAATTTAGGCTTTTTCACTAGAAAAGATAAAATCAAATATACATGCACACTACCAACAATATCATATAAGACCCGGAAATGATCACACATAGATGATAATGTCTCAAAACCACCAAATAACAACAACACAAGCCCCTACACGGGCACAACACAATAATAATGTCATTTATGTGATTAGTTCTCATACCCTTAACATGATTTTATACCAATACTAACTACCCAGCCCAATCTGAAGAAAGTTAAACCATAATCTACCTCGAATGTTGAAACCGGTCTATAAAGCCTTCAACACAAATCTTTCTCATCGTGAATAGACCCGGAATCAACTAAAATACACAAACATGGAATCTACGCATTAATAGGAAGCCAACGCTACCCATATTGTTTATTTCTGGGTCAAGATCAAAACAGACCCCCGAAATGAATTTTTGAAAAAGAAGGATAAAATCAAAATTTTAGTCCAAAACTGTATTATCCATGTTAAGGGAACTAATAGAAGGAAACTCGAGTGAAAACAGGTCGTAATTGGGGTTTACATCGAAGAATTATTAATTTAGGCCTTCTGGGCCAAAATCCTCAAACTCCATATTGTAATTCACGTTTTAACAAAATTTAAATGATAAGAATCGATGAAAAATAATTGAAATCGGAATTTGGAACTTATCCAATATTAAAAATTAATGAAATTGCCTAAAAACTCAAAATGCCATACTCCAACTCCTAAAAATGGGAAAGATCGAGAAAATGGGGAATTTATATTACCCAGGAATTGCTTTAGCGATCACCGAGTCACTTAAGTGGCCATCATTTAAGTGACCAGGTGTCACTTACGTGATACTCGCCTAGCAAGAGAGTGTCGCGTATGTGACCAGGTTGTCGTTTAAACGATCTTATAATAGCTTCAATGACACTTTGGATATCAAGTCAAACCGCTTAAGCGACCAAAATATCGCTTAAGCGATGCACCAGCTAAGTAGTGCACCAGCTGGAGAATGCAAATGAACTGTTCTACTAGACTAAATTCGATGCTCCAAACTCAATGGAGATATTATATTTTTGAAAAAACATCATTTACACAAAGTTGACCCCCAACACCCAATTTCACAAATTTTTAAATTGAGGATCGAAATGAGATATAAAAAGCCATAAAATTGATGTTTCAAATCTATTGGCATAGTCAATTTTGACATCCGACACACAAATCAATAAGTGTCGAGCGAAGTCAACTAATAAGTTTTTTTAACCACAAAAAATCATAAACTTATAAAAATCACACCAAAAGGTATTGGAAACCATGCCAATCATCTCCACACTTCAAAAATACCGCAAAGAAACCACGAGTACCAAAATCTGGTCATTACAAGAATTTTTCACCTTTTACAACACTCATGGTTTTTTGATAACATAGATTTATCCTATTATGTCAAATGCCATAAGCGAAGTTCTATAATTCCACTTCTCATCCCAATAATTTCTATGGATTACTTATTTATTACACATTATGTCATAACTACAAAACCCTCAAACATTACACCATGAGACAAAAACAATCTCTACATCACACAAAACTCAAATTTTATCGTAACCCATCCTAGCCTAAGATTTTAATAACTCTCATCCTAGGTAAAACTCTACCTGGATATTTACACCCAAAGAATGCTATAACGGAAGGATGACCGTTACAACCAATTAATAAAAATTTTAACATATCATATTTCCAAGTCTAAATTACAAATTTTTTGTTTATCCAAAATTAACATTTCATACTTGTAAAACATATTTTGGGTGTGTTCGGTATGGAGGAAAATATTTTCCATGCTTTCCTTGGAAAATATTTTGTAGGGAAACATGTTGCTTCTTACTTATTTCTTGTTTTGATATGCAAGTAGAATTTTATTTTTTAAGAATATTTGTATATATTTAACACAAAATAAAAAAGTATAAATTCTTTGTGGGAGGTGTGAGTGCGAGTAGGTGCACGTGTAGGAGAAAAATTTGAGGGGGGGGTGGGATGGGGCAAGAAAAGAATTTAAAAAAATTCAAAATTTTATTTTTTCTTTGAAGAAGGGTGTGGGAGATCGGGGTAAGGTGGGTAAGAAAAAAAATTTAAAATTATTTTAAAAAATAAAATTTTGGGTTGAGTGAGGGCGGGTAGGGTGTAAGAAGTTGGCGATCGAGAGTGAGAATTTTTTTTATTTTTTTGGAGGGAGGGGGAGTAGGGAGTCGAGAGTGAGGGTATCAATAAGAATCATTTTTTGGGGGTGGGAGAGGTAAAAGTTGGGTTGTCATTTTTCTTATTTTGAAGGAGCTTGTTTCTTTGGAGAAAATAATTTCAAAATCTTTTAGTCAAATAAACATGAGAAAATGGCAAAATATTTTTCCTCCATACCAAACATTCTCTATAAACCCAAATATCTGCAGATAATAAAATTCAAGTCGAGAAAATAGTAATCAAGATAGAAAATATCACAACAAATGTCGTATTTGATTTTAATTTGTGAGTGTTTTTTCTTATTATAATTTTTTTACAATCAATTTGTGAGTGTTTTAATCTCTATGAATTCTCTTATTTGAATTTTCAAATGTAAATTCAAGGGTCTCGAACTTGACCTTGAATATAGTGAATTTGATCTTGACTTGGCGATTTGACCTTGAATTTTTTATCTTGATCTTGAGTTGTGAATTCGATTAACAAGATCTTGACTTGTGAATTTAATGGACTTGATCTTAACTTGTATTAGAATTCAAGAGATTTTGATCTTGATCTTGAATCTTGTGGTCTTAATCATGAATCTATGAACTTGGATACTTGGATGCTTGAACTTGTAACTTGTAGAGAAATCAGCAATGTTTGATCTACGAGCTCTCTCTTACTTCTTGTTAGAATTCTAGTACCTATTCTGAATTATGAAGGACCCTATTTATAGTTATATAGTGGAGGATTTGTGATAAAGAAAGGCTTCCTTCATCCAATCATATTTAAGCAACATAGAGATATTTGATTAGTTGAAACATGTCACTAGTACATATGGTGCATTCTTATTGGCCTTCGATTTCACTTATTATGTTGCATTATTTTGATATGTGGCATGATCCTATTGTACCCTCTCTTAAGTTGACATATTACATTATTTTACATGTGGGATTAAATTGTACCTCTAGAATAAGATGACATCTTGGGATTATCAAAGTGGGGTCATTATTTATAGCCCAAATTATTGCATTTGCCTAATAAAATTTAGGTTAATTAAATCTACATTATTGGGCTTAAATAGTTAATTCAATTGTATTAATCTATAATATTTATTCAGACTAATATATTCAAATTAATATGATCACAAATGTCCGTCCCCTCCCCACTTCAAGACTTGTTGAGATTTTTAATCTTTTTGAAGATTGAACTTGAAGTACTAACTTGATTTTAACTATAGTGATATTTGTAAATAGAATCATGGACTAATAATAGAATTCCTCATTTCTATGAACCTTTATTTTTTACAATAATTACACAAAAGTACACCTAGAAAATATACTTTACATTTTTGTAGCCAAAAAATATACTTTACACTTTATAGCTCAAAATCTAATTTGGCCATTCACTGTAAATTAACTTTTCTTTACCGTTATATAGGGAACAACACTTCTTATACCAAATTTCCAGCTTCTTCACAATTTTCACTTCAATTCTTTCCCAATTCTCTCAAAAAATACTTCAAACAAATTATTATTCCAGGCGAATTTTACATAATGCAACTCAAAAACTTCATTATACATCAATAATTCGTGAAACATTTAGATTGTTTTGAGTTTTTTTCTACAATTAAAGGTTCCAATATTTTTGTAAATAATCTCTGTGTCGAGTGAATATAGTTATAAAAAAAAATTGGTTGTGCATTGAGGAACTCAAAACTAAAATTTTGGATGATTTGGTATAGTTTTGAGGTGTTTTTGGATGAATTTGATGCTTGGATCCGAGGAAGAAGATGAAGTCTTTTTTTGTACAATAGTGTATATATTTGTATACAATATACAATATAATATTTTTATTATATTATAAAATGTTATATATACAATTATTCAATAATATAAATAATTATACAAATATACATATTTATATATAATGTTTAAACAATGTATCTGCATTGTATAAATGCATATAAAGTGAAGATAAATAAGAAAATCATCAAAATAAAAAAAAATATTATATATACAATAATATACAATACAATATACAAATGCATACAAAAAAACAAACATATTTTTCATGAATCCAAGCACTAAATTCATCCAAAAATACTTCAAAACTACACCAAATCATTCAAAACTTCATATTTGGGCTCCTCAATATATAATCGATCTTTTGCAATCATACCCACTTGGAATAGAGATTATTTATGAAAATACAATTTTCAAATTTTGAAGATTAGAACTTCAATAATGGTTGAACATTCAAAAAATTTATTAGAGTTGGGATATAGATTTTAAATATATTGACTCAAATTTGAACTATTAATAAATTGTTCTCAAAATGATCTACAATTGTCCCTTAAACGACATTGCTAACTCAGGTACCATTAAAATTTGAATGAATGAACTTTGGAAAATTGGACGATAAGCCACTACTCATCTTATTCTATATTCAAGTTTAACAACTAGATGTTTAATGAGCATTGGGCTAGAGATTGTAAAAGTAATATTTTGATCTTATACAATAGGGCCATTTTTGGTAATGTAATATATAGTAGGCTATATTTTATAATGTAACATTATTGTATGTTCTTTTATGTAATTTTTTCTTTTTTTACCCACATGATATGACTACATGTCATTAAAGGGGTTCACATTTACTGCCATTCAATAGGAAGATCAATTTTAGTTTTTTCCTTATTTACTTCTATTAGAGTTAGGATTACATGTGGCGATCCTTCTTTTTTCTCCGGAATAATTGCCACCGCCTCAATTTTAACTGTTGTAGGTTTTGTTCATATTGAAATTGGACTATGTAATGCACATTTGCAACTCTTACCTTTTCCTACTAAAATTCGCATAGCTTTTTTCCAATTTTCAAAGGATTAGGGAATGTACACCTCCTCATTGTGTCTATAAATACTCATGTTACTACTACTACTACTACTACTACTACTATTATTATGATTATTATTATTATTATTATTATTATTATTATTATTATTATTGTTATTGTTGTTGTTGTTGTTGTTGTTGTTGTTGTTGTTGTTGTTGTTATTATGAAAAAAAATGTGAGATTTCTGATAGTAGCTTTGAGAGCAATTATCAAGCATCAATATTTTTTATCTTTATTTTTATTTTCTCTTTCTTCTTGTTATTAGAATAACAAGTTGTTGTTCAAGATAACGCTTTCTATGCAAAGATGGTATTCTTATGGTATGAAGGGATGGGTATTTATCTTACCCAAAGAAAGGTAATTTTATTAGTAATCTTACGGTGCACATGGATGGACAATCATCCACACCCTAAGAAAGGTAATTTTAATGGTAATATCATGGCATGCAGGGATAACTATTCATCCTCTCCCTAAGAAAGGTAATTTTAATGGTAATCTTATGAGGTACAGGGATGGATACTCGTTCCCGCCCTAAGAAAGGTAATTTTAATAGTAATCTTACTGAATATAGAGATGTATACTTGTCCCCACCCTAAGAAAAGGTAAAGAGTTCACTCGTCAAGGTTCATTGTACCTAAAGTTGTATGCCAATGATAATCCCTAATGACTTCTTCTATTCTTTGCAATTTGAAGAGGTGGTGATTCTTCACTCATATTTCATTACTGATCAGTATGTGAGTCTGTCGCCCTCTTTGAAGAACCCATTTTTAATTAAAAATTAGACTTTGGTGCAAACCCATTATTCCAGTCAGTCATTCAAGTTATTTTCCCTTCAATAAATTGCATTTATTATGAGAATTCATGGTTTACTCGTGTTTTAACTCATAAGGTTGATTTGATGAAGTGAATTTTAGTGTTCTTGACATAAAATACCACAAATGGGTAAAAGTGTATAATTTTAGCACGATTTATGCAATTTACAAGAAATTCAAACTCATGAATTCAATTTCAGAATGAAATTCACATACGTACTTATGGTTATGAAATAGAAACAAAAGCATATTGTGGTTTTTAGACTTAGTAGCTCATATGCTTGTATCAAGATGAATTTCATTTATTTTATAAGAAATAGTATGACTTTGGGAGTAGTATCTATCATCGAGGGGTGAGGATTTAGTGTATCCAAGTCCCATAAACTAAGTGCCACCATAGGTATTCATTGTTTAGCTTGTCAAAATGGGCATGTACATGTGATCACATTGATATGCCTTTATACCCTGGCAAGGTATACTTGGTCCTTTTGATGGAGCTATTTACACCGAACTCTAAGTTACTCACATGGTTATGTCGATTAAGAAAATATCTCACAAAAATGATGATTTTAGAAACTAAGTATAATGACTCACTGGTTTTACTAGCTTCTGCTTAATTACTTATGCTTTATGTTATTTCAACTTCCAGTTTTATTCATGAGTATGGTAAGTATGTATACACTTAACACACATGTTTTAGGCATATGATACATGTCAATTTTACTTATTACACTCACACCCATATACTTAGTATATTCAAGAAGTAATTGACCACATACTTTATGTTCTCTGTATCCTTTTGTGATATAGGTTCTGGCGTTTATGCTCAACAGCACGATTAGCCATGATCACCATTTTCTACCTCCTTCCAGTTAGTGAATCCTCATGTTTCGAGGACCTGTATTAAGTTTACTTCTAGCATTTTAGTTATGATTTTGTTCAGTCTTTATGTTTCCTTTTAGGTCAGTTAGGGTTTGTCCCAGTGGCTCTTCAGTATGTCTAGAGGATTATAAAGACTTGGTGGTTGTTTTTAGGTACTAGTATTTTTCAATTTTTATGTAGATATATTATTTTTTTATGACTATTCATCCAAACAAATTCAAATTTATAAATTTAAATCTTCCACACCATGTTTTAAGTAAATTTGTCTTGATTTAGTTGTTAAGTAGATACCATGGGTTAAATTTGGGGCTACTCGTAGTCCTAAGCACCGTGTGACATCCAAGAGGTAGTCTTGGGGTGTTACAAACTTGGTATCAAAGCCTAAGATTTTATGAGTCCTAGGGAGTCTGACAAGCTGAAGCACGCCACACTTACGAGCAAAAGGCTATGGGACGTTATTAGGAACTATCCTTTCTTTCATGATCTCTATCATGATCTAGAAGTATGCGTTTCTCTTCTAACTTGTGCTTTCACATGATAGAAAATGCCTCCTCATAGAGCTTACATCCATAGAAATGGGGACTATCCAGCTCTACCACCACCTACAAATCTTTTAACCTAAAATATCTCTTATGTTGAGTTTTATAATAACTTTTAGGTGTTAGCTCAGGTTGTTAATGCTCAGGGTAATCATCCAGCAGCAGTACTAATTTTGCAGAAAAGTAACTTAGTTGCAGCTAGAGTTTGACTTTAATCTTGATGACTTCTACAGTGGTGAGACAGTCGTTACTTTAAGTTGAACTTGAAAATCTCCACCCTATTCTCCAGGCGGATTCCTGAACTTGCAATTTAAAATTTTCACCCTATTCTCCGGGCAGGTTCCTGACTTGCAATTTTTAAATTTCTTCACCCTATTCTTCGGGCAGGCTCCTGACTTGTTATTTCTTCATCCTAAAGGCTCCTGACTTGTAACTTCTCCACCTTATTCTCCAGGCGGGCTCCTGAACTTCAGAACTGAAAGTAATTCCTATTTTCTAAACGTTTTCCTGAAATCAAAGTAAATAATAAAGTAGAAAAGTAAAGTCCCATTATCAGGAGGGTCCTGAGCTGAAAGTAAAATCCCATTATCCAGAAGGGTCTTGAGCAGAAAATAAAGTCCCATTATCAGGAGGGTCCTGAGCAGAAAAGTAAAGTCTCATTATCCAGGAAGGTCCTAAGCTGAAAGTAAAGTCCCATTATCCAGGAGGGTCCTGAGCTGAAAAGTAAAATCTGATTATCCAGGAGGGGCCTGAGATGAAAATAAAGTCCCATTATCTAGGATGGTCCTGAGTAGAAAAGTAAAATCCCAAACAACACAAACAAATTTTTGCCCCAGTTTGTACTAGAAAATTTTGTGAGTGTCACCAGATCATAACTTTTTGAAAAGTACAGAAAGGAGGGTGAATCAAACTTTGATAAGGAAATGTATTTCTTGAGAGTAAAACTTACGAACAAAATTAGGAGTTCATCTCCTAAGAGTTAATGTGGAGGACTATGACTAGTAAGTGTGTCTTCTAGGAGTAAAGGTTCACATTTGGAAGTATGTCATCTAACAAATGAAACTTGAATTACCCAAAAAAAAAGTATGTCTCATAGGAGTAAAGGTTCACATTAGGAAGTGTGTCACCTAACAAATGAAAATTGAATTACCCAAATAAGGAAGTGCGTCTTCTAGGGGTTAAATAAAATGACTCGGCTAGAAAGTACATCTTCTAGGAGTAAAGGTTTAAGTTAGGGACTGCATCACCTAACAAATGAAAACTAAAATACCCAGACAAGGAAGCACGTCTCCTAGGGGTCAAATAGAAAAACTTGGCTACAAAGTGCATCTTCTAGGAGTGAAGGTTTAAGTTAGGAAGTGTGTCACCTAACACATAAAACTTAAATTACCCAAACAAGGAAGTGTGTCTCCTAGGGTTAAATGAAATGACTTGACTAGAAAGTGCGTCTTCTAAGAGTGAAGGTTTAAGTTATGAAGTGCATCACCTAACATATGAAAAATGGCATACCCAGATAAGGAAGTGCATCTTCTAGGGGTTAAATGGAATGACTCGACTATAAAGTGTGTCTTCTAGGAGTGAAGGTTCAAGTTAGAAAGCGCGTCACCTAACACATGAAACTTAAATTATCCAAACTAGAAATTGCACCTCCTAGAGGGTTAAACGAAATGACTTGACTAGAAAGTGTGTCTTCTAGGAGTGAAGGTTCAAGTTAAGAAGTGTGTTACCTAACAAATAAAAAACAAAAATACCCAGACAAGGAAGTGCGCTCCTAAGGGTCAATGGAAGGACTCAACTAGAAAGTGTGTCTTCTAGGAGTGAAGGTTCAAGTTAGAATGTGCGTCACCTAACAAATGAAACATAAATTATCCATACTAGGAAGTACGTCTCCTAGGGTTTAAATAACTCTACTAGAAAGTGTGTCTTCTAGGAGTAATGATTCGCAGTTGTTTTTAAAGCAGCTTGGCTAATAATTTTACTGGACTTAATTCCATTTTCTACCATTTCACTAATCTTAATGACCTCGACAAACGTATTTCCAATAGTGGAAAGAAAATAATGGAAATAGTCAGGTTCCTGTTCCTGGAGAAAAATATCAATCATCTCAGACTCTTTTATTGATGGCTTAACTCTAGCAGTTTGCTCCCTCTATCTAACAATATATTCTCAAAAACTTTTGGTGGTCTTTATTCTCATGTTGGAAAGTGTAGTACGATCCGTCACTATATCGATATTATATTGAAATTTCTTAAAAAAATCTCTATCATGTCACCCCAAACATGCCAATAAGAGATATCTTGATCAATGAACCATTCTAAAGCTATCCCTGCCAGACTCTTCGAAGTATGCCATCAATAATTTTTCTTTTCCCCTGCTCCTCTTAGCTAATTACAAAACCTTTTCAAATAAGCCAAATGATCGTTGTGCCCCTCGGACTTGTCAAACTTTCGAATTTTGAACCCTAGAGGAAAATGGACATCGGAAAACATATATAAATCTTTCTATGAAACACTCTTTTTTCCCTCCTAGTCTTTACATATTTCTCATATTTTGGTCCAGACTTCTCACTTTCCTTGCCATCTCTTTTTGTTCCTCATTCTTAACAGTTTTCTTAATCGCGACAGAGGAATCGTGTTGATGAGCGGTATAATATGAATTTGGTGGTTTGAAATTCAACTCAGGGAGATAGAATTGATCATGATTTTGCTCATCGACAGGCTTCAGTATCGTTAAGTGAGGGCCTGCATTAGTTGGCACCGCAGGAATGAAAAACAGGTTATTTGTGATATATGGATTTGTAGGCCGCATGGTAGATTTTCCAATAACTTTAAACACATTAGTACACGGGCGGAATCTAGGTGGGTAAAGTGGATCACCAGTTTGGACTTAAGTGGAACTTACATTATTCGTATTCGAAAGTCCAGGGATTAAGGAAGGCGGGGCTTGCCCATTCATCCAAGCTTGATATATATCCTCTATCTGTTGTTTCAACAACATATTCTCCTTGATTGATGCAAATTCTTGTGGAATTAACTAATTTTTTTCTTCTCCATTGTCAAACTCTACGTCATTTTTGTGGGTCATCTTGCCTTTTTCTTTGGACCTTTGTTTCATGGATAAGATGCCAACTTAACCACAAACCAAGCACCTTAATACTAATTTTACTTTGGTAATAATGAATGGGTCAGGGTTTAATATTCTTAAAACTTTTTCTTAAGAATATCATCGAACCCGATGAGGGTTGCCAACATATCTCATCAAGGTGAGAATCAGGTGTACATAGTTCGTAAAGATCATAAAAAATAAATTTTTATTTTAAAAAACAATTTCATTATGTTTAGAAAACGGTCATTAATTTGGAGCAGGAGATACTCTCTTGTGTTTTACCAAGTTGCCTAAAGTTGGTCAACAATTAAATGGTCCTTCCAAATAAATATCAAAGAGCACATAGGATGCACATGTTGGTAATTATAAAGAGGGACACATGTCTTAGACGGATTCGGATCCTGTACCGAGTCTCGGTAAGTCAAATTCACATGATGCAGATGAAGCAGAGCCTAATAGGGATAACCAGGTCTGAATTATAGTTTTACTAGGTTTAACCTTAGGGAGATAGGTGTCTAGACTGGAAATGAAGAAGATCCGCCCCTAAGACCAATGATATATCCTGAATCTGAATCTTCGATTGAGAAGTTGATGACAAGAGATGTTCCAACTGGTACAAGAAAAATTAGTTTTACTGGAGATCACACTAGTGTTTCAGTGCCAACTAATCTACCTTATTCTCTAGTCAAGACAACTTGGAAGGGGAAAAAAGCAGTCTCTTCTGGACAATTGCAAATGTAAGCAAAAAAAGGACTAAAATGGGGGTTAAAGGCAAATGAGTACTTGCACCTGATGGTGTTTTTCTGTTATGTAGTTTAATTTCTATGTTTATTTTTGACTTAATTTTTTGTGGTTAATCATAGTTGGTTGACAAATAATAAGGTCGGAAGTAACTTTTTTTGTGGAATGGTATTGATGACACTATCTTTTGGTTAGTTTAATGAATGAATGGATGATATTGTTGTTGTTTTATATTGTTTTATCTTTTTTTTTGCTGTTTTTGCCTATTTTTTTGGCATTTTTTATTCAGATTTTTTGCTATTTTTTGCCCTATTTTTGATGGGTATATGAAGATTTTTTATAATGGGAGGTTTAAGGTTACGCATTCAGTGAGGTTTTTGAATCCGTTAATATCCGTTGGGTTTTTGCCTGATTGTTCTATGAGGGTGATTGGGACCTCGAATGGAATATTGTATATTGGTAGGAGAAAGGTGAAGGAAAGTGAAAGTAAGGAACTTGGGGATTTTGGTGGATTTGGTCCGGTGGTGGAAGAGCCTAAGAGACAGGTGTTGAGGCCATCTTATTTTAGGTATTTTTAGCGGGGGCAAAGTGAGAAGCCAGAAAATGTATTAGCTTTTATGGAGGAATTAGTTTCTAGGAAGAAGTTGTTGAGATGTGCGTCGAACTTGGAGATTGAAGAACTTGGTTTGCTTTTGAAGTTTCTGCAGAGGTATTCAGCCATGCCTAGATTTTCAAGGTGGTGGACTTTATTTTGCATGTTTGTCATGTTGTGGTTGCCACGGTGGTAATTATACTAATTTTGGTTCTTATTGTGCGAATAACAGAAACAACTATTCTCGTGCAGCCACCATGGTCAGGTGATCGTACTATTCCATCAGCTCCTCTATTTCTGTCTGACTATTTTCAGCCACTGCCATCACCACCTACATCCTTGTCAGTGCATCCTTTCTATTACAGTGTTTTAATTGACAAGAACACTAATAGATGTATAATCCAATAATGTGTGTGTGCGCGCGAGCACACACTTTTTTGTGTGAATATTTCATGCTATACTATGTGGTAAAGGTCCAATTTTCAACAAATAAAAGGAAAAATAATAAACAAGGGATGGAGGAAATACAAAAATATTTAGCAGAAGTAGTAATAGTTCATGGACAACTGTGTTGTTCTCATGATAACTACTACTTTGGTTGTAAGGTTTATTTTTCTTTTTTTATGATTGTGAAGTTTGCTCATTGTGTAAATTTTGTCCTTTTGTTAGCACAATAATTTATTTTTAACCTTTTCTATTACGATCATGACCATGAAAAGCACCAATCCAAGAAAGTAAATCTTAATGGCTTCTTTGAAACCCCATTTTCTGGTCCTTTCAGTTAATTCTGGTGCGCATGTTTAAGGAGTTATTTGTTCTTGTTGTGAGTTCCTTCTTTTCCAATAGATTTGAGTATTTTATAAGGTTTCAATTGTAATCGGTATTAATCTTTGAATATTGTTATATTTGGCAGCTTTTGTTTCGTTATTGTTCCTTTTCCCTAACTTTGGTGTCAGAATGGCATGAATTTGCTGTTTTTTGCCCTGTTTTGGATGGGTATATGAAAGTTTTTTATTATGGAAGGTTTAAGATTACGCATTCGATGAGGTTTCCAAATCCGTTAATGTCTTTTGGGTTTTCGCCTGATTGTTCTACGAGGGTGATTGGGGTCGGGGTAAGTTCATGATCTTCAAAGCATTATTTTGTGGCTGTGAATTTGTGGTCTTGTCTGTTTTTTGTTTTCTTATTTCATTCTTGGTTTCAGTTCCCTACTACTTTTATTTTCTTCTTGTCCATGATGGTTAACACTATGGAAAGTTTTCATTTTCTAAAGTGAGTTGGTTTGAAGTGATGTGTAATTGCTAATCATGCTGAATAGCGGTCTTTTCAGCAATGCCTCTGCTGAGATTTGAACATGATACCTTACGATTCTCAACCCGCTTCATTGACCACAACATAATTTGTTTTAGATGATGCATTATTTAATATTGAAAGAGACTGGGTGCGAGTAGAGTAGAATGATGCATAATTTGTGTTCTGAAATTACTTCTGTTCTTTGTTCATCTTGCTGCTTACTGGAAGTAATTGATAATATACTTGAAGGCATTCAGAACCTAGTTATACTATTTCACAACTACACAAGAAAATCGATACATCATAATGGAGTTGAATACTGTTGGCTAACGCATCATATCATCACAAATTTCAATCATAGGAGAATTAGTATCTCTTAGGTTGCATGGGCATGCTTTTACTCTCATCCAACAATGGTCCCTACTGCTATTCTTATTTTCATCTTGAGGCAACCTTTTAGAAATATGAATGACTTGGATAGATGCCTTCTCTTTTGAGACTACTTAAGGCAGTTGAGACCTCTCTCTCCTATGCTTCTCAGGCAACTTAGTATCTAAAGAAGTAAGAACATCAGTAGTTAGAACTTGATTTTTATGCATTTCATCGGAGCCCTCCAAATAAAAGGAAGTGATCGTCCCATCAATATCAACTAAATTCAATAAATGTTCATCAAGAAAATTCCCATGAGACTTTTTCTAATAAGTCTAATAGTTGGTTCTAAATAACTTTCCTGTATTTGGTGTGATTGAAGGTAAAGGCGCTTATGAAGAGATGAACTTCTCGTACAAATCTTCCAAAAATCAAGTCCTTTACCTAAATAGGCAATAATGGGTGTCATTCCTCATGATACTATGAATGTTCTGATAACATCCAAATCGACGACTGAAGTAATATTGACTATATGGATCGATTATAAATGAATTCTTGCACCTAAGTCTTAGATAGATGAAATAGATACTCATGAACTAGATTGATTCTAATTTTTGTTCACTATCATATCTTTATAAAAGTAAGGGTGCGCCTTGTCCATCATTGTAGAGGTCCAAGACACGTTCTTCCTATTGTAAATGTATTTTCTCACATTATTTTTGTTAATGTATCTTGTGAAGCTCTCTCCAGAGTATACTACCATAGTTGGAAAAAATGACCTATTGACAAAGGCATAATGAGTCTTGAATTATTAAATAATCCAACCATATACATAGTGAATAGGTAAGACGAATTCAATTTGACTAAGTTATGATAAAGAAGAGATCTTATTTAGGCCATTATAGATGCTATCAAATATCAAAATTGCAAGGCTGACCTTTCACCCACTCACCATAATGCTTGACATCTTGAAATTCCATGGATTAAGAAAGTCACCTTTTATTGGGAATAACAAAAGCAGAAAACCAATCAGATACACAAACCGCCAAATATGTGTCATCTGGGAGTAACTAAAAGAAGAGAATAAGAAAAATTAAATATTATTTTATTATATAACAAATGATTAGTGATTATTAAATGACTAAATTAATGATAATGACTTTTGCTTATCTAAATCGCAAAACAGATAAAATTTCTGTGAATCACCCCAAAATTTAGAGCAATATATATATATATATATATATATATATATATATATATATCTTTCGTTGGTTTTTGAAAATATGATATTAAAAATGAAGAGTTGAAGTTGTTCTTCCTTTCATATCGTGAGACAATTTTCAAATATACAATCTAAGATAATAATTTGCATGTTTTAATATTTTATTGATTTTTGGGAATGGGATTACTGAAAATGAAGAAAATGAAGAGTTAAAGAAACAATGAGTAATACTCCAAAATTCAGGAGTTCACTCTAAGTCTTTGAACCATGGATACTCTGCACGATGCAAACATCAATGGTGATAACTGTGCTATGATCTGCAGGCTACAGAAGTATAGTATGAGAACCAAACAAATAGTACTCAGTAGGCAATTTCCAACTGAACTCCAAAGATAAAGAAGATATATACCCCATACAAATAGATGGGAAACTACACCCAGGAGTCCAGAAATCATACAACAATTCAATGAGAATAATAAGGGGCAACTATCATGTTTAAGTCTAGGAGTCTAACATTATAAAACTATGGAAGTATCAGAGTGAACTATCCTATTCCCGCCACATTTGATAGACATCAATACTATACCATATATCACAGGAAAGTATATGAACAAAGGATGAAAAAAAGATATATAGCAATATACAAGGAGAAAAAACGAATATACAATATGAACAAATAATGTAAGGGACATATAGTAGCACCATGGTTTGAAATAGATAGATAGATATATTTATATACACATAAGGTCATCTTTAAGCATAACCAAGATTATTATATCCTCATTCTAAGACCTTACCATAATACTATTAGGATTTGATACTGTAATGCTTAGGGTTTTTAATCCATATGGCTAGACATGAAATAATTGTGCATAATAATGTCATCATAGGATAGAAGAGTTTGTAGACATACCTCAAATCTCGATTCTAGATCAATGATTAATCTGTCATAAGATAGCCATAATAGTGATCATAACAATATCAGTAATAGTGTGAATAACAAGCTATTTTGAACAACCAAATACCTAGCCAATCAATGCGTACCCCCATCTCCATAGACTTAGAAGGTTCATTCAACATACATTAACACAAGGCATATTCTTCACCCATATCTATGCAACCATATCATACCAGAAGATAGACATAGGTACATGCAGGTGATAGGTGATGCACATGTAAGAATGAATGCAAGGTACAAAATTAATATCACAATCTCATCATCACAATCATCTTTATCATAACTGTTATCATCATGTCCATGATCAGTATAATCAATCTCCGGCCTTGCCGTGTATCAATATATTATCATAGTATCCTCCAGCCTTGCTGGGTATCAATATAACATCACAGTATCCTCCTGCCTTGTCGGGTAATAATATATCATCTTTGTATTCTCCAGCCTTGTCGAGTATTAGTATCATCACAGTTCCTCCGATCTTGTCGGGTATCAATATATTATCACAGTATCCTCTAGACTTATGGGGTATTAATATATCATCAAAGTATACTCTATCCTTGTCGGGTATATATATATCATAAACATCAATACACATATATTTATAGACATATAATAGGTGCACAGGCTCAAGACATGGGAAAATGGAGGGTAAATCTACAAGCCTGTTAGTATACTCATAATCATAATTGTATCATCATAAAAATATCTATCTTGTCAATACTCCCTAACTATTCACTATTATCTAATCAACGCTTATGATCATTAAACTACTAATTCGCTAGTCTTTACATGAACTCTAATTATTAGCCTAAACATTATCCTTCATATAATCCTTATTCATAGGATAGCAACTAATCATTATTTATTAAGTAGACAATACCTAACATCTAGTTAAGGTTCATCACTGGACCATAATTGCCAGTTATCCATTATTCATTATTATTAACTAATCATCTGATATCAGTTAATCATTATTAGTCAACACATTACCTTTTATCATCTACCCATATTTTATTAATAAAACCATTCATTAACTAGCTACCAAATAATCCTTGTTGATTAACTATTCATTATTATTAGATAGTCATCTCCTATCATAACATCTCTTATCATCTAGCCTTATTAATTCACAACTCCTTGTTTAACAAGTAATCGACATCATAAACTTCGTCATCAAATTCAACAGAAACAATAATAGCAAACCCAGCATATTCTCACCTAGTGGAGTCTGGGATGGGTAAAATATACGTAGTCCATACCACTACCTCCAGGGAAGTAGAGAGGTTGTTTCTGATAAACTTAGTCATCAATATCAAATAATCTCCACCTATGCTAAACCCGACAACATTATTAGCCAGGTATCAACCATCGCTAACTACCATATTTTAACTAAGCAGGGTTCATTAACTAGTACATTAGATTTATATCCATCAAATGTTATAGTCACCTAATAGACAACTAGTTACCACATAGTTTAACCCTTAATTATGAAGATCAGTCATAAGATTGTATTTCAGCTAGAATCAAATAAATTACCAATATAATTATCTTAAATGTACCAAAACTATATATGTCATCACCAGTACTCAATAAGTAAAGTGTTAAGCAACATACTATATCTTCCATCATCCCATAATAGAGATATATGTATATAAACATATATATATATATATGTATATTAATAAACTACAATTGTATCCTTTACAAGGTTAATTACTTTTTTTAGGCTGATTTGATAACATAACATATCCCTCAGCCCACTAATATGTCCAAAATAATCACAACCTCATAATCACAGCCATCGGCCTATATACATATCCAAAACTTGTATCCATAATCATATTTATAAGCCGAAGCATATCTATAATCATCTCATATATAGGAGGTATCTCACATCTAGGAAGCATAATATTAATAAGCATATCACATCTTTAAAATATCTCATATCTATAAGTCATACATCATGACTATGAAGAATATTACCCCTCGAGGAAAATTATTATATCTAAGAGGAAAATCCTCTTTATAGGCTCGATAATCATAAAAAGAGAAAAATCATCTCTATAGTTCCAACAATCATAACTAAGATGAATATCATCTCTAATGCCTAATATCACTTCTAAAAGGAATATCATAGCCATAAATCAAAAGTCATAATTTGGGGAACATCGTTACAATATAACAAGTCATAAAGTAACATTATATGAAGGTTTACTAGTCTCAACTATGCCTAACATCCATAACTAAGTACACAAAGCTAACACAATTCTTAGCCTTAGTGGGATAGATGAAACACCCTGAACCGTGGCCCTTGCAAATATTCATGGGTTTTGGACACTCTGTCCATGGAATGACTCATGCGTACCAATCATACCCTAAAATACAGTTTTGGATGCCTCTCTCGTATGTTAGGCAGTGTGTTTTAGGTTGGGTTCTGCCCAAGGTATGACTTAATATCATACTAGTCGTATGGAAGGATATGAAGTGTATGATACCAAGTCGTATGAAGCTTGTGGACTGGTCTATTTGAATCTATCCAAGATATGATTTGTGGGTACTTTTTGTACCCTAAGATACGAATTAGACCTAGGTGGTCATATAATGGTCAGTACATGGGACCATTTTGGGGTCTAGGGAATGATTTAGGGTTCCACTCGTACCCTAGGGTAAGACTTAATGGTTGGTTCGTACCCTCCTGGGACATGGTTTTTAGCTTTTAAGTATAGGGTAGTCCAGATATTTCCCACCTCAAACCCTTATGTTCCCATGTTATATAACCTTTGGTTGCCTCTTATAACATACTTTGAAGAATATAAACACTTCAAAATACTCTCTCCAACTCACTCTTGGAGATTGGAGGCTAGAGTTTCTACAAGTGTTCTTCAAAGGGCTCAAGAGTCAAGTTATTCTCTAGAATCTTCTAGTATAAGGCATGTAATCCTTCTCTTATTGTTAGTTCCAACTAAATTCATGATTTAATATGTTTTAAACATTGACTTATGAATCATAAATGGTGGTTTTGGAAACATATGTTGAGGGTTTTGATGCATATTGTTGAATGTTAGTTTAAATTGTGTTTTCACATATTTTTGGTGATGGTTTACATATATGGGTTCTTGTTGGTTGTGGTTAAACAAATAGGTCATGGGTAAACCTTATTTTGATGTTTAATGCTTGGTTTTTGGTCTTGGTAAAGGTATTCCCTCAACATATTTGATAAAATACCTAAGAGAATATTTTTACTTTATTGTTGAACTTTCATTGGAACTATTTCATGGTATGGTTTGGTAGTGGAACCCTAAATGGATTTGGATGGTTTTGCTTAGTCTAAATATTTTGAATTGCATAAATATTTTAATGGTTTTGGAATGGTTTTTATAAATGGTTTAGATTGGTTAAATGGTAAGGCCTTAATGGCTTCGAAATTGATTTTGAATGAAAACCTTGTGGGGTACACAGGAATCCCCCAAGTGGATGAAATGATGGAATTAGTTTTAATGTTGAATGTCTTGTGGGTTACAAGGGAATCCTCCCAGCAAAGCTTAATAATTAAATACTTATGGGGTACACGAGAATCCCTCAAGTAACCTTAATGATGATGTACTTGCGGGGTACATGGGAACCCCCCAAGTAAACTAAATAATATAACCAATAGGGTACATGGGAATCCCATAAGGTTGGATAAGGACATTGCTTGCAAGCTATTATTGGTATAACGATACCACTACTCATATACTTGGTTAATAATAAGTGGAATAATGGTTTGGTTGGATAGCAATGATTTTTATTAGGCAATAATGGTGAGATGTGATAGCTAACCGTGAAGGTGTGAGTCCAATGGAAGGACACTAGAAACTCATATTTGCCAACATAAGGATTGGTAATGGAGACCCTATACTTGAGAGGTACATGGGAATCCCCAAACATTTGTATATATGTATCATGGAAAGCGAAGGGTACATAAGAATCCCCTACTACTATGATATCTTTGGTTCATGTGGCTACATGCATCAGGGCCCATCCATGGGGTGAAACTGGACTCATATAGCTTGTGGTTGGTTCTAGGATGGTTAAGCTACACATACCGAGGTTAATGGTTTTAAAGGCATACTAAACCCAATTCCTTTTTCCAGCATAATTATATATATATGTATGTATGGTTGTGAATGCATATGGGTTGTTTACATGGTTTTAAAGGTTGGAATTATTTTCTCCTTATCCCAAGTGAATGCTAGTGTTCATCCTTTAACCCATGTTTGAGCGGATATATTCTCAAATGATGTAGGAATCGACCATACTACTACTCCTGCTCATTGATCAGATTCGAGAACAACTGGTGTTGGATTGAAGTGGTGAGCTTCCATAATTTAGAAAGCATTTATTTCATGTCATAGATTACTTTAAATATATTCGTCTTTTCATAGACTTGGTTTTATCTATGGTGAGGGCATGTACTAACTAGATACTCTTGGTTTTTGGTTTAGAGGCTTTGTGTGGACAACTGTGGACTTGGGTATTGATTGATCATATTATATATATATACATTGGGTTATCGTTTTCATTTTGGTTCATGGTTTTGGTATGGTTAGTGGTTTTGATTATTTGATGGATTGGCTTAGTTAGGTTGGCCTCGGATATAGGCTTATTCCAAAGTTATTACATAGTTATCACACTATCTTGTTATATGCTCGAAGTTCATCTGTCTTAAGGTATACGTGTTGGTTGTTGGGTTGGGTATCGGGGGTGGTTTCCGATCTTGGTTGTACTTGAGATTGCCCATTACGACAAGGCCCTGGGTCGGGTCATTTCACCGAACAATCCCACTTCTAATCCTCAATTCCCATATTTAGGAAACTATGACCCAAACTAGGTTAAGGTATCTACTTAAACTTCTAGAAGTCAAGTAAGCCATATTCAATCCTAAGATTGGAACTTCTACTAGAAATAAGGGTCATTAAGTTAACTCTACCAAAATTATGATTTCATTACTACCACACTAGCCCAATAGGGTTAAAATATATTGATCATGCTTCCAATACTAAAACAACATCCCAAACCTATCATTATCTCATATCCATACTACAAACTAATTTAAACTAGAGAGAAGGCAATAGGATTCTAAATGGGGTATTCGACATTTCAACTTATGGGTCAAAACCTTCATCATATTCCCAAACTTCAACATTTAATACTGAGTCATTCTATGCATAATAAAACCTAACATTCACATTCACACATAATATATATCACACATCATCTACGGAAAAGTGTAGACAGAAGCCTACCTCAAGGTCGAACCTCAAATCCTTCCACCATTCACCAAAAGATCATCTTTATTACATAAGCCTAAAATGCAAACACACTATCAAAATAGTAATCTACTCATCAATACGAGTCTAACGATACCTATATTGCACTATTGTGCTTTGGGTCTAAAAATGGCACCAAAACCCCAAGTGGGTCCCACTTATGGAAAACGTATTTCCTAGGACAACCCAATGTTCACACATGAACAATAAATCATAAACCTCAAGAAATGGGTAAAGATTAAGCATACTTTGGCCTAAAATCAAGCCCTTAGCTAAATTGGGGTTTTGGGTCCAAACTAAGATATTCAAACATGAATTCAAAGGATTCTTACATTAAATTCAGAGAAATTCATGATGAAAGACTATAAATATGCTCCCAATTCACCCATCATGATATATTTTGAGTTATTATACATATTTATGGTTATAAGATCTCAAGGGTAACTAAAAATATCCCAAATCGTGACTATGGGGTCAATTTATAGACCCTCAGGCAAAGAGATGTTGTGATCATTGATAAGCGATCTGCGATCGTGGTACCTCAATCTCCATGCCACGATCGCCTTCTCCATACCACGATTGCTGATGCACCAGGACCAGCAAAACTTGGAAGATTTATAAGTTCCAACGATGCCTTTAGATTCATTTGAAATCTAGTTTTTGCAAATAATATACATAACCACACTAAATTTGATGTTTCAATTGCATTTTCCAAGTTGGATTTTCAATCAAAGGTCGTTTTGACCATATGTGGGTCCCACACAATAATACTTGTACGCTCTAAGCTAGAAAAGGAACTGTTGTTCCTAGAAACCTCTAATTTTGTAATTCATATTTGGGTTCAAGTATTATGGCCATTATCCTAGTGAGAATAGAGCTTATGATGTGTAAAACATGTTCATAAGAGTCACTTTGAGTAATGTGAGCCAATAGTTTTTGAATCAACCAAGTTTTGGTGTTTGATTTCACTAGGTTCATATTTGAACGAGAATAACTTAATGTATATGTGTAATTTGGCATATTAAGACCCACTAAATTGTAGATAATTGAATTATCTTTCCAATGATACTAATTTCGCCTTAACCCAATAACCGAGCAAAAAGTTATGGCTTTACAAAGGGGAGTGCATCGCCTAACACATCGCCTAAGGCTACTGGAATGCTTGGGAGATGGGAGATGAACCTCCCAGACTATCTTAGGTGATGGGAAATGCACCACCCAGACTATCTTAGGCATGGTCAATGCGTTGCATACCCTATGGCCCAACGACGTAAACAATTTGTTTTTGAGTTATTTTGAGGGTAACTATGTCTTTTGACACTTCTTAAATGTCCCTAAACATAACCTCATGAAATTAATAGATACTAAAATTTTTTTAACCCTATTAACATCATAAGTTCATCATCTAGAACACAAGAGGAGAAAAACAACTTGGGTCGGCACAATATAGCTTAAAGGTCAAATCTTTTTACAATTTCATCGTCATTAAGGTATGTGGGTTATGAACAAGGATACTTCTTTCATCCTTGTGCCCAAAACTATTTTTTAAAGTTGATTTTACATGAAATTACATGATTTAAAACATAAGGTTCATACCCAAACATCATTGTTTGATCCTTACGAAGTTACAAGTGATTTAAATGTTGAATTACATGACTATTTTCACATACTTATGTGTGTTACTTGATTTTGTATATTGAGCATTGAATTTCATTATCTTGACTAGAATTGTTAAAGTATTTCAAGATTTTCATTATTGAACATGAATTGTTATTATTTGACATGAGTTTTCAAGAAAGGGATTTCAAGCCCTAAGTTTTAGTCTTGATATTTCAAGAAAGATGATGTTTAAGCATTGTTTGAAAAGTGTGTATAGAGATTTTAAGCAATATTATATCTTTTTATCCTTAGATAAGAAATGGAATCCACACAATTAGTTTTGATTACAGTTTAATACAAATTGATGCATAACTGATTTTCATTATAAACCCTTATGCTAGTTTTTAGGTGGATTTCCTACAGAATGGGCATAACAGTATGGGCGTAGTATTTAGCACCGAGTTGGGTATGATTCCAAGGTCTCATGCCTAAGAACTACGAGCCAATTTAGGAATAGATTCAGATTATTTCCATTTATATGGATGCAGATATAGATTGTGATCATACAGCTCAGGATATACTCCTTGGTAAGAGTATGACACCTCTCCCCAATGTGAGATTTTCCCCTTAGGGGAACTAGACGTTGGACACCATGATAGCTAACATGATATATGTCAGTTAGAAGAATCTCCCTAATTCCTAAGTCCTAAAATAGAATAACAGAACAGTTTCAGAAACTAAGTGTAAAGGCTCACAGATCTACTTAGATATTGTCTTATAAAAGACGTCAGTCATCAGATTTCAGCTTTTAGTTTTAATATGATAAAGGTGAGCCCTTTTCACTAAGTCTTTATTGTTTGAAATTAGAATAAGAGTACGACTTTATATAACTAAGTACGGTGGCTCACAAAAATTACTTTTATACTTCACTACTCATGATTTGTGATTTGACAGTTTTATTATTCAAGACAAGGTGAGTCACTTACACTTAGAATGCATTTTTGAAAGTTTTTTTAATATTGCATTACTATTTTTACTTATGCATCCCCCCCTCCCCATATGCTCAATACATTACAAAAGTATTGATCTGTATACGTCTATATGCTACATTGTTTAAAAATGCAGGTTCAGGTGCTTAGTTCCAGCAGCGTGATTGACCGAGGGCATCTCTACCTACATCCCAACATTTGGTGAGTCCTCATAGTTCAAGGACATATTTATTTAAATTTTTAGCTTTATACAGCATTTTATCAGTTGTTTTAGTTCAGTTCGAGTCAGCTGGGGGACTATCCTAGTGACTCTCTAGTTAATAGAAGTAGAGGCTTGCCAGACTATTAGCAATATTTTAGATTTTTAGTGTTGGTTGTTTAGACTTTTAATTTAAGAACTTTCAGACATTATATTCATTTAAACTCAATTCAGTTAAGATAGTAACTTCAGTATTTCAGTACTTCATATGCCTAGGTTATCTTTTTCATGAGTTTTAGAATTTATGAAAAGCTCAAAGGGTTAGCTTGGGGCCACTCATAGTCTTGGGCATCGTGTGACGTTCTGTGTATTTTCCTGGGTGTTACAAACTTGGTATCAAAGCCTAAGGTTTGAAGAGTCCTAGGGAGTAGACAAGTCCCATTACGTAGAGTTTTGATCATGGGTGTGAAGTGCGCCATATTTATGAGAAAGAGGATACGAAATGATTCAGTAAATTATGTTTTTCTTTCATTCTCTATCGCGCTTTCAGTTTTCTCTATCTTCTTTTAACTCATGCTTTTATATGACAAATATGCCTCATCACCAAGCTAATGTATGCAGAAATGATAACCAGCAACCCCAGTCCGCTGACCCTATGAATGAGAATGTAATCCATGCTCAATTTTAGGTGGCCTTTCAGGCACTGGCCTAAGCCGTGACTACCAATATTTAGGGCAACCATCAGGATATAGTCCCACTTCAGGAGAATTGTGATTTAGCTGCAGCCAAAATCTATAACTTCATGAGAATAAATCTGCCTGAATTCTTTAGGTCAAAAGTAGGTGCGGACCCACAGCTCTATCTTGATGGTGTGAGAACGATCACCTAAACTATGCATGTTACTGAGGAAGAGAATGTAGAATTAGCATCCTATCGGCTGAAGAATATTGCAAATGATTAGAAGTTTATGTGGAAGAATAGAAGGGGTAAGAATGTAGCTCCCATTAGTTGGCATGTGTTTCAAGATGTGTTTCTAGATTGGTTCTTTCCACGTGAGATGAGATAAGATAAGATAGAGGAGTTGATGAACCTAGGGTAGGGCTCGATGACAATGAAGGAGTACTTCCTTAAGTTCAATCAGCTGTCTAAGTATTCTCTCGGCTTGATAGCAGACCCTAGATTGAGTATGAGTAAGTTTCTTACAAGAGTGTTTAGTTTGGTAGTTAAGGAGCTTAGGACTGTCATGCTTATTGGGGACATGGATCTTTCTAAGCTGATAATTCAAGCCCAATAGATTGAGGCAGAGAATTTGAAAGAGAGAGAGAGAGGAAATAAGAAGGCTAGGATCGGGTAGTTTGACTTCAGCCAAATAAGGTTTAGAGGGGGAATATTCGTAGTTTCAGGGTCACTCACCTATATTAGTGCTATATTAATCTAGTGTTCCCGCACCTAGAACTAGGCAGGAGAAGTAGGGTGGAAATTCTATGTCCAGGTCTCAGAATAGTGTTAGTGGAAGACCCAGTTATCTAATATATATTAAGTGTGGTAGGAATCATCCTGGTGAGTGTTTTTCAGGATAGAAAGGTTGTTATGGAGCTGGTAAATTAGGTCACGGGATCAAAGAGTGCCTGTATGCTAAGCAGGGAAGCAAGGATGTTCATCTCCAGAATCAGGCTACCAGTGTGCCAGCTTCACTTGGTCATTCAGCCCCTCCCCAGGGTGTATCATCACCGGTTGTGGACTATGCCAGAATCAGTTCTATGCTTTACCATCCCATTAGGAGTAGGAGAGCTCCCCATATATTGTTACTGTTATACTTCGTGTCTTTCATTTTGATGTTTATGTGTTATTAGATCCAGGGTCAAATCTCTCTTATATGACTTCATTAGTTGTAGTAAATTTTGAAGTAGGTCCTGAAAAGCTCTCTAAGCTCTTCTTACTATCCACTTAAGTGGGTGAGTCAGTCATTTCCAAACGAGTCTATAGAAAATTTTCTATCACTGTTCTTCACAAGATTATATTAACAGACTTAATAAAGTTATACATGGTCGATTTTGACATTATTCTGGGCATGGATTGGCTCCACTCCTGCTATGTATCTATAGATTGTCGCACTCGAGTAGGGAAATTTTAGTTTTCTAATGAGCCAGTCTTTGAGTAAGAAGGTAATTCAATGTCTCCCAAGAGTCATTTAATATCCTATCTTATGTCCAGAAAGTTGATATCAAAAGGGTGTATTTATCACTTAGTTTGAGTCAAAGACACTAAGTCTGAGGCTTCAACAGTTCAGTCAGTCCGTGTAGTCAGTGAGTTTCCTGAAGTCTTTCCCAAAGATATGTCAGGGGTACCTCCTGATAGAGAAATAAAATTCGATATTGATCATCTTCTAGATACACAGCCCATCTCCATTCCACCTTATCGTATGGCTCCGGTCGAGCTTAAAGATTTAAAAGAGAAGCTTAAATACCTCTTAGATAAAGGTTTCATAAGTCATAATGTCTCTTTATGGGGTGTTCCCATCCTATTCATGCATAAAAAAGATGGCTCACTCTGAATGTGCATCAACTACCGTCAGTTGAATAAAGTCACAATCAAAAACAAATATCCTCTTCCTAGGATTGATGAATTATTTGACCAACTCCAAGGTGCAAGTTATTTCTCTAAGATAGACCTTAGATCTAGCTATCACCAGCTTAAAATAAGGGAATGTGATATTCCTAAGACAGTTTTCAGAACCTTTATGGTCACTTTGAGTTTCTAGTCATGTCTCTCGGGCTAACAAATGCTCCAACAAACTTCATGGACCTGATGAACCAAGTGTTCAGAAAATACCTAGACATGTTTTTCATAGTTTTTATTGATAATATCCTTGTTTATTCCCCTATTGAGGATGACCATGCAAACCATCCTAAAATCATTTGCAAACTCTCAGAGATCACCAGTTGTTTGCCAAATTCAGCAAGTGTGAATTTTGGAAAAGGTAAGTAGCTTTTCTTAGCCATATTATTCACGGTGATGGCATTAGAGTTGATCCTCAAAAGACCAAAGCAGTGAGAAACTATCCTAGATCTATCTCTTCATTTGACAACAGGAGTTTCTTGGGTTTAGATGGCTATTACTGATGGTTTGTTAAGGGGTTTTCATCTATTGAGGCCCCATGTCTAGATTAACTCAAAATAAAGTTAAGTTTTAGTGGTCAGATTCCTGTGAGAAGAGTTTTCAAGAGTTGAATGCTCGACTCACTTCAGCCCTAATTTATGTGATACCTGATGGAACAGATGGATTTGTTGTTTATTGTGATGTTCTAGAGTTGGTCTGGGTTGTGTTTTGATGCATAGAGGTAAGGTCATATCCTATGCCTCTATATAGCCTAAGTCTCATGAAAAGAACTATCCTACCTACGATCTTGAGTTTGTTATTGTTGTATTTTCCTTATAAATTTGGAGGCACTATCTATATGCGGTGCATGTTGATGTGTTCTTGGACCACAAAATCTTCCAATATGTGTTTTCTTAGAGAGTTAAATCTTTATCAGAGAAGGTGGTTAGAATTGTTAAAAGACTACGACTTGAGTGTCTTGTATCATCCAGGCAAGGCCAATGTTATGACAGACGCCCTTATGCAATGCCCCAGATTCTGAACCCTGGACTCTACACGGTGCTCATAATCCTAAAGGACCATAAGCTAACCCATGACTGGTACCTTCTGTAATATCTGTAAATTAACACTATAATCATATGCGGAATAAGGGGTTGAACTAACATAAGGTTCAAATAACTAAAATAATACTGAAGTATTTGGTATAACAATACCAAAACAAAATGAAATATAAATACTGAACATACTGAAGTCTGAATATCTAGTGTGAAAGCCTCTAAGTTGTATGAATAAGAAGTTGATGGGACATGTTCCCAACTAACTCCAACTACTGAAATAAACTAAGTACTGAAATACTAAAATGATAATCTATCCTCCATGATGAGGACTCACTGCTAGTCTACTACTGCTGACTAAAACCTGAAGTTGCCTATGCACGGTCGGGAACCTGAGAGTTCGAACCTATGGTATAAAACACCATAGCATAAAAGAAAAGTATGCATCATTACGTGTGAATGTACTAGTACACAAAGTGAGGTAAGGCTGAATGCATAGGGTTTATATGCATGAACTATAACTGTCTAATAACATGAATTTAACTGTGTGAGAATACATGCATAAATACATAGTTGTAACTAAGAACGTGAGGATTCTGAATACCAAATATACTGATTATGTGCATACTTATAACTAACATGCTATTTACTGAGTGACTGTATCTGACAACCTTGATTCTGATGGAACTAGCTGAGTTATGTACTGAGTTGAGTGACTTTATCTAACAGTCCTGAAATTTGTAGAACTATCTTTGTTATATTCTAAAGACTAAGATTGAGACTGTGGGAGGTAGTCATCTAACCGACATTCTTCGAATAAAGCAATATAGCTGAGTTGGGGTCCAATTTCTAACCCTAATTGGAAGAGTGTCAATACCGCACCACTGGTAAGGACAAATTGTGAGTGACCCTCATCTAGCAGGTACTCTAAGGAGAATGGTGGAACCCTCATCTGACAAGTTAAGACACCTCATCTACCCTCATCTGATAGGATTTTGATGTCTCAACCTACACTGGCTACATAGTTCTGGAACGCAAGGACTGCTTCTAAGAATCACACCCTCTGTTGGCAGGTGAGTTCCCATCCTTGGGTTCACTCGGTGCTGAATCCTACTCCCAACTAAATAGACACTAAACTGATTATACTGGACTAAACTAGAATGAGTTCACTAAATTCTATTGACAGATGAAAAACTACTGAGTTCTGTTAACTAACTGAGTTTACTGAGATTACTGAGTTGGGATGGACTGGTACTAAATTTATTGAGTTTTCCTGAGTTATGTGACTGAATTAATTCTACTAATCATGGCTTGACTTACAGCATCTTGAAAACTGATACTGGCTTTAGGCACATAGCTAAATTATCGAGTACAAGTACCCTCAGGACTCGATAGCATGAAACTGACAATACATGACACTTCTTGAACACATGACCATAGTCAATAATTCATAGTACAACCGCTGGGGATTTTCATGAAGTATTTGTCTGCCATAAGCTTGCACATAAATAGGAATACATATAAACATGTCATAATTTCATAAGCCTAATCTCATGAGCATTCCACCAAACCATTACATTGCATAACAATAATGTGGAGGTCATTGTGAACATAAGGGTAAAGAATGGATTCATCAATTTGGTCACAATTGAGTCATAAAGCATAATTCTTATTATTTTAGGCATTTTAGCAAACACCTTGCATGCATAACTTGAGGCTTAGGCATGAAAATTAAAATAATACATCATGGCAATATTTTTCACTTCAAATACAAGAATTCAAACGACATGCTAACATAATTTCATTATATGTATTAAAGATTTCAACTTGGTAATCATACAATAACATAAACATAGATATGATACAATTCATAACATGGAATTCAAAATTTATATTTTTGAAAGGGTTTCGTGAGCTTCATGGATGAAAGGAACCCATGAATCACACTTTACATACATTAGAACGTAAATCCATAAGGGTTCTTGAAGGAATCCTTAATCCTTGTCCTAAAATTTTGAAACTAGGGTTTCTTGGTTTTGAGAGAGAATGATGAGTTTTGGGGAAACTTTAGTGAATAATAAAATATGTAGGTTATTTAGAGATTAAAATTGTGTTTTAGGGCTGAATAGGGTGGGAAAAATGACCCCTTTACCCCCAAAACCCATAATAAAATTTCTACAAAATGGGATTGGCCTCGTGACGCGACCCATTAAAATATGAACTGGCCCTCGCGACGCGACATCTCAAAATAGGACTGTACCTCGCGATGCGGGGCTTTCGCGAGACTTCACTATTTTGGGCAAACAAACTTACCCCTCGCTATTCAAAAAATCCCGAAACTCACCTGAGATGTACTATTGACTTGCCCCATCATGAATCAACTTGAAAATTGACAAACGGAGGTCGGGAAGGTCATGAAATAAATCCTCAGAGTTTGATGGCTTAAAATAAGACTAAGTCCTTAACACTTGGCGAAAATTTTCTAAGTGTTGGATCTTTTATAGATCTTTAAGGAGCTTAATTTTACATAGACTTTTATGGGGTCTTATAATATCTCCCCCTTGGGAACATTTGTCCTAGAATGAGACTGACTGAGAGGGGAGAAATAATAATTAAAGCACCCGCTAAATATGAACAACTGAAACATGATTACATGACTGACATGACTGATTTACTGGAACTTATACCGAACATGCATATTTGATGCATGGTTTCATGGTTAAATTAATTCATGAATGCATGACTGGTATTTTGATAAACTGAGTTTCTCAGAAGAAGAATGCATATCTGATGCATGAATACATTCTGATGCATGAACATATGACTGAATATGCAATGGTATTTGATACCAAGTTTATGATGGGAATCTGAGCGTAGAACTAGTTTGTAATTGAAATCTGAACATGAATCCAAATAATCTTGAGGAAAGCTATTACCTTGGGTTGAATCTGAGTTTGCGGAGAAGAGGTGAGGATACTTGGTGCGCATATCTGCTTCTTCTTCCCAAGTAGCTCCCTCAATAGAATGATTCTGCCAAAGATCTTTGACTAGAGGGACTTCTTTGTTTCTCAGTTTGCGAGTTTGATAGTCAAGGATTTCGACTGGAATATCCTCGTAAGAGGGGTTGTTCTAAATGTCTATGCCCTCTATAGGGACTACAATTGATGGGTCCCCTATGCACTTCTTAAACAAGGAGACATGAAAGACTGGATGCATTGAAGCTAGATCTGAAGGCAACTCGAGCTCATAGGCTACTTTGCTGAAGCGAATGAGAATTTTGAAGGGACCGACATATCGGGGACTGAGCTTTCCCTTCTTTCCAAATCTCTTTACTCCCTTCAAGCGAGATATTTTTAAGTACACATGATCACCAATCTCAAACTTGAGATCCTTTCTGTGCACATCTGCATATGATTTCTATCGTCTTTGAGCTGTCTTGTGTCATTATCTGATCAACTAAACTTTCTCTAAGGTGTTGAATACCAAGTCGGCCCTATCACAGTAGCCTCATTGATTTTGAACCAACCAATTTGATATCTGCATCTCATACCGTAGAGAGCTTCAAATTGAGCCATCTGAATACTAGAATGATAGTTGTTGTTGTATGCAAACTCAATCAAAGGCAAATGGTCATCCCAACTATCTTTGAAATCATTTGCATATGCCCTTAGCATATCTTCCAAGGTTTGAATGGTTATTTCTGCTTGACCATTTGTCTGAGAATGAAAGGTTATACTAAGATGAACTCGGGTACTAAGACCCTTTTGTAATGCTTTCTGAAAGTGAGAGGTAAACTGGGTACCTCTATTTGAGATAATAGATAATCAAACATCATGCAATCTAACCAACTACCGATATAGATCTTGGAGTAATACTCGGTTGAATAAGAGGTATGGACTGGAAGAAAAAAAGATAATTTGGTTATCCTATCTATAATGACCCAAACTGAATCATGTTGATGACAAATACGAGGCAAAACTGTCACAAAGTCCATGTTCACTTCTTCCTATGTCCAAGTGGGAATATTGAACTCCTGTATGGACCTACTAGGCTTATGATGCTCAACCTTAACCTACTGACATAGAGAGTACTTATCCATAAACTCTGCAATATCTTTTTTCATCCCACTCCACCAATAGATCTCCCACAATTTATGGTACATCTTAGTGGCCCCTAGATGAATCGAGTAACATGCACCATGCACTTCTTCAAGAATTCGCTGCCTTAAGTCATCAACACCTGTCACACATAGATGACCCTGACAACGTAATACACTATCTCCCTCTTGGTAGAAAACCTCAACCTTCTGATCCTTGACTAATTCTTTCAACTTGACTAGACTGGGATCTCTATCTTGCTTTTCCTAAACTTTGAAGACTAGAGATGATTTTGAACTGTTCTGAACCCATCTACTACCATCTGCTGAATTGACTAAGAAGACACCTAGTCGGGTAAGCTGATGGACTTCCTAAGCTAATTTCTTCTTACTGTCCTCAACATAAGCAACACTACTCATAGACAATCTGCTGCGAGCATTGGGCACTACATTGGCCTTGCCCGAATTGTAAAGCACACTCATGTTGTAGTCTTTCAAAAGATATAACCACCTTCTTTGATGGAGGTTAATATCTTTCTTAGAGAATACATACTGAAGGCTTTTGTGATCTATGAACACATCTACATGCACCCCATACAAGTAATGCCTCCAAATCATTAAGGCAAAAACTACGGCTGCTAACTCAAGATCATGAGTCAGATAATTCTTCTTATATGGTTTAAGCTATTAGGAGGCGTAGGTTATGAACTTACCATGATGCGTGAGGACACAACCCAAACCCACTCTGGATGCATCACAGTACATTACGAAACCATCTGAATTGTCTGGAAGAGCCAAAACTGTAGTTGAGGTGAGTCGAGTCTTCAACTACTAAAAACTCTTCTCTCAAGGATTTGACCTCTAAAGCTTGACTTTATTCTAAGTCAATCTAGGAATAGGGGATGCAATAGATGAAAATCCCTCAACAAACCATCTGTAATAGCCATCCAGACCCAAGAAACTCCTGATATTTGATGGAGAGATAGGGCGAGGCCTATTTCTTACTGCTTCAGTCTTTTGAGGATCAACCCTAATCCCATCACCGAAAACAATATGACCAAGGAATTATAATGACCTTAGCCAAAATTCTCCCTTACTGAATTTGGCGAGCAACTGATGATTTCTGAGAGTCTGCAATACGATTTTTGAGATTGTCTGCATGATCACGCTCATTGCGGGAATAGACAAGAATGTCATCTATGAAAACTATGATGAAAATATCCAAGTACTACTTGAACACATGGTTCATCAAGTCCATGAAAGCAGCTGGGGCATTTGTAATACCAAAGGACATGAAGAAGAATTCAAAGTGACCATATCGAGTTCAAAAAGTTATTTTCAGAATATCACACTCTCTAACTCTGAGCTGATGATAGCCTGATCTATGGTCTATCTTGGAGAAGTAACTAGCACCCTGAAGTTGGACAAACAAGTCATCGATTCTGGGAAGTGGATACTTGTTCTTGACCGTAACTTTGTTGAGCTGACGGTAATCTATATACATTCTGAGAGAACCATCTTTCTTGTGCACAAATAAGACTAGTGCACCCCATGGGGACATGCTGGGTCTGATGAATCCCTTGTCTAGGAGATACTTTAACTGTTCTTTCAATTCTCTTAGTTCTATCTGTGCCATTCTGTATGGCGAAATAGATATAGACTACGTATCTAGAAGAAGGTCAATGCCAAAGTCTATTTTCTTTTCGGGAGGAATTCCTAGAAGATCTTCGGGAAAGACATCTAAATATTTGCTCACTACTGGGACTGATTCAATATTGGAAGTTTCAGAACTTGTGTGTATAGCCCCGAATTCTGAACCCCGGATGCTACATGGTGCTTATGATTCCGAAGGACCACAAGCTAACCCTTTTCTGGTACCTGTAACTGACCACTGCATAATATACTATAAAAATGCGGAAAACAACTAGCGGAAACTTTCCATAAGGTTCAAAACTAAAATACAACTATATAAAGTAGCAAAAATACTAAAGCAACTATCTGAACATCTAGTTTGAAAGCCTCTAAACTGTCTGAATAAGGAGTTGATGGGACAATCCCCCAACTAACTCTGTCTACTAAAATACTAAATCTAGAAATATAATGAAATAATAAAACATCCTCAAATGATGAGGACTCACTGCAAAGTCTACTGCTACTGGCTGAATCTGAACTACTAAGGGTGCTCTGGATCACGTGTTTCTGAGCCTTGGTATAAAACACCAAAGCGCAGAAAAGTATGCATCAGTACATAAGAATGTAATAGTATGCTAAATGAGGTAAGGCTTAATGGAAAGGCTCGTATACATGAACTATAGCTGACTGAATAACATGAGTAAACTGAATGAGGAATACATGAATGAATGCATAAACTCTAGGTATCTTAGTAACACTGAATACTGAGTTCTAATAACTAGATTACTGATAACTAGGTTTACTAATGTCTGATACTTGATTAACTGAATCTAAGATCAAGCCTATCTAACGGGTTATCTCTGAATCTGCTGATACTGATAATGATTGACTGGATATGATATTAAGCCTATTTAACGAGTGATATCTGAATCTCTAGAACTATCTAAGTTCTTTACTGAGTTGATTCACTGTATCCTAATCCTAATTTTTTATAGCTGAACTGAGTTCTATTACTAAGACTGAATCTGAAATTGAGACTGTGCGAGGTAGTTATCTAATCGACATGCCCCAAATCTGAACTAATGGGGTCCAACCTGTAAACCCAGATAGAAGGGTGTTAGTACCGTACCATGGGTAAAGACACTTTTATGGTTAAGTCTATCTAACGGGTGACCCTAAAGAGAAAGTCAAGCCTAATCTAACAGGTGACTCCTAGGAGGTAGCCAAGCCTTAATCTAACGGGTGACTCCTCATCCTATGCTGGATACATAGTTCTAGAGTACAAGTACTGCTACTAACGACTCTGTCTCTCTAATGGGGAAGTCTTCACCCCTTCTCTCGCTCGGTGCTGAATCCTACTCTTAACTGAATAGACTCTGAACTGATTCTTAGACTGTAGTGGACTTAACTGAATCTCTTATTGATCATACTGATTAATTGAGCTAAACTAAATGTACTAAGTTTTATTGACTGATGGAATACTACTGAATTATGTTATCTGACTGAATGTTACTGAGTTCTGAATTGATTACTTGAATACAATTGAGGTCTAAACCACATACTAAACTGGAATAGACTGATACTGAGATTACTGAGTCTTTCTAAGTCCTATAACTCATTGAGTTCTACTGATCGAGGCTTGATTAAGAGTATCTTGAAAACTGACACCGGCTCTAGACAATCAGCAAAATTGTCGGGTATTAAATACCCCCAGGACTCGATAACATTAAAGCAAAGCATAACAATTCCTGAATAACATGGCAATCATCTATCATTTACAATACAATCAATGAAGCATCTCTTCAAGTATTTGAAAGTCATCAACTTATAGATGTATAGGCATGCATACTAATGTCTCATATTTCATTCACCAAAGCCTTTTAACAAACACTTAGCATACATTAACTTGTACACAAATGGGGATTTTTTATTAAATTGCTATAATGGCACTACTTCATTCACATAGGCATTTAATCAAACATATGGGGAGCATGCTTTGGTTATACACCAAACAATACACCTAAATAACATGGCTACATCAATCAACATGTAATTTGAAGGGTTTATCATAAATATCTTGCAAATCATCACATACTAGGATAAAAGCTTTTAACTTGTAATCTAAAACATGAATTATAACCCAACAATAACATAGACATAAACTTTAATTCAATCATAATCATGGAAATCATAAATACACAATCTTTATAATTCAAAAAGGATTAATGAGCTTCATGGGTGGAAGGAACCCATGAATCAACATCTAACATACCTCAAAATCTTGAATCTTGAAGGAGGTTAACTTTTTTTTAAGGTTCTTGAATGGTGACATTTTGATTCTTGAATTTTTTTGAAGAGGGGTTTGAATCTTGTTCTTGGGTTTTGATCTTGAAAGAAACCCTAATTTTGATGTTATGGATGAATGAGGAGTTATGTGCATTGATTTGATGTAATTGGGGGTTAAAAGGGGTGGAAAATACCCAAAAAGCCCTTTAAAATGTCATTTCAGCGTTGTTTTGGACAAAGTTGACGGTCTGGGTGACGGACCATTACTCTAGTGACTGACCGTCACTCCAACCATCAGTTTTAGGACATAAAACGGCCATACTACCTTAGTTGCGATGGCCAGAGCGACGGTCCATCACTGACTTGGCGGCCCGTCAGCTTGCCCGTCGCTCCTGGGCAACTCAGACAGCTCTCAGTAAAATGGCAATAACTTTTTACTTCAATACTAGATTTTGGCAAAATTTGTATCATTGGAAAGCTAATTCAATTATCTATATTCTGGTGGGTCATGTTCTCAAAATTCGTAGTATAACAATAGATATACTTATTTGAAGTTGACTATGATAATATCCTTCTCAAGAATTCAATCGGTAAGGTATGTTTTGATTCATTTTATAGATAAGACATATTTGAGGTCTTAATATACATCAAACTTGATCATAAAACTACCAAACAACTAAAATTAATTTCTCATGAGGTTGAATTATGGTTCTACTATCGGTTGGGATTCTCAGGGTATTACATAGTGTTCTTAACTCAAACAAGATGATAGACACATCCCTTAGATATCATTTTCCTAGCCTGTAGGTAAGAAACAAGCTGACCCCTGAATGCTAAAGTACTACCCTTCCACTCTAGGATGCGTTCATTCAAAAACTAAAATTGGACCACTTTATTTCTGCAGTCGACTGTGGCATAGTAGTAATGAAGCCAATCTATGTCGAGAATGACATCAAAATCAGTCATCTCTAATTCGAATAAGTCTGCTGAAGTGACTTTATAAGATATCATAATCGGATAGTTCCTGTATACCCGCTGGGGTATGATGGTTTTACCCACTGGGTAAGAGACTGAGAAAGGCTCTGCTAGAATTTTGAGACTGGCTCTGAAATCAACTACTATATAAGGATTAACAAAAGACAAAGAAGCTCCTAGATCTAGAAAAGCATAAACATGTACATAAAAGATCTGTAATGTACCAGTGACCATATCAGGAGAATTTTCCTGATCCTATCGGGATTGAAGAGCGTAGAGTCTGTTTGGGCGTTGCCTACTAATTGAATTGGAAGTGGTACCCTACTATTCAGGCGACCGAACTGAGCTGAGGAATAGTTCTACTAAACCTAAATACCCAGCTAAGGACAATCTCTGACTCTGTGTCCTGGCTTACCACATCTAAAATACTCATCACTGTCAACTCTACAAATACCCTTGTGGTTCTTACAACAAGTCTGACAAAGAGGATTGGTTCGAGCACAGCTAATGCTGCCCTGAGATTTAGAGCCTAGAACCCTATCTTGGTTACCATTCCTAAACTTAGAAACTGGAGCACTGGCTGAGGAAGGAGCAAAAATAGATGATTTTCGTCAGAACTGAGAACGGTTGCCACCCTTTGACTTATGATGACTGAAATTGAAGCCACCTGTTCTAGCTTTCTTTTTCTTCTTTTCCCCCTCCTTAATATTATGATCCTTTATCAATTGAGCATGGATCATAAGCCTAGCTATGTCCATCTCACTAATCAACATGGAGGTCCTCCTTGACCACACTATCATTCACCCCAAAAACAAACTTACTCATTTTAGCTCTTCTATCTGCCACCACATGAGGAGAATATCTAGCTAATTGAGTAAACTTAAGAGAATACTCTTTCACCATCATGTTTCCCTTCCTGAGGTTGATAAACTCTAACACCTTAGCTTCTCTCAGATCTAGAGTAAAGAATCTATCTAAGAAGAAAGTGACAAACTCCTCCCACTCAATAGGCCCTACATCTATAGCCTTCTCTGCTTTCCACTACTTGAACCATGTGTGAGACATATCCTACAACTGATATGCAGCTAGCTCAGCACTCTCACTAGCGATAACCCTCATGATATCTGTAACCTTTTGGACTTGATCAAGGAATTCCTGAGGGTCCTCATATGACTTAGACATAAAAAAAGACGGAGGATTCATCTGGGTGAAGTCCCGAATCCTAGCTACAGCAGTGTTGGCCACTGGGCTGGATGAAACAGCAGCTAGCCGTTTATTCTGAACAGTAACTAAATTAGCAATAGTGGCGAATGCAGCTCTGAACTCTGCATGACAAACATATTCGTCCAGGGGATCTTCTTGGACAGGCTGAGGGGCTAACTGATTTCCATTTATTCTTTAGGGAGGTATGTTCTATAATCAAAAAGGTAGAAATAGATTAAACTGAGAGTTAAGTTTGAGCTCATGCTCACTGACACCACATGAATACTGAATAAAGGAAGACTGTTCCTAAGACATCTTATAGCCTCCTGTACATAAATATGGTGCGCAACACACCCATGCACAAGACTCTACAAGATGCGGCTTTCAAACTTCCTAGGACTCTATTGAATCTTAGTCTCTGATACTAAGTTTATAATGCCCCAGATTATGAACCCCAAACACTACACGGTGCTCATAATCCCGAAGGACCACAAGCTAACCTATGACCGGTACTTACAATAATATCTGTACATTAACACTGTAATTATATGCAGAATAGTGGGCTAAACTTCCATAAGGTTCAAATAACTTAAATAATACTAAAGTACGTGGTATAAAAATACCAAAGCAAATTGAAATATAAATACTGAAGTCTGAATATCTAGTCTGAAAGCCTCTAAACAATTTGAATAAGGAGTTGATGGGACATGTCCCCAACTAACTCCAACTGCTGAAATAAACTAAGTACTGAAATACTGAAATGATAAATTATCCTTGCATGATGAGGACTCACTGCTAGTCTATTGCTGCTGACTGAAACCTGAAGCTGCCTATGCACGGTCGGGAACTTGAGTGTCCGAACCTATGGTAGAAAATACCATAGCATAAAAGAAAAGTAAGCGTCAGTATGTGCGAATGTACCGGTACGCAAAGTGAGGTAAGGCTGAATGCATGGGGACCATATGCATAAACTATAACTGTCTAATAAAATAAATATAACCGCATGAGAATACATAAATATAACTGAGAACCTGAGGATTCTGAATATCGAATATACTAATAATGTGCATACTGATAACTAATATGATATTTACTGAGTGACTGTATCTGACAGCCTTGATTCTTATGGAACTAGCTGAGTTTTATACTGAGCTGAGTGACTGTATCTGATAGTCCTATAATTTATAGAACTATCTGAGTTCTATTCTAAAGACTAAGACTGAGACTGTGGGAGGTAGTCATCTAAACGACATGCCCTAAATAAAGCAATATAGCTGAGTTAGGGTCCAATCTGTAACCCCAATTGAAAGGGTGTCAATACCGCGCCACTGGTAAGGACAAACTGTGAGTGACCCTCATCTGGCAGGTACTCTAAAGAGAACGGTGGGACCTTAATCTGATAGGTTAAGACACCTCATGAACCCTTATCTGATAGTTTTTGATGTCTCAACCTATGCTAGCTACGTAGTTCTGGAACGCAAGGATTGCTACTAAGAATCACACCCTCTACTGGCAGGTGAGTTCCCATCCTTGGGCTCACTCGATGCTAAATCCTACTCCCAACTGAATAGATACTTAACTAATTATACTGAACTGAACTAGACTGAGTTCACTGAATTCCATTGACTGATGGAATACTACTGAGTTCTGTTAACTAACTGAGTTTACTGAGATTACTGAGTAGGACTGGACTGGTACTGAATTTACTGAGTTGTACTGAGTTATGTGACTGACTGAATTCTACTGATCATGGATTGACTGAGAACATCTAGAAAACTGACACTGGCTCTAGGCACACAGCTAAATTTTTATGTACAAGTACCCCCAGGACTTGATAGCATAAAACTGACAAGATATGACACTTCTTGAACACATAACCATAGTCAAAAATTAATAGTACAACCGTTGGATATTTGCATGAGGTATTTTCATGTCATAAGCTTACACATGAATAGAAATGCATATAAACATTTCATAATTTCATAAGTCTAAACTCATGAGAATTCCACCAAAATATTACAATACATAACAATAACATGGAGGTCATTGTGAACATAAGGGTAAAGCATGGATTCATCAATTTGGTCACAATTGAGTCATAAAGCATAATTATTATTCTTTTAGGCATTTTAACAAACACCTTGCATGCATGACTTAAGGCTTAGGCATGTACATTAAAATAATACATCATGGCAACATCTTTCACTTCATATACAAAAATTCCAACCACATGCTATCATAATTTTATTATATGTATTAAAGATTTCAACTTGGTAATCATACAACAACATAAACATAGATATGATTCAATTCATAACATAGAATTCAAAATTTATATTTTTTAATGGATTTCTTGTGCTTCATGGGTGAAAGGAACCCATGAATCAACACTTTACATACCTTAAAATGTAAATCCTTAAGGGTTCTTGAGGGAATCCTTGGGCCTTGTCCTAAAACTTTGAAACTAGGGTTTCTTGGTTTTGAGAGAGAATGATGAACTTTGGGAAAACTTGAGTGAATAATAAAATATTTAGGTTATTTAGGGATTATTTTGGTGTTTTAAGGCTGAATGGGGTGGAAAAAATAACCCTTTTACCCCCAAAACTCGTAATAAAATTTCTGAAATGGGATTGTCCTTGAAACATGACCCACATAAATGTGAACTAGCCATCATAATACAACATCTAGAAATAGTACTGTACCTCGCAACGCGGGGCTATCATGAGACTTCACTGTTTTGGGCAACCAAACTTGCCCTTACGCTATTCAAAAAATCCCAAAACTCACTCGAGATGTACTATTGACTTAAACCATCATGAATCAACTTTAAAATTAACAAACAGAGGTTGGTAAGGTCATGAAATAAGTCCTCGGAGTTTGAAGTCTTAAAATAAGACTAAGTCCTTAACACTTGGCCAAAATTTTCTAAGTGTTGGATCTTTTATAGAATTTTAAGGTGCTTAATTTGACTTAGACTTTTATGTGGTCTTACACCTTAGTAGGATATCTACGGGTGGTGTTTCTCATATGGATAATGATAAGAAAGAGTTAGTTTGGGAAGTTCATCGATTGGATAGATAAGGTGTGCGGTTGGTTGACTCGGATGAGAAGAATAGTTGGGTTCAGAGTAATTTAGAATCTTCCTTAGTTTCTAAGGTGAAAGAGAAGAAAGATAAAGACTCTATTTTGGTTAATCTGAAGGAGTCAGTTAGGGATCAGAAGGTAGAGGTTTTTTCCCAAGGGGACAATGGTGTATTAAGATACCAGAGTAGACTATGTGTGTTATGTGTTGATGGTTTAGGCAACAGATTATGGATGAAGCGTATAGTTCATGTTACTCTATATACCTAGGATCCACTAAGATGCACTGTGATCTACATAAAGTCTATTGGTGGAGTGGTATGAAGAAAGATATCACAGAATTTGTGGTCAAGTGTGCCATTTGTCAACAGGTTAAGGTAGAGCATCAAAGGCCTGGTGGTACCTTGAAAGAGTTTAGTATTCCTACTTAGAAATGGAAAGATTTTAATATGGACTTTTTGGTAGGTTTACCTTATTCGTATCGACAGTATGATTCAGTTTAGGTCATTGTAGACAGATTGACCAAATCAACCCATTTTTTGCCAATACACACGTCCTACTCTGCCGAAGATTATGCTAAATTGTATATTAGGAAGTTGGTCAGATTGAATGGATTCCCTCTATTCATCATTTCTGATAGGGGTACTTAGTTTACCTCTCACTTTTGGAAAGCCTTTTAGAAGGGTCTTGGTACCCATGTTCACCTCAGTTTTGCTTTGACCCTCAGACGGATGGTCATGAAGAGAGGACCATTCAGAACCTTGAGGATATATTGAGGGTGTTTGTTCTTGACTTCAAAGGTAGTTGGGATGATCACTTACTATTGATTGAGTTTACCTACAATAACAGTTACCATTCTAGTATTAAGATGGCCCCGTTTGAGGCTCTCTATGGGAGAAGGTATAGATCACCCATCGGTTGGTTTGAAGTGGGTAAGTCCACTTTAATAGGGCTATATGTGGTGTTTGAATCCATGGAGAAAGTCCAGTTTATTTAAGATCAGTCAAAAATAGCTTAGGGTCATCAGAAATCCTATGCAGATGTAAGAAGAAGGAATCTCGAGTTTGAGGTGGATGACTTAGTTTACTTGAAGGTTACACCTATGAAAGGGGTGAAGATATTTGGCAAAAATAGGATGCTTAGTCCCCGATATATAGGCCCTTTCAGAATCTTAAAGTATGTTAGGAAGGTAGCATATGATCTTGAATTGCCCGCAATCTTGACATCCTTCATCCAGTGTTTCATATTTCTACCTTAAAGAAGTGCACTGATGATCCAACTATTGTAGTACCCCTAGAGGGCTCAGATATTTGAGATAGCCTTTCATACAAAGAACTTCCAGCTAAGATTCTTGATCACCAGATTCTTAGACTAAGGAACAAAGAAGTTCCTTTAGTCAAAGTTCTTTGGAGAAATCAGTACATTGAGGGCGTCACTTGGGAAGCGGAAGCAGATATGCGAGTCAAGTACCCTCAACTTTTCTCCACAAGTTTATACTTAGTTTAAGGTTACGAGTTTCCTCAAATATCCTCTTTTCCATTCTCAGTTCCAGCTTTATTTAGTTAGTTTCATGAGAATTCGTGCATACACAGAACTTAGTCATGTTTTGAGTTATGCAATGTTTAATACGTGATCTTAGACCATCAGCATTCTCAGTCTAGAGAATCTCATTCGAGGACGAATGTTCCCACGGGGGAGATATTGTAATTCCCCATATGCTCTAAGCTAGAAACATTATTTCTACATGTGAAACCTCTAATTCCATAATTCATATTTGGGTGTATGTCTTATAAACATTAGCCTAGTAAGAATAGAGATTATGATGCGTAAAATATGTTCATAAGAGTCACTTTGAGGAATGCGAGCTAAGAGCTTATGAATCGACCAGATTTTGGTGTTTGATTTTACAAGGGTCATATTTGAATGAGTATAACTTTATGTATATGTGTAATTCAGCAGATTAAGATCCACCAAATTTTATATAAACAAATTAGCTTTCCAACTATGCCAATTTTACCTTAATCCGATAACTGAGCGAAAAGTTATGGCTTTACAAAGAGGAGTTTGTCGCCTAAGACATCGCTTATGTCTACTGGGATGCTTGGGTAATGGGAAATGCACCACCCAGCCTAGTTTAAGCAATGGGAAATATGATTCCCAACCTAGATTAGGCAATGGGCAATGTTCCATCCATCCTAGCTTAGGTGACGGGCAATGCGCCGCATAACCTATGGCCCAACTACGTAAATACTTTATTTTTGAGTTATTTCGAGGGAAATTAAGTCATTAGACACTTCTTAAACGCCCCTAAACATAACCTCACAAAATTAATAGATACTAAACACATTTTAACCCTATTAACATCATAAATTCATCATCTAGAAAACAAAAGGAGAGAAACAACTAGGGTTGGCACAATCAAGATTAAAGGTCAAATCTTTGCACAATTTCATCATCATTCAGGTATGTGGGGTTATGAACAAGGATACTTCTTTCATCCTTGTGCCCAAAACTAGTTTTTAAAGTTGAGTTTACATGAATTACATGATTTACAGTTTTGGGTTCATACCCAAACATCATTGTTTGATCCTTATGAAATTACAAGGATTTAAGCATTGAATTGCATGACTATTTTCACATACTTATGTGTATGACTTAATTTTGTATATTGAGCATTTTATTTCATTATCTTGACTAGAATTGTTAAAGTATTTAAAGATTTTCGTTATTGAACATGAATTGTGATGAGTTTCCATGAGTTTTCAGGAAAGGGTTTTCATGCCCTAAGCTTTAGTCTTGATATTTCAAGAAAGATGATGTTTAAGCATCCTTTGAAAAGAATGTATTTAGATTTTAAGCCAGATTTGACCTTTTGATTCTTAGCTAAGATATGGAATCCACATAGTTAGTTTTGATTATAGTTTAAAACAGACAAACGCATAACTGGTTTTCATTATAAACCCTTATGCTAGTTTTAAAGTTGATTTTCTACAGAATAAGTATAACAGTAAGAAAGTAGTATTTAGAACCGAGTTGGGTATGATTCCAAGGTCTCATGCCTAAGAAATATGAGCCAACATAGGAACAAATTCAGATTATTCCCATTTATATGGATGCAGATACAGATTATGATCACACAACTCAGATTATACTCCTTGGCAAGAGTATGACACCTCACCCCAACATGAGGTTTTACTCTTAGAGAAACTAGATGTTGGACACCATAATATCTCACGTGGTTTATGTCAGTTAGAAGAACCTCCCTAATTCCTAAGTCCTAAAATAGAATAACAGAAGAGTTTCGGAAACTAAGTGTAAAGGCTCAAAGATTTACTCAGATATTATTTTGTAAAAGATGTTAGTTATTCAATTTTTGATTTTAGTTTTTATATGATAAATGTGAGACCTAATCACTAAGTCTGCAATGTTTGAAATTAGAATAATATTACAGCTTTATAGAACTAAGTGTGGTGGCTCACAAGAATTACTTTTATGCTTCACTACTCATGATTTTTGATTTGATAGTTTTATTATTCAAGCCAAGGTTAGTCACTTACACTTAGCATTCATTTTCTAAAGTTTTTTTGAACATTTTATTATTATTTTTACTTATGCATCCACCCCCATATGCTCAGTACATTCCAAAAGTACTGATCCTTATATACGTCTATGTGCTATATTATTTAATAATGTAGGTTCAGGTTCTTATTTCTAGTAGCGTGATTGACCCCAAGCATCTCTATCTATATCCCGACAGTTGGTGAGTCCTTATAGTTCGAGGACCCATTTATTTAGATTTTTAGTTTTATGTAGTGTTTGATCAATTGTTTTCAGTTCAGTTCGAGTCAGCTGAGGGTCTGTCCCAGTGACTCTTTAGTTAATAGAAGTAGAGGCTTATTAGACTGTAAGTAATATTTTAGATTTTGAGTTTTGGTTGTTTAGAATTTTAAGTTAAGCACTTTCAGACATTATATTCATTTAAACTCAGTTCGGTTAAGACGGTAACTTCAGTATTTTAGTATTTCATATGCCTAGGTTATCTTTTTAATGAGTTTCATAATTTGTAGAAGGCTCAAAGAGTTAGCTTGGGGCTACACATAGTCTTGGGCACCATGTGATATTTGGGTTACTTTCTCAGGACGTTACAAACTTAGCATCAAATCCTAAGGTTTAAGGAATCCTAGGGAATCAGACAAGCCGCATTACATAGAGACTTGATAATGGGTGTGAAGCGCGCTACATTTATGAGCAAGAGGCTATGGAATGATTTAGGAAATTATACTTTTCTTTCATGCTCTATCATGCTTTAAGTTGTCTCTATCTGCTTTTAAATCATCCTCTTATGTGATAGAATTTTCCTCCTCACCAAGAAAATGCATGGAGAAATGATAACTAGCCATCCCAGCCTACTAACCCTCAGAACGAGAATGCATACCATGCTGAATTTTGTGTTAGGCGTTGGCCCAAGCCATGACTGTTAATGTTCAGGGCAACCATCAGGTTACATTCCCATTTCTGCAGAATAGTGATTTAGCTACAACCAGAATCTGTGACTTCGTGAGAATTAATCTTCCTGGATTTTTTGGGTCAAAAGTAGGTTAGGACCCACAGCTCTATCATGACAAGGTGAGAAAAATCACCCAAATTATGTATTTTATTGAGGAGGAGAGTGTAGAATTGACATCCTATAGGCTGAAGGATATTACGTAGATTGGGTAGTTATATGGATGAATGGTAGGGGTGAGAAAGCAGCTCTTATGAGTTGGCAGGTGTTTCAATATGCGTTCCAAGATATGTTCTTTCTGTGTGAGATAAGAGAAGCTTAGATAGAGAAGTTCATGAACCTGAGGCAGGGCTCGATGACAATGAAAAAGTACTATCTTAAGTTCAATCAAATGTCTAAGTACCTCCCGACTTGATAACATACCCTAGATTGAGTATGAGTAAGTTTGTTATGGGAGTGTCTAGTTTGATAGTCAATGATTGTACGACTGCAATGCTTATTGGGGATATGGATCTTGCTAGGCTGGTGATTTTTTCCCAACAGATTGAGGAAGATAATTTGAAGGAGAGAGAGAGAGAGGAAATAAGAAGGCTAGGATTGAGCAGTCTAACTATGGCTAAATGATGTTTGGAGGGGGAATCATTTGTAGTTTAAGGGTTACTCATCTATGCCAGCACCATCTTTAGCTAGTTCTCTCATACCCAGAACTATGCAGGAGAAGTGGGGTAGAACTTCTATGTCCAGGTCTCTGAATACTGTGAGTGGAAGGCCCAGTTATCCGACATGTACTAAGTATGGTAGGAATCATCCTAGTGTGTATTTGTCGGGAAAGAAATGTTTTTATAGATGTGGTTGTTGGGTCAAGGGGTCAAAAAGCGCTCGTATGCTAAGTAGAAAAGATGATATGTTCATCCCCAGACTCAAGCTACTAGTTCACTATCTCCTCTAGGTCGCCCAACCCCTTCTCAGGGCGCATCATCCAGTACCGATAGCAGTCAGCACCAGAATCGGTTTTATGCCTTACCATCCCATCAGGAGCAGGAGAGTTTACCTGATATGGTTACTGGTATGCTTTGTGTCTTTCATATCGATGTTTATATGTTGTTATACCTAGGGTCAAATCTCTCTTATGTGACTTCATTAGTTGTAGTGAATTTTGAAGTAGGTCCTAGAAAGCTCTCTAAGCCCTTCTTAGTTTCCACTCTAGTGGATGAGTCAGTTGTTTCCAAATGAGTTTATAGAAAATTTCCTATCACTGTTCTTCACAAGATTATATTAACTAACTTAATAGAGTCAGACATGGTCGATTTTGACATTATTCTGGGCATAGATTGGCTCCATTCCTGCTATGTATCTATACATTGCCGCACTCGAGTAGTGAAATTTCAGTTTCTTGATGAGCTAATCTTTGAGTGGGAAGGTAATTTAGTGTCTCCCAAGAGTCATTTCATATCCTATCTTAAGGCCAAAAAGTTTATATTATAAGGGTATATTTATCATTTAGTTCGAGTCAAAAACACTAAGTCTGAGGCTTCAATAGTTCAGTCAGTCCGTGTAGTCAATGAGTTTCCTAAAGTATTTCTCGAAGATCTGCCAGGGGAACTTCTCGATAGAGAAATAGAATTTGGTATTGATCTTCATCTAGATACTCATCCTGTCTCTATTCCTCCTTATCATATGTCTCCATCCGAGCTTAAAGAGTTAAAAAAGTATCTTAAAACCTCTTACATAAAGGTTTAATAAGGCCTAGTATCTCTCCATGGATTGCTCTCATCCTATTATTACGTAAGAAAGATGGCTCTCTCCGAATGTGCATCGACTACCATCGGTTGAATAAAGTCACAATCAAAAACAAATATCCTCTTCCTAGGATTGATGACTTATTAGACCAACTCTAAGGTGCAAGTTACTTCTCTAAGATAGACCTTAGATCCGACTATCACCAGCTTAAAGTAAGGGAATATGATATTCCAAAGATAACTTTTAGAACCCGTTACGGTTACTTAGAGTTTCTAGTCATATCCTTTGGTCTAACAAATGCCCCAACAGCCTCCATAGACTTAATGAATTGAGTGTTCAGATAGTACCTTGACATGTTTGTCATAGTCTTTATCGATCATATCCTTATTTATTCCCGTAGTGAGGATGAGCATGTAGACCATATTAGAATCGTGTTGCAAACTCTTAGAGATCACCAGTTGTTTTCCAAATTCAATGAGTGTGAATTTTGTCTATTGTCAGTAGCTTTCCTCGGTCATATTATTTTCGGTGATAGGATTAGAGTTGATCCTCAAAAGACCAAAGCAGTGGGAAACTAGCCTAGACCCATCTCTCCATCAGACATCAGGAGTTTTTTGGGTTTAGTTGGCTATTTCCAATGGTTCAATGAGGGTTTATCGTCTATTACATCCCCTATATCTATATTGACTCAAAACAAAGTTAAGTTTCAGTGGCCATATTCCTGTGAGAAGAGCTTTCAGGATTTAAAGGCTCAACTTACTTTAGCCTCAATTTTGGCATTACCTGATGGTACAGACAAATTTGTTTCTTATTGTGATTCTTCTAGAGTTGGTCTGGGTTATGTTTTGATGCATAGAGGTAAGGTCATATCCTATGCCTCTAGACTGCTTAAGCCTCAGAAAAGGAACTATCCTACCCGTGATCTTGAGTTAGTTGTTGTATTTTCCTTAAAAATATGGAGGAACTATCTATATAGGGTGTATGGTGATGTGTTCACGGACCACAAAAGCTTGTAATATATGTTAGAGAAGATGGTTATAACTTTTAAAAGACTACAACATGATAGTCTTGTATCATTCGGGCAAGGCCAATATTATGAAAGGCACCCTTAGTAGACTGTCTCTTAGCTAGAGGTGGTTCTCAGGATCGCAGGGGTAGTTTCCATGGTATCTAAGGAGGTTCTCAGAAAGATAAGACAGGAGGTCAGTTAGGAGCCCAGATAAGTGGCTGGCATGGTAGATGATATGCACTACTTGCTAGACCTAAGGATGAGTCTTTGGATGCTATTATTACAAGTATGATTTTGGTAGGCCGTTAGTCGTCCCTTACTTTATTTGATCCAGGATCCATTTATTCTTATTTTTTTCTTATTACGCTCCATGATTAGAGTTATCTTGGGATTTATTATCTATGCCATTTTGTGTATCTACTCTCGTAGGTGATTCTTTAGTAGTGGATCGGGTTTTTGAATCTTATGTTGTAACTATTAGAGATATTGATACTCATGTTTTTCTTATTATTATGGATATGGTGGATATTTATGTGATTTAGGTCATGGATTGGTTATACCACTATTATATGGTCATCGATTGTTTTGCCAAGATTGATACCTTAGCCATGCCCGGTATACCCCCAGTCATGTGGAAGAGAGCAGTTAGTCACAAGCCGACGGGATTATTTCTTTTGTTCATGCTAGGAGGCTTATTTCAAGGGGTTGCGAGTCTTTTCTCACTTATATTTGTGATACTAGTGCAGAGAGTCTGTTTCTTGACTTTGTACTTGTAGTTTGTGAGTTTCTCGATGTGTTTCCTATCGACTTGCCTGGTATTCCCCCTATCTATGATATTGAGTGATCTATTGATCTTTAGCCTAGCACCTGACTTATTTCTATGGAACCTTAGTATTTGGCTTCTGCCGAGCTTAAGGAATTGAATTCTCAGCTTCAAGATCTTCTTGGTAAGGATTTCATTAGATTGAGTGTGTCTCCTTGGGGAGATCCTATATTTTTTGTAAAGAAGAAGGATGGCTCCATACATATGTCTATTGATTATAGGTATATTAATAAGGTGACAGTGAAGAACCATTATCCTATGCCTTGCATTGATGAATCTTCTGACTAGCTTTAAGGAGCAGTAGTATTTTCTAAGATTAATTTGAGATCTGGTTTCCATCAGTTGAGGGTTTGGGCTGAGTAAATCCTAAAGATAGCTTTTAGGACATATTATGGTCATAATAAGTTATTGGTGATTCCATTAGGCTTGACTAATGCCCCAGTCGCACTTATGGATTTGATCAATTGAGTATTCAGACCTTATTTAGATTTCTTTGTGATTGAGTTCGTCAACGACATCCTTGTGTATTTAGGAGTAGCGAGGAGCATGCGCAGCATTTGAGGATCGTGCTCTTGACTTTGAGAGATAATGTGCTTTTTGCCAAGTTCTCTAAGTGTGAGTTTTGGCTTGATTCGGTGATATTCCTTGGATATGTTTTGTCTATGGATAGTATTATAGTAGACCCAGCTAAGATTGAGGCAATTTGTGATTAGGCTAGACCTACATCTCCAACTGAGGTTTGTAGCTTTATTAGTTTGGTCAGTTAATATAGATGATTTGTTAAGGGTTTTGCTACTATTTCAGCACCTATAACTAGATTGACTTGAAAAAAAGTTCCTTTTTGATGGTACGAGGAGTGTGAGTCGATCTTTGGAAAGCTCAAGGATATCATTACTTAATCTCCTATTCTAGCTCTTCCTGTAGAGGGTGGGGGATTCATCATGTATTGTGACACTTTTGGAATTGGTCTAGGTTTTATTTTGATTTAGTAGGGTTGTGTTATTTCTTATGCTTTGAGACATCTTAAGGTTCATGAGTGCAACTACCCCACTCATGATTTGGAGTTGCGGTGATAGTTTCACGCTTAAGATTTTGAGGCATTATCTTTATGGTGTGCATTGTCAGATTTTCACTAATCATCGCAGGCTTCAGCATCTTATACCAGAGAAAGCTTAATGCTAGACAACGTAGATGGATAGAGTTGCTTAAGGATTATAATATCTCTATCTTGTATCATCTGGGTAAGGAAAATATAGTAGCAGATGCCTTGGGTCTTAAGGCAGTGCATATGGGCAGTTTGGCTTATATTTCAATTTCTCAAAGGTTGTTGGCACAGGACAATCAGTCCTCATCCAACTTAATGGTTTGCCTTGATATTTCAGACCCTAGGAGGATTCTTCCTAGTACTGAGGTGAGGTCTTCACTTTTTTAAAAGATTTAGGATCGACAGTTTGAGTATAGTAAGCTTCACTTCGTTCGTGATCAGGTGTTGACAGGTGAGTCCGAGAGGATCACCATAGATTTTGAGAGATTATTGAGATATGATGGTTGCATCTATGTTTTGAGAAATGGTAACTTAACCCAATTGATTTTGTATGAGGCTCACAGCTCTAGATATTCTATTCATCTAGGTACAACTAATATGTATAGAGACATGACACAGCATTATTGGTGGAGTGGCATAAAGAGAGATATGGTAGACTTTGTACCTCGTTGCCTTTTTGTCAGCAGGTAAAGGCCAAGCATTAGAAACCAGGTGGTTTGATTTAGAGATTGCACAGTCCCAATTGGAAATAGGAGCGGATTACCATGGATTTTATAAGTGGTTGACCTCTTACTTTCCATAGTTTTGATGGTATTTGGGTCATCGTGGATCAGTTGAGAAAGTCAATACATTTCATTTCTATTCAGATATCCTTCAGTGCTGAGAGGTTAGATTACATCTATGTGTGTGAGATAGTTTATTTTCATGGTGTGGCCATATCTATTATTTCAGACTGAGGTTCCATGTTCACTTCTTGCTTTTGGAGAGCTTTTCAGGAAGAGTCGGATTCTCAGGTGGATTTAAGTACAACCTTCAATCCGCAGACTGATGGCCAGTTTGAGCGAACTATTTAGCTGCTTGAGGATATATTTTAAGCCTGTACAATTGATTATATGGTGATGTGTTGAACTAGGGAAATGGACCAATAAGTATGAATGATGGATAAATGATGTTGTATAAGTATTGAGATCCATGTATTATGAAATGATAACCTTGTTGAGTTAATGACTAATAAGGGATTGAAGTCCCTCAATATAAAGATGAACTTGGATTGTGTATTGAGCTAAAGTATGGTGTGAATGTGCTATGGGATTGTTAATGAAATATGAATAGTTTGTGAGGGTCTTGATAACCATAACTTGAATTGTATGATGAATTGAATAAAGAAAATGGCCTATTGAAATGGTTGAGCAATGAAGGCTCCCATAAGGACCATAGAGTCATGTATAGTATTGAATTAGTTAAATGGTTAAAGTCCTTAAGTGTTGTATAGAATGAGTTTTAATGCATGGGTATAGGGTTAAAGTCCCAATATCAACTAATGATAGTTGTGATAGCTTGAGGTTTAAGTCCCTTGCCTTGAGAAATGGCTAGAGGTTGAAGTCCCTTGCTTTATGAAATGGCTCGAGGTTGAAGTCCCTTGCCTTATGAAATGGCTAGAGGTTGAAGTACCTTACCCAATGAAATTGCTTGAGGTTAAATTCCCTTGCATAAAGAGATTACTTAATGTTAATATACCTCACCTTATAAAATAGCTTTTGGTTAGAGTCCCATAGCATGAGGTTAGAGTCCCTTGTCTAACAAATGGGCAAGAGGTTGGAGTCCCTTGCCTAAATAAATATGTGTATGGTTAGAGTCCCTTATTTGAATGCTTGTGTATGTGGTTAAAGTCGTTGGCTAATGAATGTGTGAGCATGGTTAAAGTTCTTTGTCTAATGGTATGTGATTGTAGTTAAAGTCTTATACCTAAATAGATTTGTTAAAAGTAAGTGTAGAAGGTCGGATTCCTCCACTTCATGTATAATAAATGAATGTTCGGGAATTTTGTTGAGACTTGATTTCTTGATTAGCATGTGATATACCTATATGTAAGGATGAGTGAATGGATATGATTGAATATGATATATTTGCTTGTTGTTGAATAATGATGTTATTTTATCCTTATCCTTGAGTTACATGCTAGTGCTCCAACCGCTAACTATCTCTGAATGCTATGTCCCTACCCAACATAGGGTATAGAGCACCATCTTCTCTTTCTACGCAGTGATTAGGTGATCAAAATGGTTCGTGCATTGACCTCAGAATGGTGAGCTTCCTAATTTCGGAAGACATTCATTCTTGGTCCCCTATTTTTAGGCTTAGTCTCATTTTGACTTGGTTTGGCTATTATAGGGGGCTTGTCCCGACATATATATTTCTAAACATCGGTTTGCATAGAGGTATTATGGATGATTATGTACTTAGGTATATTGGATAGTGTGTTGATATTTATGAAATGGTTAGACATTGTTAAGTTACTACTTTTAGTATTATTTTTGCAATCTTATTATGCGATGGGATTAACTCGACCCTTGTGATTGATGTGATGATTGTGAGGGGTTATCGTGGTGACCTTCGGTTCATGTGGGCTTGAGGTGCCCATATGACATGGCCCAATTTTGGGTCGTATCAAGTTGGAATCAGAGCCAGGTTCATGGTCATTTGGGTGTCCACAATACCATATCGAGTAGAGTCTCTTTTATGGGTGTAAAGCATGCCAAACTTATAAAAGAGGAGCAATGAGCCATTTTAGGAAATATTTCCCTTTCTTGTGTTTCAATCTCAAGCTATAGATTCTAAGGTCTTAGATTCCTATGATTTTTGCTTGTTGTCTTTCAGATTATGCCTCCAAGGAGATCTGAGACTTAGGCAAACCCTTTTGAGGGCCCTATGGATGAAGCTCGTGAAACTTCTGGAGTTCGGACCCGAGCTAGGGCTGCAAAATTTGACCATCTTCGTGGGGTTCCACTTGTCCCCACCAACCCCAACTATGAGAGTGACCCTCCTATTTTGTCACCTCAGAGAGATGCTACTAATTTTGAGTTTTGTTTTTCTATCAACCTATTTACTCAATTTGTAGCCTCTCAATCGAATCATGGTTCTCTGGCTACCATTTCTTTTGAGGCCACAAGAATTGGCTAATTTATGAGGTTGAGCCCTCTTATGTTCTCTGGTACAAGGGTTGAGGAAGATCCGCAAGGCTTCATTGATGAAATGGAGAAGATCTTCTGAATCATGCATACTTCAGAGATTGAGGCCATTGAGTTTTCTTCCTACCAATTAAATGATGTAGTGTACCAATAGTACAAAGGGTGGGAGTTGTCTAGAGGTGTTGATAACTTGATGCTAGTCCCTCCATATAGAAGGATTTCTCTGAGGCTTTCTTAGACTTCTTCTTTCCTCAAGAGGTGAGGGAGGCAAAGGCGAAAGAGTTTGTGAACTTGTAGCAAGGGAGGACGTCTGTTCAAGAGTATGCCTTAAAATTCCATTAATTGTCAGGGTATGCTTCTGAGGTGGTTTCTAGCATGAGGGATAAAATGCGTAAGTTTGTCTCAGGATTGTCCCAAGAGTTAGTCCTTGAGAGCAAGACAACCTTGTTGATTGAAAACATGGATATTTCTAGGTTGATTATGTATATGTAATAAGTGGAAGAAGATAAAAAGAAGCAATTTGAGTTTAGTGAGAGGCAAGGAAAGAAATTTAGGCCTTCTGAGCATAGTGATGGTGATGGTGGCAAGTGGTCACAGAAAAAGTGAGAAGTTTGAGTTCTTTCTGCCCAGCTAGTACTTTCTCTCCTTACCTTAAGTTTTTGGGTGGTTGTAGGTCTTAATTTTGTGGTGGGTCCTAAGAATAGGGTGCCCAATTCTAGGCTATTAGTGCCCAGTAGGATCCACCCTGCCTTCCTTGCAAATTTTGTGGTCAGAGTCATCGTGGTCAGTGTAAGAAGGGAAGAAACAAATATTTCCATTGTGGTCAGATTGGGCACATGCAACGTGAGTTCCCCTCTCTGGAAGCTTCTTGGGCCAACAAGGCCCCTATTGCTACTCCATCTACTCCCACACAAAAGGATGCTATGTCTGTCTCTACTTCTTTTTCTGGCACCGGCGTTGGCCGAAACCGCTTGTATGCACTTTTTACTTGCCAGGATTCTGAGGTGTCTCTCAATATTGTCACGAGTATGTTGAGACTTTTCTCCCATGATATGTATTATTTTTTTCATCAAAGGTTTACTCTTTCTTATGTGACCCCATATATGGCTGTGCATCTTGATTGTGGTCCCGAGAGTCTATTATTTTCTTTTTCTATTTCTACCCCGGTCGAAGATCCTATGATTGTTAGGAGGGTTTATAAGGTGTGTGTGATATCAGTTAGTGGTAGAGATACTCTTGTAAACTTGATAGAGTTGGACATGGTTGATTTTGATGACATTCTGGTGATGGATTGGTTGTACTCTTGCTATGCTTCCTTAGATTTTCATACCCGTGGGGTCATGTTTCAATTCCCTAATGAGCCGGTCATTGTATAGGAAGGTGGTTCCCTAGTACCTAACGGAAAGTTCATTTCTTATTTTAAAGCCCAAAATTTGATTTCAAAGAGGTGTTTGTATCACCTGGTCCAAGTTAAAGATTCTAAATCGGAAAAGCCTTTCCTAGAATCTGTTCCTGTGGCTAATAAATTTCTCGAGATATTTCCCAATGATTTTCTCGGTGTTTCTCCCGATAGGGAAATTAATATTGGTATTGATTTTGTTTTCAACACTCGTTTGATTTTTATCCCTCCTTATAGAATAGCTCTGTTGGAGCTAAAAGAGCTTAAGGAGTATTGAAATACCTCTTAGATAAAGGTTTTATCCACCCTAGTGTGTCTCCGTAGGGTGATCCCATGGTATTCGTATGTAAGAAGGATGGTTCCCTTCATATGTACATTGATTATCGTCAGTTAAACAAAGTGACCGTAAAGAATAAATATTCTCTTCCTAGAATGGATGATTTATTTGATCAACTTCAGGGTGCGAAGTGTTTCTCTAAGATTGATCTTAGATCAAGTTATCATCAGCTTAATATTAGGGATACAGATATCCCTAAGATGGCCTTTAAAACCCGGTATGGTCACTATGAGTTTCTTGTCATGTCTTTTGGGTTGACCAATGCCTCAGCGGCATTCATGGACTTGATGAATAGGTTTTTTCTTCTCTTGGACATGTTTGTCATTGTCTTCATTAATGATATCTTAGTCTATTCTAACAGTGAGGTGGATCATGTCAATCACCTCCGAGTCGTATTGCAAACTTTAAAGGATCATCGTTTGTATGCCAAGTTCTCCAAGTGTGAGTTTCGATTAAAATCTGTATCTTTTCTTTGTCATATTATCTCTAGTTAATGGACCATGGTAGATCCTCAAAAAATTTGCGATGGTTAAGAAGTGGCATAGACTACGACTCCAACCAATATTCGGAGCTTCTTGGGCCAAGCCAGTTACTATAGAAGATTTATGGAGATTCTCTTTATTATATCTGCCCCATTGACCAAGTTGACCCAAAAGAAGGTCAAGTTGTTGAGGTCCGATGCGGGTGAGGGTAGTTTTCAGAAATTAAAATATAAGTTGACTTCGGCTATGATTTTGACCTTGTCCGATGGTAGTGATGGTATTATGGTATATTGTGATGCTTCTCGTGTTGGTCTTGGGTGCAAGTTGATGCAATATGGTAGGGTGGTGGCCTATCCTTCTAGGCAATTGAAAGTTCATGAGAAGACTACTCTACTCATGACCTAGAGTTGTTATCCATGGTTTTTGCGTTAAAGATTTGGTGGCATTATATTTATGGGGTTCAAGTCGATATCTTTTCTGATCATAAGAGTCTCCAATATGTGTATACCTAAAAAGAGTTAAATCTCCAGCAAAGAAGGTGGCTTGATTTGTTAAAAAAACTATGATATCAGTCTTCATTACCATCCCAATAAGGCGAATGTAGTCGCTGACACTCTCAGTTGATTGTCCGTGGAAAGTTTGTCCCATGTAGATGAGGATAAGTGGGAATTGGCGAAGGACATTCACCATTTGGCTAATCTTAGAGTTCGACTTGCGGACTCCGAAGATAGTGGTGTATTTATGCTTTTGATATCTCAGTCGTCTCTTGTTGTTGAGATAAAGTAGAAGCAAGATTTGGACCCCGACTTAATGAAGATCAAAAGTAATATGGTTCAACACAAAGTTTTGAAATTCGTGATTGGTGGTGATGGTATCTTGAGATACCAAGGTAGACTATGTGTTCCCAATGTTAATGGATTGAGGGATAGGGTCATGGACGAAGCTTATGAATCTCGGTATGTTGTACATCCTGGTTCCATCAAGATGTATTATGATCGTAGAGAGTTCTATTGGTGGAGCAATATGAAACGTGATGTAGCTAGCTATATGACCAAGTGTATGGTCTGTCAACAAGTAAAAGTTCAGTACATGAGGCTCGGTGGGTTATACCAAGAAATTATATTGCCGATATGGAAGTGAGAGGCAATTAATATGGATTTCATTACCGATCTCCTAAGATCTCGGAGTTAATGTGATTCTATTTAGGTCATTGTTGATAGAAATACCTAGTCTGCTTAATTTTTGCCCGTGAGGACAAATTACTCTGCAAAAGATTATGCTAAGTTGTATCTTGCGGAGATCGTAAAGTTTCACGGTGCTCCAGTTTCTATTCTATCAAATCGTGGTCCTCCATTTTCATCCTATTTTTGGAAGTCGTTCCAAAAGGGTTTGGGTACTAAAGTATGCCTTAGTACCACTTTCCACCTGCAAACGCATAGGAATAAAAAAAGATCATCCAAACATTAGAGGATATATTGTGGGCTTATGTGATTGATTATGGTGGTAGTTGGTATGACCACCTGCCTTTAATTGAGTTTGCCTATAATAATAGTTACCACTTTAGTATTAGCATGGCCCCTTTTAAGGCATTGTATGGTAGGATATGTTGATCTCCTATTGGGTGGTACGAAGTTGGCGAGGGTAAGTTGCTTGGCCCCAATTTAGTTCACCAAGCCTTAAAGAAGAAGAAGGTGATTCGTGATAGGTTAAAAACCGCACAAAGTCGCCAAAAGTCCTATGCAAATATGAGGCGTAGGGACTTAGAGTTTAGGATTGGCGATTGGGTATTCTTGAAAGTGTCTCACATGAAGGGAGTGATATGATTTAGTAAAAGGGGGAAGCTTAGTCCCTGATATGTTGGACCCTACTTGGTTGTGAAGAGGGTTGGAAAGGTTGCCTATGAGTTTGAGTTTTCTTCTAGTATGAACTTCATTAACCTGATTTTCCATGTCTCTATGTTGCGGAAATGTATGGGTTATCCATCATTGGTTATTCCCTTGAGGGATGTTAATATCTCAGACTCATTGTCCTATGAGGAGATCCCGTTGAGGATCTTGGATTTCCAAGTCTACCGGTTACGAATGAAAGAAGTGACTTTAGTGAAGGTTCTGTGGAGAAACAAAAATTTTGAGGAAGCTACGTGGGAAACGGAGAGGACATGAAGTCCAAGTATCTGCATTTGTTTCCTATCCTGGAAACTTAGGATGAAGGTATGTGTTGTTTTCCTTGCTTTTATTTATGTCTTTGATGGAAAATGGGTTGAAGTCCCCAATATTTGAAATTTAGTTATGCCTTGATAAGCCATGGGTTCAAGTCCCTAGTGCTTTGAAATTATGTGTATCTTGTTGTGATGGGTTTAAGTCCCTAGTATCTTGAGTTGATTCATTTCTTTGGTAAAATGATAGGTTCGAGCCCCTAATTCTTAAATTGAGTAAGTATTCTTGATAAGTTGATGGGTTGAAGTCCCTAAGTTATGAAATTGGTAGGTGTTGATAATTAAGGGGTTTAAGTCCCTAAGCTTTGAAATGAACGGGTGTCTTTGATAAATCTTGGTGAATCAAGTTGTCTAAGGAATGTAACTCTTTCCCTTATTAAATAACTCTAAACCCATGTATTTTACACTTGGATTAGTAAGTGTACATGATAATTTTGAAATCAAATGAAAAGGGTTGTGTTGCCTAATGATGAATAATGTTGATTCTTGCTTAGACTTATGTTTATACAAGTCATTGATAGTGATTTGCATATATAGATGTTTGTTGTATATAGTTTAACATGAGGGTCTTGAGTAACCCTAATCTTTATGATTTCTACAATAAAGATAGCCTTGTTAAAGGTGTGCACATAAAGTGTTTGTGAAAATGACTAAGTGAATTGTCTAGTCACATGTGGTGATGTGTTGAACTAGGTCAATGGCCATTAAGTATGAATGATTGATAAATGATGTTGTAAAAGTCTTGTGAGCCATGTATTATAAAATTATGACCTTGTTGAGTTAATAACTAATAAGGGGTTGAAGTCTCTTAATATGAAGATGAACTTAGATTGTGTGTTAAGCTAAAGTGTGGTGAGAATGTGGTATGGGCTTGATAATGAAATATGAATTGTTTGTGAGGGTCTTGATGACCATAACTTAAATTGTATGATGAATTGAATGAAGGCAATGGCCTATTGAAATAGTTGAGCAATGAAGGCTCCCATAAGGACCATGGAGTCATGTATAGTGTTGAATTAGTCAAATGGTTAAAATAATTAAGTGTTGAAGGGAAAGAGTTTTGATGCATGGGCAAAGGGTTAAAGTCCCAATGTCAACTAATGATAGTTGTGATGGCTTGAGGTTGAAGTCCCTTGTCTTGCGAAATGGCTCGAGGTTGATGTCTTTTGTATTGTGAAATGGCTCGAGGTTGAAGTCCTTTGCCTTATGAAATGGCTTAAGGTTGAAGTCTTTTGTCCAATGAAATTGCTCGAGGTTAAATTCTACTGCATAAAGAGATCTCTTAATGTTAATGTAACTCACTTTATAAAATGGCTTGCGGTTAGAATCCCTTCACATGGGGTTAGAATCGCTTGTCTAACGAATGGGCATGAGGTCAGAGTACCATGCCTAAATGAATATGTGTGTGGTTAGAGCCCCTTATTTGAATGATTGTGTATGTGGTTAATATCCTTGGATAATGAATGTGTGAGCATGGTTAAAGTCCCTTTTCTAATGATATGTGATTGTGGTTAAAGTCCTATGCCTAAATAGAATTATTGAAAGTAAATGTGGAAGGTCGGAGTCTTCCAGTTCATGTCTAATGATATGAATGAATGTTCAAGGATGTTGTTGAGCCTTGATTTCTTGATTAGCATGTGATATACTATATATAAGGATAAGTTTGTGGTTATGATTGAATTGATATATTGGCTTGTTGTTGAATAATGATGCTATTTTATCCTTATCCTTGAGTTACATGTTAGCTCTCCAATCGCTAACCATCTTCGGATTCTATGTCCCTGTGTGACATAGGAGCCGGAGCACCATTTTCTCTTCCTGCACAGTCATTAGGTGATCGAAGCGGTTCGTGCATTGACCTCGGAGTTGTGAGCTTCCTTATTTCAGAAGAAATTCATTCATGTTCTCCTATTTTTAGGTTTAGTCTCATTTTGACTTAGTTTGGCTATTGTTGGGAGCTTGTCCCAATATATATTTCTAAACATCGATTTGTAGGTATTGTGGATGACTGTGGACTTGGGTATATTGGCTAGTGTGTTGATATTTTTAAAATGGTTAGACATTGTTAAGTTACGACTTCTAGTATTGTTTCTACTATCTTATTATGCGGTCGAGATTCAGCCGACCCTTGTGATTGATGTGATGATTGTGATGGGTTATAGGGGTGACCTCCGGTTCATGTGGGCTTGAGGTGATCATAAGACATGGCCCGATTTTGGGTAGTTTCAATGTTGCTGTTGTATAACTGTATCTCCTTCTTCTTCTAATGTATTGGTACAACCTCCTTATATATTGATGCATATTGATACCATATAATACATATCTAAGTATTCTAAAGTATTGATACATATTGATACAATACAATCGTGACAAATACATTTATATTCAATAATGATACTAGTTCTACACACATCATATACAAAAAAATTCTCAATTAATGGTCATGATAATTTAAATAAGGGCATAATAGAAAGATATTCATCAAATTATTCTAGAAAGTTTAAATTTAAACACGTATACTACTTCTGTATTTTTTAAATAACTGGGCTCTGATACCATTTGTAGGGGGGTGCGGATTAGGTGCGTAGATTCAACTAGATAATAAATACGTAGGTATTTATTTTTATAATGAATATTATTGATTGGAATAATTTTCATTTTTATCTTCTTGACTTAAGATGTTTTATTAATTCATATTCTAAATTAGATATTATCGTGATTAAATTATCTAGAATTTTAGGATCCTCGTTAGTAATATGTAATCTTTTGTATTCTAGGTATAAACTATATAGTTGAGTTTCTATTTCTTTTAATGATTTATTCTTTTCGTGAGATGTATTCATTAATTTATTTGGTCTATTATTTTATCCTGTAGTAACTGCAGAGTTACAAATTTCTGTATAATAATTTATCCTATCTGTACTGTAGTATATATCTAATTCTAGATTCTCTATGTCATTTATTATCTTGTGTTGTTCTTCTCGTAGTGAGTTTTTTAAATTATGTAAACTATCACATGTACTTTTTTCTAAATTTTCTAAGGTTTTTTCTATCCATATTAACTTTTCTTTTAGATCTTCCATTATTTTTTTAATTCGGTTTCTGTAATTAATTTCATTATTTAGATTATCTTGGTTTTCCCTAGTTTTTCTAATATATTCTAACATCCACAGTCTTGATCTGAATAATATCCTTCTGGGTAAATGTCTTCGTATATCTGTTCTAACGCATTTATTATTTCAATTTCGTAGTTTATTACTTCTTCTAATATTATTTTCTTAATATCTATCATTTCTATATCTTTAACTATATATAAGATTAAAACTTTAAAGTAGTCTAAACGATCTATTTTCTAAAATTGATATTTTATAATTGTTGGTTTTAGCCTTAGTAGTTCTTGCATATTTTTATTAAGAGATTTTATATATATTTTTTTGTCTATATTTATTTTCATCTGTTTTTCTAGTAACTGTATGTTTCTCATATCTTTTTCTAAAAATTCTATGTAATTTATCATGCTAAGTATTTGTAAGAATAGTTAGGTAGGTATGGTATATAATTTACTCTAGTCATGTAATATTTACCAAATGCTTTTTCTAATATGATTTTTCTTATATCTGCAACATCTATATTTCTAAGTGCATACAAAATAAGTATCTTAAATTTATCTACCATCACATCAGATAAATAATTATTCATTTTTATAAAATTGTTTTTTTCAAAATATTCCCTTCAACCATGTTCATAACAAAATATGGTCATCTTAGATTATTATATACTAGATTATTCTTAAATAACATGTTCTTCGGTCACTATTAGCATGGTAATCTGGATATTCTCCCTTAAACAGCGCCTATACTCTGGTTACTCCCCACCACGGCTTCTTGCCTTATTGGTTTCACCTTTAGGATGGCATAGTTCTTAGGGATTTTTCTCCGTTTCCACTTTGCTAATAAACTTCTTAACATATTATTCTTCGAATAATTCTACTATAAAGTAACTAACATGAATTTATTTTATCATACCATGATTGTTGGAAATTATGAATTTAGCTATTCATAATCATAAATAAATATACTTGTTCGGGTAGGTTTGATATTTCTGAGCTTTGTTCCTCCATAGATTTTTCCATTGAAATAAATCTGTTTTTTAATCAACTGAGCAAAATATTTGTTGTGGATTTGAGAGAGTATTTGCTTCAACGCATGAAGGCTTGCTTTGCAATGCCTTCTGCCTTCTCTATTTATAAAACGAAAGAAAGAACTTTACATTTGTTTACACATTTTTTAAATGTCTACTAAAAGAAAAATAGTCAAAAAGCCTATAAGGCCTAAAAAGTCTACAAAGGCCTAAAAAGTCTACACTACATTTAATGTTTTGCAATGATTTTAAAGACTTATACGTAAATGAAATCTGTACAATATCTTGTCTCCGCTGATTTTGTCGTATCTGCTATATCTCCATTATTGCTTCTTATCTTATCTTCCAGCTGTCGCTTTTATGTCCTTCTATTCAAGTTGAACTTCCGGTACAATATTATCTTCTCCATTACATTTTGAACATTGATGGTCTGGATATTTATGTCCAATTAACTTGCAATATCTGGTTAATAGTTCTTCCGAAATAAATTTTTCTTTAATGGCTCTGGCGATAGGTTTTTTCTCTGGATTGAGTAAGGTCAAAATCCATTGCCTTACGTCTTCCATATCTGTTTCTCGTAGCTCCTTTGAATTCGAGTATATTATTACATTACCTATTGAATAATAGCTCCATATGGGATTTCTGTTGCGGTAATTGTTTGCTAATTCTTGAAGAATCGTAGATAGTCCAATAATTCTTTTATTTGCATAAAAATTTGGTATCTCAATTCTAGGTATTTCTGGTTGTTGAGTAATATCTTCTGGTATAATCATATCTCGGGTCATTCCTATCTTTACAACTTGTATAGGTGATTTAACTTCATCATACAATATCTCTGCTGGTGCCGTATAAAATTTTATAAAAAATAGGTTACCTTTGGTTATTCTTTTAAAAATGTTAAATGAATCATATATTTCTGGTATAGTGGATATTTCATATCCGTCTTGGGTATATACGGTGCTAAGTAGTCCATATTCGTAACATGTTTTAACTCGACCAGGTTTGATTTTGGGCAAAGCAATTAGCTTATTGTATCCGGTTAGCTTCTGGGTTATGTAATTTGTATGTGGTTCTTGGATGTTTATAGCTCTGGGGTTGGTATTTAAGAGGGTTTGTATTTTGTAAATATTTCTATGTATGTTCGGGCTGTATAGTTGTAGGTCTTTTTGTCTTGATTTAGACTTTCTCGGTATGTGGTAATTTGTGGGGGTATAAACATAGGATCTTTTGGTGTATTTGGAATAAATGGTTTATCAAATAGCTTGTTTAGGTTCATATTTGTAGTATTTCTCCTAACTCCTTTGCTTGTACCTGCAGAAGTAGATTGATAAATGTTATGGGTTTTATGGAGTATCCCAACGTCTCCTTCTAGCTCTGGAATTTTAATGTCTTCCGATCGACATAGCTCTGCACACTGCTGAGTTAGCTGATTTGTAGCTATAGACTTCAGTTTATCTTCATTAGTCTTTAGTTTCTCTATCTCATTACCCATACTGTCCACTTTCATTGAAAGCGTAGTTAGGGTGCTAAGTATTTTTTCTAGAGTATCTTCTTCTATTATATCAGTCTGTGTAGCTTTGTCTTGATATGTAATCTGCAATAACATTTTTGTTAGTACTGATCACTTCTATTATAAATGTGAAATTTAATATATTTAAAACTAGTCTCCGAATCTCTTTCGTTGTAACTGAATTTTGTATTTTCTTTGTTAGCCACCAGCGTACTTGTGTATTATCTATTCGCACAATAAATTTATTATATACAATATATGGCTCGAACGCTAACAAACATTTATATAATGAACATAATTCTTTCCTATTTATTTCCCATTTTATTTTCGTTTCGTTGAACGTACCTGAGTAGTATCTACAATGGTGTTCTATTTTTTCTGCTTCATATCTATATTTAAGTACTCCTCCGTAACTATATTCACTAGCATCTGCTTCTACTATATATGTGAATTTTCTATTTTCATCTGGAAATTGTAATTTTGGTAATTCTTTACAAAGTATTTTTATTTTTTGAACTTGTTTTTTATCTTCTTCATTATAGTTATATTCTATGTCCTTTTTTAATTTTTTCTATAGTGGTTTTAAGTTTTCTGCTAATTTTGGAATATATTCTCTTACTTGGTTTACTAATCCTAAAAATGATTGTAATTTCTTTTTCGTATCTAATTCTTCTTTCGAATTTATTATTTTTTGTACTATATGTTGTTGCATTTTTACTCCACTTTTATCTATTTGTATTCCTAAAAATTCTATCTGATTTTTCATAATTTCAGCTTTCTTTTTACTTAAACTTATTCCCGATTTTTCTATTATATCCGTAAATTGTTCCAATAATTTTAAATGTTCTTCTTTGGTCTTTGTATATAATAGTATATCGTCTATGTATACTATACAATTAGGTAGTTGTTTAAAATAACTATCCATAAATTATTGGTATCTACCTGATGCATTTTTATATCCAAATGGTAGTATATTTCATTCATAAAATCCTTGTGGTACCGTAAATGCGGTTAATTCCTTAGATTCTTCTTCTAACTTTAGATGGTAAAATCCTGACTTGCAATCAAATTTACTAAAATAATTATATCCTTGTATTTGTCTTATTTTTAATATCTTATTTGGTATTGGGTAATTATAAGTTATTGTTTTTGCATTTAAATTTCTATAATCAATAACCATTCTACTTTTTCCTCTTTTTTGTTCACTATGTTTATTTACTATAAATGTTGGGCTATTATGTTTACTATTACTTTTTTGTATATATTGTTTTTCTAATAATTCATCTATATGCATTTTAAATTCTTTTAAATCATTAAAATTATATGTTAATGGTTTCTGGGTTATTATACTATTTTTGTCTATTAATTCAATTTTTATAATGGTTTTATGTTTTTCCCATCCTTTTAATGGATCTTCACTATATAATTGTTCTAATTTTCTGTTAACTATTTCTATCTTATTTATTGAAAATATAGTTATTTCTGTTTTATTTATCGAAAATACGACTAGTTCTATTGTATCTTCAGTAGTTTTTATATTTTCTAACTTCTGTGTAATTTTTTCACTTCCTTTTATCCAATCAGTTTTCTTTCTTATTTTATTATTAACTCTTTTTGCTCTTACTTTCTGTTTACGTGGTGTTGTAAACCACCAGTCTGTTCTAGTTATTATATGTGGGTATAATTTATCTAGAAACGACATTCCTAAAAGTATATCTTTTGATGTTAGTTCATAATTATAAATTTCTTCTATTGTTAATATTTTATCTCATACTTGTGTTTTTACATTCTTAGCTTTATAAGTAATTAAGCTTCCTTCGTTATTAAATCCTTTAACTATTATTGGTGTTTTTAATTTATCCCATTTACTTTCTGGTAAGCAATTATATCTACATAAATTAGCTTCTGCTCCTGTATCTATCATAGGCGTATAATATCTACTGTAATATCCTTCTACTACTATCTTCATTAATACATATATTTTCATTTTATGTTAAAGCTCTTCTTAAGAATAATTTCTCTCTGTTATATGTTATAGTTAATTGTGTATGTTCTATATTATATGGTTTTATTTGTTCTAGCCATTTTATTCCTAATATTATGTCTGTTTTTTGCATTTCTTCTTTTACTTCAAATTCTATTTTTATTTTTCTTATTCCTATTATTATTTCTTTTTTTTGCTATATTTTTAGTATTTATTAAACTTCTTGGTAGATCTAGGCATATATTATTGTCGGTTTTTATTTCCTCATCTTTTACTAGATATTTTTTTATATAATTTTCTTCTTGTCCTGTATTTAAGAGTATTAAATATTCTTTTTCATTTACCTTTCCTGTTATGTAATATTGGTTTGAATTATCCATTGAACTTGTTTCATAACTTATTCTTTTTTATGAGCTTGATGATTCCGGTTTATCATAAGTTGTTCTTTTTGTTGTACTTATTCTATCATTTATTATTTCTAGATTTTCTTCTACATCTATGTCTCTATAGCTATAATCATTATAATCTATTGTTTTTACAAATTGTTCGAATGGGCTATCTATTTGTATCTTGTTAATCTTTTTTTTTCCTGTTATTTTATGTTTTGTTGTTAACACATATAGATTTTTGCATCTTGCTGTAAATATTTTACTTCCTGGGGTTAATTCTATTCCTGATATCTTCCAATATAATACTAGTGATTTATCTATATTTCTATCTGTTACTGCTACTGAATAATTCGCACTTATTATAAATTTAAATTTTTGGTATATTAAATTTCCTTTTATGGCAGTTATTATACTTTTTTCTATAGGTTTTATAATTCTATCATCTGCTAAATATAATTCTATTGGTGTATCTATTCCTTCTCTAAAACATGCTTTTATTAATATTTCTGTACCTCCAAGGTGTACATATTTTATTGGGTCTCTACTTTTTATATCATTTATCTCTTTATTAATTATTCTTTTTGTTACTAGTGGTATACTAGCTTTACCTTTTGCATATCTACAGTCTATTACATGTTTTTTTTTGACTTACTACATAATATTCTTCCTTTTTTCTAGTAAATATATTTTTTATTGTTGGTATTTTAAATATTTTTTCTACACTTAAGTTTAACTCTTTTCCTTTTATTTCATCAAATACATTGTTATCAAATATTATTTTTTGATCTATTCCTTCGTCATTTAAATATTCTTCTTTTGTTAATATTTTTATATCTTCTTCAGTCATTTAATTCGTCTAATTCACTATCTATTTCGTTATCTGTTTCATTCTCTGAAATTTCATATATACTGTCTTCACTTTCTAATTCGTAATCTATGTAATCTATTTGTATATATTCTGTATTTTCTATTTTTATTTCTGATATTTGTTTATTTTTTGGGTTTTTAGGTAATTTACAATCTCTAGCTAAATGTCCTAACTTTCCGCAATTATAACAAGTACATTCTTTTATAGATTTCTTTTTCCTATATGGTCTTTTATGTTTATAATTTTTTACATAATATCTTTTTCTTGGTTTCTTATACTTATATTTTGATTTTTTGTATTTCTTATATTTCTTATGTCTTTTTCTTTTCTTATAATATCTTTCTTCGCATCCAAATTGAGGTGCTATTTTATCTTTGCAACATGCTAAATTTCTTATTAATGTTTTTTCCATTTTTATTTCTTCTCTGTATTTTTCACATAGGTTTCTATACCATTGTTGTAAAAATTTTATTCTTGCTCCTAGAGTATCTACTATTTTTGTTTCATCCCAACTTTTTATTATTTTTGAACTAAATGGTTCAGGTAATTTATTAAAATATAATTTTCTTACTTCTTTACTTTCTTCTATATTATATGCTCCTTTATAATAATACTCTTTAAATGCGCAAGTATATTCATCTATGTAGCACATATTACATATTGCTAATTTTAACATTAAATTCCTATTTATATCTTTCTCTTCATTTTGTTCTTCTTCTGTTGTTGTCATGCTACTGAATTCGTCTTTTATGGTTGTTTCATATTTTTTTAATAATTCTATAGGTGTTAATTTTGTTAATATTGTTCCTTCTGTGGGTTTGTCAGTTCTTAATATTCTTTTACTATTTTCAGTTAGATTTAAAAACCATAATTTCACTGTTCCTATTAGTGTTCTTTCTATATATTCTGGTGCATCTGTTACACTTATATTATTATCTAATAATTGTTTTGTCATCTATCCTATCCATAATTGTATCGTTTTTTCTGTATTTATTACACAATCTAAGTCTAAAAATTTATAATTTTTATTAACTATTTGTTTTGGTGTCCATTTGTCATATTCATTCTTTATATTATATCTTTTAAACTTATTCTTATAATATGTAGGTTTCCTTATTTCTGATGTTCTAGGTATTATGTTTTGATCTCCTTTTTTATCAAGAGTATTTATTTCTGTGTTGATATTTTCTAAGTTTTCTTCATTAATTACTTCTTGTTTTTCATTGATTTCTAAATTTTTTGTATTTGTTAATATTTCTGTATATGTTTCACTATCTTCTGAATCATAATTATCTGTTTCTTCAACATTTATATTATTTATTTCTAATTCCTTGTTTTTTATTTCTTTATTGTCTATTTCTAGTTTTTCTTTAAATTGATTTATCTCGTTTAATAATTTTTGTTCTTTATCTTTTTCTTCTTTTTCTTTCTGTCTTTTTTCATACAGATCTTTTAACATTTGTAATTCTTTTTCTAATTCAGCAATCCTACTATTTTTAGTTTCTTCTATTTTTCGTATTTCTTCTGTAGTTTGTTGTTTTATTTTTTCTATTTCTTTTTTTCTATCTATTTCTTCGTTTTCTCTTTCTATTCTTACCATAGCTGTCAATTTATCTTCTAATTTTAATTCTTCTTTTTCTAACATTAAATATAAATGTTCGCCTATTTTCTTATATCTTCTTCCTAGATTAGAAAATACTATTCTTATTTTTAATCCTTCGTGATTTTCATATATCTTTTCGTCTATTATAAATTCTTCTTTGTTCATTTTATTGTAAATAGTTCATGTTGATATATATATATTCTAAACTATCTATTTGTGATTCTAAATTTGATATTTCATCTTTTTGTGCATTTATTGAGTTTTTACTAACTCCGGCAAATATATTATAATTTAATCTTTCTATTCTTATTCTTAATTCTTTACGTTTTTCAGAAATAGTTTGTTTTAGTTCTTTGTATTTCTGTATTTTATTCATTTTAACCGTATTTATAGTATTTTGGCGGATATCTAAATCTAATTTTATCATAATTAGGTGGTATATGTCTCATTCTTCTAGATTTTAAATGGATTATTAATTTTGCTTCAATACTAGATATTAAGGTAATTAGGTAAGCTAATCTTTGTGGGTTTTCTTTTGTTTTATTTAGACTTATATATTCTGAATAATTACTAATTAAAGTTTCTTTTATTTTTCTAAAAGTTTCTCTGTTTTTAAATGGTTTTCTCATAATTAATATTGATTAATTATTGTCAAGTAAATCCAATCTAAATTCATAAACACGTAAATTTAAACACGTATACTACTTCTGTATTTTTTAAATAACTGGGCTTTGATACCATTTGTAGGTGGGTGCGGATTAGGTGCGTAGATTCAACTAGATAATAAATACGTAGAGCAAATAAAAAGGAATGAATGAAGTATTAAATATTACTTTCTCCGTTCGCTTTTATTTGTCACTTATTAACATAACACACTTATTAAAACATAATTACTAATATAATGAGTTATAATATTGTTCCTATGAATTAATATTTAATAATATGTATTGAATAATAATTTAAAAAATAAGTAATTAATATTGAAAATATAATTAATTTTTCTTAATTTATGAAAAATAATAAATAAAAATAAAACTTAAATTAAAAATACTGGCACAAGTAAATTCAAAAGGATGAAGAAGTAAAACTAGCAACAAAATTGCACAATCACGTGATTGTAATTTTAGGATACATTGTAATTTTAGGATACTCCGTATAATTTAGAGTAATCATTGGAGGAGAAAATTTGAGAGAAATAGTCGTAATACAAGGCGCCGCCAGTCAAATTTTATGGCCCTACCAATTATGACAAGTTCCTCTATGCCGAGTCACCAACAACCCTTTTCACTGCTTCCTCGAAAGCAGACTCGTCCCATTCACTACCCTGGACCAACACAACAATAAGAGAAAGTTGGTAACTCCATTGGTTGGAAAAACAAATCAAACAATGAATTTTTAAATTTTATTTCCTCTATGTCTTTTTACATGTTTTCTTCGTTTTTTTATGTTAATTATAAAATTTAAAATTAAATTATATTAACTTAATTTAATATTTTTAAAATTAAAATTTAGATATTCAATACTATATGAAAAGTATTATAAATTCTATTTTTTAAATATAAAATTTGAAGAAATACATATTAAAATGTTAATCAAAATTTATTGTTTGACACTAAAAATTAAAGAAACGTATAAAATAAACGGAGTATACATTAATTTTGATATTTGAATTGTAGCACATAAATTAAAATAAAAAACTAATTAATTCGATATAGTGTATAATTTTTTGATAGGATGATTTTTTAATTAATGCATACTCCCCCGTCTCAAATTATCCGTCCCAAATTTTCTAATTTTATTTCTCATTTTATTTGTCTTTTTTCCATTAATCAAGAAAAGATAATTTTTTTTTCATGTTTTACTCTTAGCATTAATTTTTTTTTTTCAAATTAAAATGTAAATATTATTTAATAGGAGTATAATGATAAACTAGGTATGTTATTAATTATTTTTCTTAATTAATATGTTATCTCAATTTGAGACGGATAATTTGAGATGTTAGGAGTATAATTTAAGTAGTTCGAACAAATGTAGGATAGAAAGAGAACCAAAAAGTTGGGAAAAGTTATTCCTGTAAAGAAACTGACATTTCCCTACTATTTTTCTATTTTGGAGGGCGAAGCCGTTCGTAGAAGCTTGAGAGAAGCACTCCCTTCAAAAATTAAAAAAAAGTTATACTATACCATCTTTGTCCAATTTTATGTATCACTTTTTCATTGTATTTGTAGTTTAAGAAATAAGTAGCATTATGTGAAATCTATCAAATTACTTATTTAAAAAAAAGTAAAAAAAAAAAAAAAAAAAGAGTCCTATCTTTAAAATTATGTGGGGTCAATAAAGGTAAACGAAAAATTATTTTGTTTAAATATATATTAAATAAGAAAATATGACATTCTTTTGTAAACGAAGTGAAAAGGAAAGTGTGCCACGTAAAATAGGATCGGGAAAAAAATTGATACTTTGATAGTATATAGTCACTAATTATAAGATTACCTGTACCGAAAAAAAAGAAGAGAAAAAAACTACTCCCTCCATTTCATATTAGTTGACCCCTATTGACTTGGCACACCCATTAAAAAAATATTAATTAGGAATTTATTTTACCAAATTAGTCTTATTAATTATGCTTTAAAAATATAAATTTGAGTAAATACACTTTGCTTAGTCATTTAAATTAAGGATAGTATTGGAAAACATAATAAAATCCTCTTAATTTCATCAAAGGGACAACTAAATTAAAACAAATATTTTTACATAGAAAGTCAACTAAAGCGAAATGGAGAGTGCAGTAATTATAAGCTTACTAAAAGTATGGTAAGATTGGGGAATTGTAAACGCTCATTTGGCTTATTGACCATTTATAAATTTTAGGTTACTTATCAATGTTCATAAATGGAGCAACATGTGACACCTTTTTAAATGGCATGATAGTGTAAAATTTACCTTCTATAACTCACTCTATTTTAATATCTTAAGAAAATTAATGACAATATTCTAATGTTTATCTTTTGCGTGGAGAAAATGAGAGTTATGTGAGAATTGGATACAGTTAGTTTCGGAAGCGAGTAGCAACTTATACGTGATCAATCGGTTGTTTGGTACGGTAATACAATAGGCAAAGTTATTTTATAGATTGGGATATTCCATGAGATTCATTTTCCAATCATGCATATATATATATGGGATAATTTATCACATTATTATTGTACAAATGATGAAATAAATAATTCAAAAACTAATTAATACCCTTAATCAAATACAAATAAAATAATATTGCATTTATCGTGAGATTAATATCCTAATTCTCACGTACCATATGATCCCTAAGAGTATTGCTTTTCTTATGAGGAATTCTTGATAATTCTATATATTGTTCTAAACTTCTAATATAACAGTACTCTTATAACTTAGTATGACGAAGCAGTAAAATGTCCCACATTTGCTTACGAAAACGAAAAATACCTTATTCGTTATATTTACACAGACAAAATGTACTTGGTTTTGTTATTTTGGTCTAGAATCTTGAATTACGTATGTATGAATATCTCAATTCCAATTTGGGTTCTGAACTAGAGAGAAAATTCCATTTGGATATAACATTATAAACATGAAATTTTATATTTTTTAAAAATCTATCTTTAGTAATAACTTTGATGAAATTATGCAGCATAAATAAAAAGTGAATAGAAAATTATCAAAAAGTACTTCACGTTTGAATTTCTTCTCCACCATTCCTCGAAGGACCGAGTAATGCATCAAAAAATATAATAATCCACTATACACACACATATGAAGGCAACTTCAAAACTTAAAAATATTTCCATATACATAAGTATTATAAAGTTTATAAGGAAAAAACTTTATGCACTAATTCTTCAAAATAAGCGTAGATTTAAACTTTTTATATTTGTAATATAAAAGAATGTTTATCAGGTCAATAAAAACGAAATATAAGCAACTTCCTGTTATAATCGTTAGTTTTTAAACTTGGAAAATTGTAAGATATCAGGCACAAATGATTAAACAACCTTTTTTGTTTTGCGTTATCAATGTATATAATTTATATGGAATTAGTTAAAGCGGTCAGTTTGGGAAAGGAAAAAAAGGGTACCTCAATTCTAATTCTCAAAGTTATGTGAGTCACCATGGTCCTGGTGTTTGCTGCTGCCGACTCCAAGGTTAGATTGCTGTCAGTTTTCAAGAATTGGAGCAAACGAGTGACCAAATCCAAGACACTGCATTCTCCTCTTACTGAAACTTGCAAGTCCGCTATTCTTGATTCTGATGTTGATTCACCTACATTTATTATTTCAACAGCTACCTTTTCATTTCCATCATATGCACATGAGCTAATTATGGCATTGGATCTCATCTGAGGTTTGACTAATTGTGCTTCCAGCATTTCATTCTTTTTGCTAAGTTCTTCCACTTGACCTTTCAATGAACTTAAGTATTCTGTTGTACTGGCAAGAACTGATGCTTTATCCTTCTGCACAACAAACTAACTGAATCAGTGCTTTGAATCATTTCATTGTAACGTGCATGATGAGTTTTAATTTGTGAAACGCACGCTATAATATGGCTAAAGATGTAATTATATATGTAATCAAAATATAATTTTCTAACAGTTTAATCTTTTAGATCAGGTGGTTGACGCATACTGGATTACTAATTAAAAAGAATATCTAGTACATGTAAGGAAGCATGTTAATGAACACATATTTAAGTAATCATTACCTTTGTAGCAGGTGGGAGTAAAGATCTAAGTAGTTTAAAGCTATCGTTAAGCTTTTCACGTCTTCGTCTTTCTGAAATCATGTGATGAACCTGAGTGCTAGTGGGGGCACGTGGGTTCGTCTGGATTTGTTCTTGCCTTCTCATCATATTTAAATTCCTGAAGAATGTAATGGATCTTCTCAACATGTTTTCTCGACGAGTTGTTTTGGCTGCTATTTGAACATAATTAGGACCTAAACCTGATCTAAACCTTCTGAATGCAGTGGGTTTTTGATAATGATCTGTTGGTTCATTATTTTCTCGTGATTGGTGAGAGGACGAGGAGGAAGAAGGCGACGTCATGACAGCAAGATACGCTCTTGTCAATGCAGCATCTTCGGTTTCTACTCTCGGGAATTGAATACCTCGGATTTGAGTTTGAGTTAGTGTCGTCTGAATAGCTTGCTGCTGATGGTATGGCATGGCGGTGGCAGAAACTGGTCTTATGGTCTGCTCGGGAAAGGCATCCGCTCGTGGTGGTTCTGGTACATACGACGTGCTTGCAACATTGAATAGAAGCGATGAGTATTCTCCCGGGCTATCGAGAGAGAATGATGAAGATGATGATGGCCTATTTTGGTCCATTGACAGCAATGGCTGATGATGAGGAAGCCCTGATATTGCTGCCGCCGCTGCTGGACTTGACAAATATTCGGGAAACAAGTGTTTCATCCCCAATTCCAAGTTTACCTTTATAATACAAGTAGTTTTTGTGTTTTATATATTTAAGTACATATATTGAAAGAACAGATTCTTGAAATAAATAAAAGTAGGCCATACAAACTTACTTGATGGCTAGAAGTCATTCCAAACTCAATTTCTCCTATGCTGCACGCCATACAGATAGTTGTCTGAAGTTAAAGACAAAATCAGAAGATAAAAGTTTCATCCCCAACCACATTATTTTATACTTTATCTATATGGATCATGGAGTAAAATTAAACTTGTACAAACCTTGATCCCAGCTTCCTGCAACATTAATCATATATTTAAAGGTTAGCTTAATTTTTTTTACAAATAAAGTAGTGAAAAAATAAATCTATTATATTATTTATCACAGTCAAGTAGTACCAGATAGAATTGAAGCTGCACTGGATTGGAAGCATGTGATTGAAGATCTGTAAACTGCAGTTCCATGTAAGGGAGATTGTTCTTGAAGGCGAGTCCTGGAATGCGGCTGCAGGTGAATAAATAAACTTACTTAGAACAATTACTCTCTTTAATTCTTGCTTCTATATTTCCATCCATATATATCATGAATGTTTATCAAATTACCTACCCATTATCCATGCTAAGCCATGAATGCTTATATTCTTCGAATAACCTCTGGGCGACATCATTTTCTCCGTTGTAGATTCCACCCAAGGACATGAAAGTGCTACAAATTGAAATGAACTCACATTAATTAGAAGTAAGAGCTCTAGTTATGAAAATGCAGCAGGTAATTAGAAGAATGTTTTGGACATGTATATAAATGTCTCTATTTTCTTGTGCTTGAACATGTAAGGCTATAATGAGAGGGGATATTAAAGAAGTAATCTTACTTAGAAGGTTGAAAGTATTGCCAGAGGCATATGTAAGAGCAACCAAAGGACTCCATTATCTTTAACAGAAAGTCGGCACGGTCTCCTTCTTCAAGGAAGAAGATGGAGTCCATGTATCAGCTCCGACAAAAAAGAAAATTGCTATATATGCTTACTACATGAGAGGTTGGCTGATGCTACAGTTTGGTTTTCATACTTCTTAAGATTTGCATGTCAAAGTGCTCTGTAGAAAAATTGAAACATATATATTTATGTGTTTCAAGAAGTTATGGATGCACTCGAAGAGGTAGAAAGGTGTCATTTGAATATTGACAGCTAACAGTATTGGCTACCTTTCATATCTGGTGGTAGTTTTGTGGGGGAGATTGAAGGAGCGATTTGAAAAGTAGTAGTACACAAGGGTTGGGAGGATTGCATAAGTAATCATAAAGAGTTTAAGTTTGGTGCACCGTCGGTGTATCTTTTTTTATACATCTGGTGATTCTTACATGTTGTAGCAGGTTATTCATTTTTATATTTTTACTTGAGAAAATGAATGATCAACTACAATAGGTAAAAGTCACCTAATAGTGTAAAAAAAAAATACATCAGACAGTGCATCAAACTTAAATTATTATTAGGAAAATGATGAAAACGGCCCCACCAAACAAAAGAGCGATTGTTTTAATATGTGAGAAACCAAAGTATTACATGGCAGATAAAAGTTGTGTGAGGATCCTCACAGACTTTGTCAAGTAAGAATAATTGGTCTCACTATCATAAAAAGAAGTCAAAGTCTAAGATACCTTATTTTTCTCTCTATTTCTTTTTTTTCTTACATTTTTTTTTGGGTATAGTTACTTTGCAATATATTCATATTTTGATTTTTGATTTATTTACTCTAACAAATTTATTACTTCTTTATTTTAATATTTTTATTCATCGAAAGTCCTCATTACCGAACACACCCTATGTGATAAAATAATATTTATGTGTATTAAACTTTTAAGTTAGATAACTTTTATGTAATAAGAAAATGAAAATTAGCACCTTTAACACAACTTTTGTACATCATATAATACTTAAACACATATTAAAATTTTCCAATGGGGCACTACAAGTCTTTGAGAAGGTTAAGGGGGCATAGAAGAAAAGTAGTAAAGGAATAATAATATAAGAAGAAATTTTCAAGGGAGAAGAAAATTAGATTTGGAAAAGTAGGGGGGAGAAACGAATTGTAGCCAGCCAAGATTGTGGAGAAGTAATGGTCAAAGTCCACAGAAGGTAAAAGTTTGAATTAAGTCAAGGGAGGATGGCAGAAAGTGACCCTTCCTAATTTTTCTTTATGTAATTGTTTTTGGATAATTGCACTAACCTGACCGGATATCCCACAATCTCTCTTTTCGGTCTTTGAAATTTCAGAAAGATCTCACTTATTTTAACAAAAAAATTAGTTTAATGATTTTGTATTACTAAAAATAAGAAATACATTTGTTAACCAGTTTAATAAAAAATTAGAAAGACTACAAAGGTAAAAAGAAAAACATCATTATGATTATAACTGATGGACATCATTTAAATGTAATTTTTTCTCTTTAAATATTCGTACTCGAAATTTTCTTTGTGCATGACATTGATAATGATTATCATAAATATTTTAGTATTTTACTTTATACATAATATATCCTTAGAAAAGTTTTTTTGACATACTATTTAAATATGGCCATTGTAGATGGACAATTTTATAAAGGGTGTTTTATAATGACTGTCATTATTGCTATAGGTAAAATAGTTTTATAGAGAAGTAAAATATAAAATAGAAAAATTGGTTCTTGAGAAATTAGATCGTTATAGTGACATGTTATTATAACGAATGACCGTTATAGAGAGGTTTGACTGCATCTACTAGAGGTGACAAATGAGGGGATTGTGCTAAATTTGGATGAATCAAGATGAGTTGAATTAATAAATGAACAGTTTTACTGAGCTGAAATGAATTAAAATGCAGATTAAAATCCAACCAGTTTAATTCATTCTTACTAAGTTTTTATTATTTTATTTATTTTTTATTTATAATCTTTTAGTTCCTAATAGAGTTTTAATGAGGTGAAATGAATTGGGCTAGAATATCAGCCTATATTTTAATGATGTGAAATAAGATGTGATTCTGAATGTTAATAAATGAGCGGATCAATAACCAGTACAAACTTGGCAGGTTGGCGGAGTTATGATTGCATGTGTTTTATTCCTTTTCGACTATTTAAATCATTTCAAAACCTTAAAGAAAAATTTGAAACAATTTAAGAAATTATAGCGTCGTCACTTAATTTATTTGAAAAGAAATTAAGAAAACTTTTTAAAGAAAATTCTACGTAAGAGGTTCTTATTAACGTTTTAGGAAGGTTTTTAAGGCACCTAAAACGTTCGCTAACTTGCGGTTATCCAGACTATTTGAAAACCACCTTTGACTAACTTTGAAAAAGAGAAGTTGATTTTTGGAAAGAAAGTGATTAAGGAAAAAAAACTTGTGTAAAATCAGTTTGACGACTTAGTAGGAAATTTAACTAGGTTTGAAGGAATAAATAACAAATAAACATAGAAAAGGGAAAGGAGAAAATTACGAGATTTAAACATTTAGGCTCAAATCCACTTGCACCTGTCCTGAATTAATTTGGACTTATAGCCACTTGCACCTGTCCTAAACTACTCACTTTGGGCTTTTGGTCCATCTTCACCTGTCCTAAACTAGTCATTTTGGACTTTCAGCCCACAACCGCTTCACCTGTATTAAATTACAACTTTAATTTTGAGGCCCAAATGAATGAATAAATAAATAAATACATAAAAATCGAGGCTTTTTCAAGTCTTCCTAGTGTCTTCATCAATGGGTTTTAATCCATTTTCTTATTTCATAGTATCAACCTCTTTATCCGAAAATTAATTTGTCTTCAAATAATTGAAGAGGTCGACTCAAAGAGACGAGCCTTATTGGCTCATCATGAAATGCAAAGGAAAAAGAGTCCGTTCGAAATCCCAACCAATTTTCATGCAAAGAAAGAAAAATAAAGAACATTAATACATGATTAACAAAAGAAACAAGATAGGATAAGGAAAAAAAAAGTAAAGGAAGTAAACACATGATCAATCAAAGAGAAGGAAAATAAAAAGAAAAGTAACACACGGTTAACTAAAATAAAGGCAACGTGACAAGGATCTTAAATAATCAAAAGCAGATTGAAAATAATAAGACATATTCATATCAATTCAAATAAAAAGTTCAACCAAAATAGAAAAATTAAAAGTAGTTAATACATGATTAACCAAAGAATGAAAGAACATATAAAGAAAATTAATACATGCTTAACTAAAAAAAAAAAAGCAACAGGACATGGATCTTAAATAATCAAAAGTCGATTGAAAATAATATAACATATTCATATCAATTCAAAGAACAAGTTTAACCCAAATAGAAAAATTAATAGTTAATACATGATCAACCAAAGAAATAAAGAAATTATAAAGAGAATTAATACATGCTTAACTAAGAGCAATGTGGCATGGATCCTAATAAATAATCAAGAGCCGATTGAAAATAATAAGACACGTTGATATCAATTCAACAAAGAAGGGATACATGCAATTTAAAAAAATAGATCTTACATTTCAGCTAATTCAATATTTCTCAAAAATGGCAAAAAACAGATTCAAAAATATGAAGACAAAACATGTAACACCTTCCTAACTAACTTGGAATAATCATTTAGACATGCGAAGACAAGATAAACCCAAATTCGAAAAGACTAATCAAAAGAAAAAGACAATAAATATCAGGGCAAAAGCTATTTAGTCCAAACAAAGACTCATTCTTGAAAATATAGTCACACTCTGGGCGAGTTAATTTCAACATTTCGGACAGAAACGAATATGCTTTATTCTTATGTTGAAACTAACTCTCCTTTGGTATTTTCAAACTTCAAAAAAGAGAGTTTTTTTGAAAATAGGAAAAAGAGAGCCCAATGAGCAACGTCTAACAAAGAGACAACCAATTAGATACTTTTAAGACACACAAGCTTCTTAAATAAAAAGACTACAACGACAAAAAAAAATCAAAGGAATGGAAAACTGAATAGTTCGCAAGCAACACAGTTCAAGGGAAATCACATATTTATTGCATTCAAACATGTTTAGACAATTTTACTTAACAATATGAAGAAAATTCAGCAAAAAAACATAAGTATATTTTTAGGGTCGTTTAGGCCCTTTACACTTTTTTTTCGACAAATCACAAAGATTCTTGCTTGAAAATGTCATAAAGGAGCTTTCAGTTGAGAATAATGAATCCAAATATTCAACAAAATAATTTTCATGCTAACACAAGAAGTTGAACTGCCACAAGGGTTGCTATGCTAAAACAATAAGCTTATACTTATAATAAATAACATTCAAGCTGAAAAGGAGAACTAGCGGTTGAAAATAAAAAAATATTTAAACTAAAAATAAACAATTAAAAGAAGAGTCGAGGTGAGAAGGAATTCTATTAGAAATAAAAGAGGGACTATGGTAAGAAAACATTCAGACGTGAAAAAGAAAAAACTTGATCACATGACGATATTTTAAATTTCAAACACAAGTCCAACTGAACAAAATTCAACATCTACAGAAAATAAAAATAGAATCTTGAATGATGACATAGAAATTAAAAGAACAATAACAGGTTGATGGTAAACTAAGATAGGACTACACAAAATTAAATTGAATATGAGCAAAGCTGCACAGGAAGAAATTCACCGATTTCTTCTTTAGAATACCCATAAATGTTAAAAATTATGGCTTTCTAAGACACCTAAATTAAACACAGTAATCAAATAATCTCAAGAAACAAAACTTTTCAAATGAACCTCTAATTCATACAGATGAGGCAGTACAGAAAAAGAATTCACATGATGAAATAACCAATAAATCGGGCATCATTTGATAAAACGAAATAAACTAGTTAAGATGATTTCTTCAAGCAAACACTTAACTAAAATCCTATAGACTTCTAAGGCTTCTATAGTACATAATCCCAGCAGATAATGCTAATAATTGAAATCCTACTTAACTACTACAAAGAAACGGAGAAGAAAACGAATAAGAGAAAGTGAAAACAAAATGAAAGTTTACCTATCTTAGAGCAGAAAAATGGGACTTCAATCTTTCTACCGAGTATAAATCACCACCGAAAAGCGTCATTGCCACTTTGAGATCTTCGATTGGCTGACGACTTTTCACGATTTTTTTACTACAATTAAACTCTTTGCTCAAAGATTTTTCTAAACCCTTGAGACTTGGCCCTTTTCAGCTCAATAATGAGCTTTATATAGAAGGAATTTTGGGGATTAAATTCTACTTTCGTCGATGTGGGATAAAAGGAAAAATTAGGGTATTTTGGGGATTTTTGAATTTAAGGTAAGGAATAAGGATAATGTGAGGTGGATTTTGTACTATTCTTATAAAAATTTGAATTTCAAACTACAAAAAAGGATGAGTTGTTCATTGTCATATGTTTTTTTGTCGCTGATTGTATGCAAATTGTTATTGTGCATATCGGATCTTAAGGTTTGGTTCGGGTTTCGCTGTTGTACGCAGGTGGTGATTTCAAGTTTTGTTGTTCGGAGTTGTTGTCGTCGATTGTGAAACTATTGGTCGATGTTGTTCACATGGAATTTTTGCTCGCTGTTGGAGACAAGAAGTGGGTTAAAGGAGAAAAAACGAATTGGGTTGGCGGGTCGAGTAATGGACTGGGGCAGTATTTGGCTAAGGTTATTGGGCTTCTCTTATTGGGCTGGGATAGTGGAGAGTTGGGTTTATTTTTGGGAAAGGGTAGATTAGGATAATTTTGGAGTTATTTAAAAAAAATCCAATTAGATCAGAAGTTAGCCAATTCTACTTTATTTTCAGCCAAATTGAAAATCAATTGACCAATTGTGTTGTAATTGTAGACAACTTGATTTAAATTATGGACGAATTTAATAGATTGATTAAATTAAATTGAAATTTGATATGAACTAATACCTCATTTAATCTCAAGCTTCTTGATTTAATCAAAATCTAATAAATATTTCTTCAAATAAATTAATTTGAGAATAAATTATATTCGAATCAAGATTTTAACCATTTGAATTTATTTTCAAGATAACCTTTGATTAAAATCTGATCTTCTTGTAGAAAAAATATTTAAGTAGAAAATTATATGATTTTGTATATGCGAATACGGAAAGATATTTAATCGTTACTTAAAATGGCAAAATTAGCTAGAAAAATACTTTGAAATCTTTTATCCAAAAAATAACAGTTGTAATTTTATTTAAAATCGAAGAAACTCAAAATTAAACTTAGTTGTGAAGGGAAAAAATTAGGTGTCAACAACTGCCCCTCCCTTTGGGTAGGGTGGATGCAAGTAACCCTGGGCAAAGGGAATTTGACGTTCCTAATTTTTGTCCGACCACAAATTCGCTTCTGAAAGAGATTGGTTTTCACACAAGTTTTATGGAATCGTGGTCGTACCTCGGTATTAGATTTCCTACATATTTTAGGTTACATGAGAACTCAGGCCATTTGTAGTTCATAACACTTGATTTTAAGCATGATTTTTAAAGAATTCACAAGCTATTCTGATTTTTGATTTTTAGTGAATAAAAAATCTTGGAATGAGCAGATTGGAGGAAGGTTGGAATAAAATTGAGTTTTCTATATAGTGACCAACCTACATATCTCAATGTTTAGGGAATCAGACTGCTTGTAGTTTGACTCGATCGGTAGAGAAGATAAACTTTTATTTTAGACAATCTTTGGCTTGGGATGAGTGACAAGTCATTCGAGTTATCAAAAAGAGGCTTGTAACATCTTAACCATGAATGCGGAGCCCTTCACATCCATGAGTAAGAATTTATCCGGACATAATTTCCAAATCTCTAAGTGTGTTGTCACTCAGATATGAAGAAAAGAGAAGGTTACCCTATGTATGAGTTTAGAAATATCCCAAAGGTGAAGCTAAAACCAGAATATCCCAAAATACCCACATGCCTTCTAATAAGAGTGTGGTTTGATGATGGTGGCAATCATCCTTTAGCTTGCGTCCAAAGAGTTTGACGTCTTTTCTAGACTATGTCCCATTTTGATGCTAAGAAAAAGTTCCACGTTATGCTGCATCCTTTTTGGAGTCGTCCACACCTGTGGTTTTGATTTGACATTTTCATCCTCTCGGATGATCTCAATAATATCTCAAACAAAAATTGTTAGTAATAAACATAATTCACAAAAGAGGTATATAGTCTTTTTACCCTATCTCGTGTGAGTTGTTATCTGAAAAGTGAAGTCGTTCTCTCATGTACCTATTTGGAGGGTGATAACTTGCAATAAAAAACACAACAACCCTCTTGGTTGTTGAATAAAATAGCTCTTTTATCGATTAAATATGTCTTCAAAATGGGGTGACCCTCTCGGACACCGACAACGCTCTATGTAGAACGCCATGCAATTTTGTAATCTTATGCTAATACGACAATCCTTTTGGTCACTTGTAATGCTTTTTGTATATGGAATGATAACCTTTTCGACTATTGATAATGATCCTTTGTATGTGACCTCGGGTAAGTCTTGCATATCTTTCGTATTAATATGACATATAGATTTCCCTTAAATTGTCAATCTTTGGATAGTCTTGCGCATAATTTGATGTTGGATATGGCGCAACTTATAGATGCCTCTTTGAGTTGATGGATTTTTAGGTAATCCTGCATATTATATGACCTTGGATAAGAGATAACTTACAGATATCCCCCGAATCACTAGCTCTCAGGTATTCCTGCACATTATCCGACCTTGGATACAATATGACTTATAGATATCTCTTAAATCGATTGTCTTTGGGTAATCCTACGCATAATCAATCTTGGATATGACTTGTCTTATAGAAAACCCTTTGACATATCAATTTGGTAATCTCACATATTCTCTAGTAAGGATTTAGTTGCGGCTTATAGATAATTTTTGGACTATTGATTTTTTGGTAACCTTGCACACTATCCGGTTAGGATGTTGTTTCGACTTACGGATGACCTATGGACTATCAAATCATAGGTAATCTGACACACTATTCTATTTCAAATAATGTGGCTTATAGATGACCCTTGGACTATCAATTTCTAGGAAATCTCATATGTCGCTTAATTTCAGATAGCGACTTAAAGAAGTCCCTTAGAGTCATGTGCTTTTCAACTTGATATGTTGATGCATGCTAATCCATAAAAGGCTGAAATATCCTTGACGTAAGGCTACATCGCCTTTTGTGTTTTCAATTATATATAAATTGCTGAGATATCCTCAATGCCAGATCATGTTATCTTCGCGTGGTCAGCGGATATTGGTGCTCCAAAGCATCTTCCAAGGCCAGAGCTTATCGTCTTGCATGGAGGGAGATTACGGAGACTTAGTTAAATGACATGATGGACCTCTTGGTAATGAAATACAATGAAATGGCCCACTTGACATGGTCCCCTCGGCATGGCCCTCTCGACAATGGAATAAAATGACCCTCTTGGCAATGATAGCATGGCCTTCTCGACAATGAAATGAAATGGAATGGAATGTCCCTCTCGGCATGGAATAAAATGGAATGGAAGTCTTGGAATGGAATAAAATGGACGAACCTCTTGGCATGATATGAAATGGAATGGCCCTCTCGACGATTTGAAGAGAAGCTTCATCTCAGTCCATTTGTCTATGCTTTTGCTTCCTATATGTGCCTGTACTTAAGGTAGTCAATTAGTATACACAATGTCGCTCTTAGTGGAGACCATAGCCAAATTTTATGATAGTTTAAATAACAAATACTTAGCATCATAATCTGAATGACTTAATCCGCTATTCATCCTCTCTTTTCAAAGAAGTATTTAAATAGCAGATCCACTAGATGCAAATAAATGGATAAAATCCCTTTTTAGGGTTACTCAAATACCATTCACTTCGCTTCTTGTACAATTTTGAGAATGACTTTCTGCTCTTCCTCCTATTGAGTGCTCCTTTTGGTTGTGTATTTATTATGCCGACTCCGTTGAATACATCTGCACTCAAAGTAAGTGTTTAGTAAACACAAAGTCACTTTTTCTAGCGACTATTTTCTAGGAAAGTTCTAAATAAAGTATTCATAAAGAGGATAAAGCGCCTTTGTTTGTCATTCACGATCTCTTGAAATGATATAGACAATTCAAAAAGTCCTTGATGAATGGGTGCTGAATCCGTATTTTGCGCTATCTAAAAATACCATTCATAATCATTATATGCTTTGGTGTAATTCCCAATTTTCTTGAGACTTTTCAAAAAACATTTCCACTTTGTGTATTGATCCCTGCATCCACAGAAAAATAGTTAGTTTTGAGTGAAAATTACTCCGTGTTGACCTCCTTAGATCTTTGGTTTTCTCCTTGACATTTTTTGGGTGCTCCGTCATGTTTGGACTTTCTCCCTGGCTCCCCGTTCCAATAGATGCTTGGGCAACCACTAAATAAAAAGATGTGTAGAAATTTTCCAAAATAGTCTTAATTTTTTAAAAAAATTAGTTTCAAAACTTTTGTAATAACTTTTAGAAAATATCTACCAATCATGTCATGTACTAACTCAAATGAACGTCTTCCTCTTAAGGATCGACTATATCTGACATCTGATGAAGGATTTCCAAAGACTCATCATCATTGCCAGAGAGTTCTACCAAGAGTTTTGTCATGGCTGAAGATTTAGCCTATCTAGACTTTGTCGAAGTAGGTGATTTATAAAGCTTACCTTTGACCTCTGGTGCTAGGGGATTTGAAATATATTACTTTGGTTGAAATTTTGAGGCCTTCCTCAAAACTTTTGCCCCAGTTTAATGTTGTTTGAGATAATCTCAGTTTGAGAGGATTGAAGTCTTTATTGGTATTTGTTCTCTTGGTTGGATAATGATCTTCTTCTTTTGAACTTTTGAGATTCCTTCTTGAAAATTTTTCCCCAATTTTCATTTCCTGGGGTCGTATGACCGAGCCATTACGACGCCTATGTATCCCGTTGAAGCAGGAATTAGTCAAACATAGTTCAGGACTACGCTAGGGATATATAAAAAAAATCTAAAGATTTGACCGAAGCCGACATAGGCCACCTACGTATCTCATTCTTGAGAATGTAGGTCATCATGTAGTTTATACATGAAAGGGAAGCATAAATTCTCCTAAGGGGTTGACCAAAGATGACATAGGCCACCTATGTATCCCTTTCTTGGAAATTTTTACATGAAAGGGAATGGATTCTAGGTAATTACATATTATAAAAAATAAGTACTTCCGTAGAAGCGATTACAACTAAACAAAGGAAACAATAACAAAAAAAACTTCGTCAAGCATAATATCTCTATACCGCATCGAAATTGATTGGTTTGGTCCACTCTTGACCATCCATCTCAGATAGTATTAAGGCTCCTTTGGATAGCACCTTTCGAACTATATATGGCCTTTGCCAATTTGGAGCAAACTTGCCTTTGTATTCTTCTTGGTAAGGGAATATGTATTTGAAAACCAATTGCCCAACTTCAAATTTTCAAACTCTTTCTTTCTTGTTGAAGGAAAGGATCATCTTGTGTTGATGCAACTGTCCATGACACACAAAAACCATTCTCTTTTCATCAATCAGCATGAGTTGTTTATAGCGAGAAAGAACCTGTCCTTTATTGCTTAATCTGATTTCTTGAATAATCCTTAAGAAAGGTATTTCAACCTCAACAGGTATCACAACTTCATTCCCATAAGCAAGTAGATAAGGAGTTGCCTCAGTTGAGGTTCAAACTATTATGCGATACCCTAGTAGATCATAAGGCAACATCTCGTGCCATGATCTATCATTTTTAACCATTTCCTTAAGATCTTTTTGATATTCTTATTAGCAGCTTCCACAACTCCATTCATCTGTGGAAGATATGTAGTTGAGTTGCGATGTACAATATTGAACTGATCTCAAATCTCATTCATCAAGTGATTGTTCAAGTTATCCCTTTTATCAGTAATGATTGATTCCGGCACTCCGAATCGGTAAATCAAGTTTTTCTTGACAAAATCTTCAACCACCTTATTGGTCACAACTCTATAAGAGGCAACTTCCACCCACTTAGTGAAGTAATCAATAGCAACCAATATAAATTTATGCCCATTTGATGTCAGTGGGTCTATTGGTCTAATAACATCCATACCCCACGATACGAAAGGCCAAGGTGAACTCATTGCATAAAGCTCATGCGGAGGCATCCGAATAAAATCTCTGTGTATCTGGCATTTTTAGCACTTTTGCACATACTTGCTACATTCATTTTCCATAGTCATCCAAAAGTAACTAGTTCTCAAAATCTTTCTAGAAAGGGAAAAACCATTCATGTGGGACCTACAGACTCCTGCTTGTACTTTTTTTATTAGTTTGGTAGCTTCCGCGACATTTACACGTCTTAGAAATCCTAAGTCTGGAGTTACTCAAAAAGAATTTCCTCACTTAGAAAATAATTCTTTGCCAAATGCCAGATTGTTTTTTTTAATTATTGTTGGCCTCCTCAGGATACGTTCCATATTCTAAATACCTCTTAATATCAAAGAACCATGTCTTGCCATCGGCTTTCTCTTCAACATGTGTACAATGTGTGGGTTGTTCCTTTAAGCTTAGTTCTAAGGGATCGATGTAACTCTGATTTGGGTGTTGAATCATGGAGATATAGTATCCAAAGACTCAGTAAACTCATTTTGCATCCTCGGGATATGTATGAAATCAACTTTGTTTAGTCTTTCACACAAATCCTGTGCCAGTTCTATATAAGGGGTAATCTGGGAGTTCTTTACTTCCCATTATCCCCCTACTTGGTGAATTAGTAAATCTGAGTCTGCAATGACTAGAAATTTTTGAAAACCTATGTCAAGTTTTAACTTAAGGTATAAGATGTAAGCCTCATATTCAACCATGTTATTGGTGCATGGGAAACGTAATTTAGCAGTTGCTGGATAGTGTTGTCCTGTTTCTGACACAAGAACTACTTCAATTTTTGAACCCTTGAAGTTGATTGATCTATCAAAAAACAATCTCCATATAAGGTATGTTTCTCTAATATCTTCTCCCATAAATAAAATCTCCTTATCTAGGAAGTAAGTTCAAAGTGGATTATATTCATTATCAACCGGATTCTTAACTAAATGATCCGTTAAGGCTTGCCCCTTGATTTTATTTTGAGTGATATATACTATATTAAACTCACTCAACAACATTTGCCACTTTGCTAACTTTCTCATGGGAATGGCTTTCTGAAATATATACTTTAATGGATCGATTCTGGAAATGAGATATTTTATGCTAATCCCTCAACTTTTGTGTGACCCAGGTCAAAGCACAACACTTCCTTTAAACAAGAGTGTAGCGAGCCTCATATGGCATGAAAATTATACTCAAGTAGTAGACTGCTTTATCTTTCTTATTGGCCTTGTCATGTTGCTCAAGGACACACCCGAAAGTATTTTTTTAGATTGACAAGTAAAGCAACAATGGAATTCCTTCCTTGGCGGAACCAAAATGAGCGGAGAAGAAAAATAATCATTGATTCTATCAAAAGCCTTCTGACATTCTCCTGTCCATGCATTCAATGAATTTTTCTTCAACAACTTAAGAATTGGCTCGCATATGACCGTCGATTGGGAAAAGAACCTGCTAATGTAATTCAAACCACCCAAGAAACTTATAACCTCTTTCTTAGTCCTTGGTGGCGGTAAATCCTGAATTGTCCTGATCTTGGATGGGTCTAACTCCCTTCTACTAATCACAGTGATTTCTTAGCTGACATATAATGTGCTATAGTATCACTTTTGATGCTTAAAACAAGGAAAAAATGCAAGATTTTAAGGTTATTTTGTTGATATGATGCATTTTGGATTTATTTTGCAGGAAACCATGTTTTGGATTATTAGTTCGTGAATAAGGTGTTTTTGGCAACTTTTTGGAGCAATTATGGATATTCGGGATATTTTTCAACTTGTTCATTATCAAATCATGTTTAGGAATCGAAGAAGAGCTGAAAAGCTGACTCCCAACACTTACCAAGTCAACATGTGGCTGCATGTAGGATCTACAGATCTCATGTAGGCAAAGTAAGTACCAGAAGTCTAAAATCCTGAGATCTGAACTTGTAGGATTTTTGCTCTCGATACCTGCGCCTTGTGTCAGGACCGCAGGCACTACCTGCGCCCAATTCCAGATCGCGGGAGTAGACCACATGTGGCCACCAACCAGATTTTCTCTTATTTTATTCGGGATTTGGTTTTAGGATTTCGTCATGTACTATAAATACCCTTTATGTGTTTTTAGTAGGAGTTATTCACTTTTGACATTCACAAACATATTTTGATTCCAAAATCCGATTTAGATATTGGGATTTTCTTGTATTGACTTTGCTGCATTAATTCAATTATGGTTCTGGGTTTTATAAAATCTTATCATTGTGATTTCATCCATGATTTTGAATATGAATGTTATTGATTTCTTCACAAGCATGAGCGGCTAAAACGCATAGCTAGGATTGTTGAAACCATGAAAAATTGACGAAGTAGGGAAAGTTCTTTCGTTGTTCTAAACTGATAGCCATGCATATTTTTCTTTTTCTTCGGTATGATAGTTTTGTTAATGGGTACACACATTAGGATCCCGCCTAGATATTGCTACTTACTCCAAAAGAGGTTCAGTGACTAGGAAAATAGAAAGACAATTGTAATTTGGAGTTTAACTATCCATCCACACTTCTTGGTTGTATCTTAGTAATATGGTTAGGTTTTATCTAATAACTAGAGACTCAAAAAAGTAATATTTAACTGGGATTAAGATAATGGTTAGTAAGGTGACATCCTGAGACTCTAAAGGTAAAGGGTGAAATCCTTCTGCTCGTCCAAAAGACTACCAAAGGTACATACCTTATCAATTTTGCATGCAAAGTATCGCATTGGTTCAACAAAGCATGATAAGCCTGCAGAGTTGAGAAGCAAGGGGGAACACAATCCTAGTGTTCACCTACATTGATTACAACCGTAGTCAATATAGTTACTTGCTAGAGATTACTACATAAAACCCCCCATTTACTTTTCTTGTTCCGCTCGTTGAGTACAACTAATGAGATCTACAAAGCCACATGTTCCCCTGGATTCGACCCCAACCTCTATTGGATTACTATATTTTGACAGTGACCATATCATCATCTAATAGGAGGTGTTATTTTGATGTCATTAAAATTTTTGCACCATTGCTGGGGAACACGATGTTGATTTGTGATTTGAAGTTGTTATAGTTTTTAGGTTTTTCTTTTTGTTCTTAATTGGGCATACGCCGGTGTATGCCTAGTGCATGGAGTAGTGGCAATCCCTTACTCCCACTGAATTAGAATCTACATAGGATCCTATAAACACTTGGTAGGATGTCTGAGCATAAAAGAGATAAACCTCCTGAAGGGTTTTGTGATGTTGTACCTTCCACTCCTCCCGAAGTGGTACAGGATATCATTGATTAACAAACCGGTGAGATATTAGCTCAAGATGAAGCTGAGAGTAGGGCAATGAAAGAAGCTCAGTGAGTATCTAAGGAGACAAAGCTAGCTAAGAAGAGACAAGCAACTTACCGCTGAGCAACACTTGGTGGAAACTAGAACAGAGCTAGAGTTTCCCGTGTTTAAGTAATCCCAACATATCAGTATGTGCAATCATATATAGATGATGAAGAAGATCAGGAATACGTAGAGCCGACAGAGACTGGAGCTATAGTTTCTCTTGTTTTACCCCCAGGCATCAAGTTCGACATCACGAGTGCAATAATCCAACTTCTAAATTTGAAGGGTGTTTTGTAGGTCATCCTACAGATGATGAAAACTTGTACTTTGCCAATTTGCTCGAGATCTATAGTTCGTACACAAATCCAGGGGCGAATCAAGAAGAACTTAGACTGAGGCTTTTCCCTTTCTCACTTATAGAAGAAATGTCTTTATGGTTAGGGGAACTGCCAAGAGGATCTATCACTTCATGGAATGAGTTGTGCAATTAATAATTGAATAGGATCTTCCCTCCATCAAGGATATTATAGCTCAAGGATGAGATTTATAAATTCAGACGGCTACAGTCAAACTCTACGTACGAGGCTTGGTTTAGGTTCAAGAGGAAGCTGAGTATGTGCCCAATCATCGGTTATCAGGGATGACCTTATTAGAGATATTCTACCAAGCCCTGACCACCATCTTTAGATCCATGGCAGACACCATATATGGAGGAGATTTTATAAAACTATGCTGGGAGACAACTTCAGAGTTGTTAGAACAAATCTCACTCACTAACTGAGGGTGGAAAACTCAAGAGGCTGATAGGGGATATGACATTTATGTTATTAGTGCCTCTTGCTACCAGAAAGTAGTTGATGACATAGTAGCTCAAGTGATTTCATTTCTAAGAACTAATCTTGGGATCCTTATAAAATAACTTGTAGCAATGACTTTAGAAAAGGTAAATGTAGTAGCAATACAGGGGTCAACTTCCAAAGCTTACGATTATAAATTAAAGGAGGAAATAAATTATCTGGATCGTCAGTTGGTGGGTTTCTGAGCCCAAGGGAAAGGGAACCAAGGTCGGAACTATTATGACAGATACAGATACCATAGCGAGATGGTGATCAAAGAAAGAAGGATGACTATAGAGATAAGAGAGAAAGGTATATTCTACCTGGTAGACGAGATACAAAATGCATAATGGAAGAGATGCTGGCTAAGTTGGTGAAGGGTCAGGAAAATCAAGAGATCAACCTTAAGGAGATGAAGACTGGCATTTCAGGATTTACCTAGAAGGTTGAGTCACATTCCACTACAATCAAGCAGTGCGAGCACCTGTTTGGGAAAATGTCTGCAACTCTAAACCAGAGGCAGCCAGGTACCCTTCTGAGCAACACGGTGCAAAATCCAAAAAACAATGGTCATGTACTTTCTATTACCATGAGGAGTGGTATCACTACTATAGATCCCCCATGACTTATTCCAGAAACTACTGATAATGAGACAACTATTGTTGAGTCCGAAAAGGTAACAGGTGATAATGTTAAAGCTACTGAAGATAAAGTTAAGGTTCTGGTCACTGAGCCAGAAATCAAATAAATTTTGAGACCACCCCCACCTTATCATCGGAGATTAAGAAAAAAGAAAGAGGAAGGTAAGTTCAAGCGATTCATTAATTTGTTGAAGAATTGAGCTTGAACATACCTCTTCTAGAGGTGTTGGAGCAGATTCTTAGATACGCCAGGTTCATAAAGTAGTTTGTCACAAGGAAAAAAGGAGCGACATTTGAGGATATTGATGGTATGCACCACTATAGTGGAGGCATGACTAGATCTTTGGTGCAGAAAAAAGGTGATCCCAGTGCATTCACCATACCAAGTACTATTGGTTTATCCCGATTTGCCAGAGCATTGTGTGATTTAGGAGCCAACATTAATTTGATGCCACTGGCCATATTCAAGCAATTGGTCTTGAACCCTATGAAATCGACTTTGATGCTGCTATTGATAGCTAACCGCACAACAAAGAAGCCTGTGGTAATCTCTTTTGATGTTATCTTGATGGTGGATAACTTCATCTTTCTGACTAACTTTGTCATCCTGGTCTGTGAGGTTGACACTGAGATGCCCATTATATTGGAAGGATTGTTTATGTCCACAGGCAGAGCTATGGTTGACATGGAGAAAGGTGAGTTAAAATTTCAAGTTAATGGTGAGGAGGCTACATTCAATATCCGAAAGTCAATGAGCAGCCAATCGACATGAGGGTAGTGTCGGTGATTAAATGTATTGATGTCCCTGGAGGATATTCCTGTGGGTATCTTGATGAATTCTGAGTAGTCAAGATACTCGCATCGTGCCGTAACATTAAATGAAGCATTGTGATAACGCTCAAATTACACTCTTGAATAGGTGTAAGCGATCGTTGTCAATATAAAATCCAACTAGGTTGGGGTCGAATCCCACAAGGAATATGGTGTGAATTCAAGTTGTTTGTAATTTAATCCACTGATAGTTGAATATTTCCTGAAATGGGGGGTTTAGGTTTAACAAGTTGTTGTTTTTCACTTTACTTTCGGTGTTTGTAAATCAAAAGTTTATGAAATAACCAGAATTATATTCACTAGGGCTTCCGGTACCTGACAGATGCTAAAAGTGGTTCATGATTCTTACGGTGGGTAGGATAACAAGCTATCTTTATCGATGTTATGTTTAAATGTCTCTTGACCTACTTAAGCATTTAATTCCCTAATCCTATCGGACTTAGGGAATTTCTATTTACTGCCCAGATTGTACCTCAAGTTAACCAACCTTGTTACAGTGCTGATTATTAAACGAAGTATTTCTGAGTCCCTGTTGATAATTCACTTCCTACTATATTTGATTTCTTTCTCAAGAAAATCAAAGAAGGTGTGTCTACTATTTGCAACCAATAGACGTTAATTAAAACTTTAGAATTATCAAGAAATCCTACCACCTTTTGAATCTTGAATACTTAGCACCTTATCAAGACCTAAACCTAGATCCCATAACTCAGGTTAATGGAGTTTAGCCACTCATGATGTAAAGAATGAAACACATAATTGAATTCATGATTTGAAAGATAAACTTACAGAGATGAATAATAACTAGTGAATTGTAAATTACATCACAAAGCAAAAATCCCAAAATACTGATAATAATCTCTCAAAAATAGTTGTATTGTTAAAGTCAAGAAGTAAAGAGAGAAAATATCTAAATATGTCTCTTCAAACTAAAGTGCCAACCTTGTGCGGAATAATGATAATAATGACAATGTCTAGAAAAACCCTCAAACAAAACTTTAAATAGTTTACCCTAAATAAGGAAACAAAATCAAGGTTACAACTTTTTCTCAGAATAGACGACGACTATTGGTGACGCCTTATCAGGATCCTGACGACTTATCAAGAATGTCGTTAGGTCTTTTTCAAATCTGCACTAGTCCTGTCTTAGGTTGATGGCAACTTCTGACGGCTTATCAGGACTGTGACGACTTATCAGAAATGTCGTTACACTTTTGCTCCAATTCTCATGTCCTGCCAAGTCTGACGGCATTCCTGACAACTTATCACCATTATGATGGCCTATCACAAAATATCATCTATTCTACCAGTTGGAACTTATTCCCTGTTTAAGGATGACGATGACCTTGATAGCCTATCACCGGGATGGCGACCTATCATAAATGTCGTCAGCAGAACTTGTCTTTTAATTTCTTTAAATTTCAACTTCTTTGCTTCATTTCATGTTGGTTTTCTATTATATCAGCTTAAACTGCAAAATCAAACATAAACTAATAAAAAATAACTAAAGTTTCTCAAGACCTTACAATTATTTAGAGTTAAAAGCTTCAAATGTGTTAGCATATGCTCACACATCAACACCCTCAACTTAAAACAATTGTTTGTCCTCAAGTAACCAAAACATAACTAAGAGAATACAAAGTACAATTTGGCTGCTAACTACTCTTATTAGTTCATAATAATTTCACCATCTCGAAGGTCAGTCAATTTAAAACTCACTGTTGATGTTTTGAAGAACAACCATGCAACTCGCAAGTATCAAGATACGACAAAAATTCAGCAATAACAATCATGCCATACTAAGATCATACTATCTGAACAAGTCAGTAACTTAGCAACATACCCAATGTGCCCTCACAATAAAAAAATCCCTTTTTCACTCATATCAGAATTCACATACATAAACATAGGGATAATCACAAGTCTCACTCTCAGAATGAATTTCCAAACACTGCATGTCAAATGCCATAGGCTTGCCTTTATAATCAGTACCCAAATCTTCAGGTAGGTCAGTTAGGGTCACTTTAGGGATTTTCTTAGGCTTGTAATGTAAGCTAGGGGCTGGTATGATATTCATGGATATTTTAGAGTGACTATGCCTCCTTGACACTACACTAAACTCTTGGGGTTTCACTTGTCAACATTCTTTTCTTCCTCTTCTTTTATTGATCACACATGCTCAAGATGGATGCGGTCTTTTCAATCATCTTATTTATTTTTTTCATTTTTAACACAACTTTCTCTTTTCTTATTCCTTTTTCACCGCTCCCAACTTTTTATTCTTTTTTCTTATTCTACCTCTCTTCATGCTCATTTTGCATCACATACCCCTATAATAGCCACCCTCAACTTAGGATATTTGTCTTAGTCAAGGTACATAGTATCCAAGGAGGACCAGGGCCAAAACAGGTTCATTGTGAGGTAAACGGGAAGGTGAGAGGTTTCACAGAAAGAAACAGGCATATAGGCTCAAATCAGGGATCAAGGGATATTATTTACATTGGGAAGGTCATTTAGGCCTAAAGTGGGTTACAATAAAAAATGGCCTATGATCCTTTCCTAACCCCTATCCTACAACCTAGGCAGGACTAACAGGGCAAGTTCTAGATTTGGCACACAGTAGGAGCTGAGTAAGACCTCACACACACATGGAACACAAGTACATTGCATATCACTACTTATCAGATTCATGTAATTTTTTCAGCAAAAATCATCAAGTCGCCAGACTAATGCCATAAAAAGATGCACCGCAGTCACAGATAAATGCAATTCACACAGTTATAAACTCAGATCAATGGAGAGGTGCTCAAAAGTCACAAAACAAGATTGCTTCCTCAAGTACCTATATTACTCCTAATTATCTACCAAAAATTGTTACAACAACATCCTACCCTACACCTTCAACTTAAAATTAAAAATAAAGCTAAACTAAGAGTTAGAGTATACCTGGAATGGATCAATCCCGGGGTTCATGGGTTGCCTCCCATGCAGCGCCTGATTTAACATCGTGGCACAACTCAGGTATCTCGATTACTTTAGCCTTTATCGAGACAGATAATGGTGATACTTTTCATTGATTCTTTTGGACCAATGTAAAGCTTGACACGTTGCCCATTTACCTTGAAGGTACTGCCGTTATCATTTTCAAGTTCCACTACTCCAGATGAGTAGACTTGGCTAACTTTAAAAGGGCCTGACCACTTAGATTTCAGCTTACCTAGGAACAATTTAAGTCTGGAATTGAACAGAAACACCATGTCACCCTTTTGGAAGTCTCATTTCTCTATCCTCCAATCGTGGTATTATTTTATCTTTTCTTTATACAGACCTGCTCGTTCATATGCCCTGAGATGGAATTCATCCATCTTATTCAGCTGCCCTAGTCTTAGCTCTGCTACCTTTCTTCCAATTCAAATTCAGCCTTTTGAGTGACCATAAGGCTTTGTGCTCCAGCTCTATTGGTAGGTGGCAAGCTATTCCATAGACCAGGTGAAATGGTGACATGCCAATAGGTGTCTTGAATGCAGTCTGACATGCCCATAGGGCATCATCGAGCTTTCGAGACCAATCTTTCTGGCTAGCATTCACCGTTTTGGCTAGGATGGCTTTAATCTCTTGATTTGACACCTCCACTTGCCCACTAGTTTATGGGTGGTATGGAGTATCTACTCAGTGCTACTTTACCCCATATTTTGCTAAAGCTGCTCGAAATAGTTTGTTGCAAAAATGAGATCCTTCATCGCTTATAATAGTATGTGGTACTCCAAAGCGAGAGAAGATGTTCTTCTTGAGAAAAGAAACAACTCTCTTCCCTTCATTATTAGACAATGCTACAGCTTTAACCCATTTCGAGATGTAGTTAACAACAACTAAAATATACTTCATCCCATACGAGCTTACAAAAGGACCCATGAAATCAATGCCCCAGACATCAAACAATTCCACTTCAAGCATCTTAGTCAAGGGCATCTCGTGTCTTTTTGAGATTGACCCTTGCCTATGACATTGGTCACATTTCAGCATAAACTCGTGGGCATCCTTGAACAATGTTGGCCAGTAGTAGCTACTCTGCAATACCTTCTAAGCCGTTCGGTCGCCTGCATGGTCACCCCCAACCGGGGAAGCATGAAATGCTTCCAATATACATAATACATCCACATGTAATACATATCTCCTTATAATATTGTCCGCACATCGCCGAAAACGATACGGTTCATCTCAAAAGTAATGAGTCACATCATCTAAGAATTTCTTCCTTTGATGGAAAGAAAGGTTTTCTGGGATGACCTCACTTACAACATAATTTGCATAATCCACATACCAAGGAAATTTTTCCACAGTGGCAGCCAGGATCTCCTCATCAGGGAATGCATCATTTATCTTTATTTCATCACTAATTTCCTATTCACCTTCCATTGTAGATAGATGATCTATAACCTGGTTTTCACAACCTTTTCTATATTTGACCTTAAAGTCAAATTCCTGCAGCAACAATACCCATCTAATCAACCTTGGTTTTGCATCCTTCTTAGCCATCAGATATCTCAAGGCAGCATGGTCGGTGTGGATCACCACTTTGGTCCCAAGCAGATAAGATCTGAACTTCTCAAAAGCATACACTACGGCCTAAAGTTCTTGTTCAGTGATGGTGTAATTCTTTTGCGCTCCATTCAGTGCTTTGCTGGCGTAATATATCAGATGAAATAGTTTGTCCCTCTTTTATCCCAATATAGCTCCAAGGGCAAGACCACTGGTATCACACATGATCTCAAATGGTTTTGACCAGTCAGGTGCAACAACAATAGGGGCCTCAAACAACTTATTTTTAAGGCATTCAAATGCCTTCAAGCACTCATCATCAAAAGAAAACTTTACTTCTTTCTCCAAAAGTTTGTAAAGTGGATTTGTAACCTTCGAGAAGTCTTTTATAAATCTCCGACAAAAGCCAACATGTCCAAGAAAACTACACACTTCCTTCACTGAAATGGGAGGTGGTAGTTTCTCAATAACTTTCACTTTTTCACGATCAACTTCTATCTCTTTTTCAGAAATTTTGTGGCCGAGAATGATGCCCTCCTTTACCATAAAATGGCATTTTTCCCAGTTCAACACCAAATTAAATTCAACACATCTCTACAAGGCTAGATTTAGATTTGCCAAACACATCTCGAAAGAATCACCCACCACAGAGAAATCATCCATGAATACCTCTATGGTATCCTCCACCATGTCTAAAAAGATAGGCATCATACACCATTGAAAAGTGGTGGCCGCATGGCGTAGCCCAAATGATATTCTTTTAAATGCAAAGGTGCCATATGGGCATGTGAATGTCATCTTCTCTTGATCTTTAGGAGCAATGCATATTTGGTTGTATCCGGAATAACCATCCAAGAAGCAATACCACCCCTTTCCAGCCAATCGATCAAGCATTTGGTCCATAAAGGGCATCGGGAGTGGTCTTTCAGAGTCTAAGAATTCAACTTGCGGTAGTCCATGCAAAATCTCCACCCAGTTATAGGACTGAGTGGAATCAACTCATTCCTTTTATTAGAAACCACCATCATGCCCCATTTTTTGGGCACGCATTGAACTAGGCTCACCCACTTGCTGTCAGAAATAGGGTAAACCACTCCTGCATCCAACCACTTAATAATCTCTTTCTTAACCACCTCTTGCATTGGTGGGTTAAGATGGCACTGATGCTCTATGGTTGGAATATAATCTTCCTTAAGTTGAATTTATGCGGGCAGATGCCCGGGGGAATGCCAATAATATCTGCGATAGTCTCGCCTATAGCTCTCTTGTGCCTCTGAAGTACTGAAATAAGTGCGTTTACCTGTTGCTCATCTAAATCAGCCGAAATAATAATAGGTAGCATGTTCTCGTTGCCCAAAAATATGTACCGTAAGTGTCCAGGCAGTTCTTTCAATTCTAACACCGGAGGCTCCTTAATAGATGGCTTGGCTGGTGGTGTTGGTTGATTAGCAAGGTCAAGGTCTAGACTTTTAGGAGCATAAGGATATGAACTCATTCCTGTCAAAGCACAAACAGTCTCTTCATACTCCCCGATGACTTCACTATCATAATTCAGAATAATTACGGCCAAAGGTTCAATAACAAGTTGCTCAATTATGGACACTTCCTGTTCGTATTCATAATACATATTAGCTACTGAGAACACACTCATTTCTTCATGTTGCTTCATTGACTTACCCACATCAAATCGGACCACTTCATCATTCATCCTGAATAAGAGCTCATTCGCTCTCAAATCAATCAACACACTTCCGGTTGCGAGGAAAGGTTGACCCAAAATTATGGGCACCTCAAAGTTCACCTCGTAATCTAGAATGATGAAGTCTGTAGGGAATATAAAGTTGTACACCTTTACCAACATATCATACAGAATGCCAACAGGTCGCTTTATTGACCTATCCTCTATCACGAGTCGCATGTTAGTGGGTGTCGGATTTCCCAAACCTAACCTTCTATAAACAGTCAGTGGCATCAAATTAACACTTGCTCCCAATTACATAATGCCTTGGTGAATTCCATAGTCCCAATTGTACAGGGAATAGTAAATGTACCCAGGTCTGGCTTCTTCTGCACCAAGGTCCTTGTAGAAATAGCGCTAGAATGGTGGAGATTTTTCTCCAATTCGTAGCTCACAACTCTTTTCTTAGTCACAAGGTCCTTCATGAATTTCGCGTATCCTGGAATTTGCTCAAGTGCCTCAACCAAAGGCACATTTATTGTCAATTGCTTGAGCATTGCCATGAATTTTCTGTATTTTGCATCATCAGCCTTCTTTTTCAATCGTTGAGGAAAGGGAGGTGGTGGTCTTGGGATAGTTTTCAGCACCACTTCCTCTTTCTTCTCTCTTTCCTTTTCTGAAGCATTAACAGAACTATCCAGCTACTCAGACTCCACTGGATTGCTTTCTTCGGATTCATCAACAACTACCTCACCATCTATAGATTTTCCCATAGGAGGTCCAGGTAATATCTTACCACTTCTAGTGGTAATCACCATACATGAGATATCATTCCGCGGATTCTAAACCGTATCGCTTGGTAACATTCCGCTCTTTCTCTGGTTGAATGCAGAAGAAAGTTGGCTCATCTGCTGCTCCTACTGTTTGATGGCAGTGGAGTGTGAGTGCACCAACTGACGAATAGATGTCAGATCGGTCTTCTTGGTAGTTACACCAGTGTTAGTGGCCTCAACTCCCTTCAACAATTTCTCCATCATGTCCTCCATGGATATCTTTCTAGAGCTAGTTGCAGCATCTTCCTGATTTCTAGGAGGAACATATAAACCACTCCTGTCATTATTACTTCTCCAGTTTCCTTACTCCCTGTCTTTGTAACCAGGCTTGTCATAAACGTTTTGACCTTGATTCCCTTGGCTATTGCCTCAGAAACCCCCTGATTATTAACATAATTCGCCTCTTCTTCAGGCTTCACATCCACTCGGTCTTGAGACGTTACATCTTTTACTTTCTCAGTCTTCCCTGATAATAAGTTCTTGGTGAGCACGTCCATCTGAGTCTTTAGATAGGCCATGTCTTGATCCCGCTCCTCATCTCTCCTACATTGTTCAACAGACATACCAATAGAAATAATGGGTCTGGCTACCACAGACTCCTTGGTATGCCAAGCCCAACTCTGTTTGGTCATCCTATTTAGCATAGCTGAGGCATCTTGAAAAGACATATCAACAAATGAACCACCAGCAACATTATCTATAATCGGCTTTGTTACAGAGTTGAGGGCCCTATATAAAGTTTCCATCAAGTGTAGGTTCATCGTATTGTGGTTCAGACACTGTGTTAGATTCTTCTTGAATCTCTCCCAAGTCTCATGTAAAGCTTCAGTAGGGAGCTGTCTAAAATTTCTGATTTCGTCCCTCAATTGTACCCTCCAGTGGGTGATAGAATCAGGCGTAAGCTCATTCAGCCATAATGTTGCTTCCCCAGACAGAGACAATGTGAACAACCTCAATCGGATAGCATTCTGGCCCACTCCTGGGTTATCAAAATATTTGTAAATAGTGATAAAATTCACCAGATGCAGGTTCGAATCATCCCCAGGAAGGCCACCAAATAACCCCTTCAGATTGAGAAATTGGATCATAGTACTCGTAATGTTAAACTTGGCTCCAGGTGCCAACGGTGGAGGAATAATTTCACCCGTTGAACCTGCCCTATCCATGCCATCATCATCATCATTCAAATCATACTGGACCGGAGGGTACTCTTGTCTTGTTTGGAACGGACGATTTCGGTTAACATTATGTGGCACTTGTGCAACTATCTGCTTTGCATGCCTTGGGTTACCAGGGTTTAATAACTCCTCGTCCCCCAAATATTCTTCCTCAGGGTTTGGATGTCATGCATGTTGCCCTACATTTTGCACATTCACCTGAGCTCTAGCAAAGGCTGCTAGTCTGCCAGCCTCTTGATGTTCTGCCATTCTTCCTATTCATTGTGGTTCCAGATTTAGTGGTAATAATGTTTCTCTAGAACTTATGGTGCTTGGCATACACTATAAAATCCTATAAATAAACAAAAACAACAAATAAACGTAGATCTAGGAAACTTAACTAACAGTCAATTGGCGCATACAAATTTCAGCTTACAATCGTATTCCCCGGCAATGACGCCATTTTTGGTAACGCTCAAATTACACTCTTGAATGGTTTTAAGCGATATTTGTCAATATAAAAGCCAACTAGGTTGGGGTCGAATTCCACAGAGAAAATGGTGTGAACTCAAGTTGTTTTTCAATTTAATCAACTGATAGTTTAATGTTTCCTGAAATGGGGGGTTTAGGTTTAACAAGTTGTTGTTTGTCACTTTACTTTTGGTGTTTGTAAATCAAGAGTTTATGAAATAACCAAAATTATGTTCACTAGGGCTTTCGGTAAATGATAGATGCTAAAAGTGGTTCAAGATTCTCATGGTGGGTAGGATAACAAGCTATATTTACCGATGTTATGCTTAAATGTTTCTTGACCTACTTAAGTATTTAATTCCCTAATCCTCTCATACTTAGTAAATTTCTATTTACTGCCTAGATTTTACCTCAGGTTTAGCAACCTTGTTACAATGCTGATTATTAAACGTAGTATTTTCGAGTCCCTGTTGATAATTCACTTCCGACTATATTTTATTTCTTTCTCAAGAAAATCAAAGTAGGTGTATCTATTGTTTGCAACCAACAGACATTAATTAAAACTTCAGAATTATCAAAAAATCCTACCACCTTTTGAATCTTAAATACTTAGCACCTCATCAAGACCTAACCCTAGATCCCATAACTCAGGTTAATGGAGTTTAGCCACTCATGATGTAATGAAAGAAACACATAATTGAATTCATGATTTGAAAGATAAACTTACAGATATGAATAATATCTAGTGAATCGCAGATTAGATACCAAAGGAAAAAATCCCAAAATACTGATAATAATCTCTTAAAATAGTTGTATTATTAAAGTCAAGAAGTAAAGGGAGAAAATATCAAAATATGTCTCTTCAAACTCAAGTGCCAACCTTGTGCGGAATAATAATAATAATGACAATGTTTAGAAAAACCCTCAAACAAAGCTTTAAATAGTTTACCCTAAATAAGGAAACAAAATCAAGGTTACAGCTTTTTCTCGAAATAGACGATGACTATTGGTTACACCTTATCAGGATCCTGATGACTTATCAAGAATGTCGTCAGGTCTTTTTCAAATCTTCACTAGTCCTATCTTAGGTTGACGACAACTTCTGATGGCTTATCAGGACTGTGACGACTTATCAAAAATATCGTCACAGTTTTGCTCCAATTCTCATGTCCTACCTAAGTCTGACGGCATTCCTGATGAATTATCACCATTATGATAGCCTATCATAAAATGTCATCGATTCTACCAGCTGGAACTCATTCCCTGTTTAAGGCTGACGATGGCCTTGATAGCCTATCACCGGGCTGACGACCTATCATGAATGTCGTCAGTAACACTTATCTTTTAATTTCTTCAAATTTCAACTTCCTTGCTTCATTTTATGTTGGTTCCCTATCATATTATCTTAAACTGCAAAATCAAAGATAAACTAATCAAAAATAACTAAAGTTGCTCAAGACCTTGAATTATTTAGAGTTAAAAGCTTCAAAGGTGTTAGCATATGCTCAGACATCACATTGCATGGGAGGCAACCTATGGGATTGTTGGTGAAGTCTAAGTAACCAACATAGCCACGTCATGCCAAGATACTAAATGAAGCGTTGAGTGGGAGGCAACCCACTATTTTTAGTGTTCACGTTTTTGTTATTTTTCTTTCTTTGTTGGTTTTTAGATTTTGGACTTACTTGAAATATGGTAAAAAATTGCTACATTCATCGATTTATAGGTAAGTGGGATATGTGATCAACCCATCATGATCACAAGTCCCACACGGTAAATTGGGTAATAAGCCGAAAAGTTGAAATTTTGAGAATGAACAAAATATGTAAGGTTGTAGACTTTGGCATTTATTTTTACTTTTGGGACCTCAAACGTAGGTTACGAGACCATAAGTAGCTGGAAAAATATCGAAACGCCAAGTCTGGACTGTAGGAAAGCGGGCCAAAAGTTTTGGCCCAGCACATGCGCCCAACACCTGTTGGCCGCAAGTGACACCTGCGCCCACAGCTTGACCACAGGTTGGCTAATTATGGTCTCAATTTTTAATTTAAATTTTGGGCCCACCAATACTTATATATGACTAAAACAACCTCACCTATATAAAAACAACCTTAACCTCATTCTAATCCTTAAAACTTCACTTTTCTCATTGAATTCAAACTTCCCTCTTAAAATATCAACTCAACCCCACACTTAAGGAAAGATAAATTATCACTTATTTGAGATACCAACTTTTTCCAGCAAGCTAAAAACACATTCCAACTTTGATTTGCTTTACTTCTTCATTATTTTCTTTCGGTACTTCATATAAAAGGAAACTTTCTTGGCTCCTATTGGTTATGTAATGATCTACCTATTGTTTAAACAAGTTGATATGTGTATTTCATTGCAAAATATATAGAAACTATCATGCTTGTATGTAGGAGCCTTGAAGTAGCTTAAAAACTTAATGTTGGGTCTTATTTTAAAGAAAAATCTAAACCTAGGGCCTAACCAAAAGTTGAACTTTGATGAATAAAAGTAATACCAATAGTTGTGCATGTTTGTTTGATTTGAAGGCTGTGATTTATGATAAGTATGCGTACATTGGACTTTTTGGAATTTCAAACAGGTTATAGAGGTGTGAAAATTGAGGAAAAATTTGAATTTTTTGAATTTTGAGTTTTTTCTTAACTTCTACTATCCCTCACTTTTGTTGGAAACTAACAACTGGTTTTCCAAGTACATATAGCAACTAAGGTTGTGAAAAAGATGAAGGCCGGTACTTTGAGGAGATGAGAAGTTTTTCTTGAGCCTAGAGGTTCAGTGTAAGAGTACCCAAGGCAACGACATAGAGACGCTGCAGTTGAGGTGACATGTAGAGTCACTAGAGGACAGACTTGCCAGGCTACTCAGTTATCTACCACTCGATCTAGGATAAAGTCAGCCAGGATGTCAACACCGCACACTCCTCCGCTTGATGATAATGATGATGAGGAGGAGACAGAGTCTGAGTATGCTCCAAGAGTTGCAGCTCAGGACCCCTAGTCTGAGAAAGGGTCCAAGGTTTCATCTGATGAGGTAGAGCAAGAGGAGCCATTAGCAGTGCTCCAGTCTGATGAGGGTACTATTACACATGTACAGAAGATAGATGTACCCCAGTATGAGGAGGGTATAGAGTAGGCTATCCACGATGAGTTAGTATAGCAGAGGCAGAGTCCTTCTCCCATATTTGCTTTAGATGCACCTCCCGAGGAGAGACATTAGAGGTGATGTGTGCTAGGGATGTGAGTGATCTCTACTATTTATAGTCATATCTAAGAGGTATGTAGACCTACGAGGTGCATTTATAAAGAGCAACGAATTAACCTATTGGGGCTAGATCGAGTACCAAAGCTGTAGACAATATTTGAAATATATCAGCTAGAGTGGATGACTAGGTCAGTCAATTCTTATAGTCCGGCTATGGTATGGGAATTTTATGCATCCTACAGAGCTACTATTGTCCTTCTTACACACAGAAATCCAGGCCTGATCAGATTTGCTAGGTATCCACAACATGAGCACACACCGGTTAGAGGTGTCAGAGTTGATATATTGACAGAGACTATTCGTAGAGTTATCTTTGACCCATATTACATTACTCCTACATCTATAGATGAGTGTGACCACAAACTTTAGAGCACATGTGTTTGACATATCATGCGGGAGGATGCGTACCGTTGTAAGATAGCTAAGAAAGCTAGGTGGATAGCCAGTTATATTTCTCCTCTGGGTGATATGACCCCATGGATTGGAGGGAATGGTGTGATCAAGAAGGTCCTATTGATATTTGAGGACAAGTTCTAGTGGTTGTTGATTAGATACAGATTGATACCTACTACTTTTGATAATATGTTAATGCGGGAGGAAGCAACACTGGTTACTTGTATGATGGCCAATTATGCTGTTAATTTTGATGCCATCCTTAGGTTGAGTTACATGACAAAGCCTTTATGGAGTTGACTAATCTGCCATTCCCTTGCATAATTCAGAGTCTATTCGATGAGGTAGATATGCCTGAAATACCAGGTGTAGATGATAGAGTAGCTGTTATGGTGACTGCGTAGACTAGGACTATGAGGGATCTGGCACGTTCAAGCTCTTCTAGGAGATTGAGACAATGAGAAGTAGTACCATAAGCTCAGATTGAGGGCCCAGCAGTTTCCATAGATCCTGATAATGAATAGTGAGGTGATGTGGGTATTAGTATTGATATGGATATAGAGGAGTAGAGAGAGGCTCCAGACTCCAGTATGGTGGGCGAGGGGAGACCAATTACTCCTTTTTCAGCCCCAACTTTGACCTCAAAACCGGTGATGTACCTCCATATCCTACTCGTCCATCCACTACATCACCTATTTTAAGTTTGATAACTATATCTAGTGAGTTTTTACAAAGCTTAGTGGACAATAAGAGGGACATAGATACTAGCATGAGGGTTGTTAAGACTGAGATGACTACCCTCTTTGAGCAGATAAGATCAGGGGTAAGGACTAGATTTGAGCAGACACAGGCTCAATAGGAGGTCGCACTGAATATTGCACTTTTTGAGCTATGTGTCAACTTCCATACAAGGCTCAATGAGTTTGAGAGATGGGTTATATCTCGATACACAGAGACAACTAAACCAGATATAGCCCAATTTTGAAAGGATTTTGATATATTACGAGTAGAGGTACACTCTCTCATGGAGATCCATATTACAGCCACTCCCTCAGTTATACCCATATGGTCCAGATATCACCTCCATACATACCGAGATAGTTTGATTTTCTCGCGGAGGATGATGAGGAGTTCCCAATAGTTGGGGCCAAGAGAGGTCTCATAGACGACTTGTAGGACACCAATTTACCATATGACCAGGCCATTAAAAAGGCCAGGCATGATTCTATGGAGTCTTGATTCATCTATAGGTAGACGAATGCATTTATTGCAGTGGGTGCACCATTCAACATTGCACCGCCTTCACCACCACCTCTGCCAGCTAATATGCCCCCACCTAGGGATGCTCATAATTCGGGCTCCTAGTGCATCCCAGATATGTTCTCACTTTCCTCTATTTTACTTTTTTTATGTGCATTGAGGACAGTGTATAGTTTTTTATTAGGGGTAGATATACCATGACGTTGCGGGTTTTTGTTGCCATTCTTCAATTCCAATAGGCCATGGTATGGTTGTATAACTGGCATGTGTAGGATAATTTGTGTCGTATTGTTTTTTTCTTCTTATTGTGTTTTATTTGCGTAATTAGGAGATTTTAAGTATTTAGGAAAGTAGTAATGTTTTGACTGATTTGTGATACCCCTCCAAAATATTGTGTTTTAGAACCGTGTGAATATATATGTGTGTGAACTTTATGGATCTTGTTATGGCATTCGTATTAGTAACATGATATTCATTTTCTAACAATTGCATGAATCGGATAGGTAGTAGTTAGTTATATTGACTCTGTGCTATGTGTGTATGAGATACTACCTAGTTCCCTTTGTGTGTCAAATTCTGAAGTTTCCTGGTTAGTCTTGCCTAGGTTGAAGGATAGTCGGTTAGGAAAGGATCATAGGCCATTTTTTATTTTAGTCCACTATTAGCCTAAATGACCTTCCATGTGTGAATGGTATCCCTTGATCACTATTTTGAGCCTTGTAGCCTATTTTTCTTGTTTCACTGTTCACCTTCCCATTTATAGTACAATGAACCTATTTTGACCCTGGTCCTCCTTAGACATTGTGCACCTCAACTCAGAAAAAATTCATAAGTTGCGGGTAGCTATCATAGGGGTGCGTAGAGTAAAGTGGGTATGTAGAAGAGTAGAATAAGAAAAAAAGTTAGTAAGTCTAGGTGTGGTAGAAAAAAGAAAAATAAGAGAAAAAAAAATTATGAAAAAGAGAAAAGAAATAATAAAATACCACTCCCAACCTGAATATGTGGTAAAGAATAAAAAGGAAGAAATAAGGGTGGAATAAAAAGAAAATTAACTAGTAAGTGAGACCCCAAGGTTAGTGTAGTGCCAAGGAGATTTAGTCACTCCATATGTCCATATGTACCATACCAGCCCCCAAGCCTACGTTACAAGTTGATAAAAGTCCTATAATGATCCTAACTTGACTATCTGAATGCTAAGGTAAAGAAAATAAGTTCAAGCCTATGATATTTGATATTCATTGATTGGAACTTCTTTTCTAAGTATGAGTGTCTCTTGACCATCCCTGCATTGACATGCATGATTTCATATGAGTGAGTGAGACATCCTTGTTGTGAGGGCACTTGAGTCATATTGCTAACTATTTGCTATTTTGGGTAGTGTAACTTGTATGTATGAGTGGTTTTTTTTTGCTAATGTAATTTCCATATCGTGGTCCCATTATATCACACTGTTGTGCTTCATATTCATACATAGTTGGTATTGAAAAAAAAAAGATTGGAGGGGGATGTTGTGTTTTAAGTTTAAGTGTTGATTGACTGCCTTGCCTTGAATAGCTTAGTTTCTCCTAATTAAGCATCGTTGTTTTTTTTGTTGTGTATTTTTGCCTGAGGCAATACGAACGTTCTAAGTTGAGAGTGTTGATGTGCTATAGAAATATAACACTTTCAACACTTAAAATAAGGAAAAGATGCAAGTTTTTGAGGTTATTTTGTTAGATATGATGCTTTTTGGGTATGTTTTGCATGAAATCATGTTTTGGATGATAAGTTCGTAAAAAGGGTGAAAAAGGTGTTTTGGTGACTTTTTGGAGCAATTATGGATATTTTGGATGTTTTTCAGCTTGTTCGTGATCAAAGCATGTTTGGAAATTGAAAAAGATCTGAAAAGATGACTTCTGGCACTTACCAAGTCAACATATCGCTGCATGTAGGATCTACGAACCGCATATAGGCAAAGCAAGTACTAGAACTCCAAAATTCCAAGAGATGAACTTGGAGGATTTTTACTCCCGGTGCCTGCAATTTGTACCTGCACACAGTGTAAGGACCGCAGGTACCACCCACGCCCAGTGCCAGACCGCGAATGAAAACCACAGGTGGCCACCAGCCCGATTTTCTCCTATTTTGTTTGGGCTTTGGTTTTAGGGTTTCCTCATGTACTATAAATATTTTTTTTGTGATTTTTAGTTGGAGTTACGCACTTTTGATATTCACAAACATATTTTGATTCCAAGATCCAATTTTGATCTTCGGATTTTCTTGTATTGACTTTGGTTGATTAATTCAGTTACAGTTGTGGATTTTATTACTTCTTATCATTGTGATTTCATTCATGTTTTTGAATATGAGTGTTATTGATTTCTTTACAAGCATGAGAAGCTAAAACCCATAGATACGGTTGTGGAAACCCTAGCGAATTGACAAAGTAGGGGAAGTGCTTTAATTGTTCTGAACCGATACCCATGCATGTATTGCTTTATTTTTGTTATGATAGTTTTCTTAATGGGTGCACACATTAGGATCCTGCCTAGATATTGCTGCTTACTCTAAAAGAGGATTGGTGACTAGAAAAAGATAAAGACAATAGTAATTTGGAGTTTAATTGTCGATCCACGCTTCTAGGTTCTATCTTAGTAAGATGGTAAGGTTTCATCTAATAACTAGAGCCTCTAAAGGTAATAGTTAACTGGGATCATGATAAGGGTTAGTAAGGCTACATCCTAAAACTCAAAAGGTAAAGGGTGAAATCCTTCTGCTCATCCAAAAGACTATAAAAGGTACACAACTTATTGATTCTGCATGCAAAGTATTGGGTTGGTTCAACAAAGAACGATAAGCCTATGGAGTTGAGAAGCCAGGGGAACACAATCCTAGTGTTTACCTATATTGATTACAATCGAAGTCAATATAGTTACTTGCTAGATATTAATAAACAAAAATCCCCCATTTACTTTTCTTTATTCTTCTCATTGACTACAACTGCTGAGATATGCAAAGCAACGTGTTCACCTCGGATTTAACCCCAAACTTTATTGGGTTACTATATTTTGGATGCAACCGTATCATCATCTAATAAGATGTGTTTTTTGGACGTCATCAGCACACCAAAAGCACACTTAGCAGGGTTCAACTTCAAGTTGTACTTTCTTAGTCGGTTGAAGAACTTTTCCAGATGTGTCAAATGATTTGAACTCTTTCTAGATTTGATAATTACATCATCCACATACAACTCAATCTCTTTATGAATCATATCATGAAAAATCATCGTCATAGCCCTCATGTTTGTCGCACCAGCATTTTTGAGACCAAAAAACATCACCCTGTAATGATAAACACCCAGGGCGTAGTAAAAGCTATCTTTTCTATGTCTTCCTCATCCATTAATATCTGATGATACCTAACGAAATAATCCACTAAAGACTTTATTTCATGCTTTGCACAATTCTTGATGAGGATTTGGATGTTGGGTAGCATAATTTTTTTTTTAGGATCGGCTCTATTCAGATCTTTATAGTCAACACAAATTCTGATCTTGCCATACTTTTTTAGAACTAGAACAATATTGGTTAGTGATGTTGGATATCTTATGACCTCCATAACCTTTAATTGAATTTGCTTCATCACTTCTTCCTTGATTTTTATACTTAAGTCCGGCTTGAATTTCCATATTTTTTGCTTAACTGGATCAAACTTGGGATTGATTGGTAACTTATGCGACACAGACTTGGTGCTTATCCCGAGCATATCATCGTAGAACCAAGAAAATATATCAATGCACTCCCATAGAAAGTGGATGAGTTCTCTTTTCTGTGCCTGTTCTAAGTGAACACTAACACTTGTCACCTTGACTTCATCGTGGTCGCCCAGGTTGACTATTTTAGTTTTCTCCAGGTTGGGCTTCTCTCGATTTTCAAATTCTTCCATAAATTCCACTAACCTCTCCTTATCATATTCTTTTCATTCATCATCGTTCATTTTGCTTTGTTCATCTAGCCCTTGACATGACATGACATGACATTGGCAGGTTTTAAATTATTGTTACTGAAATAAACAAACAAACCAAGTTAGATGATAATAAGATAATAAAACATGACAAAATATATACAATCACATTTTAAAATAACTTCTTATTTAAAGGGAGGTCTTTTTATTGAAATTTGGGAAATATTTGCAAACTATGGCTCGTGACCCGCACAAATATGGGCCCATGACTTTTTGAAAATAGTAAAACACTTGAAGAAAATTTGAGACATAAAAGGGTAGATCACGAAGCCACTTCTAAATCATCACCAATTTTAAAACTAATAGTAATTGCCCTTTTATTTACCACGATGGGCGACAAGTCATAAGTGCAGTGGAGTTCCAATTCTGCAAAGTCTCTCCTGGTGCAACCTTCCTCACCCCACTAGACTTTGGGAAAATCTTCTACAATAGAATTGTAACATTCGAATAGATTTTCTATCCCATCCCCCATACTATCATCTTTTGACACCACACACACGAGAAATGACTAGTACAGGAGTGGCAATGGTTTGGGTATACCCATCTTCGACTTATCTTCATTCCCATCTTCCTTTATTGGATTGTACCCTAACCCATTGATTCTTTTGGGATCACGATCGGCTCAATGATTCCTTCCAAATTCTTTCCAAAGCCTCAACCAGGATCGAACCCACTTCTTAATATCACAGTCGGCGTTATCTTATAGATGGAGGGAATTGGCATTTCGGGCGCCAAATCTTTCTCTGTAGCATTTACAATTTCCACCGTATAAAAATTACTACCCCTTAGGATATCTTCTATCACAGGAACATAACCAATGGGATGACTCAAATGGCTTCCTTCTCCTTGAATGACTACCTCATGGTATTCCCAAATGTACTTTAATACTTGATGAAGGGTCAACGAAACTGCCTTTAAACCATGAATCCATGGTCTCCATAGAAGTAGGTTGTAACTAGGATGAATATGCATAACATGAAATTTAGCCTTGAATTCAACAGGTCCTATTTGAATGTACAAGCCAACTTATCCTATAGTATATCTCTCAGCCCTCCATCAAAAGCTTTCATATTAACATGGCTTTGGTGAGCCTTTCCCAAGTCATAGCCCATTTGAACCAATGTAGAAGGAGGAAAAATATTCAAACTAGATCCATCACGTATCAATACCCGATTAATCACATAGTCTTGATAATTGACAGTAACGTGTAAGGCCTTAAAAGGCAACTCTTTCTTACTAAATGATATGAGATGACTTCCTATAATATTCCCTATCATCGCGGCCAGATTTTCAAAACTCTTACCTGTAGGAACATATGCTCCATCTAGGAATTTTCATAAATCTTACCAGTTGTATTACAAACTCATTAACAACGCCCAAATAGAAATCTAGGTTAGAGTCTTTTCTAAATGCTTGACAATTAGATATTTTTTTGTTTGCATATGCGTCCAAAATTCTTTAGCCTCCCCTTCAGTGATTGGAATTTTTTGTGAATCCTTTCTATTGGTTAACTCTTTAGGAATATAGCATCATCTAGACTATGTCATCCCTTGGGCAGTGACAACCTCTACAATAAATTACTTTCTAGGCGGTGGTGGAGCATATACCTAGGTTGGGGATGTCATTATTATAAATGGGGTCCTTTCATTGACACTTAAGATAGACACAACTCTCTCTATCTTCTCCACTCCTTCTGTCCTTTCAGGCTTTTCTAAATCCATCTTAGTAATAGTTCTGCTAGATACCCATTCGCCCTTTATTTTGATCATGTTAACCGTGGATTCCCCATGATTAGGCAATGGATTACTGTTAACATTTGGATTTTGTGCCTAAAGAGTGATGACCTTCTAATCAATCAAGTCTTGGATCTTGTGTTTCAGGTTGATACAATCTTCGGTATTATGCCTGACCGCTCCTGAATGATAAGCACAAATTTGATCGATATAAAAGAATTGATAATTAGGATTGAAGGGTTTTAGTTGGATAGATTGTAAATAACCATCTCTTTTTAATATTTTGAAGAGCTAGGTATGACTTTCAGCCAATGATGTAAAGTTTCAGGGAGGTTTCATTTTGAGATTTGGATGAGAGAGGTTGTACTGGTTTTGATTAGAGGGAGGAGGTACTTAATGATAATTTTGAGGGGCTTGGACATTCATTTGGTTGTTTGGAAAGGCATCATGAACATGAGACTGATAATTTGGATGTGAAACTTGATATTGAGGTAAAATATTTAGCTGTGGAGCTCAGTATTAGGGTAGGATATTTGGCTGTGGAGCATGGTATTGGGATTGGATATTTTGAAGTGGATCTTGGTATTGTTATAGGGTATTTGGAAGTGGATCTTGGTATTGGGATTGGATATTTGGAAGTAGAGCTTGGTATTGGTGTTAGACATAGAATACAGACTTAAGACTTGGAGGTAGTGGAGAAGAAAGAACATTCATGGGCTTGAATTTCTTCCTCAATTTAGCAACAGAATCAGTAGAGACCACAATCACATCTTATTTTCTTCTCTGGGAACACAAAAGACCCAGATGATGTTAGGGTTTTGATATCTTCCCCGTTCGAATGCCTTCTTCTAGTGATTCCTTGACTTTTACCAAATTTGTGAATGTTTCCCTAACCCCTGATTCTATCATATTATAAAATTCTCCCACTTAAGCGTAAGAGGACATGAAAACTGCTTCCTCTTCATACATGGGAGGTTGTACCTTAGCAGGTTTTTTCTCCAACGAGAGGCATAGTCTTGGAAATACTCATTACTCTTCTGCTTAATATGGTTTAGTGAGTGTCAGTCAGAACTATTTCAATATTAAATGCAAACGTATAGATAAAGCTTTTAGCCATTATCCTCCAGCCGACTATCTTTTCAGTACCTGAGATGTGAACTAATATAAAACTTCGTACCTTAAGCTTCGACTGAATAGGCGTATTAATAATTCCTCATTTCTTCTTGAACTAACCATTTGATCGCAATACCTTCTTAGATGAGCTATGGGATTTTAGGTGTCATTGAAAGATTCAAATTTAGAGACCTTGTACCCTTCTGGTAGATCTACCCCAGGGTGCACACACAGATCATTATATCCCAAAGCATCATTATCACTTGTCCCATGAGATTCCTTTATCCTCATAATATCTTCATCCATGGAAAACAACTTCTTTTCATACTCGGTCCTTCATTTCTTTTTCTTCTACTTGTAATGGTCTACCTCAAGATTAGAAAATGAGTTGTATATGTCAGGAGATATAATGACGTGAGAAGGATTTGGGATGGTATCTTGATTTAAGGAAGAGAAGAGGTTGGGTGGTAGGTTGGTAGGACATTTTAGATATTGATGATACTTTGTGGAATTTGAGAGTTGTTTAGTAGAATCTGAAAGGGATTTTTTGGAATCAGGGATGGATTTTGTGGAGTTGGGAACATATTTTGTAGAGTTGGGAACATATTTTGTGAATTTGGAAATGGATTTTGTGGTTTTGGAGATGGATTTTGTGGGGTTAGGGATGGATTTTATTGATGGTAAGTATCTGGGTTGTTCTCTCGATTGGTATTTTGAACAACATAAACTGGTGGATTATTGATTATGGGATCTACAGGTAATTGGGAAGCAGAGGCAACCGATATGTTATTTGGATGATTCTCGAGAATAGGAGTATTAAGGGGAGAAATTTAGAGTGGAGGGTCATGCCCTCCTAGGATAGGAGCGTTGACGATGATGGAATGAGTAACCAATTCTCTAGTACGATTCATCTTCTCCTGGAGTATTTCCGATTTTCTCGCAAGTTCGACAATCATCTCGCTTTGTTTTCCTATCACATTGTTCCTAATGGTAAATGTGTTCTCTTCGTCGCTTTCAGTCATATTTGAATGATTGTTAGAGGGTGAGATTTTACAAACTTTTTATCGGGTGAAGTAAGGATGTTCAGTCAACTTCTTTCAACACAAAGTAGTTTTCTATTGTCTGTAAAGTAAAATAACTCAAAGGAAGACGTGTTAGATCCCATACATGATTAGCAATGCAAAATATTTGACAAGAAGTAACCACATAGAGTTGTTTTCACCATAGGCAAATTGATCCGCAGGATCATAGTGGATAAATTTTCCTTGATTCAAGCAAACACATATAAACACATAAGATAGTTATATGACACAACAACATTATAATTAACACATATCCTAGTTGGGGTGACCCTTTTGAGCCAAGGGTTGGCCTAGCAAATTTTGAAGGAAATATATGCCTTTTAAAATCAATCCATTATCCCTCCCCCAAAATCTTCATAGATATATATAAAAAGGGCGTAAATGCCTACTAAAGTTGCATTAAAAGGATACAATCTTCAGGGAAAGGGAAATAACATGAAAGAAAGAACAATGTCCTGCTCAGTGGATAGAAAAGCTAGCTCCTAGATGCTCCTTCATTGGCCTTTCCCTTCTTAGATTTATCCACCTCTTGCCATGTGTGATATATGTTGATGATTAGGTAATTTTCGTATAATTGTGCTACTCAATTAGGTTATCTCCCCTATGCAATCATCCAAATTTGTCATACACCGCCTAGTATTATCAACCTCTTTCCTGACTTGCTTTAATTCTTCTATCAATTGATGTATGGTTGAGGTATCCTTACACCAAAGCAAACAAAGTATTCCTTCCCCCCACCCTCAAAGGACAATGGATTGGATTAAAATAACATATATTTCTTCAACACATAAATATAATTCATCTGTAATTCACTCGTGGCCAACAAACGTAGGGTAGGTTTTCTAATGGGCCCAATACCCCCTCGGGTATTGGTTCATCCTAGGCTCATGCCTAATATAGAGGGTTTTGGTTTCACTCTTTTCTAGGTGTCTAGAGTGGGTTTGGAAAATATTTCCAAGAAGATGACATGGGTTTGAAAATACAAATAGCCATCGGACGCCTAACATGCCAATAAACTGCCGTATTCCCGACACTTTATTTGGAATTGAATAATAGGGCCAAGACATTCACGAAACCGCAAACAATTTATGTATCTCAAATGAAAAGTATTTCATGAAATGGAACAATTTAAACTCCGAAAAAATTAAATACATAAGCACACAAAAAATTTATATATTACAAACCCAAATAGTTAGTCAATGAGGCTAATTCAGATATTTGGTTAGAACCATGTTAAAGTCCCCAATAGAGTCGCCATTTCTGTTTTATCCCTTTTTGACTATTTAAACCATTTCAAAACCTTAAAGAAAATTTTGAAAAAATCTAAGAAATTACAGAGTGGACATTTAATTTATTTGAAAAGAAATTAATTAAAATTTTTAAAGAAAATTCTAGGTAAGAGGTTCTTATTAACGTTTTAGGAAGGTTTTTAAGACACCTAAAATGTCCCATAACTTGCGGTTATCCAGAATATTTGAAATCCACCTTTGAATAACTTTGAAAAAGAGAAGTTGGTTTTTGTAAGGAAAGTGATTAAGGAAAGAAAACTTGGGTAAAATCTGTTTGTCGACTTAGAAGGAAATTTAACTAGGTTCAAAGGAACAAATAGTAAATAAACATATAAAATGGAAAGGGAAAAATTACGATATTTAGGCTTTTAGGCACAAACCCACTTGCACATGTCCTAAACTAATTTGGACTTATAGCCCGCTTGCACCTGTCCTGAACTACTCACTTTGGGTTTTTGGCCCAACTTCACCTATCCTAAACTAATCATTTTGGGCTTTCAGCCCACAACCGTTTCACCTGTATTAAATTACAACTTTGGCTTCGAGGCCCAAATGAATAAATAAATAAATAAATGGAAAAGGGCCTAAAATGCTCTTCAACTATCTAAAATGGTCCAAATATGTCCTTCATCTATCTATTGGGCATAAAATTTCCTTCCCGTCCACCTATTGAGACAATTTTGCCCTTCCATTTAACAACTACCTCTTGACCCCACCTCATTTATGACATGGCATATTTCTTTTGGACAATTAATATTGAATTGAATTAATTAATTTTATCCTTAAAATCCAACCCACCCCAGCCATATAACCCGACCTAACTAAGACCCACTCCAATTCCTTTTAACAAAAAAAAAATCCCCATTCATCGATCCTAAATCTCACTGTATTAAGCTCCTTCATCCCTTGATGCCAATAGAGAAATAGAGAATCTCTGGCTCCTACCAGAAAAGTTTTTCGAATAACTCAAACATTTTTGTGCATTCGACTCCTTGATTTATTTTCCTTTGGTATTTTTGACGTGTTTATTCTTTTGTTGCATTTGAACAAGTTCCTGGAAGTTATATCAAGATGTGAATAAGTAATCTACATCACAAGAAACAATTCAAGAAAAAGTTAACAGATAAAGAGGCATTTAAAACTCGAGAAATATAATCATTCATAATGTAGCCCCAATATTTAGTTATACATAAATCTCATGATAAAAAAAAGGGGTATTTAATTCATGCTCTCAAACCCAATTCACAATCCACACCATGCAAAGACCATAAATTTAATCACGGGGAAGGGAATTTCACAAGTCACATTCATAAATCACTTTTAAAACTCAAATCATGTATGCACAAGATTATAAATCAAGAATATGGAAAACCCTATGATAATTACATATTTTCATTAAAACAGGTTTATGATGCATGCTCTTAAATGATTTTCAAAACTCCTTTACATATATATCTTTAAAACTTGTTAAAAAAACATAAAATGTATGCCCATACGTGTTAGGATATCCCCTCATACATTTTGATGGAGAGAAATTGAAGGAAACGTAGAGGGATTGACCCTTTAGAGAGTAGAATCCTAAAACCCTAGGTAGTTTCTCCTCTCTTGCATATGGAATGATACTTGAGAATTTATAGAGGCAATGTAATATTTATAAGGCCCTAATTTAGTCCAAAGAGGTTTAGGAATGGTTATGGGATGATAAAAAACCTTTATGCCCTTAAAATAAATCAAACGAAACACTTTTTGTTGCCCCGAAGAGGCTTTGCATCGCATGGTGAAAGTAAACCTTAGGGTTCACATCACATGGTCAAAAAATAGATGAGGTAGTGTGTTTAGGTGATTTATTTGTGGTGAAGGTCCAACGCACACCCTGGAAAGTACCTCATTCAAAAACATACAACTTTTGACTCCAGACTTGGATTAAAAAATAGTTAGTGGAGTTGGAAATAAGACTCAAAGGGCTTTAATTTGATATATAGTAGGACAAATGAATCCTTAAATTCTAGGAAAAATGGTCCTAGAAGTTTACCCAAGAAAAATCATCAACTAAAAGTCAACTGATACGAAAATGCTCAACTTAACTTTTGACCTAGGAGATTTTTATGATATATATTCATATATGAGGATGTTCCCATGCTAAGGAAATGTTATTAACTCTTATATCTAAGTATAAACCATTGGTTTTAAGTCTATAAATGTAGGAAAGACTGTTAAACTTTAGGCCGAAAGTGTTGGGTGTTACACATCTACATCTTTCCTTCTCATAACTTGTATGCCTAAAAATATGGAAAATAGTGCATTTAATCACAAAGTTGTCTTATTTATACATTCAAATAATAGTAGTGTGCATGGAAGTGGAGTGAAAATGAGTGGTAAATTCATCACTCATCAAATACCCATGGGCCATGGCTGCTATAATGGTCCATTAGAGCTAAAACGACCCAATAAATGCTTAAGCAGACCATTAGGCTCCATGCACTAGATTTTTACCAATTCAAAAACAACTTTGACCCGGTGCTCAAGATTTGTTTAGAACCAGTGTATGCAAAAAAAACTATGCTATCATATAAAATTAGACATTTCTGACTCAATGAAACTATGAAAAGTTTTATCCGAGATCCTTTCAACTAAATGTGGGTCCCACACCTATGGTTCATTTTTCACATAATCTACCCAATAGCCCAAAATGAGTTTGAAAGCCTCAGGATCTGAATCAAGGGTCCCCAACCTAAAATCAATATTTTGGAGCTGACGGTGCTATTGAAATTCTAATCTAAGGTCATATACTAGGTGTTTTGGTTTGAGACTAAATACTAAACAAATAAAGCTCCAAAACAGAGAAATGATCCTAAAATCTCAAAAAACTATTTGATAAACGAACCAACAATTTTGGCAAGTCATAAATTACTTGTACCCACTATGAAAAGGATCAAAACACTAGAAATGCATGCAAATATAGGAAATGACTTGGAGGGTCAATAGAATATTCATTACTAAGTGGAATTTCGTCTGCGAAAGTCAATGGATAGAAAGGTCTCAAAAGCTCGAATAAATGAGGTACTGGGCTCGCATGCTCTGAGCATGAATTCCTAGATAACCTTCACAAAGAGATAACACTTCAAGGTATTTTTTTATAGGTTTCCCTTTTCTAACCAACTTTCCTTCTTAAGAAACCAAGACTCAACCTCAACCACCAACTGGCAACCAACTGAATCGGGGAAGGTGGATGCACATAAATCAAAATCGAGACATTACCGATACTAGAATAGTCAAATAAAAACTCAACTAAGCTAATATAACACCCTGTGAATTTGATGCTTGCAAATTTTCCTTGGTTTTGGACTAACTAAGCTTGGTACGACTCAAGGGTACCAAGCATACCCTTGAATACGACTTTTGGGGGTGTGATAATGGTTTAATAATACCCTAGGTAGCATGGTTGGCTTGGATACAACCCATGAAATGACTCACTAGGGTATGAGTCATATAGGAACATACGAGTGGTGTAGGGCAAGTCATATGGTACATAAGTGTCTTGGTCTTGTAGAGTCTACCCTTGGTAATACTGGTGGATACGATTGGGGGTATCACTCGTACCCTTAGGTTTGAGTTAGGGAGGTGGAGCCATATAAAAACCAGTAGGTAAAGTCATGGCAAGGTTTGGGTACGGGTTGGGATACCACTCATACCCTAGTGTATAGGTGGTAAGGAAGAGTTGTACCCCTGGACGTGACTTGTTTTAATTTTAAGACAAGGGTAGTTTGGACATTTTAAACATTGATTTATGAATCATTAATGGTGGTTTTCGAAATATATATTGGGGATCTTGATTCATATGGTTTGGTATTGGTTTAAACTATGTTTTACATGCTCTTGTTAATGGTTTGTATATATGGTTATTGGTTGGTTATAATTTAACAAATGGGTCTTTAGTAACCCTAATTATGGTGGTTTATGCATTGGTTTTGGTCTTGGTAAAGGTATTGCCTCAACATGTTTGATAAAATGCCTCGAAGAATGTCTTGACTCTATTATCAAACTTTCATTGGAACTCTTGCATAGTGTGGCTTGGTAATGGAACCTTAAATGGATTTGGATAGTTTTGCATAGTTTAAATGATATAAAAGCTTTAAATGTTTGGAGTGGTCTAAAATGGTTTGGAATGGTTTAAAGGGTAAATGTTTTGGTGGTCATGGTTGGTTTATTTTGAAAACCTTACGGGATACATGGAGATCCCTCAAATGAATATATTAATGAAATTAGTTTACGTGGTTTGGAAATGTAAAAGGCTAAATAGTTATGTTTGTTGGGAACATAAAAGTCCACCAAATAGTTTAATATGGTAAATAGAAGGGCACTTGAAAGTCCCCTTAAACTTATATTTAATTGTCTATGGATAGTACTTCCAAGTAAAGAATGGTATGACGATATTAATATTAATGGACTTGGTTTACATAACACTCTATCCCCTTTTCTAAGTATCAAAAAGTCTATCTGAGTCTTGGCTACTAAACTACGAAACGTAATAAGGTGATCCTCCTTCTTCAGAATGCTCAAATTTGCTATCCATAACCCAAAAGCCCTAGAAAAATCCAATAGAGAAGTTCCTCCTTATTTCCGTTCATCAAAACCAAAACCGCCATGCACATCATCATACTCTCTCGACAAAGACCCGATATACCCATTGAAATCCCCTCCCACGAAAAGCTTCTCAGTGCTCAGGACGCTCCTCACCACCTCACCAAAAACCTCTTAGAATTCCTTCTTCTCCTCTTCGTCCAAACCTACTTGCAGGGAATAGGCACTAATAATGTTCACCGTAGACCCTCTCATGACCAACTTAATAGACACTAGTCTATCACTAACTCTCTTCACCTCTACCACCTGCTCCCTAAGATCTTCATCTACTAAGTACCTACCCCATTTCTATATCTCACGCTACTCGAGTACCACAACTTATATCCATCCATATCTCTTGCTTTAGTGCCTACCCATTTAGTTTCCTGGTCACATGCTACACTAACCCTCCTCTTTCTATGAATTTTCACTAGATCTATAGACTTAACCTGCAAAGTACCAATATTCTAAGACCCAACTCGCAACCTAGAAGGTGGATGTCTCGGGGGGACCATAACTAGAAACTTATATTTTCTAATATAAGGATGGTCTTGGTGACTGTGTGTGTGATGTCACACTATATTTGGGGGATGTAATATTTATCCCAAGGTTTTATTCCCTGGTCATGTAGATACACGCATCGGGGCCCTTTCAACATGGGGGCTGAACCCATATAGCCCGTGGCTGGTTTAGGACGGCAAAGCTACACAGCCTAGGTAAAGGTTTTAAAGCCATTCTAAACCTAGTTCTCTTTTCCCTATATAGTTATATATATGTATGGTTGTGTGCATATGGATGGTTTTACTTGGTTTTATAAATGGCATTATTTTATTTTTATCTTAAGTGCATGTTAGTGTTCACCCGCTAACCCTTCTAGTGGTGGTTGTATACCCACGCTATGTAGGAATTGGTCGCTCTATTCCTATTTTTTAGTGATTGAATTCAGGTATAGTTTATATTGGATTAAAGTGGTGAGCTTCAATTATTCGGAAGGTATCTATTTCATATCATGGTTTACTTTACATATTTCTTGTCTTTTATGGACAGTGGTTTTTTGCTATGGTCGGGGGCATATCCCAACTAGGTACTCTTTGGTTGGTTTAGATGCTTTTTATGGACAATTATGAACTTGGTTATGGTATGGACAGTTTATGTTATATATATACATACATTGGATTATTACATATGGTGTTGGTTATTGGTTTTCCCATTGGTTTGGTTGGTTATTGGGTGGTTGGACTTGTTTTGGTTGGTCTCGATTATAGACTTGTCCCAAAGTCGCCACATGGTTGGATATGTAATATTGTTATATGTTCGGACTTCAGTTGACTAAAGGTATGCATTTGGTGGTTGGGTTGGGTAACGGGGGTGGTTCCTAGTCCTGGTTGGACTTGGAATTGCCCATTATGACAAGGCCTTGGTTCGGGTCATGTTAATATGGTATCAGAAATTTAGGTTTTGATGTCATGGAGTGTACATAAAATCGTGTCGAGTAGAGTCTTGCTTATGGGTGTGTTGTTCACCATACTTATAATTAGGAGGCTATGAGGAATTTAAGAATGTTTCACTTTCTTGGTTATTCTACTTCCTGGCTATGGAGTCTAAAGTGTTGAACTCTTCTCTAAATCTTCCTTGGTTCACTCTTCAGACCATGTCTTCTTAACATCTAAAGTTATAGAAACTTACCTGTTCAACTCGAAAATAATATGGATTGATCTAGTCTAACTCATGGGGAACAGACTCGGTTAGGGGTCACAACTTTTGGTTTTCCCAGTGGAGTCCAATCTACATCATCCTATCCTCTTTATAAATTTTATCGTTGGTCGCACCGTGGTTGTTGCGAGGGAAAAAGGGATCAGTATTTTGGTTGTGGTTAGTTCGGTCTCATATGATGGGGATGTCCCATAAGGGTTTCCATTTGGAAAAATAGACTATTGGCTACTACCTCAGGCTCCGATAGTGGTCGGGATCGTCTCAATATTTTAACTACTCCTCGGGAGTCTGAGGTATCTTTTGATGTCGATGCTAGTATGTTGAAAACTCCTTTTTTATGGTATGTATGGTTTACTTGGTTCGGGGTTCTCTATCTTTTGTGGGCCTATTTATGGTTGTGTATTCTGGATGTGGTCCCAAGGTTACTTCAAACTATTTTTTTTTTACTATTTAGTTACCAATAGAGTCTCTGGGGATGTGTGGTATCTATTGGTAGCAAAGAGGTCTTGGTGGATTTGTGTGACTCAAATATGGTGGATTTTGATGTCATTCGGTGGAATGGATTTATTGCACTCATGCTTTTGATTTTTAGATTGTCAGTCTTGTTAGGCTTCCTGGTGAGTCAGTTTTGGAATGGGACAATGGTTTGGTTCCCTAGATATTAAGGGAAACAGTTGTATCATATTTTAGAACTCAGTTCCTTACATTTGATTTGGGTGGTGTATGAATTTTGTGGGGTCCTTTTTTATGACCCTTGTGGTGTTTTTCTAATGGGGAGGTTGGTTTGGGATTGGTCTTATTTTGGACATCTATCCAAATTCTTATTGCTTGTTTATAGAATGGTTTTGGTGGAGTTAATAGATCTTAAGGAGAGATTAAGGGATCTCTTAGATGAGGGTCTCATCAATCTTAATGTTCCCCTATGGAGTGTTTTGTTCTTGCATGCATAAGGGGACTGGTTTTCCCTAGAAATAGATAGGTTGTCGGTGGGTGACTAAGGAATTTGGAGTGTCCTCCTTGTTGGGTATACCATGCTTATGTATATTTTATAAAGGTACTTTGCTAGTAGTACATAGTGGTTGGAAGATCTTAGGCTTGAACCTAGATACTTAATTTTTATAAAAGGGAACATGATAAGCTTGGAAATAGCAATGCAGGAGTTGTAGAGGTAAACTGGTAGGTTGGATGAGGTTGATGATTTGGGAAATATAATAGTGAGAGATTTGTACCATATAGACCGGCCGAGGGTTCAAGTTGAATGGAGGGACTGGGGATCTTATCACTCGACAGGTTAGATCATGGAGCTTTCATGTATCCTTGTCCCTATACTTGTACTTTATTGTTGACGTGAAATTGATTATTAAATTTATGGTTTTGAAATTGTGTGTTGGTACAATTGAGGTCTTTGACATGATTACTCATTTAAGTGATTTTCCATAGGTTATGATGCATTATTCTTTCATTATGTATGTTTATAAACATTGTGGGATGCATGGGAATGTTAAATGGATTTTGGGGAACTATAGATTCCCCAATTACTTAATTTTGATTTTAGAAATTTTATACCCTCAAAATATTTGTGAAATTGCCATTGAATATAATATTTAAATATGGTTTGACTATTCTTGAAACTTTGCATTGCATACATGGTTAAAAGAACATGGATTAGATTTTGGTTGTATTCAAATGATTTTTGAATGGCCTTGGTGTCCATGGTTTGATTTTAAATGGTTTTGATTTAAACTGGAGACCTTGGAGTCAATTTGGTCTAATGGTTTTTGCATGTCTATGTTGGGCTCTAGGTAGCATTGGGATGACTAAGGTTTTGGGTATGGGAGAACCAAGCATCCCTGGTGTATATCTTCGGTCATACTCATTAGGGAGGAGTATTGTGCTTGTAGGTGTAATGGGATTAAGGTTGCTGGTTAATCTTAAATTTTCTTCTAGCGGTGAACTCAAAGGAAAGGTTTGGTTGAATATTCTAGTGATTCTCTTCTATTCTGGTTAAGAGAGTACTCTACTAGTGTTGCGTACATTTATTTAGCTCTTATGCCTAAGGTTAGAATTTTGCATTCACAAACTTCCCTAGATATAAGTCTAGACCTTGTGTTAAGTTACTCATGGTATGTGTGTTTTTGTTTTTTTTGGTTTCCAGTCTAAGGACTTCTTTCATGGTATGATTTTGGTCAGGATGATTTTCCCATTATGCTCTAGGTGGTTGTTGTAAAGTACTTCGTGCCTACGATTTCGTGTCTTGTTTCGGGGGTCTCTATCTTGCCTAGAGAGGCATGGATAATTCTTGTACATCAGTTTCTTAAATGATTCTTCTTATGCTAGGATGGTAGAGGCTTGGGAAGCATAGTGGCTTTGTGGAATGGGGAAAATAAAATTCCCTAAGTGGGGGAGAGTCTAGGGTTACTACTAGAGTTAGGGATTTGGAAGGTACGGAAAGTTTGTTGTCATAAGAAATGGTTAGGAAAGGAATATGTGGTGAAAATCCTTTCTGAAATATAAAATGGTGCTAGATCTTTTGATGGATAACTCATACCACGGGTATATAAGTTGTAGGCTTGAATATTGTGATTGGTAGATGTACCAATAGTTTGTTGGGTACTTGAGAGGTTTGGTAAGGCATGGTCTTATGAATTGTATTCATGCCATAGCGGTTGCATGAATTTTATTGGTTTAGGATTTTGGTTATATTGATTGGATATGGTTTGTCCATGTTCTTTACTCACGGTTCCCATATTATAATGGTGATGGAAGCGGAGTAGTATTTCGGGATAGATGTACGGAGTAGAGCTCGGTGGCCTAAGTTAACTCCTTTTAGCTTTGGATAGGATTGAACATGGAGGTGGTGTATAGCTAGACATAAGCTCTCGTAGTGATGTGTCTCGGTAAATTTTAGATTGGATTGGACCTACTCCTTAGCATAAGTTTCATTCATCCAGTATTCTATGTATTGGGGTAAGGTGTGGATGGTCCTTGGTTGGTTGGTTCCTTTTGTATGGCATTGGTATCTCGAATTCCTTGTTCCTTAAGGGGGGTCCCGATGAGGATCTTGGATCAGTAAGTTCTCCAGTTGTGAGCGAAAGATATGTCTTCGGTAAAGGTTACATGGTGGAACTAATGGTTCGAGAAAGTCATTGGGATGTGGAAGTTGACATCGAGTCCAAGGATCTGTGTTGGTTCTTTATTCCAAAAACTCATGCGTAAGGTGTGTGTTTGTCAACAAATCTTTGTTTCCTAACTTGGTAAAAGGTGAGGGATGGTTCCTCAACCATCTTTGTTTTCTAACTTAGTTAGAGGTCAGAATGAAAGTGTTGGGGTGTAAATGGTGCTTGGGATATGTGATGATCTTCTTATCTTGGTTTGTGTTCTTATCCTCCATTTTGGTTGGAGGAATGTTTAATGTGTGTTAACATGTTATCTGTGCTTGTTCTTTACCTTACCCATAATTCAAGGATGAATGATCCTAGTGGGGTGTAATACCCGTGCTTATTCCTAGCTAGAAATCATCTCAAGGATGCTAGTACTTGCTTTGAAATACAAATCTATTTTTGTACCCATGGTATTTTTGATATTTCTACTTTCTATCACGTGGGAAATTGAGTTAGCTTTCTAACGATACCAATTTTGTCCAAATCCAACACCAGACGAGGAAGTTATGGATGTTTTACTCAGAACAGACCGAAACGCCCAGGTGCGACTTCCAAGTTGACGAACCGCCAAACAAGTAACGGACCGCCACTTTGACCATCACAGCAAAGGAAGTAGGGCAACGTTCTAGATAAGGATTGATGGACAAGTTGAAGGACCGTCAGAATTTTGGCGGACCATCATCCAGGCCGTCGACTCTTATCTAGTGAACCCCATTTCTTGTCCATGTATGACGGTTGAAATGACGGACCGTCAAATTCCTGATGGACCGTCAGTTGGGTCATCACACGCCACGTTCAGTTTCCTTCCAGGCCGTTTTAACAGGGGTATTTTGGTTACTTACCACTCGCCTATATTTACCCAGTGAGTCCGAATTCATCCATTTTGCTCATTATTATTTCACAAACAAAAACTAGGTTTCTCTCTAAATTTAATCTCCAAGAACAAAACCCAATCTTCTTCAAAAATCAAAGGATTTCAAATCCTTCAAGTTCAAAAACATTAAGAACCCTGAGTCATGTATGTGTAGTGTTCATCTATGGATCTATTTCGTTAATAGAGCTCAAGAACCATGTTTTAAATATTATTTTGTGATTGTCTTGTTGTGATATGAGCATGTACATGTTGATGATTGTTGTTAAAGTTTCAAGATGATATCTAAAGGTGATTTCGTGAAGTATATGTGTTTGTTAGTTGAAACCCATGATCCTTATGTGTCTTAATATGGTGAAATTCATGAACACACTTAAGCTAAAATAATGCATGCAAAGTGTTTGATAATATGCCTAGATGATAGAATTCATGTCCTATGGTTTAATAGTTCTTAAATGACAAGTCCATGCTCTATGCATTACGATTTCCCATGAATTCCATGTGAGTGATATGCGTTGTTGTTGTGATATGGATTGACCATGCTATTGAAGCTATGCAAGTATATACATGTTGTATGAATTTCCCTTACATGTATAAGATATTGAGAACTATGCTTAGTGTGAAATCCCCTACTCATGATATGGTAAATTGTGGACTCTACTCATACGATCAAGTCAGTCATGTGTGTCAGTTTCCTTCCATCGAGTCCTGAGGGTGCTTGTACCCAAAAAATATAGTTGTGTGCCAAGAGCCATGTCATGTTAGCACGATAATCTCAGTCAAGCCATGATCTATAGAACTCAGTCGGGCATGTGACTCAGGAAACCTCAGAAATCTCATGATCTCAGTTAATTCTCAAATAGTAGGACTAATCCGTTAATCAACAGAAGTCAGTTACTCGGTCCATGTATCGTTAGTTAAATCACGTTCAGTCTCTTCATATGGGAGTAGAAGTTAGCACCGAGTGAACCCAAGGATGGGAACTCACCTGCCAGTTTAGGGTGTGATTCTTAGTAATCAACTTTGTGTTCTAGAACTACGTAGCCAGCGTAGGTTGAGATATCTTAACCTGTCAGATTAGGGTTGATGAGGTGGCGTAATCTGTTAGTTTAGGGTTCCCACCGTTCACATTTTGAGTACCTGCCAGCTAAGGGTCACTCACAGCTGTCCTTACCAGTGGCGCGGTATTGACACCCTTCCAGTTGGGGCAGAGATTAGACCCCAACTTAGCTATATGCGTTATTGGGGCATGTCGGTCAAAAAACTACCTCCCAAAGTTTCAGTCCCAGTTTCAGTAAAAGAACTCAGATAGTTCTTCAGATTTTAGTATATCAAGACTGTCAGATACAGTTAATTCAGTTACAGAACGGAATACAAATAGTTCCATTAGATTCTGGACTGTCAGACACAGTCATCTATGTTATCAGAATTTCAATATTTGTCATGCTAGATATCAGTAGATCATGTATTAGTGTCCAGATCTAGATATCATGTAATCCCGATCTCAGTTACTATGGATGCATGTTTGCACTGTTACGTTCATATCAGTCAGTCAGTTAGAATCGTTCATGCATGTAAACCATTTTGCATTTAGCCTACCTCACTCGTATACTCAGTACTCCCTGTTGTACTGACGTATTTGTGCTATGGTGCTTTATTTCACGTTTCACCATAGGTTCACAGATACGAGCTCCAGATCAGCAGTAGCGGTAGCCTTCCAGTCGCAGAGTTGCAGTGAGTCCTCATCCATTCGTGGACGATATTATTTATTTTATTTATTAGTTCAATTCAGTTTTGCTAGATGGAGTTAGTTGGAGACATGTTCCTTCAAGTCTTTATTCAGACTGTATTTAGAGGCTTTTAGATTTAGCTCAGATTTGATTTAGATTTCAGTTGTTTTGGGTATTCGTTATCCCATATGGATGTTATGATTTGTCAGATATTCTATGCAGTTGAACCTTACGTCCTATTGTTCATGTTTTCCGCATTATTACGTCATATATTGCAGTATACAAGTACAGACATCAGTTATGGTTTAGGTTGTGGTCCCTCAGGATAATGGGCACCGTGTAGCGATCCGGTTCAGAAAATTGGGGCGTTACAATCTTGGTATCAGAGCCTAAGGTTCAATAGAGTCCTAGGAAGTCTGAAAGCCGCATCTAGTAGAGTCTTGTGCATGGGTGTGTTGCACACCACATTTATGTGCAAGAGGCTATAAGATGTTTTAGGAACAGTTTTCCTTCTTTCGGTATTCATATCGTGCTAGTGAGCATAATCTCATGTTAAACTCTCAGTCTAATCCGTTCTTCTCTTATTTCAGAATATGCCTCCAAAGAGAAAAACCAAGCCATCTCCTCAGCCCAAAGATCCTTTGGGCAAACATGTTTCTAATGCGGAGTTTAGGTCCACATTCACCATACTTGCTGAGTCTGTGGCTACCCAAAATGAACAGCCACCAGTTATTCCAGCCAATCCAGTGGCCAACTCAGCCACAGCTAGGATTAGAGACTTCACCTGAATGAACCCTCCATCTTTCTTTGGGTCAAAGTTTGATGAAGACCCTCAGGAATTCATTGACCAAGTCCAGAAGGTCATAGACATCATGGGAGTTACTTCTTGTCAGAGTGCCGAGTTAGCCGCATACCAATTGCAGGATGTTGCTCACACTTGGTACAAACAGTGGAATTTTGAGAGGTTAGAGGATGTAGGTCCTATAGAGTGGGAGGAATTTGTCACGACTTTATTAGACAGATTCTTTCCCCAAGAGCTGAAGGAGGCAAAAGTTCTAGAGTTTATCAACCTCAGGAAGGGAAATATGATGGTTAAGAAATATTCTCTCAGATTTACTCAGCTAGCCAGATATGCCCCTCATGTGGTTGCACACAATAGGGCTAAGATGAGCAAGTTCGTGTCAGGGGTGAATGATAGCGTGGTAAATAAGTGTAGATCTATGATGCTGATCAGTGATATGACTTTAGCCAGGCTTATGACTCATGATCAACAAATAGAGGAGCAGAAGGTTAGGACTAGGGAGAGGCAGAACAAGAGATCAAGGTCAGGTAGTTTCAATTTTGCTCAACCAAAATTAGAAGGAGGAAACCGTTCACAGTTTTGTCCTAAGCCAGCAATTCCAGCTCTTTCCTCCGCTAGTGCCCTAGTGTTGAAATTCATAGACGGAAATAGAGATCGAGCACTAGGCTTTAAGTCTCAGGGCAATGTCAGCAGTGCCCGAACTAATCCCCTGTGTCAGACTTGTGGTAAGAACCACAAGGGTACCTGTAGAGCTAGTAGCAATGTTTGTTTCAGTTATGGCAAGCCAGGCCAAATGATTAGAGAGTGTCTGTAGTCGGGTCAGCAAAATCGCTCCACAGCCCAGTTTGGATGCCCAAATCAGCAGAGTGCCGCTTCTAGTGCTACTAGTGGGCAACGCCCAAACAGACTCTATGCTCTTCAGACCCGATAGGATCAGAAAAATTATCCTGATGTCGTTATTGGTATGTTATAGATTTTCCATGTTCATATTTATGCTTTGCTAGATCCATATGCATCTTTGTCTTTTGTTACTCCTTATATAGAAGGCGATTTCGCAATCAGTCCCAAAATTTTAGCAGATCCCTTTTCAGTCTCTACCCCAGTGGGTAAAACCATCATAGCTCAGCGGGTATACAGGAACTGCCCGATTATGATATTTTATAAAGCCACGTCAGCAGATTTAGTCGAGTTAGAGATGAGTTATTTTGATGTCATTCTCGGCATAGATTGGCTTCATTCCTGCTATGCCACTGTTGACTACAGAACCAGGGTAGTTCAGTTTCAGTTCCCGATTGAGCCCGTCCTAAAGTGGGAGGGTAGTACTTCATCTTTCAGGGGTCAGGTTATTTTCTACCTCTGAGCAAGGAAAATGATTTCTAAGGGGTGTGTGTATCATCTCGTGCATATTAAAGATTCCAGTTCTGAATCTCCTAGTCTTGAATCAGTCCCAGTTGTAAATGAGTATTCAGACATGTTTCCCCAGGCATTCCTCCCAAAAGGGAAATAGACTTCGGCATTGACCTTATTCCAGATACTCAACCTATTTCTATTCTGCCATATAGAATGGCACCAGCAGAACTCAAGGAACTGAAAGATCAATTAAAAGATCTCTTAGATAAGGGATTCATCAGGCGCAGTGTATCTCCATGGGGTGCACCAGTCTTATTCGTCCGCAAGAAAGACGGTTCTCTCAGGATGTGTATTGATTACCGTCAGCTCAACAAAGTTGCGGTCAAGAACAAGTATCCTCTTCCCAGCATAGATGACTTGTTTGACCAACTTCAGGGTGCCAGTTATTTCTCCAAAATAGACCTCAGATCAGGCTACCATCAGCTTAGAGTTAGAGAATATGACATCCCGAAGACAGCTTTCCGTACTCGATATGGTCATTTCGAGTTTCTAGTTATGTCATTTGGTCTTACCAATTCCCCAGCTGCTTTTATGGACTTGATAAACCGTGTGTTCAAGCAGTACTTGGCCATGTTTGTCATAGTCTTCATAGATGATATCCTGGTCTATTCCCCCACAGAGTGTGATCATTCAGACCATCTTAGGATTGTTCTTTAGATTCTCAGAGATCACCATCTATTCGCCAAATTTAGTAAGTGCGAGTTTTGGCTAAGATTATTAGCATTCCTTGGCCATATTTTTTCCGATGATGGAATTAGAGTAGATCCTCATAAGACCAAAGTGGTAAGAAACTAGCCTCACCCTATCTCTCCATCAGATATCAGGAGTTTCTTGGGATTAGCTATCTATTACAGACGGTTTGTCGAGGGATTTTATTCTATTGCATCCCCCATGTCCAGATTGACTTAGAATAAGGTCAAGTTTCAGTGGTCAGATCCTTGTGAGAAGAGTTTTCAAGAGTTAAAGACTCGACTCACCTCACCTCCAGTTCTAGCTCTTCCAGATGGTTCAGACGGTTTCATAGTCTATTGTGACGCATCTAAAGTGGGTTTAGGTTGTGTCCTCATGCAGCATGGTAAGGTCATATCCTATGCCTCCAGACAGTTAAATCCCATGAGAAGAATTATCCTACTCATGATCTTGAGTTAGCATCTTTAGTATTTGCCTTAAATATTTGGAGGTATTATCTATACGGAGATCATGTAGATATCTTCACAGATCATAAAAGTCTCCAGTATGTATTTTCTCAGAAATATCTCAATCTTCGTTAGAGAAGGTGGTTAGAGCTTTTGAAAGATTATGACATGAGTGTCCTTTACCATTCGAGAAAGGCCAACTTTGTGGCCGACGCTCTCAGTAGACTCTCCATGGGTAGTGTTTCTCACGTTGAGGATAGAAAAAAGAAGATAGCTCAGGAAATCCATCAGCTCGCCAGACTAGGTGTTCGCTTAGTTGATTCTTCGGAGGGTGGTGTAGGTGTACAGAGTAGTTCAGAGTCATCTCTAGTTTCCGAGGTGAAATAAAAGCAAGACAAAGATCCTAGCCTTGTCAAGCTAAAAGAGTCAGTTCTGAATCAGAGAGTAGAGGTTTTCTCTCAAGGGGGAGATAGGGTTCTTCATTGTCAGGGTCGTCTGTGCATTCCAGGTGTAGATGACTTAAAGCAATGGATTCTTGTAGAAATGCATGGTGTACGATACTCTATTCATCCAGGGGCCACTAAGATGTACCGCGACCTGCGGGAAATCTATTGGTGGAGTGGGATGAAGAGAGATATTTCAGATTTTGTGGCTAAGTACTCTACATGTTAGCAAGTTAAGATAGAGCATCAGAAGCCTAGTGGACCCATGCAGGAGTTCACCATTCCTACTTGGAAGTGGGAAGAAGTGAACATGGACTTCGTAATGAGTTTGCCTCAAACTCATCATCAGCATGATTCAGTTTGGGTTATTATAGACAGTATAACCAAGTCAGCTCATTTCCTTCCAGTTCATACCTCTTATTCTGCCGAGGATTACGAAAAACTCTATATCAGGAAGTTGGTCAGATTACACGGTGTTCCATTATCTATTATTTTAGACAGAGGTACCCAGTTTATCTGTCACTTCTGTAAAGCGTTCCAAAAGGGTCTTGGTACCTAAGTCAATCTCAGTATAGCCTTTCATCCTCAGATAGATGGTTAAGAAGAAATGACCATTCAGACTCTTGAAGATATGCTAAGGGCGTGTGCAATTGATTTCAAGGGAAGTTGGGATGACCACTTGCCTTTGATTGAGTTTGGATACATTAATAACTATCATTCTAGTATTAAAATGGCTCCATTTAAAGATCTCTATGGAAGTAGGTGTAGATATCCAATTGGTTGGTTTGAAGTTAGTGAGGCCTCAGTCATAGGTCCTGACTTGGTTTTTGATGCCTTAGAGAAAGTTCAGTTGATCAGAGAGAGACTCTGGGCTTCTCAGAACCAAAAAAAGTCTTACGCTGGTGTTCGTAGAAAGGATCTCATGTTTGAGATTGATGACTATGTCTATGTCAATATCTCTCCCATAAAGGGAGTGAAGAGGTTCGGTAAGAAAGGGAAACTCAGTACCCGCTATGTCGGTCCCTTCAGGATTCTCAGTCGTTTAGGCAAGGTAGCTTATGAGATTGAATTGCCTTCAGATTTAGCCTCAGTTCATCCGGTCTTCCATGTATCCTTACTCAAGAAGTGCATAGGTTACCTAGAAGTTGTAGTCCCTATTCAAAGCGTTGATGTTCAGAACAGTCTCTCTTATGAAGAGATTCCAGTCGAAATCTTAGACTATCAGACTCGTTGATTGAGGAACAAAGAGGTCCCTCTAGTTAAGGTTCTTTGGCGAAATCAATCCATCAAGGGAGCTACTTGGGAAGCAGAAGCAGATATGCGTACCAAGTATCCTTACCTCTTCTCCGCCGATTCAAATCAAGCTCAAGGTAATAGTTCAATTTAAGCTTATTCAGTTTCATATTCATGTTACCATTATAAACGTGGTATGTACTACTATTTCATACTCTATCATACATTCATGTATCAGTTCAGTTATAAAATCATGCATCAGCTATGCATTCTTGTCTTGAGAAACTCAGTTTATCAGAACACTCAGTCACGCATCCCTTTATCAGTTAGCCATACATCAGATATGCATGAGTTCAGTATATTCAGCATGTCAGTCATGAAGTCATGTCTTAGTCACTCATGTTCAGTTCATGTTGATTTATTATTTTGCCTCTTAGTTAGTTTCATTCGAGGACGAATATTCTCAAGGAGGAGATATTGTAATACCCGTGCTTATTCTTATCTAGAAATCATCTCAAGGATGCTAGTACTTGCTTTGAAATACAAATTTATTTTTGAAACCGTGGTATTTTTTAGATTTCTACTTTCTATCACGTGGGAAATTGAGTTAGTTTTTTAACGATACCAATTTTGTCTAAATCCGACATCAGACGAGGAAGTTATGGATGTTTTACTCAGAACTGACCGAAATGCTCAAGTGCGACATCCAAGTTGATGGACCGCCAAACAAGTGATGGACCTCCACTTTGACCATCACATCCAAGGTAGTAGGGCCACGTTCTAGATAAGGATAAACGGACGAGTTGACGGACCGTCAGAATTTTGACGGACCGGCATCCAGGCCGTCAACTCTTATCTAGTGAACCCCATTTTTGGTCCATGTATGACGGTCGAAATGACGGACCGTTAAGTTCCTGACGGGCCGTAAGTTGGGTCTTCACACTCCATATTTCAGTTTACTTCCAGGCCATTATAACAGAGGTATTTTGGTCACTTACCACTCACCTATATATACCCAGATGAGTCCGAATTCAGCCATTTTGCTTATTATTATTTCACAAACAAAAACTAGGGTTTCTCTCTAAATTTAATCTCCAAGAACAAGACCCAATCTTCTTCAAAAATCAAAGGATTTAAAATCTTTCATGTTCGAAAACATCAAGAACCTTGAGTCAGGTATTCGTAGTGTTCATCTATTGATCTATTTCATTCATAGAGCTCAAGAACCATGTTTTAAATATTATTTTGTGATTGTCTTGTTGTGATATGAGCATATACATGTTGATGATTGTTGTTTAAGTTTCAAGATGATATCTAAAGGTGATTTCATGAAGTATATGTGTTTGTTAGTTGAAACCCATGATCCTTATGTTGCTAAATATGGTGAAATTCATGAACACACTTAAGCTAAAAGAATGCATGCAAAGTGTTTGATAATATGCCTAGATTATAGAATTCATGTCCCATGATTTAATAGTTCTTAAATGACAAGTCCATTCTCTATGCTTTTCTATTTCCCATGAATTCCATGTGAGTGATATGCGTTGTTGTTGTGACATGGATTGACCATGATATTGAAGCTATGCAAGTATATACATGTTGTATGAATTTCCCTTCCATGAATAAGATGTTGAGAACTATGCTTAGTGTGAAATCCCCTACTCATGATATGGTAAATTGTAGACTCTACTGTAACGATCAAGTCAGTCATGTGTGTCAGATTCCTTCTATCTAGTCCTGAGGGTGCTTGTACCCAAAAAATATAGTTGTGTGCCTAGTGCCATGTTATTTTATCATGATAATCTCAGTCAATCCATGATCTATACAACTCAATCGGGCATGTGACTCAGTAACCTCGGAAATCTCATGATATTAGTTAATTCTCAAATAGTAGCACAATCTATCAGTCAGCTAAAGTCAGTGACCCAGTCCATGTACCGTCAGTTAAATCACGTTCAGTCTCTTTATATGGGAGTAGAAGTTAGCATCGAGTGAACCTAAGGATGGGAACTCACCTTCCAGTTTAGGGTGTGATTCTTAGTAATAATCCTTGTGTTCCAAAACTACGTAGCCAGCGTAGGTTGAGACATCTTAACCTATCAGATTACGGTTGATGAGGTATCTTAATCCTTCCGTTTAGGGTTCCCACCATTCTTATTTTGAGTACATGTCATCTAAGGGTCACTTACAACTATCCTTATCAGTGATGCGGTATTGACACCCTTCCAGTTGGGGCAGTGATTGGACCCCAACTTATCTATATTCGTTATTAGGGCATGTCGGTCAAACAACTACCTCCCACAGTTTTAGTCCCAGTCTCAGTAAAAGAACTCAGATAGTTCTTCAGATTTCAGTATATCAAGACTATCAGATACAGTCAATTCAATTATAGAACGGAACACAGATAGTTACATTAGATTCAAGACTATTAGACACAATCATCTATGTTATTAAAATTTCAGTATTTATCATGCTACATATCAGTAGATAATGTATTAGTGTCCAGATCTAGATATCACGTAATCACGATCTCAGTTACTTCGTATGCATGTTTGCACTCTTACATTTATATCAGTCAGTCAGTTAACATCGTTCATTCACGTAAACCCTTTTGCATTTAGCCTACCTCACTTGTATACTCAGTACGCCCAGTTGTACCGATGCATTTGCGTTATGGTTCTTTATTTCACATTTTACCATAGGTTCACAGATACGAGCTCCAGATCAGTAGTAGCGGTAGCATTCCAGTCGCAGAGTTACAGTAAGTCCTCATCCATTCAAGGATGATATTATTTATTTCATTTATTATTTCAGTTCAGTTTTGCTAGACGGAGTTAGTTGGAGACATGTTTCTTTAACTCCTTATTCAGACAGTATTTAGAGGCTTTTAGATTTAGCTGCAGATTTTATTTAGATTTTAGTTGTTTTGGGTATTTGTTACCCCATATGGATGTTATGATTTGTCAGATATTCTATGCAGTTGAACCTTATGGCCTATTGTTCATGTTTTCCACATTATTATGTCATATATTGCAGTAGACAAGTATAGATATCAGTCATGGGTTAGCTTGTGGTCCCTTGGGATCATGGGCACCATGTAGTGATCCGGTTAAAAAAACTGAGGCATTACATGGGGGAGACTATAACACTCTAGGAATTTGACCCTTGAAAATTTTCCTTGCTTTTGGACTCACTAGGCTTGGTACGACTCAAGTTTACCAATTGTAACCTTGAATATGACTTATGGGGTGTCTTAATGGTTCAATCGTATGCTAGGAAGCATGGTTGGATTGGCTACTACCCAAGATATGACTCACTAGGGTATGAGTCATATACGAGCATACAAGTTGTGTAGGGCAAGTCGTATAGTCCATAATTGTCTTGATCTTTTGGAGTCTGCCTTAGGTACGACTGGTGGATACGATTTGGGGTGTTACTTGTACACTTAGGTGTGAATTAGGGAGGTGGAGTCATAAAGAAACCAGTAAGTAAGGTCATGGCAAGGTGTAGGTACGAGCTGGGGTACCATACGTACCCTAATGTACAGGTGGTAAGGGGGAGTCGTACCCCTAGACGTAACTTGTTTTAATTTTAAGATAAGGGTAGTTTGGAAATTTCCTAATTCAAATACCTTATGTACTCACATTATATAACCTTTTGTAACATTCAATAACACCTGGTAAAGGATTAAAACACCTCAAATACTCTCTCAAACTCACTCTTGAAAGATTGGAGGCTAAGATTTCTTCATGTGTCTTCAAAGGGCTCAAAGGTTGAGATTTCTTCGGTCAATATTCATATATAAGGCATGTACTCCTTCCCTTAATGTTATTTTTCAACTAAAGTCATGTATATTGTGTTTTAAACATTAATTTATGAATCATGAATGGTGGTTTTTTGAATATATGTCGGAGGTCTTGATGCATATGGTTTGATATTGGTTTAATCTATATTTTTACAGATTCTTGGAAATGGTTTGAATATATGGTTATTGGTTGGTTATAATTTAACAAATGGGTCTTGAGTAACCCTAATTATGGTGGTTTATGCATTGGTTTTTGTCTTGGTAAAGGTATGCCCTCAACATGTTTGATAAAATGCCTCAAAGAATGTTTTGTCTCTATTATTGAACTTTCATTGGAACTCTTGCATGGTTTGGTTTGGTAATGGAACCTTAAATAGATTTTGATGGTTTTGCATAGTTTAAATGGTTTAAATTATATAAATTCTTTAAATGTGTGGCATGGTCTAAAATGGTTTGGAATGGTTTAAAGGGTAAAGGTTTTGGTGGTCATGGTTGGTCTATTTTGAAAACCTTGCAGCATACATGGAGATCCATCAAGTGAATGCATTAAGGGAATTGGTTTACATAGTTTGGAAAGGTATAAATATAAATGGTTATGCTTGTGGGGAACATGGAAGTCCCCTAAGTTGAAACACCCAAGAATGTGGCCTTGAAGAAAAAATTATTATGAGAATGATAACCAAGATACGATTTGACAAGCCAATCGTACCCTTGGATACGGGTCGTATCCACTCTCCCCTCCACATCTAGTATAAGTACATCCTAGTGATGTATCTCACTATCCTTTATACAACATGACCTATCCTTAATCGTATCCTAAGTATATAAGTCGTACCAAGTGAATCGTATAGAACTTGGACTTGAACCATGGAGTGGACTATTTTGTATACAGCTAGTGTATACAGTTAGGGAATGAGTATTACCCTTTGTATATGACTCAAGGGTGTCCACTCGTACCCTAACCAATGTAGAAAGACTAGGAGGAGCCTAGGGTATGATTTAGGGTACCAATCGTACCCTAGGGTACGATTGCTTAAGGAATCATATGGGGGAGTCGTACCCCCGAATGGGGTCACTTTTCAGCTTTTAACTAAGGGCCTTGTTATCATGTCCCTTGCCTAAAATCCTAATCTCTCTCACTATATAAGGCATTGTATCCTCCTAAGACCTCATTTTACATAACTCAAACATTCCAAAACACTCTCAAAGTTCTTGGAGCAAGATTGTAGGTTAGGATTTGAAGGGTGTGCATCTAGAGGCAAGAAGAGTCAAGTTGTCTTTGTGGATCTTCTTGTTTAAGGCATGTAACTCTTTCCCTTGTTAAATAAGTCTAAACCCATGTATTTTACACTAAAATTAGTTCGTGTATATGGTGATTTGGGAATCAAATAAAAAGGGTTTTGTTGCCTAATGGTGGATAATGATGATTCTTGTCTAGACTTGTGTTTATACATGTTATTGATGATGAATTGTACTTATGGGTTCTTGTTGTATGTGGTTTAATATTATAGTCTTGATTAACCTTAATCTTTATGATTTCTACCATGAGAATGGCCTTGTTAAAGGTAGGTACATAAGGTGTTTGTGAAAATGTCTAAGTGAATTATCTAGTCTCGTGTTTGTGTTGTTTGAAACTAGGGCAATGACCCAACAAGACCGAATGATTTATGAATGATAGTGTAAAGGTATTGTGAACCATGTATCATAAAATTGATGATATTGTTGGATTAATGACTAATCAGGGGTTGAAGCCCCTAACATGAAAATGAACTTAATGTGTGTGTTGAGCTTAAACGTGGTAAGAATATGGTGTAAGATTTCTAATGATATGTGAATGATTATATGGGTCTTGATGATCATAAATGTACTTAATGATGAGTGAAACTAAGGCATTTAGTCTATTGAAGTGATTAGTGGTTAAATGGTGTTGTGAAGGTCAAATATGTGTCTATGGAATAGTCTAGTGAATGTGAACTAGTCATAATAATGACTAGATGAATGTGAATACTTGTGTATGCTTGGTAAAGACCTTGTTGGCCATGTATTGAGTCACAATGATTGTAAATACTTAGCAAATGGTTGATAAGAACCTTGTTAATTATGTAATGGACTAGCTTATGGCTTTAAAAGGGGTGATGGACATATAAGTATGAATGGTTGATAATTGGTAATGTGTTAATGTTTCTTCCCAGGGAATTTGTTAAACTATGTCCATGTTGGTTTTATGGCTAGTAAAAGAGGTTCAATTCCCTAAACTTGAATTGAAATTATGTGTGGAACTAAAGTATGGCATAGAAATGTTAATAAAGAATGAATGAGTTAGTAAGGGTCTTGATAACCGCCGATTGAATTGAATAATGACTATAATTGTGGCGTTGTCCTAATAAAGTATTTAATCGATAAATATTTCCATGAAGACCTTATGGTCCCGTGTAGGTCTTGATGACCACAAATTGAATTGTATGATAAAATTTGTTAAGGCTTCAGGCTATTAAAATGGTCGAGCAATGAAGGCTCCCATAAAGACCATGTGGCCATGTATCATGTTGAATTGGCTATATGAGCTAGATTCCTTAACTGTGAAATGAATTGGATGAGTGTAAATGTATGAACTAATGGGTCAAGAGTTGAAATGGCGACTAATAACGATGAGTGATTCAAGTTCCTCGTCTAATGATATGACTAGTGATTCAAGTTCCTAGTCCCATGAAATGATGGGTGGTTAGAGTTCCTCGTCTAATGACACGGCTAGTGATTTGAGTTCCTTGACCGGTGATATGACTAGTAATTCGAGTTCCTCATCCGAAGTGATCTCTTAAGGTTAAAATAACTCATCAAATAAAATGGCTAGTGATTCGAGTTCCTAGACCGGTAAAATGACTAGCAATTTGAGTTCCTAGTCCAATGAAACGGCGAGTGATTCGAGTTCCTCATCTAATGAAATGACGAGTGATTTAAGTTCCTCATTTAATGAAATGGCTAGTGATTTGAGTTCCTATCTGATAAGATGGCTAGTGATTCGAGTTCCTCATCCAAAGAGATGGCTTATGGCCCAAGTTCCCCCTTTCCCCACCTAATGAAATTGGTTTAATTGGTTAACTGTGTTGACCCAGTCAAAGGTAGTGTGTTAGTTGAGTTGGTTTGGGTTCAGATCCCCTTTCACTAATGTAGCGAAGAAGTTTAAGGTTATAAAATTAGTAAGGTGGAAGATTGGAAGTTCTTCACTCCATTTCTCATGAATGAATGAATTAAGAATACATGCCAAGTATTGATTTTCCTTTGGAATCATAATATGAACATGTCGTGTATGTCTACATGTATGAGTATGTGTTTAAGAATGTGATTAAAGTTCTAAGCCTAATAAGAGCGGTTAGAACCTAAGTGTGGAATATCGCAGTTCTCCACTTTATGTATCATGATTGAAGAGTTTAAGAATGTTGTTAAGTCTTGATATCTTGTTGGCATGTGATATGTATCGACATGTAAGGATAAGTTTGTGAATGTTATTGAATATGATATATCGACATTTTGTTGAATGATGATGTTATTTGATCCTTATCCTTGAGTTACATACTAGAGCTCCAACCGTTAACCATCTCCGAATGTTATGTTCCAACGCGACATAGGGCCAAAGCATTTTATTCTTCTTCTACACAGTGAATAGGTGTTTGAGAAAATTCCTGCATTGACCTTGAAGTGGTGATCTTCCATACTCCAGAAGACCTACGTCTCATAGTCACATTACTACAAGTCATAGACTTGTATAGATTTGGTACTTGGCTATTGTCAGGGGCTTGTCCCGAAATATTATTGACTTCATTTCGTTAGAATTTTTGTGGATTATTATTGACATGGTTATTTTGACTATACCATTGGCGTTAATAAAATATTAGTTAATGTCTAGGTACTATCTATTGGACTTATATTTTTGCTATCTTATTATAAGGTCGGGATTCACCCAACCCTTGTGGTTGTTGTGATGATGATTAGGTTGGGTTAAAGAGGCAACCTCCTGTTCATGTGGGCTCGAGGTGCCCATACGACATATCCTAGTTTTAGGGCATTTCAAGTTGGCATCAGAGTCAGGTTCATGGTCAGTTGGGAGTCCATAAAGCCATGTCAAGTGGAGCCTCTTTTAAATGTGTGAAGTGCACCACATTTATAAGAGAAGTTATTAGTCTTTTAGGAATGTTTTCCTTTCTTGTGTTTTAATCTCAATCTATATTGAGTCTAAGGTCTTAGATTCCTCTGATTTCTACTTGATCATATTTCAGACTATGTATCTAAGAAGATTTGACTTTTAAGCAAGTTCTTTTGTCCCAACTAGGGGAAATATGGACAAAGCTCATCCAACTTATGGGATTCAGACCCGGTCAAGGGTCGTGATATTTGATTGTCCTCACGGGGTTCCACCTATCCACACTAACCCCACTATTAGAGGTGACCTTTCTGCTCATTTGCCTAAAAATATTGGGATCCATTGCTCCTTTGCTCAGTTGGCTTAGGATGGTGGAAATTATTCCAAGAGAAGGTATTAGGCGAGTCCTAGTTGTCACTCCATGACTAGTGCTCCCTTTCTGAACCTGTTAGGATACGGATGTCTTCAGATTGGTGATGCTCATAGGGAACAAGGTGCCCAACATCAGGTCAGCGGGGCCCAATTCTCATTTACATATCCTTCTTATCGGTTTAGTGGTTGATCACACTGTGGTTATTACGATAAGGGAAAGGTTCGGTATTTTATATGTGATCAATTAAGTCACATGCAATGGGAATGTCTTGTAAGGATTATCGCTTGGGATAGAAAGATGTCGGTTACCACTTCTCTAGATCTTACACCAAGGGGTGCTGCTTCTAGCTCCGACATTAGTAGGGACTGTCTTAATTCTCTTACCATCCCTCGGGTGCTCGAGGCATCTTAAAATCCTGGCATGGGTATGTTGAAAATTTTCCCTCATGATGTGTATTGTCTGCTTGATCTAAGGTCTACTCTTTTTTATATGACCCCGTATGTGGCCGTGTATCTTGATTGTGGTCCTGAGAGTCTGTCTGTTCCCTTTTCTATTTCCACCCGGGTCAGAGACACTATGATTGTTAGAAGGGTCTATAGAGGGTGTGTGGTATCTGTTGGTGGTAGAAGGACCCTTGTAGATTTGATAGAGTTTGGCATGATTGATTTTGATGTCGACCTAAGGATAGATTGGTTGCACTCTTTCTATGCTTCCTTAGATTGTAGGACCCATAGGGTCATGTTTAACTTCCCTAATAAGCCTGTCATTATACGGGAAGGTGGTTTCTTAGTGCCTAAAGGGAGGTTCATTTCTTTTATCAAAGCAAAGTTGATTTCAAACGGGTGTTTGTGTCATTTGGTTTGAGTTAAAGATTCTAACTTAGAAGAGTCTCTTTTAAAACCCATTCCTATGGTTAATGATTTCCTTGTCATGTCCTCTAGGTTTACCAATGTCTCGGCGGCATTCATGGGCTTGATGAGTAAGGTCTTCCGTCCATTCTTGGACATGTTTGTCATTATCTTCATTGATTATATATTAGTGTATTCTAAGATGAGGCAGATCATGTAGATCACCTCTATACCGTGTTGCAAACTTTGAAGGATCAACGTTTATATGCTAAGTTACCCAGGTGTGAGTTTTGTTGAAAGTCATAGATTTCTTGGTTATGTTATCTGTTTCTAGTTGTGGGATGATGTTAGATCCCCAAAAGGTATGCAGTGGTGTGTCTTTGGTGCCCATTCCTAAGGACTCCTTCGTTTGTATATTTCGTCCTGATTGGTCTCATTTGTGACCTAGGTGGTTACTATAAAGCCATTTAATGAGTTGATTTATTGACTTGGGTGGTATGATGGTTAAAGGGGTTGAAGTCCCTAAGCATATAATTGCATTATGTTTGAACTAGAGCTTGGTGTAAGAATGTTAATGAAGAATGAATGGTTTGTAAAGTACTTGATGACCATAAATTGATTTGTGTTATGGTATGAACTTAGAGATTGGCCTATTTAAATGATTGGTTGTTAAATGGTTTTATAAAGATCATGCAGTCATATATGTAATGTTGAATTGTAGCCTTGGTAGATTGAATTGTCTAAAGGGTTAGAGTCCTTATGTGTTGAGTTAATTGGGTTTTAATGCATGGATAAAGGGTTAGAGTCCAAATTGTCTACAAGTAATGAGACGCCTTGTGTCCACTCGCTATACAAGGTGGCTTGTGGTTAGGTTCCACTTGTCATATAAGATGGCTTATGGTTAAGGTCAACTTGCCATATGAGATGGTTTGTGGTTAGTGTCTACTTACCATATAAGATGAGACAGTTTGTAGTTAGGGTCCACTTACTATATAATATGTGACGTCTTGTGGTTAAGGTCCACTTGCCACATATAACTTGATGGCTTGAGGTTCGGTTCCCTTGCCTAATGTAACGGGGAAGTTCAATGTTCTAAACTAAAAGGGTGGAAGGTTTGAGTCCTTCACTCCATGTTACATAATTGAGTACTTCAAGACGCATGTTATGACTTGTTCCTTGTTTTGGCACGTCATATGCCTATATATATGTGTGTGTACATTCATATAAGCCTATGTAGATATAAATGTTGTTGCATATGATGGTTTGACTTGGTTTTGATTAACTGCACCATTTTATCCTTGTCCTTGAGTTACATGCTAGCGCTCCAATCGTTAACCATCTTCGGACGCTATGTCCCCATGCAGCATAGGGGCCAGAGCTTCTTCTTCTCTTCCTGTACAGTGACAGGTGTTTGAGTGGTTCGTGTGTTGATATTGAAGTGGTGAGCTTCCATCCTTTGGAAGGCTTACATTTCATAGTCTCATTATCTATGTCATAGACTTGCTTTAGATTTGGTTTTTGGCTATTGTTGAGGGCTTGTCCCGACATATTACAGACATCAAATTTGTAGAGACTTTGTGGATGACTATGGACTTGGGTATGCTGGCTAGTTGTTGATATTAATGGATTTATTAGTTGCTTCTTAAGCTATGATTGTAATCTTATATCCGCTATCTTATTTTATAGCCGGAGTTCATCCAGTACTTATAGATTGATGTGATGGTTAGGTTGGGTTAACGGGGAGATCTCCAATCCTTGTTGGGCTTAAGATGCCCATACCACAAGGCCCGATTTTGGGTCATGTCACGTACGCGATGGCAAACTCAGATTTTCCATCTAAAGTAGTTTCAACCAAAAATGAGTCCCACACCTAAAATTTTAAATTTCCAACTTTTCTACCAATAGGTCAAAATGAGCTTGGGTGCATTGGGACCCAAACCAAAGGTCTACCTAGCCTAAAAAAACGATATTCTGGGGCTATTGACACAGTCAAAACTTGTATCCGAGGTCATTTCACTAAATTTTTCACTCGGTGGCCATTTGAAACCAGTGAAGACTTCAAAATGGAGAATTGGCTAAAAACACAAAACGAACAGCCCAATAACCAAAATGTTAGTCTCAGTAAGTCATAAATGAGTTGGGGAAGCTATGCAAAATCTCTAACGGCAATAATAAGCGGAAATATGGAAAATGACCTCAAGGGTCATTACATTAACAAAAAAACCTAAGTAACTTGAATATTTTCATCGTTTTAAGCGTCGAAAGTGCTTTGAATTCATAGCACATGAATAATCATAGCGGGGACTAATGTTAGCATACTTAGGGTTTCTAACAATACATCTAATCATGAGTTAATCATGCATAATAATATAATCGTAAGATTAAAGAGCCAGAATCATAACTCAATCCTCAGCATCAGATCATTAACAAAGCATCCACAAACTAGTCATAACAATGATCATAAAAATAATAATAACAATAGCGACGACAATGCAAGTAACCGTACAATCAAGACAAACAATACCTAATCGAGCCTTTCAAAAACCCCAACCACCCTAGGATCAGAAGGTTCAATCAACATACAACATACAACACACCACAAGCCATTATCATTATCCATACCTCTGCAACCCCCCATAAGGATGATAGATATAAGCGCATGCTGGTAATAGGTAATGCGTATACTAAAATGAATGCCAAGATATAATTTGTAACACCATAACAAATCCAAATATCATAAAAAGTAGTTGGATTTGAACCAATTAATATACAAATATGCGCATCATCATAATCATCCTCCGGCCTTGCTGGGCATATAAGCATATCATGATTATCATCCTCCGTCCTTGCCGAGCATATAAGCATATCATCATAGTCATCTTTTGACCTTGATGGGTATATAAGCATATCATCATAATCATCCTCCGGCCTTACTGGGCACAAAAGTATATGTATATATATTATCAATACTATAATCTATCATCGGGTTTTACCCAAAATTTATATTATCAATACCATCATGCTCCTCCGCCCCATACCAAAGAGATATGTATATAGATATATAATATGTGAACGGACTTAAGTCATTGCTAAAAAGAGAGTAAATCCGTAAATTTATTACCCGAGGTAAACGTCGGGACTAAATGATTATAAAAGTGTAGAAATGGTCAGAATTTCTCATGACTGAAGTAAATAGTAGTATCAGAATCATAGATCGGGATTTTTCTCGATCAAATCTTTAAAACATCATTTCCAAATCTCTTTACACATAGTTTATTCATTAAGACAATGCAATTATTTTTATGAAGAAGTCCATTTTTAAGATGAAAAATGGGCTTAAACCCCTATTTAGGAAAAACAGTAATAAAATATATATTTTAGATGGAATCGTGTCATTTATTGATTTAATGATCATGAATGTACCAAGTCTATTCAAATGATGGAACCATAAGTATCAATATAACTTTAACTACTGCCACACCTTTACCAGGATGAACACTCCTCGGATGTCCAATCGATACCATAACACAACCTGGGGCCCAATAATGTGTCCGAAATAATTACAACATCATAATCACGGCCCTAGGACCATATAAATATCCAGAACCCATATCAATAATCATATCAATAAGCCATCTCATATCTATAAGACATAGTATATCTATGAGGCATATCATGTCTATAGGTCATATTATCTCTATAAGGCATATCACATCTATAGGCCATATTTTATCTATATGCCATATCACATCTATAGGCCACATTATATCTATAAGCCATATCATATCTATAGGCCACCTTATAACTATAAGCCATCTATAAGGCATATCATATTTATATTGTATCTCATATCTATAAGTCATATATCATAACTATGAGGCATATCATATTTATATTATTAAGTATGTCGATAGACCATACCATAAATCAAATCCAAAATCTATATCCATGCTACAAGCCATTAATCATAATCTAGTAAAAACCATATCATTCACCAAGTAATGAAGTAACTTTATACTAAAGGCTCAATAGTCTCAACAATTTCTAACATGTGTAAATAAGTCCACAAGGGCTAACACAAGTCTTTGGCCTAAGGTGGGCCAAAGGCACCAACTTCAAATCCTCAAATTCCATATTTAGGGAGTTTCTACCTCGGACTAGTCTAAGGTATCTAAATTGATTTCTAGATGGTACATAAGCCATAATTAGCACTTAGATAGGAATTCCACCTAGAACATGAGCAATTAAGTCAACTCCGCCTAAATTATGATTTCAAGGTTGATAAATAGTCCATATAAGGATATCCATACTAATCACGCATCCAACACTTAAGCTACATCCCAAATCTAGGGAAATAGCACAATCATTCTACGAACTAGCTCAATCTATGAAGAAAGAAAAAGGATCCTAAAGTGTACTAAGCATTTTAGCTTACGAGTCAATTCACCCATCTAATCCCCAAAACTCAATATTCAAGACTAAGTCACGGTGTTCTACCCATAATCAATCTTAACATTCACATTCACATGCAATATATAAAACACATCATCTTGTGAAGAAAAGTAGATGGAAGCTTACCTCAAAGCCGAACCACAAATCCTTGAATCATCCAAAAAAATGTTTGTCTTCACTCCACGATCTCAGAATGTCGCTACACTATCAAACTTGTAATCTACATGTAATTAGGAGTAAAATGAGACCCATATTTCTATATAATAGGTCAGGTCAAATTTTGGGTCAAGAACAGGCCCGTTGGGCTCGTAAACAAAATCAAAAATTGAACCCCTCACGAGGTCCCTCAAAGGACAAAAAAGTTATATTCAAAAGTTTAACACAAACGGAGTACAAATCGGGTCTCAAATCAACCCTTACAGTTTAAGAATTCAAAGCCCTAATTTCTAAAAATTTATCAAGAAATCAAAGGAATCTTACCATGAATTCGAATGAAAATCATGAAATAATTGATAAACAACCTCCCCAAATCATCTACAAGCTATAATTCCAAGCTCTCTCAACTTCTAGGGTTTAGTTCTCTTGGAAATAGATGAGAAAATAGCAAAAACAAGCTGAGAAAAGGGTATTTATACCTATTCTAAGTTCTCGAGAGTCACTATCATGACTCGATAGTTGCTATTGCCATACAGGGCCTCAGACTCAGAAGTTGCAATCTCTATATTTACCACTGCGATCGCAGTTCTAGTTGACTGGTAAGGGAGTAGCATTCACGACTTGAAGTGTCACGATCGTGACACTTATTGGTGCTGCCAGATTGCGATCATGATCCAAGGCTCACGATTGCGGGTGCACTAGATCACAGTTGAGACTTGGAATTCTTAAAGTCTCCGCCAAGCCCTCGAGATTCATTCAAAATCTCGTATACACAAATGGACTACGTAACCATACAAAATTTGACATTCTAGACTTAATGACACAGTCAAAATTTCCTTCCGAGGTTGTTTCGATAAAATATTGGTTCTACACCTAATTTCCAATTTCTTAACTTTTCAATCAATAGGTCGAAATGAGCTTGAAAAAGTCCACTAGCCTAAGATTGATATTTCGGAGCTGATGGCACTGCCGAAATTCTCATCCAAGGTCATCTATTAGAAGTTTTGGTCCGACACCAAATCCTAAACAATAAAAGCTCCAAAATAGGGAAATGGGCCTAAATTCCAAATAAACTATCCGATCATCAAACCGACTGTTTCGACAAGTCTATAAATGACCTGTAGCTATTATAGAAAGCTCAAAAAGTCAGAAATATGCGTAAATCAAGAAAATAACCTAGAGGGTCATTACAATATTCACTACTAAAAGGACTTTCATCCGCGAAAGTCAATTGATTGAAAGATGTCAAAAGATTGAAAGGATGAGGTATTGGGACTGCATGCTCTGGGCACAACTTCCCAGATAAACTCTAAAAGAGGAGGACACTTCCAAGGGATTTTGCCACTGTATCCCTTTTTCAATCAGCTCTTTCAATTTACTTCAAAATAGCCAAAACTCAACCTCCACCACCAACTGGTGTCCAATCAAACTAAAAAAGGCTAATGCATGCAAATTCAAACCATAACACACTAGTACGTTCTCGATACCTGCATAAATAAATAAAGGCTCATTCAAGCCAAAAAAAAACTAAGGTATGAGTCATACAACCAACTCAAATCCAAATATAACCTTACTTTACCATTCCCTACCTGCTATCCATCCTAAACTAGGAGGAAAATCACCTAAGTCCTACCCGTGCAATCTCACCATAGAAAACTCAAAGAACCAAAACTAATCTATTGAAAGTCCATATGTCAGGCATCAGAATAAGCCCATACAGAGCTACTTGGGCTCACAACATAGATAACCGAGGGGTACAATCAAGTTAATGCTACAACTAGTCTGAATAATCCTAGAAAATAAAATCTAGGAGTCCTGGCACAACTACTTACTACAGAACGATCCCTTCCAGGATGTCCAATCAACAAAGAAAGAAGCCAAGCTGAATCCAACTCAATTATACTACTCCTATTGAGTATATCAGTTGAGAATCTCAAAGAAAACTAAAGACCTGAGGTCAAAGATAAAGGAACTAATATCGGATCCATGGTTTATCATCTGAACAACTATAAACTATAATCCATCCAAAGTCGAAAAGACCGAATAGGTAACCATGGAGTGGGCTCAACAATCCCATAGATGAAACCCAAACTGGGATAAATCTAAAATGAAGGCTGCACTCAGCTATACAACTCCAAGATAAAATCTCAACACCAAGGATGAATCACTCCATCTCAAATACCCAAACCAAACCTGAAGACTGGTAGGCATTTATACTCCAAATCTCTATTCTAAGGCGTTAACTCAAAAACTAAGCCAATAAGTCTATATTACTGCCAATTACTCAAATACATCTTCGTATCAAAATCTTACATATCCTTTCTAAATCATACCAAGACATAATCGAAACATAGCGGAAGAACAAAATCACAATAGAGGATAAATCACTAGCTAAAAACACAAGAAATCAATTCCATATCTGCTGGAGGGCATGAATTGTCAAAACATACTCAAGAACTCCCCAAGGCTGAAACTCACACTATAATAGCAAAAATTTAGCAACTCAAAAAAATACAACTTTTGCCATAAACTAACCAGTCCAATACTCCATCTTGGAAAGAAGTACTCACAGGAAAATATCATCAAGGAGATGCACACTACCAAATCTTATTAGGATGAACAAACTATAAAATAGGGATTTCCTGAATCCACCCAAGTAGGACAATCATAACAAAAACAAACCATGAATCACCTTGCCAAGGAAGGAAGTTGTAACGCCCTGAGTCTGTACCAAATGCTACATGGTGCTTACGACCCCGAAGGACCACAAGCTAACCCATGATTGATATCTGTTGTGAGCACTGAAACATGATACTATAATAAGTACAAAATAATAGGCTAAAATGCCATAAGGTTCAAAACATCTAAAATACTGATAAAATATATCGTCTGTGATAATATTTATAACACTGAATACTAACTGAAAACTAATCTGAAAAGCCTCTAATGTGAAACTGTCTGAAGGTGGAGTTGATGGGACAATCCCCCAACTAACTCCATCTACTGAAATGTTGAGTCTACTGAAATAATGAAATAAAAGAATATCCTTGAATGATGAGGACTCACTACTAATCTACTGTTGCTGGCTAAATCTGAATCTATCTATGCATAGTCAGGAACCCGAGCGTCCGAACCTATGATATGAGACATCATAGCACAAAAAAAGAGTATGCGTCAGTATGTGAAATGTACTGGTATGCTAGATGAGGTAAGGCTGAATGCAAGGGTTCATATGCATGAATAATAACTGATTGTATGATATAGAGTAACTGAACTTGAGAGTAGATGGATGACTGATACTGCTGTAAATACTGAGTATGCATTAATGTGCATATAAATAAATACTATGACTAAGCTTTTCTGAAGCTAAGTCCTGAATTCTGATACTAACTAATATTTAAAGTTACTGATAACTGAATTACTGATACTGATTGACTGTATCTGGGTGTCCTGATTCTGTAGAACTGAACAGAGTTCTATTATGAAAACTGAGACTGGGACTGTGGGAGGTAATCATCTAACCGACATTCCCCAAATAAGATAAGATAACTGAGTTGAGGTGCAACCTGTGATCCCAGTTGGAAGGGTGTCATTACCATTCCATGGGTAAAGACACTGGAGAGTTACCCTCATCTGGTAGGTACTCTAATGAAACGAACTCTCATATGGTAGGTTAAAACACCTCATAAACCCTCAACTGGTAGGTTTGATGTCTCAACCTAGGCGGGCTACATAGTTCTAGGACACAAGGATTGCTTCTTAGGATCAGACCCTCTACTAACAGGTGAGCCCCCCTCCTTGGGTTCACTCGGTGCTGAATCCTACTCCCAAGTAAAAGACACTGAACTGAGTATACTGAACTGGACTGGACTGATACTGAGTTTTCCTGAGTTTTGTAACTGATTGAGTTCTACTAAGTTCTATAACTGACTGGGTTCTACTGATCATGACATGACTGAGATTCTATAACTGACACTGGCTCTAGGTACATAGATAAATTATCGGGTATTAAATACCCCTAGGACTCAATAGCATAAAGAATAAAGCATAATATACTCTTGAAAATTATAATAATGTACTTGTCCATAGTTCACTCATAGAGGTATTTAATCAAATACTTGTAATGCATCTACTTATACATAAATGGGGAATTCATGCTATCATCTTATAATGGAACTATTTCATTCGCATAGGCATTTTATCAAACACATGGGGAGCATAACTAAATCATTAAATCATAAACACTTAGGTTGACATGGTTTCAACAATCAACTTGCAAATTGAAGGGTTTATCATGAAGATCATGTAATTCAACACATACAACGATTAATTTCATAAAAGCATGTAATTTAATCATGAACATGAATTCAATTCAATTCAAGCATAGAAGTTCATAATTCAATAATCTTGTATTTTGAAAATGGATTCGTGGACTCTATGGGTGAAAGGAACCCATAGATGAACACCTAACATACCTTAATTGGTTAATTCTTGAAGGTTCTTGGAGAGACTCTTGATTTTTGCTCTTGTTTCTTGAAGCTATGGTTTAGCTCCATTTGCGAGAAAATGACTTAATCTTTGAATAAAGTGAATGAATAATGAGATAATGGGTTATTTAGGAGTAAATTTCATGTTTAGACTGATTAGGGTCGTGGAAAAATACCCATTTACCCCTGAGAAGGACATAAAAATTCATACTGAAAAACTCAATTTTGGGCCCTGGTGCGACGCACCGCTATCGCGCCAAGCCACTGGAAAATGACAACTGGGAATGTGGTTGGTGGTGCGACACGGTAAAATCACATTGCCATACTGGATAGGACCTAAAAGATTGGCACGACGCGGTACAATCACGTTGGCTTACTGAAAATTGACAAATGTGAAAATAAGCTTTAAGGTGATGCACCGGTATCGCGGTACCTCACTGGAAACTGACAATTGCCATTTTGGCATACACCGTGATGCGCTACTGTCCTAAATGACGGTGTTTAACAATTGAAACTTAAAATAGCCATAACTTCTTACTCGGTTATCGGATTTAGGCAAATTTTATATCATTGGAAAGCTAATTCAATTTCCTATGTAATGGCAGGCTCTAAACTAAAAAATACTGAGCGTTTCAAAAATTTTATATTGGATAACTCACAAACTGAGAATTGAGTTAAGCTTAAGAAATATGGGATATTACAATATCTCCCCCTTGGGAACATTAGTCCTCGAATGAGACTGATTAAGCTGAGACACTGATAGACTGAGTTTACACACTGAACATGCATATCTGATGCATGACTACATAACTGAACTACTGAAAAACTAAGCTCTTACACTGAACATGCATATTTGATGCATGGAATTTATGACTAAAGCTACTGACAAGATGGGTTTTCATACTGAACATGCATATCTGATGCATGAGTACATGACTAAACTGATTCATGAATGCATGACTGAATATGCAATGGTAATGGATACCAAGTTATAATTATAGTTGAACATGGAACTGAGTAAAGCTAAGAAAGACTGATACCTTAAGATATATCTGAGGTTGTGGAGAAGAGGTGAGGATACTTGGTCCGTATATCTTCTTCTGCTTCCCAAGTAGCTCCCTTTATGGACTGATTCTGCCAAAGAACTTTGACTAAGGGGACTTCTTTGTTCCTCAGTCTGTGGATCTGATGATCGAGGATCTGGACTGGAACCTCTTCGAAAGAGAGACCATTCTGAATATTTACATCCTCTAAAGGAACTATGACTGCTGGTTCACCAATGCATTTCTGTAGCAAGGAGATGTGGAATACTAGATGCACTGAGTCTAGGTCTGAAGGAACCTCAAGCTCATAAACTACCTTTCCAAAATGACTGAAAATTCTGTATGGGCCGATATATCGAGGACTGATCTTTCCCTTCTTGCCAAACTTTTTTAACCCCTACATGGGCGAGATTTTCAAGAACAAAAAATCACCAATCTCAAACTAGAGATCCTTTCTTCGCACATTTGCGTACGATTTCTGTCGGCTCTGGGTAGCCCTAAGTCTTTCTCTAATTAATTGAACCTTCTCTAAGGCATCGAACACTATAGAGATCTGCATTTCCTACTATAGAGAGCTTCAAATGGAGCCATCTGAATACTGGAATAATAGCTATTATTGTATGTGAACTCGATCAAAGGCAATTGGTCATCCCAACTACCCTTAAAATCGACAACACATGCTCTTAGCATATCTTTTAGAGTTTGAATGGTCCTTTCTGCTTGACTATCTGTTTGAGTGTAGAAGGCTGTACTGAGGTAAACTTAGGTACCAAGACCCTTTCGTAATGCTTTCTTGAAATGAGAGGTGAACTGGGTATCTCTATCTGAGATAATGAATACTAGAACTCCGTGTAACCTGACCAACTCTCTGATATAGAGTTTGGCGTAGTCCTTGGCTAAATAAGAAGTATGAACTAGCAAGAAATAATTTAATTTGGTCATCCTGTCTATGATAACCCAAATAGAATCATGATGAAGATGAGTACAAGGAAAACCCATCACAAAGTTCATGTTAACTTCTTCCCATTTCCATGTGGGAATACTGAACTCCTACATGGACCCACTAGGCTTCTAGTGCTCAATCTTAACTTTCTGACATATAGAGCATTTAGCTATAAATTCTGCAATATCCCTCTTCATCCCACTCCACCAATAGATCTCCTGCAAATTACGGTACATTTTAGTGGCCCCAGGATGAATCGAGTAACACGCACCATGCGCTTCTGTAAGAATTCATTGCCTCAAGTCATCTACACCTGGCACACATAAACGACCCTAGAAACGCAACACAACATCTACCCCTTGGGATAAAACCTCTTTTTTCTTATCTCTGGCCGACTCTTTCAACTTAACAAGTCTGGGATCTCTATCCTGCTTTTCCTTCACCTCGAAGACTAGAGAGGATTCAGAACTGTTCTAAACCCACACACTACCTTCTGTTGAATCGACTAAGAGGACACCTAGTTAGGCAAGCTAATAAACTTCCTGAACTAACTTCTTCTTACTGTCCTCAATATGAGCAACACTACCCATAGATAGTCTACTGAGAGCATCAGCCACTACATTGGCTTTGCCCGGATAATAAAGAACACTCATGTCATAATTTTTCAATAATTCTAACCACCTTCTCTGATGCAAATTTGAATATTTTTTAGAAAAGACATACTACAAGCTCTTGTGATCTATGAACACATCTGCATGCACCTCATACAAATAGTGCCTCCAAATTTTTAAGGCAAACACTACAGCTGTTAACTCAAGATCATGAGTCGGATAGTTCTTCTCATGGGGCTTAAGCTGTCTAGAGGTGTAGGCTATGATATTTCCTCTCTACATGAGGATACAACCCAAACCTACTCTGTATGTGTCACAGTACACAACAAACCCATTTGAACCATCTGGTAGAGTCAAAACTGGGATCGAGGTGAGTCGAGTCTTCAACTCCTAAAAACTCTTCTCGCAAGAATCTGACCACTGAAACTGGACTTTTTTCTAAGTCAATATGGACATGTGGGATGCAATAGATGAAAACCCTTCAACAAACTAATGGTAATAGCCAGCTAAACCTAAGAAACTCCTAATATCTGATAGAGAGATGGGTCTAGGCCAGTTTCTCATCACTTCAGTCTTTTGAGGATCAACTCTAATGTCATCACCGAAAATAATATGACCAAGGAATACTACTGACCTTAGCCAAAATTTACACTTACTGAATTTGGCGAATAGCTGATGAGTTCTGAGAGTCTGAAGTACTATTCTAAGGTAATCTGCATGACCATTCTCGCTACAAGAATAGACAAGAATGTCATCGATAAAGTCTATAATGAACATGTCCAAGTACTATTTGAACATGCAATTCATTAAGCCCATGAAAGCTATTGGGGAATTAGTAAGACCAAAGTACATGACTAGAAACTCGAAGTAACCATACCTGATTCTGAAAGTTGTTTTTGGAATGTCACATTCTTTGACTCTGAGTTGATGATAGCCTGATCTAAGGTCTATCTTAGAAAAGTAACTGGCACCCTAAAGTTGGTCAAATAAGTCATCGATTCTGGAAAGAGGATATTTATTCTTGACTGTGACTTTGTTTAACTAGCAGTAGTCAATACATATTCTGAGAGAACCATCTTTTTTATGTACAAATAGAACTGGTGCGCCCCATGGGGAAACACTGTGTCTGATGAATCCCTTATCTAGGAGATCTTTTAACTGTTCTTTTAACTCTCTGAGTTTTGCTGGAGCCATTCTATATGGAGGAATAGATATGGACTGAGTATCTGGAAGAAGGTCTATTCCAAAGTCAATTTCCCTAACAGAACGAACTCCGGGAAGATCTTCGGGAAACACATCTGTGAATTTATTTACTACTGGAACTGACTCAAGACTGGAAGTTTCTGAGTTAGAGTCTTTGACTCGCACAAGATGGTAGATACATCCCTTGTATATCATCTTTCTCACTCTAAGGTATGAAATCAACTTACCCTTAAGCGTTGAGGTACTACCTCTCCATTCAAGGACTGGTTCATTTGGGAGCTGAAAATGAATAATTCTATTTCTACAATCAACTGAGGTATTATATGAATGGAGCCAATCTATGCCGAGAATGACATCAAAATCTGCCATCTCTAGCTCTACAAGGTTTGTTGAAGTAACTTTCTGAGATATCATAATCGGATAGTTCTTGTATACCCATAGGACTATGATAGATTTACCCACCGGAGTAGAAACTAAGAAAGGCTCTACTATCATTTCTGGACTGACTTCGAAGTTAACGGTTGTATAAGAAGTTACGAAAGATAAAGAAACTCTTGGATCTAGCAAGGTATAAACATGTAAATGGAAGATCTATAATGTACCAGTGACCACATCAGGAGAATTTTCCTAATCTTGTCTGGACTGAAGTTCATAAATCCTATTTGGGCGTTGCCCACTAGTGGCACTAGAAGTGGCACCCTACTGATTCGGGCGACCTGACTGAGTTGAAGGACGAGTATACTGACCCTGAGAACCAGACTGAGGACAATATCTGACTCTGTAGCCTGTCTTGCCACACTCAAAACAAACATCACTACCAGCTCTGCAGAAACCCTTGTGGTTTCTGCCACATGTCTGATGAGGAGGATTTGTTTGAGCACTGCTAACACTACCCTGAGATTTAGATCCTGGTTCCCTATCGTTGTTACCATTTCTAAACTTAGGTACTAGAGCACTGGATGAGGACGGAGCTGGAACTGAAGATTTGGGACAAAACTGGGAATGGTTACCGCCTTTTGACTTAGGCTATTGAAATTGAAGCTACCTGTTCTAGCTCTCTTGTTCTACCTCTCTCTTTCTCTGATCTTAGCCTCTTCTATCTACTCTCCTAAATCAACATCGTCGTTCTGCACTCTTTAACAACACTATCTGATACCCCAGATATGAACTTGCTCATTCTGGACCTATTGTCTGCAACTATATGGGGAGCATACCTGGCTAACTTAGTAAACTTATGGGAATACTCTTTCACACTCATACTTTCCTACCTGAGATTGATGAAATCTAACACCTTGGCTTCTCTTAGCTCTAAGGGAAAGAATCTTTCTAGGAAAGCAGTAGCAAACTCTTCCCACTTTATAGGCTCTGCATCTGTGCCCCTATCTACCTTCTACTACTTAAACCATCTATGGGCTACATCTTGTAGCTAATAGGTGGCTAACTCAGCACTCTCACTGGAAGTCACTCCCATAATATCTGTGAATTTCTGAACCTGAACGAGGAACTTCTGTGGATCTTCTTCTTGTTTAGATCTTGAGAATAGGAGAGAATTCATTCGGGTGAAGTCTCGAATCCTGAATGCAACAGCATTGGCCACTGGATTGGCAGGAACAACAGTTGTCTGTTCATTCAGAGTTTCCACGAAGTTGGCTAGAGTAGTGAATGCAGCTCTGAATTCTGCATGGGAGACATGCTCATCCAGGAACGGGCTGAGGTGCTGACTGATTTTTGGTTCTCCTTTCGTTAGTATTTTTGGGAGGCATGTTCTGTAAACTAAAAGGAGGAAATGGATTACACTGAGAGTTTAAATTGAGCTCATGCTCACTTGCACAACATAAATACTGAAAGAAGGGAAATTGTTTCCTAAAACATCTCATAGCCTCCTATCCATAAGTGTGGCGCTCTACACACCCATGCACAAGACTACTAGATGTGGTTTTCAGACTTCCTAGGACACAGTTGAACCTTAGTCTCTGATACCAAGTTTGTAACACCCCGAGTCTATACCCCGGACGCTACACGGTGCTTACAACCCCGACGGACCACAAGCTAACCCATGACTGATATCTGTTGTGAGCACTGAAACATGATACTGTAATAAATGCGGAATAATAGGCTGAAATACCATAAGGTTAAAACATCTAAAATACTGATAAAATATATCGTCTGTGATAATATCAATAAAACTGAATACTGACTGAAAACTAGTCTGGAAAGCCTCTAATCTGAAACTATCTGAAAGTGGAGTTGATGGGACAATCCCCCAACTAACTCCATCTACTGAAATATTGAGTCTACTGAAATAATGAAATAAAAAAATATCCTCGAATGATGAGGACTCACTGCTAATCTACGGTTGTTGGCTAAATCTGAATCTATTTATGCGCGGTCGGGAACCTGAGCGTCCGAACCTATGATATGAGACATCATAGTGTAAAGAAAGATTATGTGTCAGTACGTGGAATATACTGGTATGCTAAATGAGGTAAGGCTGAATGCAAGGGTTCATATGCAAGAACAATAACTGACTGTATGATAAAGAGTAACGGAAAATGAGAGTACATGGATAACTGATAATGCAGTAAATACTGAGTATGCACTAATGTCCATATAAATAAATGTTGTGACTAAGCTTGTCTGAAGCTAAGTCCTGAATTCTGATACTGAGTAACTGATATCTGAAGTTACATATTTGGGCCCTGGCGCGACGCACCGCTATCGTACCAAGCCACTGAAAAATGACAACTGGGAATGTGGCTGGTGGCGTGATGCGGTAAAATCGCGTTGCCATACTGGATGGGACCTGGAATCTTGGCGCGACACGGTACAATCTCTTTGGCTCACTGGAAATTGACAAATGTGAACATAAGCTTTGGCGCGACGTGTCGGTATCGTGGTAGCTCACTAAAAACTGAAAATTGCCATTTTGGTATACTCCGTGATGCGTTACTGGCCTGAATGACGGTGTTTAACGACTGAAAGTAAAAATAACCATAACTTCTTACCCGATTATTGGATTCAGGCAAATTTTATATCGTTGGAAAGCTAATTCAATTTCCTATGCAATGGCAGACTCTAAACAAAAAATACTGAGCGTTTCAAAAAATTTATATTGGATAACTCATGAATTGAGAGTTGAGTTTAGCTTGAGAAATACGGGGTATTACAAAAGTACTAAGCCTGACACTTATGTCGAGGTCAATACCACAATCAAAAAATGAACTAACAACTCAAGATAAAGAATTTTTGATTTACCAACTCAAGAAGAGATCACAGGAAAGACCACCTGCCTCTAACTCTCTAACACCACTTTAGACAAGAACCACATCACAACAAGAAAGGAGCATCCAATTTCCACATTAGTACCAGGTGCAAACCATCACAAGAAGACGAATCTAACAAATCTAAAAGATGAATCTAGGAAATCTCAATATCAATATCAAAACCACTATCAGGCGATGAAATTACCACAAGCAAAGAACAGACCCTAAACTAGTCAATCTCAAAAATTGGCTACATAGAGAGAGATACCCAAAATGGAAGCCTTCACAATCCAGGAGGCAATTCTAAGAATTCCAAACTCAAGAATGGGCAATATAATTAAATTGCCAATTCTAGAATTATAATAGAGCCACAAAAGGTCAACTTACCTTCAATACCATAGCCTACTCCATAAGCAATCCAGCATAGCCAACAAAAGGGGAAATAACCAACCTTACCTTATTATTGAAAAGAAATCATCCAATCGGGTTACAGCTTCCCGAGCCAATGAATAAAAATCAAAAGGAATGAAATTTCAACTAGATAACACTAGTCTAAACAGCTACCTAGAAAAGATCAATAACATCAAGCAATAATAGCAATAACAACAGCAATAGAAATATTAATATAATGAGTAGGCGGTACCAAAACAAAAATTAATAGAAAGTACCACTCAAGGGCCACAATAAGGCCAATATGCCAAGGTAAATAGGACACTAACCCAAATGCTACACCCATAGGGGAAAGTATCAATGTAGATCTACTTTATCCACTACTAAAATAAATCATTTGTGGGGGTAGCCATATAATCATGAATTCAATAACAAGGCAGACAACAACCAATATGAAATCACCAAGGCATATAATCATTGATGTGTACGAAAACCCCAATGTACATAAATGTAAAAGGTAAATACAGGAAATAAAAGCATACCTATCATGGTGAAATCTGCAATCATATGCCTGACGGGTCTAAGAAAGAATAAATCTGAATGGGTTTAAACTTGGATCGATTGAATGAATCGTCAACTGAGGAGCCAAGCGCACTATCTCTACCTGAAGGTACCACAACATCACGAGGTTGATCTAAATGAGATTAATGACTAGTAATCCCACACTGGGGAGACTCTGTAAACTATTAAATGATATCTCTGCAGTCGTAGCAAACCCCTAGGGCCCTAACCTAGTGAGAAACAAGAACTGAGCCCAAATGACTGGCCAATTAATGCTGAGAGCACTCTCTACTACCATGGTCATCCTTCCCACAATCATAGCCTATCTCAAGAACTTTAGGATAGTGGGGAATACAAGTTAACTCTGTCTGATCAAATAACTCACGTCTGGGGCACTCTTTGAACCAATATCTCATCCCGCCTTAACCATAACAAGCTCTTAGAATACTCTGAGATACTACCCTTCCTAATCCAGAATGGCCATCATTGCTTAAATACCTATACCAAAAACTCTGCAAGGTCTAATAGGAACCCTGCTCGTTGTGATCACTATGACAAATCTAAGAGCCACCCATAGTCTAAACCACTACTTACGTAGAACTGATAGGTTGCAAGTGAAGCTGACCTCCACCAGAAGGATCCTTACTCCTGGATGAAATACCAATAGCACTATACTGATGGCATGGTCTCTTACTGCTACCTTCATAATTCTCAATGCATCCTCTCTCTATGGCTCTTAAATGACCAATAACCTAAGAGAAGAAATACCCATTTCTATCAAGTTCCCTTATTCTAAGCGGAGTGGCAATGCTAATCCTCTAATAAATCCATGCACCATATCCTGCTCTAAATGATATAGCATTAGGATATGTCTGGCTCACTCAAAAAAACCAACCTCGTACTTAAAAACTGATAAAGAACCTTGATGAACACTAATAGACCCAACTCTGACCTGAGAACACCTCGATGAACAGAATGTCATCCCTGTCAGTGAGGTATCCACAATTAGACTCGAGATTCCCAACGCTTAACCTCAAAGAGCTGAAGTAGTCATGAGCTCTACTGGAACCTGAGCTAGCCCTAAATCCTTAGGCTAATACCGAAGATCTTCGATATCCATCTCTGACTCGAGTCTGATGCTATGCTAAAACTTTAAAAATATATGTTAAAGTCTCCTCTGCATCTATCAATAATCTCACATCGTCCATTTAGGACAAAATAGATTAAATGAATATGCATGATGCTCATAGCTATACGAACATACGAAACAGAGTCAAGAAATGAATTTCCTAAGAATGCCCTGTAGTCTCCCGAAGATAGGTTACGGATGTCTCCGCACAGATCTGCAGGACTCTATTAAACACTTAGCTCTTCTACTATTACATGGGTAAACTTAGGCTCTTATACCAATTTTTCACGATCTAAATTCTTGGGCCATGATAGCACCTACTATAACCCACCAGTAGGCAAGCCAATCCCGTAGTCCAAAACTTCTAGTAACGGACTACCAAAAAATGAAGGGAAGAATGCAGAATAGATGTAATAAAAGACTAACATACATAAGATAAACCCAAAACCTGGTGAAATCAGCACAAGAGCTTCTAATATAAGAAAGATACAAATGAGGTGCTAAATGATTATACAGATATAACCATCACTAAATACAATATAGAGACTAGTCTAATACATAAGAGGGAGAAAAGTAACATTGCAAATGTCAGGAGCTCACTCTATGTCACTAAACCATGGCTGCTCTGCATGATGTACACATTATTTGCAGGCTATAAAAGTGTCGTACTAGTACCAAACACGTGGTTCTTAGTAGGCAACTATCGACTAAGCTCCAAATATAATGCAGATATATACAACATATAAAAAGAAATAGAGTCTAAACCCAAATATCCAACAACCACATAATAAAGATAGTGATATAGTAAGGGTAAGCTATCCTACTCATATCCAAGAACTAAATAATAAGGCTAAGGGAGTATTAAGGATGAACTATCCTATTCCATCCATACTCAGGAATCTCAATACTATACCATATATCACCAGCCAATAGATGAATAAAAGGGCAATAGAAAGATATATAATAGTATACAAAGCCAAGGAGTGATTATACAATTTGAATAAATGAAGGAAAGCAGGAATATACAGTAATACCATAGCTACATATAAATAGATAACATAAATGTATAAACAAGGTAAATTCAAGGTACAACTTAAATCATTAGGCTATCATCTTAAGAACTCATAATCATAGCAGGGATTTATGTTAGCATACTCAGGGTTTCTAATCCATACATCTAATCATGAGTTAATCATGTATAATAATATAATTGTAAGATGAAAGAGACAAAATCATACCTCAAATATCAGTACCAGATCATTAATAAAGTTGCCTCAAACTAGTCATAATAATAATAATAATAACAATAGCAACGACAATGTGAGTAATCGGCTAGTCCAGACAAAAATACCAAATTGAGCCTTTCACGAACCGTCACCGCCCTATGCTTAGAAGGTTCAACCAACATACAATACACCACAATCCATACTCATCTCCCATACCTATGCACCCCTCATAAGGATGATAGACATAGGTGCATACTTGTGATAGGCAATACGCCTACAAGAATGAAGGCCAAGATATAATTTTTAACACAATGACCAATCCAAATATCATAGGAAGTAGCCTGACTCAGATTGGTAAATGTACAAATATGTGAATCATTATAATCATTCTCCGACCTTGCCGGGCATATAAGCATATCATCATAAACATCCTCCAGTATTGTCAGGCGTATAAGCTTATCATCATAATCATCCTCTAGCCTTGTCGGGTATATAAGAATATCATAATAATCATTCTTCGACCTTGTTGGGAAAAAAAGTATATCATCAACACACACACATATATAGATATTATCAGTACTATATTCTATCATCGGGTTTTACCCAAAATTTATATCATCAATACCATCATCCTCCTCTTTCCCATACCAGAGAGATGTTTATATAAATATATAATAGGTGCATAGACTTAAGCCATGGCTAAAAAGAGTGTAAATTTATAAATCCATTACCCGAGGTAAACTTTAAGACTAAATCATTATAAAAGTGTAGAAAGGGTTGGACGTTCTCACGACTGAAGTAAAAAGTAGTATCAGAATTATAGACTGAGATCTGTCTCGATCAAACCATTAAAACATTATTTTCAAATCTCTTTCACATAGGTTATTCATTAAGACAGTGCAGTTATTGTTAAGAAAAAGTCCATTTTTAAGGTGAAAAGTGGATTTAAACCCCTATTTAGGAAAAAAGTAATAAAATCATATTTTAGTTAAAATCATGCCATTTACTGATTTAATGATCATTATTGTACCAAATCTATGCATGCCACCACCAATATTCAAATAATGGAACCATAAGCATCAATATAACTATAACTATAGCCATATCTTTTACAAGAATAAACACTCCCTAGATGTCTAATTGATATCATAACACAGCCTTGGGCCCAATAATATGTTTGAAATAATTACAACATCATAATCACAGCCCTAGGCCATCCGAAGCCCATATCGATAATCATATTCGTAAGCCATAGCATATCTATGAGGCATATCACGTCTATAGGCCACATTATCTCTATAAGGCATATCATATCTATAGGTCATATTATATATAAGCCATATCACTTTTATAGGCTACATTATATCTATAAGCCATACCACATCTGTTAGCCACCTTATATATATAAGCCATATCGTATGCATAAGGCATATCATATCTATAAAACATCTTATATCTATAAGCCATATATCATATCTATATTATTCAGTATGTCGATAGACCATACCATAAATCAAATTTGTAAGCCATATCTGAGCTACAAGCCATTAATCATAATCCAAGAAAAACCATCATCACTCACCAAGTCATGAAGTAATCCTATACTAAAGTCTCAATAGTATAAACTATCTCTAACATGTGTAAATAAGTCCACAAGGTCTAACACAAGTCTTTGGACAAGGGTGGGCTAAAGGAACCCACTTCAAATTCTCGAATTCCATATTTAGGCAATTTCTACCTCAGACTAGGCCAAGGTATTTAAATTGACTTCTAGATGGTACATAAGTCATAATTATCCCTAAGATAGGAATTCCACCTAGAACATGAGAAATTAAGTCAACTCCACCTAAATTATGGTTTCAAGGTCACTAAATAATCCACATAAGGATATTCATACTAATCACTCTTCCAACACTTAAGCTAGACACCAAATCTAGTATAATAGGACAATCATTCTACGAATTAGCTCAATCTATGAAGAAAGCAATAAGATCCTAAAAGTGTAGCAAGCTTTTCACCTTATGGGTCTATTTACCCCTCTAATCCCCAAGCCTCAATAATCAAGACTAAGTCACGGTGTTATACCCATAATCAATATTGACATTCACATTCTCATGTAATATATAAAAAATATTATCTTGTAAAGATAAGTACATAGAAGCGCACCTCGAAGCCGAACTGCAAATCCTTAAATCATCTACAAAACGTATGTCTTCACTCCACGATCTTGAAATGTCGTTACACTATCAGTATCATAATCTATACATTATTAGTAGTCAAATAAGACCCATATTGTCTTATAATGGGTCGGGTCAAATTTCAGGTCAAGAACATGCCTGCAGGGCTCATTAATGGAATGAAAAATTGAACCCATCAAGAGGTCCATCAAAGGAAAAGGAAGTTGTGTTCAAAAGTTGAGCACAAACGGAGCACAAATCGGGTCTCAAATCAACCCTTAAAGTTTAAGAATTCAAAGGCCCAATTTCTAGGAATTCATTAAGGAATCGAAGGAATCTTACCTTAAATTCAAAGGAAAATCATGAAATAATCGATAACCAAGCTCCATAAATCATCTACGACCTTAAATTCCAAGTACTCTCAACTTCTAGGGTTTAGTTCGCTTGGAAATGGATGAGAAATAGCAAAACAGGCTGAGAAAGGGGTATGATACCCTTTCCAGGTCCTCGGGAGTTGCTATCATGACTTTTCAGTTGTTATCGCGATACAGAGCCTCAGACTCAGAAGTCGTGATCGTGATATTTACCTCTGCAATAGTGGTTCTATCTGACTGGCAAGAGTGTTACATTAGTGACTTGAAGTGTCGCAATCGTGACACTTACTAGTGCTGCCAGATCACGGTCGTAGGTTCATCAGACACAGTTGAGACTTGGAATTCTCTATGTCTCTGCCAAGCCCTCGAGATTCCTCTAGAATCCCATATATGCAAATGGACTATGTAACCATACCAAATTTGGCATTTCAAACTCAATGGAAAAATTAAAATTTCCATCCGAGGTCATTTCGACAAAATATAGGTCCCACACCCAATTTCTAATTTTTTAACTTCTCAACCAATTGGTAGAAATGAGCCTGGGTGCCATGGGACCCAAACCAAGAGTTTACCTAGTCTAAGATTGATATTTCAAAGTTGATGGCGTTGTTGGAATTCTCATTCGAGGTCATCTACTAGGAGTTTTGGTCAGAGACCAAATTCTAAACAACAAAAGCTCCAAAACAAGGAAACAAGCTAAAAATCCAAACGAACTGTCCGATCACCGAACCGACAGTTCTGACAAGTCATAAATGATATGTAGTCATTGTGGAAAGTCTTGAAACACTATAAATGCATGCAAATCAAGGAAATAACTATGAGGGTCATTATAACGGGTTGCTTAAGCTGTCCTTTGGCCTCTTAAGTGGCTGCACCAAGCTTCAGTTGCATCAACAACTTTGCTAAGTTACAAAGTTGCTGATCAACCCCTCGACACTCGTTCCCAATCCCGTGAAGGATAACTAGATATGATACTAGACTAAATTTGGCCTTTGTACTCATTGGCGATATTAGATTTTTTAAAAGAGATTTTTTCACAAAATTGACCCCCGAGACCCAATTTCACTAATTTCTGAACCAAGGGTTGAAATGAGATCCAAAAGTCAAAAATCAAACCAACTATGCTACCAATCCAAAGTCGACGTTCTGAATATACTGGTGCATTTCATTTCACCATCCGACACACAGAATAATAAATGTTAACCAGAGTCAACTATGAGGCCTTTCAACCTCTAAAAACCACAAACCCACACAAATTATTTAAATTACATTGAGAACTATGCCAACCATCTCCACACCTAAGAAACAACACATAAAAATCATAGGAAGGGGTAAAATGTTCAAAACACATAGTAGGGAAAGGTTCGTAGAATCAAGTCAGTACAATAATAAGTAAGAAAAAAATGATGATAATTATTTAGCTAATAAGAAATAACAGCTATAATAGTGAAAATAGTAGTGACGAAAAAGCACGTAATTTATTAATAAGTTAGAAACTCGAAGAAACAAATTGGAAAAAAGGAGGGTCAAAATTGGATGTCATTTATCCCTTTTTTATCTGAGATGATGAAAGAGTTTTTGAGCAAAGAAGTTGACGTAGTAGCCAGATTTATCCTGACTAAGAAAGGTGAAATATAATTCAGGATATGTATAGGGACAAAGATAAATTTTAAAATGTTTATGGGCAAACTTTGGTTTCAAAGTTACCTACATATCTTAGGGCGTACGAGAATCAAGATGAATATAGTTCAAGAGTTATGAAGAGATAAGATGGAGAGAGTATAGAACAACATACTCCATAAAAGTTCTCTTATATCGGTGAATAATAAATATGATGGTGGATATGGATAGGCAGAAGATTATGCTTGATCAACTAAAGATTGAAAGTAAATCAAATTAAAAATAAAATTTTAAGAGGATAAAATATCATGACGTAAAGGGAATTTAAAATGAGAATGAAACTCAAATTTAAAAAAAAAAGTGTTGGTATTGGAAGGAATGAAGTAAAGGCATAACCAAAATTCAATTTATCCTTCTAAAGACTTTCCCAGTATCGAGTGACAATGAGATTCGGTTTCACAATTAGTAAAGAGAATAGAAAAGAGGGGCTGAAGAGAGAAAAATGTTGTGGGATTTAAGATTCGATTATTGAATATGAAAAAGGGTTGATGTGCATTTTCCTACATGTCCCGAATGTGAGATGTAGGTTGTGTAAAGTTTGAGAGTAGATCCTTGGCCATTGTTGGTGAGCTTGACTCTCCAACAAATTGCCAAAGTTCACTGCTAAAATAAAGTTCCACATTGTGATATGTCTATTGTGTTGCATGTAGGTTATACTTCCTACCAAGTATTGATAAAATTTTTAGCAAAATAAGTAAAGAATGAAAAAATATAAATATAAGACTTATGATAAAGATCATAAGACAAATGCATCCATTCTGAACTAGTTCTTTAGATGCAATTAGTTGAATATGTTGTATTTCTAAATAATAACTTCAAATTATATGCCTGCAAAATTCCTTAAACAAAGTAGAAATATTAGCAAAAGTGGTGCTTAATAAAAGAAAAATGAGTAATTAAGCATGATTTTCAAGAAGCTCAAAAGATAGCATGTAGTGCTTAACTAATTAAAAATAAATAATTAAGGCATTGTGAAATGTTCAATTAGATACAAGTAATCATAAATATTTAATTGAAAGAAAATTTGCATTAAATGCTATATTAGAGGACAAACTATCCCAATATGTCCTATTGTTGGATGGACAAACCCAATATGTCCTATTTTAGAATGGACGGACCCATTATGTCCTAGTACAGGGTGAACAGACCTATTATGTCCTAGTATAGGATGGACGGACCTATTATGCCCTATTATAGGGTGGATGAACCAAATATGTCCTACTTAAGAATGGATGAACCCAATGTGTCCGATATTAACATGGACGGAATCAACATGTCCTGCCTAAGTATGAACGAACTCAATGACACGACCCAAAAACCAAGGGTCATAATGGCACTGGTCGAGGTAAGCCTTGACAAGTAAGCCTATCACCCAAACTGATTTAAAATGAAAGATAATACCAAAACCCAAGGCAAGACTCTTAGAACAGAGTCGAACCACACATATATAGTAAAGAACAGAGTCGAACCACACATATATAGTAAAAATAAGAGATACATAACAAAAGATACCATATAATATCCCAAAACCTAGTGTCATGGCGTAAGAACCAACTAAAACAACTCGAAGTCAAAATATTTAAGAACCAACTAATAAAACTCGAAGTCAAAATATACACAGGATATCCAAAAGGGAACATACTCTGTCTCTTAATATAATAAGACATAGTCTAGATAAGAAAATGTAGTGCTCAACGCTGGATGCATAGATCAATCACTACCTTGAATAAACTCTAAGTATTGCCTGAATCAACTATCGTGCAAAGCACTCATACCTGGATCTACATCAAAAAGGCGTAGTAGGGGTGAGTACGGTCCACTTGTACTCAGTAGGTATCATAGGCCGACTGAGTAAAGCAGAAATAAAGCATATAAACACAAACTATAGGATTCAGGCAATGTCATCAGAAAATGTCTCCACTAACGCTTCTACTATAAACGCATATAACAAATACTAATGCAAGAAGAAAACACAAATGTACACGTATACCAAGTATAAGTAGGGGAAAAAATACAAATAGACATATGTCACATCAAGAATAGAAACACAACACAAAATAAGCACAATATATGGAGTGAAATAAAGATGATGATGATGATGATAACGATGCATGAGGTCATCGCACAACCTTCGTATACACTTATCGAGTTGTGCTCTTGATTTAGGACCCATGGGGGGTTCGTCAACCTATTTATAACTAATATCCAATACGAATATCTATAACTCATCTATGACACATTCATCGATAGAGGGTTTTTAAAGATGCCACATTTTTTGTCAAAAAAACTAGTATTTCCATAGTGGTACCAATGTTTCATGGATGAATATGATATAAGGATGTAATGCTCACAACCAATCAAAATGAGAATATCCAATATCCACCCAATATACCAACCATATGAGTCAAAGAAAATCTGCTCAAATCAACCAACCATCTATGATCCAATATAATCCATAAGTCATCAAGTGAAACATGAAAGAAAATGTCATTGATACCACAAAAATCCCAAAATCTAGGCTTTTCCCACCAAAAAGGAGTACAAACAGGCATACATATTTTAATACTAGGCCAACAACATCATACAAGACCCCACACGGTCACACATAGCAAGTAAAGTCTCAAAACTACCAAATATTATCCACATTGGCCCCTATACAGTCACATAAAACACCTAAACACATTTTCCCCGATACTTCCCCATACTTATAGCATGATTTTACATTATTATTAACTACCCAACTCAGTCTGAAGAAAGTTAAACCATAACCTACCTTGAATGCTGAAATTGTAACAAATAAGCATTTAACACCGAGCTTTCACCTCACATATTGACGTAAAAGTAGATAAAAACACACAATATAGAATCTACACATCAAAAGAAAACCAACAATACCTATATTTTCCACTTTTGAATTAGAGTCAAAGTGGACCCTGAAATACATTTTCAAAAATAAAAGGTAAAATCGACATATTTCCCAATATTAAAGGAAACAACAGGAGAAAACCCAAGTAAAAAGGAGATAAAATTAGGGTTTGAATCGAAGAAAATGTTAATTTGGCCCTTCAAGGCCAAAATCCCCAAATTCCACCTTGAAATTTTAGTTTAAATATGATTTTGATAATAAAAATGGAAGAAAAATAATTGAAATAGGGATTTGGATCTCACCCAAGCTTAAAAATGGAAGAAAATGCCCAACAACTAGAACTCCAAGTTCTAAGTCTCGAAAATGGTGAAAGAATCTCAAAAAATGGTGTAATTCACCCAGGCATCGCCTAAGCAACTATGGGTCACTTAAGAGGCTATCGCTTAAGTGACCAAGATTTTCTTAAGCGAAGACAACCTCATCGTGTAAATGATTAGGCTATCGCTTAGGAGATAGGAGTCTAGCATGCCAATGTCACTTATGTGACCAGACTATCTCTTAAGCGGTTATTGCTTAAGAGGTTATCGCTTAAGCGAGCCTAGTGTCTTTTAGGCGACACTTTGGTTGTCAGGCCAAGTCGCTTAAAAGACCAAAGCATCGCTTAAGTGAGTGCACTAGTTAGAGATCTAGAGAATTCCAAGTCTTCATGGACCCCTCGGGATTCATCCAGATTCAAAGTACGCAAACAAACTATGCTACCCCCACTAAATTCGACATTCTGTACTCAATATTGATATTAGATTTTTGAAAAAAAAGTCATTTTCACAAAATTGACCCTCGAGACACAATTTCACATCTTTTCGAACCAAGGATCAAAATGAGATATAAAATCCATAAAGCCATATCAACCATGATACCAACCTAAACTCGATGTTCTGAATCTGTTGGCGCAGTCTGTTTAGCTATCTAATGCACATATCAAAAGATTTTGACCGAAGTCAACTAATAAGTCTTTAAGACCAAGAAAAATTAGAATTTTGCACAAATCACATTGAAATACATTGGGAAACACGCCAATCATCCCCACACTCCAGAAATACCACAAAGCAACCACAAGGAGGGGTAAAATGATAAAATAACATAGAAAGAAATATTTAACATAAATCACCAGAAATTAGATCATTACATCACCCACCACTAAGAACCTAGTTCATCCTCTAACTAAAGGCAATAGAAATACATTAATCAACAAAAAGTTGGGGATAACTACCATGTATATTAGACTCAACCTCCCAAGTAGACTCATCTACAGGTCGATGTATCCATTGGACCTTAACCACTGGAATATCTCTAGAATACAATCGTCTAAAATCCCTGGCTGGAATGGAGACAGGATCTTCAATGAAAGACAAGTGCTTATCTAACTGAATTGAATCCCAATGAATGATAGAAGACTCATTTAGAATATAATACTGAAGCATAGAAACATAAAAAACTGGATGAACATCTAAAAAATCTAGGGGCAATACTAACTCATAAACCACATCCACAAGAGTCCCAAAGATCTCAAAAGGTCCAATATACCTGGGGTGAATCTTGCCCCTCTTTCAAAACTCATCACGAGATGAAATACGAAGAAAGACATGATCACCAACACTAAATCTCAAGGCACAAAGTCTATGATCTACATAGCATTTTTGTCTACTCTAAGCTGGTCTAAGTCTATCCTGAATGACCTGAACTCTATCCAAAGACTCATGAAGCAAGTCTGTACCTCAAGGCCTAATGTCAGAAACCTCAAGCCAACCAACTAGAGAGAGACAATGCCTACCATACAAAGCCTCAAAAGGATCCATCTCAATACTGGAATAGTAGTTATTATTATATGCAAACTCTGTCAAAGCGAGATGCTTCTCCCACTGACCTTTAAATTACCTAACACAGGTGCCAAGCATGTTCTTGAAAACCTAAATAGCCCACTCTGACTGACCATCGATCTGGGATTGAAAAGTTGTGCTAAGATCAACTCGGGTTCCTAACTTCTATTAAAAAGTTTTTCAAAAGTGAGATGTGAACATTGAACCTCAATTAAACATAATAGATACTGGTGCACCATAAAGATGAACTACCTCATGAATGTAGATACAGGACAACCTCTCAGCATAGAAAGAAACCTGAATAGGAATAAAATAAGCATATTTGGTTAATCAATCCACGATGACCCAATTACTATCAGAACCATGAGAAGCACGAGGAAACCCAGTCACAAAGTCCATAGTGATCTGTACGTATTTACACTCGAGAATGGGTGACCTCTGAAGTAAACCACCAGTTCACAAATGCCCATCTTTTACGGACTAGCAACATAGGTAATAAGCTAAGAAATTTGCTAAATCCTTCCTCATAACACCCCTCCATTAATGTTGCCACAAGTCATGATACATCTTAGTCGCACCTGGGTAAATTGAATACTTAGAAAAATAAGCATCATCTAAAATCAATCTAGTTCGATCACCCACTCTCGGCACACAAACTCGGTCTTTAATCCTTAAAACACCATCTGGATCAAGCGATGCTTCCTTATCCTTACAATTTAACACCTTATCCCAAATCACTCTCAACCAAACATCATAAAACTGATGAGCTCGAATCTACTCCATCAAGGAAGACCTAGCCTCAACAAATGCCAAAACAAACCCAGGTGTTGAAATATCAAGCTTAACCATCTGGTTAGTCAAAGACTGAACCTCTAAGGCCAAAAGACTCTCCTGGATCAAAAGATGTGCCAAGCTACCCATGCTAGTCGGCTTTCGGCTCAAGGCATCCACAACCATATTAGTCTTGCCTGGATAATAGGGAATAGCCAGGTCATAATTCTTAAGAAACTCAAGCCAACGACGCTTCCTCATATTAAGATCTCATTGGGTGAAAAAATGCTAAAGGCTACGATGATCCAAGAAAATCTCACAACGGGCTCCATACAAGTAGTGCCTCCACAACTTCAAAGAAAATACAATTGTGCACCACTCTAAATCATGGAGAGGGTAACTTCTCTTATGGGGCTTCAACTGATGAAAAGAATAAGCAATCACCTTTACACTCCTGCATCAATGCACCTAACCCAGCACTAGAAGTATCACAAAAGAAGGTAAAAGTCAAGCCCTCATTAGGAAAGGTCAAGATAGGAGATGAAGTAAAAAATCCTTAAGCTTTTGAAAGCTCTCCTCACACGTAACAGACCACTAAAAAGAAATCTTCTTCTAAGTCAACATGGTTAATGGAGTTGTAATAGATGAAAAAACCTCAATAAAGCAGCGATAGTAGCCTACTAAACCAATAAAACTCTAAATCTTAGTAGGAGAAGTAGGCCTAGAACAATCATGGACAGATCAACCATAATACCATCCTTGGTCACCACATGACCCAAGAAAGAAACAGACTCCAACCAAAACTCACACTTAGAGAACTTAGCATACAACTTCTCATCTCTCTATCTCTTAAGAAAAATCCTCAAATACTCCTCATGATTGGCCTCTCTCTTGGAATAAACCAAGATATCATCTATAAATACAATGATAAAAGAGTCAAGATATGGTAAAAAAAAGGTTGGTTAGCTGAGAACCCACCTGAGAAGGCAATATAGAAGAAGGTTGAACTTTAGATCTCAAAATACCATACTCAAATATAGGCACTGATGGGGGAATAGTACTCAAAGTCTATGGAGTACCACAAGCAGATGTCGATACAATAGGAGTAACCATAGTCAAGACTAAAGTAACACCATAAGAAGACCCTGGCATAGACGGAGGTCCCACACTCGGAGCTAGAGGAACAACAGGTTCCCTCATAAGTGCACCCTCAGAATGGGTTAATAAATGAATCAACAACCCCTCCAACACTGGGGTAGATGAACTCTCTAGGACTAGAGTAGGCCCCATAACTCTGACATTCTCAATTTGAGGCTCAGGGAGAGTCCCCTGGTGTTATTTATGGATAGGGCAGATCTTCGTGCCTGTTCTTTACCTTGAGTCTGACCACGACTCACAACTCTCCTTCTAGACTATGATCTCTCCTTTGATGATGGATCAGCATCTCTAGCCTCAGTAGATATAGTCTTTACCATCTAAATAGAAAAGAGTAAAATATGACTTAGAACATAAAGTATGAAAGATCTACATGATATGAAACAATATTAGAGGAGTTTCCTAAAGATAATCTTACAGCCTCTTGGATAGATAGGGATGTCTATGAACTGGTCTACAAAACTCTACTAGACACCCTATTTTTACACTAATGAAACTAATAAAAACCTAGTTGCTTTGATACCTATTTATCATGACCTAAAAACCAAGGGCCATGATAACACTTATTGTGGAAAGCCTTAACAAGTAAGCCTATCACCCAAACTAATATGAAATAAAAGATAATAACAAAACCCAAGGAAAGACTCTTAGAACAGAGTCGAACCATATAAATATAGCAAAAATAAGAGATACAGCCAAATATACCATACAATAACCCAAAACCTGGTGTCACAGTGTAATAACTAACTAATAAAACTCGAAGTTAAAAACTACACAGGATATCCAAAAGGGAAAATTTTTATCTCTAAATAAAATAAGATAGAGTCTAACCAACAAAAGGTAGTGATCAACTGTGAATACATAGATCAACCGCTACATCAAATAGACTCTAACTACCGCCTGAATAAACTATTATGTGGTGCACTGGTACCTAAATCTATACTAAAAGTTCACAGTAAGGGCGAGTATATGTAACGCCCCAAGATCCTATCCCGAGACATAACACGGTGCTTATGACCCTGAAGGACCACAAGCTAACCCTTTATTGATATTTGTACTTGAACACTATATAATATCTGAAATAAATATGAAAACTAGCCATAAGGTTTAACACATCTATGAATACTCAAAATATAGAAAACTGAATATTAATATATCTGACATCTGTCTGAAAAGCCTCTAAACTATCTAAACTGTGGAGTTGATGGGATATGTCCCTTACTTACTCCGTCAACTGAAAATATGAACAAAGTCTGATGCAATAATAGTAAACTAAAATTCATCCTTGAAAGAAGAGGGCTCACTGCTATGACTACTATTGCTGACTGGAATTGAACTGCGGAGGGAACTCTGGGTCCTGTGCCTCTGAACCTATGGTGCCAAATAAAACACCATAGCACAAATGCGTCAGTACAGGGATGTACTGAGTATGTAGATGAGGTAAGGCTAAGTGCAAAGGCTCATGCGTGCAGAATATCAAAATTGAATAATCATGAAAATATTGAACGAGAGCACATACATGAATGCATAGACCATAATCACAATTATCGCAACTCTAGATACTGAAACTCGGATACGACTTTACTGTAGACTGAACTCACTACTGACACTGAGATACTGAATCACTGACTCATCTGATACTGATAACTGAGAATCTGGATGCACTTACATCAAGGACTGTATTCTGAGCTTTACTGCTTTTGACTAACAGGATTTAAGATCAACCTCTCTAACGGATGATTTCTGAAACTATTATCAATGATAAGAAATATGAATATATCTGAATCTGACAACAAGAATACACAATAGAATCTAAGACTGTGAATTAAGCCTATCTGGCGGTATATCTCTGAATATGATATCAAAAACCTATATATGAGACCAAGCCTATCTGACAGGATGGTCCATGAATCAATGGAACTATCTGAGTTTCTCATAAAGATAGATGACTGTATTTGACAGTCTTGATTTCTGAAGATTGATACTGAAACCAAAACTGAAACTGTAACTGTGGGAAGTAGTTACTTAACCGACATGCCCCGACCTACCACAGGTAGGGTCCAACCTGTAACCCTAGTTGGAAGGGTGTCAATACCATGCCACGAGTAAAGACCTCTCTCTGGTCAATCCTCTCTGGCGGATGACCCTTACCAGGCAATAAAATAGTTAAATACTCTCTCCCTGGAGGTGACAGCCTTTTCCTGATAGTGACTCATGTATTCTGCGCTGGCTACATAGTTTTGGAGGTCAGGGATTGCTACTAATAACTCTGGCCTCTCACTCTCTGACGGGAGGAGCCACCATCCCTTCCCTCACTCGGTGCCAGTTTCTACTCAAAAACTCTAACTGAATTCTTAATTGAACACAACTGAACTGAATCTGATACCGATCATATTTATCAAAAGATCTGACTGAGCTACGCTGAGATCACTTAGTTCCGTATCTGACAGAAATGGTATTGAATCACGGTATCTGACTGACGATACAAAGCTTGAATAGATTATTCGGTCACTACCAAGATTAGAATTGAACACTTACATACTACTAGATCTGAGTGGATTACAGGACTGAGGCTAGATTACTAGCGATACAGAGATTACAAAGATAACTGAGATTACGGAGCTTTCTTAAGTTCTACAATTGTCTGAGGATACAGAGTTCTATAGTTCACTGAGTTCTGAGAATCATGGATCGACTGGAATTATCGTAAAACTGACAGGGGCTCTAGACAGCAGCTAATTTGTCAGTTATAAAAAACCCCAGGACTCGATAACATAAAATAAAGCATAATCATTCATCCATCATCACAACCATTCATTCATCATTATCATCACAATCATTCATTCATCATCACAGTCATTCATTTATCATTATTATCATTAAAGCATCTCTTCAACTATTTAGGAAACATAACATACCTTCACCTTTACAATCATTAAGGCATCGCGTCAAGCATTTAGGAAACATCAACATATACTAGCGTAAGGAAACATGCTACTAGATTATACTTCCTTCAACAAGGTCTTACCTCAAGTACTTCACACCTAAATCAGTCTTGACATGTGTTTGGACATCACATGATTTAGGGAAAACTTCATACTATCATGTCTCAACTTACTTGCTAACCACTTGGCATGTATTAAAATCTTAGCATATATCAAGGAGCATATAATGGGGGAATTTACTACTATCACATCTCTACTTATTCACTAAAGTCCTTCAAGAAATACTAGACATGCACGGGTTCACACTTATTTGGGGACTTCATACCATCATGGAATAATTTATTCACTAAGGAATTTTATCAAACACTAGGCATGCATGGACTAGCTCCCAATTTGGGGGTTTCCTGTTCAACATACTATAATGGCCCTTATGCTTAACCTAAGCTCTTAATCAAACTTATGGGGGACATGCTTTACTTATTCCACCATTTCTACACCCAAATGACATGAACACATCACATAGAAAATAACTTCAAGAGGGTTTATCACAAACATCACATGAATTCCACATACTAGGGTCAAAGCTCATAAATCTTATAAACAAACATGAATCAAAACTTAACATCAGCTGGAACATCAATTTCAACTCACATGAATCATTAATAACTCATAAACATAAAATCTTTGAGTTTTAAAAAAAGGTACTTAAGCTTCTTGGATGAAAGGGATCTAAGAATCAACATCTACATACCTGGGGAAAATCTTTTCTTGAAGGTTCTTGGAAGGATTCTTGATTTCCTCTTGATTTCTCCCTTGATCTCTCTTGATTTTGGTGGAAGGAGAAGACAGGATTTTTTATTTTGGAAACCCTAGTTTTTGGGTAGAAGAAGAGAGAAAATGAGGCCAAATCCCGTGTAAAGGGGGTATATATATAGGGGTTGGGAAAAGCCCCTTTTCGTCCTTGGAATTAAACCAAAAAAAATATCCTAATTTTTCATGTTGGCGCGACGCGCCATAATCGCGCTAGTTCACTGGAAAATGGACAATTAAGAAACTGCACGATGGTGCGATGCGGTGGAAATTGCATTGCCATCTTGGTTGAAAACTGGAACTATACCGCGATGCGGTGGAATCGTGGAGTTCCACTGTATTTTAACAATTGCCATTTTGGTTGGCTCCGCGATGCGCTAAGGTGCCAGGTGGCATACTGTCTCACTAAAATAGCTCTAACTCTTCACCCGAGTGTCTTATTTGGGTGAATTTGGTATCGATGGAAAACTTATTCAATGGTGTACATGAAAAAAGTTGATATTAGAGAAATTCTATATGATTCAAAGTATTTCATACTTGGGAAGATATTTCTGAAACTTTTAGACTAGGATTTCTGCTTTACTGAATACGCTCTAAGGCTCAGACTTGAAGAGAATTTTGCGGGGTATTACATTATCTCCCCCTTAGGAATATTTGTCCTCAAATGTCACTTGATAGACTGAGAATACGAATCAACTGAACTTACTCAAGGAACGGGAACATCTCAGAATATGACTATGCAACTGGAATAAATGACATACAGAGTTCTCATACTGGGCATGCATATCTGATGCATGGAATACTCGACTGAATCTACTCATAGCTGAATTCTCATAAAACACATGCATATCTTATGCATGGACTCATAACTGGGTTGATCTAATGAATGCATAGCTGAACGCACACTGACTAGCTGAACTCTTTATACTGAACATGCATATCTAATGCATGAGTGTCTGACTGAACTTACTTTCAAAGGTACGACCGACAATGCAATGACAATTGATTTCAACTTCATAAAGAAAATCTGAACATGCATCTGGATGAATCTAATGACATACAAACATCATAATACTATAGGGTATCTCCCCCTTGGGACTCTATGTCCCTCTAAACATAAACTTTACTAAAATACTGGGGCGATGCACAGGGCACCTACAGACTAGGTCATGATTGACCGATTGAGATCTAAAGCTCATGTATAACTCATGCTGGCATATAAGCTCGAAATGGAAGCAACGGATCTAACAATTCATATCACAAAGAAAAAAGGCTCATAACATACCCGAGTCTATTTCAGGGAATACTTCCCGAACAAGGCGAATCTGAAGCTCATGGAGTCTACCATTCTGGGTCAGCACTCTACATTCTCGCATTCTATGGCCTGGCTCACCACACCCAAAGTACACATCACTACCGGCTCTACACACCTCTTGGTGGCACCTACCATACTCTCTATAATGCGGATGGGTACGAACACCACTAGCACTACTCTGGGCTTTGGAGCCTCGTGCTCCATCAGATCTGAAACCCCCGAACACAGGTGTGGGTACACTTGCTGAAGATGGAGCTGGAACTAAAAATATCCAACCATGCTGAGAACTACTACCACCCTGGGACCCTGATTGCAAGAAACCACGACTACTTGTCTTGGCTCTCTTGCTTACTCTCTCTCTCTTTTTTATCCTATCTGCCTCAATCTGTTGCACATGCATCATTAGCCTAGAAAGGTCCATATCTTTATTGATCATAGTAGCTCTACACTCTTTCAACACATAACTCGACACCCCAAGCAAAAACTTACTCATACTCGCTCTAGGGTCAGCTACCAAGTTGGGAGAATACTTAGCTAATTGGTTGAACTTAAGACAATACTCTTTCACGGTCATGGAACCTTACCTTAGGTTTATGAACTCTTCTACCTTAACCTCTCTCATCTCTAGCAGAAAGAATCTATCTAGAAAAGCACTCTAAAAATCTAACCAAGTCACAGGAGATGCATTCTCCCCTCTACTCTTCTCCCACATCACTACCCAATCATGCGAAATATCCTTCAACCTTTAAGATTCTAACTCAACACTCTCCTCTTTATAAATATGTATAATTTGAGTGATATTCTTCACCTCCTCTAGATAAAGCTACGGGTCCTCACCTACCATTGATCCAAAGAATTCTGGAGGGTTCATTTTCATGAAACTTTTGACCCTGGCTGCGGTATAATTCCCATCTTGCTGAGGTGGGACTGCATCCTGACGATTACCCTGAACATTAGTCACAGCTTGGGCTAGCACCTGGAAAGCTGCTCGAAACTCTGCATGTGACACACTCTCATTCTCAGGATCTACTGGCTGAGGGGGCTGGTCATCAACCCTATGGATAAAATCTCTGCGAGGAGGAATACTCTGTAATTGGAAGAAAAAAAGGATTAAACTGAGGACTAACTTAAGCTCATGCTCACTCGCACGACATGATCACTGAAAGAAGGTAAACTTTTCTTAAAACATCTTGTAGCCTCTTGTACATAAATATGGCGTGCTACACACCCATGTACAAGACTCTACTAGATGCAGCTTTTCATACTCCCTAGGACACTCTTGAACCTTAGTCTATGATACCAAGTTTGTAACGCCTCAAGATCCCATCCCGAGACATCACACGGTGCTTATGACCCCAAAGGACCACAAACTAACCCTTTACTGATATTTGTACCTGAACACTGCATAATATCTAAAATAAATACGAAAACTATCCATAAGGTTCAACACATCTATGAATACTCAAAATATAGAAAACTAAATACTAATACATCTAACATCTGTCTGAAAAGCCTCTAAATTGTCTGAATTGTGGAGTTGATGGGACATGTCCCAAACTAACTCCGTCAAGTGAAAATATGAACAAATTCTGATGCAATAATAGTAAATTGAAATTCATCCTCAAAAGAAGAGGACTCACTACTAAGACTACTGCTGCTGACTGGAACTGAACTGCGGAGAAAACTCTGGGTCCTGTGCCTCGAAACCTTTGGTGCCAAATAAAACACCATAGCGCAAATGCGTCAGTACAGGGATGTATTGAGTATGTAGATGAGGTAAGGCTAAATGCAAAGGCTCATGCGTGCAGAATATCGAAACTGAATAATCATGAAAATGTCGCATGAGAACACATACATGAATGCATAGACCATAATCACAATCATCGCAACTCTAGATACTAAAACTCGGATACCACTTTACTGCAGAATGAACTCACTACTGAAACTGAGATACTGAATCATTGACTCATCTAATATTGATAACTGAGAATCTGGATGAACTTACATCAAGGACTGTATTCTAAGCTTTACTGCTTTCGACTAACAGGATTTGAGATCAATCTCTCTAACGGATGATTTCAGAAACTATTATCAATGATAAGAAATATGAATATATCTGAATCTGACAACAAGGATACTCAATAGAATCTGAGACCGTGAATCAAGCCTGTCTGGCGGCATATCTCTGAATATGATATCAAATAACTGTATATGAGACCAAGCCTATCGGACGGGATGGTACATGAATCAATGGAACTATCTGAGTTCCTCATAAAGATAGATGACTGTATCTGACAGTCCTATTTTTTGAAGATTGATACTAAAACTGAAATAGAAACTGTAATTATGGGAAGTAGTTATTTAACCGACATGCCCCGACCTACCACTGGTGGGGTCCAATCTGTAACCCCAGTTAGAAGGGTGTCAATACCATGCCACGGGTAAAGACCTCTCTCTGGTTAATCTTTTTTGATGGATATCCCTTACCGGGCAGTCGACCTAAGGTAATAAAATAGTCAAATACTCTCTCTCTAGAGGTGACAACCTTTTCCTGATGGTGACTCATGTATCCTGTGTTGGCTATGCAGTTTTGGAGGTTAGGGATTGCTACTAACGACTTTAGCCTCTCACTCTCTCTGACGGGAAGAGCCGCCATCCCTTCCCTCACTCGGTGCTAGTTTCAACTCCCAACTGAAAGACTGTGACTGAATTCCTAACTGAACACAACTGAACTGAATCTGATATTGATCATGTTTATCAAAAGATCTAAATAAGCTACGTTGAGATCACTTAGTTTTATAGCTGACGGAAATGGTATTGAATCACGATATCTGACTGACGATACAGAGCTCGAATAGATAATTCAATCACTACCGAGATTAGAATTGAACACTTGCATACTATTAGATCTGATTTGATTACAGAACTGAGGCTAGATCACTAACGATACAGATATTACAAAGCTAACTAAGATTACTGATCTTTCTTAAGTTCTGCAATTGTCTAAGGATACAAAGTTTTATAGTTCACTGAGTTCTGAGAATCATGGCCTGACTGGAATTATCGTGAAAACTGACAGGGGCTCTAGACAGTAGCTAAGTTGTCGGGTATAAATATGTAACACCCTGTAAAAGTCGTGCATGGATTAGCCTTTAATAGAGTGCCCTTAGACTTAAAAACTTGAAAAAATTTCTCAGTGTAATGAGGACTTAGAGTCATTTTAGCTGGCAATCTTCAGGATACAACTTTTCAACCTTCCCGACATCCGCTTTTAGATTTTCAAGTTGCGTTATGATCGGGAAATCTCATAGTACATCTCGGATAAGTTTTGGAATTTTTCGGAACGCATAAGGCTGCGTTTGGATTTAAAAACAGTAGCAAAATGCATAGACTATTGCCCAGTTTTCAGCATTTCAGGGTCAATTTAAAACAATCATAACTCCCTGTATATAATGAAATGTGTGAGATGTAATATACCAAACAAAAGCTCTTCGAGTCCTCTTTCAATTGCAGTTGGTTTCATCCAATTTGAGTAAATGAGTAAAAAGTTATAATCGATTTACTCCAATCTACCAAACTGTCAACTGAGGGACAGATTTGACCTTAATTGTTCCTTAGGGGTATTTTGGTAATCCTCCACCCCTATATATACCACCAACACGGGATTTAATCCCTCAAACACCATAATACACATACTTTTCCCAAAATTTCTCAAGAACTCTCCCTAGGGTTTCAACATTAAAACCCAAGCAACTCAAGATTCAACCGCGGGTTCGTGAAACAAATTACAGATTTGGAATCCTCTCGACGTAGGCTTTGATAGACACCCAAAATTCGTGGAGAACAAGGTACGCGGGGTTTTCCTAAATTCTCATGGGCATAGAAAAATCATGTTTTAGAATGGGGTTTTAAATTATGTATATATATTTATGTATAAGATGTTTTAACATCATTGTTTTGGTCTTTTGACCATCTCCAAAGCGATTTGACAGTTTATATACATATATGAATGAATGTGTTTCAATTTTGAATACATGAACTTGCTAAAGACATTTGACCACCAGGTGTTTGATGAAATTTCTGCATGAATTGAACTTTAAGTTTCGGAATATGAAATCCTTTACATCAGTTACATGTTTTGGTGGTCTAAACTATGTTTTGAATGAAAGCTCTTGCTTAATACATTATGGCTCAGAAAAATCATGACTTTCAAGTCTTGGTATGACGATACCAACTCAGACTAATGCCATATCAGACTCAGACTAACAGACATTTCAGACTTTCATGATTTTAGACATTCAGAATATTGCATGTACAGAAAAGGTTAAAAATGGGCATACAGAGATGTTAGGTGGTTCCCCGAAGAGGGCTTGAGTTCAAGCGACTCGTTGCCTAAAACCGTGGTTTGCCGACCCGGGTATACTATTATGCGCTGACTTAAATGTCCTGTGGCATATCAGACTCAGACACTCCAACCCTTGCGGCACACTTGGGTTAGGGGCTTCCCCGCCGAGTCAATGGCGGATTCCATACAGCCCGTGGAATATCAGACTTGTAGGAGAATACCACCTAACTCAGAAGTTAAACACAGATCATGATTTGAAATGAACAGACAGGTTACATGTTTTCAGAAAGTGCCCATGTATTTTTTAGAAACAGTTTTATACATGATGTCTTGATGAAAAATTGCTTTCACTTAATATGTATATATATATATATATGTATGTTCCATTATACTATTTTTTTGGATTGCTTCGCGTGCCAGTACTTTTTTGCTGACCCCCTCTCCTTCCAGGTTCTGAGGCATAGTCTAGGGGTCCAGCTACTCAGTAGACATTCTCGGATTTGCAGACTTGATCTCACAGTGGTGAGCCTTTTATTATTCGGAAGGCCTAATTATGTCAGACATTATCTTATTTATTATGTTTTTGGTTTACTGGGTGCCTTGTCCCAGTTTCTTTTCAGACAGATGTTTATGTTCTTAGTAGAGATTTCACAGACTGATTTCAGATAGTATTATTCAGAAATGTTGCAGAACTTGACCATGTTTTCCGTACTCAGTTTCAATTCCGCATTTTATTATGATTATGAATGTTGTGCATGATAACCAGATAGAGAATGGGTCTTCCGGGCCTTCATGGTTCGGGATGCTCGTCACGGCTAGGGCCTAGGCTCGGGTCGTGACAAACTTGGTATCAGAGCACGGTTCATGGTCCCAGGGTGTGCGAAATCGCGTCGAGTAGAGTTCTGTTTATGGGTGTGTAGCGCGCCACACTTATAAATAGGAGGCTACTAGGCGTTTAGGAATGTTTTCCTTCTTTGTGATTTAGTTCGTGCTTCAGAGTCTAAACTGTCCCATTATTGGGTTGATTCAAGTGCAAAAATTTTAGAGTATACATGATATAGTTCTTTTCGATTACGTTCTATAAGATTTTAAAAATTATGGAAAAACTCGATAGGAGTCTGTTAGTGCATCAATATATGCTGATTCTGATGTAAATATTGATCCTGATGGAATCATGCATTCCATGTTAAGGTATTAAGTGTATATTGTCCCTCTCAAAATCTTGTTACAGTTGTGGACAATGTATAGCAGAATGTTGGAACTATATTTCTACCCAAATAGTAGCATAAGTTAAAGTGTTGTTGTCATGACCTATTGGTAGTGATATTGGACCAAGAAGTTGGTGATGTAAAGTCACAAAGTTAGAAGTCAGAGTGAGGGTGATTTTGTGTAAATGAATATTTCAGTTGAATAATCGATGTTTGAGGATGATTTACCCCTTTATAGTGATAAACTAATGTGGTAGCTAGCAGCATGTGTGGATTGTATGGTAGTCGATGGAGGAAGTGTTTTACTCAGATTTTTATTTATACAGAATAATATGTATATTCTTAGACCATTAAATATTAGGTGTCAATTTTCTATCCCTTGTAATATGTAATCTTGTTATCATGATGTTTTTGAAAAAAAAAAAAATTAAAGTCTAGTGAAGCCGTGTGGGGCTCTTTCGATTCACTAGCATAGTTGCCTTGTCATCCATCTCATTTTCTTGTTCAAAATACAAAACCAAAGTCTAGTGAAGCCGTGTGAGGCCTGTTTCGATTCACTAGCAACTTGTTGTCCAACTTGTTGTCCAACTTGTTGTTCTTTCATTGGTTTAATATATGTATGGCTGAATCTGTTTGCATAAGATAGAGTTGGTAATGAAGTGATTCATCCTTGTGTGTTATTAGTTGAAGGTAGAGAAGGAGTTGTTGGTCAGGGTGATTTGTTGATTGCTTGAATGTGGAAATGGCTATATTAGCGAGTAAGTTATGATTATAGACTCATGGTTGTTTGAGGAATTTGAAGGCAGTCTAAATGTATGAATGAGTGAGTAAGTATGAGGTGAGAAATCCGTATAAGTAGATACAATTGTACGGGGTTATAATATAAGATTAAGGTTGACCATGTCTATTATGAGGCTTTAACCCCCTTGACCCTCTTTTCATTGGTAGTTGTAAACTAGTGCTACTTGTGAGAAGGTATGTAGTAGATTTTTGAGATATTTATGTAGAATATCCCAATTTGATGGATTAGTGTATTTATATTATGTTGCATTCTTCATTGGTGGTAGATGATTGATACTAAACTATAGGCTTGAATTTAAATGGTGTGGTGGTAAATAGTGGCAAGAGTTTGTTGATGCATATTTTGTGGGATTAATTTAGTAGGCTTGAGGTGCTGAAATAGTACATGCTAACGGAATGATGATAAGGTAAACCGTTAGGTCATGATCGATTATTGTGGTTATGAAGTTCTAGTGCACTAGTGTTTCGTGATGTTTACTTATAGTTTCCAAGTAAAAATTTTGTGTAAGGTTGGGTTGTAAGTCATGCATAGCACTAGATATTAAGTTTGAATAGTTGAAGTTCATAAAGGTGGATGTGATGATTTCTTAATCAATGATGTTAGTTATATGAAAGTGATCTAATAGTCTTGAACGGTGTGTGAAATGGCTTAAGTTTAAATTGATTCGTAATGAAGTATAATGTTGTGGGTATGGTGTGTAAGTATTCCCAAGGCGATGTGGAGTTGTGGCATTTCTCTAAGACTATTACATGTTGTGTGTGACTAGTGGTACCATGGAGTTGCTAGTTGGAAAAAGACTAGTTAGATGATATATGGTGTTCTAGATAGCCAAGTTAAGGAGCCTTGATTGATAGTGTTGAGCCTTTTGATGTGATCTCGATTCTCATGGTAGAGAGATATAAGTTTGGAGTAGCAATATTGGTATGCTAGGACAGAAGTGGTATGGTTCATCAAAGGCTTGGTGATATCCATGTTAAGTGTTAGAATCTAAGTTTGAGTTTTGAAGGTTGAACGGATAGAAATAAGTGTGCAAGCATTATACTTTGACTATTGGTGGCTATGGAAAGATAGAGTGTATCCCAGAAGGTAGTCATTCGGGTTGAGTTCTACGATATGCATGTATTGTCAATTTTTCAGACCCTAGAGTGCAGTAAGTGTAGTTCAGTTAGAATCTGGTAAGGGATCTCCCAAACGCTAGATGATGACTTAAAGCTAAGTGGGAGATGATACAACGAATAACCAAGTAAGGCTCTCAGATTCTAGTAGTGATGCAGTGTGATTTAGAACATCAGAAAGTAAGGGTGAATCTCAACCCATTCCTAACTCAATATTTTATTTTATTTTTTGTTATCCGGATGCTTACTCATGCCTTACGATGCAGTTCTGTGATAATAGTTCATGATTTCGGTATATGATAGAGAGTCACGTACTCTTCCAATTCCAAGATAATGAGTTCTAGTTCATTCAAGTAGTCGGAATCACATTCCTTATGTTATGAACTCTAGTTGAGGTCATGCAACTCATGACGCATGTACTCACTCTTTATAGTGTGCTCAGTCCCATATAAAGATCTTTTTCACGCTTGAGGGACTTATGTTTTAACCTTTTAGTGACCCTTCCTATGCAATGATAGTGGTGTTTATGTAAATGTTCTTGTTGATGGAAGATCATAGTATGCTTGTTTAGATAAGGCCATAAGTATGAAGTAAGATTTGGGGCCAAGTCTTTGATACATGTGATGGTTAGTGGAAAAGTTTGTGTGTGTATGTTTTAAGGATTGTTCCTTAGGGGTATTTTGGTAATCCTCCACCCCTATATATACCACCAACACGGGATTTAATCCCTCAAACACCATAATACACATACTTTTCCCAAAATTGCTCAAGAACTCTCCCTAAGGTTTCAACATTAAAACCCAAGCAACTCAAGATTCAACCGCGGGTTCGTGAAACAAATTATAGATTTGGAATCCTCTCGACGTAGGCTTCGATAGACACCAAAAATTCGTGGAGAACAAGGTACGCGGAGTTTTCCTAAATTCTCATGGGCATAGAAAAATCATGTTTTAGAATGGGGTTTTAAATTATGTATATATATTTATGTATAAGATGTTTTAACATCATTGTTTGGGTCTTTTGACCATCTCCAAAGCGATTTGACAGTTTATATACATATATGAATGAATGTGTTTCAATTTTGAATACATGAACTTGCTAAAGACATTTGACCACCAGGTGTTTGATGAAATTTCTGCATGAATTGAACTTTAAGTTTCGGAATATGAAATCCTTTACATCAGTTACATGTTTTGGTGGTCTAAACTATGTTTTGAATGAAAGCTCTTGCTTAATACATTATGGCTCAGAAAAATCATGACTTTCAAGTCTTGGTATGACGATACCAACTCAGACTAATGCCATATCAGACTCAGACTAACAGACATTTCAGACTTTCATGATTTTAGACATTCAGAATGTTGCATGTAAAGAAAAGGTTAAAAATGGGCATACAGAGATGTTAGGTGGTTCCCCGAAGAGGGCTTGAGTTCAACCGACTCATTGCCTAAAACCGTGGTTTGCCGACCCGGGTATACTATTATGCGCTGACTTAAATGTCCTGTGGCGTATCAGACTCAGACACTCCAACCCTTGCGGCACACTTGGGTTGGGGGCTTCCACGCTGAGTCAATAGTGGATTCCATACAGCCCGTGGAATATCAGACTTGTAGGGGAATACCACCTAACTCAGAAGTAAAACACAGATCATGATTTGAAATGAACAGACAGGTTACATGTTTTCAGAAAGTGCCCATGTATTTTTCAGAAACAGTTTTATACACGATGTCTTGATGAAAAATTGCTTTCACTTAATATGTATATATATATATATATGTATGTTCCATTATACTATTTTTTTAGATTGCTTCGCGTGCCAGTACTTTTGTGCTGACCCCCTCTCCTTCCAGGTTCTGAGGCACAGTCTAGGGGTCCAGATACTCAGTAGACATTCTCGGATTTGCAGACTTGATCTCACAGTGGTGAGCCTTCTATTATTCGGAAGGCCTAATTATGTCAGACATTATCTTATTTATTATGTTTTTGGTTTACTGGGGGCCTTTTCCCAGTTTCTTTTCAGACAAATGTTTATGTTCTTAGTAGAGATTTCGCAGACTGATGTCAAATAGTATTATTCAGAAATGTTGCAGAACTTGACCATGTTTTTCGTACTCAGTTTCAATTCCGCATTTTATTATGATTATAAATGTTGTGCATGATAACCAGATAGAGAATGGGTGTTCCGGGCCTTCATGGTTCGGGATGCTTGTCACGGCTAGGGCCTAGGCTCGGGTCGTGACAAAATACCCCCAGGACTCGATAACATAAAATAAAACATAATGATTCCTCCATCATTACAACCATTCATTCATCATCATCATCACAATCATTCATTCATCATCACAGTCATTCATTCATCATCATTATCATTAAAGCATCTCTTCAAGTATTTAGGAAACATAACATACCTTCACCTTTACAATCATTAAGGCATAGTATCAAGCATTTAGGAAACATCAACATATACTAGCATAGGGAAACATGCTACTAGACTATACTTCCTTCAACAAGGTCTTACCTCAAGTACTTCACACCTAAATTAGTCTTGACATGTATTTGGACATCACATGATTTAGGGAAAACTTCATACTATCATGTCTCAACTTACTTGCTAACCACTTGGTATGTATTAAAAGATTAGCATATATCAAGGAGCACATAATCGGGGAATTTACTACTATCACATCTCCACTTGTTCACTAAAGTCCTTCAACAAATACTAGACATGCACGGGTTCATACTTATTTGGGGATTTCATACCATCATGGAATAATTTATTCACTAAGGCATTTTATCAAACACTAAGCATGCATGGACTAGCTCCCAATTTGGGGGTTTCCTGTTCAAGATACTATAATGGCCCTTATGCTTCACCTAAGCTCTTTATCAAACTTATGGGGGACATGCTTTACTTATTCCACCATTTCTACACCCAAATGACATGAACACATCATATAGAAAACAACTTCAAGAGGGTTTATCACAAACATCACATGAATTCCACATACTAGGGTCAAAGCTCATAAATCTTATAAACAAACATGAATCAAAACTCAACATCAGCTGGAACATCAATTTCAACTCACATGAATCATTACCAACTCATAAACATAACATCTTTGAGTTTTAAAAAAAGGTACTTGAGCTTCTTGGATGAAAGGGACCCAAGAATCAACATCTACATACCTGGGGAAAATCTTTTCTTGAAGGTTCTTGTAAGGATTCTTGATTTCCTCTTGATCTCTCTTGATTTTTATGGAAGGAGAAGAGAGGATTTTTTATTTTGGAAACCCTAGTTTTTGGGTGAAAGATGAAAGAATATGAGGTCAAATCCCATGTAAAGGGGATATATATATAGGGGTTGGGAAAAGCCCCTTTTCATCCTTGGAATTAAACCAAAAAAAATATCCCAATTTTTTATGTTGGCGCAACGCGCCATTATCGCGCTAGTTCACTGGAAAATGGACAATTGAGAAACTGCACGACGGCGCGACGCGGTGGAAATCGCATTGCCATCTTGGTTGGGAACTGGAACTATACCGTGACACGGTGGAATCGCGGAGTTCTACTAGATTTTTACAATTGCCATTTTGGCTGGCTCCGCGACGCACTAAGGTGCCAGGTGGTATACTGTCTCACTAAAATGGCTCTAACTCTTCACCCGAGTGTTCGATTTGGACGAATTTGGTATCGATGGAAAACTTATTCAATGCTCTACATGACAAAAAGTTTATATTAGGAAAATTCTATACGGTTCAAAGTATTTCATACTTGGGAAGATATTTCTAAAACTTTTAGACTTGGATTTTTAATTTACTGAATACGCTCTGAGGCTCAAATTGGAAGAGGATTTTGCGGGGTATTACAGTATGGTTCACTTGTACTCAGTAAATATCATAGTCCGACTAAGTAAAGTAGAAAGAAAAGAATATAAACACAAACTATGGGCTTGTCACCTACAGTCAGAAAAATATCCCAATTGATAGTTCACACCGTCTCCACTAACAGTTCAACTATATACACATATAACAAATACTAATACAAGAAGAAAACACACATATACACATATACCAGGTACAAATAGGGGGAAAGGAATAAAAATAGACATATATCACATCAATAATAGAAACATAATATAGAATAAGAACAATATATATGGAATGCAATAAAGATGATGATGATGATGTTGATGATGCCCAAGGTCATCGCACCACCTCCGTGTACACCTACCGAGCTATGCTTCTAATGTAGGATTCGTGGGGGGTTTGTCAACCCATATACAACCAATATCTAATACAAATGGCCATAACTCCTCTCTGACATATACATCGGTAGGGGGTTTTAAAAGATGTCACATTTTCTAACACAAAAAATCAGTATTTCCATAGTGGTGTCAATGTTTCACAAATGAATATAATATGAGGATGTAATGCTCACAACTAATCAAAATAAGAATATAAAATATCTAACCAATATACCAATATGTGAGCTAAATAAAATCCACTCAAATCAACCAACCATCCATGATCCAATATAATTCATAAAACATCAAGTGAAACATGCAAGAAATGTCATTGATACCACATAAATCCCAAAATCTAGGATTTTCCCCACTAAAAAGGAGTACAATCAGTCATACATATTTCAATATTAGGCCAACAAAACCATACAAGACACCACACAGTCACACATAGCAAGTAAAGTCTGAAAACCACCAAGTATTATCCACATAGGCCCCTACATGGGCATATAAAACACCTAAACACTCTTCCCATGATACAACCCCATACCCTTAGCATGATTTTACAATATTATTTACTACCCAACTCAGTCTAAACATGTTAAGCCACAGCCTACCTTGAATGATGAAACCAAAATAAATAAGCATTTATTATCGAATTTTCACTTCACATACGGACCCAGAATTAGATAAAACACATAAATATATTTATTATGCATAAGAAGAAATAAAATGATACCTATATTGCCCATTTTCGAATCAAGGTCAAAATGAATCCCCAAAATGGGTTTTCAAAAACGAATAAGTAAAATCAACATTTTTGTCCAAACCATATTTTCCAAGAGTAAAGGAAACCATAGGAGAAAACCTAAGTAAAATGGGTTGAAGTTGGGGTTTTAATAGAAGAAAATTTTAATGTGGGCCTTTCGGGTCAAAATCCCCAAATTCCACCTTTAAATTTGAGTTTAAATAAGATTTAAATGATAAGAGTCGAAGGAAAATAATTTAAAGAGGTATTTGGAGGTTACCCGAGATTAAAATGGAAGAAAAATCCCAAAAACTTGAACCCCAAGCTCCAAGTCTCCATAATGGTAAAAGGATCTCAGAAAAAAATGGTGTAATTCACCCAAGCATATTCTAAGTGACCATCAGGTCGCTTAAGCACTATCTGTAAAGTAGCCAAGCATGATTAAGTGAAGCTCACCTTATTGCGTTAGGGACTGGGATGTCACTTAGGTGACAGGCGTCTGGCATGCCAAGGTCACTTAGGCAACCAGGTCATCGCTTAAGCGGCTATCGCTTAAGTGAGCCTGGTGTCTCTTAGGTGACACTTTGGTTGTTAGGCCAAGTTTCTTAAGCAACTAAAGGATTGCTTAAGTGAATGCACCAGTTGAGTGGTGCACCAGCTAGAGACTTAGAGAATTCCAAGTCTCCGTGGAGCCCTCGAGGTTCAACTGAAATCCCGAGTATGCAAATAAACTATGCTACACAACTAAATTTGACACTTCAAACTCAATAAGGGTATCAAATTTTTGAAAAACATCATTTTTGACAAAATTGACCTTCGAGACCTAATTTTACAACTTTCTAAACCAAGAATTGAAATGAGATATAAAAGACATAAAACCACACCAATGATGTTACCAACCTAAAATCGATGTTCTGGATCTGTTGGTGTAGTCCATTTAGCCATCTAATGCATAGATCAAAAGATGTTGTCCAAATTCAACTAATAAGACTTTAAGACCAACAAAAATCACAACCTTACACAAATCACATCAAAATACATTGGGAATCATGCTAATCATCCCACATTCTAAAAATACCACAAACCAACCACAGGGAGGGTTAAAATTTTCAAATTACACAGAAATAAATATTTCACATAAATCACCAAAAATTAGATCATTGCACTAAATATGTCCTATTTTAGGATGGATGGACCCAATGCGTCCTATTTTAGGATAGATGGATCCAATGTGTCCTATTTTAGGGTGGATGAACCTAAGGTGTCCTATTTTAAGGTGGACAGACCTAAATCATCCTATTTTAAGGTAAACAAACCCAACGTGTCCTATTTTAGGATGGACAAAACAATTTGAATACCAAACATACAAATATTGATGCATTTTAGAGTGCTTAGAATGATTTTTGATAGTAACAAACATTCATAAACTAATAGAAATCATGGTGTAGTGCCTTTGTAATAGTGAATATCCAAGATATAGTGTTTTAAGATAGCGAACATTAATGGTGTAGTGTCACATTAATGATTATTCATAATGTGGTACCAATAATTGAGATCTTCCACTTTGGCAAAATTTGGTATGAAGGAAGTTTTTGTAATCAAAGAAAATTATATGTTTTGAAATTTAAATCGCATTGATTTTGCCTCATTTCTTTCTTCATTTGAATCTTGTGCTGCCTTTTTTTAGGTTTGAGCTTTGTTTGCAAATGTTATCCTTTAATAATAACTAAAATTAGCTCTTCATTACTCAAAGAAAAACTTGTTAGTATAAAAGAAAACTGTTACCTTGAATTGAACTTTAATGCCTTGGCATTAGATTTGCGTTTCGTGTAGCTATGGTATTGCTGTAATTTGATGATGTGAATATGGCATATGATCTCAACTTCTGCTTTGTCAAATAATGATAGGTTATCTGCAAAGCTATCCTAGTTTTGGATATGGGGAAAATAAATTTATTATAATATCATGATAGAACCTAGAGTAAGCGCGTAAGTATCCAGCTACTAATAGGAATCGAATCAAATATAGGTCATACAAAAGTCTAAAAAAGATTGTAAAATAGTAGTTACTCATAAAGAAGGAAAAAGAATAATGATACTCTCAAGTTATAAAATAGTAGCTACACATAGAGGAGGGAAAAGTAGAATGATACTCTTAAGTTACAAAATAGTAGCCGCTCATGACGGAGGAAAAAGGAAAATGATATTCTAAAGTTGCAAAATGATGTTCGTGTTAGTCCTTTAGACTTGTTGCATGTTTTCCCTTTAAATACCTTGGCACCAATTTTGATGGATCACCCTTAACAAATATTATGCCCTTGTTTCTTACATTACCATTATTGGTTATAGGATCTTGTTGCAACTAATTTTTCCACTTTCAATCATGCTTTGAATTTTGAATTCTAGTGTCGGATAATCATTAGTGTTATGTCCTTGAATGTTTGAATGATAAGCACAACTTTTGGATAAATCAAAATTTGGAGATGGAAATCTATGTATGAATCTTTTTTGTAGTTGCATAAGTCCATTTGTTTCCAATCTCTCAAACCTATTGGTCAATGGTTCATCTCAAGGAGTGAAAGAGAAAGATTTCATATTTTCTATGGTCGTGAGCTAGATTGTGCTTAGTGAAACAATTGTTGGGAGATATTTTGGAAATTTTACAGGTAAGAAGGTTGGAGATGCACGTTACAAAGGCCAGAAGAAGCATAAGATTGCAAAAATTAGTGATTTTGATAGCATGGCGATTGGTGAATAAAATCTGAGTTGATTTTACTTTACAAATTTTCCAACATTTTTTGTTGGAAAATTGGATGAAAACTTGTGCTGCTAAGTAGTTTACAGTTCTTCCTTCTTGAATTCCATTTTCTATCTCTCTGCCAATCTAAATTAAATCTAAGATGCATGTACAAGTTTCAAACAATTTATCATAATATAAGCCTTCTTGAATTTGGATGAAGGATGAGATGAATTCCTCCTCGAGTAGTGGAGGATGTATTTTTGAACCTATATTTTATGGCATAAACTTGAAAATATTTTTGAAATATTTTCTTTACTTTGAGAAAATAATTCATTTGTGAATCGCCTCTGATGTTAAACTCATATTGCTTCATGAAGTCACAAGCCATATCTTCCCATATATGCCATTTTCCAAAGTCTTGCTTGGTGTGAAAAGCGAGTGCCAACCTTGATAAACTTTGAATGAATCATCTCACACGTACGGCTTCATTATGTCCAATTCTAATCAAAATACTGTAGAAGTCCTTTAAGTGAGAGATGGGATCCCCCTCCCTATTGAAAGTGATAGACTTTGGTAACTTGTACCCTGGTGGAAGCTCAATATTAGGGTGCACACACAAGTCTTCATACTATAGACTCTGATGATTTCTTGAGCACAATTCTCAATCAAGTGCTTTTATCAAATTGTGGAGTTCTTTTCCCAGATTTTTTTGGCAAATTAATTGGATCTCCTTTCCATGTCTAGCAAATTAACAAATCCCTAGTTGATCATGTTTATTTTTCTGTAAAGGAAACACAAATGTGGGAGAATAGATATTGACATCATGGTAAGCTAAAAAATTGAGATTGGAAGCATATATTGATGGCATTTTTGGAGAAATTTTACTAGCAGGAATTGGGCAAGGAGATATGTTAAAGAAAATATTTTTAGTAGAGCTAGAAGTTATGATGGTGAAAGGAAGAAGGCTTAAGGTATTTGGAAGATCGACCAAAATATTTCTTCGAACCATATTCTTCTTGGTATCTTCATTCTGTGCTTGCACTAAACCCATGTCGGTATTGATTACTTTAAATTAGTCAGCTATTATAGTATGGTCCTCCATACAAATTCACCGCCAAAACAGTATTCAATGCCAAGAAACCTCTAACAAAAAATAAAACTATATACAAAAAATAAAGTGTTAGTGCATGTGAAATACATATATAATAATAACAACAACAAAAACAAAAATGACAAGGAGATCTTATCTCACCTTTGTTGTTTGTTTTGTTTATGGAGTAATTTTTAAGAATGGATAATCTCGTATCATCCATCTGGAAAAAAATAGAATGAAAGAAAGTATTAGAGGCTTATAGAAATACGGACGCATGACAGGGATTGGAGGATAGAATTTTGTAAATGTCCTATAGCCTCCTGAAGATAGGATATTGTATTGATTCGGTGAACTCTACTAGACATTTAGCTCTTATGCCAACATACTGGTGAACCTGGCTTTGATACCAAAATGTCATTACCCAAATTCTTAGGTCATGATGGAACCTACAATGACCTACCAGTAGGTAATCCAACCCATTACTCGAAATAGCTAGTAACATACTATCAATAATAAAAGAAAGAAAACAACTTGAATGAAGTTATATAAGAGTTAACAAATAATACAACCCCAAGATCTGGTGAAGCTAGTATAAGATTTTTTAATATAATAAGAGTATAAAGTAAAATACAGAGTAAATATAAGTATAGGACATCTATGAATACAACGTAGAGACCAGTCTAATCAATAACAGGGGGAGTTGAAATGCTTCGAAAGTCAGGAGCTCACCCCAAATCTCCCATCCATAGTTGTTTCGCATGATGCACACATTAACGGAGAGAACTCATACTATAATTTGCATGTTGCAAAAGTGTAGTATGAGTACCAAACACATGTTACTCAGTATTCATCAACCAATAAATCCCCAAAGACAAGTCAAGCATAAATAATATGTAAGGTAGAAAATAACTACAGGCAGTTATCCAAGAGATACAAAATGATAAAGCTAATATAGCTATAAGGATAAACTATTATACTAAAATAGTAATTAGGGTCTAAAGTGTAATATTGTATATCATCAATCAATGTATAAAGGATGAGTGAAAGAAAGTTATATAATAGTATACAAGGCCAAAAAATTACATATATAACATGAATAGACATAGAAGAGAGGGATATACGATGATACCATATATATATATAGAGAGAGAGAGAGAGAAAGAGAGAACTACTCAAGGTAATAAACTAAGGTATCCAACCTAACATCTCAAGGCATCCTAACTAGGCTAGAAAGCTAGAGATGGAAATAATCAGGGTCCCTAAGCATAATAACTAACCATAAGATAACTATCAATAATGTAGTTTACCATAAAAAGGAAAAGGGATCAAAATCGTACCGACAACCTCGGGTACCAGTCCATAATCAACCTACCATGAACTAATCATAATAATAACAATAAAGTAACTAGCTAGTCCAAACAAGCAATACCTAAACGAGCACCCATAAGCCCGAAAGGTTCAATAAACACTCATTAAATAATAATCATAACATATACCTATACAAACCCCTATAAGGTTGGTAGATATAAGCGCCAAACAACTATACTGTTGATAAGCAATGCATATGAATGAGTGAATGTACAGAAACCAATAGTAAAACATGTCCAAACTGTGTGCCATAATGTAACAAATACATATACCTCCTCCAGCTAAGTAGCTCGCAAAGGCAGGACCTATGGTGATCACTCCTCTCCGGCACTGTAGCTTACAGATGAAGGGGTCCCTAGGGGATTCGAAAATATCTATATACACTACCTGGTCCTGATCCAGGGCTTTCAATAATCATCATCATCAATCTACTCCATCCAGTACTAGAGAGATGTATATATAATAAGTGTACAAAGTCAAATTGTGACTAAATGAGTGTAAGTCTATAAATTTGTTACCCAAGATTAACTTTGGGACTAAATCGGTGTAATAGAGTAGAAAGGGTTAAAATCTCTCTCGATCAAAGTTAATAGTAGTGGTAAAAGAGTGGATAAACCATGGATTGGAATCAATCTCGATCTTATTTCTAAAACATCATCTTTAGTTTCAAAAGATATTAAATTATTAAATAAGGTGGTACAATTCCCGTTCTAAATGAATTTATTTTAAAACCTAAAAGTGGGAATAAATTCATTTTTAGAAAATAATAGTAAAATCTTGGTTTTAGTTGGAATCATACCACTAGGTATGCATGAATTCACCTAAATATATTCATGCTATCACTAGTGTCCAAATAATACAATAATAAGCGCTTAAGCGTCCATAAACTAGAATCACGCCCTTTCTAAGAGTAGGATACTCACCTAGAGACTGACTGGTATCATAAGCATGACCTTGGGACCAATAGTATATAGCTAGCATAATCAAATATCATAAAAAGAAAAGCTATGACCTGAGTTATTAAGTCAAATAGTAAGTTTTATACTAAAGGATACTTATTATCGAACTATGGTTAACATTGTTAGACTCTAAGGTGGTAGGATCCTATCCCCAAACTCCCTAATTAGGCTAAGTCAAGATACACTAATCATAAATATATACTATCAAAATTCCTAAATCATTCATTAATCGCTCTTTTTTGCTCTATGATCCCAAAACACCGCCACACTATCAAAATAATAATCTACACATCATTAAGAGTAAAATAAGACCCATATTGCTATAAAAATATTCAGGTTAAAATTTGGGTCAAGAATGGACCTATGGAGCCTAAAAACGAAATCCAAAATTGAATCTTTCACAAGGTTCCTCGAAGAACAAAAAAAGTATGCGCAAAATTTCAAAACAAATGCAACATAAATCGGGGCCAAATCAACCACTAAATTCTATGAATTTTAAGACCTAAATTCTAAGAATTACAATAAAAAGGGATGAAATTTGGCTGGAAAAATAATAAAAAAATGACCAAGGAGTGTTGAGCAGCTTACCTTGCTTCAATGGAGGATTCCCCACCCTTTCCCATGCTCCGGCTCTCAAAAATTAAGAAAAAGGGTTAAGAAATGAGGGAGAAAATGAGTGAAGAAGTGGATTTATCCCAGCAGTTACCGCTAAAGTGGTCACTTACCTGCTTAAGCGGCTACCATTAAAGCGATAATTGACCGCTTAAGTAGAGGGCGCGAAAAAAGGCGGAGGCTGCTAAAGTAGCTACCTTGGATGCTAAAGCGATCCTGTCTTAAGTAGACCTTGATTGCTAAATTAGAACTCAATTGAGTATCCAAGGCCGCTAAATTAGCTTAGGGTCACTAAAGCAACTCTTTGACTGGTTTAGCGGTCACACTAGATATTAAGCATCAGATTTTAACTAAGTCCAAATAGACTCCGACTAATTGCTTGAGATCTGTTTGGAACCCTGTGCATGCAAACAAACTATGATACCATACGAAATTTGATATTTCAAACTCAACAAAATCATCAAAACTTTCATCCGAGGTTGTTTCGACCAAATATGGGTCCGACAAATATAGTTCTGCTTATATTATGTATAAACACAAGTCTAAGCAAGAACAAAAATTACTCACCAGTAGTCATCAAAACCCTTAACATTTGATTTCAAATCTTCATTTACAAATCTTAATCCATGTTAAAAATACATGATATTTGAGTTAATAATAGGGGAAAGAATCACATGCCTTAAATAAGATGATTCCCCAAAGAAACTTGACTACTCTTTTTCCTCTAGATGAACACCCCTTGGAACCCTAGGCTCCAATCTTCAAAAGTGTGTTTGAGAGAGTATTTGAGAGGTTTTGATCTTGCAAAATGAGTGTTTAGGAGGCCACAATACATTATATAGTGCCCCTATCACACTGTCTTGGATTTTAGATGGTGGGTCACTAATTCGTATTCAAGTGTATGACTAGTACCCTGAGTCATACCTAGTCCAGAATCTTTAACTAACGATATTTTTGTAATACCCCAAACTTTCCTTAAGCCTAATTTTATCTCTATAAGATTGAGGAATGACTTCCAAAGTGAGTAATGCTTAAATCATATATAATTCTCCTAATTTTGACTTCTTATTGTGTGGTAAATTGAATTATCTTTCCAATGATATAAGATTCGCCCAAATCCGATAACCAGGCAAGAAGTTATGGCTAATTGAAGTTTCAATCATAAAGCACCATCATTTAGACCCTTAGCGCATCGTGGAAAGGAGTAATATCCCAATTGTCAGTTTCCAGTAGCCTAGCATGATTGTGGCTCATTCTGCTGAAGTTTCAGGTCCCAATGAATGGGAAAACGCGATGACTCCGCATCGCGGTGACCCTCAGATTCCCATTCATCAATTTCCAGTGAGCCAGCACAGTAGTGGCGAGTCGCGGTGGCCTATAAAATCGGGCTTCCAGTTATATTTTTTCCAGTTTTTTCAAGGGTTAAAAGGGGGGTATTTCGGATAATTATCCTACCCCTAATCCGTCCAAAACATAAAATCTATCATATTACAAAGCTCTTTATGCCCTAAATCCTCATTCTCTCCAAAACAAAAACCCTAAGCATCCAAATCCTCTTCCAAGAAACTCAAAAGTTCACCAAAGTTCTTATAAATTGAGTCAAGATTCAAGACCTCCAAGTCAAAATCTTTAAGAACTCTAATTCAAGAGTTCCAATAACATCTTGCAAGCAAGTTATCCATCCAAGTTTATAAATCTAAGGTATGTGGGATTTGAACAAGAACAATTCTTGTATTCTTGTGCACAAAAACTTATTTAAAGATATAAATTACTTAATTTTACTATGATTTCCATGAACATCAAGTTAGGGTTTATACCCATTACCATTATTTGCAAGATTATGTTACTTCCCATGGTTTAAAAGTTGAATTACATGAATTTATTTATATTTTCATGCCTATTTCCAAATTTTCCAGATTTTAAGATGATTATGAATGTTTTATTATCAAAGCATGAACTTTGAGATGTTGAAATCATGAGATTCATATTATGAGTTATTTTTTCAATATCTTGATTGAGATGATTGTAAGCTTTTTAAGATGATGGTTGAGCATGAAGTTTAAATATGATTTTGATGCATTAAAGATTTACATTTTGAGTCCTAAGTACTAGTGATGAGTCTTAACTTTATATTGAACTATGGGCCACTAATCCCCAATTGAGAATTGCAATTTTATGAACTTCTGTGCTATAAGCACCTATGATTTGAGTATTTTAAGATTATTGAGAAATATTTGACCTTTTTGGTCATAATAGAGTTGGAATCCACATTGATGTTCCATTAAAGCAAATAGTAATACATTTTGGTCTTCAGTATAGACCCTTAAGTTATTTAAGGTGGATTTCCTAAGATTTTTGAGCTGAGTATGGGAGTAGTATTTAGCACCGAGTTGGGTATGATTCCGAGGTGTCATACCCCAGAACTACATGCCACTGTAGGACTGATATTTATGGGCCTGAGGCCAAGATAGTGATCACTGAGTTGAGGTTATACTCACTGGCAAGAGTATGATGCCTCTCCCCAACGTGAGGTTACTTTCTTAGGAGGACAAGAAGTTGGACTCCTTGTAGCTCACATGGTTTATGTCGTTTAGAAGAAACTCCCGAGTGTCCAAAGTTATGTAATTCCAAGAGTCACAGAGTTGCTAAGTCTTAAAGTTTCAAAGAGTCCTGAGTCCTTGAGTTTCAAAGAAGTTTTACTCTCCATGAGATAAAAGTATGAGTTTGAAATCATTGTTTAAAGTTCCTTTAGCCTTCAAGTATTGAGAATAAGAAGAGAGTAGAGATTTTAAAAGTAAATAGAATGACTCACGAGATTTGTACTATATGCTTCATTATACATGATTTATGAGATTCAGATTTCAGTTTTTACTCATGCTATGTGAGTCATTTATATCAGCATGCAGATTTTCTTTAAAGATTGATGATAATGTTTATTTAAATACATACATCCCCCATATACTCAGTACATTCCCAAGTGCTGATCCGCATATATGTCTATGTGCTACATTGTCTCATAATGTAGGCACAAGTTGTAGTATGTGCGGTCAAAATCAGATAGTTGCAAATTCCAGCCAGTAGATGATAAGTCCTCCTATTTTGGGGACTTTAGTTAGATTCACTATTGTTCTTTACTTTCTTATTCTTATGTATTGATTAGTGATGGTTAGGGTCGCATCCTTGCTATCTTTAGTCAGTATTAGTATAGGCTTCATAGACATTCAATAGATTTAATGTATTAAGTTTCAGTTTTTGTTGTAAAAGTAGAGTTATAATCCTGTGAATTTAGTTTTGTATTGATTAGATATAGAAAAGAGTTATCTTCCACTGATATTGTACAAATTTATGCATTTTATTCAGTTGCTTTTGAGTTTTCCAGTATAAGGGTTAGGTTGGGGGCACTTGTGACCCTAAGCACCATGTGACGTCTCAGGACCTATTTTTGAGGTGTTACAAACTTTGTATCAGAGCATAGAGTTCAAGTGTCCTAAGGTGTCTGTGAAGCCGTGTCTAGTAGAGTCTTGCGGAATGGTATGGAGACGTCTGTACTTTTCTTTGAGAGTCTATGAGGCATTTAAGAAATGTTTCTATTCTTTCAAGTCTCAGATCGTGCTATAGAAAGATTCTCTAAGAAACTTATACATATTTTTATCTTACTCTATTCAGGCCATCTCTTCCTTATTTTCAAGGTATCAAAAATAATCAAACTTAAGTCTTTATTGATAAAGCTTTCTCAGACAGTCTCTACAGATTGTTATGGGATTATAAAAAGTCTAGAAAGTATCCCATCAGTGTTGTTGAGTTTCAAAAAAAATAAAGGGCTTTATTCATGTTCATAAAAATCGTGCACTAAGCCCAAGTCAGATGTGCTTTCAGATTCCTCCTCAGAATCCATGATGTAAATTTATACTTCCCTATCTATGTATTAATCTTAAAATAGCATGATCAATAAGTTCCAATTTCCTCCCCTGATAATGCTCTCGGACTTGCTAGCAAGAAGCTTCAAAAGTCTCATAAAGAGGCTTGAGAGGAGCCTTCTAGTGTGTTATAAGCCCCTCAAGTTAAAGTTTTGTTCTCATTCTTATGAGTCGTTCAATTAAGACAGATTAAGATGTGTATCTTTAGATCATTGAATATTGTGTGTCAAGTTTCTATCTCTTGTAATCTTGTTATCATTGTGTTGTTAAAACTAAAAGTCTAGTGAAGCCGTGTGGGGCTCTTTCTATTCACTAGCATAGTTGCTTTGTTATTTATCTCATTTTCTTGTTAAAAACAAAAAAAATCAAAGTCTAGTAAAGCCGTGTGAGGCCTATTTCGATTCACTAGCAACTTATTGTTCACCTTGTTATTCTTATGTTGGTTGGGACCGGGGGTTTAGAGGTGTATTAGAAAGAAGGGTGGTAAGTGCGATTTATTGAATATATGTATAGCCGAATCTTTTTGCATATAATTGAGTTAGTAATGAAGTGATATGTCCTTGTGTGCTAGTTTGGTAGAAGGTATAGAAGGAGTTATTAGTTGAGATGAATTGTTGTTTTCTTGAAATATGAAGAGAGTTGTTGACAGAGTTTGTTGTTCTAGAAAAGTATAGGTTATTGATGAAAGAAATTGGTGGATGAACGTTGTTAATTTAGGGTCCCCTGAGATTGCAAAAAGAAGTTTAGATGAAACTTATAGAGCTGTGAAAGAAGTTTAGGTGTAAAGATAGGTATAAAGTAATGTTGTGTGGATGGAGGATATGTTAATGGATTGTGATTAAGATAGGCCATATGATTATGATCGATTATTGTTGTTATGAGGTTTGAGTGGGCTAGTGTTTCTTGATATTTTTTTTATAGTTTTCAAGTAAGAATTGTTTGTGAGATGGGGTTGTAAATAATGTTGAGCGCTAGACATTAAGTTTGAACGATTGGTGGTCATGAAGGTGGATGTGACAATTTCTTGGTTAATGGTACTAGTTATAGGGAAGTGATCTAGTAGTCTTAAATAGTGTATATAATAGCATAAGTTTATTTGATTCGTAATCGAGTCTGATGTTGTATGTATAATGTAGAAGTACGCCCAAGGTGCTATGGGGCTGCATTAGTTACGAGGATCATTGCATGTGGTGGAGTTAGTAGTACCATGGAGATGCTAGTTGGATAAAGACTAGTTAGATATTGAATGTTGTTCTTGATAGCTAAGTTAAGGAGTTATAATTAAGATTAAAGATGTTTAGACTTTTTAAGTATGATTTTGATTCTCATGGTTTAGAAATATAAGTTTACAGGAGTGATATTGGTAGGCTATGATAGAAGTAGTATGGTCCGTCAAAGGTTTTGAAGTATCCATGTTAAGCATTAGAAATCTAAGTTTGAAAGTTTGAAGATTCAGCCAATAGAAATAAGAGTTGAAGCATTAGATGGTGTGCACTCTGACTATGGGGATGCTCATGCAGATTCAAAGTTCGTAAGCATTCAGGTATTATATGATGACTATTGAGGCTATAGAAACATGGGGGTAATTCAGAAGGTAGTATTAGAAGTTGGTTTTATGCTTTTAGGTGTAGTCATTCGGGCTAAGTTTTATTATTCATGTGTATTGTTATATCCCATACTCTAGAGTAAAGTGATTTCAGTTTAGACTAGAGTGTATATAGTGGTTCACAGACTTAGAGTGATAGCTTAAATCTAAGGGGGATATGATAGAACGAGTAACTGAGTCAAGCTTTCAAATTCTAGTAGATGTGTCAGTAAGTTGTAGAATAGCTGTGAGAAAGATTGATGCTTTACCCAATCTAATTTCAGTATTTTCAATTGTCCCAATACCTACTCATGCTTTACGTGTTAGTTCCATGATCCTAATTCATGTTCATGCATATGATAGAGATATGTACTCTTGTAGTTCCCAAAAGGAGGAGTTTCAGTTCTTTCAGCAGTTGGAATCACACTCCCTAAGTTATGAACTCCAAATCTGGGTTATGCAGCTCATGACTCATGTACTAAAGCTTTACAGTATGTTAATTTCAAGTGCCCAAGCAATACTTTTAATGAGCAGCGAAATTCAGATTTATATCATGCGTGTCCTCAGGTTTAACCTCTTTGCTAAGTTCATGATGTTAAATTCTATATTCCTCAGGCCTCAGATGAATGCCCAAGTTACGCGTGGTATCCTTTCATGCTAAAGGTCCTTGTGTTCTAACCTTTCAGTGACCTTTTTCTTAGGTCAAAAATAGTGATGATGAGCAGTTGTGTAGATAAGACAGAGTAAATGTGTCATGTTGGGTAAGATGGTCGTATGCTTGCTTTATGTAATTCTATGAGTCTGAATAAATATTGAGTAAAGTTTTTGTATATGACCTGGTCAGTTCAAAATATGTTATGTATGTCTTCTTACGAGTGTTGCATGGAAGTTGTTCTTGATAGAGGTTTGTAGGTTGTGACAAGGGTGTTTTATGGGAGTGTGTTTAGAAGTGAATATATGCTTATAGAAGTAGGATTGAACATCATATTTGTATATATCTGGATGAATGCACTACACGTTAGTAAATGTCTAGTATAAGGTTGAATGTGGTTGTTGAAGTGGTAATGAAAATTTTGCATGAGATGAGAAGTTGTGAAGTGCGGGGTGTGTTGAACTATGGTTCAGACCAGTATTACAGTGTTATGTGGTGTATCCTATGATGGTGGGTTAGGCTTGAAGATGGTGAGGGAATTTAGTTCAATTTAGACATGAATAGATAGAAATATTAACGGCCATATGAGAATTAGAAGGTGAATCAAAGAGTATAGTCTTTAAGGGAAAGAAATAGTTGAGAGAATATTTTAGAAGTATGTCTAAGCTTGCTAGTAAGGTGTTGCGTTGCCTAAGACCCAGAAATTCTATCCCAGTCTCTTATTCAAAAGGGTCTATGTTCCAAGCTACAGAGTCGTAGAAATATTGTATCTCTTATTCAGATGCCTTTTTTAGATCATGCTCAAAGTTCTTTGCTCCCTCATATCGTTAGAACTCCCTAGGAGGGTGTTGATGAAATCCTCCACTTGAGTATGAGTATCTAGTATGATTCAGTTTGGATAGCCAGCAATCTAGTTTAACAATCAGACGGATAGATTTCTATAGTTTTCCATTTTCCGAACTAATCTGGTCTTACTACGTGAAGTTTCATAAGTACGGTCATTCCAGTAAATAGTTGTTCGCACCTATGAAAATTTCCGAATTCAGCTCAGTATATGTATCAGGCATCAGTTCTAGAATTCGGATATCTAGTCATGATTCAGTGAGTAAGTATTCACTGAACAATCTTCGTTTTCCAAGTGTTCCAGCTCAGACAGTTTAATACCCATTGTGTAATCTTAGCCTTGTTTTCTCATGATTTATGCCTGTATAAACTATCACTTCACAATCTATAAGTACGATCGCACCATGAGCACATAAAGCAAGTTATAAACTCTCAGCATGAATTATCTCCTTACAATAAATAAAGACAAGTTTTGTCGAAGGTAATAGTCTTCCTTCATTCAGCTCCTTTCTAATCAAAGATTCAACTATATAGTTATTCTTATTATAAGTTCATGCACTCACAAAAGTACTCAAAGGTTTAGAATGAGGTACAATCAGTTTAGCAAGTAATTTCAGTTCTGCGCCCTCAGTTTTCTGTTGTATTGTTAGGCTAGCTAGCCACATTCGAGGATGAATGTTCCCAAGGGGGAGATATTGTATTACCCTAAACTTTCCTTAAGCCTAATTTCATCTCTATAAGATTGAAAAATAACTTCCAAAGTGAGTAATGTTTAAATCATAGAGAATTCTCTTACTTTTGACTTTTTATCGTGTGGGAAATTGAATTATATTTCCAACAATATAAGATTCTTCCAAATTCGATAACCGGGCAAGAAGTTATGGCTAATTGAAGTTCCTGTCATAAAGCAACATCATTCAAACCCTTAGCGCATCGCGGAGAGGAGTAATATCCCAATTGTTAGTTTCCAATAGCCTAGCGTGATTGTGTCGCGTCGCGCTGAAGTTTCAGGTCCCAACCAGTGGGACAACGTGATGATTCCGCGACATGGTGACCCTAAGATTCCCATTCGTCAATTTCCAATGAGCCACCGCAATAATGGCAGGTCGCGGTGGCCCATAAAATCGGGCTTCCAGTTATATTTTTTCCAGTTTTGTCAAGGGTTAAAAAGGGGGTATTTTGGATAATTATCCCACCCCCAATCCGTCCAAAACATAAAATTTATCATATTAGAAAACTCTTTATGCCCTAAATCCTCATTCTCTCCAAAACAAAAACCCTAAGCACCCAAATCCTCTTCCAAGAAACTCAAGAGTTCACCATATTTTTTACAAATTGAGTCAAGATTCAAGACCCCCAAGTCAAAAGCTTCAAGAACTCTTATTCAAGAGTTCCAATAACATCTTGCAAGCAAGTTATTCATCCAAGTTTATCAATCTAAGGTATGTGGGGTTTGAACAAGAACAATTCTTGTGTTCTTGTGCCCAAAAATTTCTTTTAAGATATAAATTTCTGAATTTTACTATGATTTCCATGAACATCAAGTTAGGGTTTATACCCATTACCATTATTTGCAAGATTAAGTTACTTCTCATGGTTTAAAAGTTGAATTACACGATTTTGTTTATATTTCCATGCCTATTTCCGAATTTTCCAGATTTTAAGATGATTATGAATGTTTTGTTATCAAAGCATGAATTTAGAGATGTTGAAATCATGAGATTCATATTATGAGTTATTTTTCCAATATCTTGATTGAGATGATTGTAAGCTTTTTAAGATGATGGTTGAGCATGAAGTTTAAATATGATTTTGATGCATTAAAGCTTTATATTTTGAGTCCTAAGTACCCGTGATGAGTCTTAACTTGAGATTGAACTATGGGCCACTAAGACCTACTTAAGAATTGCAATTTTATGAACTTTTGTGCTATAAGCACCTATGATTTGAGTACTTTGAGATTATTGAGAAATATTTGACCTTTTTGGTCCTAATAGAGTTGGAATCCAATTGATGTTCCATTAAAGCAAATATTAATACATTTTGGTTTTCAGTATAGACCCTTAAGTTATTTGAGGTGGATTTCCTAAAAGTTCTAAGCTGAGTATGGGAGTAGTACTTAGCACCGAGTTGGGTATGATTCCGAGGTCTCATACCCCAGAACTACGTGCCACCGTAGAACTGAGATTTATGGGCCCGAGGCCGATATAGTGATCACTGAGTTGAGGTTACACTCCCTGGCAAGAGTATGACGCCTCTCCCCAATATGAGGTTTCTTCCTTAGGAGGACAAGACGTTAGAATTCATGTAGCTCACATGGTTTATTTCAGTCAGAAGAAACTCCCGAGTGTCCAAAGTTATGTAATTCCAAGAGTCACAGAGTTCCCAAGTCTTAAAGTTTCAAAGAGTCCTGAGTCCTTGAGTTTCAAAGAAATTTTACTCTCCATGAGATAAAAGTATGAGTTTGAAAGCATTGTTTAAAGTTCCTTTATCCTTTAAGTATTGAGAATAAGAGAAAAGTAGATATTTTAGAAGTAAATAGAATGACTCACGAGATTTGTACTATATGTTTCATTATACATGATTTATGAGATTCAGATTTCAGGTTTTACTCACGCTTTATGAGTCATTTGTATCAACATGCAGATTTTCTATAAAGATTGATGATAATGTTTATTTAAATGCATACACCCCCATATACTCAGTACATTCTCAAGTGTTGATACACATATATGTCTATATGCTACATTGTCTCATAATGTAGACACAAGTTGTAGTATGTGCAGTCAAAAGCAGACAGTTGCAGATTCCAGCCAGCAGATGATGAGTCCTCCTATTTTGGGGACTTCAGTTAGATTCACTATTGTTCTTTACTTTCTTATTCTTATGTATTGATTAATGATGGTTGGGGTCGCGTCCTTGCTATCTATAGTCAGTATTAGTAGAGGCTTCATAGACAGTCAGTAGAGTTAATATATTCAGTTTCTGTTTTCGTTGTAAAAACAGAGTTATTTCCTGTGAATTCTGTTTTGTATTGATTAGATTCAGAAAAAAGTTATCTTCCAATAATATTGTACAAATTTATGCATTTCATTTAGTTGCTTATGAGTTTTCCAGTAGAAGGGTTAGCTTGGGGTCACTTGTGGCCCTAAGCACCGTGTGATGTCTCGGGACCCATTTTTGGGGCGTTACAATTTTTCTAAGGGTCCAAAGCCTAGGTGTTTTAATTCTCTCCCACATGGATCATTCTTCCTCGAATGACGGGTAAGCCAGTATAAACACAAGTTAACACATTACTACACATCTACTAACCTTTAACCAAGTTAGAAATCAATACATACAACTAGGATAAGGCACATGCCAAGATCATTGCCAATCAACCATTCATTTTATTAACTTTGAGACTCAAACCCATTACTTATAAAAGACACTTGCTTAATCAAAGCGTAGGGACTTCCATTGTCTACCAAAGACATAAATCAAATTGAGAAGATTAGAACATACCTTAAGCATGGGTTTCCTGAATTGAAAACAAATGCGGATACTTGAACTTCATGTCCTCTTCCACCTCCCAAGTAGCTTCCTAGGGCTTTGGTTCCTCTATAGAACCTTTAATGAAGCCACCTCTTTCATTTTCAATCGGCGAACTTGCTGATCTAATATCCTCATCGGGACCTCCTCATAGGATTAACAGTCTGAAATACCAAAATCCCCCAAAGGGACAACCAATGAAGGATATCCCACATATTTACACAACATAGAGACATGGAAAATCGGGTAGATGGAGTTCAAATTAGAAGGAAACTCCAACTCATAGACAACATTGCCAACCCTCTTCAAAATTAAGTAGGGACTAACATATCGAGGGTTAAGCTTCCTATTCTTCCCAAATCGTATCACGCCCTTCATGGAAGAGACTTTCAAGAATACCCAATCACCAACATTAAACTCCAAATCTCTATGCTCACGTACGCATAGGACTTTTGATGACTTTTAGAGATTTTCAACCTATAACGAATAACCTTCACCTTCTCTAAGTCTTAGTGAATCAAATCGGGGTCAAGCAACGTATCCTCACTGACTTCATACCACCCAATAGGAGAACGACATCTCTTACCATATAATGCCTCAAAAGGGGCCATGCCAATGCTAGAGTGGCAACTATTGTTATAGGCAAATTTGATCAAAGGCAAATGGTCGTACCAATACCACCATAATCAATCACACAAAAAAGCAACATATCTTCTAATGTTTGGATAGTCCTCTCCACTTGTCCATCCGTTTGTGGGTGGAAAGTGGTACTAAGGCACACCTTAGTCCCCAAGCCTTTTTTAAACGACTTCCAAAAGTGAGATGAGAATGGAGTACCTCGATTCGATATGATAGAAGCCGGAGCACCCTGAAACTTCACAATCTCCACAAGATACAATGTAGCATAATCCTCCGCCGAGTAATTAGTCCTCACCGACCAAAATTGAGCGGACTTGATCATCATATCCATAATGACCCAAATAGAATCACATTAATTTCGAGTCCAAGGGAGACCGGTAATGAAATCCATATTAATCACCTCTCACTTCTATTTGAGAAATGTAATCTCTTGGTACAAACCTCTGGGCCTCATGTATTCAACTTTCACTTGTTGTCACACCATACACTTAGCTACATAACTAGCCACATCACATTTCATATTGCTCCACCAATAGAACTCCCTAAGATCGTGATACATATTTGTAGAACTGGGATGTATAGCGTATCGATATTCATGAGCCTCGTCCATAATCCTTTCCCTCAATCCATCGACGTCGGGAACACATAGCCTACCTTGGTACCTCAAGATACTATCACCACCAATCACGAAGTCAATAATCTTTTGTTGACCCACGTTACTCTTAATCTTCATCAATTTGGGATCCAACATTTGTTTTTCCTTTAGCTCAACAACAAGAGACGACCGCGATACCTGGTGTACAAATACACCACTATCCCCGAGTTCGTGAGACGAACTCCAAGATTTGCCAAATGGTGAATGTCCTTCACTAATTCCCACTTATCCTCATATACATGCGCTAAACTCCCCATGGATAACCAGCTAAGAATATCAGTGACTACATTAGCTTTACCCAGATGGTAATGTAGACTCATATCGTAGTCCTTCAAAAGATCGAGCCACCTCCTCTTCCTGAGATTCAACTCCTTTTACGTAAACACATACTGAAGACTCTTATGATCGGAAAAGATATCAACATGAACCCCATAGAGATAATATAGCCAAATTTTCTATGCAAAAACCACAGCTAACAATTCCAATCATGAGTAAGGTAGTTCTTATCGTGAACTTTCAATTGCCTGGATGCATAGGCCACCACCCTACCATGCTGCATCAATACGCAACCAAGCCCAATGTGAGAAGCATCACAATACACTAGAAAATAATTATTACCCTTAGGCAAGGTCAAAACTGGAGCGAAAGTCAATTTATCTTTCAACTTTTCAAAATGACCCTTACATGCATGCGACCATAAGAACTTGACCTTCTTCTAGGTCAACTTAGACAATGGGGAAACTATTGTTAAAAATACTCCGCAAATCTCCTATAGTAAGTGGATAGACCTAAGAAGCTCCGAATATCGATTGGAGTTACAGGTCTAGGCCACTTCTTAACCTCCGCAACCTTTTGGGCATCTGCCATAATCCCTTCACTGGAGATAACATGGCCAAGAAAAGTCACAGCCTACAACTAAAACTCGCACTTAGAGAACTTGGTGTACAAATGACGATCCTTCAAGGTTTGCAATACAGTAAAGAGGTGATCGACATGATCTGCCTCACTTTTAGAGTAGACCAAGATATCATCAATGAAGACAATGACAAATAAGTCCAAGAATGGATGGAAGACCCTATTCATCAAATCCATGAATGTCGTCGGGGCATTGGTCACCCAAAGGACATAACTAGGAACTCATAGTTACCATACTGGGTTCTAAAGACAGTCTTAGGGATATCCGCTTCCCTAATATTAAGTTGATGATAACCCAACCTAAGATTAATCTTAGAGAAACACTTTGCACCTTGAAGATCAAGCAAATCTTTTTTCCTAGGAAAAGGATATTTATTCTTTATGGTCACTTTGTTTAACTGACGATAATGAATGCACATTCGAAGGAAACCATCCTTCTTATGCACAAACAACACGGGAGAACCCCAAGAAGACACACTAGGATAGATAAAACTATATCTAAGAGGTCTTTGAACTGCTCCTTAATCTTTTTTAGCTTTGTTGGAGCCATTCTATTAGGAGGGATAAAAATTAGAAGAGTGTTCGGAACAAGATCAGTCCTAAAATTGATTTCTCTATCAGGAAAAATACCGGAAAGGTCATTGGGAAAGACCTCAGGAAACTCATTAACCACGGGAATGGATTCTACAAAAGAATATTTTGAGTTAGAATCTTTAACTCAGACTAAATAATACAAACACCTTTTTTAGATCAACTTTTGGGCCTTAATATACGAAATGAATCTCCTTTTAGGCACTAAAGAACCCCCTTCCCACACAATGACCGGTTCATTAGGAAATTTGATTGTGACCGTATGGGTCCGACAATCTAAAGAAGCATAGCACGAATACAACCAATTCATCCCCAGAATAACATCAAAATAGACCATATCCAACTCTATCAAGTCCACAAGAGTTTCTTTACTATTAATAGCTACCACACATACCCTATAGACTTTTTTAACAATCACAGAGTCTCTTATCAGGGTAGAAATAAAAAAAAGAAACTGGCAGACACTCAGGGTCAAAATTGAAATACACTGCCACAAATAAGGTGACATAAGAAAGAGTGGACACTGGATCAAGCAAATAATACACCTCACGGAAGAAAAGTTTCAACATACCCATGATAACATTGGGAGATGCCTCCAAATCCTGGCATGTAGCAAGTCCTTACAAGTGGTTCCGACTAGTGCAAATACCAGAAATAGAAGCAGAAACAGCACCCTTTGGTGCATGAGTAGATGAAATAGCAATAGGGGCCATGTTGGCCCAAGAATCCACTAGATAGGGGAACTCTCGTTGCATGTGCCCAATCTGACCACATCGAAAGCATCTATTTCTCCCCTTCTCACACTGACCACGATGATGTTGACTGTAGAATCTACAGGGTAGGTAGGGTAGAGCCGACTAAGCCCCACTAATCTAAGAATGGACACCCTATGCCAGGAACTACCACTAAACTGAGACCAACGATCACCCAAACTCCTTCACTTTTTCCTTGGCCACTTGTCACCATCTCTACCACTTTGCTCAGAAGGTCTAATTTTCTTACCTTGCCTTTAACTAAACTCAACCTTTTTCTTTTTATATTCCTCCACTGTTTGCATATACATAGCCAACCGAGAGATTTCTATTTCTTTGATCAACAAAGTTGTTATGCTCTCGAGCACTAACTCATGGAATAATCTCGAAACAAACTTATGCATTCTAGCTCTCATGCTAGAAACCATCTCAGGAGCATACCTAGACAACTAATGGAATTTGAAGGCATACTCCTTGAGAGATATCCTCCCTTACTTCAAGTTCATAAACTTCTCCGTTTTGACTTCCCTTAACTCTTGAGGAAAGAAGCTGTCCAAGAAGGCCTCAGAGAAATCTTTCCATACGGCAGAACTAGCATTCACACCTCTAGATAACTCCCACCCTTCATACCATTGGTACGCTACATCTTTCAATTGGTAGGAAGCAAACTCAACAGCCTCAACCTCCAAAGCATGCATGATTCGAAAGATCTTCTTTATTTCATCAATAAAACTTTGAGGATCTTTCTCTACCATCGTACACGTAAACATAGGAGTGTGCAACCTCATGAATTGGCCAACCCTTGTGGCCTCAGAAGATAGAGTAGTCGTTCCACCACATTCTAACTGAGAGGCTACCAATTGAGTCAAGAGGTTAATAGAGCGGCGAAACTCAGCATTAGTAGCATCCCCATATGGTGACTGAGTAGGAGTGTCACTCTCATAAGAAAGGTTAGTGGGGACCGGTGGAACCCTACGAGCAGAGTCATATGTCGCAACCCTAGATTGGGTTTGGACACCAAAAGTTGGATGAGCTTCATCCATAGGGACCTCAGTTGGGACAGAAGAGTTTGTCTGAGTATCAGATCGCCTTGGAGGCATGATCTGAAAGATATGCAAAAAAAATCAGAGGAATCCAAGGCGTTAGACTCTATAGCTCTAGATAGAAACACAAGAAAGGAAAACATTCTTAAATGTCTCGTAGCCCTTTTTTTATAAGTGTGGCACGCTACATACCTATAAAAGAGACTTTACTTGACACGGCTTTATAGACACCCAACTGACCATGAATCTAGGATTTGATACCAACTTGACACGACTCAAAATTAGGCTATGTCGTATGGGTATCTCCATCCCAACATAGATCAGAGATCACCCCATTAACCCAACCTAATCATCGCCCCAATCTAGAAGTGTCGAATGAACTCCGACCATAAATAAAGATAGCGGAAACAAAACTAATATCATAACTTAGACAATGTCTAAACATTTCATTTACATCAACATATTAACCAACATACCCAAGTCCACAGTCATCCACAATGCCTCTATACAAATCCGATGTCTATATATATGTCGGGACAAACCCTCGATAATAGCCAAGCCAAGTCTAAATAAGTCTACGACCAAATATAAGAGACCATGAAATGTATGCCTTCCAAAGTAGGGAAGCTATCACTTCAAAGTCAAGACACGAACCTCTTCTATCACCTAGTCACTATGTAGAAAGAGAAGAAAAAGCTTCATCCCCTATGTTGCATGAGGACATAGAGTCCGGAGATAGTTAGCGGTTGGAATGCTAGCATGTAACTCAAGGGTAAGGAGATAATAAATTCATCATTTAAAACCAAGTCAAAACATCATATTAAACCATATTTATATACATAGGCATACATTTAGTTACATAATATGTTCATAATATGCCAAAAGGAAACAAGACTTAGCAAACATTCTTGATACACTCAATCATACGTCATGATGTAGAGGACTTCCACCTTAAGTCATATCAAGCGAGAGGACTTCTACCTCAAGTCATTTTCTTAGGCAAGGGACTCTAACCTCAAACCATTTAACTAGAGAAGGGACTTTAACCTCAAGCCGTGTCATTAGGAAAAGGACTTTAACCACAAGTGAGCTCATTTAGCGAGGGACTCTAACCACAAGAAATTTCATTAAGCAAGGGACTCTAACCAAAACCCATCTTATTAGGAAAGGTACTTTAACCACAAGCCATCGTGACTATCAGTAGTCGACACTGGGACTCTAACCCTTTGTCCATACATCAACATCCATTTAATTCCATACTTAGGGACTCTAGCCCATTTAACCAATTCAACACCAGAAATGACCACGAGGTCTTCATTGAACCATTTATCAATCAAATACTTTAATAAGCCAATACCTCAACTCAATTCATCATTCAATACAATTTATAGTCATCAAGACCCTCACAAAGCCATTCATTCTTCATTAACACTCTTATGCCACGCTTTAGTTCAAACATAATTCAAATTCATGTTTAGGGAATTTAACCCTTTTAGCCATCAAACTATCAAAATCATAAATTAACTTCTTACATGGTTAACAAAGTCTTTACCATACCATTTACCAACAACTTATAGTTATTGGGCCATTTCCCTAGATCAAAACATAATCAACATGTGACTAGACATTTTTCTTAGATATTTTCACAAACACCTTGTGGGTATGCCTTTACCAAGGCCAAAATCAAAGTAGAAATCATCAATATTAGGGTTACTCAAAACCCATTTGTTAAACCACAATCAATAAGAACCCACATGTGCAAATCATCACCAATATTATGTATAAACACAAGTATAAGCAAGAACAAACATTACTCGTCATTAGGCATCAAAACCCTTAACATTTGATTTCAAATCATCATTTACAAATCCTAATCTATGTTTAAAATACATAATATTTGAGTTAATAATAAGAGAAAGAGTCACATGCCTTAAACAAGATGATTCCCAAAAGAAACTTGACTCCTCTTTTGCCTCTAGATGAACACCCATTGGAACCCTAGGCTCCAATCTTCAAAAGTGTGTTTGAGAGAGTATTTGGGAGGTTTTGATCTTGGAAAATGAGTGTTTAGGATGCCACAATACATTATAAAGTAAGGGTACTTAGTGGTTTTAGGGTGGGCAATGTCCATAGAGTGTAACAACCCGAGACTACCCCCTAGTTATTACACGATGCTGATGACCCCGAAGGACCACAAGCTAACCCTTTCCTGATATTTGTACCATGTACACTGCATAACATCTGAAAATAAATGCGGAAAAATAGGCAGAAACAAGCCATAAGGTTCAACACATCTATAAATACTCAAAACTAAAAACTGAATACTAATGCATCCGTCCAAAAAGCCTCTAAATTGTCTAAACTGTGGAGTTGATGGGACATGTCCCCAACTAACTCCATCAACTGAAAATCAACAAAGTCTAATGTAATAATAATACAAGGATCATCCTCGAATAAAAAGGACTCACTTTTATGTCTACTGCTGCTGACTAGGACTGAACTGCTTAAGGAACTATGGATCACGTGCCTCTAGACCTATGGTGTCAAATAAAACACCATAGCGCAATTGCGTCAGTACGGGAATGTACCAAGTATGCAGATGAGGTAAGGCTAAATGCAAGGGCTCATACATGAATAATTACTTAACTGAATAATCATAAGAGTACCGAACGAGAATAGATACTGAAATGCACGAACCATAATCACAATTATCACAACTCTAGATACTGAAACTTGAATACTGCTTTACTGTCATCTGAACTCACTACTAACACTGAGATACTGAATCACTGAATCATCTGATATTGATAACTGATTAACTGAATATACTCACATAAATGACTGAATTCTGAGCTCACTACTCTCGACTGATGGAATCGGAGATCAAACTCTCTCTAATGGATGACTTCGGAATCAATTATCATTGATAAGAAAATGATCATGTCTAAATCTGACAATAAAAATATTCAACAGAATCTGAGACTGAGATCAAGCTTATCTATCGGGAGATCTCTGGATATGATACCAAGAATACTGAACTGAATCTAAGACTGAGATCAAGCCTATCTATCGGGAGATCTCTGGATCTAATAACAAGAATACTTAACTAAATCTGAGACCAAGCCTATCTGACGGATGGTCATGAATCAATGGAACTATCTGAGTTCCTTACTGAGATAGACAACTATACCTCACAATCCTGATTTCTGAAGATTGATACTGAAACTGCAACTGTGGGAAGTAGTTACGTAACCGACATACCCCGACCTCCCATAGGTGGAGTCCAACCAGTAACCCCAGCTGGAAGGGTGTCAATACCGTGCCACGGGTAAAGACCTCTCTGGTCAAGCCTCTCTAATGGATGACCCTCGCAGGAAGTCAACCTAAGGCAATATAATAGTCAAACCTCTCTAAGGGTGACATCCTCTACTGACGGGGACTCCTACATCTTGCGCTGGCTACGCAGTTCTGGTGTTCAGGGATTGCTCCTAGCGACTCAGCCTCTCTCTGATGGGGAGTCTCCATCCCTTCTCTCACTAGATGCTAGCTCCTACTCCCATCTGAAAGACTCTGAACTAAATTTCCAACTGAACACAAACTGAACTAAATCTGATACTGATCACGTTTCTCAATTGATCTGACTGAGTTAAGAAAAATTTACATGGTTTCATATATGATGGAATACTACTGAATCATAGTATCTAACTGATGATACAGAATTTAAATAGATTACTCGGTCACTACCGAGGTCGTAACTGAACACTTGAATATAACTAGATCTGAGTTGAGTACAACACTGAGGCTAGATTACTAGTGATACAAGGATTACGATGATTACTGTGATTATTGAGATTTCTTAAGTTCTATATTTGTCTGAGGATACAGAGTTTTATAATTCACTAAGTTTTGAGAATCATGGCTCGACTGGGATTATCGTGAAAACTAACACAGGCTCTAGACAGTAACTAAATTATCGGGTAAAAATACCCCCAGGACTCGATAACACAAAAGTAAGACATAACCATTCTTGACTAGTCATAACCACGGTAATTCATTCATCATCACAATCACTAAAGAATCTCTTCAAGCATTTAGGAATCATAACCATTTATTCACATCACAATCACTATGGCATTACTTCAATCATTTAGGAATCACAACCATATATTCACTATCATAATCACTAAGGCATCACTTCAAGAATTTAGAAATCATAACCATATATTAACTATCACAATCACTAAGGCATCACTTCAAGCATTTAGGAATCACAACCATATATTCACCATCACAATCACTAAGGCATCACTTCAAGCAGTTAGGAATCATAGACATATAATAGCGTATGGGAAATATGCTATTAGATAATACTCCATTCAACTTGGTTTTGCATCAAGTACTTCACACGTATATCAGTCTTGGCATGTATTGGATAGCACATGATTGGGGAAACTTCATACTATCATGTCACAATTTACTCGTCGAGCACTTGGCATGTATTAAAGTCTTAGCATGTATCAAAGAGCGCGTAATTGGGGAATTTCCTACTATCATGTCTCAACTTGTTCACTAAGGCCTTTCAACAAACACTAGGCATGCATGGGTCTACACCTAATTGGGGATTCCATGCTATCATGGCATAATTCATTCACTAAGGCATTCATCAAACACTAGGCAAGCATGGGTTTCACCTAATTGGGGATTTCATGCTATCATACCACAATTCATTCATTAAGGCATTTCAACAAATACTTGGCATGCATGAACTTGCACACAATTGGGGTTTCCTAATCAACATTCTATAATGGCCCTAATTCTTCACATAAGCATTTTATCAAACATATGGGGAGCATGCTTTGCTTATTCAACCATTTCTACACTTAATTGACATGAACACATCACATAGAAAGTAACTTGAAGAGGGTTTATCATAACCATCACATGAATTCCACATACTAGGGTCAAAGCTTGAAAGCCTTGTAAACAAACATGAATCACAACTCAATGATAGAAGGAACATAAATTTCAACTCACATGAATCATGAAAACCCATAAACACAATATCTTTGAATTTTGGAAAAGGGTTCCTAAGCTTCTTGGATAAAAAGGACCCAATAATCAACATCTAGATACCTTGGGGAAACTCTTCTCTTGAAAGTTCTTAGGGAGATTCTTGATTCCTCTTGATTTCTCTATTGATTTTTCTTGAAGAAGAAATAAGGGTTTTGATTTTGTAAAACCCTAGTTTTGATGTTGAAGATGGTAAATTAGGCTGAGAGCCTTTTATTGGGTATATATAGGGGCTGAAAAAGAGTGGGAAAAGACCAAAAAGCACTTGGAATTAAACTGAAAAATCCTGATTTTAAATGTTGGCGCTACGTGCCATAATCGCGCCAGTTCACTGGAAATTGGACACTTGGGAAACTGCATGACGGCGCGACGTGGTAGCAATCACGTTGCCACCTTGGTTGCGAACTGGAAAGGCACTGCAACGCGGTGGAATCACGTTGGTGTACTGGAAATTGATAATTCTAAAATTAAGCCTTGACGCGACGCGCCATAATCACGGAGTCTCGCTGGATTTTGACGATTTCCATTTTGGCTGCTCCGCAATGTGCTAAAGTGTCATGTGGCACACTGTCTCACTAAAATAGCTCTAACTCTTTGCCCGAGTATCGGATTTGGGCGAATTCGGTATCAATGGAAAGCTTATTGAATGCTCTACATGAAAAAAAGTTGATATTAGGGAAATTCTACACGGTTCAAAGTATTTCACACTTGGGAAGACACCTCTTAAACTTCTAAGACTGGATTTTTGCTTCACAGAACACGCTCTAAGGCTCAGACTAGGATAGAATTTTACGGGGTGTTACACTATCTCCTTCTTGGAAACATTTATCCTCGAATGTTGATTGATAGGCTAAGAATACTAATCCACAGAACTTACTCAAGGAACTAGAACATCTTAAGACATGACTACACAAATGGAAAAACCGACATACTGAGTTCTCATACTGGACATGCATATGTGATGCATGGAATACTCAACTGAAGCTACTCATAGCTGAATTCTCATAGCACATATGCATATTTAATTCATGGACTCATAATTGGGTTGTTCTCATGAATGCATAACTGAACACACTGACAAGCTGAACTCTTTCTACTGAACGTGCATATCTGAATGAATGTCTGACTGAACTGACTCTCGAAAGCATAACTAGAAATGCAATAACAACTGATGTTAACATTGTAAGAAGAGTCTGACTATGCAACTAAATGAGTCTAAGGACATGCAAACATAATAATACCATGGGGTATCTCCCCCTTGGGACTCTATGTCCCTCTAAACACAATTCGCTAAAACACTAGGGCGGTACACGGGGCACCTATTAATTAGGGCATAATTGACCGGCTGCGATCTGAAACTCATGCATGACTCATGCTAACATATGATCCCAAAATGGAAGCAAAGGATCAAACAATGCATATCACAAAAACGAAGGACTCATAACATACCCGAGTCTATTTCAAGGAATCCTTCCTGATTAAGGAGAGCCTGAAGCGCATGGAGTCTACCCCTCTGAGCTAGCACTCTACATTTTCGAATTCTATGGCCTGGCTCACCACACCCGAAGCATACATCACTATCGGCTCTACACACACCTTGGTGGATCTTGCCACACTTTCCACAAAGCGGATAGGTATGAATACCACTAGTACTACTCTAGGCTTTGGAGCCTGGCGCTCCACCAGAACTGACACCCCCGAACACAGGTGAAGGTACACTAGCTGAGGATGGAGCCGGGATAGGAAATATCTGACTATGTTGAGAACGATTACCACCCTGGGACCCTACCTGAGAGAAACCATGACTACCTGTCTTGGTTCTCTTGCTCACTCTCTCTTTTTCCTTCATCTTATCAGCCTCAATCTGCTACGCATGCATCATCAGTCTAGCAAGGTCCATATCTCTATGAAGCATAGAAGCCCTACACTCTTTTAACACTAAACCGGATACACCAGTCACAAACTTACTCATACTCACTCTAGGGTCAGCTATCAAGTCGGGAGCATACTTATCTAATTGGTTGAACTTAAGACAATACTCTTTCACTATCATAGAACATTACCTTAGGTTCATGAACTCTTCTACCTTAGCCTCTCTCATATCTAGCGAGAAAAACCTATTTATGAAGGCACCCTAAAACTCTTTCCAAGTTACGTGAGTTGGATCCTCCCCTCTACCCTCCTTCCAAATCACTACCCAATCATGAGCAATATCCTTTAACCTATAGGATGCTAAATCAATACTCTCTTCTTCAGAAACATGCATAATCTGGGTAATATTTCTTACCTCCCCTAGATAAAGATGTGGGTCCTCACCTACTACTGACCTAAAGAATTCTGGTGGGTTCATTTTCATGAAACTTCTGATCGTGGCTACGGATGAAACGCCATCTTACTGGGGTAGGGCTACAGCGTGGCGGTTGCCCTGAACATTAGTCACAGCTTGGTCTAGCGCATGAAAAGCTACCCAAAACTCGGCATATGACACACTCTCATTCATAGGATCTACTAGCTGAGGGGGCTGGTCATCAACCCCACAGACATAATCTCTGCGAGGAGGCATACTCAGTAGATAGAAGAAAGAAGTGGATTCGACTGAGGATCAACTCGAGCTCATGCTCACTTACACAATAAGAACACAGATAGAAGGGAAACTGCTCTTAAAACATCTTGTGGACTCTTGCACATAAATGTGGAGTGCAACACAACTATGCACAAGACTCTACTAGATGCGTCTTTTTAGACTCCCTAGGACACTATAGAATCTTAGGCTCTGATACCAAGTTTGTAACGACCCGAGACTACCCCTAGTCATTACACGGTGCTCATGACTCCAAAGGACCACAAGCTAACCCTTTACTGATATTTGTACCATGAACACTGCATAATATCTGAAAATAAATGCGAAAAAACAGGCAGAAACAAGTCAAAAGGTTCAACACATCTATAAATGCTAAAAACTGAAAACTAAATACTAATACATCCGTCCGAAAAGCCTCTAAATTATCTGAACTATGGAGTTGATAGGACATGTCCCCAACTAACTCCATCAACTAAAAATAAACAAAGTCTAATGCAATAATAATACAAGGATCATCCTCGAATAAAGAGGACTCACTTCTACGTCTACTACTGCTGACTAGGATTGAACTGCTAAAGGAACTCTGGATCACGTGCCTCTGGACCTATGGTGTCAAATAAAACACCATAGCACAAATACGTCAGTATAGGAATGTACCGAGTATGCAGATGAGGTAAGGCTATATGCAAGGGCTCATGCATGAATAATTAATTAACTAAATAATCATGAGAGTACCGAATGAGAACACATACAGAAATACACAAACCATAATCACAATCATCACAACTCTAGATACTAAAACACGGATACCACTTTACTGTTATTTGAACTCACTACTAACACTGAGTTACTGAATCACTGAATCATCTGGTACTGATAACTAATTAACTGAATATAATCATATAAATGACTGAATTCTGATCACACTTCTCTCGACTGACGGAATTAGAGATCAACCTCTCTCTAACGGATGACTCTAGAATCTATTATCATTGATAAGAAAATGATCATGTCCGAATCTAACAACTAGAATACTCAAAAGAATCTGTGACTGAGATCAAGCCTATCTATCGGGAGATCTCTGGATCTAATAACAAGAATACTCAACTGAATCTGAGACTGAGATCAAGCCTATCTATTGGGAGATCTCTGGATCTGATAACAAGAATACTCAACTGAATCTGAGACCAAGCCTATCTGACGGATGGTTATGAATCAATGGAACTATCTGAGTTCCTCACTGAGATAGACGATTGTACCTCATAGTCCTGATTTCTGAAGATTGATACTAAAACTGCAACTGTGGGAAGTAGTTACTTAACCGACATGCCCCAATCTCCCATAGGTGGGGTTCAACCTGTAACCCTAGCTGGAAGGGTGTCAATACCGTTCCAAGGGTAAAGACCTCTCTGGTCAAGCCTCTCTAATGGAAGAGCCTTGCAGGAAGTCAACCTAAGACAATATAATAGTCAAACCTCTCTAACGGTGACAGCATCTACTGACGGGGACTCCTGCATCCTGCACTGGCTATGCAGTTCTGGAGTTCAGGGATTGCTCCTAGTGACTCGGCCTCTCTCTGATGGGGAGTCGCCATCCCTTACCTCACTCGGTGTAAGCTCCTACTCCCAACTGAAAAACTCTAAACTAAATTTCCAACTGAACATAAACAAAACTAAATCTGATACTGATCACGTTTCTCAATTGATCTAACTGAGTTAAGCCGAATTCACATGGTTCCGTATCTGACAGAATACTACTGAATCACGGTATCTGACGGACGATACAGAGTTTGAATAGATTACTCAATCACTACTGAGGTCAGAACTAAACACTTGAATACAACTAGATCTGAGCTGAATACAGTGCTGAGGCTAGATTACTAGTGATACGGGGATTACGAAGATTACTGAGATTTCTTAAGTTCTATATCTATCTGAGGATACAGAGTTCAATAATTCACTGAGTTTTAAGAATCATGGCCCAACTGGGATTATCGTGAAAACTGACACAGGCTCTAGACAGCAGCTAAATTGTCGGGTAAAAATACCCCCAGGACTCGATAACATAAAAGTAAGACATAACCATTCTTGACAGGTCATAGCCACGGTTATTCATTCATCATCACAATCACCAAAGCATCTCTTCAAGCATTTAGGAATCATAACCATATATTCACATCACAATCGGTAAGGCGTCACTTCAAGAATTTTGGAATCACAACCATATATTCACTATCACAATTACTAACGCATCACTTCAAGCATTTAGGAATCACAGCCATATATTCACTATCACAATCACTAAGGAATCACCTCAAGAATTTAGGAATCACAACCATATATTCACCATCACAATCACAAAGGCATCACTTCAAGAAGTTAGGAATCATAGACATATAATAGCATAGCAGAATCCTGATTTGATGGGAGTTGATGGGACATGTCTCTAACTAACTTTGTCAACTGAAATAAACAAATTCTGATACAATAATAATACAAGGATCATCCTCAAATGAAGAGGACTCACTTCTACGTTTACTGCTGCTGACTAGGACTGAACTACTGAGGGAACTTTGGATCACGTACCTCTGGACCTATGGTGTCAAATAAAACACCAAAGTGCAAATGCGTCAGTACAGAATATGCTAAGTATGCAGAGAGGTAAGGCTAAATACAAGGGCTCATACATGAACAATTACTTAACTTAATAATCATGAGAGAACCGAACGAGAGCACATATAGAAATGCACAAACAATAATAACAATCATCACAACTCTAGATATCGAAACTCGGATACCTCTTTACTATCATCTAAACTCACTACTAACACTGAGATACTGAATCACTGCATCATCTGATATTGATAACTGATTAACTGAATATACTCATTGATCAACCTCTCTTTAATGGATGAGTCCGGAATCTATTATCATTGATAAGAAAATGATCATGTCCGAATCTGACAACAAAAATACTCAACAGAATCTGAGACTTAGATCAACCCTATCTATCGGGAGATCTCTGGATTCGATAACAAAAATACTGAACTGAGTCTGAGACTGAGATCAAGCCTATCTATCGAGAGATCTCTGAATCTGATAACAAGAATACTCAACTGAATCTGAGACCAAGCCTATCTGAAGGATGGTCATGAATCAATGAAACTATCTGAGTTCCTCTCTGAGATAGACGACTGTACCTCACAGTTATAATTTCTGAAGATTGACACTAAAACTTCAACTATGGGAAGTAATTACTTCATCGACAAGCCCCGACCTCCCATAGGTGGGGTCCAACCTGTAACCCCAGCTGGAAGGGTATCAATATCGTGCCACGGGTAAAGACCTCTCTAGTTAAGCCTCTTTAATGGATGACCCTCGCAGGAAGTCAATCTAAGGCGATATAATAGTCAAACCACTCTAACGGTGACAGCCTCTACTGATGGGGACTCCTGCATCCTGAGCTGACTTTGCAGTTTTGGAGTTTAGGAATTGCTTCTAGCGACTCGGCCTCTCTCTGACGGGGATTTGCCATCTCTTCCTTCACTCGGTGCTAGCTCCTACTCCCAACTAAAAGACTCTGAACTGAATTTCCAACTGGATACAAACTAAACTAAATCTGATACTGATCAAGTTTCTCAATTGATCTAGCTAAGTTAAGACAAATTCATATTGTTCTATATCTGAAGGAAAACTACTAAATCATGGTATCTGACTGATGATACAGAGTTTGAATAGATTACTCGGTCACTACTGAGGTCGGAACTAAACACTTGAAAATAACTAGATCTAAGTTGAGTACAACATTGAGGCTAGATTACTAGCGATACGGGGGTTACGAATATTACTGAGATTACTGAGATTTCTTAAGTTCTATATATGTCTGAGGATACAGAGTTCTATAATTCACTGAGTTTTGAGAATCATGGATCAACTGGGATTATCGTGAAAACTGACATAGGCTCTAGACAACAGCTAAATTGTCGGGTATAAATACCCCCAGGACTCGGTAACACAAAAGTAAGACACAACTATTCTTGACTAGTCATAACCACGGTCATTCATTCATCATCACAATCACCAAAGCATCTCTTCAAGCATTTAGGAATCATAACCATATATTCACATCACAATCGCTAAGGTGTCATTTCAAGCATTTTGGAATCATAATCATATATTCACTATCACAATCACTAAGGCATCACTTCAAGCATTTAGGAATCATAACCATATATTCACCATCACAGTCACTAAGGCATCACTTCAAGAAGTTAGGAATCATAGACATATAATAGCGTAGGAGAAACATGCTATTAGATCATACTCCATTCAACAAGGTCTTGCATCAAGTACTTCGCACGTATATCAGTCTTGGCATGTATTGGATAGCACATGATTGGGGAAACTTCATACTATCATGTCACAACTTACTTGTCAAGAACTTGGCATGTATTAAAGTCTTAGCATGTATCAAAGAGCACGTAATTGGGGAATTTCCTACTATCATGTCTCAACTTGTTCACTAAGGCCTTTCAACAAACACTAGGCATGCATGGGTCTACACCTAATTGGGGATTCCATGCTATCATTGCACAATTCATTCACTAAGGCATTCATCAAACACTAGGCATGCATGGGTTGCACCTAATTGGATATTTCATGCTATCATACCACAATTCATTCATTAAGGCATTTCAACAAACACTTGGCATACATGAACTCTCACACAATTGGGGTTTCCTAATCAACATGTTATAATGTCCCCAATTCTTTACAAAAGCATTTTATCAAACATATTGGGAACATGTTTTTCTTATTCAACCATTTCTACACTTAACTGACATAAACACATCACATAGAAACCAATTTGAAGAGGGTTTATCATAACCATCACATGAATTCCACATACTAGGGTCAAAACTTGAAAGCCTTGTAAACAAACATGAATCATAACTCAATGATAGAAGGAACATCAAATTCAACTCACATGAACCATGAAAACCCATAAACACAATATCTTTGAATTTTTAAAAAGGGTTCTTGAGCTTCTTGGATGAAAGGGACCCAAGAATCTTCATCTACATACCTTGGGGAAACTCTTCTCTTAAAAGTTCTTGGAGAGATTCTTGATTCCTCTTGATTTCTCAATTGATTTTGCTTAAAGAAGAAATAAGGGTTTTGATTTTGTAAAACCCTAGTTTTGATGTTGAAGAATGGAAATGAGGTTGAGAGCCTTTTATCGGGTATATATGGGGGCTGAAGAAGAGTTAAAAAGACCAAAAAGCCCTTGGAATTAAAATGAAAAATCTCGATTTTACATGCTGGCGCTACGCACCATAATCATGCCAGTTCAGTGGAAATTGGACAATTGGGAAACTGTATCACGGCGCGACGTGGTGGCAATCGCATTGCCACCTTGGTTGCAAACTGAAAAGGCACCGCGACGCGGTGGAATCGCGTTGGTGCACTGGAAATTGACAATTCTGAAATTAAGTCTTGGCGCGATGCGCCATAATTGCGGAGGCTCATTGGATTTTGACGATTGCCATTTTGGCTGGCTCCGCAATGCGCTAAAGTGCCAGGTGGCATACTGTCTCACTAAAATAGCTCTAACTCTTTGCTTGAGTATCGGATTTGGGCGAATTCGGTATCGATGGAAAGCTTATTCAATTCTTTACATGACAAAAAGTTGATATTAGTAAAATTCTATATGGTTCAAAGTATTTCACACTTGGAAAGACATATCTCAAACTTTTGGGACTGGATTTTCACTTTTCAGAACATGCTCTAAGGCTTAGACTCGGAGAATATTTTGCGGGGAATTACATAGAGCCATTGACTTAAAAGCTAAAAAGTTACTTCCCAGGTGGGTCACTTAGCTTAATCGTACCCTAGGGTATGAGTGGTACCCTAACTCGTACCTTAGGCCTCACCAAGGACCCCTACACTGACCAAGGTATGATCACACACATAAGACTCATCTCCAGGGGTACGAATGGTACCCTATATCATATCCCCAAACTGTACCCAAGTCAGTGTCAACTAGGTCAACTCAACACTCCATACGACTAGGCTTGGTATGACTCGTACCTTAACATATATCCATGGGAGGCTAAGTCATATCTATGACAGTGTGTACCCCCACCACACTGCCTAGGATATGAAAGAGAGGTCAATAAGTCGTATCCAAGGGTATGACTAGTACCCTAAGTCGTACCTTGTCCAGAATTTTCAACTAAGGGTATTTTTCTAATGGTCCAAAGCCTAGGTGTTTCAATCAGAGCCTAGGCTGGCCCCATGTTCTCTATCTAATGCTGAAAATCTTCGACATCCATCTCTGACTCTCTAATTTAATATTGCACTAAAAATATAGACATATGACAAGGAGTCAAGAAAAAAAATTCCTAAGAATGCCCCATAGCTCCCCAAAGATATTACAACCATCTTTGCACCAAGTCACAGGACTTTATTAGGCATTTGCTCTTATACCAACACACTGGTAAACCTAGGCTCTGTTTCTAATTTATCACTCCCCGATTTCTCAGGTCATGATGGCACCTACTATAACCCACCTGTAGGTATGCCAAACCGTAGTCCGGAACTATTAGTAATGGACTACCAAGAGAAATGAAGAAAAAAAATGGAATAAATGTAGTAAAAAGGCTAAAATACACAAGATAGTCCCAAAAACCTAGTGGATTTTGTACAAGAACTTGTATTATAGTGAAACTACAACATAAAGTACTAAATGAATAAATTGATATAACCTATCTCTAAATACAACATAGACATTAGTCTAGTACATAAGAGAGAGAAAAGTAATACTTCAAATGTAAGGAGCTCAGCTCACCCTATGTCTTCAAACCATAACTAGTTCACATAACACACACAATAACGCCGAGACTTATACTATGATCAACAGGATATAGAACTGTAGTATGAGCACCAAATACGTGATATTCAGTAGGCAACTACTGACTGAGCTCCAAAGATAATGCAAATATACATAACATGTAAGAAAGAATGTAAATTACACCCAAATATCCACGAAACTAACATAGTAAAGCTAAGAAGAGCATGAGGTTAAACTATTCCATTTGAGCCATACTTCAGGACCTAAGTACTATACCGTATATCACTGGCGATTATAAAAATAATGAGTAGAAGAAGGATATATATAGTAGTATACAAGGCCAAGGAATTGATATAAAATCATAGATGAAGGAAGAGGGGGATATACGGTAATCCCATAGCTACATATATATATATATATATATATATATATGTATACACACACACACACAAAAACAAGCCTAACCCAAAGGGATAATCTAAAGTAGTCATACTGGCATTTCAAGGCCTCCTAATTATAGTAGGAACTAGCTCTAACATAATAAGGGTCTCTAATTCATATACTAAATATGAGATAATTATCCATAATAAAGCAACCGTAAAGAAAGAAAGCAGAATCATACCTCAAATTTTAGTATAAGTCCAGTAATAAACATGTCACGAACTAACCATATAATAACATAATACAGTAACTAGCTAGCCCAAACAAACAATACCTAATCTGGGCCCCATAACCTAGAAGGTCCAATCAAAACACAGCACACCACAAGTAATACTCATCACCTACATATATGCAACCTCCATAAGGCTGATAGATATATGCGTATACTAAAGATAGGCAATGCACATGCAAGGATGAATGCAAAGTATAATCCATACTACTACAATGAAACCAAGCACCATAATGTAACCTAGTGTATACACCTCCTTCAACTTGACGCTCGTAAAGGCTGGACCTGCAGTGACCTCTCTTCTCTAGCATGACGACCTACAGACAAAGGGGACCCTAGGGGTTTCAAGAGTACCTATATACACTGACCTGGTCCCGATCCAGAATTTCCAATAACCATCATCATCATCAATCTACTCTGTCTAGTACCATATATATATATATATAATGGATAGGCTAGAATCATGGCTATAAAAGTGTGAGTTTGTAAATCCGTTGCTCAGGATAAACTTACGGGATTAAATCATCATAAAAGTGTAGAAAGGGTCAAAATGTCAATCGACCAAAGTAAATAGTAATAGTAAAATTGTGGATCAGAATCTATATCGGTCAAATCTTTAAAACATCATTTTTAGTCTAGAAGGATCATAAATAATTCTTTAATATGGTATGATTCCCTTTATGAAAGAATTCATTTTGAAGGTGAAAAGTGGGAATAAATCCCCTTTTAGGAGAATAGTAGTAAACCTATATTATTAGTTAGAATCATACCATTTATTATTTAGTGAGCATGAATGTACAGTATTTATGCATTCCATCACCAATATCCAAACAATACAATTATAAGCATCTATATGTCTATAAACTTCGTCCACATCCTTTACAAGGATAAAACATTTCTCGAAATCAAACTAATATAATAATCACAACCTTGGGCCCGATAATGAATATATCTGACATAACCAAACACCATAACCTGGGAAAACCATCACATTTCACCGAGTATTACAGTAAATATTATACTAAAGGTTCATTAGTCTCAACTATGCCTAACATCCAAACTACCTAGGTTAATAGGATTCTAGAAGTATAATAAGTATTTCACCTTTAGGGTCGATTCACCTTTCTATCCCAAAACTCATAAATTAGGCCAAGTCACAGGGTTTTGCCCAATAACCATCCTAACATCCCTATCGAACATGCAGCGTATATAATACACCGTATTATAAAGATGAGTAGGCAAAAATCAACCTCGGTACCAAACCAAAAATACTAGAATCGCCCCTAATCGTCTGTCCATGATCCCAAAATGTATCCATGCAATCAAAATTGTAATCTACATTTCCAAAATGATGCCTCAGATTCTTCTAAGTCCAAAATAGACTCCTACAGAGTGCTCAAGATTCATTCAAAACCCCGTGCCCGCAAATAAAATATGCTATCATACTAAATTTGGCATTTCAAACTCAATAAAACTATCAAAACTTTCATTTGAGATTATTTTAACTAAGTGTGGGGCCCACACCTTTTGTTCCAATTTTTAGATTATCCGTCAATAGCCCAAAATGAGTCTGGAAGCCTTGGGACCTGAACCAATGGTCACCCTAGCCTAAAATCAATGTTTCAGAGCTGATGATGCTATTAGATTTCTTATATAAGGTCATCTACTAGGAGTTTTGGTCCAAGACCAAATCCTAAATAACAAAAACTTCAAAATAGAAAAAAGAGCCTAATATCCAAACTAACTATCTGATAACTGCACCAATAATTCTGCCAAGTTATAACGCCCCGAATCTGGTACCCAGAATGCTATACGGTGCTCATAATCCTGAAGGACCACAAGCTAAACCATGATTGATATCTGTAACTAAGCACTGAATAATAATAATAATAATATCATAAATGCGGAAACATGAACTAAAAGGACATAAGGTTCAATACTAATACATAACTAAAAATATGGTATAACAATACCAAAACAACTAAAATAACTGTCTAAACAGTGTTGTAGTCTGAAAGCCTCTAAAATTGAATTGTCTGAATAAAGAGTTGATGGGATAATCCCCCAACTAACTACATCTGCTGAAATAAACTAAGTACTGAAAAAAATAAAATAATTAAATAATAACATCCTTGAATGATGAGGACTTACTACTGACTCTGACTGCTGAAACTGGAATGCTACTGATACTCTGGAGCACGTGCTTCTGAACCTATGGTATAAAACACCATAGCACAAATGTATCAGTATAATTGAATATACTAGTATGCAAGTAAGGTAGGCTGAATATAATGGTTCATATGCAAGAATAATACTAACTGACTGAATAACATAAACGTGAGAATACATATATGAATACATAACTGTAACTGAGATCGTGATAATACTGAATCATGAATTCTGATAATGTGGATTTACTAATATCTGAGTACTAATACTGGGATACTGAATGAATAAGTCTATTAAGTACTAAGGAACTGATGTTATATTATTGATAAATAAATGACTGTTTCTGATAATTCTGATTATGAAGAACTGGTCTGATTGACTGTATCCGACAGTATTAAAATTTAAATACTGCTACCATGAATTTTGTATAATTAATATACTATTAACTGGGTGACTGTATCTGACAGTCCTGATTCTGATGGAACTAGCTGAGTTTCGTACTGAGCTGAGCGACTGTATCTGACAGTCCTAAAACTGTAGAATTAAACTGAGTTAAATTACTGAGACTGGATCCAAAACTGAGAATGTGGGAGGTAATCATCTAACCAACATGCCCCGAAACTGAACTGGTGGGTTCGAACCTATAACCCCCACTGGAAGGGTGTTAGTACCATGCCACGGGTAAACACAAGCTATGAGTAAACCATTTCTGACAGGGAGCTCTTCCGTCAACCCCTCCTAGTAGGAAAACTCAGATGGGGTGTATAATCCCTAAACTCATAGGGTAAATCTCAACCTACGCCGGCTACATAGTTCTGGAACGTAAGGCTTTCTTCTAAGGATCACACCCTCTACTGGCTAACAGGTGAATCCCCATCCTTGGATTCACTCGGTGCCAAATCCTACTCCCAACTGAAGAGATACTGAACTAATTTAAACTGAACTGAACTATTACTGATAGTGTTGTTTAGTTGATTTGAATAGAGTTCACTAAATTTTTGTTGACTAACGAAATACTATTGAGATCTGATAACTGACTGAGATTACTGAGGTTACTGAGATTACCGAGGGTACTGAGATTACTGAGTTTTCCTGAGTCATGTAACTGACTGAATCCTAATGATCATGGCTTGACTGAGAGTATCGTGAAAACTAACACTGGCTCTAGGCACACAGCTAAATTATCGGGTACAAGTACCCCCAGGACTCGGTAGCATGAAACTGACAAAACTTGATACTTCTTGAACACGTGACCAATATCAACAATTCATAATACAATAAGTTGGGGATTTCATGAAGCACATGGTTATCATAATGTTGTACACAGATGGAGTTGCATATAGACATGTCATACTTTCTTCAACCTAATCTCATGAACATTCCATCAAATACTATAAGGTACACAATATCATGGAAATCATTCTTGATCATAAGGGTAAAACATGCATTTATTATTTAAGTCACAATTGAGATATAATACATAATTTTTATCCTCTTAGGCATTTTTTCAAACACCTTACATGCATAACTTAGTGCATAGGTGTAATAATCAACTTACATATCACAAAAAACTCAATTCATGGATTTCAACTTGCATGCTAACGTGGTTTCATAAAAAACACACATAAAGATTCCAACTTGGGAATCATACAACAAGATAAACATGGTTACAAATAACCCACAACATAAATATCATGTTTTATAATTTGAAAGAGGGTTCTTGGACTTCATGGATGAAAGAAATCCATAAATCCACACTTGACATACCTTAGTTCTTGATTTTATAAAGATTGATGGAGAGATTCTTGAATTTGTGTATTGAATTTGAATCCTTAATTGAAAATCCTAACTTGTTCTTGAGAGAAACATGAGAGAGATACTATATTTTGGTTGAATTAGGGCTAAATCCCATGTTTTAGACTTATATAGGGGTGGGAAATTGACCCTTCTGCCTTTAAAAATGCGAATATTTAATGACTAAAACTGGGCATTGATGCTATTATCAATGTGGCGCGGTGATGGCATCGATGCGATAGTCGATGCATCACGCCATCAACACATTGAGTCTTAATACTTTGACCCTGGCAACCTGCAAACATATCAACCAACGCGATTGGCAACACGGTGCGCCAAAATTGCGTTGGTCCACTATTTTGGGCTTCCAAACGTGGTCTAAACATGGTTCAAAAAACCCAAAACTTGTCCGGGACCACCTATGGACCTCTCTGATCGAGAATTCAAAAAAATACAAACCATTAAAGGATGTTAAGGTGGCAAAATAGGATTGCCAACTTTCATAGGCCAATAATAGGCTACGTCTAGGAACTTAGTTAGAATTTTTTTTTTAAATTCTGGACCCCTTGACAAGATTAAAGGATTGAATTAAGCTTAGAAATTTTGCGAGGTTTTCTAATATCTCCCCCTTGAGAACATTCATCCTCGAATGAGACTGACTGAGAAGGGAGAAACGATAACTGAAGTACATATTAAACATGAACAACCGAGACATGACTTCATGACTAGCATGACTGATAAGATGAATATATCATACTAAACATGCATATCTGATGCATGAGTAATTGGTTCATGAATGCATGACTGAGATTTCTGATAAGCTGAGTTTCTCACGATGAGAATGTATGTCTGATGCATGATTATATGACTGAACTGATACATGAATGCATGACTAAATAGGCAATGGTATTTGATACCAAGTTTATGATGAGAATCTGAACATGAAACTGAATACTAAGTTTGAAACTGAAATCTGAACATAAAACTGAATGAGTTCAAAGAAGAGTGTTACCTTAAACTGAAAATATTAATGAGTCTAAGATTAATTACTAATTATTCATGAGTGGAAATATAAGAACGTAACTGAGTCTTGAATATGATACATGAGCTGGATTACCATGATCTGAATTAAGCACCTTGAATACGTGGCTTACGGCTGAGGTCAGAGTTTGAGGGTCAACTTATAAGTACCCCCTTACTCCAAACTGGATTCATTATGAGTAGGTATAATGGCATATTTTATGTCATAAGAGTTCAAGGAGTTATCGTGTATCTCCCTCTCGGGATATTATGTCCCTAGAAGAATACTGACTTGACTGAGATACTGAGGAAAATTGGGACGATACACAAGGCACCTACGAACTGAATCGTGGCTGAATATCTGGGATCTAAAGCTAAGACATGATACATGAACTAAGTTGATCTTGCAACTACTTGGGCTTCTTATAGAGTTCTAGTGAAGGTAGGGAGAAAACGAATCTTGGTCTTGCCTGAGAAGGACATCTGAATAGGAGATCGCTACATGGTTGGGATTTTTTTGTATTTGGAGGCAAGTCCTATGAAACATCATCTAAGATAAGGTGACTAAACCTTATGCACTGCAACTGAGACTACTGAAGAGATTGACATGGGCGCTGAGCACGAACGCATGGATATACTAATTTATCTAATTAACTGAATGACTAATAGCTGAATACTGGACATGTAAAACTAAACTGTACTTGATTTGGGATAGCTGGACTAAAACTATAGAGTGTTATGCATAGAAGGTAATGACTGGCTGGGTAACATGAGGTAACTAAGCATGAGTGAGGGAAATCTGTATTACCTTAGGAACACAAGACCAGGCGTCTAACATGATTCGGGAATATTCTGTAAACTGAGGTACTGAAATACTAATATCTGAGTAACTAATGGCCATATGCTCTGGTCAAAAAATCTTGAAACTGGACTGATTTTTTGATCTGACTAGACTAGGATTGGGACTGAGATTGTAGTTAAGATGGTAATTGAGACTGTAACCATAACTAATACTGTAACTGAGACTTAATGTTGGTTTTCTATAACTGAGGGTTAGATTGGTACCGGAGTTTTGAATTCTGATGGCTAAGTAACTGATAGCTGAAAGCCATGGTTCTGTAGGACAATTTGAGCCCTTTACTGAATATTGATTACTAAACTGATACTGTAACTGAGGCCTGCAGGATGGAACATTAACACTACGGATTTACCGAGGGATCTAAACTGAGGGTATACATGACATAATCTGAGTTTGACTGAACATTAGGAGTGAAGTCATGAATCGTGTGGTCTAAGCATATTGTAAAGCATGACATGAGTGCATGAGTCATGAGCTACACGAACTGGGTTTGGAATTTTTGAATTCGTGGAACATGATCCACAACATTGGATGAACTTGGACTCCTCATACGAGAAACTTGAAACACATACTATTCTATGAAAAACTCATGGATATAAGTTGTATTCGTAGGACTAAAATGTAAAGCATGCGTAAGTATTGGGAGGTTTGAAGTATAAAACTATGCACTGAGGTAGGAATGGGTCGAGAATCATCTTCCCTTATTGATTTTTCTACACATACTGGCATTACTACTAGAATCTGAAGGCCTGACTTTCTAAGATATCATAATCGGACAGTTACTAAATACCTATCGGGCTATGTTACATTGACTCACTGGGTAGAGACTGGAAAAATTCCTGTTAACATTTGGTCTGACCTTAAAGTTGACTGCTATGAAAGGAGTTACAAAAGAAAAAAGAAGCTCCTAAATCTAAAAAAACGTAAACATGTAAATGAGGGACCTGTACATACCAGTGGCTACACCAGGAGGACTTTCCTGATCCTGTTGGGACTGAAGTGCATAGAGTCTATTTGGGCGTTACCCACTGATAGAGTTGGAACTAGCACCCTGCTGATTCAGGCGACCGGACTAAGCGGAAGGACGACTGTGTTTGCTTCTATAGCCAGGCCTAGGATAATCTCGAACCTTGTGACCTGACTCGCCACATCCGAAAGACACATCACTGTCGGCTCTACATATACCCTTATGATACTTACCACACTCTTCACAAAATGGATGAGTAAAAACCCTGTCCTCACTACCATTGTCCTTGGAGCCTGGTACCCTATCTCTATGGTCATTTCTGAACATTGGTGTTGGTGCACTAGATGAAGATGGAACTGGGGTTGGAAAATTCTGTCTATACAGAGAACAGTTACCACCCTGCGACCCTGGCTGAGAAAAACTATAACTACCAGCTCTGGCTCTCTTATTTTCCCTTTCCTTCTTCTTAAGTTTCTACTCCTCAATCTGTTGAGCATGGACTATAAGCCTAGATATGTCCATCTTATTAATCAACATCATAGTCCTGCACTCCTTAAACACTCTACCTGATATCCCAAACACAAACTTATTCATTCTAGATCTACTGTCTGCTACTACATGGGGAGCATACCTGGCTAACTGAGTGAACTTGAGGGAGTATTCTTTTACGCTCATGCTACCTTGTCTGAGGTTGATGAACTCTAACACTTTGGCTTTTTTCTACTCTAGGGGAAAGAATCTACCTAAGAAAGTTGTAGCAAACTCTTCCCACTATATGGGCTTTGCATCTGCACCCCTATCTACCTTCTACTGCTTAAACCATATATGGGCTACATCTTGTAGCTGATAGGTAGCTAACTCTGCACTCTCACTGGAAGTCACTCCCATGATATCTATGACTTTTTGAACTTGATCGAAGAACTCCTGTAGATCGTCTTCGAACTAAGAACCTGAGAATAGAGGAGGATTCATTTGGGTGAAGTCCCAAATCCTGGCTGCAGCAGAATTGGCCACTGGGTTGGCTGGAACAGCAGTTGGCTGGTCATTCTAAGCTATGACTGAATATGCTAGAGTAGTGAATATAGTCCTGAATTCTGCATGAGAGACATATTCGCCTAAAGGGTTAGGCTGATCGGGCTGAGGGGCTGGCTAATCTCTCGTTCCTCTTTCCTGAGTCCTCTTTGGAGGCATGTTCTATAAATGGAAGAGAAGAAGGGATTAAACTGAGAGTTTGGCTAGAGCTTATGCTCACTCGCATGAAATGGATACTGAAAGAAGGGAAACTATTCCTAAAACATCTCATAGCCTCTTTTACATAAGTGTGGTACACAACACACCCATGTACAAGACTCTACTAGATGCGACTTTTCAGACTTTCTAGGATGTTGTTGAACCTGGCTCTGATACCAAGTTTGTAACACCCCAAATCTGGTACCCGGAACACTACACGATGCTCATAATCTCGAAAGACCACAAGCTAACTTATGACTGATATCTGTAACTGAGCACTAAATAATAATAATAATATCATAAATGCGGAAACATGAACTAAAAGGCTATAAGGTTTAATACTGATACATAATTGAAAATATGGTATAACAATACCAAAACAACTAAAATAATTGCCTGAACGTACTGTAGTCTGAAAGCCTCTAAAACTGAACTATCTGAATAAAGAGTTGATGGGACAATCCCCCAACTAACTCCATCTGCTAAAATAAACTAAGTACTGAAAAAATGAAATAATCAAATAATGAGGACTCACTACTGACTCTGACTGCTAAAATTGGAATACTACTGATACTCTAGAGCGCGTGCTTCTAAGTCTATGGTATAAAACACCATAGCTTAAATGCGTTAGTACGATTGAATTTACTGGTATGCAAGTGAGGTAGGCTGAATACAATGATTCATATGCATGATCAAAACTAGCTGACTGAAAAACATGAACGTGATAATACATACATAAATACGTAGTTGTAACTGAGATCGTGATAACACTGACTCATGAATTCTGATAACATCGATTTACTGATATCTGAGTACTAATACTAGGATACTGAATAACTAAGTCTATTGAGTACTGAGGAATTGATGTCATATTACTGATAAAGGAATGACTGTTTTTGATAGTTCTGATTAGGAAGAACTGGTCAGATTGACTGTATCTGACAGTCCTAAAATCTGAATACTGATAACATAAATTTTATATAATTAATATACTATTAACTGGGTGACTGTGTCTGACAGTCCTGATTCTGATGGAACTAGCTGAGTTTCGTACTGAACTGAGCGACTGTATCGGATAGTCCTGAAACTGTAGAACTGAACTGAGTTCTATTACTAAGATTGGATCCAAAACTGAGACTGTGGGAGGTAATCATCTAACCGACATTCCCCAAAACTGAACTGGTGAGGTCCAACCTATAACCCCAGCTGGAAGGGTGTCAGTACCGTGCCACGGGTAAAGACAAGATATGAGTAAACCCTCTCTGATAGGGAGATCTTCCGTCTACCCCTCCTAGTAGAAAAACTCGGATGAGGTGTATAATACCTAAACTCGTAGGGTACATCTCAACCTACACTAGCTACATAGTTATGGAACGCAAGGATTGCTTCTAAGGATCACACTCTCTACTGGCTAACAGGTGATTCCCCATCCTTGGGTTCACTCGGTGTTGAATCCTACTCCCAACTAAAGAGACACTGAACTGATTTAAACTGAACTAAACTATTACTAATAGTATTGTTTAGTTGATTTGAACAGAGTTCACTAAATTTCCATTGACTGATGGAATACTACTGAGATCTGATAATTGACTGAGATTACTGAGGTTACTGAGATTACCGAGGGTACTGAGATTGCTGAGTTTTCCCGAGTCATGTAACTAAATAAATTCTAATGATCATGGCTTGACTGAGAGTATCGTGAAAACTGACACTAGCTCTAGGCACACAGCTAAATTGTCGGGTACAAGTACCCACAGAACTCGATAGCATGAAACTGACAAGACTTGACACTTCTTGAACATGTAACCAATATCAACAATTCATAATACAATAAGTTGGGGATTTTATGAAGCACATGGTTATCATAATGTTGTACATGGATGGAGTTGCATATAGACACGTCAAACTTTTATCAACCTAATCTTATGAACATTCCATCAAATACTCATAATGTACACAATATCCTGGAAGTCATTCTTGATCATAAGGGTAAAGCATGCATTTATTATTTGAGTCACAATTGAGCTATAATACATAATTTCTATCCTCTTACACATTTTGTCAAACACCTTACATTCATAACTTAGGGCATAGGTGCAATCATCAACTTACACATTATAAACAACTCAATTCATGGATTTCAACTTGCATGCTAACGTAGTTTCATAGAAAAAACACATAAAGATTCTAATTTGGGAATCATACAACAAGATAAACATGGTTACAAACAACCCACAACATAAATACCATGTTTTATAATTTGAAAGAGGGTTCTTGGACTTCATGGATGAATGGAATTCATAAATCAACACTTGACATACCTTAGTTCTTGATTTTATGAAGATTGATAAAGAGATTCTTGAATTTGATAATTGAATTTGAATCCTTAATTGAAAATCCTAACTTGTTCTTGAGAGAAACTTGAGAGAGACACTATATTTTGGATGAATTGTGGCTAAATCCCGTGTTTTAGACTTATATAGGGGTGGGAAATTGACCCTTCTGCCCTTAAAAATATGAACATTTAATGACTAAAACTGTGCATCGACGTTATTATCGACACGACGCGTCGATGTCATCGACGCGATAGTCAACGCATCACGCAATCATAGAGTCGAGTCTCAGTACTTTAACCCTGGAAACCTGCAACAATATCAACCAACGCGATTGGCGACGCGACGTGCCAAGATCGCATTAGTCCACTATTTTGGGCTTCCAAACGTGGTCTAAACGTGGTCCGAAAAACCCAAAACTTGTCCGAGACCACCTATGGACCTCTCTGATCATGAATTAAAAAAAATAAGGACCATTAAAGAACGTTAAGATGGCGAAATAAGATTGCCAACTTTTAAAGGCCAATAATAGGCTAAGTTCTTTTGAAGGCAAATAATAGGCTAAGTCTGGGAACTTAGTTAGAATTTTTATTTTTTTTAAGTCTGGGACCCCTTGACAAGCTTAAAGGACTGAATTAAGCTTAATTTTGTGGGGTCTTATACAAGTTATGAATGACCTATATCCATTGTGAAAAGACTCGAAATGCTGAAAATACATAAAAATAGAGGAGATGACATGAAGGGTCATTACAAAATCAAGAGAGAAGAATCAATGAAACAAACAAAATTGTGCCTATTTTCTTTGACAACAAAACTTTCTTTTTCCTTCATATTTTATTTGTGATTGAAGTTTATTTTTCATAAATTAAATTTTTTTTTGTTATTTAAGATAAGTTATAATTTAAGACTCGCACAGCAAATTGACGCCATTAAAAACTCAAATGAGATATAAACGTCGATTCATTTTATTTTTTATATAATAGAAGGTAGAAAAATGCACAACATCAGTTTAATTGACTTTAAATAATTCAATTTTACTAAGGAAAAACAATAGAAAAATCAAAAACTAGGAACAGATTATTAGTTGCACATGTAAAGTATTTGTAGTCTTAATTACTCATAGTTTGATAACATTTACCCTCTTAATATTGACATGTTAAATAGCGTGGAACACTATCTTTTATTCATGTGAGTGAAGAAAAATAAAATAATTAATTTTATGTCATATACACTAATTTATTTAATTTATTTTATGTATTTTTTGTTGCTTTATTTTAGTATACAACTCACATTTCATCTTAATTTTATCCTTTTTTTTATAAAAAAAAAATATTTTTCTTTGAGTGCTCCCAAATAATCACTGACGAAATTTATCAAATTTGAATAGTAAAGATGAGATCTTATCTTGAATCCTATAACCTGTGGAACGTTGTAGTGACCCTCTAGGTTATTTCCTTAATTTCGTGTATTTTTAGCATTTTGAGCCTTCCCATAGTGGCTACAAGTCATTTATGACTTACCAAAACCGTCGGTACAGTGATCGGGTAGTTCTTTTGGGTTTTAGACTTATTTTCTATTTTGGAGCTATCATTGTTAAGAAATTGGTATCGGATCAAAACTCCTAGTAAACAACCTCAAATGAGAAATTTGACAATTATTAGCTCCTAAATGTGATTTTAGGCTGGGGATCCTTGGTTCAAGTACCGAGACTTTCAAACTCTTATTGAGATATCGAGTAGAATTTAGTATTGGTGATGATTTGCACATATGGGTGCTTGTTTTTTGTGGTTTAAAAAATGGGTCTTGAGTAACCCTAATATTGATGATTTCTACTTTCATTTTTTCCTTGGTAAAGTCATGCCCATAAGGTGTTTATGAAAATGTCTAAGATAAATGTCTAGTCACATGTTGATGATGTTATGAACTAAAAAAATAACCTAATCAGTATAAGTGGTTGGTAAATGGTATGGTAAAGACCTTATTAGCCATGTAATAAGTTAATTTATGATTTTGATAGTTTGATGGCAAAAAGGATTAAAGTCCCTAAACATGAACCTGAATTGTGTTTGAACTAAAGTATGGCATAAGTGTTAATGAAGAATGAATGGCTTTGTGAGGGTCTTGATGACTATAAATTGAATTGAATGATGAATTGAGTTGAGGTATTGGCTTATTAAAGTGTTTGATTGATAAATGGTTCCATGAAGACCTTGTGGTCATTTATAAGGTTGAATTGGTTAAATGGGCTAGAATCCCTAAGGGTTGAATTTAATGGAGGTTGATGTATGGAAAGGTTTAGAGTCCTAGTGTCGACTAATTATAGTCGCAACGGCTTGTGGTTAAAGTCCCTTACCTAATAAGATGTCTTGTGATTAGAGTCCCTTGCTTAATAAAATTGCTTGTGGTTAGAGTTCCTCACCAAATGAGCTCACGTATTGTTAAAGTCCTTTTCCTAATGAAACAGCTTGAGGTTAAAGTCCCTTGCCTAATGAAATGGCATAAGGTTAGAGTCCTTTGCCTAACAAAATGACTTGAGGTAGAAGTCCCCTTGCTTGATATGATTAGGAAATCCAATTCTTTAAAAGTATGGGGATGGAAGGTTAGAGTCCTCCACTTCATAACTCTTGACTGATACAAGACAAACTAAGAATTGTACCAAAAACTACAAAAAAATAGTCCATAAATAAGAAGGAACCCGAGAACTTAACAACACCAAAATCTCGGGTTCAACAAGATGTAAATGACACCAAAAACAGCCACAACAACAAGAGATAAACTACACTATAACAAGAAGAACAACACGAGGATAACAACAATCCAACGTTACAAGATTACAAGACACAACAAGAACTAACCAGTTCACTAGACAACACAAACTAAGACATAAAATGTAAAGATAGATAGTGAGACATAAACTATTACAAGATTAAGAGCCCAAAGATATATTAAATCAAAGGACCCCTATAAATTACAATAGCAACATCACACCCTTACGAATACACAAGAGGGATTCCACCGCTCAAGCACTAACATTTCCAAGCAATACACATTTATAAGTGAATCCACATTTGCTCATGTCCTAGTTCTGGTCTAGGGGGCTCTCTCTCTCTCAAGAGAGGTGTTCTTGTGTTCTTACATCAACATTCAATAACTAATGAACTAAAACCCTATATTTTTCTATTTATAGTGCATTACAAATAAAAGATAAAATGACAAAAAGTCCCTTTAATGACCAAGTAGACAAATAGGCACCCATAGAGTGTGCTTAGGGGCGGCTTTGGAGCCCCTTTTAACACTTCAACTCATACACTCCTGAGGTTGCATTCAACACACTCAAAAATTTCCATCTTCATGATCGTTCCCGTATTATTGATTGAGTGCATCAAGAATGCTTGCTAAGTCTTATTTCCTTTTGGAACGTTACAAACATGTTATGTACCTACATGTATGCCTATGTATATAAATGTGGTTGAATATGATGTTTTTACTTGGTTTTAAATAATGACCCTATTTTTTCCTTACCCTTAAGTTACATGCTAGTGTTCCAATCACTAACCGTCTCTGGACGTTATGTCCCCATGAGACATTAGGGTCGGAGCTACTTCTTCTTTTTCTACGTAGTGACTAGGTTATAGAAGCGGTTCATGTGTTGACTTTCAAATGGTGAGCTTTCCTACTTCGAAAAGCATATATTTCATAGTATCTTATCTTTGGTCGTAGACTTATTTAGATTTGGTTTAGCTATTGTCGGGGGATTTTCCCGACATATATATAGACATCGAATTTGTATAGAGGCATTGTGGATGACTATAGACTTAGGTATGTTGGTTAGTATGTTGATGTAAATGAAATATTTAGACATTGTCTAAGTTATGATATTAGTTTTATTTCTGCTATCTTATTTTTTGTCGGAGTTCATCCGACACTTATGGATTGCGGCGATGGTTAAGTTGGGTTAACAGGGAGATCTCCAATCCATATTGGTCTTGAGATGCCTATATGACATGGCTCGATTTTGGGTTGTGTCACTGATAGAGTTTGGGATCGCTTCAGTCTTTCAAGATTCAGTATTGGGGGTCCCAAGTCTTTTTGTGGATATCTCATAACCAGGGAAGGTATTCGATTCAACAAGCAGTGCTCGAGCCAGAGTTGGGTTTGTTTGTGTTCAACAGGGTTCCTTATTGATTTTAGAGTATGAGATTGGGTTTCTTGAGGGGGATAGATATATTTCTATGTTATATTCTTTGGAGTAGGAGATAGTGTGTGGGTTTATTGGAGAATTAGATTTTCCACTCTATTTGATATTAGAGCATTTGATTGCATTTGGGTCTTTCTTCTCTTAGGTTGTTGATCATGTGAGAGCGATAGAGAGAGAATTTATTAAGACTTATGGAGGTGGTGATAAGAGGCCATGTCATCAGCACAATATTAATGGTATTCTATTAAGGAGTGAGGATCCTCTCGGCAGAAATCAGCTTCGCTTATAACCTGTCAGCTCCACACAAGTAGCGTCTCAAACTATAAGTGGCTCTCAGATCAGTACTAGTTGTCACATCAAACAGAGTTCTCATCAAACTTGGAGGAATATTCAACATGGATATTTAGATCATGGAGACCGTTTTGGATTAGTGGGTGTAGTATTTTAGAGTATTTTTAAGAGTTTGTCATGAGTGTGGCGAGATTAAAGATTAGTCTAGAGAGTGCCCTAGACGCTAGTTGGTTGGTCAGCTAGAGTTAGTATATGTTCCCTGCCAACCTTAAGCTCTTGAGGTATGTTATGATTGCAAGGAGGATGATTATTTCAGTTGGGAGTGTCCCCAATATTGATTGGTCAGCCAGTTGGGTTCAACACGTGTTTCTGGCCAAGTTAGAGCTTCAGGGGTTTGCTACGATTGTAGAAAGATCGTTCACTAGTCTAGAGAGTGTCTCTGGCGTAGGATTATTAGTTATTTAGCTCATCCATATCAGTATCATAGTGTTGTGGTACACTCAATTAGAGAGAGTGCACTTAGTGCATCGGTTGGTGATTTAGATGCTCAGCCTGAGTTTGGACCTACTAGGATTTATTCTCCTTTAGGCATGTCAGGAATAGGAATTTGGATTTTATATTGATATGTGTGCTTTTTGTTTTCTTCTTTTACTTTTGCATTTGAGTGTATTAGGTTTTTTATACCCTTTGATGAATTTGTGACTTGGTAGGTTTATATTGATTGTTGTGTGTTATGTAAATTTCATAATTATATGACTACCCCCATAGATGATTTCATTTAGTAGTGGATCAGTCCTAATATTTCCCCCGAGGGTATAGCATTTGGGTATAACTCCCATTTACTTAGGCATATTGTCCTTCTTATTGCCCTAAAGTGGTACTTGTTATTGATTTTCATTTTTAATACCACCTACTCCTTATACTGGTGTTTCTATTGTTATTGTTATTAGTGTGATTATTTGGCATTGATTGATTCTTGTTTGATAGACTACTAAACAGGAAATATCTAGTTAGAATTTCTCTGCTCATGATTCTTATTCGTTAGCTTGGGCGGCTAGCTTAGTTGGATGATTTCTCTCTTGTAGCAAGGTGAGGTTAGTCGTCTTCATCTTTTGTTGGCGAGAATAGACCTGTTGGTGAGTGGGTTACAGAGGTAGAGGTAAGTTGGACTTCCATGGTTCTGTTATGGTTTGAGAGATGGCAATTTGCTATATTATTTATTTTTGGGTTTGAGATTCTTGAACTTTCCTCCTAGGTTGTGGAGGTTTTAGTATTAGCTATCCCTCTCTATATCACTTATTTATGAGGTTGACCAATTTGGGGTCCGTTTTTTTTATTTAACTAGCACGTCACCTAGTGGTGGTTTTGATATTGATGTCGAGAGGACTTATATTTGCCTTTTATGTTTTTTGGGTTTGTCTTTTAGTGATAGTTTGCTCTTGGTATTGGTGTGAAGTTGCATACTCTGTTCTTGTTGTAATGTGATTCTTAGTCTAGCAGAGTTAAGAGAGTAGGAGATAGGCGATCTTTCCTGTGACCACTTCTTAAGTTGGTAAGTTGGGTATTAGTTGCCAAAATGGAGTATTAGATTAAACAATTTCTAGATAAGATTGCATTTCTTTGATTCGCTAGAATTTTGCATGTTACTAGTACAGTTTGTAGCCTTGGTGAGTTCTTGAGTATGCTTTCGTGGCTCATGCCCTCTAGCTGATATGAAGTTGGTTACTTATGTTTTTAGTTAGTGATTTATCCTCTGTTGTCATTATGTTCTTCAGCTACATTTTGATTTTGGCCTTGACATGATCCAAAAGAGATATGTTTTATTTGGATACTAAGGTCAATTTGGTATTTGGCCTTAGATCAAACTCATTAGCTCAGCTTTGAACTTGATGCCTTATAATGAAGGTTTGGAGGTTATAACGGACTTAGGGTGTGGATGCTTACATATATTCAGGTTTGGTTTGGGTAGTAGAGATCGAGTGGTTCAGCCTTGGTGTTAAGATTTTCAAAAAGAAGGGTTAGAGCTTGGGTGTAGCCTTTGTTTTCAAATAGGGATTTTATCTATAGGTTGGTTAAGCCTGCTCCATGTCTATTTATTTGGTCTTCTTCAGTTCAGATGGATTGTGGTTGATACGTGTTCAGATGATTGTCCGTAGGCACGGTATTAGCTTCTTCGCTTTGACCTTGGGTTTCAACTATTGTTGAATTTCTTGGATGATCTACTCAGCAAGAGTAGTATGCTTGAGTTGGACTCATCATGGCTTTATCCTCGGTTGATTAGACCTACTGGAGTGGATCATTTGATAGTGGGCACTTGTACTTCAAACTCCTAGCTGGACGTTTTGAGGATTTCCCAGACCAGGTGTAGCATTGGCATATATTGTAGACCTTAGTTGTCTCCATTTATGTGCCCAGGTAGTTCCTTATAGGCTTATTCTCATGTTTGTCATTATGAACTTTCAGTCGATTAGCTTCAGTTCTTCGAGGTTAGTATGATGGAATTGCAGGGACAGGACTCGGGTGACTTTCTTCTTGATTTGGGGTGGATAAAAGGTTTGGAAAGGCAAAAGAAGGATATATTTGGATTTTGGAGTTTGTTGCATGGCTCATGACTTAGTTTGCCTTAGGCTTGGATAAGTCTTCGCTTGGTTGTGTTGGTATTGGTATGGTATCAGTGTGTTGTGGTTTGGATTTACACGCATTAACCTTCCTTGGTTGAAGGACGGTCGGTGGCTGAGGTTGAGTTTTGTTCATTTGAGAAGTGAAGAAAAGAAGTTAGTGTAAAAAGAGATACATGATCCCTTAGAAGCATCGCTTCTCTTAAAGGTTATTTAGGAAATTGTGCTAAGAGTATGCGGGCCCAGTACCTCATTCTTTCAAGATTTTATGATCTTTCTATCCATTGACTTTTACGGATGAAAGTCCCTTTAGTAATGGATATTATAATGACCCTCCAGGTCATTTCCTCGATTTGCATGCATTTTAAATATTTTGAGCTTTTCCACAACAGTTATAGGTTATGTATGACTTGTCCAAACTGTCAGTGCGATTATCGAATAATTCGCTTGGAGTTTAGGATCATTTTCCTATTTTGGAGCTTTTGCTGTTTAGGATTTGGTCTCGGGCCAAAACTTCTAGTAGATGACCTCAGATGAGGATTCAGATAGCGCCATCAACTCCAAAACATTGATTTTAGGCAAGGGGATCCATGGTTTAGGTCTCGAGGCTTCTAGACTTGTTTTGATCTATTGGGAAATTATGTGAAAATAGAACTATAGATGTGGACTCCACACTTAGTCTAAATGATCTCTGATAAAAGTTTTGATGGCTCCATTGAATTCGGAACGTTGAATTTGGTATGGTAGCATGTTTTATTTATGCATGCAGGATTTTGAACGAATCTCGAGCACCTGATCGAAGTCCATTTTGGACTTAGAAAAATCTGAGGCATTAGGTTGCTGATGCAACCACTTAAGTGATCATATGACCTCTTAAGCAGTCATCGCGTATACAACAAAGTGTCGCCTAAGCGACCTTAACCACTTGGTCAAGGGTTGCTTAAGCGATGTTTATGTCCTCTTAAGCAGGCAACACTTAAGCGGCCTGGGAGTCGCTTAAGCGATACCTGACCCTCTAGTGCCAAATCGGTTAAGCGATCGTGGAGCCGTTTAAGCGGTTGTCGTTCAAGAAATAGGTTGACCACTTAAGCAACACCTAGTGGCTTTAAATTCCCTTTTCCCTAGCCAATTTTTCACTATTTTCACACCAAATTGAGAGCTCAAAGAGAGGAAAAAGTGGGAAATCATTCATTGAAGCTAAGGTAAGGTAGCCTAACATTCCTTGGTCATTTCCCATTGATTTTCCCTTCAATTTCTATCCAGTTCATGGTAAAATATTAGAAATTATGTCTTAAATTCCTAGACTTCAATGATTGATTTGTGACCTAATTTATGCTCAACTTTTTAGCAGAATTCCTTTTTCTTTGATGGACCTCGTGACAGATTCAATTTTGAATTCCATTTGCAGGCTCTACTGGCCCATTCTTGACCCAAATTTTGACCCTGACCCTTAATATAGTAATATGGGCCTCAGTTTACTCCTAATGACATGTAGATTACAGTTTTGATATCGTGATTGCATTTTGGGATTGTAGAGCAAAGGTGGAGATTTGTGGGCGATTCAAAGATTTATGATTCGGCATCGAGGTAGGCTTTTATCTAATCTTCTTCACGAGATAGTGTATTATATATGTTGCATGTTAGATAGAGATATTAGGATGAATATTGGCTAGAACACCTCGACTTAGCCTAATTTATGAGTTCGGGAATAGAAGTGTGAATCGACCTTTAAGATGAAATGCTTATTATGCTTCTAGAATACTATTACCCTAGGTTTCTAGCATGTTAGTCATAATTGAGACTAATGAGCCTTTAGTATAACGTTTATTATTATAATTGGTGGATTGTGATCATTTTCTTGGATTATGGTGTTTAGTTATGTCGGATATATGCATTATTAAGCCCAAGGACATGATTATGATATTGGTTGGATTTCAGGAAGTGTTTATACTTGTAAAGGATGTGGTCATAGTTTATAGACATGTAGATGCTTATAATCGTATTATTTGGATATTAGTGATGATATGCATAGATTCGGTACATTTATGCTCACTAAATGATTAATGGTATGATTCTAACTAATAACATAGTTTTACTACTGTTCTTCTAAAAAGGGATTTGTTCCCGCTTTTCACCTTCAAAATGTATTCTTTAATAACGATAATTGTACCATATTAAAGAATTATTTATGAGCCTTTGACACTAAAAATGATGTTTTAAAGATTTAACCGAGATACATTTTGGTCCACAATTTTACTACTACTATTTACTTTGATCGAGAAAGATTCCGACCTTTCTATACTTTTATGATGATTTAGTCATGAACTTTATCTCGAGTAATAGATATATGGATTCACACTCTTTTAGCCATGGTTCTAGCCCATTTATATATATACATATATTTGATACTGGACGAAGTAGATTGATGATGACGACGGCTATTGGAAATCCTAGATCAAGACTAGGTTGGCGTATATGGGTACTCCCAAACCCCCTAGGGGGCCCTTCGTCCGTGGGTCATTGTGTCAGAGAATAAAGATCATCGTAGGTCCTATCTTGGCAAATCATCGAGCTGGAGGATATACATTAGGTTACATTATGATACTTGGTTCGATTATAGTAGTATGGATTATACTTTACATTCATCCTTGCTTGCGTATTGCCTATCACCAGTGTGCGTTTATATCTATCAGCCTTATGGGGGGTGTATAGGTATAGGTGGTAAGTGTTGCTTGCGTGTGTAGTATGTTGATTGGACCTTTCGGGTTATTGGCTCGATTTAGGTATTATTTGTCTGGACTAGCCGATTACTGTATTATGTTATTATTATGATTAGTTCATGAAAGTTAATTATTACACTAGTATTGAGATTCAAGGTATGATTCTGATTCCTTTCTTTATAATTGCTTTATTATGGATAATTATGTCATGTTTAGACCTATGACTTAGAGACCCTGATTATGTTAGCACTAGTTCCAACTATGATTAGGAGGCCTTAATATGCTAGTATGACTACTATAGGGTTGTGTCTTTAGGTTAGGCTTGTTTGTGTGTGTATATATATATCCCTCTTTTTCTTCATTCATGATTGTATATTCGTTCCTTGGTCTTGTATACTACTATATATATCCTTCTTCTACTCTCCATTCGTATAATGGCCAGTGATATATGGTACAGTACTTAGGTCCCAAAGTATTGGCTAGAATAGAATAGTTTATCCTTATGGTCTCCTTAGCTTTACTATGTTGGTTTTCTGGATATTTGGGTGTAATTTACATTCTTGTTTGCATGTTATGTATATTTGCATTATCTTTGGAACTCAATCGGCAGTTGCCTACTGAGTACCATGTGTTTGGTTGTCATACTATACTTCTGCAGCTTGAAGATCATAGTACGAATTCTCATCATTTTTGTCTGCATCATATGGATTAACTATGGTTCGTAGATATAGGGTGTGCTCTTGGCATTTAGACATAGTTATTCTCTCTCTTATGTACTAGACTAATCTCTATGTTGAATTTAGAGATGAGTTGTATCAGTATATTAATTTAGTACTTTATGTTGTAGTCGTATTATATTATAAGCTCTTGTATTGATTCCACCATATTTTTGGAGCTATCTTGTGTATTTTTGCCTTTTTACTATATTTATTTTGCATTTTCCTTCATTTCTCTTGATAGTCTGTTACTAGTAGTTCTGAACTACGGGTTGGCTTACCTATTGGTGGGTTATTGTAGGTGCTATCATGAACTAAGAAATTGGATCATGACAAATTTCTCCATAATTTGAGGGTCGTTAGTAGCGTATTTCTCAAACATAGAAATTTGAATTTAATCTCCATGAAATGAGGGTTTTGTGGATCTTTTTAATGTATTTGATTGTCAAGAAGCGAGAGACTTGATTTCTTCATGATAATCCATGAGTTTATGAAATTTTCTAGATGCCTCTTCAAGGGAATATGTTATCCTTTAAATAGGCGTGATTTAGGATTTAGGTAGAATAACCTCCAAATTAGGGTATAGAGTAGAGCAGCCTTCAAGAAAACCTAATAAGATTAGGCTCATCTTATAGAGTCCTGTAAATTTTTATGTCTTGTTAGAGCAATTTGTCTTGATGATTTTTTATTCGTGTGCTTCTCACGAATTAATTTCATTAAAGATAATTATCATTATGTTTTTTTAGTATAACGAAGATTAATATTGCGAAGTCTTGTAATCACAAAGGACTGAAAAAACTTAGATGTATAAATCACTACTAAAAACAGGAATTACTCCTAATAATTTTTGTAGCTAAACAAAAAAAAAAATTCACTAGTTTTATATAGCGATGAATAATAAAAAAAAAGTTGTTAGCTACGAGCAACTTAGCAATGAAATGAGTAGCTAATAATACCATTTTTTATAGTAGAAATAAATCATTTGGTTACCGAGAAGTCAAAATTAAATTTTTTGAATATATATATATATATAGATATATATATATCAATATTTACTTATGAGTATTAGCTAGTATCCTTATAAATTCTAGAAACGATCCCTCATTTTTGAGTTTAGATTTAAAGACATCCTTGTTCTTTCAAGAAGCACTAAATGTCCTTCATGTTTACAGTATTAGTGTAATTTTGGTCCAATATCAAACTTTTGTAATTTTCTTTAGATTAAAGGAGGACTCATCACGCTAGATTTCACGTGCAATAGTACAAATATTTTTTTTCTTGCAACATTATTGGTCGACAATAATTTAAAAAATAAAGACAGATTCTTGATTTAACTAACATGATGTTTGACTATACAGAACGAGAGTACTCTTCTTTTCACCTTTTATCTTGTAGAGTTGTTGTTTCTACTAAATATAGAGGAAGACGACAGAAAATTTTATATAAAAAATTATGGACAGATGCAACATTAACAATAGATAGAAAACAAATATGGGGGATTACTAGTGCTCCATGTGAAAAAATAAGGACAACTTAAGTAGGTATTTGAACATATGATCTCATTTTGTGATTTGAAATCATGAGATGAAATCAGCATTTGGACATGTAATTTCATCTCATGATTTCAAATTATGAGATAAAATCTTAAATTCTCCAATAACCTTGATTTGTGAATTTCATATCATGATTTATTCTTTTTCAAATATAAAATTGATCCACAAGTTTATATTTTGTAAAAAAAATCCACCATTTTATATCTACCAATCATTTATTTCAAATTTAAATATTTAATTTGTAGTTGATATTATTACTCTTGATATTGACCAAATAATGGCTCAAGGTAAAATTGTTGGTTCGTCTTCTCGATTATTTGATTGAGAAATACATGCTCAATGTGAGGACATTGTTCGTACTATGTTGGAAAATTATATTAAATAGTAGTACACTACAATCTTTACTTTTTACTAAACTAAGGTTCAATCATAAATGTTATATTTTTTTTTGGAATAACTTTGTGATGATATATTATATTTGTTGTGAATTTTTTCTTATTTGGCAAGATTATAGAAAAGTTTGAATTTTTTTGATAGTTTTTACAATTTATGAGGTTTTTACGCAGGAAATTGCATGTCATAGACCCAAATATAGGTGGCTTCAAATATTTGACCTAAATAAGAATGTCTTTGAAGAATAGTCTTCCTTACTTTTTTAATATACTAAAAGTAGCATTTTACCCCTCTAATGAGTCTCTTCATTCCTTAAGAATTCCATAATCCATCCAAATTCCAAAACGAAAAAAAAAATTAATCACAAAAAATCATGGATGGTGGATGAGCATTCAGAGCAGTGGCGAAAGTCGTCGATGTTACCGTCGCAAATAGTGGATTCCGTTCCGTTATAGTGGACATCTAGTTTACACCGTCACACATAACATCGTTTGTCCGGTGTTCGTTTCCGCTATATCGTTGTCATCGGAAGATGTGAAGTCCGGCGTTGTCACGGCGGTTAACGGTGGAGGTGGAGGAGGATTATTCGATGTGTCGCCGATGCAAAAAGTGGTGGCGGAGTTTGATGACTGGGAGATGGCTGGTGGAGAGGAGAAAATGATGGTTAGTGTTGGTGAACCGTTATCGAGAGTTGTGTTTGGTGGTGCTCCGTCTCTTCAGGAAGTTACTGAAGCTACTTCTGATCTCAAACACGCTCTCGAAAAGTACGTGATTTACTGTGTTATTGCAATTTACAGTACTTTATGTATAGTTTTTGTGGATAATATCTAATTTTTGTGTATACAATAGTGAATTAATTAAATTTAATTTAGGTTAGAAGATTAGTCAGATTGTTTCTCGTTAAACAAAATATGAGAAGTGAATGGATGGAGTAGCATTATATCTAACTTCTGCAATTTAGTTTGTTAGTGGAACTTATACATCAAATATGATAATTTTATATTTGAAATAGAGAATTAATATAATTCAGTTTAGTTTCGAAGATTGGTTAAATTGATTCTCGTGAAATAAAACATGACAAGTAAAATAGAGTGGAGGGATAGTATCTATTGTTATTGTTGATTTTGAAGTATTGCTTTTGGTGTGTCTATGTTTTATGATCATAGAAATTGAAGTCTTTTATAAAAATTAATGGTGTTTAAGTGATTACTTAGTTGATTGATTCGATCGACTAATAAAGTTACAATTTTTAATAAACACTCCTCTCAATTGTTTGCTCAATAAATTTTTGTTCAGTAGAGTAAAATGAAACATGTTGCAACAAACTTTACAATATTCAATTTAGTTTCAAAGATCAGTTAAATTTACTCTAGTGAAACGGAACTTACTAAGTAAAAGTAAAGAGTGATCACTCAGTTGATTGATTTGATTGACGAATAAAGTTACAATTTTAATGAACATGCTTTCTCAATTGTCTCCCCAAGAAAATTTTTGCTAATTAGGATAATAAGGGATGTGTTATACTTGCAAACTTGCAATGTTCAATTTGATGTTGCCATATTTTAATGTAACTTGGATTAGCCTAATATGAACTAAACTTTTGAAAAGGAGCTACCTCTTAAACTCACAACAAATAAGCACCGTGGGAGTTCATATATATTAATCAGAAGGAGTTGAGGCATTTTTGCTGTTAAGGGCTATTGGATTAATTCAAAAAAATGGGTATTTTCAACTTATTATGTCATAAAATATCATTCTCATTAGTATTATAGTTGGGTGACATTGTCAGAGTCCAAATGTGTTTTTTATGTGATAGTGTCAGTGAAGATAGAAACTTAAGTTTTGGACTTGCAATAGATGAAAGAGATAATGAAAATGTTCTTGTCTATTTGGTTGTTGTTCTGTTCTTAATATTGGAATGTTTAGTTTTTTCGTAATACTTTCATCAACATTTAACCTTTAGCCCCCAAAAGGCTTACGCCTAGGATTCGAAAGGCTATTGGACGTTGGTTGTAGTATATACTTCTCAATGTTACTCTGCGTACAGATGTTTATCTGTTCTAATAGATGATGTGAACGACTACTCACATAGTGTCAATTCTAAACTCTTCAATAGATGATGTTTATCTGTTGATTCCATTTTCCCCCCTCCTAGAGCGTTGTTGCTTCAATTGCTTGTGACCCAAATGTGTGAAATGCGGTAATGCAAAATCCAGCCCTTCAAGAATTCCTCGACTCACAAAAAAACAGTGAGAAATCTATGTCCTTGATTCTACTCAAATATTTTATAATGGTCAAGCTTCTTACTACAATACCATTTTCGCTGGTGCATTATTCCCAGACTCGGATCACAAGATAGATGAATCTGTTGCTGATGTTGATTCCTTTTCTCAATTATCCCGAAGAAGTGCGTCTTCCAAATATAATCCAGAAGAATCAAAATTCGAGAACTCTTTTACAGACTTTTTGCAGAATGTTACACGAACAGTAACACAAACTGTGGTTGATATGATGAACAACTTGTCAGATTTCTTTAACAATCTCTCTGGAGGCAACAAGGTTTTCTTTAAAGCTGATGAAAGTGCTAAATTAGGCACTGTGGAGATGACATTAGGAGCATCTTTCATGGGATTGGCAGCCATGGTTATGATGGTGATTGTCACAAAACGCGGTCAATCATGATGTCTTCATAGTTATTGTTATTTGAATTCATCGAAGTTACATGACCAAGTTTTACGGTTTCTTCAGGAATAGGTATTGAGGGTTTTGTCGGGGAGTTTTGGCCGTGCAGGGCTGCCAATGACTTGTTGAAGAGTTTTGTAAATAAAATAAAGTCATTATAGACAATGCTTATGTCTTAGTTTCTTGGTTTTGTCCTTTAAATGACAACAAAGTTAGATTTGTTACAGACATTATATACTTTGGGTACTTGTTACAAACACAAAATCCTCTGATTTGTCAACTCTCTTTGTCATTGGTATCATGCTAATAAATTTATCCTTTAAGTAAATTAGTTTTGATTGCAGCGATAGCAGCTGTAATCTCTATAGTTTTGAAAATTTTCATCGTGATGTTAATTCTCTTCTTCTTGGATTGAAGAACATCGCGGGTGTGTATGTTGTACGTGCGAACTAGGGTATACAAGTAATACATCTTTCCAAAAATTTATACTGCCAACATTGTGCTGCTACAACAGTTCAGTTTTGTGCCATAGAAAGGTATAGTTTGTTCCTCTAGTGCTATATATTTGAACTTTTCCATGGAAGATGTTTTGGTACTGTTGATGTCACATAAGCTGAACTTGGGGAGAAGAGAACAAACATCAAATGCTTCATTTCCTTTGAATTTGTTGTGTCCTATTGAACCATTGCATTCAAATGTGTGTTGTATTACAAGCTACGGAGCTAAGTTACAGAGATCAAATTATACAAGTATTTATGGCACATATTGTACAAACAATGACAGTTGAACCACCTTTGATGTCTAAGTCTAGCCTCTAGGGCAAGTGTTGTAGATCATCTGTCAAATCATTGCAGAATAAACTAGTGTCAACTATTGCCCATGAGGCATAACTTGTTCTTTTGGGGTCTAAAAATCCCTCCTCTTGGACAAGACTTATAAATTATCTACCAAATCATCACACACTAATCTAGTATCAATGATTGGCCATGGGACATAACTTGTTCGTTTGTTGTATTAAGTTTTGCCTCTAGGTCACGAGCTGCAGATCATCTGCCAAGTTATTACACACTAAGTTAGTGTCAACTCTTGCCCATAGGGCATAACTTGTTTCTTTGGAGCTTAAGTCTTGCCTCTAGGACAAGTGTTGTAGATCATCTGTTGAATCATTGCAGAATAAACTAGTGTCAACTTTTGCCCATGGGGCACAACTTGTTATGCATCTTGCCTTTAAGGCAAATTTTAAAGTGTATCCCGTAGAACTATTCACATCACATCTCTTAGGGGTGTAGTCCTTCCCCCAATCCTGTTAATATGATATATTTTTACACATCAATAGATAAGAAAATTTAATATGCTAAATAATTTTTATAAACAATCAATAAGAAGGTATTGAGTTAAATACTTCACCACAAGTTAAAAATTCATATAAATAAGAAGACATTCGTGATTGAAAGTCAAAAGTACTTGTAACTAACTAAAATAGGGATAAAAAATCCTATTATAACTGTTATTTTGATCCAACTTCTCGGATAAAAAGTAAAACTAATCATGTTTTCTTATTTTTCTTTCTGTATCTTCTTGCATATGGATGGAGGATAGGAGTATAGTGATAATTTGATTTGTTATGCCTGGTTCTTTTGCATCTCGAACATCTGTAATTGTTTCTTGAAGATTCTGTTCAGCAAGGATATCTGGATGTTTGTCTTCTCCCAAGCAGAACCTCCTTATCTGGGGAGTTTGTGATCAGATCCTTTATGCTATCTGGGACAATCCATGATGCTGTACTTCCAACTGGTAGGATTTCTCCCTGGTATATTTGTAGCCAAGACTGTCTTGAGAACCAATGAGAACAATAGCTAGACTTGTTCATATGTCTACTCTTTATCGCTGCAATTGCATAGGTGCATGGTATCTCATCTGTTTGAAATACCAAGCATTGACAAGTCCTGCTCTTCAGGTCTACAATATATTCAACTCCTTCTTCTCTTACAACCAATCTTGTTGCATCAATGGGGTCTAACTGTAAATAAAATAATAAATAAATGACAACTTCTAGTAAAACATCTAGTATATGAGTAGAATCGGGCATACAGAGCAATCAACCATACATAGGGGGTGAATCTTGAGGCAACCAAAAAACAACTACAATCAAGCATATAACATCAAATCACAATCTAATATTGAACTAATTGAAAATCTAATAATAAGTGACCAATAATAAGGAGTCACAATTAAGGTTCTATTTCAAAATGGAAGAGAGGGGCCAATATAGGGGATAGTTAGAGTTTTTATGCTTGGCTTGGTCAGGAAGAGTGCAGGAGAAGGATTTGTCATCCAAGGAATGAGCTTTCAAAGTCAAATTCCCTGTATTAATGGAAAAGACAGAACCTTGCTCAGGAGCAGTTGCTGATTCAATAGTGATGCTTCCAACTTATGAGTAGAAGAATCAGCTACAAATAAATTGACATAAAACAGATATTGCATATAGTATATGAGCAGAATCAGCCATACAGAGCAATCAAACATATAGAGGGGACGAATTTTGAGACAACCAAAAAACAGCTACAATCAAGCATACAACTTCAAATCATAAACGATCACACAGCTATGAGCAGAAGCAACGGAATAGAAGCAACAAAATACAAATTTCGCGCGCAAATCTCACAAAAATAAAAAAACTAGCAACAAATCACAAATAACAATAAACCAGCTATATATAATCTGCAATCAAAAAATAGTAACAGTATATTTCTCTATTATCAAAATATAATTTCAATTACTTACTTTCAATTTCAAGGCGACTTGAATCTTGTCAGTCTCCTTCACTTCCGTCCAACGTGTGATGTCATGAAAGTTGCCTTGCGCTTTTATTTTTCTTTCATAAAACCAACTTTGTAACTTGTTCTGAATGTAATCGATCAGTCCCAGTATTAGTAGTTGCCTTGCTTTTCTCAGTACCGCATTCATGGACTCCACGTTGTTAGTCGTAAGCATATTGTACCTTCTGTTGGTATGAAACGAACGAGCCCATCTTTTTTGTTCTTCTTCTTTCAAGTACTCCGCAGTAACTTTGTTGACTTTTTCTATCTCATCCATGAAAGCATAAAATTCAGTTCGTTTGTATGTTGTAGCTGAGTTGTAGAATAGTGATAAAACCACATTTGAGAAATATTTTTTTCTTAAATTCTTCTTCATGTGATAAATGCATATCCTGTGCTGACACTCTGAATAGACATTTGAAATTGCATTTGCAATGGCTGGGTGGCGATCTGATAGAATAGACAATTGTTCACGTACTGCAATTGCATTTCTTAACTGATTGAAGAACCAGTTATAAGACTTATTATTTTCTAAGTCTGCAATTCTAAAAGCCAAAGGAAATATGTTGTTGTTTCCGTCCTTTGACACTTCTATCATGAGGACACCACAATATTTTGACTTCAAAAATATTGCATCTACCATTATTACTGGTCTACAGTTGGTTCATCTAATTATTGAAGTGCCATAAGCAAAAAATGCATATTGAAACCTGTGTTGAGCAAAAGAATATTAGTAATAATTTGCATTTGATGTTTATAATCAGAGTACAACAATTTTCTAAACTAAGTCGTGCCCATGAGGCAATAGTTGCATATATGTTAATAATCTAATCAGTGCAATTAAAGAATAAACTTTTGCCTTTGGGGCAAAAGTTTTTAACTTCAACAGTATAGAATTTGTACAACAATTTTCTAAGTTCCATCTATGTTAATAATCTAATCAATGCAAATAAAGGATAAACTTTTGTCTCTTGGGCAAAAGTTTTCAATTTCAACAATTTTTCAAACTAAGTCTTGCCCATGAGGCAAGAGTTGCATATATGTTAATAATCTAATCAGTGTAATTAAAGAATAAAGTTTTACCTCTTGGGCAAAAGTTTTCAATTTCAACAGTATAGTATTTGTACAACAATTTTCTAAACTAAGTCTTGCCCATGAGGCAAGAGTTGCATATATGTTATTAATCTAATCAGTGTAATTAAAGAATAAATTGTTGCCTCTTGGGCAAAAGTTTTTAATTTTAACAATTTTCTAAACTAAGTCTTGCCCATGAGGCAAGGGTTGCATATATATTATTAATCTAATCAGTGCAATTAAAGAATAAATTGTTGCCTCTTGGGTAAAAGTTTTCAATTTCAACAATTTTCTAAACTAAGTCTTGCCCATGAGGCAAGAGTTGCATATATGTTAATAATATAATCAGTGCAATTAAAGAATAAATTGTTGCCTCTTGGGTAAAAGTTTTCAATTTCAACAATTTTCTAAACTAAGTCTTGCCCATGAGGCAAGAGTTGCATATATGTTAATAATATAATCAGTGCAATTAAAGAATAAATTGTTGCCTCTTGGGTAAAAGTTTTCAATTTCAACAATTTTCTAAACTAAGTCTTGCCCATGAGGCAAGAGTTGTATATATGTTAATAATATAATCAGTGCAATTAAAGAATAAAATGTTGCCTCTTGGGCAAAAGTTTTCAATTTCAACAATTTCTTAAATCAAGTCTTACCCATGAGGCAAGAGTTGCATATATGTTAATAATCTAATCAGTGCAATTAAAGAATAAATTGTTGCCTTTTGGGCAAAAGTTTTCAATTTCAACAATTTTCTAAACTAAGTCTTGCCCATGAGGCAAGAGTTGCATATATGTTAATAATCTAATCAGTTCAATTAAAGAATAAACTGTTGCCTCTTGGGCAAAAGTTTTCAATTCCAACAGTATAACATTTGTACCTATTCTTATCATCCCGCTTTATGTTTGTGTACGTGCCTGGGTTATTTTTTTTCATCATGTGAAGATACGATGGCAACTTGTTGTAGTTCTCTTCTGCGGTTCCTCTTATCACCGTATAGGCATGTTGTATCGCTCGCCATCCTTTGTTGTAGGATATGATGATTCCTTATTTCCTTCTTATTTTATCTACCACGAAGTTTGGTGTGATTACATTACTAGAGTCATGCACGAGCTCTAGTATGTAGTCACATATGACCTTTGATGTTGCATTCTTGTGGTCGGACGTTATGAAATCAACCGAGCAACTGTGAGCCTTTTCATATGTAGTAACCTGAAAGAGCAAAGAATCGACAATCTCCGAGTCATGAAACCGCCACACGAAGTTGTCGTCCAAATATCGCAGTAAATATCTTGTTGTGCTTGATTTGATAACCTTAAATTAGATGTTGTGCGTAATTGCAATGTTTGACATGCACATCATCATATTTTATTTGTCGATGAAGATCGACTTGACATTTACCTCATTCAAAGAGGCATTGTGTCTCAAGAGAGTAGTCTCGACATCAAGTATCCTCATCTTTTTTTGGCGTACCCTCTTAATCTTGGATGGCTCAGCTATTTCAGCCTCCAATATTTATTCAATAACCTGTAACTCATTATTTCTATCAATACTTTCAATACTCATTTTGTTTTCATCCATTCCAAGCACAACCCTTGTGAAAAATGAAACAACAAAAGATTAGTAACAATTTAATTTAGAATATATATCTTCAACAAGTAAAATCATTAAAAAGTAAGGCATAGTCAAATATTGCCCATGGGGCATAACTGTCAATGTCTTGCCTCTAGGGCAAGAGTTATAGGTCTTCTGCCAAATAATTAAAGACTATGGCAGTGTCAACTTTTGCCCATGGGGCATAACTATCTAAGTCTTGCCTCTGGGGCAATAGTTATAGGTCATCTGCCAAATCATTACAAACTAAGGCAATGTTAACTCTTACCCATGGGGCATAACTTAAAATGTATAGCAGAATCTGAATGTCGAAACAATTAGATGTATGTTAAAAATAGATAAACAGAAGGCTTATGATATTGTAGATTGACCCTATTTAAAGCAAATCCTGATTGACCTGGGTTTTCCTTACAAGTTTATTGGACGAGTGAAGCATTGTGTGACCACCGATAGATTAGTGAAGTGGAATATTCAGATTAACCTTAGGTGTATTTTGTGCAAGCAAGTTAACGACTGAGTAATGACTAATTATTGGTTAGAAGGTGCTTGTGAACAGCTAGGCACCAAAAATACATATACTTGTTATACATATACTTGTTATGTGTAGTTCAGAAGGTGCTTGTAATCAGCTAGGCACCAAAAATACATATACTTGTTTGTGTAGTTCAGAAAGTCTTATGCTAAAGAGAAGTTGCTTGTGATCAGCTAGGCACCAAAAATACATATAATTGTTATGTGTAGTTCAGAAGTGAGATGGAATATATACATTTGTCTTGTGAACCAGACGATCTACGATGTTCATTACTGTCAATGCCAGCTCTTTATAGTCTTTTTGTAAAATAAAATCGACAAAACTTATTCTGCAAGTTGAAAGAAGTTACGAATCATAAACCAACTGAAGATATTAAAAAATGGAACCATGCTTTGTCATCGTCAGATTTGCAGGTGTCTGCTCTAGCTGTAAGTCTTATCCAAAAACTCTCGTTGAAAGCGAGAACGTTCTCCACAACTAGCTGTGGCAGCTGCAACCATAATAGAAGGATAAAGGTTCACTTTCATCAATGTATATCAAAGCTCAGATAGAGAAATTATCCCAATTTTATGACTAGTATAGCTATCTATTTCATAGATCGTTAAGGGTATCCCTGCATGTACAGATTCACAACAATAAAGAGCTTATAATAACAATCAAACCTATAATCCACCAAATTAAACTACACAAGAACAAAAGCAACACAGGTTGATCCTAACTAGGTACACTGTATTGGAAGGGAGGGCTTGACCTGCATTCCCCAACTTAGAGATAAACAAATTAATTTATTTAAGAGAGCTGGCAATCACACCAGCAACATCTAGATTGACTACAACATTTCCATGTGCTTTGTGAAGTGACAAAAATTGACTGCAATAGAATATAGGTAGATGAAAAGAAGTGAAACTTGAAACTACTGCAGGTACACAGTAACCATCAAGTAATTATTTTGGTTTTCATCAAATAATTATTGGTCTTACTGCGGTGATATTTTACAAGTATACATTTGATGATAGAATTACCTTTCTACTTGTGGTTCTTATTAGTCATTACTCTAAAGTAAATTATTGGTTCACACTTCACAACATCAAATGCAGTATGGAAGAGGTTTCTTTGCTGGCTAAATAGTACTCAACCACTATCTGCTACATGAGTTGCAATGTGTGATTGGATTAAGAAGAGAATTAAAGGCAAGGGACACATAGCCCAAGTATGAAAGTTGGTATATACTGAATTTATATATGCAGTTTGGCATGAGAGAAATGCAAGGTTGTCCAACAAACTGAGACAACTAGAGAAGCTTGCAAGAAAGGTAGCTTTGTAGTTTGTGTTCGAGATATAGAAACAATCAAACTTATTTTTGTACCACCTTGACCTTATACGTTTGGCCTTCCCAAAAAATATTGCGATCAACGTTAACTCCCATATTAACAGCCTTTCCCTCCAAGACCAAACCCTCACAACTACTCAAACACAATTATAATCGCAATAACAAACTCCCCACAACCTGTTCGACACAATTCCTCATCATCTTCTATTGTTAATTATACCATTAGTTTGAAATACTTGGAACTAATTTCTTTTACCACCTTGACCATATACGTTTGGCCTTCCCAAAATATATTGCGATCAACGTTAACTCCCATATTAAAGGCCTTTCCCTCCAAGACCGACCCTCCTCAACTACTCAAACACAATTTTAACTGCAATAACAAACTTTCCACAACCTATTCGACGCAATTCCTCAATGGTAAATATGTTACTACAACAACAACATATCCCAAATTTAGCTTACGTTCACCTCCCCAAAAATTAAATCTATATGCTAATTATATAACGAGCTAAAATTACCACAATGCATCAATAAGTTAAAATTACCACAATGAATTTGGATGATGAAATTCATACCTGAAGAACCCTTACGGCTAAAGTCGACTACGAATGTTTGAAAGTCGATTTTGGAATTTGAAAGAAATAGATTTAATAGCGAATATTTTGGAGCTCGATTCTGAAATTTGGAATAAACGGGTTATTCTCAAATATAAGCTGAAATTGGAAGAAAGAGATTTAACGGCTTGCAGGAGGGTATTTTCGTCCAAGAAAATATGCCTTAACAAGTTAAGGCTATTTTAACAAAACCTTTTTATTTGGGGCTAAAATTTGAAAGCTACCCTAATTTGGGTCTATATTTGAGAATAACCCGTTTTTATGTGCATGAGAAAAATTGTAACTTAGATATTCAATTTGCATGTCCAAACAAAACTTTAACTTTATCTTAAATAATTTTTTATCGCTAAACAGGCCCTAAATCTTAGCCCAAAGATAAGAGATTACAATTTATATTTCTTGTGAATTTTTGTTTATTTGGCAAGATTATAGAAAAAATGGAAATTTTTTGATAGTTTTTACAATTTATAAGGTTTTTATGTGCATGAGAAAAATTGCACCTTAAATATTTAATTTGCATGCCCAAACAAAACTTTAACTTTATCTCAAATAAATTTTTACCGCTAAACAGGCCCTAAATTTTAGCTCAAAGATAAGAAATTATTTTGGATTTTTTATGATATAAATTCTACAATGGTACTCTCTCCGTCTAAAAAAAAAGACTTATTTTGACTTGACATGAAGTTTAAGAAAATTAAAAAGTTTTTTGAACCTTGTGGTCTTAAATTAAAGTTACGTCACATGTACCAAAATGTATTTTAATCTTGTGATCTCAAACATATCATGTGAAAAGTTAAAATTAAATTATTATTAAAATACGATTATTTCTTTTTGAAACATACTAAAAAGAAAAGAAAGTATTTCCTCCATTTAAAAAAGAATGAACTACTTTGACTTTGACACAAAGTTTAAGAAAATAAAGAAGTTGAATCTTGTGGCCTTAAATTAAAGTTTATATCAAATGTATCAAAATGTCCTTTAATCTTGTGATCCTAAATATGACATATGGAAAATTAAAATTAAAATATTGTTAAAAAAGAAAAAGAATTTTTTTTTTTAAAATGGACTAAAAAGGAAGAATGAAGAGTAATTATTTTTGAAACGGGAAGTAAGTAGTAACAAAATCTTATAAAGAGACAAGTTTGTCACTCACAATTAATAGCAAGGTCCAAGTTTAAATGTTGGTATAAGGGGCCACAACGTCAAAGCACACAAAAAACCCAACCAAAAGAAGTGAGCGCCGAAAAACGCAAAAAAAAAATCCCAAACCAAAAGAAGTGAACGCCAAAAACGCAGGAGGTTCAAGAAACAGCTGTAGAGATAGAGGCAGGTGGTATGAGATTAAGGGATGGGAAATCCAAAGCAGAAATGGACATCGGAGGAAGAAGAAGCACTTCGTGCTGGCGTCGCAAAGCACGGAGCTGGCAAATGGAAGAACATTCAAAGAGATCCCGAATTCAATCACCTCCTTTACTCTCGCTCCAATATCGATCTTAAGGTTCTTTTTTTTTTTCCTTTTCCTTCCAATTCCCCTCTCCATTTATTTTTGTTTCAATTGCCATGTCGGAGACGAACAGTTGTGTTCTTGACCCATCTCTCGTAAAAGAGTTTAATTTTGTATATACACTTCAACTAGATAATGAAGGCCCGTTTTATGGCTCAATATTGCAGTTTTAAATGTATTTATTGGTATTTACTTAGCTTATAGAAAAAAAGTTATTTAATATTTTTAAATAAATACGATAGAAAATTATAATAGAGATAACACTTTAAAAAAAGCTATTTTTTTTTATTTTTATAAAATCAAATAATAGCTTACAACTTATTTAAATTGCCCTTGTTAAAATAAAATATAATATGCTTCAATGCTTATTTTAGCACCAGGTCAAACATATTTTCTGAAGTAAGTAACTAATTTTAATATTTTATTTTTCAATTTTATGTAAAATTATACAAGCAGATAATTGAAATTATAAGTGTCAATATATTAACCTTTTTTACAAAATTTTATGAGTAATAATTTCTTAAAATATGGTCTTTTTACCTAATACTATATAAATAAAAGTAAAAAGTGTATTTATTTAAAAAGAGATTGTTCCTATCCATATAAATATATCATACATTCATTTTCATAATGAAATACAACAACAACAACAAACCCAGTGTATTTCCACATAGTGGGGTCTGGGGGTAAAATGTACGCAGTCCATACCACTACTTTCGAAAAAGTAGCAAGGCTGTTTCCGATAGACCCCCAGCTCAAGATAAGGAATAGTAATCAAATTCATACAAAAAGCATGGAACAAGGTGGCAAGACAAATACGACACCTATAAGGAATAGTAAATAAAGAATAGTAAGCGATCGTAATACAACATGCAACAAGCTAGCATAACAAGAATAATACACCCACCAAGTAATGCCCTACCCTACCTACCCAAATTGACACTAGCCGTCAATCCTTCCTATCTAGGGTCATGTCCTCCGTAAGCTGTAACTGCTCCATGTCCCGCCTAATCACCCCTCTCCAGTAATTCTTCGGCCTACCCCTGCCTCGTCTGAAACCATCCAAAGCAAGCTGCTCACACCTACGAACCGGTGCATCTGTGCCCCTCCTCATCGTGTGTCTGAACCACCTCAAATGGACTTCCCGCAACTTGTCCTCCACCGAAGCCACTCCAACCTTCTCCCGAATAGTCTCATTCCGAACTCTGTCACCCCTAGTAAGCCCACACATCCAGCGCAACATCCGCATTTCCGCCACCTTCAATTTCTGAATGTGAGAGTTCTTGACTGGCCAGCACTCCGCTCCATACAACATGGCCGGACGGACTACCACCCTATAAAATTTGCCTTTAAGCTTGGGCGGCACCTTCTTATCACACAACACCCTGAGGCGAGCCTCCACTTCATCCATCCCGCCCCAATACGGTGGGAGATGTCCTCATCAATCTCACCATTCCCTTGAATCATGGACCCGAGATACTTGAAACTATCCCTCTTACACACCACCTGAGAATCCAACCTCACTACCACCTCGTCCTCCTCCCTCGAGCCATTAAACTTACATTCCAAATATTCGGTCTTGCTCCTACTCAACCTGAACCTTTTAGACTCAAGAGTCTATCTCCACACCTCTAGCTTATCATTCCCACCCCCCACCCCCCACCCCCACCCCTCGAGTCTCATCAATCAACACCACATCATCTACAAAAAGCATACACCATGGCACCTATCCTTGGATATGCCGTGTCAACACGTCCATCACCAAAGAAAACAAAAACGGACTAAGAGTAGATCCCTGACGCAACCCTGTCAAGACAGGGAAATGTTCTAAATCGCCCCCCGCCGTCCTCGCCTGGGTCTTAGCTCCATCATACATGTCCTTGATTGCTCTGATATACGCCACCGGGACCCCGCTTACCTCCAAGCATCTCCAAAGAACTTCCCTAGGAACTTTATCGTATGCCTTCTCCAAGTCGATAAACACCATGTACAAGTCCTTCTTCCTTTCCCTGTACTGTTCCACCAGTCTCCGCACCAGGTGAATTGCCTCCGTCGTAGAGCGCAGGCATAAATCCAAACTGGTTCTCCGAAATAGACACTATCCTCCTCAACCTCAACTCGACCACTCTCTCCCAAATCTTCATAGTATGACTCAATAGCTTAATACCCCTATAATTGTTGCAACTCTGAATGTCACCCTTATTCTTATACAGAGGGATCATAGTACTCTATCTCCAGGCCTCGGGCATTTTCGCCGACTTGAAAATGCCGTTAAACAGAAAAGTCTAGCTGGTCGGCGGAGAAATATGGTCTTCGGAGAAAAGTCTGATCGAGTCGACCAATTCGAGTTCCACTTACATTCTAAGAGTGCAAATTTAGAAAGAAAGCCCTAAATCACATTTTCATAATGAAATAAATATAAAAATACTAAAGGTACATTATTGATAGTTGAAAATTTTCTATAAAAAAATAGAGCGCAAATCAAACTAATATTGGCGGAGTTAAAATTTTTATTAAAGGGATGAAAAAATAGATGTTATTTAATGTTACAACAACAACAACAACAACAACAAACCCAGTATATTCCCACATAGTGGAGTCTGGGGAGGGTAGAATGTACGCAGTCCATACCACTACATCCGAACAAGTAGAGAGACTGTTTCCGATAGACCCCCGGCTCAAGAAAAGGACCGAAACCGTGTTCAAATATCGCAAGCATACAACATGATAAAATAACAACGATATAACAACATCAAATAAGTACATGAACCAACAAAAAACACCTCCTCCCCCCAACCCTAGCCCTACCAACCAAGCTACACGAAACTCTCCTAACTCCAGCCTATGACTTAACCACACCCCTTAGCCCTCTACCCTAATACTCTTTCTCCAAACCTTCCTATCAAGGGTCATGTCCTCAGTGAGCCGTAATTGTTCTATGTCACGTCTAATTACTTCTGTCCAGTATTTCTTCGGTCTACCCCTACCCCGCTTGAAACCATCCAAGGCCAACCTCTCACACCTACGAACTGGAGCATCCGTGCCCCTTCTCATCACATGCCCAAACTATCTCAACCTCCCTTCCCGAATTTTATCCTCCACCGACTCCACTCCCACCTTGTCCCGAATAGCCTCATTCCTACCCTGTCAGCCCTCGTGATACCGCACATCCAACGCAACATCCTCATTTCCGCCACCTTCAACTTTTGAACGTGAGAGTTCTTAAACGGCCAGCACTCCGCGCCATACAACATAGCCGGCCGGACTGCAACTCTATAGAGTTTGCCTTTCAGTTTGGGAGGCACCTTCTTATCACAAAGGATTCCCGAGGCGAGCCGTCATTTCAACCAACCTGCCCCAATACGGTGAGAGACATCCTCGTCAATCTCTCCATTCCCCTCAATCATAGACCCAAGGTACTTAAAACTATCTCTCTTACACACCACCTGAGACTCCAACTTCACTACCACCTCGTCCTCTTGCCTTGTGTCACTAAACTTACACTCCAAGTACTCCGTCTTTGTCCTACTCAACCTAAAACCTTTAGTTTCCAGGGTTTGTCTCCAAACCTCCAACTTATCATTAACACCTCGACGCGACTCATCAATCAAGACTACATCATCCGCAAAAAGCATACACCATGGCACCTCACCTTGAATACTCCTTGTCAACACATCCATAACCACGGCGAATAAAAACGGACTAAGAGTCGATCCCTAGTGCAATCCAGTCAGGATCGAAAAATGGTCAGAATCCCCTCCACTGTCTTTACCCGAGTCTTCGCCCCCTCGTACATGTCCCTAATCGAACGAATGTACGCCATAGGGACCCCCCTCACTTCCAAGCATCTCCAAAGAACCTCCCTAGGGACTTTGTCATACGCCTTTTCCAAGTCAATAAACACCATGTGAAGATCCCTCTTCCTCTCTCTATACTGATCAACCAGTCTCCGCACTAGGTAAATTGCCTCAGTCGTCGAGCGACCAGGCATAAAACCAAACTGATTCTCCGAAATAGACACTATCCTCCTCAACCTCCGCTCCATCACCCGCTCCCAAATTTTTATCGTGTGACTCAACAATTTAATACCTCAGTAGTTGTTGCAACTCTGAATATCACCCTTGTTCTTATAAAGAGGAATCATCGTGCTCCATCGCCACGCCTCGGGCATCTTAGCGGACTTGAAAATGTTGTTGAATAAGTCGGTCAACCACCTCAACCCCATCCCGCTAGCAAACTTCCAAAAGTCCATCGGAATCTCATCGGGCCCTATCGCCCTGCCTCTTCGCATCTTGCGAATAGCCTCACTAACCTCCTCCACCTTAAAACGCCGACAAAAACCAAAATCACGAAATTCTTCGGTGTGCTTCAACTCCACTAATACAATGCCTCTGTCCCCCTCATCATTCAGGAGCTTATGAAAATACGACTGCCATCTTTTCTTAATAAGAACTTCATCTACCAAAACTCTGCCATCCTCCCCCTTAATGCATTTAACCTGGTCCAGATCCCGACCCTTACGCTCCCTGGCTTTTGCAAGCCTAAACAACCTCTTCTCCCTGCCCTTCTCCTCAAGTCCCTCATACAATCTCTCAAACGCTGCTGTCTTAGCAGCGGTGACCGCTAACTTAGCCTCCTTCCTAGCTAACTTGTACTCCTCCCTGCTCACTCGCCTCTCCTCATCATCCTTACTCAGCACCAACTTTACGTAAGCCACCTTCTTCGACTCCACTTTCTTCTTAACTTCTTCATTCCACCACCAATCCCCCCGATGCCGGCCAGACCAGCCCCTCGAGGCACCCAGAACCTCTCTAGCCGTCTCCTTGATGCAACTCGCAGCCGTATCCCACATACTATCCATATCCCTCCGACACTCCCAAGCCCCCATCCCCTCCAACTTCGCCCCTATCTCTAAAGCAGTAGCCGGGGTCAGGTCGCCCCACCTTACTCTAGATCGACCCTCCCTACCCCTTCTCTTATTTGCCTTTTTCATAACCAAGTCCATCAACAGAAGTCTATGTTGGGTCGAAAGGTTCTCACTCGGAAGGACCTTACAATCCTTACACAAAGCTCTATCCCCCTTCCTAAGCAGCAAAAAGTCAATCTGAGTCTTGGCTAACCTACTGCGAAAAGTAACCAGATGCTCCTCCTTCTTCGGGAAGCAGGAATTCCCTACCACCAACTCAAAGGCTCTCGCAAAATCCAAAAGAGCGGCTCCAGCATCGTTCCTATCCCCAAAGCCAAAGCCACCATGCACCTCCCCATAACCAACCGGTAAAGCTCCGATGTGCCCATTGAAGTCCCCTCCTAAGAAAAACTTCTCCGAGCTAGGCACGCTACTAACCACCTCGTCCAGAACTTCCCAAAATCTCCTCTTTTCCTCCTCGTGCAGGCCCACCTGTGGCGCATAAGCACTACAGATGTTCACCGTGAACCCCCCAATCACTAACTTAATTGTTATCACCCTATCACTAACCCTATTAACCTCCACTACCTGCAGGTTAATTTATCTATTATATCGTGCCCTCTTCATTCTTTTTTATTTGTTCTATTTGGGTTAGACACGCACCTTAATCTCTTGCTCCTATACTATTAAAATTAATTTTACTAATGTACCCCTAATTAAATTTTATGCCTCTTTCCAGATCAATAATGATTACATTTATTGAATCAAGGCATGATAACAATATTTTGTTCAAATTATTCTTGAAAGATTAAGAGAACAAATATTTAGAAATATAAGCACAACCCAAATAGAGCAAATAAAAAGGAATGAATGGAGTATTATATATCTTATTTTTAAGATTACAAATCTCAATTTTTATGAAAACTTACATATAAATATATTAAATAATATAGCAAAAATTCTTTACACTGACTATTTAATGTACTTCAATCTTTTTTTTTTTAAAATTTATTTTTTAAATATCTATTTTGAAGTTATATCATATAAATAAATATTCTAAATTTTGTATGAAATGACAATTTTGTCTTTGGTCGTCCGCCAACTCACTCTTCTATAATATATTCTATAATATAAAATATAATAGATTTGAAAAACTCCTCTTGAATTTTGAAAGCTAGTGGAAATGGTTTGGAAAAATTGGAGACAAAAGAACATGAGAGACCATTGTGAAGACTTAAGAATAATCAAGAATCCAACATATTTATTATTTAACCTTGTATATGAGCTTAATTACAGGTTTGCCATTGGTCATCCTCTAACTCACCTTTCTATATAATAAATAAAATAAAAAATAAATAATATAATATAATTTGCAACACAGTTAAGTGGACTTGTATTCCTTCTGATTTGTGAGAAACTCGTTTAATGCGTCATGCGTGCATAAGATTGCCCATATGACTGAAGATGAATTTGATATGCTATAACCTGTGAAGGCAGTGAACAATTAGTATCACATTTCAATGACCCAAGGGGTTGTTTCGTTTTAAGTTTTAGGAGATATAACGTTCTCATAAAAACCAGCATAAGCTTATACAATGTTCAATTGAGGTTTGAGCAGATTTAATCTCCACATACAACGTTTGGCTGGTCTCTTTGTTTTCATTATACATAATACTTGCACAAGTTATATATTATTCTATACGCAATACAATTTGAAATAAGAATGTGAGTACTAGTAATACATAGAATAAATATACTTAACTATCCCTCATAATAGTAGGAATTTTTTTGTTCTGTTCAAAAAACAAATGAGCATTTTAAATTATACATTACATGTTAATACATAATATAACAAACTAAATGTTCGACATGAAATAATGTATCACTAAATATCTATTACTTGCTGCTCAGTTCTCTACAAACTCATTCCCTAGATAGTAGCTAACAGGCTACACCATGTGATGCCAAATATCCCCTGTGAAGCCAAGCAGGTTTTATACCATGCAAAAAGATTGGCGATAACAATATATTTGCCCATGAGCTTATAAAAAGCTACAAAAGGAAAGCAATTTCACCTGGATGTATGGTCAAGATAGGCCTCCAAAAAGTCTATGACTCACTAGAATGGATCTGCTAGGAGCAGTTCATGCCAGAACTAGTAGGTTCACTCACTAGGTTGCGAAGTGTGTGCAAAGAGCTATAGCATCCTTGTTAATGGAGAACTTGTTTAGCCTTTTAAGGCAGCCAGAGGGTTGAGACAGGGAGATCCCATGTCTCCATTCTTATTTCTTTGGGGATGGTACCTTAGCAGGCAGTTGATTGGTTTAAAGGAGGAGTAGAGCTTCAAATTACATCCTAGGTGTGCTAGCTGGAATTTAAGCGACCTTTGCTATTTTGATGATCTGCTTTTCTTTGCATGAAGGGACTTGAAATCAGTTGCAGGTACACATAGATGCTTTATGCAATTGTCCTAGTCAACCAGTGCTTCATGCTAACCTAGACAAAAGTTCAATATACTTTGGAGGGGTACTAAGCACTGAATAAGACAAAATCCTACATGACTTGAGGTACAGTTGTGGAGAACTCCATTTTGAAAGACTTAGGGTACCACTGGCAACAAAGAAGATCTCTCTTATTCTGTGGCAACCCCTAGTAGAGAAGATTACACATAAAATATCATCCTGGACAACAAAGAACCTATCTTACGGTAGAGCCCAACTAATCTAATCAATCATTTTTGGGATTTGGATTTAAGCATACTTGGCACAACTTCTGCATGCCAATCAAAATGTTACACCTGATAGATGCCCATTGTAGAAGCTACCTTTGGTCAGGAAGTGGCACCATCACTACGAAGGTCCTTATTGCTTGGGAATCTGTATGCACCCCTAAATGTGTAGGACGTCTCAGCCTTACTAAGTACCTCCTAATCTAAGAGTGCCATGGAAATGTCTCATGTACAGGAGTGTGCAAGGCCTAGGGCAAGGTGTATTGCTTTGCTACTTATGTATGATAAAGTGTGAACTATAGATAGATTGATTAAGTGGGGAATACAAGTGAATCCTAACTGCTCACGTTGCTAGAAAAATGTAGAATCCAGGGAGTATATATATGTGCAGTGTGAGTACACAAGAAGCATATGAGAGATGATGGCCCAATCGATGAATGAATCTATCGTATCATTCCTTCTCTTCATGGATCGACATCTCAGTTGGATGATAACCAACTCAAAGGGCAACTCTCAAAGAGCATTAACTTTCAAGATGATGTACACAGAGGCTGTCTATAGTGCATGGTTGGAAAGAATGGGAGAATATTTGAAAAGAGTAGACAGTGGAATGTGGTTGCTAAGGAGATGCTTATGCTATATGTGTTAGAGCACCTCCTTGACTTGGGACAATTTTTCATAGCTATCAGTTTTAGGCTCTAGTGTTGAGAACATAGTGAGTTTTGTTTTTAAATAGACAAGATGTGTGTAGCTGTGCCTCGCTTTGTAATGATTCCACACTTTTGATGATTAATACAACACTTAGTTACCAAAATAAAATAATCACTGCATAATTAATCTCTGCATTACTAATTCCTATGTAACTTTTTAATCAAACTACCTAACTTTTTGATCAAACTACACCTAAAAGTTGACAACAACCACCTTATCCCCCCAAAAAAAGGAAAAGGTTGGCAACGATCAAGCTTAAGCCTGAACAAGTTAAGGTTTGTTATATTAATGTTTAGTCAATATATTCAAATCAAAAGTAAAATAGGAACTACTAGAAGTGTGGAATCTAATGACTGGGAGACTAGAGAAACAGTTTGCTGGATGGCAAAATAGGTACTTGGCAAAAGTGGGTAAGGAAGTGTTGATCAAAAAGCACTCTTTCTAGCATTCCCACATATTTCATTTCACTTTTTATAGGCCCTTTAAGAAGTGATTGAAAGGTTGGAAGACTTCAGTGTAACTTTTATACAACACAACGAAAGTCGTTAAGAAGTTTCATCTAGTGAATTGGAGAGTTGTCATATCTGAGAAGGAATGGGGAGGACTCGGAGTGAAAAATTTCAAGATGTTCAATAAAACTCTCGGTAGGAAAGTGGTTATGGAGTGGTGGAGTAGAATACTTTTGGGGAGGGATTATAGTGGAAAAGTATGGAATGTTGGAAGGTGGGTGGAGGACTAGAAACATTATTACTCTGTTTGGGTGTGGTTTTGTTGAGGAGGTTTATGAATAGGTGGGAAGACTTTCATGGATAGATTTATTTTAAGGCTGGGGAGGAAAGCGACATTAGTTTTTGGCTATGTTGCTCGGACTCAGCTGTTTTGCCGCCGAACCCGTCTCGACACGAGACTGAAGCGGGGACGGGTGCTTCCGCCGTCTCCGATTCGGTCAACCGATTTCGGAGACGTTGACCAAAATTAAAAAGAAATTTGAGTGGAAACATTGAATAATTAATCGGAAACTAACCTGAAAAAATCCCGATCGACGACTACCGGAATAGAGACGGCGTTGTCGATGTGCCGTCGCTGGAAATCACCGTCGACGTCGCCGTAACTCATCGGAGCAGTTGTCGTACCACCTCAGGGTACCGAAAATCATCATCGTACCACCTCAGGGTACCGGTTTACAGTGACGGTTGTCGTACCAGTTGTCGGAGCAGTTGTCGTACCAGTTGTCGGCGTTTATAGTGAAGGTTTTTTTTTTTTTATGTCAAAACTGTTTTGAAACTGTACTGGGTCTTTCTTTTTGTTAATTTTAATTAATAATTAGTGCTTTTACTATTAATAATAAATTAATATGTTGCCTTTGTCGGTCCCTTAGTAAGGAAAACTTATGTCGGTCAATGTATTTTATTTTGATAGTATTAATTTAAGTTCTTAATTATATTACTTTTTATTTTAGTAAATAAACGTGAATTGTAATTTTGGAAAAAGTTTTTAATACAAATACTATTCCTAATTAAAAAGTAAAATCAAAAGACAAAAATAACTAAAAATAATAAATTAACTAAAATATATAAATCCTAATCCCTATGTGTCAAGGAACATTAAATTGATTTAAATTGGGAAAAGTCTAAAATTGTCTTCATCCATAACATTATAAATAGAACGTCTGTCCAAAGAAATTTTAACTTAAAAATTTGATTATTCTCTATCAAATAATATGGCATCATCCGCTTCGGGTAGTCAAAAGGGAAAAGGTCCTATGAGACCAACAAAAAGTATTGGAGTAGATTTTGATGACAAACCACTGTGGAATTATGTAAAAGTAATTTCAACTGCTCCCAATGGTGGTGGAAATAGAACATGGTCATGTAACTATTGTAATAAACAAGTTACTGGATCATATAATAGAGTCAAAGCACATCTGTTAAGATTATCGGGTCAAGGAGTTCAAATATGTAGCGAAGTTCAAGGTGATACATTGAGAATGTTGAAGATGGAGCACGAACAAGCTGAAAAGAAAAAATCTTCGGTTCAAGTTAATGCAAGAAAAAAAGCTGATTATGTATCTCTTCCGGAGGGCTCTGATTTACTTCAACATAAAATAAGGAAGAGTACAGAAAGTGGAGCTATAGGAAAATCTTTTGGCATCCATGAGAGAAATACCGCCGACAAATTAGCGGCTAGAATGTTCTACGCATCAGGTTTATCGTTCAATCTTGCCAATTCTCCATACTTTAAAAAATATTCAAAGTTTTTAGCTGAAAATTCCATCCCCGGTTATATTCCCCCATCATATAATAGGTTGAGAACAACTCTTTTAGATCAAGAAAAGACTCACATTAATAGGAAGTTGCAACCAATTAAAGATACATGAAAAAAAAAGGGTTGTCGATTTGTTCGGACGGATGGTCTGATACTAAAAGACGGCCTTTGATCAATATATTGGCATCATCTAGTGGGGGTCCAGTGTTTTTAAATTCAATAAATTCTAGCGGGTGCACGAAGGGTGGAGAATATATTGCTAATTTGTTTCTTGAAGCAATAGAGAAAGTAGGTCCAAATAATGTTGTTCAAGTTATTACAGATAACACAAGTAATATGAAACTTGTCGGTACTATGGTGGAGGAAAAATATCCTCATATATTTTGGACTCCTTGTGTTGTTCATTGTTTGAATCTAGCTTTGAAAAGTATGTGCCAACCGTCTGATAAATCATCTCACTTTGCTAATTGCCAATGGATCTCAGAGTTACTTAGTGAAGTGAGTAATTTGAAAAACTTTGTTGTGAATCATGACATGGAACATGCAATTTTTCAAAAACATTCAGATTTGTGTTTATTGAAAGTTGGTGAAACAAGATTTGCTTCATATGTTATTATGACGACTCGTATTCGCAAAGTGAAATCTTATTTAGAGAAGATGGTCATGGATGATGAATGGAAGAATTATAAGGGGATAAGGGAATTGAAGCCAAAACTCATGAAATAAAATCCTTTATAATGAATGATGAGAAGTGAGATAATATTGACTACTTTTTGAAGTTTACGGAACCTATTGTCGATATGCTTAGAGATGCTGATCTAGATGGTCCAAAATTACACCTTATTTATGATATGTGGGACTCAATGATTGAGAAGGTTAAAAAAATAATTTTTGAGCATGAGGGGGAAGATCTTATTTCTGGCCAATTAAATTTTTTTGATTCCATTCATGGTATTCTAGTGGCTAGGTGGAACAAAAGCAACACCCTTTTACATTGTATGACATATTCTTTGGTTCCCAAATACTATCATCAATCATGGCTTCAAGAAGAAAATGGAATTCAACGGGTAGCTCCTGATGAAGATTTAGAAATTGCATCGAATAGAATAAAGTGTTTTCAAAGGTACTTTGATTCTGATCAAATGAAACAAGTTTCATTGGAGTATGGAAAATTTTGTAGCATGAGTGGTTATTTTGGTGAGCCTCATGTGATTGATGCTATGGAGTATGAAGATCCTCTTTCTTGGTGGGGAAATCATGGTGTCTCGACTCCACTTTTGCAACAGTTAGCTTACAAGTTGCTTACTCAACCGGCTTCTTCCTCTTGTTGTGAAAGAAATTGGAGCACATATTCTATGATCCACAACATCAAGAGAAATAAGTTAGCAACTTCAAGAGCCAAAGATTTAGTGTTTGTACATTATAATCTACGATTGCTATCTCGTAGGAAAGAGAAATATATAAATGGGCCAAGCAAGTATTGGGATGTAGGTATGTCTACATTTTCTTTATTAGTTTCTCATTTATTTTGAATGATAATTTTTTCTTTCTTTGTATAAAAACATTTTAATGTATACATTCTTTTTAACTTATTTAGGTGGAGATCAATTTGAAGTTGAGGATACAATTAATAATTTAACCAAGCTATCAATAGATGAACCTCAATTGGAAGGAGTGGTTTTTGATGAAGAATTTGAAGATTTGGAAGAAGTTGAAGAAGACGCGGAAGAGTAGTTAACTTAAGTAACTTGATAGTAGACATTTCATTTTGTTCTGTTAGTTTTGAATTGATGTCTTAAGTTTGGATGTTTTCTTGTGTTTGTTTAATAAAGTATCTTTATAACTCTATATTTATAATATTTAATTCTTTTTAACCGAATCCCCGCAACCGTATCCACACTTGGATTCGCACCCCCGAATCTTAAAATTTATATTTTGACGAATCCGACTCTCGAATTCGCACCCGTCTCGGATACCCGCACCCGAGTCCGAGCAACATAGGTTTTTGGGCACATAATTGTTGCAGGGAGAACAAGTTGCGGGAATCCTTCCCTGATATATATTGTGCATCAAACCAAAGAGATGATAGTCCAGCAAATCTGTAGCTCTCACGAGCGGCGGTTATTCACTGGGACTTAAAATTCAAAAGGAACCTTCAGGGTTGAGAGATGGAAGAATTTCACAATTTGATTGATTTTTTGTACGGGTTAGACACACCAAATAACTTATCAGATGTGTGGAGGTAGCGGGAAGTAGAGATGGTTTATTCACTGTTAACTCTTTGTATGGTTGGCGGCGAGGGATGCAATCTTAACAATGAAAAATTTGAAGAAGAGGAGTATCACTTACGTTAGTTGGTTTTTATATGTAAGAGTGCATATGAAAATGTTGAACATCTCCTGTTGCACTGCAAAGCGGCTAGTTGGTTATGGAGGGTGGTCCTCTGCTTGTATAAGTTGCAATAGGTAATATCGGGCATAGTGAAGTAAGCTTTATAAAGTTGGACTCATAAGAGAGGGAGGAGAAGCCCAAGGGCATGGAATGTTACCCTTTTAGCAATCATGTTAGTCATTTGGAAAATGTGAAATAGGAGGGCTTTTAAATGGGTGGAATAAGATTTGTAAAATTGCAAAGTAGTATTTTGTCGTTAGCTTCGTTTTGTACGTATGAGGTCCCTCATTGTATGGTGGATTGAATTTCTTTTGTTGATGTGAGAAATATAAGTGAAAAATATTATTGAATTGTTGTATCTATATAATTACGTTGAGACCCTATTTATAGACACTACATTACAATCCCTTTTCAAATAGGATTTTGTATACTATTCCATTTTCTACTCATATTCTAACACTCCCCCTCAAGCTGGTGCATATAAGTCATATGTACCTAGCTTGTTATAAATGTAATTAATAAGCTAACTGGTGAGGGACTTGGTGAAGATATCTGTAAGTTGATCACTTGACTTCACAAATTTTGTAACAATATCGCCTGAGATTATCTGACAAAGTGACAATCAATCTCTATGTGTTTAGTCCTTTCATGGAACACTGGATTAGAGAAATATGAAGGGCTGCTTGATTATCACATACAAGTTCCATCTTATTTATTTCTCCAAATTTTAGTTCTCTTAGCAACTGTTTGATCTAAACTAGCTCACAAATTGCTGCAACCATTGCTTGATATTCTATTTCCGCACTAGATTGAGCAACCACACTCTGTTTCTTACTCTTTCAAGACACCAGATTACCTCCTATTAAAACATAATATCTAAATGTAGAATGTCATGTAGAGGGTGATCCTGCCCAATCAACATCATTATATCCAATAATATGCTCATGACCTCGATCCTCGAAGAGTTGTCCTTTACCTGTAGATGACTTTATATATCACAAACTACGAACAGCTGCATCCTAATGACTATCACGGGGGAAGTCATAAACTGACTTACAACACTCACAGGAAAAGAGATGTCAGGTCTAGTCACTGTGAGATAATTCAACTTTCCAACCAACCACCTATACCTTCCAGGATCACTGAGCGACTCTCCTTATCCTAGCAGAAGTTTAGCATTTGGATCCATTGGAGTGTCAATAAGTCGACATCCCATCATTCTTGTCTCCTTAAGAATATCTAACGCATACTTGCGTTGAGAAATAACAATAACTGATCTAGACTGAGCAACCTCAGTACATACAAAGTATTTCAGTCTACCGAGGTCTTTATTCTGGAAATGTCGGAATAGATATTGCTTCAAATTAGTGATACCATCTTGATCATTGTCGGTGATAACGATATCGTTAACATAAACCACCTAATAAATACACAGATTTGGTTCAGAGTGACGATAAAACACTGAATGATCTGCTCCACTACGAATCATGTCAAACTTCTGAATTACTGTGCTGAACTTCCCAAATCAGGCTCGAGGGGACTGTTTCAAACCATAGAGTGACCTGCGCAACCGACATACAAGGCTACTAGACTCCCTCTGAGCAACAAAATTAGGTGGTTGCTCTATATAGGCTTCTTCCTCAAGATCACCATGCTGAAAAGCATTCTTAATGTCTAACTGATAAAGAGGTCAATGACAAACGACAACCATAGATAAAAAAAGACGGACAGATGCTATTTTAGCCACGGGAGAGAAAGTTTCACTATAATCAGGCCCAAATATCTGTATATATCCTTTGTCAACAAGACGAGCCTTAAGCCAATCAACCTGACCTTTTGGACCAGCTTTGACTGCATAAACTCAACGGCACCTAACAGTAGATTTACCTGTAGTAAGGGAAACACGCTTCCAAGTACCACTCGAATGTAAAATAGATATCTCATCAATCATAGACGATAACTCAAGAAAGTATAATGTGGGTTAGCATTATGAGTGGCTTTTATACCTTTTTGAAGTGCAACTAATTGGCTAGGAGGAGGCAAGTCTGCAGTAGGGAAAGTTTTAGGCGCATGACACGAATCATCAGGGACTAATGCTGGATGCGGGCGGCGATGATAAGTCAAAAGTGGTGGCACTGTAGCTGGAGATGTAGAAGTAACCAGTGATTTTCAAAGGTTGGTGTGAGTAAGACTGGTGGTATGGGTAAGACCTCAGAGATGTCAAGATGATCAGAACATATATAGTAAGGTTGAGATTCAAAGAATGTGGCATTGACTGACATAAGGTAGCGACCCAGATTAGGTGAATAGCATCGATACCCTTTTTGAACTCGAGAGTAACCAAGGAAGATATATTTGAGAGCACGAGGGGCTAATTTATCTTTTCTTGGGGCTATAAGTTATGAACAAAACATGTGCTCCCAAAAACACGAGGAGTGATAGAGTAGAGATGTGACTGAGGAAATAGCATGGAATGGGGACTTGGTTATGAATCGAAGATGATGGCATTCTATTAATGAGCTAGCAAGCTGCGAGGAATGTATCGCCCCAAAAACGCAGCGGAACATAGGATTCAATGAGAAGAGTGCTACCAGTCTCAATGAGATGCCTATTTTTCCTTTCCGTTATACCGTTCTTCTGAGGGGTGTATGGACATGATGTCTGATGAATAATTCTTTGGTGAGTCATAAACTCCGGGAGGATAAGTATTCTAAGGCATTATCACTACGAAAAGTACGAATAGAAACACCAAATTGATTTTGTATTTCAGCACAAACTTTTGGATATAGAAAATAACTCAGGACGATCTTTCATTAAGAAAACCTAAGTACGTCTTGAAAAATCATTAATGAAACTAACAAAGTAACGAAATCCTAAGGGTGAACTGCTCTACTAGGACCCCAAATATCATAATGAACTAATGAGAAAATAGACTCGAAACGACTTTCAATACTATGTGAAAATGTAGCACAGGTGTGTTTCCCAAGTTGACACAACTCACAATCTAATGTGGATAAACTAGACAAACTAGACACCATATTCTGTAGCTTGGATAGACTCGGATGTCCTAAACGTTTGTAAAATAAGGCCTGGAGGGTTTGTAACGGAGCATGCTGTGAAGGAATTTGAAGAGGTAAGATGACAAAGGCCTTGTGATTCATGTCCTGTGCCAATTGTTTGTTCCGTACTGCGGTCCTGCATTAGAAAAGAATCATAAAAAAAAGTTATACTACAATGAATGACACGTGTCAAACGACTAACAGATGCAAAATTAAAAGGACGACTTGGGACATAAAGAATAAAGTACAGAAGATAGGGGTTTGGCTTGTCCAATTCCTTTTGGTTTTGTTCGGATCCCATTGGCTAAATTAATAGCAGGAAGAGATTGTGAATAAACAATATCAGACAGAAGTGATTTGTCACCAGAAATATGATCAGACGCACCTGAGTCCACCACCTATAATCCAAAGGTAGGAGATTGCGCAGTTGAGGTTATAAGTAGAGATATATGTTTACTTGCTCGATACTGAAGATACTCATTATATTACTTATTGGAGAAATACACTGAAATACACCCATTGATCACCTTTGGTGTTAGACTGAGCAACATGAGCATCAAGCCTATTACAATAACTACACTTAGGTCGAGATCTTCCAAATCGACTTCCCCTCGTCGATTCTTCATGGACTGTGACATTTGATTTTCTAATCTCATCATTATGGATTTAGATTTAATCATAGGACTACATAAAGAAAAATTGTCAGTCATCGAAAAATTAATTTGATTGTCGGAAACTGGCTGGAATCAAGAAATAGCTGAAGGGACAACCTTCGAATGATTTGAATGAAGGGGCGACCTCATTGGAAAAAGAAATCTTGCCTGAAACTGATCGAAAACAGTTACACGCGTCAGCGCATGATGCACGTGGTGCGCGGATCTGAGACTTCTGGCGGCGCGGGACAGTGCGTGGATCGCCGGAACTGAGAGTCGATCACTGGGGTTCGTTCGCTCGAGTGTTTAGTACCTCGTGGTAGTGTTGGTTTTCGCAGAACACTTATAAAATAGACAAGGGCTCAAATTAGCCTTGATAGTCGCCGGAAATTTACGCATGGTGACAGTCTGATTGAGTTTTCTTCCCAGTAAATTTCTCACTAGACTTGCTCTGATACCATGTGAGAAATATAGGAGAAAAATATTATTGAGTGTTGTATCTACATTATGACATTGAAACCCTATTTATAGACACTTCATTACAATCCTTTTCCAAGTAGGATTTTATATACTATTCCTATTCCTACTCATATTCTAACAGTTGAGAACCATATTTTGGTGCAGGTTATCTTCTTTTGGTATAAGACATGTTTACAGGATATTTAATTATAACTAAAATTGTTCACCTTGTCAAAAAATAAAAAAAGGAAATTTTGAAAGTTTGGCCAAACAGACTATTTATCTCTAAGCTTAATGCTCTTAAATCCTCCTGCCTCGTTAACACTTTTGCGGAATGACGAAGAAGTCAATTTTGGACGGTTGATGAGTTCTCTTGCATTGTACTGCACTTTTTTTTCATTTTCTCTCATAAAATTTTTGGCATCGCATTTTATACAGGATAAATGGAGAAATTTAAATGTTAGTGCCAATGGACAAGGGCCAAGAGATAAATCAAGGACACCGAAAGTGAAGACTAATCTTGATGCTGCAGCAGCTCCATTGCCCATCATGCAGGCCCCTGTTTCTTCCACTCTAGTTCCACAAGATGCATCAGCAGGCACTGTTATGGAAGATTCTTCAAAATGCGCATTAGATGGAAAAAATGCTTCAAAGTTTGTCTTTCTAATTTCCTTTTCAACTTCTTGAATAGGCCAGGGAATGAGACTTGTCAAATCCATATCCTTCTGATATAACAAATGCATTTCCTTCCGACTTTCTAACTAAAATCACAGTGATGTGGGAAAAGATAAGCGGTAGTTGTTTTTCTTTTAAAGGCATAAAGTGCATCAATATGGTAATCTAACTGGTGATTCTGGGTGAAACAATTTGGTCCGTTGTGGACAGACGGGCACAAAGATGTAATTTATCGTATGCCTTTTACTAGCCAAATAGAGAGTCATGTACCTCAAATTGACTTTATCAGAAATCCTGTGACGAATGCTCATCATTTCATTTCTGGCATCTCAACTGAATACCTCTTTGAATTCTGATGAGTGCTCATGTTTTTCTAATTTTTTTCCTGAATTTGCAACCTACTGTAAAGAAACATTTGCATCTCCTACCAAAGGTCTCTTCCCGACCCCCACCCCTCCCAAAAATATAAAAAAAAAAAAAGAAATGGGAAGGGAAGTATATGTGAATATATAGGTGGAAGAAGAAATGTATATTTTAGTGCTTGATAGCCATTTATGTACATTACAGTGTCTTTTTTTTTCCTGTCTCTTTGTTCCTAGTACTTCTGTTTATGTTTTCTTGAAGTAATAGTATTGCTTTATTCTTAGGTATAATCAAATGATATATGATGCACTTTCAAGTTTGAAAGAGCCAAATGGATCTGACACAAGCACACTTGTTAACTTCATTGAGGTATACAGAGACATCATTACACTTTCTGCTTTCTCTTTTGCCTTTACTTGCCATCCAAGAGGCACTTGGCACTTTCGCATACCCTTGATGTTCAAACAGACTGTTGCCTATATTTTACTAGAAACACTATTATTTAGGCAATCACTGTGATTTTGACCATTACCAGAAATGAATTTTACGTTCTCCATATGTAGATAAGAGTACGATGATCATAAGATTACTGTGTCAACAATCTATGAAATAGCTACAGTGTGAAGGTCATTAAAATGATTATTTGACATATATAGGGGATGCAGACTTTATTTTGTTCAACATAAAGACCTAAAAAATTGTGCTTGTGTTCTTATTTACATTTATGTTTTCTTTATAACACTTGAAAGAACATGACAGACAGAATGTACTTACTGTCCCGCTACATATCTAGGTTCTCTCCCTTGGTCCCTCTTTGATACAATGCTAAGTGTGTATCAAGAGATTCCAACCAACACAAGAACAACAAGATGAACAACAAAGTGTTACTGAATCGAAAATGGCCACACACGACTTCACTAGGCTTGCAACACTTGTTTGAACTAGAAAAGTGAGTGTAACAACAAGAACAACAAAGACCATATTGCTAGTGAATCGAAAGAGCCCCACACGGTTTCACTAGACTTTTATATTCAACAACACAATGTTAACAAGATTTACAAAGAAAGAGATAGAAACTTGACACACAATATTCATTAATCTAAGAATCTTAACAAGAGAAAGGACCCTAAGACTAATAAATATCAATACCAAGTTCTTACTTGGACCAAGAGGAACTCAAAGAACCCCAAGAACCTAGTTTCTAGCCAAGATACAACACTAGTATCACTCTACTAGTGAGAATTCGGTTTTGGCCTCTCCAAATGAGAGAGAAGTAAAAAATTTACAAGTCTTTTGTTTCTTGAATAATAGGAATGAACTAAAGCAAGACTAGCCCTATTACATGACTTATATAGTCACTTAGAAATGAGGGACAAAGACCAAAATACCCTTGGCATTTAAGTGGGTGGGTTTGGGGTGTCTTGGTGGGCCTCTTCACATTTTATTAAATATAGGCCCTTAGATGGGCTCACAAGGGCCTCACACATGGCCAAGAATGTGAACAAGGCTTGGAGTCGTTGCAACTCACGTGCTTGGCTTCGTGTGAAAGGTCTCGAGCTAGGAATTCCCATATCATCCTCTCCATCTTGAAGGGAATTTGTCCTCAAATTCGGATCATTTCCATCCTCCACCGTTTCCACCCGAGAGAGATCACACACGTTGAAAGTGTTGTGCACTTGATATACCAGGGGTAGATCAATCTTGTAGGCATTGTCGTTGATCTTTTCTAATACTTGGAACGGGCCATCACCCCGTGGCATTAACTTAGCATTCCTTTGAGACGGGAATCTATCCTTCCTTAGGTGAATCTACACCTAATCTCCCGGTTCAAGAATGTGCTTTCTTCTTCCTTTGTTGGCTTGCCTCGCAACTTCTTGGTTTTTCTTCTCCAACCGCAACCTCACCTTCTCATGTAGCTTTTTCATGGCCTCTGCCCGTTTGCTTCCATCTAAGCTTATCACAAGATCACTTGGCAAAGGGGTTAAATCCAAAGGGGTGAGGGGGTTGATGCCGTATACACACTCAAAGGGTGTCATCCCCGTGCTCGAGTGTATAACACGATTATAAGCAAACTTAATCAACGGTAAGTGCTCCTCCCAAGAAGTCATTTTTCCTTTAACCATGGACCGTAGCATAGACCGTAAGATCTTATTTACTACTTCCGTTTGGCCATCGATTTGTGGGTGGCATGAAGTCGAAAACAACTTTGTACCGAATCTATTCCACATGGACTTCCAAAAGTGGCTTAGGAATTTAGAATCCCTATCACTCACTATGGTCCTCGGAACACCATGAAGTTTTACAACATTATCAACAAACAAAGAGGCTACACTAGGCGCATCGTCACATTTAGAACAAATAAAGTGAGCCATCTTGGAAAACCGATCCACCACGACAAAAATACTATCCCCCCCTTCTAGTCCTCGGCAATCCCAACACGAAGTCCATTGATATGTCAAGCCAAGGACGCAAAGGGGTGGACAATGAGGTGTACAACCGTGGGGTTGGAGCCGTGACTTGGCTCCTTTGCACTCAACACATTGGCCGCAAATCCGGGCCACATCCTTATGCATTCTAGGCCAATAAAATTGTTCTTCCAAAATTCTGAGGGTCTTTTCGACCCCAAAATGGCCCATTAGACCGCCATTGTGTGCTTCCCTCACAAATAATTCTCTCTACGAACTTGAGGGAACACACAATCGTCTACCTTTAAACAAGTATCCATCAAATTTGGTATAGGGATGGGAACCCGTATCCGTAACCCACCTATCCCTATCCAACACTTCACTTTCCCTATAGATAGGAGCGAAGTGAGGGTCCTCGGGATATAAAGACTTGAGGCTTTCAAACCCCGTCAACTTAGACGACAAAGTAGACACAAGCACATGTTTTCGGGACAAAGCATCGGCAACCACATTGTCTTTACCCTTCTTGTATTGAATAACATAAGGGAAAGTTTCAAGAAATTCAATCCATTTGGCATGCCGCTGATTAAGCTTGTCTTGTGCCCATAGATGCTTCAAGGATTCATGATCCGTTCGGATCACGAATTCTTTAGGCCACAAATAATGTTGCCAAGTGGCCAAGGCTCTAATCAAGGCATAGAACTCTAAATCGTACGTAGAGTAGTTTAGAGTTGCTCCTTTGAGCTTTTCGCTAAAGTAGGCAATAGGCTTCAATTCTTGCATTAAAACCGCGCCTATGCCGACTTTGCTAGCATCACATTCGACCTCAAAAGCCTTGTCAAAATTCGGCAATTGTAGCAAAGGGGCCGAGATGAGTATAGCTTTCAAGTCCTCGAAGGCCTTAGCTTGTTCATCTCCCCACTTGAAAGACCGATCCTTTTTAATCACTTTGGTCAAGGGGGCGCAATGGTGCTAAATCCTTTGACAAAACGTCTATAAAAACTAGCCAACCCGTGGAAGCTTCTCACTTCACCTATGGTTTTGGGAGTTGGCCAATTTTTAATGGCGTCAATCTTAAGATTCATCCACTTCGACCCCTCTTGAGCTCACCACAAACCCAATAAATACAACCTCATGGACATCAAAAGAACACTTTTATAGATTGGCATATAACTTCTCCTTTCGGAGGGCATCAAACACACATTGTAAATGCTTTACATGCTCATCTAAGGACTTACTATACACCAACACATCATCAAAGTAAACAACAACAAACTTTTCGATAAATGGCTTCATCACATGATTCATTAGCCTCATGAAAGTACTTGGAGCGTTTGTTAGGCCGAATGGCATAACCATCCATTCATAGAGACCGAATTTGGTCTTGAAGGCGGTTTTTCATTCATCACCCGGTTGCATACGAATTTGGTGATAGCCACTCCTCAAATCTATTTTAGAAAACAAACACGAACCACTCAATTCATCAAGCATATTATTTAACCTAGGAATAGGGTGACGATATTTTACCGTTATCTTGTTGATGGCTCGGCAATCAATGCACATACGCCAAGTCCCATCTTTCTTGGGAACTAGTAGCACCGAGACCGCACAAGGGTTCAAACTCTCCTTGATATACCCTTTGTTGAGGAGTTCCTCAACTTGGCGTTGCAATTCCTTGGTATCCGTCGGGTTGCTCCTATAAGCCAGTTTGTTGGGCAATTATGAACCCGGCACAAAATCTATTTGGTGCTCAATTCCCCGAAGTGGGGGCAATCCTTGCGGTAATTCCTTTGGGAAGACATCCTCGTAATCCTGCAAAACATGAGAAATAAGAGGAGAAATGGAAATGTTAGTGGCGTTAGTATTAAAACAATGAGCCAAGAGGAGCATCGGAGTGTCCTCGTCATGATCCACAAATAATTCTTTCCTCCTAGCCATCATCACCACACTTCCCTGCCCCTTAGAAATTAGGAGCCCCTCGGTTTCCCCTACTCCCTCACTTTCGGGTTCCCTCTTTTCCCCTCACTCTCGGCCTTCTTTCCCTTTTCCCTCAATTCTCGCATCTTTTGGTGTAATTCATTCACTTGGGAAGGTAATAATGGATGAAGAGCGACCTTGCGGCCATCCTTCTCAAGTGTATACCGATTGGACCTTCCATCATATTTGGTCGACCTATCGTATTGCCAAGGCCTTCCTAACAACAAGTGACAAGCTTGCATTGGTATCACGTCACAAAGCACCTCGTCATGGTAGTTGGCTACCTTAAAACGTATCACACATTGCCTTGTGACCTTTAACTCGCCGCATTCATTCAACCATTGCAACTTGTAAGGACTAGTGTGAGGTGTAGTCGGCAATTTCAAGAAGTTCACCATTGCAACACTAACCACATTCGCACAACTTCCACTCTATCACCATAGTGCACACACTTCCCTTCACAAGACATTTAGTATGGAATAGATTCTCCTGTTGGCTAGGATTATCTATTGCCTTACTAATCATGGCACGCCTCACTACAAAGTTTGGAACCACGCACTCCCCTTCTTGCGGATAAGTATCCTCACAATCATCATCATCATCATGTGGATCATTTTCGGGTTCCTCTCCATCTTGAGGCTCGGCCTCACTCTCTTCTTTTTCAAGACCCACTTCCTCACCAAGGTAATACAATCTCCCTTCCCTTAGGATCACATTGCGCCGGTTTGGACATTCATTGGCTTTATGCCCCCAACCTTGGCACTTGAAACATTAGAACCCTTTAGGATTAGGATACTTGTGAGTTTCTTGCCGGGGAGGAAATTTGTGGACTGTTTTAGGCTCGGGCAGCCTTGTAGTGGCAGGTTGGTCCTTGTTTTTGGGCCAACCCGAAGATGGTTGAACCATATCTTTGCTCCTCGGCCAACTCGAGTTGATGGTCCCTTTGCCTTGAACGACGACCTCTCTTTAAGCTCCCTTTCATTCTCAAGAGCCGCTTGGAAAATCCCTTCAACGGTATCAAACTTGTGAAGCGTCAAATGAGTGGAGATCTCTTGGTTCAACCCACACTTGAACTGAATGATGTCATGGCCAATTTGTTCTTCCCGATGATCAAGCTTCAACATAAGTTGTTGAAACTCGTCATAGTATGCCATAACACTTCGATTCCCTTGTCACAAATTGTACAACCTAGCAAGCAACTCATGACGATAACTTTCGGGAAGATACCATTGTCTCATTAGGTACCTCAACCGAAACCATGGTGGTGGTTGTCCCTCTACCAACTCGTTGCCGAACTGCTTGACGTATTCCCACCAAGTGTTAGCATAGCCTTCAAAATGAGCTATGGCATAACAACTCTTCTTCTCCTCCGAGATATCATTCACTTGAAACACTTTATCACACGCCGACTTCCAAGCAAGATACACCTCGGGGTCATTTTCACCCTTAAAGATAGGTAGGATCAATTTGATGGTATTGATGCCTACGTCTCTCTCTAGATGTCGGTTTCCCCTTTCTCCATACCCTCGGTATCTCCTTGGATCCACACGACCCCCTCTCATCTCTTCCTCCCTCATGTAGGCATCGTCAAAGGCTCTATACCCTTCATAATCCTCTCTACCATATTCCTCAAGGTGGACGGGACGGTTTTGGACATTTGGAACTTGATTCAGAGGAATTGGATTTTGTAGAAGTGGTGGTCTTTGGTTTAATGGAGCTTGGAAGGGGGGTTCGGATTTTGTGGAGGCATTTGACGTCCGAGTACCTCTTGCGGAACTTGAGGAGTTTGGGAATGGGTTGGTCTATTGGAGTCTCGGTTTAGAGGGTTATAAGTGGTTTGGCTTGCGGCATTTAGTGGAGCTAGTGAAGGATTTGACAATTGTGGCCATGTTTCGGGAGTAACGGTGGCGGAGGAATTTCTATCATGTCTACTTGACGAAACATGTCGAGGAGTAGAAGGACGAGAGTTCCTTTGACTTTTCACTTGTTCTAACCTCCCACTAATAGTCGTCACTTCTCCCCTTATGGCTCCCACTTCCGTACTCAACCTTTCAAGAGCTCGGGTCATAGCCTCAAGAGTGACCCTCATATTCTCCATTTCATAGAATCCACGGTTTGAGTCGTGGTTCCCTCCATTATCAAGGTATCACTTACACAAGCAACAAACAAGTTAGTTTAAAATCCCTCTCCTCATTCACACTCTCTTAGTTCACTCACACTCAAGTTCCACAAGTGTTGTAGATTGGCTAGGAACCCGTGAATCCGTAAGGTATGAGTATGCTCTTGCCCGGAATGGATTCTTGTTTGAAACTCAAAGAGTTCTCGTCAGACTAAAGCCAAGAGTTACAATGTATTCAAATGACAAAAGCACACAAACAAACGTTGACACGAACACAAGGCTTCAAGGGATTAATTGACAAGCTAGTGGGAATGTACTAGTTTGATAATTAGTTCTCAAGTCAATTAGAGGAAACTAGGAATCAATAATTAGAAACTAGAACATCCAAATTTGAGATTAATTATCACGTGAACAGTAACTTAGGTGATGTGGCAGCATGTCATTGGCGTGGGTCCTCATAAGTAGTTCATCAACTTGGAAGTCTTAGTCCCCTTAGATTTTTTGTAATGGATGACTTGTTATTGGGATGAAAAACATAAGGTCTTGTAACCTTTTTCAACTTTTTTTTTTTTGTTTTAAACTCAAAAGGTGATGTTTGACCTCACTAGTCCCACAAGACAAGGTTCCTTGTTTGAAGGAAAAGTGGTTGTCAAGTCTTGAAAAGGTGATGTTGGCAAGGTTTCTTACAAACATTTTTTTTCAATTTTGTCTTACAACCTTTTTTTTGGATCTATTTTTCTTTATAGAAGTTAAGACATAAGATGACGAGAAGTTTAGGATGAACACAACATCAACACCTTCAAGAACATAACAACAATACACCACAATGGTCACTTCCAATGCCCCAACACAAGTCAAAACTCACGGCTACTTCAAGTTTTCACAACAACAATTCTCTTCCAATTAAGCTTAACTTTAGATTTAGACACTTTTTGTGTTGATGAGGAAGAAATCAACACAAGAAACAAACTAAACAAGTAAAATCTTTTGTAGATCTACAACCAATTTTTCGACCAAAATGTTCAAGAACACACTTTTTGGTAAGAGCTTTCCAAGATTGGTTTTGTAAGAACAAAACCTAGCCTTGAGCTTTGATACCAAATGATACAATGCTAAGTGTGTATCAAGAGATTCCAACCAACACAAGAACAACAAAATGAACAACAAAGCGCTAGTGAATCGAAGATGGCCACACACGGCTTCACTAGGCTTGCAACACTTGTTTGAAATAGAAAAGTGAGTGTAACAACAAGAACAACAAAGACCATATTGCTAGTGAATCGAAAGAGCCCCACATGGCTTCACTAGACTTTTATATTCAACAACACACTGTTAACAAGATTTACAAAGAAAGAGATAGAAACTTGACACATAATATTCATTAATCTAAGAACCCTAACAAGAGAAAGGACCCTAAGACTAATAAATATCAAAACCAAGTTCTTACTTGGACCAATAGGAACTCAAAGAACCCCAAGAACCTAGTTTCTAGCCAAGATATAACACTAGTATCACTCTACTAGTGAGAATTCGGTTTTGGCCTCTCCAAATGAGAAAGAGAAGTAAAAAATTTACAAGTCTTTTGTTTCTTGAATAATAGGAATGAACTAAAGCAAGACTAGCCCTATTACATGGCTTATATAGTCACTTAGAAATGAGGGACAAAGACCAAAATACCCTTGGCATTTAAGTGGGTGGGTTTGGGGTGTCTTGGTGGGCCTCTTCACATTTTATTAAATATAGGCCCTTAGATGGGCTCACAAGGGCCTTACACATGGCCAAGAATGTGAACAAGGCTTGGAGCCGTTGCAACACACGTGCTTGGCTTCGTGTGAAAGGTCTTGAGCTAGGAATTCTCGTATCACTCTTTTGGCAAACAGAGCTAGTATTGATACGAAAAAAATACAGAAAAGACGAACAAACTACGAAAACTAAGATAACAAAGATAAAATTTAAAATTTTAAAATAGATAGATATACACAGGTGATAAAGAAAAGACAACCAAATGATATATTAAATCTGAAGACTTTTCTTTCGATTACCACAAACACCTATTTCTTACAAAGGGCGAGAGGGAAATTAATCCACTCACGACCAGCGTTTTTAAACAAGTTCAAAAAGCTCCCAACAAGCTCAATAAACACTATCAAGTGTAAACTCATAAAAAATCATCTAAGTCTAAGAAAAGAGGAAACTTAGTTATTTATAGTCATGGGTTATTTATTACAAAATGGACCCAAAAGTGACCCTAAATGCCAAATGGGTCCAAAAGTGACCCCAAGTGCCAAATACCTAAAGAAAGAGACTCCTTCATCGCCCATCCTCATCATGGTGGATCGCAAAACTCTTAATCTCTAAAGCTTTACCAATTACCTTGAATTAGAATCTTTGGGGTAATTCGACATTTATCATCCTCTTCTTCTTAAAGAGAATTTGTCTTCAAATTCAAGAAAACATCATTTTCAAGATAAAAAATCCTCGGAGAACTCCTTGGAAGTGGAAAGGTTCATAACTCACTTAACCGAAAAAGTGGAATGCTAATCTCTCATTCTTGAGGCCAAACCTCTTCAGTAGGCACTGTTGGCAAGCATATTTGAGATGGTGACATCCCTATCACATGCATCTTCTACACCTTCTGCATTCTCATCAAAACTATCAACCCCTTCTATGTAGTTCTCCTCTTGCTCCACCTCTTCTTTTCAGTAGGGTTCACCTTCCCGAAGTATAATTGCTCTTCGAGTTGGACACTCACTCATTTGATGACCCCATCCTTGACATTTAAAGCATTGGGTACCCTTAGGATTAGGATTACCTCTTTCTCTAGGGGGATACCTTGGAGCATTCTTCTCAAAAGTCTTCTTGAACTCGGAGCCTTGACTCCAAGTTAGGGACACTTGAGTTCCTGTCTTAGGCTTGGTGGCCTTCTCCGCCTTGATATCTCACTCAACATGAATAGCCACTTTTAAAAGATCATCTATCCGGGCAAACTTGTGTATGGTCATTCTTGAAGCAATTTCTTAGTTTCACCCCACTTTGAACCAGATCATAATGTGCTCTTCTTTCTCGTTGTAATCAAGCTTCAAAGGTGGGTTTTGGAAGTCTTCATAGTACACTTCAACACTCTTGTCTTCTTGTTTCAAATTGTACAACTTGGCAAGAAACCCTTGTCTATACCTATCCGGCACATACTTAGATCTCATAATGGCCTTCATTGCCTCCCATGCTAGATAATGACCTCCATAAAGAACTCCATGTATTCTTTTAGCCGACTCCCACCAAGTCAAAACATATCCCTCAAATTAAGCAATGACATAGGTTGTCTTTTTAACATCAGGCAAATCATTAGCTTGGAAGATCCTATAACACTGGGACTCCCATTTGAGGTACCCTTTGGGATCACTACCTACTTGAAAGCTAGGAGGAGTGACCTTGATATAATTGAGGCCCATGTCACCACCTCCATATCCACCACCTCCATATCCACCTTGGACCCTAGATGTCCCTCAAACACTTTTTTAACTCCTATGGCTTGGTTGGGTGGCATTTGGTTAAGTGGAGCTTGGTAAGGTAGGTTCGGATTTTATGGTCTTTGGTAGTGTGGTACTTGGGCTTGTGGCACTTGATAGGGTGGGTTGAAACTTTGTGGGTTCAATCCTTATGGCATTTGATAGTTTGGAACTTGGTTTTGTGGTGTTTGATAGGGTGGAGTGAGAATTTGTAGAGCTTGGGGTGGGTTTTAAGGTGTTTGTTGTTGGGGTGATGGATTAAATTGTAGTGGTCAAGCTACATTTTGTGGGGTTTGGTTGGTGGTAGTAGTAGGTAAAGGGAATATTTCTTTGTGGGGTAGAGTAGAACATGTGGTGTAGAGTTCTAGGAGAGATTGTAGGGGAAGTTGCTTGGGCTTGTCCACCTGAGGACTCTTGGAGATTGTTTTGAGGAGTAGCATTTGAAGAGTTAAGGTGCCCCTCCACATTCATCATCCTTCCATCCATGTTTGATACCCTCTCCTCCATGCCCGACATTCTTTCATTCATCACATCCATTCCTTGTCGCAACCCCATGATAGCCTCCAATAAAGTATCAAGATTGGTCCCACCCGAAGTAGGTTGAATTTCATCTCCCGGTGTCATGGTACCTATCAACAAGACACTAAACACAACTAACAAACAATCACTAGTTTCTTCGATCAATTCTCACAATCACTAGTGTCTTCACACTTGGATTGGCTAACAATTAGCTCGACTTGTTGAACTTGTTTGTTCACGTTGGTATATGAAGTGTCAATTTGCTACCCTCGGTTAGAATGGATTCTTGTTGAGAGAAGAACGGACGACTCGATTGAAAAACTAAAGGATTTGAATCAAAGAAGTTACCTAAGAAACAAACGATAAATGCATACAAAGAAAAGGACAACAAAAAAATGAAACAGACTCATGAACTAATCACCAACTAAGTAGGGTACTTACTAGTTGAAAAATTAGTTTTAAGAATCAAAGAAAGTGTTTAGGAATCAAGAAAAGAAACTAGAAGGTTAGAACCTGAGAAAAATTTGGCTTGGACTTGTTGACCTACGTTGGTAGAGGTGCGGCCACAGGTGAGGATGTGCCCTCACACGTGGGACTTCGCAGGTCAATACCAGTGCTTCTGGTTGCTTGCGTTGATGACCTGCGTCCGCAGGTGCGGGGGAAGATGCCCCTAGGAAGTACAATGAAGCTTTTGAGTTTTTTCTTTTTGTGGGCCATCTTGCACACGCTCCTAGAATATTTCTTTCTTTTTGCATATTCCTTAGTACTAACACCTTTTCTTGCTTCTTTTGGTACCTTTTTGGATCAACAACTTTTTGATAAAGCTTCCTATTGAAGATATGAATTTCTTCAAGAACACCAAGAACAAAAATACAACAACAATGACATAACCAGTGATTTCGTACAAAGTGGGGTCTGGGGAGGGTAAAGTGTATGCAGTCCATACCACTGCCTCAGATGAAGTAAAGAGGCTATTTTTGATAAACCTTCGACGCAGGATAGATAACAATATAATCAAACAATCAAACAAAAAATATAAAAGCATACAACAAAAATGAGATACACACTGCTAGATAATAAAGAAAACAAGACACCTACAAGGTAATACTATAAACTATCTATTCGAAACCAAAGACATCATCGAAACACCACGAACAGGCAACTATAGACGTAGATACAAACAAAAGCATTCTTGCCTACTATTACGAACGAACTCCTACCCACCAACCCTCTACCGTAGTCCGCGTCCTCCACTCCTTCATATCAAGGGTTATGTCCTCCGTAAGCTATAATTGCTCCATATCATGCCTAATAACCTCCTTCTAATATTTCTTCGGTCTATCTTTACCTCGCCCAAAACCATCTATAGCTAGTCTCTCACACCTCCAAGGTAGAGCATTCGTGCCCCCTCCTCATGATATGCTCGAACCATCACAACCTCATTTCTCGTATCTTGTCCTCCATCGAAGCTACTCCCACTTTCTCCCGAATAATCTCATTTCTGATCCTATCACTCCCGGTAAGTCCACACATCCATTGCAACATCCTTATCTCCGCCACTTTCAACTTTTGAATGTGGGAGTTCTTAACTAGCCAACACTCCGCTCATACAATATAGCGGGTCGGACTGCCACTCTGTAGAACTTACCTTTTAGCTTAGGAGACACCTTCTTATCACACAAGATCCCCGAAGCGAGCCTCCATTTCAACCATCTTGCACCAATACTGTGTGTGACATCCTCATCAATCTCGCCATTCCTCGAATTATAGACCTAAGATACTTGAAACTCTCCTTCTTCTGAATGGCATGAGAATTCAGCGTCACTACCACGTTAGCCTCATGCGACAAATCACTAAACTTACATTCCAAGTAATCCGTTTTGGTTCTGCTCAACCTAAATCCTTTGGACTCAAGGGTCTGTCTCCAAACCTCCAACTTATCATTAACTCCTCCCCGAATCTCGTCAATTAGTACAAAATCATCAACAAATAACATACACCAAGGCACCTCCCCTTGAATACGCCGCGTCAAAACATCCATCACCAAGGCAAATAAAAATGGGCTGCAATTCTGTCAAAATAGGAAAGTTCTTCGAATCTCCTCCTACCGTCCTCACACGTAGGGGTGGGCATTCGGTTTGTATCGGCTCGGTTTTTCAATTTTCAGATTGACGAAAATGACAATCGTAACCAAACTGGAATAAATTCGGTTTGGTTTGGTTTCTACAAATTCGGTTCGGTTATTTCGGATTTTTATTTCGTTTTTGAAGATTAAAGTAGTGACCCTTTCTTTGTCATGACTGGGCATTTAAAATTGACGATTTTTTTAGAAAAAATAATTTTTTTCAGACCTATTTTTCCTTTCAAAAAATAAATAACTCAAGATGGATGAAATGACATGAAATAACCAAAAAACATTATTTATACTGAATATACATAATAATATATATATATATATATATATATATTACATTTATATATATAGTAAAATATATATATTATTTATATAATTTCGGTTTTTCGGTTAACCAAATCTTTTTGAAAGAAAAAACTGAAAACCAAACCGTTTAACTGAATTTCTAAAATTTGAAATCAAAACCGATTCGAAAAACCGAAACAAAAATTAAATTTCGGTTTGGTTTTTCGGTTTGAACCTAAATATGCCCAGCCTTACTCACTCACACGAGTCTTCGTGTCATCGTTCTTGTCCTAAATCGACCTAGTGTACGCCACTGACACACCTTTAGCCTCCAAGCACCTCTGCAGAATCTTCTAAGGGACTGTGTCATACTCCTTCTCTAGATCAATGAACACCATGTGCAAATCCTTCCTCTTTCTAAACTGCTCCACTAATCTCCTCACGAGGTGAATGGCCTCAGTAGTCAAGCAACTTGACATGAAACCGAATTGATTCTCGAAAATAGCACGATTCTCCTCAGCCTCAACTCTACCACCCTTTCCCAAACCTTCCGGGGTCGTTTGTTGGGAACAAGTTATCCCATCATATATATGGGATAACTTATCCCATTACTAAAGCATAAATGGTGAGATAAATAATCCCTTGGCTAACTAATACCTCCAACCAAACATGAGATAAAATAATCCTACATTTTATCCCAAGATTATTATAACTTATACCTCACACCAAACGACCCCTCATAGTATGACTCAACAAGTTGATGCCCTTATAGTTGTTGCAACTCTGAATGTCCCCCTTATTCACAACTTCCTCATTTTAACTTGGATTCACCCCAAATTCGAGATCCAAGCTCTTTTTGTTATGAGAAACAAACCCCGATGTCTTTCAACCCTCAATTTCACTTCAAAAGGTTCATGTGAAGACCCATTTTTGAAATTTCTTCAAGCTCAACTCAACAATTGTAGAACCTTCAAATTAACTCCAATTAAGCTCAAATTTTAGATTTAAACTCAAATAGTACTAGAGAACAAGATTCTGGCTTTAGAAACTCAAGAAAACACAAAAATTTAGAACTCAAAATTTGAAAAAGAGACTCAAAAGACGTTTTTTCCCTTTTTAGTGATTTTCGATTTTCTTCTTTAATTCCACAACCCTAGACTAGAATCGTGGAAACGATTCTAAGCTCGGCTCTGATACCAAATGATACGAAACAAGTACACAAAAGATGAACAAACTACGAAAACTAAGATAACAAAGATGAAATTCAAAAATAGATGGATAGATAGACACAAGATGATAAAGAATGGACAACCAAAGGATATATTAAATCCGATGATCTTCCTTCGATTACTACAAACACCTATCTGTTACGAAGAGTGGGAGAGAAATTAATGTACTCACATCCAACATTTCTAAACAAGTTCAACAAGCTCCCAACAAGCTCAATAAACACTTTCAAGCTAAACTCAACCAAAGTCATCTAAGTCTAAAAGATACCTTGAGTTAGAATCTTTGGGGTAATTCGGCATGTATCAAGTATTCATTCCAGGAAAAAGGAAAATAGTTCTACTTTGGTTATAGTGAATAGAACTAAAAGTATTTTTAAGGAAATCAAGTGAATTTGGTTAATAAACTAAAAGGAAAATATTCACCCATTGCCTAATGAGAAATAGTTGCAGATTGACTGCAGAGGTACGTCATATGGAGTTCAAAATATTGAGTTCCAATAATTCCAATAGTTGTTTTCTTTTACCGATAAAAATGGATATCACATTATCGCAAAACTATGCAAAACATAACTGAAGTGGGCATTTCTTATTGGTTTTGTATCTACTGCAGCAAAGGCAGGAGGTGCCCCAAAACTTCAGAAGGCTGCTGAGTTCTAGGCTGAGGAGGCTTGTTCAACAAGACAAACTGGAAAAGGTCCCCTTATTTTTTTTACATTTAGGGATGGCAATGAGGTGGGTGCGGGGCGGGTTTTGGGCTATGCGGGACGGATGCGGGTTGAAATAGTTTTCTGAAAATTTAACGTGGGATGGGGCGGGTTGCGAGTCTATGCGGGTTTAAACGAAACATGATCTACTTTATGTCTACCGTAATAAAACGTTCTCGCTTTATACAAGAAATTATTTGTCAATTATATATAGATTTATTAGCCATCACATGCATGCTTCCACTGTTACCTTTTATTAATTTCTAGATCAACTTCAGCAATTATAAGCATAAATTTGCCAATTGAAACTGTCAGAGAAGAAAATGATATATTGATATCTTCATTACACTTCACATTTTTTCAATTTCAAGCCGTTATATCTTATTTTTGGATTTAAATTTTTTTAGTAAGAATGACTTAAAATATTATGATCATTTTTAATTGCATTACACACCTAAATTCATACTTTTTAAAGTGATATTAGCATATCAAGTAAGAAACTAATCAAGATTGCTATTCCAAAGACATGCTCTAAGCCTCAAATAGGTACTTCCTTAGATTTTAAAAAATAGTAAATTATGCAGGGCGAAGAAAAAAGTTATGTGGGTTTGCACGTCCCCACCCCCAAACCACCACCACCAATTGCCATCTTATTTACATTTATCAGCTGGGTTACTGATAACAGTTGCATTTGCAACTTCTTTTGTTGCCAAAAGACTAGTCCAAATTAGTAACATAAAATGCGCATTTGTTCTCCATGTTTTTGAAGAACTATCAATAAATGTATCCTAAGTAGAACTTTGTCCTGAGCACCCTTATAAAACTAATAGCTTGGTTAGATAAGCTAAGTTTTTGTCCCAGTTTCCAGATGTTTGAGTCTAGTGTAATAGCACAATTAGGGGTCGTTTGGTAGACTGATAAAAAACTAATGCATGCATTAGGTTTATGTATTACTAATACCTTGTTTGGTATACCTTTTCAACCTATGTATAACTAATGCAAACATTAGTTATACACTCTATTGTGTATTATGTTATGCGTAACTAATACCATAATTTTTCTATGTATTAGTAATACAAAGCTTTCAACACCTGCATTAACTTACTAAATGACAAATTTACCCCTTCATTTTTTTCCCAATTCATTTTCCGTTCTTATCTCAAAAGTATACTCATTTCACTGGAAATTGAAAAAAAAACAAGTCTTCGAGTTCTTCCAATTCCTTTTTATGCTAGTCTGGAGGAACTTTAGTTTTATGGTGCACTGTATATCTTGTGAGATAGGAGTTTTTGCATTTGCCTTTTCAGATAACAATTAATGCTGCGTAGTTTTGTTGTTTTACGTCTACTATTTAATTAAGCGCATTGCTCTAATCTTATACTACTATTTATGTTTAGGGATTTATAATTCAGGCTGATTTGGAACGATTGAGAACTTGTGGTAAATTTATTGGAAAACAAAAAAGAGTATAAATTTGGCTCTGCTTTAAATCAACAAGATAGAGTTGTCGTTATTCTGAGATTGGCACTTCTGAGTGCAAGTTTTATAGAGATGAACTATTGTTTGACATGAAGAGAAAGTCGAGTTGTTGAGGGGTTATTTTGCTGGAATATAAGATAGTGCTGAATGATATAAAATTATTATAAAGTAGCTTATCTATTGAATTTTTATGCCAAAGGAAATTGAATATTGTAATTTGCTCAAATTTTGTTGTCAGGATTTCCGGTGACAACAATTGAATATTGAATCTTTTATGCGAAAAGTTCGCCGGTTTCGTTGTCAGGATTTCCGGCGAAAAGTTCGCCGGTTCCCGATTTGTTTCTCTTTCTCTGCTTGTTATTTACAGATAAGTGAAGAAGAGTTTTGTTTTTGACACAAGACTGGAAAGAGAGTGTAGAGTGCTAAATAAAGGGTATTTTAGTAAATAAGCATTATTTGATAAAAATTATATTTTGCATTTTATTTTTAATACATCAAACCAAACAGTGTGTAAGAAATATTGTCCGTATAACTAATACCAGCATAACAGATACAAGCATCACTAATGCAAATATTACTAATACACTCTATTCAACATTATTCTTATACACTCTACCAAACGACCCCTTAAGGTCACTATTACCAAGTTGTGCAGTATCTTGTGTATACATCGTAACGTGGCTTTGGTTCTCAGCATTTTATGAAGTGAAATGTTTGCATCTTTTAGGCTGACTTGTTATTCTTTGGTAGGTAAGTGATTTTTTGGTCATCTAATATGGTTGGATGGAATGGAATGTTTGCATCTCTCATAGTTGATTGCTTTCACATACTTCTTCTTGGCCTGTTCAGGTGTTTTTGGTGGATAGAAGTCGCACATTTGTAGATGGGTGTTCATCATTATTCTTGGTCAATTTATGTTTACATCAGTAGAAGTGCATCGTCTTTGCAGCTTTTTCTTCTATCACATAATTATCTGTTATTATTTATTGATTTTTGAAACTGCAATCAGAGGACAATCTAAAAAGCGTAGATGAATTAGTTGTATATTTGATGAACCACCGAGTACTGCATCCTGATATTTGTTTTAAGATTGGAAGTCTGAATTCCGGCATTTTGTTTTGTGGCTTCCTCTGCAGATAGAAAATTGCTACAAGATTAAGAAAGAGTTTTTGGAAAAAACAAAGACAGCTACCTCAAAACAAAAACATATTGGGCCAAGGCAGTTTCCAAATAGTGTCTATCTTGGTGACACTGCCGAAGAAGCAGCAATCACTGCTGCATATAAGATTGCAGAAGCTGAAAATAAATCATTTGTAGCAGCTGAAGCGGCCAAGGAAGCTGAGAGAGTCTCAAAGATGGAGGAAGAAAGTGATAATTCACTACAGGTGTACAAGGATATCTTTGACAAATGTATGTTTCGTTCTATTCATCTTGTTTGTATGTGTTGTATCTTAAATTGTTTTGTGAGACATTTGTTTATTGTTTTGTGAGACATCTGTTTATATCTTTATTTTCTTGCATCAACAGGTTCACATGGAGACATTGTGCTTCTGATGGCATGAAGCGTCTTATCCTTATTTTGTAAAGTCAGAACCAGCTGTTCAGAACCTCTGAAGTAGTAAATGGCATTCTATACATATCAACTAGTGATATGCGGTTTGTTGTTAATTTATGTATTAGGGATGACCTTGGAACAGATCCTCACCTCCTATTATGTATTCTACATAACAAAAAATAGAGAGGGAGATAGATTATTTTAAAGCTAGAGATTTGATGCTTGTAAATCATGCACTTCTTTCTAGCTGGAAAAATGGATATAAACTATTCTGCTTTTACTTCCTGCTGAATAGGTTTGACACAACTTCAGCATATTACCACTTTTGGAAATTGACAAAGAAATGAGTTGTGTTACAGCGCAAGCGGTGTTTTATTTCACAGTGCAACTGCCTCCACATTATTCCAGTGTTCTTGGCCACTCCCCGGAGTTATATGTCTAATTACATCATATTTAACTTTCTATTTGCGATCTCTATATGTATCAATCTGTTTGCTACAAAATTCAACGAAATTTCCATTTTAATCAGTTTTGTTACCCTTCAAAAAAGAAATGAATGCTTTTATTTAGTCATCGATGAATGTATGAAGAGTTCTATGGCAGTAAGTTGTGTTTCTCATGTTTCCTAATGATTATGTGATACAATTTTTCAGAAATAGTGCTTTTTGCTTGTTAGCTGCTTTATTTTTTTGTCGTATTTTCTTTTCAAACCCGGTTTGTTTACACTTTCGTTGAATCGAGGGTCTACTAGAAACATACTCTACCCCATGGAGATAGAGTATGGTCTTTGTACATCTTACTCTCTCCAGATCCCACCCTCGCTCGTGGGATTACAAGGTATGTTGGTGTTGACTAACAAGAGGTGGTTTCATCACAAAAGTATGCTTCACAATGACGAACTTCATTTGTTAGGTGTAACTATATATATTTTTCATAGATTATGTTCATAAAGGAGGATGACAAAACATCTTATTAGTACGGAGAATTTTAGCAAGGTTTCAAGCCCTCAGTGTAACCTTTCATCTTGAGGGAGGGTCGTTCCATATGCGTTTAACCAAAGTTATCGTAAGCAAAGCGACATAGTGTGTTTGGTATGAAAGGAAAATGTTTTGCATGAAAACATGATTTAGGAAAACAGATGGTTTCTTACTTATTTTCTTGTGTTCGGTATGTAGGTAAAAAATATTCTAAAAGCATTCGTATTTTATATATCAAAATAAATCTATGAGGATGGGGCGGCGCGTAGGTGGCGAGGTGGGCGGGATAGGGGAGGAGAAAATTTGACTTGTTTTCGTACTTTTATTAGGAAAATTATTTTCCTTATTTTCAAGGAGCTTGTTTTTTTTAAAGAAAATTTTTTTCAAAATTTTTGACCAGCCAAACACGAAAAAAGTAGGCAAATGTTTACCTCCATGCCGAACAGGTTGATTTGGTTTTCTTTCAAGTAAAAATCGGGAAGGAACTAAAATAATGGCAATATAATCTACCATATCATTAGAATGTTTTACTCCTGGATCAAGCAGTTAAGAAGCCTCTATGTCATGCACTTAAAAGTTTCAAACATGGCAGCTGCTATTTATGTGGTCCACGATATCATTTTGACACTTGCTCGTAGTAAATAAAATGGTGATAGCTGCCATCTTAGAAGTTGATTGCACGAATATGTACACTTACTAGTTTTTAAACTCGTAAAGCTGCCATTTTTTAAATTGACTATGGCACTTAAACAATTCAATTTGACTTTTCTCAACGAAAACCGTAGAGTTGACTTGCCAACTAATACAAATAATATAAAGCTACTCTTTATTTCAAGAATTACTCTCATAATGTTGTTTGTTTTTTCGGTAAATAAAATCTGTATTTACAATATGAACTTCAACTATAAGTTCAAGAACAACAAAGAAGTTTAAACTATTTTTTGAAAAAAAACAAAATCAAGTATTTAGAAAAAGATGAAGATTTAAAGATTCAAGTTCACCGAATTCACGATGTGTCCTTAAGGAAATTATTCCCCTCAAGTACCCGAGGTTATGGAATATATCCTCCCAGGATAAAATAAATGACTTCAATAGAATAACGGTGCCTCAAATTCTGTCAAACTACGAACACATTCAATGGTAGCAAATCACGCTTGAGTTTTTTCAAGAAGAAGAGTGTTTTTATCACAAAAATCATATTCATATCGAAGGAGAAATTAGATATTTATAGCCAAATGGTGCTTCAGAAAAGAAGCAATGGTTAAGAAATGTGCATCTCTTTATAAAGGTGTAACTCTTCGGAAAAGTCACAATCCATTAGAAATGTCATAACCATCCAAAGTGAGAAAGTGCCTATTCAAATTACATCCTTTCTCTTGATGTCTTTTTGGAAAAACACCTATTTATTTTTTATTCACATCTCTTAAAAATCTAACAATCCCCCACATGAATGGGGAATGACTATTAGTTTAAAAAAATATACGAACAAGTGTGTAATTTACAAGAAAAGACTGTTGCATCTAGATACGTGGGTTTTCCTTTGAACTTTCCGTAGTAAACTTATATCGGATGCACTCGGTCAATCGGCAGATGTGATATATTTGAACCGTTGAACATTTATCACGATCCGATTTACGAGTCATGATGGCACATACTCTATCTCGCCAGTAGGTAAGCCAAATCATAGTTCGGAGCTAGAGGAAATGGGCTAACTTGGTGGAAAATGACCTAAAAGTCAAAAATTAACAATTAAAGACTTAAATAGCAATAATACAATCATAATAGTCTAATAAATAAATAAAAAATCAACAACCATCCCAAGACTCAGTAATGTCGGTACAAGAGGTACTACAAATGAACTATGAGTACTAAATAGTCAAATGCAATCTATTTCGAAGATGAAAACTGGACATAGATAAATAGAAGGAAAAAAAATAACTCCGACTCCAAGAGCTTAACCAATCTCCGAAATCAATTGGCACGAGCATCAAATTAGCGGTGACCACTAGTACTCGGATCTGTACCAAAAAGGTACAAAAGTGTAGTATGAGTATCAAAACCACGGGTACTCAGTAGACATCATCAGCCGACTGAGCTAAATCATTATATGAATACAATAAGATATAAGATAAAATAAGATAAGTCAAGGCAAAAGGGCAAACCTATAAATAAGCTCTAACACTGCTGTACATAAATAAATGAATGCATACGAGGTAGTGACATAAAGATCACACCACTCTAACTACAAGATTGGTCCCCCTAAGTCAATAAGTGCAGAAAGGTAAACAACCTAACGAAGACCCTCTTAAGTCTGGAGGGTACAAACAAGAAAATTAAGCAACTGAATAGCCGTAAATTACCAAATTACCATGCCATGACAAAGAATTCATTCAAACTGTATCATCTCATACATAATTCCCAATACCGGACTTGAACAAAAACTCAGTAGTATCATTATCATTATCATCATTTGTCGGACTTGAATCGAAACTCATACTACCAAAATCATTACCAATTGTTGGACTCAAACCAAAACTTATATTTCCAACGAACCATATCAACAAGTCATACCAATAACTAACCCAATAGACTATACCAAGGAACTATAACTACAGATCATCCCTTTTTCCCATATCAATACACCGGGACCAAAAGGGATAAAAAATTATAATTATAAGTCATATCGATACCCATACCCATAAATCATACCAGTACCGCATCTATTAAGTCACATCGATAACCATACCCATAGGTCAAGTCACTAGTCATGATCATAAGTTATTTTAATAATCGATACCCACACACGTATATCATACCAATACCACATCTATTAAGTCATATTGATAACCATACCCATAGGTCAAGTCACTAATCATGATCATAAGCTATTTCAATAATCGAATCTATGAGCCATTAATCATATCTATAAGTCGCTAAATCATATCTATAAGCCATTAATCATATCTATAAGTCATATCATTAATCACATCAATATCTATATCATTAAGCATGTCGATGGGCTAAATCATAATCTTACCCTAAAGTCATACCAATAATCGTATCTATATAGGTCATAGCACTAGTCATATTGATAACGCTCAAACTACAGCTCTCGTAAGAGTGTAAGCGGTCGTTGTCAAATATAGAACCCAACAGGGTTGGGTGTCGAATCCCACAGGGAATACTTGGTCACTAAGTAAGCGACGATTATTAGACTTTTGATGAAAGTTCTGCGAATAAAGGGGGGATTTTGTGCGTGCAAATAATGTAAACAAAATAGTAGAGTAAAAGCGGAATACTTGGTAGGTTTTAATCAATGAGAATTGAGAGTTAGGGTTATGTCCACCTTATGAGTTCTACGTATCTATTGGCTATGAGTTTTGCGGAATTCAGACATGCATGTGCTTATAGAGATTCGTATTCTATGGTAAATCCAGGCGTCTTTCGACCATCAAGGATTATTTCACTTTAACTCTTTCGAGCTTAAAGCGTATCTAATGGTACGAATTCTCCAAGAGGTTAATCCAGTTACGACACTAACTTTTAAACAGGGTTTAGTAGACCTATTTCCTTGACATTCTCTCTTTTCCAGACATATAACTTTTCTTTCGAACAAGTTAATGCTATACTGGCGTATTCTATATGTTTGCAACCACAAGAATTTAAATTAAGATGAAGAGAGTAATGATATAAGCAGCATACGTGTCGAGAATTCACAAACTCATAGCAATAGATAGTATCTCATAAGGCTTCCATAACCCTAACAGAGAAGTTTAGCTATTCATAAGTGCAACGGAAATCACAATAGACATTATCATTATACCAAAATAAGAGTCTAACGTGAAGTATGCTTTGGTAGTGCTTGTGGCGTGAATTCCTTGCAAATAGCGTTTCTCTTGTAATGAAAATTAAAAAGTCGAATAGATGAAGAGAAGGGAAGAAGAATTAATTAAAAGAGAACGAGTGAGTTGAATGAATTGTATGAATGGAGAGAGATAATAATAAAAACTTCAGCAACATAGGGTATTTATAACACCCATATCCTATTCCTAGTAGGCTACTGCGTACTTATACTAATCCTACTAGGTTACTGCATCCTTATCCTAATCCTACTAAGTTACTGCTGATCCCCAAAGTCTTTAGAAATACTGTTTTTGCCTGGGACAAGTTATCCATGCATCACTTTCAGTCCATAGGCGTCCAAACGCTGCTTTCCTTCTTTCATGAAGCTTCCTTGGGTGTCAAGTTATCCATAAAGTGTTGGAATCTTCATCATTTATACCTGAAAACTTGCTAATCACGTTTGTTAGCACACTTACAGGAAAAAGGACTAAAAGTGCATGAATTATATATTTTGTTCTCAAAACTTAGCTAAAATATGGGTAAATTAAGGTGCTTTAGGCGTGTAAATACGCCTATCATCAACACCCCACACTTAAAGCTTTGTTCATCCTCGAACAATATATCATGTCCATATAAACATCTACTTAGGGTTTCACAGTAACAGCACAAAATATTCATCAAGACGGGCACAACAATTATTAACAAAGAGTAGTTTTCTAATCACTTCTAGAAATAATTCAACCTCTAATATAGACTCGTGATGATGGTTAATTCGTATCCACAAGTTAAGCCACAAAGAATCATACAAGACTACCCAAAACTCATCAACCATGTGTGTCTCACATAAGATATTACCCATAATCACTCTCAAATATTGCATTTTTCAGAACATGGGTATAAGATTATCCTTGCTCTCACTCTCACAAAGAATTCATATGTTGAAACTGATGACCATAGGCTTGCCCTTAGTGTAATGCTCTACTAATATCAGAATGTTAAGCTTAGGATCAAATAGGTCTTTATAGGTTGTAATGTAGGCTAAGGGACGGGTAGGACTATTTTGGCCAGAAATAGTGACTATGTTCCTAAGCGCTTTAATACATCACATTATGCCATTAACACTCTCTTTTAATCAACCCTGCTACCTTTCTTTCATCTATCACCCCTTTTCACCTATTTTGCCATTCAAGCATAACTATCTTTTTATTTAATCATAAACACAATTTATCATTTTGTTTTTCTATTTCTTTTTTTTATTTTTTTTTATTTTTTTTATTTTTTTATTTTTTTATAACACACCTCTATGATAGCCACTCTTTTTCATAACAAATTCAAGTACCAATACACTCTAAGGCATCACTCTCACCCAATTTCCTCTTATTTTGTCACATGACTTCACAACTTAAAGCACTTAGGAATTTGGATCAAATTATGGTCTTGAAAAAAATGGATTAGGCTTACATATGAGGCTGTCAAAGAAAATGGCTTAAAGGCTCAAAGAGGTTGACTAGGATAATGTCCACGGGTAGGTAAAACGAAGGTAAACAAGTATAGGTTGCCAAAGAAATGCCTAAATCATCTCCTAAACTCACACTCTTTATTTCGCTTTACACACACACTAGGCAAGTTCTAGCATCAGTCACAAACACAGACTATACTATCATCTCACACACACAAGGCACATGGTCAACTTTATTGGGAGTATTATAGACTCTTGACCCTAACAGATGAATGAATTAAACCACACAATTATCACACAGTGAGTCACACTTAGAGCCTAAATGTCTCAATAGTAATGATTCTAGCACAAACTCTTGTCATAACACCATGCCGCCTATCAGAACAATTTCATGCATCAAAATCTAAAAAAAAATCTACGACTACTAACTAAATCAAACAACCAAACATAAATAAATGCAAATGCAGATAAAGAAGTATAGCATACAAATACCCTCACCCCATACTTAGACGGGACACACTGCCCTCAGTGGAAAGTGAATAAGAAGAACCTGATTAGTCGGACTCATCCTCTATGTCTGGGGTCATACCCCCTACATCGGAATCATCATCAGAGTCGTCGTCATCAGAGTTCTCCTCCACGTCAGAGTCTGGCATTCGTCGATCATCATCGGTTGGTATATCGTCATCAAGAGGTTCCTCAAAATATACACCTACTCCACACATCGCCCTTGCATGCTCATTCATTGGGTAGTCATAATCCAGCTGTTGGAGCTCTGCAGCAGTTGGAACACGACCCCCGCTCATCATGGTAAACCTCGTCATGCCATATAAATGGCGGAAGAAGCTTTCGTCGCGAGCATGTCTTTCTACAGTGGTAAGGTTGACGCCATGCGTGGATTCAGCATCTTTAACCTTTGTGAGGTCAACCTTCTTCGGGTTGTGTGGAAGCTTATGATCAGCCGGTTCCTCTTCGATGTCCTCCTTCCTCAATATTGCAGTCAACAGATTGCCAAAGCTGAAGTGGGACCTCTTGTGCAGCCTAGCCTTACGCATTATGGATCAAATAATTGCCCCAATGTTGATAGGGACATTCGTCATCAATGCGTACACCAAGCACACTCTATCTCGTGTGATCTTTGTGTACTGTGACCCTGGAATCAGGCAAAAATTGACTATCCGCAACCATATCCGAGCTTCTCTGTTCAAGGAGGCATACGGGAAGGTATTGTGCCGACCGGTATCTTTGTGACGACTCCATCGTGCCATTGATCTTGCTCCGCATAGTGTGTGTCTGATTGCCCTGTATGGAGGTCTGCGATACAGCTCCTTGAGTGGTGATGGATCTACAGCTGGCAAGCCTAGAAAAGAGTTGAAGAATTCTGCGTTTAGTTACAAAACTTATCCCCGAATCTTTACTTCACTCCCTGTAGTCTTTGGGGACCAATTGGCATAGAACTCACGCGTTAGATCAAGATTACATTCTCCCATATCTCAGAAAATGAAGTCAAGATGTAGCGCCATGAGTTTAGCCAAGATGCGAGGTTCTTTCTTTTCTAGGCTCTCCTTTTGTATCAACTCCACATGAACATATTTGTTTACTTTATTGTTCTTGTACCACTCCTTTGCTTCCTTCTCTAGGACCCATTTTATCCCGAACATGCGGCGAGGTATTCGCAGCGAGGAGGATTCAGCTTGCTCTTTTCGTCCCCTTTTCTGGCCTTTCTGTGAGGTGGTTGCTTTGTCTTTTCCTTGGCGTGCTTTTGGTGCCATTGTACCTGCGATTAAAATAATAGTTATGTTAGCTTCATCTTGGTAGATACAATCGACAGACAAACAGTGGTGATACCACACCACACTTAAGTTGTTGGCACAGACTAATTAACTGAGTGATGTCGACTACTCAGACTTCATCATCATACATTTAGGCGATATGTTCCAACAATATGTTCAGCACAGTCATACTTTCATGTCGTCTTAACTATCTTTTCCAACTCTATTTCATGTAATCTTGATCATACTTTCATGTTTGGATTAATGCACTTTTTTGAACAAGACTACTTCATAGAGATCGTATCAAGTTATGGCATAGAAATAATCACAACATCTCATGCTTGTATTCAATCATGATCTTTATCTCGATGAACGAGTCATTCAAGCATTCAATTTTGAAGATTATGCAATTAACTTCCCCATGTTGACTCCGCAAAAGTATGACAGTGTATAACAATCAAATATAAGTCGGAACAAAATCAAGAACACCCACACGTATTCTTTCACTCACTTAGTTGTATCACAACAAATCAACCATATTCAAGTCACCAATACTACTTCAAGATTTAACAATTTGTTATAGGCTTAGTAGTGTAGTACTTACGGAATATAAAAGAAGAACAAAGAAGTACTTACTTGGTTGATGGCCTCGGAAGATGTTCTTGCAAAGTAACAGAGCAAAAGGAAAGTGTTTGAGAGATTTTGGAGAGGTAGGCGGCGCCTAGGTTGAAGTTGCAATGCATTTTTGTTCTAAGACTAAGGTTCTATTTATAGGACAAGCTTGGGTCGGGTTTTGATCCATTTGGAATCGGATTTGGAGACCAAAAGTGACCATAGGCGGCGCCTAATGCTTTGCCTATGCTTGGCATAGGCGGCGCCTTTTGCAAAGCCTTGTTGAGCATAGGCGGCGCCTATGCTATGGCATTGTTGGGTATAAGCGGCTCCTATGACATGACATACTAGATTCAGAGACAAAATGCTTTTGCATAGGCGGCGCCTATGCTATGGCATTGTTGAGCATAGGCGGCGCCTATGCTATGGCACTCTAGAATCCGAGAGCTTAGGCCATAGCATAGGCCTTGCCCTGTTCATGGCCTAGATTTACATAGGCCTTGCCTTGTTCTTTGCCTATATTTTCATAGGCAATGCCTAACCCATAGCCTTTTGCTTCTTCATTCCTTACCACCTTCAACATGCAATACTTCCAAATCAAAATTTGAAACCAATCTCCTCATTTACACCTCTTGCACCTATATTTACTCAAAAACAACAAAAACGATTAGAACGATGGGTTGCCTCCCATCAAGCGCCTTAGTTTTGGTCGTGGCTCGACAAAATCTTAAGAAAACAAAACAATTAAAAATGATGGGTTGCCTCCCACCAAGCGCTTGATTTATTATCGCGGCATGACATAGCTATCTCGATTACTTAGACTTCATCGAGATAGATGGGGCATCGTTTTCTGAATGGATTCAGACGACGTTGATGTTTACTTGTAGTCATGCAATCTCCTTCGAGATGAATCTTGTGCGTACATATCCCAAGAGATACCAATTATATCTTCAATAGTCCAACCCATAGCTCTCTTGTATTTCTTCAGAGCAGAGATGAGAGCCTCTACGTGCTGTTCACTTAAATCATCCGCCACACTCACCGGAAGTGTATTTCCACTTCCCAAGAATGCATACCTTAGATAATTGGGGAGCTCTTTCTATTCTAGCACTGGGGGCTCTTCAATGGAAGTCTTCGCTGTTGGTGACGGTTGATTCTTAAGATCAAGGTCCAGCTGCTTAGGAGTATGAGAATAGGACCCTATTTCTGTTAGAGCACACATAGTTTCTTTATAATCTTCATCGTCCTTATGCTCAACATTCAGCAGCGCAACAGACAATGGCTCAACAGTAAGCTGTTTCTCTACAGATAATGCTTTTTTATCCTCATAATGAACATCAGCTACGGAGAACACATTCATATCGCTGGGCTGCTTCATTGCTTTGCATATATCAAAGCGGACCACTTCGTCATTCAACCGAAATAAAAGCTCATTAGCTCTCATGTCAATGAGCACACTTCCTATTGCAAGGAAAGGACGTCCCAAGATTATGGGAATTTCAGAATCCACCTCGCAATCCAAAATCACAAAGTCTGCAGGAAAAATGAAGGTAGACACCTTCACCAACACATCATTCAAGATACCCACAGGTCATTTTACCGACCTATCTGCCATCACGAGCCGCATATTGGTTGGTGTAGGGTCACCCAATCCCAACTTTCTGTAGACGGATAGTGGCATCAAATTGATGCTAGCTCCCAAATCGCACAATGCTTTGGCAAAATTCATAGATCCAACCGTGCAAGGAATAATGAAAGCACCAGGGTCTGCCTTCTTCTGTACTAAGGACCTTGTGGCAATTGCACTGCAATGATGAATATTATCTGTCGGCTCATAGCTTACTGCCCGCTTCTTTGTCAATAGGTCCTTCATGAATTTAGCATACCCAGGCATTTGTTCTAGCGCCTCGACCAAAGGAACATTAATAGTCAGCTGCTTCAACATAGTCATGAATTTACTGAACCTGGTATCATCAGCTTTCTTCTTCAGTCTCTACGGAAAAGGTGGTGGTGGAAGGGGAATTGTTTTCTCCACCACTTCCTTTTTATCTTGCTTTCGACTATCAATCTTTTCAGGCTGCAGACGTCTAGGGGTGATGTCATGAACACACTCTTCAGCTTCTTCGGCCTCTTCACATTCTGCATCAATAAAATTATCCGGTATATCATCAACTACCTGCTTGCCTTTAGATGGATTTTCCAATACTTTACCACTTCGGGTAGTAATAGCCATACACGATCCATCATTCCTCGGATTTTGCACTGTGTCGCTAGGTAATGTTCCAGCTTTTCTTTGATTGAATGCCGCAGATAATTGACTCAATTGTTGCTCCAGCTGTTTTATTGAAGTGGAATGCGAGTCAACCAATTGCTTCATTGAGGACAGATCATTTATTACCTCAGTTACTCCTGTGCTGGTTGCCTCTACTCCTTTCAGCAACTTAGCCATCATATCTTCCATGGACATATTTCCAGAACCAGATGCAGCGGCGTCACGTCTTCCAAGAGGAACATACAAACCACTCCTGTCGGTATTGTTTTTCCAACTTCCTTGATCACGGTCCTTGTTTCCAGATTTATCATAATAGTTCCGACCTTGGTTTCCTTGGGCATTGCCTCGGAAACCCCCCTGATTATTCAAGTAATTTGCTTCCCCCTCAGAATCGGAATCATATCTTCCCTGTGATACAACGGCTTTAACTTTTTTGGTCTTCCCTGATAATAAATGCTTGGTAAGAAGATCCATCTGCGTTTTCATGTGAGCCATATCTTGGTCACGTTCCTCTTGTCTACGCCTCTGCTCTGCAGTCAAGCCAATAGATACTGTAGAGCTTGCTACCTCAGAATCCCTGGTATGCCAAGCTCTACTCTGCTTTGTCATACGATCTAGCATATCACTTGCCTCAAGAAAAGTAAGGTCCATGAATGACCCACCTGCAGCATTATCAACCACTGGCTTAGTCACTGAGTTCAAAGCCCTGTATAATACCTCCATCAAGTGGATGTTGGTCATCTGATGATTTGGGCACCGCATAAGCTTCTTCTTGAACCTCTCCCATGTTTCGTGGAGAGCTTCAGTTAGAAGCTGTCGAAAATTGTTGATCTCATCCCGTAGTTGGGCTCTCTTGGATGGCGGAAAGAATCTTTCTAGGAAAGCGTCTTTCAGTTGCCTCCAATTAATAATAGAATCAGGAGTTAGCCCATTCAACCATAGAGTTGCCTCCCCAGACAGAGACAATGGAAATAAGCGCAGCCGAATTGCGTTCTGCCCATCTCCTGGATTGTCAAACGACTTGCATGTTGAAATAAAATTGACCAGATGCATATTCGGATCATCTCCTGCAAGTCCACCAAATAACCCCTTGAGCTGCAATAACTGAATCATGGTGCTAGTGATATTGAACTTAGCTCCGGGTGCCAAGGGTGGAGGAATAATAGCCCCTGTGGTACCATCTCCATCAAGATCGTCATCATCATCATCAAAAGGAGCCTGCACAGCTCAGCGTTCAGGTCTCATTCTAGCTTGATGATCTCTCCTGTTCACAGGCGCTGCCACCTCATCTGCACGCCGTGGATTAAGTAACTCATCATCACCCAGGTCCTCATCATCGGGATTTGTTGCCCGACTTGGGTTATCAATATTCTGTTGATGCACTTGAGCAGCTGCCAACGCAGCTAATCTAGCCTGCACCTATTGAGCAGCCCTTCTTTCAATGTCACGATGTGCATCCATTCTACCAATAAGTTGAGGGTCAGGATTTATGGGTAATAACGGTTGACCTGAACTTCGAGTGTTTGGCATGCACTCAAACAAACCTGAATAAAACAAAAACAACAACTAAAAGTAAAATCTGAGAATTTTTGACCAAAGGGTCTAGTAACTATCACAAACTTAGTTGACAACTGTATTCCCCGACAACGGCGCCAAAATTTGATAACGCTCAAACTACAGCTCTCGTAAGAGTGTAAGCGATCGTTGTCAAATATAGAACCCAACTGGGTTGGGTGTCGAATCCCATAGGGAATACTTGGTCACTAAGTAAGCGACGATTATTAGACTTTTGATGAAAGTTCTGCGAATAAAGGGGGGATTTTGTGCGTGCAAATAATGTAAACAAAATAGTAGAGTAAAAACGGAATACTTGGTAGGTTTTAATCAATGAGAATTGAGAGTTAGGGTTATGTCCACCTTATGAGTTCTACGTATCTATTGGCTATGAGTTTTGCGGAATTCAGACATGCATGTTCTTATAGAGATTCGTATTCTATGGTAAATCCAGGCGTCTTTCAACCATCAAGGATTATTTCACTTTAACTCTTTCGAGCTTAAAGCGTATCTAATGGTACGAATTCTCCAAGAGGTTAATCCAATTACGGCACTAACTTTTAAACAGGGTTTAGTAGACCTATTTCCTTGACATTCTCTCTTTTCCAGACATGTAACTTTTCTTTCAAACAAGTTAATGCTATACTGGCGTATTCTATATGTTTGCAGCCACAAGAATTTAAATTAAGATGAAGAGAGTAATGATATAAGAAGCATACGTGTCGAGAATTCACAAACTCATAGCAATAGATAGTATCTCATAAGGCTTCCATAACCCTAACAGAGAAGTTTAGCTATTCATAAGTGCAACGAAAATCACAATAGACATTATCATTATACCAAAATAATAGTCTAACGTGAAGTATGCTTTGGTGGTGCTTGTGGCGTGAATTCCTTGCAAATAGCGTTTCTCTTGTAATGAAAATTAAAAAGTCGAATAGATGAAGAGAAGGGAAGAAGAATTAATTGAAAGAGAATGAGTGAGTTGAATGAATTGTATGAATGGAGAGAGATAATAATAAAAAATTCAGCAACATAGGGTATTTATAACACCCATATCCTATTCCTACTAGGCTACTGCGTACTTATCCTAATCCTACTAGGTTACTGCATCCTTATCCTAATCCTACTAAGTTACTGCTGATCTCCAAAGTCTTTAGAAATGCTGTTTTTGCCCGGGACAAGTTATCCATGCATCACTTTCAGTCCATAGGCGTCCAAACGCTGCTTTCCTTCTTTCGTGAAGCTTCCTTGGGCGTCAAGTTATCCATAAAGTGCTGGAATCTTCATCATTTATACCTGAAAACTTGCTAATCACGTTTGTTAGCTCACTTACAGGAAAAAGGACTAAAAGTGCATGAATTATATATTTTGTTCTCAAAACTTAGCTAAAATATGGGTAAATTAAGGTGCTTTAGGCATGTAAATACGCCTATCATGACATATCTATAAGGCATTAATCATGAATATAAGCAATATCATTAGCAATACTTGAAATTAGCATGATCTTTCAATATCCAACTAACATACTCAATAATATATTCAATCTTCTCAAGTCCCAAACCCAATATTAATAAGGGTATATCATGCGTAAATAAGTCTACAAGGCTAACACAAGTCTTGGCCTAAGGTGGGCAGGAGGGGCCTACTTCTAATATCCAAAATTTATTTTAGGCAACTTCTACTTCGGACTAGGCTAAGGTATCTAAGTTCATTTCTAGATGTTAAATAAACCATAAATAGCCCTAAGGTTGTAATTCTTCCCAATTAGGAACAACTAAGTCAATCCAAACTAACATAATAGCAACTAAGGCAATTTTCCTTAACTTAAGCAACTAAGGTCAATATCACCTTAAACATGAATGACTAAGGCAATTTCACATAACTTGAGTAACTAAGGCATTTCCATTCTAAACATGGGCCACGAAGTCAAATTCACCTAAGACATGAGTAACTAAGCTAATTATTCCTAATTTATAGTTTTAAAATAGCCTAAATGGTTCAACTAATCTAAATATTCTTATTCACACTTCCAACATCTAAATCACACCCCATATCTAACATAATATGATAATTATACTACGAGATAGCTCAATCTATGAAGAAGGTCAACCTAACCTACATGAACACTGAAGAAAAGCCCAAAGAATTTGCTAAGTCACTGATTTTCCTTTTCTACAGGGTGCCACACTATCAAAATCATAATCTACTCATCAAATCAACAACAATGATATCCATATTGCATTATTGTGCATCATATTCAACATTATGCAATTTTTTATGTGGAGCCCATTTACAAAATCACACTTTCAAAATCAACACAACATTCCTCTATGCTCAAGAAATATTTACCCTAAAAAATAAGTGAATTCTGAGCTATAGTGGTGATAAAACACCAAGATTTTAGGGATTTTAGATAAGAATGAAGAATTAAATCATGAAAATAATGGAAGCTTACCACAAATTCAAAGGAGAAACGTATAATAAACTTTTCAAGCTCCAAAATCACCAACAAATGATTCTCTAAAGTTTTCACACTATTTAAGGTTTTACTCTTGAGAATAGGAGAAAAATGATGAAAATCAGGCTAAGTGGGGGTATTTATACCCTTTCTAGGTACACAGGTACCGCTAAAGTGGACACTGGGCCCTTTTAGAGATCACCGTTAAAGTGCCTGGGTGCCACTAAAATGGTACCCATCCTCACAAGCTAGGCCGCTAATCCGGACCATGGGCCGCTTTAGCACTAGCCGCTAAAGCGGCACCTGTTGGTTGAGCTGAGGCTGCTAAAGTTACCTCTACTAAAGCGCCCTAAGGGTCGCTTTAGCAGTCATACGAGATATCAGACACCAACTGGAGCTTAGAACTTGTTTGTGTCTCCGCCAACTCCTCAACATTCATTCAGAATCCTCTATGTACAAACAAATTATGCTACCCTATTAAATTTGACATTTCAAACTCAATGGAATAGTTGAAATTTCCATCTGAGGTTGTTTCAACGAAAAGTGGTTACCACACCCACTTGCTATTTTTCTTAACTTCCGGCCAATAGCTTAAAATGAGTCCAGGAGTCTCGGAACCCAAACCAAGGGTCCATCTATCCTAAAATCAATGTTCTAGAGTTGTTGGAACTATCAGAATTGATATACGAGGTTTTTTAACTAAAGTTTTCACCTGGTAGCCAATTTAAACCAGCAAAGGCTTCAAATCAAGAAATTGGCTCTAAAAAATAAATGAACTACCCGATAATTGAACTGTTAGTTCCAGAAAGTCATAAATGACTTGGGGCAGCTATAGAAAAGCTCTAAATGATGAAAATAAAAGGAAATATAGAAAATGACGTGAAGGATCATTACAATATCCACTACTAAAAGAATTTTCATGCGCGAAAGTAAAAGATTAGAATGTACCTGAAGCCTCGAATAGGTGAGGATATTGGGTCTGTATCTCACTCTCGATCTCCCAAGTAGACTTATCTATTGAGCGGTGCCTCTATTGAACCTTAACTACTAGATCTCTCTAGTATGTAACTGCCTGACATCACAAGCCAAAATGAGCAGAGACTCCTCCACAGAGGTCAACCACTCTTCTAACTGAACTGAGTCCCATCTAAGCACATGAGAAGAGTCAGGAACGTATCACCACAACATAGAAACATGAAAAATTAGATGGATAATAGCAAACTCTGGGGGTAAGGCTAACTCATAAGCCACCTCACTAACTATGTGAATAATCTCAAAGGATCCAATATATCTAGGGCTGAGCTTATCTTTCCCCCCAAACCTCATCGTACCCTTCATAAGAGAGGAATACTCGGTCACCAACCATAAATATCAAGGCACAAAGTCTGCGATCTGCAGAAAAATTTTGGCTACTCTAAACTGTCCTCAACATGTCTTGAATCACTCTGACTCTATCCTATGATTATTGAAGTAAATGAGTACCACGAGGCCTAATCTCAAAAGTTTCCAACCATCCAATCAAAAAACTATACCTTCTACCATACAAAGCCTTAAAAGGTGCTATCTCAATACTTGAATGATGACTATTATTGTACACAAACTATATGACAAGGCTAAGTACTGCTCTTACTGACCTCCAAAATCTACAACACAGGTGAGGAGCACATTTCCGAGAACTTAATAGTCCGCTTTGACTGCCTCTCGATCTGAGGATGGAAGAATGTACTAAGATCCACTCGATTACGTAACTCCTCCTGAAAAACTCTCTAAAAGCTAAAAGTAAATATTGAACCCCAGGCTGAAATGATATATATAAGAACACCTTACAAATAGACTATCCCACTAATATAAATACGGGCTAACTTTTTGGCGCTGAAGGACATTTGAATATGAATGAAATATGTCGACTTGGTCAATTGATCCAAAATGACCCAAATACCATCAGAACCACGAGAAGGATGAGGTAATCCACTAACTAATTCCATGGTAATACTCTCCCATTTTCACTCGAGAATGGGCAACCTCTGAATCAAACCACTAGGTCGCTGATGCTTGGTCTTCAGCTGACAACATAGGTAACGAGCTATAAGGTTTGCAACATCTTTTGTTATAACGCTCCACCAATAATGTTATCTCAAATCTCTATAAATCTTAGCTATATCTAGGTGAATAGAATATCTGAAGCTGTGAGCCTCATGCAAAATTAATTGAATCAAGTCATCAACTCTTAAAAAACAAATGTGGCTATCGAATCTCATAACGTCCTAAGAATCTTTGGTATCCCTCCTAGACTCACCACTCAACACCTGATTACGGATAATGCAAAATCTCTTATCCTCAAATTGGCGATCCTAAATCAGCTCAAATAGCGAGGACCTCACCTCAACACTAGAAAGAATTCTCCTGGGGTCTAAAATATAAATACGTACCATAAAGTTGGCTAAGGACTAAATGTCCGGTGCCAACGGCCTCTGAGAAACTAAAATACAAGCAAAGATGCCCATACTCACTACCTTCCAACTCAAGGCATCAACTACTACATTTGCCTTGCTCGAAATATACAGGATAGAGATATCATAATCCTTAAGTAACTCCATCTATCTATACTGTCTAGCATTAAGATCTCTCTGGGTCATAAGACGCTGAAGACTATAATAATTAGTGAAAATCTCATAATGTACACCATAAAGATAATGTCTCTAGATCTTAAGCGCAAAAACTACTGCCGCTAACTCTAAATCATGAGTGAGGTAGTTGCACTCGTGTATCTTCAGCTTTCTTAATACATAATCACTTACACGATCCCACTGCATCAATACACAACCCAAACTAACACCAGAAGCATCACAATACATGGTGAATCCCTCATCCTTAATAAGAAAAGCTAAGATAAGAGTTGAAGTAAGAAATCCCCTAAGCTTCCCAAATCTCAACTCACACTCCCCAAACCATCGGAAAGGAATCTCCTTTTGAGTTAATTTTGTCATCAATGCTGCAATAGTAGCAAAACTCTCAACGAATCATCTATAATAACTAACCAAACTAATGAAGCTATGAACCTTAGTCAGAGATGTAGGCCTGGCCCAATCACGAATGGCCTTGATCTTTGTTAGGTCTACCATAATCCTATCCTTAGACACCACATGCCTAAGAAATGTCACCGACTCGAGCCAAAACTCATATTTAGAGAATTTGGCAAAAAACACGTGATCTCTCAAAGTCTAGAGCATAATCTAAAAAACTGTATATACTTCTCTCTACTCCTTAAATATACAAGGGTGTCATCGATGAATACAATCACAAAGGAATCCAACTGGGTGGCATGTCCTTCCCCAATTTGGGTAAAGCCTTAATTTATGGGTCCATCTCAGAGAGCCTTAATTTAGCCTGGAACTAAGATGACCTCTCCACTAATGTCGAGCTGCCAAATCCAACTTAAAAGTAGTGTAACCTACACCTTTAGTCTCAACTAGGTAAAAATTATGGAGCCTATCCTGATAAGCAATCAAGAACTCATATGTATCTTTGCCTGGTGCACCAGAAAACTTTATCGGAGCCAATCTCAAGAATCCACTCAATATCTTCTACTTCTCGGTAGATATAACAGGATGGGAAACTACTAGTTGAGCAACTATGAGCACAGAAGGGACCTCAACTCTGGGATTCATAGCTACAAGTTGTGCCTCTACCTCAGTACTACTCTAATCTATAGACTGTGTACCACCAATAAATCCCAAAAGCTGAACCAAGGTATCTCTAAGCACTGAAGAATAAATAAACCTCAGTGGAGCCTAGGTTGTTCCCTGGCCCACCGCTGGCTGAGGCAAAAAAATCTCTGGTTCGGGAGCATGAATAAGGTATGGTGAAGGCCCCCTTTCCTAGACCCTAGATGGGGATACATCTATAGGCTGTCCACGACTACTAAGTCATCCATGAATAGAGATAAGATCCCAAGGCTCGGTCTCAGGACCCTCATCTTGTATAAAAACAACACGTATCCTAGCCATCAATGTAAGAGTGAAACCAAAGGAATGCTTTAGAAACCAACTTAGAAACTTAGCACAAAATGTATGAATAGAGTGACAAACTCCTAAGAATGTCTTATAGCCTCTCAAACATAAGAAATGGATGTCCACAAACTAATAATATCGAAGAAACCTAGGCTCAAATACCAATATGTCATGACCTAATTTATAAGTCATGATGGCACCTACTCTATCTCATCGATAGATAAGCAAAACCATATCCTGGAGCTATATGAAAATAGGATAAATTGGTGAAAAATGGCCTAAAAGCTAGAAATTAATAATTAAAGACTCAAATAGCAATAATACAGTCATAATAGTCTAATAGATACCTATAAGATCAACAACCATCCCAAGACTCAGTAATGTCAGTACAAGAGCTACTATAAATGAACTATGAGTACTAAATATTAAAATAAAATCCATTACAAAGATGAAATACCATAGATAAATAGAAGGAAAAAGGGTAACTCCAACTCCAAGAGTTTACCTAATCTCCGAAATCAACTGTAACACCCTAAAAATCCAAGGCAATATTAGAATCAAGGTTCAAGTTAATACAAAATCAAGCCTCATGTGTTGGTAGTTTGATAAGTGACTTAGACATATGTTAAGGCCTCAAATAGCTCCTAGCTTATAGATAAGTCAAAACATCCCTTAGCGATTAAATACTTGTGAAGAATATAACTAAAGTAAGCTTCAATCGACCATAACATTTGGTATACCAAGAATTTTTTATCTCAAGACCCACCAAAAGATATATAATTGAATTAACTTTCCAATTCCACTAATTTTTCCTTAATTTGATACCGGGGGTGAAAAGTTTATTTAAATTACTGAAGCACTATCAAAGCTGCCCAGTGATAACGACTCATTATCAGACATAACATGTGGTTAGGAGGGAGTTTTTACCATGAAAGTAGGGGCCAAATATAGGTCCCTAACCATGAATAAATCCACGACTCATGGCCAGACCCAATGAGTCACGGTATAAGTCATCGGGACTGCTTCTAGGAGTTTTCTAGATGGGTTTTAAGGGGGATTTTGGTCTTTTCCCACTCTTTTAACCCCAAAACTACATCATTTAATCTATTCTAAGGCTGAATATATAGCCTAAACAACTACAAATCCCCCATTCTCAACAAAACACATGTATTACTCAAGAAACATGTGATTTTCCACTCCTCTAAAAATAAAAAATTAGGGTTTTTCATCTCCAAGTTCAAATCCTCAAAACTTTAATTCAAGAATCAAAAGTAATCAGGTATGTGGGTATTCAATGAGGATCTCTTCATTCCCAAATTATGATTTTTCTTTATGAATTTTATGATCTTCATAAATTAAGGTTTTACCTAAATTGCTACTCCAAGCTTAAATTCAATTTTCCATGATATATTTGTCACTCAAAAGCAAGTATTAATGATTATTTATGATTTCTTAGGCTCATATTATATCATTCATGCTATTCTCAAATCCATTCTTGTTTTACATGATATTAGTTAAGATTTATGATCCAGCTATATGAGATTTATCAATTTCAAGACTATTAAGCACTATTTATCATGATTTCATGGATTTAAAAATATTAGTTGGCATACCATGTTTTCCCATGAAATTTAGTATTTTCATGGACTTAGAATTATGAACCCTCAGTATGTTGGTAAATTCATGATTTTGGACTCGTGCTATGAAATTTTCCCTTTTCCCTATAATGATCAACTTTTAATATTATCATGTGCAGTTACATTAGTTAGAGCTGGTGGGTTATAAACACCCAATACCTAGGGATTCATGCCTATATTAGTTTACATAATTTTGAGCACTTTAGATTGCCCATTATTAAAATTTCCAGAATGTAATCATAATGAAAAGTACAATTTTTAGTGTCACTTAGTTGGTAGTAGTGCTTAGCACCGACTGAACACTGGGATGATGACTCTCCCATTATTTAAGAAGATATAATTAGTAGCAGTCCCTTAGTTATAGAACTACGTTTCCATCATAGTTTATCAAGGGTCACCCGTCGGTTGAGTCATGACACCTCAGTATTTTGGGACCTCATTTTAGTGGCACCATGCCAGCCAGTGTTGGTTCGATTTGCATGGTACTAGCACTGTAACACCCTGAGTCTATACCTCAGATGTTACACGGTGTTCATAATCTCGAAGGACCACAATATAACCCATAACTGGTACCTGCTGCATTAACTAAGTGATAATACTATAATATGCAAAAATTAGGTGAAAAATATGCCATAACGTTTAATACTGTAATAAAACTGAATACGGTATAGTGATATCAAAACTGAAGTATCTGTCTAAAATACTTTTAGTCTAAAAAGCCTCTAAACTGTCTGAACTGTGGAGTTGATGGGACAAGCCCCCAACTAACTCCAACTACTGAAAGTGAATTGATAAATGAAATATTGAAAGAAAACAATCATATCCTCAAACTGTGCGGACTCACTGCTAACTCTAACTACTGAAAGTCTGAACTGCTAAGGATGATCAAGCGCCCGTGTGTCTGAACCTATGATATAAGACATCATAGCGCAAAAGAAAGGCATGCGTCTGTACTTTGAATGTACTGGTATGCTCAGTGAGGTAGGCTGAAATGCAAGGGTTCATATGCATGAATAATACTAACTGATTATCATGAATATGACTAAATAAAAGTACATGCATGAATACATATACTGTAACTGAAATCATAATAACATTGGATACTGAATATGAATACTGAATAATTGATATTTGAGTCTACTGCTACTTAATTACTGATAACTGAATGACAGTATCTAACAGTCCTGAATCTGTGGAACTGTACTGAGTTTCAAACTGAACTGAGTGACTGTATCTGACAGTCCTGAATCTATAGAACTGAACTGAGTTCTATACTGAGACTGAATTTGAGACTGTGACTGTGGGAAGTAATCATCTAACTGAAATTCCCCTTCTCTAACTAATTGGAGGTCCAACCTGTAACCCCAGTTGAAAGGTTGTCAATACCGTACCACGGGTAAAGACAAGCTGTAAGTTAGCCCTCTCTGACAAGAAGCTCTTCCATCAACCCCCACTAGTAGGAAAAGTTAAATGAGATATATCAACCCTAGTCTCATAGGGAGATATATTAACCTACACTGGCTACGTAGTTATGGAACACAAGGATTGCTTCTAAGGACCACACCCTTCATATGCAGGTGAGCCCCCATACTTGGGTTCACTCGGTACTAAATCCTACCCCCAACTGAATAGACACTGAACTGATTCCTAAACTGTACTGAGCTTGACTGAATCATTACTGATTGTACTATTTGACTAAACTGAACTTAGTTCACTGAGTTGCATGGATTGACGAAATACTACTAAATTCTGTTAGCTGGCTGAGTACTACTGAGTTCTAAATAGAATATTGTGACTGACTTATGAATACTACTGAGATTTTCCTAAGTTCTGTAACTGATTGAAGCTCTAGGTAAATAACTAAGTTTTCGGGTATTGAATACCCCCAGGACTCGATAGCATGAAAGGTGAATCATAGTATAAGCTTGAAAAGCATAATCATGTGCACTTGTTCACAACTCATTCATGGAAATATTTTATCAAACACTTACATGAAGCAACTTGCATATAAGCTAACATGACATGATCTCTTTCCCTTATTAGTTCACATGAGTAATTCATCAAGCACTTGATAAACATACATATGGACACAACACTAAACAACAAGTAGTCATCATAATTCAAATCCCCATTGATAATTTCAATGGTTTTACATGGATCCTCTTGATATTACATCTATATCAACTAACCTCACATGAAACGTATTATAAAACATGGATTAGAATCCCAATTAATCATTATAAACATGGATATAATCAAACCCAATATGGAATTCATGAAATCCATAAACTTGGAGTTTAAAAAAATAGTTTCTTGGACTCCAAGGGTGGAAGGGACCCTTGGATGAACACTTCACATACATTGATTACTACTTTTGAGAAGATTGAAGTGAGTTCTTGAGACTTGAATTCTTGAACTTGATGAGGCTAAGGCTTGCTCTTGAGAGAATTTATGAGTAAAGAATGAGATTTTTTCCCTATAGGCTGATTAATTTCGTGTTAAGGCTGAATAAGGGTGGGGAAAAATGACATATTTTCCCCCACAACCCGTATTAAAATAATGCTGAACAGGGCTGCCCTTGCGTCGCGACCCTTACTCGGGTCAAGTAGCCATCGCGGCGCGACCTTTTCTTGGGTTGTCTGGCTCTCGCTATGTGGGGCTATCGTAACTCTTCATTGTTTTGGGCATCCAAACTCGCCCTTACGCTAGTCCAAAAAATTTGAAACTCGCCTGAGATGACCTAAAAATGACCCTGATCATGAATCAATTTAAAAATCAACTAACTAAGGCCGAAAAGGTCAAAAATAAAATCCTCCAAATTTGGAAGGCTAAAATGATTCTAAGTCTTGGTATTTAGCTAAAAACATTTTCTAAGTCTGGGACACCCTTAATAATCTTAAAGGACTGAGTTAAGATAAGAATTTTGTGAGGTCTTACAATATCTCCCCCTTGGGAACATTCATCCTCGAATGAGACTGACTAAGATGGGAGAACTAATAGACTGCAAGTACGTACTAGACATACACAATTGAATCATGATTTCATAGCTGAGACAACTATTATATTGGAATTTCATACTGAACATGCATATCTGATGCATGATTTTGTAACTGATATTACTGATAATATGAGTTGATATATACTAAATATGCATGTATGATACATGAGTACATGACTGAACACGATTCATGAATGCATGACTAAATATGAAATGGTAACTGATACCAAGTTTACGAGGAATATCTGAGCATGAAACTGAGTAAATTTTTAAGGAGAACTGTTACCTTGAGCTGAGTCTGAGTTTGCAGAGAAGAGGTGAGATACTTGATCCACACATATTCTTCTGCTTCCTAAGTAGCTCCCTTAATGGACTGATTCCGTCAAATAACTTTGACTAGAGGGATTTCTTAGTTCCTCAGTCTGCAAATCTAATAGTCAAGGATTTTGACTGGAACCTCTTCATAAGATAAACTGTTCTAAATGTCTATGCCCTCTATAGGGACTACGACTGTTGGGTCACCTATACATTTATTAAGCAAGGAGACATGGAACACTGGATGCACTAAAGCTAAGTCTGAAGGTAACTCGAGATCGTAAGCTACCTTTCCAAATCGACTGAGAATTCAGTTAGGACCGACATATCAGGGGCTGAGATTCCCCCTTCTTGCCAACCTCTTCACTCCTTTAATAGGAGAGATTCTCAAGAATACCAAATCACCGATCTCGAACTTGAGATAATTTACTGAATACGTATGAACGGGAACATAAGAACATAACTAAGCCTGAATCATGATATAAGAACTGATTATCATAAATGGAGCCGAGCCCCTGAATACATGGCTTATAGCTGAGATTGGAAATTGAGGGTCCACCTATGAGTACCCACTACTCCAAATTAGATTCATTATATAAAGAGAAAATAGTGGGTTTAGGTCATGAAAACTCGAGAGGGGGGGGGGGGGGGGTTATAGTACATCTCCCCCTTGGGACACTATGTCCCCTGAAGAATGCTGACTTGGCTGAGATACTGAGAAAAAATTGAGATGATGCACAGGGCACCTACAAACTGAATCATGACTGTATATGGGGGATCTAAAATTAAGGTATGACACCCGGACTGAGCTGAACTCGCAACCACAGGGTTGCTCAATTTTGGAATAGTTACTTTCATGAGACTTCAGATAGTGAGACTAGATGGAAAGATGGAAAACCACACCACACAAATTTGTCCGTTTGATTGCTAAAATGAATTATTGGCTTTACAGACTAACTCATTCTAAAAACTTATTCTCAATTGGAGCTTTTCTCTGACACTCTTTTTATTGAGTTGCCAACAACTTTGGGGAGCAAGGAAAGCTTGGCATTGTCTGAATAAGACATCACAACATAGCTAGAATTCTATAATATGAGGCGAGGCCTACGAATCATCATCTAAGATAGAGTGACTAAGACTTATGCACTGTAACTACAAATTTTCAAGCTTAGACATATCCATTGAATACTCTCTCAACTATAATCTCCACCTTAGTATGACACTTCACTTAGGACTACTGAAAAATATTCACATGGGCACTGTGCATAAATGCATAGGTATACTAACTTATCTGATTAACTAAATAACTGATAGCTAAATACTGGGTCTGCAAGACTGAACTGTACTTAGTCTGAATAACTGGACTAAAACTATAGAGTATCATGTATATGAGGTAAGGACTGACTGGGTAATATGAGATAACTGAGCATGAATTCATGAAAGCTGTATTATTTGAGAATACAAGACCAAGCGTATAATATGGTTATGAAATATTCTATAAACTGAGGTACTGAAATACTAGTAACTGAGTAACTGATAACTGTACACTATGGTCGAGCAAACCTAAAATAGAATTGAGTTTCTGATCTGATTGGACTGACATTGACACTATAACTAAGACTATAACTGAGACTACGATTTAGACAGTAGCTGGGACTGAACACACTATAAGGCATGAGTGCAGAAGTCATGAGCTGCATGACCTGAGTTTTAGAGTTTCTGTGTTCATGGAATATGATTTATACTATTGAGTGAACTAGAACTCCTCATACTAAGAACTGGAAATGCACACGATTCTATGGAAAGGGAATGAATATAAACTATGTTCATGGAGCTGAGACGTAAAGCATGCGTAGGTATCATGATGACTGAGGTACAAAACTTTGAACTGAGGTAAAGACGGGTTGGTCATCATTCCCACCCATTACTTTTCTACACATACTAATATTACTACTGAAATCTGGAAGCCTAACTTCCTGAGATATCATAGCCGGACAGTTCTTGTATACCCGCCGGGCTATGATAGACTGACCCACTAGGGTGGAGACTTAGAAAGGTTTTGTTAATATTTGGTTTGATTTTAAAGTTAACTGCTATGCAAAGAGTTACAAAAGATAGAGAATCTCCTGGATCTAATGAGATATAAATATATAAATGGGAGGTCTATAATGTACCAGTGACTGCATCAGGGGAACTTTCCTGATCTTGACTAGACTGAAGTGTATATAGCTTATTTGGGTGCTGCCCACTGGTGGCACTGGAAGTGGCACCCTGCTGATTCGAGCGACCGAACTGAGCTAAAGGATGATTGTACTGATTTCACAGACCATCCTTAGGATAGTCTCAGACTCTGTGACCTAACTCGCCACATCCAAAACACATATTACTGCCAGCTCTACACATACCCTTATGATTCTTACCACATTATTTGAAAGTGGATTAGTACGAACACTGCTTATACTACTTTGGGTTTTGGAGCCTAGCGCCCCATCATGACTATCATTCCTGAACCTTGGTACTAGTGTACTAGCTGAAGATGGAACTGGGGCTAAAAATTTCTAACTAAACCGAGAAAGGTTACCACCCCCTGACCTTGGCTGGGCAAAACTAAAGCTACCTATTCTGTCTCTCTTATTTTCTCTTTCCTTATTCATAAGTTTCTATTCCTCAATCAGTTAAGCATGGACCATAAGCCTAGATATGTCCATCTCCCTAATCAACAACGTAGTCCTATATCCTTAACCACTCTACCCAATACCCAGACACAAACTTGCTCATTCTGGATCTATTATCTGCTACTACATGGAGGGGCATACCTATCTAACTGAGTAAACTTGAGGGAATACTCTTTCACACTCATATTACCCTGCCTGAGATTGATGAACTCTAACACCTTGGCTTCTTTCAGCTCAAAGGGAAAGAATCTATCTAAGAAGGTCATAGTAAACTCTTCCCATTCTATGGGCTCTACATCTGCACCCTTTTCTACCTTCCATTGCCTAAACCACGTATGGGCTACATCTTGTAGCTGATAAGAGGCTAACTCAGCACTCTCACTAGAAGTCACTCCCATGAATCTGTGACTTTCTAAACCTGATTGAGGAACTCGTGTAGGTTTTCTTCAGAGTTAAAACCTGAGAATAAGGGAGGATTCGTTCAGGTGAAGTCTCAAATCCTGGATGCAGCAGTATTGGCCACTGGGTTGGATAGAATAGAAACTAGATATTCATTCTGAGTTGCGACTGAATTGGCTAGAGTAGTGAATGCAGCCTTGAATTCTGCATAAGAGACGTGCTCGTCTAGGGGATCTGCCTGAATAGGCTGAGGTGCTGACTGATTTCCAATTCTTCTTTCATAGTCTTTTTAGGAGGCATGTTTTGTAAGTGAAAGGAAGAAATGGATTAGACTGAGAGTTTTACTAGAGCTCATGCTCACTCACACGACATGAATACTAAAAGAAGGGAAACTTTTCCTAAAACATCTCGTAGCCTCTCATCCATAAGTGTGGTGCGCAACACACCCATGAAAAAGACTCTACTAGATGTGGATTTCAGATATCCTAGGACTCTATTGAACCTTAGGCTCTGATACCAAGTTTGTAACTCCCCGAGTCTGTACCCCGGATGCTACATGGTGATCATAATCTTGAAGGACAAAAAGCTAACCCATGTCTGGTACCTGTTGCATTAACTGAATGATAATACGGTAATATATGGAAATTAGGTGAAAAACATGCCATAAGGTTCAATACTACAATAAAAATGAATACGATATAGTGATACCAAAACTGAAATATCTGTCTGAAAATACTTCTAGTATGAAAAGCCTCTAAACTGTTTGAACTGTAGAGTTGATGGGACAAGCCCCCAACTAACTCCAACTACTGAAAGTGAACTAATAACTGAAATACTGAAAGAAAACAATCATGCCCTCGAACTATAAGGACTCACCGCTTACTTTGACTGCCAAAAGTGTAAACTACTAATGATGATCGAGAGATCGTGAGTCTGAACCTATGAGATAAGACATCATAGCACAAAAGAAAGGCATGCATTAGCACTTTGAATGTATTGGTATGCTCAGTGAGGTAGGCTGAAATGCATGGGTTCATATGCATGAACAATACTAACTGATTATCATGAATATAACTGAATAAGAGTACATACATGAATACATATACTGTAATTGAAATCATGATAACACTGGATACTGAATCTAAATATTAATTAACTGATATTTGAGTATACTTCTACTGAATTACTGATAACTGAATGACTGTATCTGACAGTCCTGAATCTGTGGAACTGTACTGAGTTCTAAACTAAACTGAGTGACTGTATGTGACAGTCCTAAATCTATAAAACTAAACTGAGTTCTATACTGAAACTAAATTTAAGACTGAGACTGTGAGAAGTAATCACCTAACCGATATGCCCCTTCTCTAACTGATTTGGGGTCCAACCTGTAACCCCAGTTGGAATGGTGTCATTACCGTGCCATGGGTAAAGATAAGTTGTGAGTTAGCCCTCTCTGACAGGAAGCTCTTCCATCAAACCTCGCTGGTAGGAAAACTCAAATAAGATATATCAACCCTAGTATCGTAGGTAGATATCTCAACCTACGCTGGCTACGTAGTTCTAGAATGCAAGGATTGCTTCTAAGGACCACACCTTACACTGGCATGTGAGTCCCCATTCTCTGGTTCACTTAGTGCTGAATCCTACTCCTAACTGAATAGACACTGAAGTGATTCCTAGACTGTACTGAGCTTGACTGAACCATTACTGATTGTACTATTTAACTAAATAGAACTGAGTTCACTGAGTTTCGTAGATTGACAGAATACTACTGAATTCTGTTAGCTAACTGAGAACTACTGAGTTCTGAATAGAATATTATGACTGACTTATGAATACTACTGATATTTTCCTAAGTTTTGTAACTAACTAAAGATCTAGGTAATGTAATACCCCGTACTTCTACCTAGCTTGAAATCATTCCGAGTATAGTAGAAACTTACTTTAAAAGATGAATCAACTTTTATATACGTGGAATTTTTAAGATTTTCATTTTTTATCATATGGGAAATTGAATTAGCTTTCCAATGATACCAATTTCTTCCAAATTCGGTATCGGGGTAGAAAGTTAGGGTCATTTTACAAAAAGCAGTCAAAACTGCCCAGGTGCGACGATGCGGGCCGACAGACCATCGAGCTAGCGATGGTCCATCGCCCAAACCATCACAGCGGAGGCAGTGAGACCACCTTCTGCCTAAGGGTGATGGCTCAGGACGACGGACCGTCGAGCTAGCGATGGACCATCGTCCAAGACATCACAACAGAGGCAGTGAACCCTATTCTGCCCAGGTGCGATGGTCAGGACCGACGGACCCTCGACGCAACGATGGACCATTGCACCCACCTTCGTATAGTTCGTTCAGTTATTTTAAAGTCATTTTTAAAATGGTAATTGGATCTTTTTCCACCCATTTTAACCTCTAATTATATCAGATCAAGGCTCATAAGTTCATTATCCATCTACAACCTCAAATTAGTGTTTTCTCTCAAAGATATTACTTAAGAAAAAGATCCAAATCATTCTTCAAGAAACTAAGAGATTCACATTCTTCGAGTCCAAGAACTTTAAGAAACTCACAACCCAGGTATGTCATGTGTTGATTCATGGGTCCCTTTCACCAATGAAGCTCAAGAATCTCTTTTCAAAATCCAAGATTTGTGTATTTATGAATATTCATGATTTAAATTGAATTGAAATTCATGTTCATAATGTTGTGGGGGTTTTGATTCATGTTTTAAATTACCCATTCCAATGATTGACCCTAGGATTTGGTGATTTGCATAATAATTATGATAAACCCTTAAATTTACACATTGATTGATATATCCATGATTATCTGATGTGTTGATGATTATATAACCAAAGAATGCTCCTCATGTGTTCGATTAAATGCCTATGTGAAGGAAAAGTGCCATACTAGTATGATAATATGAAATCCCCAATCATGTACAAGTTTATGCATGTCAAATGTTTGATGAAATGTCTTAGTCAATGAATTATGGATACATGTGTAGCCATTATGATGCTTTAGAACTTCTACTTCATGAAATCTCCAACTTATTGTATTATGGATTGTGATGTTGGTCATGTACTCAAGAAAGTCATGATTTGTCAGTTTTATGCTATCGAGTCCTGGGGGTACTTGTACCCGACAATTTAGTTGTGTGCCTAGAGCCAGTGTCATGTTTTCAAGATACTCTCAGTCGAGCCATATCCATAGAACTCAGTTAGTCATGTGACTCAGGAAAGCTCAGTAATATAGTAATATCAGTACTATTCCGTTAGTCAATGAAACTCAGTTAATTCAGTCCAGTTCAGTTCTGGAATCCATGTTCAGTGTCTATTTAGATGGGAGTAGGAATTAGCACCGAGTGAACCCAAGGATAGGAACACACACTGTCAGATGAGGGTGTGATTCTTAGAAGTCAGCCTTGCATTGCAGAACTATGTAGCCAGCATAGGTTGAAACATCAATACTGTCAGATGAGGGTTGGTGAGGTAGATAAACACTATCAGATGAGGGTCACACCATTCTTTTTTGGGGACACTATCAGATGAGGTTCACCCACAACTTGTCCTTACCGGTGGTGCGGTATTGACACCCTTCCAATTAGGGTTACAGATTGGACCCATCTCATCTATAATGTATTATTTAGGGCATGTTGGTTAGATGACTACTTCCCACAGTTTCAGTATAGAATCAAGACTGTCAGATACTGTCATTCAGTCTAAGGAATAGAACTTAGATAGTTCTACAGGATTCAGGACTGTCAGATACAGTCAACTTAGAACAGTACGGAACTCAGCTAGTTCTATCAAAACCTACACTATCAGATACAGTCGCTCAGTATCAGTTATTTTAGTTATATAGATATTAGTATCTCATGTTATTAGTACTCAGACTTAGTAATCATGTTATTACGAACTTAGTTACAGTTATTATGTATTCATGCATGTATTGTCACGTTCATGTTATTCAGTCAGTTAGTATAGTTCATGCATGTGAACCCTTTGTATTTAGCCTACCTTACATACATACCAGTACATTCAAACGTACTGACACATTTGCGGTATGGTGTTTTATTCCATAGGTTCAGAAGCACGAGCTCCAGAGCATCAATAACATTCCAGTCTCAGTAGTCAGAGTTAGCAGTGAGTCCTCATCCTTCCAGGACATGACCATTACTTTATTATCTCATTAATTAATTTATTTCAGTAGTTTGAGTTAGTTGGGGACATGTCCCATCAACTCCTTGTTCTACAGTTCAGTCAGTTAGAGGTTTTTTAGACTATCATGTTTAGACAGTTTATTTTAGGCTTTTTTTTGGTAGTGTGATACCATATCATTCAGAGATTATTTTATCAATTTCGAACCTTATGGCTTTACAACCTTTATTTCCTCATTTATATAGTATATTATGCAGTGTTCAGGTACAGATATCAGTCATGGGTTAGCTTGTGGTCCTTCGGGGTCATAAGTACCGTGTAGCATTCCGAATACCAGATTAGGGGCATTACAAACTTGGTATCAGAGCCTAAGGTTCAATAGAGTCCTAGGAAGTATAAAAGCCTTATCTAGTAGAGTCTTATACATGGGTGTGTTGCACGCCACATTTATGTGCAGGAGGCTTTAAGATGTTTTAGGAACAATTTTTCTTCTTTCAGTATTTATGTCATGCCAGTGAGCATAATCTCCAGTAAATCTCTCAATCTGGTCTATTCCATTTCTCCCTTTCTTCTATAGAACATGCCTCCTAAAAGAAGAAACATGAATCAGCCAGCCCCTTAGCCCGAAGAACCTTTAGGAAAACATGTTTCTCATGCGGATTTTAGAGATGCATTCACTACTCTTGCTCAGTCAGTTGCTGCTCAGAATAAATGACCAACTTTTATTCCGGCCAACCCAGTGTCCAATTCAGCTGCAGCCAGGATTCGGGGCTTCGCACGATCGAATCCTACATCCTTTTTGGGTCTAAGTCAGATGAAGATCCTCAAGAATTCATCAATCATGTTCAGAAGGTTACAAATATCATGGGGTTACTTCTAATGAGAGTGCTGATCTAGCTGCATATCATTTGCAGGATGTTGCTCACACTTGATTTAAATAGTAGAAGTCAAAAAAGCCAGATGATGCAGGGCCTATTGAGTGGGAGGAGTTTGTCACCATATTCTTAGATAGATTCTTTCCCTTAGAGATGAGAGAAACTAAAGTGTTAGAATTTATCAACCTCAGGAAAGGCAACATGATGGTGAAAGAGTATTCTCTTAAGTTTACTCAATTATCCAGATATGTTCCTCATGTGGTTGCAGATAGCAGGGCCAAGATGAGTAAGTTTTTTTCTGGGGTAAATGATAGTATGGTCAATGAGCGAAGGTCCGCGATGTTGAGTAGTAACATGAACATAGCCAAGATTATGACTCATGCTCAGTAGATAGAGGAGCAAAATATTAAGATGAGGGAGAAGCAAAATAAGAGAGCAAGGAGAGGTAGTTTTAACTTTGCTCAGCCCAAATCAGAAGGAGAAAATCATTCTCAGTTTCGTCCTAAGTCATCAGTTCCATATCCTCCCTTAGCCAGTTCTCCAGCTCTTAAGTTCAGGTATGGTAATAGAGATAGGGCGCCAGGTTCTAAGTTTCAGGGCAGTGTCAACAATGCCCGAAATAATCCCCTTTGTCAGACTTGTGGTAAGAACCACAAGGGTGCTTGCAGAGCTGGTAGCGATGTTTGTTTTGTATATGGCAAGCCAGGCCACAGAGTCAGAGATTGTACCTAGTCAGGTTATCAGGGTAAGCAAAATCGTTCTCCAGCTCAATCTGGTCGTCCAAATCAGCAGGGTGCCACCTCTAGTGCTACTAGTGGGAAATACCCAAATCGACTTTATGCTCTCCAGTCCCGGCAAGATCAGGAAAATTCTCCTGATGTGGTTACTGGTATGTTACAGATATTTCATGTGCATGTTTACGCTTTGCTAGACCCAGGAGCTTCTTTTTCTTTTATTACTCCCTATATAACAGTTAATTTCAGAGTCAGTCCCAAAATTCTAGCAGAGCCCTTCTCAGTCTCTACCCTAGTGGGTAAAACCATCATAGCCCAACGGGTATACAGGAACTGCCCGATTATGATATTTCAGAAAGTCACTTCAGTAGACTTAGTCGAATTAGAGATGACTGATTTTGATGTCATTCTCGACATGGCTTTGCTTCATTCCTGCTATGCCATAGTCGAATGTAGAAATAGAATAGTCCAGTTCCAGTTTTCGAATAAACCTATCCTAGAGTAGAGGGGTAGCACTTTGACTTTCAGAGGTCAGCTTATTTCCTACCTTCGGGCACGAAAAATGATATCTAAAGGATGTGTCTATCATCTTGTTCAAGTTAAGGACACTAGTTCTAAAACTCCCAGTCTTGAATCAGTCCCAGTTGTGAATGAATATTCAGATGTCTATCCCGAAGATCTTCCAGGAATTCCTCCTAAAAGGGAAATAGACTTCGGCATTAATCTTCTTCCAGATACTCGGCCTATATCTATTCCACCATATAGAATGGCACTAGCAGAACTCAGAGAATTGAAAGAATAGTTAAAGGATCTCTTAGATAAGGGATTCATCAGACCCAGCATGTCCCCGTGGGGCGCACCAGTCTTCTTCGTGTGCAAGAAAGACGGTTCTCTCAGAATGTCCATTGATTACCGTTAGCTCAATAAAGTCACGGTCAAGAACAAGTATTCTCTTCCCAGAATCGATGAATTATTCAACAAAATTTATGGTGCCAGCTATTTTTCTAAGATAGACCTCAGATCAGGCTATCATCAGCTCAGAGTCAGAGAATGTGACATTCCAAAAATAGCTTTTCGTACTCAGCATGGTCACTTTGAATTTCTAGTCATGTACTTTGGTCTTACGAATGCCCCAGTAGCTTTCATGGACTTGATAAACTGGTGTTCAAGCAGTACTTGGACATGTTCATCATAGTTTTCATTGATGATATTCTGGTCTATTCTCACAGTGAGCGTGATCATGCAGACTATCTCAGAGTCATACTTCAGACCCTCAAAGATCATCAGATGTTTGCCAAATTCAGTAAGTGCGAGTTTTGGCTAAGGTCAGTAGCATTCCTTGGTCATATCATTTTCGCTGATGGCATTAGGGTTGATCCTCAAAAGACCAAAGTAGTAAGAAACTGGCCCAGACCTATCTGTCCATCAGATATCTGGAGTTTCTTGGGTTTGGATGGCTATTACAGATGATTTGTTGAGAGATCTTCTTCCATTTCACCCCTTATGTCCAGATTAACTCAGAGGAAAGTCAAGTTTCAGTGGTCAGATCTTTGCGAGAAGAGTTTTCAGGAGTTGAAGAATCGACTCACCTCAGCTTCAGTATTAGCTCTTCCAGATGGTTCAGATGGGTTCGTAGTGTATTGTGATGCATCCTGAGTATGTTTAGGTTGTATCATTATGCAGCATGGTAAGGTCATAGCCTACGCCTCCAAACAGCTTAAACCCCATGAGAAGAATTATCCTACTCATGATGTTGAGTTAGCGCCGTAGTTTTTGCCTTAAAGATTTGGAGGAATTATCTCTACGGAGTTCATGTAGATATGTTCACAGATCATAAGAGCCTTCAGTATGTCTTTTCTCAAAAAGATCTCAATCTTTGTCAGACAAGCTGGTTAGAGCTCTTGAAATATTATGACATGAGTGTCCTTTATCATTTGAGAAAGGCCAACATTGTGGCCGACGCTCTCAGTAGACTGTCTATAGGTAGTGTTACTTATGTTGAGGACAGTAAAAAGAAGTTAGCTCAGGAAATCCATTAGCTTGCCAGATTAGGCATTCGCTTAGTCAATTCAGAGGAGGGTGATATATGGGTTTAGAGTTGTTCAGAATCATCTCTAGTTTCTGAGGTAAAAGAAAAGAAAGATAGAGATCCCGACCTTTTTAAGTTAAAAGAGTTAGTTAAGGATTAGAAAGTACAGGTTTTCTCCCAAGGGGGAGATGGTGAATTGCATTTTCAGGGTCTTCTGTGTGTTCCAGGTGAGACAACTTAAAGTAGAGAATTCTTGTGGAAGTGCATGGTGCGTGCTACTCTATTCATCCAAGGGCCACAAAGATGCACTGCGACCAGTGGGAAATCTATTGGTGGAGTGGGATAAAGAGAGATGTTGCAGATTTTATTGCTAAGTGCTCTACATGTCAGCAGGTTAAGATAGAGCATCAGAAGTTTAGTGGGTCCATACAGGAGTTCAGTATTCCCACTCTAAAGTAGGAAGAAGTGAACATGGACTTTGTGATGGGTTTGCCTCGTACTCATCACCAACATAATTCAATCTGGTTCATTGTAGACAGAATGACCAAATCAACTCATTTTCTTCCAGTCCATACCTCTTATTCAACCGAGGATTATGCCAAACTCTATATTAGAGAGTTGGTCAGATTGCACAGAGTTCTATTATCTATTATCTTAGACAGAGGTACAAATTTACCTCTTATTTCTAGAAGGCATTCCAAAAGGTTCTTGGTACCCAAGTTCATCTCAGTACAACTTTTCATCCTCAGACAGATGGTCAAGCAGAAAGAACCATTCAGACTTTAGAAGATATGCTAAGGGTATGTGCAATCAATTTCAAGGGTAGTTGGGATGACCACTTGCCTTTGATTGAGTTTGCATACAACAACAACTATAATTCCAGTATTTGGATGGCTCCATTTGAAGCTCTCTATGGTAGAAGATACAGATCTCCAGTCGGTTGGTTTGAAGTTAGTGAGGCCTCGGGGCCTGACTTAGTATTCGATGACTTAGAAAAAGTTCAGTTGATCAGAGAAAAACTCCGGGCTGCTCAGATCCCACAGAAGTCTTATGTAGATGTGCGTAGAAAGGATCTCGAGTTTGAGATTCGACAAGAAGGGATAGCTCAATCCCTGATATGTCGGTTTCTTTAAAATTCTCAGTCGTTTTGGCAAGGTAGCCTATGAGCTCGGATTGCCTTCAGATCTAGCCTCAGCTCGTCTAGTCTTCTTTGTATCTTTTCTCAAGAAGTGCATAGGTGACCCAACAGTTATAGTCCCTATTCAGAGCATAGATTTTTAGAACAGCCTCTTTTATCAAGAGATTCCAGTCGAAATTCTTGACTACCAGACTCGTAGACTGAGGAACAAAGAAGTCCCCCTAGTCAAAGTTCTATGGAGAAATTAGTTTGTTGAGGGAGATACTTGGGAAGAAAAAGAAGATATGCTAACCAAGTATCCTCACCTGTTCTCCGCCAACTCAGGTCTAGCTCAAGGTAACAGTTCTCCTTAAGCTTTTCAGTTTCATGTTCAGATTTCAGTTGCAAGATTGGTATCCATTTCATGTTCAGAATTTCATTATAAACTTGGTATTAAATACCATTACATATTCAGTCATGCATTCACGTACCAGTTCATTCATATAATTATACATCAGATATGCATTCTCATTGTGAGAAACTTAGTTCCTTAGAATACTCAGTCATGCATTCATGAGTTAGTTACACATGCATAAGTTATGCATGTTCAGTATGATGTATTCAGTTATCAGTCATGTTAGTCATGAAGTCCTTTTTCAGTTGTTTATGTTCAGTATGCTTCAGCTTATCCTTTCTCCTATCTCAATCAGTCTCATTTGAGGATGAATGTTCCCAAGGGGGAGATATTGTAATACCCCATACTTTTACCTAGCTTGAAATCATCCCGAGTATGTTAAAAACATACTTTGAAATATTAATCCACTTTTATATACATGGAATTTTTGAGATTTTTACTTTTTTTTCATGTGAAAAATTAAATTAGCTTTCCAACGATGCCAATTTTGTCCAAATCTGGTATCGGGGTAGAAAGTTATGGCTGTTATAGAAAGCAGTCAAAATTGCCCAGGTGAGACGATGAGGGCTGACGGACCATCGAGCTAGCAAAGGACCATCTCCCAAACCATCACAGCAGAGGCAGTAAGACCACCTTTTGCCTAAGGGCGATGGCTCAGGCCAATGGACCGTTGAGCTAGCAACGGACCATTGCCCAAGTCATCACAGCAGAGGCAATGAACCCCTATTCTTCCCAGGTGCGACGGCCAAGACCGATGGACCGTCGACCCAGTGATGGACCATCGCATAGTTTGTTCAATTATTTTAAAGTTATTTTTAAAAAGGTATTTGGGTCTTTTTCCACCCGTTTTAACCTTTAATTATATAAGATCAAGTCTCATAAGTTCATTATCCATCTACAACATGAAATTAGAGTTTTCTCTCAAAGATAATCCCCAAGAACAAGATCCAAATCATTCTTCAAGAAACTAAGAGATTCAAGTTCTTCGAGTCCAAGAACTTCAATAAACTCACAACCCAGGTATATTATGTGTTAATTCATGGGTCCTTTTCACCCATGAAGTTCAAGAATCTCTTTTCAAAATTTAAGATTTGTGTATTTATGAATGTTCATGATTTAAATTGAATTGAAATTCATGTTCATGATGTTGTGTGGGTTTTGATTTGTGTTTTAAAATACCTATTCCAATGATTGACCCTAGAATGCGGTGATTTGCATAATAATCATGATAAACCCTTAAATTTACACGTTGATTGATTTATCTATGATTATTAGATGTGTTGATGATTATATAACCAAAGCATGCTCCCCATGTGTTCGATTAAATGCCTATGTGAAGGAAAAGTGCCATACTAGTATGATAATATGAAATCCCCAATCATGTACAAGTTTATGTATGTCAAATGTTTGATGAAATGTCTTAGTCAATGAATTATGGATACATGTGTAGCCATTGTGATGCTTTAGAACTTCTACTTCATGAAATCTCCAACTTATTGTATTATGGATTGTGATGTTGGTCATGTACTCAAGAAAGTCATGATTTGTCAGTTATGGTTCCACCAAAGAACCTTAATCGAAGCCACATCCTTAGTCCACAACCAATGAACCTGCCTATCCAAGATCTCATCAGGGACTTCTTCATAAAACAGAGAGTCTGAGATATGTATTCCTTCCAAAGGAACAACCAAAGAAGGATCACCAATTCACTTCCTCATCATGAAAACATGAAATAACAGATGAACCAAGCTCAAGCTAGAAGGCAACTCTAGCTCATAAGCAACTTTACCAATTCTTTGTAAAATCTCGTAAGGACCAATATACCGGGGACTGAGCTTCCCTTTCTTGCCAACCGCACTACTTCTTTCATGGAAGATACCTTGAGGAAAACCTTATCCCCAACCTCAAACTCCAAGTCTCTATGCCTAACATCCGCATAGGACTTTTGGTGACTTTGGGCAGCCTTAAGCCTATCCCAAATTACCTTCACCTTCTCCATAGCCTGGTAAACTGAGTCAAGACCAAACATGTCTGCCTCACCAAGATCAAACCAACCAATAGGAGACCTACATCTCCTACCATAAAATGCCTCAAAAGGGGCCATACCAATACTAGAATGATTGATATTATTGTAAGCAAACTCCACCAAAGGTAGATGATAAACCTAATTGCCACCATAACCAATCACACAAGCCCGAAGCATATCCTTAAATGTCTAAGTAGTTCTCTCCGCTTGTCCATCTATCTGTGGGTGGAAAGAAGTACTCAGACTCACCTTAGTCCCCAGCCCTTCTTGGAAAGCTCACCAGAAGTGAGATGTAAACTGTATGCCACAATTAGAAATAATTAAAACAGGAAACCCATGCAGCTTCAAAATCTCCTGAAGATACAACTTTGCATAATCTTCCACTGAGAAGGTAGTCCGTACTGGCAAAAAGTGCACAGACTTAGTCATCCTATCCACGATGACCCAAACTGAATCATATTGATTCTGAGATCGAGGAAGACTGGTAATGAAGTCCATATTGATCACTTCCAACTTATACTCAAGAAAATCAATTTCTTGATACAACTATCTTGGCCTCATGTGCTCAACCATAACCTGTTGACACACCATGCACTTGGCCAAAAAATTAGCTATATCCCTCGTCATGCCATTCCACCAGTAGATCTCCTTGAGATCATTATACATCTTAGTCGAGCTAGGATGAACAACATAGAATGACTTATGTGCATCAACCAAAATCCTTTGTCGCAAACCATAGATATCAGGAACACACAACCTTCCTTGGTACCGTAAAGTACCATCACTAGTGATCTAAAACACTACTACCTTTATGCCACCAATGTTACCCTTGATTTTCTTTAGGATAGGGTCTAGCACTTGTTTCACCTTAATCTCCACACCAAAAGACGGTCAAACCACTTCTTGCACTATTACACCACAATCTTGGAGTCCACGAGGCGAACTCCAAGATTAGCCAAGAGGTGAATGTCCTTCACCAATTCCCACTTTCCTTCCTTCACATGAGCCAAACTCCCCATGGATAACCTGCTAGGAGCATCAACTACCACGTTAGCCTTACCTTGGTGGTAGTGAAAACTCATGTCGTAGTCCTTAAGAAGCTCAAGCCATCTCTTCTACCTGAGGTTACTCTCCCTCTGAGTGAACATTTACTGTAGACTCTTATGCTCAGAAAATATATCCACGTGAACACCATAAAAATACTGCTGCCATATTTTCAAAGAAAACACAACCGCCAATAGCTCCAAATCATTAGTAGGATAATTCCTCCCGTGTACCTTTAATTTCCTAGAAGCATAGGAAATCACCTTCCCATGCTGCATCAACACACAACCAAGCCCTACCCGAGATATATTATAATAAACTAAAAACCCCTCATTGCCTTCCGACAAAGTCAGAATTGGAGCCGAAGTCAACTTATCATTCAACTTCTCAAAACTCCCTTCACAAATGTCTGACCAAGAAAACTTGACCTTCTTTTGAGTTAACTTAATCAAAGGAGCAGGTATCTAGGAAAAGCTTTCCACAAACCACCTATAATACTCGGCTAAACCCAAGAAACTCCGAATACTGGATGGAGTTGTGCGTCTAGGCCACCTCTTCACCACAATAACCTTTTGCGGATCCACCATGATCCCCTCACTAAAAATAATATGACCCAAGAGAGTTACTGAATTTAACCAAAACTCACATTTAGAGAACTTCACATACAATTGCTGTTCCTTTAAGGTCTGTAATACCCATATGGAGGAGATTAACATAATCCACCTCACTCTTTAAATAAACCAAAATGTCATCAATAAACACAATAACAAAGAGATCCAAATACTGATGAAAAACCCTATTCATCAGATCCATAAATGCCGCCGGAGCATTAATCAATCCAAATAACATTACCAAAAACTCAAAGTGCCCATACCAAGTACAAAATGCCATATTAGGGATATCCACCTTCCTAATCTTTAGGAAATGGTACCCAAACCAAAGATCTATCTTAGAAAAGAACTTGGTACCTTGCAACTTGTTGAACATATCATCTATCCATGGAAGAGAATACTTGTTCTTGATCGTTACCTTGTTCAACTACCTATAATCAATGGACATCTAAAGGGAACCATCCTTATTGAACAAAAACAACAATGGTGCACCCCATAGGGATATATTAGGATGAATAAACCCCTTATCCAGAAGATCCTTAAGCTGCTCCTTGAGTTTCCTTAACTCAGCTAGAGCTATTCTATATGGAGGAATAGAAATTAGACGAGTGTCCAGAAATAGATCAATACAAAACTCAATTTACCTATCCATAGAAACACAAGGAAGATTATCCAGAAAGACCTCGGGAAACTAATTAACCACTGGAACTGACTGGAAAGAAGGACCTTTTGAGTTAGAATCTTTAACTTGGACCAAGTGATAAAGACAACCTTTAGAGATTAACCTCTAAGCTCTAAGATGAGAAATAGATCTCCCCCTATGAGCTAAAGAACCACCCTTCCAATCTATAACCGGTTCACCAGGGAACCTAAAGATAACCTTACGGGTCCAACAATCCAAGGACACGTAATAAGAGTGCAACTAATCCATACATAGAATGACCTTGAAATCCACCATACCCAACTCAAATAGATTACCAAGGTCTTCTTGCCACCAATAGATACCACACACCCTTTATAGACTCTGTTATCAATAACCGAGTCACCTACCGGGGTAGAAACTAAAAAAGGATCCAAAATATCCACATAAGGAGTCACATAGGAGAGTGGACCCCGGATCAAGAAAATAATATATGTCACAAGAAAAAAATTGTAACGTACCAGTAATGACATTAGGTGATGCCTCAGATACATATTGGGACACCAAAACATACAACCTATTTTGACCAACACTAGTACCAGGAGTATTAACAAAAGTAGATGTAACCCCACCAAGTGTAGGAGCAGAAGAAGAAGCCACAAGAATCTTATTCGTCCCCGCAACAACCTTATTAATCGAACAATCCCTAAGCCAATAGCCTGCCTGGCCACACTTGAAGAATTTGTCCCTTCTATCATCACAATAACCCCGATAAGGATGATAAAAGAACTGACAAAAAGGGTATGAAGAAACTGAATGACTTCCGCTCACCTGAGATTGGGCTTCCTGTGCCCAGAAATTGTCACCACCATAATGAGGCCTGTCGCCCGCTCGGTAAGGAGCACTAGCAGAAGTGTAGGAACTAGAACACCCCCACTTTTTTTTTTCCATTTTCCACCATCCCGACCATCCTGTGACTGAGCACCTCCCTAGTCCAAAAACCTGCTCCTCTTACCCTATCTATCTCCAAACTCTACCTGTTTCTTTTTTTTATCATCCAATTGCTGTATATGAATAGTTAACCTAGAGATGTCCATATCTTTAATCAGTAAAGCAGTCTTGCTCTCCAAAATTAGATCCCAATTTAACCCAAAAGCAAACTTCCTCATTCTTGCCTACATGTCAGCCACTAAATCAGGAGCATACCTTGATAGTTTGTAAAACTTTATGGCATATTCCTTGATAGACATCCTCTTCTTCTTGAGGTTCACAAACTCTTCCATCTTTGCTTCCCTTAACTCTTGGGGAAAGAATCGATCTAAGAAGGCCTTAGAAAAATTATCCCATAAGATTAATTCTTCCACATCACTCCTATCCCTGTCGCACTCTTCATACCACTGACATACAACCTTTTTAACCTGATAAGCTACAAGGTTTACCCCTTCTACATTGGTAGCCTGTATCACCCAAAATATCTTTTTTATTTCATCCAAGAAGCCCTGTGGATTCTCTTCCACCCTTACTCCTGAAAAAGTGAGAGGACCCATCTTCATAAATTAGGCAACCCTTGTAGACCCAGTAGATAAAGGATCAATCACACCCCACTCAACCTGAGCAGCAACTATCTAAGAATTAATATAAATAGACTGACAAAATTCTGTATTAGTCACCTTACCTTGGGGAGGACTAGTAGCAACTGGTGGAACACCAAAACTATCAGGTAAAGTACCGTGAGATTGAAAATAAACCCCAGAAGTAGGATGCACCCCATCAGCATTGTCTCGAGATGAGATAGAAGAATTTTCTTGTGTTACAGATTTATGAGGCATGATCTGAAAGATGAACAAACAAGGACTAGAGAAGATTCCAGGAATGAGACTCTAAGCTTGAAAATAGAATATCAAGAAAGTGAAACATTCCTAAATTCCTTGTAAACATTCCTAAATTCCTTGTAACCCCTCCCTTATGAGTGTGGCGCGCAACACCTCTATAAGAGACTCTACTAGACATAGATTTGTGGACTCCCAATTGACCATGAACCTAGGCTCTGATACAACCTTGACGCGACTCGACCATAAGACATGTCATAATGGGCTCTGCAAGTCTGACCGAGACCGGAGACCACCCCCGTTACCCAACCCAACCTCCAGCCACCTGCCTTGAGTTGACTGAATTTTGGAGCATATGAAAAAATAGTATAATAGCTCACATGAAGACTCTTGGATAAGGTCACAACCGTGACTGGCCTAACCTAGTCCAACCATTCCATACCAAAAATCCAAACATACCAAACCATTCCAAAGAATAATATAATTAATCCCAAAATAAAGTATGATGGAACAACCAACAATACCGCCCAATGATGTCAACCCTTTAGCTTATTCAAATGCTAAGGCCGACACCAATGCCGATCCTTCCCATTCTAACCCATAAAAGTACCACAAAGCCTTTAACCAAAAGAGTAATAAAATCCTGTTGGGACATGCCCACAACCATAGCCAAAACCAATATCTAGAAATAAACCAAAATATCTAAAGTGTCCATAACATAAAATAGAGCCTTCCAAAAGGATAGAAGCTTACCACTTCAGTCCAAATATTTTCCCTTAGTCAATCACTATGTAGGAGTAGTAGAATGGCTGGTTCCTACATAGCATAGGTATACAACTCCCATTATACGAGTTAGCGAGAGAATGCTAGTATGATCTCAGGATAAGGATAAATTAATTCCATTTATAAGACCAAGTAAAAACCATCCATATGCACACAACCATATATTTATATATATATAACCATGCCCAGGAAAGAGACTGGGTTTTGTATGTATTTAAAACCTTTACCTAGGCTGTGTAGCTTTGTCGTCCTAAACCACACCTGGGCTATATGGGTTCAGCTTCCCCTGTTGAAAAGGCCCCAGTGTGTAAAGCCACACGACCAAGGAAGAAAACCAGGGATGACTAGTACATCCTCCGACATATAGTGTGACATCATGCACACAGTCACCAAGACCAACTTCACATCGGTAAATATGAGTTTCTAATTTTGGTCCCCCCGAGACCTCCACATTCCATGACTTTGCTACACATCCCGCCATTATTGCCCAATTAAAATCATTACCAAGCAACCAACCAATCCATTACCATTTATTAACCAAGGCCATTTAGTGGTGGTATCATCATATTGACCATACTTGCAAGTTCTATCCATAGCCAACGGCATATAGGTTTAAGAGGACTTTCAAGTGCCCTTCTATTTACCATATTAAACCACTTAGGGGGTTCCATGTGCCCCATAAGCATAACCATTAACCGTTTACCATTCCAAGCCATTTAAACCATGCATAATTCCTTTACTAAGAGTTAAAACAAGAAAGAGTTCCATTAAAAGTAATCAATGCAATGAACATATCTTTATAAGCATTTTGTCAAACACATTGGGGGAAAAATATGACCAAAACCAATTCCAATTACCATTAAACCAATCTCATGCAATCCAATTATCCAAAACCACCATTAATGCATAGAAAAACATAATTAAAACCATGGGAAACCATAACCAACCATTTAATATTAAAACCCCCAATTCATATTTGAAAACCAAAATTATACAATCAATGAGATCATGAAAACATTAATAAAACCAAGATTTTATATAGAATTAACAATGAGGGAAGAGAACATGCCTTAATCCAATAAAATGATGGAAAGAAATCACTAAGACACGCTCCAAATCAATCCTCTAGTTGAAACCTTAGCTTCCCTTTCCCAAAAGCATTTGGGAGAATTATAGAGTGTTTAGAAGAGTTTCTAAGTGTTAGTTAATGGAGTAATAGGGTAAATAACCTTCCAAGTAGGCTAGAAGTCATTGGATTTATTTGGATAAGTGGGGAAATATCTAGAATACCCTCACTTAAGTTGGGCAAAAATCCATCATAGGGGTAGGACTGATCCACACGAGTCATACCCTTCGATACGAGTGGGTACCCTCCACTAATATCCTATCCTCAACCTTTGGATCCAATACTGTCCATCATACGACTCATCCAACTAAGTTGTATCCAAAGCATATGATCCATACCTTTCACTCGTACCCCTGACAGATTTAAACCCAAGGAAGATTCAGACACTGTTTACCATATGAGTCCTGGGTACAACTCGTACCCTGGCTTACAGCTCATGGTGAGACACTCATACTTAGATCCAACCTACATTACCAAGTCTAATATTAAGTTATGGAATTAAATGATCCCTAACAACCAATACGACTCATACCCCTAAGTCATATCCTTTCCAATAATAAAAATCCATACCACCAACTAACACTGGTCAGCATATGACTGGACCATACCATTCGTAACCCAACATATGACTCATACCCTCGAGTTGTATTAGGTCCAGAGACCAGATTTCTAGAAAATTTTCTAAGGTCCAGAAACCAAGGTGTTTCATATAACTATCATCTAGTTTTTCCCTGAGACTTATATCTTTAATACCAATATTTTCTCTCTGTACCATACCAGAGATATTGGTATACATATATGAATAAGAAATGGCAAAACCATTAGCATAAGTAATCATTTAAGGAAGTATAATAAGTCCAAGCATAATCTATAGAATATCTTTACATATAGTCAATAAACATGCTTTCTAGCATAATTAACATCATTGTCTTCAATATCAATATTAAGGAAGATTTCCAACATGATTATTAGCGTAGTTAATAAGCATGATCATGACAAAGTCAATAGCATAGTTAATGACCCAAACACTAGCCTAATCAATGGCTTATTCAAGAGTATAATCAAGGGCTTATCCTTACATAATCTATAATATAGTCCTTCAGACCATGAGCATAAACATAAGCGATATCATGAATAATGGCCCATTAGTAGTATATTCATTGGACTACCATTTGCCTAAAGATAATTTATCATTAGTATGAGTAATAGCTAAATCATGACATAATCTATAGCTTGTTCATAGCATGGTCAAAATATTATTTCTGGCTTAGGCTATATTATAGCCTAGGGCTCACTCAATAGCATATTCGTTAGCCCAAACAATATCAATTACAATAATATAATTAATAGTTCGACATAAGCTTTAGCCAATAAAACATACAAAGTCATAATCACTTTTTCATTAATCTCAATGCCATTCCTCATAACTAATAAGTACTAAGAGTCATCAATATTGTCTCAAAAGGGCACTCTCTAGTCAATTACTATGCATAAGAGTTTAAAGGAACTATCCATAAGTCTCGCCTTAAGGTGGGTCAACAAGCCCACATCTAAATCCTTGAATGCATTCCAAGTCATTTTCTACACCAAACTAGGATATGGTATCTAAATCAACTCTTAGATGTATAGAAATCCACCATAAGCCCTAAGGTAGATATTCTACTCAAGCATCTTTACTAAGACCAATGGAACTAAGGCAACCTTCAATAGTATTAGCAACTAAGACCAACTTACTGTAAGTATAAGCATCTAGAGAATTTCACCTAATATTGAGTATTCTATGGTATTCTCATGCTAAACATGAGTAATGAAGTCTATTCCACCTAAGTCAAAGGGAAATAAGTCAAGCTTTTACTTCTAAGATTCACATAGCATAAATGGTCTAAATAACACAAGTCTTGGATTTCATCAATCCAGTACTTAAAACTCATCCCAATCTAACAAGATATCATAATTATATCAAAACATAGCTATATATAATGAGGAGTAAGCCTAGCCTACCTCCAATCCAAAGAACGATCAATAATTTGCTAAACTTTCACCTTTCCCTTTTGAGAAGCTTCTTCAAGGTGCCAAGCCATCAATAATACAATATACATATCATTACGAGAACATCGATAACCATATTGCACCATTGTGCTTTGGGTTAAAAAATGACACCAAAATCCTAAGTGGGTCCCACATATGGAAAACATATTTTTGAGATCAACCCAAAGTTCATACACCAGTAGGGAATCATAACCCTCAAGAAATAATTGAAATCTAAGCTTATTTAGGCTAAAATCAAGCCCTTAAGCTATTGGGGTTTTGGTCATGAATTTAAGAAATTTAAGCATGAAATGGAAATATTCTTACCTCAAATTTGATGTTAATCATGAAAATATAAGTTAATAAAGATTCCAAGTTGCACCTAAGACTCTATTTGATGGTAGCACACCACTCTAGGGTTTCTTGGTCTCCAAAATGAGTGAAAAATAACCACAATCGCGACCTTGGGGCCTATTTATAGCCCGTACAGGTAAACAAATATCTCTATCGCATCCACTTGGACCATGATCAAAAAGTATCGATTGCTATTCTCCCCTTCGCAATTGTAGTATTCCCCTGATGCACCAGATATCAACTAAAATTTGGAATATTTTCCAAGTTTTGGCCAATACGGATGCATCCAGAATACAATACGAGCAAATGAACTATGTAAACACACTAATTTAAATGTTCTAGATGCATTGGAAAATTCAAATTTTCCATACGAGGTCATTTCAACCAAATATGGGTCCCATACCTAAATTTTGAATTTTTCAACTTTTCAACCAATAGGTCAAAATGAGCTCGGGTGAATTGGAACCTAAACCAAAGGTCTACCTAGCCCAAAATCAATATTCCTAAGCTATTGGTGTGGTAAAAATTTACTTCCAAGATTTATTTACTGATATTTTTTCTCGATGGCCATTTAGAATCTGCAAAGACTTCTAAACAGGGAATTGGCTCTAAAAGTCAAACAAACTCCCCAGTAGCCAAACTATTAGTTATAGTAAGTCATAAATGACTCGGGACAGATATAGAAAGGCTGTAATGGCAAAATAAGTAGGAACGTAAAAAATGACCTGGAGGGTCATTACAATTATCATATTTGTGTGGTTCGTCTTTGTTCTAGAAGCCTTGCCTTGAGATTTGATATTGTTTTTTCATTTTATATCAGTTTGGGTGATCGAATTAATTTTCAAGGATTGCCGTGATAAGTACAATCATGACCTTTGGTTTTTAGATTATGACAAATTGGTATTAGATCAACCAGGTTTATTGGTCTCATCAATGTAAGAATAAGGTATCTAGGAGAGTCTCGTGGATTGATATATAGATATTCGTATCTATATTAGAGAGGCTATAATATATATTTATGAAAGTTCCCTTATTTTATTCTATATCATATGGATTTTTCCATGCTTTGTATTTTAAATTGAGTTATACCCTTTTCGTACAGATGGTAAGGACTAGATCCAACAAGGTTAGGGATGAAAAGATATCATTCAAGGAGAGAGCTCATTTTAGAGAGCAAGTTGCGAGTCATGGATGGGCTCGAGGTAGTAGATGGGTAAGAAGATTTGCCTTATCTAGAGGTAGTACTAGAGGGCTCTCCTATAAGTCTTGAGTTGGTCATTTTGGAGATATGGCTCCTACTCTGATTCCATAGAGTTCTTCTACTAAATCTTAAAAAGGTTGTTGATTTACTTGCTGACCCATTTGGAGGGTGTTTCTTTGGGTTCACCTGGTGTTGCTCCAACTTCAACCTTGTAACTCCATTTATACTAGAGTTTACCTATGGTGTTCCTTCAATTTCAAGTATGGATCCCCTAGTGTTATCGATATTTGCTTATGGTACTCCATAAATTTTGAGTGTTGTTCCTTATTCTGTGTCTGTATCTTAGTATGGTATTTTGAGATCGGGAGTTTAGCCTTCGTCTATGTTACCTTCATAGGTGGGATCTCAGCCAACCAAATTCACTATGCCTCTTATTATTGCGAGTATAGTTATGTCTTATGAAGATCAAAAGAGGTTTGAGAGATTTACTCATTTGAGTCCTTCTAGGTTCAGTGGTGTTGTAGGCAAGGATGCTGATGAGTTTTTGGTTGATTGTATATAGAAGTTACATAATTTTGGATCATTTGAGTTGTATGGGATTCCTTACACTACTTACTAGTTAAGAGATGCAGCCAGGGATTGGTGAAGGTCACTTATTAGTTGCAGACCCATGGTTCTCTAAAGATGACTTAGGATCAGTTTGATGAGGCCTTATTAGATTGGTTTGTGCCTTACAGTCTGAGGGATCAAATGAGAGATAAGTTTGATCACCTAGAGAAGGGCTCCATAATTGTTGTGGAGTATGAGGTGCATTTCTATGCCTTATCTATATATTCTTATGGCAGTATTTCCACTGAGTTTGAGAGGATTTAGAATTTTGTAGAAGGGTTGAATATTTCTCTTCAGTTTCCTACAACCTAGATGGTAGTGTCAAGGGAATTATTTTAGAGTATAGTGGATCATGCTAAGATGACTGAGTCTATTCTTTGAGCATCTCAGATAGGGTGCACCATCATGGCAAGTTCAAAGGTCATACTTCTCGAGGTAGAGATTTAAGAGGTTTTATAGATACTATGGTAGACCAGTACATGCAACTTTGTAGGGTTTAGGTAGTGGTTCTTCTAGTTCAACTACTTTGGCTGGTCTTTCTAGATCAACCATACCTCTCCTAATTTAGTTGAGCCACAAAAGTTGCTTTGTGTGTGATAAAGTGTGCCATTTGGCCAAGGATTATCGATACCTTATTTTTAGTCCTACTCTTATATTGGTAGTGAGAGGTAGAGATTCTAATAGAGCTGTGCGAGGTAGAGCTAGTGGTGTTCATAGTAGTGGTCATGAGGCTACTTAGTTGGGTGGTGGTCGTGGGCAGTGCTATACTATGTCCGCCAGACTAGAGGTAGAGTCTTTCAATGCTGTTATCAAAGGAATCATACCTGTTTGTTTCAAATTTGCATTTGTGTTATTTAACCCCAAATCAACTTTCTTTCATGTGTTTGCATATTTTGCTTTGGGTTTTGATTCTTCTAGTGAGCCTCTTATCACAGTTATTCGTGTATCTACCCCTATAAGAGACTCTCTAGTGGTGGATCAAGTGTACCGATCTTGTGTTATAACCTTTGCTGGGAATGATACTTTGGTAGATCTGATTATTTTAAACCCGGTAGATGCAGACATCATCTTAGTATATAGATTGGTTATCTCTTTATCATGCTGTCCTAGATTATTATGCTATGACTGTGACTTTAGCTTTGCCAGGTATGTCGAGGATAGCTTGGAAAAGTGTTCTTCATTTGGGTCCCAAGTGAGTTATATCTTTCCTTCAGGCTTGTTGCTTGGTTGAGAGGAGATATTTGTCTTATTTTGCTTATATTCGTGATACTAGTGTCACTTCACCACCTTATTTGGATTTTATTCACATTGTCTATGAGTTTATGGATATTTTCCCTATGGATTTGCCTGGTTTGCCTCTGGAATATGATATTTATTTTTCCATTGATGTTGAGCCTAGCACCAAGACCGTCTCTATTTCTTTGTTTAGGATGGCCTCAACAAAGTTGAAGGAACTAAAGGATCAGTTGCATGAGGTATTGGATAAGCGATTTATCCCACCTAGTGTATCACCTTGCGGTGTGTCAATTTTCTTTGTAAAGAAAAATGATGGGTCTATGCATATGTGTATTGATGATCGATAGTTAAATACGGTAATAGTTAAGAATAAATATCCTCTTTATCGTACTGATGATTTGTTTGATCAACTTCAGAGTGGTTTGGTGTTTTCAAAGATTGATTTGAGATCTGGGTATCACCAGCTAAGGATTAGAGCTTCATATATTCTAAAGACCATTTTTTGGACTTAGTACGGTCATTATGAGTTCTTGGTCATGACCTTTGGTTTAACCAATGCCCCACCCACATTCACGGAGTTGATAAACTAGATATTTTGATCATATTTTGACTCTTTTGTCATTGTAGTTATAGATTATATCTGGGTTTACTGAAAGAGTGAGGCTGACCATAATGAGCGTTTACGAATTATGCTTTAGAGATTGAGGGATGAGAAGTTGTATGTAAGTTCTCCAAGTGTGAGTTTTGGTTGGTGTCTGTCTTTTTCTTGGGATATGTAATGACCAATGATGGTATTATGGTTTATTCGGCCAAGATTGTAGTGGTTTGTGATTTGGCTAGGCCTACTTCTCCGACTGATATTTGGAGTTTTGTTAGTTTACTAGGTTACTATCAGCATTTTGCCAAGGTTTTTTCATTTATTATGGCTCCTTTGACCAAGTTCACTTAAATGACGATTTCTTTTAAGTGGTCTAATTCTTATGATGCGATCTTTCTAAAGCTCAAGGAATTGTCGACATTAGTTCCTATTTTGACTTTGCCCAAGTTAGGCGTGTGTTTCACCATTTTTATGATGCTTTAGGTTTTGGGTTAGGTATTGTGTTGATGAAAAAGAGTAAGGTAATTGCGTATTCTTCTCATCAGTTGAAGACCCATAAGAGAAATTACCCTACCTATGATTTAGAGTTGTGCATGGTTGTTTTTTCTTTGAAGTTGTGGATGCATTACTTGTATGGAGTCTGTTGTGAGATCTTCTCATATCATTGTTGCCTTTAGTATTTCTTTACCCAATGAGATCTTAATATGAGGTAATGTCGTTAGCTTGGTTTGCTTAATCATTATGATATTTCTATTCTCTGTCATTCACGTAAGGCTAATGTAGTTGCAGAAGTCTTAAATGAGAAGTTGACTAGAATGGGTAGCTTGGTGTATTTTTTGACTCAGGAGAGACCTTTGGACTGTGAGCTTCAGTCTCTAGCTAACTAGATAGTTAGGCTTGATATGTTTTGGCATTTTTAGAGGCTAGGTCTTCCTTGATGGAGCAAATTTAGGCTCATTTGTTTTATGAAGTTAGATTACGAGTGATTTAGGAGAAAGTGTTGGATGGTAAGGCTAAGTAAGCCTCTCTTAATTTGGGCGGTGTTTTGAGGATTGCAGGTTGAGTTTGTGTGCTGAGAGTGGGTGATTGGATTAGCATGCTTTTAGAGGAGGCTTATTGTTCTAGGTATTCCATCTATTCGAGAGTGACTAAGATGTATCATGATTTGAGACAACACTACTATTAGGGTGATATGAGTAATGATGTAGCTGATTTTGTAGCTCATTTCCTATGTTTCTAGAAGGTGAAGGATGAGCATTTAAGGCCTGGTTATCTACTTCAGAGGTTACCTATTCTCGAGTAGAAATAGCAAAAAATCCCTATGGACTTTGTGACTGGGTTGCCTCATACTTCTTGTGGTTTTTATCGTGTTTGTGTCATCGTGGTTTGACTAACCAAATCTACACATTTCATTCTGATTTAGGTTTCTTTCAGTGTTAAGAAGTTGTCCCACACCTATATTTGTTCATCATTATGGTGTACCAGTGTCCATGTTCAGTGTTCACATCTCACTTTTGTATGACTTTTAAGAAGTAGTTGGGTACTCAGGTTAATCTTAGCATAACTTTTCACCCCCAGACTGATGGCCAGTTGGAGCGGACTATTCAGGTTTTGGAGTATATGCTCTGTGCTTGTGTTATGGGCTTTACAGGTCAGTGGGAGCAACATCTAGCTTTGATGAAGTTTGAGAATAATAATAGCTGCCATTCCAGTATTGAGATGGCTCCTTTTAAGGCTTTGTATGATAGGCGTTATCACTCTCTAGCTGGTTGATTTGAGGTTTCTATGGTTAGACCTTGAGGTACGGACTTGTTTGTAAGTCTTTGGATAGAGTTTGGGTCATTCAAGATAGACTTCGAGTGGCTCAAAGTAGGAAGAAATGCTATGCAGATCGTAGACTTTGTTCCTTGATATTTGTTGATGACCGAATCTTTCTTTATATGTCTCCCATGAAGGGTGTGCTGAGGTTTGTGAAGAGGGGAAATCTTAACCCTAGTATTTATACCTCTTGAGATCTTTTAGACAATTGGGGATATGACTTATGAGTTAGTATTACCCCCAAATTATTAACTCTTCATCTATTTTTTTATGTTTCCATGCTTTGGCATTGCAATCTGAATGAGTCTCATGTCATTCATTGGGATTCAGTCTAGTTAGATTATAGGTTGCCTTTAATTGAGGAGCCCGTCTCCATTCTAGGCAGGGATGTTAGGCGATTGCATTCTAGAGACATCCCAATGGTTAAGGTCTAGTGGAGACACCAACTTATAAATGAGGCTACTTGGGAGGTCGTGTCCGATATGCGTGGTATTTATCCCTAGCTTTTCATTGATTCAAGTATTTTTCTTGCCTTTAGTTCGAGAATGAACTAGATTCTTAGTGGTGGATGACATAATGTCCTGATTTTGGTGATTTTTGTGAAATAGTTATTTTTGTGTGATTTGACCATTTTAACTCTTCCCGTGGTTGTAGTATTTCTAGGGTGTGGGGATGATAGGCATAATTCCCACTAATTTTGTGTAATTTCGATGAGTTTATGGTTTTTGGTGGTTAAAAAGGATTATTAGTTAATTTCGTTCAACATTTATTGATCTGTGCATCAGATTACAAGAAGAACTATGCTAGAAGATTCAGAATGTTGATTTTAGGTTGGTAACATGATTGGTGTGGTTTTACGGCTTTTGTATCTCATTTTAACTCTCGGTTCAAAAAGTTGGGAAATTGGGTTTCGGGGGTCAACTTTGTAAAAATGATGTATTTTCAAAAATTTGATATCGCCATTGATTCTGGAGCATCAAATTTAGTCTAGTAGCATATTTTATTTGAGTTTTTGGGATTCTGGATGAATCTCAATGGGTACGCGGGGATTTGAAATTTTCCAAGTCTCTAGATGGTGCACCACTGAGCTGGTGTACCGCTTAAGCAACATTTTGGTCGCTTAAGTGACTTGGATGGACTACTAAAGTATCACCTAAGTGACGACAGTCTCGTTTAAGCAATTATCGCTTAATCAACAACCTAGTCGCTTACGTGACACTCGCGTGCCAGACAATTATTGTATAAGTGACACCTGGTAGCTTAAGCGGTAGCCACGTAAGAGACCAGTAATCTTTTAAGCAATGCCTAGGTGATATAAATTCCCTATTTTTGCAATATTTAACCATTTTTGAGAGTTGGATCTTGGGGTTTCGAGATTTTGGGAAATTTCTTCCATTTTTAAGCTTAGGTAGGCTCCAAATCCCTTTTGTATTTATTTTTCTTCGATTCCTATCGTTTAGATCTTGTTAAAACTTTAATTCAAAAGTGGAATTTGGAGATTTTGGTTTGAAAGCCTAAATTAAAATCCTTTGTTTTAAACCCTAATATCAACCCATTTTCACTTGAGTTTTCTTCTATAAGTTTCCTTAATCACGGGGAATATATTTCTGGACTAAAATTTTTATTTTATCCTTATTTTTTGAAAACCCATTTTGGGGGTCTTTTTTGACCATGGCTTAAAAATGGGCAATATGGGTATCATTTACTTTCTTTGTGTGTTGATTCCATATTTATCCATTTTAGTTGATTTTGTATCTGTTCGTGAGGAGAAAGCTCCGTGTTTAAGGCTTTTTAGATCTGGTTTAGGAATTCAAGGTAGGTTATGGCTTAACTTTCTTTAGATTGGGTTGGGTAGTTAATATTGGTATAAAATCATGTTATGGGTATTTGAACTAATCATGAAAATGATGCTATTGTTATGTTGTGCCCATGTGGGGGCCTGTGTTGTTGTTAGTTGGTGATTTTGAGACATTATCTGCTATGTCTGACCATGTGGGGCCTTATATGATGTTGTTGGCCTTGTGTACATATATTTGATTCTATCTTTTCTAGTGAAAAGTCCTAAATTAGAATTTATGTGGTATTAATGGCATATTGTTGTATATTTTGCTCTATTGGCATTTAAATTCTATTGGATCATGGATGGTTGGCATATTGAGTGGATTTTGGCTTTCGTGGATTGGCTTATTGGTTGGATTTAGAAATTTTTCATTATGGTTGGTTGTAAGCATTACATCCTCATATCATGTACATTCATGAAACATTGGTACCATCATGGAAATACTGGAAATAGTGGCTTTTTTTCTGACAAAAAATATGACATCTTCAAAAACCCTTTACCAATTTATGTGCCAAAGAGGAGTTATGGATAGTGGTATTAGGTATTGGATTGTATATGGGTTAATGAAACCGCCATGGGTCCTACATTGGGAGCACAACTCAAAAGGTGTATACAGAGGTTGTGTGACAACCTTTTGCATCACATCATCATCATCATCATCTTCATTGGATTTTTTACTTTGTGTACATTTTGTGTCGTAATTGGGTTCTTGATGTGATATTTATCTATTTGTAACTCATTGATGTGTTGAATTTGATTTCTATCCATTATGTTCCTTTTTTTTACTTGTATTGGCATATGTGTATATTGTAGAACTATTAGTAGAGATGGTGTGGGCTATAGTTTTGGACATTTTCTGATTGCAGGTGACGTGCCCATAGTGTGTATTTTGTATGCTTTATTTTCTACTTTTTTCCATCGGTCTATGATACCTACCGAGTACAAGTGGATCGTACTTACTCCTACTTCATCTTTTCGGTGCAGATTCAGGCAGTATTTGGAGTATAATAAGGTAGAGGTCGATCTATGCTTTCGGAGTTAATCCACTACCTCTTCTTATCTAGTTCACATCTTGCTTTGTATTTAGAGACAAATTATGGTCCTTTTGGACTATCCTGTATCTTTTGACATTTGAGATATACTTAGTTGGTTCTTACATTGTGACACTGGATTTTGGGGTATTTCATGGTCTAGTTGTTATGTAATGTTGCTATTATCATATTTTTGTGGTTCGACTTTGTTCTAGAAGCCTTGCCTTGGGATTTGGTATTGTTTTCTCATTTCATATCAATTTGGGTGATTGGCTTACTTCTCAAGGTTTGCCGCGACAAGTGCCATCATGACCCTTGGTTTTTGGGTCGTGACAATTCTAGAAAGTCCCTTAAGTTACTATTTAAGGGCCGTCATAGTGGGAAGCTGAGTGGGTTAAGTAACGTACCTCTGTAGCGAGCCTCTGTTGGCTACAACGACACCACCATAGTGGGCAGGGTACCGCTACAACAATTATAGGGTAGTGTTTAATGCCTATTTCTGAGTTTTGATGCTACTTTCTTCCATACAACTAAATTTTTGTCCTAAGGCTCGAGAGAGGCAATTTTCTTCATACTTGGATGATTTCTACTGTTGAGGTAAGTTTATTTCACCCTTCTAACATAGAATTAATCCTTTTAATTTGTAGAATCACTGGTTCATGTGTTTAAGCCATAAAATTGATGAACTAGTGAGAATTGGTTATGGGTAGTCCTAAAATCACTTATTAATGGTTCTAGATTGTTAGATTATACTTCCTGTGATTACCCAAAATTGAGACCGAGATGACACCCTTCACACCCTCCATTATAGGTAAGCCTATCCCAACCCAAACTCAATAATAATAAAAGTAAAAATAGAAGCGGACAAAGATAGATATCAAAATAATCCCCAATGATATGAAAAGAAGTATAATCTCACTCAACATCTAATGTCTGGTCATCACTAGTACAAGACCTTATTACTAAATACAATGAAATAGTCTAAAGTATTTTAAATGCAAATAAGTATAAAATAAAATAAGAAGGATCTGGGTAAGCTCTGTAAGCCAACAGTCGCTACCTCAATCTCCAAAAAGACAACACTAGGCATCACAATCAATGTTCAACTACTTACTTAATACCTACACGTGGTGCATAAAAAAGAAAAAAAGTATGGGTGAGTATGACATACATATACTTAACGTGACATACATATACTTAACGAGCATCATCTATAACCAACCCTAATCCAAATTGACGGCGATAACCATTATACCAACTATAAAAAATTACCCCAAATAAACCTACACTCAAGAAAGTCCCAATCAATTCTAGTAGATGACAACAATTTAAAAGATATCCAAAATAGTTCAATCAAGGCTGACATCCCATGTTTAAGAACAACAGTAATGGTGATAAGTCATATTAGGAGAGAATTTCACCAACACAATATATTGTATTAAATAGAGAAAGTACATATCACCCAACTAATAGATGTTACACAACAGTCTCAACAGATCATCCGTAATCAATACATTACATATGATAATATCTAGACCATAATGTTTCCCAAGAGAAAATGCAACACAATTGTAATGACCCACTAGGCTATTTTCTACATTTTTGCTCATTTTAAATGTTTAGAGCTTTCCTATAGAATCCCCAAGTTATTTATGACTTGCTCGAGCTGACATTTCAATTACCTAGAAGTTCATTTAATTTTTAGAGCCAATTCCTTATTTTGAAGTCTTCTCTAGTTAGAATTGGCTACTGGGTAAAACTTAAGTCAAACAAAGCCGTATGTCAATTTTGATAGTTTTAACAGCTTCGGAACATTGAATTTAGGATAGGTGGACCCTTGGTCCAGGTCTCGAGGCTCCCAAACTCATTTTGGGCTATTTGTCGAAAGTTAAGAAAAATGGTATGTGGGTATGGGACCCGCTCTTTTTCGAAACGACCTCAGATGGAAATTTCAACTGTGCCATTAAGTCGAAAACATCAAATTCGATTAGATAGCATAGTTCATTTATGTATACAGGATTCTGAATGAATCCCAAGGGGTTGATGGAGACTCAGAATAATTCTAAGTCTCAGCTGGTGCTGTTGTATTCGCTTAAGCACCCTTTAGGTTGCTTAAATGAAGGCCCCTTAAACAGTAAGCTGGTTTCTTAAGCGACCAAGCTTTCCTAACACATATCACTTAAGCGATACTTTTGGCTCTTAAGCGATAGCCTCACAAGAGACCAAATATCAATTAAGAAACAAAGTGTAGACTCAATAAGCGTCACTAATGAGACACTTGGTCTCTTAAGAGACTAGAGCTTGAGTGACCCAATGTTGGCTTTAGAGACACCTAGACACATGGGAATACTATAAATTCCCTTCTTAGCTCATTTCTCCTATTTTCATCCATTTGGAAGAGTGTAGAACCCTAAAAAGTGTGAAAACTTGGGAGAACTATTAGTGGGTGATTTTGGGATGTACATATACTCGAGTAACACATTTTTTCTCTTAATTCGTGGTAAGCATCCATCATTTCATGATTAAATCCTTTATCTTTTTTTCAAAATCTCTATAATATTGGCGGGTTGATTGTAGCACCATTAGAGGTTGAAATTCACCTATTCTTGAGAGAAATATTCCTTGAGAATGGAGGGACGTTTTTCGTAAGCGAGCTCCACATGGGATTTTTGTGTAATTTTGGACTCAAAGCATAATAGTGCAATATGGGTATCATTTTTCCTATTTTGATGACTAGGTTATGATTTTTTTAGTATGGAATATTGCGGAAGCTTCTCGTAAAGGAGAATCATCGATTTAGCAGATTCTTTAAGCTTTTTCTTCAGCGTCTAGGTAGTCTAGGTTTACCTTCTTTATAGATTGAGAATATTCGTAGTATAATTATGATATTATGCTAGATATGGAATGGGATTTAGGTATTGGAGGTATGATTGGTATACTCAGTATTATCTGGACTATTTAGCCTATTAAGGAACTTTAAATTAGGAGTAATTGACTTAGTTACTCATAATTTAGGTAGAATTGCTATCTTAGGGAGAATTGTGGCATATTTGACATGTAGAAGCGACTTTTGATACCTTAGCCTACTCCAGGATATTATTTGACTTGGAATGGATTTTGGCTATTAGAAGTGGACCCCTTCATCCCACCGTAGGCCAAGATTTGTGTTAGCTCTTGTAAGCTTCTATACACTTGTTATACCCCTTTGAAATACTTGTTTTAGATTTTAGGATATTGGATAATTATATTTATGCTAGTTTGGTATTTGGGGTTTGATGATAATTCCGGGAAAAACCTAGTGGTTTATTAATAATGAGTTTCGGTTCAAGTCCAACAATTGATGATGATATTAATGGAATGAGATCCAGTTCGAGTACGTATGCTAAGGTTGATGAAAATATTGAGTTTCGGTTTGAGAATGACATTATGAGCTATTTATTATATGGTATGGTATGGATGGACTCATGGTTATAACTGATATTCAGTAAATTTATGGATTTTTAGTTATTTACTTTCCTTTGATTGCACTCTTTGGGCTTATGGAGACCCACATTGGGTTACTTACTTTTCTGCACTAACTGGCTTATGGGGAAAGTCTTGTAGTATTAATTAAGCTTTCATCCATATTATATCTACTTTGATTATTTATTTACAGGATTGGAAATTATTTCTAGGTTTGCCCTTTTACCTTGACTTAGCTTATTTATCTCATATCTTTATCATATTTATATCATGATTTAGATCATTTGACAGATGATGCTGACTTAGTACTTGTGGTTTTGGTACTCATACTACACTTCTATACCTTTTTGTTGTAGATTCGAGTACTAGTGACCGCTGTTGATGCTGAGATTGTGCCGAGTTGAGTTTCGAGATAGGGTGAGCTCCTTGAGTCGTAGTTGTTCTCTTTTATTCTATTAGTTATGTCTAGTCTTTCACTATTCAAAGCAAATTTGTATTTGACTATTTCAGTATTTATGTTCCTTTTTGTAGTAGCTCTTGTACCTACACTACTAGGTTGTGGGATGGTTATTGATTTTTATCCATCTTTTAGACTATTACTATTGCCTTATTATTATTGTAAGTCTTTACTTGTAAATTTTTTACTTTTACACACTTTTTCCACCAAATTAGCCCATTGTGTATAACTTCGGGCTATGGTTTGGTTTACCTACTAGTGGGGTAAAATAGGTTCCACCACGTCTCATAAATTGGGTCGTGACAAATTGGTATTAGAGCCTAGGTTCACTAGTATTTTGGTACAAGATCAAATATCTAGTGGAGTCCCGCGAATCGAATTGTTGACATCTGTTTCTTATATTCAAGGGCTATAGGGCATTCTTTGAAGTTCTTCACCTCTTTCAGTCATTTGGTACTAAGAGTCAAAGTTATTTTCTAAGGAATTCCGTAGGTTTCACTCTTTCTCAAATAGTTAGGAAACGTGCTATCGCAACCCGAGATTAGGATTCCAAGTTCGACCCTAGTGATCCTATCGCTGTTCGTTGATAACCTAGAGGTTGTGGAAAACCTAGAAAGGTGTTCCTTGCTAGAGGACAAGATAGGGGGCCTTCACCAGACCCTATTCTTTCTCTAGAGCCATAGGTTCTTGATAACGCCCAAGTTACACCTTCACTCTGAAGTTTATGCAATCGCTTTCAAATATAGTAATCCAACAAATGTTGGGGTCAAATCCCAAGGGAATATGTGGAATCGTGGCTCTCAGTTGTTGTAATCAACGGGTAAAACTGGAAAAATAAATGGGGGGATTTGAGTAACAATATGGAATAAATAGATAATATGAACTTCGGATGTAATCAATCATCGGTGAACACTAGGATTGTGTTCCCCCTGACTTCTCAACTCCGTAGGCTTATCATGGTTTGTTGAACGCAACCAATACCTTGTTTTCAGAATCTGATAAGTTATGTACCATCAACAATCTTTTGGATGAGCTGAAGGATTTCACCCTTTACCTTTTGAGTCTCAGGATGTCTCCTTACTAACCCTTATCTTGATCCCAGTTAACTATTACCTTTTGAGTCTCTGGTTATTAGATGATAGCTAACCATCTTACTTAGATAATACCTAGTAGCGTGGATCAAGAACTAAACTTCAAATTACTTGTAATTATCTTTTCCTAGTCACTACTCCTCTCTTGAAGTAAGTAGAATTAATCTACGAGGGATCCTAAAATTTGTAGCCGCTAAGATATCTATTAACGTGAAGAAAATACAATGCATGCATGGGTATCGGTTTAGAACAACAATAGCACTTCCCCTACTTCGTCAATCTGCCAAGGTTTCTACAACCCTAGCTAAGGGGATTTAGCTGCTCATGCTTGTGAAAGAATAAAAACATTCATGATTGAAAGAATAAGATGAATCACAATAATCACAACTAGAAAACCCAAATCTTTAACTAAATTAATCAACCAAAATCAATACAAGATAATTCTAAGACCAAAATCGAATCTAGAAATCAAAATATGTTTGTAAGTATCAAGAGTGCGCTCCTTCTAATAAAAAACACATAAGGGGTATTTATAGTACATCAGGAAACCCTAAAATCAAAGCCTGGACGAAAATGAACAAAAAAGTGTCTGTGTCCACTTATTTGTGTCCACATATGGCCTGTCCTTGGACGCATATGCCACATGCGGCCTGAGGCTGAGCATATGTAGATACCTACATGTGCCGAAAAAAATTCCTGCACCATTTGTTCTCAGAATTTTGGACTTTTTGCACTTACCTTACACACATGCGATCCACATGTGCTATATGCAGTCGACATGTTGACATAGGTAAGCTCCGATTGTTCTTTTTTTAGCTATTTCACTCTCTGAATATTCAATTTCGGTTCTTACCTTAGTCTTATACAGACCACATATGATACATGTTGTCCACATGTAGACATAGGTAAGTGTCAGGCCTTCCAGTACTTGCAACCAAGCTTCAAATCTTCAACTTTCATCATATGCTTTGGTCACGTACATCCAGAAAGTGTCACGGATACCCAAAATTGATCATGTAAGTAGATGAAAACTCTATATTTTATCTTTTTCATGAACATAGCACCCAAACATAGTTTCCTGCAAAACATACCCAAAAGACATCCTATCTAACAAAACAACCTAAGAAACTTGCACATTTTCATAGTTTTAAGCATCGAAAGTGCTATATTTCTATAACACATCAACACCCTCAACTTAGAATGTTTGTATGTCCTCTGGAAACACAACGTAATAAAATAAAATACGATGCTTAACTAGGAAAATCTAAGCTATTCAAGGCAATCAATCAACACCTTAAGCTCAAATCATAGCACTTCCTCCTATATCAACTTTTCAAAACCAACTATGTATAAACATGAAGCACAACAATGAGACATAATGGGATCAAAGTATGTGATTATATTAGTAACATACAACCATACATATATACAAATAAGTTACACTACCCAAAATAAGTAAGCAACTAGCAATATGACTCATGTACCCTCATAACAAAGAATTCCCACTCAATCATATGAAATCATGCATGTTAGTGTAGGGACAATCAAAAGATGCTCACACTCAAAAGAGAATTTCCAATCAATGTGCCTCAAATACCATAAGCTTGCCCTTATTTTCTTTACCTTAGTATTCAGACAGTCAAGTTAGGATTACTATAGGACTTTTATAGTCTAGTAATGTAGTCTTGGGGGGATGGTATAGTACACACGAACATATAAAGTGACTAAGACTCCTTGGCAATACACTAACTTTAGGTTCAACTCATTAACCATCTTTCTTTTTATTCCATCCTTATTTCTCTCTTTTTATTCTTTATTGCACATTCAGGTTAGGTGTGATCTTTTATCCTTTCTTTTTCACCTTTTCATAATTTTTCTTTTTCTTTTTTCCCACCACACCCAGCCCTACTAATCTTTTCTCTTATTTTACCCATCTACATACCTACATTACATCAAACCCTTATGATAGCCACCCCCAACTTAGGCAATTTGCCTGAGTTGAGGTACACAATATCAAAGGAGGAATGGGCCAAAATAGGTTGTTGCAATAAAAATGGGAAGTTGATAGGTAAAACAAGAAAAATAATCTATAAAGGCTCAAAACAGGGATCAAGGGATAATATTTCACATAGGGATGGTCATTTACGCTAAAAGTGGACTAAAAATCTAAAATGGCCTATGATGCTTTCCTAACTGACTATCCTACAACCTAGGTAAGACTAATCGGGAAAGTTCTGATAACACACAAATAGAACTAAGTAGCATCTCACACACACATGGCATAGAGTCAATATTATAAGCTATGTTTTATCCGGTTCATGCAATTGTTAGTAGGTGATTATCATGTCCCTAATCTCAATGCATAGCAAGATCCACAATGTTCACATATCTATACATTCAAATGGTTCTTAAAATTTTTTTTGGAGGGTATCATTTTTCTCAAAAATCAATAAAAATATGACAAGTTCCCTAATTACTTAGAAATCTCCTAATTACAAAAAACACAAAATAATATAAAAAACACAATACAACACAAATTTGAACCTAGACATTCTAGTTCTACAACCATACCATGGCTGAAAGGAAAAGAAGCACGACAACAAAAACCCGCAACGGCTATGGTATATCCTACTCCAAGTAAAAACTATGCACTATCCCTAATATGTTAAAATAATATAAAATATAAGGAATGAGGAAATACCTGGGATGCACTAAGCATCCATGTCATGATCTTCCCCAGATGGGGGTATATCCACTGGCAGAGGCCATGGTAGTGGCGGTGCACTATGAGAAGATGCACCCACAGCTATCTTGGCACGTGTCTACCTATTACCAAACATAGTCTCCATCAAATCATGGCTGGCCCTTATCAGGGCTTACTCATATGGCCTGTTTGGATTCTGCAGGTCCTTCTCTCGGCCGCCTCTCTTGGTCCTAATTATGGGGATTGCCACATCATCCTTCACAAATAAATAAATGTATATAGGACCATACAGAGGTGATGGCTGAACAACTAGGGATACAACTGGAGGGATGAAAGATATGTGGCTCTCAGTGAGAGAGAAAACCTCTGCTCTAAGTAGGTTTTCCTCGTCCCTAATGACTCCTAGATTTGGAATCTCAATCCTGCTCAATAGGGCCCATACATGACCCTTAAAAGAATCTATCTGTGAGTGTAAATTTGCTCGTAGCTCTAACATAGTAGCCCAGTGCACAAACTGTTGCCTAGCCTCTGTCGTCTCTAGTGTAGTCTAGACTCATTGCTGGATTTTCTCATATAATGTCACCATCTTGATCTTAACAATCAGTAGATAAGTGGCCATCACCTTTATTCTCTCCTCAACATCTGGTATATCAAGCACACTGGCCTCTATAACAACATCATCATCATTAGTGTCTATCAAAGACACCACTCGCATATTATTTGGCTGCTGCACTGTCATTCACACATCAAAAACTACTTACTCATCATTTAGTTTCAAGGTGATATCCCTCAAGTCCATATCAATCAACACCCTACCAATTGGTAAGGTCTACCTAATATAATGGGGTCTTGAAAATTCATATCATAATCAATAACCATGAAATCAGTGGGGAACATAAAGAATGCCACCTTTACTTCTACATCACACAAAACACCCACAGGTTTCTTCATAAATGAGTCAGCCATCAATAACTTTATGGATATAGTTTAAGTTCCCCCATCCTTAATAGCTTTTACGCACTCAGTGGTATCATATTTACTCATGATCCTAAGTCATATAAAGCCTGTTTAACATTAAAAGGCCCAATAAAACATGGAATGGTGACTACTCCAGGGTCCTCTTTCTTTTTTACTAATGGTAAGAAAAGGGTCGCACTAAAAGGGTGAACATGATCATTCTGATCGATAACCCAATCCTCACCACTATCACACTCAAAATCATCATCACCCCATATCGACCTCTCAAACTCCTCCTCAGGTGTCTCATATCTCTCAGTGCTATTAATCTTCAACTACTTAATAGTAGGTACATGGGGATCATCAATAGTGGTTCCATAATTAGTGATGATAGCTAGATAATGACTGATATTGAAGGATCTTGCACCATGTTACTTAGAACGGTACTCGACTGCCTTTGATGAAGAGTGGCAGACATCTACCCAAACTGATGCTCTAACTACTTGATAGCCATTTCATGAGACTAAACCTTTTGGTTCAAACCTAAAATATCAACCTTGATCTCCTTAAGGCTAGCCTCCTAAATTTCTTGCCCTTTCACCAGCTTGGTCAATATTTCTTCCATTTTTGATGTTCGTATCTCATCTTCCAAGTAAAATATACCTATCTCCCTTCTCCTTATAATCATCTCTCCATCTTTAGTCAATGTCTCTGTCTCTACTGCTGTCTCTATATCTGCAATCATAGTAGTTCCGACCTTTGTTTCCTTGCCTTTAGGCTCAAAACTTCGCCATAGGATGATCCAGATAGTTTGCTTCCTTCTCTAATTTTGGCTCATAAGCTTTGGAAGCTGAACCCTATGCTCTTACTTTGTTACTTTATCGAAACTTGCTGCTGCAAACTATATTTCTAGCAACCCAAGAATCAGTTCTTAGAAGTGCAATCTCTTATTCTACTATATCATCAACAACTTTCTAGTTGTAGGAGGAACCAATAGCTTATATGCTAGATCCCCTCTCAGCCTCCCGAGTTTACCACCTTTGGTTAGTGAGAGAGATCTAATTTAGCATCTCCAAAGCCATCTTCCAACATAGTCTCATAAAAGCTCTTTTAGAGATGGTGTCTACCATGGCTCTGGAATTAATATTCATAGCTTGGTAAAATATCTTCAGTAAGATCATCCCTAAAAGTTGAGGGTTGGGAACCATACTCAGCTTCTTCTTGAACCCAAACCAAGCCTCGTACATAGATTCTGACCATAGCTACCTAAAATGGTAGATCTCATCCTTAAGCTGCAACATCCTGGATGGAGGAACTAACCTATTTAAGAATTTCCTGCGCAACTTATTCCATGTAGTGATAGATCCTTTTGGTAGTTCCCTTAGCTATAAATATGCTTCTCCAGCAAGTAAGAAGGGGAAGAACCTCAGTCTAAGTTCTTTTTTATTCACCCTTGTATTTGTATATGAACTTTAGACCCTGATGAAATTTGCAAGGTGCATATTTGCATCATTTGTAGGCAAACCCGCAAATACACATTTAGATTAAAGAGCTGGATCAGTTTGCTCGTTATGTCAAACTTAACCTTGGGGGTAAAATAGGAGGGATAATGGCTACAATCTCTATCAGATCAACGTACCTATATCTTATTTATCATCCTCATATGGTTGCACATGGTGATACATTGCAATCACTTGAGGATGACCTCCTCTAACTCTATTTTGATTTTCACCGAATGCTGCTCGGTGATCTGCTTTTTGTCTCTTCTCATCTAGAACTACCTCCCTAGCTATCTACTGAGCTTTTTATGCTCCCTTCCACTCATTAGTGGATTATGCTAAAAAGACCCCCGTCTGCTGATCTATAATGTCCTAAACTTCTTCATAAAGAGGGAAGGCATATCACCATGAACCCCTTTAGAAATATCAGATCTTTTCAGTTCCGTCATCTTACTAGGTGTTTATTGGATATTCTCTGGATTTTAATTCAATGGGAGTAAGGGATTTCCTCTACTCTGTGTGCTAGGCATACACTGACGAATACCCAACTAAGAACAAAAAAGAAAACCCATAAATTGCAACAACCTTAATTAACAAATCAACACCATATTCCCCGGCAACGACACCAAAATTTGATAATGCCCAAGCTACACCATTACTCTTAAGATTATGCAGTCACTTTATAAATAGTAACCAACAAAGGTTGGGGTCAAATACTAAGGGAATACATAGAACTGTGGCTCTCAGCTATTACAATCAACGGGCAAAATTGGAAAAGTAAATTGGGGGATTTGAGTAACAATTTGGAACAAATAGCTAATATAAACTTCAAATGTAATCACTCATCCATGAACAGTATGATTGTGTTCCCCATGGCTTCTCAACTTTGTAGGCTTATTTTTCTTTGTTGAACCGAATCGATACCTTGCACGCAAAATTTGATAAGTTATGTACCATTAACAGTGTTTTGGATGAGCTGATGGATTTAACCCTTTACCTTTTGAGTCTAAGGATGTTTCCTTACTAACCCTTGTCTTGATCCCAGTTAACTATTACCTTTTGAGTCTCTAGTTATTAGATGATCGCTAACTATCTTACTTAGATAATACCTAGTAGCGTGGATCGATAACTAAACTTTAAATTACTGTTGTAATTATCTTTTCCTAGTCACAACTCTTCTTTTGGAGTAAGTAACAATAATAGAGGTTGGATCTTAACGTTTGCAACCACTAAGATAGCTTTTAACGTGAAGACAATACAATGTATGCATGGGTATCGGTTCAGAACAACAGTAACACTTCCTCTACTTTGTCAATCTACCAGGGTTTCCACAACCATAAATAAGGGTTTTTAGCCACTCATGCTTATGAAAGAATCAACAACATTCATGATTGAAAGCATAAGATCAATTACAATAATCACAACTAGAAAACCCTAAACTTTAACTGAATTAATCAGCCAAAATCAATACAAGAGAATTCTAAGATAAAATCGAATCTTAGAATCAAAATATGCTTGTAAAAATCAAGAGTGCATTCCTTCTACTAAAACCACATAAATAGTATTTATAGTACATGAGGAAACACTAAAATCAAATCTCGAATGAAAAAGGACAAAAAAAGGTCGGTGGCCACTTATCTTTGTCCACATGCGTCCTGTCCTTGGGTGCATAAGCCATATGCATCCTGAGGCTAGGCGCATGTAGACACCTACATATGCCAGAAGAAATTCCTGCACCTTATGCTCTCAGGATTATGGACTTCTGGCACTTACCTTACCTACTTGCAGTCCACATGTGCTACCTGCAGTCCATATATTGACATAGATAAGTGTTAGGTGTTTCTTTTCATCTTTTCCCTCTTTGGATCTTCAATCTCGATACTTACCTTGGTCTTATACAGACCACATGTGCTACTTGTGGTCCACATGTAGACATAGGTAAGTGCCAGGCCTTCCAATACTTGCAACCAAGATTCAAATCTTCAACTTTTATCATTTGCTTTGGTCAGGTACATTCAAAAAGTGTCATGAATACACAAAATTGATCAAGTAGCGAAAAACTCCATTTTTCATTCTCAATACAAAAAAGGAGTCAAATTGTGGGGGTTAATTTTTTAGTTTGCGGGGGTTTAAAACCCCGCAAAATGTAATTGCGGTGGTTCTCAAAACCTCCAGAATATGAGCCGTCACAAACGAGTTGCAATAGCTTTTTTTTGACTCCCATAATTACTTTGCGGGGGTTATTTTGAGGTGGTTACAACCCCCGTAATTAATTTGCGGTGGTTATTGACCCCTGTTATTCTAAATTTAATTTTTTTAATAATAAATTTTTATTTAAAACATGCGGGGGTTAAAACCTCCGCAATTATTATTTTTTTTTAAAAAAATTTAGTGGGACCCATCAATTTTCAATAACAAATTTTAAATTTTAATTTTAGCTGAAATTTAATTTTTCCTTTAGGCATAACCTACAATCCAATATTTATTAATTCATATATCATTAACACAGCATGACTAATTAAACATTATAATTCACAATAATCTCAAAAATACATTAAACATTAAACTTCAAAAATTAAATTTCCAATATTAGCATCTTCAAACTCCAAATTTTCAACATTAACTAGTATCTTCAAATTCCAAAATCAAATTTAAACACAAAACCTTTAATATTCTAAGATTCGCTCCAACCACACAATTACATAATCATAATTGAATATTAAAGACACTTTGCAAAAAATCAACGACTGTCTTATGGATCACTATTATCACGTGGTCTTCTTGCATCCATGGGCGAAATGAGTCCACTAGCCGCATCACTTGACTACATAAAAATGCAAAGTATAAAACCAATCTGATAAACTTTCAGTCCTTATTATATTTATGTCTACGTACAACTAAAAAACTTCATAATAAATATAAATAGATCAATCACAAGTTCACAATTTCAAGTAACTACACTTAATAATTTTCAAATAACTTATTTACTAATACACATTTCAAGCCACTAAACTCAAACCATTTTCAAATAGCTAATTGACATTTTAAGTCACTATACTTAACCATTTTGAAGTAACTACACTTAATTATTTTCAAGTCACTAGTACACATTTCAAGTCACTACACTTAACCATTTTTAAATAACTAGTAGATATTTCAAGTCACTACCCTTAACCATTTTCAAATAACTAATTCACATTGCAAGTCACTACACTTGACCATTTTCAAAACACTACATTTAACAATTTTCAACTCTCTAATTCACATTTCAAATGACTAAACCTAACCATTATCAAGTCATGAATTCACATTTCAAGTGCCAACACTAAATCAATTTCAAGTCATGAATTCACATTTTCAAGTGATTACACTTTACTAATTTCAAAACACAAGTTCACCTTTCAAGATGCTAATCCACTTCTCAAGTGACTACACTTGATCATTTTGAAGTCACTAGTACACATTTCAAGTCACTAGTCACCTTTTCCTATTTTTGTTTTCTCACTTTTTAAGAGTTTGATAACAATCAGAAACAAAAATTTCTGTTTTTGATTCTAAAAAGGGGTAGATTCTTGTTAAAACTGTGAGATACATAATTAAAATAATGGTAACGCTTAATATTGTCTTTTTCATAAAATAATGGTGATAATGAGTCAAAAGAAATTGAAATTTTGGTCAAAAAGACATTTGTTAGTACAAAGCTACATAATGAATTCCTAGGAACAGTTGGAAAATTAGCAAACTCCACACTTCTACCCATGTTTTTGTGTGTGCATGCGTATAAATTTCAATATTAGATGTGTAAGCATGGGCACACACAAGTTTACCTAATCCACTACCAATTTTACTCAATGTTGCGTTAGTGCAGCAATTTAATGGTAGATCTGGGAGCTAACCCACAACGAGATAGTTCTCAACACTTCCTGCTTGAAACAAAAATTAGTAGACCACACCTTAGTAATAATCACCCTTCTATTCATGGTGTAAGGTCTAGAAAAATCAGTTTCGTTCATTGATAATTATTTTTGTCAACATTTGCATCCTAAAAAATAGATTTAAGGTAAAATGTCATCATCTTGTTCTTTCTCCCATCCCCTTCCAAGACATGTTTAGGTAAGATGGATGATGTTCTACATTGAAGTTTTCTTACACTAATAATTACTTTAAACTACTCTTATTGTTCCAAAACAGATAAGAGATTAAGATGTTTGAAAGCTATACGAAAAAATAATATGTTGCAATCTTTCTCATATTAATATGATGAAATATTTAATTTAGGATGCAATCCTTCTCAAATGTTGACAATAATAATTATCGATGAAAAAAAATCAGTAGGCCACACCTAACTTGTTTGCATCAAACTATCCAACCCAAGCTTAATACTAAGAACGACAACAAATAGCAAAGACCAGAGCTTAATACTAAGAATGATAACAAATAGGACTTATTATAGGAGCAGTAGTGTAGTGTTAGTAAGGAAGGATACCTGGCAAACAGAGAGGTAAATTGTTCATGCTCGATCCAGGGGATATGTATAGACGAAATTAAAATGAATCCCTTGGGACTTTGCCCGATCCAACGACTGGTGGTAGAGGTGAGGTTGACGTCCATGGATGGTGCAGCAGTGGCACTGGAAAGGGGAGGGTGATGAAGGAGAAACTAATGGAGGAGAGGGATGACCGATGATGGAGGTTGAGAGAGGAGGGAGATAGAGAGAGAAAGAAAAGAGAAGGGGGTGGAGGCTGTTGTGAAGAGATTAGGGTTTGGGGGTTGATTTTTTTCTTTAAAGGTAAGTAAAAGGCTTTTGATCTCATTCGTTAGATCAATTTTGATCAACGGCTGAGATTTAAAAATTTGAGAATTGGTTAGAATTGAGAATAAAAAATAGAGGGGTTTTTTAACCCCCACAAATATATTTGATGAATATCGGGGGTTAAACCCCCCGCAAATTTATAAATTTTAGCGGCAAGTTTTTAACCCCCGCAATTCATATAATTTTATGGGGGTTAACATAGACCTCGCAAAAAAACTTCTGAAAATTTATAAATTTTAGCGGCGAGTTTTTAACCCCCGCAATTCATATAATTTTACGGGGGTTAAAATAACTCCCGCAAAACCCCCCCACAATTAAACTCATTTTTTGTTGTGCCTTTTCACGAACTAAGCATCCAAAACCTAGTTTCCTGCAAAATATACCCAGAACACATCATATCTAACAAAACAACCTAAGAAACATACATATTTTTATAGTTTTAAGCATCTAAAGTACTATATTTCTGTAGCATATTAGTTTTTCTACCCTATCCAGTGGTGGGCTAGGGACTATCCCAGGACCCACCTGGGTTTATTTCTTCTTTAGTGCTTAAAGATGCATTAGTTTAGGTCTTGGTATTAGTTAGTGGTGCACTGTATGATGGTTCATAGTCTATAAACCAGATTGGTACTAAGGCAGGGGTGCAACCTTTAGCTATGGCTCTCAGATTTAAGGTCCCTCCTTCACTGATGGTTTCTCAGTTGGTAATTTCTCAGTTGATGGTTGACCAGCCTGCTATGTCTATTGAGAAGTAAATGATACTAGGTAGATTCTTGAGATTGGCTCTGCCTAGGTCTTTTGGTGCACTGGGTGAGGATGCTTATGAGTTCCTGATTACAAACGAGGATAGGCTTCATAATTTAGGCCTATTTGATACTCGTGGTGTGGATTACACTATGTTTTAGTTGGACTTGGCAGCTCAACATTGTTGGAGATGTCATCTTGATTCTAAGTCAGGTGGATCTACCCTATTTACATAGACTCAATTCTCTGAGATCTTCTTGGAGAAGTACATGCCTTGCAGTTTTAAGGATCATTTAATGGGACGTGGAGAAGTACATGCCTCATAGTTGTAAGGATCGTTAGAGGAAACATGGAGAAGTACATGCCTCATAATTTTAGGGATCGTTTGAGGGATTAATTTTCGAGGTTGGAGTAGGGCTCCATGACTATTATAGAGTATGAGTCTTAATTTCATGAGTTTTCTAGCCATGCTACTTATATTTTGACTACTGAGTATGAGAGGTTTCATTACTTTATTCAGGGATTGAGACTTTCTCTTTGCATATCTACACTTAGTTTGGTTGATGTGGGTAGATTTTGCTAAAGTATCTAATGATGCTCAAGGTATAGAGGAGATGAATTGCGAGGACCATGGGGGAAATGATAAGTAGTTGTGATATTAGGGTGGTTTTAATGCGAGATATAGTGTCTCACAGTTATGAAGTAGTGGGTTTTTAGGGTAGGTACCCTCTACGTCAGTCATATCAACATTAAATTTAGTCTAGTAGACTCATTAGGATGTATTTTAGATTATTAATAGATGCTAGTTTAGTTATAGTGAGCATCCTGGGTAGAGTAGTGGTCAACTTTTGAGGGGTTCATTTTCTAGTTATCCTAGTCGTGGTGGTTATTCTAAGTTAATAGGATATTTTGGTTTCTGAAAAATGCTCGAGGCATGTTATGGTTGTGGGGCTTTTGGCCATTTCTCGAGAGAGTGTCCTGGTCATGGAGCGATGGTTCCTTTAGCTTAGAGTGCATTATTTTGGCAATTCTGCCCCAGCTATAGGTGGCATGATGATCATTGGGATGGTCCCCAAGGTGCTCGTAGAGGTCCTCAGTCAAGTAGGATAGAAGATCTGTTAGTAGCCAATCCAGGTAGCGAGCGTGGTTAGTTCTATATCGTACCGGCTAGACCTCAGGCTGATTCTTTGAATATTGCTATCGCAGGTAGGATATTAGTGTGTAGTCAGACGTAATTTTATTTATTTAATCCATAATCCACTTATTCTTATGTGTTTGCTTATTATGCCCTGTGGTTAGTATTATCTTTGGATTTGTTATCTATGGCATTATGTATATCTGCTCTCGTGGGTGATTCGATTATAGTGGATTGGGTTTATAGATCATATGTTGTGATAGTTCGAGAGTTTGATACTCAGGTTGATCATATTATGTTAGATATAGTAGATTTTGATTTGATTCTGGGCATGGACTGGTTATCCCACTATCATGTAGTCTAGGATTATTTTTCCAAGACGACTACCGTAGCCATTCCTAGCATACCCTTAGTTCTATGATAGGAAGCTATTAGTCACAAACTGAGGGGGATTATTTCTTATATTTGGGTTAGGAGACTTATTTCGAGGGGTAGTGAGTCTTATCTTGCTTACATTCTTGATGTTAGTGTGGAGAGTTCGTCACTTGACTTTTTTCTATCGTATATGATTTTCTTGATATTTTTTCTACAGATCTACGTGGTCTTACTTCTGATCGTGAATCGAGTTTATTATTGATATTAAGTTGGGCACCTAACCTATTTTTATGGCATCTTAACATATGATTCCTATCGAACTTAAAGAGCTGAATTCTTAGCTTTAGGACCTTATTGGTATGGGTCTCATTAGACCGAGTATGTCTTCTCGGAGAGATTTTTTTGTTTGTAAAGAATACAGATGGTTCCATACATATGTGTATTGATTATAGGCAGCTTAATAAGGTGGCGATGAAGAATCGATATCCTATACCTCATATTGACAATTTATTTGACCAACTTCTGGGTGTAGCGGTGTTCTTTAAGATCAACTTGAGGTTTGGATATGATCAGTAGAGGATTTAGGTTGAGGATATCCCAAAGATAGCCTTTAGGATCCAATATAGTCATTATGAGTTCCTAGTGATGTCTTTTGGGTTGACCAATGCCTAGCCACATTTATGGATTTGATGGACCGTATGTTCAGGACTGTAACACCCCGTATTTTGGGCTAGAACAAAAACCATCTTTCCTACTCATAGATGTTCCAAAAGCCATAAATCCTATGCAAATTTGGCATGTTAATCAATTATGTAGTGTGGGAACCTATTTGAGCACGAGTCGAGATCATAGAGGTCCCTTAACTCAAGGACTAGTTAAAAGTTTTCCTATAGTTCAAGTTTTTGTGAGCATCAAAACTTGGAACAACTTCAATCGACCATAACTCCTTTTATATGATGAACTGAGTGGCCTACTATATATCAAATGAAATTTCTTTGAGTTCTATTTCCAACACCACAAATTTTGCCAAAATATGATATCAAAGAAAAAAGTTATGCCTATTTTACTCCAGTATATCATCCTGGCAACTGAGTGACGATAATTCTGACGGCTTGTCACAAATCTGACGACTTGTTAGAATATGTCGTCAGCGTTAGGCAAAAACCCATCAATTTCAGCTCCCAGGTGAAGACAAAATCTGACGGCTTGTCACAGATCTGAAGGCTTGTCAGCCTTGGTCGTCAGCTGAGAATTTCAGCAACTGGGCAGTGATTTCGTAGGGGTATTTTGGTCCTTTCCTAACTCCAAAAACCTTTCACACGAATTAAATCACCCCTTAAGTGTTATTAATCAATCATTATCAGTTTTATAACATCAAAAACTTCCTCTTCACTCTCAAAATAAGATCAAATTATGGTTTTCTGCAAGAACAAGAAATTCAAGAAAATCAAGCCTTAAGTTCAAGATCTCCAAGAAACAAATGAAGATCCAAGTTTCATCTATCAAAATCTACGTTCCAACTTTCAGATCTTATAATTTAAGGTACTTGGGGTTTATCTTAAAAACTACATGGGCTTAAAACCATTAGAGCTTGATTTTAAGATTTTTATGCATGAATTTCAAAGGGGTTTTGAAATCTATGTTCTAAATTACGTACTCCGAATGTTTTAATGTTACTATTATTTTGACCTTGTGCTCCTATCTCCTAAATTGATTTACATGTATACGTATATGTATGGGGTTTGAGATTTAAGATTGTTGAAGAGCATAAATTATGAACTCCCTCTCTTGTATTAGATTAAAGTTTGTGATTTTGTTGGAAAAAAATTGAAATGCATATTTTATGATCTGAAAGATGTTTTCTCAATGTCCTTGTACTTGAATATGATTTTGAATTGTTGAGAGGGTGTTTTTTCATATAACTATGAGATGTTGAAGAAAAAGAATTGCATGAGATTGAGACTTTTAACATAACCACCTTTGTTTACTGAATCATTGATAAAGAGAATTAACTGCATGGTTTTACATGAGTTTCTTGAAAGGATTGTTGATATGGTGGTCCTGAATTTCATGATTTGAAAATGGAGATATAAATTTCTATAAATGGCTCAGAGAATATGACTTGCAAGTTAATGGTATGACGATACCATATATGTGTATATGCCATGATAGAGTTAAAGATTTCAGAGTATATTTTTAGAGCATGCATGTTTAAATAACTAAAAATGGGTATAAAGAGGGTTAGGTGGTTACCCGAAGAAGACATAAGTTCAAGTAAATCTTAGCCTGAAACCGCATTTGTCGATACGGGTAGATTATTATTGTACGCTGGCGACATCTGTATGTCGTAGTATATTTGGAGACTCCGTCCCTTGCGGCACACTCTGATTAGGGGCTTGGCTGCCGAGTTAATGGCAGATCCCATATGGCCCATGGGATTATAGATTGTAGGGTACACCACCTAGCACAGAAGTAAGACAAAGAGTGTCACAGATTTCAGGTGTTTTCACAGAGTCTTTTAAAATACCCTTGTGATTTCTTAGTATATGATATGTTTATTAACTGCTTTAAATTTATCTCATATATGTTGAATATAAATGATTATTTTTTATTTGTTCTGCATACCAGTACATCTGTATTGACCCCTCTCCCCTACCTTTCAGGTTCTAAGGCTCAGTCTAGGGGTCCAGATAAGCAGTAGATAATTCAGACAGAAGATTAGATTGTATAGTGGTGAGCCTTCTCTATTCCAGAAGGCCTGTCCTTTTAGATTATGTCAACTATTAATGTTTTGGTCTGCTGGGGTCCTTGTCCCAGTTTTCAGATAGTTTTCAGATTTTCATATAGTAGAGATTTCACAGACTGTTCTAGATGTTGTTTAGTTGATTTTGAATTTCATTCCTTATTGTTAAACTTAATTCAGAGTATGACCATGTATTTGTATTATATCAAAGTTCGGCATTTTCTTTTATTATATGAATGTTGTGCATGACTACCAGATAGAGTAGGACGTTCGGGCCTTCATGGTTTAGGATTTTCGTCATGGCTAGGCCCTAGTTTTGGTCGTGACAAACTTGGTATCAGAGCACGGTTCATAGTCCTAGGGTGTCTGCGAAATCGCGTCGGGTAGAGTCTTGTTTATTGGTGTGTAGCGCACCACACTTATAAGCATAAGGCTACAAGGTGTTTAGGAATGTCTATCTTTCTTCATGTTCTAGTTTGTGCTATAGAGTCAGAATGTTCCTCTTTCATACTCTAATTCGTTCTATGGTGTCGCCCATACGAAAGTAAAGTCATCTCAATTCTTTCCTTGCTTTGATGTGCTCATATATGTCTTATGATTGGGGTGATTCAAGTGCAAAAGTTTAGAGTCTAAATGGTATGGTCCTTTCTGATTGAGTCATATAAGATTTTTAAATTGTGTAAGGGCTTCATAAGAGGTCATTAGTGCGTACCTCAGCGAGTGTTTATTTTAGTGTGAACTTTGATTCCGATGAAATCATGCTTTTCAGCTGGTGGTATTAAGAGTATTCAGTCCTTTTCAAAATTTATGTTACAGATGGTATGCTTAAGGGGGAATAATGTGTAGCAGAATGTTATAACTATATTTCCACCCGAGTAGTAGTACAAGTTAAAGTGTTGGTGTCATGACCTATTGGTAGTAAGATTAGACTAAGAGGTTGGGGATGTGAAGTCACAAGGTTAGAAGTCAGAGTGAGGGTGACTTTTGTGTAGATAAATGTATTTAGTTGAATAATCGATGTTCGAGGATGATTTACATCTTTATAGTGATAGACTAATGTGGTAGCTAGTAGCATGTATGGATTGTATGGTAGTCTGTGGGGGAAGTATTTGACTCAAATTTATATTTATATAGAGTAAGATGCGTATTCTTAGATCATTGAATATTGTGTGTCAAGTTTCTATCTCTTGTAATCTTGTTATCATTGTGTTGTTCTAAGTAAAAGTCTAGTGAAGCTGTGTGAGGCCTATTTTGACTCACTAGCAACTTATTGTTCATCCTGTTGTTCTGGTGTTGGTTGGAACTAGGGTTTAGAAGCGTAATGGCACAAAAAGTGGTAAGGGAAATTTATTGAATATATGTATAGCAGAATCTTTTTGCATGAGATTAAGTGGGTAATGAAGTGATACGTCCTTGTGTGTTAGTTTAGTAGAACGTAGAGAAGGAGTTATTTATTTAGGTGAATTATTGTTTGCTTGAAGTATGAAAAGAGTTGTTGATGGTGTTTGTTGTGCAAGAAGAGTATAGGTTATTAATGAAGGTACTTGGTGTATGAGTGTTGTTAATTTAGGCATCCCTGAGATTGCAAGAAGGAGTTTAGTTGAAACTTATAGAGTTATGGACTAAGTTTAGCTGCATAAAAAGGGTAGATAGTAATGGTGTGTAGAAGGAGGATGTGTTAATGGATTGTGAATAGGATAGGCTATATGATTATGATCGATTATTATTGTTATGGAGTTCTAGTGTACTAATGTTTCTTAATGTCTTACTTCATAGTTTCCAAGTGAGAATTATGTGTAAATTGGGTTGTAAATCATGTTTAGCACTAGACATTAAGTTTGAACAGTTGATGGCCATGGAGGTGGATGTAATGATTTCTTGGTTAATGATACTATTTATATGGAAGTGATCTAATAGGCTTGAACAGTGTATGCAAGAGCTTAAGTTTATTTGATTCGTAATGAAGTATGATGTTGTAAGTATGATGTAGAAGTATGCCCAAGGTGATATAAGGTTGCGGTATTTTTCTAAGGTTATTACATATTATGTGTGGCTAGTTATACCATTGAGTTGCTAGGTGGAGAAAGACTAGTTAGATGGTATATGGTGTTCTAAATAGCCAAGTTGAGGAATTTTGATTGATAGTGTTGAGCCTTTTGATATGATCTTGATTCTCATAGTAGAGAGATATAAGTTTAGAGTCATGATATTGGTGTGCTATGACGGATGTATTATGGTTCATCAAAGGCTTGGTGATATCCATGCTAAGTTTTAGAAGCTAAGATTGAGTTCTTGAAGGTTGAGCTCATAGAAATAAGAGTTGAAGCATTAAAGGGTGTGCACTCTGAATATGGGGATACTTATAAAGATCCAAAGTAAGTAAGTGTTCCAGTATTATGTGATGAATATTGGGGCTATAGAATGATAGAGTGAGTCTCAGAAGGTGGTATTAGCAGTGGGTTTTCCACTTCCAGGTGTAGTCATTTGGGTTAAGTTCTATTAATCACATGTATTGTCGTATTCCAGACACCAGAGTGCAGTGAGTGTAGTTCAGTTTAGAGTCTAGTAAGGGATCTCTCAAACTTAAGATGATGGCTTAAAGCTAAGGGGGAGATGATAGAACATGTAATCAAGCTAGGCTCTTAGATTCTAGTAGTGATGCCAGTATGATATGGAACACTAGAAAATAAGGGTGAGGCTCAACCCATTCTCATTTCAGTATTTTTTTTAGTTATCCCAATACCTACTCATGCCTTACATTTCACTTCCATGATCATGGTTCATGTTCATGCATATGATAGAAAATCATGTGCTCTTCCAATTCCTAAATGAGGAATTCCAGTTCATTCACCAGTCGAAATCATATTTCATAAGTTATGAACTCCAAATTGAGGTAATGCAGCTCATGACTCATGTACTTACACTTTTAAGTGTGCTCAATTCCCATAACTCATTCTACACGCCAAATGATTGGTGAGATTCAGCTTATAGCTAGGTATGCCCTCAATTCAGATTACTTTGATGAATCCCTGATGTTCGCTGTTCCTTAGGCCTCAGTTAAGTATCAAGTCTCGTATAATATCCTTCCATGCTTCAAGGTCTTATGTTCTAACGTTTTAGTGACTCTTCCTTATGTAATGATAGTGGTGATGAGTAGATGTTTCTTGTTGATGAAAGATCATTGCATGCTTGTCTTAGATAAGACCATAAGTGTGAAGTAAGATTTGGGGCCAAGTCTTTGATACATGTGATGGTTAGTGGAAATTTGTGTGTGTATGTTCTTGGGATAGTGCGTGGGAGTTATATTGGCAATGGTTTAAAGACTATGTGAAATATGTATTTACGGGTGTTTGCCTTCAATTTCATATGTGGTTATAATGATAGGCTTGAATGACATGTTGGGATTTAAGTAGAGGAACGTAATATGTGCTAGTAAATCCATAGTAAAAGTTCAGAGTTAGTCATCATTGAAGTGGTAAGGCACGTTATGTTTAAGGTGTGATCTCTAAAATGATATAGAAGACTGAATTATATGGTTTAGACTAGTATCATTGTGCAGCATGTTGTATTTTGTGGTTTGGAGTTAGGCTTGATCGCGGTGAGAGGATTTAAGTCACTTTAGACATTAGTAGAAAGATTTATCAATGCCCATATGAGAATTTTAAGTTGAATCGATTGAGCATGGTATTTAAGGGGAATAGTATAGTTAAGGGAGTATTCGGGAAGTGTGCTAATCTAGAAATTAAGAAGTTTCATTGCCTAAGGCCTAGTAATTCTACCCTAGTTTATGAGTTATATGTCTATATTCCATGCTATAGAGTAGTGTCAATGTTTTGATTCCTTAGTCAGATGCCTGGTGTAGATTGTACCCAAGATTCTTTTGATCCCTAATGTTACTAGAACTTCCTTAGAAAGAGTGTTGAAGAGATACTCTAGTTAAGCATAAGTTTCCAAGTATAATTCAGTCTGTATAGCCAACAATTCAGTTTAACAGTCAGGCAGACAAGTTACTGTGGTTTTCCACCTTTTCACCCAGCCCTACTATCCGAAGTTTCAAGTGTATAACCATCACCAAGAGATAATCTATTCCATCCATGTTAATTGTGAATTCAGTTCATTCAAAGCATCATGTTTCAGATTCAGCTATCTATGCATGACTCGGTGCATAAGAGTTCAGCGCATAATCTCAAAATTTTCCAAGTATTTCATCTCAGACAGTGTAATACCCATGTATGATCTAAGTCTTGTTATCTCATGATTCGTACTTGCATAAGTTATAACTTCCAAATTCAATATATATGATTGGATAATGAATATTTCAAGGGAATCCTAAATTCTCAGAATGAATCAGCTCCTTGAAGCAAGTAAAGTCAAATCAACACATAATTCAGTTTCATGAAAGAAGTTTAAATATTTCAGATCAGTTATATCCTTTATTAGAAGACACATCATGTCTGATTTATTTCATACCTTTAAGTTTCAACATTCCTACCCATTATTCGGGGATGAATGATCCGAAGAGGAGGATAATGTAATACCCCTCATTTTGGGCTAGAATGAAAACTATCTTTACTACGCGTAGATGTTCCAAAATCTATAAATCCTATGAAAATTTGGCATGTTAATCAATTATTTAGTGTGTTAACCTATTTGAGAATGACTCAAGATCATAGAGGTCCCTTAACTCAAGGACTAGTTGAAAGCTTTCCTATCGTTCAAGTTTTAGTGAGCGTCAAAACTTGGATCAACTTCAATCGACGATAACTCCTTGTATATGACAAAATGGATGACCTACTATATATTAAATGAAATTTCCTTGAGTCCTCTTTACAACTCCACCAATTTTTCCAAAATCCGATATCAAAGCAAAATATTATGCCCATTTTACTCCAGCATATCAGCCTGACAACTGAGTGACAACAATTCTGATGGCTTGTCACAAATCTGACGAGTTGTCAGAATATGTCGTTAGCCTTAGGCAGAAACCCATCAATTTCAGATCCCAGGTGATGACAAAAGCTGACGGCTTGTCACAGCTCTGAAGGCTTGTCAGCCTTGGTCGTCAGCTGAGAATTTCAGCAATTAGGAAGTGATTTCGTAGGGGTATTTTGGTCTTTTCCTTACTACAAAAACCTTTCACACGAATTAAATCACCCCTTAATTGTTATTAATCAATCATTATCAGTTTTACAACATCAAAAACTTCCTCTTCACTCTCAAAATAAGATCAAATTAGGGTTTTCTCCAAGAACAAGAAATTCAAGAAAATCATGCCTTAAGTTCAAGATCTCTAAGAAACAAATCAAGATCCTGGTTTCATCTATCAAGATGTAGGTTCCATCTTTCAGATCTTATAATTTAAGGTACGTGGTACGTGGGGTTTATCCTAAAAACTACATGGGCGTAAAACCAGTAGAGCATGATTTTAAGATTTTTATGCATGAATTTCAAAGGGGTTTTGGAATCTATGTTCTAAATTACGTACTCCGAATGTTTTAATGTTACTATTATTTTGACCTTGTAGTCCTATCTCCTAAATTGATTTACATGTATATGTATATGTATGGGGTTTGAGATTTAAGATTGTTTGAGAGCATAAATTATGAACTCCCTCTCTTGTATTGGATTAAAGTTTGTGGTTTTGTTGGAAAAAAATTGAAATGTATATTTTATGATTTGAAAGATGTTTTCTCAATGTCCTTGTACTTGAATATGATTTTGAATTGTTGAGAGGGTGTTTCTTTATATAACTATGAGATGTTAAAGAGAAAGAATTGCATGAGATTGAGACTTTTAACATAACCACCTTTGTTTACTGAATCATTGATAAAGAGAATTAACTGCATGGTTTTACATGAGTTTCTTAAAAGAATTGTTGCTATGGTGGTCCTAAATTTCATAATTTGAAAATAGAGATATAAATTGCTCTAAATGGCTCAGAGAATATGACTTGCAAGTCAATGGTATGACGATACCATATATATGCATATGCCATGACAGAGTTAAAGATTTCAGAGTATATTTTCAGAGCATGCATGTTTAAAGAACTAAAAAATAGGCATAAAGAGGGTTAGGTGGTTACCCAAAGAAGACATAAGTTCATGTAACTCTTTGCCTGAAACCGTATTTGCCGATACGGGTAGATTATTATTGTACGCTGGCGACGTCTGTGTGTCATAGTATATTCAGAGACTCTGACCCTTATGGCACACTTGGATTGGGGGCTTGGCTGCCGAGTTAATGGAAAATCCCATATGGACGATGGGATTATAGATTGTAGGGTACACCACCTAGCACAGAATTAAGACAAAGAGTGTCACAGATTTTAGATGTTTTCACAGAGTCTTTTAAAATACCCCTGTGATTTCTTACTATATGATATGTTTATAAACTGCTTTAAATTGCTCTCATATATGTTGAATATAAATGATTATTTTGGATTTGCTCTGCGTACCAGTACATCTGTATCGAACCCCTCCCCTACCTCTCAAGTTCTGAGGCTTAGTCTAGGGGTCTAAATAAGCAGTAGATAATTTAGATAGTAGATCAAATTGTGCAGCGGTGTGCCTTCTCTATTCCAGAAGGCCTGTCCTTTCAGATTATGTCATCTATTACTGTTTTGGTCTACTGGGGGCCTTGTCCCAGTTTTCAGATAGTTGTCAGATTTTCATACAGTAGATATTTCCCAGACTATTCCAAATTTTGTTTAGTTGATTTCGGATTTCCTTCCTTATTGTTAAACTTAATCCAGAGTATGACCATATTTCCGTATTAGATCAAAATTCCACATTTTATTTTATTTTATGAATATTGTGCATGACTACCAGATAGAGTAGGACGTCCAGGCCTTCATGGTTTGGGATGTCCATCATGGCTAGGCCCTAGTTCGAGTCGTGACAAGGACTTATTTAGATTCCTCCGTGATAGTGTTCATCAATGATATCTTTGTGTATTTGAGGAGTAGAGAGGAACATTTGTAACATTTAAGGATTGTGTTCTAGACTTTGAGATATCATAGGCTTTTGCAAAATTCTCTAAGTGTGAGTTTTGGCTTGAATTGGTAAGAATCTTTGGGAATGTGGTGTCAAAGGATGGGATTATAGTAGACCCAATAACAATTGAGGCTATTCATAATTGGTACAGGCTTATATCTCCGCCTGAGGTTCATAACTTTATTTGGGTTGGCCAGTTACTATAAATGGTTCGTCGAGAGTTTTGCTACTATTGTAATGCGAATGACTAGAGTGACTCAGAAGGAGGTTCTTTTCCGATGGTCTAAGGAGTTTGAGTCAAGCTTTGGAAAGATCAAGGGATTTCTTACTTTATCTCCTATTTTGGCTCTTCTTATTAAGGGTGAGAGATTAACCATGTATTGTGATGCTTCAGGTGTTGGTTTGGGTTGTATGCTAATGCATAATAGTCTAGTTATTACTTATGCATCGAGGTATCTAAAGGTACATGAATGCAAGTACCCCACTCATGATTTAGAGTTGCCAGTTGTAGTTTTTGTACTTAAGATTTGGAGACATTATCTTTATGGTGTGCATTGTGAGATATCTATGGATCATCATAGTCTTCAGTATGATATGACTTAGAGAGAGCTTAATTCTAGGTAGCATAGATTGATGGAGTTGCTTTAGGATTTTGACATCTCTATTTTGTATCATTCAAGAAAGGAAAATGTGGTGACAAATGCCTTGAGCCGAAAGGCAGTGAGTATGGGTAGTTTGGTTTCTATCTAAGTTTCTTAGAGGTTATTGGTGCGAGACGTCTAGTCCTTAGCTAACTTGATGGTGTGACTTGATATTTCAGACCCTAGAAGGATTCTTGCTAGTGTTGAGGCAAGATCTTTGCTATTTAAGTAGATTTGTAGTCGTCAGTTTTAGGATATAAGACTTTGCATCATCCATGATAATGTGTCGAGTGGAGAGTCCAAGAGGGATACCATAAATTCTGTGGGTGTTTTGAGATTTGATAGCTGTATTTGTGTTTTGAGGGTTGATGACTCGATTCAATTGATTTTGCATGAGGCTTACAACCTTAGATGTTCTATTCACTCGGGTATAGATAAGATGTATAAAGATTTGAGGAAAAATTATTAGAGGAGTGGTTTGAAGAGAGATGTGGCAAACCTTGTAGCCCATTGCCTATATTATCAATAGGTGAAGGCCGAGCATTAGACACCTAGTGGCTTGAGTCAGAGGTTGCCTATTCCTAAGTAGAAGTGGGAGCAGATTACCTTGGATATTTTTAGTAGTTTGCCTTGCACCTCCTATTGTTCTTATGGTATTTGTGTCATTGTGGATCAATTGACCAAATTAGCACAGTTAATTCTTATTTATATGTCCTTCAGCATCGAGAAGTTAGTCCATACCTATGTTCGTGAGATAGTCTATTTTTATGGTGTGCCTATATCTATTATTTCAGATCAGGTTTTAGTGTTAACTTTTAGCTTTTCAGGAGGAGTTGGGTACTCAGGTGGATCTTAGTACAACCTTCCATCCCCAGGCTGATGTCCAGTTAGAGCGGACTATTCAGGTTCCTGAGGATATGCTCTGAGCTTATGTTATTGATTTTGGAGGTTAGTGGAAGTAACACTTAGCTTTGGCAGAGTTTGCATATAAAAATAGCGATTATCTAAGTATTGAGATGGTGCCTTTTGAGGCTTTGCATGGTAGGCGATGTTGTTATCCGATAGGGTGGTTTGATATCTCTAAGATTAGACTTCATGGTATTGACCTACTTCAAGAAATGTTTGATAGAGTCAGGGTGATTCAGGATAGGTTGAAGGAAGCTTAGAATAGGCAGAAGGCTTATACAAATCATAGATTTTGTGCCTTGAGATTTGGAGTTGGCGATCATTTATTTCTTCATGTATCACCCATGAAGGGTGTGATGAGGTTTAAGAGAAAGGGAATGGTCAACCCTAGATATATTAGACCCTTTGAGATTCTCTGCTCAGTTGGTGAGGTGTCTTATAAGTTAGCCTTACCCCTAGATTTTGCTGCTGTTCATTTGTCTTTTAATGTTTTCATCTCATGATTATACATTCCTAATGCATCTCATGTTCTTAGATAAACCTTAGTTCTATTGAAGGAGCGGTTGGCCTTTGTGGATGTTCATATTAGCCAGGGATATCAGGAGGTTGTGAACTAGATATATTCCATAGTTAAGGTTTAGTGGAGGCACAACTGAGTAGAGTAGGCTACTTAGGAGATTGAGAGCAAAATGTGAACCTAGTATCCTCACTTGTTCAAAACTTCAGGTACATCCTAGTCCTGTATTTTTGCAAACAGAACTTCTTTTAGTATTGTGATGGTCCTCCAGGTCATTTTCTGCCTTTAAATTGATTTTAGTTGTTTAGATATTTCCTATAATGGACCCAGTATCCTCACTTGTTCGAGCTTTCCTATAGGGTAGCATAGTTCATTTGCATATATGAGATTCTGGATGAATCCCAAAGGGTCGGTGGAGACTCAAAATAATTCCAAGTTTTAGCTGGTGATGGTGCATTTGCTCAAGCGCCTATTAGGCCGCTTAAGTGAAGGCCACATAAGCGGCCAACCGGTCTCTTAAGTGACCTAGATTGCGTAGCAGGCATTGCTTAAGCGATGCCTTTGGCTCGTAAGTGATTGCCACTTTAGCAGCTAAAGGTTGCTTTAACTATAATGTCCAGACTTACCAATTGTTGCTAAAGAGACACTTGGTCGCTTAATCGACCCAATGTTCGCTTAAGTGATACCTGGGCACCTGGGAACACTATAAATTCCCTACATATCCCATTTTCTCCTATTTTCATCCATTTCCAAGAATGTAGAACCCTAAAAAGTGTGAAAACTTGGAAGAACTATTAGTGGATGATTTTGGGGTATTCATTAGCTTGAGTAACATATTTATTCTCTGAATTAGGGGTAAGCTTCCATCAATTTCATAATTAAATCCTTTATCTTTTTCCAAAATCCCTAGAATATTGGTGGGTTGGTTGTAGCACCATAAGAGCTCGAAATTCACCCATTCTTGAGTGAAATATTCCTTGATCATAGAGGATGTGTATCGATTTCAAAAGTGTGATCCCGTAAGTGAGCTTTACATGGTATTTTTATGTTATTTTAGACCCGAAGCAAAATAGTGAAATATGAGTATCATTGTTTTTGTTTTATTTATTAGGTTATGAGTTGACAACGTGGCATCTTGTGAAAGCTTTTTGGAAAGAGGAATCGATGGTTTAGCAAATTCTTCAAGCTTTTATCTGGTGTCCAGGTAGGTTAGGCTTACTTTCTTCATAGATTGAGCTAATTCATTGTATAATTATGATATTATTCTACATATAGGATGTGCTTTAGGTATAGGAGGTATGATTGGTATAATGAGTATTATTTCAACCGTTTAGCCTATTAAGAAATCATAAATTAGGTGTAACTGACTTAGTTTCTCAATATTTAGGTAGTATTTCTATCTTAGGGCTAATTGCGTCTTCTTTAACATCTATAAGTGAATTTAGATACCTTAGCCTTGTCTGGGATAAAATTTTCCTTAGAACAAATTTCGGGGATTAGTAGTGTACCCCTTCAGCCCACCATACGTCAAGATTTATGTTAGATCTTGTAAACTTCAATACACTTGTTATAACCTTTTGAGATACTTATTTTGGAGTTTAGAAGAATGGATACATGATGTTTATGTTAGTTTGGTATTTGGGAGTTGGTGGTAATTCTAGGAAAAACCCGGTGGTTTATTGAAATTGAGTTTTGGTTCAAGTCCGACAATTGATGATGATATTGTTGGCATGAGTTGTGGTTCTAGTCTGGCAAATGATACTAATGTTGATGATAATATTTAGTTTTGGTTCGAGTTCGGTATTGAGAAATATTTATGATATGGTATGGTATGGATATACTCAAGGTTATAGCTTTGGTGAATTTATGGATCTTCGGTTATTTACTTTTTTTTATTGCACCCTCCGAGCTTAAGGGGCCTTACGTTGGCTTATTACTTTTTTGTACTTACTGGGTTATAGGGGTCAGTCTTGTAGCATTAATTACTCTTTTCTCCATATTATATTAATTTCAGTTATTTATTTATAGTGTTGGAGATTATTTCAAGGTTTTTTCTTTTACCTTGACTTATCTTATTTATCTCACATCTTTATCACATTTATATCATGATTTATGTAATGACCAAATTTTTATGAATTATTTATTTCTATGTGATTTGACCATTTTACCCCTCTTCTTGGTTGCTTTATGGTATTTCTGAAGTGTGGGGATGATTGGCATGGTTCCCAATGCATTTTGGTATAATTTGAACAAATCAGTGATTTTTGGTGGTTAAAAAGGCTTTATAGTTAATTTCGATCAACATTTGTTGTTGTGTCCGCCGAATGGAAAAACAATGGTGCTTGTAGATCCGAAATGTCGATTTTAGGCTAGTAAAATGTTTGGTGTTGTTTTACGATTTTCTATCTAATTTCAACTCATGGTAGAAAGTTATGAAATTAGGTCCCGGGGGTCAACTTTGTGAACATTATGTTTTTTCAAAAATATGATATCGCCATTCAGTCTAAAGCATCAAATTTAGTCTAGTAACAAAGTTTGTTTGTGTTCTTGAGATTTAGGATGAATCTCGAGGGGTTTGTGGAGACTTGGAATTCTCCAATTCTTTCAGCCGGTGTATCACTTTACTGGTGAACCCACTTAGGAGACCTTTTGGTCGCTTAAGCGACCTAGCAGGCAACTGGGGGAGTCACTTAAGTGACTTCCCCATTGCTTAGGAGGTTGTTGCTTAAATGACATCCAAGTTGCTTATGCAATGAGGAGAGTACCACTTTAGTGACACCTGATCGCTTCAGAGATAATCTCTTAAGCGACCCGGTGGTTGCTTAGGTGATGCCTGGTGGGTTAAATTCCCCATTTTTACTATTTTCATAATTTTTGAGATTTGAAGCTTGGGGTTTCGAGTTCATGGATGATTTATTCTATTTTTAAGATTGGGTAGGTTTCAGATTCCTATTTCAATTATTTTCTTCGATTCTTGTCATTTAAATCCTTTTGAAACTTAAATTCAAAGGTGGAATTTGGGGATTTTAGCCCAAAAGGTCTAAAATTGTTAATTCTTCAATTTGAACCCCAATTCCAACGTGTTTTCACTTGGGTTTTAATTTATGAGTTCTTTTGATCATAATAATATATTTTTGGACTAAAATTCCAATTTTATCCTTCTTTTTCAAAAACCCATTTCAGGGGTTAGTTTTGACCCCAACTCAAAAGTGGGCAATATGGGTATCATTGGCTTTCTTTTAATGTGTAGATTCTATATTTGTGTGTTTTTAGTTTATTTCAAGTCTGTTCGTGAGGAAAAAGCTCCATGGTAAAGGTTTTTGGACTGATTTTTAACATTCGAGGTAGGTTATGGCTTAACTTTGTATAGACTGAGCTGGTTAGCTATTATTGGTATAAAATCATGTTATGGGTGTAGGAACTAATCATGGAAATGACTTTACTATTGTGTTGTGCCCGTGTGGAGGCCTATGTTGTTAGTTGGTGGTTAAAAGACATTATCTGCTATGTATGATCGTGTGGGGTCTTATATGATATTGTTGGCCTTACGTATGTTTATTTGGTGGTATTTTTCTGGTAAAAAGGCCTAAGTTGGAATTTATGTGGTATTAATGGCATATGTTTGTGTATATACTCTATTGGCATATGAATTACATATAATTCATGATGGTTGACATATTGAGTGGATTTCTTGCTCACATGGTTGTATATTGTTTGGAATTGGAAATTCTTATTCTGGTTGGTTGTTAGCATTACATCCTCATATTATATATATTCGTGAAACATTGGTTCCACTTTAGAAATATTGGAAACTCTGGCTTTGTAACATCATTGTAGACCCTTAGTCGATATATGTGTCAGAGAGGAGTCATGGATATTTGTATTGGATATTGGATTGTATGTGGGTTGACAAACCCCCCATGGGTACTACCTTGGGAGAACAACTCGATAAGTTATACGGAGGTCGTGTGACAACCTCGTTCATCACTTTGCATCATTATCATCTTCATTGCATTTCATATATATATATATAAGTTATGCTTATTTTGTGTTGTATTATCATTTTTGATGTGATATCTGTATATGTGTTCTTATTTTTCATACACTTATGTGTGATATCTGTATACCTGTGCTTCTTTCTTGAATTTTTGTGTGGTATATGTGAATATTGTCGAACTATTAGTGAAAATATTATGGGCTACCGTTAGCACATCTTTTGATTGTATGTGATATGCCTATAATGTGTATTTTATATTCTTTACTTTCAACTTTGCTCTGTCGGCCTATGATACCTATTGAGAGTAAGTGGATCGTACACACCCCTACTGCACCCTTTTGGTGCAAATCTAGGTATGAGTGCACAGTGTGGTAGTTGATTCAGGCAATATCTAGAGTATATTTAAGGTAGCGATTGATCTATGGATCTGGATTTGATCTCCTACCTCTTCCTAACTATTTCACGTCTTGTTTGTATTTAGAGATAGATTTTGATCCTTTTGGTGTATCATTATATCTTTGACATTTGAGATGTATTTAGTAGTTCTTATACTGTGACACCAGGTTTTGGTATATTGTATGGTATCTTTGGTCATGTATTTCCTCACTATTACTATATATGTGTGGTTCAACTCTATTTTTGGAGTCTTTCCTTGGGTTTTGGCTTTTTTTTTCTCATTTTATATTAGTTTGGATGATAGGCATACTAGTCAAGCCTTGCCACAACAAATATCATCATGACCCTTGTTTTTTAGGTCATGACAAATTAGTATTAGAGTTGCCTGGTTCATTGGTATCATTAATGTAAGAACAAGGTGTCTAGCAGAATCTGGCAAATTGGTACATAGACGTTCGTATCTATCTTCCAGAGGTTATAAGATATATTTATCTTATTTAATTCTGTATCATTCAGATCTTTCATACCTTGTGTTCTAAACAATATTTCACTCTTTTCTACACAGATGGTAAGGACTATAGCCTGTGAGGCTCGAGATGCTGAGCTATCTTCTAAGGAGAGGGTTAAATCTAGAAAGAGAGTTTTGAGCCATGGATGGGATCGAGGTAGTGGACGAGCATGATGATCTTCCACATATAGAGGTAGTATTGGGGGGTTCTCTCCTGAGCCTCGAGTTGAGCATGCTTGAGATATATGGCCTACTCCAGTCCCACAGAGTTCTTCTACCTTAGTCTTGGAGGGATTGTTGATTCACTTACTGACCCATTTAGAGGGTATTTCTTTGAGTCCAATTGGTACTCCTCCAGCTTTGAGTATTGTAAATATATTTGTGACAGAGTTTGCCTATGGTATTCCTCCGGTTCTGAGTGTGGATCCCCTAATGGTACCAATATTTTCTTATGGTACTCTATAGTTTGATTGTTATTCCTTCTTCCGCCCCGACATTTGAGGATGGAATTCTAAGATCAAGAATTTAGCCTTCATCAATGGTACCCCTTCAAGTGGGATCTCATCCAGTGAGATTCACTATACCTTATATTATTGCAAGTACATTATGTTTTCTGAGGATCAGAAGAATTTTTAGATATACACTCATTTCGATTCTCATAGATTTAGTAGTGCTATAGGCGAGAATGCTTATGAGTTCTTGATTAATTATCATGATTAGTTGCATAACCTTGGTTTTCTTGAGTCATATGGGGTTGCTTATACTACTTACCAATTGAGAGATACTTCCAGGGATTAATAGAGGTTACTTATATTCGTAGACCTCTTGGTTCACTAAAGATGACTTCAGATCAGTTTGCTAAGGCTATTTTGGACAGGTTTGTGTTGTATAGTAGAAGAATGAATGAGAGATGAGTTTGATCACCCGGACCAGAGCTCTATAACTTTGATGGAGTATGAGCAACGTTTCCATGCCTTGTCTAGATATTCTTATGCCAGTATTTCTAATAAATTTGAGAAGATTCAAAAATTTGAGAAGCGGTTGGATATTTCTATGCACCTAGCTACAACTCATATGGTGGTGTATGGAGCATTATTTCAGAGTATAGTGGATTATTCTAAGATGACTGAGTTTATTCTTTGAGGGTTTCAGGGAGGTGCCACGGGGGTGCGCTGTCAGGGAATGTTCAGAGGTACACTACTCAAGGTAGAGATTCTAGAGGTTTCTGTGGTTTTATGGTAGACCAGTGTAGGTAACCTTATAAGGTTTAGGTAGTGGGTCTTCTATTTTAGTATCTTTGGGTGGTTGTTCTAGCTCTACTGTACTTCCTTCTATTGAGTTGGTATGTAGAGGTTGCTATACGTTTGATATAGTTGGCCTTTTTTCCAAGGACTGTCCCCATTGTTTCCTTAGGGTTACTCCTATAACTACTGTGAAAGGTATAGGTTTTAATAGAGGTGTGCGAGGTAGAGTTAGTGGTGCCCGTGGTGGTGGTCTCAGGGATACTCAGTCAGGTAGTGGTCATGGACAATGCTATGCTAAACCCGCCAGACTAGAGGCAGAGGCTTCCAACACTGTCATAATATATTATCCCTATTTGTTTTAGATTTGCATCTATGTTATTTGATTCAGGATTAAATTTCTCCTATGTGTCTGTATATATTGTTTTACGTTTTGATTTTGCTACTAAGATTCTTAATATTTCTATTCGTGTATCTACCCTTGTCGAAGACTCTTAAGCAGTGGATGAAGTGCATCGATCTTTTATTGTGACTATTGCTAGGCATGAGACTTGGGTAGATCTGATTGTCCTTAATATGGTAAATTTTGATGTCATCTTAGAAATGAATTGGTTAGCTCATTATCATGATGTCTTATATTGTTATGCTAAGACCCTAACCTTAGCTTCGCTAGGTGTGTCGAGGATAGCTTGGAAGGGTGTGCGTCATTTGGGTCACAAGTGATTTATATCTTTTCTTTGGGCTCGTGCTTTTTAACCTTTTTCTTTTGATTCTGTTAGTATTGCTTGTGAGTTCATGGATGTCATCTCTGCAGATTTTCCTGGTTTGCCTTTGAATTATGATATTGACTTTATTAGTGATGTGGAGGGGGGAATTAAGACCATTGCTATTCCTCCTTATAGGATGTCCCCAACAGAGTTGAAAAAATTGCTGGATTAGTTGCATGAGTTGTAAGATAAGGGATTTATCTGACTTAGTGTATCACCTTGGGGTGCGCTTGTCTTGTTTGTTAAGAAAAGTGATGGGTACGTGTATGTCTATTGATTATCGACAATTAAACAAGGTGACTATTAAGAATAAGTATCATCTTCCTTTTATTGATGATTTTTTCGATTAGATTCATGATGCTTTGGTGTTTCAAAGATTAATTTGAGATATGGGTATCACAAGTTGAGGATTAGAGTTTCAGGTATTCTGCAGATAACTTTTCAAACTAGATACAGTCATTATGAGTTCTTGGTTATGTTCTTTAGGTTTTCCAATGCCCATCTGCATTCATGGAGTTGATCGATTGGGTATTTCAATCGTACCTCAACTCTTTTGTCATTGTATTTATAGATAATATCTTGGCTTACTCCAAGAGTGAGGATAACCATAATTAGCATTTACGGATTGTGCTCAGAGATTGAGGGATGGGAAGTTGTATGCTAAGCTCTCTAAGTATGAATTTTAGTTGGAATCTATCTCTTTTTTGTGTCATGTAGTGACCAAGGATGGTATTATGGTCGATTCGGACAAGATTACAGCGGTTAGTGATTGGTCTAGGCCTGCTTTTCCTATTGAGATTTGGAGTTTTATTGGTTTAGAAGGTTACTATCGATGCTTTGTTGAGGGTTTTTATCTACTGCAACTTCATTTACAAAGTTTACTCAGAAGAAGATTTTCTTTAACTGGATTGATGCTTGTGAGGCAAGCTTTCAAAAGCTCAACAATTTGTTGACATCAACTTCTATCTTGACTTGGACAAAGGAGGGTGTTGGTTTTACCATCTTTTGTTATACTTTAGGTATTGGGTTAGGTTTTATGTTGATATAAGAGGGGGGGTAAGGTGATTGCATATGCTTCTCTTCAATTGAACCCTCATGATAAGAATTACCCTACCCAAGACTCAAATTTATGCATGGTTTTATTTTCTTTGAAGTTATAAAGGCACTACTTGTATAGAGTCTATTGTGAGATTTTCTCTGAATATCGTAGCCTTCAGTATTTCTTCACTTGGTGAGATATTAATACAAGGCAGTTCCATTATCTTGAGTTGATTAAGGGTTATGACTTGTCTATTCTCTATCACTTAGTCAAGGATTATGTGGTTACGGATGCCTTGAGCATGAAGTTGAATAGCATGGGTTAGCTGGCGCATCTTTTGATCCAGGAGAGGCCTTTGCCCTTAGAGATTCAGTCTTTGGCTAACCAAATGGTTAGGCTTGATATTTACATACTTGGATGTGTTTTGGCAATTATTGAGGTTAGGTCTTTCTTGATGGAGAAGATTTGGGCTCATCAGTTTGATGATGTTAGATTGTAAGTGATTAGGATAAGGTGTTAAATGGAGAAGTTAAAGAAGCCTCATTTTATTCTGATTGTGTTTTGAGGATTGGAGGCCGAGTTTGAGTATGAATAGTGGGTGATTGGATTAGATTGATTTTGGTGTAGGCTAATTATTCTAGGTATTCCATCCATTCGAGAGTGACTAAGATGTATCATGATTTAAGACAACACTACTAGTAGGTGATATGAGGAAGGATGTTATGGATTTTATAGCTCATTGCCTATGTCTCCAACAGGTGAAGGTCGAACATTTGAGGCCATGTGGTTTGCTTCAGAGGTTACCCATTCTTGAGTGGAAATATGAAATGATCACTATAGACTTTGTGACTGGCCAAGTTGATCTTAGTACATCTTTTTACCCCTAGACCGTCGGTTAGTTGGTGCGGAATATTTAAGTTTTGGAGGGTATGCTCCATACTTGTGTTATGGACTTTGGAGGTCAATGGGAGAAACATCTAGATTTAGTGGGGTTTGTGTATATAATAGCTACCATTCTAGTATTATGGTAGGTGTTGTCTCTCTCTAGTTGGTTGGTTTGACATTTCTGAGATTAGACCTCGAGGTACAGACTTGCTTCGTGAGTCTTTGGGTAGAGTTTGGGTCATCCAAGATAAACTTTGAGGGGCTCAGAGTAAGTAGAAGTGCTATACGGATCATAGACTTCATGCCTTTAGATTTAGTGTTGGTGATCAAGTCTTTCTTCATGTGTCGCCCACGAAGGGTGTTATAAGGTTTGGAAAGTAATATTTTTCAGAATATTAGATATGTGGCTTATGTGTTTACATTACTCCAAGATTTATTAGCAATTCATATAGTTTTTCATTTTTCCATGATCCGGCATTACATTCTGGATGAGTCTCATGTCATACATTAGGATTACGTGCATTTAGATGAGTGGTTGTCTTTCAATGAAGAGCCTGTCTCTATCTTAGATAGGGATGTGTGATGGTTGTGTTCTAGATATATCCAGTGGTTAAGGTCCAATAAAGACCTCAACCTATAGATGAGTCTACTTGGGTGGTCGAGTCTAGTATGAGTGGTAGTTATCCCTGGCTTTTCGCTGATTAAGGTATTTTGCCTTGCTTTTAGTGCGAGGACAAACCAGATTCTTAGTGGTGGATGATGTAGTGACTTGATTTTTAGTGAGTTTTGTGAATTATTCATTTCTATATGATTTAACCATTTTTCCCCTCCTCATGGTTGCTTTGTGGTAATTTTAGGGTATGGGGATAATTGGCACAATTCCAGATGCATTTCGGTGTAATTTATGCGAGTTTGTTGATTTTAGTGGTTAAAAAGGCTTTATAGTTGACTTTAGTTAATGTTTATTGTTCCATGCATCAGATGGCAAAACAGACTATGCTAACAAATTTAAAACATCAATTTTAGGTAGGTAACATGGTTGGTGTGTTTTTACGGCTTTCGTATCTCATTTGAATCCTCGATTTGGAAAGTTGTAAATTTGGATTTTGAGGGTCAACTTTGTAAAAATAACATTTTTTTGAAAATTTGGTATCACCATTGAGGCTGAAGCGTCGTGTTGAGTCTAGTAGCATAGTTTGTTTGTGTTCTTGGAATTTTGAATGAATCTTGAGGGGTCCGTAGATACTTGGAATTCTCTAAGTCTCCAGCTGGAGCACCATAACACCCAACATTTTCGGGAAAAAAATCAAACCATTGTTTATATGTGAATAAAATTGAATCCAATTATTTCTATATAAATATAAGTGTCATGATCATTATCCTAATGTGAAAAGTGCTTTCGACGTTAAGAATGTTCGTAGTAAACACTTAGAGTGAAGTGGATTTAGGAATTTTTGGCTATCGACCAAATTTTTGAATTTATTCTATAAGGGTAAAATTTGAACGTTTATAACATCTAGTAAATATGGAATTTTGGGACTTAAGACCCACCAAATTATAGATAAATGTCTACTCTTTCAATAAATCCAATTTTGCCTTAATCCGATACCCGAACGAAAAGTTATGAGCATTTTCGTGAAGAGGCAATAAGGGTCCATGATAGCAGCATGGGGCAGAGCTTATCATGAAAATTACCTTCGTGATGTGCTAATGCTTTAAATTTAGTAATTTTTTGTTTTGTTGACTTAGTAGGAGAGGTATTTAAGTCCTTTCACTTATAAACAACTCCTAAACACTATATTAACCTATTTTCATCAGTTTTCACGACATAACATCAATTATTTCACACTAAGAAATTCTCTCTCTCAAATTCCCCTTTTCAAGTCAAGACTAGAGTTCAAGGAGGTGGTCATCTGGGATCCTAAGGGTGTTGTCTTCTTCAAGTTTCTTGGTAATTAAGGCATGCAACTCTTTCCCTTTAATTTATATTTTGGTAATGGCATTGATTGATTATAAATGAATTGGTTTGATGTGGGTTTTAACATTGTTGAGGGCTTTTTACTTGGTTGGTTACTTAATTGATTTTTTTCAATGGTTATTTATGCAACATTCATATTTTACTTACGATTTTGAACTGCGTGGGATGCATGGGAATTGTATTAAACTGAGGGGTCATGGTTGGTCGCCAAACTGAGGGATTTTTTTCATGGTTATTCATGCAACATTTATGTTTTACTTATGATTTAAACTGCGTGGGATGCATGGGAATGGTATTAAACTGGGGGGTCATGGTTGGTCCCCGGTATATGAAATATATATATATATATATATACGTATTGCATGAGATTTTATGCATTAGTTTTACTAGTTTTCATATTATGGATCATGGAATTACTTTATTTACTTATCCCTGAGTTACTTGCTAGCACTCTAACCGCTAACTGTCTGCCGATGCAGGGACTGGCCATACTACTTCTCGTCCTACACAATGACTAGGTGATCGTGGGACAACTCATAAGTTATACTGGCGTAGTGAGCTTCCATACTTTGAAATACCCATTTCATGATTTGGTTTCCTTACTTGATATATTTTTCTTTAATCTAGTTTGGCTATTGTCAGGGGCATATCCCAACACTTTATTTGTACTTGATTTTTGTTAGAGATTTTGTGGATACTATGGGCTTGGGTATTGTATATATTTCAGATGTTGATCCTTTACATATCCTTCTTAGATCTATTATTACATTTGTCTTATATTGATGTTCATATATTACTAGGTGTCCTTAGTTATATTAGAATAGGCTTAGGGGGCGGTCTCTAGTCCTTGGTGGACTTGGGATGCCCGTCACAGCCAGGCCCTGGTTCGGGTCATGACAAAGTGGTATCAGAGCCTAGGTTTTTGTGTCATGGGGTGTCCACAAAGCCGTGTATAGTAGATTCATGCTTCTGGGTGTGTTGTGAACCACACATATAATCAAGAGGCTACGAGGCATTTAGGAGATGTTTATCATTCTTTCATACTCTAGATCATGCAATTATGCTGTCCATATAAAAGTTATCCAACTTTCTTCTTTGCTCTACTATGTGGGTTATGTCTCATTGTTGAGATGATACAAGTTCCAAGTCTTTGCTTCCTAATAGTATGGTCCTTTCTTAATGAGTTATCAAAAGTTGTAAAATAGTGTAAGGACTTAAGAGGAGTCCATTAGTGCATCAAGGATATATTGGTTCAGGTGGGTATCTCTAACTTCATAAATCGTGCTCTTCAATTTGAGGTAAGATATGTATAATTGTCCCTTTCGAAAACTTTGTTGAAGATGTCTCGCTTAAGGAAATGGGTTTGTATTCGACTATTGGGATAATATTTCTATCGTAGAGGTAGTATAAATTGGGGAGTTATGACCTATAAGTAGTGAGATGGTCCCTAGGTTAGTGGTATAAAGTTGCATGTTTAGAAGTCTTAGTGAGTCTAACTTTTTAGTAAAAAGGAGAAAGTTGTAATTGCATGAACTTTATGTGAGGTGTTGGGGTTGGTGTACTCTTATTGTGTTAGCTAAGTAATATGCCCTTATGGTAGTCGGTAAAAGAGAGTGGTTAGTTTCAATGTTTGCATCATTAGCTGAAATAATAATTAGTTCATTAGGACTAGATATGGTAGTAGTAAAATAAATCTTAGGTTGTGAATGAAATGATTGGTTAGCTAATAATGTATGAATTTAGCATTCACTTATGGAGGTCATAGAAAGAGGGGAATCAGTGGGGTTTATAGAATCTTGAAAATAGTTGGGGTGTACGCATGGGTAAGTGGATGTGATGTAAGGGAGGTGAATGTTCCATAGACCATAAGAGGTTAGGTAATAAGATTAAGATCACCTATCCTTATTAGGTGGTTTAATACACTAAGGGTCCCTTGATTTTTATCTAGTAATTGTAAGTTGGTTTGGTATATGAGAAGATAGGTAATGGACAATAAGGTGTAGTAGTAATATGGTGAAGGATAATGTGCTTGTGGGCCATAGTTAAGTTAAATAAGGAATTTAGGTGGATTTATCTATTTGGTGGACTAGTATATTATGCGGGATATTTCATTGGTTGTACATGATTATTGCTAGATACTAATTTTGAACTTTAGCTGTTGATTGTGGTGATAAGAATGTTAGCTCGAGAATTGTGAAGCAAGATTTGTGGAAGTGAATTAGTAGGTTTGATGTAATGTGTGAAAGAGCTTAGGTTGATGACTTATGAAATATTGGAGTGTGTAATTGTGATATATGCATAAGGTCTAGTGTTGAAGTAGAAATGGTAGCTAAATCATTTGATGGACAAGAGCCTTAGGTTATATGAATAAAGTGTGCTCGATCTTGAGTTATGAGTGTCATGTATGCCTAGCTTATGTTCTTAAATTTCTTAGTATGGAGAAGTCTAGGGAGTTGTTATATGGTGTTATGTCGAGCTGAATTGAAGGAGAAATAGATACACTATGTGAACTCTTGGTATAGTTTTTTTTTTTTTTAAGGTTTGAGGTTATGATATTAGAGGTGTAAGGCTAGTATTCTAAGGAGTTGAAAATTGAGTGTTAAGTGTTTAGAAGCATGGATGTCCATGCCAATGGTAATGGAAGTTGCAAGGAGATGATTTTCGAGGTTGTAGGAAGTTATGACTAGTACCCTTGAAGGGGATTTCCTAGAAAGACTTAAGTGTCTTCATATTAAAGTTGTCAAGGGGAGTTTGTGTTCTTGTGCATAGTGATACCCACCCCCCTTTTGTGCGGAGTGTTATGCGTATAAATTTAATGAGGGGATATACTTTCAAGATTGAGATAGTGACCTTGGAGCTAAGAGGGAGATAATGTAAATCTTGAATTTCCTCATGGTGGTAAGTTTAGGGATAAGTCATGATAAATCTATTCTTACTGTAGCAAATTCCTTCTATTTCGGTTTAAGGGGACATTCTACCAATATCTCCCATATTCAAATGGTGTCTATGCATAAGTTTCTAGTTCACTATACAATCTTTATCCATGTTTCGGCCATCTTATCATGATCTAAGTGTATTGATGTGTGGAGCCCTTTCGTGCTTATTGGATCATATCTTACATCAAGGAACCGACCTTGAGTGGTGCAGTAAATATGTGTTGTATCAGAATACTGTTACTCCTATTTCTATAGCTCGTACTCTACTCCCTCAGTTACTCTCCTAGTGTCAGGATGACGGTGGTTATGGAAGCATAGTAATGTTCGAGATTAGTGAGCGGCTGATCATTTTTGAATTTTTTTTCAGTGTGGCTGCTTGTACTAAGGTTATAGATAAAGTTAGAAGAATGAGATGAAACTTTGATCATGTGAAATAGTTAGGAGGGAAATATGTGGTGAAAAACCCTTGTGAAAGTGATAGAATTCACTTGAAGTTTTGGTGGGGAGATCCGTAAAGTGGGTGTAGTAAGGATAAGCTTGAATGTTGTGATTTATAGATACACAAATCATGGTGTTTTGTGGCTAGTACTCTTAACAAGACATGATGTTGTTTGACTACAGTGATAGGATGGAGTAGTATTCTTGGATGGATGTAACATATAGGGAACCATAACTTAAGCTAGCACCTTTAACTCTGGATTAGGTTTTAATATGGAAGCAATGTATAGTTAGACTCCGGCTCTTGTAGCAATATGTTTCATAGGAAAAATTGTAAGATTGAAATAGTGGAGTGTGGTATTCATAGTTGAGAAGTATTGTGATATATAAGGGCTATTAGTATAAGACCCTCAAAATTTCCATAATTTTATTTTTGACCCTCCCGTATTCAAAACATCAATTTTTGACTCAAATTATGTTTGGGGATGTTAAATTGGGTAACCTAGAAGAGTTTTAGAGTTTTTGGATGTGGTTTGGGGTAGTTTTAGGCTATGGGGCCAGTAAGCCTCTGCGATAGACTCGTGATGTAGAGGCTGTGATCTGCGATAAGGTCCGCAACGCAGACTGTGGTAAAATTTTAGTTATTTTGATTTTCTCATTTGGGGTGAGGAGCTTTGGGTCTTTTACCCTTTGTACTATCTTGGTCTCGTTGTCACATGATTCGTGCTTACATAATTTACTTGGTGATGCCATTAAGACCTTTTCTTTTGATTCTTATACGTATTTTGTTGAGGGAAAATTCCTAATGTGAAGTTACATACTTTGTTCCATACTTCTAATGCCTCAAAATATTCTTAATCATCATTCGAGGATGAATGATTTCAAGGGGGAGATAATGTAACACCCTATATTTTTGGGCTAGAATTCGAACCATTGTTTCTATGTGTATATACTCGAATCCAATTATTTCTATACAAATATAAGTGTCATGATCATTATCCTAGTGTGAAAAGTGCTTTTGAGGGGAAGAATGTTTGTAGTAAACACTTAGAGTGAAGTGGAGTTAGGAACTTTCATTATTCACCAAATTTTGGAATTTGATTCAATAAGGGTCAACTTTGAATGTGTATAACTTTTAGAATATGTGGAATTTTGGGGTTCAAGACCCATCATATTATATATAATTGTGTCCTCTTTCCAATGCAACATATTTTGCCTTAATTCGATACCCGATCAAAAAGTTATGAGTATTTTTGTGAAGAGGCAGTAAGGGTCCACGATAGCAGCATGGTGCGGAGCTTATCTCAGACATTACCCTACATGATGTTTTGATGCTTTAAATTTGGTAATTTGTGGTTTTGTTGACTTGAGAGGAGGGTTATTGAAGTCCTTTCACTTATAAATGACCCCTAAACACAATATTAACCTATTTCCATCAGTTTTCACGACATAACATCAATTAATTCACACTAAAAAAATCCTCTCTCTCAAATTCCCCTTTTCAAGTCAAGACTAGATTCAAGGAGGTGGTCATCTGGGATCCTAAGGGTGTTGTCTTCTTCAAGTTTCTTGGTAATTAAGGCTTACAACTCTTTTCCTTTAATTTATATTTTGGTAATGGCATTGATTGATTATAAATGAATGGGTTTGATATGGGTTTTAACGTTGTTGAGGGCTTTTTACTTGGTTGGTTACTTAATTGATTTTTTTCATGGTTATTCATGCAACATTAATGTTTTACTTACAATTTTGAACTGCGTGGGGTGGATGGGAATAGTATTAAGCTGAGGGGTCATGGTTGTTCCCCAATTTGATGATTTTGACTTGATTTATGGCTTTGGAAATTATGTGCCCTCAACCTTTTCGTGAAATTGTTAATGAATATCATTTTATCACTTGTTTTGACTTACCCACCTATTTATTTGCATGGATTAATGAGGTTAAACAATAAACATGGATTTAGAGGCCTTGTTGGCTATGTTTTGATTCAATGAACAAGAAGGGGGTCGAGGCATTACCCCATACTTGATTTAATGAACTAAAAAGGGGTCGAGGCATTCCCTCAAGTTAAACATGATTTTTATGGCATAGAGATAAGCTTGCAAGTGTAAGGGTATGACGATACCCATGTGTGTGCCTTAATGGTTAGTTCATTGATTAATAAATGGGTTATGTGAAACTTGTTTTATTTTAGGCTTAATGGGGGTTATGTAGCAAAACCGTGAAGGAGTGGGTCTTGGATGACTTGTACTGGAAACTCGTGTTTGCCAAAATGAGGTTTGGTCATGATGACCCGTGTGCATAGTTCACACTATTTATATACATATATTGTATCTTGGATTAATGTGGGGTCGGGGCATTCCCTGGTCTCCCTTGATACCTCTGGTTTGTGTGACTAACATGCATCGGAACCCTTTCACCAGAGGGAGATAAAACCATATTGCCCGTGGGTGCTTGTTTCTGACGGTTGAGCTACATAGTCTAGGTTAAAGCTTTGAAGTGCATGTTATGCCTTGTTCCCTTTCCCCCGCATATAAAATATATTTATATGGACATATTGAATAAGATGTTATGCACTAGTTTTACTGGTATTCTAGTTATAGATCATGGCATTACTTTACTTCCTTATCCTTGAGTTTAATGCTAGCTCTCCAACCGCTAACCATCTTTAGATATTGTATCACCATACAATGCAGGGACTGTCCATACTATACTCCCCATGCACAGTGACTAGGTGATCGTGGGACAGCTCGTGAGTCAGACTAGAGTGGTGAGCTTCCATAGTTTGGAAGACCCCATTTCATGATTTGGTTTCCTTATGTCATATACTTTTCTTTAATCTAGTTTTGGCTATTATCGGGGGGATGTCCCGACACTTTATTTGTTCTCAGTTTTTGTTAGAGGCTTTGTGGATACTGTGGGCTTGGGTATTGTATATGTTTCAGATGTTGATCCTTTACATTACCTTCTTGGATATCTTATTACATCTGTCTTATATTGACATTCATCTGCTGCTAGGTGTTCTTAGTTATATTGGAATAGCCTCAGGGGGCAGTCTCTGGTCCTTGGTGGACTTGTGATGTCCGTCACAGCTAGGCCCTAGTTTGGGTCATGACAACGTCACTCAGCTAGTGCACCCGCTTAGGTTACCTTTTGTATGCTTAAGCGACCTGGAATCCAGCTGCGGTATTGCTTAAGAGACTCCCCCATTACTTAGGCACCTGCCACTTACACAAAGAGGCGAGTATTGCTTAAGCGACACCTGATCGCTTAAGTAATGACCGTTTAAGCAACTCGATGGTCACTTAGGCAATGCCTGGGTGGGTTAAATACCACATTTTCATAATTTTTCACCATTTTTGAGACTTAAATCTTGGGGTTTCGAGTTTTTTGATGATTTCTTCCATTTTTACTCTTGGGTAAGCTCCAAATTGCTATTTCAATTATTTTTCTTCGATCCTTGTCATTTAAATCCTTTTAAAACTTCAATCCAAAGGTGGAATTTGGGGATTTTTTCTCGAAAGGTCTAAACTTGGTAATTCTTCAAATCAAACCATAATTCTAACTCATTTTCTCTTGTTTTTTCGTCTTTGGGTTCTTTTAACCATGGTAATGTATTTTTGGACTAATATTCCAGTTTTACCCTTTTTTGCAAACCCCTTTCTAGGGACCATTTTGACCACGACTTGGAAGTGGGTAATAGAGGTATCATTGGCTTTTTTTTAACACAGATTCTATATTTATGCATTTTAGTTGATTTCGGATTGGGTCATGAGGAGAGAGCTCTGTGGTAAAGGCTTTTGGACAGATTTCAGCATTCGAGGTAGGTTTTGGATTAATTTTCTTCAGTCTGGTATGGGAGGTAATATTTGTATAAAATCATGTTATGAATGTGGGAACTAATCATGAAAATGTCTTTATTATTGTGCTGTGTCCGTGTGGGGGGCCTGTGTTGTTGTTATTTGGTTGTTGTGAGATATTATCTGCTATGTGTGACCGTATGAAGTCTTATATGATGTTGTTGGTTTTCTGTATGTATATTTGGTGGTATCTTTTCTGGTGAAAAAGCCTAAAATGGAATTTATGTGATATCAATGGCATATTTTTGTGTATATTACTCTATTGGCATATGGATTACATTGAATTCATGGATGGTTGACATATTGAGTGAATTTTTGGCTTAGATTGCTGGTATATTGATTGGACTTGGAAATTCTCATTCTGGTTGGTTATAAGTTACATCCTTAGATTATATAAAATTGTGAAACATTGGTACCATTGTGAAATACTAGAAACACTAGCTTTGTGACATCTTTATAGACCCTCTGCAGACGTATGTGCCAGAGAGGAGTCATGGATATTAGTATTGGATATTGGAATATATATGGGTTGATCAACCCCTATGGGTCGTTGTCATGACCCAAACCAGGGCCCGATCATGACGGGTATTTTAAGTCACACGTGGACCGGAGATCACCCCTTTCACCTAACCTAACCAACATATCAACCACACGTGTCGAATGAATTCCAACCATATAGAAAGATATTGGAAAGGAAGTCTAATAATACTCATAAAGTATCTAAGTAAATCCACCAAACAACCTGCTAAACCATCACACCCAAGTCCACAGTAATCCACAAAGCCTCTACAAAACCGAAGTCAATAATATGTCGGGACATGCCCTTCACAAAAAATGTCTAAACGAAGTCTAAGGCAAAGAGTAAAATACCATGAAATGAATTCCCTACGAAGTATGGAAGCTCACCACTTCAATATCGATCTCACAAACCATTGGATCACCTGGTCACTGCGCAGGAGAAGAAGAAGCTCCGGCCCTTGTATCGCATGGGGATACAACATCCAGAGAAGGTTAGCGGTTGGAGCGCTAGCATGTAACTCAAGGATAGAGGAATATAATAATGCCCTCAATAAAACTAAGTCAAATCATCATATACAATCACATGTATACATACATACATACATACATATATATATGTATATATATATATATCCCATAGGGATAGGAAAAAAGGTTTAGCATGAACTTTGAAAACATTAACCTGGGCTGTGTAGCATAAACATCATAAAATAAGGCACCCACGGTCTATATGGGTCCAGATCTCCCTTAGCTCGAAGGCCCCCAGTGCGTGTATCTTGACGAACCAAAGAATATCCATATCCGTTATGCAATTATGGGGGACTCGAACCTCCCAGCATAATCAAGGTGACGTAGCTCCAATGTATACAATATGTGGGACTCAAACCTCCCATTTAAATATCCATTCGGGGGACTCGAATCCCCCAGTAATATTGACTTCCGCACCGGCTAGAGTGGTTTCCAGTGTTAGTCCTTCAGACTCCACTTTCATGACCCAGCTACATATCCCGATTTAAAGACCAATTAAAAAAATTCTTTATATACACACACAACCATTAGTCCAATTACTTACCAAAGGAATCCCGTTGGTATCGTCAGACCAACCCCACTTGCAAGCGCAAAAAATGCCATAACTATTTTTATCAGTTGTTCATTTGGGACTCAACCCATTTAGTCAATTAAACCACCAAGATTAGAATTCAAATCAATGTTTAGACAACAAGTCCTTTACGAAACCAATTACAAATGATTCACAATCTCTAGGCTAATGCCTTAGTTCAAAACACAATTCAACATGTGACTAGTTTGCTCTCTTAGACATTTTCACAAACACATTGAAGGCATACCTTTACAAAGACAAAAACCAAAGTAAAAACCATCAAGTTTAGGGTTAAACATGACCCAATTGTTAAACCACAATTACCAAGCACCCATATGTGAAAAACCATCATTAAAACATGTATATTCACAATTTAACCTAAGAGTAAACAATACTCAACAATATACAACAAAACCCTCAACATTGGTTTGCAAAAACACCTTTAATGATTCATAAAAAAATCTTTAAACACATGATTTTCATAAACTAACAATGATGGAAGATTCACATGCCTTATTTATGAATATTCACGGAAAGAACTTGACTCTTGAGCCTCTATATGAACACCTTGTAGAAATCGAAGCCCAATCTTCAAGAGACAATTTTGAGATGATTTTGAGAGTGTTTTGATCGTTCAAAGTGTGTTATGAGAGGATACAATTTTTTATGAGATGTGGGGTCTTATGGTTTTTAGGGTGGGAAATGTCAAGAATACCCTTAGCTTAAAAGCTAAAAAATATGCACATGAGGGTACGGTTGGATCCCTCAAGTCGTAACCACATTATATGAGTGGTTCCCTCTACTCACACCTTTATCAGAATGTTGGACACCATATTCTATCCATCATATGAATCCTTAGCCTAAACTGTACCCATACCATACGACAAGTACCCTCAAATCATACCCTAAGCAGAATCCTCTATTATAGACTTTGGACATCATATGGTTTAGTACTATACTTCTTGTACTCTAACATATGAATAGTATGATGGATTCTCATACCAAGAACAAAACTTGGATAATGTGACACTAACCAATATATGACCAAGGACTTCAAACTGTATCCACTCTATTCGAGTGGTATGGTGTAGTCGTATGATACACAGAATGTACAAGGCTTAAAAAATTTTGCAAGAGCAAAAGTTTGGGGTGTTTTAGTCGTACCTTGGAAGCGATTATCGGTAGGTGTATATGAAGGTTGTGCAACAACCTCATGGATCAAATTACGTCATTATCATTATCATTGTCATGTTCATTGTATTTTATATATATTGTGCTCATTTTGTGTTGTATTATCATCTTTGATGCGATATCTGTATGAGTTTAATTCTTTTACATACTCGTATGTGTGATATCTGAATACTTGTGCTTCTTTATCATATTTATATGTGTATATATGAATATTATAGAACTGTTAGTGGAGACGATATGGTCTACCATTTGGGACATGTTCTGATTGCAGGTCACATGCCTATAATATGTATTTTATATGATTTATTCTACTTTGCTTAGTCGGCCTATGATACCTACAGAGAGTAAGTGGACCGTACTCACACCTACTTCACCATTTTGGTGCAAATCCAGGTATGAGTGCACTGTACGATAGCTGATTCAGGCAATATCTAGAGTATATTCGAGGTAGCGGTCAATCTATGCATCGAGATTTGATTTACTACCTCTTCCTATCTATTTCATGTCTTGTTTGTATTTAGAGAAAAATTATGATCCTTTTGGTTTATTATTATAACTTTGACATCTGAGATGTATTTAGTAGTTCTTACATTGTGACACCAGGTTTTGGGATATTGTATGGTATATTTGGTCATGTATTTTCCCGCTATTACTATATATGTATGGTTCGATTCTGTTCTAGGAGTCTTGCCTTGGGTTTTTGCCACTATTTTCTCATTTCATACCAGTTTGAGTGATAGGCGTACTTGTCAAGGCTTCCCACGACAAGTATCATCACGACCCTTGGCTTTTGGGTTGTGAAAATTTAGCTAAGTTGACCGATGATGCCAACCGAGTGCCTAGGGTTTTGGTACTCAAACTATACTTCTATACCTTCTTGGTGCAGATATGAGTAGTAGTGCCCGTCCTTGACGCCAAGATCATGCTGAGTTGAGTTCAGAGATAGGGTGATCTCTTCCCATCAGAGTTTCCCTTTTTTCCTTCTATTATTTATGTCTAGTCTTTCACAATTCAAGATGGATTTGTATTTGACTATTTCAGTACCTATGTCTCTTTTTAAAGTAGCTCTTGTACCGACACTACTAGGTCATGGGATGGTTATTGATGTTTTATCTATCATTTCAACTATTACTATTTCCTTATTATTATTGTAAGTCTTTACTTGCAAGGTTTTTAATTTTATGCCTTTTTCCCACCAAATTAGCCTATTGCGTATAGCGGCAGGCTACAGTTTGGATGACTACTTATGGGGTAAAGTAGGTGCCATCATAACTCATAAATTGGGTTGTGATAACAATGCAATATAGTGATATGATATGAAATACAATAGCTAAAGTGAAACCTGTATACACCTTCGGAGTCTAAGCTTCAGAAGAGGACCTATGGAGGGTTCACAACCTATATACTAATTATAATTTCATCAATCATCCTTTTTGGTAATGCCTTTAATTAAGGTGTCTCATAAAATGGTTCATCTTTTTTACAAAGAATCCAAGTTCCAACATAGTACCAGTTCCAAGAAAAATGAGTGAAGAATAAGTATGCATGATCATGGAAAAACCAACCATGTACAGTAATTAACTCAATAATTGGATAAATAAACTCAAGTAATCCAAATCTTAGTAAATAATGATACTAGCCCCCACACGGGTGTCACAATTATAACAAAAAACTATTAATAATAAAAAAAGATCAAAATTAGCCCTCGCACGAGCATCGCACTAATAGTCTCACATTTCAATAATAAGGTTCACATAAGCCTCCACTGGGATGTCACCATAATGATAATCAATCATGTTTTGCCCCTTTTCGATTCGAAGGATTGGAAAACATTATTTTCAACCTTTAAAACTTTTTTGAAACCTTAAAGAAAAGTTCGAAACAATTTAAGAAATTTCAGAGTCGCCACTTGATTTTTGAAAAAATATCAAGAAAAACTAAAAATATTACTTTAGAGATTCAAAACAGAAAAAACCTTTTAAGTTTAGAAATTTCGAATAAGTGGTTTCTATTAATACTTTTGGAAGGTTGTTAAGTCACCAAGAATATCTGCTAACTTGCGGTTACCTGGACTATTTGAAAATAACTTTTTGACTAACTTTAAAAGGGAAAGTTGATTTTTGAAAAAAAATTGATCAAGGAAAAATTTATTTTAAAGATTTGTGCATAACGAGTTTTGACGACTTAGCAGTAATTTTAACTAAGTCAAAGAAAACTAAGAAAAAAAGAAAATAACTAGCATATAAAAGGGAAAGAGGGAGACTAAAAGGCGTAGGCCACTAGTCCCACATCATTCAAATGAACATGTCCTAATCTAATTGGGCTTTCGGCCAACAACCTGTCCTAATCTAACCATTTGAGCTTTTTTTCCACTTGCTCCTGTCCTGGTATAATTATTTGGTCTTTTGGCCCATAACCTATCCTAAGCTAGTTTTTAAACCTTGAAGGCCCAAAAATCCGCTTCACCTGTATTTAATTACAACATTGGCTTCGAGACCCAAATGAATGAACAAATATATAAATAAATACAGAATAAGATAATTATAAAAATCGAGACTTTTCAAATCTCTTAGAGACCTCATCAATGGGTTTTGACCCATTTTTCTTCTTCCATCTTCTTCCACCCGCATGACATATAATCTCAACTTTGGGATTAAACTTCATACTTGACTCAAAGAGGCGGTCCACATTGATCCATTACGAAATACAAAAGGGAATGAGTCCATTTAGACTCCAAAACGGATTCATGCAAAGAAAAATATAAAAGAAAAAGAATTAATATGTGTTCAAAAATTCTACACTTATAATTTTGATAAATATTTCCTATGGATTAACACATATTTGCACCAAATACTATTATATGATATAGTCTAAGATATGTTTTCATTAAAGAAAGAAAAGGGAAATGAGCATAAGATGAGAAAATCTTTTTGTGATATCTCAAATATGAAATACAAGAGATACTAATGCAACAACATTTTTCAATGTCGAATGGAATCAATCAACAAATTTGAAGAAAAATTCATGATAGTATGTGAATAACAATGCAGCGTCTAAATGCATAAAAATACTTCAAGAAATAAATCAATAAGCGAGGTGAAGAACAAAACATATATTAAACATGGTTGAGAAATGATATTTAAAGAAAAAATAGAAAAAATAGTAAAAAGATTAATTCTAAGAAAAAGTATCCAATTATGCCAATTCCTATTTTAGTTCTACACCATTTCAATAAAATCTTCAATCCTAACTACTTTTCAAACTAAACGAGAGAAAATCAAAGACAATTTTGACCATGAAAATGAGTAAATCATGACTGCAAACATATATCAAAAGAATTTAGCATTTTATCGTGTCATATAATCATGGAAAAAAATAACTCTTTAATGAAAAGAATCAAGGATCGATAAATGAGTTAAATCTTAAAAGTAGCACTTGAATTACAATTTCTACATGTGAATGATCCAACTATCATGTGTATGTCAAAGTGGTCAACTTCAACCTTAAGTGGTGATTTTGCAAATCATTAGGCCACAAACATAACACACTATGATATACCTTTAAAAAAGAACACCAAATTCCTAGATACGAGTAACTCACTACTTCAAATTTAGAAACAATTTCATAGACCCTTAACAATAGTAACCTCTTTTTGACATAAAGGAAATAATTTTACATGATAAAAGCAAACATATTTGCCAATAAAGAATTTAAACGATGCATGAGTACGCATTTCCATCAAGCAAAAGTCGAAACTTTATCGATCTGATTTATTAAAGCAATACAAAAAATAGTAGCTATTCTTTTCAATATAAAGGAAACAACTTTACATGCTAAAGTTGGACATATCAACAAAAAACGTATTTAAACAAGGCATGAGTATGTATTTTTATAAGGTAAAGATCGAAACTATATCGATCTAATCATATTGATCAAAGAATAAGGCCAAAGAAACACGTTCGCTCATTTTATTCCATGAACATAAAAATATCCATAATATTGATATCACAACATCCTATGGCCTTCAAGGCCGTCTACAACTGACAATCTCAGCAAATAAAATTACAACTATGAAACTACGGAGAAAGAGATAAAGAAGAAAACAATAACAAAACTAAAAGGAAAAGGTATGTTTACCTTTTTTGGAGAAGAAAAATGAAACTTAATCTTTCTTTGGAGTCTTGATCACCATCGTAAATAAATCTTTAGAGAACACAGATTAGCCTACCGCTTGAAAAATTTTACCAATTTTTTTTAAATCTTTGCTCAAAAGTTTTTTCTACTCTTTGAGACTTGCTTTCTAAAAAAATAGTGGTAGTACTTATATGAAAGAATGGGGATTGAATTTCTTGAATCTACCAATGTGAGAGTAAGAACTTAGGGGTGTTTTTATAGTTTTAAAATTGAGGGTAAGGTTTGTTGGAGGATAAGGTGAGGTGAAATTGTACAATCTAGTACAAATTATGAATTTCAAAATGGAAAAAGGACGAGGTTGAGGTGGAATTGTACCGTCTAGTACAAATTTGAAATTCAAAATTTGAATTTTGGTTTCGGGATTGATGTTGGCACTTTTTTTGTGGAAGCTATTGTACGTTGGTGTTTTACTATTTTTACACAGAGCTATTGATGTTGTTGTTCATGATTTGTTGTTGTTGTTTACGTTGGGTAAAAGAGAAAGGAAATATGGTCAAGTTTTAGAAATTATTGATGGACCGCTGAAGGGAGTGAGCTGGTGGGTCAGCTTAATGTGGGGTTGGGCTAGTATTGGGTTGGTAGAAGGGTTTTGGGGTTATTTAAAAAATAACCTCAATTAATTTAGGATTTAGTCATCTTATTAAATTTTCGGCCAAATTGAAATCAATTGTCTAATTGCATTGTAATTATGGTTAATTAGATTGCAATTATGATCAAATTTAATAGATCAACTAAATAAAATAAAATTTAATACAAATTAATACCTCGTTTAATACCGAGCTTCTTGATTAGGTAAAATCAAATAAACATTTCTCCAAATAAATTATTTTTTGAGAACAAATTATATTTAAATCAATAAAATAATTTTTAAGCTTAATCTTAATAAATTTCAATTTTGATTAAAATATTAATTTAAGCAAAAAAATTTATACAATCTTGTGTATGTAAATATGAAAAACGTATAATCGTCACTTAAATGACAAAAGTAATCCAATTAAATATTTTCGAGCGCATTTATTTGGCTAAAATAAATATTTTAATTTTATTAAAAATTAAAGAAACTCAGGATTAAATTTAGCCATGGAGGGAAAAAAATAGGTGTCAACACCTGACTCATCCCTTTGGGTTGGGTGGATGCAAGTAACCCTGGGCAAACGGAGTTTGACATTCCTAATTTTGTCCGACCTCGAATTCATTTAAGAAAGAGATTGGTTTTCGGGCGAGTTTCATGGATTTATGGCCGGACTTTGATATTAGGTTTCCTTCATATCTAAGGTTACATGAGAATTTAGGCCACTTTTAGTTCATAACGCTTGATTTTAAAGCACAATTTTCAAAAAAAAAATCACAAGCTATTTCAGTTTTCAAATTTTGGTGAAATAAAAAACCTGAGGAATAATAAAATTGGGGGGAGGTTGGAATGCTGAAGAGTTTTCTACATTGAGACCCACCTATATATCTTAGAGACTTAGGGTATCAGACTGCTTGTAGTTTGACTCAATCAGTAGAAAAGATAGTCTTTTATTTCAGACGATCTTTGGCTCGAGATGAGTGATAATTCATTCGAGTTATGAAAAAGAGGATTGCAACCTCTTTACCATGAATGTGGAGCTATTCACATCCATAGGTAAGAATCTACCTAGACATAATTTCCAAAACTCTAAGTATGTTGTCACTCGAATTTAAATGAAAGAGAAGGTTACCCTCGGTATGAGTTTAGAAATATTCTGAAAGTGAAGGTGAAATCAAAATATCCCAAAGTAAACACATGTCTTTTTAACAAGGGTGTGGTTTGATAATGGTGGGAATAATCCTTTAGATCGCTTCTAATGAGTTTGACGTCCCTGTCTAGACTACGTCCTATTTTGCTGCTATGAAAATGTCCCACATTATGCTGCGTTCTTTTTGGAGTCATCCGCACCTGTATTTTTTATTTGAGATTTCATCCTTTCGTATGCTCTCAATAACATCTCAAATAAAATAATTAGTTGTAAATTTATCATTACAATAACGTAAATTGGTGTAAACCTATTTGAACATGATGTGCTAACATAGTTGATGACCAATTTGCACAACCTATTCTAAAACTGTTATGCCACTTTTAACGGGGGTGACAACCGAATATGTAGCAGTAAAAGGTGAATGATTTATCTTGAATGTACCATGATACTTTTAATGGAGTGATGGTCCACTGTGTCTCATTGAAAGGTCGACGCCCCATTTTTAATGTAACATGCCACTTTGAATGGAGTGATGGTCCAATGTTTTTCATTGAAGGGCGGACGATCCATTTAAATGTAGCATGCCAATTTTAATGGAGTGATGGTCCAACGTGTTTCATTAAAGGGAAGACGACCCATTTTTATGTAATATACCACTTTGAATGGAGTGACAATCCAACATGACTCATTGAAGGGTGGATGACCCATTTTGAATGGAGTGACGGTCCAACGTGTCTCATTGAAGGATACACGACCCATTTAAATTTAACATGCCAATTTGAATGGAGCGACGGTCCAACGTGTCTTATTGAAAGGTGGAAGACCACTTTTGAATGTAACATGACACTTTGAAAGGGGTGACGGTCCACCATATCTCATTGAAGGGCAGATGACCCATTTTGAATATAACATGCCACTTTGAATGGGTTGATGGCCCAACGTGTCTAACTGAAGGGTGGAAGACCTATTTAAATATAATATGCCACTTTAAATGGAGTGATGGTCCAACGTGTCTCATTGAAGGGCGAAAGACCCATTTAAATATAATATTCCACTTTGAACAGAGTGATGGTCTAATGTGTCTCATTGAAAGGCGGACGACCCATTTTGAATGTCACATGCCAATTTGAATGGAGTGACAATCCAACATCTCCCATTGAAGGGAGAACGGCCCATTTAAATATAACATTCCACTTTGAATGGAGTGACGGTCCAACGTGTCTCATTGAAGGGCGGATGACCCAATTTAATTATAACATGCCACTTTGAACGGAGTGGCGGTCCAACATGTCTTATTGAAGGGCGGACAACCCATTTTGAATGTAATATGCCAGTTTGAATGGAGTGATGGTCCAACATGTCTCATTGAAGTGCCGACGACCCATTTTGAATATAACATGCCACTTTTAATAGAGTAACGATCCAACGTGTCTCATTAAAGGGCAGACGACCCATTTTGAATGTAATATGCCACTTTCAACGGAGTGACGATCAGACATGTCTTATTGAAGGGCGGATGACCCATTTAAATATAACATGCCTCTTCAAACAGGGTGACGGTCCAACGTGTCTCATTGAAGGGCAGATAACTCATTTAAATATAACATGCCACATCGAACAAACTGACGGTCCAAAGTATCTCATTGAAATGCGGACAATCCATTTTAAATGTAGCATACCACTTTGAATTGAGTGATACTCCAACGTGTCTCATTGAAGGGTGGATGACCCATATAAATATAACATACCACTTTTAACGGAGTGACGGTCGAACGTGTCTCATTAAAGGGTAGATGATCCAATTTAAATACAATATGATACTTTGAACATAGTGACGGTCCAACGTATCTCATTGAAGGACAAATATTCTAATTTAAATGTAAACATGTCACTTTGAATAGAGTGACGATCTAATATGTCTATTAATCACCTGCAAAAAACTTATTAGTAGCAAATACAATATAAGAACAAATGTGCAAACCTTATTTTAGTATGACACACTGAAGGAGGTGACAATCCATAATGTAATATGATGTCACTGTGAATGAGGTCACATTCTATAACATAATAAGGCATCACTCTAAAGAGGTGACAATCCATAACATAATAATATGTCACTTTGAAGGAGTTGAAGGTCTATAACATAATAACATGTCACTCTGAAGGAGGTGATGGTCTATAATATAATGTGTTACTCTAAAAGAGGTGATGGTCCATAACATAATAATGTGTCACTCTAAAGTGGGTGACGGTCCATAACATAATAACATGTCAATCTGAAGGAGGTGACGATCCATAATATAATAATATGTTACTCTAAGTAGGTGATGGTCCATAACATAATAACATGTCACTCTGAAGGAGGTGACAGTCCATAATATAATAACATGTCACTCTAAGGGATGTGATGTTCCATAACATCATAACATGTCACTCTGAAGGAGGTAACAGTACATAACATAAGAAAATATCACTCTAAAGGAGGTGAAAGTCCATAACATAATAACATGTCACTCTGAAGGAGGTGACAGTCTATAATATAATATGTCACTCTGAAGGAGGTGATGGTCCATAACATAATAAAGTTCAAACTTTGAAGGAGATGACGATCCATAACATAATAAGGTGTCACACTGAAGGAGGCGATGGTCCATATCATGATAATATGTCACTATAAACAAGGTGACAATCCATAACATAATAATATGTCACTCTAAAGGAGATGATGATCCATGACATAATAGCATGTTTTCTTAAATAAAGAGATGGTCTGATGCATTCTCTTAAAGGATGGAAAACCCATATACAATAATATATATCCTTTTAAAAAGGGTGGATGACCTAAATATAATAAGATATCTCATTTTAAAGAGGGTTGATGGCCCAAATATAATATGTCCTTTTGGAATGGTGGATGACCCAAATATGATAAGATGTGTCACCTCAAATAAAATGATGATTCATTATGTCATCTCGAAAGGGTAGATGACCCAAAATAATAAGATATGTACTTTTAAAGAGAGTGGATGACCCAAATATAATGTCCTTTTGGAAGCGTGGATGACCCAAATATGATAAAATGTGTCACCTCAAGTGGGTTGACAATTCAATAAGTTTCTTGGAGGATAGAAAACCCTAACATATAAGAAAAATATAAGTTGATTTGTTGAACTTCATACTTTGAATCGAAAATCCTTAAAAGGACTTATGCATGTCCTAAGCTTTTGGATTAAATCCTCAAACTTTGAGAGAATTGATTTGTGTTAGTTCTTAGTGGAGGCCTTGCATAAGTCATCTGCATAACTCAAACACCACTCATTAATGACATAACAATTTTTTGTAACTAAGCTAAGAGTGTAATGATGGGTGGTGATTTTACCACCCATTCGCACTCAACGTTTGTATACATTACCTTGTTTTAAATGAATCAATGAGACATAATTGTGATTAAATGCACTAATATCCACTCTTTTTAGGTATAGACTTAAGGAGATAGAAAGATTTAGATTGGAGCTTAAAATAATCGAAAAGAGAGCAAGAAAGTGCAACTGAAAACCTGGAGCAGAAGGGCCACAGTTACCACAGTCACGATCTTCTGATCGCGATCACAGAAGTCAAGCAGGGTCAATTAACCACAGTTGCATAAGTCTATCGAGGTCACGGAGGCCACGGTCACGGCCAAGCTGTTGCGATTATGGCTTTGGAAAAGAGTTTAACCCAAGGGCAAATCTAGAAATACACGTGGCTGATCCAAATTTTGATAAAAAGACTCAAACCCTTGAGTTATTCATCATATTCCATCTTCCCTAATTTTTAGGTTTAGCTCTTAAGTTCATAGCCTCCATACATGGAGAAGAAAATATTGTATAAATTTTGGGTGAAGAATGCATTGGAGACCTTTTAAATGGATGAATAGCTTACTTCCATTGTTGATTTGTGGGAGTGAAAAGTTTAAAGTAACATTCATTTTATATTCAACAAGTCATTTCAATGGAGATAATGCATATATCTATGCTTATTTATCTTATGTATAGCTAGATCTCCCTCTTGGGGTTATGTGTGAATAGGGGTTAAAGTGTGTATGGGTTGTTATTGTTACCCTCTATTTGGTAGTTCATACTTATGGGTTTTATCATTGCTATGCTAACTTAGTTGGGATTTATGGGTGAATTCCCCAAATACCCACATGGGTTTGATGAGTGAAAGCTCCAAACTCTAGAAATCTTAAGGCCATCTTCGAAATAATGGTTTTGGGTGAACTTTAGGAATTCACATCATCCTTGAAAGAAGGATGCGGAGACCAAAGAAATTATAGACAATTATGTGTGTAGTTTGCTAAATTTTCACTATCTTAGAAATAAGGGTGATTGTGAAGTTAACTGTACCATGGGTATTATCCTAGAAACAGGGATGCCTAAATTGAGGTTTGGTTGCCAAATGTTAAACACACCCATTAGGTATTCAAAAGTATCAATGGGTGAAATTTGGTGTTTTTTTGAAAAACTAGCATCAAAATCTATAACTGAACCTACCCATATTTAATATTCTAAATTGATGTTGATTACTAAAACCCACATGTCATTCCCTTAGTAACACATAATCCTAAGATCCGTGCATAATTGTTAGAACTCTAATTATTCATAGCCCAAAATTTATACTAAAAAAACTCAAAAAGAAACATTAGAGTAGACACTTGTCTCCCCCATTTTTATCTTTTTGTACCATTGGTTTGAATTTAACTTGTATCTATTATTTTTAATTAACTTGATTGCCACTCACATTGTTCCTCGTGGATTTGACCCGACTCTAAATTTAGGTAAATATATTGACGACGATAGCCTTGCACTTAAATTGACGTGTAAGTTGAAAGTTATAAAATGGCGCCGTTGCCGGGGAACAATTTGGCGTATTAATTTAGTTTGGGATTTCAGCTTACTTTCTTGAATTCAGGATTGTACATATTTTCTTTTGTCGGTAGATTTTATTGTATTTTACTTTTCTCTGTGTCATCTTCCAACAAATGTGATGTTGGTTGTTGGGAATCCTATCATGTCAACCCATGTCCAATCTATGTCAGACCATACTTTAGGAGAGATTGTAACTATGCTCCCCAGAGAGAGATAGACCCACCATCTCAATCCTATAAGGAGTATAGGTGTTCTTTATATAGTGGTTGAGGTGGACATTGGGATGATTTTCCAAATTCCCCTCCCCCTATTATGCTAACCGGGTTGCTAGTTCTTCTTGTGAGCTTGATAGGTCTTATGATGAAAAGAAGGAAGAGAAACATACCAATTCCAATAGCTTTGACCCAAGGCTACTAGCTATTTTGGATCTGTTGGATACAATGAGGGGAGAATATAGAATGCCTGCATCAAGAGGCATTAGAATGGACAAGTGTCAAGACTTAGGAAATGGGCAAAGAAAAAAAGCTTAAAACTACCACTACGTTGCCCATTTCCCAAGATGAGGTTTATCAAGAAGAAAAATCAAGATATGATGATGAGATTGGTAGCGAAGACTCCTCAGTGATTTCCAAATCAACCGATTCATACAAGGAGGAAGAAGCCAAAATAAAATAAATGGCACTAGAGTTAGAATGGACAAGTGTCAAGACTTAGGAAATGGGCAAAGAAGAAAAGCTTAAAACTACCACTACCTTGCCCATTTCCCAAGATGAGGTTTATCAAGAAGAAAAATCAAGATATGATGATGAGATTGGTAGCGAAGACTCCTCAGTGATTTCCCAATCAAACGATTCATACAAGGAGGAAGAAGCCAAAATAAAATAAATGGCACTAGAGTCAAGATAAGAATTAAAGAAAAACTCTTATGATGACTCTAGTTCATTTCGGGGTAAAGATGCTTGGGAAGAGGTAATTTGGAATTAGGGGTGGGACCTAATTCAAACCAATTTCCAACATTATGCCTAGAGGATGTGATAAGAATTCATCCTCCTAGACAAATGATGGATTGCGGGGAGACGGAGTACGAATCCTATATTTTGGACTTTGTCATTCCAAAGGAGCATATGAAACCCCACCCATCAAGGTCCAAGGAACTCAACTTCCGATGTATAAGGAATGTCCTATTGATGTTCTCACTTTTACCCAAGGATCCAAACTAAAAGTTTGATGTGAAGTTGGGTATAAGATTCAAATATTCAAAATGGCGAGATCGAAGCTTTCTCGCCATGATCTCGCATCTTCTAAGTTTTACCTTTAAAGATCTGAATCTTCTATCCCTCTATGGCTCATTGCATATTGAACGGTAGTTGGGATGGAGATTCAAATATTCTAAGTGGAAACGTAAAAGGATATGGTGGATGTGTTGTGCCATGACGCTAAACTAAGTGCTCGATGGGAGGCACCCCATCATGCTAAAAAAAGTGGGCCATATCTTTTTGTTTATGCATGATAGGGTAGAATTTTATTTTTGTTTTCATACATGCATAATCCATGAAATATTGGTACTAGGAGGAATGATGATTGAACTTGAAAAGAGAAATATGTGAATTTGGCATGTTGGGATCAAACAGTGGAGTGCAGGAGACCCGAGTTTGGTCTTAGTTAGCACGACTGCAGTTTGTGACACTGCAATTACAGAGGCCATGTGATCATAATCACAGAACAAGGACCACAATCGCGGTCAAATTAGATTAAAAAGACCACCCGAATACCATTTCCCACATACCATTTTTTCAAATTTACCATGATTCTCTCCAAATTTTTGCTTTGTATGGAGTATCCAAGTGTCATATCAACTTACTTGCATTGTCAATCTCGATATGAGTCTTAATTTCCTCGTTCTTAATATGATTACATGATTAGAACCTATAGTTTAGGGAAAGGCCTGAAATATCATTTTCACTACTAAATGCAGGTTTGATTGTGATTGATGTGTGGTTAGCTATTGTAGTTAGTGTACACGCTAACAAGGAAGTCTTGAGTACCTAGATATAGGCCTACAATGGTTGAAATGATCATGTACACCATGTGTTAAATTTAAATCCCCAAATGAGTTCAATTTGAGTTCATCCAAGTTTGAGGCCATGATCACGCAGTCTAGGCTTAAATTTCTTGCTTATAATATTGATATGCCTAGTTGAAACAAAGAATTGGGGTAAAAATTTTGTTTTGAGAATTGAGCAAAATATATCAACTAAGGTCTCAAGTATCGCGATTGCAGTACCAATGACTGTAACCGCGACACCGCGGTCATGGTCAATGTGTCACAATCACCATACCTAAGGGCTATGTCTGTAGGAACCAAAATTTCTCCACATCCATTTTGGCCTACGAAACCCTCTCTAACATTGCCATATTAGCTTATATGTTTGATTTAATAAGTTCTTTGTATGATAATGCTAATGATGGGCTGAGTTGCATTACTTACAGGTTCTACACCTAAAAAATTGGAGATTTTGACGACACCAGGTTCATGGCCGCACAATGCCAACATCTCTACTATGCTGATTTCCACAGGACTAAGTTACTCCCTGAAAGGGGTATTAGCCTAGACAAGGTGGAGGAAAAGATCCCAGAGTTCCATGCTTGACTCACTCCAACCCGGTGGATGTGATTGTCCCCAGAACCCTGCTATGAAAATGAGCACTGGGTATATGAGTTCTATGCGAACCTCAGCATAGTCTCCCTCATAAACCCAGTAATGATGATTTAGGGTAAGCAAGTGAAATTTGATGCAGAGTAGATTCATGAGGTGTATGGGCTCCCAGATGGTGACATGGGGGAGTTTTATACCAAAGAATGTGATCAAGGGACCTAGGTGGCAAATATTCTTTGTCCTAGAAAAGCATTTCCCTAGGACACCACCAAAAGAGATATTCTGATGAATGACTTCAAGGCGGAGGTCAGGCTTTGGATGAACATCATCTGTAGTAGAGTCTCGCCTTGCACTCATATGACCATTTTCATAGATACCCGAGCTTGGACTGTGTCTTGTCTCTTATCAAGCATTTCTTTAAATGTAGGAGAAATTATGATCTCAGTGTGGTGGTACTTTAAGAACCATTGAGGTACTCATCTTATCTTTCCTTCCCTGATCACTGAATTATGTAAGAGGGTAGAAGTGGAGGAATATACTGTAGACACCTGGGTGCATCCAGGTTCCCTCATCTACCTACTAAAATTTTGGGGTGAAGGTTCCCCAGGACAGATCAAGAAAAGTAAGATGGACTTCGGCAAATCAACACAAGAGGACACATATTCATGCAGACCTTCATTAGACACCCCCCTCCCCAATGACATTTTAGGTCAGATGAGGGTGGCTAGGGAACTATTTTCTAGATTACCTTAGGGACCAAGAGAACCCTCCACTTCTCTTCATTCAAATATAGCTCAGTCAGATTATAAGAAATACCTAGAGGAGCAGCAGAAGCAGGAAGCCATAGTAGCCAGCCTAGAGAGAGCATATTTAGCCTTGGCTGCATCTCACAAGGACCTTAAATATTTACATGAGAATATGGTTAAGAGAGAGAAAAAAAGAGACAAATTTTTTAAGAAGTTGTAGCAAGGGGTAAAGGGCATCTTCAAGGTGCTCAAACCAAACTATCGACTACCTTCACCAAGGTTGGACGGTAAGGATAAAGCCCTTGTGGATTGGTCTGCTAATGATGATGATGGTGAGGATACAGAGTCAGTAGCGGATGATGGCTCTTGATGCAGATACAGGGAGACCCCTCTTACTCTTGCTATATTTCACATGAAGTGAGGACACTGTATTCTTTTTTGTCGGGGGTGCCCTCAGATTTGTATTGCTTTGATTGATGATGGATGATTTATGTTATTTTGGTTAAAATTATGGATACTATTGTTGGGTACTCTTATGGTGCCCAAGTTTTATGGATTTTCATATTTTTCTTTTAGTTTTAGTTATTCTTTTTACTATACTTTTATTTTGATTCTGATGATACATGACTAGTTTTTCCCTATGATAGGTTGAGTGATGACATTCTTAAGGGTAAAGCATTGTGATTGGGTTTTGAGACATAGATGTAGGGTAATTCTGAGTACCCATATCATTATTTATTTGGGATCACGTTATACACCATTGGCAAAGTCTGAGTATCCATATGGGTGGTTTGCCAATTTTGTGCCAAATATGTGAGCCTAAGGCTTTGGTTGTTTCCATAGTTTAGCAAATTGCGTATGGTGCTAATGTAAAATGAACAACCCCCTCCGTCCAAAAATTTTCAAAAAAAAATCAAGGGCATGGACATGGGTAGTGTTGTAACAAAACTTTTTCTTTTTCTTGTGGCTTCATAAGTTTTTGACTTATGAATAGAAATAGATACTCCAAGATTGTCTCTAGTGGGAGGGACATTTGAGCTCCGTTGGAAAGTTTTTGCATGCCATGTGTGGTGAGCTCTTTGCATTTATCTCTTTTATACTTATGTTATCTAGAACTTGCCCCGTTAGTCTTTCAAAGCTAATTTTAATTGTATTTGGTTGGAGAAATGACCTTAGACCATCTTTGTGATTTTGGAAGCCACTTTATCCTAAAAATCCTACCCAAGAATAAATGTAATCCCTAGTTACCCACTTTGAGCCTTTGGACCTTTCAAGGGAAAATAAATTACACGCCATGAACCATTCTTTTTATCTCTCTTTTAAACCATACTCTCCTTGAACTTTAAAATTCAATTTGAGGATAAAAGCCTAAGTTGGGGGTGGTAGAGATTGATGGATGTAAGTTTAGGAGCACAAAGTTATATATGAAATGCCTAGTTGACTTAGCATTGAGATCAAATGAAAAGAAAAAGAGAGGATCCGACAAAGGTATGAATTGCACAAAAGTTGCAAGAAAAAGGAATGAAAGAAATGTGGTAAACAAAGGAAGCGAAATGTAGGCATATGAAAAGAGAGAAAACAAAGAAGAGTGGCCCATAGTAAAAAAAGAGTATTAAATAGTGTGATGTAGATGTTCAAGGAAGGGTGTATCTATGTTAATCCCATATTATATCCTACCCTGACACGAACCTACGATATAAGCTTAAAAAGCCCTTTGAGATCTCCAACAATTTACTTTCTTTTTAGTGACGATTGAAAATAGGGGCAAGTCTATGGTATGACACTTGTTTCATGAAGATTTCTTCTGTCAGGGATAAAGTATTTTTGCACTTAAAATTCCTTTTTGCATATTTGGTAGTCTGGTGTATGGAATTCTTTTTTTGTAAGGTTGGCAAGTGAAACAAGTTAAGGTGGGTGATTTCATAAGCTTCCGAACGATGAGGCAAATGGAGTATAGCTTAGTTTTGGTCAAAAAGTGAGTCACGTCTATATAATTATTCATTGTTTCTTGATTTCTCTTTGAATTCTCGTGTATCCTTTGATAGGGCATCTTATGATGAGGGGAGTAGTAAAAAATAACTTAGCCTATTTCTAATGAGCTACTTGTGGCAGCGACTAGGGTTGAACTCATTTTGATCTTTAAGGCATGAAGTTTGGGAATAAATAATTGAGTCTCATGGTAAGAGGTAGTGTTGCTTGAGGACAAGCAATAACTTTAAGTTGGGGGTGTTGATGAGTGGTGATTTTACCACCCATTTGCACTCAACATCTGTACACATTACCTTGTTTCTAATAAATCAATGAGACATAATTGTGATTAAATGAACTAATATCCACTCTTTGAAAGAATAGAGTTGAAGAGATAGAAAGATGTGGATTGGAGCTTAAAATGATCAAAAAGGGAGAAAGAAAGTGCAGTTAAAGACCTGGAGTAGAAGGGTATCAGTTACTGTAGTCGCAGTCTTCTGATCACAATTGTGGTAGTTAAGAAGGGTAAATCAACTACGGTTGAGTAAGTCTATCATATTCACGGAGGCCGCGTTCGCGGCCAAGCTAGTGTGATCGCTGCTTAACAGAAGAGTTTAGCCCAAGGGAAAATCTAAAAATGCACGTGGCTGATCTAAATTTTGACAAAAAGACTCAAACCCTTGAATTATTCATCAAATTCCATCTTCCCCAATTTTAGGTTTAGCTCTTGAGTTCATATCCTCCATACTTGGAGAAGAAAATATTCTATAATTTTTAGGTGAAGAATACATTGGAGACCTTCTAAGTGGAGGAATAGATCACTTCCATTGTTGATTTATGGGAGTGCAAAGTTTGAAGTAACATTCACTTAATATTCAACAAGTCATTTCAATGAAAATTATGGGTATATCTATTCTTATTTATCTTATGTATATCTAGATCTCCCTCTTGGGGTTATATGTTATATGGGTTAAAGTGTGTGTGGGTTGTTATTGTTAGCCTCTATTTGGTAGTTCATACTTATGGGTTTTATCATTGCTATGCTAACTTAGTTTGGATTATGGGTGAATGCCCCAAATACCCATATGGGTTTGATGAGTGAAAGATTAAATCTCTAGAAAGATCAAGGCTATTTTCAAAATAAGGGTTTTGGGTGAACGTTAGGAATTCACATCATCCTTGAAAGAGAGATGTGAAGAACAAAGCAATGATAGATAATTATGTGTGTAGTTTGCTAAATTTTCACTATCTTAGAAATAAGGGTGATTGTGAATTTAACTATATCATGGGTATTATCCTAGAAATAGGGATGCCTAAATTGAGGTTTGGTTATAAAATGTTAAACACACCCATTATGTAATTCCCCGAAAAATGCAAATCAATATTAGCACCATATTTCAAGCTTATGCATAGTAAATCATGATTCTTTGGTAGTTTCATGATCAAGTTTGATGTCAATTAAGGTCTCAAATACGTCATAGCTATTAGGTGAATCAAAACATTCCTTACCGATTGAATTCTTGGGAAGGAAATTGGTATAGTAAACTTTAAATGAGAATATCTCTCATTATACTATGAATTTTTGAGATCATGGACCACCAACATATATATAATTGAATTATCTATCGAACGATACCAATTTTTCCCAAATCCGATAACGGAGCAAAAGGTTATACCTATTTTACTCCAGCATGTTATCCTGGCAACTAAGTGACGACATGAGCTGAAGGCTTATCACATATCTGACGACTTATCAGCTAATGTTGTCAGCCTTAGGTATAATGTCATAAATTCCAGCATCAAGTGACGACATGAGCTGACGGCTTATCACATATGTGAAAACATCAGCCCAATATCATCAGCCATAGAATTTAGCATATTCCAAACAGTTTTGGAGGGGTATTTTGGTATTTTCCATTCACCCCAGAGCTCTATAAACACTGAATTCAGCCTCTATTTCACCAAAATAAATTATTTTCTCTCAAATTCTCTCAAGAACAAGAAGAGGGGTTTCCAATTCAAGATCCAAATCTCAAGGATTCTTCCATCAATGATCCCAAATCAAGTATCAAGGTATGTCATGTGTTGATTCATGGGCATGAATCTCAAGAATCTCTTTTCAAAATACAAGATTTTTGTATTTATGAACATTCATGATTTAAATAGAATTGAAATTCATGTTCACAATGTTGTGGGGTTTTGATTCATGTTTTAAATTACATATTCCAATGATTGACCCTAGTATTGGGAGATTTGCATAATAATCATGATAAACCCCCTTCAATTTACAAGTTGATTGATGTATCCATGATTATTAGATGTGTTGATGATGGTATAACCAAAGCATGCTCCCCATGTGTTTGACTAAATGCCTATGTGAAGGAAAAGTGCCTTACTAGTTTAATAATATGAAATCTCCATTCATGTACAAGTTTATGCACGTCAAGTGTTTGATAAAATATCTTAGTCAATGAATTATGGATATATGTATAGCCATTGGGGTGCTGTAGAACTTGTACTGCATGAAATATCTAACTTATTGTATTATGGATTGTGATGTTGGTCATGTATTCAAGAAAGACATGCTTTGTCAGTTTCTTCCCATCAAGTCCTGAGGGAACTTGTACCCAAAAAATATACTTGTGTGCCTAGAGTTAGTGTCATGGTTTCACGATATCCTCAGTCAAGCCATGATCCATAGAACTCGGTCAGTCATGTACTCAGGAAAGCTCAGTAAAACAGTAATCTCAGTACTATTCTGTCAGTCAACAAAAACTCAGTTAATTTAGTCCAGTTCAGTTCAGTAGTCCATGTTCAGTGTCTATTCAGATGGGAGTAGTAATTAGCACCGAGTGAACCCAAGGATGGGAACACACACTGTCAGATAAGGGTGCGATTCTTAGAAGTCATCCTTGCATTCTAGAACTATGTAGCCAGCATAGGTTGAGACATCAACACTGTAAGATGAGGGTTGTTGAGGTGGATAAAAACTGTCAGATGAGGGTCCCACCATCCTCTTTTAGGGACACTGTCAGATGAGGGTCACTCATAGTTTGTCCTTACTAGTGGCACGGTATTGACACCCTTCTAATTGGGGTTACAGATTGGACCCAACACAACTATATTGCATAATTTGGGGCATGTCGGTTAGATGACTACTTCCCATAATTTTAGTTACAGATCAGGACTGTCAGATACAATCATTCAGTCTCAGTAATAAAACTCAGATAGTTCTATAGAATTCAGGACTGTCAGATGTAATCACCTCAGAATAGAATGAAACTCTAGTAGTTCTATCAGAAACTAGACTATCAAATATAGTCGCTCAGTATTAGTTATTTCAGTTATACGGTTATCAGTATCTCATGTTATAAGTACTCAGATTCAGTAATCATGTTATCACGAACTCAGTTACAGTTATTATGTATTCACGCATGTATTCCCACGTTCATGTTGTTCAGTCAGTTAGTATAGTTCATGCATGTGACCCCTTTGGATTCAACCTACCTCAGATGCATACCAGTACATTTAATCGTACTAACACATTTGCGCTATGGTGTTTTATACCATAGGTTCAGAATTACGAGCTCCAGAGTATCTGTAGCATTCCAGTACTAAGTAGTCAGAGTCAGCAGTGAGTCCTTATCCTTTGAGGAAATGAGAATTATCTTATTATTTCATTACTCAATTTATTTCAGTAGTTGGAGTTAGTTGGGGACATGTCCCATCAACTCCTTATTCAGACAGTTAGAGGCTTTTTAGACTATCATGTTCAGTCAGCCTTTTAGTTTGTTTTGGGTATTTCATAACCCACACAGATGTTATATTTTATTCAATATTATGTCTCAGTTTTGAACCTTACGGCCTTACAACCTTTATTTCTGCATTTAGAAAGTATATTTTGAAGTGTTCAGGTACAAATATCAGTCATGGATTAGCTTGTGGTCCTTCGGGATCATGAGCACCATGTAGAATTCTGAGTACCATATTCAGAGCATTACAAACTTGGTATCAGAGCCTAAGGTTCAATAGTGTCCTTGGAAGTCCGAAAGCCGCATTTAGTAGAGTCTTGTACATGGGTGTGTTACACTCTACATTTATGTGCAGGAGGATGTAAGATGTTTTAGGAATAGTTTCCCTTCTTTCAGTATTCATGTTATACCAGTGAGAATAATCTCAAGATAATCTCTCAGTCTAATCCATTTCTCTCTTTATTCTACAAAACATGCCTCTTAAAAGAAGAAACGAGAATCAGCTAGACCCTCAGCCCGAAGATCCTTTGGGAAAACATGTTTCTCATGCAGAGTTCAGAGTTGTATTCACTACTCTTGCTCAGTCAATTGCTGCTCAGAATGAATGACCAACTGTCATTTTGGAAAACCCAGTGGCCAATTCAGCTGTAGTCAGGATTTGGGACTTCACCCGAATGAATCCCCCATCCTTTCTCAGGTCTAAGTAAGATGAGGACCCTTAGAAATTCGTCGATCAGGTTCAGAAGGTTACAAACATCATGGGGGTTACTCCTAGTGAGAGTGCTGATCTAGTTGTATATCAGTTGTAGGATGTTTCCCACACTTGGTGCAAGCAGTAGAAGTCAGAAAGGTCAGTTGATGCAGGACCTATAGAGTGGAAGGAGTTTGTCACCGCATTCTTAGAGAGGTTCTTTCCCCTAGAGCTGAGATAAGCTAAGATGTTAGAATTCATCAATATCAAGAAGGGCAACATGACGGTGAAAGAGTATTCTCTTAAGTTTACTCAATTAGCCAGATATGCCCCTCACGTGGTTGCAGACAGTAGGGGCAAGATAAGTAAGTTTGTTTCTGGGGTGAATGATAGTGTGGTCAACGAGTGTAGGTCTGCGATGTTGAATAGTGACATGACTTTATCCAGGCTTATGACTCATGCTCAGCAGATAGAGGAGCAAAATATTAAGATGAGGGAGAAGCAGAATAAGAGAGAAAGGACAAGTAGTTTCAACTTTGCTCAGCCCAAATCAGAAAGAGGAAACCGTTCTCAATTTCATCCTAAGTCATCAGTTCCAACTCCTTTTTTGGACAGTGCTCCAGCTCTTAAGTTCAGGGATGGTAATAGAGATAAGGCACTAGGCTCTAAGTCTCAGGGAAGTGTCATCAATGCCCGAACTAATCCCCTTTGTCAGACTTATGGTAAGAACCACAAGAGTGTTTGTAGAGCTGGTAGCAATGTCTGTTTAGGATGTGGCAAGCCAAGCCACAGAGTTAGAGATTGTCCCCATTTAGGTTATCAGGGTCAGCAAAAATGTTCCTCAGCTCAGTCCGGTTGACCAAATCAGTAGGGTGCCCTTCCAGTGCTACTAGTGGGCAACGTCCAAACAGAATTTTTGCTCTCCAGTCCCGATAGGATCGGGAAAATCTCCTAATGTGGTTACTGGTACGTTACAGATCTTTCACTTGCATGTTTACTCTTTGCTAGATCCACTTGATTTCTTGTCTTTTGTTACTCCTTATATAGCAGGCAATTTCGGAATCAGTCTCAAAATTCTAGCACAACCTTTTTTAGTCTCTACCCCAATGGGTAAAAGCATCATAGACCGATGGGTATACAGGAACTGTTCGATTATGATATTTCAGAAAGTCACTTCAGTAGACTTAGTCAAATTAGAGATAACTGATTTTGATGTCATTCTCAACATGGATTAGCTTTACTCCTGCTATGCCACAGTTGACTACAGAAATGAAATAGTCCAGTTCCGGTTTTCAAATGAACCCATCCTAGAGTGGAGGGGTAGTACTTCATGGTTCAGAGGTCAGCTTATTTCCTACCTTTGAGCAAGGAAAATGATGTCTAAAGGATGTGTCTATCATCTTGTTTGAGTTAAAGACACTAGTTCTGAAACTCCAGTCTTGATTTAGTCCCAGTCGTGAATGAATATTCAGATGTCTTTCTCGAAGATCTTTCCAGAATTTCTCTTAAAAGGGAAATGGACTTCGGTATTGATTTTCTTCTAGATACTCAGCCTACATCTATTCCACCATATAGAATGGCACCAACAAAACTCAGAAAATTAAAAGAGCAGTTGGAGGATCTCTTAGATAAGGGGTTCATCAGGCCCAGCGTGTCCCCGTGGGGCACACCAGTCTTATTCATGCGCAAAAAAGATGGTTCTCTTAGAATGTGCATTGATTACCGTCAGCTTAATAAAGTCACGAGCAAGAACAAGTATCCACTTCCCCGTATTGACAACTTGTTTGACCAACTTTAGGGTGCCAGCTATTTCTCTAAGATAGACCTCAGATCAGGCTATCATCAGCTTAGAGTTAGGGAATGTGTCATTCTGAAAATAACTTTCTGAACTTGGTATAGTCACTTCGAATTCCTTATCATGTCCTTTGGTATTACTAGTGCCCCAGCATCTTTCATGGACTTGATGAATCGGGTGTTCAAGCAATAGTTGGAAATGTTCATCATAGTCTTCATAGATGATATTCTGGTCTATTCCCACAATGAGCGTGATCATGCAGACCATCTCAGAATTGTACTTCAAACTCTCAGAGATCATCAGTTATTTGCCAAATTTAATAAGTGCGAGTTTTGTCTAAGGTCAGTAGCATTTCTTGGTCATATCATTTCCGGTGATGGCATTAGGGTTGATTCTTAAAATATCGGAGCAGTAAAAAATTGGCCTCGCCCTGTATCTCCATTAGATATTAGGAGTTTCTTAGGTTTGGCTGGCTATTACAGATGGTTTTTTGAGGGATTTTATTCTATTGCATCCCCTATATCTAGATTGACTTAGAAGAAGGTCAAGTTTCAGTGGTCAGATCCTTGAGAGAGGAGTTTTCAGGAGCTGAAGACTTGACTCACCTCAGCTCCAGTGCTAGCTCTTCCAGATGGTTCAGATGGGTTCATATTATATTATGATGCATCCATAGTAGGTTTGGGTTATGTCCTTATGTAGCATGGTAAGGTCATAGCCTACGCCTCCAGACAGCTTAAACCCCATGAGAAGAATTATCCATCTCATGATATTGAGTTAGCAACCATAGTATTTGCCTTAAAGATTTGGAGGCATTATCTATACGGTGTTCATGTAGATGTGTTCACAGACCATAAGAGCCTTCAGTACTTATTCTCTCAGAAAGATCTTAACCTCCTCCAGAGAAGGTGGTTAGAGCTCTTGAAAGATTACGACATGAGTATCCTTTATCATCTGAGCAAGGCCAATGTAGTGGCCGATGCTCTCAGTAGACTTTCTATGGGTAGTTTTGCTCATGTTGAGGACAGTAAGAAGAATTTAGATCAAGAAGTCCATCATCTTGCCAGACTAGGTGTTCGCTCAGTCGATACAGAGAAGGGTGATGTATGGGTTCAGAGTAGTTCAGAATCATCTCTAGTTTTTGAGGTGAAAGAAAAGCAAGATAGATCCCAGTCTAGTCACATTGAAAGAGTCAGTCAAGGATCAAAAGGTTGAGGTTTTATCCTAGGGGGGAGATGGTATTCTGCGTTGTCAGGTTCATTTGTGTGTTCCAGGTGTAGATGAATTGAGGCAGCGAATTCTTGCAGAAGCTCATGGTGCGCGCTACTCTATTCATCCAAGGGCCACAAAGATGTACCGCAACTTATGGGAGATCTATTGGTGGAGTGAGATGAAAAGAGATATTGCAGAGTTTGTGGCTAAGTGATCTACATGTCAGGAGGTTAAGATAAAGCATCAGAAGCCTAGTGGTCCCATTCAAGAGTTCATTACTCCCACTTGGAAATGGGAAGAAGTTAACATGGACTTTATAACGGGTTTGCCATGTACTCTCCATCAGCATGATTCAGTTTGGGTCATTGTAGACAGGATGACCAAATTAGCTCATTTCCTTCAGTTCATACCTCTTATTCAGCTGAGGACTATGCCAAACTCTATATCATGGAGTTAGTTAGATTACATGGTATTCCATTATCTATTATTTCAGACAGAGGTACCTAGTTCACCTCTCACTTCTGGAAAGCATTCCAAAGGGTCTTGGTACCCAAATTCATCTCAGTATAGCCTTTCATCCCCAGATAGATGGTCAAGCAGAAAGGACCATTCAGACCTTGGAGGATATGTTAAGGGCGTGTGCAATTGATTTCAAGGGAAGTTAGGATGACCAATTGCCTTTGATTAAGTTTGTATACAACAACAAAAATCATTCTAGTATTTAGATGGCCCCATTCGAAGCTCTCTATGGTAGGAGATACAGATCTCCAGTCGGTTGGTTTGAAGTTAGTGAGGCCTCATTCATAGGTACTGACTTGGTATTCGATACCTTATAAAAAGTTCAGTTGATTAGAGAGAGACTTTGGGCTGCTCAGATCTGACAGAAATCTTATGAAGATGTATGCAGAAAGGATCTCGAGTTCGAAATTAGTGACTTTGTCTATCTAAAGATCTCTCCCATGAAAGGAGAGAAGAGATTCGGCAAGATGGGAAAGCTTAGTCCCATATATGTCGGTCTCTTCAAAATTCTCAGTCGCTTTAGCAAAGTAGCTTATGAGTTTTCATTGCCTTCAGATCTAGCCTCAGTTCACCTAGTCTTCCATGTCTCTTTGCTCAAGAAGTGCATAGGTGACCTAACAGATGTAGTCCCTATTCAAAGCATAGATGTTCAGAACAGTCTCTCTTATGAAGAAATTCCAGTCGAAATCATTGACTACCAGATTCGTAGACTAAGGAACAAAGAAGTCCCTCTAGTCAAAGTTCTTTGGCGGAATCAGTCCATTGAGGGAGCTACTTGGGAAGAAGAAGAAGACATGCGCCCTCACCTCTTCTCCGCAAACTCAGACTCAGCTCAAGTTAATAATTTTCCTTAAGCTTATTCAGTTTCATGTTCAGATTTCTAGTGTAAACTTGGTACCAAGTACCATTACATATTCAGTCATGCATTCATGTGTTAGCTCAGTCATGGATTCATGCATCAAATATGCATGTTCAATATGATAAAACCAACTTATTAGACATGTTAGTCATGAAATCATGCTTCATTTGTGCATGTCCAGTATGTTCTTTCAGTTATCATTTCTCTCATTCTAATTAGTCTCATTTGAGGATGAATGTTCCCAAGGGGGAGATATTGTAATACCCCAAAAAATGCAACTCACTATTAGTGCCATATTTCAAGATTATAAATAGTACATCATGGTTTTTTGGTAGTTTCATGATCAAGTTTGATGTCAATTAAGGTCTCAAATACATCCTAGCTATTAGGCAAATCAAAACATTCTTTACCGATTGAATTCTTGGAAAGGATAATGGTATAGTCAACTTCAAATGAGAATATCTCTAGTTATACTACAAATTTTTGAGCTCATGAACACTAAAATATATATAATTGAATTATCTTTCCAATGACACCAATTTCTCCCAAATCCAATATCGGAGCAAAAGGTTATACCCATTTTACTCCAGCATGTTAGCCAGGCAACTAAGTGATGACATGAGTTGACGACTTATCACATATATGACGACTTATAAGCTAATGTCGTCAGACTTAGGTAGAAAGTCCTAAATTCCAGCATCAAGTGATGGCATGAGCTGACGGCTTATCACATATGTGACGACATCAGCCCAATGTCGTCAACCGTAGAATTCAGCATTTTCCAAATGGTTTTGGAGGGGTATTTTTGTATTTTTCCTTCACCCCAAAGCTCCATAAACACTGAATTCATCCTAAATTTCACCAAAATACTTTATTTTCTCTCAAATTATCTCAAAAACAAGAAGAGGGGTTTCCAATTCAAGATCCAAATCTCAAGGATTCTTCCATCAATCTTCCCAAATCAAGTATCAAGGTATGTCATGTGTTGATTCATGGGTCCTTTTCACCCATGAAGCTCAAGAATCTCTTTTTAAAATACAAGATTTGTGTATTTATGAACGTTCATGATTTAAATAGAATTGAAATTCATGTTCATGATGTTGTGGGGTTTTGATTTATGTTTTAAATTACATAGTCCAATGATTGACCCTAGTATATGAAGATTTTCATAATAATCATGATAAAACCCCTTCAATTTATAAGTTGATTTATGTATCCATGATTATTAGATGTGTTGATGATGGTATAACCAAAGCATTCTCCCCATGTGTTTGACTAAATGCCTATGTGAAAGAAAAATGTCATACGAGTATAATAATATGAAATATCCATTCATGTACAAGTTTATGTACGTCAAGTGTTTGATGAAATATCTTAGTCAATAAAGTATGAATATATGTGTAGCCATTGTGGTGCTGTAGAACCTGTACTTCATGAAATCTCCAACTTATTGTATTATGGATTGTGATGTTGGTCATGTATTCAAGAAAGTCATGCTTTGTCAGTTTCTTCCCATCGAGTCCTGTGGGTACTTGTACCCAAAAAATATAGCTGTGTGCCTAGAGTTAGTGTCATGTTTTCATGATATCCTCAGACAAGCCATGATCTATAGAACTCAGCCAGTCATCTGACTCAGGAAAGCTCAGTAATACAGTAATCTCAGTACTATTCCATCAGTCAATGGAAACTCAGTTAATTCAGTCCAATTCAGTTCAGTAATCCATGTTCAGTGTCTATTCAGATGGGAGTGAGAATTAGCACCGAGTAAACCTAAGGATGGGAACACACACTGTTAGATGAGTGTGTGATTCTTAGAAGTCTTCCTTGCATTCTAGAACTATATAGCCAGCATAGGTTGAGACATCAACACTATCAAATGAGGTTTTTTGGGGTAGATAAACACTATCAGATGAGGGTTCCACCGTTCTCTTTTGGGGACTATTTCAGATGAGGGTTACCCACAGCTTTTTTTTACTTGTGGTGCGGTATTGACACCCTTAGAATTGGGGTTACAGATTGGACCCCAACACAGCTATATTGCATTATTTGGGGCATGTCGGTTAGATGACTACTTCCCACAGTTTCAGTTACAAATCAGGACTGTCAGATACAGTCATTTAGTCTCAGTAATACAACTCAGATAGTTCTACAGAATATAGGACTATCAGATGTAGTCACCTTAGAATATAATGAAACTCATCTTGTTTTATCAGAAACTAGAATGACAGATATAGTCGCTCAGTATTAGTTATTTCAGTTCTACGGTTATCAGTATCTGATGTTATCAGTACTCAGATTCAGTAATCATGAACTCAATTATAGTTATTATGTATTCACGCATATATTCTTACATTCATGTTATTCAGTCAGTTAGTATAGTTCATGCATGTGAACCCTTTGCATTCAGCCTACCTCATATACATACCAGTACATTCAATCGTACTGACGCATTTGTGCTATGGTGTTTTATACAATAGGTTCAGAAGCGTGAGATCCAGATCATCAGTAGCATTCCAGTACTCAGCAGTCACAGTCAGCAGTGAGTCCTCATCCTTCGAGGACATGAGCATTATCTTATCATTTCAGTACTTAGTTTATTTCAGTAGTTGGGGTTATTTAGGGACATGTCCTAGCAGCTCTTTATTCGGACAGTTAAAGGCTTTTTTGACTATCATGTTCAGTCAGTTTATTAGTTTGTTTTAGGTATTTCATACCCCACACAGATGTTATATTTTATTAGATATTGTGTCTCAGTTTTGAACCTTACGGCCTTACAACCTTTATTTCCATATTTACACAGTATATTATGCGGTGTTCAGCTACATATAACAGTCATAGGTTAGCTTGTGGTCCTTCGGGGTCATGAGCACCGTGTAACATTCCGAGTACCAGATTCAAGGCGTTACACATTATGTATTCGAAAGATTCAATGGGTGAAAGTTTGGTGTTTTGTTGAAAGACTAGCATCAAAATCTATAACCGAACCTACCCATATTTGATGTACTAAATTGATGTTGATTACAAACACTCATATGTCATTCCCTTAGTAACACTTAATCCTAATATCCGTGCATAATTTTTAGATCTCTAATTATTCATATCCCCGAATTTTTACTATAAAAAAACAAAAAGAAACATTATTGTAGACACTTGTCTCCCCTATATTTATCTATTTGTACCATTGGTTTGAATTTAACTTATATCTATTATTTTAAATTAACTTAATTGCCACTCACATTGTTCCTCGTGGATTCAACCCCGACTCCAAAGTTGGGTAAATATATTGACAAAGACCGCTTTGCACTTAAATTAACATGTAAGTTAAGCGTTATCATGTAACAGAAGTTAGAGTTTAAAGATAAAGTTGTCTGACTCATGATAATTTAGCGACAGTGTTTTGAATAATATCTCCATATCTCAATCATTTTGTCCAATCATTTTTCTACGAAATTAGAGAAAATGTTAAAGATCTTAATAAAGTAATAGAAATATAGATCAAGAGGAAAATAGAGAAGAGAAGTTGTCTGGATTATTATGGATGGTGAATCTGGTAATGCCTTTTCCAGTGCTTAACATTATCAATATTGTGAGTTCATCGTTCCTTCCCCCAAAGAAAAAATGTTAATTTTCAGAGGCCGACTGTGTTGGTATTTCCCTTCTCTTCCGATGTTTCTTGTTGATCATCAATTTTCAGTCTTGAAGTACAGTCTTTATGGATTTTTTGAGGATCTCCCTCAAAAGTTCTGACATAGTTCAGAAACTCTCGAACTTCTTTGTAACTTATGACATCATTTAATATGGAATTTTTGATATTTTCTAAAAAAATTTGCCCCAGTATAGAATACAAAATACTTGAGATCTTTCTGGATAACGTAGTTTGAAATTTGAGAACTTCTCCAAAACTATACCCCGATCTCAGCTTTAGCAACGTCTGGTGGTCACCTTTGTAGCAAATGTTGAATTTGTGAAATTTTTGAGATCTTCTCAAAAATTTCTTCCCCAAGTACATACCTCAATTATCATCTCTATATAATTTGGGAAAAAAATTCTCTTGATGAATTCTTGAGATCCTCTAAAAAAATTTTCCCCAGTTTCTATGAAAATTTCACGGGGAATATAACCGAGTAGATGTTCCACCTACACATCCCATTGAGGTAGGAATCATACCAAGCGTAGTTCCTCTATAAAATGGAAAAATAGATTTTCCAAGGGATTGACCATAGTCGATATAGGCTGCCTACGTATTCCATTCTTGGAAAATCAGGTCAAACACAGTTCTTATTACAAGGAAATCAAATCATAAAGTGTGATTACAAGGAAATAACGACAAGAAAGTATTATTACAAGAAAAGAAAACAGTAACTTTAATATAAAAGATAGAAGGACGCTTAAAGTGGTCCTTTGAGGAATCTACATTCTTCTTAGAGATTGATGGCGCCAATGATTACTTTGATTTTACTCTTTGTGAAGTGAGTATGTTTGATTACCAACATAAATCGATCTCTCTTTAAAAGAAAGAAAAATACTCAAAAGGTAAAAGTGTTAGTTCATGAATCATTATAATTGACGAAGTAATATATGAGACAAATCAAGAAAATATAGATAAAGCAAAATAATGATGTACTTTAGCGAAAAAATAATTTATACCGCGCCCTATCATATATGGGACCTTTCAAGCCAACGGTAAGCCTAACATTTGAAGGATATACATGTCGTTTGTAAGACGTTCCATTGCCCCTAAATATATTATACAAACTTCAAAAATAAACCAAATAGGGATACAAAATGAGGTAAAGGGGAAATACATGATATCAGTCACATGCAGGGGAGAAAATTTAAACTAAACTTCCTTGGGAGTCCTTCATTTTTTGAACTTCTTAAAATTGCTGAATACCTTTTGGGTGAAGATCTTCTCTAGATTACAATAATAGAAACTATAAAATAAAACCCTTAAACCCAAGGGACAATGGCCCATTCAATCCGACATTATATCCTTTAATTTAACACATAAAGGATGATCATTTATTATGACTTGTGGTTAAATAGACGCAAGACAGGTTTTCTAATAGGCCCAATACCCCCTCAGGTATTGGGTCGTCCTAGGCTCATGACTAAATAAGGTTTTGGTTTTGTTCTATCCTAGGTGTCTAGAATGAGCTTCGACCAGGTTCCCAGTAGACAACATGAGTTTGGAAATACAAATAGCCTTTGAACGTCTAACGTGTCAATAAACTATTGTATTTCCAACACTTTATTTGGAATTGAACATAGGGGCTAGGACATCCACGAAACCCCAAAACAGATTAATTATCAAATTATGGAAGTATATTATTAATGCAATTGATAATAATTGCAATAATTTAAACAAATAAGCACATATATAGTTTTAATACTACAATAGTTGGTCAAAGAAGCTAATTCAAATATTTGGTTAGAATCTAGCTAAAGTCCCCAATAGAGTCGTCATTTCTGTTTTGCTCCTTTTCGATCTGAAGGATTGGAAAATATTATCTTAAACTTTTTAAACTGTTTCAAAACCTTAAAGAAAAGTTTGAAACAATTTAAGAAATTTCTGAGTCGCCACTTGATTTTGAGAAAATATCAAGAAAAACTAAAAATATTAATGAAAAGATTCAAAAAAAAAACCTTTTAAGTTTAGAAATTCCGAGTAATGGTTCATATTAATACTCTTGGAAGGTTGTTAAGGCACCTAGAGTACCCGCTAACTTGCGGTTATCCGGACTATTTGAAAATAACTTTTCGACTAACTTTAAAAGGTAAAGTTTTTTTTTTTTAAATAGATTAACGAAAAAATTATTTTAAAGATTTGTGCAAAACGATTTTAGACGGCTTAGCGGAAATTTTAACAAAGTCTACAACTAGCATATAAAGGGGAAAGAGGGAGACTAAAAGACTTAGGCCATTAGGCCCAAATCATTCAAATGAACCTATCCTAATCTAATTGGGCTTTCGGCCCACAACATATCCTAATCTAATCATTTGAGATTTTTTCCCACTTGCACTTGTCCTAATCTAACATTGGGCTTTTGGCCCATAACCTGTCCTAAGCTAGTTTTGAGACCTTGAAGGCCCAAAAATCTACTTCACCTATATTAAATTACAACTTTGGCTTCAAGGCCCAAATGAATGAACAAATAAATAATTAAATAAATAAATAAAGCATAAAACAATAATAAAAATCAAGACTTTTCAAGTCTCTTAGCGACCTCATCAATGGGGTTTGACCATTTTGCTTGTCTTCCATCTTCTTGAATCCGCACACCATATAATCGACTTTGGTTTTAAAATTTGTACTTGACTCAAAGAGGTGGGCCTCATTGATCCATTACGAAATGCAAAAGGGAAGAAGTCCATTTAGATTACAAAATAGATTCATGCAAAGAAAAACATAAAAGAAAAAGAATTAATATGTGTACGAAAATTCTACACTTATAAATAAATAATGAGACTAAAAAAATAGTATTCTCAAGCATAAATAAATAGTATATTATGATATCAAAACAAATCAAATCATCCAATGAAAAGAAAATTAATATATTTCTCAAACAATCTTACAAAAAATTGAGCCTAGCACAATATAATCAACTAATCCTTGAAAAGATGACATTGACCCACAAGTATAGTTGCTTAAAATTTGAACAACTATTTTCTATAGATTAACACATATTTGCACCAAATACTATGATATGATATAATCTAAGACACGTTTTCATTAAAGAAAGAAAATGGGAAGGAGCATAAGATGAGGAAATATTTTTGTGACATCTTAAATCTGAAATACAAGACATACTAATGCAACAATATTTTTTCAATGCTAAATGGAGTCAATCAACAAATTTGAAGAAAAATTCATGGTAGTATATGAATAACAATGGGACATTTAAACGCATAAAAATACTTCAAGAAATAAATCAATAAGTGAGGTGAAGCAATTACCATATATTAAACATGTTTGAGAAATGATATTCAAAGACAAGATAGGAAAAATAGTAAAAGATTAATTTTAAGAAAAAGTGTCCAATTATGCCAACTCCTATTTTAATTCTACATCATTTCAACAAAATTTATAACCCTAACAACTTTTTAATCTAAACAAGAGAAAATCAAAGATAGTTTTGACCACAAAAATGAGTAAATTATGACTGTAAACATATATCAAAAGAACTTAGCATTTCATCGTAGCATATAATCATGGAGAAAAGTAATTCTTTAATCAAAAGAATCAAGGATCGATAAAGGATTTAGATATTAAAAGTAGCACTTGAATTACAATTTCTATATGTGAATGAGCCAACTATCATGTGTGAGCCAAAGTGGTCAACTTCAACCTTAAGCGGTGATTTTGCAAATCGCTAGCCACAAACATAACACACTAAGATATGTCTTTCAAAAATAACACCAAATTCTTAGATACAGGTAACTCACTGCTTCAAATTAAGAAACAATTGTACAGACCCTTAATAATAGTAACTATTTTTTTGATATAAAGAAAATAATTTTACATGCTAAAAGCAAACATATCCACCAATAACGTATTTAAATGAGGCATTAGTACGTATTTAATCAAGCAAAAGTCAAAACTTTATCAATCTAATTTATTAAGGTGAAACGAACAATAGTAGTTATTCTTTTCAACATAAAGGAAACAACTTTACATGCTAAAGGAAAACATATGTACCAACAACGAATTTAAACAAGGAATGTGTACGTATTTTGATCAACAAATATCAAAACTTTATTGATCTAATCCTAATAATCGAAGAATAAAGCCAAAGAAACAAATTAGCTCATTTTATACCATGAACATAAAAATATCCATAATATTGATACCACAACATCCTATGAACTTCAAGGCCGTGTACAACAAATAATCCAAGCCAACAAAATTACAACTATGAAACTATGAAGAAATGAGATGAAGAAGAAAACGATAACAAAACTAAAAGGAAAAGGTGTGTTTAAATTTTTTGGAGAAGCAAAATGGAACTTTAATATTTCTTCGGAGTCTTGATCACCACTGGAAAGCAATCTTACGAGAACTCCGATGGTGGTAGTATTTATACGAAAGGATGGAGATTGAATTCTTTGAATCCACCAATGTGGGAGAAAGAACTTTAAGGTGTTTTTGGAATTTTGAAATTGAGGGTAAGGTTTGTTGAAGGATAAGGTGAGGTGGACTAGTACAATTTAGTACAAATTTTGGATTTAAAAAATGAAAAAAAAAGGATAAGGTTGAGGGAGAATTGTACTATCTAATACAAATTTTGAATTTCAAAAATGGAAAAAGGAAAAGGTTAAGGGGAATTGTACAAGATAGTACACATTTTGAATTTCAAAGTGGAAAAAGGAATGGGTTGAGGTGAAATTGTACTGTCTAGTACAAATTTGAAATTCAAAATTTGAATTTTTGGTTTTGGATTTGATATTGGCATTTTTTTGTGGAACCTTTTGTATGTTGGTGTTTTACTTTTTGTACAAGGAGTTGTTGATGTTGTTGTTCGTGAGTTTTTGTTCTTGTTTGTGTTGTGTGAAGGAGAAAGGAAATTGAGTTGGGTTTTGGAAATTGTTGATGGGCACTGAAGGGAGTGGGCTAGTGGGTCAGCTTGATGTGGGGTTGGGCTGGTATTGGGATGGTAGAAGGGTTTTGGGATAATTTAAAAACTAACCCCAATAAATTTAGGATTTAGTCATATTATTAAATTTTTGGACAATTTGAAATCAATTGGCCAATTATGTTGCAATTATGGTCATTTTGATTTCAATTATGATCAAATTTAATAGATTGGCTAAATTAAGTTGAAATTTGGTACGAATTAATACCTCATTCAATCCCGAGATTCTTGATTAGATAAAACCAAATAAATATTTCTCCAAATAAATTTTTTTTTGAGAACAAATTATATTTAAATCAAGAAATTAATTTTCAAGCTTAATCTCAATAAAAGTCCAATTCTAATAAAAATATTCATTTAAGTAGAAAAATTTATACAAAATCATATCTGTGAATATAAAAACGTATAATCGTCACTTAAATGAAAAAATTAATCCATATAAATATTTTAGGGCGCATTTGTCCGAATGAAATAAATATTTTGATTTTATTAAGAATTAAAGAAACTCGGGATTAAATTAAGCCATGGAGGGCAGAAATTATGTGTCAAAAAATCAAAACAACAGTAAGGTTCACACAAGTCCCCACACGGACATCACAATATCAATAATCAACCCAAGTAATGTAAACATAGAGGATTCACCTAGATCATAGCCTGTTTTACATAATAAGTTTCCGCATTTCTCTTTTATGACACAATTAGACTTAAATACACAAAGGGAGATATACTTGTGAACAAACATGATGAAAAGTTCATTTTTTTGCAATAAATAGTACTCTACTTTATAAATATTTTTAACTACTATCTATTTATGCCATAAGTGATTACCGAACCCCAATCATTCTATCAATTTATCCTAAAAATGATTTAAACTATTAATTAGATTCTCACTATAATTTATTCAAGATAAAAAATCTATTTAACCACAATTTTCCATAAATCTATCAATAAGTAGAGATAATAATCAAGATGTCTATTTTATTACTTCAACCGATCAATAGACTCTGGTCCTACAGAGATGCTCACCATCTCATCTAGGCAGGACTTATTAACCCTTAGTGAGTCATAAAATACAAGAAATATTCACATAACACATTAACACCAAAAAAGAGAGTCAAGTTAGATATAAACTTTCCTTAAAGAGGACCTGCAAATTCAAACCATAGTTAAAGAGTCAAATAGAAGCTCTACACCCTAAAATCACCACCAAATGTGTCTAATCTGATCAACTACGATATCCATATGTAAATGCGAGACCTACAATACCCATATTGATATACTTTTGGTTGGGGTCAAAAATTACCATGATAATTAATCCCAAATATAAGAGAGTAAAACTGAAATTTTAATAAATAAATCGCTTTACTCATAGTTTAAGGATTTTAAATTTGAAATTCCATTAAAAATCAAGTTGGAATTGGGTTAGGAATCATCAAAATATTCATTTTTCACTTTACCAAGTAAATCACAATATCTCAGATTTAAAAGCAATTATTTCAAGATGATTTTATAATATAATGAATGACAAATGATGAAATCAAGGTTTACAAACTCACCCAAGTTTAGATCTTAAAAACCTTTTTAAAATCGCCTCAAACCGAGCCCACAAGCTCTAAAAATAGTTAAAATAAGGTCTAGATCGAAATTTCACAATTTTTTAAAATAGCCAGCAAAATAGGTCTTCACATTAGTAGGCAAACCTTCGTATTTATGAGATTGAAAAACTTGGACAAATCACGATCGCAATGGTTCGATCAAGTTAGAGAAGCACCAATCGACCTGACCCATAATGTCTTTCATCACAAGCACACCCTTTCCCCCATAAATATGATACATAAGGAATTCCTTCATTGGAAATGTGAGGCTAGGGTCATGAGCATGATGAATAAAATTCTAGAACAAAAACAACAAAAGACAACAAAGGAAATGGGTTAGAAACTCTCCAAAGGACCCTCGAGATTTGTTTGGGGCCCTACAGTAACAAACCAATAATACTACTAGGCTAATTTCGACGTTCTATACTTAGGAGAACCATCAAATATACCAAAAGATATTTTTATAAATAAGTTACCCCCAAAAAGAACTTTAGGCAAATAAAACTCATATTCCAACCAAAAACTGAAAAATCATGAAATGGTTTCAGAACCAAAACTAACTACCTACTAATCCAAAATGGATTTTTCTTATCTAATGGAACAGTCTAAACTCTCATCCAATGAATGGTTACTAAATATTGACCATAGTCAACTATATCACTTTAAAGGCTACTCAAAATCACAAATTTACATAAATCACTCTTGAATTCTTTGGGGACTATGTCAACAATCCCCACAACTTATAAAATATATTAAACAATAATGAGGAAGGGAAAAATGGTCAAAATACAAAAAGTGTAAAAATCACAATGAGGGTTGTTATTTATCCACCACTAAAACACACATTCATCCTTGAACGTAAAGATAATGAAGGTACCAAAAATAGACAAGCAATAAAAAATATTAGTTTAAACCTCGTGCATGCATTCTCAAGTATACTAGAATCTATAGTACCACCTATTTTATTATAATAACTACATTATCTTCTTATTTTTACTATTAAGGCCACATATCTAGTATCTGAAATCCAATTTCTTAATGTTTTGGAATTTCTTTATTTCTGAACTTTCTATATCCCCAATAACTAATCTGACATCAATATAGATTCTAAATATACCCAGTCTATGTGAACCCATCATCATCACCACAAGCCGCTAATTGTACCACAAAACCATTGTTGTAACATTAAAAAAATTACCTAAGAACCCATGGAACCACATTTTTACTCTCTACATTAGTGAACCATGCATACATTTATCTCAAAAGAACTTCAGCTGTTTTCAAGACCACTTTGCATATTTTCCAATTGAACAACACTTATTCTAGTTGATACCATAGATGTTGAATTATATAGTACTATCTTCTCAAGATGAAACAACAAAGTCATAACTCAATATCAATTCTAGACAAATTTTCCAATGTCATACCTCGATTAGTATTCAAACTTTTCATATTCTCATGTTCAACCCTCAGAGAAAACTATGAATCACTACAAAAATTTCCATATAATAAGAGGTATCCTTTATACACCACCAAACTCTTATGCAACCTATCATGATAATATACGTAAATCTCATCCCCTATGTAGTATCAATCATCCCAAAGTTCTTAATAACTTGGAAGAACAAAAAACCTTTTCAGTCTTACATATGTAAGTAACCCATCTTAATTGCAAGATTACCATATTTTACTTGTCACTCAAATCACAAATCAAATATTAGGAAATTCACCACTTAATCCCTTCATAATTCACTATAGAACCATGCTCTCAAGACTTTGAATTTCCAACTCGTCCCCATAACATAATTCTGAATACCTCAAAATTTTCTTCGTATAAGTTTCTTATCTTTGTCTTAACTCATACCCCATTTTGTAGTCTTTAACACAAGAATTATGGAATAACACCACATACTCAAAATCAAAACTCTTGAGTAGCATACTTCATTAAGCCCTTTAACTTTCAAAGTAATACATTTGATAACCCATGTGCTTTTTCATGCACACATCCTTCAAAGTCCTCTAAAGCAACATGTGCAAACTTTCTTATCATTTCAATCTATACTATAACATAATCCACTTTTATAATCTAGCCTTACCACGGAAGACTTGGAATTCTAACTTCAACCTATGTAGAGAACTTTCTTTACCAATGGATAACAACCTATACAAAAAACAAAGTAGTCCCATCATAATTTGAACCAGAATAAGTAACCATATTGGTCCAAATTCAAGTACCAATCCTTGAAGACGAATCCATAATTTTCCAAATAAGAAAACAAATACTCTTATAAGTTGAATTCCCTCATGTCTACCTAAGGAGTGTCTCAAAATACCCTAAGTCTTTTCATTTCATTCAACCATAAGACAATTCATGGCTCATCATTCAAGTAATCAAATCACTTTATTAATACCAATTGATATTCTAGCCATCAAATTAATCATATGGAATAAATCCCATAATCTGAACACACCTATACCTACCATTGATCTAGAACTATTCCATATTATAACCTTTAAAAATATTATGCATGATTAATAATGAGATCTATAATATCTAGAGAAATAAAATTTAACCCTAGGAATGTACTCTAAATGAGTCATAATACAGGATAAACACACCCAATTCACCACTAGAGAATTACCTACTAGGTAGTAACATGAATAAAAAAGGTAAGAAACTCACAAATCATATCAAGAATCAATGTGGAATAAGTAAGCATATAAGAGAACTTAGCCATAGTCAAACACTATCGAGATAGATCAATATACACTAAAACCATACCTGTGACCATTGGACTAGAAGTTCCCGCCTCAATTTTACCACAAGGAACATAATATTGAACCTTATCATATCTTTGCCAATGATGACTCATATCTCTATCTATGTTATGGTAATTCCCCCTATATTACACCAGATTCACATATATTAAGCAACCTAAAGGAATAAGAGTCTGCTAAACTAGATTCAAAGAGCCCTAATGGCTACTACCACTAACCATATCTAAGAATATCCAGGAGAAGCATAGACTTTACCATACCTATCACTAATATTATTATGTCTATCAAGATTCTTGTGTGCATACTCCTTGCATATCCCTACAAAATCTTATAGAAACTCTTGAATAAATTAATCTCAGAAGAGTGGAGGTAATCGGTCTAATTTACCCTCAACTATATTCCTTCACTAATGTCATCCAAATTACACTCCTAAATAGTATAAATTGGTATTTGAATAAAAAATAGAACACAACAAGGTTGAGCCCAATCCCATAGGAAATAAGGCAGAATTCTATCATATGTTTGTCTAGGTAACTAGCAAATAAGTAAAAGAGGGGGAATTTTGTGAATTAAAAGAGAAATAGTAACAATTTATGGTTACTAGATTTGTAAGAAATATGAGAAAACGCTAAGTTTGTGATCACCACGATTTCATAACTACATAGGTTTCTCATGGTAGCAAACTTTTTGATGCGTTGCATGTAAAATCTAACAAGATAGGTTCATCTAAACATCTCTTGACCTTGGTTTGATGAATTTAACTCTTCTCAACCTTGATCTCAGATTAAACCTATTATGGCTCAGATTATTAGATGAAGGTTGATCACTTTAAATCTCTGTTATTATTTTTTTTTCTTAATCACTACCTTTCTCTCAAGAAAGTTTAGAATATAGGAGAGTTCCTAATGTTTGCATCTGTTATAAAAGAAATCATAATGAAGGGAATACCAATACATGTAAGCACACCAATCTTGAATTGCTTTGCACTTAACCCATTTGTTAATTCATCACAGTTCCCACAACTCTAGTTGTGGTGTTTAGATAGTCATGGTTGTAAGAACATATGAAGATTTCACAGATGAAAGTATTATTATGAACCTACAATAAGAATAAAACCCTAAACTCTCAACTGGAATTAAAACCCTAGAAATGATGTTCATAAAATTCCAGGACATGCCTTAGAATCTCACAATATAATATTGTAAAATTTGAAATAGTTTAAGATCATATAAATACCATATAAGAGTATGTATAGACAAAATAAATCCTATCCTACAGAAAATAGGAAATTTGGGCCGTGACCTTGGATGATCAGAAGGTACGATCGTGGTTAGAACCCGATCTCATCCTTGGATGCTCGTGCTTTGGCCATTTGATTTTCATCTTCAACTCTTCCCTAGTATGACTCCTAATATGATCTAATTTTATCTAATATAGTGTTTTCATTTGATCAACCAATAATTTAACTACTGAGAAATGCAAACCTGGAGTTTCTTCCCATAACCCCACATTACGATCGTGATTTCAAAGTATGGTCGTAGGATGCTATCATTTGATCCCCTTTATACTTGATTTTTGCAAACTAATGTTGAACTATCTTCCTATGACCATTTTGAACGATCAGACAATCAATGTAAAACTATTTGATCTTTTGATTTGAGTGACTTTGTTGAACCAATCCTCTGATTTTCAATACGACGGGCTTGGTATGATTGTGGTCAAATTCCACAGTCGTGATCTTGATCGTGTAATGATTTTAATTCCAATTTTTAGCACATTCTTTTTTTAAGCCCATTTATCCTATAATCATGCATAAACATATCATATCTATAGAAAAATACCTTTGTACTTACAAATATTCATAGTTTTAAGTGTCTTAAGTACTGTATGTATGCAACACATCAACACCCTCAACTTTAAACATTTGTATATCCTCAAGAAAATTGGATATAGTAGACTCACTATGAATTTGAACTTAGAGCAATGCAAATATCACTATAGCCGTCACTTTTACAAAATCATTTTTCACACATACAAACCATATAAGAATTTTCCACTCTCTTCAATTTTAGAAAAATCAACTAATACAACATCTATGCAATACAAGTACTCTAAACTAATGGGATTAGGACATGACATTACATTGTGAATAGACAAACTGGCACGTAGACCAATACACTACATAAATAACTAGACTAAAATCCCTATGCCCTCATATCAAGGAAGTACCTGATCACTTAGTATATTTAATAAATTTACAAATTGGGATTGAATCAAATCTCTCTTTATCATAACAGAGTCAGGTTATGTGCATTTGATTCCATAGGCTTGCCCTTATTTTCTATGCTTTAACTTTCAACAACCAGTTAGGATCACTATAGGTCTTTCTAGGATTGTAATGTAGGCTTGGGAACGGGTATGATACATTTGGGTAATATGACTTTTTCTCTTTGGAATTATACTACTTTTGGCTTCACTTTCCTATTTTATCATATTATTCTCCCTTTTTTCACATTTTAATTTCTTTTTGGACCTTGGGTGTGGTTTTATTTTCACAACAACTCATTTTTTTCTTTTTTTTCATAGATTTTTTCTTCCTTCTCTTTTTTTCTCTTAACGTACCCGAACCCTTTTTCCTTTTATTATGAATTCTGCATACCCAATTTCTTTGCACCCCTACACTATTGACACCTTCAACTTAGGCAATTTAGTTGAGTTGAGGTATACAATATCTAAGGAGGGACCAGGGACAAAGAAAGTTCACTATAAAAATTTGGAAGGTGAGTTGGTTATTTAAGATAAAATGTTTATTTAAGGCTTAAAGTCGAGTTCAAGGGATAAATGATCATTTGGTAGGTCATTTAGGCTATAATGGACAATAACAAAATGACCTATGATCCTTTATAAGCTCCTGTCCTACAATATTCTGCGAGACTAACCGGGAAAGTTCTAGATCACATACATACGAACTAGGAAGAAACCTTACTCACTCATGGCTTGGGTCTCTAATCTAAGTTCCTACCTACTTAGTTCATGCAAGGTCGACCAAGTTATTATACTAAAATTACTTATGCACATATGGATCCAAACATTAGTTACAACGCATGCAAGAAAATAACACCATAAAGAAAAATAAATTTTGAATAGGTATACTTTGAAAAAATATAAAATAAGTTTGTATGCTTCATTTATTTTGACTGCACCAAGTTTTATTGATTATCAAAGTTACTGAAAAAATGACAAAATAACAGAAATAAGATTAAACACCTAAGCATTCAAGTTCTAACTATGACAATGCAATTGAGGGAAAAGAAATACGACAACAATAAAACCTCAGCTGTGGTACACCCCCAATCCCTAACTTGGAAATCATACAATGTCTTCATTGCATGAATTAATAAAAATCTGAAACTATGGTAAAGGAAATGCTTGTGGCACTCTAGTAGCCGACCAAATTTTGATCATAGGGGAGATAAATGGGTCCCCAACCTATTGCTCTACTCTGGTGGGCTCAACTATGGCCATGGAACTTATGAATAAGCTAACACCGGTGGTAGCTGGTACACTCAATGTAATCAAATTGGGGACAATCTCTATACCCCCTCCAATAGTCACAACCACCTTTATGGTAAGTGGAATCTCTCATTATTTTGGAATCACAAACTCAAAGGTTTTCCCAGTTGCCTTCTTTTTTCTTTTCTTTTTCATATTAGATTTCTTCCTACTATCCTTTTTGTTGCATTACCCCTCCTCTTTTTGGGATGCAAATATTTATCTATATTCTCAACATCAATCTTATTAATCTCTGGGGCTGGAGAATATAAATTCAGTACCAAACAGTCCACATCCACTATAAGAGCTGCCAATGAAGGCATAGGAGGTGGTGGAAGAGATAAATATCAACCATATCAGAAAATACCCTAATCGCTTCCTTAAGATCGATCAGGTCTGCCCTAATATCTGTCAAATTTGGTGCATGGATTGCCTCAATCCAAGATGTCATTTGTCTCTTAAATTTGTTTGTATATGTCTGCATTGTTCTATCGCAACCTAAATCTCATCACTCACATAGGGCTTGACCCCAACTTCTAACTTTTTAATCCTAGAAGCAAACTCTACATAATCTTTTCTAACTATGAAGTTAAAATTTGTATGTATCTAGTTTAAATTAGTGGACAACTATGTATGGAGGCTGGTAGTGTGAAAGATAAATAAGCACCGACATTAGATGACAATGAATCACTAGTTGAGGCAGTAGGTTGCACATATCCTTTATTAGTGCCATATCGGTAGACTTAATCAGTTGAATTACTCGATCTACTGCACCAATCATTAGAACCTTTCCACTCTTCATCAATTAGGTAACAAGATATGGGAAGGTAATAGAGTGCTAAACTTGAGCACCCTATCTCGGATCAACTTCGTAAAGATCTACAAGATATTCAGCTCCATTCCTAAAATAAAAGTAGTTACTAGATAGCAATAGGAACACCCAATGTTTTATCATTAGCTGTGGGTATGATCTAGTGCTTGAAAACTGACCACCAAACTTTGGTAGTAAACTTTAAAGTGTGCTTATAAATTGCAGCCCCGTTGATCCATGTGGCATTTTCATTTGCTTTAGTAATTTGGCCTGCAAGCCATTTATAGTGTATCATCGTATCTTCCACACTTAGCATCTCCACTCTCTTCAAATTATTCATTTGAAAGTCATACTTTGGAATCTCCCCAACCAGCTCTAAAGCCTCTCTAAACAAGGCTCTAGAGATAGCCTTGATGAAGATCTCAACCTCAGTGTCTCATAACCGTATATTTTCAAGTCTAGGATGATTTTCACGTCATTCTCCTTCCCTGAAGGAGTCATATTCTTCAGAATTTCTGCATGGTTGGCTTAAAAATCACACACCAACTTTGTCATATAGTACTATAGGGGTCTTGTTATCCACCCCAGCTCATACATCTCAAAATATTGTACCAAGGCTAGAATCTTTTAGAGGCTCTTTTGTAGGATTTTAAGCTCTTCTTGGATGATATTTTTATCATTTCCTTGGTTTTTCAATGAGACCCCATCAATGTAATATTCCCAAGAGTTTGGGAATATCTAAAGTTTTGAATCCATGCCCCTTTGAGGTATGACAACAATAGCGCCCTCAGAATATTTAGGGTTGGAATCATCCCCCTCCTTCGAAGAACTCTCATCATCATCATCCTCAGTATCACCCATTTGTTTCCTCCCCTTTTCATACTAGGGAAGGTTTATGGGGGTTGTAACATCAACCTAGGTTGTAGATATTATGGCCTTAGCTTGTTTCTTCTCCTTTGTGTTTTCCCTTAAAGGAGTTTAGTTCCTCTGCAGAACTAGTAGAGAAGTCCAACTTGGTTACACTAGAGTTGTGGACTGACTCTTTGAGGCTAGAGGTGTCCTTGGGTGATGTCCTTTTATAGCGTTGTGTGTGACTTTGGTGAAATTGTACCTATATGAGAAATGGTTAGCATATTGAATAAGTGAGTTTTTAATGAACAAACAACTAATGGGGAAGTCTTGAGCACCCATTTTCATTAAAAACATGGTCAATGAGGGTCGAAATGCATCCAATTAGGACTAGTGCTTACGTTTGAAATTATTTAAGTGTTAGTGTATTCACCGACACAACCCACGATTGTGTTTTTGACTTACGATCATAGGTTAATCTTATGGGGTTCCGAATGTAATCTCTCAAGAGTTCATCAAACGAATACATCTCATGATCGTGACATGTTGTTGTTGGAAGGGTCCCCAAAAAACACTGGGAACTTGTAACATCAGATAAGAACATATCTCAATCATAAATTGATCTCACTATCATGAGATGTGTTTGTTTGATGAACCCTTGAAAGCTAACATTCGGCACCCCATAGGATCGACCTACGATTGTAGGTCAAAAACACAATCGTAGGTTGTGTCACGGAATACACTAACACTTAACAGATTTCAATTATAAGCATTGGTCCAAATTTGATCTATTTCGACCCTCATTGACCATGTTTTTAATAAAAGTTGGTGTTGAAGTCATCCCCATTATTCGTTAGTTCATTCAAGACTCAATTCACAGTAAAATGGATTACTCCCATTGTTTTATTAATTACATAAAGAAAAATAAGCTTTTGGGAGTGGACTTACAAAATTGTTTTCTTTTTCATGTCCGATTAATCCACTTAGATGAAGGCATCACTGAGTAACATTGATTTCATGAATCAAATGGAAGAATTTTGTCCTTTGTACTACTTTATTATTTGATATTGAGAGAATATGAGTTAGAATGACTTTTGAAGGTATTCGGTCTTAGTTATAAGGCTTAGGGTTTTAAATTTGAGTCGAGTTGGGTCAGGTCACGATTTCATTAAACTTAAGGACCCAATAAATGACATAAACCTATGATAATTGAATCAAAAAATGATTGTATACTCCTCTCGTACAATTATAGTTAAAGAAAACTTACCCAAGCACCTACCAAGCTTAAGGATGATGGTGATATGTAAACATGATCATTCCCTAAACTCATAGGTTTGATGCCTATATTGAAGCTTCATAGGAGTATAATCAGGCAATGGACACCACGATTGTGTAATCTAGGTATGGTCATGGTGACCCATCATAGGATTGCTCCCAAAATTTTATCCTATAGGATTTTGACCAAAAATTCTCAGACGACTAAACCCAAGATCATGGGTTATTCCCAGATTACACAATCCTCCCATGGGTTTAGTGTTGAGTCCATTTCAATAATTTTTTGCTCCTGCACAATCCTTGCATCGATAACAAACATTATCCTATAAGAATATTAAGTACATAACATCAGTTGCCTCCTATGCAACGCTTGATTTAACATCGTGGGACAACATTGCTAAGTTGGTTACTCAAACTTCACCAACTAGCCTATGGGTTTTCCCCATAAAGGGCCTGATTTAACATCACGGCATGACCCAACTCACTTCACTAATCAGACTTTGTTAAGGTTTAATTTCTCATATTCTCTAATATCTCTTGTAGTTCCCATATAGTGCTTCATATATTGACTATTTACCTTGAATGGTACTCCTATATCCCTTTTTAGCTCAATTGAACAATGTGGAAATACTGGTATCACAGTGAATGGTCCATACCATGTGAACCTTATCTTGCTAGGAAACAAGCGAAGTCTCAAATTTTACAGCAATACCAAGTCTCTCGGATGAAATTCTCTATGTTTAATCTTTTGTTCATGATACAACTTCATATTTTCCTTATAGAAAGTTGAGCTCTCATTGGCGTAAAGATGGAATTCATCTATCTCATTCATTTGTTCTAATCTCAATTTTGTTGCATCACTCCACTATAGATACAACCTTTTTTATGCCCACAATGCCTTATGTTCAAGTTAAATAGGCATGTGGCATGCTTTGTTATACATAAGATGATATGGCGAAGCACCGGTGGGAGTCTTGAAAGCTATTTGGTAAGCTCAGAATGCATTATCAAAACTTCTAGCCCAGTCTGTACTATTGTTATTCACTTTATTTGCCAAGATAGAGTTGATCTCATAATTAGAGACCTCAACCAACCCACTGATTTGTGGATGGAAAGGAGTTGTCACATTTTGTTTAACATCATATTTATCAAGAAAGGTTTTGAAAAGACAATTGTAGAAGTCCAAGTCTCTATATGTCATGACCAAATTTATAAGTCATGATGGTGCCTACTATAACCCATCAATAGGCAAGCCAAACCCGTAGTAAGGAATGACTAGTAATGGACTACACAAATGGATAAAGTAAAGAATGCAGAATAGAAGTAATAAAAGATCAGATAAATAAAATAGACTAAAAACCTGGTGGTATCAGTACAAGAGCCTCTAATATATTAAGAGTACAAAAATGAAATACCAAGGGAATTACACTACTACAACTAATCTTCGAATACAACATAGAGACTAGTCTAGTACATAAGAGGGAGGTAAGTAATACTTTAAATGCCTGGAGCTCACTCTAAGTCTCCAAACCATTGGTAGTCCATAGGACACACACATCAATGACGATAACCCATACCATGACCTACAGGATGCAGAAGTATAGTATGAGTACCACACACATGGTACTCAGTAGAAAACTACCAAATGAGCTCTAAAGATAATGTAGATACATAAAACATATAAAAAATGAAAACTACACCTCAACATCAAACAATCACATAATAAAGCTAGTGAGATAATAAGGGAAACTATCCTATTTATGTCCACGAGAATAATATGATATGGATAAGAAAGAATCACAGATAAACTACCCTACTCTAGACATACTCAGGAATCTCAATACTAATAAAGGGTGCGACAAGGACATATAATAGTATACAAAGTCAATGAATGAAAATACAATTCGATAAATAAAAAAGGGATATACCATAATACCATAGCTACATTATCTAGATATATATATATATATATATATATATAAAGTCAACACAAAGTATAGCCTACACCATAAGACTAGCATTTTAATACCTCATAATTATAGCAAGAACTAGATCTAAAATACTTGGGGTTTCTAATCCATATGTCTAATCATGAATTAATCATTCATAATAATGAAATCAAAAGATAGAAGAGACAAAATCATACCTCAAATATTGATACTGAATCAATAACCAATTTGTCATAAACTAGCCATAACAATGACAATAATAATAATAACAATGCGAGTAACCAGCTAGTTCGGACAACCAAATACCTAGTCAAGCCTATCATGTACTCCCACCGCCCCAGTCTTAGGAGATCCAATCAGCATATAACACACCACAAGGTATAGTCATCACCAATACCAATGGAACCCCCCTTCGTATAGGCTGATAGATATAGGCGCAAACTAGTGATAAGTAATGCACATACAAGAATAAATGCAAAGTATATAATCAATATCAAAATGTCATCATCATAACCATCTCCATCATAACCATCATCATCGTAACCATTATCGCCATGACCACCACCATCATAACCATCTTAGTCATAACCACCATCATAATTATAATCAGTCTCCAGCCTTTACGGGTATATAGTTACTGTACATAGGGCTGGCCAAACTCAAATCGGTAGATATACACATAGGCACATCAATATAATCATCCTCTAGCCTTGTCGGGTATCAATATCATTATCATAATATCTTTCATCCTTAACAGGTATTATTATATCATCACAATGTCCTCTGGCCTTACCGGGTATATAAGTATATCATCATAGTCATCCTCTAGCCTTGCCGAGTATATAATCAGTATCATCATAATCATCAACACATATATTGTAAGATCAATACTAAAATCTATCATTGGGTTCTACACAAAATTTTATCATCAATACAACATCTTTATCCATCCCATACTAGAGAGATGTGTATATAGATATAATAGGTACACGTACTCAAGCCGTTGCTAAAAAGAGTGTGAATCTATAAATCCATTGATTGGAGTGAACTTTGGGACTAAATCATTTTAAAAGTGCAGAAAGGGCCAAAATCTCTCATGAATGAAATAATTAGTAATATAAAATCATAAACCAGAATTTGTCTCAGACAAATCTTTAAAACATTACTATTAGTCTCTCTTACATATAAGTTATCCATTAAAACATGCAGTTATTGTTATGAAGAAATCTAGTTTTAAAGTGAAAAGTGTCCTCTAACCCCTATTTAGGAAAAATATTAATAATATCATATTTTAGCTAGAATCAGATCATTTACAAATTTAATAATCATTAATGTACCAAATCTTTACATGCCATCACCAGTATTCAAATAATGAAACCATAAGCATCAATACTCATAAATTACAACAATATCCTTTACAAAGATAAACACTACTCGCATGTCCAACCGATATCATAACATAACCTTTGGCCCAATAATACATTGGGAATAATTATAACATCATAATCATGGACTTGGGCCCATATACGTATCTGAAACTCATATAAATAATCATATTTATAAGCCATCTTGTATATCAAAGCCATAACATAAGTAGGAGATATAGCATATATATAAGCCATAATGTATATTTGTAATCCTCTCTCATCTTGGAGGCATAATATGAATAAGCATCTCACATTGAGGAGGCATAATGTATCAATAAAGACATCTGGCATCTAAGAGGCATGATTTATCACTAGGCCATAAATCAAAACTACGAGGCATATCACATCTATAAGGCACCCTACATATACAGGTCACATAGCATTACTATGAGGAATATCACCTCTATAGGCCAAGTATCATATTTATGACTATATCATGGCCATAAGACATTTATCATTATACGGGGAAATACAAATAAGACTCTCTAAATGTTGAACTAGCCTTATACTAAGGGCTTACTAGACTGAACTAATCTATAAATTGAGCAGTAAATAATAGTAATAATATCGTAAATGCAGAAACATGAACTGAAAGGCCATAAGGTTCAATACTAGTACATAACGAAAAAATATAGTATAACAATACCAAAACAACAGAGATAATTATCTGAACATATTGTAGTCTAAAAGACTCTAAACTATCTGAATAAGGAGTTGATGGGACATGTCCCCAACTAACTCTAACTACTGAAATAAACTGAAAAATGAAATAGTAATGTGATCATCATGTCCTCGAAGGATGAGGACTCACTGCTAAATCTGATCGCTGAACTGGGATGCTACTGGTTCTCTGAAGCTCGTGCTTCTAAACTTATGGTATAAGATACCATAACGCAAATGTGTCAGTACTTTGAATGTACTGGTATGGAAGTGAGGTAGGATGAATACAATAGGTTCATATGCATGAACAATACTAACTGACTGACTAACATGAACGTGAGAATACATGCATGCATACGTAACTGTAACTGACATCGTGATAGGACTGAATGCTAAGTTTTGACTACTGAGTTTACTAATAACATAGAATTACTGAAATCTGAGGGAATGATACTATGTTACTGATACATGATTAAATATTTCTAACAATTCTGATTATGAAGAACTGGTCTGGTTGACTGTGTCTAACAATCCTAAAGCTAAATACTGATAGCATAAGTGGTTGTATCTGACAGTCCTGAATCTGATGGAACTAGCTGAGTTTCGTACTATATCTGAGTAACTGAATCTGAGATCAGTCTTATCTGGCGGGTGATCTCTAAATCTAATGATACCATTACTGATTGACCATAGTTGAGATCAGTCCTATCTAATGGGTGATCTTGGAGTCTATTTATAATGATAAGGAGTGATTGTATCTGACAGTCCTAAATCTATACTACTGAGCTGAATTGGTTGTATCTGACAGTCCTTATTTTGTAACTGAAACTGTGGGATGTATTCATCTAACTGACATGTCCCATACTAAGCTAACTTTGGTCCAACCTATAACCCCAGCTGGAAGGGTGTCAGTACCACACCAATGGTAAAGACAACTACTGTGGAGTCAGTCCTAATCTAGCGGGTGACCCCTAGGATCAGTCCAATACATTTAAATGCACTAACGGATGATCCCTGAGTATGTCAGTCCTATCTAACGAGTGATATCTCGTACCTACGCTGGATACATAGTTTTGGTACTTAGGGATTGCTTCTAGGGATCTCAGTCCTATCTAGAGGGTGAGTCCCCACCCCTAGTCTCGATCGGTGTTGAATCCTACTCCCATCTGAAAGACACTGAACAGATTAACTAAACTGAGTTGAATAACTAAATTGAACTGATACTAGTGGTATTGTCTAGCAGAGCTAAACTAAATTTACTGAGTTCCGTTGACTGACAGAATGTACTGAGTTCTGAGGACTAACTGAGAATATTGAAGTTACTGAGATTACTGAGCTACTGAAATTACTAAGATTTCCTGAGTCACATAATTGACTGAGTTCTATGGATCATAACTTGACTGAGAAGATCGTGAAAACATGACATGTCTCTAGGCACACAGCTAAATGTTTGGGTACAAGTACCCCCAGGACTCGATAAGAAGAAATTTTCATGGCATGGCTTACTTGAACACATGACCAGCAACACAATTCATAATTCATATATTGAAGCACTTCATCAAACATGTGATATGCATAAGCTTGTACATACATGAGGATTTGGTGATATCATACTAGTTGGGCATTGTTCCTACATCTAGGTATTTAATCAAACACATGGTAGGCATATCACATGTAGACAACATTATACTATAATTAATCATCATGATTCATCTTTAATTTCATCATCCAAGGATTTTAATCCTAGGTTTACATGAATCTACATCTTTACTAGTCAATTCCACATGAAATTTATCACCAAACATGGATTAAAACTCAATTGGTCATTATTAACATGAGCAACAAAAACCCAATAAAGAATTCATACAAAAATCCATACACTTGAATTTGAAAAGAGATTCTTGGACTCCATGGATGAAAGGATTCCATGAATGAATACTATGCATACCTTAGCTTGTGATTCTATGAAGACTGGCAGAGAGATTCTTGAAATTTGACGGTGAATTCCCTTGTAATTGAACCTTCTATGAAAACCCTCGAGCTTGTTCTTGAGAGTTTTTGAGAGTAATTGAGTATAAGATGTTGAATTATGTCCAAATCTTGTGTTATAACGCTTATATAGGGTGGAAAATTGACCCTTTTAACCCTTGGACACGTATTAAATTTTTGAGAAAATTTCCCAATTTTCATCCTTGGCGCGACGTGCCACTATCGCGCCAAGTCACTGGAAAGAGACAAATGGGAAATTGCACGGTGGCGCGATGCGGAGCTATCACGTTGCCACCTTGTCTACGACCTGGAAGTTTGGTGTGACGCGCCACTATCGCAGAGAAACACTAGAAATTGACAATTGCCATTTGAGCTATCTCCGCGACACGCTGAAGGCTCAGGTGATACACTGTGTCACTAAAAAGGCTCTAACTCTTCCCCTGGGTGTTGTATTTGGAAAAATTTGTTATCTATGGAAAGTTTATTCGATTCCCCACATGATAAAAAGTGAAAATCTTGAAAATTCCATGTGTACAAAAGTAGATTCATCTTTTAAAGAAAGCTTTTAACATTCTAGGGGAAAATTTTCAAGCTAGAAAAAGTACGGGTATTACAACTATGTCTAACATCCGTAAATAAGTCCATATAATCTAACACAAGTCTTGGCCTAAGGTGGTCCAAAGTGAACCCGCTTCTAATCCTCAAATTCCATATTTAGGTAATTTATACCATGAACTAGGCTAAGGTATCTAAATTCACTTCTTGATGGAACATAAGCCATAATTAATCTTAATATAAGAATCCTACCTAGAAACACAAGAAATTAAGTCAACTCCACATAAATTACGATTTTAAGATTACTTAAATAGTCCAAATAAGGTAAATCATACTAACCATGATTCCACACATAAAACACATCCCAAACTTATCATAATATCATATCCATTCCATGAATTAGTTCAATTTAGGGAGGAGGCAATAGGATTCTAAAAGTGTAATAAGTATTTCACCTTATGGGTCAAAACCCTCATCTAATCCCCAAACTTTGGTAATCAAAACTAAGTCATTCAACATATAATGAATCTTAACATTAATCTTCATATGCAATATGTTATATCTTATTTTAATGATGAGTACCTGATAACAAGTGACCAAGTCCCTGGGTCGTTATGGAAAAATATAGTTGTCACAAGGTCTATGGAATTTTGTCTTCTAGTGTAACAAACTGTACAGGTGAGATTTATACCTTTAAAGGACACTTGGCCTAATCATATTTATACCCTAATCATTATTTAACTATAAAAGGAAAATAATGCTTCTTAATGAAGTAGTTTTTGCAAAAATCAGAATTAAAAAAATTAAAAAAGGCAAAAATTCAATTCAATTTCACTGCTCAAGTTCTTCTTATATTCGGAAAAAGGTGAGTGTTCTTGAGTTGAGACCTTATTTTTAATTGAATTACTCAAATTATAATAATAATGTTTTTCTTTTTTGTTTCTTGAGAATTCTTAGGTAGTGTTGCCTAAGTTCAATATTGGTTAGAGTTAATCCATATTGGAGTGTGTACTTGGTAGAGTTGTCAAAGTTGGCTTGTAGTAGAGTTATTACAAGCCGGATGAGCCTAGAGTTAGGTTTATTTGGATTCTTTAATCAAGTGATTGATTATATGAATTGTCGGGTGCTTGTGAGGGCAAGCTGTGGTTTTTCCTTCCTTGAGCAAGGAGGTTTCTATGTTAAAATATCTATTTTTTTACCTTCCTACAATGTTTTAAGTTTTATAATGCCTTACTGTTTGATTGCTTGTGACTAACTTTAAGGGACCTGGTCCTTCACTGTGTGGTGGAACCTCACCGAGTTTCATCAATGATATCAAAGATAGAACACTCCAAAAAGTTAACACCTAGAGTGATTTGGTTATCATGGATGCTCCACCTAATCTATAAGAAGGACAATCTACTACTAGACCACTTAGATTTAATGGGAAGTCTTATGGGTGGTGGAAAACTAGGATGTTTATCTTCATTATGGCTAAGGATAGTTAGCTAATAGATATATTACTTGATAGACCTTATGTGCCAGATAAGAAATTCAAAGAAAGAGAAATAATAAGAATGGTTGTAAAAAGTAGGAGAGAATATGATGATTAAGATAGAAGAAAAGTTAATAAGAATTATAAGGCCAAGAAACTGCTAGTTTGTGGTATAGGGCATGATGAATACAATAGGATATCTACATGTGAAAATGCTGAAGAAATCTGGGATTGTTTGAAAATAGCTTATGAAGGAACCATTGATGTGAAGCATTAAAACGTAGATATACTGACTACTCAGTATGAAACCTTCACCATGAAAGAAGGAGAAATAGTCCAAGAGATGCATACAAAATTCACTTCAATCATCAATGAGTTGTACTATTTAGGAGAAGTAATTCCTTTGTACAAACAGGTGAGAAAACTTTTGGGGGTTATACATAAATCCTGGGAAAGCAAAGTGGATACTATCACTGATGCAAGGAACCTAAAAACTCTCACTATGGATGAGCTTATTGGTAATTTAAAGACACTTGAACTCAAGAAGCAACACGGACTAGAGATCAAAGAAACAAAAAGGGAAAAATATCAAACACTGAAGGATTCAAAGTTTGACTTTAATGAAGAAGACGTTGATGTTGCTTATTTGGAAAAAAATTGTTAGAGCTAGGAAGAAAAGTGGTCAGTCTCAAAGAAGTGGAAGTAGCATCAAAATGGGAGGAACTATGGAGGTCTGTCACAAATGTAAAAGTTCTGAGCATTTCATTAAGGACTGTACAATGCACAAAATAGATTACTAGGAGCATCTCAAGATAGGAGGTGACAAAGGAAATAATAGAGACCAGGTCCCTATAAGGTCAAGAAGACAAGCTGCAGTTGATTTTGCAATTAAGCAGTCCTTAGCTGTATGGAGAGATTTATCTAGAAAATCTGATGAAGCTGAGAAGGTTGAAGATGTATCCATGCTAGCAGGTGAAGATAAGAAAGTGACTTTTGATTCCTTGTTTTATCTCATGGAAAACACTAAAAATGAAATTTTTTTTAGGTAACTCTCTTTGAAATTAAGAAAATTTTAGATAATCACTCTGCTAGAAAGATAAAGAAGTTATCAAATATGTTGATATATTTAGTTTAAGAACTAACTATTGAGAAAAATGCTTTAAAAGAAAAAAGTAGAGAATTAGTAGCTTGAATTAATTGCCTTAACTCTCCAAATTTCTAAAATAGAAGAACAATTTGCTAAGTTAAAAACAGATAATCTAAGTTTGGTGAGTCAACTAGAGAAAGTAGATGCTCCTGATAGTAAAAGAAAGAAAAAAACCACAAAGCTTCAAATTGAGATTGAATAAAAATTGAGGGGTTCTCAAAATCACCTTATGACTGCAGTTCAGAAGAATGAAGAGTTAGAAATGAACCTGGTCCATCTGAGGGAAGAACTTAAAAAATCCCTACAATGGACTTTATCCTCACAGATCCTTTCTAACTTAACTGGTCAAGGAGTTAATAATGGTAAAGGGCTTGTGTATCAGTAAAAAACTCAATCACCTATTTCCCAAGGCAAGGTTGTTTAAGATGTAAGAAACAAAGTCCACAACCTTCTACACCCTCACTATAGATGAGATGGACATATCAAGAAAAATTGTCTAAGTTGGAATAAAGCAAGAATGCTCAATGTTAGATATATCAGCTGGGGAGTACCTATCCTAAAGGTTTCAAACATTGAAAAAATTAAAGAAGCTCTTACTACTAATAAAGGAAAAAAAGAATTTGATAATACTTCTTTCCTCTGATAACGCTCAACTCACTCGCATTCTTGAGGGGTGAGGCAGCCGTTGTCAATAACTCAACTCGAGTAGGGGTCAAATCCACAAGGAGAAAATTATAAATTTCAAGTCCTATGGGTGCTCTAATTACTAAAAGGTTACCCGAAATACAAACAAACACGAAATGTAAAATAAAATAGGGGGATTTGATTATAACAATTTTTTATTCACAATGCATGTATTTGACACTTATTGATTTAAAATCACAATTTGAGGAGATCTTGGGATTATGTCTACCTAAAGGTAAACTGTGTGGGTAGATGATGGTTTAACATGAAGCTTAGTTTTTAACTAAAAGATAGGGTAGGTGAAAGTCATTGTGGTCAATCTTTCAATAAAACCACAATGATTTCACCTTTTGGCTCTTTCGAGCACCTAACAAGTGTGGAATTTGTAATCACCCAAAACATCAATCAAGCATCCCTATTTCTAGGATGATTCTCTTGACGTGAATTACTCCAAATACATTTATTTCTAAGATTGAAAAAGGTAGTAAATAATAGGCGCCATTGTCTACCATTTTCTTGTCCCTCTACAACCCTTTTTCAAGTATGTTATAGGTTACCTCAAGTTCACCTCCATCCCTTTTTCAAGGATGATGAAGGGTTTCTAGAGTTTGGGGTTTTCACCCATCAAACCCACTTGGAGATTTGGGGTTTTCACCCACAAATTCCAACTCATAAATTCAAGTAATGGCGGAATCTATACTCAACAACTAGCAATCATGCAAACACAACAAGACCCACACACAATTACACTTTAGTTCAACATAATCCCAAGACTAATTTACTTAGCTACTTATGAAGAAGGTAAAGAAAGATATACCATAAGGATTATCCAAAGCATTCATTCTTCACAAAATACTAAGAAGTTAAGCCTCCATAATTAGTTACACACTTTCCCAATTAGGATTTCTTTCTTTCAATTCAAAAATATATATGAGGTAAGCAATACCCAAAGAAGAAAGGTTTTTTGACTATATATGTTTTGGGATTCATCTATGCAATTTTAAAAAACTGCCTTGAGTTATAGTTTCGTTGAACTGTGATCATGCAGGTTTAACAGCGACCACGGCTATGCGACTGCGGTCGTACTCCGCAATCGCATTATGCTACCCACTTGTTGGGGAGAAACCATGTAACAACCCCTAACACTCTATAAATGACTCACTTGTTGATTACAACCATGTTATACTTCTTTTTATCTCATTGCGTGGAAGATGACAAAATCACCCACCTCAACTTGTTCACATACTTCCTCCCAAGAAAGAAAATTTCCTATATCTAGTTACCAATCATGCAACATGGAATTTTAAGTGCAAACATTCACTCTCTCAAGAAATTCTCCATATTAACAAGTACCATGCCATAGACTTGCCCCTATTTTCAATCGCCACTACAATGATAAGACTTGGTTGGGAATCACAAAGGACTTTTTGAGCTTGTAATGTAGGTTTAGGGCAGGGTAGGATATCAACTTAAGAAAATAGGGATAAACCCTCCTTGAAATTCTACATCATTCTCTCTTCATTTTTTGCTATTGGGCCATTTCTTTTTCTTTTACTATTTTTCCTATTTTGCTTTTTCTAGGTTTTCCCATTTTTCTCTTTTTTTTTTGTGCATAGATAATGCCTTTCTTTCCTTTGTGGGATCTTTTCTTTCTTCATATCAAAATGTTTTATTATCTTAAACTCATAGGCACCTTCTTATGAATTTGTTTCCCAATTACATCTCTTTTAATTTCCACCACCCGCAACTTAGGCTTTTAGCCTCAACTAGTATTCTTAAGTTCAAGGAGGGTAAGGTTCAAAAGAGGACAAATAGAAGGGTCACAACTTGTAATGTGTTTGCCAAATAAAAGTACAAAGGCTCAAAGAGGGTGACTAGGGGTAACTCCTATGTATTGGTAGGAATTTTAGGCTAAAGTGGGTTTCCAGTGTTACAAGATGGCCTATGATCATTTTACAAATCAAGCACAATCAAAATTTATCTTTGAAAGACTAATGGGGCAAGTTCCAGATAGTACAAGTACACATGAGATATAGACAATTAAGCTCACACACATGGCATGCAAATCTCGTCAAGAGGGTTCAATTGTTCCACCCGCCTGAGACAAAGATGGAGTATTTACTATTCTTCTGAAGTAAATTTTTGGAGTCATAGAAAGAGGGAAAATTTTATCACAAGGTTGCTCACATCCATACCCTTAAATATTGCAAAATTTTCAGATGGGAGGGGGGTTGTTTGTTTTTTCATCTGTACCATGTATAATTTGCTTATCATGGAAACAACCCAAGCTATAGTCTCACATTACAAGCTATAGTATGGGCGAACCACCCATATGGCTACTCAAACTTCACCAATGGGTATGAATACGATCCTAAATCATTAATTCTATAGGTACTCAGACTTCCCTTGAATTCATGGCCTTGATGCCATGAGTACTCAGACTTCCCCTGCATCTGCGGTTAAAAACCCAATCACAATGCTTTCATCTTAAGAATGTTGTCACTCAGTCTATCATAGGCAAAAACTCATCCATTAACACTAAAATAAAGTAACAAACCAAGAACAAAGTAACTAATCCATGTAAATGTGGGCACCATTAGAGTGCTCGAATATTCCAACCCAAATAAAAATAAGAATCATCTGAAAAAGTAGAAAAATATGTAGAAATGTCCATAATACAGACCCAAATCAAATGAATAAGGAAAAACCCCCAACTGAAAATCTAGGAGTGTCCCCACTGCATAAATAATCAAGGATAAAAGAGATAAAGGTTCTCTCTAAAATCACATCACGGGATACAATCACTCCCGGATTCTACATTATCACTATTCTTCTCAAGAACAGACCACTAGGCTAGGGTCTCATCATCATTCTCCACCCAAGAAGAACGAAGTCTATCTTGAGGTTTAAAGGCCTTCCATAGGCCCTTAACCCCTTTAAACATCTTGATAAATAACTCATCCCTATTTTTATCTCTAGTGACCATCTTTTCATATGCACTCCAGAGGTCCTAGTGTGACTCCGTCAAAGAATAATAGGCTTTCTCAATCCTATAATTGGTTGCTTCTTGCTTCTTTTGGTCATCCATGTACTTCTTATAATCGGTACATAACACATATGAATAATGGGCAGTGGAGGGATCTCCCGGTCCTTGGGGAAAACTAGACACAAGCTCACTGATGGCTGCAATATCAACTCTAATCTCCTCAAGAGGTTTGGTATTGGTTGGCCTATGAGACTCAGACTTAATGCATGATGACTTTTCTAAGTTGATCTTTCTCTTCTTTCCTTTACTAGGTGTTCCTTCTCCTCAAATCCTCAAGGGGTAGAATAGGTCACCAGGACACACCCATGTATCAGAAGCATACTCTTCAACCCCCATTCTCCTGCAAAACTCAATAATCAAAGAGGGGAATAAGAGATGTGTACTACCTTTGTTTTTAAAGTGATGTATTCGTTGACCACAATCTGACCAACATCTAAAGGGATGCCATCTAGAATATAAGAAACCATTCAAGCACAAAAGTTTGGGACTTCTGTCATGTGGGTGCAAGGAGAGACTCGTCTATAAATAATGTGCAACCATATCCGAGCCTCAGAAGTGAATTCATTCATTGAGATGTTGCTTTTAGAAATTGCCCAAGAGACTTTTCTTCCGGGGAAAAGCCGTTGTGCCAAACAACTCCTAGGTTTACACCCATTTTCTTTGAATTCAACCATGTCTGCATGATGGAGCACACAAACATCATTAATTTTCTTAGCCCCAACTTTCACCGATTTGCCCCAAATCTGAATAGTCACATTGAATGGGTCCAAGAAAGACACTTCATTGATGTTGGCATAATATTTACGGACCCATTTTTCGTTTGCAATGCATGGATCCGGGGCGAAGAACTCCCATCCTGTGGCCTCAAGTTTCTCATGAAATATCGGTAGCTTCTCTAGAATATTCTCTAAACAAATACCTTTTTTTTAGGAGCAACTTTGTCCTTGGGAGATCAGTATAGTAATGAGTGTAGCACTCAAGTGCCATGAATTAGACGTGGTCATACTTGTCTATGAGGTTGTCCTGAAAGTACTAGGCACACATTATATCAATCAATGATATTTTAACATGCAAACTGTGCCACATTATTCACTAGATCTCATTGGAAAAGGTGTTTGATGAATCTAGGCTAAAAATTTAGGAGTGAAGGATTTTTGGCATGGCAGGGAACTAGATCCTGTTACCATGATCGCAGGCCATGACCACAATCACATTAGAGTAATCGCAGACCATGACCATAGTCACAATAGCTGAGGCTGATTTTTTGCTAGCTCCCCATGTTCAAATCTCTTCCAAGTTTTTAGGCTACTAGCATGCTCTACAACATGGATTCACATGAAGACCAATTGAAGAATGTGAACAAGTGTTTGAATGTGCCTTTTAAAATGCAAATATCACTATTGAAAGTTTATTTGGGCAAAGTGTCAAACACTTGATGTACACATCTCATTTGTCTACATTTTTTTCACATTATTGGGTGCTTAAGATTTCCCACTTGTGTGCACACCTTATTCAAGCATCCAACACCAAACCAACACCAAGTATGGCAACATGGAAAACATAACAATAAAAAATTTATGCACTCTCTTAATCATGCATTCTAGTGCCTATTTTTAAAAATAAAAGCATGAATTCATGATACCTACCAAATTTGTGATGCAAGAGTGATACAAGGATGCTTTTGGAGAGATAAAAAACTTAGCCACAATCTAGCCCAAATTAGAGAGTGAAATCATGAAAGAAAGTGTGAGGAAAATGAGGGAAATTAGGGATTAAGTAGATGAGTGAACGCGACCATGGTCAGGTGGACGCTATAGTGCTTGGGGACCACAATCGCGGTAAATGAGAGCAGTTCTGCTCCCCTATTTTCTCCTGTTCAGCTCTTTACTCAATTTTAACTAATTTTTCCCTGTTCAGTTTTAAATGCAAAATCACACACTTCCCCCTTTCCAAGATCATCCAATGTACTCCATAGTGCCACAAATGCATGCATTATTCATACACAAAATCTAACATCTACACTACATAAACATCATAAAAAGGATATGAGCCCTTTCATGGTATTTTTGGGTTTCCTCCCATATAGCGCCTTAGTTATCATCATGGCATGGTATATTTCCTTTTTAACACTCAAGGTGGGTCATCAAGACCCTCTTCATTCACCTTATCACTTTCAACATCCACTACAGATACCATTTGAAGCTCTGTAGTTTTCTTATTTGTCTTGCAAATTTTGAAAGAGGCCTCATCCTCTTGCACCCTTAACTTCATTTCCCCCATCTTTAAATCGACAATTGCCCTTCCAGTGGCTAAGAAAGGATGACTAAGGATTATAGGTACCTCTTGGTCTATTTCACAATCCAATACCACGAATTCCGCTAGAATTATAAACTTTTCCACTTTAACAAGGATATCAAACAAAATTACCATCGGTCTTTTGATGGACCGATCCGCCATTAAAAGTCGTATAGAGGTAGGTGTATGGGAATCCAATCCGAGCTTCTTGTAGATGACAAAAGTTATTAAGTTGATGCTCGAACCAAGGTCACAAGAGCTTTTGCAAACTCATGTGTCCAAATTGTACAAGGAAAGGTGAATACACCGGGGTCATCTTTTTTTTCCGTAACCTTAGTATCCATGATAGCACTAAAACCATGAGTGAACTTAATGGTGTCACCTTCAACAAGTTTCTTTTTGGACATCAACCTTTTCATTAACTTACTATATCGAGGGATCTTTTGGATTGCCTCGAGCAACAGGATATTTATCGAGAAATTTCTAAGTTTTTTTATGAATTTTCTCAATTTGTCACCCTCCTCTTTTTTATTCAAACGTTGAGGGAATGGGAGAGGAACTTGGATTGTTGACCTTGCTTCACCTTGTGGCTTTTTAGATTGATCCACTTCTTTATCTCTTTCCTCGATATCTTTCTCATCATTTGCTTCTCTACTTTAAGGTATAACCTCCTTTGCTTTAACCTTGGTCATATTATCACTCAAGTCTCCTCTAAAGGGATGTCAAGTACCTTTCCACTCCTTGTTACAATTTCTAGTACTTGCACGTCATTCTTTGGGTTAGCAATCGTGTCACTCGAAAATCCACCTGTAGGCCTAGCATTTAATTTCTTGGAGATCTGCCCAACTTGGGTCTCTAATTCCTTATAGAGGTGGAGTAAGACACCACTATTTGGGAAATTTTAGAGAAATCACCCTTTAACTCACAAACCATTTTATCCGTACCTTCCACTCTATTCAAGATCCTTGTTACACATCCTTCATCTTGAAATTTTTGGGGTCAATGGCGCTAGATTTCTTGGCCTTAGCTTAATCATGAGGGGGGACATAATTTTTATAATCATGCTTAAGATATCTCCAATCTCTATCCCTCTCGCAATCCATCCAACCTTGGTTCCCACCTTCATTTGATAGGCACGACGGGAACCCCCCGAATAATTGGCTAAATACTGGATTTCCTCATCCAATTTCTTTGCTTCTTCATCAATTTCAAAAGATTTTGATGTTATAACATTTACCACTTTTGCGGGTGCTCCCATAACATCATTTGTCAAAAGCTCAAGTTGGTTCATCATTTTCACCATGTTCTCCTCCTTTTCTTCATCCCACTTTCTTTGTTCATTATCGACCATTAAGGTAGTAAAAGGGATCTTAGTGGATTTGATATAATGGGTGTGCCAACCCCAATTTTTCTTTGACACTTCTCCTATCAATTGGAAGGCCGCATGGTGGTGCATTTTTACTAAACAGCCACCCACCGCAATATCCACCACCATCTTGTTAAATAGATCAAGGACTTGGTAGAAAATCTCGAGAAGCATCTTTTTTGGGACCTCATGATTTGGGAATTTAGCTATCTTTCCATTAAAACTTTCCCAATCTTCAAACAATAGCTCTCCATTTATTTGCCAAAAATTCATAATCTCATCCTGTTTTTGAAGCATTTTTAATGGTGGAAAATATCTATCAAGAAACACTTAGGTAAACTCTTTCCATGCTGTAATAGAGATGGGTGGAAGTGAGAAAAGCCATAAAACTGCCTCTCCTGTTAGTGAGACGAGAAGAGGCAAAGACAGATGGATTCTTAAATAATATGTGCTATGCTGAATGGCGCACACACTTCTATGAAGTTCTTTAAATGGACATTCGAGTCCTTATAAGCTTGACCCCCGTACAATTATTTCATTTGCAACATGTGAAGTATAACGCTAGTCACATGGAAAACTCTATTCCCATTGGTTGGTGGGATGCGGATTGCACTCATTTTCCCCACTTCATTAAGTTGGGCCTCATCATCTAGAGGGGCATCAAAGGCGCCCATATTGCTCGCGTTATCACTTATTGCTACGTTAACACTTTGATCACCTACAAAAGATCAAAAATAAAAAATAAAGTAAATTACATCACTCCGAGTATTCTCAAGTAAGAAGCACACTGCATAAGCGAAATCTATATCTTACTCCTAAAAAATGGTGCCATTTTTATAATGCTTAACTCATTCTCATTCTTGAGGGGTGAGGCAATCGCTGTCAATAACCCAACTCTAGTTGGTGTCGAATCCACAAGGAGAGAATTATAAATTTCAAGTCCTATGGGTGCTCTAATTACTAAAAAGGTACCCAAAATGCTAACAAACATGACGTGTAAAATAATATAGGAGGATTTGATTGTAACAATTTTTGATTAACAATGCACGTATTTGAAACATTTTGATTTAAAATCTAGATTTAAGGAGAACTTAGGATCATGTCTACCTAAAGGTAAAACGTGTTGGTAGATCATAGTTTAACATGAAGATTAGTTGTTAGCTAAAGGATAGGCTAGGATGAAATTCATTGTGTTCAATCTTTCAATAAAACCACAATGATTTCACCCGTTGGATCCTTCGAGCACCTAATAAGTATGCAATTCGTAATCACCTAAAACCTCAATCAAGCATCCCTAATTATAGGATGATGCTCTTGACATGATTTACACTCAAAATACACTTATTTCTAATATTGCAAAAGGTAGTAAACCATAGTCTAAATTATCCACCATTCCCTTGTCCCTGTATAACCCTCTTTCGAGGATGTTATGGATTAATCAAGTTCACCTTCATCCCTCTTTTAAGGATGATGAAGGGTTTCTAGAGTTTGGGGTTTTCACCCATCAAACCCACTGTAGATTTGGGGTTTTCACTCATAAATTCCAGCTCATAAATTCAAGCAATGGTGGAATCCATACTCAACAACTAGCAATCATGCAAACACAATAACACCCACACACAATTATACTTTAGTTCAACATAATCCCAAGACTAATTTACATAGATACTCATAAAGAAGGTAAATAAAGATGTATCAAAAGGATTATCCAAATCATTTATTCTTCACAAAATACTAAGAAGTTAACCTTCCATAATTAGTTGCACACTTGCCCAATTAGGGTTTCTTACTTTTAATTCAAAAATATCAATGAGGTAAGCAATACCCAAAGAAGAAAGGGGTTTTACCTATATATGGTTTGGTATTCATCTATGCAATTTTACAAAATTACCCTGGGTCATATTCCCGTTAAAACACGACCGCGCAGGTTTGACCGCGACTGCGACTATACGACCATGGTTGTTCTTCGTGATCGCATTATGCTGACCATATTAAGTGACCTCGATCATAGACTGAGGACCGAGGTCATGGTAACTAAGTTTGAACTGCGTTAGGTCTCTAGCTACTTTCTGTTTCCTTCTATTTGATCCCTTTTTGACCTTCAATTCATATCATTTCACCTTCTCAACTAGATATCTGCAAAATATGGATATTAGTACATTTAAATCATGTTCATGTCTCATTTTCTAATACAAAACATGGTAGTGTGCATGAAAGTTTGGTACAAATAAGTGGTAAAATCACTGGTCATCAACCTACTGGGAACTCAAACTCAAGTGGATTCCCAAATCTAACAAATGACTCTGTTTTTAGGTGGAGAAAGAGATTGCACTCAAAACTATCTTTTTGAAAAGTAATTGTTCAAAGTTATAACTAGAATGTTTAACTATATTCTCTCTTTCAATACATTTCAAAGAGGAGGTCTCTTGGATGGAAATGGTAAAAGGGATAAAAAATATATGGTTGATGAAGAAGATTATGACTTTGGAGAACTCATTCCTGTTCAAAGGGATTATATTTACATATATGATGATAAAGATCCAAATGATGCATATGAGAATGTGGAAATAAATGGTGATCTAGGATCTAAGTCAAAGAGCCTAGCTCTAGCAGAAGAACTTCAAGAAGTGTCTAGTTAAAATTTCACAGGGACCTGGTCCCAGTGGAATTCATCTCTTAAGCTCAAATGGAAGCTTAGCAATTTGAATATTCTAAGTTTGGGACTTAATCCTCAGGACTATTTTCAGAACAAATTCTTGTAAAATGGTGTCCTACAACAAACAGTTGAGGCTAGAATTTATTATATCAACCTGGGCTACTTAATGAATAAGTTCTCTTCCTAAAACTAGCTATGATTAGAAGACAGGTATCCTTGGCAGAGTGAGTATTTAATGGTCTAACCCAGTACTATACCCTTGCAGGTATACACCCATGGGACCAACTTGGGAGAAAATAATTAAGGAAAATACAAATGGCAAATTCACTCAAGAAAGAGAGGGACCTGGTCACATCTCTCAAGTTAGTACCATTTAGTGTGCCTTAAAAATTATAGAACTCCTGTCTAAAAAGCCACATGTTTTTTTCTCATCTGAACAAAGCATTTAATACATAACAAATGTGAAGAGTTGCACCCTTTTAGAGATTGATGTGTCTATTCAAAGGGCACTTTTTAATGTCAAACGATCATTTTCAAATTACAAATCAAATCCTTTGAAGTTTATTCTCAATCAAATTAACTCAAATCATATTCTTCAATATACCTCTCCTTTAAAATAAACAGTTCCTTTTTTTTTTCCCTAAAAACTTTCAAAATGGCAAAAATTCCATCTTCCTCAACCCTCGTTAATGAGCCAGAAGTTGTTAAAGTCACTACAAATCAGTCTAAACAACCTTAAAACAAAACCTCTATTTCCTTAGCACCCATTACCACAGAATAAATCACATTAAGTCCTCATCAATAACCTACGTTAAATCTGCTAACTGAATCTTTCTCATAAAATCAAGAATTCCTAACTGAGTCTATTCCTTCCTCCACTATCAGAATTACTACTAATTTAGTCATGGAGGTGGATTTAAATCAAGGAGTTGGTTTACCAATTGAGCAAGAAATTCCTCAATCCAAAGTACCTTCTTCCTTAGTAGACCAAAAATTAATTGAAGATTCTCAAATCCTTGGTTCTTCTGAAGAACCAGAAAAGTCTAAAGTCACGGAAACCATATAAGTACTTGGTTATCCTACACCCTTTGAGTCAAACCTAATCTTTTCCCAACTGTGTGATGATGAAATAACTGTGAAAAGGTCTGATATTTCCAACAGTGTAGACTAGGTAGCTAAGAATATGCTTCTACTTGGATATGATTCCAAGGAAAGCTAAATTAGCATTGAAAAACAAATAAGTGGTAATAAGGATGATGTGACTATGGATGGAGAGGTTGTGCTACCTCCAAATAAGGAGGATGAGGATGAACCACCTTTGATATGGCCTGTGTAAAAACAAAGAGGCAGTAAAGGAAAGGATAAAGTAATTGATTCTGGTATAAAAGTTAGTAGATCCTATTCTACTTGGGGATTTGAAAAGAAGTTGTTAGATGATGATTTTAAGGCTAGAAAGTCTTCTACCAATAAGAGGAGAAGACTAAAAAAGGTGGTTGTAGTAGAGAAAGATAATTTTGGGGTAGTAGAGGTTAAAGAGGATGAGAACATTGATCTTGATATTGTTGTGGCTATAGAGAAGAGAAGGCAAGAAATTCATGTCTCAGGAAGGACTAGGTCCTCTTTTTCAAAGTCTGGTAGCCTTGAAGGAATGAAGCAGAAAAATATTTCTATCAAAAAGAAGAAAGTCTCAGAGGGACCTAATCTTAAGAAGAGAAAAGTTGTTGAAAAGAAAGAGTCAAGTAGTGAGCCCAAAAGAAGAGGAAAAGAGAAAGAAAACAAAGATGCATTAAGAGAAGCAAGAATTGATGTTTTGAAATTTCAAAAGCTATTGACTGGTAGAATGTTTGATCCTAGGATTTATGATAAACCTAGAATAACAGATTTAGTTGAGTATGTTAGGCACCAGGGATGGTTATACCTTCTAAAAGAACTAGCTCCCATGGCTTTTGAATAGGAAGTAAGAGAATTCTACTATTAAATGGATTTCTCAGAAGATGGGTTGAGCTTGACAGCTCAGGTGTAAGGAAAAGATAAGAAGTTGGATGAGAAGACACTAGTATAGATTCCATATGTGACTATGATAGGTTTGAGGACTATTGTGAAATAACAACCCTCAATTGAGATCATAATTAAAGCATCGAAAGTAGGAGGTACATCAATAGCTGGTGTGAGAAAAACATTTCTCATAAATTAGTTCCAATTGGTGTATGAATTTGTGAACAAATTCCTTTTACCCAGATGTAAGAACAAGACTATTTCCACTGGCGTTGATCTATTTTTGATAGAATATCTGAGTAAGTTTGAGTTGATAAGTCTGCCTGCTCTTATGATAGAGCACATGAACAAGGTGATCAATAAGATGGAAGAAAGACATGGTATTCCATATGGATACTTCTTTAACAAAGTATTTGGTCACTTTGGAGTGATTGGGACAAAAGGGAATCCAGGAATAGTCAAATAAAAGTTCAGTCTAACAACATTGGTGGAGAATGAATGTATTGAAGAAAAAAAGGGAATTGTGTCCCAAGTTTTAGAACTATTGGCTTCTCAGGAGAATTTGAATTAAGAAATAAAAGAGATCAATATCAAGTTAGCTACAAAGGACATTGAGTTTGTTCACTGGAAGATACAGAACCAGAAGTTGTCCTCAAATGGACCTTGTGCCGCTTAGGAACTTGCAACAGAAAAGGCAAAGCTAGAGGGCAAAGTTGCAGAACTTACTAATAAGGTACAAGGGTTGAATGCTGAAGTGAAGATCCTTACTAAATAGTTGTTTGATGCTCATGCTGTTGAGGCTGCTAGAATGGAGTTATTTCTAAAATCCTTCTCTCTTAAGCTCACCTCTACCTGAATCCTATTGAGTCAAGTTTTCTGTGTCAGTTTTTAGTTCCTGTCTCTATTGTAGCTTATGCAGATAGTAGTTTTATATTTTATTTGGAATATTGTAATGGTGCTAATCCTTTTTAACAATGAATGAACTTCTATTTTTGTGTTTAATCTGTTTTATCATTAATATAAAAGTTATTCTTCATGTTAGTGTTGCCCTAGTGGCCATAAGTTAACCATTTTGTGCTTACTTTTTTTTAGTTTACTGTTAATACTTTTCAATGAAGCCAAAAAGGGGGAATACTAAATACAAAAGGTAGGGACCAAGTGTGTGTGTGTTCTGATGTGTAAGGAACCATGTACCAAGCTGGTGCATATGATATGTGATATGTGAAGAATGATCATATGGTGAAGAATTGATGGCCTATTGAAGAATGAAGGTAGATTGACAAGGGGAAGAATTCTCAAATAAACTTTGATGAGTGCAAGTATATTGATAGGGGAACATTGAAATATAGAAAATGAGTTAAGTTTCTGATGCCAATTAACAACAAGGGACCAGGTCCCTAAGTTGTGTGATATATTGACAAAAGGAAGCAAAGTGCAAAGTGATATGTGAAACATTAACTGACAGTAATGGTAATCACTATAACTGTATAAGGTGAATAAAATTTATACTTCAAAGATATGTGGTCATGTTATGAGTTTGGCATCATATAAAAAGGTGTAAAATTACTACATCTTGTTTTGATGATGAGAAACTAACAACAAGGTACCACGTCCTGGGGGTCTTCATGAAAAAAATACAACTTTCACAAGGTCTGTAAGTTTTGTTTTCTAGTGTAACAAACTACGTATGTGAGATGTGTACCTTTCAAGGACACTTTGCCCAATTAGACTTATACCCTAATCATTATCCACTATAAAAGGAAAATAATGCTTCTCAATGAAGCAGTTTTTGGAAAAATGAAAATTGAAGAATTTTAAAAAGTCAAAAACTCAATTCAGCTTTACTGCTCAAGTATTACTCAAGTTCTTCTTATGTACTAAAAAAAGTGAGTGTTCTTAAGTTGAGTCCTGATTTTTAATTGAATTACTCACATTATAAAAGTAATGTTTTTCTTTGATTTCTTGAAAGTTCCTAAGTAGAGTTACCTAAGTTCAATATTAGTTAGAGTTAATCAATATTGGAGTGAGTACTTGGCAGAGTTGTCAAGGTAGGCTTGTAGTAGAGTTATTACAAGAAGGAGGAGCATAGAGTTACGTTCATTTGGAGTTTATAATCAGGAGTTTTATTATAGTGAATTGTTTGGTGCTTGTGAGGGCAATCCGTGTTTTTTCCTCCCTAGAGAAAGGAGGTTTCCATGTTAAAATCTTTGTGCTTTTACCTTACTGCAAAGTTTTAAGTTTTCCAATGCCTTACTATTTGATTGCCTGTGATTGACTTTAAGAGACATGGTCCCTCACTATGTGGTGCAACCTCCTCGAGTTTCTTCACAATATATAACACACATTATCTTCCAAAGAAGAGTAGACAAAATCTTACCTCAATGCAAATCATAAATCCTTGAATCGTTCACCAAATATCTGTCTTCGCTTTGTGATCCCATAATATTGTCATGCTATAATAATCATAATCTACTCAGAAATATGAGAGTAATTATACCCATATTGCACCATTGTGATTTAGGTCCAAAAATCACACCCAAATTCCTATGTGGGTCCCACTTATGAAAAATGCATTTTCGAGACCAATTCAACATCCATATAGGATCAAGGAATCATAGCCCTCAAGTATGTGTGAAAACCAAGCTACTTTGGGGATAAAATCAAGGCCTCAAGCTATTGATGTTTTGGTAAAAAAATCATTAAAATTTCACCTAGAAAGGGTGGAATCAAACCTTAATTCGGATGATAATCACAAAAATAAAAGTTAAACAAGTTCTCCAATCACCGACAAGTTTCAATTTTAAGATATTTCATCCTTTAGGGATTTTTCTCTCAAGATATGGGTGAAAAAAATGGGCTAATTCATGACCTAAGGGGTCTATTTATACCCCTTCCAGGTAATCAGGTGTTGCAATCACACATCCAGGTGTGCAATCCAATACCTTGGCATCAGGATCAGGTGTGACGATTTCCATAACCCTTAGCGCGATCACACTACCCTCTTTGCACTTACTAGTTCGATTTCCACTCAAGTGGTGTGGTAGCAGAGACACCACTTATCAGCTGAAACTTGGAAATTTTTTAGAGTTTTTGCTAGGTCCTCAGGATTCATTTGGAATTTGATGCATACCAATTTTGACGTTGCAGACGCTATGGTAAATTTGGATTCTCCATCCAAGGTTGTTTTGACCAAATGTAGGTCCCCCAACTATATTTCCATTTTTTCAACTTTCTGACCAATAGGTCGAAATGAGCTTGGGTGCATCGAGACCCAAACAAAAGGTCTACCTAGACTAAGATCGATATTTCAGAGCTACTAGAGTAGTCGGAATTTGCATCAGAGATTGTTTTACTCAAGTTTTCACTTAGTGGCCATTTGCAACCAGAAAAGACTTCTAAATAGGGAATTGGATCTAAAAACCCTAATAAATCACCCGGTAACCGAGCTATCAGTGACAATAAGTTATAGATGACTTGGGAAAGCTATGTTTAATGACTTGAGACTACCACCTAGTTATCACACGGTGCATAGGACCACAAGTGATCCCAAGCTAAACCTTCTACTAGCATAACTCATGAGAAACTGAATAAAATGCATAAATCTGAACAAAATAAGTAGAAGATAAATCTTTTCTAAATCTGATTGAAACAAAACTACATTAAAATGATTACAACTCTGCTTTTACAAAACAAAACTGGAATCAAATACATTAACTCTACTGACTGTGTATGAAGACTCTACTAATACTTATTATCTGTAGTCGGGACATGACCCCCAGCTATTACAATCAATACGACTAAATAAAAGAAAAGCTACTAAAATTTGACTTGACTCGAGTCCTCAAATCAAATGAACCCATCACCTGCTGACTGGAAGCTGCAAACTATCTGATTATGATGTGAGTGCTATAACTGGTACCTACATTATGAGACAATGTAGCACATACACATATATGTGGATCAGTAATTTTGGAATGTACTGAGCATGTGAGGGTGAATGCATAAGTAAAACAGTAACTCAATGTTCATATAACTTGTAAAGAATGCATGCTAAGTGTAAATGATTCACATTGGCTTGAATAACTTAAAACTGGAAATCATAAATCATAAATAAGAAAGCATACTGTATAAATCTTATGAGTCATCACATTTAGTTCTAAAAAGATGTACTTTTATTCTATCTTTAAATCATGCAAGATAAGTATAGGAAAGACTCGCTTTTATAACTGAAAACTGAAAGCTGTAATGTCATAACTAATATCTTATGTATAATAACAACTGAATGAAACTGAGAGCCTTGACACTTAGTTTTCTAAGACATTTTTTTTAGTATTTTCTATTAGGAGGTTCTTCTAATCGACATAAACCATGTGAGTTATCTAGAGTCTAACGTCTTGTTCCCCTAAGGGTAAAACCTCATATTGGGGAGAGGTGTCATACTCTTGCCAAGGAGTATGAGCTGAGCTAAGTGACTATATTGTATCTATCATCCATATAGAAATGGGAATAATCTAAATTTGTACCTACGTTGGATCGTAGTTCTGGGGAAGTAGGATACACTAAACCCACACTTCCCTCTTGGTGTAAAATACTGCCCCTTACTATTATGCTCATTCTATAGGAAATCTACTTTTAAAACTAGCATAAGGGTTTATAATGAAAAGCAGTTATATATCTGTCTATTTTAAAAACTAATCAAAAATAATCTGTTTTTTGTAAACTATAATAAAACTGTAATGTGGATTCCATATCTTAGCTGAGGATCAAAACATCAAATCTGTCTTAAAAATCTGAATATAACTAATCATAGGATGCTTAAAAGTAAAATCTTTTTAAAGTATCAATATTTAAACTAGGGCTCAATAACTCATGCTTTAAATTCATGTCAAATCAAATAATACATCATACTCAATAATCTTCTTGAAATACTTCAATAATTTCAGTCAAGATAATGAAATCAAAATCACAATATGAATGTTATGGATCAAAACATGATCATGCATAATCTTGATGCACTTAAAGCCTTTAAATCTCATGCTTTCTTTCATATAACTTGCAACATAATATCATGCTTAAATCTCAATTGAAAATCTTTAAATCAAAGCATAAATAAATGATAACAAGAATGTACTTTAACACTTAAACCCATACAGTCAAAACAAGGTAGGTTGGGTATGAACCATAATTGCAATTTATGTAAATTAAACATTAAAGCTAGTTTTGGGCACAATGATGAAAGAGTATCCTTGTTCATAACCCTACATACTTTAATAGATTTGATTTGATGTAGAAAACTTAACTTTGAAACCGGACTGAGCTAACTTTATTAAACTCACAACTGACCATATCACTTACTGAATGATATTTCCTATGGTATAACTGAAATCAATCTGTAGATACTGAAAACTGGGTAAAGAGCTAAATTTCGATTATTCATAACCCCCAGGACTCGATAGCGATGACAATACGAACACATGAGAGCATTTGAGACCATAATAAGTAAGAATTATTTAAAGAACCCATCACTTAGGCATTTCATCAAACACATGGAGATTAATACTTTAACATGGGATAATTCACCAAACAGATGGGGATCGTGAACATGGATATGGTAATATCTTAAACATAGGATCATAGCATGATTACATAATTAAAATCATGAATTGGGAAATCTACATGAAATTTGCTTGAAATAGGACATGGGCGTTTAATCATACATGTAAAGATCATAAGAATGTCTTAAACGTGGGTGACCAATAGAATTACATGGAAAAATTCATAACTTGGGTATTCATCTTGAAATTGACATAATATGATATGGAAATTTCATCAAACACGTGGAAGGCATGAATTTTAAACATGGAAATATTGCTAAACATTATGAATTTAGGATCTATCATGGAATTTACTTGAATAAAGCATGGAAAATTCAAATTCATAGAATGAGGAATTTAAAATCTTGCATGAAATCACACATGGGTTTAATTAAATTAAAAACACCTTGAAAATATGAAATTCAATCTTTCTTAAACATACAAAATACTATAGTAATGAATATTCATTCTTTAATTAAGTAAAAGGGGTTTTTGGGCTCCATGGGTGAAAGAGGACCCATGGATGAACTCCCACATACCATACAATATTAAATCTTGATGAAGAAATAAAATCTTGAAAGCTTTCTTGAATTGGGAAGCTTGATTCTTGATTGTTCTTGAAGAGGATTGACTAGGGTTTGTTCTTGAGAGTAAAATAGGATAATGAGGGCAAATAATTCCCTAATGGAGGCATAACATTGTGTACTTACGACCTGGGTTGAGGTGGGAAAAGACCCCATTGCACCTCATTCATTTAAACCAAAAATTCGTAACCCGTATCCCGATTTTTCACCATACCGCGATGTGGTACCATCGCGGCAGCTTACTGCCTAACACGAAAATGGCTATAACTTTTCGCTCGGGTATCAGATTAAGGTAAAATTGGTATCGTTGGAATACTAATTCAATTATCTACCATATGGGGGGTGTTGAACTGAAAAAATCCATGTATATCAAAAGTTATACATGTTTAAAGTAGACCCTTGTAGAATTGAACCCCAAACTTTGGACAAATCTAAGGTTCTTAGCTCAACTTGGCTCTAAGTGATTTCTATGAACATTATTCACGTAATAAGCACTTCACACACTAGGATAAATTTCATGACATGTGAATTTCCAATTATGGATCAAGAACATGGCAAATATGCCTTCACCGCGACGCGGTGGAATCGCGTAGTGCTACTGGAATTTGCCATTCAAAGGACAAGTGCGATTTAGGGGCTTGGCGCAATGCAATCTTATCGCGTTGAGCCACTGGAAATGAATGAGTGCTATTTTACACCTTGGCGCAATACGGAGCCATTACGGTGCTTAACAGGAAAAAAAAGGACGAAAGTGATTTTGCACTTCACCGCGACGTGGTGCGATCGTGGTGAGCCACTGGAAACATAATCTGAACACGGTTCAAACCTTGTCCAAAATTTCTGAAACTTTCCCAAGACATGCTTCTTACATCCCTGAACATGAATCAACTCAAAAATCGTCATCTCGGAGCCCGAAAGATAAAATTAAAAATCCCCAAAGTTAAGCAGTCAAATATATGGCTAAGTCTCCATCACTTAGTGAAATTTTCAGGTTCTAAGCTTCTTATGTATGCATTAATAGCTGAACTAAAATAAGGATAATACGGAGTATTAAACTATGGAAAACATCTATAAACAAAAATAAGTGGAAATATGTAAAATGACTTGAAGGGTCATAATAATATCATCTATTAAAAGGACTTTTGTCCGCGAAAGTCAATGGATAAAAAGATCTCTAAAGCTTGAAAGGATTAGGTACAGGGCCCGCATACTCAGAGCATGACTTTCTTGATAACCTCTACGAAGAGAGAACACATCCAGGGGATTTTACCATAGGTATCCATTTTTCAACCAGTTCTCTTAATTCACTCCCAAACAACTAAAACTCAACTTCAACCACCAATTGGCCTCCAGCTGAACCGAAAAGGCTGATGCATGCAAATATGAACCACAACACACTGATGCAATTTTGATAGCCGCACAAATCAATAAAGGCTTACCCGAGCCAAAACCAACCCAAGACACGAGTGATACCACCAACCCTAAATCCAAATATATCCTTTCTTTACCATTCCACACCTACTACCCACTCCAAAATAGGAGGAAAATAACCTAAGTCCTATCCGCGCAATCTCATCACAGAGAATTCAAAGAACTAAAGATGATCAGTCAAAAGTCCACACGACAAACATGAGAATAAGCCCATAAGGCGCTATTTGGGCACACAAATTGAGATAATCAAGGAATACAATCAATGACAATACAACAACTGGTTCGGATAGTAATCAAACTTAAATCTGGAAGATCAAGGCATAACTACTCCTTACTAAATGATTTACTCTAGGATGTCCCATCAATCGAGAATGAAACAATTCTTAATCAAACTCAAGTATATTACTCCCACTAAGTATATAATCCAAAATTCCCAAAGAAGACTTGAATACCCATGGTAAAAGATGAATGAACCAATATCGGGTCTATTGCTATCATCTGAACAATTATCAACTATAATCCAACCGATGTCGAGAAGACTGAATAGGTAACCACGGAATAGGCTCAACCAGCCTATAAACGAAATCCAAACTACTATAAACCTAAATCAAAGGTTGAATTCAAGCTCTACAACTCTAAGTAGAAATCACAATACCAAGGTTGAATCGCTCGATCTCAACTACCAAAACCAAACCTAATGATAGGTAGGCATTCTTACTCCAAATGTATCATAACTTTTAAATCGCCATGGAATGGCGATAATTTAGAAACCGAGCAAATAAGTCTATATTAATGTTAACTACTCAAATCAACTTTAGCATCCAAATCTGACATTTCTAAGCTAAATCATACCGAGCCAAAATTGAAACATAGCTGAAGAACAAAATCACCATAGGGATAAACCATCGACTAAAAATGCAAACAACCAACTCTTTAACAGGTAGAGGGAACAAAATATAGCCACAAAAGAAAAATCACGCCCAAGGATAAATTATTAGCTAAAAATGGAAATAACCCACTCCATATCTGTTGGAGGGCATGAACCACCAAAATATACTCAAGGACTCCCCCAAGGCTATAAACTACACAGTAATAGCAAAACCTCTAACAACTCAGAGAAACACAAACTTAGCCAAAAACAAACAAGTCTAATACTCTATCTCGACAAAGAATAGCCATAGGCATATATAATTGAGGAGAAACACTCCACAACAATTCATTAGGCCTAACAAACTCTGAAATAGGGATTTCCTAAATCCACCCAAGTAGGAAATCACACTCACATAAACTATGAACCACATCATCAAGGAAGAATGGTACAAAGCTTGACACCAATAACAAGGTCAAGACTACAATTAGTAAATTAACCAAGCCACTCGAGATAAAGAATTTTCAATTTTCCAAATCAAGAAGTGATCACAAGAAAGACTACCTGTTATTAACTCTCCAACTCTACTTTAGACAAAAGCCTTATCACGGCAAGAAGGAGCATCCAATCTCCACACTCATAGCGAGAGCAAACCATCACAAGGAGACAAACCCAACCATTCTAAGAGATGAATCCAAGACATCTCGATATTAATATCAAAAACACTAATTGATAAAGAAATAGCCACAAAAAAGACCAAAAATGGTCAAGCTAAAAAATGGGCTATATAAAAAGGGATAGCCAATAAAAAAACCTTCACAACTGAATAAGGAAAGACTAAGAATTTCAATATCAAGAATGGGAAATATATTTGAATTGCCAACCCTACAATCATACAAAACTACAGAAGGTCAATCTATCTGTGATACCACATTTCATTCATGATCAATCTAACAAAACCAACTAAAGAAGAAAACAATCAACCTCGCCTCGCTTTAAGAAAGAGAACATCAAATTGAGTTGTAGCTACTCAAGCCACCAAATAAGAACCACAAGAAATGGAATCCTAACTAGATAAAAATAGTCTAAACAACTACCCATCGAGGGTCAACTTCATCAAATAATACCAATAAAAATAAGAATATAAACATCAATATAATGAATAGGTGGTACCAAGATGAACATCAATAGCATATACCACTCAAGTGCCACAATAAGGCCAGTGTTCCAAGATAAATGGGACTCGAACCCGACCCATTAGGAGAAAATATCAATATAGATCTACTCCATCCACTACTAAAAGAAATAAACCACGAGGGTAGTCAAATAATTATAAATTCAATATCAAGGCACATAATAACCAATATGAACTCATGAAGGCATATAACTATCAATGGGTACAAATATCTCAATACACATAAATGAAAAGGGTAAATAAAGGAAATAAAAAACACCTATCATGGTGAAATCCATAATCACATGCCTTACGGGTCTAAGAGAGAGCAAATCTAAATGGGTACAAACTCAGACCTACCGACTAAATCATCATCTGAGTCACCAGATGCACCATCTCTAACTAAATATTCCACAACATCATGAGACTGATCTGAATGATATGAAAAACTAGAATCCCATGCTGGGGACACTTTCTAAACTAGTAACCACTCTATGTAGTCACAAAAACTCCTAAAGCCCTAGCCTAGAAAGAAACATGAATTAAGACCAAATGGCTATCCAACTAATACTGAGATCACTCTCTACTATAATGTCTATCTTTCCCACAACCATAGCTTACCTCAAGAGCTCTAGGCTGGCGGGAAAGATATGCTAACTCTGTTTGATCAACTAACTCACACTTGGAGCACTCTCAAAGCTAGTGTCCTATCTCAACACAACCAAAACAAGATCCTTGAATACTTTGATATACTGCCCCTCATAATCCAGAATAATATTTATGGCCTAAAGACCCATACCAAAAACTCTAAAAAGTCTAATGGGAACTCTGCTTGCCATAATCATCATGACTAATCTGAGGATTGCTCATAGTTTAAAATACTATATACATAGAGGTTATAGGCTGTAAGTGAAACTAAAATCTATTAGAAGGATCATCACTCCCGAATAAAATACTAATAGCACTATACTTATGGCTTGGCCTTTTTTCACCACCTCCATAAGTCTTAATACATGCTCTCTCTATGGTCTTTGTATAATAAAAAACCTGAGAGAAGGAAGACCCAGTTGTTATCAAGTTCTCCGACACCAAACGGAGTGGTAATTCTAGTCCTCTAATAAATTCATGCACCATGCCCTATTCTGAAGGATATTTCAAAGGAATTTGTCTGGATCACTCTAGAAACCTAATCTCGTACTCCAAAATTGGTAAATAACCTTGATGAATGCCAACCAATCGAACTTTAGCCTAAGAACTACTCGATGAACCAAATATTATTCATCACAGGGAGGGATTTAAAATATGACTCAGATCCTCAATTCTGAACCTCAAAGGTCTAAAGTAGTCATGAGCTCAATCAAAGACTGAGTTAGCCCTAAATTCTTTGGATAATGCCAAAGATCTTTGATATACATCCCTAACTCTCTTGTCTGATGTTGCACTAAAGCTCTGAAATATATGTCAAAGTCTCATCCACATATATCAACCATTTTACATCGCCAATTTGGGACTGAATAAATTCAAAGAATGCGTTTGAAGCTTATAGTAAAGTGGACAAATAACAAGGAATCAAGAAATAAATTTTCGAAGAATGTCCCTATAGCCTCCCAAAGATAGATTATGGACTTCTCTCACCGATCTACATGACTCTACTAAACACTAAGCTCTTGTAATAATACACCAATGAACCTATGCTCTGATAACAATTTGTCATGACTCAATTTACAAGTCCTGATAATACCTACAGTAACCCACCAGTAGGCAAGTCAAACCCGTAGTCTAGAATAGCAAGTAATATACTACCAAAATAGGTAAAGAAAAGAAAGCAGAATAGATGTAATAAAACATCAAATACATAAATTAGTTCCAAAACCTAGAGGTATCAGTACAAGAGCTTCTAATATAATAAGAGTACAAAAATAAAACACCCAGGGAATTACACTGATACAACTTATCTCTAAATATAACATGTAGACTAATCTAGTACTAAAAGAGAGGTAAGTAATACTCGAAACATTAGGATCTCACTCTAAGTCTCTAAACCATGGCTACTTTGTATGATGCACACATTAACAACGATAACTCGTACCATGATTTGTAGTCTGTAGAAGTGTAATATAGGTACCAAACATGGGGTACTTAGTAGGTAACTGTCAACTAAGCTCCAAAGATAATGCAGATAAATATAACATATAAAAAAAATAAAAACTAAACCCAGATGTCCATCAATCACATAATAAATCTAGCGAATTCGTAAGGGAAACTATCCTATTTATGTCCAAGAGACTAATATAATAGGGCTATGAAAATATCAAAGATGAACTACCCTACTCCATCCATACTCAGGAATCTCAACACTATACCGTATATCCTCAATCAATATATGAATAAATAGAGAAAGAAGAACATATAATAATATACAAGGACAAGTAATAAATATACAATCTGAATAAATAAATAAAGGGATATATGCTAAGATCGTTGATATATTAGCTCTCTCTCTCTATATATATATATATATATAAACAAGGTCAACTTGAAGTATAACCTACACCATCAGACTAGCATTTTAAGACCTCATAATCATAGCAAGAACTATTACTAGAATATTAGGATTTCTAATCCATATGTCTAATTATGAATTAATCATGAATAATAATAAAATTGAAAGATTGAAGATCCAAAATCATACATCGAATCTCAATAGCTATTTAATAAAAAATCTATCATAAACTAGCCATAACAATGATCATAATAATGATAATAACAATATCATTAACAATGTGAGTAAACGGTTAGTCCGGATAATAAAATACCTAGAAGAGCCTATCATATACCCCTACCTCTCCAGGATGAGAAAATTTAATGAGAATACAACATATCATAAGGTATAGTCATCATCTATACCTATGCAACCCCCTATATGGGCTAATAAATATAGATACATACTGGTGATAGGAAATGCGCATGCAAGAATGAAAGAATATTATATAATCAATATCATAATGTCATCATTATAACCATCTCCATAATAACCATCATAATTGTAACACCCTTCCTTTGTTTAGGTAGAAATCAAATTGTCATTCCTACGTGTGTAAACTCTAATCCCATGATTTATATTTAAATTCATGTGTTATGATCTTTGTCCTAGTGTTTTAAGTGATTATGAGGTAAAAAATGTTATTAAAAATCACATAGAGGAAAGTTGAGCTAATAGCCTTTGAATCGTCCAAAGTTTGGTAGTCGATTCTACAAGGGTTAACTTTGAACGTGTATAACTTTTTATATATCTAAAAATTTTCATCTCAAGACCCACCAAATTGTATATAATTGAATTATATTTACAATGATACCAATTTCTCCTTAATCCTATACCCTAACAAAAAGTTATGATTATTTTCATCAGAACCAGTAAGCCACCGCAATAGTGGCGCATCGCGGTGAGCTGAAAATTAGGATTCTACTGAAAAATTTAATTCAGAAGGGCAGTTTAGACTATTCACATAACTCCAAGAAATATAAATAGATGATTAACACTCTATTAGGGCATTATATTCCCAAAATTGCTCAAATCCATCAAGAACGGAACCCTAACTCCTCCCCTAAAGATCAAGAATCAAGTTCTTAAGTCAAGGTTTCCAAGAAACAAATCATGATTGAGGTTCTATCCTTTGAATTTAGTCAACTAAGATACGTAGGGTTTTCCTAAACTACATGGTCTTATTGAAAATATTTTGAGTAAGGTTAAAATTTATGGAATTATTTTATTACGAAGGGTTTTGAATTTACAATAACAAATATGCATTGTGAACCCTTTTGATGACAATTTTTTGGTTGTTAGGCCTTCCCCTAAATTTGAATTTCATTCATATATATGTATGTATGCGTTTGGGGTTTAAAAGTTGAATTGAGTTCATGACTATTTGTACTCCCTCTCTAGTTATGACCCCTTTTGATTTTTGCATATTATGAATTGATAAATTTTATCTTTTGAAGCATGGTATAAATGTTTCTTGGCTATGGTTAAATGATTTGAGATTGATTGTGAATTGAAGAGAGGGTGTTTTACATTTTGGTTAATATTAAAGATGGTTATTGAAAGAATTGGATGGTTTACTACAAAGTAAGTGACCACCACCTATTTAAGAATTGAAAGAGATTTTTAGCATCAGTTTTAATGTATTTTGAAATACTAATCCTCTTGTACTTTTTGAATTATTTGGTGTTCCAAACATTATGTTTTGAATGAAAATACTATAACATGATATTATATGTCATATATGACTTGCAAGTCTTGGTATGACGATACCAAATCAAACAAATGCTCTAATATACTTAGTCTAGACTTTACTACAAAAAGTTTTCAGATATTAGACCACTTTCCAAAAAGATAAATGATTTATAATGTTAAAAATAGGCTTAAAGAGAGTTATATGGTTGCTCGAAGAAGGCATTTGAGTGTAAGGGCTCATCGCTGGAAACCAAGTTTTACCAATTCAGGTGATATGATTGGCTAAGACCAATGTATACTTGTCCTTGAGACAATGGTATACTTGACTAGTATGTAGGACCCATTTCCTTGCGGTAAACTTGGATTTAAGGGCTTGGCCTATGAGTTAATGGAGGACCCATGTAGCCCGTGGGTACTAGACTTATAGGGTGTACCATCTAGCTCAGAAGTAAGATAAGGAGTTAATCATGATTTTAAAGAATTGTTTCAAAGTCTTTAAAGTATGCCCATGTGTTTTCCTATATTGTATGTAATATGTTTTTACGAATTTCTCTCACTTATGTTGTATAAAATTATACTATTTTGGATTACTCTACATACTAGTACATTTGTATTGACCCCCTACATTTTAGGATTTGGGGCTCAGTTCCACGGTCCCGCTAAGTAGTAGATCATTGTCAAACAATTGGAATTGGTGAGCCTCCCTTATTTCAGAAGTTTTTATCTCATGTGATGATTTCATTTTTTATAGTTTATCATCCGATCGAGGGCCTTGTCTTAGTTTTAGACAGATATTTCTTTTAGCCGTTAGTAGAGATTTTGCAGACTTGCATTAGATGATTTTGAGTCTTCTTAAACTTATGTCATGTTGTTTAGTTGATATAATAAGATTACCATGCTTTTATTTTGTTTTTTATATTTTATAGTATATAAATTATACATATGATTTCCAGTTAGAAGGGCTCTCGGGCCTTTATGGTTCGGGATGCCCATCGTAGTCAGGGCCTCAGTTGGGTCGTGACAAACTTGGTATCATAGCACGGTTCATGGTCCTAGGGTGTCTGTGAAATCGCGTCAGGTAGAGTCATGTTTATGGGTGTGTAGAGCACCACACTTATAAGTATGAAGCTACTAGGCGTTTAGGAATGTTTCACTTTTCTTCATGTTCTAAATCATACCATTGTTTTGTCCATGTTGAAGTTATCCAGATTCCTTCTTTACTCTGACTTTATTAACTATGTCTTATTGTAAAGTCAGTTCATGTGCAGAATCTTAGAGTCTAAATGTGGTGGTCCCTTTAATTAAGTCATAAAAGATTATGAAATTGCACGAGGACTTGAGTGAAGTCCATAAGTGGTTTAAAGTGCATTGATTTAAGCTTATACCCCTATCTACATCAATAGTGTATTTGAGCCTGAGGTATGAAGTGTATTCAATCCTTTTTAAAATTCTTATTGTTGATGTCATGCTTAAGGGTAGTGATATATATCAGAATGTTGGAATAATATTTCTACCCGAGTAGTAGTATGTGTTAAGGTGTCATACCGAATTGGTAGTAAGATGATCCCAAAGTTAGTGTTTTGAAGTCACAAGTTTAGAAGTCAGGGTGAGGGTGACTTTTGTATAAATAAGTAGTTTGAGTTGTATGACCCTTGACTGAGGGGTGTGTTACCCTTTATAGTGATAGACTATTGTAGTAGCAATATTTGTAGATTGTATGGTAGTCTATGAAACAAGTGGCTGACTAACATTTTTATTTATTCAAAATAGGGAACAATCTTAAAATGGATAGTTATGGTGGTTGTAGAAATCATGTATAGGTTGTGATTGGAAAGAGGTAGATTAGTCAGTAAGTTATGGATAGAGACTCATTGGTGTGAATGGAAGTTAAAGATAGTCTAAATATATGCATGGGTAAGTAAATATGATGCGAGAATGTAGGATATGTTAATAGATGGTAATGGGTTATATTATAAGATTAAGATCGACTATCTTTATTATGTGACTTTACCCCCTTGATTGTCTTTCTCTAGTAGTTGTAAACTAGTACTACACGAGAGAAGGTAGGTAGTAGATTTTTGAGGTGTAGTAGTAATCTCATGGAGAGGATGAACTTATGGGCCATAGTTAAGTGAAATAAGAGACTTAGGTTAATATTTCTATTCCGACTTAACTCATAGTTGCATTCATAGGAAGTTTAGGACCTGAAAAATTTTCTAAGTATTGGGAGACTTAGGCATATTTTAATCCTCTTAACTTCGAAGATTTTTAAATTGGTCTTCCCAAACCCTGATGTAGATTTTTGAGTCTATTCATGTTCAGGGATGTAAGAAGCATGCCTCAGGGAAGTTTTGGATTTTTTGAATGAGGATTGGGTCTTGTTTAGATTTTGATTCAAGGACCTCACCACAATAGTGGTCCATCACAGTGGTAATAGCAGTGAGGCCTTCACCGCATAACGGTGACCTTGTCATCGGTGTTCCAGTCGCTAATTTAATTACTAGAAGGATAATATAATGTTACCTCTCATTCCAATTCATAAATGGATGAAACGTATCATCAGTTAAGGCAAATATTTCTCACTAGTATAGTTTATGGCATGCTTCATATGATTGGTGTTTCTATACTATAGGCTTGAACTATAGATGTGGATTATGGAGATAAGAATAGTAACTTAAGATTTATGATGCATGTTTTGTAGGAGTAGTGGTAGGCTTGATTTGATGTGTGCAATAGCCGAGATTGGCAACTTATGGAATAATGAATGGGCAATTGTGATGTATATTCATACGTGAGAATAAAATAAAAATTATGAATTTCGGTTGAATTATTACATGTTTAAGAGCATGAGTAAATAAGAATAAGTTGAAACCCCCCAGGTTGCATATTGTTAGATAAGGTTTGTCTATGTCTAAGTGTCATGTGCACCTAGTTCACATTCTCTAATTTTGTAGTATGGAGAATTCTGGGGAGTTGTTTTATGGTGATCTTTAGAGTTAAATTAAGGAAATATAGGTAGGCAATATATGTCTTTGGTATAGTTTTACAAATTTTGTTAAGATTGTATGTATGCGAGTAGAAGTGTAGCGTTGGTGTGTCAAGTAGTGAAGAATGATTTATTATGTTATAAGAAATGTGGATGTGTATGTTCACGAGAGTGGGAGTGATAGGGTGATAGCTATAGAGGCTAGCGAAAGTTAACAGTAGCATTTCTGGAAAGCAACGCCTTCATGTATAGTTTATCAGGGGGAGTTTAGCGGTTATGTGTATGACAATATTCAATTATGTGGAGTATTATGCTTGTAGATTTAATGAGAAGATATGTCCTCAAGTCTAGGATTGTGACTTTGATCTAAGGGGGAGATGGTGAATTAAGGTAGTTACCGAATTTTCTTGAGGTGTCTAGTTTTACAAAGGAGTCATGACAAAATCTATTCCTATTCAAGAAAGCTCCTCCTATTTAAATTTAATGAGGACATTCTACCAATGTCTTATGTATTGAAGTCGTGCCTATGCCTAAGATTCGAGTTATCTACCAATGTCTTATGACATGATTTTTGTCCTAGTATGTTAAGTGATTTTGAGGTAAAAAATATTCATAGAAATCACTTAAAGAAAAGTTTAGCTAAGATCCTTTGAATCGTCCAAAGATTGGTAATCGATTCTACAAGGGTCAACTTTGAAAATGTATAACTTTTCATATATGTGGAATTTTTTATCACAAGACCCACCAAATTTTATATAATTGAAATATATTTCCAAAGATATCAATTTCACCTTAATTTGTTACCCGAGCAAAAAGTTTTGATCATTTTTGTCAGAAACAATAAGCCACCGCGATAGTGGTGCGTTGCGGTCAGCTCAAAAAGCGGGATTCTGATGTAAAATTTAATTCTGAAGGGCAGTTTAGACATTTACCCATAACCCCAAGTTGTGTGAAAATTCGATTAAAACGTTATTAGGACATTATATGCCCAAAATTGCTCAAATCCATCAAGAACAAAACCCTAACTCCTCCTCCAAAGATCAAGAATCAAGCTCTTAAGTCAAGGTTTCCAAGAAACAAATAAAGATTTGGGTTCTATACTTCAAATTATTCATCTAAGGTACGTGGGGTTTTCCTAAACTACATGGTCTTATTGAAAATGTTTTGAGTAAGGTTTAAAGTTATGGAATCATTTAATTACGAAGGGTTTTGAATTTACAATAACAAATATGCATTGTGAACCCTTTTGATGATAATGTTTTGTTCTTGAGGACTTCCCCTAAATTTGAATTTCATTCATATATATGTATGTATGCGTTTGTTTGAAAGTCGAATTAAAAGCATGAATATTTGTACTCCCTCTCTAGTTATGACCCCTTTCGATTTTCGCATGTTACGAATTGAAAAATTTCACCTTTTGAAGCATGGTATAAATGTTTCTTCGCTATGGTTAAATGATTTGATATTGATTGTGAATTAAATAGAGGGTGTTTTACTTGTTGGTTAATGTTAAAGATGTTTATTAAAGGAATTGCGTGGATTACTACAAAGTAAGTGACCACCACCTGTTTAAAAATGAAAGAGAGAATTCTTGCATAAGTTTTCATGTATTTTGAAATACTAATTCTCTTGTTCTGTTTGAATGATTTGGTGGTCCAAACATTATGTTTTGAATTAAAATACTATAATATGATGTTTTAAGGCTTATATGACCTGTAAGTTTGGTATGACAATACCAAATCAGGCAAATGTCATAATAGACTCAAACTACACTTTACTATAGAAAGTTTTGAGACATTAGACCATTTTTCAGAAAGATGCATGATTTAAAATGTTAAAAATGGGCTTAAAAAGAGTCAGATGGTTACCCAAAGAAAGTGTTTGAGTGTAAGGGCTAATCGCTAGAAATCGAGTTTTGCCGATTCAAGTGATATGATTGGCTAAGGCCAATGTATACTTGTTCTTGAGACACCGGTATACTATACTAGTGTGTAGGATCCCTATCCTTGTGGAAAACTTGGATGTGGGGGCTTGGCCGATGAGTTAATGGCGGACCCATATAGCCTGTGGGTACTAGACTTGTAGGGTGTACCATCTTGCTTAGAAGTAAGATAAAAAGTGAATCATGATTTTACAAAAAAATTTCAAAGTCTTTACAGTATTCCCATGTGTTTTCCTATATTGTATGTAATATGTTTTTATGAATTACCCTCACTTATGTTGTATAAGACTATACTATTTTGTATTACCCTACGTACCTGTACATTTATATTGACCCCCTATATTTCAGGATCTGAGGCTCAGTTCCGCGGTCCCGCTAAGTAGTAGATCATTGTCAGACGATTTGAATTAGTGAGCCTCCCTTATTTCTGAAGGACTTGTCTCATGTGATGATTTTATTTATTTTTAGTTCATGGTACGACCAGAGGATTTCTCTCGATTTTAGACAGATATTGCTTTCAGTTGTAAGTGGAGATTTCATAGACTTGGATTAGATGTTTTTGAGTCTTGTTAAACTTATGTTGTGTTGTTTAGTTGATATAATCCGATGACCATATTTCTATTTTGTTTTCCACATTTTATAGTTTATGATTTATGCATATGACTACCAGTTAGAAGGGCTCTCGAGCCTTCATGGTTCGGGATGCCCGTCACGGCTAGGGCCTCAGTTTGGGTCGTGACAAGAATCATAATCATCCTCCGTCCTTCCTAGGTATATAGTTTCCATACATAGGGCTATCCAGACTCTAACTTGTAGATAACACATAGGCATATCAATATAATCATCCTTCAGCCTTTTTGGGTATCAATATCATCATAATAATATCCTCTAACCTTGTTGGGTATTATTATATCATCACAATATCCTTTGACCTTATCAGGTATTAATATATCATCACAATGTCCTCCGGCCTTGCTAGGTAAATAATCATATCATCATAGTCATCCTTCATCCTTGTTAGGTATATAATTAGTATCATCATAATCATCAAGATATATATAACATCAATACTAAAATTTGTCATTGGATTTTACCAGAATTTATATCATCAATACAACATCTTTCTCTATCCCATACAATAGAGATGTATATAGCTATAATAGGTGCATGGACTCAAGTTGTGGCTAAAAAGACTGTGAATTCATAAATCCATTATCCAGAGTGAACTTTGGGACTGAATAATTTTAAAAGTCCAGAAAGGGTTAGAATAACTCACGAATGGAGTAATTATTAGTTTCAAATCCTAGACCGGAACCTTTCTCAGTTAAATCTTTAAAACATCACTATTAATCTCTCTTACATATAAGTTATCCATTAAAATAGGCAGTTATTGTTATGAAGAAATCTATGTTTAAGGTGAAAAGTGGGCTCTAACCCTTACATAGGAAAAATATTAATGAGATCATATTTTAGCTAGAATCACATCATTTACCGATTTAATAATCATGAATGTACCAAATATGTGCATGCCATCACCATTATTCAAATAATGGAACCATAAACATCAATACACATAAATTACAACTGCATTATTTAAAAGGATAAACACTTCTTAGATGTCCAACCGATATCGTAACACAACCTTTGGCCTAATAATATGTTTGGAATAATTATAACATCAAAATCATGGAATTAGTCCCACATATAGATCCAAAACTCATATGAGTAATAATATTTATAAGCCATCTCGTATCTCTAAGCCATAACATAAATAAGAGGTATAGCATATCTATAAGCCATAGAGCGTATTTGTAATCCTCTCTCATCTAGGAGGCATAATATGAATATGCATCTTACATATAGGAGGAATCTTACATATAAGAGGCATATTATATCAATAAAGGCCTCTAATATCTAGGAGGCATACTCTATCACTAGGTCATAAATCATAACTATTAGGCATATCATTTCTATAAGGCACCCCACATCTATAGGTTATATATCATGAATATGAGAAATATCATCTCTATAGGACAAATATCACATCTATGATATATCATAGCCATGAGCCATTCCTCATTATCTCGTGATATACCAACATGAATGACCAAGTCATGAAGTAACCTTACACTAAGGGCTTACTAGACTTAACTATGTCTAACATCCGTAAATAAGTCCACATGGGCTAACACAAGTCCTATCCTAAGGTGGGATGGAAGAACTCACTTCTAAGCCTCAAATACCTCATCTAGGAAATTTATACCCTGAACTTGTCTAAGGTATCTAAATTCAATTCTTTATGGAAAATAAGCCATAATCAATTCTAAGATTGGAATCCCACCTAGAAACTTGAGCAATTAAGTTAACTCCACCTATATTATGATTTAATGATTACTTAAATAGTCCAAATAAGGTTAATCATACTAACCATGCTTCCAATACTTAAACCACATCCCAAACCTAGCATCATATCATATCCATTCTAGGAATTAGTTCAATCTAGGGAGGAGGCAATAGGATTCTAAAAGTTTAATAAGAATTTCACCTTATGGTTCAAAAACCTCATCTAATCCCCAAACATCAATAATAAAGACTACGTCATTCTAACCATAATAAATCATAACATTCACATGCTATATATAACACGCATCATCCTACGAAGATGAGTAGACAGAAGCCTACCTTAGTGCCAAATTGCAAATCCTTGAATCAATCACAAGACATTCGTCTTCAGTTAATGATCCCAAAATGTCGTCACAATACAAAAATTGAAATTTACTCATCAATATGAGAATAACTAAACCCATATTGCACCATTGTCCTTTTGGTCCAAATATCATACCCAAATCCCCATATGGGTCTCAATTATGGAAAACTCATTTCTAAGACCAACCCAATATCCATACATAATCAATGAATAATAACCCTCAAGAATGGGTGAAGATCAAGACAATTTGGTGCTAAAATAAAGCCCTCAAGCTATTGGGATTTTGGTCAAGAAATTATTTAATTTTCACCAAGAAAGGGTGTAATCGTACCTTAATTCAAATGATAATCACAAAAATAGATGTTAAACAAGATCTCCAATTACCAACAAGATCCGATTTTAAGATATCTCACCCTTTAAGGCTTTTGCTCTCAAGAGATAGGTGAAAAAATGGGTAAATTTGTGATCTAAGGGGTCTATTTATACCCCTTCTAGGTAATCAGGTGTTGCAATCACACATCTAGGTGTGCAATCGCACACCTTGAATTAAGAGAAGGTGTGGCAATCACCACAACCCTTAGTGCAATTGTACTACCCTATTTGGACACACTGGTGAGATCTCCACTCAAGTGTTGCGATCGTAAAGCACAAGTTATCAACATAAACTTGGAAAAATTTCAAAGTTTTTGCTAAGGCCTAGAAATTCACTTGGAATTTGTTATACATAAATAAACTATGTAACCATACCAAATTTGAAATTTTGGATGCAATGGTGAAGTTGGATTTTCCATCCGAGGTTGGTCAGCCAAATATGGGTCCCGCACCCATATTTATAATTTTCCAACTTTTTGACCAATAGGTCAAAATGAGCTTGGGTGTATCAGGGACTGAACTAAAGGTCTACCTAGCTTAAAATTGGTATTCTGAGCTGTGGCATAGTTGAAATTTGTATTTGAGATTGTTTTACTAAATTTTTCCCCCGATGGCCACTTGGAACCAGAAAAGACTTCTAAATAGGGAATTGGCTCTATAAAACCAAATGAACTGCCCAGTAATCAATTAGTCATTTACATCAAGTCATAAATGACTTAGGGAAGCTATGCGAAAGCACTAACGACAAAAATAGGTAGAAATATAAAAATGACCTAGAGGGTCGTTACAGCATCACTAATGATAGCTTGGGGTACAAAATCTAGAAGATATTATTTTTTAAAAAGGTTGTGACACTCTTACCTTTTTTGCTCAAAATAGAAATTTTTTCCACCCACTTGGAAACATAGTCCATAGCCACCAGGATTTACTTCATTCTATGTGAGATCACAATTAGGACCGTAAATTAAATACCCCATACATCAAACAACTCAAACTCAAGGATAATTGTGATTGGAAGTTCATTTTAACTAGATATGTTCACTTGTGATTGACATTGGTCACACTCCATAACATAATCATGAGTATCATTATATATGGTCGGCAAAAAGTAACCACAATGTAAGATCTTGCGTGTTGTCTGCACATATCGATAAGATCCCCAACTAGAGGCGAGTAACATGCTTATAATATACTCATCATCTCAACCTCAAGAACAGATCTTTGGATCACACCATCTACACAAACCTGAAACAAGTACGGCTCATCCCAAATTAATGTCACAACCAAAGCTACCCCTAGTCGCAACAATGGTGCTTACAGTCAGAAGTGACCACATGTTAATCCATGAGTTGATACCTGTTGTGAGCACTAAATAAAATAATGATAAACCACATATGCAGAAAATAAACTGATGATGTAATACCAATCTGAATATTGAGGTGTGATAACATCAGAAGTCTAAAATATCTGAGAAATATTGAAAACAAATCGTCTATCTGAAATGTCGGAAAAGTACTAAAGAAGTGGTAAAAATCTAACGACCCTACTGACTGTCTGATTATCTGAAAGCCTCTTAACTGATTGAGGAGTTGATAGGTAGACCCCCAACTAACTACAACTAACTGAACGTAAGGAAGTATATAAATAACTAAAGCAAACGAATCATGTCCTCGATAGATAAGCACTTACCACTGCTACTGTTGAGTACGCTGAGCTATCTAAGAGAGGCTGCAAAACTGAGCGTCCGAACCTATCTTATTAGACAACATAATGCAAATAAAAGTATGCTATCAGTACTTTGAATATACTGGTACGTGAGATAAGAACATACTAAAATTCATGAGATAACTGAGCATAAATGCACAAAAAATATAAAATTTGAGAATACAAAACCAAGCATATACATGTTTCTGAGATAATCTGTAAATAACTGAATAACTAAAAATCTGTATGCTTTGGCCAAGAAAACCTGAGCTGATACATACTGAATACTGATTAACTAACATTTGTTACTGCTTAATTAATATCTAAATACTAATCATGTAATACTGAACTATACTTAATCTGAATAACTGGACTGAAAATGTGGGAGGTATTATGTAACCTACATGCCCTAATATAAGCTAATAGGGGTCCTACCTATAACCCAGTTGGAAGGGTGTCAGTACCATGCCACAGGTACTAACACTGGTTGTGTGGATCCACTAAAATGGTTTCCTGAAGGACTAAGGAGTCACCTTCTACTAGCAGTTGCTCTCCTGATATATGTGTCAACTCTCAACTGGCAGGAATACATCTTAAACCTATGCTAACTATGTAGTTCTGGAACTCAGGAATTGCTACTAAGGGTCACACCCTCTACTGGCAGGTGAGCCTCTATCCCTGCATTTGGTCAGTGTAAAATCCTACTCCTAACTAAACTGACACTGATACTGAACTGAACTAAACTCAACTAAACATATTTACATAATTGATAGTGCTCATCATAATAATAAATATCTGAGTAAATAATAAGACTCATGGTTTCACTGAAAAATTACTTGAAAGATCTGAAAATATGTACAACATGTAGGTATCGGGTGTTCATAACCCGCCAGCACTGAAAGATTAAAAAAATATGATATCAAACTAGAAATACTATAGTATACAATCATGGTTCAAAACCCAAAGCATAGAAATTTCATCAAACATGTAAGAATCATAAGCTTGAACATGGGAATGTCTAAACATGAAGAAACAACGTTATTACATGGCTAAATTCATAATTTGGGGATTTATTCTGAAATTAGTTGAACATAACATGGGAATTACAACACTTAAAACATGATATGACTCATTCCACTTGAAAAAACTTGTAACCATAACTTGACATTGAATTAACAAGAGATTCATGAATTTATTTCATCTTGAACATGTATAAATTCATAAATTAAAACAAAAGAGGGTTTTGGGGCTACATGGGTGAAAGGGACCCATGGATGAACATCTCACATACCTCACTAGATGAATTCTTAAAGATTCCTTGAGAATTTCTTGAGCTTGAAGCTTGAATTCCTTGATTTTTTGTGAAAGAGTTTGGACTTGTTCTTGGGGAAAAAGAGGGTTTGTTGAGAGCAATTTGTGAATAAAAGGGAAAATAATTCTCTTTGGAAGCCCCAAATTCGTGTTATGGATGCATTAGGTAAAGGGAAATTACTCAAATACCCTTTAAATGGCATGGAATAAAACTAAACGGAATAGGGAGGGGGCGAAGCGGGCCCTAGAGTGGTTGAATAGTCTAGGCGGCGCCCACCTTAGAGTGGTGGACTGGACCAGGGTCGCTCGCCTTACCCCGATAGACTATAAGGGGCGACGCCTGCTTATCCCGGTGGTACTACTGGTTTGGTTCTCCAAACATGTCCCTACGCTTTTAAGAAAATTCCAAAACTCACTCGAGACATACTTTGAACATCCCCGATCATAAATTAACTCATAAATCAATGTCCAAAGTTGGGAAGGTAAGAGACATACTTTGAACATCCCCGATCATGAATTTACTCATAAATCAATGTCCAAAGTCGGGAAGGTAAAAAATAATATTATCGAAGTTTAGGGGTCTTGAAATGATTAAGTCCTCAACACTTAGTGAAAATTCCAAGTCTTGGACCCCTTAAACATGAATCTATGAGCTGAATTGAGCTTGGGATCTTACAGGGTATTACAATGAATTTCCTTACCTCATGTATGAATCATTTTTTATATTGAAATGACATATCTTCTTGAAATAGACACTTGCCAAATAATTGGCAAAAACTACAAACAAACAAATTAAGTATTGTGATACTTCCAAGACCTGCTCATCTCGAAAAGTATCATAAATATCAATCTTATCCCTCAGTTTTAATAATTCTTCCTCCATGAGGCGTGATAAATGGTCAACTACTTTATTCTAAAACCCCTTTTGATATTTGAACTCAAAGTCGAATTCCTATAACTCTAGTACCTATCTAATAAACCTCGGTTTTGCATCTTTCTTTTCCATAATGTATCTAAGAGATGTATGGTCACTATTCATAATAATTTTTTTGCCAAGCAATTAAGACCAAAATTTCTCGAATGCAAACACAACAAACAACTTTTTCTTAGTCATAGTGTAGTTCTTTTGAGTAAGGTTAAGTGCTTTCTAGCATAGTGGATGGGATGTAAGATCTTATCTCACCATTGGCCTAGGACTACACATAGTTCCACGCCACTTGTATCACACATAACCTCAAATAATAACGTCCAAACTGGAGACACAATAATAGGGGATGAAATCAACATCTCTTTCAGACTCGAATGCCTTTAGGCATGCCCTTATCAAACACAAATTTCATCTCCTTCTATAATATCTTGCATAATAGATTTGTAATTTTAGAAAATTCCTTGATGAATCATCGATAGAAACCTACATGCCTCAGATAACTATAATTGCGTTTTGCAAAAATTGGTGAAGGCAATTTCTCAATTCCCTAAATATTTAAATTATCGACCTCAATTTTGTTTTTTGAAATCTTATGATGGAGAAGTATTCCTTCTTTAACTATGAAGTGGCACTTCTCCTAATTCAACACCAAGTTGCATTCCTCGCATCTCCTCAGAACATTGGTGAGGTGTGACTTACAACACTAAAAAAGAGTGTCACTCAATGTCACCCACAACTTAAAAGTCATCCATGAAAACCTACCTCCACTATGTCAGAAAAGATGGACATCATGGAACGCTCTAAAGTAGAAAAAGTGTTACATAGACCAAATAAAATCCTCTTAAATGCAAATGTCCCATATAGACAAGGAAAAATAGTCTGATCTTGGTTTTTAGGGGAAACAAAAATCTAATTATACCTGGAATAACCATCTAGAAAATAATACCATCCTTTATTTATAGGATAGTCCAATATCTTATCCATGAAAGGCATAGGAAAGTAATCCTTCTCGGAGATTACTATAGTCCATGAAAACTCTCCATTAGGTTATTGGCCTTACATGAATTATCTCATTCTTCTTATTGGGAACCACATTATTCCTCCTTTATTTGACACATATTGTACGAGGTTACCCATTTTTTTCAGGAATCGAACAAACCATACCTACATCTAAACACTTAATGATGTCTTTGTTCAAAACCTCTTGCATGAGAATAGTCAATCTATGTTGGTGCTTAATGATAGGTATAGAGTACGACTCAGGTTGGATTTTATGAGTATAAATTCTAGGTGGAGTTTCAATAATGTTTTTTATGCACCATCCAATGGCCCTTTTGAACATTTGAAAATAGATACTAAGGCATCAACATGAAACTCTAGTAAATCAGATTCAATGATAACCGATAAGGTATTATTAGCCCCCAAAAGTTCATAACATAGATAAGAAGGAAGGGCCTTAAGATCTAACATGAGACGCTACTCAATATATGGTTTAGTCGATGGGGTTACCCTATTTTTAGATCAAGATCCATCTTTTTTGGGGTATAAGTGTATGAACCCCTAACACAAGTGCACTCACAACCTTGTCATACTCATAAATACTATCACTATAATTATTTATTATCGTTGCTTCAAGTTCCTTAATACCAAGTCCTTTTGATGCTCCATGGATTGGCATACATTAAAAGTAATCTTCTCATTATTCAACTAAAATTTCAATTGCATAGTATCAATATCAATAATGTATATCCAGTCACGAGAAAAAGCCTTCCAGATATAATTGTAACCTAAAAATAAACCTTACAATCAAGAATAAAAAAGTCAACAAAAAACATGAAAGATGATACCTTTACCAACATGTCACTCAAGATTCTGATCAGCTTTTTCATAGTGTGATCCTCCATCAGAAGTCTTATGAAGGTCAGTTTAAGCAACCCTAATCACAACTACTTATAAATGACTAGCGACAACAGGTTAATTCTAACACCCAAGTAATATAAGGCCTGTGCAAAATTTGATGACCTGATAGTACAAAGAATTATAAAAGATCCCGGGTCATCCTTCTTTGCAACTAGAGAGTGAGAAACTCATGCAATAAAATAGTGCACATTATCCCCAGTCTAAAAACTCATAGTCCTCTTTATTTTCGCCATGTCCTTTATAAATTTTACGTAGCCCGACATTTGCTCTAGCGCCTCTACTAGAGGGATGTTTATCGACAACTACTTTAACATCAAAATAAACTTTTGATATTTTCCCTCTTTGACTTTTTTCAATCTTTCAAGAAAAGAAGGAGGAGGTCGTGGAATAAGCTTCAAAATTTGTGTGATCACCCTACCCTTTCCATTTTAAGATGTAACCTTGTTTTTAGCAACTAAAGGCTTTCGACATACATCCTTATTCACAACCAAATTCTAAAATTCATTCTTATCCATATTATCAATAAACATAGGGTCATACCTCTTATCATCAACCACGGGAATAGGTGGATATGTAGTAGCCTTACTACTCTGAGTAGAGATGGATAGGTAATGATTATCATTCTTACGATTTTTTAAAGTATTTCTTGAATGTGTAATTGGTTGATGCTGGTTTAGTGTAGAGGACATCTGCCCAAGTTATTGCTCAATCTATTTAATAACGGTCACATAAGATTTAACTTTTTATCTCATCTCTGAAATGTTTTCCCTAATCTATTTAAGGTGATTTTCTTGGTTGTTTGAAACCTTGGTTAGTTTCACAAGAAAAACTTCAATCCTTGAATTTCCAAACTCAGCATCATAGTTCCTTAGTGGAACATAAAGGCTACTATTGTATTTATAATTATCTTTCCTCTTCTAATAACCATCTCTGTCCCTATCCCTATAGTAAAACCTATTATTGTTGTATCTATAGTAATTCTAACCTTGATTCACTTTTCTATAGTTCTAGTTGTCTTAATTAGACCCTTGTTCCTTAGCTTAGAAACCTACCACCTATCTATCAAGATATTTAGCCTCTTTCTCAAAATTTTAATCTTTATATCTAAAAGCCTTACCTTGTGCATCCACTACATTGACCTTCTCCACTCTAGCGGCCCTAAAATGTTAAGTTAGCAACCCAGCCTTAGTCCTCAACTTTTCTACCTATTAAGCCACTGTCTCATGTAATACTCACTACTAATTAGAGGCTCTAATTGCATAATTATTGGATTATATTTATGCCTCCCGGGTATGCCACCCTTGATTGTTTTTTATAATTAGATCTAAGATCTCAAAAGCATTCTATCATCCTAGACTCATGAAGGCCCCATTAGTGATAGTATTTTCTATAGCCTTAGTATTAGTGTTCAAGGCTCTATAAAATATCTCTAGCTATTTTTTACGAGTAATCTTATGATTTGGCACATTAAGTGACTTTTTTCTGAACTTACAGCATGTCTCATATAGTGCCTCCGAATGCAATTATCAAAAGTTATGTATCTCATATTTCAATTGCAGTATTTTGTAGTGAGGGAAAATCTATCCAAGAACTGAGTCCTAAACTTATTCCAAGTAGTAATAGATACACATGGCAATTCATCTAACCATAAAATAGCTTTTACAATAAGAGAAAATGAAAATAACCTTATTTGAATAGTATCTTGACTCACTCAAGGTAGATTATATAATGTGTAGATCCCTACAAATATCATAATATACATGTTTGAATCATCATGTAACGCCCCAAATTTGGTACCCGAAATGCTATATGGTGCTCATGACCCCGAAGGAACACAAGCTAACCCATGACTGATATTTGTGCCTGTAAACTATATGATATGTTGTATAATGCAAAAACATAAACTGAAAGTCCATAAGGTTAAACCTGTAACATAGTATCCGATAAAATATAACATCTGGGATGGGGTATAAATACCCTAAACAAAAATGTCTAAACATACTGTAGTCTAAAAAGCCTTTAAAACATGACTGTCTGAATAGGGAGTTGATTAGACATGTCCCCAACTAACTCTAAATAATAAATCACTTAATGAGATAACAAAGAAATAATTATGTCCTCGAAGGATGAGGTCTCACTGCTAACTGACTACTGATATCTGGAATCTACTGATTCTCTGAAGCTCGTGCTTCGAAACCCATAGTATAAGACACCATAGAGCAAATGCATCAGTACTTTGAATATACTTGTATGCATGTTAGGTAGGCTGAATGCATAGGGTTCATATGCATGAACAATATTGGCTAACTGACTAATATGAACGTGAGAATACATGCATAAATATGTAGTAACTATATCTGAGATCATGATAACATGAATTTACTGATAACTAACATAATTGATAATTGAGTTCTGATGGCTGATATAACTGATAACATGAGTGACTATATCTGACAGTCCTAAATCTGATGGAACTAGCTGAGATCCATACTGTTCTGAGTTGACTGTATTTGACAGTCCTGAATTTTGTAGAATTATTTGAGTTCTAATACTGAGACTGATTGACTGTATCTGACAGTCTTGATTCAATAAATAAAACTGTGGGAAGTAGTTATCTAACCGACATGCCCCTAATACGCCATTATGGCTAAGTTGGGTTCCAATCTGTAACCCTAATTAGAAGGGTGTCAATACTGCACCACTAGTAAGGACAAGTTGTGGGTGACCCTCATCTGATAGTGTCCCCTAAAAGAGAATGGTGGGACCCTTATCTGATAGTTTTATCCAACTCATCAACCCTCATCTGACAGTGTTGATGTCTCAACCTATGCTGGCTACATAGTTCTAGAATGTAAGGATAACTTCTAAGAATCACACCCTCATCTGAAAGTGTGTGTTCCCATCCCTGGGTTCACTCGGTGCTAATTCCTACTCCCATCTGAATAGACACTAAACATGGATTACTGAACTGAACTAAATTAACTGAATTAGCTGAATTCCATTGACTAATAAAATATTACTAAGATCTGATAATTGACTGAGATTACTGAGATTACTGAGTTTTTCCTGAGTCATGAAACTGATTGAATTCTACTGAACCTAGATTGACTGAAAGTATCTTGAAACATAACACTTATTCTAGGCATACAACTATATTTTTTGGGTACAAGTACCCTCAAGACTCGATGGAAGGAAACTGACAAGGCATGGCGTTCTTGAATACATGACTAACATCAACAATCCATAATACAATAATTAAAGATATTTCAAGGGAATTTGATTATCATATCTTCGTACGTGAATAAGGTAGCATGTATAAATAGCATAATTTTCATAAGGCTAACTCAAGAGCAATCCAACAACAAATTCAATACATAAGAATAACATGGAAGTCATTTCGGATCACAATTTAGCTATAGTGCATAATTTCTATCCCTTTAGATATTTTATCAAACACCTTACATGCACAACTTAAGGCATAGGTAAAATCATCAAATTTCACAAATCATAAACGACCAAATTCATGGATTTCAATTTATATGCTAACATAGTTTTCATAATTTCACATAAGGATCCCAACATAGGAATCAAACAACAACTATCACATAACTTGAGCAACCCACAACATAATAATCATGATTTATAATTTAAAATAGGGTTCTTGAGCTTTATTGATGAAAGAAATCCATAAATCAACACAACGCATACGTTAGTTCTTGAGAGAAAATTGAGAGAAACTAGTATATTTTGGGTGAAGAAAGGATAAATCAAATGTTATTGGGTTTAAATAGGGGTGGGAAATTGACCCTTTAACCCTGGACACGTCTTTTAATTTCAGTGAAATTTTCCCAAATTGGACTCCAGGCGCAACGCGGCGCAACGCGGCGTTATCGCACAGTGTCACTGGAATTTGACAACTGGGAAATTGAGGGATGGCGCGACGTGGATCCATTGCATTGCCACTTTATTTGCAACCTGGAAGTTTGGCGCGACGCATAGAAATTATGTTGAGACACTGGAAAAAGTACAATTGCCATTTTATCTTGTGGCGCGGCGCGCCACTAACCAATTTGGCACTATTTTACGACAGGAACTTGAAATAGTCCTAACTTCTTACCCGGTTATCGAATTTGGGCAAATCTTATATCGATGGAAATCTTATTAAATTTACCACATGACAAAAAGTGAAAATCTTAAAAAAATTCCTTATGGAATAAACATCATTCAATTTAGAAGATACTACTAAACATTCTTGGGATGAAATTAGCTAGGAAACTTTGGGGTATTACAATATCTCCCCCTTGAGAACATTCATACTCGAATGATACTGACTGAGAGAGGACAAATGATTAGCCAAAGTACACACTGAACATGAATACTGAAACAAGACTATATAACTTACATTTTTTAGATTTGTACTGAGTATGCATATCTGATGCATGATTTCATGACTGAGTTGATAAATAAAGGCATGAATAAGAGTATTGATAAGATGATCACACATATCTAATGCATGAATACATGACAAAACTGATTACATAACTGAGATTTTTAATAACTGTGTTTCTCACAATGAGAATGCATGTCTGATGCATGAACACATGACTAATCTGATGCATGAATATATAATTGATTATGAAATAGTACTTTGTACCCAGTTTAAAAATGGAATCCTAAGCATGAGGCTGATATCAAGTTGCAATTGAAATCTGGACATGAAAACTAAAAAGCATAAATAGAACTGTTACCTTGAGCTAGATCTGAGTCGGCAGAAAAGAGGTAAGGATACTTGGTACGTATGTTGTCTTCTGCTTCCCAAGTATCTCCCTTAACAGACTGATTCCTCCAAAGAACTTTGACTATAAGGAATTCTTTGTTCCTTAGTCTACGAGTCTGATAGTCTAAAATTTTGACTGGAATCTCTTCATAAGAGAGGCTGTTTGGAATATCTATGCTCTGAATAGGGACTACAACCGTTGGGTTACATATGCACTTATTGATCAAACATACATGGAATACTGGATGAACTAAGGCTAGATCTGAAGGCAATTCAAGCTCATAAGCTACCTTGTCGAAGCGACTGAGAATTTTGAAGGAACCAACATATCGAGGACTGAGTTTTTTCTTTTTCTCGAACTTGTTCACTCCCTTCATGGGAGATATCTTTAGATATATATAGTCACCAATCTCAAACTCGAGATCCTTTCTACGTATATCTGCATAAGACTTCTATTGGCTCTGAGTAGCCCGGATTCTTTCTCTGATTAATTGGACTTTCTCTAAGGCATCGAATACTAAGTCAGGCCCAATAAATGAGGCCTCACTAACTTCAAACCAACTAATTGGAGATTTGTACCTCCTACAATAGAGATCTTCTAATAGAGCCATCTGAATATTGGAATGATAGCTATTATTGTATGCAAACTCAATCAAAGGAAAGTGGTCATCCCAACTACCCTTGAAATCAATGCCACACGCCCTCAGCATATCTTCTAGGGTCTAAATGGTTCTTTCTACTTGACCATCTATCTGAGGATGAAAGACTGTGCTGAGATGAACTTGGGTACCAAGACCCTTTTAGAATGCTTTCCAGAAATGAGAGGTGAACTAGATACCTCTGTCTGAGATAATGGACAATGGAACACCGTGTAATCTGACTAACTCTCTGATGTAGAGTTTAGCGTAATCCTCTATTGTATAAGAGGTATGAACTGGAAGGAAATGATCTGATTTGGTCATTCTATTTACAATGACCCAAACTGAATCATACTGGTGACGAGTACGAAGAAAACTTATCACGAAGTCCATGTTCACTTCTTCCCACTTCCAAGTAGGAATACTGAACTCCTGTATGGACCCACTAGGCTTTTGATACTCTATCTTAACATGCTGACATATAGAGCATTTAGACATATACTCTGCAATATCTCTCTTTATCCCACTCCAACAATAGATCTCCTGCAAGTCACGGTACATCTTTGTAGCCCCTGGATGAATAGAGTAGCGTGCACCATGCGCTTCTGTAAGAATTTTCTGCCTTAAGTCATTTATATCTGGAACATAGAGACGACCCTGACAATGTAATACACTATCTCCCCCTTGGCAGAAAACCTCTACTTTCTAATCCTTGACTGACTCTTTCAACTTGACTAAACTGGGATCTCTATCTTGCTTTTCTTTCACCATAGAAACTAGAGATGATTCTGAACTACTCTGAACCCATATATCACCCTCCTTTGGATCGACTAAGCGAACACCTAATCTGGCAAGATGATGGACTTCCTGAGCTAATTTCTTCTTACTATCCTCAACATGAGCAACACTACCCATAGACAGTCTACTGAGAGCGTCATCCAATATGTTGTCCTTGCCCGGATGATAAAGGACACTCATGTCATAATCTTTAAAGATATCTAACCACCTTCTCTAACAAAGATTAAGATCTTTCTGAGAAAAGACATATTGAAGGCTCTTATGGTCTGTGAACACATCTACATAAACTCCGTATAGATATTGCCTCCAAATTTTTAAGGCAAATACTATGACTGCTAACTCAAGATCATGAGTAGGATAATTCTTCTCATGGGGTTTAAGCTGTCTGGAGGCGTAGGCTATGACCTTACCATAATGCATGAGGATACAACCCAAACCTACTCTGGATACATCATAATACACTACGAAACCATCTAGACCATCTGGAAGAGCTAAGACTGGGGCTAAGGTGAGTCGAGTCTTAAACTCCTGAAAACTCTTCTCGCAAGGATCTGACCATTGAAACTTGACTTTCTTCTGAGTCAATCTGGATATAGGAGTTGCAATAGAAGAAAATCCTTTAACAAACCATTTGTAATAGCCAGACAAACCTAAGAAACTCCTGATATCTGATGGAGAGATAGGGAGAGGCCAGTTTCTTACTGCTTCGGTCTTTTGAGGATATACTCTAATTCCATCACCGTAAAAGATATGGCCAAGGAATGATACTAACCATAGCCAAAATTCCCACTTACTGAATTTGGCGAACAACTGATGATTTCTGAGAGTCTGAAGTACAATTCTGAGATGGTCTACATAAGCACACTCACTGTGGGAATAGACCAGAATATCATCTATAAAGACTATGATTAATATTTCCAAGTACTGCTTAAACACATGATTCATCAAGTTTATGAAAGTTATAGGGGCATTGGTGAGACCAAAGGACATGACTAGGAATTCGGAGTGACCATACTGAATATAAAAGGCTATTTTTGGAATGTCAGATTCTCTAACTCTGAGTTGATGATAGCCGGATTTGAGGTCTATCTTAGAGGAAAAACTGGCACCCTGAAGTTGGTCAAACAAGTCATCAATTCTGGGGAGAGGTTACTTTTTCTTGATCGTGACTTTATTGAGTTGACGGTAATCAATGCACATTCTGAGAGAACCATCTTTCTTTCGCACAAATAAGACTGGTGCACCCCACGGGGACACACTAGGTCTGATGAATCCCTTATCTAAGAGATCTTTCAACGGTTCTTTTAGTTCTCTGAGTTCTATTGGTGCCATTCTGTATGGCGGAATAGATATAGGCTGAGTATCTGGAAGAACATTGATACCAAAGTTTATTTCCCTTTCAAGAGGAATCTCTAGAAGATCTTTGGGAAATACATTTGAATATTCATTCATGATTGGGACTGAATCAAGAATGGGAGTTTTAGAAATAGTGTCCTTAACTAGAACAAAATGATAGACACATCCCTTAGATATCATTTTCCTTTCCCAAAGGTAGGAAATAAAATGACCTCTAAAAACGGATACACTACCCTTCCACTCTAGGACAGGTTCATTTGGAAACTGAAACTGGACTATTCTATTTCTGTAGTCAACTGTGGTATAGAAGGAATGAAGCCAATCCATGCTAAGAATGACATCAAAATCCGTTATCTCTAATTAGACTAAGTCTGCTGAAGTGACTTTCTGAAATATCATAATCGGGCAGTTCCTGTATACCCACCAGGTTATGATGGTTTTACCTACTGGGGTAGAGACTGAAAAGGGCTCTCCTAGAATTTTGGGACTGACTTCGAAATCAAATGCTATATACGGAGTAACAAAAGACAAAGAAGCTCCTAGATCTAGCAAAGCGTAAACATACACATGAAAGATCTGTAACGTACTAGTAACTACATCAGGAGAATTTTCCTAATCTTGCTGGGACTGGAGAGCATAAAGTTAATTTGGGTGTTGCCTACTAGAAGCACTGGAAGTGGCACCCAGCTTATTTGGGCGATCAAACTGAGCTGAGGAGCAGAGATGACTTTGATAACCTGACTGGGGGCAGTCTCTGACTCTGTGATCTGGCTTACCACATCCAAAACAGACATCGCTACCAGCTCAGTAAGCACCCTTGTGGTTGTTACCACAAGTCTGACAAAAGGGATTTGTTCGGGCATTGTTGACACTGCCCTGAGACTTAGAGCCTAGCACCCTATCTTTATTACCATCCCTAAACTTAGGAGCTGGATCAATAGATAAAGAAGGATCTAGAACTGATGGCTTAGGACAAAACTGAGAATGGTTTTCTCTTTTTGATTTAGGCTTAGGAAAGTTGAAACTACCTGTCTTTGCTCTCTTATTCTGCTTCTCCCTCATCTTAATATTTTTCTCCTCTATCTGCTGAGCATGAGTCATAAGCCTGGCTAAAGTTATGTTATTATTCAACATTGCAGACCTATACTCGTTGACCACACTATCATTCATCCTAGAAACAAACTTACTTATCTTGGCCCTGCTGTCTGCAACCACATGAGGGGTATATCTGGATAATTGAGTAAACTTAAGAGAATACTCTTTCACCGCCATGTTGCCCTACCTGAGGTTCATAAATTCTAACACCTTAGATTCTCTCAGCTCTAGGAGAAAGAACCTCTCTAAGAATATGGTGACAAACTCCTCCCACTCAATAGGCCCTGCATCATCTGGCCTTTCTGACTTCCACTGCTTGTACTAAGTGTGAGCAACATCCTACAATTGATATGCAGCTAGATCAGCAATCTTAATAGCTGACACCCCCATAATGTCAGTAACCTTCTGAACCTGATCGATGAATTCCTGAGGTTCCTTATCTGACTTAGACCCGAGAGAGGATGGAGGATTCATTCGAGTGAAGTCCCGAATCCTGGCTGCAGCTGAATTGGCCACTGGGTTGGCCGAAATGATAGTTGGTCATTCATTTTGAGCGGTAACTGACTGAGCAAGAGTAATGAGTGCAGCTCTAAACTCTTCATGAGAAACATGTTCGCCCAAAGGTTCTTCGGGCTGATAGGCTGATTGGTTCCTATTTCTTCTTTTAGGAGGCATGTTCTATAGAAAAAAGGGAGAAATGGATTAGACTAAGAGATTGACTTAAGATTATGCTTACTGGCATGACATGAATATTGAAAGATGGGAAACTATTCCTAAAACATCTCAAAGCCTCTTGTACATAAATGTGGCGCGCAACACACCCATGCACGAGACTCTATTAGATGTGGCTTTCAGACTTCCTAGGACACTATTGAACCTGGCTCTGTTACCAAGTTTGTAACGCTCCGAATCTAGTACCCAAAATGCTACATGGTGCACATAACCCCAAAGGGCCATAAGCTAACCCATGACTGGTATCTGTGCCAATAAACTGCATGATATACTATATAATACGAAAACATGAATTGAAAGGCCATAAGGTTCAAAATGTAACATAGTATTCGATAAAATATAACATCTAGGATGGGGTATAAATACCCAAAATAAAACTGTCTAAACATACTGTAGTCTGAAAAGCCACTAAAACATGACTATCTAAATAGGGAGTTGATGGGACATGTCCCCAACTAACTCCAACTAATAAATTACTTAATGTGATAATAAAGAAATAATTATTTCCTCAAGGGGTGAGGACTCACTGCTAACCAACTGTTGATATCTAGAATCTACTGATGCTCTGGAGCTCTGCTTTGTAACCTATGGTATAAGACACCATAATAAAATATGTCAGTACTTTGAATGTACTGGTATGCATGTAAGGTAGGCTGAATGCATGGGGTTCATATGCATGAATAATACTGGCTAACTGTCTAATATGAATGCGAGATACATGCATTAATACGTAGTAACTATATCTGAGATCGTGATAACATGTATTTACTGATAACTAACATGACTGATAACTGAGTTCTAATGGCTGATATAACTGATAACATGAGTGACTATATCTGACAGACCTAAATCTGATGGAACTAGCTGAGATCCATACTGTTCTGAGTTGACTGTATCTGACAGTCCTAAATTTTGTAAAACTATTTAAGTTCTAATACTGAGACTAATTGACTGTATCTGACAGTCTTAATTATATAAATTAAACTGTGGTAAGTAGTTATCTAACCGACATACCCCTAATACGCTATTATGGCTGAGTTGGGTTCCAATCTGTAACCCTAATTAGAAGGGTGTTAATACCTCACCACTAGTGAGGACAAGTTGTGGGTGACCCTCATCTGATAGTGTCCCCTGAAAAAGAATGGTGGGACCCTCATCTGATAGTTTTATCCACCTCATCAACCCTCATCTTACAGTGTTGATGTCTCAACCTATGCTGGCTACATAGTTCCAGAATGCAAGGATGACTTCTAAGAATCACACCCTTATTTGAAAGTGTGTGTTCCCATCCCTGGGTTCACTCGGTGCTAATTCCTACTCCCATTAGAATAGATACTGAACATAGATTATTGAACTTAACTGAATTAACTGAATTAGCTGAATTCCATTGACTGACAAAATATTATTGAGATCTGATAACTGACTGAGATTACTGAGATTACTGAGTTTTTCCTGAGTCATAAGACTAATTGAATTCTACTGAACCTAGCTTGACTGAGAGTATCTTGAAACATGATACTGATTCTAGGCACATAACTATATTTTTCGAGTACAAGTACCCCCAAGATTCAATGGAAGGAAACTGACAAGGCATGACATTCTTGAATACATGACTAACATCAACAATCCATAATACAATAATGGAAAAATTCTCTTCTAAACCCCTGTACTATGTCAGTTTTGTAAGTTGGACACTTCTACTTACATGTTTGTCATTTGAACCCCTGAACCCATTAAAAAACAACTTTTTAAACCCTTTGTCAGTCTACTCAGCTGTGTATGTTGCACAATCGCGGCCACATCGTTAATTTTGTGTAAAATTATTTCCACATATGAAATGACGTGTGTAGAGTATAAATAGTAAAATTTAACCTAAAATTTGGGTCATTTTAAGCCTTCTTCTTCGCCTCTCCTCTCTCTCATCCAAAACTGAAAATTAGCACGATTTTAGGATAATTTAGGCCGATAGTTGTTGAAGCTTCTTGCAATCATTGTAAGTATTTAACATTTTGGTGTAGTTGTAGTATGTGGTTTTTTATTCTGAAGCTTGTAGTTGATTAAATGGTGGTCTGTTCTACTGATTTTAGGAATTTTGAGATTACGAACTTTTTTCTACAATTTTTTGTGTGATTTTGTTCTTTTTCGTTTGTAGTGTTGTTGTAGGTAGTATTTGTAGTGATGGTATGCCTTCAATGGCATATATCTGGTTTTAAGGTAGAATTTTGTGTTTTCGAGTTTTTCATAAACTAAAAAATTGAGATAAAAAATTTTGGGCTTTTGGTTTGTTAGTAGTCTAATGCTAGTATTATGGCTATATATTGCAGTTTTTATGCCTTCGATGGCATTTTTTGTTATTTTGATTAAATTTTAGGGTTTTTTGGTCAATTCAGAATTGGGTCCGAAAATTTTGGGGCTTTTGATTTTTTTGTTGTTTAATGCTCCTATTAAACGTGTGTATAACCATTTTATGCCTTCAATGGCATGTTTTGTTATTTCAATTACACTTTAGGGTTTTTTTTGGGTAAAATCAAAATTAATGTTTTTATTCCTTAGTTTTTTCTTTAAAAATTAGGGCTTTGTTGATAATTGCCTAATGTATATGTTTTGTTTTCATTGTACAGGTTTTGTAAATTAATGGATATAATTGTAACAATTCAATTCACCTATGGGGGTGTCCTTTTGTCAGACCCTGATTTAAGGTATGCAAATGGAATTGGTATTCCTGATTAAAATAAAGTAGATGTTGATGAGCTTCATGTTATGTTGTTTTATAAATTAGCAGCAGATTTAGATGTGGAAAAAATTGAAACCTTTTGGTATAGAGTAAATAAAAAAAGCTGTTATTATAAGTTAGAAAATGATGCTGCTGTTTTAATCCTTATCAGTAGTTTAAAAAATGGAGATTTGGTTGATGTATATGTGGTTCACGAAATTAGTGAAACTATACTTGTTAATGATGATGTGGCAGCCACTCTACCATCACTTGTACTTAGTAATGGTGATGTGGCAGCCCCTTTTGAACCTGATAGGGCTGATGTGTCTTCATCTCATCCATTGGATATAAATAAAGATGAATATATAAATGAAAATCAGCCTCCTAGGGCAGAAAAGGGAAAAACTAAGGTTTCATGTGAAGACTTAGGTGAAAGTTAATTTAACGATTTCTCTACATACCATCTCCAAACATCTGATTCTAAATTAGATTTTGATTGGACTGATTCTGATGATGATTTACTTTATGATTTTGATGAAAACATTGAAGAGTTGAGTGATTTTGATGAAGAGTTGCTTCAAGTTAGGAAGTCTAACATTTAAAAACAAGCAAAAGAAAAGGCTGATAGGGTAAATCTAAATGAGATACCATCTGGACCAGTAGGTATAGATGCTGGTTTTGAGGATATTTGTAAGAACAAGGGGGTTGGATATGAAGGTAAATTGGGTGGGGATGACCCTTATTTTTATAGTTCAAATTCGGGTAGTGACATTAGTGATGAAGAGGAAGGAGATACCATTGATGATGATGAAGTAGTAGATCCAATACCTAGAACTTCTTCTAGCAAGATCTACTTTGATAAAACTGCAAAGAAGGTATGTTTTCAGTTGTATATGGTTTTTTTGAATGCTATTTAGAGAGGCACTGCAGAGTTACCCTACTAAAAAAGGTGTGAACCTTAAATTGAAACCTAATGAGAAGGAAAGGGTAAGGTCTAAGTGTAAGCATAAGGGTTGTCCTTGGGTTATTCTTGGAAATATTGATAACACAGGATTTTTTACTGTGAAAACTTACTTCCCTGTACACAAGTGTTGTAAAAGGACAAGAAATAAGATGTGCAACCCTTTGTGGATTAGTAAGCATTACAAGGATAGGATTATGAGTAATCCATCAATAAAATTGCATCAGATTCAAGCACTTTTAAGAAAGGACTATGGGTTGTATGTTAGTAAAACAACCTGTAGAAAGGCAAAAATCAGAATTATGAATGAACATTTTGGTGATTTTGTTGAAGAGTTTTCTAAGTTGTATGACTATGCTGAATAGTTGAGGACCACCAATACTGATACCACTGTATCTATTAGGACATCCAAGAATGCAATTCCAGGAAAAGAGGTGTTTATGGGCATTTACATTTGTCTTGGGGCCTTAAAAAGTGGATGGAAAGAGGGTTGCAAAAGAATAATTGGTTTAGATGGTGCCTTTCCCAAGGGTGTATGTAAAGGTATCTTGTTGTCTTGCATTTCCAAAGATGGAAATAATCAAATGTACCCTGTAGCATGGGTTGTGGTTGATAAAAAAACCAAGGACACATGGTCATGGTTTCTTAGGTGCATCAGCCATGATTTGGAACTTGAAGAAAATGGGGGTGAAGACTTGACAGTAATGTCTGATATGCAGAAGGTATGACTCTTCATATGTTTATATTTTTCAATTATTTATTATTTTGTTGCAATGATGTCTTTAATGTTTAACTACTGTTTTACATGTTTTGATAGGGTCTTCATTTGACACTTACTAATATACTGCCAAATGCTGAGCATAGATGGTGTGCTAAAAATATATGGGCCAACTGGAAGCAGGTTTGGAGTGGTGGGGAAAGGAGGAAAAAATTCTAGCAGGTTGCAAAGGTCCCATTTGAAGTGTACTTGCAAAAGAAACTTAATGAACTAAGTGAGTTGGGTGTTGGAATTGTGGAAGATTTGCTCAAGTACAACAAAGAGGCATGGTGTAGGCCTTTTTTTAAGGAACATAGCAGGTGTGAAATGGTTGAGAACAACATGTTTGAGACTTTCAATAGTTGGGTTTTAGCTGCTAGGTTCAAGACAATTATCACCATGTTGGAGGAAATAAGATGCAAAGTCATGGAAAGAATGAATCAAATGAGAGATTTTTCTGAAAAATGTAACACCGATGTATCACCAATGGCTATGGAAGTTCTTTCAGAGAATGGTGAATATTCAACCAACTATGAGGTGAGGTTTAATGGTGATATGGGTTTTGAGATTGGCGATCCACCTTATACATATGTTGTTAATGTGAAGAGGAAACAATGTAGTTATAGCTCATGGAAACTAAAGGGAATTCCTTGTGCATATGTAATTGCTGCAATGCATTACAAGAGATGGAATGTGGAGTCATTTGTTGATCATTGGTATCAAAGGGAAACATACCTGAAGGCATACGATAAGTATATTCAACTAATGAAAAATATTAACATGTGGCCAAGAAGCACAAGGCCAATAATTGAGTCACCTGAGATTACACCCATGCCAGGAATGACAGGTAAAAATAGAAAGAAAGCTAAGGATGAAGCTATTAAGAAGAAGTTTGGAAAGTCTACAAGAAAGGGAAGAAAGATGACATATTCTGTGTGCAAGTGTATTGGACACTACAAGAAAGGATGTCCAACTTTGGTAAGCTAAATCTTTTCTTATTGATGAATTTTACTCTTTTTGAATGTGTTTTTGACCTTTCCATATTTTTTTTGTAGAAAAAAGATTTCAGTAGTAGTTGTGGCAGTCAACCAACTGTGCAAGCCAGCACTAGTACTACAGTTATTGTTGCTATGAGAGATGCAAATGCTTCAATAGTTGCTGAAGAGATGTGTGTAAATGCTAAATCAAGCAACAGAAGGCCTGCAGGAAGGCCTTCAAATGCTCACAGTGCACCAAGATGTTCAGGAAGGCCTGCAAATGCTCATAGTGAACCAACAACAGTGGGTGCTACTGCTACATAATCTACAACTCAGCAGTCTACTATTGGTATTGGTGCCCAAAAGAGGAAGACTAATACACCTTTGGGAGGTGGTGCAAATCTGGCCTATAAAAGACCAAGGCAAAAGAAATAGGTTTTGGTGTGCTGTTTGAACCAAGTAGCAGTGTGGTAGAGAGGGTAAGTTTAATATAATGTACCTTACATTTAACTGATTTTAATTAGTGCATGAATAACTGATTTTTTTATTTTTACAGTCTGGAAATACTGATAGAGTATTGCATAGTCCAACACTTATAAGTTCAGTTCCAACCAATATTGACTTATGTTTCAAACCAAATTGACTAAGGTGGAAATGTGGAAAGGTGGAGCTTCAGTAACTCAAAGACAGCTACAATAACAGAGTAACAAAAGATCAAAGGAAAAATCATCTACAACCACCCAAGCCACATCAAGCACTCAAGCCAGCAAGAATCAGTCCACAACAAGCACTCAAGGAACACATTAGTGTAATTCTCTTTCTGTATTGATCCCAAGTATTGTTAAGACAATTTTTTAAGACATGGTTTATTTCTCATTTAAGATGTTGTTAGGACAAGCATTTTCATGTCAACTCTTGTTAAGACATTATATATTGCACATTTCTATGTTGGCAATGGTGTTTGTCATTAAATTTTAATTTCATTTCATTGTAAATACCAACTACATAAATCAAGCCATCTTAAATAAAATAATAGATAGAAACTAGATGACAACAATAATGATAACTGTGATATCAAAACTAATGCTTGGTCTTTCAAGTCTTTCGTGCCTTCCATATCTTCCCAGTCCTTGTTGTCTTTGTTGCCTTCGATGTCTACCTTTATATTGTTCATTTTCATCAGCCCAACGAAAGAATCCACAACCAGTACCAACCTGATATTTTTGACAGCCCCAAAACATTCTTCTGGGATTGGTTGGTGTTCTTGACATCTTAAGTTTCGCGTAAAGTCCACAGTAACAAATTCGAACTGTCATGGTGTTGCAAAAAATTACATAAAAAATTAAATTTCCAATATTGCAAGAATTGCAGGGAGAAAAAATTACAGCACAAGAACTTGGAGAGAGAAAAAATGTAGAATAAGGGATAAAAATAAAGTTGTTGGAAGAAATGAGGAAGAAGGAGTATTTAGGTAGCATTTATAGTGCACTTTTTGACCGTTGGGGCCCTTTATTAATTGGCTGACGCGCAGCTGGAGTGTAAAGCACACGCTCCTATGTGGTCCCATCCACATAGGATGCCACATAAGAAATTGTGTTTAAAAAGTTGCTTTTTAATGGGTTCAGGGGTTCAGATGACAAACATGTAAGTAGAAGTGTCCAACTTACAAAACTGATATAGTACAGGGGTCCAGAAGAGTATTTTGCCTACAATTATTAAAGATATTTCATGGAAATTTGATTATCATAGCTTGGTACATAAATAAGGTAGCATGTATATATTAATTTCATAAGGCTAACTCATGAGAAATCCAACAACAATTTCAATACATAAGAATAACATGGAAGTCATTTTGGATCACAATTTATCTATAGTGCATATTTTTTATCCCTTTAGGCATTTTATCAAACACCTTACATGCACAACTTAAGGCAGGTAAAATCATCAAATTTCACAAATTATAAACCACCAAATTCATGGACATAAATTTATATGCTAACGTAGTTTTCATAATTTCATATAAGGATCCCAACATTGGAATCAAACAACAACCATCACAGAACTTGAGCAACCCACAACATAATAATCATGATTCATAATTTAAAATAGGGTTCTTGATCTTTATGGATGAAAGGAATCTATAAATCAACACAACACATACCTTAGTTCTTGATTTAGTGAATATTGATGGAGAGACTTTCTTGAAATTGAATACTCAATAGAAACCCTAGCTTGTTCTTGAGAGAAAATTGAGAGAAATTAGTATATTTTGGGTGAAGAATGGCTAAATCACGTGTTATAAGGTTTAAATAGGGGTGAGAAATTGACCCTTTTAACCCTGGACACGTCTTTTAATTTCAGTGATATTTTCCCAAACTGGACCCCTGGCGTGACGCGGCGCTATCGTGTTGTGTCACTGGAATTTGACAACTGGGAAATTGAGGGATGGCACGATGCGGAGCCATCATGTTGCCACTTCATTTGCAACCTGGAAGTTTGGCGCGACGCGGAGAAATCACGCTGAGTCACTGTAAAAAGGACAATTGCTAATTTAGTTTGTGGTGCGGTACGCCACTGACTAATTTGGCACTGTTTTACGACAGGAACTTGAAATAGTCATAACTTCTTACCCGGTTATCGGATTCGGACGAATCTTATATCGATGGAAAGCTTATTGAATTTTCCACATGATAAAAAGTGAAAATCTTAAAAAAATTTCTCATGGAATAAACATCATTCAATTACGAAGATAATACTAGACATTCTTGGGATGAAATTATCTAGGAAACTTTGGGGTATTACACATCAGTAGAAAGGCCATCAAATTCTCCCATCAAATTCAATAGTTGGATCATTACACTCATGATGTCAAACTTAGTAACTTAAGGTAGTTTAGGAAGAATAATTGCACTAGTTTTAATCAATTCAACATAACCTAAATCTTTCTTTAGATCTTCATAAATTGGAAGGTATTACTTTATAGGCTTATAGGATGTTTTCCATTATTTTTTCTCAATTTATCCTTTGTATAAAGTGTAGCTATACAATCTACCTCTTTTTGTCTAGCTCTTTCTTCCTTTGCTTCTTGCAGGGTAGCTGCTTGCCTGGTACTTTTCTCAGCCATTAACCATGCAATTACTTGTTCCATGGTTTCCTAAACATAATGTTTTTGTATTAGCTGATTAAAATTTGTTGGGTCACCATGAAACCTCTTAAGTAGGACTCATTGACCATCAACTCTTTTTCTCTCATCATTCAATTTTGTCTCAGAGTTCTCTCAAGTTCGGGATTAAATGGAACTAGGGGATTTCCTTGGCTTTGAGTATTGGGAATACACTGGTGTGTGCCTTAGAAAGAGTAGAAAAGTAGAATAAGTAAATAAAACAAAGCTTTACAAACATAATCATTCAACTCCATAATTATATTCCTTAGAAATGATGCAAAAATTTGATGTCGACCAAATTACACCTCCTAAAAAGTATAAGTCATTCGCTGAATCAAATATAGAACCCAACAAGGTTAAGATCGATCCCAAAGGGAATAAAGAATAATTCTATCAAGTATTTGACTAGATAACTGGCAAATAAGTAAAAGAGGGGGGAATTTTGTGTAACAAAAGAGCAATAGTAAGAATTGTCGGTTGCTGCATTTGTAATCACTATGAGAAAGTACTAGGATTGTGATCCCCACAACTTCATGACTACATAGGTTTCTTGTACTATAAAGCTATTCTAATATGTTGTATACAACATCTAACAAGATAGGTTAATCTAAATATCTCTCATCCTTGGTTACATGAATTTCACTCTTCTACTATTAGACTCCAAGTATTGCCCTACTAACCCTTATTTTTTATCTTAGATTAACTATCCTTGTTATGTCTTAAGTTATTAGATAAAGGTTGATAGATTCAGATACTTTTTCGAATCTCTATCCCTCTCTTGAGAAAGTTTAGAATACAGGAAAATTCCTAACATTTTCAACCATTATAAAAGCAATCATAATTAATGAAATACCAATATATGCAAACACACTAGTCTAGAATTGCTTCTTACTTAACCTGTTTCATTATGTTATCATGGTTCCCATAACCCTAGTTGTGGTGTTTAGCTACTCATAGTTGTAATAACACAAGAAGAAATCATATATGAAAACATGATAAGAATAAAAAACAAAAAACTCAACTGGAATTAACACCCTGGAAATGATGTTCGTAAAGTTCTGACAATATGCCTTTGAATCACACAATATTATGTTGTAAAATATGAAGTAGTGAAAACTCCTATATATTACCCATTAAGAGTCTTTAGAGAAAAAGTAAATCCTATCCTACACAAAATAAGGAATCTAGGTTGGTATCCACGAATGATAGAAAGGTACGATTATGGTTATAACCCATGATTGTTTTTGGCTGCTCATGGTTTGACTTATGGATTTTCATCTTTAGATCTTCCCTGGAATGGATCTTAGTATGGTATTGTTGTATCAACCTATGACCATATAATGTTGTCATCTAATCATCCTGTACTTTAACTTCTAAGACTTTCAAACCTAGAGTTACTTTCCATGACCTCATACTGCGATCGTGTTTTTAAAGTACAGTCATGGGATGTTATTGACTGATTCTATTTATACTTAACTTCTGCAAATTAATGTTGAACATTATTTATCATTTGTATGATTGTACAATCAATATACTACCAAACCATTATTTTCTTTGAGTTAATTATTAGAACCAACCCTTCAATTATTCGTACGATAGGCTTGGTGCAACTGTGAACAAATCCCGCAATCTTGGTCTAGATCATCTGGTGCATTTTAAGTCCAATTTTTAACATTTTCCTTCTCTGATCCTATTTATTATTCAGCCATGACAAAATCCATCATATCAAGCCCAAACAAGGTCCATGTCGTAATGGGCATCTCAAGCCCAACAAGGACCGAAGATTGCCCCGTTACCCAATCCAACCAACCAATAAATACCCTAAGTCGGATAAATCTCGAAAATTTAACAAGATATAGTATTTAATAACTCCAAGACTTTAGGATAGGTTCATGACCATGTCCAACCTAAACAAGTCAAACCATCCAATACCAAACTAACAACCAGAACATATTAACCAAATCCGTATCCATTCCATAATGTACCCAAGTCCATAGTTTGTCCATAAAAAGCCTCTATGAATAAACAAAGAATATTCGGTCGGGACATGCCCCCAACCATAGACAAAACCAATATACAAGTCTAAACTAATAAAGACATAAGAAAACTAAATCAAGAAATAGAGCCTTCTAAATTATAGAAGCTCACCACTTTAAGTCAACACAAGTTGTTCGCGAGTCCAGTCACTACGTAGGAGGTGTAGTATGACCAATAATTGCATCATGTGGGGATACAACACCGAAGATGGTTTGTAGTTGAAGCGCTAGGATATAAATCAAGGATAAGCAGAAAATAGTGCCAACAGTTCAAAACCAATCAATCAGTGCATATACAAATGCAACACATACATATACATATATATGTAGAAATACCATGCCGGGGTAGGGAACACAATTAGCATAAACTTAGAAGTCCTTAACCTGGGTTATATAGCATAACCGTCATAAAATAAAGTACCCATGGGCTATATGGGCCCATCTGTTCAATAGATGGAAGGTCCTAGTGCACGTAGCTGCATGAACTAGAGAATATCCACAACTATATATGCCTTTATGGGGGACTCAAACCTCTTGAAATAATCAAGGTGACTTAAGCACCAATACATGTAGTAAGTGGGACTCGAATTTCTCTTTTATATGTTTATTTAGGGGACTCTAACTAGCCGATCACAAAGGCACCCGCTCCGGCTAGTGTGGTTTCCAGTGTTAGTCATTCGGACTCCACTTTCACGGCCCTACTACAAATCCCATGTTAAAGCCCAATTTAAAACCACCATTTCGCACATGCAACTATTCAGCCAATTATATACCAAAGGCACTTCCTTAGAATAGTCATACTAACACCACTTGCAAGCATACAACATGCCATTACCATTATCAATCAACCATTCATTCATTTGACTTTGGGACTCGAACCCATCGTCTCACAAATACACTAGTTCAATTCGAAGTTAGGGACTCAAATCCATCGTCTAACAAAGACATAAATCAATTTCATGTTTAGGGACTCAAACCCTTTTAACCGATTAAACTGAGAAGGTTACCATTTAAATCATTACATGGCAAATAAGTATTTAAAAAAACCATTTTCCAACCATTCAGATTCATTAGGACAATTCCTTGGTTCTAAACACCATTAATATATGACTAGTTATTTCTCTTAGATATTTTCACAAACACCTTGAGGGCATACCTTTACCAAGACCAAAACCAAAGAAAATCCTCAAGCTTAGGATTACTAATGACCCATTTGTTAAACCACCATTACCAAGAACCCACATGTGAAAACCATCACAAAAACATATAGAAACACAATTTAATCCAAGAGTAAACAATACTCAACAATATGCATCAAAACCCTCAATTTTGGTTTTCAAAACCACCACTTAAAGATAATAATCACACTTTGAAAAACGTGATATTTTTGAAATAACAATGAGGTATTAGCCACATGCCTTGTTATAATGCCCTGAATCTGGTACCCGGAATGCTACATGATGCTCATGACCCCGAAGGACCACAAGCTAACCCATGCCTGATATCTGTAACTGAGCACTGCAAAATATACTATATAAATATGGAATAAATGATAAAAGGACATAAGGTTTGAATATTTAATAAAACATAACATCTGAAAATACGATATATCAATACCAAAACAAAAATGAAATAACTGTCTGGACATGGTATAGTCTGAAAGCCTCTAAACTGTCTGAAAATTGTAGAGTTGATGGGACATGTCCCCAACTAACTCCATCTACTAAAACTGAAATAATAAAGTAATGAACTAATTAAATAATCATGTTATCCTCGAATGATAAGGACTCACTGCAAATCTACTGCTGCTGGCTAAATCTGAAGCTAAGTGTGGTCGGGAACCTAAGCATCCGAACCTATGATATAAGACACCATTGCACAAAAGAAAAGTATGTGTCAGTACATCTGAATATACTGGTACGCAAAATGAGGTAGGCTGAATACATGGGATTCATATGCATGAACATTACTTACTAACTGAATAACATGAACGTGAGAATACATGCATGAATACGTAACTGTAACTGAGATCGTGATAACAACGACGAATGAATTCTGATAACATGGAATTACTGATATCTGAGTTACTAATACTGGGATACTGAATAACTGAGTATACTGAGTGACTGTTTATGACAGTCTTAAATTTAAAGAACTATCCAAGTTCTATACTGGAATAGATGACTGTATCTGACCGTCTAGATTTTGAAGAACTATCTGATTTCTATGCTGAAATAGATGACTGTATCTGACTATCCTAAAATCTGATGAAACTAGTTGAGTTCTATACTGAGCTGAGTGACTATATCTGATAGTCCTGAAATCTGTAAAACTAAACTAAGTTCTATTACTGAGATTGAATTCTAAAACTGAGACAGTGGAAGGTAATCATCCAACCGACATGCCCTAAATCTGAACTGGTGGGGTCTCACCCATAACTCCAGCTTGAAGGGTATCAGTAACGTACCATAGGTAAAGATAAGCTGTGAGTAAACCCTCTCTGATAGGGAGCTCTTCCATCAAACCCTCCTATTAGGAAAACTCAAATGAGATGTATAGCCCTTAGACTAGTCGGGGTACATCTAAACCTACGCTGGCTACGTAGTTCTGGAACACAAGGATTGCTTCTAAGGATCACACCCTTACTGACTAACAGATGAGCCCTCATCCTTAGGTTCACTCGGTGCTGAATCCTACTCCCAACTGAATAGACACTGAACTGATTTCCTAGTTCATACTAGGCTTCACTGAACTGTTACTGATCATATTATTTAACTGAACTGAGCTGAGTTCACTAACTTTCGTTAACTGATGGAATACTACTAAGATCTAATAACTAACTGGGATTGCTGAATTACGAAGATTAATGAGATTACTAAGATTACTGAGATTACTGAAATTATTGAGATTACTGTGTAGGACTAGAAAAATACTAAATTTACTGAGTTTTCCTGAGTCATGTGACTGGCTGAATTCTACTGATCATGGATTAACTGAGAGTATCGTAAAAACTGACACTGGCTCTAGGCACACAACTAAATTATCGGGTAATAAATACCCCCAGGACTTGATAGCATTAAACTGACAAGTCCTGAAACTTCTCGACAAACCACCTTAGTCATCAATTTATAGTACTATCATTGTTTTTTTCATGAAGTATTTATATGCCATAAGCTTGCACATAAATAGGAATGCAAAGAAGAATGTCATAATTTCATAATTATAATCTCATAGGAAATCCATCAACAATTTCAATGCACAACAATAGCATGGGAGTCATATTGAACATAAGGGTAAAGCGTGAATTTTATCATTTAGGTTCTATTGAGTCACAAAGTATAATTCTTATTCTCCTATACAATTTATCAAACACCTTGCATGCATAACTTTAGGCTTAGGCATGAACATCAAACTAATACATCATAAACAACTAAATTCATAAATTTCAACTCACATACTAATATAGTTTCAGAAAAACACATAAAGATTCCAACTTAGGAATTCACACAACACACCAACATGATTATAATCAAGCCACAACATAAACATCACAATATATAATTTGAAATTAGGTTCTTGAGCTTCATGGATGAAAGGAGTCCATGAATCAACACTTTACATACCTTAGTTCTTGATTCAAAGAAGATTGACGGAGATATTTTCTTGAAATTGAATCCCCAATTGAAAATCCTAATTTGTTCTTGAGAGAAACACTATATTTTGGATTAATAATGGTTGAATTATGTGTTTTTAGTCTTATATAAGGGTGGGAAATTGACCCTTTTTCCCTTAAAAATGCGGAAATTTAATGACATAAAATTGGACATCGATGCGATTGGCGACGCGACACGTCAATGGCATCGACGTCATACCCGATGTGTCACGCCATGATCGTGCCAAGCCTCAATTATTTTCACTGGCAATCCCTGCAACAATGTTGACCAACGGGATGGGTGACACAGCACGCCAAGATCACGTTGGTCCACTATTTTGGGACACCAAACATGGTCTAAACGAGGTCTAAAAAATTCAAAACTTGTCCAGGAACACCTATTGACCTCTATGATCATGAATTAACAAAATACGGACCATTAAAGGACATTAAGGCGGCAAAATGAGATCAAAAACTTTCGAAGGCCAAAAATAAACTATGTCTGGAAACTTAGCTAGAATTTTCTATGTCTGGGACCCCTTGCCAAGCTTAAAGGACTGCATTAAGCTTAGAAATTTTATGGGGTCTTATAATATCTCCCCCTTGGGAACATTTGTCCTCGAATGAGACTGACTGAGAGGGGAGAAATGATAACCTAAGTACATACTAAACATGAACAACTGAGACAGGACTTCATGACTAGCATAATTGATAAGATGAATGTATCATACTGAACATGCATGTCTGATGCATGAGTAATTGGCTCATGAATGCATGACTGAGATTTCTAATAAGCTAAGTTTGTCACAATGAGAATGCATATCTGATGCTTGATTATATGACCGAACTTATACATGAATGCATGACTGAATATACAATGGTATTTGATACCAAATTTATAATGGGAATCTGAACATGGAACTGAATACCAAGTTTGTAACTGAAATTTAATCATAAAACTGAATGAGTTCAAGGAAGACTGTTACTTTAAATTTAAAATGCTAGTGAGCCTGATATTAAGCACTAATTATGCATGAGTGGAAACATGAGAACGTAACTGAGTTTGGAACATAATACATGAAGTGAATGTCGTGATCTGAATTGAGCACCTTAAATATGTGGCTTACGGCTGAGGTTGGAGTTTGAGGGTCATCTTATGAGTATCTCTTATCCGAAACTGGACTCATTATAAGAAAGGAGAGTGGCATATTTAAGTCATGAAAGTTCGGGGGATTATAGTGTATCTCTCCCTTGGGACACTATGTCTCTTGAAGAATACTGACTTGACTGAGCTATAGAGGAAAACTAGAGCAATGCACGAGACACCTATAAGTTGTGTCTTGATTGAATATCTAGGATCTGAAACTAAGGCATGATACATGAATCAAGTTGAACACGCAACTACCTAGTTGGTCCATTTTAGAATGATCACATTCATGAGATTTCAGATAGTGAGACTAGATGGAAAAATTGGGAAACCACACCAGCCAAACTTATCAGTCTGACTGTTAAACTGAACTACTGGCTTTACGAACTAACTCATGCTGATAACTTATACTTGACTGGAGAATTTCTATGACATTCTTTCTATAAAGTTCTAGTGAGTGTAAGGAAAAGCAAATCATGGCCTGGTTTGAGCTGGACATCTAAATAAGAGATCGCTAAATAGCTGGGATTCTTGTATTAGGAGGCAAGGCGTATGAAACCTTATCTAAGATAAAGTTACTATACCTTATACACTGTAATTGAGACTACTAAAAAGATTCATATGGGCACTGAGCACGAATGCATAAATATACTAACTTATCTTATTAACTGAATAACTGATAGCTGAATACTAGACATGCAAAACCGAATTATACCTATTTTGAATAGCTGGACTGAATCTATATAGTATAATCATAGAAGGCAATGACTGACTGGGTAACATGAGATAGCTGAGCATAAATTACGAGTAACTGTATTAATCAAAATAAAAGACCACGCATATAACATGGTTATGAAATATTCTGTAAATTGAGGCACTGAAATACTAATAACTGAGTAACTGATGACTATGTGCTATGGTCTAAAAATCCTAAACTTAACTAAGTTTTTGATTTGACTACTAGACTAGGACTGAGACTGAGATTGTAACTAAGACGGTAATTGATACTGTAATCGTAACTAAGACTACAAATGTTAGGTTTCTATAACTGAGGTTTAGACTGGTTTGGAGTATTGAATCCTGATGGCTAAGTAACTGATAACTGAAAGCCATGGTTTTGTAGGACTATCTGAGTCATTTACTGAATATTGATTACTGAACTGACGTTGTAGCTGAGGCCTATGAAATGGAACATTTACACTATAGATTCACCAAGGGATCTAAACTGAGGGGATACATGACATAATCTGAGTTTGGCAGAATACTAGGAGTGAAGTCATAAATCGTGTGGGCTGAGCATACTGTAAAGCATGACATGAGTGCATACGTCATGAGTTGTATGACCTGAGTTTGGACTTTCTGTGTTCATGGAACATGATTCAAAACACTGGATAAACTTGGACTTCTCATACGAGTAACTTGAAACACACACTATTCCATGAAAAACACGTGGATATAAGTTGTATTCGTGGGACCGAAACATAAAACATGCATAAATATTGTGAGGGTTAAAGTACAAAATTTGAACTGAGGTAGGAATGGGTCGGGAATCATCTTCCCTTATTGATTTTTTATACATACCGACATCACCACCAGAACCTGAAGGCCTGACTTTCTGAGATATCATAATCGTAAAGCTCTTGTATACCTGTCAGGCTATGTTAGAATGACTCACTGGGGTGGAGGCTAGAAAAAGGTCTTGTTAATATTTGGTCTGACCTTAAAGTTGACTACTATGCAAGGAGTTACATTAGCACCCTGCTGATTTGGGTGACCGGACTGAGCTGAAGGACGATTATGTTGACTTCGAGGACTAGATTTAGGACAGTCTAGAATTTTTTGACCTGACTCGCCACATCTGAAACACATATCACTGTCAGCTCTACATATACCCTTATGATGCTTACCACACTCTTCACAAAGAGGATGAGTAAAGTTCCTATTCTCACTACCCCAGGCTTTGAAGTCTGGTGCCCCATCCCTATGGTCATTTTAAACTTTGGTACTAGTGCACTAGCTGAAGATAGAACTGGGGTTGAGAACTTCTGTCTATGCTAAGAACGGTTACCACCCTGCGACCTTGGCTGAGAAAAACTATAACTACCAGTTTGGCTCTCTTATTTTACCTCTCCTTCTTCTAAAGTTTATTCTCCTTAATCTGTTGAGCATGGACCATAAGCCTAGATATGTCCATCTTCCTAATCAACATCGTAGTCCTACACTTATTAACCACTCTACCTGATATCCCAGACACAAACTTACTTATTCTGTATCTACTGTCTGCTACTACATGGGGAGCATACCTGGCTAACTGGGTGAACTTGAGGGAATATTCTTTTACGCTCATGCTACCACGTATGAGATTTATGAACTCTAACACTTTGGCTTCTTTCTGCTCTAGGGGAAAGAATCTATCTAAGAAGGCTTTAGCAAACACTTCCTACTCTATGGGCTCTACATTTATACCCCTGTCTACCTCCACTTCTTAAACCACATATGGGCTACATCTTGTAGCTGATAGGTGGCTAACTTTTCACTCTCACTAGAAGGCACTCCCATAATATTTGTGACATTTTGAACCTAGTCGAGGAACTCCTGTGGATCCTCTTCAGACTTAAAACCTGAGAAAAAGAGAGGATTTATTCGGGTGAAATCTCGAATCCTGGCTACAGTAGAATTGGCCACTGGGTTGGCCGAAATAGAAGCTGGCCGTTCATTCTGAGTTGTGACTGAATTGGTTAGAGTAGTGAATGCAGTTCTCAATTCTGCATGAGAGACGTGTTCGTCCGAGGGATCTGCTTGGACGGGATGAGGGGATGACTGATTCCTATTTCTTCTTTTGGGAGGCATGTTTTGTAAACGAAGAGGGAGAAATGGATTAGACTGAGAGTTAAATTCGAGTTTATCCTAACTAGAACAACATGAATACTGAAAGAAGGGAAACTGTTCCTAAAACATCCCATAGCCTCCTACACATAAGTGTGGTGCACAACACACCCATGCACAAGACTCTACTAGATGCGGCTTTTCATACTTTCTAGGACACTGTTTAACCTGGCTCTGATACCAAGTTTGTAATGCCTTAAATCTAGTACCCAGAATGCTACATGGTGCTCATGACCCCGAAGGACCACAAGCTAACCCATGACTGATATCTATAACTGAGCACTGTAAAATATACTGTATAAATGTGGAATAAAGGGTGAAAGGCCATAAGGTTCAAATATCTAATAAAACATAACATCTAAAAATACGGTATATCAATACGAAAACAAAATTGAAATAACTATCTAGACATGGTATAGTCTGAAAGCCTCTAAACTGTCTGAAAACTGTGGAGTTGATGGGACATTTCTCCAACTACTCTGTCTACTAAAACTAAAATAATGAAGTAAGGAACTAATGAAATAATCATGCTATCTTCGAATGATGAGGACTCACTGCAAATCTACTGTTGCTGGCTGAATCTGAAGCTAAGTGCGGTCAGGAACCTTAGCATTCGAACCTATGGTATAAGATACCATAGCACAAATGAAAAGTATGCATCAGTACATCTGAATATACTTGTACACAAAGTGAGGTAGGCTGAATGCATGGGGTTTATAGGCTTGAACAATACTAACTAACTAAATAACATGAATGTGAGAATACATGCATGAATACGTAACTGTAACTGATACCGTGATAACAATGACTAATGAATTGTGATAACATGGAATAACTGATATCTGAGTTACAAATATTGGGATACTGAATAACTGAGTATACTGAGTGACTGTTTATGACAGTCTTAAATTTGAAGAACTATCAAAGTATTATATTGGAATAGATGATTGTATCTGACCATCTAGATTTGGAAGAACTATCTGATTTCTCTGTTGAAATAGATGATTGTATCTGAGAGTTCTGAAATCGGATGGAACAAGCTAAGTTCCGTACTGAGCTGAGTGACTGTATATGACAGTCCTGAAATCTATAAAATTGAACTGAGTTCTATTATTGAGACTGAATTCTAAAATTGAGACTGTGGGAAGTAATCATCTAATCGATATGCCCCGACTCTGAACTGGTGGGGTCAAACCTATAACGCTAGTTGGAAGGGTATCAGTACCATGTCATGGGTAAATACAAGCTGTGAGTAAACCCTCTCTAACAGGGAGCTCTTCTGTCAACCCCTCCTATTAGGAAAACTCAAATGAGATATATAGTTTGTAGACTCGTAGGGGTACATCTAAACCTACACTGGCTACATAGTTCTGGAACACAAGGATTATTTCTAAGGATCACACCCTCTACTGGCTAAGAGGTGAGCCCTCATCCTTGGGTTCACTCGGTGCTGAATCCTACTCCCAACTGAATAAACACTGAACTGATTTCCCAGTTCATACTAGGCTTGACTGAAGTGTTAATGATCATATTGTTTAACTGAACTGAGATGAGTTCACTAATTTTCATTGACTGACGGAATACTACTAAGATCTGATAACTGAATGGGATTGCTGAATTACGGAGATTACTGAGATTACTAATATTACTGAGATTACTGAAATTACTAGATTACTGTGTAGGACTAGACTGATACTAAATTTACTGAATTTTCCTGAGTCATGCAACTGATAAAATTCTACTGATCATGGTTTGACTGAGAGTATCGCGAAAACTGACACTGGCTCTAGGCACACAACTAAATTATAGGGTATTAAATACCCCAGGACTCAATAGCATGAAACCGACAAGACATGACACTTCTGGACATACAACCATAGTCATCAATTCATAGTACAATCATTGGGGATTTTCATGAAGTATTTATATGCCATAAGCTTGCATATGAATAGGAATGCATAGAAGCATGTCATAATTTCATAATTTTAATCTCATGGGAAATCCATCAAACAATTTCAATAGACAACAATAGCATGGTAGTCATTTTAAACACAAGGGTAAAGCATGAATTTCATCATTTATGTTCTATCGAGTCACAAAGCATAATTCTTATTCTCCTAAGCAATTTATCAAACACCTTGCATGCATAACTTTAGGCTTAGGCATGAACATCAAATTAATACATCATAAACAACTAAATTCATAGATTTCAGCTCACATGCTAACATAGTTTCATAAAAATTATTGACACCCAATTTTGTCCTACCTTTCTTTCAAATTATCTCTTTGCGCTTCTAAATAATTTTGATAGATCAAAAATAAAATAAATTATATATATGTGTGTATGATACTCCTATAATTAGGAGTTTATGAAAGTCCTGCAACTATTTATATTTTTAAAACTAAGAATCATCGATATTATTGTTATTATAATGGTTATAAGTTAAATTATAGTTGCATTTCTTAAACTTTCACAGAAGGATATTTATTTTAGTTGAATAAGTTTTTTATGACTTCCTTCTTTATAAATATTATCGTTTTATCATGCAACTTTGTTTAAATATTTATATTTTAATTTCAAATGAGCTTTGTCATTTATTCGGATATTTGTAACATATTTGATTAACAGTGTTATCTAAATTAATTTAGAAAACCCAAAATGATTTAAAAGAAACAAATTGAAAAGGTCTTTGAATTCAGCGAAAGGTCCACTACCACATCTAAATGGCCCACAAAAAATCAATGTTATAATTATACAAATACGCAACTTATGTTTTCAATATTACAAAAAATTCAACTCCCTAAACATATTATGAAAATTCCAACATATACACAGAATGCTATGTATATATCAACTATATTATGTATATTAATAGGGAGAGAGAGTAAAGTAATTTAAAAAGTGGAAGAGAGTGTAATTACTTCCAAAGGTTGGTATTTATGTTATTTATATAAAATCAATTAATTCTTAGCCCAAACCCATGTTTATCCAATACAGCCCTAAACACATCTTCTTAGTCAAAGAGTACGTACTTTTGCTTTCAGTAATGGCAGAGAAAAGTTTGGGCCTAATCTTTATTTTGGGGAAAAGGATTCCACCTCTCCATAAAATCACGAGTTTGTATAGCTGTTTATAGAGATTTTTTGCACCAAATAACTATGAAATCGGGAAATGCTGACCAATTTTATAGATACACCATTTTTGGGAATACCCATCCATTCTCTTTTTGGATTTTTGACTTTTTTCTTGCAATTCTTGGATTAATTTTCTGCTTCCTCCCTGTATCGGTTGTCATTCACTGAAACACTCCCAAGTTCAAATTCAAACAGCTATTTTTTAGTCAAGGTTCCCGCCTAACAAATGGCTATTTCTTCTATTATATAAGTACTAGCTATATATATTTATTTAGAATATTGGTCTTGGGGATAATCGTTTTATCTTGGTCGGACATTCCTGTGATTTAACACTTCTTTGAGTTGTTCGTTGCTCGAGTTCGAGTGTAGATTTACGATCTAAATCCCCTAGTTCACTGCTCCATAAAAGGTCAGTAATATCCCTTCCTCCCTCTCTGTTTACCACTTTTCGTCTCCCTTATTGTTGATATTTGCGACCGTATGAATTTGAAATGACCAGAACCTTTATATATATTGTTTGATTTCGTGCTAGTATTTGAATATTTATTGTTGTTTGTTTAGTCATTATGAGTGTTAAAATAGTATTGGGTAAGAGGGGCGTTTTGATGAATGTTACAGAAAATTGAAACGTTATATGGCGCTCGTCATTTATCTCCATCTTCAACTCGTAAAATACTTCAAATCTCCCCCCATTCTATTTTTCTCCTGATGCTCTAGCTCTCTCCAGGCTAAGAGGTTATTTTGAGCCATTGTTTGCGATTCGTGGTTTCCATATTTGTTCATGATTGATATTTTCAGATTTGATAAAATTTGTTGCGCTTCTTCCTTTAATCCCCTTGGCATATTGTTTTAATATTTAGTACGAACATGGGAGTAAGAGTATGCTCATATAAGCGTCATAGAATGAATAATGAACATCTTATAGTTTTTTACTACTCCCACTTTATTTTTTCTAACTCGTGCAGATTTTTTTTTCTTCTCTTCCCGCCCCGTCCATTTTTTTTATATACTCCTCTCTAGATATTGGGTAAAAGTGTGAGATGAAAGGAATATTTCTGTGTGTGTTATAAAGTTAAAAAATAGCTTAGGTAATAGCCATTTTCACCTCTCTTTTCTTCAAAAAAACATAATTATTTTTTGCAGAAGTTACCTCCTACCTGCCATGCCCTTTTAATGTCTTGGTTGTTTTTCTTGTTTCCCTTTCACTATTTAATTTAGTTATTTTGGCTCAAAATAAGTATGTGGTAAAGGGATGCATATATTTGCACCATAGGATAGAAGAACAACGCCTTGTGGTGTTCATTATTCTATACCTTTCCTTTTCTCAAATACTTTGAGCAAGTCCCCTCCCTCATTCTCTTATGGGGAAATTATTTTCATAAGCCCACGAGATCAGATTTTTTTTGGAGAGTGAGTGATCATCGATTTTTCTTTGTCTTCGTACTTGAATGCACTCCCAAGGAAAAGAGGATGTTCTCGCTCTTTATTTTGGATCCGTTACGGTTAAGTTACTTCTTTCTATAATATCTGTCTTTGTTCTTTTACAAACTAAAATATATAATATGCTTTTATGTTTGAGCTTGAATCTTGATAAAATTGCATCTAAATTTTAACTAAAGCTTCCGTGCAATGATTCCTAAGTAAGATAGGCTCCATATTTCACTTGCGGTTAAGGTCTTGAACATTTTCTTTTTCTCTAATTTGCCTTTGCATTAATGGTATAACGTGACATATTGTAATGTTTTCTTTCATACTTCCCGTTGGTGAAATGTACATGAGACTTGTCTAACTGTATATTTCCTTATGTTAATACTACATGTGGATTTTGGGTTTTCCTTTGTCTATGTATAAAAGGTATTCTTGTTGAAATAAAAATAACAAGTTTTGTCTATGTGAAGACTACAAGTTTGCGTAGGATCATAGTTTAGTATTGCGAAATTTCATAAAATTTTACTAGAATTATATTCCAAGAAAATATGTCCCCTGATATTGTTTAATTAAATGATATCAAACGTAATTGGTGACTCAATTAGTTGTTTCTTAAAAGTCCCCTTTACAGTAAGTTTAACTTTCTTTTGGAAATTAAAATCAATTGTTTCCATAATGATCGAAAGGCTATGCAAGAAGGCATTCTTTTGTCTAATAAGGTATCATATTTTATTATAAACTATGTTCTGTGAAAAGAAATTATTTGGAAAGGGGGTGCGGTAGAATATCAATTATTTTACCCTCAATGTTTGGCAAAACTTGGTAAATAGTTTTGGAATATGACTTTTTAAAATCATTTTTTACAAGTTGTTGGTTCATGCCCGAATAATTACTGATATCAGTTCTTTGTTTTTCTTGGGGGTTTCTCTTGTTTGAAGGATGGTGTTCATTTGTGTGACATGATTGAATTTCATAGATGTTCAAATTCGTAAGAGTGGTAGTTAGAATTCACGCTATTTACTCACCCACTAATCTTTTTCTTTTCTTATTTTTACATGTACACTCGGGAGCGCATTTGGGGTCTCATAGCTTGACTCCATCTTTGTCCAAATCAGAGAAGCGACATAACATATGCATTACGTATCTTCGTCTAGCAGTCTAGTTTCTCATTCCCTTTTTCTTCAAGACTTATATTTTTCTTTTGTAAACAATTATTATTATTTTTGTCCAAACATTTCTTACATTATTATTTGTGTTTTTTATGTTCTTGATTGAATTAATGTGAATCTTTAATGTGGTAGCGAATTTAATTATTTTCTTTTTACCTCATAGATTTTACACTTAGCATAATCACTAGGCTTCGGTATATAGCTTATATCATTAAAAGGTTAAAACTTGATAGGCGATAACATATCTTTTAAAATAAATGGCCTTATATTTAAAATTAATTTAGTTTCCCATTAGTTACTAATATCGAATTGATAAATAATAAAATTTGCGGTTGGCCAATTATTATAGCTAGATTCGAAAGATCGACTTTACTAATTTTGGATATGGTAAATCAAATTTTATTCTATCTTATTTTATTTATTTATTTATTATTATTATTATTATTATAAAATATGACACTTTGCAACCCTTTTTTAGGATTTCTAGCGATTAAATAATTTTTCTTTTATTTATTTATTTCTGGTTGTATCGTAATGAATAATAAATTCTCAAGCCATTATATCTGTAAACAACTATATAATTTATCTATTCATGCAGAATAAGGTAATTGATTTATTATTTTATAAAATTTGATTAAAAAGGAAACAAAAGGGTCATCTTTTTTAGAATAAATTTTTATTTATTTTTAGTCGAAGGCTTTTATTTTATTTATGGTGAGGATGTTCTAAAATATTTTCTAATCTTTATAATTAGGATATATTATCTTATAAAAGACCAATTTTTTTTTTAATGTCTTATCTATATCTTTTCTTAATTTAATATTTGATTTCCTTATCTAACCTAAGTTTGGTCGGTTAATCGTAGTTAGTGGATCTTTTAGGGTGCCAAATCCCTTCCCTTTAGGATAATTAGAATCCTTACCTAGAATTTTAAGTTGCGTAGACCTTAAAATGAATTCTTTATTTTTTAGATCGCTTAGTATATAATAGGTGTCCTAATTCACCGTAGAACTAATTAGGTGGTGACTTCCTTATTTAACTCAGAAGTTTTTCAATATGTTGTATAATATTTTGACCTCGTGTTAAAATAGGGTATAAAAAAATACATAAAGATTCCGACTTGGGAATTCACAAAACATACCAACATGATTATAATCAATCCACAACATAAACATCATAATATATAATTTGAAATTAGGTTCTTGAGCTTCATGGATGAAAGGAGTCCATGAATCAACACTTTACATACCTTAATTCTTGATTCGAAGAAGATTGACAAAGATATTTTCTTGAAATTGAATCCCCAATTGAAAAACCTAATTTTTTCTTGAGAGAAACATGAGAGAAACACTATATTTTGGGTGAAAAATGGCTGAATTACGTGTTTTTGGGCTTATATAGGGGTGGGAAATTGACCCTTTTGCCCTTCAAAATGCAGAAATTTAGTGACTGAAAACTGGGGATCGATGCGGCACGTTAATGGTAGCGACGCGATACCCGACATGTCACGCCATGATCTCTCCATTCCTTAGTTGTATTCACTGGCAGTCCCTGCTACAATGTTGACCAACGCGATGGGCGACACGGCGCGCCAAGATCGCATTGGTCCACTATTTTGGGACACCAAACGTGGTCTAAACAAGGTCCAAAAAATTTAAAACTTTTCTGGGAACACATATTGACCTTTATGATCATGAATTAACAAAAGTACAGACCATTAAAGGACATTAAGGTGGCAAAATGAGATCACCAACTTTCGAAGGCCAAAAATAAACTAAGTCTGGAAACTTAGCTAGAATTTTCTAAGTCTTGGACCCCTTGACAAGCTTAAAGGACTATATTAAGCTTAAAAATTTTGCGGGGCCTTAAACTTATTCCTGAAGATTCACGGAGATAATCTTGACTCTTGAGCCTCTAGATGAACACTTGTAGAAACCCTAGCCCTAAATCTTCAAGAGAAAGTTAGAGAGCATTTTTTGGAATATTTTGATCTTTCAAAAGTGAGTTATGAGAGGCCATAACAAGTTATAAAACATGGGGACTTGGGTGTTTTTGGGTTGGAAAATTTTGGAATACCTTAAGCTTAAAAGATGAAAACTTGGCTGCAGGAGGGTACGACCACACCCCCTAAACTATACCCTAGGGTACGAGTGGTACCCTTATCTCGTACCCTATACATCACCTTGGACCTCCATACTGACCAACATATGACCACAAAGGACTAACTCATATCCTAATATACGAGACATACCCTTAGAATCGTACCTTGGTCAAAATCATCTAAACTTGACTTAGGGTATCATACAACTTACCATCATACACCTCGCACCCTATCATATGACTAATAAGATGCCTAGTCGTACCATACACATAACCCAACAAAACTACACTTACTACCATATAATAAGAGGAGCCTAAACCATATCTTAGCATACAAAGAGTATGCTTAAATCGTATGTTGTCCAGAAACTAAAGCTCAGGAATTTTTCTATGGGTCAAAAGCCAAGGTGTTTCAATTCTCCCCATTTAGATCATTCATCCTCGAATGACAGGTAAGGCAAGCACAATCATGATTTAACACATTATTACATACCAAAGTAACCTTTAACCAAGTTAGAATACAAAGAAATATAACAAAGATGAGGAGATCAACATATACCTCAAGCAAGAATTTCTAGAACAGATAACAAATGTGGATACTTGGACTTCATGTCCACTCCCGCCTCCAAAGTAGCTTCTTTAACCTTATGGTTCCTCTAAAGAACCTTTACCAAAGCCATATCCTTTGTTCACAACCAACGAACTTTAAGGTCCACGATCTGAACTGGAACTACCTTATACGATAAGGAATAAGCTTTCCATCGATACCAAATTCGCCCAAATCCAACACCCGGACGAAGAGCGCGTCGCGGATCTAGCTTAAATGGAAATGGTCAATTTCCATTGTTGCTTTGTGATAGTGGTGCGTCGTGCCAAAGGATCAGTTCACAATTATCCTTTTCCAGTGAATCTATGTGATGTCTCCGCATCGCGCCAAACTTCTAGGGCGCAAACAAAGTGGTAACACGATAGCTCCGCATTGCGCCACCATGAAGATTCCCAATTGTCCAGTTCTAGTGGCTTGGCGCATTAGTAGTGCATCGCACCAAGGATAAAAATCGGGAATTTTTTAGTTTTTGCGATATTAAATCCCTGGGGACGTTTGGTCTTTTCCCATGACTTCAATTTTGCCCAATCACGAGATTTAACCTTAAGAGTGCATTATTTGCTCACTTTTGCATTAGGCTTTCAAATTAAAATCAACTCTACTCAAGAACAAGAACCCTAGCTTTCAAATTCAAGGGTCAAATCACAAGAACTCTCCATCAATCTTTTCAAATTCATTAACTCAGGTAAGCATAGTGTTCATTCATGGATTCCTTTCATCCATGAAGCCCAAGAATCAAATTTTAAATCATGTATTATGTTTATTACGTTGTGGGTTGATTATATTTATGTGATTGTTGTTGTATGGTTCCCAAGTTAGAATATCAATGTATTTATATGGAATTACGTTAGTATATGAGTTTAAATCCATGAATTGAGTGGTTTATGAGGTGTTAATTGATGATTATACCTATGCCCTAAGTGGGGCATGTAAGGTGTTTGATAAAATTCCTAGAAGACTAGAAATCATGTAATATAGTTCAATTATGACTTAAGTGATGGATTCATGTTTTACCCTTACGTTCAAATGACTCTCATGATATTGATGTGCAATGTAGATGTTTGTTGAAATGCTCATGATGCTAGAATATGGAATTATGACATTGATTATATGCATTCCTTTCATGTACAAGATTATGATAACCATGTACTTCATGAAATCCCTAACTTATTGTATTATGAATTGTTGATATTAGTCATGTGTTCAAGAAGTGTCAAGTCTTGTCAGTTTCATGCTATCGAGTCCTGGGGGTACTTGTACCCAGAAATTTAGTTGTATGCCTAGAGCCAGTGTCATGTTTTCATGATATCTTCGGTCAAGCTATGTTCATTAGAATTCAATAAGTTATATGACTCAGTAAAACTCAGTAATTTAGTAATCTATGTAGTATTCCATCAGTCAATGGAAATCCAAGAATTCATTCTAGTTTAGTTCAGTTAATCATGTTCTTTGTCTATTCAGATGGGAGTAGGAGTTAGCACCGAGTGAGTCCAAGGATGGGAACTCACCTGTTATTAGAGGGTGTGATTCTTAGAAGAAGTCCTTGCACTCCAAAACTACGTAGCCAACATAGGTTCAGACATCAAACCTGCTATTTTGAGGGTAGACGAGGTGGATTAACCTGTTATATGAGGGTCCCACCATTCTCCTTTGAGTACCTGCTATATGAGGGATCACTCATAGCTTGTCCTTTCCAATGGCACAGTATTGACACCCTTCCAATTGGGGGTTACATATTGGACCCCAACTCAGCTATATTGCTTTTTTTGGGGCATGTAGATTAGATGATTAACTCCCACAGTTCCAGTTTCAGATTTAATCTTCAGAATAGAACTCAGTCCTGTTCTATAAAAAAATAGGACAGTAAGATACAGATTTAATCTTCAGAATAGAACTCAGTCCAGTTCTATAAAAAAATAGGACAGTAAGATACAGTCGCCCAGCTCAGTACGAAACTCAGCTAGTTCCATCAGAATTTAGGACTGTCAGACACAGTCACCCAGTTAATAGTATATTAATTATGTGAAATTCATGTTATCAGTATTCATATTTCAGGACTGTCAGATACAGTCAATCAGACCAATTCTTTATAATCAGAATTATCAGAAACAATCATTCCATTAACAGTAATATGACATCAGTTCCTTAGTACTCAATAGACTTAGTCATTCAGTATCCCAGTATTAGTACTCAGATAATAGAAAATCCACATTATCTGAATTCATGAGTCAGTGTTATCATGATCTCAGTTACAGTTACGTATTCATGCATGTATTCTCATGTTCATGTTATTCAGTCAGTTAGTATTGTTCATGCATATGAACCATTTCATTCAGCCACCTCACTTGCATACCAGTACATTCAATGTACTGATGTATTTGCGTTATGGTGTTTTATACCATAGGTCTAGAAGCATGAGCTCCCGAGCATCCTTAGTAGATATCAGATATTCAGTAGCCAGACTAGCAGTGAGTCTTCATCATTTGAGGATAGCCTGATTATTTTATTACTTTATTATTACAGTAGTTCAAAGTTAGTTGGAGACATATCCCATCAACTTCACAGATTTCAGACAGTTTAGAGGCTTTCTGACTACAACATGTTTCAGACAATTTATTTCAGTTCAGGGTATTGTTATACCCCATTACAGACATTGTTTTATATTCAGTATTAGGTTAGTTTTGAACCTTATGGCCTTACAACTATATTCTACATATTTACAGTCTATTATTCAGTGCTTAGTTACAGATATCAGTCATGGATTAACTTGTGGTCCTTTGGGGTCATGAGCACCGTGTAACGTTTTGGGTACTAGATTCGGGGCGTTACATATTAAGAATGATATTCTCAACACAATGCTCAATGGCTAATGAAAATCTATAGTTATAAGCATGCGTAAAGGCTAATCATAAATATTCAACTCAAATGTAAGTAAAGATTAAATTCAAGTATATATATACATTTAACTTACCCATACATACCCAACCATCAACAATCATCACCAATTGACTGACATCTATCTTAATCCCAATTCTTGCATTTACTTACCTATGGTATGACCCTTTTCACTTCTTCTTTTATTGTAGTAATATCAAAAATATTATGAACAACTAACCTTAATTTTATGTTAGTAATGATGATGTTAAGTACGATATAATAAGGTTGTGTATGAAAAAAAATTAGGGTTAGTTGGTCATACTAGGTTTGATATTACTGTAATAAAAAAAAATGAGTAGGGTCATAGTATCGTTAAGTAAAGGAAAGAATTGGGATTAAGATAGACGTCACTCGATTGGTAATGATTTTTTATGGTTGGGTATGTATGGTTATGTTAAATGTATCTATATATTCGACTTGAATCTGTGCTTATATTTAAGTTGAATATTTATGATTAGCCTTAATGCAATCTTATAACTATTGATTTTCATCATGTATTGAGCATTATGTTGAGATTATTCATTTAGTTGATGATGGGATCAGTGTCATGCCTACAAGAATTATTATTAGATCAGGTGTCACACTGACATAGATTGATATGGATTAGGTGTCACACTAATATGGATTAATATTTGGATTGGCTACCACACTGGTAGGTACATTGACTAAGCTTGATCACTCCAAGTCATAGCTAAGGGTCCCTGCTGACCCTAATATGTGTGTACACCTTGCATACATGCATTAATTAATGGATTTTCACATGTTATTTTCCTTGAATATTGTTGATTAAATTGATTGAGTGTAAGTGATGGACATGAATACTTAGATATAAGGTACGTCCTAGATTTGTTTAGATATTATTTTCTATAGGTACATAATATGTGTGAGGATACTACATTATCGTTCTTCCATAGTTGTGATTTTCTATTTAGGGCTAGAGTGGTAGTTAGAGGTGTAAAGTAGGGAATAAAGTAATGAGTCCAAATTATTATGAACATGGTATTTTAGATGATGTCTAAGGAAGGTGAGTGTGTAGAAAATAAGACATTGTAGTTCTATGGAGATGTGGTTACTTAGTCACTTTAAGAGAAGATTAATGGGGCTATAAAATAAAGAGAGGGTGGTAAATTTAGGAGTTGAAGAATACTGAAGTGGATTAGTAATGTTCAGTTATCTATGTATTTATTAATGTCATGACTCTCCTTTATTGCTACTAGTTATAATCTATTTTATAACTCTAGTCAACCGATGATACCTACAAGTACATGTGGTTGTATTGATACTACACTTCACTATATATGATTTTAGGGGTATAGCCATGTTGCATCTCTGTTGGAGTTTCTATAGGTGCAACCATGACTATTCTTCATTTACTTCTATTGTTTTACTCTTATACGGATGTTGTATCCTTAATCATCATTTATTTTTAGTGCTTTTGTACCTATTTAGACTAGATTTTAGGGAGTCTAGTAATTAATTTTTGCAATGTATTTTATATCTTGTTTTTTTTCAAACAAAGGTTTATTATTTACTAATGACTAAGGTTTTTTTACATGTTTTTAGCAGTGATTAAAGTTTGGGTGCTAAGACTTTCTCCTATCTAGGGTAAAATTTTATAGGAGCCCATATGATCGATGGTTTGGGATCATGAAAAGTTTGTATCAAAGCTTAGGTTACTGATCTCCTAATATAAGAGAAGATGTCAAGTAGAGTTCGACGGATTGGTGTATTGATGTCCACATCAAATTCTTAGGAGTCGACAAGGAATATTGGAAATCAATTATTTTTCCTCTCGCATCATGGACCTAATTATTCTCTCCTTGAGCTGAGTCCAATTGGTATCTGGTGTATTTTAATTAGTATCTTAACCAAAATTAGGATTAGTTGGTCTAATTTTTATCACGACAATGTTTGAAAAATTGGAATAGTGTTATTCCAGTTGGTAGAGATCTATGAAAGGTGTAGGTATTGTATTCTAAGGTTGTGAGTCATGCTTTTATTGAGTGATACATGTATCTTTTAGGTGGTTATTCTATTTGATATTTTGAATATGGTAGTTGTCAGCGCAGTAGGTAAGCATTACCCTTTCATTAGTTGATTGGTTATATTTATTAGAAATGTTCTTATGTTTTAAATGTTTTTGTTGTGTTATGATAGAATACTATGTGTATTCATTGTGTGCATTGTTATTGCATATTATTCCATCACTGTTTGATGACTGAGCTTCATAAGTATAAGTTATTATTATGGAGGATATGCGATGAGTTGTTACAAAAGAATATCTATGGATCATAAAGGCTAGGCGCGATTTGAGGTATGTGTTTAGTCTTATGATTTTGAGATATGTCTTGATTTTTATGATTTGAGGTATGTCTTCAATTCTATGATTTGAGGTATGTCTTGATTTTTATTTGATCTTTAATGATATACTTGGGTTCCTTTTGTGGTTCGACCTATGGTGATTATGTTAAAAACTTGTCTGGATTTATAGTCTTTTTGAGGGATTAGTGTGTGAAAGAGGCAATGATTTGTGTTGTTATTCATCCACCAGTAGAACATACATTCGTCCTTGAACATAATGATAGTGAATGTACCAAAAATGGACAATCAATCAAAAATATCAACGTAAACCTCATGCAATCACTCTATAGTACCACCAATTTCATTATAGTAACTAAAATCTCTTCATATTTTAACTCTTAAGGCCACATCTCTAGTATCTAAAACCAAATTTCTCAATTAATCCAATTTTATTTATTTCTGAACTTTCTAAATCCAAAATAAGTGATTTGACCGCAATAGTGATTTTGAACAAACCCTGTCTACCTGAACCCATCATTTACACCATAAGTCACTAATTGTACCAAAAAAGCATTGTCGTTACTGTACCAACTAAATACCAAAGAATCCATGGAATAATATTTTTTACTCTTCATATTATTGAATCATGCCTCCATCTATCTCAAAAGAAACTTTACATATTTTTTGAATAAACAACACTTATCCAAGGTTGTTATCATAAATGTCAAATTAGATGGAACTGTCTTCTCAAGATGAAACAACAAAGTCATAACTCAATATCAATTCTAGACAAATTTTCAAATGTCATACCTCGATCGGTATTCAAATAGTCATTCTCATGTTCAACCTAAGAGTAATTATGAATAACCACAAAACTTTTCATACCATAAGAGTTACCCTTTATACATCACCAAACTCATATGCAAACCATCACAATAATCTATGTATTTCTCATCACTCATGTAGTATCAATCAACCTATGTCCTTAATAACTTGCTAGAACAAAAACCCTTTCAGTCTTACACATTTAAGCAACCCATCATCTCATGAATAATTCAACTTAGAGTAAAAGTGCAAGATTACCATAGTTTACTACTTGGAACCCAAATCACTATAAAACCTTAGGGAAGTCACCATTTTATCCCTTTAAAATAAAACTATCGAACCATGTTGTCAGTACTTTGAATTCCAACTCGCAACCATAACACAAATCATAATACCTCAAAACTTCCTATGTACAAATTCCTTATCTTTTCCTTAACTCATTCCCCATTCTATGTTCTTTAACACAAGAATCATGGAATACTACAACATACACAAAATTAGAACTCTTGAGTAACATACTTCATTAAGCCCTTTAACCTTTAAGGAAATAAATTTCATAACCCATGTGATTTTCCATGCACACTCCTTTTGAGTCCTCTAAGCCAAAATGCATAAAATTTCTTATCATCTCAATATATACTATAGATAATCCACTTCCGCTATGTAGACTTACCACAAAAGTACTGGAATTCTAACTTCAACCCTCGTAGAAAACTTTCTTTACCGACAAATAACAACCCATACAAAAAAGTAGTACTATCATAATTTGAACCAGACGAAGTAACCTTACTGCTTCAAATGCAAGTACCACTCCTTGAAAACGAGTCAATAACTTTCCGAATAAAATAACAAATACTCTTCTAAGTTGAATTCCTTTAAGTCTACTCGAGGAGTGTCACAAAATACCATAAGTCCTTAGTGCAAGTAAACCTAATCATTAAAGTAATAATAAATAATGAGGTCTGAAGGCCTAAAAATATTCCCCTACCAAATAGGATCCTCTAGTTGCAATCTCCATGAGTTGGTCATATCTCAAATATGATCCACACAAGGTCTTCTTGCCTTAACTAATTAGTAACCATAGTCATCCCACATGTATGATCACATTGTCTATGTGCTAATCTAGACCTTAGATGTACCAATGCAATCCTATATGGAAAACAATCCATGAAGGCACATTTTTAATGACATTTTTATATAACTTTACATAAGTAGACCGGGTGTATGACTTTTCATGACTTATCATTCTAATAATCAAATCACTACCTTAATCCCAAATGATATTACATCCCTCAAGTAAATCATATGAATATATTCCATAATCTGAACATACCTATACCTACCATTGATCTAACACTATTCCATAGCATAATTATCAAAAAGATCATACCTAAATCACACTGAGATCTACAATATCAAGAGAAATCAAATCTAACCACAGGAATATACTCTAAATGAGTCACAACACAACAATATTATAAGACAATATTATATGATGTTATTACTTGCTAATCAAGTCTCAAATTAATAAAAACATTCCTTCTAATCTATGAAACTAAATAAATTTTGACATGATACCATTCAAACCAAATGGACATATTAATAAGCAAACTATAATTAATTTGTTACAAAATGGCTAGCTAAATAACAATATTAAACTATTTTTGTTCAATAGATCTCAATAAAACATAAAAATGTCAATATTTAATCCATTAAAAATAAAATGAACCCCTTTTTAAAAAAATTTATGCCACTTATTGTGTATGTAACAACACCACATCATCTTCATCAATCATATCTGACTCCTTATTTTTTATTTAATTATTTATATACATTATAAAGATAATTAATACTTAAATATCAGTGTTTAAGTAGACTTTGAGTTTGTATCCCTTTTGTTATTATTAGTACTTATTCTTTATTTAATTATATTTATTTGGCTCATAGGCCGCCCAACCCATATTACTCAAGCCCATAGGCCAGGGGCTTATCAGGGACGGGCTAAAAAGCCTTGTTCTTAAAAAAATGAGAAAATCTAAGCCCAACCCTATGAAATTATATGCTAGGTCGTGCCTTCCCAATGGGCCTGACCCATATTGATAAATCTACCATACATCGGAAATATGGGCTCTAAATCTCTCACTAAAGAAAAATCTATCCTTACCATCTGTATGAGAGTGTAAAATATTTTTGACTTATATTAAGACATAAATGCACAAAGCAAAATAAAGAAGTGAATTTCTCCTAATATTCTTTAGCATCTCAAAGATAGATAATGAATATCTTTACACCAATCTGCAAGAGTCTACCAAACTCAACTTGCATTGTAGTAATTACCCAATTATTCTTTATGTTAAAAATGTGTTTGGACCATGATTAGAAATAATTTTCATGGTAAAAGGTCCATTGCCTAATATAATTTGGGCCAATTTTTCCAAATTGAGCTAGGCCTATCGACCCACCACTGTAGCAATAATCCCATTACTACAGCAATGGTAAGGCAGTGTGTCATGACTTAATTTCTCAGTTCATGATGGCCCCCTGCTATAATCTACTAGTAGGTTGGCCAACCCATAGTATGGATTAGCTAGTGATAGAGTATTAGGAGAAATAAAGAAAATAAAGAAACAAATTTAAATAAAAGTCTAATATAGAATACAACACCAAGACTCGGTGAAGTTAGTACAAGAGCTTCTAATATAACAAAAGTACAAAATGAAATACGGAGTAAATATACATGTGCAAACCATAGAAAAATACAAAATAGAGATATGTCTAATCAATAGAGGGAGAGAAGGAATACTCCGAATGTCAGGAGCTCATCCCAAATCTCTAATACAAATTTGTTCCACACGATGCACACATCAACGACGAGAACTCGTACTATGATCTAAAGGGTGCAGAAGCGTAGTACGAGTAACAAATATATGGTACTCAGTAGGCATTTTCCGATTGAGCTCCAATGATGATTCAAGCAAAAATAACATGTAGAGCAAGATTATAACTATAGGTAACTATTCAATTAAACTAAACATAATCATGCTAATGGGGCAATAAGCATATCTTATACTATTATAAAAGTATTTGGAAACTAAAGTACAATATTGTATATCACTAGCCAATATACATAGAAGGAGTGAAAGAGGGATATAAAGTAGTAATACAAAGCCAAAAGATCCATATACAATATGAATAGATGAGGAAAAAGAGGGATATATGGTAATATCATATATATATGTATATATACATATATACACCTCTGTAGAACTAAACTCAGAGGTATAACCTGAGGGAACCAATATAACCTCTCAAGGGTCACAGCCAAGAAGAAAAGATAATACTAGCATAATCAAGGTATCTAATCAAAGAATGAATAAACATGATATAATCTAACAATAACATACCTTACTATGTGAAAGAAAATGAATCAGAAGCATATTGACAATCTCAGGTACCATTCCATAATTAACTTGCCATGAACTAACCATAATAATCAATAATAAAGTAACCAACTAGTCCTTACAAACAATAACCTAATCATGCCCCCATAAGCCTAGAAGGTCCAATCAAACACTCAACAAACAACAATCATAGCTTATATTTGTACAACCCCCATAAAGATGATAATATAAGCACCAAATGATTATACTTGTAATAGGCAATGCATATAAATAAATGGATAAATCATAAATCAATTGGAAAACCATCTTCAAGAATCCCCCTATACCATAATCATCGGACTCAAACCGATTTGTCAACATAATTAGTGTTCCATTAGTGTTAGACCTAAACCAAAAATAGTATCGTTGGTGCCTGACTTGAATCAAAAATCATATCATAAATACTGAACTTAAATTGTAAATAGTATCATATGTGTCAGACTCAAACCAAAAATAGTATTATAAGTGTTGAACTCAAACTGTGACTAAAATAATGTATAATAAGTGCACGAACTAAAACCATGACTAAAAGCGAGTATAATAAGTGCAAGGACTCAAACCATGGCTAAAAGTGTGTAATTATATAAATCAATTTCTAGAGATCATCTCCGAGTCTAAATCAATATAACATCATAGAAAGGGGGAATCTCAGTTGATCGACGTAAATAATAGTGGTTAGAGAGTGGATAAACCACAAACCAAAATCAATCTCGATATAATTTTCAAAACATCATCTTTAGAGTCAAAAGCTCATATATCTTTAAATAAGGTGGTACGATTCCCCTTATAAAAGAATTCATTTTGAAACTAAAAAGTTGGAATAAATCCATTTTATAGAAAATAATAGTAAAATCATAGTTTTAGTTGGAATCATACCACTAATTGAGAATGAATGCACCTAAAAGTATGCATTCCATCACAAGTATCCAATAATATGAAAATAATTGGCTACACATCTTCATGCAATCTATACTACACACAATCTTATAGAAAAATGTAGACGAAAGCCTACTTCGATACCGAACCAAAAGTCTTGAATCATCCATAAATCACTTGCCTTTGCTCCACAATCCCAAATTTGAAGTCACACTATCAAAACAATCATCTATGAATTAATAGGAGTAAGATGATACCCATGTTACTATATAAAATGTTGGGCCCAAAATTAGGTCAATAATGGACTCGGGGGAGACTGCTAACGAAATTCTAAAATTGAATCTGTCATGAGGTCCCTCAAAGGAAAAGGAATACATACTCAAAATTTAAGTAGAAATGGAGATCTAATTAAGGGCCAAATCAGAACACAAATTTATGAATTTCAAAATCTAACTTCTAGCAATTTTCAAGGAAAAAAACAGAATTTGATGGGGGAAAACAATGGAAAATGATCAAGAGTTGTGGAATATGTTACCTTATCCTCAATGGATGATTTCCCATAATTTTTCATGCTTCAAGATGCAACAATGTCGGAAAAGGGGTTTGGACTCACAATTTTAGTTAGAAATTATGAAAAACAAAACAAGTTTTCTTGAAAAATGAGAAATATTGTCACAATCGTATTTCCGAGTCATGATGGCACGTACTTTTCCCCACTAGTAGGTAAGCCAAACGGTATCCCGAAGGCATAAGAAATGGAATAATTTTTTTGAAAATGGCATAAATTCCAAAAAATTTGCAAGTAAAACTTACAATGATAAATCAAGTAATAATGATAATACAAAAGATAGATAAGATAACAAAACATTCCACGACCTAGTAGTGGGGTACAAAAACTACTAATAAAAGAATATGAGCATTGCAATAGTCAAATTCAATATTGAATAATTAAAGACTAAACAAAATTAGAAATAGGAAAGTTAAACTTTGGCTTTAAGAGCTCACCCAAACTTTAATCAACAAGATGGTGTCCACTAGTACTCGAGTCTGCACCAAAAGGTACAAAAGTGTAGCATGAGTACCAAAGTTATGGGGACTTAGTAGGCATTATTAAAAAACTGAGATAAATCACAATATAAATGTATTAAAAATGCAAGATAAATAAGCTAAGTCAAGGTAAGAGGGCAAACCTGGGCTAATGCTCCAAATGTTGAAATTAAATATTCGAAACAACCATAATATGAAAAATAACATAACTAATACTATAGAATTGTCCCCTATAAGCAAGTAAGAATGGAAAAGTAATTAACCCAATGTATCCTCAATAACCCCAGAGGATGCAATCAAAGAGAAGTAATAACCGAAAATTATCCTAACTAACTGCATCTCAAAATCATAACCACGAATCCTTTCATACCGTAACATACCATAAATAACCTCTCATTACTGTACTAAAATCAAACATAATACCATCATCATCATTTTCCTGACTTGAACCAAAACTTATATCATAAATTATCAAACTTGAACTGAAAATCAAATCATAAATCATTGGACTTGAATCAAAATATATAAAATCATAGATCGCTAAACTTGAACTGGAACTAGTATCAACTCTCAAATACCAATCTAGCATAAGAATCATGTAACCAACCTCTTTAAAATCCTAAATATATGATTCAAAAGGTAAATTACACCAATAAAGTCAATAATGATCAAATGATAGACTTGGACTAAGGTTTTCCAGAGGGCTCCACTTCTAATCCTCGAAATATTTTCTAAGAAAAATTCTACACCGAACTAAGATAAAACATCAACATTCACTTTTAGTTATTAAATGAGCCTCATTTAGTGCTAAGATATAATTTCTATCCTAAGAATGAGTAACTAAGTCAGTTACACCTAGTGTACGATTCCTTAATATTCTAAATAATCCAAGTTACACTAATTAAGCTTGTAAGACCTAATTTCTAACCCATATCCAGAACATTGTCATAAATATACTACAATTAAGTTTAATCTAAAATAAAGGTAAACCTAGCCTACTGAGACGGCGAAGAAGCCCCGTGAAATCTGCTATATCAGTGATTTTCCCTTTTAAGAAGCTTCCAGATAATGCCAATCTATCAAAATGATAACCTACTCAACAATACGAGAACAACGATACTCATATTGCATTCACATAAGAATCCCATGTAGGGCTTGCTTGCAGAATTGCACTTTCAAAACCGTCAACACATCCCTCAATTCTTAAGGAATATTTACCCTTAATAATAGGTAAATTATGAGCTCAAATGGGGCTAAAATTAACCCACCACTCTTCTATCAATTTATGGAAATAATTGAGAATTTAACCATGAATTTAATTGAAACTTACAAAGAATTTGGAGAAAAAATGAGTAATTCAAGCTCACCAACACCCCAAAATCATCTATTAATGTTTCTCCCAAGTTTCCACACTTCCTAAGGTTTTCCACACTTAAACTTTGTGAAAATCGGGCTAATTGGGGCATTTAGTGATTATAGGTGCCGCTAAAGTGGGCAAAGAGACTTTAGCGGTCACAACTAAAATACCCAGGTGCCGCTAAATCAGTACCCGCCTATGCCTGGCATGCCGCTTATGTAGATAAATCAATACTAAAGTGGCTCACTAGATTAGGCCAGTCTACTAAAGCACCTAGATGCCTGCTTAAGTGGACTCTGCTAAAGCTCCCAAAGGGTCGATTTAGCTGATTCACCAGCTGAGTGAACCAACTTGAGACTTTTAGTTTTTCCAAGTTTTCAACGGCCCTTAAGGATTCATCCTAAATCTCATAAACATAAATAAACTATGCTACTCTATAAAATTTAATGTTTTAAACTTAATGTCATAGTCAAAATTTCTATTTGAGGTTTATTCAATGAATAGTGGGTCCCACACCCAAGTGCCATATATATCAATTTTCAGGCAATAGCCCAAAATAAGTTTGGAAGTCTTGGGACCTAAACCAAAGGTCCCATAGCATTCAATTAATGTTCTAGAGCTATTGGAACTATCAGAATTGGCATACGAGGTTGTTTGATTAAAGTGTTTGTTGGGTAGTCAATTCATACCAACGAAGACTTCAAAATAAAGAATTGGCTCTAAAAACAAAATGAACTATCCATTAAGTGAATTGTCAACTCCAGCAAGTCATAAATGACTTGCGACAACTATAGGAAAGCTCTAAACATTGAAAATAAGCAGAAACTTAACAAATGACCAGGAAGGTCATTTCAATATCCATTACTTAAAGAACTTTCGTTCGTAAAATTAAAGTGTTAGGATGTACCTGAGGGTTCAAACATGTGAGAATACTAGGCCTTCATCTCATTCTCTATCTCCCATGTAGCCTCCTCTACCGGGTGGTGTCCACTAAACCTTAACCACTATAATCTATCTATAGCACAACCGCCTAACATCCCTGGCTAATATGAATGTCGGCACCTCTACGAATATTAATCTCTCATCCAACTTAACTGAATCCCTTTGGAGCAATTGGTACTTGAAGGCAATGTACCAACATAATATAAAACATAGAAAACTAGATGAACAATAGCAAAATGTAGGGGTAAGGCTTATTTATATTCCACCTCTCCAACTGCATGAAGGATCCCAAATGGTCTAATATATCATGGGTTGAGCTTGACTTTCCTTATGAACCTTATTAGAACCTTAATGGGCAACACCCAATGGAATACACAGTCACCAACTCCAAATCACACTGCTTGAAGTCTTCGATCTTCATAAGATTTCTTCCTACTATGAGCTGCCCTCAACCTATCTAATATAACCCTGAATTTATCCAACGACTCTTGAAGCAGGTTAGTACTATAGGGTTTAATCTCAAAGGTCTAGAACCATCAAATCAAAAAATACAATGCCTACTATTAAAGGATTAAAATGGTTTCATCTTAATACTTATATGGTTACTTGAAATACCCCGTAATTCTACCTAGCTTGAAATCATCCCAAGTATGTTAGAAACTTACTTTGAAAGATGAATCCACATTTATATACGTGGAATTTTTAAGATTTCCACCTTCTGCCTAAGGGCAACGGCTCAGGCCGACGACCGTCGAGCCAACGATGGACCGTCGCCCAAGCCATCGCAGTAGAGACAGTGAACCCCTATTCTGCCCAGGTGCAATGGTCAGGACCGACAGACGGTCGACCCAGCGATGGACCAATGCACCGACCATCGCATAGTTCATTTAGTAATTTTAAATTCATTTTTATAAGGGTATTTGGGTCTTTTCCGCCCGTTTTAACCACTAATTATATCAGACTAAGGCTTATATGTTCATTATCCATCTACAACATCAAATTTGGGTTTTATCTCAAAGATAATCCCCAAGAAAAAGATACAAATCCTTCTTCAATAAACTGGGAAATTCAAGTTCTTTAAGTCCAAGAACTTCAAGAAACTCACAACCCAGGTATGTCAGTTGTTGATTCATGGGTCCCTTTCATCCATGAAGCTCAAGAATCTCTTTTCAAAATTCCAAGATTTGTGCAGTTATGAATGTTCATGATTTAAATTGAATTGAAATTCATGTTCATGATGTTGTGGGGGTTATGATTCTTGTTTGAAACTACATACTCCAATGATTGACCCTAGGATGTGGTGATTTGTATAATAATCATGATAAACCCTTAAATTTACATGTTGATTGATGTATCCATGATTATTAGATATGTTGAGGATTGTATAACCATAGAATGCTCCCCATGTGTTTGATTAAATGCCTATGTGAAGGAAAGTGCCATACTAGTATGATAATATGAAATCCCCATTCATGTACAAGTTCATACATGTCAAGCGTTTGATGAAATGACTTAGTCAATGAATTATGGATATATGTGTAACCCTTGTGGTTCTTTAGAACTTCTACTTCATGAAATCTCCAACTTATTGTATTATGGATTGTGATGTTGGTCATGTATTCAAGAAAGTCATGCTTTGTCAATTTTATGCTATCGAGTTCTGGGGGTACTTGTACCCGAAAATTTAGATGTGTTCCTAGAGACAGTGTTATGTTTTCAAGATACTCTCAGTCAAGCCATATTCATAGAAATTCAGCTAGTCATGTGACTCAGGAAGACTTAGTAAACTTAGTAATCTCAGAAATTCAGTAATGTCAGTAGTATTCCATCAGTCAATGAAACTTAGTTAATTCAGTCCAGTTCAGTTCAGTAATCCATGTTCATCATCTATTCAGATGGGAGTAGGAATTAGCATCAAGAATCCAAGGATGGGAACATACACTTCCAGATGAGGCCATGATTCTTAGAAGTCATCCTTGTGTTCCAGAACTATGTAGCCAACATAGGTTGAGACATCAACACTGTCAAATGAGGGTTGATGAGGTGGATAAACACTATCAGATGAGGATCCCACCATTCCTTTTTGGAGACAATGTCAGATGAGGGTCACTCACAGCTTGTCCTTACTAGTGGCATGGTTTTGACACCATTCCAATTGGGGTTACAGATTGGACCCCAACTCAACTATATTACTTAATTTGGGGCATGTCGATTAGATGACTACTTTCCAAAGTTATGGTTACAAAATCAGGACTTTCATATACAGTCATTCAATCTTAGTAATAGGACTCAGATAGTTCTACAGAATTTAGGACTGTTAGATACAGTCAACTCAGAATAGTACAGAACTCAGCTAGTTCCATCATAACCTAGACTATCAGATATAGTCACTCAGTATTAGTTACATCAGCTATCAGTATCTCATGTTATCAGTACTCAGATTCAGTAATCATGTTATCATGAACTCAATTATAGTTATTATGTATTCATGCCTGTATTCTCACATTCATGTTATTCAGTCAAATAATATAGTTCATGCATGTGAACCCATTTCATTAAGCCTACCTCATATGTATACCAGTACATTCAAACATACTGACACATTTGCACTATGGTGTTTTATACCATCGGTTCAGAAGCACAAGCTCCAGAGCATTAGTAGTATTCTAGTCTCAGCAGTCAGAGTTAGTAGTGAGTCCTGATCCTTCGAGGACATGAACTTTACTTTATTATCTCATTAACTAATTTATTTCAGTAGTTGGAGTTAGTTGGGGACATGTCCCATCAACTCCTTATTTAGACAGTTTAGAGGTTTTTGGACTAACATGTTCAGACAGTTATTTCAGTTGTTTTGGGTATTTCATATCCCACCCAGATGTTATATTTTAACAGATATTATGTCTTAGTTTTGAATCTTATGGATTTACAGCCTTTATTTTTTCATTTATACAGTATATTATGCAGTGTTCAGGTACAGATATCAGTCATGGGTTAGCTTGTTGTCCTTCGGGGTTATGAACACCATGTAGCATTTCGGGTACTAGATTTGGGGTGTTATAAACTTGGTCTTAGAGCCTAAGGTTTAATAGTGTCCTAGAAAGTCTAAAAAGTCATATCTAGTAGAGTCTTGTGCATGGGTGTGTTGTGCACCATACTTATGGACAGGAGGCTATGAGATATTTTAGGAATAGTTTCCCTTATTTCAGTAGTCATGTCATGCTAGTGACCATAAGCTCAAATGTAGACTTCAAGTGTAATCCTTTTTTTCTATTTCATTTACTAAATGTCTCCCAAAAAGGTCTAACAAAAGAAGAACAAAAAACAGTCAGTACCTTCGCCCATTCAGGCATATTCCCTGGACGAGCATGCTTTTTATGGAAATATCAAAACCGACTCACTTTATCTTACTTAGTAGTACCTCAGAGCAATCAACAGGCTGTTGTCCCAGCCCCTTATTTAGCTGATGCTCTAATGCTAAAATTCAAAGACGACAACAGGGATAGGGCGCCAGGCCCTAAACCTCAGGGAAGTATTAGCAGTGCCCGAACCCATCCCCTTTGTTAGACTTGTGGTAAGAACCACAAGGGTATTTACAAAGTTGGCAACGATGTCTGTTTCGAATATGGCAAGCCAGGCCACAGAGTCTGAGATTGTCCCTAGTCAGGTTTTCAAGGTCAGCATAACTGTTCCTCAGCTTAGTCTGATCGCCCGAATCAACAGGGTTCCACCTCCAGTGCTACCAGTGGGCAACGCCCATACAGACTCTATGCTCTCCAGTCCCGACAGGATCAGGAAAATTCTCTTGATGTGGTTACTGGTACGTTATAGATCTTTTATGTAAATGTTTACGTCTTTCTAGATCCAAGAGATTCTTTGTCTTTTGTTACTCCCTATATAGCAGTTGATTTCATAGACAGTCCCAAAATTCTAGTAGAACCCTTCTCAGTATCCACCCCAGTGGGTAAAACTATCATAACCCAACGGGTATACAGGAACTGTCTGATTATAGTATCTCAAAAAGTCACTTTAGTAGACTTAGTTGAATTACAGATGATTGATTTTGATATCGTTCTCGGCATGGATTGGCTTCATTCCTTCTATGTCATAGTCGACTGCAGAAATAGAGTTGTTCAGTTTCAGTTCCTGAATGAACCTGCCTTAGAGTGGAAGTGTAGTACTTCAGTTTTCAGAGGTCAGCTTATTTCCTACCTTTGGGCATGAAAAATGATATCTAAGGGATATGCCTATCATCTTATTCGAGTTAAGGACTCTAGCTTTGAAACTCCCAATCTCAGATCAGTCCCAGTAGTGAATGAATATTCTAATGCCTTTCCTAAAGATCTTTTCAAAATTTCTCCCGAAAGGGAAATAGACTTCGGCATAGACCTTCTTCCAGATACTAAGCCCATATCTATTGCGTCATACAGAATGGCACCAGCAGAACTCAGAGAATTGAAAGATCAGTTAAAGGATCTCCTACATAAGGGTTTCATCAGACCCAGTGTGTCCTCGTGGGGTGCACCAGTCTTATTCGTGCACAAGAAAGATGGTTCTCTCAGAATATGTATAGACTACTGTCAGCTCAATAAAGTCACGATTACGAACAAGTATCCACTTCCCAGAATCAATGACATTTTTGGCCAACTTCAGGGTACCAGCAATTTCTCTAAGATAGACCTCAGATCAGGCTATCATCAATCCAGAGTTAGATAATGTGACATTCCGAGGATAGCTTTTAGAACTCGGTATGACCACTTCGACATCTTAGTCATGTCCTTTGGTCTTACCAATGCCCCAGTGGCCTTCATCGATTTGATGAACTATGTGTTCAAGCAGTACTTGGATATGTTCATCATAGTCTTCATAGATGTCATCCTCGTCTATTCTCGTAATGAACATAATCATGCAGACCGTCTCAGAATAGTATTACAGATCCTTAAAACCAATCAAGTATCATGATATCTATTTATGTCCTACCTGTCAGCTCAATTATCATCTCACATATTTGTGAACATTAGTGAAAATCATGTATGATTTCAGTTCCCATTATAAGGAGTCCCATTTTACTCTGTGGTATGAATCATGTTCCATGAACACAGGTTATATTTACGTACCTTCCATAGAATCATATGCGTTTCTAGTTCCTAGTATAAGGAGTTCCAATTTACTCTATAGTATGGATTATGTCCCATAAATACAGAGCCTTCAAAGTCAGGTCATGCAGCTCACGACTCATGTACTCATGTCGTGCTTTACAGTATGCTTAGGCCACATGACTCATGTTCCACTCGTAGTGATCAGCCAAACTCAGGTTATGTCACGTATAACCTCAGTATAGATCTCTCAGTGAATCTTTGGCATCGATGTTCTATACTGCAGGCCTCAGTTACAGCGTCAGTTCAGTAATCCGTATTCAGTAAAGGTCTCAGATAGTCCTACAGGACAATGGCTTTCAGCCATCAATTACTTAGCCATCAGAATTCAGTACTTCAGTACCAGTCTAAACGTCAATTATCAGAAACCAGTATTCAGTCCCATTATGAGTCTCAATTACAGATTTAATTGTAGTCTCTGCTACAGTCTTAGATAAAGTGCCTTCCTTTGCCTCAGTTTAGAAATCAGATCAGTTCCACAATCCAATTTTGGGTTTGCTTGACCATAGCGTGTAGTTATCAGTTACGCATGTTATCACTATTTCAGTACCTCAGCTTACAAAATATTTCTGAATTATGGTATATGCCTGGTCTTGTATTCTCATACAATACAAGTATTTCATGAATTCAGGCTCAGCTATCTCATGTTACTCAGTTAGTCTCTTTCTCATATTCATAAAAACTTTATATTCTCAGTTCAGTTATTCAAACTAAGTACAGTTCAGTCTTACATACCCAGTACTCATCCATCAGTTAGTCAGTAGATCAGATAAGTCAGTCAGTAGGAATTAGTTTGAACAACCAGTACTTCAGTCTGACTGTCAGATGGACAAGTACATATATTTTCCCATTTTATCCACCTAGTCGCACTATTCGAAGTCTCATGGATGTAACCATCCTAAGATGGAACAATCAAGCAGTTGCGTGTTTAGCTCAGTTCATGTTTTATTACACAGTCTCAGATATTGGATATTGAGTCGTGATTCCATTCGTGGGTGCCCTGTGCATCATTCCAGTCTCTCCTCAGTATCTCAGCAAAGTCAGTATTCTATGAGTGACATAGTGTCCTAAGGGGGAGATACACTATAATCCCCTGAACTTTCATTACCTAAACATGTTATTAAATTTTCATGTAAGGAACCTAGATTGGATTAGTGGGTACTCATAGGTGGACCTTCAAGCTCCAATCGCAGCCGTAAGCCATGTACGCAATGTCTCACTTTAGTTCATGATACTCAGTCCATGTCACTCGTTACAGACTCAGTCATGTTCTTATGTTCCCATTCATGCGTGTTCAGTAAAGGATCTCGAGTTCAAGATTAATGACTCTTTATCTATCTAAGGATCTCTCCCATGAAGGAAGTGAAGAGATTTGGCAAGAAGGGAAAGCTCAGTCCCCGATATGTCGGTCCCATCAAAATTCTCAGTCGTTTTGGCAAGGTAGCCTATGAGATCAAATTGCCTTTAGATCTAGCCTCAGTTCATCCAGTCTTCCATGTCTCTTTGCTCAAGAAGTTCATAGGTAACCCAGCAGTTGTAGTCCCTATTCTGAGCATAGAGATTCAGAATAGCCTCTCTTATGAAGAGATTCCAGTCAAAATTCTTGACTATCAAACTCGCAGACTGAGGAACAAAAAAGTCCCTCTAGTCAAAGTTCTTTGGCGGAATCAGTACGTTGAGGGAGCTACCTGGGAAGAAGAAGCAAACATGTGTACCAGGTATCCTCACCTCTTCCCCGCAAACTCAGACCTAGCACAAGGTAACAGTTCTCCTTAAGCTTATTCAGTTTCATGTTCAGATTTTAGTTACAAACTTGGTATGCAGTTCATGATCAGAATTTCATTATAAACATGGTATTAAGTACCATTGCATATTCATTCATGCATTCATATGTTAGTTCAGTTATATAATCATGCAGTAGACATGCCTTCTCATTGTGAGAATCTTGGTTCATCAGAATACTTAGTCTTACATTCATGAATTAGTCACACATGCATCATATATGTATGTTCGGTATGATATATTAAATTATCAGTCATTTCAGTCATGAAATCATGTTCCAGTAATTCATGTTCAGTATGTACGTCATTTTATCTTCTCCCCTCTCGCTCAGTCTTATTTGAGGACGAATGTTCTCAAAGGGGAGATATAGTAATACCCCATACTTTTACCTAGCTTGAAATCATCCCAAGTATGTTAGAAAAATACTTTGAAGGATGAATCCACTTTTATATACGTGGAATTTTTAAGATTTTCAGTTTTTGTCATGTGAGAAATTGAATTAGCTTTCCAATGATACCAATTTTGTTCAAATCTGGTTGGGGTATAAAGTTATGGCTGTTTTACAGAAAGCCATCAAAACTGCCCAGGTGCGACGATGAGGGCCGACGGACCGTTGAGCTAGCGACGGACCGTCATCCAAATCGTCACAGTGGACGCAGTAAGACCACCTTCTGCCTAAGGGAAATGGCTTAGGTCGACGGACCATCGAGCTAGCGACGGACCGTTGCCTAAGACATCACAACAGAGAAAGTGAACCCCTATTCTGCCCAGGTACGATAGTTAGGACCGACGAACCATCGACCCAGCGACGGACCATCGCACCCATCGTCACATAGTTCGTTCAGTTTTTTTAAAGTCATTTTTAAAAGGGTATTTGGGTCTTTTCCACTAGTTTTAACCGTTAATTATATCAGAATAAGGCTTATAAGTTCATTATCCATCTACAACATCAAATTAGGGTTTTCTCTCAAAGATAATCCCCCAAAATAAGATCCAAATCCTTCTTCAAGAAACTAGGAAATTCAAGTTCTTCAAGTCCAAGAACTTCAAGAAACTCACAACCCAGGGATGTCATGTGTTGATTCATGGGTCCCTTTCACCCATGAAGCTCAAAAATCTCTTTTCAAATTCTAAGATTTGTGAATTTATGAATGTTCATGATTTAAATTAAATTGAAATTAATGTTCATGATATTGTGGGGGTTTGATTCATGTTTGAAACTACATACTCCAATGATTGACCCTAGGATGTGGTAATTTGTGTAATGATCATGATAAACCCTTAAATTTACACATTGATTGATGTATCCATAATTATTAGATGTGTTGAGGATTGTATAACCAAAGCATGCTCCCCATGTGTTTGATTAAATGCCTGTGCGAAGGAAAGTGCCATACTAGTATGATAATATGAAATCCTCATTCATGTACAAGTTCATACATGTCAAGTGTTTGATAAAATTTCTTAGTCAGTGAATTATGGATATATGTGTAACCCTTGTGGTGCTTTAGAACTTCTACTTCATGAAATCTCCAACTTATTGTAGTATGGATTGTGATGTTGGTCATGTATTCAAGAAAGTCATGCTTTATTAGTTTCATGCTATCGAGTCCTGTGGGTACTTGTACCCGAAAATTTAGTTATATGCCTAGAGCCAGTGTCATGTTTTCAAGATACTCTCAGTCAAGCCATGTTCATAGAAATTCAGTCAGTCATGTGACTTTAGAAAACTCAGTAAACTTAGTAATCTCGGAAATCTCAAAAATTTAATAGTATTCCGTCAGTCAACGGATCTCAGTTAATTCAGTCCAGTTCAGTTCAGTAATCCATGTTTAGTGTCTATTCAAATGGGTGTAGGAATTAGCACCGAGTGAACCCAAGGATGGGAACACACACTGTCAGATGAGGGTGTGATTCATAGAAGTTATCCTTGCATTCTAGAACTATGTAGCCAACATAGGTTGAGACATCAACACTGTCAGATGACGGTTGATCAGGTGGATGAACACTGTCAGATAAGGGTCCCATTATTTTCTTTTGGGGACACTATCAGATGAGTGTCACCCACAGCTTGTTCTTACTAGTGGCACGGTATTGACACCCTTCCAATTGGGGTTACGGAATGGACCCCAACTCAGCTATATTTCTTCATTTGGGGCATGTCGGTTAGATGACTACCACCCACAATTTTAGTTATAGAATAAAGACTGTCAGATATAGTCATTCAGTCTCTGTAATAGAACTCAGATAGTTCTACAAAATTTAGGATTGTCTGATACAGTCAACTCAGAACAGTACGAAACTCAGCTAGTTCCATCAGAACCTAGACTATCAGATACAGTCACTCAGTATTATTTACATCAGCTATCAGTATCTCATGGTATCACTACTCAGATTTAGTAATCATGTTATCCTGTACTCAGTTATAGTTATTATGTATTCATACGTGTATTCTCACGTTCATGTTATTCAGTCAGTTAGTATAGTTCATACATGTGAACCCTTTGCATTTAGCCTACCTCACATGCATACCAGTACATTCAAACGTACTGATACATTTACACTATGGTGTTTTATACCATAGGTTCAGAAGCACGAGCTCCAGAGCATCAGTAGTATTCCAGTCTCAGCAATCAGAGTTAGCAGTGAGTCCTCATCCTTCGAGGGCATGACCATTACTTTATTATCTCATTAATTAATTTATTTCAGTAGTTGGAGTTAGTTGGGGACATGTCCCATCAACTCCTTATTCAGACAGTTTAGAGGCTTTCGGACTAGAATGTTCAGACAATTATTTTAGTTTTTTTGGATATTTCATACCCCACCCAGATGTTATATTTTAATAGATATTATGTCTCATTTTTGAACCTTATGGCCTTACAACTTTTATTTCCATATTTATATTGTATATTATGTTGTGTTTAGGTACATATATCAGTTATGGGTTAGCTTGTGGTCCTTCTGGGTTATGAGCACTGTGTAGCATTCTGGGTACTAGATTTGGGCTTTACATTACTATTATTAAAAGAAAACTCTACCCAAGATAAGTGTTGCTCCTACTAACCTCCAAAATAAGTAACACAGGCTCAGATCATATCCCTAAGAACATGAATAGTCTGCTTGACTGCCAATCGATCTTGGAGTTGAAGGTTGTGCTAAGATCCACCAGAGTGCCAAACTACTCCTAAAATTCTCTCTAGAATCTAAAAGTAAACACCAAACACCAATCTAAAATGATAGATATAGGTAGATAATGAAAATAGACTATGTCACAACCCGAACCAGGGCCTGGCCATGACGGGTATACCAAGTCCACCGAGGATCGGAGACTTCCCCTTGAGCCTATTCCCATACAACCAATAACACCTAGCAATGGATGAATATCAATAAAAGATAAAATACAAAATAATATATATTGAATCAATATCTAAAAACGTCTAAAATACCCATGTCCACAGTATCTACAAAGCCTCTAACAAAAACTGAATACCAATAAAGTGTCGGGACATGCCCTCAACTATAGCCAATACACATCCAAAATAAAGTCTACGACATGAGAAACCAAAACATGAAATAAAGTCTTCCTAATAATGGAAGCTCACCGTTTCAAGTCATCTCACAAACTAACCACGAACACTTGATCACTGAGCAGGAAAGGTAGACTTGCTTTCGAACCCTGCATCGCGTGGGTATACAACATCTGAAGACGATTAGCGGTTGGAGCACTAGCATGTAACTCAGAGATAAGGGAATAAATATTTCCATAGAGAATAATTCAAAACCAGTTAAATCCCATGCATACCATCAAATACATATATATATACAGATATATATATATATATATAATCACATGTTGGGTTTTAAGGAACAAGGCTTTGCATAAACATTTAGGGGTCGTTTGGTAGAGTGTATAAGATAATACTGAATAGGTTGTATTAGCAATGCGGGGATTAGCATTATAGGGATTAGTAATACAGGGATTAGTAATACTGGAATTATTTTTTATGCATTGTTTGGTTTGATGTATTGAAAACAATATGTATTGTTATATTTTAAAAAGAATATTATTTGTTTACAAAAATACCTTTGACATAATATAACTTTGTGTATTTTCTTTGCAAAACTTTATTATTATTTTTTTAAAATAAATAAAAAGTAAAAATATAATTAATTATTTACTTTGGAATTTTAAGATTCAATCATTCACTTACAATGTTTTTGTTATCTTTTCTTTATTTGTTCATCATTTTTTTTATTGCTACTTTGTGATGTTCTTACGTTGGAGGGAGATACGTGTAACTTTTGAATGAGACATAGAATTATTATTAAAAAGAATTTGTATTTCGTAAAGTTCTAAAGCTAAGTAGAAAAATTATGTTTATTTATGAATATCCTATTTACAAAATTAAAGCTTGTATGCAATCATGCAATTTATTTTCGGAGATTTTGACCAATAAGTATTTTTTAAGTTAATAGAGTAGATTTTTTTATGACTAAAATTATTTGAAGGGATATTATTATCTTGATAAATTGAAAAGAAATAACTCACATTGAATAAATTGAAAAGATTTAGAAAAAAAATTAACGAAATTTGACGGCGTTTTTGTCTTGACACATATTTATCCATGGATTACTAATCCCACCAAATTGGGTGTATTAGGTATACACCCTATAATACCATGTATGATGTGTAACTAATCCATGTATTAGTTATACATAGCTTCAAAATTGCTACCAAACAATGTATTAAGTAATCCTACCAATTAATCCATGGATTATGAAAATAATCCACCCTACCAGACTGGTCCTTAAAAACTTAGCCTGGGTTGTGTAGCTTAACCAACATAAAATCCACCCACGGACTATATGGGTCCTGTTGTAACCCCCTGGTCGAGCCCAGGGCGTGTTTTTTGTATGTACCTGAGATATAATAGAAGGTCAGAGATTCCCTTTGCCAACCACGATACATATATATATATATAAACTTTGGGGATTCCCTTGTATCCCACAGGCACATGGTCATCAAGACCAACCCTCACGTCAGTAACCATGAGTTTCTCACATTAGTCATTCAGACTCATATCTTCACAACTATCTAAAAAAACGCCCTTTAAACCTAGTTAAAAAATTTAACATATAACCCATTTACCAAATTCTAGGAGTCAATTATAAAGGCATTATTAAGTGTTATTGTCATACCGACTATAGCTGGAAACCAATGTCATTAACCAACACTATTAGGGACTCCTTCTAACCTCGCAAACTCTATTATTAAAATCACTTAGGTGATTCCCATGTACCCCATAAGGTTTTCAAGTCCATTACTATTATTATCTTATTAGTCAATTATGTCATGCATTAGTTTTAAGAAAGTAGACCAAACCAATCATTTTGGGGATTCTGTTGTACCCCCATTATCATAGTTTACAAAATTGGGGAATCCATTGTACCCCAAAATCCATTAACCTCTTTATTTCATACCAAGGAATTAATACAATTGAGCAAACCAAACTAGGTGAAAAAATCACATTTATTTACAATTTTAGAAACAGGCTGAGGGCACATAGTTCAAAACCATTACCAAGGAAAAATCATCCAATTGGGGATTAACCATGACCCCTCTATTTAATTACTATTACCATGCATCCCACAATGTTAATAAGCATTAATAAATCATGAATTTTTCATAATAAACCTTGTAAAAAAATTTAAACCACATACATTCACAACTCTCAACCCATAGTTCAAAACTCACCATCAAAACTATGCATAATAATAACCAATTCATCGTATAAAGAAAAGATATGTATAGGGAAAAAGGTACATGCATTAACTTCCAAGAAATTCATAGAAAATAATTCCATTAGGCCCTGACCTTGAGTTGAAAGGGGGATTTTGAGAAAGAATGATTTAGAGTAAATATAATGATCTTGGTATTGTGAAAATTGATGAGAATTGGCTTATATAGTACCTAAGGGTCTCTTTAAATGAAAAGACCCTATTGACCCTTATCCCATTTAAAATAAAAAGAGATACCACAGAAAATACATGGGTTCGTGGCACAAACCTTATCATGAAGGTTCGGCCTCCGTGTCACAGATGCTATCACGGAACACAACCTCCTTGACATGTAGGTTAGTCTCTGCGATAACCTCTGGGGAACGCTAATATCGCAAAGGCTTGCTGCCTCTGGGGTTCGAAATTACCTCGTACCCCATCCAAATAATCCAAAACTCTTTTGGGTTACCTTTTTAACCCAAACACAATTTGGGTCAAAAATTGATATTCAAAGCATGGAAAGACCAAAAATAAATTACTTAAAATTTGAGGGTGTTACAGATTATCTCCTGAACATAGATATGAGCTAACCTCTTAGAACTGAATGAAATCTAAATAGGAATGAAATATGTCGATTTGGTCATGTAAGACCCTGCATAATCCTTAGCTTAATTCAGTCCTCTAAGCTTGTTAAGGGGTCCTGGACTTAGAATATTCTAGCTAAGTATTCAGACCTAGTGTCATTCTAGCCTTTGAAAGTTGGAAATCTTATTTCATGGGCTTTACATCCATTATAGGTGGATATTTAGGTTGATTGATGATCAAGAATGTCCATAGGTGTTTCCGAACAAGTTTTGGATTTTTTAGACTTCGTTTGAGGCTCCTTTGGAATCCAAAAATAGAGGATCAATGCGATCTTGGCGCGCCGCGTCGACTATCACGTTCGTAAATGTTTTCCCCAGCTCCCAGCATCAATTTCTAGTGAGCCGACGTGGACTCAATGCGACGCGTTGTCTATCGCGTCGATGCTAATAATGTGGTGCATCGGTTTGCGCATCAATGGAATAGTTTTTCAGTCATTAAAAGACCACAACCTTGGGGGTATTTGGGTCTTTTTCCCTCAACCTTCATCCCCCAAAACACAAAATTTATCACCTTAGAGTGCAATTAGACTCACCTTTTCTTAAAGTTGCTCAAGAGCAAAACCCTAAAAAATTCAATTTCAAATTAAGAACTCAAGATTTGCACCATCAATTTTTAGAAATTCCTTAACTAAGGTATGTGAAGTGTTCATGTAAGGATCCCTTCCACCCTTGGAGTCCAAGAAAGTATTCTTAGACTTCACGTATATGAATTTCATGTTGGGTTTGATAATATCCATGTTTAAAAATGATTAATTCTATTTCAAATCCATGATTCATGATGAATTTCATGTTGGTTTAATTGATTTATATGTGTTACAATGTGAAATCATGCTAAATCCTTCAAAATGTAAATTTAATAGTGAAATTGGGTGATTACATATTGATTAGTACTATATGCATTATTTATGCCTTTCAAGTGAATTATGAATTAAGCAGGTGAGTTCACTAGTGAACTTATATCATGTTAGCGTGTGTTTAAGTTCATGACATGCAAGTTTTTGTTAAAATGTCCCAATGAATGAAGAATGATCAAATGCTTAGTTTACGTGTTTCAAGTTTATGCCATGTCTCTTATTTTGTGCTATCGAGTCTTGGGGGTACTTGTACCTGACAATTTAGCTAATTATTTAGATCCATGGTCAGTCGTAGTATAGTAAAAGTTATGTCACTATCAGTAGTACTCTCAGTCAGTTAATAGAATTCAGTAGTTTTCGACAGTCCACGGAACTCAGTGTACCCAGTTCAGTTCAGTTAAACAACAATATCAGTAACAACTCACTCCAGCCTAGTACAGACTAGCAATCACTTTAGTATCTATTAATTTGGGATTAAGATTCAGCACCGAGTTAACCCAGGGATGGGGGCATTCCTGGCAGCAGAGGGTTTGAACCTTAGTAGCAATCCCTACATTACAAAACTACGTAAACAGCATAGGTTGAGATATCTTCTTGTCAGATATATTGAGGATTGATATATCTCATTCAAGGTATCCTGTCAGCGAGGGTTGATGGAAGAGCTTCCTGTCTGAGAGGGTTAATTCATAGTTTGTCCTTACCCATGGCACAGTAGTGACACCCTTTAAACTGGGGTTACAGATTGGACCCCAATCAGTTTAGAAAGGGCATGTCAGTTTGATGATTACCTCCCACGGTATCAGTTCCAGTCTTAGTCTCAGAATAGAACTCAGTTCAATTCTACAGATTCAGGACTATCAGACATAGTCACTCAGCTCAGTATGGAACTCAATATGGTTCCACAGCATTTAGAACTGTTAGATACAGTCTTTCATATAATCAATAATACAGTATTCGTAAACTCAGATATTAATTATTAGTATCCAAATTCAGTACTCAGTATTAGGACGATCTTAGTTACAGTCTATGTATTCATGCATGTACTCTTACTCAGTTATACTCATGTTATTCAGTTATTATTGTGCATGCATATGAACCCATGTATTTCATCCTACCTAACTGAGCATACCATTATATTCAAAGTACTGTCGCATGCTTTTCTTTGAGTTATGATGTCTTATATCATAGGTTCAGACGTACGGCTCCAGAGCACCCTTACCAGTTCAGATTCTCAGCTTTCAGGGTTGTGGTGAGTCCTCATAGTTCGAGGACATGCTTATTATTTATAGTACTTTAGTTTTATTTTAGGAGATGGAGTTAGTTGGGGGTTTGTCCCATCAACTCCACAGTTCAGAAAGTTAGAGGATTTTCAGATTAGAGTATTTTCAGACAGTTGTTCAGTTTTTCAGTACTTATATTCAGTTTTGGGTATTTTGATACTGTATTCAGATTTATTTTTAGATGGGAACCTTATGGCATATGTTTCCGCCTATTTCTGCAATCATTACAGTATTTATACACAGTTATTACAGGAAGTACCAGTTATGGGTTAGCTTATGGTCCTTTAGGATTGTGAGCACCATGTAGCATTCGGGGTACAAACTCGGGGAGTTACAAACTTAGAATCAGAGACTAAAGTTCAAAAAAGTCCTAGGAAGTCTAAAATCCGCATCTTGTAAAGTCTTGTACATGGGTGTGTTGCGCACCACACTTATGGACAAAAGGCTACGAGATGTTTTAGAAAAAGTTTCCCTTCTTTCAATATTCATGTCGTGCGAGTTAGCATGAGATCTCGCATGACATGCAGTTATACTTTATTTCTATTCATAGCTTCTATTTCGTTCATAGAATATGCCTCCAAAGAGGACTCAGGGAAGAGAAATGGGAGACCAATCAGCCCCTCAGCCCATCCATCCAGATCCTTTGGGTAAGCATTCCTCCCACGCAGAGTTCAGAGCAACCTTCACCACCCTAGCTTATTCTGTAGCAGCCCATAATGAATGCCCTGATGCCATTCCAGCCAACCCAGTGGACAATATTGCTTCTGCCAGGATTAGGGACTTCACCCAAATGAACCCTCCATCGTTTACCGGGTCTAATTAGATGAGGTCCCTCAGGAATTTCTTAATCAGTTGTAAAAGGTTACCATATCATAGGGGTGACTACTATTGAGAGGATTGATCTGGCCACATATCAGTTATAGTATGTGGCTCACTCGTTGTTTAAATAGTGGAAAGCAGAGAGGGTTACAGAAGCAGGGCCCATGGAATGGGAGGAGTTTGTATTTGCTTTTCTAGATAGGTTCATACCACTAGAGTTGAGGGAAGAAGAAGTTTTGGAGTATATAAACCTGAAGTAGGGTAATATAACAGTGCAGGAGTATTCCCTCAAGTTTACTCTATTGGCCAGACATGCCCCGCATGTTGTGGCAGATATCAGATCTAAGATGAGTAAGTTTGTATAATAGGGTGTCTAGCAATATGGTTAAAGAGTGCAGGACCCTAATGCTGATAAAGGAGATGGACATATCTAGGCTTATGGTCCATGCTCAATAGATATAAGAGGACAAGAATAAAGAGAAGGAGAGGGAGAGCAAGAGAGCAAGGACAGGTAGTTTTAGTTTAGCTCATCCAAAGTCTGAGGGTAGGAATCGTTCTCAGTTCCGCCCAAAATTCTTAGTTCTAGCTCCGTCCTCAGCCAGTGCTCTAGTGCTGATATTCAGAGATGGCAACAGAGATAGGGAATTAGGCCCTAAGTCCCAGGGCAGTGTTAGTAGTGCCTGGACCAATCCCCTTTGCTAGAAGTGTAGTAGAAACCACTAGGGTATCTGCAGAGCTGGCAACGATGTGTGTTCAGGATATGGAAAGACAGGCCACAGAGTCAGACAATGTCCTCAGATGGGTTCGTAGACTTAGGATACCCATCCCCCACCTCAATCTGGTCACCCAAATCAGCAAGGTGCATTATCCTGTGCCACCAGTGGGCAGCACCCAAACAGATTCTATGCTCTTTCATCCCGATAGGATCAGGAAAGTTCTCCTGATGTGGTCACTAGTACATTACAAGTTTATCATTTGCATGTTTACGCTTTGCTAGATCCAGGAGCTTTCTTGTCCTTTGTTACTATTTATATAGCAGTTGATTTCAGAGTCAGTTCCAAAATTCTTGCATATCCTTTCTCAATCCTACCCTAGTGGATAAATCTATCATAGCCCGACGAGTATACAGGAACTGTTTGGTTATGATATCTCAAAAAGTCATGTCAACAGACTTAGTCAAATTAGAGATGATTGATTTTGATGTCATTCTCGGTATGGATTGGGTTCATTCCTACTATGCCTCAGTTGACTGTAAAAATAGAATTGTCCAATTTTAGTTTCCAAATGAACCATCCTAGAGTGGAGGGGTAGTACTTCAGCACCTTGAGGTCAGTTTATTTCTTACCTTCGGGCTAGAAGAATGATATCAAAGGGATGTGTCTATCATCTCATTCGAGTCCAGGACTCTATTTAAGAAACCCCTACTCTTGAATCAATATCAATAGTATGTGAATTTCCAGATGTGTTTCCCGAAGATCTTCCAGGAGTTCCTCCCAAAAAAGAAATTGATTTCGAAATTGATCTTGTTCCAGATACTCAGCCCATATCTATTCCACCATACAGAATAGCACATGCAGAACTCAATGAATTAAAGGAAAAGTTAAAGGATCTCTAAGAAAAGGGATTCATCAGACCCATTGTGTCCCCGTGGGGCGCACCAGTTTTATTCGTGCGTAAGAAAGATGGTTTCCTTAGAATATGTATAGATTACTGTCAGTTAAACAAAGTTATAATCAAGAACAAGTATCCACTTACTAGAATTGATGACTTATTTGAACAACTTTAGGGTGCCAGCTATTTCTCTAAGATAGACCTCAGATCAGGCTATCATCGTCTCAGAGTCAGGGAATGTGACATCCCGAAAATAGCTTTTAGAACTCGGTATGGTCACTTTAAATTTTTAGTCATGTCCTTTGGTTTTACCAATGCCCCAGCAACCTTCATGTATTTGATGAACCGTGTGATCAAGTAGTAGTTGGACATGTTCATTATAGTCTTCATAGATTACATTGTTGTTTACTCCTGTAGTGAACACGATCATGCAGACCATCTCAGAATAGTATTACAGACTCTCAAAAATCATCATCTATTTTCCAAATTCATTAAGTGCAAATTTTGGCTAAGATCAATAGCATTTCTTGGACATATCATTTCCGGTGATGGCATTAGAGTTGATCCCCAAAAGACTAAGGCATTGAGAAACTGGCCTCAACCCATCTCTCCATCAGATATTAGGAGTTTTTTGGGTTTTGATTGCTATTAATGATAGTTTGTTGAGAGATTTTCATCTATTGCATCCCTTATGTCCAAGAGTGACTCAGAAGAAAGTCAAGTTCTAGTGGTCAGATTTTTGTGAGAAGAGTTTTCAGCAGTTGAAGACTCAACTTACCATAGCTCCAGTTTTGACACTACCAGATAGTTCTGATGGCTTTGTTGTGTATTATGATGCTTCCAGAGTTGGATTGGGTTTTGTTTTAATGTAGAGAGATAAGGTCATATCCTATGCCTCTAGATATCTTAAGACTCATGATAAGAACTATCCTACTCACGATATTGAGTTAGCAGCAGTAGTGTTTGGCTTAAAGATTTGGAGGCACTATTTGTATGGTGTGCACAATAATATGTTTACTGATCATAAGAGCCTGCAGTACATGTTCTCTCAGAAGGACCTAAACCTCCATCAAATAAGGTGGTTGGATTTGTTGAAAAACTATGACATGAGTGTTCTGTATCATCCGAGAAAGGCCAACGTAGTGGTCGACACCCTCAGTAGAATTTCTATAGGTAGTGTTGCTCATATGGAGGACACATTAAGAAGAAGTTAGCTCAGGAAGTCCATCAGTAATCCCAGCTAGGTGTCCTCTTAGTTGATTCAGTAGAAGGTATTGTATGGGTGCAAAGTAGTTTATAATCATCCCTAGTTTCCAAAGTGAAGAAAAAGTAGGATGGGGATCCCAGTTTAGTCAAGTTGAAAGAATCTATCAGAGATTAGAAAGTTGAGGTTTTCTCCCAAGGAGGAGATGGTTTGCTACGTTGCTAGGGTCGGCTATGTGTTCCAGGCGTAGATAACTTGAGGTAGCAAATTCTTACAGAAGCGCATGGTGTGAGCTACTCGATTCATCCAGGGGCCACTAAGATGTACCTTGATTTATGGGAGATCTATTTGTTGAGTGAGATGAAGAGAGAAATTGTAGATTTAGTGGCTAAGTGCTCGATATGTCATCGGGTTAGGATTGAGCATCAGAAGCCTAGTGGGTCCATGTGGGAGTTCAGCATTCCCACCTGGAAATGGGAAGAAGTTAAAATGGACTTTGTGATGAGATTGCCTCATACTCGTTATCAGCATGATTCAGTTTGGGTCACTATAGATAGGATGACCAAATTCACTCATTTCCTTCTATTCCATACCTCATATTCAGCCGAGGATTATTCCAAAATCTATATTAGGGAGTTGGTCAGATTGTACGGTGTTCCGTTGTCTATCATCTCAGACAGAGGTATCCAGTTTACCTCTCATTTTTGGAAGGCATTCTAAAAGGGTCTTGGTATCCGAGTTCATCTCAGTACAACCTTTCATCCTCATATAGATGGTTAAGAAGAAAGGACTATTTAGACCGTAGAAGATATGCTGTGAGCGTGCATGATAGATTTCAAAGGTAGTTGTGATGACCATTTGCCTCTATTTGAGGTGTTTTATGAAAGAAGGTGTAGATATCCCATTGGTTGGTTTGAAGTGGGTGAGGCCGCAGTGGTAGGGCCTGCCTGGGTATTTGATACCTTAAAGAAAGTCCAGTTGATCAGGGAAAGACTTAAGATAGCTCAGAGTCGACAGAAATCATATGTAGATGTGAGCAGAAAGGATCTCGAGTTCGAGATTAGTGACTATGTGTACTTGAAAATCTCTCCTATAAAAAGGGTGAAGATATTTGGAAAGAAGGGAAAATTCAGTCCCCGATATGTCGGTTCTTACCAAATTCTCAGTAGTTTCGGAAAGGTAGCTTACGAGCTTGAGTTGCCTTCAAATTTATATTCAATGCATTTAGTGTTCCATGTCTCCGTGATAAAGAAATACATATGTGACCCAACAGTCATAATCCCTGTAGAGGGCATAGATTTTCAGAACAGCCTCTCTTATGAAGAGATTTCAGTTGAAATCCTTGACTACCATATTCATAGACTGATGAACAAAGAAGTCCCTCTAGTCAAAGTTCTTTGGCGGAATCAATCCATTGAGGGAGCTACTTGGGAAGAAGAATCAGACATGTGGACCAAGTATTCTCACCTCTTCTCCGCAGACTTATACCCAGTCCAAGGTAATAGCTTTCCTTAAGCTTATTCTGTTTCATGTTCAGAATTCAGTTACAAACTTGGTATCAGTTACCATTGCATGTTCAGTCATGTATTCGTGCATTAGATATGTATGTCCAGTATGAGAAACTCAGCTTATCAATAATTTCAGTCATGCATTCATGAATCATGTTTAGCTATGTGCTCATGCATCAGATATGCATGTTCATCATGATAATTTAGTGTATCTGTGATCTTAGTCATGAAACCATGTTTTAGTTGTGCATGCCCAGTGTCTAAGTTCAGTCTCTCAGTATTCTCATTCTTCGCAGTCTCATTCGAGGATAAATTTTCCCAAAAAGGATATAATGTAAGACCCCGCAAAATCCTTAGCTTAATTCAGTCCTCTAAGCTTGTGAACGGGTCCCAGACTTAGAATATTCTAGCTAAGTATTCATAGCTAGTGTAATTCTAGCCTTCAAAAGTTGGCGATCTTATTTGATGGAATTTACATCCATTAGAGGTGGATATTTAGGTTGATTCATGATCAGGAATATCCGTAGGTGTTTTTCGTACAAGTTTTGAATTTTTGGACTTCGTTTAAAGCTCCTTTGGAATCCTAAAATAGGGGATCAACTCGATCTTAGTGGGCCGCGTCGACTATTGATTTGATAAATATTTTCCCCAACTCCCAGCGTCAAATTCCATTGAGTCGATACGGACTCGATGCGATGGGTTGGCTATCGCGTCGATGCCAACGATGCAGCGCATCGATGCCAACGATGCAGCGCATCGAACTGTGCGTCGATGGTACAATTTTTTAGCCATTAAAATACTGCATCTTTGGGGGTATTTAGGTCAGTTTCCCTCAACCTTCACCCCCCAAAACACGAAACTTATCACCTTAGAGAGCAATTAAACTCATTTTTCTCAAAATTGCTCAAGAACAAAACCCTAGAAGATTCAATTTCAAATAAAGAACTCAAGATTTCCACCATCAATTTTCGGAAATTCCTTAAATAAGGAATGTGGAGTGTTCATCCAAGGGTCCCTTCCACCCTTGGACTCTAAGAAACTATTTTTAGACTTCACGTATATGAATTCCATGTTGGGTTTGATAATATCCATGTTTAAAAATGATTAATTGGGTTTCAAATCCATGATTCATGATGGATTTCATGTGGGGTTAATAGATTTATATGTGTTACGATGTGAAATCATGCTAAAGCCTTCAAATGGTGAATTTAATATTGAAATTACGTATTTACAAGTTGATCAGTACTATGTGCATAATTTATGCCTTTCAAGTGATTGATGAATTAAGTAGGTAAGTTGAATAGTGAAGTTGTATCATGTTAGCATGTGATTAAGTTCATGACATGAAAGTTTTTATTAAAATGCCCCATTGAATGAAGAATGATCAAATGCTTAGTTTACATGTTTCAAGTTTATGCCATGTGCTATCAAGTCCTGGGGATACTTGTACCCGATAATTTAACAGATTATTTAAACCCATGGTCAGTCATAGTACAATAATAGTTACGTTACTATCAGTAGTAATCTCAGTTAGCTAACAGAATTCAGTAGTTTTCGATAGTCCATGGAACTCAGTGCACCCAGTTTGATTCAGTTAAATAGCAATATCAGTAAAAACTTAGTCCAGCATAGTACATACTTACAATTAGTTCAGTGTCTATTAAGTTAGGAGTATGAGTCAGCACAGAGTTAACCCAGGGATGGGGGCATTCCTGCCAGCAGAGGGTTTGACCTTTAGTAGCAATCCCAGCATTAAAGAACTACGTAGCTAGCATAGGTTGAGATATCTTCCTGACATATATATTAAGGGTTGATATATCTCATTTGAGTTATCCTGCCAGCGAGGGTTGATGGAAGAGATTCCTGTTAGAGAGGGTTAACTCACAACTTATCCTTAACCGTGGCACGATATTAGCACCCTTCCAACTAGGGTTATAGGTTGGACCGCAATAAGTTTAGAAAGGGGCATGTGGGTTAGATAATTACCTCCTACAATCTCAGTTCCATTCTTAGTCTCAGAATAGAACTCAGTTCAGTTCTATAGATTCAGGACTATCAGACATAGTCACTCAGCTCAGTACAAAATTCAGTATTGTTCCACAGCATTCAGAACTATCAAATACAGTCATTTAGATAATCAGTAATATAGTATTCATAAATTTAGATATCAGTTATCAGTATTTAGATTTAGTACTCAGTATTAGCAAGATCTCAGTTACAGTTTATTATTCATAGATGTACTCTTACTCAGTCACACTCATGTTATTCAGTTATTATAGGTCATGCATATGAACCCATGTATTTTAGCCTACCACACTGAGCATACCAGTACATTCAAAGTACTGACGCATGCTTTTATTTACTCTATGATGTATTATAACATAGTTTCAGATGCACGGGCTCCATAACACCCTTAGCAGTTCAGATTCATAGATTTCAGGGTAGTGGTGAGTCCTTATAGTTCGAGGACATGCTTATTATTTATAGTACTTCAGTTTTATTTCAGTAGATTAATTTAGTTGGGGGTTTGTCCCATCAACTCCACAGTTCAAACAGTTAGAGGCTTTTCAGACTTGAGTATTTTTAGAAAGTTGTTCAATTTTTCAGTACTTATATTCAGTTTTGGGTATTTTGACATCATATTCAGATTTATTTACAGATGTGAACCTTGTGGCATTTGTTTCCGCCGATTTCTGCAATAATTATAGTATTTATTACAAAGTTATTACAGCAGGTACCAGTCATGGGTTAACTTGTGGTCCTTCAGGATTGTGAGCACCGTGTAGCATCCGGGTATAGACTCAAGGCATTATAGGTCAATAGATCCACAATAATCCAAATACCATCAGAATGATGAAAGGTGTGTGACAACCCACTAACAAAGTCCATGGTGATCCACTCCCACTTCCACTCAAGAATGATCTATCTCTGAATCAAGACACCAGGTCTCTAATGCTCGGCCTTAACCTGATGACACATAGGAAATAAGCTACAAAGTCCACCACATCTTTCTTCATGACACTCTACCAATAATACCACCTCAAATTCCTATACATCTTAGCTATACCTGAGTAAATAAAGTATCTAGAATTGTGAGCCTCATACAATATCCACTCAATCAAGTCTCCAATCCTCAAAACACAAATATAACCATTAAATCTTATAACACCCTCAAAGTCTACAATAGCCGTCTTGGATTTACCACTCAACACCTAATCACAGATGACATAAAGTATCTTATCCTTGAACTATCACCTTCGAAGCTTCTCAAGTAAGGTATATCTTGCATCAACACTATCAAGAATCCTCCTGAGGTCAAAACTTTCAAGTCACATGATGTTGGGTATATTTATGCACTCTAGTGTTACTATTCTAGCTTGTTTGATCTTATTTTGAGGATAATTCGTGTTCTTTATATGCTTATGATGATATAAATAAGTATTTAAGTGTTCAAGTGTATATTTACAATGTTTAAATGTGTTTTCAACCAAGTGTGGGTTAAAATCGATCATTTAGAGTTCAACCGAGAAAACTAGTTTTAATAGCTTGAGCTAGGTAATGTTCTAGTCTATCGCGCTGGATTGTAATGTGTTGAATGAGTTCCTATTGGATTTATTGTGTTATTATGTGTGGAAAAACTTGTTTAAATTATGTAAAATTAAATTAAATTAAATGAGACAAGAGTCAACAATACATTATAGCATATAGTGATCAAAACTAGTGCTTAGATTAAGTTTTTAGTTCGTCATTCATGTCGTTTTGATGTGTTGAACTCTAATGCTTTGTTTTTGATGATGTAGGATGCTTGTGGATTTTATTATGGTGATATATGAATATTGAACATGCTGAAAATTAAAGGGAAAACAATACCAAAAGCTTGGAAGAAAAGGCAAAGTAACGTCACAAGGCATAAGACAAAAAGTTGGACGTTGAACACTTATAAAATATTTTAAGGGAAACTTCAAGTAGTTGTAGGTAATTATCATGCGATTACGGATCCATAGAAGGCTTCTTTGACTTAGAGAATGTTGTGAATTGTAATTCCATAAGGTGTATGTGATATGCATGCGACACGGGCTTCATTCAGGTGCAGCATTGTGTGCATTGTGTATTGATCGCATGGCCTAATCCTACATGTCTTATGATTGGTACTCTACTATAAATTCATCATGTAAACACATTGTACAAGGAATCTTTGGACGTATTGGAGACTAAAGAGGAGGCTGCTACTACATTATTTAGGTTTTAATATTCTTTCAGTTTAGTTTATTTATGGTTTTGATCATTAACACAATTATTTGGATGATGATTATGACTATTAGTGGCTAAAAACTCCCTTTTCGGGGTTAAAGCCAAGAACATGACTACTATCATTTTTGATTAATTTCGTTGGATTCGCTTATCATATTTGGTTGCTTGCTTATTCTTGTTTTAATTATTTTAAGGATTGATCACCCTTAGAATACATATATTGTCGACCTTATGATCTTGGGAGAGGGAATAGGAAGATAGAATGTGGGGATAAAAAAAGTAGGGTTCGTATTCTTTTATGAAATAAGGAATTCGAATTAGCATCTAGGATAGGGATATACCTAGAAGCCTTACTTGATTCACACGTAGGATGATAGCTTTAAGTACCTAATTGGATTATTACATCCCCGATCAATGATGTAGTTGTAATATTCAAGTTAGGTAAATGATTAGAGGTCGGGATACCATGGTCATGTGATAAACCCTACGAATAAACAACCAAGATAAGCGAGTTAACGAATGAAGTTCAACAACTAAGTTTGATTGTTCAAAGTGTTTTAACCCTAGTCTTTTTCCAATTGATTGTTTCAAGACCTTTATCTTATGCATTGTTTACTTTACCTTAGTTTACAAATATTAAAATCCCTCTTTTGGTTACGCTTGCATCAATAAATCAAAATTTTAAACTAGAATTGAATGGTCATTGAAACAAGTCCCTGTGGTATCGATATTCGACTTTCTTGAAGGACACTGTATTACTTGGTAGACCACGTACACTTTCATGTGCTCTTGGGTGCTGTCATCACACTATCAATTTGGATAAGTACTGGATGTCCCACACCAATGACCTCTGAGAAACTGATATAGAATCCAAGCTACCCTTACTTACAACCTTTCGGCTTTCTACCATTTTTGCCTTGCCCAAATGATATAAGATAGAGATGTCATAATCCTTAAGAAACTCCATCCATCTGTGCTGCCAAGAATTAAGATCCCTTGGGATCATAAGACGTTGAAGACTATAATTATCTATATATATCTCATAATTCATGCCATAAAGATAATACCTCCAAATCTTAAGTTTAAAAACTACCGCTGCCAACTCCAAATCTTGAGTGGGATAGTTGCGCTCGTGTATCCTTAGCTACCTTGACACATAAGCAATAACTTGACCTTGCTACATCAACACATAACCCAAGACAACATTAGAGGCATCACAAAATATTGTGAATCCCTCATCCTCAATATGAAGAGCCAATTCAAGAGGTAAACTGAGAAATCCCTTGAGCTTCCAAAAGCTTGACTAACACTCCTCAAACCACTGGAAAGGAACCTCCTTCTAAGTCAACCTGGTCATTGGCACTGTAAAAAGTAGCAAAACCCTCAACAAAATGCCTATAGGAACCCACCAAACCAATAAAGGTACAAACCTCAGACTGAGATATATGCTTAGACCAATAAATGAATAGCCTCAATCTTAACTAGATCCACGATAGTCCCATCCTTAGACACCACATGTCCTAGGAATGTAACGGACTTGAGCTAGAACTCGCACTTAGGGAATTAGGTAAAATGCCTATGATATCTCAAGGTTTGGAGCACAATCCTCAAATGTTGCATATTCTCCTTTTTACTCCTTGAATACAGAAGGATATCATCAATGAGCATAATCATAAAGGAAACAAAATAGTGACTGAATACGTGGTTCATCAAGTCCATAAATGGGGCTGGGGTATTGGTCAACCCAAAACACAATACCAGGAACACAAAATGATAATAACGGATCCTAAAGACTATCTTTGGGATGTCCTCATCCGAAATCCTCAACTGATGGTAACTGTACCTCAAGTCAATCTTAGAGAACACCGCTGCTTCTTGAAGATTGTAAAATAAACATCAATGTGAGGCATAAGTTACATATTCTTTACTGTTACCTTATTAAGCTGCATGTAGTCAATACACATATCAAAGGGACCATCCTTATTCTTCAAAAACAAGATAGGAGCACCTCAAGGTGACATATTTGGTCTAATGAAACCCTTACCAAGTAGATCCTAAAGTTGAGAATTCAGCTCCTTAAGCTCGACAAGAACCTTACAGTGAGGTGCCATAGAAATAGATCGGGTACCCAATTTGTGATCAATAACAAACTCAATATAGAGTTTCGGAGGAACACCAGGTAGATTGATAGGGAAAATATCAGGAGACTCATGAACTATGAGAATAGAGTCAAGCGAGTACTCTCCATACTAACATCACAAATATAAGCGAGATAAGACTCAAAACCCATCCAAATAAGTATCATAGAAAAAACATAAGATATAATCCTGTTGTCTCGCACCTAATAGATCCCTGCCACTCAACCGAGGGTATGCTGGGCATAGATTAGGTAACAGTCTTAGCAACACAATCCAAGACCGCAAGATTAAGGGATAACTAGTCCATGCCTAAAATCATATATAAATCCACCATATCTAATACAATAAGATCAGGTTGAGTATCAAACTTCATACAGTCACAACACATTATCTATAAACTCAATCTACTATTAAAGAATAAACCACAGGAGTAGATACACATATTTGCACAAATAAGGAATCTTAAAATAACTCTAACCTATGGCATAATATGAAGATACAAAAGAATACATGGATCTTAGATCAAATAAAGCAAAAGTTAGCTGATGGCACACTGAAATCATACTTATATTAACAACATCAGAAAACTCTACCTTGAGTCTATTATGTATGAAATACAACTTAACATTTTTGCCACCAGACTAGTCTCCTAAGCGATCTCCTGCCCTACCTTCCTAAGGACATCCACGAGTAACCTGGAAACCACCTTAACAACCATATATACCACCTCTAGATAGGTAGGTAACCCTAATCAGCAAAACACTCTGAGTTGCTTAAAAAATACCCCACGATTCTGACACTCTCTCATGAAATTGCCAAAGGCCTTAAAACCATAACATTTCCTTAGTGCTGCACTGAAACTAAAAGTAACAGCTAACCCGGAGTAACCACCATGACTAGAATAATAATAAGATAAACCCCTTTGAGGGTGACTAATACTTAGGCTAGGATGATCTCTGTAACTAGACTAGCCTCTATTAGTGATCTAAAGTGCGGCATGCATGAGCCTACTAGAATAACCTTGATATTGATAAGGCTGTGTGGAGGATACCTACCTGGAGAACCACTTTCTTTGAACCATCAACCGCTATGACTCCTACTGAAACTTACCTGATATTACAACCTCTTACTGTTGCCCCATTGGGCCTCGCAATGCATCTCCGTCATAACCTGTATGTTGTGCCCAAGAGCACACGCAAATATACGTGGTCTCACCAAGTAAATATGTGCCCTTAAATAAAGAAGAATATCAATCCCTCAGAGACATGTGTTAAACAACTATCCAATTCTAGTTTAAAAATTGATATTAACTAGTGTAACATAGACAAAAGACTTTTGAAAGTTTATCTACTAAAATAATGTGGGAATGTAAGACTTTGGAAAATCAATCTATGAAAACCTGGGGTTAAAGCACCACGAACAATCATAATACATTATTGAACTTCATTCGTCATATTACTTATCTTGGTTGTTGATTCATAGGGTTTATCATTTAATCATGGTCTCCCGACCTCTAACCTTTTACCTAACTGGACATTACAACTACACCGTTGAGCGGGGATGTAATAATCCATTTAGATGCATTAAGATATCATCCTACATGTAAACCAAGCAAGGCTTCTAGGTATATCCCTATCCTAGTTGCTAATTCAAATTCCTTATTTTATAAAGGGAAAAAGGTCAAATATACCCCTAAACATTGCAAAAAAAATTTGATATATCCTCCATTAAAATTTTAACTTACCAATGCCCTTGTCATCCAAGTATTGGGCCATATATACCCATGTTGTCAAATTTTGGGTCATATATACCCCTGTTGTCAAGTTTTAGGTCATATATACCCTTGTTGCTGTTAATTACTTTGCTAAAAATTTCCAACCCCTTTTTCCTTTTTAAAAAAAAATCATATTTCCACATCACTTTTTAATTGTCATATTTCATATAATTAAATTCACCCCTTCTTCTACACATTAACCATCCGTCAAATGATATCATCTACCTCATAATGTCTTTGAATTTTCTCTAATTTGCTGAATTTTTTTTGTTGTGTTTTTTGATGCTTGCATAACCCCAAGAATATCAAGTAAAACATGAAAAAAGTCAAGAATGCTCCATAAAAACACAATGCACAATTGCGATAAAAATCAAGAATTAAAGTACTTAGCAACTGCAAATTATTTTAGTATTACATCAACCAACTTCTTATTTCACTCCACCGTCAATTTCAACATTAAGAATAAGAAGAATAAGGAAAATCCAAGTGAGATATTGGGATGTAGAAGTGTAAAAGAGGCAACCCATACAGAGTCAACAAAAACAAGTTGTCAATTAAGAGGACATCTTTTGTACGTACGTATGTATGTATGTATGAGAGAAATGATTACGCAAGAATTTGAAAATACAACAAAAGGATTTGGACAAATTAGAGAGAATCCAAAGAGATTGTGAGGTATATGAGGGAATTTGATGGACGTTTATTGTGTAGAAGAAGGGGTGGATTTAATTATATATGATGTTGCAATAAAAAATGATGTGGAAAATATAATTTTTAAGGAAAAAATAAAAAATGAGTTGAAAATTCCAGCAAAGCAATTAACGGCGGCAGGGGTATATAAGGCCCAAAACTTGGCAACAGAGGTATATATGATTCAAAACGTATCAACAAGGGTATATAAGGACCAAAACTTGGACGGCAAAGGCATTGATGAGATAAAAATTTAATGGAGGGTATATCTAAAAATTTTCACAAAGTTTAGGGGAATATTTGACCCTTTCCCCTTTTATAAAAGAATAAGAACCTTACTCTACCTATCCCCATTTTCTATCTTCCTATTCCCCTTCTCGGGCTCACAAGGTCGACAATATATGTATTCTAAGGTTAGATACTCCTTAAAATAGTGATATCAAGGATAAATAAACTACCAAATATGATATTAAATCCAAATAAACTCAATTCAAAATGAAAGTAAACATGTTCTTGTCCTTAACACCGGAAAGGGGGCGTTTAGCCACTAATGGACATAACCGTAATCAAGATCTTTGAATACATGATTAAATTTATTAAAAAGATAAAGTAAAGAGATATAAACCCTAAAATAAGTGTTTAGAATCCCCTACTTAATCCTTCAAGACGTACAAGGTGTATAACAACAAGTACAAGGGTCCTATTTATAGGACAAGAATTTTTGCCATTAGTGGAACAAGGGTCGCGTCGCGGAGGTCATTTCACCAAGATGGATGTCGATCCGTAGGATCATTGTTAGGGAAAACTATTTTGGGCTCCTTATGAAGCTTTTAATGAACATAAAGTTCCCCACAGCATTTCCAAGGTCCAATACGCGCTGATGACACTCAACGTGTCAAATTGTACATCGAGTCATGTCTTGTGCTTTTGTTGATCCATTACCAGCCTTGTGGTGTTGTTTCAACTTTATTTACAGCTTTTATATAATTCTTATATAATTATAATAAAGTCACCAAGAATCATATAGTATCAAACACAACTTATTAGAGCTCAAAACAGCACAACATCCATAACGGCAAACTAGAAACTCGAGCTAAGACTAGGCTTGCCCACGTTGATCTTTAACTTATTGTTTTTACTCATGGCTTGATTAAATTGACCCTTGGGCATTATAAACAAGTTATTGCACACATAATTACATAATAAAACCATAAGTAACTCTTTTAACATTTTGAAGTCTATTGAGATCAACTAGAACGACATCTATCTCAATCTAGTAACACTTGTTTCCTCGTCTCGACTCTAATTGATCAATTTAAATCCAAACTTGTTTGAAAACACCTTTAAACATTGTAATAACATACTTTAACACTTAGTTACTTTTTTATATCATCATTAACCCATTAAGCACTCAAGTTGTCCTAAACATAAGTCTAAATAAGCTATGATAAGAACACTAAAGTGCATAAAACCACCTCAGATCACCACCCACACTTAAAGTTTTGTTCATCCTCGAACAACTCTTTACAATAAGCATCATAAGATGAGGTGACATCACACTTCTACTACAAGCAAGATAGTCAAGATAGTACTACAATGACTACACAGAATGCAAGGTCTACGCTAATCATATTACAAACACAATTGACAGTTAAAGAATACTATTCCAAAACATCCTAACCCAAGAATTGATTCACCTAGTTGGCAAACTCATACATTTGTCCAATCAAAGACTTCCTACAAATCACCTAACTATCATCAAACATGTGCCCTTACCACAAGACAGTTACCCATAATTACTCATATAAATGAAATTTGTAACACAATGTGTAAAAGAATCCAGTTACGCTAACTCTCATAAAGAATTGACAAGTTACACATAATAAACCATAGGCTTTCCCTTAATATAGTACTCCACTAATATCAGAATGTTGAATCTTAGGTTCAAATCGCTCTTTAAGGGTTGTAATGTAGGCTAAGAAATGAGTAGGATCTATTCTTGCCTGTAATAGTAACTATCTTCCCTAAGCACTTTAATACATCACACATGTCATTCAGATCATCTTTAATAACCACTTTACACCCCTTTTTTCTACCCCATTCTTTTGTTTTACTCATTTTATTATGCTCACTTACATACACTATGGTGGGAGTACTCTATGTACAACTTATTCAATTTGAATTTTTTTTATACTTTTTATTACTCAACTGCCCACCACAACACATATCACTTTTTTTAACACCCATAGCTATAACTTAGGGGCTTCAATTTCTCCTTTCCCTTCTTGAATCTACAACTCAACTTAATTCATTTTCAACTAAAGCGCTTAGGAGCTTGGATCAAATTAAGTTGAAACAAATAAAGGGATTGGGCTACATATGAGGCTTTTAAAGAAAAAGCTAAATGATCAATGGGGGTTAACTAGGATTATACACAAGGGTAGGTCTGAAAAGGGGTATGAACATGGTTATCAAGGAAATGCCTATATCATCTCCTAAATCAACACTCTTTATTTTTCTTTGTACACATACCATGTAAGTTCTAGACATCACTTGCAATAAGGAATATGCAAACACCTTACACACATAAGGAACATGATCAATTCTAGTAGGATCATCATAGACTCGAACCAAACAATCACATGAATTCAACATTAAGACAACAAGTACACGAGTCATAAACATGAGCCGAGGAATCTAAAATGTAGCAATTCACACAATCAACATGCTCTTACCACCAAAACACTTGCATTATGTAATCACATATAGCACCATCAAGAACATCCCACGCTTACAAAATTTTAAAAATTACTCCTAATATGGGAATTTCCCCATCCCACACTTAAAAATCTACTTTGTTCCTAAAGTAAAGTTAAAAGGTAGAGATAGAAATACTCCTTGAGGCCTCTAGGCCTAGCTAGTAGCATATTTACACATCAAGGGGATCTGGGGACCCTATACTTAGTCTTCGACATGCTCCTTAGCTCAGGTTTCTTGGTACTCCTACTTCCCATCAACCTGTGACTCAACAAAAAAAAACTAGTAAAGTAAAAATACTAAAAATAAAACATACCTTTACTTGGGTTTTCTCCCAAGAAGCACCAAATTTAGTGTCGTAGCACGACCCATATTAACTTTTTCCTCTACCTTGAGGATATGAATTTTATCCCCAACCTCACATCCATCCTTTTGATTTGCACATAGGTTGGTGGTACAAAGATGAAGAAACTGAGTAATAGATGGTTCATAGTAAACCACTCGGCCTTGAAGTGAGGTGTGTTCATATGTTTCTTAACTGGTGCTAAATCAAGAATATAGGATTCTTGTTCCCCATCTTCACACACTTCCCTTATTTTAGATGATTCCATAGATAAGAAATCATCTAAACATAATGTAGAAAAGTTCTTTGAGTGAAGCACAACCAATTCGACTTCAAAATTTACACAATCCACAACACACTTACTTTTATTCATTTTTCAATTTCAGTCTCACGAGAAAGATGACAACTGAATGGCTGAAATTCTTGTGTTTTTCTCTACCTCTGTGGAGAAGGTGGTGTTGGTATCTTCTAAACCTATTCAACAACTTTAGTTTTTTAGTACTCAGATTTTTTTAAATTACCAACAACTTTGTCTGCAATCAGTTGGGAGTCGACTCTGCATGTACCTCCTTTTTTGTCTTTGGAGGTTCTTCATTGATCGCTTTAACATTCATCAAAGTAATTTCCTTTACTTGTTCATAAGGTTCAGTGTCACTTGGAAAATCACCTTGAGACCTAGCATTTTGTGCCTGCTGCATTTTCCCAACCTGCATCTCCAAGTTCTTTGTGGCCACCGGCTGGGTCTTTAATCCCACCTGTTGGCTTTCCATGTTTTTTGCCAACTATGCATGAGACATTAAATATTGTTTTAGCATCTCTTCCCTATTATTAGTTTGAGTTGAGGACTTGTTATTCTGAACTTATTGTTGTTGGTAGTTCCATGATTGAATTGGTGGCTGAGTCTACCACATTTGATAGTAGGAGTTTGCATAATATTGCCTTTGAGCATAGCCTATAAACATTACAGAATCGGGATTGACAGCATACACGGCTGCAGAATAACTACTATTGCCACAAACCATACACCAACTTATGGTCAGCTCAACAGATATGACAATATCTACCTCATATTATGAAGGTCCCATCCATGCGCTTCCATTAAAATCTGAACAATAATCCTCAGAATGGGGTCCCCCACAAAATAACAAAAAAAATCATTAGTCAAAAATCATCTATCCCACGCTGATATATCAAGAAGTGTAAGAGATAAAAAAGTAAAAGAAACTAAAATAAAAATTACTAAACTATGTAACACTCAATATAGCTAAACTAAAAACAAGAAAGTTGCATATTTACAAATCCCTAGCAATGGTGCCAAAAACTTGTTGCGCTGAAGCGCATACGCAAATGTACGTGGTCTCACCAAGTAATAAAGTGGCCTTAAATAAAGCCCAATAGCAATCCCTTAGATACTTGTGTTAAATGAATATCAAATTGTAGTTTAACAATTGAGATTAACTAGTGCAGCATAGACCAAAGAGTTTTGAAAGTTTATAAACTAAATGTAAACTAAAATAATATGGGAAAGTAACGACTTTGGACAATCAATGGATGAAAACCTGGGGTTAAAGTACTACAAACAATTATACAACTCTATTGAATTTCATTCATTAGATTACTTATATTGGTTTTTGATTCGTAGGGTTTATCATATGATCATGGTCTCCCAACCTCTAACATTCTACCTAATTGGACATTATAACTACATCATTGAGCGGGGATATAATAATTCATTTAGACACATTAAGATATCATCCTACATGTGAACTAAGAAAGTCTTCTAGGTATATCTGTATCGTAGTCACTAATTCAAATTCCTTATTTAATAAAAGAATAAGAACTTTACTCTACTTATCCGCACGTTCTATCTTTCTATTCCCCATCCCGGGCTCACAAAGTCAATAATATATGTATTCTAAGGTTAGATACTCCTTAAAATACTCATATCAAGGATAAATAAACAACCAAATACGATAATAAATTCAAAATAACTCAATTCAAAGCAAATGTAAACATGTTCTTGGCCTTAACCCCGGAAAGGGGCATTTAGCCACTAATCAACATAACCGTAATCATGATCTTTGAGTACATGATTAAATTTATTAAAAAGCAAAAGTAAATAGATATAAAACCTAAAATAATTGTTAGAAGCCCCTCCTTAATCCTCCGAGACTCCAAGGTGTATATCATCCTACATGTGAACTAAGAAAGTCTTCTAGGTATATCTGTATCGTAGTCACTAATTCAAATTCCTTATTTAATAAAAGAATAAGAACCTTACTCTACTTATCCGCACGTTCTATCTTTCTATTCCCCCTCCCGGGCTCACAAAGTCGATAATATATGTATTCTAAGGTTAGATACTCCTTAAAATACTCATATCAAGGATAAATAAACAACCAAATACGATAATAAATTCAAAATAACTCAATTCAAAGCAAATGTAAACATGTTCTTGGCCTTAACCCCGGAAAGGGGCATTTATCCACTAATCGACATAACCGTAATCATGATCTTTGAGTACATGATTAAATTTATTAAAAAGCAAAAGTAAATAGTTATAAAACCTAAAATATTTGTTAGAAGCCCCTCCTTAATCCTCTGAGACTCCAAGGTGTATGATAATAAGTACAATGGTCCTATTTATTGGACAAGGTTCTTTGTCGTCGGTGGAACAAGGGTCGCATCGCGGGGGTCATTTCACCGGGATGGGGGTAGTGCCATGGGATCATCATGATGGAAAACTTTTCTTGGACCCTTAGGAATCTGTTCATGCATAGAACGTGTCCATAGACATTTCCAAGGTCCCACACATGCTGGTAACACCCAACGTGTCAAATTTTACGTTGAGTCATGTCTTGTGCTTCGGTTGATCCATTACCAGCCTTGTGGTGTTGTTTCCACTTGAGTTCACGATTTTATATCATCATAATAAAATTACCAATCATCCTACAACATCAAACACCACGTATTATATGTCAAAATATCACAACATCCATAACGGCGAACTAGAAACTCGAGCTAAGACTAGGCTTGCCCATGTTGATCTTTAACTTATAGTTTTGACTCTTGGCTTGATTCAACTGACCATTAGGAATTATAAACAAGTTTTTCCGCACATAATTACACAATAAAATCATATGGAACTCATTTATCACCTTATAATCCATCGAGATCAACTAGAACGACACCTAGCTCAAGCTAGTAACACTAGTTTTCTCATCTAGACTCTAAATGATCAATTTGAATCCAAACTTGTTTGAAAACACCTGTAAACATTGTTATAACATACTTAAACACTTGAATACTCATTTATATCATCATTAACATATTAAGCACTCAAGTTGTCCTCAAAATAAGGCTAAATAAGCTAGGATAACAACACTAAAGTGCATAAAACCACCTTAGATCACTGTGCATGATTAGAAACCTCAGAAAAAGATCTGTTAGAAGAAACTAAACTTTTTATAGCATGCAAAGGGGAAGTCTCAATACCCCCAAAATAATTGAACCCGCTCACACTCAATCGACAAAATAGATGTAGTATGCCTAGCCTTCTCATGAAATCGAACCTCATATTCTGCAATATCCACAGAACACTTATCCAACCTCAAGAATTGATATCTCATATTATCTATAAAACTATGAGGCATATACTTTTCAAAGAAGACCTTAGAGAATGAGTCCATGTCAATGGGAGAGATCCAGTTGTCCTGGAATCTAGATGACCTCTTCACCAGTATTAAACAGTCAAATACAATTTAACAGTATTGTAATCCAAACCATGAGTCTCAACTTGGCCTAAATTCTAGAGCCTATCCTTACAACTAACCAAGAAATCACAAGAATCCTTACTCGACGCACCATAAAACCTAGGCAGAGTCAGCCGCAAGAATCTACCCAATATCTTACACTCCTCAATAGACATATTTGGCTAGGTGACAACTAGATGAGCAACTACAATCTATGAAACCATCGGTATAAGAGGGATTGTAACTCTAGGATCCACATCTATAGGATGCACCCCCTTCCTCAGTACCACTCTAATCCATAGACTATACAACAACAACAACAACAACAAGACCAGTGTATTCCCATATAGTGGAGTTTAGGAAGGTTAAAATGTACGCAGTTGATACTGCTACCTCCCAAAAAGTAGAGAGGTTGTTTATGATAGACCCCCGACTCAAGATAAAGAATAGTAAACAAAATTCATGATAATATATAAAGCATGATGGGTGGCTAAACAGGAGTAAAGAATATGAAATAGTAAAATAGAACTTAGAGCAATACAAAATAGGGGAACTAAGAGGCATAAGCAATAAGCAATAAGAGATAAGATATAAGAAATAAGGAATAGGACACCCGCCTAGTAGTAACCTCCACTCATAGACTAAAGCCACCCACCACACCCAAACTCTTCTGACAAGTGGCTCCTACCTATTGACACAGTCCTATGATTACTAACCCGGCTAAACAGGGACTCTCCTAACTACTTTCTATAACCCACACGCTCACCCTAGCCTTCTACCCCTATCCGCGACCTCCACACCTTCCTATCAAGGGTCATGTCCTCAGTAAGCTCAAGATGCTCTATGTCATGTCTAATAACTTTCATCCTGTATTTCTTTGGCCTGCCTCTACTCCTCCAGAAGCCATCCAAAACTAACCTCTCACACCTAAGAACAGGGGCATCTGTGCCCTTCCTTATCATATGCCCAAACCATCTCAGCCTTTCTTCCCGCATCATGTCCTCCATTGAAGCCACTCCCAACTTCTCCCGAATAGTCTCATTTCTAACTCTATCCCCTCTAGTAAGCCCACACATCCAGTACAACATTCTTATTTTTGTTACCTTCAATTTTTAAATATAGGAGTTCTTGGCAGGCCAACACTCTACTCCATACAGCATGGCTAGACGGACTGCAACTCAATAGAATTTGCCTTTAAGATGAAGGGACACCTTCCTATCACACAACACTCCTGAGGCGAGCCTCCACTTCATCTAGACCTCTCCAATACATTTAGCGACATCCTCATTAATCTCTCCATTCCCCTGAATCATAGACCTGAGATACTTAAAACTATCCCCCTTACAAATATCTTGGGAATCCAACCTTACCACTACTTCATCCTCCTGCCTCAAGTCAGTAAACTTGCACTCCAAATACTATGTCTTGGATCGACTCAACCAGAACCCCTTAGATTCCAAGTTTTGCCTCCATACCTCCAATTTTTCATTTATACCCCCCATCTCATCAATCAGCACTATATCATCCATAAATAATACACACCATGTCACCTCACCTTAAATACTCTACGTCAACACATCCATCACCAACACAAACAGGAAAAGACTAAGAGTCGAACCCTGATGCAACCTGGTCATGATCGAAAAATGCTCTGAGTCTCCTCCTGCCATTCTCACTCTAGTCTTCCCTCCATCGTACCTATGCTTAATATCTCTCATGTATTCCACCGGGATCTCTTCCACCTCCAAGCATATCCAAAGAATATACATAGGGACTTTGTCATATGCCTTTTCCAGGTCGATGAACACCATGTGCAAATCCCTCTTTCTTTCCCTATACTACTCCGCTAATCTCCTCACCAGGTGGGTTGCCTCTGTCATTGAGCGACCAGGCATAAAACCAAACTGATTCTCCAAAATGGACACTATCTTTCTCAATCTTCACTCAACCACCCTCTCCTAAATCTTCATACTATGACTCAACAACTTAATTTCCCTATAGTTGTTGCAACTATGAATGTCACCCTTATTTTTATATAACGGAATCATCGTACTCTATCTCCGGGCCTCAGGCATTCTTGCAGTCTTCAAAATATCATTAAATAAATCAGTCAACCACCTTAAGCCTTCCCCACTAGTAAACTTCCAAAAATCCACTAGAATCTCATTGTTCCCCATCCTCCTACCCCTTTGCATTCTACGGATAGCCTCCCTGACCTCCTCCACCTTAAAACGTCTAGAGTAGCTGAAATAACGGCTTTCCTCCGAGTGATCTAGCTCTCCTAACTCAATGCCTCTGTCTCCCTCCTCATTCAAAAGTCTATAGAAATACTTCTGCCATCTCTTCTTAATATGAACATCTTTCACCAGAACTCAACCATCCCCCCTTAACGCACTACACTTGGTCGAGATCATGACCCTTCCACTCCCTAGACTTAGAAAGCCTATACAACCTCTTTTCCCTACCTTTCTCCTCTAATATCGTATACAAGCTCTCAAATACTGCTATCTTAGTAGCCATAACTTCTAACTTAGCCTCCTTCCTTGCTACTTTGTAAACTTCCCTATTCACCCACTTCTCCTCTTCATCTTTACTCTCAATCAACTTAACATACATCCCCTTCTTAATCTCCACTTTCTTCTTAACTTCTTCATTCTACCACCATTCCCCTTTATGCCTTCCTGCCCGCCCTCTCGAAACACCCAACACTTTTTTAGCATTCTCTGTGATGGAGCTAGTAGCCTTATCCTATTTAACATCCACATCCCCCCTACACTCTCACATTTTCAACCCCGCTAGCCTCCTATATTTATGTTTTAATAATGACAAACTAATAAGTGGATCTCAGCAGGATATTGGAAGACTACTAATGATGGAAGGATGTCTCAAACACCCAACACTTCTCTAGTAGTCTCTGTGATGTAGCTGGTAGGCTTATCCTATTTAACATCCACATCCTCCGTACACTCCCACACCCTCAACCCCGCCACCTTCTCTCCTATCTTCAGCGCACTAACTGGTGTCAAACCACCCCACTTAATTCTAGGTTGACCCTTCCCGACCCTTCTCTTCTGTCTATTCTTGATAAATAAGTCCATCACTAGAAACCTGTGCTGGGTTGAAAGATGCTCACTCAAAATAACTTTACAGACTATAGGCCATAAGATAATACACGACCAACTAGTCCTAAAAGCTGAACCAATGCATCCTTGTGCACTTAATAAGAAGTAAAACTTGATGAGGGCTAGACTGGTCCTTCACCCACCACTAGCTAGATTGGAGAAATCTCTGGCGCAGGTGTATGAATAGAGTCTGGTAAAGGCTCCCTAACCTGAACTTTGTCTGGGGATACATCCCTTGGTTTTCCTTAATCTCTAGTTCGTCCATGGACTACAATAGGTTCCAAAGTCAAAGACTAGGGGTCCTCATCTTATTAGCGATAACGCGTTTCCTAGCCATTTGCGAAAGAGTGATACTAAAGGAATCTTTAGATACCAACTCAGACTCTTAGGAAAAAATAAGTGAAATAAGTGAAGACCTCCTAAGAATATCCTATAGCCTGCTAAAGATAAGAAACAAACACATTCATTCTGATCTGTGGAACTTTATTAGACATTTTCTCTTATACCAACAATATCAGTGAACCTGGCACTCGGATACCAATTTTTCACGACTTGATTTCTGATTCATGATGGCACCTACTTTATCTCAATAGTAGGTAAGCCAAATTGTAGTTTGGAGCTATAAGCAATAGACTAATTTGGTGAAAAATAGAATAAATGTTGAAAGATCTACAAGTAAGAATTACAATGATAAATAAAGTAATAATGATAATATGAAAGATAGATAAGATAACAATACCATCCCACAACCTAGTAGTATCGATACAAGAGCCACTAATGAAAGAATATGAGCTATAATAGTCATATATAGATCAATCTCAAATAATGAAAGACTAAACCAAAGTGGAAGAAGGAGAAAAAGTCAACTCCAGCTCTGAGAGATCACCCTGTCTCCAAACTCTAATCAACACTATCATAGTATCAGTGACAACTACTAGTACTCAGATCTGCACTAAAAAGGAATAGAAGTGTAGCATGAGTAGAAAAGTCATGTGTACTTAATAGGCATCATCAAATGACTGATATAAATGATAATATATATGTAATAACAATGCAAGATAAATAATCTAATTCTAGGTAAGAGGAAAAACTTAAAATAACAATCCAAATGCTAAAATTAAAAATATTGAACAACCATAATATGAAAGAAAACATAACTAATACTAAAAATTGGACCCCATAAGCCAGTAAGTACAAAAAAATAAATAAACCAATGAGGGTCTATATAATCCCAAAGGGTGAAATCAAGGAGAAGTAATAACCAAAAATCATCCTAAGTAACCATATCATGAAATCATAATCACGAATCTTTCCATATTGCAACATACCATAAATAACCTCTCAATACAAAACATGAACCAGAACTCTGTTCATCATCATCATTTTCCATAATTAAAGAAAAGCTCATATCATCAATTATTGGAATTGAATTGGAACTCAGGTCATAAATCGTCAGACTTGAACCGGAACTCATAAAATCATAAATTATCAGACTTGAACCAAACCTAGCAGTAACTCCTAAGTTCCAATCTATCATAAACATCATGTAACCAACCTTTTCAATATCCCAATATATGATTAAAAGGGTAAAGGACGCCTATAAAATCTACAAGGAGTAAATGATAGACTTGGCCTCTGGTGGGTCGGATGGTCCTACTTCTAATCCCTGAAATTAGTTCTGAGGAAAATTCTACCATAAGATAGTATAAGGAATCTAAATTCACTTCTAGATATTAAATGAACCATATTTAGTTCAAAGATAGCAATTCTAACCAAAGCATGAGTAACTAAGTCAATTACTCCTAGTTTATAGTTCCTAAGTAGGCTTAATGATCCAAAATAAACTAATTATGCCTCCAACACCTAATTTCCAATCTATATCTACCACAACATCATAAGTATACTCCAACTAGACCAATCAAAAAGAATGGTAAACCTAGCCTACCTAGAAGCCAAAGAAAGCCCGATGAAATCTACTAAATCGATGATTTTCCCTTTCAAGAAGCCTTTGCACGCTGTCTTTGATTTTTCCTTGGGTGACTGCTTCTTGGAGATGTCCTTCTATAACTTTTTTTGTGACTTTGGTTCCATTGTACCTGTATGACAAAAGGTTATCATCAATTTTGAAAAATTTGAATAAGTGAGTTTTGAATGGACTAACCTCTAATGGGGAAGTCTTGAGCACCTATTTTAGTTAAAAACATGGTTAGTGAGGGTCAAATGGATTAAATTAGGACCATTGATTAAGTTTGATATTCGTTAAGTGTCAGTGTATTCTGCGACACAATCTACAATTGTGCATCTGACCTACTATAGAAGATTGGTCTTATGGGGCGCCAAATGTAATCTCTGAAGAGTTCATTAGATGAACACATCTCATGATCGAATCATCAGCTATTAATGTCTCTCCTAAGTTTCCACTCTCCATATGGTTTTTTCACTCTTGAAATTATGTGAAAAATGGGAGAAAATAAGGCTAATTAGGGAATTTAATGGCTCCCATGTGATGCTAAAGCAGGCACTGGCAGCTTTAGCAGTCACCACTAAATCTCCCATGTGTATCAAAAGCACACAAGATAGTGCTAAAGAGGTATGCATTTTTCCAGTTAGTTTACCGCTTAAGCGGCTCTCTGGGTAGGCCAGTCTACTAAAGTGCCTAGCTGGTTGCTTAAGAAACCTCCCCTAAAGTACCGAAAGGGATATTTTAGTGGATACACCACATGGAGACTTGGAATTTTCCAAGTCTCCACCGGCCATTCGAGATTCATCTGAAATTAGTAAATGTAAAAAACTATGCTACCCTATCAAATTCAATACCTAGACTTAATGGGCATAATTGAAATATCCACTTGAGGTTTTTACGAAGAAAAGTAGGTCCCACACCTAAGTGCCAGTTTTATCAATTAAGGCCAATATCCTGGAGTGAGTCTGAAAGCCATGGGACCCAAATGAAAGTCCCTCTATCCTAAATTTGTCATTCTAGATTTATTAGAACTGTCAGAATTGGCATATGAGGTTGTTTGAATAAAGTTTTTGCCTATTAGACAATTCTTACCAAAGAAGACTTCAAAATAGGAAATTGACTCTAAGAACTAAACAAATTGCACAATAACTAAACTTTTAGCTCTAGCAAGTCATAAATGACTTAGGACAACTATAGTTTCATGACCCAAGACTACTCCCTAGTCGTAACATGATGCTTAAGGATAAAAGTTCCCCAAGATAACCCATTATCTAATACCAGTTGCGAGCACTGAATAAAGATAATAAAACCACATGTGCAGAATATAAACTGATAAAATACTATCAATGGAAGTACTAGAATACATATAAAATGACATTATTTAAGTATCTGATAAATACTGGAAACAAGGCTATCTGTTTGAGACAACTGAATAATGTGAAAACCAACTGAATATCTATCTGTCTGAAAGCCTCAAAGAATCATAAGGAGTTGATGTGACAGACCCCCAACTAACTCCATCAGACTAAACATAAATAGATGCTGAAATAACGGTAAAATATGTCATATCTTCAAAGGAAAAGGACTCACCACTATTGCTGGTGGGTAATGCTGGACTATCTAATAACGGTTGGGAAACTAAGTATCCGAACATATGTTATAAGACAGCATAGTGCAAGAAAAGATTATGCAGTCATTACTTTGAATGTACTAGTATGTGAGATAAGGACTAATTGAACTACATATGGTAACTAAACATAGATGAATGAACATATAAAACTGAGAATGCAAGACCAAAAATAAAGATGTACTAAAATAATCTGAAATCTGAGTGACTAAATTATTCTTATCTGCATTACTGGATAACTAAAATCTGTAAAGCTTAACAACTGATATTTGTACGCTTGGACATACAAATCTGAATTGACCAATTTAGAATACTACACTGAGACTATGGGAGCTAATAACAACTGATATGCCCCAATATGAGCTATCGAGGTCCAACTTGTAACCCCAATTAGAATGATGTTAGTACCTTGCCAGGGTTACCAATAATAACTGACAATATGGATCCATAAGGCTGATATCCTAACGTATGATGGTATAATTCTTAATTGACGGAGGACCCATTATAATCTAAAGTGGCGCCGTAGGTCTGGAACTTATGGACTACTACTAACAACTCATGCCTAACTGACGGGGGAGTCGTCATCTCTGTGTTCACTCGGCTCTAAGTATTACTCCCAACTGAATGACACTGGTATTATTATTTATTTAACATGACATAGTACTATACTAATAAGTGCTCAGCATGAACATGATAATCTGAATCTGATAATAAAAATTATGGTCTGCTAATTTATTACTTGAAAATGGAAACATGTAAAAATACATAGGTATTGGGTGTTCATTACCCGCCAGCACAAAATGATCACAAAAATATGATAACAATGCTTAAAAAAGTGGTATGAAATTGTAGTTCAAAGACCCAAAACATCAAACATTTCAATAAATGAGTGAGAAACATGAATTTGTATATGGGAATGTGTTAAACTTAAGAGAACAACATATTTACATGGTTTAATACAAAACTTGATGATTTAGCGTGAAATCACTTGAATATGACATGGGTAATTGAAATTTTAAGAATGAAATAACTTAATTTACATGGAAAAACATTATGACGTGGCTTCAATTCAAATTCTGAAGAAGGCATGAATTAAATTCGTGATTTACATGGATAATTTAACAAGGAAGATTAAAATCCATTCTTGAATGAAAAGGGGGTTTTCGGACTCAATGGGTGGAAGGAACCTATTGATGAATACCCCAAATACCTAGAATTTCTTGACTTGTGTGGAGAGTTTGAATTTGGAGGCTTGAAAGATAACTTGATAAGAAAACTCTAATGATATTGTTCTTGAATAAGGGAAGAGTGAATGAATTGTTGTGTTAATTGACTGAAAGAAGGAAAAATAATGCCTCACTAGGGTTAAAAGTCATGGATTTGGGTGTTATAGAAGGGGAAAAGACCAAAAGGTCCCTTAACTGAAATTACAGAATTTTGTCATCAGTCAATATGAGTTAACCATATAACTCGTATGTTGAAGATACGACTAGTCCTCCTGATTCATAAGCTTGGAAAGTTCGTAGATGTTATATACTGGTCAACGTATGAGTGGTAACTTATGACTTGTAATATCTCCATACGACTTGTAGCCCCCAAATCATAACTTAGATAAAACTCACATCATCCCACACTAATATGGGTACGTCTTAGTATATTTAAATCATATCTAGCATGTACGACTCAAGGAAAAGAGTCATACCTAGAATAGAATGTTAACCAATTCACACTGTCTTTGATACGACTACATAATACAACTTATAAGGAGTCTTGACGACTTGAGGAATGATTCGTAAGGTCTCTAGAGACATAAAATATAGCGTATTACAATATTTACCCCTTGGAAACATTCGTCCTCCAATGAGATTGGTTAAGTTGAGATATTAAAGAAACTGAGATCGTATACTGATTATTCATAGACTGAATCATGATTAGACAACTTAGTCTGAGACATGATACATAGATTGAATTGATTTCATGTATACATGCAATGACATAAGAATGGTTACATAGCTAAAATAGAGAACAGGAAAGAGTTGACTTAGGAGAATCATTACCTCAAGTTGAGTCAGAATTCATAGATAAAATATGAGGGTACTTGGCTCGCATATCTGCTTCTGCTTCCCAAGTAGCTCTCTCAACAGACTTATTTCACCATAGAACTTTCATAAAAGGAACCTCTTTATTCCTTAACCTATGAATCAGACGGTCAAGGATGTCAACTGGAATTTATTCAAAGGAAAGACTATCTCTCACATCCATACTTTCTAAGGGCACGACTAAATCTAGGTCACCAATACATTTCTTTAACAAAGAGACATAAAACACTGGATGCACCGACGCCAAATCTATTGGAAACTCTAACTCATAAGCTATTTTCCCTAAACAGCTCATAATTCATTATGGGCCAATATAACGAGGATTGAGCTTTCCCTTCTTTCCAAATCTCTTTACTCCTTTCATGGAATATTTTTTTAAAGAAACCAAATCACCAACACCAAACTCAAGATCTCTTCTCCTCACTTCTGTATAAGATTTCTTATGACTTTTATCCTTAGCCTTTCAGAAATCAATAAACTTTCTCCATGGCCTCAAACACTAAATTTGGTCCTATAAAATTAGTCTCACCTTCTTCAAACCAACCATTAGGAGATCTATATCTCCTCTCATAAAGAGCCTCAAATAGAGCCATCTAAATATTGAAGTGATAGCTGTTGTTGAAGAAAAACTTAATAAAAGGTATGTGGTCATCAAAAATACCTTTAAAGTCAATAACATAGGCCTTCAACATGTAATCTAAAGTTCGAATGGTCCAATCTTCCTGACTATCTATCTGAGGATGAAAAGTATTGTAATGGACATGAGTACCAAGACCTTTCTGGAAAGCCATCCAAAAGTGAGAGGCAAACTGAATACCTTTATCTGGAATAATTGTCAGTGAAACCCCATGCAACTTAACCAACTCCCTAAGATAGAGTCCAGCATAATCATCAACTAAGTACGAAGTATGAACTTGTAAGAAATGAGTTGACTTGGTCATTATATCTATAGTGACCCTTATTGAATCATGCGGATGAGGCAACCCTATCACGCAGTCTATGTTCACCACCTCCCACTTCCAAGCGGGAATGCTAAACTCCTGAAGTGTACCACTAGGCCTTTGGTGCTCAACCTTAACCTGCTGACAATTTGAACACTTAGCCACAAACTCTACAATATCTTTCTTCATACCAAACCACCAATAGATATCCCATAAATCATGGTACATCTTAGTGGCTCTGGGGTGAATAAAATACCATGCACTATGCGCTTCAGCTAAGATTCTTTATCTTAGAATATAAAAACACAAAATAAATAGTTTTCCTAGACAACGAAGAACACCATCTCCCCCTTGGGAAAAAACCTCCACCTTCTGATCTCTAGCTACCTTCATGAACTTGATCAAATTAGGATTCCTATAGTATTTTTCTTTTACTTCGGCAACCAATGAAGATTCCAAACCATTTTAACCCATATACTACCTTCAGTTGAATCAAACAATCAAACCCTAACCTAGCAAGCTGGTGAACCTCACGGACAAATTCCTTTTTATCATCCTCAATATGAGAAACACTACCCATAGACAATCTACTAAAGTGATCCTCTACTATATTGGCCTTTCTCGAATGGTACAACACATTCATATCATAGACTTTCAATAATTCAAGCCACCCCCTCGAACGAAGATTCAAGTCTTTCAATATGATCACGTACTTTAAACTCTAGTGATCTATGAACACATCAACATGAACCCCATAAATGTAGTGCCTCCAAATATTTAAAGCGAAAACCATAATTTCCAACTCAAGATCATGTGTTGGATAATTTTTCTCATGGGGCATAGGCTGTCTAGAGGCGTAGGCTATGAATTTACCTCCCTGCATTAATACACAACCAAGACAAACTCTAGAAGCATCACAATATACTACAAACCCATCTGTGCCATCTGGTATAGTAAAAACTTGGGTAGAAGTGATTCTAGTCTTCAACTCATGAAAACTCTTCTCGCAAAAATTTGACCACTGAAATTTAACCTTATTCTGGGTTAGCCTCGATATAGGGGAAAAACTAGAAGAAAAAACCTTCAAAAAACCATATGTAATAGCAAGATAAACCCAAGAAACTTGGGATATTTGATAGAGAGATGGGTCTAAGCCAATTTCTCACAACTTAGGTCTTTTGATAATCATCTTGAATGCCATCATCAGATACAATGTGACCAAGAAAATCTACTGGCCTCAACAAAAATTTGCACTTACTAAATTTAGTAAATAACTAATGATCTCTATGGGTCTGCAACAAGACCCTCAGATGGTCTGCATGATCGTTCTCACTACGAGAATAAAGAAAGATCTTATCAATGAAGACTATGACAAACATGTCCAAGTACTTCTTGAAAACCTTGTTCATCAAGTTCATTAAAGATGCAGGGGAATTTGTTAGTCAAAAAGAGATAACTAGGAATTCAAAGTGACCATACCAAGTTCTGAAGGTTGTTTTCAGAATGTCACATTCTCTGACTCTAAGCTATGATAGTCGGATCTGAGTTTTATCTTAGAGACGTAACTTGAACCCTGAAATTGGTTGAACAAGTCATCAATTTCGAGAAGATAATACTTATTCTTAATGTTTATTTTGTTCAAATGACGGTAGTTGCTGCACATTCTGAGAGAACCATCTTTCTTTCACACGAATAAAAGTGGAGCACCCCATAGTGAAACACTAGGCCTAATGAAAACCTTATCTAAGAGATCATTTAACTGGTCTTTTAGTTCCTTAAACTTAGCTTGAACCATTCTGTAAGGTGGAATAGAGATAAGATGGGTATCTGGAAGGAGATCTATTTTGAAGTCTATCTCTCTTTTGGGAGGAACCCTGGGAAAATCCTTTAGGAGAATATCTAAAAATTCCCTTACTACTGAAACTGACTCAAGACTCAAAGTTTCAAAGTTTTGGTCCTTGACTTAGACAAGATGGTAAATGCACCCCTTAGATATTATCTTTCTTGCCTTAAGATAGGAAAAAAACTGACCCTTAAGCACGAAAGTACTACCTATTCATTTGATAATTGGTTCATTGGGAAACTGGAACTGGATAATTCTATTCCTATAGTCAACTGAGGAATAACATGAGTGGAGCCAATCTATGTCGAGAATGACATCAAAATCAGTCATCTCTAACTTTAAGAGGTAAACTAAAGTTACTTTCTGGGACACTCTGACCGGGCAATTTTTGTATACCCGTCTAGCTATGATGGACTTACCCACTGGGGTAGACACTAAGAAAGGATTTATTAATATTTTGAGACTGACACCAAAGTCTACAACTATATAAGCAGTCATAAAATAAAGTAAATATCTAGGGCCTAACAAGGCATAAACATGCATATGGAAAACTTAAAACATACCTGTAACATCATCAAGAGAACTCTCCTGCTCATGATGAGTCTGGATAGCATAGAGTCTGTTCTGGCGCTATCCACTGATGGCACTGGAAGTGGCACCCTACTGAGTCGGGCGACCTACTGGTGCTGGTGAAAAATTAGTCTAACCCTATTAGGAACCATTTATACATGTCCACATACCCACAGGGAAATCCTTGATAACTCTCAACTTACACGTTAGTTTAGGTGCAAGGCGTTTATTGTCAATATAATTAACCAACTATAAGTCGAGGTCAAATCCACAAGGAACAATGTGAGTGGCGATTAAATTAGTTCAAATTAAAGTTACTTGCTAAATTCAAATATATTATACAAATGTTTTAAGGATTTTGAATGTTTTCAAAAGTGTAAGACAATTCTTGGGCTTCTAAAAGACTAATTCAAGACTAAGAATAATTAGAGCATAATCAATTAAGAATAGATCTTTGGGCTATACTTTACTATAGGCAACTAGTGTGTAGGTACATTAAAATCAACTTCAAATCTTATCTAAGGCATGCTTGGGTACACTCATTAGGGATTTCGATACTAGTCTTTCAACAAAGCATCAAACTATCACCCACAGATTCATTCCAATACCTCGTGGGTGTGATCAACCAATAATCACAAAGCCTCAATTGGCCATCCTTATTTCTAGGCTGATGTCCAAGATATAGAAATTAAACATTTTATCCTTATTTGTAAGGCCATAAAAAGGGAATAACTATTATCTATCTTATTGTTCACAAATGCTCATGTCACCTACATCTCTCTTTCAAAGATGATGTAGGATCTAGACTACCCACATTCCTCTTTCAAGGATGATGTGGGGTTTCGAGAAATTAAGGCTTTCACAAATAAATTCCACTTTACAATCAAACATATATGAAACCCAACAACATTAACTAAGAATTAAACCTAATAATCTCAACCCATACACTCTTGCACCCTATTCAAACATAACCCCAAGAGGAATAACTAGCCACTCATAATGATAATAAATAAAAATATACCAAAATCTCAAACAATTAGATTCATGAAAAATAAAGAGAATGCAAACCAAACTTTACATTCCAATAAATCTTCAATGGAAATTTTCTAATCCTTCACATAGGAGTTACTCTCATGAAATCTTAGCTCAAGGTTAGTACAAATGTTTTCTCCAAGCTCCCAAGAGATGAGATAAAAATCAAAGATGAAAGATAGGATAATGATGGGAAAAAATGAGCTAAAAACCCTTATGTGAGCCCCAATTCCATATTTTTTTAATATTACAAAAATTCCCTTGAAACTTTTTTACTTTACCGCGATTGCGACCTTATCACTGCGTTCGCGACTCCCGCGATCGTGACTCCCGCGATCGCCCTCTAGTTGACTTATTGACTGGTTGCGATTGCAACCCTTAAGCCGCGATCACGGTAACTGAGGGTCATTTCTTAGGTTTGATTTCTAGCATTTGGCTCTTTACTTTCATATTTAACCTTTTTTGACTTGAATGACTTGCTCATCTTTCCTTTTTAACTTTTCCTATACAAATGAGCATAAAGTAAGATATTAACATAAAATCAAAGAAAAATCATGGTAATTTAGACTTAAAGGGTGCTAGAAAATCCTAAAATTGACTACTTATCAATCCCTTACCCTATGTACTGGTTTTCCAAATCCAAAACACCCATCACTGTCTGATCTGCACTCACCCTGATGATTCTTATCATACTTTCTATAGAGTAAGTTAGTACGGCCATTGTTCATACTACCTAGAGACTTAGAGACTGATGATCTATCCTGACTGTCCTTCCTGAACTTAGGCACTAGCGCACTAGCTGAAGATAGAACTAGGGCTAAAAATTGTATGCATAACTGGGAATAGTTATCACCTTCTGACCTTGGCTGAGAAAAGTTGAAACTACTTATCCTTGCCCTCTTATTCTCTTTTTTCCTTCCTTAAGCTTCTCCTTCTCAATCTGCTGAGCATGAACCATAAGTCTAGAAAGGTCCATATCCTTAGTCAACATGGTGACTTTATGCTCCTTGACTATGTTTTCATACACACCGGATACAAACTTACTCATCTTGGACCTAGAATCAGCCACCATAGTAGGAGCATACCTCACCAACTGTGTGAACTTAAGAGAGTACTCCTTCAAACCCATTCTTCCCTGCTTAAAATTTACGAACTCCTGAACCATAGCTTCCCTCAATGATTGTGCGAAGAACCTATCTACTATAGCCATGGAAAAATTTTCCCACTCCATCGGCCCTGGCTCAACACCTCTATCCTCCTTCCACTGCTTGAACTAGGTGTGAGGTACTCCCTGCAACTGGTAAATAGCTAAGTCTGCACTTTGACTTGAAGTGACTCCCATGATGTCAGTCACTATTTGCACAACATCAAAAAACTCTTGCGGATCCTCCTCATACTCAATCTAGAAAATAAAGGGAGATTCATCTGAGTGAAATCTCAAATTCTAGCTGCAGGAATATTCACCACTGGATAGGCTGGGGCAATAACCTGCTTGTTGTTCTGAGCAGTTATAGAATGGGCTAAGGTCGTGAAAGTGGCCCTGAACTCGGTGTGGGAGACATGATTGTTCAGAGGATCTTCCTGAATAGGTGGTGGTATGGGTTGATCCCTGTTCCTCCTTCTTTTGTTTCTTCTAGGTGGCATTGTCTATAAATAGAATGAAGGAGGACTTAGAAAAAGGAATTCAATAGAGCTCATGCTCTTTTGCACGACTTGAACACTGAAAGAAGAGAGACTTTCCTAAAAATGTCTCATATCCCTTTTGTCCATAAGTGTGGCATGTTTCACACCAATGCACAAGAATCTATGTAATGTGGCTTTCAGACTCCCTAGGAAACTTTAAAGCCTTAGGCTCTGATACCAAGTTTTGTCACAACCTGAGACTACCCCTAGTCGTAACACGGTGCTTAAAGCCACAAGTTCCCTAAGATAATCCATGATTCGGTACCTTCTATGAGCACTGAATAAAGATAATAAAACCATATGTGCGGAAGATAAACTGATAAAATATTGTCAATTGAAGTATTAAAGTATATATAAAATGACATTACTAAAGTATCTGATAAATACTGGAAATAAGACTATCTGTCTGAGACAACTGAATAAATTGAAAACCAACTGAGTGTCTATCTGTCTAAAATCCTCTGAGAATCATAAAGAGTTGATAGAAGTACAGTTGTAAGACCTAGAGCAGAACGAACCTCAGTTACCGCAATCACGATATTAGTGCAAGGCGGTCATCATCAATATAATTACCCAACTTTGAGTCGGGGTCAAATCCACGAGGAATAATGTGAGTTTTGATTAAACAAGTTCAAAATTAAAGTTACATATTAATTTCAAACACATGGTACAAGTATTTTGGGGGATTTTGAATATTTTCAAAAGTGTAAGACAATTCTTGGGCTTCTAAAGGACTAATTCGAGATTAACAATAATTAGAGTGTAATCAATTAGGAATGGATCTTGGGATTATGTTTTCTTATGAGAAAACTAGTGTGAGAAGATATATGAAAGATAGAATCCAATTTAATTAATGCATGAGTGGGTAGGCTAGGTTTGGGGTTTCGGTGTTAGTCTTTCAGCAAAATACCAAAATCATGGATTCTTTCGAATTCCTCATGGGTGTTGACATTCTAATCAACCCAAAAGCCTCAATTTAACTTCCCTATTTCTTAAGATGATGTTAAAGAGATAGCAATTCCATATTTTTTCTTATTTCTAAGACAACAAAATGGGAATAACTACTATCTACATTATTGTTCATATATGTTTATGTCACCTATATCCCCTTTTCAAGGATGATGTAGGATCTAGACTACCCATACCCCTCTTTAAAGGATGATGTGGGAATTTTAGGGAAAATTGAGGTTCTCACCGATAATTTTCATTTTGTATTCAAACATTTGTGAAACCCATCAACATTAACCACAAATTCAAGCTAACAATCAATATCCAAACACTGGCACCTTACTCAAACATAATCCCAAGAGGTGGATCTAGAAAATCATAAAGATAATAAATACAAATATACCAACATTTCCATCAAAGTTATTCATTAAAAATAAAGAGAGGGAAAACCACACTTTAAAATCCAATGAATCTTCAATGGGTGATGCCAAATCTACACTTTGGAGTTCCTCTAATTGATTTTTGTCTCAAATTAGTACAAATTTAAGCTCAAAGCTCAAAAGAAAACAAAACCCTACAACTAAGCTAAGTTGATGACGAAAGATGAATAATGGATAAAGACGGCAAAAAATGAGCTAAATACCCTTATTTAAGCCCCAATTCCATATTTTCCAAATATTATCAAAATGCCCTTGAAACTTTTCCGCTCTATTGTGATTGCCACCTCTTCACCGTGTTTGCGACTCACGCGATCATGGTAGTCATATAGCATTCTCCCTCCTGCTGACTTGTTGACTGATCATGATCGCGTCCCTCAAGCCGCAATCGCGATAACTGAGGGTCAATTTTTTGGCTAATTTCTAGCATTTGGCTCTTTTCTTTCATATTTAACATCTCTTTGACTTGAATGACTTTCTCATCTGCAATTTTAAAATTGTCATACATAAATGAGCATCAAGTAAGAGATTAACACAAAATCAATGGAAAAGCATGGTAATTTAGCTTAAAAGGTGCTAGAAAATCCTCAAATTTATAACTTATCATGGGATAGACCCCCGACTAACTCCGACTATCTTAACATAAATAAATTCTAAAATAATGCTAAAATATTTCATGGCCTTGGTGGAAGAGTACTCACTACTATTGTTGGGTAATGTTGGACTGTCTATGAATAGCCGAGAAACTAAGAGTCCGAACCTATGTTATCAAACAACATAGTGCAAAAGAAGGGTATGTTGTCAGTACTTTGAATGTATGGTACGTAAGATACATACTAACTAAACTACATATTGCATGATTATGTAAAACTAAGAATGTAAGACCAAGCATAAACATGTACTTAAATAATCTAAAATCTGAATGACCATATCACTATTATCTGCATAACTGGATAACTGAAATCTATATAGATGAACAATTGATATCTTTTTACTTAGTCTTGTAAACCTGAACTTTCCTATTTTTAATACTACACTGAGACTATGGGAGCTAACTACAACCGGCATGCCCCAATTAGATCTATCGGGGTCCAAATTGTAATCCCAGTTTAAAGGGTGTTGGTACATTTCTAGGGGTACCAACACATGACTGATGATGTAGATCCACAAACCTATTTTCCTATTATACGAGAGTGTCATGCCTATATAATAGGGACCCCTCATAATCTACAGTGGTATCATAGGTCTGGAACTTAGGGACTACTACTAATGACATGCCTAACTGAAGGGGGAGTCGCCATCCCTACATTCACTCAGTGCTAAGTGTTACTCCCAACTAAATGACATAGGTATTATTATTTGTTTAATAGACATGGTACTATACAAATAAGCACTCATCATGAACATGGCAATAATAATCTGATAATAAAATTTTTGGTTTGTTAGACTTATTACTTGAAAACAGAAAAATGTAAAAACACATAGGTATCAGGTGTTCATAACCTGCCAACACTGAATAATCACAAAAATATGATAACAATACTTAAAATAGCAGTATGAATCGTAGTTCAAAGACCCAAAACATTAGACATTTCAATAAATGAGTGAGAAACATGAATTCTTACATGGGAATGTGTTAAAATTGAGAGGACAACATATTTACACGGTTTAATACATAACTTGATGATTTAGCATGAAATCACTTGAATATGACATAGGTAATTGAAATTTAAAGCATAAAATAACAATGCACATGGGAAAACATGTTGACATGGCTTGAATTAAAATTCCTAAGAAGGCATGAATTAAATTCATGATTTACATAGATAATTTCACAAGGAATATTAAAAATCCATTCTTAAATGAAAAGGGGATTTTGGAACTCAATAGGTGGAAGGAACCCATTGATGAATACCCCACATACTTGGAATTTCTTGACTTATGAGGAGAGCTTGAATTTGCAGACATAAAAGATAATTTGATGAGAAAACCCTTACGTACTAGAGAACTACCTTTCCACTCAATCATTGGTTCATTCGAGAATTGAAAACTGACCCTTCGGGTCCTTAAGTCAAGAGACGCATAACACAAGTGCAACAAATCGATCCCCAAAATCATATGAAAGTCTAATATGTCCAACTCTATCAGATCCACTAATGTCTCCCTACCACGGATAGACATCACACAACCCCTATAAACCCTTCTAGAAACAACAGAGTTACCCACCATGGTAGACATAGAGAAAGGATTAGGAATACAATCGGGACAACAATAAAAATGAACAGCTATATATGGGGTCACATAAGAAAGAGTAGACCCGAATCAAACTGACAATACACATAAAAAAAAGAGTTGTAATGTACCAGTGACAAAGTAAGGAGAAACTTTAAATTATTAATAAGTGGAAAGAGCATAAAGGCAGTTTTGACTAGTGCTGAAGCCAGAAGTAGTACCTTTTGGTGCTGAAGCTGAATCCATAGCAACTAGAACCATATTAGACCAAGTAGCAATCCTGACTGATGCACAATCCTGCTGCAGATGGCCCAACTGACCACACTTAAAGCACTTATTTCTCCCCTCATCAAAAAATCTATGATGCACCTACCCACAAAAACAACAAAGGGGATGAGATGGGGCTGACTAAGCTCCACTTGCTTATGACTTGGAACCCTAAGCCCTAAGCCCACTATTTCTCTAAAAACAACGATCATCGGAAGGCTTATAATACGGAGAACTAGTCGTAGAATCGGAACCATAATTTCCCCATTTATTCTTAGACCATTTTCCACCAACTCTACCACTCTGCTGCCTACGTCCACCCTTATACGAATACCAAAACTTCTTGTTATGTCTTTCACTTATCTCTACTTGCTTCTTATTCTCTACAACTTTTTGCACGTACACCACAAGTCAAGAGATGTCTATATCATTGTTTAACAAGGCGACCTTGCTATCTATAATCAAATCACAAGATAACTCGAAAGCAAGTTTCCTTACTCTAGCCCTTATGCTAGATACTAACTTAGGAGCATACGTAATAGCTGATGAAACTTTGGGGCACGCTCCTATACTTTCATCCTGCCTTTTTTTAAATACATGATTTCCTTAGCCTTTGCCTCTATCAAATCCCGAAGAAAGAAGCGAACAGGAAAAGCACTAGAGAAGTCATTCCACGAAAAGAACTCAGCATCATTGCCCCTAGACTGGTCCCACTCCTCATACCATTGATATTCTATATCCTTTAACTGATTAGTAGCAAACTATACACCATCTATATCAGTAGCATACAACACATGGAAAATTTTCTCCATCTCATCAATGAAATTTTTAGGATCCTTCTTACCCTTAGAAGTACTAAAAGTCGGAGGACTCAACCTCCTGAATTGGCAAACTCTAGTGACCTCAGAAAATGGAGCAACAGAAGCAACACATTTGAGAGATCACCAATTGGGTAACCAAATAGATAGACCGCCAAAACTCAATATTTGATAGAGCATCTTAATGTATTTTAGAAGGGCTAGGGGGACTGTGGAACTCCGTACGGGTAGTAGATTAGGAGTTGGAGCTCTTGAATGGGCTTGAACTTCATATGTAGTACGAGATCCATTGACATTATCCTCAAATGGGATAGAAAAGTTTCCATGAGCATTAGAACCTCTATGAGGAATGATAAAAAAAATGAACATACGAGAATTGGAGAAGATTTTAGTATCTTAGACTCTATTGCCGGAAATAGAACAACAAGAAAGGAAAACATACCTAAATGTCTCATAGCCTCTCCCTTATAAGTAAAGTATGGCATGCTACACACCCACAAAAGAGACTTTAATCGACAGGGATTTATGGACACCCAATGAAATTAAACTTAGGCTCTAATACCATCTTTTTCATAACCTAAACTAGGCCCTGGCTATGATGGGCATCTCAAATCTAATAAAGACTAGAGACCACCCCCTACTCCTAACCAAACTGAACACACTACCCCCAAAAGTAACTAAATTTTGAACAATTAACAAGATAACATAAGATAAACTCTAAGAATTTATGATATGTCTATAGCTAATAACCATTAACCAACCAAAAAAAAACAATACCACAACCCAAGTCCATAGTAATCCACAATTCCTTCTAACAAAACCAAAACTAATAAAGTGCGGGACATGCCCCCGACTCTGACAATGACAATGATAACGTTAATTTGAACTCTTCAATTCTAGTTTCTGAAAAGGAAACCAATTGAATTATCAAGTCTTTCAAACAATGAAAGATCACCACTTCACCGCAAATGACCAACAAATTGAGACCATCCACCTAACACTGTGCAGGAAAAGTAGAAGTATCTTTGATTCCTACATCGCATAGGGATACATCGACTAGAGATGGTTAGTAGGTGTAGCACTAGAATGTAACTCAGGGATAAGGATAGAGTAATAAAAATTCAAAATTCAGTTCAACTCAAGGTACATGTTCACATACATGTGTGCATACATATATACTTATATAACATACTGGGATAGGTAACAAGGCTTACCATGCATTTTTAAACATTATCTTTTATTTTATAGCTTAACTATCATTTAATATTACCCACGGGTAATATAGGCCCCATCTCTCACCCCCTGGTTGGGCCCTAATGCGTGTAGCTATACGAACCAGATAATAATCTTATTTATATGCATGGGGGACTCGAACCTCCCAACCATATACTAAGGTGACTTAAGCATCTGATCATTTAATGTAATATAAGTGAATCAAACCTCCCAATAATTTAATAATAAGGTGGACTCAAACCACCTGGTCATAAGCGAGGGGACTCAAAGCTCAGGATATTGTGACCCATGCCGACAAATGCAGTTTCTAGTATTTGGTCCCTCGGGACCTCTGCTTTCATAGCCTAGCTACACAGCCCTATTTTAAACCCCATTAAAAAATTTACCACACATTCCCATTCATTGAACGCTAATACACCTTTAGGCATACACTATTGGTATCATCATATGAACGACACTTATAAAGTATCATCAACGTGTCAAATCAATTCCATTTAACTCAGGATAACAACTCTCTTTGTTAATTAATATATGGTGGGGGAACACCGACTACCTTTGTTAATTAAATTAACCACCATGTTTCAATAGCCTCTTCATATCATTAAATTGTTCAAAAAATAATTCAATGCAATTTATATTTGTACTCAAAACTGACTTCACAAAGTATGGTTGGATTGTTACCAATTCAATTATTAATATTCACAAAATTTGCGGAAATGACAATCCCTTAGTTTGTTCATCCTACCCATGCATCAAATTGATTTCAAAATAACCATTTAAAATATAAAATGCATATGTAAACATGAAATAGCACATAAACAACAATCATTAAAAACCCTCAACCCATGTTATAAAACCACTATCAAAACCATAGGGATAACTATATAAAACATATGATTTTACAAATTAATAGTTAGGGAAGAGTAACATGCCTAAAATATCAAGAGTTATAGGGAGAATTTACCATTGGGAGATCTAATTGATCAACTTCTTAAAAACCCTAAGTACCTTGCTTGAGAGAATTTAAAGTCTAAGAGAATGTTTTGATTGTGAATAATATGTTAATAAAGTCCTAAAGAGGGTTTTAAGTTGTGGGGGCTAAGTGGGGTAGGAGGGTAATTACCAAGATGCCCTTAATTAAAAAACATAAAATAATGCCCAGTCGCTACGAGTGACTGCACGACTCGTAGAGTCACCCTACGACTCTTTTAGTCCAATCATAGACTGGACAGTGTCCAGGGTCACCCCACCCCATTCTGATTATAAGTCACACCATATGACTCGTATCCAGTCCTTACAACTCAGAACATGCTAGTTCTATTCACAATAAGAACTTTAGGATAGTACACCGGTTTCCCTAGAATTCACACTCAATGACTCATTATGAGACACTATGACTCGCATGGTCAAAATCTAAGACAAGATAGAATCTCTAGGAAAACATACTGCCCAAGCTATGATTGGGTCCATAAGACCTACAATAACACCCTACAACTCGCAAGGTGAGTCGTAGTGAGGACAGTAGTCTCAAAGATCAAGAAATTTTAAAGGACCAAAATCTAAGGCGTTACACATTGATAGCCATATAACACCATTGTGCTTCGAGTCTAAAAATGACATTACAAACCCTAAGTGGGTCCCACATATGAAAAACACATTTCCAAAACAAAACCAATGACATGACATAAAACCGTGCTATGTCGTATGGGCACCTCAAGCCCACAGGAATTGAAGGTTGCCCGATAACCCATCATAATCAACAGATCAATTACATAGGTCGACTGAATCTAGACCACAAAATAAGATATTAGAAACAATACTAGAAGTCATAACTTAAACAATGTCTAACCATTTCATAAACATTACCATACTAGCCAATACACCCAAGTCTATAGTCTTCCACAATACCTTTATACCAATTGGAGTTTTAGAAATATATATGTTGGGACAAGCCCCCAACAATATCCAAACCAAGTGAAATGACTAAGTCTAAAGATAAGAGACCAAGGAGGAATGACATTCGAAGAAAAGAAGCTCACCACTCCAAAGTCAATGGACAAACCGCTTTGATCATCTAATAACTGTGCAAAAAGAGAAGATGATGCTCTGACCCCTATGTTGTGTGGGGTCATAGTATCCAGAGACGGTTAGCAGTTGTAATGCTAGCATATAACTCAAGTATAAGTATAAATATCATCATTATTCAACAACAAATAATAAGTCATATTAAATCACATTTATAACCTTATCCATATATATATATATATAGACGTATCACATACTAATAAAGGGGAAAAAATTTATCAACAGTTTGGAAGCACTCATTCATCATACATGCAATGGAGGACCCCACCCTTCCACACTTATTGATTCAAGAATTTCTCATTATGCATAGGACTCTAACCATATTCACATATCATCAAGTAAGGTACTCTAACCATATAAGAATACATTTAAGTGAGGGACTCTAACCACTCACACACATTCATATAAGTTAGGGACTCTAACCACTCACACACATAAATTCAAGAAAGTGACTTTAACCACATGGTCATACATTTGGCAATGGAATCTAACCTCATGTCACATTAGATAAAGGACTCTAACCCTAAGCCAATACATTTGAAGAGGCACTTCGACCTCATGAGATCTCATTTTGCAATGAACTTTAACCACAAAAGTTTTATTTGGCAAGGTACTTTAACCTCAAGCCATCACAATTATCATTAATCGATATTGGGACTCTAACCTTTTATTCATGCATCCACAGTCATTTAATTTCCAAACATAAGGACTTTATCCCCATATAGATAATTTTAACACCATACATAACCACATGGTTCTCATGGGAGCCTTTATTTCTCAACCATTTTAATAGGCCAATGCCTTAATTCAACTCATCATCAAACTCAAACTAAGGTCCTTAAAACCCTTACGAACCATTCACACTTCATTAGAAATTCTATACCACTATTTAATTCAACACACAATTCAAGTTCATTTTCATGTTAGGGACTTTAAGCCCCTTTTTATTCATCAAACCATCAAGGTCATCAATTACAAAATACCTAGCTCATTTTACCTTTAAATAACATCTATAAAGCATTCATACATATTGAACCCTTTTCTTGTTTAAAGCATCATTATCATGTAACTATACATCTCACTTAGACAATTTCCCAAACACTTTATGTACAAGGCTTGTACTCAAGACCCACATGTTATATCACATACAACAAGCATTCACATGATAATACTACCATCATTAACATGTATAAACATAAGTAGAAGCAAGAATTATCATTATTCATCATTAGGAAACAAAACCCTTTTCATTTGATTTCAAAACCACCATTTACACGTACTAATCCAAGTGTGAAATACATGGGTTTAGCATTATTTAGAAAGGGGGAGAGGTACATGCCTTAAACAAGATGAATCACTAAAAATATTGACTCCCCTTTGCCTCTTAAAGACCACTCTTGAAACCCTATTCTCCATTTATTCAAAGATGAGCTTAATAGAGTATTTAGGGTGTTTAATCCATCAAAATAGATGTTTAGGAGTCTACACACACTTATATAGTGAGAGGGTTTAGGATTTTAGGCATGGGAAATAACCACAAGGTCCTTAGTTAAATACTGAAAAATGAACTTGTCCAGGGGTACGACTCACCTTATGACTCACTTAAGTAGTCGTACCCTAGGCTTCTCCTAGGTCACACACACTGTTAAGGATACAAACATTCACCTTTGAGTCGTATCCAAAGGGTAAAACTCCCCCTAGTCGTATTCTCCACTCGTAACAAAACTAGTCTATTCTAAGCCAAGACCTCACTCTATATGACTCACCTAGTTATGACTCATACCCTTAGGGTACGATTGAGGAGGGGTCACTAGTATAGAAGACAGAATGCTTAACTTCCTAGCCTATTAAGGGTACAAAAGAGGAGATGAGAGAGGATTGGACTCATATCTATTGGGTACGACTCAAGCCCCTAGTCATACCTACTCCAGTGACACCAAAAGTTTGAGTTTTTCAATGGTTCTAAGTCTAGGTGTTTCACCCAATGTTCATAAACTATTAGGGAATCATAACCCTCAAGAAATAGGTAAATACCAAGCTTATTTGGGATAAAATCATGCCCTTAAGCTATTTGGGGTTTTAGTGAAGAATTTAATAAATTTAAACATAAAATAGAAGGATTCATACCTCAAATCCATTGTTAATCACAAAATATATATTAATCATGTTTCTAGGTTGCATCCAAAAATTAATTTAAGGTTGGCACACCATTTTAGGGATTCTTGGTCTTAATGATGAGTGGAAATGCCAAAAAAATTTGGCCTAAAGGGCCTTTTTATAGCCATGTCAGGCCCTCCTCTATGTCTATAACCACCCAGGGATATCTATCGCACAAAGGCGATCACGTCCACTTATATGGAAATTGCACAAGGGTGATCGTAATGCCCTTTATGCTTCATGCACACCTAACCACTAGTAACTTAGGAAACTTTTAACTTTTCCAACGACACCTTGAGATTCATTCAGAATCCAATTCATGTTGATGAACTATGTAACCATAATAAATTTGATGTTTTGGATGATTTGGTGAACTTATATTTTCCATTCTAGGTCGTTTCTACAAAATATGGGCCCCATACATAAATTCTTGATTTTCCAACTTTCTACCAATTGGTCAAAATAAACTCGGGTATGTTGGGACCTGAACCAAAGGCTTAACTAGCATAAAATAATATTCTAGAGAACTAGTGTTGTTGTAATTTTCCTTTGAGATCATTTTATTAAAGCTTTCGTCGGGGGCCATTTGGAAACAACAAAGGCTCCTAAATAAAGAATTGACTGTAAAAACCAAATGAATTATCGAGTAACTGAACCATCAGTTCCAACAAGTCATAAATGACTTGGGGAAGCTATGGATAAACTCTAACAATGAAAATAAGTGGAATCACAAAAATAGACCTGGAGGGTCATTACAATATCCACTACTAAGGAAGTTTTATCACCAAAAGTTATGAACTAGGATGTACTCGATATTTTAGACAAATGAGGATACTGGGCCTGGATCTCGTACTCAATCTTCCAAGTGGCCTCCTCCACTAGGTGGTACATCCACTGGACCTCAGCAACTGGAATTTCTCTAGTCGCAATCGTCTCACATCACTAGCCAAAATAAGGATATGCTCCCGAACAAAGGTCAAACGCTCATCCAACTAGACTAAGTCCTATCTAATTACATAAGAAGGATCCAGAATAAATCACCACAACATAAAGACATCAAAAACTTTATAAGCAATGATAAAAAATAGAGGTAAATCTAACTCATAAGCTACCTCACCAATTGAGCGGAGAATCTCAAAGGGTCCAACATATCTCGAACTGAGCTTACTCTTCCTCTAAACCTCATCAAACACATCATAGGAAATACATGGAAGAATAAATACACGAACACCAATGTAATCTGAAGGCACAAAGCCTAAGATCTGCGTAGGCCTTTTACCTACTCTAAGCTGCTCTCAGTCTATCCTTAATCACCCTGACTCTATAAAAAAACTCTTGAAGCATATCCACACCATGAGGGTCTAACCTCAGAAGTCTCAAACCATCTGACTGTAGAACAACATATCCTATCATATAAAGCCTTAAATAAATCTTAGAAAACATGGTTGATCCCTGAACCTTAGAATTAAGCTTCTAAAGCACAACATGAGATATACAGTAAAGAGCTATTGAAATAAGTTGGTTGCTAGGCTCAAGGTCAATAGAAAACTCAATCTAATAGATAGGAGAAATACCAGACAGGTCGGTAGAGAACACATAAAAAAACTCACAAACAATAGGAATAGAGTTAAGCGACAAACTCTCAACACTAGCATCAGAAACATAAGCGAGATAGGACTTACAAACCCTAGAGATAAGTCTCTTAGCACTAACATAATAAATTATCCTAGTTCACTCAGGACTAACCGCTCTCTGCGATATAAGTGGGGTATGTCATGCATGGATAAGGTAAAAGTCTGGGCAAAATTGTAACACCCCAAATCTGGTACTTGGAATGCTACACGATGCTCATGACCCCAAACGACTACAAGCTAAACCATCATTGATATCTGTACCTGTATACTGCATAAAATACTTTAAAATGTGGAAACATGAACTGAAAGGCCATAAGGTTCACTACTGAATATGATCTAAATGATATAACATCTGTGTGGGGTAATAGAATACCCAAAATAAAATTAAACATACTGAAGTCTGAAACATAATAGTCTAGAAAGCCTTTAACTGACTGAACTGTCTGAGTAAGGAGTTGATGGGACATATCCCGAACTAACTCCAACTAATAAACTAATTAATGAGATAATAGGGAATAATTATGTCCTCAAATAATGAGGACTCACTTCTAACTCTAACTGTTAAAACTAGAATCTACTGCTGATTTGGAGCTCGTGTCTCTAAACCTATGGTATAAGACACCATAGCGCAAATGTGTCAGTACTTTGAATGTATTGGTGTGCATGTAAGGTAGGCTGAATGCATGGGGTTCATATGCATGAACAATAATAATAACTGACTAACTATAATGAGCATGAGAATACATGCATGGTACATAACAACTGACACTAATACTGTGATAACATGATCACTGAATTTGAATATAACTTATAACATGAGTGACTGTATCTTAAGAATTCATAATACATTTATAGAAGCATTCCATCAAAACATGTGATAGGAATAACTTGTACATACAGGGTAATTTCATGATATCATGATAGTTGGGCATTGTTCCTTCATCTAGGCATTTAATTAGACACACGGTAGGCATAGCACATGTAAACAACATTATACAATAATTAATCATCATGATTCATCTCTAATTTCATCATATAGGGTTTATTCATAGGTTCACATGAATATACATCTATACAAATCAATTCCACATAAAATTGATCACCCAACATGGATTTGAATTCAATTGATCATTCTCAACATAAACAAAACAATCCCAACATGAAATTCATAAAGAAATCCATAAACTTAAACTTAGAAAAAAAATTATTGGGCTTTATGGATAAAAAGAATCCATGAATAAACACTACGCATACCTTGGTTCATGATTCTGTGAAGATTGACGGAGGAAATTTTCTTGGAATTGGATTTTCTATGAAAACTCTAGCTTATTCTTGAGAGGTTTTTGAGAGAAGAGATTGTACTTTGGGTGTAAAGTGGTTGAATCACGTGTTAAAGAGCTTAAATAGGGGTGGGATGTTGACCCTTTTAACCTTGGACGCGTCTTGTAATTTCAGTAATGATTTCTCGAATTGAGCCCCTGGCGCGACGCGATGCTATCGCGCCATGTCACTGGATTTTGACAATTGGGAAATTAAGGGATGGCGCGACATAGAGCCATCACGTTGCCCCTTATTTTGCGACCTGGAACTTTGGCATGACATGGAGAAAATCGCACTATGACACGGGAAAAGGATGATTCCAGATTTGGCCCCTGGCGCGATGCGCCATAATCGTGGACCCCTACTGGAATTTGCCAAATGCCATTTCCTCTTTTAGATCACACCATAATTATGGACCCCTACTGGAATTTTCCAAATGACATTTCCCCTTCTGGCACGGCTCTCCACAGACTAATATGGCGTTGTTTTATGATGGGAACTTAAAATAGTCATAACTTCTGACCCGGTTATTGGATTTGGGCGAATCTTATATCGATGGAAAACTTATTGAATTTCCCCACATGACAAAAAGTGAAAATCTTGAAAATTCCTCATGGAATAACCATCATTTAATTTAGAAGCTAATACTTGACATTCTTAAGATGAAATTAGCTAGGAAAAAGTACGGGTAATTACAATATCTCCCCCTTGAGAACATTCATCCTCGAATGAGACTGAATGAGAAGGGAGAAAAGATAACTAACCCGGAATAATACGGAACCCAGAGTCTCCCTCGAAGGATACCAAGTTTGTAACGCCCTAAATCTGGTACCCGGAATGCTACACGGTGCTCATGACCCCAAAGGACCACAAGCTAACCCATGACTGATATTTGTACCGGTATACTGCATAAAATACTTTAAAATGCGGAAACATGAACTGAAAGGCCATAAGGTTCAATACTAAACATGATCTGAATAATATAAAAACTGTGTGGGGTAATAGAATACCCAAAACAAAACAAAACATACTGAACATAAATAACTGGAACATGATCTCATGATTGACATGACTGACAAGATGAACATATAATACTGAGCATGCATATCTGATGCATGTATAACTAATTCATGAATGCATAACTGAGTGTTCTGATGAACTATGTTTCTCACAATGAGAATGCATGTCTGATGCATAATTATATAACTTAGATGATGCATGATTGAATATACAATGGTACTTGATACCAAGTTTATAATGGGAACATGAGCATGAAACTGCATACCAAGTTTATGATGAACACTGAACATGAAACTGAGAAAGCTTAAGGAAAACTACTACCTTGATCTTGATCTAAGTTGGAGAAGAAGAGGTGAGGATACTTAGTAGGCATGTCTTCCTCTATTTCCCAAGTAGCTTCCTCGACTGATTGATTTTGCCAAAGAACTTTAACTAGAGAGATTTCTTTGTTCCTCAATCTACGAGTCTGATAGTCTAAGATTTCGACTGGAATATCTTCATAAGAGAGAGAGTACTGAACATCAATGCTCTGAATAGGGACAACAACTAATGGGTCGCCTATGCACTTCTTGAGAAAAGAGACATGAAAGACTGGATGAACTGAGGCTAGATCTGAAGGCAATTCGAGCTCGTAAGCTACCTTGCCGAATCGACTGAGAATCGTGAAGGGACGGACATATCGGGGACTGAGTTTCCCTTTCTTTATGAACCGCTTCACTCCCTTCATGGGAGATATCTTTAGATAGACATAGTCACTAATATCAAACTCGAGATCCTTTCTACGAACATCTGCATAAAACTTCTGTCGGCTCTGAGCAGCCCGGAGTCTTTCTTTAATCAACTGGACTTTTTCTAAGGTGTAGAATACCTAGTCAGGACCTATGATTAAGGCCTCACTAACTTTGAACCAACAAATTAGAGATCTGCATCTCCTACCATAGAGAGCTTCTAATGGAGCCATCTGAATACTGGAATGATAGCTGTTATTATATGCAAACTCAATCAAAGGTAAGTGGCCATCCCAACATTCCTTGAAATAGATTGCACACGCCCTTAGCATATCTTCTAATGTCTGAACGGTCCTTTCTACTTGACCACCAGTCTGAGGATGGAAGGCTGTACTGAGATGAACTTAGGCACCAAGACCCTTTTGGAATGCTTTCCAGAAATAAGAGGTAAACTAGGTACCTTTGTCTGAGATAATAGATAATGGAACATAGTGTAATCTAACCAATTCCCTAATGTAGTGTTTGGCATAATCCTCGGCTGAATAAGAGGTATGAACTGGAAGAAAATAAGATGATTTGGTCATTCTATCTACAATGACCCTGACTGAATCATGCTGATGACGAGTTCGAGGTAAACCTATCACGAAGTCCATGTTCACAACTTCTCACTTCCAAGTAGAAATACTAAACTCCTACATGGACCCACTGGGCTTCTGATGCTCTATCTTAACCTACTGAATGTAGAGCACGTAGCCACAAACTCTGTAATGTCTCTCTTCATCCCACTCCACCAATAGATTTCTCGCAAGTCGCGGTACATCTTTGTGGCCCCTGGATAAAGGAGTAGCGGGCACCATGCGCTTCTGCAAGAATTCACTGCCTTAAGTCATCTACACCTGGAACACAGAGACGGCCCTGAAAATAAAGAACATTATCTCCCTCTTGGGAGAAAACCTCTATTTTCTGATCTTGAACTGACTCTTTCAACTTGAAAAGGCTAGGATCTCTATCTTATTTTTCTTTCACCTCAGAAACTAGAGATGATTCTGAACTAATCTAAACCCATATATCACCCTCATCTGTATCGACTACGTGAATGCCTAGTCTGGAAAGCTGATGGACTTCCTGAGCTAACTTCTTCTTACTGTCATCCACATGAGAAACACTACCCATAGACAGTCTACTGAGAGCATCGGTCACTACATTGGCCTTGCTCGAATGATAGAGGACACTCATGTCATAATCATTCAAGAGCTCTAACCACCTTCTCTGACAAAGATTAAGATCTTTCTGAGAAAAGACATACTGAAGACTCTTATGATCTGGGAACACATCTACATGAACACCGTATAGATAATGCCTCCAAATCTTTAAGGAAAATACTACGGCTGCTAACTCAATATCATGAGTAGGATAATTTCTCTCATGGGGTTTAAGCTGTCTGGAGGCATAGGCTATGACCTTACCATGCTGCATGAGGACATAACCCAAACCTACTATGGATGCATCACAATACACTACGAACCCATCTGGACCATCTGGAAGAGCTAAAATTGGAGTTGAGGTGACTCAAGTGTTCAACTCCTGAAAACTCTTCTCACAAGGATCTGACCACTGAAACTTGACTTTTTTCTTAGTCAATATAGACATAGGGGATGCAATAGAAGAAAATCCCTTAAAAAACTCTTTGTAATAGCCAGCCAAACCCAAGAAACTCCTAATATCTGATGGAGAGGCAGGGCAAGGCCAGTTTCTTACTATTTCGGTCTTTTGAGAATCTACTCTAATGCTATCACCGGAAATAATGTGACCAAGGAATGCTACTAACCTTAGCCAAAATTTGCACTTACTAAATTTGGTGAATAACTGATGATATCTAAGAGTCTGAAGTACTATTCTGAGATGGTCTACATGATCGCGCTCACTGCAAAAATAGACCAGGACATATCTATGAAGACTATGAAGAACATGTCCAGGTACTGCTTGAACACACGGTTCATCAAGTCCATGAAAGCAGCTGGGACATTAGTAAGACCAAATGACATAACTAAGAATTCAAAGTGACCATACCAGGTGTGGAAAGCTATTTTCAAAATGTCACATTCCCTAACTCTGAGCTGATGATAGCCGGATATGAGGTCTATCTTAGAGAAATAACTGGCACCCTGAAGTTGGTCAAATAAGTCATCTATTCTAGAAAGAGGATACTTGTTCTTGAATGTGAGCTTCTTGAGTTGACGATAGTATACACACATCCTAATAGAACTGTCTTTCTTGCGCACGAATAATACTGGAGCACCCCACGGGGAAACGCTGAGCCTGATGAATCTCTTATCTTAGAGATCCTTAAATTGTTCTTTCAGTTCTCTGAGTTCTGCTAGTGCTATTCTGTATGGCAGAATAAAGATAGGCTGAGTATCTAGAAGAAGATCAATACCGAAGTCAATTTCCCTTTTGGAAGGAATTCCTGAAAGATCTTCGGGAAAGGTATCTGAATATTCACCTATAACTAGAATTGATCCAAGGCTGGGAGTTTTGTAACTAGTGTACTTAACTCAAAAAAGATGATAGACACATCCTTTAGATATCATTTTCCTTGCCCGAAGGTAGGAAATAAGCTGACCCCCTGAAAGCAGATACACTACCCTTCCACTCAAGGATGAGTTTATTTGGGAACTGAAACTGGACTATTCTGATTTTGTAGTCGACTGTGGTATACCACGAATGAAGCCAATCCATGTTGAGAATGACGTCAAAATTAGTCATCTCTAATTCGACCAAGTCAATTGAAGTGGCTTTCTGCAAAATCATAACTGGGCAGTTCCTGTATACCCACCGGGCTATGATGGTTTTACCTACTGGGGTAGAGACTGAAAAGGGCTCTGCTAGGATTTCGGGACTGATTCCAAAATCTCCTGCTATTTAGGAAGTAACAAAAGAAAAAGAAGCTCCTGGATCTAGAAAAGCGTAAACATGCACAAAAAAGATCAGTAACATACCAGTAACTACATTAGGAGAATTTTCCTGATCTTGTCGGGACTGAAGAGCAAAGAGACAATTTGGGCGTTGCCCACTAGTAGCACTGGTAGTGGCACCCTGCTGATTTAGGCGATTGAACTGAGCTGAGGAGCGACTCTTTTGACCCTGAGGACCTGGTTGAGTACAGTCTCTAACTCTGTGGCCTGGCTTGCCACATCCAAAGCAAATACCACTACCAGCTCTGCAAATACCTTGATGGTGCTTGCCAAAAGTCTGGGAAAAAGGATAGTTGTGGGCACTGCTAACACTATCCTGGGACTTAGAGCCTGGCGCTCTGTCTTTGTTACCCTCTCTAAACTTAGGAACTGGAGCACTGGCTGCAAGAGCTGGAACTGATGACTTAGGATGAAATTGAGAACGGTTTCCTCCTTCTGACTTAGGCTGAGCGAAGTTGAAACTACCTGTCTACGCCCTCTTATTATATTTCACCCTCTACTTAATCTTTTGCTTCTCTATCTGCTGAGTATAAGTCATAAGCCTGGCTAAAGTCATGTCACTATTTATCATGGCAGATCTGCACTCATTTACCATGCTATCATTTACCCCTGAAGTGAACTTACTCATCTTGTCTCTGCTGTCTGTAACCACATGAGGGGAATATCTGGCTAATTGAGTAAACTTAAGAGAATACTCTTTCACCGTCATATTACCCTACCTGAGGTTGATGAATTCTAGCACCTTAACCACTCTAAGCTCTTGGGGAAAGAATCTGTCTAAGAATGCAGTGACAAATTCCTCCCACTCTATAGGACCTGCATCATCTGACCTTTCTGACTTCCACTATTTGAACCAAATATGAGCCATATCCTATAACTGATATGAAGCTAGCTCAGCACTCTCAACAGTAGTCACCCCCATGATGTCTGTCACTTTTTGAACCTGATGAATGAATTCTTGAGGGTCCTCATCTACCTTAGACCTGAGGAAGGACGGAGGATTCATTCGGGTGAAGTCCCAAATCCTAGCTACGGCTATATTGGACATTGGGTTAGCCAAAATTATTGTTGGCCGTTTATTTTGAGCGGCAACTAACTGAGCAAGAGTATTGAATGCAGCCCTAAACTCCGCATGAGAAACATGATCGCCCAAAGGATCTTCAGGCTGAGGGGCTGACTGGTTTCCGTTTCTTCTTTTAGGAGTCATGTTCTGTAGAAGAAAGGGAGAACAGATTAGATTGAGAGATTGACTTGACATTATGCTCACTGGCATGACATGAATACTGAAAGAGGGGAAACTATTCCTAAAATATCTTATAGCCTCTTGTACATAAATGTTAGGCGCAACACACCCATGGACAAGACTCTACTAAATGCGTCTTTTAGACTTCCTAGGACTCTATTGAACCTTACGATCTGATACCAAGTTTGTAACACCCCAAATCTGGTACCTGGAATTCTACACGGTGATCATGACCTCGAAGGACCATAAGCTAACCCATTACTAATATTTGTACCTATATACTGCATAAAATACTTTAAAATGTAGAAACATGAACTAAAAGGCCATAAGGTTCAATAATGAACATGATCTGAATGATATAACATCTATGTGGGGTAATAGAATACCCAAAACAAAACTGAACATACTGAAGTCTGAAACATGATAGTCTAGAAAGCCTTTAGCTGACTGAACTGTCTGAGTAAGAAGTTGATGGGACATATCCTCAACTAACTCCAACTAATAAACTAATTAGTAAGATAATAGGGAATAATCATGTCCTCGAATGATAAGGACTCACTTCTAACTCTGACTGCTGAAACTGGAATCTATTGCTGATCTAGAGCTCGTGTCTCTGAACCTATGGTATAAGACACCATAGCGCAAATAGATCAGTACTTTGAATGTTCTGGTATGCATGTGAGGTCGGTTGAATGCATGGTATGCATAAACAATAATAATAACTGACTAACTATCATGAGCATAAGAATACATGCATGGGACATAACAACTGACTCTAATATTGTGATAACATGATTACTGAATCTGAATATAACTGATAACAAGAGTGACTGTGTCTGGCAGTCCTGAATCTGATGGAACTATCTGAGTTTCGTACTGTGTCTGAGTTGACTATATCTGAAATCCCTAAATTTTGAAGAACTATATGAGTTCTTTAACTAAGACTAATACTAATATTGTAGGAGGTAGTCATCTAATCGACATGCCCCAAATGATGCATTATAGCTAAATTGGGGTCCAATCTATGCCCTTATTGGAAGGGTGTCGATACTGCTCCACTGGTAAGGACATGTGAGTAACCCTAATATAACAGGTAACTCTAGTGAGAATGGTGGGAACCCTCATATAGTAGGCTAAGCCACCTTATCTACCCTCATAAAGAAGGCTATGATGTCTCAACCTATGCTGGCTACATAGTTCTAGAATGCAAGGATTGCTTCTAAGAATCACACCCTCACATAATAGGTGAGTTCCCATCCTTGGGTTCACTCGGTGCTAATTTCTACTACCATCTGAATAGACACTGATCATAATCTACTGAACTGAACATGGACTGAGTTACTAAATTTCGTTGACTGACAAAATATTACTGATATCTGACAACTGACTGAGTTCATGAGATCATGGAGATTTATTGATTCATAATACTGTCGGAAGTCTAAGGATTCATAGCTTGACTTAGAGTATCGTGGAAACATGACATGGCTCTATGCACAAAGCTAATATTTTGGGTATAAGTACCCCCAGGACTCGATGGAAGGAAAACTGACCAAGCATAACTTACTTGAACATATAACTAACATCATAATCCATAATACATTTATAGAATAATTCCATCAAAACATGTAATAGGAATAACTTGTACATAAAGGGGGATTTCATGATATCATACTAGTTGGGCATTGTTCCTTTATCTAGTCATTTAATCAAACACATGGTAGGCATAGCACATGTAAACAATATTATACAATAATTTATCATCATGATTCATCTCTAATTTCATCATCTAGGGTTTATTCATAGGTTCACATGAATATACATCTATACAAATTAATTCCATATAAAATTGATCACCCAACATGGATTTGAATTCAATTGATCAAAAGAAACAAAACAATCCCATCATGAAATTCATAAATAAATCCATAAACTTAAACTTAAAAAAGTGATTCTTGGGCTTCATGGACGAAATTATTCCATGAATGAACACTACACATACCTTGGTTCGTGATTCCGTGAAGATTGACGGAGGAAACTTTCTTAGAATTGCATCTTCTATGAAAACCCTAGCTTTTTCTTGAGAGGTTTTGAGATAAGAGAGTGTACTTTGGGTGTAAAGTTTCTGAATCACTTGTTAAAGGGCTTAAATAGGGGTAGGAAGTTGACCCTTTTAACCCTGGACGCGTCTTGTAATTTCTGAAAAAATTTCAGAATTGAACCCCTTGCGCGACACGACGCTATCGCGTCGTGTCACTAGATTTTGACAATTAGGAAATTGAGGGATGGCACAATATGGAGCCATCGCGTTGCCTCTTTTTTTACGACCTGGAACTTTGGTGCGACGCGCCGAGAAAATCGCGCTAAGACACTCGAAAAGGACAATTCTGGATTTTGGCCCTGGCGTGATGCGCAATAATCGCGGACCCCTTCTAGAATTGCCCAAATGCCATTTCCTCTTGTGGCGCGGTGCACCATTGATTAATATGGCATTGTTTTACAATGGAAACTTGAAATTGTCGCAACTTCTGACCCGGTTATTGGATTTGGGTGAATCTTATATCGATGGAAAGCTTATTAAGTTTCCCCACTTGACAAAAAGTGAATGTCACGACCCGAGCCTAGGCCCTAGCCGTGATGAGCATCCCGAACCATGAAGGCCCGGAACACCCATTCTCTATCTGGTTATCATGCACAACATTCATAATCATAATAAAATGCGGAATTGAAACTGAGTACGGAAAACATGGTCAAGTTCTGCAATATTTCTGAATAATACTATCTGACATCAGTCTGTGAAATCTCTACTAAGAACATAAACATCTGTCTGAAAAGAAACTGGGACAAAGCCCCCAGTAAACCAAAAACATAATAAATAAGATAATGTCAGACATAATTACGCCTTCCGAATAATAGAAGGCTCACCATGGTGAGATCAAGTCTGCAAATCCGAGAATGTCTACTGAGTAGCTGGACGCTTAGACTGTGCCTCAGAACCTGGAAGGAGGAGGGTCAGCACAAAAGTACTGGCACGCGAAGCAATCCAAAAAAATAGTATAATGGAACATACATATATATATATATAGATACATATTAAGTGAAAGCAATTTTTCATCAAGACATCTTGTATAAAACTGTTTCTGAAAAATACATGGGCACTTTCTGAAAAAAATGTAACCTGTCTGTTCATTTCAAATCATGATCTGCGTTTTACTTCTGAGTTAGGTGGTATTCCCCTACAAGTCTGATATTCCACGGGCTGTATGGAATCCGCCATTAACTCGGCGGGGAAGCCCCCAACCCAAGTGTGCCGCAAGGGTTGGAGTGTCTGAGTCTGATACGCCACAGGACATTTAAGTCAGCGCATAATAGTATACCAGGGTCGGCAAACCACAGTTTTAGGCAATGAGTCGCTTGAACTCAAGTCCTCTTCGGGGAACCACCTAACATCTCTGTATGCCCATTTTTAACCTTTTCTGTACATGCAACATTCTGAATGTCTAAAATCATGAAAGTCTGAAATGTCTGTTAGTCTGAGTCTGATATGGCATTAGTCTGAGTTGGTATCGTCATACCAAGACTTGCAAGTCATGATTTTTCTGAGCCATAATGTATTAAGCAAGAGCTTTCATTCAAAACATAGTTTAGACCACCAAAACATGTAACTGATGTAAAGGATTTCATATTCCGAAACTTAAAGTTCAATTCATGCAGAAATTTCATTAAACACCTGGTGGTCAAATGTCTTTAGCAAGTTCATGTATTCAAAATTGAAACACATTCATTCATATATGTATATAAACTGTCAAATCGCTTTGGAGATGGTCAAAAGACCAAAACAATGATGTTAAAACATCTTATACATAAATATATATACATAATTTAAAACCCCATTCTAAAACATGATTTTTCTATGCCCATGAGAATTTAGGTAAACCCCGCGTACCTTGTTCTCCACGAATTTTGGGTGTCTATCGAAGCCTACATCGAGAGGATTCCAAATCTTTAATTTATTTCACGAACCCGCGGTTGAATCTTGAGTTGTTTGGGTTTTAATGTTGAAACCCTAGGGAGATTTCTTGAGCAATTTTGGGAAAAGTATGTGTATTATGGTGTTTGAGGGATTAAATCCCGTGTTGGTGGTATATATAGGGGTGGAGGATTACCAAAATACCCCTAAGGAACAATTAAGGTCAAATCTGTCCCTCAGTTGACAGTTTGGTAGACTGGAGTAAATCGATTATAACTTTTTACTCATATACTCAAATTTGATGAAACCAACTGCAATTGAAAGAGGACTCGAAGAGATTTTGTTTGATATATTATATCTCACACATTTCATTATATACAGGGAGTTATGATCGTTTGAAATTGACCCTGAAATGCTGAAAACTGGGCAATAGACTATGCGTTTTGCTACTGTTTTTAAATCCAAACGCAGCCTTATACGTTCCGAAAAATTCCGAAACTTATCCGAGATGTACTATGAGATTTCCCGATCATAACGCAACTTGAAAATCCAAAAGCGGATGTCGGGAAGGTTGAAAAGTTGTATCCCGAAGATTGCCAGCTAAAATGACTCTAAGTCCTCATTACACTTAGAAAAATTTTCAAGTTTTTAAGTCTAAGGGCACTCTATTAAAGGCTAATCCATGCACGACTTTTACAGGGTGTTACATTATCTCCCCCTTGGGATCATTCGTCCTCAATTGATGGGTAGGAACTTGTTGAAGCCTTAAATATATGGAATAACGCGGACATGACATGTCCTCTAATAAAAATACACTGATCTGAACATTTGGAATCTGAATTTAATGCATGATGCATGAACTGGGCTATACTCGTAACTACTGGTATACTCTATCTTCGACTAGTAGCATGTCTGAGATTTCGAGTAGCATGAATAAATGCAAAGACAAGAAAACAAGTCATGCGAATCTGACTGCTAAACTGACTTATTGGCCATACAGACTGAATTATACTACACCCTCATACTTAACTGGAGTATTCTCTTCAACACTCTCTCTAAGGAAGCTCTAGAAGTAATAGGGAACCATGAATCTTGGGTATGGATTACACAAAACATCCCACTGAGGAAATCACAACATTGACACTACTCTGCAGTCTGGAATATAGACATATAACTCCTAAATTAGGATAGAATTTTCAGACCTTTGGCAATACAACTTCTTACTTTAAGGCTTAGAGCACTTCCCGAATATCCCTTAACTATACTATTCCCTATAAATATCATATTCATTCAACTCAGCTTAAAATTCTCATATGAGCATTGATAATGTTTTTTTTTTCTACTAATGTCTAAAATATCTTAATCCTTACCCCACGATCAAGCCTAACTCTAAATCACAAAAATACAACATGCTACACCACGCTATTATTCTAAACCATATGATGCCACCTTCTATACCTCTTTTAAAAATCACATCCTAAGCATAACATGCCTTACCACTTCAATGACTACACTGAACTCTTAATATGAAGTCGCTAATGCATATGGCGACCTTCCACTACAATCCCAAAACGTCGTTCAAGCCTAATTTATAACCACATGTTAACTTCAAGGCAAACACCCATAAGTAGATACTTCACATAGTTTCTAAACTACTATCAATATAACTCCCACGCGCTATCCTAAAAACATACACACACAAACTTTTCCACTAACCATCACATGTATCAAAGACTTGGCCCCAAATCTTACTTCATACTTATGGCCTTATCTAAACAAGCATACTATGATCTTCCATCAACAAGAACATTTACATAAACACCACTATCATTGCATAGGAAGGGTCACTAAAAGGTTAAAACATAAGTCCCTCAAGCGTGAAAAAGATCTTTATATGGGACTGAGCACACTATAAAGAGTGAGTACATGCGTCATGAGTTGCATGCCCTCAACTAGAGTTCATAACATAAGGAATGTGATTCCGACTACTTGAATGAACTAGAACTCATTATCTTGGAATTGGAAGAGTACGTGACTCTCTATCATATACCGGAATCATGAACTATTATCACGGAACTGCATCGTAAGGCATGAGTAAGCATCCAAATAACTAAACAAAAATACTGAGGTAGGAATGGGTTGAGATTCACCCTCACTTTCTGATGTTCTAAATCATACTGCATCACTACTAGAATCTGAGAGTCTTACTTGGTCATTCGTTCTATCATCTCCCCCTTAGCTTCAAGTCATCATCTAGAGTTTGGGAGATCCCTTACCAGATTCTAACTGAACTACACTTACAGCACTCTATGGTCTGAAAGAAAAAAAAATAACAATACATGCATATCGTAGACTTAACCCGAATGACTACCTTCTGGGATACACTTTATCTTTCCATAGCCACCAATAGTCATAGTATAATTCTTGCACACTTATTTCTATCGGTTCAACCTTCAAAACTCAAACTTAGATTCTAACACTTAACATGGATATGACCAAGCCTTTGATGAACCATACCACTTCCGTCCTAGCATACCAATATTGCTACTCCAAACTTATATCTCTCTACCATGAGAATCGAGATCACATCAAAAGGCTCAACACTATCAATCAAGGCTCCTTAACTTGGCTATCTAGAACACCATATATCATCTAACTAGTCTTTTCCCAACTAGCAACTCCATGGTACCACTAGTCACACACAACATGTAATAGTCTTAGAGAAATGCCACAACTCCATATAGCCTTGGGCATACTTACACACCATACCCACAACATTATACTTCATTACGAATCAATTTAAACTTAAGCCATTTCACACACCGTTCAAGCCTATTAGATCACTTTCACATAACTAACATCATTGATCAAGAAATCATCACATCCACCTTTATGAACTTCAACTATTCAAACTTAATATCTAGTGCTATGCATGACTTACAACCCAACCTTACACAAAATTTTTACTTGGAAACTATAAGTAAACATCACGAAACACTAGTGCACTAGAACTTCATAACCACAATAATCGATCATGACCTAATGGTTTACCTTATCATCATTCCGTTAGCATGTACTATTTTAGCACCTCAAGCCTACTAAATTAATCCCACAAAATATGCATCAACAAACTCTTGCCACTATTTACCACCACACCATTTAAATTCAAGCCTATAGTTTAGTATCAATCATCTACCACCAATGAAGAATGCAACATAATATAAATACACTAATCCATTAAATTGGGATATTCTACCCAAATATCTCAAAAATCTACTACATACCTTCTCACGTAGCACTAGTTTACAACTACCAATGAAAAGAGGGTCAAGGGGGTTAAAGCCTCATAATAGACATGGTCAACCTTAATCTTATATTATAACCCCGTACAATTGTATCTACTTATACGAATTTCTCACCTCATACTTACTCACTCATTCATACATTTAGACTGTCTTCAAATTCCTCAAACAACCATGAGTCTATAATCATAACTTACTCGCTAATATAGCCATTTCCACATTCAAGCAATCAACAAATCACCCTGACCAGCAACTCCTTCTCTACCTTCAACTAATAACACACAAGGATGAATCACTTCATTTCCAACTCTATCTCATGCAAACAGATTCAACCATACATATATTAAACCAATGAAAGAACAACAAGTTGGACAACAAGTTGCTAGTGAATCGAAACAGGCCTCACACGGCTTTACTAGACTTTGGTTTTGTATTTTGAACAAGAAAATGAGATGGATGACAAGGCAACTATGCTAGTGAATCGAAAGAGCCCCACACGGCTTCACTAGACTTTAAATTTATTTATTTTTTCAAAAACATCATGATAACAAGATTACATATTACAAGGGATAGAAAATTGACACCTAATATTTAATGGTCTATGACTATACATATTATTCTGTATAAATAAAAATATGAGTAAAACACTTCCTCCATGGACTACCATACAATCCACACATGCTGCTAGCTACCACATTAGTTTATCACTATAAAGGGGTAAATCATCCTCAGACATCGATTATTCAACTGAAATATTCATTTACACAAAATCACCCTCACTCTGACTTCTAACTTTGTGACTTTACATCACCAACTTATTGGTCCAATATCACTACCAATAGGTCATGACAACAACACTTTAACTTATGCTACTATTTGGGTAGAAATATAGTTCCAACATTCTGCTATACATTGTCCACAACTGTAACAAGATTTTGAGAGGGACAATATACACTTAATACCTTAAGCTGGAATGCACGATTCCATCAGGATCAATATTTACATCAGAATCAGCATATATTGATGCACTAACAGACTCCTATCGAGTTTTTCCATAAGTTTTAAAATCTTATAGAACGTAATCGAAAAGGACTATATCATGTATACTCTAAACTTTTTGCACTTAAATCGACCCAATAATGGGACAGTTTAGACTCTGAAGCACGAACTAAATCACAAAGAAGGGAAACATTCCTAAACGCCTAGTAGCCTCCTGTTTATAAGTGTGGTACGCTACACACCCATAAATAGAACTCTACTCGACGCAATTTCGCAGACACTATGGGACCATGAACCGTGCTCTGATACCAAGTTTGTCACGACCCGAGCCTAGGCCCTAGCCGTGACGAGCATCCCGAACCATGAAGGCCCGGAACACCGATTCTCTATCTGGTTATCATGCACAACATTCATAATCATAATAAAATACGGAATTGAAACTGAGTACGGAAAACATGGTCAAGTTCTGCAACATTTTTGAATAATACTATCTGACATCAGTCTACGAAATCTCTACTAAGAACATAAACATATGTCTGAAAAGAAACTGGGACAAGGCCCCCAGTAAACCAAAAACATAATAAATAAGATAATGTCTGACATAATTAGGCCTTCCGAATAATAGAAGGCTCACCACGGTGAGATCAAGTCTTCAAATCCGAGAATGTCTACTGAGTAGCTGGACCCCTAGACTGTGCCTCAGAACCTGGAAGGAGGGGGGTCAGCACAAAAGTACTAGCACGCGAAGCAATCCAAAATAATAGTATAATGGAACATACATATATATATATATATACATATTAAGTGAAAGCAATTTTTCATCAAGACATCATGTATAAAACTGTTTCTGAAAAATATATGGGCACTTTCTGAAAATATGTAACCTGTCTGTTCATTTCAAACCATGATCTGTGTTTTACTTCTGAGTTAGGTGGTATTCCCCTACAAGTCTGATATTCCACGGGCTGTATGGAATCCGCCATTGAATCGGCGGGGAAGCCCCCAACCCAAGTGTGCCGCAAGGGTTGGAGTGTCTGAGTCTGATACGCCACAGGACATTTAAGTCAGCGCATAATAGTATACCAGGGTCGGCAAACCACGGTTTTAGGCAATGAGTCGCTTGAACTCAAGTCCTCTTCGGGGAACCACCTAACATCTCTGTATGCCCATTTTTAACCTTTTCTGTACATGCAACATTCTGAATGTCTAAAATCATGAAAGTCTGAAATGTCTGTTAGTCTGAGTCTGATATGGCATTAGTCTGAGTTGGTATCGTCATACCAAGACTTGCAAGTCATGATTTTTCTGAGCCATAATGTATTAAGCAAGAGCTTTCATTCAAAACATAGTTTAGACCACCAAAACATGTAACTGATGTAAAGGATTTCATATTCCGAAACTTAAAGTTCAATTAATGCAGAAATTTCATCAAACACCTGGTGGTCAAATGTCTTTAGCAAGTTCATGTATTCAAAATTGAAACACATTCATTCATATATGTATATAAACTTTCAAATCGCTTTTGAGATGGTCAAAAGACCAAAACAATGATGTTAAAACATCTTATACATAAATATATATATACATAATTTAAAACCTCATTCTAAAACATAATTTTTCTATGCCCATGAGAATTTAGGAAAACCCCGCGTACCTTGTTCTCCACGAATTTTGGGTGTCTATCGAAGCCTACGTCGAGAGGATTCCAAATCTATAATTTGTTTCACGAACCCGCGGTTGAATCTTGAGTTGTTTGGGTTTTAATGTTGAAACCTTAGGGAGAGTTCTTGAGCAATTTTGGGAAAATTATGTGTATTATGGTGTTTGAGGGATTAAATCCCGTGTTGGTGGTATATATAGGGGTGGAGGATTACCAAAATACCCCTAAGGAACAATTAACGTCAAATCTGTCCCTCAGTTGACAGTTTGGTAGACTGGAGTAAATCGATTATAACTTTTTACTCATATACTCAAATTGGATGAAACCAACTGCAATTGAAAGAGGACTCGAAGAGATTTTGTTTGATATATTATAGATCACACATTTCATTATATACAGGGAGTTATGATCATTTGAAATTGACCCTGAAATGCTGAAAACTGGGCAATAGTCTATGCGTTTTGCTACTGTTTTTAAATCCAAATGCAGCCTTATGCGTTCCGAAAAATTCCGAAACTTATCCGAGATGTACTATGAGATTTCCCGATCATAACGCAACTTGAAAATCTAAAATCGGATGTTGGGAAGGTTGAAAAGTTGTATCCCGAAGATTGCCAGCTAAAATGACTCTAAGTCCTCATTACACTTAGAAAAATTTTCAAGTTTTTAAGTCTAAGGGCACTCTATTAAAGGCTAATCCATGCACGACTTTTACAAGGTGTTACAGTGAAAATCTTGAAAAATCCTCATGGAATAACCATCATTCAATTTAGAAGCTAATGCTAAACATTCTTGAGATGAAATTAGCTAGGAAAAAGTATGGGGTATTACAAAAATACTCTATGACTGCATAATAGTTGGATAATCTGTCCATGCCAAAATCACATTAAAACTACCATATCCAAAATAATGAAATCATCATAAGTATCAACATCACTATCAGTCACAACTATGATCTGACTACTCAATCCACTACTGGAAAATCACCCACGAGAGTGAATACGTGCAATAGCACAAATAATAAATAATAGACAACTCAAATTATGGTGCATAATAAGAAGGTATATAATAATAAGTGGACCTGAGATCTACTAAAGCAAGGACTGACAGACAGAAAACCAAAATCATACGTATAGCAGCAACAACCAAAGTCTAAGCCTCGATTCTAGCAGGTATTACATACTACTAACCATGCCCACAACATGGCTGGGTACCAGACCGACCTCATATTCTGCCTATTTGAGAACCTCCTCAAGTACCATAGAAACTACCCATGCAACCATGAGAACCACTTCTAGCTAAAGGGTAAACTACTCTTCTATGGAAAAACTCTAAGTTGAACCAACCATTGTCGTGCGACTAGGGAAACCCCTCAAATAATGACCCAGAAGTCCATAAGTAAAATAGGAAACATAAGCAGAACTAGAACCAATAGGTTCGGTTGACCCAAAATGACTACCACGTCTAGATAGAATAGAAAAGAACCCCTAAAAGATTGACCATTATCCTAAATAGGGCAATCTCTAGCACTAGACTTACCTCCATCAGTAATCTGAAGGGTTGCCTGAACAGGGGCTAAAAGGATAGAAATAGAGTTTAACAATACTAAGAAGACATGTGAATCAAAAGACTCAACCCTCTATCAAAGTAGTGAACCATTCCATACTCAGTGTCCAAAATTAGAGTTACATGTTTAGCTAACTCGTGTAAACGAGCCTCATACTGAGCAACTATTTTGGAGCCCTGCTTTAATCTGGGGAACTAATCTCTCAATCGATCTCTAAGGATGCATGGAATATTTATCTCAAAGAACATCTTAGAGAACTGAGTCCATGATAAAATAAGAAGATCCAGCTGGTCTCAAATCCATATAGCCTCTCTACCAAATGATGAGCAGAAAAATACAACAGAAATATGGTGTAATCCATACCATGAGTCTAAACAAGGCCTAAACCATTAATCCTATCCTCGTAAGTAGTTAGGAACTTATGTGCATCCTCTTTAGGAGCACTATAAAACCTCCAAAAAGCTAACCTCAACAATCTGTCCAACATCTTCTGCTTCTTAGAAGACATAGCAGGCTAGGAAACCACTGGCTGGGTGACTATCAGCTGAGCAACTATTGACGTAGGAGGAATCTCAACTAGGGGATCCGTAGCTACAGGCTATGCCCCCGCCTTAATATCACTCTGATATATATACCGTGTACTATAAGATTACACACCACCAACAATACTGAATAATTAAAATAATTCATCTCTATGAACTACTAACAATATGAACCCTAGTAGAGCCTACGTTAATGCATGTCCCACTGTAGGATGTGGTAGAACTATCTTTGGCTTAGGTGCACAAATAGGGTCTAAGGAAGGCGGCATATCCTGGCCTCAAGTAAGGGACATGTCTCTAGTTTTTCCATGACCTCTAGGTCATCCTCATTTGATAACAGGATTAGGATCCTTGGGCTCGATCTCAAGATTCTTGATCATGTAGCGATAGCATGTGTCCTAGACTTCTTGTAGAAGAGTAAAGTTGAGAGAATATTCAACAAACCAACTTAGATTCTTAGAACAAAATGAGTGAAAGAAGTGAAGAACTCCTAAGAATTTCAAATATCTTACCATAGATAGGAAATAGATAGCATGGTTCTAATCCATGACACTTTACTAAACAGTTGCTCTTGTACCAACAATACCGGTGAAACCTAGTCTTAGATATAAATTTGTCACAACCCAATTTATGAGTCATGTAGCACCTACCCATTGCTAAAAATAAGTAAGCTGATACCATAACCCAAAGGTAATGCAATGGGTTAATCAAGTAAGAAAGGCCCGACATAGAAAAATTTAAGAACATCAATTATAAACATAAGTGTTCTAGATTGAATAAATACTCAAATAAGATACCAATCCCAAAACCTAGTAGAATTACTACAAGAGAAACTAATAGTTTTAATACAACTCCAAGTCTAGAATAATCTATACATTTGTCTTGAATACTAAAAACTGAATACAAGAGATAGAAGGAAATTAGGTGACTCAAACTCCAAGAGCTCACCCTGTCTCAAGAAATCAATCATCACATAAACCTCAATTAATAGTGACATTTAATACTCGAATTTGTACTAAAAATATACAAAAGTGTAGTATGAGTACCAAAATAATGGTACTCAGTAGGCATCATCGACCGACTAAGCTAAAACATGAAATCAAAATGATAAAATTCAAGATAATAATAACTAATTCAAGGTACAAAACTGAACCTGAATCGTCTCCATCATTGTTGTATGTAATAATTAAGTAAATTCGAATAACAGTGTAACATAAGGCATCAACATATGCCAATATCATTGTACATAACAAGTATTAAATATCAGGAAAATAATATAGCATATGGCATCAATGAATGCAAATATCTTTGTACCTAACAAGTATTAAATATCGAAACAATAGTATAGCATAAGGTATCAATGCATGCCAACACCGTCGAGCATAGGGATTAAATGATTCAAAGTCATAAGGAAACACAACTACAATCATAAGAAAACATAAATACAATATTGGTACCTATTCACCAACTAGTGCTAAAGTAAAAAACTCATCACGGCGTCCCATACCACCGGAGAGTGCACCCAAGATAAGCACAAAATGATTAAGTCAACAATATATTTAAACTTCTTCATTGTCCATAGTTTTCCACAATTTCCATAAAATGGTCATTTTCCAATGTTCATAATCATCAAACATAATCATAATTGAATAACATATGCCAATCTACTCATAAACGTAACCCTACCATCATATAGGCCTCTATCTTATCAATACACCCTATTTACTTATTATTAGCCAGCCCGAGCTAAATACTAAACCTATTTACTCACTATCCATCATATAACCTCTAATTATCATCTATCCACTATTCATAACATAAACATAATTCATGGGTCAATGAATAACCACCATTCACTATCTAGAAAATATTGAGCCTCTAGCCAAGATTCACCACTAGGCCACATTCGTCAATTAATCGATACCTAATTCTTGCCATCGTACTTCCACTAGTTACCATTCATCAATAAATTATAATCACCATTAGTTCTCTATTAATCTATCAAATAACATATTCTATTAATTAGCATCATTAATCCATAAATTGAAACACACCAAATTTTGGCCCTTGAAAATTTCTTGAGCTTTGAGAACACTATCTTGGTTATGAATTGACCCCATGAATCGTAGGGTGTATTGACGGGTCAGGTGATCCTATTCATAAGGTTTCTAATGTGTGGTGTTGATTTTTTATCGTGGGTATGATTTGAGGGTACGAGCCATATAGACTCATAATGAGTTGTTAGGTGGAGCCGTAGCAAAATAATGTAAGTTTGTGGATTGATTCTACTCTGAGTATGAGTGGATCACTAATAGCTATAAGGATATGTTACAAGTCATGAGATAAAATTGTAGCGATTCAAGTGTTTAATCTATTTAGGTTCTGTGTTGACTATGGCTTAACCCTATGAGTCGTAGGGTCTCATTACGAATGGGTTGGTCGAGTCGTAAGGTTAACAGTGTATGGGGGTCCTAGTCACTATCTTGGTTACGACTCGGGATGATGAGTCCTAATGTGTGGTTACGAGTCGATGGTTGACTCATAATCAAAGGTGACTCTTTTCCAGTTTTAATTTGAAGGGAATTTTGGACATTTTCCCTTTTGCGCAACTTGATACCCACATCTTATAACCCATTTAGGGCATCATTATACCTCAATAAAAAAATCAAATAACTATTCAAAAAAATACTCAAATTCTCAAGATTAAGAAGACTTAGGGTTTTTAAGAGGTTAAGCAATTAGGGCTTTCAAGAGTGATTTCTCTCCGTACATATTGTTATTTTAGGTATGTTACTCTTCATTCCTTCTCAATTTTTTTAAAGCATCCAATTTAAAGTATTATCCATGTAATATTGATGTTGGGTTTTGAACTTTGGGTTGAAGGTTTTTAATATAAATTGTTTGAATGCTTCTTCCATGATATTTATGAAACTATTATTTTTAAGTTGATAGTTGGTAAGTGAATTGGTGTGCATGGGAATGGTGGATGGAAACAGAGGTAAAATGTAATCCCTAAAATTGGTTTTTTTTTTATTGAAATTGGAAATAAACTCAACCCACTTGCATAATTGATTTTGATTTATGCATTACCACTTGGCTTGGCTTATTTCTTGAAACTAATGCATGGTATAAATGGATAAATGGTTATGGATGGTTTTAAAAACCTTATGGGGTACAATGGAATCCCCTAAGTGAATGATTTATGAAAACCTTAAAGGGTACAATGGAATCCCCTAAGTGAATGATTTATAAAAACCTTGTAGGGTACGTGGGAATCCCCCAACTGATTTTAATAATGGAGTCTGCGGGGTACATTGTAATCCCCTATGTCTTAGATTAATGACATTGCTTGAAAGCTATAGTCGATATGGCGATACCACTTAATAATACCTTAATAAATTATTCCAATAAATTGGTGTTTTGGTTATGTGTTAAATGTTTTAATTGGGAAATAAAGGAGATTGTGATAGCTAGCCGTGAAGATGTGAGTCGGAAAAATGAACACTAGAAACACATGTTTGTCAACATGAGGTTGGTATTGATGACCAATTTCTTGTGTGGTACAAGGGAATCCCCTTAGTGCACATTTGTATATATATATATATATATATATATATGTATCATAGAGGGTGAAGGGTATAAGGGAATCCATGACCACCTATAGTATCTCTAGTTCGTGCTGCTAACACGCACTGGGGCTCATCTAGGGGGTAACACTGGACATATATAGATCTGGGGTAGATTTATGAAGGTAAAACTACACAACCCAATTTAGGGTTTTAAAGCTCATGCTAAGCCCGGTTCCCTCACCCAGCATCTTATATAAATATATATATACTTGGATATGCATGGATGTGGATATGTACATTGGTTTGACTTAGTTTTGAATTTATGGAATTAATTTATATTTATCCCTCATTTACATGCTAGCGTTCACCCCGTTAACCATCTTTGAACGTTGTATGGCCAAACGATGCAGGAACCGGCCATACTTCCACTCTTCCTGCACAATGACTAGCTATATCGAGGACAACATTTGAGTCATATTTAAAAAGTGAGCTTCCACACTTTGTAAGACCCTATTTCATGCCATGGATATCCTTATGTCATTACTTTTATTTTTTATCTTGGTTTTGGCTATTATCGGGAGCATGCCCCGATAGGATATTCTTTAGTTTTGATTACATGCTTTGTCAGAGTACTGTGGAAATGTGTGGTATTGGTTGGTTGTTTGGATGTATATGGTTGGTTTTGGCTATAGAATTATCATAATGTCTTTAAGTTGATATTGTCTTAACTTGTTATATATTCACAATTAATTCGACATGGAGTGCAAGGTGGTCAACTATTGGGTATTGGGGGTGGTCTTCGATCCTGGTTGGACTTGAGATACTCACATGTCCAGGCCCTGGTTTGGGTCATGTCAATCCTCGCTTAACAACTAACTAACACCATAGACTTAGTCATCAAAAGCAACTAATCATCACCATTGTAATGCCCCAAAAAATACATCTTGGACGCTACACGGCGCTTATGGTCCCAAAAAAACACAAGCTAACCCATGAGCTGGTACCTGCTATGAGTACTGAATAATAATAACAAAATACAGATGTGCGGAATAAGTGAATACGCCATAAGGTTTCTAATACTAAAAATTTTCTGAATCATAAGAGTGAAAACAACTATCGGAAAACAACTGTGTGAAAACTGATAAAAATAATGACAAACTGACTGACTATCTGAAGTATTCGAAAGCCTCTAAAACTAACTAAATACGATTTGATGGTATAGGCCCCAACTAACTCCAATTGACTTCTAAACTGAAAACACAAAAATAAACATAATCAGTCCTCGAAATATGAGGACTCACTACTGCTACTACTGTTGATGCGCTGGAAAGTCTAAGTACAGTCGGGAACCTGAAGATTCGAACCTATGATATGAGACATCATAGCATAAAAAATGAGTACTACGACATTGCATCACAAGAATGAGTATGTGGTTAGTACTTTGAATGTACTGGTATTCTAGTTAGGGTCAGGCTGATATGTATGGGCTGATGTGCATGAAAAATAACTAACTGAATGAATAGAATGAAATAACTTAGTATAAATGAATGAAATCTGTAAAAACTTAGAGTGCATGACCAAGCATATAACATAATTTTGAAATATTCTGTAAACTAAAAAACTGAAAATGCATAACTAAATAACTGATAACTATATGCTATGGCCAAGCAAACTAAACTGAGTTCTGAACTGAATATTGAAACTCAAACTGTAGGAGGTATCATCTAACCGACATGCCCCAGTCTAAGCTGATCGGGGTCCAACCTGTGGCCCCAGTTGGAAGGGTGCTAGTACCGTGCCACGAGTACTAACAATAGTTGTGGAGTAAGTCCTAATCTAGCGGGTGACTCCTGAGATCAGTCCTAAGCTGGCAGGTGATCCTTGAGAGTGTTAGTCCTAAACTGGAGGGTGACATCTCATAACTTATGTTGGAAGCGTAGTTCTGGAACTTAGGGACTGCTTGTAAGAAAACACTCCTAACTGATGGGTGAGCCCCAATCCTTAGGTTTGGTCGGTGCTGAATCCTACTCCCAACTGAAATAACACTGATTACTGGACTGAACTAAGTTTAACTGAACTAACAACTGATCATAATAACTGACTAAAACAGAATGCTCATCATGTATTCTGAAATCATTTTGTGGGTACTAAAAACTAGGTAAACAGCTAAATTTTGGGTATTCATAACCCCCAAGACTCAATTACAACAACAATAGGGACACATGAAATCTTTGAAACAATGAAAGGAAATCATTATTCACAATTATTCACTTAAGCATTTCATCAAACACATTGGGACCAAGACTTTAACATGGGAATACTTTTTACACATGATGAGATAGAACAATCACAAGACAACATCATAAACTCGGGATTTATTCTAAATTCGCATGAACATGATATGAGAACTACAATATTTAAAACATACTATAATCCATTCCACTTGAAATGAATTATAAACATAACTTGAAATTTAAATAGCAAGATATTCATGAACTTAAGCATGGGAATGATTGAAACATGTGGGAATAAAATTATTACAACACTAAAACCTTACATTGGGGGTTTAACATGGAATTTCATGCTTCAAACGTGTAAGGGCTACTTTCCAACTAAAATCACTTAGAAACATCATGTATAATCAAAATTCATAAAAGCTTCATAAATATAACTCATTATAAACATGTAAATTCATGATTTAAATCATAAAAATAGCTTCTTGGATCCCATGGTGAAAGTAAACCATAGATTAACATCACGCATACCTTTAAAACTTAAATAATGAAAGAGAACAACTTTCTTGAAAGCTTTCTTGAATTATATCACTTGAGTTCTTGGTTTTCTTGAAAGGGAGATGATTTAACTTGATGAACTAGGGGAAATTTTAGGATTTATTTGAGTGTAAAATTAGGGAATATGGGCTAATAATGCCCAATCGGTAGTTTAATCCCGTGTTTTTACAAATTGGGGTGCTGGAAAACGATAAGACTGCCCTCCGAGAATTAAACTCATAATTGAAATGTAGTTTAGGGAATCACCATGATGCGCCATTTTTTCCATCTCTATACCCACCGTGATGCGCCACAATCGTGGTGAGGTTCTAAAATTTAAATCCAAACGTTCCTCAATCCCTGTCCAAAAAATCTGAAAATTCCTCATGCCATGCTACTTATACCCCTATACATGAATTAACTAAAAAACTTATGTCTCAGGGTCGGAAAGGTCACTTTAAAAATCAACGATGGTAAGAGGCCAAAAATAAGGCTAAGTCCCCAACACTTAGCTAAATTTTTAGGCTTTAAGACTCATATGCATGCACTAGGAGATGAACTAAGCTAAGACTAATATGGGGTATTACAATATCTCCCCTTTGGGAACATTTGGCTTTGAAAGAGACTGATTACGCTGAGAATACTGAAGAACTAAAATTACTTACAGAACACGACTAAAACATGATTACATTATTGAGTCTGAAACATGACATATGACTGAACTAATTTCTTGAATAGATGCAATGACATGAGAATGGTTATAAGCTTGAGATAGAAATGAGAGAGTCAACTTATGATTACCCATTACTTAAAGTTGGATCTTGTTTCATATAGAAAATTTAAGAGGTTTAGGACAGTAAAACTCGGGGTAACATCTCCCATTTGGTATATATCGTCTCCAGAATGATACTGTCTTGGCTGAAATAAAAAGGAAAGACTGAGATAATGTGTAGAATACTTAAAGCCTGAATCATGACTGAACATCTGGAATCTAAACCTGAGGTCGAAGGAAAAGAGGATCAATGACATGAATTCACCAAAAAGATTTTAACTGAGGACATGCATAACATGAACCTAAATTTCGTTGATCATTAATAGGGTAGCATGACAACCAGGAACTGAACTTACTGTAAAGAATGAGTACATGAGTCATGAGCTGCATGACCTAAGTTTGGAGTTCATAATTTCATAGAATATGATTCTTACTGCTGAGAGAACTGGAACTCCTCATACTAGCAACTAGAAACGTACATGATTCTATGGAAAGTGCATGAATATGAGATATGATCATAGGGATAGCTTGTAAGGCATGAGTAGATATTGTGATGACTGAAAAACTTTGCAATGATATAAGAATGGGTCCGGCATCTTCCTTCCCTAATGATGTTCTACAATACACTGGCATTACTACTAGAATATGAGAGTCTGACTTGGTTATCCTATCATCTCCCCCTTAGCTTGAATCCATCATTCTATGTCTAGGAACTACTTAATCAATATCTCTAAACTGAACTGCCACAACTTTACTCTAGAATATGGGGTATAACACTATGTATAACTTCTAAACTTACACTGAATGACTATGCCCGATAATGAAAAACTTATTGTTAGTACTTTCTTCTGAGATACAACTCTTATCCCACTATAGCCCCAATAATCGTCATGTAACAACTTAAAAATTGACTAACTTATAATTCTCAACTTTTCTTCTATTATCTCAATCATTCCAAATTCAAACTTATATTCTAAAACTTAACATACCCAACATCACAATATATAACCCATAACTTAGATTATAAGAAAATCATATACTACATAGCCCCATTCACAATTAACAACTCAAGTGTACTATCTAAGCACACACAATGTTAAAACTTAGAAATAATATACTCCCATATCGCATTGGGTACACCTCTAGATTATACACAAATAATCATACATAATTTTGAATCAACAACTTAAATCCTAGCATGTACTATTTCAAGCTTACTGATTCACTTTCATACAACTAGCCCCACGGATACATAATCCACTAAATTCAGATAGCATTATCCCCACTTTACTATTGTTAAAATTCAGGGTTCATTCTTCTAATCCTAGATCATGTGAAATCAAAGGATTCTGAGAAAATATCTAAAAAATAATCTGAATCCTAAGCTCTGAGGTACTACCCCTCTATTCAATGACTGGTTCATCAGGAAACTGAAACTGAACAACTTTATTTTTTAAATCAACTGAAGTAGTTTTCTGGGATACTGTAACTAGGCAATTTTTGTATGCCCATCTGGATAGGATAGGTCTACCTACTGAGGTAGACACTAAGAAACGCTCTACTAAATTTTTAGGTCTAACACTAAAATTGACAGCTATATGGGGGGGTTACAAGAGAAAGTGAAGCTCTGAGGCCTAGTAAAAATACACAAGAATATGAAAGGCCTGTAACATACCCATAACCACATCAAAAGAACTTTCCTGATCATGTAGGGATTGAATTGCATAATTTCTATTCTGACGTTGACCACTGGTGGCATTAGAAGTGGTGCCCTACTGAGTCGGGCATCCAGATGGAACTAGAGGACGGTTGGACTGACTTTGTTAGCGCAAATCCTTTCTATCTGAGATATTACACCATACTCTCGCATACTGTGGCCTGGATCACCATATCCAAAATATACATCACTGCCAGCTCTACATATACCTAGGTGATTTCTACCATAATCACCACAAGTGGATGGGTACGACCACTGCTCACACTACCCTGGGTTTCGGAGCCTGGTGCCTCATCCTGACTATCACTCTTAAACTTTGGTACTGGCACACTAGCTGAAGGAGGAACTGGGGATAAACACTTCTATCTAAAATGAGAATGGTTACCACCCCTGACTGAGCAAAATTAAAACTACATGTCCTAGCCCTCTTACTCTCTTTTTCTTTCTCTTTAACCTTCTCTTCCTTATTCTACTGAGTATGGACCATAAGTCTAGACAAGTCTATTTCCTTAATCAACATTACATTCCTACACTCCTTGACCACACTATCAGATACACCTAACATAAACTTGCTCATCCTAGACCTGTTATCAGCTACATAAGGAGCATACCTAGCTAACTGAGTAAACTTAAGTAAATACTCCTTCACACCCATACTTCCCCACTTTAAATTAATGAATTCCACAACCTTAGCTTTCCTCAACTCCAAAGGAAAGAATCTATCTAAAATGGCTGAAGCAAACTCCTCCCATTCTATAGGCCCTACATCTGTGCCCCTATCTCCCTTCCACTACTTATACCAAGTGTGAGCTACATCTTGCAACTGGTAAGCAACCAATTTTGCACTCTCACTAGAAGTCACACCCATAATGTCTATTAACTTTTGAACCATCTTGATGAACTCCTATAGATCCTCTTCGAAATTGGATCCTAAAAATAAATAAAGATTCACTCGGGTAAAGTCCCGAATCCTAGTTGTGGTGGTATTCTCCACTGGAATGGCTGGGATAGCAGTTGTCTAATCATTCTGAGATATTATTGAGTGAGCTAAGGTAGTGAAGGCAACTCTAAACTCAGCTTGAGAAAATGCTCATTCAGGGGATCTTTCTGAATGGGCGAAGGTGCGGGCTGATTCCCATTCCTTCTTCTGTTATTCTTTCTGGGAGGCATGGTCTGTAATGGAATAGAGGATGAATTAGAAAGAGATTTTAAATAGATCTCATGCTATTTCTCATGATATAAATGCTAAAAGAATGGGAACTTTTCCCAAAACGTCTTGTAGCCTCCTTCTTATAAGTGTGGAACGTTCACACCCATTCACAAGACTCTACTTAACGTGGATTTTAGACACCCTAGGACACTATAAAACCTAGCATTGATACCATGTTTGTAAAGCCTCAGAAATACACCCTGGATGCCACACGATGCTTACTGTCTCGAAAGACCACAAACTAACCCATGAGTTGGTACCTACTATTAGCACTATATAATGATAACAAAATACATATGTGCATAATAAATGAATACACCATAAGGTTTTTAATACTAAAATACTTCTGAATCATAAGTTTGAAAACAACTACCGAAAAACAACTATCTAAAAATTGATTAAAATAATGACAAACTGACTGATTGTCTGAAAGCCTATAAAATTGACTAAATAAGAGTTAATGGGACAGGCCCCAACTAACTCCAATGGACTTATAAGCTAAAAACACTTAAATAAACATAATCGATACTTGAAATATGAGGAATCACCACTGTTGCTACTGCTGATGTTCTGGATTGTCTAAGTGTGGTCGGAAACCTAAGCATCCAAACCATGATATGATACATCATAGCATAAGAAACGAGTATGCAGTCAGTACTTTAAATGTACTGGTATGCTAGATGGGGTTAGGCTGATATGTATGGGCTCATGTGCATGAATAATAAATGACTGAATGAATAGCATAAAATAACTGAGTATAAATACATGAAAACTATAAAATATAAGAATGAATGACCAAGCATATAACATGATTCTAAAATAGTCTGTAAACTGAAATATTGAAAATACATAACTAAATAATTGATAATTGTATGCTATGTCCAAGAAAACTGAACTGAGTTCTGAACTGAATACTGAAACTGAAACTATGGGAGGTATCATCTAATTGACATGCCCCTATCTGAGCTGATTGGGGTCTAATCTATGACCCCAGTTGGAAGGGTGCTAGTACCATACCACGGGTACTAACAATGGTTGTGGAGCCAGTCCCAATCTAGCGGGTTACTCCTGAGATTATTCCTAAGCCAACGGGTGATCCCTGAAAGTATCAGTCCTAAACTTTCGGGTGACATCTCATAACCTACGCTGGATACGTAGTTCTGGACTTAGGGACTGCTTCTAAGGACCCATTTGTAACCGATGGGTGAGCCCCCATCCCTAGGTTTGCTCGATGCTGAATCCTACTCCTAACTAAACTAACACTGATTACTGGACTGAACTAAGTTTAACTGAACTAACAATTGATCATAATAACTGACTGAAACAGAATGCTCATGGTGTATTCTGAGATTATTTTGTGGGTACTGAAAACTAGGTAAATAGATAAATTTCAGGTATTCATAACCCCCATGACTCAATAATAATAACAATAGGGACACATGAAAGCTTTGAAACCATAGAAGGAAATCATCGTTCACAATTATTCACTTAAGCATTTTCTCAAATACATGGGGACCAAGACTTTAACATGCGAATACTTTTTACACAAGATGAGATATCAAGATAAAAGGACAACATCATAAATGGAGGATTTATTCTGAATTCTCATGAACAAGATATGAGAACTACAATATTTAAAACATACTATAATTCATTCCACTTGAAATGAATTATAAACTTAACTTAAAATTTAAATAGCAAGATATTCATGAACTTAAGCATGGGAATGATTGAAACATGAGGTAATAACATGATTACAACACTAAAACCATACAATGGGGATTTAACATGGAGTTTCATTCTTCAAACATGTAAGGGCTACTTTCCAACTAAATTCACTTACAAAAATCATGTATAATAAAAATTCATAAAAGATTCATGAAAACAACTCATTGTAAACATGTAAATTCATGATTTAAAACATAAAAATAGGTTCTTGGACTCCATGATGAAATAAAACCATAGATGCAAATCACACATACCTTTAACACTTAAATCTTGAAAGAGATCAACTTTCTTGAAAGCTTTCTTGAATTGGAACACTTGAGTTCTTGTTTTTCTTGAAAGGAATATGATTTAACTTGATTAACAAGGGGAAAGTTTAGGGTTTATTTGAGAGTAAAGTTGGGGAACGTTGGCTAATAATGCCCTATCAGCAATTTAATTTTGTGTTTTTAAGAATTTGGGTGGTGGGAAAAGACAAGACTACCCCATAGAGAATTAAACTTTTAACTGAAATGTCGTTTAGGGTATCACCGCGATGCGCCAATGTTACCATTGATATACCCACCGCGACGCGCCACAATCGCGGTGAGATTCTGGGATTGAAACCCAAACATGCCTCAATCCCCATTTGAAAAATCTGAAACTTTTTCGAGATATGCTACTTACACCCTTGAACATGAATTAACTCAAAAACTTATGTCTTGGGTTCAGGAAGGTCACTTTAATGATCATCAATGTTAAGATTTCAAAAATAAGGCTAAGTCCCCAACACTTAGCTAAATTTTAAGGCTTTAAGCCTCTTATGCATGTACTAGGAGCTGAACTGAGCTAACACTAATGCGGGGCATTCCAACTATTAATAGCAATCAATGACACTATCCCTCCTTCTCACCAAGGTTCACTAATCCATTAGTCACTGTTAGTCACTTAAGTCATACAAACCACTAAGCATCGTTCATCCTTAACACAATAAATATACCACCATATAACTTAACTCATTAGAAGACTATAACTGGCATCTCTGATATCAACATTTTACCCAACTACACAAGAGCATAAATAAACACATAATAGCCATACATAGGGCTAGCCGGACTTGAATAAGTAGATGTATACATAGGCACATCAATAATCACCCTTCGACTTTGCCGATCATCATCATAACATCATAGTTCCTCCAGCCTTGTCGGGTATCAATGTAACATCACAGTATCATCTGGCTGCACCGGGTATCATTATATTATCATAATATCATTCGGGTGCATCGGGTATCATCGTATCATCAAAACATCATCCGGCCGCCCAAGTATCATCATATAATTATAATATCATATGCCGCATTGGGTTTCAACATATCATCATAGTATTCTCCGGCCTTATCGGGTATCAACATATCATCATTATATCCTCTGGCCTTTTTGGATACCAACATATCATCACAATATCCTCTGGCCTAGTTGGGTGGGTATTAATATTTCATCATACCATGAGGTCTAAAGTCAATGACAAGCCCTAAGAGGTCTAAAGTAAATAGCAAGCGCCAAGAGGGCTAAAGTAAATGACAAGCCCCACAAGGGCTAAAGTAAATGACAGGCCTAATGAGGGCTAAAGTAATTATTTATAAAGAAGAATCAGAGAAGAGCATACCTCAATAATAGAATGTTCATCACCAATGTTCCTTTATAATTAGGTATATGTATATATAGCATAAATAATATAAACTATCATCGGAGTTTTCCCTGGAGCTTATATCTCTAATACCAATATATTTCCTCTATCCTTTATTAGAGAGATGAGTATATAAATATTTATAATAAGTGGCAAAAAAATTAGGATAAATAATCATATAAGGAAGTATCATGAGTCCATGCATAATATAGAATATTCTACATATAGTCATTAAGCATGCCTTCTAGCACCATTAACATCATCATTTCCAATATAGATTATAAGAAAGGATTCCAATATGATTTATTTGAATAATTATTAAGAATGATCATCACTTGGGTAATAGCATAGTTAACGGCCCAAATAGTAGCCTAATACGGTTTAATCAAAAGTATAATCAAGGACTCATCGTTACATAATCCATAATCTAGTCATTTAGACCATGCTCATAACCATAAGCTATATAAAAAACAATGGCCCCTTAGTAGCATATCCATTGGTCTATCATTTGCCTAAATATAATTTATCACTAATATGAGCAATAGCTAAAGCATGACATAATTTATAGCTTGTTCAAAGTATGGTCAACAAAATCATATATGGATTAGGTCATATTATAGTCAAGGGCTCATTGAATAGAATATTTGTTAGCCCAAACAATAGTCAATCACAAAAATATAATTAATAGCTTGACATAAGCTTTAGAAGATAATGCATACAAGGGCATAATAACTTGGGCATTACTCTCCATGCCATTCCTCATAAACAAAAAGTACTAAGAGTCATCAATATTGCCTCAAAAAGGAACTTGCTAGTCAATTACTAAGCATAAAGTTTCAAGAGAACTAATCATATGTTTCACCTTATGGTGGGTCAACAAACCCACATTTAAATCTGCGAATGCACTTTAAGACAATTTCGACCACGGACAAGGCTATGGTATCTAAATCAACTCTTAGATGCATAGCAAGCCACCATAATCCCTAAGGTTGATATTCTACTCAAGCCCCTTTATTATGTCCAATGGAACTAAGGAAACCTTTATTAAAATTAGTAACTAAGGCCAACTTACACTAAGTATGAGAAAGTACAACATCTCACCTATTATTGAGTATTCTAAGGCATTCTCATGCTAAACATGAGTAATGAAGTCTATTCCACTTAAGTCCAAGGGAAAAACAAGCCAAGCTTTTCAACTCTAAGAGTCACATAGCCTAAATAGTCCAACTAACCCAAGTCTTGCATTTCACCAATCCAATACTTAGAACCCATCCAATCTAACAAGATATCACAATTATATTATGACATAGCTCAATCTAACAAGGAATAAACATGGCCTACCTTAAATCCAAAGAATGCTCATTGATCCATTAAACCTTTACTTTTTCCGTTCGAAAAGTTTTTTTAAGGTGCCAAGATATCAAATACACAATCAACATATCATTTCGAGAACATCAATACCCATATTGCACCATTGTGCTTTGGGTTAAAAAACGACATCTAAAACTCTAAGTTGGTCCCACATAGAGAAAACACATTTCTAAGACCAACCATATATTCATACACCATTAGAGAATCATAACCCTCAAGAAATAGGTGAAAACCAAGCTTATTTGGGCTAAAATTATGCCCTTAAGCTATTTGGGGGTTTGATAAAGAATTCATGATATTTAAACATGGAATGAAAGGATTCATACCACAAATCCATTGTTAATCATGGGAATATATATTAATCAAACTTTTAGGTTGCACACAAGAATCAATTTAAGCTTGGCACACCATTTTAGGGATCCTTGGTCTCTAAGATGAGCGGAAATGTCCAAAATTTTGGCCTAAAAGTCCTTTTTATATCCATACTAGGACCTCAGCTATGTATATCGCCATCCAGGGATGGCTATCACTCAATGGTGATTGCAGCCAATTATATGGCGATCGTGCAAGGGTGATCACGATGCTCTTGCGATCGCGCACACCTCAGCACTGACTACTTGGAAAACATTAAAGTTTTCCAACGACGCCTCAAAATTCATTTGGAATCCAATTTATGCAAATGAACTATGTAACCACACTAAATTTGATGTTCCGAACGTTTTGGCAAACACATATTTTCCATCCAAGGCCATTTCGACATAATGTGGTCCCCATATCCAAATTCCTAATTTTTTTCCATTTTTTGACCACTACGTCAAAATAAGCTTGGGTGTGTTGGGACACAAAACAAAGGTCTACCTAGCCTAATTTTGATATTCCGGAGCTACTGGCCAAGTTGAAATTTGAATCCAAGCTCATTTCACTAATGTTTTTGCCCGGTGGCTATTTGGAACCAGTGAATACTCCTAAATAAGGAATTGGTTCTAAAAAACAAACGAACTACCCGGTAACCAAACTATCAGTTCCAGCAAGTCATGAATGACTTAGGGCAGATATGAATAAGCTATAATAGTGAAAAGAAGAAGGAATATGGAAAATGACCTTGAGGGTCATTACAGACCCTATATTTATAATATATATATATATATATATATATATATGTAAATGGAAATATTTTACCATGCTTAAATAGTGAGCTAATAGTTTATTAAGCTAATAACAAAATATTAGATTCAAAAAGTGTGGAAAAAGGACAGATTATTTATTAACTACCTCAAATAGGTCAACCCAAATTTAGAAAGTAATAAAAATAAAGAAGGGGAGATGGGCCAATGTGCACGAAAAAATCTTACTGGTGGCAGAATCATTATTTAGAATTGAGGTGTTAGATATCTCCTCCTTTATGTCCCTTCTTAAAGAAGAACTTATCCACATCCTTTTTCATAAACTAGGGGAGTGTTTGATCTGGGGCGACACATTTGAACATAACCTTTATGGTCTTCCTCATATGGGAAATTATACAATATCAGGAACACCTTTTTCTTTTCTCCTATTATAACTCCCTTTATAGCTCTATGTAGGCTTGAGTCGGCTCTGGCAAAGCTGTGGAACCCAAAGGAGCCAAACCAAGGGATAAGTAGGATTGCTCCAAGTAGCTCTTAATTACAACTATGTCTACTTCCAAGTTATCAAGAGACACACGAGGTTTCATGAAAGGGGTATTAGACATCTCACCCTCTTCATCCCTGCTCCTCTCTATTAAGCCCATATCTTTCTCTTCTTCCTGCTTCCTCCATGTAAACCATACACCTTATGTGGATTAAAAAGAATATCATTCTTTTTTGTAAGGTCATATCCCTCTTTCGACATGTCCAACCACTTAAACAGATTAATGGTCAAGGAAGGAAAAATGAAGTCCTTCATTGGCTCTCCTCCTAATTAGAAAAACTTCCAATTATATATGATCTGCATCCCTACATATATCACTATCCTATATAGAGCACAAGACACCATCATAGCCTGGTGGAAGTTCACATTCGTAACATTTCGAGAAGGATGGATCCTTCAGGACTTTAAGTTCAGCCACTTCTGAGTCTTTGCTGAAAATAGGGTGTATTTGTCCCCTATAACACTCTTCCACCAAAAAATTTTCTCCATACCATTTGATTCCAAGGTCTTTCCAATCAACTTTAGTCCAACCTCACCTCTCTTTATTGAAAGGCTGCATTATAAGGGTTTGGCATCCTTAATGTATCATTGGTGGTAGCACCATCCACTGAAACATTATTCCCTCGAATTTAGATGGCGGTATTAGGAAAGAACAAGTCCACCATCAGATGTATGGCATAGAAACACAGGCTATCTCTAGATTGCATGTGGGAGTGGACTTTGTTAGCATCTTCTATCAAAAAGCATGTAATTGGTTGATGAACTTGGGAACTTATTCATCCATATCATTTATCACGAATCCCATATTGCGTATGAATCCTCTAATTCTCTTTCATCATCAAATTTGTTTGACAAGCATTGCTTGAGAATTTTCAGTACGAGGGTTGTTTGGCATTTGGGTTAGCCATAGTAAATAATCTTGTATGTGTCACATTATAGTAATTAGAAATTTATCAGATATGATACCAAAAGGAAAGAAAATTAAAAAGTAGTATTGTAAGATTCTAGAAAGCTATTGCCCAACCATTGCTTTTTCGATAGATCATTGCCACAATGGTGTCAGTATAGTGATGGATCTATCTAATATTGTAGCATTGACATTGTCCCCAACTAGTCCCGTTCCTATCCAATGATTAATTCTCAATTTTTTAAATTTTTTAAGGTTAAGGCATATATTGAGCTTGGTAGAGTATTACTGAAACTTTTATACTATATTGGGAGTGTTTTACACCCAATACAAGCAAAATCACTCAGAAAATCTTTGATAAAGATGAATCTTCCTATTCTACCCATTTCAAATGCAAAACTCACCATGAACGTCATGAATCTTACACCTAGAATGTTCTAGGAATGTTGAGAATGTAAAATAGACTAGCATGCTTCATAAAATATTCAGAAGGATGAAAAACTCAAATCTCCAAGAGTTGAACCAAAAGTTATCAGAAATATATTATTCCATCCTAATTTCTATGATTTTATGATGATAATGGATAAGTAACATAGTAAGGATTACAAATTACCTTAGTATTGATAACAAGAAGTGATTTACTAGGGAGAAATTGAAAGAGTTTTAGAAATTTGAAAGTTGGAAGTGTGAACAAATGAATCCTCCTTCTCCCTTTTAAAACTATCGATCCATCGCTACATTGACAATTTGGTTAGAGTTCGATCTTCTCCCAAAAATTTTGTGTATTGTAACATGTTGTGGTGTTTTAGGTATGTTAGATGACCCGTTACATGAAATCTTATTATGAATCATTTCCATATGAAATATAGATCGTACATTGTGTTTAGAGATTAAAGATTTGTGATTCATAGGTTATTTGAGTAACATTTCTGCATTAATATTTACGATGATGTTTCAATGAGGTGTTATTGAAATAATTAACAAAGTTAGAAGGTCTCATAAATTTCTAACCATTTTTATGGTGGGATTTTGATAATCATGCTAAAAACTCTCGCTCTTAAATTTTGTACACATTTAGCGATGAACAGTGGGTATATTAGTATCTAGTGTAACGATCTAATTCATTGTTATGTTAAAAATTCATTTCGAGGTTAATTAGAAATAATTTTCATGGTAGAAGGTCCGTGACCCAAACTAATTTGGGCTAATACTATCGATCCATTGTAGTAGACATAGGTTTATTGACGCAAAAATGGCACTGCAGCGACACCTACATCGCTGCAACAAATGTAGGGTAGTAAGCCACTCAAGTTTTTCTACAACCCTCCTCCCAATCATGGCCTCTTATTTTCTTTGCCTCCTTTAAAAACACCTTAAGTTAATCGTAGGATTTAAATACCAAGGATGTAGAGGTAAAGCTCTAGTAGGGTAATTTCCAAGCATTCCCTGAAGATTCAAATGGATAAGATAGCAAAAGGAACACATGGAAACACTGCTCTCTTTCTTTAGTTTTAGTAGATTTGGGTTTGATTGGGAGATTTTATGACTAGGCTAATGACCATAAAGTTTTAATGGATTTGATGATAATGCACCTAAGATAATAAATTGATGAATTTGGTGATGCATGTTGGATTAATAAACTGTGTTAACTGTTTAGTTGTTAGGAAGTTATTATTCTTATACAAACTAGAGATGGGTCAGTAAATGAGGGTTGTTAAGTGCTTGTTTAAAAAGGCAAGAAGGTTGTATATGAAATAGAATTGGGGTTAGTCATTTCCTTGAGCGTGTTAAACTCAACAATAGAGGGTAAGTAAGTGGAGTCGAGTTGATTGTGTAGTGAGGAGTCAGTAGTTAAGAATAGTTATCGTGGTGTTAAAAATGATATAAGAAGGTTGTATATGAAATATAATTGGGGTTATTCATTGGTACCATGGCTGATATTAGTGTAATAAAAAGAGAAAGAAGTGGGGATATAGCATTCTTAAGTAAATGTAGCAATTAGGATAAGTATAGAAGACAATCGATTGGTAATAATTCTTGATGGTTCGGTATGTATTGGTAAGTTAAATGTTACTATACACTTAATTTTGATATGTGCTTATATTTTAGTTTAATGTTGTGACAAGCCTTTAGGCATGCTTATAATTGTTGATTTTGATCATGCATTGAGAATTGCATTGAGATTATTTATTGAGTTGATGATAGGATCAGTGTCATACTGACATGGATTGTTATTGGATTAGGCGTCATGCCGATAATGATTGATACTAGATCGAGTGTGGCATGCTAATACAGATTTAATATTAGGATCGAGTGTCACCCCTAAATGGATTAATATTTGGATTGTTTACCATGTTGGTACTTATACATGGACCGAGCCTATTACCTATAAGTCATAGCTAATGGTCCTTGCTGAACTTAGTATGTGTTACACCATGCTTGCATGTATTCACTATTGCATGAGCACTTGTGGGTTTCCTTGAATATTGTTGATTAAATTGCGTAAGTGTAAGTGATGGACATGATTACTTTGAAAAAAGGTATTTCTTGGTTGTGTGTAGATCTTATTTCCTATTGATGTCATCCAAATTACATCTTATAATAAAGTATAAAGCAGTTTCTTTCAAATTTAAAAGCGAACCAAGGTTGGGTTTGATCCCATGAGTAATATGGCAAGACCTAGGAAAATGTGGTTATTTAAGTTCTTAGTCATTTATTTCCAACAACAATAACATACCCAGTATATTCCTATAAAGTCATTTGTTTCATGTGATGGAATTTAAAAGAACGGGTAAATAGATTTTAAATTGAACAAGTGAATAAATATTAATTTATGTTGAGTGAATCAATGAGAATGGTGAACTAGGATTATATTTCCCATGATTTCATAACTCTGTCGGTTCCACATGCTAGAGGTCTATGTTGATTCTTAGCATGTAGAATTGATAGATTATGTATACTTAAAACTACTTTACTCTCTAGTATCAGAAATATCCTTAAAATAATTTCTCTTCTCCTGAGCTTGCATTACTAAACCCTATCTTGGATCCCAAATTAGCTATCCTGGATTATCGGCTCAAGCTATTAAGTGGAGGTTGATAGCTCCAATTGTCTGTTGTTTATTCCCTTCTTTCCATATAAGGCGAGTTATAACGTTGTACATCGCCAGAAAATAATCAAACCCAAGGAAACAACATTGAATACATAAACATCATTAAAGGATTACAATGTACTTTAACCTACTTCGTTAATTCATCATGGTTCTCACAATCTTTCTTGTAAGATTTAGATACTCATGGTTTGAAAATCACAATTAGAATTATAGACAAAATCATAGTTATGAACTTACAAATTGACGAGGATAAATTCAGAATCTTGAATTCTCAAAGAATATATAATTAAGATAGATAAGAAAAGAATAAACCAATTTACTCAAGCCTCCAAGACAGCTCCAAGTTTTCTCTAAATAAATTAAAAGTTCACAAATTCTAAAAGTTATAAAAAAATATATAAAAACTCTTTGGTGAAATATTTATAGGTGTAACGAAACTCAAAAAAATAAAATATATGAGTTCAAAATTGATTGGGAAACCAAAACCCTGTCCATTTGGTACTGTGTGTCATGCACTTTATAGGTTGGCCACCTCAACCCTTTTTCTCTTTTCTCCATTTGGTGCCATGTGCCCTTGCTGTCCAATCCCTCTTTGATTTTGATTTTCAGTTGTAACTTCTCTTTTATTGTATTTATGTAATATAGTATTCAATTGAATCCATTAATATGTCTGCTTGATTTCCTTATATAACTTCTCGATTTTAATTCTTTTTTTCTTCACATTTGTTCATCCTCAGAACAATTTAATCCTACTAATATAAATAAAATATAATGCATAAATAGTAAAATCGATGCTAAGAAAGGACAAATAAAAATATTAAATTTGAGGTAAATAATGACTAAATATATGAAATTATTTCCTCACATCAACACCCTACATTTTGACTCTTGTTCATCCTCGAGCAAGCATTAAGGAATGCCAAAATTTTACTCTTGTTCTAGCCCCAAGTCATATGAACAAGAGTCTAAGTGTAGGGCGTTGATGTGAGGCCAAAAGTTTATATATTTAGTCATTATTTTCCTCAATTAATTATATCAAGGAATGCCATCTCCCATAGACTAAGGCTACGTTCTTTATTAGGAAAATGCTCTCACCCACAGTCTAACTGCTAAATCTTATTTTGATGATGATCAACTAACAACAAAGAATCAGGTCCCTGGGTCTTTATGAATTAAGTACTATTGTCACTGTCCTATGCAGTTTTGTCTGTTAGTGTAATTAATTGCACATGTGAGCTTAAACCTATTAGGATACCTGGCCAAATTATTTTTCAACCCAAATTAGTATCCAGCTATAAATAGAAAAGATGCTTCTTAATTCATCAAGTTTTGCAATTAGATTGTTCAAAGAGAGAAATTGGTGAAAATTTAAATATTACTCAAGTCCCAATCTTTTGTTTGCTAAGAGAGTGTGTGTTCTTGAGTCAATTCTTGGTCTATAACTGAATTACTCATGTTATAAGAGTAATACTTCCCTAATTTTTGTAGAGTTCTTAGGTAGAGTTACCTGAGTTTGATATTAATTAGAGTTAATCAATATCAAGGTGAGATTGTGACAGAGTTGTCAAAGAGAGTTTGTAATAGAGTTGCTGCAAACTAGTTGATCCTAGAGTTAGATTCAAATCGGGCCTATAATAAAGAGTTCGATTATAGTGGATTCATGATTGTTTGTGATGGCAAGCCATGGTTTTTCCTCCCTTTAGCAAGGAGGCTTCTAGGTTATATCTTTGTGTTCTTTAATTTCCTGCAAAGTGTTGTTTCCTTACTGCTTTATTACATTATTGCCTGTGTCTGATTTAAGGGACCCGATCCCTCATAGTGTGGTGGAAACTCCCACGTTTCAATAATTGGTGTTAGAGCCAAGACACTCTAAAAGGATCATACCTTGAGTGATTTATTGATCATGGCTACTCCACCTAGTCTTGAAGAAGCAAAATCTACTACTAGACCATCCAGATTTAATGGACAGTACTATGGGTGGTGGAAAATCAGGATGTATGACTTTATTATGGATTAGGACAGTGAGCAAATAGATATAATACTTGATGGTTTTCATATTCCTATTAGAGAGGTCAAAGAAGGATACATAACAAGGATGGTTGACAAAAATCGGAGAAAGTTTGATGATGAAGATCGAAAGAAAGTTGAGAAGAATTACAAGAAAAAAAATTGATTGTCTTTGGCATAGGATCGGATGAGTATAACTACTTGTGAAAATGCTAAAGAAATCTAGGATTGCCTGAATACAACTTTTGAAGGAACAGTTTATGTAAAGGATTCAAAAGTTGACATATTGACAAATTTGTATGAAACTTGTTTTATGAAGGAAGGAGAGACAATTCAAGAACTACATACAAGATTCACTTCTACCACAAATGAGCTACACTGCTTAGGAGAAGTTATTCCTTTTTATAAGCAAGTGAAAAAAATTCTAGGTGTTCTTTCTAAGTTCTGGGAAAGCAATGTGGATGCTATTACTGAGGCGAAAAATATGGAGACTCTCTTACTATGTATGAACTCATTGGTTATCTAAAGACTCATGAGCTCAAGAAGCAACAAAGACACGACAAAAAGGAAGCCAAAAGGGAAAAATCATGGCATTAAAGGCGTCAAAATCTAAATCAAGTGAAGAAGACATATATGTTGCCTATTTGCCAAAAAAAATTGTTAGAGCTATGAATAAAAGTGGTCAGTTTCAAGAAAAAGGAAGTAACAACAAAAAGGGAGTCATTGTTAAAGATTGCCAAAAATATGGAAGTCTTGAATATTTCATTAAGGAATGTCAAATGCACAAATGGATTACCAGGAATATCTCAAAACTAGAGGTAACAAAGTAAATAATAGGGACCAGGTCCCTGTAAAATCAAGAAGAAGGGTTGCAACTGACTATGAAGTAAAGCAGGCCCTGCACTGTAAGAAGATTCCTCTACTGAATATGATGAAACTGAAAAGGCTAAAATATGTATATGCTGGCTGTGGAGGAGTGTGAAGTTACCTCTGATTCCTTATTTTGTCTCATGGCAAACATTGAAGATAAAGAACAAAATAAGGTAACTATCTCTAATATTAAGGAAAATTATATAACTATTCTGTTATAAAGATAAGGAAGCTAGCAAATGTGTTGATTGATTCTATATATGAACTTACAGTTGAGAAAAATTCTCTAGAAGAGAAAGTAGAAAATCAAGATCTTGAATAAATTGCTTTAAATCTTTAGATATCTGAAACAGAAAAATTGTTCACAAAGTTGAAATCTGAGAATATGAATTTAATGAGCAAACTGGAAAAAGTAACTGATTCTAATGGTAAAGGGAAGAGAAAAGCTTCAAGGGAATACTAAAATTAAGGGATTCTAAAAAGCACCTTATGACTACACTTCATAAGAATGAAGAATTAGATAGGGACCTGGTCCATCCAAGGGAAGAACTTAACGAATCACTAAAATGGACCACTTCCTCACAAATCCTTTCTAATTTATCTGGTCAGAGTGTCATTAATGGTAAAGGTCTTAGATATCAATAAAAACACAATAAATTGGGTGTCATGGGAAAGCTGTTCATGGTAGTATAAATAGGGTCCATAAACCTCTATGTACTCATTGTGGAAAAGATTGACACTTAAAGAAAAGCGGCCAGTACTAACTTAGAGCTAGAATAAGCAGTTGTAAATACATCTAGCTAGAGAAAAATTATCCTAAGGGTTTTATGCCCTTGAAAAATGTGAATAGGAGGAACTCTCTACTTAGATGGGCCAAGAAAGATCTGATCACACCTTTGTCTTCCTATTGGGAACTCAAACTCAAGTGCATTCCCAAATCTAACAAATGACTATATTTGTAGGTAGGAGAAGATGAATACAGTAAGAACTAGTTCATAGATAGTGGATGTTCAAAGCAAGTGACAGAAAGGAATGCCTTCTTTCTTTCTCTTGAAACACTTCAAGATGGACGGGTCTCTTTTGTAAATGATAAAAAAGGCTATATTCATGGTAAGGAAAAGATTGGAAGATCTCCAGATCAAGCATTAGAAGATGTGTGCTATGTGAATGGCCTCAAGTACAGTCTTCTAAGCATTTCTCAAATCTGTAACAAAGGTAATAAGGTCAAATTCCCAGTTGATGGATGTAATGTGTCAAGCTTGAAATTTGGGAAAGTTATTCTCAAAGCCAAAAGGATCAAAAATATGTGTGTGGCTGATTTAAAGTATGTATCTAATGGGTAATTAACTTGATTAAATGTTCTAAGTGAAGATTCTAATTTATGGCATAGAAGGCTGGGACATATACGTTTTTCTTTATTGAAAAATTCAATCTTAAAGGACATGGTCTATGGTGTGCCAAAGTGAAATTTCTAGACAACAAGGTTTGTAATGCCAGTGTTAATGGAAAACAAACTAGGTCTTCCTTTAAGCTGAAGAAGCAGGTGTGTACTTCTAAACCCCTTGAGATGTTGCACATGGATTTATGTAGACCTGTTAAAGTCCAAAGTAGAACAGGAAATAAGTATGTGTTTGTGATTGTGTATGACTACTCAAGGTTCACCTGGACAATGTTCTTGAGAAAAAAGTTTGAAACCTATGAGTTTCTGGTTACTTTTGCCAAGAAAATTCAAATAAAACTAAATTGTAAGATTTTTGAATAAAATTTGATTATGGAACTGAGTTTGAAAAATCCCAAGTTGCAGGATTTTGTGCTAAAAATGGAATCATTCATATCATCTCTACTCCAAGGACTCCTCAGCAAAATAAAGTTGTTGAAATAGAGAACAAAGCCCTCATAGAGATTGCCAGGACCATGCTAATTGATAGTGGGATTCCAAAGAACTTTTGGGCTAAAGATGTTAATACTACCTACTATGTGAAAAATAGGTGCTTGATTCAATCACTCCTAAACAAGAACCCTTTTGAGTATGAGTTCAACAGAAAGCCTAAGCTTGACTATTTCAGACCTTTTGGGTGCAAATACTTTGTTCTAAATAATGGGAAGAATGATCTAGGAAAGTTTCCAAAAGTGATGAAGTAGTATTTGTGGGATATTCTACAACAAGCAAAGAATACGGAGTTTTCAAAAAAAGAACGTTGTGTATTAAAGAAAGTGTGCATGTGGGCTTTGATGAGTCAGAAAAGCTAATAAATCCAGGTGATGGTGAAGAATCAAAAATAGAAGAACTCATTCCTTTTCAAATATTACATTAGTGAAGAAGATGGTAAAGGATAAAATAATGCAGATGAGAACGATGAAACTGATGGTGATCCTGGATTTAGTCACAAAACTTAACTCTAGTTGAAGAACAATAAGAAGAGTCTAGTGAAACTCTTTAAGGACCTGATCCTAGAGGAACTCCTCTTAGAAGGTCAAATTGGAGGCACAATTATTCTCATTCACTTAAAAATTTAGCCACGCATTTGGAATTTGGAGTACAAACAAGATCTCAAGCCAAAAATTTCATGGCATTCTTAGCATTCTTGTCCCAAATTAAACCTAAAATTATGAAGGAAGATCTAAAATATGTTGTATATATCAATTCAATGCAAGAGAAGCTTCAGCAATTTAAAAGACGTAATGTTTTGAACCTGGTCCATAGTCCTGCAGGAAGCAAAATTATTGGGACTAAATGGGTGTACAAAAAAGAAGGATAAATAAGGAACTATCAATAGAAATAAATCAAGGTTGGTTGTTCAAGTCTATAATCAGGAGGAAGGAATTGATTATGATGAGACATTTAACCTTGTAGAAAGGATAGAGGCTATAAGGATTCTTATTGCTTTTGTTGCTAATATGGGGTTCAAAGTCTTCTAAATTGATCTCAAAAGTTCTTTTCTAGATGGAAACATGAAGGAAGAAGTCTATGTCAAACAACCTCCAGGTTTTGAAGATGAAGATTTTCCTCATTAGATACTCAAATTATACAAAAATCTTTATGGGTTGAAGCAAGATCCTAGGGCTTAGTATGAGAGACTTTCAAAGTTTCTTCTAGAAAATGGCTTTAAAAGAGGTAAAATTTAAAATACTCTCTCCTTAAGTCCATAGGTAGTAGCTTACTAATTTTTTAGATATATGTTGATGATATTATATTTAGAGCTACTTCTGAATCCTAGTATGAAGAGTTTGCAAAGCTAATAGGGAGTGTATTTGAAATGAGCATGATGTGAAAATTGAGTTTCTTCCTAGTTTTGCAGATCAAGAAAACTTCTCAAGGGATTATAATCTGTCAAGAAAAGTACATCAAGGAGCTACTGAAGAAATTCAACATGGGAGATGTCAAGTCAATTGAAAATCCAATTGGAACCAGTTCCAAGATGGATTTGGTTTGGTATCTTGAATGTATTTCTACTATTATCTTGTTTGTGTGGTTAGGCTCTTCCGTAGAAGCCTTGCCTTGGGTTTTTAGTATTTATTTATTCTAAATCTTCTTTTGATAATGATCAACTGACAATAAGGGACCAGGTCCTTGGGTTTTTATGAAAACATACAACTTGTCACATGTTTATGCAGTTTTGTCTGTTATTGCAACAAACTACGTAGGTGAACTATGTACCAATCAGGAAACCTGGACCAATCAAAATTATATCCTTATCATTATCTTGCTACAAATAGGAAAGAATGCTTCTTAATTCAACAGGTTTTTTCAATTTTTCTATTCAAGAAGAAAAATGGTAAAGATGCAATATTGCTCGAAATTTTTGTATGTTGAGAGAGTAATTATTCTTAGGTGAAGTCTTGGTATGTAATTGAATTACTTGTCTTATAAGAGTAATTGTTTTTATTATGTGTGTAGAGTGCTTAGGTAGAGTTACTTGGGTTGATATTGGTTGGAGCTAATCAATACTAAGAAGAGATCTTGATAGAGTTGTCAAGGAAAGTTTGTAATATAGTTGTTATAAATTAGTCAAGCTTAGAGTTAAGTTCTAATGGAGTTTGTAATATTTTATTTGATTACAATGGATTCTTGAGTTCTTGTAAGGGAAAGCCGTGGTTTTTCCTCCTTTGATCAAGGAGTTCTCCACATTAAATCATTCTGTTATTTACATTCCTGCAAATTTTTATTTCTTTACTACTTTACTACTCTATAGCTTGTATCTGACTCTGAGGGACCTGGTCCCTTATAAGGTGGTGCATCCCCCGCATTTCATTAATTTGTATTAGAGTAAGGCCACTGTAAAAGGTTCACACCTAGAGTGATTTATTGATCATGACTGCTCTACCTGATCTTGAAGAAGGGAAATCTACCACTAGTCCACCCCGCTTTAATGGGTAGTCCTATGGGTGGTGGAAAACCAGGATGTATGACTTCATTATTGCTGGGGACAATGACTGGTAGATGTAATACTTAATGGTCCTTATGTTTCGGTTAGAGAGGTTAATAAAGGAGACATGATAAGGATGGTTGTAAAAACCATGAGAGAGTTTGATGATGAAGATCAAAAGAAAGTTGAGAAGAATTATAAGGCAAAGAAATTGCTTGTCCGTGGTATAGGACCAGATGACTATAGTAGGATTTTCTCTTGCAAAATGCTAAGGATATCTTGGATTTCCTGAGGACTACTCATGAAGGTACCACTGATGTGAAGGATTAAAAAGTTGATATGCGGACTACTAAATATGAAACCTTCACCACGAAAGAAGGAGAAACTATCAAAGAGATGCATACTTTATTCACTTAAATCACCAATGAGTTACACTGCTTAGGAGAAGTTATTCCTTTGAATATATAGGTGAGAAAAATTCTAGGAGTTCTTTCTAAATCCTAGGAAATAAAAGTAGATGTTATTAATGAGGCATGAAACCTGAAAACTCTCACAATGGATGAACTTATTAGTAATCTGAAGACTCATGGACTAAAAAGGCCACAAGGGCAAGAAAATAAAAAAGAGAAAAATCTCTGTCATTGAAGGCTTAAAAGTCTGATTCAAGTGAGGAAGACATTGATGTTACTAATTTGGCAATAAGGACTATTAGAGCAATGATTAAAAATGGTCAGTTTTATAGAAGATAATGTAGCAGCAAAAGGGGAGGTACAATTGAAGCTTGCCACAAATGTGGAAAACCTAGACATTTCATCAAAGATTGCCCAAGGCATAAATTGTTTTATTAAGAATATCTAAAGTCTGGAGGTGACAAAGGAAAGAAAAAAGACCAAGTCCCTGAGAAGTCAAGAAGAAAGGCTGCAGCTAATTATACAGTAAAATATGCTTTAATTATCTGGGGAGATTCCTCCAGTGAATCTGAGAAGGATGAAAAGCTTGAAGATATTTTTATACTAGCTGTAGAGAATGAGAATGTCACCTTTGATTCCTTGTTTTCTCTTATGGAAAACACTAAATATCAAAAAGAAAATGAGGTAGGATAAAGGAATACAGTCAGAACTTGTTTACGGATAGTGGATACTCAAAGCACATACTGGGAGGACTGATTATTTTCTCACTTTCAAGACACTTAAAGGTTGAGGTGTATCTTTTTTAAATGGAAAAAGGGGTTATATTTATGGTGTGGGAAAGATTGGACAATAACCTAATCAAGTAATAGAAGATGTGTACTATGTGAATGGCCTCAAGTACAGTCTTTTAAGTGTGTCTCAAATTTATGATAAAGCTAATTGGGTGAAATACACATCTGATGGATGTAACGTGTAAAGCATGATATTTGGGAGATCTATTATCAAATCCATATTTAACTTAATTAAGTGTTCAAAGTGAAAATGCTTATCTATGGTACAAAAGGTTGAATAAGTTGATTTCAAAGGACCTTATCCTTAGTGGGGCAAAGCTAAAATTACAAGAAAAAAAGGTTTTTGATACTTGTGTTAAGGGTAAAAAATCTAGGTTTTTCTTTAAGCTAAAGAAGCAGGTAAGCACTTCTAAAACTCTTGAGTTACTGTACAGGGATCTATGTTGACCTGTTAAAGTCCAAAGTAGAGAAGGAAAGAAGTATGTATTTTCATTGTGGATTCCTACTCCAGGTTTAATTGGACAATGTTCTTGAGAACTAAGGATGAAACCTATGATGTTCTGGTAACTTTTCCTAAGCAAATTCAAATTAAGATGAATTGTAAGATTGTTGAATTCTGATCTAAAATGGAACTAAATTTGAGAACTCCCAAGTTGTATGATTCTATGCTAAATATGGAATCAGTCACAACTTATCTACTTCTTGGACTCCTCATCAAAATAGAGTTGTTGAAAAAAAGAACATAAGCCTCACAGAGATTGCCAGGAACATATTGATTGACAGTGGGAATCCAAAAAGCTTTTGGTATGAAGCGTTTAATACTACCTATCATATGACAAACAAGTATTTTATTATTATTCTTAACAAGACCTCATATGAGCTTGTGTTCAATAGAAAGCCTAAGCGTGACTACTTCAGTCCTTTTGGGTGCAAGTGCTTTGTGCTAAACAACGAAAAGAATGAACTAGCAAAATTTGACTCCAAAGTGAATTCAATAGAAAGCAAAGTATATCGAGTTTTCCATAAAAGAACTCTGTATGTGGAAAAAAATATACATGTGATCTTTGATAAGTCAGTAAAGCTAGTAAATCTAAGCGATGATGAAGATTCTGATATGAATAACTCATTCATATTCAATGGGATGATATTGCTGAAGTTAATGGTCAAGGACTAAATGATACAGTAGGTAATGATGAAGGTGATGGTGGTCTAATATCTCAGTTACAGATCCTTACTCAAGTTGAGGAATATCAAGAAGGGTCTAGTCAAAATCCTTAGGGACCTGGTCCTAGTGGAACTCATCTCAGAAGGTCAAACTAGAGGCACAAATGAGATGTTGACTAGATTAATGCAATGCAGGAGGAGCTTCAACAATTTAAAAGAAGTAAAGTTTGGCACCTGGACCCCAGGCCTGTGGATAGAACAATTTTTAGGACCAAATGGGTGTACAAAAACAAGCAGGATGCGCATGGATCTATCAATAGAAATAAAGCAAGACTGGTTGTTCAATGTTAGAACTAGGAGGAAGGAATTGACTATGATGAGACATTTTCCCCTTTTGCAAGCATAGAGACTATAAGAATTCTTATTGCATTTGTTTCCTACATAGGGTTCAAACTCTTCCAAATGGATGTAAAAAGTGTTTTTCTTATTGGAAACTTAAAGGAAGAAGTCTATGTAAAGCAACCTCCAGGTATTGAAGATGCATATTTTCCTCATCATTTTCTTAAATAGGAAAAGATATGTATGGTTTGAAGCAAGCACCAAGGTCTTGGTATGAGAGACTCTCGAAGTTTAATCTGGAAAATGGCTTTAAAAGAGGGAAAATTGACAATACTCTTTCTTAAAGTCCAGAGGTAGCAACTTACTAATTGTTCAGATATATATTGATGACATAATCTTTAGAGGTACTTCTGAATCACCATGTGAAGGGTTTGTAAGGATGAAGGGGAGTGAATTTAAAATGATCATGATGGGTGAATTAAGTTTCTTTCTAGGCATATTGATCAAGAAAACTTCTCAAAGGATAATGATTTGTCAAGAGAAGTAAATTAAGAAGATACTAAAGAAATATAATATGAAATATACCAAGCCAATTGAAACTCCAATTGGAACCAGTTTAATTATGGATAATGATAAACCTAGTCTTTTAGTTAATAAGACAATGTATAGAGGGATTATTCAATCCTTACTATATCTCACTGCAAGAAGGATAGATATTTTATTCAGTGTGGGAATGTATGCTAGATTTTAGGATTTCCCAAAGAAGTCTCATTTGAAAGCTACAAAAAGAATTCTCAATTGTCTGAAAAAAATAGGGGACCTGGTCCTATACTATCAATCTGGTGATAGTTTTGATTTGATAAGATATTTTAATGCTAATTATGCTGGATATTTAGTGGATAGAAAAAGCACCTTAGGGATGACTCATTTTATGTGTTCTTCTTTAATCTCTAGGGGTTTTAAGAAGCAGAATTTAGTTTCTTCATCAATTGTTGAAGCTGGGTATGTGGCTGTAGCTTCTTGTTGTGCTCAATTGTCATGGATCAAATAGTAACTAAAAGATTTTGGGATTGTCTCAGACACTATCCCCTAGAGTTGTGACAATACAAGTGCTCTAAACGTGGATAAGAATATAGTGCAACATAAGATGACAAAGCATATTTATTTTAGACATAATTTTCTAAGAGACAATGTTTAGAAGGGAGCTATTTGCATGAAGTTTTGCAAGACTGAGGATTAGATAGTAGACATCTTTACTAAGGCTCTTCACAAGTAACAATTTGTGAAGAACAAGTTGAGGTTGGGGCTGATCAAAATGAGTTGGCCAACATAATTATTTAGTTTTTCTCCACAAAAATTGGCTATGATAAGGAGACAGGTATCCTTGATGAAGTATATACTTGTTGGACTTACTTAGTAATATACCGTTACTAATTTCAGGATTCACTCAAGAAAGAGAGGGATCGGGTCCTATCTCTCAGGTTAGTATCGTGAATGTGCATTACTTCATTCTATTAGAAAAAGTTGTTTCTTCTATATTTGTGTCAAAAAATTGTCTTATCCTAAAAAGAAAGATGACTTACCCCAAAATTGTAATCAATCTCATCTCATTATTTCAAAAAGCCTATCTTTGTGCTTATTTGTTTCTTTAAATCTTGTTATACCTAAGCCCTCTCTTGTCAAAAGAAAAACCTAGTCTCAGTATCCTTCTTGTGGGAAAGTTTTCCAAATGGCTGCTAATTTCTCATTCTCATTCCCCACGAAGGACTCTAAACTTAGTTTAGATAAAAATCCTCTCTCAAATCTTCTTCAAAGAACCAAGTTTGCTTTATCCTTCATATCCAGATTGGAACAACCTATGACTGAACTGCTCTTAAAAAATACCTACCTTGAAAAAACTCTAATGAATGAAATTCCTAAGAAAATGGAACCTTAATCTGAACCTATTTCAAAGATAGAGGATTGTAGAAAGGTTGTCACTTGAAGTCATCCTTACTGAGAAGCACCTTTCCTCTAAAAGACCAACCAAGTCAAGATATCCTACCCTTTCAAAGCCAAAATCCTTATTCACTCAACTTGTTGATGAAGATTCTTTCCTAAAAATACATAATCCTTATGGAAGTGTAATGACCAGTGATGATTAGGTTGCTGAAAATCTTATTTTTCTATCAATGAACCAAAAAGGGAGGTTGTTTGGTGCTAAGGAACAAGATGTCAGTAGGATAAGAAGAACTTCTAGAGAGAAGTCTAGAAGTTATACTAAGAAGTAGAAGACTTCTAAAAGACCTGGTCCCAAGAAGAGAAAAATGCCTGAAGGAGAACCTATCAGTGTTTCTAAAATGGAAAACTGGAGAAAGAATGAAAGTATGTGTCTAAATAAGTGTGAAATAGGTCTTTGAGAAATCAAAAGTTTTTGGGTGTATTTTTGACTCAAGTATATTTATAAAACCAGGCATGATGGAATTAGTTGAGCATTTTAAACATCAAATATTGCTCTATCTTATGGAAGGAACCATTCCCTCTGTCTTTGATGAGATAGTCAGGGAATTCTACTCCACATTGACTTTTCTAAAGAAAGACTAACTATGAATACTGTGGTTCAAGGGAAGAAGCTAAATCATGATGTTGTACCACTTGGGATAATTCTAATGTTCCTATCAGTGGTGTGAGGATTGTCTTAAAACAAGAGCCCTCAACAGAGTTTATCATGAATGCATCAAAGGTTAAAAAAAATCTATAAATGAAGTAAATAGGAGATTTCTCAAAAGTGAGTTACCATTAGTATTTGATTTTTGTAAGTGATTCTACCTAGATCACAAAAAGGGAACATTGCTTCAGTTGTTGATTTGTATGTGATGGAGTGTCTTAATAGTTTTGAGTTGATCATCTTTCCTACTCTAATAATCGAGAAAATACATAAAGCTGTTCATGGGAAGAATGGAATACATGGCATGCCTTATGGATATTAGTTAAACATTATATTGGATTTGTTTTGAATTATCTGTGAATATGGAACTTCTGGAACTATGATACAACTATTTGATTTGAAAACTCTAATAAAAAACTAATTAGGCGGAAAAGTAATCAGTAACTATTTCTCAAGATGAGCTCAACAAAGAAATAGAGGAATTATATATCAACATAGGTTCTAAGGATGCTGAGATTAGCAAATTTCAAATGACCATTTAGCATCTTTCTAATGAGGATCCAAATGTCTCTAAAGAGCTTAGAATTGAGAATGTTGAACTAAAGAAGAGAGTTTTCAACTCTAACTGATGAGGTTCTTAGCTTGAATACAGAGATAAATCTACTAACCAAGGAATTATCACATTGTCATCCTACATAAAATAATAAGATGGCACTAGTTCTTCGAATCCTCTTCCCAAGTCCTTCACCTATTTAAATATCTTGATTCATGTATCTTTTTCTATAGAACAGAAAATTTAAATCTTGCACTGTAATGATACATAACTTTTTTATATGAATGAATCCATTTTTATGTGTTTTATCTGTCTCTTTTTTACTTTAAAAGTTGTTCTTCATGTTAGTGTTGCCCTAGTGACCATGAGTTTACTGACTTGTGCTTATCTTACTTTTGGTTTACAATTCTTACTTTTCAATGATGCCAAAAGGGAGAATACTGAATTCATATGGTAGGGACAAGGCACCAGGTATAAGGTATGCTAGGTGTGTTAAATGATGTGTTGAAGAAAGTACAATTATTTGACAGGGGAAGCATGATGATTTGTTGACAAAGGGATGCAATTATTTAAGAATGTTGGTATATCGATACGGGGAATAATAGTGCATAGTGATTAAGGAAACATTCATTGACCGTAGTGGTGATCACTCTGATTGAATAAGGTGAATGGATTTTGATGCTAAAAAATTTATGGTTTGTCGTCATCAAAAAGGGGGGAAATTACTATATCTTGTTTTGATAATGATCATTTGAAAATAAGGGACCAGATCCCTGGGTCTTCATAAAAATATACAACTGTCACATGTCTGCATAGTTTTGTCTGTTAGTTTAACAAACTGCACAAATAAGCTGTGTACCGATCAGGACACCTGGCCCAATCAAAAATCTACCATAATTACTATCCTTCTATAAATAGAAAAGAATGCTTCTTAATCTATCTGTTTTTGCAATTTGGGTATTCAAGAAGAAAAATGACAAAAACTCAATATTACTCATATTCCAAATTTTTGTGTACTGAGATAGTAATTGTTCTTGAGTCAAGTCTTGGCCTGTATTTAAATTAATCTTCTTATAAGATTAATTCTTTTCTTGTGTCTGTAGAGTGCTGTAACGCCCTGATTTTCTAAAACCGAGAAGCCATACGGTGCTCATGATCCTGAAAGACCACAGGCTAACCCTCTGTTGGTACCTGAAACTGAGCACTGCAATATCTGTATAGAGATACTGAGTAATGCGGAAAACTGGCAGAAAACTTGCCATAAGGTTCAAAACATCTAAAATACTCAATACTAAAAACTAAATACTGATATATCTATCTAAAAACACTGTAGCCTAAAAGCCTCTAAACTGTCTGAATAAGGAGTTGAAGGGACAGGTCCCCAACTAACTCTGTATACTAAAATAAACTGAATCTAATGTAATACTAAAATAAGAAGCATCCTCGAATAATGAGGACTCACTTCTATGTCTACTGCTGCTGACTATGTCTGGACTGCTAAGGGTGCTCTGGATACCGTACGTCTGAACCTATGGTATAAGACATCATAGCGTAAGAGAAACGTATGCATCAGTATTTTGAATGTACTGGTATGCTAAATGAGGTAAGGCTGAATGCAAGGGCTTATGCATGGACATAACTTAACTGGATAACATAAGAGTACTGAATGAGGATACATGTATGAATGCATACACTATAACTGAAATCGTAGTAACACTGAATACTAACTTCTGAGTACTTAAACTTCTGACAACTGAGTTTTCTACTACTGACATCTGATTTCACTATCTCTGGAATACTGAATAACTGAATCTACTCATAATAATAATGATTGGCTATATCTGAGGTCAGGCCTATCTAGCGGGTGACCTTTGAATATATTGATAGTGATGATGATGGCTTATCTCTAAGATCAGGCCTGTCTAGCGGGTGATCTCTGAATCTACAAATGAAGATAATAACTAAGTGAGTTTGAGATCAAGCCTATATAACGAGAGAACTTTGAATCTATGGAACTATCTAGGTTCCTCATTGAGTTGTGTGATCGTATCTGACGGTCCTAGATCTGGAGAACTATCTAAGTTCTTGACTAAGACTGTATCTGAAGCAGAAACTATGGAAGTTCTCACTTAACTAACATGCCCCAATCTGAACTAGTGGAGTCCAACCTGTAACCCTAGCTGGAAGGGTGTCAGTACCGTGCCATGGGTAAAGACACTATTATGGACAAGCCTCTCAAATGGGTGACCCTGAGCAAGAATTCAAGCCTAAGGCATCGGGTGACTCCTATAAGATAGTCAAGCCTTAATCTAATGGGTGAATCCGGGTCCTGCGCTGGCTACGCATTTCTGGAGTTCAGGGACTGATACTAACGACTCTCCGTCTCTAATGGGGAAGTCGTCATCCCTGCACTCGCTCGGTGCTAGTTCCTAATCCCAACTGACAGACACTGAATTTATTCTTAAACTATATTAGACTAAGCTGAATCTGTTACTGATCATCTTACGTGACTGATCTGACTGAGTTCACTTGATTCCGTTATCTGATGGAACACTTTGGAATTCTACTTTCTGTCTGAACACTATTGAGTTTTGTAACTTACTGAGCTTTACGAAAATCTGAACTGAATTCTGAATACTACTGAGGTCTGAACTAGATACGGAACTGAGTAAGACTGATACGAAGACTGGATTCATGTAGTACTGAGATTACTAAATTTTCTTAAGTTCTATAGCTGACTGAATTCTATTGATCATAGCATGACTGAGATTATCTTGATACTGACTCGGCTCTAGACAAGTAACTAAGTTCTCGGGTATAAATACCCCCAGGACTCGATAGCATAAAAAAATAAGACAGGCCCACACTTGAATATCATGACAATGGACTTTCATTCACAACACAATCAATACGATATCTCGTCAATCACTTGATTGTCATAAACATGTAAATGTATAGGGTATGCATACTAATATCTCATAGTTGTTCAATAAGGAATACACATGGATAAGAATGCCTGCAACTTATCATAATACATTCACTAGGGCATTCCAACATACGCTTCGCATGCACTAGTTATCACATAATTGGGGATTTCATGCTTAACATACTAAAAAGGCACTATTCTCTTTACTTAAGCGTTCTATCAAACATATGGGGAGCATTCTTTGGCTATACCACAGATTCTATACTTAGTTATCATGAATACATCAATATTATGCAACTTGAAGGGATTTCATAATGAACATCACATAGTAGGATCAAAACTTGGATATTTGAAATCAAATCATAAATTAAAACTTATCAACAACATGAACTTCAATTTCTATTCACAAAAATCATGACAATCTCATAAATATATAATCTTGAATTTAGAAAAGGATTCTTGAACTTCTTGGTTGAAAGAAACCCAAGAATCAACATCTAACATACCTCAAAAGCTTTAATCTTGAAAGAGAATGACTTTTCTTGAAGGTTCTTGAATTGGGAATGATAATTTCTTGGTTTTCTTGAAGGAGATCTTGAATCTTGTTCTTGGGAGATGATCTTTAGAGGAAACCCTAATTTTCTTGTTCTAGAGAGTGGAGAGGATTCAGGGTTTTTAAAACTGATTTATGATGGTTATGTACATGATTTTGATGATTTAAGTCGTGGAAGGTGAAGGAAAATTCCAAAATACCCTTATGAAACCGCTTCTTAGTTGCTAAAATTCTCGGCTGACGACCAAGGCTGATAAGCCGTCAGATCTGTGATAGCCCATCAGCCCAGGTCATCACCTAGGAGCTAAAATTGATGGGTTTCTGTCTAAGTCTGATGACATGGGCTGATAAGCCATCAGATCTGTGACAGCCCATCAGATATGTTGTCACTCAGTTGCCAGGCTAACATGCTGGAGTAAAATGGGTATAACTTTTTGCTCTGATATCAGATTTGGGCGAAATTAGTATAGTTGGAAAGATAATTCAATTATATATATGTTGGTGGGTCATGAGATTAAAAATTCATAGTATAACAATATATATTCTCATTTGAAGTTGGATATACCAATATTCTTCCCAAGAATTCAATCAGTAAGGAATGTTTTGAGTCGTCTAATAGCTAGGATGTATTTGAGTCCTTAATATACATCAAACTTGATCATAAAACTACCAAATCACTAGAATTTAATTCTCATGATCTTGAATCATGTTTCTACTATCGGTTAGGAATCTCAAGGTATTAAAATATCTCCCCCTTGGGAACATTTGTCCTCGAATGTCGCTTGTTAGGCTAAGAGTACTGATCGGCTGATCTTACTTAAGGTAATAGAACATCTAAAACATGACTATGAAACTAGAACTACTGATATTCTGAGTTCTTATTCTGAATATGCATATTTGATGAATTGGATACATGGCTGAAACTATTGATAAGCTGAATTCTCATAATGAACATGCATATCTGATGCATGGATACTTGACTGAGTTACTCTCATGAACGTATGACTGAATACACTAGTGAACTGAACTTTTCTACTGAATATGCTATCTAATGCATGAATATTTGTCTGAACTAACTCTTGAAAGCATGACTGGCTATGCAATGATAACTGATGCAAAGCTTGTAATGAGAATCTGAGCATAAAACTAAATGTGTTTTAGGAATTGAAAACATTAGGGAGTTATAGGGTATCTATAATACCCTGTACTTTTCCTATCTTGAAAAGTTTCTCCAAGAATGTTAGAAGCTTTCTTTGAAAGATGAATCTACTTTTGTACGCGTGGTATTTTCATGTTTTTCATGTGGGGAATCGAATAAGCTTTCTTTGAAAGAAGAATCTACTTTTTATCATATGGGGAATTGAATAAGCTTTCTATCGATACCAAATTCGCCCAAATCCGACACCCGGGTGAAGAGTTAGAGCCTTTTTAGTGAGATAGTGTATCACCTGAGCCTTCAGCGCATCGCAGAGATAGCTCAAAGTGTTGCTCCACAATAGTGGCGCATCGCCCCAAACTTCCAGGTTTCAAACAAGGTGGAAACGCGATAGCTCCGCATCACGCCATCGTGCAATTTCTCATTTGTCACTTTCCAGTGAATTAGCGCGATAGTGGCGCATCGCGCCAAGGATGAAAACCGGGAAATTTTCTCAGAAATTAAAGATTTTTCCTAGGGTTAAAAAGGTCAATTCCCCCCCTCCCCTATATAAGCCTTATAACATGAGATTTTGCCATAATTCAGCATCTTATACTCAATTACTCTTAAAAACTCTCAAGAACAAGCCCTAGGGTTTTCATAGAAGGTTCAATTCCAAGGGAATTCACCATCAAATTTCAAGAATCTCTCCATTAATCTTTGTAGACTAAAAAGATAAGGTATGCATAGTGTTCATTCATTGACTCCTTTCATCCATGGAGCCCAAGAATCTCTTTTCTAAGTTTAAGTCTATGTTTTTTTATGAATTTCATGTTGGGTTTTTTTTGTTTATGTTGAGAATGATCATTTGAATTCAAATCCATGTTGGGTGATCAATTTTATATGGAATTGATTTGTATATATGTATATTCCTGTGAGCCTATGAATAAACCCTAGATGATGAAATTAGAGATGAATCATGATGATTAATTGTTGTATAATGTTGTATACATGTGTTATGCCTACCATGTGTTTGATTAAATTCCTAGATGAAGGAACAATGCCCAACTAGTATGATATCATGAAATCCCCATGTATGTACAAGCTTATGCATATCACATATTTGATGAAGTGCTTTAATATATGAATTATGAATTGTGTTCTTGGTCATGTGTTCAAGTAAGCCATGCTATGTCATTTTCTTCTCATCGAGTCCTGAGGGTACTTGTACCCGAAAATTTCGCTTTGTGCCTAGAGCTATCTTATATTTTCACGATCTCCTCAGTCAAGCTATGATCCATAGAACTCAGTCAGTCATATGACTTAGAAATCTCAGTAATCTCAGTAGTTTAGTAATCTCAGTGATCTTAGTACTCAGTAATCTCAATAACTTCAGTATTCTCAGTCAGTCCTCAGAACTCAGTACATTCCGTTAGCCAATGGAACTCGATAAATTCAATTTAGCTTCGCTAAACAATACCACTAGTATCAGTTCAGTTCATCTAATTTGTTCAGTTCAACTAATCAGTTTAGTTCAGATAATTAGTTTAGCTCAATTAATCAGTTCAGTGTCTTTCAGATGGGAGTAGGATTCAGCACCGAGCGAGCCTAGGGATGGGGACTCACCTACTAGATAGGACTGAGACCCCTAGAAGTAATCTCTAAGTTCCAGAACTACGTATCCAGTGTAGGTACGAGATGTCACCCATTAGATAGGACTTACATACTCAGGGATCACCCGTTAAAGCCTTTAAATGTATAGGACTGATCCCAGGGGTCACCCGCTAGATTAGGACTGACTCCACTGCAGTTTTCTTTACCAGTGGCATGGTACTGACACTCTTCAAGCTGGGGTTATAGGTTGGACCCCATTTATCTTAGTATGGGGTATGTCGGTTAGATGAATACATCTCACAATTTCAGTTATAGAATAAAGACTGTCAGATACAGTCAATTCAGCTCAGTAGTATCAATTTAGGATTGTCAGATACAGTCACTCCTTATCATTATAAATATACTCTGGGATTACCCACTAGATAGGACTGATCTCAACTATGGTCAATCAGTATCAGTATCATCAGATGTAGAGACCACTCTTTAGATAGGACTGATCTCAGATTCAGTTACTCAGATACAGTACGGAACTCAGCTAGTTCCATCAGATTTAGGACTGTCAGATACAGTCACTCATGTTATCAGTTATTAGAACTTATGTTATCAGTATTCAGCTTCAGGACTGTCAGATACAGTCAACTAGACCAGTTCTTCATAATCAAAACTATCATACACAGTTATCCATGTATCAGTGACATAGTATCAGTCCCTCAGTATTCAGTAATACAGTAACAATTTCTCACTCATCAGTGACTCAGATGTCAATGTTAGTAGACTCGGTAGTTAGAACTCAGTATTCAGTCCTATCATGATCTCAGTTATAGTTATGTATGAATGCATGTATTCTTACGTTCATGTTAGTCAGTCAGTTAGTATTATTCATACATATAAACCTGTTGCATTCATCCTAACTCACTTGCATACCAGTACATTCATAGTATTAACGCATTTGCGCTATAGTGTCTTATACCAAAGTTTTAGAAGCATGAGCTTTAGAGAACCAGTAGCATCCCAGTTTAGTGATCATAGTTAGAAGTGAGTCCTCATCCTTTGAGGACATGATGATCACATTACTATTTCAGTTTTCAGTTTATTTTATTAGTCGGAGTTAGTTGGGGACATGTCCCCTCAACTCCTTATTCAGACAGTTTAGAGGCTTTCAGACTATAGCATGTTAGACAGTTATTTCAGATTTGCTTTGGTATTGTTATACTATCTTTAGACATTGTTTATCAAGTGTTCATTCATTTTTGAACCTTATGGCCATTCAGTTTATGTTGTTACATATTTACAGTATATTTTTCAATGCTCAATTACAGATATCAGTCATGGGTTAGCTTGTGGTCCTTTGGGGTCATGAGCATCGTGTAACGTCTCGAGTATAAGATTTGGGGCATTACAGTATCTCCCCCTTGGGACACTATGTCCCTGTAAGAACACTTACTTCACCGAAGTACTTGGGAAAATTGAGGCGATGCATAAGGCACCTCTGAACTGGTTCATAACTAAACATTTGGGATCTAAATCTAATACATGACGCAGGAACTGAGTTATACTCTCAACTACTAGAATACTCTATCTTGGGATAGTTACATCTCTGAGGTTTCTGATAGCTTGATTAGATAAAAAGATGAGAAAACAAACTATACGAATCTGACTGTCTAACTGCGAAAATAACTGATGATTCCACTGAATAACTCATGCTGAAAACTTAAGCTCAAACAAGATCAAAGGACCTAATAATGCATATCATGAAGATAAAAGACTCATAACGTACCCGAATCTATGTTAGGGAAACTTTCTTGATCATGGCAAGCCTGAAGTGCATTAAAAATATATTCTGACGCTTTTCATTATTGGTACCCGAAGTGTCACCCTTCTGACGCAATTCTCAAACTTTCTGAGCTAGCACTCTACACTCCCACATTCTGTGGTCTGGGTTACCACATCCAAAACATACCTGACTATTTGCTCTACACACACTTAGGTGATTCTTGCCACACTCTCCACAAAGCAGATAGGAATAAACACTATTGGCACTACCCTGGGTTTTGGAGCCTGGTGCCCCATGATGACTGATATCCCTAAACTTTGGTGTGAGTACACTAGCTGAGGATGAAGTTGGGACTAAAAACTTTTGGCTATGCTGAGAACGGTTACCACCTTGTGACCCAGATTGAGAAAAATTGTAACTACCTATTCTGGATGTCTTATTAGATCTCTTTCTACTTAGATTTATTTACCTCTATCTGCTGAGCATGAATCATTAACCTAGCAAGATCCATGTCTCTATTGAGCATAGCAGTTATACACTCATTCAACACCAACCCAGATACACCAGTCACAAACTTACTCATACTCACTCTAAGGTCAGCTATCAAGTCATGAGCATACTTAGCTAACTATTTAAAATTAAGGCAATAATCCTTTATTATCATAAAGCCTTGTCTTAAGTTCATAAACTCTTCTACTTTAGCTTCTCTCATCTCTAGTAGGAAAAACTTATCTAAGAAGGCATCCTGAAATACTTGCTAAGTCAAGGGGGCTGCATCCTCCCCTCTACTCTTCTTCCACATCAAAACCCAATTATGAGAAATATGCTTCAGCCTATAGGACGTTAACTCTACACTCTCCTCCTCAAAAACATGCATAATCTGGGTGATCTTCTTTACCTCCTCAAGATAAAGTTGTGGGTCCTCACCTGCTACTAACCTAAAGAATTCTGGTTGGTTTATTCTCATGAAATTTTTTATCCTGGCTACAGCTGAATCCCCATCTTGCTGAGGTGGGGCTGCAGCCTGACGATTCCCCTGAACATTAAATGTCAAAGCTTGGGCTGGCTCCTGAAAAGCAGCCCGAAACTCTAAATATGACACATTTTCACGCGGAGGATCTACGGGCTGAGGTGGCTGGTTATCATCCCTACGGGCATTGTCTTTGCGAGAAGGCATACTCTTTAAATAAAAGAAAGAGATGGATTAGACTGAGGATTAACTTGAGCTAATGCTCACTCGCACGATATGAATACTGAAAGAAAGGAGACTGTTCCTAAAAATATCTTATAGCCTCCTATACATAAATGTGGTAAGCAACACACCCATGCACAAGACTCTACTAGATGTGGCTTTTCAGACTTCCTGGGACATTATTGAACCTTAGGCTCTGATAACAAGTTTCTAACGCCCTAATTTTCTAGAACCGAGATGCCACACAGTGCTTATGACCCCAATGGACCATAAGCTAACCCTCGGTTGGTACTTGTAACTGAGCACTACAATAACTGTATTGAGATACTGAATAATGTGGGAAACTGGCAAAAAACTTTCCATAAGGTTCAAAATATCTAAAATACTCAACACTAAAAATTGAATACTAATATATCTATCTGAAAACACTGTAGCCTAAGAGCCTCTAAACTGTCTGAATAAGGAGTTGAAGGGACAGGTCCCCAACTAACTCCGTCTACTAAAATAAACTGAATCTAATACAAAACTGAAATAAGAAACATCCTCAAATGATGAGGACTCACTGCTACGTCTACTACTACTGACTGCGTCTAGACTGCTAAAGGTGCTCTGGATCTCGTACGTCTGAACCTATAGCATAAGTCACCTTAGTCTAAGAGAAAAGTATGTGTCAGTACTTCGAATGTATTGGTATACTAGATGAGGTAAGGCTGAATGCAAGGGCTTATGCCTGAACATAACTTAACTAGATAACATAAGAGTACTAAATAAGGATAAATGCATGAATGCATACACTATAACTGAAATCGTAGAAACACTGAATACTAACTTCTGAGTACTTAAACTTCTGAGAACTGAGTTTGCTACTACTGATATCTGAGTTCACTAACTCTGGAATACTGAATAACTCATTCCACTCATAATAATAATGATTGGCTATATTTGAGGCCAGGCCTATCTAGCGGGTGACCTCTTAATCTACTGATAGTGATGATGATGGATTATACTAAGATTAGGCTTGTCTAGCGGGTGATCTCTTAATCTGCAAATGAAGATAATAACTGACTGAGTTTGAGATCAAGCCTATTTAATGGGTGATCTATGAATCTATGGAAATATATAAGTTCTGCACTAAGATGTGTAGCGTATTTGACAGTCCTAGATCTGGAGAACTATCTAAGTTCTTGACTGAGACAGAATCTGAACCTGAAACTATAAGAGTTCTCACTTAACCGACATGCCCCAATCTGAACTAGTGGGGTCCAACCTGTAACCCCAGCTGGAAGGGTATCAGTATCGTGCCACCGGTAAAGACACTACTATGGTCAAGCCTCTCTAATGGGTGACCCTGAATAGGAAGTCAATCCTAAGGCATTTGGTGACTCCTAGAAGGTAGTCAAGACTTAATCTACGTGACTCATTATCCTGCACTGGCTATACAGTTCTGGAGTTCAGGGACTGATACTAACGACTCTGCCTCTCTAACGGGGAAGTCATCATCCCTTCACTCGCTTGGTGCTAGTTCCTACTGCCAACTGAAAGACACTGAATTGATTCTTAAACTATATTAGACAAAGCTAAATCTGTTACTGATCATCTTACTTGAGTGATCTGACTTTGTTCACTTACTTCAATCCCACAGAGTTCTTCTACCACAGTATTAAAGGGGTTGTTGACCCATCTTGATGGTTCTCCTGTGAGTGCACCCGATGTTCTTTAATCTCTGAGTATGGTATTTTTGTCTAGGCTAGAGTCTGCTTATGGTGTTCCTCTAATTCTGAGTGTGGATAATCCTATTCTACTGATATCTGCTTATGGTACTCCACAAACTCTAAGTACTATTCCTCTATCAGTGCTTATATTAGAGTATATATTTCAAGATTTGGTGTTTAACCTTCTTCTATGTTTTCTCCTCCGAGAGGTTTGCTAACAACATGATTTAGAATGCCTCCTATTGTTATGAGTACAGTTATGTCTTCTAAGGATCAAAAAAGGTTTAAGAGGTTCATGCATTTAGGTGCTCTTAGGTTCAATGGTGTAGTAGATGTGAATGTCTATGAGTTCATGATGTATTATCATGAGAATTTACATATACCTTCTTTGATTGAGCCGCATAGGGTTATCTATACTACTTATCAGTTGAGTGATCCAGCCAGAGTTTGGTGGAGGTCACTTGTTGGTTGCTGACTTCTTGGTTCGCCAGAGAGATGTCATGGGATCAGTTTACTAAGGCCTTTATGTATAGGTTTGTGCCTTTATGTTTAATTGATCATAGGAGATATAAGTTTGATCACTTAGAGAATGACACCATGACTGTTCAGATTATGAGGCATGTTTTCATGCCTTATCTAGATATTCATATGCCAGTATTACCACCAAGTCTAAATTAGTTTGATAGTTTTTAATGGGTTGGATGTTTCTTTTTATCTTGATATGAATCATATTGAATGGTATGGGGCATTATTTCACTGTATTATGGATCATGCTAAGATGACTGTGTCAATTCTTCAAGTATCTCAGGGAGGTGCTAAAAAGGTATGCTTCAGGTGGTGTTTAGAGGTCACATATCTCTAGGTATAGATTTAAGAGGATTCTGTAGGTATCATAGTAGACCAGTGTAGGAAGCCCGTAGAGTTCAATGAGTGGGTCTTTTGTTTCAGCAACTTTGGGTGGTCGCCCTAGTTCAGTTGTACCTCTTTCCATTAAGATAGTCTGTAAGATTTGGTGTGTGTGTGATGAGGTTATTCATTTGACTGAGGACTGCCCCTACTGTGTTTTCAGAATTACTACTATATTTGTTGTGAGAGGTAGAGGTTCTTCTAAAGAAATGAGAGGCAGAGGTAGTACTGTCTATGGTAGTGGTCGTGGGGCTACTTAATCGAGTGGTGTACGTGTTCAGTTCTATGTTATTCCTTTTAGGACAGAGATAGACGCCTTTAATTTTTTCATCATATATGTCATTCCTATATGTTTTAGATCTGCATATGTGTTATTGAATTTAGGATCAACTTTTTCCTATGTGCCTGCATATTTTGCTTTAGGTTTTAATTTTATGTGTAAGACTCTTGATGCGATGTATCTACCCTTATAGGACATTCTTTAGTAGTGGATCGAGGTGTCAATCTTGTGACTTTTGCTGGGAATAAGACTTGGGTAGATCTGATAGTCCTTGATATGGTAGATTTTTATGTCATCTTAGGTATTGATTAGTTAGCTCCTTATCACATTATCCTAGATGTTTATGCTAAGACCATGACTTTAGCTTTGCCGTGTGCCAAAGATATCTTGGAAGGGTGTGCTTTATTCAGGTCCCAAGAGAGTCATATCTTTCCTTCAGGCTCATTATTTGATAGTGAGGCGATGTTTGTCTTATTTTTCCCATATTTGTGACACTAGTATTGTTTCCCCTCCTTATTTGTATTCTGTTTGCATTGTCTATGAGTATATGGATGTTTTCCATATTGATTTTCCTGATATGCCTACAGATCATGATATTAACTTTACTATTACTGTTGAGCCTACGAATCATGATACCAGGCACCAAGCCCATTTCTATTCCTCCTTATAGGATGGCCCCAACAATGTTGAAGGAATTAAAAGATCAGTTGGAGGAGTTGGAGGATAAGAGATTTATCCAACCTAGTGTATATCACCTTGGGGTGCGCCTATCTTATTTGTGAAGAAAAAGGATCGGTCTATACATATGTGTCTTGATTATCAATAGTTGAACAAGGTGACAATTAAGAATAAGTATCCTCTTCCTTGTATTAATTATCTATTAGACCAACTTCAGGGTGCTTCGGTGTATTCAAATATTAATTTGAGTTCTAGGTATCACCAGTTGAGGATTAGAGCTTTAGATATTCCAAAGATTGATTTTCAGACTCAGTATGATCTTTATGAGTTCTTAGTCATGTGCTTCAAGTTGAACAATTCCCTAGACATGTTCATGGAGTTGATGAACTTGTTTTTCGATCATATCTCAACTTTTCTATCATTGTATTTATAGATGATATCATGGTTTATTCCAAGAGTGAGATCGATCATGAAGAGCTTTTGCTGATTGTGTTTCAGAGATTACGGGATAGGAAGTTGTATGCTAAGTTCTCCAAGTGTGAGTTTTTGTAGGATTCCTTTTCTTTTTTGTGTCATGTGGTATTATGGTAAACCCAAACAAGATTGTAATGGTTTGTGTTTTGTCTAGCCTACTTCTCCTACATAGATTGAGAGTTTAATTAGTTTAGCGGGATACTATCAATGTTTTATTAAGGGCATTTCATCTATTGTAATTCCATTTACCAAGTTGATTCAAAAGAGATTTTCTTCTGGAGGTCCGATGCTTTTGAGGTGATCTTTCAAAAGCCTAAGGATTTGTTAACGTCAGCTCCTATCTTGACTTTACCAAAGGAGGACATAGGTTTTACCATCTTCTGTAATATTTCTAATGTTGAGTTAGGTGTTGTGTTAATGCAGGAGGGTGAGGTAATTGCTTATTCTTCTCGCCAGTAGAATCCCCATGAGAGGAATTACCCTACCCATGATTTGGAGTTGTGCGGAGTTATTTTTCCTTTAAAGTTATAGAGGCACTACTTGTATGGAGTTTGTTGTGAGATTTTCTCAGATCATTGTACCCTTCAGTTCTTATTGATCCAGCGAGATCTTAATATGAGGTAGAGTTGTTGTCTTTAGTTACTTATAGATTATGACGACTATTCTCTGTCATCCGGGCAAGGCAAATGTGGTTGTAGATACCTTGAGCTAGAAGTCGATTAGCATGGGTAGTTTGGCATGCCTTAGAGGTTTAGTCTTTGGGTAACTATATGGTTAGGCTTGATGTTTCGACACCTAGGTGTGTTTTGGCATTTGTGAAGGCTAGGTTTTCCTTGATGGAGTAGATTTTGACTCATTAATTTGATGACGTTGGGTTGAGTGGTAAGGCTAAGGAAGCCTCGCTTGATCCAAATTATGTCTCGAGGATTGGTGGCCGAGTTTGTGTGTGGAGAGTGGGTGATTGAATTAGATTGATTTTGGAGGAGGCTCATTATTCCACTTATTCATCCATCCAGGAGTGACTAAGATGTATCTTGATTTAAGACAACATTATTGGTAGGGAGGTATGAGGAAGGATGTAGTGGATTTTGTAGCTCATTTTCTATATTTCCAGTAGGTGAAGGCCATGCATTTGAGACCTAGTGGTTTGGTTCAGAGGTCACTCATACTCGAGTGGACATAGGAATAGATCACTATGCACTTTGTAACTGTCATGACCTAATTTCTTGGATCATAATGGCACTTACTATAAGCCACTAGTAGCAAACCAAACCCATAGTCCATTACAACTAGGACTAGACTACCCAAAGAGATAAAAGAAAGAACTTAGAAAAGATATAATAACCGATCAAATACATAATATAGTCCCAAAACCAGTGGTATCAGTATAAGAGCTTTTACATAACAAGATTTCAAAGTGACATACAAATGAATACACTAATATAACTTATCTCCGGATACAACATACAAACTAGTCTAATACATAAGGGAGAGATAAGTAATACCCTGAACATCCGGAGCTCACTCTAAGTCTCTGATTTATTACCGCACAATGCCAACACCTTTACTATGCAAATTTCCAAAAGACAAAGCTACTCCCTGAAAGGGGTATTAGCTTACACAAAGTAGATGAAAAGATCCTAGAATTCCATGCCAGACTCACGGCGACCCCATGGATGTGCTTTGACCCAGAACCCTTCTATGCTAATGAGCAATGGGTACATGATTTCTACGCAAATCTCAGCATAGCTTCTCTTAAAAACCCTGTGATGAAAAATTATTGTAAGCAAGTAAACTTCGGAGCAGAGCAGATTAATAGGGTGTATGGGCTCCTAGATGATGACATGGGGAAGTTTCATGGTCAAGGCATGCGAGACAGGAACCTGAATGGCTAATATCTTGTGTCCTAGAAAAGTATTTCCCTGGAAAACCACCAGAAGAGATATTCTGATGAATGACTTCAAGGCTAAAGCAAGGCTATGGCTTAACATCATCTGTAGTAGAGTCTCTCCATGCACTTATAAAACCATTGTCGCAGACTCGCGATCTTGGATGGTGGCTTGGAGGTACTCATCTTCTCTTTCCTTCCCTTATCACTGAGATATGTAAAAGGGTAGAAGTAGAAAAGTATGTTGCAGACACCTGGTCACTTCCAGGCTCTCTTATCTGCCCACTCATATTTAAAAGTGAGGGTTCCTCAGGTCAGAGTAAGAATAGGAAGATGGACACGGGCAAATAAGTCCAAGGGGAAAAACTCTTGCAGACCCCCATCAACAACTATTTTCGATGACATCTCTGTTAAGATACAGAGGGTAAGGATACTTTTGTCCAAACTACCTCAGGGATCGGGAGAGCCCTCCACTGCTTGTCATTTATTGCAGCACTGGGAGATTATGAGAAGTACATGGTGGAGCAGCAGAAGCAGGGTGCCATAGTAGCCAGTCTAGAGAGAACCTATTCGACCTTAGCTTCTTCTCAAAGGGACCTCAAGGACTCGTATGAGAAGATGGTCAAGAGAGAGAAGAAGAGAGATAAATTTTTCAGAAAACCATGAAAGGGGGTGAAAGGCTTCTTAAATGTTCTCAAACCTAACCCTAGACTACATTCACCGAGGTTGGATAGTGAGGATGAGGCCCCTACAGATTGGTTAGATGATGATGCTGGTGGTGGTGAAGCTGAGTGAGTGGGAGAAGATAGCTCTTGATGCATATATAGGGAGACCCTTTTACTCTTGCTTTATTGCACATGCACCTCACTGCATTCCTTTTAGTTGGGGGTGCCCCCGGATGTGTACTATTTTGGTGATGTGCTGCTAGATATTTCATTTTTATGTTTGCTATTTTGGGATGATATTTTGGATATTATTTTTATATTCTTTTTAAATTCTACATTCTTGGGTACCCGATTAGTGCCCACTTTTTATGGATTAGCATGTTTTTCTTCTTGTATTAGTTTTTCTCATTTTACTTTAGCTTTTATTTTGATTTTGATGATGCATGACAAGATTTGCCCTATGATGGATTGAGTGATGACATTCTTAAGGGTAAAGAGTCATGTTTGGATTTTAAGGCATAGGTGCAGGGGAATTCTGAGTACCCGTAGCATAAATGTCATGAATGCAAGGGAAGTTTGAGTACCTGTAGCATTGTAAAGTGCAAATTTGGGATCACATTCTATGCCATCGGCCATGTTTAAGTAACCATATGGTTAGTTTTCCCGTTTTGAGCTAAAATGTGAGACTAAGACTTTGGTAGTAGTCATAGTTTAGCAAATTGTGTGTGGTGCTAATGCAAAATGAACAATCCCCTCTATCCAAAAATTTTTGATAATCAAGGGCATGGACCTGAGCACTGTTGTAACAAATTTTTTTCTCTTTTTGTGGCTTCATAAATTTTTGACTTGTGAATAGAAATAGATACTCTAATTTTATCTCTAGCGGGAGGGACATTTGAGCTCCCTTGGTGAATTTTGCATGCCATGTGTGGTGAGATATTTTCATTCTTCTCTTGTATACTTGTGTCATGTAGAACATTCCCCGTTAGTCTTTCACAGCTAATTTTGATTGTATGTGGTTGGAGAAGTGATCTTAGGCCATCTTTGTGACTTTAGAAGTCACTCTAGCCTGAAAAGCCTACCCGTGCATGTTTGTAATCCCTATTTACCCACTTTGAGCCTTTGTACCCTTTTGTTGGCAAACTAATTACAAACCGTGAACCATTATTTTTATCCCTCTTTTGAACCATACCATCCTTGAACATGAAGATGCAACTTGAAGCTAAAAGCCTAAGTTGGGGTGGTGAAAGTTGATGGAAGAAATTTTGTGGCCACAAAGTGTTAGTAAAATGCCAAATGTTCCTAAGTGTTTAAAATAAAGAAATAGAAAAAGAGAGTATCCAATAAAGGAATGAATGGAATGAAAATTGCAAGAAAAAGAAATAAAAAGAAAAATGGATGAACAAAGGAAGCAAAAAGTAGGCATGCTAAAAGAGAGAAAACATAGAGGAGTGCCCCATAGTCAAAAAGGTAGATTGAATAATGTGACATAAATGTTCAAGGAAGGTAGTAGCCATATTTTTCTCCAAATGAAATCCTACCCTAACCCGAACCTACGTTACAAGCTTAGAAGGTCCTTTGAGATCTCTAACCATTTACTTTCTTTGTAGTGGAAAGTGAAAATAGGGGCAAGCCAATGGTATGACACTTGTGCATAGAGATTTCTTTTATGAGGAAGAGAGTTTTTGCACTTAAATTTCCTTGTTGTGTATTTGGTAGCCTGGTGTGTGAAAATTTTCTTTCTTGTGAGGATTGACATGTGAAATATATTGAGGAGGGTGATTTTCCCACCTTTCAAACAATGACACAAATGGAGTCTAGCTTAATTGTGGTCAAAAGGGAGCCATTTCTACAGTATTGGTTTTTGTTGCTTGTCTGCTTTTTAAAATCTTATTATCCTTGAATGTTGCATCTTTTAATGAGGGGTGTAGTGGAAATTAGCTTATCCCATGTGCAATGAGCTACTTGTGGTAGTGACTAAAATTGGGGTGATTGTGATCTTTAAGGAATAAAGTTTAGGCATAGATAAGTGTTGTCTTATGGTAAGCGGTAGTGTTGCTTGAGGACAAGTTAAAGCTTTAAGATGGGTGTTGATATGTGGTAATTTTACCACTCATTTCCACTCAGCATTCGTGTACATTACCATGTTTTGAATGAATAAATGAGACATATTTGTGAGTAAATGCACTAATATCCACTCTTTACAGGCATAGAGTTGAAAAGATAGAAAGATGTGGCTTGGAGCTTAAAATGGTCAAAAGGGAGAAAGAAAGTGCAACAGAAGACTTAGAATAAGAGCTACCCTTAGTTACCTTGATCGTTATCTGGCGACCACAATCGCGGAAGTCAATCAGAAGTCAATCAACTGTGGTCATGGAAGATAACTATGGTTAGATGCGGTTGCATCAACACCCGCACAATCGGGGCTTAGTGGGAAGAAAGCAGCCCAAGGGCAAAACTGGAAATGCATGTGGCTGATCTTAATGTTTAAAAATGACTCAAACCCTAGCATCATGAAGTGATTCCATCTTCCCCAAATTTTAGGTTTAGCTCTTGAGTTCATAGCCTCCATACTTGGAGAAGAAAATATTGTATAAATTTTGAGTGAAGCATACATTGGAAACTTTCTAAGTGGAGGATTAGCTCACTTTCATTATGGATTTGTGGGAGTTCCAAGTTTGAAGTAACATTCACTTCATCCTCAACAAGTCATTTCAAATGATATTTTGGGTATATCTATGCTTATTTATCTTATTTATAGCTAGATCTCCCTCTTGGGGTTATGTATGAATAGGGGTTAATAGTGTGTGTGATTTGTTATTGTTAGCTTCTATTTGTTAGTTCATGGTTATGGGTTATATCACTGCTATGCTATATTTTTTGGGATTTATGGGTGACAGCCCAAAATACCCACATGGTTTTGATGAGTTAAAGCTCTATACTCTAGAAAGCTCAAGGCCATCTTCGAAAGAAGGGTTTTGGGTGAACTTTATGAACCCACATCATCCTTGAAAGAAAAGATGCGGAGGCCAAAGCAAAGATAGACAATTATGTCAGTAGTTTGCTAAATTTTCACTATCTTAGACATAAGGGTAATTGTGAAGCTAACTATACCATGGATATCATCCTAGAAATAGTGATGCCTAGATTAAGGTTGTGGTTACCAATTGTTGAACACACCCGTTAGGCATTCAAAAGAATCAACAGGTGAAAGTTTGGTGTTTTGTTGAAAGACTAGCATCAAAACCTATAACCAAACCTACCCACACTTAATCTACTAATAATGAAGTTAACTATTAGCATCTGCATGTCTCTCCCTTAGTAATGCATAGTCCTAAGATCTATGTATGATTATTAAAAATCTAATTAATCATAGCCCCAAATTTATATTAGAAAATATCAAAAATAAACATTAGTATAGACACTTGTCTCCCCCCATTTTTATCTTTTTGTACTATTATTTTGAATTTAACTTGTATCTATTATTTCAAATTAACTTTATTGTCACTCACATTGTTCCTCATGGATTCAACCCCGAATCCAAAGTTGGGTAAATATATTGACGATCACTGCCTTGCACTTTAATTGACGTGCAAGTTGAGCATTATCAACAACATCATATATGGTTCAGAATCATAAACCAACACAAGTATAATCACAAGCAAACACAAGAACAAAGTTGGTGCCCATACACCAACTAGTGCATAAAGTAAAGAAATCACAGCATCCCATACCACCAGAGAGTACATCAAAGAGAAACATATAAGTATCAAATCAACAATATCTCCAAACTTGCTCACTATCCATAGTTTTCCTCAATTTTTATCAAACGACCATTTTCCCACATGCGTAATCATCATCAATAATCATAATGGACAACATATACCAATATACTCATAAATGTAACCATATCATCATATATGCATCTACCTCATCAACACACCCTATTCACACATTATTAGCTAGCTAATACTAAATACCCAACCATTTACTGACTAGTCATCATACAACCACTAATTATTATATATTCATTATTCACACATAATCATTATTTATGGTTTAATGTCTAACCATTATTCACTAACTAGCCAGTATCTATCATCTAGTCAAGATTCACCACTAGATCATATTTTCCAATTAACCAATATTTATTTCTAGCCATCATAATTCCACTAGCCATTATCTACCAAAAGTCCACCAATCACCATTTATTCATTATCCACAAATCAACTAAAATCCTTTATTAACGAGCATCATCAATCCACAAATCCCTGCTTAAAAATAATTAATATCATAATCTTAGTCATCAATATCAACTAATCACCACCATTTCTAAACCCATTATTACTAATAGCCAAAATAAGTTAATCATTACTATTAACAACCATCAATGCCACTAGTCATCTTTATCATTAAGGTTCACTAATCTATTAGCCACTTATGCAATAGCAACCACTAAGCATCTTTCATCCTTAAATCAACAAATGCACCACTTTATACCTTAACTCATTAGAAGACTATAATTGATATATCTTATATGAAGAAAACACCAAACTATCCAAGACATAAATAAACATAGAATTACCATACATAAGGCTAGCCGGATGATGAATTAATCTTTTAAGGTCTTCCTTGATGACTCTCATAGTGTCTTTCTAATGAGGAAGTTTGTTTTGGACTGGTTTGGTTTCGGACACTTATCCAATTTCTATTCTTTCTTAACAAAATGGTTTTGGTTGGGTTAAAAGATCTTAAGGAGAAATTAAGGTATCTCTTAGATAAAGGATTCTTCAGTCTTGATGATTCTCTATGGAATGGTTTCTTCTTGAATGTATAAGGGGGAATGGGTTCCCTTGGAAATGGATAGGTTGTCGCTGGTGACTTAGGAATTAGGAGTGTTCTTCTTATGCCGTGGACCTTTAGGTATATTCCACTAGATATGAGGGTAATTTTCTAGTTGTACATGGTGGTTGGTAGCTCCTAGTCTTGAATCTAGATGCTTGATCTTGGTAAAGGGAGTATGTTAGCTCGGGATAGCAATGCAAAATTGTTAAGGTAAATTGGTAAGCTGGATGAGGTTGATAACTTGAGGAATACAATAGTGGAAAGGTTGTGACTTGAGCCAAAAATTTAAGGTTGAACGAAGGGATTGGGGATCTCATCATTCGAAAGGTTAGATCAAAGAGCTCGCACGTATATTTTTTATCGATATTTGTACTTTGTTGTGGGCATGAAATTGATTTCTAAATTCATGGTTTTAAAAATGGGTTTTGTTACAATTAATGATTTTAACATGATTACTCATTCAAGTTGATTTTCATGGATTATGATGCCTTATTCATGCTTAATTAGTGTTTATGAACATCGTGGGGTTCATAGGAATGGTAAATAAATTTTGGGGTACTATGGATTCTCCAATTTACTTTGTTTTAGTTTTGGAAACTAAATGTCCTCAAATTGATTGTGAAATTGCCATTTAATATAATTTTATCATATATTTTGACTATTCTAAAAAAATTCATTGCATAAAGGGTTAAGGGAGCATGAATTGTTTTTGGTTGGATTCAAATGATTTTAAAAAGCCTTGGTGGCCATGGTTTGATTTTTAATGGTTTTATTTTAATTGTAAACCTTGGAGTTAATTTGGTCTAAATGGTCTTTGCATGTCTTTGTCTTTGCTAGGCTCTAGGTGACCTTTGGGGAGGATGAGATTCTGGTATACAAAAATTAAGTTTTATTAGTGTACATTTATGGTGATACCCATTGGGGCTGAGTCTTGTGCTTGTAGGTGTAGTGGAATGAAGGCTGATGGATAGTCTTGAATTGCTTCTAGAGGTTGACATTAATGGAAGGTCGAGTTGTATATTATGGTGATCCTCATCTATCGGTTAAGAGAAGTATTCTACTAGTGTTACATGCATTCTGATAGGGATTATGCCTAAGGTTCACATATTGTGTTCTCCTTGTGTTTGGGATGTGCGTTTTGACTTTACATTACCTTACTCATGGTATTTATGGTTGTGTTACTTTCAATATCTATATCAAAGGACTCTTTTTGTGGTATGGTTTTGTCGGGATGGTTCTTTATTTTGGTCCAGGTGGTTGTTATGAAGTACTTCATGCCTATGGTGTCGTGTCTTGTTTTGGGAAGTCCTTGTCATGCCTTGGGTGTCATAAATATCTCAATGATTCTTCTCTTACTAGAATGGTAGTGGTTTGGAAAGCATAGTGATGTTTTATAATGGGAAATATAGAAGTTCCTAAGTGGGGGAGAGTCTCGGGTGACTACTAGAGTTAGGGTTTTGGAAGAAGAGGTAAGGTTGTTGTCATGGGAAAAGGATAGGAAAGAAATAGGTGGTGAAAACCTTGGTGAAGTTATAAAGGGTGCTAGATCTTTTGATGGGTAGATCATACCGCGGGTATAAGAGTGGTAGGCTTCAATATTGTGATTGGTAGATTTACTAATAGTTGTGTTGGGTACTTAAGAGGTTTTATAAGGCATGGTTTTATAAAAAAATAAATTCATGGAGTAGTAGTTGTATTTGTTTTGGGTGTTCAACTATAGGTTGGTGATTTTGGTTGTGATAATTGGATATGGTTTGTCCATGTCCCTAACTCATGGTTTCCATGTTATAATGTTGATGGAGGTGGAGTAGTGTTTTAGGATAGATGTAAGGAGTAGAGCTCAGTGGCTTAAGTTAGCTACTTTTTGTTTTGGATAGGCTTGAACATGGAATTGGTGGTGTATAGTTAGACTTAGGCTCTCATAGTGATGTGTCTCGATAATTTCTAAGTTGGATTGGATTTTCTCTTTAGCATAAGATCCATTCAATCAGTATCATAGCTATTTATGTTTGGGTAAGGTTTGGTTGGTTCCTTTGGATTGTATTGGTATCTCAGATTCCTTGTTCTTAAAGGAGGTCCTGATAAAGATCTTGGGTTGGTGAGGGTGTGGCTTTGGTAAAGGTTCCATAGTGAAACTAAAGGTCCTAGAAAGCCATTCGGGATGTGAAAGTGGACATGGAGTCCAAGTATACGCGTTGATTCATTGTTCTAAAAATTCAACATAAGGTGTGTGTGTTCTTCAAACACATCTTTGTTTTCAAAATTTGTTAAAGGTGAGGAATAGTTTCTCTTGCATCATTATTTCCTAACTTAGTTAGAGATTGAAATGGAGGTGTTAGCGTGTAAATCGTGCTTGGGGTATCTTGTAATTATCTCATCTTGGTTTGAATTCTTGTCCTCTATTTTGGTTGGGGATAGTTTGATATGTGTTAATGTGTTACCTCATGCTTATCCTTATCCTTACCTGTCATCCAAGGACGAATGTTCCTATTGGGGGAGACTGAAACATCATAGGATTTGGACCCTTAACTAATTTCCAAAGTTTGGACCCTTTTTTAATTGGTACGACTCAAGGGAGTCACTTGTACGCTTGGTTACAAGTCGTAGGGTGCCTAGGTGGTCCAATCGTACCCTAGGCAGTAAGGATAGCTTATCTACTTCCTAAGGTATGACTCATATAGAGTCATAAGGCTGCTTATGAGTGGTATAGGATAAGTTGTATGGTGCATGTTTGAGTTGTCAAGTGTAATATGTCCACCATATGGTTGGTAGATACTATTGAGGTTACCACTCGTACCCTTAGTTACGAGTTAGGGAGGGTAAATCGTATAGAAACCAGTAGGTAAGGTCTTGGCGAGGTTGGACACGAGTTGGGGTGTCACTCATACCTTTGTATACTAATGGTAAGGTGAGTGTACCCTTGGATGTGATTTTCTTTAATTTCTAAGTCAAGGATAGTTTAGACATTTCCTACTTCTATACCCTTGATTTATCACGTTATATAACCCAATATGGCCTTCTATGACCCTTATAAAAGATCATAACACTTCAAATATCATCTAAAATACTCTCTTGGAAGATTGAAGGCTAGGGTTTGTCATGTGTTCTTCAATATGGCTCAAAAACCAAGATTTCTTTTGTGAATCTTCATGTATAAGGAATGTACTCCTTCCCACATTTTTATTTCAAAATAAAGGCATGTGTTTTGTGTTTTAAATGTTGGTTTATGAATCTATAATGGGGGATTTCGAAATATTGTTGAGGGTCTTTATGCATATGGTTTGGTATTGGTTTAAACTATGTTTATACATATTTTTGGTAATGGTTTGCATATGTGGTTGGTTGTTGGTTATGGTTTAACTAATAGGTCTTGATTCCTAATTATGGTTATTTACACGTTAGTTTTGGTCTTTGTAAAGGTATGCCCTCAATATGTTTGATAAAATGCTCCAAAGAACGTTTTTACTCTATTGTAGAACTTTCATTAGAACTCTTGCATGTTTGGTTAGGTAATGGAATTCTAAATGGTTTTTTATGATTTTGCATGGTTTTAATTGTTTTAAATGATATAAATGCTTTAAATAATCGAAATGGTCTAAAGGTTAAGGTTTTGGTGGTCATGGTTGGTCTATTTTTAAAACCTTACAAGATACATGGAAATCCCTCAAGTGAATGCATTAATGGAATTGGTTTAAATGGTTTATAAAGGATAAAGGCTAAATGGTTATGCTTGTGGAGAACTTGGAAGTCTCCCAAGAGGTTTAATATGGCTAGTGGAAAGGCACTTGAATGTCCCCTTAACCTAAATGGTTTGGCTATGGATAAATGCCTCCAAGTATGGGTGGTATGATTATACCATTGGTTATTAAATAGCCTTGGTTAATAAATGGCAATTGGATTGTTTGGACATGGTTTTAATTTAGGCATTAAAGTCAGGATGTGTATCTAAGCCATGGATGGTGGAGGTTCCGGGGGGACCAAAACTGGAAACTCATATTTGTCGATATGAGGGGTCTTCGATGACCATGTCCGAGTGTCACATTTTATATTGGAGGTCTATACTTGTCATCCCATCGGATATTTCCTGGTTATGTGACTACTCGCACTAGGACCCTTTCAGCAGGAGGAGTTGAACCCATATGGCCTATGGGTAGGGTAGAATGGCAAAGCTATACAACCCAGGTAAATGGTTTTGATGGCATGCTAAACCTGGTTCCCTTTCCTGGCACTTATATATATGTATGTTTGTATGCATATGGATGGTTTTACTTGGTTTTATAAATGACATTATTTTATACCTATCCAGATTGCATGCTAGTGTTCACCCACTAACCCATCTACTGGCGGTTGTATACCACGCTATGCAGGTACTAGCCATTCTACTCCTCCTGCTTAGTGATCGGAATTGGGTACAGTCGATATTGGATTAAAGTGGTGAGCTTCCATAGTTTGAAAGGCATCTATTTCATGTCATGGTTTACTTTACTTATTATTTGTCCTCCATAAACTTTGGTTTTTTGCTATGGTCAGGGGCATGTCCCGACTAGGTACTCTTTGCTTGGTCTAGAGGCTTTGTATGGACAACTGTGGAATTGGGTATGGTATGGACTATTTTTTTTATAAATATACATTGGCTTATTATCATGGTATTGGTTTATGGCTTCCGCATTGGTTTGGTTTGCTATTGAGTGGTTAGACTTGATTGGGTTGGTCTCAGTTATAGATTTATCCTAGAGTCTCCACATGGTTGTACACACTATCTTGTTATATGGTCGGGCTTCAGCCAACTCAAGGTATGCATTTGGTGGTTGGGTTGGGTAACGGAGGCGGTTCTCGGTCCTGTTTGGGCTTGGGATTGCTCATTACGACAAGGACCTAGTTCGGGTTGAGTCATCTTCATAAGACAGAGAATCTGAGATACCCAATCCTTCCAAAGGAACCACCGAAGAAGGATCACCAAGTCATTATCTCAACATAGAAAAATGAAATACCTTATGAATACAGCTCAAACTAGAAGGCAACAACAATTCATAAGCCACATTACCAACCTTCCACAAAATCACATAAGGACCAACATACCAGGGACTAAGATTCACCTTTTTACCAAACTGCATCACTCACTTCATGGAAGGTACCTTTAGGAAAACCTTATCCCCAATCTCGAACTCCCAGTCTATATGCCTTACATCCTCGTAGGACTTTTGGAGACTTTGGGCAACTTTAACCCTATCCCAAATCACATTCGCCTTTTCAATAGCCTGATAAACAAAATCCAGACCGAACATAAACGCCTCACCAAGCTTAAACCACCCAATAGGAGATCTAACCTCCTACCATGCAATGCTTAAAAAAGGACCATCCCAATTCTAGAATGATAGCTATTGTTGTAGAAAATTCTACCAAAGGTAGATGCTTAACCCAATTGCCACCATAATAAATCACACATGCACGAAGCATGTCCTCCAATGTCAGAATAGTTCTCTTTGTTTGCCCATCCATCTGCGGATGAAAAGAAGTACTTAGACTAACCTTAGTCCCCAACCTTTTCTTAAAAGACCGCCAGAAGTGAAATGAAAATTGTGTACCACGGTCAAAGATAATCTGAATAGGTACCCCATGCAGCTTCATAATCTCATGAAGATACAACCTCCCATAGTCCTCAGCCAAAAAATTAGTCCTCACTGGCAAGAAGTGAGCGAACTTTGTCATCCTATCCACGATGACCCAAATCGAATCCAATTGGTTTCGAGACAGAGGAAGACTGGTAAAAAAATCCATATGGATCACCTCCCATTTCAATTGTAGGAACTGAATTTACTAATACAACCCTCCTGGCCTTATGTGTTCAACTTTAACTTGTTGGCACACCATACACTTGGCCACAAAATCAGCCACATCACTCTTCATACCATTCCACCAATACATCTCCTTAAGATCATGATATATTTTTGTCAAATTGGGATAAACAACATAGTATGATTCATGCGCCTCAGCCTAAATCCTTTGTATTAAACAATCGATGTTTGGGACACTTAACTTGCCTTGGTACCTTAATGTACCATCACCATTGATCTCAAACACCATATCCTTTTGCCAACCAACATCACTCATGATTTTCATGAAAATGGGATCTAGCATTTTTTCTTCCTTGATCTCTTCCCCAAGAGATGATCGAACCACTTCCTGTACCATTACACCTCCTTTATCGGAGTCCAATAGGCAAACTCCAAGATTAGACAAGCGATAAATATCCTTTACTAATTCCCGCTTCTCCTTATCCATATAAGATAAACTCCCCATGGAGAACCTGCTAATAGCATCAGCAACCATATTATCTTTACCTGGGTGGTAGTGAAAACTCATATTATAGTCCTTGAGAAGCTCCAACTATCTCCTCTACCTGAGATACTGTAGACTCTTATGATCATAAAAGATACCCACGTGCACCCCATACAAATAATTCCGCTAGATTTTCAAAGAAAAAACAACTGCTAAAAACTCCAAATCATGAGTAGGATAATTCCTCTCATGCACCTTCAACTGCCTGGAAGTATAGGCAATCACCTTCCAATGTTGCATCAAAATGAAACCAAGTCCCACTCGAGATACATTACAATAAACCACAAGCCCCTCATTGCCTTCAAGCAATGTCAAAATCAAAGTCGATGTTAGCTTATCCTTCAGCTTCTCAAAACTTCCCTCACAAGCATCCGACCAAGAAAACTTTACCCTATTCAAAGTCATCTTAGTCAATGGGACAACTATCATTGAGAAACTTTCCTTGAACCACCTATAATACCCAGCCAAATCCAAGATGCTCTGAATGTCGGTTTGAGTCATAGGTCTAGGCCACCTCTTCACCACCGCCACCTTTTGTGGATCCACCATGATCCCCTCATTAGAGATAATATGACCAAGAAAAGTTACAGCGTTAAATAAAAACTCACTCTTGTAGAATTTGGCATACAATTGTTGCTCTTTAAAGGTCAGCACACCACATGGAGGTGATTGCAATGATACCTCACTCTTTGAATAAATCAAAATTTCATTAATGAACACAATGACGAAAAGATCCTAAAACTACCTGAAAATCATGTTCATCAAATCCATAAATATCGCTAGACATTAGTCAAACCGAATGACATAATAAAGAACTCAAAGTACCCATACCGAATATGAAAAGTCGTCTTAGGGATATCCGTCTCCCTAATATTAAGTTGATGATACCTAGACCGATGATCTATCTTAGAAAAGAATTTGGCACCTGGCAACTGATCAAACAAATCATCTATCCTTGAAGGAGGATACTTGTTCTTAACCCTCACCTTATTCAACTGCCAATAGTCAATGCACATCTGAAGGGAACCATCTTTCTTTTGCATGAATAAAACTGGTACACCCTGTGGGGGTACACTAGGATGGATAAAATTCTTATCCAAAAGATCCTTAAGTTGCTCCTTGAGTTCCTTAAACTTAATTGAAACTATTCTATTAGGAGGTATAAATATTGGATGAGTTTTTTGAACCAAATCAATACCAAACTCACTCTCCCTATCCGGAGCAACACCAAGAACATCATCCAAAAAAAACTCAGGAAACTCATTTACCACCGGAACCAAATGCAAATAAGGACCTTCTGAGTAGGAATATTTAACCCAAATCAAATGATAGAGACACCCTTTAGATATTAACCTCTGAAATCTAAGATATGAAATAAACTTCCCCTTAGGAGCTGGGGAACCACCCTTCCACTCAATATTCGGTTCACCAGGGAACCTAAAGACAACTTTACGGGTACAAAAATCTAACGATGCATAAAAGTGTTTAACCAATCCATTCCCAGAATAACATCAGCCTACTCCCGATAGATACCACACACCCCTAATAGACTCTTTTAGCAATCACAAAGTAACCTATCGGGGTTGAAATAAAAAAAGAAGCTAAATTAACCTCAGATAAAAAACAAAATACATAACCACAAATTAGGGTCACATAAGAGAGTGGTCCTCGGATCAAGAAAATAATATAGGTCATGATAAATGATTTGTAATGTACCTGTCATGACATTAGGTGATGCCTTAGATTCCTGCTGAGTAGTAAGAGCATATAACCTATTCAGACCAACGATGGTACCAGAAGCAAAAATTGATGTAGAAGCAGCACCCTTTTATTCAGGAGCAGAAGATGAAGCAACCAAAACCTTACTCACTCCCAAAGCACACTTACCAACAAGATAATTTTTAAGCATATGGCCTGACTGACCACATTTGAAATACCTATCCCTTCCCTCATCACAGAAACCCCTATGTAACATACCATAGCACCGATAAGGAGGACACGATACGACCGATTAAGCCCTACATGCCTGAGATTAGACACCCTGTGCTCGGATATTATCACAACCTTACTGATGCCTATCACCCGACTATTTCGAGTAAGGAGCACCAGTTGAAAAAAAGGAACCAGAACTCCCCCACTTCTTATTTGGCCACTTACTCCCATCCCAACCACCTTGCTGTTGAGCATGACTCTGTTCTGATGAACTAAACTTCTTACCCTGCCTTTTCCCAAACTCAGCCTACTTCCTCTTTTCTTTCTCCATCTGTTGCATATGAACCACCAACCTAGAAATGTCCATATCCTTGATTAGTAATGCAGTCTTGATTTCAAGGATCAAATCCGGAGACAACCCAAAAGTAAACTTTCGCATCCTGGCCCTCATGTAAGACACCAATTCCAGAGCATACCTTGACAACTGGTGAATTTTCAAGGAATATTCCTTGACCGATATTTTCCCTTCTCTCAGATTAACAAATTCATCCGCATTCTATTTTCTTAACTCCAGAGGAAAGAAGCGATCTAAAAAAGCATTAGATAAAGTCTCATACAAAATAGACTTCTCAATAGCACTTTTCGCCCAATCCCACTACTTGTACCATTTGTATGCCACATCCTTAAGCTGATAAGTAGAGAAAATCACCCCATCCACATTCGTGGCCTGTATCACCCTTTTAAGTTTCTCCATTTCATCCAAAAAACCCTGAGGATCCTCCTCCACCTTCACACTAGTAAACGTTGGAGGATTCATCTTTATAAATTGACCAACCCTTTTGGACTGAGCAGATGAAACACCAGATGCACCCCACTCAGCCTGACCAACAATCAACTATTCAATAATACAAATTGATGGATGAAATTCTTCATTAATGACCTCACCCTAAGGAGGACTAGTAGCAACCAATGCAACTCTAAAAATATCAGGGATGGAACCTCTAGATCAATTATAGATCCCCTGAGTAGTACATGACCCATCAACATTATCCCCGGTTAGGATAGAGGAGTTTCTTTACATATTATATCATCGAGGCATGATCTAAAAAGCGAATAAACTAGAATTAGAGAAGATTCTAGGACTTATACTCCAAGCTTCAAAATAGAATACAAAGAAAGTGAAACATTCCTAAATGCCTTATAGCCTCTCTCTTATGAGTATGGCGCGCTACACACCCTTAAAAGAGACTCTACTCGACACTACATTGTGGAATCCTAATTAACCATGAACCTATGGCTCTGATACCAACTTGACATGACCTAAATCAGGGCCTTGTCATAATGGGCATCCCAAGTCCAACTAGGACTGAGGACCACCCCTTTTACCCGACCCAACCTCTAAATATGCATACCCTAAGTCAGATAAATTTCAAACGTATAACAAGATAATGTTTACTACAATACCATACTCTGGGATAGTTTTATAACTGTGACCAATCCAAGCAAGTCTAACAATCCATTACCAACTAACAACCATAACCAAACTAATAAAAAATCAAGTTCCATTCCTTAACATAAAAGGATGAAAACATCATAAATTCATTTCATTGGTCTTGGCCTTAATACCAATGCCAATACTAAGTCTGACACCATGTAATACCCCATACTTTTTCCTAGCTTGAAATCATCCCAAGAATGTTGGAAAAAAAATTTAAAAGATGAATCCACTTTTTTACATGTGGAATTTTTAATATTTTCACTTTTGATCATGTGGAAAATTGAATAAGCTTTCCAAAGATACCAATTTCATCCAAATACGATATCGGAGTAAAAAGTTATGGACATTTTACTCAGAGCTGCCAGAATCGCCCAGGTGCGACAGCCAGGTTGACGAATGGTCGACCTAGCGACGGACCGTCGCCTTGACCGTCGTAGCCAAAGAAGTGAGGCAACCTTATCGATAAGGTGTGATAGATAGGTTGAAAAACCGTCGAACTTGCGATGGACCGTCGCCCAAGCCATCGCTACTTAGGCAGTGAGTCCCTATGCTGGTCCTCCTACGATGGTCGAAACGACGGACCGTCGATCCAGCAACGGATCGTCGCAGGTTTCATTCAGTTATTTTTAAGTCATTTTTAAAGGAGATTTTTGGTATTTTACCACCCCTTTATATACCTAGTAATATCTGACCAAGGCTCCTAAATTCATTATTCTTCCATAACATTAAAATTAGGGTTTTCCCCTTAAGAGCAATCCTTAAGCAACAAAATCTAAATCTTCTTCAAGAACTAAGAGATTCAAATTCTTCAAGTTCAAGAACTTCAAGAAACTCACTACCAGGTATGCATAGTGTTCATTCATGGACTCTTTTCGTCCATGAACCCAAGAATCTCTTTTCAAAGTTCAAGTGTATGGATTTCTTTATAAATTTCATGTTGGGTTTTCTTTTGTTCATGTTGATAATGACCAATTGAATTATAATCCATGTTGGGTTATCAATTTTATGTGGAATAGATTAGTATAGGTATGGATTCATGTGAACCTATTATTAAACCATTGGATGATGAAATTAGAGTTGAATCATGATGTTTATTTGTTGTATAATATTTTCTACATATACTATGCTTACCATGTGTTTGATTAAATGCCTATGTGAAGGAGAAGTACCCAACTAGTATGATATTATGCAATCCTCATGTATGTACAGGTTTATGTATATCATATGTTTGATTAAATGCCTCAATAAATGAATTATGGATTGTGATGTTGGCCATGTATTCAAGAAAGTCATGCTTTGTCAGTTTCTTTCCATCGAGTCCTGGGGGTACTTGTACCCAACAATATAGTTGTGTGCCTAGAGACAGTGTCATATTTTCATGATATCCTCAGTCAAGCCATGTTTAGTAGAATTCAGTTAGTCATGTGACTCAGGGAAACTCAGTAAAACTCAGAAATCTCAGTAATCTTAGAAATCTTAGTAATACAGAAATCTCAGTAATATTCCGTCAGTCAACGGAACTCAGTTAACTTAGTCCAGTTAAGTTCAGTAATTCACATACAGTGTCTATTCAGATAGGCGTAAAAATTAGCACCGAGTGAACCCAAGGATAGGAACACACACTGTCAGATGAAGGTGTTCTTAGAAGTCATACTTGCGTTCCAGAACTATTTATCCAGCATAGGTTGAGACATCAACACTGTCAGATGAGGGTTGATGGGGTGGATAAGCACTGTCAGATGAGGGCCCCACCGTTCTCTTTTGGGGACACTATCAGATGAGGGTCACTCACAGCTTGTCCTTACCAGTGGCGCGGTATTGACACCCTTTCTATTGGGGTTATAGATTGGACCCCAACTCAGCTATAATGCATTATTTGGGGCATATCAGTTAGATAACTACTTCCCATAGTTTCAACTACAGAAATCAGGACTGTCAGATACAGTCATTCAGTCTCAGTAATAGAACTCAAATAGTTTTACAGAATTCAGGACTGTCAGATACAGTCAACTCAGAACAGTACGAAACTCAACTAGTTTCATCTAATTTAGAACTGTCAGATACAGTCACTCATGTTATTAGTTATATCAGTCATCAGAACTCAGTTACTAGTCATGTTATTTATCAGTAAATTCATGTTATCACGATCTCAGTTATAGTTACTATGTATTCATGCATGCATTCTCACGTTCATATTAGTCAGTTAGTCAGTATTGTTCATGCATATGAACCCCATACATTTAGCCTACCTCGCATGCATACTAGTACATTCAAAGTACTGACGTATTTGCGCTATGGTGTCTTATACCATAGGTTCAAAGACACGAGCTCCAGAGCATCAGTAAATTCCAGTCTCAGCAGTCAGAGTTAGCAGTGAGTCCTCGTCTTTCGAGGACATGATCATTACTTTATTACCTCATTAATTTATTTATTAAGAGAAGTATTGATTACCCCTTTAAACTTATCACGTTTTATTCATGGTACACCTGAACTTTGACTAGTCCTAAATACCCCCCCCCCCCGAACTTGTTCTTTTGCAATATCGCGTGACCCATTTTTGCTAATGTGGCAAAATGTTTGAGTTCAACCTCCATCAGGCGCGTGATAGAGATATTTGTTTTGCCAAATCAGCATTTTCAATGATAAAAAAATAAAAAAATTTAATTATTCCTCTCCCTATTTATTATCCCTCTTCTTCATTACTTCCAATCTAGATAAAAAAATTCATCCCTTTATTAATTTTGTAAAACTCTAGTTTATTAATTAGTTTATGAAATAAAAATTTCATCCTTTTATTAATATTGTAGAAATTTCATTTATTAATCTAAAATAAAATTCATCCATTAATTAATTCAATTTAAAACTCCAGATTCCATTCCTATGAAACTCCTTCAATTTTGTAATCTTAATTATATATATCATTTGAGTTATTGTAAGTAAAAAAATGTACTAAATATCAAAGAAACTATTTTAAACAATATTAACAAAACAAATACTAAAGAAACTAAGACACATACTTAGAATAAATGTAGTTATATTAGTTATCGGTTTTTAATCCCTAACGATTTGATTTTCGATTTAACCGATAAGAAAATACTCATAAAATAGAAATCGAATCAATAACCCAATATTTTTTTTTACAAAATCATTAAAAAATCATTAACCCAATAACGATAAATCAATAACACTTTTATCGGTTCGATTTTTGTACACCCCTAACTTAAATTACAATTTCTTAATCCATTAATTATAATAAGAAACGTATCTGTGCATGTAAGTCTCCTCAAAGTCCTAATCGAAAACTACTATGAAACACTAACCGAAAAAAAAATCATATTATGAAACACTAACCGGGAAAAAATAATTTCATATTTTTAACACACAAAAAATAGTAAATTTTTAGATAATAGCTTCATCGACGTAAATTATACCTTTCACAGAAGAATTAAAAAATATAATTTTTTTATTGAGAAATCGGATAATTAAGGGTAGAAATGGATTATTTTTTAATATAGGATAAATATAAGAAAAGTTAATGGTATTATCCACGTGGACAGCCACATCGGCGTGTTTTTTCCACGTGTACGCGTGTGTATTACACGCTATGGACTGTGAGCCAAAAAGGGGGCGTGACGTACTAAAAGAACAAGTTCGGAGGTACTTAGGACTAGTCAAAGTTCAGGTGTACCATGAATAAAATGTGACAAGTTCAAGAAGGTAATTGATACTTCTCACTTTATTTATTAGTTGGAGTTAGTTTGGGACATATCCCATCAACTCCTTATTCAGACAGTTCAGTCATGATTTAGAGGCTTTTCAGACTACAGTATGTTCAGACAATTTATTTCAGTTGTTTTGGGTATTTCATACCCCACCCAGATGTTATATTTTTATCAGATATTATATATCAGTATTGAACCTTATGGCCTTTCAGTTCATGTTTCAGCATTATGCAGTATATTATGTTGTATACAAGTACAGATATCAGTCATGGGTTAGATTGTGGTCCTTCGGAGTCATGAGCACCATGTTGCATTTCGAGTACCAGATTTGGAGCGTTGCACACCAACACCGATACCACCCATTCCAATCCATAGTCGTCACATAAATCCTCTAACCAAATGAAAAATAATATCTGGTTGGGATATGCCCCCAACGATAGCCAAAACTAATATTCATAAAATGACAAAACTATGTAAAGAGATCTATGATATTAAATGACACGACCCAAAACTGGGTCATGTCATATGGGTACCTCAAGCCCACATGAGCTGGAGGTCGCCTAATAAACCATCAAAATCAACACATCAAACACATGGGTTAGGTAAATACCGACCACATAATAAGATCACAAAAAAATTACTAGAAGTCATAACATAACAATGTCTAACCATTTTATAAATATATACACACTAACCAATATACCTAAGTCCACAGTCATCCATAATGCCTCTGTACAAACTGATGTTTAGGAAGGTATAAGTCGGGACAAGCCCCCGATAATAGCAAAACAATGTCAAAATAAAACTAAGCCTAAAGATAGGAGACCAAGAAGGAATGTCTTCCGAAGCAAGAAAGCTCACCACTCCGAAGTCAATGCACGAACCACTTCGATCACCTATTCACTATGCAGAAAAAGAAGTTGATTCTTTGGCCCCTATTTCGTGTGGGGACATAGCGTTTGGAGATGGTTAGCGGTTGGAACACAAGCATGTAACTCAAAGAGAAGGATATAATAGCATCATCATTCAAAAACATGTCAATATATCATATTTAATCATATTCATACACATATCCTTAGATATAGGTATATCACATGCTAATTAAGAAATTAAGGCTTAACAACATTCTTGGACTTTCATTCGTTAGACATGAAGTGGAGGACTCCGACCTCCCACACTTAGATTCGACAATTCTATTTAGGCATAGGACTTTAACCACAATCACATACAATTAGACAAAGGACTTTAACCATGCTCACAAATTCATTAGCCAAGGAATTTAACCACATACATACTCATTCAAACATGGGATTCTAACCACTCACATATTCATATAGGCAAGAGAATCTAAACTCATGCCCATTCGTTAGAAAGGGGACATTAACATTTTGCCAAAGGACTCTAACCACAAGTCGTTTCACTCGGCGAGGTATAATAACTTCAAGAGATCTTATTATGCAAGGGAATTTAACCTCAAGCAGTTTCATTGGGCAAGGGACTCCAACCTCAAGCCATTTCATAAGGAAAGAGACTTTAACCTCAAACTATTTCGCAAGGCAAGGGACATCAACCTCAAGCCATCACAACTAGCATTATTTGATGTAGGGACTTTGACCCTTTTCCAATGCATCAACATTCATTCCATAAACTACTTAAGTACTTTAACCATTTAAGTAATCCAATAATATACATGACCCCATGGTCCTTATGGGAGCCTTCATTGCTCAACCATTTTAGTGGCCATTGTCTTTATTTAATCCATCATAAAATTCAAGTTATTGTAATCTTGAACCTCCCAAACTATTCAAATTTCATTAAACATCTTATACCTTATTATTACTATACTTGGTTCAACACACAATTCAATTACATTGTGATGTTTGGGGGATTCAACCCCTTATTAGTCAATTAACCCAACGTGGTAATCAATTACACAATGCATAGCTCACAATACTTTAAACATACCATTTATCAATCATTCATACTTATTAGGCCATACCTTTAACAATGTTATTTTCTTGGTAGAAATTATCAAGGTTAAGGTTACTCAAGACCCTCATGTTAAACCTCACATAACATGCACTCACATATGAAAATCATCGTCATTAAAATATATAAACACAAGTCTAAGCAAGAGTCAACAGTATTCATCATTAGGTAACAGAACCCTTTTAATTGATTTCACAATCACCTTGTACACTTACTAATCCAAGTGTCAAATGCAATGGTTTAGAATAACTTAAAGGGGAAGAGAAACATGCCTTAGACAACGTGATTCACTAAGAGACTTGACTTCACTTTGCCTTTTGAAGATCACCCTAGAAACCCTAGCCTCCAATTCTTCAAAGATGAGTTTTAGAGTGTTTTGTGGTGTTTGATCCACTCAAAATGTGTTTAAGGAGGCCTTATACACTTATATAGTGAAGTGATTTAGGGTTTAAGGCATGGAAAATGACCACAAGGCCCTTAGTTAAAAGATATAAAACAAACCAGTGCAGGGGTATGACTTATCTTACGAACTGTACCCTAGGGTACGATTGGACTGACTCATACCCTAGGTTTCTCCTAGGTCACCTACATTGTTAAGGGTATGATCACACACCCTTGAGTCATATCCAAAGGGTATGAATCAAACCCTAAATTGTATACACCACCCATACCCAAAAAAGTCCACTAAAGTTAGGACTTTCCTCTATACGATTATGTTGGGTACGACTCCTATACTTAGGGTACGATTGAGGAGAGGGTCACTCATAACTAGGACAGTGAGAAACTCTCACCACACTTCCTTGGATATTAAAGGGGAGGGGAAGGATGATACGACTCGTATCCAAGGGTTACGACTCGTGCCCCTAGTCATACCCTCCCCAGTGACATCAAATGGGGAGTTTCTTTTAATGGTTCAAAGTTTAAGTATTTCAATTCCCCCCACTTGGATCATTGGTTCAGGAATGATGGGTAGGGAAAGCAATAAACATAAGTTAAAACATTATCACATATCAGAAGAACCTTCAAAAAAATTAGAACAAGCATACAACAAGGATATAACACACATCATGCTCATTATCAATCAATCATTCTCTTCATCATCTTTGGGACTCAAACCCACTATTTATCTAGACATTTGTTTATTGTAATGCTTAAAGACTTAAACCCTTACTTAGGGTATCAACACTTACTAATTTCACAACTTAGGGACTTCAACCCATTAACTTATCAAGGATACTTACTCAATTAAAGGATTAGGGACTCGAACCCTTCGTTTACAAAAGACATGAATCAACTTAAGATACTAGGGACATAAACCCATCACAATAAGGACACATATAGTTTCAAAGCATTAGGGACTAGAATCCATGGTCTAACAAGACACGAATCAACTTAACATATTAGGGACTTTAACCTATTATCTGTCAAAGACATAAATCAAAGCAAGGATATCAACATATACCTCCATCCCAAGTTTTTGAAATAGGAAACAAATGCGGATACTTGGACATTATGTCCTCTTCCTCTTCCCGCGTAGCTTCCTCAAACTTTTGGTTCCTCTATAAAACCTTCACCAAATCCACTTATTTTATTCGCAACCAAAGAACTTGCCGTTCTAAGATCCTCATCGGGATCTCCTTATAGGATGTCGAGTTTGAGATACCAATATCCCTCAAGTGAACGACCAATTAAGGATGACCCACATATTTTCAAAATATAAAGATATCGAAAATCAGGTGAATGGAGTTCATACTAGAAGGCAACTCAAACTCATAGGCAATATTGCCAACCCTCTTCACAATCAAGTAGGGGCCAACATATCAGGGATTAAGCTACCATTTCTTACCAAATTGCATTACTCCCTTCATGGGAGACACCTTAAAGAATACCCAATCGCTAACACTAAACTCTAGGTCATTCACGACCCAATTTCTGAGTCATGATGGCATCTACCATAACCCACCAATTGTAAGCCATTACCGTAACTTGGAGCTAATGCAATGGGTTACCATTGTAGGAATGTCCAACATGGACACTATATGGGAACACAATATTACAAAGACATTCAACAAATAAAAAACTAACATTCAAATACCAACCCCATGAACTGATAGTATTAGTACAAGAGCGTCTCTACATTCGATAATAAAAATTATAACTCAACGTCTAATAGTCATAGATCACTGTAATAGTGAGTATGGCATTCGGGTGCCATGACTCTGATGTGATCAAACTTATCCATGAGGTTTTCCTGAAAGAACTAAACACATATTATATCTTTCAACGTCATTTGAATCATGCAAGTTGTGCTAGATTGATCATTAAAGTTCATTGGACTAGGTGTTTCGGGTTGCCTGGCTAAAAATTGGAAGTATAGGCTTTTTGACATGGCAGGAACCTTCCCTCAGTTACCATGATCGTGGATCAGAACTGCGTTACCGTTGTAGCGGTCTATGACCGTGATCGCAACACCTGAGGCTGTTTCTATATCAGTTCTGCGTATTCAACTTTCTCCTAATTCTAGACTGCTAGTATGTTCTACAATATGGGTGCAAATAACGGTCATGTGAATAATGCTACCGGTGTGTGTGAATGTGCCCTTCAAATGAAAGTACCACTATTGAAAGTTCATTTGAGCAATTTATCAAACACAAGGTGTGTATATCATATTTATCTACCTTTTTTTACACACTATTGGGTAGTCAAGGTTTCCCCACTTGTGTGAACACCTCAATCAAGCAACCAACACCACAACAATAATAAGTATAGCAACATGTAAAGCATAATAATTAAAATTCTAGGCCCTTTCTAAGTCATGCACTCAATGGCCTATTTTCAAAAATAAAATCAAGGATTCATGTCACCTACCAAAGTTGTGATGTAAGAGGGATGTGCACGGAGGTTGTTTAAGAGCTTAAAACTTGGCCAATAATGTAGCTTAGATTTTTTAAGACAGTCTTGAAAAGGGAGTGTGAGGGAAATAAAGGAGACTAGGGGTTAAATGACTGAAATGACCGCGACCGCGATCAAGGGCCATGACCGCTGACACCCGCGTAATCGCGACTGCGCATGGGAGCCGCGATCGCAGTAACTAAGAGCAGTTCTGCTCCCCTGTTTCCCCTGTTCAGCATTTTACTTAATTTTCATAGATTTTTCCCTATTCAGATTTTCAAAGTATATTTGCACACTTTCTCTTCTTAAAACTCATACATGCAATCCCAAGTTCAAAAAATGCATGGGTTATTCAAATGGAAAAGATAACATCTACACTAGAAGAACATAACAAAAAGTATACAAGCCACTCTGGTGGCATTTGTGGGTTGCCTCCCACCTAGCTCCTTAGTTATCGTCATGGTACGACGTCTTTCTTCTTTCAATCTCACGGCGGGTCCTTAAGCCCCTCTTTAATTTTCAACATCCACCACGGATACTACTTGAAGCTTCGGGGTTTGATTCTTTGACTTGCAAATTTTGAACAAGACCTCATCTTCTAGCACCCGAAATTTCATCTTCCCCAGCTCTAGATCGACAATGGCTCTCCCGGTGGCCAAGAAAGGACTACTAAGAATGATAGGCACCTCTTGGTCTATCTCACAATCCAACACAACGAAATTCGCCAGGAGAATAAATTTGTCCACCCTTATGAGGACATCAAACAATATACCCACCGACCTTTTTATGGATCGGTCGCCCATCAAAAGTCGCATCGAGGTTAGTATAGGAGTGTCCAAGACAAGTTTCTTATAGATAACATACGGCATTAAGTTGATGCTTGCACCAAGGTCACAAAGAGCTTTTGCAAACTCATGAGTCCCAATAGTGCAAGGGATAGTAAATTCTCCAGGGTCGTTTTTATTTTTTGCAACTTTTCTATCCATGATTAGCACTACACCCATGAGTAACTTCAATGGTATCACCCTCAACGGGCTTCTTCTTGGACATTAACTTCTTTATTAACTTAGCATATCCCAGAATCTCGTGTATCGCCTCGAGTAGTGGGATATTTATTGAGAGGTTGCTAAGTTGTCATAAATTTTCTCAATTTGTCACTCTCTTCCTTTTTATACAACCGTTGAGGGGACAGAGGAGGAACATGGATGGTTGTCTTTGCTTCTCCTTGCAGCTTTTCAACTTCGACCATTTCTTCATCACTTTCATCTATCTCTTTCTCATTATTTGTTTTTCTTCTTTGAGGTGTCACCTCCTTTGCCTTGGCCTTGGGCATATTTTTACTCGCATCTCCTCTAAGGGTATCTTCAAGTGTTTTTTCACTTCTAGTGACAATTTCTAGGACTTGTGTTTCATTCTTTGGGTTAGCAATTGTGTTACTCGGAAGTCCACCTCTAGCCCTTGCATTTAGTTGCGTGGAGTTTGGTCCGACTTGGGTCTCTAATTATTTAATAGAGACAGAGTGAGACACCACCATTTGTGAGAGTATGGAGAAGTCACCCTTCAACTCACGAACCAATTTATCCGTACCTTTAACTCTACTCAAGATTCATGCCAAAACATCTTCGGACTTGAACTTTTCGGGGTCAATGACATTTGACTCTTTGACCTTATCCCTATCATGAGAAGGAATGTAGCGGTCATAGTCACGTTCCCTATCTCTCCAATCTCTATCTCTATCACGATCCATCCAATATTGGTTCCCACCTTCCCTTTGATAGGCGAGGCGAGACCCCCCTGAGTAGTTTGCCAAGTATCAAATTTCTTTATCCAACTTTTTTGCCTCATCATCATCTTCATAAGGCTTTGATATTACGGCATTTACCACTTTTGCGGGTACACCCATAACAGGTTTCGTTAGAAACTCAAGTTGGATCATCATCTTGGCATGTTCTCCTCCTTATCCTCTTCTCATTTTATTTGCTCATTAGTCACCACGGAGGTAGTAGAAGAGGTCTTAGGATCATCGACATCACGGGTGTGCCACCCCCAATTGTTTTTGGATACTTTACCTGTCAAATAAAAAGCCGCAAGATGATGCAAATTCACAATAGAGCCACCTGCCGCATTATCCACAACCGTTTTGTTCAAAAGGTCAAGAGCTCTATAAAAATTTTCAAGAAGCATCTTATCCGAGACCTCATGATTTGGGCATTGGGATAGCTTTCCATTAAACCTCTCCCATGCTTCAAATAATGGTTCTCCATTCAATTGCCGAAAGTTTACAATGTCATCCCTCTTTTGAAGCATTTTCAATGGTCGGAAGTATCTATCAAGGAACACCGTGGTGATATCCTCCCAAGATGTGATTAAGTCGGGTGGAAGTGAGAGGAGCCATAAAACCGTCTTGCCTGTTAGTGAAAATGTGAAGAGTCAAAGTCGGATGGATTATTGTGTAATATGCGCTATGTTAAATGGCGTACAAACTTCCACAAAGTTTTTCAAATGAACATTTGGGTCCTCATATGCTTGATCCCCATATAATCCTTTCATTTGCAACATGTGAAGCATAACGCTAGTCACATAAAACACATCATTTCTGTTGGTTTGCGGGATGCAGATAGCGCTTATTTTCCCCGCTTTATTTATTTGGCCCTCATCATCTAGTGGGGCATTAAAGGGACCAAAATTACTTGCATTATCGCTCATCGCTCCATTCACACTTTGATCACCTACAAAATAATCAAAAATAACAAATAAAGTAAATTACCCCACTCCGGGTATTTCCAAGTAAGAATAGCACCACGCAAATGAAATCTATATTTCACTCCCCGCCAACGGCGCCATTTTGATAACGTTCAACTCACTTTCATAATTAAGGGGTGAGGCGGTCGTTGTCAAGCAACCCAATGTAAATTGGGGTCAAATCTCAAGGAGTGAATGTTATAGACTTCCAACCTATGAGTACTCAAGTTACAATAAGATTACCCGAAATGCTAATAGAAACAACATGCATAAGTAAATGGGGGGATTTGTTTGAAAATTCTTCGCACAAACTTTAACAAATACGTGGTGAATGCTATCTTTGGTTTGAATTCAAGGTTTGGAGAAATCTTGGGATTATGTCTCCTTAGAGATAAAGCATATGGGACAATGTTGGTTTATCATGGAATTTAGTTGTTAATTAATAGATAGGCTAGGTCGAAGATCATTGGGGCCAATCTTTCAACAAAACCCCAACGATTTCATCCATTGGCCCTTTCGAGCACCTAACAAGTATGGAGTTTATATAGCCACCCAAAACCTCAACCAAGCATCCCTATTTCTAGGATAATGCTCTTGACATGATTTACACTCCCTAAACACTTATTTCTAAGATTGCAAAGAGTAGTAAACCATATACTTAGTTGTTCACCATTGTTTTGTCCCCCGATAACCCTCTTTCGAGGATGTTATGGGTTACCTAATATTAAATCCCTCTGTCGAGAATGAAAAAGGGTTTCTAGATCCTAGAGCTTTCACCCATCAAACCCATTTGGATATTTGGAGTTTTCACCCATCAAACTCTAACACATAAGCTCAAGCAATGGTGAAATTCATACTCAACAACTAAAATCCATGCAAATATAATAATACCCATACATAATCACACTCTAGTTCAACATAATCTCAAGACTAAATTATTTAGCTACTCATGAAGAAAGTAAAGAGAGATATACCATGTGGGTCAATCAACGCATTCATTCTTCAACAAGAAACTAAGAAATTTAAGCCTCCAAAGTTGATTACACACTTGCCCAATTAGGGTTTCAAGCTTAGAATTCAAAACTATCTTATGAGATAAGCAATACCCAAAGAAGAAAGGGATTTTGCTTATATATGATTTGGGATTTGTCCATAACATTTTACAATTCTGCCCTTGGTCCAGTTCCCGCTGATCCACGATTGCGTGTGTTTGACCGCGATCGCGATTAGGTTCCGCGGCCGCACTTTGTTGATCACTTGGACGGACGGCGATCGCGGTCGCGATAATCGAGGTTGGCTGCTTCAGCTTTCCAGTTGCACTCCTTTTGCTTCCATTTGCTCCCTTTTTAGCTTCATTCCACATATGCTCACCTTTTTCACTTCATATCTGCAAAATATGGGTGTTAGTGCACTTAAATCTGGATAATGCCTCATTTTCTAATACAAAACATGGTAGTGTGTGTATAATTTGTACGAATGAGTGGTAATCCTACCACTCATCAGTCAACACGCTAAGTCGATAACCAAATCAATAAGATACTTGTTATCGATTTTTTATTTATCAATTTTGGTCCTTAACGGTTTGATTTATTGATTTGACCAATAAGAAAATGCTCTCTTTATTACTTTTCACCATCTCTTCTTATTTTTATATGTTCATAATATATACACACACCATCTTCATGCATAAAAGCATACACTAAGTACAAGTAGAAGTAAATTCAAATACATACTTAAGCAATTTTTTCTTAGTTAAATAGTGAATTTTAATACAGCAGCAATCGATAGTGATCTCTCAAAAAAGAAAATCAATGCACGTTTATAGCTTATATTAATGGATGGAAACCCAACAAGCCAATAAGTTTATAGGGAAAAGAACAACACTAAAACAATAATTATAAAATGCAAAAAACAATAATATGTATTTAAAATTTAAAGTCATTATTATATAATTAGGGATAAAAATATAATTTTATTGAGTTATCAATTTAATCGTGAACTAAAATCTTTAAATTAAAAATCAAATTAATATCTTAATAAAAAAAATTAAAATTATTTAAAAATCACTAACTCAATAATTCAATAACGATAAACTAATAATAATTTTTTCAATTCAATTTATCGATTAATTTAATTTTTACACCCCAAAAATAAAAAGCATGATAAAATTTGATATTTGAATAGAGTTTAAGTTATGTGTATCATCAGTGTATAATTATTTTATCCCATCAGGTAATTGTGACTTGCTACAACAGGTAACCAATTTTCTTCTAATTATTTTCTTTTTCCAAAATTCAAACACTAATTCAGTTATTCTTTTCCCCCTAATTCCTCCCTTGAAACCCTCACTATTCATAGCTCCTCAAATCAGATACTCCCTTCGCTATCTCTAGATTGTTCATTGCTTATGCATTTATCACGAACTTTTTTTGAAGGAACGATTTGTACTTTCAATCTTTCGATTATTAAAAATAATCTTTATCGACATAAAATTTTCTCATAACAGCTTCCACTACGATTTCAATTCAATGGTGGAAAAAGATGAGAACCAGTTAAAGAAAATGAAATTAACTTAGAAATATAGATAAAATAAAATTCTTAAAAAAAATTTAATTCTAGAAGAGAAAATTATATTTTGTAATGATCGTTGATGATGATACTTTTATAATGATCTAATTCTGAAGATCACTCCGAATAACAGGCTGGTAGATTACCCCTCTTTTAGCCACGTCTTGAGCCTTTGCACCTAGGCATCACTAAAATTTGTCTCACTTTTAGTAATACGATACACACCAAATATGAACTCCGTCAGAGTGTTAATTGAAAATATGATTGCCGCTACCAATTTGATTTACAAGGACTTGCATGAACATCAAATCTTTTTTCCAAACATTTAGATATTTGAGAAAATAAATTATTCCTTTTAACATTTATAATGTTTGAGGGTTGAATTATTTCTTTTAACATTCATAATGTTTAAGGGTGGAAGTAGTTGATTTAGCTTGAGAAAATAATATTAATTCAATTGTGAAAAAAATTGATGTTGAAGAATTACTTTATTGATATTCAAGTAAACCATGAAAACGATAATATTTTGAAAAAAGAAAGAATTTTAATTACTTATAATTAGGATTCAGTTTTTCTTTAATGCTTTTTGGTCATTAAGTATAATAATTATAGAAAAAAAAAGGTAAATACGTAACCTTTAAAATTATCTAATATACTAACAGTGTACAAAATCTAAACCTTTTGAATAACAATAACGTGAAAAGAGAGTAGTAAAGTCTTTAGCTTCCTTTGGTGGCATTAATAGAAGTAAGCCACGCTTCTTGCCACAAACCCAAAGACACTTTTGCTGAAAGTGGGTCCTTTAACCAACACTCGGTTCAGGGCCCAATTTATCAAATCAAGTGGCACAGTTTACGGCTTGATTAATCACCAAAACATAAAGTCAAAAAAGAGTAAACCACATGGCATCTTTTGCCAACACTAACGTAGCAATATGCTACCGCAGACACCTGACTGCTGTGTTGTTTTATTTATATTTTCAATTTTCAGCAAGGGATAACGATTGCCTTTGGCTTTTGCCGTCAATCAAGAATTGAGGTTATTGGCTAAGAATTGTGGATTTGTGGGCTAAATTTCACGTATGATAAGTTAATTATTATTTTCTAAAAATAATTTGACTACTTTCTTAATATAATTTAATTTAATTTTGAATAGACTAAAACAAAAATTATATTGATCAGAATATGTATTTTTCTGATCTACGCATCATTTTTCGAACTTTTTTATTTTTAAATCTAATAAATAAATTTTTAAAAACATCCAACCCGATCCAGCCCCACCAGAAATTCATTTTAAAAAGTGAATATTTTTTTTTAATTGCTGATGTCATAACTGGACTATACACGAGTACTTTAAAATGATACACGATAATTCTTTTAACACCAACTTAATCGGAATCTTTCACGGTTGTACATCAACTTTGAGCTACAATATAGAAAAAATATGATGATTATGACTAATAAATATGAAATTACTAGTTATTTTATTTATAAATAATAAAAATATCTATCTCATATATTTTTTTACATACTATTTCAAAAATAAATTACGTAAAATCATAAAATTTAGACAAACAACAAAAATGAGCGTCGACAAAAAATAAAAACAGACAACATATTATGCCATAATAATTAAAGTAACTTACAAAAGACAAGACATTTTAACATTATTTTTTCTTCTTCAACACAACTTGCACGTAATTGTACGTTACTCTTTCCGTGTTTTCTCTTTTTTGATAATAGAGGTACTTTTATTTGTTTTTTAATATATTTTTCAAATGGGTGATTGAATGATTTTTAAAATTTATTAGATTTACAAAAAAAAAAGTAAAAATAATAAATTAATCGAAAAAATTATTTTTTCCGTCTCATTTTATGTGTCGCCATTTGATCGGGCACAAAATTTAAGAAATAAGGGAAAACTTGATAATATTTACCGAATTGTCCTTTATCAAAAAATGTGTTGCTATCTTTTTTTTAATTAAGTGGACCCAATAAGAATAAAAGTGTAATTATATTTTTAAATATTTACCAAATAAGGAAACATGACATTCTTTTGGGACGGACTAAAAAAAAAATGATGACATATAAAATGGGACGGAGGGAGTATATATTTCGGTTAATGTAATTTTTATGTTAGTCTTACTCAATATTAATTTATTTTGTGTTAGAAAAAATAGTTAATTATTTTTATATAAAAAAAGACACTTTACTGTATAAGGCTTAAAGCAGGCAGGACATCATTGTCCTATCAGCTTATTAAAAGACATTTGTATTATTTCTCAACCATTTCAATCACCACAAAGTTTCATTTCAAAGGACATCTGTGACGACGATAATGATATAACGGTGAAAAAGAAGTGAAATAACAGATCTCAAATTCTATAAAAGCCTCAAAGCACGGCTGTCTACCTGCTTAATGAAAGGACATTTTTTGCCATTTCTCCGATAATTTCAACCATCACAACCCCATTTAAAGGACATTTTTGTCATTTCACCGCAATTTCAACCATCAAAAAAATTTCATTGCGGAATTCAATGCCGGCCATAAACAATGATTAGAGGTGGAGGAGATGTTGTAGTAGATAGAGGAGGAGACAAACACACCATGGTGTTGCTGCATGTGCTCAGTGTAAGAAAAAATATGAAGGGAAAGAAAAAGAAGATATGGGCTAACTTGTTAGATCCGAAAAGAAAAATTCAGTGATACCTACGACACAAGCATACATCCAATAAAAATCGAAGATGTATAATATGAAATCGTTTTGAGAAGGAACCATACTTGATACAGATCTTAGCTTTGATCTTCTTCTTTTATTGATTAACAGAGAAGAGACAAAGGATAGAAAGACCCCTAGACAGAGTTAGAGAAAGCAAGAGACAACCACATATTTTGTTGAATATGTAGTTGTAACACATATACAACCTCAACAATTCATTATCAGCCTGTGGAATTGATGACCAAAATGTCCTTTGTATGAATTAAAATAACATGAAGCACACATATCGTAAAATTAAAAATAAAAATTTATTCAAACTTATTAAGCTAAAACTAAATACATATATATTTTATACATCCTTATTTTTAGTCCAATAAACTGATCATCTACTAATAAGAAAAATAAAAATTACATAAATCCCAACAAATTTACCCTTAATTACTCTTTATCTTTATTTTTTTACTAAATTACAAATAATTTTTTATGTTATAATTTTCGAATACATAATTAGAATCCGAATACATAATTTTAAAGTTGAGATTCATAATTTTGAACTTAAGGATATAACAGTTAATTGCTTCATTTTTGCTCGAATACATAATTAGCATCCGAATACATAATTTGAAATTGACATACATAATTTTGATTACTGAGTTATATTTATTTCTGAAATTATTTGGTTGAGATACATAATTTATAAACTAGATCAAAGGAAGATATATAATTAAAATTATGTAATAAAAAATTTATGAATTTGTGAATGTATCTGATTATTTTACTAAAAAAAATTAGGTAACTAATAAAAGGGTGAAAATTTTATGTAGTTTAGTAAAGATACGTTGTGGTGTTATGTAACTTTTCATAAAAAATATATACTATCTTAAGAAAATTGAAGGAAATGTGTCTTTTAAGTCTTGAATGAAGGATGGTGACATTGACCAACAGATAGGTCAAACATTATTAGGAAACTTGATCAAGTTAATTGTGGACTTGATTAATATTTTTAAAATTTTCTAATCTTTTCAAAAATACAAATCAACCCAACCCACACCCTCTTCAATCCAAATCAACCACTCACTCCTCTCTCTCGACAGCTTCTCTCAACTCTCTCCCAACCAACAGTTCTACAAAATTTCTTCCTTCAACCCCCGACGACTTCTACCTCCGACGACAAATAGTTAGGCTTCGAGTTCCCCTCTCCAATTCAATCAACCTATCTCTTATCCCTCTCTCGACAACTTCTCTCAACTATCTCCCAACCAGCTGTTCCGCAAAATTCTCATTTCAATCCTCAGCGACTTCAATATCCGACTATAAATAGTTGGGCTTCAAGATCCTTTTCGACTTCAATCGACGTGACAACCTTGCTCTCCGGCCACAACAACTTCGAATTCTTCATCGGTCTTTTTCTTCTTTCACAGGTAAAAATTTATGGCCTTTTTAGTTTTGAAGAAAACGAGAAACTTGAGCCAACTTCTCTTATAGTATTGGTTAACAATTTCAATATTTGTTGCACTAATTTGAAATGCGGTCTGAATAAAACTCTAATTTCTGGTATTTCTTCTCTTCTTTTTTCGAAGTGAATTATGATATTTTGTTGTTTGTTGCATTTTTTTGAAGTTTGATTTTTATTGTTTGTGTTTATAAAAACAAAAGAACAATTTGGTTTGATTTGTTCTGTTCTTGTTCTTGGTAAAAATAGTGAAATTGTTGTTTTTTGTTTAACAAAATCGTGCTACTATTTTCTTCGACAGATTACCCATCTGGTGCAATATATTAACCATCTGATGCAATAGATTTATCATATGATGCAACAAATCAACCATCTGATGCACCAGAGGAACCATCAGATTACAATTCTGATGCAACAGATTAATAATCTGATACAATAGATTAAATATCTGATGCAACAGTTTTACCATATGTTACAACAGATTAAGCATCGGATAAAAAATCTGATGCAACTAATTAATCATCTGGTGCAATGGAAGAACCATCATATTAATGATCTGATGCAACAGATGAACCTCATGTTGGATAAAATCCTACCAACTGTTCCTACAGGAAAAGTCCAAGACTTGATTTTTCCAACTGATCATTCATCTGCCGCGATAGACGACCCTATGTTGGAAGAAATCTAAACAATATTGACCGTTGATAACTGTTCCAACAGATCACTCATGTGTTGCAATAGATGTGTGACCTGTTTCATAGACTATTCATCTTTCTCAACAGATGAGTGATATATTTTGTATTGTCGCAACAGATTACTCAGTCGTTGCTACGGATTATTTAACTATTCCAACAGATCACTCATATATTGCAACAGATGATGTCACAACAGTTGTGTGATCTGTTGAACAGACCATTCATCTGTCTTAAAAGTTGAGTGATATATTTTGTATTGTTGCAACAGATTACTCATCCGCTGCAACAGTTTGGTTATATGCTGCAACAGATATACTACCTGGTGCAATAAATCGGTGATCTGTTGCAACTGTTATTTTACTGTTTTGCTTGTTTGATTTACTGTTATTCCTTTTTAACGATGCATTAATCAACAATAATATATTATTTTATGTTCTTATTAATTTTAGATAATATGGTTCCCAAAAGAACAAAAACCGAATCAAGTCCAAGTAAAGGAACAAGTGAAGCAGCTAGGCTACATCCACCACTCTATGAGCTTGCTTTACAAGTGTTATCACAATCGGGAGCAGAATATGATGAACACGGGGAGGAAGAATGTTTCAAAAGAGATGATGCAGATGCTAATAGCCCTTCCACAGAAGAGCTGGTCAAAGCCTTCAGCATTGATCGTTATTCTGTGAGAATGTAGTGCGATGGTGCCGCAGATTTAACGGGTGATTTCATGGTTAAGTCAGCCATGGGAAAAATTTTCGACGCCTTCAGAAAAATACTTCGAGAAAAAAAATTGGATGCTTATTTCAGGGACAGCTGCTTTGGGAAATATCTTGATTTGCCGGAGGACAACAATGCTCGTTTCCAAATGAAAATGGTATATGAACTTCTCAAGTGTAGGTTTATGTATGAAAACAAAGATAAGATGAATGAGGTGTGGATAAATTACTGTGGCATACCTGTTTGTTTTGGTTGGAAGGAGTATGCCATAGTTACTAGACTAAAATGTTATCCTTCTTCTCAAGTTATACCTATTCTAACCCAAAAAAAGCACCCCGCACACCCAAAAAAGGCAAAGGTAAGTTGTGTCATCGTGATGACCTGGTGTCCATTGTTGGTCCAAGCTTCAAAAACAAAAATTTGATAGAAGCGTTGAAAGGTAAAGGACTTTCAAAAAAGCACAAGCAGTCATTGTGCTTGGTTTGGTTTGTACATAATATTCTTTGGGCGAGAGACGTTCACAACAACATAAGCCTCGGTTTAATAAAGCTCTTCGAGGATCTTGAGGCATTTAACAGCTATTCGTGGGGGTATGAAAGATTCAAAATGACTGTCAAATATTTGTTGACTCCATTAGCACCAAAGATAGTCAACTTATATGGCTTCCCATGGGCTTTCATGGTAAATGTTTCTTTCTTCTATTATGATATCATTCATTTTTTTCGCTCAATAATGGTTTTGATTTATTGATGTTATTTATAGGCTTGGGCGTTTGAAGCCATTCCTTATTTGAGACAACAAGTGAACTACCAGGAAGGAGTTTCCTGTCCAAGAATCTTGAGATGGTTGTCGGCCAAAACTAATAAAAATACAAAATTTCTTGATCTGTTCAACCCCCCGAAGGATGCAGTAACTATAATTATAATTAATTTTTTTTTAATTAATATTTTTTTATGATCTAATCATCATTCTAATATATGTAATGATTTATGTTAGAATGTGCATCCGTCGCTAGTTCCAATCAATCGAGAGTTGAAGATGTCATTTTTTCTTACTTTACGGTCTGTGCAAACTTTATCGGATACTAAGGTCATTGACAGAACAAAAATAGAATTGTTTGGAGCAACAACCATTACAAGAAAAACAATTTTGGATGGTGGGCTTATTGTTGTTGATGGAGCTGTTGGTGGTGGTAGTGGTGTTGTTGTTGGTACTAATGATGCTCCTCTTACAGTATTTAAAGCAAACCATTATGAGTATGATCATACTGGTTATACAGATTTTGCCTCTCCCGACGAATGTTTTGCATGCAAATGTCAAGACTGCAGGGCGAAACATGATGTAGTGATTAATGCTATTAATGCATTAACTGCTTCTATAAAGGAATTGACATCTAAGAGGGGTCTCATTCCATCAAAGAGGATTTTATTTCCATCCGCTCCATTAGAGATTAGGGCTAAGAGGAGAAGGAGAGTGCTTTCCAGGGCATTATCAGGCATCCAAAAAAGTGAAATTGCAACTCCTCTGTCTATGAGTTGCACTGAGCAATGTACAATGTCCAAAGGAGAGCAGCACGAGATGAAGAAGGTGAATATATTATATGTCTTCCAACTAACAAAACAAATAGACACATATATATTTCAACAGATGACACATCTGCTGAAAATTATCAATCAGATATATACATCTGTTGCAATAGTTGACTAACCTGTTGCACCAGATACTTTATCTGGTGCAACATATGTCTCGTCTATTTTAGCAAATCAAACAGCTCTTCGTACCACTTTTATTTGTACCAACAGATGACCTATCTGCTGCAATAGATGATTCATATGTTACAACAGATGGTTCATTCGTTGGAAATTATCACACAGGGTCTTCCTCGTGTAGAAATTTGTCCCAACAGTTGATTCATTATTGCAACAGAAATATAATATGTTTGGGATAATTTAAAATGGGAGGAAGACCTATTTGATTTGCTAGAAGAGATGAGTTATCTTTTTCCATTTTGTTGTATCTCCGTGATTAGCATTGACCAATTCTGGCTTTCCAGGTGGATATAGAAGAAGCTACTGCTGAACAACATTGACAATATGCTACTCTTTTTATACAAATACGGAGAACAGAAAGCACAAAAACTGTACGCAAGCGATAATAAAGATCCACGACGAGCAAAGCCGAATTCCATAGCACCGGATGAAGAACAACTTGTCCATACTGAGTAGATCTTTATAGCTTGAGCTTGTCAAAGCAATCCTTGGCAGTATACTTAAATTGTTGTTGATGTATTTGTTGAGATCTGTACCCATAACAATTTTTTTACATTTCATTTATTCGTTGACTTATTTCAGCTAATTTATGAAGGCTTTGATTTATTTTATTTTATGTACGAATTTTATTTATTCCTAAGATTTAAACTTATTAATTAAAAAGGAATACTAGATTCAAATATTGCAACAGACGACACATCTATTGGAAAAATTGAACGAATTTAGACATATATTGCAACAGGTAAGTAATCTGTTGAAATTTATCAAACAGGTCTTCCCACTGTTGCAACAGATGGACTTTAGATAAAAACATCGAGATAATGCAACAGATGACACATCTATTAGAAAAACAAACAGATTTAGACATATGTTGCAACAGATGGACTTTATTTGTTGCAACGGACGACACATCTATTGGAATAATTGAACAAATTTATACATATATTGCAATAGGTAGATTATCTGTTGGAATTTATCAAACAGGTCTTCCCATTGTTACAAAAGATGGACTTTAGATAAAAATATCGAGATAATGCAATAGATGACCAACCTATTGCAACAGATAAACTATATGTCAGAACAGGTAGGATAACTGTTACAACGGACGGAGAATCTATTGCATTATAAAAATTCAACTTTCGTTGGACATAAAAAATTATCACTACATGTAAAAAGGTTAAAGTGAATTGAATTGAAATAAAAAAGGTGCAACCCATCGACGGTGTTCAGTTCAAACACCTAAAATAAAATAGGCATCAAGTAGACATGTTCATTTTAAACACGTAAAATAAAATAGGCATCAAATGTGTTAGTGTCAGTCTGGCACATTTCGCTGACTTGCCGTTACTTGTCCCCAACGGTCATTTTTTCCCCCATTGTCTTATATATTCATCTTTCTCCTAAAATTTAACCCTAAATTCCCAAATCTTCTTCTTCATCGTCATCTTCTTTTATCTATCCAATTTTTCCAAATTATTACTTTCATTTTTTCCAACTGACCTTGACAATGTCGAGCGCATCTTCCACTATTTTTTGTGATAAAGATTTTAGATATTGTAAGTGCGGTCATGAAGATCTGTTAAAGACTTCTTGGACTCAACAAAATCCGGGTCGTAGGTTTTTTACTTGTAAGATTTCAAAGGTATTATTTTTTTTATTTAATTAGTTGATTAATTATTAACTTGTAATTATTTTGTAATTGTGTTCTCTTTTTTATAGAAATTAGGTGGATGCGATTACTTTGATTGGTATGAAGAACGACACCCTTCACAAGCAAATCGTGTAATCTGGGGTTTGTTGAACAAAGTCAAGGCTTCTGAAGAGAAATTAAATCGAGTAAGAAGATACTACATTGTTGTCGTTATTGCAACTGGTTTGGAGTTGTTGGGCACATGGATATTGAAGCCTAATTGCTGAAATTTTCATGGTGGTGTGTGTATTTGCTACTGATTTGATGTCGACGAGCACATGGATATTCAAGCGTAACTGTTGGAAAATATCAAAAAGATTTAGGCATATTTTGTAAAATTTAGGTCATCTGTTGGAAATTATCAAACAGGTCTTCTCACTGTTGCAACAGATTAGACTTAGATTATTATATTATTCATAGAAATAACATCGGCATAATGCAACAGATGACCAACCTATTACAACAAATAAACTATCTGCCAGAACGAATTAAAGATATTTTACAACAGATTGACAATCTAATCTATGGCATTATAAAAAACTCAACTTTCATCAAAAAAAAAATTATTGCCACTATATGTACATGTAATAAAGTGAAGGGTGACTTGAAATTAAAAATTTCTATTTCACAGGCTCTTCTATATACACAGGCTTCAAGCGTCCAGTTAGTACCCCATAAGCCCAGACCTCTTGCAGGTTTGCCACAGTGTTGTCGCACAGAAAAGTCGTTGGCTCGGCCATTTTTGTGTCGGTCAGCAAACATTCGATGTGTGCAAGAGCGTACGAGCCGCTCGCTTTAGCGGCATCATCTTTTAGAAGGATCATTCCCCTGTTTTGACCTTCAAAATCCCATGATTTCTTCATCAACACTTCCTTTGACAAATGATTCATCAGTTTACTCTCCCTTAACAAAATGGGCAAGAACACCATCAGTGGCTCCACGAGGAGAAAAAGATCGAAATCATCGATGAGAGGTACGTTGGAGTCATAAACATTGATCTTTCCCTCCTCGAGTAATATCTCAACAACCCGATAATGCATGTCGTTTACGCTAATGACTGCAAAAATACTTTTTGCCTTGGTCCATCTCTTGCCATGTGGATTTGGCCTGTCCCTTCTAACATATCTTAATGTTTCTTCTTCATCCAAGACCAACGTAGGAACTAGGAAATCAAGTCCTACGCCAAGGGCTGACGCCTCTCCATTGAGTTGATCGTACCTATCCTTGAGCTTCTTACAGAAGTGGAGGTCCATTATCCTATCGGCAGCGTCATAAGCTTCTCGGTACATTAATTGTCATTTCCTTATGAGGCAGAGAATTATGTCAACATGCTGTGAGATAAGAAGTTAATTTTTAAATAGGTTAGTAATTGTAAAGATGCAACGGATGGTCCATCTGATGCATAGGGTTCTCTGAATCAATAATCCAATACAACTTATGCAACAAATGGATAATAAGTTGCAACAGAACCACAACCAGTTGCACTAGTATACCCAGCTGTTGCAACAGATGTGAAATCTGTTGCGTAGCTTCTTCTTCATGGGGTAGATTAGAAGGGCTAGGATAGGAAAAGTAAACTTGCCTTGTCCTCGTAACGCATACGCATATCAGTCATTGTCTGGAAGTCTTGGGGGGGAAAGGGAGGCCTGGGGTAATCTGGTGTGCCTGGCTTGACATTCTTGGCCTGTTGCAGATCCTTCTTCTCTTCGGCGCCAAGTTTCGAGTATATGTCCACCTTCTTGACTGGCCCGTGAACTTCAACAGCTTTTGGAGAGGAAGGAATTGCAATTTCTTTTAATTTCCGAGCGAAGAGTACGTCTCTAATTGCTCTTTTCTTTCTCCTAACCAATGTTGTAGGAGTGTGTGGCTCCCTCGCATTCTTGGATGGTATGAAACACCTATTGGATTTGAATTCCTCGATATCTTTAGAGATAGCCTCTACTTTTTCAAAAAGTTTATCCTGTCTGTCCTTGCACTCATCGCATTCGCAACGAGAACACGAGGCTAAAAAGGGGTGAGAGGGACCTGTGTAAGGGCGAAAAAGGGTGTTTCAAACATATTTATTCTTTCTTGAGAATAAACATGCTCATCATCACGAGTGGTAGCAGCATCAGCATGCCTGCCACCAACACCAACAACTCCACCAGAAGAAGCTCCCGGATCTGCCTTAGTAAAAGGTTGGTCATGAAGAGCCTCAATATTAGGCTGACCGTGCCTAACTGCTCTTTTTATGGTTATTGATCCAGCCAATTCCTTCATTATTAACTCCACTATTAGGTCTTCAATAGTATCAAAATAACCTAGAGTAATATAAGAAGTCATCACTGACTCCTCCTCAGTAGGCATAATCCATGGATACATAATCTATAAAAAAAAAAAAAGACAGATTCATTTAAATCATATAATATAATAATTTTCACAGTTGGGCTACATTTAAAAAAAAAAAGACCCATCTGTTGCATAGTTTGCAGTATATGGTTAAAATCTGTTTGAGTCTGGTTTAGAGAAATAGAGCAACACATGGATAATTTGATACAAAATATCAATCATCTGTTGCAACAACTGCACAAGACGGGTAATCTGTTATACAACAGGTGAACGATATGTTATCAGATTAAACATATGTTGCATAATTTGCAGTAGATGGTTAATATTTTAGGAGTCGGGTTCAGAGAACCAAAGCAATAGATGGATAATCTGATGCAAGATATACCCCGTCGCAACAGATGTCCCATCTGGTGCATCAGATATAACATCTGTTGCACCAGATATAACATCTGTTCAATATCTTTCTTATCTTTGAGTAGAATTATTTTACTTGAAGAAGATGTGCTGCATCATTTGGAGGGTTAAAGAGATCAACCTCTTTAATATTGGTGTTGCTCTTTATAGCCAACCACCTAAACATCCTTGGATGAGAAACCTCATTTGGGTAATCCATTAACTGCTTTCGGAGGGGAGGAATGACTTCAAATGCCCAAGCCTAAAAAATATAAATAGGAAGCAAGCAGAAAAAAATCATAATAACTATATTCAATATAAATTAATGAATGAGTAAAATTAGTGATTAATTTTACCATGAAAGCCCAAGGAAAGCCGCATAATGTGGTCGTCCCTGAGGATAGCTTTTTCAATCAATATTGGACAGTCAAGTAGAAGTTGTCATGTCCCCATGGATAATTGTTGAATTTATCAAAATCTTCAACACGCACCAACAAATCATCTTCTATGACCTTGTTGACGTCTCTTGCCAATATAACCGAATGGGAAAACCAAAGTAAGCACAATTTCTCCCTATACTACTCTGGTATGGTTTTATCCTCGAGATTTGTCAACAAATCCGATGCTTTGTAGCCACGTCGAGCAATGTCAAACAACCCATCTATTTTTTCCTTGCATTTTCTTGCCTTGGATTTTTTGAGGGGTGGTGGTCCTTCTGTACGATGGCATCTCAGGCCCGTCACTATGGCAAACTCTTACAAGCCAAAACAAACAGTCATGCCACAGTAGTTGATCCAGATTTCATCCATCTTCTTTTTGCCCCCCTCCTCCGGATCATTATCATCCCCCACGTACTTGATCTTACGCTTGAGAAAACCATATACCATCGTCATAGGGAAATGGATACGGGCATAGAGGTCCTCAGGCATCTCAACAAAGCATCCAAAGCAACTCTTCTTAAAAAGTCCGCCTATGTTTTCGTTCTTCATAATTTTCATAAAATGTTCAAAAAATTTCCCCATCTGACATTTAAGTACAATTTGACCAGTTAGTTGTTTTCCTTCTGGGTCATTTATCGGCATCGCAACTTGAAACCTGTCAATACTAAAAGTTTTGACAGGATCATGCTGGGATGTTGATATTAAGTCACGCCCCGTCGGTGATCCATTATCATCATGTTGATGATCATTCTCTTTCTCTTTCTGACTCTCCAATTCCTTCTCTTTCTCAGTTTTATTTTCTTTATCACCATCTACGAACCTTTGTCCACCTCCCTCACATTGTTTTCACATCTTTCCTCATCTTTACTTTTCCCTGACTGAGATTGTTCAGGAAGCTCCTCTGAATCCCTCTGTACTGTAGCCATTTTTTTTAGTGGTCAGACGTTGATCCACTTTCACTTTCTTTTCTTTTGGGAGACATGTTTTACCTACAGAGAACGAAAAACAAAAATTACATTACAGTTGATGTATGCATAGATTTTTAAAAATACATTACAAATACCACGAATACCAACACACCAACAACCACCACCACAAACACCACCAACCAATGCCAACAAACAAATAAACACCATGAATACCGACACCACCACAAACACCACCAACCAATGCCACCACCGGTGCCACCATGACGACCACAAACACCACCACCACCACCACCACCTCCACCACCAACACCATCCAACTATACCACAACAGTCAACGGAACACTGCGATGGAAACTAGGGATTTCTCGAGTTCTTCCTACGATTTTACCATTAAAACTCAAAATTATAAACCCATTCTCGAAGATAATACAACTAAAAGTTTTATTTTTCATCATTAACTTAAAAGCCCTTATTTTTTAGAAAAAAAAACAAATATAGAGCTCTTCTCGAACTCTGTTGCCTACGAAGACAAAGAAAATGACTGATACAAGCAAGAATGATGTCAAAAATAACACCTATATTGTCAGAAATAAGAAGAAAAGCGATCTGTTGTAGAGGGTTGAGCAAATTTGTTGAGTAGTTGTTGTTTATACTGTATTGTTGAGTGAGAATGTGAGAGAAAGAGCCAGACCTCGAGATTTGAAATGCTGAAACGTTTTGTATGGGTTGATTTGTATTTTGGAAAAGAATGACAAGTAGTTTTGAAAATGTTAATTTGGTTCGAAATGATCTTAATTATTTTTGAAATCATAAAATATATGCATAATTTTTAAAATCATATAAAAACGATTGAAGTTGTAGTTGACCGAGTACTCTAGGAGGACCCTGTGAAAACTCACTCCTGGTCCTAGATTAATCAATTTAGGTACTATTATTCTAACATATAAACTCAATTGAAATTGTAAAAAATAAATGTTCAACATGTTGCATCAGATTTCTCATCTATTGTAAATTATCAATCAAATTAGGTAACAACAGATTACGAATCTGATATTAATTATCAAACAGATTAAGTCATCTATTGCGACAGATTACCCATCTTTTGTAAATTATCAAATGGATTATCATATGTCGCAAAAGATTACCCATATGTTGTAAATTATCAAATAGGCACTACCATCTGTTGTGGCTGACCCTATGAGAACTCACCCCTAGTTCTAGATTAATCGATAGTTTACCCTATGAGAACTCACCCCTAGTCCTACATTATTCAATTAAGGTATTAGTACCCTAGTCCTAGATTAATCAATTAAGGTATTAGTCTAACATATGAGGTAGTAAGAATCTGTTCGGCTCAGAGTGATCGATCTCCAACTCTGGTCGGAAGGAACACAATACCGTTTCATCATGCAATTAACAAAAGGCCCAACTGAAGTTTTAGTTGACCCTATGAGAACTCACATTCAATTAAGGTATTAGTCTAACATATGAACTCAATTGAATTATATATAAACAAATGTTCAATATATTGCAACAGATGTCTTTTCTGTTAGATTAAATCAAACAGATTATATAATTTGTTGCAACATATTACGCATCTGTTGTAAACTATCAAACAGATTAAGCCATTTGTTGTGACAGATCACGAATCTGTTGTAAACTATCAAACAAATTAAGTCATCTGTTGCAATATATTACCCATCTATTGTAAATTATCAAATAAATTGAGTCATATGTTGTAATAGATTACCCATCTATTGTAAATTATCAAATAGGCACTGTCATCTATTGTAGTTGACATTAGGAGAACTTACCCCTAGTCCTAGATCAATCAATTAAGGTATTAGTTGAACATATAAGGTAGTAAGAATTGGTTCGGCTCAGAGTGATCGATCGACGACTCTTGTCGGGAGGAACGCAGTACCGTTTCATCATGCAATTGACAAAAGACTCAATTGAAGTTATAGTTGACCCTATATTCAATTAGGGTATTAGTACCCTAGTCCTAGATTAATTAATTAAGGTATTAGTCTAACATATAAGGTAGTAAGAATCGATTTGACTCAGAGTTATCAATCGACGACTCTAGTCGGGAGGAACGCAGTACCGTCTCAGCATGCAATTGCCAAAAGACTCAATTGAAGTTGTAGTTGACCCTATGAGAACTCACCCCTAGTACCAGATTATTCAATCAAGGTATTAGTACCTTAGTCCTAGATTAATCAATTAAGGTATTAGTCTAACATATGATGTAGTAAGAATCGGCTCGGCTCAGAGTGATCGATCGACGACTCTGGTCAGAGAAACGCAGTACCATCTCATCATGAAATTGCCAAAAGACTCAATTAAAGTTGTATTTGACCCTATGAGAACTTACATTCAATTAAGGTTTTAGTCTAACATATGAACTCAATTGAAATTATATATAAATAAATGTTCAACCTGTTGTAACAGATGTCTTTTCTGTTGGATCAAATCAAACAAATTAGGTAATATGTTGCAACATATTACGCATCTGTTGTAAACTATCAAACAGATTACATCATTTGTTGTGACAAATCATGAATCTGTTGTAAACTATCAAACAGATTAAGTCATCTATTGTACTTAAATATTTTTAGATCTTTTTTTTATAAAGAAATTTAGGTATTTCCTGTCCGAGATAAAATAGTTAAAATACTAAGGCGGTAAAAAATACTACTTGGTACTACTTGGATAACTCAAAAATCTCCTGAGTGAGTAGTCTTATTTGATCTTTTCAATGTCACCGTCTCCTTGTGCCCCTCAAAAGTTATTAATGAATATTTAAAAAACCCCATATCTAGAACTCTCTCTCCTTCAGCTATAAAGTAGTCTATACTCAACTCATAACTCTTCTTTATTCTTTATTCTTTATTCTCAATTATCTTTGTTGTTTCCTTTTTTCCTCTCTTTTCTCTCTTCTTTCGGATGAGGATCCTTTGAGATCTCAATCAATCAATATCTTTTCTCGACTAAACTGGATGTTCTGATTCGTTTGGTTTTTTGACATTGCAGGTATGGTTCAAAGTTGCTCTTTTCATCTCGTCTTCTTCTTTGTATGTCATTTAAATTAGATATTTACATCTGTTGCTATTAATAATTTACCTATTACCAATTTGCTATTTATTGAGAAAATTGAAGGAAAGGTGACTTTTAAGTCTTGAATGAATGAACCGTTGTTTTTATTAAATTATGCAAAAAAAGTCATCTATTGGGAGAACTTAAAAAGCCTTGTTATCAGTATAGTTTTTTTTTATATCTTTTGTTTGGTACTTTGGTGGTGCTGTTGTTGGGGGTGGTGGTTGTGTTGGAACATGTGATATTTGTGTTATGGATGGTGTTGAAACATATGGTGTTATTTTATTTGTTTCTTTGTTATTGATGCTGTTGGTGGTGGTGTTGCAACAGTTTCCTCAATTGTTGCAACTGATGAATCAGCTGTTGGAACAAACGGAGCAACTTTTTGAAGAAATCAAACCAGTAGCAAGGCTGGTTTGATTTATTCCAACAGATGGCCCATCTGTTGCAATATGTCATCCATCCTTTGCAACTGATGCCTCATCGGTTGAACATATGGGTAATCTATTGCATCATATTGGTCATCTGTTGATTCACTCAATTTTGTGTTACCCTTTTGTAATGTTTTTTTTGTTCTTCTCTTGTTTGACATCAAATGTATTTCTCTTATTTGCAGACAAAAGGAAGTAAAATTGGATCCACTTTTGCCCGGCCAGCATTAAAGGTTAGAGTAAAGATGGGTTCGGAGAAATGAGCTGCTTGCAGATGGAACCACTTCATATGTGGGAGGTATGTATTACTGATCAACCTATCATGAAAACACACATCCAGTACAATGATTTTGTGAATGTTTGTTCTTTACCTATTAGGCATTAATTCTTCAGACAAGATATGGCATTTTACAGTTAAAATTGTAAGGTTCGAACTGGTAAGGCTGAGGGACCAAGACGGTGGTGTCGATATCCCGTTACAATTTAATGACGGTTTGTGCTTATGTTTTTGTGTCAAGTTTGGGGAAGGGTTCAAGTTTTTGGCAGCATTGTAAATATCCAATAGTGATTGGACCGATTTTAATGGCGCAATGTACTTGTTGAAGGCCTTCAAAGCCTCGCACTGCAACAAACAACGATGGATCTAATAGAAATTTCCCTAGTCTAAATTTATATGGATGGGTTGTTGGAGGAAACTATTATACAACAGAAGGTGTTTGGGAGAAAACCTATGTGGGAAGAGAGAGATTGAGAAGGCCATATATCATCTTAGTACTTGTTTAAGAGGATACACAGGGTCGGAAGAAAAGTGTAGCAAAATTAGCTTATGAAATTGACATGAAAAATGAAAAAACTGGATGAGATGCGAATGTGAAAGTTTATCCAAAAATGAAAATCCATCAGTTGTTGAAGAAAAAGAAGAATGGTCAAGAGGAATTGAGCTGGTCACTTTGCTAGAGACTGCAACTAGCGAGCGCGGCCTCAACGAAGACCCACAAAATGCAGGACTAGAACTCTAAGGAAGCAGCTTCGCGAGCATGGAAGGTGGTAAGATTGTCGGTCTGAATTGACATGTAGGTTTCAATTTTGATCGATAATCTTACCACCTTCCGTGCTCGCGAAGCTTTTTCCTTGGAGTTTTTTTCCTGCACTTTGTGATAGTCTTCATTGAGGCCACGCTCACTAGTTGCATTCTCGAGAAAAGTTCTTTGTCCAGCTCCAGTCTTGTTGACCATTCTTTTTTTTTATCGACTGACGGATTTTTATATTTTGATACACTTCCACATTTGAAGCTCATCCAGTTTTTTCATTTCTAATGTGAATTTCATTGGCCAATTTCGCTACACTTTCTTTTCTACCCTGTGTTTTCTCTTAAACAACGTCTGAATTGATATATGGCCTTCTCCACCTCCCCCTTCGTGCATAGGTATTCTCCCAAGCACCTTCTGTTGTAAAAAAGTCTCCTCCACCAATACATCCCTATAAATTTGGACTAGGGAAATTTCTATTGGTTCTATCATTGTTTGCTGCATTGCGAGGCTTCGGAGGTCTTTCAAGAAGTCCATTGTGCCATTAAAACTGGTCCAATCACTATTGAATATTTACACTACCGCCAAAAATTTGAACCCTTCCCCAAACTTGACACAAAAACATGTGCATGAATCGTGTCATTAAATTGTAACGAGGTATCAACACCACCATATTAGAACCCTTCGGCCTTATCAGGTCGCACCTATCGAACTAAACTGTACAATTCAGGATCTTGTTTGAAGGATCAGTGTCTAATCATCGGTAAAAAACTGCATTCACAAAATCATTGCACTTTATGTGTGTCTTCACGGTAGCCTGATCAATAATATACATAACTTGCATGCATGAAAATGGGATCCATTGCACGCATCTTATTCTTCCTACCCCATCAGGACATGTCAGTGTTGTTTATTCATCTGCACGAATGTGATGACTATTAAAATGAAGGTGTGACGAGTCATGACTTTTTATCTTAACACATTCAAAACAGCTAATGAATCAAAATCTCCATCTGTTGCAACTGACGAATCAGCTATTAGAAGAAATCAAAATATCTCCTCCAATATATGGTCCATCTGTCGCAACAGATAATCTATATGTTGCAACAGATGGTAAATCTGTTGTGATAGACCTGACTTTTTTTTAATTAATCTACATGCATGTGATTACTTCTTTCTAAAAATGTTTGTTTCAATTTAGTTTTCATATTTATAAAATTAAGAGAATTTTATTATACTCTTTCAAGATTACCCCTATTATTAAATGACTACATAAAGTATATTATTCACATTTATACTTTCTAATCATAATTAATAAGGCCAATTTGGTAAAATAATCACCTAATTTATATTTTTATTAATTGGTGTGCCAAGCCCATAGGGCCCAACTAATACGTAACAGAGGGACTATTAAAAAGAGGTGAAGACTTTTTATCTAACATATTCAAAACAGCTAATGAATCGAATACTCCATCTGTTGAAACTGAAACTGATGAATCAGCTGTCAGAAGATATCAAAGCATCTCCTTTATACATAATATCCATCTGTTGCAACAGATAATACATAAGTTGCATCAGATGTCTTATTTGTTGCATAAACAAACCATCTATTGCAACAGATGGTAAATTTGTTTTAACAGCCGTCTGTTGCACATTCAATCCATCTATATATTGCAACAGATGCTAAATCTGTTAGAAATGCTGGAGGATCTATTGCAACAGCTCAACAATAATGGCTTTTATTGAGTCTCAAACCGCTATGAAAAGGTAAGAAGTAATTAGTGTAAAAGAAAAAGTCGCGACTTTTCACAGAAAATAAAATGCCACCAGTTTGAATGTAATTAATACAATGGAGCTGAATAGTCCTGCCTTTTGGCCTGACACGTCTAGATTATATTATAGGTCCCTCCTTAATCTTCATTCAACTCTATTTATTTCTTGCATTTTTTCCTTTCGTGTGACATCTTCAACCACTTCTCTTCAAAGAGCATATTCCTTTCTCGTTGAGGTAAGTTTTTTTCTGGCATAAATTTACCAGTTGGTCGTCTAAGTTGTATTACATTGTGAATATTTTTCTTTACATTTGTCAATTCATGTGTGTTCTAGATATGGCTGATCCTTTTCTGGACATTGTTATTCTATGCGACACAGTGCGGGAACTTCAAAGGAAGGTTAATGACCTGCAGAGCGAGTTGGTCGCTGTGAGAGAGACAATGTTCAGAGAGATACAGAGGCTGATGAGAGCCCTGCTATTTGATTGGCCGGCTTTCATTAATAATGATGATGATAATAATAATAATTAGAATGTATTTTTTCTTTTAGCGTATGTATTTTAGTTTTTCTATATCCGATCTATACCCAATGTATTTTATTTTTCATTTAATGAAAAATTTACTTTTAGTCAGACTTTGGCGTTTTAATTCTTATTCAATTTTCATTCTATTTATTTCTTCTAATCTAATACATGTTAACATCTCGACGGTTGGAGGCAATGTTGAACCCAGTAGCACTAGCAATTTTGGCTTTTGAGTTCTTTCAACAGATGGACCATGTGTTGGAACTGATTGGTCATCTGTTGGGTTTCAACAGATTATCCATCTATTTCGACAGATTTTCATCTGTTGGAGAAAAGCATTCCAGTTGTTTGTGCAACTGTTGAGAATAATTGTGGTTTGCTGTATTATTTAGTTCATGTTTTGCCTCATTTTATTGATGCACAAGTTATTTAAAAAAAAGATATTTTATATATAATAAATGATAAAATTAGGTTCACAACAATGAGTTAAATATATAAAAGTCCACAATAAACAAACAAACAACAACACAAGTTTCTGCAATTACAACGATCATGGTGGATTATGATTCAGGCATGTAGTTCTTTTGTGGCCAGCGCACTTACATATGGAGCACTTGTTTCTTCTTGATGAAAATGATTCTCCAACTCCACGCCTCCTTTTATATGGCTTTCTTCCCGGTTTGATAGTGCTCGGATCAATATATGGAGGAGGTATTAATCTCCCCATAAGATCTACTGGAACAACTCAAGATTCTTCGGGAGGCACCGGAGTAATATGCCCACTATATGCCATTTCATATTTTTCCACCGAATAATATTGAGAGGAGTGCTCGTAAACTTCAGGTCCATATTTATGGCCATATTGAGCTCGAAGGGATGCCATAGCATATGGACAAGGTATTTTATCCAAGTCAAAAACTCTACACGTACAAGATCTTATTTGAAAATCGACTGTGGCAGCATCACCATGACCGGTGATACGAAATTTGTAATCTACTATTTTATGAGGGAATAACCTATTCCCCAAACTGATGTTCTTTGATATTTTCTTTTCAATTTCGAGAACAAATCGGGTTCTTTTTTCTGGGCACTTGAACTGCACACGCCTTTCGTTAAAAAAATTGCTATATTTCTCGCTTATTTTTCAAACATAGCCTTGATGGGAAATTCTCTTTCATCGCCAAACAATGAATTCACCGATTCAGCTATGTTTGATGTCATAATATTGTACCTATAGAAAAGAATCACTTAGTACGACATCAAACTAAACTTGTAAATCAAACAAGACATTAAATTCATAAGAATGTACTTATTTGCTGGACAGAATGCTCGGCTCCATCTCTCAAAACTGACACGTGCGAGAAATTTTGCTACCTTGGGATTCACATCCACTATTTGATTGAAATGGTCTAAAAACTCCTCTCTACTATATGCTTTAGCTGCTCTATAAAAAAGGGTGACGACCCTTTCGTTGTGATAGTTGTTTTGAATGTTCTCTCCAAGATGCCTGATACAACAACCAAAGTAAGCTGAAGTGAAGAAAAGTTAACCCATCTTTTGAATACTTGGATGCCTATCTGATACAAAACACAACTCTTTGGTATCTTCAATGCAGCGCCGCAGTTGTTCAAAAAAAATTCATAAGAGGCATCACATTCCTTGTCCGCTACATAAAAAGCGACAGGAAAGATATGATTCTCCACATCCTGCGCCACCGCCGCTAGCAGAACTCTATTATACCTGCTCCTCAAAAAGGTACCGTCGACGTCTATGCCTTTTCTCAAATGTCAAAAACCTTGAATCCAAGCACCATAGGATAGAAAAAAGTACTTGAACCTTCCGTTTTCATCCAGATGCAATGTCATCTTACTTCCGGGATTTGTGGACTCAATCATGTAACGGTAAGCATCCAAGACTTCATACACATGCTCGAGTGTCCCCCGAACCAGGTCCTTGGAAATCCTCATGGCCGTATATACCTTCTAATAACTGACCAGGACACCCAAATCCATAAGCAGTTGATTGGCCATAAGCTTTGTTGAAGGGCCTTTGCCATCGGGGAAACTACTCCTGAAGTATTCACCGAGGACCTTTGTCGTGGCGTGAGGATTTTTGCTCGAGATGTTCTCCAAACCACATGTGTGATGCTTTTCATGTTTATGAACGATAAATCTGTCAGAACTTACGTACTTCACCGCTCTCAACCACCACTTACAGTTTGAATTAGTATATTTGAAGCAAAAGACACTACTCGAATTAATCACCTTCTTTATTCTTAAATCATTTTTCACGCAAGAAATAAACAAAGTGTCAGATAGTTCATTCTTGTCCTTGAATGACATTCCAATAAAAAAAGCCGGTCCCGTCATCTTGAAGATTTCCAGATTGTGTCGATTGAGAAGAATTGCACATCGCATTGGTCGCATCAATAGGCATAGGTGTTTGATCATCATCTGGAATATTCATGTCTAGATCATCCAACCTATCATCAAAGAAGTCTTCTTTTTCTTCTTCTTCTTCTTCTTCTACGTTCTGGTTCTCATTCTCTCTCGTCTTTTCAACCATGTACGCCCTTAACACTGGCCTGGTTAAATCACTTAGATAAGAAAGAAATCGAACCTGATCGGTTATCTTGAAAGGCAGTACCCTCTAATTTTCAAAGGAGTTGTGCATGTAGCTGATGACGAATTCTTCCGGTTGACAATTCAGTCCACAAAAGCTGATGATTAAGTTCACAAAATCATCATACGAAACATTACTTTGGACTGTCATAGCTATCGTCTCTAGCATTTCACCCTCCTTCCAACAACATACATATCGATTGCTCTTCTCAACCCATTGACCATGACAATCCACCCCTATTGATATTAATCCCTCCATTAGTGGTACCTAAATAAAGTCATTTGTTAAAAAAAAATTGATAGTGATTTCATAGTGTCGTGAATGAAGCCCAACAGATGTGTTATCTGTTGCAACAGGTAAGTGATGAGTCACAACAGATTCTTACCTGTTGGGATTCATGTTACTAGTCTGAATATCTGTTGCAACAGATGAATCGCCTATTGGAATTGATGTTATAACTAAATCACCTTTGAAGTTGATTCCAACATATGAGTAACAGTTGCAATAGATAATTAACCTATTGTGACAGATGACTTACCTGTTGCAACAGGTTATTAATCTGTTGTAACCTATATTGGAATCATGTTCAGGTTTTGTTGCAACAGGTAACTAATCTGTTGCAACATATATGCCAAATATTGCAACAGATGACCCATCTGTTTAAACATGAATCCAACATATCAGTCTTCCTTTGAAACAGATGTCTCATCTGTCGCAACAGATGATTTATTTAAACAGATGGATTTTATGTTGGATTCATGATTGGGTTCTATCCATTATTGGAAAACAACAACACAATAGCAGTTATCCAGATGACAAATTCAACTAAAAATCATAATTTGACTTACCAACGTCTCCTATGAAGTAATACCAAAGTGGAAAGTGATGTTAGAAACAAAATTTTACCTAAGAAATTGGTCAAATAGCAACAGTAGCGGTAACAACAACAACAACAAATGGTCAACAAGAACAAGATGAAGATGATAATGAAGTAGAAGATGATGATAATGAAGCAGAAGATGATGAATGAAGCAGCAACAACAATGAACAACAAAAATCGCTAAGAGAGAGAAAACAACAATGGGTGAGAAGAGAGAGAAAGACGCCTTTTTTTCCCTCCATTTTCCATTATATAGGCTAACATTTGGATCAAATTATAAATTTAAAAACTTGTGGTTATTTTCAAACTTTCCCAACTTTCTTAATCCATAATAAAGTAATTGTCACCTCCATCTAATAAGTAAGACTTATGTCACCTATACCTCATTTTAAAACTCTTTTGTCACCTGTGGCCCAAACCCCCTACTATCTTCGTTCAAAATAGTTGTAATATTTTGCTTCTCGAGTGTCAATTTGACAATTTTTCAAACATAAATTAAATTAAATTAAATTGATATTTTAAAATTAAAATTTAGATGTTCAAATATCATGTGAAAAGAAAGAAAAGAAGAATGTTGTATAATGAAGAAAGATGAAGAAACGATGGACACAAAATGCCCTTGTTATGATTTTTATTTACTTGTAAGCACATATGTGGATTTTAAGCTTTATTATTGGACATAACAAATATTATTTAAAAATAAAATAAATGTATTATAAATCACAATAATTAACAATATAAAATGAGTAAATACATATAAGAAATTTGATTGACTGTTCAAATAAAAAATTTTGTCAATGTCATATAAATTAAAAATTGTAGTTGAGGAGTCACATATATTATTTGAAAAAATTACAATAATTAAAACATATAATATCAAAAAAAAAAATATTATAAATTTAATTGACTCTCAAAATTTTATCAGTATAACATAAAATGGTATAAAAAAATAATTAATATTGGGCTCGTGCTTGCACGGGCTATTGTATCTAGTTAACTTATCAGTGTGAAATTAATTCGAGAATTGAGATATTTTCATCAACTCATTAATTAGGTAATTTTGATCGTTATAAAAAAAAACTACTTCCTCCATTCACTTTTTTTTTATTATTTCACTTTTCAATGTCAAAATGCATGAACTTTGATCAACATTTTAAAATGTATAATTTAATATTTAAATTTAAAATTTAGATGGTTGAAAACTCTATCAAAAATGCTATAAGTTACAATTCTTCTCAAATTAATATGATGAAAAAATACATCTTAAAAAATTGATAAAAAAAATATAGTTTGACCTTAAAAACGAAATAATGACAAGTAAAATGAACGAAGAGAATACAACTCAGACAAATACCAACGGGCAACCCCAAAAAATGTCAAGTACTTCCTCTGTTTCATTTTAGTTGGGCATATTTCATTTCACACAATGATTAAGAAATCATAAATTAGATAATAAATTTTACTATTTTATCCTTTACCCATATTAATGATATTCATTGGGCATAGGAATGAACATTGAAATTATAATTATTTACATTTAATCTATACTATTAATTGTAGGGGTATAATAAGAAGAAATTAATTAATTTTATCCTAATTTAGTAAGTGATCAACTAATATGAGACATTTATCTTTAGTAAGATCACCAACTAAAATAAAACGGGGAGTATATGTTATACGTATATACCAAAAACTTGAAGAGATACATAGAAGATATGTGTAGGTACGAAATCAATTTCAACACTTGTAATAGCCGACACACTAACACTTTGTTTGGATGGTGGTTTGTCATGGTTTCATAACATACAGTATAATAGCAGTTTTATTATTTGATTTGACAGTGTGGTATTGTATTGTAACTGGTAAGTTTATTAAAATGTATTTAATTATTATAAATGTTAAACTTATCAATAATTGTTAATAAAGTAATTTTCTTTCTACTAATTTATCACAAATTATGTCATGTAAATATATTACGTTGTTAAATTCATGCAAATTCTAAAAAAATCAATAAAAGAGTATATCAAAATAAGTGTAATCAGATTTATTTTTTATAGTAGTAATTTCATTTTTTTTTTGGTGTTTTGAAACCTGACACCAATGACAAGTACAAAATTTGAATGCATATTTTGTGTTTGTTATGGATGTGTTCGGTATAGAATCCATAAAAATATTTTCAAGAAAAAAAATATTTTTATTTATTTTCTTGTATGTGTTACGCAAGTAGAAAAATATTTTCTAAAATTATTTGTATATATTTAACACAAAATAATGTGAACGAATAGGATATTAGGGGGGTGGGGGAGAAAATAATTTTAATTTTGTTTTAAAAAAATGGTTGTGGGAGTAGTGGAGTGCGGGTGTGATGGGGGAGGGGGTGATAGGGAATGAGGTAAGAAAAATTTTATTTTTTTAAAAAAATAAATTAATTATTTTTTTTTTTTGGGGGGGGGGCTAGTAGGGGGTCGGGTAAGAAATTTTTTTTGAAATCTTTTACAAAATAAAAATAAAATTGGTGCGAGAAGGGAGGCTGGTAAGTTGTAGGGGAGGGGTAGGGAGTGGGTGAGGGTGGGGTATGGAATTTTTTTGAAATATTTAAAAAAAAATATTGGGGTGGGGGTTTGGTAGGGGTAGGGGTCGGGGTTGGGATAAGGAGTGAGATAAGAAAAAAGTTTGAAATTGTCTAAAAATAAATTTAAAAAATAAATTTTTTTGGGAAGGGGTTGGTGGGGTGGGTGCCGGGTAGGGGATGGAATTAAATAATATAGGGTAAAGAGTAAAATAGAATTAAATATATTAAGTAAGGATATAATTGAAAAAGAAAAAATAGTATAGGTACTCGCGATGCACGAAACATTTTAAAAAATAAATCATTAAAATTTTTATTTATTAATTTTAAAAAATAAATTAAATTTTATTGTAGCATATTAATATATTTCAAATTAATTAAGAAATATTAAATATAATTTATAATAAATAAATTTAAAAAAACTACATAGTTCAATTAATTTAGTTGAACTATGTACTCTCCCGTCGCCACCACCGCGCCACCCTACCTCCCCTTCCCCCCCTCTTCAACCCTCTCAACCTCTCCCTCCACACAATCCCATATCTAATCATATAACAAAAAAATAAAAAATATAACGAATCATATAATTATCAAAAGATTGACCTATAATTTTCTTTATTGCATTGTTAACTATCTAAAATTATTCTATTGTTGATATTGAATTTAAATTTTCATTTAATTTGTTGTTTATCTAGATTTTAATTGTATGATTTAAAAAATTTAAATGACAAACAGAATCAATAAATATTTCTTATGTATAAATGTATATTTGCAAATAAAATCATGAAAAGAATCAATCAACTGCAATAATTAGATACATACAAATCTATGTTATAACCATATTAGGAGAGAGTGAATATGTAAATGTGACAGAGAAATATATTAAGACAAATAAAAATGATATAATAATATTTGTGCACATACAAATATATTTGAATTCATTCTTTATATAAATGGTCTGTTAAATCTCTTTTGAATCTTTCGATTCTTGATAGTACTACTAATTTTTTAAATATTTATTTCGCAATTTAAAGAAATTTATATTCATAAGATTTATGGAAACTTCAACTTTCCTAGGTACATTTGTGACAAAAGATAAATATAATATTAATCACAAAAAATAATAAAATCACTATAAAATTAAATCAAGTATGAGAACATATCTTTATGACTATTCAGAGAAATCAGATGAGCATTACCTATATTTTTTTCATTCATAGTAGGTACATCTATTTCAAAAGATAAATATAATACTAATCATAAATAATGATAAAATAATTTAAAAATAAAATAACCTTGAAAAATATATATGTATAACTAATTAAAGAAATCTTATGAGAATTACCCATAATTTTTTTATCCATGATAGTAACATCTGTAACAAAAAATAGATATAATGTTAATCATAAATAACAATAAAATAATTTTAAAAACTAAGTAAAGCATCAATATATTTTGATAGTTATTCAAAGATATTTGATGAGCACTATCATCTAAAATCTTTTGATCCATTGTAGAAATTCTTTATGAAAAAATATATATTAAAATATAATTTGTAAAGATGTTTTACTTTTATATACCGATAACATGGTAGTATTTTGAATAAAACAAATAAAAAAGGGCATAAATATGTCTTTGTTAGTATTAAATATGAGAATTAAAATTTTATTATTGCTACACTAAATGTATAAACAAAAATAGTTAAGCACACAAACAATAGGAAATTTGAAAGATTTGAGATAAATAAAAATTTGTAAATTATTAGCAATAGAAAAAGAAGAAGAAAGATTACACTGGTATATGTGTCACTGATATATATATATATATATATATATATATATATATATATATATATATATATATATATATATATATATATATATATATATATATATATATATATATATATATATATAAGAGATTAGAAAATTAAAAATTTCATGAAAACTAATTCTTTCAAATTCAAAATTGAATGTGATACTAATTTGTTAGAAAAGATACGATTCTAAAATTTCATAATTATCTTATAATTTACACGTTGAGTTTGAAAATATATCAGAATTTGATGATATCAATTAAAAGATTTTCATAATAACATAAACAAAATAGAAGAAGATACTTGGAATTTATAATATCGATTCTTAAATTTATTGACTTATTTTATCTTTTTTCTTCCGTGTTTCTCTTTTTTTCTCCTCTCGTATCATCTTTTTTAAATTAAAAAATAAACAATTCTTCTCTATTATTATTAAAATTGTTGTTATTATTATTATTATTAAAATTATTATTATTATTATTGTTATTATTATTATTAAAACTTTTATTAGTATTGCTTTTATGGTTACTATTTTAAATATATATTTTAAATCTTTATCTTCCAATTATTATTTTTATTTTTGTGTTTGATCAAAATATTAACTCTTTTCCTAAATGTATTTTAAATTTGAGAATTCCACCAATAATCCTCATTTTATGGCAATAACAAATCCTGGAAATTAATAGAATAGACACCTAATAATTTTGTTTTGAAAATTTTAAGTTTATTTAAAGTTGGATAATTAAATAGTAGATAAAAGAGGAACAATAATTTAAGAGCACTCATAATCAAACAACAAACTTTCAAATGAAGTCAAAAAAGAGGGGGGAAAATGTGCATTTTATTTCTAAAAATAGGGAAGTTAGTTTATCTTTTTTTTTTTTTCAAAAATGGGTATTTACTATTTTTTTTCCAAAAAACTTGTATTTTTTCAAATGGGAGTCTTTATTTTTTTTCCTTTTTAATTTACTGTTCTTATGTTTTTATCTTTTTTTTCCTTTCTAATTAATATAAAAATAAAAAAAATACGCAAAGATAAAATAAAATTTTATTCTTATTATTGATAAATGTGTTCTTTTACAAACAAAAATCCAAATAAATTATTTTATAATCCCAAAAATTAATAGAATAGACACCTAAAAATTTATTTTGAAACTTTTAAGTTTATTTAAAGTTGGAATACTAAATAGTAGATAAAAAAAAAAAATATTTAGGAGCACTCACAATCAAACATCAAACTTTCAAATGACGTCAAAAAAGAGGGAAAAACGTGTATTTTATTGCTAAAAATAGGGAAGCTAGTTTATCTTCTTTTTTATTTCAAAAAAGTGTATTTACTTGTTTTTTTTTTTCAAAAAAACGTGTATTTTTTCAAATAGGAGTCTTTATTTTTTATTTTTTATTTTACCGTTCTTATGTTTTTGTCTTTTTTTTCTTTTTCCATTCTAATAAAGATAAAAATAAAAAAACACGCAAAGATAAAATAAATTTTATTCTTATTATTGATAAATGTGTTATTTTACAAACAAAAATTTAAATAAATTATTTTATAATTTAATATTAGCCTAAATATCATTTTGTTATAAGAAGATTATTTTATTATTCCATTTCCTTACCCATAGTTTTTTCCAAATAAAATCCATATTTATCCTATAATATATAATTTTTAATTAGAGAAAATTTTGAAATCAATCCAGACAATTATTTTATTTATTATACTTATTATTTTTATTATAGCTACTAATACGACAACATTTAAAAAATTCAAAGTACAATTTATCTAATATAAGATTCAAGATATTTTTGTGAATTTATTTTATTTACTACACCATACAATTTATTATTTCTAAAAATATTGTATAGATTCTTATTATTATTACTACTATTACTACTACCACTTTTTTTTTTTTCAAATTAAAAGCAATACAACTTGTGTATTACTATTACTATTATTTATTTCTTATTATTAAAATAAACTCTCTCTCTCTCTCTCTCTATATATATAGATAATGTATTTCAAATTCAAATACTTAACCTTTCAATTCAAAATTTATTACAATATTTTTAACTTTGTCTTAAAATATTTTTTAATTTTATCCTAAAAATTGCTACGTGGCTATTTTAATATGTTGCCACTTGGCATCTTGTCTTGTTTTAGTTTTGCTTTTATATATTACTATTATATATAAGAGATAATAATAAATTTTGCTAGTCCTCACAAGGCTATTTTAGTAACTTCTATTAATTTATTAATCTACTAAAATTATGACATGTAGTTGATATGGATAAAATTACTTTTTCTCTTTGTTAGTCAAATGGGACTTTGTGTCATAATATGAGAAACTTTATTGATTTTTTCTTAATTTTTTAATTCCTTAACTAATTTTACTTTTTTGAAAATAAGAAATAAGGAGGAAATTAGAAAGTGGAGAATCAAACTTTCACTAATGTGGAGATGAAATTTGCATTCATGCTAAATATGTTATTGTTATAGCAAGACGTTATCCTAAATAACAAAATCATTAAAGTAGTTTTATTAACAACTTGAACTTGAAAGCTAAGTTTACTTGTATTAACTTTAATTTTAAGCATCTTAAACCACAACTTATACTCCAAAGATGTGGAATTCATATACTAACTGTCAGATAATCAATACCTATTTTTGATAATTATATTTGGTACTGTGAAGTGAAGAAAAATATTAAAATTTTTGATAGGTTGGTTTAAATTTGGTTATAAATCTAGAACTCATAATATTTTTTTGGTAGAAAAAGATTGCATTAAATTAAATTTAGAGTAATATTACAAAAACAAATTGTCTAGCCTAGGTTGTAGGAGAATAGTATTGAGTTCAACTCTCCTTGAGTGTTAGTACATAAGTTTGTTTTCGTTTCAAAGATAGTTACTACCATGTCTAACCAGACAGCTTTCTGGATAAACACCGGAGGAACTACAAAAGTTTTCACTCCTTCACAGTTATCAGATATCTCTCCCTCTTTTTCCATAGCATCTACCACTTGGTTCTTCTATCTAAAATAGTGTCGCACCACTGAAGCACCCAGTCTTCTTAGCCTTGACTTGCAACCATCAACAATGGCATTATAGTAGAGGTTTCTATTTAACAACATATTTATTACCTCTAGAGAGTCAATGTTAATTTCTGCAGACAAGAGGTTATTTGTTTCCAAAAGCTTTAGACCTTCATTGAGGGCTAGAAGCTCCATTTGGTTATTAGTGGCCAGCTAAAAGCTATTGTGGAAGCCCATAACCCATTCCCCATTAGCATCTCTAATTACCCCTCCGATTCCCTTTCTTCTTGGGTTTCCAATGCAAGCTCCGTCAGTGTTCAACTTATAGAACCCATTTTGAGGGATGTGCCATTTCAGAGCCATGGTATCTTTCAGAGGAGGCTCCTCCAGGTGCTGCAGATAAGGACATACTTAGTAGACTCAGCATAAACCTATTTAAAGGTGGACTTTACATTTTGGTTATTGAAAGTATTGTGGTTCCTCGCTCTCCAGATTATACCACAGATAAAAAGGAAAAAGCTGCCTCCAATAGATGATATTGTTAAAGATACTCTTTCAAATAATGATCCATGTAGCTTCCCAGTTGGATGCGCTCTACCCAAAAGTCTTTCACATTGTGGCATTCATAAAAGATATGGTGGATATTTTCTACGTACTGGCTATAACAGTAGCAGTTAGGGGCCACCTAAATTACCCTGTTGCAGAGAAGATAGTTGCTAGGGAGCTTATCATGGTGAAGGATCCACATGAAGTACTTAATTTTGTTAGGTATTGGAAGTTTCCAAACCCTATTTAGATCAATCCTGTGGCTACTATTATTAGGATATCTCTTGTTTACCAGGAATTTGTAGTCACTACCACAGCTAAAGAGACCTGAACCTATGAGACTCCAAATGGAGTAGTCTTTCAACACCCTAGGATTAGGAGAATTGGTTGCCGAATGTCGCTTCTCAAAGCTTTAGGGATTTATACAGACACAGAGGTAAGGTCTCACTCCCCATTCCTCCAATACTCAAAAGCATTTTTCTCCAGATATCATTGTGTTAATGGACCATAGATAATTTCTCTAAGGGGGTGGTAATGCCCAAACTATCCGTCCTTGAAAGGATAAAGCGGTCACTGTCAAATGTAGTAACCCAAATAGGTTGGGGTCGATCCCACATGGAATAGGCCAAAATTCCTTCTCAAACTTGTTAAAATCACTAAGTAGTGCGAAAAAGTAAAAAAGAGGGGATTTGTAGTAACTAGCTAAAAGTAACAAGGCCTGGTTGCTTTTGGTTGTAAACAATCTAAGTCAAAAACTAGACTTGTATTCCCCCTGGCTTCTCAACTCAGTAGACTTGTCATGCACTATCAAACAATTCCAATAGCTTACATGTAGAATAGACAAGTTATGTACCATCAACAGTCTTTTGGATGAGCTGACAGATTTTACTCTTTACCTTTTGAGTCTCAAATATCGCCTTACTAATCCATATCTTGGTCCTAGTTAACTATTACCTTTTGAGTCTCTAGTTATTAGATGACAGGTAACCATCTTACTTAGATAATACCTGATAGCGTGGATCGACAGTTAAACTTCAAATTATTGTTGTGATTCTCTTTTCCTAGTCACTACTCATCTTTTGGAGTAAGTAGCAATAATCTAGGTGGGATATTAATATTGACCACCATAAATAAATCAATAAGAATGAATAAAACCCAATACATGCAATAATCTTTATCTAGTGCGACTTGACACTTCCTCTACTTCGGTAATCCGCTAGGGTTCTCACAACTCTATCTAATAGAATTAACCACTCATAGTTATGAGATCAATCATGGAATTCACAGACAAAATTATAAAATCAATCTTACAATAATGAAAGAAGAAATCCAAAAGTCTTAAATTGAATAACAAACCAAAAACGAACCAAGAACAATAAGAGTATAGGATAACCCCTAAGGGCCTATCCTTAATTATGTGTATGAGTCAATGAATGTGTGAATGAATAAACTAAACAAAGCCTACAGGGTATTTATAGATTACAAGAAACTCTAGAATTCAAATCCTAAATAAAATATCAAAACTTAACGAAAGGTACATAATAAGACTTAAAAACATCATAGGAGTGTAATTGGGATAGATAGAAACCCTAGGAAACGATTTCGGAACTATTCAAAAAAATTGAGCTCAGTGGCTACATTTGGTCACCACATACAGCTGGCCTTGGGAACATGTGGTACATGCAGCCTGAGGATGGGCATATATAGTGACCGCATGTGCCCGGACCAAAATTTCCTACAGGTTAGCTCTCGAGATTTTGAACTTCTAACACATGCTTTGCCCACATGAGGTCTACATGTGATATATGCGGTCCGCATGTAGACAAAGTAAGTGAAAAAGTCCCTACTATTAGATAGATAATTCAATTATCTCTTCAACGATACCAATTTTGCCTTAATCTATTATTGGGGTGAAAAGTTATGGCCAAATTGCTGAAGCACTGTCAATTCTCGGGATCTTCAATTCCAACACTTACCTTAGTCTCATACAGAACACATGTGCTACATGTGGTCCACATGTAGATATAGGTAAGTGCCAGGCCTTTCAACACTTGAAACCAAGCTTCAAACTTCAACTTTCATCACAAGCTTTGGTCACGTACAATTCGAAAAGTGTCATGAATACCCAAAATTGGTCAAATAAGTAGCCAAATGTATCACTTTTCATATTTTTCTTGAATTTAGCATCCGAAATCTAATTTCCTACAAAACACCCTAAAAATACATCAAATCTAACAAAATAGCCTTAAGTACATGCATATACTTATAGTTTTGAAGCATCGTAAGTGCTATATTTCTATAGTATATCAAGACGCTCAACTTAGAACGTTGCATGTCCTCAGGCAACAAAACATAACAAAACAATACGGTGATGCTTAACCAAGATAAACCTACGATACCTATGGCAGTCAATCATCAAATTTAAGCTCAAGATCATTACCCTCTCCAAGTTTAATACTTTAAAACCCAACTGTTTGTATTAATGCAACACAATAATGTGACACAAAGGAATCAAGCTATGACATTACATTAGCAACAAAAAACCATGTATATATACACGTTACTACCTTAATAAATAAGCAACTAGTAATGCAACCATGTGCCCTCACAACAAAGAAGTTCTACTCACTCATATGAAATAATGCATGTCAATGTGGAGACAGTCAAGAGACACTCACACTCAGAAGAGAAGTTTCAATCAATGTGAATCAAATACCATAAGCTTGCCTTTATTTTCTTTACCTTAGTTTTCACACAATCAAGTTAGGATCACTATAAGACTTTTCTCGTCTTGTAATATAGGCTTGGGGGGATGGTATGATATATATGAACATATTAAGTGGCTAAGCCTCCTTGGAACTACACTAAATTTGACGCCCCACTTATTAGCCAATTTTTTACTTTATTTCCTCCCTTGTTTCTCCCTTTTTTATTTTAAAGCCCATTCAGGTTGGGTGTGGTCTTTTATTCTTTATTTTTCACTTTTTTCACAATTTTTTCTTTTCTTATGCTACCACACCAAATCCTACTGACTTTTCTCTTATTTTACCCTTCTACATACCCACTTTACACTATCCATCCCTATGATAGACACCCTCAATTTAAGCATTTTGCCTGAGTTGAGGTGCACAATTTTCAAGGAGGACCAGGGCCAAAATAGATTCATTGTAACACAAATGTGAAGGTGAATGGTGAAACAAGAATAACATGATATAAGACTCAAAATAGGGATCCAGGAATACTATTTCATACAGGGAAGGTCATTTAGGCTGAAAGTGGACTAAAATAAAAAATGGCCTATGATCCTTTCCTAATCGGCTATCCTTCAACCTAGGCAAGACTAACCGGACAAATTCTAAATTCAACACACAAAGAGAACTAAGTAGCATCTCACACACACATGGCACAGAGTCAATAGTACAAGCTACTACTTATCTAGTTCATGAAACTGTTAGCAAATAATTATCATGTCCCTAATCCTAATGTCATAACAAGATCCACAATAGTCACATATATGCACACAGTTCAAAAACAGACAATTGTAGAGGTATTATCATTTATTTCAACTGCCCTAGATACTTATTTTCTCCTAGTTAACCACAAAATATCACAAAACAAAACACAATACGCCTAAATATGCTGGCTCTATAAGGAACAAGACTCTGGGGAAAAGAGGCAAGGCAATAAAACCCCTAAGAGGATATCAAGACCCACAAGTATCCCAACCCCCAACTTAAAATCATACATTATCCTTAATGCATCAAACCTCAATAAAACAAGAGAGTTAGGAACATACATATGGTACCATAGGTGCGGAGATCTAACGTCAATCACGTAACACGAATACAAATAATAAAATACCTTAGGTTACCTCCCAAGTAGTGCCTGATTTCACGTCGCGGCATGACGGGGCTTGGTTGTGTACTTAGACTTCCCCAACAATCCCATGGGTACCTTGATTAATCAGACTTCATCAAGGTATGCCAATAGTTGGCCTTCAAATTTCATTTTCCACTTTTAAATTATGAACTGCACCCTTAATTATTTTTTTGATTTCTCATTTTGCTCATGGGGAAGAGGTATAAAAATAAAGGACCTAAGAAATAGATGTGGCATGTTGTACTTCTTAGCCCTTACATGAACAATATAATTTTCTGATACTGGCTTGATAAATTCCAAGATATATACATATTTTCCCTCCTCTTTGCACTCTTCTACAATCTTGGATGGCTCAATCAAGATCTTACTATCCAAAAACAATGTGAAAAAATGCTTTGAATGAGGTCCAACACGACCCAACTCAGGATTTACAGTCTTCTTTATATCCCCACATAACTCTAGTATGCTCTCTTTAAGAGTGACACTATCCATAAGAGCATGAGTAATTTTAGACTCCTCCAATTTCAGTTCCTTAAGTTGTCTTTTCAAAATTCTTTTAGTCTCACACCACCCCTAACTAGGTTGCTAGGTGTTACAGGCAACAACTTTTGCATCTAATTCTACTTGTAAGTGGTGAATATCCAAGCCAAATTGATCACCTTTTTGAATAAGCTCATGATTATTGTGGACAAGGTATGTTACTATTTCCAATAGGTTGTCCTCGTGCTCACACATTATATTTGCCACACTCCTATAATAATGCACCATATCAAAAGAAAAGAATCAATAAATAAGGAGTTATCATAACTCCATACTTTCTCCAGCCAGGTTGTCATCTCAAGAAGAGTAGGCAATAAAATAAATAAAATAAAAGAAAATAAAACCCAATAACTCCAACAACTTCAATCAAGAATTCTGAGACCATATTCCCCGGCAATGGTGCCAAAATTTGGTAATGCCCAAACTACCCCTCCTTGGAAAGATAAAATAGTCGCTGTCAAATATAGTAATCCAACTAGGTTGGGGTAGATCCCACAGGGAATAGGCCGGAAATCCTTCTCGAACTTGTTAAAATCACCAGGCAGTGCAGGAAAGTAAAAAGGGGGGGATTTGTAGTAACTAGGTAAAATTAACAAGGCTTGGTTGCTTTTGGTTGTAAATAATCTAAGATGAACACTAAACTTATGTTCCCCCTGGCTTCTCAACTCAGTAAACTTATCGTTCACTATCAAACTATTCTAATATCTTACATGCAAAATCGATAAGTTGTGTATCATCAACAGTTTTTTGGACGAGCTGAAAGATTTCACCCTTTCCCTTTGAATCTCAGGATATCGCCTTACTAACCCTTATCTTGATCCCAGTTAACTATTACCTTTTGAGTCTCTAGTTATTAGATGCCAGGTAACCATCTTACTTAGATAGTACCTAGTAGTGGTGGATAAACAGTTAATAGATGACATTTAACCATATTAAATAGATAATACCTGGTAGCGGTGGATCGACAGTTAAACTTCAAGTTACTATTGTGATTCTTTTTTCCAAGTCACTACTCCTCTTTTGGAGTAAGTAGCAATAATCTAGGCAGGATCTTAACGTTGGTCACCGTTAAAAACTCAATAAGAATGTAGAAAACCCAATACATGCAAGAATCTTTATCCAGAACGACTTGACACTTTCCCTACTTTGTTAATCCGCCAGGGTCCTACAACCCTAGATAAGGAAATTAGCCGCTCATAGTTATGAGATCAATCATGAAATCCACATACCAAATTACAAAATCAATCTCACAATAATGAAAGAAGAAATCCCAAAGTCTTAAATTGAATAACAAATCAAAAACAAACCAAGAACAATGAGATTATAGGATAGCCCTTAAGGGCCTATCCCTGAATATGTGTATGAGTTAATGAATGTGTGAATGGATGAATTAAACAAAGCCTAAAGGGTATTTATAGATTAAAAGAAACCTTAAAATTCAAATCCTAAATTAAATATCAAAATTTAACTAAAGGAACATAATAAGACTTAAAAACATTACAAGAGTTTCATAGAGATACATAGAAACCCTAGGAAACAATTTCAGAACGATCCAAAAAAATTAAGGTCGGTGGATACATGTGGTCACCACATGCAACCTGGCCTTAGGTGCATATAGTACATGCGGCCTGAGGCTGGGGGCAAGTAGTGATCGTATGTGCTCTAACTAAAATTTCCTGTAGGTTAGCTCTCAAGATTTTGGACTTTTGACATATGCTTTTTCCACATATGGTTCACATATAGACAACTAAGCGCAAAAGTATCCACCATAATATAGATAATTTAATTAGCTATCCAATGATATAAATTTTTCCTTAATTTGATATTGGGGTGAAAAGTTATGGCCAAATTACTGAAGCACTGTCAACTTTCGGGATCTTCAATTTTAACTCTTACCTTAGTCTCATACAGACCACATATGCTACATATGGTCCACATGTAGATATAGGTGATTTCTAGGACTTTCAACACTTGCAACCAAGCTTCAAATCTTTAACTTTCATCACAAGCTTTGGTCACGTACAATCCAAAAAGTGTCACGAATACCCAAGATTGGTCAAATAAATAGACAAAAGCATCACTTTTCATCCTTTTCTTGAATTTAGCACCCAAAACCTAATTTCCTACAAAACACTCAAAAAATATATCAAATCTAACAAATAGCCTTAAGTACATGCATATTCTTATAGTTTTAAGCATCGTATATATTATATTTCTATAGCACATCAGGGAGGGGGGCTTATTAGGAATCCATTTGTCATTCTAGAGGTTAATGTCATTTCCACTATGAATTATCCAAAGAGAATCTTTCTTATAGAAGTTCCAGACCTTGAGTAGGCTTTTCCAAGTTCTAGAGACAATTGGTAGGCATTGCATTCCATGCTTGTTGTACTTATGCTTGAGGATTTGGGACCAGATAATTTTGGGATTCTTAGTGAATCTCCAATCTAGGCTATAGAGTTGAGTATCATTTTTAAGGCAAGCTTCTGGACCCCCAATCCACCTTCTATTTTGGGCTTAGTAATGGTATCCTAGCCTATGAGGTACATTTTTTTCTTTTCAGGCTTAGATCCCCACATAAAATTCCTAATGATTCTATTAATAATATTGTGGACCTGAGCTGGTAAGGAAATATATTGCATGACATGGTTTAGAATGGTAGAGAGGGTGACTTTGACTAGAGTAGTTCTCCCAGCCATGTTTAGAAAGTTTGTTTTCCAACCAGCAAGCTTGGAGTTCAAGTTATCTAGGACATATTGGAAGTCCCTAGTAGAAGGTTTACTGTGAAATATGGGAAAATCCAGATACTTCCCAAAGACCTCAGCGGGCTGAATATTGAGTAAGTTAGCAAGGGTAGTTTTATCCGGCCCAGGGCAATTATTGGAGAACATAACTTTGGATTTGAGGGTATTTATATTTTGACTTGAGTTATAACTAAAGCTATTCAAGGTACTAATGATGGTTTGAAAATTTTAAGCATTAGCTGTAGCAAACAAAGTTTAAGTCATTAGCAAAGAACAGGTGAAAAACTTTTTTCCCTTCTTTACTGGTGGAGATAGGAGTCCACTTAAGAATGCCTACTTCATGGTCAATCATTCTAGAAAGGAGCTACACGCAGATAATGAATAGTATTGCACTCAAGAGCACACACAAGTATACATGGTCTCACCAAGTAATATAGTGGCCTTATAAAAAGATGAATATCAATCCCACAGGGACTTATGTTGACAACTATCTAAATCTAGTTCACTATAAAGATTACCAATTGCAAGATTAACCAAAAGAGTTAGAAGTTAAAACTAAAGTAAACTTAACAATGCAGAAAAGTAAAGTGCTTGGACAATACATGGGGAGAAACCCAGGGTTAAGGCTCTGCGAACAGTCATACTATGCTACTAAACTTCATTGGTTATGTTACTTATCTTGGTTGTTGATTCAAGGGGTTGATAGTATGACTATGGTCTTCCGAGCCTCTAATCACCTATATAGCTTAGCCCCATAACTACATCATTGAGTGAGGATGTGACAACTAAGTTTAATGCATTTATATTTCATCTCGTAAGTGAAACAAATAGGGCAATTAGGTATATTCCTATCCTAAATACAAATTATGACTTCATTCTGTAGAAGATTACAATCCTATTCTATTTACCGCATGTTCTATCCTCTTGTTCCTCCTTTCGGGCTCACAAGATGACAATGGATGTATTTTAAGAGTCACAAATCCTTAAAATAATAATAAAAAGTATAAATAAACAACCAAATATGATAAATAATCAAGACCAAATCAATTCATAACAAGAGTAATCAGGTTTTTGGCCTTAACTCCAGAAAAGGGTGTTTAGCCGCTCATGGATATAACCGTAATCGTAATGACTGAATACATGTTGAAATAAATAAACAAACCAAATTAATGAAAGAAAAACCCTAATAGAAGTTTTCTCCATCCACCCTCCAAGTTTTAAGGTCATCCAAGGTGTGTAACATAATGTTTAAGGGTCCTATTTATGACATAACGGCGTGCCACACCCATATCGTGGTGCCTAGGGTCCTTGTCACATCCTTATCATGGTGGGCTACTAGAATTGACTTCCTAGGATGCCCCCAAGGCTGAGGAATGACCCTAAAGAGGTGCCTAAGGTTCGTGGCACGCCAATGACTCCAAAACATCCATTTTTGGTCAAATCTTGTTCCATGTGTTTGTCCATCCTTTACAAGACTTGTGGTGTTGTTTTCACTTGATTTCCAGCTTATGTATCATCCATAAGCAAGACACTGAAGCTAGTACTACAATGACTACACAAAATATAAGTCCTTACACTTAGCATGTTATACACAATTGAAATCTCAAGAACACTACTCCAAAATATCCTAGCCTCAAGAATTGACTCACCAAGTTATCAAACTCATACATATTGCTCAATCAAACATATCATACAAATCATGCAACTATCATTAAATATGTTCCCTCACTATAAGAGAGTTACCCATGCTCACTCACTTAGATGCATTTTATCATAAAATGGGTACAATAATCAAATTACGCTCACTCTCACAGAGAATTCACAAGTTGCACAAGATGAACCATAGGCTTGCCCTTAGTGTAGTACTCAACTAATATCAGAATGTTAAGGCTCAAGATCAAATAGGTCTTAATGGGTTGCAGTGTAAGCTAAGGGATGGGTAGGAACTATTCTGGCCATTAATAGTGACTATCTTCCCTAAGAGCTTTAATACATCACACTTTATATTCAATCCACCTCTACCAACCACACTTCCATCTCATGTACCTTCACACATATCTTTTGTTTTGCCCCATGTTTTTAAGCTGATTCACCAACAATGGGGTGGGATTTTATCTACTCACACATTATTCAATTTGAACAATCTTTATTCTTTTCATTACACAACTCCCAACCACAACACATATTGATTTTCAACACCAATAGCTATTACTTGTGGGCTTCACTTTCACCTTTTCCCTACTTGAATTTCAAACTCCATAAGTAAATTTATTTTTAACTAAATCTCTTAGAATCTTAGGATCAAATTACGGTCAATCAAAGAAGGGGATACAAGCTACATATGAGGCTGCCAAATAAAATAAGCTAAAGGTTCAATGCGGTTAACTAGGATTATGCACAAGGATAGTTTAGAAAGAGTGTATTAATATGGATATCAAGGAAATGCCTATATCATCTCCTAAACCGACACTCTTTATTTTTCTTTGCATACACACCAGGAAAGTTCTAAACATCAAATGCAACAAGGAATACACAACAACCTTACACACACATGGCACATGCTCGACTCAAGTAGGATCATCATAGACTCTCAACCAAACAAGAGCATGAATTCTACATTAATCCAACAATGTTCAAGAGTCATAAACTAGAGACTAGGAGTCTCAAAAGTTGTAATTCACACAATGAACATGCTCTTACAAATATCATCACTTGAATCATATAATCACACATAGCACCAACAAGAATATCTCACTTACCTAATCACAAAAAAATTAAAATTACTCTTAAAAAATAAAAAGGATAATGGGTTCAAAGGACACCCTCGTGGAAAAGAACCAAAAAGAACAACCACGGGGTGGGTGAAATGTGCACCTACCAAACTGACCCAAACAACTAAAAGCTAAAAAGAGAAAATCTTTTTGTAATTTTTCAAAATTCTTAAATTTAACCCAAAAACTAAATAAACATCTAAGACTCAAGAACTACTGCATCACTTCACTCGAAACCATGGGAATTTCTCCAGTCACACTTAAAAATCTACTTTGTCCCTAAAGTATACTCAAAAGTAGATATAGAAATACTCCTTGAGGCCTCTAGGCCTATCTAGCCGCATCTTTATACATCAAGAGGGTCCGAGGACCCCACACTTTGTTTTTGCCATGCTCCTTAGCTCTAGTCTATGGTACTCAGATTTCCCATCAATGTGTGACTCAGCAAAAACAAAAACTATATAAAGTAAAAACTAAAATACAAAAATAAAACTACCTTAACTAGGGTTGCCTCCCAAGCAGCGCCTGATTAGTGTCACGACACGACCCACATCAACTTTTTCCTCTACCTTGAGGATATGAATTTTACCCCAATATTGCATCCATCTTTTTGCTTCGCTCATAGGATGGTGGTACAAAGATGAAGAAACCGAGTAATGGATGGTGCATAGTAAACCACTCGACCTTAAAGTGAGGCATGTTTCTGTGTTTCTTGTCTGTAGAAAGTTTAAGAATATAGGATTCTTGTTCCTCATATTCACACTTTTCCACTATTTCAGATGGCTCCAAAGATATGTCATTATCTAAAAATAATGTAGAAAAGTACTTTGAATGAGACCCAACCAATCCCACATTCAAATTACACCATCCACAACACATTCACTCTTATTCACCTTTTCAATGCCAGTCTCACGAAAAAGATGACAGTTGAATGGCTGAAATTCTTGTGTCTGATCCACAGATTAGCTAGTATCCAACTCACCTAGTGAAGTTCCTAACCACTCACTTTCCTAAAAATTTAGACAATAACCCTCTCAGTGGGTTCCTCCACAAAATAACAAGAATCATCATCACTCGCAAACTAAATAAGTCAATTGCCGATTTACAAGTCCTCAACAATGATGCCAAAAATTTATTGCGATCAAGCGCACACGCAAGTGTATGTGATCTTACCAAGTAATATAGTGGCCTTATAAAAAGATGAATATCGGTCCCACATGGACTTGTGTTGACAACTATCTAAATCTAGTTCACTATAAAGATTAACAAGTGCAAGGGTAACCAAAAGAGTTGTAAGTTAAAACTAAAGTAAACTTAACAATGCAGAAGAGTAAAGTGCTTGGACAATCAATAAGGAGAAACCCAGAGTTAGGCTCTGAAAATAGTCATACTATGTTATTAAAATTCATTGGTTATGTTACTTATCTTGATTATTGATTCACGGGGTTGATATTATGACTATGGTCTTTCGAGCCTCTAATCACCTATCTAGCTTAGCCCCACAACTACATCGTTGAGTGGGGATGTGGCAACTAAGTTCAATGTATTTATATTTAATCTAGTAAGTGAACCAAATAGGGAACTTAGGTATATTCCTATCCTAAATTCAAATTATGACTTTATTCTATAGAAGATTACAACCCTATTCTATTTACCGCACGTACTATCCTATTTTTCCTTCTTCCGATCTCATAAGATGATAATGGATATATTCTAAGGGTTAAGAATCCTTAAAATATTAATAAAAAGGATAAAAAATAACCAAATATGATAAATAGTCAAAACCAAATCAATTCATAACAAGAGTAATCATGTTTTGGCCTTAACCCCAAAAAAGGTGTTTAGCCGCTCATGGATATAACCATAATTGAAATAATTGAATACATATTAAAATCCACAAACAAACCAAATTAATGGAAGTGAAACCCTAATTGAAGTGTTCTCCATCCCTCCTCCAAGTTTCAAGGTCGTCCAAGGAGTGTAACATAATGTTTCAGGGTCCTATTTATAGGACACAAGCTGCCAATTTTGACATAGCGGCGTGCCACGCCCATATAGCAGTGCCTAGGGTCCTTGGAACTCCCTTATCATGGTTATATACTTGAATTGACTTCCTAGGTTGCCACCAAGGCTGTTTCACGGCACTAAAGCAGTGCCTAAGGTCTGTGGCACGCCAATGACTCTAAAATATCTATTTTTTTGTCAAATATTCTTCCATGTGTTTGTCTATACTTTCCAAGTCTTGTGGTGTTGTTTAAAATTTATTTCCAGCTTATTTATCTTCCATATATCATCATTATCAACTCACCAAGCATCTTTAACTTAGTGTTTTGACTCTTGACTTATTTCAGTTTAATATTAAACACTATACAAAATGTATTCCATAGATAATTACATAATAATACCCGTATTAACTCATTACGCACACTAGAATCTATCGAGATCAACTAGAACAACACATAACTCAAGCTAGTAACACTAGTTTTCTCGTCTAAGCTCTAAGTGACCAAATTAATTTCAAACTTTTTTGAAACACACCTTAAACATTATAATCAAGTATTTTAACACTTAGATTCTCAATTATACAAATATTTACTCATTAAAAACAAGAGAAGTCCTCAAAACAAAGCTAAATAAGCCCCGATAGAAACACTGAGGTGCATAAATCTACCTCAGATCAAATGAGTAGGGTGACATGGGGTCACCCTGTCTGATACCTCTAGAAGGTTTGAAGTAAGGGGTCTTGTTACCATTAACCAGAATAGAAATGGAGGAAGTGGTAAGATAAGACATGATGAGTCGAATCAAGTTAGGGGGAAAGTTGAAAAAATGTAAAGCTTGCATAGTGAAAGACCATTCAATTCTGTCAAAGGATTTCTCCAAATTAATTTTTAGGATCATGTTAGCACTTTAACCTTGCATTCTATAGAATTGGGAGATAAACTCTTGAATCACAATAGCATTATTAGAACTTCTATTGGGTAGGAAACTAGCCTGGGTATGGCTAATGATCCTATCCAAATGAGGCTTAATTTTGTTAGAAATAATCTTGATGATAAAATTATATTGAGTATTGCATAATCCTATTGGTCTAAAGTGTTTTAGGTTCACAATATTCCTACATTTAGGTAGGAATAAGGCAATGTAAGTTTCATTCACCTTTTCCTCTACGGTACAGGTAGCAAAGGTGTTCTTATAAAATTTTAGCACTGACTATCCCACAATGTTCCAGTATTTATGTAACCACAAAGGGTGGATTATATTTGGAACAAGAGCCTTAGTGGTTTTAAAAGAAAATACAACTCTTTTGATTTCTTCATTAGAAGGGATTACAGAAAGAGGTTGATGGTCCTCTTGGAGGATAGATCCATGATAAGAAGGATTTATTTAGAATTTAAAGGGAGAGTAGGAATGGTCTGAGGTGTAAAGAGAGTTGTACATGTGGAGGATGGAGTCTTGGACTTCTTTCTGAGTGAAGATCCAATTACTCATCTCCAAGTTGAGAGAGTTAATTCTGTTTCTCCTTATCCTATTTATGGTAGAGGAGTGGAGAACTTTGTATTAGTATATCCTTTAGTAAGACAAGTTATTCTATATTTAAGTTTCCAAAAATCATGCTCTTTCCTAAGGATATCACTAAATGAGGTGGTTAGAGAGTTTTCCAAGCCCTGGAGAAAAGAGCTATGAGGGTAACTTTGAGACATTTGGTACCAGCTAGCCTACTCAGGATTTTTCTTTTCTTCTAAAAAATATTTCCAAAGGTCTCTTTATTCCAGATATTGGTGTTGGTTACCAAATGAGACACTGCTTCTGTCAGATTGTTATGCAGGTCAAAGGATTTTTAGATCAAATTGGGGAATGAAGGGTGGGAGCACTACATGATTTCAAACCCGAAAGGTTTATAATGAGAAAGATTTTCTTTAGAGAGTTAGAGAAGCAGAGGGCAGTGATAAAAGTGGGTTCTAGGAAGGTGCAACACAGAAGCTTTAGGGAAGGAATTAATCCAAGCCTCATTTGCCAGATATTTGTCCAATCTTTCCAAGATAAGGGAGTGTCTGTTTCTATACCTCTTATTGGTCCAAGTAAACTTGCTTCCTATAAACCCTAAGTTTATAAGCCCACTATTTTTGATGCATTCCCAAAAATAAGAATTCCTAGAGTTATTGACACAGTTACCCTCAAACTTCTCAAAAACTCTAAGGATTTCATTGCAATCACCTCCTATGATCCAGGCATTGTTAGGGGAATTCTGTATTGTGTTAGTAAAATCAGTGATTTGTCTCCACAGGGACTTTTTATTTTCAAAATTAGTACTAGCATAAATAACACTAAGGAACCAAAAAGAGGAGGGACTTGTTACATTGACTGAAGTATGAATAGCTTGGAAAGTGAGAGATTTCTGTGAAGTTGATGTTGTCATCATTCCACATAACCACCTCCCCCCTGAATTGCCAGTAGCACTGTACTGAATGGTGTTAGAAAATCCAAGAGTTTCAGCAATACCTTTGTAGTTATCCATTCTAGTTTCAAGAAGATCTAGAATGGTAGGTTTATGAATATCAACCATAGACCTACAGTGCCTTTTAAATTCAATATTGTTAGTCCCCTTAACATTCCTTATGATGAGTTCATCATAAGTTATGCTGTTTGGGAGGGGGAAGGGGGTTTTCTCCATTGAATCCTTTCTCTTGTCCAAATGTGAGTGATCCCTGTTTCTTTTTTTTTGGACATGGGAGTTAGTTTGGTGCTGAAAAAGAATCGTAGAGTTGGAAGAAGAAAAGAGATTTATAGATTGAACTGAAGTAGGTATAGGGGTAAAAAGGATGATCTCCATTTCGCTTACCACATCCTCGAACCTTGAAGTTAGTGTTCTTTCTAATGTGGTTACATCTGTTCTTTGTATTTTGAGAGAGGCCAAGATTTTTTCCATTTCTCTGTTTTTCTGTTTCAAGAATTCCAGAGTTCTCTTTCTCCCCTTAATTTTTGGGTGGTTGGTTGTGGGAGGAAGTGACACTGGTATCAAGGAGGGTTCCCCCTAATCTAGGACAAACTTGGGCCTTGTCTCTAGGAGACTCTAGATTTTTTGTGGGAAAAAAAAGAGATAGACATGCCTGATTGATCATCTAGTTTAGCATTTGAAGATAGTGGAGAGTCAAAGGGATGAATCATGATCTCCATCAGTGCACTTATCCATAAATTCTGGCCCCATTTCCCTAGCCTCTGATTCACTCCCTCCATAATCAACTATGCTAGGTATAAAGGTTTTTGGATGATAAGAATAATTATTTTTCTTTTTAGTTGAAGTCAAAGTATCACTGCTTAACCTATCAGTCCCATTTCTAACCATGAAGTTGGGATATGGGTCGATGGTAGAGGTTCTGAGATGAAGGTGGTCACCTTTTAGATGGTTTCCTGATCCATTATAGAGTTGAACATTACTCTTGTTTGACTTAACTTGAGGTAAGTTAGTCAATGAAGGGGTAGTATTATCCCACTTTTAATGCTCATGATTGCTCCTAAGAGTAGGCTTATGACAAGGGTTATTCAGAGTAGGAGTGGTTATTTTACTGATTGCTCTAGCTGAATTGATTTGACCGGTGTTAGATATTGACATATTGGGATTAAGACTAGGGGTGTGACTTCAGTTTCGAGGAAGAGACAAATGTTAAGTTAGGGGGATATTTCCTTGAAAAGAAGAGGATTTTCCCATTAAATTTTTTTGAGTATTACCTAACTCCATGGGTCCAAAAGAAGCCTCATTTGGGCCAGAGTTTGGTATTATTTTTGGGCCCAGTAATGTGACATTAATGGGCCCTGGTTCTATACCCTTGTGTTGAGTTGGAAGAGGTCTTTTTTGGTGTGGGCCTTATTAACTAAGTGACAGATTTTATCCACACTTGAATAATTGGGCTGGCCCAAAACATAGGGGTTTGCAGGGCCGGTGTCATCCCTAGTCGCTCCGAGTTCCTTAATCAAAACCCTGGCGATGTTAGATTTTGAATCAAGAAACTTACCAGAGCGAGCATCAAAAGTCCTGACCTTAACTCCATGTCCAGTGCTAGACTAATGTTGGTCTATGGGTTTTGAAATAGTAGTATTCTTTTTCTTACCTCTTTTGAAACTTACCATTTTCCAATTGCTGTCAGAGCCTAGGGGAGTCGATGTTTTTTGAATTTCCTCCGTCAGTGGATGGTGAATTGGCGGTGTAAGTCAAATAGGAGCATTTTGGTGCTGAGTGCCCCAACCGCCCACAACTCTTACATAGAATACCCTCTCATTTATAGTGAATGGATTGTTTATGCGTTTCTATAGTTACTGATGTACGCATTGAGGTTTCTAAAGAAACTTGGACACAAATACGGGTTTATCTACCTCGAAGGGTGGAGGATATGCATGAATCAATCTTCAAGAGCTTACCTACCCTCTTTTCTATTTTTTCCAAAACTACGCCGTCATATAACTCAGTTAGGAGCTGAGGGAGCCTGAGACAAATAGTTGTAGTTTAGATTTTGGATTAACTTGGTACAAAGTTAGGTTCCCAATTGCATATTTAGATTAAGGAAACTGCTATGAACCAAGGGTCTTCATGTAGAGCTTTGCTTTGATTTTCCTCGCTACTGAATTTAACTGTGTAAAAATCAAACGCAGATCTATAAGGACAAGGTGTTCTTGGATTTTTCACAGATCCTTTAGTTTAGTACAGAGAAACTGATGATTGAATTTGCCCTCCACAACTTTAATTATCACCGAGTATTTCCATGGTGCGTACAATCTCAGTTTCTCCTCTGGTGATAGAGTAATTTCATCCCCATTTGAGGTTGCCTGAGATTCATTTTCACAAATAATGGGATTTGAAAATTCCAAGGAGTTTGAGAGATGACTTTCCTTGACGACGTTTCTAAAGGACGAAATCCTATTGATGGGTACTTCTATGTGGCAATTGATGGGGCTAGGGGGTTCCAGTGGGGTAGTTGGGAGGGCGTCCCTATTTTGCATGACGTGTGGGGTCCACTCACTGTCAGACTGAGGAAGGGAAAAGTAGAGAGAGGGGGTCTTTCTCTGTCTGGAGTGTAAATATTTAGAACTCATAATAATGCTAAAACAAAGAGAATTGTTGTACAACTTTTTAAGTAAAAAACTTGTGATAAGTAAAAGAAAATATATGTCTTCTATCGATTAACATGATACACATGTGCAATTTATATATTCTCAACTAGTATAACTAAATAAATGTTACAATATTCAAAATATAAGAGACGAAATTCCCAGTATACTAAATTCATCTATAAGGTTAGAGTATTCTACATCAATATTGTATTTCTTGATGTGATGTTAATAAAGATCCCATTCATAAAAGAAGATACACTCTCTTAATATTAAACAAGGAGATTTTTTATTTTCAATTTTCAAAAATATATGTCATGTATAATGGTATGATTTGGTATTTTTAAATTTTATTTTATTTTTGTTCACTTATATATAGGGGTGTACATAGGTCGGGTTGGTTTGATTTTTTATTAAAATATAACCAAACCAATAATGTCGGTTTTCTAAATCTATAAACCAAATCAAACCAATATACAATCGGTTTTTTTATTTTGATTTTAGTCAGGTTTTTCGGTTTTCTCGAATTTTTTTACAATTATAATGTGATTGAAGAAAAAAATGAAATGTTTTCACTAAAAAGATTAAAAAAAAACAATGGTCATAGAGTAGTTTCAATAAAAATTAAGTTGACAAATTACTAAGACGTCTAAACTACTATCTCTCAAAGTAATATTATGTGGATACTCAATAGTTCAATTTCTAAGTCACTAGTCACAGTAGCTTGTCTAAAAGTTTCCTTCGCATAAAATGTGAGCACACAAAAGAACGAAGAATTGGAGATAGCTTATTAAAAACTTAACTCCATAAAGTAATTAATTATAACATAATTCCATAAAAAAAAAGAGAAAGAAGAGAAACAAACCTAAATCACAATTTGATGAATGAGAAAAGTAAGATGAGAAAATAATGAGAACTCTTTGAAAACTTGGAAAGTAAAATGTAATAAGTGAAGCAATTAAAGAGTTTTAGGTTTTTATATTAATATTGAGCTTTGTATTAATTTATTATTAATGAAAAAATACTATAATTAAAGGCCCAATAATGTATATCTATTTTCTGAATATAAAAAAATAATAAAAGTAATTAGAAAGTAGATTATAAGTAGTATTTTTTACGTATAAAAAATTAAAATTATATATGTATTACGTCGATGCGGTTTGATTTTATTTTTGCTAATACCAAATCAAACCAAGAATGATCGTTTTTTTTTTTTTGCCAACATCAAATCAATCAAACCAAATCATAAGTCGGTTTTTTTCCTCGGTTTGATTTGATTCATCGGTTTGGTTTGACTTGACGGTTCGATTTGTACAACCCTACTTATATAGTACATAACTTGGTAATTAAGGGATTGTTTGATACACTTATCCATAACTAAATGTAGATAAAATTTATATTATTTTTGATCGATGATATAAATTTATTTTGTCAATCAAAAGCAGTATAATTTTTATCTTAAAGCTTAATCATAGAATATCTCACTTTATCTCATTTGAAATTTTTTATTTCATCTTTCAAATCGAATAAATTATTGTCAGACAGAATAAATTAATTCAAAATTACATATATATTATTTTCAAATAAAATAAATTAATCCAAAATTACAAAATTCCACAATAATTTCAGTCTACATATACCAGATTTTCTATCAAGTTTCACTCAGTTTGAGTATTTCCTTAGTTCCTTCGGGAATTTTCACTTTTTGATATACAGGTTAAAAAATTAGTCATGCCACGTAGAAATGAGCGAAGGATTCAAGTATAGAGAAATGGTATGGGTTAAAGAAACGTTTGTTAAAAATTGAGGGACTGAATGATGTGGAAAGCAGGAATGAGGGTTACAAATGGCAACATGCTCTGCAACGGTCTGTTACACATAGCCTTTTGTTATTTACGCAACTATCCACACAGACAGCTCACCGTCACCGCCCTCACTCTTCCCCCGAACTATACATTTAAACTCTGACCAATTTATTTGTCGTACGAATCCCCTTCTCTGTAAATATATTCTCTCAGAGATCGCTCAGTTGTCTTGATTTTGTGTATCCTCAAATAAGACAAGAGACTAGTAGTTTTTCTTTTTTTCTTTTTAATTGCAGAAAGAGTGATGGAGCAAGAGACAATGGGAGACCAGAAAACCATGGTGATTGATGTGAAGGAGAAACAGAAGGAGATCAATGGATTACTAGAGGTGAAAGAAGAGCCAGTGCTGTTTCTTGATGAAGATGACATTATTGGAAGTGTTGCTGCTGATGGGGATTTTACTTCACTGCCAAAGCCTTTGGAGGGGCTGCGTGATGTAGGTCCACCACCCTTCTTGAAGAAAACGTTTGAAATGGTGGATGATCCTGATACAGACTCTATAATCTCCTGGAGTAACACCCAAACCAGCTTTGTTGTTTGGGATCCTCACAAGTTCTCCATTCATCTTCTACCTAAACACTTTAAGCACAACAATTTCTCCAGCTTCATCCGCCAGCTTAATACCTATGTAAGTTTCCCACAATCTATTAACCAATCTTTTGCTTTATTCAATTTGTAATAACTACAATTTATGCTTTAATTTCTATTACAAGCTGGGAAATGAATATTTTTACATGACCTTATGTAGCTGTTGCATTGCTGGGAGAGTTAAGGGTCAAGTCTAATCTCCTCTCCTCCTCATTACTAGTAACTTTAGTAATCGCCTAGTGTGTTATTTTCTTCGATGTGTGCTACTGTTTGCCGTATGTTTTTCTGGTTTACTTGCGTATTTTCTTGCATTCCTACTTCGATGCCTCTTCTTTTGAGTTGAGGGTCTTTCTGTAACAATCAGCCCATCTTTTCTCCCTATCCCACAAAGGTAGCTAGGGATAAGGCCTGGGCACATTTTACGCTCCCCATCCCATTTGTAGACCCCACTTATGAGATAACGGGTTTTTGTCATTGTTGGCCTTGTGTATCTACTTGTAACTTTAAATCTAAAGGTAAAAATTAGGAATAGTCGAATTTCTTAAGTGAAGTAGTGATTTGGTTGATTTCTTTTTGATTATGGTGGTTTATTCTGCTTTGTGTGTGTGTGTTTTGGGGGGGGGGGGGGTTGTAGCGTTTCAGGAAAGTTGATTCAGACAGATGGGAATTTGCAAATGAGGGGTTTCAGAAAGGAAAGAAGAATTTGCTGATAAATATCAAAAGGAGAAAGCAGTATTCTCAGCAAGGAGGATCAGCAAAATCCTGGCTAGGTTCTTGCGAGGATGGTGGAACTGATCAGGCAGAGATAGAAAAGCTGAAAAAGGATCAGAACACATTGAAGATGGAAATCCTGAGGTTAAAACAACAACAGGAGAGCACATATAGCTATTTAGCTACTATGAAGGAGAGGTTACAGAACACTGAGACAAAGCAAAAATATATGGTCATCTTTATGGCAAAAATATTCAAGAACCCTCTCTTTGTTCAGCATCTCGTGGAGAAGATGAAACAGGGTAAGACTTTAGACAATGGAAGATTTACAAAAAAGAGGAGGTTGGCTAACCCTACCACAGATGAAGGTGATGAAAATAGTCTACAATTTCAAGAGGAATACACAACAATTAAGTCTGAAATACAAACTCTCTTCTCTTCTGATGATTCGAGCGGTCCAGTTGAGGAACAAAAGGCCAAGGGAAATAATAGCCCAGACATGCTACCTGAGAACTATATATTGTGGGAAAAGCTGATGGAAGATGATATGATTTGTGAGAATGGAGAAGAAACAGATAAATATCAAAGTGAAATTGTTCTTGAACTCGAAGATTTGATCTCAAAGCCATCAGAGTTGAAGTGTATGCCTTAATTAAGGAGTGAGTTTGTTTAGTAGTCCTGATCACTACTGGTATCTCTTTACTACAAAATTAATTACTTATACCCTTTCATAATGCAGATAATTATGAAGCAGCTTTGTTCAAGAGACGTGATCTCAATTCCGTTTCAGCTGGACTGATGGATGGTCTCTATCAGTTGGTAGCGACTGACAATGTACATAGTTTTTACAGAAGAAACAAATTTAGGTTGTAGTTTGGTAGGTGCACAGGAGCATATTGTAGGAACCCTGTGTGTTCCATATTATATTACTCTTGCCTTTTCTTCCTGGCTTAGCAGTAATACAGTTTCCAGCTTTGGTTCCAAATGCGTGGGTGACTTATCAATCCGGATGTGTGTATGGAGTTGAGTCTCCCACTGCATACTATTTATGTTATCCGCGGAAGGGTGAGGGTGAGAGCTGCATACTATTTAATTTGCGTCCAAAAACGAAATAATTTTCCACAAAATGATCCTGCAAAGTTTTTATGTACTAGTATTTGTTATAAATGTATTTACATTATAGTAAATGTTTATCAATATCTATTTTGATATTTATTAGGATTTGAAGCATCTGTCTTTCACTCAGACTAGGAGTAAATTTTCCTTATAAATAAAAGGTTTCTTCATTGTAAATCATTCCTCAAAAGAAAAAACAATTACTCTCTATTCTCTATTCTTTATTGTTTTATAATACGTTATTAGTATGAGATACTGTCATATAAGGTGAGATTATAAATCTAAAGGGTCAAGGTTAGTAATTTCTTATGTTATTTGTATTTTTTTATTAATGATATAATTATTGTTGGATTTGAGAAAAAATAATTGATTTGAAACCATTTATGTTTTAAATTTATTCCTCAAGAATAATATTATCAAAAGGGATGATAATATATTGGGTTTAAGTCTAATTAATTTATGTCTAAGACGCTTTTATATGGATAAGATGTTGAGTTTGAATCTCAATGTATCATATTGATGATATTATGATGGCTAAGGCAAAATAATGAGTATTTGATGAAACATGTCCCATTAAATATGCTCCATTCCTTGAATTGAATATGGTAGCAATAAATCATATGTATGCATCAATTTGCTTTTGTAGGAGCTATCATAATTTGATACACTTAAGATATGATTATATTCCATTCCTGAGGAATGAGAAGTTTATTAATGCAAACGTGTACTTGATTGTGATAGTATCACAACTCACCTTTGCAAGAGGCTGAATAATTGAGAAAAGTTATTTTGAAATCTACTTCTGAAATAGTAAATCTAAATTTTATTCATGTAATAGTAAATCTGAAATTTACTAAAGTAAAAGGATACATGTCATGGTAAACTTAAAGTTTACTAGAATAAAAGTTCATAAATTGATGAGAACGATTGTGATATCTCGAAGATGTGCATATTGAGTATTAGACATGTATTGAAGAACTTGAAGATTCTTTGAGAATTGTTTATGTCGCTTGTTCTCATGATAAGTTGGTTGGACCAACTAATGTTGGGATTGAATTTCTTAAATTTGAAAAGTATAAATGGTGAATATGGGCCCGTTCACCTGTCATGTGATCTATTAAGATGCATTGATATAAGATGATCACATGTACATTTATTGTCAACCTGCCGTTTGACATTCATAAATGTTGCTTGCTCAATAAAAGTGAGTTAAGAGCATAACTTTCAGATTATGTAATCAAGACAATTCATCTTGATGATGGTTTAACATTGAATGCCTTCGATAAATAGCTAAATCATTACTAATGAGAACAAAGCTTCATGTGTTGGTCTAAAATATGATATGTTGCATACAATAACACTTGTATGCATTAGACCAATAAATTATGATTATTTCTTCCCTCTTAATAAGGTCAGGAACCAACTATTTCATCTAATAATTTTAATGTACGGTATACGATTAATGAATATACCAAGATGCACAAAGATGAAATCCTCACAGAAAATGGAGGATGTATGTTAGTTTTTCTAACATAAGGGGGATGTTATAAACAGCTATGAAATATGTTAAGAATTATCATAAGACCCTTATTCATAAGATAATTCAAGTCATATGCCCAAAGTATCTCATATTTAAGCTGCAAGTGCTTCTATATTGTGTTCTTGAAGGACAAAGTCTATGCATGCATGAAACATGGTAGACTAATCGATTCTAAATGAAACAATGAGCAAATAATCATAATAAGAAGACAATGTGATCTTGAAGAGCCTACGACATAACACTTCATGAAACCTTATGAGAGATCCAGGTACCTGAAAATAATGAAGTGATGAGATCTCAAAATGTTATGTCACATTGTGAACCGATACAAAATGATATATTATTAATATATTTGATACAATATTGGCGCAATATTATGAAAGATTACGAGGATCTGAATTCTACGTTAATTTAAGCATGCTGACGTAGAAATATTTATCAAGTGACATGAAAGGGTGCATCTTGATAAGTGAAAACTTATTTGATTTGCACTCCACACACTTGAAGATGTCACACATGAGATGTTTGAATATTGTCACTTGACAAAGTATATCTTGCAAATACTACAAGGCCTGATATAGCCTTTTTGATTAATATGTTAGCAAGGTATATTTCTACTTCTACTAGGAGACATCGAAATGGGATAAGATACATGAACTTATTTTATTCTAAAGATTGCAGTCCCGATCTTACTGGTCATGCTGATGTTGGGTACTCATTTAACTTGCATAAATCTTGGTTTCAAACATGCAATGTGTTCACATATGGGGATACTGTCATATCTTGGAGATATACAAAGCAGTCCATCATAGCCATCTCATCGAACCATGCGAGATTATAACTTTTCATGAAGCAAACCGACAGTGTGTGTGGTTGAGGTCCACGATACATCTCATTCCTGAAAAATATGATTTAAAATATGATAAAGTTCCCATGATTTTTATGAAGAAAATGCATCATGCATAACACAACTTAATGGAGGATTCATAAAAGGAGATAGAATGAAGCATATTTCGTCAAAACTGTTCTATACACGTGATCTCCAAAAGAATGATGATATTAACATGCAACATATTCGTTCAAGTGACAAGGTAGCTGATTTATTCACCAAGTCTTCTTCAACTGCAACTTTCAAGAAGATCGGGATGCAAACATTCAAGGATGTTCTCATCAGGGTGAGTTAATACGCGTTGTACTCTTTTTTTCTTACGAGGTTTTGTCCCAAAGGGTTTTTTATGTAAGGTTTTTAATGAGGCAGCCGAAATGTGTATTATTAGAGATGTGTACTCTTTTTCCTTCACTAGATTATTTTCCTACTGTTTTTTTTCTAGTAAGGTTTTAACGAGGCACATTATCTATCTAGACATTCAAGGGGGAGTGTTATAAATGTATTTACATTATAGTGTCTATCAATTTCTATCAAGATCTACTTTGATATCTATTAGGATTTGAAGCATCTGTCTTTTACTTACACTAGGAGTAAATTTTTCCTATAAATAGATTCCTTCATTGTAAATCTTTCCTTAAGAGAAAGAACAATTACTCTCTATTCTCTATTCTCCTTCTTCTATTCTTTATTGTTTTATAACACTATTGATCTTTTGTGTTATTTTATGGCCGATCTCCTATGAAAATAGTTCTATACTCATAATTAATGGAACATTGTTGAATATCAACATTGGGAGGGCTGCGGTTTGGTAATAAGAATTAAGAATTAATTACTTCTTAAAAATCTTATTTTAAAATGAGAAACAATTTGTTATCACTTAAAGGTAAAGGTACTTCCCCCCCTCGCTCCCCCCCCCCCCCAAAAAAAAAAGTAGAGGTAATGTAGCTTATATTTTTCTCCTACATTATAAGTAGATATGTCTGTTTCAATCGTAATTTTACTATATTATTTTTAATTAATTATTATAAGTTATTTACGTATTAAAAAATTAATAATATTTAATTAAAAAAATAAAATAACCATTATGATACGTCTGCTTCATTTGTTTTAATTGTGATTTTATTCTTTCACCTTTAATTAATTATTAATAAGTTATTTTGTTTTAATTGTGATTTTATTATTTCACCTTTAATTAATTATTATAAGTTATTTAAGTATTAAAAAATTTATAATATTTAATAAAAAAGTAAAATAGGTATAACGTGATAAATTAACTTTTGATCTTTTAAATTAACTTGACGTCTTATATGAGGATAAATTAACGCTTGATATTTTAAATTAACTTGGCGTCTTATATGGGTTTCACTTAATTTTTTTTCACAAGTATTTTTTTATAGTTTTTTTGCTATATCACTTTGAATTAATTATCATAAGTCATTTAAGATATGCCTGTTTCACTGCTTTAATTGTGATTTTACTATATCATCCTCAATTAATTATTATTGGTCATTTAAGCGTTAGAAAATTAATAATATTTCATAAAAAATGTAAAATGTAAAATAGACATAAAATGATAAGTCAACTTTTTATGTTTTAAATTAATTTGACGATTTATATGGGGTCTACTTAATTTTCTTTTTACAAGTATTTTTTTATAGTAATTTTACTATATCAATTCTAATTATTTATAATAAGTCATTTATATTAGATAATAAATAAATATTTAATAACAAGGATAAAATAAATATAAAATGATAAATTAAAAATGACTGGATAAAGTACTTTGCAATAGTCATATTCGTGTAAAAAATGAAGTATGAGAGTAGTACACTTATTGGGATCTAAATGATTGATTCAAACGAAAAATTAAATACATAATTACGAGCTAAGATTTGAATGATCAAAATTTCAATTTTTATTCGGTATAAATAAATGAAGCATAAAATATGTAAACAAGAAAATTAAATTTTAATTATTTTACTACTTTTTCGTTTTAATCTATGTGACACCATTTGATTAAGTATGGAATAAAAAAGTAAAATGCTATTTCGAAATTTGTGGTATAAATAAAAACCTTAGATTTTGTGTGATCATAAAACATTTCATTAAAAAATAAAATGAAAATTGTAAGAATAAATTATTTCTAAAAATAAAAAAATGACATCCTTTTTTAAATAAATTTAAAAGAAAAATATGTCACATAAATTAAAATAAAAATACAAATATTGAGCCCATACTCAGCACGAGTGATATGCCACTAGTGTTTTTTTAGATTTCATCCACATTTTGTTTTTTAGATTTCATCCACATATTGAATATGTTGATATTGTTATTTATTTTAAAATCAATATTTAATTATAAAATTTGCAAATTTAATTTGGAGTCGGAATTTAAATTGGATAAAGTGTTCCAAATATGTTTTCCAACTCCATCTTTGTAAGTCTCAAATAAAATGTTTCCTATCTTCGGTTTTTACAGAAGTATAATTAAAGACAAATGCATTTTCAACTTCAATTTCTTAAATTTCAATAATAGGTGTAATCCTATAAAATAAGGTTTGAGGAAGATAAAGTGTATACACTTTACCTCACCTTAAAGATAGAGTAATTGATTAAAATAAACTGTCGACTCTGAGAATAGTTCATGAAAAGAAATAATAAAAGTATAATAAACAACAAATATGAAGAAAAATAATAGAAATAATGAAAGTACAATAAACAAAAGATAAAAAAAAATAACAGGTAGCGGCAGAACAATATTGTAACAAAATAATTTTATAATCAAACTACACAAAATAACATAGAGTAACAGAAATTGAAGGATTATAACTACAAGAATAATATTACGTATATTAGAAAAAGGTAATGTACTCCTACCTACTACTATGCACACACTCTTACCTACCAACCTTTTATTCTAATCAGTGATCTCCACACTCTTCTATTTAAGATCATGTTATCTGTAAATTGCAACTATGTCATGTCCTGTCTAATCATCTCTCTCTAATAATTCTTCGAACTATCTCTCCCTTTTCTGAAATCATCCATGGTCAATCTCTTATACATTTATCATACATCTATCCTAGGATATTCGTGCATCTCCTAATCACATGTTCGAACCATCTCAACATTTCTAATTGCATCTTACCTTCCATCAAAATTACTCTTACCTTGCCTCGACTATCCTCATGTTTAATTCTATCTCTCCCAAAATATATATATCAACATACCCATCACAATATTCTTAACTCCACCACTTTCATTTTCTGAATGTGAGAATCCTTAACTTGTCCTTTTTTTAGTTAACTAGATAAAATTAAAAACAAAATAATAGTACATACAGAATCCAACTTTATCAGTCTGGATCAATAGCAAAAAACAAAGGTTTAGGTCCCATTTGGAATTCATTTACATACCCTAATAGTTCTTTCAAAGTTAGTTCCTTCTATGTCTGGTCAAACTGATTCAAAGGCATATATAGGAGGAACTACAAAAATCTTAGTTCCACTAAAATCCGCAGATGAAGCTCCTTCTTTTACAAGTGAATCTGCAACTCCATTTTATTCCTTAAAGCAATGTTGCATACTAGTCATCCCAACCTCCTTAGCCTTTACCTTCAATCATTAATAATGACACCACAGTGGAGATTGTCATCAGTTAGCATACTGATAACTTCAATTGAATCAATATTAATGTCTATGGGAGTAAGATTGTGTATCTCTATTATTCTTAAACCCTCATTGAGATCCATAAACACCATTTAATTATTAGTCGCATTTAGGAAGGATTTTTTGAAACCAATGATCCAGTCTTACCTACTGTTTCTAATGACATCACCAATACCCTATATACTAGGATTTCCAATACACGAGCCATCTGTGTTGAGCTTATTGGAGACCCTTTGAGGGGGTTCCCATTTAATGTTAATGGTAATTATTTTGACCGGTGTTATCTTTGGTTTGTTATGGTTTTGTAAACTCAACAAACTCGATACAGGTTTGAGTAAAAATAGGTTTCCCTTTATTTTGGTTGAACACGTTATTGTTCCTATTCACCAAATGACCCAAAGACAAAGAGGAATAAACTCTTTCTAAAAATGAAGACTGACATAGTCTTTGTTATAAAAGGTTTTCCAGGTTGAGCTCTAGTTGGGAGGGTAGAAGCTGTTGAGAGTGAAATGAGAGGGGGTGCTGGCTTTATGTAACATCTCACTCCAAATTCATGAGTAGAATTATATTCAAAAAAGATATGGGAGCTATCCTCACAGCGGAGGTTATAAATGGGATGATTTGTATCCACATTGATGCCTATGTTAGAGAGGGTGAAGTTTGTAGAAAGTCCGTTTTGCTAGAGAATCCAGAAAAAGTACTTAATCTTGTTAGGAGAGGAAATTTTCCAAATACATTGAAAATTATTCTCAATAGTGTTGGCCCTGATATTGCTTTTCATGGCTATAAATTGGTAGGAATTAGCACTAGTTAATTTAGTTTTACCTTACAATCTCTAGACGAGTGTCATGCTCGGCACTAGGATTAGGAAATAAAGCATTAGTGATTATGCACTTGATATCAGTAAAGATGTCCAAGGATAGGGAATTAAAGTCCCACAAATTGTTATTTTAGATGGTGGAAAATTTAGTATCCTCCTCTTATTCCTGCACAGGTCCATGGATGGTGTCCTTAAGAAGTAGTTGGTTAGGAATCCACCTATCCAACCAAAATTTTATCTTAGCCCATCATGGATAATTTATTTAGATGCCTCTTTGAAAGTATTCCAACCTTTAAAAATGCCTTTCTAGGTTCTTGAAGAATTTGTATTACAATGCATGCCATTTTTACTATACATGATCTTAAGGATTTTTCTCCAAAGGTCTTTAGGATGGTGCAAAAGTCCCTAAGTCCCCAGGAAAGGCCGGTAAACATGGTGTCATTTTTTGTGGAGGATCTTCCAAGACCCCCATCCTTTATAGAAAGAGTGAGGGTATTCCATCCCACGTATTACATTTTCCATTTCTTCTCAATAGAGCCCCAAATAAAATTCCTGTGAATTTTTGACAGAGGGTAATATATTGCATCATCTGTTTAGGGATGTTATTGAGGGAAGATTTTGCACGAGTGGTTCTCCCAGCTATTTTGAGAAATTTGCTCCTCCAACCACTCAACTTGAAGTTTAAGTTATCTAAGATAAATAGAAAATCCCCTTTGCAAGGTGTGTGATGGAAGATAGAAAACCAAAGATACTTTCCAAAAGTATCTTTATCTTTAATAGTGAGGAGATTTACAAGGAAATCTTTATCCTCTTTATTGCAGTTTTGGGAAAGATAACTTTGAATTTGGAAGTATTTATTTTTTGTACAAAGTGATGACTTGAAACACCCTGGATTTTGGCCCTTGGAAATTTCCAGAGTTTTTAGCTTTCTGTTGATCATACGACTCACCATACGATTCATATGGTGTGGGTAAGAGTCAGGTGACCCAACTCATAGTATGTACAGTGTTTGATGGTTAAGTTTATGTTGTCGTTATGGTTTGGTGGGATGGGTCATCAGGTTAATCCTTCACTTAATATGAAACTTGGTAACTTGACTTGGTTTTGAGTACGAGTGGCTCTCTAAGAGCTATAAGGATAGGGTACGAGTGGTATAGTGGAGTCGTACATTGTCCAATGTCCAACCCCTTTGATTCTGTCTTAAATACGACTTATGGGTACTATTCGTATGTTATGGGTACGAGTGGGACAAGGGGAGTTGTATGGTGGACTGTGTATGGATGTCCAACTTTGTATTTTGGGTACGACTGAATGGTACCACTTGTAAGATGTGGGTACGAGTGGAGGGTCCAACCATACCCACCTGCGGGAATTTTTACAGTTTAAGTTAAGGGTATTTTGGACATTTCTCCTTTTGACTTCTTTTGACCCCATGACTTAAAACATTCTTGGGACTTCATTAACCTACTATTCCCAAATCAAACACTCTAAAATCTCTCTCAAAACTCTTAGTTCAAAAAGAGGCTAGGGTTTCTTCAAGGCGATCAATTAAGGCTCTCAAGGGTGGTTTTACTCCGTCTTCTTTGGTATATAAGGCATATTATTCCTCCTTCATTGTTAGTTCAAACTAAAAACATATTTTACTTAATGGTTTTCATAGAATTATTGTGGGTTTGTGTTGGTTTTGAAATATCTGTTGGGGGCTTTGGTTACTAATGGTTGGATGATGTTTTCTCATGTTCTATTTATGGTTTTTCATGTTATAATGTTGGTTTGAATATGTGGTCACATGGGAATGGTTAATTTGTTCTTAGTTTTGGTTTTGAAACTATATGTCCTCAACATGTTTGTTAAAATACCAATGAGAATATGTTTGTCACATTATTTGACTTTTATTGAAAATCTTGCATTGCATAATATGGTAATAGAACCCTAAATGGTTTGATTGAATTAAATGATTTGGAAAGGCCACGGTGGCCATGGTTTTGATTGATTGGAAATCCTATGGGGTACACAAAAATCCCCCAAGTATTGGCTAATGACATTGCTTACAAGCTATAGTCGGTATGACGATACCATTTCATAATGCCTTGGTAATTAAATTTTGGAATTGGTGGTATGGTTATGTGCTAAATATTTTAATTGGGCAATAATATCGGGTTGAAATAGCCAACCATGAAGGTGGACCACTGTAAACTCATGTTTACAGACATGAGGGTTGGTCATAATGACCATATGCTTGTAGGGTACACGGGGATTCCCCAAGTTATACTTGTATATATGTATCATGGAGGGCGAAGGGTACACGAGAATTCCCAGCCCTTATGATATCTTTGGTTCGTGCGACTACATGCACTGGGATCGTTCAGGGTGTAACATTGGACCCATATAGCCCGTGGTCGGATTATGACGGTCAAGCTATACAATCCAAGTTAAAGATTTTAAATACATGCTAAACCCGATTCCCTTCTCGGCATGGTATATATATATATATGTATGTATGTGATTGCATGTAGTTATTTACTTTGGTTTTGACTAATGACATTACTTTCTCTTTATTCTTGTGTACATGCTAGCATTCACCCGCTAACCTATATTCGAGCGCTGTATCCCCATGCAATGCAAGAATAGAACATACCACTCCTCCTGTCCAGTGACTTAGATTCTGGGACAATATTTGTGTCAGATTGAGGTGGTGAGCTTTCATACTCCTGAATACTCCATTTCCTATTATGGATATATTTTCATACTTTTAGTTATCTCTTGGACTTTGGTTTTGGCTATGGTTGGGTCATATACCAACTGGATGTTCTTTAGTTTTGGTGAGAATCTTTGTGTGACTACTATGGGCATAGACGGTGTCAGCCTTGGCATAGATATTGGTATTAAGACTGACACCGGTTGGATGTTTGGATGTTTATGATTATGGATTTTATTATTGTCTTTGATTATTTATTGTTTTATCTTTTTATATGTTCAAAATTTATCTATCATAGGGTGTTGGGCGATTATGGTTGGGTATTTGGGGTGGTCCCCGGTCCTAGTTAGACTTGAGGCGCTCGACATGACTAGGCCCTAGTTTGGATCATGTCAGGTTGGTATCAGATCCCTAGGTTCATGGTCACTTGGGAGTCCACAAAGTCGCGTTGAGTAGAGTCTCTTTCAAGGATGTGTAGCGCGCCATACTTATAAGGAGAGGCTACTAGGAATTTAGGAATGTTTTTTTTTGTGTTCTGTTATCAAGATGTAGACTCTAAGGTCCTGATTTCTCCTTAAATTTCTGTTTGTTCGCTTTTCAGATCATGCCTCCTCGATAATCTAAAGCTCATAAAAACTCCTCTGTCGCAACTGAGGACAATGATGATGGGACCCATTCTACTTATGGGTCCATACCTGGTTTAGGGGTCCAGTTCCAGATTGTTCTAGAGTTCCACCGGTTCCCATTAGTCCATCTCAAACTCCTCAGGCTGAAGCGACGAACACCAAGTTTTGTTAGTCCATTTATATATTAACATAGTTGGTAGCTTCTCAGTCTGAGTGTGGTGTTCCTAATACTCCATCTTCCGAGGCCACAAGGGTTGGCCAGTTTATGAGGCAGAACCCTCCGACCTTTACTGGTGTTAAGGTGGAGGAGGATACTCAAGAAAAAGATCTTTCGTGTTATGCATTCCATGAATATGGAAGGTGTAGAGTTTGCCGCATATCAGTTGAAGGATGTGGCATGCCAATGGTATGAGGAATGGGATCAGGCAAGGGGTGATAATGTCGAGTCATCTCTGTGGGAGGATTTTTCTAATGCTTTCCTGGACCGCTTCTTTCCTCAAGAGTTGAGGGAAGCAAAGACAAAAAAGTTTGTTAATCTGAAGTAAGGTAAGATTTCTGTCAAGAAGTATGCCTTGAAATTTCACCAGTTGTCTCGGTATGCTCCGGAGATGGTTTTTAGCATGAGGTCTAGAATGAGGAAGTTTGCTTTCGGGTTATCCAGAGAGTTGATATTGGAGAGTAAGGATGCCTTATTGATCAAGGACGTAGATATCTCTAGGTTTGTTGTGAACATGCAGAAAGTAATGGAAGAGAAGAAGCAGCAGTCTGAAATAGGGGAGAGGTAGGTCAAGAAGTTTAGGTTCTCTAAACAGGGTGGTAGCCAATAGAAGAGTGGCAGGTATGGTGGGAAGTGGCCCAAGAAGAAGTGGGGCTACTTTGGGTCTTACTCAACGGCTAGTGCTCCTTACCCAAAGCTGTCGGGTGACAGGCGTTTCTAAGGTGGCGATAAGTTCAGGGAATAGGGTGCCCAATCTCAGGCTAGTGGGGTCCAGTCAACTCCATCATATCCTTCCTACAGGTTTTGTGGTAGATTACATCAGGGTTTTTATGATGAGGGGAGGATAAGTACTTCAACTGTGGTCAACCAGGGCATATGCTTAGAAGCTTTCCTGTTGGTAAGGTTTCTTCAGTGGAGAACAAGGTTCCAGTTGATTGATTATCAGCTCTGGCACCAAAAGGTGCACCATCTAGTTTTAGCACTAGTCGAAAACGTCTTTATGCTCTCACTACCCGACATGAATCTGAGGCATCTCTTGAAGTCGTGACTGGTATATTGAAACTCTTTTCCTGTGATCTGTACTATTACTTGATTCGGGGTCTACCCTCTCTTATGTGACCCTATTTATGGCTGTGCATTTTGGTTTTGGTCCCGAGGTTATTTCAGACCCTTTCTCTGTTTCTATCCCGGTGGGTGACTCAGTGATTTATAGAAGAGTCTATAGGGTGTGTGTGGTATCTGTTGGTAGTAAAGAAACTTTCTATGTTGTCATATGGTTTGGTGATGGGTCATTGGGTTACTCCTTCACTTAATTTGAAACTTGGTAACTCGACTTGACTCTGAGTATGAGTGGCTCACTAAGAGGGTAAATGTACGTTGTCCTATGTCCAATCCCTTTGATTCTGTCTTGGATACGAATTATGGGTTCTACTCATATGTTATGGGTATGAGTGGGGCAAGGGGAGTCATATAGTGGATAGTGTATGGATGTCCAACTATTTTGGGTACGACTGGATGGTACCACTCGTATGATATGGATACGAGTGGAGGGTCCAACCATACCCACCTGCGAGAATTTTTACAGTTTAAGTTGGGGGTATTCTGGACATTTCCCCTTTTAATTTATTTTGACCCGACAACTTAAAACACTCTTGGGACTTCATCAACCTACTAAATCAAATACTCTAAAATCTTTCTCAAAACTCTTAGTTCAAAAAGAGGCTAGGGTTTCTTCAAGGTGATCAATTATGGCTCTCAAGGGTGGTTTCTCTCCATCTTCTTTGGTATCTAAAAAAAATTACTACCCCCTCATTGTTAGTTCAAACTAAAAGGATGTTTTACTTAATAGGTTTCATGGCATTATTATGGGTTTGTGTTGGTTTTAAAATATGTGTTGGGGGCTTTGGTTACTAATGGTTGGATGATGTTTACCCATGTTCCATTTATGATTTTTCATGTCATAATGTTGTTTTGAACATGTGGCTGTATGGGAATGGTTAACTGGTTCTTTGTTTTGGTTTTGGAAACTCTATCCCCTCAATATGTTTGTTAAAATGCCAATGAGAAAGTTTTTTTCACATAGTTTAACTTTAATTGAAAACCTTGCATTGCATAATATGGTAATGGAACCCTAAATGGTTTTATTGAATTAAATAATTTGGAAAGGCCTTGGTGGCCATGGTTTGGTTGATTGGAAATCCTATGCGGTACACAGGAATCCCTAAAGTATTGCTAATGACATTGCTTGCAAGCTATAGTTGGTATGACGATACCACTTCATAATGCCTTGGTAATTAAATTCTAGAATTGGTAGTCGGGTTATGTGCTAAATATTTTAATTGAGCAATAATGGCGAGTTGAAATAGCTAACCATGAAGGTGTGAGTCCTGTGGATGAACACTGGAAACCCCATGTTTGCCGACATGAGTGTTGGTCATGGTGACCATATGCTTGTGGGATAGACGAGAATCCCCCAAGTTATTCTTGTATATATATATATCATGGAGGGTGAAGGGTACACGGGAATCCCCAGTCCCTATTGTATCTCTGGTTTATGTGGCTACACACACTGGATCCCATTTAGGGGGTAACACTCGACCCATATTGCCCATGGATGGATTATGATAGTCAAGTTATACAACCCAGGTTAAAGGTTTTAAATACATTCTAAACCTGGTTCCCTTCCCTGACATAGTATATATATATGTATGCATGTGATTGCATATGGTTATTTACTTTAGTTTTGAATAATGGAATTACTTTCTCCTTATTCCTGAGTACATGCAAGTGTTCACCTGCTAACTCATCTTTGGGCGCTATATCCTTATGCGATGTAGGAACCGACCATACTACTCTTCATGCTCTGTGTCTTGGATTCGGGACAACATTTGTGTCATACCGAAGTGGTGAGACTCCATAGTCTGGATGAATCCATTTCTTGTTATGGATATTTTTTCATACTTTTGGTTATTTCTTAGACTTTGGTTTTGGCTATGGTCGGGATCATGTCCCAACCAGATATTCTTTGTTTTTGGTTAGAGGCTTTGTGTGACTACTATAGGCATGGGCGGTGTCGGTATTGGTGCCAACCTTGGCATTGGTATTAGTATTGAGGTTGACACCGGTTTGATGTTTGGATGGTTATGATTATGAATTTTATTATTTTCTTTGATTATTTATTGTTCCATCTTGTTATATGTTCGTAATTCATCCGACATAGGGTGTTGGGCGATTATGGTTGGGTATTGGGGGTGGTCTCCGATTCTGGTTGGACTTGAGGCACCCGACACGACTAGGCCCTGGTTCGAGTCACGTCACGACTAAAACTATTGAGGATGTTCATAATGGTTTGGCAATTTTTAATATCCACTTTGGTAAAATGGGTAAGGTTATTAACAAATAGAAGGTGAGATACCTTAGCCCCCCCCTTCCCAAGGTAATAAAATAGTGGTCCAGTTAAGGATATCTACCTTATGATAAATTTTTCTATACAAGAGTTCCATACACACGATGAAGATGTATAGATATGGGTTCACCTTGTCTAATGCCTCTGGTTGTCTTGAAAAAGTTGGTTCTGCCTCTATTGATTAGAATGGAAATGGAGGAGGAAGAAATAAAAAAACATTATGAGGTTGGTGAGGCCTGGTGGGAAGTTGAAGAAATGAAGGGTTTATATGATGAAAGACTATTCAATTTTATCAATGGTCTTCTCAAGGTCAATCTTAAGAATCATGTTGCTTTTTTTTCCTTTCATTTTTCTAAAATAAGAAATGTACTCTTGTACCACAATGGCATTATCACAAGGTCTTTCGTTGGAAAGAAAAATGGCCTGATTATGGCTAATAAGATTTGCAAGTAGAGGATTGATCCTATTGACAATAATCTTACTGACAATTTTGTACTGGGTGTTACATAGTCCATAGGTTTAAAGTTCTTGAGTTACTGGCATTGGTTCATTTTGGGATGCGGCAGTGAAAAGTTATGCTTATCTTTTCTTCTATATTGCTGGTAGCAAAGGTATTCCTACAGAAGTAACTACAAAAGTGCCAATAATGTCCCTGTACTTTTGAATAAAAGTGGAGTGAATTCCATTTGGGACAAGAGCCTTAGTAGGATTAAAAGAGAAGATAACTCTCTTGACCTCCTCAACATTGGAATAACATCCAAAGTGGGGTGAGTATTAGAATTGATAGAGTCTTGAGAGGAAGGATTTCTCTAGCATTTTAAAAGGGGGGATAGGGGGGAGGGAGGGGGGAGTAGTGGTCAAATATGAAGGGCCTGGTGCAGAAACTAAGGATGCTTCTTTTAATTTCCTTCTGGGTATAAATCCAATTTCCAAGGTCATCCTTAAGAGAGCTGATTTTATTTTCTCTCCTTCTATTGGGAGTACAAGTGTGGAAGAAAATTATGTTGGTATCTCCATTAGTAAGCCACTTGATTCTAGATTTCAATTTGCATAAGTCATACTCTTGCTTAGGTAAATCATTGATCTCCTGGGTTAAGTCTCTTTAAAGGTCACGGAGAAAGGATTTGTGGGGGGTAATTTTCATATTTTGGATGCCTGCAAGTCTAGCTAGGAGATGTTTTATCCTATGGAATATATCCCCAAAGGTTTCTCTTTTCCAAAAATTAATATTGGTTCAAAGTGGGAAATAGCTTGAGTGAGGTCAAAATTGAGATTGAAGGAGTTTCTTACCATGTTAGGAAAGCTAGGGTGGGAGCACCACATGGTGTCTAACTAAAAGGTTTATTGGGATGATATGATTATGGTGAGACTAATTAAGAGAGGAGAATGATAAGAGTGATTTTTAAAGAGGTAGGAGACAGTAGCTTCAGGGAAGAGTTTAATACAAGGATCACTGGCTAAGAATCTATCAAGTCTCCTAAGGATAAGGATTACCTGTTTCTATATCTTTTATTAGATCAGGTGTACTTACTCCTCTTAAAAGCAAGGTCAATCAAGCCTAGGTTTATGTAGTCCCAAAAGTAGAAGGCTTTATTGATGTTAGTACTATTACCACCAAATTATCAGGGGCATATTTAATAGAATTAGTAAAACTAGCTAATTTATTCCTAAGGGTTTTCCTATCCTCAAATAATTACTTGCATAAATAGCACTAAAAACCCAAAGGAAAGTATGGTTACAAGTTGAACTAAAACATGAATTCCCTTAGGGGAGACAGAGATATCATTGATGCTAATGTTGCTATCATTCTGATGTCGCCTAAATTACACCTCCCAAAATGTATAAAGCGGTTGTTGAATCAAATATAGAATCCCACTAGGTTTGGGTCGATCCCACAATGAATAGGCTAAACTTCTATTAAGAGTTTTGCTGATGTAATTGGGAATTATGTAAATAAAAAGTTTTTTTCTTTGTGAAAGTAAGTATAATAGTAACAATTGTTGGTTAATTGGATTGTGATTAATATGAGACGAGCATTAGGATTATGTTTTCCATAATTTCATAACTCTACAGACTTATCGTGCTTATCAGACTATCCCGATGCCTTGCATGCAAAATCTAACAAAATATGTATCACCGAACTGTCACTCAACCTTGGTATATGAATTTCACTCATCTCTACTCGGACTCAGAGTGTTGCATTACTAACCCTTGTTTTGTGATCTCAGATTAATTATCCCAATTATGGTTTAAGTTAATTAGATGAAGGGTGGTAGCTTCAAATTATTGTTGTTATTTCCTTTTCCCAATCTACACCTCTCTCTCTCGAGCAAGTTTAGAATACAAATGCGTTCCTAACATTGGCCACCATAAAAAATGAAATCAAACTGAAGAAAATACCTATACATGCAAGAACATCGGTCTAGAATGACTCACACTTAGCCCTATTTTGTTAATACATCCTAGTTCTCACAATCGTTGTTATGAGTTTTAGCTACTCATGATTGTAAGCATATATGAAGATTTCATAGATGAAAGCATAATGTTGAACTTACAAGAATAAGATGAAAAATTAAAATCTCAAATTGATTAGAAACCCTAAAAACCAATGTCTATAATTCATAGATCAATAATGTATCTCAAAACCTCAGAATAATGTAAAAAATGTGTAAACTAATAATAAAACATCAAGGGAGTATTTATAGATACAAAATAAATATTATCCTGAATTGTTTAGGAAAAGCAGGTCAGTGGCATCCCATGACTCATGGGTTAGGTTGGATCAGACCCACGAGTCATGACTCTCAGTCATGGGAATCAAAGTCAGCTTCCATCTGTAGTACTTTGACTCACGTCTACCACCCACAAGTTGTGGGTTGCATCTACGAGTCATGGGTCCCTTCGTGGAACTTAGACCTTACAAAGCATCTTCAAAACGCAAGTAACATCCAACCTCATGATTCGTAGGCCCCACCCATAAGTCATTGGTCACCAATTCAACAACTCTTCATCCTTCTTTCTCAGCTTTTGCTCCAAAACCTATTTTTCTATAAAATCAACACAAAACACATAATATCCAATAAGAAAATCCAAGTTCTTGCATAATTTCCTTGTTTTAAGCATTAAAAATGACATGAAACCATGGTATATCACATTCTACATTATCACTAAGCCACCAGAGTTGCCAATGACAGGGTACTGAATTTCTTTATCAAAGGCTAGATCTTCAATGATACTCTTATGGTCACTCATTCTAATCTTTAAAAGTGCCAAGATCGAGGGCTTGTGTATATCAATCATACAATTACAATGCCTCTGTTGGCTACCCTAGAATTCCATATGATGCAATTCATCATCATTTGGTTTGGAGGGTCAGTCACATCTTTCATGGTCTCCTTTCTTTCCCCATTGGTGGTGGCAAGTCTGTAACCTTTGGATTCTTTTTTTTTTAGAAGGGTTTTAATTTGGATATAGGTAAGTTTTCTTTCAATGGATTTGGGAATGTAGTTTATATATCAAATAATGTAGGGTTAAGGAATGAGGATAATCACCATTTTCGTTTATCACTTCTTCAAATCTTAGATACAAGGGTTTTCCTAGACTGGTTACATCCATTTTTAGAAACTTCAGAGATGATAGTATCTTTACTATTTCCTTGTTGCTTTCTCTCAATGCCTCTAGAGTTTTTTCCTTCTTTGTCATTTCCATAGATAAAGCTTAAGGGGATGTGAGGGATGAATTTTGAGATAGGTGAGTGTAAAGACCCTCCAGGTCATTTATTGCATTTCTCTACTATTTCATCATTTTGGAGATTTCCATATCTTTCCTAAGCCATTTATGACTTGTTGGAGCTAACTGTTTGATTACTGTATAGTTTATTTGATTTTTAGATCTAATTCTTTATTTTGAAGTTTTTACTATTGAGAATTGGGTATCAGTCTTAAACTTTAGGTAATGGCCTCGTAAGACAATTTGGACAATTTTGTTAGATCCAGAACATTGACTTTAGGCTAGGGGATCTTTGGTTTGGGTTCCAAGGCTTCTGAAATCATTTTAGGCTATTGGGTGGATTTTGGTTAAGATGGTCATTGGGTGTGGGACCCACATTTTATCCAAATGACCCCGGATGGAAAATTTAATGGCATTGTTAAGTTCAGAATTTCAAATTTGGTCGGGTAGCATAGTTTGTTTAGATTCACAAAAGTCTAAACAAAACACAAGTATCCAATTAGAAATATGGAAAATGCGAAGTTCAGCTGGTGCAGTACAAAAATAGTCTTCGTATTTGCGAGGCCTTTGGTTGTATTCATGAGGGCCAAGACTATTGTCTATCGCAATTTCTATCGCGAGGACATTAGTCGTGTTCACAAAGTCCATGTTTGTTGGCCATCACGTTCGCAAGCCTATCTTCGTATTTGCGAAGAGTCTACCTGCAATATCCCGTACTTTTTTCTAGCTTAAATTCATTCCTAGAATGTTAAGGGTGAGATTCAAAAAAATGAATAACTTTTATTACATATGGAATTTTCCAAATTTGGACCCTCTATTGTGTAGATATTTGAATAAGATCTCCATCTATACCAAATTTGCCTAAATCCGATACTCGGTTGAGAAGTTATGGCGATTTTTGTAAAGCAGTGTACCATCTGGGCAACCACCGCATCACGGAGCTGGTTAAAATCCTAATATTCAAATTTCAGTGGACTTCCGCGATTGACCCGCGTCACAGAGAGGTCTAATTTCCCATTTGGCAATTTCCAGTAGGGCAACACGATTGTACCGCATCGCTTTGGTGGCCTAATTGGCATTTCTATAGAGCATCGTGATGGTGGTGTGTTTCGGAGATATTCCAATTCCCACTCATCATTTTCCAGTGAGCCATCGCGATAGTGGCGCATTGCGGTGGCCTGCTAATTTGAAAAAATATTGCTTTTTCCATTTTCGATTAAAAGTTTAAAATGGGTATCTTGTTCAATTATCAAGGCCCCAATTCATCCAAAACAAGGAATTAAACATATTCCAAAGAACTTAATGCCCAATTTCATCCATTCTCTCTAAAAGAAAAGCCCTAGAGCTCCAAAGCTTCTTCTCTAAGAAATCAAATTCCACCACTGTTTCTCCAAGAAAGCTCTAGATTGAGGATTCCTAAGACAAGCTAATCAAGAACTCATCTTGAAGAACTCAAATAGGAATCCAAAATTTAAGTTTCTTCATCTAATTATCTACCAAGTTATGTGGGGTTTATGAACAAGGTTCCTCTTTCATCCTTGTACCCAAAATCACATTTTAACTACAATTTCATATGATTTTGAATGAATATCCATAAGATTTGAATTAGGGTTCATACCCATTATTGCTATTTGCAAGATTGTGAGTTTTTGAGAAATTTTGAAGTTGAATTACATGACTTTTCATATTTACATTCCTATTGTAGTAAGTTCCAGATTTTGAGATGAATTATCATTGTTTTCATTATCAAGCATGATTATTATGATGTTTTGACATGAACTTTATGCATGGGTTATTAATCCCAAGTTTATATGTTGATATTTCAAGAAAGATTATGCTTTAAGCATCAGATGATTAGTTTATTTATAGATTCTCAATAAAGCTTTGTTCTCTGATCCTCAGATAAGTTTTGAAATCCACTTTATAGATTTATTACAGATTATAGAAATCAGAACAACTTTATTTACAGATTTAATCAGATAAATACATAATTATTTTCAGAATAAACCCTTATGCTAGTTTTTAAAGTGGATTTCCAATAGAATGAGCACACAAATTAAAGGGAGTAGTATTTAGTACCAAGCTGGAAGTGTGGGATTAGCGTGCCCTATATTCTACAGAACTATGTAGCCAACGCAGGTATAAATTATAAGATTATTCCTATTCTAATATGGTTGACAGTTACAGATGTGATCACTTAGCTCAGGTTATACTCCTTGGAAAGAGTATGACACCTCTCCCCATTGTGAGGTTTTCCCATTAGGGGAATGAGACATTGGACTCCATGTTAGCTCACATTGTTTATGTCGGTTATAAGAACCTCTCAAACAATAAGGACTTTCAGAAAAGAATAACCGAAATGCTTTTAGAAAAATAAGTGTAAAGGCTTACAAATTTATTCAGATTATGCTTTACAGAAAGATATTAGCTACAAAATTTAGCTTTCCGATTTAAGATATAGAAGTGAGTACTTTTACACTTAGACAGTATGATTTACAGACAGAACATTAGTGCAACTTTTAGAAATAAATGTTATGACTCACTAGATTTATAAAGTGTGTTTCGCTATTCTTGATTATAGATTTCAGTATTTCAGATATTCCAGCTTGTGTGAGTCACTTACATTTAGCATGCATTGTTTTACAAATTATGATAATGAGATAATGTTTTACCTATACATTTCACCCCATATACTCAGTACATCCTCAAAGTACTGATCCACATATCCGTCTATGTGCTATACTGTCTTATAATGTAGGTTCAGGTGCTCAGTATCAGCAGTGTGAATAGTTCGAGCATCTCCATCTACATCCGATAGTTGGTGAGTCCTCGTAGTTCGGGGACATATTCATTCAGTTTTTCCAGCTTACTAGTTTATATGATTCAACATTCTTTTTAGACAGTTTGAGTTAGCTAGAGGTTTTTCCCAGTGACTTTCTAGTCATTAGTAGTAGAGGCTTGTCAGACTGCTAGATTTGATTCAGACTTATAGTATTGATTATCAGAAATTACATTCATATTATTCTCAGATATTTTAGTTAGATTTCTGCATTTAGCAAGATTATACGTCTATATTTCCTTTATTTTGAAATTTAGATTTAGAAAAAAATAGACAGGGTTAGGTTAAAGCTACTCATAATTTTAAGCACCGTGTTACATCTCAGGATGAAATTTTGGGGCGTTACAAACTTGGTATCTGATCCTAAGGTTTTTAAGAGACCTAGGGAGTCAGACACTCTGCGTTACGTAGATTCCTGATCATAGGTGTGAAGTATGTCATATTTCTGAGAAAGGTGCTACAGGACATTCTTAGGAAATCATCTCTTTCTTTCATGATCTATCGTTCTTACTTTATCTCTATTTGATTTTAACTCGTGCTCTTACATGATAGTTAAATATGTCTCCTCGTTAAGCTAATGCCCGCAGAAATAATAACCAGCAAGCCCAACCCTCTGATCCTCTAAATGAGAATATATCCCATGTTGAGTTTAGGGCTTTCTTTCAGGTGTTGGACCAGGAAGTGTTTGCTAATGTTCATGGTAACCATCAGGCTGCAGTCCCACTTCAGTAGAATGGTGATTTAGCAGTAGCCAGAATCAGAGACTTCATGAGAATGAATCCGCTAGAGTTCTTTGGGACGAAGCCGTGTGAGGACCCACAACTTTATTTAGATGAGGTGAAGAAGATCACCCAAATTATGCATGTTTCTTAAGAGAAAAGTGTAGAGTTTTCATCCTATAGGTTGAAGGATTTAGCGTATAATTGGGTGGTTATATAGAAGAATGGTAGAGGTGAGAATGCAGCTCCTATGAGTTAGCAATTATTTTAAATACATTTCTAGATAGGTTCTTCCCGCGTAAAATGAGAAAAGCTAAGATAGAGGAGTTTGTGAATGAGGCAGGGCTCAATGAAAGTGAAAGAGTACTGCCTTAAGTTCAATCAGCTGTCTAAGTATGCCCCTGATACAATGGCTAATCCTAGGGAAAGTATAAGTAAGTTTGTTACAGGAGTGTCTAGCTTGGTAGTCAAGGAGTGTAGGGCTGCCATGCTTATTGGGGACATGGATCTTTATAAGTTGATGATTCATGCCCAGTAGATCAAGGAAGATAAGTTGAAGGTAAGAGATAGAAGTAATAAGAGGTCTAGAATAGGACAGTTTGAGTATAGACAAACTAGGTCTCAAGGGGAAATCATTCATAATTTATGAATCATTCATCTATGCCAGCACTTTCTTTAGGTTGTTCTCCGGCTCCCAGAGCTAGACAGGAGTAGTGGGGTAAGTTTTCTATGTCCAAATCTCAGAATAGTGTGAGTGAAAGACAGTTATACTCCATGTTCTAAGTATGGTAAAAAGCATTTTGAGAGTGCTTATCTGGACAGAAAGGTTATTATGGTTGTGGTAAGTTGGGTTATAAAATTAGAGAGTGTCCACATGCTAAGTATGGAAATAGAGATATTCGTCCCCAGACTCAGGCTACTAGTACACCCACTCCTTTAGGTCGCCCAGTCCCTCCTCAGGGTGTATCATCCAGTACCGGTGGTGGTCAATACTAGAATCGATTTTATACCTTACCATTCCGTCAGGAGCAGGAGGATTCGCCAGATGTTGTTACTGGTATGCTTCGTATCTTTTATCTTGATGTTTATGTGTTGTTAGACCCTGGGTCGGGTTTCTCTTATGTTACCCCATTAGTTGCAGTAAATTTTGAAATAAGTCCTAAAAAAATTCCTGAGCCCTTCTTGGTTTCTACCCCAGTAGGTAAGTCAGTTGTTGCCAAATAGATCTATAGAAGGTGCCCTATCACTGTCCTTCATAAAATCATGTTAATGGTTGACTTGATCTTATTATTGGTATGGATTTGCTCCATTCCTGTTATGCATATATAGATTGTCTCACCCGAGTGGTGAAGTTTCAATTTCTAGATGAGCCAGTATTTGAGTGGAAAGGTAATTCAATACCTCCCAAGAATCATTTCATATCCTATCTTAAGGCTAGAAAGTTTATTTCTAAAGGGTGCATCAATCATCTAGTTCAGGTCAAAGACACTAAGGCCGAGACTCCAACAGCTCAGTCTGTCAGTATAGTCTATGAGTTTCCTGATGTTTTTCCTAATTGTTGAAAGATTATGATATGAGTATGTTGTATCATCTGGGATAGGCCAATGTAGTGGCAGATGCCCTAAGTATATTGTCTACGAGTAGTGTTGCTTATGTGGAGAATGATAAGAAGGAGTTAGTTCAAGAAGTTTATCGGTTAGATAGGTTGGGTGTTAGATTAGTTGATTTAGCTGAAGAAAATATTTGGGTTCAGAGTAGTTCCAAATCTTCTTTGGTTTCGAAAGTGAAAGAGAAGCAATATAAGGATTCTAGTTTGGTCAAACTGAAGGAGTCAGTTAAAGACCAAAAGGTAGAGGTTTTGTCAGTTAAAGATCAAAAAGTAGAGGTTTTCTCCCAAGTGGAAGATGGTGTGTTGAGGTACCAGAGTAGATTGTGTGTGCCTCGTGTTAATGATTTGAGATAGCGGATTATGGCAGAAGAGCTTGGTGCGCGTTATTCCATTCATCCAGCAGCCACTAAGATGTACCGCGACGTACGAGAAATCTATTAGTGGAGTGGTGAAAAGAAGGATATAGTAGAGTTTGTAGCCAAATGTGCAACTTGTCAACAAGTTAAGGTAGAGCACCAAAGACTTGGTGGTATATTGCAAGAGTTTAGTATCCCCACTTGGAAGTGGGAAGAGGTGAATATGGATTTTGTGACTGGTTTACCCTATTTGCGTCATTAGCATGATTCGATTTAGGTCATTGTAGACAGATTGACTAAATCAACATATTTCTTGCCAGTTCACACATCCTATACAGCTGAAGATTATGCTAAGTTGTATATCAATGAGTTGGTTAGATTGCATGGAGTTCCTCTATCCATCATCTCAGATAGGGGTACTCAGTTTACCTCTCAGTTTTGGAAAGCCTTTCAGAAGGGTCTTGGTACCCAAGTTCATCTTAGTTCATCTTTTCATCCACAGACAGATGGTCAGGCAAAGAAGACCATTCAAACTCTAGAGGATATGTCGATGACATGTGTTCTTGATTTCAAAGGTAGTTGGGATGACAATTTACTATTGATTGAGTTCTCTTATAATAACAGTTATCATGCTGGTATTCAGATGGCTCCATTCGAGGATCTTTATGGGCAGAGATGTAGATCGCTAGTTGGTTAGTTCGAAGTGGGTGAGGCCACTTTGATTGGTCCATACATGGTGTTTGAAGCCGTGGAGAAAGTTTAGTTGATTAGAGAGAGATTGAAAGCAACTCAGAGTCGTTAGAAATCTTATGCAGACGTAAGAAGGAGAGACCTTGAGTTTGAGGTTGATGATCTTGTGTATTTGAAAGTTTCAGCCATGAAAGGGGTGAAGATGTTTGGCTAAAAGGGGAAGCTTAGTCCCCGGTATGTAGGTTCCTTTAAGATTTTGAGTCATATTGGGAAGGTGGCATACGAGCTTGAGCTATCCGCAGATTTAACCTCAGTCCATCCAATTTTCCATGTATCGTAGTTGAGAAAGTGCATGGACGATTCAGCCATTATAGTTCCTGTAGAAAGCATAGATATTCAGAATAGACTTTCTTTTGAAGAAATTCTAGTAGAGATTCTTGATCGTCAGATGCGTAGACTAAGGAACAAAGAAATTACCTTTGTCAAGGTTCTGTGGAGAAATCTGTCCGTTGAGGGTGCTACTTGGGAAGAAGAAGCACACATGCTTACCAATCATCCTCATCTCTTCTCCACGAACTCAGATTTAGCCAAAGGTAATAGTCTTTCTTCATTCAGTTCTTTTCAAGTCTCAGATTCATCTATATAGTTGTTTTCATGTAAATTCATGCACTCGAAGATTAGATCAGTAGCTCAGTATGTTTTAGATTCAGTTTTTCAGATATTTCAGTTGTGCATGATAGCTTATATCCTCAGATTTCTAAGTATTCTCAGCTTAACTATTCATATTTGAGGACGAATGTTCCCAACGGGGAGATATTGTAATACCCCCATACTTTTTCCTAGCTTAAATTCGTTCCTAGAATGTTAAGGGAGAGCTTCAAAAAAATGAATAACTATTATTACATATGGAATTCCAGATTTGGACCCTCCATTGTGTAGATTCTTGAATAATCTTTCCATCTATACCAAATTTGCCTAATTCTGATACTCGGTTGAGAAGTTATGGAAATTTTAGTAAAGTAGTGTACCATATGGCCAACCACCGCATCGCGGAGCTGGTTAAAATCTCAATTATCAAATTTCTGTGGTCCTCCACGATTGCCTCGTATCAAAGAGAGATCCAATTTCTAATTTGGCAATTTTCAGTAGGCCAACGCGATTGTACCGCATCAAGTTGGTTGCCTAATTAGCATTTCTATAGAGCAGCGCGATGGTGGCGCGTCGCGGAGATCTTCTAGTTCCCACTCGTAATTTTCCAGTGAGCCACCGTGATAGTGGCACGTTGCGGTGGCCTTCCAATTCGGAAAAATATTTCTTTTTTCAGTTTCGTTTAAATGTTTTAAAGGGGTATTTTTGTCAATTTACAAGGCCCCAATTCGTCCAAAACAAGGAATTAAACATATTCCAAAGAACTTTATGCCCAATTTCGTCCATTCTCTCTAAAAAAAAGTCCTAGAGCTCCAAAGATTCTTCTCCAAGAAATCAAATTCCACCATCGTTTCTCCAAGAAAGCTGTAGATTGAGGATTCCCAGGATAATATAATCAAGAACTCACCTTCAAGAACTCAAATAAGAATCCAAAATACAAGTTTCTTCATCTAATCATCTACCAAGGTTTGTGGGGTTTATGAACAGCGATCCTCTTTCATCTTTGAGCACAAAACCAAGTTTTAAATACAATTTCATATGATTTTGAATGAATATCCATGAGATTTGAATTAGGGTTCATACCCATTATTGCTATTTGCAAGATTATGAGTTTTTGAGTGATTTTGAAGTTGAATTGCATGACTATTTTCATATTTACATGCCTATTGAAGTAAATTCCAGATTTTGAGATGGATTATCATTGTTTTCATTATCAAGCATGATTATTATGATGTTTTGACATGAACTTTATGCATGGGTTATTAATCCTAAGTTTATATGTTGATATTTCAAGAAAGATTATGCTTTAAGCAGCAGATGGTTAGTTTATTTATAGATGCTCAATAAAGCTTTGATCTTTTGATCCTCAAATAAGTTTTGGAATGAACTTTATAGATTTATTACAAATTACAGAAATCATAAAAGCTTTATATACATATTTACTCAGATAAATGCATAACTGGTTTCAGAATAAACCCTTATGCTAGTTTTTAAAGTGGATTTCCAATAGAATGAGAATATAGATTAAAGGGAGTAGTATTTAGCATCGAGCGGGAAGTGTGGGATTAGCGTGCCCTATCTTCCACAGAACTATGTGGCCAACATAGGTACAGATTATAAGATTATTCCTATTCCAATATGGGTGACAATTATAGATATGATCACTTAGCTCAGGTTATACTCCTTGGCAAGAGTATGACTCCTCTCCCCATCGTGACTCCTTGGTAATTATAGTAAAGACTTTTAGAAAAGAATAATAGAAAAGCTTTTAAAAACTAAGTTTAAAGACTCATAATTTATTCAGATTATGCTTTACAAAAAGATATTAGCTACAGATTTTAGCTTTCAAATTTCAGATATAGAAGTGAGTCCTTTTACACTTAGACAATATGGTTTACATATAGAGCATTAGTGTAGCTTTTAGAACTAAATGTTATGACTTACTAGATTTATAAAGTGTGTTTTGCTATTCATGATTACAGATTTCAGTATTTCAGATATTCCAGCTTGTGTGAGTTATTTACTTTTAGCATTTAATGTTTTACAAATTATGATGATGAGATAGTGTTTTACTTATGCATTTCACCCCCATATACTCAGTACATCCTCAAAGTACTGATCCACATATACGTCTATGTGCTATATTGTCTCATAATATAGGTTCAGGTGCTCAGTATCAGCAGTGTGAGTAGTTCGAGCATATCTATCTACATCCGACAGTTGGTGAGTCCTCATAGTTTGGGGACTTATTCATTTAGATTTTGCAGTTTACTAGTTTATACAATTCAACATTCTTTTCAGACAGTTCGAGTTAGCTGGTGGTTTGTCCTAGTGACTCTCTAGTCATTAGTAGTAGACGCTTGTTAGACTGCTAGATTTGATTCAGACTTACAATATTAATTTTTAGACATTACATTCAGATTATTCTCAGATATTTTAGTTAGACTTCCACATTTAGCAAGATTATATATCTATATTTCCTTTATTATGAGATTTAGATTTAGAAAAAAATAGACAGGGTTAGCTTAAGGCTACTTGTAGTCTTGATCACCGTGTGACATCTCAGGATCAGATTTGGGGGCATTACAAACTTGGTATCTGAGTCTAAGGTTTATAAGAGTCCCAGGGAGTCATACAAGCCGTATTACGTAGAGTCTTGATTATAGGTGTGAAGTACACTATATTTATGAGCAAGAGGGTACTGGACGTTCTTCAGAAATAATCTTTCTTTTATGTTCTATTGTGCTAAAAGTATTTTTATTTTCTTTTAACTTATGCTCTTACATAACAGTTGAATATGCCTCCTCGTCAAGCTAATGCCCACAGAAATGATAACCAGCCACCCTAACCCACCGATCCTCTGAATGAGAATGTATCCCATGCTGAGTTTAGGGATGCCTTTTAGGCGTTTGCCTAGGCAGTGACTGCAAATGTTCAGGGCAACCATCAGGATGTAGTCCAACTTCACCAGAATGGTGATTTACCAGCAGCTAGAATCAGAGACTTCATAAGAATGAATCCGCCAGAGTTCTTCGCGTCGAAGGCGGGTGTGGACCCATAACTTTATTTATATTAGGTGAAGAATATCACCCAGATTATGCATTTTTCTAAAGAGGAGAGTGTAGAGTTGGCATCCTATAGGTTGAAGGATATAACATATGATTGGGTGGTTATATGAAAGAATGGTAGAGGTGAGAATACAGCTCCTATGAGTTGGCAAGTGTTTCAGAATGCATTTCTAGAAAGATTCTTCTTGCGTGAAATGAGAGAAGCTAAGATAAAGGTGTTTGTGAATTTAAGGTAGGGCTCAATGGCAGTGAAGAAGTCCTGCCTTAAGTTCAATCAGTTGTCTAAGTCTGCTCCTGATACGATGGCTAATCCTAGGAAAAGTATGAGTAAGTTTGTTACTAAAGTATCTAGCTTGGTAGTCAAGGAGTGAAGGACTGCGATACTTATTGGGGACATAGTTCTTGCTAGGTTGATGATTCATGCCCAGCAAATCAAGGCAGATAAGTTGAAGGGAAGAGATAGAATTAATAAGAGGGCTAGAACTGGACAGTTTGAGTATAGTCAGACTTGGTCTCAAGGGGGAAATCGTTTGCATTTCAGAATTGTTCGTCTATGCCAGCACCATCTTCAGCTATTTCTCCAGTGCCCAGAGCTAGATAGGAGTAGGGTGTTAAGTCTTCTATGTCCAAATATCAGAATAGTGTGAGTGAAAGGCCCAGTTATCCTCTATGTGCTAAGTGTGGTAATAAGCATCCTGGAGAGTGCTTAGCTGGACAGAAAGATTGTTATGGTTGTGGTAAGTTGGGTCATGAAATTAGAGAGTGTCTGAATGCTAATTAGGGAAACAAAGATATTCATCCCCAGACTCAGGCTACTAGTGTACCCGCTTCTTTAGGTCACCCAGTCCCTCCCCAGGGTGCATCATCCAGTACCTGTGGCGATCAGCGCCAGAATTGATTTTACACTTAACCATTTTGTAAGGAGTATGAGTATTCTCCAGATGTTTTTACTGGTATGCTTCGTGTCTTTCATCTTGATGTTTATATGTTGTTAGATCCTGGGTCGAGTTTCTCTTTTGTGACCCCATTAGTTGCAGTAAATTTTGAAATAAGCCCTAAAAAGATCCTTGAGCCCTTCTTGGTTTCTACCCCAATAGGTGAGTCAGTTGTTGCCAAACAGATCTATAGAAGGTGTCCTATTATTGTCCTTCGTAAATTCATATTAGCAGACTTAATAGAGTTAGATATAGTTGACTTTGATCTTATACTTGGTATGGATTGGCTCCATTCCTGTTATACATCTATAGACTGTAGTCAATGAGTTTCCTGATGTCTTTCCCAAAGATTTGCCAGGGGTACCTTCCGATAAAGAAATAGAATTCGGGATTGACCTTCTTCCAGACACTCAGCCCATCTCTATACCTCCATATCGTATGGCTCCCACCGAGCTTAAAGAGTTATAAGAGCAACTAAAAAATCTTCTAGACAAAGTTTTCATAAGTCCTAGTGTTTCTCCATGGGGCTCTCCCATCCAGATTTGGACCATCCATAGTGTAGATAATTGAATAATCTTTTCATCTACTCTAAATTTGCCTAAATCGATACTCGGTTGAGAAGTTATGTCGATTTTAGTAAAGTAGTGTATCATCTAGTCAACCACCGCATTGCAGAGCTGGTTAAAATCCCAATTGTCAAACCTTCTCTATTGTCCCACATCGCAGAGAGATCCAATTTCTAATTTGGCAATTCCCAGTAGGCCAATGCGATTGTACCGCATCAAGTTGGTGGCCTAATTGGCATTTCTATAGAGCACCGTGATGGTGGCGCGTTGTGGAGATCTTCCAGTTTCCACTCGTCATTTTCCAGTGAGCCACCGCGATAGTGGCGCATTGCGGTGGCCTGCCAATTCGGAAAAATATTGCTTTATTCAGTTCCGATTAAAAATTTTAAAGGGGTATTTTGGTCAATTCCCTATGCCCCAATTTGTACAACACAAGGAATTAAACATATTCCAAAGCACTTTATGCCCAACTTCATCCATTCTCTCTCAAACAAAAATCCTAGAGCTCCAAAGCTTCTTCTCTAAGAAATCAAATTCCACCTTTGTTTCTCCAAGAAAGCTCTAGATTGAGGATTCCCAGGACAATATAATCAAGAACTCACCTTCAAGAACTCAAATAGGAATCCAAAATTCAAGTTTTTTCATCTAATCATCTACCAAGGTATGTGGAATTTATGAACAAGGATCCTCTTTCATCCTTGTGACCAAAACCAACTTTTAAATACAATTTCATATGATTTTGGATGAATATCCATGAGATTTGAATTAGGGTTCTTACCCATTATTTCTATTTGCAAGATTATGTGTTTTTGAGAGATTTTGAAGTTGAATTGGATGACTATTTTCATATTTACATAGCTATTGCAATGAATTCCAGATTTTAAGATGAATTATAATTGTTTTCATTATCAAGCATGATTATTATGATGTTTTGACATGAACTTTATGCATGGGCTATTAATCCCAAGTTTATATGTTGATATTTCAAGAAAGATTATGCTTTAAGCATCAGATGATTAGTTTATTTATAGATTCTCAATAAAGCTTTGATCTTTGATCCTCAGATTAGCGTACCCTATCTTCCACAAAACTACGTGGCCAACGTAGGTACAAATTATCAGATTATTACCATTCCAATATGGGTGACATTTACAGATGTGATCACTTAGCTCAGGTTATACTCCATGGCAAGAGTATGACACCTCTCCCCATCGTGAGTTTTTTTGTTTAGGGGAATGAGACATTGGACTCCGTGTTAGCTCAAATAGTTTATGTCTGTTAGAAGAAACTCCCTAACAGTAAAGACTTTCAGAAAAGAATAACTATAAAACTTTTAGAAAACTAAGTGTAAAGGCTCACAAATTTATTTTGATTATGCTTTACAGAAAGACATTTGCTACAGATTTCAACTTTCGGATTTTAGATATAGAAGTGACTCCTTTTATACTTAGACAATATGATTTACAGACAGAACATTAGTTCAGCTTTTAGAACTAAATGTTATGACTCATTAGATTTATAAAGTGTGTTTTGCTATTCATGATTACAGATTTCAGTATTTCATATATTCCAGCTTGTGTAAGTCATTTACATTTAGCATGCATTGTTTTACAAATTATGATGATGAGATAATGTTTTACTTATGCATTTCACCCCCATATAATCAGTACATCCTCAAAGTACTGATCCACATATATGTCTATATGCTACATTATCTCATAATGTAGGTTCAGGTGCTCAGTATCAACAACGTGAGTAGTTTGAGCATTTCCATCTACATCTGATAGTTAGTGAGTCCTCATAGTTCGGGGACTTATTCATTCAAATTTTGTAGCTTATTAGTTTATATGATTCAATATTCTTTTCTGACAGTTCGAGTTAGCTGGGGATTTGTCCCAGTGACTCTCTAGTCATTAGTAGTAGAGGCTTGTCAGACTGCGAGATTTGAGTAAGACTTACAGTATTGATTTTCAAATATTACATTCAGATTATTCTCAGATATTTTAGTCAGATTTCCATATTTAGCAAGATTATACATCTATATTTCCTTTATTATGAGATTTAGATTTAGAAAAAAACAGAGATGGTTAGCTTTTGGCTACTCGTGGCCTTGAGCATCGTGTGAAATCTCGAGATCAGATTTTGAGTCATTACAAACTTGGTATTAGAGCTTAAGGTTTATAATAGTCCTAGGAAGCCAGACAAGCTGTGTTACATAGAGTCTTGATCATAGGTGTGAAGCGCACCACATTTATGAGCAAGAGGGTATGGGACATTCTTAGGAAATCATCTCTTTCTTTCATGATCTATCATGCTTACAGTATCTCTATCTTTTTTTAACTCGTGCTCTTACATAACAATTGAATATGCCCCCTTGCCAAGCTAATACGTGCAGAAATGATAACCAACCACCCCATCCAGCCGATCCTCTGAATAAAAATGTATCCCATGCTAAGTTTAGGGCTGCCTTTTAGGCGTTGGCCCAGGAAGTGACTGCTAATGTTTAGGGCAACCATCAGGATTTAGTTCCACTTCAGCAGAATGGTTATTTAACAGTAGCCTGAGTCAGAGACTTCATAAGAATGAGTTCTTTGGGTCGAAGGCGAGTGAGGACCCACAACTTTATTTAGATGAGGTGAAGAAGATCACCCAAATTATCATGTTTCTGAAGAGGAGAGTGTAGAGTTGGTATCCTATAGGTTGAAGGATGTAGAGTATGATTGGGTGGTTATATGGAAGAATGGTAGAGGTGAGAATGTAACTCTTATAGTTGGCAAGTATTTCAGAATACATTTCTAGACATGTTCTTCCCGCCTGAAATAAGAGAAACAAAGATAGAGGAGTTTGTGAATTTGAGACAGGGCTCAATGAAAGTAAAAGAGTACTGCCTTAAGTTTAATCAGTTGTCAAAGTATGCCCCTGATACGATGGCTGATCCTAAGGCAAGTATGTGTAAGTTTGTTACTGGAGTGTCTAGCTTGGTAGTCAAGGAGTGTAGGACTGCCATGATTATTGGGGACATAGATCTTGCTAGGTTGATGATTCATGCCAAGTAGATTGAGGCCGAGAAGTTTAAAGGAAGATATAGAAGTAATAAGAGGGCTAGAACAAGACAATTTGAGTATAGATAGACTAGGTCTCAAGGGGAAATCATTTGCAGTTTTAGAATCATTTGTCTATGCCAGCACCATCTTCAGTTAGTTCTCCCGCGCCCAGAGCTAGACAAGAGCAGTGGGGTAAATCTTCTATGTAAAGATATCAGAATAGTGTGAGTGGAAGGCCCAATTATCCTCCATGTACTAAGAGTGGTAAGAATCATCCTAGAGAGTGCTTAGCTAGATAAAAAGGTTTTTATGGTTGTGGTAAGTTGGGTCATGGAATTATAGAGTGTTCACATGCTAAGCAGGAAAATAGAGATGTTCATCCCCAGACTCAGTCTACTAGTGCACCCGCTCTTTTAGGTCGCCCAGTTCCTCCTCAGGCTGCATCATCCAGTACCGGTGGCGACTAGTGCCAGAATTGGTTTTATGACTTACCATTTCGTAAGGAGTAGGAGGATTCTCCATATGTTTTTACTGGTATGCTTTGTGTCTTTCATTTTGATATTTATGTGTTGTTAGACCCTGGGTCGAGTTATTCTTTTATGATCCCATTAGTTGCAATAAATTATGAAATAAGTCCTAAGAAGATCCTGAGCCCTTCTTGGTTTCTACCATAGTAGGTGAGTCGGTTGTTGCCAAGCAGATCTATAGAAGGTGTCCTATCATTTTCCTCCATAAAATCATGTTAGCAGACTTAATAAAGTTGGATATGGTTAAGTTTGATCTTATTCTTGGTATGGATTGGCTCCATTCCTGTTATACATCTATAGATTGTCGCACCTGAGTGTTGAAGTTTCAATTTCCAGTTGAGCCAGTCTTTGAGTTGAAAGGTAATTCAGTATCTCCCAAGAGTCATTTCATATCCTATCTTAAGGCCAGAAAGTTGATTTCTAATGGGTGTATCTATCATCTAGTTCGGGTCAAAGACACTAAGTTTGAGACTGCAACAGTGTAGTCAGTCTGTGTGGTCAATGAGTTTCATGATGTCTTTTCCGAAGATTTGCCAGGTGTACCTCTCGATAGGGAAATAGAATTTGGGATTGACCTTCTTCCAGACACTCAGCCAATCTCAATACCTCCATATTATATGGCTCCCGCCGAGCTTAAAGCGTTATAAGAGCAACTCAAAGATCTTCTAGATAAAGGTTTCATAAGGCCTAGTGTTTATCCATGGGGCTCTCCTGTCCTATTAGTGCAAAATAAAGATGGTTCTTTGTGTATGTGCATTGACTATCGCCAGCTGAATAAAGTTATAGTCAAAAATAAATATCCTCTTCCTAGAATTAATGACTTATTTGATCAACTCCAAGGTGCAAGTTATTTCTCAAAGATAAACCTTAGATCCAGCTGTCATAAGCTTAAAGTAAGGGAATGTGATATTCCAATGATAGCTTTAAGAATTCATTATGGTCATTTTGAGTTTCTAGTTATGTCTTTCAGGATGACAAATGCCCCAACAACCTTCATGGACTTGATGAACAGAGTGTTCAAATAGTATCAAGACAGGTTTGTCATAGTAATTATCGATGATATTCTTGTGTACTCTTGTAGTGAGGATGATCATGCAGGCCATATTAGAATTGTGTTACAGACTCTTAGAGATCACCAATTGTTTGCCAAATTCAGCAAGTGCAAATTTTGGCTTGGTCAGTAGCTTTCCTTGGTCATATCATTTCCAGTGAGGGTATTAGAGTTGATCCCCAAAAGATAAGCTGTAAGAAATTGGCCTAGACCTATCTCTCCATCAGATATTAGGAGTTTCTTGGGTTTAGCTGGTTATTACAGACATTTTGTTGAGGGTTTCTCATATATTGCATCTCCTATGTCTAGATTGACTCAAAAGAAATTAAAGTTTTAGTGGTTAGATTTCCATGAGAAGAGTTTTCAGGAGTTAAAGACTCGACTCACTTTAGCCCCAGTGTTAGCGTTACCTGATGGTACAAATGGTTTTGTTGTTTATTATGATGCCTCTAGAGTTGGTTTGGGTTATGTGTTGATGTAGAGAGGTAAGGTCATAGCCTATGCCTCTAGACAACTTAAACCTCACGAAAAGAGCTACCCAACCCAAGATCTTGAGTTAGCTACTGTTATATTTGCTTTGAAAATTTAGAGATATTATTTGTATGGGGTGCATGTTGATGTGTTTATGGATCACAAAGAGAAGGTGGTTAGAATTGTTGAAAGATTATGATATAAGTGTGTTATATCATCCGGGAAAGGACAATGTAGTGGAAGACACCCTAAGTAGACTGTCTATGGGCAGTGTTGCTCATATGGAGAATGATAACAAGGAGTTAGTTTAGGAAGCTCATCATTTAGATAGGTTGGGTGTTAGATTGGTTGATTCAGCTGAAGGAAACATTTGTGTTCAGAGTAGTTCTGAATCTTCTTTGGTTTCAGAAGTGAAACAGAAGAAAGATAATGATTCTAGTTTGGTCAAACTAAAGGAGTCAGTTAAAGACCAAAAGGTAGAGATTTTATCCCAAGAGGGAGATGGTGTGTTGAGGTACTGAAGTAGATTGTGTGTGCGTTGTGTTGATGATTTAAGACAATGGATTATGGCAAAAGCGCATGGTGGGCATTATTCCATTCATCCAAGAGCCACCAAGATATACCGTGACTTGCGAGAAATCTATTGGTGGAGTTGTATGAAGAAATATATAGCAGAGTTTGTAGCCAAGTGTACAACTTGTCAATAGATTAAGGTAGAGCATCAAAGACCTGGTGGTATGTTGCAAGAGTTTGGTATCCTCACTTGGAAGTGGGAAGAGGTGAATATGGATTTTATGACTGGTTTACCCCATTCGCATCATCAACATGATTTGATTTGGGTCATTGTAGACAGATTGACTAAGTCAGCGCATTTCTTGCCAGTTCACACGTCCTATACAACTAAAGATTATGTTTAGTTGTATATCAGAGAGTTGGTTAGATTGCATGGAGTTCCTCTGTCCGTCTTCTCAGATAGGGGTACTCAGTTTACCTTTCAGTTTTGGAAAGCCTTTCAGAAGGGTCTTGGTAGCCAAGTTCATCTTAGTTCAGCTTTTCATCCGCAGGCAGATGGTCAGGCAGAAATGACCATTCAGACTCTAGAGGACATGTCGATGTTATTTGTTCTTGATTTCAAAGGTAGTTGGGATGACTATTTGCCGTTGATTGAGTTCGCTTATAATAACAGTTATCATGCTAGTATTCAGATGGCTCCATTCGAGGCTCTTTATGGGCGGAGATGTACATCGCCAGTTGGCTGGTTCAAAGTGGGTTAGGCCGCTTTGATTAGGCTAGAAAAGGTGTTTGAAGCCATGGAGAAAGTTCAATTGATTAGAGAGAGATTGAAAGTATCTCAGAGTCATCAGAAATCTTATGCAGACCTAAGAAGGAGAGACCTTGAGTTTGAGGTTGATGATCTTGTGTATTTGAATGTTTCATCCATAAAAGGGGTAAAGATATTTAGCAAAAAAGGGAAGCTTAGTCCCCGGTATATAGGCCCCTTATGGATTTTGAGTCGTATTGGGAAGGTGGAATACGAGCTTGAGCTACCCGCAGATTTAAACTCAGTTTATTTAGTGTTCCATGTATCCTTGTTGAGGAAGTGCATGTACGATTTAGCCATTATAGTTCCTCATGAAAGCATAGATATTCAGAATAGCCTTTCTTATGAAGAATTCTAGTAGAGATTCTTGATCGTCATATCCGTATACTAAGGAACAAAGAAGTTCCCTTGGTCAAGGAACAAAGAAGTTCCCTTGGTCAAGGTTCTGTAGCAAAATTAGTCCGTTGAGGGTGCTACTTGGGAAGCAGAAGCACACATGCGTACCAAGTATCCTTATCTCTTCTCCCCGAACTCAGATTCAGCCGAAGGTAATAGTTTTCCTTCATTCAGTTCTTTCCAAGTCTCAGATTCAGCAATATAGTTGTTTTCATGTAAATTCCTGCTCTCACAGATCAGATCAATAGCTTAGTATGTTTTAGATTTAGTCTTTTAGATATTTCAGTTTTGCATGATAGCTTATAGCCTCAGATTTCTCAGTATTCTTAGCTTAACTAGCCACATTCAAGGACAAATATTCCCAAGGGAGAGATATTGTAATACCCCATACTTTTTTCTAGCTTAAATTCATTTCTAGAATATTAAGGGTGAGCTTCAAAAAATGAAAAACTTTTATTACATATGGAATTTTACGGATTTGGATCTTCCATTGTGTAGATAATTGAATAAGATTTCCATCTATACCAAATTTGCCTAAATCCAATATTTGGTTGAGAAGTTATGGCAATTTTAGTAAAGCAGTGTACCATCTGGGCAACCACCGCATCGCAGAGCTGGTTAAAATCCCAGTTGTTAAATTCTAGTGGACCTCGGCGATTTCCCCACATCGTGGAGAAGTCCAATTTCCATTTTGGAAATTTCCAGTAGGCCAACGCGATTGTACTGCATCGCGTTGGTGGCCTAATTGGAGTTTCTATAGAGCACCGCGATGGTGGTGCATCGTGGAGATCTTCCAGTTCCCACTTGTCATTTTCTAGTGAGCCACCGCAATAGTGGCGCGTCGTGGTGGCATGCCAATTTGAAAAAAATATTACTTTTTCTAGTTTCGATTAAAAGTTTAAAAGGGGTATTTTGGTCAATTCCAAGGCCCCAATTCATCCAAAACAAGGAATTAAACATATTCCAAAGAACTTTATGCCCAATTTCATCCATTCTCTCTTAAATAAAAACCCTAGAGTTCCAAAGCTTCTTCTCCAAGGAATCAAATTCCAACATTGTTTCTCCAAGAAAGCTCTAGATTGAGGATTCCCAAGACAATATAATCAAGAACTCATCTTCAAGAACTCAAATAGGAATCCAAAATTCAAGTTTTTTCATCTAATCATCTACTATGGTATGTGGGGTTTATGAACAAGGATCCTTTTTCATCCTTGTGCCCAAAACCAAGTTTTAATTTCAATTTATATGATTTTGAATGAATATCCATGAGATTTGAATTGGGGTTCATACCCATTATTGCTATTTGCAAAATTATGAGTTTTTGAGAGATTTTGAAGTTGAATTACATGACTATTTTCATATTTAGATGCCTATTACAGTAAATTATAGATTTTGAGATGAATTATCATTGTTTTCATTATCAAGCATGATTATTATGATGTTTTGACATGAACTTTATGCATGGGTTTTTAATCCCAAGTTTATATGTGGATATTTCAAGAAAGATAATGCTTTAAGCATCAGATGATTAGTTTATTTATAAATTCTCAATAAAGCTTTGATCTTTGATGCTCAGATAAGTTTTGGAATCCATTTTATAGATTTATTATAGATTATGGAAATTAGAACAACTTTATTAACATATTTAATAAGATAAATGCATAATTGGTTTCAGAATAAACCTTTATGCTAGTTTTTAAAGTGGATTTCCAATAGAATGAGCATACAGATTAAAGGGAGTAGTATTTAGCTCCGAGTGGGAAGTGTGGGATTAGCGTGCCCTATCTTCCACAGAACTACATAGCCAACGTAGGTACAAATTATCAGATTATTCCTATTCCAATATGGGTGATAGTTACAGATGTGATTACTTAGCTTAGGTTATACTCCTTGGGAAGAGTATGACACTTCTCCCCATCGTGAGGTTTTCCCCTTAGGGGAATAAGACGTTGGACTCCATGTTAGCTCACATGGTTTATGTCGATTAGAAGAACATCCCTAACTGTAAAGACTTTCAGAAAAGAATAACAAAAAATACTTTTGGAATACTAAGTGTAAAGGCTCATGAATTTATTCAAATTATGCTTTATAGAAAGATGTTAGCTACAGATTTTAGCTTTCAGATTTCAGATATAGAAGTGAGTCCTTTTACACTTAGACAGTATCATTTATAGACTGAACATTAGTACAACTTTTTGAACTAAATGTTATGACTCACTAGATTTATAAAGTGTGTTTTGCTATTCATGAGTACAGATTTCAGTATTTTAGATATTCCAGCTTATGTGCGCCATTTACATTTAGCATGCATTGTTTTACAAATTATGATGATGAGATAATATTTTACTTATGCATTTTACCCCCATATACTTAGTACATCCTTAAAGTAACTTTCCACGTATACGTCTATGTTCTACATTGTCTCATAATGTAGGTTCACGTGCTCAGTATCAGTAGTGTGAGTAGTTTGAGCATTTCCAGTTACATACGATAGTTGGTGAGTCCTTATAGTTCGGGGACTTATTCATTCAGATTTGTTAGCTTACTAGTTTATATGATTCAACATTCATTTTAGAAAGTTAGAGTTAGCTGGAGGTTTGTCCTAGTGACTCTTTAGTCATTAGTAGTAGAGGCTTGTCAGACTGCTAGATTTGATTTGGACTTATAGTATTTATTTTCAGACATTACATTTAGATTATTCTCAGATATTTTAGTCAGATTTTCGCATTTAGCAAGATTATACATCTATATTTCCTTTATTATGAGATTTAGATTTAGAAAAAAGAAGACAGGGATAGCTTAAGGCTACTCATAATCTTGAGCATCGTGTGACATCTCGGTATCAAATTTCGGGGTGTTACAATCTTAGTATAAGTATCTAAGGTTTATAAGAGTCCTAGGGAGTCAGATAAGTCGCGTTACATAGAGTCTTGATCATAGGTGTGAAGCATGCCATATTTATGAGAAAGATTCTACGGGATGTTCTTAGGAAATCATCTCTTTCTTTCATGATCTATCGTGCTTACAATATCTCTATCTACTTTTAACTCAAGCTCTTACGTGACAGTTGTATATGCCTCTTCGTCAAGCTAATACCCACAGAAATGATAACCATCCACCCCAGCCTGCCGATCCTCTAAATAAGAATGTATCCCATGCTGAGTTTAGGGCTGCCTTTCAAGCGTTAGCCCAGGCAGTGACTGCTAATATTCAGGGCTACCATCAAGATACAGTCCCACTTTAGCAGAATGCTGATTTTGCAGTAGCCAGAATTAGAGACTACATGAGAATGAATTCTTCAGAGTTCTTTGGGTTGAAGGTGGGTTAGGACCCGTAACTTTATTTCAATAAGGTGAAGAGTATCACCCATATTATGCATATTTCTAAAGAGAAGTGTGTAGAGTTGGCATTCTATAGGTTGAAGGATGTAGCGTATAATTGGGTGGTTATATAGAAGAATGATAGAGGTGAGAATGCAACTCCTATAAGTTGGCAAGTATTTTAGAATACATTTCTAGATAGGTTCTTCCTGTGTGAAATGAGAGAAGCTAAGATATAAAAGTTTATGAATATGAGGCAGGGCTCAATGACAGTGAAAGAGTACTACCTTAAGTTCAATCAGTAGTCTAAGTATGCCTCTGATACGATGGCTAATCCTAGTGAAAGTATGAGTAAGTTTGTCACAGGAGTGTCTAGCTTGGTAGTCAAGCAGTGTAGGATTACCATGCTTATTGGGGTCATGGATCTTTCTAGGTTGATGATTCATGCCCAGTAGATCGAGGCAGAGAAGTTGAAGGCAAGAGATAGAAGTAATAAGAGGGCTAGAACTGGATAGTTTGAGTATAGCCAAACTAGGTCTCAAGAGGGAAATCATTCGCAGTTTTAGAATTGTTCGTCTATGCCAGCACTATCTTCTGCTAGTTCTTCCACTCCCAAAGCTAGACAGAAGCAGTGGGGTAAGTCTTTTATGTCCATATCTTAGAATAGTATGAGTGAAATACCCAGTTATCCTCCATGTGCTAAGTGTGGTAAGAATCATCTTGGAGAGTGCTTAGCTGGACAGAAAGGTTATTATGGTTGTGGTAAGTTGGGACATGAAATTAGAGAGTGTTTGCATGCTAAGCAGGGAAACAGAGATGATCGTCCCTAGACTCAGGCTACTAGTATACCCGCTTTGTTAGGTCACCCATTGCCTCCTCAGGGTGCATCATCTAGTACCGGTAGTGGTCAGCGCAAGGATCTATTTTATGCCTTACTCTTTCATCAGGAGCAGGAAGATTCGCCAGATGTTATTACTGGTATTCTTCGTGTCTTTCATATTGATGTTTATGTGTTGTTAGACCCTAGGTTGAGTTTCTCTTATGCGACCCCATTAGTTTCAGTAAATTTTAAAATAAGTCCTAAAAAGATCCCTGAGCCTCTCTTAGTTTCTACCCAAGTAGGTGAGTCAGTTGTTGCCAAACAGATCTATAGAAGGTGTCCTATCACTTTCCTTCATAAAATTATGTTAGCAGACTTAATAGAGTTAAATATGGTTGACTTTGATCTTATTCTTGGTATGAATTGGCTCTTTTCCTACTATGCGTCTATAGATTATCGGACCCGAGTGGTGATGTTTAAGTTTCCAGATGAGCCAGTCTTTGTGTGGAAAGTTAATTTAGTATCTACCAAGAGTCATTTCATATCCTATCTTAAGGCCAGAAAGTTCATTTCTAAAGGGTGTGTCTATTATCTAGTTTGGGTCAAAGACACTAATTCTGAGACTCCAATAGTTTAGTCAGTCAGTGTAGTCAATGAGTTTATTGATGTTTATTCCCAAAGATTTGCCAGGGGTACCTCCCGATAGGAAAATAGAATTCGGGATTGACCTTCTTTCAGACACTTAGCCCATCTCAATACCGCCATATGTTATAGCTCCCATCGAGCTTAACGAGTTAAATAAGAAACTCAAAAATCTTCTAGCTAAAGGTTTCATAAGGCCTAGTGTTTCTCCATGGGTCTCTCCCGTCCTATTCGTGTGAAAGAAAAATGGTTCTTTGCATATGTGCATTGAATTTCGTCCGCTGAATAAAGTTACAGTAAAAAAAAATATCCTCTTCCTAAAAATGATGACTTATTTAATCAACTCCAAGGTGCAAGTTATTTCTAAAAGATAGACCTTAGATCTGGCTATTATCATCTTAAAGTAAGGGAATGTGATATTCGAAAGACAACTTTCAGAACTCGTTATGGTTATTTTGAGTTTTTAGTCATGTCTTTTGGGTTGACAAATACCCTAGCAACCTTCATGGACTTGATTAAAAGAGTGTTCAAACAGTATCAGGACATGTTTGTCATAGTATTTATTGATGATATTCTTATCTACTCTCGTAGTGAGGATGATCATGCAGGCCATCTTAGAATTGTGTTACAGACTCTTAGAGATCACCAGTTGTTCGCCAAATTCAGTAAGTGCAAATTTTGGCTAAGGTCAGTAGCTTTCCTTGGTCATATCGTTTCCACTGAGGGTATTAGAGTTGATCCGCAAAATATAGAAGGTGTAAGAAATTGGCCTAGACCTATCTCTCCATCAGACATTAGGAGTTTCTTGGGTTTAGCTAGTTATTACAGATATTTTGTTGAGGGTTTCTCATCTGTTGTGTCTCTTATGTCTAGATTAAATCAAAAGAAAGTTAAGTTTCAGTGGTCAGATTCCCGTGAGAAGAGTTTTCAGGAGTTGAAGACTCGACTCACTTCAGCCTCAGTGTTAGCATTACCTGATGGTACAGATGGTTTTTTGGTTTCTATTGATTCCTCTAGATTTGGTTTGGGTTGAGTGTTGATGCAAAGAGGTAAGTTCATGGCCTATGCCTCTAGACATTTAAGCCTTACGAAAAGAACTACCCGACCCATGATCTTAAGTTAGCTACTATTGTGTTTGCTTTGAAAATCTGGAGACATTAATTGTATGGGGTGCATGTTGATGTGTTTACGGATCACAAAAGCTTGCAGTATGTGTTTACCCAGAGGGAGTTAAATATTTGGCAGAGAAGGTGGTTAGAATTATTGAAAGATTATGATATGAGTGTGTTGTATCATCCGAGAAAGGCCAATGTAGTGGCATACACCCTTAGTAGATTGTCTATAGGCAGTATTGCTTATGTGGAGAATGATAAGAAGAAGTTAGTTTGGGAAGTTCATCGGTTAGCTAGGTTGGGTGTTAGATTGGTTGATTCAGCTGAAGGAAATGTTTGGGTTCAGAGTAGTTCTGAATCTTTTTTGGTTTCGAAAGTGAAAGAGAAACAAGATAAGGATTCTGTTTGGTCAAACTGAAGAAGTCAGTTAAAGACCAAAAGGTAGCGGTTTTATCCCAAGGGGGTAGATGGTGTGTTGAGGTACTAGAGTATATTGTGTGTGCCTTGTGTTGATAATTTGAGATTGTGGATTATGGAGGAAGTGCATGGTGCATGTTATTCCTAGTTTGAGTCTTACACATATGATACTAAAAACCAGTTTGAGTCCGACATTTATGATTCACTTATTATATTAAGGAGTTGGTTTAATTTAGGTATTATGGTATGAAATGATTAACAAATATGTTGTCAGTGGTTGGTGACTTTATAATTAGTATTATCGGTATTCCTCTCTTGATTCATCAATCAGGCTTATGAGGGCTTGGTAGGGTTATTTCCTCATGTTTGTGCCTTCTGGGTTTATGGGACCCAATTAGTCTATAGTTAGTTTGTTTTCTTTTTAATATTATTTACCTTGTTATTTATTATTTGTCAACTGGAGTACTATTTCAAGTTTTCCCTTTTATCCCTGACTTTAGTTTACAGTCTCGCATTTTATTATGCCTTTCTTATAATTTAGCTAGTCGACCGATTATTCCTTTTGATCACCCATTATTTTGGTACCGTAGTACACTTCTACATTTTTTTGATGTAGATTCGAGTACTTGTTGTCATTGCTGATATACTATCTCGAGCATAGTCAAAGTTCAATGATAAAGCGAGCTTTTGGAGCTGGAGCTGATTCTCTCTCCTGCTATTTTGGACAATCTTTACATTTGAGGCTATTTATGTATTAATACTATTAGTACTTTTATTATTTTGATTAGTGGATCTTGCACCGACCTTACAAGATCGTGGGACACTCTTTTGCTATTTTCTCTCACTTATCTATATGTATGCTATCATACTTATATTTTATCACCCACAATCTATTTTTATGCTTAATCTTGGTATTTAATATACCTTCCACCAACTAGCCTATTACTTGTCATTTTGGGCTACAATTTGGCGTACCTACTAATGGATTAAAGTAAATGCCTTCATGACTTGTGATATTGGGTTGTGGAAATTTTTTATTAGAGCTTAGGTTTACTGGTATTGTTGGTACAAGAGAAAGTGTCTGGTAGAGTCCCGCGGATCGGAACTTTGATGTCCATTTCTTATCTTTGGTATGCTATAAGACATTGAACTTTACTTTCTTCATTCATTTCATGGGTTGAGTTTGTGTTGGTTTATAAAATCTACATTGTTTCACTCTATCATAGATGGTTAGGATGCGACCTGCAATGACTAGAGATGTGGACCCCGAGTCCGCGACTAGTTCTCCTACTAGAGGTTGTAGATGACCTAAAGAATGAGGTTAGGAAAGAACTACATCTCTAGCATGGGTTTTAGATAGGGAGACTTTATCAGATACTATTATTGCTCCGCACCAGAGGTTCTGCCACTCTAGCCATTAGTGGGCCAGTGGGCAGCCCAGGCTCTACCATGGTTTATTTCTTCTTTATTGCTCAGAGATTCCTTAGTTTAGTTGTTGGGTTCAGTTAGGTTTTTTGTTGAGGTTTTTGATTATACCTAGACTATAAAAGAGATGTATCATGAATCCCAAGGGGTAAGTGATAAGAAGCCACATCACCAGGGTGTTTTAATGGGAGCCAGAGTGGATCATAGTTCAAAGGCTGAGGTTCTCAGAGTAGGTACACTCTACATTATTCCTATCAGCAGGAGGGTTAGGCTAGTAGGACTGTTCATACCACACTTTAGATTATGGATAGAGCTCAGTTCAATTATAGTGGGTCAAGCAACATCCAGTCTTTGAGAAGCGCATATTCTGGATTTTCTAGACAAGGTGGCTATTTTGATTTTAGATAGATCTTTCGGACACAGTGAAATGCTTGAGGTATGCTATAATTATGGGTTCGTTAGCTCTTATTCTAGAGTATCTATGATATGGGGCAATAGTCCTTATAACATAAAGTGCTTAGTCGATTAGGGCAGTGCCACCCTCAACTAGAAGTTGTACGTAAGGTTATTAAGCAAGTCCAAAATATTCTCAAAGAGGTCCATAGGTAGGTAGTGTAGGTGGTCGGTCAGGCACCCAGTCAAGTGGTGGGCATGGTTATTTGTATGCTGTACCTTGTAGACCATAGGCAGAGTCATTTTATGCTATTATTATAGGTATTATTTTAGTATGCTGTCAATCAACTATTGCTTTATTTGATCTGAGATCCACTTATTCATATGTGTTTTATTATTATGCACCACGATTAGAGTTGTCTTAAGAGTTTTTATCTGTGCCATTGCGTGTATCTACTCCCATGGGTGATTCTTTAATAGTGGATCAAGTTTATAGATCATGTGTTGTGACTATTTGAGAGTATGATAGTCAGGATGATCTTGATGTGTGGACTTTAATGCGATTCCAGCATGGATTGATTATCTCATTATCATGTCATCTTAGATTATTTTGCCAAGACCGTTACCTTAGCTATGCCTAGCATACCTTCAATTGTGTGGCAGGGTTCTATTAGTCGCACACCGACAAAGATTATTTCTTATGTCCAGGCTAGGAGATTTATAATCAAGGGGTTGCTAGTCTTATATTTCTTATATTCATGATGTGAGTGCGAAGAGTCTATCACTTGATTCTGTTTCTATAGTCTATGATTTTTCCAATACTTTTTCTACTGATCGACCTGGCTTTCCTCTTGAGTGTGATATTGAGTTCATTATCGATCTTGAGTCGGGCACCCAACCTATGGCACCCTACCATATGGATCCTACCTAGCCTAAGAAGCTGAATTCTCAGCTTTAGGATATTTTGGCTATGGGTTTCATTAGGTTGAGTATATCTCCTTGGGATTCTCCTGTCTTGTTCATGAAAAGAAATGGTTCTATACGTACATTCATCGACTATAAGATGGTGAATAAGGTGACAGTGAATAATAAGTATCCTATCCTCGTATTGATAACCTTTTTGACTAGCTTTAGGGAGCGGAAATTTTTTCTAAGATTTACTTGATATCCAATTACCATTAGTTGAGAATTCAGGCAGAGGATATACCTGACAGCCTTCAGGACTCAATATACCATTATGAGTTCCTGGTGATATTTTTGTGTTGACCAATTGTAGCGACCCTCCAGGATATTTACTCTATTTCCTCTCACTTTTGACATTTAGAGCTTTTCCATAGCTGCCTCATGTCATTTATGACTTGCTAGAACTGATAGTTTGGTTATCGGGTAGCCCATTTGTTTTTTAGAGCTAATTCTCTGTTTTGAAGTCTAAATTGACTACCAGGCAAAAACTTCAGCCAAACAACCTTGTATTGCAATTCTGATAGTTCCAACAACTTTGGAATGCCAATTCTTAGTTAGGTGGACCCTTGGTTTGGGTCCTGAGGCTTCTAGACTCATTTTAGGCTATTGGACAAAAGTTAAGAAAAATGGCACATAGGTGTGGGACCCATTTTTAATCAAAATGACCTCATATGGAAATTTTGATTATTCCATTGAGTTCGAAACATAAAATTTAATAGGTTAGCATAGTTCGTTGGCGTATAAGAGATTCCGGATGAATCCCGAGGGGTTGGCAGACCAAGTCTCAGCTAGTGCACCGCTTAACTGCCCTTTTGGGCCGCTTAAGTGAAGGGGCCTCTAAAGCAGCCGACCCATCTCATAAGAGATAGAGTTGTCCCAGTGGAGGTTCGATTACACGAAACCCCTAATACTTAAGCAGTAGCCACTAAGGCAGTGAGGGACCATTTAAGCGGTAACCGTGCAGACTCTAGATGTCGCTTAAGCGACTCTAGGTCTCTTAAGTGGTACCCAAATACCTGGGAAGGGTATAAAAACACCACTTAGCCTGTTTTTCCAATTCTTCATCCATTCTCAAGAATATTGAATCCTAAAAAGTGGGAAAACTTGGGAGAATCATTTGTGGGTGAATTTGGAGCTATGGTGAAGTTAATTACACATTTCTTCTTTGAATTAGTGGTAAGCTTCCGTTAATTTCTTGGTTTATTCTCTATCTTTTTCTTAAATCCCTAAAATCTTTGTGGCTTAATTGTAGAACCATTACATCTCAACATTTATCCTTTTTAGGGTAAATATTTCTTGAGCATAGAGGGACATTTTGTAGGTTTCAAAAGTGCAATTCGTAAATAGGCCCCACATGAGATTTTTACATAATTTTAGACCTGAAGCACAATATTAAAATATGGATATCATTGTTCTCATTTTGATGAGTAGATTGTGATTTTGATAGCTGGCATCTTGCAAAAACTTCTCGTAAGAGGAAATCAGTGGTTTAGAGGATTCTTTGGGGTTTTCTTTGGCGTCCAAGTAGGCTAGGTTTACCTTCTTAATAGATTGAGCTAATTCATAGTATAATTATTATATTATTTTTGATATGGGATGATATTTAGGTATTGGAAACATGATTGGTATGATTAGTCTTATTTGGACTGTTTAGACTATCTTGGAACCGTAATCTAGCTGAAATTGCCTTAACTTCTCATGTTTTAGGTGGAATTGACCTAGTTGCTCATGTTTTAGGTGGGACTAACTTAGTTTCTTATGTTTTAGGAAGAATTTTTATCATAGGGATAATTTTGGCTTACTTAACATCTACAAATGAATTTAGATACCTTAACCTTCACCGGGGTAGAATTTGCCAAAAAATATATTTCAGGGATTAGAAGTGCGCCTCTTCCGCCCTCCTTAGGCTGAGACTTGTGTTAGCTTTCAAATACTTATTTACCCATTTTGAACCCTTATTAATGATTCTTTTGGGACTTTGAGGAGATTGATACTTAATGAGTATGCTAGTTTGGTTTAAGGAGTTGGTGCTAATTCTACATAAAATTTGATGGTTTATTCATATACTTTACTTATATGGTTTATTTATATGTCTTATGGATATGTATTATTGGTGTGATTTATGGATATGTTTTATTTACATGAGTTTCAGTTCAAGTTCAGCAATTGTTAATGACATTGCTACTATGAGTTTCGATTCGAGTCCTGCAAATGATGTTACGATGTTGATATTATTAAGGATGATATGAGTTCTGATTTGAGTTTGACATTAGGAGTTGGGAATGATATGATACAGTATGGATGGTTTGATGGTTATATCTGATATTCGATAGAGTTATGGATCTTTGGTTATTTATTTTCCTTGATTGTACCCTCTGGGCTTTGGGGGTCATGTTGGGTTATTTATTTTTCTGTACTTGTTGGGTTTGAGGGCCAATTAAGTAGTTATAATTGTGTGATCTTTACATTTCTATTATGTATTTATTTTATTTATTAATGCACAACAGTGTTGGAGCTTATTTCCAGGTTTGTCATATTACCTTGACTTAGTTTATTTATCTTATATCTTGTCATATTTATATCATGACTTATCTCATTCGATCTATGATGCAAACTAAGTACCCGTGGTTTTGGTACCCATACTATAATTTTGTACTTTTTTGGTGCAGATCCAAGTACTAGTAGTCGTCGCTGATGCTATGCTCATGCTGGGTTAATTTTAGAGTTTGGGTGAGCTCTTGGAATTAGAGTTACCCTTTTTCCATCTATTATCCATATCTTATCTTTTATTTTCTGAGACAAATTGTATGTGACTATTTCAGCACTTATGTTTTATTTGTAATAGTTCTTGTATTGACATTACTAGGCCATGTGATGATTGTTGATCTTTAATCCATCTGTTAGACTATTACGACTATTTTATCGCTATTTTGAGTCTTTTAATGTTGATTTTTGTCTTTAGCCCATTTTCCACCAAGTTAACCCATTGATTATAGCTTCGAGCCATGATTTGGCCTGCTTACTAAAGGGATAGAGTAGGTGCCATTATGAATCGTAATTCTGATCGTGCCAAATTGGTTTCAGAGCATAGTTTTACCAGTATTATTGGTACAAGAGTAAGTATCTGGTAAAGTCCCATGGATCAGAATAATTATGTCTATTTCTTATCTTTGGGAGTTTATAGGACATTCTTAAGATTCTTTACTTTTTTCACTCATTTCGTGCTAAGAGTATGAGTTGGTTACTAAAGCATTACTTTCGTTTCACTCTTTCGCAGATGGCTAGGTCACGTGCTACTGCTACACGAGATACGTGTCTCGAGACCAGGACTAGGGATCCTGTTGCTATTTATGGATGAGCTATAGGTCATGGAAAACCTAGGGATGTATCCCCATCTAGGGTCCAGGATAGGGGTATTCATCAAACCATATTCCTACTCCCGAGCCAGATATTCTTCCGCCCCAGGTAGCGGTGAGACAGGGACTAGCCCAGGCTACACCAGGGTTTATTTCTTCTTTAGTGCTCAGATATGATTTGGTTCAACTTTTGGGATTGGTTGGTGGTGCACATTCTACAGATTAGAGTGGTACTAAGGCGCGGGCACAACCTATAGCTGCACCTCCTAGTGTCGAGGTCTCTCCTGCACTGACGGTTACCTAGCCGATAGTTTCTTAACTGGTAGTTTCCTAGCCTGCTATGTCTGTTGACGAGTAAAATATATTGGGTAGATTCTTAAGATTGGCTCCGCCTATGTTTTCTAGTGCACCGAGAAATGATGCGTATGAGTTCTCTATTGCTTGTAAAGATAGGCTTTGTAATTTGGGTCTAGTTGAGACTCATGGTATGGATTACACTACTTTTTTGCTGTACTTAATAACTTGACATTGGTGGAGAGGTCATCTCAATTCTAGACCAGCTGGATCTCTCCTATTGATATTGACTTAGTTCTCCGAGGTCTTGTTGGAGAAGCATATGTCTCGCAGTCTTTGGGATCATTTGACAGATCAGTTCTTGAGGTTAGAATAGGTCTCTATAAATATTGTAGAGTATGAGACTTGATTTCTTGAGTTGGATAGGTATGCTACTTTGATTTTAACTACTGAGTATGAGAGAGTTTGTTGCATTATTTAGGGATTGAGACTTCTTCTTTGCATATTTACACAGAGTTTGGTTGCTGTGGGTAGGTCTTTTGTTAAGTTTTTTTTTATCATACTTAGGTTATGGAGGAGATACATTACGAGGCCCAAGTGGGAAACAATAAGAGGTTGCGTTATCAAGGTAGTTTCTGTGGGAGCCGTAGTAGCTCATAATTGAAAGGCAACGGTTCTCAGGTTAGGTACCCTCTGAGTAAACCATATCAGCATCAGGGTTAGTCTAGTACACTCATTTAGGCTATAATTTAGATTACTGATGAGGGCCAATCTAGCTTTAGAAATCGTCTTGATAGGGTAGTGGTCTATCTTTGAAAGGTTTGTTTTCTAGTTATTCTAGTCGTGGTGGTTATTTGGGTCAGTCAGATCTTGTGGTTTTGGTACAGCGCCTGGGGCTTGTTATGGTTGTGGAGATTTTGGTCATTTCTCGAGAGAGTGTCCTAGTCGTGGAGTGATTATTCTTTCAGCTTACAGTGTTCCTCTAATTAGGGTAGTACATCCCCCACTAGAGGTGGTATGCATGGTCTTAGTGGTGGTCCTCAGGGTGCTCATAGAGGTTCTTAGGAAGGTAAGATAGGAAATCATCCAGGAGCCTAGCCAGGTGGCGGGCATGGTCAGTTGTATGCTGTATCTGCTAGACCCAAGGTTGTGTCTTCGAATGTTGTTTTCAAAGGTATGATGTCGGTGTGCCGTCAGTCAGATTTTGATTTATTTGATTTGAGATCCACTTATTCTTATGTGTTTGCTCATTATGCCCTATGGTTAGAGTTATCTTGGGATTCATTACCTGTGCCATTATGTGTGTCTACTCTTCTGGGTGATTCTTTAGTAGTGGATCAGATTTATAGATCATGTGTTGTGACTATTCGAGAGTTTGATACTCAAGGTGATCTTATTATGTTAGATATGGTGGATTTTGATGTTATTCTGGGTATGGACTGGTTATCCCACTATTATGAAATCCTAAATTATTTTCCCCAGATCGTTACCTTATCCATATGCGACGTACCCCCGATTGTGTGGTAGGGAGCTGTTAGCTACAATCTAATAGGGATTATTTCTTATATTTAGGCTAGGAGATTTATTTTGAGGGGTGGCGAGTCTTACGTTGCTTATATTCGTGATGTTAGTATGGAGAGACCTTTTCTAGACTCTATTCCTATAGTTCATGAGTGTTTTGGTGTTTTCTGTACTGATCTACCTGGTTTTCTCCTGAGCGTGATATATAGTTTGTTATTGATCTTGAGTTGGACACCCGACCGATTTCTATGGCACCTTACTATATGGATCCTACCGAGCTTTAGGATATGAATTCTTAACTTTAAGATCTTTTTGGTAAGGGTTTCATTACACTAAGTGTGTCCCATTAGGGAGAACCTATGTTGTTTGTGAGAATAAGGATGGTTCCATACATATGTGTATTTATTATAATCATCTTAATAAGGTGCCGGTGAATAAACGATATCCTATACCTCATATAAATGATTTGTTTGACTAGCTTCAAGGTAGAGCAACGTTCTCTAAGATTGATTTGAGGTTCAATTATTGTAAGTTAAGGATTCGGGCTGAGGATATTGCAAAGACAACCCTTTGGACCCGTTATGGTCGTTATGAGTTCCTAGTGATGTCTTTGGGTTGAATAATGCCCCCATCTGCCTTTATGGATTTTATGAACTGTATGTTCAGGCCTTATTTGAATTCTTATTTAATTATGTTCATCGACGACATCGTTATGTACTCGAGGAGTAGAGAAGAGTATATGCAATATTTAAGGATTGTGCTCCAAACTTTTAGAGATAATTTGCTTTTTTCCAAATTCTCTAAGTGTGAGTTTTATCTTAAGCCAGTGATATTTCCTGGGCATGTGGTATCTAAGAGTGGGATTATGGTAGACCCAGCAAAGATCGAGACTATTCGTGATTGGGCCATGACTACATCTCTGTCTGAGGTTCGTAGCTTCATTGGTCTGGTCAATTACTATTTCATTGAGAGTTTGGCTACCATTACAATGTCGATAACCAGATTGACTGGGAAGGAGGTTCATTTCTGATGGTTCGAGGAGTGTGAGTCGAGCTTTGGATAGATCAAGGGATTTCTCACTTCATCTCCACTCTTATCTCTTCCTATTAAGGGTGAGGGATTCACCATACATTGTGATACTTTTGGTGTTGGATTGGGTTGTGTTTTAATCCAATTGGGTCAAGTTATTTCTTATACATCGTGATAGATGAAGGTTCATGAGCGCAACTAGCCCACTCATGATATAGAGTTGGCGGTGGTAGTTTTCATGCTTAATATTTAGAGTCTTCAGTATCTTATGACCAAGAGAGATGTTAGTTCTAGGAAGCATAGATGGATCTATTTTCTTATGAATTATGATATCTTTATCTTATATCATCCCGGTAAGACAAAGGTAGTATGGGTATCTTGGCTTGTATTTCAATTTCTTAGAGGCCGTTGGCACGGACATTCAATTATTACCCAACTTGATGGTACAACTTGATAGTTTAGACCCTAGAAGGATTTTTTTAAGTATTGAGGTGAGGCCTTTGCTATTTGTGAAAATTCAAGGTCATCAGTTTGAGGATAAGAGACTTTGCATCACTCGTTGAGTGGTGAGTTCATGTGGGTTACCATAGATATCGAGGGTGTTTTGAGATTTCAAAACCATATTTATGATTTGAGGGTTGATAACTTGATTCAGTCGATTTAGCGTGAGGCTTACAACTCTAAATATTCCATTAACTCGAATACAACTAAGATGATTAGAGATTTGAGGAAGCATTATTGGTGGAGTGGTGTGAAGAGAGATGTGGCAGACTTTTTAGCTGGTTGCTTATGTTGCTAGAAGGTGAAGGACAAGCATCAGAGACCTTATGGCTTGATTTAGAGATTACCGATTTCTGAGTGGAAATGAGAGCGGATTGCTGTGGAATTTGTAAGTGTTTTGCTTCATACTTCATGTGGTTCCGATGGTATTTGGTTTATTATGGATCGGTTGACCAAGTCAGCACATTTCATTCCTATTCAGATGTCCTTCAGTGTCGAAAGACTGGCCCGTATCTATGTTAGTAATATAGTCCGTTTTTATGGTGTTCCTATATCTATCATTTTAGACCAGGGTTTGGTATTAACTTCTAGATTTTGGAGAGTTTTTCAGGTGAAATTGGGTACTCAGGTGGATCTTAGTACAACTTTCCAACCTCAGACCAATGGGCAGTTGGAACGGACTATTCAGTTTGTGAAGATATGATCCGAGCCTATGTTATATATTTTGGAGGTCAGTTGGAGCAACACTTATCTTTGACAAAGTTCTCGTATAATAATAGCAACCATTCGAGTATTGAGATGGCACCTTTTGAGCCTTTGTATGGTAGGCGATTTTATTCTCAGATTATATGGTTTGAAACTTTTAAGATTAAGATCTCTTGGTACTGACTTGCTTCAGGAGTCATTGGATAAAGTCATGGTGATTCAGGATAGGTTAAGGCAGGTCAAAGTAGGCATAAGACTTAAGTAGACTGTATACTTTGTGCCTTAAGTTTTGGAGTTAGTGACCAGATATCCCTCTATGTATCTCCCATGAAAGGTGTGATTAGGCTCTGATGGTAAGGCAAGCTCAGCCCTAAATATATTAGACCCTATGAGATTCTCCGCACAATTGGTGAGGTGGATTATGATTTAGCCTTACCCCTAAATTTTGCTGTTGTCCATTTGATTTTCCATATTTCTATGTTGCGGTGATACATTCCTGACCTGTATCATATACTTGGATGGGACTCAGTTCAATTGGATGGGCGGTTGACCTTTGAGGAAGAGCTTATGCTCATATTGGCTAGTAATGTCAGGTGATTGTGCACTAGAGATATTCCAGTAGTTAAGTTTTAGTGGAGGCATCATGTGAGATCCCACAAAATTTTAACGAATTGATTATTGACCCTCCCGCATGTGTAATGTTATTTTTTGACTTGAATTATGTTTAGGGATGTTAAAAGGGTGTTTTGGGAAAGTTTTGGAATTTTTAGAAGGGTTTCGGGTTCATTTTGGAATACCAAGGCAGTAAGCCTCCGCGATAGTAGCGTGCCACTGTAACGCCCCAAGTCTGCACCCCGGACGCCATACGGTGCTTACTACCCCAAACGCCACACGGTGCTTAACACCCAAGTTTGATGAACCCCTTATCTAAAAGGTCCTTTAACTATTCTTTTAACTCTTTGAGTTTAGCTGGAGCCATTCTGTATGGCGGAATAGATATAGGCCGAGTATCTGGAAGAAGGTCTATTCTGAAGTCGATTTTCCTTTCCGGAGAAACTCCAGGAAGATCCCGAGAAGCACATCTGAGAATTCATTTACTACTGGAACTGACTCAAGACTAGGAGTCTCTGAGCTAGAGTCTTTGACTTGTACAAGATGATAGACAAATCCCTTGGATATCATCTTTCTTGCTCTAAGGTATGAAATCAACGGACCCTTAAGTGTTGTAGTACTACCCCTCCATTCAAGGACTGATTCATTTGGAAGCTGAAAATGAACAACTCTGCTTCTACAGTCAACTGACACATAGCATGAATGGATCCAACCATGCCAAAAATGACATTGAAATCCATCATCTCTAACTCTACTAAGTCTGCTGAAGTGACTTTCGGAGATATCATAACCGGACAGTTCCTGTATATCCGTCGGGCTATGATAGACTGGCCCACTGGGGTAGAGACTAAGAAAGGTTCTGTTAAGATTTCTGATCTGACTTTGAATTTGACTGCTATGTAAGGAGTTACAAAAGACAAGGAAGCTCCTGGATATAATAAGGCATAAGCTTGTAAATGGAAGATCTGTAACGTACCAGTGACTACATCAGGAGAACTTTCCTGATCTTGTTGGGACTGAAGTGCATAGAGCCTATTTGGGTGCTGGCCACTGGTGGCACTGGAAGCTACACCCTACTGATTCATGCAACCAGACTGAACTAGGGGACGATTGTACTCACCCTATGAACCTGACTGAGGACAATCTCTGATTCTATGGCCTGGCTTGCCACACCCTAAACATACATCACTGCTAGCTCTGCATACACCTTGATGGTTTCTGCCATATTTCTGGCAATGAGTATTTGTTCGAGCACTGCAGACACTACCTTGAGATTTAAAGCCTAGAGCCTTATCTTTTTTAGTATTTTTGAACTTAGGTACTGGAGTACTGGCTGAGGACGGAGCTGGAACTGAAGCTTTTGGGCAAAACTGGGAACAGTTACCGCCCTATGACTTAGGCTGAGTAAAATTGAAGCTACCTATTCTAGCTCTCTTATTTTCCCTCTCTCTCTCTCTTTATTCTTAGCCTCTTCTATCTGCTGAGCATGGATCATTAGCCTAGATATGTCCATCTCCTTAATTAATATCGCAGTTCTACACACCTTAACCACACTCTCTGACACCCCAGACACGAACTTGCTCATCCTGGACCTATTTTTCGCTACTACATGGGGAGCATACCTGGATAACTGAGTAAACTTAAAGGAATACTCTTTCACACTCATTTTACCTTGCCTGAGATTGATGAACTCTAACACCTTAGATTTCTTAAACTCTAAAGGAAAAAATCTATCTAGAAAAACAATAGCAAACTCTTCCCATTCTATGGGCACCACATCTTTGCCCCTATCTACCTTCCACTGCTTAAACCATGTATGAGCTACATCTTATAGCTGATACGCAGCTAACTCAGCAATCTCACTGGAAGTCACTCCCATAATATCTGTAACTTTTTGCACCTGATTGAGGAACTCCTGTGGATTTTCTTCAGACTTAGATCCTGAAAATAGGGGAGGATTCATTCGGATAAAGTACCGAATCCTATCAGCAACAGTATTGTCCACTGGGTTGGCTTGAATGGTAGCTGGCCGTTCATTCTGGGCTACTACAGAATGGGCAAGAGTTATGAACGCAACTCTAAATTCTACATGTGAGACATGCTCGTCCAGGGGATCTGCCTTAATGGGCGAAGGTGCTGGCTATTTTCCAGTTCTTCTTTCGTTGGTCTTTTTGGGAGGCATGTTCTATAAACAGGAGGAAGAAATGAATTAGATTGAGAGTTTAACTTGAGATCATGCTTACTTTGACGACATAAATACTGAAAGAAGGGAAACTTTCCTAAAAAATGCCTCGTAGTCTCTTGCCCATAAGTGTGGTGCGCTACACACCCATGCACAAGACTCTACTTGATGCGACTATTAGACTTTTTAGGACTCTGTTGAACCTTAGGCTCTCATACCAAGTTTGTAATGCCCCGAGTCGGCACCCCGAACGCTACACGGTACTTGCAACCCCAAAGGATCCCAAGCTAACCCATGACTGGTACCTGCTATGAGCACTGAATAATAATACAAAAATAATGCGGAAGTTAGGCTAAAGTGCCATAAGGTTTATAATATAAATACTGATAAATATAGCAACTGATAATAATATCTGAAAACTGAATACTATCTGAACTAGTCTAGTCTGAAAAGCCTCTAACTGAACTATCTGAATGTGGAGTTAATGGGACAAGCCCCCAACTAAATTTGACTAATAAAATGCTGAATCTACTGTAATACTAACATAAAAGAATATCCTCGATAGATGAGGACTCACTACTGAATGTGCTGCTGCTGACTGAATCTAGCTAAGCACGGTCAGAAACCTAAGCATCTGAACCTATGATATGAGACATCATAGCATAAGAAAAGAGTATGCAATCAGTTCGTGGAATGTACTGGTATTCTAGATGAGGTAAGGCTGAAATGCATGGGTTCATATGCATGAAAAATAACTGACTGAGTGATATGAATATAACTGAATGAGAGTACATGGATAACTAAAGCTACTATAATCACGGATTATGCAATACTGTGCATACACATATCTACTACATCTAAGATTTATACTGAAAATAAATACTGAGTTTTGATAACTGAGTAACTGATATATGAGATTACTGATAACTGAATTACTGATAACGGGGTGACTATTTCTGACAGTCCTGATTCTGTAGAACTGAACTGATTTCTATACTGATACTGAAACTGAAACTGTAGGAGGTAATAATCTAATCGACATGCCCCTCTCTGAGCTGATTGGGGTCCAACCTATAAGCCCAGTTGGAAGGGTGTCAGTACCGTGCCATGGGTATAGACACTGGCTGTGTGGATCCACTAAAATGTCATCCCGAAGGAGTAAGGGTTACCCTCTACAGGAAGGTTCCTTGATGAAAATGATATTGTCCTCAACTGGCATCTAAACACCTTAGGAACCCTCAACTGGAAGGTTGATATCTCAACCTACGCTGGCTACGTAGTTCTAGAACACAAGGACTGCTACAAGGGATCACACCCTCTACTGACAGGTGAGACCCCATCCTTGGGTTCGCTCGGTGATGAATCCTACTCCCAACTAAATGATACTAATTATTAGGTTGAACTAAACTGGACTGAGTTTTACTAAATTTTGTAACTGACTGAGTACTACTATTATGACGTTACTGAGACTATTCTGTAACTATTGTAATTTTAGGTAAATAGCTAGATTTCGGGTATTAAATACCCCAGGACTTGATAACATTGATAGTAAAGCATGGCATGATCTTAAAAGCATAACAGTAATTGCTTGTTAACAACGCATTCATTTAGATCTTTTGTCAAACACTTGAGAGGCATGAACTTGTACATGAATAGGAACACATGATAACATGTCATGATTTCACTATTCAATTTACATAGGTATTCTATAAAACACCTGGGGAGCATAATTAATGCACATAATAATGGTCAACACATAAGCATCATGAATACAATACTCAACTTGCAGTTAAAAGGTTAAACATGAGGATCACATAATTTGACACACATACTATCTTAATTTTCATGAAACTTGTAATTAATCATCGATTGAAACCCAAACAACATCATAATCATGAATACAATCTAATTCAAGCATGGAAATCACAAATTGGAAAACTTGTATTTTTAAATAGGGTTCTTGGACTCCATGGGTGGTAAAGAGCCCATGAATGAACACCTAACATACCTGGGAGGATGAGTTCTTGAAGTTTCTTGGTGAAATTCTTGAGGATTGCTCTTGATTCTTGGAGGTTAGGGTTTTGATAATTGAGAGAATGCTCTTGATTTTAGGGGAAATTCAATAAAATAATGACTTAACTAGGTTATTAGGGGTTAAATCATGTGTTTATACTGATTAGGGCCATGGAAAAAGACCAAATTACCCCTGGAACGAATAAATTTATGTCACTGAAAATCCCAATTTTGGCTTTGACCATGACACGGTGGTATTGCGGTGAGCCACTGGATTTTTTCAGCTAGTGAAGTCCAAGTTCGAGTGCAAAAATGCACTTTGGCGCGACACGAAGGTATTGCGGAGCCTCACTAGAAAGTGACAATTGCGAAATGGCACTTTGGCGCAACGCGCCGTTATCACATTGATACACCAGAAAAAGCCAATTGGGAACTGGAACTTCACCGCAATGCGCTGGAATCACGATGTCTCTCTGGTAACTGACGAATGCCATTTTGACCCTCACCACAATGTGATGCTGGTCAATTTGACATATGTTTCACTAAAAGTTCCATAACTTTTCACTCGGATATCGGATTTGGGTGAAATCTAAATCGTTGGAAAGCTAACTAAATTTCCTACATAATGTGGGTCTTAAGATGGAAAATTATGAGTATTTTTGAAAGTATATATAGGAATTCTCGTGTATTGAGAGCTTAAAATGAAAATACGAGGTATTAAAATATCTCCCCCTTGGGAGCATTCATCCTCAAATAAGACTGATTAAGCTGAGAAATACTGATAGACTGAGTTTACATACTATACATGTATAACTGAAGCATGATTACATGACTGAACTAATTCATAAATGCGTGACTGTCATGAAGATGATATGCAATGGCAACTGATACTAAGTTTGTAACTGTAACTGAACATGGAACTGAGAAAATCTAAGGAAGACTATTACCTCAAGCTGAGTCTGAGTTTATGAAGAAGAGGTGAAGATACTTGGTCTGAATATCTGCTTCTTCTTCCCAAGTAGCTCCCTCATCAGACTAGTTCCGCTAGAGAACTTTGTCCAAAGGAACTTCTTTGTTCCTTAGTCTGCGAATCTGATGATCAAGGATTTGGACTGGAACCTCTTCGAAAGAGATATTATTTTGAATATCTGTTCTCTCTAAGGGGACTACAATTGTTGGTTCACCAATGCATTTCAGAGACATGGAACACTGGGTGCACTGAAGGTAAGTCTTAAGGCAACTCAAGCTCATAAGCTACCTTTTTGAAATGACTGAGAATTCTACAAGGACTGACATATCAGGGACTGAGCTTCCCCTTCTTGCTGAACCTCTTTACTCTCTTCATGGGAGAGATTTTCAAGTACACAAAATGGCCAGTCTCAAACTCAATATCATTTCTCTTCACATCTGTATACGATTTCTGTCGGCTCTGGGCTGACCTAAGCTTTTCTCTGATCCACTGAACTTTTTCTAAGGCATCAAACACCAAGTCAGGACCAGCTACTACAACCTCATAAACCTCTAACCAACCAATTGGAGATCTACATCTCCTACTATAAAGAGCCTTAAATGAAGCCATTTTTATACTAGAATGATAGCTGTTATTATATACGAATTTGATCAAAGGCAAGTGGTCATCCCAACTACCTTTAAAATCAACAATGCATGCTCTTAACATACCTTCTAGGGTATGAATGGTACTTTCTGCTTGACTATCTGTCTGAGGGTGAAAAGTTGTACTGAGGTGAACTTGGGTACCAAGACCCTTTTGGAAGGCTTTCCAAAAATAAGAGGTAAACTAGGTACCTCTATCTCAAATAATAGATACAGGGACTTTGTGTAACCTGACCAACTCTTTGATATAGAGTTTGGCATAGTCCTTAGCTGAATAGGAAGTATGGACTGTCAGGAAATGAGCGAATTTGGTCATCCCGTCTACGATAACCCAAATTGAATCATGCTGATGATGAGTATGAGGAAAACCCATCACAAAGTCCATGTTCATTTCTTCCCATTTATATGTGGGAATACTAAACTCCTGCATAAACCCACTAGGCTTCTGGTTCTCAATCTTAACCTGCTGACACGTAGACCACTTAGCTACAAACTCTGTGATATCCCTCTTCATCCCACTCCACCAGTAGATCTCCCACAAATTATGGTACATCTTAGTGGGCCCTGGATGAATTGAGTAATGTGCACCGTGCACTTATGAAAGAATTCATTACCTAAACTCATCAATACATAGCACACACAGTCTACCCTAGCAACGCAATACACCATCTCCCCCTTGTGAGAAAACCTTTACTTTTTAATCTTTGACTGACTCTTTCAACATAACTAGATTGGGATCTCTGTCCTACTTTTCCTTCACTTCAGAAACCAGAATTGGTCATTACTTCAATTGTACTACCCATGTTTTAAATGCCTTATTCATGTTTTAATTTATGGTTTTGGGGGACTGAATTGGTGCATTGTTTTAATGGTTGTAATGGGGAACATGGGTTTCCCCAAATTTATGGAATTTTAGCTTGATAATGACATTAACCTCAACCCACCTTGTAAACTTGGTTTTGAATATAGATAATTGCTTTGCTTAACTTTTCTTTTAAACCCATTGTATTGCATTAATGGATAAATGAATAAATATGGTTTTGGATGGCCTTGGTTTTGGATTTTAAATTGAACCTGGGGGTTAATTTGGTTATATGGATTGGTTTGGTATAATTATATTAGCTTGCAATTAAATTGGTATGATGATACCATGTTGATAAATGTCTTAATAAATAACTCCTAGGTTAATGGTTGGTTTATGTGCAACTTTTTTATTTGGGCTTAAAGGGAATTGTGTAGCTCACCGTGAATATGTAGTCTCGGTGGGATCAATACTGAAAACCATATTTACTGGCATTGAGGGTCCATGTGACTGTATTCTTGGCGCACACATTATATATATATATTTGGGAGGGCTATAGCCTTGGTTTCTTTAGCCTTTTTTGGGATTTTCTCGGTTCGAGGGACTGACACACACTGGGCCAGTTCTAGCAGGAGGAGATAGACCCATATAGACCATGCTTGCCTTTAAGAAGGATTGAGCTACATAGTTTAGGATAAATCATTAAACTCTCATGTTCACGACCTTTGTCCCTATCCTGGAATCCTATATATGTATATGAGTGTGGTGCATGTGGTTTATGATTGGATTTTGGTTACTGTATTATTTTATCCCTATCCCCTGAGTTACATGCAGTGCTCAGTTCACTGACCGTCCCTGGATTCTGCATCATTTCATGATGTAGGGTTCGAGGTTTTTTTGTTGCATCTGTGCAGCGTTAGGTAGCTGAGTACTCTGGTTTGATCAGCTGTGAAGAGGCGAGCCTCCATATTTTGAAAGGCCCAATCATTTTATTGATTTTATTACTACTTTGGTATTTCTTTTGGATCTGTGTTGGTCATATTCAGGGGCATGACCCAACTTAGTTATAGTTTGGTTTTTGAAGCTTTTGTGGACAAGTGTGGGTTGGTTATTTGTTTGAATTCTTAGAACTATGTTTTGACTTATTTATTCTCATTAATATCTTGATTGACTTTTATTGTCTATATTTATATGCTCTTGAGATAAGTCTAGGGGGTGGTCTTCGACCCACGGTGGGCTTGAGATGCCCATCACAGCCAAATCAATTTTAGGTCATGACATACTGCTCAGTGGAGAAGGCTGCTTGGAAGATCAAGAGCGAGATGCAGACACAGTACTCTCACCTGTATTAGACTTCAGGTATCTCTTAATCCTTTATATTCATGGACGAAAGTTCTTCTAGTAGTGGATATTGTAATGACCCTCTAGGTTATTTTATCCATTTCCATACTATTTCACCATTTAGAGCTTTCCCTTAGCTGTCCCAAGTCATTTATGACTTGTCGGAGCTGGAAATTTGGTGATCAGATAGTTCATTTAGTTTTTAAAGTCAATTCCTTATTTTGAAGTTCTTATTGTTGACAATTAGGTATCCGACTTAAACTTTAAGTTAATGGCCTCGTATTCTAATCCAAGCAGTTCCATTAGATCTAGAACATTGGCTTTAGTCTAGGAAGACCTTTGGTTTGGGTCCTAAGGCTTCTAGACTTGTTTTGAGCTATTGGGTGGATTTTGATTATAATGGTTATTAGGTGTGGAACCCATAATTCTTCAAAATAACCACGGATGGAAATTTTGATTGTGCCATTGAGTTTGAAATGTTGAATTTAGTAGGGTGGTTTAGTTCGCTTATATTCATGAGATTTTGAATGAATCCCAAGGGATTGATTGTAAACTTAGAATACGCCAAGTTCAGCTGGTGTAGCTTCAGCTGCTACAGGCCAAAAATAGACTTCATATTCACGAGACCCTTGGTTGCATTCACTAAGGCCAAGACCATTAGCTATCGCGATCGTGATGACATTAGACGAGTTCGCAAAGGTTAAGTTTATTGGACAACATATCTGCAGGCCCATCCTTGCATCCGTGGAGAGTATTTTACAAAACCAAACCAAGCTTCCCTCTTTAGGGTCGTGGTAGACCAGCCGCATTTGAAAATAGTAAGCTGGATCAAGTCTCGCATTTGCGATGGGGTCCTCGATCGCGATGAGGGACCCTTGGCAGTGTTTATTGTTGTCAAACCTGATTCTCTTCCAATTTGTAAGTCCTAACTTCCATTAAATTCCCTAGAGAGCTAGGAGAGTGAGAGGATCAATACATGGGTGTTTGGGGTGAGTTGGAGAGTTTGTGGGGGTTTTTTTCTCATTAGGAATTATCATAAGTTTCCTTTAGTTTTTTTTTTTAATTCTCTGCCTTAATCTCAAAACTCCTATTCCTTTGTTGGTTGATTTAAGGTGTAATTGTGCTCGGCTTTCACCTATTTTGAGGGTAAATGATCGTTGAGCCTAGAGGGACGTTTTGACAGATTCAACATTGTGATTCTGTAAGCAGGCCCCACTTGGGGTTTAGTTTGATTTTGAACCGAATAATTTATATCCAATATCAATATCATTATGATCGCATTAATATGCAGATTATTATTTTGATAGCATGGCATTATGTGGAGGCTTCTCAGAACGGAAAATCTCTAATTTAGTGAACTTTCTCGGGCATTTTGGGTGTTCGAATAAGCTAGGCTAAATTTTCTCATAGATTGAGCTTTATTATGGTATTAATATAGTATTAGTATAGATTTTGGTTGGAATTTATGTTTTGGTTGCATGTTTAGTGAAAATTTAGAATATTACAATTAAAGAGCCATTTTAGGTAGAATTGACCCATTCTTTCTTTCCTTGAGTTAAATTATTGTCTTAGGACCTTTTTTGACTTATTTAATAGCTTGTAGTATAAATTGAAAGCGTTAGTCTAGTGTTTAGGTAGAAATCACCTTAGTATTAGCTTTTGGGATTTAGTAGCGGGCCTCGCCGACCCTCTTTAATGTCAAATACACTAATTAGCTCCTTGTAGATCTCAGAGGCCTTATTTCTCTATTTTATATGTATTCTTGGGACCTTGGTTGATTAGACACCTTTTCAATTCTTGATTAGATTTAATAACCTGTATTTACTTTAAAGAGCACTTCATGTCCAAAAATTTCTATTCATGTATGATACTAAATTTTTGGTTTGAGTCTGGCACATATAATACTAAAGATCGAATTGAGTCCGGCATTTATGGTTCACTTGTTAAGGATCCGGTTTAAGTCCGGTGTTTATGGTACAAAATGATTCACAGATATAGTGTCAGTGGTCGGTGACTTTATAATTATTATTGTCGGTATTTCTCTCTTGATTGCTTCCATCAGGCTTATGGGGGATTGATTGGGTTATTTTCTCTTGTTTGTGCCTTCTGGGTTTATGGATGCTCAATTAGGCAGTATTTAGTTTGTATTCTTTTCTATATTATCTACCTCATTATTTATTATTTTTCTGTTAGAGCATTATTTTAAGTTTTCCCTTTTTTCACCGTCTTTAGTTTATATTCTCGTATCTTATTATGTTAATTTAGCTCAGTTGGACAATAATGCCTACTTAGTACCCATTATTTTGATACTTTTACTACACCTCCGCTTCTTTTTCTAATGCAAATTAGAGTACTAGTTGTCACCGTTGACGTTCTATCCACCACATACTCAGTGTTTGGAGATATGGGGAACTTTCGAATCCAAAGCTGATTCTCCCTTCTTCTATTTTTTTGGACAGTCCTTACATTCAAGACTATCTATATATTGATACTATTAGTACTCTTATCCTTTTGATTAGTGGCTATTGTACTGACCTAACTAGGTCGCGGGACACTCTTTTGCTATTTTCTCTCTCTAATCTATATATATGCGATCATACTTATATTTTATCACCTACAATCTACTTGTATGCTTAGTTTTGGTATTCAATATACCTTCCACAAACTAGCCCATCATTTGTTATTTTGGACTACAATTTGTCTTACCTACTGATGGGTTAAGGTAGGTGCCATCATGACAAGTAAAATAAAATCGTGATTGTAAGCCCCATACGTTTTCACAAAAAGTGGTCTTTTTTCTATCATCCCTAGAGTTTTATGGAGAAAAGAAAACCATGCTCTGGTAAGTTAGTATCATCTCTTATGACATAAGTTCTAGGGTTAATCTCCCTTGAGAAGATTGGCTGGCTTACTTCATCATGTAGTCATCTATATGTTATTTCAAAAGTTTCTCAGGTCTTTGTTCTTGCCCCCTATGATGACTTGGGCTAGATATGTGGGGTTCTAGATTAGCAGTTTGACTTGTCATCCCTCCACCTCCAGTTGTAGTGGGACAATCTTTTCTAGCAACCCTATTTCTAACCAAGAGATTGGATGATGGTTTGGAGAAAGCGGGTTCAAAGATGAAAGTGACAAAGACTGGAGCCAAATTTGTGTCCGTTTGAGATATTGCTTGGGGTGTCTAAAGCCTTTTGAGTAGATAAGCAAAAGCTTGGTTAGGATTTTCTTTGATAGTAGAGTTGGAGGAAAAGATAGAGGATGGGGAGTATCTTTAGAAAAAGTATACTTTTCATTGGGACTGCCATCACTGTAGCTACAAGTAGCATTTAATGATAGCCTAGTAAGCATATTGGTTTTTTCTTCCTTTTTAGTGTCAGTTCCCTTGACTTGACTGATGGTAGCCAATAACCTTTTTAGAAAAGAAGACGTCATTTTATTAATTGGGGGGGGGGGAACTAAGATCCAACTCAAGAGGGAAGGGAGATGACTTTATTTCAGACAATACCTCTTTTTGGGAAGAGGATTTATCATTTGACTTTGCCTTGGAGATCTAATTATCCAGCCCGTTGGTCTTTTCAAAAGAGATAGATAAGGGATTGTGTTGGGCTTTAAATTTCGAGAGCAAAAATCTAAATGAGAATTTGTCCCATTGATTAAGTGGATGGGGTAGGAAGGGGTCCTTTTTACATTTGGGTTTATTCAGTTTTTGTAGAGCCCAACTTTACTTGCAGGATGAGCATGGTCCAACCCATTTAGGGTTTTGTTCTTATCTTTACCTTTGAGACAACAGTTGGAGGTCAGAATTGATTCTGATGACTGGTATTGGAAATTTTGAGTTCCAAAAAAGTTAACTGAATCAGCGTCGTACATTTTAACCTTGATGTTTTATGGAGCGGGGACCTTACCTTGATTCGTTAGTTTCATACCTTGTGGGATCTTTCTTTTTCCTCGATTGAAGAAAACTATTTTCCATTCCTCCTTTATATTTACTTTATATGGAATTGGAGTTGTTATATTGGTATGAATAAGTGCTCGATATTGTGATATCGCCCAAAGCTACACTCAAATTGAAGTAAAAACAGTTGATGCAAAGTATAGTAACCCAACTCAGGTTGGGGTCGAACACATAGGGAATACGTGAACTATATCTTAAGTTTACTGAAACCAACGGGTAGTATAGAAAAGTAAATGGGGGAGGGTGTTGTTGTTTTAATATGTGAAAAGTAACAAGATAAGGAGTTCTTTGGTTGTAATTGCTAATGCTTAACTTACACGCCAATTTAGTGAAATGTGGTCGTTGTCAATCTATTTACCCAACTTTGGAGTCAGGGTCGAATCCACGAGGAACAATGTGAGTGGCGATCAAATTAATTCAAAACTTTAGATACAAGTTGAATTCAAACAAATGATATAAAAAGATAAAAATGGGGGGATATGTACTAACATTAATGTTTTTATTGTTGGGATTTTCTAGTATAAATTTGGGGTTATGAATAATTAGAGTTTTAACAATTATGAACCGATCTTGGGATTATGCATTAATAAGAGAGTGGCATATGAGGGTTAGTCATCAACATCAATTTAGTAAGTCAAATATGGGTAGGTTTGATTATAGATTTTGATGCTAGTCTTTCAATAAAACACCAAACTTTCACCCATTGATTCTTTCGAATACCTAATAGGTGTGTTCAACAAATGGCAATCACAACCTTAATCAAGGCATCCCTATTTCTAGGATGACACCCAAGGCATAGTCAACCTCACTTTCACCCTTATTTCTAAGATACTGAGAATTTAGCAAACTATACACATAATTTTCTATCATTGCTTTGGTCTACACATCCCTTTTCGAGGATGATATAGATTCCTAAACTTTACCCAAAACCTTTTTTTCGAAGATAGCCCTGGGTTTTCTAGAGCATGGATCTTTCACCCATCAAGCCCATGTGGGTATTTGGAGCTTTCACCCATCAAATCCCAACCAAACGGGCATAACAATAATAGAACCCATAAACATGAACTACCAAATAGATGCTAACAATGACAACCCATACACACTTAAACCCCTATTCATACATAACTCCAAGAGGGAGATTTAGCTACACATAAGATAAATAAGCATAAATATAAACATAATCTCTATTGAAATGAATTGTTGAAAATTTAAGCGAATGTTACTTCAAACTTAGCTCTCCCAAAATATCAACAATGGAAGTGAGTAAATCTTCCACTTAGAAAGTCTCCAATGTATTCTTCACCTAAAATTTACACAATATTTTCCTCACCAAAAATGGAGGCTACAAAGTCTCAAGCCAAAAACCTAGAAAAATTGAGGAAGATGGATGATCCTTTGGATTAGGGTTTGAGTCTTCTTTTGTTGGGCAAATTTGGGACAACTTTGTGCATTTATAGTTTTTCCCTTGGGCTGACATCCCACTAGGTCGCGATCGCGGTGTCTTTGACCGCAGGTAATTCCTCGCGATCGCGGCACTTTGACCTGCTTGACTCAGTACAATCGTGGGCTAATGCCCGTGATTTCAATATCTGAGTCCATGTTCTGCTCTAGGTCTTCAACTGCACTTCTTTACATCCTTTTGTTCCTTTTTGTAGCTCCAATCCACATCTTTTCATCTCATCACCTTTGTGCCTGCAAAATATGGAAAATAGTGCATTAAATAGCCAAGGTGTTTCATGCAGACATTTAAATCATAGGAACATGCAAGAAAGTGGAGTACAATTGAGTGGTAAATTCACCACTCTTCAATAATCAATAAGAAACAAACACTAGGCTTGTGTTCCACATAGTTTCTAACTCTATAGGTTTATCGTGCTTAATCCAACCTTCAAAGAGCAGTGCATGTAGAATCTTTCAAGCTATGTATCACCAACAACCTCTCAACACACTTTGGTAAATCTCACTCATCTCCTCTCAGTATCAGAGCATCACCTTACTAACCCTTGTCTTGGACCATAGTTTCAACTATATCCTCTCAATCTCAACTGATCAGAAGAAGGTAATTATCTTAAGTAGATAGTAACGATTAGCTTATTTTGATAATTAACTTCAAATCACTGTTGTGATCTCCTTTTCCCAATCTCTAGCTCCCTATCAGGATCGTAGTGAATACAAGTGGGATCCTGTTGTTTGCAATCGTTAATAAATCAATAAGCGCAAAGAAAACCACAATATATGCATCCACAATAATCTAGAAGGATTGAATACTTCCCCTACTTTGTTAATCTACCAGGGTTCCAACAACCGTAGATAAGGGAATTAGCCGCTCATCTTTGTGAAATAATCAATAGCATTCATATTTGAAAATATTAAATCAATCTCACAATGATTAACGAATAAAATCCGAAGTCTCAAATTAAATAATAAATCAAAATAAGAACACAAGAATCCCAAGATCAAAATCGAATCTCAGTATCAAATATATGTTTGTAAGTAGTAAGAGTGCATAAACTAACTAAAAATGTCAAAAGGGTATTTATTGAATACAAGGAAACCTTAGGAAACCAATTCTAAACAAAAGAGAAAAATCATAATCGATGACCACCTACGGGGTGTAGGTGGTCCCACTGTAGGTGCCAGTGTCCCAAATCTACCAAGAACTCTCTGAAATTTAGTGTTTCTGACACCTACGAGGCATAGGTACTACTTGCGGCCTATAGGTGCTCCAATATAGGTGACAGACTCAAATTCTTCAGCTTCTGAATCTCTGATCTTTAACTTTCTATCACATATTTTGACACCTACTCCATGTAGCTAGTACCTACGAGGCGTAGGTACCCACGTAGGTGTCCCAAAATCTTCAATTCACATTTTTTCTCCTTTTCTGCTCCAAAACCTGGTTTTCTTCAAAACACAGCACAAAACACATCATATCTAACAAAAAGACGTAAGCAACTTTCATATTTTTATTGTTTTAAGTGTCGAAAGTTCTATGAAACCAAGAACATCAACACCCTCAACTTAGAATGTTTACGTGTCCTCTGGCAACACAACATAACAAAAAAAATAATGATGCTTAACTAGGAGAAACCTAAGCTATCTACGACAGTCAATCATCAACTTTAAGCTTAAAACATTACCCCCTCCTAATTTAACACTTCAAAATCAACTGTGTGTATCTATAAAGAACAATAATGTGACACAAGGGAGTCAAGATATGGAATCACATTAGCAATAAACAACTATGCATATGTACAAGTTACACTATCAAAACAAGTAAGCAGCTAGCAACACTACCCATGCACCTTCACATAAAAAAAGTCCCAATCATTCATATGAAATCTTGCATGTCAATGCAGGGACAATCAAGATACACTCACTCTCACAAAGAAGTTCTAATCAATGTGTATCAAATACCATAGGCTTGCCCTTATTTTCTTTACCTTAGCTTTCAGATAGTCGGGTTAGGATCACTATAGGACTTTACTTGGCTTGTAATGTAGGCTCGAGGGCTTGTATGGTATATATGAACATTTAGTGACTAAGCCTCCTTGTCACTACACTTACTTTGGGTCCACTTTCAACTAGTTTCTTTGATTTCACACTTATTTCTCCCTTTTTATTTATTTATTGGACATTCAGATTTGGTGTGGTTTATTTTATTCTCTTTTTGTCTTATCTTCTTTTTCAAAATTCTCTTTTTTTCTTTTCCTTTTGTTTTTTTCTACCACACCTAGCCCTACTTTATTTTCTCTTATTTACCCTTCTTCATAACCACTTTAGATTACACACCCCTATGATACCTACCCTCAACTTACACGATTTGCCTGAGTTGAGGTGCACAATGTCCAAGGAGGTCCAGGGCCAAAACAGGTTCATTATAATAAAAAATGGGAAGGCGAAAGGTGAAACAAAAAAATAGTCTATATAGGCTCAAAATAGGGATCAGGGGATACGTATTCACATTTGGATGGTCATTTAGGCAAAAAGTGGTCTTATTTCCAAAATGGGCTATGATATTTTCCTAACCGGCTATCCTACAACCTAGGCAAGACTAACCAGGAAAGTTCTGGATTCAACACACAAATAAAATAAGGTAGTATCTCACACACACATAGCATATGGTTGCATCACAAGCTACTACCTATCCAGTTCATGCACAAGTTAGCTATGAGTATTATGTACCTAAATTTAATTCCATAACAAGATTCACAATGATCACACATATATACATGCCACACAATTCAAAAAAATAAATTTTTAGAGGGGTATCATTTTTCTCATGAATAAAAAACAAAGTACATTAACTGCCCTAGATACTAAAAAATCTCCCAATTACACAAAAACATAACACAATACAAAATAAAACACAATACAACAAAAAATTACCCTAGACATACTAGTTCTACAACTATACCATGGCCGACAGGAAAAGAAGTACAACAACAAAAACTTGTGGCGGTTATGGTATACCCCTCCTCTAATAAAAAGATGATGCACTGTCCCTAGTGCGTGTAAATAATATAAATCAAGGGAATGAGGTCATACCTGGGACGTACTAAGCATCTATTTCATGCTTTCCCCCATCAGGGGATATCTCAACTAGTGGAGGCTGTGGTGGTGGTGGCGGTGTACTACAAGAGAATGCACCTATAACTAGCTCCGCATACCTATGTCTATCAAAAACTACAGGATTCGTTGACTCATGGGTGGCCCTTTTTAGGGCCTGATCATATGGCATGTTGAGATCCTTCAGATCCTCATCTCTAACTCTCTTGGTCCCAATTCCAGGGACCAACTCCTCCTCAGAAAACACATCTAAATACCTAGGTCAGTACGGTGGAATTGGTCGGGCAAGTGAGGGATCTTGAGAGGAATAGATGAAATATGACTCTAAGTAAGAGAGTGTACCTTAGTGCTTAATGTATCCACCTTCTCCCTAATTGCAGCTGGATTAGGTGACTCAATATCAGTAAACTGTGCCTGTACTTACCTCTCAAAAACATCAGTACGGCCATGAAACTCAACCCTTATCTCTACTATATCAGTCCTCACAATAGCCCAAATTTGAGTCTCTACACTCTACAAAGTCATCCAGACCCAAGGTCAGATCTGCTCATATAATATGGCAACCTCAGACTCTGCCTCAGTCCACCGGGCTCTGATCTCATCCTGCCTCTCTATCAGGCGCTGTAAGAAGTCTCAAGGTAAGAAACAAATCTTGGAGTTGTAGAAGTGGTAATGGGGTGAGGGTCCTAGAAGATACCCCAACTGTCTTAGACGTAGAGGTCGAGGCTGAAGTAAACGTGGTGGGGGTTCCCTTCCCTTGAGTGCTCATCTTGGGTGCCCCTCTTTGCTCACCCATATCAAAATTTGTACTTGTATCTGCATCAACACCATGTATATCACTAGGCTTTGCAAGAGCTGATGGGCCCTCAAACTGGGCTAGAATCACTGTTGAAGGCCTATAGGTCGTCTAAGCAAGATCGGATTTGCCGGATCCTTGATCAAACTCTAGAATACACCCATCACCTTAAGTCTCAGATCAACACCTGGAACCTCAGGTACACCAGCCTCATCACACAACTGCTGGACAAGGCAAGGAAATGTTAATGTAGTCTACTCACTAAAATCTCACTCATGTAGCTTATACCCGATAATGGATGCAACGTATATATCATATCTAGCCACCAGACTCGTGATTAATGCAACACCATCTATGTAAGAAAGTTATCGTACATATCGACAATGAACCACAGTTCACCAAAACTTAGTGGCAAAATTCAATACCGCCTTCTTAATGTGCCTTTTTACTTTGATCTATGGGGATTCCTCACCAAGGTTTGAAATATAATAAGAGATCTTTCTCACCAAATCTTTTTACACTTTGTATCCTATGCTCTGCGTCTCGCATAACGCGTCTGTCTTGCACAAATTTTAATAAAAAATTACACTCTACAATAGATACCAGAGCTATATAATTAGGGACAAAGAGAGCTTGGTGGATGGCCTCCACTGAAACCATCCTCCACTAAAATATCAACCATGATACGTCTCACCAGTATCTTCTCTAACTTTGGCTGCTCTATATGCCTACCATCTCTAGGTTTGGTTAAAGATACTGTAGCACAATAGGATTCATAAAAATCCCGTATCAATGCCTGTCTATATTAACCTTGGGGTCTACTCATCCACCCCAGTTGATAACGATCAAACGTTGCCTGCAAAAGTGATACTCCAGCTAAACCAGATAACTCAATCCATCTCGCCTCCCAAATAACCCTCTTGGGCTGGGATTTCCCAGTCACAAAGCTGTCTCTCTCATAAATCATCTGTAACCTCTCTACATACCACCTCAAGTTTACCTCAGTAATAGGATCAACCAAGATGTGAGTAGGGTCAGAATTCTGGTCAGTCTAAGCTGGTGACTCTGTGTCTGGTGCAGGCACTTGATGAGGTGTCTGGTTTGTACTCTCCTCAGACTGGGTACTGTAGATTATGGCTTAAGAATTACATTTGCGGACTCATCTTGTGATCCCTCCTCAGACTGGGATCCTATGCTGGTGGCTCTAATTCTACCTTTTTCTCATTATCCTTATCTCCCTCCTCAGACTGGGGAGAGTGTGATAGTAATAACCTAGCCAACTTCATCCACGACCTAGGAACTGGTCGGCTGGCCTCTGGATGAGACCTAACCTAATTAAAAGTATACCGTATACCCCACTATGTTTGTGCTAGAGCTGGATGCCCAAAGTAGCTCTAACAATAGTCTTAGATGCAACCTATCTCTAGGCCCTAGTCCGTGGGTGAACTACATTAGTTGGGGAATTAGGGTACTCCTCTACTGATCCACTGTGCTCAGAGGATTTATCCCATCACCTTAATGGTTCTGCTTTCTTTGGTGCCATAGTACCTGAAAAAGCAAGTGTTAGTTCCATAAAAAGAATTAAGGGGTGTAAAATTTGAAGAAAAATAAAAATTATTAAACTTTGAAATTTTTTCCCAAATTTTACATCCCTATATAATAAACTTTAGCCCATTCCAGTAATGTACTATTCACTTATATTAATATCTAAAACACAGGCAAGGCACACAAACTTTTGGATTTCATTACCTTTTTAACTTTTACTTCCAAATAGGGCATGATCACAGGGTTTTAATTCAAGAACAATGTCCTAATTTCAATTTTCTTGATGATTCTAGGCTCCTATAAACAAGAACTATCGAGTTTCACATAATTTTCAAGCATATTCAAGTACCAACTCACTTATTCAATGTTAACATCATATTATACTATTCATATGGGCCAAGAAGTTTACCTTGAATTTTGATTTTTAAAGACAAAAGTGGAAACTTGAAGCAATTTCAAAACCCTAACCTTAGAAGATTATTATGCGTGCAATAGATGGACTGATGGATGAATCTTTCCTTATATAGAGTTTGAGAGAAAGTGGGAAAGTTTGAATTTTAGAGGGAGTTGGAATTTTATGGATTATGAGGACTAAAAGTCAATTTTTAAGCTTTTAAACTTGATTGTAGGCCAATTTTGGCATGGGTAGGGTCGGGGTAGGCCTAGATTTTAAAAAAAACTGGGCCCAAAAATTTTTCACGGCACCACCTATGGGGCATAGGTGGCCCCTACGACCTGTAGGTATCCTATCGTAGGTGGGCCCAAATTTTTGTTGTCTTACTTGCTCTCTGAACTTTTTGTTCTGACATATATTTCACTACTTATGAAGTCGTAAGTTGTACTTATGACCCAGTAAGTAGGTTAGTAGGCAAAAGTTCAAAAATTCTCAAAAATCCTCAAAATTTCCCTCCGACTTTAATTTCACAACTTACTTGGCTCGAGTGGGACTTATGACCTCCATGAGTCGGTCAATGAGTCTTTTTACCTGGAATATTTTATATTAAGCGATGATTTACCATGTTCTAGGTTGTTCTTCATGCTATAGTCCTATAAAAAAAAAGAACAATGTGAACACTAAAATAGTAGGTAGCCTTCCATCCAACGCTTAATTTAACGTCGCGATACGGCGTGGCTATGTAGGTTACTCAGACTTCACCAGAAACTCTTGATTTAACATCACGGCACAACGTGGGTACCTTGATTACTCAAAATTATCAAGGTAACCAAAGGAGTGGCCTCTTAGGTCATCAACACAATGTATAACCAATACCTCTTTCATGTCGGTTGGCTGTTTCATGGTTCTGTGGGTGTTGATTATGACCTTCTCATCATTTACTCTGAACTTGAGCTCCCATTTCTCCATATCTAGAATCGCTCTACCCATGTGCATGAATGGTCTCCCCAAGATTATGGGCATCTCGACGTGAACTTCACAATCTAAGATAACAAAGTCAGTCGAAAAAATAAAGTTTTCTACTACATAGTCGTAGGTTCTCGAGGGTTCAAGTCCAACTATTTGAACACTTCCAGTGGTATCAAATTAATGCTGGATCCTATGTCAAACAATTCTTTGGCAAACCTAGATGTCCCAATAGTGCATGGAATCGTGAATGCTCTGGGATCACCCTTCTTTTGAGCTAGAGATCTAGAAATAATCACACTACAATGATGAAACCTAAAAATATCATCAAAGCTCACAGCTCTCTTCTTCATCACCAACTTCTTCAAAAACTTAGCATACCTAGGCATCTACCCAAGAGCCTCAAGAAAAGGGATGTTCAAGCTCAACTCCTTTAGTATAGCAATGAACTTCTTAAACTTCTCTTCATCCTTCTTCTTCTTCTTTAACCTTTGAAGAAAATGTGGAGGAGTTCATGGTATTTTCTTCACTATAGGCTCATCGACCTTTTCCTTACCTTTGTCCTTCTCAGTATTAAAATCAACACCTGTAGTTTTTTCATCTCCGCTCCAGGTATCTCATCAACCACAACGCTATCATTCTTTGACACATCAACAATAGGCATAAGGGGATCAACAATTTCCTTACCACTCTGTGTATTATTCTAAACTATGTTGCTCGAAAGAGTGCTCGGTTTCCTCTGATTCAAAGTTGCTGTCATTTGTCCAACTGATGTTCTAATTGCTTTATCACAATAGCATGAAACTCTAGCTCCTGGGTCAACCCTGAGAGGTTTGCATTAATCTCCTTAAGGCACTTTTCCTAATTTTACTAACCTTTGACCATCTTGGACAACATAGCCTCCTTCCCTGATTCAGTGTCACAACTACCCGGTGGAATATACACACCACTCTTCTCCTTGTAATCATCCTTGTATTTCCAGTCACCATCCCACTCCCTTCTTCTATCTCTATACCTATCCCTATAATAGTTTCGATCTTGGTTTCCTTGCCCCTTGGCTCAAAAACCCGCCAACTCTTAATCTAGGTATTTTGCCTCTTCTTCTAAATAAGAATCATACAATCTAAAGCCCTTACCCTGTGATTATACTACATTCACCTTCTCAGAATTCATCATTGCAAACTACTTTGTCAATAGCCCAACCTCCGTCCTTAGCTGAGCAACTTCTTATGCCACTGTGTCATCAGCAACTTTGTGCTCACTGGGAGAACTAATAGCATATATTCAAGAACCTCTCTCTACCTCCCAAATATGGCACCCTTATTGGTTAGATAAATCCAATCTAATATATCCTATGTTGTCTCCCAATGCAAATGAATGAATGCTCCACCACTAATAGTATCTGCCATAGCTCTCGAACTGGTGTTAATAGATCGATAGAAAATCTCAAGCAAGCTCTGCTTTAAAATTATGTTGTTAGGCACCATTATCAACTTCTTTTTGAATTAAAACTATTCCTTATACGTTGACTTAGAGTGCAATTTCCTAAAATTATATTTCTTATTTTTCAACTGAAGCATTCTAGATCGTGGAAAAAATGATCCAAAAGCTACCTCCACAACTTATTCTAAGTAGCGATTGATCCTCGAGGAAGTACCCCTAACCATAATATAGCTTCACTAATAAAAAGAAGAGGAAAAACTGAGTCTCAGTGCTTACTGATTTACCCCAGCTATAGTGTATGAACTGCAGATCCCTATAAAGCTAGTAGGGTACATATTTGCATTATCTGTTAGCAAGCCTATAAACACGCCTTTCAGATTCAAGAGCTGGATCATGGAACTCATGATATCGAACTTCACATTCAGTGGTAGTGTAGAAGGAATGGTGGCTCCTATCTTGGTAGGCTCAACGTACCCAGGTCCTTTTCTAGATCATCATATGGTAGCAAGTACTGCTAGGTTGGGAGTACTTGGGATTTACCACCTCTAACTCTATCTCAATTTATGAAGATTGATGCTTAACGATCTGCCTCTTGTCTACGACTTTCTAGCTCTGTGTCTTGAGCTATATGCTGAACATCTCTTTCCCTCCTTTGGTTTGTAGCTTCTACTAATAACTGCTCTATTTATTTATCAATAATGTCCTTAACATCTCTAGGATGAGTTCAAGCACAACATTTGTTCTATATCTTATTTTTATAATGAGAAGCTTACAATAAGGGACTAGGTCCCTAGATCTTCAAGGCTACAGTACAGCTGGCATGTATCTGCATAGTTTTGTCCTCTTGTGTAATAAACTGTGCAGGAGCAGTTTGTACTATTTACAACACCTGGTCCAATCGCATTTTAACCCTAATCATCACTCTACTATAAAAGGAAAAGAATGCTTCTCAATTGGTAGTTTTTGCAAATCAGAAAGCTGAAGAGGGAATAAGGCTAAAACTCAATATTCAACATTGCTCAAGATCTCATTTCTTGTGTGTGCTAAAATAGAAAGTTTTCTTGATTCTAGTTTATGCCTGAAACTAAATTACTCATTCTATAAGAACAATGTTCTTTTCCTTTTTCTTTAAGAGTGCTTAGGTAGAGTTGCCTAAGCTTGATACTAGTTAGAGTTAATCAGTTTTGAGGAAGTCTCGGCAGAGTTGTCAAGGTGAGCTTGTAGTAGAGTTATTACAAGCAGGAGGAGCCTAGAGTTACATTAAAATTGGAGTCTTTAGTCAAGAGTTGGATTATAGTGAAGTTTTGGGTGCTTGCGAGGGCAAGCCGTGGTTTTTCCCCTCTTGAGCAAAGGGGTTTACACATTAAATCTTGTGCTCTCTTAGTTTCCTACACTGGTTTGTGTTCCTGGTATATTTACTATTTTATTATCTGTGATTAATTTTGAGGGATTTGGTCCCTTACTATGTGGTGCAACCCCCTAAGGTTTCAACAATTGGTATCAGAGACAAAACACTTTTAAAGGTTCATACCTAGAGTGATTTGGTTAGCATGGTTGCTCCACCAAACTTAGAAAAAGGGCGATCTACCACTAGGACACCTATATTTAAAGGGTAAAATTATGGGTGGTGGAAAATCAGGATGTTTGACTTCATTATGGCTGAAGATAGTGAGCTAATGCATATATACTTGATGGTCCTCATATTCAAGTTAAAGAAATCAAATAATGATAAATAATAAGAATGGTTGTTAAAAGTAGGAGAGAGTATGATGTTGAAGATAGAAAGAAAATTGAAAAAATTACAAGGCCAAGAAAATTTTAGTTTGTGTCATAGGACCTGATGAATACACCAAAATTTCTACATGTGAAAATGCTAAAAAAATATGGGATTGGTTAAAAACAGCTCATAAAGGCTCTATATATGTGAAGGATTCTAAAGTAGACATGTTGACTACTCAGTATGAAACCTTCACCATGAAAGAAGGAGAAATAATCTACGAAATTCATACAATATTCACTTCTATCACAAATGAGCTTCACTGCTTGGGTGAAGTGATTCCATTTTATAAGCAGGTGAGAAATATTCTTGGTGTTCTTCCTAAGTCCCAGAAAAGCAAAGTGGATGCTATAACTGAGGAAGGAAACCTAAATATCCTCACAATGGATGAACTAATTGAAATATAAAAATTCATGAGCTCAAGAAGCAACAAGGGCTGGAGAAGAATTAAGAAAAAAGGTAAAATCCCTGGAATTGAAGGCCTTAAACATAATTCATCAGAAGAGGAAATTGATGTTTCCTATTTGGCAAAAAAGATTTTCAAATCCATGAGGAAAAATAGTCAATTCCAAAGAAGAGGAAGCAGCAAAAAGAAGGGGAGCAATATTAAAGTGTGTCACAAATATGGAATTCTTTAGCATTTTATTAAGGATTATCCAATTCCCAAAATAGATTACCAGGCATACCTCAAGAAAGGAGGTGACAAAGGAAAGAATAGGGACCAGGTCCCTAAAAATTCAAGAAGAAAGGCTGCAAATGATTATGTAGTAAAGCAAGCTCTGGTAGTATGTGGAGATTCTTCCAGTGAATCTGATAAACATGAGAAGTCTGGAGATATGTATATGCTAGCAGTAGAAGACTATCATGACTTGAGGCTACCCTCTAGTCGCGACACGGTACTTAAAGCCACAAGTGACCCCAGGCTAACCCATGAACTGGTACCTGCTGTGGGAATTAAATAAAGTAATACTAAAATAACATGTACAGAAGATAACTAATAAAATGTGGTCTGAATGGAACACTAGCTGAATATCAAATATCAAATTTGAACATCCAAAAGCCTCTATCATAAGGAGTTGATGGGAAAAGTCCCAACTAACTTTCACTGACTAACTGACATAAAATTAACTATTGTAAATAACTAAAATGAAATATCATCCTTGATGGAGGAGGACTTACCACTACTGCCACTGGGAAGATTCAGATTTGTCTAAGGATGCTCACTGGACTGTGCCTCTGAACCTATGTTATAAGACAACATAGCACAGAGAAAAGTATGTGATCAGTACTTGGAATGTACTGGTACGTGAGGTAGGGACTACTGAAATACATGTGAAATCTGAACATAAACGCATGACATGTAAAATTGAGAATTCAAGACCAAGTATAGTATGTACCGACATGATCTGAATAACTGAATCACTGATATCTGAATAACTAAAATAATCTATAAAAATAACTGAATAAATACTAAAATCTTATCTACTTGGTCAAGAAAACCTGAATTGAGATAAACTACATACTGGCTAAAACTGTGGGAGCTATCATGTCACCGACATGCCCTAATCTGAGATAATCGGGGTCCAACCTATAACGCTAGTTGGAAGAGTGTCAGAACCTTTCCACGAGTACTAACACTGTCTGACGATGTGGATCCACAAGTCTGATATCCTGAATGACTAAGGGGTCACTCTCTATGAAACATCTCAAACTTTAACCATTGCAAATTTCTTGAGTCTTGAACCTTCTGATCATCATACGACTAAACCCATACTAGTCGTATGATGTGGTTATAGTTTAAGGACCCTAGTTATATATTGGTCAGTGTGATATTGGCCAAATTCTGACCTAGATACAAGAAGAGTCCATACAAGTCGTATGTTCAAGTGACGAGAGGTAGGGTCCAAACCATATATTGTCCAGTGTCTAGCCTTTGATGTTCTACCTAAGGCACGACTCATACCATACTAGTCGTATGGTGATGATACGAGCTGGGTAAGGAAGTTGTATGTTGGATAGAATATGGTGTTTAACTTTCATACCACTCGTATTATGTGGTTACGAGTTGATAGGTCCAATCATACCCACCTGCATTCTTTTTACAGCTTTTAAGCTAAGGATATTTTGGACAATTCCCACCCCAATCCCTTAAGACCCCACATCTTATAACACTTATTTGGCTTTCATTCTACACTTTAGAAGATTGAAAGACTCTCTAAACACTCTCTAAAAACCTCTCAAGAAGATTGGGCTAGGGTTTCTTCAAGGTGGTCATTTAGAGGCTCAAGGATCAAAATCTCGCTGTGAATCTTCATAACTCAGGCATGTGACTCTTCTTTCATTGTTATTTCACAAAAATCATGTGTTTTAAACATTGTTCATGAATCATTAAAAGTTGTTTTGAAAACCATGGTTGAGAATTTGAATGCATAATGTTAAGTATTGTTTTCCCATGTTTTAAACTATAATTATATATATTTTGATAATAGTTTTGCACATGTAGGTGTATGGGAATTGTGGTTTAATTAATGGGTCATATTTAACCCTAGACTTGATGGCTTTTGGTTTGAATAATGGTTTAATAATTGTATTCCCTCAAGCTATATGTTAAAATGTCAATGAGAAGAATCTTGTCATATATGAATTGTGTTTTATACTAAGGCATTGTCCTATGGATGTTGATGATTGGTAAATAGTTTCATAAAGGCCTTATTGGCCATAAATTGATTTGAATCATGACCTTAGTTGTTTAATTGGCTAAATAGGTTTGAGACCCTAAATGTTGAATTAAATCGATATCTTGGTTTAGACAATGGGTTTGAGTCCCAAAGTGGTTTGATAATGGTTATGGAATATTGTACGCTTGCAAGTGGGGTTGGGATGACGATACCAACGGGATGCCTTTGTTAAGTAATTGGACTAATTGTTATGTATCTGTGTAATGAATATTTTAATTGGGCTTTAAATTGAGATGTGTAGTCGGGCTATGAAAGTGGAGTCCGAAGGACTAACACTGGAAACAACGATAGCCATTGCTGGTGCGTATATGACTGGGAGGTTTGAGTCCCCTGAATGAATATATGAATAGGAGGTTCAATTCCTCATTATTGTATACATTGGTGCTTAAGTTACCTTGATTATGCTAGGAGGTTGGAGTCCCCCATTAAGACATATACTGATATCGATATTCTCTTGTTTATGTGGCTATAAGAATTAGAGAGCTGGGCCCATATAGTTTGTGGGTACTTTGTTGTATGATGGTTATGCCACACATCACAAGTTAAGGTTTTCAAAGTTTATTTTACACATTGTTCCCTATCCCGGTATTATGTATATATATATATGTATATATATACAAATATATGTAAGTATGTGATTGCATATGGTTATTTGATTTGGTCTTGAATGATGGCATTATTTTATTCCTCTATACCTGAGTTAGATGCTAGCGTTCCAACCGCTAACTATCTTCAGACACTGTATCCCTACGTGATGCAGGTACTGAAACTTCTTCTACTTTACCTACGCAGTGATCAGGTGTTTATGTGGTTTGTGAGTTGACATTGAAGTGGTGAGCTTCCATACTTCGAAAGGCTTCATTTCATAGTCTTTATATTCTATGTATTAAACCTGTTTAGACTTTGGTTTTTGCTATTGTTGGGAGCATGTCCCGATATTTTATTTACTTTGAATTTATAGAGGCTTTGTTGGATTACTGTGGACTTAGGTGTGTGGTTTTGGTTGATTGGTTTGGTCACTTCATGGGTTATCATTATTTTTATTTTTTTGCTCTATCTTGTTAAATGTTTGGAATTCATCCAACACTTAAGGTCGTTGAGCTGACTAGGTTAGGTGAAGGGGTGATCTCCGATCCACGTGGGACTTGAGATACCCATTACGGCCAGGCTTTAGTTTGGGTCATGACAAAGTTGGTTTCAGAGCTTAGGTTTATGGTTAATTGGGTGTCAACAAAGCCGTGTTAAGTAGAGTCTCTTTTATAGATGTGCAGTACACCATACTTCTAAGAGGGAGGTTATGAGACATTTAGGAATATTTCCCTTTCTCGTTGTCTTACTTTAAGATATTGAGTCTAAGGTATCGGATTCTTCTAATTCTTATTTTCTTACTTTTTCAAATCATACCTCCCAGATGATTTGAAGCTCATGGATACTCGTCTATTCTACTTGGAGACACTATTGATGGGACACGCCTTACTTACGGGGTGCTGACCTGGTCTAGGGGTCCTATTCCCGATTTCCCTCCTGGAGTTCCCTCTAGCCCTCCTTGAGCTCTTTAGGCAGAGATGTGACAAACGCTAAGTTTTGTTAGTCTATTCATATATTGGATCAATTGGTAGCTTCTCAGTCTAAGCATGGTGCTTCTATTACTCCATCTTCTGAGGCCACAAGGGTTTGCCAATTTATTAGGTTGTGTCCTCCAACTTTTACTGGTGTTAAGGTTAAGGAGGATCCTCAAGCATTTATTGATGAGATGGACAAGATTTTCCAGATTATGCATGCTTCTGATTTTGAAGGTGTAGAGTTTACTAGCTACCAATTGAAGGATGTGGCATACCAGTGGTATGGAGAGTGGGAACAATCTCGGGGAAGTGATGTTTACTCTTTATTGTGGGATGAGTTTTCTAGTGCCTTTTCGGACTGCTTCTTTCCTCAGAGTTGAGGAAGGCAAAATGGAGAAATTTGTGAATCTAAGATAAGGTAGGATGTCCGTCAAGGAGTATGCCTTGAAAATTTAATCAGTTGTCCAGGTATGCTCCAGAGTTGGTGTCTATCATGAGAGCTAGAAGGCATAAGTTTGCTTTTGGGTTCCTTGTGAGTTGTTTCTTGAGAGTAAGGCTACTTTGTTGAACAACGATATGGATATTTCTCAACTTGTGGTGTATATGCAGTAGGTTAAGGAAGAATAAAAGAAGCAGGCTGAGATTGGAGAGAGGCAGAGTAAGAAGTTCATATTTTTTTATCATGGCAGAGGCCAGCAACAGAGTGGTAGAGATGGGGGAAAGTGGTCTTAGAAGAAGTAGGGGAGTTCTGGTTCTTTCTCTACATCTATTACTGCTTACCCAAAGCCATTGTGTGATGATTTCTCTTAGCATGGTTGAGGGTATAAGGCACATGATGGGGCTCAGTCTGCTATATTATATCATCCTTTAAGAATTTTATGGTCAGCCGCACCGTGGTTAGTATGAGAAGAGGAGAAACGAATATTTTAGTTGTGGTCAAATTGGCCATATGCAGCGTGATTATCCTTCTAAGGTTGCTTCTGGGGCTAATAAGGTTCCTGTTTCCTCTTTATCAGCTCTTGCACCAAAAGGTTCTTCTCTTGCTTCTGGTACCAATATTAGCGAAATTGCTTCTATGCTCTTACTTTTTATCAGGACTCTGAGGCCTCTCCCAATGTTGTTACTAGTATGTTGAATCTCTTCTCCTGTTATGTGTACTATTTATTTGATTCGGGGTCTATTCTTTTTTTTTGAGACCCTATTTGTGGCTGTGCATTTTGGTTCTGGTCTTGAGTGTATTTTGGACCTTTTTTTGTGTCTACCCCTGTGGGTTACTCTGTGGTTGCTAGAAGAGTCTATAGGGAATGTGTGGTGGTTGGGAAACTTTGAGGGATCTATTTGAATTAGACATGGTTGATTTTGATATTATCTTAGGAATGGACTTGTTGTATTCGTGCTATGCTTCTTTAGATTATCGGACCCATAAGTTCATCTTTAATTTCCCAATGAGTCAGTTATTGAGTGAGAGGGTGGTTCCCTATCTGCTAAGTGGAGGTTTATATCGTATCTTAGAGCTTTGAGATTAATCTCCAAGGGGTGCCTCTATCATCTAGTCCGGGTTAAAGATTCTAACTTATAGGGTCCTTCTTTACATTCTACCCCAATGGTGAATGAAGTCCATAAGGTCTTCCCTGGTGACCTTCATGGTAGTCCTCCTGATAGGGAGATTGATTTTGGGATAGATCATGTTCCGGACACTTGTCCTATATTTATTCCCCCATATAGAATGGCTCCGGCTGAGTTGAGGGAGCTTAAAGAGCAATTAAGGTATTTTTCAGACATGAGTTCCATCCATCCTAGTGTTTCCTTGTGGCGTGCACTAGTGTTTATCGTGCATAAGAAGTATGGGTCCCTTCGGATGTGTATTGATTACCGACAGTTGAATAAGGTGACAGTAAAGAATAAGTACCTTCTTTCAAGGATAAATGATTTATTTGATAACCTTTAGGGTGACAAGTTATTTTCTAAGATTGATATTCAGTCTGGGTATCATCAGTTAAAGATTAGGGAGGTGGATATCCCTAAGACAACTTTTCGTACCCGATAAAGGAATTTTGAGTTCTTGGTGATGTCGTTCGGCTTGACTAATGCCCCTACAACATTCATGGATTTGGTGAATAGGGCCTTTCATCAGTTTTTGGACCTATTTGTGATTGTCTTCATTGATGATATTTTGGTGTACTCAACAGTAAGGAGGATCATGCAAATCACCTATGTCTTATTTTGCAGACTTTAAAAGATTAGCAGTTGTATACTAAGTTCTCTAAATATGAATTCTGGTTGAAGGCCATAACTTTTTTGGGTGATGTTGTGAGTAGTGAATGGATTATGGTGGATCCTTAGAAAGCTGTTGTGGTTAATAAGTTGCCTAGACCCACAACTCCAATTGATATTCGGAGCTTCTTGGATTTAGCTGGGTATTATAGGAGGTTTGTGGGAGTTTTTATTCACTGCTTCTCCATTGACTAAGTTGACTCAGAATAAGGTAAAGTTTTTGTAGTTTGATGCTTGTGAGGGTAGCTTTGAGAAGCTAAAAGACAAGTTGACTTCAACTCTGATCTTGAATCTATTGTGATAAAGGTTCATAAGAAGAACTATCTAACTCATGACTTGGAGTTGTTAGTTGTGGTATTCGCATTGAAAATTTGGCATCATTATCTATTTGGGTTTCAAATTGTTATCTTTTCTAATCATGAGAGCCTACAATATGTGTTCACTTAGAAAGATCTTCATATAAGGAAAAAGAGGTAGCTTGAGTTGCTGAAGAAATATGATATGAGTCTTCACTACCATCAAGGTAAAGCTAATATGGTTTCTGATTCTCTTAGCAGGTTGTTCATGGGTAGCTTGTCGCATGTGGATAACGATAGGCAGGAACTGGTGAAGGATATTCACCGTTTGTCTAACCTTGGAGTCCATCTCCTGTACTTTGAGGATGGTGGTGTGTTAGTGCAACAGGTGGCACAATCATCTCTTGATTCATAAATAAAGAAGAAACAGATAATAGATCCTTTCTTGATAAAAATCAAGGATGATGTAGGTAAGAAGAAGGTGATAGCCTTCGAGATTGGCAGTGATGGTATCTTTAGGTACCAATGGAGGTTATGTGTTCCTGATGTTGATGGATTGTGAGGTAGGATTTTAGTTGAGGCTCACAAATTACGGTATACGGTTCATCCCGGTTCAACAAATATGTATCATGATATTAAGAAGATGTATTGGTGGAATAATATGAAATAGGATGTAGACAACTTTGTGGATAAGTGTATAGTGTGTCAGCAAGTAAAGGTGGAGCACATGAGGCCTGATGGGCTATTCAAGAGATTGAACTATCGGTGTGGAAGTGGGAGATAGTTAATATGGATTTCATTACCGGCCTTCCGTGGTCGTGGAATCAGTGTGACTCTATTTGGGTCATCGTGGTTAGGATGACTAAGTTTACTCACTTCTTTCCAGTGAGGACTACTTATTTTGATGAGGATTATGCAAAATTATTCCTTCAAAAAGTGGTAAGGTTACATGGTATGCCTATATCAATTATTTTGGATTGTGATACATAGTTCTCATCGCATTTATGGCTCTCTTTTCAGCGTGGTTTGGGGACTAAAGTGAGTCTTAGTATTGTCGTTTCACCTGCAGTCGGATAGGAAAGCCGAAAGGACTATTCAGACTTTGGAGGATATGCTGCGAGCCTGTGTGAGTGACTATGGTGGTAGTTGGTCCAACCATATGCCTTTGATTGAATTTTCTTATAACAATAGTTACCATTCTAGCATTGTTATGGCCCTATTTGAGGGATTGTATGGTAAGAGGTGTAGGTCTTATATTGGGTTGTTTAAAGTTGCGAAGTGGAGATATTTGGCCTAGATTTGGTTCACTAAGCCATTGAAAAGGTGAAGGTAAATTGGGATAGGCATAAGATCGCCAAAACTTGCCAAAAGTGCTATGCGGATGTAAGGTGAAGGGACTTGGAATTTGTGGTTGGAGATTGGGTGTTTTTGAAGGTATCTCCCATGAAGGGAGTAATGTAGTTTGGGAAGAAGGGGAAGCTCATTCCCCCGTATGTAGGCCCATATGTAGTTCTAAGGAGAGTTAGTAGTGTTGCGTATGAGTTGTAATTTCCCTCAAGTTAGAGTTCCATTCATCCGGTATTCCATCCTTCATTTGTTGTTCCCTTGGAGAACATTGGAATTTTAAATTCCTTGTCCTATGAGGAGGTCCCGGTGAGGATCTTGGATTGGCAAGTTCATTGGTTGCAAATGAAAGACGTGGCTTCGGTAAAGGTTCTACGGTGGAACCAAAAGACCAAGGAAGCTACTTGGGAATCCGAGGAGGACATAAATTCCAAGTATCCATTCCTATTTCCGATTTCGGAAAATTATGCTTGAGGTATGTGTTGGTTCTTGACATATTTGTTTTCTATCTTTGTTAATGGCAAATTATGAATTCCTTGGCATGTTGTTTTCTATCTTAAAAGTAAGAGTAGAGACGTTTGAGGGTTTAATCGTGTTTGTATTGCCTTGTCCCATCATTCGAGGATGAATGATCCTAAGGGGGGAGACTGAAACACCCAGAACTTTGGCCCTTGCAAATTTCTTGAGTCTTGAACCTTCTGATTATCATACGACTCACACCATACTAGTCGTATGATGTGGTTATGATTTTAGGACCCTAATCATATGTTGGTCAGTGTGATATTGTCCAAGTTCTGACCTAGATACGGGAAGACTCCATATGATTCATATGTTCAAGTTATGAGAGGTAGGGTCCAAACCATATATTTTCTAGTGTCTTGCCTTTAATGTTCTGCCTAGGGTATGACTCAGACCATACTAGTCGTATGGTGATGATACAAGTTGGGTAAGAAAGTCGTATGTTTGAAAGAATGTGGTGTCCAACTTTCTAATCAAGTAACGATTTGAGGGTACCACTCGTATGATGTGGTTACGAGTTGAAGGGTCCAATCATATCCACCTACGTCCAGTTTACAGATTTTAAGCTATGCGTATTTTGGATAATTCCCACCCCAAGCCCTTAAGATCCCACATCTTATAACACTTATTTGGCTTTCATTCTACACTTTAGAAGATTGAAACACTCTCTAAAAACCTTTCAAGAATATTGGGATAGGGTTTCTTCAAGGTGGTCATCTAGAGGCTTAAGGATCAAAATCTCTCCGTGAATCTTCGTAACTCAGGCATGTGACTCTTCCTTCATTGTTTTTTCATAAAAATCATGTGTTTTAAACATTGTTCATGAATCATTTATGGTGGTTTTGAAAACCATGGTTGAGGGTTTAAGTGCATAATGTTGAGTATTGTTTTCTCATGTTTTAAACTATGATTATACATGTTTTGATAATGGTTTGAACATGTGGGTGTATTGAAATTGTGGTTCAATGAATGGATCATGTTTAACCCCCTAGACTTGATAGGTTTTGGCTTGAATAATGGTTTGATAATAGTATTCCCTCAACCTATTTGTGAAAATGTCAATGAGAAGAATCTTGTCACATATGAATTGTGTTTTGATTTAAGTCATTGTCCTATGAATGTTGATGATCGGGAAATGGTTTCATGAAGGCCTTGTTGGCCATAAATCAATTTGAATCGTAACCTTGGTTGTTTAATTGGTTAAATAGGTTCGAGTCCCTAAATGTTGATTTGAATCGATGTTTTGGTTTAGACAATGGGTTTGAGTCCCAAAGTGGTTTGATAATGGCTATAATATATTGTACGCTTGCAAGTGGGGTTGGTATAATGATACCAACAGGATGCCTTTGGATAGTGATTATACTAATGGTTGTGTATATGTGTAATGAATGTTTAAATTGGGGTTTAAAGTGGGATGTGTTGGCTGGCCGTGAAAGTGGAGTCTGACGGACTAACATTGGAAACTGCGCTAGTCGGTGCGGGTGTCTATATGACCGGGAGGTTTGAGTCCCCCGAATGAACATATGAATGGGAGATTGGAGTCCCTCATATTGTATACATTGGTGCTTAAGTGACCTTGATTATGCCGGGAGGTTCGAGACCCCCATTAAGTCATGTATGGAAATGGATATTCTCTAGTTTGTGTAGCTACATGCACTGGGGCCCTTCCAGCTAGGGGAGAGCTGGACCCATATAGCCCATGGGTGCCTTGTTATATGACGGTTATGCTACATGTCTAGGTTAAGGTTTACAAAGTTCATGTTAAACCTTGTTCCCTATCCCAACACTGGATATATATGTAAGTATGTGATTGCATACGATTATTTGTCTTGGTCTTGAATGATGGAATTATTTTATTCCTCTATCTCTGAGTTACATGCTAGTGTTCCAACCGCTAACAGTCTCTGGATGTTGTATCCCCACGCAGTCCAAGTACATGAACTTCTTCTACTTTACCTATGCAGTCATCAAGTGTTCGAGTAGCTCGTGAGGTTACATTGAAATGGTGAGCTTCCATACTTCGAAAGGCTTTATTTCAGTCTTAATATTCTATGTCTTAGACTTGTTTAGACTTTGGTTTTGGAAATTATCGAGGGCTCGACATTTTATTGACTTTGGATTTTTAGAGGCTTTGTTGGATTACTGTAGACTTGTGTGTGTGGTTTTGGTGGATTGGTTTGGTCACTTTATGGGTTATAATTAATCTTATTGTTTTTTTGCTCTATCTTGTTATATGTTAGGAATTCATCCGACACTTGATGTCGTTGAGATGACTAGCTTAGGTGAAGGGGGTGATCTCCGGTCCACGTGGGATTTGAGATACCCATCACATCTAGGCCCTGGTTTGGGTCGTGACACTCTACTGGCAGGTTCCCTTAAAAGAGTGTCAACCCTGTACTAGCAGGAATACGTCTCATACCTACACTGGTTACATAGTTTTGGAACTCAGGGACTGCTACTAAAGGTCACACCCTCTACTGGCAGGTGAACCCCCATCCCTGGGTTCACTCGGTGCTTAATCCTACTCCGAACTGAAAGACACTGAAATACTAATTGGTACATGCACTGATAACTGATTTGCTCATATAAGGTATTCTGAAAAATACAGTTCATGCATATTCTGAAGTAACCATGAACATGTAAACTGATAGTACTCATCATGATCAAAATAAACTAAGTATAACAATAAAAATCATGAGTTTCCACTGAGTATAACAATAAAGATCATGAGTTGGCTGACTCATTACTTGAAAAGTTTGAAACATAAGTAAACATGTAGGTATTGGGTGTTCATAACCCGCCAGCACTAAATGATTAAAAAATCCATTAACAACACATAAAAATGTGACATAAAGTTATAATTCAACAACAACAACAAACCCAGTGTATTCCCACAAAGTGGGGTCTGGTGAGGGTAAAATATACGCAGTCCATACCGTTACCTTCGAAGAAGTAGAGAGGTTATTTTCGATAGACCCCCGGCTCAAGATAAAGGATAGTAAACAAGAGCGTAATGAAACATGAAGCGGGATGAATGGAATAACATAAATAAGGAATAAGACATAATAAAATAAAAATCAGAGCAATACGAAATAAGATAAATAAGCATAATATGGAATAAGAGATAAGAAATAGGACATCTGAAATAGGACACCCACCTAGTAACAACATACACTCATTGAGCAAAGACACCCACCACACCCAAACCTTCCTAACTAGGGGATCCTACCTATGGACACAGTCCTAAGATTACTAACCCGGCTATACATGAGCTCTTCTAACTACTTTCTACAACCCATGCACTCATCCTAGCCTTCTACCCTTATCCGCGACCTCCACACCTTCCTATATAGGGTCATGTCCTCAGTAAGCTAAAGCTACTCCATGTCATGTCTAATCACTTCCCTCCAGTATTTCTTCGGCCTACCTCTCCTCCTCCTGAAGCCATCCTACGCTAGCCTCTCACACCTACGAACTAGGGCATCCATGCCCCTCCCCATCACATACCTAAACCATCTCATCCTTCCCTCCCACATTTTGTCCTCCACCAAAGCAACTCCCACCTTCTCCCGGATAATCTCATTCCTAAATCTATCCCCTCTAGTAAGCCTACACATCCAACGCAACATTCTCATTTCCGCCACCTTCACTTTTTAAATAAGGGAGTTCTTGACTGGCCAACATTCTGCTCCATACAACATGTCTGGATGGATTGCCACTCTGTAGAATTCGCCTTTAAGCTTAAGGGTCACCTTCTTATCAGAAAACACTATTGAGACGAGCCTCCACTTCAACCAACCTTCTCCAATACGGTTAGAGACATCCTCATCAATCTCGCTATTCCCCTGGATCATAGCCCAAAGATACTTAAAACTATCCCTCTTACAAACATCCTGAAAATCCAAACTCACCACCACATCGTCCTCCTGCCTCAAGTCACTAAACTTCCATTCCATATACTCCGTCTTGGACCTACTCAACCTCAACCCCTTAGATTCAAGGGTTTGCCTCTAAACCTCCAATTTCTAATTCACACCCCTTTGCGTCTCATCAATCAGTACTACATCATCTGCAAACAACATACACCAAGGAACCTATGCTTTAATACACCGCATTAACAAGTCCATCACCAACGCAAATAGGAACGGACTAAGAGTCAAACCCTGATGCAGCCCTGTCTTGACCAAAAAATGCTCTAAGACAAAAAGTCATAATTCACAAACCCAAAACAACAGACATTTCAATAACCTGATAAATTTACATGACCTGAACATAGGAACTCTTTAAACTTAAGAGGATAACAATTCCATATGGTTTAGTTCATAACTTGATGGTTTAACATGAAATCAATGGAATGTGACATGGAAATTGAAATTCAAAACATCAAATATCTTAATTCACATGTGAACACATGTTGACATGGCTTGAATTCAATTTACAAGTAAATATACAAATTGAATTCGTAAGTTTCATGGATAATTTCATAAAATAGAATAAAATCCATACTTTTAAATCAAAATAGGGTTTTTGGGCTCAATGGGTGAAAGAAAACCATTGATGAATACCTCACATACCTCAATGGTTGAATTCTTGGAGAAGGCTTGAACTTGGAACTTTAATTCTTGGATTCTTGAGGGGAAGAGACTTGAATTTTTCTCTTAGGGAGAAAGGGGAAGGATTTTACATGAGATATTTTGATGATAATGGGCGAATAATTCCCTTTTTCATGTTATAAGCTGGGTTTTAGACTATTGGGGTTGAGGGGAAAGGACCAGTATACCCCTCGGTCCTTTAATTTAAGAAGCTAGAAAAATTTACATTGCCTCCACATCGTGGAGGTCATCACGGACATAGATTCTGTGATGCGGACCTTATCGCGAAGCACAACCTCTGTGATGTGGCCCTGTTGCGGAGGCTCACTGCCTCCATGATCCAAACGTGTCCCAAACCCCTTATGAAGAATATAAAACTCTTCCTAGACACTCCCTTAACATCCTTAAACACGATTCAACTCAAAAGTTTATGTTTCAGATTCAAGAAGGCCGAAAATAAATTCCTCAAAGTTTTGGGGTCTTAAAAATAGCTAAGTCCCTTACACTTAGTAAAATTTCATGCCTTGGACCCCCTTCACATGCCACTAAGATCTGAAACGAACTTGAAATCCTATGAGGTATTACAATATCTCTCCCTTGGGATCATTCATCCTCGAATGAAATTGGTTAAGCTAAGAATACAAAGGAAAACTGAGATCGTACATTGATTACTTATGAACTGAGGCATGATTAGATTAACTGAGTCTGAAACACGGTACATAGACTGAACTGAAGTAATGAATGCATGAACGTCATGATAAAAGGACGATTCTGCAGATGAAATAGAGAACGAGACGGTCAATTAAGAGAACCATTACCTCAAGCTAAGTCTGAGTTCATGGAGAAAAGATGAGGATACTTGGCTCGCATATCATCTTCTACTTCCCAAGTAACTCCCTCAATGGATTGATTTCACCATAATACTTGAACTAAGGGAACTTCCTTATTCCTCAGTCTATGAATCTAACGATCAAAGATTTCAACTGGAACTTCTTTAAATAAGAGACTATCTTTCACATCCATGCTCTCTAAAGGAACAACGGAAACTGAATCACCAATACACTTCATTACAATGAGATATGGAACACCGGATGCACCAAAAATCTGTAGGCAACTTTACTCATAGGCTACCTTCCCATAACGGCTCAAAATTCTATATGGGCCAACATAATAGGGACAGAGATTCTCCTTCTTGTCAAATATCTTCACCTCTTTCATGGGTGAAATTTTCAAATAAACCAAGTCACCAACATCAAACTCAAGGTCTCTCCTTCTCACAATAGTATAAGATTTCTGAGACTTTGGGCTGTCTTTAGCCTTTTGTGAATCAACTAAACCTTTTTTCATTGCCTCAAACACTGAATCAAGTCGTATTACTGCAGTCTCTCCTGCCTAAAGATAACCAATAGGATATCTACATCTCCACCTATAGAGAGCTTCAAATGGAGCCATATGAATACTAGAATGATAACTGTTTTTGTAGGAAAACTCAATCAAAGGTAAGTGGTCATCCCAACTACCCTTAAAGTCAATAACACAAGCCTTAAAAATGTCCTCCAAGGTCTGAATAGTCCTCTCTACCTAACTATTTATATAAAATTTAAAAGTTGTACTGATATGAACTTGGGTACCAAGACCCTTTTGAAGTGCCTTTTAAAAATAAGGTAAATTGAGTATCCCTATCTGAAATAATAGTCAAAAGAACCCCATGCAACTTGACCAACTCCCTAAGATAGAGTATAGCAGAATCCTCAGTTGAATAAGAAGTATGAATAGGTAAGAAATGGACTGACCTGGTTATTCTATCTATATTAACCCATATTGAATCATTCAGACGATGCGTATAGGGCAAACTTGCTACAAAATCCAAGTTCACTACCTCCTACTTCAATGTGGGGATGCTAAACACCTGAAGTGTACCACTAAGCCTTTAGTTCTCAACCTTAACTTGCTGCCAGTTTGAACACTTAGCCATATACTCTACAATATCTTTCTTCATACCACTCCACCAATAGTCCCGCAAATCAAGGTACATCTTAGTATCCCCTGGGTGAATAGAATACCATGCACCATGTGCTTATGCTAATATACGTTACCTTAAGCCATCAATGCACCGAACAGATAATTTGCCCCAATAATAGAGCATACCATCACCCCCTTGGGAGAAAACCTCCACTTTATGATCTCTAACTACCTCTCTCAAATTAACCAGACCAGGATCTCAGTCTTGCTTTTCTTTCACTTCGGCAAACAATGAAGATTCCAAACCATTCTGAAGACATACTCTACCTTCGGCTGAGTCAACTAACCAAAATCCTAGCATCGCAAGCGGATGGACTTCTCGGACTAACTCCTTATTATCATCCTCAACATGAGAAACACTACCCAAAGACAATCTACTAAGGGCACACTACATTGGCCTTGCGCGGATAATACAACACACTCATATCATAATCTTTCAACAACTCAATCCATCTTCTCTAATGAAGATTCAGGTATTTCTGAGTGAACACATACTATAAACACTTGTGATTCGTGAACAGATCAATATGAACCCCATAAAGGTAATGCCTCCAAATCTGTAAGGCAAAGAAAACTGATACCAACTCAAGATCATGGGTTGGATAATTTTTCTCATGGGGTTTAAGTTATCTATAGGCATAGGCTATGACCTTACCTCTCTATATTAACACACAACCAATACTAACTCTAGATTCATCACAATATACTATGAACCCATCAGTGCTATCTACCAAAGTCAAGACTGGAGTGGAAATAAGTTGAGTCTTCAACTATTGAAAACTCTTGTCACAGGAATTTTGACCAATGAAATTTGAATTTCTTCTGGGTTATTGTGGACATGGGAGAAGTAACAGAAGAAAACTTTTCAATAAACCATTTGTAATAGCCAACCAAACCTAAGAAACTCCTGATATCTAATAGAGAGAGATGGTTCTAGGCTAGTTTCTCACTGCTTTGGTCTTTTGAGGATCAACTCAAATGCCATCACCAGAAATAATGTGACCAAGGAAAGCTTCTAACCTTAACCAAAATTCGCACTTACTAAACTTAGAGAATAAATGATTATCTTTAAGGGTTTGCAATACAATCCTCAAATGGTCTGCATGATCACTCATACTACAGGAATATACAAGGATGTCATCAATAAAGACTATGACAAACATGTCCAAGTACTACTTGAACACCCTGTTCATCAAGTCCATAAAAGCTACAGGGGCAATCATTAGTCTAAAAGACATAACTAGGAATTCAAAGTGAACATACTGAATTCTGAAAGTTATCTTTGGAATGTCACATTCTCTGACTATAAGCTGATGATAGCCAGATCTAAGGTCTATCTTAGAGATGTAACTTGTACCCTGAAGTTGGTCGAATAAGTCATCAATCCTGGGAAGAGGATACTTATTCTTGATTGTGACTTTGTTCAACTGACTATAGTCGATGCACATTCTGAGAGAACTATCTTTTTTGTGCACAAAAGGGACTGGAGCTCCCTATGGGGAAACACTAGGCCTGATGAAACCCTTATCTAAAAGATCCTTCAACTATTATTTCAGTTCCTTAAGATCAGCTGGAGTTATTCTATAAGGTAGAATAGATATAAGCTAGGTATCTGTAAGGAGATCTATTTCGAAGTCAATTACCCTTTTGAACTCCGGGAAGATCTTCAGAAAACACATCTGGAAATTCATTCACTACAGGAACTGACTAAAGACTCAGAGTTTCAAAAATTGAGTCCTTGACTCAAATGAGATGTTAAATACACTCTTTGGATATCATTTTTCTTGCCTTAAGATAGGAAACAAACTAACCCTTAAGCACTGAAGTACTACCCCTCTATTCGATAACTGGTTTATTAGGAAACTAGAACTGAACAATTCTATTTCTACAATCAACTGAGGCATAACATGAGTGGATACAATCCATGTTGAGAATGAAGTCAAAATCAATTATCTCTAATTACACAAGGTCAACTGAAGTAACTTTCTAAGACACTGTGACCAGACAGTTTCTATATACCCGTCTGGCTATAATAGGCTTACCCACTGGGGTAGACACTGAGAAAGGCTCTACTAATATTTTGGGACTGACATCAAAATTTTTATCTACATAAGGAGTCATAAATAAAAGTGAAGCTTTAGGGTCTAGCAATGCATATACAAGAAGATGGAAAACTTGCAATGCACTTGTAATCACATCAAGAGAACTTTCTTGATCATGCTGGGTCTGGAGAGCATATAGTCTATTCTGGTGCTGCCCACTGGTGGTACTGGAAGTAGCACCCTACTGAGTTGGATGACCTGCTGGAGATGATAAAATATTAGGCTGACCCTGCTAACTAACATCCTTACCTTTCTAGCCAACCATCGAGCAATCACTAATTCTATAGCCTAGAATGTCATACCCAAAATACACATCACTACGTACTCTGCACTTACCCTGATGGTTTCTACCACACCTCCTGCAGGGAAAATTAGTACAACCACTATTTACACTACCCTACGACTTAGAGCCTGGTGCTCTATCTCGGCTATCTTTTCTGAACTTAGGCACTGGCGCATTGGCTTAAGATAGAGCTAGAGCTAAAAATTTCTAGTGGAACTGAGAGAAATTACCACCTTCTGACTTTGGTTGTGAGAAGTTGAAGCTACCTATCCTTTCCCTCTTATTCTCTTTTTACTTTTTCTTAAGCTTCTCCATCTCAATCTGCAGAGCATAAACCATAAGTCTAGAAAGGTCCATCTCCTTAATCAACATGGAGGTCCTACACTCCTTGACTACATTATAATATATACCATATACAAACTTACTCATCCTGGACCTAGAGTCAGCCACCATAGTAGGAGCATACCTCGCCAATTGAGTGAGTACTCCCACACACTCATGCAACCCTATTTTAAGTTAACTAACTTCTAAACCTTGGCTTTCCTCAACCCTAGTGGAAAGAACCTATCTAAGAACATTGTGAAAAAACTCTTCTCACTCTATAGGTCCTGCATTAACACCCATGTCCTCCTTTCACTACTTGAACTAAGTGTGAGCCACTCCCTGCAAATGGTAAGTAGATCAGTTGCACTCTCACTCAATGTGATACCCATGATATCTCTCACTTTCTAGACAATATCCAAAAACTCATGTAGATCCTTCTCAAACTTGTATCTAGAAAACAAATGGGGATTCATCCGAGTGAAATCCTAGATTCTAACTGTAGCTGCATTCAATACTGGATGGGATGGAGTAATAACTAGCTGATTATTCTGAGCAGCTATAGAATAGGCAAAGGTTGTGAAAGCTGCCCTAAACTCGGTGTGAGAACATGGTCGTTCAGGGTATCTTCCTGAATAAGTGGTGGTGTGGGTTGATCCCCATACCTTCTTTCATTGTTTCTTATAGGAGGCATTGTCTGTAAAAAAAATGAAGGACGAGTTAGAAAGAAAGGAATTTAATAGATCTCATGCTCTTTTTCATGACATGAACATAGAGAGAAGAGAAATTTTCCTAAGAACGTCTCGTAGCCTTTTCCCCATAAGTGTGGCACACTTTACACCTATGCACAAGACTCTACTTAACGTGGATTTTAGACTCCCTAGGATACTCTAAAACCTTAGGATCTGATACCAAGTTTGTCATGACCTGAGGATACCCCCTAGTCATGATACGGTGCTTAAGGACACAAGTGACCCCAAGATAACCCATGAACTGGTACCTATTGTGGTCACTAAATCAAGTAATACTAAAATAACATATGCAGAAGATAACTGATGAAATTTGGTTTAAATAGAACACTTATTGAATATAAATAACATATCTAGAAAAAAACTGATTATATTTGAAAGATAAACTGGTTGTCTGAACATTAAAATTAAACGTCTAAAATCCTCTATCATGAAAACCTGATGGGACAAGTCCCCAACTAACTCTAACTAATTGACTGACATAAAAGTAACTATTGTAAATACTTGAAATAAAATATTATCCTCGATGGATGAGGACTCACCACTACTGGCACTGGGAAGATGCTATCTATCTAAGCATGCCCAGTGAACTGCTCCCCCAAACCTATGTTAGAAGACAACATAACACCTAGAAAAGTATGCAATCAGTACTTTGAATATAATAGTACATGAGGTCGGGAATACTGAAATACATATGAAATCTGAACATAAATGCATGACATGTAAAACTGAGAATGCAAGAACAAGTATAGTATGTACTAACAAGGTCTGAATAACAAAATCACTGATATCTAAATAACTGAAATAATCTATAAAACTAACTGAATAAATACTAAAATCTTGTCTACTCGATTAAGTAAACTTGAACTGAGATAAACTGCATACTAACTAAAACTGTAAGAGCTATCACGTACTGACATGCCCTAATCTGAGCTAATCTAGGTCCAACCCGTAACCCTAGTTAGAAAGGTGTCAGTACATTTCCATGGGTACTAACACTGGCTGATGATGTGGATTCATAAGGCTGATATCCCAAAGGACTAGGGGGTCACCCCTTACTGGCAGGTGCCCCTAAAAGATTGTCAACCCTCTATTGGCAGGAAGACCTCTCATACCTATGCTAGCCATAGTTTTAGAACTTAGATACTTCTACTAAAGGCCACACCATGTACTGGTAGGTGAGCACCCATCCCTGGGTTCACTCAGTGTTAAATACAACTCCCAATTGAAAGACACTGAAATACTAACTGGTACTTGCACTGATAATTGAATTTCTCATATAAGGTAGTCTAAAAAATACAGTGCATGCATAATCTGAAGTAACCATGAACATTTAAACTAATAGTGCACATCATGATCAAAATAAACTGAGTATAAAAATAAAGATCATGAGTTGCTGACTTATTTCTTGAAAAGTCTGAAATGTAAGTAAACACGTTGGTATTGGGTGTTCATATCCCACCAATACTAAATGATTTAAAAATCTATTAACAACACTTAAAATAGTGACATAAAGTCATAATTCACATTCCCAAAACATGAGACATTTCAATAACCTGATAAATTTACATGACTTGAACATGGGAACACATTAAGCTTAAGAGGATAACAATTCCACATGGTTTAGTTCATAACTTGATGGTTTAACATGAAATCAATGAAATGTTACATGGAAATTGAAATTCAAAACATAAAATAGCTTAATTCACATGGGAACACATATTAACCAAGCTAGAATTCAATTTACTAAGAAATACATGAATTAAATTCATAAGTTTCATGGATAATTTCATAAAAAGGAATAACATTCATACTTTTAAGCAAAAAAAAGGTTTTTGGGATCAATGGGTGAAAGGAACCCACTGATGAATACCCCACATATCTCAATGGTTGAATTCTTGGAGAAGGCTTGAACTTGGAACTTGAATTCTTGGATTCTTAGAGGGAAGATGCTTGAATTTTGCTTTTGGGGAGAAAGGGGAAGGGTTTTACGTGAGATATTTTGATGATAATGGGCAAATAATGCCCTTTTTCATGTTATAAGCCGGGTTTTAGATGATTAGGGTTGAGGGAAAAGGACCAAAATACCCCTTGGTCCTTTAATTTAAGAAGCCAAAAAGATTTACACCGCCTCCACATCACGGAGGTCATCACGAACATAGCCTTTGAGACTTAGACCTTATCGCCTAGCACAGCCTCCGCGATACGGACCTATCGCGGAGGCTCACTGCCTCCGTGATCAAAACATTCCCCAAACCCCTTCCAAAAAATCTGAAACTCTTCCTGGACACCCCCTTAACATCCCTAAACATGATTCAACTAAAACTTTATGTTTCAGATTTGGGAAGGCCAAAAATAAATTCCTCAAAGTTTTGGGGTCTTTAAAATGGCTAAGTCCCTTACACTTAGTAAAATTCCATGCCTTGGACCCCCTTCACATGCCACTAAGAGTTGAAATGAACTTGAAATCCTACGGGGTATTATAAAGATAGCTCGGTTATATATGATTCCATGTTTGCATTCGTGGAAAACACAGAGGATGAACAAGAAAAAACGGTAACTCTTTATGATATTAAGGAAAACCTTAATAACTACTCTTCTAGGAAGAAAAAAAGGCTTACAAGTGTGCTGATAGACTCTATGTATGAACTAATTGCTGAGAAAAATGGTTTAGAGAAGAAAGTAGAGAATCAAGAACTTGAATTGATTGCTTTAACTCTCTAAATATCTGAAACTAAAGAAATGGTCTCTAAATTGAAATTTTAAAATCTTAGTTGTATGAGTCAGCTAACAAAGGTAAATAATTTAGACGTTAAAGGGAAGAAAGAAGCTTTAAATCTTTAGATTGGACTTGAAAAGAAACTGAAGGACTCTCAAAAGCATCTTATGTTTGCACACTATAAGATGAAGAGTTAGAAAGGGACATGGTACATCTAAGAGAAGAGCTTAATAAATCTCTTAAATGGACTACATCTTCACAAATTCTTTCTAACATAACTAGTCGAGGTGCTAACAATGGAAAGGGTCTTGGTTATCAAGGTAAACCCCAAGTTCTTGGGTCTCAAGGGAAGGTTGCTCATGATGCTAAGAACAAGTCCAAAAACCTTTATGCACTCACTATGGAAGATATGGGCACATAATGAAGATTTTCAGAGTTGGATTAACACTAAAATGAATGGTTTCAGATATGTTCAAAAAAGGAATTCACATCCTAAGGGTTTCAAGCCTCTGGAAATTATGAAAAAAAAGCTCTTTACCTAGGTGGGCCAAGAAGGACTTGATCACAGCATTCTCCTCTTATTGGGAACTCAAACTTAAGTGGGTTTCCAAATCAAACAAGTGATCATGGGTCCAAATATGAGAAAGGGGATTGCAGTCAGGAATGAATTATTTATATTATGTGTTCAAAGATTAATATTGGAAGATATGACTATGTTATCTCTCTCAATACACTTTAAGGTGGAAGTGTCTCATTTTGAAATAGATAATTTCAAAGGACCTGGTCCCCGACAGAACACAACTATATTTCTCAAGACAAGAAGAATTCTATGGAATAAAGATAAAAGTGCATATAGTTCCTGATTAGTCAGAAAAGATATTGATCTCTGGTGGGAGTGAAGTCCTTGAAATTAAAGAAAAATAAAATAAAAATATTCATTGTTTCTCAAAGGGTTGGTGATGCTAAAGAAGACAGAAAAAAAGATAAAAGATGTAGATGAGAATGGTGATGTTATAGTATACGAGTCACTAATCCCAGCTCAAGTAGAAGATCAACAAGAAGGGATCATGTCAAAATTCTTAGGGACCTGGTCCCTAGGAAACTTATCTCAGAAGGAGAAGCTTCATCAGTATGAATAAAGTCAAGTCTGGGACCTGGTCCCTAGACCTGCCTTGAGAATATGGTCTGAAATAAAAAAGGTATACAGAGGTTAAAAAGATGAACTGATCAAACTGACCTACCCTAACATGTGAATTAGTGTCTCTGCTCAAATTGTCTATGATAATGAGACAGATATCCTTGATAATGTAGGAGCATATTATTCCAACTCATTATCATACCTTTGCTAGTATACACCTATGGGAACAACTTTAGAAGTCGACAAATGTGACAAGCACAAACTTTAATATTCACTAAAAAGGGGGAGAGGGATCTGACCCCATCTCTTAGGCTAGTACCTATACATGATGCTATAATAATAATAAAATATTGTCTAAAAAGGCCATGTGTCTTCCCTTCTCTATAAAAGTAGTCATTTCCTTTACAAAATGAAGACTCGCGCTTATCAAGTTCATATATATCATTCAAAAGAGATCTCTCTTAAATGACAACTGTCACTTCTCAAAACTGCTAAATTAGACTTTCTTCCACTTTTCTTCAACAAATTTAACTCCTCTTCCTATATCGATAATCCTCTCTAAGCCAAAATGATTCCATTTCATCTCTTTTACTCTCAAAATCAAATTGCTGATAATCCTACTTTCTTGAATCCAACTAAAAATCCTAAAGTAGACAAAGCCCTAGAAAATTAAAACGAATAATCCCAAGTTGATTAATCTAATACTTCAACAACCAAAGCCATAGAAAACATCATATTGAGCCTCCAACAAGAACCTGTGTCAACTTTTCCCACTGAGTCATCTTCAGAAAGTCCCAAACCCTTAAATGAGTTAGTGTCTGTTGAACCTTGCTCAACCTTAAAAACCTATGTTCAACAAATCATGACGGAGGATCCAAATCAAGGTTTTGGCTCTCCTATTGAATAGAAAATCTCTCAACTCAAAATTCCCCTTACCTCTAAAAGCTCAAAGGTACCTAAAGATTCTCAGATCCTATGTCATTTGAAAAAACTCAAAGAAACTATAATTCTGAGACCCTAAAAGTACCTGGATCTCGTATTCTATCAGTTTTAAATCCTATTTTTGCTCAACTTTTTGGTGAAGAAATACCAGTAAAGAGGGTTGCTCTTTCCTGCAATGAGAACTGGGTAGTTGAGAATTTTATTCTGCTTGCATATGATACCAAGGAAAGCTCATTTAGTGGGGAAGAACAAGAAGTAGGTGATAAGGATAAAGTGAATAAGAGTAAAGAAATATTGTTACCTCCAAATAAGGAGGATGGGGATGAACTACCTCGGAGATGGTTTTAGAAGGAGCAGAGGGGAAGTAAAGGTAAGGAGAAGTGCTGAAATCTGATGTGAAAGTATCTAGATCCTACTCCACAAGAGGATTTGAAAATAAATTATTGGAAGATGCTATGAAGTCTATCAAGTCTTTAACCATAAAAGAAGAAGTCTTAAGAAAATTATTGTAGTAGAGGAGAAAAAGATTATTAATGTTGTAGAGGTTAAAGTAGGGAAGGACATTGATTCAAAAGTTGTCACTGCAACTGAGAAGAGAAGATAAGAGGTTAATGTTGTTTGAAGGACCAGGCCTTCCAGTTCAAAGTCTTGTAGCCATGCAGGAAAAGAGAAGAAACATATAGCTGTAAAAAAAAAAGACTCTGAGGGACCTGGTCCTAAGAAGAGAAAAGTTGTGATTGAAAGATTAAGTAGCATTCCTAAGAGAAGTAGAAAGGAGGAAGAGATGAAGGATGCGTCTAGAGAACGAAGGAATAAGATATTGATGATCTAAAAGGTTTTGTCAGGGAGAACTTTTGATCCCAAGATATATGAGAAGCCCAGAATGATAGAGTTGGTTGAGTATGTCAAACACCAAGGTTAGCTACACTTATTTGAGGAACTAACTCCCATAGTTTTTGAGAATGAGGTTAGAGAATTTTATTACACCATGGATTTCTCAAAAGATGGGTTAAGTTTGAATGCCCAAGTGCAAGGAAAGCCTATCAAATTAGATGAAGAGACATTGGGAAAGATCATGGATATACCTATTATAGGTGTGAGAACTTTGGTAAAGCAACAACCCATAATTGAGCTTATGATTAATGTCTCAAATATCGGAGGTCCTTTAACAGCTGTAGTAAAAAAGAAGTTTCTAATAAGTGAGTTTTATTTTGTATTTGAGTTCATTAACAAGGTCTTGTTTCCAAGGTATGAGAAAGAACCAAAACATATATTGTTGACCTATTTTTAATTGAATGGTTAAGAAAATTTGAACTAATAAGTCTGCCTGCTGTACTAATGGAGCATTTGCATAAGGTGCTTCATAAAAAGGAAGGGAAGCATGGGATGCCATACGGATACTTCATGAATAAAGTGTTTAAGAATTTGGTGGGATTGTAACTAAGGGAACATCTAGAACAGTCAAGCAGATGTTTAGTCTGACAACTCTAGTGGAAAATAAATGTATTGAAGGCAAGGCTAGAACAGTGTCACAAGTATCTAAGTTGCTGGTTGTTCAAGAAAAGTTGGACAAGGAAATAAAAGAATTAAGGATAAAGTTAGATGCAAAAGATAATGAGATCAAGACCTTGTAAGTGAAGAACTAGAAGCTATCCTGTATGGAACCAGGTGCCTCTGAAGCACTTATGGCTGAAAATGTAAAGCTCCATATGAAAGTGGTAAAACTTACTGGTAAAGTTCAAGGACTAAATGTAAAAGTAAAGAATCTCACCAAGCAGTTCTTAGATGCCTATGATGCTGAAAATGTAAGAATGGAGATATTGATTAAGTCCCTTTCCCTCAAGTCTCCCTTTACCTGATTTTTGTTATCCTTATTCCCTTATTAACCTTGTGTCAGTTTCATATTTTTTTGTTATGGTGGCTTTAAAAGATAATTATCATTATGTCATTATTTTAGCTTGCTGTAATGGTACTGACTTTTATGAATTAATGAATCTTGTTTTGTGGGTTACATTTGTTCCTTTATTTTACAAACTATTCTTTATGTTAGTGTTTCCCAGTGGCCAAGAGTTTACTAACCTGTTCTTATTCTACTCTTGGTTTATTGCCTTTACTTTTAAATGATACCAAAAGGGGGAATATTGATTTCATTTGGTAGGGACCAGGTACCAGGTGTGTGTAAATATTGAATTGCAGATGTGTATTGCATAGTAACAGGGGGAAGTACGTGAATGCCCTATATGAATAATGGTGCATGATGACAAGGGGAAGTAAATGAATGATTGGGTAAGTAAATGAAATTTTTTATATCAATTTAAAATTAGGCACCAGGTCCCTAGATTGCATGATGATGGAAGCATGATGATTGAATGATAAGGGGAACATTCATCCTCAATAGTTGTAATCACTCTAATTAAATGTGATGAATAAATGCAGATGCTCAAAAGCTAAATGGTTGGTTTGTCATCATAAAAGAGGGGGAAATTGCAATATCTTTTTTTGATGATGAGTAGCTTACAACAAAGGATTAGGTCCCTGGATCTTCAAGGCTACTGTGCAACTATCACGAGTTTGCGTAGTTTTTTCACAAGAAGATCCAGGGACCTAATCCTTGTGTAACAAACTATGCAGGTGTTGCTTGTACTATTTAGGACACCTGGTACAATTGTATTTTAACCCTAATCATCACTCTACTATAAAAGGCAAAGAATGCTTCTAAATTGGTAGTTTTTACAAATCGGAAAGCTGAATAGAGAAAAGGGTAAAAACACAATAATCAATATTGCTTAAGATCTCATTTCTTGTGTGTGCTAAAATAACAAGTGTTCTTGAGTCCAATTTGATTCTGCAACTAAATTACTCATTCTTTAAGAGTAATGCTCTTTTATTTTTACTTTGAGAGTGCTTAGGTAAAGTTGCCTAAGCTTAATACTGGTTAGAGTTAATCAGTTTTGAGGGTGTCTTGGCAAAGTTGTCAAGATGATCTTGTAGTAGAGTTATTACAAGTACGAGGATCCTACAGTTAGGTTCAAATTAGAGTCTGTAATTAAGAGTTTGATTGAAGTGAAGTTTTGGGTACTTGTGATGGCAAGCCGTGGTTTTTCCTTCCTTGAGCAAGGGAGTTTCCATGTTAAATCTTGTGTTCCTTAAGTTTCCTACACTAGTTTGTGTTCTTGGTTAATTTACTATTTTATTTCCCATGACGTATTTTAAGGGATCTGGTCCCTCACTTTGTGGTGCAACCCTTAAGGTTTCAACAATATGGGTTATCCCAAACCCCTTCAAGATGGCCTTATTGTACAAGTTCAGTCATCCTACTAATCGACTGTAGGATTCTCTCTGGTTCAAGATTAAGTGGGAGAAAGGGATTTCCTCTACTCCTTATGTTAGGCACATACCGGCGTACACCCAACTAAAAATATAAAACAAAGCCCGAAGACTTCAATAACTTCAATCAACAATCACACCATCTTCCCTGACAACGGCACCCAAATTTTGATATCTCCCAAATATATACCTCAAATCTAAGTTAATGTGATCGATGTAAAGTATATTAATCCAAATCAGGTTGGGGTCGAACCCACAGGGAATACGTGAACTATCTCTTAAGTTTGCTCAAACCAACGGCCAGTACAAAAAAGTGAATGGGAGGTTGTTGTAATCTGTAAAAAATAATAAGACATGGAATGTTTTGGTTTTAATCAATCAAAAATGAACACTAGGCATGTGTTCCCTATGGCTTCTAACTCTTTAGGTTTATCGTGCCTAATCCAACTATCAAACTGTAGTACATGTAGAATCTGGAAAGTCATGTATCACCAATAACCTCTCGATACACTTTAGTGAATCTCACTTATCTCCTCTCTATATCAGAGTGCTTCCTTACTAGCCCTTGCCTTGGACCCCATTTTCAATTATCTCCTCAGCATTAAGCTGATTAGATGAACGTAATTATCTTAAGTATACAGTGATGATTACCTTATTTTGACAATTAACTTCAAATCACTGTTGTGATCTCCTTTTTCCCAATCTCTACCTCACTCTTAGGCTTGTAGTGAATACAGGCAGATCGTAACATTTGCAACCATTAAGAAATCAATAAGAGCGAAGAAAACCACAATACATGCATCCACAATCTTCCCCTACTTTTTTAATCCGCTAGGTTCCCAAAACCCTTGCTAGGGGAATTAGTCTCTCATCATTGTGAAACAATCAATAGAATTCATATTTGACAATATTAAATCAATCTCATAAAAATTAACGAATGAAATCCAAAGTCTGAAATTGAATAATTAACCAAAAATAAGAACAAAAGAATTCCAAGATCAAAATCAAATCTCAGAATCAAATATATGTTTGTAAATAGTAAGAGTGCATAAACTAATTAAAAACATCAAAAGGGTATTTATAGAATACAAGAAAACCCTAGGAAACTAATCCTAAAAAAGAGGGAAATCAAAGTCGGTGACCACCTACAAAGCCACTTACAGGGGCGTAGGTGGTCCCACTGTAGGTGCCAATGTCCCAAATTTCTTGAGAACTCTCTGAACTACAGTGTTTCTAACACCTACATGGTGTAGGTACTAAATACGGCCCATAGGTGCTCCAAGGTAGGTTACAAGCTCAAATTTTTCAGCTTCTGACTCTCTGATCTTCAACTTTCTGGCGTATATTCTGACACCTACTCCATGTAGGTAGTACCTAGGAGGCGTAGGTACCCACGTAGGTGTCTTAAAATCTTCAATTTTCACATTTTCTTCTTTTCAAATCCAAAACCTGGTTTCTATCTAAACACATCACAAAACACATCATATCTAATAAAAGACCTAAGTAACTTACATATTTTCATTATTTTAAGCGTTGAAAGTTCTATGAAATCATAACACATCATGTTGTACCCTTTACGTCCACCTAAGATGGAATTGGATTTGTTTCATTGGTCTAGGAAGTGATCGACGTTGTATACCAATAATTTACCATAATGTCCCCAAATGCCCATAATATTTGTAAAGAATACCTTACTCTTCATAGAGTATGTTTTGCCTATGTCTCCCAATAGTAACTGAAGTACAAACTAGGGTCTCTAGTGGGATCCATTCACAACTTCAAGCATATCTCCCATAAGTGTCGAGGAGGTACAAGAATCAACTTTGACCAGTTTTCTTATCTTCTTTCCCACCCTTTATAATATTTTCTTATCGTAGAACTCATTTGGTAATTATGGAAGCCTAATCCAAATTACAGTATCTTGGATTTTTTATTTTGTTATGCCCAATGCACATGCAAGTGTATGTGGTCTCACCAAGTAATATAATGTCCTTTTACAAGTCAAGTATCGATCCTTCAAGGACTTGTGTTAACAACTATCTAATTCAAGTTTAACTATTGAGATTAAACTAGTGCAAATATAACTATGAGAGTTTGAGAGTTATAAATAAACATAAACTAAAATAATGCAATAAATTAAAGGTATTGGACAATCAATAGGGATAAACCCAGGGTTAATGCTTTGCGAAAAATCATAATAATCTATTGAACTTCATTGGTTAGGTTACTTATCTTAGTTATAAATTCACGAGGTTGATATTATGATTATGGTCTTTCGAGACTCTAATCACCTGTGTAACTTAGACCCACAACTACATTGTTGAGCAGGGATGTGAGAACTAAGTTAAATACATTCATATGTCATCCCGTAAGTGAACCAAATAGCGAACATAGATATATTCCTATCCTAAATGCTAATTATAACTTCATTCTGTAGAAGATTATAATCCTATTCTATTCAACCCCACATACTATCCTCTTGTTCCTCCTTCCGGGCTCACAGGGTGACTATGGATGTATTCTAAAGGTAGATAATCCTTACAATATTGATAAAAAAGATAAATAAGCAACCAAATATGATAAATAATCAAAACCAAGCCAATTCATAACAAGATTAATCATGTTCTTGGTCTTAACCCCAGAAAAGGATGTTTAGCCGCTCATGGACATAGTCGTAATCATAATGATTTAATACATGTTAAAATCCATAAAAAAATAAAATTAATGGAATTAAAACCCTAATTTAAGTGTTCTATAGCCTCCGTCAAAGTTTCAAGGTCGTCCAAGGTGTGTAACATAATGTTTAAGGGTTCTATTTATATGAGGACACAAGCTGCCGATTTGAACTTAGGTCCGTGTCATGCAACTTATTGTGGTGACTAGGGTCCGTGGAACATACTTATTATGGTTACACACTATATTTGGTCATTTAGTATTCCCCTAAGGGAATGGCATGGACCCTAACGCATTGCATTAGCTCCGTGGCACGCCAATGACTCCAAAACATCTGTTTTTTGGTCAAATCTTATCCCGTACTTTTGTTCATCCTTTCCAAGCCTTGTGGTGTTGTTACATGTAACTCCCCAAGATCCCATACCGAGACGTCAAACGGTGATTAAGTCCACACACGGCCTCAAGCTAACCCTCTAAGCCTGTCGTCACTTCTAGAGCTCACTTTGACAATAGTCATGCTAAAATAAGAAAGAATGACATATCATGAACATACTGGAATAAGATAAGGAACTAGCCTATACAATCAAAATACTAAAATTCTGTACATACCAACCCTTTAGTCTGACAAAGCCTCTATACATCAAAATCAAGGAGACATTGGGACAAACCCCCAACTGACTCAAACAGTACTGAAAGCCATAACAACAAAATGGTATCACAAAAATATAGAAACGGTCCTCGAACCAAGACGACTCACCACTGAGAAGATGAAAAGAGGCACCCAAATATCACTAACGCGGCTGCGGCTGAGTACCTAAACCTACATTACGAGAAAATGTAGACCATAGGAAAATATGCGGGTCAGCACTTTGAAATATACTGAGTATGTGGGGATGCATGTAAAAATGTAAATATCATCATCAATTTCATGAAAATATGCATATGTACAATGGTGGCTCACTTGGCTTGAGTTAGATTGAAACATACTTTTCATGATCTCATCGTAAATAAATCATATGATAAAAACGTCATAAATCATCATAAACAACTAAACTCTTCAACTCAAGACTCGGAGTGACTCTGTAATTCAAGAAACTCGACTCTTATGGACATGGGAGGTACTTATAACTGACATAAACTATGTGATCTACATGGATTCCAACGTTTTGCCCTCCTAAGGAGAGAACCCCACATTGGCGGGAGCGTCATACTCTTGCCAGGGAGTACAACCTAAATTTAGTGATCACAATCTCATACTCGGCCTCTGGACCACAATTATCAATATCAATCCTACGGTGGGACGTAGTTTCGGGGGAAATACCACATTTCCCTCTCGGTGCTAAATACTACTCCCATACACAAGCTCAGAACGCGTTAGGAAATCCACCACAAACATCATAAGGGTCTATAATGAAGACCAAATCAAATCTCTTTCTTATTTATCAAATCATAATCAATTTGTTGATTCCTAACTCGACTTAATTCAAATCAATCTTTCTCAATATCAATATGTATCAATTCATTAAGTCATGGCAACATTAAAAATTTTGAGGAAATATCAAGACTCATTGTAACAACTCAATTCTCATGAATCAATATACTCAATAATCCAATTTGTCATAAGGAAGTTTAAAGCTTGACACATATCTTGAAAGAACTTGAAGTACCAACTTATGGTAGAAACATAAAATTCACAATATTAAATATTAAGTCATAACTTGGAAATTGTAAAATAATCATGTATAACAAAGCTTGAACAATTTATATTCTCATAATCTCATGATGAAGTAATTTGGGTATAAACCCACTTGCAAAATCATATAAATCCATAATAAAAATCAAAGCTTTGGGCACAAGAACGAAAGAATTGCTCTTGTTCAAAACCCCACATACCTTGGATTATGATTTTAAGATGAACAAGCTTGATTAGAAACTTTTCTTCACACTTTTAAGATAAGTTTCCTGATGCCTTTGACTTGGAGAATTTGATTCTTGAACAACTTGATGAAATCTTTGGAAGATTCTTGAATTTCTTGGAGAAGATTTGATTTAGGATTTTGGAAGAAAACCCTAGTTTCTAGTTTTTTTTTTCTTGGAAGAGAATGAGAGAGAATGAGGGTTTTCTCCTCTACTAGGATATATATAAAGGTTAAAAAGGTGTGGAAAATACCAAAATACCCTTGTAAAAATGTCTCTTAGTTGCTGGAAAAAATTAGCTGACGACATCCGTGATAGGCCGTCAAGCCGGTGATACGTCGTCACGAAATGTCGTCACAAAAGGGTGGAATTATGATTTTCTGCCTAACGTTGATGACATTGGTGATAAGGCATCACAGGCGTGAAGTCTTATCACAAAATATCGTCACAAGGGTCAGAAATCTGCCCAGGGATGACGACATTGGTGATAGGTCGTCACGCTCATGACAGCTTATCACGAATGTCGTCACTCAGTTTCCCATCCTGACATGCTGGAGTAAAATGGGCATACCTCTTTGATCCGATACTGGATTTGGGTGAAATTGGTATAGTTGGAAATCTAATTCAATTATGTATCTTTTGGTAGGTCATGAGCTCAATAATTCATAGTATAACGATAGATATTCTCATTTGAAGTTTACTATGCCAAAATCCTTCTCAAGAATTCAATCGGTAAGGAATGTTTTGATTCTCCCAATCATTAGGACATTTTTAAGGCCTTAAAACACATCACCCTTGACCATAAAACAACCAAAATACTATAATTTATTTCTCATGAGCTTAAGTCATGGTTGTGCTGCTGGTTAGAATCTCGGGGTATTACATTACAACTTGATTTTAAGCTTTTGTATCATCCATATATCATCATTTTCACCCCACAAAACATTCTATAGCATTAAAAACCATGTATTAGAGCTAAAAATGACATACAATTCAAGACGATAAACTAGAATCTTAAGCCAAGAATACTAGTTTTGTCCTTTTGATCTTTAACTTAGTTTTGACTCTTGGATTGTTTAAATTGAACTTTCAACACTATAAACAAGTTTTTTCACACATAATTACACATTCATACCCTTAGTAACTCATTGTACACACTAGAATCCATCGAGATCATCTAGAATAACACAGATCTCAAGTTAGTAACACTAGTTTTTTCGTCTAAACGCTAAGTGACCAAATGATTCCAAACTTGTTTAAAACACCCCTTAAACATTATAGTCAAATATTTTAACACTTATATACTTAAATATATCATTAAAAACACATTAATCACACAATAATTCCTCAAAACAAGGCTAAACAAGCATAGATACGGACACTGAGGTGTATAAATTCACCTCAAATCAGATTTATTTGGGGCAAAGTTTGATTCCCAAATTTTAATTGTTAGAAAGGCCCCTTATATGAACCATGTATTCTTTTCATAAATTTTCTTCATTAGTGAACTTCATAGTACATAAATTTAGCCCTAGATCCATGAGGATGAGATCTTTGATTTTCCAGAGATTCGATAGCTTGGTCTTAAGATATTGGTTATTGAATTTCTTTCTGAATGATTTGACAATGAGAGAGAATTTCCATGGTTTGTAGATTCTTTTTTTCCCTCTAAAATTAGGGAGATGATGTCCTCAAATAGATTTAGAGTGTCTGATAAGTTTTTTCTATGAAAAAAAGATAGGAATTAGTAGGGTGTGCATCTTTTCTTTCAGAATATCACCGTATAAGGATTTTTCAAGAGTGTCAATTGCGATTTAGCAACTATTCTGATCAAGAGGTTTTGGTGGGACACATGGGGTAGGAAGCTTGTCGAACATGGTCGCGTGTGGTACACTTGTGATTAAATATTGGTATCTAGTTTTTGAGAGAAATTGGTCTTTATCTCTATAATTTTAGACACTTATTTAACTTTTTCTTAACTTGACAACACTTCACTTCTACAAATAGTTGATCTAATCACTATTCAATAGAACTTACCTTTAAATTTTGATGAATAATTTCATAAATTTTAAATAAAATAAAATATATTTAAAATCTATTGCCAAGTAGAGGGAAAAGATCACAGAGTTTGAATGAGGAGATTAAAAGAGTATAACTTCGGACATTCGTAACTACTCAAAATTACAAACAAAAAAATTAAAATCATGATTCTGACTTAGGATATTTGTATTATGATATTAATCACATGAATATTAGGATATTAAAAAATAAATGTATACTTGTTATGATAATGTTGTCATTCACTTCTTGGTTTTCTTTTTTCTGGCCTATATATCTGCTTTAAAGTCTAATTTATTTAGATTCGTGCAAAAAAGTCTTATTATAAGGTTAAAGTGCTCTCTAATAAGAGTTTGTTTGGATGGACTTATTTTAAGAGCTTTTAAGCTAAAATGGATTTAAGTACTTTTATAGTATTAGGATAAATTAAATAAAAAGAGCTTATAAGCACTTGATTTTAAGTGAAAATGATAAAAATAAGCAAAAATATTGGAAATAATAATTCAAAGTTGGGTAGGAATCCTTAGTTGTTTAGGATTTAATATTCGGTATTTATTTAATTCATGTATAGATATGATTAGAATTTATTTATCCTAGATCAAACAAGAATATGTTCTTTAGTCCTAGTTTAATTTGGTTTACTAGTATTATAAATAGAGGTACTCTGTCTCATATTTTGATTTAATGAGAATAAGGAGAATTATTTGAGTTTATTGAATAAAACATTTTCCTTCAAATTGGTATCAGAGCTCCTACGATATTGATAGAGAATCAAAGAGCTTCCGTTGTAGGTGAATGACTATAACTCATACTTTCGCCCGTCTGGCCAATGATTTTGACAAATGCTGGGCCAGAGAAAAGTAAGAAACAAGAAAAATTAAAAGTTTGAGACAAAGTACATCAATGGAGTTGGAGACAAGTGCTCCAACAAGAAGTTCTTCAACGATTGAAAGTTGGAGAAAAGTTCTCCAACATAACCAAGAAAAAATATCGAATGTTGAGAAAGTGCTTCAGCTATTGAGAGTTGGAGAAAAGAAAAGTATTGGATGTTGAAGAGAAGTGCTTCAACTATTGGAAGTTGGAGAGAAGTGTTCCAACAAAATCAAGAAAACAGCATCGAGAGTTGGAGAAAATTACTCCAATAATTGAAAGTTAATCGAAGTGATATACTTCGATAATTGAAGATTGAAGTGAAACGCTTCAACAATTGAAGATTGATGAGAAAGTGTATCAACAACTGAAGATTGGGGAGAAATTCTGTAACACAAATAAAGAATGGAGAGAAGTGTTTAATATAACAATAATGACAACGAGAAAATGCAAGAGTATACAACTTTGAATTAAGGGAGAATGTTGACAATAATAATTCAAAGTTGGTGTAGAAATCCTTAGTTGTTTAGTATTTAATTTTTGATAATTATTTAATTCTGTCTAGTTAGGATTAGGATTGTTTGTCCCAATTTAAATGGGAATAGATTTTCTAGCCCTAGTTTAATTTGGTTTATTATTATTATAAATAAAAGTGCTCTATCACATATTTTGATGTCAAGAGAATAAGAAAAATTATTTGAGTTAATTGAATAAGATATTTTCCTTCAAAAAGTCAGAAGTTAGGATTCCTAACTTATGACTTTTGGCTTATAGATCAAAAGAAAAAATCAATCCAAATAGAATTAAATAGCTTGTTTGGACAATTTTTTTTTTTTTATATAATTGCTTTTTTTATTTTATTTTAAAGTACTTATTTTAAAAATTTGAGGTGTTTGACCAAAACTTTGGGAGAAAATAAGTGCTTCTGGAGAGTAACAGAAGTAGTTTTTCATAAGTCAAAAAAGTAGTTTCTCCCCAAAAGCACTTTTAAAAAAATACTTTTGAGAAAATACACACGCACACACACACATATATATAAGCAAAATTAGAAGCATCAAAAGAAGCCAAGTGACAAGCTATTAAGAAGCTACGTGGCTGTTTTTATGAAAAAGATTAATAGTATTGTAATAAAATTTTGAATTAAGAGATATTAAATAGTTAAATTTAAAAATATTAAGATTTTAGAAGAAAGAAAAAAAGAATTTCACGAACTAAAAGCTAGGAACTCATTACTCATAATTGAAGAGTCCTAAATAAACGCTAATAATAATAATAATAATAATAATAATAATAATAATAATAATAATAATAATAATAATAATGAGAACAACAACAACGACGACGACATCACCACCACCACCACTACCACCAACAGCAACAACAACAGTAACAGTAACAACAATAACACCATCACCAACAACAACAACACCAACACCATCACCACCAACAACAACAATAGCAACAACAACAACAATAATAATCTATATAAATAAATAATAGTAAAGGTGATAATATTTGTATATATATTAGATATTGACTTTACTAGTTTAAACTTATCTCTTTTAAAATTTAAATATTATAAAACTTACTTAAATTTAATATTTTTACATATTAAATGAAAGATGATAATAATAATAATAACAACAACAACAACAACAACAAAAATAACAATAATAATCATAATCATAATAATAATTGTTATTATTATATTATTATTAAAACCTAATCTTTCCACAAAATATGCAATACACGTTTGCTATATATCAGTTTCAAAATCTATTTTTGTGGAACTATAAAAATAACAACAACAACATACCCAGTGTATTCCCACAAAGTGGAGTCTATCAAGGGTAAAGTATATGCAGTCCATATCATTGCCTCAGATGAAATAGAGAGATTATTTCCGATAGAGTCCCAGCTCAAGACATATAACAGTATAACAAACAAAAAGAACACAAAAGCACACAACAAGATGGGATACCACACTACTAGATACTAAAGAAAATAAGACACCCACAAGGTACTACTATAAACTATCTATCAAAAATCATAGACATCACTAAAAATACCATGAACATGAAACTACAGACGCAGATACAAACAAAGCACTCTTCCCTACTATAATGTCTGAACTCGTACCCACTAACCCTCTACCCTAATCTGAGTCCTCCACACCTTCCAATCAAGGGTCATGTCTTCCGTAACTTGTAACTGCTCCATATCATGCCTAATCACCTCTAGGGGTGGGCATGGTATGGTATATACCGAATTATCATACTGAACCAAAAATTTTTAGTACCGTAGTTTTGGTATTATGGTATATATTTTAATTTTTTTGATATACGATACGGTATTTATAAATGACATACTGAAATACCAAATACCATACCATATATATATATATGTATACACATACACACACACTTTGGTTATTTGTGTAACTATATACTTCGGTATGGTATTTGGTATTTCGATATGTCATTTATAAATACCAAATACCGTATCGTATATACAAAAATTTAAAATATATATCATATATCATAATACCAAAACTACGATATTAAAAATTTTAATTCGGTATGGTAATTTGGTATATACGATATCATGCCTATCCCTAGAGGTGATTAGGCATGATATGGAGCAGTTACAGCTTACAGATGATATGACCCTTGATTGAAAGGTGTGGAGGACTCGAATTAGGGTAGAGAGTTAGTGGGTAAGTTTTATATTTATTAATACATATATATATATATATATATATATATACATGTATGTATGTATGTATGTATGCATGTATGTATTACCAAATATAAAACTTAGTATTAGTATAAAAATGTTAAGATATTGGAACTTTGGCTACTCTATCTTGATTGTAATATCTTTTTTTGTGTAATTGACTAACAAAAGGAGTTGTTTGTATTTTTTTTTCATATTTGTACATGTGTAATGTGTAATTACAATACAATTGGGACGTGCTTTTGAATACATACATATATACATATATATATATATATATATGTATGTATGTATGTACGCATGTATGTATGTATGTATGTATGTATTAACAAATATAAAACTTAGTATTAGTATAAAAATGTTAAGACATTGGAACTTTGGCTACTCTATCTTGATTTTAATATCTTTTCTTATGTAATTGACTAACAAAAGGAGTTGTTTGTGAGTTTTTTTTTTGAATATTTGTACATGTGTAATGTGTAATTACAATACAATTGAGACGTGTTCTTGAAAAGTCGAATTAATAATACTCAATTATGCAAGTATATATTATCGAAGTTAAACAAGCTATGGGTATCGATTACCACACCACAAAATACCAAAATTGAACATCAAAATACCGAACCATACCAAACTAATATGGTATGACAATGGTATAGTATTTTTAAAAATTGAATACTGAAATTACCGTGCTGAATTCTTAAATACCATATCATACCATACCATACCATACCAGGCCAACCCTTAATCACCTCCTTGCAATACTTCTTCGGCCTATCTCTACCCAACCTAAAATCATCCATAGCCAGTCACTCACACCTCCGTACTAGAGCATTTGTGCCTCTCCTTATCACATACCCGAATCATCCAAACCTTACTTTCCGTATCTTGTCCTCCACCAAATTCACTCCCACATTCTCCCGAATAATCTCATTTCTAAATCTATCTATCCTGATAAGTCCACACATCTATCACAACATCTTCATCTTCGTCGCCTTCAACTTTTGGATATGGAAGTTCTTAACTGACCAATACTCCGCTCCATACAACATAGCCATTCTTAATTATTGCTAATTATTCTTATTATTTAGTTCTTATTAATTTGTAGAAAGTAACATATTTCAACTACTCCATTTTTGTTGGAGTTCTCAAAATCAAGAGCACTTTTTAGAAAAGAGTTGTTACTCTGATCAAACACAAAAAGAAAAAGAAAATTTAAAAGTTAAAGATTTAAAATTTGAATTTGAATAATAATAATAATAATAATAATAATAATAATAATAATAATAATAATAATAATAATAATAATAATAATAATAATAATAATAATAATAATAATAATAATAATAATAATAGAGAATAATTATGTAAATTTATAACAAAATAATTACTTTTTAAATAGAATAGATGATAAAAGTGTATAAGAAGCGGAAAAACAAATAATGATGTTTTAGAATTTTGTCTTTTTCAAATTCAAATATGTAAATTATAATAAAATAACCATAATATTTTAGAATCTTATTTTTCTATTAAATTGATATTATATTCAATTTTGAATTCGGATGAAATTTTAGTTTACACGAAATTTAACTTTGTAATCTATTATATATACTTTTCAGTGACACATATATCAGTGAAAGCTTTCTACTTTTCTTTTTATTGTTTAATAATTATTTTTTAAAGAGAAAAGATGATAAAAGTGTATAAGAAGGGGCAGAACGCATAATGATATTTTAAAATTGGAATATTCAATTTCAATATGTCTATTTCAAATTCAAATATGCAAACTATAATAAAATAATTATAGTATTTTAGAATCTTATCTTTTCTAACAAATTGATATTATATTCAATTTTGAATTCGAATGAAATTTTAGTTTGTATGAAATTTAATGTTGTAATCTATTATATATACCCTTCAGTGACACATATATCAGTGCAAGCTTTCTTCTTCTCTTTTTATTGTTTTTATCAAGAGAGATTTTTTTGTGATCGTTTTATTCACAAACGTATTGATTATTTTACGTGTCTTAATACTATTATGTTGTATGCATTCACTGTAGAATAATGAATAGAAATTTTTACTCGAAAGTTTATTACTAATAAAGTCATATATATATCCTTCCTTATTCTCAAGTTTATTACTGATATGTTTTTCATATACTTAAATTATTTTAATATACATTATTTATGTTGCCATAGAAATTTCTACCATGGATAAAAAGACAGTAGGTAATGCTCACCAGATTCTCCAAATAACTATCAAGATATGTTGTCCATGTCTAATTTTTCTTTTAATTAATTTATTATTATTTATAATTAACATTATATTTATCTTTTTTATCATATTTATATCTACCATGCATAAAATGTCACGGCCTAAATGACCATGAGTGACATCCACGCTAATCATCCTATATGAGAACCAGCTAACGGAATCATTACTCAATCACTTAGTCAATAATAAGATAAGGTTATCATAAAACCAACTTAATAATAATAATTCAAAACTAATCATTATTAATGTGGAAATCAAACAAACTACCTATTAAAATCTCCAAGACCCGAAAGTCATCCTACAAAAACTTCTAAAAGAAAAATCATGTCTAAAAGAGATATCCAAAATAAAATAAAATAAAATAAAGAATGTCATTGCCCGAAAGATGGACGGACTAATATGATGATCTGTGTTAGCCTGGAGATGGAGTGATCACCCTTGGATCGAGATCTGCTATCAAACACTAGAGATGAGGTCGTTCTGAGCCTCTTGAACACTTTCTGGACTCAACAAAAAAAGAATACATAATAGTACCAGCGCAAGTCACTATGTATTGGTAGGTATCATAGGCCACCCTAATTTACTAGCATGTATACACCATAAATCAAATAACAAGTAGAAAGGCATCAACACATAGAAAATATTCAATGAATCAATAATTAGGTCAATGATGGGCAAAACAATGCTTACAAACGATCCACGTAACCATCAAGAATATCAAGAATATCTTAAATCACAAAATCAACACTAGTATGTACACATATGCTAAGGGACTTATTTCTGCCCAAGTAGTCATGACCTGCAGGGGACAGTCTAAGTTCATGTATCATACTGACGTGATATCCGATCCTCCATAAATAAGTAATATCAATAGTCATATCCTTAACAGTGTGGTACCCAATCATCCATAACCATATTATATACATTTTATCAGTTTCACTATCATTCCCCAGGATATAACACGACGTGCCAAATTTACAAGTATACTTATAATCATAAGGCAATTCAATCAAGTTTAATTTTCAATAATTACTCATCAAATTCAAGTGTATCCGAATACCAATAAACAAGCATTCAATTTAGGAGCATACATACAATTAAATCGAGTTCAAAGTCCAATCAAACCATAACCGACCTCAACTAGCGAATCCAAATGTAGTTAGTCCGCAAGCGCCTTGTCCTTCCTTAAAGTTTTGAAACGTTCAAAATCTATTCCAATGTATAATTCCCATAAGAATATGAATTTAATGACACCCATTTTATAAATTCTTATTCTAAAAATTCTAGAGCTTAAACCTAAGTTTATTACAATTAAAATTGCGGGTGGATAAAATCCTATTGAAACCATGGATTTTTTGTAGCAAACCGCGAAGCAGTAGCTACACTCTAATATCCTAGAGCCACTAATCAAACCAAAATCTTCAAAATACTTATCATAATGACCTTATGATTGAAAATAATTGCATTAGCTTTACATGTGACCTTATTAACATAACCAAATTACACCCAAGCATTATTAATTCTTGTACAGTAACGATTTGACCACAATTCAACTTATTACCACTACTAATGATTAGCCTTCAATCTCATCATCATTAGCTCGTTATTGGTTCATTAATTTGATCTAAACACAGTGGCTACAAAGGTTTACATTCCATGAAAACAACAATAAATTTTCTAATATGGTACTATATAAATTAATTCGGAATTGGGAAATAAGAGCTGCTAACCGTGTTATGATAAACCCTACCCACTTAAATTCTTTCTTTAAGTGACCATATAAGTAAACAAATTAGGGTTTTTCCCCAATAAAACACTATTAACTAACTATCAAAAATATCTGAAACTTTAATAAATCCTCAAAATTTGTTTGGAACCCCAAAAAAATAAATCAAATATGTAAATTGACTAAAAAGTACATTACGAATCTATTGAAATTACTAAAACACTAATCTAAGGTCATTTTGGTCGAAGGTTGATCATGATCAAGCTTAACTTTATTAAAACTCAATAATCCAACTAATGACTTAAATTACATCCAAACACCTCAAGAATCGGTACTACCCATCACCGTAAGTCATAAATCATGTATACAAATGACGGTAAGATATAAATAGGAAAGACAAGTAAAATTCACAAGACGACAAGGGGGTCGTTACATCAGATACCAATTAAACAACCGTTGGTTCCCGAACGGGCAACCAAGAATAGGAGGGAAAATAAGGAGTTACCTGAACCCATAAAAAAATGTAGATACTTTCCATGCATGTCCGCTTCGGTCTCCCAGTTCGCCTCCTCAATAGGACGATTCTTCTACTAGACCTCCTCAGACACAATTTTCTTAATGCTCAACTTACAGACGTCTCTATCAAAAATAGCAACAGGTTCCTCTTCATAAAATAGGTTTTCATCTAACAAGACTAAATCCTAATGAATTATATAGTTACTATCAGCATGAAACTTCTTCAATATAGATACATGAAATACGGGATGAACTTCAGACAAACTCGGAGGCAATGCCAACCTATAGGCCACCATCCCCACATATTGAAAAATCCCAAATATCCCAATATATCAAAGACTAAGCTTACCTCGCTTTCCAAAACACATGACACCCATTATGGGTGATACCTTGAGCAACACTTTCTCACTCTCCATGAAGTGCATACCTCTCACCTTTCTATCTGTATACTCCTTTTGCTTGCTTTGGGCCGCTATAAGTTTCTCCTAAATGGACCTAACCTTCTCCAATGAGTGTCTCAATTGGTCAGTACCCCATGATCTAACCTCAAAGGCATTAAACCATCCAATGGGAGATCTACACCTTCTTTCATACAAAGTCTCAAACAGTGCCATGCCGATCTCAAATGATAACTGTTATTATATATCAACTCAACCAAAGATAGGATTTGATCCCAATGACCTCCAAAATCTATCACACGTACAAAGCATATCCTCCAACACCTGAATAGTTTGCTCGGATTGCCCACCAATTTGAGGGTAAAAAGTTGTACTAAGGTCCAACTTTGTACCCAATTCCTCATGCAACTTCTTCCAAAAGATAAAGGTAAATTGAGTACCCCCTATTCGAGATAATAGAAATAAGGACCCCATGCAACCGAACTATCTCCTTTAGATAAATCATGGGCAACTTTTATGAAATGTGTAGACTTAGTTAACCTATCCACAATAACCCATATGCAATCATACTTCCCCAAAGTCTTGGGAATACCAATAACGAAATCCATAGCTATCTTCTCTCATTTTTATTTAGGAATGGGCATCCTCTGAAGAGTACCGCCAGGATTCTGATGCTCATACTTTATCTACTGATAACTCTGGTATTTAGCAACAAAACCAACTATTTTATGCTTCAATCAACCCCACCAGTAATGCTGCCTCAAATCACGATACATCTTAGTCACTCCAAGATGTATAGAATACTTCAACTAATGACCCTTAGCTAGAATAGTTGGAATTAAATCATCAACACGAGGCACATAAACTCGTTCCTTTATCCACAACACACCCTCATTGTTAATAATTGCCTCCTTGGCCTCACCTTACAAAAACCTTCTCACGAATTTTGGTCAACTTAGCATTCTCAAATTGTTTAGCCTTGATTTTATTTAAAAGTGTGGACTTTCCCTCTGTACTGTCTAGAAATCCTCCACATTCAGTCACCTCAAGTAGAATGAACTTGTTAGCTAGAGTATGAATCTCTCTAGCCAACGAACTTCTGGTAGCATTCAAATAAGCCAAGCTACCCATACTTGCTGAATTTTGCTTAATGTATCAAATACTACCCTAGCCTCTCCTGCATGGTATAAACTAGTGATATCGTAATCTTTAAGCAACCCATCCATCTATGTTGTATCAAATTTATATCCCTCTACGTGAACATATGTTGTAAACTGTGATGATAAGTGAACACTTCACAATGAATCCTGTACAAGTAATACCTCCATATATTAAGAGTAGAAACCACAACCACCAACTCTAAGTCATAGGTTTTATAATCCCTCTCATTAGGCTTCAATTGCCTTGTAGAACAAGCAATCACATTTCTTTTTTGGATCCAAACAACACCTAAACCAGAACATGAGGTACCACAATAAATAATTAAATCCTTATTCTCTATAAGTAAGGAAAAAATAGGAAAGGTAGTCAACAAGGTCTTGATCTTTTTAAAGCTCTCCCCATACTCATCAGACCAAACAAAAGGTACATCCATCTGAGCCAACCAAGTTATATGAGTAGCAATAGAAGCAAACCCTTTCACGAACCTTCGATAATAACTTGCTAACTCTACAAAGCTATGAACCTCCATCGCTGAAGTAGGCCTAGCCCAACTCTTAACCGATTTAATATTTTGCGGTTATACCTTTACCCCTTCCTTTGAAACCACATGCCCCAAAAAGGATGCAGAAGCCAACAAAAATTCACACTTAGAAAACTTTGTGTAAAGCTTTTTCTTTTTCAGAAAACCCAAAACAATCCCTAAGTGATTCGTATGTTCCTCTTTACTCTTAAAATAAACCAAAATATTTTACAATAAAGATAATCACAAAAGAATTCAAGTAGGGCTTAAATATCCCATTCATCAAACTCATAAAAGCAGTTGGGACATTAGTCAACCCAAAATACATCATAAGAAACTCATAGTACCCATACTTGGTTTGAAATACAGTCTTAGAAATATCATCAGCCTGAATCTTAAGTTGATGATACCCGAACCTCAAATCAATCTTGCAAAATATGATTTCACCCTGCAACTGGTCAAATAAATCATCGATATAGGGCAAAGGATACTTGTTATGGAATGTAACCTTGTTCAAATATCTATAGTCTATCCACATATGAAGACTACCATCCTTCTTATTCACAAACAAGATAGGAGCACCCCATGGAGAGGCACTCGGACGAATAAATCCCTTAACCAAAAAATCCTGCAACTGAGCCTTTACCTCCCTTAATTTAGTTGGAGCCATTCTATAAGGCTAAATAAAAATAGGATGAGTACCTGGCTCTAGTTCAATACAGAATTTAATGTCACAATTTGGTGGCATGACAGGAAAATCTACAGAAAGCACTTCTTAAAACTCACACACCAAAAGAACTGAGTCAATAGGTGCGACCTTCGTAATGGTGTATCAAAGTTGTTCTAGGAAGGCAGAATAACCCCCTTCAAATTAAACTCTTTGCTTGCAGAAAGAAAATAAGTTTCATTGGATTAGTATTATAATCACCCTCTCGCTCAACTCTACAGCATAGCCACAGTCACTGTCTTAGCATGATAGTCTAATATAACATGATATGGAGACAACCAATTCATCAAAAATTATATCAAAATCTACTATGTCTAGAATCACTAAATGTGCCCAAGTTTGATATCCTATAAACATAACAAAATAAGAATGATAAACCCTATCAACAATAATAGAATTACTAATAGGGGTAGACACATAAATAGAGAAGTCAAATAGATCACACACCATGTCTAACCCCATAAAAATTCAATATATATATATATATATATATATATATATGAGAAAGTAGAACCAGGATCAAATAATACACTGGCCATCCGATCACAGACAAGAATAGTATTTATAATAACAGTGTTTGATGCCTCTTTATTGGGCCTATCTAGAAAATCATAGATATGGGCCCTACCACTAGTCTAAGCATCACCCCTGCCAAGATGAGAACCACGTCGATGGGGCTGATTACTACCATTACCTGCCTGGTTTTTACTACGCCCATCTTGTTGGTGACCTTTAACATTAACTACTTTTCTTACCTAATGGAACCAGAACTCATAGAGCTTATTACTAGCCAGACTGACCATGCTACCTCAAATTAGGAAAATACCTCCTAAAGTGACTAACTCTACCGCACTCATAACATACATCATCCAAGATACTGAAATCTCCTTAGTTGGTCTCGTTCCCTGAGCTCTACACCTATGGGCACTACTTTTATTTCTCTACCTCGTCGTCCCCTCATCTATCCTCTTTCCTAAACCGCAACCTAGCAGCTAATTTGGGCACCTCAAATCTTGCTTAATTTACTCGTGTTCTTACCATATATAAGAATAAGAATGAAAAAAATCAAATAATAATTAGGATCACTAGATACTAATTAAAATCAAGTAATAGCATATCAGAAAGAAGAATTTGAATTTTTCTAGTGTCATGTAGCCTCTTGAAAAAAGTACAAATGTCTCCAAACCTTTCCGTAAGCCTCTACTTAACATGTCCTTGTACGATGAGATTGATAAACCTAGATTTTTGATACTATAAGGATTTAATCCTTGAATATATTGGTTACATTTAGAGAATTAGAGCCTCTATATATACACATAAATTTATTTCTATGAAGAGTCAAAGTAGGTATCTAGTAGGTGAGTTTAAGATGATCCTATATCTACTAAATAAAGGAATACAAATGTAAAGGCTATACATTTGAATTTTAAACTCGAAGCAGGGTCATTATCTATTAGGAAATTCATTTATCCTTATAGGTCCCTGCGAGTGCAGCGGTGGTACAACCACAACAAGATTGTCCCTGAGAAATCAAAATCAACGTGTAGCAAGACTTTTAGTCATAATATTAGCCACCTAATACATAGAACTTATGTAGCAAGATTCCATGTCTTTTGAAGCCACCCTCTCCCTCACAAAGTAAAAAATCAAGTTTAATATATTTAGTGCAAGCATAGAACATAGGGTTGGAAGTAAGGTATGTGGTTGATAAATTATCACACCATACTTTTGGTGCAGCTGGAAGCATAATTTAGAGTTCTTTAAGTAGATTTGTTAGATAAGTTATTTTAGTTGTGGCTGCAATAAGGCTTTGATACTTTGATTCTATTCTAGAGCGTGCAACTATGCGTTGCTTTTTGGATCTCCATGAATAAGGTTAGGACCCAAAAATATATAGAAGCATGGGTGGAACGTTGATCATCTGGGCATCTGGCCTAATCAACATCTAAAAAGATAGTAAGTGCAAAGGAAACATATGGACGTAAGAGTAAACCAAGATCAATTATACCTTTTAGATATCAAAGCAGCCTCTTCATAATTGTATAATGCACTTTATGGGGATCATGCATAAGCTAACACAACTTGTTAAAAACAATGGAGACATCAATTCTGGTAATTGTGATGAATTATAATGTTTCAATGATACTCCAACAATGTTTCGATTGAACAAACCTTGGGCTACCATGCTGGGAAAGTTGAAGACCACTTACCATGGGTGTCGAGATAGGCTTAGAATCTTCCATAGAAGCTTTAGTCAGTAAATCCCTGATATATTTGGATTGACCTAATAATATACCATGTGAGGCAGCACAAACATCAATTCCCAATAAGTAATGTAGAGGTCCCAAGTCTTTAAGAGCAATATCCTTAGAAAGTTTAGAGATAATGGATGAAATAAAAGAGGAAGATATCCCTTAGTAATAAGATCATCCACATATACTAAAATAATTGTAAGGTGATTATTTTCCATATGAATAAACAAAGAAGAGTCTGACTTGGAATTAACAAAACCAACTTCAAATAAGGCTTCACTAAGCCAATCAAACTAAGCTCGAGAGGCTTGTTTAAGGACATAAAGTTCCTTGTGAAGTCGACACACATGATTTGGATATATAGGATCAACAAAACCTGTGGGTTGTATTATGTTAACCTCTTCCTGTAGCTCACCATGTATAAAAGTATTTCTAATGTCAAGTTGATGGATAGAACATCATTTTAATATGGCCATGGCAAGAACTACCCTTATAGTAGTAGGCTTAAAAACAGGCCTAAAAGTTTCATGAAAATTAATTTTAATTTCTTGATTGAACCCTTTTGCTACAAGTCTAGCCTTGTAGCATTCAATGGTGCCATCCGGATTTAATTTAATTTGAAAATCTATTTATAACCCACTATATTATTTGCCAGTAAGGAAGGGATGCAAGACCAAGTACCATTTTGAATGAGAGTATTATATCTCTCTTGCATAGCTTGTCTCTAATATCTATCTGTGTTTGCTTGGGTAAATTAAGTTGGCTCAATAGAAAGAAAATATGGAGAAAGAGGATACTTGGTAGTTGAATTAGCCTGAAGACAAGCTGTTTTGGATTTCAAATAAGTGATCATATAGTTTGTATGATCAAATTTTTTTATAGTTTGTATGGGGAAGGAAGATCAATAGATAGGTCCAGAGAAGGAGTTGGATTTAGTGGTATAGAAGGAGAATATGTGCATCCAGAAGGTGATTATTGTGTTAAACTAGGTATTTTCTAGACACAAGATAGACAATATGGCTTACTGGGAGGAAAAGAGAGGCATGGTGAAGTTATTGTTAATGGGGACACAATAGAAGAAGATATAGAAGCATGGTGTGCTAACTAATTTACCATAAAGGAATATGTAAATAAAAATTCATAAATACAATATGTCTTGAGATAAATGCATGACTAGTAGGCATATTGAGGCTCTTATAACCCTTATGTTTATTACTATAGCCTAAGAAAATACATTGAGAAGATCTAAAGGCTAATTTATGAGAGTTATGAGGCCTAAGACAATGATAAAAAGGACAACCAAATACCTTTAAGAATTTATAATCTAAAATATTTTTAAAAAACTTCTCATAAGGAGATATATTGTTCAAGACTGGAGTTGGTAAATGATTAATCAAGTAAACAAAGGTTAAGAAGGCTTCATCCCAAAATGTAAAGAAAGAGAAGCATGAGCTAGCAATGAGAGACTTGGCTCAACAATATAATGATTTTTTTGTTCCACAGTCCCATTTTGTTCATTAGTGTGTAGACAAGAGCAACACCTTAGATTTTTGCCTCTATTTTTTTTTTTAGCTTTTGTGCTAACTGCCCAGGTAACAAGTCGCCTAACGAGTTGTAAAGACTCTTTATGATTTTTAGGACCCTAATTGTAGCCTGGCCATTGTAGGTGCACAAGTTACTATTTTAATTTTGACCTCTACCTTATGAGATGTAAGGTGAGGTCATGAGTCATATGGAGGGACTCATGACCAAACTAGTGGATTGTCCAATGTTTCTGTCTTGAGTACGACTAGGACCCTATGAGTCGTAATGCCACATTACGAGTCATATTGTATAACTCATAGGGTCAACAGTAAGGATTCCCTGAGTCACTACCCAAACTATAAGTCCAGGAAATGACTTGTACCCAGACCTCATGAGTAGTGACTTAACCCGTAGCGACTGGGGATAATTTTTCCTACACATTCTTATTAAGGGAAAATTGGTCTTTTTTCCCATCCAACTTCTATCCCACGACTTAAAGTACTCTTGTATCCCTATTATCATTAAATTATCATAACATAAGCACTATTATTCTCTCTCAAATCCACAAGGCAAGAACAACTAGGGTTTCTAAGGATTTGGCTTCTAAAGCTTCCAATTGGTGATTTGCCTCTATAATTCTCAATACTTTCAGGAATGTACATCTTTTCTACAGACTTGTATTTTATTCATGGAAGGCAGTGTTGATATTCATGTGGTTTTAAATATTGATTTTGAAACTTGGGTTGAGGGTTTTGGATGATTGTTGCTTGAATAGTATTCCCATGACTTTATATGCATTATTTATGCTTTATTGATGGTTTTTGAACTTATTGGGTGATTGGGCATGGTAATATGGGATGGGGTCATGGAATTCCCCCAAATTAATGATTTTTGGTATTAGAATTTGTTTGGAAATTATGTAACCTCAATCCACTTTCATAATTGGCTTTGTAACATAGTTAATGTCACGCCTCAAATCCTATTGGGGCGGACTGGCACCCGTAACCGAGGAGGCCCGGGAGAACCAGCTCATAACCTTATACTTCCCATGCATACCTCTATGACAACCCAAAATTCAGACAGCATCATGTCGCATATAAAAGAAAATAATCACCTGTATAAGCTCGAGCACACATATATATGTATATACAATACTTGGCCGTTGGAGCCATCACGTCTATTAACAAAACACCACCTTGACTGTACATTAGGTCTACAAAGCCTCTAGACAATACAAAATGTTTAAATAAGGTCGTTACATACCCCGCCATATAAGAAACTTCTATACAATACCAAAAGTGACTAGATATGGCACGAAAAGCCCCGAAGCAAACAGGAGCTCACCAAAAGCAGCTGGAACCTGGCTCCTACTTGTGCAGTGTATGAACTGAGGTACCTGTGCCTGCAGCATGAAATGCAGGTCCCCCGTGGGGGACGTCAGTACGAAATATGTACTGAGTATGTAAAGCTGTAGACAATCACATATGATATAGGAGCTCAATAGAAATCAGAAACAAGTGAATAAATCGGAATAGGAGTGGACCACACTTACTAGAACTTGTGACAACCTGTACATTGTATTTATTCAATCACTTTACCTTCGTTCTTATCATCTTTGTAATCATTACTGTACTGTACTGTGACCATTAGGCTGCCTCCAGTACATATCAACTGGGATCGACCCATGATAGGCTTATGCCCCTGGGATACCACCCATAAACACATAAATAGGGATTGACCCATGATAGGATTATGCCCCTGGGATACCACCCGATAAGAGAGAACTTCCATCACTTAGTTCAATTAATCTTTGAGATTGTTATTTCGGTCGCCACCACATTTTTGTTACTTTGAAATAATGATACATCAATAAGAGACATATAAATAGACCATAAATGCAATAACAATGAAGTAAGAACTCATTGGCACATCAATGAAGTGTTTTGGAGTCATCAATGCCATAACAATGAAGTAGGAACTTATTGGTATATCAATGAAATGTTTTGCAGTCATTAATAGCACATGGATCTTGTTTGAGTAACCGGATACCTTTTGACATTCATTAGTGCAATAAACATGAAAGATTTGGAAAACAAGTAAGTATTGGAATGTATTGACATCTTGTAGGGTGGAAATAAGTTCATTGGTAACGTAGCACATCATACAAAACCATTATGGATCACATGTTATTGAATAACTTTGGAAAATTTCTTAATAGAACAATTGTTCACTTTCATGCCAAAGATATGGTATAGAGTATGCTTTACATACCTGACTGTCAACCTTCAATACTAGTCCCAAATGGACTTCCCATCTTTTCGGATTACTTATCTACAATGAACATATATAGCAATCTAGTATTAGCAACCAAACGTCACAATTCAATTATTTGAATTCACCAAACTAGTGGTTAAGTAGTAGGACTTAATTACACCATAAAGGGTGTCACCTTAACCCTCTTATACTCCAATTACATTCACATGCCATCATATTCATACAACATCCTCCAATATCAAGTTTGGATTCATTTATCCTTCCAACCAATCCAATAAACCAAATTGATCCATAGACATAAATAATCATCAATTCAATAGTATATCACCATATCCACCTTCCATAACTCAATTACCATATCCACATTCCACAATTCGATACAACCAAACTATGCAAAATAGTCCATAACCCTATTTTCATCACCTTTCAATAACATCCAATACATATAATCCTCTATCACACATATACATATGGAAAAGAACAAAGGCAAACAATATTCATACCTTAGAATTCACCTATTTATTATGCAATCCTATTTGCACAAATAATAGGTGTCGTTCGAAGCTCTCAAGATTACAAACGCAGTTATCGGATTACTTTGGAATTTCTACGGTTGAATCAAAAGTAATTTAAAGGTCAAATTTGGCTAGGGTTTGTTCTTTCTCAATAATTGATGATGAAAATGATTTTTTGAACTCATATACATGTATATATACACATATTCCCATCCATAATATAATAGGAAATGACCAAAATGCCTTTAAAATTTAAATAATGTCAAATCTGTCCTTTGGTGTACTGTTTTGATAAGCTAAAGTAGATCGACCATAACTCTTTGCTCCAATATTGGATTTGGGTGAAATTGGTATAGTTAGAAGGATAATTCAAAGGGATTTCATTTCATATAAAGTAGGACACCCGGTTCGTCCTGTACAAGGATTTATGGTCGTTTGAATTTGACCCTAAAAATCTATTTTGATAGGCTGAAGTAAAACGAGTATAACTCCTTACTCAGACGTTGGATTTGGATGAAACCAATTGCATTGGAAATAAGACTCAAAGATATTTATTTTAATAGGTCGAATCTCTCCTAGTTCATTATATTAAGGGAGTTATTATCGTTCAAAGTTGACCCAAAAATTCGGCTGGCCTCAGTAGTTTGTGTGCAGGAAATTTTCCTGCACATTTACTATTTCCAAATATCCGGGCCTCCATTTTATAGTTTCGAACGTGCTCGATTATATCCGAAACCTATCCATTTTTGGAAATCTTTATATCGTTGGAAAGCTTATTCAATTACCTTCGCATGGAACCATCGACGGGCAAATTTTGGTATAAATAAAATAAAAAAATAATTCCATATAAATAAGACCAATACACGTACTTGAATACGCCAATACACGTACTTGAATACGGGGTGTTACATCCTTCCCTCCTTTAGGACATTCGTCCTCGAATGTTAGCGTAGTTATTCAACCGAAACAAGTTCAAGTCCATCATTAATATTCACATCATCACATAAATACTATGCATATATCAAAAAAATACTTACTTGTTAATGTTCTAACTCCGTTTCTTGAACTTCCTCTTCATCTTTGAACAAATGAGGGTACTTATATTTCATTTCTTCCTCAGCTTCCCATGTAATCTCTTCCCTTTGACGATTTCTCCAACGTACTTTCACAGATGCTATCTCTTTATTTCTCATCTTCTTAACTTGGCGATCTAGAATAGCAATAGGCACTTGCTCATAGGTAAGATCTTCCGCAACTTGCACATACTTAGTAGAAGTAATATGTGATGGATCTCCGATGCACTTTCAAAGCATTGACACATGAAATACCGGATGTACTGATGAGAGCTCTTGGGGTATCTCTAATTCATATGAAACTTGTCCAAACCTTCGAGTGATCTTATACGGGCCTATATAACGTGGACTCAACTTCCCTTTCTTGCCAAATCTCATTACCCCTTTCATTGGTGATACCTTCAAAAATACCCAATTACCTATATAAAACTCTAGCCCTCTCCTTCTACTATCCGCATATGACTTGTGTCGACTTTGGGCTAGTTTCAGTCATTGCTGAATTACTTTAACCTTCTCTATGGATTAATAAACAAGATCCGATCTGAACAAAAGAGTTTCACCCACTTCGAACCATCCTATTGGTGATCTACACTTCCTTCCATATAAAGCTTCATATGGTGCCATTTTGATACTTGAATGATAGCTATTATTGTAGGCAAACTCAATAAGAGGTAAATGATCATCCCAATTGCCCTTAAAATCTATTACACAAGATCGTAGCATATCTTCAATTGTTTGGATGGTACGTTCTGCTTGTCCATCTGTTTGAGGGTGAAAAACTGTACTCAACTTCACTTGTGTTCCCAAACACCTCTGAAAAGAATTCCAAAAGTTTGCGGTAAATTGGGTTCCCCAATCTGATATAATAGAGATTGGCACTCCATGTAATCGTACTATCTCTTTAATGTACAGCTTCGCATACTCTTCAACTATGTAAATGGTCCTAACTGGTAGGAAATGTGCAGATTTGGTAAGCCTATCAACAATCACCCATATAGAATCAAACTTCCGAGATGTACGAGCCAAACCAATAACGAAATCCATGTTGATCATGTCCCACTTCTAGCTTGGAAGATCAATGCATTGCATATAACCTCCGGGTTTTTGGTGCTCAACTTTAACTTTTTGACAATTCGGACATTCAACTACAAATTCAGCAATGCTCTTCTTCATGTCATTCCACCAATACATATCTTTCAAATCTTGATACATTTTGGTTGATCCTGGATGAATGGAATACCTTGAATAATGTGCCTCTGTCATAATCTTCTTTCTTAGCCCGTCTACATCCGGCACACACAATCGGTTTTAGCACTGAAGTAATCATTCTCGCGTAAGCTCAAATGCCTTGGTCGCACCACTCTGAATGTTCTCCTTAAGATGTAATAAAATAGGATCTGCATATTGCTTCTCTTTCACTTCAGCTACTAATGAAGATTCCGCAGCATTATGTATGATAAGATCTTTATCCGGAGTTTCAAGAAGGCGACTCCCAAACTAGCTAACTGGTGAAGATCTTTAATCATCCCTTGCCTTTATATAGGCGCCATCATAGCCTTATGACTTAACGCACCATCTACCATATTTGCTTTCCCTGGATAATACAAGATATCAACATCGTAGTCCTTTAATAGTTCAAGCCATCTCTGCTGCCTTAAATTTAGATCCTTCTGATTAAAAATATATTGCAAGATCTTATGGTCAGTATATATATCAACATGAACCCCATATAAGTAGTGGCGCCATATCTTTAAATCAAAAATAACTGCTGCCAGCTCAAGATCGTGTGTAGGATAATTTTTCTCATGTGGCCGCAATTGTCTAGAAGCATATGCTATTACCTTATCCTGCTGCATCAATACACATCCTAAACCAATTCTGGAAGCATCACAATACACTGTATACCCTTCGGTGCCTTCTGGAAGTACCAACAAGGGTGTAGAAATCAACTTGTTCTTTAAATCTTGAAAACTCTTCTCACAGGCATCATTCCATTGAAATTTGGATGCTTTATGGGTTAGCTTGGTTAAGGGTGCTGAAATGGAAGAAAAGCCTTCAACAAACCTTCTATAATAACCGTCCAACCCGATAAAACTACGAATCTCCGTAGGCGTTGTGGGCCTTGGCCAGTTCTTCACATCTTCTATCTTTTGAGCATTAACCTTTATCCCTTTACTAGATACAATATGACCGAAATATGCCACCGACTTTAACCAAAACTCACATTTAGAGAACTTTGCATAAAGCTTACAATCACGAAGAGTCTACAATGCCTGTCGTAAGTGATTGGCATGGTCCTCTTCTGATCTAGAATAAACTAGAATATCATCTATAAAAACTATCACAAATACATCTAGGAATGGCTTAAACACCCTATTCATCAAATCCATAAAAGTTGCGGGTGCATTTGTTAGCCCAAATGACATAACTAGAAACTCATAATGACCATACCGTGTTCGGAAATCTGTCTTGGGTATATCCTTCTCTTTGACCCTCACTTGGTGGTAACCTGACCCCAAATCAATCTTAGAAAAGCACTTGGCGCCCAGTAACTGATCAAATAAATCATCAATTCTTGGGAGAGGATATTTATTCTTAATATTCACCTTATTCAATTTCCTATAATCAATACACATCCTCAGCGAGCCATCCTTTTTGCGCACAAATAACACTGGTGCTCCCCAGGGGGACATACAAGGCCTTATAAATCCCTTCTCTAGCAAATCTTTCAATTGCTCTTTCAATTCTCGTAATTCTACTGGGGCCATTCTATACGGAGGAATGGAGATTGGTTGGGTGCCTGGTATTACATCAATACCAAACTCTACTTCTCATTCAGGAGGCAAACCTGGAAGATCTTCAGGAAATACATCAGAAAATTCATTTACCACCGGAACAGCGTGAAGAGTTGGTGGCTCCGCTTCTGTATCCCTTACTCTAACTAAATGATATATGTATCCCTTGGAAATCATTCTTATTTCCTTAAAATAAGAAATAAATCTACCTCTTGGCGCGCCAATTTTACCTTTCCATTCAAGGACTGATTCCTTTGGAAAATGGGAATATACCTTTTTCGTGCAGCAATCAATTGTGGCATAACAAGACGCCAACCAGTCCATACCCATTATAACATCAAAATCTACCATTTCTAACTCCACAAGATCATCCATCCTATCACGACCACAAACAGTTACTATGCAGTTTTGGTAAACCCTTCTAGCTATAATAGATTCCCCAAGCGGTGTGGACACTTCAAATGGCTTAACTAATAGTTCGGGTATTCTTCAAACTTTCCAGCAACCAATGGAGTAACATAAGATAATGTAGAACCGGGATCAATTAAGTCATATACCTCGAATGAAAAGATAGACAACGTACCCGTAACCACATCTGGGGAAGCCTCTAAATTCTGTCGATCTGCTAGAGCATCGTACGATTTTGAGCCCCGCTAGAACTCGTGGCTCCTCTATCACCTCTAACACGACCCATTGGTTGTGCACCCCTTCCTAAATAAGGCATCGATGATGATGATGCAGCAAATGACCCCGTAGGTCATGCCATACCCCCTATGTCCTTTCGTGGGTATTCTCTCATCATATGCCTCGACATACTGCACCAAAATCAAACATTGGTCCCCAGCCGACATGCGCCCAAATGATACCTTCCACATTTATTGCATGGCTCTCGAGGAGGTCTCGATTGGCTCATATTCCCTTGCCCTTGGTACCCCACTGTCCGCGAACTCCGACTCTCACTTCTGTGCCCAAATTGATTTTCTCTGGACCCTTGGAACTGTGGTGGGGCACTACCTGCAGAATAAGAAGATAATGGCCCAGGTGGTCTAGTAGAAAACTGTGGTCTGAACCCTCCTTGGGATGCCATGAACTGCCCTGTAGATCTGGCCCTCTTGGAATATCCTCTTTCTAATTCTTGTGTTCTTCTCATTTGCCTCTGATCTTCCATTTTCTGTGCAAAAGCTTGGATCCTCGCTATGTCCATATCTTTGTTCAAAGCAGTAATAGTACAATCTCTAACCAGATATGGATCCATCCTATCCACATATTGATGAACTCTGTCATCCATAGTAGCTACAACATTAGGAGCATATCTCGACAAGGAATTAAATTGGAGAATGTACTCCCTCACGCTCATAATCCCCTGACAAAGATTTAAAAACTGATCTGCACGGGCCTGACGAATCTCGAATGGAAGATAATGATCAAGAAATGCCTCTTTGAAATCTTTCCAAGTAGTTGGGGGTGCATTAATACCCCTAGATCATTTCCAGTCCTCGTACCAATATATAGCCTTCCCTTTGAATCTATACGCCGCTAACTCCACTGTCTCTCTACCCGTTACATGCATAACATCTAAGGCCCTTTTGAATTTGATCAATAAAACCCTGTGTATCCTCGTTAAGATCTAATCCAGTAAAAGTGGGAGGATCCATCTTAAGAAAATCCTGTGTTCTAAGGCTAGCCGCCCTATCTGTACCACTAGGACTCGTGGTAGGAATGGCTTGCCCTTAATCTTGCCCAGCGACTATACTAGTCAAAAGTTGCACAGCATTTCTAAGATCTTGATCAGCAGCATTAATAGGTGGATCTGGGGATATAGTTCTCCTCCCCCTTATTTCTTTCGGAGTGGAAGAAGTTTCTGATGCATGCTCAGCTGGAGCCTCAATTTGATAAGCTGGTATAGTGGGTGACTTACTAGTCCCCTCTCCGGCAGCCACATCTACTTGCTTACCGGTATTCTTGCTTCTGGTAACCGGCATCATTACTATAATAAGATAAACAAATGGATTCAGTGGTCAACTATGGCTTCATATACAATATAGGCTCTATCGCATGATCTAAGACATGAAGAAAAGAGACAATTCCTAAATGTCCATAGCCTCCTGTTTATAGATGCGGTGCATGACACACCGATAAACAAGACACTACATAGACACAGCTTTGTAGACTCACTAGGACGAACTTCTCTGATACCACTTTTGTCACGCCTCAAATCCTATTGGGGAGGACTGGCACCCGTAACCGAGGAGGCCCAGGAGAACCAGATCATAACCTTATACTTCTCATGCATACCTCCATGATAACCCGAAATTCGGACAGCATCATGTCGCATATAAAAGAAAATAATCACCTGTATAAGCTCGAGCACACATAAATATGTATATACAATACTTGGCAGTTGGAGCCATCACGTCTATTAACAAAACACCACCTTGACTGTACATTAGGTCTACAAAGCCTCTAGACAATACACAGAGTATAAATAAGGTCGGGACACACCCCGCCATATAACTAACTTCTATATAATACCAAAAGTGACTGGATATGATACGGAAAGCCCCGAAGCAAACTGGAGCTCACCAAAAGCAGCTGGATCCTGGCTCCAACTTGTGCGGTGTATGAGCTGAGGTACCTGTGCCTGCAGCATAAAATGCAGGTCAACCGTGGGGGACGTCAGTACAAAATATGTACTGAGTATGTAAAGTTGTAGATAATCACATATGATATAGGAGCTCAATAGAAATCAAAAACAAGTGAATAAATCGTAATAGGAGTAGACCACACTTACTAGAACTTGTGACAACCTGTACATTGTATTTATTCAATCACTTTACCTTCGTTCTTATCATCTTTGTAATCATTACTATAGTGTACTGTGACCATTAGGCTGCCTCCAGTACATATCAACTGGGATCGACCCATGGTAGGCTTATGCCCCCGGGATACCACCCATAAACACATAAATAGGGATCGACCCATGATAGGCTTATGCCCCTGGGATACCACCCGATAAGAGAGAACTTTCATCACTTAGTTCAATTAATCTTTGAGATTGTTATTTCGATAGCCACCGTATTTTTGATACTTTGAAACAATGATACATCAATAAGAGACATATAAATAGACCATCAATGCAATAACAATGAAGTAAGAACTCATTGGCACATCAATGAAGTGTTTTGGAGTCATCATGCCATAACAATGAAGTAGGAACTTATTGGTATATCAATGAAACGTTTTGGAGTCATTAATAGCACATGGATCTTGTTTGAGTAACCGGATACCTTCTGACATTCATTAGTGCAATAAACATGAAAGATTTAGAAAACAAGTAAGTATTGGAATGTCTTGACATCTTTTAGGGTGGAAACAAGTTCATTGGTAACGTGGGAAATCATACAAAACCATTGTGGATCACATGTTATTGAATAACTTTGGAAACTTTCTTAATAGAAAAATTGTTCACTTTCATGCCAAAGATATGGTATAGAGTATGCTTTACATACCTGACTGTCAACCTTCAATACTAGTCCCAAATGGACTTCCCGTCTTTTCGGATTACTTATCTACAATGAACATATATAGCAATCTAGTATTAGCAACCAAATGTCACAATTCAATTATTTGAATTCACCAAACTAGTGGTTAAGTAGTAAGCCTTAATTACACCATAAAGGGTGTCACCTTAACCCTCTTATACTCCAATTACATTCACATGCCATGCATATTCATAAAACATCCTCCAATATCAAGTTTGGATTCATTTATCCTTCCAACCAATCCATTAAACCAAATTAAGCCATAGACATAAATAATCATCAATGCAATAGTATATCACCATATCCACCTTCCATAACTCAATTACCATATCCACCTTCCACAATTCGATACAACCAAACCATGCAAAATAGTCCATAACCTTATTTCTATCACCTTTCAATAACACCCAATACATATAATCCTCTATCACACATATACATATGGAAAAGAACAAAGGCAAACAATATTCATACCTTAGAATTAACCTCTTGATTATAAAATCCTATTTTCACAAATAATAGGTGCTATTCGAAGCTCTCGAGATGACAAACGCAGTTATCGGATTACTTTGGAATTTCTACGGTTGAATCAAAAGTAATTTAAAGGTCAAATTTGGCTAGGGTTTGTTCTTTCTCAATGATTGATGATGAAAATGAGTTTTTGAAATCATATACATGTATATATACACATATTCCCGTCCATAATATAATAGTAAATGACCAAAATGCCTTTAAAATTTAAATAATGTCAAATCTGTCCTTTGGTGGACTGTTTTGATAAGCTAAAGTAGATCGACCATAACTCTTTGATCCGATATCGGATTTGGGTGAAATTGGTATTTTTGGAAGTATAATTCAAAGGTATTTCATTTCATATAAAGTAGGCCACCCAGTTCGTCCTGTACAAGGAGTTATGGTCGTTTGAAGTTGACCCTAAAAATCTGTTTTGATAGGCTGAAGTAAAACGAGTATAAATCCTTACTCAGACATTGTATTTGGATTAAATTAATTGAATTGGAAAGAAGACTCAAAGATCTTTATTTTCATAGGTCTCAGCTCTACTAGTTCATTATATTAAGGGAGTTATGATCGTTCGAAGTTGACCCAAAAATTCGGCTGGCCTCAGTAGTTTGTGTACAGGAAATTTTCCTGTACATTTACTATTCCCAAATATCCCGGCCACCGTTTTATAGTTTCAAACGTGCTCGATTATATCCGAAACCTATCCGTTTTTGGAAATCTTTATATCGTTGGAAAGATTATTCAATAACCTTCGCATGGAACCATCGATGGGAAAATTCCGGTATAAATAAAATAAAAATAATAATTCCATATAAATAAGACCAATACACGTACTTGAATACGCCAATACACGTACTTGAATACGGGGTGTTATAGTTAATCACATGGTTTGGCTTACTATCCTAAACTATTGCATTGTATAAAAGGCTAAATGGAAACAAATTATTTTTTAGAAGGCCTTGATGGATATGTGTTGACTTAATTATAAATTACAGGGGTCGAGGCATTCCCGCAAGTTGATTTTTATAAACTATGGGTTCGAGGCATTCCCTCAAAATTTTACTGGATAAATCATGAGGGTCAGGGCATTCCCCCAAGGTGATGAATAAATGGAATGGAATAATGATATTATCTTGAAAGCATAATTTGTATGTGGATACCAATGGTTTATGCCTTAATGGATGATCCTTGGTTTAATTAATGGGAATGTGTAAATGTTTTAATTGGGATTAAAGGGGGTTGTATAGATAAGCCATGTAGGTGGAGGGCTCGAGGCACTTATATTGAAAAATCATGTTTGCCGACATGAGGGCTGGTCTTGATTACTACTGTATACTTGCAACACACTTTATATATTTGTTTCCTGGAATAACACTGGGTCGGGCATTCCCTGTTTTTTCTTGGATACCCCAATTAGTGTGACTAACAAGCATTGGGACTCTTTCATCAGGGCTAGATATGGACCCATATAGCCCATGGATATAGATGATGATTTGAGGTACACTATAACAACCCAAAATCACCTCCCGGGATGTCACACGGTGCTTAGGGCTACAAGTATCCCCAAGCTAACCCTTTGAGCCTATCACTTCTCACAATAACTCATTAAAGAAGGAATATACAAAACACTGGTACTTTCATATCAAATGAAATAAAATACGAAGATAATACGGTCCAAATGACCACAATACTGGAAATCTCAACACAACCACAGTCTGATAACTAGTCTGACAAAACCTCTACTACTCCATGAACTCAAGAGCCGTTGGGACAGGTCCCCAACTGACTCAAACTGAACTGAAAGAAATAACATAAACACTCAAATACTGAAATGTCTGAAGATAGGTCCTCGAACCACGAGTACTCACCACTGTGGATATATAGTCAAAGGTACTCAAAAATCACTAACGAGGCTAGGACTAAGCACCTGAACCTATATTATAAGACAATATAGCACATAGACGTATATGTGGATTAGCACTTGGGAATGTAATGAGTATATTGGGGTGTATGCATTTACATAAAACAATATCAATACTCTTTAATCAAATCATGCATACAATAGGAATGTCTCATATGGCTTGAATAAGTCAAAATGTAAAGCTCATAAATCATGTATGAAAAAGCATGTAACACAAATCTCGTGAGTCATTATACTTTAGCTTTAAAATCTGTACTCTTCTCTTATTCTCATTACTTATAGGTTTAAGGAAACTTTAAACAATACTTTCAACTCATGCATATATCTCATGGGGAGTAAAACTTCTTTAATGCTCAAGAACTTATAACTCTTTTGAACTCAAACACTTGGAACTCGGAATCATATGACTTTGGTTTAAAAACTAATGATCAACTCTTATTAGTAGAGAAGTCTACTTCCTTCTTTGGAAAATACTCAAAAGCAATTCGTTCACTTTAGAAAATATCTCATCTCAAAGCTTTAGGAGAATATTCTATCTCAATGGAAAATACATTAGTTTAGGAAGGTTCTCTTAACCGACATAAACCAATCGAGCTACATGTAGTCCAACATCTTGTCCTCCTAAGGAAGAAACCTCACATTGGGGAGAGGCATCATACTCTTGCCAAGGAGTATAACCTCAACTCAGTGATCACTTATCACGGACTCAGGCGTAATCATATCGGCCTTAGGCCCAAAATTTCAAACCTACGGTGGCACGTAGTTTTGGGGTAAGAAAAATAGTAACTTACCCAACTCTGGTGCTAAATACTACTCCCTTTAGTTTATCTCACGCATCTCATGAAATCCACTTTAGAATAATCTCATGGTTCAATAAGAACCCAACGGTAAAATCTGTAATCTCATGTAGTGAAGTGGATTTCAAAGCTCTATGACCATTAGGTCAAAACATTTCTCAATAATCTCATAATACTCAAATCATGGGTTCTTATAGCACAAGAGTTCATAAAATTGCAAGTCTCAAGTAGGGATTAATGACCTATAATTCAATCTTAAGTTAAAACTTATCAAAATGCATATTAGATAGCATATAGATTCATAAATCATATAGAAATCTGGAATTTACAGAAATTTATCTCATAATCTCAACATACTCATATACTTTAATATCTCAAAAATTTCAACTATTAACTTCTTAAGGGTTAAAATCTTAGGGTATAGACTCAGCTGCAATTTCTCAAGAAAATATGTAAAAATCATGCCATTAGACTCTCAATTCATGGGAAACATCAAAAGCTTGCAACCAATAACAATGGGTGAAAAACTCCGATTCAATTTCATGTAAAATCTCATAAATTGCAGAAAATTGTAGTTTAAATAAGCCTTTGGGCACAAGGGTGAAAGGATTACCCTTGTTCAAAACCCCACATACCTTAGATTATAAAAATGGATGAACAAGATTGCTTCAACTCTTATTGTTACTCTTGAGATTCCAACCCTTGAACTTGGGGAACTTAAATCTCAACTCAATTTGTAGAATCTATGGTGAGTTCTTGGATTTCTTGGAGAAGGGTTTTAGATTTGATCTTGAGGGAGACACCCTAGCTCTCTTGTTTTTTGGATGATGAATGAAGTCATTTAATTTTCTTGGAATATATCTGGTTGATAAAAGAGTGGAAAGACCGAAAAGTCCCTTTTAAAAAAGACTTAAAATACTGAACGGGGGCTGCGACGGTCTGTCGCTAGCCTGATGATCCGTCGAATTGTCTGTCTTATGCCGATCGGAAAAAGAACACACTGCCTTGATGTGAAATTTGAAGCGATGGTCCATCCCAGTCTTGGCGTTCCGTCAGAATGTCCATTTCACGTTGGCCAAGATGAGACCACACTGCCTTAGTGGCGACGGTCTCAGTGATGGTATGTCGCAGCCTTGACGGTCTGTCATCCTGGCCGTCACACTTGGGCCAGAAAAGGGAGTTACTGCCTTGGTTGCGATAGGCTAAGCGACGGTCCATTAGGTCGTCCGTCGCACCTGGGTGATTCCGACAACTCTTAGTAAAACGGCCATAACTTCTCACCCCGATGCCGGATTTGGACGAAATTGGTATTGTTGAAAAGATAATTCAATTCTCTACATAACAAAAAGTCAAATTAAATAAAATTCTATATGGTTTAAATACCAATCATTTGGTAAGTCTCTTCTCAATTTTTTAGGGACGGAATTACACTTCACTTGACACGCTCTAAGGCTGAAACTACGAGGGAACTTTGCAGGGTCTTACATACATAGTCTAGGTTAATGTTTTAAATCTCAATCTAAACCCTGTTTCATAGCTTGATCTGTATATATACATATTTATATATATGTAGACTGTGTGCATGTGATTTTAATATGGTTTTGTACTTGGCATTATTTTATCCCTTTTCTAAGTTATATGATATCGGTCACCCTGCTAACCATCTTTGAACACTTTATCCCTATGCGATACAGCGTTCAAAGACACTTATGCTTTTCCTACATAGTAATAGGTGATTTTTTCGATTGTATAAGAGTCAGATTAAAGTGATGAGCTTTCATTCTCCGAAAGGCCCTTATTTTATGTTTTTGTCTTTATTTATGTATTATACTATTTTGGTGGGTATTTAGCTATGGTCGGGGGCATGTACCAACTTTGGTTGATGTTTGGTTTCTTAGAGGCTTTTGTAGAAAAAGTGTGGGTGGATGGCGTTGTGGATTCTTAGATCCGTTCTTCATGTAGATCTCTCTATCTTTTTATATGTTTGGAACTTAGATTTATCTTGTTATATGTTTGAAACTTAGCTATATCTTAATATTTGTTCAAAATTTATCTGCTGATAGTTATTGTTTCCTAGTTGGGTAGGCTATTGGGGAGGGGGTCTCTGGTCCTCGATGGACTTAAGATACCCATCAGAATTAAGCCCTAGTTTGGGTCTTGACAATCTTGGTATTATATCCTAGGTTCATGGTCATTGGGTGTCCACAAAGTCATGTCAATTAGAGTCTCTTTTATGTGTGTGTAGTGCACCACACTTATAAGGTAGAGACTATGAGGTATTTAGGAATGTTTTCCTTTTTTATGATCTACTTATTGGGATATATAGTCTAAGTTCTTAAGAACCTCTTTAATCTCCATTTTCTCATATTTCAGATCATGCCTCCTCAAAGATCTGATACTCATCGAATCTTCTATGTCCCACCTGAGGATAATATGGATGGAACTCGCCCTATTTATAGAGTTTAAACCTGGTCTAGGTCCCTACTCCTGAGTGTACTGCCCTTCATAGAGTTCCACCGATTCTTACTAGTTCTTCTTGAGTTTCTTAGGATGTTGACACTCATGTCTCGATGCCTCAGGGTGATGTGTCTAATGTTGAGTTCCTCCATTCTATTCATCTGTTAACCCAGATAGTGACCTCTTTGTCACGCTAGTCTGGTCCTATTAATGGGTGTAGGAAATAAACAAAGATAGAATAAAGGCAGAATAAGAAGTTCAAATATTTAGGGCAGGGTAAGGGTCAGCAAAATAATGGTAGAAATAGGAAATAATGGACTAAGAAGACAAAATGGGGAAGTTTCATGTGACTGTTAGTTCATCTTATTCTAAGTCTCCTGGTGATAGTCTCTTTCAGGCTAATAGTGGATTTAAGGCACAAGGTGCCAAGTCTAAAGCTAATGGAGCCTAGTCAGCCCATCTTATCCACCTTATAGACTCTGTGGATGGCTTCACCATGGTTATTACAATGAGGGAAGGAACTTGTGCGTTAGTTGTAGTCAGCTGGGACATTTGCAATGACACAGTCCAATTAAGGTTGGTTCTGGAGCTAATTAAATTTTTATTTTCACTTCATCAGCTCCTGCAGCAATGAGTGCTACTTTTGGTATCAGCATTGGTTAAAATCATTTTTATGCTCTTACCACCCATTAGGAATCTTGGGCATCTCCTGATGTTGTCACTAGTACATTACAAGTTTTCTCTGGTGATGTGTATTATTTACTTAATTTGGGTTCCACCCTTTCTTATGTGATCCCTTATATGGCTGTTCATTTTGATTTTGGTCTCGAGAGTATTTCTGGTCCCTTTTCTATGTCCACCCTATTAGGTAATTCTGTTGTGGCTAGAAAGGTCTATAGGGGTTATATGGTGTTTATTTGTGGTAGGGAGACCTTGGTGGATCTGATAGAGTTGGATATGGTCGACATTGAGCAATCTTAGGGATGGATTGTCTTCACTAGTGCTATGTGTCTCTTGATTTTAGGTCATGAAAGGTTAGTTTCCAATTCCCTAATGAATTGGTAATAGAGTAGAAGAGGAGTTCCCTAGTTCCTAAGGGAAGATTTATTTCCTATCTTAGAGCCCAAAAATTAATTTCCAAGGGGTGTCTTTATTATCTGGTTCAGGTTAAAGATTCTAGTTTTGGGCTTCCCTCTTTGCAATCTGTCTTGTTGTTAATAAGTTTCTCGAGGTGCTTCTCGGTGATCTTGCTGGTATTCCTCCCGATAGGGAAATAGATTTCAAGATTTATCTTCTGCTGAATACTCATCCTATCTTTATCTCTTTATATAGAATAGCTTCGACTGAGTTGGAAGAACTTAAGGAGTATTTAAAGGACCTTCTTGATAAGGGTTTCCTATATGTAGTTTTGATGATGAGCAGCTCACTGTAAGGGACCAGGTCCCTGGATGTTCATGGTACAGTACAACTGGCACGCGTGTCTGCACAGTTTTGTCCTCTTGTGTAAAAAACTTGTAGGTGCTGCTTGTACTGACTAGGACAGCTGGTCCAATTATATTTTAGCCCTAATCATCACTCATCTATAAAATAAAAGAGACGCTTCTTCATTAAGTGGTTTTTGGCAATTACAAAGAGTAAAGAGAGGTAGAAAAAACCCCATTTAAACACTGCTTAAGTTCTTATCTGTTTATGTGTGCTTAAATAAATACTGTTCTTGAGTCAGTTCTAATTTGTAAAAAAATTACTCGTGTTATAAGAGTAATGAACTTTTCTCTTTGAGCAGAGAGTGCTTAGGTTGAGTTGCCTAAGTTTTGATACTGATTAGAATTAATCAATATAGAAGGTCCTTGGAAGAGTTTCCAAAATGAGCTTATAGTAGAGTTATTACAAGCGAAAGGAACCTAGAGTTAGGCTCATTGAAAGCTATAATCAAGAGTTTGATTATAGTGGATTTTGGAGAGCTTGTGAGGGTGAGCCGTGGTTTTTCCCTTCCTTGATCAAGGGGGTTTCGACGTTAACATCTTGTGCTTTCAATCTTCTTGTACTATCTTTTGATTCCTAGTTACTTTACTATATTTTTCCTATGATTAACTTTGAGGGACCTGGTCTCTCACTATATGGTGCAACCCCTAAGGGTTTCAATAAGGTTCCATCCATCCTAGTGTGTCCCCGTGGGGTGCTCCCATGCTTTTTGTGTGTAAGAAAGATGGTTCACTTTGGATGTGTCTAAATTATCGGCAACTGAATTAGGTGATGGTGAAGAATAAGTATCCTCTGCCTAGGATAGATGATCTCTTTGACCAGCTTCAAGGTGCTAGATGTTTTTCTAAGATTGATCTTTGACCAGGTTATCATCAGTTGAAGATTATAGAGGTGGATATCCCTAAGACTGCCTTATGAACCTGATATAGTCCTTATAAGTTTTTGGTGATGTCATTCGGGTTGACTAATTCTCTGACTGCATTTATGGATCTCATGAATCAGGTATTCAGGCAGTTTTTGGATTTGCTCATGATAGTGTTTATTGATGATATCTTGGTATGTTCTAAGAGTGAGGAGGATTATGTCGATCACCTTCGAGTAGTGTTGCGAACTCTTAAGGATCAACGATTGTATGCCAAGTTTTTGAAGTGTGAGTTTTGGTTGAATGTTGTGACCTTTCTAGGTCATATTATTTTTAGTGAGGGTAACATGTTATTTCTAGTGAGGGGATCATAGTGGATCCATAGAAAGTTGAGGCGGTTAATAAGTGGCCTAGACCCACGACTCCAAATGACATTCAGAGCTTCTTGGGTTTAACCGGGTATTATAGGATATTTATGGAGAGATTCTCTGCTATTGTTGCTCCATTGACTAAGTTGACTCAGAAAAGGGTAAATTTTTTGTGGTCCAATGCTTGTGAGGGTAGTTTTGAAAATTTGAAAGATAAGTTGAGTTTTGTGCCAGTTTTGACCTTGCCCGAGTATACTGATAATTTTTTGGTTTATTGTGATGCATCTTGAGTAGGACTAGGTTGTGTCTTAATAAACATTAAGGCTGATGTGGGCCAACAAATGGTTATTGATTTAGAGATTGGGGGTGATGGTATCTTGAGGTACCAAGGTAGGTTGTGTGTTCCAAATATTGATGGGCTAGAGAAAGAATTTTGACTGAGTCTCATGAGTCGAGATATATATAGTTCATCCTAACTCGACAAAGATGTACCATAAATTGAAGAAGATTTATTAGTGGAAAAACATGAAGAAAGATAGGCTAACTTCATGACTAAGTGTATGGTGTGTAAGCAAGTGAAGGTTGAGCACTTGAGGTCGGGTGGCGTGTCTTAAGAGATTGAGTTGCCCATGGGAAAATAGGAGATGAACAATATGGATTTTATTATCGATCTTCTGCGGTCTATAAATTAGCATGATTCTAATTGGTTCATCATGGATAGGATGACTAAGTCTGCTCACATTTTTCCTGTGAGGAATTTTTACTCTAGAGAGGATTATGCTAAATTGTTTATTCATGAGGTCATCAAATTTCATGGTCCCCCAATTTCCATTATTTCCAATTGAGGTACGCAGTTCTCTTCTCGCTCTTAGTGTTTATTTTACGAGGCTTGGAAACATGGGTGAAACTTGGCACCACATTTCACCCTCAGATGGATGGACAAGTGGAGAGGACTGTTCAGACTTTGGAAGTTATGCTAAGGGCCTGTGTGATAGATTTTGGAGGTAGTTGGGTGGATTATTTGCCTCTCATAGAGTTCACTTACAATAATAGTCATTACTCTAGTATTGGGATGGCTCTTTTTGAGGCATTTTACAGTAGGAGAGGTAGATCTCCTATTGGGTGGTTTGAGGTTGGTGAGACTAAATTGGTCGGTCTGAACTTCGTTCACCAAGCCATAAAAAAGTGAATGTAATTCGAGATAGACTTAAGACTGCTCAGAGTCGCCAAAATCCCATGCAGATGTGAGGCAAAGAGAGTTAGATTTTGAGGTTGCTGATTGGGTGTTCTTGAAGGTATCTTCTATGAAGGGAGTGATGACATTTGGGAAAAAGGGAAAGCTTAACCCCGTTATGTTAGCCCGTACTTGATTTTAAGAAGAGTGGGCAATGTTACATATGAATTGGATTTGTCTTTGATTTTGGATTTTATTCATCTGATTTCCATGTATCGATGTTGAAGAAGTGTGGGGGGAAATCCTTCTTTAGTAGTGCCTATTGAGATTATTGGTATTTCAGATTCCTTGTCTTACAAGGAAGTCCTAGTTGAGATTTTGGAAAGGCAAGTCCGTCGTTTGAGGACTAAGGATGTGGCTTTGGTGAAAGTCCTTTGGACGAACCATAAGGTGTAAGAAGATAATTGGGAGGTTAAAGAGGACATGAAGTCTATATATCCGTTCTTTTTCCCCGGGTTGGATAATCGTGCTTCAAGTATGTGTTTTCTACTCTTTTTGTTTTCTGACTTTATTAAAGGTTTTGTTATTGCATTCTTGTCTTACAATCATGCTAATGGATGCCTTGACTCCTCATTCGAGGATGAATGATACTGTGGGGGTAGAAGGGGGTAATGTAACACCCCAGATTTTTACCTATGAAAATTTCTTGACTTTTGTTCTCACTGCCCAGGTAACGACTCACCTAACGAGTTATAAAGACTCATTATGAATTGTAGGACCCCAATCTTAGACTTACTAGTGTAATTTCCCAAGTTACTATTCTGATTATGACCTCTACCTTATGATTCGTAAGGTGAGGCCACAAGTCGTATGGAGGGACTCGTGACCAAACCAGTGGATTGGCCAATGTTTCTGTCCTGAGTACGACTAAGACCCTATGAGTCATAATGTCACATTATGAGTCATATTGTATGACTTTTAGGGTCAATGTAGGTCAATAGTAAGGATTCTGTAAGCCACTGCCCAGACTACGAGTCCAAGAAATGACTTGTACCCAGATTTCACGAGTCATGATGAGACCCGTAGTGACTAGGGACAATTTTTCTTACACGTTCTCATTAAGGAAAAATCGGTCTTTTCTCCCATCAAACTTCTATCCCATGACTTAAAGCACTCTTGTAGCCTATTATCATCAAATTATCATAACATAAGCACTATTTTTCTCTCAAATCCCTAAGGCAAGATCAATTAGGGTTTCTACGAATTAGGCTTCTAGAGCTCCAATTGGTGATTTTCCTCCATTATTCTCAATATTTTAAGGCATGTATCTCTTTTCTACAAACTTGTGTTTTATTCATGGTATGCAATGTTGATATTCATGTGGTCTTAAATGTTTATTTTGGAACTTGGGTTGAGGGTTTTTGATGATTATTGCTTGAAGGGTGTTCCTATGATTTTATATGAATTTTTTATGCTTTATTGGTGGTTTTTAAACTGATTGGGTGCATGGGCATGGTAATATAGGATAGGGGTCATGTAATTCCCCCAAATTAATGATTTTTAGTATTGGAATTAATTTGGAAATTGTGTAACCTCAACCTACTTGTATAATTGGCTTTGAAACATGGTTAATCACATGGTTTGTCTTACTATCCTAAAATATTGCATTGCATAAAAGGCTAAACAGAATACAATTGTTTTGTTGGAAGGCCTTGATGGCCATGTGTTGACTTAATTATAAACTACGGGGGTTGAGGCATTCCCCCAAGTTGATTTTTATAAACTACGAGGATCGAGGTATTCCCCCAAAATTTTACTTGATAAATCACGGGGGTTGGGGCATTACCCCAAGGTGATGAATAATTAGTATGGCATAATTATATTAGTTTGCAAGCGTAATTGGTATGACGATACCAATGGTATATGCCATAATGGATGATACTTGGTTTAATGAACGTGAATGTGTAAATATTTTAATTAGGCTTAAATGGGGTTGTATAGCTAAGCCGTGAAGGTGGAGGTCCCGAGGGACTAATACTGGAAACCCACATTTCCTGGCGTGAGTGATGGTTTTGATGACCGTGTACTTATGACATACTTTATATATTTGTATCCTGGAATGACGTGGGGTCGGGGCATTCCCTGGTCTTTCTTGGATACCCGGGTTCGTATGACTAACACACACTAGGACCCTTTCAGCAAGGTGAGAGCTAGACCTATATAGCCCATGGGTATAGATGACAATTTGAGCTAAACAGTCCAGGTTAACATTTTAAATCTCATGCTAAATCTTGTTTCCTATACCAGTATTTATATATAAATGTGTGTGTGTACACTGTGTGCATGTGATTTTATTGTGGTTTTGGACTTGACATTATTTTATCCATTCTTTAAGTTGCATGCTAGCGCTCACCTCGCTAAATGTCCTCGGACGTTGTATCCTCACACTGTTGCACCCCATTTTTCTCGTGAAAAGTGGGATTCAATGTGACCACTCTTTTGGGGATAGTTTAAGAGAGGGTGTGAAGAGTCGCCACCTAACGTATTAAGGTGCGCTAGGGCACCGGTCTAGGCTAACTATGAATCTATTTTTTTATTTAGTCTTAGTTCACCAAAAACTTGGGTAAGGGTTCAAATTACCCCAAAAGAAAGGTGTTAGGCACCTTTCGAGGTCCACAAAGGTGGTTCCCGACCGATTTTGTATTTTACATGGGGATTCTACGTGGTCAATTAAAGGGCGTTTATTATTGACTTAAATGTTGACTAAGTGATAAAGTAATTAACAAACAATCATTTAACTTAATTATTTTAGCTATTAATTATGTAAGTGATAAAATCAATAAGACAAGTGAGGAGAGAGAAATAACATAAATTATAACAAAGAGAACTACTTATGTAATAAACTAACTACCCCAAATAAATAAACATGTAAAGTAAATAAAAGAATAAACAAATATATAAAGTAAATAATAGAATGTCAAATCGAGGAATTGTTTTGATTTTATTTGGATTAGAACCCCAACTTGTTTAATCCTTATCCGACCCACTTTTGGAATTCTTAAACAAGTAACAATGTCAAATGTCATGTAATGTCTCTGGAGATCATCACTACCAAATGACTACCCGTCCCACCCAACCTAAGCTGGTTGTTAAATCCAAAGGAGTTCTAAGACAAGGATAAAACTAACGTCCTTAGAATACCTATCGTCCCACTTATTGCCCAAGAGGCATTGGGCTTTGCTAATTCAGGTTTGTGGTCTAGATAAATAAAGTTATGTTTTCCTAAAACTCAAAGAGCGTAACACATTGGACTACAGGTAGCGCATAATAATCTCAAAGATGCCTCTTGGTTAATTAAAGTTGGTTAAGGTGATTGACATGCACGACAAGAAATTATTTCAATATAATTAGACCCTATAGGCATGATATCTAAGCGAGAAGCAATTGTTATTGATGAGAAATAACTGTCAAATTATTTCAAACAATATTATAAATTGATAAAAAGGCCGAAGTAAGGTAAAGATGTAGGGGAGTGATACCTATTGCGTTATTATGCAAGACATGTTAACTAGTGTTGGTGTAAGAAATTAACAAAAATGTTGAAAACATATTAAAATGCTAAGGAACACAATGAAGTACTTTATATAGTATTTAACATGTCAAAATACACAAAAACCTACTTTTAAACATGCTGGCAATTGTGTTAGTGCGCAGGAATTTCATATTGACATGCAGAAAAAGCAATAACATGCTGAAATGCCTAAAACCTAATACTTAACATGCTGAAAATTATTTAATAGTACAGGAATTTCATATTAATATGATGGAAAATGCAATAACATGCAGAGATTCAATAATAACATGTTCTAAAAAAACTTTAACGTGTTGTAATCTGTGTTAAAATTCTAAAGGATGCAATGTCATACCTAATCTACTGTTTAACATGCTAAAAATAATTAAAATTAATTTTAACATGCTGAAACTGTATTAATACGCAACAGTTTTATGTTAATCATGCTGAAAATGTATTAACATACTTAGATTTGTGTTTACATGCTGAAAGTGTTTAATATGCAGAAATACAAAAATTTAATCGTTGATATTCTTAACGTATAAACTCATTTAAATTGTGTTGAAATGCTAAAACATACAATGACATGTTAAGAAGTTGTCGCTTAAGTGTCTAAATGCTTCGAGTATTAAGTGATTCATATAGCATGTAACACACGTAAAAGCCTAGGTCGTGTTTAACCATAATATTCAAAGAGCACGTAAGTCCCCTCCCCCAAGGAGTACCCAAATTTATTATTATATCGGATTTATACAAAGTTATTACAACTCCATGAATCTAAAATAAATCAATGATCAAAGAAAGAAAAGGTGCAGCCCTCCCCCACGAACTTTTCAACGACTCTTAAAATACCCGAGATTGTCTATTTACACTTGTGAAACAACATGTAATAGCCGTACAAGTGAGAATATGACATAACACAAACATAGCAAGCAAACACCGAACAATTACCATAAATATGTTTACTAACATCGTCAAATAATGATAAAGGAAATTATGTCGACAGAGACTCACCTGTTGACGATAACAAACAAGAATAAGAGAATCAAGCAGCACAAAGTCTAAGAACTAATCGTCACAAAAGAATGAAGTGTGAAAAAATAATAATGTTCTTTGTTTTTAGAACAATGCTTAAAGCCCTTTTTGTGTGGAGAATAAATAGAGTGTAACTTTAAAAGAGGAGAGGGAATGTATATTGTAAGTTCTGTCTTAAAAAAGGGGAATGGGTTGTTTATATAGTGGAGAAATAAATCAACCAATCCATAAAAGGAAAACAGAATATGTTATGTAATCAATCAATTACCATTATATCATTCAAAATAATTTTAAATCAGTCTAAACTAATAAAAGGAAAAGAAGTATCAACCAACAGAATATGTGATGTAATTAATCAACAAAATTTCCTTAATATAAAGATCACACTTACTAATATAATCAGTCAAAATAAAGAGAAGGAAAGAAAAATATCAATTAATCCAAATTTCCTTTTTGAACATGCAGACTAATTAAGGAAAATCATTAAGACACTTAATAGTATGCAAATTATCCCAAGAAAAGAGGAGAATACTAATTTAGAAAAATTTCTTCAAAAGTGTTAGAATCAATTACAACCATCTTTTAAAAAAGAAAAGAGTCAAATTAAAAGGAAAAAATATTAGATCAATAGAATTGTAAAATATGAGGATCAATCATTCAAATCACGAGAGAAGGAATGAAAATTATATTACCAAGTCATTCATAGAGAAACTCAATAATTAAAAATGGTGTAAACTACATCAGTTAACAACAATCAGACTAATTAATTTTCAAGTGAACAACAGTAACAATAATCACCAGCATACCCAGAATTGTGTCAAATTGATCTTGCAGTAGTTTGTAAAATTATGAGATTTTAAATATATGTTAATTAAAGAACGCAAATAAAATATAAAATTTAGAGAATTAGATTAGAAAATCAACACCAAATGTCAATGATTTTAACTTTAACAATCTATCAAATTACGAGAAAAAAATGATAACGTTAATGGAATTTAATAAGTATACAAACCTGGATGAATCCATTATGAATCCATCGTGATTTCTAAGTGATGAGTGGGGAAAGAAAGTCATCAGAGAATTGGAAGGGGCGGCGGTGGCGAGTAATTTTGTGGTTGTAAAGGATAAGAGAAGTTGTTGGTGTTGTGGTGGTACTGCAGACTGCTGGATCATCAGCGTCGGTTACTGATGAGGGACGGAGGCTTAGATGGTGGCAGCGCTAGTGGAAGGCGGTGGCGGCACTGGTACTATTCGTGACTTGGTCATTAATATTATTATCACTGGGGGGCATCAAAGATTGCAGCGACGTTGGGAGGATCGCCGGCTGCATGGCTACTTACAGCGACGATGGTGGCGATGGAGGTTTCTAGCGATGGCGATGGTTGGCTGGTCTCATCCGACATAGGCTACCGATAGTGGCTTTATCGGCGGTGGAGGCGTAGAGGTCGAAGGAGACAGAGAGGGAGAGGGAGAGGGAGGTGGAAGGAGATAAAAATATGGTTGTTGGGGGGTATTAGGGTTAGGTTTGATTGAAAAGGAAGGAAAATGGGAATTTTGGTCTCAGCCGTTGGATCAGTTTTGATCGACGACTGAGATTTTAAACATTGAGAATTTGATCAAAACTTGAATAAAATTTTAAATTGAATCACAAATTGGTTATAATTGTAATAAATTAAATAAAACTAGGCTAAAATTGTTTTATTGGGTCAGAAAATAAATAAATAAATCAGATAAACTGGTTTAATTTAGGTTGTTATTTAAATAATAGTAGTAGTAGTAATAATAATAATAATAATAATAATAATAATAATAATAATAATAATAATAAATATAATAATAAAAACTAGACAATGTATTTGTAAATTGTGAGTGCATATTTATACAAAAATGATAAAGTTATGTAAGCTATTATATTATAATTAATAAATTATAAAAAATGATTAAAAAAGTAATAAAATAATTTGCATGTATTTTTGAAACCATGAATGTGACACGTAATTATTCTTTTGACATTAAAATAATATGTGAAAATATTGATGTTGAAAATTAATAATTCTAATAAAATAACAGCCTAAGAGAGGCATCAAGAGGTCAAAATTAGGTGTCAACAACTGCCCCTTCATTGCTTGGGAATGATAAAAGAGTTGTCAAGCAACGAAAGTTGACGTAGTAGCCAATTTTATCTGACCGGGGGAATTATGTTGGAATTAAAACAACAGGAGGAGGTTTTAAAAATAGTGTGGCCTAGACTTCGGTGTCAAATTGCCTACATATCTCTGGTTTTATGAGAATCAGGCCGTGTGTAGTTCTAGATTTAGAAATGAACAATATTCCTAAAGAGTGCAAATGATAAAGGATAGGGGCATCAACGAGAATGAATTTGATGACGTGAAAAGGGGCATGAAAGTGAATGTTGGTGAGTTTTGACTTGAGTTTGCGCGAAGGATGGATAAATAGGGTGATATTTTGAAAATAGGAACGAAAATTATTTCAATTTGTTACTCCTTCTCCGTCACCTGTGTACTTTACAGTATACTCGATAACCAGGGTTAAAGCATGTAAATAATAAGCATTTAATAAACATAAAGTGAATGTAAGAAGTAAAGAAAGTGTATCTGTTGTATTATTGGATCAACTGTTAAGTCGCTCGATATGATGTTGTATCAGTTGTTGGGCTTCTCGACATGACATTGGATTGGATATTGGGCCTCTCGATATGACGTTGGATCAGCTGTTAGGACACTCGACATAACATTGGATCAGCTGTTGGGCCTCTTGATATAGCGTTAGATCCGATATCGGGCTTCTCAATATGATGTTGGATCAGCTGTTGGGCCTACTAATGTAGCATTGGATCAGCTGTTGGGCTTCTCGATATAACGTTGGATCAGCTGTTGGGCCTCCCAATGTAGCATTAGATCAGTTGTTGGGCTTCTCGATATGACGTTGGATCATCTATTAGGCCTCTCAATGTAGTATTGGATCAGCTATTGGGCTTCTCGATTTGACGTTGGATTGGCTGTTGGGCCTCTCGATGTAGCGTTGGATCAGTTGTTGGGCTTCTTGATATGACGTTGAATCGGCTATTAGGCCTCTCAATGTAGCGTTGGATCAGCTGTTGGGCTTCTTGATATGACGTTGGATTATCTGTTTGGCCTCTCGATGTAGCATTAGATCAGCTATTGGACTTCTCAATATGACGTTGGATCAGCTGTTGGGCCTCTCGTGATGAAGTAATTCCTATTATCTATACTTGTTAGTCCTGCCACCTTTAGCTCAACTAGATAAAAATGGTTAGCACGGATGTATATTTAGAAGATTAAATAATGTAGTGAAAGAAACCATAATGATAATGTTAAAAGGAGATAAGAAAGTGTATCTATTGTATTGTTGGATCATCTTTTGGGCTTTTCGACATGATGTTGGACTGGCTGTTGGGCCTCTCATGATTGAGTGATTCCTGTCATCTGTACCTATTAATCTATTGGATCAACTGTTGGGTCTTCTCGTCATAATATTGGACTGGACGTTAGGCTTCTCGTGATGGAGTGATTGTTGTCATCTGTACCTGTTAATCTTGTACTCAAAGAAAAGTTGTAAGTCAAAAAGAAATGTGGATTTTTACCATGCTCGAGTCGACTCCTTGTTCGTTGTTTTCTACGAAATGAACCGTTGGGATTTATACTCCATCGTGATGAAATTTTTGAAGGATTCTCAAAATTTCTGCCCATTTTAGAATGTAAAGCACCTTTCGCACGTCATTGTGAATGAATGTATTGTTTACTCATGAAATTTTTTAGGAATTCTCAAAAATTTCTACCCTAGTTTAGAATGAAAGGCGCCTTTTGCACATTATTGTGAATTGACATATTGTTTACTTGTGAAATTTTTTAGGTTTTCCTGAAACCTCAAACATTTTGCCCCAGTTTTTGTCTTTGGAGTCTTATATTCCTGTACCACTCAAAGAAAATATTAGCCCAAGAGAAATGGTTGTCCTACATTTGAATATCATAATCTCAATTGTAATCTTCCTTTATATGCTTTGTAAGTGTAAGAATTTGACAGAGAGGGGGAAAGAAAATGTTTTATTAGATTAAGACGGAACCCAGAGTGGGCTTCCTATGTATCCAAATAGAAGTCAGGTCGAACGTAGTTCATGAGTACAAAGAAATGTAGAGAAAACAAGAAAATGTTGCTAGTCGTAAGGCAGGTAAAATAGTGACGTGAAATAGGAACGTCAATTCATGTGATGTATTTTATGTTTCTTTTGTGAACGTCTTGGATCTTGTTGGATAGAGTAGGATTGAACAATGTGGGTCTCTTTAGTACTTTGATAGCCTTGCATTTGAGGTATGGAGGGTGATGAATCCTCTTTCTCTCCCTTGGATGGATTCTTCATTTCATATTCTAATTTTTTCCAATTGAAATTAGAATCTCAAAGCTATGACTAACAAGGAAGAACATTTTCTAGAAGTATATTCCATCTAGTGTCCTGAGGAAAATTTGGACCAATTCCTCCTCATGTATAGAAGGGGACATATTTTGGAAGCCTTTAACCTCCATCGAATTGCATAGTCCTCAAAATATTCATGGGTCATTCTCTTCATCTTAAACAACTCCCGCATTGTTGGACCAGTATTGATGTTAAACTTGTATTACCTTACAAAATCTTAAGCCAATTCTTCCCAATTATGCCATTTGTCAAAATCTTGTAGGGCGAACCTTGTGAATGCCATTCCGAACAAACTTTGAATAAACAATCTCATTAAAAGAGACTCATTGTGTCCTATGCCAATTAGCCTACCGCGATAGTTCTACAGATGTGTGATTGGATCCCCATGCCCATCAAATATGTTGAACTTTAGAACTTTGTATCCTGGAGGTAAATCAATCCTAGGATGAATACATAATTTCTCGTACCTCAAGTCGTAAATACCCCTAGAACGCATTTCCTCATTCAATCTTTTTTCTAAGTCATAAAGCCTTTGCCAACGTTTGTCTAAATTGATCATTTCACTTTCAGAAGTGTCACATGCAAAACAAAATTGCTTAGAAGGGATGTGGGTAAGGCGAGGATAAGGAGTCATAGTGTTTTGCCTTGGGCGATGAGAAGGAGGACTGAAAACTTTTTGGACATTGAGAATATTTGTCATATTGCAGATTGTCACTAGAGTTCCATGTTCAAATGCTATACAACCTTAAAAAAAGTAAGGCAAACAAAATTACCACATAACGCATAAGTTCAAAATATAATAGATATTTTAATAAGTGATCTAGGCGTAAAGATTGGAGCTCCTAACGCATGAAACATGGTAGTGATAGAACAAGATGTCAAATTTGCAATTTTAAATGTAAAGAAGATAATAAAGATAGGAAATGAGTAAGGTCGACTTTCATTGAAAATCAGATTTGTTGATTCTAAACGTCCTTTATAATTGACATCACATCACATTGTTTATTTCTTCAATTCTATGTAGAAAAGGACAAAATAGAAAATTTTATTATGATGAGATCGAAATCATTAAATGAGCGCCTACGTATCCCTCATATAGGGGAATCAGGTCGACCGTAGTTCATATTACATAGGCAAGAAAAACATAAAAGGAAACTGCCAATTGTAAAACTTGAATGAATTTCAAATGTTTGAGAGTCTGGAGCGGAGAATCAACATGATATCCTCTACACCAATATCAACCCCTTGCAATTCAATCCTAGTAAATCAATCATTATCACGATTTGCCTTCATCACACTTATCACTTTGGCATTAATCAGTGCTTGAATTTTGTCTTTCAAAGTTCGACACCCTTCTGTGGTGTGTCCTTTCATCCCTAAATGATAAACACAAGTTATATAATGATCAATCCATGGTGCATATATGTTTATGACAATTGTGAGAATAGGAGTGATATAGTCATCCATCTCCAATCTCTTATAAAGTTAAGCTATGGGCTCAACCAAAGGGGTGTTCTGTCTTGGTGGATTTTTCTGAAGATTATGTTGAGGTCTGGTGGATCGGGAGAATCGTTGATTTGTTGGTGTATTTTGGTAAAAAAACTAGAATGTAGTTTGATGTTAGAGAAACGAATGAATGTGGGCACAAAAAAGTTTGAGGAGGAGGTCTTATGAAGAATTGTGGATAATAGTCCTGGACGTAATTAGAGGTTGGGATGATTTCTGGAGCTAGGCACTGATAGGCACCATATCAGTTGAGGTCGGGGTATACTTACTTCAGGCTTTGAAGGTTTTTATGTCTCATCTATGATCGTCTTTCCCTTATCCTTGGATTGTGGATTAGCCAAATTTGCCTCGACTGTGAGCTTCCTTTTTTAGCTTATTGTCGAACCGTCTAACAAAGTCAGTTGCCAAATTGTTCCAAGAGACCCACTTTATAGTATCATTTTTGGCGTACCACATCGATGTTGGACCCTTAAGTGAACTAACAAAGAGCTTCATCTTTATATCATCACTTTGTCCATAAGTACTAGTTCGTCAAGGTATGCTTTCAAATAGGAATGAGGGCTTCATGACCCATCATATAATAGAAATTTCAAGTCCTCAATTCTATCCTTGTTTTCTTCCCTTGATTTGGATGACTTTTTCATTTTAGGTTGTTGAGATGATCCTGCCTCATGGTTAGGAACCTGTCCTTATGTCTCTTTATCCTCACTCGGATTTGTCAACCCAATAAGTGTTTTTAGCAACGCAATTGAAAACTAACTTGGAGACATATGTGTATCACGATCAGACGTAGGTAAAATTGTCAGTATAGGGGACTCCGTGGTGTGGATGGGAGTGCTAATGTCTGTTTTAGATAGCGGCTCTAGAAAAACTGGTAGCATTTCAACTGAACCTCGAAGATCATCCGTTATCCCCCTAATTCTCTCTATTCTTCTTCCTAACCTTCTGATGCTCGAAATAGCTCTATTTTGATGCAACCCCAAACTCTCATGCTCAACTTCGTTGTTGAAAAGATTGATAAGCATCGCTTGACTTGCTATTTCTGATGTTCAACTTTAGTCAACCTTAGAAGAAAGGATTTAAATTAGGAACCAAGAGCACGCACGGGAGTCTAGAATAAATATTCTACTTATTTGAAAATAATGAGTTATGCTCATTTGGAGTGAATAGACGTTATGGGAGCTCTATGTAACTTAGAGGTTATGAAAGCTAGAGTACGACATGAGTACGATAGTATCAAAAGGATCATGTGGAACATAGTATGTAAGCGTTGAAAGCATTAAGAAGAGAATATGATAATTTGTACTAAAAGATTATGAATAAGACTAAAACCCTTTATCAAAGCAAGGATTGAGCCTAGAGATGATTAATATACTAACGGATGAGACAGGGAGATAAATTAAAGGTAGGTATTGAATAGTCCCTAAGAGTGTATTGTAGGGTCCTAACATGATAAAAATTTTAAGAGTAAAGAGGCCTAAAGTAAGGGACACTAAGATCAAGGAATGACTAAGATAATAACAACAAGATAGATAATACATACATAGAAATGGAACACATAACAAACAATTCTGCATCTTTTTGGGGTCGTGAACCCCTTTGGACTTTAAATGAGACTAACATTCAATGCATCAAGGATGCCAAGGCATCCTACATTGAATAGAATGCATATTCCTTAATAAAAGAAATATGTATCAAAAACCTAAAGGACAAGAGTGGGTTTATGACATGGTTCCCTCGAGTGGACTACTCGAGAGTGGGAAAACTTTTGACTATCTACGCACCACTGATCGACCGATCCACAAGGCCTTTCCCGAAGGGTGTTTTAGGAAAGAACGTCTGTGCTACCATGCAACTGTCCATAAAAGAAAATAAAAGAGGTTCCAAGTGGAGGAATTATGAGCAAAATGACAGTTATATAAAGTGGTAACACATAGCAATATACAATAGCATGCTTAGCAATATAAAAATAAATAAACATTAAGACATATAGCCAATAAAAGGGGAAGTGGGTAGAAAATAGGCATGGAAAAATAAAAACACATAAAAAGAAAAATGAGAAGGAACTAACATGTAAAAAATAGATCATGATATAACAATAAAAAGGAAAAAGGGACAAGACAAATACGAAAATTCAAAACAAAGAAAATAATAGAATCACGCATAAAATACAAACTCGTAATAGTTAAAATCTAAGATCTCCAGCAGAGTCGCCATTCTGTCGCACCCCATTTTTCTCACGAAAAGAAGAATTTGGCATGACCACTCTTTTTGGGATAGTTTAAGGGAGGGTGCGAAGAGTCGCCACCAAACGTATTAAGGTGCGTTAAGGCACCGGTCTAGGCTAACTACAAACCTATTTAGTTATTTAGTTATTTAATATTAGTTCACCTGAAATTTGGGTAAGGGTTCAAATTACCTCAAAAGAAAGGTGTTAGGCACCTTTCGAGGTTCACAAAGGTGGTTCCCGACCGAATTTGTATTTTACGTGGGGATTCTACGTGGTCAATTAAAGGTCATTTATTATTAACTTATATATTGTCTAAGTGATAAAGTAATTAACAAGCAATCATTTAACTTAATTATTTTAGCTATTAATTATCTAAGTGATAAAATCAATAAAACATGTAAATAAGAAAAGTAAGAAGAGAGAAATGACATAAATTATAACAAAGGGGATGGCTTATGTAATAAACTAACTACCCCAAATAAATAAACATGTAAAGTAAATAAAAGAATAAACAAATATATAAAGTAATTAATAGAACTTCAAATCGAGGAATTGTTTTGGTTTCATTCGGATCAAAACCCCAACTTGGTTAATCCTTATCCAAACCACTGGCCGAATTCTTAAATAAGTAACAATGTCAAATCTCATGCAATGTCTCTGGAGAACATCACTTCCGAATGACTATCCGTCCCACCCTACCTAGGCTGGTTGTCGAATCTAAATGTAATCTAAGACAAGGATAAAATTAACATCCTTAGAATACCTATTGTCCCACTTATCGACCAAGAGGCATTGGGCTTTGCTAATTCGGGTTTGTGGTCTAGACAAATAAAGTTATGTTTTCCTAAGACTCAAAGCGCGTAACACATTGGAATATAGGTAGCACGTAATAATCTCAAAGATGCCTCTTGGTTAATTAAAGTTGGTTAAGGTGATTGACATGCATGACAAGAAATTATTTCAATATAATTAGACCCTATAGGAATGATATCTAAGCGAGAAGTAATTGTTATCGATGAGAAATAACTGTAAAATTATTTCAAACAATGTTATAAATTGATAAAAAGGCCGAAGTAAGGTAAATATGTAGGGGAGTGATACCCATTGCATTATTATGCAAGACATGTTAACTAGTGTTGGTATAAGAAATTAACAAAAATGTTGAAAACATATTAACTTGTTAAAGAACACAATGACGTACTTAATATAGTATTTAACATGTCGAAAGTGCTCAAAAACCTACTTTTAAACATGCTGGCAATTGTGTTAGTGCCCAGAAATTTCATATTGACATGCTGAAAATGCCTAAAACCTAATACTTAACATGCTGAAATTATGTTAATAGTACAGGAGTTTCATATTAATATGATGGAAAATGCAATAACATGCAGAAATTCAATGATAACATGTTCTAAAAAACTTTAACGTATTAGAATCTGTGTTAACATGCTAAAGGATGCAATGACATACCTAATCCACTGTTTAACATGCTAAAAATACTTAAACTTAATTTTAACATGCTGAAACTGTATTAATAGGCAGTAGTTTTATGTTAATCATGCTGAAAATGTATTAACATACTTAGATTTGTGTTTACAAGTTGAAAGTGTTTAATATGCAGAAATACAAAAATTTAATCGTTAACATGCTTAACGTATTAACGTGTTTAAATTGTGTTGGAATCCTAAAACATGCAATGATATGTTAGGAAGTTGTCGCTTAAGTGTCTAAATGCTTCAAGTATTAAGTGATTCATATAGCATGTAACACACGTTAAAGCCTAGGTCGGGTTTACCTATCATATTCATAGAGCACGTAAGTCCCCGCCCTCGAGGAGTACCCAAATTTATTATTACATCGGGTTTATACAAAGTTATTACAACTCCATGAATCTAAAATAAATCAATGATCAAAGAAAGAAAAGGTGCAACCCTCCCCCACAAACTTTTTGATGACTCTTCAAATACCCGAGACTGTCTATTTACACCTGTGAGACAACATGTAATAGCAGTACAAGCGAGAATATGACATAACACAAACATAGAAAGCAAACACCGAACAATTCCCATAAACATGTTTACTAACATTGTCATATAAAGATAAAGGAAATTACATCGACAGAGACTCATCAGTTGACGATAACAAACAAGAATAAGAGCATGAAGTAGCACAGATTCTAAGCACGAATCGTCACAAAATAATAAAGTGTGAAAAAACAGTAATGTTCTTTGTTTTGAGAACAATGCTTAAAGCCTTTTTTGGTTGGAGTATAAAGAGAGTGTAAGTTTAAAAGGGGAGAGGGAGAGTATATTGTAAGTTCTGTCTTAAAGAATGGGAAGGGGTAGTTTATATAGTGGTGAAATAAATCAACCAATCCATAAAAGGAAAAGAGAATATGTTATGTAATCAATCAATCACCATTATATCATTCAAATAATTTTAAATCAGTCTAAACTAATAAAAGAAAAAGAAGTATCAATCAACAGAATATGTGATGTAATCAATCAATAAAATAGCCTTAAATATAAAGATCACACTTACTAATATAATCAGTCAGAATAAATAGAAGAAAAGAAAAATATCAATTAATCGAAATTTATTTTTGAACATGCAGACTAATCAAGGTAAATCATTCACTTACGAGTATGCAAATTAGCCCAAGAAAAGAGGAGAATACTAATTTAGCAAAATCTCTTCAGAAGTGTGAGAATTAATTTCAACCATCTTTTAAAAAAAAAGAGTCAAATTAAAAAGAAAAAATATTAGATCAATGGAATTGTAAAATATGAGGATCAATTATTCAAATCATAAGAGAAGGAATGAAAATTATATTACCAAGTCATTCATAGAGAAACTCAATAATTAAAAATGGTGTAAACAACATCAGTTAACAACAATCACATATTAATTTTCAAGTGAAAAATAGTAACAATAATCACCAGCATACCCAGAATTGTGTCAAATTGATCTTGCAGTAGTTTGTAAAATTGTGAGAATTTAAACATATGTTAATTAAAGAATGCAAATAAAATATGAAATTAAGAGAATTAGATCATAAAACCAACACCAATTATGATTAATTTAAAATTTAACAATCTATTAAATAACGAGAAAAAAAATGATAACGTTAATAGAATTAATTAAGGATATGAACCTGGACGAATCAATTACAAATTCATCATTTCTCGGTGATGAGTGAGGGAGAGAGAGGCATCATAGAACTGGAAAGGGCAACGGTGGCGGGTGATTTGGTGGATGTGAAGTATAAGGGTGGTTGTTGGTGTTGTGGTGGTAGTGCGGACTGTTGGATCGCAGACGTCGGTTATTAGTGAGGGATGACGGCTTGGATGGTGGCAGTGCTAGCGATTTGGTATTTGATATTATTGTCGTTGGAGGGCCTCGGAGGTGGCAACGGCGTTGGGAGGATCTCCAGTATCATGGCTGCTTGCAGCGGTGGATGGCAGCGTTGGAGGTGGATGGCAACAACGATGATGGCGACGGTTGGCTGGTCTCATCCGGCATGGGCTACTGGTGGTGGCTTTGTTGGCGGTGGAGGCATAGAGGATGAAGAAGGAAGAGAGGAAGAGGGAGGTGGAAGGAGATGAATGCGGTTGTTGGGGGTATTAGGGTTAAGTTTGGTTTAAAAGAAAGGAAAATGGGAATTTTGATCTCTACCGTTGGATCAGTTTTGATCAACGACTGAGATTTTAAAGTTTGGAAATTTGATCGAAACTTGAATAAAATTTTAAATTGAATCACAAATTGGCTATAATTGTAATAAATCGAATAAAACTAGGCTAAATTTGTTATATTGTGGTAAAAATTGGGTCAAAAAATAAATAAATCAGATAAACTGATTTAATTTAGGTTGTTATTTACATAATAATAGTAATAGTAATAATAATAATAATAATAAATAATAATAATAATAATAAATATAATAATAAAAACTAGATAATGTATTTGTAAATTGTGAGTGCATATTTACAGAAAAATGATAAAGTTTTGTAAACTATTATATTATAATTAATAAATTATAAAAAATGATAACAAAAAGTAATATAATAATTTGCATGTATTTTTGAAATCTTGAATGTGACACGTAATTATTCTTTTGACATTAAAATAATACGTGAAAATATTGATATTGAAAATTAATAATTTTAATAAAATAACAGCCTAAGAGAGGCATCGGGAGGTCAAAATTGGGTGTCAACACACATAATGAAGGGTTCTGAGACACTTATGCTTTTCCTGCACAGTGATAGGTGATTTTTAGATTTTCCAAGATTCAGATTTGAAGTGGTGAGCTTCCGTTCTCCGAAAGGCCCTCATTTTATGGTCTTGTCTTTATTTATGTTTAGACTATTTTGGTGGGTATTTGGCTATGGTCTAGGGCATGTCCCGACTTTGGTTGATGTTTGGTTTCTTTAAGGCTTTTGTGGACAAAGTGTGGAAGGATTGTGTTGTGGATTCTTAGAACCCTCTTGATATATATTTCTCTATCTTATTATATGTTGGGAACTCAGTTCTATCTTGTTATATGTTCGAAACTCAATTCTATCTTGGTATATGTTCAGAACTCAGCTCTACCTTGTTACTTGTTTGGAATTCATCCGTTGCTAGTTATTTTGTGTTCTGGTTGGTAGGCTAATAGGGGTGGTCTCCGATCCTTGGTGGACTTAAGATACCCGTCATGACTAGGCCCTGGCTCAGGTCATGACAACAAGATAATTAATGAACAATTCCATTTTAAGCAAAGTATTGAGAAAACTTGCGATATTCCCCACCCCAATCAAATTGCAATATTTTAATTTTGGGTTCGAAAAAATTTTCAACTTATGATTTAAATTGTAGGAACACGTTGAGCACATCACTTTTTGAGCTATAAGGAAAATCCATGAGTACTTGCTAAAATAATCAATGAAAGAAACATAATAGCAAAATTTTTTACTATCAAGATAAGGATATTATCCCCATTCATCAGAATGAATCAATTCCAAAGGATGGAAAGAGACATACGTAGAACTAGGAAATGGCAATTTATGACTTTTGCCGTATTGACAAGAGGAACAAACATTAGAAAGAAAATTCTTGTTAACTATTAAGTCGAGTGATTTTACAATTCTACTAACAATATTTATTGATGCAAGACCTAATTGACTATGCCAAAGATCAATATGAAACTTAGAGGCAAGTAATGCTTGATAGGATGATGTAGTACTTTTTAAGAGAACGGACCTTTCCCGGGGCTTTCACCTTCCATAGCGGTCAGGGGTTGAGCCGCACACCACCAAGCCTTATCATAAATAAAACAAAAAAAAGTACAAGGAGGGGGACATAAATCTTGCCTCCGATCCTATGGTGGTTCAAAGTAAACTAGCCTGCTAAGGCTAGTCGACTCATCCCTGATACTAAAAGGGAAACCTAGATCTAAGCACCTAGAAGATAGAACTCCACTCAGTACAATATAATCTAGGAATGCATAAACAGGGAGACTCTCCCCTTACAAAGTGAAGGAAAAAACTCATACAAAAAGATCGTAAAATAACCTAGCATAATGAAGCCTAGGTGAAGAAGGAACGATCGAAGGTGAAACCAGCGAAGAAGCATTACAAATGACATATAAACTCATGTAGTATAAATTCACAAAACTTCATGGTGGCTCTTTGATTCTCCTTATCTTTCTTCTTCTAAAATTAATCATACCAAGTTTGTCAATCACGAAATATCCTCTTGTTTCTTCTGGTAATTGCTAGAAATTGAAGTAGTGTTGAGAAATATCATAATTGTGACTGATTTTAGACAGAGAATCGGCTACAAAATTTGCCTCTCGATAAGTATGCCTGCAAGTAACCTCCTCTAGTTGTTCCATGATTTCTTTGATGTTGTCAAGATAAGTTTGAAGTTTCCAAGGAGATGTAGCATGTTGCTTGATCCACTTAACAATGAGTTCCGAATCGACCTCTAAAATAACATTTTATAACCATTTTGTAAACACCAATTAAGACCAATACTAGATGTTTCTATTTTGGCTTGATTGTTAGTTCTGAACCTAAGAGGGCTGGCATATGCAAAAAATAAGATCTCCCTAATAATCTCTCACTACACCCCCGGCTCCAATCCTGCTAGGGTTGTCAAGCGCACTACCATCTGTATTCAACTTCACCACAGAATTAGTTGGCTTGACCCAACCAACCTCTTGCACCCTAGTCATATGGTAGCACCCCTCCAAAAATACCATCATGTCTTTATAGTTTTAAGGCCAAGAGATGTAGGGAAAATTGATGATTAAAAACATGGAAATATTCTTGAAGATCAAAAATTTCACTCTAGCCAAGTTTGACGTCTTGCCTCCATATTTCACCGCACATCTATTCTTCCATAAGTTCCAGCAAATGAATATAGGGATACAATGAAGAACTTTCTTATGAGCTTCAGTTTTATATCCAAGGTTATCAAATTTCTAAGAGGCATTGTGGTGTGATTAACCCCTAAGGAGTTAGAGAAAAATTGCCAGATATTTCTTGTAAAATGAACACTAACCATTATATGCTCAACTGTATCAGGTCCTGGATTATAAAAAAAAATGGCAGTTTGATGGCTCATGTCCGAAAGAAGTTAACTTCTCATCAGTAGGTAATTTTTCTCTTAGTTCTCTTCATAAAAGAAAGAACACTTAAACATACTTATGCCAAGTATACTTGTTTGTCACCGTCTTACTTCTGTGAGGTCTTATAAGGTCCCAGGCTGAAGAAATAGTGAACTTACCACTAGTAGTAGGCGTCCAAACAGGCTGGTCAGCAATCCCTTCTTGAAAATAAAATTGAGTTTCCATGATCTGATGAACTATAATTGGAGGTAGCAGCTGATTGAGCCTTTAAATATCCTATTCACTCTGCACCCATAGCTGATTGAATTTGATGCTATTATATCTAATAGGATCTCTTCTGTAGTAATGAAGTGGACCAACACCTAGCCAATCATCCCACCAAAAGGAACAAGTACCAAATTTCAACCTTCAATGAATGTGATTTTAAACAATTTTTTTATTATGCATCATGTGTTTCCAAACCAGTGATTTACCAGTATTCCATTTCTTGATAACTGGATGAGCTCTTTGACAATACTTAGCCCTAACAAAGTCACCCCATAAGGTATCTTTAGATCTAAAAATCCACCACTGCTTAAATTGAAGAGCTACACAAACATCATTGAGGTATCTAGTACTAATACCCCCTTCTTCAGTAGGATAACTAAGATTTATCTATGAGGACTAATGATATTTTTTTTTGTTATCATACCACCCCCAAAAAAAATCAGCAAATAAGCTCAAAATTTGTTTAAGAGTGGTACTAGTGGGGACCACTATCGAAATAAAGTGAATAGGAAGAGACTAAAGAACATACTTAATTAGAGTTGCTATACCCCCATAGCTGAGAATTTTAGACTGCCAACTACTAATCCTTGCCGCTACTTTAGAAACCAAACCAGAGTAATAGACGATTCTGTGTCTGCCTGTGTAGATAGGGCATCCCAGGTAATTAGTTGGACTCATCTTCTGCTTGAAACCAGTTTATTGCTTGATTTTATTGATGGTACTTGGAAATGCACTTTAGTGCAGTATGAAGTAACTTTTGTCTTTGTTAATAAGCTGACCAAAAACCTGGTCATAATCAGTAAGTACCTGCATAATAAGTCTCAAACTAGCTCTTTTCCCATATATGGAGATTATTACATCATCTGTAAAACTTAGATGATTAACATGAGGACCTTTCTACTTCATAGTGAAACTATGATACAACTGATGATGGTGTAAATTGTTCAGCATTCTTGAAAGAACTTCAGCTCCCAAGATAAATAAAGCTGGGTAGAGAGGGTCGCCTTGATTTAAGCCTCTAGAAGAGTGAAAAAATCCATTTATTGATCCATTGACTATCATTGAATACCAATTGTTGTACATGTTTCTCCAAATCATATCAATAATGCTCTCACCAAAACCCATTCTTCTGAGCACCAAGCAAATAAACAACCAAGAAACTCTGTCGTAAGCCTTTGCCATGTCTCGTTTAATTAGAACATCACTCCCTTCATTAGGATTCTTAATATTGTGTATGATCTTTTGTGCAAGGACAATATTTTCCTAGATGTTTATGCCCTTAACAAATCTGGATTGGTTGGTAGAAATCAAGGTGGGCAGAATGGGGGCTAGTCTAAGACTAATAAGCTTGGAAATAATCTTATTAGTACAGTTACTCAAACTTATGGGTCTAAACTCGGATAATTTATTAGGATGATCTACTTTTGGAAGTAAGACCAAACAATCATGAGAAAAGTACTTAGGCATAATGTGACCACAAAAGAAAGACTGGACCACTTGTAGCAAGTCATTCTTAATAATATGCTAGCAAGTTTGAAAAAATTTATCATTCATGCCATCTGGACCTGCTGCAGAATCAGGGCTCATAGAGAATACCACAATCTTAAGCTATTCTAAGGTAAGGTCTTGTTGGATCATGTTATTCTGATCATCAGTCACCAACCTGGGAATACTGTTGAGGAGTTCTTCTGGAACAACCTCCTCTTTTCCAGTAAAAATCCCTTGAAAATGGTCACACGCTGTAGTAGCTATATCACTATCACCTTGTACCCATTCACCTTCATTATTCTTGACTTTATGTATGAATAACTTCCTACTTCTTCCTCTGATTAAAGCATGGAAGTATCTAGAATTAGCATCACCATCCTTGAACCATTGAATTTGAGATTTTTTCTTGAGAATGGACTCTTCAAGTTTCAAAAATCTAATGTATTCAGCATTCAAATTATGCAAATTAATCCTATTCTGGTCAGTAATATTAAAAATCAGCTCAACTTCTACATTTTTAACCTTCTCCTCATACTCCTTGACTTTAGCATAAATGTCACCAAATTTCTTCTTGGACCAATGACTAAGAGTGTTAGCCAGCCTTTTAATTTTCTGATGGAAAGACCACATAGGATCTCCCTCAGAAGGCTTCTTCTAGTAATTCTTAACAGTTTTTAGGAAATTCTTGTTCTCCACCCAGCAAATTAAAAATTTAAAGTACTTGATGTGATTTTGCTGTCTATCCTATATTTCCAACAAAATGGGACAATAATTTAAACCCACAGAAGAGAGATGAGTATTGGTAGTGAGGGGAATCTTCTTTAGCCAATCATTTGTGACTAAAGCTCTATCTAATCTCTTCCAAATTCTGAAATTTATACCTCTCAGATTGTACCAGGTGAACCTCTGTCCACTAAAACCAACGTCTGAGAGACTACAAGCTTCAATAACCCCTATAAAATCATAAATTTTTCTTATATTATAAGGAAAACCCCTCAAATTTTCATATACAGTAGTGATCATGTTTAAATCACCTACATCATACCAGCGTATATTAAGAGAAGAAAAATGCAGCATTCTATCCCAAAGAGGCCTTCTCAAACTGTCTTGGCATTTTGCATATACAAAAGTCATCATGTAGGTTTGACTCAACCCTACATGAGTGATAACAGAAGTTATTTGTTGCTCATTAGATTCTATAACATCATAGTTAATATCATGAGTCCAAAATATCCATATCTTGCCATTAGCATTGCAGGCTGCCTTGTCTATTTTTAATTTAATTCTGAAATTGTAGAGTTGAGAATTATTAGAAAAAGGTTCAAGAATGGTAATAAGAGAGAGATTATGGATATTAATAAGAGGTTTGAGTCTTTCCATTTCCCCTTGGGTATTAATACCCCTGGCATTCCAAATGAGTCTGCTAATCATAATAAGCCTTTGGACTGAGACCTAGTGAGAACCTCCCTCTCACTGTTAGCAGACTTTGCTTGTATAAGTACTTCTAGATAATTTAGCTTTGTGTTTTTGTCCTCTTGGGGATAATCCTTGCTTGTCTGTGACTTGCTAAATTTCCTCATGAATACCTGTGTCCACAGTAGGACTAAAACCTTTGATGAAGTGTTCATTGTTCTCTTCTTCCTCCTCATCTTCACTAATAGGTACATTATCATAATCAACCTTATCTGCTGAATTAATAACCCTATACTCATCTTGCATATCAGTAGGCAAATCAGGAATAACATTCAAAGTACACATCTTTTTGGAATTTGCTACAGATTGAACACTTTGAGAAGGTTTTTCAAAACTTTTAGGCTCTAAGTAGTACCCTCTCTGTATATCTTTCATTTTCTCTACTTTTTATTTTTTTTTAATAGTAGATCTTCTCTTTTTGCTCAACCTGGAAGAAGATTTATTATTATGAGGTTTGTGTAACCCTCCAATAGCATCAGTTATAGGCCTTTCAGCACCCTTCCAAGGCTCATCTCTATCATATTCTGCAGCTTCATCATTCATATGAACCATACTATCCCTCTGATCTTTTATTAATAAAAAACTATGGTCATCCATCTGACTATCGTGAATATTATCAGCAGGGTCCACATTAACCTTATATAAGTTGTTCAAGAATATAACCAAAAGTACCGTCTGCAGAAATCTGATTGGGAGAATCAAGCATTTCAGCATCAAAATCATCAGCAAAAGTGGTAGCAGGAGTTTTCGAGTTTAAACTTCCCCTCCCTAGATACCCCTTCCTGCATGTTAGCAATCTTCTTCTAACTATCATCCTCACCCTCATCAACTACAGCAGCGGTCCCAACAAAAGTATTAAAATTATTGGGATGGGTTTTATGGAGTATTAAGTCAATACCTGATGTCCTATTAAGGACATTTCTCATGATTGCAACATGTTGGTGTTGAGTTTGTTCCACTTCAACCTAATCAGCTGCTGAACTAATGAAATTATAAACATTTGCTAAATTATTTTTTCCATTTTTTCACCAGCTTTTGCTTCATCTTTTTCAACTTCCATTTTCACCTTTTTGCTAGCTTGCTTGCTTTGTGTATGCTTGGGATTTTGGGGAATGGGAACAACTAGAGTATTTCCAGAAGAAGGGAGTTGGGGTTGTTGATGTTGGACTCCATAATCAATATTACAATGTGGATTGTTTGCAATAGAAGAAGTCATACTTGAGCGTCCATTTTTTGAGATATCTTCAGCATGTAAATCATTTTGAGCAGCTATACTGGTATCATTCTCCTTTGCTTGCTTCTCAGTAACTTTGTTGTTGTTGTTTGGTTGTTTAACTCTTGCCTTTTTATTGGGATTTTAGATGGTGGTATTACCAGAATTAACCATAGAAATATGGGGTTGGGGTGTTGATTCTGGACTCTAGAATCAACATTACAATTTTGGGGTTGTTGATTAGTAAAGTTAGCATTTTTACCTATCAGTTGTTGTGCCTGAACTTGTTGGTTTGTACTCTTTGGAGACTCTAGAGATATAGGTCTATACACTTGCTGCATCTTACCATGATTGTGATATTGTAAATTACCTTTATTTTGTTATTGTATTTGTTGATGTTGTTGTTGCTATTGCTGCATCTGAAGTTGGTGTTGTTGCTGGATCATCTATTGTTGTTGGTTTTATCCTTTCTGTTGTAGCTATTGTTGTACCTGTTGTTGTTGTTGATTATTTCTCCTGTTCTTTCTTCTCTGAGTTTGCCATTGATCTTGTTTCAGAGCATTTTCAACATCTTTGTTGTAATAAGGATCTGGCTGCTTGTTATGAACTTGCTGATCTTGCATCTATTTTTCTTTATTACTCTTAGTAATACCCTGCATTTGACTTTGTTTTTCAACTTCTTCCAGCTTTATTTTTCTTCTTGTTTCATCATCTCTTCTCTTCACAGTGCATGCTACAGGTGTATGGCCTTGGTATTTACACTATGAAAATAATCCGGAATCCCTTCATATTGCACATTTTTCCATCTACCTTCACCATTTTTATCTTTATCATATCCCATCCACACATGACGAGGTCTATCTCTAGTGAGGTCAACTTGAATTTTAACTTTAGCTATACTTCCTCTAGTCTTCCTGTAAGTTGCCGGGTCAAGGAACAAGGCTTTACCAATTGGGGATAGTAAATGAGCTAAAACTTCCATACAATAGCAGTTCCATGGAAGTTCAGTTAGAATAGCTCATATAGGAACCAAAGGGGTTTCGATTTCAGGTTTAAAAGTGGGTGTCCACAGCTGTAATCTCATCATTTGCCCTTCGATATACATTCTTCCTTTTGACCACACCGTAGAGTGATCATATTCATTATCCAAATCAATATAGAGGTTTCTAGCATTGAAGTGTGTCAACTTAACACTACCTTTAAGCTTAGTTTGAAGAATGAATTTCTTCCTGATAATATCCATCTTGGGCATGGTATTAGTAAATTTACCAATCAATGTATATTTGTATCTCGCAGCCAACTTTTGCTTGAAATCTTCAAGTCTAAACACAGCTACTGGCAGTCCTTGCTTGGTAGTAATTTTAGGAGGACTAATCTCAATAACGAATGCTTTCATAGCCTCTTGCGCTCTTAATTTAGTCACCAATGCATGAAAAATAATAGGAGCATTAGGACCAGGGACTTTGTTGTTCTAAGCATTATGTTGAGGTTGATTTATATTCTCTTTTTTCTTATTATCATCCGTCTCCTTAGGTTTATCAGTAGAACCATTGGTTTGGGGATCATCTCTATCAGCATTCCCAAAGTTATTAGATACCACAAACGGACCACTATTAGGACATAAGGAATGAAATTGGGCGTATCTGTAGAATTATTATTAATATGAACAGCCCTCTCAACATCATTTTTTCAAATATTTTTTCCATTCATAGCACTCTTAGGATGCAACTTATTACTTTTCTCACTAGAAATATTATGATCGGAAGACTCACCTGAAGAATCATTCAACATGGAACTAGAGACATCACTAACATCTTTGCTATTATTTTCATTCTTTGTACCTTTACCTTGCTGAACAATGTGATTTTGAGATACAATTTCCTCCAAGTCTTCCTTTCCAATGCTTAAATCCGTAACTTTCTTCCTATTATCACCAATTTGATCACTGGTAGACTCCACAGTCTTTGACTTTCCTGAACTAAACTCCTTTGAATTACTTCTAACACCTGCAGCACTACTGGAGTCTGAATTTTCTTCTTCAGAATCCGTAACCTCAACCACATCAGTAGAAGCATTATTTTTTTACATAGTCATGCCTTGGGGATGATTGGACGGAGACTTTATTGAATTATTCTTCCCCATATCAGCAAGATTGGGTTAATACTATGAAGGATATTTTAGCATAACTTCATTGACATTATCATGTTGCAACCCCCCTATTTGTGAATTTGATTTTTGATTCGCTGAAATAGCATTTTGCATCTCTGCGCGATCTAAGCCCTAGTTTCCAAATTGGATTCTTCATGATCATCCACAATTGGGGCTTTAGTTAAATTCACCTTCCCCATATCAATATTACTATCACTACATTGACCAATTTCATTAACACTCATCGGAACCCCATGCTCTGCCAAATTCCTAATTTTTGAGTTCTCACAAATCAAATTCGTTTAATTAGAACAAGCATTTGATGGGGATTTTGGTATTTCAACACTCCCAGCTAGTTGTTCCATCAAATCAGATTGGGAATTTTGAAAATTACCCATCAATTTTGCATTTTTGATAGAATTCGGCGAATTAGGGTTTGAAATCCTATTTTCCAAATTGGACTCTTGGGGATTTTGCATTAATCACGTTCCTTACCTCCTCAAAAATCAAATGACACTTGGAATTTTCAAAATCATCGGAAAAATTTGTGTCGCCGAAATTTGGAGTTTTTTTGGCAGTGTTTTCGGCACCAATTTGATCAGCATTAAAAATGGTCTGGGCACCAAGATTTATTCTACCATTTTCTTCATTCAATTCATTACGAATTTGCTCATAAGATGAACTAATTCTTGATTTCATGACATTCAACTGTGTCTCGGCACTTTGCTGACAATAATTGCTCACATTAATGTGATTTGGGGTAGAAGAATTAATTCCACAATTTTGAATCTCATGAATATCACTAAAACCCTCTGGCAAAATATCCTTTTGAACAAAACACCACTGCTCTTCTAAAATAGCACCATCGATCGCTCTCTTTATTTTTTGCAGTTTCAGAGAGTTGTGGTTACAATTTTTGATAATTTGTTATTGGGGTGTGCACACTTTTCATGTTGCTTGATCCCTCACAAGAAAAGTATGAAGGTAAAATTTAAAAAACACATTATTATCGGAAGTGAACTGAGAAACACTTAATAAACTCTTCTAATGTCTGGAACATAGAGGGTATTACGCAATTGTAAAGGGTAGTAAGGGGTGGAAAACTTGAATTACTAATGTGTTTTATATTCAAACATGGACCATTGTCAATATGAATTTGTTCATTGTCGTTTTACTCTCTTCTAATTTGTATGCTATTCAAATCATTAGTGAGATAATTTGTCGCGCTGGAGTTCGGATACCAAGATGGATCGATGACAGTAGAAGGTTGAGCTACCATCACAGACATTTATTGCTTAGCATTAGAATGATATGCATGATTAGACCTATGATAACATGTTATGGTTGTGTGTCCATACTTATTACAAACTTGGCATTGAGAAATATTAGAAGAAGTTTGTGAGTGATTTTAATTGTTATTTCTTAAACCCCAACCTCTATCATGACCAAATTTGCCACCATATGATTGATTTGATGCATTATTCCATTTGAAAAATGGGTCGTTCTTGTTGGAGATTTTGATCATGAGATTAGCCTGGCCTAAACCACGGCCTAAACCATGTTCAACAAAAGTAGCCTGCATAAGTCCGTATTTGTGGCTTAATAATAATTCTTGAATAACAGCAAGCAAAATAGGATCAACCCTTGAAGTAACGGAGACCGCTAAAACATCATATTTTGGTCCTATACCCCTGAGAACATACAATATGAGGTCTTCATTTAACACAGATTATGCAGCAGCCGCCCAATTATCAGCAAAGGTTTTTATCTTTTGAAAATATTCAATCATGGATAATGCGTCTTTTTTCATGGTTTGTAACTATAGCCTAAGTTGCATAAGTCTTTCTCGTGACTTTGAAGCAAACATGGCCTCCAATACCATCCATACTTCCCTAGACGTAGAGCATCCCACAACCTGTACAATCACAGGTTCAGTTAATCATGACAAGATCCAACTAAGCAATAACTGATATTGTTTCTTCCAAACAAGATACACTGAATTTATTTCAGTTTCCAGAATACTTGGGTCAGCATTTTTGCTGAGGTATTTGTGGGGATATTAAAGGCTACCATCAATATATCCTTCTAGGTCATAGCCGTGAAATGCAGCCAAAATTTGAGACTTTCATAGGACAAAGATATTTCTGTCAAGTTTGATCATATTGGCATGGGATACACTTGGTGGAAATGGGGAAGAATTTCCAGTAGCCAATTATGTAGTTAAGTTTGAGGAAGAATCCATGAAAATTGATGTGAGTTTTGGTTTGGCACTAATACCATGTAAAGATTTAATCCTTGAATATATTGATTACATTTAGAGGATTAGAACCTATATATATACATGAAAAATTGTTGCTATGAAGAGTCCAATTAGGACATTAGTATGTGAGTTTAAGCTAATTCTATATCCACTAAATAAGGGGATACAACTGCAAAGGCTATACATTTGAATTTTAAACTCAAAGCAGGATCATTATCTGTTAGGAAATTGATGTGTCATGGAAACATGGCACATTTGATGCCTAAAACAAGGAATTTATGTTTGGACTCATGCCATTTTGGTAGATATAATATAGTTTTTGTGTGTGTATTTCAAGTAAAATAGGTTGACAGTGGTGTTGGATTAAAAATAAAGAAGAAAAGTTCTAAAAAAGTCAATGTACTGGTCGAGATACGAGTGTCAAGTCACCTTATGACTCGCAGCCTGACTCGTCACGATACCAGAAGAAAAAGTGAATTCGAGCTACTAAGGAAACATTGGCTACGACTTGTAAGAAGTGGATACGAGTCATTAGGAGCACTCGTAAGGAGGCCAGTGAGCTATGTTAAGATCCAGTATTGAATATAGGGAAGTCTACGAGTCGTATGATCAGACTATGACTCATAGTGATCAGTTTTAAGATGACCAGTATGTAAATGTAACGCCCCAAAAAACTGTCCCGAGATGTCACACGGTGCTTAGGACCACAAGTGATCCCAAGCTAACCCTTCTACTGGTATAACTCATAAGCAACTGAATAATATGTAAAAAATGACTGAGTTTATAGCACGGAAACATAATAATGGTGGAATCTGTGAAAATACAATACTGATACAACTTTTACATTCTGATATGGTCTGAAAGAGGGACTGAAAATACATAAATGACTCTAACTGACATTTGTGAAGTCTTTACTATACTAACTGTAGATAGCTTGGATGCGACCCCAATTATCACTATTCAATACATGAGATTAAGGAAGTAAAGTACATAAATAACATCTAACTAAAGTCCCCAAAGTAGGAGGCTTTGTCTTCTGCTGGCTGGAACCTGCAAGCTGTCTGAATATGGTATGCGTGCTACAACTTGTACCTACATTATGAGATAATGTAGCACATAGATATATATGTGGATCAGTACTTTGACGATGTACTGAGTATATAGGGGTGAATGCATAAGTAACACATAATAACAATCATCATAATTTGTAAAATGATGCATGTTAAATGTAAATGACTCACATAAGCTGGAATATCTGAAATACGGAAATATGCAGCAATAGGAAGCAAAACATACTTTATAAATCCTGTGAGACATAATATTTAGTTCTAAAGGTTGAGCTTGTATTCTCTCTTTAAGTCATACTGTCTAAGTGTAGAAAGGACTCACTCTAAAATCTGAATTCTAAAAGATAAAATCTGAAGTTACTATATTTCTTTAAAACATAATTTGAGTAAAACTTGTGAGCCTTTACACTTAGTTTTCTAAAAGCTTTTCTATTACTCTTTCTGTTCTAAGATTTGTAGTCTGAAAGGAAACTCTTTAAAAACTGTTCTGAAAAAAAAATACTTCATCTCAAGACTTTAAGAATCTTAAAACCATAGATTTTAAAACATAAACTTTTATCTTAAGGCTTTAAGCCAATAGACTGTTTTAAGAGTAGGGGATATCTTTTTAGGAGGTTCTTCTAACCGACATACTCGATGTGAGCATTCATGGAGTCCCACATCTGGCCCCTGTTAGGTAGGGTTGTTCTACCCTTTCCATCGTAATAGAACTTCTTATCTTAAGTGATCACAATATTGTTCATCCATGTAGAAGTGGGAATAATCTTACTCCTACGGTGGCACGTAGTTCTGGGGCATGAAACTTTGATAACATACCCATCTCGGTGCTAAATACTACTCCCATTCTTATGCTCAAAATCTTAAGAAATCCACTTCAAAAATAGCACAAGGGTTTACAAGAAAACCAATTATGCTCTTTCTTTTCTTTAAATCTCAAGTCATATGAACAAAGTGGATTCTTTATCTTAGCTTAGGATCAAAAAGGTCAAATCTTTATCAAAATCTGAGAATAATCTTTTCTGAGGGTGCTTATAGCACAAATAATATTGAAATAGAAATACTCATTAGGGCTTAATGACCCAAGCATCAAACTCCTGTTAAAACATCTTAAAATTCATGCTTGATAATGTAAACATTTATAATTCATCATAAAATCTGCAAATTTCTGTAATATGCATGAAAATATGAACATAATCATGTAATTCAACGTAATTCAACTTCTAAATCAATGGAAATCTCATAATCTTATGAATAGCAATATTGGAAATAAACCCTAACTTTAATTTCATGGGAAATCACATAAAATCAAATAACTTTTGTAATTAAAAACAAGTTTTGGGCACAAGGATGAAAGGAGTATCTTTGTTAATAACCCCACATACCTCAATTGATGAACTAGATGCTATGGCTTGAATCTTGGATCCCTATTGATGCTTTAAAGTTGAATTCTTGGAGTTCTTGAGTTGGAAATCCTTAATCTTGAATTACCTTGGAGAATTAATGGAGGAAAATGGGATTTCCTTGGGGAGAAAGCTTTGATGATCTAGGGTTTTGTTTTCCTTGAGAATGATTTTAGGGATTAAATCCCATATCTGGATGAAATAAAATTATGGGAAAAGACAATTTAACCCTGGACGAAGTTTTAATTTCCATCAAAAATTTTCAAAATAAGCACCTAGCACGACGCACCGTGATTACGTCAGGCCACTGGACATAGACAACTGGGAACTAAGGTCTTGGCGCAACGCGGAGGAATTGCGGTACCCTTTTGAAATGTCATTTTAACCACCAACGCGATGCGGTAAGATCGCATTGGGCTACTGGATTTTGACAAATGGGAAAATGGACCATTACGCGATGCGCCAATATCACGGAGGTCCACTGGAATCAACGATTGCCATTTTTCCTTCTCCACGATGCACTGAGAGTCCAGGTGGCACACTGTCAACTTAAAAATGCTCTAACTTCTCAACCTGGTGTCGGATTTAGGTGAATTTGGTATCAATGGAAAGATTATTCAATTTCCTACATAATGGAAAGTCGAAATCTTGAAAATTCCACATGGAATGAATATTATTTATTTTAGAAGTTATCCCTTAATGTTCTAGAAACAAATTTAAGCTAGGAAAAGCACGGGTATTACAGTAAAGCCCTGAAGTGCAAGGTTCTAGTGATAATGAGTGAAGACAACAAGTCGTAAGGACTGAATATGACTCATGGTAAGGAGTCGTAATGACACCAGAAGCCTGAAGACTTGAAGATACAATTTCACTGGAATGGTATGGCTAAGCAACGTATGACTCGTAAAGAGATCTCACGAGTCATAATGATTGCCAACCTATTTTTTCTATTAAGTTTTTTTTAGGATTTCTTTATTATTTTGAGATACTATAAATACCCTAGGGTTATCCTTTTATTACATTATGCACTTTTACCATATTTTGAGAGATTTTTACTTACTTTGAGGATTGATACTATTGTCTTGGGTTTTTAGTTTCGTATTCAATTAGAGATTTTGTATTTTACTCTTTCATTATTGTGCAATTAATTACATATGATATTTATTGATTATCATGGATTATTTCATGAACATGAGTGGATAATATCCTTGGCTAGGGTTGTGGGAACCCTGGCGGAGTAGCTAGGTAAGGGAAGTAGAAGATTCATCTATTCAATTATCATTGCATGCATTTCAATCTTCTTTGTATTTATTGAACTTAAGCTTTTGCAGAGGCTTGGGGATTGCCTGTATTTGAGAACATCCTCACAAAGGAGTTCAAGATTGGTAAAATAAGATTACAACAGCGATTCAAGGCTACCAACCCTCGTCTATTCAACTCGAGAATCAAAAGGTGAGAGTTGTATCGAGGTTATTTACAAGGGAAAAAAAAGAAATACCCTGTGACTCATAAGGTAAAGGGTGATATCTATCAATGCATTCACAAGATGATTGGTAGTACAAAGCTTGTCAACTGTACATGCAGAGAAGGAGGGTTAGGTGGATTGAGTACGAAAACCTTATATAGTGAAGCCAGGGGGAACACATTCCTATTATTCGTCTTCTATTGTTTACAAACTCAAGCATTCAAGTTCTGTTACTTGTTACTTTTGACTTCAGATTTCCGCCCATTTACTCTTCTGCATTGCTCGTGGATTTTGTCAAGTTTGAGATACTAGTTAACATTTTCCCTGTGGGTTCGACCCCAATCTATTTTGGGTTACTATATTTGACATCGATCGCAGTATACTTCTTTAACGGTTAGTCTTTTGGCGACATAAAATTTTGGCATTGTTGCCAGAGAGGATGGTGTGAATTGTTGATTGAAGTTGATGAAGTTTGCGGGTTTTAATTTCTATTCTTGATTTGGTATATGTAGTTGTATGCCAAACACTAGGAGTAGAGGCAATCCCTTACTCCCATTAGATCCAGAGCCTAAAAGAATTCTTTAAACACCACGAAGGATGTCAGAGAAAGTTTGTGATGATGTTCCTGCTGGGATTCGAGATCCTCAAATTTTACCTCCTTCCCCACCTGCTGATCCATAGAATGTTACCAATAGGAAGATGGAACATTTACTAGTAGAGGCAGCTGAAGAGTGAAAAGTACTTGAGGAGGCTCATTTAACTCAACAGGCACATCTAGCTCTGCCAAGACCGGTAGAAGATAGTGGAGCACCACTATATATAAATTATGATAGAAGGTGAGGTGACAAATCTAGAGTAGTCCCGGCATATCAGTATCTACCACTGTATAATGAAGATAAAGACATGGGTTACGTAGAGCCTTCTGAGACTGGAGCCATTATTCCACCTGCCTTATGCCCAGATGTAAAGTTTGATATTACCAGTGTAATGATTCAACTATTAAATTTGAAGGGTGTATTCTCAGGGGCAATAACAGATGATGCGAACATGTACCTAGCCAATTTTATGGGAATATGCACTTCATATACCCTTCCTGGGGTAGATCAGGAAGCATTCAGATTATGATTGTTCCTTTATTCACTGACTGGTGAAGCATCATTAAGCCTGGGAGAACTTTCTAGAAGCTCAATAATGACTTGGTATTAGCTGTGCAGAAAGTTTTTGAATTAATTTTTCCCTCCTTCCAGGATGCTGCAATTGAAAGATGAGATCTATAATTTCAGGTAGTTACTTGTACAGTCTATGTCTGAATCATGGTTTCAATTCAAAAAGAAGTTGAGAATGGTACCTCATCACAGAATTTTAGGATCAAATTTGTTGGAGATATTCTATAGATCCTTGAATATAAGATCTAGGGCAATGGAAGACACAATATCTGGAGGTGCACTTATGCATCTACGTTGGGAGAAGGCCCAAGAGATGTTAGATAAGATTTCTTTCACTAAAAAGGATGGCATACTCAAGAGTATGATAGAGGAGCTGGTACATATTCTATTAGGGTTGCAAGTGACTACATAGCTAGTGATGTACGGTAGCACAAAGAGTTGCAAAACTCTGAAATGATATTGGGCTATTTTCAAAGCAATTTGCAGCTATGACGGCTGAGAATGTGAATTCAGTGGAAGCACAAGGATCTACTTATAGAATGTAAGAGTCTAATGCAGATGAGGAAGTAAAGTATTTGGATCGCGAAGTGGCGGGTTTCTGAGCCAAAGGGTAAGAAAATCAAGATCGATCAAAACTATTATGGTGATAGGTACCAAAATAGGAGCAAAGAATGAGATGATAATTGAAGGCGCAAGGATGACTACAAAAAGAAAAGTGACAGATATATCCCACCAGGTAGTCGAGATGCCGAGTCTAGAATGGAGGAAATGTTGTCAAAATTAGTAAAAGTCCAAGAAAGTCAAGAGATCTATCTTAAGGAGATTAAGGCAGATCTATCAGGGTTGAATCAGAATGTTAAATCGCATGCTACTGTGATTAAATAATTAGGCATTAGTTTGGAAAGATGTTTTCCATGTTGAATCAAAGACAGCCTGGCACTCTTCCTAGTAATACAATGCAGAACCCAAAGAATAATAGTCATTGCCATGCAATTACTACTCAAAGTGTCAAATCCACCATAGATCTGCCCGTGTCCATAGTGAATGAGCCAAACAATGATGTTGATCCTATATATATTGAGGAAGAATCTGATGTAGAAGTAGAGAAATTTCTCGATGTTGAAGATAATAGTATAGATGACAAAGGTAAAGGTAATATTAAGGAGATTGTTCTTAAAATCATTCCAAGACCTCAACCTTTTTATCCTCAGAGATTAATAAACAAGCAAGAGGAGAGAAAATATCAAAAGTTTCTATCTATGTTGAAGGAGTTGTCTGTAACCACTCCATTAGTTGAGATGTTGGAGAAAATTTCAGGCTATGCAAAATTCATGAAAGATTTGGTCACTAGAAAGCAGATTGTGAGCTATGAACCAGCGGATAATGTTCATTATTGTAGTATTGTGGCTTTTAAATCATTAGTATAGAAGAAATAAAACCCTGGATACTTCATCATTCCATGCACTTTTGGTTCTTTCAACTTTTGTTGGGCTTTATGTGATCTGGGAGCGAGCATTAATCTTATGTCGCTGGTAGTATTTAAACAGTTGGGGTTGGGAGAACCCAAACCAACATTAATGATATTGTTGATGGCTGACCAAACGGTGAAGATGCCAATTGATATTTTATGTGATATATTGGTAAAGGTGGCATCTTTCACCTTCTCAATCAATTTTATGATACTTTATTGTGAAGTGGACTTTTAAGTCCCGATCATCTAGGGCAGACCTTTCCTACCTATAGGTAGAGCATTATTTGATATGGAATTGGGATAGATGAGGTTCAGACTCAATGATGAACATGTAATGTTCAATGTATGCTAGTCAATACAACAACCAAATGATATGAGAGTTGTGTCTATGATAGGCACCATAGACGATGAATTTAAGGTTATGCCTATTCCTGTTAAAGAAAGGTAGGTGTTGACGACTTAGCAATAGTGATTATAAACTTCGACAGAAATGGTATTGATGACTATGAGGAGATAGTATGTGCAATTTATGGTAATGGCTCTTATAGTTTTACACTAAATAATCTTGACTTGGACGTGAAAAATAGAACCACTCCACCTGCATGCCTGTATATTGAGGAACTACCAGTCTTAGAGTTGAAGGCCCTTCCTTATCATTTGCAATATGAATTTTTAGGGGCTGACAATACTTTGTTGGTAATCATTGCGGCTAACTTAATGCAGATAAAAGTGGAAGCTTTATTATCAGTGCTACAGAGATTTAAGAAGTCCATTGGATTATCCATTGCAAATATTATGGGAATTCCACTGGGTCTTTGTACTCATAAGATTCAACTTAAATTGGATTGTGTCCCAAGTATAGAACATCAGCGTCGACTAAATCTGCCAATGCAGGAGGTGGTAAACAAAGAGATAATCAAGTGGTTAGATATTGGTGTATTATATCCCATTGCTGACAGTAGTGGTTCAGCCTAGTTCAATATGTTCCAGCGAAGGGCAGTATTATTATGTTTCCAAATGAGAAGAATGAGCTAGTTCCAATGAGGCTAGTCACAGGATGGAAAGTGTGCATAAATTATCGAAAGCTAAATACATGGACCTAGAAGGACCACTTCCTCATGCACCTTATGGACCAGATGCTTGACGGGCTTGAAAATAGAGGGTGGTATTGTTTTATAGATGGTTATTTGGGTTACAAACAAATAACTATTGTACCTGAAGACCAAGAGAAAGCAATCTTCACTTGTCTTTATGGGACCTTTTTATTCAGACGTATGTTATTTGGGTTGTGTAATGCACCAGCCACATTTCAGAGATGTATGATGTTGATCTTCTCTGACATGGTAGAATAAACCATCAAAGTATTTATAGATGATATTCGATAGTTGATGATTCTTTTGATGACTGCTTGGTTCACTTTGCAAACACTCTTCGTAAATGTGAGGAATGCAACTTGGTGATTCATTGGGAAAAGTGTTATTTCATGGTTAAATAAAGCATTGTGCTTGGGCACAAGATTTCAAAAATGGGTATAGAGGTAGACAAAGCAAAAAATTAAATTGATTGAGAAATTACCTCCACCAATTTCTGTGAAGGGTATCTGGAGCTTTTTAGGAAATGCGGGTTTTTACAAGCGATTCATCAAGGATTTCTCAAAGATTGCCAATCCTCTTTGAAAGCTTCTTAAGAAAGAGATGAAGTTTAATTTCGATGAAGTATGCTTTAAGTCTTTTTAATGCCTAAAATAGAAATTAATGACGACTCCTATCATCGTGACCCTAACTGGTCGTTACCATTTGAGATCATGTGTGATGCAAGTTGAGTAGCCTTAGGTGTTGTATAAGGCCAAATAAGAGAAAATATTCTTTATCCTATCTACTATGCCAGCAAGGCGTTAAACTTTGCTTAAAAGAGCTGCACAGTTACTGAACAGGAGTTAGCAGCAATGGTTTTTTAATTTGAGAAATTTTAATCTTATCTAATTGGGATGAAGGTAATAGTGCACGCTAATCATGAAGCATTGATGTACTCGATATCAAAAAAGGATGAAAATCCTATATTGATTAGGTGGGTTCTTTTGCTGCAAGAGTTTGATTTTGAGGTTAAGGACAAAAAAGGATTTGAGGATCAAGTTACAAATCACTTATCGATACTTGAAGAGGAAGGAAAGTAGAAAGTTAAAGATGGGCTTGAAATTAATGATAGTTTTCCAAATGAGTAGGTGTTGGGTGTTTCTCAAGATCTAGTTCCATGGTTCGCTGACTATGTAAATTATCTTTCAAGTGATCTAGTCCCAGAAGATTTGTCCTTCCAGTAGAGAAAGAAATTTATGCATGAGTAAGAAATTTTACTGGTATAAACCTTACTTATTCTGAATCTATGCGGATGAGGTTATCCATAGATGCATTCCTGAAGTAGAAATTATGAGCATCCTTGAGGCTTGTCATTCTTCACCAGTTGCGGGTCACCATGGAGTAAGCCGCACAGCCTACAAGATATTACAATGTGGGTACTACTGGCTTACAATATATAAGGATGCTCATGACTTTGCTTCAGCCTGTGACCGATGCCAGCGTCAAGGAAATATCCCTAGGCGCCATGAACTTCCTATGACCCTGATTTTAGAATTGGAATTATTTGATATGAGTGGTGTATGGGGTATGGATTTCATGGACCATTCGTGAGCTCCTTTGGTATGAAGTACATTCTTATGGCGGTGGATTATATGTCAAAATGGATGGAAGCGATTGTGCTCCCCAATAATGAAGGAAGAAGTGTCACCACCTTTTTGAAGAAGTATATCTTTTCTCGATTTGGCACACCGTGTGCAATCATTGGTGATGGTGGGTTGCATTTCTATAATCACCTTTTTAAAAGTCTGGTTAAGAAGTACGAAGTGAAGCATAAGGTGGCAACGCCTTATCATCCGCAGATTAGTGGAACGGTTGAGGTGTCCAAAAGAGAAATAAAGTCCATTTTGGCAAAAACTTTGAATACCAATAGGACTGATTAGTCAAGAAAGTTAGATGATGCATTATGGGCATACAAAATAGCTTTCAAGACTCACATAGGTGCTTCTCCATATCAGTTGGTGTATGGCAATACATGTCACTTGCCTGTTGAACTTGAGCATAAAACACTGTAGGCATTGAAGGGGTTCAGCTTCGAATGGCATGATGTAGCAAAAGCAAGAATGGGTAAGATGAATGAGTTGGATTAATTCCAACTTCGAGATTATGAGAGTTTTTCACTCTACAAAGAGAAGATGAAACTGCATCGTGATCACAAAATCAAGAAAAGAGTATTTAAGCAAGGTGATCAGGTATTGCTATATAATTCAAGACTTTGCTTGTTTCTAGGAAAGCTGAAGTCTAGGTGGTATGGGACATTTACTGTCGTAAGAGTGTTTCCATATGGTGCTTTAGAATTGAAACACAATGTTGAAGCCCCGTTCAAAGTAAATGGAAAAGGGTAAAACACAATATGGGTAACATTAAAGAAGTTAAAGTGGTTCTTCACATGGACCTTGGTGAAGTCTGAGTAACCAAGGAAATTGTGTCGTGCCACGATGTTAAATCAAATACTACATGGGAGGTAAACCATGTGGCTAGTTAGTGAAGTCTGAGTATCCAACTTAGCCACGTCGTGTCATGACATTAAATCAAGCGTTGTATGGGAGGCAACCCATGTTTTGTACTTAATAACTTATAGCGTAATAGATTTGTTAAGTGTGCAAGACTGAAGATTGCAGGAGTTAACCGGAAATTTGCAGAAATCAGGTTATACGGAATCTTTACGAGTCATAACCAAGCAATATGAATCATAAGCAGGAGTCGTAAGGACCTAGAACTCAGATCACTTCAGGTAAATGGTTTCTGGAGACATTATAACTCTCAGTGGTTACGACTCGTCACCTTATATCATAACGACTCTAGACCCATTAAGGTTCCAAGTTTTTATGAAGGGAGTATATGAACCATAATTAGTGGTTATGAGTCATCAGCATGACTCATAACCAAGCTTGATAGTTCATAGGTTGCGGGTCAACCCAGCCTAAAACGGCTTTTAAATAAAATGGGGCACCCAAAATGGGCACGCGACCTTTCAAATCATAGACTCCCCCCATTGTTGTTGAATTTCAAAGCTCTAAGAACTCCATATTCACTCCAAAACTTCAAATCAAATAATTTTATTCCTCCCAAAATTCCAAAGCTCATCAAGAATAGGGCCAAAAATTGTTTGAACTCAAAAAATCCAAACCTTAAGCAATCAAGTAAGTGGTTATGCTTAAAATCTGTATGTATTAAGTTTAAATCCAGAAATGGTACGAGGTTTAAGGATTTCTTGCTTCGAATATGTGTAGACATGATTAATAAAACCCTATTTCTTGAAAATTATGCTATGTAATGTGGTAATAGGGAGTCAAAATAGACTTGATGCTTTAGAATTTTGTTTGGGTGAATATAGGGGGTATTGAAGTGGGTTATTGACATAAAATGTTGGGATTGGATATTGGAACTAACTCGCGTTAAACCCCTATGTTACAGTGGATATGGGGCTCCTAACGACTCATAATGAGTCGTCATGATACTCGTAACCACTGATAACATGGAGCATTAGAAGAGTGTGGGTTATGGTATATTTATGACTCAAGCATGTGATCACAAACAATCCCTACGACTCATATATGAAAGTCATAATGACTGGGGGTACAGATGCATAGTACAATAATTTTCTGGTTAGCTTACGAGTATTAGTAACGAGTCATAAACTGACCTTACGACTCACTAGGAGTACTCCTAAGCTGACCAATAAAATCCTAACCCATCTACTATCTACATTAAAACTCAGTCATATGAGTCGTACCCAGTGATTATGACTCATACCCTTTAGTCGTAAAGAGTCCAGTACATGTACATTGACACTAAAGTTTCTTATTTTTCAATCCTTTTCATAGATCTCACTAAGTGGTTTGATACAAGTAGGAACTCATGGATCATAAAGGTGATTCATTAAAGCAAACTCCAAAGAAGAACACCAAGAAGAAACCTGCCCCTAAGTTTGATTACCAATTGAGAAACAAAGAAACCGATGAATCAAGCAGTGACCTTGTAGAATTCCCACTAAACAGGAAAAAAGACCTGATCTTAGGTGAATTTATGCACCTAAGCACCATAACTTACCCATACTTTATCTAAGTTTTAAGAACAAAGTGCTTAGTTTCTTATGTTTTTTTCTACTTTTTACGTAATTGAGCTAACCTATGTGTTAGTATGATTTCAGGTGTAAATGACATAGAGGGGGACATAAAGGGACCATGGATTACAGATGACATTGGACACAAACAAAATTAGCATGTTGGATGCAATGTGGCGCCTAGAACTAGGTCCCAAGACTATTTATTCATTAAATTAAGTCTAGGGACTTTGAGGGAAATTAGGGAGAAAAGTTACTTAAAATACCCCAAGCTGAAAATTCACGTATTATTCTATATATTTTGAATTGAGAGTGGAAGCTGAGCACAGAGGAGAGAAACAACTTCATCTTGTTCACATACTATTCCATCAAGACAATTTCTTTTGATGTTTTGGTATGATGAACATTATTATTTTGATTCCCTCTTTATTCTTGAGTAGCTAAGTTTATTAGTTAGGGTTATAAAAGCATTGTAACATACAATCTATTACTTTGGGTTTTTGAATTCATCATGTATTGATTTGCTTATATCATACTCTCTTTGTTTATTTTGGATTATCGTGGTTGCAAACATAGAGGATGCGCCTTCAAGCACAACTTGTTCGGTAGAAAGGTTGATGTTAGGAAAAGAGAGTAGTGACAAGAAAAATGTTAATGCCTTAATAGGATTAACAACTTGGAGATTTTTTATTGTTATTGTAAACACTTTTGATTTGAGAGAACTAAAGTAAATTAGTCCTTGATGGTTAAGAAATAGTAGGATTAAGTTATAGAATACATTTCTCTATAAGCATGATGTATGTATGAATTCGTAAAACCCAATAGTGGAAAGTATTAAAAACTACAAGGTGTACATAACCCTAGCTTGCTATTTCTCTGAATTTGAATACTACTACACATATCTTATCTTGTTAAACTGAAACCATTAATTTGTGAACTGAATCAAATCCCTTCTTTTGTTTTACAGAAACAAATGATTAAAAGTCAACTAATCTGCATACAACTTAATTAGCACCATATTCCTTGTAGGATTTGACCCTAACCTAGTTAGGTTATATATTTGACAATGATTTCTTACACTCTTGTAAGAGAGTTGTAATTTAGGTGTATCAAGACCCAAGGAAGAAACGACCTCGAGGAAAGAAAATAGTCACAGAAGATGGCACACCTCCAAAAGGGACAAGAATGAAAAATCCAAGCGCTTCCTCACCGCGCTTACCGTCATCTTCTGAGGATAATAATGATGATGAAGAAGAAGAAGAAGAATATGGTAATGATGCGGGTGCAGAAGAATCGAGTTCCTATAAGGTAAAATAAGAGAATGGATGTGAAGAGGATGAGAATGTCACCCCTATTGATGTCCAACAACCACCACCACGCTAAGTTCAATTATCAATTGAACCTTCTTAGGTGCCCATCGTTGAACATTTGGGGTACCCCAGAATACAGGAAATATATAATGTGGGGTCGGAGGTAAACAAAGCCACAAGTAACCCAAAGAGGGTGATATACCTAGAAACAACATTGACTACAGCAGGCATGTCTGAGATGCCTAGGTTCACAGCTAGGTTTCAACAATACAGACTTCAGTGGATTACTATAGCATCAGGCAAATTCAGTCCTGCATTAGTGCAGGAGTTCTATGCTACATACAAAGGTTAGTTAAAAAGGCAATATCCACAGGAAAACCTATGGATGGGTGGTGATCCAATAACATCATTGACTATTTTTGGAGTTTGGGTGAATATTTCCCTTAGAACTATTTTTAGATTTTTTAATGGACCTGACTTTCAACCATTAGTGAACACAACTGACATTGAGTACCACATGGTTGAAATGCATAAAATTACAAAGAAGCAAATGGGGTCGTCAGATAAGATAATGTATTTCAGGTGGATAGCAAATATCATCGCTACAAATGAGGAAGAAGTGAGCTGGGTAGTTGGTGGCCCAGGAGTGAACCTGCATCAGACTGCAAAGCAGACTCTAAACTTTGAGGCTAAGGCATGGTGAACTTTGGCCTGACAGACATTATATCCCACTACTGAGGATAATATTCTCAGTCCAATCTGCGCAGTATTGATAGTAGTACTCATGGATGGATATGAGTTTGATATCGCACATTTCATCTCGTGGGAGATACGTGACTGAGCAGTGGGAACTGATAAGGTAATTTTGGCATTTCCATATTTGTTGATGTAGATTTTCTTGGAGGCAGGAGTGCCAAAACTCCCAGTTATTGATTAATACATTGAGACGAAGACTACCACTGATTTAGGGTGGATTGGAGATGCAACAAACCCCATGACCAGGAAAGAAAAACAAGGAGAAGTGATATTAGTTGAGATACTCTAAAACAAGGATGTAAATTTGACGCTGACGGTGTTAATGAGACAAATGACATCCTAGTTTAAGGTAGGCAATCTGAGCCTTAGTCGTCTGATGTAGCAGGAACATCTAGTGCCCCCACTCCCTCACAGTCAGTACCACCCTACCCATCCTCATCCAGATCAGCTCCAGTAGGTTTTGTGGTCATCTCATAGACTATGTGGAACAAGGTTATAACAAGGTTGACTAATTTGGAGAAAAAGGTTTGATTAGTGGAGGGGGTGTGTAACCTTGGTTTGAATACAAACTTTAAGAAAAAAGCAAAAAATTCTAGAAGAGATAAGATGGTTTTGAGTGGAGTCACACGACAGCTGGGAAGTGGCCAAACTCCTGATATTTCAAAGGTAAAGATGAGGTAGCTGAGTTACGAAAGCTGGTTAATAAATTATATGAAAGGTCATTTTTTCCAACGCCTGTTATCGTGAATGTCCAGCCATAGGTAGAAATTGAAAATATTTTAAGTGTTCCAGTTGGACCAGGAGGAAAGAAAAATAAGAATAAGAAAAGAATAAGAAAGAGCATCAAAGATGAAAATGTTGAGACACTGGTACAAGATAGCATCGTGAGTGAAAAATTTTGGCAAAGAAGAGTCCTAGAGATGGCTACTGGTGTCAGTAGTTTGAGACCGGCATCAGATATTGAGAGGGTCAGTGACACAGCCTCGATACATTATATACAATTAAGCGCACCATCCATAATTGGTACCACTACTGCAAAGACAATCCCGATGGCTAATGGGACTAATATTGAAGAGAGTAGGGCCCAAGCTGAGGGTCCCTGGATGATAGAGTATGAGATGGCACCTTAAGCACCCAGGTATATTCTTTATCCCTGTGTTATATTGCTAAGATGCACTGAGGATAGTGCATAGGTTTTAGTTGGGGGTGGGGGTATACCACAATCACCACGGGTTATACTTGTCGTGTTTCAAAACCCGTAGGCCACAATCTAAAAAATTTTATGAACTAATATGTTTTGCATATTTGTGTTGTTTTTTCGTCTTTGTGTTGTGTGATGTGCAAAATAGGAAGAAAATTGTACTTATGGCTGTAGACATATTTTGAATGGTTGTGCTAAAATTATGGAAAACTGTGTTGAAAAATTGGTACCCCTTCAAAAAATTTGCTAATTATGTGATAGGTGTATGTGGGAGGGACGTTTGTGAATTTGATAATGGCATTACAATTAGGGAGGGAACAATTGTGGCAAAAAATTGCATAAATAGGTAAGTAGTAAATAGAAATGTGACCCTGTACGATATGTGTGTGAGGCGTTACCTAGTTCCCGGTATGTATGGAGTCCAAAACTTGCCCGGTTGATCTTGCCTAGGTTCTAGGATGGTCGGTTAGGAAATGATCATAGGTCATTTTTGTTATTAGTCCATTTTAGCCTAAATTGCCTAACCAAATGATACGTGTGTCCCTTGATCCCGATGTTTGAACCCTAATAGACCTATATTTTTTATTTACATTGATTCACTTTCATGTTTAAACTACAATGAACCGGTTTTGACCCTGGTCCTCCTTGGACACTCACTGTACACCTCGACTTAGGAAAATCACCTAAGTTGAGGGTGGCTATCATAGGGGTATGTGGTATAGAGCAGGTATGAAGAAAGGGTGTGAATAGAAAAGAAGGTTAGGTGTGGTAGAAAAAAAGAATAGTTGGAAAAATAGAAAAAAATCAAGAAAAAGAAAATTGATAAAAAAAATGAGCAAATTAAACTATTAAGAAACCACACCCAGTCTGAAAAAATAGAAAAGGAATAAAAGGAGAGAAATAAGGGCGGAATAAAAGAAAATTTGAGAAATAAGTTGACCCCAAAGTAATCGTAGTGTCAAGGAAGCTTGGTCACTGAAAATAAATCTCAAAAGATACCATACTATCCCCTAACCTATGTTACAAGCCTAACAAAGTCCTATAGTGATCCTAAACCGACTGTTCAAAAACTCATGTATAAAATATACGGGCAAGCCTATGGATTTTTGTGTACACTGACAGGAACTTCTTTGTGAGTGTGATCATCTCTTGACTATCCTCGAATAAATATATTGATCTATCTGAGTGAATGGGACCTCTTTGATTATGAGGGTACAAAGGTTGCATTATTAGATTACTAGATTTTTTGGGTAGTGTAGTCTGTCCCTATGCCTAGTTGTTCGTTTCTAATGTAATTCCATCATTGGATTCCTTTTTGTCACTTCTGTACAACCAAATTAATATACACAGTTGGATTATTGAAAAGTTAAAAATAGGAAAGGGAGTAAAGTATAGGTGAACTGAAGTGAAATTACTGCCAAAGGTATCTCGGGATCTTCCTGTTTAAGGATCGGTGTTTATTTCTAATTTTTATTTTACCTGAGGACATGTAAACATTCTAATTTGATGGTGTTGATGTACCAAGGAAACATGGAACATTCGATACCTAAAACAAGGAATTTATGTTTGGTCTCAGTCCATTTTGGTAGATATGATGTGGTTTTTATGTGTGTTATGGTAAAATAGGTTGACAGTGATGTTGGATTAAAATTAAGGAAGAAAAGTTCTAAAAATTGAAAGTACTTGTCAAGCTATGAGTCGTCAAGTCACCTTATGATGTGTAGCCTATCTCATCAGGATACTAGAAGAAAAAGTGAATCTTAGCCACTAAGGAAACATTGGCTATGACTCATAAGAAGTGGATACGAGTTGTTAGGAGAACTCGTAAGGAGACCAGTGAGCTATGTTAAGATCCAGTATTGAAGAAAGGGAAGGCGACGAGTCATGAGATCAGACTACGACTCATACTGATCAATCGCAAGATGACCAGTGTATAAAGCTCTAAAGTGTAAGGTTCAAGTGATAACGAGTTAATACCATGAGTTGTAAGGACTGATTATGATTCATGGTAAGGAGTCGTAACAACACCAGAAGCCTGATGTTGGGTGTATTTATGCATTCTAGTGTCATTATTCTAGCCTTTTTAGCCTTATTTTGAGGATGATTCTATGATATATGGGTTGATAATGATATAAATGTGTATCAAAGTGTTAAAGTATGTATTTATAAGGTTCAAAGTGAATTCCAAGAAATTTGGTACTTCAAAGAGTAAATAAGAGTTCAATAGAGAAAACTAGTCTTTCTAGCTTGAGCTAGTTGCTTGTCTAATCTATCTTGTTGGATTATATTGTATTTTAAGTGTTCCTTGTGGTTTTAATGATGTTATTATATGTGTAACAACTTTTTATAATTGTATAAAGTTCAATTGATCCAAGGAAAGAGTGGAAACTTGAAGTGAAAGATCATGGAATTAACCTAGTCTAAGCTCTTGTTGTGGATTCGTCGTTATGGATATAGTGTTGTTTGTACCTATAATTCGTGTGGTGTGTTATTGTAGGATCCTTTTTTAACTTAATATGATAATATATGGATGATATAAATGCTGGAAAATCACTGAAAAGACACCACATGACAAGGGATGAAAGGAGGAAGGACCAACACTTAATCAAAATTCGGAGGACAACTTCCAGTAGCACCATACGATTTGCGTGCGTCACATGCTCTATTCCTATAGAATAGAGGGTTATTCGTATGATCCATTCCATAGGAATATAGGGTACGATGCATGGTCTACTCCACCCCAGGGAATTTCAAGCTAAATCAACTTCTACTCGGACTTGGCTTACCCTTATGCTATAAATACATGTATCACATTTTTACATATCTTTGGGCATGTTTTGGAGATCAAGGGGCTGATACAACTTCATAATTAGGTTTTATTAATTTTATTTAGTTCATTTATGTTTTTAGTCGTTAATTACAACCTTATTACGATTATGACTATGCGTGGCTAAATGCCCTTTTCCGGGGTTGAAGCCAAGAACATGATTACTTTTGTTATGAATTAAGTTCGTTTAACTTTTCTTATCATTATTGGTTGTGTTTTCATATTTGATTTAACTATTTTAAGGATTCACAACTCTTATAATATATCAATTATCTACCTTTTGATCTTGGGAGAGGGAATAGGGGATAGAATAAAGAGATGAACAAAGTTTGGGTTTTTATTCATTTATGAAATAAAGAATTGAACTTAGTGCATAGGACAGGGATATAGTTAGGATACAAACTTGATTCAAACATAGGATGATAGCATAAATAACCGAATTGGATCATTACATCCCCGCTCAATGATGTAGTTGTAAGGTTCAACTTAGGTAAAGGATTAGAGGTTGGGAAACCATAATCATGCAAATAACCCTACGAATCTACAAATAAGATAAGCAATTTAACAAATGAAGTTCAATAACACAGTATGATTGTTCAAAAGTGCTTCAACCTTGGGATCTCTCTCATTGATTGTTTCAAGATCTTTAGATTACGCATTGTTTACTTTTCTCTAGTTACAAATTCCAAACTCTCTTTTTTGGTTACGCTTGCATCAACTGAATCTAAATTGTGAACCAAAATAGAATTGTTGCCAAGAAAGCCTCTGTGGGATCGATACTTGTCTTCTTGAAGGCCGCTTTACTACTTGATAAGACCACGTACACTTGCGTGTGCGCTTGGGTGCTGTCAAGTTTTTGGCTTCGTTGCCGGGGACTTGTTATTTGGGAATAGTTTATTTTAGTTTTACTTTTAGATTTATTTGGTGTTTTTACGCTTGGTCTTGGTTTTGTTATTGCAGGACAGCAGTTGTTATATTGATCAGCTAGCAAGGGATCGGGAGTTGGTAGAACCAAGCCCTAAACCCGAGCAAGAATTTCACCAATGCAGGAGAGAAACAATCCTTCTTTCTAGAATTCCTCAAATCCAAGAAGACCAAGAGAATACTGCTACAATGGCTGAACAACAAGCATCTCATAGGATAATCAGGGAAGTAGCAGTCCTACTTTCGACGAACTTAACTTCCCTAATTTAAAGACCGAAAGCTGAGGGGAATTTTGAGTTGAAACACAATATGGTGCAGCTTCCCATCAACAGTAGACAGTTTGTAGGGCTTTCACACGACGATCCACAAGTCCACTTGTAGACTTTCATTGAGCTTACTGACAGATTTATTTTGGCTAGGGTGAGTACAGATTATGTGAGGCTCACACTGTTTCCCCATTCACTTTTGGGGGAAGCTAAAAGGTGGTTGAATGTAGAGCCGGCCAATTCAATCACATCATGGAACGACTTAGACAGAAAGTTCCTCATCTGATTCTTTCCATCAGGAAAGACTGCGAGACTTCGCAGTGAGATAGTGAGCTTCAAACAGAAGCCTAATGAAAATCTGTATCACTCTTGGGAATATTTCAAGGCCCTTCTTCAGGATTGTCCACACTACCAATAATCCAATGAGGTACTTGCTCATACTTTTATAGAAGCTCTTGATGAAAATACAAAGATTTTGGTGGATTCAGCCGCAGGTGGTCAGGCACTGAAGTTGACTTATGATGATCTGTACATATTGTTGAACCGCATAACACAAGAAAATCCCGAGTGGCATTCAGATTCTAGAAGTGCCATGAAAAGAATTGCGGGTGTATTGGAGGTGGACCAATTCACAGCCTTATCAGCATAGGTTTCTATATAACAAAATTTGATTAACACTCAGTTCAGCAGCATAAAGTTGGGAGCAGCACAACCTGCAGCCACAGTCAATGTCATCCAACAAGCTGCAGGTTGGTGTGAAGAATGTGGTAATAGTGGTCAGTCAGCGTATATGTGTGCTTCCAATCCAGAATCAGTGATGTATGTAGGCAATCCTCAATGGACAGATTATGGTAATGCCTATAGCAGACTTAGCCGTGGAACACCCAACAACAACAAATTCAGCAACCACAGGACTAATTTAATTAGTCAACTAGCAATATGGAAGAGATGGTGAAGCATATTTTAGCTAATCAAACACAGTTGACTACAGACATAAAAAATCATCAAGTAGCCTAGAGAAGCTTAGAGTTGTAGATTGGGCAGTTACAGCAAGCACTAAATACTAGGCCACAAGGTGATTTGCCAGCAGATACAGAAAATCCAAAGAAGGTTATGGCAATCACCTTGAGAAGTGGTAAAGAGCTTCACGGTGAACCTCCCAAGGCAACAAAGGAGGTAAATGTTGAGTGGTGACCCAACAGGTAAATGATAGAGTTGCTGAAAATTTAAGAAAGTCTGAGTACTTGAAAGAAAAAAATGTTGAACCAGAGAAGAAGAAGATATTGCCACTACCCTTCCCTCAGAGGCAAATTAAAGTGAAGGAGGACGCAATGTTCAAGAAGTTCTTTGATACATTCAGAGAGTTGCATATTAATTTTCCTCTAGATGTTTTGCAGAGTATGCCCAAGTACCCAAAGTACTTAAAGGATGTGGTGGCTAATAAGGTGAAATTACAGAATGTGGGAGCTATAACACTTACTGAAGAGTGTAGCACTGTGATGACATAGAAAATCCCCAAGAAATTGATAGATCAAGGGAGGTTTGTGATCCCTATTCAAATTGGGGGCAAAGTGGTCCATGCACTGAGTGACTTAAGGGCAAGAATAAATTTGATGCCCCTATCGTTGTTTAAAACATTGGGCTTGGGAGATTTGAGACTGACCACCGTGGTATTGCGGCTAGCAGATGGTTCATTACACATCCGGATGGAATAATTGAGGATGTTCTCATAAAGGTTGGTAAATTCATTATACCCGCTGACTTTTTTGTTCTTGATTTTGAGGCAAATGAACAGGTACCAATCATCTTGGGGCATCCATTCTTAGCAAATGGAAGATCCTTGATTGATGTTAGAGAAGGCACGCTCAAAATGAGGGTAGAAGATGAAGAGGTGTTATTTGATATTTATAAAACACTCACCGTAAATTCCCAACATAAAGATTTGTGTTTGATAAATGTTATTGACAGGGATAAGTGTGGGGTGCTTAATCCACCAAAGACCTCTTCAGACTACCTGATTGAGCAGCCTAAGATGAAACCACTGCTTTCTAATATGATAAAGGTTAAAGTTGAGAAAGATTTGGACCTTATGAGTGCAAACTCAAGAGGTCAGAAACCAAAAGGGAGTAAAAGGGTGAAGGAATATGGTTGATTTGAGTTGGGTCGTGCCACGACACTAAATCAAGCGCTACTTGGGAGGCAAACTAAGTTAATTAGGTATGTTTTCTTTTCAGTTTTTAGTTTTTATTTCACATAGTTTTGTTTTTGGTTGAGTCACAGGTTAATGGAAAGTCTGAGTACCATAAACTTGAGCTAATGTGCATGGTAAAAACTGAGTGTGGGTCCCTTGGATCTCATTTATACAAAAAGATGCTACTAGCTAGGCCTAGAGGTAGGGGTGGGCATGGTATGGTATATATCGAATTACCATACCGAACCAAAATTTTTGATACCATGATTTTGGTATTATGGTATTTGGTATGGTATATGGTATACATTTTAAAAAAATTTGGTATATGGTATGGTATTCGGTATTTACAAATGACATACCGAAATATCGAATACCATACCGAAGTATATATAGTTACATAAGTAACTTTTATATATATATATATATATATATATATATATATACACACACATATATATACATATATATATATATACACACACATATATATACATATATATATATATACACACACATATATATACATATATATATACACATATATATACATATATATATACACACATATATATGTATATATATATATACACACACACACAAATATAATACTTAGTATTAGTATAAAAATATTTAGACATTAAAACTTTCGCTACTTTATCTTGATTAAAATGTCTTTTTTGTGTAATTAACTAACAAAAAGAATTATTTGTACTTCTTTTTCAATATTTCTACATATGTAATGTGTATTTATGATACAATTAAGACGTTCTTTTGAAAAGTCAAAGTAATAATACTCTAGTATAAGAGTATATATTGTCGAAGTTGTAAAAACTATGGTTACCGATTACCATACCGCAAAATACCAAAACCAAATGTCAAAATACCGAACCATACCGAATTAATATGGTATGGTAATGGTATAATGTTCTTAAAAATCGAATACCAAAATTAGCGTACCGAACTTTTAAATACCGTACCATACCATACCATGCCACCCCTACCTAGAGGCCTCAGGGAGTATTTCTATCTCTTACCTTTAAATTTACTTTGGGGACAAAGTAGATTTTTATGCGTGGTGCAGGGAAATTCCCAAAATTTGGCTTAATTTAAAAAAAATTATGTGAGATATTATTGTTGGTGCTATTTTTTATTACATGTGAAAGTGGGTTTGCTTGTAAAAGCATGTTGATTGAATGAATTACGATTTTTTAGACTCTTAGGCTCATGTTTATGACTCTTGTACTTGTTGGCTTAATTTTGAATTTATGTTATTGTTTGGATGGGAGTCTATGATGATCCTAGTGAGTTGAGCATATGCCATGTGAGTGTGAGATTTTTGTATATTCCTTGTTATATGTGATGTCTAGAACATGTCCAGTGTGTGTGTGAAGCGAAATAAAGAATGTGAGTTTAGGAGATGATATAGGCATTTCTTTGATAGCCCTTTTCTATACCTTCTATTTGTCCTACCTAGTTGACCCCCATTGAGCCTTTAGCCTTTTCTTTGGTAGCCTCATATGTAGCCTAATCCCATCTTTGATAGACCATAATTTGATCCAAAAAGCTCCTAGGAGCTTTAATGAAAAATTAATTAAGTAAGGAGTTTGAGAAATAAGAGGAAAAAGGTAAATTTGAAGCCACAAGATAATAGTTATTGGTGTTTATAATTGATTTGTGGTGGATGGGTGTGATGTAATTTATGCTAAAAATATTTCCATATTTGTGAAAAAGGAGAAAAATTGATTCATGTAACTATACGTCCACCAAGTGTTTGTGAAAATTCTTAAAAGAGATGGGGCAAAATAAAGGTGATGGGTGAATGGAAAAAGTGTAATTTGGTTGTTGGAAATTGATTTTAAATGTATAATGTAGTGTATTAAAGCGCTTAGAGAGGTTAGTCACTATTCCCAAATAGTTCCTACCCATACCTTAGCCTACATTACAACCTGAAAAAGTCCTAATTGATCCTAAGCTTTACATTTTGATATTAGTAGAGAATTACACTAAGGTCAAGCCTATGGTTCATTGTGTGTACTTGTGAATTCCTTGTGAGAGTAAGCGTAATTTGATTCTTGTACCCATCATGTTATAAATTGCTTAATTGTGAGTGATTATGGGTAACTCTCTTGTTGTGAGGGGCATATGTTTGATGAATGTGGGTGATTTTTATAATTTCCTTGATTGATAAATGTGTATGATTTTGCCACTAGGTGTGTCAATTCTTGAGGCTAGTATGTTTTGAAGTAGTGTTCATAAGCTTTCAATTGTGTAAATAACATGCTTAGTGTAGTAACTTGCATTCTATTTAGTCATTATAGTACTAGATTGAGCGTCTTGCATTTAGTAGAAGTGTGGAGTCTCCTGAGTTGATGATGATTATAGTTAAGAGTTGTTTGAGGACGAACAAGGCTTTAAGTGTGAGGTGGTAATGTTGGGTGTATTTATGCATTCTAGTGTCACTATTCTAGCCTTTTTAGCCTTATTTTGAGGATGATTCTATGATATATGGATTGATAATGATATAAATGTGTATCAAAGTTTTAAATCATGTGTTTATAAGGTTCAAAGTGAATTCCAAGCAAGTTGGTACTTCAAAGAGTCAATTATAGTTCAATAGAGAAAACTAGTCTTTCTAGCTTATGTCAGTTGCTTGTCTAGTCTATCTTGTTGGATTATATTATGTTTTAAGTGTTCCTTATATTTTTAATGATTTTATTATATGTGGAAAAAAAATTTATAAGTGTACAAAGTTCAATTGATCCAAGGAAAGAGTGGAAACTTGAAGTGAAAGATCATGGAATTTAACCTAGTCTAAGCTCTTGTTTTTTATTCGTCGTTATGCATATAGTGTTGTTTGTACCTCTAATTCGTGTTGTTTTTTCTTGTAGGATCCTTTATGAGATTAATATTATGATATATGGATGATATAAATTCTGTAAAATCATTGGAAATACACCACAAGACAAGGGATGAAAGGAGGAAGGACCAACACTTAACCAAAATTCGGAGGACAACTTCCAGTAGCACTATGAGATTTGTGTGCATCGTAAGATCTATTACTATGGAATATAGGGTGTGTATCATGCTCCATTCCATAGTAATATAGGTTACGATGCATGGTCTACTCCACCCCTGGTCGTTTCAAGCTAAATCAACTTCTACACGAACTTGGCTTACCCTTATGCTATAAATACATATTGTATCACGTTTTTAGTGTCACTATTCTAGCCTTTTAAGCCTTATTTTGAGGATGATTCTATGATATATGGGTTGATAATGATATAAATGTGTATCAAAGTATTAAATCATGTGTTTATAAGGTTCAAAGTTAATTCCAAGCAAGTTGGTACTTCAAAGAGTCAATTAGAGTTCAATAGAGAAAACTAGTCTTTCTAGCTTGTGTCAGTTGCTTATCTAGTCTATCTTGTTGGATTATATTGTTTTTTAAGTGTTCCTTGTAGTTTTAATGATTTTATTATATGTGAAACAACTTGTTATAAGTGTAAAATTTTCAATTGAGCAAAGGAAAGAGTGGAAACTTGAAGTGAAAGATCATGGAATTTAACCTAGTCTAAGCTCTTGTTTTTATTCGTCGTTATGCATATAGTGTTGTTTGTACCTCTAATTCGTGTGGTGTGTTCTTGTAGGATAATTTTTGAGATTAATATGATGATATATTTATGATATAAAGTCAGTAAAATCATTGGAAATACACCACAAGACAGGGGATGAAAGGAGGAAGGACCAACACTTAACCAAAATTCGGAGGACAACTTCCAGTAGCACTATGCGATTTGTGTGCGTCGCATGATCTATTGGAATAGAGGGTTTGTTTCATGCTCCATTCCATAGGAATATAGGGTATTATTCAGGGTCTACTCCACCCCTGGTCGTTTCAAGCTAAATCAACTTCTACACGGACTTGGCTTACCCTTATGCTATAAATACATGTTGTATCACGTTTTTAAATATCTTTGGACATATTTTGGAGATCAAAGTACTGCTACAAATTCATAATTAGGTTTTTATTAATTTTATTTAGTTCATTCATGTTTTTATTAATTAATTACAACCTTGTGATTATAATTATGACTATGTGTGGCTAAACGTCCTTTTCCAGGGTTGAAGCCAAGAACATGTTTACTTTTGTTATGAATTAAGTTTATTTAACTTTGCTTATCACTATTGGTTGTGTGTTCATCTTTGATTTAACTATTTTAAGAATTCATTACCCTTAGAATATATCAATTGTGTACCTTTTGATCTCAGGAGAGAGAATAGGGGATAGAATAAGGAGATGAACGAAGTTTGGGTTTTTATTCTTTTATGAAATAAAGAATTGAACTTAGCATCTAGGACAGGGATGTACTTAGGAGCCTAACTTGATTCAAACGTTGGATGATAGCTTAAATAACCTAATTGGATCATTACATCCCCGTTCAATGATGTAGTTGTAAGGTTCAACTTAGGTAAAGGATTAGAGGTTGGGAAACCATAATCATGCAAATAACCTTACGAATCTACAACCAAGATAAGCAAGTTAATGAATGAAGTTCAATAACACAGTATGATTGTTCGAAAGTGCTTCAACCCTGGGTTCTCTCTTATTGATTGTTTCAAGATCTTTACATTACACATTGTTTACTTTTCTCTAGTTACAAATTCCAAACTCTCTTTTTAGTTACGCTTGCATCAGCTGGATCTAAATTGTTAACTAAAATAGAATCATTGCCAAATCAAGTCTCTGTAGGATCGATACTTGGCTTCTTGAAGGACACTTTACTACTTGATAAGACTACGTACACTTGCATGCGCACTTGGGTGTTGTCAAAGCCTGAAGCCTTAAAGATACAATTTCACTAGAATGGCTACGACAAAGCAACATACAACTCGTAAGGAGACCTCAGGAGTCGTAATGATAGCCGGCATATTTTTTCTATTCAGTTTTTATTAGGATTTCTTTATTGTTTTGAGATACTATAAATACCCTAGGGTTATGCTTTTATTACGTTACGCGCTTTTACCTTATTTTGAGAGATTTTTACTTACTTTGAGGATTGATACAATTGTCTTGGATTTTTAGTTTCGGATTCAATTAGATATTTTGGATTTTACTCTTTTATATTGTGTAATTAATTATCTGCATTTTTTATTGATTATCAACGATTGTTGCATGAATATGAGAAGCTAATTTCCTTTACTAGGGTTGTGAGAACTGATGTCGCCCAATCTACCCTTCCTTAGAAGGATAAAGTGGTCGCTATCAAATATAGTAACCCAACTAGATTGGGGTGGATCCCATAGGGAACAGACCGAAAATCCTTCTCAAAATTATTGAAATCACCAGCTAATGCGGGAAAGTAAAGAGAGGGGATTTGATGAAATAGTAAAAGGGAAAAAATTGGTTGCTCTTGGTTGTAAACAATCAAAGATGAACACTAGGCTTATGTTCCCCCTAGATTCTAACTCCGTAGATTTATTGTGCACTATCGAACTATTTCGATACCTTGCATCCAGAATATGATAAGTTATGTACCATTAACCGACTTGTGAATGCATTGATTGATTTTTCCCTTTACCTTTTGAGTCTCAGGATGTCTCCTTACTAACCCTTATCTTGGATCTCAGTTAACAATTACTTTTGAGTCTCTAGTTAATTAGACGAGGGTTGATAGCCTTGAATTAGCTTTTTAAGATACCAATTTGGCCTTAATCTGCTATCAGTGTGAAAATTTATGGTCAAAATACTGAAGCACTATCAAAGATGCCCAGCTTATGACTCGTAATGTCTCATTACGAGTTGTTAGGAGGGAGTTGTAAGCTGGGTAGTAAAGGCTGAAAATGGTTTTCTGACTACGACTAAAGCCACGACTCGTAGCCAGACCTTACGAGTCATGATCTAAGTCGTTGGGATGGTTTCCAAACATTTTCTAGATGATTCGTGGGATTTTTTTATCTTTCCCACTCTTTTATTTCACTCGTTATCACTTGAACCTTGCATTTCATAGCTTTATATACTGGTCTCCTTACGATTGGTCACTGCGAGTCTTAGTCTGATCTTACGACTCGTAGTCCTCCATAACTTCAATGCTAGACCTTGGCATAGCTCACTGGTCTCCTTACGAGTGCTCCCAACGACCCGTAGCCACTTCTTTTTAGTCGTATTCAACCTTTACTTAGTGGCTCAAATTCACTTTTTCTTCGGGTATCCTAACGATTCAGGCTACGAGTCATAAGGTGACTTGACGAATCATAGATTGACCAGTACTTTGCCCTTTTTTAGAACTTTTCTTTCTTCTTTTTAGTCCAACACCACTATTACTTATTTTACCTATACAATCACACAGAACCACATCATATCCAACAAAATTGCCTATGTCTAAGCAAAAATTCCTTGTTTTAGGCATCGAATGTGTCATGTTTCTATGGCACATTAACACCCTCAACTTAGAACATTGCATGTCTTCAGGCAACAAAACATAATAAAATAATACGACAATGCTTAACCAGGAGAAACCTAATATACCTATGGCAGTCAATCATCAATTTTAGCTCAAGATCTTTACCCTCTCCAAGATCAACATCTTAAAACCAACTCAGTGTGTTAATGAAGCACAAAAATATGACACAAAAGGAATCAAGCTATGGCATTACATTAGCAACAAACAACCATGCATATACACAAGTTACACTACCTAAACAAGTAAGAAGATAGCAATACAACATATATGCCCTCACAACCAAAAAGTCTCACTCACTCATATGAAATAATGCATGTCAATGCAGGGACGGTTAAGAGACACTCACAAAAGAAATTTCAATCAATGCATGTCAAATATCATAGGCTTGCCCTTATTTTCTTTACCTTAGCTTTCAAACAGTCAAGTTAGGATCACTATAGGACTTTTCTCGGCTTGTAATATTGGCTTAGAGATGGTATGATACATATGGATATATTTAGTGACTAAGCCTCCTTGGAACTACACTTACTTTGGGGTCCAGACTTTAACCGATTTCCTTTAATTTCTCCCTTTTATTCTTTATTGCACATTCAGGTTGGGTATGGTTTCTTTTGTTCATTCTTTTTTTTTATTTATTTTTGCTTTTCTTTTGCTACCACACCCATCACTAAATTTTTTTTCTTTTATTTCTTCCTTCTTCATACCTATTTTACATTACGCACCCCTATGATAGCCACCCTCAACTTAGGTGATTTTCTTGAGTTGAGGTGCACAATGTCCAAGGAGGACCAGGGACAAAATAGGTTCATTGTAACTTGAATGGGAAGGTGAAAGGTGAAAACAAAGAAATAGACCATAAGGCTCAAAACAGGGATCAAGGAATAAATTTCCACATGGAAGGTCATTTTAGGCTACAAGTGGACTAAAATTAAAAATGGCCTATGATCCCTTCTTAACCGACTATCCTAAAACTTAGGCAATACTAACCGGAAAAGTTCTGAATTCAACACATAAAGGGAACTATGTAGCATCTCACACACACATGGCACAGAGTCATGTCACAAGCTACTACCTATTCAGTTCATGCACAAGTTAGCTATGATTATCATATTCCTAATTCTAATACCATAACAAGATTCACAATAGTAGTATATATATACATATCATATAGTTCAAAAATAGATAATTGGAGAGGTATTATCATTTATCTCAAAAATCAACAAAAATATGTCAACTGCCCTAGATACTTATTTTTCTCCTAGTCAACCATAAAATATCACGAAACAAAACACGATACGCCTAAACATGTCAGTTCTACTAGGACTAGGACTCCGGGGAAAAGAGGCACAGTAACTAACCCCAAAAGGATATCAAGAACCACAAGTAGCCCCACCCTCAACTTAAAATCATGCATTATCCCCAATGCATCAAACCACTACAAAATAAGAGAGTTTGGAACATACTTGTGGCACCATAGGTGCGGAGATATGAAATTAATCACGAATACAAATACAAATAATAAAATACCTTAGGTTGCCTCCCAAGCAGCGCGTAATTTCACGTCACGGCATGACGAGGATTGGTTGGGTACTCAGACTTCCCCAACAAACCCATGGGTACCTTGATTACTCAGACTTCATCAAGGTATCCCAAGAGTTGGCCTCCAGTTTTCTCTTTCCACTTTGAACTTATAAATTGCATCCCTAATTGTTTTTTTGATTTCCCATTATGCAGATGGAGCGGAGGTATAAAATAAAGGATCCAAGAAATAGATGTGGCATGTTGTACTTATTGGCCCTTATGTGAGGAATGTATTTCTTTGATTCTGACTCTTCCAATTCAAGAATATAGACATATGTTTCCTCCTCCTTGCACTCTTCTTCAGGCTCGGATGGCTCGACCAAGATCTGACTATCCAAGCATAATGCGGAAAAATGCTTAGAATGAGGTCCAATATGCCCCAATTCATGATTTTCAGTCTTTTTTACATCCTCATATAACTCTAGTATACTCTCCTTAAGAGTGACACTATCCACAAGAGTATGAGAAATTTTTGACTCCTCCAATTTTAGCTCCTCAAGATGGCTTCTCAGAATTTTTCCAGTCTCACACCACCCATAACTAGGTTGTTGGGCATTACACGCAATAGTTTTTGCATCCAACTCTACTCGTAAGTGGTAGATATCCAAGACAAATATATCAACCTTTTGATACGATCTTGATTTCCTTTTGCCAGGAGCGCCAACGCGTCAAACATGCTCTCATTATGTTCCAACAATATATTTATCATACTCCTGCAGTAATGCATCATATCAAAAGAAAGAGGATCAATAAATAAAGAGTCATTATCACTCCATACTTCCTCTAGACAGGTTGTCATCTCAAGAAGAGTAGGAAATAAAACAAAAGAATATAAAACCTGATAACTCCAACAACTTCAATCAAGACTCCGGAACTATATTCCCCGGCAATAACGCCAAAATTTGATGTCTCTCAAACTACCCTTCCTTAGAAGGATAAAGCAGCCACTATCAAATATAGTAACCCAACTAGATTGGGGTGGATCCCATAGGGAATAAGCCGAAAATCCCTCTTAAACTTATTGAAATCACTAGACAATGCAGGGAAGTAAAGAAAGGGGATTTGATGAAATAGTAAAAAGAAAAAGAATTGGTTGCTCTTGGTTGTAAACAATCAAAGACGAACGCTAGGCTTATATTCCCCCTAGCTTCTAACTCCGTAGATTTATCGTGCACTGTCAAACTATTCTGATACCTTGCATCCAGAATTTGATAAGTTATGTACCATCAACCATCTTGTGAATGCATTGATAGATTTCGCAGTTTACCTTTTGAGTCTTAGGATGTCGCCTTACTAACCCTTATCCTGGATCCCAGTTAACAATTACTTTTGAGTCTCTAGTAAATTAGACAAGGGTTGATAGCATCAAATCACTGTTGTAATTTTTTTTCCTAATCTCGACCTCTTTTTGTAAGTAAGTAGTGAATACAGGCGGGTTCATAACATTTGCAACTGTTAAGAAGACAATTAAAGCTAAGGAAATTACTATACATGCAAGAATCTTTATCTTATAACAACTTGGCACTTCTTCTACTTTATTAATCTGCCAGGGTTCCCACAACCCTACCTAAGGGAATTAGCTATTCATAGTGGTGAGATCAATCATGGAATCCACAGACAAAATTATAAAATCAATCTCATAATAATGAAAGAATAAATCCCAAAGTCTTAAATTGTGTAACAACCCAAGAACAACAAGATGTATTTTAACTTGGCCCCAATGGGCCTCCTTCTGAATCAATCAATATGTGAATGAATAATGAATGTATGAATGAATTAAACAAAACCTAAAGGATATTTATAGATTACAAGAAACCCTAGAAATCAAATCCTAATTAAAAAAAAAAAACTTATTTACCCATACATACTAGGACTTAAAAACATCATAGGAGTGTATTTGGGATACAGGGATGTGACACCCCAAAGATCCAACGATGATAACTTTTGGTGTACTTAAAAATTTTTATCTCAAGACCCACCATTAGATAGATAATTGAATTAGCTTCTAGCGATACCAATTTTGCTTAGTCCGATATCGGGGTGAAAAGTTATGGCCAAAATACTGAAGCACTGTCAAAGCTGCCCAGCATACGACTCGTAATGTCTCATTACGGGTTGTTAGGAGGGAATCATAAGCTAGGTAGTAAGGGCTAAAAATAGGCTTCTGACTATGACTCAAGTAACGACTGTAGACAGACCTTACGATTTGTGACCTAAGTCATTGGAACGGCTTCCAAACGTTTTCTAGACGATTCCTAAGGGATTTTTTTGGTCTTTACCATTCTTTTATTTTACTCGTTATCACTTGAACCTTGCACTTCAGATCTTTACGTACTATTCTCCTTACGATTGGTCACTACGAGTCGTAGTCTGATCTTACGACTCGTAGTCTTCCATAACTTCAATGCTAGACCTTGGCATAGCTCACTGGTCTCCTTACGAGTGCTCCCAATGACCCGTAGCCACTTCTTAGAGTCGTATTCAACCTTTACTTAGTGTCTCAGATTCACTTTTTCTTATGGTATCCTGACGAGTCAGGCTACGAGTCATAAGGTGACTTGCCGACTCGTAGCTTGACCAGCACTTTGTCCTTTTTAGAACTTTTCTTTCTTCTTTTTAGTCCAACACCATACTACTTATTTTACCTGCACAATCACACAAAACCACATCATATCCAACAAAATTGCCTAATTCCAAGCATAAATTCCTTGCTTTAGGCATCGAACGTGCCATGTTTCCATGGAACATCAGGCACCCTAGCGGAGTAGCTAAGTATGGGAAGTAGGAGATTCATCTATTCAACTTTCGTTTGCATGTATTGTAATCTTTTCATATTTATTGAACCCAAGCTGCAGAGGCTTGGGGATTACCTGTATTCGAGAACATCCTCACAAGGGAGCTCAAGATTGTGAAAAGGAGATTACAATAGTGATTCGAGGCTACCAACCCTTGTCTAATCAACTCGAGACTCAAAAGGTGAGAATTTTACTGAGGTTATAGACAAGGGACAACAAAGAAACACCCTGAGACTCACAAGGTAAAGGGTGATATCTATCAATGCGTTCACAAGACGATTGATAGTACATAGCTTGTCAACTTTGCATGCAGAGCAGAAGGGTTAGGTGGCTTGAATACAAGAATCTTACGTAGTTGTGAAGCCAAGGGGAACACAGTCCTAGTGTTCGTCTTCTATTGTTTACAAACTCAAACGTTCAAGTTCTGTTACTTGTTACTTTTGACTTCAGATTCCCCCATTTACTCTTTCACATTGCTCGTGGATTTCATCAAGTTTGAGATACTATTTAATGTTTTACCTGTGGGTTCGACCCCAACCTGGTTTGGGTTACTATATTTGACATCGACTGCAGCATACTTCTTTAGAGGTTAGTCTTTAGGCGACATCATAAATTTCGTTATCCTTACAGATACCAACTTTGTCATGATCCAAATGGTCCATGAGTGGAACCCACACTAATCTTTCTGTAGGGGAACCATCTAACTGAACCATTATCCAATCACTTCGTCAATACTAAGACAAAGTTATCATAAATCAACTTAATAATAAAAATCTAAAACTAATCATAATTAATGCAAAAATCAAACAAAATACCTATTAAAATTCTCAAAACCTGAAAGTCATCATACAAGAACTTCTAAAATAAAATCATGTCTAAAAGAGATATCCATAATAAAGAAAATAAAGAATGTGTCATTGCCCGAAAGATGGACAAAAACTAATATAGTGATCCACGACAGCCTGGAGATGGAGTGTTCACCCTTGGATCGAAGTCTGTTATCAAACGCTAGAGATAAGGTTGTGTCTGAGTCTTTGGAATACTTTCTGCAACTCAACAAAAGAAGAGTACATGGTAGTATCAGTGCAAGCCACTATGCAGTGGCAGGTATCATAGGCCAATCCAATGTAATAGCATGTATACAACATAACTCAAATAACAAGTAGACAAGCATCAACACATAACAAGTATTCAATGAATCAACAATCATGTCAATGACGATCCAAACAGTGATTACAAATGAGTCACGTAATCATCAAGAGTATCAATCATATCATGTACCACAAAATCAACACTAGTTTGTACACACATGCTAAGGGACTTATTTCTGCCCAGCTAGTCATGACCGGCAGGGGATGGTCTAAGTTTATGTATCGTACCGGCGTGGTAACCAATCCTCCATAAATAAGTAATATCAACATTCATATCCATACCGATGTGGTACCCAATCCTCCATACTCATAGTATATACATTTTATCAATTTCACTATCATCCCTCAGGATACAACACGTACCAAATTTACAAGTACACTTATAATCATAAGGCAATTCAATCAAGTTTAATTTCTTTAGTTATTTATACAAGTGTCAACAATCCAAATATCACCAAATTTAAGTGTATCCGAATACCAATCAACAAGCATTCAATTTAGGAGCATATATACAATTATATTGAGTCTAAACTCCAATTAAACCATAACCTACCCCAACCAATGAATCCAAATCTGGTTAGTTCGCAAGCACCTTGCCCTTCCTCAAAATTTCTGAACGTTCAAAATCTGTTCCAATATATAATCCCCATAAAGATACAAATCTAATGACACTCATTTTATAAATTCTTACTCTAAAAATTTTAGACCTAAAACCTAAGTTTATTACAATTATATTGCGGGAGGATAAAATCCTATTGAAACCATGAATTTTCTGTAGCAAACCGCGAAGCAGTAGCTACGCTCTAATATCCTAGAGCCACTAATCAAACCAAAATCCTCAATATACTTATCATAATGACCTTATGATAGAAAATAATTGCATTAGTTTTACATGTGACCTTATTAACCTAACCAAATTACACCCAAGCATTATTACTTCTTGTACAGTAACGATTTGACCACAATTCCACCTATTAGCACTACTAATGATTAGCCTTCAATCGACGTCATCACTAGCTCGTTATTGGTTCATTAATTTAATCTAAAGCCAATGGTTACAGAGGTTTACATTTCATGCCAACAATAATAAATTTTCTAATATGGCACTATATAAATTAATTCTTCAAATTCAAACCTGAAGCTAGGTTCTATGGTGTCTTCTCTTCGAAACTGCGAAATGGGAAATCAGAGCTGCTAACGTGTTATGCTAAATCCTACCCACTTAAATTTTCTTTTAGTGACCACATAAGTAAATAAATTGGGGTTTTGACCCAATAAAATACTATTACCTAATCATCTAAAATAGCCAAAACTTTTAATAAATCCTCAAAATTTTATTTGAAACTCCACAAAAAAAAAACATGTATTTGACTAAAAAGTACAATCTGAATCTATTGGAATTACTAAAACACTAATCCGAGGTCATTTTGACCGAAGATTGACCGTGATCCAACTAATGACTTAAAAATCAATAATCCAACTAATAACTCAAATAACTTTTAAACACCTCATGAATCGGTACTATCCATCACCTAAGTCATAAATCACGTATACAAACTATGGAGAAAGCTAAAATGAAAAAGACAAGTAAAATTCACAAAACGACTTGTGGAATCGTTACCTAAAAAGATTATAAGTAATGCTCATCACCAAGGTATGTTGTTCATGCTTTATTTAACTTTTTAATTATTTAATTATAATTTATAATTAACATTATATTTATGTTTTATCACATATATAACCGCCATGGATAAAAAGATTATAGACAATGCTCATCTAATTTTTTAAAATAACTATCAAGGATTTTGTTCAAGCTTTATTTAAATTTTATTTATTTTATTGTTATTTGATTAACATTATATTTATTTTTTGTCATAGATATACATAAGGAAGTTGAAGTTTCTCCAAAATATGATGTATATAAATATTTCAAAAATACGGAATGAGTTTTTGAGAAATCAACAAGTTCAATGGAGACTCGAAGTATATAAAGGAGATTTATCATATTACTTGTGTAAAGAATGAATGTAAATATATTTCATTGTATACAAATATTATTGTATCACATTTTCTTTTATCTTAATTATTTTTCTTTAAGCATAAAGACGACTATGGAACATACTATATTACATTTACATATTTACTTAGAATGTAACATTGGATAGTTATTTCGTGTGGGGTGTAGTGGAGAAGGAGGGTGGGGGAAGGGGCGGGGGGATAGACCAATGAAAATCTAGGAAGAAGCTAACATTTAGCTGGGAAGGATTCAAGAAATTGAAGGAAATTGTTAATCTTTTATCTTTATGTGTTCGTATAAAAGGTATGAGATTTTTGCAAAATTTTACAAGAATAAAATGAACAAGAAAACATAATTTAAATTAAAAATTTTGTTCGAAATAAGAAAGAAGAAAGTTCAACTACTTATAGCACGTAACTCAAAAGAAAAAAAATAATTCAAATTCAAATTATAGAAAAATAATTGAATACAGTAGACGAAAATGTGCATAGATGGGGGAGTGGGGAGATGATATTTTAAACTAATTTTTAAATATAATGAAGTAATTAGATCATGCACATATTAATATCCATAAATTTTAAATTAAAGAGACGTGAATAACATAATAAAACTAAAACCATACAAAAAATTCATTAAATATATCTATTTTAGATTAATAAGTTTATGATTGTATTAAACCAAGTATTAACCTAATGAAGATTCATATTAACAATCTAAAATTTTAAAATAGTGAACAATATAATAAAGAAAAATATGAAACATAAAAGATTTTTGATAATTATATGATTCATAGTTTTTTTTTTTCAATATAAGTTTGGTTATGGGGTTGTGATGGTGTTGGGGTGGGTGGAGTGGGGTGGGGCGGGGGAGTGGTTGGACTTGGGAGTGTAAATTTTATTGAGGAACAATATGATTATTGGATTTTTAAAATAATATGATTTAACATATTCGAAAAAGACATTGCAATTTGAAATGATTTAGAAATAATAATCCAATAATTTATTAAAAGAAGATTAGTTTGTTATCCTTTATTATTCTTACTTTTTTCAAATATTGTTGTTGTTGTTGTTTCATTGATTTCAAATATTTATCTCAATTCAAATATAAAGATTATTATATAAATAAACATTATATATATATGAAAAAAGTAAGGATAAGAAAGAATAATAAACTAATCTTCTTTTAACAAATTAATATGATATTTAAATTTGAATTGAAATGAAGTTCTAACTTCTTAGTCTCTCTTATATATACTCCTATTAGTGCTATTCAGCTCGTGCTAACCCCGGGCCACAAATTAATATTAAAAATTGAACTTATAATTTGCCCCCCTGCACTTAATGTATTAAATTATTGAAATAGTAATTCGACAATCATATTGTATAATATTTGTATACTTTATATTATCGCTATTCTTGGCACAAAATTACATATTATGATTTTAACTTTTTTTAATATAAATATTAATCCATAAGTTTATATTTTTTTAAAAAAAATCTATAATTTTAAATTTTGCAAAAATAGACTCATGTTTGACGTAAAAATATTGTCATCAAAGAATAGGTAGTTACTACTATTGTTGATTTGTCATATCAATGAAGCTTTGTAAAATTATGTGTATTTATTTATAAAGAAACATGAAAAAAATATAATTTATTAATTTGGTGGCTTGCAATATTTTTATGTGTTATCTATGAACTCTGATTTATAACTCATGTAAGATTGTATAAGAGTTTGGAAAGCTTTAATGCTCCCTTCATCCCAAAATAAGTGTTACCTTAGGGATTCGAGACAAAGATTAGTTTTGTTTCCAACTAATCTATTTATAAAGGTCCAAGTAAAAATGATCATTAAATAATGAATGAAGACAAAAATAATAATGTGTAAGTAGAGTAATAGACATATGCAGAAATTATATTGCATAAAAATTTTTGTGAGGATCACCAATCCTATCTTATTCTCTCTTATATATAAACTAGTTTTATAAGGCTCATGCTAAGTCCTGACCCAAAATCAAGTAATTTAATATTTTATATAACAATATGATTAAATAAATAAAATAATTACAACTTGCAACAATCATAAATTGAAAAACATTAATATTTTTATGAGTTATTGAACATATATTCCATACCTATAAATAGAAATATATTTCTTAAAATATTTATTAAGTCTCAATTTTATTCAAAATTCCACGTGGCGAGAATTTAAGTTAGTAAATACAGTAATTTAAGCTTAATTTTACTTTAAATTAAGGAAAAAAACTGAATTCATCAAAATGAACCTGGAGAATCTATTAGTTCTTTGTATTTAGTTTATGCCTAAGAATATTAATTCACTATTAATCAAAAAAGATATTTTAAAAATAATCTGATCTTAACTGATATCACTACCTTCATTTTTAACTTTATCAATAATTTCAACTTTCAATATTTGAATATTTTATTGATAATTTCAAAAGCAAGATAAAATTGTCCATACGAAAAATTCTATTCAATTCATAAAAAGTAATTAGGAAATATTGAGAACCATACTCAGTTCATGAGAAATAAAAATAGTTTTAGACAATTAGTTAAAAGATTTACTGATTAGTTAAACAACAGCGAAATCTACATGATTCAGTTGATTATCAGCCTAAACTCTCACCTTATTGGTAGGGCTGGGCATTCGATTTGTTCGGTTTGATTGTTTAATATCGGTTCGATTTATTGGTTTTTAGATTGGCAAATATGACAGTCGTAATCAAATCGAAATAAATTCGATTTGGTTCATTTTTACAAATTCGATTTAGTTATTTCAGACTTTTATTTCGATTTTGAATATTAAAGTGGAGAGCCTCTCTTTTTCATGACTGAGCATTTAAAATTGATAATTTTCTTTAGAAAAATAATTTTATTTTCAAGCTTATTTTTCATTCCTAAATATAAATAACTATAAATAATTCAATATGAATGAAAAAAATTGAAAATAATTCAACATAGATGAAAATTTTTATCGGATTAGACATATTTTGAAGGCTGATTGGTCACCGGAATAAATAGTCGGAAAAGTGTTTGATTGTCGCCGCCGAAAACTGACCTGGCTGATTGATTACCTCTATCGGTCAGTTGAAATTTATCATATTGATCGTCGGTCCACAGTGGTCGCCGAAAATACCACAGTCGACAGTCCACAATGGTGGTCGTCAAGAAAATCAAAGACGGAAACACCAAAATCGGCAGTCCACACTGGTCTCATCTCGCCGGCGGTATAGTTGTGTCGTGACTACTGAATACTGACTTGTGACTTGTGAGTTCTCAGTAATATTGTATATGGCGTATTACAATTAAGATAGGGATTTATCATTTGGGGACTAGGGTTGCTAAAAGCTTATCATATATTTTTATATTAAATATATATATATATATTATATATATATATATAATAATATATATATATAGTATTAATTATTTATATAATTTTGGTTTTTTGATTTATTCGAATTTTTTTTTTTTGAAAAATCAAAAACCAAACCGTTTAATCGAATTTCAAAAATTGAAAATCGAAATCGATCCGTAAAATCGAAAAACCGAAACCAAAATTTAATTTTGATTTGATTTTTTAATTTTTTCGATTTGAACCAAAATATGCCTAGCCCTACTTATTGATGAAGGTTTCATTTCCCACTTTATAATTTCCTCCCTATTTTCTATTTAAAAAAAAAATAGTTAAACAATTAAAAATTCAAGAAAAAACTCAATAATAATTTCTCATATTATATGATGACACACCACATATAAAGTCTCATTTGAAAAACAAAGAAATAAAGTAGTTTTATCTTTATTAGTTACATGCCATAATTTTAGTGGATTAACAAATTTATTGAAATTACTAAATAGTCTTATGAGGACTACGTCATTTGGCTCGTGCGAAGCCCGAGCCCAAACTACATTAACATTTTATATTTATAAATTTTTTTTGTTCATGTAACATTATAATATTAGTTGAAAGTAGTTCAATAATCTCTCAATATTTTTAAAATGTTAAATCATATATTTGTTTAATTTCTCATGTCCAGTTTCTTTTTTGTTCGTTTATAAAAGAATATCTTGTTCCTTTTTTTTTCAGACTCTTTTAATTTATCTTTTTTCATATGACATGTCCAATACCACAAGATTAAAGGATATTTTGTTTTTTTTCACATATATCTTCAATTTAATATCACAAAATTTAAAAATCTTTATCACGCATTTAAACTTCGGACTAAGTCAAAATAAGGCAAACAAGTTTAAATGAACGAAGTAAAAGTTTTTGTAAGTTAAAAAACAACATTTTTAAAATACATTTTAGATTTTCTTTTAATTTCAAACAAATGTAGACACTAAAATTATTCTCCTTTTTATTTTACTGATTTTTTTTAAATTAAAGATTTTAACAATCTAAAATGATTGTTGTTTTATGTTGAATTACCTTCATTATCTTTTTTCTCAATTAAATTTACTGACTAACCCATTTTATTTTTAAGAAATACAATATTTAAGTAATAAAAAAAATATTTAATGCTGTAAATTATTGTATGATTACGTCAACAAAGTTAATTTATAGATAAAGATAACATTAATAGTTGAAAGTCTAACTTAGCAAAATACTTTTGTAGATGTTCTTTCAATGGGTGAAATCTTACAAAATTATTAAAACTTTCATTAGAGAGAAAATAGATTTTAAAAAGCTAGGTGTTATCTCTTAATATTTTTTTCATATAAAAAAAATCATGAAATTTTTTAGTTAATTTTTAATTTAATTGAATAAATATATCTTTTATGGTGTCAATATCACTTTTATTATGACTCATTACTTTTTATATAGCATTTTAAATGTCAATATAATTATTTAAAATTATAAAAATAAAAATGTTTTTTAGTTATTATATAATTGCAAGTGAAGTAATATTGAACTAAATCAAGGATAATATAAAGAAAAAAGGAGAAAAAATAAATTAATATGAAATTTAATAAGTTAAAAACATGTCAAAAGATACATTTAGAAAAAGAAACCTTTTAAAGTAATTGATAAACATTAGTTGCAATCTAACTAAAGATGACAAAATATTTAGATAAGCATTAGTTAAAATCCAACTAAGTACTACCAAATCGTTGGATTCTCCCTTATTAGATATTATATAAGTACTATTTCATCAGGTTGTTCTAAGCCCAGGTACAAACTTAAGATATAAAAAAAAAAAGAATTTTAAAAAAAATTATTTTGTACAAAAGAAAGTATTACTGGAGATTTAGAATATATCAAAAGGCCACAAGTAATTCAATATTTTATAAAATAACATGATATTTTATAAAATAACATGATAATATTTTAATAAGTATAATTTAATAATAAAAAAATATAGAAAATATTGATATTTTAATGAATTTGCAGGTATGTAATTTCTCAGTTATTGATTGAAATAATTTTTTTTAATATTTATTGTTTTATGTTCACCTATAATTTCATGTGACAAGATTTTTTGCAAATTCATTTTTTCATCTAAAACAACAAAAAATTTCAATGACTTCAAATATATATAAAAATTGTTACAATCTTAATTTAGAAGATTTAGACAGACTAACTTAATAGTGATCTATAAGGATATTAAATAATAATTAAATTACATTAATAAATTATTTCATTCGGTCCATTTACTTGTCGTGATTATTTTTTACACGGCCTTTAAAAGAGTGTTCTATTCATCCTATTTTAATTATTGTTTTTATCTTTTTTCATGTCCGCCCAAGAAAAATGAAAAGGCAATGTACTATTTATTATTGATCAAGTTACCATATTTATTATATTCTTTTTAAGAATTGAGCAATATTGATATAAGGATATAGTTGGAAATTATTACTTACTTTAATCTAATATGAAAAGTTATTTTTGAATAATTTTTTTTGAGCAAAAGTGACTATTAATTTAAAGTGGAGGGAATTTTAATTAAAAGGTAATCTATTAAGTGGCTAGAAGAGACCAATCACAAATACACAAGTGTGAATAGTCTTAACTAAAAGAATAAAGGCAAAAATGAAAACATTTAACAAAAGAACATCATCAATTGTCATGTGTATTCTTTTAATTCACTTAGCCAAAAAAAGAGAAATACCTAAAATGCCCCTGTGAGGACTACCAAAAATTGAGATCCGCCCTTGTATATAGTAAACTAAATGATGTATCTTGTGCTATTAGATGATGTATCCTGTGTTATGCACGGGTCTATATTTTCTTTATTTAATAATATTTCATGATTTGTTGTCAATTAAATATCTTATAAACCTTTTAAAATGACAAAAATATAAATATGCTTTTTGTGTTATGACAAAAAAGAGACAGATTTTCATATATATATTTTTTTCATTATGTTTATTTATTTTTTATTTCTTTGAGATCTTAGTAATATCTCAGAATTCTCAATCACTTTGTAATAATACTTATCAAATTTGACACTTTACATGATAATTTACAGTACGTTAATTTTTAACCCAATTTATATTATTACTATATAGGTTTTAAACTTTTTATTTTATTTTTAAAAAGGTTGCACACAACTAAATTTTAAAATTGATCAAATTGTCCTAAAAATATTATTTGTAATATAATTTCTTATTAAATTTAAAATATATAGCTATACTTCTTTAGTATTTTTAATTATTTTAAAACTTTTAGTTCCTTTATAATAGAAATTATTTATCTTTCATAGTTTTCTCTCATTTCGTTTCTTTGTTTATTGAAAGAATTCTTAATTATATACTTATGTATTTTGAATTTATGTAACATTGAATTTTTAGTGAATCAGAAAAAGCATCAAACTAAATTTGATCATAGATGTAGTAGTATACTCCTACATAATGATACTTTTCATGCTACATATATGAAATGACTATATATTTTTCAAACAAAAAAAATTCAAATTATTTTCAAGTAGTGTATTAAAGAGGGAGGTCCTTTCATAGATAATTTGAGAGTATTTCAATATTTTATTACCAGAAAACAACTTGGAATAAAATTTTATAATCATTTTGATTGGATAATTGCATAAATGCAACAATTGAAATTCAAAACTTGTTAAAATGATATTAATTTAAAGTAGTATAATAAACATTAAATTGTAAATTATTTTGAGAATTTTCTTTTGGGTTATATAGCTAAGGTGAGAAGTAGTGCATTTTAAAGAAGGGAGAAAAGATTGAATGAAAAATGGGCCCCACAAAAAAAATGGATTTTGAATAATGAATTTGTATTGTGAAATGACTATAATGCCCTTGTTCGTACCATAACTCACTCTTTTATATAATAATAAATAATAATAAAATATAAAATAATACTACATAATGAAGGGCCCATTTTACGTGCCCAATATTACAGTTTAAATATATTATCGGTATTAAATTAGTTTATCGAAAAAAATCAAATTAATATTTTTAAATAAATATGATAGAAAATTATAATAGAAATCATACTTTAAAAATCTATATTTTTTATTTTTATAAAATCAAATAATAGCTTACAACTTATTTAAATTGTCCTAATTAAATTAAAATATAATATGCTTGAATGCTTATTTTAACATTAGATCAAACACATTTTTTTGAATTAAGTAATTAATTTTTATGTTTTTATTTTTAAATTTTATTTGAAAATTATACAAGAGAATAAATTAAAATTATCAGTGTTAGTATATTAATATTTTTTTATAAAATCTTGCGAGCAATATTTTCTTAAAGTATGTCTTGATACCTAGTATACTATATAAATAAAAGTAAATAGCGTATCTATGTGAAGGAGATAAGAGAATGTTCTTATCCATCTAAATATATGTACGACCCAAAATCGAGGGTCATGATGGCACTTATCACGGCTACCTTGACAAGTAAAGCTTATCACCCAAACTGATACAAAAAGAGGAAAAGAAAGAATTATATCCCAAGGTAAGTCTACTAGAACGAAGCCGAACCATACAAGTAATCATAACAATGAGGAAAGAACTTATCCAAAATATCAATCATGCCTAAAACCATGTGTCAATAGTGTAAGAGCTACTAATACAATCCAGGAGTTAAATACATCAGAAAAAATAACCGCAAAAGAATAACATTTATCTCCAAATATATCAGAGAAGTTCGTCCTAGTGAGTCTACAAAGCTGTGTCTACGTAGAGTCTTGTTTATCGGTGTGTCGTGCACCGCATCTATAAACAGGAGGCTATGTACATTTAGGAATTGTATCTTTTCTTCATGTCTTAGATCGTGCGATAGAGCCTATATTGTATATGAAGTCATAGTTGACCACTGAATCCGTTTGTTTCTCTTATTATAGTAATGATACCGGTTACCAGAAGCAAGAATACCGGTAAGCAAGTAGATGTGGATGCCGGAGAAGGGACTAGTAAGTCACCCACTATACCAGCTAATCAAAGTGAGGCTCCAGCTGAGCATGCATTAGAAACTTCTTCCACTCCGAAAGAAATAAGGGGGAGGAGAAATATATCCCCAGAGCCACCTATTAATGCTGCTGATCAAGATCTTAGAAATACAGTGCAACTTTTGACTCGTATAGTTGCTGGGCAAGCTCAAGGGCAAACCATTCCTACCACGGGTCCTAGTGGTACAGATAAGGCGGCTAACCTTCGAACACAGGATTTTCTTAAGATGGATCCTCCCACTTTTACTGGATCAGATCTTAATGAGGACCCACAGGACTTTATTGATCAAATTCAAAGGGCGTTAGATGTTATGCATGTAACGGGTATAGAGACAGTGGAGTTAGCGGCGTATAGATTCAAAAGGGAGGCTATATATTGGTACGAGGACTGGAAACGATAAAGGGGTATTGATTCACCCCTAGCTACTTGGAAAGAGTTCAAAGAGGTATTTCTTGATCATTATCTTCCATTCGAGATTCGTCAGGCCCGTGCAGATCAATTTTTAAATCTTCATAAGGGGAATATAAGCGTGAGGGAGTACAGTCTCCGATTTAATTCCTTGTCGAGATATGCTCCTAATATTGTAGCTACTATGGATGACAGAGTTCATCAATATGTGGATAGGCTGGATCCATATCTGGTTAGAGATTGTACTATTGCCGCTTTGAACAAATATATGGACATAGCGAGGATCCAAGCTTTTGCACAGAAAATGGAAGATCAGAGGCAGAGGAGAAGAACACATAAATTAGAAAGAGGATATTCCAAGAGGGCCAGATCTACAGGGCAGTTCATGGCATCCCAAGGAGGGTTCAGACCACAGTTTTTTACTAGACCACCTAGGCCATTATATTCTTATTCTGCAGCTAGTGCCCTACCACAGTTCCAAGGGTCCAGAGGAAATCAATTTGGGCCCAGAAGTGAGAGTCAGAGTTCGCGGACAGTGGGGTATCAAGGGCAAGGGAATATGAGCCAATCGAGACCTCCTCGAGAGCCATGCAATAAATGTGGAAGGTATCATTTAGGCGCATGTCGGATGGGGACCAATGTTTACTTTTGGTGTGGTATGTTGGGGAATATGATGAGAGAATGCCCACGAAGGGGCATAGGAGGTATGGCACGACCTACGGGGTCATTTGTTGCATCATCATCATCGATGCCTTATTTAGGAAGGGGTGCACAACCAATGGGTCATGTTAGAGGTGATAGAGGAGCCACGAGTTCTAGCGGGGCTCAAAATCGTATGTATGCTCTAGCGGATTGACAGAATTTAGAGGCTTCCCCAAATGTGGTTACGGGTACGTTGTCTATCTTTTCATTCGATGTATATGCCTTAATTGATCCCGATTCTACATTATCTTATGTTACTCCATTGGTTGCTGGAAAGTTTGAAAGAATACCCGAACTGTTAGTTAAGCCATTTGAAGTGTCCACACCGGTTGTGGAATCTATTACAGCTAGAAGGGTTTATCGAAACTACATAGTAACTGTTTGTGGTCGTGATACGATGGCTGATCTTGTGGAGTTAGAAATGGTAGATTTTGATGTTATAATGGGTATGGACTGGTTGGCATCTTGTTATGCCACAATTGATTGCTGCACGAAAAAAGGTATATTTCTATTTTCCAAATGAATCAGTCCTTGAATGGAAAGGTGAAATTGGTGCGCCAAGAGGTAGATTTATTTCTTATTTTAAGGCAAGAAGAATGATTTCCAAGGGATACATATATCATTTAGTTAGAGTAAGGGATACAGAAGTGGAGCCACAAACTCTTCACGCTGTTCTGGTGGTAAATGAATTTTCTGATATATTTCCTGAAGATCTTCCAGGTTTGCCTCCTGAACGAGAAGTAGAGTTTGGTATTGATGTAATACCAGGCACCCAATCAATATCCATTTCTCCGTATAGAATGGCCTCAACAGAATTACGAGAATTGAAAGAGCAATTGAAAGATTTTCTAGACAAGGGATTCATAAGGCCTAGTATGTCCCCCTGGGGAGCACCAGTGTTATTTGTGCGCAAAAAGGATGGCTCACTGAGGATGTGTATTGATTATCGGTAATTGAATAAGGTGACTATTAAGAATAAATATCCTCTCCCAAGAATTGATGATTTATTTGATCAGTTACAGGGCGCCAAGTGCCTTTCTAAGATTGATTTGAGGTCAGGTTACCACCAAGTGAGGGTCAAAGAGAAGGATATACCCATGATAGCTTTCCGAACACGGTATGGTCATTATGAGTTTCTAGTTATGTCATTTGGGCTAACAAATGCACCCACAACTTTTATGGATTTTATGAATAGGGTGTTTAAGCCATTCCTGAATGTATTTGTGATAGTTTTTATAGATGATATTCTAGTTTATTCTAGATTAGAAGAGGACCATGCCAATCACTTACGACAGGCATTACAGACTCTTAGTGATTGTAAGCTTTATGCAAAGTTCTTTAAATATGAGTTTTGGTTAAAACCGGTGGCATTTTTGGGTCATATTATATCTAGTGAAGGGATAAAGGTTGATGCTCAAAAGATAGAAGCTGTGAAGAACTGTCCAAGGCCCACAACGCCTACGGAGATTCGTAGTTTTCTCGGGTTGGCCGATCATTATAGAAGGTTTGTTGAAGGCTTTTCTTCCATTTCAGCACCCTTAACCAAGCTAACCCATAAAGCATCCAAATTCCAATGTAATGATGCCTGTGAGAAGAGTTTTCAAGATTTAAAGAACAAGTTGATTTCTATACCCGTGTTGGTACTTCCAGAAGGCACCGAAGGGTATACAGTGTATTGTGATACTTCCAGAATTAGTTTAGGATGTGTATTGATGCAGCATGGTAAGGTAATAGCATATACTTCTAGACAATTGCGGCCACATGAGAAAAATTATCCTACATACGATCTTGAGCTGGCAGCAGTTATTTTTGCCTTAAAGATATGGAGCCACTACGTATATGGGGTTCATGTTGATATATATACTGACCATAAGAGCTTGCAATATATTTTTAATCAGAAGGATCTAAATTTAAGGCAGCGGAGATGGCTTGAACTATTAAAGGACTACGATGTTGATATCTTGTACCATCTAGGGAAAGCAAATGTGGTAGCTGATGCGTTAAGTCGTAAGGCTATGATGGCGCCTATAGAAAGGAAAGGGATGATTAAAGATCTTCACCATTTATCTAGTTTGGGAGTTCGCCTTCTTGAAACTCCGGATAAAGAGCTTATCGTACATAATGCTGTGGAATCTTCATTAGTAGCTTAAGTGAAAGAGAAACAATGTGCAGATCCTATTTTATTACAGCTTAAGGAGAACGTTCAGAATGGTGCGACCAAGGCATTTGAGATTACGCGAGAAGGAGTACTTCAGTGCCAAAACCAATTGTGTGTACCAGATGTAGACGGGCTAAGAAAAAAGATTATGACAGAGGCACATTGTTCAAGGTATTCCATTCATCCAGAATCAACCAAAATATATCAAGATTTGAAAGATATGTATTGGTTGAATGACATGAAGAAAAGCATTGTAGAATTTGTAGCTGAATGTACAAATTGTCAAAGAGTTAAAGTTGAGCACCAAAAACCCGGAGGTTATATGCAATGCATTGATCTTCCAAGCTGGAAGTGGGACATGATCAACATGGATTTCGTTATTGGTTTGCCTTGTACATCCCGGAAGTTTGATTCTATATGGGTGATTGTTGATAGGCTTACCAAATCCGCACATTTCCTACCAGTTAGGACCACTTACACAGTTAAAGAGTATGCAAAGTTGTACATTAAAGAGATAGTCCGATTACATGGAGTGCCAATCTCTATTATATCAGATCAGGGAACCCAATTTACCGGAAACTTTTGGAAGTCTTTTCAGAGGTGTTTGGGAACACAAGTGAAGTTGAGTACAACTTTTCACCCTCAAATAGATGGACAAGCAGAACGTACCATCCAAATATTTGAAGATATGCTACGAGCTTGTGTAATGGATTTTAAGGGCAACTGGGATGATCATTTACCTCTTATTGAGTTTGCCTACAATAATAACTATCATTCAAGTATTAAAATGGCACCATATGAAGCTTTATATGGAAGGAAGTGTAGATCACCAATAGGATGGTTCGAAGTGGGTGAAACTCTTTTGTTCGGACCGGATCTTGTTTATCAAGCCATGGAGAAGGTTAAAGTAATTCAACAACGACTGAAAATAGCCCAAAGTTGACACAAGTCATATGCGGATAGTATAAGGAGAGGGATAGAGTTTTCTATAGGTGATTGGGTATTTTTGAAGGTATCACCAATGAAAGAGGTAATGCGATTCGGAAAGAAAGGGAAGTTGATTCCACATTATATAGGCCCGTATAAGATCACTCGAAGGTTTGTACAAGTTGCATATGAATTAGAGCTACCCCAAGAGCTCTCATCAGTACATACGGTATTTCATGTGTCAATGCTTCGAAAGTGCATCTGAGATCCATCACATATCACTTCTATTGAGGATGTGCAAGTTGCAGAAGATCTTACCTATGAAGAAGTGCCTATTGCTATTCTAGATCACCAAGTTAAGAAGATGAGAAATAACGAGATAGCATCTGTGAAAGTACGTTGGAGAAATCGTCAAAGGAAAGAGATTACATGGGAAGATGAGGAATCAATGAAATCTAAGTACCCTCATTTGTTCAAAGATGAAGAGAAAGTTCAAGAAACGGAGTTAGAACATTAACAAGTAAGTTTTTTTTTATATGCATAGTATTTATGTGATGATGTGAATATTAATGATGGACTTGAACTTGTTTCGGTTGAATAACTACGCTAACATTCAAGGACGAATGTCCTAAAGGGGGGAAGGATGTAACACCCCATATTCAAGTACATGTATTGGCGTATTCAAGTACGTGTATTGGTCTTATTTATATGGAATTAATTTTTTATTTTATTTATACCGGAATTTGCCCGTCGATGGTTCCATGCGAAGGTTATTGAATAAGATTTCCAACGATATAAAGATTTCCAAAAATGGATAGGGTTCGGTTATAATCGAGCATGCTCGAAACTATAAAACGGTGGCCGGGATATTTGGGAATAGTAAATGTGCAGGAAAATTTCCTGCACACAAACTACTGAGGCCGACCGAATTTTTGGGTCAACTTTGAACGATCATAACTCCCTTAATATAATGAAATGGGAGAGCTGCAACCTATGAAAAGAAATATCTTTGAGTATTATTTCCAATACAATTGGTTTCATCCAAATCCAACATCTGAGTAAGGAGTTATACTCGTTTTACTTCAGCCTATCAAAACATATTTTTAGGGTCAACTTCAAACGACCATAACTCCTTGTACAGGATGAACTGGGTGGCCTTCTTTATATGAAATGAAATACCTTTGAATTATCCTTCCAACTATATCAATTTCACCCAAATCCGATATCGGAGCAAAGAGTTATGGTCGATCTACTTTAGCTTATTAAAATAGTCCACCAAGGGACATATTTGACATTATTTAAATTTTAAGGGCATTTTGGTCATTTCCTATTATATTATGGACGGGAATATGTGTAAATATACATGTATATGAGTTCAAAAACTCATTTTCATCATCAATCATTGAGAAAGAGCAAACCCTAGCCAAATTTGACCTTTAAATTACTTTTGATTCAACCGTAGAAATTCCAAAGTAATCCGATAACTGCGTTTGTCATCTCGAGAGCTTCGAACGGCACCTATTATTTGTGTAAACAGGATTTCATAATCAAGAGGTGAATTCTAAGGTATGAATATTGTTTGCCTTTGTTCTTTTCCATATGTATATGTTTGATAGAGGATTATATGTATTGGTTGTTATTGAAAGGTGATGGAAATAGGGTTATGGACTATTTTGCATGGTTTGGTTGTATTGAATTGTGGAAGGTGGATATGGTAATTGAGTTATGGAAGGTGGATATGGTGATATACTATTGAATTGATGATTATTTATGTCTATGGCTCAATTTGGTTTAATGGATTGGTTGGAAGGATAAATGAATCCAAACTTGATATTGGAGGATGTTGTATGAATATGCATGGCATGTGAATGTAATTGGAGTATAAGAGGGTTAAAGTGACACCCTTTATGGTGTAATTAAGGCTTACTACTTAACCACTAGTTTGGTGAATTCAAATAATTGAATTGTGATATTTGGTTGCTAATACTAGATTGCTATATATGTTTATTGTAGATAAGTAATCCAAAAAGACGGGAAGTCCATTTGGGACTAGTATTAAAGGTTGACAGTCAGGTATATAAAGCATACTCTATACCATATCTTTGGCATGAAAGTGAACAATTGTTCTATTAAGAAAGTTTCCAAAGTTATTCAATAACATGTGATCCATAATGGTTTTGTATGATGTCCTACGTTACCAATGAACTTGTTTCCACCCTACAAGATGTCAAGACATTCCAATACTTTCTTGTTTTCCAAATATTACATGTTTATTGAACTAATGAATGTCAGAAGGTATTCAGTTACTCAAACAAGATCCATGTGCTATTAATGATTCCAAAACGTTTCATTGATAGACCAATAAGTTCCTACTTCATTGTTATGGCATTGATGACTCCAAAACACTTCATTGATGTGCCAATGAGTTCTTACTTCATTGTTATTGCATTGATGGTCTATTTATATGTCTCTTATTGATGTATCATTGTTTCAAAGTATCAAAAATGTTGTGGCGACCGAAATAACAATCTCAAAGATTAATTGAACTAAGTGATGAAAGTTCTCTCTTATCGGGTGGTATCCCAGGGGCATAAGCCTATCATGGGTCGATCCCTATTTATGTGTTTATGGGTGGTATCCCAGAGGCATAAGCCTATCATGGGTCGATCCCAGTTGATATGTACTGGAGGCAGCCTAATGGTCACAGTACAGTACAGTAATGATTACAAAGATGATAAGAACGAAGGTAAAGTGATTGAATAAATACAATGTACAGGTTGTCACAAGTTCTAGTAAGTGTGGTCCACTCCTATTATGATTTATTCACTTGTTTCTGATTTCTATTGAGCTCCTCTATCATATGTGATTATCTACAGCTTTACATACTCAGTACATATTTCATACTGACGTCCCCCACGGGGGGCCTGCATTTTATACTGCAGGCACAGGTACCTCAGCTCATACACCACACAAGTAGGAGCCAGGATATCCAGCTGCTTTTGGTGAGCTCCAGTTTGCTTTGGGGCTTTCCGTGTCATATCCAGTCACTTTTGGTATTATATAGAAGTTAGTTATATGGTGGGGTATGTCCCAACCTTAGTTAAACTCTGTGTATTGTCTAGAGGCTTTGTAGACCTAATGTACAGTCAAGGTGGTGTTTTGTTAATAGACGTGATGGATCCAACGGCCAAGTATTGTATATACATATATATGTGTGCTCGAGCTTATATAGGTGATTATTTCCTTTTATATGTGACATGATGCTGTCCGAATTTTGGATTTTCATAGAGGTATGCATGGGAAGTATAAGGTTATAAGTTGGTTCTCCTGGGCCTCCTCGGTTATGGGTGCCAGTCCACCCCAATAGGATTTGAGGCGTGACACTGGCTAACTAAGTGAACTTGAGGGAGTATTCTTTTACGCTCATGCTACCTTGTCTGAGGTTGATGAACTCTAACACTTTGGCTTCTTTCTTCTCTAGGGGAAAGAATTTACCTTAGAAGGCCGTAGAAAACTCTTCCCACTCTATGGGCTCTGCATCTGCACCCCTATCTACCTTCCACTGCTTAAACCATGTATGGGCTATATCTTGTAGCTGATAGGCGGCTAACTCTTCACTCTCATTGGAAGTCACTCCCATGATATCTGTGACTTTCTAAACTTGATCGAAGAACTCTTGTAGATCATCTTCGGACTTAGAACCTGAGAATAGAGGAGGATTCATTCAGGTGAAGTATCGAATCCTGGCTGCACTAGAATTGGCCACTGGGTTGGCTGGAATAGTAGCTGGATGGTCATTTTGAGCTGTGACTGAATTGGCTAGAGTAGTGAATGCAGTCCTGAATTCTGCATGAGAGACATGTTCGCTTAAAGGGTTAGGCTGATCGGGCTGGCTGATCTCCCGTTTCCCTTTCCTGAGTCCTCTTTGGAGGCATGTTCTATAAACGAAAGAGAAGAAGAGATTAAATTATGAGTTTAGCTGGAGCTCATGCTCACTCGCACGACAAGGATACTGAAAAAAGGGAAACTGTTCCTAAAACATCTCATAGCCTACTGCACATAAGTGTGGTGCACAACACACCCATGTACAAGACTCTACTAGATACGACTTTTCAGACTTCCTAGGATGCTGTTAAACCTTAGGCTCTAATACCAAGTTTGTAACGCCCCAAATCTGGTACCCAGAATGCTACACGATGCTCATAATCTCAAAGGACCACAAACTAACCCATAACTGATATTTGTAACTGAGCACTGAATAATAATAATAATATCATAAATGCGGAAACATGAACTGAAAGGCTATAAGGTTCAATACTGATAAATAACTAAAAATATGGTATAACAATACCAAAACAATTGAAATAACTGTCTGAACGTGCTGTAGTCTGAAAGCCTCTAAAATTGAACTGTCTAAATAAAGAGTTGATGGGACAATCCCCCAACAAACTTTATCTGTTGAAATAAATGTAGTACTGAAAAAAATGAAATAATCAAATAATAACATCCTCGAATAATGAGGACTCACTGCTGACTTTGACTGCTGAAACTAGAATACTACTGATACTCTGGAGCGCGTGCTTCTGAACCTATGGTATAAAACACCATAGAGCAAATACGTCAGTACGATTGAATGTACTGGTATGAAAGCGAGGTAGACTGAATGCAATGGTTCATATGCATGAACAATACTAACTGATTGAATAACATCAATATGAGAATATATGCATGAATACGTAATTGTATCTGAGATCATGATAATACTGACTCATGAATTCTGATAACGTTGATTTACTGATATCTGAGTACTAATACTGGGGTACTGAATGACTAAGTCTATTGAGTACTGAGGAACTGGTGTCATATTATTGATAAAGGAATAACTACTTCTGACAGTTCTGATTATGAAGAACTGGTTTGATTGACTATTTCTGACAGTCCTAAAATCTGAATACTGGTAACATAAATTTTGTATAATTAATATACTATTAACTGGATGACTATGTCTGACAGTCCTGATTCTGATGGAACTAGCTGAGTTTCGTACTGAGCAGAGCGATTATAGTTGATAGTCCTGAAACTGTAGAACTGAACTGAGTTTTATTACTGAGAATGGATCCAAAACTGAGACTGTGGGAGGTAATTATCTAACTGACATGCCCTGAAACTAAACTGGTGGGGTCCAACCTGTAACTCTAGCTGGAAGGGTGCCAGTACTGTGCCATGGATAAAGATAAGCTGTGAGTAAACCCTCTCTGACAGGGAGCTCTTCCATCAACCCTTCCTAGTAGAAAAACTCGGATGAGGTGTATAATCCCTAAACTCGTAGGGTACATCTCAACCTATGTTGGCTATGTAGTTCTAGAATGCAAGGATTGCTTCTAAGGATCACACCCTTTTCTGGCTAACAGGTAAGTTCCCATCCTTGGGTTCAGTCGGTGCTGAATCCTACTCCCAACTAAAGAGACACTGATCTGATTTAAACTAAACTGAACTGTTACTGATAGTATTGTTTAGTTGATTTGAACATAGTTCACTAAATTTTCATTGACTGACAGAATACTACTGAGATCTGATAACTGACTGAGATTATTGAGATTACCGAGGGTACTGAGATTAGTGAGTTTTTGTAAGTCATGTAACTAACTGAATTCTAATGATCATGGCTTGACTGAGAGTATCATGAAAACTAACACTGGATTTAGGCATACAACTAAATTGTCGGGTACAAGTACCCCCAGAACTCGATAGAAAAAAATTGACAAGACTTGACACTTCTTGAACACTTGACCAATATCAACAATTCGTAATACAATAAGTTGGGGATTTCATGAAGCACATGGTTATCGTAATGTTGTACATGGATGGAGTTGCATATAGACATGCCATACTTTCATCGACCTAATCTCATGAACATTCCATCAAAAACTCATAATGTACACAATATCATGGAAGTCATTCTTGATCATAAGGGTAAAGCATGCATTTATTATTTGAGTCACAATTGAGCTATAATACATAATTTCTATCCTCTTAGGCATTTTGTCAAACACCTTACATGCACAACTTAGGGCATAGGTGCAATCATCAACTTCCACATCATAAACAACTCAATTCATAGATTTCAACTTGCATGCTAATGTAGTTTCATAAAAAAAATTACATAAAGATTCCAACTTGGGAATCATACAACAAGATAAACATGGTTACAAACAACCCACAACATAAATATCATGTTTTATAATTTGAAAGAGAGTTCTTGGACTTCATGGATGATAGGAATCCATAAATCAACACTTGACATACCTTAGTTCTTGATTTTATGAAGATTGATGGAGAGATTCTTGAATTTGAGTATTGAATTTGAATCCTTAATTGAAAACCCTAACTTGTTCTTGAGAGAAATTTGAGAGAGACACTATATTTTGGTTGAATTGGGGCTAAATCTCGTGTTTTAGATTTATATAAGGGTGGGAAATTGACCCTTCTGCCCTTAAAAATACGGACATTTAATGACTGAAACTGGGCATCGACACTACTATCGACGCGACGCATCGATGGCATCAACGCATCGCGCAATCATCCCATCGAGTCTCAGTACTTTGATCCTGAAAACCTGCAACACTATCAACCAACGCGTTTGGCGACGCGGCGCTCCAAGATCGTGTTGGTCCACTATTTTGGGCTTCCAAACATGGTCTAATTGTGGTCTGAAAAAACCTAAAACTTGTCCAGGACCACCTATGGACCTCTCTGATCATGAATTAAAAAAAATACAGACCATTAAAGGACGTTAAGGTGGTGAAATGACATTGCCAGCTTTGAAGGCCAATAATAGGCTAAGTCTGGGAACTTAGTTAGATTTTTTTTTTAAGTCTGGGATCCCTTGACAAGCTTAAAGGACTTAATTAAGCTTAGAAATTTTGCGGGGTCTTACAGAATGTGAAGTAAATGCCTTAACCCTAGAAACCCTCCTTATATTGTTCATAATCCAGAGTTTGTTCCATTGTTATTCCTATATTTAGCTCATAATTTTAAAACTCAAACTCTTAATTAGTTACAAATCACACTTATTTAATTATATTAGTAATACTAGAGTTTGGTAGTTGTTAATTACAAAGTCTGTGTGGGATCGATATTCGGCTCGAAAGGTCCACTTTACTACTTAGGTGACCATGTGCACTAGGATGCAAAAAGTTTTTAGCGTCGTTGTTGAGGACTTGAAAATTGTTAACTTTCTGAGTTTTAGTTTTGCTATTTTGTTTGATAAGCGTTGATGATGTAGTTTTAGCTTCCAAACTTGCAGGTACAAGACTCAATTTTAGGTAATCTAATAAGGAAAAGGGATTTAGTTGAATTATATCCCGAACCTGAGAAGCACTTGCATCAATTAAGGATAGTAGTAGCACTTCTCTATCCCATACTGCAAGCTCAATGAGATGAAGCCATTCCTACTGTCATGGATGAAGAACAACCAAACCATAGGATAGTACGTAAAGTGGAAATCCCACTTGCAACTGCTGTCACCTCTAACATCTACAGACCAGAGCCTGGGGGTAGATTTGAACTTCAGTAGAACATGCCACAATAGTTTCACAACAGTGGCCAATTCACAGACTTGTGACATAAGGATCCACAGGTCCACCTACAGAATTTCACAGTGATGAGTGACACATTCATTCCTCCATAGATTACGTGAGGCTCACTCTTTTCCCCTTCTCACTATTGAGGCAGGTGAAGAAATGGTTGAAGTTAGAACCTTCAAACTCCATCACAACTTGGGATGACTTGGTTAAGAAGTTACCCGTTTGATTCTTTCCTTCTGGTAAAACTGTAACATTAAGGAGTGAGAACCTGAATTCCAAATAAAAGCTAAATGAGACTATCTATCATGCATGGAAGAGATTTAATTCTCTTCTCAGTGATTGTTTGCATTACCAATAGACCAACGAGGTATTACCTCATACTTTTACTGAAGCTCTTGACCATAACACTAAATTTTGCTAGATTCATCTGCAGGTGGTCAAGCTTTGGAGAAAACTTATGAAGAGCTTTATACTCTATTGAATTAAATTGCATAAGGTAATCCCGATTGGCATGGTGATATTTTTAGAAGTGCGGTGAAAAAGCCTCCAGGTATGATTAAGGTGGATAGTGCCATAACATTGTCCGCTCAGTTAGCATCTTTTCAGAATCAAATGATGACATAATTTAGTGAGTTGAGTGTGAATCCACCTTAGGCTCAGGTAAATGCAGTTCAACAGGCTCAGACATGGTGTAAGATTTATGGAAATATTTGTCACTCTGCAGACCTATGTGCAACAAATCTGGAGTTGGTTAATTTTGTGGCCAATGCACAAAAAGGAAATTAGAATTATGGTAATGCCTATAATCACAACTGGAAGAGTCATCTCAATTACTCTTGGGGCAATAATTAAACTCAAACTCAGTAATTTCAGCAGAAACATGGCATTCAAAAAAACACTCAAGACAGTAATATTAAAGAGAATATTGACAAAGATACTGGCTAACCAAGAACAACTGGTTGCAGACATCAAAAATCAGCTACTGGCTCAAAAAAAGGTGGAAACATAGTTGGGGCAGTTAGCCCACGCATAAAACACAAGACCTCAAGGGGGTTTGCCTAGTGATACAGAAAATCCAAAACAATTGATGGAAATCACTATGAGGAGTGGTAGGGGCTTGATTGAAAGACCTCCAAAGAAAAATCATAAGGCACAGGCAGAGTTTGTCCCTGATAATGCTCAATTTACACATCAAATCAAGTGCAAGGCGAACATTGTCAATATAAACCCAACAAGTTTCAGGGTCGAATCCATGAGGAATAATGTGAATGGTAATCGAGTAAGTTCGAAATGAAAGTTGCTTGTTTAATTTAAACCTAGGATAAAAATATTTGGGGGATTTTAAATGTTTTTGAAAAGACAAAAAATTAAGGCTTCTAAAGGACTAACTCGAGACTAAGAATAATTAGAGCATAATCAATTAGGAACCAATTTTAGGGATATGCTTTACTGGAGGCAACTAGTGTGAGGGTACATGTATATCAACTTCAAATCTTAGTTAAAGCATGCATGGGTAGGTTTGGTTAGGAATTTCGATACTAGCCTTTCAACAAAGTACCAAACTATCACCCACGAATTCTTTCAAATTCCTCGTGGGTATAGACAACTAATCATCACAAAGTCTCAATTGGGCATACCTATTTCTAGGATGATTCCCAAGATATAGCAATTCCATAATTTATCCTTATTTCTAAGACAATAAAAAGGGAATAATTATTATCTATCTTATTGTTCACAAATGCTCATGTCACCTACATCCCCCTTTCAAGGATGATTTCGAATCTAGATTACCTACATTCCTCTTTCAAGGATGATGTGGGATTTAGGGAAATTGAGGCTTTCACTTATAATTTCCATTTTAAGATCAAATATTTGTGAAACCCCACAGTATTAACTAAAAATTAAAGCTAACAATCACAATCCACACACTTTTGCACCCTATTCAAATATAACCCCAAGAGGAAGAACTACCAACTCATAAAGATAATAAACAAAAATATACCAAAATCTCCATCAGTTTGATTCATGAAAAATAAAGAGAATGTAAGCCACACTTTAAATTCCAATGAATCCTCAATAGGATTTGCCAATTCTTCACTTAGGAGTCACTCTAATGTCTTCTTATCTCAATATTAGTACAAATTTTGCTCTAAGTGATAAAACCCTAGAAACTAAGATAAATATGAATGATAGATAAAAATTGGTGATTCTCCTAAATAAGAAAGGGTTTTTGCCTCAAAATGGGATTTGGGGTCGACCGTGTACAATGACAGAATTGCCCCTAGGCATAAACCCGTCAAGCTGCGATCATTGCAGATTGTCCGCGATCGCGGATATCGCAAATGTCATTAGATCCTCGCGATTACTAAGGTTGACCAATGTTGACTGGCTGCAATCGTGGCCCTCAGACCGCGATCGCGGTAACGGAGCCTTGTCTTATGCAGGGTCTTCCAGATGTTCACTTTTTTCTCTTTTTGGTTCATTTTTAGATCAAATCCACATCTTTCTTTCTCATCACCGGTATGCCTGCAAAATGTGGAAATTAGTGCATTCAACTAACAAACTTGTCTCACTCATACCTTCAAATCATAGTAGTGTGCACGGATTTTGGATGTAAATGAGTGGTAAATTCACCACACATCAACACCTTCAACTTAAACCTTTTCTTGTCTTCAAGAAACACTACCTCTTTACTCAATGAGAAAATGCAAATCTAATCCCATTTATACACCTCAATGATCACAATGACTTCAAACTTGATTTCTACCATAAGTAACTTTTCAGACATAAGCAAAGTTATTCTCATGACACCCCTCAACATGAAATGCAATTTTAAAGATGCAAAGGACTTTAGAGAATAGAAATGCAACAATCACAAACACTCTAGGAGTGACTCTTTTTTTCCCTCATTTTTTGGAAGATAAAAATATCATCCGCCTCAATTTATTTACATGCCTCATCACAAAAAAGAAAACCTCCCCACACTAAGTTATCAAATTTGCAACAAGGGATTTAAGTGCAAAAATCTCTCTCACACAAAGACTCTCGATGCTAACAAGTACCATACCATAGGATTGCCTTTATTTTCAATCACCACTACAATGAATACACTTGGTTGGAGATCTCGAAGGGCTTTCTGAGCTTGTAACGTAGGTTCGAGGAAGGGTAGGATATAATTTAGGAATAAAGTGGCTACACCCTCTTTGAACATCTGTATCACACTATTCCATCCAACTTTTGACCATGGACCACTTCTTTTATTTTCATACTTTACACATGCCTATTTTAGCTACCTTGATTTAACCATTTTTTGAAGGCATCTTTCATTCGCTTATTTCTTTTGCAATCTATGCTCATTCTTGTTTTCATCATTCCTTTCTTTTTCACCTTTTCATTGCTTAGATCAAAGGCACCACTTACATTACCTTGGCCTAAGGTCATCTCTTCCAAACTTACTCCCCCAACATAGGCATGTGGCCTCAATTTTCATTCTTCATGTTCAAGGAGGGTAAGGTTCAAGAGAGGGGAAAACTTTGAATGGTTCAAGGCTTGTAATGTGGCTTGCAAAGAAAGGTTTGAAGGCTCGATTTGGGTAACTAAGGATACTATTCTATGAATGTGTAGGCTATTTAGGCTTAAAGTGGGTTCCTATGTTCACAAAGATGGCCTAAGATTATTTCACCAACCAAGCATAATCAAAATTAGCCTTGAGAGACTAACGAGGAAAGTTCTAGATAGTAAAATTATGCATAAGATTTAGAAAACTATGCTCACTGCACATGGCATGCAAACTCTTCAAGGGGGATCAATTGCACTTCCCACTAGAGACAAAATGGGATATTTACCAATTTCTACAAGCTAAAAATTTAGAGTCTCAAAAGAGGTAAAGTATTGTTACAAGGTCTCTCAAGTCCGTGCCCTTGATTTTTGAAATTTTTTGGATGGAGGGGGTTGTTCACTTCGCATTTGCATCATGCATAATTTTCTATTTATGGCACCAAACCAAGCCATCATCTTACATTTTGGCTTTTATACAGGCAAGCCATATGGCTACTCAGACTTAGCCATAGGTATAAGTGTGGTCCTAATTACAAAATGCTACAGGTACTTATATTCCCTTGCATTTATAGCTCCGATGCTATGGGTAATCACACTTCCCCTGCATCCATGGCTCAAAACCCAATCACGACGATTTTCCCTTAAGAAAGTCATCACTCAATTTATCATTGGGAATGTCTCATCTGTTGTAACCATAAAGAAAATAAAGAGAAAGTAAAAATCTAAAAATGAAACAAATAACTAATCTATGAAATATGGGCACCATCAGAGTGCCCGAATATTACAACCCATAAAAATAAAAATCATCCAAAAGGACATAAAAACATCCAAAAATATCTCAAAATACAAGCCTAAATGAATAAATATAGAGACAGTCACCCCCAACTAAAAATCTTGAAGTGACCTCACTATATAAATAACAAAGCATAAAGAGAGGAAAGGGTGCTCCCTAAAACCGCATCAAGAGCTTCTCTCGCCCTCAGACTTTGCATCATCTCCAGCATCATCCAAATTGAACCACTCCGCTAGGGCATCATTATCACTCTCATCTCGAAAGGAAGGAAGTCTATGTTGGGGTTTTAGGACCTACCAAAGGCCCTTCCCCCTTTCTACATCTTGCTGAAGAACTTATCCCTCTTCTTCTTCTATTTCTTCATCTTCTTATATGAGTCTTGGAGCTCTTTGTGAGACTCATACAAGGATGAGTAGGCCCTCTCAAGCCTATCAATGGTGGCTCCCTATGTCTTCTGATCCTCCAAGTATCTCTCATAGTCAGTCTGAGATAAATATGAATGTCGGCTGGTTGAAGGCTCTCCCGGTCCCAGAGGCAAACTTGCTACGAGCTCCTTAATGACTCTCATCTAAGTTCTCATCAAAAAGTCTAGCTGTGGATGTCCTTCAAGACTCTATTTCCTTAAATGTTGACTTTTCTAAGTCAATCTTTCTCTTCTTGCTCTTTCTCGGTTCTCTCTCACCCCGGATCTTGAGAGGATAAATTAGGGTGTTTGGGAGCTCCTAAGTGTCTTAGGGGTATACCTCAACCCTGACTCTCTTGCATACTCAGTAATTAAAGAAGGGAATAAGAGATGCGTACCACCATGAGTCTTGAAGAACTTCATATCTGAGATCACAAGCTTACCAACATTAAAAAAAATGCCGTCAAGTATACAAGCGACCACTCAGACCTGCATATCTGGAACAACAGTCATGTAGGTGCATAGGGAAACCTGACTACAAATAATGGTCAACCAAATTCGTGCCTCAGCTGTGAAGTCATTCATCGAGATACCCCTCTTAGTGGCCACCCAAGAAACCTTCCTTTCAGGTCATAACTTCTCAGCCATCCAACTCCCAGGATCACAACCTTTTGCCTTAAATTGAGCCATATCTGCATTTGGGAACCCATATATATCATTAATCTGTTAAGCTCCAAAGTTTACCTCTTTTCCTTGGATCCTAATGATTGGGTCAGAGGAAGATAACACGCTAAGATTAGAGTAGAACTCCCTTACCCACTTCTTATTTTCCTTATAAGTATCCAGGAAAAATATCTCCACCTGGTGGTAATCAATCTATTATGGAAAACCAGAAGCTTTTCCCTTACCTTGTCCAAATAAATGCTCCTCTACAGAAACAGCTTGGCCTTTGGAAGATCACTATAGTACTTGTTATGGCATTCAGTGACCATGAACCAGAATTGATCATAATCGCCCATTATGTAAACCTGGAAAACATGATAACAACACAACAACACTCATTATTAATATTTTTATGCACAAACTATGTTATGTTGTCCAATAAAGCTCATGGGATGGTTACTTGGTGGTTTTTGGAAAAGAATTGGAAGTGCAGAGCAGGAAATCAGCCTCAGATATGGCAATTGTGGGTCACTGAGCCGCAATTGCGGTGCTACAATCGCTATCCAATGACCACGATCGCAGTATCTGAGGCCAGACTGGGCCAGATTTTAAAAAGTTCAAAATACCAATTTCAGGGCCAATTCATGTTCCTAAAGTAGTAATTAACAATAATAGCATTGAACAAGGTTTCTAACCACTCGATCATGCCCCGAGAATATAAAAATAGCTAGTTATGAGCTCGTTTGGGCATTTGTTTGATCACTCGATGTGCACATTATATTTTTCTTAATTTTGAACATAATTTGGGCACTCAAGACTTCCCCACGTGTGTACACACCATTCACAACATTGAACCACCACACAAGTACAATTTAACAAGGATTTAGCAATAAAAAGCATAAATTTAGGCCTTCCCTATATCATGCATTCTAAGGCCTACCTACAAGTAATTAAAGAAAGAACTCAAAACACATACCAGTGTAGGGATGCAAGGAGGATGCTAAAATGCTTTTGGATGCCCAAAAGATGATAAAGAATGAGTGCACTTTGAGAGAGAATTTGGAGAGGGACTATGAGCAGATGGGCAGTTAGATAGTCATTTAAACTGCTTTGACCGCAATTGTAGTCCAAGGTCTGCGATTGCGACCAAGAGTTTAATGCCTCAAGATCCCATCCTGGGATATCACACGGCACTTAAGGCCACACACGACCTCAAGCTAACCCTCTAAGCCTGTCTTCACTTCTATAACTCACTATGACAATAACGACGCTGTAATAAGGAAGAATAATCATGTCATGAACATACCAAAATACAAAGAAATACTGTCCTGTACCAATAAAATACTAAAATTTTGTACATACTGGTACTCTAGTCTGACAAAGCCTCCACTACATAAGACTGAGGAGCCATTGGGATAGATTCCCCAACTGATTCATACTGAACTGAAAGGAAACAACCATCTATTAATAAGACAAAATCAGGGACATAGGTCCTCGAACCATGAGGACTCACCAACTACAGAAATGTAGATGAAGGTACTCGAAGATCACTGTCGCTGCTGAGACTAAGCACCTGAACCTACATCACGCGGAAATATAGAACACAGAAGAGTATGGGAATTAGTACTTGGGAATGTACTGAGTATATGGGGGTGTATGCAATGTTTTTAAATAATATCATAAATATAAAATAAAATCATGCATGCTGACAATAATGACTCTCTTCGCTTGAATTTCCTGAAAACATAATTTCCATAAATCATCAATAATAACACATGCTTCATAAATCTCATAAATCATTGGACTCAACTCAAACTCTTTGACTCATGACTTAGACTGACTCGATAACTCAAGGAACTTAGATCATTATGGACTTGGGAGTTTCTTATAACCGACATAAACTAAACCATGTGAGCCACATAGAGTCCAATATTTTACCCTCCTAAGGAGAGAACCCCACATTGGCGGGAGCGTCGTACTCTTTCCAGGGAGTACAACCTCAATTTCGTTATCACAATCCCATACTCTTCCTCTGGCCCATAATTATCAATATCAATCCTACGGTGGAACGTAGTTTTGAAGAAATACCACATTTCTCGCTCGGTGCTAAATACTCCTCCCAGACTCAGCTCAGAATGCGTTAGGAAATCTACCTTAATTAATATCAACTCATGGGTCTACCATAAAGACTAAAACATAAATATATCTCATCTGTAAATCATATACAACTGTGGATTCCTAACTCGACTCAAAATCAAAACAATCTTTCTCAACATCAAGTGTATTGCTCATCAAATCATGTCAAATGTCAAAACTTTAGGAAGATATCAAAAGACTCATTCTTGACTTTCAGTCCCAAATATCAATATATATATTCAATAATCAACATTTCATAGAAAATCTTGAATCATGAAACTTATCTCAAATCATTTAGAAATCATCAATACGTAATAACAATATGTATCTCATGGCATAAATCCTCAATTTAAGAAATATGATGGTAAATAAATCATAATAACAAACTTAATCAACTTAAATCTCGTAATTCATCAATAAAGTAATTTGGGCGTAAACCCACTTGCAAAGATCATGAAATTCCCATAGTAAAAATCAATTCTTTGGGCATAAGAATGAAAGAATATTCTTGTTCAAGCCCCACATACCTTGGATTATAAATTTGAGAATAAGAGACTTGATTGGAACTTAATTCTCGCACTTTTAGGCTAAGATTCTTGATGCCTTTGACTTGGGGAACTTAATTCTTGAACAACTTGGAGAAATCTATGGAAGATTCTTGAATTTCTTGGAGATGATTTGGATTTGGAAAAGAGAAACCCTAGTTCTCTAGATATTTCTTAGAAGATATTGAAGAGAAAATGAATGGCTCTTCTCTACTTGGATATATATATAAGATCAAAAGGGGCGGAAATGACCAAAAAGCCCTATTAAAAATAAGGTAAAAACTATCGATCGGGGTCTGTGATGGTTGAAATGATGGTCCGTCAGAGCAACTAACGGTCCACCAGATCGTCTGTCACTCGAGGGCTAGAAATAGGACATTCTGCCTCGACTTGATGGTCCTCTTGACGGTCCGTCAAATTTTTTGTGGCCCACCATTTTGGACATCGCACGATGGCCAGAAAAAGGGGTTACTGCCTTGTATTGATGGGACAACTGACGGTCCACCAAGGATTTAGCGGTCCTTCAGGTCTACCGTCAGGCCTGGACGATTCCGACATCGGTTAGTAAAACAGCCATATCTTCCTCGTCTGATGTCGGATTTTGATGAAATTGGTATCGATGGAAAGCTTATTAAATCACTTTGAAATCCACCCCTATTCACTTAAAATATATATTTAGGCTAAAGGAACAATCGGAGTATTACAAAGTAGTGATCGCGATCGCGTAGGCACGGGGCCCACGATCGCGGTAACAAAGGGCATTTCTGCACCTCTGTTTTCCCTTATTCAGCCCATTGCTCCATTTTGACACACTTTCCCCTACTTCAAACTCATTCAAAATACTTCATAGTGCCACAAATGCATGAATTAACCAATGACAAAAGTAAAATCTATTCTACTAAATAAAAAACAAAGGATACAAGCCCATTTCGTGTAATTTGTGGGTTGCCTCCCATAGAGCGCCTTAGTTATAGTCATGGCATGACATCTGTTGACTATATTTTATGGCTCCATTTAGAATATTTGAATCTTTTACCAAACTTTTGATCAACATATATTTGAGGTACTTTGGGTAAAAGTGAGGGAACAATGATACATATTCTATCTCGCCACTTTGAAGACTTGAACCTTTTACCCAACTTCACATTAAAATTCCAAATAGGCTCGCTGGGTATTGGTGAGAACATCAAAAAATCACTTGGCAAACATTGGATTTTGCACTTATCGGCCTTCAAGTAAGGGACTTCATTTTTCCCTTTTGGAATGGCAAACTCCAAAATATAAAAATTTTGTACCTCATCTCCAAGGTTTATCATTTTCTCAGGTGGCTCGAGTTTCATCATATCCACAAAGCATAATGTCAAAAAGTGGTTGGAATGAGGCCGTCTTCCCAATTTTGGAGTCATATTCTTCTTGACATTCTCATCCCCAAATGAACTAGAGTCTTCACAAAGGATTTTCTTGGCTTGTTCTTTCGACTCTAGCACTATTTCATCAATTTTGGCATCCTTCATTAGTGTTGGTTTGGTTAGTTGGCATATCACCAAGGATTATTCAATATCAAGCTCATCATCAATCACATGACATGATATATTTTCTTTATCATCCTCATTTTGAAGAGTGAGCATATTTATGGTACTTGAAAGATTGGTCTCCTCACCCACTTTTTTTTTCACTCTCCTTTCTAAATGCCACCATGGATTGATGCAAGTGATGCACGTCCTCCTCCATTGTAGTCACCCGAACCAAGAGGGTTAGAATCATTACTTTAAGACCATTATATCCAGCACGTTGTTCTTCCTCTATCGCATCTTGAGACCTATCAAACTCATAAGAAGAACTAGCATTATTTTAGTATAACCAAGGGAGGGGCATTTGGACAATCACTCTAATGTCCATCTTGACCACCATATAAATAACAATCATACTCCAAATAGGATTGAGATAGTGCACACACCTCTTTCTAAGGAATATAGTTATAATTTTGCCAAAAGTGGGGTCCATCACAATATGGACATGGATCATCAAGATAAGATTTGCAACCACTAAACTCATATTCTTTCCAAGATGCCATAATAACAAGTAAACAAAACAAAAATCTACCTAACACAAGAAACAAAAGAAAATAACAAATTAATATTTACAAATTTGAATCTAAGCAAGTAAGCTAAAATTTCAAACTAACTCAATACGCCTAATTTTTCCTCGACAACGACACCATTTTTGATAACACTCAACTTACACGTCAAATTAAGTACAAGGTGGTTGTTGTCAATATAAACCCAATAAGAGTCGAGGTCGAATCCATGAGAAACACTATGAATGGTAATCGAGTAAGTTAAAAATGAAAGTTGCTTGCTAAATTCAAACCTAGGATAAAAATATTTGGGGAATTCCAAATGTTTTTGAAAATACAATAAATTAGGGCTTCTAATGGACTAACTCAAGATTAAGAATAATTAGAGGCATAATCAATTAGGAACGGATATTGGGGCTATGCTTTACTAGAGGAAACTAGTTCGTGGGTACTTGAATATCAACTTCAAATCTTAGTTAAAGAATGCATGGGTAGGCTCCATTAGGCATTTTGATACTAGCCTTTCAACAAAGTACCAAACTATCACCCACAAATTCTTTCGAATACCAAACTATTTCTAGGATGATGCCCATGATATAACAATTCCATAATTTATCCTTATTTTTAAGATAATAAAAAAAGAATAGTTATTATCTATCTTATTGTTCACAAATGCTCCTGTCACCTACATACCTCTTTCAAGGATGATGTCAGATCTAGATTACCCACATCTCTCTTTCAAGGATGATGTGGGGTTTAGGGAAATTGAGGCTTTCACCAACAATTTCTATTTTAAAATCAAATATTTGTGAAACCTAACAACTTTAACTAAAAATTAAAGCTAACAATCACAATCCACACACTCTTGCACCCTATTCAAACATAACCCCAAGAGGAAGAACTAGCAAATCATAAAGATAATAAACAAAAATATACCAAAATCTCCATCAATTTGATTCATGAACAATAAAGAGAATGCAAGTAGCACTTTAAATTCCAACGAATCCTCAATGGGATTTGCCAATTCTTCACTTAGGAGTCACTCTAATATTTTCTTATCTCAATATTAGTACAAATTTGCTCCAAGATCCAAGTGATAAAACTCTATAAAACAAAGATGTAGATGAAGGATAGATAAAAATTGGTGATTCTCCCAAATAAGAAAGGGTTTTTACCTCAAAATGTTATTTGGGGTCGGTTGTGTACAATGACAGAATTTCCCCTGGACATAAACTCGTTAACCCACGATCATTGTAGAATGTTTGAGATCGCAGATACCGTGAACATCATCAGATCCTCGCATTCGTTGAGTCTGACCAAAGTTGACTGGTTGTGATTGCGACCCTCAGACCATGATCATGGTAACTGAGCCTTGTCCTGTACAGGGTCTTCTAGATTAAATTTTTTCTTCTTTTTTTTGTTCCTTTTTAGCTCAGATCCACATCTTTCTCTCTTAACCCCGTATGCTTGGAAAATGTACAACTTAGTGCATTTAACTAACAAACTTGTCTCATTCGTAACTTCAAACATAGTGTGCATAAATTTTGGATGTAAATGAGTGATAAATTCACCAGTCATCAGTCCCACATCAAACAAATGAGAAATAAATGGCAGCCAAAGAAGCTAAAAATTTGGGAAATTCCAAGTACCCAAAAGTAAAGACAGTAGAGCATGCCCAAGAGAGACCACTATCACCATTCCCTCGAAGGATTAAAATGCTAAAGAGGATGCATACTTTAAAAAGTTCTTTGACATGTTCAGAAAACATCACATTAACCTTCCTTTGTTAGATATTTTTTAGGGAATGCCTAAGTACGCTAAGTACTTAAAGGATATAGTGACCAATAAGACAAAGTTGAGGGAAATTAAGACAGTAGCACTTTTTGAAGAGTGTAGCTCAGTGGTGATGAGCAAGATGTCTAAGAGTCTTAAGGACCTTGGCAGTTTCACCCTTCCCATACAAATTAGTAAAAATGATGTAGTTCATGCTCTAAGTGATTTGGGGGAAAGCATCAACATGATACCTCTTTCAGTGTTCAATATTCTTGGTTTAGGAAAATTGAGGCTATGTTTAGTGGTGCTCCAAATGGCAGACGAAATACGAGTGGCTCCTAAAGGAATCATAGAGGATGTCCTTATTAAGGTTGATAAGTTTATTATTTTTTATGACTTTATTTTTATTGATTATGATACAGATGATAGGGTACCTATCATACTGGGACATCTATTCTTGTAAATTAGAGGAGCACTGATAGATGTGAGAGGGAAATCTTAAATTAAGACTGAATAATAAGGAAGTGGTCTTCAAAGTATATAAAGCACTCAACACACCCTCACACTACAAGGATTTATGCATGATCACAATTATGAAAGAATATAAGTGTGGGATGGAGGAGTGAAAACATCTAATGACATCTTCAAACACTCTCATAGAGTTTCCCAAATCAATAACTAAGCCCGGAATTGAGAAATGAGAAAAGAAGCATGAAAAGGCAAGTTTAGAAAAAGTCATGGACCTTAAAAGTAAGCACTCAAAGAGGTCAAAAAGAGTAAGAACATGGGTTCTGAATAGGAGAAAGAGGATGAAAAAAATCAGGCACGATAATAAATGTTGTGATGGGAGTTGTGCCGCGATAATAAATCAGGCACTAATTGAGAGACAACCCAAGTTAAGATAGTTATTTTAATTTTTCTAGTTTTACTTTGGTATCACCTGTGTTTTTGTTTTTGTTGGAGTCAACAGGTTGAAAAAAAGTCTGAGTACCGGAGATCTAAGCTAAGGAGCATGGAAAATACTGAGTGTAGGGTCCTCTGAACCCTCTTTGATGATCATGATTCTACTATCTAGGCCTAGTGGCCTCAGGGAGTATTTCTATTCTTAATTTTAATTTTTACTTTTGGGATAATGTGTGATTTTAAATGTGAGGTGTGATTCTTTCAATTTTTTTTTGTGAAGTGTTGCTATAGGATTTCCATTTTTAGTTATTTTCTAGTTTTTAACTAGATTTAAAAAAATACAAAAAGATTTGAGCTTTGTGTATTTTAAGTTCTTGTTGGTATTTGTTCAGTGGAAGCACACTTCATACCCCCTTGATTTTTTATTTTGATTTATTTTTGAGGGGGCGCCATTTGAACCCAGTATCCTTTTTGATTTATAGGAGTAAATTTAAATTTTGTTATTAGGAATAAATGAGATGTTCTTTCTAAGTGCTATGTATTATTGCATGATGCGAGTTGATTTTGAATGTGAAAGCATGTATAGTGAGTTAAATAACTATTTTTGAGACACCTAGGCTTATTTATATGAATCTTATGCAATGTTCTCTTATTTGTGAATTCTTGATATTGCTTGGTTGAAAGTATTTTGAGATCCTACTTGTTTTGAGAATGTGCCATGTGTAAGTAAGTCTTTTGTTGTTGTATTCCTTATTTCATATTGATGTCTAAAACTTACCGGTGTGTTTGCAAAGAAAAATAAAGAATGCTGGGTTTAGGAGATGATATAGGTATTTTTTGGTAACCATGTTTAATACCCTTTTTATCTACCCTTATTGTATGACCTTAGTTAGCCTCATTGATCCTTTAGCCTATTCTTTGGTAGCCTCATATGTAGCTCAATCACTTTCTTTTAAGTGACCATAATTTGATCCAAAACTCCTAAGTGCTTTAGTTGCAAGATTAAGATGTTAAGGAATGTAAAATTAAACAAGGAATAAAGTGAAAGTGAAGACCTAAAATAGTAGTCATTGGTGTGTTAAAATAGTTCATTTGATGTGGTTGGGAGGAATGTAATGAAAAAATATGGATCAAAAGTTAATCATGTATTGGCAGCAAATACTCCTTACTTAAGATTTATGAACTAGCTTAGAGAGATAGGGAAAAACAAAAGAGAGGTAGAAAGATAAAGAGGTGGAAATTTTGGTTGGTTAGAGGAGTCTAATGTAAAATGTGATGTATTAAAGCACCTAGGGAAAATATTCATAATTACTGGACAAGATTATATTGATATTAACCTACTTTCAACCCTTAAAGTCCTACTTGATCTTAATCCTTGATATTGATATTAGCGGAGTACTACACTAAGGGAAAGATTATGGTTCATCTTATATGACATGTAAATTCTTTGTGAGAGTGAGCAAAATTTAATTCTTATACCTATTTTTGTGATGAATTTCATATCTAAGAGTGAATATGGTGACCCTCTTGTGGTGAAGGCACACATTTGATGATGGTTAGGTGATTTGTATGATATCTTTATTGAGTAATATGCATGAGTTTTCCAACTTGGTAGAGCCAATTCTTGAGGTTAGAAAGTTTTAAAGTAGTGTTCATGAGTTTTTTGTTTGTGATATAACATGCTTGTTATGGAACTTGCTCTTCACGTAGTCATCATAGTTCTAGCATGAGTATCTTATTTTTTGTAGTAATGTTAGAGTCTTCTTTTATGGTTCTTAATGTAAGGATTTGTTTGAGGATGAACAAGGCTTTAAGTGTGGGGTGATGATCTTAGACTTATTTATATTCTTAAGTGTCATTATTTATACATATTTAACATAGGTCTGGGGACTTCTTGATGTGATTAATGAGATATTAAGGGTGTAATTTTATATTTATGTTTTTAAGAACATTTTTAGTGTGTTTAAGGTTCAATTGAAACAAGTTAAGAATCAAAATGATCACTTAGAGCATAGACGAGAAAACTAGTTGTGCTAGCTTGAGCTATGCTTAGTTCTAGTGAAATTTGATGAACTCTATTGTGATGTATGAACTAATTCTCATTAGTTTATATTATAGGAGACCATTTGAGGTGTTTTTTAAGCTAATTTAAACCTACAAACAAGTCCTGAGAAGTGGGGAATCAAGGATTAAACGCACGACAAGGTAGGAGCCAGACAGAGTGAAATCTCTCACTTGGGAGCACCCCTTGCGCCGGAGAAGTCAAGTTGGGGGGGGTGGTGGTTCTCCATGAACCCTAGGTCGGCCCCTTACTTCCTTGGACTCATTTTAGGTGTGATCAAGACCCCAAATGAGAGCTTGAGGCCTCGCATCACGACGCAACTCCTGGGGCATTTAAAATTTGATTTTACTTCTCATTTGTGTATTTAATATGTTCTTATAAATAACATACCTTTCTAAAGATTTCTAATAAATTACATAATGTATAACAGTATACATAGCTAACAATTAATGTATAATAGTATAAATTTTTTCAACAATGTTTCTGATGCATAACTACTATAAGCTTTGCTATGTATACCTTACTTCTAATAAGTTACGCTTTAATATACATTAATGAACAGTAAAGTATTTGTTGTACTGTATGAATGAACTAACATATACCTTATGCTTAACTAATAACAAATACATAGATAAATGTTTTACTTATGCATACCTAATTACTAATATGTTATGTCTCATATGAATTCAGAACAGTAATCAATTCTATACATTACTAATATAAAAATTGTAATGTACCTAATACATTACTACATGAAAATTTCTAATACTAAACATAATTAGCATATTGTAATGAAAAATAAGCACACAGTAAATTATCTGTAGTAGCATGCAAAGGAGACTGACATCAAGGATAATATATTATGAGATACATAACTGATTGTGATAAAATAACCAAAAGTTAATATGTAATGATCAATTTGTCCAAATAAACAAATAAATATGTTCAACATAAAGCTAAAAAACATGTCTTGAATAGTTCTTTTGCAAACACAGTTGCTAGAAAATTGTTCAGTAAAAAAGTTAAATTCTTAACTATTTAAAGCTAGCGATCATTGATTCATCAGATGATGGGACATAAATTGACTTTGGTCTTGGATTTTCATTGTCATTAACATAGTCTTTCTTAGACTTGACAACTACGTAATTCCATAAAAGTGAAGCATATCTCAATCGATGATATTCTGCTTTAAATCTAGCTAACGAAACTAATAGTCCTTCACTCAAATACTCAACATAGACAGCTACAAAAACTCCACATTCCTTGTATAGTAAAGTATCTTGAGTTACAAAATTTGTTCAACAATAGTATAAATTTGTACGCGTTATATATACATAATTTTTTAAAGTGATACTTATAAACTACCACTTACTTGCTGAGCAATATTTTCTGCATATTCAACCTCAAATTGGTGTTGGTTTACATATGGCGTTGGTCTATTTCATCTTTGAATGTTTCAGATTTGACCAGTCTATATATTCAGTTTGTTCTAGAAACCCAATGTCAGCCAAGTAAGTAGACAACATCACTGCTAACTTATGAATCTTACGTGGTGGTTCCCTATGTCTTGAAGTCGATAGTGTGTCATAAACTCGTATATGTCTTTTCTTGAGTATAATAACAACTAACACTCAGTAAAACTCTTCATCGTAATTTACCAGTACGTACACCTTATCCATCAGATATCAAAGTAATCGAGCAGGGATGCTAAATTCTTTGAAAGTGTTGGTTATTGATTCTTTATGCAGGACAATAATATATGTTTGTGCATAGTACTCATGCATAGAAATTACCTTATAAACCACATTCTGATAATACTATGTCTTCTCTATGTACATTTTGAACAAGTAATTCATAGTGGTATATTTGTATTGTTGACTAGTTTGTTGCTCTAACTTCTTTTGCAGCTAGTATGATGTCACATCAATATGATGCACAACTAGAAAAGTAATAAAATAGTTAGGCATGTCAATAAAGAAATCACAACGAAAAAGCATGTGATAATGTAACTTCAATGGTTAACTAATAATTGTCTAACCGTGCAAAAATTTGGCTATATATAAATGTTCTATATATCAATTATCAAAAGATGAAAATTGAGCAGTGCTGACTGTAAAGCCCCGAGTATGCACCCTGGATGCCACACGGTGCTTATGACCCTAAAGGAACACAAGCTAACCCATGACTGGTACCTGCTGTGAGCAGTGAACAATAATACTAAAATAATAAGAAAAATAGGCTGAAATGCCATAAGGTTTATAATCTGAATATTGATAAATAGCAACTGATAATAAAATTTGAAAACTGAATACTGTCAGAACTAGTCTAGTCTGAAAAGCCTCTAACTGAACTATCTAAATGTGGAGTTGATGGGACAAGACCCCAACTAACTCCGACTACTGAAATACTGAAATAAAAGCATATCCTCGATAGATGAGGACTCACTACTAAATCTACTGCTGCTATCTAAATTTTTCTAAGCGCTGTCAAGAAATTGAGCGTCCGAACCTATGATATGAGACATTATAGCGTAAAGAGAAAGTATGCATCAGTACGTGGAATGTACTGGTATGCTAGATGAGGTAAGGTTGAATGCAGGGGTTCATATGCATGAACAGTAACTGGCTGAGTGTTATAGCATAACTAAATAAGAGTACATGAATAACTGAGACTGCTATAAAATGTTGAGTATGCAATACTATGCATATACATGTATACTGTATCTAAACTTTTACTGAAGCTGAGTAATGATTTCTGATACTTAGTAACTGATATCTATGATTACTGATAACTGAATTACTGATACTAAGTGACTGTTTCTGACAGTCCTAGTTCTGTAGAACTGAACTAAGTTCTGTAGAACTGAACTAAGTTCTATACTGAGACTGAAACTGAAACTATAACTGTAGGAGTGTTCATCTAACCGACATAACCCAATTATAAATTGAGTTGGGGTCCAACCTGTGACCCCAGTTGGAAGTGTGTTAGTATTATGCCACGAGTACTAATACTGGCTGTGGAGTTAGTCTAACAAATGAGTGACCCCTGAGATTAGTCCTAACTAGCGGGTGATCCTTGAGAGTGTCAGTCCTAACTAATAGGTGACATCTCATAACCTATACTGGCTACGTAGTTCTGGAACTTAGGGATTGCTTCTAAGGACCCAGTCCTAACTAACGGGTGAGCCCCCATTCATAGTCTCACTCGATGCTGAATCCTACTCCCAATAGAACTGATACTGATTACGGGACTGAGCTAAGCTTAACTAAAGAAGGAATTAACTCGGATTACTGAACTGATCTAAGTTTGACTGATATGATAACAAACTAAACTGATAAAGCTCATATGTGTATGAAACTATTTTGAAACTACTGAGACTAAGTAAACAGCTAAATGTTGGTTATTCATAACCCCCAGGACTCGATAACAATAACAACAGGGTCACATGAAAGCTTTGAAACCATGGAAAGAAATTATTGTTCACAATTATTCACTTAAGCATTTCATCAAATACATGGGGACCAAGACTTTATCATAAGGATACTTCTAGACATGATGAGATAGCACGATCACATGGCAAAATCATAAACTGAGGGGTTATTCCGAATTCTCATGAATATGATATGGAAACCACAACATTTAAAACATGCTATAAAACATTCCACTTGAATTTTTTTTTCCAAAATCTTAACTTATAAACATGTAATAAGTAGTCATTGTTCAAAACCCAATCATTTAGGTATTTCACCAAACACTTGAAATTCATGGTTTAAACTAAGCACGGGAATAGTTTTAAAACTTGTAGTAATAGCATGATTCCACTTCTTAAATCACCAATTAGGGTTTAAATTTAACAATCAACACCATTAAATCATGTAAGGTTTAATATCACCAACAATTTCATGGAAACATGATAAAGATTCGAAATTTATGTAAGTACATGGACGTAATTCATAAAAATATGTAATAAGGGCTGCTTCCGATGAAATTAGATTGTACACATAGTGTATAATCAAAATCCATAAAATTTTCATTGAGGAAAATCAATATAGTCATGTAATTTCATAATTTAAAATATAAAAGATGGATTCTTGGACTCCATGGGTGGAAAGGGCCCATGGATGAACATCTAACATACCTCAAAAGCATAAATCTTGTAGGAGAATAACTTTTATTGAAGGATCTTGAATGGTGACGCTTGGATTTTTGTTATTGGGAAAGGAGGAGGGTTTTTATGTGAGTTGATTTGTGGAAGATTGGCAAATAATGCCCTTTTGGGTGTTAAAATTCGTGCTTTGGACGTTTAGGGTTGAGGGAAAAGAACCAAAGTGCCCCCTGACCCTTAAGAAGATAAAATTATAGGGTAATAGCCCCCTCATCTCTACCCCTAGTTAGGTTAATCATCCCTCATGACGCGACCCCAATTTGGGTCTAGTAGCCCTCGCGTCGTAGGGCTATCGCAACCCCTTACTGCCTCACACGAAAAATAGCATAACTTTTCACTCGGTTATCAAATTTAGGAAAAATTGGTATTTTTTGAAAGCTAATTCAATTATATACAATTTCGTGGGTCTTAATCTGACAATTCTATATATACAAAAAGTTATACTCATTCAAAGATGACCCTTGTAGAATCAAATTCCAAACTTTGAGCGAATCAAAAGATCTTAGCTCAACTTCGATCTAAATGATTTCTATGAATTATAACCTCATTTACATTTCACACACTAGTATAAAGATCATTAAACCTATATTTACATGAGAATCACTTAGATTATAACTTATACACATAGGAACAATGGTTCATAGACTAGCCCCAAAATATGGGGTGTTACACTAACCCATCCCTTTAATACTTTGTTATGTATATGAACTAAAATAACAACAACTCAGAAATGTATAACATATACCTATGCATAACTGTGCTATGTATCAGTTATTAAAAGACAATAACTGAGCAAGATTGTAATACCCCAAAAAATGCAAATCACTATTAGCGCCATATTTCAAGATTATGCATAGTACATCATGGTTCTTTGGTATTTTCATGATCAAGTTTTATGTCAATTAAGGTCTCAAAAATGTCCTAGCTATTAGGCGAATCAGAACATCCCTTACCGATTGAATTCTTGGGAAGGATATTGGTATAGTCAACTTAGAATGAGCATATCACTCGTTATACTATGAATTTTTGAGCTTATGACCCACCAACAGATAAATAATTGAATTAGATTTCTAACAATACCAATTTCTCTAAAATCCGATATCGGAGCAAAACGTTATACCTATTTTAATCCAGTATGTTAGCCTGGCAACTAAATGACGACATGAGCTGGCGGCTTATCACATATCTAATGACATATTAGCTAATGTCGTCAGCCTTAAGTAGAAATTCCTAAATTCCAACATCAAGTGATGACATGAGCTGACGGTTTATCATATATGTGACGACATCAACCCAATGTCATTAGCCGTAGAATTCAACATTTTTCAAATGGTTTTGGAGGGGTATTTTGGTATTTTTTCCACTTATCCCAAAGCTCCATAAACACTAAATTCAGCCTCCATTTCACCAAAATACATTATTTTCTGTCAAATTCTCTCAAGAACAAGAAGAGGGGTTTCCAATTCAAGATCCAAATCTCAAGGATTCTTCCATCAATCTTCCCAAATCAAGTATCAAGGTATGTCATGTATTGATTCATGGGTCCCTTTCACCCATGAAGCTCAAGAATCTCTTTTCAAAATACAAGAATTGTGTAGTTATGAACGTTCATGATTTAAATAGAATAAAAATTCATGTTCATGATGTTGTGGGGTTTTGATTCATGTTTTAAATTACATATTCCAATGATTGACCCTAGTATATGAAGATTTGCTTAATAATCATGATAAACCCCCTTCAATTTACAAGTTTATTGATGTATCCATGGTTATTAGATGTGTTGATGATGGTATAGCCAAAGCATGCTCCCCATGTGTTTGACTAAATGCCTATGTGAAGAAAAAGTGCCATACTAGTATAATAATATGAAATCTCCATTCATGTACAAGTTTATACACATCAAGTGTTTGATGAAATATCTTAGTCAATGAAGTATGGATATATATATAGCCATTGTGGTGCTTTAGAACTTGTACTTCATGAAATCTCCAACTTATTGTATTAAGGATTGTGATGTTGGTCATGTATTCAAGAAAGTCATACTTTTCTAGTTTCTTCCCATCTAGCCCTGGGGGTACTTGTACCCGAAAAATATAGCTGTGAGCCTAGAGTTAGATTCATGTTTTCATGATATCCTCAGTCAAGCCATAATCCATAGAACTCAGTCAGTCATGTAACTCAGGAAAACTCAGTAATACACTAATCACAGTACTATTCCATCAGTCAATGGAAACTCAGTTAATTTGGTCTTTTTTAGTTCAGTAATCCATATTCAGTGTCTATTCAGATGGGAGTAGGAATTAGCACCGAGTGAACCCAAGGATGGGAACACACTCTGTCAGATGGGGGTGTGATTCTTAGAAGTCATCCTTGCATTCCAAAACTATGTAGCCAGCAGAGGTTGAGACATAGACACTATCAGATGAGGGTTATTGAGGTGGATAAACACTCTCAAATGAGGTTCCCACCATTCTCATTTGAGGACACTGTCAGATGAGGGTCACCCACAGCTTGTCCTTGCTAGTGGTGCGGTATTGACACCCTTCTAATTGGGGTTATAGATTGGACCCTAACACAGCTATATTGCATTATTTGGTGTATATCGGTTAGATGACTACTTCCTACAGTTTTAGTTACAAATTAGGACTGTCAAATACAATTATTCAGTCTCAGTAATAGAACTCAAATAGCTCTACAGAATTTAGGACTGTCAGATGTAGTCACCTCAGAACAGAACGAAACTCAGCTAGTTCCATCATAAACTAGACTGTCAGATACAGTCGCTCAAGATTAGTTATTTTAGTTACATGGTTATCAATATCTCATGTTATCAGTACTCAGATTCAGTAATTATGTTATCATGAACTCAGTTACAGTTATTATGTATTCATGCATGTATTCTCACGTTTATGTTGTTTAGTCAGTTAGTATAGTTCATGCATGTGAACCCTTTGTATTCAGCCTACCTCACATGCATACCAGTACATTCAATCATACTGATACATTTGCATTATGGTGTTTTATACCATAGGTTCAAAAGTATGAGCTCTAAAGAATTAGTAGCATTCCAGTACTCAGTAGTCAGAGTCAGCAGTGAGTCCTCATCCTTTGATGAGATGAGCATTATCTTATCATTTTAGTTCTTAGTTGATTTAAGTAGTTGGATTTAGTTGGGGACATGTCCCATCATTTCCTTATTCAGACAGTTAGAGGCTTTTCAGACTATCATGTTCAGTCAGTTTATTAGTTTGTTTTGGGTATTTCATACCCCACACAGATGTTATATTTTATTAGATATTGTGTCTCTGTTTTGAACCTTATGGCCCTACAACCTTTATTTCCGCATTGACACAGTATATTATGTAGTGTTCAGGTACAAATATTAGTCATAAGTTAGCTTATGGTCCTTCGGGGTCATGAGCACTGTGTAGTATTCCGGGTAGTAGATTTGGGGCGTTACAAACTTGGTATCAGAGCCTAAGGTTCAATAGTGTCCTAGGAAGTCTGTAAGATACATCTAGTAGAGTCTTCTGCATGGGTGTGTTGTGCGCCACATTTATGTGCAGGAGGCTATAAGATATTTTAGGAACAAATTCCCTTCTTTCAGAATTTATGTCATGCTAGTGAGCATAATCTCAAGATAATCTCTCAGTATAATATATTTCTCCCTTTATTTTATAGAATATGCCTCCTAAAAGAAGAAATAGGAATCAGCCAGCCCCTCAGCTCGAAGATCCTTTGGGCAAACATATTTCTCATACAGGGTTCAGAGATGTATTCACTACTCTTGCTCAGTCCATTGCTGCTTAGAATGAACAACCAACTGTCGTTCCAACCAATCCAGTGGCCAATTCATCTCCATCCAGGATTTGGGACTTCACCCGAATGAATTCTCCATCCTTTCTCAGGTCTAAGTCAGATGAGGACCCTCAGGAATTCATCGATCAGGTTCAGAAGGTTACATACATCATAGGGGTTACTCCTAGTGAGAGTGCTGAACTAACTGAATATCAGTTGTAGGATGTTTCCCACACTTGGTACAAGCAGTGGAAGTCAGAAAGGTCAGTTGATACAGGACCTATAGAGTGGGAGGAGTTTGTCACCGCATTCTTAGAGAGGTTCTTTCCCCTAAAGTTGAGAGAATCTAAGGTGTTAGAATTCATCAACCTCAGACAGGGCAACATAACGGTGAAAGAGTATTCTCTTAAGTTTATACAATTAGCCAGATATGCCCCTGATGTGGTTGCAAACAGTAGGGCCAAGATGAGTAAGTTTTTTTCTGGGGTGAATAATAGTGTGGACAATGAGTGTAGGTCTGCGATGTTGAATAGTAACATGACTTTAGCCAGGCTTATGGCTCATGCTTAGCAGATAGAGAAGCAAAAGATTAAGATGAGGGAGAAATAAAATAAGAGAGCAAGGACAGGTAGTTTCAACTTTTCTCAGCTCAAATCAGAAGGAGGAAACCCTTCTCAATTTTATGCTAAGTCATCAGTTCCAGCTCCTTTTTTGGCTAGTGATCTAGCTCCTAAGTTTAGGGATGGTAATAGAGATAGGGCGCCAGGATATAAGTCTCAGGGCAGTGTCAGAAATGCCAAACTAATCCTCTTTGTCAGACTTGTGGTAAGAGACACAAGGGTGTTTGCAGAGATGGCAGCGATGTCTGTTTCGGATGTGGTAAGCCAGGACATAGATTCAGAGATTGTCCCCAGTTAGGTTATTAGGGTTAATAGAACTATTCCTCAACTCAGTCCGGTCACCTAAATCAGCAGGGTGCCACTTCTAGTACTACTCGTAGGCAACACCCAAATAGACTTTATGCTTTCCAGTCCCGACAGGATCAGGAAAATTCTCCTGATATGGTTACTGGTACGTTACAGATCTTTCACTTGCATGTTTACACTTTTCTAGATCCAGGTGCTTCCTTATCTTTTGTTACTCCTTATATAGTAGGCGATTTTGAAATCAGTATCGAAATTCTAGCAGGGCCTTTTTCACTCTCTACCCTAGTGGGTAAAATTATCATAGCTCGATGATATACAGGAACTATCCGATTATGATATTTTAGAAAGTCAGTTCAGCAGACTTAGTCGAATTAGAGATGACTGATTTTGATGTCATTCTCGACATAGATTGGCTTTACTCCTACTATGCCACAGTCGACTGTAGAAATAGAATAGTCTAATTTTGGTTTCTAAAAAAACTCATCCTAGAGTGGAGGGGTAGTACTTCAATGTTCAGAGGTCAGCTTGTTTCCTACCTTCGGGAAAGGAAAATGAGGTCTAAAGATGTGTCTATTATCTTGTTCGAGTTAAGGACACTAGTTTTGAAACTTCCAGTCTTGATTCAGTCCTAGTCATGAATGAATATTCAGATGTATTTCCTGAAGATCTTCTCGGAATTCCTCCCGAAAGGAAGATAAACTTTGGTATTAATCTTCTTCCAGATACTCAGCCTATATTTATTCTGCCATATAGAATGGCACCAGCAGAACTCAGAGAATTGAAAGAGCAGTTGAAGGATCTCTTAGATAAGGGGTTCATCAGGCCCAGTGTGTCCCCGTGGGGTGCACCAGTCTTATTCATGCGCAAGAAAGATGGTTCTCTCAGAATGTGCATTGATTAACGTCAGCTCAATAAAGTCACAGTCAAGAACAAATATCCACCTCTCTGTATTGACGACTTGTTTGACCAACTTCAGGGTGCCAGCTATTTTTCTAAGATAGACCTCAAATCAGGCTATCATCAGCTCAGAGTCAGGGAATGTGACATTCCAAAAATAGCTTTTCAAAATTAGTATGGTCACTTTGAATTCCTAGTCATGTACTTTAGTCTTACTAATACCCCATAACTTTCATGGACTTGATGAACCGGGTGTTCAAATAGTACTTAGACATGTTCATCATAGTCTTCATAGATGATATTGTCTATTCCCATAGTGAGTGTGATCATGCAGATCATCTTAGAATTGTACTTCAGACTCTTAGAGATCATCAGCTGTTCACCAAATTCAGTAAGTGCGAGTTTTGGATAAGGTCAGTAGTATTCCTTGATCATATCATTTCTGGTGATGGCATTAGGGTTGATCCTCAAAAGACCAAAGCGGTAAGAAACTGGCCTCACCCTGTATCTCCATCAGATATCAGGAGTTTCTTGGGTTTGAATGGCTATTATAGATGGTTTTTGAGGGATTTTCTTCTATTGCATCCCCTATGTCCAGATTGACTCAGAAGAAGGTCAAGTTTCAGTGGTCAGATCATTGTGAGAGGATTTTTCAGGAGCTGAAGACTTGAATCACCTTAGCTCCAGTCCTAGCTCTTCCAGATGGTTTAGATGGGTTCGTAGTATATTGTAATGTATACAGAGTAGGTTTGAGTTGTGTCCTCATTCAGCATGGTAAGGTCATAGTCTACGCCTCCAGACAGCTTAAACCCTATGAGAAGAATTATTCGACTCATGATCTTAAATTAGCAGCCATAGTATTTGCCTTAAAGATTTGGAGGCATTATCTATACGGTGTTCATGTAGATGTGTTCACAGACTATAAGAGCCTTTAGTATGTATTCTCTCAGAAAGAACTTAACCTCTGCCAAAGAAAGTGGTTGGAGCTCTTGAATGATTACAACATGAGTGTCCTTTATCATCCGAGCAAGGCCAATGTAGTGGTCGACGCTCTCAGTAGACTGTCTATGGGTAGTGTTGCTCATGTTGAGGATAGTTAGAAGAAGTTAGCTCAGGAAGTCCATCAGCTTACTAGACTAGGTATTCACTTAGTCGATATAGAGGAGGGTGATGTATGGGTTCAGAGTAGCTTAGAATCATCTCTAGTTTCTATAGTAAAAGAAAAGAAAGATAGAGATCCCAGTCTAGTCAAGTTGAAAGAGTCAGTCAAGGATTAGAAGGTTGAGGTTTTCTCCCAGGGGGAGATGGTGTGCTGCATTGTCAGGGTCGTCTGTGTGTTCCAGGTGTAGATGAATTGAGGTAGTAAATTCTTGCAGAAGCACATGGTGCACTCTACTCTATTCATCCAGGGGCCACAATGATGTACCGCGACTTGCGGGAGATCTATCGGTAGAGTGGGATGAAATGAGATGTTGCAAAGTTTATGGCTAAGTTCTCTACATGTCAGCAGGTTAAGATAGAGCATCAGAAGACTAGTGGTCCCATACAAGAGTTCATTATTCATACCATGAAATGGGAAGAAGTGAACATGGACTTTGTGATGGGTTTGCCACGTACTCGCCGTCAGCATGATTTAGTTTGGGTCATTATAGACAGGATGATCAAATCAGCTCATTTCCTTCTAGTTCATACCTCTTATTCAGCCGAGGACTACTCCAAACTCTATATTAGGGAGTTGGTCAGATTACACGGTATTCCGTTGTCCATTATTTTAGACAGAGGTACCCAGTTCACCTCTCACTTCTGTAAAGCATTCCAAAAGGGTCTTGGTACCCAAATTCATCTTAGTATAACCTTTCATCCCCAGACAGATGGTCAAGCAGAAAGGACCATTCATACCTTGAAGGATATGTTAAGGCCGTGTGCAATTGATTTCAAAGGAAGTTAGGATGACCACTTGCCTTTGATTAAGTTTGTATACAACAACAACTATTATTCCAGTATTCAGATGGCTCCATTCGAAGCTCTCTACAGTAGGAGATACAGATCTCCAGTTGGTTGGTTTGAAATTAGTAAGGCCTTAGTCATAGGGCCTGACTTGGTATTCGATTCCTTAGAAAAAGTTTAGTTGATCAAGGAGAGACTTTGGGCTGCTCAGAGCTGACATAAGCCTTATGCAGATGTACGCAGAAAGGATCTCAAGTTTGAAATTGGTAACTTTGTCTATCTAAAGATCTCTCCCATGAAGGGAGTGAAGAAATTCAGCAAGAAGGGAAAGCTTAGTCCCAGATATGTCGGTTCCTTCAAAATTCTTAGTTGCTTCGGCAAAGTAGCTTATAAGCTCGCATTGCCTTCAGATCTAGCCTCAGTTCACCCAGTCTTCCATGTCTCTTTTCTCAAGAAGTGCATAGGTAACCCAATAGATGTAGTCCCTATTCATAGCATAGATATTCAAAATAGTCTCTTTTATGAAGAAATTCCAGCTGAAATCCTTGACTACTAGATTCGTAGACTAAGGAACAAAGAAGCCCCTCAAGTCAAAGTTCTTTGGCAGAATCAGTTCGTTGAGAGAGCTACTTGGGAAGCAGAAGCAGACATGCAAACCAAGTACCCTCACCTCTTCTCTGCAAACTCAGACTCTGTTTAAGGTAATAATTTTCCTTAATCTTATTCAGTTTCATGTTTAGATTTCCATTATAAACTTTGTACCAAGTACCATTACATATTCAGTCATGCATTTATGTGTTATCTCAGTCATATATTCATGCATCAGATATGCATGTTCGATATGATAAAACTAGATTATTAGTCAAGTTAGCCATGAAATCATGCTTCAGTTGTGCATGTCCAATATGTACTTTCAGTTATCATTTCTCTCAGTCTAATCAGTCTCATTCGAGGACGAATGTTCCCTAGGAGGAGATATTATATTACCCCAAAAAATGCTAATCAATATTACCGCCATATTTCAAGCCTATGCATAGTACAACATGATTCTTTGGTAGTTTCATTATCAAGTTTGATGTCAATTAAGGTCTCAAATAAGTCCTAGCTATTAGGCGAATCAAAACATTCCTTACCGATTGAATTCTTGGGAAGGATATCGGTATAGTAAACTTCAAATGAGCATATCTATCATTATACAATGAAGTTTTTATCTCATGATCCACCACCAGATACATAATTGAATTATCTTTCCAAATATACCAATTTTTTACAAATCCAATATCAGAGTAAAAAGTTATACCCATTTTACTCTAGCATGTTAGCCTGGCAACTAAGTGACGACATGAGCTGACGGCTTATCACATATCTGACTACTTATCAGCTAATGTCGTCAGCCTTAGGCAAAAATTCATAAATTCCAAAATCAAGTGATGACATAAGCTGACGGCTTATCAAATATGTGATGACATCAACCCAATGTCATCAGCAGTAGAATTCAGCATTTTCCAAACGGTTTTGGAGGGGTATTTTGGTGTTTTCCCCTTCACCCCAAAGCTCCATAAACACTGAATTCAGCCTCCATTTCACCAAAATACATTCTTTTCTCTCAAATTATCTCAAGAACAAGAAGAGGGGTTTCCAATTCAAGATCTAAATCTCAAGGATTCTTCCATCAATCTTCCCAAATCAAGTATCAAGGTATGTCATGTATTGATTCATGGGTCCCTTTCACCCATGAAGCTCAAGAATCTCTTTTCAAAATACAAGAATTGTGTATTTATGAATGTTCATGATTTAAATAGAATAGAAATTCATGTTCATGATGTTGTGGGGTTTTGATTCATATTTTAAATTACATATTCCAATGATTGACCCTAGTATATGAATATTTGCTTTGTAATCATGATAAACCCCCTTCAATTTACAAGTTGATTGATGTATCCATGATTATTAGATGTGTTGATGATGGTATAACCAAAGCATTCTCCCCATGTGTTTGACTAAATGCCTATGTGAAGGAAAAGTGCCATACTAGTATAATAATATGAAATCTCCATTCATGTACAAGTTTATACACGTCAATTGTTTGATGAAATGTATTAGTCAATGAAGTATGGATATATATATAGCCATTGTGGTGCTTTAGAACTTGTACTTCACGAAATCTCCAACTTATTGTATTATGGATTGTGATGTTGGTCATGTATTCAAGAAAGTCATACTTTTCCAGTTTCTTCCCATCGAGACCTGGGGGTACTTGTACCCAAAAATATAGTCGTGAGCCTAGAGTTAGTTTCATGTTTTCACAATATCCTCAGTCAAGCCATGATACATAGAAATCAGTCAGTCATGTAACTCAGGAAAGCTCAGTAATACAGTAATTACAGTACTATTCCATCAGTGAATGGAAACTCAGTTAATTCAGTCTTGTTCAGTTCAGTAATCCATGTTCAGTGTCTATTCAGATGGGAGTAGGAATTAGCACCGAGTGAACCCAAGGATGGGAACACACACTGTCAGATAAGGGTATGATTCTTAGAAGTCATCCTTGCATTCCAAACTATGTAGCCAGCATAGGTTGAGACATCAACACTGTCAGATGAGTGTTGTTGAGGTGGATAAACACTGTCAGATGAGGGTCCCACCATTCCCTTTTGGGGACACTATTAGATGAGGGTCACCTACAGCTTGTCCTTACCAGTGGAGCGGTATTGACACCCTTCTAATTGGGGTTACAGATTGGACCCCAACACAACTATATTGCGTTATTTGGGGCATGTCGGTTAGATGACTATTTCCCATAGTTTCAGTTATAGATCAGGACTGTCAGATACAATCATTCAATCTCAGTAATAGAACTCAGATAATTCTACAAAATTCAGGACTGTCAGATGTAGTCACCTCAGAACAAAACGAAACTCAGCTAGTTCCATCAGAAACTAGACTGTCAGATACAATTTCCAAGTATTTGTTATTTCAGTTATACGGTTATCGGTATCTTATGTTATCAGTTCTCAGATTCAGTAATCATGTTATTATGAACTCAATTACAGTTATTATGTATTCACGCATGTATTCTCACATTCATGTTGTTCAGTCAGTTAGTATAGTTCATGCATGTGAACCCTTTGTATTTAGCCTACCTCACATGCATACCAGTACATTCAATCGTACTGACACATTTGTGCTATGGTGTTTTATAGCATAGATTCAGAAGCACGAGCTCCAGAGCATCAGTAGCATTCCAGTACTCAGTAGTCAGAGTTGGTAGTGAGTCCTTATCTTTTGAGGACATGAGCATGATCTTATCATTTCAGTACGTAGTTTATTTCAGTAGTTGGAGTTAGTTGGGGACATATCCCATCAACTCCTTATTCAGACAGTTAGAGGCTTTTCAGACTATCATGATCAGTCAGTTTATTAGTTGTTTTGGGTATTTCATACCCCACACAGATGTTATATTTTATTAGATATTTGGTCTCAATTTTGAACCTTACAGCCTTACAGCCTTTATTTCTATATTTACATAATATATTATGCAGTGTTCAGGTATAGATATCAGTCATGGGTTAGCTTGTGGTCCTTCGGGGTCATGAGCACTATGTAGCATTCTGGGTACCAGATTTGGGGCGTTATAAAAATCTAACCCATCCCTATACCTAAAGTTATGTATATGGGTTGAAATAACAACAACTCCATAATTTGAAAGTTCAAATTTCAAAATACATAAGACTTGAAAAATATGTTACAATGTGGCTTTTTGATTGCTATATGTAAAATAAATACATATCAAATTTCTTAAACTATATATAAACACATCTATTTATTTCATATTGAAACAAATGTAATGTATGTAACAAAATCAATACATAAACATTCTTAATTATCACTTTACTAGTATATAAAGATACAAAGAGCATTTCCTAAATATGTACCTCATCATCCCAATATGTATTTGGTTGGGACATCATGTAGAATCAGTTCTTTATTTATAGATGAGTAAGTATGAAATCCAGATCTCAGAACCCAAGACCGGATGCTTTAGCTTTGTAGTGATCATCCTTCGATTTTCTATATAATTAATTATGATAAAATATAAGAAAGGATAAGTTTATTATTCAATAATTTTAATGAAATAGAAGAGAAATATTATTTGTTGGCATGGTATTTCAATAGAACTTCCATAATCTATTTTTATTAGAATGATATTAATCCACTCAACAACTCTTTAGAAATGCTGAACTTATCAAAGTCATGCTTCTGGACTAAACTAGTAGGTGAACTCTCATTGTCTTTTGAACTGAAACCAAATTCTTTTAAATATGGTGCCTTGAATATCCTTGATGGATGTCTAATACTTTAAACAAGTGTTTTTGAGGTATCATGAATACGTATGTTGGCATCAGAAAAATCTGGAGAAAACTAATTTTTGGGGATTAAAAATTAACTGTCCATCATTGAAACTAGACTAACAACCTTCAGTGACTTTGCAAGCAGGGGTTGACATTCTAGATATGAGAACATCTACGACATCTTAAACGGATTCAGGTAATGTGTCTGTGAAATCATCCTGGTGTATAATCTTAGTTAGCCTTATATCAAAGGTAAATTAAATATTTTGAAGGATACATTACTAGTAGTTTAAAGTCATTTCATTCTGATACAAAAAAATTCGGCATTGTATCTCAGATAATTGTAGAGGATAATAGAAAATAGGTAGCTAAATAATTAACTGATACAAAGCTAGTAGAAAATTAGTACATTTCATATGAAATATAGTGTAGTAATGTATCTTATACATTACTAACATTTAAATTGTTGTGTATATGAAAAATAAAATCAATAGCATTGCAAGATACATAACTCCATAGTAATGTATCAGTTACTATTTATTTATTTATCTATTTCTTATCTAATACATAACTATGTGTGTTTTTCACCTGTCCATAGTGGACATCACTGTTATATGAATTTGCATGATTTATGTTGACACAATCTTGATAATCAATTTCGATGGGCTCAACATCGACTTGTTCATCAGTTGGGAGATTTCCAATTAGACTACTACCTCCATCATCATCCTTATAAAATAGTGTACATTATATCAATATATGTAACTAAAACCAACTAATTAAATATCAAAATAAATAACCTTATAATTCGGTAACTTTGGACTATATTGTTTCTCCGAGCTATCTGTGCTACCTTTTTCTTTCTTGAATTCATCTCCGCTTGGATTATCGGTGCCTTTCTCAACCTGTATAAATCGTAATATCAATATTTTCAGAAGGTAACTTGTATGAATGTTCTTCTTGAAAAAATATTATCATTTGGTCTTTGTCTTGCTGCTATGTCAAAGCTTTCATCACTTTTACATGTTGTTTCATGAGATGTTTGAAGGTCCTCAATATTTTATCAACCTTCACATATATGAAAAAATATATTAGTTGCTGAATAAATTAGTTCTATTGAGTTAACAAAGAAAAAATTGTACTTACATAAGACTTGATATATGACTTTATCGCATTTACAGCTTTCATCATTTATTGATCTTGATGCATGTCGAAAGATTCGTGAAATATCTTCTCTGCTTCACTCTGCTAAGAAGAAATCAATGATGTTTGTTGAACATGATCAAAATTATATGGTGACTCTTTAGGTGCTTCAGTGGTGGTTTCATTAGGAGTTTTTGATATCCGCCTATACACTTTTCACCTTGAATGAGATGATGTAGATTCCTCCCTTTCTTGCACATCGATTGATTATTTTTGCAAACTATATGTCTTTCTTCAATTTGAAGGGGGTGCATATGATGTATCAGAGAATGCCTTGCCTTGATCAGTAGTTTAGTTAGTCGTTTGGTACTAAAATCCTTAAAAACTCTAGGTTTTGAGTGAGAATCTGCCATCTTAACATTTAAAACCATCTTTCCATGGTGATTACCCGATGTGGTCTGTACAGATAATAGAGTAGGATCATATGTTTCAATACCTAAGCTATTTGACAAACCAAGCCTTCACCTTCCCTAGCAGTGGGACATAGGTAGGTGTAAACAAACTGTCAATGAGATAGCAACATAAAAAATATAAGAAAGCTCAACATTGAATGTCTCAGACAATAATTAGATGCTATTAACTAATTAACGATAGGCAAAAATATATTAGACGCGGTCTGATATTATAAACATATGTAAGTATACCATATTATACAAAAGTGATTAGTATCACACTTGTAACAGTGAGCCAAACACATGTATTCGACTAGAACCACCAACATTTAGATAGTCCATTTCCCCCCCCTATTAAACATCACAACCATGAAATTTTCATATTTGGGCTTGATTTTCATAACTGACCCATTAAAAATCCTTGAAATAATGTTACCTCACCGGATAACTATCCTTTTGTCAACTTCAAAACAATATTCATACATCCATACGTTCAGCACGTATGGCATGCCTCCTAAACGGTATAGTTATTTTTCTACATAAAAATCTTATCGCTATATTGTCATTATCTTTTTGAACGCACTCTTTCCCCACGAACATTATTCATAATGGCCATCCTCTACCATCTAGAAGTCTGCTAGGTAACTAATACATCACATAATTGTAAAAATAAAAATATATGTATGACATACAATATATCCATGTGCGAAGCTTCATGGTTGTTTTCGAAGTTTTCTATTTTGAAACATATAAACAAACTAATTTTGGTTATTTTAGATTTTTTATTCGGGAAATAATTCACCATTAAACTAGATCTGGATGATTTATGATAAACAAAATCCTCAATATTATCGACACATTTAAGACCGCTGATGAGAGTAAACTCAAAACTACTAAACCAAAGAACAGTTCCCTTAAATATACATGAATTCATTTAGATTATCCTGCTCTATATCAAACATCAACATGTATTTTGATATTTGGACTTTGAAGTTGCATTGAGGCATATTGAGAAATACCCCTAAGAATGATTGGCGCATAGATCAAGTACTTTTTCACCCAAATAATTTTTGATATCTTCCCAAATATCATGGTTGCATAACTACCGATATGCAAAGGATGAGGTGGAACTTCTTTGATTCACTATTTTATCCCCTATAATCATAAACAATACCAATGCTATTTCAATCTAAAACCAATATTAACTACATATAAATAAAAATAATCAAACTTATACATAACTTTGTCTATTATACGATGCTATACATAACTATGCTATATATCAGAGTTGAGATAACATTAGTTAATCCATTTTTATACATAGCATGGTTATGTATCAAATATGGAATATAGTATGTCTGCATAGAATAGTTTATCCATATACATAACTATGCAATATATCCTATATGAAATAAGATTAGGTAATTCATTCCAAGGCATTGCATAGTTATGTATCAAATATGCAATAACATTGATCTGAGGTGGTTTTATGCACCTTAGTATTGTTATCCTAGCTTATTTAGCCTTGTTTTGAGGGAAACTTGTGTGCTTAATGTGTTAATTATTATATAAATAAGCATAAAAGTGTTTAAGTATGTGATTATAATGTTAAAGGTGTCTATCAAACAAGTTTGTAATTAATCAAGTCATTTAGAGTTCAACCGAGAAAACTAGTATTACTAGCTTGAGCTAGGTGTCGTTCTAGTCTATCGCGATGGATTCTAATGTGTTGAATGAGTTTCTAATGATTTATATTGTGTAATTATGTGTGGAGAAACTTATTTATACTGTTAAAAGTGCAAGTGAATTAATCCAAGATTCAAAATGAAGTAAAGATTAAAGTGGACGAGACTAGTGCTTAGCTTGAGTTTCTAGTTCCCCGCTCTTGATATTGTGTTGTTTTGAGCTCTAATACGTGGTGTATTATGATGTAGTATTCTCTATGAATTGATTATGATGATATATGTATGTTTAAAAAGCTGAAAATCAAGGAAAAATAACATCACAAGGCTTGGGGTGGAAGGAGAAATGCACAAGGAGAGTTAAATGCCAAAGTGGAAATTTCCAGTGAGCCCACGTGAATTAGAGGCATCGTGGACCATTCTACAAGAGGGAGATAAATGAATCAAACCACTTAGTCAAGTGGGGATATCAAGGCATCAAGTGGTTTAGTCCCTAGGTAGCAAGCAATTCATCGCGTGGCTTAGTCCACACACGACAATATCACCCTCCTATAAATACTTGACCTTGTATACATTGTAATTACTCTTGGATGCATGGAAGCAAAATAGGGGATGTAAAACACAAAATTTAGGGTTATTATTATTTAACTTTAGTTTCTTTATATATTTGATTATGGATTCAATTATTTACAATACAGTTATGCCTATTACTGGCTAAACGCCCCCTGTTTGGGGTTAAGGCCAAGAACATGTTTACTTTTGCTTTGAATTGATATTTTTTGGATTTTTTATAATATTTGGTTGTTTTCTTACCCTTTTTATAACTATTGTAAGGATTTGTGACCCTTAAATACATCCATTATCAACCTTGTAAACTCGGGAGGGGGAATAGGATGATAGAATGTAGGGGTAAGTAGAGAAAGGCTCTCATTCTTTTATGAAATAAGGAATTTGAATTAGAGAATACGATAGTGATATACCTAGAAGACTTGTTCGGTTCACTTGAAGGATGATAGATTTATGCATCTAATTGAATTATTGCATCCCCGCTCAATGATGTAGTTGTAATGTCCAAGTTAGGTAGAAGATTAGAGTTTGAGAGACCATGATCATACTATAAACCCTGTGAAGCAACAACCAAGATAAGTAATCAGGCAATTAAAATTCAATAGCGTAGTATGATTGTTCGTAGAGCCTTAACCCAGACTTTCTATCTATTGATTGTCCAAAGTCTTTACTTTTTTGCATTGTTTTAGATTACTTTTAATTACAAACTTTCAAAACTCTTTTGGTTATGTTTGCACTAGTTTAATCTCAATAGTTGAACTGGAATTTGATAGTTACTTAACACAAGTCTCTGAGGAATCGATATTCGACTTTATTTAAGGACACTATATTACTTGGGGAGACCACGTACACTTGAGTGCAATAAGTTTTTGACACCGTTGCTGGGGACTTATAAATTGACAACTATTTTGTTTTAGTTTTAATTTTTGATTTCTTTGGTGCTTTACTCTTGGTCTTGGTATTGAATTTGCAGGAAATAGGTTTATAAGCCAATAAGCTAGTAAAGGTTAGGGAGTTGGTTGAATCAAGCCCAAACCCGAGCAACACTTCCATCAATAAAGGAGAGAAGAAATCCTTCTCCCCCGTATACCATAATTTCATGAGGAACAATACAATCTTACTCTCATGAATGAAGATCAAGTAGCCCGCAGGACAGTTCAAGAAGTGGAAATCCCATTTTTGATAAATTTGACCTCCCTATTTTAGAAATCGACTGTTGGAGGTAACTTTGAGCTAAAACAAAACATGGTGCATCTTTTGATCAGCAGTGGACAATTTATAGGGCTTTCACATGAAGATCCACAAGTCCATCTGCAAAACTTTCTGGAGATCAGTGACACATTCATCCCTATGGGTGTGTCAACTGATTATGTTAGGCTGACACTATTCCCCTTTTCACTATTAGGGGAAGCTAAGAAGTGGTTAAACTCTAAGTCGGCAAGTTCAATCACAACATAGGATGACTTAGCCCAGAAATTCCTCACCCGATTCTTTCCATATGGCAATACTATGAGACTACATAGTGAGATTGTATTCTTTAAACAGAAGCTGGATGAGAACTTATATCATGAATGGAAGAGGTTCAAAGATCTTCTTCGGGATTATCCACATTATCAATAGTCCAACTAGGTATTAGCTCACACTTTTGTTGAGGCACTTGACCATAACACAAAAATTTTGCTAGATTCAGCTATAGGTGGTCGGTCAAGCATTGGAATTAATGTATGAAGAGTTGTATAACTTGTTTAACCAGATTGCACAAGGGAATCCTGAATGGAATTTGGACTCAAGAAATGCTACAAGGAAGGTTGTAGGTGTGTTGGAGGTAGACTAGTTTACTGCTATATCTTCTCAGATTACTACACTGCAAAATCAGTTGAATACTCAGTTTAGCAATATGAAGTTGGGGGTTATACAGCCTACAACAATAGTGAATGCAATTCAACAGACAAGTACTTGATGCATGGTTTGTAGCAATAGTGGTCATTCAATAGATATGTGTGTGACCATTCTTGAGTTAGTGATGTTTGTAGGAAATGTTCAAAGTATGAATTATGGGAATGCCTAAAATATGAAGTGGAAAACTCATCCACCAAATTAACAATAGAATGCCCAACAACAACAGTTTCAGCAGCAACAAGTTCATGGAAATTAAACCACAACCCAAAGTAGAAATGTCGAAGAGATGCTGAAGCAAATTATGGCTGCTTATGCACAGTTGGCTGCGAATATAAAGAGCCAGCAAAGGGATACAAGGAGTTTGGATTTGAAGCTAAGCCAGATATCAGTAACACAGAATACCAGGCCTCAAGGTGATTTGCTAAGTGATACTGAAAATACTAGACAAGTAATGACAATCATTTTGAGGAGTGGTAAAGATCTTAATAAAGAACCTTTAAAGAGAACTAAGGAGATAAATACTGTTTTAGTTCCTAAACAAGTAGATACAGAGAGAGTGCCCGAACTAGTTGCAGACAAAGTTGCTAAAAATTTGAGGAAGTCTAAGTACTCGAAAACCAAAGTTTCTAAAGAGGTGAAGAAGAGACTACCACCGTCTTTACCACAGAGGCTGATATTGAAGGAGGATTCATGCTTTAATAAGTTCTTTGACACATTTAGAGAGTGTCATATTAACCTTTCTCTTTTAGATATTTTGCAGAAAATGCCTAAGTACGCTAAGTACTTGAAGAAAGTGGTAACTAACAAGGTTAAGCTGCATGACTTTGAGACAGTAGCACTCACTGAAGAATGTAGCTCTGTGGTGATGCATAAGATGCCGAAAAAGCTCAAAGACCTTGGAAAGTTCACTCTCCCCATTCAAATTGGGTATAGTAAGGTGGTCCACGCACTTAGTGACTTAGGGGATAGCATCAAGTTGATGGCCCTCTCTTTATTTAACACTTTAGGCTTGGGGAAGACGAGATTGAGCCCTGTGTTACTGCAACTGGAAATGAGACCATAGCCTGTCCTGAAGGAGTCATAGAGGATGTGTTCTCATCAAGGTTGGCAAGTTTATTATTCCTACTAACTTTATTATTTATATTTTCAGGTAGACAAAAAAGTACCAGTCATCATGGGACATCCATTCTTAGAAATAAGGGGAGCATTAATAGATGTAAGGGAGGGCACACCCACAATGAGGCTAGATTATGAAGAGGCGGTTTTCAAAGTGTACAAACTACTAAACACATTATACCACTACAAAGATTTGTGCATAATTACAGTGATTGAAGGGGATAAGTGTGGGGTGGTGGAGACTATTCTATAAAAGACCTCTTTAGACTTCCTCATTGAGTATCCCAAGACTCCAATACCTCATCCCTAAATGATGCATATTGGTGAGCCTGAAAAGGAAAGTGCTCAAAAAGATGTTGACCTTGAGAGTTCACACTCAATAGGTCAAAAACAAATAAGAAAATAGCGTCCAAGTATGAGGAAAAGGTTGAAGAAAAATAGATGAATCGTAGATTAGGTCGTGCCACGACACTAAATCAGGTGCTGCTTGAGAGGCAACCCAAGTTAAGTTAGGTTTTATTTTTAGTATTTTTAGTTTTTACTTCACTAGTTTATGTTTTTGTTGAGTCACTGGTTGATGGAAAGTCTGAGTACCGAAAAACCTGAGCTAAAGAGCATGGTGAAGACTAAGTGTGTGGTCTCTGGACCCTCTTGATTTATAAAGATGCTACTATCTAGGCCTAGAGACCTTAGGGGTTATTTATATCTCCACCTTTTAAAGTATACTTTAGGGACAAAATAGATTTTTAAGTGTGGGGTGGGAAAATTCCTATTTTTTGGGTAAATCTAACTTTTTTCTGTGATAGAAATAAGTGAGATATTCTTATTAGTTCTTTTTTTTATTTCATGATGCAAGTGTTTTGATGGTAAAAAATATGTTGATTATGTGAATTGCTACTGTTGAGACTCCTAGACTTATGTTTATATCTCTTGTACTTGTTGAATTAATTGGAATTCATGCTATTATTTGATTAAGAGTTTATGATTATCCTACTTGAGTTGAGCATGTGCCATATATAGTGTGAGATGTAGTATATTCCTTGTTGCATGTGATGTCTAGAACTTGCCTGGTGTGTGGGCAAAGCAAAGTAAAGAGAGTGGGTTTAGTATATGATATAGACATTTCTTTGATAGCCAAGTTTATACCTTATTTTTACCTACCTTTGTGCATTATCCTAGTTAACCCCATTAAGACTTTAGCTTTTTCTTTGGCAGCCTCAGGTGTAGCCTAATCCCTTTTTTAATTGACCTTAATTTGATCCAAAAGCTCCCAAGCACTTTAATAAATAATTAATTGAGTAAGGAGGTAAAATTCAAGTAGCAGAAAGGTAAAATCGAAGCCCCAATGTAGTAGTTATTGGTGTGTAAAATTGGATATGTGTTGTGGTTGGGTGTTGAGTAATGAAAATAATAAAAAATTGTTCAAATTGAATTAGTATTCATTGAAAATACTCCCACCATAGTGTTTGTGAATGATCTTAATAATATAGGGAAAAACAAAAGATATGGGAGATAGAAGTGGTGAAAGTTGGTTGTTGAAGTTGAATTAATTGTAACATGTGATGTATTAAAGCGCTTAGAGAAGTTAGTCATTATTCTTGGCCAAAATAGTTCCTCCTTATCCCTTAGTCTATATTACAACCCATAAAGACCTTTTTGATCATAACCCTTAATATTCTGATATTAGTGGAGTACTACACTAAGGGCAAGCCTATGGTTTTTTCTGTGCAACTTGTGAATTCTTTGTGAGAGTGAGCGCAATTTGATTCTTGTATCCATTCTGTTATGGATTGCATGATTGTGAGTGATTATTGGTAACTCTCTTATTGTAAGGGAACATGTTTTATAAATATTGGGAGAATTATATGATGTCTTTGATTGAACAATGTGAATGATATTTCTAACTAGGTGAGTTAATTCTTGAGGCTAGGATGTTTTGAAGTAGTATTCTTGAGCTCTCAATTGTGTTTGTGACATCCTTAACGTAGAAACTTGTATTTTGCACAGTCATTGTAGTACTAGCTTAAGTGTCTTGCATGTAGTAGAAGTGTGGGGTCACCTCAACTTATGATGCTTAGAGTAAAGAGTTGTTCGAGGAAGAACAAGGTTTTAAGTGTGGGGTGATAACATGAGGTGGTTTTATGCACCTTAGTGTTGTTATCCTAGCTTATTTAGCCTTGTTTTGAGGGCAACTTGTGTGCTTAATGTGTTAATAATGATATAAATAAGTATCCAAGTGTTTAAGTATGTGATTACAATGTTAAAGGTGTTTTTCAAACAAGTTTGTAATTAATCGAGTCATTTAGAGTTCAACCGAGAAAACTAGTGTTACTAGCTTGAGCTAGGTGTCGTTCTAGTCTATCGCGATGAATTCTAATGTGTTGAATGAGTTCCTAATGGTTTATATTGTGTAAGTATGTAAATAACAACAAATCTGAAATAACGTCTCCAACCCTATACATAACTAAGTTATGTATAAGGGTTGAAGTAACAAGAAGTGTTACTTTATAGCTATATATAAGAATATGTAAAATAACCAAAATATGTAGATTCAGCAATGAGATCGTGATACAAAGCACTATACCTTTGAAAGACGGGATCATAATGTATCTTTTTTTTCTTACTTGAAGATTCAACAATCGGATTTTAAGAGCTTCTACTAGCAACTTCCCTCAAATTCTTCATGTTAGCGAGGTTGTTACGGTGTTTAGATCTATTTTAATTAAAAATAAAGTCCCCATTATCAAAAGTTTTAGGAACAAACCCAAATACATGATTTGTTTGTTGATTATTATCTAATTGAGTTAGTCCTAAACTAAATAAAGGAGCAGACTCCATTACTAAGCTTAATTTAGTGAATGAAGCACAATGCGACAAACTAATTCATCTATTTTTGATTTAGTAAAGATAAAAATATTGTGAAATTATACTAACCGTAAAAGAAATGAAGAAAAATATTAATTGATTTTTTAAATTTAAGTTGAAAGTTGATGTCCAAAAAGTTGAGAAGAACATGATTGTAAATTCAAAACATGAAAACCACTTGATTGAGGTTCCTTGATTTTAGATACCTTGTCTTCAGTATTTTTTATATTTCTAATTTTTGTGTAATTTTTTCACTTTCTTTTATCCAATATGTTTTCTTTCTTATTTTATTAGTAACTCTTTTTGCTCTTACCTTTTGTTTGCATGGTGTTGTAAACCACCAGTGTGTTTTAGTTATTATGTGTGGATATAGTTTATCTAAAAATGGTATTTTTAGGAATAGTGTTAGGATTTTCATTTTATAGATTATAAATGTAAGCCAGTTGGCAGATCTAAGGCAAGATATTCTACACGGAAAGCAAGCCTCCTTGTACACAACCAAAAATCTCTCAAAATATTTAATAAGATATTCAGTTTTATACTCAACTATGAAAAATCAAAGCTCAGAATCATCAAACCTACAAGAACAGGTATTTTCATTTATAATTATGAATAGCTAAATTCATAAATTCCTAACAATCATGATATAACAAAATAAGTTCATGTTAGTTACTATATAGTAGAATTATTTGAAGGATAATATGTTCTGAAGTTTATTAGCAAAGAATAAAAAGGGAAAAATTCCCAAAATTATGCCATCCTAAAGGTGAAACCAGTAAGGCAGAGAAGCCGTGATAGGGTAGTAACCGGAGTTGAGGCGTTGTTTAGGGAAGAAGTATCCAAACGTACCATGTTAATAGTGACAGAGGAACATAATTATCTAAGAATAATCTAGTACATAGTTTTATTTTTTCTATTTCTTTTTTCCTGTCTATTTCTTCATTTCCTTTTTCTATTCTTACCAAAGTTGGGGGGTGGGTAGGTACTTGTAGTACTAGATTTATCATATTGGTTGAAATGCTATGTCATAGCATTCCTTAGTTATTTGTTTTAACCTTATTAATTCTTCTATATTATTTTTAAGGTATACTATATGCTCCATGTTTCTAGTTTTTATGTAGTCGAGATTCTTTTTCATAAGTATTTCTATTAATCTTATTTGCTCCATATCTTTCCTCCAATATTCTAAGTATTCGTAATTTATCATTTTAGTCTGAGTAATCCCAATCTGAATAATAATATCTACCATCAAAATTTATATTTTCTAACTCTTGTTCTATCCATTTAATATTTAGTAACTCATCTTCAAAATCAAATATCTTTTCCCATATGAGTTTTCTTATGTTTATTATTTCTATATCCTTAAGTATATACAAAATAAGTATCTTGACCCTATCTATCATTTCATCAGATAAGTAGTTAGTCATTTTATTTCATATGATGCTTATTTCAAAATATTCCCTTCAATCATATACATAACAAAATATGATCATCTTAGATCACTATGTACTAGATTATTCTTAGATAATTATGTTCCTCTGTCACTATTAGCATGGTACGTTTGGATACTTCTTCCCTAAACAATGCCTCAACTCTGGTTACTACCCTATCACGGCTTCTCTGCCTTACTAGTTTTACCTTTAGGATGGAATAATTCTAGAAATTTTTCTCCTTTTCCTCTTTGCTAATAAACTTTAAAACATATTATCCTTCGAATAATTCTACTATATAGTAACTAACATGAACTTATTTTATTATATCATAATTGTCAGGAATTTATGAATTTAGCTATTCATAATTATAAATGAAAATACCTGTTCTTGTAGGTTTGATGATTCTGAGCTTTGATTTTCCATAGTTGAGTATAAAACTGAATATCTTATTAAATATTTTGAGAGATTTTTGGTTGTGTACAAGGAGGCTTATTTTCCGTGTAGAAAGTCTTGCCTTAGATCTACCGACTGGTTTACATTTATAATCTACAAAATAAAAATCCTAACACTATTCCTATTCTACACTTGTCAAAAAAGTAAAAAACTAATAATGGCACTTGCCAAAAAAGTCAAAAACTAGTAAAGACTAATAAATTCTATACAATAATTTACGTCTTTACAAGTCAAAAAAGTTATATAATAATTCACATGTCACTTTGATAGCTTTAATATCTTGTCTCTTTGTCTCTTGCCTTTATTTTTTCATTGGTCCATCTTTCTTTATGTTGCTTTCTATCTCCTGTTGTCTATCTTCCAGCTGACTTCTTTTCATTCTTATCTTCTTGGTTGATTTTTGTCTTTATCTTTTCATTCTAATTGAACTTCTGGGATAATATTATCTTCTCCGTTATATCTTAAACATTGATGATCTGGATATTTATGTCCTATTAATTTGCAATATCTTGTCAATAATTCTTCTAAAATAAATTCCTTCTTAATTGCTCTCGTAGTTGGTTGTCTTTCTGGATTGAGTAATGTCATTATCCATTTTTGAACTTCTTCCATATCTGACTGTTGTAGCTCCCTTGAATTTGAATAGATCATTAGCTAGTCTCGTGAATAATAACTCTATATAGGGTTTCCATTGAAATAATTATTTGCTAGCTCTTGAATAATCGTAGATATTCCAATAATTCATTTATTTGCATAGAAATCTGGTATTTCTACCTTAGGTATTTCTGAATGTTGTCTAATATCTTCTGGTATAATCATATCTCTGGTTAATCCAATTTTTATAACTTGTATAACTGGTTTAATTTCATCATATAATATCTCTGCTGGGGCAGTATAATACTTTATAAAAAATAGGTTTTCTTTGGTTATTTTTTTGTAGGTCAAAAATGCTCTATGTATTTCAGGTATAGCTGATAATTCATTTCCGTCTTGGGTATACACGGTATTAAGTAGTCCGTAACTAAAACAAGTTCTAACTAGGTTTGGATTGGTTTTTGGTAGTGCAATTAACTTGTTGTATCCTTGTAGTTTTTGAGTTATATAGTCTGTGTTCAGTTCTTGGATATTTATAGCTCTGGGTTTAAGATTTAGGTAAGTTTATATTTTGTGGATATTTTCTATGTATGCTCGGGTTATATGGTTATAGGCTTTTTTGTCTTGGTTCAAACTTTCTCGATATGTGGTAGTTTGTGGAGGTATGAATAAAGGGTCTTTTGGTATTTTTGGTATAAATGGTTTGTCAAATATCTTGTTCAGATTTAATCCTTGTCTACTAACTCATTTGCTTGTACCTACAGACATAGATTGATAAAGATTATGGGTTTTATGGAGTGTCCCAACATCTCCTTTTAGCTCAGAAATTTTGATGTCTTCCGATCGACATAGCTCTACATTTTTATAGTCATGCAGCTGACTTGTAGCTTTAGACTTCAGTTTACCTTCATTAGTCTTTAGATTTTCTACCTCATTGCCCATACTGTCCACTTTCAGTGAAAGCGTAGTTAGGGTTTTGAGTATCTCTTCTAATGTATCATTTTCTGTTATATCAGTCTATGTAGCTTTGTCTTGATATGTAATCTGCAATAACATTCTTGTTAGTACTGATTATTTCAACTGTAAATGTAAAATTCAATATATTTAATACCAATCTCCGTATTTCTTTTGTTGTTACTGAATTTTATATTTTCTTAGTTAGCCACCATCGTACCTATGTATTATCTGTTCGTACAATAAATTTGTTATATACAATATATGGTTCAAATGCTAATAAACACTTATATAATGAACATAATTCTTTTCTATTTATTTCCCATTTTATTTCTGTGTTGTTAAACGTTCCTGAGTAATATCTACAATGATATTCTAATTTTTCATTTTTATACCTATATTTGAGTACTCCTCCGTAGCTGTGCTCACTCGCATCTGCTTCTACTATGTATGTAAAATTTTTATTTTCATCTAAAAATTGTAATTTTGGCAGGTTTTTACAAAACATCTTTATTTTCTGTACTTGTTTTTTGTCTTTTTCACTATAATTATATTCTACATCCTTTTTCAATTTTTTCTGTAATAGTTTTAAATTTTCTCCTAATTTTGATATGTATTCTCTTACTTGATTTACTAATCCTAAAAATGATTGTAATTTCTTTTTTGTATCTAATTCTTCTTTTGAATTTATTATTTTTTGTATTATATGCTGTCACATTTTTACTCCATTTTTATCTATTTGTATTCCTAAAAATTCTATCTGGTTTTTCATTATTTCTGCCTTCTTTTCACTTAAGCTTATTCCTGAATTTTCTATTATATTTATAAATTGTTCTAATAATTTTAGGTGTCCTTCTTTAGTTTTTGAATATAGTAATATATCGTCTATGTATACTATATAATTAGGTAATTGTTTGAAATAATTATCCATAAAATGTTGATATCTACCTGGTGCATTTTTATATCCAAATGACAGTACATTCCATTCATAAAATCCTTGTGGTGCTGTGAATGGAGTTAATTTTTTAGATTCTTCTTCTAATTTTAAATGGTAAAATCCTGATTTACAATCAAATTTGCTGAAATAATTATATCCTTGTATTTGTCTTATTTTTAATATTTTGTTTGGTATTGGGTAATTATATGTCATAATTTTTGCGTTTAGGTTTCTATAGTCAATAACCATTCTACATTGTCCCCTTTTTTGTTCACTATGTTTATTTACTATAAATGCTGGGCTAGTGTGTTTACTATTACTTTTTTGTATAAATTTTTTTTCTAATAATTCATTTATATGCATTTCAAATTCTTTTAGGTCGTCAAAATTATACGTTAGTGGTTTTTGAGTTATTATACTATCTTTATTTATTAGCTCAATTTTTACGGTAGTTTTATGTTTTTCCCATCCTTTTAGTGGATCTTCACTATACAGTTGTTTTAATTTATTCTTAATTATTTCTACTTTATCTATTGAAAATATGTCATTTCTTCCTTATTTATAGAGAATATAATTAATTCTATCGTGTCTTCAGTAGTTTTTACTTTTTGGTAAACAGTTATATCTACATAAATTGGCTTCTGCTCCTGTATCTATCATTGACGTATAATATCTATTATAATATCCTTCTATTATTATCTTCATGAGTACGTATATTTTCATATTAAAACTCTTTTTATTAACAATTTTTCTTTATTATACGTTATGGTTAATTGGGTATGTTCTATATTGTACCATTTTATTCCTAATATTATATCTGTTTTTTGTGTTTCTTCTTTTACTTCAAATTCAATTTTTATCTTTCTGACTCCTATTATAATTTTTTTTCCAGTCGTATTTTTAATAATTATTAGGTTTCTTGGCAAATCTGGACATTTATCATTATTTGTTTTAATTTCTTCAGTTTTTAATAAGTATTTCATTATCCTGCGTTTATTAGTATTAAAAATTCTTTTTCATCTATTGTTCTTATTATATAATATTGAGTTAGGTTAGGTTTTGGAGTTATCTCATATGCTATTCTTTTTTATGGTTCTGATTTTTCACAAGATATTCTTCTTGGTGTTCCTATTCTTTCATTTACTATTTCTAAATCTTCTTCTATATCTATATTTTGGTAGCTATAATCATTATTATCTATGATTTTTACAAATTGCTCAAAAGGGCTTTCTATTTGTATTTTGTTTATTTTATTTTTTCCAGTTATTTTATGCTTTGTTGTTAATACATATAAATTTTTACATCTTGCTGTAAATATTTTACTTCCTGGGGTTAATTCTATTTTTGATATTTTTCAATATAGTACTAATGACTTATCTATATTTTTATCTGTTATTGGTACTGAATAATTTGCACTTATTATAAATTTAAATTTTTGGTATATTAGATTCCCTCTTATAGCACTTATTATGCTTTTTTCTATAGGTTTTACGATCCTATCATCTACTAAATATAGTTCTATTGGTGTATTTATTCCTTCTCTAAAACATTGTTTTATTAATATTTCTATTCATCCAAGGTGTACATATTTTATTGGGTCTTTACTTTTTATATCTTGTATTTCTTTATTAACTATTCTTTTTGTTACTAGTGGTATACTAGCTTTTCCTTTTGCGTATCTACAATCTATTAAATATTCTTTTTGGCTTACTACATAATATTCTTCTTTCCATCTATTAAATATATTCCTTATTGTTGGTATTTTAAATATTTTTTCTACACTAAAGTCTAATTCTTTTCCTTTTATTTCTTCAAATATATTACTATCAAATGTAATTTTTTGGTCTATTTCTTCTTCATTTAAATATTCTTCCTTTTTTATTATTTGTATACTTTCTTCAGTCATTTAATTCATCTAATTCACTATCTATTTCGTTAGCTATTTCATTTTCTAAGATTTCATATATACTATCTTCACTTTCTAATTCATAATCTATATAATCTATTTGCATATATTCTATATTTTCTATCTTTATTTATGATATTTGTTTCTTTTTTGGATCTTTGGGTACTTTACAATCTTTAGCTAGGTGTCCTAATTTTCCACAATTATAACATTTACATTCTTTTATAGATTTCTTCTTTCTATATGGTCTTTTATGTTTATAATCTTTTACGTAATATCTTTTTCTTGGTTTTTTATATTTATATTGGGATTTCTTATATTTATTATATTTCTTATGTCTTTTTCTTTCTTGTAATATTTTTCTTCACATCCAAATTGGGGTGCTATTTTATCTTTGCAACATGCTAAATTCTTTATTAATGTTTTTTTCATTTTTAATTCTTCCCTGTATTTTTCACATATATTCCTATACCATTGTTGTAAAAATTTTATCCTTTCTCCTAGAGTATCTACTATTTTTGCTTCATCCCAATTTTTTATTATTTTTGAACTAAATGGTTCAGGTAGTTTGCTAAAATATAATCTCCTTATTTCCTTACTTTCTTCTACATTATATTTTCCCTTATAATAATATTCTTTGAATGCATATGTATATTCATCTATGTAACACATATTACATATTGCTAATTTCAACATTAAATTCCTATTTGTATCCTTTTCTATATTTTGTTGTTGTTGTTGTTGTTCTTCTTCTGTTTCTATACTACTAAATTCATTTCTTATAGCCGTTTCATATTTTTTTAATATTTTTATGGGTGATGCTTTAGTTATTCCTTCTGTATTTTTGTCAGATCTTAGTACCTTTTTACTTTCTTCAGTTAAATTTGATAACCATAATTTTACTGTTCCTATTAGTGTTATTTCTATATATTCTGGTGTATTTGCTGTGTCTATGCTATTATCTAGTAATTTTTTTTGATGTATATTCTACCCATAATTGTATCATCTTATTTGTGTCTATTACATAGTCTAAATCTAAGAAGTTGTAATTTTTATTAACTATTTATTTTGGTGTCCATCTATATTCATTTTTTGGGTTGTACTTATTTTTGTAATTATATTTTGGCTTTCTTATTTCTGATGTACTAGGTATTATGTTTTCGTCATTTGTTTTATCAAGAGTATTTATTTCTTCTATATTTTCTTTATTAACTGCTTCTTCTTTTTCCTTAATTTCTAGATCTTCTATTCTTTCTAAAATTTGTGTATATGTTTCACTATCTTCTGAATCATAATCATTTGTTTTTCCAGTATCTATTGTATTTATTTCTAATTCATTGGTCTTTAATTCTTCATTTTTTGTTTGTAATTTTTCTTTAAATTGGTTTATTTCATCTAGTAGTTTCTGTTCTTTATCTTTTTCGTCTTTTTTCTCTTTGTCTTTTTTCATATAGATCTTTTAACATTTGCATTTCTTTTTCTAACTTAGCAATCCTATTATTTTTTATTTCTTGTATTTTCCGTATTTCATCCGTAGTTTGTTGTTTTATTTTTTCTATTTTTTTCCTGTCTATTTCTTTATTTCCTTTTGCTATTCTTACCATAGCTGTTAGTTTATCTTATAATTTTAATTCTTCTTTTTCTAACATTAAATATAAATCTTCACCTATTTTGTTATATCTTCTTCCTAAATTAGAAAATACTATTCTTATTTTTAACCCTTCGTGATTTTCATATGTTTTTTCATCTATTATGAAATCTTCTTTATTCATTTTATCTATTTGATTGTATATAAGTCATGTTGATGTATGTATTCTAGGTTATCTATTAGAGCTTCTAAATATGATATTTCTTCTTTTTGTGCTTTTATTGATTTTTAACATACTCCAACAATTAAATTATACTGTAGTCTTTCTTTTCTTATTTTTAATTCACTTCGTTTCTCAGATAATATTTATTTTAGTTCTTTATATTTTTGGGATTGGTCTATTTTATTCATTAGTATTTATAATATTTTGGTAAATTTCTAAATTTAGTTCTATCATAGTATGTATTTCTATAATATCTACATACAACTCCTCTATTTTTAAATAACATAGATAATATGCATTCCTTAAATAAATACATACAACTCCTCTATTTTTAAATAACATAGCTCTGATACCAAAGTTGGGGGGGGGGGGGGTACTTGTATATGATGTTTGAAAAGAAAAAGTGTACAAAAAAGATTTTTATAATTATTTTTGAAAGTTGAGATTTTAAGTAATATTAAAAACTTAGGGTGTAGTTTTGAGTAATTTTTGCATAAAAATATAGGTTGCATATTTGGTCTAATTTAGAGCTTAATTTGGTCAAATTTCATAGCCTTTTCTTTCTTAAAATAATTTCCTTTGGCTTCCTCATGATGTATAATTGTCATTTATGTGCAACAAGACATTCTGTAATTGCATGAAAATCAACCAACTCTATTAGTTGAGAAAAGGCTTTACTGTAGCTCTTTTGAAATTATTTGTCTGTATTGACTAGTCTATCCAGTTTTGTTATGTCATGACTATGTATCTTCCAAGACAAATTATTTGGGCCCCACATAATCTTTGCTCTTGAAAATAAGATTATATCATAAATATTACTTCGACTTAAAAATACTAGTGGAGTACCTAAGTAGCTGGTCATTAAAATAAAAAAAAAAAATTTATTTGAAATTTTAAAGTGGAGTTGGAATTACATTTGGTCGTAGTTTTTGCCGTACAAATTTAAATATTGACTTTTTTTTTGGTAAATTAAATTCAATATTTCAAATATAAAAAACTTTTTATTCAAAAAGTTATATAAAAATATTATAAATTAATATTCTTCTCATGACAATATAATTTATTTTTTAAAAAAAATATTACAAAATATACCTAATTTGAATATCCAAAAGTAAAGAGGGGTGCATAAATTGAGGCAATAACTTAGTGATTAAATGTGTTTGCAATTTATGAAATAAATTGCTCTCATTTTTATTGTAACTTTTGATTTTTTTGAAAAGAAATTCAAATAAATAATAAATTATTAAAATGAAATTTCAATAGTTATATGTAGAAATCACATAAAAATTATGATAAATGCCAATAACTAATAAGCTCGAATGTTTTTTTGATAAAAATATGATTAAAGAAAAATTTAAAAATTTGATCGACTCTTTAAATTTTATTTGTGTCATATAAATTTGGACAGAGGGAGTAAATGCATTTTCAATAATCTATATATTTAAAAAATATATTAAAGTACTATACATCACAATAATAAACTACTATAATTTTTTTAAAAAAAATTGAATTATAATAAAAAATTTAATTTACTCTAAAAATTTAATGTGTGTCACATAAATTCAAACTGAGAGAGTGACATATGTTGGGACCGTGCTTGCACAGATTTCTATGTCTAGTACTCCCTTCGTTTCATATTAGTTGGTACCTATGAACTTGACACACCCATTAAGAAAGTTTTTATTAAGGATTTATTTTACCAAATTAGCCTTATTAATTATGCTTCAAAAATATAAATTTAACGTTATACACTTTATTTAGTCATTAGTGATAGGGGTAGTATCGGAAGAACATATTAATATTTTCTTGATTTTATAAAAGGGAGATGACACGACCTGCCCCGTGGCCTTGTCGTACTAGGCGTCCCAAGTTCGACCAGGACCGGAGACCACCACCGTTACCCAACCCAACCTCCAGTTGCCTACCCTCAGTTAGCTGAATTTCGAGCATATAACAAGATAGTGTAACAACTCACATAAAGACTCTGTGAAATGGTTGTCTAGTTTTCATTACTTCACATCTTCACATCTTCACAAAAAGCGACGTCGACGTTGGCTGGATGGAGCCTGGCATCCATGGAAGCTTCGACACTGAGCTGAGCTTCACTTTCCCTTTATGTCCATTAGAGTTCTTTTTTCTTTTTTTAGTTTCCTTTTCCTTTATTTTGTTTTGTGATTTTTTGTTTTGGAATGGATCGGGTCCTCTTGGGGATTGATACTTTATTTGGTCCTTTTGCAAAGATTTTATAATAAAATGAGGCCCATGGGTCTTCCAAAAAGTTGATTTAAAAAAAAACATAAAGACTCTGGGATAAGATCCCAATCGTGATCGACCCAACCGAGTCCAACCATCCCATATCAATAATTCAACCATACCAAACCATATCAAAACAAGGGCCATAAACCAATCCATAACCAAGGATGTTCCAAAATGTAATATAATTAATCCCAAAATGAAATATGATGGAAAACCAATAATCTCGTCCAATGATGTCAGCCCTTCAGCTTATTCCAATGCCAAGGTCGACACCAATATTGATCCCGCCCATTCCAACCCATAGAAGTACCACAAAGCCTCTGACCAAAAGAGTAATGAAATTTGGTTGGGATATGCCCCCAACCATAGCCAAAACCAATATCCAAAATAAATCAAAGTGTCTAGAAATCTCCATAACATGAAATGGAGCCTTTCGAAATGATGAAAACTCACTTCAGTCCAAATTCTGATCCTGAGTCAATCATTTTGTAGGAAGAGTAGAACGGCCGATTTTTACATAGCGTGGGTATACAGCTTCCAGTACACGGGGTTAGCGAGTGACCGCTAGCATGATCTCAGGGTAAGGATAAAATAATTCCATTTGTAAAACCAAGTAAAATCATCCATATGCACACAATAAAAAATATATATATATTCATGTCGGAAAAAGGGACTGGGTTTAGCATGCCTTTAAAACCTTTACCTGGGCTACGTAGCTTTGCCGTCCTAAACCACCCTCGGGCTATATGGGTTCGTCTCTCCCTGCTGAAAAGGCCCTAGTGCATGTAGCCGCACGACTAGGGAAGAAAACCTTAGGATGAATAGTATATCCCCCAAATATAGTGTGACATCATGCACATGGTAACCAAGACCAACCTCATATCGGTAAATATGAGTTTCCAGGTTTGGTCCCCCCGGGACCTCCACCTTCCATGTCTTTGCTACACCTCCCTCCATTATTACCCAATTAAAACAAATTTCCAAATAACCAAACAATTATCCATTTATTAACCAAGGCTAATAATATTGGTATCGTCATACCAATCCTTACTTGCAAGTATTATCCTTAGCTAACCATATAGAGGTTTAAGAGGACTTTCAAGTGCCCTTTTATTTACCATGTTAAACCACTTGGGGGATTCCATGTGCCCCTCAAGCATAAACATTAGCCATTTACCATTCCAAGCCATTTAAACCATGCATAATTCCTTTACCAAGTTTTAAAACAAGCAAGAGTTTCATTAAAAGTTGCAATGCAATTAACATATCTTTATAAGCATTTTGCCCAACACATTGGGGGCATAATATGACCAAAACCAGTTCCAATGACCATTTAACCATTCCCATATAATTAAATTATCCATAACCACCATTAATGGATATAAAAGCATAATTAAAACCATGGGAAACCACAACCAACCATTTAATATCAAATCCCCTAAATCATATTTGAAAACCAAAATCGTACAATCAATGAAATCATAAAAACATTCATAAAAACCGTGCCTTTAGTTAGAATTAGCAATGAGGGAAGAGAACATACCTTAAACCAAGATGATCACGGAAAGAAATCACCAAGACAAGCCCCAAATTGATTCTTTAGTTGAAACCTTAGCTTTCCTTGCCCAAAAGCTTTAGAGAGAATTATGAAGTGTTTTAGAAAAGTTTCTAAGTGTTAATGAATGAAATAATATGGTAAATAACCTCCCAATTAGGTTAGAGGTCGTGGGGCCTTATTAGGATAAGTGAGGAAATGTCCAGAATACCCCCACTTAAGTTGCACCAAAATCCCATCATAGGGATACGACTACCCCATACGAGTTGTACCCTCCAATACGATTGGTATTCTCTACTCGTATCCTGGCCTCAACCCTTGGATCCAATACTGTCCAACATTCAACTCATCCAACCAAGTTGTATTAACAGCATATGATCCGTACCCCTGGCAGATTTAAGCTCAAGGAATATTTAGACATTGTCTATCATACGAGTCTATGGTAAAACTCTCACCTTGTCTTATGACTCACGGCGAGCCATTCGTACTAACCAAGTCTAAGATTAAGTTAAGGAACCAAACGATCTGTAACCACCAATATGACTCGTACTCCTAAGTTGTACCCATTCCAGTAACCAAAATCCATCCCACCAACCAACACTGGTCAGCATATGACTGGACCTTACCATCCGTATCCCAACATACGGCTCATACCTTCGAGTCTTATTGGGTTTAGAGACCAGAATTCTAGAAAATTTTCAAAGGGTCAAAACCCAGGATTTTATAGTCTCCCCGACTAGTAACATTCATCCTCGAATGGCGGACAAGGTAGGGGTAACTACACGCATAAGTCATTTGCATTATATTATCAAATATATATTCTCAATCTTTAACAAAGTTTGAAAATAAATAGGCAAAGATATTAATCTTTACTTTAACAAACTCAAAAAATAGAGACGTGTTGAAGACACATATCTTCCGCACGAATCCCAGGAGCAGAAAACAAATGCAAATATTTGGACTTCATGTCCTCCTCTGCTTCCCATGTATCTTTTTCCACCTTATGGTTCTGCCAAAGAACCTTAACCGAAGCCATATCCTTGGTCCACAACAGACGAACCTGCCTATCCAAGATCTCAATCAGGACCTCTTCATAAGACAAAGAATCTGTATGACCTAATATTTCCAAAGGAACAAGCAAAGAAGGATCACCAATGCACTTCCTCATCATAGAACTATGAAAGACCGGATGAACCAAGCTCAAGCTAGAGGGAAACTCTAGCTCATAAGCGACATTACCAACTCTCCACAAAATCTCATAAGGACCCACATATCGGGGACTGAGCTTCCTCTTCTTGCCAAATTGTATTACTCCCTTCATAGGAGATACCTTGAGGAAAACCTTATCCTTAGCCTCAAATTTCAAGTTTTTACGCATATCATCCGCATAGGACTTTTGGAGAATTAGGGCAGCCTTAAGCCTCTCCCGAATCACCTTCACCTTCTCCATATCCTGGTAAATCAAATAGAGACCAAACATGCCCACCTCACCAAGCTCAAACCAACTAATAGGAGATCTACACCTCCTACCATACAATGCCTCAAAAGGGTCCATACCAATACTAAAATAATAGCTATTGCTGTAAGCAAAGTCTACCAAAGGTAGATACTCAACCCAATTGCCACCATAATCAATCATACAGGCCCGAAGCATATTCTTCAAGGTCTGAATAGGTCTCTTCGCTTGCCCATCCATCTGTGGATAGAAAGAAGTACTCAAACTCACCTTGTTCCCCAACCCTCTCTAAAAAAACCACCAGAAGTGAGACGTAAACTGCGTGCTATGATCAGAAATAATCAAAATAGGCACCCCATGCAGCTTCACAATCCCCTGAAGATACAAATTAACATAATCCTCCTCTGAGAAATTAGTTCACAATGGCAAAAAAAGTTCACAGACTTAGTCATCCTATCCACAATGACCCAAATCAAATCATATTGATTATGAGGCCGAGGAAGACCAATAATGAAGTCCATATTGATCACTTACCACTTCTATTTAGGTAAATCAATTTCTTGATACAACCCTCCTGGCCTTATGTGCTCAACCTCAACCTGTTGACACACTATTAACTTAGCCACGAAATCAGCCACATCCCTCTTCATGCCATTTCACCAATAGATATCCTTGAGATTATGATATATCTTAGTCGAGCCGAGATGAACAACATAGCGTGACTCATGTGTCTCAGCCAAAATCCTTTGTTGCAACCCGTCAACATCAGGAACACACAACCTCCCTTGGTACCATAAAGTACCATCACCACTAATTTTAAACATCACTACCTTTTGCCTACTAATGTCTCCCTTGATTTTCATCAAGATAGGATCTAACACTTACTTCTCCTTAATATCTACACTAAGAGATAATCGAACCACTTCTTGCACCATCATACCACCATACTTGGAATCAAGAGGAGAACTTCAAAATTAGCCAAGCGGTAAATATCTTTCACCAATTCCCACTTTCCTTTCTCTATATGAGCAAAACTCCCCATGGATAACCTGCTAAGAGCATCAGCAACCATAATTGCCTTACCTGGGTGATAGTGAAGACTCATATCATAATCCATGAGAAGCTCAAGCCATCTCCTCTGCCTGAGATTAAGCTCTTTATGGGTGAACCCATACTAAACTCTTAATATTCAGAAAAGATATCCATGTAAACACCATAAAAATAATGCCGCCATATTTTCAAAGCAAACACAACCGCCAATATCTCCAAATCATGAGTAGGATAATTCTTCTCATATACCTTCAACTTCTTAGAAGAATAGGTAATCACCTTTCTTTGCTGCATCAACACATAACCAAGACCTACTCGAGATGCATCACAATAAACGACGAATCCATCATTGCCTTTCGACAAAGTCAGAATTATAGCCGAAGTTAACTTATCCTTTAATTTCTCAAAACTCCTTTCACAAGCATCTGACCAAGGAAACTTGACCATGTTTTGAGTTAACTTAGTTAAAGGAGCAACTATCGATGAAAAGCTTTCCATAAACCACCTATAATACCCGGCTAAACCTAAGAAGCTCCAAATGTCGGATGGAGTCGTGGGTCTAGGCCACCCTTTTCATTACATTAACCTTCTGTGGATCCACCATGATCCTTTTACTAGAAATAATGTGACCCAAGAAAGTTTAGCGTTCAACCAAAACTCATACTTGGAGAACTTGGCATACAACTGCTATTCCTGTAAGGTCTGCAGCACTACACGGAGGTGACTAGCATGATCCACCTTGCTCTTCAAATAAATGAGAATGTCATTAATGAATACAATAACGAAGAGATCCAAATACTGACAAAAAACCCTGTTCATCAGATCTATAAATGCTGTCGGAGCATTAGTCAACCCAAATGACATTACCAAAAACTCAAAGTGCATATATCGAGTACGAAAAGCCATCTTAGGGATATCCACCTACCTAATCTTTAGCTGATGGTACCTAGACTGAAGATCTATCTTAGAAAAGAACTTGGCACCTTGCAACTGGTCAGACAGATCATCTATCCTTAGAAGAGGATACTTGTACTTAATCGTCACCTTGTTCAACAACCTATAGTCAATGTACATCTGATGTTAACTATCCTTCTTGCGCACAAACAACACTAGTGCAACCCAAAGAGATACACTTGAACAAATAAACTCCTTATCTAAATGATTCTTAAATTGTTCCTTGAGTTTCCTTAACTCAATCGGAGCCATTCTATACGGAGGAATAAAAATTGGATGAGTGTACGAAATTAGATCAATACCGAACTCTATTTCCCCATCTAGAGAAACACCAGAAAGATCATCCAAAACCACTGGAACTGACTGGAAAGAAGGACCTTCTAAGTTAGAATCTCTAAACCAGACTATGTGATAAAGTCAATCTTTAGAGATTCACCTTCGATCTCTAAGATAAAAGTAAACCTCCCCCTAGGAGCTAAAGAAACACCCCCTATTCTATAATCGGTTCACCAGGGAACCTAATGATAACCTTACGAGTCTGACAATCCAAGGACGCATAACAAGAGTGCAACCAATCCATACCCAGAATGACATCGAAATCCACTATACCAAACTCAAACAGATCCACCAAGGTCTGCTTGCTACCAACATATACCACATACCCCTTATAGACTCTCTTAGCAATAACCGAGTCTCTTATTATGGTAGAAATAGAAAAAAGATCTGAAATAACTTCCAGACCAAAACCAAAAGATATAGCTATATAAGGAGTCACATAGGAGAGAGTGGACCCCAGATTAACCAAATAATATACATCATAAGAGAAAAACTGTAACGTACCAGTAACGACATCAGGTGATGCCTAAGATTCCTATCGAGATGCCAAAGTATACAATATATTCTGACCAACACTAGAACCAGGAGAAGTAATAGAAGCAGATACACCATCACCAGCTGTAGGAGTAGAAGATAAAGCCACAAGAATCTTATTAGTCCCTATTGCAACCTTTTTAACCAGACAATCCCTGAGCCGATGGCCTGCCAGGCCACACTTGAAGAATTTTTCCTTTCCTTCACCACAATAACCCCAATGAGGACGACCATAGAACCAACAAGAAGGGCATAAACAAACTGACTGACCTCTGTTTGCCTGAGATTGGGCACCTTTCACCTGGAAATTGTCACCACCATGATGATGCCTGTTGCCCGACTGGTAATGAGCACTAGCAAGACTGTAGGAACCAGAACTCCCCACTTATTTTTCTGCCATTTGCCATATCCTGACCACCCTAAGACTGAGCACCTCCCTGATCAGAAAACCTACTCCCAATCTCTGAACTCTACCTGCTTTCTCTTCTCATCCTCTACCAGCTGCATATGAACAGTCAACCTAGAGATATCCATATTATTAATTAGCAAGGAAGTCTTGCTCTCCAAAATTAAATCCCAATTCAACCCAGAGGTGAACTTCCTCATTCTTCCTTACCCGCATGTTAGCCACTAAATTAGGAGCATACCTTGATAACTGATGAAACTTCAAGGCATATTCCTTGACAAACATTCTCCCCTACTTGAGGCTCACAAACTCTTCCATTATTGCTTCCCTCAACTCTTGGGGAAAGAAACGATCTAAGAAGGACTTAGAAAAAGTATCCCACAAGACTAACTCTTCCACATTACCCCTATCCCCGTCCCACTCTTCATACCACTACTATGAAACATCTTTGAGTTGATAAGCTGCAAAGTTTACCCCCTCCATATTAGTAGCCTATATCACCCAAAATATCTTTTCCATTTTATCCAAGAAGCCCTGTGGATCTTCCTCCACCTTCACTCCAAAAAAAATAAGAGGACCCATCTTTATAAATTGGCCAACCCTTGTGGCCTCAGTAGATAAAGCACCAGTCGCACCCTGCTCAGCCTGAGCAGTGACCATCTGAGAAATAATATGAATAGACTAACAGAATTCTGCATTAGTCACCTCACCTTGAAGAGGACTAGTAGAAACTGGTGGAACTCCAGAACTATCAGGGATAGGACCGTGAGATGGAAGATGAACCCAAAAAGTAGGATGCACCCCTTCAACATTACCACTAGATGGGATAAAAGAATATTCTTGTGTTCCAGATCTATGAGGCATGATCTGAAAGATGAACAAACAAAGATTAGAGAAGATTCCATAACACTCTAAGCTAGAAAATAGAATACCAAGAAAGTGAAACATTCCTAAAATCCTTGTAGCCTCCCCTATATGAGTGTGGCACACTACACACCCCTAAAAGAGACACTACTCAACACGTCTTTATAGACTACCAATTGACTAAGAACCTAGGATCTAATACCAACTTGACATGACCCTCCCAGGGGCCTTGTTATAATGGGTATCCCAAGTTCAACCAGGACCGAAGACCACCCCCATTACCCAACCCAACCTCTAGCCGCCTATCCTGAGTTGGCTGAATTTTGAGCATCTTACAAGATAGTGTAACAGCTCATATAAAGACTCTAGGATAAAATCTCAATCGTGACCGACCCAACCAAGTCTAACCATCCCATACCAATAATCCAACCATACCAAATTATACCAAAACAAGGGCCATAAACTAAGCCATAACCAAGGATGTTCCAAAACGTAATATAATTAATCCCAAAATGAAATATGATGGAACAACCAACAATTTTGTCCAATGATGTCAGCCATTCATCTTATTCCAATTCCAAGGACGACACCAATACCGACCCCACCCATTACAACCCATAAAAGTATCACAAAGCCTCTAACCAAAAGAGTAATGAAATCCAGTTGGGACATGCCCCCAACCATAGACAAAACGAATATCCAAAATAAACTCAAAGTGTCTAAAAATATCCATTACATAAAATGGAGCCTTCCAAAAGAATGGAAGCTTAGCACTTCAGTCCAAATTTTGATCCTGAGTCAATCACTATGTAGGAGTAGTAGAATAGTGGGTTCTTGTATAGCGTGGGTATACAACCGCCCGTTGATGGAATTAGCGAGTGACCACTAGCATGATATCAGGGTAAGGATAAAATAATGACATTTGTAAAACCAAGTAAAACCATCGATATGAACACAACCATACATACATATATATATGTGTATATATATATTTGTATATATATATATATCTATTTATATATATATGTATATATATATGTATGCCTGGAAAAGGGACTGGGTTTAGCTTACCTTTAAAACCTTTATCTAAGCTATATAGCATTGCCGTCCTAAACCACCCACAGCATATATGGGTTCAGCTCCCCCTGCTGAAAGGCCCCCAGTGCGTGTAGCCGCACGACCAGGGAAGAAAACCTTGGGATGACTAGTACATCCCCCAAATATAGTGTGACATCATGCATACAGTCACCAAGACCAACCTCATATCGGCAAATATGAGTTTTTAGTTTTGGTCCCCTCAAGACCTCCACCTTTCACGGGTTTGATACACCTCCCGCCATTATTTCCTAATTAAAACCAATTTCCAAATAACCAAACAATTATCCATTTATTAACCAAGGCCATTAATATTGGTATCTTCATACCAATCCTTACTTGCAAGTATTAACAATAGCCAACAATATAGAGGTTTAATGGGACTTTTAAGTGCCCTTCCATATACCATGTTAAACCACTTAGGGGATTCCATGTGTCCCTCAAGCATAACCATTAGCCATTTACCATTCCAAGCCATTTAAATCATGCATAATTTCTTTACTACGTTTTAAAACAAGCAAGAGTTCCATTAAAAGTAGTCAATGCAGAACATATCTTTATAAGCATTTTGTCAAATACATTGGGGGCATAATATAATGAAAACTGAGTTCAATTACCATTAAACCATTCCCATGAAATCCAATTATCCAAAGCCACCAATAATGTATATACAAACTTAATCAAAACCATGGGAAACCATAACCAACCATATAATATCAAAATCCCCAAATCATATTTGAAAACCAAAATCATTCAATCAATGAAATAATGAAAACATTCATAAAACCATGCCTTTAGTTAGAATTAACAATGAGGGAAGAGAACATGACTTAAACCAAGATGATGACGAAAAAAAATCACCAAGACAAGCCCTAAATTAATCTTTTAGTTGAAACCCTAGCTTCCCTTGCCCAAAAGCTCTTGAGAGAATTATGGAGTGTTTTAGAAAAGTTTCTAAGTGTTAATGAATGGAATATTAGGGTAAATAACCTCCCAAGTAGGTTAGAATCCATGGGGCCTTACTTGGATAAGTGGGGAAATTTCTAGAATACCCCCACTTAAGTTGCACCAAAATCCCATCACAAGGATAGACTGACCCATATGAGTCATACTCTCTAATACGATTGGTATCTTCACTCGTATACTGGGCTCAACCCTTGGATCCAACACTATCAAGCATATGACTTATCCAACCAAGTCATATTGACAACATACGATCCGTACCCTTCATCCGTACCCCTGGCAGATTTAAGCTCAAGGAAGATTTAGACACTGTCCACCATACGAGATAATGGTATGAATCGTACCCTAGCTTACGTCTCACGATGAGCCACTTGTACTCAGATTCAACCCAAGTAACCAAGTCTAAGATTAAGTTAAGGAATCAAATGATCCGTAACCACCAAATGACTCATACTCCTAAGTCGTACCCACTCCAGCAACCAAAATCCATCCCACCAACCAACATTGGTCAGCATATGAATGAACCTTACCATCCATACCCCAACAGATGGCTCGTACCTTCAATTCGTATTGGTTCCAGAGACCAAATTCCAAGAAATTTTCTAAGGGTCCAAACCTAGTATGTTCTAGCATAACTAAATTGAAACAAACATTTTTAGAAAGAAGGCCAACTAATACGAAACAAATGGAGTAATATTGTAGAGAAACAAAAAATATTATCATTAGAATACTACTAAAATAAGTAGTAGTAGTAAATAATAATAATAATAATAATAATAATAATAGTAATAATAATTTATCAAAATAATTAATAATTATTAAAAATAGTATAATAACGATAATAACACTAATAATATTGGTATGATAGTTAATATAACTATAATAATACTAAAATCAATATTTATTAACAAAAAATAAGAGTTAAAAATAGTTCTACTAATGTGGTGATAATAGTAGTAAAAAAGGTAGTGAAAATTATAATATTAGTTTAAAATAGCTAGGAAGCAGAAAGAAATAAATTAGAGAAAAGGTAGAATAAAATTAGGTGTCAATAAGTTGTTCCTCATTGACCGAAGATGATGTAAGATTTTTCGAGCAAAGAAGTTGACATAGTAGCAAATTTTATCCGTGTCGACAGATACAACCTTATAAAGATTTGAGAGAATATACGTGTTGGTCAGATAATGGGTTAGATGATAAGGAAAAGTCAAGTAATTTTTATGAAATATATTGATGATCATGACCTAGCTCCAGTTTTGAGTGCCTACACATCTCGAGTATCATGACAATCATATCATATATTATAATAATCCTTATTGTGAATTTTAGTTTTTTCTATGTTTGTTCATTTTGCCCTTTTTCGTTGTTGTTATATGCCTTATATGAGTTGTGGGAGATTGACATGACCCCCAAAGAATTCAAGAGAAATTTAAGTGAGTTTGAGGTTTCGAGTATCCTTGAGAGTAATTAGTATGACTTTGATCAACATTTTGTGACCCAAGCACCAGATAGGGACTTTGTCAGTTTCATTAGATTCAAAATATTGATTTTGAGTTGGTAGCATACTTAGTTTGGATTTTGAGCCTTTATTTAGAGTTTTAACCTCTTCGATGAGAAACTAGTTAAAATAGCCTAAAGGAGTTTCAAGTGGTTAAATTATTGATAATGAACTTTTTTGATAAATCTAATGGTTCCATTGAGTGCGAAATGTCATAATTAGGTGAGTAAACTTATGGAATTATTTTTACAGACTCTAAATCAAATATCGAGGGTCCATTATGAGTTATTTTAATCCCTTATGTTTGATCAAATTTCTGGTGCAACCACTTAAGAAAATATTTGGTTGCCTTATCAGTAGCACTTTGATGGACTAAAGGGCCGCCGTAGCGGAAGTCAATGGGTCTAGGTAGTATTTCCTTGGCAATGCTTCCTTAGCAGTCACCCGCATGACAAATGACTACCGCTTTAGAGGTACTCTGGCCTCTCAGGCGATGTCACTTAAGCAACCATTTTACCACCTAGGTCACATCGCTGATTTAAATTTCATTTTTTTTTTGTTCTATTTTCAAGCTTTAGGATCTCAGTTTTGTTAATTTCAAAGATGATTTTTCATCAAGCTAGATTTGAGTGTGCTTTAAACATGATTTTTATCCTTATTAATTGATTATTTTGCTAAATCATCTTCAAACCTTGGACTTGAAACTTAAATTTTTAGGGTTTTACCCGGTAAATAGAAGATATTTTTTCCTCTATTTAAAACTCGATTTCAACTTATTTTTCAATGGATTTTCATATTTAGAACCCTAGGAATATAAACCAGATGATTTTAAATAAAATTTCAATTTTATCCTTTTTCCTGTGAGGTCGGTTTTTAAACTACTATTGGACCTGGAGTCAAAGTATCTTATATGGGTATCATTAGAATCCTTTTGACATGTAGATTAAATTTTTGATAGAGTTGGTTTTTTTTGAGGATACACATTAAGTAAAGTCTCTATGTTGAAGGATACCACCTTGAGATTCAACTTTCTAAGGTAGGTTATGACATAGTTTTCTTCAGACTATGTTGGGTAGTTAACCTTTTATGTAAAGTATGGTATGGATTGGGAAAGTCATCGTTAAAATCATATTTATTAGATCGTTATTTTATCATGTTCCTTGTGGGGGACCTATATGAGTATCACTATTGACTTAAGAGATCATTATTATTGTGATGTCTATATAAGGGCTTATGTGTATGTTATATTTGACCTTACAGATGATTATTGCTGTAATACCCAAGTTGTGGTTAGTATTGGTCTTATTTGAGAATTATTAGACTCTATTATTATTGTGATGCCCGGGAGAGGGGTTGAATTTGTCACAACCCAAACCAAGTCCTGGCTGTGATGAGCATCTCAAGTCCGGTGAGGACTAGGGACCACCCACCTTTGCCTTACCATATAGGACACGCACAAACACATGTCATCGGATAAGTTCCAAACACATAACAAGATAAAGTAAATGGTGACTCAAAAGTCTATGAAAGTCAACAACCAAAACTGTCCATAGTAATCCATAAATCCTCTACACCATTAAAAATACCTATGTCGGGACGGGCCTCCGACTCTAACAATGACAATGGAAATGATAATATTAATGTGAGGTATTTAATTCTAATTCATGAAAGGAAACCGATAGAATGATCAAGCCTTCCGGAGAATGGAATCTCTCCACTTCACCGTAATGATCGACGAACCAAAATGATACACCTAACACTGCACAGGAAAAGTAGGATTGCCTTCTGACCCTGCATCGCGTGGGGATACAGCTTTGGAGACGGTTAGTGGGTTGATCACTAGCATGTAACTCAGGGGTAGGGTAAAATAATACCACGATCAAGAGTACAAAATTCATCAAAAATCCAATGCACACGATCAAATATATATGTATATATATATATATCAAATGCCGGGATAGGGTACAAGGCTTAGCATGCACTTTAAAATCATTAACCAGGACTGTGTAGCATAACCATCATAATAAGGCACCCACAAGAAATATGGGTCTAGTTCTCCTCTAGCTAAAAGGCCCCCAGTGCGTATGGATGCACGAACCAGAGAATAATCATATATGAATATGTACTATGAGGGACTCAAACCTCCCAACATACATCAAGAGTGACTTAAGCACTCATCCATATAACATGGGGGACTCGAACCACCTGGTTATTTACACCTCCGTGTAGGTAACCGCGGTTTCTAGTATTGGCCCCTCGGAACCTCCACTTTCATGGTATAGCTATGGAACCGTTAATAAAAACCAATTAAAATCTTTTTCACACATTAACGATCATCAAACAAGGAGTCATTCGTTAAGGCATTATCAAGGGGTATCATCATGCCGACTGTAGCATGCAAGTACATGTCCCTTTTCTAAATTAATCAATTTTCCAATGGGACTCTAACCTAATTAATCAACGAGACTCTAAAGTTCCACACAGGAACCAAACCATGTAGCCAAGTGGGACTCTAACCCAACTAGCCAATGGGAATCCTAAGTCCCAAGTAGGAACCAAATCATCTAGCCAAGTAGGACTCTAACTCCTTGACCAATAGGAATCCAAAGTTTTCAATTCAAATTCAATTCACGATCATCAAGCCGTCTTTAAAAGTTAATTCAGGTTCCATTACTCTTTTATATTGTGAAAGGTTTCAAAATACTTTTTAATAAGAAAATTCTTATGTTCATAGCCAATTTCACAAGACTGAGTTGAGGTTATTGTAAACTTCAACTCATTAACTCATCAAACTCGAGGAAGACCATATTCCTCATTCAATTCTCACACCCATACATCAAATTGGTTTTGAAACCACTATTTAAGACATAAACAATGCATATGTATACATGAAACATCACATAAACAACAATCATTCAAAATCCTCAACTCATATCCAAAAACCAATAGTTAAACCACATGAGTAACCATTTAAGAACATGATTTAAACCAAATAAGTTTTGGGGAAAGAGGTACATGCCAAAAAGGATCACAATTTTGGAGGGAACTTTCCCTTGGAAGATCTAGACAATCAACCTCGAGTAAAATATAACGCTCTTACTGGAGAGAATTTATGAGGAAAGAGAAGTTATTTTGGTGTGTTATGGATGGGAATAGGGTCCCAATAAAGTTTTAAGGTCATGGATTTTGTTTAGGGAAAAAGAGAAATGTCCAAAACTCCCTTAAGTTAAAAGCTAAAAAATTATCACCAATGACTATGAGTCACTATACGACACGTAAGGACTGACTACGACTCGTACGATCCAAGTCGTAATCAAGGCAGAAACTTTTGGTTACACACTGGTAACCCTAATATTGGTATCTTATGACTCATAAAGAGTCATTACGTCTCAATGAGTCTAGTCATACTCAAAATAGAACACGTTGGGCATCATACTGGTTTGGCTACGGAAGGGGACTTTATGACTCGCTACCTCAAGTCGTCACTAGGGAAGCAACTCAGGCAAAAATCACTGGAAACCCTACAATTTGGGTCCTACGACCCTTCCAGACACCAAACAACTTATAAGAAGAGTCGTAGTCAGGGCAGTGAGTTCAAAACTCCAAAGTTTTTCTAGGGCCAAAAATCTGGGGTGTTACATTCTCCCCCCTTAGGATCATTCGTCATCGAATGATGGGTCAAGGCATTTCTTGGAACGATTTAAGATAGAAACACACCCACACTTACCTTTAACAAAGACAAAAATCAAAGATATTGAGGATACCACTATTTCGTTTAACAAAGTTAGAAAACAAAGGTGTTAAGATTATCACATACCTTAAGCAAGATTATCTGAATGGGAAACAAGAATGAGTATTTTTTCTTTATGTCCTCTTCATCTTCCCTAGTAGCTTTTCCAACTTTATGACTCCTCCAAAGAACCTTTACCAAAGCCACATCCTTTGCTCTCTACTAAAGGACTTGCCGATCCAAAATCTCAACTAGGACTTCCTCGTAAGACAAGGAATCCAAAAAACCAACACTCTCCAAAAGAACTACCAAGAAAGGGTCACCCACGCACTTCCTTGACATAGAAACATGAAAGACCGGATGAATGGAACCCATGCTCAAAGGCAAATCCAACTCATAAGCTTCACTGTCCACTCACCTCAAAATACGATATGGACTAACATAACGGGGATTGATATTTCCCTTCCTTCCAAACCGCATCACTCCCTTAATGGGAGATACTTTCAAGAACAAAAAATTATCCATATCAAACTCCAAATCCCTTTTCCTTATATCCGCATAGGACCTTTGGCGACTCTGGGCAGTCTTAAGCCTATTTTGAATCACCTTCACCTTCTTCATGGCTTGGTGAACTAAGTCAGGACCAAACAATCTAGTCTCGCTAACCTCAATCCACCTAATATGAGACCTACACCTCCTACCATAAAGAGACTCAAAAGAAGCCATCCTAATACTTGCGTGATAGCTATTATTGTACACAAAATATATGAGATGTAAATGATCAAACCAACTACCACCAAAGTCAAGCACACAAGACCGTAGCATATCCTCCAAAGTCTAAATAGTTTTATCTACTTGTCCATCTATTTGAGGGTGGAAAGCTGTGCTAAGGTTCACCTTAGTTCCCAAACCTCTCTGGAAAGAATGTCAAAAGTGAGATGAGAATTAAGTACCCCGATCAGATATGATGGAAGCTGGAGCACCATGCAACTTTACTACCTCCTTAATGAAGAGCATAGCGTAATCCTCTGCCGAATAGTTAGTCTTCACTTGTATAGAATGAGCGGACTTGGTCATCCTATCCACAATGACCCAAATCTAATCAAACTGATGACTAGACCGCGAAAGACTGGTAGTAAAATCCTTACTAATCACTTCCTATTTTAACACGGGCAATTCAATCTCTTCAGACTAACCATAAGGCCTCAAGTGCACCATCTTCACTTGTTGACACACCATACACTTAGCCATAAAATTGGCCACATCCCTCTTCATGTTATTCCATAAATAGATTTCTTTCAAATTACGGTACATCTTCATCGAACCAGGATAAATAGTGTACCTCCACTCACAAGCCTTAGCCAAGATTCTTTCTCTCAACCCATCAATGTTGGAAACACACGATCTACCTTAGTACCTCTAGATACCATCACCACCAATCTCGAAAGATTTAATTTTTTGCTGACCAATATCATCCTTAATTCTCATTAGAATAGGTTTTGAAACCTGCTTCTCCTTCACCTCGGCACCTAGAGAGGACTTCTCCACCTTTTGAACAATCACAACACCATTTTCAGAGTCAAAAGATAAACTCCAAGATTTGAAAAATAGTGAATATACTTCAACAAACCTTGCTTTTCCCCATCAACATGAGACAAGCTTCCTATAGATAACCTGCTAAGAGTATCAACAACCACGTTAGCTTTACCAGGATGATAATGGAGACTCATGTCATAGTTTTTGAGAAACTCAAGCCACCTTCTTTGCCTGAAATTCATTGCCTTTTAGGTGAACACATACTGCAAACTCTGGTGATCTGTATATATGTCAAGATGAACCCCATATGAATAATGGCACCAAATCTTTAAAGTAAAAACCATAGCCAACAATGCTATGTCGTGCATTGGGTAATTCTTCTCATGAACTTTTAATTGTCTAGAAGCGTTGGCCACAACCTTACTATGCTACATCAATACACAACTCAATCCCATTAGGGACACATCATAATAAAAAATAAATCCATCAGTACCCTCAAGTAGGGTCTAAATCAGAGCAAAAGTCAATTTATCTTTTAACTCCTCAAAACTACCTTCGCAAGCGTCGGACCACCAAAACTTCACTTTTTTATGATTCAATCTAGTCAACGGAGCAACAATAAAAGAAAAACTCTCAACAAACCTCCAATAATATCTGTCCAATCCCAAGAAGCTCTAAATGTTGATTAGAGTCGTGGGTCTAGGCCATTTTTTAACCGCCTCAACTTTCTGTGGATACACCATAAATTCATCACTAGACACAATGTGACCTAGATAGGTCATAATATTCAACTAGAATTCACACTTTGAGAGTTTAGCATATAACCACTGTTTCTTAAGGACCTGCAATATTCCTTGGAGGTAATCGACATGATATTCCTTACTCTTAGAATACACTAAGATGTCATCAATAAACACAATAAGGAATAAGTCCAGAAACTGACAAAAATCTCGATTCATAAGATCCATAAATACTGTTGGGGTATTAGTCAACCCAAAAGACATGACCAAGAAATCATAATGTCCATACCGGGTATGAAAAAAAGTCTTAGGGATATCCCCTAACCTAATTTTCCGCTGATAATAACCCGACCAAAGATTAATCTTAGAGAAGTACTTAAAACCTTAAAGCTGGTCAAATAGGTCATTAATCCTAGGAAGAGGATATTTATTCTTCACCATTACATTATTCAACTGACGATAGTCTACACACATTCAAAGGGACCCATTTTTCTTACAAACAAAGAGCACATGAGCTTTCCTCTAGAAAATAATAGTGAGAATAAAACCCTTATCAAGGAGGTCTTTCAACTGTTCCTTAACATCTTTCAACTTAGATAGAGACATTCTATAGGGAGGGATAGAGATAGGGCGAGTGTTCAAAAGAAGATTAATCCCAAAATCAATTTCCCTTTTGGGAGGAACACCAAGAAAATCATTAGGGAACACTTCGAGAAACTCATAGACCACAAGGACAGATTTCAATGAAGGACTCTCGGAACTAGAATCTTTAACATGCACTAAATGGTATAGACACCCCTTAGAGAGAAACCTTCGGGATTTAAGATACGAAATGAACCTTCCCTTAGGCACTAGGGAATTACCTTCCCACTTAATCACTGAATTATTTGGGAATTAGAAACTGACCCTTTGGGTTTAACAATATAAAGAGGCATAGCACGAATGAAGCCAATCCATCCCCAGGATAACATCAAATTAACCATATCTAATTATATCAAGTCTACCAAGGTCTCCCTACCACAGATAGATACCACACAAACCCTATAAACTCTTCTAGAAACCATATAATCACCCATCAAGGTGGACATAAAAAGGGGTCAGAAATACTCTCAAGACCAAAATCTAAATGATCATCCACATATGAGGTCACATAAGAAAACGTAGACCCTGAATCAAGTAGATAATACACATAATAGGAAAAGAGGTTTAACGTACCAATGAAAACATTTAAAGATGCCTTGAATTCCTGGAATGTGGAAAGAGCATAAAGGTAATTCCAAATAGTGCTGGAGCCAGAAGTAGCACCCTTTGGTGCAGGTGATGAAGATGTGGAGACCGAAACTTTATTAGCCCCCGTAGCAACCGTGAACGAGGGACAATCCCGCTGCATATAGCCCAATTGATCACACTTAAATCACTTACTCCTTTTTTCCTCACAAAATCCATAATTCACCTGTCCACAGAAATAGTAAGGAGGAAAACATGGGGTTGATTAAGCCCCACTAGCCTGAGATTAGGCATGCTACGCCCTGGAACCATCATGGTTTTGGAAATGTCGATCACCGAATGACTAAGTATATAGTTCACTAGACATAGAATACGAACCAGAATTTCCCAGGTCTTTTTCTTAGACACTGTCTTCCATCACTACCGCTATTTCTCTGACCTCCACCCTATTCTAAATATCAAAACTTCTTACTCTGCCTCTACCCAATTTTTGCATTTTTTTTCTTCTCATCCTCCACTTGTTGCATGTACACCACCAACCTAGAAAAATCCATGTCCTTGTTCAATAAGGGCGGCCTTACATTCCCACACCAAGTCACGGAATAACCCATAAGCAAACTTTCTCTTTATTTCTCTCATGGAAGACACTAACTTAGAAGGATAACAGGAAAACTAGCAAAACTTCAAGGAATACTCCTTAACTGTCTTCCTGCCCTACCTCAAATTCACAAACTCCTCAGCGTTTGCTTTCCTTAACACCCAAGGAAAGAAACTATCAAGGAAGACACCAGAAAAATCACCCCACAAGGCTACTTCAGCATCATTACTTATTGACTCATCCCACTCTTCATGCCATATACTTTAGCTGATATGCAAAAAACTCCAGACCTTTCGAGTCTGAAGCATACATTACTCAAAAAATATTTTTCATTTTATCAATGAACCCTTAAGGATCCTTCTCAACCTTAAAACTAGTGAAAATTTGAGGTTTAAGTCTCATGAACTGGCTGACATGAGTGGACTTAATAAAAGGAGCAAAAACAACCTCATGTTCAGACTAGTACGACTGAGAGGTCACCAAATGAGTCAACAGATGAATAAAATGTCAACACTCAATATTAGAAATATCTCATTAGGGTGGTGGGTCATGATCACCATCAGCACGAGAGGTCTAAGAAGGACTGTTAGGGATAGATTGAACTCTAAGTGGGGTAGTACAATCAGGAGCTGGAGCTCCAAATCAAATCTAAACTCCATAAGTAGAACGAGCTCCATCGACATTGTCCTCAGATGGGACAGAGGATTTTCTACGTGCATCAGATCTTAGGAGAGGCATGATATGAAATACGAATGAACGGGTATTAGAGGAGATTCAAGACCTTAGAATCTATAGCCAAAAATTATATTACAAGAAAAGAGAAAACATTCCTAGATGCCTTGTAGCCTCTTTCTTATAAATATGGCATGCTATACATCCATAAAAGAGAATCTACTTGAAACGACTTTGTGGATAACTAATGACACCAAACCTAGGCTCTAATACCATCTTTGTCACGACCCAAACTAGGGCCTGTCCGTGACGGGCATCCCAAGTACGCCGAGGACTGGCGACCACCCCCTTTGTCTTACCATACAGAACACACACAAACACATAACAACAGATGCGTTCTGAACATGTAACAAGATAGAGTAAATAGTGACTCAAAAGTCTATGAAAGTTAACAACCAAAACCGTCAACATTTATCCACAAAGCCTCTATACCATCAAAACAACCTACGTCGGGACATGTCCCCGACTCCGACAATGACAATGATAATATTAATGTGAAGTCTGTAATTATAATTAATGGAAGGAAACCGATGGTATGATCAAGTCTTTCAGAGAATAAAATCTCACCACTTTAACGCAATGATCAATGAACCGAATTGAGCCACCTAACACTATGCAGGAAAAATAGGGTTGCCTTCGGACCCTGCATCACATGAGGATACAAATTCGGAGATAGTTAGTAGGTTAAGCACTAGCATATAACTCAGAGTAAGGGGTAAAATAATGACATGATCAACAATTCAAAATTCATGAAAAATCTAATGCATACTATCACATGCATATACACACACACATATATATATCAAATGTCGAGATAGGATATAAGGTATAGTATGTACTTTAAAATCATTAACCTGGACTTTGTATCATAAGCATCATAATAAGGCACCCACAAGATTTATGGGTCCAACTCTCTCCTAGCTGAAAGGCCCCCAGTGAGTATGGTTGCATAAATCGAGAATAATTACATATGCATATGCACTATGGGGAACTCAAACATCTTAATATGCATCAATAGTGACTTAAGCACTCAACCATATAACATGGGGGACTCAAACCACCCGGTCATTTAGACCTTGCGTCGGCAACTACAACTTCCAATATTGGCCCATCAGACCTTCACTTTTACTGCATAGCTATGCAACCCTAATTAAATCCCTATTAAAACACCTTTTATGTATTACCAATTATTAAACATGGAGACATTAATTAAGGCATTATCAAGTTGTATCATCATACCGATTGTAGCTTCCATGCCCATGTCCCTTTGCCAAATTAATTAATTTACCAATAGGACTCTAACCCAATTAGCCAATGAGACTCTAAAGCTACACGTAGGAACCAAACCATGTAGACAAGTGGGACTATAACCCCTGGACCAATAGGACTCCAAAGTTTTCAATTCAAATTCAATTCATGGCCATCAAGCCCTCTTTAAAAGTCAATTTATGTTCCATTACTCTTTTATACTTTTTCAAGGTTTCAAAATACTTTTCAATAAGCAAATTCTCATGTTCAAAGCCAATTTCACAAGACTAGGTTGAGGTTATTGTAAGATTCAACTCATTAACTCATCAAACGTGGGGAAGACCACATTCCCCATTCAATTCTCACACCCAAATTGGTTTCAAAACCACCATTTAAAAAATAAATAATGCATATGTAAACATGAAACATCACATAAACAACAATCATTCAAAACCCTCAATCCATATCCAAAAACCAATAATAAAACCACATGAGTAACTAATAAAGCACATGCTTTTATGAAATAAGTTTTGGGGAAAGAGGTACATGCCTAAAAGGATCACAATTTTGGAGGGAATTTGCCCTTGGAAGCTCTAGACAATCAACCTTAAGAAAAATCTAACGCTCTTACTACAGAGAATTTGTGAGAAAAAAGAAGTTATTTAGGTGTGTTATGGATGGTAATGGGGTCCTAATAAAGTTTTAAGTACGTGGGTGATGTTTAGGGAAAAAGGAAAATATCCAAAATTCCCTTAAGTTAAGAGCTAAAAAATTGTCGCAACTGACTACGGGTCATTATACGACTCGCAAGGACTCACTACGACTCATAAGGTATGAGTTATAATTAAGAAAGAAACTTTTAGGTACACACTGTTAACCCTACGTTGGTATCATATTACCCGTATAGAGTCTTTACGACTCATTGAGTCTAGTCGTACCCAAAATAGAACACTTTTAGCATCATACTAGTTTGCTACAGAAGGAGGCTACTCAACTAGTAGGGAGTATTTATGACTCGCTACCTCAAGTCGCCACCAAGGGAGCAACTCAGTCAAAACTCACTGGACACCCTATGATTTGGGTCCTACGACTCATCAATACACCCTACAACTCATACGGAGGGTTGTAGGTAGTGTAGTGAATTCAAAACTCTATAGTTTTTCTAGGGCCAAAAATCTGGGATTTTGCAGAATATATATATATATATATTTGGTGTCTTACATGACTATTTATTACTGTGGTTCTATGTGAGGGTTTATCTCATGAATTACTAAACTATTAAGGATATTTGAGCTTAATTAATACCATCATGGAACTTAGGAAATGTACCGACTTTATTTTTTGGTGGTTTTTATGAATTATTCATTTCTGGGTGATTTGACCATTTTACCCCTTCTTGTGGTTCCTTTATAATATTTCTGGGGTATGATGACCCAATTTCTAAAGTTATGAAGGCGCCTACATTGCCCAGTAATCAAGCCAAGCCATATCTGAAAATGATAGGTAACAAGCTTACATGCAAAAACCAGAGAACATTAGATAGAAATGATAATAATTGTAATTATCATAAAAAACAAAATTAAAAAATATATAATACATCAAAAATGAGAGAAGGAAGAGGACCAAAATATACAAATTAATCCCTCCCAAGACCTGGCAAGGTCAGTACTAGATCCACCACTAAAATATACCTAGAATACTAGACTGGATAAAAAATATACACAATATATATAAGAGTCTTGGGTATGAAAGACTAAACTGGAATAGATGGAGGAGGATCTATCTCAGACGACAACAAGCTCACCCTTCTCTAAACCAATACTAGAAAAGAGGAATTATGCCAACAATGACTGCTAGTACCCAAATCTATATCAAGAAAAAGATGCTAAAGTATAGTATGGGTTTTAAGGCAATGAGTACTAAGTAGGTATCATTGACCGACTGAGATTAAGGAAAAGTATAAATAAAATATGAGGGTATAGTCTAAGTAAATAGCAAATAAGGATTGAAAGGTAAACAACTATCGAGCTATGCAAATTCTACAAAGGAATAAGTAAAAGTCACAGAAATATAAATAATACGGCAATAAAAAGGAAAACCAAACATAACCTAACTGGGCTCCCATAAGCCCTCTAAGCATACTGAAAATGATAATTAACCCAACCATGCCCCCATTAGCTGATGTGAAACACAATAAGTAACCAAAGACATTGAACATAAATAATAAGTTACTAAACCAATCACAAGAAATTATAGTAGTTGTCCAAATGTGCATCGGGCTTGAACTAGCACTAATGGGTAATAATGAGAGTCTAAATAACGGGATTGAAATGGTAATGGTGGATAATAACTAAAGGACATATGCTGGATTTGAGATAAAAATAATGGGTAATAGCAAGAGGCCTAATACATGATATACAACAAAACTCATAATCATATGTCGGACTCAAATAGAAACTCATAGTAGCCATAACTCCCAGATAATAGTAATTAGTACCATAATTCCTAGATAATTTCATAGCCAGATATGGGACTCAAAGTGGAACTCATATTAACCATACTCAACTGTAAAACTGCAATATCTTGTTTTGATGATGGGCAACAGACAACAAGGGACTAGGTCCCTGGGTAATCATGGAAAAATACAATTGTCAAGTCTGTACAATTTTGTCTTCTAGTGTTACAAACTTTGCAAGTGAGATGTCTACCTTTTTAGGACATTTGGCACAATCATATTTTGACCCCAATCCATTATTCCACTATAAAAGGAAAAGAATTCTTCTCAATGAAGTAGTTTTTGCGCCCATCCAGAATTACTCTCCCTTAGACTTGTCGGGCATGTGACTGCAAATTTCACCATGATAGGTGTACTTTTTATATTTCCTATATTTACCATTTTTATTATGTGTATTTGGGTTTTCATACCTATTGATGACTATATGCCTTGATGAGTTTATATTGGTTATTGTGTACCATATTATTGAATTCATGATTATATGATTGCTCTGTGTTTTACTTCTTTTAGTAATGTATAAAGTATATTTGTATTGATATTTTCTCCCTATGGGTATAGCATTTGGGTTTGAGTCCCATTCATCTTGGCATGTTGGCCTTATTATAGCCCTTGAGTGGTACTTGTTATTGATTTTCATTATGGTACCTCATATTTATTATGTTGATGTTGATATTGCTGTTGCTATTACTGCCATTGTTTGATAACTGATTCTCATTGGGTTGCTATTTAGACTAGTATTATCTAGTTAGAATTCTATTCTTTGTGGTTCTTAGTTAGTAGCTTGAGCAGCTATATCCTGATTTGATGATTTTTTCCCTATAACGAAGCAAGGTTGATTGTTTTTCTCTTTTATTAGCCGTGTTAGTTTGATTGTGGAGTCAATTATAGTATCAAAGGTAAGTTTACCTTGTGTGGTCCTGTACAGCCCTTGCGTTGGCAGATTAGTTATATTGTCCATTTTTAAGTTTGAGATTCTTAGACTTGCCTTCTTAGTTGCAAAGGTTTTGCATTGGCTATCTTTTTTAAGTAGCCCATTTTTGAGCTTGACTAGTTTTGGATCCATTCTTTGTTGGTGGATATTTCATCGGTCGATAGTAGTTTGATATTGATACCGAGATCTCCTGGATTCATCTATAAAATATATTGGGTTTGCCTCCTAGTAATGGTTTGTCCTTTTTATTTGAGTAGAGTTGGATGCTCTATTCTCGCTATGAGGTGGTTATTGTCTAAAGTATAGCTAGAGAGTTAGAGGTAGGTGTCCTTTCTGTGATTGCTTCTTGAGTTGGTAAATTAGATGTTCTTCATTTTGAGTTGCTTAGTTTATTTTTTGGTAGTGGTCTTGACCTTGGCATCAGTGTTGATATTGGTGCATTCTTCTTCGATGATGTGATTCATGGTTTGTTTGAGTTATAATTGCCCTACTTGGGTGGATTCAGGAAATCCCCATTTTAGAGTTTGTTTGGACTAATAAGACCTGGTGGAGTTTTTCTCCTTGATGATATGTGCCTATGACTATTCTTTGCTGAGGTGGAGTATTGGACTGGTTAGTTTCCCACTAAAGTTTTGTGTCTTCGAGATGATAGAGTTTGGTTATTACTAGTATAGTTTGTAGACTTTATGAGTCCTCGAGTATGTTTTGTTAGATCATTCCCTCCAATAGATATGGAGTGGGTTATTTGCATTTCTCAGCCAGTGATTTATTCTTTGGCACGATTCCTATTCTGTGGTTATATTTCATACCCTCTAGCTGATATAGAATTGGCTATTTGCATTTTTAATTAATTGTTTATCCATGTGGTGATTTTGTTCTTCATCTATGTCTCAATTTTGGCTTGGTATGATTCATCTTAGATATGTCAGATTTAGATACTAAAATCAATTCGAGTAGTTGGCATTAATATGGACTTATTGGCTTAATTTTTAAATTGATGCCTTGGAATGACGATTTGGAAGTTATGATAGATTTGGAGTACGGATGTCATCCATCTTTAGGTTTGGTTTAGGTAGTTGAGATCGAGCAGCCTTGGTGTTAATATTTTTGTTTTGAGTTGTAGATCTTGAGTACAACCTTTATTTTAGATTTGTCTCAGTTCAAATTTAATTTATAGGCTAGATAGGCCTACTCCATGGTTACCTATTCTATCTTCTAGACTCCAGATGGATTATAGTTGATAGGGATTTCGATAATAGCCTATGGTCCCTGTATTGGTTCCTTCAACTTTAACCACGGGTCTTTAGCTTTCTTTAGAAATTTTGTATGATATACTCAGTGGGAGTAATATACTATAGTTGGATTTAATATGGTTTCATTCTCAATTAAAGGGACATCCTGGAGTGGATCATTCAATGATGAGTAATTATGCCTTAACCTTTTAGGTTTCAGTTTGATTAGCATTTAGACTAGATGTAGCATTGGCATAGATAGTGTTCATTGATTATATCCATTTGTGTGCCCAGATAGCACCTTATGGGCTTATTATCATATTTGCCACGTGGACTTTCAGCGGATAAATTTTAGTTCTTTGAGTACTTTGTGATAAGATTACACGGACAAGACTCAAGTGATTTTCCTCTGGGTTTAGAGTGGATAGAAGATATGGAATAGTAAGGAAGGCTATGTTTAGATTTGGAGTCTGTGGTTTGACTCATGTCTTAGGTTAGTTATGGCTTGGGTGAGCCTTTGTTAATTTATGCGGGTATCGAGATGGTATCAGTGTGTTGTGGTTCAGATTTGCATGCATCAACCTCTTTTGGTTTAGTTAGAGGCCATATGGTTGTTAGAGTTGAGTTTTGGCTATTTGGAAGCAAAGTGAGAGAGCTGGTTGAAAAAGGGATACTTGTGGAAAAATCCCTCGGAAGTGTTCTCTCTTTTTAGAGGTTATCTAGGAGGTCGTTCTTAGAGCATGAAGGTCTAGTACCTCGCCTTTACGAGCTTCTAAGATCTTTCTCTCCATTGACTTTTGAGAACAAAAGTCCATTTAGTAGTAGATATTATAACGAGCCTCAAGGTCATTTTTAATATTTCTGCTTATTTTTGCCGTTAGAGCTTTCACATAGCTATCCCAAGTCATTTATGAATTCCTGTAACTGACATTTTGGGTACCGGACTGTTCGTTTGGGTTTTAGATCCAATTCCCTATTTAGAAGTCTTTGTTGGTTCCAAATGGCCACAGGTTGAAACTTCAGTAAAATGATCTCAAATGCAAATTTCGACTATGCTTGTACCTCCGAAATATATATCTTAGGCTAGGTAGACCTTTGGTTTGGGTCCCGATGAACCCGAGTTCATTTCAAACTATTGGTCAGAACTTTGGAAAATTGAAAATTTAAGTGTGGGACCTACTTTTGGTCGAAACAACATCGAATGTAAGAACTAACTTCGCCATTACGACTAGAACATCAAATTTAGTGTGGTTACATAGTTTATTTGTGTATATCGGATTGCGAATGAATCCTGAGGCATTGGTGGAAACTTGGAAATTTTTTTGAGTTTCAGCTGGTTTCTGGTGCATATACGATCGCACCACTTGAGTGGCGATCACACAAGTATGTGCAGAGTGAGTAGTGCAATCGTACTAGAAGGTAGGGAGATTACCACATCTACTTTTGAGGACAGGGTGTGGGATCGCACCTGGGTGTTGCACACTTGATTACCTGGAAAGGGTATAAATTGACATCTTAGATCGCGAATTTACCTATTTCCACTTATGTTTTGAGATCCATAAGACCGAAAGAGTGTGATAGCTCAAAATTGAGACTTGTGGGTGACTTGGGAGCTTATTTAACATCTATTTCATGATTATCATCCAAGTTAAGGTAAGATTTCATCCCTTTCTTTGTGGATTTTTGTGATTTCTTGACCAAAACCCCAAATAGCTTGAGGGATGGATTTTTGCCCCAAATTAGCTTGGTTTTCACCCATTCTTAAAGGTTATGATTCCTTGATCATGTATGAATGTTGGGTTTCCCTTAGAAATGTGATTTTCATATGTGGGACCCACTTGGGGTTTTTGATGTTGTTTTTGGACCCGAAACACAATGGTGCTATATGGTATCATTATTCTCATATTGATGAGTAGATGACAATTTTAATAGCGTGATGGCATTTTTGGGATTGTTAGATAGACTTTTGGTGAACAATGTAAGGATTTGCAGTTCAGCATTAAGGTAGGCTTCTGTCTACTCTTCTTCATAAGATGATGTATGTTATAAATTCTATGTGAATGCTAAGATTGACTATGGGTAGAATAACCTAGTCTTGATTTTTTAAGTTTGAGAATTAGATGAGGGTTTTGACCCATAAGGTGAAATGCTTATTACAATTTTAGAATCCTATTACCATCTCCATAGATTAAACTAATTCATAGAATGGATATGATATGATTCTAGGTTGTTATGTGGTTTAAGCATTGTGTAGGAACCCTTGGGGGTTGCACCATATAGTGAGGGACCAGGTCCCTCAAAATCAATCACAAGCAAAGTACACAAAAATAACCAGGAAGTAAGAGACATTGCAGGAAGAGTAAAAATACAAACATTTTTATGTTGAAACCTAGGAAGGGAAAAACCACAGCTTTCCATCACAAGCACCAAAGAAATCCACTATAATCAACCTCCTGATTATAGTCTAGATTTCATCCTACCTCTAGGCTCTTTTCGCTTGTAATAACTCTAATACAAGCTTATCTTAGAAACTCTACAAAGGACCCTCTCTACAAAGATTAACTCTAATCAGTCTCACGCTAGGCAACTCTACCTAAGCACTTCACTCAACAAACTGAAACACTACTCTTATAACCTGAGTACTTGAATTACAAATCAGCAGTTGATGTGTGAGCTAATGCTAACACATTTGAGGCTTTTAACTAAGATTAATTGCAAAGTCTTAAGTAACTTTTGTCGTTTTTGATTGTTTTATGTTTGATTTTGCAGAAGAAGATAATATGTTAGAGAACCATCAAGAATGGAAGCAAATGAGCTAAAATCTGAAGTAAATAGAGGCAAAGTGTGGCTGACGACATTTGTGATAAGTCTTCACCCCTTTGATAAGCTATCAGCTTCATCGTCAGCCATAGACAGAGAATTGGCCTAAGTTGAAAGCTGTGAAGACATTTTGTGATAGGTCATCAAGGAGCTGATAAGCCGTCAAGAATGCCGCCAGCCTAAGGTAGCACATGAGAACTGAAGCAGAGACTTGACGACATTTGTGATAAGTCGTCAAGGAGCTAATAGGGCATAACCGTTTGTTGTCAGTGTTAGGCATGAAGTGTCCAAAGCAAAGAGAAAGATGACGACATTTGTGATAAGTCGTCAGCCTCCTGATAGGCTATCACAAATGGCGTCACCTAATCTGAAGAATTTCTGATTTTTTTTCCATAATTAGGGTGAACTATTTAAAGCCTTGTTTAGGGTTTTCTTAAGAGTTCCGAACCTTGAGTTTTGAGACACGATACTTTGATATTTTCTCTCTCTAACTTCTTGGATTAAAAAAGCAATTACTTTGAAGATAATTTAATCATTATTTTGGGATTTCCTTTGTGATTTAATCTGAGAATCTCTAGTTCCTATTCATCTTATGGTAAGTTTATCCTTCAAAGCATGAATTTATTTAGTTGCTTCGGTTATTACGTCCTGAGCGGCTAAATTTCTTTAACCTGAATTATGGGATCTAGGGTTAGGTCTTGATAAGGTGCTGAGTGTTCATGATTCAAAAGGTGGTAGGACTTCTTGATAATTCTGATGTTTTAATTATTATATATTAGTTGCAACCGATAGATAACACCTGCTTTGATTTGCTTGAGAAAGAAATCAAATATAGTGGGAAGTGAATCATCAATAGGGACTTGAAAACACTAAACTTTCGTTTAATAATCAACGTTGTAACAAGGTTGGTTAACCTGAGGTAAAATTTGGGTAGTGAATCTAAATTCCCTAACTCCGAGAGGATTAGGTAATTAAATGCTTAGGTAGGTCGAGACACATTTAAGCATGACTTTGATAAAGATAACTTGTTGTCCTACCTACCATGACAATCTTAAACCACTAATTGCATCTGTCAAGTACCAAAATCCCTAGTGAACATAATTCTGGTTTTTTCATAAATTCTTGATTATGAACACTGATTAAAGTGATTAACAATTACTTGTTCAACTAAAACCCTCATTTCAGGAAACATCCAACTATCAGTTGATTAAATTGCAAACGACTTAAGTTCACACCATATTCCCTGTGGGATTCGACCCCAACCTAGTTGGGTTTTATATTGACATCGATCACTTACATTCTCAATTGAGAGGTGTAGTTTGAGAGTTATCAAAAATGGAACCTTTGCCAGGGAATACGATTGTAAACTAAAGTTTGTGTGCGCAAATTGACTGTTAGTTAAGTTTCCTAGTTTTACATTTATTTTTTGTTTTTGTTTATTGCAGGATATTTTTAGTGTATACCAAGAACCAGAAGTTTTGGAGAACCGTTATTACCACCTAATCCGGAATCACAACGAATTGGAAGAATGTCAGAACAGCAAAAGGCTGACAGATTGGCAGCCTTAGCTAGAGCTTAGGTGAATGTGCAAAATGTCGGTCAACAAGAATGCCATCAAAATCCTGAGGATGAAGATTTGGGAGACGAGGAGTTGCTAAATCCTGGTAACCCAAGGCGTGCAGAACAAGTAGCTGCACCAGTACGATGTAATGTTAACAGGAACCGTCTATTCTGAGAAATGTAAGAGTACCATCCGGTCCAGTATGACCTCAATGATGATGATGATGGGATGGACGGAGCAGGTGCAACGGGTGCAATCATTCCTCCACCATTGGCACCTGGGGCTAAATTCAACATTACGAGTACTATGATTCAACTCCTCAATCTGAAGGGGTTGTTTGGTGGCCTTCCTGGGGATGACCCAAACTTGCATCTGGTGAATTTTTTCACCATCTGTAAAACTTTTGATAACCCAGGAATGGGCCAGAATGCTATCCGGTTGAGATTGTTTCCATTGTCTCTGTCTGGGGAGGGAACATTATGGCTAAATGAGCTGACACCCGATTCTATAACCAACTGGAGGCAGTTGTAAGGATCTTTACTAGAAAGGTTCTTTCCGCCTTCTAGGAGGGTACAATTTAGGGCTGAGATCAACAACTTTAGGTAGCTCCCAACTGAAGCCTTGCTTGAAACCTGGGAAAGATTCAAAAAGAAGCTGACACTATGTCCGAACCATAACATGACGGACATATATTTGATGGAGACTTTGTACAGGGCTCTTAACTTTGTTACAAAGCCAATTGTAGAAAATACTGCTGGTGGTTCATTTGTTGATCTTACATTCCCAGAGGCTTTAGAGATGCTGGATAGAATGACCAAACAAAGTTGGGCATGGCATACCAGAGACGTTGTGGTGGCCAGCCCCACTGCTTCTGTGGGTATTATTGTGGAATAATGCAGAAGAGAAGAGGAGCATGACCAAGACATGGCTTACCTTAAAATACAGATGGACTTGCTAACCAATCATTTACTATCAGGCAAGGTTGAAAAGGTAAAAGCTGTGGAATCTCAGGATAGAGTTGATGCTGATGCAGAAGAGGAGGCAAACTATGTTAATAATCAGGAGAGTTTTCAAGGCAATAGCCAAGGGAATCAAGGTCGGAACTTTTATGATAAGACTGGTTATAAAGATAGGGATCAAGGAAATTGGAAGAATAACAATGACAGGAGCGGGTTATATGTTCCTCCTGGAAATCGTGAGGCTACTTCAACAAGTTCTAAGAAGATATCCATGGAGGACATGATGGCTAAGTTGTTGAAGGGAGTGGAGGCTACCAAATCTGGTGTGACCACCATGAAGACCGATCTGACATCCATCAGTCAATTGGTGCACTCATACTCCACTGCAATTAAACAGTTGGAGTAGCAGTTGAGCCAATTCTCTGCAATATTTAACCAGAGAAAGAACGGAACATTACCAAGTGATACAGTCCAGAATTTGCAAAATAATGGATCATGCATGGCTATTACCACTAGAAGTGGTAAGATATTACTTGGCCCTTCTATGGGTAAACCTGTAGTTGATGAGGTAGTTGATGATGAACCGGAAGAAAGAGGTCCAGTGGTGTCTGAGAAGCTGGATAATTCTGATGATGCTCCGGATAAAGGTAAAGAGAAGGAGAAGGAGGTAGTGCTGAAAACTATCCCTAGACCACCACCTCCATTTCCTCAGTGGTTAAATAAAAAGGTTGATGATGCAAAATTCAGCAAATTCATGGCAATGCTCAAGCAATTGACAATAAATGTTCCTTTGGTTGAGGCAGTTGAACTAATGCCAGGATACGCAAAGTTCATAAAAGACCTTGTGACTAAGAAATGGAAGGTTATCCATGAGACGGAGGACAATCTTCTTTATTGTGGCGCTATCTCTACAAGGTCTTTAGTGCATAAAAAGGCAGATCCGGGAGCATTTACCATCCCGTAAACTATTGATTCCCTGAATTTCACAAAAGCACTATGCTATTTGGGAGCCAGTATAAAACTAATGCCACTTGTTGTGTACAAAAAACTGGGTTTGGGGAATCCTACCCCGACAAACATGCAGTTAGTGATGGCAAATAGGTCTATGAAACGGCCTGTGGGCATATTACACGATGTCTTGGTTAAGGTAGCCAATTTTATTCTTCCTGTAGTCCTGGATTGCGAGGTGGACTTCGAAGTGCCCATCATCTTGGGTAGACCATTACTTGCAACTAGGAGAGTGATAGTAGACATGGATCTGAACAAGCTAAAGTTTAGGCTCAATGACAAAGAATCACGATTCAAAATTCACTCATCCATGACACCGATAAAAGAGATGAGTGTTTTCTCAATCGTGGACGTATTCTATGAGGATGGTAAAGAGGTATAAACAGGTTGTCTTGATAAAGTCTGAGTAGTCAAGATAACCAAGTCATGCCGTGACATTAAATTAGGCACTACTGGGAGGCAACCCAAAATTTTTATGATCCAGTAAATTGTTTATTTTTGTAGTTAGGTTACAGTTCAAAGAAGGTGAAATCGATGTATTTAGCCAAGTGCCCCTGATGAAATTTTTGATGGGCTGTCATGATTGTGATAAGCCGTCAAATTTGTCGTCAGAGACATCAGCTCTGAAGAAGGGTCTATCAAGGCTGACAGCATTTGTGATAAGCTATCACACTTGTGACGGCTTATAAGAAATGTCATCACCAAAACCCCAAAATTTAGCTAAAATTCTAGGCCCAGGTGAAAATATTTGACACTACCCAAACGCTGACTTTCCACCTTCCTGCATATTTTGTTATTTCCCTTCCATGCTTAGAATATTTTCTTCCCTTCTTTAAACTCTTTCCAAGTAAAACAAGAAGAAAACTTCCTTGTGTGTGGGGATTTGAAATCAAAATCAAGAATTCTTCTTCCCTCTACTCTCTCTTTCTTGTGTAATCAAAGTAAAAGTACCCATCAGGTATGCTCAAAACCTAGCCTTCTTTTAAATTAGTAAGTGATAAATTGATGAAAACCCAAGTTACCAAGAAGCTTGAACCAAGTTTATCTTGCAAAAATGGCTAAAAATCGGAACTAAGGTTTGTTGTGCAAGCTTAAGGTTTATAAGTTCAGCTCAAAAATGAAAATCTAGTGGATTTTAAGAAAAAATGGGACCAAAAATTGAGTTAAAATCAAGTTGGGGTTTTGTTAAGAGCTGACGACATTCATGATAATCTATCACAACTGTGACGGCTTATCAGAAATATCGTCAAAGGTTACTAAAATTTTGTGGGTTCTGTTTAGGGCTAACGACATTCATGATAAGCTATCACAGCTGTGACGGCTTATCAAGAAATGTCATCACACCTGGGATCTGAAGAATGAATAAGCCCTTTTTAGGGGTGTGAAATGTAAATGATTGATGTGTTTGTGTTTATACTCTTGAGGGTCGACTAATGGTTTTTCTCTTGCTATAGGTTGTGAAATGGCACTCAAAGGAAAGAACTCAAAATCCACAAAGAAAGTGACCAAAGGAAGTGTACCTCGGAGACTCTTCAACGAAGAGTCTGATTATGAAGAGAAAGAGCCTCTGCTCAGGAAGCAAAAGAAGAACCAAATCCCTAAAAAGCCTTCACCACCTCCTCCAATTAAAGTAGAGGAGAGTGAAGAGAGTGATACTGAGCCAACAACCTCTGAGCATACAGCTTTTGAGCAGATGGCCCTTGAGCAACAAGATTCTGAAAATGCTGAATCTGAAGAGCATGATTCAGATCATCCTGAGTTTGAGGAACATGAGTATGGACAACCTGAATCCGAGGGACTATCAACTGAGTCCCCTTCTGCTGAGCCACAAGTTGAGGAAGAATCTCCAATTTGGGGAACGATGGTCAAATACAAGAATCCTGAAGTACGAGATGGTAGATTCCTAAGGCTCAGAAAATATTCTTTGATGGGCTTCACAGAACTAAAAGAAGGGCTATTAAGAGGCCAATCTTCGAAGAGAAGAGAATCATCATTAAGGGGTTGAGCAGGTATTCAGAGGTGGAGCGGAAATTTTGTGACTATGATCTGGAATGGACTACACGAGGAGGAAATTCATTCTTCCCTACACTAGTTAGGGAGTTCTATGCAAACTACCAAGCTCGCTTGGAAAATATGTGTAGAGAAGGAGAGAAAGCAGTTGACCAACCTTTGTTGGATAAAGTTCCGTTACGGGGCATAATGGTAGATGTTTCTAAAGTAACAATCAACAGGTTACTTCATGGCCCGAACTTCACTCCTCAATCCACTTCACCTACTTTCTATGCCCGGTTGAAGCATAAGGAAAATCAGTGGACTTGGTTAGCCACACTTATAGCCGATAGAGAATCAGAATGGCTGACCAATCTGAGTGAAAGGATCTTCAAGGCCTCCCTGACTTCAGAGGAAAGATTTTGGTGGGGTATTGTACATACGTGGTTGATGCCCACAGATGGTGATAATATCCTTGGGGATGACAGAGCCATATTAGTCGTAAGTTTTTTGGCTAATCACAAATTAAACTTTGGAGAGATCATCACCGAAGAGATAAAAATTCGAGTCTCGAGGTCTGATACAACACATAACTTCCCTAGTTTAATTACAAGGTTATACAGGGCATCAAAATACCTAAGATTCTCGGGTTAGAAGAATAAATCCTTTCCAAGAAGACCTATAATCCGATCCGAAATAAAGAATATCAGCCGAGGCTAATGCTTGAAAGTTGCGCAGAGATTCCCACTGATCCACCGGTTACAGGTACTAGTTCAGTGCCTAATACAGAGATGCTAGATTATGAACCTGTACCTCCAACATCCGCAACAATGAAAAAATTATCAGTGCCCAAAACCGAGACAAATTCTCCAGCTGCAGTGCCTACAACAAAATTTACCTTCAGTCTTATGAATTTCAGGAGAGTAGCAAAGTAGTCCAAGTGGTGCGAGGCTCAGCTTAAACTCTTTGCCAAGCAATTTGCAGCTGTAGTGAACAAGAGGAGGAAGGCCGCACTTGAGCCCTACAAGGCTCTACCGGGTAGGATAGATGAATTAGAGAACTGATTCAATGCGCGATCGAAGGAGAGATCAAATTCAGAGATGGCACTATTCAGATCAGACCTAGCCAAGGTGAAAATGGAGGTTGGAAAGCTACAACAACAAGAATTTATAGTGTCATCTGATATGATAGTTGAGGTATCTGAGGGATAAATCCCATTATTTGATCTCACCAAGGAACCAGTAAAGAAAAAGAAAAAGAAAGGTGAGAAGAAAGGAAAATAAAAGAGAGAGAAAGGCCCGACAGTGATGAAAAAAGAAAAGCAAAAAAGAGGGAAAGAAAGAAGTCTAAAAAGGAGGAGATGAAGAAGGCGAGGATTATGTCCTTAGTGGACAATGAGAGATGGGAGGCAGCCATCTGAGTGAGAGCTGCAGGGGCCTATACTAGTAGGCCTTCAGAGACTAATAGACCAGCTGCACCAGAACAGAGTAAGGCTCCTGATGGAGATAGGGCAGCTAAGGATGTGGCAGCAGGGCCAGGAACCCATGACCCCTAGGATTGATCTATTTCAGGTATACTCTAACCCTAAGTTTAGATTTTCTTTGATTTTAAGTTGAAGGTGTAGGGTAAATTATTGTTGTAAAATTTTGTAGTCAACTAGAAGAGTACTAGTACTTGAGGTAATTGAATTATTTTTGTGATTTTTGTACTCCTCTTCAAGTGGTCTACTTCTTTAACTATGTGATTTCCATTTAAGTATGACCACTGTATATCTTTGTATGGCATTAGTTATAGTGATACAATGATCATTTCTAAATAGCTGCATGAACTAAATGAGTAGTAGATTGTGATATACCTATGTGCCAAGTGTGTGTGAGAAACTACTTAGTTCCTTCTGTATGCTGAAGCCAGAACTTGACCGGTTAGTCTTACCTAGGTTGATGGATAGGGGTTAGGAAAGGATCATAGGCTATTTTGATATTAGCTCACTTTAGCCTAAATGACTTTCCCTATGTTCATAATATCCCTTGATCCCTATTTTGAGCCTGATTAGCCTATTTCTTTTTATGACACCTATCACCTTCCTATTTAGATCACAATGAACCTATTTTGGCCCAAATCCTCCATGGACACTGTGCACCTTGACTTCAGCAAATGGCCTAATTTGAGGGTGGCTATCATAGGGGTGCGTGATACAGAATGAGTATGAAGAAAGGTAGCATAAAAGAAAAGAATAAAAAGTTGGGTGCAGAGAAAGAGAGAAAGAAAAAGAAAAATTATGAAAAAGAATAAGTGATTGTGGAAAAGACCGCACCCATCATAAATAAGTGTGATCAAGAAAATAAAATAGTAGAAAAGACTAAGGAGTAAAACCCCAAAAAGCTAGTGTAGTGTCAAGGAGGCTTAGTTACTTTAAATACTATCGAGTATCATACCAGCCCTTAATCTACATTACAAGCCTAAGAGAAGAGCTATAGTAATCCTAGCTGACCTATCTGAAGATTTGGGTAATAAAAATAAGGGCAAGGCTGTGGTACTTAGCATACATTGGTTTGAACTTTGTTATGAGAGTGAGTGTTTTGATTGTCCCCATGGTTACATATATGATTACTGATATGAGATTAGGGGGATTTATTTGCTGTGAGGGCACACTAGATATGTTGCTAGTTGCTAACTTGTTTGGAGAGTGTAATACTGGTCTATGCATGGTTGTTATAGCTGAATTAATGTCGTATCTTGATTCCTGTGTGTTGCACTGGTGTTCTTCAATAATATGCACAACTATTCTTGAATTGACTGACCTTGGATATGGTGAAAGTGTTTTGAGATAATATGGATGATTGACTGCCAAATGTACTTTGTATTCTCTTAGTTGTACTGAGTTGCTTGAGGACAAGCAATTGTTTTAAGTTGAGGGTGTTGATGTGTGAGCTAATGCTAACACATTTGAGGCTTTTAACTAAGAATAATTGCAAAGTCTTAAGCAACTTTGTTGTTTTTGATTGTTTTATGTTTGATTTTGTAGAAGAAGCTAACATGTTAGAGAACCAACAAGAATGGAAGCAAATGAGCTGAAACCTGAAGTAAATAGAGGCAAAGTGTGGCTGACGACATTTGTGATAAGTCATCAGCCCTTTGATAAGCTATCATCTTCATCGTCAGCCATAGACGGAGAATTGACCTAAGTTAAAAGCTTTGAAGACATTTTGTGATTGGTCGTCAAGGAGCTGATAAGCTGTCAAGAATGCTGTCAGCCTAAGGTAGCACATGAGAACTGAAGCAGAGACTTGATGATATTTGTGATAAGTCGTCAAGAAGCTGATAGGGCATCACCATTTGTCATCAGTGTTAGGCATCAAGTGTCTAAAGCAAAGAGGACGCTGACGACATTTGTGATAAGTCATCAGCCTCCTGATAGGCTAACACAAATGGCGTCACCTAATCCGAATAATTTCTGAATTTTATTATTTTTTTTCCATAATTAGGGTGAACTTTTTAAATCCTTGTTTAGGGTTTTCTTAAGAGTTCCGAACCTTGATTTTTGAGACACGATACTTTGATATTTTCTCTCTCTAACTTCTTGGCTTGAAAAAACAATTACTTTGAAGAGAATTTAATCATTATTTTGGGATTTCCTTTGTGATTTAATCTGAGAATCTCTAGTTTCTATTCATCTTGTGGTAATTTTATCTTTCAAAGCATGAATTTATCTAGCTGCTTCGATTATTACGTCATTAGCATCTAAATTTCTTTAACCTGAATTATGGGATCTAGGGTTAGGTCTTGATAAGGTGCTGAGGGTTCAGGATTCGAAAGGTAGTAGGACTTCTTGATAATTCTGATGTTTTAATTATTTTCTGTTAGTTGCAAACGATAAATAACACCTTCTTTGATTTACTTGAGAAGGAAATCAAATAAAGTGGGCAGTGAATTATCAACAGGGACTTGGAAACACTAAACTTCCATTTAATAATCAGCGCTATAACAAGGTTGGTTAACCTGATGTTAAATCTGGGCAGTGAATATAAATTCCCTAAGTTCGATAGGATTAGGTAATTAAATGCTTAATTAGGTCGAGAGACATTTAAGCATAACTTGAATGTTGAACCACTAGTAGCATCTGTCAAGTGCCAAAATCCCTAGTGAACATAATTCTGGTTTTTTCATAAACTCTTGATTACGAAAACTGATTAAAGTGATTAACAATTACTTGTTTAACTAAAAACCCTCATTTCAGGAAATATCCAACTATCAGTTGATTAAATCGCAAACGACTTAAGTTCACACCATATTCCCTGTGGGATTCGACGCCAACCTAGTTGGGTTTTATATTGACAACGATCACTTACATTCTCGATTGAGAGGTGTAGTTTGGCATTATCAATACTCAAGAATACTCAATCACTAATTAATTATGCTACAAAGATAAGAACATGAGCAATGCTTGAACAATCTTTAAATGGAGTTTTTCCTGCCCTTTTCACTCTTTAGAATTGTGCAAAAACTATTTAATGTATAGGTATTTCTTATCTTTTATAGACGAGTGATGATTAGGTCTGAAACATCATTGGACCAACTATCCTAATCAGTACAAAATAGCACCTACAAGTTTGTTACACAAGAGGACAAAACTGTACGGATAACACATTCTAGCTATACTGTACCTTGCACATCTAGGGACCTGGTCCCATGAAGTTATTTTCTCATTATCAAAACTACATATAGAATATAGAAATTTTCCCCTTTTTTGATGATGAAAAATTGTAACACCCCACATTTTTGGGCTAGACATTGAACCGTCGTTCCTACATGTGTGAACTCTAATCCCATGATTTATATTTGAATACATGTGTCATGATCATTATCCTAGTGTGTAAAGTGGTTATTAGGTGAAAAATATTCACAGGAATCACTTAGAGAAAAGTTGAACTAAGAGCCTTTGATTCGGCCAAATTTTGGTATATGATTCTACAAGGGTCAACTTTGAACATGTATAAATTTTTTCCTTATGTGGAATTTTGCATCTCAAGACCCAATAAGTTATATATAATTTAATTAGCTTTTCAATAATACCAATTTTTTCTTAATCTTACACCCAAGCAAAAAGTTATGACAATTTTCATGAGAAACAGTAAGGGTCAGCGATAGCTCCACGCGCGGACCTAAGGCCCGCGTTAGACTTTGCAACACGGAGGATATGTTTCCTGTATCAATAAGTAACAACCCAAGGGGAATTTTAGTCATTCCCTTTCCCCAAGCACCCAAGCGACAGATTAAAGCCTCAAAAGGGTATTATTTTCCCATTATCACCAAAATAACTCACGTAGAAACCCTCCCCCTTCCCAAGAATAAAGAATTCAAGATTCTTCTCCCCAAGAGTTCAAGAGTTCTAGTTTTCAAGTTCAATCCTTCTTCAAGAATTTAACCATTGAGGTATGTGGGGTATTCATCAATGGTTCTCTGCCACCCAGTGAGTCTCAAAAATCCTCTTTTTGGTTTGAGCACGAATTTTTACTCTTTAGTATGATTTAATTCAGTGAAATTTATGAAATTATCCACATTTCCTCATTAATTTTACATTAAAGTCATGCTAAACTTAGATGTCATGTTTAGTTTATACCAAGTCAAGTTGTCAAATTCTTGTACTCAGTTATGTAAACATGATATTCTCTCAAGCTTAACTTATTTCCATGTTGAAATTCATGAGGTTAGCAGTTATTTAGGAGCATTATGTTTTGGGTCACCCAAATTATTATTTACTACCAGTGTTATAGATGATGTTATCATATTTTAAAGTATCATTCAGTGCTCGCGGGTTATGAACACCCGATACCTATGTGTTTACTCATGTTTCAGACCTTTCAAGTAATAAGTCAGATAAACAATGAGTCTTATCATTATACTCAGTTGTTATGATCATGTCGAGAACTATAAATTGTTATGTTCAGATAAACTAAAGTCAGTACTAGAGTTAGTTCAGTTAGGTGTAGGATTTAGCACCCAGTGAACCCAGGGATAGAGGCTCACCTGCCAGTAGAGGGTGTGACCCTTAGTAGCAATCCTTGAGTTCCAGAACTACGTAGCCAGCGTAGGTTTGAGAGTTATCCCGCCAGTTGAGGGATGACATATTCTTATAGGAGCATCTATCAGTAGAGGGTGACTCCCCAGTCCTTTGGGATATTAGCTCAGCCTTGTGGATCCATAACATCAGCTAGTGTTATTACCCGTGGAAAGGTACTGACACCCTTCCAACTGGATTTAGAGGTTGAACCTCAATTATCTTTGATTGGGGTATCTCGATTAAATAATACCTCCCATGATTTCAGTTCAATTATTCAGACTAAGTATAGTTCAATTTTACATGATCAGTATTTAGTATCAGTTAATCAATATACAAATATCAGATAACCAGAATAAAGATACCGGTTAATTAGTATTGAGTTATCAGTTACTCAGTACTCAGTTATTAGTTAATTCATATTCAAATGTCAGTTATTCAGTATTAAGTTATCAATTTTCAGTACTCAGCTATTAGTTAATCAATATTCAAATGTCAGTTATTCAGTATTCAGTTATCATTTACTCATTACTCAGTTATTAGTTAGTTAGTATTCAGATATCATCTACTCAACATAGAGACATTAGTTATCCATTTATTTAGATTTCAGTCGTTCAGTCACACATGCATCAATCATTTAGTTATTCAGACTAGCTCAGTACTTTTTATGTTTGGTTTTTTATGTTTATGTAGTCATGCTTAGTATATTTGTATATTCAGATCCTCAAGTTATGTCGGTTTACTTTTCAGTTCCTATATGCATGATTTATGTTAGTTTGCATCACATAGTTTCAGACCCAATATTCATACATGATCCGCACTATAGTTTTACAACATGTTCAGCTTTACATGAGAATTTCATATAGTATTCATGTTTCTAATGTTTTCCCATCTTACATAATTATTTTCAGCTCATGATTTATAATTCTCATTATGACTTACAGTTTTCACGTATAGCCAGGTTTTAAATGCATGTTTCAGCAAATAGCTTATGTCCTCTATTTTAAAGCATGTTTTAAGCATTTTCATAATTTAGCGTGTGTCTCCTCTCCACATACTCAGTACATTCAAAAGTACTAACTACATATATGCGTTTATGGCTATATTCCTTCATAATATAGGTACCAGATGTAGTCCACACACCAGGGTCAGATAGTTCTCAACTCTCAGCCAGTAGGTGATAAGTCCTCTTATTTTGGGGACTCCAGTCCACTACAGTTCATGTGTTGTATTTTGATTATCCATATGTATTAATTAGTGGTAGTTGGAGGCATGTCCCAGCTACCTATAGCCAGTATAGTAAAGGCTTCATAGATAGTAAGTCAGAGTCATGATATGTAATTCTAGTTCTCTCTTCAGTTTTATCATGTTCTAAACTTTATTAATATTCTAATTATTCATATTTTCTCATGATTATGTTACCACTCAATAAATTTAGCTTGTATATACATTATAAATCCTTGTACTTAGAAGATTTAGTTTTGGTGAAGTAATCATTAATATGATTTGGAGAACCCTGTCAAACAATTGGTACTCAGTGCTTGTGAATGGTACTAGACATGGGTTCTTTCAATCTACAAGGGGCTTAAAACAAGGAGACCCCTTCTCCCCTTCTTTATTCATTATTAGGGTTTAATTTAAATCAAGAGACTTGAATAATCTACACCATCAACTCCAATATTACGATTTTCACATGGAATGGAAAGGGCCTCAGACTAACCACCTAAGCTTTGCTGATGATATTATCATATTCACTATTGGAAGAAGACATGCACTAAGACTGATCATAAAGACATTGGCAACATATGAAGAAGTATCTGGTCAACTCATCAACAAAGACAAGAGTCACTTCCTGCTGCCAGACCATGCTTTTCCCTCCACTATCTCTAGGATCAAAATTAAAACTGGCTTTCAAAAAAACATAGCCCCATTACCTACCTTGGATGTCCAATATATATTGGAAGGAAAATAATTAGTCACTATGCTAGAATGGTTTGCAAAGTAGCTTCCAGAATCTCAGGTCGGTGATCTAGACTTCTTAGCTATGGAGGTAGAGATATTTTGGTGAAGCATGTCCTCTAATCAATCCCCATTCACATCCTCTCAGCATGTATCCCTCCTAAGACTATCTTAAAACATCTCTTATGCATGTTTGCTAATTTATTTTGTGGATGGAAGGACAACAAGATGAAGTTTCACTGGGCATCTTAGAGAAATCTTTGCTTCCAAATTACAGAAGGAGGAATTGGCATTAGGCATATTTCTGAAATATGTAAAGCTATACAATTGAATAAATGGTGGGTATTTAGAACCAGAAACACTCTTTGGGGAAATTTCCTACAAGCTAAATATAGCCAGAGAATAAATGTTGTGGCTAGGAAGGGACTTAATGGTCAATCTTTAGTATGGAAAGACATGATGAGAACTAAAAAGGAAGTTGAAAACCATATTTTATGGAGAATCAAATTAGGTACATGCTACTTTTGGTGGGATAACTGGTGTATAGGGCCTTTACGCAACTTCAAAAATAAAGGTGTAAGATCAAATAATGCTAAGGTTGCATCCTTCTTGGATGAAGGAACCTGGAATGTTCAGAAACTAGCTGCAACAATCCCCCCATCTATTACAAAATATTCTTAGAGTTTTCTTTCAGTTCTAAGAAGGGGTTCCTTATCACCTAATTTAGATGTTAAATGCAAGTGGTGAGTTCAGTTGTTCCTCTGCTTGGGGTATGATGAGAGAGAATAGAGAAGCATCAATGATTGGCACATACACCTGGCATAGACTAGTCCCATTTAAATTCTCATTCCTATTATGGAGAGATTTAAGAAGGAAACTGCCTACAAATGAAAGGCTCAGCAGTTTTGGTATAGCCCCTACAGTTTGTGGATGTTGCCACACCCCTAGTTTGGACATCATTCCTCATATCTTTAGTAAGGGTTCCTTTGTAAGCAACATTTGGAAACATTTTTCATCATCTATGGAGATTACTCATGTCAAAAATTCCCTTAGAAACCTGGTACTAAAATGGAGGAACCTTTAATCAATAAACATTGCTCATAAACTGGTGAACTAGGCTCTTCCAATCATTATTTGTTGGAACTTGTGGAAGAACAGATGTGCTGTCAAATATGGTGGAAAAAGTCTCAGCTAGCCAAGGTAAAAAATTTTATTTATAAGGACATCTCTCACTTATTATGCACTGCTTTTCCTTACATCTCTTGGCCTACTGGGTGGAACAACCTGATAACCTTTGTTGAGAAATGCAGATAGGAAACAAAGGTTACACTATTTATTGGTCTAAAACACCAGCCAAACTGGTTAAGGTGAACTCTGATGGAAGTGCAATCAACAACCCTGGTAAGATTGAAGCAAGTGGTGACCTCATTTATGCTTATACTACCCCTTAGGACATGGGACCAACAACCGAGCAGATGTGGAGGCTGCTATATGGGGTCTTTCTTGGTGTCTAAACAATGGTATAAAATAGGTCATTTTGGAAGTTGTTTCTGAACTCCATGTTAGATAGATAAGAAAACAAATCCCAACCCCCTGGAATCTACAAACCTTAGTAGAGTCATTACTAAGGATCACATCACAGTTCCAATTGTACATTTGCAGACATGTATACAGGGAAGCCAACTTTGTAGATGATGCCTTATCAAAGGTTAGTCATCAATCAGAATATTCTAAACACTACTTCTATTGTAGTCAACTTCCCCCCAGAAGAAGCAGGCTATTTTCACCTGGACTAAATGGGCATGCCAAGTTTAAGGAGAAGGAAATTGTGTAGACTTAAAGAACCACCTTAGAGCATGGAGAAAGTTAGGAAGAAGAAATATCATGTACTAATAGATAGACCAATTACTTTGTATCAAAGTAGTACTAAGACTCTATTAGCATCATACATTCCTTCGTATCACAGGTTTTTGAGGTCAGGTCTATTCCCCCTTCTATGTACAATTTTTATGTTTAATGATTAAGCCCGGAAGGGGGGGGGGTGATCCTCAGACCCTAAAAATTTTGGAAAAAAAATATACATTATAAATCAGTTCCTCAAGCAGTATGCCAGTACATTGACACAACCCAAAACTGGTCCAGGTCGTATGGGCACCTCGAGCCCACAGGAATCGAAGGTCGCCCGATAACTAAACACAATCATCACATTAATCACATGGATCGAGTGTATCTCGACCGTATTATAATATAGAAGAAGACATACTACAAGTCATAACTTGAACAATGTCTAACCATTTTACAAACATCAACACATTAGCCGATCTACCCAAGTTCACAGTCATCTAAATTATCTCTATGCAAATTAAAGTTTAGAAATGTATATGTCCGGAAAAGCCTCTGACAATAGCCAAACTAAGTCAAAATGAGACTATGTCTAAAGATAGGGCACCAGGAATGAATGTCTTTCAAAATAAGAAAGGTCACCACTCTATAGTTAATGCATGAACCACTTCGATCTCCTAATCACTTCACAAGAAGAGAAAATGATGCTTCGACCCCTATGTCGTGTAGCGACATAGCATCCAGCGATGGTTAAAAGTTGGAACGCTAGCATGTAACTCAAGGATTAAGATAAAATAGCATATCATTCAACAAAAAGTCAATATATATCATATTCAATCAAATTCATAACCTTATCAATACATATAGACATATCACATGCTAACCAAGGGGACAACTTAGGAAGCACTGATTCATCATGCATGCAATGAAGTACTTGAACCTTCCAAACTCATAGATTCAAGAATTTCTTATTAGGCATAGGACTTTAACCATATTCACATATCATCAAGTAAGGGATTCTAAGAATATACACATCCATTTTAGTGAGGGAATCTAACCACTCACACACATTCATTCAAGCGAGGGGATCTAACCACATGGTCACATATTAGGCAAGGGACTCTGACCTAATATCATATTAGATAGGGGACTCTAACCCCAAGACAATTCATTTGGTGAGACATTTATACCTCATGAGATCTCATTACGCAAAGGTGTTTAACAACAAGAGATTTCATTAGGCAAGTGACTTTAATCTCAATCCATCACGACTCTCATTAGTTGACATTGGGACTCTAACCCTTTATCCATGCATCCACATACATTCAGTTCCACACATAAGGACTTTAACCCATTTAGCTAATTCAACACTATATATAACCGCATGGTCTTCATGGGAGCCTTCATTGCTCAACCATTTCAATAGGCCTATTCCATAATTCAACTCGTCATACAATTCAAACTATGGTCCTCAACACCCTTACAACCCATTCACCCTTCATTAGCAATTCTATACCACAATTTAGTTCAATACACAACTCAAGTTCATTTTTATGTTAGGGACTTAAACCCCCTTCTTATTCATCAAACCATAAAGGTCATCAATTACACAATACATGGCTCACTTTAACTTCACAGTATCATTTATCAAGTATTCACACATATTGGCCATTATCCTAGTTCAAAACATCATCATCATGCAACTAGAAATCTCACTTAGATATTTTCACAAACACCTTATGTACATGCCTTTAACAAGGCCAATTTCATGGTAGAAATCATCAAGACTAGGGTTACTCAATACCCCCATGTTAGACCGTATACAACAAGAATTCAAATGTCCACACTACCATTAATAACATGTATAAACATAAGTCTAAGCAAGAATCATCATTATTCATCATTAGACAACAAAACACTTTTCATTTGATTTCAAAACCACTATGTAAACTTACTAATCCAAGTGTGACATACATAGGTTTAGAGTTATTTATCAAGGGGAAGAGTTACATGCCTTAAACATAATTAATCACCAAGAATATTTACTCCCTTTGCCTCTTGAAGACCATTCTTGAATTTCTAGCCTCCAATTCATCAAAGATGAGTTTGAGAGAGTGTTTAGGGTGTTTGATCCATAAAAATAAATGTTTAGGAGGCTACATACACTTATATAGTGAGAGGAATTAGGGTTTTAGATATGGGAAATAACCACAAGGCCCTTAATTAAAAGCTAAAAATTGAACCCGTCAGGGGTACAGCGCACCATACGACTCACTTAAGTAGTCGTACTCAAGGGTACGAGTGGTACCCTGACTCGTACCCTAGGCTTCTCCTAGGTCACAAACATTGTTAAGGATATAACCATACACCCATGAGTCATATCCAAAGGGTATGACTCACCTCTAGCTTATATGCTCCACTCGTAACAAAATTAGTCCATTCCAAGCTAAGACCTCACCCCATATGACTCACCTATGTATGACTCATACCCTTAGGTATGACTGAGAGGAGGGTCACTCATACCTAGGATAGTGCGTGACCCTTTAAACACTACCTAAGATATGAGAGGGGGGATAAAAAGGATACGACTTGTATCCAAGGGGTACAACTCAATCCCCTAGTTGAACCCACCCCAGTGACATGAAAAGATGAAGTTTTTCAATGGTTTCAAGTCTAGGTGTTTCAATTCTCCCCTACTTGGATCATTCGTCCTCGAATAAGGGGTAAGGCAAGCAATAAATGGAATCCAACACATTATCACATATTAAAATGTCCTTCAAACAAGTTAGAACAAGCGCACAACAAGGATATAACACACATCATGAACATTATCAACCAATCATTCATGTCATCATCTTTAGGATTCAAATCCATTAATTATCAAGACAATGGTTTATTTCAAAGCTTAGGGACTTAAACCCTTTCTTATCAACACTTACTCATTTCACAACTTAGGGACTTCAACCCATCAAATTATCAAGGATACTTACTCAATTCAAGAATTAGGGACTCGAACCCATCATTTACCGAAGACATGAATCAACTCAAGATACTAGGGACTTAAACCCATCACAATAGGGACACATATAGTTTCAAAGCATTAGGGACATGAACCCATGGTCTAAAAAGATGCAAATCAACTTAACCCATCGAGGAATTTAACCTATTGTCTATCAAAGACATAAATCAAAGCAAGGAGATCAACACATACCTCCATACTAATTTTTTGAAATAGGAAACAAATGTGGATAGTTGGACTTTATGTCCTCTTCCGCTTCCCACGTAGCTTTCTCAAACTTTTGATTCCTCCATAGAACCTTCACTGAAGCCACTTCTTTCATTTGTAACCGGCAAACTTGCCGATCCAAGATCCTCACTGGGATCTCCTCATAGGACAAAGAGTCTGAAATATCAACATCCCTCAAGGCGACAACCAACAACGAATCACCCACACATTTTTGCAACATAGAGACATGGAAAACTGAGTGAATGGAGTTCATACTAGAAGGAAACCCCAACTCATAGGCAACATTGCCAACCCTCTTCACGATCAAGTAGGGGCCAACATATCGGGGACTAAGCTTTTTTTTTTTACCGAATTGCATCACTCTTTTCATGGGAGACACTCTCAAGAATACCCAATTGCCAATACTAAACTCTAAGTCCCTACGTCTCAGATCTGCATATTAATTTTGGCAACTTTAAGAGATTTTCAATTATCATGAATCACCTTCACCTTCTCTAAGGCTTGGTGACTAAATTGGGGCCATGCAATTTACCTTCACCAACCTCATACCACTCAATAGGAGATCAACATCTCCTACCATACAATGCCGTAAAAGGCACCATGCCAATACTGGAGTAGTAATTATTATTATAGGGGAAATCAATCAGAGAAAAGTGGTCATTCCAACTACCACCATAATCAATCACACAAGCCCGCAACATATCTTCTAATATTTTGATGGTCCTTTCCGCTTGCCCATCTATTTGTGGGTGGAAGGCAGTACTAAGGCATACTTTAGTACCCAAACCTCTTTTGAATGACTTTAAAAAATGGGATAAAAATTGAGGACCACGATTCGAGATAGTTGAAACTGGAGCACCGTGCAACTTCATGATCTTCGCAAGATACAACTTAGCATAATCTTTCACCGAGTAATTTGTCCTTATGGGTAAAATGTGAGCGGACTTGATCATTCTATCAATAATGACCCAAATAGAATCACATTGATTCTGAGATCTAGGAAGACCAGTAACAAAATCTATATTAATTTCCTCCCACTTCCATTTGGGTAACGAGATCTCTTGATACAAGCCCTCGGGCCTTATGTGCTTAATTTTAACTTGTTGACACACCATACACTTGGCCACATAATAAGACATATCACACTTCTTATTACCCCACCAATAAAACTCTCTAAGATTATGATACATCTTGGTGGAACCGGGATGAATGGAAAAACAGGATTTATGAGCCTCGACCATGACCCATTCCCTCGATCTATCGATATTGGGAACACATAGCCTACCTTGGTATCTTAGAATACCGTCAGCACCAATCACAAAGTACACAACCTCGTATTGACCTACATTACTCTTGATCTTTATCAATTTGGAGTCCAATGCTTGCATTTTCTTTATGTCAACAATAAGAAACGACTGAGATACCGGAAGCACAAAAATGCCACCTTTCTCGGAGTCCATAATTCAAACTCTAATATTAGCCAAATGATGAATTTCTTTCACCAATTCCTACTTATCCTCACCTATATGGTCCAAACTCCCCATGGACAATCTACTAAGAGCTTCGTCGACCACGTTCGCCTTATTGGGATGGTAATGAAGACTCATATCATAGTGTTTCAACAACTCGAGCCACTTTCTTTGCTGGAGATTCAACTCCTTTTGGATAAACACATATTGGAGGCTCTTATGATCAGAAAAGATATCAATATGAACCCCATATAGATAATGTCTCCAAATCTTTAACACAAAGACCACAACCAACAACTCTAAGTCATGAGTAGGGTAGTTCTTGTCATGAACGTTCAATTGTCTTGAAGCATAGGCCACCACCCTACCATGATGTATCAAGACAAAACCAAGACCAACAAGAGAATCATCCCAATAAACCACAAAACTATCACTACCTTCGGGCAAGGTCAAAACTAAAGCTGAAGTTAATTTATCTTTCAACCTCTCAAAACTACCCTTACACACGTTGGGCCACCAGAACTTGACCTTCTTTTAGGTCAACTTGGTCAATGGGGTAGCTATAGTCATAAAACTCTCCACAAATATTCTATAGTAACCGGATAGACTCAAGAAGCTCTGAATATCGATAGGAGTCATAGGTCTAGGCCACTTTTTCACCACCACAACTTTTTGTGGATCTACCATGATCCCTTCACTAGAGATAACATGACAAAAAAAAGATATGACTTTCAACCAAAAATTATACTTAGAGAACTTGTCTTACTAATGATGATCCTTCAAAGTTTACAATACGGCACAGAGGTGATCTACATGATCCGCCTCACTCTTAGAATACACTAAGATATCATCAATGATGACAAAAAAATGCAAGAATGGATAAAAGACACTATTCATCAAGTCCATGAATGCTTCCAGGGAATTAGTCAACCCAAAAGACATGACAAGAAACTCATAGTGACCATACTGGGTTCTAAAGTCAGTCTTAGGGATATCCGCATCCCTGACCTTTAGCTGATGATAAACTGATCTAAGATCAATCTTACAGAAACACTTCACACCCTGAAGTTGATCAAACAAATAATCAAACCTAGGAAGAGGATATTTATTTTTTATGGTTACTTTGTTCAACTGACGATAATCAATGCACAAACAAAGAGAACCATCCTTCTTGCGCACGAATAGTATAAGAGCACCCTATGGAGACACACTAGGGTGGATAAAACCTTTAGCTAAGAGGTCTTTTAATTGTTCCTTAAGCTCTTTTAGCTCCACCGAATCCATTCTATAAGGAGGGATAGAAATTGGACCCGTGTCCAAAATAAGATCAATCCTAAAATCAATTTCTCTATCGAGAGGAACACCGTAAAGATCATCGGGAAACATCTCAGGAAACTTATTAACCATGAGAATAGATTCCAGATAAGTCTCTTCTGAGTTAGAATCTTTAACTCAAACCAAATGATACAAACACCCCTTCAAAATCATTATTTGGGCCTCAAGATAAGAAATGTACCTTCCCTTAGGTACTAAGGAACCACCTTCCCTTAAAATGACCATATCATTAGGGTATTTGAACATGACCCAACAGGTTTGACAATCTAAGGAAGCATAACAAGAGTGCAACCAATCCATCCCTAGGATGACATCAAAATCAACCATGTCCAACTCTATTAAGTCTACTGATGTGCTAAAGAAATATAGCACTTACAATGCATAAACTATGAGAACATGCATGTAATTAAGGCAATGTTGTTATATTTGACATGTTCTTTAGAGTTTTTTGCAGGAAATTAGGCTTTGGATGCTAAATGAAAGAGGAACTTTGAAAAGTGGCTTGAATCGTAGTTAAAAACCTATTTTAAGCCTCTAATGCCCCAGGTACGACTTCCTCCTAACCACCCATAAGGAGTCTATATGATTTTTATCCTCAAAATACCTTACAAATAGTACCTTGGATAGATTCGACACAACTTCAATAGTGCTTCAGTATTTTGGTCATAACTTTTCACCTCTATATCGAATTAAGGCAAAATTGGTATTGTTGGAAAGAAATTCAATGGTGTATATGTTGATGGGACTTGATATAAAAAATACTATGTACACAAAAAGGTATGCACGGTTAAAGATTACAATCGCTAGATTCTTCACAAAAACTTAATTGTTAAGGGATATTTTCACATACCTATAAGCTTAGAACTATTTGTGATAAAAATATGCATCTAAAGTCATAAAAAATATCCGAGAAAGTTGAAGTGCCAAAACAATTTGAATTAGACATTTGAGTATAACTCGTATGATCCAACAATAAGAAAAATAGTAACCAAGAACAAGAAAGGAAGAAGTCCCAGGTGGATATGAGTGAAGACCATGAGTCTTATGATCAAGGTACAACTCATGAGTTTAATTCATAAAAAGATCATACTGTTGAAGCATTAGGAGATAAGCTACTGGAATACATACGATTGGGTCCTATGACTCGTAAGTAGACTATATGAGTCATGGACCCGAGTCGTACCTTGTGCTGACTTAAATGTCCTATCCCATTTTAGTTGGGATTTATTTCCTTAAGTTTCCATATCCCAATTACACTCCTATTATGTATGGGTAATTATGTTGTCCTATTTTATTTAGGATTTGATTTATAGTATTTTCCTATTTTATTTGGGAGTTGATTTCTATAGTTTTCCTACTTTAATTAGGATTTGTCCTTTGTAATCTATAAATACCCTTTAGGATTTATTTTATTTATTCATCATTCATCAATATTTCATTCAATAAAACATTAACCAATTTCAAAATTCAATGTATTGATTATTATTCTTAGTTTGTTCTTGGTTTGTTATTCAATTTAAGACTTTGGAATTTATCTCTTATTTTTTGGAGATTGATTTTATGATTTTGTCTGTGGATTCCATGTTTGATCTAATAAATATGAGCGGCTAATTCCCTTAGCTAGGGTTGTGGAAACCCTAGCGGATTAGCTATGTAGAGAAAGTGTGACATTCATCTATTCTAAGGCTGCATGTATCTTAATCTTCTTCGCAATAATTAATCTTAAGTATAGAACATACCTCGAGATAGACTGTATCTGCATTCATTCGATAAGCAAGAAGCTTGTGATTGGGAATAGAAATTAAGACAATGATTTGGGATTCGATAACCAAGCGTCTCATCTAATTACTTGATCTGATAACCAGATATTGTAAACTGAGTCATAGTAAGGAGTAATAAGGCAACACCCAGAGATGATAACCAAATCAAAGGGTGAAATTGATCATCTAGCTTACCCAACAGTTAATAAGACTTATCTTGTAGGCCTTGCATGCAGTATAATAGAGTAGTTGGGTTGATCACAAGAAATTTATAGAGTTAAGAAGCCAGGGGGAACACAAGCCTAGTGTTCGTATTCTATTGTTTACAACCAAGAATAAAAAACTCTTTTTCTTTTTATATTATTTTAATAAATTCCCACTTTTACTTTTACAAATTTCCTGGTAATTTCAACAAATTCAAGAAAGATTTCCGGTGTATTCTCTTGGGATTTGTCCGTAACCTAGTTGGGTTACTATATTTGACAACGACCGCTTTATCCTTCAAATTGGAGGTATATTTTGGGTATAATCAAATTTTGGTGCCATTACTGGGAATACGATCTCAGAATTCTTAATTGAAGTTGTTGGAGTTATTGGGTTTAATTTCTTTTATTTTTATTTATTTTATTGATTTTTGTTGAACTACTCTTCTTGAGATGACAGCATGGCCAGAGGAAGTACAGAGTGATGATGACTCTTTATTTATTGATCCTATTCCTTATGATGTGGTGCATTGTTATAGGGGTGTGATAAATATATTATAGAAGCATAATGGGAGCATGCTTGACATGTTGACACTCCTAGAGAAAGAAAGATAATATCATTTACATGAGGTTGACAGGTTTGGCTTAGATATTTACCACCTACAAGTAGAGTTGAATGAAAATGTTGCTGTGTGGAACGCTCAGTGACTTAGTTATAGGTGGTGTGAGACTGAAAGAATTCTGAAAATCTAATTTGAGAAGGTAAAAATGGAGGAGTCAAAAATTGCTCATTCTCTTTCGGATAGCGTTACTCTTAAAGAAAGTATACAAGAGTTATGTGGGGATGAAAAGATGACTTTAAATTTGGAGTTGTGGTGCATTAGACCTTATTCTAATCATTTTCCATATTGTATTTGGATATCCAGATCTTGATCGAGCAATCTAAGCCTAAAGAAGAGTTCAAGGTGGAGGAAACTTATGTCTATATTCTTGAATTTGCTGAGCTAGAATCAAAGAACTACATTCCTCACGTAAGGTACAAGAAGTATAACATGCCACATCTATTTCTTGGGTCCTTTATTTTTATACCTCCACCCCATGAGCTTAATAGGAAACCAGAAAAGCAATTAGGGGTGAAATTCATGAGTTCAAAGTGGAAACAGAAATTTAAAGGCCAACTATGATGCTACCTTGATAAAGTTTGAGTAATCAAGGTACCCATGGACTTTTTGGGGAACTCTGAGTACCCAACAAAGTCTCGTCATACTGCGACATAAATTAGGCACTGCTTAGGAGGCAACCCAAGGTATTTTTTGTTTTTATTCATATTGCGTGATGAACATTAGATCTCTATACCTATGACACCGAAAGCATGTTTTTAAATCTCTTGTTTTGGTTTAATGCATTGGGGACAATGCATGATTTTAATTTGAGGGTGGGTCTACTTGTGGTCTTTATGTCCTCTTGGGGTTTTTGTTGTTGTGCCTTTTTTCCCCGAAGTCCTATTCCTAGTAAAACCGACATATTTAGGCGTATTATGTTTTTTTCATGATATTTTATGGTTACCTTGGAGAGGAATAAGTATCTAGGGAAGTTGACATATTTTGTTTGATTTTTTAGATAAATGATAAATACCTCTCCAATTGTCTATTTGGTAACTGTGTGAATGTATATATATGCGACTATTGTGAATCTTTTATGGCATTAGTATTAGGGACATGATAATTATTGCAAACTTGTGCATGAATCGGATAGGTGGTTGCTTGCAATATTAACTCTGTGTCATGTGTGTGTGAGATACTACCTAGTTAACTTTGTGCATAAAATTCAGAACTTTCCCATTTAGTCTTTCCTAGGTTGTAGGATAGTCGGTTAGGAAAAGATCATAGGCCGTTTTTGATATTAGTCTAATTTTTAGCCTAAATTACCCTTCCATTGTGAAATGATACCTCTTGATCCCTGTTTTAATCCTTATAACCTATTTTCTTGTTACACCTCTTTCACTTTATTATTTTGTATTACAAAGAACCTGTTTTGGCCCTGGTCCTCCTTGGATATTGTGCACCTCAACTGAGGAAAATCACTTAAGGGTGACTATCATAGGGTTGCATAATATGAAATAGATATGAAGAAGGGTAAAATAAGAGAAAAGAAAGTACGGCTGGGTGTGGTAGAAAAAGAAAAGAAAAATTGTTAAAAAACTAAAAAAGAAAGACTAAAATACCATACCCAACCTGTATATGCTTTAAAATAGAAAGGGAGAAATAAGGATGGAAAGAAATAAAGTAAGAAAATTGGTTAAGTATGGACCCCAAAAGTTAGTGTAGTGCCAAGGAGGATTAGTAACTTTAAATATTCATACGTATCATACCATCCCCAAGCCTACATTACAAGCCAAAGAAAAGTCCTATACTGATCCTAACTTAACTGTTCGAAAGCTTAGGTAAAGAAAATAAGGGAAAGTCTATCGTCTTTGACATGCATTGATTGGAACTTTATGAGAGTGAGTGTCTCTTGACTGTCCCCATATTGACATGCTTGATTTCATATATGAGTGAGGAGGGACTTCTTTGATTGTGAGGGCACATGGGTTGTATTGCTAGTTGCTTACTAGTTTGGGTAGTGTAACTTGTATATATGCATGGTTGTTTGTCGCTAATATAATGACATCGCTTGATTACTTTGTGTCATATTATTGTCCTTCATTAATACACATAGTTGGTTTTAAAGTAATTGAAATTGGAGAGGGTAGTGTGTTTTGAGCTAAAATTGATGATTGACTGCCATAGGAATCTTGCCTTTCTCTTGGTTAAGCATCATCGTTTTATTTTGTTATGTTTTGTTGCTTGAGGACATGCAATGTTCTAAGTTGAGGGTCTTGATGTGCTATAGAAATATAACACTTACGATTCTTAAACTATGAGAACATGCATGTACTTAAGGCTATGTTGTTATATTTGATGTGTTTTTGGGAGTGTTTTGCAGGAAATTAGGTTTTGAATGCTAAATGCAAGAGGAACTATGAAAAGTTACTTGAATTGTAGTTAAAAACCCATTTTAAGCCTCTAATATCCAAGTTATGACTTCTTCCTAATGACCCGTAAGGAGTCTGTATGATTCGTATCCCTGACAGACCTTACAAGTCGTACCTCAGATAGATTCGACACAACTTCAACAATGCTTCAGTATTTTGGCCTTAACTTTTCACCCCGATATTGTATTTAGGCAAAATTGGTATCATTGGAAAGATAATTTAATTTTCTATATTTTGGTGCATCTTGATATGAAAAAGACCAAGTACACGAAAAGTTATGCGTGGTTGAAAATCATGATAGCTAGATTCTTCATTAGAACTTAATCGTTAAGGGATGTTTTCACATGCCTATAAGCTTAGAACTATTTGTGATATAGATATTCACCTAAAGTCATCAAAAATATCTGAGAAATTTGAAGTATCAAAATAATATGAATCACAATTCTGAGTACGACTCGTATGATCCAACCGTGAGAAGAACAGTGTCCAAGAACAAGAAAGGAAGAAGTCCCAGGTGGATATGAGTGAAGTCCACGAGTAGTATGATCAAGGTTTGACTCATGAGGATGAGTCGTAAGAAGATCAAAATGTTGAAGCCTTTGAAAATGAGCTACTGGGATGCATACGACTGGGTCCTACAACTCGTAAGTAGACCATACGAGTCATGGACCTAAGTCGTACCTTGTGCCAACTTAAGTGTCCTATCCCATTTTAGTTGGAATTTATTTATTGGAGTTTCCATATATCCCAATTACACTCCTATTATGTATGGGTAATTATGTTTTCGTATTTTATTTAGGATTTGATTTATAGTGTTTTTCGATTTTATTTAGGAGTTGATTTCTAGGTTTATCCTACTTTAATTAGGATTCGATTTTTATAATATATAAATACCCTTTATGATTTTTTTTATTAATTCATCATTCATCAATAATTCATTCAATAAAACATTCACCAATTTCGAATTTCAATGTATTGATTATTATTCTTGGTTTGTTATTCAATTTAAGACTTTAGGATTTATCCCTCATTATTTGGAGATTGATTTTGTAATTTTGTTTGTGGATTCCATGATTGATCTAATAAATATGAGTGGCTAATTCCCTTAGCTAGGGTTATGGGAACCCTAGCGGATTATCTACGTAGAGAAAGTGTGACATTAATCTATTCTGGGTTGTATGTATCTTAATCTTCTTCGCAATAATCAATCTTAAGTATCGGACGTACCTTGAGATAGCCTGTATTTGCATTCATTCGATAGGCAGTAAGCTAGCGATTGGGAAAAGAAATTAAGACAGTGAGTTAGGATTATATAACCAAACGTCTTAACTAATTACTTGATCTGATAACCAAGGAGCTTATGAACTGAGGTCATATCAAGGTGTTACAAGGAAAAACCCGAAGACGATAATCAAGTCAAAGGGTGAAATTTATCTTATAGCTTACCCGAAAGTTGATAAGACTTATCTTGTAGGCTTTTCATGCAGAACAACAGAGTATCGGATTGATCTCGAGAAATTTACAGAGTTAAGAAGCCTGGGGGATCACGAGCCTAGTGTTTCTTTTATATTGTTTACAACTAAGAACAACGAATTCTTTTCCTTTTTATTTTATTTTAACAAATCCCCCCTTTTACTTTTACGCATTGACCAGTGATTTCAGCAAATTCGTGAAAGATTCCTAACATATTCCCTTGGGATTCGACCCCAACCTATTCGGATTATTATATTTGACAATGACTGCTTTATCCTTAAAATTGGAGGTGTATTTTGGGTGTTATCAAATTTTGGCACCGTTGCCGGGGAATACGGTCTCGAAACTCTTGATTAAAGTTGTTGGAGTTATTGGGTTTATTTTCTTTTGTTTTTATTTTATTTATTTTTGTTGAAATACTCTTCATGAGATGACAACCTGGCCAGAGGAAGTACAGAGTGATGATAACTCTTTATTTATTTATCCTATTCCTTATGATGTGGTGCATTACTGCAGGGGTGTGATAAATATATTATTGGAACATAATGAAAGAATGCTTGACACGTTGGCACTCGTAGAAAAAGAAAGAAAATATCGTATGAAAGAGGTTGACAGGTTTGAATTGGATATTTACCACCTACAAGTAGAGTTGAATTCAAATACTTCTGCGTGGAATGCCCCGAGACTTAGTTATGGGTGGTGTGAGACTAAAAGAATTTTGAAAAGCCAACTTGAATAGAGGAGTAAAAAAATTTTCATGCTCTTGTGGATAGCGTCACTCTTAAGGAGAGTATACTAGAGTTGTGTGGGGATGTAAAGAAGACTTCAAATTCAAAGTTTCGGTGTATTGACCTCATTCTAAGTATTTTTTTCACATTGTGATTGGATAGCCAAAGCTTGATCGAGCCATCCAAGCCTAAAAAAGAGTGCAAGAAGGAAGAACTTATGTCCATATTCTTAAATTTGCTGAGCCATAATCAAAGAAATACATTCCTCACGTAAGGGACAAGAAGTACAACATGCCACATCTATTTCTTGGGTCCTTTATTTTTATAGCTCCACCCCATGAGCATAATGGGAAATCAAAAAAGCAATTGGGGGTGAAATTCATAAGTTCAAAGTGGAAAGAGAAATTTGAAGGCCAACTATGGGGCTACCTTGATGAAGTTTGAGTAATCAAGGTACCCATGGACTTTTTGGGGAAGTATGAGTACCCAACAAAGTCTCATCATGCCGTGACGTGAAATCAGGCGCTGCTTGGGAGGCAACCCAAGGTATTTTTTTTTGTATTTATATTGTGTGATTGACGTCAGATCTCTGCACCTATGATGCCACAAATATGTTTCTTAATCTCTTGTTTTTATTTAACGCATTGGGGATAATGCATGATTTCATGTTGAGGGTGGGGCTACTTGTGGGTTTTGATGTCCTCTTGGGGTTTTTATTGTCGTGCCTCTTTTCCATGGAGTCCTATTCCTAGTAGTGCCGACATGTTTAGGCGTATTTTGTTTTGTTTTGTGAATTTTTACGGTTAATTTGAAGTGAAATAATGATGCATCCCGAACTGGGGAGTTATCGTAATGGGCATCCCAAGTACAACTAGGACCGAGGACCGCCCGCTTAGCCCAACCCAACCACCTTGGATGATCTGAATTTCGAGCATATAACAAGATTGCTCTCATGAAGACTCTAGGATAGGGTCTCAATCATGACCGATGCAACTGAGTCTAACCATACCAAACCAACCATCCATACCATACCAAACCATTTAGAAAATATCAAATACTTTATAATCAAACCCAAAATGCAATACGACGGAACAACCAACAATATCGTCCCATGATGTCAGCCCAACACCAATGCCAATGTTAAGGCTGACACCAATACTGATCCCGCCCATACAAACCCCTAGAAGTACTATAAAGTCTCTATCCAAAAAAATATAAATATTTGGTTGGAACATGCCCCCAGCCATGGCCAAAACCAATATCCAAAAAGAAAGTAGAAAGTCTAAGAATGTCAAATATGAAATGATGCCTTCTGAAATGATGGAAGCCCAACACTTCATTCCAGTAAGATATCCTCGAATCAAGTATTATGAAGGAGGAGTCGAACGACCGGTTCCTTCATAGAGTGGGTATACAGCCTCCAGTAGATGGGTTAGTGGGTTAGCACTAGCATGAAACTCAGGATAAAGATAAATTAACTCCAGTTATCAAATCCAAGTGAAAACCATCCAATGCAAACAATAATACATATATATGTATAAGTGCTGGTAAAAGGGATCGGGTTTAGAATGCCATTAAACCTTTACATGGATTGTGTATCTTAGCCATCCTACCACCCACGGGCCATATGGGTTCAGATACCCCTGCTGAAAGGGTCCCAGTGCTTATAGCCGCACAACCAGGCAATATCCCTGGGATGACTAGTACATCCCTTCAATATAAACATGACACTCGCATCTGGCCATCAAAGACTCCTCATATCGGCAAATATGAGTTTCAGGTTTTGATCCCCCGGGACTGCCACTTTCCACGGCTTATCTTGCACTCCCCGCCATTAATGCCCACTAAAAACTATTAACAAACAATCCAATTATCCAGTTATTAACCAAGTCTATTTAATAAACCAATGGTGTCGTCATACCACCATACTTGCAAGCATTATCCATAGCCGAACCATTTAGATTAAGGGGACATTCAAGTGCCCTATCATTAGCCATATTATACCACTTGTGAGACTACTAAGTTCTCCACATGAATTACCAATTATCCATTAACCTTTGTAAACCATTGAAAAACATTTAAGGTTCCATTTATAAGCTGAAAACAAGCAAGAGTTTCATTAAAATAAGCAAATGCAATGAGCATATCCTTATAAGCATTTTATCAAACACCTTGGGGGCATAATATAACAAAAAACAAATTCCATTACCATTAAACCATTACCATGCAATTCAATTGTCAAAAACAACCGTTAATACATAGAAAACATAATTAAAACCATAGGAAATCATAACCAAGCATTTAATATCAAACCCCCCAAATCAATAGTTGAAAGCCATAATCATGGAAGAGAAAAAACATGAAATCAACCATGTAACCATGCCTTTAATTGGAATTACAATTAAGGAAGAGAATCATGCCTTAAACCAAGAAGATTGATCAAAAGAATTCACCAAGACCAGCCCCAAAGTAATCCCTTAGTTGAAACCCTAGCTCTTTGTCCCAAAAGCTATTGAGAGAATTATGATATGTTTAAGAAGAGTTTCTAAGTGTTTCAGAATAAAATAATAGGGTAAATAACCTCCTAAGTGTATTAGAAGTCGTGGGTCCTTATTAGGGTAAGTAGGAAAATATCCAGAATACCCTCAGTTAAATCAAATGAAAACCCGACACTAGGTCACGACTGACCCCCTTACGAGTCGTAACCTCCCTTACGGTTGACACCCACCCAATCATAACCAATCCTCAATCATGGATCTGACATTATCCTGTATATAACTCATCTACCCAAGTATAACCTTAACATACGATCCATATCCCTAGCAGAATGTAACACTAGAAGGATCAAACAATGTCTACCTTATGAGTCACCTATACAACTCGTACCCAACCATACAATATTCACCCCTAAGTTGTTTCCATTCCAGTGACCAAATCCATCCTACCAACTAACACTAGTCAACTTACAATAGGACTTCACCACTCATACCCCAGCATATGGCTCATACCATAAGTCGTATTGGGTCCGAAGAACTAGATTCTAGGAAATTTTCTAAGGGTCCAAACCAGGGATGCTTCAGTCTCCCCCACTAGGAATACTAGTCCCTGAATGACAGATAACGTAGGGTAACCACACATAGAGACATTTGCATTATCAAACATCCCTTTAATAAAGTTTAAAAACAAAAAGCCAAAGATGTTAATCTTCCCTTTAACAAACTCAGAAAATAAAGATGTGTTCAAGACACATACCTTCCGCACAAATCCTAAGAGCAGAAAACAAATGTGGATACTTGGACTTTATGTCCTCATCCGCTTCCCATATGGCCTCTTCCACCTTATGGTTCCACCATAGAACCTTAACCAAAGCCATATCCTTGGTCTGCAACCGACAAACCTGTCTATCTAATATCTCAATCGGGACCTCTTCATAAGATAGAGAATTCGAGATATCCAACCCCTTCAAAGGAACAATCAAAGATGGATCACCAACGCACTTCCTCAACATAGAAACATGGAATATCGGATGAACCAAACTCAAGCTAGATTGCAACTCCAACTCATATGCAAAATTTCCTATTCTCCGTAAAATCTCATAAGGACCAATGTACCGAGGACTAAGCTTTTCTTTTTTGCAAAACCACACAACTCCCTTCATAGGAGACACCTTAAGGAAAACCTTATCCCCAACTGCAAACTCCAAGTCTCTACGCCTAACACCCGCATAGGACTTTTGACAACTCTGGGAGCCTTGAGCCTATATCGAATCACCTTTAAGTTTTCCATAGCTTGACAAACCAAATTTGGATCAAACAAATCAGCCTCACCAAGCTCGAACCAACCAATAGGAGATCTACACCTCCTACCATACAACTCCTTAAAATGAGCCATACTAATACTCTTATGATAGCTATTGTTGTAAGCAAACTCTCCAAAGGTAGATGCTCCACCCAATTGCCACCATAATCAATCACATAGGCTTGAAGCATATCTTCCAATGTTCGAATAGTTCTTTCCGCCTGCCCATCCGACTGCGGATGGAAAGAAGTACTCAGACTCACCTTTGTCCCATACCCTTTATGGATAGACCACAAGAAGTGGGACGTAAATTGCGTACCTCGATCAGAAATAATAGAAATAGGAACCCCATCCAGTTTCACAATCTCTTAAAGATAAAGCTTCGCTAACCCTCTGCCCAAAAGTTAGTCTGCACAGGCAAAAAATAGGCAAACTTTGTCATTCTATCCACGATGACCCAAATTGAATCAAATTGGTTTCGAGACCGAGGAAGACCGATAATGAAATCAATATCAGGCAACTCAATTTCGTGATACAACCCACCAGGCCTCATATGCTCAACCTTAACATGTTGACACACTATGCACTTAGACACAAAATAAACCACGACCCGCTTCATGCCACTCCACCAATAGATCTCCTTAAGATCATAGTACATCTTAGTAGAACTAGGAAGGAAAATATAGTGCGACTCGTGCACCTCATCCAAGATCCATTGCCGCAAACTGTCTACATCAACAACACACAACCTCCATTGGTACCACAAAGTACCGTCGCCACTAATCTCAAAATCCACCATATTTTTCCCATCAATGCTACCCTAAATTTTCATCAAGGAAGAATCCAACACTTTCTTCTCCTTAATCTCTACATCGAGAGATGATCTAACCACCTCTTGAACCATCACACCACCATCCTTGGAGTTTAAGAGATGAACCACAAGATTTGCCAAACGATGAAGATCCTTCACTAATTCTTTCTTCCCTTCTTCCACATGAGCCAAACTACCTATGGACAACTTGCTAAGAGCATCAGTAACCATATTAGATTTACCTGGGTGGTAGTGAAGACTCATATTATAGTCCTTAAGAAGCTCAAGCCATCTCCTCTATTTGAGATTAAGCTCTTCTATGAGAACACATACTGCAAACTCTTGTGATCAGAAAAGATATCCATGTGAACACCATACAAATAATGATGCGCTATCTTCAAAGCAAATAAAATGGCCAACATCTCCAAATCATGAGTAGGATAGTTCCTCTCATGCACCTTCAACTACCTGGAGGCATAGGCTATCACCTTTCCATGATGCATCAATACACAACCAAGACCAACATGAGATGCATCACAATAAACCACAAACCTATCATTGCCCTCCAGTAAAGTCATAACTGGAGCTAAAGTCAATTTATCCTTCTTCTTAAAACTCCCATCACACACATCCGACCAAGAAAACTTAACCTTCTTTTGAGTTAACTTAGTCAAAAGAGTAGTTATCGATGAAAAAATCTCCATAAACTACCTATAATACATAGCTAAACCCAAGAAGCTCTAAATATCAGATGGAGTCATAGGTCTAGGCTACGTCTTGAACACAGCCACCTTCTGCAGATCCACTATAATCCCTTCACTAGAAATGATATACCCCAAGAAAGTTATATCATTCAACTAAAACTCACACTTAGAGAACTAAGAAAACAACTGTTATTCCTTTAAGGTCTGCAACACCACAGGGAGGTGGTTAGCTTGATCTACCTCACTCTTTTAATACACCAGAATATCATTAAAAAACACAATGACAAAGAGGTCTAGATACTGTCGAAACACCCTGTTCATCAAATCTATAAACATTGTCGGGCCATTTATCAATCCAAATGACATCACCAAAAACTCATAATGCCAATACCGAGTGTAAAAAACCATCTTAGGGATATCCACCTCCCTAATCTTTAACTGATGGTACCCAAACCAAAGATCTATCTTGGAAAAGAACTTGGCACCTTGAGATAGGTCAAATATATCATCTATTCAAGGAAGAGGATATTTGTTGTTGACTGTTACCTTATTCAACTACCTATAGTCGATGCACATACGAAGAGAACCATCTTTCTTTCACACGAACAACATTGGTGCACCCCACGGATAAACACTACGACGAATAAAAACTTTGTCCAGGAAAACCTTAATTTGCTCCTTGAGTTCCCTTAACACAGCCAAAGCCATTCTATACAGAGGAAAAAAAATTGGACGAATGTACGAAAGCAAATCAATACGAAACTCTATTTTACTATCTGGAGAAACACCTGGAAGATCATCCAAAAAACTTTGGAAACTCATTAACTATCAGAATTGAATGCAACGAAGGACCTTCCGAGATAGAGTCTTTAACCTAGACCAAGTGATAAAGACAACCCTTAGAGATTAACCTTCAAGCTCTAAAATAAGAAATAAACTTTCCCTTTGGTACTAAGGAACAACCTTCCCATTCTATTTCCATCTCACCAAGGAACCTAAAGATGACCCTACGAGTTCAACAATCCAAATTTGCATAACAAAAATGCAACCAATCTATGAAAAAGATTACATCAAAATCTACCATACCTCACTCAAATACATCCATCAAAGTCTGTCTAACACTCACAGATACCACATACCCCTTTTAGACCCATTCAATAATGACCGGGTCTCCTATCGGGGTAGAAATAAAAGACAAATCCACAATAATCTCTAGATCAAAACCAAAAGACACAGTTATATAAGGTGTCATGTAGGAAAAGGTAGAACCCTGATCAAGAAAACTACATATGTAACAAGAGAAAATCTGTAACATACCAATAACAACATCAGGAGATGCCTTAAATTTTTTATGGGATGGCAAAGCATACAACCTATTCTGATAAGCACTTGAACTAGGAGCAGAAACAGAAAGAGATGACATACCACCGGTATTAGGAATAGAAGATAAAGCCATTGAAACCTTATTCATCCTCGTAGAAACCTTGTTAGATGGAAAATCCCTAAGTCGATGGCCTATTTGGCCACACTTTAAGAACTTATCCCTTCCCTCCTCATAGAATCCCCAAAGAGGATGACCGCAAAACTAACAAGGAGGACACAAATAAATGGACTGACCTCTACTTGCCTGAGACTGGGCTCCTTATGCCCGAGAATTATCACCACCATGATGACTCTTGTCGCTCGACTACTAGGGATAAGGAGAACTAGTAGTAGAGAAGGAACCAGAACTCCCCCACTTTTTTTCTGCCACTTCCCACCGTCTTGACCACCCTAAGAATGGGCACTTCCCTTATCAGAATTCCTACCCCACTTACCCTACCTGTCTCCATATTCTGACTATCTTTTTTTATCATCCTCAACCTGCTGCATATGAATAGTCAGCCTCGATATGTCTATATCATCCATGAGAAAAATAGTCTTTCTCTCTAGAATTTGATCTATGTTTAGCCTAGTAGCGAACTTCCTCATTCTTGACCTTGTATCAGCCACCAAATCAGGAGCATTCATAAATATTCTTCCTTACCTGAGGTTCATAAACTCCTCCATCTTATCTTCCCTCCTCTTGAGTAAAGAATCAATCCATAAAGGCAATAGAAAAGGCCTCCCACAAACCATCCTCTTCTACATCACCCTTATCTCTGTTCAACTCCTCATACCATAAATAAGTAACCTCTTTGAGTTGATAAGCTACAAAGTTTACCTTTTTCATATTAGTAGTCCTCATTACCTAAAATATCTTCTCCATCTTATCAAGAAAGACTTGTGGGTCTTTCTCCAACTTTACTCCCATAAAAGTTGGAGGATCCATCTTCATAACTTGTATAAGCTAGCAGACAAAATGCTACTCATACCTTACTCAGCCTGAGCAACAACTAGTTAGGTAATAGCATACATAGATTGACAAAACTCCATATTTTTCACATTTCCCTAAGGGATATAAGGAGCAGTAGGAGGAATAGAAAGAACTCTGGTACAATTAAGAATAGGACCATAAGACTGAAGATAAATGTCAGGAGTAGAACGTGCTCACTCAGCATCACTTCCAGATGGGGAAGAAGAATTTCCTTGTGTTCCAGATCTAGAAGGCATGATCTGAAAGATAAAAAACAAGGATTAGAGAAAATTTTAGGACTGAAAAGTCAAGCTTAAAGAAAGAATACCAAGAAAATGAAACATACTTAAATGTCTTGCAGCCTCTCCCTTATGAGTGTGGCGCGCTATACACCCCTAAAAGAGACTCTACCTAACATGGCTTTATGGACTCCCAATTGACCATGAACCTAGGCTCTGATACTAACTTAACGTAGCTCAAACTAGGGTCTTATTGTAATGGTAATCCCAAGCCAAACTAGGATCGAGGACCGTCCCCTTAACCCAACCCAACCACCTTATACAGCCTTGGATAAGCTGAATTTCGAGTATATAACAAGATTACATAATGCTCTCATAAAGACTCTGGGATAGGGTCACAATCATAAACAACTCAACCGAGTCTAACCATACCAAACCAACCATCCATACCATACCAAACCTTTAGAAAATATCAAACATAATATGATAATCAAACCCAAAATGTAATATGATGGAACAACCAACAATATTGTCTCATGAGGCCATCCCTAACACCAATTCCAATGCAAAGGCCGACACCAATATCATTCCCACCCATACCATCCACCAAAAGTACCACAAAGTATTTATCTAAAATAATACAAATATCTGGTTGGGATATGCCCCCAACCATGGCCAAAACCAATATCCAAAACGAAAGTAAAAAGTCTAAGAATTTCCAACATGAAATAATGCCTTTCGAAAAGATAGAAGCTCACCACTTTAGTCGAATAAGCTATCCTTAAATCAAGTACTATGAAGGAGGAGTTGAAAGGTTGGTTCCTGCATAGCGTGGGTATACAGCTGCCAGTAGATGGGTTATAATGGGTGAACACTAGCATGAAACTTGGGATAAAGATTAAGTAATGCCATTTATCAAATCCAAGTGGAAAACCAACCAATGAATACAACCATACGTATATATATATATAAGTGATGGGAAAAGGGATCGGGTTTAGCATGCCATTAAAATCTTTACATGGGTTATGTAGCTTAGTTGTCCTACCACCTACGGTCCATATGGGTTTAGCTTGACCTACTGAAAGGGTCCTAGTATATGTAGCTATGCGACTAGGCAATATCCCTGGTATGACTAGTACATCCCTCCAAAATAAAAATGACACTCATATATGGACGTCAAAGACCTCTTATATCAGCAAATATGAGTTTGGGGTTTTGAACCCCCTAGGACCACAACCTTTCACAGCTTAGCTTACACTTTCTTCCATTAATACCCAATTAAAACCATTAACAAACCATCCAATTATCCAGTTATTAACCAAGGCTACTCAATAAACTAGCAGTGTCGTCATACCACCATACTTGCAAGCATTATCCATAGACGAACTATTTAGATTAAGAGGACATTCAAGTGCCCTATCATTAGCCATATTAAACCTCTTGGTAGACTACCAAGTTCTCCACAAGCATTACCAATTAGACATTAAACTTTGTAAACAATTGAAAAGCATTCAAGGTTTCATATATAAGTCAAAAACAAGCAAAAGTTCCATTAAAATAAGTCAATACAATGAACATATCTTTAAAAGAATTTTATCAAACACCTTGGGGGAGTAATATAACCAAAACTAAATTCTATTACCATTAAGCTATTACCATGTAATTCAATTGTTCAAAACCACCATTAATGCATAGAAAATGTAATTAAAACCATAGGAAATCATAACCAAGCAGTTAACATCATAACCCCCAAATCAATAGTTAAAAGCCATAATCCTGCATGAGAAAAACCATGTAACCATGACTTTAATTAAAATTACAATTAGGGAAGAGAATCATGCCTTGGATTAAAAAGATTGATGGAAAGAATTCACCAATACAAGCCTTATAATCCCTCAGTTGAAATCCTAGCTCTTTGTCCCAAAAGCTCTTGAGAGAATTATGATATGTTTAGGAAGAGTTTCTAAGTGTTTAAGAATAAAATAATAGGGTAAATTACCTCCTAATTATATTAGATGTCGTGGGTCCTTATTAGGGTAAGTAGGAAAATGTCCAGAATACCCCCACTTAAATTTGATAAAAACCCAACATAGGGTCACGGTTGACCCCCTTACAAGTCGTAACCTCCCTTACGATTGACACCCACCCGATCGTAATAAATCCTCAACCTTGATCAGATACTGTCTAAAATATGACTTATCTACCCAAGTCGTAACCTCATCATATGATTCATACCTAAGATCTGTATCCCTAGCAGAATGTAACACCGAGAAAATCAAATACTGCCCACCTTATGAGTCACTTATATGACTCATACCCAATTATATGACATTCACCCCTAAGTCATATCCATTCCAGTGACCAAAACCATTCCACCAACTAACACTACTCATATTATGACATGACTTCACTATTTGTACACCAGCATACGGCTCATACCATGAGTCGTATTGGGTCTAAAGAATGGGATTCTTGGAAATTTTCTAAGGGTCCAAACCTAGGATTCTTCAGGGATAGGGGGAGATGCGGTATGTTGCTTACGACTTAATTTATTAGATACTGGTGATGGCATGATTAGATTTGGTACATTCGTGATTATTATATCAGTAACTTACGTGATTCTAGATGAAGTATGATCTTATGATTATTATGCCTAATTAAAGGTTAATATATGAGGTAGCTAGATGTCCATTAGCTAACTATAACACTTGGTGTCTAGTTAATATAAGTATTATCTAATAAATCTTTCTTAGAATAAATATGTGGTAGATAACGATGGTTAATGTGTAACTTATGGTGAGGTCGGGTCTAGCATAGGTAAAGATTAGTTGATATTGATCACTATATTTATGATGTCGATTAGTCAATAGCCAAGGAGTTGTGTATTAATGAGGCTAGATAATAAGAGATATTGGTAATAAGAGGTGACTAGTTCATAATAATAAGTAGTTTCTAAATAGTTAATAAATGAATAGTTAATCAAGGATTAGTGGTAAATGATGGTTAGTTAATGAATGGTGTTAGTTAATAAAAGATAGTGTAGTGACAAGTAGTAATGTGTTGTCTAATACTGATTAACGGGTAGGGATGGTTACTTGATAATGATGAATATTGGATAAATAGCCATTTGGTCTAGTGATGAACCTTGACTAGATGTTAGATGTTGACTATTTGGTAAATAATAGTTAGTTGCTATCCCATTAATATGGATAATGTTTAGGCTAATAACTAGAAGTCGTGTGATGACGAGTGAACTATTGGTTTCTTCATAATAAGTGTTGGTTAACTAATAATGAGTAGATGGGAAATATTAGATAGATAGATATTATATGGTGATATGTCTATGTTTACGAGTATTTTTAGTATATGTTACTCAATAATGAAAGTTGTGATTATATTGATACCAGTCAAGTCCATAGGATACTACTATTATGATATTATTGATACCCGGCAAGGTTGGAGGATACTATTGTGATGACATTGATACTCAGAAAGGTCAAAGGATACTATTGTCATAATGTTGATACCCGACAGGGCTGGAGCATATATTGATGATATGTTGATACCCGGAAAGGCCGAAGGTTGATGGCAATGATGATGGTCCTGATTAGGATAATTATAATGAGCTGTAATAGTGATTGTGTAATTTATATTCATTCCTACATGTGTATTGCCTATCACTAGTATGCACTGATATTTATCAGCCAGTATGGGACAATTGCATATATATGGGTGAAAAATATGCCTTGTGTTATTGTATGCTAATTGAACATTACAAGTCTAGTGCGGTGGGCTACGCATAGGCTCGGTTAGGTATTTGGTTGTCTGGAGTAGCTGGTTATTTACGATGTTATTCATATTGTTATTATCAATGTTATGATCATTATTATGGCTAGCCTATGATATATTTGTCATTGATCTGGTATCGGGATTGAGGTATGTCTTTGGCCTTTTTTATCTTATGATCGCATTACTATGTACGACTATTCAGTTCTTGTTGTATAGATTAGAAACCTTGAGTATGGTAGTATTTAAATCCCGATAGTCTTATAATGAGATCTTAGAATGACCATATAATGATATAGGTTATGCTTTGAGATGACTGGTGTTAATATGTATATATTATATATATATATATATATATCTAGATATATAAAGCTATGGTAGTATCATATATTCCTCTTTTTATTGTTCATATTGTATAGTCATTTCTTCACCTTGTATATTACTATATATCTTTCTTTCTCCCTTTATTCGTATGTTGGCCCGGGGTATATAGTATAGTATTATCATAGATTGAATGCAACTGGAATAGGATAGTTCACCTTGATACTTCCTTAGTCTTCTTATGTTAGAATTTTGGACATCAATATGATAGTTGTCCCTCATTATTCTCATTGACTTGGTATATGATTTCTGGATTCTTGGGTTTAGATTTTATTTTGTTTATATGCTTTGTATATCTGCTTTATATTTGGAGCTCAGTTGGAATATGCCTATAAAGTATCATTCATTTGGTACTCATACTACATTTCTACAGCCTGCAGATCATAGTACGGGTTATTACCATTGATGTATGCATCATGCAGAGTAGCCATGCTTTAGCAACTTAGAGTGAGCTCCTGATGTTTGGAGTATTACTTATCTCTCTTTTATGTATTAGACTAGTCTCTAAGTTGTATTCGGAGATAAGTTGTATGATTGTATTTCTCCTTGATATATCACTTTTGTACTCTTATTATGTATAGAAGATCTTGTATTGATACCACCAGGTTTTGGGATTATTCTATGTATTGATCTTTATTTTATATATTTCGTATTTGTTTTCTTATATTATTGAGTAGTCCGTTACTAGACGTTTTGGACTACTAGTAGTCTTGCCTACTGGTGAGTTATGGTAGGCCCCTTTATGATCTGAGAAATTAGGTCATGATAGATGACATTGAACAAGTATCTTGGTATGAATTTTCAGGTGCTTTTCTTGATCACTTCTTTCCTCAGTAGTTGAGGGAAGCTAAGGATGAAGAGTTTGTGAATTTGAAGTAGGTTAAGATGAGTGTTAAAGCATATACTTTAAACTTCAGTAGTTGGACCATTATGCTCTAGAGTTAGTGTCGAATATAAGGTCCTGAATTAGGAAGTTTGCTTCTGGATTGTCCAGTGATTTGGTGTTAGAGTGTAAGGCTACTAAGTTTTGTTATGATATGGTTATATATCCAGGATAGTGGTTTATATGTAGTAGGTAAAGAAATATAAAGAAGCAGGTTAAGATGGGAGAGAGGTAGAATAAGAAGTTTAGATTTTCAGAGCCGGGTGCAAGTCATCAGAATAGTGGAAGATATGGTAGACAATGGACTAAGAATAAGAATTGGAGAAGTTCATATTTGATGACTACTGATCCTTATCCTAAGCCTTCTAGTAATTGTTGTTTTCAGACTAGAAGTAGTCCTAAGGAACAGGGTGCCAAGTCTTAGGCCAGTGGAGCTCAGTCAGCCACCTTATCCTCCTTACTATTTTTGTGATCAACTTCACCGTGGATATTATAAGAAGGGGAGAAATTAAAGCTATAATTGTGGACAACTTAGTCATATGCAGTGAGATTGTACCTCAGCAGGAGTTTCCACTAGATCAAATATGGTCCTGGTTGCCACTTCTTTGGCTTCTACACCTATGGGTGCCACTTTTGGTACTGGTACTTATCGAAATCATTTCTATAAACTTGCTATGCATCACGAGTCTGAGGTATCTTCATATCTTATTACTGGTATGTTATAACTCTTCTCTCGTGATGTTTATTATTTGCTTGATCCGGGTTGGACCCTATCTTATGTGACCCCTTATGTGGCTGTGCACTTTGGTTTTGGTCCTGAAAATATTTCTAACCCTTTTTCTATTCCTACACAGGTGGGTGATTCTATAGTTACTAGAAAAATCCATAGGGGTTATGTAGTGTCCAGCTTTCATAGGGAGACATTAGTGGATTTAATAGAACTTGAAATGGTGGATTTTTTATGTAATCTTGGGGATGAATTTACTCAATTCGTGATATGCTTCTCTGGATTATAGGACCTAAAAGGTCAGTTTTTAATTCCCTAATGAACTGATGATCAAATGGGAAGGTATTTCTTTAGTGCCTAAAGAGAGGTTTATTTCCTATTTTAGAGCCCAGAAGTTGATTTCCAAAGAGTGTATGTATCACCTAGTTTGGGTTAAGAATTCCAACTCTGAGGGTCCCTATTTGCAATCTGTCCCTATGGTTAAAGAATTTCCTGAAGTATTTCCCGATGATCTTCCTGGAATTCCTCCTAATAGGGAAATAGACTTTGGGATTGATCATCTACCGGATACTCATCTTATTTCGATTTCTCCTTATAGAATAACTCTAGCTGTATTAGAGGAGCTAAAAAAATAATTAAAGGATCTTCTTGATAAGGGATTTATTCATCCTAGTGTTTCTCTGTGGGATGCTCCTATACTTTTTGTGCAAAATAAGGATGGGTCTCTTTAGATGTGTATAGACTATCGTCAGCCGAATAAGGTTATAGTAAAAAATGAGTATCCTCTTCTTAGGATTGATGATATTTTTTATCAGCTTCAGGGTGCTATGTGTTTCTCAAAAATTTATATTTATTTGGGCTATTATCAGTTGAATATTCATGAGGTTGATATTCCCAAGATTGCTTTTCGAACCCGATACATCCATTATGAGTTTTTTGTTATGTCATTTGGTTTGACTAATACTCCATCTTCTTTCATGAATCTTATAAATCGAACGTTCAGGCAGATTTTTTACTTATTTGTGATAGTTTTCATTGATGACATCTTTCTATACTCTAGGAGTGAGGAAGATCATGCTAATCACTTCTGAATTGTATCACAAACTTTTAATGACCCAAGGTTGTATGCAAAATTTTTTGAGTGTGAGTTTTGGCTGAGTGTTTTAACCTTTCTTAGGCATGTTGTATCTTGTAAGGGGATCAAGGTGGATCTACAAAAAGTTGAGGTAGTTAAGAAATGACCTAGACCCACTATTCCAACCGACATTTAGAGCTTCTTGGGCTTGGCTGGGTATTACAGGAGGTTTGTGTGGAGTTTCTCTTCTATTACTGCTCTATTGACAAAGTTGACTCAAAAAAAGGTTAAGTTCTTATGGTTCGATGATTGTGACGGTAATTTTGAGAAGTTGAAGGATAAGTTGATTTTTGCACCAGTTTTAATCCTGTCCGAAGGTACTGATTGGTTTGTTGTGTATTGTGATGCGTACCGTATGGGTCTGGGTTATGTTTAGATGTATCATGGTAAGGTTGTATCGTATGCTTCCAAGAATCTTAAAGTTAATGAGAGGAATTACTCGGATCATGATTTAGAGTTGGTGATGGCGGTCTTTGCTTTGTAAATATGGCACCATTATCTATATAGGGTGCATGTGGATATTTATTCAGACATAAGAGCTTGTAGTACGTATTTATGTAGAAGGAATTGAATCTCAGGCAGAGGTGGTGGCTTAAATTGCTTAAGGATTACTACATGAGTTTGCACTACCACCCAGTTAAAGCTAATATTATTGTTGATGCTCTTAGTAGGTTGTCTGTGGGAAGCTTTTCTCATATGGAAAAGGAAAAAAGAGGATTGGTAAAGGATATTCATAAGTTAGCCAACTTGGGAGTCTATTTTTTGAACTTTGAGGATGGGGGATTGATTTTTCAAGAAGTGGTTAAATTATCTCTTGGTGCTAAGGTAAGGGACAAATAACTTTTGGATCCCATACTTATTCAGATTAAGGATAATGTGGGTCGACAAAAGGTTTTGGATTTTGAGATAAGGGGAGATGACATCTTGAGGTATCAAATGACGTTGTGTGTTCTTGATGTTGATGGGCTACAGGAAAGGATTTTAACTGAGGCTATGAGTTCAGGTATACAGTTCATCTGGGTTTGACTAAGATATACCATGATTTGAAGGAAATCTACTAGTGGAAAAATATGAAGAAAGATATGGCAAATTTTTTTGCTAAGTGTATGGTTTGTCATCAAGTCAAGGTTAAAAACTTGAATCCTGGTGGCATGTCTCAAGAGATAGAGTTTCCCCTATGGAAGTGAGAGATGATTAATATGGATTTCATTATAGGGCTTTCGCGGTCTCTTAATCAATATGATTCTATTTGGGTAATTATGGATAGAATGACTAAGTTTGTCACTTCTTGCCCATAAGGACTAGCTACTCAGGAGAGGACTATGCTAAGTTGTTCATTAAAGAGATTGTGAAGTTGCATAGGGCGCCAGTGTCTATTATTTCAGACCAACGTACATCAGTCTCTTCTCACTTCAAATATTTGTTTTAGAAAGATTAGGGTATGCTGGTGAACCTTAGCACTATTTTTCACCCTCAAATGGATGGACAAGCAGAATGGACTATTCAGACTTTGAAGGATATGCTATGGGTCCATGTGTTTGATTTTAATGATAGTTGGGTTGATCATTTCCTCTTAATGAGTTTGTATACAATAATAGTTATCATTTTAGCATTCAGATGGCTTCTTTTAAGTCTCTATAGTAGAAGGTGTAGGTCTCTTATTGGGTAGTTTGAGGTAGGTGAGACTAGGTTGTTTTGTCCTGGATTGGTTCACCAAGCCATGGAAATGGTGAAGGTTATTAGGAAGAGACTTAAGACTGCTCAGAGTATCCAAAAGTCTTATGCGGATGTGAGGTGAAGGGAGTTGGAATTTGAAGTAAGTGATTGGGTATTCTTAAAGGTGTCTCCTATGAAAGGAGTCATGGGATTTGTGAAAAAATGGGAAAATTAGTCCTCTTATGTTGATTCGTACCAGATTGTAAGGAGAGTTGGGAATGTCTTTTATGAGTTAGAGTTGCCAGCAAGTTTGGCTTCTATTCACCCTATTTTCTATGTGTCTATGCTGAAAAGTGTGTGTGTGATCCTTCTTTAATAGTACTAGTTGAGGATGCTGGTTTTACAAACTCTTTGTCTTATGAAGAAGTCCCAGTTAAGATATTGGACAGACAAGTTCATAGATTGTGGATGATGGATATAGCTTCAGTGAAGGTTCTTTGGAGAAACCAAAATATGGTAGAAGCTACATGGGAAGCTGACAAAGATATGAAGGCCAAATACCCATTCTTGTTCCACGTGTTGGATGAAAGTGCTTGAGGTATGAGTTTTATTTTCCTCTTGTCGCATTTTGAAAATTTTCATTTGATTATTATGTATTTTTTCTATTCTCATGCTAAAAATAGCCTAACTCCTCATTCGGGTATGATGTTAAAAGGTTGTTTTGGAAAGTTTTAAAATTTGTGAAAGGGGTTCGGGGATATTTTGGGACCCAGAGGCAGTGAGGTCCCATGACATTGGTGTGCCATCGAGGTTAGCCTCCGCAATAAGGGTGTGGCATGGAGGTTAGCCCCCTCGATATTGGCGTGCCATGCCTCGATATAAAATTCATCCAGTTTTTGTTTTTTTCACCTGAGTGAGGGTCTTTTAGTCTTTTCACCCCTTGTATGACTTATAAACATAGAATAACCCTTTTCCTTCAGTTTTTAAAGATTAAATCATTCTTTTTCTCTCTTAAACTCAAAATCCAAGAACATTTAAGGGTTTTACAGGGGATTCACCATCTACGCTCCAAACATCAAATTGTCTTCAATTTTCTATGTCTTTCAGGAATGTTTCTTATTCCTTAACTTTAATTTTATATTGTGGCATTTATTTACTTATTATCCATGTGGTTTGAATTGATGGTTTTAAAATTTTGTTTAGGGGTTTTGATTGGTATTACCTGAATTACTTTTCTCAAAGTTTAAATTGATGATTTATGCTTTAAATTTATAGTTTTTAGACTGGATGGGTGCATTGTTATGGGAATTAGAATGGGGAACATGGGATTCCCCAAATTATTAACTTTTTGGCTTGGTAATGGCATTAACCCCAACCCACTTTCAAAATTTTGTTTTTTAACATGGATAATTGCATAATTCAACTTATTTAAGAACCTATTGCATTAATGGATAATTGGTTAAAATAGATTTGAAAGGTCATTCGTGGCCATGGTTTGGATTTTATAATGGAACTTGGATAGTCTAATGGTTACATGGATTGGTTTGGCATGACTACATGAGCTTGCATGCATAATGTGTATGACGGAACCATGTGGTAAATATCATATTAAATGACTCCTGGGTTAATGGATGGTCCTATGTGTAAATTATTTTAATTTGGGCTTAAAAGAGATTGTGTAGCTCACTGTGAAGGTGTAGTCCTGGGGGTGACTAACACTGGAAACCATATTTACTGGCGTGAGGGTTTATATGCCTGTGTTTTTGGTTTAGACATTATATTTTTTGGATGGCTAGATCCTTTATGTATTTAGCCTTTCTTTCAAATTTTCTCGATTTATGCGGTTAACACGCACTAGGCCCTTTCAGTAGAGGGAGCTGAACCCATATAACCCTTGGGTGCCTTTATAATGGAGTGAGCTATACAGTTCAAATTAATGGTTTAAACTCTTTATAATAGAGTGAGCTATACAGTTCAAATTAATGGTTTAAACTCTTATTTCCATGACCCTTGTACCTATCCTGGCATTCTATATATGTGTATATAATTGTTGTGCATATGGTTTTGAATGTTTTATGGCATTGTCATTACTTTATCACTTTCCCTGAGTTATATTCCAGTGTTTATCCCACTAAGTATCCTTAGATGATACATCATTTTATGATGTAGGGTCCGAAGGGTTTTCTGTTGCTCCTATTTAGCATTAGGTAATTCGGAACTCTTGTGGATCTGTTGTGAAGTGGAGAGCCTCTATTCTTTTGGAAGGCCCTGTCATTTTGCTGGTTTGTTTATTCACTTTGTATTTCTTTTCTTGGATTTTGTTTTTGGTCATGGTCGGGGACATGTCCGACCTATTTGGCATTTCTGGTTTTAGAGGCTTTTATGGATAAGTATGTGCTGGATGTTTGGTTTTGATTTATAGAGTTTACATTTTACTATCTATCCTTTTAATTACTATTTGGTTGGCTTCCATTGTATTCTTTTATTGTATTCTGGATTTTAGGATAAGGGGTTGGTCTCCGGCTTACGATGGGCTTGAGATACCCATCATGACTAGGCCATAGTTTGGGTCGTGATAGCTTTTCACTCCCAGAGCCACGATCAGTCTAAGTAGTCTATTCAAGCTTTGGAGGATATGCTCCGGACTTATGTTATAGACTTTGAAGGTCAGTGGGTACAACATCTAGCTTTGGTGGAATTTTCTTATAATAATAGCTGTCATTCCATTATTGAGATGACTCCTTTTGAGGCTTTGTATGGTAGGCGTTGCCATATTCCAATTGGTTGGCTTGAGGTTTCTGAGATTGAACCTAGAGGTACGAACTTTCTTTGTGAGTCTTTGATAGAGTTTGAATAATTTAGGAAAGACTTAAAGTGGCTCAGAGTAGGCAAAAGTGCTATACTAGTTGTAGAATTCATGCCTTGAGATTTGGTGTTAATGATCGAGTCTTCCTTCGAGTGTCATCCATGATGGGCATGATGAGGTTTGGGAAGAGGGGAAAGTTTATCCCCTGTACATTAGACCTTTTGCGATATTTAGACTATTGGGAATGTGGTTTATGAGTTAGTATTGCCCCTAAATTTATCAGCTGTTCATCCAGTTTTTCATGTTTTTATGCTTTGACATTTCATTCCAAATGAGTCTCATGTCATTTATTGGGATTCGGTGCAGGTAGATGAGGGATGTCTTTTGTTCAAGAGCCCATCTCTTTTCTACCTAGGGAAGTTGATAGTTGCATTCTAGAGGTATTTTAGTGGTTAAGGTCCAGTAGAGACATCGTCTTATAGACAAGGCTACTTAGGAGTTTGAGTCTGATATGCATGGTAGTTATCCTCGGGTTTTTGCTGATTTGTGTATTTTCTCTTGACTTTAGTTCAAGGACGAACTAGATTCTTAGAGGTGGATGATGTAATAACTTAATTTTTGATAATTTTTGTAAATTATTCATTTCAGTGTGCTTTGACCATTTCTCCCTCCCCGTGGTTGCTTTGTGACATTTTTGGGGTGTGGGGATGATTGACATGATTCCAATACATTTAGGTGTAATTTATTCGAGTTCGTGCTTTTTAAGTGATTACAAAGGCTTTACAATTAATTTCGGTAAATATTTACTGTTCTATGTATCAGATGACAAAATAGACTGTACTAGAAAATCCAAAATATTGATTTTAGATTGGTAACAAGGTTGGTGTGGTCATATGTCTTTTGTATCTCATTTCGATCCTCAATTTGAAAAGTTGTGAAATTAGGTCTCCAGGGTTAATTTTGTGAAAACAATATTTTTTTAAAATCTGATATCACAACTGAGTCTGGAGTGTCGAATGTGATAGGGTAGCATAGTTCATTTGTGTTCTTGATATTTTTGATAAATCCCTAAGGGATTGCGGAGACTTGGAAAATTTTCCAAGTTTAGCTGGTACACCACCCAGCTGGTGCATCTACTAAAGCACCATTTTGGATGCTTTAGCAGTGGGCGCTAAAGCGCAACTTGTCCGGTTTAGCGGCCTAACCCTAGTTGGGGGGGTATTGATTTAGCGCGCCTCATCTGCTTTATCAGAGGCCTCTAAATGGATCTATGTCTTCTAAAGTAGATTGGCATGACACTAGTTACCACTAAAGCGACACCTAATCGCTTTAGTGGTCACCGCTAAAATGGTTATTTGTTCGGTTTAGAGGTCAGGGATGGGCAACTTATAAAATCCCTTTTTCTCAATTTCTCCACCAGTTTTGACACTTGGATCTTTGAGTTTTAGAAGTTTGGGTAGATTTATTCCATTTCAATTATTGTTCTTCGATTCTTGTCATTTACATCTTGCTAAAACTCAATTTCAAAAGTGAAATTTGGGAATTTTGACCTGAAAGACCTAAATTAGTAATTTTACGATTTAAATCCCAATTTCAACCCATTTCACTTGGGTTTTTTTCTATGGCTTCCTTTTTCATGGTAACATATTTTTGGAATAAAATTTTGACTTTACCCTTCTTTTTCAAAAACCCATTTTGGGGATTTGTTTTGATCCTGACCCAAAAATGGGAAATATGGGTATCATTGGCTTTCTTTTGATGTGTTGATTCTATATTTATGTGATTTAGTTAATTTCAAGTCCGTTCATGAGGAGAAGGCTCCGTATTGAAGGTTTACGGACCTAAGTTTCTTCATTCGAGGTAGGTTATAGCCTAACTTTCTTCAGACTGGGTTGGGTAGCATATATTGATTTAAAACCATGGCTTTTTCTGACAAAAATTGTGATATCTTTAAAAAACCTCTACTGATGTATGTTCCAGAGAGGAGTTACAAATATTTGATTGGTATTGGATATTAGATTGCATATGGGTTGAAAAATCCCCCACTGATCCTACCTTTGGAGCACAACTCGGTAGGTGTATACGGAGGTTGTGCAACAACCTCGTGCATCACATCATCATCAACATCTTCATATCATTTTATACATTGTGCACATTCTATATTGTATTTCCGTTCTTGATTTGATATCTATTTATTTGTGCCTCTTCTTATTCTTATATTGGGTATATATGTATATTTTAAAACTGTTAGTGGAGACGGTGTGGGCTACCATTTGGTACATTTTTTTGATTGCAGGTGATGTGCCCATAGTGTATATTTTATATGCCTTATTTTCTACTTTACTCAGTCGGTGTATGATACCTAGTAAGTATAAGTGGACCGTACTCACCCCCACTACACCCTTTTGGTGCCAATCCAGGTGCGAGTGTGCCACACGGTAGTTGATTCAAGCGGTCTTTTGGGTATATTTGAGGTACCAGTCGGTCTATGCTTTCAAAGTTGATTTACTACCTCTTCTTGTTTAGTTTATGTCTTATTTTAATAGTCAGAGACAAATAATGTTCCATTTGGACTATCAGTTGTATATTTTGACTTAGTGATGTATTCAGTTGGTTCTTACATTATGACACCAGATTTTGATAAATCTATGGTATCTTTATTATGTATTTTCTTCTATTATTGTATATGTGTGGTTCGGCTTTGATCGAGAAGCCTTACCTTGGGTTATGGTAATGTTTTTCCTTTTTATATTAGTTTGGGTGATAGGCTTACTTATCAAGACTTTCCGCGATAAGTGCCATCAAGACCCTTGGTTTTCAAGCCGTGACCGGGAAAAGGCTCTAATATGTCATTGAACTATTAAAAATGGCTCCTCTATGCAATCCATTATAAGTTTGGCTCATCTATCCACTACCATTGAATGTTTGGCTCATCTATGCCTCTGTCATTATAAAGGTTCATTCATGCCATTATTTTGCAGTGGTAATTTTTGCAAAACTATTTTTGCAACGTGGCCTTTTATTAAAGGTCCGCATTACTTTTATCAACTAGTATTACTTAAAATAAAAAATTAAGGATTGGACCCATTAAAATATAATTTGATCCACATAGTTAAAATAAAAATTGGACTTATTAAAAATAAATATCAAACTAAATAAAAATAAAAACCAAACCCATTAATTGTGTCGAGTTTTATTTTAATGAGTATGATTTTTAATTTTAACTTAAGTAATATTGGTTGATTTAATTTGGTGCATGGACTTCTAATATGAGGTCATGTGGCAAAAATAGATATGCAAAATCATCGTTGCAAAATAATGGCACAAATAAACTTTTCTGTAACGGTAGTGACATAGATGAGCCAACTTTGAAGGGCGATAGCATAGATGAGACAAACATATAATGGATGACATAGATGAGCCATTTTTAATATTTTGGTGTCATATTTGAGCCTTTTACCTTGAACTTAATTATTTTGTTACATTGTTTTGGTTTTGAGCATGCATCTTCATTTCCATTATCTATAGACATGGAATTAGAACGATAAAAAGATTTTGATTTTTCTTAAAATAGACACTTTATGAAACCCTTGATTGATGAATGTGTAGGAAAGTTGATTAAGATATGACATTGTGAACTTATATGGATTGTGAACCCAACCCCCCCTCCCCCCCGATGTCCTATCGTGGAAGCTTTCACCCAGAAGGTGTATACGGGTGATATTGAGATATTACATCATGGTCATTACATTGCATTGCATCACTTGCATTCTTTTACATGTTTGATAATGTGTATTAATGTAATGCCCCGAGTCTATTCCCCGGATGCTACACGGTGCTCACAATACCAAAGTACCATAAGCTAACCCATGACTGGTACCTGCTGCAATAACTATGTAATAAATACTATAATGATTACAAAAATAGGTGGAAACATATGCCATAAGGTTCACTAGTCTGTCTGAAAATACTCTAGTCTGAAAAGCCTCTAACTGTCTGAACTGTGGAGTTAATGGGACAAGCCCCTGACTAACTCCATCTACTGAAATAAAACTAAAGTACTATAAATAATAAGCATGTCCTCGAACTATGAAGACTCACCACTACTCTGAAAGCTGAGAATCTGAACTGCTAAGGGTGCTCTGGAGCCCGTACGTCTGAACCTATGATACAAGACATCATAGCACAAAGAAAATCATGCATCAATACTTTGAATGTACTGGTATGCTCAGTGAGGTAGGTAAAAATGCATGGGTTTCTGTAATACCCCATACTTTTCCTAGCTTAAAAAGTTTCCCAAGAATGTTAGACGCTTTCTTTGAAAGATGAATCCACTTTTGTACCATGGTATTTTCAAGATTTTCACTTTTTATCATGTAGGGAGTCGAATAAGATTTCCATCATTACCAAATTCGCCTGAATCCGACACCCGAGTGAAGAGTTAGAGCCATTTTAGTGAGACAGTGTATCACCTGAGCCTTCAGCGCGTCGCGGAGATAGCTCAAATGGGAATTGTCAATTTCCAGTGTTGCTCCGCGATAGTGGTGCGTCATGCCAAACTTCCAGGTTGTAGACAAGTTGGTAATGCGATAGCTCCACGTCGCACCACCGTGCAATTTCTCATTTGTCACTTTTCAGTTACTTGGCGCGATAGTGGCGCATTGCGCCAAGGATGAAAATCGAGAAATTTTCTCAAAAATTAAAGACGCGTCCAAGGGTTAAAATGGTCAATTTCCCTACCCTATATAATCTCAAAAACACGGATTTGAGCCTCCATTACACCAAAATATAATCTATTCTCACAAAATCCTCTTACGAACACATTAGGGTTTTTCACAGAAGATTCAAGTTCAAGAATTTCCTCCATCAATCTTCATGGAATCATGAACTAAGGTATGCGTAGTGTTCATTCATGGACTCCTTTCGTCCATGAAACCCGAGAATCTCTTTTCTAAGTTTAAGTTTATGGATTTCTTTATGAATTTCATGTTGGGTTTGTTTTGTTTATATTGAGAATGATCAATTGAATTCAAATTCATGTTGGGTGATCAATTTTATATGGAATTGATTTGTATAGATGTATATTCATGTGAACCTATAAATAAACCCTAGGATGATGAAATTAGAGATGAATCATGATGACTAATTGTTGTATAATGTTGTCTACATGTGCTATGCCTACCATGTGTATGATTAAATGCCTAGATAAAGGAACAATGCCCAACTAGTATGATATTATGAAATCCCAATGTATTTGCAAGTTTATGCATATCATATGTTTGATGAAATGATTCAATATATGAATTATGAATTGTGTTGTTGGTCATGTGTTCAAGTAAGCCATGATATTTCAGTTTCATCTCATCGAGTCCTGGGGGTACTTGTACCCGAACATTTAGCTGTGTGCCTAGAGCCATGTCATGTTTTGACGATCTCCTCAATCAAGCTATGATCCATAGGACTCAGTCAGTCATGTGACTCAGGAAATCTCAGAAATCTTAGTAATTTCAATAGTTCAGTAATCTCCATGATCTCAGTACTTAGTAATCTTAGTAACTTCAATATTTTCAGTCAGTCCTCAGAACTTAGTACATTCCTTCAGTCAACGAAATTTAGTAAATTCAGTTTAGCCCCGCTAGACAATACCACTAGTATCAGTTTAGTCCAGTTAAACAGCTCAGTTCAGTTAATAAGTTCAGTATCTTTCATATGGGAGTAGGATTCAGCACCAAACGAGCCTAGGGATGGGAACTCACCTGCTAGATAGGACTAAGATCCCTAGAAGCAATTCCTAAGTTCTAGAACTATGTAGCCAGCATAGGTAAGAGATGTGACCCATTAGATAGGCCTGACATACTCAGGGATCACCCGTTAGTGGATTCAAATATATAGGACTAATCCCAGGGGTCACCTAATAGATTAGGACTGACTCCACAGTAGTTGTCTTTACCAGTGGCGCGGTACTGACACCCTTCCAGCTGGAGTTAAAGGTTGGACCCCAGTTATCTTAGTATAGGGAATGTCGATTAGATGAATACATCCCACTGTTTTAGTTATAGAATCAGGACAGTCAGATACAGTCAATTCAGCTCAGTAGTATGGATTTAGGACTATCAAATACAATCACTCCTTATCATTAAAAATAGACCCCCAGATCACTCACCAGACAGGACTGATCTCAACTATGGTCAATCAGTATCAGTATCATCAGATGTAGATATCACCCACTAGATAGGACTGATCTCAGATTCAGTTACTCAGATACAGGATAGAACTCAGCTAGTTCCATCAGATTCAGGACTGTCAGATACAGTCACTCATGTTATTAGTTATATTAGTTATTAGAACTTATGTTATTAGTATTCAGCTTCAGGACTGTCAGATACAGTCAACCAGACCAGTTTTTCATAATTAGAACTGTCAGACACAGTTATCCATGTATCAGTAACATAGTATCAGTCCCTCAGAATTTATTAATACAGTATTAGTTTCTACTCATCAGTGACTCAGATGTAAATATCAGTAGACTCAGTAGTCAGAACTCAGTATCCAGTCCTATCATGATCTCATTTACAGTTATGTATGCATGCATATATTCTCATGTTCATGTTAGTCAGTCAGTTAGTATTGTTCATGCATATGAACCTATTGCATTCAGCCTACCTCACTTGCATACCAGTATATTCAAAGTACTGACGCATTTACGCTATGGTATCTTATACCATAGGTTTAGAAGAACGAGCTCCAGAGAACCAATAGTATCCTAGTTCAGTGATCAGAGTTAGCAGTTAGTCCTCATCCTTTGAGGACATGATGATCAAATTACTATTTTAGTTTTTAGTTTATTTCAGTAGTTGGAGTTAGTTGGGGACATGTCCCATCAACTCCTTATTCAGAAATTTTAGAGGCTTTCAGACTATAATATGTTCGGACAATTATCTCAGTTGTTTTGGTATTATTATACTATATTTTTCAGTTATGTACTAGTATTGAACCTTTTGGCCTTTCAGTTCATACAGTCTCATTTATGATATTATTACTATTATTCAGTGCTCAGTTTACAGATATCAGTCATGGGTTAGCTTGTGGTCCTTCGGGTTCATGGGCACCGTGTAACATTTCGGGTACCAAATTCAGGGCATTACAAAACTTGGTATCAGAACCTAAGGTTCAACAGTGTCCTAGGAAGTCTGAAAAGATGCATCTAGTAGAGTTTTGTACATGCGTGTGTTGTGCACCACACTTATGTGCAGGAGGCTATGAGATGTTTTAGAAACAGTTTCCCTTTTTTCAGTACTCATGTCATGCCAGTGAGCATAGGCTCAAAGTTAAACTCTCAGTCATGACTCAGTCGGTGGATGCCCTGTGCATCACCCCAGTATCTCAGTAAGGTGAGTGTTCTTAGAGGGACGTAGTGTCCCAAGGGGGAGATACCCCATTATTTCCTCAACATTCTCATTCCTTAAATAAAGTTTCTCTTCGAATAAAGAATCCAATTTAGAGTAGAGGGTATTCATAAGTTGACCCTCAAAGTCCCAACCTCAACTTTGGGCCAAGTATTCAGAGGCTCAGTTCCATTCATGATGTTCAGTTCGTATGTCACGTATCAGACCAGACTCAGTTAGGTTCTCATATTTCCGCTCATGCATGTTTAGTTAGAAGATCTCGGATTCATTAGCATTTCCGGTTAAAATAACAGTTCTCCTTAGTCTTACTCAGTTTCATGTTCAGTGTTCATTACAAACTTGGTACTAAGTACCCTTCCATATTCAACCATGCATTCATATATTAGTTTAGGCATGTAATTATGTATTATATATGTATTCTCACTGTGAGAAATTTAGTAAATCAGAATATTCAGTCATGTACTCATAAGTCAATTATCAGTCATGCATCAGATATGCGTGAATTCAGCTTATTAGTCATGCAGCAAATATGCATGTTCAGTATGTTATATTCAGCCATCAGTCGTGTCAGTTATGAAATCATATTCCATCTAGTCATGTTAATTATGTACGTCAGTTTTTATTCTTTCCCTCTCACTCAGTCTCAGTCGAGGACGAATGTTCTCAAGGGGGAGATATTGTAATACCCCGTACTTTTCCTAGCTTGAAAAGTTTCCTAAGAATGTTAGAAGCTTTCTTTAAAAGATGAATCAACTTTTGTACATGTTGTATTTTCAATATTTTCACTTTTTATAATGTGGGAAATCGAATAATCTTTCCATCGGTACCAAATTTGCCCAAATCCGACACCCGGGTGAAAAGTTAGAGCCTTTTTAGTGAGACAGTGTATCACCTGAGCCTTCAGCGCATCACGGAGATAACTCAAATGGAAATTGTCAATTTCCAGTGTTGCTTCGCGATAGTGGCGCATCGCGCCAAGCTTCATGGTCACAAACAAGGTGGAAACGCTATAGCTCCACATCGCACCACCGTGCAATTTCCCATTTGTCATTTTCCAGTGACTTGGCACGTCGCGCCAAGGATGAAAATCGAGAAATTTTCTCAGAAATTAAAGACACATCCAAGGGTTAAAAGGGTCAATTTCCCTACCCTATATAAGCTTAAAAACATAGATTTGAGCCTCCATTACACCAAAGTATACTCTATTCTCTCAAAATCCTCTCAAGAACACATTAGGATTTTTCATAGAAGATTCAAGTTCAAGAATTTCCTCCATTAATCTTCACGGAATCACGAACTAAGGTATGCGTAGTGTTCATTTATGGACTCCTTTCGTCCATGAAGCCCGAAAATCTCTTTTCTAAGTTTAAGTTTATGGATTTCTTTATGAATTTCATGTTGGGTTTGTTTTGTTTATGTTGAGAATGATCAATTGAATTCAAATCCATGTTGGGTGATCAATTTTATATGGAATTGATTTGTATAGATGTATATTCATGCGAACCTATAAATAAAACCTAGGAAGATGAAATTAGAGATGAATCATGATGACTAATTGTTGTATAATGTTGTCTACATGTGCTATGCCTACCATGTGTATGATTAAATGCCTAGATGAAGGAACAATGCCCAACTAGTATGATATTATGAAATCCCCATATATGTACAAGTTTATGCATATCATATGTTTGATGAAGTGCTTCAATACATGAATTATGAATTGTGTTGTTGGTCATGTGTTCAAGTAAGCCATGCTATGTCAGTTTCTTCTCATCGAGTCTTGGGGGTACTTGTACCCAAATATTTATCTGTATGCCTAGAGCCACGATACGTTTTCACGATCTCCTCAGTCAAGCTATGATCCATAGAACTCAGTTAGTCATGCAACTCAGGGAATCTCATAAATCTCAGTAATTTCAGTAGTTCAGTAATCTTAGTGATCTCAGTACACTAATCTCAGTAACTTCAATATTTTCAGTTAGTCCTTAGAACACAGTACATTCCATCAGTCAACAAAACTTAGTAAATTTAGTTTAGCCCCGCTAGTCAATACCACTAGTTTCAATTTAGTCCAGTTAATCAGCTCTGTTCAGTTAATCAGTTTAGTGTATTTCAGATAGGAGTAGGATTCATCATCGAGCGAGCCTAGGGATGGGAACTCACCCGCAAGATAGGACTGAGATCCCTAGAAGCAATCCCTAAGTTCCAGAACTATATAGCCAGCGTAGGTAAGAGATGTCACCCATTAGATAGGATTGACATACTCAGGGATCACCTGTTAGCGCATTCAAATATATAGGACTGATCCCAGGGGTGACCCGCTATATTAGGATTTACTCTAAAGTAGTTGTCTTTACTAGTGGCGTGGTACTAACACCCTTCCAGCTGGGGTTATAGGTTAGACCCCAGTTAGCTTAGTATGGGTTATGTCGGTTAGATAAATATATCTCACGGTTTTAGTTACAGAATTAAGACTATCAGATACAGTCAATTCAGTTCAATAGTATAGATTTAGGACTGTCAGATACAACCACTCATTATTAAAAATAGACCCCAAAATCACTCACCAGATAGGACTGATCTCAACTATGGTCAATCAGTATTAGTATCATCAGATGTAGAGATCACCTGCTAGATAGGACTGATGTAAGATTCAATTACTTAGATACAGTACATAACTCAACTAGTTCCTTTAGATTCTGGACTACCAGATATAGTCACTCATGTTATTAGTTATATTAGTTATCAGAATTTATGTTATTAGCATTCAACTTCAGGACTCTCAGATATGGTCAACCAGACAAGTTCTTCATAATCAAAACAGTCAGAAATAGTTATCCATGTATCAGTAACATAGTATCAGTCCCTCAGTATTAAGTAATACAATATTAGTTTCTACTCATCCGTGACTCAGGTGTCAATATCAGTAAAATCAATAGTTATAAATCAATATCCAGTCCTATCATGATCTTAGTTACAGTTACGTATGCATGCATGTATTCTCACGTTCATATTAGTCAGTCAGTTAGTATTGTTCATGCATATGAACCTATTACATTCAGCCTACCTCACTTGCACACCAGTATATTCAAAGTACTGACGCATTTGCACTATGGTGTCTTATACCATAGGTTTAGAAGCACGAGCTCCAGAGAACTAGTAGTATCCCAGTTCAGCGATCAGAGTTAGCAGTGAGTCCTCATCCTTCGAGGACATATTGATCACATTACTATTTTAGTTTTCAGTTTATTTCAGTAGTTGGAGTTAGTAGGGAACATGTCCCATTAACTCTTTATTCAGATATTTTAGAGGCTTTCAGACTACAGTATGTTCATACAATTATCTCAGTTATTTTGGTAATTTTATACCATATTTTTTAGTTATGTACTACTATTGAACCTTATGGACTTTCAGTTCATGTTTTTGCATTTACGATATTATTACTATTATTCAGTGCTCAGTTTACAGATATCAGTCATGGGTTAGCTTGTGGTCCTTCAGGGTCATGGAAACTGTGTAGCATTTCTGGTACCAGATTTAGGGCGTTACAGTTTCATATGCTTGCACAATAATAACTGAATAACATGAGTATGACTGAGTAAGAGTACATTTATGAATACATAGACTGTAACTGAGATCATGCTAATACTGAGTACTGATAATCGATATCTGAGTTTATGAATACTGTATTAATGATTATCTAAATAACTGTATCTGACAGTTCTGAATACTGTGGAACCATACTGAGTTTCGTACTGAGCTTAGTGACTTTGTCTGATAGTCCTGAATATATAGAACTGAACTGAGTTCTATTCTGAGACTGAGACTAGAACTAAGACTGTGGGAGGTAATCATCTAACCGACATGCCCCTCTCTAAACTGATTGTGGTCCAACCTGTAACCCCAATTTGAAGGGTGTTAATACCATACCACGGGTAAGGACAAGCTGTGGGTTAACCCTCTCTGATAGGAAGTTCTTCTGTCAACCCTCACCGACAGGATACCTCGAATGAGATATATCAAACTTCAATATATCTGGTTGGAAGATATCTCAACCTACACTGGTTGTGTAGTTCTGTAACGCAGGGATTGCTACTAAGGGTCAAACTCTCTGCTGGAAGGAATACCCTCATCCCTGGGTTAACTCGGTATTGGATCCTACTCCTAACTGAATAGACACTGAATTGATTTCTAGTTTGTATTAGGCTGGACTAAGTTGTTACTGATATTATTATTTAACTAAACCAAATTAGGTACACTGAGTTCCGTGGACTATTGAAAACTACTAAATTCTGTTAACTGACTAAGTTTACTGAGGTCTGGACTGAGTACTAAACTAGGCTGGAAGAATACTGAGTCTACTAAGTTTTTCCTGAGTTCTGTAACTGACTGAGATCACTACTGATAGTGATATAATTGTTACTCTACTATGACTGACTATGACTCTAAATAATTAGCTAAATTGTTGGGTAAAAGTACCCCCAGGACTCGATAGCACAAAATAAGAGACATGGCAAAAACTTGAAACATGTAAACTAAGCATTTGATCATTCTTCATTCATTGGTGCATTTTAACAAACACTTGCATGTCATGAACTTAAACACATGCTAACATGATATAACTTCACTATTCAACTCACATGCTTAATTCATCAATCACTTGAAAGGCATAAATTATTCACATAGTACTAATCAACATGTAAGCACATAATTTCAATATTAAATTCACCATTTGAAGTCTTTAGCATGATTTCACATGGTAACACATATATATCAATTAACCCCACATGAAATTGATCATGAAACATAGATTTGAAACCCAATTAATCATTTTTAAACATGGATATTATCAAACCCAACATGCAATTCATATACTTGAAGTCTAAAATAGTTTCTTAGAATCCAAGGGTGGAAGGGACCCTTGTATGAACACTTCACATACCTTAGTTAAGGAATTTCTAAAAATTAATGGTGGAAATCTTGAGTTCTTGATTTGAAATTGAATCTTCTAGGGTTTTATTCTTGTGCAATTTTGAGAAAAGGTGAGTTTAATTGCTCTCTAAGGTGATCAATTTCGTGTTTTAGGGGATAAAGGTTGAGGGAAAAAGACCCAAATACTCCCAAGGATGCGGTCTTTTAATGTCTTAAAAGCTGTACCATCGACGCCCAGACCGACACACCGCGTCGTTGGCATCGACGGGATAGCCAATGCATCATATCGAGCTTACATCAACTCACTGGAAATTGATGCTGGGAGCTGGGGAAAATATTTATCAATGCGATAGTCGATGCGGTGCACCAAGATCGAGTTGATCCACTTTTTTAGGATTCCAAAGGAGCTTCAAACAAAGTCCAAAAAATCCAAAACTTGTCTGGGAATACCTATGGACATTTCTAATCATGAGTCAACCTAAATATCCACTTATAATGGACTTAAAGGCCATGAAATAAGATCAACAACTTTCAAAGGCTAGAATGACACTAAGTCTGAATACCTAGCTAGAATATTCTGAGTCTGGGACCCCTTAACAAGCTTAGAGGACTGAATTAAGCTAAGGATTTTGTGGGGTCTTACAGTTAAGTTTCTTATATATATATTAGTGAGTAGTTAGTCTTATACTATATTATACTTGTAGAACTATTAGGAGATGTGGTTTGAGCTACTGTTTGGAACTTTTTTGTATGCAGATGATAGCATTCTCATAGTATCCTTTACCTTTTTAGTTTTCTACTTTTCTCAGTCATTCTATGATACCTATTGAGTATAAGTGGACTATATACACTCCTACTTCTGTTCCCTATCGGTTTAGATCCCATAATAAGTGTAACCTATGATAGTTGATTTGTGTTGTTGTGATATATTTTAAAGTACTGGAGAGCTCCAGGTCTAGAGCCTTGTTTTGTCCTCTATCTATCTTTTATGCCGTTACTTATCTTTGAACACAAATATATATTATCTAACTCTAATATTGTCTTAGATGCTCTTTATACTTATAATACCAGGTTTTGGGATTCGGTTCTATTTCATTCAAATATTTTGAATTTATGATTATTATGTGTTGACTTTGTTCTAGAATTCTCATATCATTTTCTTTTTGTTTTCATCCTTGTTTTATATTTTTGTTGTGGACTTTTTACTTAACAAGGATGGGTAGGGGTAGGTGCTATTATGACCTCAGTCTCTAGGTTTTGACAAATTGATATTACAGCACTAGGTTCACCAGTCTCCTTATTAAAAGAGAAGGATTTATAATAAATTTTCATGGATCGATATATTAACATCCATATCCATCTTTGGGAGGCTATAAGGAAATATTTAGGAAAAACTTCTTTATTTTGATTTTTATCATGCATGTTGTTCATGTATAGTATTTTATACTTGCATTCCATTCTTTTATACACAGATGGTGAGGACTACACCCAGAGTTATTAAGGATGATGTGTAAATACCCACTATTGGAACCCTAGTTATAGCATGGTGTGTGGGTTGTAGGCTTGACATAGGTAAAGGTCGAGCACAAAGAGCATATCTAGTTAGAGGATGAGCTATATCATCCTCTTTCAATCCTAATGTCAATAAGGATGAGGTGACATGACCCAACCCATGAGCACCTACCTATATCCTTATTCCTAACCATTCATTTTAGTGGAAGTTAAATAATTCTCAAATCAATCAATAAACCCATCATCCATGTCGCTTTATTAATTTAGAAAACTTATATAGTTGACTCATACATATAATAATCTAGTCTAATACATCTAATAGTAAGGGTAATGAAAAAAATAACCAACAGAGAATCGCCAAAAACTAGCCTAAATCGGTATAAGAACACTAGATAAGGAACATGAGAATCCAAGTCCAATATCTATGTGGAATAGAAATGATAAGGGCTATTGCTAAGCGATTGTCATCGCTGCTACAGAAAGCCCAACTAACCTGCACCATGTATATATCCCCAATTAGAGATATAGTAAGTGTAACATCAGTAAAAACATATGCACTACAAGGCATCATCGGCTGACCAACGTCACAAACAAATAACATTAATGACAAATAGGGAGAAATCATTACATAAAGTAAGTTTCAATTTCTTGACCCCAATTTATGAATTCATTAACACCACACTTTTAGAATCACTATGACTTACCTGTCATTTAATATTTTCATATATCCTTCTTCTTTGACCACCTACTTTAACTTACACCTTTTTAACTCTTCACTAACTCATAAGCTTGGTTTCTACCACTTATAACCCACTATAGAATCAATATTCTCAATACTCCTCTACCATAATACATATGGATTTTACCACTCTCATGGGCCTAAAAGACTAACAATATTGCGGGGAGGGACAACACCTTACCATATGCTTACATAACTATACACTTAGAACAATTAATATTAAATTTGAATTAGAACATTCCCTGGATGCATGTCGTGCTGCTATATCCCATCAAAACTACCAACAGACATATCTGCTTAAGAAATCAACAACAGTATATAAGACCTAATCGAATGTTCAACACATATTATTGAATGCATGCACACAAGATGTACACATCATCTCTTTCCTTTCTTAATATCATTACCAAATTTTCCACATCATGAATATCATGATTAAAAACTATATCACCACCATTACAGTCAACTCATCAACAATAACATCAAACAACAACATCATGAACATCATGATTTCAATAACACCATCAACATCCCCATTATTTTCACCCCTGAAATATCAAAATATATGAATATATAATGCATTGCCCAGAAGTAATCACTATCACCAATTTCACATATAATCACAAAGACATCAATCTTAGTTCCATACATATACTTAGGTGTATATATTATTTAAATCATTTAATCTCCGCCTTCTACTAAATCACACTGGTTCCACTTAGGTGCCATTACCATTTTTATCTATTCAAGACTTGAATTCATGTTTCTGACTTAACACTCAATTCCTTCATAAATACTTCTATTTGATTTCTTATACTTAACCTTGCAACGTTACCCCAATCTTTTAATCACTCTTTTCCACTTACCAATTCTGCCATGTATCCTTTCACTAGGTTACCTCTTAAATTATACTGCCCATTTAATTACACTCACAGATTACCTAAACAGTCTTAGATTACTTTGAACCCCTACTCCTCATTTCACTGACCTTAATAAATGCATGACATAATTATCTAAATTACTTGAGAGAACCCATTATCACACCCTAGTTTACTACTTACTCCCTCTTTTTACCATGTTTAACCCCTATAATACATATGAGCCATGGTATTATTCAACTAGTTAAAGTTCTTAATGGGTTGACCCATCTGATACCACAAAAATCATAAAAACATAAAAAAACCACACTTTACAACATTATTAAGCCTAACAAGTTGCTTATCATTTCTTTCCTTCTAAACACTGTGCCCGAAGGCCTAACTAAGTCTAATTACTAGAAATAATAAACCATAACCTACTATGTAGATGATATATGGTGCTATTAAGAGGAGAGAATAGTCTCATGAGTGCTACAAATCTTCCCATGTCAAGTTCCCTCTAGTGTTCCTCGAAATCACTATCATGAACACTAATTTTTGAAATCTCATTGCTGGAGAGGTAGGAATTTTCACAGTGTTTTTATGAGAAGGGGAAACTAATTAAATTATAAAAGATAAGGTTTTTGACAATTCTTCATGTTTATTACTGTTATGTAGCACTACAATAGTTATTTTATCACTACAACAGTGCCACTACAGTAAAAGACACAAACCAACACAACTTATTTTAGGCCTTTTGGCTCATTCACATTATACCTAATTTAATCTTCTTAATTTATTTTTTGGCCTAATTTTAGTATATTATATATTGTAAATTAATTTTAGGGAATTTTCACATATAATGATTTCTTGAGGTCGTTATAAGTTGTTAGAGAGTTCATAGACGTATTTCCTATGGACTTACATAGTGTTTCTTTGGATAGGGATGTGGTTTTTTCTATTGATGTAGAGTCATGCACTAAGCTCATTTTGGTTCCACCTTATAGCATGGCCTAGATAAAGTTAAAGGAATTGAAGAAGCAATTATAGGAATTGTTGAGTATGGGATTTATTAGGCTAAGTATATCTCCTTAGGGTGATCCTGGCTTATTTACGAATAAGTAGGATCGATTCAAGTACATGTGTATTAATTATCTACAACTGAACAAGATGAGTGTCAAAACCAAGTATCCTTTTTCTTACAATGATGATTTTTTTGATCAACTTCAAGGTGCCTCAGTTGTTTTCTAAGATTGATTTAAGGTCTGGTTACCATCAGATGGAGATTAGAGATTTGGATATTATAAAGATAGACTTTTAGATGCTATGGATATTATGAGTTCATGGTTATGTCTTTTGGGCTGACTAATTCCCTGATAGCATTAGTGGAGCTGATGAACATGGTTATTCAACTATATTTTGATTATTTTGTGATCGTATCCATCAATTATATCTTGATTTATTCCAAGAATGAGGCTATAGAAAGTCTATGTCTACTACAATGACTGAAAGTAGTGTTTTATTTCTATCTTATTGGGTTTTAGGTCATAAACTCAAAAAAAAAAATCTAAAGCCTTAGTAGGGTGATTTTCCCAAGGTTAGGAGGAAAATCCTTTGTTGAGGTAATATAATTACTCTCTTATACATTGATTAATCCATTATTCTTTTAGAATTATTAGAATGGGGAATTATTGTGTACTCTTGAGTTTTATAGCCCTAAGTTCATAACATTATGGTAAAAAACTATAGGTAGGTGTAATATCACTTAAATTGTATCTAGATTGTATACTAACACTTCCTAGCATGAATTTTATTCTAAAGCATTAATTGTTGAGATTGAGAACCTTAAGTTCAATAATGATGAGATCTTTAGCATTAAAACTCCATTAATTGATATAATATAATTATGATAGTACTAATTACTTGTTAACTGACCTGCGAGTAATATTGTATACGGCAAATAAGGGTAGACTTAGTGGGTTTGAATTCTCAAAGTATTTTATTTCAAGAGTAGTTGATTAGTTACTTCTATAATTAATTTTTTATTAGATGATTGAATATTTTAAGGTATGAACGGAGGAAAGGAGCATATGTTGTGTGGCTTTCTAGTCCTAAGATTTTTTATTTAGGTAGTTTATGGTGTATGAGTAGTAGACTATAATCAGTAGTCATATTCATAATATAGAATTTAACGAGAGACTCATGATTAGGCAGATGGACACGACATTGGGATAGATAGAATATGGGATTTATGTGAAAGAAAACTAATTTTGTTGATATGTGTTGTATGAATCCCTTTATGGGTACTTTTAATTTTATAACTTACATGATGAATTACAAAGGGAATAGCTGAATATGGGTAATAGTAGAGGAATTGTATGAACTAGTGATTTATGCTTGTCTACTTAGTAATCTATAATAGTGGGAATAATCGGCAAATATAATAATGTCTTGAACTTATTAATAAATTTAATGCAATGGTTACTATTTACTAACCGAACTTACTAGTCTTGATTTGAATAAAAGAGGATTAGAATATTGAATGAACTTATGTATACTGAATTAGAGTATAGACTCGCTTTGATTGATAGTGCTTATATGAATAAGTTATTGATTGGTATTTGAATATACTTATAATTAATATTTATGGTTGGTTATTCTTATATTAATAAGTTATTTATTGGTCTTCAGACATATTTGTTATTAATGAATATGGGTAGTAATACTTATATAAATAAGTTGTTGATTTGTCTTTGGACATAGTTGTATTTGGTGATAGTTTATTGTTGACACTTGAATGACTTGAATTGAGATAATAAGGCATTCTAGTAAACAGAGTACACTATGATGAATACCAAGAGATTGTTTAATTCATAAAATTCATAAAACGTGATTATTGAGGATTGAGTACCACGAGCCAAAATAGATTTGGATATTAACGTTGGTTTTGAGGATCAGGTGGCATGAGATGGTATAGATATATACATTTATGTGATTATTTATGATGGATCTAGTACCATGAGCTAGTATATACATAGATGAAGTAGGTCCCTTGCATGTCTTGACTAGTGGGTAGACAAGGCCCCTTAGTATATATATACATGTTTGAGTAAATATTGTGATTGATATTGTGATATTTAGAGGGTTGGGTACCACACCAGTATATTTTACTTAAATATTGATATTTTAGAGGATTGGGTACCACCTCAGTATGATACAAGGATGAAGTTTCTCCCCTGAAAGTTCATGCTACGTCCCCTTAATATGAGCGTATAGATTTTAGAGGAGGTCATGAATATTATAATGATGTATTGTATATATCTTGTGTTGTTTAATGGCTTATTTGAATGCATAAATTATTTTGGCGAAACAAGGTAGCATTAGACTACTCTTGTGAGATGATTATGTAATAAATGGAATGGTGTGATTTACACTTGTAGTATTTAGAGGAGCCATAGACCCCTCTATTTTGTTGTTGAACTTATACTTATGATTGTAAGTGTGAGATCATTGATAAGGTTAAGTGTAATACCCTAAAAAATCCAAACCAGTATTAGAGCCATGTACCAAGATCATGCATAGTACATCATGGTTCTTTTATAGTTTTATGAGTAGGTTAGATGTATATTAAGGCTTCAAATAACTCCCAGCTATCAGACGAATCAAAACATTCCTTAACGATTGAATTCTTGAGAAGGATATTGGTATAGTCAACTTCAAATGAGAATATATCTCATTATACTTGGAACTTTTGAGCTCATAACCTATCAACAGATATATAATTTAATTATCTTTCCAATGATACCAATTTCACCTAAATTCGATATCGGAGCAAAGAGTTATTCCTATTTTACTCCAGCATGTCAGGCTGGAAACAGTGTGACGACATTCGTGGTAGCTTACCACATTTTTGACGCCCTATCACGAAGGTCGTCAGCCTTAGACATAAACTATATCTTAAGTGACGACATTTGTGGTAGCTTACTACACTTGTGATGCCTTATCACGAAGGTCGTCATCCTTAGGAATAAACCAGATCCTAAGTGAAGACATTCATGGTAGCTTACCGCACTTGTGACGCCCTATCATGAAGGTCGTCAGCCTTAGGAAGAAATCATCTCCTAAGTGATGACATTCGTGATAGCTTACCACATTTGTGACGCCCTATCACGAAGGTCGTCAGCTATGGTTTTTCAGCAACTGGGAATTTATTTCATAAGGGTATTTTGGTCATTTCCTTCATCTTTCATGACTTATAACCCTAAAGAGGCATAATTTTTCCCATTTTTTTCTTCAGTTAAGCATCTCAAAAACCCTCTCTTACGCTTTCAACAACAAGATTAGGGTTTTCATCAAACTCATCTCTCAAAAGCAAGATTCAAGCCTTTTTCCAAGATAATCGAGAATTAAGTTTCCCAATCCAAGAACTCTCCAGTAAATCATTAAGGTTTCCTTTCTAAGGTATGCTTAGTGTTCATCTATGGATCCAATCTGTTCATAGAGCTCAAGAACCATATTTTAAATATTATTTTATAAAAATTTTATGGTGATATGAGTATGTACATGTTGACGATTGTTGTTTAAGTTTCAATGTGATGTCTAAAGGTGTTTTCATGGAATATATATGTTTGTTAATTGAAACCCATGAACTTTAGGTGGTTTAATATGGTGCAAGTATGAAACCCACCTATTCCATAAAGAATGCATGCAAGGTGTTTGATAAAATGCTTAGGATGCTAGAAATTCATGTTTGTATGGTTCTATGATGTCTAAATGACAAGTCCATGTTAGCTATATACTTCAATATGAATTACATGCTTTTCATGTATTGCTATTGTGGTGGTATGAAACATGTAAGATAATGAAGATATACAATATGTGCACGAAATATATCCATGCATTTCCTACAATGTTTAAGATGTTGAATAACTATATGAAATATGATATCCCCTACTTATGATATTATGAATTGTGGACTCAAATCTTGTGATCAAGTCATGTCATGTGTGTCAGTTTCCTTCTATCGAGTCCTGGGGGTATTCATACCCAAAAAACATAGTTATGTTCCTAGATCCATGTCATATTGTCACGATAATCTCAGTCAAGCTATAATCTATAGAACTCAGTCAGTCATGTGACTCAGGAAACCTCAGAAATCTCATGATCTCAGTTAACTCTCAGATAATAATACTACTTCATCAGTCAACGGAAGTCAGTTAATCTGTACATGTATAGTCAGTTGAATCATGTTTAGTCTCTTCAAATGGGAGTAGAATTTAGCACCGAGTGAACCCAAGGATGGGGACTCACCTACCAGTTTAGGGTGTGATTCTTAGCAGCCATCCTTGTGTTCCAGAACTACGTAGCCAGCGCAGGTTGAGACATCTTAGCCTGTCAGATTAGGGTTGATGAGGTGGCTTAACATGTCAGTTTAGGGTTCCCACCGTTCTCCTTTCGAATACCCGCCAGCTAAGGGTCACCCACAACTGTCCTTACCAGTGGCACGGTATTGATACCCCTCCAGTCGGGGTGGAGATTGGACCCCAACTTAGCTATATGCATTATTGGGGCATGTCAGTTAAACAACTACCTCCCATAGTTTTTGAATTATTCTCAATAAAAGAACTCAGATAGGTCTTCAGATTTCAGTATATCAGGACTGTCAGATACATTCAGACTCAATTACAGTACGGAACTTAGATAGTTCCATCAAATTCAGGAATGTCAGATACAGTCGCCCATGTTATCAGAATTTTAGTATCAGTCATATTAGCCATCAGTAAACCATGTATTAGCATACAGGACTAGCTATTATGCACCCACAATTTTAGTTACTATGTATGCATGTTTGTACTCTTACGTTTATGTCAGTCAGACAGTTAGCATTGTTCATGCATGTAAACCCTATTTATATTTAGCCTGCCTCACTCATATACTTAGTACATTCCCTCATACTGACGCATTTGCGCTATGGTAATTTCTTTCTATGTTACACCGTAGGTTCAGAGACACGAGCTCCAGATCAGCAGTAGCAGTAGCATTTCCAGTCGCAGAGATTCAGTGAGTCCTCTTCATTCGAGGACAATATGATTTAATTTATTCATTATTATTTTAGCCCATTATCATTTTACGGAGTTAGTTGGAGACATGTTCCTTCAACTCCTTATTCAGACAGTACTTAGAGGCTTTCAGATTTAGTATTCAGACTTATGTTCAAATTTGATTCAGTTTTCAGCTATTTTGGGTATCTTTCACCCATATGGATATTATGTTTTGACATATTCTTTATTTAGTTGAACCTTTTGGACTACATGTTTATGTTTTCCACATTATTACATTATATATGCAGTGTACAGGTATAAATATCAGTCATGGTTTAGCTTGTGGTCCCTTGTGGTCATGACTACCGTGTAGCATTTCGATTCAGAAAATCGAGGCGTTACATTAAGTTTAGCATTGTTGAGGTTATTGGTTGTTTAAATGGTTATCCATGGATGGTAAATTATTGATTGAAATTACTTAATTTGTGTTGATTTCTAATATACTCATTTTAATTTTAGTTCTTATCTATTAGTTAATATATTTTATGATTTTTTTGACTTTGCACCATGATAACTATTATGTCATTTCCTAAATTTGAGAAAAGGATAGAAAAATCATTATTATGTGTGTGGGGACATTGTGGCAACTATCAAATTATAGAGATAATTATAGAGTTAGTATTAATGGTGTATATATGGTATCAATATTAGGAAACATATGTTGATCCATGAGTTAACGTTACTAGGACTTTCCATGTTAGATACCGTTCACAAATTTAGTGAGGAATCCAAATTATTAGATGGAATTTGCATTGTTCACTCATAATTAAATTTTTCAAACCTAGATTATAAGATATAACTGAAAGTCACTAGGAAGGTAGAGTGTGGGAATGGTAATTTGAAACTTGGTGTTGAACTACTATATGAAATTATTATGCTTTTCTTTTATTATTTTTAGATGATATTTATGTGATCTAACCTACTTAGCCAATAATTCTAGGCAAGTACTTGTGGTATACTAATACTACTCTTGCTATATCACCTTTTTGGGGATATATATATATGTTGTAGGTTGATTAGGTATTTCTTGTGCGGAGCGGTGGTCATTCAGCATCAACTTCTGCACCTCCTTTTTGTGAAAGTTGGGCATCTTTTTTTATTGTTCCCATCGTAAAAAATCTTTTCCTTATCTAGACTAGGTCTTGGGTAATACTGTTGGCTATTGATTCTGTACATAATTGCTTGTAAAGATTTTCAGTTTATGTTTATGTTGACAAATAAATTTGATTTACTTAACTATAATAAGGCTTCTACCTGAATTTTAATATTATAATTGGTTAGGTTATAAGGATTATCCTATCTATTTAGAATAGAGTAGTTTCTCGTAAGACACTATTTTGGGTCATGACAGTTGGTATTAGAGAATAAGGTTACGAGTCTAGCAAGTGCAAGAGAAAATGTCGAGTATAGTCTGGTGTATTGTGTGTAGACATTACCATAAGATCCTCATGGATCTATGATGCATCTAAGAGTTATTAACTTTCATCTTTCCTATCGTGCTATCTCAATTTATCATCTTCCTGGGTTGAGTTCAATTGGCATGTAGACAATTTCAATTGGTATCTTGACAAAAACAATTGGAAACTAGTTGATTCCAATTTGTATCTTGGTGAGTTCACAATTGAAAACAAGTTAATTACAATTGGTATTTGGAAATAGGAGTCATGATTTGTTTGCTAATTATATGAATCATGGTAAAATTAGTTTAATTATTATTTCTTATGGAGTCAATAAATTTTGCACAACTTAAGACTGTGATGAATATTGGTGTGTTAGTGTAATGCTAAATTGTTTTGCGTATTGGCAAGAGAATAAAGATATTTCTATTTTATTGAAATAGTGGTTGTGACATAGTAAATAAATTAAGGATAGAGAAATTATATAAAAAATTATCAGTTAATGGTACCCCTTGAGTTGTAGTTGAACCAAACTACTAAGGCTTATGAACTAAGTGGGCTTGACTATGAGTGATGAACCTTAGTTGTAGGATCAATTGAGGAACTAGAGTTACGTGTTTATGCATATTCATACCTCTTTTATTTTTACATGATGCTTATTGGTTGGTATTATTTATTTATTTATTTATGAAAGTTATATTCTTATTGTGCCAATTGGAATAGTTTCAGCGAGTGTCTATTGTAAAATCTGGTATCGTTAGAGCAAGATTGATATATTTATTTGTCCACTTGGTGACTTGCAATGTCCATGATGTTTAGACATTGATTTCCTGTTGGTGACTTATATGTCCTTATGGTAAAGGATTTGATTGGTACTAACGTTATAAGGAAGGTACGCGTTCAGTGAATATATATAATTAACTTGATGCGATCTCAAATTAAATAGACAAATATAAGTTGTGATGGTAAATTTATGTGATTAATGAACTCACAGCTTTGTGTTTGATGGTATATCTACATGAGATGATTTATTATTGTGCACTGACCATTATGGTTTCAAAGGGAGTCGTAACTTAGATGTTCTGAGGGGAAAATATGGAGGAGTGTCTGGTGATGTTATATTTGTTATTGTATTTTTTAGGGTGTAAATTCTTAGGAAGGTTTTTCCTTAAGATGAGAGATGATTAAATTGCAGGCTAGGGTGAGTTCCAATAGAAATTTGGCGTGTGTGGTTTAGAGGTCATTTTTGTCTCATGGTGTAGAGTTTGATGTTTTAATAGTGGTATTATGATAGTCAAGGGACATAGTAGCTCATAGAAGCTTTTAAAGTGAGAAATGGGTTTCTAGAACCCCAATTAAGGCATTTGTCGTGATAGAATAAATCTAAATTGTCATATTTCTAAGTGTGTGTCATGAAATAAGGAAAATCTAGAAGTTCCCCCGAGTTTCCACCTATCACCACTATAGAGAACCCTTTACTGTTGTAGTGGTTAGCTGACCACTATAGTGGTCGATGAGGTTCTATTTGGGACCATTGTAGTAGGCATCTAGACACCACAACAGAACTATTGTAGTGATCAGGTTCCCGTTGCAGTGGAATCATTAACAAAAAATTGCATGATTCCAAATTTTGACATTATTTCTTCCCCAATTTGGAAAAGACAATAGAAATAATTTAATTCATCCATAAATGTTTGATTTTTACACCTCTCTGTTTCAAAAGTCCAAGATAGAGAGGCCAAGTATATAATGTTATTTAGTTGATAAATGAGAACAAGTGTGGTAGGTATGGAGCACAATATAAGTGTAATGACCCTCCAGGTTATTTTTTATATTTCAACCCTTTTTCGCCATTTAGACCTTTTCTATAGCTGCCCCAAGTCATTTCTGACATGTTGGAGACGGCAGTTCAGTTATTAGGCAGTTAGCTTGGTTTTTAGAGTTGATTCCTTATTTTGAAGTCTTCACTAGTAAGGATTGGCTATCGGGAATAAACTTTAAGTTAACAAACTTGTAAGCCAATTGTAATAGTTCCATCAATGCTGAAACATCGACTTTAGGCTAGGGGGACCATTGGGTTGGGTCCCAAGGCTTCCAAACTCATTTCAGGCTATGGGTTGGATTTTGGTAAAAGTGTCCCTTAGGCGTGCGTCCTATTTTTCATCAAACAACTCTAAATGGAAGTTCCAATACTATCGTTGAGTCCAAAATATTGAATTTGATTGGGTAGCATAGTTCATTTACATTCAAGAGATTCTGAATGAATTCTAATTTGTCGATGGAAACTTGGCAAAAATTAAGTTCAGTTGGTGCAACTACTGAAACAGACCTTTGGTTGCTTATGTGGTGGTTGGTTTAGCTGGAAAGACTGGTCCTGCCCCTATCTCAATAACAGAGCCATGAACTCTTTAGAAAAAGTTTCTTAAGTGACGTGTTGTCCATAATACAAAGCTCAGCCAGGAATAAGAGTCGTTTAAGCAACCCTTTGATGCTTTAGCTACAACCGCTTAAGTGGTAATAACAGGTGCATTTATTTTAGCCTTCACCCAATTTTCTCCCTTTTTCTCCATGTACCAAGAGAATTAAAACCCTAGAGTGCTTAGGAAATTGGGAGATTGATCCTTGGGTGATCGAGGGGTGTTGGTGGGCTCGGGAAAGTCATTTCCTCATCTAAATCATTGTAAGTTTCATCTAATTCTTGACTTAATTATCCAATTTAGTCATAAATCCCTATGTTCATGATATGTTGAATTGAGCTTTGTTTGAGCTCGGAATTTACTCATTCTTGAGGGCAAATGATCCTTGATCATAGAGGGACGTGTTGAGGGTTTTGAAAATATGATTTTGCAAGAAAGCCCCACATAGAATTTTTAGTCAATTTTGGATACAAAGAATAAAAATGAAACATGGGTATTATTATTATCATATTGATATGTAGATCACCATTTTGATAGTATGGGATTGTGCAGAGGCTTCTTAGAAGGGAAAATCCCTAATTAAGTAGACTTTATCGAGCATTCTTCGGCATCAAGTTAGGCTAGGCTTACTCCCCGCTTAGATTGAGCTTTATTATAGTATTAGTGTGATATAATGCTAGTTTTGGGTTGGTAACTACGACTTGGTTGTATATTTAATGAAATTTGGATTATTTAGTCAGTTAGTGAACCATCATTAGGAAGATTTGACTCAACCACCTATTTCTTGGGGTGAATTGCTACCTTAGGACTTAATAAGACTTAAGTAGCACTTAGTAATGGTGTTTTGGAACCCTTGGTCTAGTTAGAGGTAGAAATTTCCTTAAAATGGACCTTTGGGGTTAGAGGTGGGCCTCTTACAACCCACTTTAGGTCAAGATTACTATTATCTCCTTGTAGATTCTATAGGCCTTCTCCCATTATCCTATCTACATTCATGAGCCCAAGGAGGATTTAGACATATTATGACTTTTCTAGGCTTGTACTTGGGATTTATTAAGACCAGTTTTAGTCTAGCAATTATGATATTAAGACCAGTTTGAGTCTAGTAATTATGATATTAAGATCGGTTCAAGTTCGGCACCTATGATGATATTACTTTTGGTTTGAGTCCAGTATTCATGATACTACTTCCAATTTAAGTTTGATATGTAAGATACTATTTCTTATTTGAGCCTGGCATTGAGAGATACTTATGATAGTTATGCAATTAGTTTGAATTCAGTGTTTATAGTATGGAAATGTTCACGGTTATGGTTTTGAGGTTTTGATCTTTTATGAGTGTTACGATCGATATTTCCTTCTTGAATGCATCTATCGGGCTTATGGGGGCTCAACTAGATTATTTATGTTTCTTTGCACCTTTTGGACTTATGAGGGCCTAGTTAGGCTATAGATAGTCACATCATTCACAATTATTATTTACTCAGTTGTTTATTTAGTATTTTTAGCGTTGTTCATGTTTTTCCCATTCCCCTAACTTAGTTTAGTATCTGGCATGTTATTGTATTTATATTATGTTCTAGCTCAATCGACCGATGATGCTTACTGAGTACCCGTTGTTTTGGTACTCATACTATACCTTTTTGTACCCTTTTCTTATGTAGATATGAGTACTAACTGTTGTCGTTGATGTTGTATTTGAGTTGGTTTGAGTTTGGAGATAAGGTGAGCTTTTAGAGCTAGAGTTGACTTTCTCTTGTTCTTCTATTTTTGATGGTCTTTCTACTCTAGACTATTATAAATTTGACACTCATAGTGTTTAAACTTTGAGGGTTGCACCACACGGTGAGGGACCAGGTCCCTTAAAATCAGTTACAGGCAATAAAACAATAAATCAACCAGGAACACAACACAATGCATTAAATGTAAATAACACAAGATTTAATGTGGAAACCTCCTTGCCCAAGGGAGGAAAAACCACGTCTTGCCCTCACAAGCACCTCAAAAGTTCACTATATTAAACCTTTTAATTAAAAATTTGAACTTGAACCTAAATCTAGGATCATCCTACTTGTAGTAATTCTACTACTATCTCAACTTGAAAACTTTTCCAAGACTCCTCCACACTGGTTAACTCTAACTAGTTTCAATCTTAGGCAACTCTACCTAAGGCACTCTCAAAACAAAAATAAACGATCATTACTCTTATAGAATGAGTAATTCATTTACAGAATCAAACTGGACTCATGAACTTTTGCAATTTTAGCTCACAAGAATTAATAACTTGAGCAATGTTGAAATTGAGTTTTTGCCTTTCTTGCACGTTTCAGCTTTCCGTCTTTGCATAAACTGCTTGATGAAGAAGCATTTTTTTTCTTTGATAGATAAGTGATGATTAGGGTTGAAATATAATTGAACTAGGTGTCCTAAATAGTACAAGCAACACTTGCACAATTTGTTACACAAGAAGACAAAACTATGCAGGCGTGTGTCGACTGTACTGTACCCTTAGAAATTCAGGAACCTAATCCCTTGAAGTTAACTACTCATCATCAAAACAAGATAAAACAATTTTACCCCTTTTTAATTAGGGAAAACCAACCACACAGTTTTGAGAATCAATACACATTCATCATATTTAATTAGTATGATTACTACTACTGAAGATGAATATCCACCCTATCATGCAACACCATGCTTCCACAACTTAGGGACCTGGTCTCTTGTTGTCAATTTCTATCAATCTTCAATTACTTTCCCCTGTCATCAGGCACCATTATTAATTTAGTGCATTTTACATACTTCCCCATGTCACTATGCCTTCAGACTAAAACACATCATCACACATATGTCCCTTGTTGTAAATTGCTATCAAGCTTCAATTACTTTCCTCTGTCATCATACACCATTATTCACTTGGTGCATTTTACGTACTCCCCTCAGTCACTATGCCTCTAAACTCAAACACATCATCACAAATTTGCTCCACTTGGTACCTGGTCCTTAACATTATTAGTACATTTCTTAAACACACACACCTAGTCCTTAACACATTAAGTTAGTATTCCCCCTTTTGGCATCATTAAAAAGAAATAACAGTAGACCAAGAGTAAGGATAATCACAAGTTAGTAAACTCATGTCCACTGGGGAAATACTAAAATAGAGAACATCTTTAATAGAAAGACAAAATACTTGCAATACACAAAGAAAGATTCATTCATATGTGGAGGACAAGTATCATTGTAGTGCATAATGTAAATGTTCTAGAGAAAAAAAGCCACAGGAATCAAGAATGATTAAACAGGGAAGGAACTTGGAAGGATGGTTTGAAGGAGTAGAGCCAGGTTATTATGATTTGTAGCATGATAGTGCAACAATTCCTTGGTTAAATGCCTAATCTTTACATTTAATTTGAAAACCTCATCTGTCGAGGTGGAGACCTTTTTATTTAGGTCAGCATTCTCAGTTTTAAGCTGATTAGTGACACTTGGACTCTTAACAGTCAGATGCTGAATTGTCATATTCAGTTTGCTGCTCTCTACATCCTTAGCATCTATATTAAGTTATAATTTCTCTATCTCTTTGCCGAATTCCCTTTGGCAGTTGGTGCTTGAGTTCTCCTTCACACACTCAATTTTGATGAATGTCTTCATTCCAAGCATTTTCAATACAGTTCTAGGAGTTCCATTCTCATATACAATACCAAAGTGATTAAACACTTTATTTAACCGGTAACCATAAGGCATACCATATTTTCCATTCTTCCCAAGAACCACTTTGTGTATATGTTCCATCATTGATGCAGGTAGACTAATGAACTCAAAACTTCCAAGGAATTCCATGACATACAAGTCAGCGGTTGAAGCACTGCTCCCTTTTTGTGATCTAGGAAAAACTATGTTGTGTACAAAATGAGAGACCAATTGTAACTCACTCTTGAGTAATTTTTTATTCACTATAGCCATTAATTTTTCTTTTACCTTTGATGTTTGTGCCAAAAAATCTATTGATGGTTGTTGCTTTGATACAGTCCTCACACCACAGATAGGAATATCCAGAATTCTTCCAAGTAAACCAACATCAATATTTAGCTTCTTTCCTTGAACTACTATTATCATCTTCATTTTATCTTTAAAAAATTCTAATGTGGAGTATAATTCTCTATCTACCTCATCAGATACTATGGGAATAGGTCCTTCCAAAAGATACATCAAACCTTGATGTCTTCCAAGTAAACCTACATCAATATTTAGCGTCTTCCCTTGAACTACTATTGTCATCTTCATTTTCTTTTAGGATGGATAAGCATAGATACAAAGTAAGAAGTAAGCATAGAAAAAGTTTTTTGAAAGGGTTAGATGTGATCAATTTCAATTTGGGAATGACTCATCCTTTCTTTTAGGATACGATAATATTTTTCTGACACAGGAAGAGAGAGAGAGGACACAACTTTATTTGTTAGAACAAAAAAAGGCACATTCATGATACTAACGTAAGAGATGGGACTAGGTTCCTCTCTTTCTTTGAGTGAATCCTTGACTTTGTGGATGTAATATTTTCCTCCTCCAAAGTTGTTCCCATGGGTGTATACTTGCAAGGGTATGATACTGAGTTAAACCAACATGCAACTATTCTACCAAGGATACCTGCCTCCTAAACATAGCCAAATTTTTAAGAGAGTCACCGATTCACATGTTAGGTCAAGTCAATTAAATAACTCCCTTCTTTAACCTTTTATCCTCAGCTTGTTTGTTTTAATACACCACTTCATACCAAAAACTATTTTAAAAAAAGCTTGAGGACCAGGTCCCAGACTTAGCATTATTCAAATATCCAAGGTTCCTTCTATATTACTTTGAACCATCCAGTACCTTTCAGAGTTTTTTCTCATTTTTATCTCACTTAGAGATACTAATGCTAAGAAATCTAATAAATTTCTAACTTCTCCTCGTGTTTACGCTCAATGTCCAGGGGAGTGAGATGATATGAGCTTCCAGTTGACCCTCTGAGATGAATTCCACTAGGACCAGGTCCTTGTGAAATATTGACTAGACATTTTTTGAGATTCTTCTGCTTGAGCTGATGTTTGAGACTAAGATCTTGGATCATCATTACTGTCTATACTTCCCTCTTGTATCGAATTTTCCTTGACCCTCTTCTTTATCCACATATTTCTTATTTTAGGAGTAGTGCATACATGCAGCTTCTCTTGATCCTTTTTATCTCTTTCTTTTTTTCATATAAGACACCTCCACCTTGGAGTGTCTTGAGAGAGAGAATACAATCAGATCTTCCTATCATATCTTTGAACAATTTCAAATAAAGTAAATAGTTTTGAATTCAAACTCTTTATCCCTCCTGCAATCAAAATTATTTGTTAGATTTAGGAACCCATTTGAGTTTGAGTTGTATGAGAACAGAGGTATGATGTAATCTTTCTTTGACCATCTAGGTAATGTAAGATTCTTCATATTTTTCAAAGGTCTTAAACCTTTAGGATAGGTACTCCCCTACTGGATATGTCTAACATTGATCATTCTTTCTCTGAGCCAGCTTTAATAGTCTTCCTTGATGTGTCCATCTCTTCCATAGTGAGAACATAGCGGCTTGTGGACCTTGTCCTTAGCATCATGAGCATCCTTTCCATGAGATCCAGGTGATTGAGTTTTGTACTAATACCCAAGACCTTTACCATTATTAACTCCTTGATTAGTCAAGTTAGAAAGGTTTTGAGAGGATGTAGTCCATTGTAGAGATTTTTTAAGTTATTCCCTCAGATGGACCAGGTTCTTCTCTAACTCCTCATCTTCTAGAGTGCAGTCATGATATGACTTTGAGAATCCTTTAGTTTCTCTTCAAATTTAATTTGAAACTTTGAGGTTTCTTTATTCCTTTTATTATTTTAATTATCTACTTTGTTAAGTTAATTCACCAAGCTCAGATTTTTAGATTTCAACTTAGCAACTTGTTCCTTAGTTTCAGATATTTGAAGAGTTAAAACAATTTATTCAAGCTCTTGACTTTCCACTTTTTCTTCTAGAGCAACTTTTTTCTTAGTCATTTCACACATAGAATCAATCAGCATATTAGCAAGCTTTTTTATATTCCTAGAAGAGTAGTTATCTAGGTTATCCTTAATGTCAGAAAGAGTTACCTCTTTTTCTTCTTCATCTTCTGTGTTGGACATAAAGGAAAACAAGGAATCATAGATATCTGTACTATCTTCTACTGCTAACATAGACACATCTCCAGGTTTGTCATTCTTATTAAATTCACTGGAAGAATCTCCCCATGCTGCCAGAGCTTGGTTTACTACATAATCAGTTGCAACCTTCCTTCTTGAATTTTCAAGGACCTGGTACCTGCTCCTTACTTTGTCACCTCCAGTCTTGAGGTATTACTGTTAATCCAATTTATGTATTAGATAGTCCTTGATCAAATGATCAGGACTTCCACATTTGTGACACACTTCAACATTGGTTCCTCCTTTGTTGTTTCTTCCTCTTCTTTGAAACTAACCATTCTTTCTCATAGCTTTGACAATCCTTTTTGTCAAATAGGCAACATCAATGTCCACTTCTGCTGAATCATGTTTTATAGCTTTTAATGCCAGGGATTTTTCCCTTTTTGCTTTATTTTTATCTAGGCCTTATTGTTTTTCAGCTCATGGGTTTTAAAACTTCCAATTCATTCATCCATAGTGAGGGTCTTCAGGTTTCTTGTCTAAGTTATAGCATCCACTTTTATTTCCCAGGACTTAGGAAGAACACCAAGAATCTTTCTCACTTGCTTGTACAATGGAACCACTTCTCCTAAGCAGTGAAGCTCATTTGTAATAGAAAGGAATATTGTATGCATTTCTTGGATGGCTTCTCCTTCTTTAATAGTATAAGTTTCATATTGGGTTGTCAACATGTCTACTTTTAAATCCTACAAATTAGTAGTACCTTCATGAGGAGTTTTCAAGCAATCACAGATCTCCTTGGAATTTTCATAGGTAGAAATCTTGTTGTATTCATCAAGTTCTATGCCATAACTAATATGTTCTTGGCCTTGTACTTTTTCTTAACTTTCCTTCTATCTAAATCATTGAACACTCTTCTACTTTTCACTAACATTCTTGTTATTTATACTTCTTTGACTTCTTTAACTGGAACATAAGGACCATCAAGAATTATGTCCATAAGTTCACTGTCCTCAACCATTATAAAGTCAAACATCTTGGTTTTCCACCACCCATAGTACTGCACATGAAATCTAGGTGGCTTAGTGGTAGATTATCCTTTTTACAAATTAGGTGGAGAAGCCATGCTAACCAAATCACTCTAGGTATGAACCTTTTAAAGTATTTTGGCTCTGATACCAATTGTTCAAATATTAAGGGTTGCACCATAGAGTGATGGACCAGGTCCCTCAAAATCAGTTATAGGCAATAAAATAGTAAACCAACCAGGAAGACAACACAGTGAAGGAAATGTAAATAACACAAGATTTAACATGGAAACCTCCTTGATCAAAGGAGTAAAAACCTTGGGTTTGCCCTCACAAGCACCTCAAAAGTTCAATATAATCAACCTCTTGATTATAGACTCAGACTTGAATCTAATGTGGGATCCTTTTGCTTTTAGTAACACTACTAAAACATAAACTTGAAAACTCTACCAAGACTCCTCAACACTGGTTAATTCTAACCAATTTTAAGCTTAGGCAACTCTACCTAAGGCACTCTAAAAAAAAATGAAAGAGCATTACTCTTATAGAATGGGTAATTCATTTACATAATTAAACTGGACTCAAGATCATTTGTAATTTTAGCTCACAAGAATTAAGAACTTGAGTAATATTGAAATTGAGTTTTTGCCTTTCTTTTACTCTACAGCTTTCCGTCTTTGCAAAAACTGCATAATGAAAAAGCATCCTTTTTCACTTAAAGATTAGTGATGATTGGGGTTGAAATATAATTGGACCAAGTGTCCTAAATAGTACAAGAATCACCTGCACAGTTTTTTACACAAGAAGACAAAAGTTTTATAGGTGTGTGCTAGTTGTATTGTACCCTTGGACATCCAGTGACCTGGTCACTTGAAGTCAGCTACTTATCATAAAATAAAGATATAACATATAATACTCTCATTCTTTTTCTAGTGGCTCTTGTAACGATCTTACTAGGCCATGGGTTATTTAACTCTTTTCCTTATTTATCTCTAGTTATGTTTTTGTTCTTACATTTCATTGCTTATGATCTAATTTACTTGCATAATTTTGATATCGAATGTAGTTTCCACTAACTAGACTATTTCTTGCCATTCCATGCTACAGTTTGGCTTACATACTAGTAGGATAAAGTATGTGCCATTATGACTTGAGATATCGGGTTGTGATAAATTGATATAAGAGCCTAAGTTCACTAGTATTGTTGATATGCGAGCAAATTTCTAGTCGAGTCCCGCAATTCCGAATGATGATGTTCATTGCTTATCTTTGGGAGGCTATAGGAAATTATTAGGAAATCTTCAGCTTCTTCATTAATTTAGTGTTATGAGTCTGGGTCAGTTGATAAAATTCACCTTGTTTCACTCTTTTGTAGATAGCTAGGATGCAAGTAACTGCTATAGGGGATGAGAACCTCGAGCCATAATTAGAGATCCTGTTTGAGGTTGTAGCTGACCTAGAGGTCAGGGGAAGGCGAGAGCTGCAACCCCATCTAGATATTCAGATAGGAAATCTTCACTAGACTCTATTTCTTCTCCCTTACCAAATATCCCTCTACCCCAGCTAGTGGTGGGTCGAGGGTATCCTAGGCCCCATCGAGGTTTATTTTTTCATAACTACTTAGAGATGTTTTAGTTAAATTGATGTTATTGGTTGATATTGCACTATCTTATGGTGCTCAATCTATGTATTTTAGTGGTTCAAAGGCAGAGGCACAACCTATGACTGTGGCCCTCAGAGATGAGAACTCTCCAGCACCGGTAATTGCTCAGTTGGTAGTTACCCAACCTACTATGTTTGTTAAGGAGAAGAAGATGTTAGGAAGATTCATAAGATTAACTCCACCATGGTTTTTTGGGGCATTGAGCGAGGATCCATTCTAGTTCCCCACTGCTTTTGAGGATAGGATCTGTAATTTGGGCCTAATGGAGACTCGTGGGGTTGACTACACTAACTTTTAGTTGGACCTAGTAACTAGACATTTGTGGAGAGGTTATCTTGATTCCAGGTCAGTTGGATCTCCTATGTTGATATGGACTTTGTTCTTCAAGGTTTTCTTCTAGAAGTATATGACCCATAACCTTAGAAAGAGCTTAAGAGATCAATTCTCAAGATTGGAGTAGGGTTCTATGACTGTTTTAGAGTATGAGGCTTGGTTCTATAGTTATGTAGGCATACAAAAACTATTTTACCGACCGAGTATGAGAGCATAGAATATTTTCTCCAGGGACTAACTTCCTCTTCGCATGTGTACATAGAGTTTTGTTGTCGCTGGTAGGTATTTTATTAAGGTCTTTAATTATGCACAGATCATGGAGGAGATTCTTTGTGAGGCCTAAGGAGGAAGCAATAAGAGACCACATTACCAAGGTAGTTTTAGTTGGAGCTGGAGTGGATCGAAGTTCAGAGATAGAGGTTCTCACAATAAATACCCTTCATGCTAGTATTATTAGTATCAGGGTCAGTCTAGTAGGAACGTTTATATCATTCTTTATATTTTTGATGAGGGTCAGCCCGAATATAGTGATCATCCTAGCAAGAGTAATGATCAGTCTTTAAGCGGTGCACATTAAAGGTTTTTTAGATGAGGTGGCTATTCCACGTAAAATAGATCATTTAGGAAGAGTGTAGTGCCTGGGTAATGTTATGAGTGTGAGACCTTTGACCATTATTCTAGAGAGTGTCCGAAATGTGGGATAATTATACCTATAATGTAGAGTGTTTCACCAATTAGAGTAGAACTAACCCTATTTAAAGGTGGTATGCAAGGTCGTTGGGGTGGTCCCTAGGGTTCTATAAGAGATTCTCAAGTAGGTAGGATAGGTGATTAGTCAGGCACCCAGCTAAGTGGAAGGCAAGGTCATCTATATATTTTACAAGAAAGACTGGAGACAAATTCTTTGGATGCTATTATTACATATATGGTGGACTTTGATATGAATATGGGCATGAACTGGTTATTCCCCTGCCTTGCGGTTTTGGATTGTTTTATCAAGACTGTTATCTTAGCCATGCCCGAGATACCCCCACTAGTATGGTAGGGATATATTAGCCGCACAACAATAGGAATTATTTCTTATGTTTGAGATAGAAGACTTATATAGAAGGGTTTCAAGTATTATCTTACTTATATTTATGATGTTAGTGTAGAGAGTCCTTCATACGATTCAAGCTACGAGAATAAGAATATAACTATGGAAACTAAGGTCAATAAAGTAAAGATAGAAGATAGTTAGACTGACACAAGAATATATAAGGAAATAAGAACTAATGCATGTTTCAAACATAAAAACCCTTAATCCTTAATCAACAAGCACCAAATTTCTACATGGACAAAGAGGGATCTAATGCCATAAAAAACCCCATTTCTAAACAAACATTCAACTAAAGTTCACCAATCACACTCTCAAGTGCTAAGTTCATTCAGTATCAAAAATAAGATAATGAAAATAAACCTTAGGAGTTACTAATTAAAGTCTATACAAAGACCCAAATGTAACCTTGACAAAGTTAGAAAGAAGCCTATCAAAGTTGGGATATTCATGGTGGTGACACTATACCAGATGGTTAGTCAGGTGTACGACTGGACCTCACTCCCTCTGTCACCTCTTGATAATATATTCCTTCCTTGGTCTTCCCTTGATGGCTCAAGGGATAGTCAGTAACCAAGGTGGTGGATCGTTCCCCTTCAGTCGCCCCAAAATAGTGAAGTCCTCCTTTATTTTGGACTCCCAACTCAACCTTTAACATATGGCATCGATTGGTAGAAATCAAACAAGTTCCAATATTTCTCTCTTTATGAAAACAACTTGCAAATTTTGTAACTCCCAAGCTTTACTTCTAGTAAAAGGTTTTGAGGGGATTTGATTAGGATTTAAGGGGATTGGAATCGTATCATCCTCTCCATCTTGGGAAGAATTTGACCTAAAATTCATGGATTCTTTCTTCTTTATTACATCAAGAGGTGAAAGTTCATACACATTGAACATTTTGTGCACTTGGTATTCGGTGGGAGTTCAATATTGTAAGCATTGTCATTTACCCTCTCAAGCACTTGGAATGGTCAATCACCTTGAGGAATCACCTTAGCATTCCTTTGGGTTGGGAACTACTCGTTCCGAAGATGTAATCATGCCTGGTTCAAGTACATATCTTCTTTTCCCTATGTTCACCATTTTTTATACTTCTCGATTCTTTTTTTCAAGGTTAATCCTCACCTTCTCATGCATCTCTTCATTGCTTCCAACCTTTGGTAGTCATCTAAGCTTATCACAACATCACTAGACAAAGGAGTGATATCTAAAGGGGTAAGGGGGTTAAAACCATAAACATATTCAAATGGATTCATACCAATAGTCGAATGGATATCACGATTGTAAGAAAACTCAAATAGTGGTAGGTCATCCTCTCAAAGAGCCAATTTACCTTTAACCATAGTGTGTAGCATAAAACCTAAGGTCTTATTTACCAATTCTATTTGTCTATCAATTTATGGGTGGCAAGACATTAAGAAAAGTAATTTGGTGCCAAGAATATCAAAGAATAACCTCACAAAGTGACTAATGAACTTTCAATCCCTATAACTAACAATGTTCTGAGGAATTCTGTGCAATTTTACACCAAGCTCTACAAACAAAAAAGACATGTTGGGAGAATATTCACTCTTATAACATGAAATGAAATGGGCCATTTTTAAAACTGATCACTCTACCCCTCCTCATCAAAGAAAATCCCAAAATAAAATCCACAAGGATATCAAGCCATGAGTGTATGGGAATGGGTAGTGGGAAATATAACCCTTGAGGGAGAAGGCACGATTTGGCATTTCTACAATCAATACATTGCCCACAAATTCTAGAAACATCGCTACATGTCTTAGTCCAAGAGAATTGTTCCTCTAGAATTCAAAGGGTCTTTTTAATTCCAAATAACCCATCATACCACCATTGTGTGCCTCTCTTACAAACAACTCTCTCCATGAGCTAGAGGGCACACACAATTTTTTTTACCTTAAACAAGAAACCATCAAACTTTGAATAGGCTATAAAAGTCCTATCAGTCATCCATATTTTAATACCCTACTACTCAAAATCTTGGAAGATTTGAGCAAATGTGTGGTCCTTGAGATACATTGCCTTTAAAAAATAATAACCCATCAACTTAGAAGACAATGTAAAGATTAACACATGTTTTTGAGATAATGCATCGGCTACCATATTTTTTTTCGCTTTTTATATTAAATTACAGAAGAAAATGTCTCTAGAAACTTAATCCATTTGTCATGCCGCCTATTCAATTTATATTGGGACCAAAGCTGCTCCAATGATTCATGGTCAGTTCAAATCACGAACTTCTTAGGCCACAAATAATGTTACGAATTCCTCAATTCTCTAATAAAGACATACAACTGGAGGTCATAAGTGTAATAATTCAAAGTTGCACTTTTAAGCTTTTTTCTAAAATATGCTATAGGTTTATGGTCTAGCATTAAGATGGTACCTATGCATACCTTACAAGCATCATATTCAATCAAATTTTTTTACCAAAGTTGGGTAATTGCAACAAGGTAACGGAGGCAAGCATAGCTTTTTGCATTGTCTTTTAATCACCCTATTTAAACGGCTTGTCCTTATGGATCACCTTGGTCAAGGGAGTGGTGATGTTACTAAATCCTTTGAAAACCCCCTATAAAAACTAGCCAATTCATGGAAGCTTTGTTCTTCGCTAATGGATTTCAAAGTTGGCCAATTCTTGATGTAATCAATCTCAGATTCATTCCACCTCGACTCTTCTTGAGCTTACAACAAATCCCAAAAATACAACTTAATTCACACAAAAAAGAGTATTTTTTAAGATTAGAATAAAATTTGTTCTTTCTGAGCCCTTCAAAAATATTTTTCCAAATGTAAATAATGCTCTTCAAGGGATTTTCTATGAACAAAAATATCATCAAAGTATACCACAATGTGGTCTTAAATATGTTTTTCCACTTGTCACCCGGTAGCATCCGGATTTGGTGGCACCTGCTCCTAAGATCAATTTTAGAAAACACGCATGCACCATTCAACTCATCTAACATATCATCAAAATAGGGAATTAGGTATCTATACATTACTGTAATTTTATTGATGGCTCGGCAATCAACACACATGCTCAATGCCCCATCTTTATTTGGTACCAAAAAAATTGGGATCTCACATGGGCTCATACTTTTTTCGATGTATACTTTGCTGAGAAGTTCCTCAACTTGGATTTGAATCTCCTTGGTATTCGTATGCTTCCTTTGATAAGGCAGTGTTTTTGGATAATTGGAACCCAACACAAAGTCTATTTTATTCTCAATTCCATGAAGTGGGGGTAACCCTTTTAGAAGTTCCTTCGAGAACACATATTCAAAATCCTGCAAAATAAGAGAAATAGGATGGGGAATTAGAGAAGTAGAGTGGTTAGTATGAAAATCATGGTCTTGGAGAAGCATGGTTGTCTTTATATCATGATCTTTGTAAAGATCTTTGTTCCTATCCAAGATTACTATTGGATTCATTCCCTACACCAATCTTTCTTCCACCTCTTTATCATTCTGCCTTTCATTAGTTCCTCCTCTCCTATCCCTTTTCTTTTTTTTCAACTCTCTCCATCTTACATAAGTTTCATTCACTTGTGAGGGTGAAAGATATTATAGTGTAAAATTTCGGCCACTCAATTCAAGGTAATGCCAATTGGATATCCTATTATTCTTGGTCGATCGATCATATTACCATGGATTCCCTAACAAGATGTGATAAGATTTCATGGGAATCATATAACAAAGTACCTTATCTTGATAATTCACAATCATGAACCAAATCATAGCTTCTTAGTTATTTTCAACTTTCCATATTTATTCAACCACTGGAGTTTGTAGAGTGTATCATGCTTGGTAATAGGTAGCTTTAAGAAATCAACCATGGTGTCACTAGCTACTTCAACACAACTACCACTATCAATGACCAGTGAGCACATATTCTCCTTGATAAGACATTTAGTATGGAATAGATTTTTTATTTAACTTGAGTCATCTAATGCTTTACTAATCATCACTCATCTTACCATAAGTTAGGAACATAAAACTCTCCATATTGAGGCCATGGATATTTATCGCCTCCTTCTACTTGTTAATTTTCTTCAATATTCTCTCCATCTTGGTGTTCCTCATTATTCTCATCCCCTTCTAGTCCCACCTCTTCTATAAGGTAATACAATCTACCTGCTCTAAGTGTCATATTTCTCCAATTAGGAAACTTACTTGATTTGTGTCCCTATCCTTGGTATTTAAAACATTGAAAACCTTTAGAATTTGGGGTCAATTATTTGTTACCTTTATTTCTTGGTGGGTATTTTGGAGTGGTCTTCTCTGCGGGCTTCTTATTATAAAACTTATTAATATCCTTATTATTGTTCCATCCTATTCAAGATTGAGCTACCTGTTTGTTCTTACTCCAATGATTAGTAGATTAGTACCCTTTTGGCTTGATAGATGTAATTTCCTTACGATCCTTCTCAATTTCCAAAGTTGCTTGAAAGATTACTTCTATGATTTCAAACTTATGGATAGGCATGGATTAGGAGATCACTTTGTTCAACACAACCTTCAAGTATATGATGTCATGTTGCATGTTTTTATAAACTCAAGCTTCAAGATCAATTGTTGGAATTCATCATAATAGGCCAAGAAATTTTTGTTTCCTGGCCTCAAGTAGTATATCTTGGAAAGTAACTCAAACCTTTCCGGAAAGTATATTTTTCTCATGAGTTCCTTCATTTTTTTGAATGGAGGTGGTTGTCCCTCATTTAAGACTTTTTAATCTCTTAGCATATTCCCACCACACATTAGTAAACCTTTCAAAGTGGGCTACAACATAACAACTTTTCTTCTCACCGTGAGATCATTAACTTAAAAGAGCCTTTCACAAGCAGATTTTCAAGATAGTTAGGCCTCAGTTCACTTTATCCTTTGAAATTTGGGTGACTAACCTTGATTGAACTTATCTCGACATCCCAATTTCTATTGCCATATTAGTTTCTATTATAGTTCCATTAATCATTACCTTGGGGATAATTTCCTAAGTTTTCTCTCCTATAAGGTATGGGATGAAATCTTCCTCCTCGACCTCTATGACCTTCTTGACCCATTGGTCTATTCCTCATGGTCTTCTCCCATATGTCATATTCTTTAAATGCTCCAAACACCTATTATTTCTTCTCCCTCCTTCCTCTAACATGTAGATAGGTTGGTTTTGGTTCAGGGGTTCCTTGAATGGGGGACTTTGTTTTGGTAAAGGTTGGGGTATTTGGTTTCAAGGTTTTTGTTAGTGGGTTTGGTTGAATTGGGGTTGGAGTTGATGAAAGCAATTTTATTTTTGTGAATTAGTAGCGGTTTAAAAAGTGGAATCTTATGTGTGTTATGGTGAATTGAAGATTTGATGGAGTATTTTTGGGGAGATGGTAGTGGATGTGTTTTGGGCATGTCGGATTGATGAGTCATACATACCTTTGTATGTCTCATGCTTAGATTCAAAAGTTTTGAATAGTGGTTTATACTCTAATGAGAGTTGAGGTATTGATGTCTACTCTTGTCCACAATGGATCCTTTTTTGAAGGACTCAAAGAAATCTCGTATGTACTTTAGCAAAGAAGTTACTATGAAATAGAAATTAGAAAAGCACTCTAAGAATTAGGACAAACAAAAGAAAAGAACTCAAGAACTAATTCATAACTAAGTAGGTGAATTACAAGTTATTAAGTAGTGTTAGAATCAAGTAAAAGATGATTAAAAATAAAAAAAATGAAATTAGGAATCTAAAATAAGATCAATTTTTTAGGATGATTGACCGTCACTGAGGTGACTGGACGTTAGGGGAGCCGTTTAGGCTTTCCAAAATACCCTCCAAAGATGCCTAGGTGTGATAGCTAAGGTGACTGACAGTTACTGAAGCCGTCAATCATCTTTCTTAAGGAGTTTCTTGTGGTCCCCTTGTCCTTTCTTTGGAATATTATTTGCAATAAACAAGTATACTTCCTTTACGCTTCAATTCTTTTGGATCAAACTCTTCTTTTTGTAGCTTTTTTTTTAAACAAAATATGAAGAACTTGAAGAACATTCAAGTTTTTTGACCCTTAAGAAAACGAACTCAAAATTTGATGAAATTCGAAACCCAAGCTCTTTTTAAGCTTTCAAATAAACCCCAATAGTTTTTATACATCAAAACTCACCCAATACTTTCAGATTTTAGAACCTACTTAAAATTCTTCAAACTCAAGCTTCAAAAATAGTGGGTTACTCAATACTTGTTGGAATAATCTCAATTTTAGAAAATGACCCAAATAGTACTAGGGAACACTATTCTAGCACTAGAAATACAAGAAGACTCCAAAATAAAAAAACTCAAACTTTGAAAATCACCAAAAAATGCGAAAAGGGATTTTTCATAAATCATTTTCAAGATTACAGACCCAAGACTTGAACCATAGGAATTATTCTAAGCTCAACTCTACTACCAAATAATATGATTCAAGCTATGGGAATAAGAATCTAACTATGGAAACTAAGGACAATAAACTAAAGATAGAAGATAGTTAGATTAGCACACGAAGATAGAAGGAAATAAGAATTAACAAATGTTTCAAATTCAAAAACTCTTAATCCTTAATTAAAAAGCACTAAATCTCTACATTGACCAAGAGGGATTCAACGCTCTCAAAAACTCTATTTCTAGACAAACATTCAACGCAAGTTCACCAATCAAAATCTTAAATACTAAGTTCATTCAATATAAGAAATAAGCTAACGAAATAAAACCTCGAAGTTACTATTTATAGTTTATACAAAGGCCCAAAAGTGACCTTGTCAAAGACACAAAGAAGCCCAACAAAGTTGGGATCTTTTGGTGTTGATGCCTTGCCCGATAATTAGTCAGGTGTGGGACTGGTCATCCCTCTCTCTGTCACCCCTTGGTAGTCGACTCCTTTCTTTATATTTCTTTAATGGCTCAAGGTACGACCAGTCACCAAGGTGGTAGACCGCGACACCTTTAGTCGCCCTAAAATAGTGAATTCCTCTTTTATTTTGGACTCTTAACTAAACCTTTAGCATATGACATCCCTTGGTAGGCATCAAAATAAGATCCAACATCTCTCTTTTTGTGCACCTAGCTTGCAAACTTTTTAATTCTCGATCTTGACTTCAAGTAAAAGGTCTTGAGGGGCTTTTATGAGGCTTTGAGAAGCTTGGAATAGTATTATCCCTTCACTTGATTCTATTCATAGAGTCTGTGATTTACCTAATTTCTTTCCTACTGATCTACCTGACATTCCTCCAAAGCGTGATATTGGGTTTATTATTTATCTTGAGTTGGGCACTCAACCTATATCTATGGCACCTTACCATATGGCTCATGTCGAGCCTATGAAGTTAAATTCTTAGCTTTAAGATCTTCTAAGTAGGGGTTTATTAGGTTGAGTGTATTGCCTTGGGGTTGTCCTTTCTTGTTCATGAAGAGAAATAATAGTTCTTGCGTATGTATGTTGATTACAAATAGATGAATAAGATAAAAGTGAATAATCTGTATTCTATGCCTCATATTAATGACTTATTTGACTAGCTTCGGGGAGCGACAATGTTCTCTAAGATTGACTCCAAATTTGGTTTCCATCAGTTGATGATTTGAGTTTTGATATCCTAAAATCAACCTTTAAGACTCTCTATGGCCATTATGAGTTTCTGATGATGTCTTTTAGGTTAATGAATGCCCCAACTAGAGTTCATGAATTTAATAAACCTAATGTTTGGACCTTATTTGGACTCCTTAGTGATTGTGTCCATCAATAACATTCTTGTATATTCAAGGAGTAGGGAAGAACATATGCAATATTTGAAGATTGTTCTCCATACTTTGAGAGATCATAGGCTTCTATCCAAGTTTTTGAGTTCTGGCTCGAGTTGATTACATTTCTAGGACATGTGGTATCTAAGGATGGGATTATGGTGGATCCAGCAAATATTGAGGCCATTCGAGATCGGGCCAGTCCTACATCTCTATGTGAGGTTCATAGCTTTATTGGTTTGGTAGGTTACTACAGATGGTTCATTGATTTTTTTGTTACTATTGTAGCGCCGATAACTAGATGACATAAAAGGATGTTCCTTTCTAGTGGTTTGAGGAGTGCGAGTTGAGATTTTAGAAGCTTAAGGATTTTCTCACTTCAGCTCATGTATTGTCTCTTCCTATCGAGGGCGAGGGATTTACCATATATTGTGATACTTCTGGTTTTGGTTTAGGTTTTGTTTTGATGTAATAGGGCTGAGTTATTACTTATTCATTGAGGCATTTGAAGGTGCATGAGCGCAACTACATTACTTATGATTTAGAGTTGGAGACGATAATTTATTAGATTAAAATTTGCAGGCATTATTTTTATTGCATTCATTGTGAGATATACACTGATCATCATAGTATTCAACACCTTATGACTCAGAGAGAGTAATATTTTAGATAGTACAAATGGATAGAGTTGTTAATGGATTATGACATCTCTATTTTACACCATTCGATCAAGGGAAACACGGTAGCGGATGCCTTGAGCCAAAAGGCAGTGAGTATGTTTAGTTTAGCTTTTATTTTAATTTTAAGAGATTATTGGCGTAGGACATCTGGTACTTATCCAACTTGATGGTGCGACTTGATACTTCAGACTCTAGGAGGATCCTTACTAATGTTGAGGCTAGGTCTACTTTATTTGAGGAAATTTAGAGTCATTAGTTTGAGGATAGTGGACATTTTATCATCTGTGATTGGCTGCTAAGGGGTGAGTCCAGGAGGCCTACTATGGATTTTGAGGGTATTTTGTGATGTTATAGCCATATGGGTATTTCGAGGGTTTGTAATGACCCTCTAGATCATTTCCCCTATTTGAATGCATTTTCAATGTTGTGAGCTTTCCCATAGTAGTTATAGGTCATTTGTGACTTATTGAAATTGTCGGTTTGATTATCGAACAAATCATTTGGGTTTTAGGCTCATTTCCCTATTTTAGAGTTGTCGTTATTAAGGAAGTGATCTTAGACATAAATTCCTACTAAATGACCTCGGATTAGAATTCTGATAGCGCCATCAACTCTAAAACATTGATTTTAGGCTAGGGGGCCCCTTGGTTTGGGTTTTGAGGCTTCCGAACTCATTTTGGGCTATTGGGTGGATTTTGATTAAAATGGCCCTTTGGTTGTCAGAGCCATATTTTATCAAAACGACCTTATATGGAATTATTATTTTTTTGGGATTAAAAGTGAGCTTTCATTGATCAAAAAAAGTTTGCATTACAATACCAGGCTTAGGAAGACCCTTGCCTCTCACTAATATCTCTAATTCTAGGCAATGTTCAGCATTCTCCTAACAGCACTATTAAGGATAACAATTTAGCCTTTGAAGATGTGGCTACCATTTGATGATTCCACTCCCTCTTATGTGAGCGTGCATGGTCACCTCTCTTCAAATTGCATCCACTCTAATACATCTTCCCAAACCTTTATTTTTTGTTTTAAGTATTTATATAAAAATTAGTTAAAATTACCAAAACGGGTTCCTAAGGGTTTATTTACTGTAAATGACCTTCTTCCTAATTATTATGACTCCATTGTATCCGGAATGTGTTTTATGATCAATTGGAACTATTGGTTCATGTTCATAAGGTTTCAGATGAGTTCCGAGGTTCAAAAACATGTTTTGACGGTTGTTGATGTTGGTGTGGCCGCTTTAGCGGCCATTTGACCAACTACTAAAGGGACCATATTACCACTTTAGCGGTATTTTTACCTTCTGATCAAACTTCTTTAGCATTCAAAGTGTTGCTTTAGCGGACATCGCAAAGTATTAGACCCAGACCGAACCTATTTTTAATTTTTAACATTTTTGGAGCTAGAAAGCTACGATTTTGATGTTTCTCGATGAGTTTTCCTTTTTATAATCAATATCTATGTGATTATATCTTCATATTTCTCATTTTCTAAGATTACACATTTTGTTTTTTATAATTTTCGGCTAATATTATGAGTCAAAACTCTTTTTCTGTCATTGTTGGAGCTTGGAGCATGGGAAATTGTGGAAAATTATCCTTTGAGGCTAAGGTAAAATAATTCAACAGCTCTTGATTATTTTCCATTCTTTTACCCCATAAAGTTCCTCTCTTTTCCTTGTAAATTTCTAGTAATTAGTTTTTGAATTTCTTAACTTTGTGGGTTGATTTTGGCCTCTCTCCGAGCTCTATTTATGCTCAATGTTTGAGCACGCATTCATTTTCCTTTGAGGGACCTCTTGACAGATTCAATTTTGGATTTCGTATTTAGCCTTGTGGGCCCGTTCTTGACCTAAATTGTGTCCCAACCCTTAATATAGCAATATGAGTCTTGTTTTATTCCTTATGACACGTAGATTACTATTCTTATAGCATGGTGGTATTTATAGATTTTAGAGCAAAGACATATGATTTACAGATGATTCAAGGACTTGTGCTTCAATATCGAGGTAGGCTTTTGTCTATTTTTGTTCGCAAGATGGTGTATTATATATATATATATATATATATATATATATATATTGTTGTTAGATAGAGATTTTAGGATATATCAAAGGGCCCGAGGCTGTGATAATGATATTTGTTAGATTCTAGGAAAATGTTTTCTCCTTATAAAGGAAGTAGCCATAGTCTTTGGACTCTTAGATTCTTATAAATGTATATTTTGGATAGACTCGGTACATTAATGCTTACTTACTGGTACGATTCTAACTAGATCTTGGCTTTTCTACTGTTTTTCCTAAAAAGGGATTTATTTCCACTTTTCACATTTAAACAGAGTCTTCCATAACAGAAATCGTACCACCTTAATGGATCATTTATGAGCTCTTGAGACTAAAATGGTATTTTAAAGATTTGACCAAGACAGTACCATTTGTGTAAGGGGGTGCGGATTAGGTGCGTAGTTTCAACTAGATAATAAATACGTAGGTATTTATTTTTATACTGAATATTATTGATTGGAATAATTTTCATTTTTATCTTCTTGACTTAAGATGTTTTATTAATTCATATTCTAGATTAGATATTATTGTGATTAAATTATCTAGTGTTTTAGGATCCTTGTTAGTAATATGTAATCTTTTATATTCTTGGTATAGACTATATAGTTGAGTTTCTATTTCTTTTAATGATTTATTCTTTTCGTAAGATGTATCCATTAATTTATTTAGTTTATTATTTTATCCTGTGGTATTTGCAGAGTTACAAATTTTTGTATAATAATTTATCCTGTCTGTACTGTAGTATATATCTAATTCTAGATTTTCTATGTCATTTATTATCTTGTGTTGTTCTTCTCGTAGTGAGTTTTTTAAATCATCTAAACTATCACATGTACTTTTTTCTAAATTTTTTATGGTTTTTTCTATCCATATTAACTTTTCTTTTAAATTCTCCATTATTTCTTTAATTCGATTTTTATAATTAATTTCATCATTTAGGTTATTTTGGTTTTCCCTAGTTTTTCTTATATATTCTAACATCCACAGTCTTGATCTGAATAATATCCTTCTGGGTAAATGTCTTCGTATATCTGTTCTAACGCATTTATTGTTTCAATTTCGTAGTTTATTACTTCTTCTAATATTATTTTCTTAATATCTTTAATTTCTATGTCTTTAAGTATATATAAGATTAAAACCTTAAGGTAGTCTAAATGGTCTATTTTCTAAAATTGATATTTTATATCTTTATTTTCCATGTATTGTCTATATTTTTCATCTGTTTTTCTAGTAACTGTATGTTTCTCATATTTTTTTCTAAAAATTCTATGTAATTTATCATGCTAAGTATTTGTAAGAGTAGTTAGGTATGTGTGGTATATAATTTACTCTAGTCATGTAATATCTACCAAATGCTTTTTCTAATATGATTTTTCTTATATCTACTACTTTTATATCTTTAAGTGCATACAAAATAAGTATTTTAAATTTATCTACCATCACATCAGATAAATAATTATCCATTTTCATAAAATTGCTTTTTTCAAAATATTCCCTTCAACCATGTACATAACAAAATATAGTCATCTCAGATTACTATATACTAGATTATTCTTAAATAACATGTTCTTCGGTCACTATTAGCATGGTAATCTAGATACTTTTTCCTTAAACAACGCCTCTACTCTGGTTACTCCCCACCACGGCTTCTTGCCTTATTGGTTTCACCTTTAGGATGGCATAGTTCTTAGGGGTCTTTCTCCGTTTCCGCTTTGCTAATAAACTTCTTAACATATTATTTTTCGAATAATTCTACCATAAAGTAACTAACATGAATTTATTTTATCATATCATGATTGTTGGGAATTATGAATTTAGCTATTCATAATCATAAATAAATATACCTGTTCTGGTAGGTTTGATATTTCTGGGCTTTGTTCCTCCATAGATTTTTCCATTGATATATACCTGTTTTTTAATTAACTGAGCAAAATATTTTTTGTGGATTTGAGAGAATGTTTGCTTCAACGCATGAAGGCTTTTAATACCAATACTTATTAACTGAGAGAGATTATGAACCTTTTTACTCTTTGATACTAATATAGTCCTGGAGTTGATCTCTGGCAATAGATTTACAGACTTACACTCTATCACACCCTTTTTTTCGCCCAAGGATCGAGTCAAAGGATTTCTCCAATTAAAGTGACGATTTTGAATTGGGATTATTTTATCACTTTTAGAGTAACCACTTGGAATTGAGTTGTGGTATTCCAAGTCACCTTTTGAATCCTTAATCAAAAGGAAATGACTTTTTATTATGGTCTGCAAAAATAGAAGATCGAGTAAGGAATTCTATTGACCGAGTGAAAGGTGTGAGGCACATCTCAAGTCCCGTGGTTCTAGCATGGTCGGTTTTATTGACTTATTTTGACTTACCTATTTTGTCAAATTATGTTTGAAGGCCTTGATTTGCTTATTTTTTAAAATACTAAAAACTTATTTATTATCCTATATTAAATAAATTAGCGAAAGCTAATTTTAGAAAAATATTTTTTAAGGTGCATTATTGCATCCTTGAACTTTAAAGTGTCTTAGAAAGATGCGTATGCCGCATTCTTAATCGAGACAAAATTTTTAAACGTGCATAAATTTGTTTAGTGTTAGAGGTGTTGGTTTGTCGCTCTTAAACTTGAAAACAATTTCATCTTTTCGAAATTCCATTTAAATTTAATAATAACCTTTAAGGAAAATTCATTTGAAATGGTCAATTAATTAAACAAATAATTATTAAGCTTTGTTAATGATAATAAAAATAAAATAAATAATAATAATAATAATAAATAATAATAATAATTATAATTATAATAATAATACAAATACACAAAGCTAACCATATTATTTCTAATTTTATTATAATTCCCAATTTTCATTCTCTTTAATTTTATTTATCCCACATCACAAATTTTGTTCCGAATCAAAGTACAAAATAGTAGTAGATTATACAAAATTTTATTTTTTAAATATCTATGGAATAGCCAATACAAATTTCATTACACATAAGTCTCAACATACTTTAAATGAACTCAAAAAAACCTTAGAACACAAAAACAAACTGATAAAAAGAAATACGTAACTTTACGGTCCCTTTGAAATGGCCACTGTTTATTTGTACAAAAAGAAAACCTCCATGTGTGACCCTTTTCCTTCTTATTCATGCAAGTAAATCTATTACCCATTTCTCACAATTCAACTTTGAGAACAAAACCCAGATGTTAAAATTCCTTTTTTTTAACAAAACACAAAGTTTGGAACTCAACTTTAAACAAAATCCAGAAATGAAAACAAAATTTTGAACAAAACACACAAATTAAAATTCAAATAAAACCAGATTTGGGAAATATTTTAATCCAAAAGAACTGCAAAATCATCAAAAAGTAAAGTTGTACATATGCTTTAGAAAAACGAAAAAAAATAATGGCATTGACATGGAGTTCGTCGGTGGATCCGTGTGACGGGACGGGATTGACGGATTTTGGGTAGTTACCAGCGAGATTTGGAGAAAGGAAAAGGGAGCGGAACTAGCTGTTGTTCCGGTTGGTGGTTTGCCGATGTCAGAGAAGAGGAAAGGGGAGAGAAGGGAGCATCACCGGCGGTGGGGTACGCTGATTGGTGGTGCCGGTATCGGGGAAAGGAGAGAGGGGCCGTATCCGACATTTAGTTGCCGATTTTAGCGGTTTTCTGGTGGTTTCTTGCCGGTGATGAGTTTTACGATGGTTTTCCAACAAAGAAAGGTTGGATCTAGTGGTTCAGGTCCGTTTGGTTGTCTGAGAAAATGACAATTCCGATGAAAATTCACCGAAAAAATTTGATCGTCCCTTTTTTTCTATTTTCCCATTGTTTTTCCCCTTCTCATTCTTCTACTAATTTTTGCTATTTAATCATATACACTGTGTAACAATACATGGAACAAAAGAATAAAATTTATGAATATGTGAATTTGTGGATGCGTGTATATCAATGAATGTATATGTGAATTCATGTGAATATGATTGTGAATGGTGTGTGATATGTGTACAATTCTGTAGGGAGAAAATGGAGTATGTGCGCGTGCATAGTCCGTATATTCACTTTTCTGCTCTTTCTTTTGTTCCGAATTTAAACCAAATAATATTAACACACATTATTCAAATTTTAATACATTTACTAAATAACTATAAACATTTAGATTTATAGTATAATATGTGATGTGACAATAAAAGTTCACATAATCAATATAATCATTAACATAAATTTGAACATCATACAGGTTTACTTTAAAAATTCATAAAGTGGATGATACAAAGTAGAATAAGAACTTGTTGATAAGTAAATTAGAAGACTCAAATTTCATCACCAAAAATTTAAACAAGAATTTCAACTTCAACTTTCTTTTTTTTCTCACCTTTTTGTCAGATATTTTTTGTTGTTCTCTTGTTTCCTCACTTTTTCCTCTCTGTTTTTCTCTATTATCTAATATAAGTGTGATAGTCAAGGTAGGCAGAATCATATGTATCATTTTTCTGTCGGGGGTAAGAAGTCCTTAAATAGGGGGATTTGGGGGAGTAGTTTAGGTAGTTTTAGGATTCAAATTTTGAATTTTTTTAATTACTATTAATTATAATAATAATATTTAATAAGTTAAAATATAAAATATATAAAATAAATAATAATGATAATAATATAAATAAAAAAATATTAATTAATTATTTTTTACATTTAAGAAAATATAATAAAAGATTATAAATAAATATAATTAAAAGAATAATAAAACTACTAGCCTATTTATTAAAAATATATATTTTTGAATTATCATATTATTTTAAAAATGAAAAATGAAAAAAATAAAATAAAATATATAAAAAAATATAACTTTATTTATTATTATTTTTATTTATTTCAACCAAAACGTATTAAAAATAAAATAAATGCTAAGATAAATATTGGACAAAAATAAAATATTTAATGCCGAAAAATAGGTTAAAACTCGGGGAGGGTCAAAAATCACGTGTCAATATTTTGCCCCTCTTTGTGTGGAATCTCGAACAGTTTTAATACAAAGAAGTAGACAAGATATAATTTTTTATCCTCCAATCATTCAAAAGGTGAGGATAAAATAAAATACAAGAAAAGATGTGACCGAGTCCTGGTTTTGGACCGCTTAAATATCCCGGGTTATAAGGGTATCAGGTCACGTGTAGTTCAAATGTAAAAAGGTAAGAGAAAGAGTTAAAGGTCGAGTGAAGTTTCGTCAAGTTTTCGATTCACAAATTTCGCTTTTTACTTCCAAATGACTAACAAAAATAAAAAATGAAAAATACAAATGAAAGATGCAATTTCTCTAGAATCTTGATTTGGACTTGAAAATCTTCACCCTATTCTTCAGGCGGGCTCCTGAACTTGCAACTGATAATGTTCACCCTATTCTTCAGGTGGGCTCCTGAACTTACAATTGATAATGTTCACCCTATTCTTCAGGCAGTCTCTTGAACTTGCAACGGATAATTTTTACCCTATTATTCAGGCGGGCTCCTGGCTTGTGTTTTCTTCACCCTATTCTTCAGGAGGGCTCCTGAACTTACTTTTTTTTCACTTTATTCTTCAGGCGGGCTCCTAGACTTACTTTTTCTTCACCCTGTTCTTCAAGCGGGCTCCTGGACTCACGTTATTTTTACCCTGTTCTTCAGGCGGGCTCCAGGACTTACTTTTCTTCACCTTGTTCTTCAGGCAGGCTCCTGGACTCAAAATAAAAGGTGAAAGAGAAAAGAAAAGTCCCATTATCCAAGAGGGTCCTAAGCAGAAAGTAAAATTCAATAAACACGAACAAAATCTTTGCCCTAGTTTGTACTAGAAAATTTTGTGAGTGTCATTAGATCACAACCTTTGAAAAATATAGTAAAGAGGGTGAATCAAGGCCCTATTAAAGAAATGCGTCGCTTCAGAGTTAAACTAATGACCAAAATTAGGAAGTGTGTCTCCAGGGGTTAAATGAAATGATTCAACTAGAAAGTACATCTACACCTTCTAGAAATCTAGGGGAATGACTCGACTAAAAGGTACATCTTATAGGAATCAAGGGGAATGACTCGACTAAAAGGTACATCTTATAGGAATCAATGGGAATGACTCGACTAAAAGGTACGTCTTATAGGAATCAAGGAGAATGACTCGACGAAAAGGTACGTCTTATAGGAATCAATGGGAATGACTCGACTAAAAGGTACATCTACTAGGAATCAAGGAGAATGACTCGACTAAGTGGTACGTCTTCTAGGAATCAAAAGGAATGACTCAACTAAAAGGTACGTCTTATAGGAATCAAGGTGAATGACTCGACTAAAAGGTACGTCTTATAGTAATCAAGGGGAATGACTCGACTAAAAGGTACATCTTATAGGAATCAAGGGGAATGACTCGATTAAAAGGTATGTCTTCTAAAAATCAAGGGGAATGACTCTACTAAAAGGTACGTTTTCTAGGAATCAACGTTCAATTTAAGAAGTATATCTCCTAGCAATTGAAAATTGAAATATCTGGACAAAGAAGTATGTCTCCGAGGGATTTAGGATGATGAATTTTTACCATATTTTGATTATCAAACATGTGCAGCAATATTGCTTCCTGCATTTGCGGAAATGAGGCATTGCATCCCTTGATATTTATGCTATGAAGTTCTTGATTTGAAGGTAACATGTTTCCTGTTTTATCAAAGAAAACTTGTGAGTTCAAAAACATGGTGGCAGGTTTGTGGCTTTAGCTTCCGTGGCTATCACTCTTGCTCTCATTACATTTAACCTCGCTTCCAACCATTAGCATTTATCACCGACTTACTGCATCATTGACCCAAACTCAGATTATTAGATGTGACTCTGAAACAAACACAGTATCTCTGTTTTGTCATGCTTCTTAAATAAACCCTTTGAATTTTGGTATTTCCATGAGTTCCCAGACTCGTCTATTGGAAAAACTTTCTGCATGTCTTATTTCGGCTCACAATCATGTCTCTTTCATGTGTTGGCTTTTTATCTTGCTTTGTACAATTGCAAAAGTTGGCAGCAAGTTTTGAGATCCTTTCTCACTTGTTTTGACATGGACTTGACTCAAGGCCATGAGAAAAAATGACAATGATTTTCCATTTGAATAACTGACTCACGAAAACAAAATGGAAATATAAAGAAGGATGAAAGACAATGAATGTCCCTTTCTAAAAATAGGAAAAAGAAAAATTTATCTGAAATTGATAGTCAACTCTAATGATTATGACATCCATTTTGAATTAAAGAACCTGATCTTATCACACCAATCATTATAAACTTTTGTCCACTTATTAAACTTGAAATTGATCCAATCTTGAACTTGTTCTTTCTGTATTATAATTCTCCTTCCGCTAGTGACACCTCAATGGGTTTTTTGCCAATGAGCCTGTCTTATTTTCATTTCTTTCTCAACTCACAGTCGCCTTATGGTGCCCATAGGGGTTTTCACCAATAAGACTCTCTTATTTTCATTATATATATATATATATAAGAAAAATATTACCCAAAATATGAAATATCATGCACCCATAACATGTTTAGCCTCGACATTCTCAAAGATTGATCTGAAGGTCTTTCTTTAGTTGTAACTTGGCTTTTGGAATGGGTTACGAATAAAGGGTGACATGAGGCTAAAAAATTTACATAACATTGGGTGAAGCATACAACTTTTGGAATCGACTCTTTTAAGATAATAAACTTTTGCCCCAGTTGCATTTCATTCTGGGAAATTTGAATTTTCTTTTGGTTGGACCAAACCCCAGAGTAGGGTTGCCTATGTATCTCACCCTCGAGAGGGGAGAATCAGGTCACACGTAGTTTCGATAACTTGTTCTTTTGCTTGATTCTATTTTTTCAGTTGTTAGTGACTCTTTTTCTCTTTTCATTCTTTTTGCCACATTTTTCTTCACTTTGTTGTTTAAACTTTTCTGACTCTAGTATTTTACTCGACACTTTTCTTTCAAGATTTGCTGACTCTATCTTGATTCTAAAATAGGGGTAATAAAGAAAATAAGACTAAAGCTCAAATTAGGTAAACAAAGGATGACACAATGTTTGGATAGTAGAATAAAATGTCTTCATCATATCAGTCCTTGAAAATGCAAGTACATATCATGCAATATGAAAGTGAAAGATGAAGATCATTCGTGACATGTTTTACAGCACTAACTTTAACTGAGCATCTGTTTTACTTCTTTTTCTACACTTGTCAAATATACAACTCCTCCTTTGTTGTACATTCCTCACATCGAATGATTCATGCTTCCATGGAACTGATTTTCTCTCTGTTTCTCTTGATATAGGATTGTTCATCCACTGTCTAACTTAATTGAGATATGTCTTTCAATTGATGACCAAGTTATTCTTGTAATTCTCAACATAATTGCCTTGATTTTATAGAAGGCTTCAACTTGATCCCCAAATACCTCAACACTATACCTATTTTCTCAGATGCTCTTTTTTTTCTAACTTTAGCTCTCTGATTCAATGTTTCATGATTAACCTGGATTTTAAGATCCAGCTGAAAATTTTGCAGGCATGTCATAACACTAGAATTGACATAAAATGTATTGTGTAGAGAAGATAAACAAACAACTTAAAAAAGGACAAACCAACAAGGACACCACATTTTATTAAAAGAAAATATAGAAGGGTTTAAACGAGAACGACATACAGACAAAACAAAATAGATTCCAAACTACAATCCTGAAATAATTCGTAAAACAGAAAGAAAAACAAAACAAACTACTAACAATCCTTCCAAGTAAGGAAAGGATTGACTTCCCAATTATTGAGATTGACATCTTAGCCATTGGTTTGAATATCAGCATGACTAGAACTTCTACCACTATCCAACACATTTCCTTCAACAAATAAATTCTGGACCCTCATGCTTAACTTATTGTTTTCCATGTATTGTGTATTATCGTGTGTTGGTGAAAGATTCCTTGTGACACTCGTAGTGTCAATGTTTTGCACTACAATAAATTTTTCTTGAATCATCATTTCTATTTCTCTTTTCAAACTGCGACAATCCACAATACTGTGACCCTGAATATCAAAATGATATGCACATCGTACATGAGGATCAAAATTTCTTGAATGTGGATCAGGAGTACACTCAAGGAGAGGAGTGATCATGCCTGAATCTCTTAATCTCTGGAATAAACTGGCATACGACTCCACAATTGGTGTAAAATTATCGTTTGATTTCTCTTCTTTGCAAACTCTGGCCTAAATTGAAACTTGGACATAGAAGTTCCTTGATAAATGTGTGGGGGTCTAGGACGATGTTAAGGGATCGGTGTATGCCATTGTGGATAAGAAAATGGATAAGCATACAACTGTGCAGTGTTCGAAGGATAATCACGAAGTGGAATAAAATATCTTAGATTTTGCAAAGAGGAACCTTATTGCAGGTAAGCATATGGATTTGATGTGTAAGCTCGGGATTGAGACTGATAATATTGCTGAGTTAGACCTCTCGAGATCTGTTTTGCCCCTAGAACAACAATAGGTATATTTTTCTTTTTCTTCCCTCCAGTCCCTCTCAACTGATGGTAATATTGTCCCAAGTGTTTTATAAAATTCTCGTACCCATCATGTTCCTCAAATTCTGATACCTCAAAGTTAAGAGGGGGGTTAACACTTAAAGTCATGCTCCAATCTTTATATGTAACACCTTCATAATTCGCAATTTCCTGAGAATTTTTCATAGCCTTTTCTGTGCTCTTCATTTTCCTAGCCATTTTCTCTTGCTCTTCTGCCATGTCAGACTTCTTAGTAAGAAATTTTGGTGGTCCAATTAACATAGATGTGGGCTCGGGAGTATAATAGTGATCATCAAGGGTGTTGAATATCGACTCTCTAGCAAATTGGGGAAGCAAAATCGTCGGACGAAAAGCCAAGGTGGAAACTCCAGTAGAGGGTTGAGCAACAGAAGCAGAGACTATAGGCGGTGCTATTGATGTGGTAGATTTATACTGAAGATCTAGAGAATGAGTGATGGAAACATTGAGTCTTTTGGCTTGGAGTAGATTCTTAGGCATGTTGTGACGCATAACTGACAGCAGAAAACTGTCCTTGCAATTTTGGTGAAAAACTCAAGGTATTTGTAGGGTCAATAGTGGAAAATGGAGGAGGAGGCAGCCCACTGGCCCAAGCTCGATACATTTCCATCATTTGTTGCCTCAAACACACAATCTCTTGCTTTAAAATCTCATTTTCTTGACTCTTTGTCTGATCCATGATGTCTCATCTATATTCTTGCTGAACATGACTCTCTTCCCTGGACCTGATGTAATATGGAGGACCAGCCAAAATACCACAAACCAACCACTTAAACTAACTGTAGTAAATAACAAAGGAGTTAGAATGCAACACTTTTTCAAAACTCTTTACTTTTATCTTCTTTTTGAAAAGGTCACCGAACACTAGAAGGGCGCCTACATATCTCACCAAGGTGAGAATCAGGTGTGTGTAGTTCATGAAAATTGATGCATATCAAGGTCACACAATCACCAAATCATGTAATAAGATGTGGGGGACTGAACCTCCCAAATAAATGATATTAATAAGGGGGACTCAAACCACCCAATCATATAGACCCTCACATCGACAACTGCGGTTTCCAGTGTGGGTCCTTCGGGACCACCACTTTCATCACTCAACTACACAACCCTCATTAAAGCGTAATTAATAACATTTATCACAAAATCCTATTCATTGAACCACAATACACATTTAGGCATACATTGTTGGCATCATTATACCAACTACACTTGCAAGGTAACATCAACATGCTGCACCAATTATCTTCACTTAGGGGAATTCACAACCCACTTGGTTCAATTTTTTATTAGCTTAGGGAATTACACAAACCCATACGGTTCAGTTCAAAATCATAATGCAATAGTTCAAGAATAGTTCAATTCCAACATATCTCATAATTGAAAAAAATTCACAATATGGGGCGGGGGTCATAACCACTTCAAATGTTAAAAGTTTGGGAAATCATGATCCCTAGTTCGTTCACCATTCCCATGGATCAAATTGACTTTAAACCCATAATTTAAATTTAACCTATGCAGGGACAAACATGAAACATCACATAAACAATAGTTGTACAAAAACCCTCAACCTATGTATTCAAAATCAACATCAATACCTCATGAACAATACTTACAAATATATGCTTTTATCAAATTAACAATAATGAAAGAGTAACATTCCTGAAATACCAACTTTCACAAAAATAATTCAACCCTTAAGCCCTTGGATGACCTACTTCTTAGAAACCCTAAGTATGTCTTCTTGAGAGAATTTAAGAGACCTTTGGAAGTTTTTGAGTACGTTAAGGATGATATATACCCCCCTCCTTAAGTGCTTTATGGACATAGGGTTTTAATTGGGCAAGGAGGGAATTGTCCAAAGTGCCCTCAAAATAAAAGCTAAAATATAGTCGTTAATTAAAATGAGTCACTATACAACTCATCACCCTGAGTAGTAGCCAAGATAGTTCTCAGGACACACACACTAGTGACCCTATGACTCAATTGGTACAACTCATAATGGGACCCTACGACTCATAGGATCCAGTCGTAATCAACACATAACCTATTTGGGTAAACACTGGACATCTTATGATTTGCACTGAATGACTCGTAACAAGTCCTTATGACTCATAGTGAGTCACTCGTACTCAAGAAGAACTTAGCCACTTGCTCTCTGATTTGGTTATGACTTGGGTCCATTGGACCCTTCAAGACTCCCTATGTTTTTTATCTCTAAGTCATACTCAGGATAGCAACTCAATCACCATTCACTGGACACCTTACGACTAGATTCACATGACCCATAAAGACACCCTACGACTCGTTGGGTGAGTCATAGTCATAACAGTAAGGATAAAATTTCAGAAATTTTCCAGGACCAAAAACCTAGGGCATTACATAATCCCCTCCGTAGGATCATTCATCCTCTAATGAAAAAATAAGGCATTTATTAGCACGATTATCCAGAATAGGGAATTACAATGGATACTTGGACTTTACATCATCCTCGGCTTCCCAAGTATCTTCCTTAACCTTTTGGTTCCTCCAAAGAACGTTTACCGAAGCCACATCCTTAGTCCACAACCGATGGGTTTTCAAGGACCAAAAACCCAGGGAATTACACAACATCATCATCACGGCTTATGGCCCACATACGTATCCGGAACACATATCATTAATCATATTTGTAAGCCATCTTGTATCAATACGCCATAGTATAACTACCAGGCACAATATATTTATAAGCCATAAGACATAATTATAATCATGTCACATCTAGGAGGCATAATATTAAAAGGTGTCTCTCATCTAGGAGACATAATATCAATAAGCATCTCTTGTCTAGGAGGCAGACTATCAATAAGCATCTTTCATCCAGGAGGCATATTATCAAAAAACATCTCTCATCCAGGATGCATAATATCAATAAGAATCTCATAGCTAGGAGGAATAATATCAATAAACATCTCTCATCCAGGATGCATAATATCAATAAGCATCTCTCATCTAGTCGGCATAATATCATAATCATCTCATATCTAAGAGGCATAATACAATAAGCATCTCTCATCTAGAAGGCATGATATCAATAAGTATCTCTCATCTAGGAGTCATAATATCAATAAGCATCTCACATCTAGGAGGCATAATATATCACTAGGCTATAAATCATAACTATGAGGCATATCACATCTATAAGGCATCTTATATTTATAAGTCATATAGCATAACTATGAGAAGTATCATCTCTATAGGCCAAACATCACATCTATAAGGAATATAATGGCCAAGAGACATTAATCATTATCCAGGGAAATACCAACATGACTTACAAAGTCATAAAGTGACCATACACAAAAGGCTTCCTAGTCTCAACTATGCCTAACATCCGTAAATAAGTCAACATGGGATAACACAAGTCTTGGCCTAAGGTGCGCCAGAAGGACCCACTCCTAATCCTCGAATTTCATACTTAAGCAATTTATGAATTAGACTAGGCTAAAGTATCTAATTTAACTTCTTGATGATATATAAGCCATAATCATCCCTAAGATAGGTAACCCACCTAGAAACATGAGCAATTAAATTAACTCTTTCTAAATTATGATTTTAAGATCACTAGAATGGTCCAAATAAGGTTAATCATACTAACCATACTTCTAATGCTTAAACCATATCCCAAACCTAGCTTTATATCATATATTCTATGAATAGGTTAAATCTAAGGAGAAGGCAATAGGATTCTACAAGGGTAATAGACATTGCTTCTTTCAGGTCAAAAACCCTCATCTAGATTCAAAACTTCAAAAATCAAGATTAAGTTATTCTACCCAATATCAATTTTAACTTTCACATCCACATCTATATAGCATGCATCATCTTACGAAGAAGAGTAGACAGAAGCCTACCTCGAATTCGAACCTCAAATCCTTAAATCATTCACCAAACATCCATTTTCACTTCACAATCCCAAAATGCAATCACGCTATCAAAATTGTAATCTACACATCAATAAGAGAACAATGATACCCATGTTGCACCATTGTGCTTCGGGTCCAAAAATGACATAAAAAACCCCAAGTGAGTGGTACTTAAGAAAATCACGTTTCCAAGGTCAACCCAATATTCATACATGATCAAGGAATCATAACCCTTAAGAATGGGTGATAACCAAGCTAAATTGGGGCTAAAATTAAGTCCTCAAGCTATTTGGGGTTTTAGTGAAGAACTAAGAAAATTTACTAATTAAAGGGTGGAATCTTAACTTAATTCCAATAATAATCACAAAAATAGATGTTAAAGAAGCTCCCAAGTAACCCATAAGACTCAATTTTGAGTTATCATACTCATTAGGGCTTTTGTCTCTCGAGACATGAGTGTAAATAGGAAATTTCACGACGTAGGGGGTCTATTTATACCCCCTTCAGTTGTTCATGTGTCGCAATCGTACAACCTAGCAGCATAATCAAATATGGCTATCGCTATACTTCTTTGTGCGATCTCACTATCTTTTAAACATCATGTACGACCGTGGGCAACACTAGATGACAACTGAAGTTTGGAAAAATTCCAAGTTTTTACTAAGGCCTCAAGATTCATTTGGAATCTGATATACGCAAATGAACTATGTAACTACACTAAATTCGACATTTCGGATGCAATGGAAAAGTTGGATTTTCCATCCGAGGTTATTTTGACCAAATGTGGGTCCCACACCCATATTTTCAACTTTCCAACTTTCCAACCAATAAGTCAAAATGAGCTAGGGTGTCTCGGGACCCAAACCAAAGGTCTACCTAGCCTAAAATTGATATTTTAGAGCTAATGGCGCAGTCGAGATTTGCATCTAAGATTATTTTACTGAATTTTTCACTCGGTGATTTTTTGGAACTAGAGAAGACTTCTAAATAGAGAATTAGCTCTAAAAATCAAACGAACTGCTAGGTAACCGAATTGTCAGTCCCAGCAAGTCATAAATGAGTTAGGGAAGCTATGAGAAAGCTCTAACAATGAAAATAAGCATAAATATGAAAAATGACCTGGAGGATCATTTCAATATCCACTACTCAAAGGACTTTCATCCCCGAAAGTCAATAGATTGAAAGATCTCGAAAGCTCGAAAGGATGAGGTACTGGGCCTACATGCTCCAAGCATGACTTCCCAAATAACCTTCAAGAAGAGAGAACACTTCCATGGGATTTTACCACAAGTATCCCTTTTACAACCATCTCTTTCACTTCAATCCCAAACAGCCAAAACTCAACTTCAACCACCAACTGGCCTCCAACTAAACCCAAAAAGAATGATGTATGCAAATTTGAACCACCAGACACTGATACCATCTCGATACAAGTACAATCCATCAAAGGCTAATCCAAGCCTAAAATTAAACCAAGGCATGAGTCATACAACCGACTCCAAATCTAAATCTAACCTTCCTATAGCATTCCACATTTGTAGCTACTCAAAACCAGAAGAGAAATCACCTAAGTCTTGTCTACATAATCTCATCACAGAGAACTCAAAGAACTAAAACTAATACACCAAAAGTCCACACGATAAACCTAAGAATAAGCCTATAAGGCGCTGTTTAGGCATATAATGGAGATAACCAAGGAATGCAATCTATGCCAATTCTACAACTAGTCTAAATGGTAATCAAATTGAAATCTAAAGGGTCAAGGAATAACTACTCATCACTGAATGATACGCTCTAGAATATCCCATTAACCAAGAATGAAACCATATTGAATCCATCTCAAGTATATTACTCCCACTGACATATCATAAAAAATTCTTAAATAATACTAAAGACCCTTGGTCAAAGCTAAAGGAACAAGTACCACATCCATGGGCTATCATATGAACACTTAACAACTATAATCCAACCGAAGTCGAGAAGACCGAATAGGTGACCACGAAGTAGGCTTAACCATCCTTTAAGTGCAACCCGAACTAAGATGAATCTAAAATAAAATTGTACTCAACCTCTACAACTCCAAGTTGAAATCTCAATATTAAGGTTGAATCGCTCGATCTCAACTACCCAAACCTAACATGAAGATAGGTAGGCATTCATACTCTAACTCTATTATAACTTCCAAATCGCTATTCCAAGACATCAACTCCAAACTGATCCAATAAGTCTATATTAATGTTAACTACTCAAATCAACTTTAGTATTTAAATTTGATATATCCCAGCTAGATCATACCAAGATAAAATCAAAACATAGCAGAAGAACAAAATCATCATAGGATAAACCATTGACTGAAATACAAACAACCAACACTATATCATCTAGAGGGAACAAAATGTATCCACTAAACAGAAATTATGTTGAAGGATAAATCACCGGCTGATAAATGTAAATAACCCACTCCATAACTGCTGGAGGGCATGAACTACCAAAACATACTCAAGGACTCAAAAAGGCCACAAATTATACAAGTAATAGAAAAACTCCAACAACTCAGAGACACACAACTTTAGCCAGAAGCTAACCAGTCCATTACTCTACCTCTGCAAAGAATAGTCATAGGCACATATCATCGAGGAGAAATACTTCACTAAGCTTAATTAAGTCGAACAACTCTAAAATGGGGATTTCCTAAATCGGCCCAAGTAGGACAATCATAACTCGACCATTCCATGAAACACATCATCAAGGAGAAAATACCAAACTCAACACTAATGCCAAGGTCAAAACCACCCCTAGAAAATTAACCAAACAACTTAAGATGAAGAACTTCTGATTTGCCAACTCAAGAAGCGATCACAAAAAAGACCACCCATCTCTAACTCTCTAACTTCACTTTAGACAAGCACCATATCACGATAGTAAAAGAGCATCCAATCTCCACAGCAACAATAAGGGAAACCTATCACAAGGACACGAGATAAACCGATCTAGGAGTTGAATCTAGGATATCTCAATATCAATATATAACTACGATTGGGCGATGAACTAGCCACAAACTAAATAACAAATCCAAAATTGGTCAAGTTAAAAAATGAGTTATATATAAGGAATGGCCTAACACGACCCAAACGAGGGCCTTGTCGTGTCCGGCATCTTAAATCCAACTAGGACTAGAGACCACCCTCAATAACCAACCATAACTGCACTGCACCCTAAGTCAGATGAATTCTGAACATATGACAAGATAAATAAATAATAATTCAAAGGTATTAAATAAAGTATATATCCATAATCCAACAACCTCAATCAAATATCCAATCGGTGCCAATACCAATACAAAGGTTGACACCAATACCGACACCGCCCATGACCATAGTAGTCTGACAAAGCCTCTAACGAGAATCAAGTAACATTCGGTCAGGATATGTCCTGACCATAGCCAAAACCAAAATCCAAGAAAAAAAAATAATGAAAAAGGTCCATAGCATAAAATGGAGTCTTCCAGAGTATAGAAACTCACTACTTCAATCTAACTCAAAGTTGTCCCTGAATCTAAGTCACAGAGTAGGAGGAATGGTAGCATAGTCGATTCTTGCATCGCATGGGGATATAGTACCTGAAGATGGTTAGCAGAGTGAACGCTAGCATGTACTCAAGGATTAAGATAAAATAATGTCATTATCCAAAATCAAATCAAAAAGCCATATGCAATTACACATATACATATATATCGTGTTAGGATAAGGAATCAGGTTTAGCATGTATTTAAATGCTTAACCTAGGTTGTGTATCTCTACCATCCTAAATGTCCATCCACAGGCAATATGGGTTCAGCTCCCCCTATTGAAAGGGCCTCGGTGGGTGTTAGCCACATGAACTAGAGAAAAAAATCTGAGATGAATAGTACATCTCCCAAAATATAAAGTGTGAAATCATGCACATGGTCACTATGACCAAACCTCACATCGGCAATCATGAGTTTCCAGTATTGGTTTACTCGGGACTTCCACCTTCCACGGCTTTGCTAACACATCCCTCTTTAAACCCATATTAAAACCAATTACTCATTTCAACCATTTACCAAGAAGTCTTTTGTTTAGGCATTAACCGTTGGTATCATTATACAAAAATTAGGGATTTCAAGTCTATCCTTTTATGCCATACCTAAACCATTAAACTAAGTTGACTCCAAAGTTTCCAGTTAAATCAAAACCATGGTCGTCAAGGCCTTTCCAAACCATTTAAAATCTACCAGTCGACTTTAGGTTCCATTACCATTTATGCAAAGCAAGGATATCAAGAGTAGTCAAACAATGTGACAAAATCCTTCTCATTGGCATTTTAGCCAATAGGTTGAGGGCATATAAGTTTCACAACCATAGCCAAGTAATTTAGGAAATCCATAATGCCCGAAATCCAATTACCATTTAACATGCATCCCATAATTAAAAAATCATACTAAAAGCATGAAAAAAATTCTAATTCAACCATGAACATCCAAAAACCCAAACCATTATTACAAATCATAACAATATCATGAAAATCATACATTAAAATGCATACCCTTTATAAAATAACAATTAAGGGGGGAGTAAAATGCCTTAGATACCAAGGAAGACGAAGACAAACCACCCTTGAAAGCTTGAATTGATTATCTTGATGAAACCCTAGCCTTATGCTTGGAAGAGAATTTAAGAGAGATTTTAGGAGTGCTTGATTGGAAATAATAGGTTAATGAAGTCCCAAAAGGTGTTTTAAGTCGTGGCCTCAAAGGGAGTTAAGAAGGGGAAATGTTCAAAAAGCCCCCAACTTAGAACTGTAAAAGACCACAGGTGGTTACGAGTCGATCCCGTGACTCATGCCACAACATACGACTCATACTATTGAGTCATCACCAATATAATAAGTTAGAAACTCATAAATTTCCCACCATACAAATCCTTAATCCCACTCATTACCAAACCATACGACTCATATGTTCTAGTTATAACCAAGATAGAATCCAAAGGGATTGACACTGGACAACATACGATTAAACTATACCACTCGAACCCTATCCTCACAACTCTTAGTGAGTCACTAATACTCAAAGTCAAGTCAAGTCACTAAGTCACATTTCATGAAGGGACCGACCAAACAAACTGTCACCACCCCTAACGACTCGTACCACCCAAATCATAACCATAGAAGAATCCCAACCACCACCCACTGGACTTCCTACAACTAGGGTCACCTGACCCGTACCCACACAATATGACTCTTATGGTGAGTCGTTACTAAGACAGTGAGTCCAAAACTCAAGAAATTTCCAAGGGCTAAAACCCAGGGTGTTTTATGGTCGATGCAAAAACATTTGCAACTCAAGAGGTAAGTCTAAGAATCTCAAACTTAAGAATGGGAAATATAACTAAATTTCCAACTCTAGGACCATATAGAACCACAGAAGGTCAACTTACCTTCGATTCTACAATTGACTCCACATTCAATCCAACACAGCCAACAAAACAAAAAATAATCAACCTTGCCTAGCTATAGGGAAGAAATCATTAAACCAGGCTAGAGCTGCTCAAGCCACCAAATAAGAACCACAAAGAATAGAATTCTATCTAGATAACACTAGTCTAAATAGCTACCCAATGGGGATCAATAATATCAAACAATGACAGAAATACCAATAGCCATATCAATATTAATATAATAAATAGGTGGTACCAAAATGAAAATCAATAGCAAGTAACACGCAAGGGCCACAATATGGCCAATGTGCCAAGATAAATGGAACTCGAACCCAAATGCTACACCCATAGGGAAAAAATATCAATATAGATCTACTCCATCCACTACTAAAAATTATAAACCATGGGGGTAGTCATACAATCATAAATAGAAAAACAAGGCACACAATAACCAATATGAACTCGTCAAGGCATACAATCATCAATGGGTATGAAAACCCCAATACACATAAATAAAAAAGGGCAAATGCATAAAATAAAAATACACCTATCATGTTGAGATCCCAATCACATGCTTGATGGATCTAAGAGAGAATAAATCTAAATGGGCCCAAACTCAGACCGTTTGATCGAATTATTAACTGAGGCGCCAGGTGCACTACCTCTAACAAAATATACCACAACATTATAAAGCTGATCTGAATAAGCTAAAAGGCTAGAAATCCCATACATGGGACACTCTTTAGACTAGTAACCATCTTGTCAAAACTAAAACAAGCTTATGGAATACTTCGAGGTGCCACATATTTTTATACAGAATATTCGCCATGGCTTGAAGACCCATACCAAAAAATTTATAAGGTCTAATGAGAACTCTACTTCTATTATCATCATGACTAATCTAAGGACCACTCAAAATCTGAAATACTACCTTCGTAGAGTGGTTGGGATGTAAGTGAAGTTGATCTCTATCGAAAGGATCCTCACTCACATATGAAATACCAATAGCACTATACTAATGGCATGGCCTCTTTCCACCACCTCCATAAGTTTCAATACTTTCCTCCCTATGGCCCTTGCATAATCAACTACCTAAGAGAAGGAAGAACCAGTTGTTATCAAGTGCTCCGATACCAAATGGAGTGACAATGTTGATCCTCTAATAAATCCATGTACCATATCCGGCTTAGAAGGATATAACATAGGAATATATTTGGCCAACTTAAGAAACTAAATATCATACATAAAAACTAGTAAAGAACCTTGACAAACACAAATAGATCCAACTCTGATCTAAGAACTACTTGATGAACCAAATGTCATCCTTGGTTGTGTGGGATCAGTAAAATGACCCGGATCATCAATGTTGAACCTCAAAGGGATGAAATGGTCACGGGTTCAACTAGAGCCTAAGTTATCCCCAAATCTTTTGACTTATGCCGAAGATCATCGATATTCATCTCTGACTCTCTAGTCTGGCGCTGTGCTTAAGCTTTGAAATCACGTATTGAATATAATTCATGCACTTTTAGTCCTTTTTCCTGTAAGTGAGCTAATAAACGTGATTAGCAAGTTTTCAGGTATAAATGATGCAGATTTCAGCATATTATGGATAACTTGACGCCCAAGGAAGCTTCACGAAAGAAGGAAGGGAAAGCTTGGACGCCAAGGACCAAAAGTGATGCATGGAATATCTGTCCCGGGCAAAAAAAACATTTCCAAAGACTTTGGGGATCAGCAGTAACTTATTAGGATTAGGATAATGATGCATTAACCTAGTAGGATTAGGTTAAGTAATGCAGTAGCCTAGTAGGAATAGGATATGGGTGTTATAAATACCCTATTTTGCTAGAGATTTTAATTCATTCTTGAGTTCCGAAAACAATTCTCTTTCAATTAATTACTTTCTCTTCATCTATTCAATTCTTAATTTCCACAACAAGAGAACCGCTATTCTAAAAGGGAATTCACGCCTAAACGCCATACCAAACCCTACTACACGTGAGATCTTTATTTTGGTATAATGATAAAGTCTATTATGATTTCCGTTGCACTCATGAATAGCTAAACTTCTCTGTTAGGGTTATGGAAGCCTTATGAGATACTATCTATTGCTATGAGTTTATGAATTCTTGATACGTATGCTGCTTATATCATTACTCTCTTCATCTTAATTGAATTCTTGTGGTTGCAAACATATAGAATACGCCAGTATAGCATTAACTTGTTCGAAAGAAAAGTTACATGTCTGGAAAAAAGAGAATGAAAAGGAAATAGGGCTACCAACCCCTGTTTAAAAGTTAGTGCCGTAACTGGATTAACCTCTTGAAGAATTCGTACCATTAGTATACGCTTTAAGCTCGAAAGAGTTAAAGTGATATAATCCTTGATGGTCGAAAGACACTAGGATTTACCATAGAATACGAATCTCTAGAAGCGCATGCATGTCTGAATTCCGCATAACTCATAGACAATAGATACGTAAAACTCATAAGGTGGACATAACCCTAACTTACAATTCTCATTGATTAAAACCTACCAAGCATTCCGTTTTTACTTTGCTATTTTATTTTTATTACTTAACGTCACGCTCCAATCCCCCCTTTTTTTCACAGAACTTTCACCAAAAGTCTACTAATCGTTGCATACTTAGTGACCGAGTATTCCCTGTGGGATTCGACACCCAACCTAGTTGGGTTCTATATTTGACAACGACCGCTTACACTCTTACGAGAGCTGTAGTTTGAGCGTTATCAAATTTTGGCGCCGTTGCCGGGGAATATGGTTGTCAACTAAGTTTGTGATAGTTACTAGACCCTTTGGTCAAAAGTTCTCAGATTTTACTTTTAGCTGTTATTTTTGTTCTATTCAGGTTCTATTGGTAGGATGGATGCACAACGTGACATTGATAGAAGGGAGGCTCAACAGGAGCAGGCTAGACTAGCTGCACTGGCAGCTGCTCAAGTGCATCAACAGAATATTGATAACCTAGGTCGGGCAACAAATCCTGATGATGAGGACCTAGGTGATGAGGAGCTACTGAATCCTAGGCGTACTGATGAAGTGGCGGCACCTATGCATAGGAGAGATCGTCAAGCTAGAATGAGACCTGACCGCCGAGCTATGCAGGCTCCTTTTGATGATGATGATGACGATCTGGATGGAGCTGGTGCTACAGGAGCTATTATTCCTCCGCCCTTGTCACCTGGAGCAAAGTTCAATGTCACCAGCACCATGATTCAACTATTGCAGCTCAAGGGATTATTTGGTGGACTTGCAGGCGATGATCCGAATATGCATCTGATCAACTTTATCTCTACATTCAAGTCATTCGACAATCCAGGCGTTGGACAGAATGCAATTCGGCTGTGCTTATTTCCATTGTCTCTATCTGGGGAGGCAACTCTATGGTTGAATGGGCTGACTCCTGATTCTATTACTAATTGGAGGCAACTGAAAGACGCTTTCCTAGAAAGATTCTTTCCGCCATCCAAGAGAGCACAGTTGAGAGATGAGATCAGCAATTTTCGACAGCTTTCAACTGAATCTCTCCACGAAACATGGGAGAGGTTCAAGAAGAAGCTTATGCGGTGCCCAAATCATCAGATGACCAACATCCACTTGATGGAGATATTATACAGGGCTTTGAACTCAGTGACTAAGCCAGTGGTTGATAATGCTGCAGATGGGTCATTCATGGACCTTACTTTTCTCGAGGAAAGTGATATGCTAGATCGTATGACAAAGCAGAGTAGAGCTTGGCATACCAGAGATTCTGAGGTAGCAAGCTCTACCGTATCTGTTGGCATGACTGCAGAGCAGAGACGTAGACAAGAGGAACGTGATCAAGATATGGCGCACATGAAAACATAGATGGATCTTCTTACAAAGCATCTATTATTAGGGAAGACTAAAAAAGTCAAAGCAGTTGCGTCAAAAGGAAGAGACGAATCCGATTCAGAGGAAGAAGCCAACTACTTGAATAATCAGAGGGGTTTCCGAGGCAATGCCCAAGGAAACCAAGGTCGGATCTATTATGATAAATCTGGATACAAGGACCGCGATCAAGGTAGTTAGAAAAACAATACCGACAGGAGTGGTTTGTATGTTCCTCCTGGAAGACGTGACGCCGCTGCATCTGGTTCTGGAAATATGTCCATGGAAGATATGATGGCTAAGCTGCTGAAAGGAGTAGAGGCAACCAGCACAGGAGTAATTGAGGTAATAAATGATCTGTCCTCAATGAAGCAATTGGTTGACTCGCATTCTACTGCAATAAAACAGCTGGAGCAACAATTGAGTCAATTATCAGCGGCATTCAACCAAAGAAAGGCCGGAACACTACCCAGCAATACGGTGCAAAACCCAAGGAACGACGGATCATGCATGGCTATTACTACCCGGAGCGGTAAAGTGTTGGAAAATCCATCCAAGGACAAGCAGGTGGTTGATGACATAGCGGATAATGTTATTGATATAGAATGTGAAGAGGCCGAAGAAGCTGAAGAGTGTGTTCATGACGTCACCCCTAGACGTTTGCAGCCTGAAAAGATTGATAGTTGGAAGCAAGGTAAAAAGAAAGTGGTGGAGAAAACAATTCCCCTTCCACCACCACCTTTTCCGCAGAGAATGAAGAAGAAAACTGATGATACCAGGTTCAGTAAATTCATGACTATGTTGAAGCAGCTGACTATTAATGTTCCTTTGGTGGAAGCGCTAGAGCAGATGCCCGGATACGCTAAATTCATGATGGACCTTTTAACAAAGAAGCGGGCAGTAAGCTATGAGCCGGCATATAATATTCATCATTGCAGTGCAATTGCCACAAGGTCCTTAGTACAGAAGAAGGCAGACCCTGGTTCTTTCACTATTCCTTGCATGGTTGGATCTATGAATTTTGCTAAGGCATTGTGCGATTTGGGAGCTAGCATCAATTTGATGCCACTATCCGTCTACAGAAATTTGGGGTTGGGCGACCCTACACCAACCAATATGCGGCTCGTGATGGCAGATAGGTCGGTAAAATGACCTGTGGGTATCTTGAATGATGTGTTGGTGAAGGTGTCTACCTTCATTTTTCCTTCAGACTTTGTGATTTTGGATTGCGAGGTGGATTCTGAAGTTCCTATAATCTTGGGACGTCCTTTCCTTGCAACAGGAAGTGTGCTTATTGACATGAGAGCTAATGAGCTTTTATTTCAGTTGAATGACGAAGTGGTTTGCTTTGATATATGCAAAGCAATGAAGCAGCCCAGCGATATGAATGTGTTCTCCGTAGCTGATGTTTATTATGAGGATAAGAAAGCATTATCTGTAGAGAAATAACTTACTGTTGAGCCATTGTCTGCTGCGCTGCTGAATGTTGAGCATGAGGACGATAAAGATTATAAAGAAACTATGTGTGCTCTAACAGAAATAGGGTCCTATTCTCATACTCCTAAGCAGCTGGACCGTGATCATAAGAATCAACCATCACCAACAACGAAGACTTCCATTGAAGAGCCCCCAGTGCTAGAATCGAAAGAGCTCCCCAATTATCTAAGGTATGCGTTCTTGGGAAGTGGAAATATACTTCCGGTGAGTGTGGCGGATGATTTAAGTGAACAGCACGTAGAGGCTCTCATCTCTGCTCTGAAGAGATACAAGAGAGCTATAGGTTGGACTATTGATGATATAATTGGTATCCCTCCTGGGATATGTATGCACAAGAGTCATATCGAAGAAGATTGCATGCCTACAAGTAAGCATCAGCGTCGTCTGAATCCATTCAGAAAATGATGCCCCATCTATCTCGATGAAGTCTAAGTAATCGAGATAGCTATGTCGTGCCGCGATAATAAATCAAGCGCTTGGTGGGAGGCAACCCATCATTTTTAATTGTTTTGTTTTCTTAAGATTTTGTCGAGCCACGACCAAAACTAAGGCGCTTGATGGGAGGTAACCCATCGTTCTAATCGTTTTTGTTGTTTTTGAGTAAATGTAGGTGCAAGAGGTGTAAAGGAGGAGATTGGTTTCAAATTTTGATTTGGAAGTATTGCATGTTGAAGGTGGTAAGTTAGGAATTAAGAAGCAAAAGGCTATGGGTTAGGCATTGCCTATGAAAATATAGGCAAAGAACAAGGCAAGGCCTATGCAAATATAGGCCACGAACAAGTCATGGCCTATGCTATGGCCTAAGCTCTCAGATTCTAGAGTGTCATAGCATAGGCGCCGCCTATGCTCAACAATGCCATAGCATAGGCGCCGCCTATGCAAAGGCATTTTGTCTCTGAATCTTATATGGCATAGCATAGGCACCGCCTATGCTTAACAATGCCATAGCATAGGCGCCGCCTATGCCAAGCATAGGCAAAGCATTAGGCGTCTCCTATGGTCACTTTTGGTCTCCAAATCCGATTCCAAATGGGTCAAAACCCGACCCAAGCTTGTCCTATAAATAGAACCTTAGTATTATAACAAAAATACATTGCAACATCACCCTAGGCGCCGCCTACCTCTCCAAAATCTCTCAAAAATTTTCCTTTTGCTCTTTTACTTTTCAAGAACATCTTCCGAGGCCATCAACCAAGTAAGTACTTCTTTGTTCTTCTTTTATATTCCGTAAGTACTACACCACTACGCCTATAATGAATTGTTAAATCTTGAAGTAGTATTGGTGATTTGAATGTGGTTAATTTGTTGTGATACATTTCGTTGAGTGAAAGAATACGTGTGGGTGTTCTTGATTTTGTTCCGACTTGTATTTGATTGTTATACACTGTCATACTTTTGCGGAATTGACATGGTCAAGAAAATTGCATAATCTTGTAACTAGAATACTTACATGTTGGAATGACTTGTTCATCGAGATGAAAATCATGGTTGACTGCAAACATACGATGTTGTGATTATTTCTAATGCCTTAATTTGATTCAATCTCTATGTAGTAGTCTTGCTCAAAAGATACATCAATCCAAACATGAAAGTATTGCCAAGATTTCATGAAATAGAATCAAAAAGGATAGTTAAGATGACAAGAAAAGTATGACTGCACTGATTATATTGTTGGAACATAACACCTAAACGTATACCGATGAAGTCTGAGTAATCGACATCGTTCACTTCACTAGTTTATGCCAACAAATTAAGTGTGGGGTAGTGCCACTACTGCTTGTTTGTTGATTGTATCCACCGAGATGAAGCTAACATGACTATTATTTTAATCTCAGGTACAATGGCACCAAAAGCAAGACAAGGAAAAAAAAAGCAACCACTTCACAAAAAGGCCAGAAAAGGGGACGAAAAGAGCAAGGCGAATCCTCCTTTCTGCAAATACCTCGAATGACGATGTGAAGGACAACTCTGGTAATGACGACTCTAATGATGATTCCGACGCAGGGGGTTTGACCCCAGACATAGAAAAGGAGTCCGACTAATCAGGTTTTCCTTACTTATTTCCACTGAGGGCAGTGTGTCCCGTCTAAGTGTGGGGTGAGGGTATTTGTATGCTGTAGCGTACTTCTTTGCCTGTATTTATTCTCGTTTGTAGTTAAATTTTTCGATTTTTAGATTTTTTTAGATTTTGCATGAAATTGTTCTGATAGGCGGCATGGTATTATGACAAGAGTTTGTGCTAAAATCATTGCTATTGAGACGTTTAGGCTCCAAGTGTGACTCACTGTGTGATATTTGTGTGGTTTAATTCATTCATCTTTTGGGTCAAGATTCTATACTGCTCCTAATAAAGTTAACCATGTGCCTTATGTGTGTGAGGTTATAGTATATTCTGTGTTGTGACTGATGCTAGAACTTGCCTGGTGTGTGTGTAAAGCGAAATAAAGAGTGTGAGTTTAGGAGATGATTTAGGCATTTCCTTGGTAGCCTGTGATTGTTTACCTTCTTTTTACCTACCCGTGGACATTATCTTAGTTAACCCCCTTTGAGACTATTAGCTATTTTCCTTGACAGCCTCATATGTAGCCTAATCCATTTTTTTTCAAGACCATAATTTGATCCAAATTCCTAAGCGCTTTAAATTGTGAAGTCATGTGACAAAATAAGAGGAAATTGGGTGAGAGTAATGCCTTAGAGTATTGGTACTTGAATTTGTTATGAAAAAGAGTGGCTATCATAGAGGTGTGTTATATAAAAAAAAAAAAAAAAAAAAAAAAAATAGAAAAACAAAAAGATAAATTGTGTTTATGATTAAATAAAAAGATAGTTATGCTTGAATGAAAAAATAGGTGAAAAGGGGTGATAGATGAAAGAAAGGTAGCAGGGTTGATTAAAAGAGAGTGTTAATGGCATAATGTGATGTATTAAAGCGCTTAGGAACATAGTCACTATTTCTGGCCAAAATAGTCCTACCCGTCCCTTAGCCTACATTACAACCTGTAAAAGACCTATTTGGTCCTAAGCTTAGCATTCTGATATTAGTAGAGCATTACACTAAGGGCAAGCTTATGGTCATCAGTTGCAACATATGAATTCTTTGTGAGAGTGAGAGCAAGGATAATCTTATACCCATGTTCTGAAAAATGCAATATTTGAGAGTGATTATGGGTAATATCTTATGTGAGACACACATGGTTGATGAGTTTTGGATAAGTCGTATATGATTCTTTGTGCCTTAACTTTTGGATATGAATTAACCATCATCACGAGTCTATGTTGGAGGCTGAATTGTTTCTAAAAGTGATTAGAAAACTACTCTTTGTTAATGATTGTCGTGCCTGTCTTGACGAATATTTTGTGTTGTCGCTGTGAAACCCTAAGTAGATGTTTAGATGGACATGATATTCTGTTCGAGGACGAACAAAGCTTTAAGTGTGGGGTGTTGATGATAGGCGTATTTACATGCCTAAAGTACTATAATTTACCCATATTTTAGCTAAGTTTTGAGGACAAAATATATAATTCATGCACTTTTAGTCCTTTTTCCTGTAAGTGAGCTAAAAAACGTGATTAGCAAGTTTTCAGGTATAAATGATGCAGATTTCAGCATATTATGGATAACTTGACGCCCAAGGAAGCTTCACGAAAGAAGGAAGGGAAAGCTTGGACGCCAAGGACCAAAAGTGACGCATGGAATATCTGTCCCGGGCAAAAACAACATTTCCAAAGACTTTGGGGATCAGCAGTAACTTATTAGGATTAGGATAATGATGCATTAACCTAGTAGGATTAGGTTAAGTAATGCAGTAGCCTAGTAGGAATAGGATATGGGTGTTATAAATACCCTATTTTGCTAGAGATTTTAATTCATTCTTGAGTTCCGAAAACAATTCTCTTTCAATTAATTACTTTCTCTTCATCTATTCAATTCTTAATTTCCACAACAAGAGAACCGTTATTCTAAAAGGGAATTAACGCCTAAACGCCATACCAAACCCTACTACACGTGAGATCTTTATTTTGGTATAATGATAAAGTCTATTGTGATTTCCGTTGCACTCATGAATAGCTAAACTTCTCTGTTAGGGTTATGGAAGCCTTATGAGATACTATCTATTGCTATGAGTTTATGAATTCTTGATACGTATGCTGCTTATATCATTACTCTCTTCATCTTAATTGAATTCTTGTGGTTGCAAACATATAGAATACGCCAGTATAGCATTAACTTGTTCAAAAGAAAAGTTACATGTCTGGAAAAGAGAGAATGACAAGGAAATAGGGCTACCAACCCCTGTTTAAAAGTTAGTGCCATAACTGGATTAACCTCTTGGAGAATTTGTACCATTAGTATACGCTTTAAGCTCGAAAGAGTTAAAGTGATATAATCCTTGATGGTCGAAAGACACTAGGATTTACCATAGAATACGAATCTCTAGAAGCGCATGCATGTCTGAATTCCGCATAACTCATAGCCAATAGATACGTAAAACTCATAAGGTGGACATAACCCTAACTTACAATTCTCATTGATTAAAACCTACCAAGCATTCCGTTTTTACTTTGCTATTTTATTTTTATTACTTAACGTCACGCTCTAATCCCCCCTTTTTTTCACAGAACTTTCACCAAAAATCTACTAATCGTTGCATACTTAGTGACCGAGTATTCCCTGTGGGATTCGACACCTAACCTAGTTGGGTTCTATATTTGACAACGACCACTTACACTCTTACGAGAGCTGTAGTTTGAGCGTTATCAATAGCCTAAGGCTATTCTATGCCAATATGGAGTGTTGGATTGATTGGTTATCGGCTAAAGTTTCATTTCCCCAAGTTGCTAAAGTTTTTGCCTTTACTAGTGTGGTTTACAGCCTTGGGAGGTTTGAGTATGTTTTGATATTTCATACTATCCAATGGTTATGGAATGGGTTATTTGCAATTTCAGTCGGTGATTTATCCTTCGACATAGTTTCAGTTCTATTGCTACAATTCATGCCCTCTAGTTGATATAGAGTTGGTTATCGCATTACAGTTGATGATTTATCCCTATAGTGATTTTGGTTTTTCAGATATTTTTTGATTGTGTCTTGGTATGATTTATCTTGAATATATCAGACTTGGATACTAAAGTCAATTTGAAAGGTTGGTAATGATATAGGCTCATTGGTTCAATTCGTATTTGACACCTTAGGATGGTGATCTGGAAGTTATAATGGATTTGGAGTATTAATGCCTACCCTTCTAGAGTTTGGTTTGGGTTGTTGAGATCAAGCGGTTTAGCCTTAAAATTGAGACTTTAGCTTAGAGTTGTGGAGCTGAGTGTAACCTTCATTTTTAGATTTGTCTCAGTTACAATTTCATGTATTGGCTGGATGATCCTACTCCGTAGTTACCTATTCGATCTTCTCGACTTCAGATTGATTCTAGCTTCTAAGTGTTCAGATGATGGCCCGTGGACCCGGTATTGGTTCTTTTAGCTTTGGCCTCATGTTTTCAGTCTTCTTTGAGAATTTTAGATGATATACTCAGTGGGAGTGACATACTTGAGTTAGATTTAGTATGGGTTCATCCTTACACTCTATTTGGATGGTAGTTTGCCATGGTTTCATAATGTATGGTACGATATGGTATGGTATGGTATTGTACTGTATGGTATAGTACAATACAATGTTTTGATTGATTGTATCATGTACTACTATTTAATAATAGATTTTTTATTTGGTTTGATGGTATGATACTGTATCGTAATGGGTAAGTTTACTCAAATGTCCCTAATTATTACAAAGTTTAAATTTATCAATAATTGTTAATAAAATAATTTCCTTTCTACAAATTTATCACAAATCATGCCTTGTAAATATATTCAACTGTTAAACTCATGAAAATTCATCTATTAATAATTATTTTTACTAAACTATTGCTGATCAAGGATAATTATTTGGTTGCAAAAATTCATCAGTGTATCGAGTACTATCTCAGCATCTTCCTCTAATAGGCCCTCATTATTCACAATTTTTTCATGGTAACAACTTCTCTCCTTTAATGAAGTGTCAGCATTATCAAGCTTCCTAAATGTAGTACTAAAAAACAAATGAATTGCTCGAAATAACAAAAAAAACAAGAACAAAATACCTCATATATGATTACAAGGCAAAAAATTATACAACGTAATATGGTCAAATTAAAATGATTGAGTGCATCACCTATCTTCTTGGCTTGAACTGAGAATGAAAAAAATCTTCTCCATATGGACTAGTTGTTGTTCCTTCAATTTCCCTTAGGAAATTTTTTCCTTTAATTTATTAGATTAACAATTCTTGAGTAATATCAAGTGTAGAAATTTCATTTCTATATAAATACACATTTTAAATGAGTCTAGTCTTGGTGGAAACTCCAGAGGAAAGAATGTTGAAAATGTTAATAAGTTTCTTACGTCTTGTTTTCCTTATTGTTGTTTGTGTGTTGCATCATCAGTTGGTATAATTTTATCCTGGTAATTTACATCACTTGTGGTGCGCCTGAGTTGGGCAAAAGACTAAGCGTTGAAGGAAGAAAGAGAAAATGTGTTTGCACACTGTGAAAGTACAGAAAAATAACACAATGTTGTAAAAGTGCAGAAAATATGTTTACACACAGTAAGAGGAGAACACCGCAAAAACGGAGAGGAGAGATTGAGCAGAAAAGAATAAAAATAAAAATATATTAGGGTTTGAAGTAATATAGGGTAAAGAGTAAAATAGGATTAAATAATATTATTTAAGGGCATAATTGGAAAAAAGGCAACCATGGGATACCACCAAATCAGTGGTTCTGAAAATTGAGGGATTTCATGGTTACCAAACCATGAAAAGATACCATACCATACCATAACTTTTTGAAAACAATCAAAACAAATATGGTTCAATTGGTAACCATACCATACCATACCATGGAAAACCACCATCCAAATAGCGAGTTAGTTGATGGGACATCCTGGAGTGAATAGTCCAGTGATGAGTGGTTATGCCTTGATCTTTTGGATTTCAGTTTGATTTTTATTCAGATTGGTTTTTGCAGTAGCATAGGTTGCGTGCCTTGACTATGTGCACAGATAGTGCCTTATGGGTTTATGCCTACCATTTGGACTTTCAGCGGATCAGCTACAGCTCTTTAAGTTTGCTATGATGAGATTATGTGGATGAGACTTGGGTGATTTTCCTTCTATGTTGGGGTGGATAGTATGTATGGAATGGTAAAGGAAGGTTATATTTGGATTTAGAGTCGATTGTAGGACTCATGTCTTACGTTGGTTTGGCTTGAATGAACCATTGTTGATTTGTGCGGGTATCGAGATAGTATTAGTGTGTTGTGGTTTGGATTTGCATGTATCAACCTGTTTGGTTCAGTTGGAAGCCATTCAATGTTTGAAGTTGAGTTTTGGCTATTTGGAGGTGAAATGAGAGTTCTGGTTAAAACAAAGGATTCCTGTGGAGAAATCCCTTGAAAGTGTTCTCTCTTTGTAGAGGTTATTTGGGAAGTCATGCTCGAAGCATGCAGGCCCAGTACCCCATCCTTTTGAGATTTTGAGATTCTTTCTATCCGTTGACTTTCGGGGATGAAAGTCCTTTTAGATGTGGATATTGTAATGACCCTTCAGGTCATCTATCATATTTCCACTTATTTTCACTGTTTGAAATTCTCCATAGCTTCCCTAAGTCATTTATGACTTACTGGGACTAACCATTTGGTTATCGGGAAGTTCGTTTGGTTTTTAGAATCAATTCCCTATCTAGAAGTCTTTGGTGGTTCCAAATGGCCCACGAGCAAAAACTTCAGTAAAACAATCTCCAATGTGGATTCTAACTGTGCCAGCAACTGTAGAATATCAATTTTAGGCTAGGTAGACCTTTGGTTTGGGTCCCAATGCACCCGAGCTCATTTTGACCTATTGATTGAAAAGTTGAAAATTAGGAAATATGAGTGTGGGACCTATATTTAGTCCAAATGACCTCAGATTGAAAATTTGACTTTGGTAACACATCTGTAATGTTGAATTTAGTGTGGTTACATAGTTTATTTATCAAAAACCGATTAATAATGAATCTCGAGGTATCATTGGAAACTTGTAAAATTTCCAAGTTTTGTTGGTTCTGGTACAATGGAGATCGCACAAGGGGGTGGTGATCGCACTATAGCGATTGTGATGAGACTTATGGTGATCGCACTACCACGATAATGATCCCTTGATATCTATCGCGCTATCTCTTTGACTGGGGGTCTATAAATAGACCCCATGATCGCAATTTGGGTCATTTTCTCTTCACCCTTGAGAGCCAAGATCCCTAAATTTGTGTGATAACTAAAAATTTAGTTGTGTGAGTGACTTAGGAGCTTGATTATCATCTTTATTGTGAATATCTTTGAATTTGAGGTAAGATTCCTCCAAATTCAGGCTTGAATTTCTTGATTTGGACCCAAAACCCCAATATAGCTTAGGGCTTGGTTTTAACCCCGAATTGGCTTTGTTTTCACCCATTTCTTGAGGGATATGATTCCTTGTTCATGTCTGGACATTGGGTTGACCTTGAAAATGCAATTTTTGTACATGGGACCCACTTGGGGTGATGGTGTAATTTTTGGACCAGAATCATAATAGTTCAATATGGGTATCGTTAGACATGTATTGATGTGTAGATTACTATTTTGATAGTGTGATGGAATTTTGGGGATTGTGAAGTGAAGATGAATGTATGGTGAATGACATAAGGTTTTGCAGTTCATCTTTGATGTAGGCTTCCGTCTACTCTTCTTTGTAAGATGATGCATGATATATGCTGCATGTGAATGTGAATGTAAATCTTGAATATGAGTAGAATAGATTAGTCTTGTGTATTAAAGTTGGGAATTTGATGAGGGTTTTGGACCCGAATAGTGAAATGCTTAGTATCTTGTAGAAACCTATTACTTTCAAACCCACACGCAAGTGCACGTGATCATACAAGGAATATAGACTTAGACAGCCAGATATCGTTCCCACGAGGACTAAGAAACTAGCAATTTAACCAATCTTTAGTTTTAAACAAGGAGTTATTAAGTGTTGTGAAGTAGAAAGATGATTGTGAAATTGTGAATAAAAATGTAAATTAATAAATTAAAAATAACAAATTGTGACAATACCAAAACAAGCAACGGTTGTAAGCAGTAATGATGAGAATTCCAGGGCTGAGGCACTTCTAACAATCTTACAATCTCCATTCTTATCGCAGTCTAGTTGGTTATCGGGTTGTTGATTCACAAGGTTTATAGTATGATCTTAGTCTTCCGACCTCAAATCTTCTACCTCTATGACTATTGAAACTACATCAGCTAGAAGATAAGCAACAATTCATCTAGATGCATAAAGTTGTATTCTTGCAATTAAACCAAACAAGGCTTCTAGGTATATCCCTATCCTAGATGCTAATTCAAACTCCTTATTTCATAAAAGTATAAGAACCTTGCTCCTTAATTTCTTTGTTCTATCCTGTGATTCTCCTCCCAGATTCACATAGCAATATAGATTTATTCTAATGGTGTCCACTCATCAAAATAGTAAGCACAAGAAATGAAGGACAGCGCATATGATAATCCAATAAGACATTACAATAAAGAATATCAAAGAATAATCATGTTCTTGGACTCAACCCCAGAACAAGGGTGTTTAGCCACTCATGTTTTAATTCAACATAAAAAATAAGTAATTAATCAGACCCAAAATTAATCTTGAAATGAAGAAGTTCAAAAGAATGCCTAAGAACCCTAAAAGAGAGATTTTTCTGTTTTTCCGTCTTTCTGTGCTTTCTAAAGTCCCCTAATTATGTTTCCCGTGTTGGCTTTTATACTAGGCCAATTTATTCCTGGGTAGAGTGGAGCCTGCATCACCTTGTCTATAGCCCTCCTCCAAGTGAGGCATTGCCCTGTCTATAGTGCCGCTCCAAGTGAGGCGTCGCCTTGGCTGTAGTGCTGCTCCACGTGAGGCATCGCAGGCTTATCACCCTAGTTCACTGGAATTCACCTTGAAGAATTTTTCTAAGTCCTGGGAGCCCAATTTTAGAGCCCGTGTTGTGGGATAATCGCCCTGGGCCATTGAATTTGCTTTCCACTGATTTTTTAAGGCACAACGCATGTTTCCTTAAGCTCATTGCTTCGCTACCTAATCCAACTGTCCCAGCTTGCTTCTCAACTCCTTCCAGTGTCTACGATACTCCGTATAATTAACTCACCGCATCAATCATCACTTGATTCACAATATGCATCCGATTTTTTGTCCAAATCCATTAGAAATTTACCCTGCACCACTAAACACGTCGGTTAGATACAGAACACAATCAAGGCTTAAATGCAATAAGAGTGTCACCTTTTGTCTCTTTAAACAAGTCCAAATATGGGTGAATATTGGTGATTGGACATATAAATACGCCCAAGATCACCATCCCACACTTAAAACCTTGTTTGTCCTTGAACAATCACAAACATAATACCTAATTAAGCTCCACATCACAACCTAAGAGTTATGTTTACGTTGGGAACTTACAATTTATAACAATGACTCTTCATCTCAAAACATGTCAAGAATACTTTTACCGACATGAATAATTTGCTTCAAACCTCATCATCTCAATTGTGACATACGATTTGTTGGAAAACTTAATCAAATCACTCAATCAAACAACACAATAAGTAATCCGGACTTTCATCCGCATGCAACCTCACAACAAGAAAGTTTCCCCATGCCACTCATAATTTTTCAATATTTCACATAAGGGGAATATCAAAATTCAATCACTCACTCTCAACAAAGAATTCATACATGATACATAATGAACCATAAGATTTTCCTTAGTGTACTACTCCACTAATAATCAGATGTTGAAATGTAGGATCAATTAGGTCTTCCATGGTTTCAATGTAGGCTAAGGGACGGGTAGGACTATTTAGGAAATAGTGACTAATCTCCCCAAGTGCTTTAATACATGTCAATCTTCAACCAAAATCACATTATATCAACCCAATTTTCACTTTATTACCTATACACATCATTTGTTTCACCCCAATCTCAATAAGCACATTAACATAATCTATGGTGGGAGTATTTTTTTTTACATCATGATTCAATTTCCAGCACTTCTTCACACCTATTTATTGTTATGCACCCCTATAATATCCACCCTCAACTAAAGATATTCGCCTTGGTTGAGGTGCACAGTGTCCGAAATAGACCAGGGCCAAAACAGGTTCATTGTAACCTAACTAGGGAATAAAAAAACTTAACTTCCTTTAGAACAATTTCTTTAACTCCCAACCATAACAATTTCGTACCAATAACTTACAATTTTGGGGCTTCACTTTTACTATTTTCCTACTTAAATTTCATACTCCTTATTCAATTACTTTTCGATACTAACGTGTTTTGGAGCTTTGGATCAAATTAAGGTCTATCAAAGTAGGGATTGGGCTAAGTACAAGACTACAAAAAAATCAGCCTATAGGCTCAAAGGGGTTTACTAGGGACATGCATAAGGGTAGGTAAATAAAGTTTTTACAATTCGGCTAACAAAGAAATGCCTAAATCACTTCATACAGCCAACACCCTTTATTTTTCTTTGTAAACACACCGGGAAAGTTCTAGACATTCTTATACATTTAGAATACAAACAATACTCATACTCTCGGTGCATGCTAGGAATTAAGTCAGATCCGTAAGGTTCCCAATCTTGTTCTTTGTCAAATTCAACATTAAGCCAACAAATCATATTACACCTATTGAGATTTAGCATCTAAAAATAACTCATTATTCCTTTTGTTTCAAAACAAATTCGTTCAAAGTCACTATAAAAATGGCCCAACACAAAGCACTTCTCAAAAGTCGTAATTGGGTTCTTACCAATTCTTAGCTTCTAAAGACTAACTCCCCTTAAGACGGTCGTTATCCATCAATCATAGGGGAGGGAAATTAGATATGATGATTTATTTTGAATTACCTTGATGGAAAAATGAGAATTACCAAGAAGGGCAAAAATAAATACTTTAAACTAAAATTGCAAAGGAGGGAGAAAATAAATACTAAATACTTTAAACTGAAAGCAATCCAAACTTAAACTTAAATTTACCAACTATTATAGACATAGTGTTCCGAATAGTTAGAAATACTAAGTTTAACATCCAAACACAAAAATAAAAACATCCCAAAGCATAAATAAAGATGAAATTATCCAACGAACATAAACAAAATAAAAGGAGAATAAGGAATGAGAATTCCACCACCCCATACTTAAAAGGAAGTATTGTCCCATTGCTTGGAAAATAAGCATAGTGTGAGGTGGTGATGGACTCCCTAATCATATGTTAGCATCTGACTTGGGGACATAGGTCGTTGCTCCCAAGTCTGGATCATCATCATTTGCATCTGTCTCCTCTGACTTTGAATTGGAAGCACGTAGCCGACGTTCTTCATCAGTAGGCATATCGTTATTAACCAGCTCTATAAAATTAAGGCCTATCCGTAGTATGGACATTGCATGATGACCAAGAGAATAGTCCAACTGTACAGTTCTAATCTCTTTTTGGGTAGCCGAACGCCCACCAACCCATAACTGAAGCATCTATAACCCATACATCTGGGCAGTGACCTCATCATTTCGAGCCTAATGCCCGGGCATAGTCAATACAGCACCATAAGTAGGACCCCTCCTTTGTACGGGATAAATCAATAGGGCTGGTGATCAAAGGTATCTTATAATCCAGGTCTTCCTCGTCTACCCCCTAATCTCACAGAAATTTAGTTAGTAAACCTCCAAAGCCATACCTGCTCTCCAAACTAAGATACGCCTTTTTCATAGCTAAGAAATTCATTTCACCTATATTCACATCAACATCATCACACATTAAGTCATAGATAAGGCATACCCTTTCTCGTGTCACATCAGTCAGGTGTGTCGCCTATATGAGACAATTGTAGATGATCTTGGCCCAAATTTGAGCCTCCTGTTTATATGACTAAAAGGCAATGTGAGGTGAACGCCGATTTCTTTATTATGTGCCCGTCATGCTATTGAGTGATTGCCACATAGTAAATAGAGAATGTCAGCATCTGATGGTTCTACATACAACAGATTTAGTGGCTCAACATCAACTTTAGGTGTCCCAAGGCGAACATTCAATGTATGAACATTGAAAGTGATAACCTATCCTTGTATTTTGACTTCTGAATCTTGATATCATGGGTACCAGTTGGCATTAAATTCTCTAATGAGGCTCAAATTTCACTCATAAGGTTTTGTAAAGAAGATGTCCATATGTAATTCTTCTATTCGGCGCACAATGTGGGGAAACTCTCTCAACAAATTTTCCCTATGAATGAATCATTCAACTTATACTTAGATCAGCATGCTTTGCATACCATTTCTTTCCAGCCTCCAACACCTATTTCGTGCCATACATCCTCTCTTTCCCTTGTGGAATATCTGGAGGTTGAGATGCACTTCCACTTGTTCTAATTCTTATTCTGGTTGGTTCAGAAGACCCCGCATTGGCCTTGCCCTTCTTTTGTCAACTCAACATAGTTCTTGTTAAACAAATCATGCAGCAACCACATTATATAAGGCATCTATGTTGAACTAACCAACACAAAGTGTATGGTTGTTAGGCCAGCCCACACTTAGTTGCTAGTTCCGGTGCTTGGATACAAATGCAAGGGTACTCAGGTTTCCCTAATTAGCAATCCACACAAGCATAATTTCTCATATTTTCAATAAAAGTATGCCTCTTTCTTTCAATTTACTTATAACATGTAAAGACATGAGAACTCATCAAACAGAACTATAGCTGAACAAACTCAATATTGCAACACTTGTGCACTACTTCTCATTAAAGCAAACAGTTGGTACCCAAAGCACACATTAGAATAAGCCTTACGTGAATGGAGGGTGGTTAGAACACCCCACCCTTAACTAAAGTTGTGATTGTGCAACAATACTCAGCAGTCCCTAGTTATCAAAGAACACCACACACACAAATTTAGGTGCCCTACTCAATCCACAGTTACTATCACCAAGTGAGTCCATATATGTAATCTAGCACAAAAATTCATTAACTAGAAATGACTCACATCAAATGATGAGCACTAAATAAAGATTTGCGCAATTCATAAAGTGCAACATTATATCCCCAAGGAAAAATCATACTAATTCTTCAATCAAAGCACTAATATAATTATTTCATGCACTTTATCAATTAAAAGAATGAAGAATGGAGCTACTTACCTCTTAATTGGCAAAGAAGATAAAGATATAGTACTTCTTTATTTGAGAAAAAACACTAATTTGAAGATATTTAGCTAAAGGAATCGGAGGGCAACGTAGGATAGGGTTAAAAATGAAGGGGAATTGGAAGAATAAAGTGGTATTTAAAGGTGTTCAAAATTGGAAGGGGCCGCTCTAAGAAGCACGTTGCGGCCTCCAGAGCGCCTCTTTGGGAAGGGCGTCGTGGGCTCCATAGCGCCGCTCCAGGTGAGGCACCGTGAGCTCCATAGCACCGCTCTGGGTAGGGTGCCACGGGCATTTCGCCCTTGATCACTGGAATGCCAAAATTTTTGGCATAGATTTTAATAATCTGGGAAATATTTAATTCCCCCAATTCTTTTTCACCCAATACCATCCCATAGGGAGTATGTTACTTACCTAAACTCTTCCCTAACATTGTTTCACTCACCTCTTGTTTACCTTTATGCTTCCATGTTTCTCATTTCTGCATACTAACCAAAAATAACAAACTAACATAAGAAAAAGTAGGATGCCTCCCACTCAGAACCTTAGTTTTAGTTGTGGCACAACTCTTTTTTTTGTATTTTTTCTTTCTTCTTCTTTCCTAGGAACTAAAAACTGAAAGGAACAACGTTATTGCATTACATTCATGGGTTACCTCTCACGCAGTGCCTTAGTTTACGTCATGGTATGACTTAGCTCAGTCTCATTCATCAGCAAAAGTGATGGACACATTGTACTTATCTCCATGATCAGCCCAATAATATTTCACGCATTTTCCATTCACCAAGAACTTCTCTGTCTTTTATTTATTCCATAATTCAACTGCACCATGAGGCATCATTCGCACCACCTCCCGATTTAAAAACTATGTCAAGGATATGTTTATTATTCCATTTCTTTGTCCTCTCTTTGTACAGTTTGGCATTCTCATAAGCGTAGAGACGAAACTCATCAAGTTCAACAAGCTGCAATAATCTCTTCTCTACCACGGCCTTCATATCAAGATTCAGCTTTTTCATGGCCCAATAAGCTTGATGTTCCAGCTCTACAGGTAAATGGCAAACTTTACCATAAACCAAGAGATATGGAGAGGTCCCTATAGGCGCCTTATAAGTTGTCCTATAATCCCATAATGCATCATCTAGCTTTTTGGCCCAATCCTTCCGCTGACCATTAACAGGCTTTTGTAGTATCTTCTTTATCTCGCGGTTGGACACCTCAACTTGACCACGTATTTGCGAATGGTATATAGTGTCCACCTTGCTCCTAACACCATATTTAAATAAAAGATTCTTAAACCAAGTGTTAATGAAATGCGTACCTCCATCACTGATTATAGCTCTGGGAGTGCCAAACCCAGAGAATATGTGCTTCTTCACGAACTTCAGCACTACTCTTTCATTATTCGTTGGTAAGAAAGCAGCCTACACCGACTTAGATACATAGTCAACTACCACTAGGATGTAAAAGTTTCCATTAGATGGTGTGAATGGTCCCATAAAATTGATCCCCCAGACATCAAATACTTCAACTTCAAGAATATTGTTTAGGGGCATCTCATGATGCCTTGATATTGTACCCAACCTCTGACACTGATCACAACTCCTTAAAAAAGCAATTGAATCTTTGAACAAGGTAGGACAAAAGAAACCTGATTGCAACACTTTTCTGGTTGTTCTTTCACCCCCATGATGGCCACCATAAGGAGATGAATGACACTTTTGTAGCACTTCTGTAAATTCAGCTTCTGGAATACATTTGCGTACAATACTATCCGTACCCTACTTGAAAAGATATGACTCGTCCCATATATAGGCACGAGAATCATAAAGCAATTTCTTTCTTTGTTGAGTGGTATCTTCAGGAGTGTAAACACCACACACTAGAAAGTTCACAATATCTGCATACCAAAGAACTTCACTTACCTCTATAGACAACAATTTTTTATCCAAAAACTCTTCCTGAATGCAAAAAGTGTCATAAACAATGTGGTCATGCTTCTCTACCCTTGACAAATAGTCTGTAACCTGATTCTCTGCTCCTTTTTTACCATGCACTTCCAGGTCAAATTCTTAAAGCAATAAAATCCACTTGATCAATCATGGTTTTCATAGTTTTTGTTGAATAAGTACTTGATAGCAGCATGGTCTATGTGAACAATAACCTTCGTGTCTACCAAGTATGATCTAAATTTGTCAAATGCATAAACCAATTCTAACATCTTCTTTTCCATGACTGTGTAATTTATTTTGGCATCATTTAATACTTTACTAGCATAATAAATAAAATGAAATACTTTGTATTTTCTCTGCCCCAAAACTGCTCCCACAACTATGTCACTGGCATCACACATCAATTCAAATGGTAAATCCCAATCTGGAGAAATCACGATGGAGGCTTCAGTCAGTTTTTTCTTCAACTTCTCAAAAGCTTCTTCACAATTAGCCCCAAAATCAAATTTAGCTTTTTTTTCTAATAATTTGCACATAGGGCTAGCAATCTTGGAAAAATCTTGAATAAACCGCCTATAGAAGCCTGCATGACCTAAGAAACTTAGCACTCCCATCACTTTTATCGGATGTGGAAGCTTTTCAATTACTTTAATTTTGGCTATATTTACTTTAAGTCCTTTATATGACACTTTATGGCCAAGGACTATTTCTTCCTTGACCAAAAGATGGCATTTTTCCCAATTAAGCACAAGATTTTTTTCTTCACAACAAGCTAGGACTCGATCTAGATTCTGCAAACATACATCAAAAGAATTACCATAAATAGAGAGGTCATCCATGAATACCTCGATAAATTCTTCAACCATGTCATAGAAAATTGCCATCATACATATCTGAAACATTGCAGGGGCTAAAAGAAATGTATGTGAATGTATATGTGCCATATGGGCAAGTAAATGTGGTCTTTTCTTGGTCCTCAGATGCAATGGTGATCTGATTATATCTCAAGTATCCATCAAGAAAACAATAGTACTCCTGCCCTGCCAGCTGATCCAACATTTGATCAATGAATGGGATAGGATAATGATCCTTTCTTGTGGCTTCATTTTGCACTCGATAGTCAATACAGATTCTCCATCCAATCACCATACAAGTGGTATTCAGCTCATTAGTTTCATTAGTAACCATAGTCATCCTACCTTTCTTTGGGATGCAGTGTATTGGGCTTACCCATTTTCTATCTAAAATTGGATAAACAACCCTATTATTAAGACACTTGATGACCTTTTTTCGTACCACGTCCTTCTTCACCGAATTCAATCTACGTTGTTGCTGCACCCTTGGTTTGAAACCTTCTTTCATATATATCTTGTGTATGCAAAAATATGAATTTATCCCTATAATGTCAGACATCTGCCAACCAATTGCCTTCTTTCTTCTTTTTAAAACTATCATTGCTTTCCTTACCTGCACATCAGAAAAACCTACAGACAAAATGACAGGAAAGATATTATTGTCACCAAGGTAAACATATTTCAAGTAAGGAGAAAGAACCTTAAGCTCTAATTTTGGAGCTTCATCAATTGAAGTTTTGGGAGATGGGCCAATTGGCCTATTCAATGGCTCAAAAGGAAGCTTTCTCATTTCTACCATAGCTAAATTCATGACTTGGACCAATTCTAGCACCTCTACATCTCCATAAAGATCATGACCCATCAAAGCTCACTTTAATGGATCATCAGACAACAATAGATGTAGCTCAGATGTAAGGTCAATAACTGATATTAAAGACAATTCTTCATATATAGACGATAATTTCAGTGCCTTGTATACATCAAAAACCTCTACTTTATCATGCGCTCTCATTGACATCTTCCCTTCTGCTACATTAATTAGCGACTTCCATGCTGCTAGGAAGGGGTGTCCCAAAATAAATAGAACAATTGGATCAGTTTCAAAGTTAAGAATCACAAAGTCTACTGGAAAGATCAGTGATCCCATTTACACTAAAACATCTTTAATAATTCCATCCTGCCTAGCAAGGGACCTTTTAGCTAACTGCAAAACAATGGTAGTGGGTTTAGGACTCCCAAGACCCATCTTTTGGTACCAAGATGTGGGCATAAGATTTATGCTAGCACCCAAGTCACATAATCCATAAGAACTGATGGTTTTCCCAATAGTGATCTATAAAGTAAAATCACATGCATCCTTCATCTTCGTGGGTAATTTTTTTTGTATCTTGGATGTGCACTCTTCAGAAGTGCAACTGTAGCATTCTCTGTCAACTGGTTCTTGTTTGCCACTGTTTCCTTCAGATACTTTCCATATTTTGGAATACTCTGTAGAATATCAACAAGAGGAAGATTTACATGAACCTTCTTTAGAAGATCCAAAAACTTTATATAACTAGCCTCCTCTTGGTACTTTATTTGCCTTTGGGGGATTGGTATAGGTAGAGTCTTATTCTCCATATAAGTTTCATCACTAGCAGCTTTTTTTTACCCCTTTCTCCTTATTATCTTTAAGATCATCATTAGTGGCTATAGGACTGACTTATTCAGGTACCACCTCCTTTAACTGCAACCCACTCCTTGTCATAATTGCATTTACCTTCTTTGATTTTGACTTTGTATTGCTAGGTAAGCCATCTTGAGGTCTTATGTTTTGTGCTCTCTTAATCTGACCTAGTTGTAACTCCAAATATCTAGTAATCAACTGTTGACTCTTTAAATCTATTGCAAACTATGCTTGATTATCGAAAAGATGCATTATCATCTCCTCTATATTACTTTTTTAAGTAGTAGCTTAATTAATCTGAACCTACTATCGATTCTATTGCACTAGCCCTTTAAACTGATTATTGTTCTGTTCCTGATTGCCACCCCATGAGAAAATAGGATGATTTCTCTAGTTGGGATTAAATGTGTTACCAAAGTTCTATTGTCTTGGACAATTCATATTCCCCACATAATTAACAAAATCTGGATTTACCACACAAGCATCTGCCGCGTGTTCACTACTTCCACAAACCTCACACCAAGAAGTAGTTGCTGCTTGCGGAACCCCCAACTTTATGTTTTTCAACTAAGTAAGCATCTGATTATGCATTACTTCAAGCTGAGATTATAGAGCAGTGAACAGATCTACCTATAACACACCTGCAACCTTCTTAGGAGTACTCCTAGAGTCAGCATGCCATTCTGGGATCCCTTGTGATATCCAATTCAATAGTGTGTACAATTCACCATAAGTCTTCTCAAGATCTTGCCCACCTGCAGCTGAATCCAAGAGAATCTTGGTATTTGGCTCTATCCCCTCAAGTAAAATATGAACAAGAACATCATTAGACTGATGATGATGAGGGCAATTTCTAAGCATACTTTTAAATATCTCCCAATAGTGGTAGATATTCTCTTCTTCTTTTTGTGTGAAACACAGAATCTCGCTTCTCAAACATGCAGTCTTCCCTAATGGAAAGAATTGAATAAGGAACTTCTGAGCTAGATCTTCCCAAGAAGTGATGAAGAGTGGTGGTTCAGTATGTAACCACCTCTTCGCTTCCCCAATTAAAGAAAAAGGGAAGAGCGTCAGTCTGACATAATAAGTATTCACCCCTATAGGAATGTAAGTATCACTTATTTCTAGTAAGGTCTATATGTGCTGATGTGGGTCTTTATTTGAAAGGCCAGAAAATTGCCCAGCCGAATTCAGTAATTGCACCATATTCTGCTTTAATTAAAATCGACCACTTGGCTCGGGCTTGCGAATTCTATTAGTAGCATGATTTGTGAGTGGGATTTCCACCTAATGAATAGGTCTAGCAGTTGGTTGAGCAGAAGCAGCTGGGATGATCGAAGCTGGGACATGTCCGGCATTTACATCAACAGGATCATTTGGATCAATAACATTCAGATCACTTCTTTCAACCATTTGAACTTGTTGAACAGGATACTGATCTATTTGCCTCAGTTGAAATACAAATTCTGGTTTCAAAAAAGGCTCTACCAACTCTCTATCTCTCACCAGTCTAATATTCAGCTAAACCTGCAGAAATTCAGCCGCTAAGATCAAGTCATTAATACTTAAACTAATTATCAAAAAACAAAAATTTAACAAATTACTAATTATCCCAGCCCCCGGAAATAATGCCAAAAACCTATTGCTTTCAAATGCACACACAAGTGTACATGATCCTATAGGTGAATAAAGACTTAGAGAGTCAGGTATCGTTCCCATAAGGACTAAGCAACTAGCAATTTAACCAATCTTTAGTTCTAAACAAGGAGGTATTAAGTGTTGTGAGTAACAAGATGATTGTAAAATTATGAATAAAAATGCAAATTAATAAGTAATAAATAACAAATTTTGATAATAGCAAAACAAGCAATGGTTGTAAACAGTAATGATGAGAATTCAAGGGTTGAAGCACTTCTAACAATCTTACAAATCTCCATTCTTATCGTAGTCTAGTTGGTTATCGAGTTGTTGATTCGCAAGGTTAATAGTACAATCTTGGTCTTTGACCTCAAATGTTCTACCTCTATGACTATTGCAACTACATCAGCTAGAAGAGAAGAAACCATTCATCTAGATGCATAAAGTTGTCTTCTTGCAATTGAACCAAACAAGGCTTCTAGGTATATCCCTGTCCTAGATGCTAATTCAAACTCCTTATTTTATAAAAGGATAAGAACCTCGCTCCTTAATTTCTTCGTTCTATCCTATGATTCTCCCCCCAAATTCACATAAAAATATAGATTTATTCCATTGGTGGCCACTCATCAAAATAGTAAGCACAAGAAATTAACAACAACCCATATGATAATCCAATAAGAAATTACAATAAAGAATATCAAAGAGTAATCATTTTCTTTGCCTCAAACCCAGAACAAGGGTGTTTAGCCACTCATGTTTGAATGCAACATAAAAAATAAGTAATTAATCATACCCAAAATTAATCTTGAACTGAAGAAGTTCAAAAGAATTCCTAAGAACCCTAAAAGAGAGATTTTTCTGTTTTTCCACTGCTTTGTGCTTTCTAAAGTCCCCTAATTATGTTTCCCATGTTAGCTTTTATGCTAGGATAATTTATGCCTGGGTGGAGTAGAGCCCACATCGCCTTATTTGTAGCCCCACTCTAAGTGAGGCGCTGCCCTAGCTGAAGCCCCGCTCCAAGTGAGGCGTCACCTTGGCTGTAGCACCGCTCCAGGTGAGACACCGCAAGCTTATTTCCCTAGTTCACTATAATTCACCTTGAAAGATTTCACTAAGTCCTGCGAGTCTATTTTTGAGCCCGCATCGTGGTCTATTCACCCTTGGCCACTAGAATTTTCGTTCCACTAATTTTTTAAGGTACAACACATGTTTCTTTCATATCCTTGATCTTCTACATAATCCAACCATCCCATCTTGTTTTTCAACTCCTCCCAGTGTCTGCGATACTTTGAATAATCAACTCACCGCATCAATCATTACTTGATTCATAATATGCATCTGATTTTTGTCCAAATCCATTAAAAATTTACCCTGCATCACTAATAACGCCGGTTAGATATAGAATACAATTAAGGCTTAAATGTAATAAGAATATCCCCTTTTGGCTCTCAAAACAAGTCAAAAAATAAGTGAATATTGGTAATTAGACATATAAATACGCCCAAGATCAACCCTTTTTTCCCTTCTCCCTAGATTGGACTAATTTGTAGCATGGATATGATATAATGCTAGATTTGGGATGTGGTTTAAAAGTTGGAAGTATGGTTAGTATGATTAACCTTAGTTGGTCTAGTCTAGTGATCTTGAAATCATAATTTGGGTGAATTGACATAAATGCCTTTATTTCTAGATGAAATTCCTATCTTAGGATTGATTATGGCTTACTATCTAAAAGTTGAACTAGATGCCTTAGTCTAGTTTGGGGGTTTCAATTGCCCGAGTATGGAAATTGAGGATTAGAAGTGGGTTCTTCTGGCCCATCTTAGGCTAAGATTTGTGCTAGCCCTTGTGGACTTAGTTGCGGATGTTAGGCCTAGTTGAGACTATTGAGACTTTAGAATAAGTTTACTCTTGTGGCTTGGTAAATTGTGATGACTTTCCCCAAATTATGATTAATGGCATAAAGAGATGGCATTCCTCTTAGAAATGATATTGGTCCTTTAGAGATGTTATTTCTGCTTAGGTATGATAATTGGCCTACAGAAAGATATTCCTTGTAGTCATGATATATAACCTATAGACATGAGATGCCTTGTAGATATTATGTTCCTCATCGTTATAGGCTATGCCTTATTGATTCATTTTGCCTCCTAGATGTGATATGTCTTTTATATGTGAGATGAATATAGATATGCTTCATATCTTATAGAGATGTTATACCTCATGATTATGATATGGCCTATAGTTATAAGATAATTTATATATACATGATTATTTACATGAGTTTGGGATATGTATATTAGCCTAAGGTCGCGATCTCAATGTTGTGATTATTTTGAATATATTATTGGGCCAAGGGTCGTGTCATGATATCAGTTTGACATCCAGGAAGTAATTATCCTTGTAAATTATATGGTTGTAGTTTATGAATATATATATATATATATATATATATATATATATATTTATATGTGTGTTTATACACATCTCTCTGGTATGGGGTGGGGAAAGATATGGTATTATGTTTATGATTTCAATGTTTGAATACTAGTGATGGCATGTATAGATTTGGTACATTCATGATTTTTACATCAATGATTGATACTGTAACGCCCCGTAATTTGTATGTTCTTGTTCTATTTATATGGTACTTGGTATAGCCTAGTGGTATAGGTAATGGATGAGATTTTTTATGCAAGTATTGTTGGTGAAAATAGAGTTCTATATACTTCCCATACATTTTAATATGACGCAACTAAACTAACATCGATACAACTATTTAACTTGGAATCGTAAGCCGTTATTTGAATCTAATGTTTAAAGTGACCAAGTTTATACAAGTTGTAAGTTAGATTAAAAATATTAAGGATTGAAAATGGAATAACGTATTGAGATTCTTGCCTGACTTAATTAAGCTAGTAGGTGAGTCACCTACTTGAGTTACACAGACTAACTTAATGGACCCAAGGTGATAGATTAGATTTGGGCCTATTTTAATGTACTCATTTGGACCTAACTTAATTAAAAGAAAAGGAAATGAAGAAATGGCCCAAAACTTAAATCTGCCAAGGCCTGATTTAATTGAGCCAAACAATGAATCAAGCAAGTAGGTGCATCACCTACTTTGACCTTTTGAGCATCTTGATCTCCTTAAGTAGGTGCATCACCTACTTAGACCCATTTGATCAATTTGAGGTCAAAACTGCTCCTAAATAAATATCCAAAAATAGGGCCTTTATAAGGCCAAGTTTCTGGACATTTCCTTCAATTCTAAGTCATAAAAAGTACTATATTTCATAAAATTCTCACTACTTCTCTCTAGAACAGCAAGGAGCAACCCTAATTCTCCTTTTGTGGTTCTTGAAGAAACCCTCACCTAGGTATGTGAGAAAAATTATGGTTTAGCTTGATTCTCTGATGGAAGATTTGGAAATTTTGTTATTCATGCTTAATTATAAGTTCAGTCAGAATATAAATTAAGCTAACTGCTCACTTTTTCTTTGTTATTAAGAGACTTCTCTTTTCTTCTGTGTTTTAAAGTGTGAAGGAAAGTTCAAGTTCTTGAAAAGTTCAAGTTAAAAAGATAAGTTACAGAAAATTGAGGTAAGGTGACTGCTCTATTTTATCCTCCTTATGTATGAGTTTGGGTAAAAAATTATGGATCTTTTGTTATTAAGGAACTCAAGGGATGATGAGTTCAATATTTGGTTTCTACAATAAAAGGAAATTTGGGGCTGTTTTGTGGACTAGTTTATATGTATATGTTGGGGGATGCCAAGTTGATGTTGGGTAAAGGAGTGATTAGTTCGTATTAAAATATAGAAGAAAGGTGTGGTGGTACACCACCAATATAACTGTTGTATATTTTTATTGCCCATTTTTTTATTTATCATATGGAGGGTGTAATGAAGCAAAGGTTTTTTCTGGGACCTTATAAGAATCGGTGTGGTATGTATATATAATTGCAGAAGAAAAGGGTTAAAGTAACAACCCTTGATTGATAAATTAAGGTCTTAGTGCCCGACTACTCTTTCGGGCAAAGTTAAGTAGCCCAATGTGTTGGCTAGTTACTAATATTAGTTTTACCATATACTTAATTGTATATAAGTATTCCAATAGGTAGGAAGTTAAGTATGGTTAATATCGGAGTTATACAACCGGTTATGTAAGTCTACTCTTTGTCATTTTCTTTGGCATAAAATCCAAAACTTGTGGTACAAAGTAAGCTTTTAGAGCTCTCCCATAGTAAATGATACCTAGTGGCAGTACATGATCATCCATCCAGCTAACGGCCTTGTTCCCACTCCCTAATATGTTAAAATACCTCACCACATGCTTATAATAAAGTCTGCATTTTTACTTTCACTAGCAAATTTCAAGAGTTCTCCTTTAAGTCAAATAAGTCACGTATTTTATTTTTCTCTCCTAAATATTTTATTCGTGTACAATCTTCTCCATACCTCTTTGTCATTGCATTAAGTTTTTATTCACATGTCGCTTATTGGTAGATTATTGTTCCAAGGTACCATAATGTTATGACCGCCAAAGTAACAATCTCAAAGGCTAAATAAAAAAGTAACACAAATCAAAATTGAATTGGTGGAAGCTCAGGGGCATAATCCTAGCATAGGATGATCCCGATACCTTTATATGTAGGTGGAAGCTCAGGGTAAAAATCCTAGAATAGTTTGATCCCAATCTATTTATACATGGGTGGCAGCTCAGGGGAGTAAGCCTAGCATGGGTCGATCCTAATTTGTGTGTTTATCATGTATCAACTGGTCATTTGCATGATATGTCTTACAAAGATTATACAGTAAGAAGGGTAAAATGAAGAAAATAATGTATTGTACCTGATCCCACAAGTATATATAAAGGTAGTCTACTAGCACTATTTATACACTTGTATCTGATTTCTATTGAGCTTTTGTATCATGTGTAGTTACCTTCAGCCTTACATATTCAATACATATTTTTTTACTGACGTCCTTTATGGGGGATTGGTATTTAATGCTGCAGGCATAGGTGCTTCAGCTAATAAACCTTCCCAGTAAGAGCATAGGATATCTAGTGACTATTGGTGACATCCAAGTTGATTTGGGGATTTTTTATTTTGTTTTATATATTTTGGTATTGTACAGTATTTAAGAGTATGGAGGGGTTTTCCCTACCTTAACTAAGTATCAATGTATCTTTTAGAGGCTTTGTAGACAAATGTAAAGTTAAGCATGATACTGTCTTATCTTTTAGATGTTATGGCCCGAATGGTCAAGTCTTGTATATAGAGTTTTGGGCTTGTTATTTATTTCTCATCGATGCATTATATCTATGTATGGTAGAACCTTTGGTAATTACAGTTACATACATAAGAAGTACAAGGTTATGGATTGGTGCTCTCGGGCCTTTACGACTATGGGTGCATGTTCGACCCAATAGGATTTGAGGCGTGACAAAAGTGGTATCAGAGCAGGTCATCCTAGAAAGTCTTCAAAACTATGTCTATGTAGAGTATTGTTTATAGGCGTGTTGTGAACCATATCTATAAATAGGCTATGAAACATTTAGGGGTTGTCTCTTTCCTTCATATCTCAGATCGTGCAATAGAGCCCAAGTTGTAGGTGAAGTCATATTTAACCATTGAATCTATTTTTTCTTAATATAGTAAAGATTTTGGTTACAAGAAGGAGTAACAATATAGGTAAGCGAGTAGATGTGTCTGTCGAAGAAGGGACCAGTAAGTCACTACCTAGACAAGCTAATCAAAGTGAGGCTCAAGCTAAGTTTATATTGCAAACTTCTTCTACACCTCCCTCTCCAGAAGAGCTAAGAGGAAGAGAAACATCCTCAGAATCACCTATTAATGCTACTGATCATTATCTAAAGAATGTGGTGCAATTGTTGACTTGTATAATTTCTGGACAATCTCAAGGATAATCTATTCAAACCACAGGTTCTAGTGGTGCAGATAGGGCAGCTAGCCTACGAACGTAGGATTTTCTTAAATTTGATCCTTTTACATTTACTAGATCAGATCTTAATGAAGACTCACATGACTTTATGGATCAAATATAAAGGGCTCTAGATGTCATGCATGTATTGGGTAAACAACCGGTTGAGCTATCAGCATACAGATTAAAAGGGGAGGCTATATTGTGGTATGAAGACTGGAAACGATCTAGGGGTATCGATGTGCCTTCAGCTACTTGGAAAGAGTTCAAAGAAGAATTTCTTGATCATTAGATTCTATTTGAGATCCTATAGCCCTATACGATTTAGTTTTAAAATCATCATCAAGGTAATATAAGAGTGACGGAGTACATCCTTCGGTTTAACTCTTTGGCTAGGTATGCTCCTAATTTAGTAGATACTATGGATGATAGATTTTATCGATATGTGGATGAATTGGATCCATATCTGGTTAGAGATTGTACTATTCTACTTTGAACAAAGACATGGATATAGAAAGGATACAAGCTTATACATGAAAAGTGAAGGATCAGAGACAAAGAAGAAGAACAAAAGAATCGAAAAAAGGGTATTCCAAGAGGGCTACTAGATCTATGGGGCAGTTTATGACATCCCAATGAGAGTTTAGGTTTTGGTTTTCTACTAGTCTACCTAGACCATCATCTTTTTTACTCTACAGCTAGTGCTCTACCACAGTTTCATGGTTCCAAGGGCAATTAGTTTGGGCAAAGAAGTGAGAGTCAGAGTTAACGAGAAGCGGAATATCAAGAGCAAAGATGCATGAGACAATTAAGACCTCTTTGGTATCCATGTAAATAAAATGTAAAGCTTCATTTATATGCATGTCGGTTTGGGATAAATGCTTGCTTTTGGTATGGTATGTTGGGGCATATGATGAGAGAATGCCACAAAGGGGCATACGTGGTTTGGCATGACCTATTATATCATCCTTTGCATTGTCATCATCGGTGCCTCTTTTAAGAAGAGGTGTACAACCTATAGGTAGTGGTGGAGATACTAAAGGAGTAGCTAGCTCTAGTGGGGTTCAGAATCATACATATGCTCTAGCAGATCGCCAAACTTTAGAGGCTTCCACAGATGTGGTTATAGCTACATTGTCCATCATTTCACATAATGTATATGGATTAATTGATCTGGGTTCAACATTATCATATTTCACTCCATTGGTTTCTAGAAAGTTCAAAAGAACACCGAAATTACTAGTTAAGCCATTTGAAGTGTCTACGCTGGTTGGTGAATCTATAATAGCTAGGACAGTGTATCGAAACTATTTAATAACTATTTTTGGTCGTGATACAATTGTTGAGTTAGAAATAGTAGATTTTGATGTTCTAATGGGTATGGATTGGTTGGCTTTTTGTTATGCCACGGTAGATTTCCCAACTAAGAGGGTGTATTTCCATTTTCCAAGAGAGACAGTACTTGAATGGAGGGGTAATATTAGTGCGCCAAGTGGTAAATTTATTTTTTATTGTAATTCAAAAAGGATGATTTCCAAACATATATCATCTAGTTAGAGTGAAGGATACAGATATGGAGCCACCAACTGTTTAAACTATTCTAGTGGTAAATGAATCTCTCGATATATTTCCTGAAGATCTTCCAAGTTTGCCTCCAGAACAAGAAGTAAAGTTTGGTATTGATGTGATTCTCAGTACTCAAAAATTCTCAATTTCTCCATATAGAATGTCCCCGACAGAATTATGGGAGTTGAAAGAGAAATTAAAAGACTTGTCAGAGAAAGGATTCATAAGGCCTAGTATGTCCATTTATGGTACACCAACATTATTTATGCATAGAAATATGAATCATTGAGAATGTGTATTGACTACCGGCAACTGAATAAGATGACTATTAAGAATAAATAACCCTTTTCGAGAATTGATGACTTAGTTGATCAGTTACAAGGCTCCAAGTATTTCTCAAAGATTGATTTGAGGTTAGCTTACCACCAATTGAGGGTCAAAGAGAAGGATATACCTAAGATAGCTTTTTAAACATGGTACAGTCATTACGAGTTTCTAGTCATTTCCTTTGGCTGAACTAATGCACCCACAACTTTTATGTATTTGATTAATAAGGTGTTCAAGCCATTCTTAGATATATTAGCGATAGTCTTTATAGATGATAGTCTAGTCTATTCGAGATCAAAGAGGGACCATGCCATTCATTTACGATGAATGTTATAGATTCTTCATGATCATAAGTTATATACAAAGTTATCTAAATGTAATTTTTGGTTTAAATCTATGGCATTCTTGGGCCATATTGTATCTAATAAAGGGATAAAGGTTGATACTCAAAATATAGAAGTTGTGAAGAACTGGACAGGACCTACAATGCCTATGGAGATTCGTAGTTTCCTTGGGTTGGAAAGTTATTATAAAAGGTTTGTTGAAGGTTTTTCTTAAATTTCTGCACCTTTAACAAAGCTAACACACAAAGCATCCAAGTTCTAGTGGATTGACGCATGTGAAAGGAGTTTCCAAGATCTGAAGAGTAAGTTGACTTCTACACCCTATTAGTACTTCCAGAAGGCACAGAAGGGTATGAAGTGTATTGTGATGCTTTAAGAATTGGTGTAGGATATGTGTTGATGAAACATGGTAAATTAATAGCATATGCCTCAATACAATTGCATCCACATGAGAAGAATTATCCAACGCATGATCTTGAGCTAGCAAAAGTTATATTTGCTTAAAGATATGGTGTCACTACCTGTATGGGATTCATGTTGAAATATATGTTGACCATAAGAGTTTATGATATATGTCTAATCAAAAAGACCTAAATTTAAGGTAGCAAAGATGGCTTGTGCTATTAAAAAACTATGATGTTGATATCTTGTATCATACGAAGAAAGTAAATTCAGTAGCTGATGCATTAAGTCATAAGTCTATGGTGAGCACTTATGAGCAGTCTATAAAAAGACAAGGGATGACTAAAGACCTACACCAACTAGTCAATTTAGGGGTTTGCCTTCCTTGAACTCTAGATGAGGTGCTTATTGTGCATAATGCTGCAGAATCTTCATTAGTAGTTGAAGTGAAAGAGAAGTAATATATAAATCCTATTCTATTATAGCTTAAGGAGAATGTATAATGAGAAATGACAAAGCCATTTGAGCTTACGCAAGATAAAGTACTTCGGTGCTAAAATAAATTATGTGTGCCTAATATAGATGGGCTAAGAAAGAGGATTATAATAGAGGCACATCATTAAAAGTATTCCATCCATTCACAGTCAACTAAAATGTATCATTATTTGAATGGAATGTATTGGTGGTGTGACATGAAGAAGAACATTGCAGAATTTGTAGCCGAATGTCCAAATTGTCAAAGAGTTAAAGTAGAGCACCAAAATCCCGAGGGTATATGAAATCTATAGAACTTCCAAACTTGAAATGGGACATGATCAACATGGATTTCATCACTGGTTTGCCTTGTACATCTTGAAAGTTCTATTCCATATGGGTAATAGTTGGTAGACTTACCAAATCAACACACTTTGTACTGGTTAAGACCAGTTACACAGTTGAAGAGTATGCAAAATTGTATATTGAAGAGATAGTTTAGCTACACGAAGTACCAATATGCAAAATTATATATTAAAGAGATAGTTTGGATACGCGGAATACCAAGTACCAAAATGTAAAATTATTTATTAAAGAGATAGTTTTTCTACATAGAATACCAATCTCTATTATATCAGATAGGGGAGATAAATTTACTACAAATTTTTGGAAGTCTTTTTAGAGAAATTTGGGAACACAATTTAAGTTAAGTATAGCTTTTCACCCTCAAACAGATGGACAGTAGAACGTACCACTCAAACACTTGAAGATATGCTACAAAATTGTGTATTAGACTTTAAATGTAGTTGGGATAATCATATATCTCTCATCGATTTTGCCTATAATAATAGTCATCATTTAAGTATCAAAATGGCACCATATGAATCTTTGTATGGAAGAAAGTATAGATCACCAATTGGATGGTTTGGAGTTGGTGAAACTTCCTTATTTGTGCCAAATATTGTTTATTAAGTTGTGCAAAATGTTAAAGTGATCCAAAAACATTTAGAAATAGCCCAAAGTTGACACAAGTCATAAATAGATGTTAGAAAGAGTGGGCTACGGTTTTCTATAAGTGATTGGGTATTCTTAAGGGTGTCACCAATGAAAGGGGTAATGAGATTTGGTAAAAAAAAAGGAAACTATGTCCGCGTTATATAGGCCCATATAAGATTATATTAAGGTTTGGCCAAGTCTCATATAAGTTAGAGATACTCGAACAGCTCTCAACAGTCCATCCAGTGTTTCACATCTCAATGCTTTGAAAGTGCATCGGAGATCCATCTCATATTACTCTAACTAAAGATGTACAGGTTATAGAAAATCTCACCTATGAAGAAATACCTATAACTATTCTAGATCAACAACTTAAGAAGTTAATAAATAAGGAAATAGCTTCCATAAAAGTACTTTGGAGTAACCAGCAAGTAGAAGAGATTACATGGGAAGGTGGAGAAGCGATTAAATTCAAGTACCCCAATTTATTCAAATATAAAGAGAAAGTCCAAGATGTTTAATTAGAGCAATAACTATTAAGTTTAATATATAAGTGTTGCATGATAACAGGAATATTAACCTTAGGCTTAAACTTGTTATGTTAGATAGTTATTCTAACATACAAGGACGGATATTCCTAAGGGGGGAGGATGTAACACCCAGTATTTTACATGTTCTTTTTATATATTTATGAAACTTGGTATATCTTTATGGTATAGGAAATAGATGAGATTTGTTATGGAAATATTGATAGTGTAGATGAAGTTAAAGAATGTGACGCAACCAAGTTAACATCGATACAACTATGTAACTTACAATCATAATCCAATATTTGAATCTGAAGTTCAAAGTGACCACATTTATAGAAGTTATAAGTTGGATTAAAAAAGAATAAGGAATGAAGGTGCTTGTTTGACTTTATTCAGCTAGTAGGTTTGTCACCTACTTGAGCTATATGGACCAAGTTAATGGATCCAAGGGTATGGATCAAATTTGTGCCTATATTAATGTACTCATTTAGGCTAACTTAAGTAAGAGAAAAGGAAATAAAGAAATGGCCCAACACTTAAATCTACCAAGGCTCAATTTAATTGAGCCCAATAATGAATCAAGCAAGTAGGTGAATCACCTACTTTGACCTTTAGAGAAGCTTGATCTTCTTAAGTAGGTACATCACCTACTTGGACCCATTTGAAAATTTTGAGGTCCAAAATACAGCTAAATAGATAGCCAAAAATAGGTCCTTATAAGTCCATGTTACTGGTCATTTCCTTCAATTCAAAGTCATAAAAAATTTCCATATTTCATAAAGTTCTCTCTACTTCTCTCTAGAACAGGAAGGATCATCCCTAATTCTTATTTTAGGGCTCCTGAAGAAACCCTTACCTAGGTAAGTGAAAAAAATTATTGTTTAGCTAATAATCTCAGGGGCATAAGCTTAGCATGGGTCATTCCCGATACCATTATATGTGGGCGGCAACTCAGGGGTAAAATCCTAGCATGGGATGATCCCAATCTATTTATACATGGGTGGCAGCTCAGGGACGTAGGCCTAGTATGGCATGATCTAAATGTATGTTCTTACCACTGATCAGCTAGTCATTTGCATTATACGGCTTACAAAGATTATGAAGTAGGAAGGGTAAAATAAAGAAAAAAGTGTAATGTACCTGATCCCACAAGTATATATAAAGGTGGTCTCCTAGCACTATTTATACACTTGTATTTGATTTCTATTAAGCTCTTGTATCATGTGTAGATACCTTCAGCCTTACATATTCAGTATATATTTTTGTACTGATGTCCCTCATAGGGAACCTGTATTTCATGCTACAGGTACATGTGTTTCATCTAATACACCTCCCAAGTAAGAGCACAGAATATCCAGTGACTACTGGTGAGCTCCAGGTTGGTTCGAGGTTTTTTGAGTCTATGTTATATACTTTGGTATTTTACAGTATTTAAAAGTATGTGGGGGGGGGGTCCCAACCTTTACTAAGTGTCTATGTATATTTTAGAGGCTTTGTAGACCAATGGAAAGTTAAGCATGATAGTATCTTGTCTTTTAGAGGTTATGGACCCAACAGGCAACTCTTGTTTATATAGTTTTGGGCTTGTTGTTTATTTCTCATAGAAGCATTATATCCATGTATTATAGGACCTTAGGTTATTATAGTTACATGCATAAGACGTACAAGGTTATGGATTGGTGCTCTAGATCCTTTACGGCTATGGGTGTCTGTCCGCCCAATAAGATTTAAGGCATGACAGATACAATTTTAATTAGATTATAATATTATTATGGTTTCCACTAACTAAGGGTTAACGCCCACTTTCAACCTTGACAATGGACTTCTTCATAATAACAAATGCCAATTTTTAATGAATAACTTATAGGTAAAAGACGTTAATTATGATACCTTAAAGACTTGACTGCGATAAGTTCTAGTCTATGATTTAATACTACTAATTACTCTAGTCATGAAAGACTTTGACCCTTTCTATGATTTTATAATAATTTATTCACAAAGATCACTCTAGCAATGGATTTACAAACTTACATTCTTTTAGCCACGGCTTAAGTCCGTGCACCTATTATATATACATGCTTATTAATAATGTAATATTTATGACAAATGATGAATTATGGAAATATATTGAACCTGGCTTCTATTTAAAGATTATTTACTTTAGCCCTCGATGGGCCTATTATTTACTTTAGCCCTCGTCAAGCTTACACTGTACTTTAGCCCTTGTGGGTGCTCACTTTCTATTATTGATATTGAATTTGATATAATGATGATGATATTGATACCTGGCATGGCTGGAGGATATTATGATGATACGATGATACCCAACAAAGTCGGAGGATATTATGATGATACCCGATAAAGATGGAGATATTATGATAATATGATGATACTCGCCAATGCCAGAGGATGTTATGATGATGATATTGATACCCGACAAGGTCGGAGGATGATTATGATGAGGTTGATGATTATGATGATGGTTATGGTATTGTGAATTCTATTATATTTATACTTGCACGTTCATCGCCTATCACCAGTGTGCACCTATATCTATTAGCCGGTATAAGACGATTGCATATATATGGGTGATGATTATGCCTTATGTTGATTGTATTCTAATTGAACCTTCTGAGCCTTGGGCGGTCGGGATACATATAGGCTCATCTAGGTATTTGGTTGTCCAAAATAGCTGGTTTCTCATGTTGTTACTAAAATTTTTATTATCAGTGTTATGTTTAGATTATGACAGATTTGTCATTGATTTGGTATCGAGATAGAGGTATGATTTTGGCCTCTTCTATCTTACAATTTCATTATTATACATGATTAAATCCAGTATAAGGTATATGGGTTTAAAACCTTGAGCATATTAGTACTAAATCTTGTTAGGACTATAATAAGTCCTTAGAAAGAAGATATAATGATATAGGCTATGTTTTGAGTTGACCTTATATCTATATATGTTTATATTTAGCTATATGTTTCTATGGTATTACTGTATATCCTTTTCTTCATTTATTTAGACCATATATTTATTTATTGTCCTTCCATATGTCTATATATCCTTTTTTCTTCATGTATTTGTATATTGGCCAAGGATATACTGTAAAGAGTTGAGATTCCTAACTATGTTTGGAGTAGGACTGTACACCCTTATTAATTCCTTAGCCTTAATATGTTAAGTCACTTTGACATAAATAGCATATGTTATACTTATTATCTTATTGGTTGTATTATGTGGTTACTGAACATTAGGTGTAGTTCCTATTCTGTTTATATGTTGTATATATCTGCCTTATCTTTGGAGCTCAGTTGGCAGTTGTCTATTCTATACCATTTGTTTGGTACTCATACTACACTTCTGTAGCCAACAGATCATAAGTACGAGTTATTATTGTTGATGTGTAAGTTTTATGGAGCATCCATGGTTCAGAGGCTAGAGTGAGCTCCTAGCATTTGAAGTATTGCTACCTCTCTCTTATGTATTAGACTAGTATCTATGTTGTATTCAAAGATAAGTTATATCAGGGTATTCATTCATACTTCACTTTGAAAATCATATTATTGGAAAATCTCTTATACTAATACCACCAGGTTTTGGGATTATATTATGTAATTCTTTGTTTATTTCATCTACTTCATAATTTTTTTCTTTATATATTTGGTAGTCTATTACTAGCCATTCCAGAATATGGGTTTGGCTTGCCTGCTAGTGAGTTATAGTAGGCGCTATCTTGACCTAAGAAACTGGGTCATGACAATTTTCCATAGATGAATTGGGATCAGTTTATAGATTTCTTTTAGGATATATTTCTGCCTTTCAATTTAGGGATCAGATGAGAGATGAGTTTGATCGTTAGGAGTCAGGATCCATAGTTATAGCAGAGTATGAGGTAAGATTCCATTCCTTTTCTAGATATTTTTATGCCACTATTTCCATTGAATCTTACAAAATTTAGAAGTTCGTGAAGGGGTTGGACGTTTCTCTTCAACTTACTATGAATCAGATGGTAGTATATAAAGCATTATATCAGAGTTTTATGGATCATACAAAGATGATTGAGTCTATCCTTTGAGTATCTCAGGGAGGCGCCAAGTAGATACATTATCAGGGTAAGTTCAGAGGTCACATCTCATAAGGTAGAAATTTTAGAGGTTTCTACGGGTACTATAGTAGACCAGTATAGATAGCCTTGTAGAGTTCAGGTAGTGGTTCTACTAGCTCGGTAGCTTCAGATGGTCATTCTAGTTAAGCAGTACCTCTTTTCATTGAGTTGGGCCATATGGTTTGCTGTGTATGATAAGATTTGCCATTTAGCAAGGGACTGTCCCCATCATGCCTTCAAAGCTACTCATATATCAACTATAAGAAGTAGATCTTGTACTAGGGGTGCGAGAGACAGAGGTAGTGGTGCCCCAGGTGATTTCGAGAGACTACCTAATTAGGTAGTTGACGTAGTCAGTGTTATGCTATACCTGCCAGATAGGAGGCATAGGCCTCTAATGCTGTCATTATATGTACTGTAGCTAGTTGTTTTAGATATGTATTTGTGTTATTTAATTCAAGGTTGATGTTTTCCTATGTGTTTGCAAATTTAACTTTGAGTTTTGATTCTACTTGTGAGCCTATTTATGTGCCTATTCATGTATCTACCCTCGTTGGAGACTCTTTAGTGGTGGTTTTGGTGTACTGATCTTATGTTGCAACTATTTCTAGGCGTAAGACCTAGGCAGAACTGATTGTATTAGATGTGGTAGATTTTGATGTCATCTTAGGTAAGAATTGGTTAGCTACTTATCATGTCGTCCTTTATTTTCATGCTAAGACTTTGATCTTAGCTTCGTCAGGTGCGTCGAGGATAGCTTGGGAGGGTGTGCTTGATTTGGGTCCCAAGAGAGTTATATTTTTTCTTTGGGCCTGTCACTTGGTTGAGAGAGGGTAGCTATCTTATTTAGCTCATATTCGTGATACTACTATTGTTTCACCTCTTTTTTTGGATTTTGTTTGTATTGTCTATGAGTTCTTAGATGTTTTTCTTATGGATTTGCTTGGTATGCCTCTATATAATTATATCGACTTTTCTACTATTGATATTGAGTCAGGCACCAAGCCTATTACTATTACTCTTTATAGGATGACCCTAGTCTAGTTAAAGGAATTAAAGAATCAATTGTAAGAGTTATTGGATGAGGGATTTATCCAAGCTAGTGTATCACCTTAGGGTACTCCTGTCTTGTTTGTGAAGAAAAAAGATTAGTCAATGTGATTGTGTATTGATTATTGACAGTTAAACAAGGTGATAGTTAAGAATAAGTATCCTCTTCCTTATATTGATGATTTATTTGACTAGCTCCAGGGTGGTTCAATCATTTCAAAGATTTATTTGAGGTTCGGTATAACTAGTTGAGGATTAGAGCTTTGGATATTCTTAACATAGCCTTTCGGACACGGTATGGTCATTATGAGTTCTTATCCATGTCCTCTGGGTTAACCAATGCCCTAGCCATATTTATGGAATTAATGAATTGGGTATTTCAACCTTATCTCAACTATTTTATTATTGTACATATAGATTATATCTTGGTCTATTCCTAGAGTGAGGCCGATCATGAAAAGTATTACAGATATGCTTCAGAGATTAAGGGATGAGAAGTTGTATGCTAAGTTCTCTAAGTATAAGTTTTAGTTGGAGTTTGTCTCTTGCTTGGGTAATATGGTGACCAAGGATGGTATTATGGTTGATTCAGCCAAGATTATAATGGTTCATGATTGGGCTAGGCATACTTCTCCTATTGATATTTGGAGTTTTTTAGTTTAGCAGGTTACTATCTGTGTTTTGTTGAGGGTTTTTCATCTATTACAGCTCGATTGACCAAGTTGACTCAGAAGAAGATTTCCTTTTGGTGGTCTGATGCTTTTGAGGTAAGCTTTCAAAAGCTCAAGGAATTATTGGTTTTAACTCCTATCTTGACCCTTCCCAAGAAGGGCATGGTTTTTATTGACTTCTGTGATGGTGTAGGTGTTGTTTTAGGTTCTATGTTGATGTAGAAGGGTAAGGTAATTACCTATGCTTCCCATCAGTTGAAACCTCATGAGAGGAATTACCCTACCCAAGATTTGGAGTTGTGTCCATTTGTTTTTACTTTAAAGTTATAAAGGCACTACTTGAATGGAGTTCGTTGTGAGATTTGTTGAATCTTCGTAGCCTTCAGTATTTCTTTACCACAGTGACATCTTAACATAAGGGAGCACCATTGGCTTGAGTTGCTTAAGTATTTTGGTTTGACTATTCTCTATCATCCGAGCAAGGATAATGTGGTTACAAATGCCTTGAGACAAAAGTCAACTAGCATGGGTAGCTTGGTCATCTTTTGACTTAGGAGAGACCTTTGTCTTTTGAGGTTTAGTATTTGGCTAACTAGATAGTTAGGCTTGATATTTCCACACCTGGTGTGTTTTGGCATTTGAAGAGGCTAGGTCTTCCTTGTTGGAGCAGATTTGAGCTCATTAGTTTTATGACGTTGGGTTGAGAGTGATTCAGGATAAGGTACTGAATGTTGAGTCTAAGGAAGCCTCGCTTGATTCAAATGGTATTTTGAGGATTAGAGGCCGAGTTTGTGTGCCGAGAGTAGGTGATTGGATTAGATTGATTTTGGATGAGGCTTATTATTCTAGATATTCCATTCATCTGAGAGTGACTAAGATGTACCATAATTTGAGAAAGCATTACTAGTGGAGTGGTATGAGGAAGGATGTAGTGGATTTTGTAGCTCGTTGTCTATGTTACCAGTAGGTGAATATCGATTATTTGAGATCGGGTGTTTTCATCAGAGGTTACCCGTTCCCGAGTTGAAATGGGAATAAACCATTATGGACTTTGTGACTGGGTTGCCCCGATATCTCTGGTTCTGATAATTTTTGGGTCATCATGCATAGGCTGACAAAATTTGCTCATTTCATTCTGGTATAGGCTTCCTTCAGTGTTGAGAGGTTGGCCTATATCTATATTCATGAGATAGTGCATCTCCATGGTGTGCCAGTGTCTATCATCTCAGATCGAGGTTTAGTATTCATATCTCACTTTTGAAGGCTTTTTTTGAGGTGTTGGGAATCCAAGTTTGATCTTAGTACAACTTTACACCCCAAGACTACAGTCAATCGAGTGATTATTTAGGTTTTAAAGGATATGCTCCATGCTTGTGTGATAGACTTTGGGGGTCAGTGGGAGCAGTATCTAGCTTTGGTGGAGTTTGTGTATGACAATAGATATCATTCCAGTATCGAGATGGATCCTTTCGAGGTTTTATATGGAATTCATTGCCGGTCTCTATTTGGTTGGTTTGATGTTTTGAATATTAGAATTCGAGGTACAAACTTGCTTTATGATTCCTTAGATAGGGTTTGGGTCATTCAGGATTGACTTCGAGTGACTTAGAGTAGGCAGAAGAGTTATGTGGATCGTAGATTTTGTGGTTGGTGATCGTGTCTTTCTTTATGATTCGATCACAAAGGGTGTGTTGAGGTTTGGGAAGTAGGGCAAGCTTAGCCCCAAGTATATTGGGTCATTTGAGATTTTTAAGACTATTGGGGGTGTGGCTTGTGAGTTAGCATTGCCCTCAAATTTGTCAGTTGTTCATCTAGTTTTTCATGTCTCTATGCTTTGGCATTACATTCCAGACGAGTCTTATGTCATTCATTGGGATTAAGTCCAGTTAGATGAGAGGTTGTCTTTTGTTGAGGAGTCAGTCTCTAGTTTATAAAGGGATATTAGATGGTTATGTTCTAGAGATATTCCAGTGGTTAAGGTCTAGTAGAGACATCAAACTATAGATGAGGCTACTTGGGAGATCGAGTTTGATATGCGTAGTAGTTATCCCTAGATTTTTGCAGATTCAGGTATTTCCCTTTCCTTTAGTTTGAGGACGAACTAAATCCTTAGTAGTGGATGATGTAATGACCTGACTTTTGCTGATTTACATGAAATATTTATTTTTGTGTGATTTAACCAGTTTACCCTTCCACATAGTTGCATTGTGGTATTTTTGGGGTGTGGGGATGATTAGCATAGATACCAATGCATTTTGATGTAATTTGTGTGATTTGTGTGAGTTTGTGATTTAGTGCCTAGAAAAGCCATTTAGTGATGAGAAAATAGAATCCTGGGTCGCGAACAGTGATTTGATTGAGGATGAAGAAAGAGAATTCTTGGTTCAGTTCTCTACCTTAATGATAGAAAATAGGATTGATCAAATTCTATTGAGTCTGACTCATAGTGATCATTTATCAAAGAATGACTCTGGTTATCAAATAATTGAACAATCGGGAGCAATTTACTTACAATACTTAGTTGACATTCATAAAAAGGATCAAATGAATTTTGAGTTCAATCCATCCTGTTTAGCAAAAAGACGGATATTCCTTTCTCATTATCAGACAATCACTTATTCATAAACTTCGTGTGGGAAAAATCATTTCATGGAAAACCCTTTTTCGCTACGCTTGGCCTTATCCACCCTTTATGGGTATTTTAGTGATAGGTTCTATAGGAACTGGACGATCCTATTTGGTAAAATACCTAGCAACAAACTCCTATGTTCCTTTCATTACGGTTTTTCTGGACTGGATAAGAAGCCTAAAGGTTTTCTTCTTAATGATATCAATATTGATGATAGTGACCTTGATACAGAGCTGGAACTGCTAACTAGGAACTAGTTAAGGGGAAGCTAGTCTATCAGAAGGCAGTTCTTGAGCAAGTGAGATTGGTTGAAGTTCAATATGCATCATCAACTAGAGAAGACAGATAGGGTCGAATATGATTAAGACGAATATGTCGAGTTAGAGCACTGATTCTATTCTTCTCTTACAGTTCCTCCACAAAAATCTAGTACAGAAGGAATGGAATAGCTGTGATGCGGTCTGTTGCCAAGACTGCCTCTCTCTTTTTTCTTGCGCGCTATTACTCTACAGAACCAGCATAGCTGGTAGACGAGCACGCTAATGAGGCCCTGAGCTGGATAGATGAAGATGGAAAGGTCAAACTTCTACTATCTCAAAGTCTCTGATAGAAAGAATGATTGACTACTTAAATGCCAGGCCATCAACTCACGAAATCACCCAGGTCCGAACCCTATCAACTCCTTCCTAAAGAAATGAATTGTTGATCGATCAACAGATCCAAAATCATAAATGAAATCTAACTCCTAGTCTTATTTACTGTAGAAAATAGAAAAGAAGGGCAACCAGAAAGCAAACCAAAAAAAAAATGGAACTCACAAGAGTGGAAACCATAGTCATGCCATATGACTGACGAAATTCCTTAAGAAAGCAAGAGATATCACTCATAAAAGTGGATCCCCCTGCGCTCCTTGAATTTTTCTTACTCTGGCTATAGAGCATGCCACTATGCTTAACACATACAAACGTATAGCAGAACACTAAAGCAGGAATGGAGGAAAGCATCTTTAAAAGGAAAGAAAAGGGCAGAGCTCTATGCTCACTCAACCATGGGTTTTTTTTTATTTTAGGGCTACAGGGTGAAGAAAGAAAAGATCGGATTGGAATATCAATGACATCATTATTATTGATTTGAAAGTGGAAAAGAGGGTAGCTTGCTTCTAGGCAGAAGTTTTGCGTCTCACACTTTGATAAGTGGAACCTCTTGTCCCCTCTAATCCACTGTGTTCTTAGCATGTGTGATCCAGTTATAGAGTCTATTATGGTTGTCGAATGGGTCTCCTCTCCACCTAGACAAAATATAGGGCATCAGGCGAGTGTGGTTGTATTTTTCTGAACAAGCCTCAAGCTTGAATGAGTTATCTAACCGGTTAGAAAATTTCTTTCACATTTGCCAAAATTCATTCAATTACTCATGACAGGATAGAGAAAGATGGGGTTAGGGACTAAAGATGGTTGGTAAGATGCTAGCAGTCTAACTCGGGTAATTAGATCAGTCGGTTATAGTAGACTTCTATCTGATAGGGTTTTATGGCTGCCTTAGGTCGGATAGGAAGAGAGATTTTTTATGACATTTCTAGTGAACCCAAGAAAGCTCGAAGAGTCCAGCGTAAAAACATAGAAAGGGAAGCAACTTGTCCACAAGCTTGATGTTCAAATAGTGGGATTTTTTTCCTAGTATCAAGTTTTAAGTTCCCTTAGTTTAGCTACTCGAGGGCAAATCAATAGGGGCAAGTCTAGGAGAAAGGGTCTATGTCCCTTTTTTACAAAATAAAGCATGTCTCTATACGCAATTTAAGCAAACTTTATACATCTCTGTGAAGAAAGAAAAGTAGGAGCTTTTAAGGCCAGTGTGGAGTAGCTAGAGAGGATGGGAGGTAATTTTTCCTACATTGGGTGGTTTGCTAAAGCCTTGTGTTTGTTTCATCAACCTGGAGTCTTCATTTGAGAAGTCTCTCTCTATGAACGTGAGCTACGGAGGAGGATGAATTTGATGTAGGAGCAGAGTGGAATCTAGAGCAGGGTATCAGGTTAACACGACCTCTAACTGGATAGAGCAGGATTAGTGGAACCTGTGGTCGTCTCAAAATAGAAAGAGGTGTAGATGTCCCAACATGAGATGTTCCAAAAAGAACTTAAGATAAAAGAATAGGACTGGAAAAAGGTCCGCTCTTATAGAAGAGCTATAGAGGCGGATGCGAGTTTAGTCCGAGCTAAGTTCATAGATATTCCCTTAAAGAACTGAGAACAAAAGGATGTACTTTCCCCCTTCACCATCCATTACTGATCATCCACCGCTTTTTATTAAAAAATCCTATCTTTGTCTTTCCAGGCTATCTTTTGCGTGCTATTCTTTACGCCCTGAGAAAGAACCTCCACTTGGATTCATCTCAAGTCTCGAGTTCTTGTTTAGAATTCTAGTAGATGAAGTTCGAACAAAAGATTTGATGCAATTCAAATTGAAAAGAAGTAGTAATATCATAATAAATGTCCTCCGGATAGAAGAAAATTTTAATTCTCGGGTTTACTTTGTCAATAGACCAATCAATGGTGTTGTATCAGAAACAAGATTCAGTCGCTACAAGTGAAGGATAATAACAAAGCATCCGTAAAACGGGTAAATTAACTAAAATAAAATTGTCCCACTAAGAACTAGGAGAGATCTAATGTGTAAGGATAGTCTCTTCGGCTGGGGAACTGACCGTATCCCAAACTGACACAGGTGAACAGAGATTGTTCACCCCTTTACCTTCTCTTTATATTCTAGCATGTGTGAAAACCTATAGGGTTTAAATTACCTGGTACCAAGACTGGATATTATTATTTTTTGTCCTTCAACTAATTCTTTTCTTATTCAGAATGGCTCACACAATCATTAGTCGTTGGCGTTAGAAGAGAAGGATCAGAATTAGGAATAGTCATAATAGTAAGTAGTCGTAGGAATTGGCATTGAAACAAAGTGTATTCTATTTCATAACCTTTTCTACCTTAACTTTAAACTTTTAGTTGAGCAAGAGAGGAGTAAATTAGTGGATGAAGGGAGAGAAGTTACGAAGATAGAGGCTATAACCTACTTTAGCTCATGGCCTTCTCTTCTTAGCAATAGCCAGTCAGAAATTGCAATAAGAGTAGAAGCTAGAAGCATAAAAATAGCCATCAGACTTCCTCTTTCTCCTTGTATTAGGAACTGGCATAAATAAAAGGCTACAGAGGTACTTCAATCGGGAAAGAAATCCGGCCTGCCAAACATTGGTACAACCAAGGCAACAGACATAAGAAACCATAATAGAAATCAGCACCAAAATCCGCAATCAAAGAGTAAGTATATGTAGAGAATAAATGTAGCAAGAAGTAGCTTTAGGAAATAGGAGCAGGAGCGAGTAAGATCTTGAACTCTTAGTCTCCATCCCTGTATGTATATTCTATTCCCTATACCAAAAGTAAGATAAGGTCAGAATGAATATTAACTAGAAATAAGGAAAGTCGCTTGTATCGAGAGCAAAGAGAACTCCTCTAGTCGAGAAGAAAGAATCGCTCACCTTATGAGGTTGGGTGGAATATAAGATCTGAATCAAATACGAATGTATTCTTAAAATGAAATTCCCAGGCATTGGTTACAGACAGGACAATCAAACCTGAAAAGACAGACATAGATTCACCTACCTACTAAGAACTGGACAGTCGAGAGACTAGAGAGATATTATATTAATTGTTTTAATCATAGACTAGATTGACAAGAATCAAAACCTAGAAATCCACCAACCATCAAAGCATTAATCGTAAAGCCTTATGGGGAAGAACCCCTCTTCCGCATAAACACAGAAAGGAAAGTCAATAGTCGTAATGCCTATTCTTTCAAAGAGCACATTCCCCGTACAGTATTATCTTATATAGCGGCTCTGTCTATGCGTGGTTCTCTTTTATACTCTTGATTTGGAAAGCAGGCACTCTTCTGTAAGCCTTTGAGGGGGTTCAGATCCTTGATAAGCTTTATCAATATTGATAAGATTTTTAACTTATGCAGGCAGCTGGTGGAACTCCTCAAGGGTGCCAAAAATCTCCTCATCAATGGCATAATTACCTAGTCTATCTGCTACAACATTTCCTTCCCTGTACACATGAAAAAATTGAATTTATTTATCCCTCAACAATGTAATAATTTTCCTTACTATTGTATCAACAGCACAGGGTGCAGACAACTCTTGTATCATGATCAGTCTAGCAATGGTTGAATCAGTCTCAATCACTACATTTGTGAAGCCTTTATGCACACAAATTTCAGAAACTAACTGAATAGCCATTATCTCTGAATACATATTAGTTGGAATGTGTAGCAGACACAAAAAATCACCTGCAGCATCTCTAAATACCACAGCAGCACCACTCTTGCCTGTATTACCTCTTGATGCACCATCGGTGTTACATTAAATCCATTGTACACTAGGGAATTCCCAACATACTCTTCCATAATGTATCTTGGGTGTGTAGCTCTCCAACTCACTAACCAATTCAAGCTAATTAGAAGATAATATTTTTATCTTAGGAAACCTATACACCAATAAATTATGTAGAGTTTCTGAAACCTGAGAAATTAGACTATTTAAGGAGATATTACCACCATACCTTCTTTTCTTTCTCATTTTCCATAGCTCCCAGACAACTACACAGGGTAATGCTTGATATAAGGGCTTAAGATATACATTTGCAGGGTGTTTCCACCACCTTAGAAATAGTTATTGTAAGCTAACACCATGTATAAGACCTGCACCCAAGGAAAAGAACTTCCATACCTTATCAGCATATTGACTCTTTAGAAAGAGATACTGCATGGTTTTTACTGTTGGTCGATTATAACACCAAGACCTTGAGGGAATTGTATAGCTAAGTCTTGTCAAAATGTCATCCAATGAAAGTTTGTAATGTCACACTCTCTATGAGAAGAAATATATCTTGATTGGCAACCATAATGCTCTAACGCATGTCTTTATGGCACTTTGGAACACTATCGATTGCCACCTCTTCAAGCAACCATCGATCATAAATGGGAAGAATCATACACTATCATAGGAGCTTCTAATTTCTTTAGAGATTATCAATGCAGCATGCACTGAAATCCGCCTAGCTACTTACTACTCTACTTAACAACAAATCCAAAATAAAATAGAATTCAAATCGGTCGAGAAAAAGAACTGTGCTAGTCAAAATTTGGGGAAAGATAGAGAGATCTCTAGGATCTCCTGATCAAATTGAGAGTTCACTTTGCCAGTCAATGAATATGCCACACCCAGCAGTTCAAGGAGTTGGTCGGATACGGTTCAAAAACCTGCCTCAAAAAAGTCAAGACTTTTGGGAAGATTCCAGTATCTGACCCATCTCTTTCTACTGATTCCCCGAGTTATTGGAATCTCTGGTTCGATCAGGACTAGGAGTCCCATTCATTCATTTATGGGAACGACTCTCTATTCCAATTCTCCACTGGGTCTTCAAGTGATTAGCCAACTCAATCCATTTTTTCCATCTGATGATCTTCGCCCTAGGACAGACTCTATTTGACCTGCCTTGATTTCCTAGATAATGCTACTATCGCAAGCAACCTCTCAAAGAATAGGGTATGAAAGACCTTTCTATCTAGATCGGTGATTTCGTTTGACCGATCCAGCTATCAAAAGTCTTGCAAACAACCTACACTAAGATAAAAGAACTAGAATCTAAAGTGAATCTTTTTTGGCATTTTCTTATTTGCTTTAACCACTTCATCTTTCCTTTGGTCCATGTTTCAAAGCTAGCAAAAATTTTGAGCCTTAGGGATCTCTCTTGAATGGCGGTCGGTCAGTCCTTTTCTTCTGTTGATGCTGAGACTGATGCTTTGAATGTCTCCCATATCATTCAATAATAAAGATCTATTACTTGCCTTGTCGATGCTAAACTCAGTACCTCACTTATTTACTAGTACACCTACTACACCCATACTCATTACGAATGTGTTCACCAGACATCTGACTTAGCAACCTTCTACTTAAACTGGTAACAATAAGGAAGGAGATCTATGGATAATGGGATATAGAGGTTAGGTACGACAGTCAGCTCAGTCAGAGTGGAAGTGGTCAAGCAAGGTTATCGTTAAACAATGTAGTGCAAGAAATAGGTAGTGTTTTCTATATGAAGAAGGCGACTACAATGGGAGAAAAAGGCAACATGGGCTTTCCATATACATGTATCATTTGCAAGGTAATTCAGATGACGCTAGCAAGCTGTATCCCTAGATAGGTTAGGGTAGTGCTTTCCATAAAGAAGCTATCCAGAAAGTAGGTCAGCCAGGAGAATGATAGTACAAGCTAGCTAACACGTGGGAAAGGTTGAAGGGGTCTTGCACAACCCTTGAATTATTCCAAGCACAACCTTTGACCTCTTTGTCGATAACCTCTTATTTGTTCGACTACTCGCGGGGCCTACTACATTTAGGTATAAGAAGCCTCACCCCGAAAAAGAGTGTAAAGTAGTACTCATGTTAAATTATGTCCCTTGTAAATGAAAAATCTTATGCCATAAATTTCTAATGAAGACCGGGTCCCCAGTCGCTGACAATTAAGTGTGGCATCCATACAATGAAACTATTAGTCAATGATGTGTTCGTTTCCAAGGTAGATCTTTTATTTTCCTTGAAAGATATTATGTTTAAATAAAAAGATAGCCAGTCTTTTTTTACGGCGAAGAGTGTTATGTAAAATGAACCAAGGAGGATCTTATACGTCAGGAGAATGAGGAGGAGTAGGAGATAGCCTTAGGGGTGAAATTGAATGATTACGAGATAAACAATGAGACAAAGAAGAGCACTTAGACAATTCACTTTGAGTACAGGGAAGTCTACTGGAAGGAACTTCCTAGGGCATATTACGGTTTTTCACTGAGGGGGTGGATCAAAGTTATTGAAGCAAAGAATTGATCTGAAATGAGGCACTTCATCTGAAGGCATTGTAGAAAGGATAAAAAGTGCACCTAATCACTCTTCTCGGACTTCTCTAGTATAATGGATCCATGGGGGGAAGGGGGAGGGCTCCTCTAATGCAACACGATAGAAGAGTTCACTCTGCCGTGTAAGATCCTCGAATGAAAATCAACCATAACTACCATCTGCAGTCTATTTTCATTCTCTTCCCTGCCCGAGAAGGGGGATCAATAAAGGGTAGTTTGATTCTCTCCTGGGCGGATGGTGACTTATATAATGGACGCCCTTCCTACCAGAATGCCTTCTTGGTCGAAGAGCCCCTTTTTTACTCGTAAGGATGTTGGAAGCAAAGAAACTTGTGTAAAGGATATTTTCTTCTATGCCCTCTCCTATCCAAAGGCCAAGGGAGAGACTGTATCCCTTTCCTTCGATAGCTCTTTTGGTTTCCCAAGGATAGCGGTAGCTAGAGCAAAGCCCACTTTCTTTTCTTCACGAATGAGAGAGAAAGTTAGAGAAAAAAACACATTCTCTATTTACGAGATCCAAAAGTGGAGAACGCATAACATTCTATGGGTATATAGTAGCAAACATAAAGTAGCGCTCTCTTGGCAAAATTTTAGGTGGCAAGAGACTTTAGGGCTTGTTGGATATTCTTAGCATAATGAATCGAAGCTGAAGACAGATCATGTTAGCTTACCTGCCAAGCCAGTAGGCGAAGGGCTAAAGGATGGAATGTGCAAAGTTGATCGTGCACCTATCGTGTGACCCGTTGGTCCAAAGCAATTTCTTCCGCTAAGCGACCCACAACAAAAAAGATACACTTTATTTTATATTAGGGGAGCACTAAAATGGAACTTCGATTAGATGCGAGTATCAAATCCCACCGCTAAGATGTCCAGTGGATTCTAGGGCCTTAACGAATGGCCGGCCACCTTTTATGTTAAAAGAGAAAAAGGCCCAGAGTATAGCAGGATAAACCAATACGAATGAGTGTAAGCTTAGTTGCCCGAACAGGATTGGTGCTGACCACACTAGGTGCTACCATGGTAGCAAGAGAGGCCAGGCGGTGACAATTGAGAGGTTGTCACTAAGCATTCCTAGTCACATAGGAAAAGAGGTCAAATGGCAAGGCAAGCCTGTTTGGCTCCTCGCAGAGTATAGATCACATCCAAACATCTAATTGGGGAACGGGGCAATGTCCATGAAGCTCTGGCAAAAAAGGAAGGCCTACCAGGCCGTATACCCATGGGTGCAGGATTTTTCAAAAAAGCACGGACTGACTCAGAGACCTGGGACCTTAGCTTAGTAATGAATGAAGGGAATCTCTTCGAGCTTTCTCCTCCAGCGGATCATGTAGCGGTCAGCCTTATAAAGCTCGCTAAGCCTTGCTTCCCTCTCCCCTTCACTTATGTTGTGAAAGATAGTCGTCAGCATTCAATAAGCGACTTGACCGAGTCTATAAAGATTTGTTTTTCTTGTAGTCGTCCCATAATGCCTCCCTTCATTTTCTTGCCTCCTTTTAGCTCAGAATGCCTAATGCCTATTATTTACTGCTAGAAGATAACCGCCATAAGCTTATCCTTTGGGTCTCGCTTCCAGCGCAAGAGGCCAAGCATTCTGCCAGACGTCCCAGCCTGGGAGCCTCATTCGCCTTTGGTACTTCAATAGATCTTCACAAATAAAAAAGCACTACTTCAGCCTTAAATACAACTACATTACGCAAGCCCCGTCGATACCTACCTATAGAGTCAAATTCAAATAAAAAAAGTGATGGCGACTTTCTAGGCTTATGGATTCAGTCAACTAAACTCCATCAAACTCCTCAATCAATATCAATAAGATGTTGTAACCGCTTAGGCTTGGTTTACTTTGGTTTGAATGTAAACTAAAATAAGAGGCATTTACAAAGGGAACCAAAGGTTTCCTTGTTTAGTAGTACGAATGTAGTTCTACAATTAAGATGTTTAATATTAATACAAAATATGTTGTGTTGTAGCTATAGAAAAAAATGTTGTTCGCCCTTACTTTGACATTCTAAGGACTTAACTAGATAAGTTTCCAAAGGTGAACACCCCCTGTTCTTTATAGTATAGTCGTAAAGGGCTTCTAAGAAAAGTAAGAAAGAAGACATTCAAAAGGCCGACCACTATCTCATAGGCATTTCGGTGGTAAAACTGATGACTACACGGATCTATACCAAGTCATGAGCAATAGCAAAGAGAAGAAGCCGTCTATAGGCGAAGGGAAGAAAGCCCGATGAAGGCCTATGCTACAGTAAGTAAAAAAGTAGGTTGAGGTTATGAAGTAACTTAGTCGTATACTATACAAAGGGAAAGGCATCGGTACAGAGTCATGTAAACTGTGGATATAGACTAGGATATTAGAAACGGAGTCTTAAACTATGGACCAGGATTACACTAAGGAACAAGGAAGCTTGATTGGGAAAAAAAGTCAAGGAACGAAGCAGCTTCTCTAATAGCCCCATTGAATAGGTTGGCGAAGGCTTTTTGCAAAAGTTTTTTATCTTGTAAATGTATTTTTTTATATTTAGAGAGTGGGGGCTTAAAGTTTTTAGGAAGAACCATACGAGATAGCTCACGTATAGTTCGAGAGTCGAGCCCCAGCGCAGGGGCTTAGATCAATACTTATATAATAGTGAATCATCAATTAGAGGTGGGCAAGATGGTGATCAATTGCGATTGGTCTAAACCTTCGACTAGCGACTTATTGCATCCTGCATAAAATGCCCATATAGGCTAAGACCTTATTCACATAGCAAAGAAAGGTCGAGTGGAAGAGGGCAGTCAACTGGCCGCTTCATTGCCATGTGCTTTGTTTTGCTTTATTTTATAGAAGAAAAAGATCAAATGAGAGTGAAAGGCAAGGGCAAGAAATAGAAAGGATTGTCCCTCACGCGAACTACTACTACTAGAAAATGGTGAGACCATTAGTGAAAGAAGGACCAAGGAGCATCCTATCCGTCAGGAGAAGGAGGAGTAGGAGGAGTCAGTTTTCTTTTAAGATCGAGGAACGCAGTGTCGAACAATTATGCCATTTGAAAGAAGTCTTCTATATAAGAAAAGCCTATTACAAGTAAGTGGAGAGGAAAGATCTCCAAAGATTCTTATCTCATTCCATTCCAGTGGCTCAACCAGTAACAAATGGCAAAACTCAAAAATCCATGGTTTTCCGATAAAACCCTATTTTGCCTAAGTTATTCAAAACTAGAAAAAAGAAGCGATTTTTTGCACAACTTGCTCATAGTGCAGGTCCCACTAGTATATCGTATTTGGCCAAAGAAGCATCGGACAGGTTGGAAAATAATTGAATTAAGGGTTCGAAGGAGAATTGGTCATTCAATCTTGTGAACTAATCAAGACCAAAATTGGAAAAAGAGATATGAATGGAGAGGAATAACCAATCGATGAAAGAACATAAAACCATTCTATTTCAATAGAGGTATGAGAAATGGTTGGGGTAATAAAGTTGGTGAAGTGGTTGGATTTTGCAAGTTGTTCCAACCATTGTTAGATGTGATTCCAAGAGCCGGACGAGAATGAATACCACACAGAAGAGTCAAGACCAGGCTACCTAATGGAATGTTTAACCAATCTATTCCAGATCAACAGAATTAGAACAGAAGTTGTAAAATGGGAAAACCACGAAAAACATAACTTATTTGAATAACCCAGTGACCTACCAATTGTAGAAGTAGGAGTTTTGGCAAGAAATAAGCACTTAAATAATACAATTCAAGTGTACCATCTTCTTTCTCATTTTGAGGAAAAGGTGCGGAAGGAAAAGAAAACAACAGAGGGATCAAAATCGGACCTAAATGGGAATGAAATGAAAAGTCTCTTTCAAAACCTAGCATTAAGGGTGTTACAACGATATACAAGAGGAATAGATAAAACTCGTGATTGGTGTGGAGGGGAAGATCTATTTATTATATAGTTCAAGAAAGAGTCCTCTAATTTCCTTACTTCTTTCTAATTTATTCATTTCAAGACTGCTTTTGAACATTGCATAACATCATCTTAAACCAACCTCAACCATACTTTCGGTGCAACCACTAAAGAATTTCTTATACACTAAAGAGATACTTATATACATTTACTAAAAGACTGACTTTAATTCATTATCATTAGTCTAGTTTGAAACTAAGAAAGAGAGATATGCCTAAGGTAGCATGTAAGTAAATTGTGCACGCTAAGAGAAGAGGAGAGATGCTCGTAATTACAACCAAAAGAAAGATGCCTCCTATCTTCTAAAAGGTCCCATCACTTTGTTCATACCTTCTTGTCTTAGTCTTCCAACTGAACAACATGGCCTTGTCAGCCCTCTACTAGCAGAAGCTAAGCACTTGAAAAATATGCTAAGAAAGGTTCCTTCGGTCGCTCTTTCTGTTCAAAGTCTACAATTAGCGGAAGAGAGGGTTACCATACATACAAGAGTATTCTAGTTCTTATGGAGGCTCTTTCTTACCAGTCAATCAAGTAGTACAGCTGTATCTTATCTTATAGCCCGGCACGATGGGTCGCCTTTGAAATATTTATTGTAGATAGAAGAAAGTATTAAATAGATAAGGAGTAGAAGAGTGAATGAGTCCTAACCGGAGTGATTTCGATCACCTAGCAAGCCTTTTATTTGGTGGGTAACATTGCCAAAGCATATCATTATATTTGACTACGAAGGAAGGAACTCAAAGTAAAAGGGCACCATCTTGTGCAAGGTAACGATAGTTGGCCCTCTATCATCTTCTATATGGTAGACTTGGTAAAAGGGCCCTGACTTATTTCCAAAATTTGAGTTCGACCGCGGCTTCCCACTTTTTTGGGGGGGATCAAGTTCCTTGCCAATTGCCACCTATCGACCCCGATCTATTTTAATTTGATTTAGATATTACCTAACCTAGCCTAGCCTCCATAAATCACACTAAAGAGGTTAGTCAATCCATTCTAAGACATTTTCATTTACAAAACCACCATACGAATTCCTACTTTTCAATAGAGCGGAGGCGAACTAATCAACGAGAAAGAGGCCCTACTCACTACAAACTAATACACTACAAGATTGAACTTCAGTCATGCCTCTCCCATATCAAGTTGACTGCCCTCCCCCTCTACTTAGTAATTCTATCAATCATGTATGTAGGAAGGACCCTCTATTTTTATTGGTATATCATGTAAACAGAAAGCCATTTGCACCAGGCGCAGTGCACTTTCCCTTACCCAGATGTTCGCCTTTCTAAGTCAAGTAATGGTGACCCACCAAAGACTGGAGTTTCGTAACATATTGACAAAGGCCCCCAAAATGAGGTTTCAGTCAGTAGAAGGGACGACTTTGTCTCTTCGGAAGAAGAATACACCCACTCTCTAGCCGTCTAATCCTGTTGATCATATAACTGGGAGGGAATATGTCACATTAAAGGTGAACGATCAGAGGTGTCCTCTAATCACCACGACGATGCTGGTCCCTCTTTTAGTATACTCAGCTATGAATATTTATTCAAAAATGAATGACGGGCTCTTTATTTCATGGTAACCCCATTTTCAATATGCTAAAACTTTCTGTTTCGTCGAGCCCCAAACTTGTGGTCCTCCTTTTAAGTATGGGTTCAATTAAATGAATTTGTCAAGTTAATGAAAAATATGTAGAAACAAGGATGGTGCGTCACCTATTTATCATTCTCGCTCGGGAGCCAAAACAAACACACCTACTACCTACTGTACTAGACCTTCGACTAGTCATTCTACCTTTGTAAAATTAGAACCAATACCAATGCATTGCGCTCAAACAGTTGAGTGGCCGTCGGTCAGCAACTTTCATGCACAGATATAGATTCATCCCTCGTACCTGAGCCAGCCTTACAACCCTTGGCGGGTTGGTAAGAAGTCAGTCTTGTTTAGTAAGATGGAATTAGAAAAAGAAAAGAGAGCGCTCGACCGGAACAACGGCCAACAAAGACCGTAATTACATAGATAACTCCTCCTCCCCTTATCCTTAAGAATTTAAGGCAAATAGTATGGCGGTTGGAAATAAAGACATCCTCACCTTCTCTGGTGTCAGTGAGAGCAATTTGAGTATCCCCCGTCGGCCTCTTTTTTTAGGACTTTTAGACGCGGATCCCGCACTTGAACTTGGGGTGAAAGTACAGTAACTGAGCCCTCCTCATTCTATTTCCCCAATGGAAATATGGAATTGACTTTTCTCATTATCTCCAACCCCAGGTCAGGATAATCAACCTCCACTAGTCGTCGACCAACCCCCAGCCGCCGGTCCATCGAATCAGCCCCCATGGGTGTTCCCCTATCTGTATCAACCGGATAAAGTGATAGGGGGATTTTGTTCAATCTATCCAGCGGAGACTCCTAGCTAAAAACTCTTATACTCCCCCTATCGGGATTATATACCTGGCCAAAAGAAAGGCAAAAGATCTATTCGAGGTTAAGGTTGGGATTCTAAGGTTCATGATGGTCCTTGATCCAATGAGGGATTGGATGGGATGGGGAGCTTAGGCCCTCAAGAATCTGCGTACTGTCATGGGGGAGCATTCCTTGGAGAAATTCCATACCATTCTTTTGGATCTTAAGTCAAAGGGAGTCAATTCTGAGTCCTTCTCTCAATTAAAAGGGAAGTACCCCTACGAATGGGTTGGGACGAACACTCTACCACATAGTGGAGTGGATATATAGGACTAAAATTGGATAAGTTTATACTCCCAGTGGACTTTGTGGTATTGGATTGTGTAATGGACCAAGAGGTACCTATTATCCTTGGTTTTCCTTTCTTGGCCACCAGAAGGGCCATGTTGATTTAGAGATAGGGTAAATAAAGTTTAGGGTACAAGAGGATAAGGTCTCTTTCAAAATATACAAGACAATAAAGCAAACTGTGGTGCTCTAAGTTATTTCCATGGATGATTTGGAGAATGAGAGGGCAAATGAGGAGGGGCTTGATGACCCACCATGAGTATTACAGAAGTAAGATATTGTACCACGATGATAACTAAGGCTATATGTGGGAGGCAGCCCACAAATGCCATAAAAGTGGCCCATATACTTTTATCATATTTCTATAGTATAGATGTTAGCTTTTGCATATGAATAACTCATGCATTTATGGCACTATAGAAGTGCGTTGGATGAGCTTGGAAAGGGGGAAGTGTGCAATCTTGCTTTGAAAAACTGAACAAGGGAAAATTATTAAAAATTGAGCAAAGAGCTGAACAGGGGAAAAGAGGGAGCAAAACTTCTCTCATTTACCGTGATTGCGGTCCTCAAGCGCGATCGTAGTCACCCGTTTGTCCGCGATCGTGTCCCCTGACCGCGGTCATGGTGACTTCAGCTATTTAATCCCTAATTTTCCTTATTTCTCTCACTCCCTTTCATGATTGTACTCTCTAATTTGAGATAGATTATGGTCAAGTTTGTTATCTCTCTAACAGCATCCTTGCATCCTTCTTGCATCACAACTCTGGTAGGTATCATGAATTTATTCTCTTATTTTTGGAAATAAGCCCTAGAATGCATGATTAAGAGAGGGCCTAAAGTTTTGATTGTTATGCTTTCTATGTTGTCATACTTGGTGTTGGTTTGGTGATGGCTTCTTGAATAAGGTGTGCACACAAGTGGTGAAATCTTGAGTATGCAATAATGTGCGGAAAGTGTAGACAAGTGATATGTTCATACTAAGTATTTGACACGCTGCCCAAATGAACTTTCAATAGTTATAATTGCATTCGAAAGGGCCCATTCAAATGCTTATTCTCATTGATCAATTAGTCTTCCTATAAATCCATATTATAGATCATGCTAGTAGCCTAAAAACTCGAAAGGGATTTAAATATGGGGAGTTGGAACGAAACCAGCCTCAGGTATCGTGATCGTGGTCACGGTCTGCGATTGCGGCAATGCGATCATAGTCTTGACCTGCGATCGCGGTAACTAAAACCAGTTCCCATCCATGCCAAAAATCCTGCACTCCTAAATTTTTATCCTAGTTTCATCAAGAACTTTTTCCAATGAGCACTAGTGAACAATGAGGTACAATTTGCATGATAAAATGTCATTGATTGATATAATGTGTGCCTAGTGTTTTCAGGACAATCTCATGGACAAGTATGATCACATCTGATATATGTCACCAGAGTGCCACACTCACAACTACAGTGATTTTTCGAGGACAAAGTTACTCCTGGAAAGAGGTATTTGCATGGAGAATGCACCGAAGAAACTATCGGCATTTCATGACAAACTTGAATCCATAGGGTGGCAATACTTTGCTACAGATCCCTATGTTGCAAATGAAAAATGGGTACATTAATTTTATTCCAACATCAGTGAACTGTCCCTCTCAGACCCATTCAATATGACTATCAAGATTCGAGGCAAACCAATGAAAGTTGGGGCTAAGATAATCATGATGTTTATGGGCTCAAACATGCAGACATAGGTGAATTCAAAGTAAAGGTTTATAAACCGGGGAGTTGCTTGACACAACTTCTATGCCTTGAAAAGAAAGTCTCTTGGGAAAAGACTAAAAGCAACATCTCTATGAACGATTTTACTTTCGAGGCTCGGATATGGCTGCACATTATTTGTAGTCGAGTCTCTCCTTGCACCTAGATGACAACAGTCCCAGATCTGCATGCTCGAATGGTTTATTGCATCCTAGAAAGCATCCCTTTGGATGTTGGTCAGGTTGTGGTCAATGAAATGGATTATTTCAAGAACAAAGGAGGTGTGCATCTCTTATTCCCCTCTTTGATTATTGAGCTTTGTAGGAGAGCGGGGGTTGAAGAGTATGCTTGTGATACGTGATAACTCTCCACTTATACGTCAATTTAAGTAAAAGGCGGTCGCCGCCAATATATTTATCCAACTTTGGAGTCGGGGTCGAATCCACGAGGAACAATGTGATTGGCAATCAAGTTACTTCAAAATAATATATACAATTTAAATCCAAACCAATGTTACAAGAAGGTAAAAATGGGGGAGATAGGTATCTACACTAATATTTTTTTTGGGTTTTTCTAGTATAAATTTGGGGCTACAAATAATTAGAGTTTTAACAGGTATGCACGGATCTTGGGAATATGTATTACTAAGGAAGTGATATATGGGTATTAGCAATCAACATCAATTTAGTAAGTCAAATATGGGTAGGTTTGGTTATAGACTTTGATGCTAGTCTTTCAACAAAACACCAAACTTTCACCCGTTGATTCTTTCGAATACCTAATAGGTGTGTTCAACAATTGGTAACCACAACCACAATTTAGGCATCCCTATTTCTAGGATGATACCCATGGTATATTCAACCTCATATTCACCCTTATGTTTAAGATAGTGAAAATTTAGCAAACTACACACACAATTGTCTATCATTGTTTTTGTCTCCACATCCCTCTTTCAAGGATGATATGAATTCCTAAACTTCACCCAAAACCCTTCTTTCGAAGATGGCTTCGGGTTTTCTAGAGCATGGAGCTTTCACTCATCATAGCCATGGGACAATTTGTGGCTTTCACCCATCAAATCCCAACTAAATTAGCATAGCAATGATAAAACCCATAAATATGAACTACTAAATAGAAGCTAATAAACAACAACACACACACACTTTAACCCCTATTCACACATAACCCCGATAGGGAGATCTTGATACACTTAAGATAAATAAGCATAGATATACCCATAATATCCATTGAAGAGATTTATTGAAGCTTAAGTGAATGTTACTTACTTCAAACTTGGCACTCCCACAAATCAACAATGGAAGTGATCTAATCTTCCACTTACAAAGTCTCCAATGTATTCTTCACCCAAAAATTATACAATATTTTCTTCTCCAAAAATAGAGGCTATGAATTCAAGAACTAAACCTTAAAATTGGGGAAAAGGGAATATGATACATGATGCTAGGAATTGTATCTTTTTGTCAAAATTGGGATCAGCCACATGCATTTTTAGTTTTGCCCTTTGGCTAATTTCTTATGCTAAGCCGTGATCGCGTGGGTATGGATGCGACCATGGTTACACGACTTTGGGTAACTTCCGCAATTGCGGTTGAATGACTTTTGATTAACTATCACTATTGTAGTCAACAGACCGCAACTGCGGTACCTGAGGCCTTTCTGCTCCAAGTCTTTAGCTGCACTTTTCATGCTCCCTTTTGATCATTTTTAGCTCCAATCCACATCTTTTGATCTCCTTAACTCTATGCTTGTAAATAGTAGATATTAGTACAGTTTATCACCAATATGTCACATTTATTCATTCAAAACAAGGTAATGTGCAAAAATATTTAATGAGAATGAGTGGTAAAATCAGAACTCATCAACACCCCCTACTTAAAGCATTTTGTTTTCCTCAGGTATCACTACCTCTTACCATGAGACAACAATTCTCTATGCCCAACTTTATACCTTAAAGCTCACAGTGACTTCAACTTTAGTTGCAACCACAAGTAGCTCATTGCATACGGGCTAAGCTAATTTCCACTACACCCCTCATCATAAGATCCATCATTCAAGGATACATAGGAGTTTAAAGAGAACCTAAGCAAAAACAACTAATACTCTAGAGGTGGCCTCATCTTGACCATAACTTAGCTATACTCCATTTATCTCGTTCTTTGGAAGGCGACAAAATCAGCCACCCCAACATGTTTCATATGTCAATCCTCATAAGAAACAACATTCTACACACCAAGCTACCAAAAATGCAACTAGGAGTTTTAAGTGCAATAACTCTCACTCACAAAAAAGAAATCTCAATGCAACAAGTGTCATACGATAAGTTTGCCTCTATTTTCAATCGTCACTATCAAGAAAATACATGGTTGTAGATCTCAAAGGACTTTCTAATCTTGAAACATAGGTTTGGGTCAGGGTAGGATATCATTTAGGAATAACATGGCTACACCCTTCATTGAACACCTACATCACACTTTTTCAATCTTCATTTTTTACTATGGGCCACTCTTCTTTGTTTTCTCTCTTTTATCATGCCTACTTTTTGCTTCCTTTGTTTACCCTTTTCTGTCATCTCTTTTTCTTGCAACTTTCATGCAATTAATTCATTTTGTTGGATCCTTTGTTTTTCGATTTCTTTGTTTTCAACACTTAGGCACATTCGGCATTTCACTAACAATTTTGTGGCCTTACACTTTCTTCCATTAACCTTTACCACACCTAACTTATGCTTTTAGCCTCAAGTTACATTTTCAAGTTCAAGAAGGGTTTGATTCAAAAAAAGGATAAAAAAAATGGATAATGATTCGTAATAAGTTTGCCAAAGAAAGGTCCAAAGGCTCAGAGTGTGTACTAGGGATTATAATTATGCATGGTAGGATTTTTAGGCTAGAGTGAGTTCCTAAATCATAAAGGTGTCCTAAGATCATTTCTCCAACCTCATACAATTAAAATTAATTTTGAAAGACTAACGGGCCAAGTTCTCGATAACACTAGTGTGCAAGAGATGAATACCAAAATCTCACCACACATGGCATGCAAAATTCGCCAAGAGGACTCAAGTGTTCCTCCCGCAAGAGATAAAATGGGGGTATCTATTTCTATTCTTATTTTAAAATTTATGAAGCCACAAAAAGAGAAAGAGTTTTGTTACAAAATTGGTCACGTCCATTCCCTTGAATTTGTTTTGAAAAATTTTGGACGGAAGAGGTTGTTCATTTTATATTAGCACCCCACATAATTTTCTAAATTATGGCAATAACCAAAGCCTTAGCCTCACATTTTGGCACAAAATGGTCACACTAACCATATGGCTACTCAGACTTCACCAATGGCGTAGAATGTGATCCCAAATTTGCCCTTTACAATGCTACAAGTACTCAGACTTTCCTTTCATTCATGACATTTATGCTATGGGTACTTAGAATTCCCCTGCACCTATGCCTCAAAACATAAACACGACACTTTACACTTTAGAATGTCGTCACTCAATCTATCCTAGGGCAAAGCTTGCCATGCATCATCAAAATCAAAATAAAAGCTAAAGTGAAAAGAGAAAAACTAATACTAGAATAAAAACATACTAATCTATAAAATGTGGGCACCAATCGGATACCCAAAATGTAGCATTTAAAAATAAAAATAGTATCCAAAATTTCATCCCAAAACAACATCAAGAAGAAATATCCAGTAACATATCATCAAAATAATACAAATCTGGGAGCACCCCCAACTAAAAGGAAGCAGTATCCTCATTGCATGTGTAAGTTAGAAAGAGTAGAAGGGGTCTCCCTAAATATGCATTAGGAGTTATCCTCTCCCACTGACTCTGCACCATCACCTTTGACATCATCAGAAGATCAATCAGTGGGGCCTCGTCCTCACAGTCTATCCTAGGTGAAGGTAGTCGATGGTTGGGCTTGAGTACCTTAAAGATGCCTTTCACCCCTTTCCATATCTTTTTGAAGAATTTATCTATCTTCTTCTCTTTCTTCACCATTTTCTCATGTGAATCTATCAGGTCCCAATATGATGCAGCTAAGGCTAAATAAGCTCTCTCCAAATAGGCAACAGTGGCTCCATACTTCTCCTGCTCCTTCCTATATTTCTCATCGTCTGACTGAGATAAGTACGAGTGACGAGCGGTGGAAGACTCTCCTAATCCCTGATATAATCTAGACAGTAGTTCTCTAACCACATGTATCTGACCTGATATGTCATCGAGGGGGTTGACTGATGAAGGTCTATAAGAGTCTGTGTCCTCTTGGGTCGATTTGCTGGAGTCTTCCTTCCTCTTCTTGGTATGGCCTGGGGCACCCTCAGCTCTAAATTTGAGTGAAAATATGTGGGGTCCTGGGAGCACCCAGGTATCTATAGCATATGCCTCTACTTGTGCCCTCATACAAAGCTCTGTGATAAGGAAAGAAAGGAGAAGATGTGTACCTCCATGATTTCTGATGTACCTCTATTCTAAAAACATAATCTTGCCTATAGTTAGGATGATTCCATAGAGAATATAGGTCACCATCCAAGATCACAAGTCTGTAATGATGGTCATATGAGTATATGGTGATACTCAGCTACAAATAATATTCAGCCAAAGTGTTGCCTCAGTTGTGAAGTCATTCATCAGAATATCTCTCTTGGTAGTAGCCCAGGGAACATCTTTGCCAAGACATAAAATATTTGTCATCCAAGTCCATACACCCCTTTGATTCTCTCTGTCCCAAAGTTCACTTGCTTTCCCCGAATTATCATCACTGGGTTTGTGAAATAAACTATGCTTAAGTTAGCATAGAATTTATGCATCCAATGCTCAATAGCAACACAGGGTTCCGGAGAAAAACATAGTCACCCTGTTTGAGTGAGTCTAGCATGAAAGCTTGGGAACTTCTCCTCTACTTTGTCCAAGCTGATACCCCTTTTAGGGAGTAAATTAGTCCTATGCAAATTCACATAGTAGAGGTTCTAACATTCTGGGGTCATGAATCTGGTGTTGTCAAATACCTCCATCTCTGAGTTTTAGATATTGTAAACAATTCACTTAGGGCATCATTAGTACTTCACACCAAAAACATGCTAGATCAAACAAATAAATGCATGCGGCAGTGTTATAGAAGGTTTCTGGATGCAGAAATAGATGCGCAAAATTGTTTAGTTCCTGCAGACACTGCCCTCAGGTATGGCGATCGCGGAGTAATGATCATGACCGCGGTGATACAATCACGGTTATTTGTACCGCGATTGTACGTACCTAAGACCATAATGCACTTCAGCTAGAACATATAATTTTATCCCCTCATTCGTGTTCTACTAAGCACGTAAGCATTAAGACTAAGTGACTCAGGCCTAGTTATCATGATTATACCCCCAAAATCAAAGAATTTAACATATAATTCATAGGGGTATTGAATCAAACACAAGGTGTACACACTTATTTCAACCGTTTAAACCTTAAATTTGGGTACTCAAAACTTCCTCATTAGTGTGTACACCAACTACAACAGCTAACCATGGCAATAGTTAAAAGTACTCATTTAGTGATGAAAACATCATTTAAGGCCTCTCCTAAACTACAAATTCTAAGCATATAATTATCCATATCAATGGAGTTAAGATAACTTACCAAATTAGATGATGCACGAGATGAATTGACACTTGGATATGCAATGTAATGCTAAGAATTGAAGAGAATTTTGAGAGAAATTAAAATAGGGGCGTGAGGAAAAGTAGCATTCGAATGGTCATTTAAACTGATTTGTCCAAAATCATGATCCTAGTACTACAATCAGGGTCACACGGCCTCCATGATCATGGTGGAACGGACCACGGCCGCGGTAATTCAGACCAAAAATTGGGTCTCCTGCACTTTTTATCCAGTCCAAACTTGCCAATTTCATATATTTCCCTTTTTTAAGTTCATTCAACATTCCTCCTAGTTCTATCATTTCATGGATTATGCATGAATAAATGTAAAAACAAAATCTATTTTATCATGTATAAATAAAAAAAATATGTGCCACTATTCATGGTATGATGGGTTGCCTCCTATCGAGCACTTAGTTTAACGTCTTAGCACGATGCCTCCACCATTTCCTTTTATGTCACCACTTAGAAGAACTAAATCTGCGTCCCAACTTTCATTCAATATGCAAGCGGCAGAGGGACAGAAAATTCAAATCTTCCAACATGAAACTTGGAAGAGGTGAGGACATGGCAAGCAAGCTTCAATCTCGCCATTTTAAAAATTTAAACCTTTTACCCAACTTCACATCAAACTTACAGTTTGACTCCTTGGGTAAAAGTTAGTTCATCAATAGGCCACTAGTTGCACATCGGGCATTGAGCTTCTTAGCCATTGATGGGGGGAGTTCCATATGCTCCTTTGGAATGTCAAATTCTAAAATATAGGAATTGTACTCCATCTCCCCGCCATCCATCATTTGTCTCGGTGGATGGATTCTCATCACATCAACTAAGAATATATTGTAAAGTGGTTTACATGAGGTCCAACTCCTAATTCCGGTTTAACCTCCTCCAAAACATCTTCACCCCGAAATGAACTAGATTCATCAAAAGAGGTTTGCATTGATTTTTCAAGGCACAGGGTGGCGATAACTTCAAGGAATAGGGTGCTCAATCTCAGGCTAGTGAGACTCAATTATCTTCATCATGTCCTCCTTGTAGGTTTTGTGGTCGGTTGTATCAAGGCTTCTATAATGAGGGAAGGAATAGGTCTTTCAAATATGGTTAGTCAGGCCATATGCTTAGAAATTGTTCAGTTGGTAAGGTTTCTTTGGGAGTGAACAAGGTTTTAATTTTCTCTTCATCTTCTCCTGTACCCAGGGGTGCTGCTTCTGTATTTGTTTCTGCTTCTGGTACCAGTACAGGCTAGAATAGGTTATATGCTCTTGTATCTCAATGGGAGTCTGAGGCATTTCCTAATATTATGATTGGTATGTTACAACTCTTATACCGTAATTTGTATTGTTTACTTGATCTGGGGTCCACTCTCTCTTATGTGACCACATTTATGGCTGTGTATTTTGGTTTTGATCTCAAAGTTATTTTGGATCCTTTTTTATTTCTACCCCGCTAGGTAACTCTGTGGTTTCTAAAAGAGTCTATAGGGGGTCTGTGGTATCTATTTGTAGTGAGGAGACTTTGGTGGATTTGTTCCAATTAAATATGGTGGATTTTGATTTTATTCTGAGGATAGATTGGATAGACTCGCGCTATACATCCTTAGATTATCGTACCCATAAGGTTGTCTTTAAGTTCCCTGGTGAATTGGTTATTGAATGGGAGGGTGTTTCTCTAGCTCCAAAGGGGAAGCTTATATCATATCTTAGAGCTTAGATATTAATCTCTAAAGGGTGTCTCTATCATTGGGTCCAGGTAAAAGACTCTAACTCGGAAGGTCCTTCTTTGCATTTGGTTCTGGTGATGAATGAGTTTTCTGAGGTCTTTTCAAACGATCTTCCTGGTGTTCCTCCAGATAGGGAGATTGAGTTTGGGATTAATTTGGTTTTGAACACTCATCTAATATATATTCCGCCCTATAGAATAGCTTCGGTTGAGTTGAAGGAACTCAAGGAGCAATTTAAGGATCTTTTGGATAAGGGTTTTATCTGTCCTAGTGTGTCCCCATGGGGTGCACTGGTGTTATTCATGCGTAAAAAAAATAGTTCATTTTGGATGTGTATTGACTATCAGCAGTTGAATAAGGTAACAATTAAGAACAAGTATCCCTTTTCTAGAATAGATGACTTTTTTGACTAGTTGCAAGGTGCAAAATTCTTTTCAAAAATAGATCTTTGATCTGGGTATCACCAGCTTAAGATTTGGGAGGCGGATATCCCTAAGATGATATTTTGTACCAGGTATAGGCACTTTGAGTCCTTAGTTATGTCATTTGGTTTGACTAATGCCTCGGTGACATTCATGGATCTGATGAATAAGGTATTCCATTAGTTTCTAGATCTGTTTGTCATTATGTTCATTAATGATATTTTGGTGTACTCTAAGAGTGAGGTGGATAATTCCAATCACCTTTGTGTGGTGTTGCAGACCTTGAAAGAGCAGCGGTTGTATGCTAAATTCTTGAAATATGAATTCTGGTTGAATCTTATCACTTTTTTGGGTTATATTATTTCTAGTGAGGGTATCATGGTGGATCCACAAAAGGTGATGGTGGTTAAGAAGTGGCCTAGACCCATGATTCCAACCGATATTCAGAGCTTCTTGGGTTTGGTCGGGTACTATAGGAGGTTTGCGAAGAGTTTTTTATGATAGCTTCCCCATTGGCTATGCTGACTCAGAAGAAGGTAAGGTTCACTTGGTCGGAAGCTTGTGAGAGTAGTTTTGAGAAGATGAAGTATAAGCTAACTTCAGCTTCGATTTTAACCTTGCCTGAAGGCAATGAGGGCTTTGTCATTTACTGTGATGCATCTCGGGTGGGATTTGGCTGTATTTGATGTTGTATGGTAAGGTGATTGCTTATTCTTCTAGGCAGTTGAAGGTGCATAAGAGGAATTATCTAACTCATAATTTGAAATTGTTAGCAATGGTGTTTTCATTGAAAATCTAGCGGCATTATTTGTATGGAGTGCACATGCACATCTTCTGAAATCATAAGAGTCTACAATATGTGTTTACTCAGGAAGAGCTTAACCTTCGGTAGAGGAGATGGCTTGAGCTTCTCAAGGACTATGACATGAGTCTTCACTACCATCCAGGTATGGCTAATATTATTATTGATGATCTTAGTAGGCTGTCCATGGGGAGTTTAGCTTATATAGATAAGGAGAGGTGGGATTTGGTGAAGGATATTCTCCACTTGGCTAATCTTGGAGTGAATTTTTTTAACTCTGAGAATGGTGGTGTGTTGGTACAGGAAGTGGTTCGGTCATCTCTTGGAGCAAAGATCAAGGGGAAGTAAATACTAGATCCTATCTTGATGAAAATCAAGGGTGATGTAGGTGGGCAAAAGTTAGTGGTATTTAAGATCGGTGGTGATAGTACCCTGCAGTATCAAGGGAGGTTATGTCTTACTGACGTCGATGGTTTGAGAGAAAGGGTATTGGCCGAGGTGCTTGAATCGCGCTACGTTGTTCATCCTAGTTCCACAAAAATGTATCATGATCTTAAGGAGATGTATTAGTGGAATTGTATGAAGAAAGATGTGGCTAATTTTGTGGCCAAATATTTGGTGTGTCAACAAGTGAAAGTTGAGCACATGAGGCCTGGAGGCTTGTATCTAGAAATTGAATTGCCTAAATGGAAATGGGAAGTGATTAATATGGATTTCGTTATTAGTCTTCCTCGGTATCGAAATCAATTTGATTGGGTTTGGGTCATCGTAGATAGGATGACAAAGTCGGCTCACTTTTTGCCAGTGAGGACTAACTTTTTGGCTGAGAATTATGCGAGGTTGTATCTTCATAAGATTGTGAAGATACATAGGATACCTATTTTGATTATCTCTTATCATTGTACACAGTTTTTATCTCACTTTTGGCAGTTATTTTAGAAGGGGTTGGGTACTAAGGTTAGTCTGAGTACTACTTTTCACCTGTAAATGGATGGGCAAGCAAAACGGACTATTCAAATATTGGAAGATATGCTTTATGCATGTGATTGATTATGGTGTTCATTGTGTTGAACACCTACCTCTTGTAGAGCTTGCTTATAATAATAACTATCATTTTAGCATTGGGATGGCCCCTTTTAAGGCATTGTATAGTAGGAGGCGTAGATTTTCTATTGGGTGTTTCGAGTTTTGTGAGGTGGACATATTTGGCCCGAATTTGGTTTATCTAGCTATGGAGAAGGTAAAGGTGATTCGGGATAGGCTTAAGGCTGCCCAAGGCTGCCAAAAGTCCTATGTGGATGTAAGGCATAGGGAATTTAAGTTTAAGGTTGGGTATAGGGTGTACCTAAAGGTGTCTTCCATGAAGAGAGTAATGCAATTTGGGAAAAATGTGAAGCTTAGTCCCCTGTATGTTGGTACTTATGTGGTTTTGATGAAGGTTGGTAATGTTGCGTATGAATTAGAGTTGCCTTCTAGTTTGAGCTCTATTCATCTGGTATTCCATGTTTTTATACTGAGAAAGTATATAGGTGATCCTTATCGGTTGTTCCTTTGGAAGGATTGGGTATCTTCGATTTTTTATCTTATGAAAAGATCACAGTTGAGATCTTGGATCGGCAGGTTCGTTGGTTGGCGACCAAGGATGTAGCTTCGGTTAAGGTTCTATGGAGGAACCATATGGTGGAAGAAGCTACTTGGGAAGCAGAGAGGACATAAAGTCCAAGTATCCACATTTGTTTTCTTCTCCGGATATTCGTTTGGAAGGTATATGTTCTTTATCACATCTTTGTTTTCTAACTTGGTTATAGAAAGTTTGATTTCCTTGCATCTTTGTTTACTAACTTAGTTAAAGGTTGGAATGGTTATGTTGGGGTATAATTCATGCTTGTACTACCTTTATCATCAGTCAGGGATGAATGATCCTAGTGGGGGGGACTAAAATACCCTGGGTTTTGACCCTTAGAAAAATTTCTCAGTTTTTAGCTTTTAGACATCATACGACTTGGAGTACTACTCGTATGATATGGTAAGGTTTGGTTGGTCTTGGTAGTATGGTGAACAGTGTGGGTTGTATAGTTTTTATCCAAGGTATAGTTGTAATATACAAGTCATATGTTAGGGTACTAATGGTAAGGTGCCAATCGTATGTTGCCCTAAGTTTAGTCTAGGTGATTCTATACTGTCTAGGGTACGATTTTATGGTACTAATCGTATGGTTGGGCACTATCTGGCTTAGGTAGTCATATATTGGATAGTGTTAGGGTCCAAGGGGAGGCTTAGGGTACAAGATAAGGGTACCACTCATATCCTAGGGTACAATTAGGGTGGGGTGGTCATACCATCTTGCTGGAATTTTAAGCAATTTAAAATGGGGGGTAATCTGTACATTTCCCCTATTAACCTCTTAAGGACCCATGACTTATAACACCCTTGGGAAATTATTTAACTTATTCGCAATCACTCAAACTCTCTTAAAACACTCTCAGATTCTCTCAAGGCTCTTAGGTTAAGGAAGACTAGGGTTTCCTTCAAGGTGGTCAATTTGGGAATTACAGAGGTGATTTCTCTTTGGCATATTCGTAACCTAAGGCATGTTACTCCTCCATCATTGTTAGTTCCAACTAAAGACATGTTTTATGAATTGTTTTCATGGCATAAATGTTGTATGGTTAGGGTTTTTAAATACATATTGGGGGTTTTGGTTATAATGGTTGGTTATGGTTTTCTTATGTCTTTTACTTATGGTTTTCATATTATTATGGTGGTTTAAATATTTGGTTGCATGGGAATGGTTAATTGGTGCATGGTTTTGGCTTTGGAAACACTATGCCCCCAACTTGTTTGATAAAATGTCTATAAGAATGTCTTTGGTTAAATTATTGGACTTTCATTGAACTATACATGCTATAACTTGGTAATGGAACCCTAAATGGTTTAAATGGTTTGGAATGGTTAAATGGTAAGGTCCGGGTAGTTGTTGTTGGTCTAATTAAAAGCCTTGTGGGGTACAAAGAAATCCACCAAGCAAACTTAATAATAAACATCTTGTAGGGTATATGGGATTTCACCAAGCAACTTAATAATATAATCTATGGGTACATTAGAATCCCTTCTTATTAAAATAGGTGGATAAGGGCATTTCTTGAAAGCTATAGTCGATATGACGATACTACTACTTATAGCCTTGGTTAATAATAAATAGAATGGTGGTTTGGTTGTGTGGTAATAGTTTTAATTGGGCAATAATGGCGGGGTGTGATAGCTAACCATGAAGGTGTGAGTCAAATGGATGAACAGTGGAAACTCATGTTTGCCGACATGAGGATTGGTTATGGCGACCATATATGATACTTACAAGGTACAGGGAAATCCCCTAAGTTCACATGTACATATGTATCATAGAGAGCAAAGGGTACTCGGGAATCCCCTACTCCTATGGTATCTCCAGTTCGTGTAGCTATATGCATCGAGGCCCGTGCAGGGGGTTACACTGGACCCATATAGACCGTGGGTGGTTCTAAGTTAAGCTACACATACCTAGGTTAATGGTTTTAAAGGCTTGCTAAACCTGGTTCCCTTTCGCAGCATGGTTATATATATGTATGTATGGTTGTGAATGCATATGGTTGGTTTACTTGGTTTTACAGGTTGGAATTATTTTATCCTTATCTTGAGTGCATGCTAGCATTCACCCGCAAAACCGTCTTTGGGAGACTGTATCCCTACGCGATGTAGGAACTAGCCATTCTACTCCTCTTACTCAGTGATTGGATTCGAGATCAGCTCGATTGGATTAAAGTAGTGAGCTTTCATATTCTGGTAGGCTCCATTTCATATCATAGATGTCTTTACATACTCTTTTTATTTCATAGACATTGGCTTTGGCTATGGCTATGGCTATGGTTGAGGGCATGTCCCAATTGTATATTATTTTACTTTCGACTAGAGGCTTTATGGGACTACTATGGGTTGGTATGGGCGGTGTCGGTAGTGGTGTCAGTTTTGGCATTGGTATTGGTATTATGGTTGATACTGTTTGACTGTATTTATGATTATTCCATCCTATTTTATTATGGACTCATACTTGGTTATTATTTTGGTTTTGGTATGGTTATTGGTTGGGTATTGGATGGTTGGACTTGGTTGGGTTGGTCACAGTTATGAACCTATCCCAGAGTTTGGAATTGTACAAAATGTTATCTTGTTATATGTTTGGAATTCATCCGACTCAGGGTACATGTTTGGAGGTTAGGTTGGGTAACGGGGGTTGTCCCCGGTCCTGGTTGGACCTGGGATGCCCATTATGATAAGGCCTCGGTTCGGGTCAAACAATAATAAAGTCATTTCCATGATTACTTCCCATACCCATAACATGATTTTATGTCAATATTAACTACCCAGCCCAGTCTGAATAAATTTAAGACATAACCTACCTCAAATGTCAAAAACTGATCCAAAAAGCCTCCAACACGAAGTTTTCTCCTCACGAATGGACCCAGAATCGACTAAAACATACCAATATAGAATCTATGCTTCAAAAGAAAGCCAATGATACTTATATTGCCCATTTCTGAGTTGGGTTCAAAATGGACCCCAAAACTAGTTTTCAAAATGGACCCCAAAACTAGTTTTCAAAAAAAAGGTAAAAGAAAAGTTTTAGTCCAAAATTATATTACTCATGATTAAAGGAATCCATAGAAGAAAACCCAAGTGAAAACGCATTGAAATTGGAGTTTAAATGAAACAATTACTAATTTAGGCCTTCCGAACCAAAATCTCCAAATTCCACTTTTGAATTCAAGTTTAAACAAGATTTAAATTATAAGAATCAAAGAAAATAATTGAAATAGGGATTTGGAGCTTATCCAAGCTCGAAAATGGAAGATATCGCCCAAAAACTCGAAAAACCCCAATCTCCAAGTCTCAAAAATAGTGAAAAACGCGAAAATGAGGTATATATATAATTCCCAGGAACTTCTTAAGCGAACACCATGTCACTTAAGCGACTATTGCTTAAGCGAGAAGGTGACGATTTTGTAATACCCGCCTGGCACACGAGTGTCACGTTAACCTGACTGTTGCTTAAATAATAATCGCTTATGTAATAGGGGAGTCGCTTACGCAATACCCTAGGCTGGCATACTGGTAATGACCGGCTTGTAGCGTACACGAGCTTCGCTTAAGTTACCAAAATATCGCTTAAGCGAATGCACTAGTGGAGTGGTGCATCCGCTCCGCGGACCCCTCGGGATTCATTCAGAATTTTGAGAACACAAACAAACTATGTTATCCTATCAAATTTGACGCTCCAAATTCAATGGCAATATCGAATTTTTGAAAAATATCATTTTCACAAAATTGACCTCTGTAACCCAATTTGACAACTTTCTGAACTGAGGGTCAAATGAGATACAAAAGCCGTAAAACCACACCAACCATGTTACTAACCAAAAATTGACGTTCAGGATCTGCTGGCACAGTTTTTTTCATCTGATGCACAGAACAATAAATATTGACCGAAGTCAACTAATAAGCCTTTATAACTACCAACAATCACAAACTCTCACAAACCATACCAAAATGCATTGAGAACTATGCTAACTATCCCCACACCCTAGAAATATCACAAAGCAACTACGGGGAGGAGTAAAATGGTCAAATTATGTAGAAATAAATAATCCACAAAAATTACCAAAAATTAAGTCATTATACCCATCTGGCTGAAGATAACTGAATTGGTAGGAAAAAGTAGGCTTAGTCAACCAATAAATGAATGCTCAACTGAAATAAATCTAAAAAATGGTGTTGCAATCAATTTACACAATCCATAGTTGAAATCTTCAAATCAAAGTTGAACTACTCGATCTCAACTATCCAAATTGACCATACTGATGAGTAAATATCCATAACCCAAATCTATCATAACCTTCAAGTCGTTATTACAAAGAGTCAAAAGCTAAAAGTATAGCTCACCAGTTTTCACCATGATCAAATACTCAAATTAATCTCACCATTAGAAATAAAATGTATTCCCCAATTATTCGAACAAAAATTGGAACTAAAATGTTACCGAAGAATATAATCGCAGTAGAGGAAAACCACCAGCTAAAGATCAACTCCACCTATGATAAAGGAATAATTCATCAATGCATAATCAAGAACACCTTGAGGTTGCAAAGAATACTAATGGTAGCCAAATCCTGAGAAAATTAAAAAAGTCTATCTTAGCCTAAATCTGGTAAATCCAATACTCAGTCTACAACAACGAATATCCATAGGCATATAAAGCACTCCACAAAGTCACATTAGAGCGAACAACTGCCAAAATAAGAATTTTCTGAATTCACCCATTTATGCCAACTTTAACTCGGTTGAACCATGAACCACATTACAGCAAGAACAGAGTACCCAACTCATTATCAACATCAAGGTCAAGACCACAACTTGGCGATGAACTGTCCAAATCAAAAGGACAATTCTCAAATTTATCAACCTTAGGAATAGGCTATAGAAAAAGATAGCCAATGCTAGAATCTCAACAAACCAGAAAGCAAGCCTTAGACTTTTCAACGCTTACCCATGGGGTATAATTTGTTGTTTGATAATTTTTTGGCTAAGTCTTGCCTCTAAGGCATCTCATTAATCTAGACACACTGTATTAATGTCAACTCTTGCCCATAGGACATAACCTTTTGTTTGAAAGTCTTTGGGCTAAGTTTTGCCTCTAAGGCAAGAGTTAGAGAGCATCTCTAAATCAAGACACAATGTGGTAGTGTCAACTCTTGCCCATGTGGCTTAACTTATTGTTTGAAATTTCTTGTTGTAAGTCTTTCCTTTAAGGCAAGAGTTATAGAGCATCTTATAAATCAAGACACAATGTGGTAGTGTCAACTCTTTCCCATGGGGTGTAACTTATTGTTTGAAAGTCCTTGGGCAAAGTCTTATCTCTAAGGAAAAAGTCATAGAGCATCTCAGAAGTCAAGACATAGTGTAGTAGTATCAACTCTTGTCCATAGAGTATAATTTGATGTTTGAAAGTCCTTGGGCTAAGTCTTGCCTCCAAGGCAAGCGATATAAAACATCTCATAACTCAAGACATAGTGGGCTAGTTTCAACACTTGCTCATGGGGCGTAACTTGTTGTTTGAAAATCTTTGGTCTAAGTTTTACCTCCAAGGCAAGATATATAAAGCATCTCATATATCAAGACACAATGTGGTAGTGTCAACTCTTACCCATGGGGCATGATTTGTTGTTCGAAAGTACATTGGGCTAATCTTGCCTTTAAGGCAAGAGGTATAAAACATCTCATAAATCAAAATAGAATGTGGTAGTGTTAACTCTTGTCCATGGGGCGTAACTTCTTGTTTGAAAGTCCTCAATCTAAGTGTTACCTTTAAGATATGTGTTATATAGCATCTCATAAGTCAAAACACAATGTGGTAGTGTCAACTCTTGCCCATGAGATGTAACGTGTTGTTCAGAAGGAATCCAAGAAAAGAAAAGAAAAGGGAAAAAAAATAAAAACGGGTTGAGGAAAAAGAAAAAAATAAAGATAAAATAAAAAAAGAAAAGAAAAATAAAGGTTAATAAAAATTTTAATAAAAAAGAGAGAAAAAATAGAAGATGGGAGGAGAAAAGAAAAAAGATTTAAAAAAACACAGGTTGAGAAAAAATTTAGAAAAAATAAAATAAAAATAGAGGTTGAGAAAAAAAATTAAAAAGAAAAGAAAATAGAAAAAAAAAAACTAAAGATAAAAGTGGAGAAGAAAAGAGAAAAAAAAAGTAGAGGTTGAGAAAATCAAAAAAGAAAAATTAAAGTAAAATAAAAAAATAAGAAAAATAATAAAAGTTAATCTATAATGAGCATGGAGAGCTGCTTAAAAATATTTGAGGCATGAGAGGCAAATAGGTTATTGTTATATAATAAAAAACATGGAAGGCTAACTTTGTAGGACTTTTTCACGAGGAACGAAAAAAAGCAAAATCGCTCAAAAAGAGGATTACTTCTATAGTTTACCCATAAAAACCTTAATTGTGGAGTCCCAAGTTGGGAAGGAAAATTAAATGTTCGCAGTCTGGACCGTCACTTTTGTAAGGAAAATTAGATGTTTGCAGTTTGGACCGTCATTTTTGTATCCAACGCAGTAGTTCAAAAACTTCAATATGATTTCGTAAAAGCTGCGTCTCCCAGTATCACCCAAACAAGGAAAAAGGACAATGCTAGGATGGACCACAAGAAAAAAAAAAGTTTTATGGACTCTTTTGGATCTTAAGAAAGAGTGAAGAAAAAGATATCCATATTAGTAAGATTGCCCAAAAATCCAGCTCACGAAAGAGTGATGAAAAAGATATCCATTAGTATGATTGCCCAAAAAATCAGTTAACCATGAGACAACAAACATGCAGGGTGCAGTTCCAATAATGTCACAATTCTGATATTTACATCCATCAGGTTAAAAAAGATAGTGCAGGGTGGGGCAGGGTAAAAAAAAAAGGCTTTCAAATCCTTGGCAGTAGGCAGTTGGCAGTCAGTTTTCTAAACTTAAAGCTACCATTACCACTCTATCCACCATTTGATACAAAAGATTGTCACACACTGGTCCAAGCTCTATGTTCCCCTTGATAACGAAAAAGTAGAGAGAAGCAGCTATGCTTAGAATCTGCAGTTCGCGAAATCTCGCTGCACAATTATCTGAAGATACAGTGGCTTGACGTGGAATCTCATACGACATCATAACACCATGGAAGCACCATGATATCAAGGCTGTGTCTATTTGTTAGTGGGAATTTATACACTGACAACACCAGACATCCATGGAACAACACTTGGTGCATTTGGGTGTGCATTTCTGTATGATTCAGAATACCGGTCCTTAAAAGCCGTCGTAGGATTTTCTGCCTGCATTTGCAAATAAAAGGGAAGATGCGATGAGGGACGGCTTTAATCTGCTGAAATCATTCTTATATTTATCAGGTACAAGATAAAAATCCATGATAGGTAATGAAGTTTGTGAAGGACACTGAGAACTAACATATTTCAGCCAGCACTCCTGATGTTTGTGTTGATAAATATCTGGAGAATAGCATCCCATCTCAGATGGGCAATAAACCCATATGTTGCATCTCTTGTCATTAGGTCCAGCGTGCTTAGCTTGATTCAAACAGGCCATGCAACACTCAAATGCAGATTCTTTAGGGTGGGTAAGACCCCATCTGACTGCATCTCCGCCGTAATCGGTATGAAATTCAACTTTACACTCGGGAGGAAGCCGCTTGCCAGCTATGATTTCATTGTCTGGATAACACAAGTACTAGATTAGAATTTAACAAAAACAAACTATTCCCCAGCATTTGTTTTGACAAAGGAGCAAGTTGCTCGGTGAAAGTAGTTCATGTTACAGTGCTTATGAACAAATTAAGCACAGATACTATCTATCCTCAGTATTTTACCTTGTGCTTTCTTCTGTGCAGAAAGCAACTACATTTCTGCCGGGAAATTAAGATAGACAATAAAGTGAATACACTCGAATGATTTTTACTGAAAAATGAAGCATGTCATTACCAAATTCATCTTCACCCACAGGCTTGTCATGATGTTCCTCATTAATTATGGCAACAGGTATCCAAAGACCAATTTCTTCTGATAGCTCAGCCCAGTCAACACCCAAAGCTTGTGCAAGTACACCTGCAAGCAAGTTTCGTAAAAATATTAAATGAACTTGTCATAGTATGGATGGATTAGACTAGGAAGAAGAAACCCTGGTTAACGTCAATGTAAAGATGATAAGAGGAAGGGTGAACAAAAATAAAGTCGTGAATAAAGGAATCAAAACAAAGTCAGAAGTAAGAGACATACTAGCTTCCTCGAGGGCAATAGTTGAATTTGAGGTCTTCCTATTAACAAGCTCCCTGGCTTCTTTTATTTTTTTCCGGCGCCAACTTTGAACTGCGTCTGTTCATCAGAAACGCCATCATCAATGATAACCAGGAAGAAGTAAATTAGAAACAAAAAGTGACACATTATTTACATAGCAGTAGTACTGACGAAGAATGTAACAATGAAAGTTATGAACTATACCTACATTCTTTGCATAGACATCTATCCTTCAAGTATTTGTCTTGAATAATTTGCATTTGATAGAATACCTATTTTTGTTGCTCAAGAAGACCTTAGACTTGTTAGAATATGAGTAGGAGAATGAATAGTATATAAAATCCTACTTGGAAAAGAATTATAATGTAGTGTCCTACTTGGAGAATATGAGTAGGAGAAGAAATAGTAAATAGACTCCTACTTGAAAAGTGATTGTAATGTAGTGTTCTACTTAGAAAAAGATTGGAATGTAGAGCTCTATAAATAGGGTCTCAGTATAATAATGTAGATACAGCAATTAAATAGTACTTCTCCAATATTTCTCACATGGTATCACAGCATTGGTGAAAAGTATCGTTGCGCATAACTCCAGCGAAATCGGCCGTCGCTGTGCAATTTCCTGGTGACCTTATCTATTAGTTTTTTTTAGAAAACCAGCCTCCCACCGGGTTTGGAATTTCCCAACGAGAAAACCCCAGTCACACTCGCCGGAAACAGATACTACACGCACCCTCACGCACCGCCGGAAGCAGTTCTCCGAAGAGCACGTCAGATTCACGCACCGGCACTTGAGCAGTTTCCGACCACTTTTTTCAGCAGGTCCTCTTTCCAGTAGGTTGACCTCACCATTCCGACCCTACCCATATAATTTTCTCAAATTTTGACCATTTTCCAGTAGTCTAATCAAATAATACAGCGGCTTCAGTGCAATTTCAGGCTTGTTCCAACCAACTTTTCGAGCAATTCTTTTTCAGATAGGTTCACCCGGTCCTTGCGTGTCTTTCCATTAGTTTTGTTTTGGATTTAGATCAGCGAAACCCTAATCCGGCGACCTTTGTTAGTTTGCAGAGAGATCTTTCAGACCCCTTTAATTTTTCCGACGGTTCACTACAATTTCTGCAAACATGCATCATTGACTTCGGTTTAGTACTATGATTAAGTCAGAACCCTTAATAAGAAGATCAAAAAATCAAACATCACTTTGTCATAAGATGGGCAAAGAGTCCAAATCACTGATAGCCCAAGTTCATGAGAGAACTAAGCACATTGAGATTATCACTTTGTTAGAGAAAAGATACTCAGAGAAAATATTGTTACAAGTTTGTGAAGTCGAGTGATCAACTTGTAGATATTTTGATCAAGTCCCTCACCAGTCCTCATATTAATTACATCTGCAACAAGCTTGATACATGACTTAGGAGAGTGTTAGTATATGAGTAGGAGAAGGAATATTACATAGAATCCTACTTGGAAAGAAATTGTAATGTAGAGTCCTACTTGGATAATGATTGGAATATAGTGTTAATTAAAGGAATGAATGTAGTCTCAATATAATAATGTCGATACAACAATTCAAAAATAGTTTTCTCCAATATTTCTCACAAGAACAATATGGAATGTGTTAGACTACAAGCAAGAATAGGAATGGCATATCGAATCCTACTTGGAAAAGAATTGTAATGTTTTGTCCTATTTGGAAAAGAATTGGAATATGTTGTCTATAAATAGAGTATGAGTGTAATAATGTAGTTACAACAATTCAATAATATTCTTCTCTTATATTTCTCACATTGTATCAGAGTCGAGTCCACCCAATTCACGTGCCGTTGTTGGAGTCCCTCGTCGGTTGGTTAAAGGATCCTTGGTCTCCTTATATGGTCTTCGGCAACCCTCCCCTCTAAGCTAGGTTTTAGGGTTAAGTTAGGCCCAAGGCTCATTTCTTTATCATGGTATCAGAGGCTCTACACTCTTGGTAGAGAATCAAAGAGCTTCCGCTGGTAGCGGACAACTATTACCCATATGTTGTCTGGCCAATGATTAGGTAAGTAAAAGTTGGGTAATCATGCTTTTTATCGGTGGCTTCTCATATCTAATTAGCGCAACATCGTGCATCTCTCCGATGACTATTTTCTCATATCTAACTTCATAACACCGTGCATCTCTTCGAACTATTTCTCATATCTAATTGGCGTACAACCGTGCATCTTTTCGAACTATCTTCTTATATCTAAGCTACATAGTACTGTGCATCTATCGGTACTACCCATATAATTTCTCTTTTTCAATAGGATCACTGATACAAGCATGGTTAGCATGGAAAACATTAAAAGGGGCTTCTACATATGGATGATAGCTTGGAGCTGGAAGGATGCTATAGAGCAACAAATACACAAGGCCATGAGCGATCAAGAATGATACGACTACGACCTCGTAGATGGACATATTTTTTAGCTTGTTGAACTCAACCGAGAAGGTGCACACGTTAAGTGTGATGGAGACTCCAAAACCGACCATAATGGGCACTAAATAGGTGCCTAATGTTCACTTGGTCATTAAAGGGCATTTTTGTCTTTTCACCTTTTATTTGAGATGTAATATAAATAGAACATTTTAGGTCTTTTGCTCTTTAGTTGAATATTTTTAAGACTTGTAACATTGCAACACTTTAGTCTTCTCTTAGAAGCTCCCAACCGAAACTAGGGCTAGGCAAGTGAAGATTCACTTGTGTTTGCACATTGGCTTGAAACGTTGGTGTTTAGAGGAAGTAAAGGCCCTCTTGTGTCAACATAGAGTTACGTTCGTGTAGCGAATAGTGTTAAGGGTCCAAGAGTGTAACAATTCTTGGGTTCTTAAGATTGTCCCTTCATTTGGTCTAACTATTTATCTTATATCTTGTTGAATTAGTTGGTTCCTCGTTGTTGTTAATGTACCCGTAACTTTCTTCTTGTTGTAATCCTGTTGTTTATGTGTTGACATAGTAAAGTCGTGTGGGGCCTCTTCGATTCACTATAGTCCTTGTACTCTTGTATTCTCTATCTACTTTGTTGAATACTGTTGTTTTTGTAGATCTCTTGAATCCGTGTTGTGTGTTCGATCTTGTATCATTTGGTATCAAAGCTCAAGGCTTGGTTTTGTTCTTACAAAACCAATCTTGGGATGATCTTACCAAAGTTAGAGACATTGTGTTGTGTTGTACCTTGGCCAAAATTTGAAGTATTGTTGTGTTGACTTGGCCAAGAGTTTTATGACTAGATCTAGTAGTCTTTTACTTATTTAGTGTGTTTCTAGTGTTGGATCCTTTCTCACCAACACTAAAAGTGTCTAGATCTAAAGTTGAGCTTATAATATTGACCATTGTTGTGGTGTTCTTGAAGAAGTTGTTATTGTGTTCTTGAAGGCTGTTGTGGTATTCATCTTGTTCTTCATTTATTCTTACAACTTAAGACAACAAAAAGTGAAAGGTAGATCCAAAAAGTTGCAAGGCAAAAGTTGTAAAGTTGTTTGTGAGAAGACTTGAACCATCACTTCCTAGACTTGACATCAACTTTTCCAACTACTATCCTTAAATCAAGGAGCCTTGTTTGGTGGAACTAGTACAAGTCAAGATCATTTTTTGAGAATAAACTTACAAAAGACTCAAGACTTATACTTCTCTCCAAAACCAATTGTCTTTCTTTCTAAATTGTGTGAAGGTTGAGAATTTCAAATTTGTGACTAAGTTGTGTGGACCCGAGACAAATTACATGCTGCCACGTCACCACTTGCTACTGTTCACGTCAATAATTAAGCTCAAATTTGGATTTTCTAGTTTTTAATTGTTGATTCTTGGTTTCATTAGTTGATCCTAGAACTAATTAACAAACTAGTAAATTCCTACTAGATTGTCAATTAGTCCTTTGAATTCACTGTTCGTGTCTACGTTTCTTTTGTGCTTTTGTCGTTTTTATAATCGTAGTGCTTCTTGGTTCAAGTTCAAACATTACTTACTTGAGTCGTCCAACAAAAAATCCATTCCGACTAAGGAGTAGACTTACTCTTCAACTCACCACAACTACAAGCCGACTTGCAAACATTTGTGACATCAAATGTGAGGCCACAACGTGAGTGAGAGAATAGTGAGGTTGTTTGAACTAACGTGTGTTTTGTTTTGTAGGTTTTGTGTTGTATTGTTGTGTGTGACATAGTGGACTGATTTGGTGACTTATTGGACCGTAACTTGAAGGATTAGTTCCGATACAATCACAATGGAACCCGGGGCTTCAAATTCTCGAACAATGGATAGTAATGCCATCAATCTCATTTTGGCTCGCCTTGAAACTATGTCCCGAGATGTGGCTAGGTTGAATGTGGGTCTTGAGAAACTAGATACGGATGTGGCATCAATGAGTGGGAGATTAGAGCGTGTGGAAAGTCAAAGGAGTCGACCATCCACCCCTCAACACATTTCCCCGACCACTACTCCCGAGGCCTTGCACCAAATGTTCCATCCACCGAGACAACCCTCCAATGTCACAAACCGAACTCCACTATACTCCCTCACCCGAGACCATGAGAGGCCAATCTAACCACCACTTCACCAAGTCCAACAAGGACTTGGAACCCAAATGTCACCCCACAACCCAAGCCCTCCAAATCAAACTCCACTTGACCAAAGACCTTATTATCCACCAAATCCAAACCCGCCACTACAAGCTCTACTTAACCCAAATAGACCTATCCAACATGAGGAGAATGGACCGTTTGATGATGGTTACATGAGGGGGGAAGAGGTATGGGGTAGACATGTTGATCCAAGGGAGGTTCATGGCCGAGAAGAAAGAGTTGGTCATTGAAACCAACAAGGGAACCAAAACCGTGAAGTAGGACTAAATACCATCAAAATGGGGCTTCCAATCTTCAAGGGTAGTGATCCCGAAGAGTTTCTTGCATGGGAATCCGCATGTGAGAGGGTCTTCCAAGTCAATGATCTTACCGATGAGAAGAAGAGTTGCTACGCAATTGCTCACTTTGAGGGTTATGCTACTACATGGTGGGAGTATGTTAAGCGTTTTGGCAACGTTTTTGTAGAGGGAAAGCCCCCTCCTTGGTTTCGGCTAAGGTACCTCATGAGACAAAGGTACCCGAAAGATATTATCAAGAGCTCTTTGCCAAGTTGTATAACTTGAAGCAAGAAAACAAAAGCGTCGTGGCTTACTACGATGAGTTCCAACAACTCATCTTGAAACTTGATCATAGAGGGGAACAACTGAGTATTGCTTCACGTTTGACACTTCACAAGTTCGACACCCTTGATGCTATCTTCCAAGCCGCATTGGAAATTGAAAGAGAGTTGCGGGAGAAATCGGGGTCCAAGTTCAAAGTCCAATCACCCTCGGGTTGGCACCATGACAAGAATGATTCATCCAAAGCGGAGCAACCCGAGGCCAAGGCTGCCCAAGCCGAGAACAAGGCTCACCAAAGACACCCTCCGAGAAATGAAGGTATACCACATTCCTTTCCTAATTCTAAGGGCTTTCAATGTTTTAAATGCCAAGGTTGGGGACACAAGGCTAGTGCGTGTCCGAATAGGAGAAATGTGATTCTAAGGGAGGGAAAATTGTATTTTCTTGGGGAGGAGGTGGGACTTGAACCGAAGGAGATTGATGATCAATCTCAAGGTGGAGCGGGGGTAGAACCCGAGAAGCCAAAAGAAAGGGAGGAGAAGGATGCTTGGCCATGTGATGGTGAGGTTGAAGTGCCATGCTTGCTTTGTAGTGAAAAAGACCATGATTAGTAAGGTTTTGGGTGATCCTAGTCAAAGGGAAAACCTTTTTAACACCAAATGCCTTATTAAAAGGGTTTTGTGTTCTATGCTTGTTGATGGAGGTAGTTGCGCCAATATTGCTAGTAGTACATTGGTTGATGTTTTGAGGCTGCCCATTATCCGTCATTCCAGCCCATACAACCTTCAATGGTTAAATGAGTGTGGTGAGCTAAAGGTAAACCGGCAAGTGGTGATACGGTTCAAGGTAGGCAACTACTTTGACGAGATGTTGTGTGATGTTATTCCTATGCAAGCGTGCCACCTATTGTTGGGGAGACCATGGCAATACAATAGAGCTACCGTGCATGATGGACGAACCAATAGCTATACTTTGGAGCTCCATGGCCGAAGGTATACGCTCCACCCTCTCTCACCGATACAAGTAGCCGAAGTTAGTCAACAAGTGAAAGAGTTGGAGGAAAAGAGAAAGGAGAGAAGGGAAAGGCCGAGAGTAGGAGTAGAGGAGAAGGGGAGGGAACCAAGGAGCAAAGAAACAAGGGGTCCTCACTTTTGAGACTTACCCTCGGGAATCCTTTACTTCTCACTAACTTAGGTACTAGCATTTTGCCTAGTACCGCCTTTTCTTGTGTGCAGTTACATGATCATCTGCTTCCTAGGGGAGATACCAAGCAACTTTCTCACCAACACATGCTTGATGAACTCAAGGAGCCCTTGGCTAAGCCTCAAAACTTCGGGACAGAAAATGAGGAGGTGATTCTATGGAGGAGCCGTGAGGTTGATGAAGTCGTGAGTTTGAGGTCAAACTCCTTTCAAGGTGGAGAGGATGATACGCGTACGACCCCGTAGATGGACATATTTTTGAGCTTGTTGAACTCAACCGAGAAGGTGCACACGTTAAGTGTGATGGAGACTCCAAAACCGTCCATAATGGGCACTACATAGGTGCCTAATGTTCACTTGGTCATTAAAGGGCATTTTTGTCTTTTCACCTTTTATTTGAGATGTAATATAAATAGAACATTTTAGGTCTTTTGCTCCTTAGTTGAATATTTTTTAGACTTGTAACATTGCAACACTTTAGTCTTCTCTTAGAAGATCCCAACCAAAACTAGGGCTAAACAAGTGAAGATTCACTTGTGTTTGCACATTGGCTTGAAACGTTGGTGTTTAGAGGAGGTAAAGGCCCTCTTGTGTCAACATAGAGTTAGGTTTGTGTCGCGGATAGTGTTAAGGGTCCAAGAGTGTAACAATTCTTGGGTTCTTAAGATTGTCCCTTCATTTGGTCTAACTATTTATCTTGTATCTTGTTGAATCTGTTGGTTCCTCGTTGCTGTTAATGTACCCGTAACTTTCATATTATTGTAATCTTGTTGTTTATGTGTTGACATAGTGAAGCCGTGTGGGGCCTCTTTGATTCACTATAGTCCTTGTAATCTTGTATTCTCTATCTACTTTGCTAAATATTGTTGTTGTCTTGAAAACATAGAGAAGCCGAGTAGGGCCTTTGATTCTCTATTGTTGATGATCTTGTAGATCTCTTGAATCTGTGTTGTGTGTTCGATCTTGTATCAAAGATACCATTTACGCAATCAAGAAGGGCCTTTGTGGGTTATTTCTTAAATAGCCATTTTGGGCTATTTGCGTAAAGACAATTGTTAAAATATGAGTAGAAATAGGAATAGCATATTGAATCATACTTGGAAAATTATTGTAATGTAATGTCTATAAATAGGGCCTCAATTAATTCAATAATATTTCTTCTCTTATATTTCTCACATGGTATCAGCGGCAGGCCCATCCAAATTCTTCGATCACCGATGTTGGGGCCCCATATTATATTGTTCACGCTACAGTTAACAAGGTTTGGGTGTGCAGGGGAGTGTTAAAAGTCCCACATCGGAAGAAGGATGGGTGTTTGGCCTCCTTATATGTAGTGTCTATAAATAGGGGCTCAATGTAATAATGTAGTTACAACAATTCAACAATATTTCTTCTCTTATACTTCTCACGTGGTATCAGCGCCATGCCCATTCAAATTCTTTGATCACCTATGTTGAGCCCCCATATTATATTGTTAACGCTACAGTTAACAAGTTAACAAGGCCTGGGCGCATAGGGGAGTGTTAAGAGTCCCACATCGGAAGAAGGATGGGTACTTGGTCTCTTTATTTGGACTTGGGCAATCCTCTCCTCATAAGCTAGCTTTTGAGGTTGAGTTAGGCCCAAGATCCATTCTTTACATGGTATCAGAGCTTCCACAATCTTGGTAAAGAATCAAAGAGTTCCGTTAGCGGCGGGCGGCTATAATCTATAGTCTCCCTGCTGGCCAATAATTATGTTAGCAAAAGTTGGGTCACCATGTATCTTTCTGATGACTACTTTTTCATATCTGATTTGCGTAGCATCACGCATCTATCTGATGACTACTTTCTCATATCAAATTTGCGTACTCTCTCCGAACTACTTCTCATATTTAATTTGCATAATACCATGCATCTTTTCAGACTACTTTCTCATATCTGAGGTGGATAAAACTATGCGCTTTTTCGATGACTCCTCAGCATGCGTCTTTATAGTGACTCCTCATATTTTATTTGCATAAGGCCGTGCCATTATTCCGCTTAATTTCTCTTTTTCAATAGGGTCGTACCGTCATTCCAACCCTACCCATATAATTTCTATTTTCCAGTAGGGTTGTGTCGTCATTCCAACCCTACCCATATAATTTCTATTTTCCAATAGGGTCGTGTCGTCATTCCGATCCTACCTATATAATTTCTCTTTTCAGTAGAGTCGTGCCATCATTTACAGCCAACCTATATAATTTCTCTTTTCCAGAAGAGTTGTGTCATCATTCAACCCTACCCATATAATTTTTCTCTAATTTTGACCATTTTTTAGTCGTCAAAACTAATTATCTAGAGCGGGAGCATGTTCCAACCAGTTTTTCGGTGACTTTCTTGTTCAAGATCTACTCTAGTGATATTGGGTCTAGATATAAAGTTTCAACTTGTTTGGAGGTAAATTGAAGTTTCACCATTGTTGAGCTTGAAAAAACTTGAGGAAGGTGAAGTGGGTATGAAGATCCAAGTAGAATTAAGGTTTACTTTGTATTGGAGTTTGTTCTCTTCATCAAAAGGAGTTTGAATCTGAAATTTGAGAGCAAGCGGAGTTGAAATCCATTAGAGTCAATTTTGGAAGTCCTTCATCTTCATGGAATTCTTCATAATGAAATAGGTTTCAAAATCTGAATATTTTGGATCAAAATAGGAGCTTAAAAGGCATTGGGGTTTGTTCTCTATAGGAAGGGGAGCTTGAATTTTGAATTTTGTCAAATTTGGAGCTCAAATGAAGAAGTTGTCAATTTTGGAGTTCATCTTGTTCATGGTATTCTTCATAGCTTAAAAAAAGAAATGGGTCTAAAAATCTGATTTGATTGGATTGGAATTGAGGGTTTAAATGAATTGGGATTTGAACTGCATATCAAAAGGAGCTTAAATCTAAAATTTCGTGAAATTCGGAGCTAAAACAAAGGAGATAAAAGTTTTTGAAGTTCATCCATGTTCTTGGTGTTCTTCATGAAATTCATGTCTTGTTGAAGAAGTATTCAAAAGGTGTTGTTTCATCCAAAATGGAGAAAAGAAAAGGAGGTGTACCTGTTTGTACAAGGAGAAAAGATTGAAAAGAAGACTAGGACAAACGGTAGTACAGGGAGGACCACATGGTATAATTCTTGGAAGCTTCCACAAGTGTCCTTTTGTTGTGCATTTTGGACCAATTTTTAGTTCTTTTTCAAGTTTTTCTCTATCTTTTTGGAGCATTTTCTCCACGGATTTCAACCAAATGTCTTCTCAATTAATTTTTTTAAAGTCCATAGCTTGGTAAATTAATTTCTTTTTACTAACTTTTCCTTTTCTTTGGCTTCATAACTTGATTTTAATTAGTAGATTACCCTACTAAATATTATCAAGTTCTTTAAGTTCGATTTTTTTTCTAGTGCTTTTCTTTGTGAGCTTTTCTAGTTTTATTTAATTTCTTGATTCAAGTCCATTGGTTTTAACTGAGTCATTCATTCTTCTTTGAACAAAATCCATTTTTCCACAGAGAATAATTGACCTTGTGAATTGATTTGAAAAAAGTTCTCTATCAACTTCGGAAAGACACTTTAGGTTAGTTGAGAGTTTTCACATATGAGAGGCATGAGGAATTTTGCTACTAACTTGTCTGTTGAGTTTTGTAGGCAGAATGAAAAGATCAATAGTCCATGAGAACAAAGTGAACTCAATGTTTCAAAATATACGTGTTCATAAAAGACAAGTTCTTGAAACAAAAATGATCATTTGTGGGAGAGTGGAGCTTGAAGTTGGCTTATTGGTATCGGGTTATCAAATCAAAGGTTGAGAGTGACTTCAAATTTTATAGTTAATGGGTTAACCGTACGGGGAATGATTTACTCATTTTCCTTACCGATTTAGCCATTAACCCGTTAAGGATTATTAAATTTACAAATCCCCTATGCATATAAAGTGACCTTTAAAACCCTATACTTATTTCTCTTCATTCCTAGTTTCACAGCAGTTAGCATGGCACGCTCTCGGATCAGTCATTCTTATTTGTGTTCAACTTTATTTAAAGAAAAAATCTTGAATTTTTTTTATAAAAGTAACAGTTATATAGATATCAACAGGTATACTACACAAATTTTGTAGTCATCCTCAAAAGGTAGCCAATTACAAAAAGGGTCCTGACTACTATACTAATAACAAACTACCTAGCACATCAAAATAGCTCCAGTTTGTATTAACATTTCCAGGTTACACCAAAAGTAAAAGAGGCCTAAGCAATTCATCTTGAACTTCTAAATGTTGCTATATTTGTCCTCAAAACATTTTTGATTCCTTTTTTTGCCCATATAGACCACCAAATACATGCTGGGACAATCTTCCATCTCTCCTCTTGGCTGCATTACCATCTCTATTACAGCATTGTAAAACTTCCTTAATGCTACTTGGCATCACCCTTCTAATTTTCCTTAGGTTGATAAAAAGTTTACACAGCTTATCAGCCCTTTACAATGTAACAAAAGATGACTGATTGTCTCTGTACTGATTGTCTCTGTATGTTCACCACACAAGTAACATCTTGAGCATAATTGAAATCCTCTTTTAGCCAGATTTTTTTGAGTCAGAACTGCTTCTTTCACCAATAACCAACTAAAATAGGCCACTTTGTGTGAAATTTTAACTTTCCATTTCATTTTCCATGGCCAGCACTCCACCTGATTAGTGCAAGAATTTAGAACCTTGTAAGCAGATTTTACCAAGAATTTCCCCTGGCTGTCAGGTTGCCAAACCAACCTGTCTTCCTCCTCCACAAAACCATTGAACTGCGCAAGGGTGTTGTAGAATTCTATTATTTTCGACAGTTCCCAATCATTCAAAAGTCTTCTAAGGTTCAGATTCCATCCTTGTACATTCCACATATCTGCCACTGTTGCTTGTTGCAAGTACTTCAATATTAAAAATGTCCTCCAGTTGGGCTTCATTTGATGGGGTTTTTGGTTGAGCAGTAATAAGTGGGTCTGCAATTGTTTAACCCATATTCTGGCCCATAGATGACTTTATTCTTATAAAGGTAATGTTGGAGATGCTGGCTACCATCAAAAAAGATTTACAGTTGGCTCAAAGCTAGAGCAAAAACTTGCTACACCAAAAAACCTACAAGGATTTTACAAAATCTAAAAATTGTCAAGCATCCTCTGTGCCCTCCTCTTTACACCAAAAAAAGAAAGTCCTCATGCAGTTCCATTTAATTTTTTGAACTGATTCAGCAGTATTCTCAACGCATCTCTTGTTTCTTTCTTTCCAAATTGTCCACCATATGCAAGGGGGATCATATTCCACCACAGCTTCTGACTTTTACTCCCTCCTCTCCTAGTCCAGCAGCTTAGAAGGTCAATAGTATGTTCTAGCATTGTCCATCTAGTTTGTGTTAAGCCCAAGAATAATGCCCACAATTAGGAAGTTATTTTGCAATGGCGAAACAAATGACTATTTGTCTTGTTTGTTTCATTACAAAGGGAGCACCAACATGCTATATGGAAACCTCTTCTTTGGAGCTTTTCATGGGTGAGACAGACCCTTCTAGCGACTAGCCATGAAAAACATCTAACCTTGACCGGTACCTGGTTCTTCCAAATCTCCCCCCAAGGGCCACTAATTTTCCCTGGTAGAGCTTGCACTTTCCTTTTGTATAACCTGTTTACTGAAATTTTCCCATCGTTGTTGTGCCTCTATCTTACTGAGTCAGCTTCCAAATTTATGCCCTTAAAATCATGTAGAGTCTGCAGCAGATCAGCTACTCTTCCAATTTCACCATATTTCGTTAACCATTGCATTTGGATTGGTACTAAAAATGAACAGATCAGGATAGGAAGCCATTACAGGTTCCTGACCAATCCATAGTTCTTTCCAAAACTTAATTCTGGTTCCGGTGCCTACTTTGAAAGTGATATCCCTGACCAACTGACTCCACAAACTCCTAATTGTTCTCCAAACTGTAACCCCGTAGGTAGTGTTGACTGGATTTGAGCACCACTGCTCATTCTGACCATATTTGCTGACAATCACTTCCCTCCAAAGAGCTTGCTCCTCATTACCAAATCCCACAACCACTTGGTTAACAGACAATTATTTTGCAACCTCAAATTTCTTATGCCAAGACCTCCGTTACTTTTGCTCAACTGAGCAATTTGCCACTTTACCAAATGTGTACCTTTGCCTTCTTTATTACCTGACCATAAAAAGTCTTTTCGAAGCTTGTCCAATCTTTCCTCCACTTTACCATGCAAAGGAAAGAGAGACATAACATAGGTAGGTAGAAAATCTAAGACCGAGTTTATCAAAGTAGTTCTCCCACCCAAAAATAGATATTGTGCCTTCCAGTTAGCTAGTTTCCTTTCAGCTTTTTCAATAATACCATCCTAAATCACCAGCTCCTTGTGTTTGTTCCCTATTGGCATGCCAAGATACACTGTTGGGAAATTCTCAATTCTGCATCCCAGAATGTTAGCAAGTCTCTGCATTTGAGGAACTTCATTGACAGGGAAGATGGAACTCTTCTTCCAGTTTACAGCTAAACCAGAAACTGCATCAAAAACCACCAATAATATTCTAATATTCTTGATCTATTCTTCTTTGGCTTCACAAAAAATCACGCTATCATCGGCATACAGTAAATGGCATAATTGCTTCTCCACCCCTAAGTGATTACCGATTACAAATCCCTTCAACAAAGAATTCTGAATGGCCACTCTCATCATGCTATCAAAACCTTCCATGACTAAAATAAATAGGAAGGGGGATAAAGGATCTCCTTGTTTGAGTCCTCTCTCGGAAGGAAAAAAACCAGCAGGTTCTCCACTAATCAAAACAAAGAACCTAACAGTTTTAATACAAGCTCCCATCCATTTCAACCATCTTTCACCGAAGCCCATCTGATGTAGAGTATTGAGAAGGAAGTTCCAGTTAACACGGTCATAGGCCTTCTCAATATCTAGTTTGCACATAATACCAGTAACCTCCCATCTAATTCTCGTATCCACACATTCACTAGCTATAAGGGCAGCAAGCATGATCTGTTTACCTTTTATGAAGGTCATTTGATGTTTGTTAACCAGCTTGTTAATCATAGTCTTCAACCTTTCTGCCAAAATCTTAGCTATTATTTTGTAGACACCACCTATCAAGCTAATGGGTCTGAAGTCCTTGAGTTCGACTACCTCTATCTTCTTTGGGATAAGGGTCACATAGGTGGCATTTAAACTTTTCTCAAAAGTTTGGTGGGCATAGAAGTATCTGACGGTATTCATTATATCATCCTTAAGTAGCTCCCAAAAATTTTGGTAGAAACTCATAGAGAAACCATCGGGGGGGTCCTTGTCAGAAGCACGCAGATTAATCCCTTCTAACACTTCTTCTTCCTCAAAATCTCTTTGGAGCCAATCCTTCTCCTTTGTGTTGATGCTACTAGATCCTTGTAGGTTAAAGTCGGGTCTCCATTGCTCCGTTTCTCTGTACAATATAGGGTAGAAGTTGACAATTTCCCTTTTATTTCTTCAGAATCTGTCACTTCCTCTCTATCTATTTCCAATTTTTCAATTGTGTTGAATCTCTTATGTGATGTGGCCATTCTATGGAAATATTTGGTGTTCTTATCACCAAGCTTTAGCCATTGAACCCTGGACCTTTGCCTCCAAGCTATTTCTTCATTTTTGGAAACTTCTTCAAATTCCTCGGATAGTTGAACTTTCTATACAAGTTCATCTTCCGTCAAACTTCTTTGATCTTGAATTTCCCCTAAACTAGCTAGCTGATTCAACACCTTTTTATTTTTCTTTCTCCAGTCCACTCTATTTTCCAGTCCCCATTGCTTTAGCTTCTTTTTTAGAAGTTTCAACTTAGATGCTAGACTGAATGATGGAGTCCCATTAACTGCAAAGGACGTCCACCATTCCTTAACCTTCTCCATAAAGCCCTCTATTTGCATCCACCATTGCTCAAACTTGAAGTAGGACTTCTTCAGATTAAGCTTTCCACAGTTTTAAATGATTAGGTTATGATCTGATCCCAGCTGTGGGAGGATGCTTTACCTGATCTGAGTAAAGGCCTCATCCCATTGATGAGTGTAAAGGAACCTGTTGAGCCTAGACGCAGTTGGATGATTGTCACCTCTTCTCCAGGTGAATGATCCTCCAAATAAAGGTGGATCAAATAGCTCCATCTCATTGATCCAATTAGAGAATTCAGTCATAGCTCTTGTTAGCCTGTGGCCTGTGGATTTCTCTGAATGATACCTAGTGACATTAAAGTCACCACAAATCACCCAAGGTCCTATACAAATGTTCTTTAAAGAATTTAAGTCCCTCCATAGATCTCTTCTAGTCACCTTGTTGCAGTCAGCATAGACGGAACTAATGAACCAGTTAAGATTCTGATTAACACCTTCAAACTTGCAAGTGATCACCTGGCCAGTTGTGTTCACCAATTCTCCCTTCCAAAATCTTCTATCCCATATGATTACTATCCCTCCACTACTCCCTTCAGCGTCTAAATGAAATTCACCCAACCATCTATTAAACCAAAGTTGTTTAATTAGATATGAATTAGACCCCCTAAACTTAGTCTCAACTAAAATGTTGATGTCTACTCCCCACTGTTGAATTAGACTTCTAACTGAACTCCTTTTATTTACATCATTCACCTCCCTAACGTTCCAAGTCAAGATTCTGATCGTCATTGACAAAATGGTTTTGATGTCCTCCCCCTGTTTCTAGGCAAACCATTTTTAAAGTTCACATGAAAGGCCAGATTCTTGACCTTTTTAGAAATTGATCTGGAGTTGATTCCTTTTCTTGGTGTCTCCTTTTGATTAATTAATTCCCTTTTTTTTATCAATCTTCAGAAAAAGGTCAAAAGCAATCTTGTTGCACCCCTTGAAAGCGACTCCAAATAGCTTGTCAAGATTGAGTACATTGGACTGAACCCATAACGAAGTTGTGTCTTCAATTGCCTCCTCTGAGAGAGGATCTTCTGTTTGAATAGGCAGAGGTTCTTCGAAAATTGTCACTTGTCCCATTGAAGTCTCTCCCTATTCCTCAACTATAAGTTGACTATTACCATCTTCTCCACTGCTTAATTCCCCTGGAATTAAAGAGGAGGTTTCTGCATGCACTGGAATCTCAACCCCCACTGGTATGGTGTTTGTCATTGAGACCTTTCCCATTGCTTCCTCCATCAGATTTTGATCAGTAGGAGAAAGTAAAAATTCTTGTGTATTTTCCCAACAATTAACTTCAGCAATAAAAGGTTCAGGGCCTTTAACTTTGTTGCTTAATTTTTGGGCTTTGAACAGACCCAATTGACTTGCCTCCCCCCCCCCCCACTTAAATTCAAAAGCTCAGATTCTAACCCTAAAGTAGGGTCCATCACCAGCTGTCAACCCATGTGACTATTTTCACCAAAATATCTCCTACTATTTCTGACTGCAGAAAATAGTTGTTCCTCAAACCTTTGTTTGTCACTGTGCATAGAGATTTCTAATGTACTTCTCTCTTGATACTCCCCCCTCTTCTCTCTCCTCTTCCTCCAGCGCCCTCATAGGATTTTTTCTAAAAAGTTGCCGGAGTTTCCACCCAAATAGGGAGAGAGAAAATGGTTTCTTCATCTGCAACTTCAACGGAAGCCGGTATTTTTGTCGCCAGTCCTCTAACCCTTATTCTAGCCCATCAGAGATGATTTTTGAGGTTTGTCTCTTCCTCCGTCTCAATCCAGCCACCACAACGCTCACCAATTTCCTTCATTATTGGCCTAGACCAGAGGTGTAAAGGTAACCCTAGAACTCGAATCCAAAACCACTCAAACTTATGTGACTTTGGGAAAGCCCCTATGGTCGGCGACCACTATAGAAGCTTTAATCTGCTACCTTGTCTTCTCCAGTCACCCATCAAGACATGTTCTGCTGCTTTCCTAGTTTGAAATTCAAAGAGAAACAGAGTTCCGTTCATATCGTACACTTGTACTCCCTGTGCTCCTTTTCATGTCTGCTGAGCCCATCTTCTTACATCATTCCTGGTTGGTGCATCTTCTACACCAAAGAACTTTCCAACAAGACATCGAGCCAATAAGTCCTTGTCTTCAAGATGAACTCGAGCTTCCAGCAGATCGCCACCATCAGCAGCTTTTGTTATTTTAGTTTCTTTCTGAGTCCATTTGGTTTTTTGCAAAGAATCTAGATAGGTCCCCTTCCCCTTGTTTGCAGCAAAATCTGCCTCCCCCATGAATTTAATACCTGTTTCATTTACTGTACCCCTATTAATGAAAAAGTCTATTTTCTTTGCTTACTTCTCCCATCCTTCATTGAATGCATTTTCAGGTAGTATAATAACTACTCTATCATTGCCTTTCACCGAGATCAATGATAAATATCTCCCATATTGATTAAATTTCAGGGACATGAAAAAGTTCGTCGAGAAATCCCTACATCTCCATGTTTTGAAGGATTTCCCTCTGACCTCCGATGCTTCCAATAGCCTCCTGCAAATCCAGCCAAGAGCTCCCTTGCTAAGTACCATTCTCCGCATATGGTGTCTGGCACTTTCCACCCAATCATACCAAACTTCATCTTTTGATGTCGACTCTGTGATGTGCCATATGACTTCCCCCCAATCTGAAGTACATTTGATTGTTCATGAGAATAGAGAAACCAAAAAGAAAGAGGGGTTTGAGAAATGGAAGGAGGAGAAGAAAAGGGTGTTTCGGTGGAAGAAGTCCACCAAAGGGAGGAGTTCCAAAGTCCAAAAGGGACTTCAGAGAGGTGCCCTCTTTGGATAGACTGTTATCAAGTAACCCTTTATTAATGTTGCCCCTTGTACGATGTTCCCACGTGGTCTACTGAATGTAGTTGTGGCCACTTCTCTTTATCAAATGGATAAATATTTCTCCCCCGATTATCCACTGGACTTAGCAACGCAACTTCTCTCTTCTTCTCCCACAATTTGACAGTCACCGCCACCTCAGCCCATGTCGGGATGTTGTAAGAGAATCCATCACTATCTATTTCGATCTCTCTCAAAACCCTCTTGCCATCACCTCTCACCTTGATGCGTGTCCAGTAAAGGTAATTCTTCAGGGTTGTCTCTTCTTCAGCCCCCACGGAGGTCGCCGACCATTTTGAAACTTTTTTGTGACCACAGGCCCAACACAAGACCTAGAAGTCGTGTCCAAACCCAATCTCTCTTAATATCATCCGGCCAACAACATATGCTCTGCCACCTTCCTTGATGCAAGTTCGAAAAGAAATTTCCCATCGTTCATGGCAAAGACACCGACTCCGAATATTGTTTTCCAAGTATTGCAAGCCCATCTACGGACGTAGTTCAATGTTGGAATCTCTTGTGCTTGTCTTTGGAATGTACCGATTATGCATCTGCCAAGTAGGTCTTTATCAGAGATCAATGAGTCCCCATTGATGTTAATTCTTGTTGTTGTTGATCTGGATATGAGAAGTTTTGCCACCTTTATCGTCCATTTGTTGCTGATGAAGGCTTCCGTGAATGAAGATTCAAGTTGTTTTGTGTTGACATGCTCTGCTTCTGTTACTGTACTTTGTGCATTGATGAACTTGACTATTTTCTGAGCTATATTTCCCCAACCTCCATTTAATGTGGTCTCCGGTGTAATGATGACAGCTTTATGTTCCCCTTGAATAGCAATAAAATAGATATATCTTCCATTCTCATTGTATTAAGGGTGCAGAAGAATTCCGAGAAATGATACTTCATGCTCCATCTCTTAACTGTCTTTCTCTGTTCTTTTGTCGCCTCAATAAATACAAATGCTATCAACTTCAAAACTTTATGGCTGATCTTAACTTTTCTCATTAAATATCTGCTGTGTTCTACCCATTCGTACCATATCTCTTCTTCTTATTTAATTCTAGTAATGTCGTATGACTTAAAACCTGCATTGTAGTAAATACTCTCCCCCTCCATGGTGTAGTTCCAGTTCCAGATTAGTTGCCGAAAAATCCCCCTAAGAAAGTTGTTAGAGTGAATAGTACGCTAGAGAGGTTTCACCTCGAAAAGTGGGTCTAGGAGCATTTTTTTACTATAGGTATATTTTAAGATCTTCCTTTTAAAAAAAAAAACCTTGAATTATCTCTCATCGTTATAGTTTTAGAAGTTGATTGTTGCTTTGATTTGTTGTTATCCAATTCTATTGGTGGGGTAAAGTTGAAGCTAGTATTATCTCTACATTGTCTTAAATTAAAGACTTAATTTCTTCAGAATTTAATCATGAAGAAAAAATCACGAGCCAGCTTTATATACCTTCTTGATTTAACCATTAAACCTATATTCTATTGAGTCGGTTAGTGGTTTAATACATTTTAAAACTGATAAGCTTAACTGTTAAGTGCAAATATCCAATTGAACTGATACACACCCCTAATCATTTGGGGCATAGACACATGTATGGTTCCAGGAGAAGTTCTGCAAGACTTATGTAAATATACATGTAATTGAGTAACTCGCCGTATTAATCATCTCCCCTCTCCATGCTCTAATGTCCCACATCACTATATTTCCTCTGCTTCAACCACCTAATTCTAAACAACCATATTACACCCATATATTTGCCCAAATTGTTTAATAATCCTTTCCACTCCACTTTCTAGTTTTGACTCCTGAAAGCAGTAGACATCTTCTTCCATTCCTGCACCAAAAGATTCAATATCCTTCTTTTAGCCATGTCATTCAATCCCCTAACATTCCATGTAGTCAAATTTAGCTTCATCTTGATAGGTTGCAAACAAAATTCCCATTGGTCCTAGTCCTAATTGCCCCCTAATAAACATAAAAAATTATGTTTTTAACCTCTTGTATCGGGTATCCCTTTTGATGTCAGGAATCCTGCAAATTAGAGCTTCAACTCTCTTTATTTGTCTACTCCGGTCTATCTTTATAAAAAACAAAGCTACAGTTTCTCTCTCACAACCTTCAAAATCAACCCTATAAGTTTTGCGTGCATCGCATTTTTATAACCCCACAGTGACCCATCTGTTTTAGCCATCTCCATTTGATTTTCCAGCGGGATTGCTATATCAACAAGTGAAATCTCCATTGCTTCCATTTCAATAGTCTGTTCATCTCCATTCACAACTGTAATGGCATTGCACTCTTCGTCACGCAACCTTTGCACTTCCCCAAGCCATGATTTATCATATTCAACAATTTGATTGTTTTCCTTCTCCTTGGAAAGTAGACAAACTGCATCTTCCCCAAGGTTTAAGATTAAAATTGCTTCCTCCTATGTGTGGTTTTTGTGAGATCCGTAAAAGAGCTCGATCTAACATTAGGCTATGTTCTTTGCTCCTCTATGACCATCGTTGAGAGAGATTTTCTATTGAGAGGTTAGCATCTACCTTGACTAAAAGGAGATAAAAAGTATGAGGGACAGCTATGGGTCTGGAGTTACTATTGCTAAACATTAGAACTTTCTTTGAGTCCATCCCCTTCCAATATATATTGATGGACTATTTAGATATGCCCAATAAGTCTTTACTTACCCAGCCCCGCCCTATTTAAAACCTCCCCGCGTGTCGCATATGAGATACATCCACTTATTTCATAATTTGATGCTTTACAACTTCCATATGTCCTATCTTCTCTATAATTCTAAGCCTCTCCTCTGCAAAGTCTAGAGAGTCCGACTTCTTCAGCTTGCCGGGCATATTTGACCAGCACCAAAGCTTCAACCCATATGAGTCTGTCGATAAATCCCTTTTTTCTTCCTTGATAGATTTTGGAGTTCCTCTAGTATAGCTTTCACTTTTAATCGAGTCCATCTAAGATGATCTCTAAGGATGTTCGCTTCTTCGGTCTCCATCCAACCTCCAAAAATGTCGCCTATTTCTTTGAACATCTGTTGGACCACAAATATGGGAAATCAACAATTCTTATCCAGCCGGAACAAACCATACTTGGTTTCAATGTAGGACATGCCTAGAAGAGATCATCCTAATAAACTCAAAGAACAATCATCATAATTATACCATTTTTATAATGTTTTCAACCCACTGCAACTCTCCTTTATTCGAACTTGAGAGTGCCTAACCTCTATGAGCATGGTGGAACTTCTTTTCTATGTTTTTATTAGTAATAAAAAATAACATCCTATGTTGGAGGTCACTTCCAATTTTAAGCATCCTATTTATAGAACTAAAGCACAATAATCAAGTTCATACTCAAATAACCATAAACTTTTGCTTCCAAATATAGACACCACATTTCATAGAAAGGAAAGACGAGACATTGAGACCACTTACGAAGGGAGAGGACAAAAAGCAAATATACGAAACCAACACAAAAAAAGAACACCTAAAGATTGGAGCAAAAGCATCAATAACTTTACAACTTAGTTATGGATAAATATATTGTCTTCTTTACAAAGAGAAGAAAAATAAACTTGAGAATTTGGTTTTCAAGTATGATCTTGGCTAAAAAGTGAAAACAAATAAAGATTTATGGATCTTGATAGAGCAGCTCCTGTAACTGCCAATGACAGAGTGTGGGCACATACAAAATCACTATTAAATGACTGCAACAACTCATTAAAGGTAAAGTTAGAAATTCTTTTTTTAGGTTAAAATTCAGATCCCATGTCAAAGAAAACATATAGTCTGCAAATGACTAATGTAAATGTCCCAAGAATACAACACCATATCCAATCAAACAACTGACAATACTAACTTCTTTGTTGTTGCCAACTTTTTTTCCCCGAAACGTTGAACTTTGGGGGACCTATTTGAATTGTGCTTCTGAAACTGCCTTCAAAAGTGGGTTAAAATTATCTTTCACCTCCGCAATCATTTTCCAAAATAAACCACCTTAGAGACTAGTCCCAATAAGTTGCATAATCAGATCTCCATTTTGATTTATTAGCATTGATCTCACCATTCTTATTCCATTCTTCAACCAACATAACATTTCCTAGTTCAGCAAAAAATCTCATTTGTTAATTTATACTTTTGGTAAAAGGCACCCCCACTACTATTGAGAGTGGCACAAGTTAGTTAAATCAATAAGATTAAGCATTCCACCATATAGTAATAAGTTTTCATGTCATTTTGATATATTATCAATGAAATCAATGTGACTTATGAATAAAATATTATCGGAGTCTCATGCACCTTGTTCCACTTGGTCAGCTATTTAATGACCGGCCCATGAGCACAAAACAGAATGCAGTATTTGTGCTGCCTCAGCAAATATTCTACATGAAAATGACACTTTTATATCCCACATGTAGCATAGGGGAATGGATATCTTGGAATATGCAGCTTGAAACTCAATAACAAAGAGAATACTGAGAAAGAGATACAATAATAAGAAGTCCACAATGTAGCATAGGCTAGCGTATGAACAATAAGAAGGAAGACCAAAGAAAAGATTCAAGAATGCAGCTCTGGAATCAAAGATAGCCCAAAAATTTGATCAATTTACTCTCAAAGTTATAATCACCTTGTTGCACTGGTGCATTGTCACGGGCATTGACACCTTTTAATGTTGCTAGTATTTCATCTGCTATCATCTGTTTAATTTGATGTGGCACATGCACCACCTTTTCGTCAATGAAGAAGTCTTCCTTTAATCCCTTTATCTTCACCAGGAAAACAGAGATGTCTCATCAAGCTATAGCTTTAAAAATGAGATAAAAAGAGCTAAATATCCAAGTGATAAGACAACCATGAGGAAAGGGTCTTACTACTTCAATAAGTTGCAGAGGTTCTAGTTGTTTTCTTATTCGATTCGACTCTTCCATTTTCCTAACTTGATCTGGAGTAAACCTAAAAGCTGCAAGTAGTAGCATAAATTAATATGACAAGAAAAACCCAAAAAGAGAGAAATTTAAGGGCTCATGGATCAAGGAATTACCCCTGTGGGTATCACTGCGAGTGTACATGTATGCTGAAGTGTATGAGAGAAGCACATAGAGAGCAACGAAAATGTTAATTGAACAAACAACAATGGTGGTACGTTTGTAGGAAAACCATTTCGCTGAACCCCACCACTCTGCTCTAGCCATCTCCCCCTTCTCTTCTATGCTTCTTCAACTTCTGCTTACCCTCCATTCAATCAGCCATAGACAGACCACCATTATCTGCTATTTCAGACTAAATATTGACAAGATTATTTCAGCACGATTTGCGGTATATGCTCAAACAGATCGATAGTACCAATGACCGATTCTTTTCTAGTTTGGTCTTTGATTGACCAACAAGAATAAAATAAGTTGTACAATAATGGGATTTGCTTTCGGTTCTGAGGTAATTTTGGATTGAGACGGATATTTTTCATTTACGCGATGTAAAAGGTTAGGGGTACAGGTACAAGGTACAAGGTAACAAACCTCCAAGTCTTTAATTAAAAAAAAATAAAATGGGGATAATATTATTATATTAAAAAAAAAAAAATTAATTAAAAAATTAGGATAGTTATTCAATAATTGCATCAATTATCTTAATAATTATTAAAGTTGTCCAACAACTTTGCACAATTGTTGAACAATTTTGAGAAGTTGTCGAACAACTTCGATAGTTGTTGAGACTTGAACAATTTGTGTAAAGTTGTCGAACAACTTTGATAGTTGTTGAGACAACCTTTTTAGTTGTTGAAGCGAATGTTTTAAAAAAAAAGACTGGAAAAAAAATTGTCCCTTTCACCCAATTTTTAAAACTTGAAGGACTCTCACCTAATTGAGTAACTAGTTTGTCCCTTTTAATTCAAGGTCCCAACTAACAAACTGGAGGTCGGACGTGATAAACTCACTAGGCATTTCGACATGTGATCCTTAGTCAAATGAGAAAATTTACCTAATAAGCATCTTCAAGTTTTCAATTAGTAAAATGATTTACTTCTATTATCTTAAAATAAGAAAATAACTTTAAGAAAGAATTGAACTATAATGACAAATTAAAAATTATGGGAGGTACTTATAAATATACTTAAAAGATAAAATCCTGACTCATTTTTTTCAATTTCAAATTACCTCTACATTCTTACTAAAAGCTCATTGTTTTTTCAACTTTCAATTTTAAATTATTTTTTACCCCTCTCTAATTTTTTTCTTCTTCATTTTTACTAGAACTCATTGTTTTTTAACTTTATCCTTTTGAAGCTAGTATTTTATTCCTAAATGTTTTGTCTCCTTTCAAATTTGTAAGTTTTCTACTCTCCTTTAATTTTAGTTCATTTTTTTCAAAAAGAAAAAGGTTTATGTATATATATGTAATCGATCGGATTAATAATCGATCTGTCCATATATCGATCGGATCGATAAACAATTTATCCATGTCATTCGAATTGATAATCTATTTGTCAGATCGATAATCGATCTATCCAGATATAGGTTGAATGTATAATCGATCTAACAGATTGATAATCGATCTGTCCATACATAGGTCGGATCGATAATCGATCTGCCCATATATCGATCGAATCGATAATAGATCTATCCATCACAAATCAGGTTTTGAACTAATTTGTAAAATGTGTAAAAGATTTGGTGGGGTTTTTGTTTAAATTCTGTAAGTTGGTGATTTGTGACTAATTTGTAACTTTTAAAACTTGTAAATAATTTTTAAATCACAAATAAATTAAAAAATTTAAAAGTGGATCATTTCCCTAAATAAAAAAACTTGTAGTCTATTTAATTAAAAAGAAGTTTTGAAAAAGACCAGTTAACAAAGAATTCCAAGTCAAATCATAATTTCAAATTCCGGATTACGATGATTTCATATTTCAAATTTTTACGGTTTGAGATTTTAAATATCATTTTTTAAAATTATAAAATTGTCTCATAAATTTAATTTTGTAAGAAACACTTAAATCATTTTAAGTTTTCTATAAAAAGACTCATGTTAGCATTAAAAGATTGTTGGTACTCCATATATATTATAGAATAATTAGTTATTATTATTATTAATTAGTGGACCATCATAAAATTACTAGTATTACTACTCGTGTGATGCACGGATAATGCTAGAAAAAAAATTATTTTGCAAATTTATCCAATGAATAAATAGGCATAAAATTTTTCTTTCCATCGACCGACCGAGACTATTGAAGTTTGATTCCATTAGGTTTCATTTATTGGCAATAACCCATCTTTTATCATCATCAATTATTTAAGGGTGAATATTATTGGTGATCCAAAGTGTTGTAATCAACCTTCCAGGAATCTAAAACAAAAATACGAATAATCTGATGTTTTCATCTGTAAAAGTTATAACTAAAAATTTATTCCCACCGCCTGTAATCAAATATATCATATGAAAATTTCCTTTACTCGAATTCGAATAGTGTCTGTTGGAATTTATCAAAAGCAGAAATATTAGGCAAATTATATTGTCTTTATTCAAAATTCATTCAATCAAATATAGTGAGGCCTACAGTACTTCAAATGTTATGGGATACTAATTCAGTTAAATATGTCAATTATATCAAAGAATCAAGATGTTAATCTGAATATTCAATCGGAGATTCAACTTTTAAACATTAAAACAAAAAACATGTCAAAGAATTGATTTTGCTTTAAACCAATAGTATAAAGCAAACAATGAGTTTTTGTTCTAGAATTACCAGCTAACTTATGAAGGACTTGATTGATATGAGAGAGAAATATCAGTAACACGATGGAAACCATGCCTCTTTGTTCATAATGTAAAAAAGCTACATGACTGGACTCAGTTTAAATGTCTACGGGCTATATTTTGATTCTTATTTAACTTTATTTTTAGAATACTATAAACCTTTAAGAACACCACTTGTCCAATTTAAATCAAGATATCCTCTTCTTCTTTGTAACTCATCAAAATTTTTAGTTTTGATGGATTGCTTGGATTCACTTAAATTATTCAGATGCTCTTCATATCAATGTACAAGGAAGCACAAAGCAAAAAAAGTGACAAGGATCCATTTCACTCATTAGGTGTCACAACTCGATTTACGAGTCATGATGGCACCTACTTTATTTGTAATACCCCGTACTAATCTTAGCTCGATTCAATTTTTAGTTTCATGCATAAGGGGCTTAAGGCTTCAAATTTTCACTAAGTGTTGGGGACTTAGTCATTTTCAAGACCCCTAAACTTCGATGATCTTATTTTTAACCTTTCCGACCTCTGGACGTTGATTTTTGAGTTGATTCATGATCGGGATTGTTCAAAGTATATCTCAGGTGAGTTTTGGAATTTTCGGACGAGCGTAGGGGTGTGTTTGGAAAATCAAACCAGTAGCACCAACGAGATAAGTGGGCGCTATCCCCTCCAGTCCACCACTCTAAGGCGGGCACCGCCCGATCCAGTCCCCCGATCTAAGATGGGCGTCATCCGGCCTAGTCCACCGCTCCAGAGCCCACACCGCCCCCTCCCTATTCCGTCCAATTTTTGTTCTTGGCATTTTAAGGGTATTTGGGTCATTTTTCTTCACCTAATCCATCTATAACACGCATTTCGGGCTTCCAAAGAACATTATTTGCCCTTTTATTCACAAATTGCTCTCAAGAAATCCTCTCTTTCCCCAAGAACAAGTCTAAACTCTTTCATAAGAAATCAAGGAATTCAAGCTTCAAGCTTAAGAAATCCTCAAGGAATATTTAAGAATTCATCTAGCGAGGTATGTGGAGTATTCATAAATGGATCTCTTTCACCCATTGATCCCAAAAACCTTCTCTTTTAATTAAATTATGGAGTTTTCCTTTACTATGGTATTTTACATGTTCAATATGGGTTTAATTCATGTTTTTCCTTGGTAATTCAAATTCAGTTCAGCTCATATATGATCCCATGAAAGATTTGATTTCCTCATGCTATAAATTTTAGTTCCCATGTCTTGTTTAAGTGAATTTCATGATAAATCCCCCAATTTATGAATTTAGTCATGTGAATCATGTTTATTTCCTATGTTTAACCCATTCCCATGTTCAAGTTTATAATCCTCACATGTTTGATGAAATGTCTATGCTTTTGGGTTTTGAGCCATGATCCCATATTGTTGTTTTAAAAGCTTATTGTCGTAATTTATGGTCAATCAGTGCTGGCGGGTTATGAACATCCGATACCTACGTGTTTTAAATGACTTTAGATCTGTCAAGTAATGATTCAGTTAAACCATGAATATTCCTATTTATTTAGTTGATATGATCATGATGAGCACTATCAGAAATAATGTTCAGTTAACCTTAGTTCAGTTCAGTACTAGTGTCAGTTCAATTGGGAGTAGTATTTAGCACCGAGCGAACTTAGGGATGGGGGCTCACCTGCCAGTAGAGGGTGTGACCCTTAGTAGCAATCCCAATTACAGAATGACGTTGCCAACATAGGTTTGAGATATCTACTTGCCAGTTGAGGGTTAGCACATATCTCATGAGAGCACCTGCTAGTAGAGGGTGGCTCCTTAGTCCTTTGGGACACCAGTTTAGTGGATCCACACAACCAGTATTAGTACCCGTGGCATGGTACTAACACCCTTCCAACTGGGGTTACAGGTTGGACCCCGATTAGCTCAGATTGGGGCATGTCTGTTACATGATACCTCCCACAGTTTCAGTCCAGTATTCAGACTAAGTACAGTTTAGTATTACATGATCAGTATTCAGATATCAGTTAATTAGTATACAGACACTAGTTAATCAGTAATCAGTATGTCTCAGCTCAAGTTTGCTTAATCAAAGCATACAGATTTTCAGTTATTTAGTTATTTACAGATTATCTTAGAAACATGTTTATGCTTGGTCTTGCATTCTCAGATTTTACATGTTCATGCATTTATGCTCAGTTATCTTATGCATTTCAATCAGTCTCTATCTCACGTACTAGTGCATTCAAAGTACTGATCACATACTTTTCTTTGCGCTATGTTGTCTTATAACATAGGTTCGGACGCTCAATTTCCCGACCGCTCTTAGACAACGCATCGTACTCAGTAGCAATAGTAGTGAGTTCTCATCCACCAAAGACATAATTTTTTTATTTCAGTTATTTCAGTACTTTCTTTTGTTTAGTTAGATAGAGTTAGTTGGGGGTCTGTCTCATCAACTCCTCAGTCAGTTTAGATGCTTTTAGACAATCAGACAATCAATCAGGCAGTTAGTCATATACTAGTTCTTTCAGTACTTTTCCATCATTTAGATAGATGGTTGGTTTTCAGAATTTATCAAATATTTTAGACTTGTGATCTAATCACATCTCAGTATTCAGATTGGTATGACTTCAGCAGTTTATCTTCCGCATACGTGTTTTATTATTATTTTATTCAGTGCTTACAATAGGTATCAGCTTATGGGTTAGCTTGTGGTCACTTGTGACCGTAAGCATCGTTGTTGCGATTAGGGGGTAGCCTCAGGTCGTGACATTATTCCTCTAGTAGGTAAGCCAAATCGTAGCCCGGAGTTATGAGCAATAGGCTACTTTGGTGGAAAGAGGGCTAAAAGCTGGAAATTAACAATTTAAGACTGATAATAATAATAAAGCAATAATGTCAATCTAAAAGAAAGATAAAACATCAACTATCCTACGACCTAGTAGTGTTGGTACAAGAGTTACTACAAAAGGAACATAAGTACTGAAATAGTCAAATACAAATCTGTCTCGAATGGTGAAAGACTAGACATATATAATAGAAGAAAAATGGGGAAACTCTGACTACGTGAGCTCACCTTATCTCTAAAATTAGCTCAGCATGATTGTCACGTCAATAACGGGCACTAATACTCGGATCTACACCAAAAAGATACAAAAGTGTGGTATGAGTACCAAAACCATGGGTGCTCAGTAGGCATCATCGACCGACTGAGCTAAATTATGATATAAATACGATAAAATGCAAGATAAAAAAGATAAGTCAAGGTAAAAGGAGAAACCTCAAAATGACACGACCCGCCCGGGGGCCTTGTCGTAATGGGCGTCCCACGTTCGACTGGGACCGGAGACCACCCCCGTTACCCAACCTAACCTCCAGCCGCCTACCCTGAGTTGGTTGAAGTTCGAGCATATAACAAGATAGTGTAACAACTCACATAAAGACTCTGGGATAGGGTCACAACCGTGATCGACCCAATCGAGTCCAACTATACCACACTAACTGCCCAATCGTACCAAACCATACCAAAGGCCATAATCAAACAAATTCGAAAACATAATATAATTAATCCCAAAATAAAATACGATAGAACAATAAGAAATTATGTCCAATGATGTCAGCCCGCCAGCTTATTCCAATACCAAAGCCGACACCCATACTGATCCCACCTATTTCAACCTATAGTAGTACAACAAAGCCTCTAACCAAAAGAGTAATAAAATCCGGTTAGGACACGCCCCTAACCATGGCCAAAACCAATATCTAAAATAAAATCAAAGTGTCTAGAAATATCCATAACATGAAATAAAGCCTTCTGAAAGGATGAAAGCTCACCACTTCACTCCAAATGCTAATCCCCGAGTCAATCACTATGTAGGAGGAATAGAACGGTCGGTTTCTTTATAGCAAAGGTATACAACCGCCAGTAGATGGGTTAGCGGGTGAACGCTAGCATGATCTCAGGATAAGGATAAAATAATGTCATTTATAAAGAAAAGTAAAACCATCCATATGCACACAACTATATATATATATATAACCATGCCGGGAAAGGGGACCAAGTTTAGAATGCATTTAAAACCTTTACCTGGGCTGTGTAGCTTTGCCGTCCTAAACTACCCATGGGCGATATGGGTTCAACCCCCTGTTAAAAGGGCCCCAGTGCGTAAAGCCGCATGACCAAGGAGGAAAAACCTGGGATGACTAGTATATCCCCTAAAATATAAAGTGATATCATGCACACGGTCACCAAGATCAACCTTATATCGGTAAATATGAGTTTCCTATTTTGGTGCCCCTAGGACCTCCACCTTCTACAACTTTGCTCTATATCCCACTATTATTGCCAAATTAAAACCATTACCAAGCTACAAACCAATCTATTTACCATTTATTAACCAAGGCCATTTAGTGTTGGTATCGTCATATCGACCATACTTGCAAGTACTATCCATAGCCAACCATATATAGGTTTAAGAGACTTCCAAGTGCCCTTCCATTTACCATATTAAACCACTTGGGGGATTCTATGTACCCTACAAGCATAACCATTTAGCCATTTACCTTTCCAATCCATTTAAACCATACATAATTCCTTTACCAAGTTTTAAAACAAGCAAGAGTTCCATTAAAAGTACTCAATGCAATGAAAACATTAGTATAGGCATTTTGTCAAACACATTGGGGGCATAGTATAACCAAAACCAATTGCAATTACCATTAAAGCATCCTATGCAATCCAATTATCCAAAACCACCATTAATGCACTTAAAGCATAATTAAAACCATGGAAACTATAACCAACCATTTAATATCAAAACCCCCAAATCACATTTGAAAACCAAAATCATACAACTAATGAAATCATGAAAACATTCATAAAAACCATGCCTTTAGTTAGAATTAACAATGAGGGAAGAGAACATGACTTAAACCAAGATGATGATATAAAGAAATCACCAATACAAGCCCCAAATTAATCCTCTAGTTGAAACCCTAGCTTCCCTTGACAAAAAACTTTTAAGAGAATTATAGAGTGTTTAAAAGAGTTTCTAAGTGTTAATGAATGGAATAATAGGGTAAATAACCTCCCAAGTAGGTTAGAAGTCGTGGGACCTTATTAGGATAAGTGGGTAAATGTCCAGAATACCCCCACTTAAGTTGCACAAAATTCCACCCCAGGGGTACGACTGACTCTCATGAGTCGTACCCTCCAATACGATTAGTACCATCTATTCGTATCCTTGCCTCAACCTTTGGATCCAACACTGTCCAGTATACGACTCATCCAACTAAGTCGTATCTGAAGCATACGATTAGTATCCTTCACCCGTACCCTTGGTAGATTAAACCCAAGAAAGATTTAGACATTGTCCACCAAACGAGTTCTGGATACGACTCGTACCCTGGCTTATAGCTCATGGTGAGCCACTCGTACTCAGATCCAACCAAAGTAACCAAGTCTAAGATTAAGTTAAGGAACCAAATGATTCGTACCCACCAATACGATTTGTACCTCGAGTCGTATCCATTCCAGTAACCAAAATCCATCCCACCAACCAACACTGGTCAACATATGGCTGGACCTTACCATCTGTACCCCAACATACGACTCGTACCCATGAGTCGTATTGGGTCCAGAGACCAGAATTCTAGGAAATATTCTAAGGGTCAAAACCCAGGGTATTATATGAAACAAGCTCTAATACTTTAATTAAATAACCGAAATAGACATAATATGACAGAAAGAATAATTACTACTAACAAGATTGACCCCATAAGCCAGTAAGTGAGAAAATATAAATGACCCAATGCAGACCCCCATAAGTCCATAGGGTATATTTAAAAGAAAGTAAATAACTGAAGTTCTATAAATTTACAGAATATCAAGCTATAACTATGAATCCATTCATACTGTATCATATCATAAACAAACTTTCAATGATGGACTCGAATCGAAACTCAATATATCATTATTATCATCATTTATCGAAATTGAATTAAAACTCATGTCATCAACATCATCATCGCGGAAACTGAACTTGAAACTCAATATCTATAAGCCACCGAATTTGGCCTGAAATTAGCACCAACTTTCAAGTATCCAACTAGCATAAATATCATGTACCTAAAAGCCTTAAGGTTTAAGTTAAGCATTTTAAAGCGTATAATATGCGTATAGAAGTCCACAAGAGCTAACATAACTCTTGGCCTAAGGTGGGCCAGAGGGGCCCACTTCTAATTCCTAAAATCTATTCTTAGGAAAATTCTACCCCAGACTAGAATAAGGTATCTAAATTCACTTCTAGATGTTAAATAAGACACAATTATCCCTAAGGTAGAAATTCTACCTAAAGCATGAGGAACTAAGTCAATTTCTCCTAAATTGTGATTTCTTAATAGGCTAAACAGTCCAAACAATACAAATTATAGCAATCATACTTCCAATACCTAAATCTCATTCAATATATAGCATAATATCATAAGTAGTCTATGAAGTAGCTCAATCTATGAAGAATGTAAACCTAGCCTATCTGGACGTCGAAGAAAAACCCAAAGAATCTGCTACACTACTTGCAAATTTACCACATGCCATTACCATTATCAATCAACCAATCATTCTTTTGACTTTGGGACCTAAACCTATTGTCTAACAAAGAGGTTTGGGTTCTTCACTTCTATGGTACCCCTCCTAATGACTCGTAAGGTTTGACTATGAGTCCTTTGGAGTAAGCTATCAAAATCGCAATCTACTCATCAATATAAGAATTATGGTACGCATATTACACCATTATGCTTTGGGTTCAAAATAACGTAAAAATATCATCTGGGGCCTATTACGGAATCACACCTTCGAAATCGACAAAATGTTCCTCTATGCTCAAGGACCATTTACCTTCAAGAATGGGTAAAATTTGAGCTCATATGGTGCTACAATCAACCCACTAATATTCTAGGGATTTTAAACAATGATAAAAGATTTAATCATGAGATTAATGGAAACTTAACAAGAATTTGGAGAAAAAATGTGTTATTCGAGCTTACGAACACTCCAAAATCACCCATGAATAGTTCTCCCAATTTTTTCACACTTTTTAAGGTTCTAAAAAATTGGAAATGAGTAAAAATGGGGGAAAACAGGCTAAATGGGGAATTTATAGGCTTCCAAGGTGTCACTTAAGCGGACACTGGGTCGCTTAATCAATAGTTGCTTAGGCGACCAAGTGTCATTTTAGCGACATTTGCTGAGTTTGTGAATGGTCGCTTAAGCGACCTTTGGCCGCTTAAATGACCATTGCTTAAGCGCTAAAAACATCACTTGAGTGATACCTGTTGGGCAAGGCCAGGTCGCTTAAGCGACCAATTTTCCTCTTGCGCGGCCTTCACTTAAGCGACCAAATAGGCGCTTAAGCGATACACCAACACTATTTGAGACAAGTCTCTACTGACTTTTTGGGATTCTAGAATCTCGACGAATCTCGTATACGCAAATGAACTATGATACCCTATCAAATTCAATATTTTGGACTCAAAGCTGTAGTCAAAATTTCCTTCCAAGGCTGTTTCGGTTAAAAATGGATCCCTCACCCATGTGCCATTTTTCTTAACTTTCAACCTATAACCCAAAATAAGCTTGGAAGCCTTGGGACCCAAACCAAGGATTCACCTAGTGTAAAATCAATATTTTGGTGTTGTTAAAACTGTCAGAATTGAAATACGAGGTCTATTGACTGAAGCTTTAGCCTGGTAGTCAATTTTAACCAACGATGACTTTAAAACTAGAATTAGCTCTAAAAATAAAATGCACTGCTCGGTAACCAAACTATTAGTTCTAACAAGTCACAAATGACTTGAGGCAATTATAAAAAAACTCTAAATGACAAATATAAGTGGATATACAGATGATGGACTGGATGGTCATTACAATATCCACTACTAAATGAGCTTTCGTCCGTGAAAGTAAAAGATTAGGATGTATCTGAAGCCTTAAACAGGTGAGGATACTGGGTCTGTATCTCGATAACGATCTCCCAAGTAGCCTCCTCTACTGGGCGGTGCCTCCACCAAAACTTAACAACTAAAATCTCTCTAGTGCGTAACCATCTTATATCACTGGATAATATGATCCCTAGCTTCTCTATGAATGTCTAACGCTCATCCAACTGAATAGAGTCTCATTTAAGCACATAAGACACATTGGGAATGTATCAGCGCAACATAAAAGCATGGAAAATTGGATGAACAACAACAAAATTTAGGGGCAAGGCTAATTTATAAGCCACATCACCAACTGTGCAAAAAGGGTCCAATATATCTGGTGCTAAGCTTGCCTTTCCTCTGAAACATCATCACATCCTTCATGAGCGATACACAGAGAAATACCTGGTCACTTACTACAAATGTCAAGGAACAAAGTCTATGATCTATATAAGCCTTCTGCCTACTCCGAGCTACCCTCTACCTATCTTGAATTACCCTAACTCTATCCAACGACTCTTGAAGTAAGTTAGTACCATGAGGTATAATCTTGGAGGTCTCAAACCACCAATCGGGGAACGATATTGCTACCATACAAAGCCTCAAAAGGTGTCATCTCAATACTCTAATGGTAGTTATTATTATACGCAAACTCCGCCAAAGCTAAGTGTTGCTCCTGTAGACATCCAAAATCCATAACAGGGGCTTGGAGCATATTATTTAGAATCTTAATAGTTTGATCTAACTGATCGTTGGTCTTAGGATGGAAGGTTATACTAAGATTCACCTGAGTGTCCAACTCCTCCTAAAAAGCTCTCCAAAAGCTCAAGTAAACACTGAACCTCGATTTGAGATGATAGATATAGGCACACCATGTAGACGGAATATCTTAATAACATAGATACGAGATAACCTCTTAACAATGATAGACATCTGAATAGGAATGAAATGTGTTGATTTGGACAACAATCCATAATGACCCAATTACCATCGAAAGCATGGGATGCGCGAGGTAAACCACTAACAAAGTCTATGGTAATTCGCTCCTATTTTTACTTGGAAATGGGCAACCTCTGGATCAAGCTACCAGGTATCTGATGCTCGGCCTTCATCTAATAACAACATTGGAAATGAGCTTAAAAGTTTGCCACATATCTTTTCATACCACTTTACTAATAATATTGCCTCAAATTTCTATACATCTTTGCTGTACCCGGGTGAATAGAATATCTAGAGCTATGAGCTTATGTATAATCGACTAAATCAAGTCATCAACCCTAGGAACATATATATGGTTGTTAAATCTCAAAATACCCTCAGAATCTATGATATCCCTTTTGGACTTACTACTCAACACCTGGTCATGGATGATGCAAAGTCTCATATCCTCAAATTAGAGTCTCCAAATCTACTCAAATACTGAAGACCTTACCTCAACACTAACAAGAATCCTCTTGGGGTCTAAAATATCAAGTCATACCATCAAGTTGGGTAATAACTGAATGTCCCATGCCGACGGCCTTTGAGAAACTAAGATAGAAGCCAAACTGCTAATACTCACCGCCTTGCGACTTAAGGCATCTGCCACTATGTTCGCCTTGCCAAGATGATGCAAAATAGAGATGTCATAATACTTAAGCAACTTCATCCGTATACGCTACCTAGAATTAAGATCTCTTTGGGTTATAAGATGCTAAAGACGATGTTGATCTGTGAAGATCTTATAACACACGCCCTAAAGATAATGTTTCCAAATTTTATGCACAAAGACTATCGCCACCTATTTCATGCCATGCAAGTGTTTGATAAAATGCCTCTATAGATGCACTATGAACAAGTATGCATTTTTATGCTATGCAAGATCATGTGAAGCTTTACTTTTCCTGCTATTGAGTCCTGAGGGTATTTATAACCGATAATTTAGTTATTTACCTAAAGCCTGTGTCAGTTACAGAATAATCTCAGTAACGTCATGATCAGTAGTACTCTCAGTCAGTTACAGGGCTTAGGAGAACTTAGTAGACTCAATATTAGTCCCGTCTAGTTCAGTATTCAGTTCAGACCTCAGTAAACTTAGTCAGCTAGCAGAATTCAGTTGTATTTCGTTAGTCAACAGAACTTAGTAAACTCAGTAATAGTTCAGTCAATCGTAGTATGAACTAGGAAATCAGTTCAGTATCTATTACGTTGGGAGTAGGATTTAGCACCGAGCAAACCCAAGGATGGGGGCATTCCTGCCAGTAGAGGGTTTGACCCTAAGTAGCAATCCCTAATTTACAGATCTACGTAGCCAGTGTAGGTTGAGATATCTTCCTGGTAGATTAGGGTTGATACATCTCACATGAGTTTTTCTACCAGCGAGGGTTGATAAAAGAGTTTTTTGTTAGAGAGGTTAAATCACAGCTTGTCTTTACCCATGGCACGATATTGATACCCTTCCAACTGGGGTTACAGATTGGACCCCAATCTATTCAGAAAGAGGCATATCAGTTAGATGATTACCTCTCACAGTTTTAGTTTCAGACTTTGTCTCAGTATAAAATTTAGTTCTACAGATTTAGGACTGTCAGACACAGTCACTCAATTCAGTACAGAACTCAGTATAGTTCCACAGAATCAAGACTGTCAGATATAGTCACTCATTTATCAGCTACACAGTACCAATAAACTCAGATATTAGTAAATTAGTAATTCAGAACTCAGTATCAGTGTTATCACGATCTCAGTTATAGTATCTGTATTCATATATATACTCTCATTCAGTTATATTTATGTCATTCATCCAGTATTGTTCATGTATATGAACCCATGCATTTCAGCCTACCTCAATTAGCATACCAATACATTCAAAGTATTGATGCATACCTTTCTCTTGCGCTATGATGTCTTATATAATAGGTTCAGATGTACGGGGTCCCGAGCACCATTAGCAGATCAGATCTTCAGTAGTCAGAGTTAGTAGTGAGTCCTCATAATTCAAGGACATGATTATTTTTGTAACTCCCCGAATCTAATACCCAAAATGCTACACGGTGCTCATGACTCCGAAGGACCACAAGCTAACCTATGAATGATATCTGTACCTGTATACTGCATAATATACTGTATGATTGTGAAAACATGAACTGAAAGGCCATAAGGTTCAAGACTGTAACCTAACTAATAAAGATATAACATCTGAATTGGGTATGAAATACCCAAAACAAAACTGAAATAACAGATAGTCTGGAAAGCCTCTAACTAACTGAACTTTCTGAATAAGGAGTTGATGGGACATGTCCCAAGCTAACTCTAACTAATAAATTAGTTAATGAGATGATAAATAAATGATTATATCCTCGAGAGATGAGGACTCACTACTAACTCTGACAGTTGGGACTGAAATACTACTAATGCTCTGGAGCTCATGCTTCTGAACCTATGGTATAAGATACCATAGCGCAAATGCGTCAGTACTTTAAATGTACTGGTATGCATGGAAGGTAGGCTGAATGCATGGGGTTCATATGCATGAACAATACTGGCTAACTGACTAATATGAACATGAGAATACAAGCATGAATACATAGTAACTATATCTGATATCGTGATAACTAACATGACTGATAACTCAATTCTAATGACTGATATAACTGATGACATAAGTGATTGTATCTGACAATCCTGAATGTGATGGAACTAGCTGAGTTCCATACTGTATCTGAGTTGACTATATCTGACAGTCCTAAATTCTGTAGAACTATCTGAGTTCTATTATTGAGACTGAATGACTGTATATGACAGTCCTAATTTTGTAACTAAAACTGTGGGAAGTAGTTATCTAACCGACATGCCCCTAATATGCCATTATGGCTAAGTTGGAGTCCAATCTGTAACCCCAATTAGAAGGGTATCAATATCGCGTCACTGGTAAGGATAAGCTGTGAGTGACCCTCATCTGACAGTGTCCCCAAAAGAGAATGGTGGGGCCCTTTTCTATCAGTGCTTATCCATCTCATCAACCCTCATCTGACAGTGTTGATGTCTCAACCTATGCTGGCTACATAGTTCTGGAACGCAAGGATGACTTCTAAGAATCACACCCTCATCTGACAGTTTGTGTTCCCATCCTTGGGTTCACTCGGTACTAATTCCTACTCCTATCTGAATAGACATTGATCATGGATTACTAAACTGGACTGAATTAACTGAGTTTCATTGACTGATGGAATAATACTGAGATTACTGTATTACTATGCCTTCCTGAGTCACATGACTGACTAAGTTCTATGGATCCTGGCTTGACTGAGGATATCGTGAAAACATAACACAGACTATAGGCACACAACTATATTTTTTGGGAACAAGTACCCCCAGGACTCGATAGAAGGAAACTAACAAAGCATGACTTTCTTGAGTACATGACAAATATCAACAATACATAATCCATTGGCTAAGACATTTCATCAAAACACTTGACATACATAACTTGTACATGAATGTAGATTTCATATTATCATACTAGTATGGCATATTTCCTTCACATAGGCATTTAATCAAACATAGTTGGAGCATTCTATGGTTATACAATCATCAACACATATAATAATCAAGGATACATCAATCAACTTGTGAATTGAAGGGTTTATCATGAATACCACGTAATTCCTCACATGCTAGAATCAATTCTTGTAATTAATAGTCTATAATATGGAATGAAACCAAACAACAACATGAACATCACTTTTTAATTCAATCAAATCATGAACATTCGTAAATATACAAATCTTTGATTTTGAAAAGAGATTCTTGAGCTTCATGGGTGAAAGAGACCCATGAAACAACACATGACATACTTAGTTCTTGATTTAGTGAAGATTGACGGAGAGACTTTCTTGAAATTGAATCCCCAATTGAAACCCTAGCTTGTTCTTGAGAGAAACTAGTATATTTTAGGTTCCAAATAGCTGAATCTCGTGTTAAAGGGCTTAAATAGGGGTGGGAAATTGACCTTTTAACCCTGGACGCATCTTTTAATTTCAGTGAAATTTTCCCGAATTGGACCCAGGCGCGACGCGGGGCTATCACGCCGTGTCAATGGAATTTGACAACTGGGAAATTGAGGGATGGCGCAACACGGAGCCATTGCGTTGCCATTTCATTTGCGACCTAGAATTTTGGTGCGACGTGCCACTATCACGAACCCCTACTGGAATTTGACAATTGCCATTTTCTCTTCTGGCGCGGGGTGCCACTGACTAATATGGCATTATTTTATAACGAAAACTTGAAATAGTCATAACTTCTTATTCGGTTATTGGATTTAGGCGAATTTTATATCGATGGAAAACTTATTAAATTTCCCACATAGAATAAACATCATTCAATTTAAAAGCTAACATTTGACATTCTTGGGAAACAAAATTTAGTTAGGAAACTTCGGGGTATTATAATATATCCCCCTTGGGAATATTCGTCCTCGAATGAGACTGACTGAGAGAAGAGAAACGATAAGCCGAAGTACATACTGAATATGAACAATGAAACATAACTGACATAACTGACATTTCATAGATTCATACTGAGCATACATATCTGATGCATGATTTCATGACTGAGCTAATACATGAATGCATGACTGAGAGTAATGATAAGCTAATCACACATATCTGATACATGAATACATGACGGAACTGATTACATGACTAAGATTTCTAATAACTGAGTCTTCTCACAAGGAGAATGCATGAACACATGACTAATTTGATGCAAGAACATATAATTAGATATGCAATGGTACTTAGTACCAAGTTTAAAAATGGAATCCTGAACATGAGGCTGATACCAAGTTGTAACTGAAATCTGGACATGAAAATTGAAAAGCTTAAGGAGAACTGTTACCTTGAGCTTTATCTGAGTCAGTGGAGAAGAGGTGAGGGTACTTGGTATGCATGTCTGCTTCTGCTTCCCTAGTAGCTCCCTCAATGGACTGATTTCGCCAAATAACTTTGACTAGAGGGACTTCTTTGTTCCTCAGTCTACGAGTCTGGTAATCTAGAATTTTGACTGGAATCTCCTCATAAGAGAGGCTGTTCTGAACATCTATGCTATGAATAGGGACTACAACTGCTGGGTCACCTATACACTTCTTGAGCAAAGAGACATGGAAGACTAGATGAACTGAGGCTAGATCTAAAGGTATTTCGAGCTCATAAGCTACCTTGCCGAAACGACTGAGAATTTTAAAAGGACCGAAATATCGGGGACTGATCTTTCCCTTCTTGCCGAACCTCTTCACTCCCTTTATGGGAGAGATCTTTAGATAGACATAGTCACCAACCTTGAACTCAAGATCCTTTCTACACACATCTACATAAAACTTTTATCGGCTTTGAGCAACCCAGAGTCTTTATCTGATAAACTGGACTTTCTCTATGGCATCGAATACCAAGTCAGGTCCTATCACTGAGGCCTCACTAACTTTGAACCAACCAACTGGAGATCTACATATCCTACCGTAGAGAGCTTCGAATTAAGCCATCTGAATAATGGAATGATAGCTATTATTGTATGCTAACTCAATCAAAGGCAAGTGGTCATACCAACTACCCTTGAAATCAATTACACACGAATTTAGCATATCTTCTAGGGTCTGAATGATCCTTTATTCTTGACCATCTGTCTAAGGATGAAAGGCTATACTGAGATAAACTTAGGTACCAAGACCCTTTTGGAATGCTTTCCAGAATTAAGAGGTGAACTGGGTACCTCTGTCTGAAATAATGGAATACCGTGTAATCTGACCAACTCCTTGATGTAGAGTTTGGTGTTATACTCAGCTGAATATGAGGTATGAACTGGAATAAAATGGGAAGATTTGGTTATTCTATCTACAATGACCCAAACTGAATTATGCTGGCGACGAGTACGAGGCAAACCCATCACAAAGTCCATGTTCACTTCTTCCCACTTCCAAGTAGGAATATTGAACTCCTGCATAGACCCACTAGGATTTTGATGCTCTATCTTAACATGCTGACATATAGAGAACTTAGCCATAAACTCTACAATATCTCTCTTCATTCCACTCCACCAATAGATCTCCCGTAAGTCGCGACACATCTTTGTGGCCCCTGGATGAATAGAGTAGTGCGCACCATGTGCTTCTGCAAGAATTCATTGCCTTAAGTCATCTACACCTGGAACACAGAGACGACCCTAACAACGTAATACACCATCTTTCCCTTGGGAGAAAACCTCTACTTTCTTATCCTTAACTGACTCTTTCAACTTGAATAAACTGGGGTCTTTATCTTACTTTTCTTTTACCTCAGACACTATAGATCATTCTGAACTACTCTGAACCCATATGTTACCCTCCTGTGAATCGACCAAGCGAATTCCTAGTCTGGCAAGCTGATGGACTTCCTGAGCTAACTTCTTCTTACTGTCCTTGACATTTGTAATACTACCCATAGACAGTCTACTGAGAGCGTTGGCCACTATATTGGCCTTGTCTGGATGATTAAGGACTCTCATATCATTATCCTTCAAGACCTATAACCACCTTCTCTGATGAAGATTGAGATCTTTCTGAGAAAAAACATACTGAAGGCTCTTAGGATAGGTGAACACATCTGCATGAACTCCATACAAGTAATGCCTCCAAATATTTAAGGCAAAAACCACGGCTGCTAACTCAAGATCATGAGTAGGATAATTCTTCTCATGAGGTTTAAGCTATCTGGAGGCGTAGGTTATTACCTTACCATACTGCATGAGGACACCACCCAAACCTACTATGGATGCATCATAGTACACTACAAACCCATCTGGACCATCTGGAAGAGCTAATACTGGGGCTGAGGTGAGTCGAGTCTTCAACTCCTGAAAGCTCTTCTCGCAAGGATCTGACCACTGAAACTTGACTTTCTTCTGAGTTAATCTAGACATAGGGGATACAATAGATGAAAATCCTTCAATAAACCATCTGTAATAGCCAGCCAAACCCAAGAAACTCCTAATGTCTGATGGAGAGATAGGTCTGGGCTAGTTTCTTACTGCTTTAATCTTTTGAGAATCTACTCTAATGCCAACACCGAAAATGATATGGCCAAGGAATGCTATTGACTTTAGCCAAAATTTGTACTTACTAAATTTGGCGAACAACTAATAATCTCTGAGAGTCTGAAGTACGATTCTGAGATGGTCTGCATGATCACGCTCACTACGAGAATAGACCAGAATATCATCTATAAAGTTTATGATTAACATGTCTAAGTACTGCTTGAACACACGGTTCATCAAGTCCATGAAAATTGCTGGGGTATTGGTAAGACCAAAAGACATGATTAGGAATTTGAAGTGACCAGACCGAGTATGAAAAGCTATTTTTAGAATGTCACGTTCTCTGACTCTGAGCTAATGATAGACTATAGTCTATCTTTGAAAAATAGCTAGCACCCTAAAGTTGGTCGAACAAGTCATCGATTCTGGGAAGAGAATACTTATTCTTGACCGTGACTTTATTGAGCTGACGGTAATCAATGCATATTCTGAGAGAACAGACTTTTTTGTGCACGAATAAGACTGGTGCACCCCAGGGGGACACGCTGGGTTTGATGAATCCCTTATCTAGGAGATCCTTCAACTGCTTCTTCAATTCTCTGAGTTCTGCAGGTGCCATTCTGTATGGTGATATAGATATAGGCTGAGTATCTGAAGGAACATTAATGCCGAAGTCTATTTCCCTTTCGGGAGGAATCCTTAGAAGATCTTCGGGAAAGGCATCTAAATATTCATTCACTACTGGGACTGATTCAAGATTGGGAGTTTCGGAACTAGTGTCTTTAACTCAAACAAGATGATAGACATATCCTTTATATATCATTTTCTGTACCCGATGGTAAGAAACGAGCTGAACTCTAGAAGCGGATACACTACCCTTTCACTATAGGATGGGTTTATTTAGAAACTGAAACTGGACTATTGTTTCTGTAGTCGACTGTGGCATAGTTGGAATGAAGACAATCCATGCCGAGAATGACATCAAAATCAGTCATCTCTAATTCGACTAAGTTTGCTGAAGTGACTTTCTGAAATATCATCATCGAGCAGTTCCTGTATACCCGCTGGGCTATGATGGTTTTACCCACTAGGGTAGAGACTGAGAAGGGCTCTGTTAGAATTTCTGGACTGACTCCGAAATCAACTGCTATATAAGTAGTAACAAATGACAAAAAAATTCCTGGATCTAGCAAAGCATAAATATGCACATGAAAGATATGTAACGTACCAGTAACCATATCAGGAGAATTTTCCTGATCTTTTCGGGACTGGAGATCATAGAGTCTGTTTGGACGTTGCCCACTAGTACCATTGAAAGTGGCACCCTGCTGAGTTGGGCAACCAGACTGAGTTGAGGAACGGTTCTGTTGACCCTAATAACCTGACTGGGGACAATCTCTGACTCTGTGGCCTGGATTGGCACATCCAAAATAGACATCACTACCAGCTCTTCAAGCACCCTTATGGTTCTTACCACAAGTCTGACAAAGGGGATTAGTTCAGGTATTACTGACAATGCCCTGAGACTTAGAGCCTGGCACCCTATCTTTATTACCATCCCTTAACTTAGGAGCTGGAGCACTAGCTCTGACGAAGAAGCTAGAACTGACAGCTTAGGACGAAACTGAGAACGGTTTTCTTTTTCTAATTTAGGCTGAGAAAAGTTGAAACTACCTGTCTTTGCTCTATTATTCTATTTCTCCCTCATCTTAATCTTTTGATATTTTATCTGCTGAGAATGAATCATAAGCCTGGCTAAAGTCATGTCACTATTTAACATCGTAGACCTACACGCGTTGACCACACTATCATTCACCCCAGAAAAAAACTTAGTCATCTTAGACCTGTTGTCGGCAACTACATGAGGGCATATCTGGCCAATTGAGTAAACTTAAGAGAATACTCTTTCACCATCATATTGCCCTACCCGAGGTTGATTAATTCTAACACATTGGCTTCTCTGAACTATAGGGGAAAGAACCTCTCTAAGAATACGGTGACAAACCCCTCCCACTCTATAGGCCCTACATCAACTGACTTTTCAGACTTTTACTATTTGTACCAAGTGTCAGCAATATCTTGCAACTGATATCCAGCTAGCTCTGCACTCTTACAACTGAAACCCCTATAACATCTATAACCTTCTGAACCTGATTGATGAATTCATGAGGGTCCTCATCTGACTTAGACCCGAGAAAGGATGGGGGATTTATTTAGGTGAAGTCCCAAATCCTAGCTGCACTGAATTAGCCACTGGGTTGGCTGGAACGATGGCTAGTCATTTATTCTAAGAAGCAACTGACTGAGCAAGAGTAGTGAATGCAGCTCTGAACTCTGCATGAGAAATATATTTTCCCAAAGGTTCTTCGGGCCAAGGGGCTGACTGATTTCTTTTTATTCTTTTAGGAGGCATGTTCTGTGGAAGAAAGGGAGAAACAGATTAGGTTGAGAGATTGAATTGAGATTATTCTCACTTGCATGAGATGAATGCTGAAAGAAAGGAAAACTGTTCCTAAAACATCTTATAGCCTCTTGTACATAAATGTGGCGTGCATCACATTCATGTACAAGACTCTAGAAGATCCGGCTTTCAGATTTCCTAGGATACTACTGAACCTTAGGCTCTGATACCAAATTTGTAACACCCCAAATCTGGTACCCAAAATGCTACACGGTGCTCATGAACTCAAATGACCAAAAGCTAACCCATGACTAATATCTCTACCTATATACTGCATAATATACTGTATGATTATGGAAACATAAACTGAAAGGCCATAAGGTTCAAGACTGTAACATAATTGATAAAGATATAACATCTGAATGGGGTATGAAATACCTAAAACAAAACTAAAATAACATGATAGTCTCGAAAGCCTCTAACTGACTGAACTGTCTGAATGAGGAGTTGATGGGACATATATCTAACTAACTCCAATGAATAAATTAGTTAATGCGATAATAAATAAATGATCATGTCCTCAAGAGATGAGGACTCACTGTTAACTCTGACTGTTGAGACTGGAATACTACTGATGCTCTGGAGCTCATACTTCTGAACGTATGGTATAAGATACCATAGAAAAAATACGTCAGTACTTTGAATGTACTGGTATGCATGCAAGGTAGGCCGAATGCATGAAGTTCATATGCATGAACAATACTGGCTAACTGACTAACATAAACATAAGAATACATGCATGAATACGTAGTAACTATATCTGAGATCGTGATAACATGAATTTACTGATAACTAACATGACTGATAACTAAATTCTCATGACTGATATAACTGATGACATGAGTGACTGTATCTGACAGTCCTAAATTTTATGGAACTAGCTGAGTTATGTACTATATCTGAGTTGACTATATCTGACAGTCTTGAATTCTATAGAAGTATCTGAGTTCTATTACTAAGACTGAATGACTGTATCTGACAGTCCTGATTCTGTAACTAAAACTATGGGAAGTAGTTATCTAACCAACATGACCCTAATACGCCATTATGGCTAAGTTGGGTTCCAATATGTAACCCCAATTGGAAGGGTGTCAATACCGCGCCACTGGTAAGGACAAGCTGTGAGTGACCCTCATTTGATAGTATCCCCAAAAGAGAACGGTGGGGCCTTTACCTGACAGTTCTTATCCACCTCATCAACCCTCATCTGACAGTGTTGATGTCTTAACCTATGCTGGCTACATAGTTCTGGAATGCAAGGATAACTTCTAAGAATCACACCCTCATCTAAAAATGTGTGTTCCCATCCTTGGGTTCACTCGGTGTTAATATCTATTCCCATCTGAATAGACACTGATCATGGATTACTGAACTGAACTGGACTGAATTAACTGAGTTCCGTTGACTGACAAAATAGTACTGAGATTACTGTATTACTAAGCTTTCCTTTGTCACATGACTGACTGAGTTATATGGATCATGGCTTGACTGAGGATATCGTGAAAACATAACATAGACTCTAGGCACACAACTATATTTTTCGGGTACAAGTACCCCCAGGACTCGATAGAAGGAAACTGACAAAGCATGACTTTCTTGAGTACAGGACCAACATCAACAATACAAAATCCATTGGCTTAGACATTTCATCAAAACACTTGATATACATAACTTGTACATGAATGGAGATTTCATATTATTATACTAGTATGTCACTTTTCCTTCACATAAGCATTTAATCAAACATGGGAGGAGCCTGCTATGGTTATATAATCATCAACACATCTAATAATCAAGGATACGTCAATCAACTTATGAATTGAAGGGGTTATCATGAATACCGCATAATTCCTCACATACTAGAATCAATTCTTTATTTAATAGTCCATAACATGGAATGAAACCAAACAACAACATGAACATCGCTTTTCAATTCAATCAAATCATGAACACTCGTAAATATACAAATCTTTGATTTTGAAAAGAGATTCTTGAGCTTCATGGGTGAAAGAGACCCATGAATCAATACATGACATACCTTAGTTCTTGATTTAGCGAAGATTGATGGGGAGACTTTCTTGAAATTGTATCCCCAATTGAAACCTTAGCTTGTTCTTGAGAGAAAATTGAGAGAAACTAGTATATTTTGGGTTCCAAATAGATGGATCTCATGTTAAAGGTATTAAATAGGGATGGGAAATTAACCATTTTAACCCTGAACGCGTCTTTTAATTTCAGTGAAATTTTCCCTAATTGAACCCCTGGCGCGACGCGGCGCTATCGCGTCGTGTCACTAGAATTTGACAACTGGGAAATTGAGGGATGGTGCGACGCGAAGCCATTGCGTTGCCACTTTATTTGTGACCTGGAAGTTTGACGCGATGTGCCACTATCGCAGATCCCTACTAGAATTTGACAATTGCCATTTTCTCCTGTGGCACGGCGCGCCACTGACTAATATGGTGTTGTTTTACTATGGGAACTTGAAATAGTCATAACTTCTTATCCGGTTATCTCATTTAGGCTAATTTTATATCAATGGAAAGATTATTGAATTTCCCACATGAAAAAAAGTGAACATCTTGAAAATTCCTCATGGAATAAACATCATTCAATTTAGAATCTAACACTTGACATTCTTAAAAAAAAATTAGTAAGGAAGCTTCGGGGTATTACAATTTTCTTCAGTTTTTCGGTTTATTAGTGCAGTTTTCAGTAGTTCGAGTTAGTTAAGGTCTTGTCCCATCAACTCCATGATTCAGACAGTAGAGGCTCTTCAAACTAGAGTATTTTCAAACATATGATTCAGTTTTGGTATTGTTATACCATATTTAGTTGTTATTTCAATATTGAATCTTATGGCAAGTTTCCGCCTAATTTCGACATATTTGTAGTATTACTACTCAGTTATTGTAGCAATTACCAGTCATTGGTTAGATTGTGGTCCTTTGAGATTATGAGCATCGTGTAGCATCCGAGGTACAGACTCGGGGCATTACATTATGTTAGAGATAGTTGTGTACTTTTTATTGTTATTTGTTTTGGCTATTTACTTTCACTATTTGGAGATATTTCCAAGTTTGACCTTTTCCCTTGACTTATCTTAATTATACAATATTTTAATTTAGCTCATTTGGTTGATGATGACTATGCGTACTTGTTTGGTATTCATACTACACTTTATACCTTTTGGTGCAGATTCGAGTACTAGATGCCACCATTGATATTGTGATTGTGCTGGTCAAACTTTAGAGAAAAGGTGAGCTCTTAGATCCGTAGTGACCTTTTCTCCATCTTTTGTTATTTAATAGTCATTCTATTTTTTGAGACTGTTAATTATTGACATTGATAGTACTCGTATTCTTTTATATTAGAGACCCTTGTACAAAAATTGCTAGGTTAGGGGATTATATTAGTCCTCTTTTATTTCTATTTCATTATTTTAGTATTCTATGATTTATTGGTTATAATTCATTTCCTTGTATATTTTCAGCATTTATACCATTTTCCACCAATTAGACCATTACTTATACTTTTGGACAATGATTTGGCTTACCTACTTGTGGGGTAATGTAGATTCCATCATGACTCAAGAAACTGGATCGTGACAAATATTGGACTGCACCAGATATATTGAACCAATAAAATTCCTATGTTCTTGTAGGCTTCGATTGGGGTCTCAAGATTCTTTCAAAATCTCGTGCATGAAACAAAATATGCTACCATACTGAATTTGACATTCTGGACTCAACAAAATTATCAAAATTTCCAACTAAGGTTCTTTTAAAAAAATATCCACACCAATAGTTCTTTTTTAACCAAATCTATCCAATAACCCAAAATAAGTTTAAAAGTTTTGGTACCTAGACTAGGGTTACCCGATCCTAAAGTCAACATTTTAGAGCTAATAGTTCTATCAAAATTTGTATCCAATGTTTTTTACTAAAAGTTTTTGCATGAAATTAATTTATTAACAATGAAAGCTCCAAAATAGGAAAATAAGCCTAAAACCCAAATGAACCATTTGAAAATCAAATCGATAGTTAAGGTAAGTCATAAATAACCTTTAGCAATTATTAAAGGCACTAAACACTAAAAATATTCATAAAATAAGAAAATAACTGGAAGATCATTACAACGACAAAACCCATAAATCAGAATCTGAATTTTAATTAATTTAAGATTTTATCACTCATTCTAATGTGGTTGATATCCTAAAAAATGCTTCTAGGGTGATTATGAAGTTCTAACACAATAGATAGAGAGAAAGATCTCAAATGCAATTGGATCACCCTCCTCATGGATTCTCTGTAAAAAATTCTCGACCGAGAATAAGGTACAAGGTTGCATTTATCCTATGGTAGTAGATTGGCATAGTGGTAGGTTATACTTTGATTAGATAATCACATATACTTTGTAAAAATAATAGAAGGAAGCATAATTAGTCCTTTAGACATGGTGATCGAGTCGATAATGCTTAGAATAACGAAGAAGGATTGCATGTGCTATATATATATACTTGTATTTATGTAAATATATATATATATATATATATATAAATATATATGTGTGTGCGTGAGTATATATATATGTATGTGTATATATATATGTATGTATGTATATATGTATGCATATATATGTTTATACAAATATATATATATATATATATATATATATATATACATATACATATTACATGGATTTTTCTAACCTACTACATGAATATAATATGTTATTCCCTTCTCCACTTTTTAATTTACTTAATGTCCTCGTAACTAATTAAAAACATTGTTTTTTTCCTTTGAACCTAAATTTCCTAATTCTTTTCCTACAGGGTTACAATTATTTCTAATTTTTGTCTTCAATTGACGATATGTATATCTATTTATGTGTGGATGATTTTTTGTACAATATGCCTTTTTATACCCTTTCTCTCTAATTTTTTGCTTTGTTGATGCCTTTTAAATTGTTATATAAACAAAATTTTATGTTCTGACTCATGATTCATGATTGTGGAATCACTGATACTATAAAAGACCTAAGTTTTTTAAACCATAAAATATTATAATGTTAATAACACACTATGTCATCCAAATGTTAAATTAGTTCATTGAAACTTTAAAAAGTGAGATATACCAATTAATAATTAAGAACAAATCTAAAGGCACAAAAAATATAAAATGAAAATTCCTTCATCTCTGGGCACTCTCTATTTCTAAATGGAGAGATAATTTAACCGTATAATTTATCAATGAATGAAATGTATTTTAAAAACCATATTTTTACCTCTATATGCATTGATAAATATTGGAAGAAGATTAGACTTACAAATAAAATTCAATTTTTAGTGAGCAAAATAGTTGCTTGGTCTTTTCCCTACCAAATATTGTACAATGAACTGATATTGGGTGATGGGGGAGGAAAAATTAGGAACTAGTAAAAGAAGATCAAGGAGAGGGAAAGGAAATGGGCTGTTTAGTGTAATGATAGAAAGGTCTTTACTTTTGACGGCATAAGAAAGTAAGGATATTTAAGAAAATTAAACAATGGAGAGATTTCTAACATACTACCTTCATGTAGTATGTTTGAAAAATAATATATATTTATATATATATATGTATGTATGTATGTATATATATATATATATATATATATATATATATATTCTTAGTTTAAATAAGACTAATGTGAGTAGTAGTGGAAAGATTATCTGTTAATGCAAAAATAAACTTGGACAAATAATATTATGGGTTGGAAGGAATGGTAGAATTATTTTTTTTAGTTTAATTTGTGATTTTATTTATAATTAAAAATATGATGATCAATCCATATTACAAATCCAACAAAAAATAAACAAACGATCTAAATAACACTTGACCCAACAACAAAACAAATGGACCGGTCCAAAAAGCTGACCCAATCCAAAATACTCTTATTAAAATGAGTAGGGTTTCCAAAATCAGCTGAAAAGTTGAGCTCCCACTTTCTCTGCCTCATCCATCATTGAAATCTTCTTCAATCATCAGTTTCTTCTTCTCCAACTGAGGGTGATAAACACCATTCACTTGTTGCTCCAAGCTATATCTTCCAGCTTTCATAAGTAAGTTTCTTCTTTTTTTACCTAGCTTATCTTCACTAAAATGCTTATTTGACTCCTTGTTACTCACTATTTCAAATGAAATCTTCAGTATATGGCTAATACTTTTTGGTGTTTCTCTGTCGGGTCTCATCATCTGACCTTTGCTTCCTTCTTTATATACGTCCCTTGCACTTTTGAGCTTACATCTTGATCTATGCATTTCTTTTGACAATTTGCTTCTTCTCCGTGTGTAGATGGAATAGAAATGGAGATATTGGGAATCTTGGACCCACTGATAGTTGAAGAGGAGCAAGTATCTCAGTTGCATGAATATTATCTGACTTGGTGACCCCTGATCCACTGAACTTCATTTTTTTATGGCTAGTGTAAATAGGCAGCTTAGAATTTTCACTTTTTTTTTTCAAACTCCTTGAAGGTTGTAAATATGCTAAATATGAAAGACCATGCTGTCGCCTTCCTAGTCCCCTTATCATTTTGCTAGTGTTAGCTTGAGATATGGGCATTGTTGCTTATCACTGTTAAGAATCTTCCTACCTGAAATTCGTAAATGACTGAAGGATGTAAATATGAACCTCTACTGCTCAAACGCTAAATTAGCTAAGTAATCTGCAATCTGGTTGCCTTTTCTTAGTATATGCATTATTTGTACTTGCTTGTTTTGTAACAAACTCCTTATTATATTTACTGTATCTTTTATATTCCTTGGTGCATCCCATTCTTGGATTAAGAATCTTTGCCTTGCTAGTGAGTATGTTTGAATGATAACTTTATTTTGCCCTGACTGACTACAATAACTAACTTCTTGCATTATTGATTCAACTTCTGCTACCATATTATCTATATCCTCTATTATTGCTCCTTCTGCATGTTTTAGATCTCTTTTTTTATCCCTTAAACAAAATGCCTATGAACTACTTCCTGGATTTCCTTCAGAGGCTCCATCTATATTGTATTTACTCCAACCCTGCTCTGGCAATTCCCATAGTACAACCTTAGCGGTAACTCTAGGTTTCAATTGACTAGGTTGAACAAAATTGTTGGCCAATCCATTGAAAACTCCAGTGCTGGTTTCTTCACATTCAGTAACATCGTTAAGTGTCTTGTAACATTGAATATCAATCTATGCACGCTTATATATTTTTCTTCATGCTTCTTATCATGCCTTCATTTCAATATTTCCCACATTGTTATTGTTCTTATTGCTCTGAAATAAGCTTTCTCCCTTTGTTTTAATTGAGCATTCCACTAAGAATAAATTGCCTCTCTCAGACTGCTTCCTTGTATGTTTATTTCTGCAAAAGAAGAGAAATAGGACAAAGTCATGTTAGATGAAGGTGATCTCAATAGCACATGTGAGATTGTCTCTTGTGTTATGTTAAGACAACACCAGAACTTGGAAGGACCATGAATCCCCCATCTTCTCACGGTATCATCCACTATAATCCTTTCTTTCCACATTCTCCACATAAAGAATACTATCTTGAAAGGTAACTTCTTTATCCATAGATTCTTATAGAATTCATTAGAGTCCCCCCTCTGCCTGATATATTGCCATGCAGACCTTACTGTGAAGTTTTCTTTTGCATCCAAACTCCATACTGGCTTGTCCTTTAGCTTTTGTAGCTCTTCGGCCCTTACATTACACATTACATGCTCTACTATATTCTCAGGAAACATACTCATCAAAACTACCTCATTTCAATTTCCATTAGTCAATAAATCAATAACATATTGATAATTATCAACCCACTCCTTACTTTTCTCTATATTTGAGAACATATCTCCCAAACCAATCCAGTTATCAAACCATATATGATTATCTCCCCTCCTGATTTGTGATATAATAAGATTATCAATTAAATCTCTAACTTGCAACATATTTTTCCACACCTGAGATCCCCTTCCCACTTTCCACATGATTTTCTTAGGATGCATTTTTTTGCAATACTTATTAAACATGTATTCACTCCAAGTTGTTATTTGGTTCTAGAATTCCACCATAATTTACAAAAGAGGGTTGTTCAAATATTTTGAATTCTTCTAAAACCACGTCCTCCTTCATCTTCTAGTAGACACATTATTTACCAAGAAACCTAATGTCTTCATCTACCTCCAACAATACTACTCAAAAATAATTTGCCAAAAGTCTTTAGGATTGTGTTTGAATATTTTTGGGAGGGTTCATTACTGATAGGCAATGAATTAGAATGCTTTGTAGGACATGTTTAATAAAAACTCCTCTACCTCCATAAAACAACAACTTCCCCTTCCATGCTTCCAATTTGGAATTAATTCTATTCATAATGTACTGGTAGTTAACCTTCTTCTTTGTCTTGTAAAAGATAGGGCACCCCAGGTAATTAAAAGGGAACTGTTGTCTCAAAATCCCTATTGCAACTTTTGCTATCACTAGTACACCATTAGATACACTGTGATAAAGATATATGACACTTTACTCTCTGTTAATTTTTTTATCCTGAAAGACCTTTATTTCCCTCAAGAGTATCTATCACCATTTGTAGAGTACCTAAGTCTGCCTTACATAAAATGATCATATCATCTGCAAAAGCTAGGTGGTTGATTTTAGGACTCCCTCTAGGCATCCTAAAGAGTCTTAATTCCTTTTTAGTTATTAGTTTCTTTAAACTTCTAGATAAAACCTCTGCTACAATAATAAAAAGTGTAGGTGAGAGAGGATAACCTTGTTTAAGACCTCTAGTGGATTTGATGAAACCTTTTGGCTGTCCATTTAGTAAAATAGAGTACCAATTTTTTTCTAGTAGTCTGAAAACCATATCTATTAATTGTTCATCAAATCTAATTCTTCTCAATACTTTGGTCTGGAAAAACAATTCTACCCTATCATATGCCTTCATCATATAAAACTTCATCATCATGTTTAGAGATTTACCCCTTTTCATGATTTTAGAATCTATCTCCTGAACCACCAAAATATTTTCAGCTATACTACTTCATTGAACAAAACCAACTTGTTCCTTAGAGACACTAAGAGGAAGAATGCCCTTAATCCTTTCATGAATAATTCTTGAAAAAAATTTATTCACAAAATTACTAAGGGATATAGGACTAAGATTTGAGAAATTACTCACCTCTAAATTCGTTGGCAATAAGACCAAATTAGTATGAGTGATAAATCTTGGAAGATCAAGCCCACAGTGAAAAGTTGGTACAATCTAATGTAAGTCCTCTGATATAATATCCCAAGCATCTTAGTAGAATGCCCCAGTCATACCATCTAGACCTCCCTATTCAAACCCATGACTGCATTTTGTACTTTCTCCATTGTTGGAATGCTCTTCAACTTTTCATTCTGGGATTCTGTTACCATCCTTGGTTGCTTATCTAACATTGGAAAATTTCTTTGATCCTCTTGTTTTTCAAATTGTTTTTGAAAGAAAACTTCTACTGCCTCAACAATATGCTCCTACTTATCCAACCAGTTCCCCTCTGAATCTTGAATTCTTTGAATACTTAGCTTGGCTCTCCTTTCTTTGACTATAGTATAGAAAATTTTAGTGTTCTTTTCTCCTTCTTTAAACCACTCAAAACCTACTTTCTACCTCTAAAAGTCCTCTTCTCTCTTCAGCTACATAGCTAATTTTTCCTGTGATTGTGATAGATTAGTTCTATTAATACTTGATGGTTCCTACTCAAACTATTTTTCCATGACCTTAATTACCTCCTCCAAAGTATCAATCTTTTGGAAAATATTTCCAAATGTCTTCTTACTCTATTTAGTCAAAGCAACCTTAGTTTTCTTGAGTTTTTGGTGAAATTTGGTAAAGGGATTCCCTTCACATTCAGTTTCCCAATTCTCCTTAATAACCTCCATGCATGAATCTTCCTTTATCCAAAAATTAAGAAATCTAAAAGGCCTGATCAGCTGCTCCCTTGACCTGCTAAAATGCAACAACATAGAGGCATGATCAGATCCATTTCTAACTAGATTTTCCACTTCAATAATTGGGAACATATCCTGTAATTTTTCCTTAATCAGCACCCTATCCAAACTCTTAAATATAAATTCTTTATCTATTCTTCCATTCCACCATATGAATTTACTTTCTTTGAAAGAATATTCCTCCAGATTACACATGCTGATACAATGGTTAAAATCATCAGTCTCATCTATTATGACAGGAAATTTACCCAACTTTTCCTCCTTATTTTTTATTACATTGAAGTCACCTCCAACTAATCATGGGTGTTTCATAGTATTGACCATCTCCACTAATGATTCCCACAATAATAGCCTTTTATTTTAACTGTATTTTGCATATACTAGCGTGACCAATACTTCCATCCCCTCATTCTGATTCTCCAACTTAAGAGCAATTAGTTTCTCTTCATCCCTAATAATGTTGTATTCAATAAAATTATCCATGAATGCTCATATCTTTCCTGTATAATTCACTACTGCATGTTGTATTCCTATTCTTCTTTTATACTCCTCTATACCCTGACTCTCCTAAAAAGGTTCCATTAAACCAATAAAGCTGAAATAAGATCTTCTATGCATTATAATCAATCTAGTGAATACTTTCTGTGTATTTACACATCTAATGTTCCAAATTAAAGCATTCATTTTGACAATGATTTAAGCATGTGACTCCTTATCTCCATTGCAGTTGCACTAATCTTCTTATTCCTCTTGTGTTTTCTCTCATGTTTTGTATCAAAAGACCAAACCTAATCTGGAGATAGATCCCCTTGAAGTGTAGCATTTTCAATATTATCCACCAGATTTTCTTCATCTAAATCTATATTCTTACTATTTACCATGTCTATCAGATTTCCTGCTTCCACTGCTATTGGTAATACCCCTTCAAAAATCATTTCCTACTTATTATTATTGTCATATTGTACCAAAGACAATTCTGCATCATTCTGAATTTTCTCCTCCATATGATTATGAATGTGGTCTTTATTAGCTTCAGTCTATTTATTCTGATCTGCTGCTTCTACTTCTCCTTGACCAACCACTTCTTTGATACTTTCTTTAATGCTACTTTCAGATTGATCCTGAGTAGAATCAGTACTTGGTATCTTTTTTTTCCCCTGTTTCTTCTCCTTTGTAAAAACTTTTACTCACTAAATCTTTAGTGCTTTTCTTTTTCTGCTTACTGATATCTTGTTGTTGATCTTCCTTTTGTTCTTGAGCTAATGCATAAAATGCTTTTGATGCTTGAATTTCCACCTCCATATCTGCTATGTCCCATATTATATGCCCATATCTGTCCTTTTTTATTTATTTCTTCTTTGTAGCCATTTATTTTTATTTTTACCTTCTTCTATTATATGTCCTTGTTCCTTCTCTGTGTCTTTATCCTTTCCATGTTCTTTGCCCTCCTTTTACCCTGGATCTAATTATATATATCCAGATGAATATTCCTATAAGTAGTTTCATCATACCATTATAAACAATACTCCTTACAGTATTTTAGCATGTGGTCATTTTGAATATGATCTATTTTGACTTAATCACTCCATTTGTATCATCCGCTTAATTGATCTTCACCCTTTGAGGTAATTTGGTAAGTATATCCACCTTAATATGCACTCTAGCATAACTAGGCCATGTGTGTTTTTTTGTGGCCATGTCCACCATTAAAGACTTTCAAACTGCTGAAGCAATTGAAAAAATTGCTTCTTTAGAAAAATATTTTGGTGGTAAGTCCGTCATAGAGATCCATACCTATGGTCATTCTAACATCTAGTTCAGACCAAGGGTCCCATTTGAGAGTTCGTATTAGCCAATACATATCATTAACTTTAATATGATGAGCTACTGTTGATAATATATTCACATAGTCCTCAAGCTAACTTAATCTAATCAAAATATGTCATGAATCCATTACCCCTATTGTACATTCTCCTGGGATAGTTTTACATAAAAAATTTACCTCTGGTTTACCATAAGAAAATATAGAAATGACAACATACTGTAAATTCTCTTATGATATTAATGCTTTCACTTCTAATGATTTTCATGTCAATGTTGGCTCACTATGCGCCATTATCACTGGTTTAGGAGGGACCTTATTGTTGTCCCGAACATAAGGTTTATTCCATAATAAATCTGCATATTTTGGTGCCACACTTTGTTTCTTCTCCCTTTCTAGTTTCTTCTTATTCGTAGATTCATCTGGTGGATCAGCTCCACCGGAACTAGTAGCCATGGTTGTCGTGAATCAATGAACGTGCGAAGTTTTTTGCGTATGCTGATATTAGGGTTTTAGGACTTGTTAAAGGAATTCTAAGATACCTCAAGGAAACTTAGAACCTAGTTCTCTAGTACCCATTGAATGATAAAATTGATAAACCCATTTATGTGTATTCTTGATATGGAGTTCACCTTGAGGTAATTTATTCCAGTAATCTGGATATAAAGTATGAGGCATTGTCATAACATTGATTTCCTAAGCGGAAATATGACAAAATGTTAAGTATGATTTGTAGTAAAAAGAGGGTAAACTAGATTTGACTTAGTATATTAGATATTGATAGTTGTCTTGGTAAATTAATAATGAAGTAGTGTTCATGAATGTGGACATAATATAATGATGGATCCACACAATTAGAATCTAGATTCAATATCCCTTAGCATAACAATTGTTATTGATTAATTAAGAGGAACTTACGGGTACTTTTATAGAGTTAGACTAGACTTAGTCTCTCGTATATAGTGTGATTGATAAGCATGTTAACTGGTTGTCGTACATAGTCTGTGGTTTCATATTTTTCTAGTTTGACAATGCTTGTATGAATAAGTTGTATAATTATTTAAAGACTATCTTTAAATGGCTTGTGATTATGATATGTACTTGCATATTTTGTGTACTTATTGTACTATCCTAAGAGCCGAATGAGATAAGAACATAATATGATATATTGATGAGAACAAATATTATACTAATGTGTAGTGGCTTAACTTTGATGTGAGATTATGAATGAGAAAATCATGTTATCGAGAAGGTACCACTGTTGTATGGTACATGGACCCTAGGTCATCCCTGTAGGTTATGGCTAGTTAGGTATAAATAACTCCATTTAGCATGTGCTTACAAATAAGTGATTATTGTATGTCCTGATATGGTTAGAGTGAGACTAATATGATAAAATGGCCACACATCTGTGAAATTATTATGGAAAAGATCCATATTTTGTGTTGTGATTACTTATAATTGCAATGTTCTGTGATGACTAAAGATCTTTGCTTTGGTTATTTATATGCCCTTGATTGTTTGAATTTGATGTGCTTGGATATTTATTACTAACTATTTTTGTGGAATATTTTATTTATTGTGTTTCTGGGGATGACTTGAAGTAGTTTAATATGCTCTCTTTGGTTGATCAAGTCAATTATTGGTTCCTTCTTTTCTAAGATTAAATGTATGCACTATTGTGCCTTATTGTTGTTTAATTTAGGATGTGGGTGAAAAATATGTAATAGGTAATAGGCGATAGGTGCCTTTAGAGTAATATTTAATAATAGTTAAACTATCAAGTGGTGATAATGGGTGTGCATAATCTTGATTATTCTATATGACAGTAACAATATTAGGTGTTGCTGAATTTACCTCAAGTGAAGCAGAATGCTCTATACTATTTTCTAGGGTCTTAGCAAGATAAGAAAGATAATTGGAAAACTTCATACTTGTTAAGAGATCATAATAAGTGTTGTGAAATTAGCATGTAAATTTTTTGTATGATATTGTCAACTAATTTTGATGATTTAAATGTGGTGTTACATGAACTAATCCTAGTAAACCAATGGTGTCTACTAGTATATATGGAATACTAGTACTACTCTTACTACATTCTTTTTAGATGTAGGTGTGTTTTTGGTTGATTTAGGTTTCTTGGTTGAAGTGTTATGTATCCATCATCAACTTTTGCATAACTAATTCTTCAAATGGAAGTTGATTCTTTTATTTTCTTGCCATTCCTATATGATAGAATCTCTCGTACATATAGACTATATCCTTGAGAAATATTGTACTTTGTTGAATCATAGACTTATGCAATTTTAAAGATATTAAATATAATCAAGAGTTTTCATTTGAACTAGTTATATAATGATGTTGTTTTCAAGAAATTCTACTTAAATTAATCGGGTAGTGAGGGTTTCTCCAATTAAATATGAATCGAATAGGTTCCTACACGATCTAATAATTTTGGGTTATTACATAGTTTAGTCGAGGTCTATGGCATTTGTGGGAATGTGGTGACTATTGATAAATTATGGTCAATACAACCATGGTTGAGATGGTTTGAGATTAGTATAGGCCTACTTATCCTATATAGATTGGGAGTTTTGTTGTGTTGGATTGCTATTGTAGATGGTTTTTGCATGACTTCTCTTCTATTACAGGTCCTTTGACCAAGTTGACATAAATAGATGTCGGATTTTAGTGATTTTATGAGTGTGAGGAGATATTTCAAAATCTCAAGACATCATTAAATCTAATTCCTATCATGACCTCAATATGGAAGCTATATTGTAACGCTTCGATTTTCTGAACCAAAACGCTACACGGTGCTCATGACCCCGAAGGACCTCAAGCTAACCCATGATTGATATCTGTACCTGTAAACTGCATAATATCTCATAAAATATGCGAAAACATGAACTGTAAGGCCATAAGGTTCAATACTGATACATATCTAAAAAACATGGTATAACAATACCAAAAAGGAACATAAATACTAAAGTCTGAACATCTAATCTGACATCTAGTCCGAAATCCTCTAACTGAACTGAATAAGGAGTTGAAGGTATATGTCTCCAACTAACTCCATGAACTGAAAAACTAATCTGAAATACTGTAATAAAGTAATAATAATATTGTCCTCGAATGAAGAGGAGAACTGACTGCTGAAATCTGCAATGCTACTGCTGCTCTGAAATTCGTGCCTCTGTACCTATAGAGTCAAATAAAACACCATAGCACGAATGCGTCAGTACGACTGACTGTAATGAGTATACGAGTGAGGTAGGCTAAATGCAAAGGGTTTTATATGCATAAACAATGATAACTGATATGAACGTGAGAATACATACATACATACGTAACTGCAACTAAACTCGTGGTGATACTGACTACTGAGTTTGAATACTGACAAAATGAGCTTACTGATGCTGAGATACTGAATGAATGAGTTTACTGATATTGAGATACTGAATGACTGAGTTTACTGATGTTGATATGTAATTCACTTATAAGTGAGGAACTGATACTGTATTTCTGAATACTGGGAGACTGATACTATATTACTGATAAAGGAATGATTGTTTATGATAGTTCTGATTATGAAAAACTGATTTGAATTGACCGTATATAACAGTTCTGAAACTGAGCTCGTGATAACATGACTACTGAGTATGAATACTGATGACATGTATTTACTGATAACATATCATGAATGATAACTGAAATTTGATAACTGATATATCTGATAACATGAGTTCTGATAACTGATAGCATGAATGAATGTATCTGGCAGTCCTAAATCTGATGGAACTAGCTGAGTTCCTTACTGTATCTGACATTCCTGATATCCTGAAGAACTATCTGAGTTCTTTTACTGAGACTGATACTGAAACTGTGGGAAGTAGTTTTCTAACCAACATGCCCCAAATATGCTATAATAGCTAAGCTGGGGTCCAATCTCTGCCTTGATTGGAAGGGTGTCAATATCGCGCCACTGGTAAGAACAACTGTGAGAACCCTATACTGGCAGGTACTTAAATGAGAATGGTGGGAACCTAAAACTATCAGGTTTAGACACCTCATCTACCCTAATCTGACAGGTTAAGATGTCTCAACCTACGCTGGCTACGTAGTTCTGGAACACAAGGATGACTACTAAGAATCACACCCTAAACTGGCAGGTGAGTTACCATCCTTGGGTTCACTCGGTGATAACTTCTACTCCCATCTGAAAGACACTGAATTGAATAACTAAGATGAACTGAATAACTGGACTGAACTGATTAGATGAACTGATACTGATTAATTGGACTGATACTAGTGGTATTGTTTAGCGGAGCTAAACTAAGTTTACTGGATTCCGATGACTGATGGAATATACTGATTTCTGAGGACTGGTTGAGAGTACTGAAGTTACTGAGATTGACTGTGAATACTGAGGTTGCTGAGGTTACTGAGCACTGAGATTACTGGACTACTGAGATTACTGAGATTTCTGAGTTTTTCCTGAGTCACATGACTGACTGAATTCTATAGATCATGGCTTGACTGAGAGTATCGTGAAAACATGACATGGCTCTAGGTACACAACTATATTTTTCAGGTACAAGTACCCCCAGGACTTGATGGAAGGAAACTGACACAACTTGAATTTCTTGAGTACACGACCATCAATAAAAATCCATAATACATGAGTGGGGGATTTCATGAAGTACATGGTCATCATAATATCTATCATGAATAGGAATGCTTATAATCAAGTCATAAATCTCATATTCTAATATCATGGGCCATCCGACAACATATACTATTCATAGCAATGGCATGGAAACCATTCAAGCATAAGGGAACAACAACATGTAACATTTAGTTCATATTGTAATGATTTGGGGATATTATACTTCATGTATTTATTCAACATCTCAAACATGGTAGGGAAAGCATGGATATATTTTGTGTACATAATTTATATCTCCGTTATCATACATGCTTTATACCACAACAATAACAACACATAATTTGCATGGAAATTCATATTAGAGTGTAGGGCTAACATGAACTTGTTATTTAGATATCATGAAATCATGTAAATATGAAGTTCTAACATACTAGTCATTTTATCGAACACGAGATATACATGTTTCATAGGTGGATTTCATACTTGCATTCTATCAATCCATCCAAAGATCATGTTTTTCAATTAACAACATAACTTTCATGAGATATACAGTCACGATACTATTATATAGCAAAACAAACAAGCATCAATATGGGTATGATCATATCACCACAACCAACCAAGCTTTTGTATTTTAAAGATTGATTCTTGAACTCCACAGATGAAAGGAATCCGTGGATGAACACTACGCATACCTTTGAGGGGAGGTTCTTGATGATTGACGGAGAAGTTTCCTTGAAATTTGATCATCAAGCTTGATTGTGCAACCCTAGTTGTTTTTCTCCTATGGAGCTCTTGGATAATGAGCTTTGAGATGTTAATAGGGTTGTAATGTGATTAGGAGCTATATAATTCGTAGGGTTAAGTTTAGGGACGTGTAAGGAGTGTTAAAAGACTTAATTACCCTCAAAATAACTCAAAACGGAGTGTTTTTGGCACTTGGAACTGACTTAGGCGGCGCCCAAGTAATCGGACAAGACAGGTTGGGCGGTGCCTAACCAATCGCCTAAGTTTGGTTGGGCGGTGCCTAACCAATCGCATACCCTTACTGTCTCTCACGAAAATGGGCATAACTTTTTGCTCGGGTATTGGATTAAGGAAAAATTGGTATCATTTGAAAGATAATTAGATTATCTACAATTTGAAGGGTCTAAATATGCAGAAATACCACATTAACAACGAGTTATACTCATTCAAATATGACCCTTACAAAATCAAACACTAAAACTTGATGGATTCAAAAACTCTTCGCTTGTATTACCTTAAGTGACTCATATGAACATGCTTAACACATCATAAGCTATCTTATCTCTAGGATACTCATTATAAGTCATGCACTAAAATGCTACTCACATGATATGAGGTTTCATACGTAGAAAAACTTATTCACTTCCTAGCTTAGAAACATGCGGGGTATTACAATATCTCCCCCTTGGGAACATTAGTCCTCGAATGGAAATTAACTGAGGCAGGAGAGATGATAAGATGAAGTACGTACAAGACATACACTACTAAAACATGGGTTCATGACTGACATGACTGAAAGCTGAGGACAACATACTGAACATGCATATCTGATGCATGGGAAGCTGATTCATGAATATAAGACTGAGGATTCTAATAAAGTGATTTTTCTCAAAATGAGAATGCATATATGATGTACAACTGAAAGGCTAAATCTATGCATATCTGATGCATGATTATATGATTGACATGATACGTGAATGCATGACTGAAAGTACTGATGAGCTGATCATTCATATCTGATGCGTGAATTCATGACTAAACTTACTCATGAACATGCAATGGTAAAGGTATCAAGTTTGAACTAAAAACTGAGCATGGAACTGAATACCAAGTTTGGTACTGAAATATGAACATGAGAATGAGTAAGTTTAAGGAAAACTGTTACCTTGAACTGAAAATACCGATAAGTTTGAGATTAATTACTCCATATACATGATCGGAAATATGAGAACATAACTGAGCCTGGGACGTGGTAGATATACTGAATATCATGATCTGAACTAAATCTTGAAAACATGGCATACGACTGAAGTGGGAGTTTGAGGGTTAACTTATGAGTACCCCTTCTCCAAACTGTAGTCATCAAAAGAAAAGAGAACAACATGTTTATGTCATGGAAGTTTGGGGGTATGATGTATCTCCCCCTTGGGACACTATGTCACTCAAAAAATACTGACTTGGATAAGATACTGAGGGGAATTGAGGCGATGTGCAAGACACCTAGGAACTGAGTCATGACTGAATACTAGGATCTAAAACTGAGACATGATACATGAACTGAGCTGAACATGAGTGAATAAATATACTAACTTATTTGATTAACTGAATAACTGATAGCTGAATACTGGATCTGCAAAGCTAAACTGTACTTAGTCTGAATAGCTGGGCTGAGATTTTTTTGAGTTTTATGCATAGGAGATAAGGACTAATTGAGTAGAATAAGGTATCTGAGTATGGATTCATGAAGTCTATATTATTTGCGAATGTGAGACCAAGCGTATGACATGGCTCTGAGGTATTCTATAAACTGGGGTACTGAAACACTGATAACTGAGTACTAACAACCTGAATGCTATGGTCAAGCATGTCTAGAACTGAACTGAGTTTCAAATCTGGTTACTGAACTGAAGATGACATTATAACTAAACCTATAGCTAGTACAGAAGTACTGAATTCTGAGGCTAAGTAACTGGTAACTGAAGCCATGGTTCTGTAGGACTATCTGAGTCCTTTACTGAATATTGATTTCTGAACTATCGCTGTAACTGAGTTTTAGACTGATACTAAAGTACTAAATTCTAGGACTGGACACTGATCACTAAGTGCTGGATACTGAAACTATAATTGAGTTGGCAACTGAGTTTTTGATGGCTACATGCTGGGGACTGACATAAGTCAAGGATCTAAATGTACACTTACACTTTGTACTTTCCCAACTTCTAAATACAACCCCTTGCTAGACGTTTACTTGCACATTTATCATGACATTCAAGCCTATCTTCACAATTACACCCTCATGCAAAGTTAGCATGCAACAATCTTCTCTTATCTAAACAACTGCTCATCACTACACTGTTCCATAAGGAGAGCTAACTGGAGGAGTAAATCAGGAGGACCTGAAACATGTTAAAAATATTAATCATTGTTGGAAAATGTGCAATTTTCCTTTCTTGAGAATGAAAAATATAGTGTCTTGAGCCAGAACATCAACACTCTCAACTTATGATGACTTCTTGTCCTCAAGAAACTTTACACGATATCATGGTTGCATCTAGAATTATAAAGAATGAGTATCTATTGGAAATAGCATAGACCCACACTCATACATGTACACAAGTTTTTGAACACTAACCAATAGGGATCTATGCTTCGTATTACACACTAGATATGTCACATACATACACCTAAGACACCTAATCCAAAAATCAACAATCACAAGTATCATTCATATGCTCTAATCATAATAAAGACCTTCTCACATGGATCAATTTAACTTAAGGACTATCATTCAAATTTCTCTCTTTCACAATAAATTTCAATCAATGCATACACAGAATTATGAGCTTTCCCTTATCATTCTACCAAGTTAAACAAATAGTTGATAAGGATTACTATAGGAATTTCTTAGTCTTTTAATAAAAGCATGGGTGTAGATGATGTATACTTTTGGAACAGTGATACACCCCCTTTCCATCATTACCACTTATTGGACTAGATTTTTCTTCTCCTTACCTCTTGATTCATACCTTATAGCTGAGTTTACTAAAATCCCATTCTTGACACCTTTCTCTTTTTTTATTTTTTATTGAAAAATTATATCAGTGCATAATCTTACTGATTCTAAATCAACTCACACTCATTAATCTTTTCAATAATAACCACGCTTATCTTAGGTGAGTTGCCTGAGTTGAGGTGAAAGATGTCGAAAGAAGGACTAGGGACAAAATATAATTTCTCTTCATACCATTCTTTACACATTATTTCATCATACGGTAGCCACCCTTAACTTAGGTGAATTTCCTAAATTTAGGTTCACGATTTACAAGGAGAGTCCGAGGCCAAAAGAGTGACTTCACAATAAGAATTGAAAGGCTAATAGTTTTGAATAAAAATTGTATCATCTCAAATCGGGATCAAGGGAATTTAAACCTGTAACTACATCATTTTGTTAGGATTATAAGGATAGGGGGAGTTATTTGAAACATGCCATGTGATCCTACCCTATACAATCAATTTTCACCTAATAAAATTAATCGAGCAATTTCTAGTTTCATACACAAAGTAAAAGTCTACACAAAATCTGCACACAAAAAATGCATTGAAATGATACTCATGCTACTAATTATAATATTCTTGCTTAAGCTTAAGCATTACTTAATTTATTCAGAGTTTTAGATGAAAAGTGCAGATCTAAAACAGGTAACTATGAAAAACTATATCCATGATAAAAATTTTTAATGGGTCATTATTTTACATATTCCAACCAACAACTATTCATTCAACCATTTTCTTTCCACAGGCATAATATGTACAACATTATACAATCAAAAAATGAAATGGAAGACATTAGATAGAAACCCTAAGTATAAAGGTTCTCCTAGATAGCACACGAGGGAAAGAAATGCAAGCAATGAAAACCCCCATGGAGACACACTCCAAAACAAGTACAAACATCCCACCCCCTACTAAAATAAAATAATTTTTCTTCAATGCATAAATAGTAAAGTACATGGGATTGAACTTTGAAAGACTTTAGTCTTAAGAATCTTGATATTCATAGGAGGCCTCACTAGTATCATTAGTTGTAATAGTGACCACAGCGATGGCCTGGGTATGCCAAACACCAAAATCTTCACTATCTATGATGTGTACTGGTACCACAGGTGGTGTGTGTCCACTTCCATGTACGAAATTAGTGGACACACACGATGCCTCGTCTGTAACTATGATCGTGTCAAAGATTCTTTGAATGCTCTTTCTTTAGCAGTCACTTCACAATTTTTTTCCCTATTTACTCCTTTTTATACCTTCACTCATAGCCTTACATTTGACATTCAGCACTGGCATATCAAATGCATGATATCATACTCTTCTTCTACCTCTACAATCCTTGGATTAAATATCCTTAGGACACGTTGCCTCTTTAATTTAGATATATTTAGCTGTGTTTGATTCCACTCAGCAGTAAACCTAGTTTGATCTAGAACTAAGTGTTCTTGCAACCTATTGTTTAGCCTTTCCTCTATATCATCCATTCTTACAGGCAAGTTTTCATATGGCTTTAAATCCTTAACTATGATTCTATCCACTAATGGTTTAAACTCTTTGTCCTCTACATTCAGTTGTCATTCAAACTTCTTCTATACTTTAACAATATTCATAATTTTTTTTAAGATCAACCAGTGCTCCAAATAGATCGATGGCATGGAGGAAGTATTAGTAGTCTCGATTGTGGGAGGTGTAAGCATTGACATGAGTTTTGTAGAAGTAATTTATGGAAAAAGAGCAACAAGAGAAAATGGCATACCTGAAGTGATGTTTGATGCCTTTAGAGTAGGCTGAGACTGTGGGCTAAAATCTTATGTCCTATGCATTCTCATAAAAAATTTAGTTTTATCCATTTTCTTATCAATGTCCTACTTCTTTAAATATTTAACATCATTATCAACACCTTTGATCATTTATACATTTGCCTACCTACATATCTCCATAATGAGGTAAGGGAAAGACAAGGTTCGTATCACCCCCAATTTGCACAAACTATATTCTAACTAAAGCCCACCAGAATTTTACCCTTAAACTCAATGTGGATTTGGAAATCCTCTAATTGTTTCTTAGCCAAGATAGATCACCAGTATTAATTAATATGAGTGCTAGACATTGATATTTGTTAGGTGTTATAGTCATCCTATGTTCCAGCTCTAGGTTAATGGTAGAGGCATTGTACAGCTGATCGAATAGAATATAGTTTATGGTATGATCAGAAATATCCTCTATCACTCCCCTAACTGAGATTCTCATCTAGTTCTGTATGTCTGCTACCTTCTAATCTTTTTGGAAATCTTTCTCAAATATCACAAAGTAGTTCATAAATTTTTTTTGAACAATTTGGTATAATATGATCTAGGGAGTTTTCTCAAACAACTCATCTCGTACTCATTGAATTGTCTCTCATGGTGTAGGTATTTTTGTAAATCTCTTGTGATTATATGATATTCTTATATAATATGCCTTTTCATGATTCTACCTTGTGTAGGTTTAAGGCCATCAAAGTAATGTTTTCGTTCTCATTTGACCTTCCACCTAATAGACTCTCAAAAATCAAGGTCTTAGCTTTAAATCACATCACCTTCTTCTTGTTTGGGTTCTTTTTCAAATCTAGTTGCATCCTTCTTTTTAATTTCCATATTCAGGCTAAAGTTAGAACTCCTATTTCTATCATCTTTACTACTGACTTTCTCTCTTCATGTGTAATGCCCTGAATCTGGTACCCAGAATGCTACACGGTGCTCAGGACCCCGAAGGACCACAAGCTAACCCATGACTGATATCTGTACCTGAACACTGCATAATTTACTTTATAAATAAGGAAATAGTAGGCTGAAACATGCCATAAGGTTCAAAACTGATAAACATCTGATAAAACCATATCTGAATAATGTGGTACGAAAATACCAAAATTGAAACAATGTTTGAAAATATCTAGTCTGAAAACACTGTAGTCTGAAAGCCTCTAAATTGTTTGAATAAGGAGTTGATGGGACATGTCCCCAACTAAGTCCAACTACTGAAATAAGCTAAGAAATAAAGAAATAAAGTAATGATCATGTCCTCAAATGATGAGGACTCACTGCTCACTCTGACTGCTGAAACTGGAATGCTACTGATGCTCTAGAGCTCGTGCTTCTGAACCTATTGTATAGAATAAAACACCATAGCACAAATGTGTTAGTACGATTGAATGTACTGGTATGCATGTGAGGTAGGTTGAATATAAAGGGTTCAAATGCATGAACAATGCTAACTAACTATATAACATGAACATGCGAATACATACATGAATAAGTGATTGTGATTGCATTCATGATGGTAGTGACTACTGAGTCTGATTACTAATAACATGAGTCACTGATAACTGATATAAATGATACTGAGCGACTGTATCTGACAGTCTAGGTTCTGATGAAACTAACTGAGTTTTGTACTGTTCTGAGCAGACTGTATCTGATAGTTCTAAAATTTTGAAGAACTACCTGAGTTTTATTACTGAGACTGAGTCTGAAACTGTATCTGTGAGAAGTAGTCATCTAACTGGAATCCCCAAATAAATCAATATAGCTAGGTTGGGGTCCAATCTGTAACCCCAATTAGAAGGGGGTCAATACCGTATCACTGGTAAAGATAAGCTGTGTGTGACCTGCATCTGGTAGTATCCCAAAAAGAGAATGGTGGGCCCCTTATCTTACAGTGTTTATGCACCTCATAAACCCTTATTTGTCAGTGTTGATATCTCAACCTATGCTGGCTACATAGTTCTGGAATGCAAGGATTGTTACTAAGGATCACACCCCCAACTGTCAGTGTGTGTCCTCATCCTTGGGTTCACTCGGCGCTAAATCCTACTCCCAATCTGAATAGATACTAGACATAATCAACTGAACTGAACTGTGTTCATTGATTTTTATTGACTGATTAAATACTACTGAGATTACTGAAGTACTAAGCTTTCTGAGATTACTGAGTTTACTGAGTTTTCCTAAGTCACATGACTGACTGAATTCTACCGAACATGGATTGACTGAGGATATTATGAAAAACATGACACTGGCTCTAGGTACACAGCTAAATTGTTGGGTACAAGTACCCACAGGACTCGATAGAAGGAAACTGACAAGGCATGAAATTCTTGAATACACGACCAACATCAACAATCCATAATACAATAAGTTGGGGATTACATGAAGTACATGGTTATCATAATCTTGTACATGGTAGGAATTCATATACTCAATGTCATAATTTCATAATCTAACATCATGAGCATTCCAACAAACATCTATATTGCTCATTAATAGCATGGGAGTCATTTGAACATAAGGGTAAAACATGAATCCTTCACTTAAGTCACAATTGAGTCATATTACATAATTAGTTGTCTCTTAGGAATTTTGTCAAACACTTAGGGTGCATGACTTAGGGAATGGCATAATAATCAAAATAACATAGCATAACCAACTAAAATTCATGGTTTTCAACTCACATGCTAACATATTTTCATAAAAGCACATAAAGATTCAAACTTGGGAATCATACAACAACAACAACCACATGAACATAATCAAAACATAGTGTGAATATCATAATTCATAGTTTAAAACTTGATTCTTGGGATTCTTGGATGAAAGGAATCCATGAATCAACACTATGCATACCTATGAAAGGAATTTTGAAGGTTCTTGGAGTTCTTGGATGGATTTCTTGAGATTGACCTTGCTTCTCAAGGGATAGGGTTTTGTTTTTATTAAGAGAGAATGTTCTTGATATAGGGTAAAAAGTGAATAATAAGTTTCTAAGGACATTTGTAGGGCTTAAATCCCACATCTGGGAGGAATAAAATCATGGAAAAAGACCTATTTAACCCTTGATGGGTCTTTTAATTTTTTGAAAATTTCCTGATCTGGATCCCTAGCATGATCGGTGCTATTGCGCCGTGTCTTTGGAAAGTGACAACTGGAAAATTTCATGGTGGCGCGATGCATAACAATCGTGTTGCCACCTTGGAAGCGACCTAAAATCTCACTGCGACGCGGTGGTATCCCGTTGGAACACTGGAAAAGGACAATTATGAACTGGTCCTTTGGCTCGAAGCTCCACTATTATGGACCAACACTGGAAATTGGCAATTGCCATTTAATCTGGCTCCGTGATGCACTGATGGCTCAGGTGATACACTGTCTCACTAAAAAGGCTCAAACTCTTCGCCCGAGTGTCGGATTTAGGCTAATTTGGTAGCGATGGAAATCTTATTGAATTTCCTACACAGAAAGTGAAAATCTTGAAAATTCCACATATATAAAAGTGTATTCATCTTTAAAGAATGTCTTTGACATCTTTGGGATGAATTTAAGCTAGGTAGAAGTACGGGGTATTATAATATCTCCCCTTTGGGAACATTCGTCTTTGAATAAAACTGACTGAGATAGGAGAAATGATAGACTAAAGTACATGTTGAACATGAACAATTGAAACATGATTTCATGACTGATATAACTCATATGCTGAATGTATTATGCTAAATAAGCCTATCTGATGCATGAATAACGGATTTATGACTGCATGACTGAATAATTGATAAGATGAGTTTCTCATTAAACTGAACATGCTTATCTGATGCATGAATACATGACTGAACTGACACATGAATGTATGATTAACTATGTAATGGTAATTGATACCAAGTTTATAATGGAATTCTAAACATGAACTGGACACCAAGTTGTAACTGAAATCTGAACATGAAACTGAAAGGCTTAAGAAAAGCTGTTACCTTGGGCTGAGTTTTAATTAGTAGAGAAGAGGTGAGGATACTTGGTACATATATCTACTTCTGCTTCCCAAGTATCTCCCTCAACGGACTGATTCTTCCAAAGGACTTTAACTAGAGGGACTCATTTGTTCCTCAGTTTGCGAGTCTGATAGTCAAGAATTTCGACTGAAATCTCTTTAAAAGAGAGGTTGTTATGAATATCTATACTCTGAATAGGGACTGCAACTATTGGGTCACCTATTCACTTCTTGAGCAAAGAGACATGGAAGACTGAATAAACTGAGGCTAGATCTGAAGGTAATTCGAGCTCATAAGCTACTTTGCCGAAGCGACTGAGAATTTTGAAGGGACCAACATATCGGGGACTGAGTTTTACCTTCTTGCTAAATCTCTTCACTCCCTTCATGGGAGAGATCTTTAGATAAACATAGTCACAAATATCAAACTTGAGATCTTTTCTGCGCATATTTGCATAAGACTTCTGTCGACTCTGAGAAGCCCAGAGTCTTTCTCTGATCAATTGAACTTTATCTAAGGAATCAAATACTAAGGCAGGCCCTATAACTGAGGCCTCACTAACTTCGAACCAACCGACTAGAGATCTGCACCTCCTACCATAGAGAGTTTCAAATGGAGATATCTTAATACTGGAATGATAGCTGTTGTTGTATGCAAACTCAATCAAAGGCAAGTGGTCTTCCCAACTACCCTTGAAATCAATTGCACATGCTCGCAAAATATATTCTAAAGTCTGAATAATCCTTTCTTCTTGACTATCTATCTGAGGATGGAAGGCTGTACTGAGATGAACTTGGGTACCAAGAACTTTTTGGAATGCTTTCCAGAAATGAGAGGTGAATTGGGTACCTCTGTCTAAGATAAAAATAGAGAACACCGTGCAATCTGACCAACTATCTGATGTAGAGTTTGGCATAATCCTCGGTTGAATAAGAGGTATGGACTGGAAGGAAATGAGCTAATTTGGTCATCCTATCTACAATGACCCAAATTGAATCACGTTGATAACGAGTATGACGAAAACCAGTCCCGAAGTCCATGCTCACTTCTCCCCACTTTAAAGTAGGAATTTTGAACTCTTGCATAGACCCACTAGGCTTCTGATGTTCTATCTTAACCTGCTGACATGTAGAGCACTTAGCCATAAACTCTACCATATATCTCTTCATCTCACTCCGCTAATAGATCTCCCATAAGTCATGGTACATCTTTGTATCCCCTGGATGAATAGAGTAGTGCGCAATATGCGCTTTTGCAAGAATTTGCTGCCTCAAGTCATCTACACCTGGAACACACAAATGACCCTGACAACGTAATACACCATCTCCCCATTTGGGAGAAAACCTCAACCTTATGATCCTTGATTAACTTTTTCAACTTGACTATAGTGGGATCTCTATCTTGCTTTTCTTTCACCTCGGAAACTAGATATGATTCTGAACTACTCTGAACCCATATATCCCCCTCCTCTATATCGACTAAGCAAACACCTAGTCTAGCAAGATGATGGACTTCCTGAGCTAACTTCTTCTTACTTTCCTCAACATGAGCAACACTACCCATAGACAAACTACTGAGAGCGTCGACTACTACTTTGGCCTTGCCCGGATGATAAAGGACACTCATGTCATAATCTTTTAGGAGCTCTAACCACCTTCTCTGATAGAGATTGAGATCTTTTTGAGAAAAGATATACTGAAGACTCTTATGATCTGTGAACACATCTACATGAACTCCGTATAGATAATGCCTCCAAATCTTTAAGGCAAATATTACGGCTGCTAACTCAAGATCATGAGTAGGATAATTCTTCTCATGGGGTTTAATCTATCTGGAGGCATAGGATATGACCTTACCATGCTGTATGAGGACACAACCTAAACCTACTCTGGATGTATCACAATACACTATGAAACTATCTGAACCGTCTGGAAGAGTTAAAATTGGAGCTGAGGTGAGTCGAGTCTTCAACTCTTGAAAACTCTTCTCACAAGGATCTGACCACTGAAACTTGACTTTATTCTGAGTCAATCTAGACATAGAGGATGTAATAAAGGAAAATCCCTCAACAAAACACCTGTAATAGATAGCCAAACCTAAGAAACCCCTGATATCTGATGGAGAGACAGATCTGGGCCAGTTTCTTATTGTTTCAATCTTTTGAGGATCTACTCTAATGCCATCATCGAAAATGATATGACCAAGGAATGCTATTGAACTTAGCTAAAATTTGCACTTACTGAATTTGGCGAATAATTGATGATCTCTGAGAGTATGAAGTACGATTCTGAGATGGTTTGTGTGATTATGTTCACTACGGAAATAAACAAGAATATCATCTATGAAGACTATGATGAACATGTCCAAGTACTTCTTGAACACATGGTTCATCAAGTCCATGAAAGCTGCAGGGGCATTAGTAAGAACAAAGGATATGACTAGGAATTTGAAGTGACCATACCGAGTTCAGAAAGCTATTTTTGGAATGTCACATTCCTTGAATTTGAGCTGATGATAGCCTGATCTAAGGTCTATCTTAGATAAATAGATGGAACCCTGAATATGGTCAAACAAGTCGTCAATTTGGGGAAGTGGATACTTGTTCTTGACTCTGACTTTATTAAGCTGACAGTAATCAATGCATATTCTGAGAGAACCATTTTTCTTGTGGATGAATTAGACTGGTGCGCCCCATGGGGACACACTGGGTCTGATGAATTCTTTATCTAAGAGATCCTTCAACTACCCTTTCAGTTCTTTGAATTCTGCTGGTGCCATTCTGTATGGTAGAATAGATATAGGCTGAGTATTTGGAAAAAGAATAATGCCGAAGTCTATTTCCCTTTCGGGAGGCATTCCTAGAAGATCTTCGGGAAAGATATCTGAATATTCACTCACGACTGGGATATATTCAAGACTGGGAGTTTCAAAACTAGAATCCTTAACATGAACAAGATGATAGACACATCCCTTAGATATTATTTCCGTTCCTGAAGGTAGGAAACATACTAACCTCTGAAAGCTAAAGTACTACCCCTCCACTCTAGGATAACTTTATTCAGAAATTGGAACTGGACTATTCTATTTCTACAGTCGACTATGGCATAGCAGGAATAAAGCCAATCCATGATGAGAATGACATCAAAATTAGTCATCTCTAATTCGACTAAGTATGCTAAGGTGACTTTCTGAAATATCATAACCAAGAAGTTCTTGTATACTCGCTGGGATATGATGGTTTTACCTATTGGGGTAGATACTGAGAAGGGCTCTGCTAGAATTTTAGGACTGTCTCCAAAATCAACTGCTATATAAGGAGTAACAAAAGACAAGGAAGCTCCTGGATCTAGCAAAGCGTAAACATGCAAATGAAAGATCTGTAACATACCAGTAACTACATCAAGTGAATTTTTCTGATCTTACCGGGACTGGATAACATAAAGTCTATTTGGGCATTGCCCAATAGTAGCACTGGATGTGTCACCCTGCTATATTGGGCGACCAGACTGGGCTGAGGAACGGTTCTGATGACCCTGATAACCTGACTGGGGACAATCTCTGACTCGGTGGCCTGGCTTTCCACATCCAAAATAGACATCACTGCAAGCTTTGCAAGTAACCTTTTGGTTCTTACCACAAGTCTGACAAAGGGGATTAGTTCGAGCATTGCTGACACTCCCCTGAGACTTAGAGCCTGGCTCCCTATCTCTATTTCCATCCCTGAACTTAGGAGATGGAGTAATAGCTGAAGAAGGAGATGGAATGGATGGCTTAAGATGGAACTAAGAACGGTTTTCTCCCTCTGACTTAGGCTGAGCAAAGTTGAAATTACCTGTCCTTGCTCTCTTATTCTGCCTCTCTCTAATCTTACTCTTTTGCTCTTGTATCTGTTGAGCCTGGGTCATAAGCCTGGCTATGTTTATGTCACTATTCAACATCGTGGACCTATACTCATTGACCACATTATCATTCACCCCAGAAACAAACTTACTCATCTTGGTCCTGCTATCTTTAACCACATGAGAAGCATATTTGGCTAATTAAGTAAACTTATGAGAATTCTCTTTCACCGTCATGATGCCCCGCCTGAGGTTGATAAATTCTAAAACCTTAGCTTCCCTTAGGTTTTGGGGAAAGAATCAATCTAAGAATACGGTGACAAACTCCTCCCACTTAATAGGCCCTGCATAAACTGACCTATCTGATTTCTACTGTTTGAACCAAGTGTGAGAAACATTTTGCAACTGATATACAGCTAGCTCAGTATTCTCACTAGAAGTAAACTCCATGATGTTTGTAACCTTCTGAACCTGGTCTAGGAACTCCTGAGGATTCTCTTCTGACTTAGACCTAAAAAAGGATGAAGGATTAATTTGGGTGAAGTCCCGACTCCTGACTACAACTGAATTGGCCACTGGGTTGGATGGAAAGACAACTGGTTGTTCATTCTGAGTAGCAACTAAATTAGAAAGAGTGGTGAATACAACTCTGAACTCTGCATAAGAAATGTGTTCATCCAAGGGGTCTGCTTGGACGGGTTGATGGGCTGACTGATTTCCGTTTCTTCTTTTGGGAGGCATGTTCTGCAAAAAAAAGGGACAAACGAATTAGATTGAGAGTTAAATTTGTGCTCACGCTCACTGGCACAACATGAATACTGAAAGAAGGGAAACTGTTCCTAAAACATCTCATAGCCTCTTATATATAAATATGGTGTGTAACACACCCATGTACAACACTCTACTAGATGCGACTTTCAGACTTCCTAGGACTCTATTGAACCTGTCTCTAATACCAAGTTTGTAACGCCCCAAATTCGGTACCCGAAATGCTACACAGTGCTCATGACCCCGAAGGACCACAAGCTAACCCATGACTGATATTTGTACCTGAACACTGCATAATATACTATATAAATATGGAAATAGTAGGCTAAAACATGCCATAGGGTTCAAAACTGATAAACATCTGATAAAACCATATCTAAATAATATGGTACAACAATACCAACACTGAAAAAATGTCTGAAAACCTCTAGTCTGAAAATACTATAGTCTGAAAGCCTCTAAACTGTCTGAATAACTAGTTTATGGGACATGTCCCCAACTAACTCCAACTACTAAAATAAATTAAGTAATAAAGAAATAAAGTAATGATCATGTCCTTGAATGATGAGTACTTACTGCTAACTCTGACGGCTGAAACTGGAATGCTACTAATGCTCTGGAGCTCATGCTTCTAAACCTATGGTATAGAATAAAACACCATAGTGCAAATGCATCAGTACAATTGAATGTACTGGTATGCATATGAGGTAGGTTGAATACAAAGAGTTCAAGTGAATAAACAATGCTAACTGACTATATAATATAAACGTGGGAATACATGCATGAATAAGTGGCTGTGACTAAATTTGTGATGGTACTAACTACTGAGTCTGATTACTGATAACATGAGTCACTGATAACTAATATAACTAATACTTAGCGACTGTATCTGATAATCTAGGTTCTGATGGAACTAACTAAGTTCCGTACTATTTTGAGTTGGCTATATCTGACAGTCCTAAAATTCTGAAGAACTATCTGAGTTTTATTACTGAGATTGAGTCTGAAACTGTAACTGTAGGAACTAGTCATCTAACTGACATACCCTAAATAAAGTAATATATCTAGGTTGGGGTCCAACCCAATTAGAAGGGTGTCAATACCACACCACTGGTAAAATAAGTTGTGGGTGACCCTCATCTGACAGTGTCCCAAAAAGAGAATGGTAGGAGCCTCATCTGACAGTGTTTATCCACCTCATCAAACCTTATCTATCAGTGTTGATGTCTCAACCTATGCTAGCTACATAGTTGTAGAACACAATGATTACTTCTAAGGATCACACCCTCAACTGTTAGTGTGTGTCCTCATCCTTGGGTTCACTCGGTGCTAAATCCTACTCCCATCTGAATAGATACTGAACATGATCAACTGAACTAAACTTAACGAAGTTTATTGAGTTTCATTGACTAATGAAATACTATAGAGATTACTGAAGTACTGAGCTTTCTAAGATTACTGGGATTATTGAGTTTACTGAGTTTTCCTGAGTCACATGATTGAATGAATTCTACTGAACATGGCTTGAATGAGGATATCATGAAAAACATGACACTGGATCTAGGCACACAGCTAAATTGTCAGGTACAAGTACCCCCAGGACTCGATAGAAGGAAACTGACAAGGCATGACATTCTTGAATACACAACCAACATCAACAATCCATAATACAATAAGTTGGGGATTTCATGAAGTACATGGTTATCATAATCTTGTACATGGTATGAATGCATATACTCAATGTCATAATTTCATACTCTAACATCATGAGCAATCCAACAAACATATACATTGCACATCAATAGCATGGGAGTCATTTCAACATAAGGGTAAAACATGAATCCTTCACTTAAGTCATAATTGAGTCATATTACATAATTTGTAGTCTCGTAGGCATTTTGTCAAACACTTAGGGTGCATGACTTAGGGACTGGCATAATAATCAAAATAACATAGCATAACCAACTAAAATTCATGGTTTTCAACTCAAATGCTAACATATTTTCATAAAAACACATAAAGATTCAAACTTGGGAATCATACAGCAACAACAACCACATGAACATAATCAAAACATAGCATGAATATCATAATTCATAGTTTAAAACTTGATTCTTGGGCTTCTTGGATAAAAGAAATCCATGAATCAACACTATGCATACCTGTGAAAGGAATTTTGAAGGTTCTTGGATGGATTTCTTGAGAGTGACCTTGCTTTTCAAGGGCTAGAGTTTTGTTTTTATTAAGAGAGAATGTTCTTGATATAGGGGAAAAAGTGAATAATAAGTTGCTAAGGACATTTTTAGGGCTTAAATCCCACATCTGGGTGGAATAAAATCATGGGAAAAAACCCATTTAATCCTGGACGGGTCTTTTAATTTTTATGAAAATTTTTTGCGCGGTGCTATCATGCTGTATCTTTGGAAAGTGACAACTAGAAAATTTCATGGTGGCGTGACGCGGTACAAATGCATTGCCACCTTGGACGCTACCTGGAATCTCACTGCGATGCGGTGGTATCGCATTGGAACACTGGAAAAGGACAATTGTGAACTGGGCCTTTGGCGCGATGCGCCACTATCACATAGCAACACTGGAAATTAACAATTGCCATTTAAAATGGCTCTATGATATGATGATGTATTAGGTGATACACTGTCTCACTATAAAGGCTCTAACTATTCGCCCGGGTGTTGGATTTAGGTGAAGTCGGTATAGATGGAAATCTTATTGAATTTCCCACATAAAAAAAGTGAAAATCTTGAAAATTCCACATATATAAAAGAGTATTCATCTTTAAATCATGTATTTGACATCTTCAGGATGAATTTAAGCTAGTTAGAAGTACGGGGTATTACATAATGATTCCTCCTCATCAATAGACTAGGAAGATGGTTGATGTTTCTTCTTACTCTATTATTTGTGGTAGGTTAGGGCCACAGTATCATCCCTTAGGTTCATACTTAAGTCTCGATGATATAGCCTTTCGCATTGGACTAGTTCTGCCCTTACCTCTCCTCAGAGGTAGCTTTTGTGTTAATGTTCCTAAGATGGAAAATAGTCCAATACAGTGTTCTAGTTTAGAAATAAAAGTATCATGAAAGTCAGTTTAAAATTGATGGATTGGCTGATGATTCATTAATTAACTGATGGACCATCAATCTATCCTTTGCATCTTAGGCAGACTAAATGGGTCCTTTATCAAGGAGATGGTCTGTTACCTTTTCTATCATGAATTTTTGTTCACAAAATTGCCTTTGCCGTAATTTTTCAAACATGTGGTGGAAACCATTTATATACTTAAACAAAATATGAAATAAGATTAATTTTATCAAGTTTAACTCGAGAGTGGGGTTACTCAGATTTCACCTTTTCATTTTCTCAAACACAGTGTATCAAACACCAATGTTTAATCCACTAATTAAGAAAATTTAAGAAAAAGCTACAGATATAAGAAAGATTTCTTACAATCCTAACAACAAAAGAACTTACACTACGAGTTAAAGAGTAAGAATGTACCTTAATGTAATTATCCTTTCAAACTATCTATGTGGCCAACTACATATTCCTAAAACATATTATTTTAAAAATGAAAAGAAAAGAAAAGAAATTAAAGGTATAGTGATTGAATGAGTGGGGGTGCTAGGGCTGATTTAAATAGTAGTGGGAGATGAAAAAAGCATTTAATGGGGAATAAATGTAATTTTAGGGTTATGAATGTGGGGTTTTCAACCATTTGGTCAGGAGAAATAGAAAGGACATAGTGAATGTGGAAATTTATTTCATATACATGCATGAGTCCTATTTGATCAAGTCAGGGGCCCAAGTGAAGATAATTTTTTGTTTGCGAACACTTATGCCAGGTCAAGTTTAAACTTAAGACTGACTTACCTGTTAGGTCCAAGTGATGGTCCATTGATATGTTTTTGATCCACTGCTTGGATCTTCATCACTATTTAGAATAATGCCTTTAACCAAATCTTACAACGGTTGAGGTGACGGACCGTTATTCAGGCGATGGTTCATTGATCTATTCGTCAAACTATCCATTGTCATTAATCCAAAGTTAAAGAATTTCAGCTCAAGTGGGATGGTTGCTGTGATGGTCCATTGTTTAACCCATCACCCCTTATACAAAATGTAAGCTTTCCTACCTTTATTTGATGATCCTTTACTGACAACTCGTCAATTGGGCAACGGTCCATAAGACCACTCATCACTCAAAGTTAGTGTCTAACTCCCATTTTCATTTCCAATCTTTTACACTTAGCATACAAATTACGTATACCAAAAAAAATCTAACTAATGATTTAACAACAAATTATGGGTTACCTCCCACTAGTGCTTGATTTAGCATCGCAACACAACTCAGGTATCTTAATTATTTAAACTTTATCAAGATACACCAATTTTACCATCTTTATCTTTCTTGTTGGCTAAGGTAATTCATGATATGATATCTATTCACTTTAAGTATCTTACCATCCTTATTTTCAGGATCTACCACTCTAGATACAATGAAAAGAGTTACTTTGAATGGAAAAACCATTTTGACTTTAGTTTCCCTGGGAATAAATTGAACCTTGAATAAAACAACAATACCAAATCCCTCATTAAGAACTCTCTCTTTTCAATCTTTCAGTCATGGTATAATTTCATCCTCTTTTTATAAAGATTGGAACATTCATATTCCCAGAGATAAAATTGCTCTATCTCATTCAATAGATCCAATCTCAATTTACACATTTCTTTCAAACTCAAGTTCAATATTTGAGTGTGCACAACACTTTATGTTCATGCTCCACCATTAGATGACATGCCTTTCTAAACACCAAGTGATATGATGACATAACTATTGGAATCTTGAAGGGTATACAGTAAGCCCAAAGAGCATCATCAAGCTTTTGTGACCAATCACTTCGATCTGCATTGAAAGACTTGGAAACAATCATCTTAATTTCATTATTTGACAATTCTACTTTTCTGGTGCATCCCTAAACAATTTATAACAGAAGTGTAAGCCCCTATAAATTGTGATTGTATGTGGAATAACAAAATGAAAGAATATTTTTTTCCTCAAAAGCAACACCACACTCTTTGCTTCTTTATCAGCCATTGCCACTGCTTTTAATAATTTGAGCACATCGACCACAACAACCAAAATATATTTCTATCCATAAGAACTCTCAAAGAGGTCCATAAAATTATAGCTCCACACATCAAATCGGTCGACCTCTAGCATACTTCACATAGGTATCTCTTGATGCTTAGAGATTGATCCTTGACATTGGCATTGATCACTAGTTCTTACAAACTCAAAAGCATCCTTATGAATAGAATACCAATAGTACCCACTCTACAGAACCATTCATTGTGTGGTCACCCATATGTTTTCCTCCTATAACAGAGATGTAGCAATCATGTAATAGAACTAATATCTCCACCTCTGATATATATTTTTAGATAATATTATTCGCACACAAACAAAACAAATAAGGCTCATCCCAAAATCACCTATTCATATCATGGAGGAATCTCTATCGTTGCTGAAATTTTTTGTCTTTAAGAATAATATCACTCATAAGGTAATTTGCGAAGTCCACATACTAAGGGACAAGGCCAAGGGTAGTTATATGTACTTGTTCATCAGGGAATGAATCATTAATCTCCAACACCTTTGATTTTCTCCCATCATTCTCTAATTTGTATAGGTGATCAGCTACTTAGTTCTCACAACTTTTCTATCCTTGATTTTAAGATTAATTTCCCTCAACAACAACACCAATCTAATTAACCAGGGATTGGCATATTTATTTTGCATCAAGTATCGCAATATTGGATGGTCAGTGTGTACCATAACCTTTGTTCCCAAAAAGTATACCCAAAACTTATTAAAGGCATACACTAGAAAAAATGCTCATGCTTTGTTAAAGTGTAATTCTTTTGAGCTACATTCAATTCCTTACTTGAATAGCATATTGGGTGGAACAAGTTTTATTTCTATTTCCCAAGAACAACACCAATGGTCACTCTTTTTGCATCACACATCAACTCAAAGGTTTTAGACTAATCGGGTGTAATCATTATGGGTAGTTCAACTAATTTATCCTTAAGGCATTACAAAGACTTCAACCACACATCATTCAACTCAATTTTACCTCTTTCTCAAATTATAAGAATAATGGGTTGACAGCTTTTGAACGTCCTTGATGAACCTCCTATAGAATCTCGCATGGCCTAAGAAACTTTACACACCCTTCACTTAGATTGGTGGAGGTAGCCTTTCTATTCAATCAATTTTAGCTCAGTCAACTTCGATCCACTTTTCAAAGATCTTGTGGCCAAACACTATGCCCACCTTCACTATGAAGTGGAACTTCTCCCAGTTCAGCACTTGATTAAACTCTTCATAACACTGCAACATATTATGTAAATTCATCAAACAATCATCAAATGAATTTTCCACAACCGAGAAATCATACATGATCACATCAAAAGTGTACTCAACCATATTGGGAAAAATTAACATAATACATCTTTGTAACATAGGTAGGGCATAACACAACCGAAATGACATCTATGTGAATGTAAAAGTAACATAAGGGCATGTAATTATATTTTTTTCTTAGTCCTTGGGAGCAATAAAAATTAGTTGTACTCGGAGTATCAATCCAAAAAGAAATACAAACCTCTTCCAGCTAGTCCATCTAATATTTGATCCATAAAGGCATTGGAAACTTATCTTGGAGTTTCTATAATCACATAGACTCTCCACCTCGTGGCTGGGCTAATAGGGAATAATTAATTTTTAGTCATTGGCTACCACTTTTATCCCTCTTTTCTTTGATATGCATTGGATAAGACTTCCCCATTTACTATCAAAGATTGGGTACAACACTCATGCATCAAGCCACATTATTATATCCTTCATAACCACCTCTTTCATAGGTGGGTTAAGCCGTCACTAATATTTGATAATGGATATACAAACTTTCTTCAACTGAATTTTGTTAGTGCATATGCTTGGAGAAATACTAATAATATATGCAATGATCTGCCATATAGCTCTTTTATACCTTTTAATACTAAAACAAGGGATTGAACCTACTACACTACCAAACTAGCTACAATAATTACTTCAAAGAAATTATACACTCCAAAAAACACATATCTGAGATGACCCAACAATTCTTTAAATTCCAGCATGGGTGGTCTTTAATAGGCGACGATGTTGGCCTATTTTTCATGTCCAAGTTAAATTTATTTGGAGTATATGAATATGAACCCATTTTGGTCAATGCATACGCTGTTTCATCATAATCCTTATTCTATCACTATAAAAGTTTATCAATACCACTTCCAAAGTCTTAACAACAAATTGCCCTTCGACAGGCACCACTAAATCACTATAATTATCAATATCAATGAATGAAATCACATTAATCTGCTTGGACTTCTTCTTAGACTGGTAGACATCAATATTCACTTCTTCATCATTAAGCCTGAATTTTAGCTTATTGATGTGCTATTGATTTATAACAGTTTCAACGCTTAAAAAATAAAAATATGTATATTTCTTAGGTTGTTTTGTGAGATATATTGTGTTTTGGGTATGTTTTGTAGGAAATTTGATTTTTGATCCAAAACAAAAGAAAGAGATAAAAATTAAAGTATTTGGCTACTTACCAAAGACTTTTTGGGCATAAGTGACACTTATCGAGCATAGGTGATTTAAGTAGGTGTCAGAAATTGAAGTATAGAGGCTCAAAAGCAGGAAAAAAAAGAATCGATCACCTACAAAGGGCTTCTATGATACGTTGGTGCCTCCTACAGTCCATAGTTGGCTTTAGTAAGTGCTAGAGGGTAAAGTACAGAGAGCTTCAGGGCTATATAGAAGGTTTATTACTTAACAAGGACCTCATACGGTCCATATATAGTACATACGATTCGTAGGTGACCTTAGTATGTGGTCACTAACCTTAATTTTTCTGGATCATTTTGAAATTGTTTCCTAGGGTTTCTATGTAACCTACATACATTCCTATGATGTTTTTGTCCTTAATATGTACGTTTACTCAAGTTTTCCTATTTTATTAAGTATTTGATTTTTAGGGTTTTTTGTAATCTAAAAATACCCTTTAGACTTTGTTTAGTATAGAAAGGATACAGAATAGAAATAGGGGCTAAAGTCTATCATTCACAATCATCTTTTGATTCCAAGATTTACTTGTGATCTTATAATATAATTGTTCTTGGTTTGTTTTTGGTTATCCATTCAATATAAGACATACAGATTTCTGCATTCCTTATTGTGTGATTGGTTTTGTAATTTTGTCTTTAGATTACATAATTGATCTCATAACTATGAGCAGGTAATTCCCTTAGCTACGGTTGTGGGAACCCTAGAGAATTAACGAAGTAGAGAAAGTGCCAAGTCATTATAGATAATGATTCTTTCATGTATTAAGTTTTCTTCATTTCTATTGATTTCTTAGTGGTGTCCAATGTTAAGATCCCTCATATATTCACGACATTCTTCAAGAGTGGGGTAGAGAGTAGGAAAAGAAGATCACAAAAGTTATTTGTATATTAATTATCTGTCAAGACTAATAAGAATCATCTATGTAATACTATAATCTTCTATGTAATAACTTGAGACTCAAAAGTTGATAGTTAACTGGGATCAACGATAAGGGTTAGTAAAGCGACACCCTGAGACTCATAAGGTAATGGTTGAAATCTGTTAATGAGTCCACAAGATAATTGATGGTACATAACTTATTAGATTCTACATGCAAGGTATTGGAATAATTTGACAGTGTACGGTAAGTCTTTGGAGTTAGAATACAAAGGGAACACAAGCCTAGTGTCCGTCTTTGATTATTTACAACAAAAAACATCCAATTCTCTTTTACTTCTTTCTAGTTACTAAAAATCCCCCGTTTTACTTGTCAGTACTTCCTAGTGATTTCAACAAGTTCAAGCAAGATATCTAACATATTCTCTATGAGACCAAACCCATTTGATTTGGGTTACTATATATTGAAAACGACCACTTTATCCTTCTATATTTTGGTAGTTTGGATGTTATCAAAATTTTGGTACCATTGGTGGGGAATACAGTTCTAGATTTACTTATTGGAATTGTTGAAGTTGTCTGTTTTTTCTTTTCTATTCTTATTGAGGCATATGCTATTGTATGCCTACTCTTCTTGATATGATAAAGTGGCTAAAGAATGTATGGAGTAATCAAGACTTCTTGATTATTGATTCTTATCCTTTTGATGTGGTGCCTTATTGAATGAGTATGGCTTATGTAGTGTGTGAACACAAGTATAGCCTATTGGAAACAATGACACACCTTGTACACAAAAATCATGAGCTTATTTAAATGGTTGATAGTTTTTTCTTAGATGTTCACCACATACAAGTAAATATAGATACAAAAGATATTGCATGTAATGCCCAACAACTTAGTTATGAGTGGTAGAGACTAAAATTTTTTTGAGAAGCCAACTTCAAAAGCTAAAATTAGAGAAGTGTAAATTTGCTGATACTCTTATGGATAGTGTCACTCTTAAGGTGAGCATACTATAGTTATGTGGGGATATAAATAAGATTGTAATTTTAGAGTTGGGGCGTATTATACCTTATTCAAAGTATTTTTCCATATTGTGTTTGGATAGTCTATTAATCGAGCCATCGAAACCCAAATAAAAGTGCAAGAAAGGGAAACATATGTATATATTCTTGAATTTATTGTAGGAAACAAAGAATTACATTCCCATGTAAAGGCATAGAAGTACATCATGCCTCATCAATTATTTAGGTTCTTTATTTTTATACCACGGCCCCTTGAGCATAACGGAAATCAAAAAACAATTAGGTGTGTAATTCATAAGTTTAAAGTTTAAGTATAAAACTTAAGGACAACTCTTGGGATCCCTTGATGAAGTATAAGTAATCAAGGTACCCATGGGTTTGTTGGTGATGTTTGAGTAACCAACCAAGTCCCGTAATGCCGTGATGTTAAAATAGGCATTTCTTGGGAGGCAACCCAAGGTAATTTTTTATATGTGTTATGGTGATTAACGTTACATCTACACACATATGGTGCCTCAATTATGTTTCTAACTCTCTTGTTTTGTTCCAGCACAATGAATTAGGGACAATGCATGTCTTAAGTTGAGGGTGGGCTGCTTGTGGATCTTGATGTCCACTTGAGATTTTTGTTATCGTGCTTCTTTTCCCTAGAGTCCTATTCCTAGTAGAGATGACATGTTTTGGTGTATTGTGTTTTCATTCATGATGTTTTGTGTTTAACTAGAAGAAAAATGAGTATCTAGGGCAGTTGACATATTTTCTTTTGTCGATTTTTAAGAAAAATTATACCCCTAATTTTTTTTTATGCAAACTATTTGATGTTTATATATGTGTGACCATCGAGGATATCATTATGGCATTAATATAAAGGACTTGATAATCATTGCTAACAATAACATGAACCAAATAGGTACTAGCTTGTGATGTCAGCCTGTGCCATATGTTTGTGAGATACTTCTTAGTTACCTTTGTGTGTTTAATCCAGAACTTGCCTAGCCAGTCTTCCTTAGTTTGTAGGATATACAGTTATGAAAGGATCATTAGCCATTTTTTATCGTTGTCCACTTTTAGCCTAAATGACCTTCCATATGTGAATAAAATCCCTTGATCCCAATTTTTTTAGCCTTATAGACTATTATTCTTTTTACACCTTTCACCTTCCCATTTATGTTACAATGAACTTGTTTTGGCCCTGGTCGTCCTTGGACATTATGCACCTCAGGTCAGGCAAATTGCCTAAGTTGAGGGTGGCTATGATAGGGGTGTGTAATGTAAAGTGGGTATGATGAAAGGTAAAATAGAAGAAAAGATACTAAGGTGTGTGGTAGAAAAAAAGAAAAAAAGTACAAAAAAGAATGAATAAAATATACCACACCAAAGTAGAATGTGCATAAATGAATAAAAAAGAGGAAAAAGGGATGAATGAAAGTAAATTGGTTAAAGTATGGACCCCAAAGTTAGTGTAGTGACAAGGAGACTTAGTCACTTGATATATCCATTTGTACCGTACCATCCCCAAAGCCTGCATTACAAGCCACATAAAGTCCTATTGTCATCCAGACTTGACTTTCTAAAAACATAGGTAAATAAAATACTACTGATGAGGCCTGCACTTTCCATTTAACTACTAGTACTATTTGAATATTTAATAAAGTCTAATTTTTGTACTCCATAATAAGAACTTTTTAATTTATTTTTATGGAAAAGGGTTAAAACTATTCTTGAACTATCTAAAATAGAGAAAAATTACTATCCATTTGTCTTTTGCTAAATAATATCCCTCGATTTATTTTTTTACTCAAAATACCCACCATCTTAAAGGATAAGAAATAACCTATGGTATTTAATGGGCATTGGTGAAACTTGTCTTTTGAGTGTGAGTGTTTTTTGACCATCCCTGGATTGACATCTATTGTTTCATATGAGTGAGTGGGAATTTTTTTTTTTGAGGGAATATGTGTTGTATTGCAAGTTGTTCATTTGTCTAGTAGTATAACTTATTATATTCATGTTTTATCTGTTACTAATGTAATTACCATAACTTGATTACTTTGTGTCACACTGTTATGATTCATGTTTACACCTAGTTGGTTTTACACAGTTGATATAAGTGGGGGTAATATGTTTAAGCTTAAAGGGATTGTTGACTGTCTTAGATAGCTTATATTCTCCTAGTTAAGCATCATGTTTTTTTGTTTTTGTGTGTTATCTTAGGACATGCAAATATTCTAAGTTAAGGGTGTTGAAGTGCTATGGATTTATAGCACTTTTAACACTTAAGAAGATGAAATTATGCAAATTTCTTAGGTTGTTTTTGGAAGATATGATGTGTTTTTGGTATGTTTTGCAGGAATTAAGGTTTGGGATTATAAATTGAGAAAAGATGGAAATTAAAGTTTTTTACTACCTTTTGAGGCATTTTTAGGTGTAAGTGCTACTTACCGGGCATAGGTGATCATCATAGGTATCAGAACTTGAAGTCTAGAGACATAAAAGCAGGAAAAAAGACTCTGTCACTTACCAAGGGCACCTACATTCTATAGGTGCCGTTAATAATGGCCAGAGGTTAAAATCCAAAGATCTTCAGGAGGTGTGTAGGAGGTCTGTCACTTACTAAGGGATACATACGGTCCATATGAAGTACATTTAGTCTATTGGAAACCTTAGTAAGTGGTAACCAATCTTAATTATTCCGAATTATTTCAAAATCATTTCCTAAGGTTTCCATGTAACCCACATACACTCCTATTATGTTTTTAGTCCTTATTATGTACTTTTGGTCAAGTTTTTGTATTTTATTTAGGATTTGATTTTTAGGGTTTCTTGTAATCTAAAAATAACCTTTATACTTTGTATAATACATCATTCACAAACATCTTTTGATTCCTAGATTGACTTGTGATCTTTGAATCTTATAGTTCTTGGTTTGTTTTTGGTTTCTTCTACAGTTTAAAACTTTGGAATTTATTCTGTCGTTATTGTTACTTGATTTTGTAATTTCTTATATTGATTCCATGAATGACCACATAACTATGAGCAGCTAATTCGGTTAGCAAGGATTGTGGGTAACCTGGTAAATTAACGAATTAGAGAAAGTAGCAAGTCGTTCTAGATATATACTCTTGCATGAATTAGTTTTTCATCATTCTTATTAATTTCTTAGTAGTGGCCAATGTTAAGATCCCACCTATATTCACTACTTGCTTCACAAGAGAGGTAGATAGTAGGAAAAGAATATCAGACATTAATTTGGAAATTAATTATTGATCTAGGCTAGTCAACATCATCTACGTAAGGAAATTATCTTTTATCTTTTAACTTGAGACTCAAAAGGTGATAGTTAACTAGGATCTAGGAGAAGGGATAGTAAAGCAACATCCTGAGACTCCAAAGGTGAAGGGTGAAATCTGTTAATAAGTGTACAAGACAGTTGATATTAGATAACTTATCAGATTTGGCATACAAGGTATTGGGATAGTTCGACAGTGCACGATAACAATAAATAATTAGAAGCTAGGGACAACACAAGCCAATGTCATGCTTAGATTGTTTACAACAAAAAGCATCAAATTCTGGTTACTTTTTGCTAGTAACAACAAATCCCCTCTTTTATTGTTCTGCATTGCCTGGTGATTTCAACAAGTTCAAGAAAGATATATAACATATTCCCTAGGGGATTGAACCCAACTAAGTTGGTTTACTATATTTTGTCAGTGACAGCTTTATCGTTCTAAGAAGGGGTAGTTTAGTTGTTATCAGTCATCCCAATCCATATCCATCACCACTCTCCCAGTTGCTAGGAATCGTCTACTAATATTATGGGAACTTCAAAATTGACTTTGTAGCAAAGTCCATAGGAAAATATGAAATTTTCCACTTTCACTAACAACTCAAAATGAATACCCACTGGCATCTTGAATTAATGGTTATCTACTAGCTCATAGCTTTCTATTATCTTCTTCCTATGTAGATCATTCATGAATTTCACATATCTTGGCATATGCTCCAAAATCTCAATTAACAGAACATTCACTGAAAACTATTTCCATATTGCCATGATATACTGAACTTTCAATCTTCTGCCTTCTTTATTTTATGTGGAAATAGAGGAGCTGACCTAGGAATTTTTGTTGAAGATGTCCCTACTTCTTTCCTATTTTATCTTGCCCAATACATTATCAACCTTTAATTTAGACAATTTCTTTACAATGGATCTCTTCTCACTCGATTCTTCTAGTTTCTCAGACTTTGTTGGTTTACTTTCTATCTTACCATCATTAATCATAACCTAACCTTCAAACGCAATAACATCTACTTGTGAATGAACTACCAGATATTGTTTTGGTAACATTTTACCACTCCTGGTAGTAATAGCCATACATGTACCATCATTTCTCAAGCTTTGCTCTATATAACTCGGTAACGTTCCACTTTTCCTTTGATTAAAAGTGGTTGATAGTTGATTAATTTGTTGTTCCAAATGCTTAATAGGGGTGAAATGGGATTCCACCATAAGGCTCATAGTTGATACGTCATTTCTCATGTACATGATGCCTGCATCACTTAAATCCATCCATTTTAAAAATTTATCCATCATGGCTTCCATAGGCACCTTTTCTGAATCATTAGCAACATTGTCACGACTCCTATTTTTCACATACAATCCATTTTAGTCTCTTTTTCCTTTCCCATTTCCTTGATCGTGGTCTTTATAACTAGCCTTGTCATAATATCTCTCCTTTTGATAGTTTCGACCATAATTCTATGGCCATTGGGTAGAAACCCCCCTAGTTATTTAAGTAGTTAGTTTGTTCTTAGGAATCTGATTCATTACTCCTACAATGAGACCTACCTTCACCTTTTCAATATTTGCTGACAACAAATATTTGGTAAGAAAGTCCATTTTTGTCTTTGTGTGAGCCATGACTTGGTCATGATCTTATTCTCTTTTATGTTGGTCTTTCGACATTCCAACAAATACATGTTACTTACTACCTCAAAATCCCTAGTGTGCCAAGCTCTTATTGTCTTCGTCAATATATCAAATATCTTAGTTTCCTTTGTAAAGGTAAAATCTATGAATAAACCACCCGCTGCATTATCTATTGTTGGCTTCGTGTTTGAAATCAGCACCCTGTAGAATGGCAATATCAAATGTTCATCAGTCAGATTGTGATTTGGGTACTAGATCAACCTCTTTTTAACCCAACAATGTTTCATGAAGATCTTTATTAGGAGGTTGCCTATAATTATTGATGTCAGCCCTTAATTGTCAAATCCTGGAAGGTAGAAAGAACCTTTTTAGTAAAGCTCCTTTAGTTTCCCCCAGTTTGTTATAGAATCGAGAGCCAGTGATGTCAATTACATAGTTGCCTCCCCGAATAGAAACAATGGGAACAACCTCAAACAGACAACATTCTTCCCAACTCCAGGATTATCAAAAGAATTGTGGATGTTGTCAAAGTTTACTAAGAACATATTCGGATCATCATCGGGTAGTTGACCAAACCATTCTTTTAGATTGATTAATTTTATCACTATGCTAGTAATATTGAACATCACCCAGGAGACAATTGGGATAGCATAATTTCTCTAGTAGCACCAGCTCTGTCCAAATCATCTGAGAAAAACTGAGCTGCAGGCTATTGGCAGCCTCTTCCTTTTCATTGCTGATTGTAATTGGCTAGTGCAACATTATTATTATGTTTATTGTTCAATGATAAACCAACTCATCATCTCATATGTCCTTATCATGCTAATTTTGCACACGATCTGGTGCATTTACATTTTATTGGTACAACTGGGTAGTGGCCAGTTCAACCATTCTCTTTACCTCTTGCTGTGCTTCTATATTCCTCCTTAAATTTATCAAAAGTTAAGGTTTGCAAGTTAATAGTAGCCCGTTTGACCGACGAGTTTGTGTCATGCACAATCAATAACTTGTTAACATAAGAACAACAAATAAAAGTAAAATTAGGAAACTAGACTAAGAGTCAGTTAATACATATAAACTTAATTGACAATTGTATTCCATGCCAACGATGTAAAAATTAGATATGCCCAAGCTATAACTCCCTTAAAATATTGTAACTGATCGTTATAAAATATATAACCCAACAAATGTTGTGGTAAAATCCTAAGATAGGTATTTATAGGCTCCAACAAAGTAGGGATTTAAATTTAAAATCTGGGCTGCATTGTCATAGTTGATGGATGGTCTTTGATTTGTTAGATGGGTGATAGTCCATCAAATAAACCATCATAAATTTCTAAATCAGTTTGCTCTGTCTTTCCTAACTCATACCTCGTCTAGTGATTTACATAGATTCAATTTAGTTGGGACGTCTAGGGTGATGGTCTATTGAAGCCTTGATAATCTATCAATTGGACCGTCACCTAGTTCTTGCTTTTCTAATTTTCTACATATTAGCAATGATCCGTTCGGGCACTAATGGACCATCAGGTTCCACATTGCAGGCCACTTTAGCTTAAAGTAAAGATATTTCTTGCCTTTGAGTTTGATTTCTAAGAACACACACAAAACACGTTTAAACTCTAACAATTGCTGGAAAACAGGCAATTATCCTTCCTTGAAGATGAAAAATGTACAATCTTCAACGGTACAACAACATCCTCAACTTAGGACAATTCCTTTTCCTCAAGCAACTTAAAAAAAATTAATGGATCCATCCATATTGAGTAAGCATGAGAACCTATTGGAAATAGCATGGATCCACACTCATACACATACATAATTTTTGCACCACTAGCTTAGAGGGATCTGTGCTTGGAATTGCACTCTGGATATGTCACATACTTACATATAAGAAAGCTAATCCAAAAATAATCAATGATAACTATTATTCACATGGTCTCACCTAAAGGAAGATCTCCTCACAATAATCAATTTCATTCAAGTACTGTCGTTGAAATCTCTCACCATCACAACAAATTTCAAGCAATGCATACATAAAATCATAAACATGCCCTTATCATTCTATCGAGTCTTACATCTAATTGAAAAGGATAACTACAGGAATTTCTTAGTCTGTTAATAAAGGCTTGGGTGCAAGTGAGGTATAATTTTGAATATTGACTCAACCACTTTTCTACCATTACAACTTATTTGACTAGATTATCCTTCACCTTATATCTTGATTCATACCTTCTGGCCGAGGGTGCTAAAATCCCATTCTTGATGCCTTTCTCTCTATTTTTTTTTGAAAAATTAGATTTGCACACACTATTACTACTTTTGATTCAAGTCACACTCATTAAACCTTTATGCAATAGCCACCATTAACTTAGGTGAGAGTTGACATACACGACATCCAAGGAAGGACTAGGGCAAAAATTGAATTTCTCTTTATACTATTCTTCACTCATTATATTTTCCTATATTAGCCACCTGAAACTTAAGAGATTTGCCTAAGTTTAGGTTCATGATGTCCAAGGAGGGATCAGGGCCTAAATGGTGATTTAACAATAAAAACAAGATGGCTAACAATTTTTAATAAAAAGTCCACAGCTCAAATAAGGCTCAAGGAATTTTTTACCTATATCTACATCATTTGTTCAGGATTTTAAAGCAAAGGGGAGTTATTTTAAACCTAGCCTTTGATTCGATTCTATACAACAAACTAGCAGCTAATAGACTAAATTGGGTAAGTTCTAGATGGATAGGCAAAGCAAAAAACTACACAAAATGCTCACACACAAAATGTACTAAAATGAAACTCATGCTACTAATTCTCAAATTTTTGTTTAAGCTGAAGTATAAGTTACTTTATTTAGATATTTTAAAGCCAACTAAAGATCTAGAAAATTTAACTATGAAGAACTATGTACATGATCAAAATTTTTAAAGGGTCCTTATTTCACACATTCCAACCAAGAACTTCTCTTTCATCCCTTTTCTTTTCACAAGAACAATATGTACAACACCATACAATCAAAAAACAAAAATAAAAACACAAAGACAGAAACCTTAGCCATATAGGTTCCCCTAGATATTACATGAGGAAAGATAATGAAAGCGATAAAAAACCATATGGATACAAACTCCAAAACAAGTACAATCACACCACCCCCACTAAAATAAAATAATTTGTCCTTAACGCATAAATAGTAAAGTAGAAGGAATTGAATACCTATAAAGCCTTTAGGCTAGGGAATCTGGCGAATCATAGGAGGCCTCAGTAGCCTCAGTTGCCTCAGTAGCAACAATATTGACCCTAAGGATAGGCGGGGTGCTCAAAACACCAACATCTTCACTAACTGGGATAGTTATTGGTAATGCAGGTGGTCTGTGTCCACCTCCATGTGCCAAACTAGTGGACATATCCTATAACTCATCTTTAACTTAATTTTTTACTTTCTCATTATTTTGTGATTGTTTCAAAGATTTTCTGACAGCCTTTTAATCAACAGTCTTTTCCAAATATTTATTTTTTCTTGATTTACTCTTTTGAAAAATTTCACTCACAATCATACCGTCTGTCTTTAAGTTTTATCCCATTAAATCCATGATATATTCCTACTCTTTGACCTTTACAATCCTTGGATTAAAGATGCCTGGGATAGGTTTCCTCTTTAAAATGGCTATATTTGTCTCTGTTTTCATTAACTCAACGCTAAACCTAGCTAGATCTAGAATTGATAGATCTAGTGACCTGTTGTTCACCCTTTCCTACATATTATATATTCTCACATATAGGTTTTTATATGGCTTCAAAGCCTCCTCTACGATTATTTCCACAAATGGCTTAAAATCATTTAGCTCCATATTAAGTTGTCATTCAAACTTCTTCTCAGCTTTAACCATTTTTACAAATATTTTTAGGGTTAACCTCTACTCTAAGTAGATTGATGGAATGCATGTTATATTAGTAATCTCAGTGGTAGGAGGTGTAAGAATCAACCATGATGTTGCAGAAGTACCCTATGGAACAATAGCAACAAGTGGTATTTACATACCTAAAGGGATGTTGTCTGCCTCTAGAGAAGGCTAAGTCGGTGGGCTAAAAGCTTATGGATTATGCTATATCATCTAAAATATATTTCCATCCCTTATCTTCTCAATTTCATACTTCATTATCCACAACATTGATAATTGGCACATTTACCTGCTACATAACTCTGTGATGAGACACGAGTAAGACAAGGCACTACTAGTCTTGTGTTCTCGAACAAATATCTCATTAGCAATAATGTATCTAAAATTTATCTTTAGGCCTTCGATCAAGATAGATATAAAAATAGGCATCCATGGTTCAAGGTTTGTATCAACCCCAGCCGAAATCAATTATAGTCTAACTACAACCCACCAGAATTTTTCCCTAAAACTCTATGAGGATTTGACACTCCTTTCTTTGTGTCTCAACCAAGATAGATCACCATTATACATTAATATTCATGCTAGCCATGGATATTGGTTAGGTGTTTTCGTCAACCTATGTTCTAGCTTGGGGATAATGTTAGGGGTATTGTAAAGCTGACCAATATAATTTGGTTGATGGTATGATAAAAAATATACATTATCACTGCCCAAACTGAGATTCTCATCTTGTTTTGTATGTCTACTACCTTCAACCCTTTTGGATAATATTTCTCCAATATCACCAAGTAGTTAGTAAAGAATTCCCAACCAATAGTGGTACAATATGATCTAGGGGGCTTGTTCAAAAAACCCATCTCGTACTAACTAAATTGTCTCTCATAGTCTGGGTATTCTAGTAAATTTGTGGTGCTATTTTGATATTTCTTGCAATATGGCTTTTCCTGCTCCGGCTTGATGTAGGTTGGAGGCCGTCATAGTAATGTTTCTTTGCTTATTTTACCTTCCACCTAATTGACACTCAAAACTCAGGGTCTTTGCATCAACTCACATCACCTTCTTCTGGTTCTAGTTCTTTTTAAAAACTAGTTGTATCCCCCTATTCAATTTCCATATTTAGGCTAAAGCTAGAACTTCTATTTCTCTCATTAGCACTACTGACTTCCACACATGATTTTCCTCCTCCTCATCAAATCAGAAAGTTGTTTGATGTTTGTTGTCACTCTATCTTATATGGTATGTTGCGGACTCAGTATCACTCTAAGGTTTATCCTTAAGACTCGATAATGTGGCCTCTCAAGTTGGCCTGGTTCTACCTATATGTCTCCTCATATGTAGATTTTGTTTTAATGTTCCTGAGATGGAAAATAGACCAATATAGTGTTAGAGATAAGAAATAAAAGTTGCATGAAAGTTCAGATACAATTTAAGACTGATGGATTAGCTGACGGTTCAACACTTAACTAATTGACCATCATCTATCTATTGCATCTTAGGGGGATTAGTTGGGTGCTTCATCAAAGTGATGGCATATCAACTTTTACGTTACAATAATCTATTTACCAAATTTTCTTTGAGTTTGTTTCGTGACAGCAAGAACAAAGCATATTAAAAACACTAACGGTTGCTAGAAAACATGTAATTATCCTTCCATAAAGATAAAACATACACCGTCAAGAGTTATTGTATCAATACATGTCTCCCTAAAGTCATGATTGGATAAGTAATGATGTAGGGAGTTTAAATATTAAAGATATGTTGGATAAGTTTTTTCAAAGGGTCGAATATACCAACTATGGTATCAAAGAGATGATGGGTGATTCTCTTATACTATTCAACTTGTGTACTCACACCTCCACTTCAATAAAACATCTTGAGTATCAAATGGACTAGATTCAGTAGCCCTAAATTAGTGAAAGATGGTACATTGTTGAGTGATACTCTTTAAAACCAAAGAAATGATAGACAATGTCTGGCTATCACACCCCAAACTAGGAAAATATTACATAAATTGGTACTTATTATTAATTTACAGGTGGAGAATGTACCCTCCAATTTTGGAATTACAGTTGAGAATGAAGTTGAATAAGGATTTTTGACTAACTCTGAAAAGTTGGCTACTAATAAGGATATTCATAAATGTGTAGAAAAATTTACAAGTGTTGAAGAGGGAATTTCAGGCACTAAATAGAAATGATGGAGGATTCAAAGCCTTTGACTCTAATTCCTAGACCCACCTATTTTTCTACCAATATTGAAGAAGAATAAGAAATATGACAATTTCATAAGTTCATTTCTATGCTCAAGTAGTTGCTTGTAAATATTTCATTTATAGAGGTACTTGAGAAAATGTCAGGCTATGCAATGTTTATAAAAGACTTAGTCGCTAAGAAGATAATAGTTAGCTTTAAGTAAGCTGACAACTTGTACCATTGTAGTGCTATTTTTATAACAACTTGATTTTTGGTACTGTATCTGAAATATTTATTCCCATATGATTTGACTGTTTTACCACTCCTCATGGTTTCATTGTGGTAATTCTAGGGTGTGGATAATATTGGCATAGTTCCCAATGCATTTTAGAGTAGTTTATGAGATATTGTGGTTCTTATGGTCTTAAAGCCTTATTAGTTGAGATTGATTGACATTTTTTGATATGTGAATATGATGGAAAGACACACTATGGCAACAGATTTGGAATATCTATTTTAGGTTACTAACATGGTTGGAGTGGTTATATGGATTTTGTATCTTATTTTGACCCTATATTTAGAAAAAAGTAAAATTGGGTTATAGGGATCAATTTTGTGAAAATAACATTTGTTCAAAAATCTAATATCTCCACTGAGATTGAAGCATCAAATTTAGTAGGGTAGCATAGTTTGTTTGCATACTAGGGATTTTGGATGAATCCCTAACGGTCCATAAAGACTTTGAATTCTCCAAGTCTCAAGTTGGTGCACCACTTAGCTAGTGCACTCACATAAGCGATGCTTTGTCCATTAAAGAGATTTGTCCTGACAGCCAAAATATCACCTCAGCAACACCAGACTAGCTTAACTGATGGCCCCTTAAGCGATGGCCTGGTCATTTAACTGACACTGGAATGCCAGCCGCCTGTCACTTAAAAGACAACTGTGCCTCGTAAGCGATAAGGCGGGCTTCTCTTAAGAAACACCTTGTTACTTAAGATATAGACGCCTAATAGACTTGATAGTTGCTTAAGTGATGCCTGGTGAGTTTATTTTACCTTTTTAAAGATTCCTACACTATTTTTAAGACTAGGATCTTGGGGATTGATTTTTTGAGAATTCTCTTCCATTTCTAAGCATGGCTAAGCTCATAACTCCTACTTTAGCTATTTTTCTTCGATTCTCATCATTTAAACTTCATAAAACATGGTTTAAAGGAAAAAATTTGGGGATTTTATCCTAAAAGGGCTAAAAATATTATTTTTTCTATTTAAACCCCAATCTTAACCCATTACCATTTGGGCTTTTTTCTATGAGTCCCTTTAATCTTGGAAAATATAATTTTGGATAAAATTTTTTTAGTTTACCCTTTTATGTCTAAAACCCATTTCGAGGGTCTATTTTGATCCGTTTTCAAAAATAGGTATTGTGGATATCATTGGCTTTCTTTTGATGAATAGATTCTATATTGGTATGTTTTAGTTGATTTTGAATCTATTCGTGAGGGAAAGGATTTATGTAGAAGGTTTTCCAATATGGTTTTCGGTATTTGAGGTAGGTTATGGCATAATTTTCTTACGATACGGCTGGGTAGTTAATGTTGGTACAACATAATGTTAACAACATTGGAACTGATCATGAAAATAGCTTTATATTTCTATCGTGCTTCTGTGGCGGCCAATGTCATATCTAATTGATTATTTTGGGATATTATTTTTTATGTCTGACTGTGTGGGGGTCTTATATGATACTGTTGTCCTTATGTATGAGAAATTAGTTGCATATTGTTTGATGAAAAATCCTAATATGGTATCAATTGTATGCTTTGGTGTATTTTACTCTATTGGCATATGGATTACATTGGATTTCATTAATGAAATTAATATTGAGTTAATTTTTGGCTCACTTGGTTGGTATTTTAGTTTGATATGGAAATTATCATTTGTATTGTTTGTAAGCCTTACATCCTCATATCATATACAATCATGAAATATTGATACCACCATGGAAAGATCAGAAATGCTTGCTTTTTCTGATAAAAAATGTGACATCTTTAAAACCCTCTATCGATGGATATATTGAAGAGGAGATATGGATATGATATTGGATATGGATTGTATCTGGGTTTGTGACCCCCCCATGGGTCCTACTTTTGGTTAGCTCATAGGTGTATACGAAGGCTGCACAATGACACCATATATTATGCTTATGTTGTGATTATTTTTCTGTCTTTGAATTGATATATATCCATTGTTCTATCATTCTATACCTATATTTGTTGTATGTATATATTTGTTCTTTTTTTTCATACTTGTAATTTTTATCTGTGTATATTACAACTGTTGGTGGATGTTGTGTGGCTCCAATTTGGGATATTTTTTTATTACAAGCGACCTTCCTATTGTATGTATTTTCCATGCTTTATTTTCTACTTTTTTAGTTGGCCTCTAATACCTACTAAGTACAAGTGGACCGTTCTTACACCTACTGCGACCTTTAGATGCAAATCTAGGTATGAGTGCACCTCACGATAGTTGATTCAGGCAAAACGTGGAGCCCATTTAAGGTAGTAGTTGATCTAAGAATTTGGAATTGGCTACTACCTTATCTTATCTTATTTATTTGTATTCGGAGATAGAGTTGCTTCATTTTTGTTATCCTATGTATTTTTACTTTGAGTTGTATTAGTTAGTTCCTACATTGTGACAACATTGGGGTATTATATGGTATCTTGACTATGTATTTTGGCTTTTACTATATATGTGTCATTTGATCCTGTTGTACGAGTCTTGCCGTGGGATTTGAATTAATTTCTCAATTCATATCAATTCGGTTGATAGGCTTTCTTTTCAAGGCCCATAGCGACAAGTGCCATCATTACCCCTGGTTTTGGGTCATGACAAATTTTTATTAGATAAACTCGATTCATTAGAAGCAACAATGTAAGAATAGGGTGTATACTAGAGTTTAATGGATTGGTACTAGAAATCTATATCTATTTATGAGAGGCTATAAGAGTTATTTAGGAAAATTCTCTTATTTCATTCTATATCGTGTAAATCTTTCATTTCTTGTGTTCTAAGTTATATTTCACTCTTTTCTTCATATATATTAAGGAATAAATCTAGTAAGGCTAGAGATTCAGATCCATTATTTGATGAGAGAGCCTAATTTAGAGGGCGAGTTGTGAGTCATGGCTGAGCTCAATGCGGAGAACGAGCATAAGGATCTGCCTTATCCGAGATAGAACTAGGTTGCTTCCCTTTAAGCTTCAAAATGAGCATATTGGTGATATGGGTCCTACTCCGATTCCACCAAGTTCTTCTACCTCAATCTTAGAGGAGTTATTGGTTCGCTTGTTGTTCGGGTTGTAGGGTGCTCCTTTTAATGCACCTGGTATTCCTTCAGCTTCTTGTATTATACCCTCGCCTGTGCCAGAGATTGCTTATGCTGTTCCTCCAGTTTTTTGAATGGATCCTCTTATTGTACCAATATCTTCTTATGGTAATCCAAAGACCTCAAATGTAATTCTTTCTTCTGTGCTAGTATTTGAGTATGGTATACTATGGTTAGATGTTTAGATTTCTTCTATTATGCCTCCTCAGATGGGTTCTCAGCTAGCCAGATTTACTATACCTCTTTAAATTGCAAGTGTAACTATGTCTTCCAAGGTTAAAAAAGATTTTAGAGGTTCACTTGTTTGGGTACTCCTAGGTTCTGTGGTGTTGTAGTCTAGGGTACTTATGAGTTCTTGATGGCTTTGTTACACCCCATATTTTTCATGTCCTGGTTCAATTCATATGGAACTTTGTATAGTCTAGTGTATAAGTAATAGAAAAGATTTGTTCCATGAGTATTAATGGCGTAGATGGGATTCTAGATGTTGTCTGTTTGTTTTAATGTGATGCGACCAAGTTAACATTGATACAACTATTTAAACTTGGGATCGTAAGGTGGTACTTCAACCTAAATTTTAAAGTGACCAAGTATATAAAAGTTTTAAGTTAGATTAAAGGGGTTAAGAACTAAAAATGAACAATTTAATTGAGGTATTTGCTTGACTTAATTAAGGTAGTTGGTGAGTCACCTACTTGAGTTATATGGACCAAGTTAATGGTCCAAAGTTTACGGATCAGATTTGGACCTATGTTAAGATACTCATTTGTGCCTAACTCAAGTAAAAGAAAAGGAAATAAAGAAATGGCCCAACACTTAAATCTGTCAAAGGCCCAAGTTAATTGAGCTCAATTAAGAATTTAAGCAAGTAGGTGCATTACGTACTTTGAAATTTTAAGAAGGTTGAACCCTTAAGTAGGTGCATCACCTACTTGGACTAATTTGTGGCTGAAAATGGGGTCAATAAGAGAGGTTCTAGAGGGCTCAATATAAGACCAATACAAATGGTCATTTTACTAATTTTAAACACAATATTCACCCTTTTAATTTCAGCTTTCTCCCTTTCTTAACAAGGATAAGAACAACAACCCTAAAATTCCTTCTAGGGTTCTTGAAGAAACTCTTATCTTTTAAAGCCAAGGTAAGTTAAAACACTTAAGGTTTATCTTGGTTATCTCATGGAAGATTAGGAAAACATTCTTTAAGTTCTTAATTATTAATACATGGCAGAATCTAGAAAAAAGTTACCTACTCACTTTTTTTTTGTTATTAAGGGAATTTTCTTTTCTTCTTTGGTTTAAAGTGTGAAGGAATGTTTCAAGTTCTTGAAGAGTTCAAGTTAAAAGGATAAATTGTTGAGGGTTAAGGTAAGGGGGTTAAGGTAAGGTGATTGCTCCATTTTGACCTCCTTATATATGAATTTGGGAAAGAACTATGGATGTGTTGTTATTGAGAACTCAACTGATGATGAGTTCAATATTTTGTTGTTATGACGAAGGTAAATTTGGGGCTGTTTTGTTGATTATTTTATGCGTGTATATTTGGGGCTGCCAGGTTGATGTTGGAGAAAGTTGTAATTAATTTTTATTGAAATATAGAAGAAGGGTGGGGTGGTACACCACTGATTCTAATTATTGTATACATTTATTGCCCATTTTGTTCTGTGTATCATTTGGAGGGCATAATAAAGCCAAAGTTGTTTTGGGGGATCTTATAAGAATTTGTATGGTATGTGGATGTAATTGGAGGATAAAAGGGTTAAAATAACACCCTTGATTTATAAATTAAGGGCTTGCTGCCCGACTACTATTTTGGGAAGTTTAGTAGCAAAAATGTGTTGGTTGGTTGCTAATACTAGTTTACCATCTATTTTATTGTAGATAAGTAATCTAAAAGGTGGGAAGTCAAGTTGGGTTAGTTTCGGAGTTATACAACTTGGTATGTAAGGCTACTCTATTTCGTATTCTTTGGCATGAAATGTTGCACTTTTGGCACAATATAATGTTTTAAATCTTTCCCATTGTAAATAATACCTAATAGCAGCATACGATCTCCCTTCTAGCTAACGAGCTTGCTTCTGCTCCAAAATGGTGAACTGCAGCTGGTACCGTATAGTTGTTAAAATACCTCACCACATGCATATTATTAAGTCTATGCTTTTTGCATTCACTAGCAAATCTCTAGAGTTCTCCTTTAAGTCAAATAAGACCTGTATGTTATTTTCAGCTCCTAAACATCTCATTCATGTAAAATCTACCCCATACCTCTGTCACATTGCATTAAGTGTTTATTCATATGTTTCTTATTGGTAGATTATTGTTTCAAGGTACCATAATGTTATTACAACCAAGGTAACAATCTCTAAGGCTAAATGAACTAAGTAACACAATCTATAAAATGGGTGGCAGCTCAAGGGCATAAGCCTATCATGGGACAATCTCGATACCTTTATATGTGGGTGGTAGATAAGTGGCAAAATCCTAGCATGGTTCGATCCCGATGTTTATATGTGAGTGGAAGCTCAGGGGCGTAAGGCTAGCATGGGCTGATCCCAATTTGTCTATTTACCACTGATCATCTTATCATTTTCATTATATTGCTTACAAATATTATGAAGTAAGAAGAGTAAAAATAAATAAAAGAACGTAATGTACCTAGTCCTACAAGTATATATAAAGGTGGTTTACTATCACTACATCTACACTTGTATCTGATTTCTATTGAGCTCTTGTATCATGTGTTGTTACCTTTAGCCTTATATATTCAGTGCATATTTTCATACTGACATCCTTTATGGGGGGCCTGTATTTCATGTTGCAGGCATAGGTACATCCGCAAATACACCTCTCTAGTAGGAGCACGAGATATTCAATGACTATTGGTGAGCTCCAGTTTTATTCAGGGCTTTTCGAGTCTATTTTATATATTTTGGTAATGTACGATAACTATGAATAAGGCGGGGGTTTTTCCTAACCATAACTAAGTTTTTATGCATCTTTTGAGGCTTTGTAGACCAATGTGAAATTAAGCATAGTAGTGTCTTGTCTCTAAGATGTGGTGGCCCCGACGGCCAAATCTTATTTTTTATAATTTTATGCTTGCCACCTGATTATTCTCATAGATGAATTTTATCATATTTGGCATAAATTTTGGTTATCATATTATGCATGAGATATACTGTGTTATAGGTTTGTCCTCTCGGGCCTTACGCTATGGATGCCTGTCCGTCCCGAAGGGGATTTGAGGCATGACAAAAGTAGTTTCAGAGCAGGTTGTCCTAGGGAGTCTACAAAGCCGTGTATACATAGAGTCTTGCTTATGGGTGTGTTTTGCACCACATCTATAAATAGGAGGCTATGAAACATTTAGGGGTTGTCTTTTTTCTACATATCTTAGATCATGCAACAGAGCCCATGTTATAGGTGAATTCATATTTAACCATTAAATTTGTTTTTTTTATCATTATAGTAAAGACGCCAGTTACAAGAAGGAGTATGAATATAGCTGAGCTAGTAGATTTGGCTGCCAGAGAAGGGACCACCTAGACATGCTAATTAATTTGAGGCTCAAGTTGAGTTTGTATCACAAACTTCTTCTACTCCTCAATCTCCAGAAGAGCTAAGAAGGAGAAGAATTGCATCCTCAGAACCACTTATTAATGCTACTAAGAAAGATCTATGGAATGATATACAATTATTAGCTCATATTATTGATGTGAGAAGTTTCATAACTATGGTTCTTTAGAGCACATGGGGTTAATTTTACCACTTACCAATTGTAAGATGCAGCCAGAGATTGGTGGAGGTAACTTATTGGTTGTCTAACTCTTCATTCGGTAGAAATGACATACGATCAATTTAAAGAGTCCTTTTTGGATAGATCATGCCATTAAATTTGGGGATCAGATGAGAGATGAGTTTGATTGCTTGGAGTAGGCTCCATGACTGTTGTAGAGTATCAAGAATGATTACACGTCTTGTCTAGATATTTTTAAGCTAGAATTGCCATGGAGTCTGAGAGGATTTGGAAGTTCATGAATGTAACACCACGTAAGTACCCCCTGGATGTCACACGGTGCTCAAGACTACGAATATCCCTAAGCTAACCCATGATATCTATCTAGCTTGAAACCCATATGTAAAGTGAATTAACATATATAGTAGCTGATAAATGATTTTATAAATTAATGAAAGTCTTTAACTTGGACATCTTAAAAAAACTCTCTTATCTTAAAACTTACACAATCTGACAAGCCTATATTGCTAACTAAAGCCACTAGGACAAACCCTAACTGACCCAAACATAAGCAAAAATAAAATAACAAAATACTTGCATCACATAAAAGAAGTCTGAGTCCTCGGACTTTGAGGACTCACCAAAAGTATGGATGTAGGTGATAATGCCCGTAGTTAATCATGCTGCTGGAAATGAGAACAAAAAACCTACATTATAAGACAATATAGCACATAGACATATATGTGGGTCAGTTCCTCTAGAATTTTACTAAGTATGTGGGGGTGAATGCATAAGTAACACAATAACAGAATATATAAGTAAACTTTAATTGCTTCATGTTAAGTGCAAATCACTCACCTTGAGCTTGAATAAAATAAAAGACTACAAGATCATAAAATATGAATAAAATTGTATATGGGTGAACTTAGTGAACCATAACACTTAGTTTCTAAAGTCTTTACTTATATACTTTCTTATAGGAGATTCTTTTAACCGACATAAACTATAAGAGCTACGATGGAGTCCAACATCTTACCCACGTTGGGGAGAGCTGTTCTACCCTTTCCATCTGAATAGAACCTTATCTTAGGGGATTACTGAACTTCATCCATATTGGGGAAAAATCTTAACCTATGGTGGCTCGAAGTTTCTATTATTCTAGGATACACTCATCTGCATTCCCTTCTCAGTTCTAAATACTACTCCTAGAGTACTTATATGCTCATACTTATGAAATATACCCTAAAATAGCATTAGGGTTTATAAAATAAAAACCAGTTATGCTTCTCTTTAATTTAAATCATAATCAAGATGAACAATAGTAGATTCCATGTCTTATCTTTTGATCAAAATATCATGCTTTTCTCTAAATAATCTTATAACACATAACAATGGAACTTAAGAGCATAAACATCTTGTAAACTCAGTACTTGTACTTAGGACTTTGAACTTCATGCTTTAGTTCAAAGAAATTCATAACAAAACATCATGCTAACTAATCATCTTGAAATTTTTTCAACAATATCTTAGTCCAGATAATGAAATTCAAATCACAATATGAATCTTATGAGTTCAAACATGGATATTTGTAAATCTTGCTACTATTCGCGACTCAAGATTTAATTTTCTCATCAATCCAATCCCTATTTTTCTATTTCTTCAGATTGAATAAATCTCTTTACTTGTATGACATAGATGTCTCATATTTTCTCAAAAAAGTAATTTGATTAATGGGATTTGTTTTTTTTATGCTAAATCTTTTTGCTTTCCTTTTCCATTTGACTAGGTCAAGGCTACTGTAAGTACTTCTGATTTTAAGCACTTAAAGCTTTCAATCAGATGGTGGTATCATATTTTAAAAATATAGTTATTTGGGTGTGAATTCTATTTCAAAACAAGTAAATTTAATATAAAAATAATGCATTTTTGGCACAAGGATGAAAGAACAACCTTGTTCATAAACCCCACGTACATGTTATTTCTTGGCTTGTGAGGAGAGTTTGAACCTTAGGACCCGAAAGATGAATTTGATTAAGGAACTCTAATCTTCATGTTCTTGAAGATGGAAAGAGAGATGATATTGTAAATTTATTGAGGAATAGAGGAAAATAATGCCTTTTTGGGGTTATAGGTAATGGGTTGGAGTTATAAGGGGGAAAATGACTAAAACCCCCTTTAACAAAACATTACAAAATTTAGTCATCATTGCACGAGTCCACTATGTGACTCATATGGTGAGTGTACGACTAGGCCTATAAACTCGTAAGCTTGGTTGAAAAAATATGGTATACATTGATCAACATAGGAGTGGTAACGTACTACTCGTTACCTTTTTATACGACTTAGAAACAACCAAACATAACTTTGATAGAACCTTAGGCAGCCTATACTAAGGAACTCACGACTTTCTTTCATATGACTCATACCATTCTTGATGACTTATAGGGTCAACTCATAACTTGCAGAGAACTTACATCACCCTACACTGAAATGGGTACATATTACTAAATTGGACTCATATAAATTCTCTATGACTCAAGAGAAAGGGTTGTATGTTAGACAATGGCTTTCAGTCATAGGGTATTACAGTAAAAGGGTTGGATGTTTCTTTTCAGCTTGCTACGACATATATGGTAGTGTATATATCATTGTTTTAGAGTATTATGGATCATGCTTTGATCAATGATTTTATTCTCTGAGCATCTCAGAGAGCCATTAAGAAGGTACCCTATTTGGGTTAGTTTAGAGGACGCTTCTTTCACGGCAGAGATTTTGGAAGATTTCATAGGTATCATAGTATACCAATGTAAAAAGCCTAATTTATTTTAGGTAGTAGGTCTTCTAGTTTGATGATTTTAGGTTGTCATCCAAGTTCAGTCGTACCTCTTTTTTTGAGTTGGGCTACAACATTTGCTATGTGTGTGATGAGATTAGCCATTTGTTCAAGGACTCTTCCTAGTGTGTGTTTAAAGCTACTCCTATATTGACAATGAGAAGTAGAGGTTCTACTAGGGGTTCGAGAGGTAGTGGTAGTGGTGCCCATAGTGGTGGTTGAGGGACTATCTAATCGGGTGGTGATTATAGTTAGTGCTATGCTATACCTTCCAGGATTGAGGCAGAAGATTTTGATGTTGTCATCACATGTATTATCCTTGTTTGTTTCATATCTGCATTTGTGTTATTTGATCAAGAATCAACTTTTTCCTATCTGACGACATATTTTGCTTTGGGTTTTTATTCTGCTTGTGAGCCCCTTGACATGACTATACATGTATTTTTCCCTGCAGGAGACTCTTTAGTGGTCAATTGGGTGCAAAGATCTTGGGTTGTGACTTTTCTTTTGTGTGAGACCTTGGTAGACTTAATTGTATGATATATGGTAGTTTTTGACGTCAGCTTGGGTATAGGTTGGTTAGATCCTTATAATGTTGTATTATATTATTATGCTAAAATTGTGACCTTAGCTTCATCGGGTGTAGTGTGAATAGATTGGAATGGTGTGCTTTATTTGGGTCCCAAGAGAGTTATCTCATTTCATCTGGCTCGTTATTTGGTAGAGAGTGGCTACTTGTATTATTCAGCTCATATTCATGACACTAGTCTTCACCTCCTTTTTAGAGTTTATTTGTGTTGCTTGTGAGTTCATGGATGTTTTACCTATGAATATTCCTGGTATGCCTCTGGATCATGATATTGAGTTTTCCATTAATGTTGAGCCCAACACCAAGCCCATTTCTATTCCTCATTATAGGATGGCCCAACAGAGTTGAAAAAATCAAAATATTAGTTGCATGAGTTATTGGATACGGGATTTATACGACCTAATATATTGCCTTGGGGTACGTCTGTTGTATTTGTGAAAAAAATGATGGGTTTATATGTATGTGTATTGAATATCAATAGTTGAACAAAGTGACTGTTAAGAATAAGTATCCTCTTCCTCGTATTGATTATTTATTTTACCAGCTTTAGGGTGCTTTAGTGTTTTTTAAGATTTATTTGAGGTTCGGGTATCACCAGTTGAGGATTAGGGCTTTGATATTCTAAAGACAATTTTTTAGACTCGGTACATCATTATGAATTCATGGTCATGTCCTTTGGGTTGAACAATGCCCCGGATGCATTCATAGAGTTGATGGATTAGGTATTTCGACCATATCTCAACACTTTTTAATATAATATTTATAGATAATATCTTGGTTTATTCAAAAAGTGAGGCCGATCATGAGGAGCATTTGCGGATAGTGCCTTAAATATTGAAGAAGTATTCTAAGTGTTAGTTTTAGTGGAGTCTATCACTTTCTTGGGTCACGTGGTGAACATAGATGGTATTATATTCGAATTCAACAAAGATTGCATCTTTCGTGATTGGGCTAGACCTACTTGTCCTATTGAGATTGCAGTTTTGTTGGTTTAGCAAGTTGCTATAGGCATTTTCTTTAGGTTTTTTCTTTAGGTTTTTTCTTCTATTTTAGCATTATTTATAAAGTTGGCTAAGCAGAAGATTTCCTTTAAGTTGTTCAATGCTTGTGAGGAAAGTTTTCAAAAGCTCAAGGATTTGTTGACTTTATTTCCTATCTTGACCTTGCCTAAGAAGGATTTCGATTTTACCATTTTCTATGATTCTTGTGGTGTTGGGTTTGGTATTGTGTTGATGCAAGAGGGAAGGGTGATTGCCTATGATTCTTATCAATTGAAGCCTCGTGAAAGGAATTACCCTACCCATTATTTAAAGTTGGGTGTTGTTGTTTTTGCCTTGAAGTTATGGAGGCACTACTTGTATGGAGTCCGTTATGATATTTTTTCAGATCATTGTAGCCTTCAGTACTTCTTCACCCAGTGAGATCTTAATATAAGGTATCATTGTTGGGTTGATTTGCTTATGGATTATAAATATACGATTCTTTATCATCTAGGCAAGGTTAATATGGTTGCGGATGCCTTGAGCAAAAAGTCAACTAACATTGGTAGCTTGGAACATCTTTTGACTCAGGAGAGACCTTTGGCCTTGGAGGTTCAGTCTTTGGCTAACCTGATGGTTAGGCTTGACATTTCTGCACCTAGGTGTGTTTTGGCATTCATGGATACTTGGTCTTCCTTGTTGGATAAGATTCGGTCTCATTGGTTTGATGATATTAGGTTGGTGGTAATTCAGTATAAGGTGTTTAGTGGTAAGGCTAAGGAAGCATCACCTGATAAAAAAGGTGTATTAAGGATTGGTGGCCAAGTTTGTGTCCCGGAAGTGTGTGATTGGATTAGATTGATTTTAGGTGAGGCTCTCTGTTTTTGGTATTCCATTCATCCAAGAGTAACTAAGATGTACTGTGATTTGAGACATCATTACTAATGGGGTGGTATGATGAAAGATGTAGTGGATTTTGTAGCTTGTTACCTATGTTGCAAGAAGGTGAAGGTTTAGTATTTGAGACCTGTTGGTTTGATTCAGAGGTTACCCATTCCCAAATGGAAATGGGAATAGATTAATATGGACTTCGGATTGGGTTGCCTCATACTTCTCGGGGTTTTATCGAGTCTTGGTCATCATGGATCTGTTGACCAAATCTGCTTATCACATTTCAGTTCAATTTTTTTTTTTAATTTTGAGAGGGTGGACCATATCTATATTCATGAGATAGTTCATGTTCTCAGTGTGCCATAGTCTATCATTTTATATCGAGGTTTAGTGTTCACATCCCACTTTTGGAACACTTTTCAGGAATAGTTGGTTAGCCAGGATGATCTTAGTGCAACATTTCACCCCAGACTGTTGGTCAGTCGGAATGGACGAATTAAATTTTTGAGGATATGCTCCATACTTGCGTCATGGACTTTGGTGGATATTGGGAGCAATGTCTAGCCTTTGCAGAGTTTTCGTGTAATAATAGCTACCATTCCAGTATTGATATGACTCCGTTTGATGCGTTATATGGTAGGTGTTGTCGCTCTGTAGTTTGTTGGTTTTATGTTGGTTAGATTAAACCTCGAGGTACAGACTTTTCATGAGTCTTTGTATAGATTTTGAGTCATTCGGGATAGACTTCGAATGGATCAAAGAAGAAAAAAGTGTTATGCAGATCAAAGACTTCATGCCTTGTGATTTCATATGGATGATTTAGTATTCCTTCATGTGTCACTGATGTTGCCCAAAATAAATCTCTAATTGACTGATAAAGTGGTCTTGTCAAAATATAGTAACCCAACTATGTTGGGGTCGATCCCTCAAGTAGTACGTCAGAAATCTTGGTTGAACTTCTTGATATCACCCAACAAGGAGAAAAAGTAAAGGGGGGATTTGCTAAAGTAGTAAAAAGTAACAAGAACAGGATGCCTGTGGTTCTAATCAATCTATGAGAAACACTAGTCTTGCGTTCCCCCTAGATTCTGTCTTTGTAGATTTATCGTGCACTGTCGAACTATTCCAGTACTTTGCATACTGAATCTGACAAGTTATGTATCACACACCTCCTCTTGGCATACTTTGGAGAATTTCACTCATCTCCTCTTGATCTCAGAGTGTCTCCTTACTAACTCTGTCCTTGGACCCTAGTTTAAAATATCTTATCTCGCCCTCATGTTGATTAGATCAAAGTTAATCATGTTAAGTAGATAGTTCAGATAATCTTATTTCGACAATTAACTCAAAATCACTGTTGTGATCTGTTTTTCCCAATATCTGCCTCCATCTTGGATTTTTAGTGAATACAGGCAGGTTCCTAATGTTAGCCACCGTTAAGAAATTAATATGAATAAAGAAAGGAACAATGCAAGCAAGAATCTTTATCTAGAGTAACTTGGCACTTCTGCTACCTCATTAATCCGCTATGGTTCCCGTAACCCTAGATAAGGGTATTAGTCGCTCATAGTTGTAAGATAATTCAAGGAATTCATAGACAAAATTATAGAATCAATCTCACAATAATTAAAAAAGAAAACCCAGAGTCTCAAATTGAATAACAAACAAAAAATAAGAACACAAGAGTATATGGTGTGTAAACTTAACCACAAAGGGCATAAACTAGCCTCCAAGGGCCTATATCTGCATATCCTCAAAATAAAAGTAAAAAGGGTATTTATAGAATACAAGGATACCCTAGAAATCAAATCCTATAAATAAGAGGAAAACTTAACTAAGAGTACATAATAAGGACTAAAACCATGATACAAGTGTATTTAGGTTACACGGAAACACTAAGAAACAACTTCGGAACGATATGGGAAAATTGCATCGGTAGCTACCTACAGACCCAACTACGGGCCATAGGTGGAACCTATGCCTCTTAGGTGGATGCCCATCGGCATTAATCAAATGGTTGCCTTTGGAATTTTTGTTTCTGACACCTTCGAACCCACCTATGTCTCGTAGGTTGCACGTACGAGCCATAGGTTCCTTAGTAAGTAGTCATTTCTCATTTTTTCATTCTCTTTTCTTCGAGATAGCTTCCAACACCTAGTTTCTTTCAAAATCACTCCCAAAACACATCAAATGAAAAAAATAGCCTTAATTACATGCCTTTTCTTCAAGTTTAAGCATCATAAGTTCGATGAAACCATGGAACATCATGACCTTCAAGTTAGAATGTTGTATGTCCTCAGGTAACAAAACATAACAAAATAATACGATGATGCTTAACAATGAGAAAACTAAGACACCTATGGCGGTTAATCATCAAGTTTAGCTTAAGAACATTACCCCTTCCTTTTTCAACACATCAAAACTAACTAAGTGTATTAATGAAGATGAGCATGTGACACAAGGGAAGCTATGGCAATATACTAGCAATAAGAAACTATGCATATGTACAGTTTACACTACCCAAACAAGTAGTCCGTTAGCAACACAACCCATGAGCCCTTAGAAAAATAAATTCCCAATCCCTCAGAAGAAATCATGCATGTCAATGTGGGGACGTTTCAAGAGACACTCACACTCACAAGAGAAGTTCCAACAAAGTATATCAAATACCATAGGCTTGTGCTTATTTTCTTTTCCTTAGTGTTCAAATATTCAAGTTAGGACCACTATAGGACTTTACTTCGCTTGTAATGTAGACTTGGGGGATGGTATGTTACCTATGGGCATTTTTAGTTACTAATCCTCCTTGTCTCTACAATTACATTGGGGGTCCAGTTATCAACAAAATTTCTATTATTCTACCTTTTTATTCTTTTATCATAGTTCAGGTTTGATGTGGTTTCGTTTATTCTTCTTTTTCAATTTTTTCTTATCTTATTTTTTTGCTTTTTCTTTTTCTACCACACCCAACCCTACTTTATTTTCTCTTATTTATCCTTCTTCATACCCATTTCACATTACGTACACCTATGATAGCCAATCTTAACTTGGGCGATTTGCCTTTATTGAGGTGCACAATGTCCAAGGAGGTCAAGGACAAAATAGGTTCATTGTAAAACAAATGGGAAAATGAAAGGTGTAAAAAAAATAGCCTATAGGGCATATAATAGGGATCAAAGGATACTTATTAACACATGGAAGGACATTTAGGATAAAAGTAGACTAATATAAAAGAAGGACAATGATCCTTTCATAACCGACTATCCCACAACCTAGGATAGATGAACCAAGCAAGTTCTGGATTTAACATGTAAAGGAAACTAAGTAATATCTCACACACAAATGGAAGAAGGCCACATCACAAGCTACTACCTATCCGGTTCATCAATTCTTAGTTATGATAATCACGTCGCTAATCCTTATACCATAAGAATATTCACAATAGTCACATATATACACACATCACAGAGTTTAAAAATAAAATTTTAAAAGGGTATCATTTTTTTCAAAAATCAACAAAAAACATTTCAACAGCCCTAGATACTCATTTTTCTCTTATCAAACACAAAAAATCATGAAACAAAATAGAATACACCTAAACATTCCGACTCAAATAGGAACAAGATTGCGTGGAAAAGAAAAACGAGAACAAAAACCTAAGAGGACATCAAGATCAACAAGGATCACCACCCATAGCTTAAGACATGCATTGTCCCTAATGCATAGGGCCACTATGAAACAAGATATTTAGAAACATACCTATGGCACCATAGGTACAAAAATCCGATGTCAATCACACAAACCTATACAAAATAATAAAATACCTTGGGTTGCCTCCCAAGTCATACCTGGTTTAATGGTGCAGCAAAACATGGCAATGTTGGTTGTGCAGACTTTACCAAAAAACTCGTGGGTACCTTGATTACTAAGACTTCATCAAGGTAGCACAAAAGTTGGCCTCCAATTGTCTCTCTCTAATTTGAACTTATGAATTTCACCCCTAATTGCTTTTCTTATTCCTATTATGCTCAAGGGGTGGTGGTATAATAATAAGGACCCAGGAATAGATGAGGCATGTTTTCCTTCTTTCCACTTATGTTAGGAATGTAATTTTTTTCTTCTGGTTTAAAAAATTCATCAATATAGACTTATTTTCCCTCTATATTGAACTTTTCTTTGTGTTTGGATGGCTCGATTAAGATCAGGCTATCCAAACACAATATGGAAAAATGATTTGAATGAGGTCCAATATGCCCAACTCAAGAATTTCAGTCATATTTACATCCCCAAGAAAATCTATTATGCTCTCCTTAGAAGTGACACTATCCATAAGAGTATGAGCAATTATTGACTCCTCCAATTTTAGCTCATCAAATTGGCTTCTCAGAATTTTTTCATCTCACACCGCCCATAACTAAGTTGTTGGGCATTACACATAAAAAAATTACCATTCGAATCTACTTTTAAGCTGTGAATATCCAAGCAAAACCCATCAACTATTTCAATAAGTTTACAATCTTTGTTTGCAAGGTGTGTCAATGTTTCCATCGGGATCTCCTTCTGTTCCCACACTATATCTACCACACTTGTGCACTTACACACTATATAAATAGGATAAGGATCAATAATAAAAAACTCTTCTTTACTCCAAACATCCTTTGGCCAAGTGGTCACATCAAGAAGAGCAGGCGTACACTAGCGTATGCCCAAAGAAAATTGAAATAAAAAACCTTATAATTTTAACAGTTCCAATCAATCAATCTGCAATCATATTTTGCGGCATCGACACCAAAATTTTGATGTCGCTAAAACTACATCTGTAATTAAAGAATAAAGCAGCCGCTATAAAAATATAGAAATCCCACAAGGTTGGGGTCGATCCTACTGGGAATACGTCAAAAACTTGGTTAAACTTGTTGATATCATCAGGCATGGATGAAAAGTAAGGGGTTATGGTTGTACTCAATAGAATATGACCAGTGGGTTTGCGTTCCCCCTTGGTTCAAACTTTGTATATTTATCATGCTCGGGCGAACTATTCCCATACCTTTCATGTAGAATCTGACAATTTATGTATCATCAACTACCTCTTGGCGTAATTTCCTGAATTTCTCTTATCTCATGTTATTCTCAGAGGGTCACCATAATAATCCTTGCCTTGGACCCCAGTTTTAACTATCAACACTTGTTCTCAAGTTTATTTGATTAAAGTTAATTGTCTTAAGTATATAGTAAAGGTAAAATTATTTCAGCAATTAACTCTAAATCACTATTGTGATCTCCTTTTCCCAATATCTACGTCCCTCTCAAGTTCATAGTGAATAAATGTAGGATCCCAATATTTGCCACTGTTATGCAATCAATACAAATGAAGAAAACCATAATGCAAGAAAAAATCTTTATATAAAATGACATAGGACTCCCTCTACATTGTTAATCCTCCATGGTTATGACAACCATAGCTAAGGGTATTAGTCATTCATAGTTTTAATATAACTCATGGAATTCATAGACAAAATTACAGAATCAATCTTACAATAATGAAATAAGAAAACACAAAGTATCAAAATGAATAACAAACCAAAAACACGAACACAAGAGTATATGGTGCATAAACATATCCCTAAAGGGCAGAAACTAGCCTCCAAGGGCCTATATCAGGATATCCTCTAAATAAACATAAAAGCATACATATAGAATAAAAGGAAACCCTAGAAATCAAATCCTAAATAAAAGAAAAAAACATTTGGCTAAACTTAACATAATAAATACTATAAAAAACATTGTAGTGTATTTAGGTTAATGGAAGACCTAAGAAATAACATTAAAATTATCCCAAAAAATTGCATCAAAGTCCACCTACGGGTCGTTGGTGGCACCTATACCCCTTAGGTTGGGATCCATAGGTAGTCCTCAAATTTTGGCATCTGGAATTTTGTTTTTTGACACATACAAGCAATAAGTGCCTTATTAAGTAGTAATTTTTCATCTTTTCTTTTGATTTTCTTCAAATTAGCTTTAAACACCTAGTTTTCTTCAAAATCACTCTAAAAACACATCAAATCAAAAAATATCTTTAATTACATGCATATTCTCTAAGTTTAAGCATCGTAAGTTCCATAAATCCATGGCATATTAATTTCCCATAAAGGGTGTGATGATATTTGGGAAGAGGGGAAAGCTTTGCCCCAGGTATATTATGCTATTTGAAATTCCTTATACTATTGGTTAGGTGTCTTGAGAATTGTCTTAGTCCCCAGATTCATCTGTTGTTCATTCAGTTTTTCATGTTTCTATGCTTCAGTGTTACATTTAGTATGAGTCTTTGTCATTCATTGGGATTCGATTTAGTTAGATGACAGGTTGTCTTTTCAAAGAGCCCACCTCTATTTTAGACAGGATATTAGATGGTTATGTTTTAGATATATTCAAGTGGTTAATGTCCAGTGGAGTCATCGACTAGTAGAGAAGGATACGTAAGAGGTTGAGTCAGATATGGATAATAGTTATCCCTAGTTTTTTGTAGTCTCAAGTATTTCTCTTGCCTTTAGTATGAGGACGAACTAGGTTTTTAGTGGTGATGATGTAATGAATTGATTTTAGGTGATTTATGTGAAATATTTATTTCTATATGATTTGACTATTTTACCCCTCCCTATGAGTTCTTTGTTGTAATTCTAGGGTGTGGGGATGATTGGTTCTATTTTCAATGCATTTCGGTGTTGTTTATGTGAGATTGTGGGTTTTAATGGTTTTATTGGCTTATTAGTTTACATTGTTTGACATATTTTTATATGTGCATTAGATGATAAAATAGACTACGCCCGCAGATCCAAAATATTTATTTTGACCCTCTATTCAAAGAAAATTCAAATTGGGTTTTAGGGGTCAACTTAGTGAAAATGATGTTTGTTCAAAAACCGATTCATCATTGAGCTTGGATAATCAAATTTAGTGGGGTAGCATAGTTCATTTACCTACTCAAGATTTCAAATAAATCTCGAGGGGTCCGTAGAGTGATGCTTTTGTCTTCAGCTGGAGCACTAGCTTAAGTGATACTTTGGTCGCTTAAGAGACTTGGTCTAACAGCAAAATATCTCCTAAGTGACATCAGGTTCGCATAAGAGATCACTAAAGCAATGGCCTGGTCGTTTAAGTGACACTTAAATGTCAGACACCTATTGCCTAAACGACATTTAGGCTTCGTAAAAGATGAAGTAGGCATCACATAAGCAATGCCTAGTCACTTAAGGGATAGCCACTTATGTGATTAGATAGTCGCTTAACCTATGCCTGGGGAGTTTATTTTTCTTTTTTGAGTTTTCTAGATCATTTGTGAGACTTGGAGCTCTAGGATCTGGTTTTTGAGCAGTTTCCTCAATTTTTTAGCTTGGATAAGCTCCAAACTTCATTTTTGGCTTCTTTTCTATGATTTTTATCATTTAAACTTCGTAAAACTTAGATTTTAAAGGTGAAATTTGGGGATTTTGTCCTGGATGGTCTAAAAATAGTATTTCTTCAATTTACCACATTATTTTAACTAATTTTTACTTGGGCTTTATTATATGAGTCTTTTTAATCTTGCAAAAATGTTTTTGGATAACAAATTCCTGTTTTACGTTACTTTTTGAAAAACCTATTTTGGAGTTCTGGTTTGACCGCATTTCAAAATAGTCAATATATAATTGGTTTTCTTTTGATGCATAAATTCTATATTTGTATGTTTTAGTAAATTTAGGTCCGTTTGTAAGGGAAAGGCTCCATAAAGAAGGCTTTTCAAATCGATTTTTGGCATTCGAGGTATGTTATGGATTAACTTTCTTCAGATTTTACTAGGTAGTTAATATTGGTACAAAATCATATTAAGGGTATGGGAACCAATAAAGAAAATTGTTATATTATTTTGGTGTGCCTGTGTGGGGCCTTATATTATTGGAAATTGGTGGTTTTGGGATATTATTTGCTATGTGTGATAGTGTAGGGTCTTATATGATATTGTTGGCCTTGTGCATGTTAAATTCATTAAATCTTGTTTGATGAAAAAACCTAATGTTGTATCAATGGTAAGTTTTGGTAAATTTTACTCTATTAACTTATGGATTAAGTTAGATTTCATGGATGGTTTGAGTATTGAGTGAATTTTTGGCTCACATGGTTGTTATAGTTTTTTGATATGGAAATTCATTCTGGTTGGTTTTGAGCATTACATACTCATGTTATATACATTAATGAAACATTAGTACCGCCGTGGAAATACTGGAAACACTAGCTTTTTCTGAAAAAAGTGACATCTTTAAAACCCGATACCGATGGATGTTCCAGAGAGAAGATATAGAGATGGTATTAGTTATGGATTGTATATGGGTTGATGAACCCCCCATAGGTCATACCTTAGGAAGCATTAGCTCGATAGGTGTATACAAAGGTTGTTCGACGACCTCATGGGTCACATTATTATTATCATCATTATCATCTTTATTTCACTTCATTTATCGTTCTTATGTTGTTATTGTATTTCTATCTTTCACTTAAGATCTGTCTATTTTTTCTATCTTCCTATACTTTTATTTGATGTATATATATTTGTTCTTCTTTTTTCCTAATCATATTTTTTATATATGTACTTATTAGAATTGTTAGTGGAGATGATATGGGCTACCATTTAGGACATTTTCTGATTATAGGTACTATACCCATAGTGTGTATTTTGTATACTTAATTTTCTACTTTGCTCAGTCGGCCTATGATACCTACTAGTACAAGTGGACTGTACTCATTTGATGTAGATCCAGGTACGAGTGCACGTTATGGTAGTTGATTCAGGGGATACTTGAAGACCATTTGAGTTATTAGTTGATCTATGAATCTTGAGTTGGCTACGATCTTTTATCATCTAGACTATGTTTTTTTGTATTCAAAGATAGAGTTGCTCTTTTTTGTTTATCCTTTGTATTTTGACATCGAGTTGTATTAGTTAGTTCTTACAATATGAACACTAGATTTTGGTGTATTGTATGGCATCTTGACTATGTATTTCGACTTTTACTGTATATGTTTGGTTCGACTCCATTCCAGGATTCTTGCCTTGAGTTTGGTTTTATTTTCTCATTTCATATCAGTTTCAGTGACCAGCTTACTTGTCAAGGCTTGTTATGATCGGAGCCATCATGACCCTTGGTTTTGTGTCGTGATAATTGATTTGCGCTCATTGGTTAAGAAAAAACATCTATCTGCCTTAATAATTCTATGCACCATAGGTTTATTTAAATTTTTTCAAGGCATTATGCGACCTTGGTGCGAGTATTAAATTGATGCTACTTGCAATCTATAGGCAATTTGTATTGGGTACCCCCAAACCAATGATAATGCGCTATTGATGGCTAACTAATAGGTGGAGAATTTGATTTTCTTGTTGACTTTGTGATCTGGGAATGCAAAATTTATTTAATTATGAAGTTCCCATAATCTTTGGAAGACCATGTAAGACCCCTTCAAATTTGATCTTTTTTATTTATGATCCTCCTACATGCATAATGCTGATTTTTTACTTGAATTATATTTAAGGATGTTAAAATGGTGTTTTGAGAAAGTTTTGTATTTTTTTAGGTTATTTTGGGACCCTGAGGCAGTAAGCCTCCACGATAAAGTCGTGTCAAAGAGGTTAACCACCGCAATTAGCGAGGAATGGAGGCTAACTTCCGCGATGTTTGCGTGCCACGCTGATGCTTTAAATTCATCAAATTTTTTATTTTTTCACTTAGGGTGAGGGGATTTTGGTCTTTTCACCCCTTGTACAATCATTAAACATAAAATACACCCTTTTCTCATCAGTTTTAAGGATCAAAAGCTATTTTCTTCCTCTTTAACACTTAAACCAAGAAACTATAAGGGTTTTACAAGGTCTTCACAATTCAAGATCTAAATTCCAAATTATTTTCAATTTTCTAGGTATTTCAGGCATGCTTATCTTTCCCTAACTTTAATTTTACATTATGATATTAACTTGATGGATTTTCATATGATTTACTAGTGGATTTTGAAATTGGGTTGAGGGGTTTTGGTTGTTAGTGATTGAATTACTTGTCCTATGTTCTAAATTTATTGTCCATGATTTAAATTGATGTTTTGTGACTGAATTGGTGCATGGTATAAATGGATGGAATGGGGGACTTGGGATTCCCCAAGTTGGTGAAATTTTAGCTTTATAATTGCATTAACCTCAGCCCACTTTGTAAACTTTATTTTGTATATGGAAAATTGCATAGTTTAAATTGTTTGTTAACCCAATGTATTGCATTAAAGTATAAATGAATGAAAACTAGTTTTTGGATGGCCTTAGTTCCCTTGGTTTTGGATTTGAAATTGACCTTGGGACTCCAATTTTTTTATGTGGATTTTGTTTGGTATAATTTAATCTCGCTTAAAAGCATATTAGTATGACGATACCAAGTGGTAAATGCCTTATCGTGACTCTTGGGTTAATGGTTAGTTTATGTGGAAATTGTTTTAATTTGGGACTAAAGGGAATTGTGTAGCTTATCATGAAGGTGTAAGTCCCGGGGGGTGAACACTGCAACCCATATTTTCCTATATTGCGGGTCTATATGACTATGTGATTGGTGAACACATGATATAACGATATATATATATATATATATATTGGAATGACTATTTCATGGTTTCTTTAGCTTTCCTTTGGATTTTCCTCGATTCGTATGGCTAAACGAACACTAGGTCCTTTCAGTTGCGGAGTTGAACCCATATAGCCCATTTGTTCCTTTAAGATGGATCGAGCTACACAGTTCAGGTTAAATCTTTAAAATATCATGTTCCGGACCCTTGTCCCCATCCCAAAATCCTATGTATATGTATATGAATATGGTGTATATAGTTTAATACTAGATTTTGGTAATTGTATTATTTTATCCTTATTTTCTAAGTTACATTCTAATTTTTATCCCACAAATAGTCCCTTGATGCTAAATTGTTTTATGATGTAGGGTTCAAATGTTATTCTATTGTTCCTATGCAATGTTAGATGGTTGAGTACTTCTGTGTATTTTTTATGAAATGGTGAGCTTCCATATTTTGGAAGGTCAAGTCATTTCATGTTTTCGGTACTAATTAGTGTTTCACTTTTAATTTTTTTGGTCATAGTAGAGGGCATGTCCCGACTTAGTTGCTATTCTGGTTTTAGAGGATATTGTGGACAAGTATGTGTTGATGTTTGTTTTGACTATTACAACTTTCATTTGACTTATTTATCTTTTATTACTATCTTGATTGATGTCCGCTTTATAGTTATTATTATGATATTGAGGTTAGGCTAATGGGGTGGTCACCGATCTATGGTGGTCTTGAGAAATCTATCATAGAAAAAACCTAGTTTGGATCATTACAAGCTTTGTATTAGATCACGACTTAGGGTTGTTGGGTGTCCATAAAGTCGTGTTAAGTAGAGTCTCTTTTATGGGTGTGTAGTGTGCCACACTTATATCCCTTTCTTGTGTTCTATTTTGTGATATCCTGGCTTAGTCGTATTTCAGATCATGGATCGTTGAAGATTTGACGGTCGTAGAAACTCTGTTGTAAACTCTGTCCTAACTTAGGTGAATGTTGAGGGAATTTACTCTATTTATAAAGTACAGACCTGGTCTAGGGTCCGTACTTTTGATTATGCTTCCCTACGTAGAGTTCCACCAGTCCCTACTAGTCCGTCTCATGCTTTCCATGCTGGTGAAAATCATGCCTAATCATTTTATGAAGATATCCTTAATGCGGAGTTCCGTCAGTCTATTTATATTTTTACTCCGTTAGTGGCATCATAGTATCATCAGTCTAATCGTGTTGGCTCTTTTGCTCATTCATCTGAGGTCACTTATGTTAGCCAGTTTATAAGGTTTAATACCTTAATATTTATAGGCTCTAAGGTTGAGGAGGATCCTCAGTGGTTTATTAATGAGATAGAGAAGATTTTTAGTATGATGCATGATACTGATTCTAAAAGGTATAGAGTTTGCTGTATATCAACTTAAAAGTGGTAGGTTATTACGGGTACGAAGAGTGAGAGATTATAAGGGGTGATGATGTTGAATAGTCGATATAGGATAAGTTTTCAAGGGCCTTTCTAAATCATTTCTTTCCTCAGGAGTTGAGGGAAGTTTAGGCTGAAGAGTTTGTGAACTTGATGTAAAGATTGATGAGCTTTAAGGAGTATTCACTACAATTTCAGCAGTTGTCCTGTTATGCTCTGGAGTTAGTGGCTGATATAAGATACAAAATGAGGAAGTTGCTTTTGGATTGTCCCGTGATTTGGTATTAGAGTGTAAGGGTGAGATCTTTAATATTGATATGGATATCTTCAGGCATGTGGTTTATATGCAATAGGTGAAAGATGAGAAAAAGAAATAGGTAGAGATAGAAGAAAGGCAGAATAAGAAGTTTAGATATTTAGAGTAAGGTGCAAGTGTACAAAATAGTGGGAGAGGTGGTAGACAGTGGACTAAGAAGAAGAATTGGGGTAACTCATATTCGTCTGCCAGTGATCCTTATCCTAAGCATTTAGGTGATCATCGTTTTTAGATTACCAGTGGTCCTAAGGCATAGGGTTCCCAGTCTCAACCTATTGGAGCCCAGTCATCCCCACGTTACCCTCCTTGCTGATTTTATTAATAGCTTCACCGTGATTATTGTAATGATGGGAGGAACTAGTGTTTCAATTATGGTCAGCTTGGTCATCTGCAGAGAAATTTTCCTACAGCTAAAGTTTCTACTTGAGCTAACAAGGTTCCGATCGACTTTTCTTCAGCTCCTGTACCAAAGGGCACTACTTCTTGCACTGAATTGGTTGGAATCATCTCTATGCACTTGCTACTCATTAGGAATTTGACGCATCCCCAAATTTTATTACTGGTATATTACAAGTGTTTTCCTGTGATATTTATTATTTGCTTGATTCGGGTTTTACCCTATCTTATGTAAGACTATATGTGGTTGTGCATTTTTGTTTTGGTCATGAAAATATTTCCGACCAATTTTAAATTTCTACTTTGGTGGGTAGTTCTATAGTTGCTAGAAAAAATCTATAGGGGTTGTGTGATGTCTATCTTTCATAGGGATATATTGAATGATTTGATAGAGTTGGATATGGTGGATTTCCCTGTTATTTTGGTGATGGATTGGATTCATTCGTGCTATGCTTCTCTGGATTATAGGACCCAAAATATTAGTTTCCATTTTCCTAATGCACAAGTATTAGAATGGGAAGGGAGTTCCTTAGTACCCATAGGGATTTTTTCTCTTATCTTACATATTAGAAATGATTACAAAAGGGTATCTATATCATCTAGTTCGAATTAAGGATTCTAACTCTGAATGTCCATCTTAATAATCTATCTCTTTGGTTAATAAATTTCTTGAAGTATTTCTCGATGATCTTCTTGGAATTCCTCCCAATAGTGAAATAGACTTTGGGATTGATCTGCTACCGGATATTCATCTTATTTCCATTCCTCCTTATTGAATGGCTTCAGCCGAATTAAAGGAGCAAATGGAGAAATTGAAAGATCTTCTTGATAAAGGGTCCATTTGTCCTAGTTCTCTCTATGGCGTGCTCCTATGTTTTTTTATACAAAACAATGTAGGTCTCTTCGGATATGTTTAGACTATCGTCAGCTGAATAAGGTGACAGTGAAAAATAAGTACCATCTTTCTAAGATTGATGATCTATTCGATTAACTTCAGGGTGCTAGGTGTTTCTCTAATATTGATCTACATCCGGGCTATCATAGTTGAAAATTAGGGAGGTTGATGTTCCCAAGACTTCTTTTCGAACCCGTTATGGTAACTATGAGTTTTTACTTATGTCATATAGGTTGACTAATGCTCCAACTGTATTCATGGATATTATGAATTAGGTATTCAGTCATTCCTGGATTTTTTGTTATAGTCTTCATTAATTGACATCTTAGTGTACTCTAAGACTGTAGAGGATCATGCCAATCACATTCGAATTATGTTGCCGACTCTTAAGGACTAGAAATTATATGCCAAATTTTATAAGTGTGAGTTTGGGCTAAATACTATGAATTTTTTGGGGCATGTTGTTTCTTGTGAAGGTATCAAAATGGATCTACAAAAAGTTGAGGCAGTTAAAAGATGTCCTAGACCATGACTCCCACTGATATTAGGAGCATCTTAGGCTTGGCTACATATTATAGGAGATTTGTGTAGATTTTCTCATCTATTGTTTCTCCATATATGAAGTTAGCTTGTAAGAAGGTTAATTTTCTGTGGTCTGATGCTTGTGAGGGTATTTTTTTGAAGTTGAAGGACAAATTAACTTTTATACCAGTTTTGACCTGCCCGAGGATACTGATGGTTTCGTTGTGTTTTGTGATGCATCTCGTTTAGGACTTTTTAGTTTCTTGATGCACCATGGTATGGTTGTGGCCTATGATTCTACACAACTTAAGGTTCATGAATGGAAGTATCCAACTAACAACTTGGATTTGGTGACTATGGTTCTTTCTTTGTTGATCTGGTGCCATTATTTGTATGGATTGGATGTGGATATTTATTCAGACCATAAGATCTTTCACTATGTGTTTACATAGAAGTAGTAGAATCTCTGGCAGAGTTGGTGGCTTGATCTACTTAAAGCTTATGACACAAGCCTTCACTGCCATCCAAGTAAAGCTAGTTTTGTTGTTGATGCTCTTAGCTGGTTATCGATGCGGATGTTTTCCCATGTTTATGAGGAGAATAAGAATTGGTGAAGGACATTCATAGATTGACTAACTTAGGGGTTCATTTTTTTGACTCTAAGGATGCGGGAGTTATTGTGCAGGAAGAGGTCAAATCATCTCTTGGTTTTGAGGTAAAGGAGAAATAGACTTTGGATCCCATACTTACGCTGATTAAGGTTGATGTGGGTCAGACATAGGTTATGGCTTTTGAGATTGGGGGAGATGACATCATGATGTATCAAGGTGGCTATGTGCTCCTGATATTAATGGACTGTAGAAAAGGATTTTGACTGAGACTGATGATTCTAAATACATCATTCATATGAGTTCGACTAAGATATATCACAACTTGAAGGTGATCTACTTGTGGAATAATATGAAGAGATATATGGCAAACTTTGTGGCTAAATGTATGGTTTGTAAACAAGTTAAGGTTAAGCATTAAATCCCCAGTGTCATATCTCAAGAGATAGAGTTGGCTATGTAGAAGTAGGAAATGACTAATACGGATTTCATTATCGGTCTTCTGCTGTCTCGAAATCAGTATGATTTCATTTGGGTTATTGTAGATAGAATGACTAAGCTTACACTTCTTACCTATGAGGACTAACTACTCAGTATAGGATTATGCCAAGTTGTTCATTTAGGAGATATTGAAGCTGTATGGTGCACTGGTGTCCATTATTTTAGACTGAGGTAAACAATTTTCTTCTCACTTTCGACATTCATTTCAGAAAGGTTTGGGTCCTCAGGTGAAACTTACCACTGCTTTCCACCCTTAAATGAACTTACAAGTAAAACGTACTAATAAAACTTTGGAGGATATGCTAAGGGCCTGTGTGATTGATTTAAAAGGTAGTTGGGTTGACCACTAACCTCTGATTGAGTTTGCTTATGATAATAGTTATCACTCGAGCATCTAGATTGCCCCTTTTAAGGCACTTTATGGTAAGAGGTATAGATCTCCAATTAGGTTGTTTGAGGAAGGTGAGACTAGGTTATTTGAGAATTACATGGTTCACTAAGCCATAGAGAATGTAAAGGAGATTAGTGAAAGAATTAAGGCTATTCAAAGTCATCAAACGTCTTATGTGGATATGAGACTAAGGGAGTTGGAGTTTAAAATAAGAGATTGGGTATCCTTTATGGTGTCTCCTATGAAAGGAGTCATGAGGTTTGGGAAGAAAGGGAAGCTCCGTCCCCGTTATAGTTCTCCATTTAAGATTTTGAGATGGATTGGGATTGGCAGGTAGGAGTTATATTTGCCAGCATGTATAGCTTTGATTCATCCTACTTTTCATGTGTCCATGCTGAATAAGTGTGTGGGTGATCCTTCCTTTATAGTGCCTATTGAGGATGTTGTTGTTATGGATTCCTAGTCTTATTAGGAAGTCCCGATTTAAAATTGGAAAGGCTAGTTTTTAGTTAGAGGACAAAGGATATAGCCTCAGTGAAGGTTTTTTGGAGTTATCAAAAGATCAAAAAGGCTACATAGAAAGCTTAGGAGGATATGAAAGCCAAGTATCCGTTCTTGATCCCCTTGTTAGATGAGAGTGCATAAGGTATGAGTATCGTTTCCCTATTATCACAATTCAAATTTGTCATTTGATTCTTATGTATTCTTGTTATTCTTATGCTAAAAGTGTCATAATTCATCATTTAGGGACGAATGATCCTACGAAGGGTATAATATAAGACCCCTTATAATTTTGATCATTTTATTTTTGACCAACCCCTGTGGGTAATGTCAAATTTTTACTTTAATTATGTTTAGGGGTATTAAATGGGTGTTTTGGGAAAGTTTCAAACTTTGGAACCCCGACACAATAAGCATCTATAATAAGGTCGTGTCACGTAGGTTTGGGGTCATTTTGGTACCCCCAAGGAAATAAGCCTCCGCGATAAGGTCGTGTCACAGAGGTTAACCTCCACGATATAGGCGTGACATGGAGGTTAACCTTCGCAATATTGGCATGCCATGCCACTATTTTGAATTCATCCATTTTTTTTTCATTTGAGGTGAGGGTCGTTTTGTTTTTTTACTCCATGTAGGACCTTTAAACATAAAATACATCCTTTTTCCATCAGTTTTAGGGATCAAATACTATTCTCTTCCTCTTTAATACTTAGACGAAGAAATTTCAGGGGTTTCACTAAGGATTCACTATTCCAGCTCTGAACTCTGAGTTGTTTTTAGTTCCTTGTGTGTTTCAAGCATGTTTTTCTTTCCCTAACTTTAATTTTACATGATGTGATTAATTGAAATGAATTAATGTGATTTAGTTATGTGTTTTAAGATTGGGTTGAGGGATTATTGTTGTTACTAATTGAATTACTTGTCCCATGTTATTAGTTGATTGTTCTTCCTTTAAATTGATGTTTTTGAGATTGAATTCATGCATGGTATAAATGGTTAGAATAGGTGACGTGGCTTTCTATAAGTTGATGGAATTTTGGCTTGATAATTGTGTTAACCTCAACCCACTTTGTAAACTTGATTTTGAATATGAAAAATTGCATGGTTTAACATTTATTAACCCAATGCATTGCATTAAAGGATAAATGAATGAAAAATGGGTTTGGATGGCCTTGGTTTTGGATTTTAAATGGAACTTGGGTGTCCAATTTGGTTATGTGGATTTGGTTTGAGATAATTAATATATCTTACAAACATATTAGTATGACGATACCAAGTGGTATATGCCTTAATGAATGACTCATTGGTTAATGGTTGGTTTATGTGCATATTGTTTTAATTTGTTCTTAAAGAGAATTTTCTAGCTCACTGTATAGGTGTAATTTCGGAGGGGACGAACATTGGAAACCATATTTTCCAACATTACGGGTCTATATGACTGTGTTCTTGGGCACACTTGATATATATATGTATTTATTGAGAAAACTATAGCCTCGATGGATTTAGCTTTTGCGTAGTTTTTCCTTAATTTATACAACTAACATGCACTAGGACCTTTAAGGATGGGAGTTAAACCCATATAGCCCATAGGTACCTTTAGGATGGATCGAGATACACAGTTCAAGTTAAATATTTAAAGTCTCATGTTTATGACCCTTGTCCCTATGCTGACATCCTATATATGTGTATGAATGTGGTGCAAATGGTCTATGATTAGATTTTGGTAATTGCATTATTTTATCCTTATTCCCTAAGCCATATGCTAGTGCTTATCCCACTAATTGTCCCTGGATGCTACATCATTTCATGATGTAGGGTCCAAAGGAATTTCTGTTGCTCATGTGCAACGTTAGGTGGTTGAGTACTCTTGTGGATTTTCTATGACGTAGTGAGTTTCCATCTTTTATAAGGCTCAACGTTTGATGTTTTCTTACTGACTTAATATTTCACCTTGGATTCTTTTGGTTAAAGTTTGGGCCATGTCCCGACCTAGTTTCTATTTTGGGTTTAGAAGTTATTTTCATTTTTGACTCTTAGAACATTCATTTGACTTATTTATCTTTTATTACTATCTTGATTAGCTATCGCTTTATTTTCATTATTGTGCTCAAGAGGTTAGTCTAAGAGGATGGTCATCGGTACATGGTGGGATTGAGATACCCATCAATGCCAGGCCTTGGTTCGGATCCTGACAGACCATTCTAATAGTAGAGTTTTGGTCGATATAGAAAGATGAAAAATGAGGTTTAGATTGATTAGAGAACAAGTTTCTTTCAATGTATGTTAATGTTGTGGTACCTATTGAGGAGAGTTTTATAGTTATAACTTTAGTTATGGTTACGATGAATTTCAATGGTGATGACAACACAAATTATGATGATATAATGAAGGCCTTAATCGGTAAGAGGTATTATTCTTAAGCCCCAAAGATGTTGGAATTTTACTTGAAGAACAGTCTAACTTCTTAAACTAAGAATTCAATTATAGAACCACTTCGGTAGTAGCATCAAGTTTTGTTTAATCACTTTCACTATGTGTTTCTAGTAGAAGATAACACATTGATAGTCATGGCAGTTGTTTATTAGGTTGAGTGGTAGGTTGAGTCACTTGCGCTAGTGTTGAGATAGTTTAAAAAGGCAATTATGTGAACCATTGGCAAAATTATTGGAATCCCTCCACAGATATGTACTGATAAAATTCAGTTAGATGAAGACTTCATTCAAATATAGATCATCAAAACAAACTCAACCACTAATGTAAGAGGTGGTAAAGAAGGGGATTGTCATTTGGTTAGATTCAGGGGTAGTGTATCCTATTTTCGAAAGCAAATTGTTATGTCCTATGTAGTGTGTTACCAAGAAAAGAGGTGTGATTGTTGTGCCAAATTAGTAAACTTAGAGGATCCCACTTCGACAGTCATAGGCTTGTGTGTATAAATGTACTATAGTAAATTGAACTATAGAACACTTGGAGATTATTTTCTAATGTCATTCATGGACCAGATGTTTGACAAGATAGATGAAAGAGGTTGGGAATTTTCCTTGATAGGTATCCTAGGTAAAACCAAAATTTATTTAACCCCGAAGATCTTGAAAAGACTATATATACTTATCCTTATGCGATGTGTTCCTTCATGCACATAACATTTAGGTTAGGCAATGCACCTATCATTTTTCAGAGGTGTATAATGTTGATCTCTTCTAATATCGTGGAGGAGACCATGGATGATTTTTCAATGGTTGGCAATTCATTTTAAGAGTGCATATTTTGGCTTGTAAAAGTTCTTTAGTGGTGTGAAGAACCAATACTGTTTTGAACTCATAGACATGACACTTCATGGTAAAGAATGGAATTGTGTTGGTCATAAAATATCAAAAAAGCGTATCGAGGTTAATTGAGCTAAATTGAAGTCATTGCTAAGTTGACTCCACCTATCTCTGTAAAAGAGATTAAAAGTTTCCTTGTCCCTACATGTTTTTATCGGATATTTACTTAGGATTTCTCCAGAATCGCCAATCCTCTATGTATGTTGTTGGAGAAGGATTTGAAGTTCATGTCTAATAATGCTTATTTGAAGTCATTTGATTGCCTTAATATAAGTTAACTTTAATTCCCATCATTGTTACTCTAGATTGGTTCAAACTATTTGAGGTAGTGTATGATGCAAGATGTGTGGCGCTTGGTGATATTCATGGACAAAAATGAAGAAGTTCTTTCACCCAATCTACTATGGACTAAGGCGTTAAATGGGGTGTAACAAAATTACACAATGAGTAAGAGTTTCTCGTGGTTGTATACGTTGTTGAGAAATTTCAAACATACTTTCTTAGTGCAAGAGTTATAGTGTAAAATCATAATGTTTATCTAAGATACCTCATGGCTATGAATGATGCATAACCATGATTGATTATGGGTGCTCTTACTATAAGAGTTTTAACATAAAAGTTAGATATCAAAAGAGGTGTGAAAACCACGTGGTTGATTACATAGTCTAGACTTGAGGATGAGAGAATAGTAACAAATGATATAGAGATTGAAGATTCCTTCCTAGATGAAAAGGTGTTAGCTACCTCTTTTGATCTCAACCCTTGGTTTTCTGATTTTTCTAACTATCTAGTGAGCTATGTGGTGTCGGAAGACCGAAACTTTCATCAAAGGAAAATATTTTTGCATGATGTAAATTATTACTTTTGAGATAAGCCATACATATTTATGCTCAGTGTTTTTGATTTGATAGGTAAATATGTTCCTGAGGTAGAGATGTTAAACATCCATGAGGCATGTTACTCATCCCTTGTGGGAAGACATCATGGTGGAGCGCATACAAGTCAAAAAAGTATTGTAGTGTAGTATTACTGTACATGATCCACCAATATTCAATGATGGCATGTGATTAATTCCAATGTTAGGGAGCCATATCTCAAAGGCATGAGTTCCTATGACGCCAGTACTTGAGGTTGAATTATTTGATGTATGGAGCATAGACTTTATGGGTCCTTTCATAAGCTATTATGGCAATAAATACATATTAGTGATAGTGGACTATGTGTCAATATGGGTGGAAGCAGTAGCACTACTGGAAAATGAGGGTAAGAGAGTAATTTCATTCCTAAAAATGAACATCTTAACAAGGTTTAGTACTTCAAGGGAAAACATCAGTGACAGGGGTTTGTACTTCTACACTAAAGTATTTTATACTTTCCTAAAAAGTCTGTAGTTACTCAACACGAAGTGTCTTTCCCTTATCATCCGTAAACCATTTGTGAAGGGAAGGTATCAACTAGAAAAAATTGTTCTTTCCAAGATAGTGAGCTCCAACCTAACTAATTAGGCTAAAAATCATGATGATTCCCTATGAGTGTATATGAATGCATTTAAGAAACCAATCGGTATGTTAGCATGCCAACTAGTTTTTTTAAAATCATATTAATTGGGAGTCGAGCTTGAGCACAAAGACTTATGGTCTATTATGAAGCTCAACCTTAGTTGGAGAAACACTACAAATTTGAGATTTGAACAACTTAATGTAGTGGATGAGTTTCGATTGAGATCATATAAGAAGGAAATACTCTATATAGAAAAGATAAATATGTACTATGATTAGAGGATTGAAAAGAAAGAACTTAGTCGTGGGACCTAGTATTTTTTGTTCAACTCAAGGCTTCAGTTGTTTCTGGGAAAACTTAAGCCTAATTGTTCTGGTCCATTTACTGTAACACAAGTGTTCCCTTCTTGAGTTGTGGAGTTTCAAAATAAAAAAGAGGAATGTTTCAAAGTGAATAGGAAGTTCATGAAATAGTACATTAAAGTACTTGAGAAGGTAAACCTATTGGAAATAATGTACTTGTTGAAATCTTAGTACTCCAGGTACCAAAGTCATGCCGTGATGTTAAATTAGGCGCTGAAAGGAAACCCCTGATTGTTGTTTGTAAACTTGTTTTTTCACTAAGTTGCATATTTTTGAGGTCGTTGCATAAGAATTAAAAGTGAGGCTTCAAATTAGATAGAAGAGACGGCTAAAATGATGGTATGCCAGTTTGTTAGAAGCCTATCGGCCCAATTATCACTCCTGACTACCAATAGAATTTGGTTCTAAATAAAGGCAATGGCAAAGCCATAGCCATCAGGCACGTGATGGCCAGTCAAACCTTAACCTTCATTTGTTAATTGAAATAGGTTACATATTGGACTGACATGATGGTTCTCGTGATGGACCGTCAAGATGGTGATGAATCTTCACCCTAATTGACCCTTGTTGATAAACGATCCAACATTCTAAATAAGGATGACGTTTACATGATGGACAGTTGAGCACTATGAAGTATCATTTACTTAAAAATTTCCATTTATGTTTTTTTATTTTTATTAGTAACTTGACCAAACCTTCAGCCAATCATAATCTAACATATTACTGACCTACCTAATCAACTTTGACCCAAACCCAACCCATAATCAAAATCAACTAAACCTAATAAAATATTGGCCCAAACCCTAGGGGAAATTATTGGCACCATTTCATGCTTTTTGATACCTTTTCTTTTCCACTTACAACTTCCATCACCCACAATCAAAATAACCTCTTCTCTATCATAACTTCCATCCTCTCCTCCTTATAACTCTCACTCATTTCAATTACAATCTTTTACTTTTTGTATTTGTGGTAAATCAAGTGTTAGCTAAAAATTTCATTTTTGTCTTCTAATTTTATCTATTAAGGTATGTTTCTCTTGTATTATGTAAATTATGTACTTGGTAATTTTTTTATTAGATTATGTGTTAATGGTAAGTAAGTTTAATCAATGAGTTAGAAGAAAACATGATTTTTAAATTTTGGAAACAAAATTTAAATGAATTTTTTTCCCACCAACTCATATTAACGTTATGGACTGTTAACAAAAGAGTGATGTTTGAGTAACCCTAACTTGAATAGTAATATTATGAATGTTTTATCATACAATGAGACTATAACTTTGTATGAGTTTGTGAACTTATTGGTGTAGTAAAAATTTAAACTATTTGAATTTTGTTGGCATCCATACACTTGGATTAAAGTTTTTCTAGACAATAGGTGAGTCAGTGGACCATATGGATCTTCAACTCACCCATCAAATTTTTATAAGAAGAAGTTTATTACTAGATAAGTGTGATGTCTTTGATGGTATATCATCAACTTCCTAATTAACCATCATCACCACCCCAAAGTTTGATCTTACACACTGTTAAAGAATAATGATTTGGGTGATAGGCTGTCACCCTCTTGATGAACCATCATACCTAACCAGCATATGTGAAAAATATTAAGTTGTTGCAATCTCATTTGATGCTTGAATATTTTTTATTGCCTTGATGATTTTCCTTGAAAACTACTTATGGTTCCTACTTAACATTCAAATTAAGGTAGAGGACAAAAAAAATTAAAAGGGGCACCCCAACCTGACAACTCAAGGATAAAAATTTGAAATCTGAGAATGAGGTTGAGGATAACCTAGCCTACTATACTCTAAAAAAGAATAGACAATAAGTTACTACTCCCAGTCTTATGAAGGAGAAGAGTCTTTGGATAGTGAGTCTAGAATGGAAGATCCAAGATCTTATGCTAATGATGAGAGTGGCACTGATGCCACTGATATCCTAGAGAAGGACCCTAAGATTATTAGGCATCAAGTAATTATAATAAAATATTCAGGGTTATGAGGCAGTACTCACTGGCAAGCGAAGGGATCAGATAGATATTTTCTAGAAGGCCTCTCGACAATAGGCAAGGGTAAAATAAATAGTTGCATTAATGATAAAGCATGGATTGTCTCATCAAATGTTTTAGAGTACCCTGATATTTAAAAATGGTTCAATCACAATGTCTTGGGATGGATTATCATAGAATTGAAGAACTATTATCCTAATATACTTTAGGGTTCTTATATAAATTATGTTTCCACTCTTGACAATAACTGTAAGAAGCGCTAGAAACCACCTGATACACTAAATAGAGTTTAGGTCCATGGATTTCTTATAGATATATTTGATTAGATGATCAACTAATTTATGTACGGAACTACTTATGTACAACCAAAGAGCCCTCCAAATTTTTATCGTAGAATGCATGATAGGTTCAATTAGAGTGCATGGTTTGCATAAGTTTAGATTGATGTCCTGCTATTATGGTTGATAAATTTTAGCAAAATAATCAATGAGCCTACATTGATCTTCATAATAATGTATTAGTGAGATATAGTATGACTCTGCTTTGTTCTTATTAGAGGGGAAAATAAACTGAGCAGGGATAAAATAGTCATGGGGACCACTTTGAAAGGCTTCAAACTAAACTTCGATATCATTATAACATATGAATTAAGGATTGGCTCATTAAATCTTACTACTTCATTAACATTCCTATGCCATGCGACTAGGTTGTATGAAGAAGATCAAGTTCTCATGTTGGATAGGATAGACGATGAATTGATAGTGGTAAGAATAAAGATTTTAAAGAGACTTAAGAAGAGATGAAGAAGGAGTTATAAGTACACAAGATTCAAGTGTTTGGATTCGGTAATCAGACTGGGGAGAGCCTCTATCTTCTATCAAGGGATCAAGAAGAACTATAGGTATGTACTTATCCATCCCATCAATTCTTGCTACTACCTTAGAACTTTCTATAGATGTTGTCGATGGATCCACCCCATCTATTAATTTTGCTAATACTATATCTGCTATGACCTAGAACTCACCATATCTATTTACTCTGTATAACTTCATGAGATGGGTAAGATATTCAAGAAGTTAAGAATCAATTAAAACTATTTGTATAGCAACAATAAATATTGGTAGATCAAGCCATTTTGTCATCATTATACTATTAAGAGCCTTTATGGTCGAATTAATGACATGGAAGAGAGGATGAATGAGAGGTTGAAGGATTTTATTGTGCCTAGTTTGGCTAAGTTATCTTCTAAATTACAAAAAGTTACAAGCTTACATTATTGATTTGCAAAATATACCTACCCTGGTGTTCTTGACCCCTACCATTGATGATTTGGTGAAGAAAGAGCCTCTCATTGACTTGTTAGGTAGACCTCCCAAAGCTAAGGGAAATATGGTGTGTGAAGAAAAGAATATGTTTTGGAGAAAAATAAAAAGGAAAAGAGGAAGGAAAGAGTGACCTAAATAATGACCCAAAATATATATGGAGGTAAAATACAAAATAGAGGTTGAGGTGAGGGCTCATGTTGTTGTATCTACACCTATAAGGGACCTAAGGTCAATTACCAATGCGATTGTGTAAATATGAGTGTGAAGTATTCCATTCCACTAACTATTACTCCTTATAATACTTTTAGTGTGTCAGTCACTGCTGGCACCATGATTGATGATTTTAGGGCAGCCATATGTACTCCACTCTATTTTGTTTTTTGTAGACCCATGTGCCTAGTGTTACATCAGTATGTCCCATATCTAGCACTTTATTTTCCTAATATGCGTTGGGGACAATGCATGCTTTTTGATGGGTGTGGGGTACCTATGGGTTTGTCTCACCACATACGGATTTTTTTATTGTATTTTATTTTCCATGGGTATTTTATAGAGTAAAATTGGCATGTTTAGAATTTTATGTATGTTGTGTTTTTATTGTTATATTTTTAAAACAAAAATAGGAAAATATTGTGCAGTCTATCACACTAACCTATTTTAAAAAAATGGAGACCTCTCTAAATTTTGAGTTGCATACTTATTTGTTTTGATATATTGATCATTATATATATCATTTCATAAGATAAGATGTATGGATGTGAAAATTATTGCTTATGCAAGGGCATAAACTTTATTGTTAGTGGTTGATAGTGTAAGTCTGTGCGATGTATGCTTGACTTGTATTTATATTGTTCTTAATCTACAGGTGAAGTCTAAAACTTGTCAGGTTAGTCTTTCTTATGTCATAGTTAGTGGGTTAGAAAAGGATCACCAACCAGTGTTTATGCGATTTAACTCGGCCTAAATGACCATCCAAAAAATGTAAATAGTCCCTTGATCCTTGATTTTGAGCCTAGTTTACACTTTTATTCATTAACCTATTCATCTTCCCAATTTACACTTATGATTCAACCATAAAAATGCATATGTTCTTAAGTAGCTTTTGTTGAATTTGATGGATTTTATGCCTCATATGTAGGAAAATGTGTAAAGGCATGAAAAAGTATAAATTATACTGAAAAGAGGGAATTGACGGGTCACTTAACGAGCCGCCGACCCTGTGATAGACCATTCACTAGACCGTGGGGATAAAGTAGTGTATGAATCCAAGTGACGGTAGGTTGAAAACCAAGTTGATAAACTATCAACCATCAAACAATTCGTCACTCAAAGAATAGGTTCAACCTATAGATAAAGGTGAAGGACCTTAAGTGACAAAGTAGTTTATGGACTGTGATTGACTTGATGGACCATCGCTAGACCGTCAGACTTAATAGATTAAATGAGATCTATGCTGGATAATGAAAATGACACACAACTGATAGATCAGATCTTTATTGGATTTAGGTGACGGTTAAGGAAATATGCAATCACACAATAGATGGACTGTCAACTTAACTATTAGATTTGAGGCGGTGTTTTTATTGAATTTTATTAGATTACCCTAAATTATATGTAGCTACTGTTATGGTTTATTTTACTTTTCTCCTATTTTGGAGATAAAATAGATGTATTCTTACATTAATTTTCGAATTTTAGAGATTTAATTGGGATTTTGAATACAATTGAGTTCTTATGATTCCATTTGTGTAATTTTAGTCTTATCTTATCATTCTGATGGCTTCAGATCCTAAAGTTGTGTTTAGCTAAAACTCACAACTATGGTTGTGGGAGCCATAGTGAATTGACATCTTTAAGGTTAATAATGGTTTAGATTTGCAAAGTATTATTTCTTATATCATTGAATCTTTCATCTTGTATGACTTCTAATGGTTGAAAATGTTAGAACCCACTTTAGGTCTAACATTCATAATAAAAGAAGTTAAAGCTATGAAAAGAGTTAATAACAAGAATTTGAAGTTTCTAACCCTCGTCTAACAGTTAATGTAGTAATAAGATTGACCAACTTGGGTTTGTTATCGTATTTTGAATTTTAATCACTCATAGTCTAAGAGGATTTGAGAGAACATCATATACGTAGGTTGATAAACATTTGCATGAATTATTGTTAGATTTGACAGTATAGCTTTAGAAAAGTCAACCATCGTTAGTGACCCGTTTGTGTTATGAAACAAATTAATCTCTTTCTCTTATTTGAATTCATTTTTCTAAAACATTATATTGTTTTACTTACTCAATATTTAAAATGAAAAACTATCATCTTACAAAATCCCTTTTTATGTAAATAATTATCTAATAGTGAAATAACCACATAAAGCTTAACTTTAACCTTAATCCCTATGGGATCCGACCCTAACCTAATTAAATTGTATATTTGATAGATGACACTTTATACTTCAATTTAAAGGTGTAATTTGAGCGTATCTAATACTTTAGGATTTTTCCTTGGCAGTGTTTAGATACAAAAAGGAAAGGAAATAGGTTTTGCCTCAAGGCAGTTGAAAACCCATAAGGAAAAGTACCCCACTCATGACTTCAAGTTTGAGGATTTAGTGTTTGTATTGAAATTATAGCGGCATTACATGTATAGTGTTCATTGTGAGGTTCTAACCAATCACCACAACCTTCAGTTTATTTTTAGCTAGAAGGATTTGAGTTTGAGATACCTCATATGGTGGGAGTTGTTGAAACAATATAGTGGCAGAATCCTTAAGTAGAAAGGGATTAATAGTGTCTAGTCTTGGTTTGTTGGTAGCTTATGTCCCCTAAATTAAAAATCCAAAAGAAGTACAAAAAGGTCTTTGTACCAAATATAGAACCCAACGAGGTCGGGGTCGATCCAACAAGGAATAGGCTGAAATCTCAATCAACTTGGTTTTCTAAACAATCGGTATGTAATTTCCAGTAAATAGGGTGTTTTGGAATTTTGATTCCAACAAGTAATATTTGGTAATTTAATCAAGTTTGTAATCAATGAATGAGATGAACAAGGACTATATTCCCCATAACTTCATAACTTTATTAGTTCTATACACTAATGATCTCTACTGGTGCTTGTCCTATAGAATAGATGGGTTATGTTTATTCACACTAGTGATATCTCCCGGTTCTTGTCATACATAATAGATAGGTTATATTCCTCTAAGTAAATTTATACCCCTATTACATGACTACCTCAATAATGTTTTATCATCTAATGAGTTTTGCATGACAAACCCCTATCTTGGATCTCAAACTAGTTATTGTGATTTACTAGCTCAAGCCATTAAATGGAGGTTGATAGCTCCAAGTCTCATTATTATTACCCTTTACCATCAATTACCCATTCTTTTATTTTGAGTAAATATTAGGTGAATTGAAATGTAGGCCTTTGTTAGAAATCAATCAAAGAAAAGAGAACAATAATACATATCAAACAACCTATGAGAATCACCTTGTAATTTGACCCTAATTCGTTAATCGTCATGGTTCCCACAACCCTAGTTGTGATTTTTAGATTCTCATGATATTAAGAAAGCAAGAATAATCCTAGTAGGAAAAAAATATTAATTCACTTTTAAAGTAAAAGATAAAAACCATGAATCTCAACTATTAATTAAACCCTCAAAATCAATGTTTACAACTCTCAAGAACAAATATATTATTCAAAATTAGTATTAGACGTAAACTAAAAAATAATACCTAATAGGAGTATTTATATCCATAAAAGAATCTTGTCTTGAATAAAATAGGATAGAAAGGTCGACAATGATGACAACTCTAGCGATGATATGTAGGGTCTTCCTTTGACTCATCCTACGTCTATGTGCTTTCCTTGTCTTCTTATGCGTCTAGAGATGCCTTGTATAGTCACCCAATGACTTGTTAAGTGACTAGTCGCCACTGAGTCCACTTTTTCAACAGTTAAATATTTGTCCAATTATACTTAGGACAACTCTAGGTGATGACTCATAGCCATTAATGATGGTTCGTAGGTTGTAGTCTTTGCCACTAGGTCTAATTTGAATAATTCACTCAAGACAGGTCATGATATAACCTGTCCCATCTCCTGGTGGCTAATACCCTACAATTGTAGCCGACTTCTAAGTTTAGATCTTCAAGACCCTTTTTCCTGCAAAACTATCACAAATTCTGCGTATAACTCATAGCATGACCCAATGAGTCGTAACCAAGACTCATGTGCCAACACTAAAAGATTTTTTTCATTCTTTTTCCTTTAATCTATTTCAAACCCTATTTTCCTATAAAACTATCACAAACATATCTTATCCATATAAATATGCCTTTGACTTAGTATATTTTATTAATTTTAAGGATCAAATTTTTTTTCAAACCACGACACAACAACATCTCAACTTTAAACATTCGAATTTTCTCAAAAAAATAAAACAACACGTCCATTTTGACATTTAAATACGAGAAACATAAGGGACCTACAATACTCAATGTAAATCCTTTTAGCATAAAATTTCAGCCCCCTCTTATACAAGAATTTGAAAACCATTGTGTGTACATATATAACCCATTACTATAACTCAAAGAAAGCAAGTGATGGCATCAGATTATAAACAAATAATCACGCACATATTCAAATAGCATTTACCCAAAAAAGTAGCAACCAACAATGTAACCCTTGTGCCCTCTAATTAGTTCTCAACTATCCCATAGTTAGATATAGGATTATCACTGTTAATAAATCTTAACTCACATTAATGTTGAATCCTCAAGGAGGGAGTCTAGTCCTTAAGACCTATAGGCTTTGGTAGCGACTAAGTGTATGCCTGTAGAGTATGGAAGTGATTATTTTTTCATATTCTTTAATCCAAATAAAATGAAACTCCAACTTAGGGCGACATGTTTGGATTAGATTTCAATATAGGATAAGTCTTTGTAATATGTCTTCGTAGGGGTAAATAATATAGGGGTTATGATAATTGAATGCAAATTTTAGTCATCAACTGCATGGGTAGGCTTGGTAGAGGTTTGTTGAGGCTAATATTTCAATCAAACCTCAATATTATCATCCATGAATCCTTTTGAATACTTATGGATGTGGCAAGCATAACCACCTATTACCTTAATTGGGCATCCTTATTTCTAGGAAAATCCCCAAGAATATAACTAGCCTTTAATCTAGCCTTATCTCTAAGACTGTGAGAAAAGAATGAACTATATCGGTTATTGTTCACTATTGCCTTGACACCCATATCCCTCTTTCATGGATGATTTAGGATCCCTAAAGTTTACTCACATCTTTCTTTCAAGAATGATGTGAACTTTTGAGATTTAGGGTTTTCACCAACAAACCCATTTTGGGAATTTAGGGTTTTCACCCACAAATTCCAACTACATCAAACAAGAAATAGTGAAACCCACAATCAATGACTAAGAATCTACACTAAAAAATCATAACCCACATATATTTTCACCCTTGTTCAATAAAACCAAAGATAAATTACTTGGCTACTCATTTAGTTAGGAAAGAGTAATATACCGAATTGGCTGTTCAATGCTTCCATTAAAACTTTAAATTAGGAATAATCCAATTTGAAACTTCTATTGCAACCAAAACTAATTTGAAGATTAACCAAAATAATTTCCCCAATATAGTAGTTTTTTCAAAGTCTCCAATTGCAAATTCAGAATTCAATAATAATCCAATTTATGGGATTTTTGCCCCTTTTAGATTTGGGACCAACTATGTGAAATTTTATTTATGCCCCTGGGCTATAAACCCACGTCACCACTATCATTAAATCTTACCCACAATCATGGTCATCGCGATTACCTTCAAATAATTGTGACTATTGGATATGACCTTGCTTGACTGGATACGATCGCGACCCTCAGACCGCAATTGTGGTAACTGATCCCAATTCCTACTTAAGGTCTTCAAGGTGCACTTCTCTTCGCTATTTTATCCCTTTAAAGCTAAATTCCACATCATTGCTATTCATCACCTGTAAACCTGCAACACGTGGAAATTAGTGCATTTAACGAAAAAAATTATCCCATTCACATCTCTAAGTCATACTAGTGTGCATGAATTTAAATGTTAATGAGTGGTAAATTCACCATTCATCAACACACACAACTTGAATCTTTGCTTATCCTCAAGAGTCACTACTTCTTAATCAATGACACAATGAAAAATTTAAGAACGTTTATACAACCTAATGATCACAATGACTTAGAACTTGATTTCTACCACATGTAGCTCTCCACATGGGCAAATCTATTCTCATGACTCCCATCAACATAAAACACAATTTTAAGTATTATACCCCATAAAAGTCTTAGCTTATTTCAACTCTCAGTTGCAAGCATAAGGGGTCTAATGCTTAGAAATTAGCCTATATGTTGGGACATAGTCATTTCCCAGGCCCCTAAAGTTTTATAATTTTGCTTTTGGCCTTACCGACCTTGGAAGGTTGATTTTTGAGTTATTTCATGATCGAGGTAGTTAAAAGAACGTCTCGAGCGAGTTTCAAAATTTTTGGACGAGCACAATGGCATGTTTAGAGAACCAAGGAAGTAGCACCATTGGGATTAGACCGCGATGCACCCCCAGTTCACTGCTCCAGATCCCGCGCCGTGCCCCCTAGTTCACCACTTCAGAGCCTGACCGCCTGCTCCCTCCGGTACTCCAGAGCCTGCGTCGCCCTTTTCCCTTATTGTCAAGATTTTTTTCCTCGTCATTTAAGGGTATTTTTTTCATTTCCCCATAACCCAACTCGTCCATAACACAAAATTTAGGTTCCCAAAGTGCATTATTTTCTTTTTTTATCACAGCTTCAGTCAAAAGAAATATCCCTTTCTTCATGAATAAACCATAATTCTTTCACAAGCAATCAAGGAATTCTAGGTTTAAACCTTAAGAAATTCCCATGAATTTTCACAAATTCATATAGTGAAGTATGTGTGATGTCCATCCATGGGTTTCTGTCACCGATGGAGTCCAAGAACCCTTTTTGGTGATTTAAATAATGAGATTTAAATGTTCAAGTTGAACTAATTCCATGAATATCTTCTGAATTCAATTTAAAGTTATGGTTATATTTATTTTCAAGTAGGATGAACTTTATCATGTTTAAGTTTTGGAATTTCCATGTCATGTTCAATTGATTTTAGGATGAATCCTCAAGTTATGAGCTTAGCCATAAAATCCTATTGTTTCCTCATGTTAAAGATATACTCATGTTTAAGTGTATGATTTTTACCTATTTTGATGAGATGCCATGTTTGGATCTTTGAGCCATAATCACATATTACTGTATTTCAAATTTGATATTATATACTCATGTTGATTAAGTGCTGGTGGGTTATGAACACTTAATGCCTATGCGTTTTACATGAAATTAGTTCAAATTATGGAATATTGGTTAGATGATACCTCCCACAGTCTCAATACATTATTCAATTTAGTTTCAGCCAAGGTTTGCCTCACTGAAGAATATAAATTCTTAGTTATTCAACTATCAGATTCAGTCTTTCAGTTTATAGATTCTTTTAGATATATGTTTATGCCATGTCCTGTATTCTCAGATGTTACAGCTTTCATGCATTCATGTTTAGTTACCTCATGCTATTCAGTTAGTCCTTATTTCATATGCACAGTACCCCATTATATTAGTCAGTCCTCATCTCATATACCAGTACATTCAATGTATTTACTGCATACTCTTCTATGCACTATGATGTCTTATATCATAGGTTCATACGCATAGTTTCCTATTCATAGTTAGACAACTTAGGGTAATCCAATAGTTGTAGTGGTTAGTCCTCATCCATAGAGTACATGTTATTATTATTTAGTTATTTAAATAATTTATTCTATTTGGTCAGTCTGAGTTAGTTGGGGGTCTGTCCCATTAACTCCTCAGTTAGTTTAGCAGCTTTCAGACATTTAGAAAATCAGTTAAGCAGTCAGTCAATTGTTTTTGTATTACTAGACATTTTGGTTAAGCAGTTGATTTCAAGTATTTTATCAGTTGTTAGGACATACTTTGATGTATTTTGCGGTATTCAAAAGAAGGATGAAATTGTAAAAAATACTGATGGGAAGTAGACATTCAATACAATGTCAGTTTATTTTCTGCTCATGTATTTTCTTACTATCTATACAGTTCTCACAGTAGGTACCAGCTCATGGGTTAGCTTGGGGTCACTTGTGACTGTAAGCACCGTTGTTGAGACTTCAGGGTACCCTCGGGTTATGAAAAAACTTGGTATCAGAGCCCAGAGTTTTTAAAAGTGTCCTAGGGAGTCTGAAAGCTACGTTAAGTAGAGTCTTGTGCATGGGTTTAAATTGCACCACATTTATAGACAGGAGGCTGTAAGATGTTTTGGGAAAAGTTTCCTTTCTTTCAGTATTCAGGTCAAATAAAATGTCTCAAGCTCTACCTAGACTCTCTTTCTAACTCATCCTTTATTTTGTTTACAAACAATGCCTCTTAAAAGAAACAACGGAAGAAGGAATAGGAACAAACCCATATCACTGCCTTTTTAGGAAGATCCCCTTGATGAATATTTCTCTTAGATGAGTTCAGATCTATTTTTAATACCTTAGATCATTAAGTAGCTAATCATAACAATCAGCGAGGTACCGCCCCGACCAATCTAGAGAAAAATACAGCTGTCATTTAGGATTTGGGATGTTGCATGGATGAATCCCGATATATTTTTGGGATCCAAGTCTGAGATGAATCCATAGAAATTTCTTGATATGGTTCAAAAGTAATAGATCTTATGGGGGTCACCTCGAGTGAGAGTGCAAAATTGTCTACATATATGTTACATGATGTAGCTTACACCTGGTATAAGCATTGGAAGGAGGATATGGATGCTGAGGCAGGGTTTGTAGAGTGGGAGGAGTTTTCCATAGATTTTCTAAATAGTTTATTCCCATTAGAGTTGAGGGAGGCTAAGATTAATATGTTCATTAACTTGAAGCAGGGTAGATTAAGTTTGAAGGAGTACTCGCTTAAGTTTACTCGGTTGGCGAGGTATTCTCCTTTGATGGTGGCTGATAACAGGTCTAGTATGAGTAAGTTTGTGTCTGGTAAATCTAATAATGTGGTCAAGGAGTGTAGGACTACAATGCTGATTAAGGAGATGGATTTATCTAGACATATAGTTTATGCTCAGCAGATTGAGAAAGAAAATCTTAAGGAAAAAGAGAGAGAGATAATAAGAGGGTTAAAATGAATAGTTTTAACTTTTCTCAGCCAAGGTCAAAGGGTGGTAACCGTTCTCTATTCAGTCAGAATTCTTTGTTCCCAACTCCATCTTCAGCTAGTGTGTAAGTGCCTTAGTTCAGGAAAGATAGTAAAATATAGAGCGCCAGGCTCCATGTCTTAGGGTAGTATGAACAGTGTTTGTACTAACTCGCTTTTTGGGAAGTCTGGAAGGCATCATCAAGATGTGTGTAGATCTGTTAGTGATGTATATTTTGGATGTGACAAACTAGGCCATGGAGTCAGAGATTGCCCAATGGCCAACCAACGGGGTCAGTCTAAATGTTCTCCAGTTCCAGCTGCTCGCTAAACTCAGCAGGGTGCCATTTTTAGTGCAACTAGTGGGCAATGTCAGAATAGGTAGTATACCTTCTAGACTCAATAGGATTAGGAGATTTCTCCTGATATGGTTACATGTACGTTACAATTCATTCATCTTTATGTTCATGCTTTATTAGATCTCGAAGCTTAACTCTACTTTGTAACTCCTTATATAGAATTCGATTTCGGTGTCAGTACCGAATCATTAGAAGAACCTTTCTCAGTGTCTACTCCAGTAGGTAGTTCCATTATAGCTAGGCGGGTATATAGGTGCTGCCCGATTATAATGTCCTAGAGAATTACCTTAGGGGATTTTGTAGAGTTAGAGATGACTGATTTTGATGTCATTCTCGACATGGATTGGCCCCATTCAGGTTTTACCTCAGTTGATTGTAGAAATAGAGTTATTTAGTTTGGTTTCCTAATAACCAATCATTGAATTGAGGGGTAGTACCTTTGTGCTTAGGGGTCAAATTATTTTTTATCTTAAGTCAAAAAAATGATTGCTAAGGGGTGTGTTTATCATCTTGTTCAAGTCAAGGACTCTAGTTCTGAGAATCCAAGTCTTGAGTCAGTTTCAGTTGTAAGGGAATTTCTAGATATGTTCCCTGAAGACCTTCCCAGGGTTCATCCAAAAAGGGAAATTGACATTGGAATAAATCTTATTCTAGATACCCAACCTATCTTAATTCCACCATGCAGAATGGCTCTAGATGATCTTAAGGAGTTGAAAGAGTAGTAGAAAGATATCTTAGATAAGGGTTTCATCAGTCCCAATGTTTCCCTATTGGAAGGTCTAGTCTTTTTCATGCGTAAGAAAGATAGTTCTCTTAGAATGTTCATCAATTATCATCTAGTGAACAACGTCACAATCAAGAATAAGTATCCACTCCTAAGAATTGATGACTTATTTGGCCAAATTCAAGGTTCCAGTTATTTCTCTAAGATAAACCTTAGATACGTCTATGATCAACTTAGAGTCAGAGAATGTGACATTCTGAAGATAACTTTCAGAACTTGGTATAGTCACTTCGAATTCTTAGTTATGTCCTTTGGACTAATTAATTTTCCTACAGCTTTCATGGACTTGATGAACAGAGTATTCAAGCATTACTTGGACATATTCGTCATAGTCTTCATTGATGATATTCTTGTTTATTCCCGTAGTGAGGAAGATCATGCAGACCATCTGAGAATTGTTTTGCAGACTTTTAGAGCTTATTAGTTATTTTCCAAATTTAGTAATGTAAATTTTGGCTAAGATCAGTAGATTTCCTTGGCCATATTATTTTAGGTGATTGTATTATAGTCGTTTATCAGAAGACCAAAGTAGTAAGAAACTATCCTAGACCCATCTCTCTATCAGATATAAAGAATTTCTTAGTCTTGGCTGGCTATTATAGACGGTTAGTTAAGGGTTTTTCTTCAATTGCGTCCCCCATGTATCAATTGGCTCAGAAGAAAGTCCAATTCTAATGGTCAGATTCTTGTGAGAAGAGTTTTCAGGAGTCGAACACTCGTTTCACTTACGCTTCACTATTGACTTTGCCAGATGGTTCAGATGAACTTGTTTTTACTGTGATATTGCTAGAGTTGGTCTTGGTTTTGTGTTGATGCATAGAGGTAAGGTCATTGACTATGCCTCTAGACAGCTTAATCCCCATGAAAAGAATTATCCTACCCATCATCTTAAGTTGGTAGCTTTTGTGTTTGCTTTGATGATATGGACACATTACCTTTATGGGGTTCATATCGATGTTCTTATTGACCATAAAAACTTACAATATGTGAATCTTCATCAGAGAAGGTGGCTTGACTTGTTAAAAGATTATGATATAAGTGTGTTGTATTATCAGGGCAAGGCCAATGCAATGGCAGATGCCCTTAGCAGGCTGTCTATGGGTAGTGTTGACCATATTGAGGAGGATAAGAAGAAGTTAGTCAGTGAGGTTCATAATCTTGCTAGATTAGGTGTCCGGTTGGTTAATTCAACTGAAGGTAGTGTATGGTTTTAGAATCTTCCTTGGTTTTTGAATTTAAACAAAAGTAAGACAAAGATCCTAGTTTTGTTAAACTGAAGGTGATGGTTTGAGATCAAAGGTGGAGTTTTTCTCCCAAGGGGGAGATGGTGTACTTTGTTGTCAGGATAGATTAAGTGTTCCGTGTGTTCATGACTTGAGAAAGCGAATACTAGCAGAATCTCATAGTACGCGATACTCTATCCATCAAGGAGACACTAACATATATCGATACTTATGATAAATCTATTGGTGGAATGGTATGACGAGCGATATTGAAGAGTTTGAAGCAAAGTATTTTAATTGTCATTAGGTTAAAGTTGAACACTAAAGGCCTAGTAGCACATTGCAGGAGTTCAGTATCCCCACTTTGAAGTAGGAGGTGGTGAACAAGGATTTTTTAATAGGGTTTCCTCGTACGCATCATTAACATGATTTGATATGGGTCATTGTGGACATAATGACAAAATCAACTCATTTCTTACTAGTTCATACTTCTTACTCAGCTGAGGATTATGCCAGGATCTATCTTAGGGAGTTGGTTATGCTGTATGAGATTTTGTTGACTATCTTATCAGATGTAGGTACTCAGTTTACCTCTAACATTTTGAATGCTTTTTAGAAGGGTCCTGGAAGCCAAGTTCATCTCAGTACAACTTTTCATCCTTAGACAGATGGTCAGGTAGAGAGGACAATCCAGACCTTAGAGGACATGTTAAGAGCATAAGTTATTGACTTTAGAGGTAATTGGGATGATCACTTACCTTTTATTGAGGTTTTTCTATAACAACAGCTATCACTAAAGTATTCAGATGACTCTGTTTGAGGCTCTTTATGGAAAGATATATAGATATACTATTGGTTGGTTAGAAGCAGGTGAAATGCTTTGATATGGCCATATTCAGTGTTTGAGGCCATATAAAATGTTTAGTTAGTTAGAGAGGCTGAAGATAGCCCAAAGCCATTAGAAATCTTATGTAGATATGAGTAGAAGAGACCTAGAGTTTGAGGTTTATGACTTAGTCTATTTTAAGGCTTTGCCTATGAAGAGAGTGAAGAGATTTCGCAAGAAGGGCAAGCTTAGTCCCCTATATATTGGCCCATTTTGAATCTTGAGTCATTTGGGAAAGGTGTCTTATGAGGTTGAGTTGCCTGCAGATTTAGCATCAGTGCAATAAGTGTTTCATGTTTCCCTGTTGAAGAAAGGTACTAGTGATTCGGCTGTTGTTGTATTATTAGAAAGCATGGAAGTTCCAGATAACCTTTCATGCGATAAAGTCCTAGTTGAGATCCTTGATCATCCGGTTCGTAGACTAAGGAACAAAGAAGTTCCCTTTGTCAATGCTCTTTGGTGGAATCAGTCTATTGAGGGAACCACTTGGGAAGCCTATGAAGATATGCAAACCAAGTACCATCACCTTTTCTTCGCGGACTCAGATTAAACATAAGGTAACAATTTTCCTCAGATTGACTCTTTTCCATTCTCAGTTTAAGCTATGTAATCCATCTCATGTCATTTTATATATTCTGTTCAATTTATGTAACATATTTCAGACTCAGTTATGCAATCATGTTTTCAGTCCTGCATATTCTGTTTATGATCTTAGTTTCCCAAGTATTCTCAGCTAACCATTCTCATTTGAGGATGAATGTTCCCAAGCTGTAGATATTGTAATACCCTATGAAATTCTTAGCTCATTTCAGCTCTCAGTTGCATGCATAGGGGTTCCAAAGCTTAGAAATTAGACTAAGTGTTGGGACTTAGTCATTTCCAAGGCCCCTAAACTTTGATGATTTTATTTTTTACCTTCCCGACCTCATAATGTCGATTTTTGAGTTGTTTCATGATCGCATAGTTAAAAGTTCATCTCTGGTGATTTTTGGAATTTTTGGACGAGCGCAAGGGTATGTTTGGAGAACCAAGGTAGTAGCATCACCGAGATTAGCTCATGCCGCCAACTCCAGTCTAATGCTCCAGAGCGCACGTCGCCCCATCCCTCTTTTGTCTAGCTTATGTTCCTAGTCATGTAAGGGTATTTTGGTCATTTCCCCTTTACCTAGATCATCCATAACAAATCATTTAGGTTCCCAAAGAGCATTATTTGCTTTTTTATCACAAATTCTCTCAAAAAATCATCCTTTTCCTCAAGAACAAACCCAAACTCTTTCATAAGCAATCAAGGAATTCAAGCTTACTACCCCAAGAAATTCCCAAGAATCTTCACAAATTCATACAGTGAGGTATGTGTGATGTTCATCCATGGGTTTGTTTCACCCATGGAGTCATGAACCTTTTTGTGTGTTTTAATTTTTGAGTTTAAAATGTTCAAGTTGAACTAATTCCTTTAATCTCTTATAAATTCAATTAAAAGTTATGGTTTTAATTATTTTCAAGTAGAATAAACCATATCATGTTTGAGTATTGGAATTTCATTGTCATGTTCAATTGGTTTCAGGATGAATCCCCAAGTTATGAGTTTAGCCATAAAATCCTATTGTTTCCTTACGTTTTAGATATAGTCATGTTTAAGTGTATGATTTTCACATGTTTTGAAGAGATTTCATGTTTGGGTCTTTGAACCATAATAACGTATTACTGTATTTAAAGTTTGATATAGCATACTCTTGTTAATTTAGTGCTGGTGGGTTATGAACACCCGATGCCTATGTGTTTTACCTGAACTCAGCTTTTCAAGTACTCAGATAGTTAATCCATGATTCTTATCAGTATACTTACATGTTTATGATCATGATGAACACTATCAGTAATGTAACAATATTTAGTCTAGTTCAGTCCATTCTAGTATCAGTGTCAGTTCAGTTGGGAGTAGGATTTAGCACCGAGTGAACTCAGGGATAAGGGCTCACCTGATAGTTGATGGCTCACCTGATAGAAGAGGGTGTGACCCTTAGTAGCAATCCCTGAGTTACAGAACTACGAAGCCAACATATGTTAGAGATGTCTACCCACCAGTTGAGGGTTGACTAAGTGTCTACCTACCAGTCGAGTGTGACACATATCTCTTTAGAGCACCTGACAGACTAGGGTGACTTCTTAGTTCTTTGAGAAACCATCTTAGTGGATCCACACAACCGTTGTTAGTACCCATGGCCTAATACTAACACCCTTCCAACTGGAGTTACATATTGGACCCTGATTAGCTCATATTAGGGCATGTCAGTTAGATGATACCTCCCATTGTCAAAGTACAGTATTTAGTATAGTTTCAGCCAAGGTTTACCTGACCAAATCATATAGATTCTCAGTTATTAAGTTATCAGTTTCATTCTTTCAGTTTATAGATTATTTCAGATATATGCTTATGCTTAGTCTTGCATTCTCAGATGTTACAGTTTTTATGCATTCATGTTTAGTTATCTCATGCTATTCAGTTAGTCCTTATTTCATATGCATAGTACCCCATGTATATAAGCCTGTACTCATATTATATACCATTATATTAAAAGTACTAAGCTCATACTTTTCTTTGTGCTATGATGTCTTATATCATAGGTTTGGACACACAATTTCCCGACCGCAGTTAGACAGCTCATCATAATCCAACAGTCTTAGTGGTGAATCCCCATCCATCGAGGATATGTTATTATTATTTAGTTATTTCAGTATTTCATTCTATTTAGTCAGTCGGAGTTAGTTGGGGGTCTGTCCCATCAACTCCTCAGTCAGTTTAGTAGCTTTCAGACATTTAGAAAATTAGTTAGGCATTTAGTTAGTTGTTTCAGTATTACTAGACGTTTTGGTTAAGCTATTGATTTTGTGTATTTTATCAATTATTCAAACATACTTTGATGTTTTTTTCAGTATTCATATTTCAGTACTATGTCAGTTTATTTTCTGCTCATGTTTTTCATTACTATCTATACAGTGCTTATAGCAGGTACTAGCTCATGGGTTAGCTTGTGGTCACTTGTGATCGTAAGAACCGTTGTCGCGACTAGGAGGTAGCCTCGGGTTGTAACATCAAGACACAAATGGATTTGTGTAAAAATAATGTAACACTCACCAACTCTCTATAGTAGACTCTCTATCTAAAACAACTCAACTATAATCCATTGCCTCTTTTTTGGGAAGATAGCAGTTTCACCTACCTCAATTCATTTGCATGCTGCCTCATAAGAAGGAAAAATCCACACGCAAAATTATTAAATACTCAACAAGGGTTTTTAGTGTTAAACACTCTCTCTCTAAAAAAGAATCTCTCAATGCTAACACGTGACATACCATAGGCTTGCCCTTATTTTGAATCACCACTACAATGACTACACTTGGTTAGAGATCGTGAAGAACTCTTATAGTTTGTAATGTTGGTCTTGGAAAAGGAATGTTATCATTTAGGCAAAGTGACTACACCCTCATTGAAGTCTACATCGCACTATATTCACCTAAAATTCGACTATGGAACATTTTATTTTTTCCAAAATTCACACATGCCTACATTAACAACCTTGATTTACCCTACTCTTTTTGAATTATTTTTTTCAACTAACTCTTTTGCTATCTCATGCTATTCCTTTCTTTGATGAGTCCTTTATTTTTCTCTTTTTCACCTTATTTCTTTGCTAAGCAACATAGGTATCCACTTACATTATTATAGCCCAAGGTCATCCTTTCTAAACTCACCACCCCCAACATAGGCATTTGGCCTCAATTTATATTTTTTGAGTTCAACGAGGGTAGTATTCAAAAGAGGGATAATTTGAAAGATTTAAGGCTTGTAAGATGTTTGCCAAAGAAAGGCTTGAAGTCTAAAAATAGTTAACTAAGGATACTATGCTAAAGTGGATTCCTATTTCCACAAGGAAGGCCTAAGATCATTTCTCTAACCAAGAATCGACAAAATTAGACTTGAGAGACTAACGAAGAAAGTTCTAGAAGGTACACGTATGCATAAGGTTCAGATCATAAGGTTCCCAATATCAAGCTAGTGGAGCACAGTCAGCTTTATTGTTTCCTCGTTATAGTTTTTGAGGTTTGTTGCATCAAGGATTTTTTGATAAGGTGGAGGGGATAGGCATTTCAAATATGATCATCTAGGACATATACTTAGAAATTATCTGGTTGGTAAGGTTGCTTTGGGAACAAATAGGATTCTTGTTGCCTCTTCATCTGCTCCAGCACTAAAGGGTGCTACTTCTGCATCTATTTCTGCTTTTGGTACCAACACAGGTCAGAATTGGTTATATGCTCTTGCATCCCAACAAGAGTCTGAAGAATTGCCTAATATCATGACTAGTAAGTTACAACTTTTTTTATCATAACGTGTATTGTTTACTTGATCTGGGGTCTACTCTCTCTTATGTGACCCCATTGTGACTTTGTATTTTGGTTTTGGTCCTGAGGTTATTTCAAACTCTTTTTCTATTTCTACTCTGGTAGGTAACTCTATGATTTCTAGAAGAGAATACAGGTATGTGTGGTATCTAATGGTAGTAAGTAGACATTGGTGGATTTGTATGAAATATATATAGTGGATTTTGATGTTATCCCGGGGATGGATTGGTTGCACTCGTGATACGCGTCCATAGACTGTCACACTTGTAAGATTATCTTTAGGTTCTCTGGTGAACTAGTTATTGAATTGGAGCATGGTTCCCTAGCTTCTAAAGGGAAGTTTATATCATATCATAAATCTCGGAGATTATTCTCCAAATGGTATATCTATCATATACCATGGGTTAAAGATTCTAACTCAGAAGGTCCTTCTTTGCATTCTATTCTAAGGGTAAATGGATTTCCTGACGTTTTTCCTATTGACCTTCTTGGTGTTCCTCCTGAAAAGAATATTGAGTTTGAGATTGATCTAGTTTTGGACACTCGTCAAATTTTTATTCCCCCTAATAGGATGGCTCTGGCTTCATTGAAGGAGATTATGGAGCAACTTAAGGTATTTTGGATAAGGGTTTCATTCATCCTAGTGTATCCTTATGGGGTGCACCGATTCTATTCACGTAAGAAGGAGGGTTCCCTTTGAATATGTATTGACTATCAGCAGTTGAAGAAGGTGATGGTTAAGAACAAGTATCCTCTTCAAAGGATAGATGACATTTGATTAGTTGAAAGGTGCCAAATTTTTTTATAAGATAAATCTTCTATCTGGGTAACATAAAATTAAGATTAGGGATATGGATATCCCTAAGATTGCTTTTCATACTTGGTATGGAAACTTTGAGTTTTTGCATATGTCTTTTGGTTTGACCAATGCTCTGTCAGTGTTTATGGATTTGATGAATAGGGTCTATCATCAATTTCTGCTTCTGTTTGTCATTGTGATCATAGATGACATCCTGGTGTATTCTACTAGTGAGGTGGATCATGCTAATCACCTTCGTGGGTGTTGCAGACCTTGAAGTAACAATAATTTCATGCCATGTTTTTTAAATGTGAATTTTGGTTTAACGTTGTCACATTTTTGGGTCATATTACTTTTAGTGAGGGAATGATGGTGAGTCAAAAAAAAGGTTATGGTGGTTAAGATATGGCCTAGACCCACGACTCCAATAAAAATTTAAAGCTTTTTGGGTTTGCTTGGCTACTATAGGATATCTGTAGAGAGTTCCTCTTCTATAGTCGCCTCGTTGACTAAGTTGACTCAAAAGAATGAAAAGTTCTCTTGGTCTGATGCTTATGAGGGTAGTTTTGAGAATCCAAAGAATAAGCTATCTTTGACTCTAATTTTGACTTTTTCGGAAGGTATGAATCGTTTTGTGGTTTACTGTCATACATCTCGAGTAGGACTTGGTATTGTTCTAATGCAACATAGTTTGGTGATATCCTATTCTTCTAGATAGTTGAAGGTGCATGAGAGAAATTATCCTACTGGGGATTTTTGACTATTAGCTATGGTGATTGTAATAAAAATCTTGTGGAACTATTTATATGGTGTGTATGTGGATATCTTCTCAGATTATAAGATCCTTCAATATGTGTTTACTCATAATGAGATTAACCTCAGATAGAAGGGGTGGTTTGAGCTTCTCAAGAACTATGACATGAGTCTTCACAACCACACATGTAAAGCTAATGTGGTTGCTGATGCTCTTAGCAGGTTATACATAGTGATTCTAGCTCATGTTGATAAGGAGAAGCAGGAGTTGGTGAAGGATATTCACTATTTGTCTAACCTCGGAGTTTGCCTCTTGGACTCTGAGGATTGTGATATGTTTATTCAAAAGCTGGCGCAGTCATCTTTTGGTACTGAAATAATGGAGAAGCAGATGTTAGATCCTATCCTGTTAAGGATCAAGGGTAATGTTGGTGGGCAGAAGGTGATGGCCTTTGAGATTAGTGGTGATGGTACCTTGATTCACTGAGAGAGGTTGTGTGTTCCTAATGTCGATGGTTTACAATAAAGTATCTTGTTTGAGGTGAATGAATCACGCTATGTTGTCCATCCAGGTTTGACAAAAATGTATCATGACCTCAAGGAGATGTATTGGTGGAATGGTATGAACATGAATGTGGCTGATTTTGTGGCCAAGTGCATGGTGTGCCAACAAGTGAAAGTTGAGCACATGAGGCCTGGAGTATTGTATCAGGAAATTGAGCTGCCTTAATTGAAATAGGAAGTAATCCACATGGATTTTATTACAGGTTTTCCTCGGTCTTGAAATCAATTTGATTCTATTTGGGATATGGTGGATAGGATGACAAAGTCAACTCATATTTTTCTATTAAGGACAAACTTTTTGACTGTGGATTATGTGAGGTTGTACCTCCAAAATGTTGTGAAGCTGCATGGGGTACTTGTTTCTATAATCTCTATTCATGGTATGTAGTTTTCATCTCACTTTTGGTGGTTATTTCAGAAAGGGATGGGGACTAAGGTTAGTCTAACTACTGGTTTCCACCCATAGATGATGGGCAAGTAGAGAGAACTATTTGCATGCTAGAGGATATGCATTGTGCGTATGTTATCAACTATGGTGGTAGGTGGGTTGAGCATCTACCTCTTGTAGAGTTTGCTTACAGTTACAATTTTATAATTAGGATTGCTACATTTGAGAAATTGTATGGTAGGAGTTGTAGATGTTCAATTTGGTGGTTTAAGCTTGGTGAGGAAGATATATTTGGTTAGGATCTGGTTTATCATGCTATGGAGAAGGTAAAGGTAATTTGAGATAGGCTTAAGGCTGCAAAAAGTTTGATGCGGATGTACGATGAAGAGACTTGGAATTTACGGTTTAGGAAAGGGTGTTCCTAAAGGTGTCTCCCATAAATTGAGTAATGCGGTTTGGTAATAAAGGGAAGCTCAGTCCCCTATACACTAGTCCTTATGTGATGATGAATATGGTTTGCAATGTGGCGTATGAATTGGAGTTTCCTTCTACTTTGATCTCCATTCACTCAGTGTTCTGTGTCTTTATGTTGAGGAAATGTCTAGGTGATCCTTTATCGGTTGTTCCTTTGGAAGGATTGGGTATCTCAGATTCCTTATCTTATGAAGAGGTCCCGATTGAGATCTTAGATTATCAGGTTCATGGGATGTGGACCAAGGATGTCGCCTCGGTGAAGATTCTATAAAGGAACCACAGAGTGGAAATGGCTACTTGGAAAGTGGAAAGGAAATGAAATCCAAGTATCAGTTCCTGTTTTGCTTCGAGAATTCATGCAGAAAATATGTATTCTTCATCATACTTTTGTTTTTCAAACATTGTTAAAGGAAAGATTGATTCCTTTCTTCGTCGTTTTCTAACTTAATTAAAGGTCCAAATGGAGGTGTTCGGTGTAAATCGTGCTTATACTGACTTGTCCTTCATTTGGGGATGAATGATCCAAGTGGGGGAGAATTGAAACACCCTGGGTTTTAACCCTCACAAAATTTCCCAATTTTTGGGTTCTAGATATCATACGACTCAGGGGTACTAGTCGTATGTGTAACGACTCAGGGGTACTAGTCGTATGTGTAACACTAATATCTGTACCTGTACACTACATAAGATAGCATAAGAATGCAGAAACATTCACTGAAAGGCCATAAGGTTCGATCATGAACATAACTGAATAATGTAACATCTGTGTGGTGTAATAGAATACCCAAAATAAAACTGAAGTCTAAAACATGATAGTTTGTATCTAGTCTGCATCTAGTCTGAAAGCCTCTACTGTATGAAGAATCTGAATAAGGAGTTGATGGGAGATGTCCCCAACTAACTCCAACTAATAAGCTAATCAACAAGATACTAGAAAATCATTATGTCCTCGAAGAATGAGGACTCACTTCTACTCTGACTGCTGAATCTGGGATCTACTATTGATCTGGAACTCATGTCTCTGAACCTATGGTGTAACATAAAAATAAAGCACCATAGTGAGAATGCATCAGTACATATGTACCGAGTATACATGTGAGGTAGGATAAATACAAGGGTTCACATGCATGCTAATGCTAACTGACTGTCTAACATCAACGTGAGAATGCAGACATAATTACGTAACTGTAACTGACAATGTGATATCGTGATTACAGAATATGAATACTGATAACATGACATGACTGATAACATGAATGACTGTATCTGAGTATAACTGATAACATGGGTGACTGTGTCTGACAGTCCTGAATCTGATGGAACTATCTGAGTTTTGTACTATGTCTGAGTTGACCGAGTCTAACAGTCCTAAAATCTGAAGAACTATCTGAGTTTTATTACTGAGACTGATTGACTATATCTTACAGTCCTAATTCTGTAACATAAAACTGTGGGAAGTAGTATCTAACCGACATGCCCAAAAGGTGCTATGTTAGCTGAGCTGGGGTCTAATCTATGCCCTGATTGGAAGGGTGTCAATACCGCGCCACTGGTAAGGAAAACATGTGAGTAACCCTTATATAATAGGTAACTCTAGCGAGAACGGTGGGAATCCAAACATAACAGGTTAAGACGCCTCATCTACCCTCATATAGCAGGCTACGATGTCTCAATCTATGCTGGATACATAGTTCTGGAATGCCAAGATTGCTTCTAGGAATCACACACTCGTATAACAGGTGAGTCCCCATCTCTGGGATCACTCGGTGCTAATTCCTACTCCCATCTGAATGGACACTGAACATGATTTACTGAACTGAACTGAGCATGAAATAAGTTACTGAATTTCCATGGCTAACGGAATACTACTGATATCTGACAACTGACTGAGTCATGAGATCATAGAGATTCTTCCTGAGTCATAAGACTATCTGAAGTCTAAGAGTTCATAGCTTGACTGAGAGTATCGTGAAAACATGACATGGATCTAGGCAAAAAACTAATATTTCGGGTACAAGTACCCCCAGGACTCGATGGAAGGAAACTAACATAGCATGATTTACTTGAAGACTTGACTATCATCATAATACATACTACATTCATAGGAGCATTTCATCAAACATGTAATAGGCATGAACTTGTACATACATGGGGATTTCATGATATCATGCTAGTTAGACAATATTTTTTCATCTAGGCATTTAATCAAACATATGACATGCATGGTACATGTAAACATCATTATTCAGTTCTAATTTCATCATTCAAGGGTTTAAATATTAGGGTTGCATGAATCTATGGCTATTGTAATTAAACCCACATAGAAACTATCAACAATCATGGAGTAGAATCCAATTTCACATTTATCAAACATGAACATGAGCAGCCAAAACATGAAAACATATAGAAAATCCATAACTTGAGTTTAGAAAAGGGATACTTGAACTTCATGTATGAAAGTATTCAATGAATGAACACTATGCACATCTTAGATTGTGATTTCGTAAAGATTGATGGGAAACCTTCCTGAATCCGAATCCCCAATAGAAACCCTAGCTTGTTCTTGAGATAAACTTGAGAGAAACTAATATGTTTTGGGTAAAAAGTGGTTGAATCACATGTTAAAGGGATTATATAGGGGTAGGAAGTTGACCTTTTTAACCCTGGACACGTCATTAAATTTTCAGTAAAAATTTCCCGAGTTGGGCCCTTGGCGCGATGCGGCATTATCGCGCCGTGTCACTGGAAATTGATAATTGGGAAACTGTACGATGATGCAACGTGGAGCTATCGCATTGCCACCTTGTCTATGACCTGAAAGTTTGGCGCGACATGCCAGTATCGTAGAGAAACACTGGAATTTGACAATTGCCATTTGAGCTATCTCCGCAATGTGCTGAAGGCTCAGGTCAGACACTGTCTCACTAAAAAGGCTTTAACTCTTAGCCCGGGTGTCGGATTTTGGTGAATTATATATCAATGGAAAGATTATTAAATTTACCAAGTTATAGGAAGATAAAATTATGGAAATACCACATGTATAAGAATTAATTATTATTTCAAAGAAAGTTCTAACATCTTTGAGATAATTTTCAAGCTAAGAAAAAACACGGGTATTACAATATGATAAGGTAAGACTTAGTGGATCTTGATCGTATGGTAACCCGGGTGGGTTTTTTGGTTTCTTTCCAAGGTATGGTTGGGTCATACTAGTCATATCTTTGGGTAGTAGTAGTATGTTGCCCATCGTATGTTGCCTTATGTTTAAGCTAGAGGATTCTATTCTTTCAGAGGTACAAATTTAGGGTTTTGGTCATATGGTTGGGTATGAATTGTCATTTTTTGTCATATGTTGTCCATGGGGAGGTCTAAGGTACCAGATAAGGGTATCACTCATACCCTAGGGTACGGTTTGGGGGAGGATGGTTGTACCTTCTTGCGGGAATTTTATACAGTTTAAGTTAGGGGTAATCTAGACATTTCCCCCCTTAACCTCTTAAGGAACCATGAATTATAACAATATTGAAACATAATTTAACCTATTATTCTAATCTAAAACACTTAGAACACTCTCTCAAATTTTCTCAAGGCTCTTGGGTCAAGTAAGGCTAGGGTTTCATCAATAAGACCGATTTAGGGTTTGCATAGGCTGGTTTCTCTCTAACTCTTTATAATATAAGGTATGTCACTCCTTCCTAATTGTTAGTTTAACAAAAGTCATGATTTAATAGATGGTTTTCACAGAATAATTGTGATATGGTTTTGGGTTTTGAATTATATGTTGGGTTTTTTGGTTATTAATGGTTGATTTATGTTTTCCCATGATTTAACTTATGGTTTTCATGTTTTAATTGTTTTTTTGAACATATGGTTGTATAGGAATGGTTAATTGGTTCTGGAAACTATATACCCTCAACATGTTTGAAAAAATGCCTACGAGAATGCTTTTATTACATAGTTGGACTTTTTTAATGAAACTATTGCATGGTATAACTTGGTAATGGAACTTAAATTGGATTGGATGGTTTTAAATGGATTAATGGTAAGGTTTTGGTGGTCATGGTTTGGTTTAATTGAAAGCCTTGTGGGGTGAAAAGGAATCCCCCAAGAAAACACATTAGTGAACTACTGGTGGGTACATGGGAATCCCCCAAGTAAACTTAACAATGTAATCTATGGGTACATGGTAATCGTTTTTCTTTAAAAAATTGTTGGCTAAGGACATTGCTTTCAAGCAATAGTTGATATGACGATATCACTACTTATTGCCTTGGTTAAAAATTAATGGAATGGTTTTTTAGTTGTGTGTTAATAATTTTTATTGGGCAAAAAGGGCAGGGTGTGATAGCTAACCATGAAGGTGTGAGTCCAATAGACAGACAATGGAAACTTATATTTATCGACCTGAGGATTGGCCATAGCTACCATATATGATACTTATAGGTTATGCAAGAATCCCCTAAGTTACACTTCTATATATGTATCATGGAGAGCGAAGGGTACACGGGAATCTCCTACTCCTATCAAATCTTTGGTTCGTGCGGATACATGCATCAGGGCCCATTAGGGTATAACACTTGACACATAAAGCTCGTAGGTGGTGTAATACCTCGAAATTTCTTTAAGTCAAATATAGTATCTAGAAAATTTAGTGATGACTTCCTAAATGATTCATGTTTAAATCATGTGGGAAATTGAATTAGCTTTCCAACAATACCAATTTCGTTCAAATCCGGTATTGAAGTAAAAAGTTATGGACGTTTTACGGAGAATTGTCAGAACTGCCTAGAAGCGACGGTTAGGCCGATGGACCGTTGAGCTAGCGATGGACCATTACCCAAGCCATCGTGACTAAGGTAGTGAGCCCGACTTCTGGTCAAGTGCGACGGCCAGGACCGACAGACCGTCGAGCTAGCGACGGACCATCTCAGATGAGGCAGAAAGTTCAGGTTCTGGTAAAGTGCGATGGTCAGGACCGATGGACCGTCGAGCCAGCGATGGACCATCGACCAAACCGTTGCCACTTCCTATCAGCAATTTTATGTCATTTTTAAAAGGGTATTTGGGTCTTTTTCCACCCATTTTGACCCCTAATTATACCAGACCAGAGCTCATAACTTTATTATTCATCTACAATACCAAATTAGGGTTCCTCTCAAAGATCAAACCCTAAGAACAAGATCTAAACCGTTCTTCAAGAAAATAAGAAATTCAAGTTCTTCAAGATCAAGAATCATCAAGAAAACATCAAGATTTGTGTTTCCCAATCCAAGAACGTTCAAGAAACGTTAGTTATCTTTCAAGATCCAAGATTTTGAGGTATGTTTAGTGTTGATTCATGGGTTCCTTTCACCCATGAAGCTCAAGAATCCTATTTTAAAATAATAAATTGTGAAACCCATGTTGCGGATTGATTAGAATCATGTTTATGTTGTTGTGCGACTTCCAAGTTGGAACCTTTAATATGTTTTCATGAATTTTGTTAATGTATGGATTGAAATAGATGAAATTGAATTGACTGAAGGAACTTGATGTATTAATTTGATGTTCATGCTTAAGCTCTAAGTTATCCATACTAGATGTTTGATAAAATGCCTAAGAGAGTAAGATTTATGCTTATTGACTCAATAGGGCCTAAATGTTAAATACATGATTTATCCTTATGTTTCAAAAGGACTCTCATGCTATTGTGATGCATTGAAATTTTTTGATGGAATGCCCATGAGACTAGAATTTTGTAACCATGATATATTTGAATGCATTCCTATTCATGTACAGGAGTATGAGAACCAGGTGCTTTATGAAACTCCCAAGTGATTGTATTATGAATTATTAATTATGGTTTTGTATTCAAGAAGTTTCATGTCTTGTCAGTTTCATACTATCGAGTCCTGAGGGTACTTGTACCCAATAATTTAGCTGTGTGCCTAGAGCCATTTTTATTTTCATGATAATCTCAGTCAAACCATGATCAGTAGAATTCAGTTAGTTACATGACTCAGGAAAACTAAGTAAATTCAGTATCAATCTAGTAATCTCAGTAATCTCAGTTAGTTATCAGATCTCAGTAATATTCCATTAGTTAACGGAATTCAGTGAACTCAGTCCAGTTCAGTCCAGTATATTCAGTTCACTGTCTATTCAAATGGGAGTAGGATTCAGCACCGAGTGATACCCATGGATGGGAACTCACCTATTAGCAGAGGGTGTGATTCTTAGAAGCAATACTTGTACTCCAGAACTACGTAGCCAGCGTAGGTTAACATATCAAACCTTATAGATGAGGGTAGATGAGGTATCTTAACATGTTAGATGAGGGTCCTGCCATTCTCATTAGAGTACCTGTTAGATGAGGGTCACTCATATCTTGTCCTTACCATTAGCTCGGTATTGATACCCTTCCAATTGGGGTTACATATTGGACCCCAACTTAACTATAATAACTTATTAGGTCTTGTCGGTTAAATGACTACTTCCCACAGCTCTAGTCTCAGTCTCCGTCTCAGTAATAGAACTTAGATAGTTCTACAGAATCAAGACTATCAGATACAGTCACCCAGTACAGTACGAAACTCTGCTAGTTCTATCAGAATCTAGGCTGTCAGATATAGTCACTCAGTATCAGTTATATAAGTTATCAGTAACTCATGATATCAGTATTCAGACTCAATAGTTAGTATTATCACGAATTCAGTTAAAGTTACTTATTTATGCATGTATTCTCGCATTCATGTTTTATAATCAGTTAGTATTGTTCATGCATATTAACCCTTTGCATTCAGCCTACCTCACTTGCATACCAGTACATTCAATTGTACTGAAGCATTTGTGCTATGGTGTTTTATACCATAGGTTCAGAAGTGCGAGCTCCAGAACACCAGTAGCATTCCAGTTTTAGCAGTTAGAATCTGCAGTGAGTCCTCATCATTCGAGGATGTTATGATTTAATTAATTCACTTCTATAGTACTTAGTTTATTTTAGTAGTTGGGAGTTAGTTGGGGATATGTCCCTTCAACTCCTAATTCAGATAGTACAGTGTTAGAAGCTTTCAGACTATAGTATATTCAGACAGTTATTTCAGTTGTTTTGGTATTTATATACCGTATTTTTAGATGTTGTGTTTTATTAGATATTTGAACCTTATGTCCTCTTAGCCTTTTATTCTGCATTTATATAGTATATTATGCAGTGTTCAGGTACAAATATCAATCATGGGTTAGCTTGTGGTCCTTCGGGGTCATGAGCGCCGTGTAGCATTTCAGGTACCAGATTTGGGGTATTACAAACTTGGTATCAGAGCCTAAGGTTCAATAGTGTCCTAGGAAGTCTGAAAAGTCCCATCTAGTAGAGTCTTGTGCATGAGTGTGTTGTGCACCACACTTATGGATAGGAGGCTATGAGATGTTTTTCTTTCATTATTCATGTCGTGCCAGTGAGCATAAGTTCAAATGTAGACTCCTAGTTTAATCTATTTTTCCATTTCATTTACTAAATATGTCTCCCAAAAGGGCTAACAAAAGGAGAACTGGAAATCAGTCAGTACCTTCGCCCATTCAGGCAGATTCCCTGGACGAGCATGCCTTTCATGGAGAATTCAGAACCAACTCCCTCACTTTATCTTACTCTGTAGTAGCTCAGAGCAATAAATAGGTTGTTGTCCTATCCCCTTCTTCAGCCAGTCTCCAATGCCAAAATTCATAGATGACAACAGGGATAGGGCACAGGGCCTGTAATACCCCGCATGTTTCTAAGCTAGGAAGTGAATAAGTTTCCCTACGTATAAAACCTCCTATCCTATAAGTAGCATTTTAGTGAATGACTTACAATGAATATCCTTGCTATAGTATAGCTTGCGATATCTTAAGCATGCTCATATGAGTCGCTTAGAGTGATGCAAGCTAAGAGTTTTTGAATCCATCAAGTCTTAGTGCTCGATTTTGCAAGGGTCATCATTGAAAAAGAATAACGTGATTGATAAGTGACATTTTGGAAGATTTAGACCCACCAAATTGTACAGAATTAAATTAGCTTTCCAACGATACCAATTTCATCAAAATTCGACACCCGAGCAAGGAGTTATGGCCTTTCAAAGTAGAATGCGTCGCCTAACCAATCACACATGGCCACTGGAAAGCATAGGTGATATCATATGCGGCGCCTACGTAAAGCATAAGCGATGTCATATGCGGATCCTATGTAAAGCATAGGTGATATCATATGCGGCGCCTATGTAAAGCATAGGCGATATCATATAAGGCGCCTATGTAAATATAGGTGATATCATATGCGGCGCCTATGTATGATTTCAGCCTCGAAAACACTTAGTTTTTGAGTTATTTTGAGGGTAGTTAAGTCTTTTAACACTCCTTACATGTATGTAAACCTAACATCACGAAATTTATAGCATATAAACATATTACAACCCTATTAACATCTCAAAGCTCATTATCCAAGAGCACCATAGGAGGAAAACAACTAGGGATGCACAATCAAGCTTAAAAATCAAATTTCAAGGAAATTCCTCCGTCAATCTTCAAGAACCTCCCTTCCAAGGTACGCGTAGTGTTCATCCACAGATTCCTTTCGTCCGTAGAGTTCAAGAATCAATCTTTAAAATACAAAAGCTTGGTTGGTTGTGGTGATATAATCATACCCATGTTGATGCTTGTTTGTTTTTCTATATAATAGTATCGTGACTGTACATCTCATAAAAGTTATGTTGTTAGTTGGAAAACATGATCTTTAGGTGGATTGATAGAATGCAAGTATGAAATCCACCTATGCCTTAAAGAATGCATGCAAGGTGTTCGATAAAATGCCTAGTATGTTAGAACTTCATATTTACATGATTTCATGATATCTAAATAACAAGTTCATCTTAGCCATACACTCCAATATGAATTTCCATGCAAATTATGTGTTGTTAGTGTTGTGGTATAAAGCATGTATGATAATGGAGATATAAATTATGTACACATAATATTTACATGCTTTTCCTATCATGTTTGAAATGTTGAATAAATACATGAAGTATACTATCCCCTGCTTATGATATTGTGAATTGTGGACTCAAATCTTGTGATCAAGTCATGTCATGTATGTCAGTTTACTCCTTTCGAGTCCTGGGGGTATTCGTACCTGAAAATTATAGCTGTTTGCCTAGATCCATGTTATGTTTCACAATATCCGAACTCAAGTTATGATTCCATAGACTTTAGTCAGTCATGTGACTCAGGAAAACCTCATGATCTCAGTCAGTTGTCAGATATCAGTAAAATTCCGCCAGTCAACAGAATTCAGTAAGATTAAGTTATGTATAGTCAGTTATTCATGTCCTGTCCCTCCAGATGGGAGTAGAGGTTAGCACCGAGTGAACCCAAGGATGGGAACTCACCCGCCAGTTCAGGGTATGATTATTAGAAGCAGTCCTTGTGTTCCAGAACTACGTAGCCAGCGTAGGTTGAGACATCTTACCCTGTCAGATTAGGGTTGATGAGGTGGTTTAACCTGTCAGTTTAAGGTTCCCACCGTTCTCATTGAGTACCTGCCAGATAAGGTTCACTCACAAGATGTCCTTACCCATGGCACGACATTGATACCCCTCCAGTCGGGGCAGAGATTGGACCCCAGCTTAGCCATAACGGCATACATGGCGCATATCGGTTAAACACTACCTCAACTATTTCAGTATCAGTCTCAGTAAAAGAACTCAAGGCGTTCTTCAGATTTCAGTATATACAGGACTGTCAGATACAGTCGTCCATGTTATCAACTTGCAGTATCAGTCATGACAGTTATCAGTAAACCATGTATTAGCTTACAGGTCTTGCTATCATGCATTTATGATTCCAGTTTCTATATATGTATGTTTGCACTCCCACGTTTATATTATTCAGTCAGTGTAGTTCATGCATGAAACCCTTTATGTTCAGCCTACCTTCCTCGTATACTCAGTACTCCAGTTGTACTGACGAATTTGCGCTGTGGTGCTTTCTTTTCATATTACACCATAGGTTCCGAGACATGAGCTCAAGTCCAGTAATAGCGGTAGCATTTCAGTCGCAGAGACTCAGTGAGTCCTCATTGATTCAAGGACAATATAATTTGATACGTTTATTTATTTTTGCAGTTTAGTTTTATGGAGTTAGTTGGAGACATGTTCCTTCAACTCCTTATTCAGATAGTTTAGAGGTTTTTAGATTTATGTTCAGATTTATGTTCAGACTTAACTTTCAGATTGAATTGTTTTGGGTATTTTCACCCACATGGACGTTATGACTTTCAGACATGGCTTTATTTAGTTGAACCTTATGGCCTTACAGTTTTATGTATTCCGGATTATTATGTCATGATTTTCAGTATACAGGTACAAGTATCAGTCATGGGTTATCTTATGGTCCGTCGGGGTCATGAGCACCGTGTAGCATTCCAGTTCAGCAAATCGGGGCATTACAAACTTGGTATCAGAGCCTAAGGTTCAATAGAGTCCTAGGAAGTCTGAAAGCCACATATAGTAGAGTCTTGTACATGGGTATGTTGCGCTCCACATTTATGTACAGGACTCTATAAGATGTTTTAGGAACAGTCCCCTTTCTTCAGTATTCATGTCATACTAGTAAGCATAATCACAAGTTAAACTCTCAGTCTAATCCATTCTTCTCTTATTCCAGACCATGGCCCCAAAGAGAAGAAACCAGCCAGCTCCTCAGCCCGAAGATCCTTTGGGCGAACATGTTTCCCATGCGGAGTTTAGAGCTGCATTTACCATACTTTCTCAGTCCATGGCTGCATAGAATGGATGGCCAATAGTCATTTCGGCCAATCCAGTGGCTAATCCCATAGCAGCTAGGGTTCGGGACTTCACCCAGATGAACCCTCCATCTTTCTATGGGTCTAAGTATGATGAGGACCCTCAGGAGTTCATTGACCAAGTCCAGAAAGTCATTGACATTATGGGTGTTACTTCTATTGAGAGTGCTGAGTTAGACACCTACCAGTTACAAGATGTTGCTCATGATTGGTACAAACAGTAAAAGTCTAAGAGGTTAGATGATGCTGGCCCTATCGAGTGGGAGGAATTTGTCATGGCTTTCTTAGATAGATTCTTTCCCCAAGAGCTGAGGGAAGCCAAAGTTCTTGAGTTCATCAACCTCAGGAAAGGGAATATGACGGTTAGGGAGTATTCTCTCAGATTTACTCAGCTAACCAGGTATGCTCCTCATGTGGTTGTAGACAATAGGTCTAAGATGAGCAAGTTTGTGTCAGGGGTCAACGATAGCATGGTAAATGAGTGTAGGTCTGCGATGCTGATCAGTGATATGACCTTATCCAGACTCATGAACCATTCCTTGCAAGTAGAAGAGCAGAAGATTAATACTAGGGAGAGGCAGAACAAGAGAGTAAGGTCAGGTAACTTCAACTTTGCTCACCCCAAGTCAGATGGAGGAAACCGTTCACAGTTTTTCTCCAAGTCAGCCATTCCAGCCCCTTTCTCTGCCAGCGCTCCAGTATTGAAGTTCAGAGATAGCAACAGAGATAGAGGACCAGGATCTAAATCTCAGGGTAGTGTTAGCAGTGCCCGAACAAACCCCCTTTGTCAGACTTGTGGTAAGAACCACAAGGGTATTTGCAGAGCTGATAGTGATGTATGTTTTGGTTGTGTCAAACCAGGCCACAGGATTAGGGAGTGTCCGCAGTCAAGTCTTCATGGTCAGCAAAATTATTCTGCAGCTCAGTTCGGTTGCCCAAACCAGCAGGGTGCCATTTCCAGTGCTACCAGTGGGCAACGCCCAAACAGACTCTATGCTCTTCAGTCCTGACAGGATCAAGAAAATTCTCCTAATGTCATTACTGGTACGTTACAGATTTTCCATGTTCATGTTTATGCTTTGCTAGACCCTGGTGCATCCTTGTCTTTTGTTACTCCATACATAGCAGGCGATTTCAGAATCAGTCCTGAAATTCTAGCAGAGCTTTTTTCAGTCTCTACCCCAGTGGGTAAAACCATCATAGCCTGGCGGGTATACAGGAACTGCCCGATTATGATATCTCAGAAATCCACGTCAGCAGATTTAGTTGAGTTAGAGATGACTGATTTTGATGTCATTCTCGGCATAGATTGGCTTCATTCCTGCTATGCCACAGTCGACTGCAGAAATAGGATAGTTCAGTTTCAGTTCCCGAATGATCCCGTCCTAGAGTAAAAGGGTAGCATTTCAGCGTTCAGGGGTCAACTTGTTTCCTATCTTCGGGCAAGGAAAATAATTTCTAAGGGGTGTGTGTATCATCTCGTGCATGTTAAAGATTCCAATTCTGAATCTCCCAGTCTCAAAATAGACCCAGTTGTTAATGAATACTCAGATTCCTTTCCTGAAGATCTTCCAGGCATTCCTCCCGAAAGGGAAATAGACTTCGGCATAAACCTTCTTTCGAATACTCAACCTATTTCTATTCCGCCATATAGAATGGCACCAGCAGAACTCAAGGAACTGAAAGATCATTTGAAGGATCTCTTAGATAAGTGATTCATCAGACCCAGTATTTCCCCATGGGGTGCGCCAGTATTATTCGTGCGCAAGAAAGACAGTTCTCTTAGGATGTGTATTGATTATCATCAATTCAACAAGGTCATGGTCAAGAACAGATATCCTCTTCCCAGGATTTATGATCTATTCGACCAAATTCAGGGTGCCAGTTACTTCTCCAAGATAGACCTCAGATCAGGATATCATCAACTCAGAGTTAGAGAATGTGACATTCCAAAGACAGCTTTTCGTACTCGGTATGGTCACTTCGAATTTTTAGTCATGTCATTTGGTCTTACCAATGCCTCTGCAGCTTTCATGGATTTGATGAACCGTGTGTTTAAGCACTACTTGGACATGTTTATCATAGTCTTTATAGACGATATTCTAGTCTATTCTTGCGCAGAACATGATTATGCAGACCATCTCAGGATTGTTCTTCAGAATCTCAGGGATCACCAGTTATTTGCTAAGTTTAGAAAGTACGAATTTTGGCTAAGATCAGTAGCATTCCTTGGACATAATATTTCCGGTGATGGCATTAGAGTATATCCTCAGAAAACTGAGGCAGTAAGAAACTGGCCCAGACCCGTATCTTCATCAGATATCAGGAGTTTCTTAGGTTTGGCTGGCTATTACAGACGGTTTGTCGAGGTATTTTCTTATATTGCATCTCCCATGTCCAGATTGACTCAGAAGAAGATTAAGTTTCAGTGGTCAGATTCATGCAAGAAGAACTTTTAAGAGTTGAAGACTCGACTCACCTCAGCTCCAGTTCTAGCTCTTCCAGATGGTTAAGACTGTTTTGTAGTCTATTGTGATGCATCCAGAGTGGGTTTAGGTTGTGTCCTCATGCAACATGGTAAGGTCATAGCCTACGCCTCCAGAAAGTTAAAGACACATGAGAAGAATTATCCTACTCATGATCTTGAGTTAGGAACGGTAGTTTTTACCTTGAAGATTTGGAGGCATTATCTCTATGGAGTTTATGTAGATGTCTTCACAGACCATAAAAGCCTCTAGTATGTCTTTTCCCAGAAAGATCTCAATCTTTGTCAGAGAAGGTGGTTAGAGATCTTGAAGGATTATGACATAAGTGCTCTTTATCATATGGGCAAGGCCAATGTTGTGGCCTACGCTATCAGTAGACTCTCCATGGGTAGTATTTCTTACATTGAGGGTAGCAAGAAAAAGATGGCTCAAGAGATTCATAAGCTTGCCAGACTAGGCATTCGCTTAGTCGATTATTCAGGTGGTGTATGTGTTCATAGTAGTTCAGAGTCATCTCTAGTTTCCAAGGTGAAAGAGAAGAAAGACAGGGATCCTAGCCTTGTCAATCTCAAAGAGTCAGTTCAAAATCAGAAAGTTGAGGTTTTCTCTCAAGGGGAGATGGTGTTCTTCGTTGCCAGGGTCGTCTATGTGTTCCAGGTGTAGATGAATTGAGGCAGTGAATTCTTGTAGAAGTGCATGGTGCGAGATACTCTATTCATCCAAGGGCCACTAAGATGTACCGTGACATGCGGGAGATCTATTGGTGGAGTGGGATAAAGAGAGATGCTGCAGAGTTTGTGGCTAAGTTCTCTATATGTCAGCAGGTTAAGATAAAGCATTAGAAACCTAGTGGTTACATGCAAGAGTTCACCATTCCTACTTGGAAGTGGGAAGAAGTGAACATGGACTTCATGATGGGTTTTCCTAGAACTCATCATCAGCATGATTCAGTCTGGGTCATTATAAATAGAATGACCAAGTTAGCTTATTTCCTTCCTGTTCATACTTTTTATTCCGCCGAGGATTATGAAAAACTCTATATCAGGGAGTTAGTTAGGTTACATGGTATTCCACTATCTATCATCTCAGACAGAGGTACCCAATTCACCTCTCACTTTTGGAAAGCATTCCAAAAGGGTCTCGGTACCCAAGTCCATCTCAGCACAACGTTTCATCCTCAGATAGATGGTCAAGCATAGAGGACCATTCAAACTCTTGAAGATATACTAAGGGTGTGTGCAATTGAATTCAAGGGAAGTTGGGATGACCACTTGCCTTTGATTGAGTTTTCATACAACAATAGCTATCATTCTAGTATTCAGATGGCTCCATTCGAAGCTCTTTATGGTAGGAGATGTAGATCTCCGATTAGTTGTTTTGAAGTTAGTGAGGCCTCATTCATAGGTCCTGACTTAGTATTCGATGCCTTAGAGAAAGTTCAGTTGATCAGAGAGAAACTCCGGGCTTCTCAGAGCCGACAGAAGTCCTATGCATATGTTTGTAGAAATGATCTCGAGTTTGAGATCAATTACTATGTCTATCTTAAGATCTCTCCCATGAAGGGAGTGAAGACGTTTGGCAAGAAAGGGAAACTCAGTCCCCGGTATGTCGGTCCCTTCAGAATTCTCTATCACTTCGGCAAGGTAGCTTATGAGCTTGAGTTGCCTTCAGATCTAGCCTCAGTCTATCCAGTCTTCCATGTCTCTTTACTAAAGAAGTGCATAGGTGACCCAGCAGTTGTTGTCCCTATTCAGAGCATCGACATTCAGAACAGCCTCTCTTATGAAGAGATTCCAGTAGAAATCTTAGATTATTAGACTCGTAGATTGAGGAACAAAGAAGTCCCTCTTGTCAAGGTTCTTTGGCGAAATCAGTCTCATAAGGGAGCTACTTGGGAAGCAGAAGCAGATATGCGTACCAAGTATCCTCACCTCTTCCCCTCCCATTCAGATCAAGCTCAAGGTAACAGTTCTCCTTAAGCTTATTCAGTTTCATGTTCATGTTTCCAGTATAAACTTGGTACCTATTAACCATTGCATACTCAGTCATGCATTCATGTATCAGTTGTCCGTGCATCAGATATGCACGAGTTCAGTATGTTTAGCATGTCAGTCACGAGATCAAGTTTTAGTTCTTCATGTTCATTTCAGGTTCTGTTGTCTTATATCCCCTCTCAGTAAATTCTCATTCGAGGACGAATGTTCCCAAGGAGGAGATATTATAATACCCCATATGTTTCTAAGCTAGGAAGTGAATAAGTTTTCCTACGTATGAAACCTCCTATCCTGTAAGTAGCATTTTAGTGCATGACTTACAATGAATATCCTAGCTATAGGATAGCTTGCGATGTCTTAAGCATGCTCATATGAGTCACTTAGAGTGATGCAAGCTAAGAGTTTTTGAATCCATCAAGTCTTAGTGCTCGATTTTGCAAGGGTCATCTTTGAATAATAATAACGTGATTGATATGTGACATTTTGGCAGATTTAGACCCACCAAATTGTACAGAATCAAATTAGATTTCCAACGATACCTATTTCATCAAAATCCGATACCCGAGCAAGGAGTTATGGCCTTTCAAAGTAGAATGCGTCGCCTAACCAATCGCACATGGACACTGGAAAGCATAGGTGATATCATATGCGGCGCCTATGTAAAGCATAAGAGATATCATATGCGGATCCTATGTAAAGCATAGGTGATATCATATGCGGCGCCTATGTAAAGCATAGGCGATATCATATAAGGCGCCTATGTAAATATAGGCGATATCATATGCGGTGCCTATGTAAATACAGGCGATATCATATGCGGTGCCTATGTATGATTTCAACAACGAAAACACTTAGTTTTTGAGTTATTTTGAGGGTAGTTAAGTCTTTTAACACTCCTTACATGTCACTAAACCTAACCTGACGAAATTTATAGCTTCTAAATATATTACAACCCTATTAACATCTCAAAGCTCATTTTCCAAGAGCACCATAGGAGAAAAACAACTAGGGTTGTACAATCAAGCTTGAAGATCAAATTTCAAGAAAATTCCTCCGTCAATCATCAAGAACCTCCCTTCCAAGGTATGCGTAGTGTTCATCCACAGATTCCTTTTGTCCGTAGAGTTTAAGAATCAATCTTTAAAATACAAAAGCTTGGTTGGTTGTGGTGATATGATCATACCCATGTTGATGCTTGTTTGTTTTGCTATATAATAGTGTCGTGACTGTACATCTCATGAAAGTTATGTTGTTAGTTGAAAAACATCATCTTTAGGTGGATTGATAGAATGCAAGTATAAAATCCACCTATGCCTTAAAGAATGCATGCAAGGTGTTCGATAAAATGCCTAGTATGTTAGAACTTCATATTTACATGATTTCATGATATTTAAATAACAAGTTCATGTTAGCTATACACTCCAATATGAATTTCCATGCAAATTATATGTTGTTATTGTTGTGGTATAAAGCATGTATGATAATGGAGATATAAATTATGTACACAAAATATATCCATGATTTTCCTTTCTTGTTTGAAATGTTGAATAAATACATGAAGTATACTATCCCCTGCTTATGATATTATGAATTGTGGACTCAAATCTTATGATCAAGTCATGTCATGTGTGTCAGTTTTCTCCTATCGAGTCCTGGGGGTATTCGTACCCAAAAACTATAGTTGTGTGCCTAGATCCATGTCATGTTTCACGATATCCGAACTCAAGCTATGATTCCATAGACTTCACTCAGTCTTGCGACTCAGGAAAACCTCATGATCTCAGTCAGTTGTCAGATATCAGTAACATTCCGCCAGTCAACGGAATTCAGTAAGATTAAGTCATGTATAGTCAGTTATTCATGTCCAGTCCCTCCATATGGGAGTAGAGGTTAGCACCGAGTGAACCCAAGGATGGGAAATCACCCGCCAGTTCAGGGTGTGATTCTTAGAAGCAGTCCTTGTGTTCCAGAACTACGTAGCCAGCGTAGGTTGAGACATCTTAACTTATCAGATTAGGGTTGATGAGGTGATTTAACCTGTCAGATTAGGGTTCCCATCGTTCTCATTAAGTACCTGCCAGATAAGGGTCACTCACAAGCTGTCCTTACCCGTGGCACGGTATTGACACCCCTCCAGTCGGGGTAGAGATTGGACCCCATCTTAGCCATAACAGCATACACGGGGCATGTCGGTTAAACACTACCTCCCACTATTTCACTATCAGTCTCAGTAAAAGAACTCAGGGTGTTCTTCAGATTTCAGTATATACAGGACTGTTAGATATAATTGTCCATGTTATCAGCTTGCAGTATCAGTCATGATAGTTATTAGTAAACTATGTATTACCTTACAGGTCTTGCTATCATGCATTCACGATCCCAGTTTCTATATATGTATGTTTGCACTCCTACGTTCATATTAGTCAGTCAGTGTTGTTCATGCATGAAACCCTTTATGTTCAGCCTACCTTTCTCGTATACTCAGTACTCCAGTTGTACTGACGCATTTGCACTATGGTGCTTTATTTTCATGTTACACCATAGGTTCCGAGACACGAGCTCAAGCCCAGCAGTAGCGGTAGCATTCCAATCGCAGAGACACAATGAGTCCTTATTGATTCGAGGACACTATGATTTGATACATTTATTTATTTCTTCAGTTCAATTTTATGGAGTTATTTGGAGACATGTCCATTCAACTCCTTATTAAGATAGTTTAGAGGATTTCAAATTTATGCTCAGATTTACGTTCAAACTTAGCTTTTAGATTGAGTTGTTTTGGGTATTTTAACCCATATGGACGTTATGATTTTCAGACATGGTTTTATTCAGTTGAACCTTATGGCCTTACAGTTTTACATATTCCATATTATTATGTCATGATTTGCAGTATACAGGTATAAATATCAGTCATGGGTTAGCTTATGGTCCCTCGGGGTCATGAGCACCATGTAGCATTTCGGTTCAGCAAATCGGGGTGTTACTGGGACCTAAACTTCAGGACAGTGTTAGTAGTGCCCAAACCTATCCCCTTTTGTTAGACTTGTGGTAAGAACCATCAGGGTATTTGAGAGCTGGAAATGACGTCTGTTTTGGATATGGCAAGCCAAGCCACAGAGTCAGAGATTGTCCCTAGTCAGGTTTTCAGGGTCAGTGTAACCGTTCCTCAACTTAGTTCGATCGCCCAAATAAGTAGGGTGCCACCTCTAATGCTAGTAGTGGGCAATGCCCAAATAGACTCTATGCTTTCCAATCCTAAAGGATTACGAAATTCTCCTGATGTGATTGCTGGTATGTTATAGATCTTTCACTTGCATGTTTATGCTTTGCTAGATACAGAAGGATCCTTGTCGTTTGTTACTCCCTATATAGCATTTGATTTCAAAGTCAGTCCCAAAATTCTAGCAGAGCCCTTCTCAGTATCTACCCTAGTGGGTAAAACTATCGTAGCCCGATGGGTATATAAGAACTGTCCGGTTATGGAATCTCAGAAAGTCACTTCAGCAAACTTAGTAGAATTAGAGATAACTGATTTTGATGTCATTCTCGACATGGATTTTCTTCATTCCATCTATTCCATAGTCGACTACAGAAAAAGGGTTGTCCAATTTCAGTTCCCGAATGAACCCATCCTAGAGTTGAAGGGTAGTACATCAGTTCTCAGAGGTCAGCTTGTTCCCTACCTTCGGGCATGGAAAATGATATCTAAGGGATATGTCTATCATCTTGTTCAAGTTAAGGACTCTAGTTCCGCAACTCCCAGTCTCAAATCAGCCCTAATAGTGAATGAATATTATGATATCTTTCCCGAAGATCTTCCCGAAATTCCTCCCTAAAGTAAAATAGACTTTGGTATAGACATTCTTCCAAATACTCAGCCTATATCTATTCTGCCATATAGAATGGCACCAACAAAACTCATAGAACTAAAAGAACAGTTGAAGGATATCCTAGATAAGAGATTCATCAGGCATAGTGTTTCCTTGTGAGGTACATTAGTTCTATTCATTCGAAAGAGAGATGACTCTCTCAGAATGTGTATAGACTACTGTCAGCTCAATAAAGTCATGGTTATGAACATGTATCCACTTCATAGAATCAATGACTTATTTGGCCAACTTTAGGGTGCCAACTATTTCTCTAAGATAGACCTCAGATCAGGCTATCATCAACCAAGAGTTAGAGAATGTGACATTCCAAAAATAACTTTTTGAATTTGGTACGGTTACTTCGAATTCTTAGTCATGTCCAATGGTATTACCAATGCCCCAACAACCCTTATAGACTTGATAAACCATGTGTTCAAGCAGTACTTGGACATGTTCATCATAGTCTTCATAGATGACATCCTCGTCTATTCTCGCAGTGAACATAATCATGCAGACCATCTCAGAATAGAATTACAGATCCTCAAAACCCATCAATTATCATGATATCTATTCATGTCCTACCTTTCAGCTCTATGATCATCGCACATATTTGTGCACATTAGTGAAAATCATGTATGATTTTAGTTTCCACTAAAAGGAGTCCCAGTTTACTCCGCAGTACAAATCATATTCCATGAACACAACTTATAATTTATGTATCTTTCATAGAATCATGTGTGTTTCCAGTTCCTGGTATAAGGAGTTCAAGTTTACTCAATAGTATGAATCATGTCCCATGAATACAGAACCTTCAGACTCAGGTCATGCAGCTCATGGATCATGTACTCATGTCGTGCTTTATAGCATGCTCATACCACATGACTCATGTTCCACTCCAAGTGATCAGTCAAAATTAGGTAATGTCATGTATACCCTTAGTTTAGTTCCTTTGGTGAATCTATGCTATTGATGTTTCATCCCTCAAGCCTCAGTTACAGCATCAGTTCAGTAATCGATATTTAGTAAAGGACTCAGAGAGTCCTATAGGACCATGCCTTTTAGTTATCAATTACTTAGCCCTCAGAATACAGTCCTTTAGTACCAGTCTAAACCTCAATTACCAGAAACCATCATTAAGTCCCAGTATGAGTCTCAATTAAAGATTTAGTTGCAATCTCTACTACAGTCTTCGATATAGTGTCAGCCTCAGCCTCAGTTTAGAATTCAGATCAGTACCACAGTCCAATTTCAGGTTTGCTTGACCATAGCGTGTAGTTATCAATTATGCATGTTATCAGTGTTACAGTACCTCAGCTTACAAATTGTTTCCAAATCATGTTATACGCCTGGTCGTGCATTCTCAGACAGTCCAAGTATTTCATGAATTTATGCTCAGCTATCTCATGTTACTTATTTAGTCCCTTTCTCATGTTTATAAAAACTTTATATTCTCAGTATAGTTAGACAAACTAAGTACAGTTCAGTCTTACATTCCCAGTACTCAGCCACCAGTCAATCAGTAGATCAGAAGAGTCAGTCAGTAGGAATTTGTTTGACCTACCAGTACTTTAGTACGACGGTCAGACAGAAAAGTTCACATATTTTCCCATTCTGTCCACCTAGTTGCATTATTCGAAGTGTGATGGATGTAATAATTCTAGGATGGACCAATCAAGAAGTTGTGTGTTCAGCTCAGTTCAGGTTTCATGACTCAATCTCAGATCCCGGATATTCAGTCATGATTTAGTTCGTGGGTTTCCTTTTCATCATTCCAGTCTCTTCTCAGTATCTCAGCCAAGTTAGTATTATTTGAGGGACGTAGTATCCCAAGGGGGAGATACACTATAATTCCCTGAACTTTCATTACCTAAACATGTCATTCCCTCTTCATGTAAGGAACCTAACTTAGAGTAATGGGTACTCATAGGTGGACCCTCAAGCTCCAATCTTAGTCATAAGCCATGTATACAATGGCTTAGTTCAGTTCACAATACTCAGTCTATGTCATAAATTATAGACTCAGTCATGTTCTCATGTTCCCGTTTATGCGTGTTCAGTAAAGTATATCGAGTTTGAGATTAATGAATTTATCTATCAAAATATATTTCCCATGAAAAGAGTGAAGAGATTAGGAAAGAAGGTAAAGCTCAGTCCCCGATATGTCGGTCCATTCAAAATTCTCAATCGTTTCTGCAAGGTAGCTTATGATCTCAAGTTCCCTTTAGATCTAGCTTCAGTGCATCCAGTATTTCATGTCTCATTGCTTAAGAAGTGCATAGGTTACTCAGTAGTTGTAGTCCCTGTTAAGGGTGTAGATATTTAGAACAGTCTTTCTTACGAGGAAATTCAATTCAAAATCCTTAACTACAATATTCGCAGACTGAGGAACAAAGAAGCCCCTCTACTCAAAGTTCTTTGGCAGAATTAGTCCGTTGAGGGAGCTACTTAGGAAAAAGAAGCATATATGAAGACCAAGTATCCTCACCTTTTCTCTGCTAATTCAGACTTAGCCCAAGGTAATAGCTTTCCTTAAGCCTATTCAGTTTCATGTTCAGCTTTTAGTTACAATCTCAGTATTTTAAAATACCATTGCATATTCAGTCATGCATTCATGTATCATCTCATTCATGTACTCATGCATCAGATGTGCATGTTTATCTTGATAAATTTATCTTATCAGTGATTCCATTCATGTATTCATGAGTGAGTATTCATGCATCAAATAAGCATGTTCAGTATGAAATTTCAGTAAATTAGAAGTTCCAGTCATATAATCATGTTTCAGATGTTCACGTTCCTTAAGTAAGTTAGTCTATCAGAAATCCCATTCGAGGATGAAGGTTCCCAAGGGGGAGATATTATAATACCCCAAACTTTCTTTAAGTCAAATCTAATCTCCAGAAGAGTTATTGATGACTTCCTAAATGATTAATGTTTAAATCAGATAGAATTTCAACCTAAATATGGAAAATTTAATTAGCTTCCCAACGATACCAATTTCTTCCAAATCTGATATCAGAGTAAAATGTTATGGATGTTTTACAGAGAACTATCGAAACTGCCCAGAAGTAATGGTCAGGCCGACAGACCGTCGAGCTAGCGATAGACCATCGCCTAAACCATCACGACTAAGGCAGTGAACCTGACTTCTGGTCAAGTGCGACGGCCAGGACCGAAAGACCATCTAGCTAGCCATAGAACGTCGCCCAAACCATCGTAGACGAGGCAAAAAATTCAAGTTCTTACCAAGTGCAATGGTTAGGACCGATGGACCATCGACCAAACCATCGCCACTTTCGATCAGCGATTTTATGCCATTTTTAAAAGGGTATTTGGGTCTTTTTCCACCCGTTTTGACCCCTAATTATACCAGACCAGAGCTCATAACTTTATTATTCATCTACAACACCAAATTAGGGTTCCTCTCAAAAATAAATCCCCAAGAACAAGATCTAAACCTTTCTTCAAGAAACTAAGAAATTCAAGTTCTTCAAGTTCAAGAACCATCAAGAAAACATAAAGATCTGTGTTTTCAAATCCAAGAACATTCAAGAAACGTTAGTTATCTTACAAGATCCAAGCTTATGAGGTATGTTTAGTGTTGATTCATGGGTTCCTTTTATCCATGAAGCACAAGAATCCTATTTTAAAATCATAAATTGTAAAATCCATATTGTGGATTAATTATAATCACGTTTGATAAAATACCTAAGAGAGTAAGATTTCTACTTATTGACTCAATAGGGACTAAATGATGAATCTATGCTTTATCCTTATGTTTCAAAATGACTCTCATGCTATTGTGATGCATTGAAATTGTTTGATGGAATGACCATGAGACTAGAATTCTATAACCATGATATATTTGAATGCATTCCTATTCATGTATAAGAGTATGAGAACCAAGTGCTTCATTAAACTCCCAAGTGATTGTATTATGAATTATTGATTATGGTCATATGTTTAAGAAGTGTCATGTCATGTCACTTTTATGCTATCAAGTCCTGAGGGTACTTGTACTCGACAATTTAATTGTATGCCTAGAGCTAGTGTTAGTTTCATGATAATCTCAGTCAAGACATGATCATTAGAATTCAGTAGGTTACATGACTCAGGAAAACTTAGTAAATTCAGTATCAATCCAGTAATCTCAGTAATCTCAGTAATCTCAGTCAATTATCAGATCTTAGTAATATTTCATCAGTTAACAAAATTCAGTGAACTCAGTCCAGTTCAGTCCAGTATATTCAGTTAAGTGTCTATTCAGATGGGAGTAGGATTCAACACCGAGTGATGCCCAAGGATAGGAACTCACCTATTAGTAGAGGGTGTGATTCTTAGAAGCAATTATTATGCTCCAAAACTACGTATCCAGCGTAGGTCAAGACATCAAACCTTCTAGATGAGGGTAGATAAGGTGGCTTAACCTATTAGATGAGGGTCTCTCCATTCTCATTAGAGTACCTGTTAGATTAGGGTCACTCACAGCTTGTCCTTACTAGTGGCACGATATTGACACCTTTCTACTTGGGGTTACAGATTGGACCTTAACTCAACTATAATATTTTATTATGGGCATGTTGTTTAAAGGACTACTTCCTACAGTTACAGTCTCAGTCTCAATCTTAGTAATAGAAGTCAGATAGTTCTATAGAATCTAGACTATCAGATACAGTCACCCAGTATAGTACGAAACTCAGCTAGTTCCATCAGAATCTAGGCTGTTAGATACAGTCACTCAGTATCAATTACATTAGTTATCAGTAACTCATGTTATCAGTATTCAGACTCAGTAGTTAGTATTATCACAAATTCAGTTACAGTTACTTATTCATGCATGTATTCTCTCGTTCATGTTAAATAATCATTTAGTATTGTTCATGCATATGAACCCTTTGCATTTAGACTACCTCACTAGCATACCAGTACATTCAATCGTACGGACGTATTTTCCCTATGGTGTTTTATACCATAGGTTCAGAAGTACGAGCTCCAGAACATCAGTAGCATTCCAGTTTTAGCAGTTAGAGTCAGTAGTGAGTCCTCACCATTCGAGGATTTTATGATTTGATTACTTCACTTCTACAGTACTTAGTTTATTTAAGTAGTTGGAGTTAGTTGGGGATATGTCCCTTTAACTCCTTATTCAGACAGTACAGTATTAGAGGCTTTCAGACTATAGTATGTTCAGACAGTTATTTCAATAATTTTTGTATTGATATATCGGATTTTTCGATATTGTGTTTTATTAGATATTTGAACCTTATATCCTTTCATTCTTTTATTCTATATTTATACTGTATATTATACAGTGTTCAGGTATAGATATCAATCATGGGTTAGCTTATGGTCCTTCGGGGTCACGAGCACTGTGTACCCTTCCAGTACCAGATTCAGGGCGTTACAGGTGGTTATAGGACATTTAAGCTACACATACCCAAGTTAATGATTTTAATGCATGCTAAAAACAAGTTTTCTTTCTGGGAATGGATATATATATATATATATATGGTAGTGAATGCTCATGGTTGATAACTTGATTTTAAAGGTTGGAATTATTTAATCCTTATCCTGAACGCATGATAGCATTCACCCGCTAACCCATTTTTAGGCTCTATATTCCAACACAATGCAGGAACCGAACATTGTACTTCTCCTACTCTGTGATCAAATTTGATATCAGCTTGTGTTGGATTAAAGTAGTGATATTACATATTCTGGAAGGCTCTATTTCATGTCATGAATGTCTTTACATTCTTTGGTAATTTTATTAACTATATTGTTGCTATGGTCTGGGACATGTCCCGACCAGATATTGTTTTACTTTCAGATAGTCTTTATGAGAGTATTATGGGTTAGTGTGGCTGGTGTCGGTATTGGTGTTAGCCTTTGAATTGGTATTGGTATTAGTGATTATACCAGTGGAATATATTTGATTTATGATTATTCCATTTTGTTTTTATTATATATATAAACATATTGGGGTATTATCTTTTTCTTGTTGGGTATTGAAGGAATTTATTTGGTAGGGTTGGTTTAGGAAGTAGACTTATCCCAAAGTCATTATATCGTTAAATACACTATCTTCTTATTTATTTGAAACTCGTTTGACTCAGTGTATTTTCTAGGAGATTGAGTTGGGTATTGGGGTCGTCCCAAGTCCTAGTTGGACTTGGGTTGCCCATTATGATAAGGCCCTGGTTCGAGTCGTGTCAGTGAACTTGGGGATGAAATCATTATAAAAGTGTAGAAAGCACTAGAATCTTTCTTAGTCAGTGTGATTTAGAATTATAAAAATCATACACCAAAATATATGTAATGAGCTTAAATTTGATTAAATATGTTTAATTCATGATTTTTTTCTAATTTTATTATTTTACACCTTCTTATAGTTTCATTGTGGTACTTCTGGGGTAGGGGTGATTGGGATATTTCTCGATGCATTTTTGTACAATTTGTGCCATATTGTGGTTTTTGGTGGCTTCAAGAGTTTTATTATGCATTTTGGTAATTATGTTTTAATAGTGCACCAAATGAATAAATAAACTACGCCATCAGCTCCGGAATATCAACTTTTGGTCAGGTAGACCTTTTGTTCGGTTCTCAATGCACCAAGATCATTTCAACCTATTGATCGAAAAGTTGGTAAATAAAAAATATGGGTATGGGACCCATATTTGGTCGAAATGACCTCTGATGGAATATCCAAATTTATCAATGCATCCGAAATGTCGATTTTATGGTGGTAACATATTTGGGTTGGTTTTATGGCTTTTAAATCTCATTTAGACCTTCAATTTAGAAAATTATAATTTTGGCTTTCGAGCATTAACTCTGTGAAAATAATAATTTTTATAAAATATTTATATCACCATTGAGTCCAGAGCGTTGAATTTAGTGTGTTTACATAGTTCGTTTGTGTATACGAACTCCAAATGAATATAGAGCACCCCATCAAGGTTCGTTGGTACATAAACAAATATTTGGTTCACCAAGCTGTTGTTGCAACGTGATTCACATAAGGCAAATCGGGCTCAGGGAGTGCGATTTATGCAAAAAATGCCTAGTAACCCGGGTACAATTTAAATAGCCACTTTTTGGCCCATTTTGCTCATTCTTTCACCTTTCCTCTTAATAGTTAAACCCTAAAATAGTGTGAGATCTTAAAAGTGAATCTTTTGGGATCTTGGAAAGCTAGATTAAAATAAATTTCTTAATTCTATTATGGATTTAAGGTGAGATTTCATTCTTTTCTACTATAATTCTTGATTTCTTGTTCAAAATCCCAAAAACCATATTTCTTTATTTTTCTCCAAATTTTACTCCTTTTCGCTTGAATAATGTTCCCAATCCTATAATTACTAGTTTTTCATCAATCCCATCTTCAAACAACTTATATTTTTATTTTAACATGGATTTTAATGATTTTACCCAATAAAGCTCATAAATGGGCTTTCTTGGATTTAAACCTTGTTTTGACTTAATTTGACTTGGTTTTTCAGCTTTAGGTTTCTAAGAATATGGGGAACACATTTTTGAAGTAAAGTTATAATTTTGCATTTCTTTTTCAAAAACCCATTTCGGGGGGTCCTTTTTTTACCCCAAACCAAAAGTAGGAAATATAGGTATCATTATCTTTATTTTGATAGATAGATTCTATATTTCTTGATTTTAGTTGATTTTGGTATCATTCATGGAGAGAAGGTCATGGGTTCAAATAGTAATGGACCAATTTTGACATATGAGGTATATTATGACTTAACTCTTTCAAACTAGGGTGGGCAGTAAATATTTGTACAAAATGCATGTTAAGGGTAGAAACCAATCATGAAAAATGTCTATCTATGTGTTGTTCCCATATGGGGGCCTATACGTGATGTAATTATTGAAATTAAAATATTATGTGATATGTATGACTGTGTGGGGTCTTATATGATGTTGATAGTCTTGAATACATGTGAATAATTGTATTGTGTTGTTACAAATGCCAATTTTTGTACCTTTGGCGTATTGTTATATATATATATATTAATACTTTAGGCTCATGAAAACATGTGGAAATTCAAGAATCAATAGAAATAATAAGTAGATATTGGCTCATGTATTTATGGAAATGTATCATTGTGCTTGGATATTGAAATATATCATGTGGTTGGTTGTGTAAATACTCAATTTTATATGAGGATTATATCCTCATATCATACTCATTCAAGAAATAAATGATACCACAGTGGCAACCCCTGAGAAATACAGGAAATACCTTTTTATGAAAGAAAATGTGACATCTTATAAAATCCTCCCATAGGGATATGCTGGGAAGTAGATATTGATATTTATAAATAGATTGTACAAGGGACGACAAACCCCTATGTGTCCCATATTGGGAGGCATGCCTCCGTAGGTGTATATGGGGATTGTGCTACTATCCAATACATTGTACGATGACTTTGTGCATCATCATCATATACATTGCACTTGCATTATTTTATTTATGTTGTCTTTGTATTGCCATATTGACTTTTCAGGGATCTATTAATTCTATATCTGGGCTTGTTAATGTCTAACTATGCTATCTTATTTTATTAGTACTTGATGATCTTTATTATTCATGTTTCTTTTTTTTTTACTTTTATGTCATATTAAGTATATTTTCATCCCTATAGGGTTTGTTATTGTATTATGTGTCGATATTGTAAGATGTTACTGCTAGCATTGTGGGCTACCACTTTGGGATATTTTCTTATTGAAGGTAAAGTTCCCTTAGTGTATATTTTGTATACTTTATTTACTACTTTAATTTTTAGGCATATGATACCTATTGAGTACACGTGGGTTGTACTTAGCCCTACTATACTATTTTAGTATAGGTCCTAGCTCGAGTGCGCCTCAGCTTGCGTGAATTAGGCGATTGTTGGAGCTTCCAAGGTAGCAGTTGGACATTTATGTGTTTGGATTTTACCTTTATCTTTCAATAGTAGTTGCGTCTTTATTAGCATACAAATACAAATATTGATCGTTCATGGATATTTATGATGTATTTAACTCATGGTTTATATTAGTAGTTATATTTTAGGTACTTCTCTGACCTCGAGTCCAATTTTTGTTTCAGCACCGACAATTGATCATGGTGTTCCAAGAGCGAGAGTTTAGCCTTCATCTATGTTACCTCTTCTGATAGGATCTCAGCCTGCTAGATTCACCATACCTCTCTTTGCTATAAGTATTTTTATGTTTTTTTAGGATCAGAAGAGGTTTGAGAGGTTTGAAAGGTTTACACATTTGGGTCCTTCTAGATGCAACAGTGTTGTGGAAGAGAACGCCTATGATTTTTAGATTAATTATTGTGTTAATTTGCATCATTTGGGATCTCTTGAGTCAAATGGGGTTGCTTATACTACCTATTAGTTGAGATTTGTTGCTAGGGATTGGTGGAGGTCACTCTTTATTTATCGTCCTATTTATTCTCTCGATATGACTTAGGATTAGTTTGCTGATATATTTTAGGAGAGGTTTGTGCCTTATAGTCTGAGGGATCAGATGTATGATGAGTTTGACCGCCTATAGCAGGGATCCATGATTGTAGCAGAGTATGATGCATTCTTCAATGCCTTGTCAAGGTATTCCTATGCTAATATTTCTATAGAGTTTGAGAAAATTCATGAGTTTGTGAAGGGTTTGAATATCTCTCTTTATTTAGCTATATCATAAATGGTTGTATTTGGGGCATCTCTTTGGAATATAGTGGATCATGGTAAGTTGACTGAGGGTATTCTTTAGACATCTCAGGGGGCGGTAAGAAGGTACATTATTTTGGTGAGTTTAGAGGTCAAGCTTCCAATGGTAGAGATCTTAGAGGTTCTTATGGATATCAAGGTAGGCCAGTGTAGGAGGTTTTAAAGTGTTAAGGTGGTGGATCTTCTAGTTCAACAGTTTATGGTGTTTGGTTGGGCCTAGTTGTACATTTTACTATTAAGTTTGGTCGAAGTGGTTTCTTTGTGTGTGATGAGATTGGCAATGTGGCCAACGACTGTCCTTGCTGTGTAACTAGAGCAACTTCTATTTAAGTTATGAGAGGTAGGGGTGCTACTAGAGGTGGAAGAGGAAAATGTAGTAGAGCCCATAGTGGAGGTCATAAGGCTACTCAGGCAAGTTATTGTTGTGGGCAGTGCTATGTAATACTAGCCAGACCAGAGGTAGAGGCTTCAGATATTATGATCACAGGTATTATCCCCATTTGTTTCAGAACTACATTTATATTTTTTAACCTTTGATTGACTTTCTCCTATGGGTTTGTGTATTTTATTTCAGGTTTTTATTCTTTTACTGAGTTTCTTGCCATGCCTATTTGTATATCTACCTCGATAGGTGATTTTCTAATGGTTGATCGGGTGCACCAATCTTATGTTGTGACTTTCTCTGGTCCAGAAACTTAGGTAGAGTAATTTGTGTTAGATATGGGTGACTTGGATATTATTTTGGGTATAGATTAGTTGGATCCTTATCAACTTTCTTAGATTGTTTTGTTAAGATTGTAACTTTAGCTTCATCGAGTATGCAAAGATATCATAAATAGGTGTACTTTATTTGTGACCAAAGAGAGTCATATTTGATATTCAGGATTGTCGATTGGTTAAAAAGGGATGTTTAGCTTATTAGACTCATATTTATGATACTAGTGTTGTTCAACCTCATTCATTGGATTTTTCAGTGTTGTTTGTTAGTTTATTGATGTGTTCCCTATGAATTTGCCTAATATGCCTCTGGATCATGATAATGATTTTGTTATTGATATTGAGCAAAGCACTAAGCCTATTTCTATTCATCCTTATAGGATGGCCCCAACCAAGTTAAAGGAATTAGAGGGTCATTTGTAGGAGTTTTTTAATAAGGTATTTATACGACCTTCTATATTGCCATGGGGTATGCCTGTCTTGTTTTTGAAGAAGAAAAAGGATGCATTTTGCAGACATGTATTGATTATCTATAGTTGAACAAGGCGACAGTTAAGAATAAGAATCTTTTTTCTCGTATTAAGGATTTATTTTATTAGCTTCAGGGTACTATGGTGTTTTTGAAGATTGATTTGAGGTTCTTTTATCACCAGTTGAGGATTAGTACTCTGGATATTCCAAAGATGGCTTTTTAAACTCATTATGGTCATTATGAGTTCTTGGTCATGTCCTTTGGGTTAAGCCATGCCTCAGCCGCATTCATAAAGTTGATGAACCAGGTGTTCTGACTGTATCTCAACTCCTTTGTTATTGTATTATAGATATACCTTGGTTTATTCAAAGAGTGAGGTTGAGTATGAGGAGCATATGTGGATTGTTCTTCAGAGATTAAGGGATGAGAAGTTGTAGGCAGAGTTCTCTAAGTGTGAGTTTTTGTTGGATTATTTTTCTCTTTTGGGTCTTGGGGTGAGTAAGAAAGGTATTATGGTTGATTAAGCCAACGTTGCAGTGGTTCGTGACTGGGATAGACCTACTTTTCCCTCTGAGATTTGGAGTTTTATTTGCTTGGCCAAGTATATTTGGTATTTTTTTGAGGGTTTGTCTTCTATTGAAACTCTTTTGTCTAAGTTTACTTAGAAGAAGATTTCTTTCCAGTGGTCCAATGATTGTGAGGAGGGATTTCAAAATCTCAAGGATTTGTTCACTTCAACTCCTATCTTGACTTTGACCAAATTGGGTATGGGTTTCACTATCTTTTGTGCTGCTGCAGGTGTTGTGTTATGTGTTGTTTTGATGTTAGAGGGTAAGGTGATTGCGTATGCATCTCATCAATTAAAGACTCGTCAAAGGAAATATCCTACCTATAATTTGGAGTTGTGTAGGGTTGTGTTTGGTATATAATGCATGTTAATGGTGGGAAATCATGAAAAATGGCCATCTATGACTTTTTCCCATATGGGGGCCTATATGTGATGCAATTTTTGAAATTGAGATATTATGTGATATGATGACTATATGGGATCCTATATGATGTTGGTAGCCTTGACTACATGCGAATAATTGTACTGTGTTGTTACAAATGCCTATTAAGGTACCTTTAGTGTATTGTGAAATAGATATATTTATTCATACTTTTGGCAAATGATAACAAGTGGAAATTCATTGATAAATATAAATAATAAGTGGATATAGGCTTATGTGGTTATGGAAATAAATCATTCTGGTTAGATGTGGAAATATATTATGTGGTTGGTTGTGTAAATACTTATTGTGATTGGTTTTGAGCATTATATCCTAATATCATACACATTCATGAAATAAATGATACCACTGTGGAGATATTTGAGAAACACTAGCAATACCTTTTGATGACAGAAAATGTGACATCTTATAAAACCCTCCTTGAGAAATGTGCTAGGGAGTAGAAATAGATATATATCTGGATTATATATGGGTTGGTGAACCCCTATGGGTCCCACGTTGGGAGGTTTGGATCCTTGGTTTGTATACACGGATTGTACGACTATCTTAGAGGTTGTACGATAACCTCATGAATCATCATCATCATCACATCATTATCATATACATTGCAGTTTCTTTATTCTGTTTATGTATTTCCATATTGACTTTTCATCAATCTATTTATTCTATATCTAGACTTGTTAATGTCTAATTCTTTTATCCTACTTTATTTGAACTTGATGATCTTTATTATACATATTCCTCTTTTGTTCTACTTTTATATGATACTGCGTATATTTGCATCCCTATTTGGTGTGTTGTTGTACTATATGTGGATATTGTAGAACTATTAGTACAAAAGGTGTGGGATACCCCTATGGGATATTTTTTTATTGCAGGTAATGTGCCCTTAGTGTATATTTTATATTCTTTATTTACTACTTTTCTTTGTCAGCATATGATACCTATTGAGTACAAGTGTACCGTATTCACGCCTGTTGTGCTATTTCGATCTAGTTCCTAGCTCGAGTATGCCTCGGCTTGCTTGACTCGGGCGGTTGTTAGGGATTCCAAGGTAATGATTGTACATTCATGCATCCAGAGTTCACCTCTATCTTACTATAATATTTATGTCTTTATTAGTATACAAAAAAAGATGTTTATGTTGTATGAATATTTCTAATGTATTTGACTCATGGTATGTATTAGTAGTTCTATTTTGGGTACTCCTCAGACCTCGAGTCCTATTTTTGTTTCAGCACCGATATCTAAGCATGGTTTTCTGAGATCGGGAGTTCAGCCTTCATCTAATTACTTCTTTAGATGGGATCTCAGCCGGCTAGATTCACCGTATCTCCTCTTGCTGCAAGTACTGTTATCTCTTCCAACGATTAAAAGAGGTTTGACATGTTTACTCATTTGTGTATTTCTAGATTTAGTGGTGTTGTGGATGAGGATGCCTATCAATTTTAGATTTATTATTGAGATAAGTTGTCTAATTTAGGATTTCTTGAGTCACAGGGGGTTTCTTATACTACCTATCAGTTAAGAAATGTTGCTAGAGATTAGTGGAGGTCACTAGTTATTTTCAAATCTCTTTATTCTCCCAAAATGTCTTTGGATCAGTTTGCTGACAGGAGAAATTTTTACCTTAGAGTCTTAGGAATTGGATTCTTGATGAGTTTGACAACCAATAGCAGTGTTCCATGTCTGTATCATAGTATGAGGAATGCTTCCATGCCTTGTCAAGATATTCCAATTCTTTTGTTTCTACCTAATATGAGAAGATTCACATGTTTGTAAAGGGTTTGGATGTCTTTCTTAATTTGGCTATATCATAAATTATTGTATTTAGGGCATCTCTTTGGAGTATAGTGGATCATTCTAAGATGACTGAGGGTATTCTTTGGATATCTCGGGGAGGCGACATGAAGGTGCGTTATTTTGGTGAATTTAGAGGTCAGGTTTCTCATGGTGTAGATCATAGAGGTTCTTGAGGATATCAAGGTAGGCTAGTGTAGGCGGCTTTAAAGAGTTTATGTAGTGGATTTTTTGGTTCCGTAGTTAAGGGTATTTGTTTAGGATCAGTTGTACCTTCTCACGTTGAGTTTGTTGTTCCATCATACTTTATTTTGGGATTAATTAAATTATATTTTGGAATGGTTTTGTATGGTTGGATTGTTGGTATGGGATGGTTGGACTCGGTTAGGTGGATCAAAGTTGTGACCTTATCCCAGAGTCTTTATGTAAGTTGGTACACTATCTTGTCATATGATAAGAAATTCAACCAACTTAGGGCAAGCGGCTGGAGGTTGGGTTGGGTAATGGGGGTGGTCTCCGATCACAGTCTAAATTAGGATACCCATTACGACAAGGCCCCCAGTCGGGTCATGTTAATTTGGTATTAGAGCTAGGTTTATGGTCAATTAGGAGCCCATAAAGTAGTGTTGAGTAGAGTCTCTTTAAGGGATGTGTAGCGCGCCACACTCATAAGGGAGAGGCTATAAGGAATTTAGGAATGTTTCACTTTCTTGGTATTCTATCTTCAATCTTGGAGTCTCAGTCCTGGAATTTTCTCTAATCCTTATTTGTTCTTCTTTAGATCATACCTCATAGAACTGGAACACAAGGAAATTATTCTATCCCATCTGGGGAATGTTGAAGTGGTGCATCCTACTTTTGGGGTTTATCTTCGATCTTACGTTCCTATCATTGATAGTTTTGGAGTTCCACTGTATGCTACTAGTCCTCCTCAAGGAATGGTGAATAATGCAAAATTTCGTCAGTCAATTCATATTATTGCTCTGATGATCGCTGCTCAGGCTGAGCGGGGTACGACTGGTGCTTTATTTTCTAAGGCTACAAGGATTGGCCAATTTATGAAGATGGTTCCTCCTATTTTTTTGGAGTGAAGGTGTAGGAGGATCTATAGGGCTTCTTGGATTAAATGGAAAAGATTTTTCGGGTGATATAGGATACTAATATGGATGGGATAAACTTCGTAGCTTATCAGCTCAAAGAGGTTTCATATTAGTGGTATGAAGATTGGAACATGGATAGGGGTTGTGTGGAAGAATCAGTCTAGTGGGATACTTTTTCTAAGGTCTTCTAAGATTGGTTTTTCCCTGAGAGTTGATGAAAGAAAATATGGAGGAGTTTGTGAACCTTAAGTAGGGGAGAATGTATGTCAAGGAATATTCCTTGGAGTTTCACCAACTGTCAAGTTATGCTCCTGATTTAGTGGATGACATGTGGATAAGAATGTTTAAGTTTGCTTCTGGGTTGAATTGGGATCTGATATTGGAGAGCAAGACTACCTTGTTGATTAAAGATGTGGACATCTCTGCTCATATACAACAAGTAGAGTATAAAAAGAGAATGCAGGAGAAGTTTAGGGATAGACCGGGTAAGAGGAGAAGGTTTTCAGACCAGGGAGGTGCTCAGTCCTAATATTGTTGGGATAGTGGCAAATAGAAGAAACAAAAGTGGGGGAGTTCTGATTCCTACTCTTTTGCTAGTGCTCCTTACTAGGCGGGCGACATGCATCATCATGGTGGTGACAATTTCCAGGCACTGGGTGCCAAATCTCAGGCAAGCGGATGTCAGTCAGTTTCTTCATGCCCTCCTTGTTGCTTCTATGGTTATCCTTATTGGGGTTACTGTAATGAATTAAGGGACAAATTCTTCAAGTATGGCCAGGCAGGTAATCGGCTTAGGGATTTTCTGGTTATTATGGTTTCTACGAGGGTGAATAATATTCTTGTGGCTTCATCTTCTACTCCTATACCTATTGGGATTTATTTACTTCTGTTATTGCTCCTACTTCTAGTGTTGGTTGGAACAGGTTGTATGCTTTGGTCTCTCTATAGGAATCTGAGGCATCACCTAATGTCATTACTGGTATACTGCAGCTTGTCTCTCACGATGTATATTATTTTCCTGATCTGGGGTCCCCTCTGTCCTTTGTGACTCCTTATGTGGCTATATCTTTTGGTTTTGATTTGGAAGTTATTTATGAACCTTTTTATATTTCTACCCTTGTAGGTGACTAAATTATTTCTAAGGGAGTCTACAGGGGTGTGTGGTATCTGTTGGTGGCAAGCAGAACTTGGCAGATCTGTTTGAGTTGGTATGGTGGATTTTGATGTCATTCTGGGTATAGACTGGTTTCACTCCTTCTATACATCCTTGGATTGTCAGACTCGTAGGGTTATCTTTTGGTTTCCTGGTAAGCCGGTTATAGAATGGGAGGGTGGTTCTTTAGCTCTTAGAGAGAGATTTATTTAATATCTTAGAGCTCGGAGGTTAATCTCTAAAGGCTACCTTTATCACTTAGTCCGGGTGATAGATACTAACTAGGAAGGTACATATTAACAGTTAGTTCAAGTGGTTAATGAGTTTCATAGGTCTTTTCGGATGATCTCCCTGGTGTTCCTCCGAATAGGGAAATAGAGTTTGGTGTCGATCTAGTTCCGAACACTCGTCCAATTTCTATTCCTTTGTATAGACTGGCTCAAGTTGAGTTGAGAGAATTCAAGGATAAACTTAAGAATCTTCTAGATAAGGGGTTTATTTATTCTAGTGTATCCCTATGGGGCGCACCGGTGTTGTTTGTGCATAAGAAGGATGATTCCCCTCAGATGTGCATTGACTATAGGCATTTGAACAAGGTGAATGTTAAGAAAAAGTATCCTCTTTCAAGGATAGATGATCTGTTTGACCAGTTGCAAGGTGTCAAGTTCTTTTCTATGATAGATCTTTGGTTTGATACCATCAGCTAAAGATTATATAGATAGATATCCCTAAGATTGCTTTTCTTACTCGGTATGGGCACTTTGAGTTATTGGTAATGTCATTTTGGTTGAATAACGCTCCAAATGCATTTATGTATCTATTGAACAAGGTTTTTCGTTACTATTTGGGTCTCTTTATTATAATATTTATTGATGACATTCTGGTTTATTTGAAAAGTGATATAGATCATGCTAATCACCTTCGTGTGGTGTTGCAGACCTTAAAGAAAAAACAATTGTATTCCATGTGCTCTAAATGTGAGTTTTGGTTGAACGTTGTAACTTTCTTAGATCATATTATTTCTAGTGAAGGGATTATGGAGGATCCACAAAAGATTGTTGTGGTGAAGAAGTGGCCTAGACCCATGACTCCATCCGAAATTCAAAGCTTATTGGGTTTAGCCGGGTATTATAGGTGGTTTATTGAAAGATTTTCATCGATAGCTGCTCATTTGACTAAGTTAACTCAGAAGAAGGTCAAGTTTTCTTGGTCAGATGCTTGTGAAGGGAGTTTTGAGAAGTTGCAGAATAAGTTAACTTCAACTCCAATTTTGACTTTGTCGCATGGCAATGAGGGGTTTGTGGTTTATTTTGATACATTTTTTGTAGGGCTTAGTTTTGTGTTTATGCACCATGGGAAGATGATTGCCTATGCTTTCAAACAGTTAAACGTACATGAGAGGAATTATCCTACTCATGATTTGGAGCTGTTGGCTGTTGTGTTTGCTATGAAAATATGTAGGCATTATTTGTATAGTGTTCAAATGGATATCTTTTATGATCATAAAATTCTACAATATATGTTAACTTATAACGCTCAACTTATACGTCAATTAAGTCCAAAGAAGTCGTCGTTAATAAATGTAACGCTACGAATCTGGTGCTTGGAATGTTACACGGTGCTCATGACCCCGAAGGACCACAAACTAACCCATGACTGATATCTGTAACTGAGCACTGAATAATATACTGTAAATATGCAAAATATAAGCTGTAAGGACATAAGGTTCAAAACTGAACTAATACTGAATATAAAACAATGTCTGTAATGGGGTATAACAATACCCAATACTGAAATAAACTGTCTGAAACATATTGTAGTCTGAAAGCCTCTACACAGTCTGAAATCTATGGAGTTGATGGGACATGTCCCCAACTAACTTCAAACTACTAAAATAATAAATTAATAAAATAATCATGCTATCCTCAAATGATGAGGACTCACTGCTAGTTTGGCTGCTGAACGTCTGATCTACTAAGGATGCTCGGGAGATCGTGCTTCTAAACCTATGGTATAAAACACCATAACACCAATACATCAGTACATTGAAAGTACATGTATGCAAGTAAGGTAGGCTAAATGCAATGGTTTATATGCATGAACAATACTAACTGACTGACTAACATAAATGTGAGAATACATGCATGAATACGTAACTATAACTGAGATCATGATAACACTGACTCGTGAATTTTGATAACATGTATTTTCTGATATCTGAGTACTAATACTGGGATACTGAATGACTAAGTCTATTGAGTAGTGAGGAGCTAATGTCGTATTACTCATAAAGGAATGACTGTTTCTAACAGTTCTGATTATGAAGAACTGATGTGATTGACTGTATCTGACAGTCCTGAAATCTGAATACAAGTAACATGAATTTAGTATAATTAATATACTATTAACTGGGTAACTGTGTCTGACATTCCTAAAATATGATGGAACTAGCTGAGTTCCGTACTGAGCTGAGCGACTGTATCTGACAGTATTGATATCTATAGAATTGAACTGATTTCTATTACTAAGACTAAATCTGAAACTGAGACTGTGGGAGGTAATCATCTAATCGACATGCCCCGGATATGAACTGGTGGAGTCCAACCTGTAACCCCAGCTGGAAGGGTGTCAGTACCGTGCCATGGGTAAAGACAAGTTGTGAGTAAACCCTCTCTGACAGGGAGCTCTTCTGTCAACCCCTCCTGTAAGGAAAAACTCAAATGAGATGTATAATCCCTAGACTCGTAGGGGATCATCTTAACCTACGCTAGCTACGTAGTTTTAGAACTCAGGGATTGATACTAAGGATCATACCCTCTACTGGTTGACAGTCTGTGTCCTCATCCTTGGGTTCACTCAGTGCTGAATCTTACTCCCAACTGAATAGACACAAAACTAATTTCCTAGTTCATACTAGGTTGGACTGATCTATTACTGATTTCACTAATTAACTAGATTGAACAGACTTCACTAGATTTCCATTGACTAACGGAATACTACTGAATTATGTTAACTGACAGAATGCTACTAAGTTCTACTAGATGACTGAGTTTACTAAGGTCTAGACATGATGACTGACTGAGATCACTGAGATTCTTAAGATTACTGAGATTACAGAATGGGACTGGACTGATACTGAGTTTTCCTGAGTCATATGACTGACTGAATTCTACTGATCATGGCTTGACTGAGAGTATCGTAAAAACACGACACTGGCTCTAGACACACAACTAAATTGTCGGGTATTTAATACCCCCAGGACTCGATAGCATAAAAGTAAATCACGGCACAAGCTTGAAAGCACAACAATGGATACATATATCCATAATTCATTGACTAAGACATTTCATCAAACACTTTTACATGCACTAACTTGAACATGAATGGGGATTTCATAATAACATGCTATGAAGGCACTATTTTCTTTGCATAGGCATTTTATCAAACACATGGGGAGTATGATTTGGTTATGCAATAATCAATAGATAAAATTATCATGGCTACATAATTCAACTTGCAAATTGAAGGTTTCCTCATGAATATTATGCAAAACATCACATACTAGGATCAATCATTAGAACATGTAATTTGAAACATGAATCGAAACCCAACAACAACATGAACATGAATTTCAATTCAACTAAATCATGAACATTCATAAATACAAAATCTTTGTATTTTGAAAAGAGGTTCTTGATCTTCATGGTTTAAAGGGACTCATGAATCAACACTTGACATAGCTAGAAATCTAAATTCTTGAAGTTCTTGGAAAAATTCTTGAAAATTAGCCATGATTTCTTGAGCTAGGGTTTTTGCCTCTTGAGGGAGAATGATTTTGTTCTTGAGAGAAAGTGAGGAAAAGTGATATAATAGGGGATTTAGGGAATTATTTAGTGGTTAAAGGCTAATCTGGGTCATGGAAGCTAATCTGGGTCATGGAAAAGACCTAATTATCCTTATAAAGTTTTTATTTTTCATCATTGAAAACCCGATTTAAGCCCCTGGCGCGACGCAGCGCTATCACATCGTGCCACTGGAAATTGCCTACTGGGAACTAGGCTGATGGCGCGATGCGGTGAAATCGCATTGCAATACTGCATGGGACTAAGAATCTTACCGCGAAACGGTGGTATCGCGCTGAGACACTGAAAATTGACAACTCTGGATTTAAGCCTTGGCGGGATGCACCATAATCAGGAGGACCACTGGATTTTGACGATTACCATTTTGGCATGCTCCGCGACGCGTTGATGGCTCAGGTGGCACACTGTCTTACTAAAATGGCTCTAACTTTTTGCCCAGCTATCGGATTTGGGCAAATTTGATATCGATGAAAAGCTTATTAAATTTCCCACACAACAAAAAGTCAAAATCTTGAAAAAATCCATATGTATAAAATTGTATTCATCTTTTAAAGTAAGTCTTTAACATTTTTGGGATAATTTTAAGCTAGGTAGAAATACGGGATATTACAATATATTTACCCAACTTTGGAGTTGGGGTCGAATCCACGAGGAACAATGTGATTAGTGATGAAAGTAAATTGAAATGATAAATGCAATTTAAATTCAAGTAAATCTTACAAAAAGATAAAATGGGGGAGGTGAGATCCTACACTAATGTTTCTTTTTGGATTTTCTAGTGTAAATTAGGGGCTACGAATAACTGGAGTTTTAACAGTTATGCGTGGGTCTTGGGATTATGTGTTACTAAGGGAGTGACATGTGGGAGATAATTATCAACATCACTTCAATAATTCAAATATGGGAATGCTTGGTTATAGATTTTGATGTTAGCCTTTCAACAAAACACCAAACTTTCACCCATTGATTCTTTCGAATACCTAATAGGTGCATTAAACAATTTACATCCACAACCTCAATCAAGGCATCCCTATTTCTAGGATGACACCCATGGCATAGTTAACCTCACATTTACCCTTATGTCTAAGATAGTGAAAATTTATCAAACTATATACATAATTATTTATCATTGCGTTGGTCCCCATATCCCTCTTTTAAGGATGATATGGATTCCTAAAGTTCACCTAAAACCCTTCTATCGAAGATGGCATTGAACTTTCTAGAGCTTAGAGATTTCACTAACCCATGTGGGTATTTGGAGTTTTCACCCATCAAATCCCAATAACAATAGCATAGCAATAATAGAACCCATAAACATGAACTACCAAATAAATGCTTACAATAACAACCCACACACACTTTAACCCCTATTCACACATAACCCTAAGAGGGAGATTTAGCTACACATAAGATAAATAAGCATAGATATTCCCATAATCTCTATTAAATAAAAAATGTAGAAAATTTAAGCGAATGTTACTTCAAACTTTGACTCTCCCACAATGTCAACAATGGAAGTAGGAAAATATTTTACTTAGAAAGTCTCCAATGTATTCTTCACCAAAAACTTACACAATATTTTTTTCTAAAAAAGTGAAGGCTACAAACTCTCAAGCTAAAATCTAGAAAGTGGGGAAGATGGAATGTGATGGAATAAATGATCCATGGAATTAGGATTTGAGTCTTTTTATTCAAATTAGGATCAACACGTGCAATTATAATTTTGCCCTTGGGCTAAACATTTCTAACACGCTGCAATCGCGCAGGTATGGATGCGACTGCAATTAACTTCTGCGGTTGCGGTTGTTTGACTGTCTTAACTGACCGCGACTATGACCATTGGGCCGCGACCGAGATAACTGAGGTTTTTCCACTATATGTCTTCAGCTAAACTTTTTCTTCTCCTTTTTGATCATTTCAAGCTCCACTCCACATCTCTTTGTCTTTTCAACTCTTATACCTACAAAGAGTGGATATTAGTGAATTTAATCACACCCATGACTCATTTACTCATTTAAAACAAGGTAATCTGCACTAATAATGTGTGTGAATGAGTGGTAAAATAACCACTCATCAACACCCCCAACTTAAGCCTTTGCTTGTCCTCAAGAAACACTATCTTACACTAAGAGACACAAATGTTTATGCCCAAATTTTAAGCATTAAAGGTCATAAAAGCTTTAACTTGGATCACAACCACAAGTAGCTCATTTCACATGTGCTAGACTAATTTCACAACACCCCTCCTTATAAAATGCTATACTCAAAAGATGCATAAGCCTTTAAAGAGAAATCAAGCAAAAATCATAAATATTCTAGAAGTGACTCACTTATAGACCAAAATTAAGGTGTACTCCATTTGGCTTATCACTCGAATGGTGTCAAAATCACCTACCTCAACTAGGTTTACATGCCAACCTCACAAGAAAAAGAATTTCACACACCAAGCTGCAAAATATGCAATGAGGAATTTTAAGGGCACAAATCTCTCCCTCATAAGAGAATTCTCAATGCAACAAGTGTCATATTATAGGCTTTCCCCTATTTTCTATTACCACTACTAAGAAAGTAGGTGGTTGGAGATCTCTAAGGAATTTCTAATCTTGTAATGTAAGTTTAGGGTATGGTAGGATATTATTTGGATATAACATGCCTACACCCTTCGTTGAACATTTTCATCACACTTTTCAGTCTTCTCTTTTTGACTAATTTGCCACTCTTCATTGCTTTATTTCTTTTATTATGCCCAGACTCTATCTTCTATGTTCACCCAATATCTTTTATCTCAAAATTTAGGTTTATTGGGCATACACTATACCTTTGTGGAACAACCTATTTTTATCAATCTTTTCCACCCCCAACTTAGGCTTTTTGACTCAAATTACATTTTCAAGTCCAAGAATGGTATGGTCTATAAGAGGGATAAACAGAATGGTTCCCGTCTTGAAATGTGTTTGCCAAAGAAAGGTTTAAAGGCTCAAAGTGGGTAAATAGGGATGATATTCATACTAGGGTAGGATTTTTAGGCTAGAGTGGGTTCTAAAATCACAAAGGTGGCCTAAGGTCATTTCTCAAACCGCATACAATCAATCATTTACTTTGAAAGACTAACTGGACAAGTTCTAGATAACACAAATATTCAAGAGATGTAAACAAAGATCTCTCCACACATGGAATGCATAATTCGCAAAGGGACCTCAAATGTCCCTCCCGCTAGAGACAATTTTGAGTACCTATTCTATTTACATGTCATAATTTTTTTGGAGCCACAAAAAGAGGAAGAGGATTAGTTACAACATTTCTCACGTCCATTCCCTTGATTTTTGAAAATTTTTAGATGGAGGGGGTTTCTTGATTTTGCAATAGCACCACGCACAAATTGCTAACCCATGGATACAACCAAAATATTAGAGTCACATCTTGGCTCAAAATGGGTAAACCAACAATATGGCTACTCAAACTTCGCCAATGATGTATAAAGTTATCCCAACTTAATCAACGTATAATTCTATAGGTACTCAGGCTTCCCCTGTATTAAATGACACTTAATGCTACGGGTACTAAGAATTCCCCTGCACCTGTGTCTCAAACCCAAACATGACACTTTACCCTTAAGAATGTCGTCACTCAATCAATCATAGGGCAAAGCTAATCATGTATCAACAAGATTAAAATATAATTAAATCAAAAGAATACTAAAAATAGAAAAAAATATGATAATCCATAAAGCATGGGTAACATCAGAGTATCCAAAAATATAGAATCTCAAAACACAATAAAAAAAATATCCAAAGTGTCATCCAAAACACTACACAAGGACATCCAAGCAGTAAAAATATAGGGAAAGGCACCCCCAACCGAAAAGTTAGTAGTTACCTCACTTCCTAGTTAGCAAGGTAAGAGTAAACGATGCTCCCTGAATAATCTTTATCATCTTCGGTACACCCTGCATCGTCTCCACTATAATTAGCACTAGAACCCTCAGCAGTGGCTCTATCATCACTGATGCTCCAAGACAAAGGTAGTTGTTCTGTAGGCTTAAGCACCTTGAAGATGCTTTTTACCCCCTTACATAGCTTGGTGATGAATTTTTCTCTCTTTTTTTCCTTTTTCAACAATCTTTCCTATGACTCCTGGAGGGTCCTGTGTGATATTTCCAAGGTTGAATATGCTCTTTCCAATTTAGCGACCCTAGCACCTTGCTTCTTCAGCTCCTCCTGATATATATTTCATACTCATAATGTAGCCACATATAAATTGTGAGTAGTTGAGGATTCTCTTGGGCTCTAGGGTAGTATTGAAGCATGTTCCATGATAGCAGAAATTCTATCAAGGAATTTTAGGAACATTATTAGGGCTTTATCCATAGCAATACACCGTTCTAGGTATAGATTTGACCTTGGGAGGTTCTTGTAATATTGGTAGTGGATTTTTGAAAGCAAATCTCCAAATTCGTCTAAGTCTTCCATTCTGTAGATGAGTACCTGTATATAAGACAATTCAGACCATTTTTAATATTTTCAATGCAAAACATATGCTAAATTAAAAGAAAAGAACATGTTGTACTATTATAGGAGATTATAGGGTGAAAAATAGACGTGCAAAAAGTTGGGTTTCGCTAGGAAGGCTATCGACATGTATGGCAATCACAGAGCATTTATCGCTATTGTGCTACTGCAGTTGTGGTCATCAGAACTGCGGTCATGATACCTGACACCACAGCTAACAGTTCTTCCATTGCTCAATCCTTCCCTTTATGTCTCAATCCCAACTTTTGCTCCATATTCAATGAGAAGCAAAGGGACAGACAATTTAAATCTTCCAAAATGAAAATTGGAAGAGGTGGTAAAATGGCATGAAAGCTCTGATCTCGCTATTTTTAAGACATGAACTTTTTACCCAACTTCACATCGATCTTATGGATTTGCTCCATGGATAAAAGTAAGAAAAGAAAATCAATAATAGATTCCTTGTACTTCAGAAGTTAAGCATCTTTGCCTTTGATGAATGGGACTCCATGTGCACCTTCGAAATGACAAACTTCAAAATACATGAGTCGGACTCCACCTCTCCACAATCCTCCATTTGGTTAAAAGGATAGATCTATATCATATCCTCTATTCCCAATGTTGAAAAGTGGGTTGAACAAGGTCCTACACTTAATTTTGGGTTAGCTTCCTCCAAAGCATTATCACCCCGAAATGAGCTAGAGTCATCATAAGAGGTTTGCTTTGCCTCTTCTTTTGACTCTATTGTCATTTTCTTTGTTATGGATTCTTTTCCCTCATATGAGCCAGATAATTATGATGTCATTGAGGAATCTTATCTGCCAAACTCATCATTATATCTTGGTTTCTCTTCATAATAACACTCATCTTGAGTGCGGGAAAGGTAGTGATAGTTTCAAGCTTCTCCTCATTTCCCAATAGATCTTTCTTAAAACTTTTACATTCTTTGTACATATATTCCATATTTTCCCACATTATATCTACCTGATCCAAGATGGCTAGTAATCTTGGGTCACAGCTACTGGACTCGGTGCATTTTTCTTTCGATTTCGTATCATATGACCTAATAAAATCATAAGAAGAACTAGAAATTCGATTAGTATAATAGGGGAGGGGGTATTTGGAAACTCATCCCAATGTCCTTAAAGATCCACACATAGGGAAATGAAACTTCCAATCGAATTGATATGGTAAAATCTCTCCCCGGGGAGTATACTTAAAATCTCTCATGAAGTGTGGTTTGTAACAATACGAACATTGGGGGTCACGATATGACTTCCAATCATTTAACTTATATTTGTTAGTAGATGCCACAGAGAAAAGAAAAAATAAAACAAAATCTACCTACAAAGAAAAATCACAAACACATATGTACAAGCTTGAATTCAACCAAGTAAGCTAAAATTCAAAACTAACTTAATACGTCAAATTATTTCCCACCAGTGGTGCCATTATTGATAATTCTCAACTTACACTTTAATTAAGTACAAGGTGGTCGTCGTCAATATATTTACCAAACTTTGGAGTCGGGGTCGATTCCACGAGGAACAATGTGAGTGACAATCAAATTAATTCAAAATAATAGATACAAATTAAATTTAAGCTAATTTTACAAAAAGATAAAATAAGGGAGGTGAGTTCCAACACTAATGTTTCATTTTGGGATTTTCTAGTGTAAATTTAGGGTATGAATAATTAGAGTTTTAACAGTTATGCACGAGTCATGGGATAATGAGTTACTAAGGGAGTTACATGTGAGAGCTAATTATCAACATCACTTAAATAATACAAATATGAGTAGGATTGGTTATAGATTTTGAAGTTAGCCTTTCAACAAAACACCAAAATTTCACCCATCAGATCACTATTGTACCTGAGGACCAGGAGAAGATGACTTTTAATATCCTTGTTGGACTTTTGCATTCATTTGCATGCCATTAGGTCTATGCAACGCCCCAACCATGTTTCAGAGATGTATGATGTCAATTTTGTCTAATATGGTAGAGACACCATCGAAGTGTTCATTGATCATTTTTCAGTTGTTGGTAATTCTTTTGAAGACTGCCTAAATCACTTGGCAAATGCTCTCAAGAGGTGTGAAAAATGCAACTTGGTACTTAATCCTGCTAACCTATCTAATATCTGATCTATGAAAGGAATGGGTATATGGTCCTTCTGAGTACACGTATTTAATTTTCTATAATCTATGCAAACTCTACATCCAATGACTAGCCTCATAGGTAATAACTCATTCTTCATATTTGGCATTACAGTAATTCAATCGTTCTTTAGAATACATTATACCAGACTGCCCCACTTTCTATCAACAATGGGATATACTATACCAGCATCCAGCCACTTGATTATTTACTTCTTTATCACCTCTTGAATTAGAGGATTTAGTTGATACTAATGTTCAATAAAGGAAATATAATTTTTTTCAAGATTTATGTTTTGGGAAACCAGGAGAAATACTTATAATATTTGCAATGGACCATCCAATTGTCCTCTTGAATCGCTACAATACTAAAAAATAATGCTTCTACTTTTAACTGTCTCAGATTAGCTGCAATAATAACTGGAAAAGTGTTGTTGGCCCCCTAAAATACATATCGCAAGTGAGTTGGGAGGCCTTCAACTATAACACGGTTGCTTTTCAATGGAAGGACAAGCAGGTAGAGTCATTCTATTCTTTAAATCTAAATAAAGCTTCTTTGGTGCATAGCTATGATAACTATTTCCATATAGTTTGCACACTATCTCATCGTACTCCTCAATACCATCACTATCAAAATTCATGAACTCTACTGCAAAAGCCTCAATAACTAACCTTTCTTTAATAGGAACAACCGCATGAGAACCATCATCCCAAAGAGTAGTTACAACAACATCAGGAAATGAATTTGTCTCCTCATCATGCACATCAATCATATATATCATATTAATCTACTTCATAGATTTGTAAATATTGAATGTTACTTGTTCGTCATTCAATCTCAGCATCAAATGTCATTTCTCAAAATTAATTAATGTCCTACTTTTAGTCAAAAATGGTTTTCCAAAAATAGTTGGGACTTGAAAGTCCACTTCACAATCTAATATAACATAATTAGAAGGGAATATAAAAGAATACACTTTAACCAAAATGTCATAAATGATACCGACTGGCTTTTTTACTATTCTGTCAGCCATCACTAGTCTCATGGTAGTTGGTTTGGGAACTCCCAACCCAAAATTCTTGAATATAACAGAGGGAATAAGGTTGATTTTATCCCCAAAGTCACATAATATTCGGGTATATTTTAAAGAACCAATAGTACAAGGTATTATGAACGCGCTAGGATCCTCTTTTTTCTCTACCAAAGTTCTAGTAGCTAACGCACTGCAATGATGAATATTGTCGACAAGATCATAATGGACTGACCTCTTATTAGATATCAAATCCTTTATAAATTTTACATTTCTTGTGATTTGCTCCAATGCCTCTACAAAAGTTATGGTGACAGTAAACTCTTTTAACATAGATAAAAATTTATTATACTTACCTTTATCTTGTTTCTTTGTCATCCTTTGAGGAAAGGGATGAGTAGGTCTTGGAATAGTCTTCAACATAGGCTCCAAAACCTTCATTTCTCCCACCTCATTCATGCTACTATTTTCAACATCAATAGGCTCATCATTATTTTTTTCTCTTCAACAGTGGGTACAGGTGGATCTATAGTGACTTTACCACTCTAAGTGGTAATATCATGACAGAGACTATTGTTTCTAAGATTCACCACTGTATTACTCGGAAGAGTGTCAGGCTATCTTTGATTTACTATGGTTGACATTTGACCAAATTATTGCTCCAACTGCTTGATTATTGTAGTATGTGATTTGCTTTTTTGGTTCAAACCATAAACATTTGCTTTGATATCCTTCAGGCAGTTCTCTTGACTTTCATTCCTTTGACCAATATAGACAAAAGGGCTTCCATTATTGACTCTGTATTTTGACTACCTGGTGGAATATACTTATCACTCTTCTCCTTATGGTTATTTTTATACTGCCAATCACTATCTCTTTCTCTACTTCTATCTCTGTATCTATCATTACAATAGTTTTGACCATTATTCCCTTGCCCTTAGGCTTGGAAATTAGCCAATATATGATCATGATATTTTCCCTCTTCTTCAGATTCAATCTTAAATGGTTTTGAAGTAGACCCTTATGCCATAAATGCATTTACCTTTTCAGAAGTCATTATTGCAAATTACTTTGTAAGCAACTCAATATCTGCACGAAGCTGTGCAACCTCTTATGCTTCAACATCAGTACTTACTTTGTAAGTATTTGTTTCTCCAATATCATATGTACCACCACCACATTCTGAATCTATCGTATGCACTCCTCTATTAGTCACATAAATATCATCTAGTATATCCTGCGCAACCTCCCAACAAAGACGCATAAATGATCCTCCTAAAATAGTATATGCCATAGCTCTTAAACTATCATTCAGTGATCTATATAAGATTTTTGAGAAGTTAGACCTTCTGATTCTATGATTTGGTATAATGCTCAGCTTCTTCTTTATACATATATTTTGCAGGTAACTTTTTGAAATTATAAATTTCATCCTTTAACTATAGCATACGTACAGGAGGGAAAACTCTACACTGAAACTATTTCTTCAACTCGTGCAAAGTAGTGATATATCCTCTTGTATGTTTCCCTAACCATAGTAGTGCTTCACCTGTCAAAGAAAATTGGAAAAACCTCAATCCCAATGCTTTTTGATCAACCCCTAGAATAGTATGTGCAGATCCAAAAAAAATTTAGAAGATGCATGTTTGCATCATCCATAGTTGCACCCATAAATACACCCTTCAAATTCAACAATTGGATCATAACAATATTAATATCAAACTTCATATTTTTAGCTAAAGCAGGAGGAACAATTGCTCCTGACTCAGTAGGCTCAACATAACCTTGATTCTTATCCTCCTCCTCATACAGATCTAAGTGTTGATATGCAGGAATAACTAGAGCTCTACCTCTTTGAACTCGATGATCATGTACATGTCTAGGCCTTACTAGTCAACCCTACTGATCTAACTTAGCCTCTGCAGCATGTCTATCTAATTCAGCTTCTCTTTATTCTTGCGGCAAAAGGTATTGTGTCTGTACATCTACAATATTCTATGGATCTAATTGAGCACATAGAAATGACACATTTGGATCCACAGGGGGGTCTTGAACCCCATCATAATCTTGTCCTGACTTCCTTTTTGGTGTTTGAAGGATTCTCTCTAGTTCTGTATTAAAAGGGAGTAAGGATTGCCTCTACTCCTTGTACTTGTCATACACCGGTGTATTCTACATCAAGAACAAAAAAAACCCAACAAACTTTACCAACTCAATTCATTGCTCAAACCGTCTTTCCCAGTAACGACATCTAAATTTTATATTGCCCAAAACTATACTTCAAATAGAAGTATAATACGATCTCTTGCAAATATATTTACCCAACTAGGTAAGAGTTGATCCTATAGGGAAAATGTGAATAGTTGCTTGACTTGATGTAAACAACGAGCAATACATGAATGTAAATGGGGGGATTTTAGTATCAATCGAAAGTAGTAACTAAATCTTCATTGCTTTAGATTTGTAAACAATAGGAGAAGAACATTAGGATTGTGTTCCCTCTGTTTTCCCAACTATGTAAATTTCTCATGTTCAATCCAATTAATTTATTGTTCTGCATGTAATGTCTACAAAATAGGTATTATCATCCACCTTTTGAGAGTGAATATAAATCTCACCCTTTATCGGTTAAGTTTCATGGTATTGCCTTGTTTCTCCATTCTATTAACTTAGTTCCCCACTCCTTTTAGGATTAAGTTAATAGATGAGATGCATGGACTAGATAGTGGAGGTAGAAATGTCAAATCACTGTCTTAACTTTTTTTCCCAATCGCAAATTCCTTTTTGGGGATGGGTGCAAAAATAGGCTATCTCAAGCTACTACAACTACCTAAGATTAATTATTGTAAATAAGATTAAGATACATGCATAACACTAGAAAACACGAGTCTCACACATTCTCTATGTAGATAATCTGCCAGGGTTCCCAAAATCCTAGTCAAGGAGATTATCCGCTCACATTTATGCAAAAATACATGATTATTAAAGAAGAACACATATAATTAATTGCACAATAATAAGATGAATAAACTTCAAAGTCTTGAATCGAATAAAACCCAAAATCTAAAGAATAATTTTAAAAGTATTATAAGATTGTGTATCCTATGATAAGAATGCACAACCTAATATAAGACAAACCCTTGAGTATTTATAGTATCTCTAAATAATATAAAAAAATCCTAATAAATAAGGGAGAGGTAAAGTTATGTCAGTAGTTAGTATGACTCGGTCTTCAATTATATTGCATAATACGAGTCGTACCTTGCCTTCTAGTATCCATTGCAGTATTTGTTCTCCCAAGGCTTCAACTTTCTCTACAACCATACGGCTACTGTTTATGAGTCGTACCTTAGTGTATGACTCATGTCCTTCACTCATATCCATCTGGGACTTTAGTCTTTCCATGCATAGTTTATGTAAGACTTCCCTTTATAAGTCATACTCATACTTCCAACTCATATACTTTCGAGAATTCAACTCTTTGGTAGTAGCTAAGGTTTTATTATTCTTACGACTTTATTGTATGACTCGCATCCTTTCTTATGACTTCGATCCTTAAGTCATAACTTTTCTATACATGCCTCTACAGATAGGCTTTTAGTTCTGTTGTGAATACAATTATCATATAAGTCGTATCAAATGTTTATGACTTATGATCTGACTCGTTTCCTAATCAAACATGGTATTATTTTGGTCTTTTTCTTCTCTTTTCATTCCAAAACTATTGTTGACCTAGTTTTCCTGAAATATATACCAGAGTGCATCAGATCTGGCAAAATATATTGAGTTCACACTTAAGTTCACAGTTTTAAGAATCAAAAGTGTTATGTTTAGATCATACATTATAGTTCTGGTTGAATGCTATTACTTTTTTGGGCCATGTTGTTTCTAGTGAGGGTATCATGGTGGATCCATAGAAAGTTGTTGTGGTTAAGAAGTTACCTAGACCCCTAACTCCAATTTATATTTGAAGCTTCTTAGGTTTAACTGATTATTATAGGAGGTTTGTGGAGAGTTTCTCTTCAATCGCGATCCTATTGACTAAGTTAAATTAGAGAAAGGTGAAGTTCCTAATGTCAGATGCTTGTGATGGTAGTTTTGAGAAGTTGAAGGATAAGTTGACATTGACTCCACATTTGACCCTTCCCGAGGGTACTGATGGTTTTTTTATACTGTGATGTGACACTTGTGGGACTTTGTTGTGTTTTGATTCATTATGGTAAGGTGGTAGGATAAGCTTATAGGCAACTTAAGGTGTATGAGAAGAATTATCCGATGCATGATTTGGAGTTTTTGGTTGCGGTTTTTGCTTTGATGATTTGGCTCCATTACTTGTATAGAATTTATGTTGATATATATTTTGATCACAAGATCCTACCGTACGTGTTCACAAAGACGAAGTTAAATCTCAGGAAAATAAGATGGCTTGAGTTATTGAAGGATTATGATATGAGTCTTCACTATCATCCAGGAAAAACTAATGTGGTTGCTAATTCTCATAGAAGGTTATACATGAGGAGCTTATCTCATGTTGTTGAGGAAAAACAAGGGTTGGTGAAGTATATACACCTTTTGGATAATTATCCAGTTCGTTTTTTGGGTTTTGAGGATGGTGGGGTGATTATTCAGGAGGTAGAGAAGACTTCTCTCAGTACTAAGATGAAGAAGATGTAGGTTTTAGATCCTACCTTGATGAAAATTAATGATGAAGTGGGTTAGTTTAAAGTCTTGGCTTTTGAGATTAGTTGTTATTGTATGTTGAGGTACCAAGGAATATTATGCATTATCGATGTCGATGGGTTAATGAAAAGGATTTTGGTTGAGGCTCATGAGTCGATGTATACTATTCATCCTGGTTCGATAAAGATGTACCATGACTTGAAGGAGATTTATTAGTGGAAAACATGAATATGTGGAAAATTTTCAGGCAAAGTGTATGGTTTGTCAGTAATTGAAGGTTGAGGACTTGAGACTTGGTGGATTATCTTAAGAGATTGAGTCTCCTATATAGAAATAGGAAATAATTAAAATGGATTTTATTACAAGTGTTCCACAGTCTCATAGTCAGTTTAATTCAAATTTGGTAATCGTGGATAGGATTACCAAGTCTGCTCATTTCATGCCTTTGACGACTAATTTTTCTGTAGAGGACTATGCTAAGATTTTCATTAAAGAGATCATCAAGTAACATGGTGCTACTATTTCCATTATATCTGATCAAGGTAAGAAATTATCATATTACATTTGGCATTCATTTTAGAGAGGATTGGAGATTAAGATAAACCTTAACACCGATTTCCACCCTCATATGGATGGACAAGTGGAGAGGACCATTTAGGCCTTAGAGGATATGTTAAGTGCTTGTGTGATTGACTTTGGTGGTAGTTGGGTCTATCAATTGCCTCTCATAGAGTGTACATATAATATTAGCTATCATTCCACTATTCATATGGCTCAGTTCAAGTTTTTATATGGTAGAAGATGTCAGTATCCTATTAGATAGTTCAAAATTGGTGAGGTAAGGTTATTTTATCCTGACTTAGTTCATCAGTCTTTAGATAAGGTGAAGGTGTTTAGGGATAGGGTTAATACCACTGAAAGTCATCAAAAGTTCTACATGGATGTGATGTAAAGGGAGTTGGTGATTGGTGTTGGCGATTTGGTGTTCTTGAAGGTGTCTGCTATGAAGGGAGTGACGAATATTAAAAGTAGGGGAAGTTAAGTCCCCGATATGTTGGTTCGTACTTGAATTAGAGAAGAGTGGGGAACATTTCTTATGATTTAGAGTTGCCTACGAGTTTATGATATGTCCATCTGATTTTCCATGTTTCGATGTTGAAGAAGTGTGTAGGTGATCCTTCCTTAGTTGTCCCTTTGGATAGTGTTGGCCTTTTAGATTCCTTGTCTTATGAGGATTTCCTGGTTGAGATTTTAGATTGGCAAGTTCAGTGGTCGCGGACCATGTATATGGCTTCGTTAAAGGTTCTACAGAGGAATCATAGGGTTGAAGAAGCCACTTGGGAAGTTGAATAGGACATGAAGTGCAAATATCCATTCCTATTTTCTTCTTGGGAAATAATGCTAAAGCTATGTGTATTTCTTAATATCTCTATTTTGTATCTTTGTTAAAGGTAAGTGTGGTTGTGTTCATTGTTAAATCGTGCTAGTGGATGCCTTATCTAATCATTCGAGGATGAATGATCTTGTGGAGAATGTAATACCCCAATATTTGATCCAAAAAGTTTTAGAATTTTTGAACTCACTACCCAACCTATTACTTACTTTATGAGTAGTAAGGTGTCCTTATGAGCCACTGGGGAAAAATAATCATCTGACTGATGAGTATAATCATGATACTATTTTAATTATGAATAGAGGTCACGAAATATAAAGACTCCTTATGAGTAATGGTGGCCAAATAATATGGTAACTAGTGTGTACCCTATATAATATTGTCCTGTTATGACTAGGACCCGACGAGTCTTAGAGTCTCTTGGAAAGTCATGTGGTGTGATTCATAGGGTAACCAAATAGTGGTCCCTTAGCTATTGTCCAGAATACGACTAATGGTGATGAGTCATAGTGAGTCCTTACGAGTCATATAGTGACCCATAGTAACTTGCGATAATGTTTTTTCTATTAATGAATGGCACTTTGGATATTTCCCTCTTTACTAACTAATACCTCACATACATAAAATGCCTTGAGGCCATTATTTCCATCCCATATCAATTATAAACACTTTTTACACACTAAAATTCCCCATTCAAAGAACAAGCTAGAGTTTCTTTAAGTTGGTCATCTAAGGACACAAAAATTGATGTCACTCCATAATTATCCGTACTTTAAGGCATGTTACTCTTCCCAAAGTATTATTTTATCAAAAGTATGTGTTTATAATTATACCTACATGATTAAATTGATGATTTTAAATGTCGGTTGAGGTTTATAGAATATTATTGAATTAATTATTTCTCCCATGGCTTGTATGAATTATGTATGGTTCGATATGATAATTATGAATATATGGGGTGCATAGGCATGCTGAATAAACTAGGGGGTAATGGTTTCCCCAATTTTTTAAATATGGATAATTTAATTGGTATAACCCCAACCTAATCTTGTGAATAGGCTTTGAATATGAGTATATTTGCATTGGAGTATTTTTTGAAGCCATTGAATGATATAAAGAGGTTATTGAAACATAACTGTTTGATTTAATGAACAAAGAGGGTCGTGGAATTCCGCTATATTAATTTTAATGAATAACGGGGGTTGTTTTCCCCAAGTAAATGGAATTGCACTGGCATGATGATGTTACCTTGCAAAGGTAGTTGGTATGACAATACCAATAGTGAATACCTTGAGAAATATTGTTGTTCCATTGATGGAAATGCATGAAAAATATTTTAGTTGTGCTTAAAGAGCATTGTGTAGCTAGGCCGTGAAATGAGAGGTCCAAAGGGACCAATACTAGAAATCAGATTTATTGGTTTGGTGGTTTAAAAGGCTTGGGTTTCATGTCCCCCTACTTATGACCAGGTGGTTCGAGTCCCCCTTGTTAATTGATCCGGTGTTCATGTCACCCTTGTTATATGATCGGGTGGTTCGAGTACCCGTGCTACACATGTACATATGATTATTTCTTGGGATTGTGAAACTACCCGTACTAGGGCCCTTTCAACAGGGAGTGCTGAGCCTATATATTATGTGGGTGGCTTTTTATAATGGTTGATCTACACGGTCCTTGATAATGTTTTAAAGTTCATGCTAAGGCTTATTCCTTACCCTGACAAGGTATATTTATGTATATGTATATGCATATAATTGTGTGTACTAGATTTGGATGATTTTTAAACTACTGACCATGACATTGTTTTATCCCTCCCCTGAGTTACATGCTAGCGCATAACCCGCTAACTATCTTCGAAAGCCATATCCTTACTCAATAAAGGAACCAGAGACACTTCTGCTTTTTCTGCACAACAATTGGATTTCAAGATTATTAGTAGTTAGCTTGAAGTGGTGAGACTCATTTTACCTGAAGGCCATTACTTCTTGGTTTATCTTTTATCATAGACTTTTATTTGGACTTATTTTGGATATCGTCGGGGGCATGTCCCAAAATTGGTTAGATTTGGTTGTCATAGAGGCTTTGTTGATTACTGCAGACTGGGTATTGGTTGTAGTTTTATCTTAAACTTCTTGAGCTTACCTTTATCTATCTTGTTATATGTTAAAAATTCTATCACTTTTGATGTATTGTGTTTTATGTAACAAGGAAAAAAAGGTGTTCTTCGGTCTTTCCCGAACTTGGAAATCCCATCAAATCCAAGCATTGGTTTGGTTCATGATATCTATAGCATTAGTGCCTTTAGATTTCCCTCATTTTTCCTTAATTTGTGCAGCTAACACACATTAGGGCCCCTCCAGCAGGGGGAGCTAGACCCATATATCCTATGGGTTCCTTTAGGATGGAGCAAACTACATAATTTAGGTTAATTATTTTAAGTATCATGTTTAAGATCCTTTCCTCTATCTCGACATCCTATATATATATGAATGTGGTGCATACGATTTATGACTAGATTTTGGTAATTGCATTATTTTATCCTTACTTCTGAGTTACATGCCAGTGCTGGCCCCACTGACTGTCCCTAGATGCTGTATCATATCATAATGTAGCATTTGAGGGATTTTCTGTTGCTCTTGGGCAGGGTTAGGTGTTTGAGTACTTCTGGTGATCAGTTATGTAGTGGTGAGCCTCCATTCTTCGGAAGGCCTTGTTATTTTATTGTTCTTTCATTATTATTGTATTACTTTTAGATTCTTTTTAGTCATAGTCGAGGCATGTCCCGACTTAGTTGGTATTTCTAATTTTAAAAAAATTGTAGCCAAGTATTGGGTTGATTCTTCGTTTTGATCCTTAGAATCTTCATTTACCTTATCTATCTTTCTTTTGATATTTGGGTGGATACCGTTGTATTCTTTAATAATGACCTTGATTTAATTCTAAGGGGGTGATCTATGGCCTAGGGTAGGCTTGAGATACCCATCACGGCCAATTGTGAGTTTAGGTCATGACAAGCCTGGTATCAGAGCATGGTATAGAGTTGTTGGGTGTCCATAATGTTGTGTCGTGTAGAGTCCCTTTTATGGGCATAGAGTGTACCACACTTATTAGGGGAAAATTATGAGGAATTTAAAAATGTTTCCCTTTATTGTGTTCTATTTAGGCAATATATTCTTATTCTATGAAACTCGTCTAACTCCTGGCTTACTGTCACGACCCGAACCTAGGACCTAGCCGTGACGAGCATCCCGAACCATGAAGGCCCGGAACACCCATTCTCTATCTGGTTATCATGCACAACATTCATAATCATAATAAAATGCGGAATTGAAACTGAGTACTGAAAACAAGGTCAAGTCCTGCAATATTTTTGAATAATACTATCTGACATCAGTCTGTGAAATCTCTACTAGGAACATAAACATTTGTCTGAAAAGAAGCTGGGACAAGGCCCCCAGTAAACCAAAAACATAATAAATAAGATAGTGTCTGACATAATTAGGCCTTCCGAATAATAGAAGGCTCACCACTGTGAGATCAAGTCTGCAAACCCGAGAATGTCTACTGAGTAGCTGGACCCCTAGACTGTGCCTCAGGACCTGGAAGGAGGGGGGGGGGGGGTCAGCACAAAAGTACTGGCACGCGAAGCAATCCAAAAGTAGTATAATGGAACATACATATATATATATATATTAAGGGAAAGAAATTTTTCATCAAGACATCATGTATAAAACTGTTTCTGAAAAATACATGGGCACTTTCTGAAAACATGCAACCTGTCTGTTCATTTCAAATCATGATCTGTGTTTTACTTCTGAGTTAGGTGGTATTCCCCTACAAGTCTGAATATTCCACGGGCTGTATGGAATCCGCCATTGACTCGGCGGGGAAGCCCCCAACCCAAGTGTGCCGCAAGGGTTGGAGTGTCTGAGTCTGATACGCCACAGGACATTTAAGTCAGCGCATAGTAGTATACCCGGGTCGGCAAACCACGGTTTTAGGCAATGAGTTGTCTGAACTCCCGCCTTCTTCAGGGAACCACCTAAGCTCTCTTTATGCCCTATTTTAGCCTTTTCTGAACATGTATTATTCTGAAATTTCTAAATCATGAAAGTCTGATAAAAAAATCTGATTTCTGAACTAGTCTGTGTCTGTTATGGCATTTGTCTGAGTTGGTATCGTCATACCAAGACTTGCAAGTCCTATTTCTGAGCCATAATGTATTAAGCAAGAGATTTCATTCAAAACATAGTTTAGACCACCAAAACATGTAATTTGCATTAAAGATGTCATGTTCCGAAACTCAAGTCAAATCCATGCAAAACTTTCATCAAACATATGGTGGTCATGTGCATTTTTGACAAAACCATGCATTCTTTCATTACATGCATATTCAACATTCACAACCCTCTCTTTCGTGTTCAAAACATTGTATATTACGTGAAACATGGAAAAATTTACATTAAGAGAGAGGTTTCATGAAAATCATGCTCTAAATTCATATTTCAGGACAAACGCATATATATATACATATAACTTTCAAATCACTTTGGGGGAAAGCCAAAAGGCCAAAACAATATCATTAAAGCTTCTGAAACATGAGTATGTACATGAATTCGAAAACCCAATTCTTTAAACATGATTTCTATGCCCATGAGATTTTAGAAAAACCCCGCGTACCTTATTCTCCACGTATTTTTGGTGTCTATCGAAGCCTATGTCGTGAGGATTCCGAATCTGTAATTTGTTTCACGAAGAAGTTTCGGAATGATCGGTCCTTCAAGCTTATTTTCTCAAACCCTAGTTGCTCCTTCTCTTAAGTTCTTGAAGGATTAGATTTTGGGATTTTATAGGAGGCTTAAATGTTGTTAATAGGCCCAAATCCGTTTAGGAGTTGGTAAGGACGATTTTGGGTTTTGTAAGGACTAATTTGCACTTAAAGTAACTCAAAACGGAGTGTTTTCGTCACCTAAAACCATAACTATGCGCCGCCCTTTGCATTGCCTAAATTTACATAGGCGCCGCCCTATGCATCGCCTATATTTGCATAGGCGCCGCCCTATGTATCGCCTATATGTGCATAGGCGACACATTCAACTTTGAAAGGCCATAACTTCTTCACCGGGTGTCCGTTTTAGGCGAATTTGGTATCGTTGGAAAGCTTATTCAATTATCTACAATTTGGTATATAGTAGGCCACCCAGTTCATCATATCCAATGAGTTATGGTCAATAGAATTTGGCACAAATTACAACGTCCACTAAAACTTAATCGATCGAAATGGTTTTAACTCGTCCTTGAGTTGAAGGACTTCTATGGTCTAAATTCATGCTCAAATGTATTCACATACTACAAAATTGATCAACATGCCAAATTTATATAGGATTTAAGGCTCTGGGATTATCAACGCATCAGAGTCATATTTTTTTATTCTAGCCCGAAATGCGGAGTGTTACATTATCTCCCCCTTGGGATCATTCGTCCTCGAATGATGGGTAGGAACTTGTTGAAGCCTTAAAGGTATGGAGTAACGCAGGCATGACATGTCTTCTAATAAAGAATACACTAATCTGAAACATGACCATATGGATGGAACTACTGATATTCTGAATTCTTATATCGGACATGCATATATGATGCATGGAATACACTACTGGAGCTACTCATAAGCTGAGTTCTCACAATGAACATGCATTCCTAATGTATGGATTTGTTATTGAGTTGTTCTCATGAACGCAGAACTGAATACACAGATAAGCTGAGCTTTTTCTATGGGACATGCATTTCTAATGCATATCTGACTGAACTGACGTGTGAACGTATGACCGAATACACAATGATAACTGGTGTGGAGCTTGTAATAAAAATCTATGCATGCAACTGAATGGGGTATCTACCCCTTGGGACCCTATGTCCCTCTATGAATGCTCAATTCACGAAGATGCTCAGAAAACTGAGGCAATGCACTAGGCACCTACAAATTTAATCATATCTGAACATCTGGAATCTAAAACGAGCACATGATGCATGAATTAACCTATACTCGCAAATACTAGTATACTCTATCTTGGAATAGTAACATATCTGAGATTTTGGGTAGCATGATTGAATGAAAAGACGAGAAAAAAAGTCATGCGAATCTGACGGCTAAACTGATTTGCTGGCCACATAGACTGAACTACACTAGAGGCTTATACTCAATCTGGAGTATCTTATCAACACTCTTCCTTACGAAGTACTGGTAGCAGTAGATAGAAAAATATTTGGGCATGAGTCACACTAGACATCCGACTATAGGATCCCAACATTGACACTGTTCTATAGTACGGAACATAGGCATATATCTCATAAACTAGGGTAGAATTTTCAGGCCTTAGTCAATGCGACTTCTTACTTTCAAGCTTAGCACACTTCTCGAGTATCCCTTAACTATACTATTCCCTATAAATATCATATTCATTCAATTCAGCTTAAAATTCTCATATGAGCATTGACAAATTTTTTCTACTAATGTCTACAATAGCTTCATCCTTACACTGCGATCAAGCCTAACTCTAAGTCACAAAAATACAACATGCTACACTACGCTATTATTCTAAACCATATGACGCCACCTTCTATATCTCTTTTAAAGATCGCATCCTAAGCATAACATGTCTTACCACTTCAATGACTACTCTGAACTCTTAATATGAAGTCGCTAATTCATATTGCGACCTTCCACTACAATCTCAAAACGTCATTCAAGCCTAATTTATAACTGCATGTTAACCTCAAGGCAAACACCCATAAATACATACTTCACATAGTTTCTAAACTATAACATACACACACAAACTTTTCCACTAAACATCACATGTATCAAAGATTGGCCCAAAATCTCACTTCATACTTATGGCCTTATCTAAACAAATGTACTATGATCTTCCATCAACAAGAACATTTACATCATCACCACTATCATTGCATAGGGAGGTCACTAAAAGGTTAAAACATAAGACCCTGAAGCATGAGAAGATTTTTATATGGGACTGAACACACTATAAAGAGTGAGTACATGTGTCATGAGTTGCATGACCTCAACTAGAGTTCCTAACATAAGGAATGTAATTCCGACTACTTTAATGAAGTAGAACTCATTATCTTGGAACTGGAAGAGTACGTGACTCTCTATCATATACAGGAATCACGAACTATGATCACGGAACTAAAATGTAAAGCTTGAGTAGGCATTGGGATCACTGAAAAATACTAAGATAGGAATGGGTTGAGTCTCACTCTCACTTTCTGACGTTCTCTGTCGTCACGACATCACTACTAGAATCTGAGAACCTAACTTGGTTATTCATTCTATCATCTCCCCCTTAGCTTCAAACCATCATCTTAAGTTATGGGAGATACCGTATTAGACTTTAAACTTAACTGCACTCTGGGGTATGAAAAACGACAATACACGTAATCAATATAAATTGACCCTAATGACTACATATGGAAGTGGAAAAACCTACTACAAATACCGCCTTCTGAGACAAACTCTATCATTCTGTAACCCCAATAGTCATTATCTATTACTCAAACACTTACTAACTTCGAATCTTCATGAGCATCCCCATAGTTGAAGCGCACACCCTCTAGTACCTCTACTCTTATTTCTATTAGCACAACTTTCAAGGCACTCGCCACACATCAACTCAACGGTACCACTAGTCACACACAACATGTAGTAGCATTAGAATAAATACCGCCGTTTTAAACTACCCTGGGCATACTTCTACATCATACATACACCGTCATACTTCATTATGAAATCAAATAAACTTAGGCACTCGGATAGACTGTTTCAAGCCTATAGATCACTTCCCAATAACTAGTATCATTAGTCAAGAAACCTTCACTTTCACCTTCATGGCCATCAACTGTTCAAACTTAATATAGTGCTATGCATGATTTACAACCCAACCTTACACGAAATTTTCACTTGGAAACTATGAAATAAACATCACGAAACACTAGTGCACTAGAAATTCATATCCACAATAATCGATCATGACCTAACGGTTTTCCTTATCATAATCCATCAGCATGTACTATTTCAGCACATCAAGCCTACTAATTTAATCCCACAAAACATGCATCATCAAACTCGTGCTACTATTTACCACCACACCATTTCAATTCAAGCCTATAGTTTAGTATCAATAATTTACCACCAATGGAGAATGCAACATAATATAAATATACTAATCCATCATATTGGGATATTCTACCCAAATATCTCAAAAATCTACTACATACCTTCTCACAAGTAGCACTAGTTTACAACTACCAATGAAAAGAGGGTCAAGGGGGTTAAAGCCTCATAATAGACATGGTCAACCTTATCCTTATATTATAACCCCATACAATCGTATCTACTTATACTTCTTTCTCACATCATAATTACTTACCCAAGCGTACATTTACACTACCTTCAAAATCCACAAAAACCATGAGTCTATGCATATATTCAACCAACACAAAAACCACACGTTGAGTGACAAATTGTTAGTGAATCGAAAGAGCCCCACACGGCTTCACTAGACTTTTTAGTTTCACCAACACGATGATAAAATATTTTCAAGAGATAGAAGCTTGTCACACAACATTCCATAATCTAAGGATACACATCTTACTCCGTAAGAATAAAAATCTGAGTTAAACGCTTCCCTCACAGACTACCATACAATCCACACATGCTACTAGCTACCACATTAGTCTATCACTGTAAGGGGTAAATCACCCTCACTCTCACTTCTAACTTTGTGACTTTACATCACCAACTTCTTGGTCTAATTTCATTACCAATAGGTTATGAAAACAAAACTTTGACTCATACTACTATTTGGGTGGAAATACAGTTCCAACATTCTACTACACATCATCCCCCCTTAAGCAAGACATTTGTAACATAAATTTGAAGGGGACTAAACGCAATTAATACCTCAAGATGAAAAGAACGATTCCATCAGGATCAATGTTTACATCGGAATCAATACACATTGAAGAACTAACGGATTCTTAGTCCTTGCACAAATTTTAACTCTTATATGGTTCAATAAGAAAGTACCGTACCATTTAGATTCTAAACTTCTGTACTTGAATCACCTTAATAATGAGACATATCTGAGGACATTAGAGTAAGGAAATAATGTGGGATGACTTTTTACTTTCGTATGGGCGACACCATAGCACGAATTAGAGTATGAAAGAGGAACATTCTGACTCTATTGCACGAACTAGAACGTGAAGAAAAGAGACATTCCTAAACGCCTAGTAGCCTCCTGCTTATAAGTATGGCGCGCTACACACCCATAAACAAGATTCTACCCGACGCGATTTCGCAGACACCCTAGAACCATGAACCGTGCTCTGATACCAAGTTTGTCACGACCCGAGCCTAGGCCCTAGCCGCGACGAGCATCCCAAACCATGAAGGCCCGGAACACCCATTCTCTATCTGGTTATCATGCACAACATTCATAATCATAATAAAATGCGGAATTGAAACTGAGTACGGAAAACATGGTCAAGTCCTGCAATATTTCTGAATAATACTATTTGACATCAGTCTGCGAAATCTCTACTAGGAACATAAACATTTGTCTGAAAAGAAGCTGGGACAAGGCCCCCAGTAAACCAAAAACATAATAAATAAGATAGTGTCTGACATAATTAGGCCTTCCGAATAATAGAAGGCTCACCACTGTGAGATCAAGTATGAAAACCCGAGAATGTCTACTGAGTAGCTGGACCCCTAGACTGTGCCTCAGGACCTGGAAGGAGGGGGGGTCAGCACAAAAGTACTGGCACGCGAAGCAATCAAAAAGTAGTATAATGGAACATACATATATATATATATATTAAGGGAAAACAATTTTTTATCAAGACATCATGTATAAAACTGTTTCTGAAAAATACATGGGCACTTTCTGAAAACATGCAACCTATCTGTTCATTTCAAATCATGATCTGTGTTTTACTTCTGAGTTAGGTGGTATTCCCCTACAAGTCTGAATATTCCACGGGCTCTATGGAATCCGCCATTGACTCGGCGGGGAAGCCCCCAATCCAAGTTTGCCGCAAGGGTTGGAGTGTCTGAGTCTGATACGCCACAGGACATTTAAGTCAGCGCATAATAGTATACCCGGGTCGGCAAACCACGGTTTTAGGCAATGAGTTGTCTGAACTTCCGCCTTCTTCAGGGAACCACCTAAGCTCTCTTTATGCCCTATTTTAGCCTTTTCTGAACATGTATCATTCTGAAATTTCTAAATCATGAAAGTCTGATAAAAAAATCTGATTTCTGAACTAGTCTGTGTCTTTTATCGCATTTGTCTGAGTTGGTATCGTCATACCAAGACTTGCAAGTCCTATTTCTGAGCCATAATGTATTAAGCAAGAGCTTTCATTCAAAACATAGTTTAGACCACCAAAACATGTAATTTGCATTAAAGATGTCATGTTTCGAAACTCAAGTCAAATCCATGCAAAACTTTCATCAAACATATGATGGTCATGTGCATTTTTGGCAAAACCATGCATTCTTTTATTACATGCATATTCAACATTCACAACCCTCTCTTTCGTGTTCAAAACATTGCATATTACGTGAAACATGGAAAAATTTACATTAAGAGAGAGGTTTCATGAAAATCATGCTCTAAATTCATATTTCAGGACAAACGCATATATATATATATACATATAACTTTCAAATCACTTTGGGGGAAAGCCAAAAGGCCAAAACAATATCATTAAAGCTTCTGAAACATGAGTATGTACATGAATTCAAAAACCTAATTCTTTAAACATGATTTCTATGCCCATGAGATTTTAGAAAAACCCCGCGTACCTTATTCTCCACGAATTTTTGGTGTCTATCGAAGCCTACATTGAGAGGATTCCGAATCTGTAATTTGTTTCACGAAGAAGTTTCGGAATGATCGGTCCTTCAAGCTTATTTTCTCAAACCCTAGTTGCTCCTTCTCTTAAGTTCTTGAAGGATTAGATTTTGGGATTTTATAGGAGGCTTCAATGTTGTTAATAGGCCCAAATCCATTTAGGAGTGGGTAAGAACGATTTTGTGTTTTGTAAGGACTAACTTGCACTTAAAGTAACTCAAAACGGAGTGTTTTCGTCACCTGAAACCATAAATATGCGCCGCCCTTTGCATTGCCTAAATTTACATAGGCGCCGCCCTATGCATCGCCTATATTTGCATAGGCAACACATTCAACTTTGAAAGGCCATAACTTCTTCACCGGGTGTCCGTTTTAGGCGAATTTGGTATCGTTGGAAAGATTATTCAATTATCTACAATTTGGTATATAGTAGGCCACCCAGTTAATCATATACAATGAGTTATGGTCAATAGAATTTGACACAAATTACAACGTCCACTAAAACTTAATCGATCGAAATGGTTTTAACTCGTCCTTGAGTTGAAGGACTTCTATGGTCTAAATTCATGCTCAAATGGATTCACATACTACAAAATTGATTAACATGCCAAATTGATATAGGATTTAAGGCTCTGGGATTATCAACGCATCAGAGTCATATTTTTTTATTCTAGCCCGAAATGCGGGGTGTTACACTTACTCATGTTGCAGATCATACCTCTGCGATTATCTGATGGTCATAAAGCTATGCTGGAAACTGTACCCCACCGGAGGAAGTGTTGAGGGAATTCACCTAGTTTTAAATTGTGAAAACCCGGTCTAGGGTCCCTGCTCCTGACTGTACAACTCCACGTGGTGTTTCATCGGTCCCAACATGTCCCTCTTAGGATTCTCGGGCTAGTGACACTTATGCTTAGTCACCTTAGGGAGATATCTCTAATAAGGAGTTTTGTCAGTCTATTCAAATGCTTTCTCAATTAGTAGCATCACAGTCTTGATTGTCTGATTATGTTGGATCTACTGTTAGTTCATATGAGGTCACACATGTTAGCTAGTTTATGAGGTTCAATCCACCAATATTTACAGGATCAAAGGTTGACGAGGATACTCAGGGGTTTATTGATGAGATGGAGATAATCATTAGGGTATTGCGTGCAACTTATTCAGAGGTTGAGGAGTCTATTTCCTATCAGATGGAAGATAACATTTACCAATTGTATGAGGGGTGGGATGAGATAAGGGGTGATGATGCTGAACTAGCAGTGTGGGATAACTTTTCAGGTGCTTTTCTTGATTACTTCTTTCCTTAAGAGTTGAAGAAAGCTAAGGCTGAGTAGTAGTTGTTTTTTAATCGAAGTAGGGTAAGATGGGTGCTAAGGAGTATGCTTTGAAGTTTGAGCAGTTGGACCGGTATATTCCAGAATTGGTGTCTAATATGAGGTCCCGAATGAGGAAGTTTCCTTATGGTTTGTCTCATAAATTGATGTTAGAGTTTAATGCTTCTATGTTAAAAAATGATTTGGATATATCCAGGATAGAAGTGAATATACAATAGGAAGAAGATGAGAAAAATAAGTAGGAAGAGATAGGAGAGAGGTAGAGCAAGAAGGTTTGATATTACAAGCAACGTGTAAGTCAACAGAACAATAAGAGAGACTGTAGGCAGTGAACAAAGAAGAAGAATTGAGGAAATTCTTATTTGACATCTAGTGCTCCTTATCCTAAGCCTTCGGGTGATCATCGTTTTTAGGGTAGCAGTGCTCCTAAGGAACAGGGTACCAAGTCTTAGGCATGTGGAGCTCAGTCAGCCCCACATTATCCTCCTTGCCATTTTTTAGGTAGTTTCACCGTGGATATTATGAGGAGGGAAGAAATCAATTTTATAATTTTGGTCTGCTTGGTCATATGCACTTATATTGTCCTCCATCCAGAGTTTCCACTGGAGCTAATAAGGTCTCGGTTTCCACATCTTCGGCTTCTGCAGCTATGGGCACTGCTTTAGGTATCGGCAATGGCCTAAATCATCTCTACACTCTTGTTATTTATCAAGAATCTGAGGCATCTGTCGATGTTTTCACTTGTACGTTACAACACTTCTCTCATAATTTTTATTGCTTGCTTGATCAGGGTTTATGCTATATTATGTGACCCCTTATTTGGCTTTACAATTTGGTTATCATCCAAAAATTATTTTCACCATCTTATTTGTGTCTACTCTTGTTGATGAGTTTATTGTTGCTACAAAAATCAATAGGGGTTGTGTGGTGTCTATCTTTCCTAGAGAGACATTGGTGGATTTGATAAAACTGGATATGGTGGATTTTGATGTAATCATTGGTATGGATTGGCTTTATTCATGCTATGCTTCTCTTGATTGTAGGACCCATCGCCTATAATACAAAGACAAATCCAAGAAGCTCTAAATGTCGGTTGGAGTCGTGGGTCAAGGCCATATTTTAACCACAAACATCTTTTACAGATTCACCATTATCCCTTCGCTAAAAATAATATGACCAACAAAAGTTACAGCGTTCAACCAAAACTCACACTTGGAGAACTTGGCATGCAACTGTTGCTTTTTTAAGGTCTGTAATACCACAAGGATGTGATTAGCATGATCCACCTCACTCTTAGAATACATGAAAATGTCATCAATGAACACAATGACAAAAAGACCAAGAAACTGCCTGAAAACTCTGTTTATCAAATCCATAAATGCAGCTAAGGCATTTGTCAAATTGAATGACATAACCAGGAACTCAAAGTACCATATCGAGTACGAAAAGGCATCATAGGGATATCCTTTTTTCTAACCTTAAGATGGTGATATCAAAACCAAAGATCTATCTTGGAAAAGAACTTGTCAACTTGTAACAGATCAAACAAGTCATCTTTCCTCGGAAGAGGATACTTGTTCTTTATTGTTACCTTATTCAATTGCCTATAGTCAATGCACATCCCAAGGGAACCATCCTTATTGGACATGAATAATAATAGTGCATACCAAGGGGATACACTAGGACGAATAAACCTCTTATCCAGAAAATCATTAAGATTCTTCTAGAGTTCCCTCAACTCAGCCAATGCCAGTCCATATGGAGGAATAAATATTGGATGAGTGTTCACAACCAAATCAATACCAAACTCAATCTCCCTATCCAGAGAAACACCGGGAAGATCAACCGGAAATACCTATGTAAACTCATTTACCACTACAGTAGAATGTAAAGGACATTCCGAGTTACAATCTTTAACCCAGACCAAGTGATAGACACACCCTTTCGAGATTAATCTCTGAGCTCTAAGATAAGAAATAAACCTTTCCTTAGGATCTAGGGAACCACCCTCCTACTCTATAACTAGTTCACCAAGGATACTAAAGACAACTTTATAGGTTCAATAATCTAATAATGCATAAAAAAAGTTTAACAAATCTATCCCTAGAATAACATCAAGATCCACCATATCTAGTTCAAAACAATACACTATAGTCTGCCTACTATCAACAGATACCACACAACCCCTATAGATTCTTTTAGCAACCATAGAGTCTCCTACCAGGGTAGAAATAGAAAAGAATCCGAAATAACCTCAGGATCAAACCCAAAATACCCAACCACAAATAAGGTCACATAAGAAAGAGTGGACCTTGGATCAAGGAGATAATACACATCAGAAGAAAAAATTTGTAACATACTAGTCATGACATCAGGTAATGCCTTATATTTCTGCAAAGTAGAAAGAGCATATAGCCTATTCTGACCCATGCCAGTACCAGAAGAAGAAATAGATGCAAAAGCAGCACCCTTTGGTGCAAAAGCAAAACATGAAGAAGACCAGAGCTTTGATCACTTCCAAAGCACATTTACCAACAGGACAATTCCTGAGCATATGGACTAGATGGCCATATTTAAAACACATGTCCCTACCTTAATCATAAAATCCCTGATAAAGATGATCATAGAACCGGTAAAGAGGCCATGAAGAAGCCGACTAAGCCCTACTGGCCTGAGATTAGGCACCCTATGCCCAGAAATTATCGCCACACTATTGGTGCCTCTTACCCGACTATTTCGAGTAAGGAGAACTAGTAGTAGAGAAGGATCTAGAACTCCCCCAAATCTTCTTTTCCTATTTACTTCTATCCTGACCACCCTAATGCTGAGCACCATTCTGCTCAGAGAACCTGCTCCTGTTACCTTGACTTTCCCTAAACTAATCTTGTTTTCTCTTTTCTTCCTCCACCTACTATATGTGAACAACCAAACTCAAAATATCCATATCATTGATCAACAATGCAGGCTTACTTTCGAGGCTCAAATCTTGAGATAACCTAGAAGTGAACTATGTCATCCTAGCCCTTATATTAGACACCAAGTTCAGAGCATACAATGAATGCTGATGAAATTTCAAGGTATATTCCTTGAAAGACATTTTCCCTTTCTTAAAATTCATAAATTCCTTTTTCCTTATCTCAACTTCTGAGGAAAGAGGCATTCCAGAAAAGCTTTTAAAAAAGTCTCCCATAAGGATAACTCCGTAACATCACATTTATCCCTATCACACTTATAGTACCACTACCACATAATATCCTTGAGCAAATAAGCTGCAAAATTTATTCCTTTCATATTTTTTGGTCTGCATTACCCTGAAGATTATCTCCATTTCATCAAGAAAACCCTGAGGATCCTTCTTTATTTTCACACCAATAAAAGTGAAAGGATTCATCTTTAGAAATTGGTCAACCCTTATGGCCTCAGCAGATGGAATATTAGGAGCATCTTACTCAGACTGAGCTATAACCAACTAAGAAATAATATGAATCGATTAGAAAAATTCTGCATTAGTCACCTCACCTTGAGAAGGACTAGTAGCAACCAGCGAAAAACCAGAAATATTAGGGACTGGACTCCTAGAATGAGTATGGATCCATTGTACTGTACGTATCCCTTCGATATTATCCACAGTTGGGACAGAAGAGTTACCTTGCATCTTAAATCATCGAGGCATGATCTGAAAAGATAAAAAACAAGTATTATAAAGAACCTTAGACCTTGGTGCTTGAAAATAAAATACCAAGAAAGTAAAGCATTAGTAAATGCCTTGTAGCCTCACCCTTATAAGTGTGGCATACTACATACCCCTAAAAGAGATGCTACTCGACACAGATTTGTGGACTCTCAATTGACCATGAACCTAAAGCTCTAATACTAACTTGACACGACCTAAATGAATGCTTTGTTGTAATGGGTATCCCAAGTACAACCAGGACTTGAGACCACCCCTGTTAACCAACCCAACCAAACTATGCATATCTTGAGTCAGATAAATTCCGAATGTATAACAAGATAGAGTTATTATGTAACCCAAGACTCTGATATAGCTATATGACCATGGCTATCCAAATGAGTCCAACTATCCGGTACTAACCAACAACCATAACCAAACCAAACCATAATCAAAACCATAACAATAAGCAAAAAAAGTTTTTTAACATAATATAAAATGATGGAATAGTGAGAAATATAGTCAAACAATATCAATCCTAATGTCAATTTCAATACTAAGGCTAACATCACTCTCGATACCGCCCATGCCAACCCATAACAGTTCCAGAAAGCCTCTAACCAATCGAGAACCAATATCCATTTGGGATATGCCATCCATAAATAAACCAAAGTGTATAAAAACAACCATGAACATAAAATAGAGCCTTACAGAATATGGAACATCACCACTTTAACCCAGTAGATTATATCAAATCCGAGCACTAAGCAAGAAAATTAGAATGGTTGGTCCCTGCATTGCATAGGGATACAACTCCCGAGGATGGGTTAGTGGGTGAATGCTACCAAGTACTCAGGATAAGGATAAAATAATGCCATTATGTAAAACCAAGTAAACCAACCACGTGTATACAAATAATACATATAACATATATAACTATACTGAGAAAGAGAACTAGGTTTAACATGCCATTAAAGCCATTAAATTGGGTATGTGTATCTTAATCGTCCTTGGACCACCCAGGGGCTATATGGGTCCAATGTTACCCTCTAAATAGGCCTCGATATGTGTATCCACAAGAACTAAAGAAAGAATAAAATTAGGGGATTCCCAAGTACCCTTCTCTCTCCATGATACATATGTACAATATACTTATAGGATTCCTATATACCTCATAGTATCATATATGGTCTCTGTAATAAACCCCTCATGTCAGCAAGCATAAGTTTCCAGTGTCCGTCAAATGAACTCGCACCTTCACCATTAGCTATCACATCTCGCCATTATTTCCCAATTTAAACCATTTCCAACCAACATTATCATTATTCTATTATTATTAACAAAGGCTATAGGAAGTGGCATAGTCATACCAACTATAGCTTAAAGTAATGTACTTAGCCAACCTTTTAATTTAAAGGATTCCTATGTACCCATTGATTACACTATCAAGTTATATCTAGGGAATCCCATGTACCTCACAAGTACCCTATTATTATTATTGCTTGGAGAAATCCCATATACCACGCAAGTTGTGAATTATGATGTTTACTTGGGGGATTCAATTGTACCCTACAAGGAGTTCAATTAACAGTAACCATGAATACTAAATAATTTAATTTAACCATTCCAAACTATTTAAACCATTTAGGGATCCATTACCAAACTATACCATGCAATAGTTCCATTAAAAGTTCAATAATATAGTAAAAAAATTATAATTGTCATTTTATTAAACATGTTGGGGACATAGTGTTTCAAAAATCAAATCCAATTACCAATTAACCATTCCCATGCAACTAATTTTCCAAACCACCATTAAAGAATGTAAAAACTTAATTAAAACATGAGAAAATCATAACCAAGAATTTATTAACAAAACCCAAACATATATTTAAAAATACAAAATCATAAAATAATAAAGCCATGAAAACAAAGTATATAACATGCTTTTAGTAGGAACAAACAATGAGGGAGAAGTATCTTGTCATACCCTGAATTTGGTACCCAGAATGCTACATGGTGTACATGAACCCAAAGGACCATAAGCTAACCCATGACTGATATATGTACTTGAACACTACATAATATACTATATATGTAACACCCAACGTCTTCTTAGCTAAATTCATTCATGAAAAGACTAAGAATTAACTTCTAGAATGATCTAAATTAATTTTCATGTGGAATTTACAAGATTTCAACCTTTAATTACATAGATGACTGAATTAGCTTTCCAACGATATAAGATTCATCAAAAAATGGACCCTCGGTGAAGAAGTTATGAATAATTTAAGGTTCCATTCGTAAACATCATCATTCTGGTGTCTAGCGCATCGCGGAGAGGGTTAAATTGACAATCATCAAATTCCAGTGGGGTTCTGTGATGGTGGCACATCACGGTGGCACGTCACGGTGGCACCCGAAATCGGGTTTTTTTATGTTCAAATTTCCAATTCCGTTTAGGAGTCATTAAGGGTAATTTTGACTTTTCCCTATCCTTTAAAACCGTTCAAACAAAGAATTTAGGGTATGTTTGAGCAACTTAATCCTATTTTCATCAAAATTATCAATAATCTTCTCTAGAGTTTCAAATAAGAACTTCAAGAAACTCAAGATTCAACCGTGAGTTTTCAAATCGATTGAAGATTCGAAATCCCTATATCATAGGATTCAAGAAACACCCATTGTTTCCCTATTTCGAGGTACGAGGGGTTTTCCCAAAATCTCATGGGCTTAAAAATCATGTTTTAAGAAAAAGAGTTTTGGATTTATGTATATAATCATATTTTTTTAAAGTTTTGACGATATTGTTTTGGCCTTTAGGCCTTCCCCCAATTGTTTGGAAAATTATATATATATATATATATATATATGAATGTGTTTAAGGATGAATATGAAATTGAGAGCATGTCTTAGAATGAACCCCTCTCTTGTTATGATCTTTTTCATCTTCCATATGATATGAATTGTTATAAAATGCATCTTGAATATAATGTTATGAAATGTCTTGAATGATGTTATATTTGAATTATGATTTTAATTTCAATAAAGAGAGGGTTTCTTGTATTGAAAAATGTTGAAAATACATATAATGAAAGAGTGCATGGACTTTGCCAAAAGAATATGACAACCTTATGTTTGAAGAGTTCTTGCATAGCTTTCACTTATGCTTTCGGAGCATTAGATCTCTTATACTATTTGCATGTTTGGGTGGTCTGAACTATATTTTCATGAAACAATTATGCATGATGCATTACGGATCAGAAATAGGACTTGCAAGTCTTGGTGTGACGACACCAACTCAGATTATGCCATGGTAATTCAGAATATAATAGAATACATGTTTAAAGTCAGAATTTTCAAATGTTGAAACTAGAATAATGTATGATTCAGAACAGGATAAAATTGGGCATAAACAGAGCTTAGGTGGTTCCCCGAAGAAGGCATGAGTCAGAAAACTCATTGCCCAAAATCGTGATTTGCCGATCCGGGCATATTAAATTATGCTGGCCTAGAGCCGTGTGGCATATCAGAATCAGAAACTCTAACCCTTGTGGCACACTTGGGTTGGGGGCTTCCCCGCCGAGTCAATGGTGGATTCCATACAATTAGAGGAATATTAGAATTATAGGGGAGTTCCACCTAACTCAGAAGTTATACAAAGATCAAACATTGAATTGATAAGAATTATTTGTGATTTTTAAAATGTGCCCATGTGTTTTAGAACTATTTTATGTATAGTATCTGATGATTTTATCTCCAACTATTTTATCTATATAAAAGTTTATTTTGGAATACTTTTCATACCAGTACATCTGTATTGACTCCCTCCTTCCTCCAGGTTCTGAGGCTCAATCTAGGGGTCTAGAAAGGTAGTAGATTTGTCAGGTAGAGTTTGTAGTGTTCAATTGGTGAGCCTTCTCTATTCCAGAAGGCCCGTCTTTCAGATTATGACCCTTATTAATGTTTTGGTCTACTGGGGGCCTTATCTCAGTTTTCAGATAGTTATCAGATTTTCATGTTGTAGAGATTTCGCAGACTGAGTCAGATGTTATTTAGCTGTAGTTGCACTACTTTTTTCCATACTTATGTTGATATTATAATTTGACCATGTTTCCGTAGCTGACTATGTTTCTACATCCTTTTTTTTATATGAGTGTTGTGCATGATTACCAGATAGAGAAGGGCATTTCGGGCCTTCATGGTTTGGGATGTCTGTCACGGCCAGGCCCTAGTTCGGGTCATGACAAACTTGGTATCAGAGCACCGTTCATGGTCCCAGGGTGTCTGTGAAATCGCGTCGGGAAGAGTCTTATTTATGGGTGTATTGTGCGCCACACTTATAGGCAGGAGGCTACTAGACATTTAGGAATATTTCTCTTCTTTGTGATTTAGCTCGTGCTTTAGGGTCTAATATGTCCCCTAATCAATGATCTCTTGCTTTTCAGAAAACCAACTATGCCTCCCTATAGCACCAACATTAATGCTCAAGAGGACGAAGTCCATCCTACTCATGGTATGAGGACACATAACAAATCTCACACTCCAGAACCTATCCCTACTCCTGGAGTCCCTCCAGTCCCTACCAGTAAACCTAGGGCTCCACAGACCAATGTTAACTGTCCCCCGACTACTCAAAGGGATATTTCAAATTCAGAATTCAAACAATCTATTAATATGCTGACACAGTTGGTGGCTAATCAGGACCAACGATAAGAAGATGTTCGGTATGCACCTATTACATTTGAAGCTACTAGGGTGGGTCAGTTCATGACAATAAACCCGCCTAAGTTTACTGGTACTAAAGTAAAAGAGAATCCGCAAGAGTTCATAGACGAAATGGAAAAGATTTTCAGAGTGATGCATGTGGAACAAGTGGAAGGTGTCAAACTAGCGGCTTATCAGCTAAAGGATGTAGCGAACCAATGGTATAATAAGTGGAAAAAGGTGAAAGGTGACACTACTGAGGCCACAGTATGGGACAAATTTGTGGAAGCTTTTCTTGACCGATTATTTTCTTTGGAGATGAGGGAAGCTAAAGCAGAGGAGTTCATTAACCTTAAGTAGGGTAGGATGAGTGTTCAAGAGTATACTTTAAAGTTTAATCAGCTGGCCCGTTATGCTCCTGAGATGAAGAGTAGTATGAGGGCCCGAATGAGGAAGTTTGCATCCAGCCTTCCAGATAATATGGTGCTTGAATGACAAGGGGCGATCCTAAATAGGGAATTGGACTTTTCTAGGCTGACAGTCCATATGCAGCAGGTTGAGGAGAATAAGAAAAAGATAGACGAGCCCAGAGAGAAGGATAAGTAGGCAAAGAGAGAAAGATCAGTGGATCAGAACCCCAGTCAGCAGCAGGGTGGTAATTGGGGTACAAGTGGCAAAAGAAAAAGTTTTGGGACAAGGCACAGTCTGCAGCTAGCACCCTAGCGCCCAGACCCTCAGTTGATAGATGCCCTCAGAGTTTTCAGACTAGTCATGGACCCAGAGCTCAGGATAATCAGTCACAGGGTAGTGTGGCACAACATCATCGTAATTTTCCACGGTGTGATACTTATGGTAGGCATCACTCGGGAAAGTGTCAGCTAGGCGCATTTATGTGTTATTCTTGCGGTCAGACGGGCCACTTCTAGAGAGATTTTCCCTCCTCTAGGAGGAATGTTGGTGGAGCTAAGTCTCAGGAAAACTCTTCCGCACCACCACCGCCCCAAAAGGGTGCTACAACAGCTACTGGGAGAGATCGCAATCGGTTATATGCGTTGACCAATCGACAGGAGGTAGAAGCCTCACCAGATGTTGTCACCGGTACGTTACAAATCTTTTCCCATGATGTTTTTATGTTACTTGATACCAGGTCTACCTTATCCTATGTGACCCCATATGTGGCAGTTAGTTTTGGGTTTGAGCTCGAAGTGATTGCCGAACCTTTCTCTGTTTCCACCCCAGTGGGTGATTCTGTTGTGGTAAGGAGGGTGTATAAAAATTATGTCGTGTCTATTCTTAGTAGGGATATGGTGGGAGACCTCATAGAACTTGATATAGTTTCTTTTAATGTGATTCTAGGGATGGGCTAGCTCTATCATTATTATGCCATACTAGACTGTAGGACCCGAAAGGTTACCTTTTCTTTTCTGAATGACCCAGCAATAGAGTGGGAGGGGCACTCTTTAGAACCTAGAGGACACTTTATATCTTATCTCAAAGCCCAAAAACTTATCTCCAAGGGTTGCTTGTATCATCTTATCTGGGTTAAAGATTCTAACATCGAAAGTCTTTTCCTTCAGTCTGTCCCGGTAGTAAATGAATTCCTAAATTTTTTTCCAGATGATCTCCTAGGAATTCCACCTGATAGGGAGATAGATTTTTGCATTGATGTATTGCCAGATACCTTTCCTCTTTATATTGTTCCATATAGAATAGCTCTTACAGAGCTAAAAGAGTTGAAAGAACAGCTAGCAGATCTCCTAGATAAAGGTTTTATCAGACCTAGTGTTTCACCCTGAGGTGCTCCTGTACTCTTCGTGCGAAAGAAAGTTGGTTCCCTGCGTATGTGCATAGATTACCTCTAATTGAATAAGGTCACAGTGAAAAATAAATATGCTCTTCCTAGAATCAATGACCTTTTTTATCATCTTCAGGGTGCTAAGTGTTTTTCTAAAATAGACCTTCGTTTGAGATACCATTAGTTGAAAGTTAGGGAGTTAGGCATTCCTAAAACATCGTTCCAAACCAGATATGGTCATTATGAATTCTTGGTCATGTCCTTTGGGTTGACAAATGCTCCTGCAGCTTTCATGGACCTAATGAATAGGGTTTTTCATTAGTTCCTAGACTTGTTTGTCATAGTTTTTATTGATGACATCTTGGTTTACTCAAAGAGTGAGGAGGACCATGCCAATCACATCCGCGCTGTTCTTCAGACCCTCAAAAATCATAAGTTGTATGCAAAATTCTCCAAGTGTGAATTTTGGCTGAATTCTATTGCTTTCTTGGGGTACATTATAACTAGTGAAAGGATTAAGGTTGATCCCCAAAAGATTGACGCAGTAAGGAAATGGCCCAGAACCGCGACTCCAACTGACATTTCGAGATTCTTGGGCTTGGCAGGGTATTATAAAAGGTTCATTGAGAGTTTCTCCTCCATAGCTACACCACTTACTAAGTTTACTCAGAAAAAGGTGAAGTTTTTGTGGTCCGACTCTTGTGAGAATAGTTTTGAGAAGTTGAAAGACAAGTTGACTAAGTCTCTTGTTTTGACTCTTCCAGAAGGTACAAAGGGTTTTGTTGTGTACTGTGATGCGTCCTGTGTGGGACTTAGGGGTGTACTCATGCAGCACCGTAAGGTAGTGGCTTATGCATCTAGGAAGTTAAAGGTGCATGAGTGGAACTACCCTACTCATGATTTGAAATTAGCAGCTGTGGTGTTTGTTCTTAGAATTTGAAAGCACTATCTTTATGGGGTGCATGTTGATGTTTTCACTGACCATAAGAGTTTGCAGTATGTTTTCTCGCAGAAGGAACTAAACTTCAGGCATAGGGGTTGGATGGAGCTTTTGAAAGACTATGACATGAGCCTTCACTATCATCCGGGTAAGGAAAATATTATAGATGATGCCCTAAGCAGATTGTCTATGGGTAGTCTTTCTCATATTGAGGAAGATAAGAGAGAGACGGTGAAAGATATTCACCAGCTTGCAAATCTAGGAGTGCGACTCTTGGATTTTGAAGATGGGGGAATGGTTGTTCATGAGATAGATACGTCTTCTCTTTGTGCGGAAGTTAAAGAGAAGCAGGTTGAAGATCCCATCTTGATTCAAATTAAAAATGATGTGGGTCAGCAGAAGGTGATGTATTTTGAGATCGGTGATGATGGTATTTTGAGATACCAGGGTAGATTATGTGTACCAGATGTGGATGGTTTATGTAATAGAATCCTTGACGAAGATCACACTTCGAGATATGTTGTTCACAAAGGCTCTACTAAGATGTACCATGATCTGAAATCTATATATTGGTGGAATAATATGAAGCGTGATGTGGCTAACTTTGTTTCCAAGTATTTGAATTACCCACAAGTTAAAGTAGAACATATGAGGCCAGGTGGTTCTTACCAAGAGATAGCTTTTCCCTTGTAGAAGTGGAAGATAATTAATGGACTTCATTACAGGACTTCCGAGGTCCCGAAACCAGTACGATTCCATTTGGGTGATTGTAGATAGACTGACCAAGTCAGCTTACTTTCTGCCTTTCAGGACTAATTATTCAGGTGAGGATTATGCCAAGATGTTCATTGCAGAAATAGTTCGTTTGCATGGTGCACCTGTGTCCATCATATCCGACCGAGGTACACAATTTTCTTCTCAGTTTTGGAGATTTTTTCAGAGAGGCTTAGGTACCCAAGTGAACCTAAGTACTGCTTTTCACCCTCAGACCGATGGGCAGGCTGAGCGCACCATTCAGACCCTTGAGGACATGTTGAGGGCCTATGTGATTGATTTCAAAAGTAGTTGGGTAGAGCACTTTCCATTGATAGAGTTCACGTATAATAACAGTTTCCATTCCAGTATTCAAATAGCGCCATTTGAGGCATTGTATGGGAGAAGATGTAGGTCACCAATAGGGTGGTATGAAGTGGGTGAGACGCATATGTTTGGGCTTGATCTTGTTCATCAGGCGATGGAAGATGTGAAAGTCATTAGGGAACGACTTAAGATAGCTCAGAGTCGTCAGAAATTGTATGCCAATGTTAGGAGAAGAGATTTAGAGTTCGACGTTGGTGATTGGGTATTCCTAAAAGTTTCTCCTATGAAGGGAGTCATGCAATTCGAGAAGAAAGGTAAATGTAGTCCTTTCTATATAGGACCATACCAGATTTTGAGGAGAATAGGTGATGTTATGTATGAGTTAGAATTGCCTGCCAGTTTGGGTTCTGTCCATCCGGTATTTCACATATCCATGTTGAAGAGATGCATTAGAGACCATTCTTTTGTTTTGCATGTAGAAGAGATCAAGGTAACAACCTCCTTATCATATTAAGAGAAACCTATTGCAATCCTAGATCGTCAAGTCTGGAAGTTGAGAAGTAAAGAAATAGTTTCAATTAAGGAGTTGTGGAGAAATCAGAAGGTTGAATAAACCACTTGGGAATTAGAAGACGACATGAGAACAAGATACCCACACCTTTTTAACCTAGTAGATGGCCGAGTTGAAGGTACAACCCTTACCTAACTCTTTATATGCTTTAGTATGCTTGAAATCGTGCTTGTCTGTGTTCCGCATCATCATCAGGGGATGAATGATCCCAAAGGGGGATATTGTAACACTCCGACGTCTTCTTAGCTAAATTCCGTCCATGGAAAGTCTAAGCATTAGCTTCTAGAATGATCTAAATTAATCTTCATATGGAATTTCCTAGATTTCAACCTTTCATTACGTAGATGACTGAATTAGCTTTCCAATGATATAAGATTCATCCAAAACGGACCCTCGGTGAAGAAGTTATGAATAATTTAAGGTTCCAGTCGTAAACATCGTCATTTTGGTGTTTAGCGCATCGCGGTGAGGGTCAAATTGATAATCATCAAATTCCAGTAGGGTTCCACAATGGTGGTACGTCGTGGAGGCACCCAATTTCCCACTCGTCGAATTCCAGTAGACCACTGCGATTGTGGCTCATAGCGGTGGCACCCGAATTTTTATTTTTTTTTAAGTTCAAATTTCCAGTTCCGTTTAGGAGTCATTAAGGGTAATTTTGAATTTTTCCTAGCCTTTAAAACCATCCAAACAAATTATTTAGGGTATGTTTGAGAAACTTAACCCTATTTTAATCAAAATCATCATGAATCCTCTCTAGAGTTTCAAACAAGAACTTCAAGAAACTCAAGATTCAACCGTGGGTTTTTAAAATCGATTGAAGATTTGAAATCTCCTGATCATAGGCTTCAAGAAACACCCATTGTTTCCCTATTTCGAGGTACGCGGGGTTTTCCTAAAATCTCATGGGCTTAAAAATCATGTTTTAAGAAAAAGGGTTTTGGATTTATGAATATAATCATATTTTTAAAGTTTTGACGATATTGTTTTGGCCTTTAGGCCTTCCCCTAAATTGTTTGGAAAATTATATATATATATATATATATATATGTATGTATGAATGTGTTTATGGATGAATATGCAATTGAGAGCATGACTTATAATTAACCCCTCTCTTGTTATGATCTTTTTCATCTTTCATATGATATGAATTGTTCTAAACTGCATCTTGAAAAGCATGTTATGAAATATCTTGAATGATGTTATATTTAAATTATGATTTCAATTTCAAAAGAGAGAGGGTTTCTTGAATTGAAAAATGTTGAAAACACATATAATGAAAGAGTGCATGGACCTTGCCAAAAGCATATGAACACCTTATGTTTGAAGAGTCCTTGCATAGCTTTGACTTATGCTTTCGGAGAATGAAATCTCTTATACTATTTGCATGTTTGGGTGGTCTGAACTATGTTTTAATGAAAGAGTTATGCATGATGGAGTGTGTCTCAGAAATAGGACTTGCAAGTCTTGGAGTGATGACACCAACTCAGATTATGCCATGGTAATTCAGAACAGAATAGAATACATGTTTAAAGTCAGAATTTTCAGATGTTGAAACTAGAGTAATGCATGATTCAAAATAGGATAAAATTGGGCATAAAGAGAGCTTAGGTGGTTCCCCAAAGAAGACATGAGTCAGATAACTTTTTGCCCAAAATCGTGATTTTCCGATCCAGGAATATTATATTACGCTGGCCTAGAGCCGTGTGGCGTATCAGAATCAAAAACTCCAACCTTGCGGAACACTCGGGTTGGGGGATTCTCCGTCGAGTCAATGGCGGATTCCATACAGCCCGTGGAATATCAGAATTTTAGGGGAGTGCCACCTAACTTAGAAGTTATACAAAGGTCAGACATTTCATTGATAAGAATGAATTGTGATTTTCAGAAAGGGCCCATGTGTTTTAGAACTATTTCATGTATAGTATCAGACGATTTGCTCTCCAACTATTTTATTTATATAAAAGTTTTATTTTGGAATACTTTGCTTTCCAGTACATCTGTATTGAACCTCCCCTCATCTCTCCAGGTTCTGAGGCTCAATCTAGGGGTCCAGAAAGGCAGTAAATTTGTCAGACAGAGTTTGCAGTATTTAGTTGGTGAGCCTTCTCTATTCCAGAAGGCCCGTCTTTCAAATTATGACCCTTATTATTGTTTTGGTCTATTGGGGGCCTTGCCCCAATTTTCAAACAGTTATCAGATTTTCATGTAGTAGAGATTTTGCAAACTGAGTCAGATGATATTTAGCTATAGTTTCACTACAATTTTCCATACTTATGTTGATATTAGAATTTGACCATGTTTTCGTAGCCGACTATGTTTTCGCATCCTTTTTTTATATGAGTGTTGTGCATGATTACCAGATAGAGAAGGGCGTTCTGGGCCTTCATGGTTCAGGATGTCCGTCACGGCCAGGACTTAGTTTGGGTCATGACAGTATAAATGTAGAAATAAAGGCTGTAAGGATATAAGGTTCAAAAATGATAAAATAATCTCTAAATGATATGGTATCAACAAAACCTAAAATAAACTGTCTGAGCATGATAGTTCGAAAAGCCTCTAACTGACTGAATTGTCTAAATAAGAAGTTGATAGGACATGTACCCAACTAACTCCAACTACTAAAACAAATTAATTAATTAGATAATAAATTAATCGTCATGTCCTCAAAGGATGAGGACTCATTACTATCTCTGACTACTAAGACTGGAATGCTACTAATGCTCTGGAGCTTATACTTCTGAACCTATGGTATAAAATATCATAGCATAAATGCGTTAGTACATTTGAATGTACTGGTATACATGTGATGTAGGCTAAATACAAATGGTTCACATGCATGAACAATAATAACTGATTGGATAACAAGAACGTGAGAATACATGCATGAATACATAGTAACTGTAACTAAGTTTGTGATAACATGATTACTGAGTCTGAGTACTGATAAAATGAGATACTGATAGCTATATAACTAAAATAATTGATATTGAACTACTGTCTCTGACAGTCTAGGTTCTGATGGAACTAGTTGAGTTCCATTCTATTTTTAAGTTGACTGTATCTGACAGTCCTAAAATCTTATGAACTATCTGAGTTCTTTTACTAAGACTGAATGATTGTATCTGACAGTCCTAATTCTGTAACTTGAACTATGGGAAGCAGTCATCTAACCGATATGCCCTAAATAAAATGATATAACTAAGTTAGGGTACAATTTGTAACCCCAATAAGAAAGATGTCAATACCGCACCACTGGTACGGACAAGATGTGGCTGACCCTCATCTGCCATTGTCCCTAAAAGAGAATGGTGGGACCCTCATCTAACAGTGTTTATCTACCTTATCAACCCTCATATAACAGTGTTGATGTCTTAACCTATGTTGGCTGTATAGTCCTAGAATGAAAGGATAACTTCTAAGAATCACACCCTCATCTGACAGTGTCCCCAAAAGAGAACGGTGGGACCCTCATCTGACATTGCTTATCCATCTCATCAACCCTCATCTGACAGTGTTGATGTCTCAACCTATGCTAGATACATAGTTCTAGAATTCAAGGACGACTTCTAAGAATCACACCCCTTATCTGATAGTGTGTGTTCCCATCTTCGGGTTCACTCGATGCTAAATCCTACTCTCATCTGAATAGACATTGAACATGATTAACTAAACTGAACTGGACTGAGTTAACTAAGTTTTGTTGACTGATAGAATATTCCTGAGATTACTGAATTTATGTGATTTCTGAGGTCACTGAGTTTACTGAGTTTTCCTGAGTCACATGACTGACTGAATTTATATGAACATGGCTCGACTGAGAGTATCTTGAAAACATGACACTGATTCTAGGCACAAAGCTAAATTTTTTAGGTACAATACCCCTAGGACTAGATGGGAAGAAACTGACAAAGCATGACTTTTTAGAGTACATGACCAACATTGACAATCCATAATATAATAAGTTGGATATTTCATGAAGAACAAGTTCTAAAGAACCACAATGGCTACACATATATCCATAATTCATTGACTAAGGCATTTCATGAAACAGTGGACATGCATAACTTGTACATAAATAGGGATTTTATATTATCATACTAGTATGGAACTTTTCCTTCACATAGGTATTTAATCGAACACATGGGGGGTATGCTTTGGTTATACCATCATCAACACATCTAATAATCATGGATACATCAATCAATATGTAAATTTAAGGGTTTATCATGATTATTATGCAAATCACTACATCCTAGGGTCAATAATTAGAATATATAATTTCAAACATGAATCAAAACCCCACAACCTCATGAACATGAATTTCAATTCCATTTAAATCATGAACATTCATAAATACAAAAATCTTGGATGTTGAAAAGAGATTCTTGTGCTCCATGGGTGAAAGGGACCCATGAATCAACACATGGCATACCTGGGTTGTGAGTTCCTTGAAGTCCTTGGACTTGAAGAACTTGGAATCTCTTAGTTTCTTGAAGAATGATTTGGATCTTGTTCCTGGGGATTATCTTTGAGAGAAAACCCTAATTTGATGTTGTAGATGGATAATGAACTTATGAGCCTTGGTCTGATATAATTAGGCATTAAAATGGGTGGAAAAGACCCAAATACCTTTTCAAAAATAAATTTAAAATAACTGAACGAACAATGCAACGGTGGGTGCGATGGTCCATCGCTGGTTCGATGGTCTGTCGGTCTTGACCGTCGTACCTGGGAAGAAAAGGAGGTCACTATCTCTGCTGCGCCGGCTTGGGTGACAGTCCGTCTCTAGCTCGATGGTCCATCGGCCTGAGCCATCTCTCTTAGGAAGAATGTGGTCTCACATCCTCTACTACAACGGCTTGGGCGTTGGTCCGTCGCAAGCTCGACGGTCCATCGGCCTTCACCGTCATACCTAGGTAGTTTTGACTGGTTTCTGTGCTTCATCCATAACTTTCACTTTCGATGTCGGATTTTGACGAAATGGGTATCGATGGAAAGCTTATTAGTTCGAACAAACAACGTGGGAGAATAATATTATAACGCCTCGAATCTGGTACCCAAAATACTACAAGGTGCCCATGACCCCAAAGAACTATAAGCTAATACATGACTGATACCTATACCTGAAAATTACATAATATACTGTATAAATGTAGAAAAAAAGGCTGTAAGTCCATAAGGTTCAAAACTGGTAAAATAATCTCTGAATGATATGGTATCATAATACTAAAACAAACCTGAAAGAAACTGTCTGAACATGATAGTTCAAAAAGCCTCTAACTGACTGAACTGTCTGAATAAGGAGTTGATGGGACATGTCCCCAACTAAATCCAACAATTTAAATAAATTAATTAATGATCTAACAAAGTAATGGTCATGTCCTCAAAGGATGAGGAATCACAGCTAACTCTGACTGTTAAGACTGGAATGCTACTGATGCTCTGGATCTCGTGCTTCTGAACCTATGGTATAAAACATCATAGCGCAAATGCGTCAGTACATTTAAATGTACTAATATGCATGTGTGGTGGGCTGAATGCAAAGGGTTCACATGCATGAACTATACTAACAGATTGGATAACAAGAACTTGAGAATACATGCATGAATGTATAGTAACTGTAACTAAGTATGTGATAACATAATTACTGATAACATGAGATACCGATAGCTATATAACGAAAATAAATGGTGCTAAGCGACTGTCTCTGACAGTATAGGTTCTGATGGAACTAGCTGAGTTCTATAGTGTTCTGAGTTGACTGTATCTGGCAGTCTTAAAATTTGAAGAACTATCTGTGTTCTTTCACTAAGAATGAATGACTGTATCTGATAGTCCTGTTCTATAACTTAAACTGTGGGAAGTAGTCATCTAACTGACCTGACCCAAATAAAGCAATATAGCTGAGTTGTGGTCCAATCTGTAACCCTAATTAGAAGGGTATCAATACCGTGCCACTGGTAAGGACAAGATATGGGTGACCCTCATATGACAGTGTCCCAAAAGAGAATGGTGGGACCCTTATCTAACAGAGTTTATCCACCTCATCAACCCTTATGTAACAGTGTTGATGCCTTAACCTATGTTGGCTACATAGTTCTGGAATGCAAGGATGACTTCTAAGAATCATACCCTCATCTGACAGTGTCCCCAAAAGAGAACGGTGGGACCCTCATCTGACAATGTTTATCCACTTCAACAACCCTCATTTTACAGTGTTGATGTCTCAACCTATGCTAGTTACATAGTTTTAGAATGCAAGGATAACTACTAAGAATCACACCCCTCATCTGACAGTGTGTGTTCCCATCTTTATGTTCAATCAGTGCAAAATCCTACTCCCATCTGAATGGACAGTGAACATGATTAACTAAACTGAACTAGACTGAGTTAACTGAGTTCCGTTGACTGACAAAATACTACTGAGATTACTGAATTTTTGTAATTTCAGAGATTACTGAGTTTACTGAGTTTTCCTGAATCACATGACTATTTGAATTTCTATGAACATGGCTCGACTGAGAGTATCTTGAAAATATGACAATGATTTTAGGCTCACAACTAAATTTTTCAGGTACAAGTACCCCCAGGACTCGATGGGAAGAAACTGAAAAAGCATGACTTTCTTGAATATATGACCAACATCAACAATCCATAATATAATAATTTGGATATTTCATGACGTACAAGTTCTAAAGCACCACAATGGCTACACATATATCCATAATTCATTGACTATGACATTTCATCAAACATTGGACATGCATAAACATTCACGTAAATGGGGATTTCATATTATCATACTAGTATGGAACTTTTCCTTCACATAGGCATTTAATCAAACACATGGGGAGCATGCTTTGGTAATACCATCATCAACACATCTAATAATCATGGATACATCAATAAACGTGTAAATTTAAGGGTTTATCATGATTATTATGCAAATCACTACATCCTAGGGTTAATAATTGGAATATATATTTTAAAACATAAATCAAAATCCCACAATATCATGAACATGAATTTCAATTCAATTTACATCATGAAAATTCATAAATACACAAATCTTGGATTTTGAAAAGAGATTCTTGAGCTCCATGGTTGAAAGGGACCCATGAATCAACACATGGCATACCTGGGTTGTGAGTTTCTTGAAGTCCTTAGACTTGAAGAACTGGTAATCTCTTAGTTTCTTAAAGAATGATTTGGATCTTGTTCTTGGAGATTATCTTTGAGAGAAAACCCTAATTTGATGTTGTAGATGGATAATGAACTTATGAGCCTTGTTCTGATATAATTAGGCATTAAAATGGGTGGAAAATACCAAAATACCTTTTTAAAAATGAATTTAAAATAACTGAACAAACTATGCAATGGTGGGTGCGATGGTCCATCGCTGGGTCGACGGTCTGTCGGTCTTGACCGTCGCACCTGGGAAGAATAGGGGTTCACTATCTCTGCTGCGCTGGCTTGGGTGACAGTTCATCTCTAGCTCGATGGTCCGTCGGCCTGAGCCATCTCCCATAGGACGAATATGGTCTTACATCCTCTACTAAGATAGCTTGGGCGGTGGTCCGTCGCAAGCTCAACGGTCTATCGGCCTTCACCATTGTACCTAGGAAGTTTTGACTGCTTTCTGTTCTTCATCCATAACTTTCTCTTTCGATGTCAGATTTTGAAGGAGTGGGTATAGATGGAAAGATTATTAGTTAGAACAAACAACATGGGAGAATAATATTGTAACGCCTCGAATCTGGTACCCAAAATACTACTAGGTGCCCATGACCCCGAAGGACCATAAGCTAATCCATGACTGATACCTGTACCTGAACACTACATAATATACTGTATAAATGTAGAAATAAAGGCTGTAAGGCCATACAGTTCAAAACTGGTAAAATAATCTCTGAATGAGATGGTATCATAATACCAAAACAAACCTAAAATAAATTGTCTGAACATGATAGTTCAAAAAGCCTCTAACTGACTAAACTATCTGAATAATGAGTTGATGGGACATGTCCCCAACTAAATCCAACAATTGAAATAAATTAATTAATGAGATAACAAAGTAATGGTCATTTCCTCAAAGGATGAGGAATCACTGCTAACTCTAACTGCTAAGACTGGAATGCCATTGATACTTTGGAGATCGTGCTTCTGAACCTCTGGTATAAAACATCATAGCGCAAATGCGTCAGTACATTTGAATGTACTGGTATGCATGCGTGGTTGGCTGAATGCAAAGGGTTCACATGCATGAACTATACTAACAGATTGGAAAACAAGAACTTGAGAATACATGCATGAATGCATAGTAACAGTAACTAAGTTTGTGATAACATGATTACTGAGTCTGAGTACTGATAAAATGAGATACCGATAGCTATATAACTAAAATAAATGGTACTGAGGGACTGTCTCTGACAGTCTAGGTTCTGATGGAACTAGATGATTTCTATAGTATTTTGAGTTGACTGTATCTGACAGTCTTGAAATCTGAAGAACTATCTGTGTTCTTTCACTAAGAATGAATGACTGTATCTGACAGTCCTCTTCTGTAACTTAAACTGTGGGAAGAATTCATCTAAATGACCTGACTCAAATAAAGTAATATAGCTGAGTTGTGGTCCAATCTGTAACCCTAATTAGAAGGGTATCAATACCGTGCCACTGGTAAGGACAAGATGTGGGTGACCCTCATATGACAGTGTCCCCAAAAGAAAATGGTAGGACCCTTATCTAAAAATGTTTATCCACCTCATCAACCCTTATGTAACAGTTTTGATGCGTTAACCTATCCTGGCTACATAGTTCTGGAATGCAAGGATGACTTCTAAGAATCACACCCTCATCTGACAGTGTCCCCAAAAGAGAACGGTGGGACCCTCATCTGATAGTGTTTATCCACCTCATCAAACCTCATTTGACAGTGTTGATGTCTCAACCTATGCTAGCTACATACTTTTAGAATGCAAAGATGACTACTAAGAATCACACCCCTCATCTGACAGTGTGTGTTCCCATCCTTGTGTTCAATCGGTGCAAAATCCTACTCCCATCTGAATGGACAGTAAACATGATTAACTGAACTGAACTAGACTGAGTTAACTGAGTTCCGTTGACTGACAAAATACTACAGAGATTATTGAATTTCTGTAATTTCGGAGATTACTGAGTTTACTGAGTTTTCCTGAATCACATGACTAATTGAATTTCTATGAACATGGCTCGACTGAGAGTATCTTGAAAATATGACATTGATTCTAGGCTCACAACTAAATTTTTCAGGAACAAGTACCCCCAGGACTCGATGGGAAGAAACTGAAAAAGCATGACTTTCTTGAATATATGACCAACATCAACAATCCATAAAATAATAAGTTGGAGATTTCATGAAGTACAAGTTCTAAAGCACCACAATGGCTACACATATATCCATAATTCATTGACTAAGATATTTCATCAAACACTGGACATGCATAAACTTTCACATAAATGGGGATTTCATATTATCATACTAGTATGGCACTTTTCCTTCATATATGCATTTAATAGAAAACATAGGGAGCATGCTTTGGTTATACCATCATCAACACATCTAATAATCATGGATACATCAATCAACATGTAAATTTAAGGGTTTATCATGATTATTATGCAAATCACTACATCCTAGGGTAATAATTGGAATATATAATTCCAAACATGAATCAAAACCCCACAACATCATGAACATGAATTTCAATTCAATTTAAATCATGAAAATTCATAAATACACAAATCTTGGATTTTGAAAAGAGATTCTTGAGCTCCATGGGTGAAAGGGACCCATGAATCAACACATGACATACCAGGGTTGTGAGTTCCTTGAAGTCCTTGGACTTGAAGAACTTGGAATATCTTATTTTCTTGAAGAATGATTTGGATCTTTTTCTTGGGGATTATCTTTGAGAGAAAACCTTAATTTGATATTGTAGATTGATAATGAACTTATGAGCTTTGGTCTGATATAATTAGGGGTTAAAAGGGGTGGAAAAGACCCAAATACCCTTTTAAAAATGACTTTAAAATAACTAAATGAACTATGCAGTGCTGGGTGCGAGGTTCATCGCTGGGTCAACGGCCCGTCGGTCCCGACCGTTGCACCTAGGAATAATAAGGTTTCACTGTCTCTAATGCGACGGCTTGGGCGATGGTCCATTGCTAGCTCGATGGTCCGTCGTCCTGAGCTATCTCCCTTAGGCCGAATGTGGTCTCACTGCCTCCGCTGCGGTGGCTTGGGCGACGGTCCGTCGCAAGCTCGACGGTCTGTCGGCCTTCAACGTCGCACCTGGGCAATTTTGATTGCTTTCTATATTTCATCCATAACTTTATCTTCCGATGTTGAATTTTCACGGAATGGGTATCGATGGAAAGCTTATTCAATTTCCCACATGAAAAAAGTTGAAATTGGGGAAATTTTATCTAATATAAATATTAATCATTTAGGAATTCATCAATAACTCTTCTGGAGACTAGATTTGACTTAAAGAAATTTAGGGTATTACATATCTTTATTTAGATGATGAATATGATGGAGGGAAATCACCAACACAATCCCCAATTTGATCACCTTAGCAAAACCCTATCCTTCCTTCACCCAAAAGCCTTAGATGGGATTAGAGAGTGTTTATGAATATAATAATAGGGAAAATAATCTCCCAAGTATGTTATAAGTCATAAGTCATAATGTGTTAAGAGAGAAAAAGTCTAGATTACCCCAACTTATCTGTATAAAATCCCCATAGGTGGGTACAACTCCACCATACTAGTCATACCCTCTAATATAAGTGATACCCACCACTCTTACACTAGACCCCCATGCTGGTCAATATACAACCATGAAAGACAAACTGTATCTATGGATCAAACTAGTATCCTCAACCCGTACCCATAATAAAACCAAAAGGAGCTGACACTATCCAACATACCAGTGGGACAATATGACTCTTACCATATCTTACTAACCATGGTCATCCACTCATATTCAAATCCAAGTTACTTTACTAAGTCCTAAATTAAGTGAAGGAAAACCCAACCATACGACTAGTATTTGACCATACAACTCGTACCAACCCAAGTCGTACCTCTTCCAAAAACCAATCTAACCCACCAACCATTACTAGTTAGTGTACTACCAACAATACCAAACATACCCCTGCTTATGACCTGTAACCCCTAGTCTTACCTTTACCAAATACTCAAAATCCAAGAAATTTTCTAAAGTTACCAAAACCAGGGTGTTTCATATTCATAAGTTGGCTAACTTTGGAGTTTGTCTCATGGAATCTAAAGATGGAGAAGTGATTGTACAAGAATTAGTTAAATCATCTCTTGGTGCTGCGAAGAAGGATAAACAAACTTTGGATCCCATACTTGTGTAGATTAAGAATGGTGTGGGTTAGTAAAAGGTTATGGCTTTTGAGATTGAGGGAGATAGAATATTGAGGTATCAAGAAAGGTTGTGTGTTCCTAATATTGATGGGTTGCGGAAAAGGATTTTGACTGAGGCACATGAATATAGATATATAGTTTATCCGAGTTTGACAAAGTTTCACCATTAATTAAATAAAATATACCGGTGGAATAAAATGAAGAGGGATGTGGAAAATTTTGCGGCTAATTTTATGTCTTGTCAGCAAGTCAAGGTTTAATATTTGAGGCCTAGTGGAAAGTCCCAAGAGATATAGTTTCCTATGTGGAAGAAGGAGATTATTAATATGGACTTTGTTATGGATCATCCACGGTCTAAAAATCAGTTTGATTCTATTTGGGTCATTGTGGATAAAATAATTAAGCTCACTCTTTTCCTATGAGGACTAACTACTCAGGGGAGGATTATGTTAAGTTATTTATTTAGGAGATAGTTAAACTGCATGGTGAGCAGGTGTCCATCATTTCAAATCAAGGTACATAATTTTCATCTCACTTCTTGCTTTCATATCAGAAAGGTTTGGGTACTCACATGAACGTTAGCATCACTTTCCTCTCTTAAATAGATAGAAAAGTGGAATGGACTATTCATGCTTTGGAGAATATGATAAGTGATTGTTTTATTAATTTTAAAAGTAATTGGGTTGATTATTTTCCTCTTATTAAATTTTATTTCAATAAGAGTTATCATTCTAGCATTCAAATGGCTTCTTTTGAGGCTCTTTAAGGTAAGAGGTATAGGTCTCTTATTTTAAGATTAGGTTGTTTGGCCTTCACTTGGTTCACCAAGCCTTGGAGAAGGTAAAGATGATTACAGAATGACTTAAGATTGTTTAAAGTTGCCAAATGTCTTACGTGGATGTGATATGAAGGGAATTAGAGATCAAAGTAAGAGAAGCGGGGTCAGGTCGATTTGTGGTAATGGGCCATAAAATAAAATTAAAGTAACATAAATAATAATAAAAAATCTTATATGACTTCCACGAATACAATCTACGAGAAATAGACATAGTTCATAACCCATGGATTAAACTCGTGGTTTATGTTCTGAAACCAAGAAGTCCACTTTTAGTTCCCTTGGTAGGATATACGGGTCATAGGTAGAGTTTACAACTTGTGAATTCAAATCGTGGTTAAAGTTCTGAAATTAAGAAATCCATCCTAATTTCCACAAGTGAGATCTACAGTTCATAGACATAGTCCATGACCCATGGACTTAACTTGTGTGACATGATCTGTAATGAGTCACTCCACCCTAATTTCTATGGGTGGAATCTAAAAATTGTAGACATAGTCCACAACTCGTGGACTTCATCCGTGGAACTCTTACTTACTTAGTGATGGAGTTTATGACTTTTCATCTTTTCCTTAGCTTAGTTACTCTCTACATATTACTAAAACCTATCCTTATATTAACCAACATAAGAAACACAAAACAAATTGAAAAACTAATTCCTTGTGTTCCTTCTAAGATGCACTTGATTAATGTTATAGCACGATTAGCTGTGTTGGGTTCTCAGACTTCACCAACAAGTCCATGGGTTTCCTCCCATGATGCTCCTGATTTAACATTGTTACATGACTCAATTCTACTTGATATCTCAAGCCCTCTTTAAGTCCACTTCACAAATAAACCTAGGGTTGTCGCTTTCACCCATATAGTGTTTCACCCACTCGCCATTGACCTTAAATTTCTTCCCATACTTATTCTTAAGTTCAATTTCACCATAATGTAACATTGTAACCACTGTATATGGTCCATTCTATTTTGACCTCAAATTCCTAGGAAAGAGATTCAACTACAAATCAAACAATAGTTCCATGTCACCAGTAGCGAATTCTCTTCTTTAAATTTTGCAATCATGATACAAATTCATTTCACCTTAAACAAGGCTGAACTCTTATTTGTGCAGAGATGGAATTCATCCAACTCATTCATCTGTTCAAGTTTCAACTTGGCTTTGTCACTCCATTTTAGATTTAACCTTTTTAATGCCCAAAATTCCTTATGCTCTCATTCAATAGGAATGTGGAATGTAGTTCCATACATAAGATGATATAGAGATGTGCTGGTACGAGTTTTAAATGTGGTTTGATATGCCCATAGTGCATTATTTAACTTCCTTTCCCAATTCGTCCTATTAATATTCATAATCTTTGCCAAAATATACTTGATCTACAATTACAAACCTCAACTTTATTATTAGTTTGTGGATGGTAAGGTTTCTCCACCTTGTATTTCACACCATATTTCTCAAGCAGGGCCTTAAATAGATAATTGAGAAAGTGGGATCCTCCATCACTGATAATAACCATAGGTGTCCTAAATTTGGAGAATATATTCTTTTTCATGAATACTTTGATGATTTTTCCCTTTTTATTGTGAAACGTGATTGCCTCTACCTACTTTGAAACACAATCTATAGCCTCCAATATATATTTTATGCCATGCAAGCTCGGAAAGAGGCACTAAAGTCAATACGCTATACATCAAACAATTTGAGCTCAAGGATAGAAGTTTATGAAAGTTTATGTCATTGCAAGATGTTCCCTTGCCATATATCAAACATCTTGATCTCAAGTATAATAGTCATTGGAAGTTCATATCTTTGTGAGATAATCCCTTTCATTTGAAATTGGTCATATACCTTTGCATTATCATTGGTATCTTTGTGAATTCTTGGCTAGTAATATCCATATTGCAAGATCTTGTGTGCTGATGGTGCACATAAATGATGACTCCCAATTGGTAAGGAGTGACAGGCTTCTAGGATACTCATTTTCTCCATCACTTGAGCACATCTTTGAACTAAACCATTTGCATAGACCTAAGACAAGTATGGTTCATCGCAAGAAAATTTACGCACCTCATGCAATAAAATCATTTGTAGTTGAAATGATATATTTTTCAAAACTATATCACTTGCTAAATAATTGGCAAAATCTACAAACTAAGGGATTAAGTCTTGTGATGCTACAATGACTTGCTCATCTGAAAAAGTATGATCAATTTTAATATCATCCCATAATTTTATCATTTCTTCATCCCCGAGGAGTGACAAATGGTTAAGTACTTGATTCTCAATGCCCTTTCGATCCTTAACCTCAAAGTCAAACTCCTACAATAGAACTACCTATAAAATCAAAATTAGATTTGAATCTTAATTTTATATAATGTATCTAAGAGATGCATGTCTAGTATGCATAATGACGTTTATGCCAATCAAGTAAGACAAAAATTTCTCAAAGATGAACACAACAACAAGAAAATCTTGTTCAGTCATATTGTAATTCTTTTGTATGTTGTTAAGTGTTTTGCTTGCATAGTCAATGGGATGTAAGATCTTATATCCCCTTTATCCTAGGACCGTACCTAGAACAGAACCACTAGTATAACATATGACATCAAATGGCAAATCCTAATTTTGAGATACAATGAAAATAGATGAGAAAAACCTCCTATGTAGATATACGAGCATTTTAAGACTCTCCTCATCAAACATGAATTTTAACTCCATCTCCAAAACCTTGAACAAGGGATTCACAATTTTATTGAAGCCCTTGATGAATCATCTATAGAACCCTACATGCTCAAAAAATTATGAATGCCCATCATATAAATTGGTGCAAAGAATCTCTCAATCAGTTAATCTTCCCCTTATCGACCTGATTCTTTTTCTGTGAAATCTTAGGACGAAGCATTATTCCTTTCTTAACATTGAAATGGCACTTCTCCCAATTTAGAAAAAATGAAATAGTACTTCTCCCAATTTATAACCAAGTTACCTCCTTACATCAACTGACAACATTGGTTAGATGAACCAAGAAATCATAAATTGAGTCATCCACAACTGAGAAGTCGTCTATGGAAACCTCAATAGTGTCCTCCACCATGTAAGAAAAGATAAACATCATACATTATTAAAAAGTGGTAGGGGAGATACATAGGACAAAAGTCATCCTCTAAGAATAATTATTAATTTACAATAATAAGATCAAAAACTCCAAAATCCCACGTTGAATAAAAACTTTAGAAACCAATGTTATTGATTTCAAAACAAAGAATGTGCCTTAGAACCTTACAACAATTTAATAGACTATAAAATAGTCATATAACCTAATAAGATTATTCATCCATAAAAAAATAATCATATCTAAAATGATGTAGGAGAAATAAGTTTGCAGGTTTTTACCTATCATATACTGGAGCTGTGGATCAGTCTACTAATCGTGGACAAAAGTCATGGGAATTAAAAACTTTTGCACTGATCCAATCTACCAATCATAGACATAGTCCACGAGTCATATATCCCATCCATGGAAATAATAAACTTTCTTTTTTTTAATCTTGTTCAAAACTTAATTCCACTATTCATGAATCAAATCTATGGTTTGTAGACCCTATTTGTAGAATTCAAACTTTTAACTTTCACTTTAGAACTTCATTTATGAAAAATTTTGCTGGTTTATGGATGATTCCACGATCCTTGGATGCTTTCCACGATTCTTCCTTGGTCAATTTTGATCCTTTTTTCACTTTTCACCTTCAAACCCCATTCTCCTACAAAATATTACAAAAACACATCATACATACCAAAAACACCTAAGTTCTTACATATTTTCCTCATCTTAAGCATCAAAAGTGCCATGAGACTATGTCACATCAAGAATTGATGCAATAGGAATTTTGCCTCTCTAGATTTTCCATGCAAAAAAATATTTAAAATGAATACCTTTACACCAACAACTTGCAAATTTTAAACAATACCTAATGTTTGCCTTAGCATCTCCCATGCAATCTTTAGAGTAAACTTCCCATTATATATTTTAATCCACCAAGGTATATCCCCTATGTTCTCAAATTGAAAAAAGTTCATTTTATATCTAACATGTGCCACCACCTCTTTTGGTGCAACCTCTTGCATTCTCTAAAAATTCCATCCTTCTTCTTCAAAAAAATCAGCAATATCACACAAGGGATGACAAGTTTGAACACTAGAAGGTTTCAAGGAAAAAAGGACTAGTATTTTTCAAGTTTTCATACCAAATTGTAGATGTACCCCCTTTAGGTTCCCACCATTAGGATATTTTACCTTATTTTCCAACATTTCCTTCCATACTTGTGATCCTCATTTCCATTAAATGAGTGTTGGAATTTTTTACTCAAAATATTTGTTCCATAATAAATTAGTCCACAGATTTCTCTATATCCTAAACATCCACCATAGATTAGCATACATAGCCTTAGAGTCATCATTCAAAGATCTAAATACTAGCCCTCTTCTTTTTTGGGAAGACACACCTTCTCCCATGCTGACTAATGTTTACTACTCCCAGCTTCTTTGCTATTCCATAAAAACTTCACAAAATTTTTTATGCGATTCCTTTATGAAACACCTTGTAGGAACTATTGTTAATAACATATAAATGGGAATACTCTACATTTCAATCTTCAGGACCACTCATTTTTCCCAAAATGAAATCTTCAGGAGCACTCATTTTTCCCAAAATGAAACATCTTTCATGTCCATGATATCAATTTACCTCTAACTTTATCACGTAAAATCTGGATTATGCTTTTCAGTTTTCTTTGTGTGGGTATCAGCCAGCCAACATACTTAAAAGGAAATGACCCCTTAGTCATCCATGTACTTAGTTTCACCCGCTGCATCATATTTTTTGTCACATTTTGATGAGTCTAGATGAAACTTTTCTTATTTTCCCCTTTTGACTTGATTGTTGTTCATACATCTACAAAGTCTGCATAATCTCAATAGAATATTCATTAGACAAGGTAAAAATAATAGAATCATCAACATATGCTAAATACTTTAGATTTGAATTCTATTTAGGCTTTCCATATCAAACTTAAGTTAGATCTTCAAAAAGATGTTTAAGAGGTCTAGATAGCCCCTCAACAAAAATAATGAAAAGAGAAGTGGACAAAGAATCCCCTTCCTTCACCCCTAGATGAATGAAAGAAACCCACATGCTGATAATTTAACAAGATTAAGTAATGTTTGTTAGAAATTAGCCCCCATATCACAGTCACTACCCTATTTTAAGAATCCATATTGCTCAATATTTTATCAAGGAAAAAAAGGAAACTCTGTCATATGCTTTGGCCATATCCAGTTTTAATAAAATATTTGAAGGTTTCCCTTTTTTACCAATGTATGATACCAATTCATGTGTTAAAACATATTTTATATAATAGTTCTTTCTCTTAAAAAACCTGATTGATTATGGGAGGAAGGATATCCTCCATCCTATCAAAAATAATTCTAGCCAAAATCTTGTTCACACAATTACTCAAACTTATAGGCCTCAAATTTAAAATATGGTACATTTTCTATGTTAGATATGAGGACTAAATTTGTATGAGTAGTAGATTTTGGAAGTGTGTTACTTGCATAAAATTCCATCACTATTTAAATAATGTTTGGACATATGACATCTCAACATGACTGGTAGAATATGCAAGACAATGTATCAGGAACACATGCACTATTACTACTTTAACTAAATACAACCTTCTAAATTTTATCTATCTCTAGAATAGCCTCCAACTCTACAATATCCTCAACTGGTATTAGTTTAGGAATATGTTTTAACAAACAAAAGTTATCCCCTTCCCTTTCTTGGGTAAATTGCTTTTGATAATAGTAGAAAAATTCATCTGTAATTTGATTTTCATCCACTAACCAACATCTCTAATCATTTGTAATTCTATAAATCTCCTCCTTTTAACTAGACTATATAAAAATCTAATGTTTCTATCACCACTCTTAAACTAGTCATATCCAACCATTGCTTCTAGTAGCTACATTCCAAATGAAGATATTTTATATAATCTACTTTGTCCTTCTGTATTGCCACCCAATTCTTTTGATATGGGAACTCATCAAAGGATTTATCTTTAATATTTGATATATCCTCTCTAATTAAGCATTGTTGAAAAATATCTCCTTAAGTATCCCTATTCAATATAAATAATGCCCTGTTAACTTACTTTATCTTTAATTTAAAATCAAGAAAATGATTCTAGAGAACTATATATCCCAATTCCTTCTAATTACTTCCTGGAAATGCTTATGCTCTATCCAGAACTTCAGAATTTTTAATGGTTTTCTTGTAATTACCCTTTTGGTCAATTCTCATATTTCCATTTATCTTTACCATTTAAGCTTCTCCATAGATGCCTTAAGTCATTTATGACTTGTCAGGATAGATAGTTAGGTTGTCGTGTAGTTCATTTGTTTTTTGGAATCAATTCCCTATTTGGTAGTCTTTGGTGGTTCAAAATGGACACCTTGCAAAAACATTAGCAAAATGATCTCATATGCAAATTCTAACTATATCATTAGCTCCAAAAATATAGATTTTAGGCTAGGAAGACCTTTGGTTTGGGTCCATGCACCCAAACAAATTTTGACCTATTGGTCGAAATATTAGAAATTTGGAAATATGGGTGTGGACCTGCATTTGGTCTAAATGACCTTGTATTTGAAATACAAGTTTGCCAATACATTCAGAAGATTGATTTTAGTAAGGTTACATAGTTAATTAGTGAAAATCGGATTTTGAATGAATCCCGAGGCATCATTGCAAACTTGGAAAAACTTCTAAGTTGCTTGTACTGGTGTTATGGCGATGATGCAAGTATCACAATGATCATTCCATTGCAATTGAAGTAAGGCCTATGGAAATTATTACATGAAGAATACATCCCTAGTGACGGCGATCACGACTTCTCTTTTCCTGAAAAGTCTATAAATAGACCCCCAATGTTGTAAATTTGGGCATTTCCTCTTCATCTTTTAGACCTAAATACCCTAAATGGGTATGATGAGTCAAAATTAAGCATTTTGGGTGACTTTGGAGCTTGATAACATCTTTTATCGGTATTATCACCCGAATTAAGGTAATATTTCATCACTTTATTGATGAATTTCTTTATTTTTGACCCAAAACCTCAAATTGACATAGGGCCTAATTTAAACTAAAGTTTGCTTGGTTTACACCCATCTTTTAGGATATTGGTACTATGATCTTGATATAATTTTGGGTTGTCCTCAGAAATGTAGTTTGCATCTGTGGGACCCACTTAGGGTTTTGGTGTTGTTTTTGGACCCAAAGAACAATAGTACAATATGTGTATTGTTATTCTCGTATTGATGAGTATATTATGATTTTGATATTGTGATGATATTTTGGGATTGTGAAGAGAAGACGGGCATGTGGTGAATGATGTACGGTATTAAGATTCGGCTTTGAGGTAGACTTTTTTCTACTCTTCTTCATAGATAATGTGTGATATATATTTCTTATGAATATGAATGATAATATTTATTATTAGTAGAATAACTTAGTCTTATTATTGACATTTAGGAATTAGAAAAGGGGTTTGGATTCGTAACGTGGCATGTTTATGACACTTTTAGAATGTTATTACCTTCTCTCTAGGTCTGATAAATTTATGTCATGGATATGATGGGATATTAGGCTTGGGATGTGGTTTTACCATTGGAACTATGGTTAATATATCTGACCTTAGTTGGGCTAGCCTAGTGGATCTTGAAATTGTGATTTGGGTAAAATTAACTTAAATGCCCATATTTCTAGTCGAAGTTCCTATGCTAGGTTAGGTTATGGATTACTTGACATTTAGAATTTGAACAAGATACCTTACCCTAGTTCGAGGTATAAGTTTCCTAAATTCGGTAATTAAGGATTAGAAGTGGGATTGTCAGTCCAACCTTAGGCCAAGACTTTTGTCAGCCTTCGAGGACTTATTTATGGATGTTAAGCATAGCTGGGGCTATTAAACCATAGTTTAGGGTTACTTTGTGGTTTTTCAAATAGTGGTACTATTTTCTCCCGAATAATGACTAACGGCTTACGACCATGATATTCCTTATAAAGTTATTTTGGTCCATTAGAGATGCTATTTCCTCTTAGCTGTGATATTGGACCTTTAGAGATGTTATTCCTCTTAGATATGATAAATATCCTATAGAGATGATATTCCTCATAGTCGTGATAAATGACCTATAGATATGGGATGCCTTATAGCTATGATATGCCTCATGGTTATGAGGTATGCTTATTGATGCATTATGTCTCCTAGGAGTAAGATGCCTCTTATATGTGAGATGATTATAGATATTCTTCATATCATATAGAGATATTGTGCCTCGTTAATAAGATATAGCCTATACTTATGAGATTATTTATTTTAAAATAATTATTAATATGAGATCTATATTTATATGTGGGCCTAAGTCCGTGATTATAATATTGTAATTATTTAGGACACATTATCAGGCTAAGGGTTGTGTTATGATACGAGTTGTTCATTAGGGAAGTGTTTATCCTTATAAAGAGTGCAATTGTAGTTGATGAATACATATGTATATATATGTTGATATACACATCTCTACAGTATGGGATGAAGAAAGATGCGGTATGTTGTTTCCAATGATTGAACATTGGTGATGGTATGCATAGATTTTGTATATTAGTGATCATTGCAATGATAGTTGATACAATTCCAATTAGATTATAACATTATTATTATTTTCACTAACTGAAGGTTAAAGCCTACTTTCCACCTTTATAATGGATATTTTTCATAATAATAAATGCCAATATTTAATGAATAACTCATAGGTAAAAAAGGTTAATAATGGTATTTTAAAAACTTGAACGAGATAAGTTTTGGTATATGATTAGTTACTACTAATTACTCTGAACATGAAAGATTCTGACCCTTTACACAATTCATAATGATTTAATCTGGAAGATCACTCTAGGCAATGTATTTAAAAACTTAAACTCTTTTAGCCACAACTTGAGTCCCTGCACCTATTATATATATATGCACATTGATAATATGATAAATGATAAATTTTGGACATATACTCTACATTGCTTCTCTTTTCATGATCAATTACTTTAGCCCTTGTGGACTTGCACTTTACATTAGCCCTCGTGGGGCTTCCTCTTTTCTTTATCCCTTGTAGGGCTCTCTCTTAATTATTGGCATTGATTTGGATATTATGATGATATGACAAAACCCATAAAGAATAAAGGATATGGTTATGCCCAGAAAGTTTGAATGATATTATGATGATGTGATGATGCATGGCAAGGCCGGAGGATATTATAATGATGTTATGATACACGATAAGGACGGAGGATGATTGTTATAATGATGGTTATGACTATGATGGTTATGGCATTAATATTATGATATTATAGATTCTGTTGCATTCATACTTGCATGTGCATCGCTTATCACTAGTATGCACCTATGTCTATCAACTGGTATGGGGTAGTTACATAGATATGGGTGATATCTATGCATTGTGTTGTTATGTATGTATTAATCCTTCCGAGCTTCGGGTGGTGGGGGTACACATAGGCTCATCTAGGTATTTAGTTATTTGGAATAGCCGGTTACTTGTTCTGCTATTAATATTATTACTATCACTATTATGATCATTGTTATGTCTATCTTATGAAATATTGGTCATTGATTTATTATCACAAATTAAGGTATTATTTTGGGCTCTTCTATCTTACAATTTCATTATTACACTTGATAAATTCCTGATAAGACAAATGAATTAGAAACCTTGAGTCTGTTAGTGCTAAATCCTGATAGAATTATAATGAGGCCTCAGAATGGAGACATGATGATTGAGTATGTGCTTCTAGTTGACCTTTTAACTATATATATATATGTGTGTAAATATATCTATATGTAGATATGGTATTATCGTATATCCCTTTCTTCATTGTCCAAATTCTATTTTCATTCCTTGGACTAGTATATTTCTATCTAATCTTCATTCATCTTTTATTCGTATATTGGCCAGAAATACATGGTATAGTTTTGAGATTTCTAAGTATGACTGGAATAGGATAGTTCATCCTTGATACTTTCTTAGCCTCAAAATGTTATCCTATTGGACATGAGTAGATTAGGTTATCCTTATTATCTCATTGACTATTTTTTTTTGCGGAACACTTGGTGTAGTTTCCATTATATTTATATGTTATATATATCTTATGTATCTTTGGAGCTCAGTTGGCAATTGTCTACTGAGTACCATTCATTGGTACTCATACTATACTTCTGTAGGCCACAAACAATAGTATGGGTTATCTCTATTGATGTGTGTTGCATGAGGAGAAGCCATGTTTCAGAGAATTAGAGTGATCTCCTGACCTTCGTAGTATTACTTTTCTCTTATATATATTAGACTAGTCTTTGTGTTGTATTCAGAGATAAGTTATATTAGTGTTTTCATTGTACTTTACTTTGTACTTTTGTATTATTAGAAGTTCTTTACTGATACCACCAATTTTTGGGATTTATTTATGTATTTGATCTTTTGTTACATTTAATTTGCATTCTTTCCTTATTTTATTTATTAGCCATTACTAGTCATTTTAGACTACGGGTTTGTCTTGCCTGTTAGTGGTTATAGTAGGTGACATCATGATCTAAGAAATGGGGTCATGAGAAATTGGTTTTACAACATAGATTTCACCAGTGTTTTAGTAAAAAATCTAAGTGTTTAATAGAGTTTTGTGGATTGATACGGAGACTTTCATAACCTATATTAAGGAGGATAAGGAATATTATAGGAAATTCACTTTTTGACTCATTATCGGGTTTCCGCATTGCTATAAACCTAAAACACATTATTTTACTCTATTTTCCCTAAAGAATGATGCAAGATGGGTGACATTGTCAATAGATGTGGATGAGAATTCAACATGTGTTTTCAGAGTTTTAGCGCAATGTTCGACTAGAGAGTCAGATATGATTGATGAAGACCTTTAGCGTCAACCAAAAAGATTTTGGTCCAGCTTAGGCTCCAGTTGAGATCGTGTCTACTTCAACCCTTTGGGTTTCAACTTTGGGGATTCAAGTCAAGAATAGATCTGTAATGCCCCGATTTTCTGAACCGGAGTGCTACACGGTGCTTATGACCCTGAAGGACCACAAACTAACCCATAATTGATATCTGTACCTCTGCAATACAATATATGACGTAATAATACGGAAAACATGAACAATAGGCCATGAGGTTCAACTAAATAAAATATCTAACAAATCATAACTTCCATATGGGGTAACGGATACCCAAAACAACTGAAATCTAAATCAAATATGAACTAAATCTGAAGGCCTCTAAATACTGTCTGAATAAGGACTTGAAGGAACATGTCTCCCACTAACTCCGTCCAGCAAAACTGAACTGAAATAATAAATGAAATAAAATAATATCATCCTCGAATGGATGAGGACTCACTGCAACTCTACGACTAGAATGTTACTGCTACTGCTGATCTGTAGCTCATATCTATGAACCAATGGTGTAACATGAAAGAAAGCACCATAGCATAAATGCGTCAGTACAACTGGGAGTACAGAGTATACGAGTGAGGTAGGCTAAATATAAAAGGGTTTACATGCATGAACGATACTAACTGACTGACTGATATGAACGTAAGAGTGCAAACATGCATACACAATAACTAGAATCATGAATACGTGATAATTAGATCTGTACTCTAATACATGGTTTACTGATATCAAACATGAATAACACTGGAATCATGATAACATGGGTAGTTGTGTCTGATAGTCCTGAATCTGATGGAACTACCTGAGTTTTGTACTTTAATTGAATTGACTGTAACTGACAGTCCTGGAATACTGAAATCTAAAGACTATCTAAGTTATTTCACTGAGATTAAGACTAAAACTATGGGAGGTAGTTGTTTGATCGACATGCCCCAATAATGCATATAGCTAAGTTGGGGTCCAATCTCTGCCCCGACTGGAAGGGTGTCAGTACCTCGCCACTGGTAAGGACATCTGTGAGTGACCCTTAGCTGGCAGGTACCCAAAATAAGAACGGTGGGAACCCTAAAGTGATAGATTAAGCCACCTCATCAACCCTAATCTGATAAGTTAAGATCTCTCAACCTACGCTGGCTACGTAGTTCTGGAACACAAGGATGATTACTAAGAATCACACCCTAAACTGGCAGGTGCATTCCCACCCTTGGGTTCACTCAGTTCTAACTTCTACTCCCATATGAAAAGACTGAACATGATTTAACTGATGGTATATGGACTGAGTAACTGACTTCCGTTGACTGACGGAATAGTACTACTATCTGGGAATTAACTGAGATCATGAGATTTCTGAGATTTCCTGAGTCACATGACCGACTGAGTTCTATAGATCATTGCTTGACTAAGATAATCGTGATAACATGACATGGCTCTAGGCACACAACTATATTTTTCTTTTACAAGTACCCCCAGAACTCGATGGAAACAAATTGACACACATGACTGACTTGATCGTCAGATTAGAGTCCACAATTTACAAAATCATGAGTAGGGGATTTCACACTAAGCATAGTTCTCAACATCTTATACATGGAAGGGAAATTCATACAATATGTATATACATGCATAGCTTCAATATCATTGTCCATCCATATCACAACAACAACGCATATCACTCACATGGAGTTCATGGGAAATCGTAAAGCATAGAGTATGGACTTGTCATTTAAGCACTATTAAATCATGGGACATGAATTCTATCATCCTAGGCATGTTATCAAACACTTTGCATGCATTATGTTAGCTTAAGTGTGTTCATGAATTTCACCATATTAAGCCACATAAAGATCATGGGTTTCAACTAACAAACACATATACTTCATGAAAACACCTTTAGATATCATCTTTAAACTTAAACAACAATCATCAACATGCACATGCTCATATCACAACAAGAAAATCACAAAATAATATTTAAAACATGGTTCTTGAGCTCTATGAATGAAATGGATCCATAGATGAACACTACGCATACCTGACTCATGGTTCTTGATGTTTTTGAACTTGATGGATTTGAAATCCTTTGATATTTTTGAAGAAGATTGGGTCTTGTTCTTGGAGATTAAATTTAGAGAGAAACCCTAGTTTTTATTTATGAAATAATAATAAGCAAAATATCTGAATTCGTACTTATCGGGATATATATAGGTGAGTGGTGAGTGACCAAAATATCCCTGATAAAATGGCCTGGAAATAAACCTAATATGGCGTGTGACGACCCGACTGACGGTCTGTCAGAAACTTGACGGTCCTTCATTTCAACCGTCATATGTGGAACAAAATGGGGTTCACTGGATAAGAGTTTATGGCGTGGATAACGGTCCGTCAAAAATTTGATGGTCCATCTACTCTTCTATCAATCCTTATCTGGAACGTGGCCTTACTGCCTAGGCTATGATGGTCAAAGTGGCGGTCCGTCACTTGTTTGGCGGTCCATCAACTTGGACGTCGCACCTGGGCGATTTGGTCAGTTTTGAGTAAAACATCCATAACTTCATCGTCTGGTGTCAGATTTTGACAAAATTGGTATAGTTAGAAAGCTAACTCTATTTTCCCATGTGATAGAAAGTAGAAATCTCAAAAATACCATGGGTATAAAAATAGATTTCTATTTCAAAGCAAGTACTAGGATCCTTTAGATGTTTTGTATCTAGGATTAAGAACGGGTATTACAATATCTCCCCCTTGAGAACATTCATCCTCGAATGAGACTGACTAAAAGGGAAAATAAAAAATGAACATGAACTGAACATGAGTGACTGAGACATGACTTCATGACTGACATGCTAAATATACTAAACTCATGCATATATGATGCATGGCTAAATAATACATCAATGCGTGACTGAGTGTTCTAATAAACTGAGTTTATCAAGACGAGAATGCATAACTGATGCATGATTTTATAACTGAACTGATACATGAATACATGACAGAGTATGAAATGGTAATAGATACCACATTTATAGTGGGAACATGAATATGAAACTGAATAAGCATAAGTCAAATTATTAACTTGAGCTTGATCTGAATCAGCGAAGAAGAGGTAAGGATACTTGGTACGTATATCTTCTTCTTCTTCCCAAGTAGCTACCTCGAAGTACTGGATTTTCCAAAGAACCTTAACTAGAGGTACCTCTTTGTTCCTCAATTGATGAGTCTGATAGCCTAAGATTTTGACTGGAATCTCTTCATAAGAGAGACTGTTCTGAACATCAATGCTCTGAATAGGGACTACAACTGCTAGGTCACCTACACACTTCTTGATCATGGATACATGGAAGACTGGATGAACTGAGGCTAAATCTAAAGGCAATTCGAGCTCATAACCTACCTTGCCTAAGCTGAGAATCCTGAAGGGACCGATATAGCAGGGACTGAGTTTCCCTTTCTTGCTGAACCTCTTCACTCCCTTCATGGGAGAGATCTTGAGATAGACATAGTTATCGACCTCAAATGCGAGATTCTTTCTACGAACATCAGCATAAGACTTCTATTGGCTCTGAGCAGCCCAGAGTCTCTCACTGATCAACTAAACATTCTCTAAGGCATCAAAAACCAAGTCCGGACCTATGACTGAGGCCTCACTAACTTCAAACCAACCAATTAGAGATCTATACCTCCAGCCATAAAGAGCTTTGAATGGATCCATTTTAATACTGGAATGATAGTTATTGTTGTAGGAAAACTCAATCAAAGGCAAATGGTCATCCCAACTTCCCTTGAAATCAATTGCACTAGCCCTTAGAATATCTTCAAAAGTCTGAATGGTCCTTTCTTCTTGACCATCTTTCTGAGGATAAAAGGTTGTACAGAGATGGACTTGGGTACCAAGACCCTTTTGGAATACTTTCCAGAAGTGAGAAGTGAATTGGGTAACTCTGTCAGTAATAATAGATAATGGAACACCGTGTAATCTGACCAACTTCCTGATATAGAGTTTGGCGTAATCCTCAGCTGAATAAGAGGTACAAACTGGAAGGAAATGAGCTGACTTGGTCATCTTGTCTATAATAACCCAAACTGAATCATGCTGATGATGAGTTTGAGGCAAACCCATCACGAAGTCCATGTTCACTTCTTCCCACTTCCAAGTAGGAATAGTGAACTCATGTATGGGTCCACTAAGCTTCTGATGCTCTATCTTAACTTACTGACATATAGAGCACTTAGCCATAAACTCTGCAACATCTCTCTTTATCTTACTTCACCAATAGATTTCCCACAGGTCGCGGTACATCTTAGTGGCCCCTGGATAAATAGAGTATCGCGCACCATGCACTTTTGCAAGAATCCACTTCTTTAAGTCATCTACACCTGGAACGAACTGACGACCCTGATAATGAAAAACCCTATCTCCCTCTTGGGAGATAACCTCTACTCTCTAATTCTGATCTGACTCTTTTAGCCTGACAAGGTTAGGATACCTTTCTTGCTTTTCTTTTACCTCAGAAACTAGAGATGACTCTAAAATACTCTGAACACATACACCACTCTCCGATGAATCGACTAAATGAACACCTAGTCTGGTGAGAGGATGGATTTCCTGAGCTTTCTTCTTCTTATTGTCCTCGACGTGACAAAAACTGCCAATGGAGAGTCTATTGAGAGCGTCAACCACAATGTTGGCCTTCCCAGATGGTAAAGGACACTCATGTCATAATCTTTCAAAAGCTCTAACCACCTTCTCTGATGAAGATTGAGATTTTTCTGAGAAAAGAAATATTGTAGACTCTTATGATCTGTGAAGACATCTACATGAACTCCGTATAGATAATGCCTTAAAATGTTTAAGGAAAATACTACGACTGCTAACTCAAGATCATGAGTAGGATAATTCTTCTTATGGGGCTTTAACTGTCTGGAGGCATAGACTATGACCTTACCATGCTACATGAGGACACAACTTAAACCCACTCTGGAGGCATCACAATATACCACGAACCCATCTGAACCATCTGGAAGAGCTAGAACTGAAGTTGAGGGGAGTCGAGTCTTCAACTCTTGAAAATTCTTCTCACAAGGATCTGACCACTGAAACTTGACCTTCTTCTCAGTTAATTTGGACATAGGGATGGAATAGAAGAAAATCCCTTGACAAACCATCTGTAATATCTAGATAATCCTAAGAAACTCCTAATATCTAATGGAGAGACAGGGGGAGGCCAGTTTCTTACTGGTTCAGTCTTCTAAGGATCTACTCTAATTCCATCACCGGAAATAATATGGACAAGGAATGCTACTGATTTTATCCAAAACTTGAACTTACTGAATTTGGCGAATAGCTGGTGATCTCTAAGAGTCCGAAGAACAATCCTGAGATGGTCTGAATGATCACACTCTGTACGGGAATAGACCAGGATATCATCTATGAAGACTATGACGAACATGTCCAAGTACTGCTTGAACACATGGTTCATCAAGTCTATGAAAGTGGTTGGGGCATTGGTAAGACCAAAGGACATAACTAGAGACTCGAAGTGACCATACCGAGTATGGAAAGCAGTCTTCGGGATGTCACATTCTCTAACTCTGAGTTGATGGTAGCCTGATCTGAGGTCTATCTTGGAGAAATAACTAGCACCCTGAAGTTGGACAAACAAGTTATCTATTCTGGGAAGAGGATACTTGTTCTTCATCGTAACTTTGTTCAGATGACGGTAATCAATAAACATCTTGAGAGAACCGTCTTTTTTGCGCACAAATAAGACTGGTGCACCCCATGGGGATACACTGGGCCTGATAAATCCCTTATCTAAGAGATCCTTCAACTGATCTTTCATTTCCTTAAGTTTTGCTGGTGCCATTCTGTATGGCAGAATATAAATAAGTTGAGTATCTGGAAGAAGATCAATGCCGAAGTTTATTTCCCTTTCGGGAGGAATGCCGGGAAGATCTTAGGAAACACGTCTAAATACTTATTTAAAATTAGGACTGATTCAAGACTAGGAGATTTAGAATTGGAATCTTTAATATACACAAAATGATAGACACACCCCTTAGAAATCATTTTCCTTTCCCGAAGGTAGAAAACAAGTTGACCCGTGAAAGATAAAGTACTACCCTTCCACTCTAGGACGGGCTTATTCGGGAACTAAAACTGAACTACCCTAGTTCTGCAGTCAAATATGGTATAGAAGGAATGAAGCTAATCCATACCGAGAATGACATCAAAATCAGTCATCTCTGACTCGACTAAATATGTTGACGTGGCTTTCTGAAATATCATAATCGGGCAGTTCCTGTATACCCGCCGAGCTAAGATGGTTTTACTCACTGGGGTAGAGACTGAAAAGGGCTCTACTAAAATTTTGGGACTAATTCCAAAATCACCTTCTATATAAGGAGTAACAAAACACAAGGATGTACCTGGATCTAGCAAACGATAAACATGAACATGGAAAATCTGTAATGTACCAGTAACAACATCAGGAGAATTTTCCTGATACTGTCGGGTCTGAAGAGCATAGAGTCTTTTTGAGCGTTGCCCACTAGTAGCACTGGAAGCAACACTCAGCTGATTTGGGAGATTCTTCTGGCCCTGTAGACCTGACTGTAGACACTTTCTAATCCTGTGGACTGACTTGCCACAACCAAAACAAACATTGCTACCAGCTCTATAGGTACCCTTGTGGTTCTTACCATAAGTCTGACAAAGGGGATTAGTTCGGGCATTGCTGACACTTCCCTGAGACTTAGAGCCTGGTGCTCGGTCTCTATTGCCATCTATGAATTTTAGCACTGGGGCATTAGCGGAGGAAGGAGCTGGAATTGTTGGCTTAGGATGAAACTGCAAACGGTTTCCTCCTTCTGATTTTTGTTGAGCAAAACTGAAATTGCCTGACCTTGCTCTCTTGTTCTGCCTCTTCCTAGTCCTAATATTTTGCTCCTTTATTTGTTGAGCTGATTCATGAGCCTGGCTAAATACATATCACTGTTCAGCATCACAGACCTACACTTATTTACTACACTATCATTCACCCCTGATACAAACTTGCTCATCTTAGCCCTGTTATCTGCAACCACATGAGGGGAATATCTGGCTAGCTGAGTAAATCGAAGAGAATACTCCTGAACTGTCATATTTCCCTTCCTGAGGTTGATGAACTCTAGAACTTTTGCCTCCTTCAGCTCTTGGGGAAAGAATCTATCTAAGAAAGTCGTGACAAATTCCTCCCACTCTATAGCACCTGTATCCTCTAACCTCTTGGACTTTCACTATCTGTACAAGGTGTGAGCAACCTTCTATAACTAGTAGGCAAAAAACTCGGTACTCTAACAAGAAGTAACTCCCATGACGTCTATGACCTTCTGGACTTGGTCAATGAATTCCTGAGGGTCTTCATCAGACTTAGACCCAAAGAAAGTTGGAGGGTTTATTCGGGTAAAGTCTTGAATCCTAGTTGTGGCTGAGTTGACAGTGGATTGGCCAGAATAACTGGTGTCTGTTCATTTTAGGCAGCCACAGACTGAGAAAGTATGGTGAATGTGGCCCTAAACTCCACATGAGAAACATGTTCGCCCAAAGGATCTTTGGGCTGAGGAGTTGGCTGGTTTCTTCTCTTTGGATGCATATTCTGAAATAAGAGAAAAACAGATTAGACTGAGAGTTTAACTTGAAATTATGATCACTAGCACGATATGAATACCGAAAGGAGGGAAACTGTTCCTAAAACATCTTATAGCCTCTTGCACATAAATGTGGCGCGCAACACACCCATGCACAAGACTCTACTAGATGCGACTTTCAGATTTTCTAGGACTCTATTGAACCTTAGGCTTTGATACCAAGTTTGAACACCACAATTTTCTAAACCGGAGTGCTACACATTACTTATGACACCGAAGGACCACAAGCTAACCCATGGATGATATTTGTACCTGTACACTGCAATATATGATGTAATAATGCAAAAAACATGAATAATAGGCCATGAGGTTCAACTGAATAAAATATCTGACAAATCATAACATCCATATAGGGTAACGGATACCCAAAACAACTAAAATCTGAATCAAATATAAACTAAATCTGAAGGCCTCTAAATACTATCTGAATAAGAAGTTGAAGGAATATGTCTCCAACTAACTCCGTCCAACAAAATTGAACTGATATAATAAATGAAATAAAATAATATCATCCTCGAATGGATGAGGACTCACTGCAACTCTGTGACTGGAATGCTACTGCTACTGCTGATCTGGAGCTCGTATCTGTGATCCTATGGTGTAACGTGAAAGAAAGCACCATAGCGCAAATGCATCAGTACAACTGGGAGTACTGAGTATACGAGTGAATTAGGCTAAATGTAAAAGGGCTTACATGCATGAACGATGCTAGCTGACTGACTGATATAAATGTAAGAGTACAAACATGCATACACAATAACTGGAATCGTGAATACATGATTATTAGATCTGTACGCTAATACATGGTTTATTGATATCTAACATAAATAATACTTTAATCATGATAACATGGGTGGCTGTGTCTAACAGTCCTGAATCTGATGGAACTATCTGAGTTTCGTACTGTAATTGAATTGACTGTATCTGATAGTCCTAGAATACTGAAATCTAAAGACTATCTAATTTCTTTTACTGAGGTTGATACTGAAACTGTGGGAGATAGTTGTTTGACCGACATTCCCCAACAACGCATATAGCTAAGTTAGGGTCCAATCTCTTCCTCAACTGGAAGGGTGTCAATACCGCGCCACTGGTAAGGATAGCTGTGAGTGACCCTTTGCTGGTAGGTACCCAAAATGAGAATGGTGGGAACCCTAAACTGACAGACTAAGCCACCTCATCAACCTAATCTGACAGGTTAATATGCCTCAACCTACGCTGGCTACGTCGTTCTGGAACACAAGAATGATTACTAAGAATCACACCCTAAATTGGCAGGTGAGTTCCCATCCTTGGGTTCACTCAGTCCTAACTTTTACTCCCATATAAAGAGAATGAACGTGATTTAACTGATGGTACATGGACTGAGTAACTGACTTTCATTAACTGATGGAATAGTACTACTATCCGGGAATTAACTGAGATCATGAGATTTCTGAGGTTTCCTGAGTCACATGACCGACTGAGTTCTATAGATCATGGCTTGACTGAGATTATCGTGATAACATGACATGGATCTAGGCACACAAGTATATCTTTTGGGTACAAGTACCCCCAAAATTCGATGGAAGGAAACTGACACGCATGACTTACTTGATCGTAAGAGTAGAGTTTACAATTTACTTGTCATGAGTAGGGGATTTCACACTAAGCATAGTTCCTAACATCTTATACATGGAAGGGAAATTCATACAATATGTATATACTTGCATTGCTTCAATAACATGGTCAACTATATCACAACAACAACGCATATCACTTACATGGAATTCATGGGAAATTGTAAAGGTTAGTGCATGGACTTGTCATTTAAGCACTATTAAATCATGGGACATGAATTCGATAATCCTAGGCATATTATCAAACACTTTTCATGCATTCTTTTAGCTTAAGTGTGTTCATGAATTTCACCATATTAAGCCACATAAAGATCATGGGTTTCAACTAACAAACACATATACTTCATGAAAACACCTTTAGATATCATCTTGAAACTTAAACAACAATCATCAATATGTACATGCTCATATCACAACAAAACAATCACAAAATAATATTTAAAACATGGTTCTTGAGCTCTATGAATGAAATGGATCAATAGATGAACACTATGCATACCTGACTCAAGGTTCTTGATGTTTTTTAACTTGAAGGATTTGAAATCCTTTTATTTTTTTAAAGAAGATTGGGTCTTATTCTTGGAGATTAAATTTAGAGAGAAACCCTAGTTTTTGTTTGTAATTAATAATAAGCAAAATGGCTGAGTTCGAACTCATCTGGGTATATATAGGCGAGTGGTAAGTGACCAAAATATCCCTATTAAAATGGCCTAGAAATAAACTAAATGGGGAGTGTGATGACCCGACTGATGGTCCATCACAAATTTGATGGTCTGTCATTTCGACCGTCATATGTGGACCAGAAATTGGGATCACTGAATAAGAGTTGACAGCCTAGATAACGGTTTGTCCAAAATCTGACGGTCCATCCACTTGTCCGTAAATTCTTATCCAGAACGTGGCCCTACTACCTTGGCTGTGATGGTCAAAGTGGTGGTCCGTCTCCTGTTTGGCGGTCCGTCAACTTGGACGTCGTACCTGGGCATTTGGGTCAGTTCTAAGTAAAACATCCATAACTTCCTCATCTGGTGTCAGATTTGGACAAAATTGGTATCTTTAGAAAGCTAATTCAATTTTCCCACGTGATAGAAAGTAGAAATCTCAAAAATACCATGTGTACAAAAATATATTTGTATTTCAAAAAAAGTACTAGTATCCTTGAGATGATTTCTAGCTAGGAATAAGCACGGTTATTACAAGATCCCTCTCAACCATGGATGTTATTCGAGTCTTTAAACAGTTCTTAGGACAGAGTTGGAATTGTTGGTGTTCATCAGGGTACCTTTTCAGATGTTTAGTATGAGATTGAGGTTACAAATTGGGCCAAGCATATTCTTAGGTTATACCCTTTTCATCTAGGAATTTGTATGGATTTATCAAAGGGCCAGCATAGCCACTCTATTTAGCATTGGAGCATATGATAGTAGTTGGGTCTTTCTTATCTCAGTTAGCCATAAAAAAAATTATACTCAGTAGTGAATTGCCAAATAAGAGTCGAAGATAAAGAAAATATATATAAAATTTAATAAAATAGAAATTACACCCAGTGTTCTGTAACTACAAAATAGCCAATGAGATAATAAGGATAACCTAATCTATTTATGTCCAATAGGCTAACATAATAGGGATAAAAATGTATTGAGAATGAACTATCCTATTTCTATCATACTTAGAAATATCAACACTATGGTAGCAGTAGGGTATTTCTTATCTTAGTTGGCATATGAGGTGGTGTTATTTCAGTTAGAGATAGTGCGCTTAGAACATTAGTTGATAATTTAGTCGATCAGCCTAAGTTTTGACCCATACAAATTTATTCTCCCTATGTTCATCAGGCATGCGTTTGTAGATTTTACCATGATAGCTATGCTTTTATTTCCATATTTATCTTTTTATTATGCGAATTGGGGTTTCCATACCCATTGATGATTATATGCCTTGATAAGTTCATATTTACTATTATGTGCCTTATAAATTAATTCATGATTATGTCACTGCATTGTGTTTATTTCTTTTAGAAGTGAATGGAGTAGATTTTTATTGATCTTTTCCCTCTATGGATGTATCATTTGGGTCTGAGTCCCATTTATCTTGGCGCATTGGCCTTATTGTGTCCCTTGAGTGGTACATGATATTGATGTCCATTATGGCACTGACTATTCGTTATGTTGATGCTAATATTGTTGTTACTACTGATATCACTATTTTAGCTAGTTGATAGTTTGGTATTATTACTTTATGTAACTGATCCTCATTGGGTAGTTGTTCAGACTAGCGTTGTCAAGTTAGAATTCCATTCCTTATGATCTTATTCGGTGGCTAGAGTAGATATAGCTCAACTTGATGAGTTATGTTCCATAATATGATGAGGTTGATTATTTTCTTTCCTGGTTAGCTGTGTTAAATTCATTCAAGGATGTATAGTTGTGTCAAAGGTAAGTTGACCTTTTGTGGTTCTATATTACTTTAGAGTTTACAATTAGTTATATTGCCTATTTTTTAGTTTGACACTCTTAGACTTTCCTCCCAGGTTGCAAAGATCGTTGCATTAGCTATCTCTTTCTATACAACCCATTTCTTAGCTTAACTAATTTTGGGGTTCGTTCTTTCTTTGTAGCTATATCATTTTCTGATAGTTGTTTTTGTATTGAAATAAAAATAACATGGATTCATCTCTTAGATTTATTGGGGTCGTTCAGTTGTGATGGGTTACCTTTTTAATTAGTGTGGAGATCGGATACTTCTTTCTCACTATTATATTGGTTTTCCTAGTGTAGTTGGAGAGCTATAGGCAAGTGGACTTTTTGTAATAGCTTCATGAGTTGTTGATTTTTTTATAGTGACCTTGACATTGACCTTGGTGTCGAGATTGGTATTTTGTTCCTTAGCAAGGTAATTCACGGTTTGTTTGAGTTAAGATTGTCCTACTCGAGTAGATTCAGGAAATCCCTATTTTAGAGTTTGTTTAGCCTAGTGAAAGCTTGGTGTAGTGTTTCTCCTCAATGATATATGACTCTGGTTATTCTTTGTCGAGATGAACATTGGATTGATTATTTAAAGTTTAAGTTTATTTCTCTGAGTTGCTAGAATTTTTGCCTTTATTGTTGTAGTTTGAAGCCTTGGGGAGTTTTGAATGTGTTTTGATTGTTCATGCCCTCCAGCAATTATGTAGTGGGTTGTTTGAATAATTAGCATGGTGATTTATCCTCTAGCATGGTTTAAGTGTAGTGGCTACATTTTGTGCCCTCTAGCTGATATAGATTTGGTTGTTGTATTTTTCGGTCGATGGTTTATCTATGTGTGATTTTGTTCATCAGGTATGTTTTAATTTTAGATTTGCATAATATGGTATAGATATGCATGATTCATATGGAATGGTCAATGTAAGTGCTTGACCAGATAGTGCTTTATGAGCTAATTCTTACGTTACCCATATGGACTTTCAGCTGATCAATATCAGTTCTTCAAGTTCTCTATGATGATATTTTATGGGTAAGACTCAGGTGATTTTCCCCTTACTTTGGAGTGGATAGCAGGGGTAAAATTGTAGAAAAAGGTTAGATTTGGATTGGAATTAGGTGGTATGACTCACGTCTTGGGTTGGTTTTTGCTCGGATAAGCCATTATTGATTTGTTTGGATATCGAGATGGTATTAGTCTGTTGTGGTTCAGATTTTCATGTATCTGCCTTTTCGACTCAGTTGGAGGCCAGTTAGTGACTAAAGTTATGTTTTGGCTATTTAGAAGTGAAGTAGGAGTACTGGTTGAAAAAGGGATAAATGTGGTGAAATACCTTAGAAGTTTTCTCTCTTCGTGGTGGTTATCTGGGAAGTCATGCTTGGAGTATGCAGGCCCAGTACCGCATTTCTTTGAGCTTTAGAGATTCTTTCTATCTATTTACTTTCGGGGATGAAAATCCTTTTAGTAGTGCATATTGTAATGACCGTTCTAGTCATTTCTTATATTTTCACTTATCTTCGTCTTTTGAACTTCTCCATAATTGCCCCAAGTCATTTATAACTTGCTGGGAATGATTGTTCGATTACTAGTCAGTTCATCAGATTTGTAGAACCAATTCCTTATTTAGAAGTCTTTGCTAGTTCTAAATGGTCACCAGGCAAAAACATTAGTAAAACAATCTTGTATTTGAATTTTAACTTTCCTAAAAGCTCTAGAATTTCAAATTTAGGCTAGGTAGACCTTTGTTTCAGGTCCAATGCACCCAAGCTCATTTAGACCTATTGGTCAAAAATTTGGAAATTTTGAAATATGGTGTAGGAATCACATTTGGTTGAAATGACCTCGGACTAAAAATTTAACCTCACTAACACGTCAGAAACATCAAATTTAGTGTGGTTTCATAGTTTAATTTTGAAAATCAGATTCTGAATGAATCCTAAGACATCATTAGAAACTCGAAAAGATTTCCAAGTTGCTTGTACTGGTACCATGTCTATCATGCAAGTAAACCATGATCACACCATGGAAATTGCGGTAAGGAATACATAGATCGTGATATGACCTTTATAGTCTAAGTGACGATGATTGCGACTTCTCTTTTCCTAAAGGGTCTATAAATAGACCCCAATGTCAAGAATTTGGGTATTTCCTCTTCATCCTTGAGACCTAATAACCCTAAATGTGTATGATGACTCAAAAATGAGTCTTTTGGGTGACTTGGGAGATAAAAATCCTTAGACCTTGGCCTTTGGAAATTTCCTAAGGTTTAGGTTGCCCTTCTTACGACTCATACCACGAGTTGTGAGGTGTTGTTATAGGTCAGGTGACACTTCTAGTAAGTTAACCAATGTGTTATGGCAATATTCTATCCTATTTATGAGAGACTCCATATGTCATATAATCATGTGACGAGTGGTTAGGGTCAAGTCTTATGTTGTCTAGCATCTAAGCCTTTGGTATCCTATGGTGGTCATTACTAGAACATATTAGTCGTATAGCCTGGTGACGATCGGGTCAAGGGATTCGTAAGTTGGACAATTTGTGTTGTCTAATTTCTGTCTTGGTGATGACTCAATGGTAAGAGTCGTATGTTTTGTTGACGACTCAATGGCTTGACTCCTAGACACCTGCAGACATTTTACAACTTTTAAGTTGAGAGTATTCTTGATATTCCTCACCTAAATACCTTAACACCCCACGTCTCATAAAACCTTTTTGTCATCCATTGCATACTTTAAAAGATCAAACACTCTCTACACTATCTCGAAAACTTCTCCAGGAAGATTAGGGTAGGGTTTCTTCAAAGTTGTCATCTAAGGGCTTATGGATCAAATTCTCTATGCGAATCTTCAAAACTCAGGCATATGACTCTTCCCTAATTGGAAGTTTACTAAAAGCATATATTTTATGCATTATTCATGAGTAAATAATTATGGTTTTGAAAACCATGGTTGAGGGTTTGAATGCATAATGTTGCGTATTATTTTCTCATGGTTTAAATTATAATTTTACATGTTTTGATAATGGTTTTGCAAATGTGCGTGCATGGGCATTGTGGTTTAACAAATGGGTCATGTTTAACCCTAAATTTGTTTGTTTTAGCTTTGTTAATTGTATGCTCTCAACTTGTTTGTGACAATGTCAATGAGAATGATGTTGTCACATATTGAATTGTAAGTTGAATTAAGGCATTGGCCTATGAATGTTATGATTGCTAAATCATTTATGAAGGCCTTGTTGGTCATAAATTGATTTAAAGACAAAATGGGTTTGAGTCCCTAAATGTTGAATTGAATTAATGTCTTTGTTTAGACAATGGGTTTGAGACCTATGTTGATTAATAATGGTTATGGCATGTTCTACGCTTGAATGTTAGGTTGGGATGATGATACCAATGTGATGCCTTTGGTGTGCAATTGGATTAATGGTTGTTTATGTGAAAGAAATGTGTTAATTAGGCTTTGAAGTAGGTTATGTAGACGTGCCGTGAACGTAGAGTCCGAAGGATTAACAATAGAAACCGCGCTAGTCGAATGGGGTGTCTATATAACCAGGAGACTCGAGTCCCCTGAATGAATATTTCAATAGGAGGTTCGAATCCCCCATATTGTATATATTGGTGCTTAAGTCACCTAGATTACGCCGATTTTTTTTTTTTGGTTTAATTTGGGATTTTATTAATAATTAAAAAGCATGGATGAACCAACCATCCAAATCAAAAAACAAAACATAAATCGAGAGTTGTCCAAATCAAGAATCCGAACCAGCCAAAATATTTACCCAGTCCACATCAAAAAACAGATAAACAGAGTAGGGTTTCCTAATTAAGTTAAGATAAGCTCCTTTCTCTTTACCTTACCCTCTCTTCTACCCTGATAGACTTCTCCAATATTTAATTTGAGTTGCTTCATCTATGGGTAATGAATACTATACCTTGGTCTCTCTAAGGTGGATCCTTCTCCAGCTGCATGAGTAGGCTTTTTCCCCCCTTTTTAGTTAGAACCTTTTCTTTGAATCTTTCTTAACACTATCTTCGCTCTATTTCCAACTGAGTTCTCCAGTGTAAGGGTATATGAAATTCTTTTTGGTGTTAGGAAGTAGGGTCTAGTCCACTGAGATTTGATATGCATTCCTGGTAAGTTGGCCCATATGTTGTTCTTTATTCTACTAATTGACTTAAAAAATAACTTGGTATTTCTTGACTTGTTATGGAAGAGAGGGAGATGTGCAATGCTTGGACCCACTTGTAACTGGATGATGTCAAATTCCCTAGCCGCATGCAATGAAGATCTGACCATTTGATCCCCTGATCTACTTAGAGTCCTTTTTGCAGGCTGGTTTAATTAGGGTAAGTAGAAATTCCCCTTTTTTGTTCACCTTCTTTGGATGTAAATTTGATGTATGTCGATAAACTTACTTTATCCTCTCCAGTCTGTCTACATCTTTGATACTGCTAGCCACAGGTAAGATAATTGATACTTCTACCTGACTTGGAAGGTAATGAAATATTGTGTATGTGAATGTATTTAGCTCCGATGCCAAGTTGGCCAAAACGTCTGCCAACTAATTTCCCTCTATGTATGTACGAACTATCTGGACTTTCTTGTGTGTGAGTAGTTTCCATATTTGCATGATTATGTTTTCTACATTCCAAGGTATCTCTCATTCCCTGCTTAACATTTTCTTCATTAGTAGAGAGTCATTTTTAATGATTACCTAGTTAGGTTTTGATGGATTACAATGTCTAGCTGCTTTTAAGATAGCCAACGCCTCTGATTCCATGCTAGTTGTATCTTAAATTACTTATCATACTGCATGTAATAGATCCCTATCCATGTCCCTTAAATAGAAAGCCCATGAAATCCTCCTGGGATTTCCATTAGATACACCATCTATATTGTATTTAACCCAACCTGTTTGTGGAAACTCCCATAGCACTGGTATTATATTAATTCTTGGCTTTAATCGAAAAAGTAGTTTCATGATGGCCGGTCATTCCACTGATAACTCTAGTGTTGGTTTTCAATAATACGTAGAATCCTCAATTTTTGGGTAACATTATCAATCATCTTATGTACTGGCACTCCATTCCCTTCAAGCTTCAACATTTTTCTCCTCTTCCACAACTCCTATATTATTATCCCTGACATTGCTCTGAAATAAATTCTCTTCCTTGGATTCATGTTTGCATTCCACCATGCATATATTGTATTCATCATACTTAGACCTTGAATGTTTATACATTCAAAATAAGAGAAGTAGGACCAAGTTCTGTTAGCATAATCTGATCTCAGCAACACATGAGACACTATCTCTTGTGTTAGCTTTTGACAGGATCAACACATGGATAGACCCTCTACTTCCTATCTCCTGATTGTAGTGTCTACTACTATCCTCCCTCTCCATATTCTCAACATAAAGATTACTATCTTAAAATTCAAACCTTTTATCCATAACTTTTTGTAGAAGTCATTAGGATCTTCTCTCTATTTGACATAGTGCCATGCTGATTTGAAACTAAAATTCCCTCTTGCTTCTACTGACCATACTGCTTTTTCTGTCTATAATGTTTGTTGTTGAGGAGACATTTTCTTCCTTATGTGATCCACAATTTCCTCTAAAAATAATTTATTCAGCAACTCTACATTCCATTGCCCAACCTTCATCAACTGTTTGACCCTTTTCTGTCTATCATCCCATTCCCTTCTTACCTCCATAAGAGAGTAAAAATATCCTACTCCATTTTAATTGTCATACCAAATATGTGCATCTCCTCCCCTTATTTTCCATGTTATCAGGTGATCAATGTGATCCCTTACTTGTATGATCTTTTTCCAAACATGGTATCCTTCTCTGATTTCCACATCACCTCTTTAGGATGTAGTTTCCTACAATACTTATTCAACATGAATTCACTCCAAATAGAGTTTTTGGTTCTAAAATTCCACCATAACTTAAAAAAGAGAGTTTTGGATACATCTTTTGACAACCTTAAACCCAGACCTCCTTCCTCTTCTAGCAAACACAACTTAGACCAAGCTACCCAATGTCTACCTTTCCCTTCTATATTGCTACTCCAAAAAAACTTTGCAAAGAGTTTTTGATGAGCTACTAACATACTTTTAGGGGGATTGATAACTTATAGGAAGTATATAGGTATACTTTGAAGCAATGATTAGTTAAAACAGCTCTCCCCCAAAGGATAAAAGCTTGCCCTTCCATGCTTGTAGCTTGTTGCCAATTCTATTCATGAGTTGTTGATAGTAAATCTTTTTCTTCCTCTTATAGAATACTGGACAACCTAGATAATTGAATGGAAATTCCTTCCTCAAGATTCCTGTAGCCACTTCTGCCATTACTGCTGCTCCATTGGGCACACTATCATGTCGATACAATGCACTTTTCTCCTTATTTATTTTCTGTCCACACACCAGCTCATATCGCTCCAAGGTTGCTGTCAAAATCTGTAAGGTAGCTAACTCAGATTTTCAAAGAATGATCAAATCATCTATAAGAGCAAGATGTTTTAGTTTAGGATCCCTCTAGGCATGCCAAATAACTTGAACTCTTTCCTAAGCATCAATTCCTCCAATCCTCTTGATTGTTCCTCTGCTGCAATAATGAATAAAGTAGGTGAAAGGGTATGCCCTTGCTTAAGACCCCTAGATGATTTAAAAAATCCTTTAGGTTGTCTATTTAGCAATAAAGAGGACCAACTATTGGACAATAATCTGAAAACCATGTCTATGATCTTTTCATAAAAACCAATCTTCCTTAGAACTTTTGTCAAAAAGAGACACTCCACTCTATGATAGGCTTTCATCATGTTAAACTTCATGACCATGTTTTGTGGATTTCCCTTCTTTCTAATTTCAGATACTATTTTATGCACTACAAATATGTTCTCAGATATACTTCTGGCATGCACAAATCCAGATTGCTCTTCAGATACAATGTAAGGCAAAATACACTTAATTCTTTCATGAATAATTCTTGAGAATATTTTATTCACAAAATTACTAAGTGAAATTGGACTCAAGTCTGAAAAATTGCTAACTACTAGTGTCTTTTAAAGAAATACTAAATTTATGTATGTGATAAACGTTGGGAGGTCATATCCACAAAAAAGGGCAATTACCCTCTTATGAAGATCCATATAAATTATGTCCCAAGCATTTTAGAAGAAAGCACCAGTCATACCATTTGGTCCTCTAGCACTGTTTCTATTCTAGCCAATAACTGCTACCTTTACTTTTTCCAAGGTTGGAATTCTCTTTAATTCTACATTTTGCTCTTCTGTTACTACAGTTGGTAGTGCATCTAGAAGTCTAAAGTATTCAATATCCTCTTTCTTCTGAAATTGACTCTGATAGATCAAAATAGTAGCTTCAACAATTTTGTCTTGATTATCCAACCAACTACCCTCATCATTTTGTATTCTTTTTATCTTCAGTCTAGACCTTCTTCCCTTCACAATATCATAAAAATATCTTGTGTTCCTTTCTCCATCCTAGAACCACTCAAAACCTGCTTTCTATTTCTAGTAATCCTCCTCTCTTTTCAACTACACTGTCGAATAAGCTTATTCCTTGAATAAAGTTGCCCTGTTATTCCATGAGGGATCCTCTACAAATTTCTTGTCCCTTATCTTGATCACTTCTTCCAAAGTCGCAATCTCTAGGAAAATATTCCCAAATATTTGCTTACTCTATTGAGTCAATTCAACCTTAACCCTCTTCAATTTTTGGTGAAATATAATGAATGGATTACCCTCTACTTCTACCTTTCAGTTCTTCTTAATAACCTCCAAGAAAGATTCTTCTTTAATCCAAAAGTTAAGAAACCTAAATTATTTGATCAAATGGTTGTGATTAGTATTACAATAAAGAAACATTGGTGCATGACCAAAAACACTTCTTGGTAAGTTTTCCACCTCCATAATAGGAAATAGTTCCTATAATTTATCATTAGATAAAACTCTATCAATCTTTTGAAAATGCACTCTCCAACAAATCAGACTTTCCACCAAGTAATCTTGATCTCTTTGAAAGTAATCTCTTCTAAGTTACAATTTCTTATACAATGATTAAAATCTTCAGTTTCTTCAAAAGTAACAAGTATTCCTCCCATCTTCTTTTCTTCATGCCTTATTGCATAAAAATCTACAACTACAAGCCAAGGTTCATTTATTGTACAATTCAGAGCCCCAATAGACTCCCATAGGAATCCTCACACCATTTGATTACATTTTGCATAAATCAAATTAACCACAACCACCACACTTGCATTTTGATTATTCAATCTGAGTGAGAGTTGTTGTTTCTCAACACTAATAATAGAATACTCCATAGTTTACTCAATGAAATCACAAATCTCTCCTAGCATATTGACTACAACATCCTGTATTCCCAGCCTTCTCTTATAATCTTTAATATTCTGACCAGTCAAATAATTCCATAACACTAATGAAACCAAATTGGTATCTTTTGTGCATTGTTATCAACCTTGTAAAATCCTTCTGAATTTTAACAAACCTTATATTCCATATTAGAGCATTTATTTTGAGGTTGATTTGATGTGTGACTCCTTGTTATCATTGAAGTGGCACCTATATTTTTGTTTCTTTTTCTATGTTTTCCATGCTTTGTCTTTGGGTACATGATTTGTTTAGTTTATAAGATTGATTTAGTTGATAAATCTACTCTTGCTGCTATATCATCAATATTATCTACCAAGTCTTTTGTAACCAGGCCCTACTTCTCTCTTTTAGCAACATCCATTAAATTCCCTGCTTCAATAGCAAGAGGTAGCATATCATCTCATATTTTTTCCTTTTTTGAGATATTCTCCATCAACACCATGTCCCTTGATTCATTATAGGTCTTTTTATCCTCTTTTGAGCATTGTTGCACCTGTTCATATTGTTTTTTCTACGCTTTGTGATGCTTTATCATTTGCATGCTGCCTCCTTTCATTGCTGACTATTTCTACCTATTGTTGTTCCTTACACCTATCATTTTTGGATTGTACTTCTTCTACTATTATAGTGCCTGAGTTTAGAAAACTCTTAGTTACCCAGTCTTTAGTGCTCTCCTTCACCTTTATATTACGGGATTTTAGTGGTTTTTTTATTTTGATGATGTTCCAAAACATCAAAAGCATTTGATGTTTCTATTTCTGCATCCTTATCCTACATTTGTCCCATAATATGACCATATTGATCTTTTATATACTTGTTTCTTCGTTGCCTTCATTTATTCTTGTTGTCCACAATATCTGCATTTATTTTTTCTTTGTCTTGATCCTTGGCATCATTTTTAACCTTGCTATCTTCTTTTTTCCCCTTGTATCTGGTCAAATAACTTTGGGTGAATAGTCCAATATGTTTCTTCATCATGCCCTTGGAGGCAACATTCTTTCCAGTACTTAGGCTTGTGATCATATTTAACATGTACCCACTTGGACTTAATTTTCCCAATAACATCATCTTCTTCATTAATTTTAATTTTATGCGGTAGCTTAGCCACTAAGTCCACCTCTATCTTTACACTTGCACAACTTGGCCTTGAATGATTTCTTGTGACCATATCAACCACCAACGGCTTGCCCACTATAGATGCTATCAAGAATATGGCTTCCTTAGCATAAAATTTTATGGTAATTCTTGTAGTAAGATCAAATCGACTCCAACGATGGTTTAAAAATCCAGATCAAACCATGGATCCCATTTAAGTATCCTTATTTTCCAGTACCTATCTATTTCCTTTATATATTGTCCAGTAGTTGATAATAATTATACGTAGTCCTCTAGTTGATTCAAAAGAATCAAAATATGCCTTGTATCTACCACACCTATTGTGCACTCTCTTTTAATCCAAAAATGGATAGGAATTACTTTTCTAAGTTCCATGACATCTGGTTTGCCATAAGAAAACATACAACTAATTGTAAACTATAAATTTTCTTGCATGATCAAGCTTTTGACTTATGACGACTTCCATATAATCGAGGGTTCCCCATGCAACATAACCATTGGTTTAGGTGGGACCCTAATATTCTCAAGAAAATTTGGTTTATTTTGGTCAACATATTTTGGAACATGTGTATTACCATTTCCTTCAGTAATTTGCTTAGAGGAATCCTCTGATGGGATTATCCCATCGAAAGTAGTAGCTATAGTGATCATAAATTTAGTCAACATAAAAGGTTTTGCATGCACCATTTTAGGGTTTTAAGGAACTATTATATGGTTTGAACCTGGTAATAGAACCCTAAATGGTTTAAAATATTTTGGAATGGTTTGGCTTAATAAACATACTTGTGGGGTACAAGGGAATCCCCTAAGTTAATATGGTAATGAATAATTGTGGAGCACATAGGAATCCCACAAGTTAATTTATGCTAGAAGGTTTGAGTCCCCTTTAAATGCATATACAATATGGATATTCTCTGGTTCATGTGGCTACACGAAATGGGGCCCTTTCAGCTAGGGGAGACCTGGGCCCATATATCTTATGGGCGCCTTCTATATGACAGTTAGGCCAACCCGGGTTATGGTTTTCGAAATTTAGGCTAAGCCATTTTCCATATCCCAACATGTGGTACTATGTACATATATGTATTTCTTGTGATACTATGCATTGAGCGCCATTTTTTTTGGAACTATTATCATGGCATTGTTTTTTTATTTATCCCAAATCTACATGTTAGCACTCCAACCACTAACCATCTCTGAATGGTATATCCCCACACGATGCAGGCACCAAAACATCTTCTACTTTTCCTTCGTAGTGATCAAGTGCTCAAGTTAGTTTGTGAGTTGAAATTCAGGTGGTATGTGTCCATACTTCAGAAGGCTTTATTTCATGCTCCTCATTTCCTATGCCTTAGACCTTGTTTAGGTTTTATTTTTGCTATAGTCGGGGACATATCCTAATATTTTATTGATTTTTATTTTGTAGAGGCTTTGTTGGGTTACTATGGACTTGGGTGGTTTGGTTGATTGTTTTTTGAAGAACAGTTGTTCAGTTTCTAATGATTGGTATAGACTTATCATAAATTGTTATTAGTTTTTTTCTACCCTATATTGTTATATGTTGAGACTTTATCAGATACTTGTGGTTGTTATTTTGGTTAGGCTATATGAAGAGGGTGATCTCTGGTCCATATGGGACTTGAGATACCCATCACGACAAGATTAGGCTTGGGTCTTGACAAAGTTGGTATCGGAGACCTAGGTTCATGGAAAAATGAGTGTCCAAAAAGTCATGTCAATTAGAGTCTCTTTTATGGTGTGCAGTGCGCCACACTTATTATAGAGAGGCTATGAAACATTTAGGAATATTTCCCTTTCTTGTTATCCTACTTTGAGCTATAGAGTCGAATATCTTGGATTCCTCTAATTCTCGTTTGCTCATTTTTTCAGATCATACCTCCCTGATGATCTGAAGATCATGGAAACTCCTTTGTTCAACTTGGTGACACTATTGATGGGACACACCATTCTTATGAGGTTCAGACCTAGTCTACGAGTCCAATTCCCGATTTCCCTCTTTGAGTTCCACAAGTTCCCTCTAGCCCTCCTCGAGCTCCTTAGGCTGATGTGATGAATGCTGAGTTTCATCAATATACTCATATGTTTTCTTAGTTGGTAGCTTCTTAGCCTAAGTGTAGTACTTTATCTTCTAAGGCCCCAAGGGTTGGCCAATTCATGAGGCTGAGTCCTCCAACTATTACTGGTGTTAAGGTTGATAAGGATCCTCAAGATTTTATTATTTAGATGTAGAAGATCCTATATATTATGCATTATTCAGATGTTGAGAGTGTTGAGTATGTTCCTATCAATTAAAGAATATGGAAAACCAATGGTATGAGGAGTGGAAACAATTTAGGGGAGATGATACTAACTCTGTACTGTGGGATGATTTCTCTAAAGTATTTTTAGACCACTTCTTTTCTCAGGAGTTTAGGGAGGCAAAAACGGAGGAATTTGTGAACAGAAGGCAAGGTAGGATGTCAGTTAAAGAGTATAGCATGAAATTTCATTAGTTATCAAGGTATGCTCCTAATTTGGTGTCATGGATGAAACTTGGAATTAGTAAGTTTTCTTTTGAGTTTGTCTCGTATGTTTATTCTGGAAAGTAAAGTTGCCTTATTTAACAAGGATATGGATATTTCTCATCTTGTGATATAGATGTAGCAGGTTCAGTAAGAAAAGAAGAAGCAGACTGAGATTGGTGAGAGGTAAGGTAGGAAATTTAGATTTTTTAATCATGGTGAAGGCCAGCAACAGAGTAGTAAACATGGGGGAAGCGGCCGAAGAAGAAGTTGGGGAGTTTTTATTATTACTCTAAGGCTAGTACTCCTTACTCGAAGCCGTTGGGTGATCATTTTTCTAAGTATAAGGAAGGGTACAGGGAATAGGGTGTCTAATCTCAGTATGGTGGGGCTCAGTCCGCTTTATCAAATCCTTCTTGCAAATTCTACTGTAAGCTGCACCATGGCTAATATGAGAAGTAGAGAAACCAATGTTTTAATTGTGGTCAGATTGGCCATATGCCATGTGATTTTCCTTCTAAGTATGCTTTGGGGCTATTAAGGCTCCTATTTTCTCTTCATTATCTCTTCTACCAAAGAGTACTACTTCATCTTCTGGTACTGGCACTGTCCAAAATTGGTTATATGCTCTTTCTTCACATCAAGACACTGAGGTTTCTTCAAATGTTTTTACTGGTATGGTTAAATTATATTCTCATGATGTGTACTGTTTACTTGATCCAAGGTTTGTGCTCTCTTATGTGACTCCATTTGTGGTTATGCATTTTGTTTTTTGTCCTAAATGTATTTATAATCCCTTTTCTATTTCTACCATGGTAGGAGACTCTATGGTTGTTAGAAGAGTCTATAGGGGTTGTGTGGTATCTGTTAGCAATAGGGAAAATTTGGTGGACTTGATAGAGTTATACATGGTTGACTTTGATTTTATTTTGGGAATGGACTAGTTGCACTCGTGCTATACTTTTTCAGACTATCGGACTCATAAGGTCATGTTTAAACTCCCTATTGAGCTAATTTTTCAATGGGAGGGAAATTCTCTAGTTCCTATGGGGAGGTTCGTATCATAGATTAGAGCTCAGAGATTAATCTCCAAAGGTTGTCTCTATTATTATGTATGAGTTAAAGACTCTAGCTTTGAGGGTTTGGGTCCTTCTTTACATTCTGTTCCTATAGTAAATGAGTTTCCTAAAGTTTTCACTGATGATTTACCTAGTGTCCCTCCCGTTAGGGAGATTGATCTTGGTATTGATCTTATTCTGAACACTTGTGCTATTGCTATTACCCTAAATAGATTGGCTCTAGCTGTGTTAAAAGATAGTAATGAGTAACTAAATGATCTTTTAGACACAGGTTTAATCTATCCTAATGTGTCTCAGTGGGGTACACTAGTTTTGTTTGTACGTATGGAAGATGGTACCCTTCGTATGTGTATTGATTACCGATAATTGAACAAAGTGATGGTAAAGAACCAGTATCCACTTTTGAAATTGATGATCCCTTTGATCAGATTTGGGGTGCCAAATTCTTCTCTAAGATCGATATTCAGTTTGGGTATCATCTATTAAATATTACGGAGGTCAATATCCCTAAGACAACTTTCCATACCCTTTATGGACATTTTTAAGTTCTTGGTAATGTCGTTTTGCTTGACTAATTCCCTGTGGTATTCATGGACTTGATGTATAGGGTCTTTTGTTAATTTCTAGATTTGTTCATAATTGTCTTCATCGATGATATTTTGGTATACTCTAAGAGTGAGGAGGATTATGCCTATCATCTTTGTATTGTATTATAAATATTTAATGATCATCAGTTGTACGCTAAGTTCTCTAAATTTGAATTTTTGTTGAACGTTGTTACATTTCTAGGTCATGCTGGGTCTTGTGAGGGGATAATGGTGGATCCTCAGAAAGCTGTTGTGGTTAAGAGGTGGCCTAGAACCATGACTCCAATTGATATTCGGAGTTTGTTGTGTTTAGCTAGTTATTAAAGGAGGTTTGTTGAAAGATTTTCTTTTATTGCTCCTCCATTGACTAAGTTTACTTAGAAAAAGTTGAAGTTCTACGGTCTGATGCTTCCGAGGGTATTTTTGAGAAGCTACAATATAAGTTCACATCATCTCTGGTCTTGACTCTACTTAAGTGTATTGAGTGATTTATCCATTGTAATCCGTGTAGGGTTGGTTTGGGTTGTGTGTTGATGTAGCATGGCAAGGTGGTTTCTTATTCCTTTAGCCAGTTAAAGGTTGATGAGAACAATTATTCAAATCATGACTTAGATTTAATGGTTGTGTTGTTCATGTTGAAAATCATGCATCACTATCTATATGGGGTGCATGTTAATATCTTTTCTTATCATTAGAGCCTGCAGTATGTATTTACTCAGAAGGAGCTTAATCACAGACAAAAGAGGTAGCTTAAGTTACTGAAGGACTATGATATAAGTCTTTACTACCATTAAGGTAAACCTAATGTGGTTGCTGATACTTTTAACAGGTTGTCAATAGGTAGTTTATCGCATCTGGAAAAGGATAAGAGTAAATTAGTGAAGGATATTCAACGTTTGGCTAACCAAAAAGTTTGTCTAATTGATTCTGAGGATGTTGGTGTATTTGTGCAATGGATGGCGTGATAATATATTGGGGCTATAATAAAGGAGAAATAGGTATTAGACCCTTTTTTTGATGAAAATCAAGGATGATGTGGGTAAGTAGAAGGTGATGGAATTTGAGATCGATGGAGATGGTATATTGAGCATCCAGAAAAGGTTGTGTGTTCCCGATATTGATGGGTTGTGAGGCAGGATTTTGGACGAGGCCTATGAGTCGGGGTATACGGTTCATCCCGATTCAGTAAAGATGTATCATGATCTCAAGGATATGTATTAGTAAAATAACATGTAATAGGATGTAGCTAACTTTATGGCTAAGTATATGGTGTGTCAGCAAGTGAAGGTGGAGGACATGAGGCCCTGTGGGCTACTCAAAGAAAATAAGTTATAAGTGTGGAAGTTGGAGGTAATTATTATGGATTTCTTTCCCGGCCTTCCATGGTCACGTAATAAGTATGACTATATTTTGGTCATCGTGGATAGGATGCTTAAATCGGCTCACTTCTTTCCAGTGAGGAATAATTATTCTGCTGAAGACTATAAGAAATTATTCCTTTAGGGGTTTTTAAAGTTGCATAGTTCCCCTTTCTCAATTATTTTGGATTGTTGTTCTCAGTTTTCATCGCATTTCCAATGCTTTTTTCATCTTGGTTTGGGGACTAAAGTGAGCCTTAGTACCACCTTTCACCCACAGTCAGATCGGAAAACAAAAAAGACCATTCAGACCCTGGAAGATACGCTACGAGCCTATGTAATTGACTTTGGTGGTAGTTGGTATGAAAACATGCCTCTTATTGAATTTGCCTATGACAATAGTTACCATTCTAGTATTAGTATGACTCAATTTGAGGCGTTGTATGGTAGAAGGTGTAGACCTCCTAGTGGGGAGTTCGAGGTATGTGAGGCAGAGATGATTGACCCGAATTTGGTTCACCAAGCAATGGAGAAGCTGAAGGTGATTCGGGATAGGCTTAACACTGCCCACAGTTGCCAAAATTCCTATACGGACATAAGGGTAAGGGACATGGAATTTGAGGTTAATGATTGGGTGTTCTTAAAGGTGCCTACTAGGAAGGGAGTAATACAGTTTGGGAAGATGGGGAATCTCAATCCCCGGTCTGTTGGCCTGTACTTGGTTTTGAGATGGGTTGGTCCTGTCGGCTATAAGTTGGAATTTCCTTCTAGCATGAGTTCCATCCTTCTGATATTCCATGTGTCCATGTTGCAGAAATGCGTGTGTGATCCTTCATTGGTTTTTCCCTTCTAAAATATTGGTATTTTTGATTCCTTGTCCTATTAGGAGGTCCCGGTAAGGATCTTTGATCAGCAAGTTCGTCTGATGTAAATGAAAGGCGTGGGTTCTGTAAAGGTTCTACAATGGAACCAAAAGTTTGAGAAAGCTACAAGGAAGTTAAGGAGGACATGAAGTCCAAGTATCCGCTCTTGTTCCATATTTTGAAACTTCATGCTTGAGGTATGTGTGTTCTTAACTTCCTTATTTTCTGACCTTGTTAAAGGGAAGATTAATTTCCTTGCATCTTTGTTTTCTAATTTAGTTAAAGGTAGCAGTAGAGATGTTTGGGTTTTAATCGTTCTATTTAATGCCATGTCCCATCATTAGAGGGTGAATGATCCTAAGTGGGGGAGACAAAAATACCTGAAACTTTAGCCATTACAAATTTCCTAAGTTTTTGGCTCTCTGCCCTTCTTACCACTCACACCATGAGTCATGTGGTGTGATTACAGGTCAGGTGACCTTAGTCGTAAGTTAACTAGTGTGTCATTGGCCAAGTTCTGTCTTGGTTACGAAAGACTCCTCACTAGTCGCATGATCATATGATAGTGGTTAGGGTCCAGTTGTATGTTGTCTAGTGTCTAAGATGTTGGTGTTCTATGGTGGTCACAACTAAACCATACTAGCCATATGGTCTTGTGACGACTAGTTCAAAGGAGTCGTAAGTTGGACAGTATGTGGTGTCCAATATTTTGTCTTGGTAACTACTCAATGGTAAGAGTCGTATGTTTTGTTGACGGCTCAATGGCTTGACTCATAGCCACCTATGGACTTTGTTAAACTTTTAAGCTGAGAGTATTCTAAAAATTTCCCACACCAATCCATTAATACCCCACGTCTTATAACACCTTTTGGTCAACTATTACACACTTTACAAGATCATACACTCTCTAAACTATCTCTAAAACTTTTCAAGGATGATTATGCTTGTGTTTCTTCAAACTAGTCATTTAAGGTCTTAAAGATCAAATTCTCTCTGAGAATCTTCATAACTCAGGCATGTGACTCTTCCCTCATTGTTAGTTTACTAAAGGTATTTGTTTTAAGCATTGTTCATGAGTCATTAATGGCGGTTTTGAAAATGATGGTTGAGGGTTTGAATGCATAATGCTGAGTATTGTTTCTCATGGTTTAAATTAGGATTTTACATGTTTTGATAATGATTTTGCACATGTGAGTGCATGGGAATTGTGGTTAAACAAACGGGTCTTGTTTAACCCTAATTTATAGGATTTTGTCTATAATAATGGTATTGCTTCAACTTATTTGTGAAAATGTCAGTGAAAATGAACTTTTCACATGTTGAATTGTGATTTGAATTAAGGAATTGGCCTGAGAATGTTAATATTTGGTTAATGGTTTATGAAGTTCTTGTTGTTCATAAATTGATTATAAATACTAAATGGGTTTAAGTCCCTAAATGTTGAATTGAATTGATGTCTTTATTTAGAAAATGGGTTCGAGTCCCAAGTTGATTAATAATGGTTATGGCATGTTGTACACTTGATAGGGTGTTGGTATGACAATACCAATGGGATTCCTTTGGTAAGTAATTGGATTAATGGTTTATGTATGTGAAATAAATGTTTTAATTTGGTTTTAAAGCGAAATGTGTAACCAGGCCATGAAAGTGGAGTCTGAAGGACTAACACTGGAAACCGCACTAGCCAGTGCAGGTGTCCACTCATTTGATGAGGGGTGAATTTACCACTCATTTGCTCTAAATTGTCGTGCATACTACTATGATTTTATTGTAAAAATGAGACATAATAGGGGTTAAATGTACTAATTCCCCTATTTTGCAAGTGTAAAAGTGCTGAGATGAAAAGAAGCAAACTTGAGCTAAAAAGATCAAAAAAGGAATAATTGCAAAAGTTGGACAAGCTGAAGCAGGATCAGGATCTAACAATCACGCCCACGATCGCGCCCAGTCAAGCTAGTGAACCAACAATGATCGTGATAGACCTATCGTGATCACAATCAATTTACCGCAATCGCGTGAGAGCAGAAAATGGCCCAAGGGAAGAAACATCATTTTTACCAACCGACCCTAAAGCCCATTTAAGGCTCAAAGTCCATTCATTGTAGATGAATCAATCATTCCATAACCCTACCTCCCATCCTTTTGTTTAGGGTTTTGTAATATCTTATAGCTTGGAGCTTAAATTTGTACTTATTTGAGGCAAAAAGTGATTAGAGGAACTCCAAAGAGTAGATTTAGCTTTTTCTATTGAAGATTCATTTGAATCTAAAGTATAGTTTGCCCTCTCTTTATTTTTCTTAGGCATAACCTTGATAGACATCTTGATATATTTGATTCCACTATCCTTATGATATGCTATATCTACCTCTTGGGATTATGCTAGAATAGGTTGCAATTTCATGTGGGTTATGATGTATTTGTATATATTTTAGTCTGTTGATGATGGTTTTTACTATTTCTTGGGTTGACAAGTTGGGATTTATGGGTGAAAACCCCAAACACCCAAAATGGGTTTGATGGGTGAAATCCCAAACTCTCAAAAGCTCAAACTATCCTTGAAAAAGGGGTTTAGGTGAACTTTTGGAACCCATATCATCCTTGAAAGTGGGATGTGGGAACTAAGGCAATAGTAGACAATTAATGGGTGTAGTTAGATAATTTTCACTATCTTAGACATAAGGGTGATTATAAGGTTGACTATACCACTGGTATCATCCTAGAAATAGGGATACCCAATTGAGATATTGGGAGGGTTTAATTGACATACTTGTTAGGTACTCGAAAGAGTCAATGAGTGATATAATTGAGGTTTTGTTGAAAAACTAAACTCAAGTACTTTATACCTAGCCTACCACATCTTCAAAAATAGAAATTTGCACTAAATCTTCACGAATCCATGCCTAAATTGCCCCTAGGAAATCATAACCCCAAGATCCAATCCTAATTGATTACCCTCTAATTGATTTTCATCTTAAATTAGTCCCTTAGAAGCCCAATAATTTCTTTCATACTCGACAAGATTGAAAACCCCCAAACTATCTTGTACCATAGGTTTGAACATAACAGGTAACTTTTATTTCAAACCTACTCAATCACCACTCACATTTTTCCTCGTGGATTCAACCCCGACTCTTGTTAGGTAATTATATTGACAACAACCGCCTTGCACTCAAATAGATGTGAAGTTGAGGTTATCAAAAATGGTGTCATCATCGAGGAACAATTTGGTGTATTGAGTTAGTTTGAAATTTTAGCTTACTTGTTTTTGTTCAAACTTATAAATATTTGTTTTTTATTTTCTTTTGTTTCTTGTGTTAGGTAGATTTTCTTTATTTTTGTTTATTTCTTAATATGGTATCATGGAATGAATGTGAGTTTGGTAGTTGGAAATCTCACCTTGATGATCCATGTCCATATTTTGGTGAACCCTACTTTTAGAAAGATTATATATCTTCTCCCCATAGAGAGATGTGTGCACCATCTACATCCTATGGAATTAAATTTATTCTCTACTTGGTGGTCGAAATGGACATTGGAGCAATTGCTCAAACATCTCCTGCCCCAGTTATGCTATCCTGGTTCCTAGTGTTTCTTATGATTTTTATAGGTCTTATGAGAAGGAAAGGGAAGATAGAAGAACGACAAATATTAATATTAAAGCAATGCTTTAACATATCCTGGAATGGGTGGAATCAACAGAGGATAATTTCTATTGGGAAGGTTAAACTCAAAAATATAAGGAAATTGCTACTTCTCTCTAATATACATCACTTTCTTGGGTAGATTGACTTTCATCTAATCCGCCAAGCATAATTTTGAAAAATGGGTAGAATGGGGCCTTTTCCCCAATTATGGAGTCATATTTAGTTGGCCATATTTACCCTAAAATCCGAGCACGTGTTGTGAATTGGAAAAAACTGAGAAAAAATCCAATTGGTCACCTTACCTATCCTTTTATACTGAGAGGCAAGACGATACCACTATACGACTATAGTGTGAATATTCCTGGTACAAGATGATTCGGCCTTGGTCAATCCCACCAGAGCGGGTGAATCTTGATGTAGCAGGATAGAGCAGCTATAACATGATAAGCGCTAATTAATGCAATAAATTCCCAAGGACATTAATTTACTTTGCACATTTAACAAAGGGTTGGATGATTTTATTTTACGAGATTCCAACCTATTTTTCATTAATTTTTTATGTTGAGGTAAGTTAATCCAACCCACTAACTAGTTTTTTTATAATTAATCCTTAAAATCACTAGTTTTTTGGTTTTGGAAATGATTTAACTTCACCTAGGTGAATTAATGTGTGCAATTTATTAGATTGGGTGGAAATCCCTTGGGATTTTGTAAAATGTTGTTATTTTCTATGCAACCTTAGAATTCACTGTTATGTTTATGAAATTTGTAGATTTAATGTGAAATAATTGCAGAAAAACATAGAATGAGAGGAATGTTCATAAATTTAACCTTGGGGGTTAGTTTTTAATCTTGGAATGTGTTAGTACACTATCTTAGTTGTTATTGCATTACTTTTGTAGATCACAACCTAATTGAGATTGCAAAAAAAGGCAAGGCTCACGTTCTTTAGTGTGATGCGAGCTTTGATTGAGATAGGTAATGGTTAATGTCATTAAAAACAAACTTTATTTGTGTGTACACGTTAACTAATTCTTCTTATACTTTTTGAATGTGTGTTTAACGAAATGTAAAGTTGTTGAAATATATCTTAAGTGTTAATCACATATGATGAGTTTATAATAATGGCTTTTTGATTCTACAAGTATAGTTTTTTCCTTATATATATTAACATTGTTGTGCTATTTTTCATTATTGTGAGCTGAGTCGGTAAAGGAAATCCTTACAATATTTACTATAAGTATGAGATGAGTTGGTCATAGACATCTTTATGGAATTTGATTGGTATATGTTTGGCAGACACTAGATGACTTCGATAATTGGTACATACACAAGAGCTCATTCCCTAAAGGTTATGGCTAGTGGGTGAAATAAGACCCTTAGTATATGCGTACAAGGTATTGGTGAGTGTGGCATTTCCTTGAGTGGGCCGAGTTTTGTAATTATTATTATTCTATTGTTATTGTCATCGATTATATTAGATCCTTGAGTGGTCTGAGTTAAGGATATAAAGGAATGGCTTTTATTCATTTATTATCTACTTACTTTTTATTTGAGACAAGATGTAAGTTATTATTGTTGAGTCATGGTTGTTGACTTGGTTAATGGTTGGTAGTCATGGTCTTAACTAGAGTTTTTGTCTATATTAATTTATACTTGACTAAATTATTAGGTGTTGTTTGAATGAGGCTAATTGGTTTATAATTCAGGTAAAGGTAATTATTAGGTGTTCATGGTTATACTTGCTTACTATTTATGTTTATTATTTTTGGTTGGCTGATAAGCGTAATAATACATAGTTGGTTTGTACTGATACTACTTGTGCTATTATTTTGGTTGAGTATAGAGGTTTTTCTAGAGACTTCATCGAGACATCAACTTTAGAGAAAACTGTATTATGACTCAAGGGTGAGCTACATCTTTTGGGAAACCATGAGTCCTCCATTTATTTCTTGACCATTTTCTTTGGACATGGATAATTTTGTTTATTTTTGGGTTAAACCCATTTGCTGACATTTATAGTATTTGGGCACAATGTTTTTCTAATTCTTTGAGTTGTTTTGGATATTTGTATGTCTCCATATTTGGTATTGTTGTTAGAATATTTAAATTATAAGATTAATTAATTAAGTAATTAGTTTATCTTAGATTTGGCTAGATGGGTTAGTGTGGGTGTCACTCGTATTGGGTTTGGGTCATGAAAAATACATAGAAGAACTTGTGATATTATTTGAAAGGGACTAGGCTTGCATATCCCCTTGGTTTCTTGAGTTTAATTTTTGTAAGGAGGAATAGGAGTTTTAGATGAAGGAAAATTTTGTAAAAATTGATGGAAAAAAAATTTGTACTCGTGTAGGGAGAAATTTAATAAGACTCGAATCAAAATGCCCCTGATGGGACTTTTAAGCAATTAAGTACACCTAATTATCTATCTGTCTTACCGATGGCATCGCCTGATATGGTGCAACAATCCTTTTGCGAAGTATCTCAAGGTTTTCTTTTTCTTACCATTTTGTATTGCTATGACGCATAGAATATCTCTCTAGGCACTATAGCAGTGTAATTTCACACTCCTGGTAAATTTTTCTCCCCTTACAATTATAAAATCAAATTCATATAAATAAGTTGATTTTTAACTAAATTTAGAGCACATTAAACTCGAATAAGGAGCTTTAACACATAAACAGATAATTCTAAATGGAAATCAAGATGTCAGGTGTAACAATATATACCTATTTGAACTATTTGTCCTTTAATATAGGTTATAGACTAGTTGAAAGCTCTACAAACATTAAATACGGAATGCAACATTACTAACGACCTTTCTTAAGTTATTTGATATAAAGTAGATACTGAATCATAAAAAAACCCTACTAGGCTGGGATAGATCCCATAGGGAATATGGCTAGGTACCTGTTTAATGCGGTTATTTAAACTAGTAGTCAATTATTTATTATAAATGGATTTGAAATTAACAAATGAATAGTTTGCAAGGTTTAATAACAATTAATATAGTATTGATTTATGTTGGATCAATCAGTGAGAATGGACTAAGATTGTATGCCCCATGATTTCATTACTTAGTAAGCATAGCATACCAGTGATATATCCTAGTGCTTAGCATGAAAAATTTGTAAGTTAGGTTCACCTAAATGTTTGGTACCCTATCCAAATGAAAATCAATTCTTAATATGGTATGCCTACGAGTATTTTCTTTTTTGTCCCTTACCCTTGATCTTAGATTATTTATCATTAAACTAGGTTCATGCTATTAGATGAGGGATTGCAGCCTAAATCTCCATTGTAATACCTTTAACCAGTTGTTACCCTTTGATCCATTAAATAAAAATCACGGTGAGTGCACTCATTAAAATTAATACAAAGGGAAGGACAATACATGCCTAAAAATCATTCAAGAATCACTAAGTACTTTAACATACTTTGTTAATTCATCAGGATTCCCACAACCCTAGTTATTGAATTTTGATACTAATGATCATAAAATTACAAAAAGAATTAGTATAAGAATTCATAATCATAAACATATAAAATACGTAGAAGAAATTTTAAATCTTTAATGATAAAAAAAAACTTAATGTTCAAGCATCAATTCCTAGAAAAATTATAACAAAACAATGAATCATGCCGCGAAGGATTAAGAGTGAGTAACTTAATAAATAAATAAATAAATATGGAGAAGAAAATAATAAAACAATTTTCTGTGACCTTCATGGTGGCTCCTAGAACTCCCTTAATCAATTTTTTTTGTAACAAATTAGTTTTTGAAGTATTTACTAAGGTAGGAAAAAACCCTAAAAAAAATAACTAAGTCATTGGGAAAACAAATTCCAATCTGATTTAGGCCATATGGGCAGCCCTGTGTGTTACTGCTTCACCTTCTTTGGCATCTTTGGTTGTCCACACGCAACAAGGTAAGTTCTATCTTCATTATTTTCCTTTCATTACAACTTATAAAATATATTATATTATATTGAATTTTTTCCATTAAGCTACCTATTTTATTTACTTATATGATTTGAGTAGGACGAAGACAAAATATTTTGAGTGTAATTTTAGTGAGAGGACACATGATATGGATGTGGTAGTGAAGCTTGATATCTAAGTCATTCCATAGAGAGATAGTTTTAATTATCTTGGGTCTATGATTTAGGGAAATAGTGATATTGATGAGAAGATCACCCCTCTATAAGTGCAAGGTGGGTGAAATGGCAACTCGTATTTGGAGTATTTTGTGATTATAAGGTACCCCCTCGACTTAAAGGAAAGTTCTATATAGGGTCAGTTAGACCAGGTATGTTGAATGGGATAGAGTGCTCGCCAGTTAAAAACTCTCACATTCAAAAGATGAAGGTGGCAAAAATGAGGATATTGTGATAGATGTGTGGATTTACTACTATGGATAGGATAAAAAATAAGGTTATTCATGCCAAAGTTGGAGTGACTTATTGTAACACCCTGATTTTCTGAACCGGAATGCTACACGGTGCTCATAACACCGAAGGACCACAAGCTAACCCATGACTGATATCTGTACGTGCATACTACATAATATAACATGAAAATGTGGAAAACATTTACTGCAAGGACGTAAGGTTCAAATGAATAAACATCTAATAAGAATAATATTTGAAAATGGTATAACAATACCAAATCAAAACTGTAATAACTGTCTGACATGCTAAAGTCTAAAAGCCTCTAAACTGTCTGAATAAGGAGTTGATGGAACATGTCTCCAACTAACTCCATCTAACAACTGAAATGATAAATGAAGTAATAATCATATAGTCCTCGAATGAGAAGGACTCAGTGCAACTCTGAACACTGGAATGCTACTGCTGATCTGGAGCTCGTGCCTCTGAACCTATGGTGTAACATAAGAGAAAACACCATAGCGCAAATGCGTCAGTACGTCTAAATGTACTGAGTATACAAGTGAGGTAGGCTAAATGCTACGGGTTATATGCATGAAAAATACTGACTGATATGAACATAAGAATACATACATGCATACATAACTGTAACTAAACTCGTGGAGATACTAAATACTGAGTCTGAATACTGACAACATGAGTTAACTGATACTGAGATACTGAAAGATTCAGTTTACTGATATTGATATGTAAATCACTAATAAGTGATGGATCTGATACTGTATTACTGAATACTGAGATACTGATATTGCATTACTAATAAGGAATGATTGTTTCTGACAGTTCGAATTATGAAGAACTGGTCAGATTGACTGTATCTGACAGTCCTGATATACTGAAATCTAAATAACTATCTAAGTTCTTTTACTGAGACTAAAACTGAAACAGAGACTGGGGAAAGTAGTTGTCTAACCAGCATGCCCCAATAACGTATATAGCTAAGTTGGGGTCCAGTCTCTGCCCCAACTGAATGGGTGTCAATACCGTGCCACTAGTTAGGATAGCTGTGAGTGACCCTTATCTGGAAGGTACTCAAATGAGAATGGTGAGGACCCTAAACTAACAGGTTAAGACACCTCATTAACCCTAATATGACAGGTTAAGATGTCTCAACCTATGCTGGTTACGTAGTTCTGCAACATAAGCATGACTGCTAAGAATCACACCCTAAACTGGTAGGTGAGTTCCCATTCTTGGGTTCACTCGGTGCTAACTTCTACTCCTATCTGAAGAGACTGAATATGAATAATGGAAATGAACTGATTTTGAGTTTAGTGAGTTTCGTAGCTGATAAAATATACTGATGTATTAGGATTTAAAGAGAATACTATAGTTACTGAGATTTTACTTAGACTACTGTGCAATTATACTTTCTATCTGAATAAGGCTGACTCTATAAGAAGATGAGGTTACTGAGGTTTTGAACTGAATACTACTGATACATGATAACTAGATGAGAATACTGCTCTTTCTGAGTACTGAGTTCATGAGATTTCTGAGAGTACTAAATTACGGAGATTACTGAAGTTACTAAGAGCCCTAGAATTTCTGAAGCTTTCCATATAACGAAGCACTGAGATTATTGAGATTAACTGAGATTTACTGAGATTAACTAGGTTACTGAACTTTCCCGAGTCACATGACTGACTGAGTTCTATGGAACATGGCATGACTGAGAATATCGTGAAACATGCCATGGCTCTAGGCACACATCTATCGTTTTTGGGTACGAATACCCCCAGGACTCGATGGAATAAAACTGACTCACACATGATACGACTTGATCACAAGATCGGAGTCCACAATTCACAATATCATAAGTAGGGGATATTATAATTCATGTATTTATTCAACATCTCAAACATGGTAGGGGAAAGCATGGATATATTTCATGTACATAATTCATATCTCCATTATCATATATGCTTCATACCACAACAATAACAACACATAAATAGCATGGAAATCCATATTGAAGTGTATAGTTAACATAGAGTTTTCATTTAGATATCATGGAATCATGTAAATATGAATTTCTAGCATCCTAGGCATTTTATGAAACACCTTGCATGCATTCTTTAAGGCATAGGTGGATTTCATACTTGCATCATATCAAACCACCCAAAGTTCAGGTTTTTCAACTAACAACCACATATATTCCATGAAAACACCTTTAGATATCATCTTGAAACTTAAACAACAATCATCAACAAGTACATGCTCATATCACCACAAAAAGATTACAAAATAACATTTAAAATAATGATTCTTGAGCTCTATGACCGGATTGAATCCATAGATGAACACTACACATACCTTAGAAAGGAAACCTTGATGATTTGCTGGAGAGTTCTTGGATTGGGAAACTTAATTCTTGATTATCTTGGAAAAAGGCTTGAATCTTGCTTTTGAGAGATGAGTTTGATGGAAACCCTAATCTTGTGGTTGAGAGTATAAGAGGGTTTTTTTTTATTAAATGCTTAACTGAGAAATATGGGAAACATTACGCCTCTTTAGGGTTATAAGTCGTGGAAGTTGAAGGAAATGACAAAAATACCCTTATGAAATAAATTCTCTGTTGCTGAAAAATCATATCTGACGACATTGGTGATAGGGTGTCAGACTTGTGATAAGTCATCAAAAATGCCGTCAGATTTGTGATAAATTATCACAAATGTCGTCACTTAGGAGATGGTTTCTGCCTAAGGCTGACGACCTTTGTGATAGGGCGTCACAAATGTGATAAGCTATCACAAATGTCATCACTTAGGAGCTGGTTTCTGTCTAAGGATGACGACCTTTGTGATAGGGCGTCACAAATGTGATAAGCTATCACGAATATCGTCACACTATTTCCATCCTGACATGATGGAGTAAAATAGGCATAAATCTTCTCTCCAATATCAGATTTAGGAAAAATTAGTATCGTTGGAAATATAATTCAAAGATATTTCATTTCATATATAGTAAGCCACCCAGTTCTTCATACACAATGAGATATGGTCGATTGAAGTTGACCCAAGTTTTGACATTCACTAAAACTTGAACGATAGGAAAACTTTCAACTTGTAATTGAGTTAGGGAACCTCTATGATCTAAATTCATGCTCAAATAGATCCCGATACTACATAATTGATTAACACACTAAATTTACCTAGGATTTGAGGCTTTTGAAATGTCTACATATAGGAATGATGGATTTTTATTCTAGTCCAAAATATGGGGTATTACAATATCTCCCCCTTGAGAACATTCGTCCTCGAATGAGACTAACTGATAGGGGAGAAAGACAACTGACGTGAGTACTGAGCATGAATGACTGAACATGATTTCATGGCTGACATGACTAAAAACTGAGCATATCATACTGTACATACATATCTGATGCTTGGGTAGCTGATTTATCAATGTAGCACTGAGTGTTACGATAAATTGAGTTTCTCAAACTGACAATGCATATCTGATGCATAACTAATAAGCTGAATCCATGCATATCTGACGCATGATTACATGAATGACATGATACGTGATGCATGACTAAAAGTACTGGTAAGCTGATTACGCATATCTGATGCGGGAATACATAACTGAACTGACTCATGAACATGTAATGGTAAATATAACAAGTTTGAACTGAAAACTGAGCATGGAACTAAATACCAAGTTTGGTATTGAAATCTAAACATGAGAATGAGTAAGCTCAAAGAAGACTGCTACCATGTCCTGAAAATACTGATGAGTCTGATATTGATTACTCAATATGCATGAGCAGAAACATAAGAACATAAATGAATTTGGAACTTGATTCATGAAGTGAACTGAGCCTATAATGCATGACATGGATAGAGTATCGTATCGTGGACTAAACTGAGCTATTGAATACATGGCTTACTGTTGAGTTTTGGAGATACAGGGTTGGCTTATAAGTGACACTTCCTCCAAGATAGATTCATAAAAGAAAATGGCATGTTTAAATCATGAAAGTTTGGGGGCTACAGTGTATCTCCCCCTTGGGACACTATATCCCTTGAAGAATGCTAAACTTTACAGAGATACTGGGGTGATACTCAAGGCACCTAGGTACGAAATCATGACTGATTATCTGAGATCTAAAACTGAAATATGATGTATGAATACATAAACATACTGACTTATCTGATTAACTAAGTAATTGGTAACTGAATACTGTGTATGCAAGGCTGAATTGTACTTAATTTGAATAGCTGGGCTAAAGCCATAATGTATTATGCATATGAGAAGGGACTAACTGAGTAACATGAGATGACTGATCATGAATTTCATGAAATCTATATTATTTGAAAATGCAGGACAAAGCGTATTACATGATTTGGAAACATTCCATGGACTGAGGTATTAAAATACCTATAACTGAATAGATGGTAACTGTATGCTATGGTCCGACAAGATTGAAATTGAACTTAATTTTCTGATCTAATTACTGAACTAAATTTGACATTATAACTAAGACTGCAACTGGGATCCATACTGGAACTAAATGTTGGGTCCTAATAACTGAATGCTGAAACTGAGGTTTTGACTAATACTGAAGTGCTTAATTCTGAGACTGAGCACTAATTACTGAGTGCTGAGTACTGAAACTATAACTGAGATGGCAACTGAGTTATGATAGTCGCATAATGAAGGCTTACATAAGTCAAGGGTCTGAATATACATTCACACTCTGAACTTTCAAAATTTCTAAATATTACCTATTGCTAGCCCTTTGCTTCCATACTAACAGGATATTCAAGCCTATCTTTGTATCTACACCCTCGTATAAAATAGGCATACAATAATATGCTCTTAACATGAAACATTAACTCTCTGCCATCTAAGTAATTTCTCAATACTACACTATTCTCATAAAGAGAGCTCATGAAGGGTTAAATCATGAGAACCTGAAACATGAATGGTTACTGACCGAACTTGACACATGACTGAAACCTGAGGAATAGAATATCAACAACATGGATTTACCAAAAAGGTCTGAACTGAGTATATACATGATATAGTCTGAATTTATCTGATCAGTGAGGGCGTAGCATGAGTCATGGAAACTGAGTATACTGGGGAGCATGATACGTGTACATGAGTCATGAGCTGCATGACCTGAGTCTTGAATTTCTGATTTCATGGAACATGATTTGTAACACTGAGTGATCTAGAACTGAACTCTCTATTCTGGGAACTGAAAGCGCACACAATTATATGGAATGCGTGTGAACATATGCTACATCCATGGAATCTGAGACATAAAACATGCATAGGCACTATGCTGACTGAAGTACGGATCTTTACGCTAAGATAAGGATGGGTAGGGAATCATCTTCCCTAACTAATTTTTTGTATATACTGGAACTACTACTTGAATCTGAGAGCCTGACTTGGTTACTTGATCTATCATGTCTCTCTTAGCTTAAAGCCATTATCATAAGTCTGCGAGCACTAAACTAATCTCTAAACTGAAATGCAATCATCATCACATACTTACACTCTGATCAACATATGCTTGCCTTACTGAATACATCATTTGCCTCTGTTTTCTCACATACTACTAATATAACATTCACACCTTCATGCTTAATTTCAAGTCAATAAACTTAAATCTCTAACTCACACTGTTCAATCCAACTGATTCATTATAGAACAACTATCCCCATGAATACATAATCTATTATATCTGTATATTGTAACCCAACTTGTCTACTGCTAAAATCCTGGGTTCATGCTTCTAACTCTGGGTCACATGCTATCATAGTATTTTGAGAAGGGATCTGATGGCATATATAAATATGGGTTCGAGAACGAGTTCTCATGATCATGAATAAAATCCGTACAACTTTGGAACATAACTTAACTAATGGAATACTGTCTGAGAAAGCCCTATCTTTAGAACTTAAGCTTCACTATTTCTATTACCTTGAAAGTAAGGTAAAGATGGAATGAGGGGAGCATGATATGAAACTACGTGGGTTCCTTAGAGAACCTTGCTATAGCACGATCTGAGACATGAAAGAAGGGAAATTGTTCCTAAAACATCTCATAGCCTCTGCACATAAGTGTGGTGCACAACACACCTATGTACAAGACTCTACTAGATGCATCTTTCAGACTTCCTAGGACACTATTGAACCTTAGGCTCTGATACCAAGTTTGTAACACCCCAATTTTCTAAATCGAAATGCTACATGGTGCTCATGACCCTGAAGGACCATAAGCTAACCCGTGACTGATATTTGTACCTGTATACTACATAATATAACATGAAAATACGGAAAACATGTACTGCAAGGCCGTAAGGTTTAACTGAATAAACATCTAATAAGAATAATATCTAAAAATGGTATAACAATACCAAAACAAAACTGTAATAACTGTCTGACATGCTATAGTCTGAAAGCCTCTAAACTGTCTGAATAAGGAGTTGATGGAAAATGTCTTTAACTAACTCCATCTAACAACTGAAATAAACTGAAATGATAAATAAAGTAATAATCATATAGTCCTCAAATGAGAAGGACTCACTGCAACTCTAAACACTGGAATGCTACTGCTGATCTGGAGCTCGTACCTCTGAACCTATGGTGTAACATAAGAGAAAGCACCATAGCACAAATGCGTCAGTACGTCTGAATGTACTGAGTATACGAGTGAGGTAGGCTAAATGAAAAGGGTTATATGCATAAACAATACTGACTGATATGAACATGAGAATACATACATGCATACGTAACTATAACTGAACTCATGGAGATACTGGATACTGAGTCAGAATACTAACAACATGAGTTTACTGATACTGAGATATTGAAAGATTGAGTTTATTGATATTGATATGTAAATCACTAATATCTTACGGATCTGATATTGTATTACTAAATATTGAGAGACTGATATGGTATTACTGATAAGGAATGATTGTTTCTGACAGTTCGAATTATGAAGAACTGGTCTAATTGACTGTATTTGACAGTCCTGATATACTAAAATCTGAAGAACTATCTGAGTTCTTTTACTGAGACTGAGACTGAAACTGAGACTATGGGAAGTAGTTGTCTAACCGATATACCCCAATAATGCATATAGCTAAGTTGGGGTCCAGTCTCTACCCCAACTGGAGGGGTTTCAATACCGCGCCACTAGTAAGGACAACTGTGAGTTATCCTTATCTAGCTGGTACTCAAATGAGAATGGTGGGAGCCCTAAACTAATAGGTTAAGCCACCTCATTAACCCTACTATGACAGGTTAAGATGTCTCAACCTATGCTGGTTACGTAGTTCTGCAACATAAGGATGACTACTAAGAATCACACCCTAAACTGGTAGGTGAGTTCCCATCCTTGGGTTCACTCGGTGCTAACTTCTACTCCCATCTGAAGAGACTGAACATGAATAACTAAAATGAACTAATTCTGAGTTTACTGAGTTCTGTAGCTGACGGAATATACTGATGTATGAGGATTTACAGAGAGTACTATAGTTACTGAGATTTTACTTAGAATACTATGGAATTCTACTTTCTATCTGAATACGGATGACTCTACTAGCTGATGAGGTTACTGAGGTTTTGAACTGAATACTACTGATACATGATAACTAGCTGAAAATACTTCTCTTTCTGAGTACTGAGTTCATGAGATTTTTTAGGGTACTGAATTACAGAGATTACTGAAGTTACTAAGAGCACTAGAATTTCTGAAGCTTCCGATATCAATAAGTAATGAGATTAACTAACATTACTGAGAATATCAGGGTTAGTAAACTTTCCTGAGTCATATGATTGACTGAGTTCTATGGAACATGGCATGACTGAGAGTATCGTGAAACATGACATGGCTCTATGCACACGGCTATAGTTTTCGGGTATGAATACCTTTAGTACTAGATGGAATGAAACTGACTCACACATGACACGACTTGTTCACAAAATCAGAGTCCATAATTCACAATATCATAAGTAGGGGATATTATACTTCATTTATTTATTCAACATCTCAAATATGGTAGGGAAAGCATGGATATATTTCATATACATAATTCATAACTCAATTATCATACATACTTCATACCACAACAATAACAACAAATAAATAGCATGGAAATCCATATTGAAGTGTATAGCTAACATGGACTTGTCATTTAGATATCATGGAATCATGTAAATATGAATTTTTAGCATCCTAGGCATTTTATCAAACACCTTGCATGCATTCTTTAAGGCATAGGTAGATTTCATACTTCCATCATTTCAAACCACCCAAAGTTCGTGTTTTTCAACTAACAACCACTTATATTCCATGAAAACACATTTAGATATCATCTTGAAACTTAAACAACAATCATCAACAAGTACATGCTCATATCACCACAAAATTTTTATAAAATTCCATTTAAAAGAATGATTCTTGAGCTCTATGAACGAGATGAATCCATAGATGAACACTACGCATACCTTAGAAAACCTTGATGATTTTCTGGAGAGTTCTTGGATTGGGAAACTTAATTCTCGATTATCTTGGAAAAATGATTGAATCTTACTTTTGAGAGATGAGTTTGATGGAAATCCTAATCTTGTGGTTGAGAGTGTAAGAGAGGGTTTTTTTTAGATTCTTAACTGAAGAAAAATATGAAAAATTATACCTCTTTATGGTTATAAGTCATGGAAGGCGAAGGAAATGACCAAAATACCCTTATGAAATAAATTCCCAGTTGTTGAAAAATCATATCTGATGACATTGGTGATAGGGTGTCAGACTTGTGATAAGTCATCAAAAATGTTGTCAGATTTGTGATAAGTTATCACAAATGTCGTCACTTGGGAGTTGGTTTCTGCCTAAGGCTGATGACCTTTGTGATAGGGCGTCACAAATGTGATAAAATATCACAAATGTTGACACTTAGGATCTGATTTCTTCCTAAGGCTGACGACCTTCGTGATAGGGCATCATAAATGTGATAAGCTATCACGAATGTCGTCACACTGTTTCCAGCCTGACATACTGGAGTAAAATAGGCATAGATCTTTGCTCCGATATCGGATTTTGGAAAAATTGGTATCGTTGTAAATATAATTCAAAGAGATTTGATTTTATACATATTAAGCCACTCAGTTCGTTAAATACAATGAGATATGATCGATTGAAGTTGACCTAAGTTTTGACGTTCACAAAAACTTGAATTATAGGAAATCTTTCAACTTGTACTTGAGTTAAGGAACCTCTATGATCTAAATTCATGCTCAAATAGATCCCCACACTACATAATTGATTAAAACACTAAATTTACATAGGATTCTTGGCTTTTGAAACATCTACGCATAGAAATGATGGATTTTCATTCTAGTCCAAAATATGGGGTGTTACACTTATGTAGAAGACTAGATGTGGGAAGAAAGGTAGAGATTATTCCAGCATATGATGAGGGGGGAATGGATTCCCTAGCGTGGAGGTGCAAGAGGTTAGCTATAGATCTATTTAGGAAAGGTAGTGGTAGACCGAAAAAAAATTTAAGGGCGGTGCTTAGACATGACATAGAGTAGTTATAGCTTATTGAGGACATAACTCTAGATAGGAAGGAGTGGAGGACACGTATTAGGGTAGAAGTTTTGTAGGAAACGGGCTAGTAGTTGTAGTGTTTCATGGGTAGTATCTTGTTAATGGAGTTTTTGGGTGTAGTTTGTGGTTTTGGGTAGATTTTTGTTGCTATTATTTTGTGATTATCTTGTTTCTACTATTGTCTATTGTGTTGTTACTCTTTGTTTTTTTCTTACTATATTTTGTTTCTTGTTCATATTATGTGTCTTTTCCTACATTGTTTTGTCTTAAGCTAGGGGTCTATCAAAAACAACCTCTCTACCTGACCTCTGAGTTAGTAGTATGGACTACATGTACCCTTCCTAGACCGCACTATGTATGAATATATTCAATATTTTGTTGTTGTTATTAAGCATAATCCATAAAATCAATGCTAAAAAAAGACAAATAAAAATACTAAATGTGAGGCACATGATGACTAAATATATGTAATTTTTGGCCTCACATCAGTATTGCAGTAATATAAGAGCTCCATAGCAACCCACAAAGAGAATGTACAAGAACAAATCATAATGTAAAATGTACTATACCTATACATGATCTAAGACATGTGTTCTCTGGAAAATTATCTAAACAATTTAAGGCTTGAATTTATAGAAACTGTAAGTATAGATTAGGATCATTACCTATAATGCATCCCTCTAGAGTAGCGAACTAGTGTGGATAAAATTTTGTATAAACTGTAAATTACAAAATCATAGTAAAAGCTTTAATTCAAAATATGAGGTTTTGAGCATAAGGCTGAAATTAAACCCCTTTAAATTATGACAAACCTTATTAATGAATAATCTTGACTATTAATTTTGAGTAGAGACTTGAGAAGATAAACTCTAAGACTTTGAACCTTGAGAGCATTCCTTCTCTCTGTTTTGACTTTAGAGTGTTTAATTGATATTAATAAGGGGAAGTTTTATTGTTTAACCACTAATCACCGTCAAAGGCATGTAAAATGATGTAATGTTAGATTTTAAATGTCACGATCAAAGACTACCCCAGTCATAACATGGTGCTTAGAACCACAAGTTATCTCACGCTAATCCATGTATTGGAATACTACATGATAAACTAATTTATAATGTATATGCAAGGTAAATTTTTTGAGTGGCAACATAATCATGAGAAAAATCTGAATATTATAATACTGATAAAGTTTACAACATGAAAAAACTAAAGATAGAACTGGAATTACATATCATGACTCTGATTGACTATCTATGAAGCCTCTATTGTACTAACTATAGGTAGTTGGTACATGCCTCCAACTACCACTAATCAATACTTATGGATAATCAAAATACAACACAGGAACTACAATGGACTGGAGTCCCCAAAATAAGAGGACTTATCACCTGTTGGCTGAAAGCTGAGAATTATCTGACCCTAATGTGTGGACTACATCTGGTACCTACATTATGAAGGAATGTATCCACAAACGCATATATGTGGTCAGTACTTTGGAATGTACTGAGTATATGGATACATGCACTAAATCATGAAATTTCTTGAATCATGCTTTAAAATCTAGGACATAAGTTATTGGCTGAAACATGCCTTTAAAATCTGGATATACGTGAAAACTGTAAGTCATAATGAGATTTAAAATGATGAGTTGAAAATAATTAGGTAAGATGGGAAAATATTAGAATCATGAATACTCTATGAAATTCTTATGTAAATCTGAACATGTTGTAAAACTATATTGAAGATCTTGTATGAATATTAGGTTGGAAACTATGTAATGGAAACTGTTATTAAATCATGCATATTTGAACTGAAATGTAAACTGACATAACTTAAGGATCTAAATATAAAAATATACTGAGCATTAATGCAGAAACATACAAAACCAAACAAAAAAAGTACTGAGTTGGTTCGAATAACTAAATGGTTGGTATTTGTATAACTGAGCAATTGGCTATCTATGTAGTTGAATAGCTGAGGTCTATATATTAAGTAGTTGATATCTGAATACTAATTAACTGATATCTGAGTACTGAGTAACTGATAACCGAATACTGAATAACTGACATCTTAAAACTAATAATTGAATACTGAATAACTGATATCTAAATATTGATTAACTGATATTGGATACTGATTAACGATTATCTAAATATTGATTTAATGGTATCTGTTTATTGATTATCTGAGACCTGTATACTGATTAACTGGCATCTGAATACTGATCAAGTAAACTAAATTGTACTTAGTCTGAATAACTAGACTGAAACTGTGGGAAGTATCATGTAACCGACATGCCATAATTTGAGCTAATTTAGATCCAACCAATAACCCAGTTGGAAGGGTGTTTGTACCTTGCCACATGTACTTACTGACATGACCCGAATTGGGGTTTTTTCAAAATAGGAATCTCAAGTCCAACTGAGATCGGAGACCACCCCCGAAACCTAATCAAACCAACCAACATATACCCTAAGTCGGATGAATTTTGAGCATACAACAAGATAGAAAATTAGAAGATAAATGACTTTAGGATAGGTCTACTTACTAGACCAAGCCAACCAAGTCAATCCATCCAATAACCAACCTACCAAACCACAACCAATAATCCAATGTATTTGATATATAAATCATAACCATTCCATACCCAAGTCCATAATTGTCTATACAAATCCTCTAAACCAAAATGAATAATACCTAGTTGGGACATACCCCCGACCATATCCAAAAACCAAAGTCTAAGAGAAAACAATAATATGTAAAATAATACATGACATGAATTGGATGACCTACAAACTTTCGAAGCTCACCACTTCAATCAAACTCTAACTATTCTCGAATCCGATCAATGAGCAGCTGGAGTAGTATGGTTGGTTCCTGCTTCGTGTGGTGATATAACCGACCAAAGATGGGTTAGAGGGTGAAAGATAGCATGTACTCAGGATGTGGATAAAAGAATGCCAATCATTTAATACAATCAAACAACTATATGCAAATATTTCTATACATATATATATATAATCCATGCCGAGAAAGGGTACCAAGTTTATAATGATCTTTGAAATCAGTAAACTGGGTTGTGCAGCCTTTCCATTCAAAATTAACCCATTGGCTATATAGGGCCAGCACCACCCGCCGAAAGGGCCCCGGTGCGTGTTTGCTGCACCAGCCAGAGAGAATTGAGATGAGTAGTACATCTCAAAGAATATAAGTGTGACATCATGCACACGGTTACCATAACCAAGCCTCACACTGGCAATCATAAGTTTCTATCTTTAGTCCCCCAGGACATTCACATTCCATGTCTTGGATATACATCTTGTTTTACAACTTAAATTAAAACCATTTGCACATAACCAACCATTTTTTCAATTTCTCAACAAAGGCACTTTGCTGGTATCATTATACCAACACTTCTTGAAAGAATACACATGCCATTAACTTTATCAACCATTTATATGATTTTTGGGGTTCTATCCCATCGGACAATAAGGACACATATTTACCCCAAGATTTTGGGACTCGAACCCATTTTAATCAATTAAACTACCAAGATTTCCATTTAAACCATTTCATAGACAACAAGTCCTTTACAAATCCATTTCCAAACCATTCATACTCATTAATCCATTGCCTTTGTTGAAAACACAATTGACAAATGACTAGTAATTTCCTTTAGACATTATCACAAACACTTTGTGAGCACACCTTTAACAAGACCAAAACCACGGTAAAAACACAAAGATTAGGGTTACCCATGACATGTGTATGAAACCACAATCAAAAATCACCCACATATGCAAACAATCGCAATAAACATGTGAAAACATTATCTAAATCAAGAGTAAACAATACTCAAGAATATGCATCAAAACCCTCAACACTAGATTTCAAAAACACCACTTATGATTCATAATCAATATTTAAAACACATTAAAACATGAATTTAGTTGTAATTAACAATGAGGGAGGAGTACATGACTTATACAGGAATATTCACGGAAGGAAACTTGACTCTTGAGCCCTTTGAAGAATACTTGTAGAAACCCTAAATTCCAACCTTCAAGAGTGAGTTTGAGAGAGTATTTAGAATGTTTGATCCACCAATTGAGTGTTATAAGTGGCTGAAATGAGATATATAGTGTGGGTACATAAGGGTTTTGGGGTAGAAAAAATCCAAAAATCCCTCAACTTAAAAGCTGAAAACCAACTCCCAAGAAGGTATGTGTAATACCCCAAAAAATCCAAACCAATATTAGATCCATGTACCAAGCTCATTTATAGTACATAATGGTTATTTTATAGTTTTATTATTAAGTTAGATGTATATTAATTCTTCAAATAACTCCCATCTATCAGACGAATCAAAACATTCCTTACCGATTAAATTCTTGAGAAGGATATTGGTATAGTCAACTTCAAATGAGCATATCTCTTATTATACTTGCAATTTTTGAGCTCATGACCTATAAACAGATATATAATTGAATTATATTTCCAACGATACCAATTTTTTCTAAATACGATATTGGAGCAAAAAGTTATGCCTATTTTACTCCAGCATGTCAGGATGGAAATAGTGTGATGACATTCGTGGTAGCTTACAACATTTTTGACGCACTATCACGAAGGTCGTCAGCCTTAGCCAGAAACCAGCTCCTAAGTGACGATATTCATGGTAGCTTACCACATTTGTGATGCCCTATCACGAAGGTCGTCAGCCTTAAGAAGAAACCAGCTCCTAAGTGACGATATTCGTGGTAGCTTACCACATTTTTGACGCCATGTCACAAATGTCGTCAGCCTTAGGCAGAATCCAGCTTCTGTGTGATGAAATTTTTGATGTCTTGCCACATTTTTGATGCCTTGTCAAAAATATCGCCATCTATTATTTTCAGAAACTGGGAATTTATTTCATAAGGGTATTTTGGTTTTTTCCCTTCATTTCCCATGACTAATAACCCTCAAGGAATGTATTATCTTCATTTATCTTTAGTTAAAACATCTAAAAAATCTCTCTCATACACTTTCAACCATAATATTAGGGTTTTCTCTCAAGATCATCTCCTTAGGACCAAGAGCATTCTTTCCCAAAGGGGTTAAACCCTAGTCAAGAAAAATCAAGGGCAAGCCTAAGAATTCAATTCGTTCATAGAGCTCAAGAATAATGCTTTTAAATGTTATTTTGTAAACTTTTTGTGGTGATATGAGCATGTACTTGTTGATGATTGTTGTTTAAGATTCAAGCTGATATCTAAAGGTGTTTTCATAGAATATATGTGGTTGTTAGTTGAAAAGCACGAACTTTGGGTGGTTTGATATGATGAAAGTATGAAATCCACCTATTCCTTAAAGAATGCATGCAAAGTGTTTGATAAAATTGCTAGGATGCTAGAAATTCATAGTTAAATGATTCCATGATATCTAAATGACAAGTCCATGCTAGCTATACACTATAATATTGATTTTCCTGCTATTTATATGTTGTAATTGTTGTGGTATGAAGCATGTATGATAATCGATATATGAATTATGTACATAAAATATATCCATGTTTTCCCCTACCGTGTTTGAGATGTTGAATAAATACATGAAGTATAATATCCCCTACTTATGACAATGTGAATTGTGGACTCCAATCTTATGATCAAGTCAGTCATGTTGTGTCTGTTTTCTTCCATCGAGTCCTGGGGGTATTCATACCCAAAAATATAGTTGTGTGCCTAGAGCCATGTCATGTTTAACAATATACAAAATCAAGCTATGATTCAGTAGAATTCAGTTAGTCATATGACTCAGGAAAACTCAGTAATCTCACTAGTTCAGTATTCTCAGTAATTTTAGTGCTCAGTAACCTCAGTAGTTCAGTAATCTCAGTGATATCAGTACTCAGTAATATCTGTAACCTTAGAATTCAAAGTCAATCTCAGTAACTTCAGTACTTTCAACCAGTCCACAGAACTGAGTACATTCTGTCAATTATCGGAATCCAGTAAACTTTGTTTAGCTCCACTAAACAATACCACTAGTATCAATCTAGTTAATCAGGATCAGTTCAGCTAATCAATTCAGTTCAGTTATTCAGTTCATCCCAGTTATTTAGTTCAGTGTCTTTCAGATGGGAGTAGAATTCAGCACCGAGTGATCCTAGGGATGGGGACTCACCCACTATATTAGGACTGAGATCCTTAAAAGCAATCCCTAAGTTTTAGAACTATGTTGCCATCATAGGTTAAGACATCGCAACCTATTATATGAGGGTGGAAGAGGTGGCTTAACCTATTATATTTGGGTTCCCACCATTCTCACTAGATTCACCTGTTATATGAGGGTTTCTCACATGTTATCCTTACCAGTGGCGCGATATTGACACTCTTCCAGTCAAGGTAGAGATTGAACACCAGTCAGCTTAGCTTGGGGCATATCGGTTAGATGAATACTTCCCACAGTTTTAGTACAGATTTTAGGACTATCAGCTATAGTCACCCAGTCTCAGTAAAGAACTCAGATGGTTTTTTAGATTTCAGTGTATCAGGACTGTCAGATACAATCAACTCAGATACAGTACGAGACTCAGGTAGTTCCATCAGATTCAGGATTGTTAGATACAGTCACTCATGTTATCATTATTACCAGTTGTCAGAACTTATACTATCAGTACTCAGTTTCAGGATTGTTAGATACAATCAATCAGACCAGTTCTTCATAATTCAAACTATCAAAAATAGTCGTTCATCTATTAAGTATCTCAGTATCAGTACACTTATGTTGTCAGTATTCAGACTCAGTAGTCAGTATCTCCATGAGTTCAGTTACAGTTATGTATGCATGTATGTATTCTCACATTCATATTAGTAAGTATTGTTCATGCATATAACCCTTTGCATTTAGCCTACCTCACTCGTATACTCAGTACATTCAGACATACTGACGCATTTATGCTATGGTGATTTCTCTTATGTTACACCATAGGTTTAGAGGCACGACCTCCCGATCAGCAGTAGCATTCTAGTGTTTAGAGTTTGCATGAGTCCTTTTCATTCGAGGATGATATGATTATTGCTACATTTACTATTTAGTTGCTAGATGGAGTTAGTTGGAGACATGTTCCTTCAAATCCTTATTCAGTTCAGTTAAAGGCTTTCAGACTAGATGTTAGATTTGAATTTCAGATCTCATTATTTTCAGTATTTATGACTTATTTTGGTATTGTTATACCTTTTTCAGATATTTTGTTATCAGACGTTTATTCAGTTCGAACTTTATGGCCTTTTATGTTTATGTTTCCATTTTTTATGATATATTATGCAGTATACAGGTACAGATATCAGTCATGAGTTAGTTTGTGGTCCTTCGGGGTCATGAGCACCATATAGCATTCCGGTTTAGAAAATTGGGGTGGTACAAACTTGGTATCAGAGACTAGGGTTCAATAGAGTCTTAGGAAATCTGAAAGCCATATCTAGTAGAGTCATGTACATGCGTGTGTTGTGCACCACACTTATGTGTAGGAGGCTATATAAAGGTTTCCTAAGAAACTCATGTAGATTCTCATCATGCTTCACTCATGTAAACTCCACCTTACTTTCAGGGTAACGGAAACAGTGAAGCTTAAGTCCTAAAGATAGGGCTTTCTCAGATAGTATCCCATCAGTTAAGTTATGTTCCAAAGTTGTACGGATGTCATTCATGATCATGAGAACTCATTCTCGAACCCAGATTTAGATATTCCATCAGATCCCTTCTCAAAATCCTATGATAGCATGTGACCCAGAGTTAGAAGCTTAAACCCAAGAGTTTAGCAGTATACAAGTTGGGATACGATATCCAGATTGAATAGATTATGTATTCATGGGGATAGGTATGCTATAATGAATCAGTAGGCTTGAATAGTGTGAGTTAGAAAATTTAAGTTTAGTGACTTGAAATTAAGAATAATGGTATAGATGTGATATTAGTAGTATATGAGGATACAGAGGCAGATGATGTGTTTAGTAAGGCGAGCATGTGTTGATCAGAGTGTAAGTATGTGATGATAACTACAGTTCTGTTCAGAGATTAGTTTAGTGTTCACAGACTAATAATGATGGATTAAAGCCAAGGGGGGAGATGGTAGATCAAGTACCCAAGTCAGGCTCTCAGATTCTAGTAGTAGTGCCAGTATATACAGAAAAGTAGTTAGGGAAGACTATTCTCAACCCATCCTTATCTCAGCGTAAAGCTCCGTACTTCAGTCAGCATAATGCCTATGCATGCTTCATTTCTCAAATTCCATGGATATAGCTTATGTTCACACGTATTCCATATAATTGTGTGTGCTTTCAGTTCCCAGTATAGGAAGTTCAGTTCTAGATCACTCAGTGTTACAAATCATGTTCCACGAACGCAAAAATTCCAGACTCAGGTCATGCAACTCATGACTCATGTACACATATCATGTTTTACAATATACTAAGATTCCATGACTCATGCTACATCCCTACTGATCAGTTAAATTCAGAGTATGTCATGCATACCCTCAATTTAGACCTTTTGGTACACTCATGGTATTTATATTCTATCCCTCAGACTTCAGTTAAGTGCCAAGTTCAGTTATGTGTCTATTCATGTTTCAGATTCTCCTGACTTAACCCCTTCAGTGAGCTCTCTTTCTGAAAATAGTGTAGTGTAGCGATGAGTAGTTTCTTAAATAAGAGAGTGAATAATTCATGTTAAGAGAAGGTTGTTGCATGCTTTCTTTACACAAGGATGTAGTTACAAAGATAGGCTTGAATATCCTGTTAGTATGCAAACAAGGAGCTAGCGAGAGGTAGTACTTAGAAATTGGGAAAATTCAGAGTGTGAATGTATATTCAGATCCTTACTTATGTCAGCCTTCATGGTGCAACTATCACAACTCAGTTTCTATCTCAGTTATAGTTCAATACTCAGTAATTAGTGTTCAGTCTCAGAATTAAGCACTTCAGTATCAGTGTAAACCTCAGTTTCAGTATTCAGTTATCAGGACCCAGTATTTAGATCTAGTATGGATCCCCATTACAGTCTTAATTTATAGTGTCAGCTTTAGATAAGTATTCAGCTCAGAAATTCAGTTCGGTTTTAGATTTTCTTGACCATAGCATACAGTTATCAGCTACTCAGTTATAGGTATTCCAATACCTCAGTCTATGGAATGTTTCCAAATCATGTAATACGCTTGTTCCTGCATTTTCAGATAATACAGCCTTCATGAAATCCATGATCAGTTACCTCATGTTACTCAGTCAGTCCCTTCTCATATGCATAATACTTTATGGCCTCAGCCCAGCTACTCTGATTAAGTCCAATTCAGTCTTGCATACCCAGTATTCAGTTACCAGTTACTCAGTTAATCAGATAAGTCAGTATGTCTATGCATTCGTGCATCACACTTCAGTTTTAGATCTCAGATAATCAGTCACAATTTTGTACCTAGGTGCCTTGTGCATCACCTCAACTTTCTCAGTATCTCAGCAAGGTCAGTCCAACATTCTTCAAGGGACATAGTGTCCCAAGGGGGAGATACATTATAGCCTCCAAACTTATTTGATTTAAACATGTCGTTTTCTTTGATGAATCTATCTTGGAGAGAGTGTTACTTATGAGCTGACCCTCTACCTTCAAAACTCAGTAGTAAGCCATGTACTCAATGGCTCAGTGTAGCCACGATACGATACTTTGTCCATGTCACGCATTAGAGACTCAGTTCAGTTTATGTATCATGTTCCAGACTCAGTTATGTTCTTATGTCTCCGCTCATGCATATTGAGTAATCAATCTCAGACTAATCGGTATTTTTAGTTCAAGGTAACAGCTTTCCTTGAAGTTACTCATTCTCATATTCAGATTTCAGTAACAAACTTGGTATTCAGTTCCATGTTTAGTTTTTAGTTCAATGTTGGTACCTTTACCATTACATGTTCAGTCACATGTTCATAAGTAAGTTCAGTCATATATTTACGCATCAGATATGCGTGGTCAGCTTATCAGTACTTTCAATCATGCATTCACGTATCATGTCATTCATATAATCATGCATCAGATATGCATGGATTCAACTTATCAGTTAAGCATCAGATATGCATTCTCAGTTTGAGAAACTCAGTTTATCGGAACACTCAGTCCTACATTCATAAATCAGCTACCCATGCATCAGATATGCATATACTGTATGATATGCTCAGTTTTCAGTCATGTCATCCATGAAATCATGATCATTCATTCATTCTATATATTCGTGTAAGTTGTCTTTTCTCTTATCTCAAGCAGTCATCATTCAAGGACGAATGTTTCCAAGGGGGAGATATTGTAATACCCCGAAAAATCCAAACCAATATTATAGCCATGTACCAAGATCATGCATATTACATCATGGTTCTTTTATAGTTTTATGAGTAAGTTAGATGTATATTAAGGCTTCAAATAACTCCCAGCTATCAGACGAATCAAAACATTCCTTATCGATTGAATTCTTGAGAAGGATATTGGTATAGTCAACTTCATACGAGCATATCTCTCATTATACTTGGAATTTTTGAGCTCATAACCTATTAACAGATATATAATTGAATTATCTTTCCAACTATACCAATTTCGCCCAAATCAGATATTGGAGCAAAGAGTTATGCCTATTTTACTCTACCATGTCAGGATAGAAACAATGTGACGACATTCGTGGTAGCTTACCACATTTGTGACGCCCTGTCACGAAGGTCGTCAGCCTAAGGAAGAAACTAGATCCTAAGTGACGACATTCTTGGTAGCTTACCACATTTGTGATGCCCTATCACGAAGGTCGACAGCCTAAGGCAAAAACCAGCTCCTAAGTGACGACATTCGTGGTAGCTTACCACATTTTTGACGCCTTGTCAAAAATGTCGTCATCTTTAGGAATAATCCCGCTTCTGTGTGACGACATTTTTGACGGCTTACCATATTTTTGACGCCTTGTCACAAATGTCGTCAGCTATTATTTTTAGCAACTGGGAATTTATTTTATTAGGGTATTCTGGTCGTTTTCCTTCACTTCCCACGACTTATAACCCTCAAGGAATGTATTATCTTCCATTCTCTTTAGTTAAAACATGTCAAAAAGCTCTCTTCATACACTTTCAATCACAAGATTAGGGTTTTCTCTCAAGATCATCTCCTCAGGAACAAGAACATTCTTTCCCAAAGGGGTTAAACCTTAGTCAAGAAAAATCAAGGGCAAGCCTAAGGATTTCTTTAGGAACCTTCAGAAACATTAGATCTATTTCAAGATCAAGCTTTAAGGTATGCGTAGTTTTCATCTATGGATTCAATTTGTTCATAGAGCTCAAGAATCATGCTTTTAAATGTTATTTTGTAAAAAATTTGTGGTAATATGAGAATGTACTTATTGATGATTGTTGTTTAAGTTTCAAGATGATATCTAAAGGTGTTTTCATGGAATATATGTGGTTGTTAGTTGAAAAACATGAACTTTGGGTGGTTTGATATGATGCAAGTATGAAATCCACCTATGCCTTAAAGAATGAATGCAAGGAGTTTGATAAAATGCCTAGGATGCTAGAAATTCATAATTACATGATTCCATGATATCTAAATGACAAGTCCATGTTAGCTATACACTTCAATATGGATTTCCATGCTATTTATGTGTTGTTATTGTTGTGGTATGAAGAAAGTATGATAATGGAGATATGAATTATGTACATGCAATATATCCATGCTTTCCCCTACCATGTTTGAGATGTTGAATAAATACATGAAGTATAATATCCCCTACTTATGAAAATATGAATTGTGGACTCCAATCTTATGATCAAGTCAGTCATGTTGTGTCTGTTTCCTTCCATCGGGGCCTGGGGGTATTCGTACCTGAAAATATAGTTATGTGCCTAGATTCATGTCATGTTTCACAATATACAAAATCAAGCCATGATTCAGTAGAATTCAGTCAGTCATGTGACTCAGGAAAACTCAGTAATCTCAGTAGTTCAGTATTCTCAGTAATTTCAATGCTCAGTAACCTCAGTAATCTCATTATTTTAGTAATCTCAGTGATCTTAGTACTCAGTAATATCTGTAACCTCAGTATTCAAAGTCAATCTCAGTAACTTCAGTACTCTCAACCAGTCCTAATAACTCAGTACATTCCGTCAGTCATCGGAATCTAGTAAACTTACTTTAGCTCCTCTAAACAATACCACTAGTATCAATCTAGTTAATCAGTATCAGTTCAGCTAATCAGTTCAGTTCAGTTATTCAGTTCATCCCAGTTATTTAGTTTAGTGTCTTTCAGATGGGAGTAGGATTCAGCCCCGAGTGATCCTAGGGATGTGGACTCACCCGCTAGATTAGGACTGAGATCCTTAGAAGCAATCCCTAAGTTCCAGAACTATGTAGCCAGTATAGGTTGTAACATCGCAGCCTGTTATATGAGGGTAGATGAGGTGGATTAACCTGTTATATGAGGGTTCCCACCGTTCTCACTAGAGTTACCTGTTATATGAGGGTTCCCACCGGTCTCACTAGAGTTACCTGTTATATGAGGGTTGCTCACATATTATCCTTACCAGTGGCGCGGTATTGACACCCTTCCAGTCAGGGAAGAGATTGGACCCCAATCAGCTTAGCTTGGGGCATGTCGGTTAGATGAATACTTCCCATATTTTAAGTTACAGATTTCAGGACTGTCAGCTATAGTCACCAAGTCTCAGTAAAATACTCAGATACTTCTTCTGATTTCAGTATATTAGGACTGTCAGATACAGTCAACTCAGATACAGTACGGGACTTAGATAGTTCCATTAGATTCAGGATTGTCAGATACAGTCACTCATGTTATCATTATTACCAGTTGTCAGAAGTTATACTATCAGTACTCAGTTTCAAGATTGTTAGACACAGTCAATCAGACCAGTTCTTCATAATTCAAATTATCAAAAATAGTCGTTCATCTATTTAGTATCTCAGTATCAGTACACTCATGTTGTCAGTATTCAGACTCTGTAGTCAGTATCTCCACGAGTTCAGTTACAGTTATGTATGCATGTATGTATTCTCACGTTCATATTAGTCAGTATTTTTTATGCATATAACCCTTTGCATTTAGCCTACCTCACTAGTATATTCAGTACATTCAGACGTACTGACGCATTTGTGCTATGGTGCTTTCTCTTATATTACACCATAGGTTAAGAGGCACGAGCTCCAGAACAATAGTAGCATTCCAGTTTTTAGAGTTTGCAATGAGTCTTTCTCATTCGCAGACGATATGATTATTTCTAAATTTACTATTCAGTTGCTAGATGGACTTAGTTGGAGACATGTTCCTTCAACTCCTTATTCAGTTCAGTTAGAGGCTTTCAGACTAGATGTCATATTAGAATTCAAATATCATTATTTTCAGTATTTATGACTTATTTTGGTATTGTTATACCTTTTTAAGACATTTGTTATCAGACGTTTATTCAGTTCGAACCTTATGGCCTTTCATGTTCATGTTTCCGCATTTTATGATATATTATGCAGTATACAGGTACAGATATCAGTCATGGGTTAGCTTGTGGTCCTTCGGGGTCATGAGCACCGTGTAGCATTCCAGTTCAGAAAATTGGGGTGTTACAGTACGACTCATCTATCCAAATCATACCCTGAGGTAGAGTGGTTCCCGAACTCGTACCCTTGACCTCACCATGGTCCCCTAGACTAACCATCGTACAACCACCTAGGTCTAAGTCGTACCTTAGGGTACGAAAAGTACCCCTAAACCATACCTTGGACATATTCATTAAGACCATACCTAAGACATCATACGACTTGACATCATACACCTCGTATCCTGCCATACAACTAGTATTATGCTTAGTCGTATGTTAGACAGAACCTAACCCAAAACTCATTACTTATCATATGAGTGAGGCAACCCAAACCGTATCCTAGGGTACTACTGGTACCCATGAGTTGTACCTTTCCCAAAAATTCCAAAACCTAAGAAATTTTGCAAGGGACAAGATTTAGGGTGTTTCATTCTCTACCACTTAGGATCATTCATCCTCAAATGATGGGTAAAGTCAAGAACAAGTACAAGATAACACATTATAACACCTCAAACTCCCTTCCAACCAAATTAGAAGTTCAAGATATAAATCAATATGAGAAGATCATCACATACTCCAAGCATGATTTACACCCCAACACCTTTATTCTAGCCTTTATCTAAGTTAGAGAACAAAGATATTAGGAAATCCACCCTTCCTTTAACCAAGTTAGAAAATAAAGAAGTGATAAAGAAAGCATACCTTACACATGAGTTTCTAGAACAAAGAACCAATACGTGTACTTGGACTCCTTGTCCTCCTCCATATCCCAAATGGCTTTTTCGGACTTTTGGTTTCACCATACAGTCTTCACCAAAGCCATACCTTTTTTTTGTACCCGCCGAACTTACCAACCCAAGATCTCCACCGGGACTTCATTAGGACAAAGAGTCCAAGATACAAATAACACCAAAAGAAAACAACCGATGAAGAACTACTTATACCCTACCTCAACACCAATACATGGGATACCAAATGAATGGAACTCATGCTATAGGGAAAGTCCAATTCATCTTAGAATCTCCTGGAGACATATCACTATGAGAGATTGAGTCTAACCATACACTATCTCCATGTTCAATCCTATCCAAAGAAAAAAGTAGATTAACTTAGGCTACCAGGCTATACTCCTTACATCTACCCAAAACAGTACTCCTTTTTCATTACTACAACCAAGCATCATGCCCCTTCAATATTCTCAAGTATCCAAGACAATGATTAGTAATTCTATCAAACACAACATTTTAGCCTACCTTTTCTATAATCATGATATGATCTATCCTTACAAAGGTTTAGCAACCTCTAACATCATTCGCAAGGATTCTTCACTACCTACTCTTCTTCTAACCATTTTCATAACAACAACCTTACCTTACTCACCAAAACTATATCTCTAGGAGTCACCCCAGACTCTCTCCGACTTAGGTACTTCTACCACACTTTCATTTCCAAACGTTACTACACCTCCAAAGCCATTACAACCCTAACATAAGAAAGATCATTAAGGTACTAAAGTACATGAATTATTCATGCCACCGAAGAAAGATCCTCGAAAAGAGACCCAGCGCCATAGTAATGAGATACTTCATAGAAACCATATAGGTCTTGAATAAAGAACCATCCCGACAGAACACACCCTAGAAGAAGTCCTTATGATTAGACACCAAAAGACACACAACTGCAAATATAATGGGTAACATAACATAAGATAATATTTGTATCCATAGAACAAAGTGAATACAAAATGCAAACCTTAAGAATAAGCGCTATAAGAATGCATGCACCACTACCAAGATAGAAGAAAATCACTAGAATAAGCACCTTGACCTTCCCTTGAAGTCCACCATTATAAGAAAATTCAAGATTAACCCCGACATTCACCTTACTATACCTATAAGCACAATATTCCTCTCTAAAAGGTATCACCAAAGATGATCACTTGGGATGCTTGGTTCTCCTATACCTAAAACGTCTTTCATCCAAATGCTACCTAAAGTCCCACTTAGTCATGCAAACTCAATGGGCTAACCCATCCAATGATTAAACCCTTAATCTATACGTTCAACCTGAACCTCTGGCCTATATGCCACAACTTTCCCACTAGTTCATTCCCAAGTCACCAACCTTGCCCCTTTCCACACACCTCATTAAACCTACCATTTTACCTTAATAATTTTCCATTGCTATCCCCGAGCTAACACACATCTTTTATCAACATTAACATCTAAGATTCAAACTTAGTGTCTATGAACCACCATACACTACCTTAATAATGCACCCCATATAGAATATGCATATATGGTCCACCCAACAAGGAGGACACCCTAAATTCCTCATTCACCCACCAATAACCTATACCTTCCCAGGGAAACCATCCCCCCTAAAGCATAAAAGAAGAAGCACTCCATGAAAAATTAATAGGATGGATGAAACCTTTATCTAAGAGGTTCATTAATTTCTCCTTAAGCTCCTCTATCTCAATTGTAACCATTCTATAAGGAAAGAAAAGAAATTGTACAAGTTTCCAAAACAAAACTAATCCCACACTCAATCTCCCTATTAGGAGGACACCATGAGGGTCACCAGAAAAGGCCTAAAAAATCTCATTAACCACTGAAATCTAATGCAATGAAGGAACTTTTGAGTTAGAATTTTAACCCGGACCAACTGGTGGAGACAACCCGCTTTGGAGATTAAAATCCGAGATTTACGATATAATATATCTTTTTCCTTAAGGGATAGGAAACCATCCTCCCATCCCATAACTATCTCACTAAAGAGCCTAAAGATAAGATAACCTTATGGGTATGACAGTCTAATGATGTATAGCATGAGTACAACCAATCCATCCCAATAACACTATAGAAACCCACCATATCTAAATTAAACAAATCCACCTGAGTTTTCTTACCATAAATAGAAACCACACACCCCCTATAGAACCTTTTGGAAATCACAGAGTCACCTATAGGACCCAAAACACACTCTGAACAAAAACCAAAATACATAACCACAAATAGGGTTGCATAAGAGAGGGTGTCTTATACCAAGTAACTAATACACATAACCAAAAAATAGTTTGCCACATACCAGTATCAGTATCAGAATGTGCCTCGGACTCCTAAGGGATAGTAAGAGCATTGAGACGACCTCACCAGTATCGGAGCTAGAAGAAGTACCCCTCGATGCAAAAGCTAGATAAATAGTAACAGGTGTCCTATTTGCCCAAGATGTAATCATTATGGGACACTCCCATTATATATGACCCAGCTGACCATATTTAAAATAATGATTCCTCCCTTTCTCACAACAACCATGGTACGATCGACCATAAAACCAATAAGAAGGATAGGATGATACAGATTGGTCCTCACCAGCTTGAGACTGGTCACCTTGTTCCTTAGAATCATTACTAATCTTAGTACATCTATCCCTCAACAAATTTAAGTAGGGAGTACTATCCATATCACAAGAGTAAGGACTTACCCAACTCTTCTTCCTCTAGAACAACTTACCATTATCCTGTTGGCCTTTCCTTTTTTTCAAAAAATCAAGACCTATTACTGTGCTTATTTTCTGACCTTTCCTTATTCTCCCCCGTACTAATGGAACCGTACTGGCATGACAAAGTTGTTACTACATGGGTTAGTAGATTAATAGAATGTTAAAGATCGGCATAGATAACCTCTCCTTAAGGTAACAAAGCATGAGTGCCACATTTCATATTAGGGTTAATGGAGACCGGTGGAACTCTACGGGGAAAATCTGAAGCAATGACCCTTGATCGTGTTTGTTCCCCATGAGTTGGACAAGATCCATCCATGTTGTCTTCGAGTAGGATAGGTGAGTTTCCATGAACTTTAGAGCAATGAGAGGGCATGATCAGAAAAGTGAACCAAAAGAAGATATAAGAAAGAGTTCAAGACTTTAGACTCCATGGCACGAACGTAGAACAACAAGAAAGAAAAACCTTCCTACATGCCTCATAGTCTCCTTATAATAAGTGTGGCACACAAAACACCCATAAGATAGACTATACTTTACACGGCCTTGTGAACACCCCATGACACCAAAACCTAGGCTCTAATACCAAGTTGACATAACCCAAATCAAGGCCCTATTGTAATGGACATATCAAGTCCAATCGGGACAAAATACCACCCCCAAAACCCAATCCAACCAACCAGCATATACCCTAAGTTGGATGAATTCCTAGCATATAACAACAAATCCAATTAGAAGATATAATGACTTTGGGATCGGTCTACTTACTAGACTAACCCTATTAAGTCAATCCATCCAATAACCAACCTACCAAACCACAATAGGTAATCTAATGTACATGATATATAAATTATAACCATTCCATACCTATGTCCACAGTTGTATATATAAAGCCTCTAAACTAAAATTAAGAATACCTAGTTGGTACATTCCCCCGACCATAGCCAAAAACCAAAGTATAAGAGAAAACAGTGATATGTATAATAATCCATTACATGAAATGGATGGATTCCGAATAATGGAAGCACACCACTTTATTAAAACACCGATTGTTCCCAAATTCGATCAATAAACAGGAGGAGTAGTATGGTCAGTCCTGCATCATATGGGGATACATTAACCAGAAGACTTGTTAGCGGGTGAATACTAGCATGTACTCAAGATAAGGATAAAATAATGTGAACCTTTAAAACTAATCAAATAACCATATGCACATATTTACATACATATATATATATATAATCCATACCGAGAAAGGGAACCAGGTTTAGCATGAACTTTGAAATCATTAAATTAGGATGTGTAGCCTTGCCATTCAAAATTTACCCATAGGATATATGAGGCCAGTGCCACCTGCTGAAAGGGCCCCAATGCGTGTTTGTCGCATAAGCTGGAGAAAATATGAGATAACTAGTACATCTCCAAGAATATAAGTATGACATCATGCACATGGTCACCATGACCAAACCTCACACCAGCAATCATGATTTTCTAGCTTTGGTCTCCCCGGTACCTTCGCCTTTTATGGCTTGGCTATACATGCCGCTTTACGGCTCAAATTAAAATGATTCGCACACAACCAACCATTTTGTCAATTTCATACCAAAGGCACTTCATTGGTATCTCCATACCAACACTAAAATAGCAAGTATATACATTCCATTACCATTATCAATTAACTATTTACATAATTTTTGGGGCCCTATCCCATTGTCCTAAAAGGACACTCATTTACCCCAAGGTTTTGGGAATAGAGCCATTTTAATAAATTAAACCACTAAGGTTTCCATTTAAACATTTTCATAGCCAACAAGGCCATTACAAAACCATTTGAAATCCATTCATACTCATTAAGTCATTACCTTAGTTTAAAACACCATTTACATGTAACTAGTAATTTTCTTCAGATATTTTCTTAAACACCTTGTGGGCACACCTGTAAATAGACCTAAACTAAGGTAAAAAAATACTAAGATTAGGGTTAACCATGACCCATGTATTAAACCACAATAAAAAGCACCCACATATGCAAGCCATCACTAAAAATATGTGAAAAAATTATTTAAATCAAGAGTAAACAATATGCATCAAAACCCTCAACATTAGATTTCAAAACCACCATTTATAATTTAAAATCAATGTTAAAAACACATTAAAATATGCAATTAATTGGAACTAAAAATGAGGGAGTAGTACATGCCTTATACAAGAAGATTCATGCAAGAAAACTTGACTTTTGATCCCTTTGAAGAATACTTGTAGAAACCCTAGCCTCCAATCTTCAAGAGTGAGTTTGAGTGAATATTTGGAATATTTTATCCACAAAATGATTGTTATGAAAGGCCATAATAAGTTATATAGCATGGGTAGATTAGGGTTTTGTGGTGGAAATTGTCCAAAAAGTCCCAAGCTTAAAAGCTGAAAACTAACTCCCGAGAGGGTATGACTCACCCATACAAAACATACCCTAGGATAAGAGTAGTACCCTAACTCATAACCTATATACCTAATCATGGTACACTATACTAACCATCATATGACCACCTAGGTCTAAGTTACACCTTAGGGTATGAAAAGTACCCCTAAATCATACCTTGGACAGATTCATTAAGACTATAACTAAGACATCGTACGACTTGGCATCATACACCTCGTATGCTATCATACGACTAGTATGATACTTAGTCATATCTTGGAAGAACCTAACCCAAAACTCACTTCCTAACATACGATAGAGGCAACCCAAACCATATCCTTGGGTAGTACTATTACCCATTAGTTGTACCTTGCCTAAGAAGTCCAAAACCCAAGAAATTTTATAAGGGCCAAATTTTATGGTGTTTTACTAACACTGGCTGACAATAAAGATCCACAAGGCTGAGATGATATCCCGAAGGATTAGGGAGTCACCCTCTACTTGCAGGTACTCCTATGAGAATATGTCATCCCTCAACTGGCAGGAAAACTCTCAAACCTATGTTGGCTATGTGGTTCTGGAACTTAGGGATTTCTACTAAGGGTCACACCCTCTACTAGAAGGTAAGCCCCAATCCCTGGGTTCACTCGATGCTAAATCCTACTCCCAACTGAACTGACACTAGTACTAACTTAAGTTCATTTGGACATAACAACTTATAGTGCTCAACATAATCATAACGACTGAGTATAATGATAAGGTTCATGGTTTGACTAACTTATTACTTGAAAGGTCTGAAATGTGAGTAAACACATAGGTATCGAGTGTAAATTATTCACCAACACTGAATAACACCTTAAAATATGAAACATCATCTAAGACATTGGTAGTAAAACATAATTTGGGGAATCCAAAACAAAATGCGCTTGAATAACTGCTAACCTCATGAATTTCAACATGGAAATAAGTTAAGCTTAATAGAAAATCATGTTTACATGACTAAATACATGAATTTGACAACTTGACTTGGTATTGACCAAATATGACATGTAAGTTTGGAGTTTAAATCATATTGACTAATAATTCACATGAAAAAGCTAATATCATGATTTGAATGTAAACTAATGAGGAAACATATATAATTTCATGAATTTCACTGAATTAAATCATAAAAAAGAGTAAAAATTCATACTCTAGACAAAAAGAGGATTTTTGTGACTCAATGGGTTAAAGGAACACATTGATGAATACCCCCACATACCTTAATGGTTAAATTCTTGAAGAAGGCTTGAATTTGAAAACTTTAGCTCTTGAATCCTTTGGAGAATAATCTTGAATTCCTCATTCTAGGGAAGGGGTAGGGTTTCTTCCTGTGTTATTTTGATGATAATTGGCAAATAATGCCTTTTTGGGCTTTAATCCGTCACTTGGGTTCTTGGGGGAAGGCTAAAAAGACTAAAACTCCCCTTGGGCTATTAATTATGGATGTAGGAAACATATCCTCCACAGCACGGAGTCTAACAAGGGGCCTAAAGTCTGCGTCATGAAGCTAGTGTGGACCCTTACTATTTCTCACAAAAATTAACATAACTTTTTGCTCGAGTATCGGATTAAGGCAAACTTGGTATCGTTGGAAACCTCATTGAGTTATCTATAATTTGGTGGGTATTGAGATGCAAAATTTCATATATGTAATAATCTATACACGTTCGAATTGTACCCGTATATAATCAAATACCAAAATTTATCTGAATCAAAGGCTCTTAGCTCAACTTTACTCTAAGTGATTCCTATGAATATTTTTCACCTCAACAGGACTTCACACACTAGGATAATGGTCATGTCATATATATGAACATACAAATCATGGTATTCGAGCTTACACACAAAGAAACGATGGTTTAATTTCTAGCTCAAAAATGCGAGGTGTTACATTAAAGAATAGTAAAAGACTAATTTTCTCTTTTAAAAATGTAACTTATGTTTGAAAATAGGGCTTCACGGGTCATTGTATGATTCATACAATCAAACAAAGAAATGTGGTTTGACTTGTAAGTTCTAGGTTGATGTTGAACAAGTTCTTGAAAAGGCCATCTATGAGTAACTGTATGACTCATAGTTTTATACCACAAGTCATAAAAAGTCTCATGGTCTCTGGGAACTATTTTGGATGGTTTTTTCTCAAGGGCATCTATGATTTTTATTATGACTCATACCTCAATTTCATAACTCGTACAATGAATGGTGGTCCCTGGGGAATATTTTTATCACCCACTATAATGGTTCCACAAGTTAATAATACAACTTGTACTAAGTAAGTATGGAGCATAACATCACTCATAGGTACCTGGAGCCTTACTATTTAAGGGGTATAAAACCATAAGTCAACCAACGACTCATGATCTTATTTTACAACTCATACAATGAGCCATACTAGGCTGGGACATTAAACTTTCAAATGGTATATTGATCAAACACTTTGTTTCATCTTAGAAAAGTTTTAGGGTATTACATTAAATGATTATGTAATAGGTTGATGGATGATAGATGTCACATGTAGGTGACATAAAGAGCATCTATGCAGGTAGGGGAGTCATGTTATCTATAAATTGAGATTCTATCTCAGGTTTGTTGACTTATTTGACTATATAAATTGTTGATAGTTGTAGCATCAATAATAATTTGGATGTTCTTTACTGATTCTAATTCAGACACTGATGATTGAAATTTAGCCTATGGTTTGTCTGTCTTATCATGATTTCACTATCCTTTGTATTATTAATTATTCTGGACTTTTATTTATATCTCTAGTAAGGATTTTGATATAGTAAAGGATCCTGTATTTTGTTAGAATTTGTGTCTCATGTATGCATACATGGATATATAGGACGCAAAAGGACAAATCTCGGTAAAGGAGTCATCTATGATATTTTTTAGGATCCTAAGATAGCTTCTTGGATAATCTGCAACCCTATTAGATCTCTCTTATCCTTTGTCTTTGTTTTTTTTCTTGATTTTAGTTGTAATTAGTGGTGTATAGTATTATTTAGAGGCTTATATTAGCGACTTTCAGGTTTTAGAATTTGATAATTTTATTTCTTTAGGTTTCTGATCCTAATTTTATTGAAAGGAGTACTTTATGACTTTTATTAGTCATGAGTGATTAATTATAAATTTAGTTAATTTATTCAGTACCTTTATTCGCATTGACTTACCAATCAAAGGGTGAGATAGGTACCATCACTTCCAAAAACAATTGGGTCGTGAGAATATATGATAATAAACATAATTTATTTTTTCTTTCTTTCCCTTTGGCTTTTAGAGATACACATTAGTTACAAAATATTGGATAAACCTAAAAAGTAGATCTCAAGATGATCAAAACACAACATAGTTAACAAAGGAATGGAAATTTGATAATAAAATATTGTCACAACTTATTTTACGAATCATGATGACACCTAATTTAACCTCCCCCCTTCAGTAGGTAAGCCAAACCGTAACACGAAACTACACGTAATGGGTTAATTGGTAAAAAATAACATAAATGACTGAAATATGCAAGTAAATAAATTGCAAGCAATAAATCATAAGAACAACAACATAGCAGAAGAGAAATGAAGGAGTAATATCATCCCATGACCTAGTAAGGTTGGTACAAGAGCCTTTAATCCAAAAGAATACGAGTACTATAAAAGTCAATATACAACAGTATTGAAAATAGAAAGACCATCCAAAAACAAAAGATGTAGGAATGGTCAACTCTAGCTTCGATAGGTCACCCTATCTCCAAACTCTGACTAGCATAATCACAGCTTCAATGGCAGTAGCTAGTACTCGAATTTGTACCAAAAAGTTATAGAAGTGTAGTATAAGTACCAAAACCATGGGTACTTAGTAGGCATCATTGACGGACTAGGCTAAATCATAATATAAATACAATAAAATGTGAGATAAATAAGCTAAGTCAAGGGAAAAGAGAAAACCTAGAATAATGCTCTAAATACTAAAAGTAAACAACCAAAATAGATAATAACTAATAGAACACAACTACCTCTAAAATAACTTGGGCTCCCATAATACTAGAAGACACAAATAAAGTAATTAACACAATGTGGGCATCCATAAGACTGGGAGATACAACCAAGAAGAACCAACAACAATAAATATACCAACTATTCATAAAGTGAAACCATAACTGTGTATCTTTCCTTACTATAACGCAGACTCAAAACAGTTCCATAGCCATCATAAATACCCTCTCTACACTAGACTTGAATTGAAAATAATATCTTATATGTTGGAGTTTGAATTGAAGAATAATATCATAGATAATGGACTTGAACTGGAGAATATCATCATTGATGTCAGACTCAAACCTCTAATAAATATCATAATTTGTCTAACTTGAATCGGTCTTACAATCTCTCAAGTACCAATATAGGATAAATCATGGTGCACCAAATCCTCTTCTGGATTAAAAACATAAATAAGGTAACGAAGTATGCCTATTAGGTCTACGAGGAACTATATGGTAGGCCAAAGAGGCCTACTTGTAACCCCAATAATCCATTATATGGGAAATTCTACCCACGCTAGACTAGGGTGTCAAATACCATTACAAGGTACGAAATAAGACTCAATGCATTATAAGGTAATAATTTCACCTAAGAAAAAGGTAATTAAGTCAACTACACTTAGTTACGATTGTTTAATCGACTTAATAATCAAATTCACACTAAATATACCTTCACGTACTTATTCCCAACCCAAACTAGAACAATATCATAGTGATACTATAATTAGTCTCAATCTAGGAGATGTGTACCTAGCCTACCTAGGCGCCCAAAAAATCCTGATAAAATCCACTAAAGTGGTGATTTTGCCTTTCGTGGAGCTTCCATATGATGCCACTCTATCAAAATAGTAATCTATATATTAATACAAGAATAATGATATCCATATTGCATTATTATGCTTCGGGTCCAAAATCAAGTCAAAGTCCGATGTGGGGCCCACTTGAAGAATTGCACTTTTAAAATCGTCAACACATTCCTCTATGCTAAAGGATCATTTACCCTCAATAATGCATAAATTTTGAGCTCAAATGATACTAAAATCAACCAAACAATAATCTAGGGATTTGGGAATAAATCAACGAATTAACCTAAAGATATACATGGAAACATACAAGGATTTTGATGAGGCAATGATTATTCCGAGCTCATCCACACTCTTTGGGGTTGTTGTATTTTGAGGCTGATACACCAAATTATACCTCTCTTATGAGAGAGTAAGCTTTCACTGTCAAATATAGAACCCAACTGAGTTGGGTATCGAATCCCACAGGGAATACTGTGTTCACTAAGTATTGTTATTAGACTGTTGATCTAAGGTTCCTGAGTAAAAGGGGGTTTGGATGTATTAAAAATATTATTTCGTATTTTTATCATACAAGGTTCAGCTAATGAGAGTTAATTGTAACGCCCCGATTTGCTGAACCAGAACGCTACACGGTGCTCATGACCCCGAGGGACCACAAGCTAACCCATGACTGATATCTGTACTTGTATACGAAAAATTATGACATAATAATGTGGAATACATAAAAATGTAAGGCCATAAGGTTCAACTGAATAAAACCATGTGGGTGAAAATACCCAAAATAACTCAATCTGAAGGCTAAGTCTGAACGTAAATCTGAACATAAATTTGAAAGCCTCTAAACTATCTGAATAAGGAGTTGAAGGAACATGTCTCCAACTAACTCCATAAAACTGAACTGAAGAAATAAATAAATGTATCAAATCATATTGTCCTCGAATCAATGAGGACTCACTGTGTCTCTGCGACTGGAATGCTACCGCTACTGCTAGGCTGGAGCTCGTGTCTCGGAACCTATGGTGTAATATGAAAGGAAAGAACCATAGCTCAAATGCGTTAGTATAACTAGAGTACTGAGTATACGAGGAAGGTAGGATGAACATAAATGGTTTCATGCATGAACAATACTGACTGAATAATATGAACGTGGGAGTGCAAACACACATATATAGAAAGTGGGACCATGAATACGGGATAGCATGACCTATAAACTAATACATGGTTTACTGATAACTGTCATGACTGATACTGCAAACTGATAACATGTACGATTGTATTTGACAGTCCTTTACATACTGAAATCTGAAGAACGCCCTGAGTTCTTTTACTGAGACTGATACTAAAACTGTGGGAGGTAGTGTTTAACCGACATTCCCCATGTAAGCCGTTATGTCTAAGATGGGGTCCAATCTCTGCCCCAACTTGAGGGGTGTCAATACCGTGCCACGGGTAAGGACAACTTGTGAGTGACCCTGATCTGGCAGGTACTCAATGAGATCGGTTGGAACCCTAAACTGATAGGTTAAACCACCTCATCAACCCTAATCTAACAGGTTAAGATGTCTCAACCTACGGTGGCTATGTAGTTCTGGAACACAAGGATGACTACTAAGAATCACACCCTGAACTGGCGGGTGAGTTCCCATCCTTTGGTTCACTCAGTGCTAACCTCTACTCCCATCTGAAGGGACTGGACATGAATAACTAACTATACATGAATTAATCATACTGAATTCCATTGACTGGCGGAATGTTACTGATATCTAACAACAAAATGAGATCATGAGGTTTTCCTGAGTCACATGACTGACTGAAGTCTATGGAATCATAGCTTTAGTTCGGATATCGTGAAACATGACATGGATCTAGGCACACAGCTATAGTTTTTGGGTACAAGTACCCCCAGGACTCGATGGAAGGAAACTGACACACATGAATGACTTGATCATAAGAGTAGAGTCCACAATTCACAATATCATAAGTAAGGATTTCATAATAAGAATAATTCTCAACAAACTATCACATGATCGGGAATGCACACAACATTTATATACTTGCATGGCTTCAATTACATGGTCATTCCATATCACAAAAATATCATGAGCATCTCATACAACATCTTCAATTCAAAACAATAGCATGGGGATCACGTTGAACATAAACTTAGAACATGGAATAGTCATTTAGGACTTATTATGTCATAAAAGCATGATTTCTATTCTCTTAGGTATTTTCACAAACACCTTACATGTACATCTTAGGCATAGGTGGATTCATTAAGATTACAAATATTCAACCACCAACTTTACATATTTATACATTAAATAGAACCATATCCGCACACAAAACATACAAAGATCCCATCTTAGGCATCATCAAACTCCAACCACATGAACATCAACCACCAACAACATAAACATCATAATACCTAATTTAGAAGATTTTTATTGAGCTTCATGGACCAAAGAAGTCCATGAATCAACTCACGCATACCTTAGAAGGAAGATTCTTGATGATTGACGAAGGAATTTCCTTAAAATCGGATCTTCAAGCTTAATTATGCAACCCTAGTTGTTTTTGTCTTTTAGTTCTCTTGGATGATGAGCTTTGAAATGATAATAGGGTTGTAATATGTTTAGAAGCTATATATTTTGTAGGGTTAAGTTTAGGGACGTGTAAGGAGTGTTAAAAGACTTAATTACCCGCAAAATAACTCAAAACGGAGTGTTTTTGGCACTTGAAACTGATTACGCGGTGGCCAAGTAATTTCACAAGCTAGGTTGGGTGGCGCCTAACCAATCGCCTAAGTTTGGTTGGGAGGCTCCTAACCAATCGCCTATCCTTACTGTCTCTCAAGAAAATGGGCATAACTTTTCGCTCGGGTATTTGATTAAGGCAAAATTAGTATCGTTGGAAAGATAATTTGATTCTCCATAATTTGGTTGGTCTAAATCAGAAAAAATACCACATTAACATCAATTTATACTATTTCAAATATGACCCTTACAAAATCGAACACTAAAAGTTGATGGATTCAAAAACTCTTAGCTTGCATCACTCTAAGCGACTCATATGAGCATGCTTAAGACATCGCAAGCTATCCTATCGCTAGGGTATTCATTGTAAGTCATGCACTAAAATGATACTCACATGATAGGAGGTTTCATACATAGGAAAACTTATTCACTTCCTAGCTTAGAAACATGCAGGGTATTACAATATCTCCCCCTTGGGAACATTCATCCTCGAATGAGAATTTACTGAGAAGGGATACAAGACAACAGAACCTGAACTGAACATGAAGAACTGAAACTTGATCTCATGACTGACATGCTAAACATACTGAACTCGTTCATATCTGATGCATGGACAACTGATACATGAATGCATGACTGATTATGCAATGGTTAATAGGTACCAAGTTTATACTGGAAACATGAACATGAAACTAAATAAGCTTAAGGAGAACTGTTACCTTGATCTTGATCTGAATTGGTGGGGAAGAGGTGAGGATACTTGGTACGCCTATCTTCTTCTTCTTCCCAAGTAGCTCCCTCATGAGACTGATTTTGCCAAAAAACCTTGACTAGAGGGACTTCTTTGTTCCTCAATCTTCGAGTCTGATAATCTAAGATTTTGACTCGAATATCTTAATACGAGAGGTTGTTCTGAATGTCGATGCTCTGAATAGGGACAACAACAGCTGGGTCACCTATGCACTTCTTGAGCAGAGAGACATAGAAGACTGGATGGAATGAGTCTAGATCTGAAGGCAACTCAAGCTCATAAGCTACCTTACCGAAGTGACAGAGAATTCTGAAGGGACCGAAATACCAGAGATTGAGTTTCCCTTTCTTACTGAACCTCTTCACTCACTTCATGGGAGAGGTCTTAAGATAGACATAGTCATTGACCTCGAACTCGAGATCCTTTCTACGAACATCTGCATAGGACTTCTGTCGGCTCTGAGCAGCCCGGAGTCTCTCTCTGATCAACTGAACTTTCTCTAAAGCGTCGAATACTAAGTCAGGACCTATTACTGAGGCCTCACTAAATTCGAACCAACCAATCAAAGATCTACATCTCCTACCATAGAGAGCTTTGAATGGAGCCATCTGAATACTAAAATGATAGCTATTGTTGTATGCAAACTCAATTAAAGGCAAGTTGTCATCCCAAATTCCCTTGAAGTCAATTGCACACGCCCTTAGCATATCTTCAAGAGTATGAATAGTCCTCTCTTCTTGACCATCTGTCTGAGGATGAAACGCTGTGCTGAGATGGACTTGGGTACCGAGACCCTTTAAGAATGCTTTCCAAAAGTGAGAGGTGAACTGGGTACCTCTGTCTGAGATGATCGATAGTGGAACACCATGTAACCTGACTAACTCCTTGATATAGATTTTGGCATAATCCTCGAAGGAATAAGAAGTATGAACAGGAAGGAAATTAGCTGACTTGGTCATTCTATCTATAATGACCCAGACTGAATCATGCTGATGACGAGTTCTAGGCAAACCCATCATGAAGTCCATGTTTACTTATTCCCACTTCTAAGTAGGAATGGTGAACTCTTTCATGGAACCACTAGGTTTCTGATGCTCTATCTTAACCTGCTGACATGTAAAGCACTTAGCCATAAACTCTACAACATCTCTCTTCATCCCACTCCACCAATAGATCTCCCACATGCCGCGGTACATCTTAGTGGACCCTGGATGAATAGAGTATCGCGCACCATGCGCTTCTACAAGAATTCGCTGCCTCAATTCATCTATACCTGGAACACATAGACGACCCTGACAACGAAGAACACCATCTCCCCCTTGGAAGAAAACCTCAACTTTCTAATTCTGAACTGACTCTTTGAGCTTGACAAGGCTATGATCCCTTTCTTGTTTCTCTTTCACCACGGAAACTAGAGATGACTCTAAACTACTATGAATACATACACCACCCTCTGAAGAATCGACTAAGCGAACGCCTAGTCTAGCAAGCTGATGGATCTCCTGAGCCATCTTTTTCTTTCTACCCTCAATGTGGGAAATACTACCCATGGAGAGTCTACTGAGAGCGTCGTCCATAACATTGGCCCTACCCGGATGATAAAGAACACTCATGTCGTAATCCTTCAAGAGCTCTAACCACCTTCTCTGACGAAGATTGAGATCTTTCTGGGAAAAGACATACTGGAGGCTTTTATGGTCTATGAAGACATCTATATGAACTCCATAGAGATAATGCCTCCAAACCTTCAAGGCAAAAACTACCGCTGCTAAATCAAGATCATAAGTAGGATAATTCTTCTCATGTGGCTTTAACTGTTTGGAGGCGTAGGCTATGACCTTACCATGCTGCATGAGGACACAACCTAAACCCACTCTTGATGCATCACAATAGACTACAAAACCGTCTAAACCATCTGGAATAGCTAGAACTAGAGTTTAGGTGAGTTAAGTCTTCAACTCTTGAAAGCTCTTCTCGCATGAATCTAACCACTGAAACTTAATCTTCTTCTGAGTCAATCTGGACATGGGAGATGCAACAAAAGAAAATCCCTCAACAAACCGCCCGTAATAGCCAGCCAAACCCAAGAAACTCCTGATATCTGATGGAGATACGAGTCTGGGCCAGTTTCTTACTGCCTCGGTTTTCTGAGGATCTAGTCTAATTCCATAACCAGAAACAATATGGCCAAGGAATGTTACTGATCTTAGTCAAAATTCGCACTTTCTGAACTTAGCGAATAACTAGTGATCCTTAAGAGTCTGAAGAACAATCCTGACATAGTCTGCATGATCACGCTCTATGCGAGAATAGACCATAATATCATCTATAAAGACTATGACAAACATGTCCAAGTACTGCTTGAACACACGGTTCATCAAATCCATGAAAGCTGCAGGGGCATTGGTAAGACCAAATGATATGACTAAAAATTTGAAGTGACCATACCGAGTACGGAAAGTTGTCTTCGGAATGTCACATTCTCTAACTTTGAGCTGATGATAGCCTGATTTGAGGTCTATCTTGGAGAAGTAACTGGCACCCTGAAGTTGGTCGAATAGATCATCAATCCTGGGAAGAGGATATCTGTTCTTGACTGTGACCTTATTGAGTTGACGATAATCAATACACATCCTAAGAGAACCGTCTTTCTTGCGCATGAATAATACTGGCGCACCCCATGCAGAACTACTGGGTCTGATGAATCCCTTATCTAAGAGATCCTTCAATTGATCTTTCAGTTCCTTGAGTTCTTCTAGTGCCATTCTGTATGGCAGAATAGAAATAGGTTGAGTATCCGGAAGAAGTTCTATACCGAAGTCTATTTCCCTTTCAGGAGGAATGCCTAGAAGATCTTTGGGAAAGACATCTGAGTATTCATTAACAATAGGGACTATTTCGAGACTGGGAGATTCAGAACTGGAATCTTTAACATGCACGAGATAATACACACACCCCTTAGAAATCATTTTCCTTTCCCGAAGGTAGGAAATAAGTTGACCCCTGAACGCTGAAATGCTACCCTTCCACTCTAGGACGGGCTCATTCAGGAACTAAAACTAAACTATCCTATTTCTGCAGTCGACTGTGGCATAGAAGAAATGAATCCAATCCATGCCGAGAATGACATCAAAATCAGTTATCTCTAACTCAACTAAATCTGTTGACGTTGATTTCTGAGATATCATAACCGGGCAATTCCTGTATACCCACCGGGCAGTGATGGTTTTACCCGCTGGGGTAGAGACTGAAAAAGGCTCTGCTAGAATTTAGGGACTGATTCTGAAATCACCTGCTATGTATGGAGTAACAAAATACAAGGATGCACCCTGGTCAAGAAAAGCATAAACATAAACACTGAAAATCTATAACGTACCAGTAATGGCATCAGGAGAATTTTCTTGATCCTGCCGGGACTGAAGAACATAGAGTTTGTTTGGGCGTTGCCTACTGGTAGCACTGGAAATGGCACCCTGCTGGTTCGGGCGACCGGACTGAGCTGTAGAATGATTTTGCTGATCCTGAAGACTTGGCTGCGAATACTCCCTAATCCTGTGGCCTAGCTTGCCACAACCAAAATAGACATCATTACCGGATCTGCAAATTCCCTTATGGTTCTTACCACAAGTCTAACAAAGGGAATTCGTTCGGGCACTGCTAACACTGCCCTGAGATTTAGAGCCTGGTGCTTTATCTCTGTTGCCATCTCTGAACTTCGGCACTGGAGCGCTGGCAGTGGGAGGGGCTGGAATAGCTGACTTAGAGAGAAACTATGAACGGTTTCCTCCATCTAATTTGGGGTGAGCAAAGTTGAAGTTACTTGACCTTTCTCTCTTGTTCTACCTCTCCCTAGTCTTAAACTTATGCTCTTCTACTTGTTGGGCATATGTCATGAGTCTGGCTAAGGTCATATCACAGATCAGCATCGCAGACCTACACTCATTTACCATGTTATCATTGACCCCTGACACGAACTTGCTCATCTTAGCCTTATTGTCTACAACCACATGAGGAGCATACCTGGCTAGCTGAGTAAATCTGAGAGAATACTCCCTAACCATCATATTCCACTACCTGAGGTTGATGAACTCAAGAACTTAGGCATCCTTCAGCTCTTAGGGAAAAAATCTGTCTAAGAAGGCCGTGACAAATTCCTCCCCCTCGATAGGGCCTGCATCATCTAACCTCTCAGACTTTCACTGTTTGTACCAATCATGAGCAATAACCTGTAACTGGTAGGCGGCTAACTCGGCACTGTCAATAAAAGTAACACCCATGATGTCAATGACCTTCTGGACTTGGTCAATGAACTCCTGAGGGTCCTCATCAGACTTACACCCATGGAAAGATGCACGGTTCATCCGGGTGAAGTCCCGAACCCTAGCTGCTTTGGGATTGGCCGCTGGATTGGCTGGAATGACTGGTGGCCGTTCATTCTGTGCAGCCACAGACTGAGAAAGTGTGGTAAATGTGGCTCTAAACTCTTCATGGGAAATATGTTCGCCCAAAGGATCTTCGGGCTGAGGAGCCGGCTGGTTTCTTCTCTTTGGGGCCATGGTTTGAAATAAGAGAAGAATGGATTAGACTGAGAGTTTAACTTGTGATTATGCTCACTAGCATGATATGAATACTGAAGAAAGGGGATTGTTCCTAAAATATCTTATATCCTCCTGTACATAAATGTGGCGTGCAACATACCTATGTACAAGACTCTACTAGATGCAGCTTTCAGACTTCCTAGGACTCTAATGAACCTGGCTTTGATACCAAGTTTGTAACGCCCCGATTTGCTGAACCGAAATGCTACACGATGCTCATGACCTCGAGGGACCACAAGCTAACCCATGACTGATATCTATACTTATATACTGCAAATTATGACATAATAATACGTAATACATAAAACTGTAAGGCCATAAAGTTCAACTGAATAAAACCATGTGGGTGAAAATACCCAAAATAACTCAATCTAAAGGCTAAGTCTGAACGTAAATCTGAACATAAATCTGAAAGCCTCTAAACTATCTGAATAAGGAGTTGAAGGAACATGTCTCCAACTAACTCCATAAAACTAAACTGGAGAATTAAATAAATGTATCAAATCATATTGTCCTCGAATTACTGAGGACTCACTGTATCTCTGCGATTGGAATCTTACCACTACTACTGGGCTGGAGCTCGTGTCTCGGAAGCTATGGTGTAACATGAAAAGAAAGCACCATATTGCAAATGCGTCAGTACAACTGGAGTACTGAGTATACGAGGAAGGTAGGCTGAACATAAGGGGTTTCATGCATGAAACACACTGACTGACTATTATGAACATGGGAATGCAAACACACATATATAGAAACTCGGATCATGAATACATGATAGCATGACCTATTAGCTAATACATGGTTTACTAATAATTGTCATGACAGATACTGCAAACTGATAACATGGACGACTGTATCTAAAAGTCCTGTATATACTAAAATCTGAAAAACTCCCTGAGTTTTTTTACTTAGACTGATACTGAAACTGTGGGAGGTACTGTTTAATCTATATGCCCCATGTATGCCGTTATGGCTAAGCTGGGGTCCAATTTCTGCCGCGACTGGAGGGGTGTCAATACCGTGCCACGGGTAAGGACAGCTTGTGAGTGACCCTTATTTGGCAGGTACTCAATAAGAATGGTGGGAACCCTAAACTGATAGGTTAAACCACCTCATCAACCTAATCTGATAGGTTAAGATGTCTCAACCTACGCTGGCTACGTAGTTCTGGAAAACAAGGATGACTACTAAGAATCACACCCTGAACTGGCGGGTGAGTTCCTATCCTTGGGTTCACTCGGTGCTAACCTCTACTCCTATCTGGAGGGACTAGACATGAATAACTGACTATATATGACTTAATCTCACTGAATTCCATTGACTGGCAGAATATTACTGATATCTGACAACTGACTGAGATCATGAGATTTTCTTGAGTCACATGACTAACTGAAGTCTATGGAATCATATCTTGAGTTTGGATATCGTAAAACATGACATGGCTCTAGGCACACAGCTATAGTTTTCGGGTACAAGTACCCCCAGGACTCGATGGAAGGAAACTGACACACATGACTGACTTGATCATAAGAGTAGAGTCCATAATTCACAATATCATAAGTAAGGATTTCATAATAAGAATAATTCTCAACAAACTATCACATGATCGGGAATGCACACCACATTTATATACTTGCATGGCTTCAATAACATGGTCATTCCATATCACAACAATAGCATGAGCATCTCATACAACATCTTCAATTCAAGACAATATCATGGGGATCATGTTGAACATAAACTTAGAACATGGAATAGTCATTTAGGACTTATTATGTCATAAAAGCATGATTTCTATTCCCTTAGGTATTTTCAAAAACACCTTACATGTAAATCTTAGGCATAGGTGGATTCATCAAGATTACAAATATTCAACCACCAACTTCACATATTTATACATTAAATAGCACCATATTCTCACATAAAACATACAAAGATCCCATCTTAGGCATCATCAAACTCCAACCACCAACAATATAAACATCATAATACCTAATTTAGAAGATTGTTCTTGAGCTTCATGGACAAAAGGAGTCCATGAATCAACTCACGCATACCTTAGAAGGAAGATTTTTGATGATTGACGGAGGAATTTCCTTGAAATTGGATCTTCAAGATTAATTATGCAACCCTAGTTGTTTTTCTCTTTTAGTGATCTTGGATGATGAGCTTTGAGATGATAATAGGGTTGTAATATGTTTAGAAGTTATATATTTCATAGGGTTAAGTTTAGGGACGTGTAAGGAGTGTTAAAAGACTTAATTAACCTCAAAATAACTCAAAACGGAGTGTTTTTGGCACTTGGAACTGACTTAGGCGGCGCCCAAGTAATTGAACAATCTAGGTTGGGCGGTGCCTAACCAATCGCCTAAGTTTGGTTGGGCGGCGCCAAACCAATCGCCTATCCTTACTGTCTCTCACAAAAATGGGCATAACTTTTTGCTCGGGTATTGGATTAAGGAGAAATTGGTATCGTTGGAAAGCCAATTCGACTCTCTATAATTTGGTGGGTCTAAATCAGACAAAATACCACATTAACATAGAGTTATACTCATTAAAATATGACCCTTACAAAATCAAACACAAAAACTTGATAGATTCAAAAACTCTTATCTTGCATCACTCTAAGCGACTCATATGAGCATGCTCAAGACATCGCAAGCTATCCTATCACTAGGGTATTCATTGTTAGTCATGCCGTAAAATGCTACTCATAGTATAGGAGGTTTCATACGTAGGAAAACTTATTCACTTCCTAGCTTAGAAACATATGGGGTATTACATTAATGTAGTTGTAATTTCAATAAAAATAAATTAACTCAAGTTATGCTCACCAAGATGTTCAAACAGTTAGGGTTGTGAATTTGTACTCGAATTCTAACTTATGTATTCAATTGCAAGAATTATTGAATTCTAAGAATTACTCATGTGTTTCCCAACCTAATGAGTGTTTCACCCTTTACTTCTATCGAACTGAAAGGATTCAAGCATTATTCAATAACACTCTCATGAGGGTTGATCTTGTTAAGGCATCAACCCGTTAACCCAAAGGGTAAACCTATAGAGTTTATGTGAATTACTTCTTTTCCCAGCATCCACTATCTTGTCAGAAAAATGGTGTTCATGGGCTCACTTCTCAAGTTTTCAACCAAGATATGTCACTATAATGAAGAAAGATTTATGCAATTTCATTAGATGTTAGAAATGAAACTGATTCACAACCCCAAAATAGTTCTCTACATCAAGGCTCCCATAACACTAGTTATAGGATTTTAGCTACTCATCTCCATGTAAGAAATCAAAGATATATTGATGTTTATAAATGGCTTCAAGAGAGTACTTACAAAAATCACATTATTGTTCTTCTTAATCTTTAATGGAAAATATAAAAACTAATAATAAGATCTTAATCTCTAGATTCAAATCTCAATAAAAAGTGTTACACAGTTCTCAATAGAGGAGAAAGTATGAAACTAATGACAAAAGATGTGGAATAAACCCTAATTCTTGGTATTTATATGATTCTAGGACTGGGGTTTTCAGATTCAAACTTGGATTTTTCACTTCATGGACGATGGGTCAAGCAATGGTCCATCACATGGCCGATTGTTCGTCACCTGAACCATTGCGGACCTCTAGTGTTTCTTCCTCTTATTTTATAGCGATGGTTTAGGGCGAAGGTTCATGGCAATACCGACGGTCCATTTCTTGAACCGTTGTATGACTTCCAGTGATAATCCATTCTACTTCTTGGCGACAGTTTAAAATGATGGTTCATCATAAAGTCGACGATCCATCGACTGGACCAATGCAGGTTATCCAGAGTCTATGACTTCTATTTTTGTCGATGGTTTAGGTCAACGTTTTGTTGCAAAGTCGACGGTCCATCGCCTATGTTGTCGATGCTCATTTTTTCTTTGTTTATCTTAGATTGTCCAAGTTATCCTTTACTCTCAGTTCTTATCCTGAAAACACTAAAATACCCGATTAAATACAATAATGGTTGCTTGAAAACACAAAATTATCCTAAGAAGAAGTCCTAAAATATTCTGTCAAGAGCCGAAACATCAACACCCTCAACTTAAGTCAATTGCTTATCCTCAAGCAAATCAACACCAAGATGCATATACGAACGACATCATGACGGGCACTCAACATTCATATCAACACAGCTGTACAATTATTCAACTGACCAATCGGCTAAGTGCTGTAACACATAAGGATCTACAACTGGCATCAACTACTACTAAGCATATTTATAGCCACAAATACAATACCGCAAAGGAATTAGCAGTCTAAGGATAACTGCCATTCCCTTACAGCCAATGAAGTCCACCTCTCATTATATATAATCAAGTTGTGGACAAAACTACTACTCTCGCTCTCAGAACAGAAGTTGTAAACATAGTGCACACCCACAGGCTTTCCCTTATCATCTAATACTTTATTATAACTGATTTGCCAAGATCAAGAAGGACGTTTAAGGATCAGTTATGAGGTTTTAGGCTCGGTGAGGATATATCTTTAGAGAGAGGATATCCAGAGTCTATGACTTCTATTTTTTGTCGACGATTTAGGTCAACGTTTCATTCCAAAGTCGACGGTCCATCGACTATGTCGTCGATGCTCATTTTTTCTTTGTTTAGCTCAGATTGTCCAAGTTATCCTTTACTCTCAGTTCTTATCCTGAAAACACTACAATACTCTATTAAATGCAATAATAGTTTCTTGAAAACACACAATTAGCCTAAGAAGAAGGTCTAAAATATTCTGTCAAAAGCCGGAACATCAACACCCTCAACTTAAGGCAATTGCTTGTCCTCAAGCAACTCAACACCAAGATGCATAGACGAACGACATCATGATGGGTACTCAACATTCATATCAACATAGCTATACAATTATTCAACTAACCAATCATCTAAGTGCTCTAACACATAAGGATCTACAATTGGCATCAACTACTACTAAGCATATTTATAGCCACATATACAATACCCCAAAGGAATTAGCAGTCTAAGGATAACTGTCGCGCCCTTACAGCCAACAAAGTCCACCTCTCATTATATATAATCAAGTTATGGACAAAACTACTACTCTCTCTCTCAAAACAGAAGTTGCAAAGATAGTGCACACCCATAGGCTTTCCCCTATCATCTAATGCTTTTTTATAACTGATTTACCAAGATCAAGCAGCACTTTTTAGGATCAGTAATGAGGTTTTAGGCTTGGTGAGGATATATCTTTAGATAAAAGTGACTTGAATACAAGAGGATCTCACTCTCTTCGCCCTTCTAGATAGCTACTCGCCAAGATTATAACTTTATTCAATCATTTCAGATCCATCCTAGAACAACATTATTATTCTTTTTTAATCAGCATCAACCACCCTCAACTTATGCTGATGCTATCAGTTGAGTTGCACAATATCTACTTAGAAATCTAACTACACCAAGACCAGATACTCACTCATAATTTAACTTGAGTCAACCTCCTATGTTGCCAATAAGTCAGCAATAGCCACCCTCAACTTAGGCAATTTGCCTAAGTTAAAGTGTACAATGTCCAATATCGGACCAGGGGCAACTCTAAATGCTAAAATTTACTAGAGATTGAATCACTATTTATTTGGGTAGAATAAACATTAACAAGGCTCTACAGGGTTGCAATGGAAAACAAAAAACCAAAATTTTTGGTGGGTCATTATTTTGGTTAAATGGATTAACAAATAAGGAGGCCTACTATCCTGTCCTATTGAGACAGAAACAAAACAACAGCAAATGACCTGAGCAAGTTCTAGGTGTAGAATCTATGTAAGAACTACACAAAAACTCACACACACAAGAAGTACGTCAAATCCTATTCTACTAACTCTTGGGGTTCGTAACATATGGTTATAATTAGTTACATTCGCATGCCAATTTCAGAATCACAGATGGTCACACAACACTTTTACCAATAGGAAAAAGATAATTAATTATTTAACATATGTACACAAATACTTTGCCACAGTCACTTATCATTTACATATACAAACTGATGCTAGCATAAACGTCACTTTTATTTTATGTAATAGCACTACCAATAGAACATGACTTAAGAATAAGAAACTTCAAACCTACAGTTAATCCTCGACAATAAATGAAAATGCAAAAAATTAATAACAACCTAGATATGCCGATTCTCCTAGATAACACATGGGAGGAAAAGAATATCGGCAACACAACCTCCCATGTACAAACACATCCCGCCCCCAGTTTTATGTGTTCTGGACTTTGTTGCAATGATTACCATGATGGTATGTCGAGATTGCGATGGTCCGTCGGGTAATTCGTCGGTCACTTAAAACTCCTATTGCTTCTGTTTTCCCTGCATTGTTATACCTGCACACTTCCATAAACCCTTCAGCTTGCCCAAATTAACAAAACAAACAACAAAATAACTTAAATTAATGCTAAACAACAACACAATGTGGGTTGCCTCCCACTAGCGCCTGATTTATCATCGCAGCATGTCTTAGTTATTTTAATTACTCAGACTTTATCGAGATAAAAAGTAGCAATAATTTTTATAGAGTCTTTTGGACCGATATAAAGTTTTACACTTTGCCTGCTGACTTTGAAGACACTTCCATATTTATTTTCAAATTAGACTACTCTAGATGAGTAGACTTGACTAAATTTAAATGGGCCTAACCACTTGAACTTAAGTTTACCTGGGAACAGTTTGAGTCTGGAATTGTACAGAAGCACCCAATCACCTTTCTGGAACTCTCGTTCTTCAATCCTTCGATCATGATACTTCTTTATCTTCTCCTTTTATAGGTCTACCCTTTTATAAGCATTGAGACAGAACTCATCCATCTCATTCAGCTATCTTAATCTCAATTCCATTGCTTTCTTCCAGTCTAAATTCAACTTCCTAAGTGCCCAGAATGCTTTATGCTCCAACTCAACTGGTAAGTGACATATCTTTCAATAAACTAATTAGTACGGTGACATGCCAATAGTCCTTTTAAAGGTTGTCCTATATACCCAAAGAGCAACATTAAGCTTTTGAGACCAGTCTTGCCTACTGGCATTTACGGTTTTGGCAAGGATGGCTTTGATCTCTCTATTCGAAAACTCCACTTGCCCACTGGTTTGTGGGTGGTATGGAGTTGCCACCTTAAGTTGCTTTATCCCATATTTAGACATTGCAGCTCGGAATACTCGATTTCAAAAGTGAGATCCACTATCACTTATGATGGTGCGTGGCACCCCAAATCGAGAAAAGATATTCCTCTTAAGGAATGCAACGACTCTTTTCCTTTCATTGTTAGCCAAATCAACGGCTTCAACCCATTTCAAAATATAATCAATAGCAACTAGAATATATTTCATCCCATAAGAGCTCACAAATAGACCTATAAAGTTAATGCCCCATACATCGAATAATTTAACCTCTAACATTTTTGACATGGGCATCTCATGGTGTTTAGAGATTAACCCTTTTCTCTGAAACTGGTCACACCTTTTCACAAATTCATATGCATCCTTGAACACGGTTGGATAATAATATCCATACTATAATACTTTCCTTGTCGTATGATCGCCAGTATGGTGACCCCCGACTGGTGAAGCATGACAAGCTTCCAAATTATTCAACACATCAACTTCTGGGACACATCTTTTGATTATATTATTAGTGCACCTCCTGAATAGGTATGGCTCATCCAAGAAGTAACTTTTGGCATCATGAAGGAATTTCTTTCTCTGATGAAAGGAAGGATTTTCAGGAATCCATTCGCTTACCATGTAGTTTGCAAAATCATCGTACCAAGGTATTTTCCCCATAACAATAGCTAAAAGTTCCTCATTCGAAAATGCATCATTGAACTCAATTTTATCTCTAACTGCTTGCTCACCTTCCAGCCTAAACAGACGATCTGCAACTTGGTTTTCACAACCCTTCTTATCTTTGACTTCAAAATCAAATTCTTGCAGTAGCAACACCCATCTAATCAACCTTGGTTTCACATATTTTTTTCCATCAAATACCTCAAGGCTGTGGGGTCAGTGTGGACCACCACCTTAGTTCCTAGAAAGTAAGCTCTGAACTTCTTAAAGGCATAGAATACTGTAAGAAGTTCCTATTTTATGATGGTGTAGTTCTTTTGAGCTCCATTCAGTGTTTTGCTCCTATTTTATGATGGTGTAGTTCTTTTGAGCTCCATTCAGTGCTTTGCTGGCAAAGTAAACTGGATGAAATAATTTGTCCTTCTATTTCCCCAGCACCGCTCCAAGGTAAACACCGCTTGCATTACATATTATCTCAAACGGCTTTGACCAATTTGGTGCAATAATGATAGGGGCCTCAACCAGCTTCCTCTTAAGGCATTCGAACTCCTTAATGCATTCACCATAAAAAAAGAACTTTGTTTCCTTCTCCAAAAGTTTGCAAAGTGGATTTGCAATTTTAGAGAAGTCTTTTAAAAACCTCCGGTAAAAACCAGCATGCCCAAGGAAACTACGCACTTCTTTCACTAAGATGGGAGGTGGCAACTTCTCAATAACCTCTACTTTGGCTCAATCGACCTCTATCCCTTTTGCTGAAATTTTTTACCCGAGAACAATGCCCTCCTTCACCATGAAGTGGCATTTATCCCAATTAAGCACAAGATTGAATTCCGCACGCCTCTGCAAAGCCCTACTCAGGTTCTCCAAACACAGATCAAATGAATCTCCAACCATAGAAAAATCATCCATGAGCACCTCCAAGGTGTCCTCAACCATATCTGAGAAAATAGACATCACACACCGTTGAAAGGTAGCGGGTGCATGGAATAACCCAAATGGCATCCGCTTGAATGCAAAAGTGTCATACGGACATGTGAATGTAGTTTTCTCGTGATCTTCAGGAGCAATACAGATCTAATTGTAGCCATAGTAACCATCCAAGAAATAATGACATCCCCTTCCCACCAAGTAGTCAATTATTTAATCCATAAATGGCATAGGGAAATGGTCTTTGAATGTCTATGAGTTTAGTTTTCGATAGTCCATGCAAAACCTCCACCCAGTCACGAGCCTGAGGGGAATTAACTCATTCTTTTCATTTCCAACAATAGGCATGCCCCCTTTTTTGGGCACACATTGAACTGGGCTTACCTATTTACTGTCGGAAATAGGGTAAACCACTCCTGCGTCCAGCCAGTTAATAATTTCCTTCTTAACCACCTCTTACATCGATGGGTTAAGACATCATTGGTGCTTGATGGTAGGAGTACAGTCTTCCTCAAGTTGTATCTTATGAGTATAAATACAAGGGGGAATACCAAAAATATCTGCAATAGTCCAGCCTATTGCTTTTTTATACCTCTAAAGCACTGAAATAAGTGCTTTCACCTACTGTTTTCCTAAATCCGATGCAACAATCACTGGTAGTTTATTTCCGCTAACCAAAAACATATACCAATGATAGGATGGATGTTTCTTCAATTCTAACACCGATGGCTCTTCAATGGATGGCTTAGCCGATTGTGTTGGGTGATTTTTAAGATCAAGATCTAGATTCTTAAGAGCATAAGAATAATATCCCATCCCTGTCAATGTACAAATTGTTTCCTCATACTCCTCAATGCCTTCACAATCAAAATTCATCAGTACTGCAGTAAGAGGTTAGACAACAAATTTCTCTTCTATTGGGATGTCCTGCTCATCCTCATAATATACATCAACAATTGAGAAAACACTTATTTCTTTATGTTTCTTCATTTATTGGCATACATCAAAGTGGAAATCTTCATCATTCAACCTAAACAAGAGCTCATTAGCTCTCAAATCAATAAGCACACTTCTGGTTGCAAGGAAAGGTCAACCCAAGATTATGGGCACCTCAAAGTCCACCTCAAAATGAAGAATTATGAAATCAGCAGGGAATATAAAGCTAGCCACCTTCACCAACACATCATACCAACTACTAACAGGTTATTTTACAGACCTATCTTCCATCATAATTCGCATATTTGTAGGTGTAGGGTCTCCCAAACCTAACTTCTTGTAAACAGCTAGCGGCATCAGATTGATACTAGCTCCTAGATCACATAAGGCTTTAGCGAATTCCAGCGACCCAATCGTACAAGTAATAGTGAATGCTCCTGGGTCTACCTTCTTCTGCACCAAGGACCTTATAGTAATAGCACTACAATAATAGAGATTAACCACCGGTTCATAGTTTACTACTATTTTCTTTCTCATAAGATCCTTCATAAATTAAGCATAACCTGGCATCTGCTCAAGTGCCTCTACAAAAGGCACATTCACTGTCAGTTGTTTCAACATAATCATGAATTTACTAAATTTTATGTCATCATCCTTTTTCTTCAGTCTATGGGGAAAGGGAGGTGATAGTTTTGGGAGAGTAATCACCACTACTTCCTTTTCCTTTCTTTTCCCTTTTTATAACTCATCAACGTGTTGATGAGTAGAAGGGATATCAATGTTATCCAGCTTCTCATACTCTACTGGGCTACCTTCTTCAAGCTCAACATCTTCTTCGATCACATTTTCATTCCTAGGTTTTCCTACAAAAGGGCCTGATAAAACCTTACAACTTCGTGTGGTAATAGCCATATAAGAGCCATCATTCCAAGGATTCTGAATGGTATCACTTGGCAATGTTCCAGTCTTCTTCTGATTCAACGCTGCCGAGAGTTGGCTCATTTGTTGCTCCAACTCCTTGATAGAGGTAGAGTGTGCGTTTATCAACTGACTCATAGAAGACAAATCTCTCTTCATGGTAGTCATCCCAGAGTTGGTAGCTTCAACTCCTTTTAATAATATCTCTATCATGTCCTCCATCGACATCTTACCAGAGCTAGTTGTAGCATCATCTCTACTTCTGGGAGGTACATATATCCCACTCTTATCAATTTTGCTTTTCCAGTTTCCTTGATCCCTATCATTGTAACCATCCTTGTCGTAGTAGTTCCGACCTTGATTTCCTTGGCTATTTCCTCCAAAACCCCCTGGTTATTCAAATAGTTAGCCTTTTCTTTCGAATCAGAATCATCTCTACCTTTGGATACAAAAACTTTTACTTTTTTAGTCTTTGTTGATAATAAGTGCTTGGTCAACAAATCCGTCTGCATCTTTAAGTGTTCCATCTCAGAATCATGTTCTTCCTATTTCTTACTTTGTTCTGCAGTCATGCAAATAGACACAGTAGGTCTTTCTACCACAGAATCCCTGGTATGCCAAGCTCTACTTTTTTGGTCATTTGATTAAGCATTTTCGAGGCCTCCAAAAAAGTGAGATCAACAACTGATCCCCCAGAAGCATTATCAACAACTGGCTTCGTAATAGAGTTCAAAGCCCAATAAAGAGTCTCCATCAGATAAATGACTATCATATTATGGTTCAGACACTGCGTCAGCTTTATTTTTAACCTCTTCCATGTCTCGGGAAGAGCTTCGGTTGGGAGATGCCTAAAGTTGTTGATCTCATCCCTCAACTGCACCCTCCTGGAAGGTGAAAAGAACCTTTCTAGGAAATACTCCTTAACTGCCTCCATTTAGTTATAGAATCGTGCGTCAGCTCATTAAGACACAATGTTGCCTCCCCAGACAGAGACAACGAATATAAACGTAAGCGGATGGCATTCTGTCCTACTCCTGGGTTATCAAAGGACTTGCAAATAGTGATAGATTTCACTAAATGTATATTGGGATTATCTCTCAGGAGTCCACCAAACAACCCCTTCAGATAAAGGAGTTGAATCATTGTACTGGTAATATTGAAATTTTCTCTTAGTGATAGAGGTGGAGGAATAATAGCTCCAATGGAACCAGCTCCGTCAATTCTATCCTCATCATTATTAAGATCAAATTGAATAGCTTGGCAATCAGGTCTCGCCCTGAAAGGACGATTTCTATTTACATTTCTATTCACTGGTACATCTACATTCTCTGCACGCCTTCGATTAACAGGATCTAACAAGATATCATCCCACAAATTATTGTCATCAGGATTAGGATGATGAGTCTACTGACCATCATTCTACTTATTTAGTTGAGCTCTAGCCAATGCGGCTAGTCTCTCGGCATCTTAGGGATCTGCCATTCTGCCAATTAGTTCGATTCTGAATGTATTGGTTATAATGGTGCACCCGATCTCTATGTACTTGGCATACACAATAGCTCCCCAGCATATAACAAAAACAACAAACAAAAGTAAAATTTGGGAAACTTGACCAAAGGTCAATTAATAAACACAAACTTAATTGACAACTGTATTCCCCGACAACGGTGCCAAAATTTAATACGCCCAAATTGCACCTCTCTTATGAGAGAGTAAGAGGTCACTGTCAAATATAGAACCCAACTGAGTTGGGTGTTGAATCCCACAGGGAATACTATGTTCACTAAGTATTATGACTATTATTATTAGACTGTTGATCTAAGGTTCCTGAGTGAAAGGGGGTTTAGATGTGTTAACAATATTATTTCGTATTTGTATCACACAAGGTTTAGCTAATGAGAGTTAATATAGATGTAATTTCAATAAGAATGAATTAACTAGAGTTATGCTCATCAAGATGTTCAAATAGTTAGGGTTATGAATTTGTACTCAAATTTAACTTTTGTATTCAATTGCAAGAATTATTGAATTCTAAGAATTAATTATGTGTTTCTCAACCTAATGAGTGTTTTACCCTTTAATTCTCTCGAACTAAAAGGATTCAATCATTATTCAATAACACTCTCATGAGGGTTGATCTTGTTTAGTCATCAACCCATTAACTCAAACGGTAAACCTATAGAGTTCGTGTTAGTTACTTTTTTTCCCAACATTCATTTTCTTGTCAGACAAGTGGTGTTCATGGGCTCACTTCTCAAGTTTGAAACCAAGAGATGTCACTATAATGAAGAAAGATTCATGCAATTTCGATAGATATTATAAATCAAATTGATTCACAACCCCAAAATAGTTCTCTACATCAAGGCTCCCATAACCCTAGTTATGGGAGTTTAGCTACTCATCTGCATGTAAGAAATAAAAGATATATTGATGTTCATAAATGGCTTCAAGAGAGTACATACAAAAATCACAATATTGTTCTTCTCAATCTTCAATGGAAAATATAAAAACTAATAATAAGATCTCAATCTCTAGATTCAAATCTCAATGAAAAGTGTTACACAACTCTCAATAGAGGAGAAAGTATGAAACTAATGAAAAAAGATACGGAATAAACCCTAATACTTGGTATTTATATGATTCCATAACTTGGGTTTTCAAATTAAAACTTGGATTTTCCTCTTCATGGATGATGGTTCAAGCGACGGTCTATCGCATGGCCAACGGTTCATCACTTGAACCTTTGCAGACCTCCAGTGTTTCTTCCTCCTGTTTCTTGTTGATTATTTAGGGTGACGGTTCATCGCAAAACCTACGGTTCAATGGCTAGACCATTGCATGACTTCCAGTGATAATGCATTCTTCTTTTTGGCGATGGTTTAGATCGATGGTTCATCATAGAGTCGACGGTTCATTGACTGGACCATTGCAGGATATCCGGAGTCTATGACTTCTATTTTTGGTCGACGGTTCGTCGCAAAGTCGATGGTCCATCACCTAAGCCGTCGATGCTTATTTTTTCTTTATTTACCTCAGATTGTCCAAGTTATCCTTCACTCTCAGTTCTTATCCTGAAAACACTAAAATACCCTATTAAATACAACAATGGTTTCTTGAAAACACACAATTATCTTAAGAAAAATGCCTAAAATATTCTGTCAAAAGCTAGAACATCACAGGCTCATGAAAAATAGGATAAAAATTAGGTAAGAGGGTAATTTAATTCCCTCCCAAGTTCCAATTAAGCAGTCAAGTTGACCTCTTAAGCAGTCATTGCTAAGCATTCCATGGCTCACTTAAGTGATCCCTGCCTTGGGTTGACCTTTACTAAAGAAGACGTCATTTAAGTGATGTCCACCAAAATATCCCTTCGCTAAAGTAGTTAGGCTAGACCAGCCTTGGCTACTTAAGCCAAGGCCACTAAAGTGTCCTCCATTTAAGAGACCAAAGGTTTGCTTAAGTGTATGCATTATTTAAGTCCATGCACTAACTGAAACTTGGAATTTATCAAGATCCTAGTGATCCTCAGGATTCATTTGATATCTCGTGAATATAAAAAAACTATGCTACCCTATCAAATTCAACACTCCAGACTCAATGGCATAATCAAAATTTCCATCTGGGGTTTTTTCAATAAAATGTATGCCCCACACCTAAGAGACAGTTTCTCCAAATTTTGATCAATAGCCCAAAATGAGTTCAGACACCTTAAGACCTAAACCAAGGGTCCTCCTAGACTAAAATTGATATGCCAGAGCTAACAAAACTATTAGAATTGGAATATGAGGTAATTAAATTGAATTTTATGCCCAATAGCCAATCCTTACTAGCGAAGACTTCAAAACAGAGAATTGGATCAAAAACCAAAATGAATTGCTGATAACTAATCTATCAACTCATCTAATAAAAAATGACTTGGGGCATCTATTGGAAAGCTCTAAATGGAGAAAAGGTATGGAAATACGGAAAATAAAATGGAGGGTCAGCAGATAGGTAATTTATTGCAATACATGACCTTTTTATTGCAATAGATATAGAATTTGTTGCAATGGATGGAATATTTGTTGCAATTATCTTTGTACTTGTTAACATATTACCCAACTACTATAGGTTTTATAGAAGATAGGTTATTTATTCCAATAGATGACCCATCTGTTGTAATAGATATGTAATTTATTGCAATATATGATGGATCTGTTGCAACATATATGTAATCTATTACAATAGATGGATATTCATTGCACTTATCTCCGTACTTATTACCATATTACCTAAAGGTTTATGTGTCATAGTATGATTATCACTCAAATAATAAAGAAAATTTGGCAAAGGATTAAAAGGGTTAACTAGGGAATAATGTTAAGGTGGGATTTTGTTCAAGTGATGGATAAAAATGGCCTCAGTTCATCCTCCAAACCAAGCTTGCCTATGATTTCACTGTGAATACACTCGAGGAAAATTCTAGACTACACGTATATATGAGAATTAGTAAAACACCTCACCACATGGGGCATCATACTCATAGAGTAGAAAGCAAGTCCCCCAACCAATTTAAGCAAATGAACTTAACAAGTTACTTTTAGTCAAAGACTCATCCTTGTAAAGTTAGTCAAAGACTCATCCTTGAAAAAAGAGAGACAAAAATTGAATTTAATGGTATCAACTGAAGAGAAAGCTCATAAATCCCCTTGTTCCTTTTTAAAAAGAAAACAATGTTTTTGTTTTTTTTTCAAAATCGTTAAATTTCTTGGCAATGACATTTGAGCAAATTTTTCAAACTTTTGTTAACTCATACATGACTCTAGACTTAAAATAAAAGGTACTACACCTAAGAATATTGCCTCATCATCTATCAAGGATTAAATACCACTCGGATTGACAAACAAAATAAACTAAAGTAATGACGAAAACTAAAAGGAAAAAAAAATTCCATGGGAAAGAATCGAGTTTAGAAGAAAATCCTTGAAGTTTATTGTACATGTATTTATAAAAGGAAAAAAGAAAATTGTACAAAATGTTTATAGGCATCACTTGAAATATTAAATTAAGACCAAGAAAAGCACAATTTGTATTCCAATTATAATCAAGCGCATATTAACAAACTAGGTGAGGGAAATATCAAACATCATCACCATTATGCCCAACAACGGCCAAATCCACATCAATGCAAACTTAAATAAACAAGATCCACAATGGTGAAATCTAAATCAACATAAAAAATGAAGTAAAATATAACAATATAATCCATAAAATTTAATAAGTATAGACCATCAAATGTGAAATTACAATTTCATCCCAACTATATACAATTGCATTATCCCCAATGCAAAAGTAAAGAGACAGAATAGGAGGGTAAACAATCTCTGTGGTGCAGTAGACTATCGGGTCTATGTCCGAAGATAACTGTATGGAAACAAATGGAGTCTCATCAAATTGGGATCCTATGACTTGGTCAGAAATAAAAGTTATCTCATCAGCAAGACAAAGCTAGAGCAAGCCCCAACTATCCTAACATGCTCGTCATCTCAAGATAAATGCTTTACAAACGGAACCTCTTGGGAATCAGTAAGACCCTTACTAAATTAAATCCCAACCTATATGTGAATATCAACAAAGTAATTAATAGGCCTTTAGTATCCAAAGAAATAGAAATCTCCACCTTTTCAAGAGAAAATAAGGGTTACATGGGGTGAAACTCTACATGAAGTCCATCAAGATCATCTCTCAAAGAAGAAACCCTCTCACAATGCCCCTAACATCTATTGAATCTAATCTTCACTCATACTCTACCATTCAAATGTGCAGAGGTGCTAAGCTCCACTCAATAGTCTAAATAAACTGAAAGATGTTGGCTACTAATTGTATAATAGTATTGTTGTTTGCCAAAGTCATGGACGCAACTTTGTAAAATATGATCATGGAAGACTAAGGAAATTGGGTAGGATAAGAGGTTGGTGTGATAATCAAAAAATAAGAATTTTTAGAAACCCAAGGGGAATCCAATGCAAGTGAAAGAACTGGAGGGATATCCATACTCTGTAAACAAGGTAGCTCTCCCACAAAAGAATTCCCTGATACCAAATACTTCCTCTTAATCCCTATGATATTATAATCAACATGGAAATGTGCAATGTCAATCACGCCGGTTCAAATAACCTTACCATCAATCTTGGAGAAGATTTGAACCTTATAATTAAAGAAAACCATTATAATAAGGGAATGAAAGGGAAATAAAGTACGCATTTGCTTTGACCTTTACTTGATGATTTCCATAATCAACTCATTTGATTAACTACAATATCATCCTTGATACAATAAAGAATGATAACCCACTCTATAGTGACATCTTGATTATTCTATATAGGAAGTAGGTGGTTACTAATAAATCCAACTCAATGGTTAGCTTGGATTAAAATTTCCCACCTCTTGATTTTTCCTAAGCCATTGGCCAATAGAGGGAGCCCTTTTACAATAACCTGGGCTAGCAAAGGAAAACACTCACACCCAATAATCACCTTATTCTTGTAATCAACCTTGAACTCATGATCACAAGAAAAATAATTTTCATTTATTTTTTAGGCGGTGCATGGAACTTGGACTCCTTGAACTAGAACACTAGGAAGGCATGTTTGGTCCTTTATCATTGGTTTGAGTTTGTATTTTTTATAGAGAACAAAATAAGAACATAAATTTCCCAAAAAGTTTTGGGTAATAACTCAGTAGATGTAAAGTAGAGTCCATGTAGGTGAATCTATCCCAAACTCTCTCTTTGACTTGTGCAATAATCTTAGGAAAATGTTCTTCAACTCCTTTTATGCATAGAACCTTTTTGGAATTGAAACCCTGAGTGTTCACCCAATCATTATATAAGTCCCATGCACCATCCACAATTAACTAAGGCTCATACTCTTCTTTATCCAACCCTTTTGTAAGATCAATGGTTCTTTATGCCTCGAGACCTTTTTGGGCCTCTTTGGTGGACGGTTCTTTTTTTTTAAGGTCGTAGCTTTTGATTCTGGTTTACCCATTGTGGTACCTTTCCTTGTATATCTTGGTAAACTATTTCTTGTAGTCATACCTAAGAAAAGAAAAAAGAATGAAACACAAACAAAATAAAAGGAAACCCCTATTTTTTAATTTGTCATATAAAATGATTGAAACTAAAAAAAAAAAAACTAGGATGAAGTCAAGGAAAGATGATAAATGAAACTCATGGGAACATTATGTATAAAAATTCAACCATCTAAACATTACATCTCTATTCATTCTTCACACTTAACCAACTTAGCACATGTAACACTCATGATGCTTACTTGAACAAAAATGACCATATACCCTTAAGAATGGAATCCCCTAATCATTCATAGGGAAACACAAGCATTATTATCAGCTTGGTTACTTAGACTTCACCTGAGGATTCCATGTCGAGCCATTCTATTAACAAAAGTTATCGTGAATTATATTGAGAAACAAACATCTTCAACTAAAACTACCGGTTTGCTATGATTAAGATCTTAATGAACTAATATTCATGCTTAATGAATGAGAAAATGATTCCACAAGAGTGAATTCACCAACAATAAATAACATTCAAGTCAACAAATTCTCATTGGCATTTAAGCAAACATATGGCATTCATAAAACATTTGAACTTGTAAATAGGATAAAGGCACATATAAGAAAGTCATGTCCAAGAAAACTTCAAACACCTATCACGGATATAGGTGAAGGTACTTTAGCAATCACTTTAACTTTTACTTGATCGACTTGGATGCTTGATGTGCCATGGTTTCATGACTCTTTTGATGCTTAAAACAAGGAAATTAACCAAATATTTATGTATTTTTGTTTGATGTGATATGTTTTATGTTTATTTTGTAGGAAAATATGGTTAGGAGAAAAAAATTATGAAGTGAAGCTGGAGGGAAACCTACGAACCCCACCAACGAGCCCGTTGGTAGCAAAAGTGAAGTTCAAAAAGTTAATTTTCAAGTCTAACTCTTACAAACCCTATCTATAAGGCTTAGATACTACCTACGACCCCGTAGGTACCCCTCATTGGTAAGGGTTCTAAAGATTGAATTTTCTTGTAATTCATACGAACCTACCTAGGGGCCGTAGGTACTACCTACATCTCGTAAGTGTGGTCATAGGTTGGTGTTGACTCTATTTTCATATATTGTTTTTGATTGGTTTTATATGTTTTATGATGTATTTATAAATACCCCTGAGATGTTTCATTATTAGTTTATGCAGTTTATGTACGTTATACACATAGTGCATTATTTTGATTTTAAAGATACACTTTTGATTTTGGAATTCTTGTTCTTGATTTGTAGGGTTGGATATAAAGTTTAGATTTTGGTATACATTATTTATTAGTTGTGATATCATTCATATTATTTCAATTATTAATTATATATATTCTCTTATGATCATGAGTAGCTAAACCCAATAACTAGGGTTATGGAACCCTGCTGCATTAACTAAGTAGAGGAAGTGCAAGGTCATTCTTGATTGTTGTTCTTTCATTCAATATGGTCTTCTTCTCTTTTATTTCTTTCATAACGATATAAAATGTTAGGAACCTACCTATATTCGATACTAACTCGAGAGAGAGGTTGAGAATAGGAAAAAAGATCACAATAGTAATTTGAAGCTACAAAACTTTATCTAATTAATTTTAGACAGAGAAGAGATAGTTAAGTTGGGATACAGAACAAGGGGTAGTAATGTGACATTCTAAAATCAATAGAAAATTAGTGAAATTCATAAAAAAAAGGCTGAGAGACGATTAGGTGATACATAGCTTATTAGATTCTGCATGCAAGGCATCAAGATAGTTTGACGAGCACTACAAATTTGTGGACTTAAAAAGTCCATGGAAAACAATCCTAGTGATCGTCTCATACTGATAACATACCTATTTGCCAACAATTGATACTATTACTACCATTCTTACAAAACCCCTGATTTACTTTCTGCAGTTTCAAACTACATAAGTAATTTTTTAACAGATTTTCATCCTATTCCCTATGGGTTCGGCCCCGACCTTTTTGGGTTCTATATTATACAAGCGATCGTGTTATATTTTTTAATATTTTTAATTTGGGTCATCAAAATTTTGCATTGTTGTTGGGAAATACGATGATGGATTAATTGATTGTGGTTGTTGAGGTGGTTGGTTTTGTGTTTTCTATTATTTTTAGGGTACACACCAATGTATACCCATCACTAGGAGTCAAGGAAAACCACTGATTCTTTTTTATCCCGAGTTTGAATGGACCTTATGATAGAATTGTAAGATGAGAGAGTATGAGCATAGAGCTTAGATTGGGGGGCTTCAGGATGATACAAATGTACTAAATCGACCATCTCTAACTATTGTTCATAAATTGCTTATGACACTACAAAACGGTTATTAACTAATTAATATGTGAGGTTTGCAATGGTCCGACATGCTAAGAGAAGGTCTAGATAGAAAGAAGAAGATCGTGGAGAATAGACATAGAAGAAAAAAATTTCAACAACCTACTTATCAGTATTTGCAATTTATGATGATTTGGAAGAACACTTTCGGTGTGTTGAACCAATTGAAATAAGACTTATCATTCCTTTAGTTTTTCCACACATAATAAAATTTGACATTACAAGTGTAGTGATTTTGTTGCTTAATCTGAATGGCGTGCTTGTTGATTTTCTGACTGATGATCCAATAATACACATTATGAATTTCATTATGATTTGTACTTTGTATAATCTACTGGTGTGAGTCAGGAGTATTTAAGACATAGATTATTCCCATTCTCTCTTATAGGAAAATGATGTTATTGTTAGGGGATACCTTGTGGGTCCAACCCCACTTGGAATGAGTTGCGGACATAATTCTTGGAACAATTCTTTCTTTCTTATAGAATGTTGTAGTTGAGGTTAAAGAAGAAGCTGATGAATATGCCCAATCATTGAATTTAAGGGAGGAATTTTCTCGTGATATTAAATAGAGCCCTTAATGCAAACACCAAAGATATTTCTGATATTATTACTAGTAGGGCATTCATGAGTGTCCGTTAAGAACAAGTTATAGAAATCTTGGACCAGATCTCTAAAACCAACTGAGGGTGGCAGACTCGAAAGGTGCATCAGGGAGCCGATAGTTATATTATTGGTGCTTCTAGTTAATACATAGCCCTACATAAGACAATGAATTAAAAGGTAGCACAATAAAGAACTGAGATTTAGTTGCTTACAAAGCATTTTGCAACTATGGGAGTAGAAAAAGTGAATACAGTGAGCGCACGAGGTTAATTTGTTAGACATGATAAGTCTGACCTTGAAAAGAAAGCAAAGTATTTGGCTATATAGATGGAAAGTTTTTTAGACAAAGTAAAAGAATCCAATATAGAAACATGAAACTCTAGGTAATGGAATCAAGGTCGGAACTATTATGGGGATAAGTATAGGGATAGAAAAATAAAGCCAGATGATGACTAAAAGAGAAAGAACAATTATAAGGAGAAGAGTGTTCTTTATGTTCCACCTAGGAACCGTGATACTAACTCTAGAATAGAAGAATTGCTTGCTAAGTTGGTTAATGGTCAAGAGAGCCAGGAGAGTCAGCTTAAGAAGATTAAGGCAGAAATTTCATGATTGCTCCAGAAAGTAGAATGACATACTACCACTATTAAGATGCTTGATAAATAATTTAGTTTGATGTTGGCAACATTGAATCAGTGTCAATCGGGCACTCTTACAAGCAGCACCAATTAGAATCCTAAGAACAATTTTCATTGCCTAGCCATCACCACTTGCATTGGTAAGGTTACTATTAAACCACCAATGTCTTTAGTTGATGAGGAAAGAAATGATACCATTGATGTTGATGATGCACCAAAAGCTAAAATCAAAAATCTGGTGACTAATGTGAGATATTTCAGAAAATGGCTATTGAGAAACAAGCTGAAAATGATAAAGGAAAGGGTAAGGAAGTTGAACTAGTATTGAAGCCTATTCCATGACCTCATCTACTATTTTACTAAATATTAAAGTAAAAAACCGAAGAAGTAAAGTATAAGAAGTTATTTGTATATTAAAGGAGTTGACTTGTGAACATCCCTCCTCTTAAAGCTCCTAAGTAGATTACTACCTATGCAAAATTTATAATGATTTATTGTCAAAGAAGTGAATTGTAAGTCATACGGATGTAAGGGGATTGCACCATTGTATCATGATTACATCTCGTTCTTTTATGCAAAAGAAAGGTGACATTGATGGCTTCATAATTCCTTGTATGATTAGGATATCTAGATTTTCTAGGGCTTTGTGTGACTTGGGTGCAAGAATTATATTGATACCACTTGCAATGTTAAATAAATTGGGTCCAAGACCTCCTAAACCCATGACAATGCGGTTATTAATGGTTGGTCGTATAGTTAAGAAGCTCATAGGCATATCATTTGATATGTTGGTAAAAGTGGAGAACTTTATCTTTCCAGTTGACTTTTTTGTCATGGATTGTGAGGTTTATTTTGAGATGTCCATAATTTTGGGAAACCATTTTTATCCACGGGTAGATGTAACACCCCGTACGTTTCTAAGCTAGAAATTGGACCTTTGTTCCTACGTGTGAAAACTCTATTCTCCTGATTCATACTTGAATAAATGTTTCATGATTATTAACCTAGTGTGAAGATAGATTATTAGGAGGAAAAAATCTTCATAAGGATCACTTAGAGAAAAGTGAGCTAAGAGCCTTTGATTCAGCCAAATTTTGGTGTTTGATTCCTCAAGGGTCAGCTTTGAATGAGTATAACTTCTTACATATGTTGAATTATGCATACTAAGAACCACCAAGTTGTAGATAATTTAATTAGTTTTCCAATGATATCAATTTCGCCTTAATCTGATACCCAAGCAAAAAGTTATAGCCATGGAAAGGTCGTACGTCATATGATAATCGCAAAGGGCTACTGGAAAGGGTATGCGACTGGCCATGAGATGCCCACTTAAGGGTGTGAAATTGGACATGTGTTTCCCACCTTGGGGTTGTGAGATTGGCCATGCGTTTATTGGTGATTTCATAGTGCCAAAAGTTCTCCGTTTTGACTTGAATCAATGGCGTTGAAGTCTTTTCACATGCCTAAACCGTCTCTAATCAATCCTAATTGTTATAAGGAGTTTCATAACACATTATTTCCACTCCCTAATCCTCAAATCACTTAATTCATGATTCAAAACCCTCCTCCCTTCCCAAGAACAAGATTCAAGCCTTTTTCTCAATAAACCAAGGAATTCAAGCTTTAAGTTCAAGAAATCCTCAAGGAATCTTCAAGAATTCATCTAGTGAGGTATGTGCGATGTTCATCCATGGGACCTTTTCACTCATGGAGTCCAAGAATCCTCTTTTGGTTTATATTATGAGTTTTTACATGTTCGAGTTGAATTGTCTCCATGAATCTCATGTTAATTCAATTACAAGATAATGTTATGAGTGTTCTCAAGTGGAATGAGTCATATTATGTTTTTAATGTTGAAATTCTCATGTAATGTTAAACTTATTTTAGGTAAATCCCTGAGTTATGAATTTAACCATGTAATGATATTGTTTTCTCATGTTTAAGACATCCTCATGTTTAAGTTTATAATTTTCCCATGTTTGATGAAATGTCAATGTTTGGGTCTTTGAACTATAATCCCATATTACAGTATTTCAAGTTGACGCAAAATATTTACAATCATTCAATGCTGGTGATTTATGAACACCTGATACCTGTGTTTACATATTTTTAGAATTTTAAGTAATGATTTCAGTTAAACCATGAACATCACCAGTTATTCAGTTATTATGATCGTGATGAGCAATATCATTTGTGATTTCCAGTTAAACTTAATTCAGTTTAGTGTTAGTGTCAATTTAGTTGGGAGTAGGATTTAGCACCGAGTGAATGCAGGGATAGTGTCTTCCCCTTCAGTTTAGCAGAGTCGTTAGTAGCAATCCCTGTATTCCAGAACTATGTAGTTAGCATAGGATATGAGGATTCACCCATCATTTTAGACTTGGCTTCCTCTCAAAGGTCACCCATCATTTTAGGCTTGACACCTTGATCCTTTGAGACACCAGTTTAGTGGATTCACACAGCCAATGCTAGTACCGTGGCATGGTACTGGCACCTTTCCAGCTGGGGTTACAGATTGGACCTCGATTAACTCAGATTGGGGCATGTCATTTACATGATACCTCTCACAGTCATAGTAAAGTACTTAGTGTGTTATAGTTTAGGTTTGTTTGACCAAGTGTACAGATTCGTAATCATTCAGATATACATATTTTAGTAATTTATTTTACAGATTATTTCAAAAGTATGTTTATTCTTAGTCTTGTATTCTAAAATATCATAGTTTTCATACTTTCATTCCCAGTTATTTTATGTTGTTCAGTTAGTCCTTATCTCATATGCATAGTACCCTATGCATTTCAGCTATCTTTATCTCATACACCAGTACATTCAAAGTACTGACTGCATACTCTTCTTTGCACTATGATGTCTTATATCATAGGTTTGGATGCTCAGTTTCACCATCGTACTTAGATAGCCCAGCGTTACAGCAGCAACAACAGTGGTGAGTCCTCATCCTTCAAAGACATAGTATCTCTTATTTAGTTATTTTAGTATTTAATTATGTTCTGTCAGTAGGAGTTAGTTGGGGGTCTGTCCCATAAACTCCTCGGTCTGTTCAGATGTTTTTCATACATTCAGACAGTTAGTCAGCTTTAGCAGTTTTATTAGTTATTTTTAGATAATAGTTTGTTTTTCAGTATCTTGTCAGATGTTTTAGGCTTGTGATTAAGTCATACTATCAGTATTCATATTTTCAGTACTTTATTAGTTTGACTTCTATGAAGATATTTTATTACTATATTATTCAGTGCTCACAGCAAGTACCATCTCATAGGTTAGCTTGTGGTCACTTATGACTGTAAGCACCGTTGGCATGACTTGAGGGTAGCCTCGAGTCATGATAGTAGAGAATTGGTGGATATAGAAAGAGGAGATCTTAACTTCAGTCTAAATAATAAGGAATTCACATTAAATATGCATAGAACTATGAAATAACCAACTGACATGAGGGTGGTTTCGCTAATAAAAAATGTTGATGACCCTGGTGGGAAACCCTATGGATACCTTGATAAAGTATGAGTAATAATTTTCCCGACGTCGTGTCACGATGTTAAATTAGGTGTTGCTTGGAAGGAAACCCAAGGATTCTTTTTATTTCTGCATTTTTTATAATTCTTTTTTTGTGATTAACATCAGATATACACACCTAAGGTGCCATAGGCATGTTCCTAACACTCCTTATTTGTGGTGGCCTAATGCATTAGGGACAATGCATGCATATTTTGATGGGTAAAGGGATACTTGTTGGTCCAGATGTCCTCCTTAGTTTTTTCTTTTCATGTCTCTTTTCCTCTAAGTGTGTTTTGGTAGTCGAGCCGACATGTTTGGGTTTGGTGTTGTGTCATTATATATGCTATGCTGTTTTTGTTTAATTAGAAGATAAATAAGGAACCTATGTGCTTTGACATATTTTGTTTTATGTTTAGGAATGAAAGAATTTTGAAAAAATAACCACCCTCCAAAATTTTTTTGAACTTTTTGATGTAAATATATGTGTTACCAGTATTTAAATCCTGTTAAAGCATTAGTATTAGGGAAAAATAATCAAATCTTAAAATTTCATGAACTGGACATGTAGTAATTGATAATATAACCCTATACCAAGTGTGGCTGGTACGTACTTAGTTCACTTTGTGTATTTAATCCAGAACTTGCCCGATTAGTCTTGCCTAGGTTGTAGGATAGTCGTATAGTACATGATCATAGTTCGTTTTTGAATTAGCAAACTCTTTGAATAAAAGACTGACCAAATAAGAATAAGTATCCCTTGATCCCTGATTTGAGCCTAAGTTGACTTATTTTCTTGTTTTCACTTTTTTACCTTCCCATTTAATTATAATTAACCTCTTTTGGCCTTAGTCCCTCCTTGGACTCAATGCACCTCAACTCAAGCAAATCGCCTAAGTTGAGGGTTGCTATCATAGGTGGCGTAGTTAAAATTGGTTATGCAAATGGGTGTTGAATAAAAGAAAAAGAAAGTAGAGTTGGGTGTGGTAGAAAAGTGTGAAAAAGAAAATAAAAAAATATAATGAAAAATGAGAAAAAAAGAGAAGTGAATAAATGAGATGCAAGAAAAAAACGATACCTAATTCGAATTACCAATAAAGGAGAAAAGGGGAAAAATAAAATAAGTATGGTTGAGAAGTGGAGTCAATAATGTAAGTGTAGTGTCCAGGAGGGTGGTTTACTATATCCCAAATGTACCATACCTACACCCGAGCCTATACTACAACCCTAGAAAAGTCCTAAAATGATCCTAGTCGAACTGTCTGAAAAACTAAGGTTTAGAAAATAAAGGCAAGCCTATTATATTTTATGCATATTGTTTGATCTTATGTTATGTGAGTGTGTGTCTTGATATAGTCTATTTCATTGGAATGCATGATGATACTGTGAGAGTTGGGACTTTCTTGCTGTAAGGATACATGGGATTTATTATTAACTGCTTAACTGTTCGAGGGGTGTAAATTCCATATATTATTAGTGGTTTGTTTATAATACAATGCCATCACTTGATTCCTTTTTTTAATATTGTTGTGCTACAAGGATCCACACAGTGGTTTTAAGTCGAAAATAGGAGGGGGTAAGAGTTGCGAGGTAAATTGAGTTGACTGTTGTAGTTGCCTTAGGTTTCTTTTAGTTAAGCATCATTTTTTCTTTATTTTGTTTTAGTTTCCTGACGACATAAAAATATCAAAGTTGGGGGTGTTGATGTACCATGGTTTCATGGCTTTTTTTATGCTTAAAACAAGAAAATTATGCAAGTATATAGGTCTTTTTGTCAGATATGATGTGTTTATATGTTAATTTTGCAGGAAAACAAGGTTTGGAGTAGGGAAGGAGCAAAATGTACTGAAGTGAAGCATGAGGGATACATATGGACTCTACCTATGGGAACGTAGATGGCCCACGTAGGTAGAAGAAATGTTGTTTTGAAAGTTAATTTTAAAGTTTGACTCCTATGGACCCTACCTAAGAGGCATACTCGTAGGTAGGGTTTCTAATTCCTAGAGTTTTCTTTGATTACTGCGAACCTACCTACGGACAGTAGGTACCCTGTAAGTGGGGTTGTTGGTTGGTGCCGACACTATTTTCGTACTTTATTTTGGATAGGTTTTCTAGGTGATCTGATGTATCTATAAATACCTATGAGATGCTTCATTATTAGTTTATGCACTTTATACACTCATTACATTGTTTCGAGTTTTGAGATAAAGAATTAACCCAAGAATTAGATGGAAACATTCAAGCATTTTGAAGAGGTGATGATTATTCCGAGCTCATCAAAACACCACAATCTCCAAATGATCACTATCCCAATTTTCCACACTCTCAAGGATTATTGGCTTTTAAGGCTCATGAAAAATGGGAGAAAATTAGGTAAGAGAGGAATTTAATTCCCTCCTAAGTGCCAATTAAGCGGTCAAGTTGACCTCTTAAGCTATCACTGCTAAAGTGGTCTATGGATCACTTAAGCGATCCTTACCTTGGGTTGACCTCCACTAAATCGGATGTCACTTAAGTGACATTCACCAAAGAAGGACTTCTCTAAAGTACTAAGGCTAGACTATCCTTGGCTTCTTAAGACAAGGCCGATAAAGTGGCCTCCGCTTAAGAGGCAAAAGATCCGCTTAGGTGGATCCATCAGTCAATTCCATGCACTAGCTGAAACATGAAATTTCCCATGTTTCCACAGATCCCTCGGGATTCATTTGATATCTCATTAATTCAAAAAAACTATGCTACCCTATAAAATTCAACACTCCAAACTCAATGGCGCAATTAAAATTTTCTTCTAGGATTGTTTCAATGAAATGTAGGTTCGACACCCAAGAGCCATTTTTTTTAAATTTTGACCAATAGCCTAAAATGAATTTGGAGGCCTTAGGACCCAAGCCAAGGGTTTTACTAGCCTAAAATCGATGTTTTGGAGCTAAAGGAACTATCAGAATTGGCATATGAGGTCGTTAAATTAAGTTTTATGTCCAATAGCCAATCCTTATTACTGAAGACTTCAAAAGAGGGAATTAGCTCTAAAAACCAAACGAACTACTCGATAACTAATCTGTCAGCACCTGTAAATTACAAATGACTTGGGGAAGCTATAGGAAATCTCTAAATAGGGAAAAGTATGGAAATATAGAAAATAAAATAAAGAGTCAGTAGATGGGTAATTTATTGCAACGGATGACATATCTATTGCAACAAATATATAATATGTTACAACGGATGAGATGTCTGTTGCACTTATCCTTGTACTTGTAAACATATTACCCAGCCACTACAAGTTTTGCAATAGATGGGTTATTTATTGCAATAGATGACCCATTTATTGTAATAGATATGTAATTTATTGCAACAGATATGTAATCTATTACAACAGATGGGATATTTGTTGCACTTATCTCCGTACTTGTTAGCATATTACCTAGAGGTCTAGGTTTCATAGTATGCTTATCACTAAAATAAAAAATAAAATTGGGCAAAGAATCAAAAGGGTTAACTAGGGAATAATGGTAAGGTGGAATTTTGTTCAAGTGATGGATCAAAAATGGCCTCAGGCTATCCTCCAAACCAAGTTTTCTTATGATTTCACTGTGAATACACTCAGGGCAAGTTCTAGACTACACGTATGTATGAGAGTTAGTAAAACACATCACTACATAGGGCATCATACTCATAGAGTAGAAAGCAAGTCCCCCAACCAATTTAAGCAAATGAAGTTAACAAGTTACTTTTAGTCAAAGACTCATCATTGTAAAGAGAGAACAAAAAATGAATTTAATGGTCTCAACTGAAGAGAAAGCTCATAAACCCCATTGCTCTTTTTCAAAAAGAAAATAATATTTTGGGGTTTTTTTTTTCAAAATCATTAAATTGCTTAGCAATGACATTTGAGAGAAATTTTCAAAAAAATTTCGAATCCTATTTGACTCTAGACTTAAAATAAAAGGTACTTCACCTAAGAATATTGCCACATCATCTATCAAGGATGAAACACCACTCAGATCGACAAAGAAAATAAACTAAAGTAAAGACATGAAATGAAAGAAAAAAATAAAATTTTCTCCTTGGGAAAGAATCGAGTTTCAAAGAAAATCCTTGGAGTTTATTGGACATGTATTTATAAAAGGCAAAAAGAACATTGCGCAAAATATTTATAGGCATCACCCGAAATACAAAATTAAGACCAAGAAAAGCACAATTGGGTATCGAATCATAATCAAGAGAATATAACTAACCAGATAAGGGAAATATCAAACATGATTACCAATATACCCAACAATGGCCAAATCCACATCAATGACAACATAATAAACAAGATGTACGATGGTGAAATCTCAATCAACATAAGATATGAAGAAAAATATATCAATATAACCCATAAAATTAAATAAGTACAAACCATCGAATGTGAAATATGAATGTCATCCCAACTAAATCGAATTGCACTTTCCCTAATGCAAAAGTAAAGAGAGAGAATAGAAGGGTAAAGAATCCCTATGGTGCAAAAGACTAATTGGTCTATGTTTGAAGATGACTGTATAGGAATAAATGGAGCCTCATCAGATTGGGCATCTATAACTTGGTCAGAAATAAAAGTTACCTCATTCGTAAAACAAATCTAGAGATAGCCCCAACCATCCTAGCATGTTTATCATCTTCAAATAACTACTTCACAAACAGAACTTGTTGGGTTTCGGTAAGCCCCTCACTAGATTAAATCCCAACCTCATCACCCGTATGCGAATGTCAACAAAAGAAAGTACTAGGCCTCTAGTATCTAGAGGAATAGTAATCTTTGCCTTGTCAAGAGAAAAAAGGGTTGCATGGAGTGAAATCTACATGTAGTCCATCAATATCATCTCTCAAAGAACAAACCTCCTCATAATGTGGCTAATATCTATTGCGGCTAATCTCAACTCACACTCTACCATCCATATGTTCAGTGGTGCTAAGCTCTACTTAAAAATATGAATAAACTGAAGTATATCAGCTACCAATTATATAATAGTATTGTTGTTTGTCGAAGTCATAGATGCAACTTTGGCAAATGTGACTATGGAAGACTAAGGCAATTGGGTAGGATAACAGGTTTGTGTGGTACTCAAAGAAGAAGAATTATTAGAAACCAAAGTAGCATCCAAAGCAAGTAAAAGAACTAGAGGGATATCTATACCCTCTAAACTAGGTAGATCTCCCACAAAAGAATTCCCTGATACCGAAGCCTTTCTCTTAATCCCTATGCTATTATAATTATATTGGAAATATGCAATGTCAAATAAGTCGGTGCAAATAACCTTACCTTCAATCATGGAGAAGATTGGAACCTTATAATTAAAACAAAGCAATGAAATAATGGAAGGAAAGGGAAATAAAGTACTCATTTTCTTTGACCTTTACTTGATTATTTTCGCAATCAACTCCTTGGATTAACTATAATATCATCCATGATACAATCAACAATGATATCCCATTCTATAGTGAGATCTTACTCATTCCATAAAGAAAGTAGGTGGTTATTCACAAATCCAACTCAATGATTAGCTTGGATTGAAAGTTCCCACCTCTTGATTTGTCCTATGCCATTAGCCCATAGAGGGAGCCCTTTTTCATTAACTTGGTCTAGAAAAATAAAATATTCACACCCAATAAGCACCTTAATCTTGCATTCAACCTCAGACGCACGATCAAAAGCAAAATAAATTTCATTTATTTTTTATGTGGTGCATTGAACTTTGACTCCTTGAATCGCACACTAGGAAGGGATGTTTGGTCCTCTATAGGTGGTTTGTGTTTATATTTGTTGTAGAGAACAACATAAAAATCATAAATTACCCAAAAAAAATTAGGTAATAATTCAGTGTATGGGAAGTAGAGTCATTGTAGGTGAAGCTATCCCAAACTCTTTGTTTGACTTGTGAAATAATCTTGGGAAAACATTCTTCAACTCTTTTTATGCAAAGAACCTATTTGGTACTGAAGCCCTGAGTGTTTACCCAATCATCATATAAGTCCCATACACCATCCACAGTGACGTAAGTCTCATCAACTTCTTTGCCCAATCGTTTTGTAATCTCAATGGTGCTTTATACGTCCAGACTTTTTTGTACTTCTTTGGTGGACCGTTATTTTTCTTTTAAGGTCTAGCTTTTGATTCTTTTTTATCCATTTTTGTACCATTCTTTGTATTCCTTGGTAAATTATTTCTTGGAGTCATACCTAAGAAAAGGGAAAATAACCAAACACAAGTAAAATAAAAGGAAAACCCTATTTTTTTTATTTTTCATATAGTATGATTGAAACAAAAAATAAAGAAAACTAGGGAGAAGGCAAGGAAAGATGATAAATTAAACTCATGGGAACATTATGTACCAAAATTCAACCATCAGAATGCTACATCTCTATACATTATTCACACTTAGCCAACGTAGCACATGCAATACTCATGATGCTTACTTGAACAAAAATGACCTTATACCCTTAAGAATGGCATCACCCAATAATTTATAGGGAAACACAATCATTCTTGTCAACTCGGTTACTTAGACTTCACATGTGGATTCTATGTCAAGCCATTCTATTAACCAAAGTCATCATGAATTATATTGAGAAACAAACATCATCAAATAAAACAATCGAGTTGCTATGATTAAGAGCTTAGTGAACTAATATTCATGCTCAAGGAATGGGAAAATGATTCCCCAAGAGTGAATTCACCAAAAATATAAATAACATTAAAGTCAACAACATCTCATTGGCATATAAGCAAACACATGGCGATCATAAAATATTTGAACTTGGAAAATAGGATAAAGGAAAATGTAAGAATGCCAAGTTTAGTAATTCACCACCAAAAATATCCAAAGTCTCCTACTATCATAATTTTTTCACCCAACAGAAGTAATTGCAAAGAAAATTCATGTGGGCCTTTTATCAAACACATGGGATCATAAGTTTAGGTACTCAAAAATTCCTTATTAATCATACAAAAGCATGACATGCTTTAACATTATCCAATCCAACAACCATATTCCATCAAAAGAAAGTTAAATTAATTAAAATACAAGCACAAAGTGTCATGGAATAGGAATCAACATTGAAAATTGAAAACAACTTAAATAAATTTACACAAGTGAACATACATTTTTAATTCAATTTTTTTTTTAGAATGATGCGAGAAAACACAATTAGTATCCCCCAAAGTTAAATTTTGTTGAAGTAAGAGAGAATTTTGAACTTGAAGTCAAGAATTTTAGAATTTGGAAGGGTGAGAGAAAATATAGTGTTAAAAGTAGGGAAAATTTGGTATTAAGATCCAATATTTGTTGAAAAATGTCAAGTATAGGGAGAATAGGTCAATTTATGTTTTTTTTTAAATTAATTTGGTCTTATCGGTTTTTGTAAGCCCAACAAGAACTTGATCTAATCATTTAAGAGATTCAAGCTTCCTATGACCAATCCTGTGAACACAAGTGTTTGCCTGCATGCCTAGGAGCCTTTGCAGGTTATGACAGTACACCTAGCAATAACTAGGACACCTGCGCAGTTGGCCTACCCATGGATATGCCAGCTTAGGTGAATAGAGGCTTGGCGTATGCCAAGGAAGTGTGCACATTAATTTTGATCAATTTTTGAATGCCACATGTGTGGCCACATGCACATGCAGGTGCAAGGCATATTCCCACAGGTTGTTTTTATCATCTCGCGGCATGGTTTTGAGCACCTAAACATGATTTCACTCTTCCTAACATGCTAGATCAACTAAATACACCAAAAATAAGCAATAATTAGAAATCAAACAGCTATAAAACAACAATAATGAACCTTGGGTTGCTTCCCAAGAAGCACTTTGGTTATCGTCATGGAACGATACTGTTTTTCATCACTTGGCATCCTTGAAATGAAGAGAATAACCTTAGAAACTCTAGGTCAACCCACATATTAATGATTTAGCCTTTTTTCGTTCACAATGAACATCCACTAATTCGATCTTCTAACTTAGATAGACATTTAAGATAACAAACGTGCCCGTCCACTTAGATATTTACTTGCCCGTGAACATAGTCAATCTTGAATTGAAGTAGAGCACATTATCTCCAATACAAAACTCTTATTTTAAGAATTTAGCATCATTCAACCTCTTTGTTTTCTCTTTGTATAACAAGGTGATGTCATATGCCCTGAGTCATAAATCTCCCAACTCATGTATTTGATCAACTCTTGATTTTGAGGCATCCTCCCCATTCATATACAACATATTTGTAATACCCCATACTTTTCCTAGTTTGAAAAGTTTTCCAAGAATGTTAGAAGCTTTTTTTTAAGATAAATACACTTTTGTACATGTGGTATTTTCAATATTTTCACTTTTTATCACATGAGGAATCGAATAATATTTCCATCGATACCAAATTAGACCAAATCTAACACTCGGGTGAAGAGTTAGAGCCTTTTTAGTGAGACAGTATATTACCTGAGCCTTTAGCGCATCGCGGAGATAGCTCAAATGGCAATTGTCAATTTCCAGTGTTTCTCCATGATAGTGGCATGTCGCACCAAACTTCCAGGTCGCAGACAAGGTTTCAACGCGATAGATCCACGATACGCCACCGTGCAATTTCCCATTTGTCACTTTTCAGTGACTTTGCGCGGTAGTGGCGTGTCGCGCCAAGGATGAAAATTGGGAAATTTTCTCAGAAATTAAAGACGCGTCCAGGGTTAAAAGGGTCAATTTCACACCCCTATATATACTTAATAACACGTGATTTAGTCATTCTTCACCTAAAATATACTAGTTTCTCTCAAGTTTCTCTCAAGAACAAGCTAGGGTTTCTATTGGGGATTAAAATTCAAGAAGATTTCACCGTCAATCCTCAAGAAATCACATCCCAGGTATGCATAGTGTTCATTCATGGACTCCTTTCATCCATGAAGTCCAAGAATCTTTTTTCAAATTCAAGTGTATGGATTTTTGTATGAATTCCATATTGGGTTTGTGTTGCTCATGTTGATAATGACCAATTGAGTTTTAATCCACTGTTTGGTGATAAATTTCATGTGAAATTGACTAGTAAAGATGTAGATTCATGTAAACTTAGGATTAAAACCCTTGGATGATGAAATTAGATATGAATTATGATGTTTGATTGTTTTATAATGTTGTCTACATATATTATGCTTACCATGTGTTTGATTAAATACCTATACGAAGGAAAAGTGCCTAACTAGTATGATATTATGAAATCCCCATGTTTGTACAAGTTTATGCATATCACATATTTGATGAAGAGCTTCAATAGATGAATTATGAATTTTTTTGTTGGTCATGTGTTCACGTAAGTCATGCTATGTCATTTTCTTTCCATTGAGTCCTAGGGGTACTTGTACCTGACAATTTAGCTGTGTGCCTAGAGCCATGTCATGTTTTCAAGATACTCTCAGTCAAGCTATGATCCATAGAACTCAGTCAGTCATGGGACTTAGGAAAACCCATAAATATCAGTAATCTCAATAGTTTAGTAATCTCAGTGATCTCAGTACTCAGTAATCACAGCAACCTCAGTATTCCCAGCCAACCTCAATATTCCCAGCCAATCTCAGTAACTTCAGTATACTCAGTCAATCCTCAGAACTCAGTACATTCCGTCAGTTAACGAATATCAGTAAATTCGGTTTAGCTCCGCTAAACAATACTATTAGAATCAACTCAGTTCAGTTAATCAGCTCAGTTCAGTTAATCAGTTTAGTGTCTTTCAGATGAGAGTAGGATTCAGCACCGAGCAAGCCTGGGGATGGGGACTCACCCGCTAGATAGGACTGAGATCTCTAGAAGAAATTCCTAAGTTCTAGAACTACGTAGAAAGCATAGGAATGAGATGTCACCCATTAGATAGGACTGACATACTCAGGGATCACCTGTTAGAAAATTTAAATGTATAGGACTGATCCCAGGGGTCACCTGCTAGATTAGGTCTGACTCTACAGCAGTTGTCTTTACCAGTAACACAGTACTGACACCCTTCCAACTGGGGTTACAGGTTGGACCCCAGTTAGCATAGTATGGGGCATGTCGGTTAGATGAATACATCCAATAGTTTTAGTTACAAAATCAGGACTATCCGATACTGTCAATTTAGCTCAGTAGTATAGATTTAGGACTATCAGATACAGTCAACCCTTATCATTATAAATAGACCCCGAGATCACCCACCAGACAGGACTGATCTCAAATGTGGTCAATTAGTATCAGTATCACCAGATGTAAAGATCACCTACTAGATAGGATTGATCTTAGATTTAGTTACTCAGATACAGTACAGAACTCAGCTAGTTCCATCAGGTTCAGTACTACGAGATACAGTCACTCATGTTATCAGTTATATCAGTTATCAGAACTTATGTTATTAGTATTCAGCTTCAGGACTGTCAGATATAGTTAACCAGACCAGTTCTTCATAATCAGAACTGTCAGACACAGTTATCCATGTATCAGTAATATAGTATCAGTCCCTCAGTATTCAATAATACAATATCAGTTTCCCACTCATCAGTGACTCAGATGTCAATGTCAGTAGACTCAGTAGTCAGAACTCAGTATTTAGTCCTATCATGATCTCAGTTACAGTTATGTATGCGTGCATGTATTCTCACGTTCATGTTAGTCAGTCAGTTAGTATTTTTCATGCATATGAACCTATTGTATTCAGCATACCTCACTAGCATACCAATACATTTAAAGTACTGAAGCATTTGCTCTATGGTGTCTTACACCATAGGTTTAGAAGCACGAGCTCTAGAGAACTAGTAGCATCCCAGTTCAGCGATCAGAGTTACCAGTGAGTCCTCATCCTTTGAGGACATGATGATCACATTACTATTTTAGTTTTCAGTTTATTTTAGTAGTTGGAGTTAGTTGGGGACATGTCCCATCAATTCCTTATTCAAACAATATAGAGGCTTTCAGACTAAAGTATGTTCAGACAATTATCTCAGTTGTTTTGGTATTGTTATACCATATATTTTTTCAGTTATGTACTAGTATTGAACCTTATGGCCTTTCAGTTCATGTTTCTGCATTTACAATATTATTACTATTATTTAGTGCTCAGTTTACAGATATCAGTCATGGGATAGCTTATGGTCCTTTGGGATCATGGGCACCATGTAGTGTTTCGGGTACCAGATTTAGGGCGTTATAATATTCAAGGACTACAAAGATTTATGCTCCAACTCAATAGGTAATTTAAAAGCCTATCCAAACATCAATTGATGGTGATAGACCGATAGGAGTTTTGTAAACCATACTTGCGCCCAAAGAGTATCATCGAACTGTCTTTCCCAATTTGTATGACCAACATTTACTATTTTCTACAAAATGGAATTTATTTATCGATTTGAAACATCAACTTGACCACTAGTTTAAGGATGATATCTGAGTAGTTCCCTTATACTTTATCCCATACTTATCAAGAAATGCACCAAAGACCGATTACAAGAATATGATCCACCATTATTAATGATTTTCAGTGGAGTGCCAAACCTTGTAAGGATATACTTCTTTAAAAAGAAGGTGAAACTTTGCCTTTATTGTTAGGTAGAGCAATTGCCTCCATCCACCTTGATACATAATTGAGGATTACCAAGATATACTTATTACCATATGAACTCACAAAGGAGCCGATAAACTCAATGTCTCATATGTCGAACAATTCTACCACGAGGTTTGTCTTGATAGGAATCTCATCCATCCTTGAAATATCCCATTATATTTGGCCTTGGGGACACATTTTGACCAACTTATGAGTATTTTCTTGGATAATAGGTCGATAGTATCAACTTTGAAGAACTATCAAGCTCGTTCTAATACCACCATGAATAACACCAAATTGAGAAGAGTGACAAGCCTAAAAAATGACATATTTAAAACTCCAAGCCACACCAACAAATTATTCCATCTACAGACTCTCTAAGCAAGTATGGTTCATCCTAAAAGTACTTCTTTACTTCAAACATGTATTGACCCTCCAAGTCATTTCCTTGATTTATGTGCAATTTTGGCATTTCAATCCTTCCCAAAGTGGCCATAGGTCATTTAAAACTTACGAGAACTATCGGCTCAATGATCGAATAGTTTGTTTGGATTTTAGGCTTATTTCCCTATTTTGGAGCATTTGCTAGTTAGGATTTGGTCTCAGACCAAAATACCTAGTGGATGACCTCAAATGCAAATTCTGACTTTACCAAAACCTCCAAAATATATATTTTTTCCTAGGTAGGTGTCACGACTCAGACCAAGGCATGTCTGTGACGGGTATCCCAAGTCCACAGAGGATCGGAGACTACCCCGTTTTTGCCTAGTCAACCAAATCCCAATATGTTCTAACAATAGTGGAAGCAAGCTAACAAACATAACTGAGATAAGTAGATAGCTCAAAGAAAACTAGGAATCCAACACAATCCCACTCCACAGTAATCCATAAAGACTCTATGAAACCAAAATCAATCTAGGTTGTGACATGCCCCTAAATATAGCCAAAAAAAAACCAAGTAGTAGTCTATGACACAAGGAATCATGACTTTGAAATGATAGCCCTTCTGGAGAATGTAAGCTCACCACTTCAAAGATGACACCTAACAACTAGGAAATCTATCACTACATAGGAAAAGTAGAAGTGCCTTTGAATAGTGCATTACATGGGGATACAACACCCAAAGATGGTTAGTGGGATAAGCACTACCATGTAACTCAAGGATGGGATAAAATATTGCCATGTTAGAATACAATTCAAAATCATACACACGTCATCATATACTTATATAAATAATATATCAGGATAGGGAACAAGGTTTAGCATGATAGTAAAATATTATACAGAACTATGTAGATCAACCGTCATAAACAGAAACCCAAGGTCTACATGGGTTCAACTCACACTACTAAAAGGGCCCCACTGTATGTTAGCCACACAAACTGAAGGTCTTAATGAAGACCAGAGAATGGACCGACGCCATGTAATCTAAGATACTAATATATATTAGTAGTGTGAAGCATGCACATGGTTATCAACACAAACCCTTACATCGGCAAACATGAATTTCCAGTATAAGTCATTCAAGACCCATACCTTCACAACTTATCTACATAACCCCCATTAAGCTTAATTAAACAAAAGTTTCACATCACCAATTAGTTAAATATAGAATTATACATTAAGGAACACCACAAGTATCATCATACCATTTGCTTGGAAGCTTATATGCCACTATAATTTTATTAACTTGGGAATTCCTTGAACCCCTTTATTCATTAATTTGAGTTGGAGGAATGTCTCAACCTCCTTTAGTTTATCAAATCAAATTGGGGAAATGCCTTGACCTTCCTTTGTTCACTAAATCAAACATAGCCAACAAGGCCTTCAAAATCCATGTTCATTGTTTAACCATTTATGTAATGCAATAGTATAGGTGAGTAAGTCAAACCAAGTGACAAATCATATTTCAAAACCAATTTCACAATTTGGTTGAGGGAACACAATTATCCAAGACCAATTTAAGAATAAAAGCATCAATTTGGGGGAATACCAAAACCCTCATTCCAATTCCCATTCCCATGCACCCCATTTGCTTAAAAACCATTGATAAAGCATAAACATTGCATATAAAACCATGGGAATCTAATTTTAGAACATTCATTCCAAAATCCCTCAAACCCATATTCCTAAACCACAACAAAATCACATGAATAACAATTTAAATATATTCCTTAAATAAAATAAGCTTTGGGTAAGAGTAACATGAACTACATAGAATAATTTGGAATCAATTTGAAACATAGAACCTAAAAGACCAATGTACGATGAAACCCTTAAGCTTTTCTTGGGTTTCATGTTTGAACTAAAATAATAGCTTTTTGTTCCTTGAAAACTTATAGAAATAGGCTCATATAATTTTTAAAGGTCGTACATAGGTGAAAAAACCTCATTACCCCTCATTTTAAGGGAAATAAAATAAGACCACGTGACTCTTTCATAGTAGCATGGCACGATCTTATCGCAGAGGATAATCTCTGTACCACGCTACTTATCACAGAGATTATCCTTTGTGACACAGTGTTATCATGGAGGTACACTTTCTCCATGCCACATTGAAAGTGCAAAGTCTAACCTCGTGGCATGACAAAAATTCAGAGTCTCACTGCCTCAGAATTTCAAAATCACCCCAAACCTCTTCTAAAAATTTTAAAACTCACCTAAATTACCCTTTTACTATCCCTAAGCATATCTCAATTCAAAAATTTATATTTCAAATAAAGAAAGGTAAAAAAATGGATGAAATTATAATGTGTTTATAGTATACTCTAGTTCAGGGCTCAAGGCACTCAAACTCATTTTGACCTATTGGTCAGAAAGTTGAAAAATTAGAAATTTAGGAGTGGGACCCATATTTGGTAAAAATGACCTCGAACAACAAACCCAACTTTGCCATCATGTTTAGAACGTCAAATCTAGTGTGGTTACATAGTTCATTCATTTACATATATGGAGTTTTGAAAAAATCCCGAGGCCTTGGCAAAAACTCAAATTTTTTTTAAAGTTTTAGTTGATATCTGATAGGCCGACAATCGTAACAAGGGACACAATTGCATTAACCTTGGTAGAGTGGATAGTGTGATTTCACAAAGGTTTTTTTCAAATACAAAACCCACTCTTAATTCCATGTAGTGCGATTGCACACCTACATGTTGCAATTGCAACATCTAAATACCTAAAAGGGGTATAAATAGGTTGCTTATGTCACAAATTGGCTCGTTATTCACCCATCTCTTAAGAAGAAAAACCCTAAAGGGATATCTTAATATTAATATTTTTGGTGATTAAGAAGCTAGTTTAATATCTATTTTTGTGATTATCATCCGATTTAAGATAAGAATTCACACTTTTTTTTGGTGAAATTCCTTGATTATTTGCTCAAAACTCCAATAGATTACGGGCATGATTTAGCCTGAATTTACCTTAGTTTTTACCCATTTTTGATGTTTATGATTCCTTGAGCATGTATTAACATTGGGTTGGTCACAGAAATGCATGTTTTATAAGTGGGACCTATATGGTGATTTGGGTATTATTTTAAGACCCAAAGAAAAATAGTGCAATATGGGTATTGTTATTCTCATATTGGTGATTAGATTGTGATTTTTTATAGAGTGATGGTATTTTGGTATTATGAAGTGAAGAAGGACGTTTAGTGAACTTTTCAAGGATTTACGGTTCAGCATTAAGTTAGGCTTCTGCCTACTCTTCTTCATAAGATGATGCATGTTTTATATTGTATGTGAATGTGAATTTTAAGATCGATTTTGGGTAGAATAACTTAGTCTTGATTGTTGAAGTTTGGGAACAAGATGAGGGTTTAGACCCATAAGGTGAAATACTTATTACACTATTAGAATCCTATTACCTTCTCCCTAGATTGAATTAATTAACATAATAGATATGATGTAATTCTAGGTTTAGGAGTTTGTTTGACCATAGAAGCATGATTAGTATGATTAACCTTATTTAGACTATTTTTAGTGACCTTGAACCCGTGATATAATTGGAGTTGACTTAATTCCTCATGTTTCTAGGTAGGATTCATATCTTAGATTTTATTTTTTCTTATGTACCATCATGAAGTGAATTCATATACCTTATCCTAGTTCTGGGTATAAATTTCCTAAACATGGAATTTCAAGGATTAAAAGTGGATTCTTCCGACCCACCTTAGGCCAAAACTTTTGTTAGCTCATGTGGACTTATTTATGGATGTTAAGCATAGCTAAGACTTTGGATCCTTTAGTATAAGGTTACTTTATGACTTATTGAATGGTAATGGTTTTTCCCCGAATTATGATATATGGTTTATAGATATGAGATGGATTACAAATATAATTATTGATATAAGGTTTGAATACGTATGTGGTCCTAAGGATGTGATTATGATATATTAAATATTTTGGACACATTATTGGGCCAAAGGCCGTGTTATGATGTCGTTGGACATCCGAGAAGTTTTTGTCCTTGTAAAGGTTGTAGTTGTGATTTATGAATATATTGATGCTTCTGGTCGTTTGAATACTAGTGATGGTATGCATAGATTTAGTACATTAATGATTATTAAATTGATAAATGAGCCAATTCAAGATAAAATATGATCTTATTACGTTTTTTCCTAAATAAGGGTTTAAACCCACTTTTCACCGTAAAATAGATTTCTTCATAACTATAACTTCCAATCTTAATTAATAACATATGTGTAAGAGATTAATAATGATTTTTTAAAGATTTGACTGAGACATATTATGGTCCATGAGTTTGATAATTCTAAATCACTACGGTCATGAGAGATTCTGACCCTTTTTACACTTTTATATTTATTTTGTCCTGAAGTTCACTCTGGGCAATGGATTAATGGATTTAAAGTATTTTTTTCATGGATTGAGTTTTTAAATCTCTTATATCTATATACATATCTATCTGGTATGGTATTGAGGAAGATAATGTATTGAGTCTTATAGAGGTGGCGAGAAGAGGCCATACCATTAGTATAAATCTATTAGTATTTTATCTGGAAGTGAGGATCCTTCTGGTAGAGGTCAACTTTACTTGCAACCTTTAAGCTCTATACAGGTAGTATTTTAGACTATGAGTGGTTCTAAAATTATTTATGATGATTATGGAAGGAAGAGTTCTCATTGGACCTTACAGACTTTTTGGTAGAAGGTCTTCAGGACATGGTGGCCATTCTGGATTATGAGGGGTAGTATCTTAAATTATTCTAGGATTATGTGATGGTTGTGTTGAGAGGGAACACTAGTTCGGAGAGTGCCCCAGAGTTGAGTTGGTCATTCGGACAGAGTTAGTATATATTCCCCACCAGCCTAGAGTTCTTGAGATACTCTATGATTATGGGATGGACATTTTAGTAGAGAGTTCTCTCAGCATCAGTTGCCAGCCATTTGGGCTTAGTTTATGTTTCCCATTGGGTTAGGTCTTTAGGAGTTTGTTTACAACTGTAGAGAGATTGGTTACTGGTTTAGAGAATGTCCCCGTCGTGGGATTGCAAGTCAATCAGCTTATTCAGATCAGCCTTGTAATGTTGTGGCATCTTTAGTTAGAGATAGTGCACTTAGCGCCTTAGTTGATGATTCAGTTAGTCCGACTTTGGGCCTATTAAGATTTATTCTCCGTAGACTAGTCGAGTATGTGATAGTAGATTTCACCACAATTGGTGTGCTTTTATTTCCCTACATTTAAATTTTCCATTGTGTATTGGGGTCTTCATACCCATTGATGATTATATGTCTTGATGAGTTCATATTGGTTATTGTGTTCCTTGTTATTAAATTCATGATTATCTGACTACCCCAATTAATTATTTCTTTTAGTATGGGATAGAGTTAATCTGTATTGATATTTTTCCCTATGGGTGTACATTTGGGTTTGGGTCTTATTCATTGTGGCACATTGGCCTTATTGTGGCCTTTGAGTGGTATTTGCTATGATGTTCATCTTAGTATCGCCTATTTATTATATTGATATTTATATTGTTGTTGTTATTGATATTATTTGATGTAATTGATCCTCACTAGGTGGTTGTTTATACTAGGTTTATATAGTTATTGTGGTTCTTATTCGATGTCTTGGGCATCTACAAGCCAATTTGTTGGGTTTTTTTGTAGCATGGTGAGATTAGTTGTTCTCCTCTTCTATTGTTTGTGCTAGATTGATTGTGGGATAAATTATGGTATCGAAGGTAGTTGACCTTTTGTGGTTCTGTATGGTTTTATAGTTAGAAATTTAGTTATATTACTCATTCTTTTATTGAGATTCTTAGACTTACCTCTTGGGTTGTGGAGGTTTTTGCATTGGCTATCCCTTTCCATGTAGCCCATTTTTTAGCTTGACCAGTTTGGGGTCCGTTCTTTACTCATTGCTATTTTATTGCCTGAGAGTGGTTTGATGTTGATATCAAGATATCTTGGACTTATCTCTAAGATTTGTTCCATTCTTCTCCTTATGATGGTTTGCTTGATGTTCTTTACTATTATGATGTGGTTCTTGTCTAAAGTGGAGTTAGAGAGTTAGAGGTAGGTGGTCTTTTCTTATGATCGTTTCTTGCATTGGCAAAACTGGAAATTCTTTATCTTGAGTTGTTGGGTTCATCTTCTAGTTTGTGGCATTGATGTTGAGATATTACGATGATGTACTCAGCGGGAGTAGTATATTTGAGTTGTATTTAGTATGATTTTATTCTCGGTTCATGGGACATCTTGGAGTAGATTATTCCATGATAAGTAGTTATACTTTGGACTATTGAATTTTGATTTCGATTATTATCCAGAACTGTTGTAGCATTGGAATAGACTATATTCCTTGATTATCTATATTTGTATGCCCAAATAGTGCCTTATGGGCTTATTCTCATGTTTTCCATATGGACTTTTAGCGAATTAGCTTTAGTTCTTCGAGTTCTCTGTGATGAGATAGTACTGACAGGACACAGGTGATTTTTTTTCCTGGGTTGGAGTGGATAGCAAGTGTGGAATGGTAAAGAAAGGTTTTATTTAGTTTCTGAGTAGGTGGTATGACTCATGTCTTGGGTTTGTTTTGGTTCGTGTGAGCCTTTATTCATTTGTGCTGGTATCGAGATAGTATTAATGTGTTGTGGTTTATATTTTCCTACATCAACCTTTTTTTCTTTAGTTGGAGGCTATTTGGTTGTTGAAATTTAGTTTTGGTTATTTAGAAGTGAAGTGAGAAGAGAGCTGGTTGAAAAAGGCATACCTGTGGAAAAATCCCATTGAAGTGTTCTCTCTTCACAGTGGTTATCTTGGACTCATGCTCGGAGTCCAGTCCCAGTACCTCATCTTTTCGAGCTTTTGAGAATTTTTTAAATATATTGACTTTCGAGGACAAAAGTCTTTTTAGTAGTTGATATTGTAATGAGCCTCCAGGTCATTTCCCTAATTTGCATGCAATTCTAGCATTTTGAGCCTTCCAACAGCAGCTATAGTCATTTATGAATTGCTGGAGCTATCAACTCAATAATCGGACAGTTCATTTGAGATTTTAGGCTCATTTCACTATTTTAGAGATTTTTCTAGTTAGGATTTGGTTTCGAACTAAACATCCTAGTTGATAACCTCGAATTCAAACTCTGACTGTGCTAATAGCTCTAGAATATCGATTTTAATCTTGGTAGATGATGATAGGCGAATTTACATGCCTATAGCACTATATTTTGCCCATATTTTAGCCTAGTTTTGAGAACAAATTATATATTTCATGCACTTTTAGTCCATTTTCCTTTAAGTGAGCTAACGAACATGATTAGCAAAGTTTCAGGTATAAATGATGCAGAATTCAGCATTTCATGGATAACTTGACGCCAAAGAAAGCTTCACGAAAGGAGAAAATCCAATCTTGGACGCCAAGGACTAAAGATGGCGCATGGAAATTCTGTCCCGGGCTAAAACAACATTTCTGAAGACTTTGGGGACTAGCAGTAACTTATTAGGATTAGGATAATGATACATTAACCTAGTACAATTGGGTTAAGTATTACATTAGCTTGTTAGGATTAGGATAATGATACATTAACCTAGTACAATTGGGTTAAGTATTTCATTAGCTTAGTAGGATTTGGTTAAGCATTTCATTAGCTTAGTAGGAATAGGATATGGGTATTATAAATACCCTATCTTGCTAGAGATTTTAAGACATCTTCTTACATTCTATTCTATTCTACTTCTAAGACATTCTAGTTCTAAACAATCATTCTTCTATTAATTCTATTTTTCTTCTTCTATTCATCTATTCTTAAATTCCGCAACAAGAGAAACGTTACCTTGCTAAGGAATTCACGCCTAACGCCTATCACACCATTACAAACGTGAAATCTTTATTGTGGTATAACAACAATGTCAATTGTGATTTCCTTCGCACTCATGGGTAACTAAACTTCTCTGTTGGGGTTATGGAAGCCGAATGAGATACTATCTATTGTTGTGAGTTTGTGAGTTCGTGACACGTATGTTGCTTATATCATTATTCTCTTCATCTTAATCTAAATTCTTTGTGGTTGCAAACGCAAGAATACGCCAGTATAACATTTAACTTGTTCGAAAGAAAGGTTATCTGTCTGGAAAAGAGATAATGTCAAGGTAGTAGGGTCCCATCCCCTATTAAAAAGTTAGTGCCGTAACTGGATTAACCTCTTGGAGAATTCGTACCGTTAGATACGTTTTAAGCTCGAAAGAGTTAAAGTAAAATAATCCTCGAATAGGTAGAAAGACTCCTGGATTTACCATCGAATACAATTCTCTATAAGCACATGCATGTCTGAATTCAACACACTCATAGTCAATAGAGACGTATAACTCAGAAGGTGGACATAACCCCAACTCCTCAATTCTCATTGTTTACATCTTACTAAAACATTCTTTCTCTTTTTACTTTGCTATTGCCGTTTTTAGCTACTATTTGGTTACATTACTTGCATAACAAGAATCCCCCCTTTTTCGAGACTTTCACTAAAAGTCTAGTAATCTTTACTTACTTGTTGACCAAGCTATTCCCTGTGGGATCGATACCCAACCCAGTTGGGTTCTATATTTGCTAACGACCGCTTTACACTCCTACGAGAGCTGTAGATTGAGCGTTATCAGTAGACCTTTATTTTGTGTCCCGTGGAACCCGAGCGCATTTTGACCTATTGGTCTGAAAGGTGAAAAATTGAAAATTTAGGAATGGGACCCAAATTTTGACGAAACAAACTTGGATGGAAAATTTGACTTTTCCTTTGCATCCAAAACGTTGAATGTAGTGTGGTTACATAGTTTATTTGCGTATATGGGGTTCTGAATAATTCTCTAGGCCTTGTCAGAAACTTTGAAATTTTTCTGAGTTTCAGCTGATATCTGATAGGCTGATGATTGCATACCAAGGGCCGCGATCATGGTACCCTTTGGGAGAGGTGATAGTGTGATCATACTAAGGGTTGTTGCAATAGCAACACCTACTTTTGATGCCATGTAGTGTGATCGCACACCTACATGTTGCGATTGCAACATCTGAATACCTTGAAGGGGTATAAATAGGCCCCTTATGTTGCCAATTGGTTCATTATACACCCATCTCTTGAGTGCAAAAATCATAAAGGGTGAGATATATTAAAATTGGAGATTGTTGGTGATTTGGAAGCTTGTTTAACATCTATTTTCATTATTATCATCTGATTTAAGGCAAGAATTCACCCTTTTCTTGGTGAAATTTCTTAATTATTTGCTCAAAACTCCAATAGGTTGAGGGCTTGAGTTTAGCCCCATTTTAGCTTGGTTTTCACCCATTTTTTTGGGTTATGATTCCTTGAGAATGTATAAATAGTGGGTTCGTCTCAAAAATGTATTTTCGTAAGTAGGAACCACATGGGGATTTGGGTGTAATATTTGGACCCAATGTACAATGGTGCAATATGGGTATTATTATTCTCATATTGATGAGCAGATTATTATTTTGATAGCGTGATGGCATTTAGGGATCGTGAAGTAGAGATGAACGCTTGGTGAATAATTCAAGGATTTACGACTCGACATTGAGGTAAGTTTGTGCCTACTTTCTTCCTAACATGATGTGTGTTATTGCATGTGAATGTGAATATTAAGATTGATTATGGGTAGAATAACTTAGTCTTTATTATTGATGTTTGTGGACTAGATAAAGGTCTTGACCCATAAGGTGAAATGTTTATTACACTTTCAGAATCCTATTTTCTTTTCCAAAGATTGAACTAATTGGTAGAATGGATCTGATATGATGCTAGGTTTGGGAACTGGGTTTAAGAATTGGAAGCATGATTAGTATGATTAACCTTATTTGGACTATTTTTAGTGACCTTGAACCCACAATTTTGGAGTTGACTTAATTGCTCATGTTTCTAGGTGGATTCCTATATTAGAGTTAATTACTTATATACCATCAAGAAGTGAATTTAGATACCTTAGCCTAGTCCGGGGTATAAATTGCATAAATATGTAATTCGAGGATTAGAAGTTGGTTCTTCTGGCCCACCTTAGGCCAAGTCTTGTGTTAGCCCATATGAACTTATTTATGAATGTTAGGCATAGTTGAGTCTATTGAACCTTTAGTATAAGGTTACTTCATGACTTATTGAATGGTGATGGTTTTTCATTGAATTATGATATATGGCTTTTTAAAATGAGACAGATTATAAATATGATTATTCATATGAGTTCTGGATACGTATGTGGGCCTAAGGCCGTGGTTATGGTGTTATAATTATTCTAGATACGTTATTTAGACATAGTTCATGTTACAATGTCGATTGGACATTTGGGACATGTTTTTCTTTGTAAAGGTTGCAGTTATAGATTCTGAATATATTGATTCTTATGGTTCCATTATTTGAATACTGGTGATGGAATGTACAGCTTTGATACATTCATGATCATTAGATTAATAAATGATGCAATTCTATCTAAACTCAGATCTTATTATTGTTTTCCTTAAACTAGGGTTTAAATCCACTTTTCACCATAAAAATGGATTTCTTCATAACAATAACTGCTTGTTTTAATGTACAACTTATGTGTGCGAGATTAATAATGATTTTCTAAAGATTTGACTAAGGCATATTCCAGTCTATGATTTTGATAATTCTAAATCACTCCTGTCATGATAAATTTTTACCCTTTCTATACTTTTATAATGATTTAGTCCAAAGTTCACTCCAGGAAATAAATTTATGGATTTATACTATTTTCCACCAGGGCTTGAGTATGTGCTCCTATTATATTTATATACATATTTCTACAGTAAGGGACGAAGGAAGATGTTGTTTTGATGATATAAATTTTGGGTAAAATTTAATGGCAGATTTTGGTATTGATGTTATAAATATATAAATATATGTGTATGTATTAATGATACAAATGATGTTGACGATATTGAGGGCATTGAATATATATTGACCGGTTCAATCTGAGTATTGTTTATATATTATGATCCGTTCAATTCTGGGTATTGACTATATACATGTTATAGGTTTGAGTCTGGGGCGTAATTGTGATATTGATTATATTGTTTGTATTTATTCTTGCATGTGCATTACCTATCACCAGTATGAACCTATATCTATCAGCTTATATGGGGGGTTGCATAGATATGGGTGATAACTTTGCTTTGTGGTGTGTTATATGCTGATTGAACCTGCTGAACCTGGGGCAATGGGGGTACTGATAGGCTCTGCTAGGTATTTAATTATCCATACTAGTTGGTTACTCTCGTTTTTATTGATATTGTTACTATCATTGTTTTGATCATTGTTATGGCTTGTTTATGACAGATTGGTTATTGATTTGGTATCTAGATTTGAGGTATGATTTTGTCTCTTCTATCTTTCGATTTTATTATTATGCATAATTACTCATGATTACTCATGATTAGGCATATGAGTTAGAAATCCTGAGTATGCTAGCACTACCTCCTTCTACGGTTATGAGGTCTAAAAATTCTAGTCCGATGACTTAGGCTATACTTTAAGTTGACCTTTCTTATGTATATACATATGTATGTATATGTATATGTATATGTATATGTATATGTATATTTAGATATATGTAGCCTTGGTATTAATGTATATCCCTTCCTTTATTTAATCATATTGTATATTCATTCCTTGGCTAAGTTTACTATCATATATCCTTTTTCTGACCTTTATTTATATATTGGCAAGGGATATGCGATGTAGTGTAGAGATTCCTAAGTATAGATGGAATACGATAGTTCATCCTTGATACTTCCTAGCCTTTTTATGTTAGTTTTGTGGCTATGAGTAGAATAGTTTCCCTTTATATCTCACTAGTTTTATTATGTTATATGTATTTGTACTATCTTTGGAGCTTAGTTGGTAGTTGCCTACTGAGTACAAAGTGTTTGATACTCATACTACACTTCTGCAGCCCACAGATCATAGTACGAGTTATCATCGTTGATGTGTGTGTTTGCGTAGCAGCCATGGTTTAGAGACATAGAGTGAGCTCCTGATATTCGGACTATTACTTTTCTCCCTCTTATGTAAAAGACTAGTCTCTATGTTGTATTTAGAGATGGTTGTATCTTTATATTCATTCAGCATCTCTTTTGTATATTTCTTATGTTGAAAACTCTTGTACTAATACCACCAGGTTTTGGAACTATATTATATATTTGATCTTTTAGTACCTTTATTCCTCATTATTTCTTTTATCTATTTGGGTGGTCCATTACTAGCCGTTTTGGACAACGGGTTTAGCTTGCCTACTGGTGGGTTATAGTAGGCTCCATCATGACTTATGAAATTGGGTTGTGACAAAACAAGAACCTTTTCTTTTGATAATGATTAAGATTATAAAAATGAAAGCCACGCATAATGTAATTAGCATAATCCTGCATACCAGGGCTCAATAATTCCCAAAAGTGACATGACTAGCTCATCGGGGAAGGTGTCATCAATTTTGATCACACACAAATTCTCATGATTTGATTCAAGGCAAAAGAGGTTATGGTCTACTACATTTTCACAACCTTTTCGGTGTTTCCCTCAAAATCAAATTCTTGTAGTAGAAAGATCTACCTAATTAATCTTGTTTTTGCTTCTTTCTTTTCCATGAGATATCAAAGAGATGTGTGGTCCATGTATACAATCACATTCGTATAGAAAAAATAAGCCAAATTTTTTCAAAAACATACACCACCGCAAGCAACAGTTGTTTTGTAACTATATAGTTAAGTTGGTCATCATTCATTATTTCTTGCATAGTAGATCAAGTGGAAAAATTTCTTTTCTTTGGCCCAACACCGCACCTAAGGCAACAACACTTGCATCACATATTACTTTAAAGGGAATGGAATAATCCGGAGATGACATAAGAGCACCTTAAGACAATTAAAACCCCTTAAGCAATCACTATCCAATTCAACCTTCACCTCTTTTTCAAAGAGTTTGCACAAAGGGTGATCAACCTTTGAGAATCCTTAATGAAATGCCTATAGAACCTGATGTGGCCTAGAAAACTTCTAACACCAATCATAGATATAGGTGGAGGTAATTTAGCAATCACTTCAACTTTTACTTGATCAACTAGGATGCCTGATGTTCCTTGGTTTCATGACACTTTTGATTCTTAGAATAAGGAAATTATCCAAATTCTTAGGTCTTTTTGTTTGATGTGATGTGTTTTATGTTGATTTTTCAGGAAAATAGGGTTAGGATAAAAAAATTATGAAGTGAAGAAGGAGGGCTACCTACGGACCCTACCTATGAGCCCGTAGGTGGCCTATGTAGGTTGCAGAAGTGAAGTTTTGAAAGCTGATTTTCAAGTCTGACTCCTACAAACCCTAACTACAAGGTGTAGATACTACCTACGACCCCATAGGTACCCCTAAAAGGTAGTGGTTATGAAGATTGAAGTTTCTTGTGGTTCTTATGAACCTACCTACGAATCGTAGGTACTACCTACATCTCGTAAGTGGGGTCATAGGTTGGTGTCGACTCTATTTTCATACATTGTTTTGGATAGGTTTTCTATGTTTTTTGTTGTATCCATAAATACCCATGAGATGTTTCATTATTAGTTTATCCAGTTTACATACTTTATACACTTAGTACATTATTTTGAGTTCTAAGATACACTTTCGATCTTGGAATTCTTGTTCTTGATTTTCAGGGTTGGATATAAAGTTGAGATTTTGGTATTCATTCTTAATTAGTTGAGAAATCTTTCATATTCTTTCAATTATTAATTATGTATATGCTCTTACGATCATGAGTAGCTAAACCCAATAACTAGGGTTGTGGAACCCTGATGCATTAACAAAGTAGAGAAAGTGCAAAGTCATTCTTGATTGGTGCTCTTTCAAGTATTGTGGTATTGTTCACTTTAATTTCTTTCTTAATGATTGCAAACATTAGGAACCCGCCCATATTCGATACTAATTTGTGAGAGAGGTTAAAAATAGAAAAAAAAATCTCAATAGTAATTTGAAACTACCAAACTTTATCTAATTAACATGAGACAGAGAAGTGATAGTTAATCTAGGATACAGAACAAGAGGTAGTAATGTGACACTCTAAAATCAAGAGAAAATTAGTGAAATTCACAAAAACAAAGGCCGAAAGATGGTTAGGTGATACATAGCTTATTATATTCTCCATGCAAGGCACCAAGATAGTTTGACGAGCACGATAAGTCTATGGAGTTAAAAAGCCCGGGGAACATAATCCTAGTGATCGTCTCATACTTATAACATACCTATATACTATTGTTCTTACAAAACACCCTATTTTTTTCTGCAGTTTCCAACTACATCATAATTTTCTGATGGATATTCATCCTATTCCCTATGGGTTTGACCCCGACATTGTTGGGTTCTATATTTTACAAGAGATCGTGTTATACTTTTTAAGAGTTATAATTTAGGTTACATTAAATTTTGGCAGTGTTGTTGGGTAATACAATTATGGATTGATTGATTATGGTTGTTAAGGTGGTTGGTTTTGTGCTTTCTACTATTTTTGGGGTACACACAGATGTATGCCTAGCACTAGGAGTCAAGGAAAACCCCTGATTCTTTTTTTCCTAAGTTTGAATGGACCTTACGACAGAATTGTAAGATGGAAGAGTATGAGCATGTAGCTTAGCTTGAGGGTCTTCAGGATGATAAAAATACGATAAATCAACCATCTCTGCCTATTGTTCATAAAATTGTTGAGGAAACTACTAAGCAGTTATTAATCGATTTAAATGTGAGGTTAGCAATAGTCCATTATGCTAAGAAAAGGGCTAGATAGAAAGAAGAAGATCATGGAGCAACACTAAACAAGGACAAACATAGAAGAAAAAAATTTCAACAACCCGCTTATCAGTATTTGCAGTTTATAATGATTTGAAAGAAGATTTGGGGTATATTGAACAAACTTATATAAGAGCTATCTTTGCTTTAGTTTTGCCACTCAGAAAAAAAAATTGACATTACGAGTGTAGTGATTTTGTTGCTTAATATAAAGGGAGTGTTTGTTGGTTTTCTGACTGATGATGCAAACATTCACATTATGAATTTCATTATAATTCGAACTTTGAATAATTTACTAGATGTGAGTCAGGAGAATTTGAGACTTAGATTGTTCCCATTCTCCCTTACAAGAAAAATGATGTTATTGTTAGGGGAACTACCTTGTGGGTCCAGCACCACTTGGAATGTGTTGCGGACATAATTCTTGGAAAAATTCTTTCTTCCTTGTAGAATGTTGTAGTTGAGGTTCAAGAAGAAGCTGGTGAATGTACCCAATAATAAAATTTTAAGGAGAAATTTTCTCAAGACATTACATAGAGCCCTAAATGGAAACACCAAAGTTGTTTCTAATACTATTACTAGTAGGGCATTTATGTGTCTTCATTAAGAGCAAGCTATAGAAATCTTGGACAAGATTACCAAACCAACTGAGGGTGGCATACTCAGGAGGTGCATCGGGGAGCCGATAGTTAGGATATTGGTACTTCTAGTTAATAGAGAGCCCTAGATAAGATAATGTCCAAGAGGTAGCACAACAAAGGATCTAGATTAGGTCACTTACAAATTAGTTTGCAACTATGAGAGTATAAAAGGTGAATACAATGAGCGCACGAGGTTAATTTGTTTGACATAATAAGTATGACCTTGAAAAGAAAGCAAAGTATTTGGATAGAGAGATTGCGAGTTTCTGAGCTAAAGGCAAAGTATCCGATCAAGACACTTGAAAATCGAGGTAAGGGAATCAAGGTTGGAGATATTATAGGGACAAGTATAGGGACAAGAGAAAGAGAGTGAGATGGTGACTTGAGGAGAAAGTATAATTATAAGAAGAAGAGTGGTCTTTTAGTTCCATCGAGGAACCTTGATACTGACTCTAGAATAGATGCATTGCTTGCTAAGCTGTTTAAGGGTCAAGAGAGACAAGAGAGTCTTCTTAAAGAGATTAAGGCAGATATTTCATGATTGAGACAGAAAGTAGAATCGCATGCTACCATGATTAAGTAGATTGAGTAACAGTTTTTTAGATGTCGGCAATATTGAATCAATGTCAACTAGGAACTCTTTCAATCAACACCATTTAGAATCCTAAGACGACGTTCACTACCTAGCCATCACCACTCAGAGTGCTAAGAATACTATTGATCCAACAATGCCTGTAGCTGATGAGGTAAGAATTGATACTTTAGATATTGATAATACACCAAAAGCTAAAATGAAAAAGCTAGCGACTAATGGTGAGATATTTTAGAAATTAGTAGTTATTGAGAAATAAGCGAAAAATGATAAAGGAAAGGGTAAGGTAGTTGAACTACTCTTGAAGCCTATTCCACGACCTCTTTCACTATTTCACTAAATATTGAAGTAGAAAGCCAAAGAAGTGAAGTATGAGAAGTTTATTTCTATATTGAAGAAGTCTAGTGTGAACATCACTCTTCTTGAAGCTCCTGAGTAATTACTGGCTATGCAAAATTTATGAAGATTTATTATCAAAAAAGTGAATTATAAGTCATGAGGATGTATGGGGATTGCACCATTGTAGCACGATTACATCTCTCAATATCTTATGCAAAAGAAAGGTGACCTCGATGCCTTCATAATTCCTTGTATGATAGGGTCATCTAGATTTTCTAGGGCTTTGTGTGACTTAGGTGCAAGCATTAACTTGATACGACTTGCAATGTTCAATAATTTGGGTCTTAGACTTTCTAAATCCATGGAAATATGGTTATTGATAGTAGATCGTATAGTTAGAAAGCCTGCAGGCATATCATTTGATGTATTGGTAAAGGTGGACAACTTTATCTTTCTAGCTGACTTTGTTGTCTAGGTTTATGAGGTTGTTTTGTAGATGCCCACAATTTTTGGAGACCATTTATAGCCACGGGTAAAGCATTGGTGGATATGGAAAGAGGAAAGCTTAACTTCTAGATAAATAATGAGGAAGTCACATTTAATGTTCATAGAACTATGAAATAACCAACTGACATGAGGGTGGTTTCAGTAACAAAAACTGTTGATGACTTAGAGGCAAACCCTATGGATACCTTGATGTCTGAGTAATACTGTTCCCGAAGTTGTGTCACGGCATTAAATTAGGCATTTCTTGGAAGGCAACTCAGGGTTTCTTGTTATATATGCATTTGTGATAATTCATTTCTTGTGATTAGCAACAAATATATGCATCTAAGGTGCCACATGCATGTTCCTAACTCTCCTGCTTTGTTTTGTAAAAATGACAACCCTCTAAAAAAAAATTTGAACTTAGATTTTTGAAAAAATAACAACCCTCCAAATTGTTTTTGAACTTTGTGATGTAAATATGTGTGTTACCACTATTTAAATCTTGTTAAGGCATTAGTATTAGGAAAAAAATAATCAAAACTTAGCATTTCATGAACGGGATAGGTAGTAGTTGATAATATAATCATATACCATGTGTGTGTGGGGAACTTACTTTGTTCACTTTGTGTATTTAATCCAGAACTTGCCCGGCTAGTCTTGTCTAGATTGTAGGATAGTTGGATGGGACATGATCATAGATCATTTTTGAATTAGCACTCTCTTAGACTAAAATACTGAACAAATAAGAATAAGTATCCCTTGATCCCTGATTTGAGGCTAAGTTGACCGATTTTTTTGGTTTTTACTTTTTCACCTTCCCGTTTAATTATAATGAACCTGTTTTGGCCTTGGTCGCTCATTGGACACTGTGTATCTCAACTCAGGCAAATCGCCTAAGTTGAGGGTTGGTATCATAGGCAGCGTAGTAAAAATTTGTTATGTAGAGGAGTGTTTAATAAAAGAAAAAGAAACTAAGTTTGGGTGTGGTAGAAAAGTGTGAAAAAGAAAGGAATAATATAATGAAAAATAAGAAAAATAAGAAAAAAAGAGAAGTGAATAAATTAGAAGCAAGAAGGAAACCACACCCAATCCGAATTAGCAAAAAAAGAGAAAAATGAAGAAATAAAAGAAGTATATCCCAAATGTTCCATACCTACACCCGAGCCTATATTACAACCCTAGAAAAGTCTTATAGTGATTCTAGTCTAACTGTCTGAAACATTAAGGTATAGAGAATAAGGGCAAATCTATTATATTTTATGCACATTGTTTGGACTTCTGTTTTGAGCATGAGTGTCTTCATATAGTCTCTTTCTTTGGCATGCATGATGATAATGTGAGAGTTAGGACTTCCTTGCTGTAAGGGTATATGAGTTCTATTTTTAACTGCTTACCTGTTCGAGTAGTGTAAATTCCATATATGCTTAGTTGTTTGTTTCTAATGTACACTACTAGAATTTACCCCCATTGCAACAGACCTTTTGGTAACATTTCAAAAGAATTTCTATAGAGGGTCTATTGCAATGGTTCCAACTATTGCTAAAAAAAATTGTTTTTGTAGAACTAGATGATGCTATAACCATTGCGATTGACATATAACCATTGAAATAAGGTGTCTTATAGAAACGGCTGCATGAACCATTGCCATAAAGTCACCAATGGAATCAATTTATTATAAAAAAAAAGCTATTGCATCAATTTTAAATTTTTTCCTCCCTAATTTTTCACAAACTCCGTCAAAAATTAAAAAAATAAATACAAAAATTAAAGAAATACTGAGATGTTGTGTTTATAAACGTCTTTGGAAATTAAAGATAGGTTTTAATAAGATTATAAGTTGGTCAAAATGGCTTAAAAGTCATTTTTTACTTTTAGGAGTGTTTGGCAAATTTAAAAGTTGCTTAAAAAAAGTCAATTTTTTTTTAAAAGCCAAAAGCTAGATGTTGTCCATTTCCTACCTTTTTTATCTTATAATCCATTAAAAGTTGACTAAGTAAAAGACATTTGTGTCCCTTAAAATTCTTCTTCCAAAATTACCCTCTTGTAATCCTAAAACACACTTCTCTTTCAATACAATACACTTCTTATATTAATTAAATATTTTCACTTTTTGTATTTATGGCAAATTTAACTCTAGCCATACTAGTACCTCTTTTGTATGATATTTCTAATTTATGAAATATAACTTTTTATGTATTATTCTCCACCTTAATCAATATCAACTCATGGGTCTATTTTAAAGACTAAAACATAAATATATATCTCATCTACAAATCATAAACATCTTGTGGATTCCTAACCCGACTCAACTCAACACAATCTTTCTCAACATCAAGTATATTTGTTTTTCGAATTATTTTCAAATATCAAAGCTTCAAGAAAACATCATTGGACTCATTCTTGACTTTCAATCTCAAATATCGATATATATTCAATAGTCAAATTTCTCATGGAAAGGCATAACTCATGACACTTGTCTTAAATCGCTTAGAAACCATCAATACGTAATGACAATATACAACTCATGGAATAAATTCTATATTTAAGAAACATGATGGTGAAATAATCATAAATATCAAACTTATTCAACTCAAATCTCATAAATCATAAATAAAGAAATTTGGGTGTAAACCCACTTGCAAAATCATATAAATTAATAATAGAAAGTAAATCTTTAGGCACAAGAACGAAAGGAGTGTTCTTGTTCAAGCCCCACATACCTTGGATTATAATTTTGGAGATGTAGAAATTTGTTTGGAACTTCTTCCTTACATTTTTTAGCTAAGATACTTGATGCCTTTGACTAGGGGAGATTAATTCTTGGACAACTTGGAAAAATCTATGAAAGATCCTTGAATTTCTTGGAAGGAGTTTTGATTTTTGGGTTGAGAGAAAACCCTAGTTTTCTAGAAAATTCTTGGAGAAATTGGAGAGAAATAGGAGAAAATGATCTTCTCTTTACTACTTTGATGTATATATAAGGAAACAAGGAGCGGAAATGACAAAAATGCCATTTTGACAAAGCTGAAATTCATTGATCGGGGCCTGTGATGGTCGATCTGACGGTCCATCAAGTCTCCTGACGGTCCACCAGATCGTCCGTCACTCAAGTGCCAAAACTGGAACAATCTGCCTCGATGTGACGGTCAAAGTGATGGTCTGTCAGAAAACTGACGGACCACTAAGTCGTCCGTCACTCGAGAGACAGAAATGAGACATTCTGTCTCGACCTGACGGACCCCTTAACGGTCCGTTAAATTTTTGACGATTCACCATCTTGGCCATCACACGGTGACCAGATAGAGGGGTCACTGCCTTGGCTTGAAAGGACACTTGATGGTCCACCAAGGACCTGACGGTCCGCCAGGTTGACCGTCAGACCAGGGCGATCCGATATCACTGAGTAAAATGACTATAACTCCCTCGTCCGAAGTTGGATTTCAATGAAATTGGTATCGATGGAAAGCTTATTCAATGATCTACCTGGGAAAAAGTAGAAATTAGAGAAAAACAACATGGTTTAAACCTCAATCACTTTGGAAGTCATACATATCTACTCAAAGGACGGATTTAGGCTTAAGAAATGATCGGGGTATTACAATATCTCCCTCTTGGACACATTCATCCTCGAATGTTGCCAGATAGGCCAAGAACAAGACAAAATGAGGATGTATAGCTGGAACGACTCACATCTAAGGGCTCACTTTACTCTAAACTTTTGAGTACTTCTCCAAATGGACGAACCATAGAGACAATAACCATATAGTTGAATACATTAGATTAGAAGAAAACTGAATTAAGGGAATAGTACCTTCTGCTTGATTCGAACTCGTGGAGAAAAGATAAGAGTAACTGGATCGCATATCTGCTTCTGCTTCCCAAGTGGCACCCTCGACTGATTAATTTCTCTACAAAACTTTAACCAAGGGAACTTTCTTGTTCCTCAGTCTACGGACTTGATAATCAAGGATTTCAACCGGGGTTTCATCATACGAAATGTTATCCTGAACATCACAACCATCCAACGGATCTACAACAACAGAGTCTCCAATGTGTTTCTTGAGCATAGAAACATGAAACACATGATGGACATCTGACAACTCTTCAGGAAACTCAATATCATAAGCTGTTTTACCAACACGATTCAAAACTCTATAAGGGCCAACATATCTGGGACTCAGCTTCCCTTTCTTTCCAAATCTTTTCTCCCCTTTTATGGGTGAAATTTTTAAGTACACCATATCACCAACTTCAAACTCAAGAGCTCTTCTTCTCATATCTGCGTATGACTTCTGACGACTCTGGCCTGTCTTCAACCTCTCCTGAATTAACTTAACTTTCTCCATAGCCTCAAATACAACATCAGATTCAATCACAACAGCTTCACCCACTTCGAACCAACCTATGGGCGATCTACATCTTCTCCCATACAAAGCTTCAAATGGAGCCATTCCAATTCTAGCATGAAAACTATTGTTGTAAGAAAATTCAATCAACGGCAAATGTTCATCCCAACTTCCTTTGAAATCAAGAACACAAGCCCTCAACATATCCTCCAAAGTGTGGATAGTCCTCTCAGCCTAACCATCTATCTGCGGATGAAAAGCGGAGCTAAGATAAACTTGGGTGCCAAGACCCTTTTGAAAGGTTCTCCAAAACTTAGAAGTAAACTGAGTACCTCTATCGGAGATAATAGACAACGGAACTCCATGCAACCTGACTAACTCTCGAATATACAGCTTAGCATAGTCCTTCACGGTGAAAGATGTATGTACTGGCAGAAAATATGCTGACTTAGTCAACCTGTCTACAACGACCCAAATAGAATCATGATGATGATGACACAGAGGTAAACCGGTCACGAAATCCATATTTACCACTTCCCACTTCCAAGTAGGAATGTTAAATTCTTGCATCACACCACTGGGTCTCTGGTGATCTATCTTTACCTGCTGGCAAGTTGCACACTTTTCTACAAACTTTTCTATATCCTTTTTCATACAATTTCACCAATAAATTTCCTGCAAATCGTGGTACATCTTGGTAGCACCGGGATGAATAGAATACCACGCGCCATGCACCTCAGCCATAATTCTCTGCCTTAGATCATCAACATCAGGCACACACAATCTATTCTGAAATCTCAATACACAATCTCCCCCTTGGGAGAAAACCTCCACATTTTGGTCTTTAACTGATTCTTTCAGTTCGACCAAACGAGAATTTGTATCCTGCTTCTCCTTTACTTCTGAAACTAGGGAAGATTCAGAACTACTTTGGACCCAAATATTACCCTCAGTTGAGTCAATCAATCTAACACCTAACCTAGCCAAATGATGCACTTCACGGGCTAAGTCCCTCTAATTTTCCTCAACATGTGTTACACTACCCATGGATGATCTGCTAAGGGCATCTGCCACTACATTGGCCTTGCCTGGGTGGTATAACACACTCATATCATAGTCCTTCAATAATTCTAACCATCATCTCTGCCGAAGATTCAACTCTCTCTAAGTGAACACCTACTGTAAAATCTTGTAATCCGTAAAGACATCAACATGAACACCGTACAAATAGTGTCTCCAGATTTTCAAAGCAAAAACGACTGCAGCTAACTCGAGGTCATGGGTTGGATAATTCTTTTCATGAGGTTTCAACTGCCTGGAGGCATAGGCTATAACCTTACCCTTCTACATCAACACCCAACCCAAACCAACTCTGGAAGCATCACAATATAACACAAAATCATCTACACCATTAGGCAGGGTCATCACAGGGGCTGAAGTGGGTCGAGTCTTCAACTCCCGAAAACTCTTCTCGCAAGAATCTGACCACTGAAATTTTACCTTTTTTGGGTCAACCGGGTCAAACAAACAACAATGGAAGAGAAATCTTTGACAAAATGACGGTAGTAGTCAACTAGACCCAAGAAACTCCTAATATCATACGGGGAAATTGGCCTAGGCCAATTCTTCACAGCTTCTACCTTTTGAGGATTAACTCGAATACCATCAAAAGAAATAATATGACCCAGAAAGGCTACTGACCGAAGCCAAAATTCACACTTGATAAATTTGGCAAACAACTATTGATCCCTAAGGGTCTGTAAGACAATTTGAAGATGATCTGCATGGTCATTTTTACTCTGGGAATATACAAGGATATCATCTATAAACACAATAATGAACATATCTAGGTACGGTCTAAACACTTAATTCATGAGGTCCATAAAAGATGCTGGGGCATTCGTTAGCCCGAAGGACATGACCAAAAATTCAAAATGACCATAACGAGTGCGGAAAGCCGTCTTTGGAATATCATACTCTGACTTTAATTTGGTGATAACCGAATCTCAAATCTATTTTTCAGAAGTAGCTGGCACCTTGAAGCTGATCAAATAGGTCATCAACTCTAGGAAAAGGTTACTTGTTCTTAACTGTGACCTTGTTAAGCTGACGATAGTCAATGAATATGCGCAATGAACCATCTTTATTTCGCACGAATAGAATGGGTGTACCCCAGCGAGACACACTGGGCCTTATAAAACCCTTATCAAGAAGATCTTTGAGTTGATTTTTCAACTCTTTAAGTTCTACAGGGGCCATACAATACGGAGGAATAGAAATAAGCTCTGTATCAGGGAGAAGATTAATTTCGAATTCTATCTCTGTATCGAGAGGTACCTCTGTGAGATCTTCCAGGAAAATATCAGGAAACTCATTGACAACACTAAGAGACTGAATAGTTGGAGTCTCAGACTTAGTGTCCTTAACTTGGACTAAATGATAGATACAACCCTTGGATATCAATTTCCTAGCTTTAAGATAGGATATGAAATGACTTTTAGGAGATATAGAATTACTGGACCACTCAAAGACTGGAAAATTGGGAAACTGAAACTTGACTACCCGAGTACGACAGTCTATAGACGCATAACAAAAGTGAAGCCAATCCATACCCAGAATATTATCAAAATCAACTATGTCTAGATCAATCAAATCTTCAAACATGACCCTATTAAGAACAATGATAGGACACTTCTTATATACTTGTTTAGCAACAACAGATTCACCCACTGGTGTAGAGACTAGAAAAGTCTCAGAAATCTTTTCAGCACTGATTTCAAAATTTACAGCCACCAATGGAGTCACATAAGAAAGACTTGACCCAGGGTCCATCAACACATACACATCGAAATGATATACACAAAGCGTACCACTAACAACATTTGGTGAATCCTCCTGCTCCTGGTGGGGTGGTATAGCATAAAAGTGATTCTGACGCTGACCACCTGCAGTACTAGATGAGGCACCCTGAGGAGGGGTAGGACAAACTACAAGGGCTGGAGTACTAATAGTCTGACTCTGGGGACGAACATCGCGACTCCCCTGTCTAGCATAAGGGCAATCCCTGAACTTGTGGACCAACTTACCGCAACCAAAACAACCCCTCTAACCGACTAAGCACTCACCGGGATGGTCTCTACCAGAGTTTGGACATGGGGGAGGACGAGGTCTGTTACTCACACTATCCTGGAACCTGGACATAGTAGGGCTACTACCCTTCTCCAGCCTAATTCTAAATACAGGAGTACTAGCTGATGAAGGCGCTGGAATAAGAGAACGACTCTGGAACTGAGGGCGGATCCCTCCAGAAAATCTAGTCTGACAATAAACCTATTGCTTTGATTTAATTCTCTTATTCCCTCTCACTCTCTCTCTCTTCTTCACTTTTTCCTCTTCAATCTGCTGAGCATGAATCATTAGTCTTGAAAGGTCCATGTCCCTATTAAGCATAGAGGATCTACACTCCTTCACAACATAACCAGATACACCAGCCAAGAACTTACTCATACTAGTTCTAGACTCAGCCATCATACCAGGAGCATACTTAGATCACTGGTTAAACTTATAGAAATACTCCTTAACTATTATGGGGCACTGTCTCAAGTTCATAAATTCTTCTAATTTTTCTTCCCTCAACTCCGAGGGAAAGAATTTGTCTAAGAAGGCATCTTGAATAGTTGCCAAGTCACAAGAGTATCATTCTGCCCTCTACTCTTCCTCCACATCTCCACCCAATTATAAGCAACATCTTTCATCCGATAGGCATCCAATTCAACACTCTCCTCCTCCGTCACGTGCATAATCTGAGTGATCTTTCTCACTTCATCTAAATATATTTGCGGGTATTCACCTACTTTCGACCTAAAGAACTAAGGTGGATTCATTCATATATAGTCACGAACTCAGGCTGCAGCAAAATTATTCCCTTGCGGAGGTGGAACAGTAGCTTGGGTTTTGGCTTGGGCATTGGCGGTGACTGCCTGGGCTAGCGCTTGGAAAACTGCCTGAAATTTGGCATGGGACACCATCTCACCTAAAGGAATAACAGGTTGAGGTCATTCATTATTTGTGCGAGCTCTAAGAGGAGGTATTTTCTGTCATTAGAGGGCACGAATTAACAGTAGAGGGAAACAGCCATAGGCACGATAGACTCTTGAAAGAAAGAAATAACTTTTCCTAATACGTCCTATAGCCTCTTGCTCATAGATGTGGCGCGCTACACACCGATGATCAAGACTCTACGTAATGCGGTTTGTCAGACTCCCTAGGACTCCTTGAACCTTAGGCTCTGATACCAAGCTTGTAACACCCCAAAAACCAATCCCGAGACGTCACATGGTGCTCAAGGCCACGCGTGGCCTCAAGCTAACCCTCTAAGTCTGTCATCACTTTCAGAACTCATTATAGAGAAAATCATGCTAAGATAAAGAGGAATAACCATGTCATAAACATACTGAAACACGAAGTAATACTGCCCTGTACAAACAAAATACTGAAATCTCTGTACACGCTGGTGCACTAGTCTGACAAAGCCTCTACTACATAGTACTGAGGAGCCATTAGGACAGATCCCCAACTGACTCGTAATAAACTGAAAGTAAACAACCATCTATTAACAAGAGAAAATTAGAGACACAGTTCCTCGAACCATGAGGACTCATCAATCGCAGAAATGTAGATGAAGGTACTCAAAGATCACTGTCGCTGCTGAGACTGAGCACCTGAACCTATATCATGAGGAAATATAGAATACAAAAGAGTATGAGAGTCAGTACTTGAGAATGTACTGGGTATGTGGGGGTGGATGGAACATTTTAAATATTATCATAAATTTATAAAGAAATCATGCATGCTGAAATTAATAACTCTCTTCGCTTGAATTATCTAAAACATCATTTCCGTAAGTCATTAATAATAACATGTGCTTCATAAATCTCATAAATCATTTAACTTAACTCGAACTCTTTGACTCATGACTTAGAGTGACTCGGTAACTCATGGAAATTAGATCATTATGGACGTGGGAGTTTCTTATAACCGACATAACTACACCATGTGAGCCGCATGGAGTCCAATGTTTTCCTCTCCTAAGGAGAGAACCCCACATTAGCGGGGGTGTCGTACTCTTTCCAGGGAGTACAACCTCAATCTCATTATCAAAATCCCATACTCGGCCTCTGGACCACAATTATCAACATCAATCCTACGGTGGCACGTAGTTTTGGGGAAATACCACATTTCCCGCTTGATGCTAAATACTCCTCCCAGAATCAGTTCAGAACGCGTTAGGAAATCCAACTTAATCTATATTAACTCATGCATATATTTTAAAGACCAAAACATAAATATATATCTCATCTACAAATCATAAACATCTTGTGGATTCCTAACCCGAACATCAAGTATATTTGTTTTTTGAATCATTTTCAAATATCAAAGCTTCAAGGAAACATCATAGGACTCATTCTTAACATTCAATCTCAAATATCGATATATATTCAAAAGTCAAATTTCTCATGGAAAGGCATAACTCATGACACTTGTCTTAAATCGCTTAGAAATCATCAATACGTAATGACAATACACAACTCATGGAATAAATTCTCAATTTAAGAAACATGATGGTGAAATAATCATAAATATCAAACTTATTCAACTCAAATCTCATAAATCACAAATAAAGAAATTTGGATGTAAACCAACTTGCAAAATCATGTAAATCAATAATAGAAAGAAAATCTTTAGGCACAAGAACGAAAGGAGTGTTCTTGTTCAAGCCCCATATACCTTGGATTATAATTTTAAAGATGTAGAAACTTGTTTGGAACTTCTTCCTTACATTTTTGAGCTAATATCCTTGATGACTTTGACTAGAGGAGCTTAATTCTTGGACAACTTGGAGAAATCTATGGAAGATCCTTGAATTTCTTTGAAGGAGTTTTGATTTTTGGGTTGAGAGAAAACCCTAGTTTTCTAGAAAATTCTTGGAGAAATTGGAGAGAAATAGGAGAAAATAATCTTATCTTTACTACTTTGATGTATATATAAGGCAACAAGGAGCGGAAATGACCAAAATACCCTTTTGAAAAAGCTGAAATTCGCTAATCGGGGCCTGTGATGGTCGATCTGATGGTCCGTCAAGTCTCTTGACGGTCCACCAGATCGTTCGTCACTCGAGTGCCAAAACTGGAACATTCTCCCTCGACGTACTGTCGAAGTGACAGTCTGTCAGAAAACTGAAGGACCACCAAGTCGTCCGTCACTTGAGGGACAGAAACGAGACATTTTGTCTCAACCTGACGGATCCCGTGATGGTCCATCAACTTTTTGACGGTCAACCATATTGGCCGTCACAAGGTGACCAGGAAGAGGGGTCACTACCTTGGATTGATGGTACACTTAACGGTCCACCAAGGACCTGACGGTCCACCAGGTCGACCGTCAGAACTGGGCGATCCGATATCGCTGAGTAAAATGGCTATAACTCCCTCGTCCAAAGTCAGATTTCAATGAAATTGGAATAGATGGAAAGATTATTCAATACTCTACATGACACAAAGTAGAAATTAGAGAAATACAACATTGTTTAAACATCAATCACTTTGGAAGTCATACATATCCACTTAACGGACGGATTTAGGCTTAAGAAACGATCAGGGTACTACATTTACAAATTTGAACCTTATAGCATATGTTTCCTCTTAATTCCGCATATTATTTAGTATTATTGTTCAGTTATTGCAGCAGGTACCAATCATGGGTTAGCTTGTGTTCCTTTGGGATTATGAGCATTGTGTAGCATCCAAGGTACAGACTCGAGGTGATACAGGAAGACTTGATAATGTTTACCAAATTATCATTTATAAAAAAATGTGTTACTATTTTTTAATTTAGTGGACCAATAGGATAAAAGTGGAATTGTGTCTTTAAATAGTTACCAAATAAAGAAAGATGACATTCTTCTTGGGATGGACCAAAAAGGAAATGAAGACACAAAATGGGATGGATGGAGTATCATCTGTTAGCAACTATTTATCTATTAACGTAATTATAATAATTACCAACACATATTTTTTTTGATGATTTATACTCATATGTACATATATATAGATATATATTAAAACTGAATTAAAAATATATATATATATTAATTTTAATTAGAATCATTTTAGAAAGAAAAATTGATAATAATCAACTCTACATATTGTTAACCACTTTAAGGATATTTCATACATTCTGACCAAAAATGTTCTTAACAATATTTGTTTACCAAACACTTCAACAACTTTTTTTTAGTTTCAGCATTTTTATTCAAACACTTAACTGCTTATTTTTAAAATAAGTTTCAGCACTCTCAAAAGCATTTTTAAAAGGCACTTTTTTGGGCCTATCCAAATGAGCTCCAAACCTTTAAAGCTTCAACTGCTCCAATATAGTTAAAAATTTGTGTCTCACTACTCCGAACACCAGTTCTTCAACCAGCAGTGCTCTGACCAACAGTTCTCTGATGCTTTCGATTGAACCCTAGGAGTCTATTGAACCATGTATTCATGTTTCTTGCACATTCTCTGATTTATGGAAATTACTATATTTCTAACAGTATTTTTGCAATTATAGCTTAAAGGGTCTTTTGGGTTTATGTAATTAATTATTTTAAAACTATTAATTATAGCTCAAAGGGCTTGTGGGTTTTGTTAATTAATGGTTTTTGAATCAATTTTTGTTGTTACTCTTGATTTCCCTCAAGTATTTTTGGTATGCCCATATCCTTGTCCATGTAAAAGCATTGCCAATTTGTTATTTATAAGGAAATAGAGGATGAGGGGGGAAATGTGTTTGAGGAAATTAGGTTAGGAATTGAATTTGAATTCGAGTTGGAGGTATAGAATTCATGGTAAATGGGTAATTCAGGCTTGTGTGGTTGGTGGAGACCACCTTAAACACCATAATTTTGATATAAATATTAAGCATAATGCTAGAAGAGGAACTAGGAATATTGTAATTAAGAGATTTACTGAGGATTTGGATGCTTATAGAAGAGTTTCTGGGGAGTTAGTAGAAGGTTTGAGTCATTTGAGTAACAATTTTGCTAGTTTTCAAGATCCTTTTGTAGATAAGTTAAGAACTCACCTCCAATAAATAGAAATATTTTCAGTCCTTTTCTAGTATTTTACTTTTTTGGTGTTGTTTTTTTATAAAGTTTGGATATTAAGAAAGAGTAATTCTAAGCCAAACAATAGGGAGAACTCATAGAAATGGTTGTTGGTTCCAGCGTCTCTTTCTTCATTATTTAAGAAGGATTTACAAAGAAAAGAGTTAGTGGAGTGGGTAAACATGGTGTTATGGAAGTTGTTAAAGGTTTATAGACCTAAGATTGAGAATTGGATCATTGGTTTGCTTCGGCCTATCATTGATAATCTCAAAAAGCATGATTATGTGTAGAGAGTTAAGATAAAATAGTTCTCACTCGAGGATAAGCCTCTTTCTGTTAGGAATATGGAGCCAACAGATGAGTGACATGTCGCAATAGATAATTAACTTGTTGCGACAGATGACTTATCTGTTGCAATAGACGACACGTTAGTTGGAATCGAGGTCAGGTTCTATCGCAATAGGTTACTAATATATTGCAACAGATATTTATCCTCTGTTGGAATCGAGTTCAGGTTCTGTTGTAACAGGTTACTAATATGTTGCAATAGATATTTACCCTTTTGCAAAAGACAACACGTCTGTTGAATTGAGTTTAGGTTCTATTTCAACAGGTTACTAATTTGTTTCAATAGATATTTATCATGTTGCACCAGATAACTAATCTGGTGCAATAGATGGGTCATATGTTGCAACAGATGACCCATCTGTTTGATTCATGTTACGGCACTATAGAACCATAAATATGAATTCAACATATGAGTTTTCCATTGAAACATATTTTTTTAAACAGATAGCTCTTATGTTGCATTCATGTTCGCTTGCTATCTATTGTTTAAAAAATAGCACAATAGCAGTTACCCAGATGATAAATTCATATAAAAAACATAATTTGACCTATCAAAGTCTCATATGAAGTAATGCGATAGAGGAAAGTGATGTACAAAATAAAATTTGACCTAAGAAATTGGTCAAATAGCAACAGTAGCGGCTACAACAACAACAACAATGGTCAACAAGAAGAAGATAAAGATAATAATGACGTAGAAGATAATGAATAAAGAAACAACAACAATGAACAACGAAAATTGCTAAGAGAGAGAAAACAACAATGGATGAGAAAAGAGAGAAATGCACTTTTTTTCTCCTCTGTTTCCCGTTATATTAGGTAAATATTTGGATCAAAGTAAAAATTTAAAAACTTGTGGGATATTCTCAAACTTACCCAACTTTCTTAATCCATAATAAAGTAATTGTCACCTCTACTCAATTATTAAGACTTGTGTCTCCTACACCTCATTTTCAAACTTTTTCGTCACTTTTAGCTCAAAGCCCCAACTTTTATGCTCATTTTCTTTTATTATTGACCTCCAATTGAATTTTATAGATTTTTCAACTTCATTTTCAATCTTTACCTGCATATATGAGAATTATAACATGAGAATAATCTCGAATCAATGGAGAACATGATAATTCAATTTCAAAAAGTACTATCAAGTCATCAAATTAGCGACTTCTCTGGGGCGCGTGTCCATCCCTCCCCCCTCTCCCCTCTGCGCTCCCCACTTGCCTAAAGGGACTTCTTTTTATTTCGATATTTTAATGGTATTTTGGCTATTATATAGTTTGGAAATCATCTCCTATCACTCAAAAATGTTCCCTTCTCTAGTATTTAGCCCTAATCCCTTATTAGAGCATTCAATCGCATCTTTCCAAGAATCCATGTTTAACTAGCAAGAGTCAAAGCTTCGATTCAAGTGTCCTTGTATTATTTTAATGAGCTAAAAATGGTTTAAGATAATCAGATAATTGACCGAGGTGGTATGGGCATTAAAGACGTAACACCCAAAACCTTTGTTTGCCAATGTAGGGATGGTTCGCTTTATAAATCAGATGATCCTAAGTTTCTTCCTTTATGTGGATGTGGCATACATGGATCTTGGCCTAGCCAATCAGGTGCAGAATGAACCCATATATCCCGTGGGGCACTTGATGTCGGTTATATCATCTAGTTCAGAATTAAAGAAAATAGTTTTTATGGTTTAACTTTGGAGTCACTATTTATATTTCTCCTTATGTTTTGGTTTTACTTTCATAGTTATTTTATATGAAGAATATCTTATCATTATAGTTGTGTTGCATACAAATATATTCCAGACATTGACCATCTCTGGATGTTGCATTATTTCATCATCTAGGTTCAGAGACACATTCTCAATGTTTTGTGCAACATTAGGATCGTTCTGAACAACTTTAACTTTGGTAAACCCTCCATCATTCAAAAGACATACATTTTTCAAACTTTATAGTATTTTATTTTATGGTAATATCGGGGATTTTTCTAGACAGTTTCTTATTCTGCAGAGGTTTCGTGAACTCGAGCTAATGTTGGATATGAGTTCAGTATTCTCTTATGACATTGAAGATTTATAAAATGTTTCAATGGTAAACAGACAACTTGATACAAGTTATTTTATAAGTGTTTTCATCCGCTAACTTTAGTAGAATCCCCAAAGTGAATGCTAAGAGGTCAGCTCCAAACTTAATTGATTTCAGGTGTTGTTAAATCCAGGGACTAGTCTTGAGTCGAAACACAAAAGTACTCTCACCTTTTCCTCAATACATCAAAAAACAACAACAAAAGCAATATCACATAAATAAAAGATTAGAACAAACAGTTCCTTATTCTAAAATAATAATTATTACTCAATAATTATAATTAAAAAGCATCAATGCATAATCACAAAAAATATTCTTCATCTTTGCTCTCATATACAGACGAGAAGCCTCAACATGGAATTGGCTACGTAATTTATCGACCTGTCTTATTGAATTTTCTTATAATGCACCGCTAATCCATAGCTAAATAGGATTAGCAAAGAAATTTGTTGTTTAGCTATGAAATATATATGCCTCTAATTCCTTGTTTTTGAGTAGTGCCTCTTCAATTTAATGCTATATTCAGCCAATTTTATACACATTTTTCAAAAGGATTAACAAGTGCAATGAAACTCTGGACCAATTGTCTGCAATTCCAGAACCTACAATTATAACAATTGACAATGGAAAATACCATCTGTTCATGAACAGAATCACTCAAAATGAAAAATATAATCCAAGAATTCTCTTTTTCCTGCAAATCTACAAGATAAATTCTGCCAAACATAATAAATATAGACTTAAAGAGCTTTTGCATACTTGCTTTGCTACTGAAAAGGCTTATTCAATTTTTCTTTCGAGAAAAAATTTAAAGGTGAAGACTTGGTACAAAAATGGAAGATGCAAAATTGAGTAGAGTTACCCAAGCAAAAGAAGGATCGTTTGGCGTAGTTTAAATGAAAGAGAGATGGTTAAGTCATTGTTGAAGAAAGGATTTTTTGGTATTGGACAATGCTACATTTGGTTTACAACTTGACATCTTCAAGATTGAATTAAGTAGTTTTATTTTGAGATAAAACATGAAGTTTCTCTCAACTAGTAATTAATTTTTAAAAAGACACTTAAATTTTATATAACTACTACATAGGAAACTATTGTATTAGCAATACATGGGCTATTAAAAACTTGGATATGCATGGGTAAAGGCAGAACAATCCTTAATACACCCTATAATATTGAATACAAGCCTGAAAATGCTTTCTACCATCAAATCTATTTTCCGTGCATGTGAACTAACCACTGTCTACTACTCATAAACCATAGGCTACATCGATATCGAGTTGCTGCAAGAGAGTAGTGTGAACACATATTCCTTGATCCCGATGAAAAAATTTGATGGAAGAGGAGATGGAAATTGAGTCCATTGAGATTCTTGCCTCACTTTTCCGGTAGTTTTTGGCTTAGAACTAGTCCTAGAGAATTTTTTAAGAGGAGGAAACTATATTAGAAAAAACTAATTAGGAAAAGAGATTTAAACCTTACAGGACCTACTGCCTAAGTACCGCTACAATGGCCCAGGGCCTGGCACAGTGATACAATTGTAGCAGCCTGGGGACCCCTATAGCGACCTTTAGGCTGAAAGTCTGGCCCATTTTTATTCTATTCCCTAATTTTTTGCTACTCTCACAACGAGTTATCTGGACTCAACCATGACTTGATATAACATTTAGATTTGAGTATTTTTAGTTGCAAAATTATCAGTAACGATAAAATGAGTCGTTACAGGGGTCATATGAAATATTTTGACAAAGTTGAGGCAAGAAAACACATATATCAAGGGGGACGTATTTTGTGGAATCTGACCATGCTTAGCATACCACATCCAACCTATTATATTGATGATAGTGATTCACCAGATTTGAAATAGAATTATTTCACGATCCTTGATTTCGGTTATCTTCCATTAACGAATGGAGATTTATTCACCATTAAGCCATATAGACCACACTAACTTAGTCGCCTATTTGTTCTTATTAAGATTTTTACTGTCTATCTTGAAAAGAACTTTCGTATAGATTTACTTGATAAGGGTGTTAGATATTGGCAAATTTGTATAGCACATAACACTATGTCAAAAGCCATATTCTATTCAGCAATAGTTTTTACGAAGAAAATATACTCAACTTGATATATGTCTTGGTGGGAAAGAACTCATGTAAAGTTCATTGAGCATAAGTTGAAATATTTAGTGAAAAACTGGACTTAACTTCATTAGTCCTTTAGAGGATGAAAATCAAGATGTTGGAAAGACGATCTCAAAATCTGATTGTTCATCGCTTGCTCCACAATATCAAAGTAAGAAGCTTACATCTTCTAAGGCATCTACGAAATAGGTAGCTCATACTTCTACTGATGTAGAGAAATATCTGCATGTTCTTCCATCTTGTAAGAGAGATTTTCAAAAAATAAGCAAAAAGTTGCAATGAAGATCTATGTTGGAAAAAGGGCCTAACTAGGTCTGAAGTTGTTGATTAGAAAAAAGGGCCTACTGTTAGGATTTATCCTGAATTTCTTAGCTTACTTGGATTCTACTATAATTGTGTTTCACTTCGGATTCTACCATAATTGTGTTTTACTTCGAAAAGGATTTCTTAGTAGAAAAGGTTTTCTAGTAGGAAAAGATCTCTTTCCTATTAGGTTTATTTTTTCTTAGAAGAAGAGTTTCGTAACTCTATAAATAGAACAATTCTCTTCTCATATCATAACACAATAGCATCCACAATGTAGTCTTTTAAGAGTTTTAAGGGAGATTGTCTCTCGCATTAGTTTTTGTGTTTTTAATACTCCCTCCGTTTAAAAAAGAATGACATACTTTTCTTTTTAGTCTGTTTCAAAAAGAATGACCCCTTTTCTTTTTTGGCAATACTTTAATTTAAACTTTCCACATGACATGTTTATGACCATAAGATTAAAGGGCATTTTGGTACATTTGACATTACTTTAATTCCACAAGATTCAAAAGTCTTCTTTATTTTCTTAAACTTTGTGTCAAGTCATAATAGGTCATTCTTTTTTAAATGGAGGGAGTATTAGTTTTCAAGTGTAGGACAATTGGCCAAATAATATCAATAGTATGTCTTTTTAGTATATTTTTATTTGTCATCCGAATTATCATCATCTTGATTTGCAAATTTTAAGCTTCCGCGTGATGCCCTCTCAATTTAGAACCCAACAAGTGGTATCAGATCTTATGGTTCAATGGTCCAATGGTGTGGTGAGATGAGATTAAATAGGTTCAAAGCGATTTCAAAATCAAGCTGCAACAGTTTGGCAATAATGAAGATTTTTGTCTAGCTACATGTGAAAAAAATGATTAAAGCATATTTTCAACATTCCTGCTGCTGTATCTTTAAAAATAAAAATAAAAGATATTTTTTAAACCATTTTAAATTTATAATATTTTAAACTTTATTTTTAACCATGATAAGCAGTCATGAAGATTACACGAAGAAAGAGATGATGAACAATTTTGCAAGAAAATTCAGGTCAAGTGGAGATTTGTTAGGATTTGTCCTGAATTTCCTACGTTACTTGGATTCTACCATAATTGTATCTTATTTCAAAAATATTTCTTAGTAGAAAAAGTTTTGTAGTAGGAAAAGATCTCTTTCCCATTAGATTTTTATTAGGATTATTTTTTCTTAGAAAAAGAGTTCTGTAACTCTATAAATAGAACAATTCTGTTCTCATACCATAACACAATAGCATCCACAATGTAGTCTTTTAAGAGTTTTGTTTAAGGGAGATTATCTCTCTTATTAGTTTTTGTGTTTTTAATATTAGATTTCATGTGTAGGCCAATTGGTCAAATAATATCAATAATGTCTTTTTAGTATATCTTTATTTGTCATCCAAATTATCACCGTCTTGATTTGTAAATTTTAAGCTTCCGCGTGATGCCCTCTCGATTTTGAACCGAACACTAACTATGTCTGAAGTTGTTGATTTAGAACTTGTGGAAGTCCAAAGTATTGAAAGTCTTTCAAGAAGGTTAATAGATTAGAGTGGAAAGATTACCATCGTGAATCTCTCATATCCAAACCATGGCTACATGACTTTACTGAATTGACAGATTTATTCCTATTGGATCATAAATTATCTCGGCTTTGGCTAAATTTGACCTCTTGAATAAATCTGTTAATTCATCTTTGTTTGACTTTTGTGCATCTTCTATTGGATTAAATAAGAAACTTTTGTCTCTCATATCAACTTGTAAAATCTCAAGATTAGTGGAATCAAAGATTCGATAATATTTATCTTCAAACAATAGTTTAAATCCTTTTTCCATTAGCTGGCCAATACTTAATAAACTTTTAAAAATATTGGGCACATAAAGGAAATTTGAAATTAGTTTTGTACCTGAAAGTCTTTTGATTGCAACCTTCCCTTTTCCTTCTGTAAGAATATAGTCACTATTTCCAATTCCGATTTTCTTAATTTCCAAAGGCAAAAACTTTTTAATAAGAGTTTTGTCACATGTCATGTAGTTTTTACAACCACTGTCAATCATCCAACAATCAGATTTCTTGGTTGAAGATATTGCCACAAATAAGTGATCTTCAGTTTCTTCTTTGGTGACTTGGGTTTCTACTCATATTTTTGAGATTTTTTTTTGCAAATCACAGCTTTATGGCCAAGTTGATTGCAAATGTTGCATTGTGCATTTGGTCTCTTCCAACATTTAAATAGAGGATGCCCTATTTTTCCACAGTGCTAGAAGGTGGGTAGTTTTACTTGAATTATTACTATCTCTTTGAGTATTGTGGTTGGCTGCTAAAGCTTCTTCAAACATACAATCCTGCCTCATAAGCCTCCTTTACTTTTGTGCTTGCAACGTATTTAACAATTCTCCTAAGATAATCTTGGATAGATATTTTATATTTTTCAAGGAAATTATTGATACTTCGTATCTTTCTGGCACAGTAATAAGATTTTTTTCAACAATTCTCAAATCTTTAAATTTTGTGTCACACAATCTTACCTTGTTAACAATGCTAAGAAGTCGGTTTGATTACTCTTTGATGGTCTCAAATTCCTTTATCTTTTGCAATTTGAATTTCCTTATTAAATTCTACACCTTCATGCCTCGTACTCTTTCATCTCATATATATTCTTTCTTTAGATAATCCCAACTTTTGCTGATTTATATGCCATAATTCTCGTGAAAATTGTTGGAGAAACACTAGCAAACAAAGTTTTTTTTGTCTTTGATTTTCTAATTTTCTTTTCCTTATGACTTTTGATCTAGACTACCGTGGGATTATCGGGCATCGGAAGAACATCGTCATCCTCCTCTACGGCCTCCCAAAGATATAAAGCCTCAAGATAAGTCTCCATTCTTGTTGTCCAAAGATGATAATTGTCACCATCAACGACATGAGGAGCTATTTGGGAAAAGTTATTTTCAGAATTCATCACTCACAGATCCCTCAAGAAACTGACTCTTGATACCAATTGTTGGTTTTTGGCTTTGAAATTAGAGAAATAACAGAGAAAGAGTTGAAGAAAGAAATATCGCAATAGTATTGTCAAAAGAATTATTTTATTAATAACTCAAAACATATATTTATAGCTAAATTTCTAACTAGACTTCAATTTAAATAGGGATAACTAATTCCTATTCAAATAATAAAGGGACAACTAATTCCTAAGTACTGTAATAATTTAAGACTACTAAAATTATCTATTCCTACTTTATTTCTGAGATATATTTTTAACAGTTTTAAAATCCTAATTTATCCGATGCAAACTAAGCATCTGTATCTTTATCATATAAAATTTTGAAAGAATAATAATTTTAGATCGATCGGTATGAATTTTACAATTTGAATGCATCGTTGGACATGTTTGTTTCCATCTTTGTGCATTGTTGCTGGAAAAATCAGATCTTGAGATAGGAGTAATGCAATGCAGAATGGTTTATTCTAGTGAAAACTAGACATTAATATCTCCATTATATAATTTTTTCAATGAAGAACACTTTGTATATTGTTCTGTGCAAATTTTACATTGCCAATTAAATAATCTACTATATTACGTTACAACTTTTTGCACGATTGCCGAAAAAATTTATATCTTCAGCTATGAGTTATGAAATCATGAACAGTTTGTTCTAGTAAAAATTAGACATACATATCAAAAACCTATCAGAAATTTAGAGTTTAGAACCCTATGGATCATCCAAATATATTTTAGAAGTCGGCTTGATGTGCTGAAACTCGAACGATTTCAAGTTCATGCTACTGCACCAAAAGAATTACATCTCGACGTCGAAATATAGAATTCAAAAACTTCTTATTTTGTTAGAAAAGGACTCTAAGAACTAAAATCTGTAAAATCACAACTAAAGCTTTACATATTAGATATTTCTTTGAAATTGGATCAATTCGATCGATTGTAGAAGTCAAGATTATCTTCAAATGTGCCAACAATTTTACAATCACGCAATTACACCAAAAAAATCATATCCGACTATGAATTCTGGGGGGAATGATCAAGGGAAGCTCACAAAAACAGTGGGTAGAAATAGGTATTATGAAGGACTAGGATAAAAGTTGATTTTCAATAAAACAGTCACCCGTGAACTATATCCTTCAGGAGTGTGACTGAGAATTTAAGTTTAGGGGTAGAGAAAATATTGAAATATGCGAAGAAAACTAATTGTAGGGGTGGGAAGCTCGAATACGAGTGCATCAATGGGGTCAAAATTCAAGAGACAAGGGTTAAGATTTTAGGGAAAATTGAAATAGTACATAATAGAAAGAAGATATAATAAAAGAGATCAAATACCATAATTTCGAAGCAAAATGTTCAGGAATGTTTGAATATCACTTCATTACCACAATTATGGGCTGATTAAGTAAAGAGTATGTATGAGAGCTCTAACAAGGTCTCTGGAACAAAAGTGGATGCACATAGGGCTTCCATTTGGGGCAATTTTGATATTAGCCAAGTGACAAATGTAGGATTCAAGCTTGACTATATTCAACCAATTAATGCAGTTAAGGTTTTCATGGTTGAGATTGAAGATGAGGACATTAATACAGAGGTTGAAATTGGAAGAATGCTATAGTATGCTATGTGTTGCGTGCACACCCATCTTTCAATTTGTTAAATGGATATATCCAAAGAAAATGGGGGATGCTTGGTATTAGCCCAGTTTCTATGAAGAGAAATGGGATACTACTTAACATACTCAATAATTTAGATGGCAAGGAAGAAGTACTAAATGGGTGTATTTAACATTTCGATAACAAGTCACTAATTGTGAAAGCATGGACACCTGAGATGAATTTCTCAAAGAAGGAATTAATTTTTGTGCCTAATTAGATTAAAATCCTTGGTTGGAATTTAAATACTGGAGTGCTAGATGCCTTAGTAAGATAGGCATGATTGTGGGCAATCCTCTATGTTGAACAAGGTTTAAGTAATAAAACCAAAGTGGGTTGGGTTAGATTGGGTGATTTTAAAATTGTAGGGCCCAATAGACGGTTATATCCCATGGTCTTGGAATCGTGCAAAGATCGTTGTATGTTTCGTAACACTAAAGTTTAAGAAATCGTACCTTAAAACATATGAAAATTAAGGACAATCATGGTATATAACAATGATGGTTCCTTAAAATCATATGTTCCATCACTCGAAAGTTGATTTGCAACATGGTATGATCATGGATGCTCAATCATGGGACCAACTCCTTGGAATAAATTCCCTGCATTTCATGCAGACAACAAAACCCACTATTGTAGGTACGTCATATGATCCTAAAATTCTTTTGTGGGTTTCATTTTTTTTTTTCAGTTCCTTGGTTTCTTTTATACACTATCCCTACACATGTAGTACACGTTACCCTACAAATAAAATAAGTACAAAATCCTTGGATTGACTCCCAAGCAACACTTTATTTAACATAGTGGTATGATGTGGCTAATTTGGTTACTTATTTTTTACCAAACTAAGCCATGGGTTGGCTCTCATTAAGTCCCTAAATTAACGTCACAATATGTAATGACCTAATTTTTATGAAATATTATATTAGTGTGATTTGACCATTTTACCCCACTTTGTGGTTGCATTGTGGTATTCTTGGATGTGGGGATAATTGGCACAACTTCCAATGTATTTCAATGTAATTAGTGTGAGATTGTGGTTTTTTGTGGTTATAACAATTTTATAGTTGATTTCAGTCAATATTTATTGATCTGTGCATCAAATGACAGAATGGACTACACGAGTAGATGCGAAACATCGATTTTAGGTTGCAAATATTGTTGGTGTTGTTTTATGATATTTATTTCTTATTTTGACCCTCAATTTGAAAAGTTATTAAATTGGATTTTTTGGGTCAACTTTTTGAAAAATATTTTTTTTCAAAAATCTAATATCGCCATTGAGTTAGGAGCATCAAATTTAGTCTAGTAAAATATATAATTAATGTTCTTTGGATTTCGGATGAATATTGAATGGTAAGCAGAGACTTGAAATTTGTCAAGTCTCCAATTGGTGTACCACTCAGCTGGTGCACTCACTTAAGTGACTCCTTAGTCGCTTAAGTGGCCTGACAGCCAGCTGGGGGTATCGCTTAAGCGACGCCCCCATCGCTTAGGAGATGGTCACTTAAATGACAACCAAGTCATATATGCAATAAGGCGGGCATCACATAAGTGATGACTGGTCGCTTAAGCGATGACATTTAAGCAATCTAGTGGTTGCTTAAGCGATGCTTAGGTGGGGTAAATTCTCCAATTTTGTGATTTTTACAAGTTTTTGAGACATAAAGCTTGGAGTTTTGAGTTTTTGAGCAATTTCATCTATTTTTAGGTCGGGAAAGTTTTAAAACTCCCATTTCATTATATATCTTTGATTATTATCTTCTAAATTACATTAAAACTTGAATTTGAAAGTAAAATATATGGATTTGGACTGTAAAGACTAAAATAAGTAATTATTTAATTTAAACCCCAATTACAACCCATTTTCACGTGGTTATTCTCTTGGAAAATATATTTTTGTAAAAAATCCTAGTGTTACTCTTTATTTCAAAAACCCATTTCGGCGGTCCATTTTGACCTCAATACGAAAATGAAAAATATGGATAGCATTGACATTATTTTGACACATAAATTATATATTTGTGTATTGTAGCTAATTATGGGTCCATTCATGAGATGAAAGATTTGGGGTTAAGGCTTGTTGAATTGGTTCTTGGCATTTGAGGTAGTTATAACTTAACTTTCTTCAAACTGGGTTGGTTAGTTAAAATGAATATGAAATCATGTTAATGGTGTGGGAATCAATCTTGAAAATGGCTATATATTTGTGTTGTGCCCATGTTAGGGATGATATTATTCTAAATTAGTGGTTTTGACATTGTATGCTTTGTGTGACCAAGTGTGGTCTTATATGACGTTGTTGGATTTATGTATGTACATTTGATTATAGTTTTTCTAGTGAAAAAGCCCAAATTAGAGTTTATGTGTTATCAATGGCATATGATTGTGTATTTTACTCTATTAGCATATTAATTACTTTTGGATTCATAGATGGTTGGATTATTGAGTGGATTCTGGCTCACATGGTTAGTATATTGGTTGGATTTGGAAATTCAAATTTTGGTTGGTTGTGAGCATAACATCTTCATATCATATATATTTATGAAATATTGGTACCACCATGTAAATATTAGAAACACTAGCTTTTTCTGACAAAAAAATATAACATCTTAAAAAACCATCTATCGATGGATGTGCTGGATAAAAGTCATGAATATTTCTAGTAGATATTGTTTATTGGATTGAAATGGCTTGGTCCTACCTAGAAACATAGCTTGGTAGGTGTTTAATGAGGTTATTTTACAACCTTAGGCATCACATCACTGTCCTCATCATCCTCATTGCATTTCATATATATTATGTTTATTTTGTGTTGTATTGTTTCCTTGATATGAAATCTATCTATTTGTACTTTTTTATTATAATTATATTTTGCATACGTGTATACTTGTGCCACTTTCATGTATTTATGTATGGTATCAGTGTATATTATAGAACTGTTAGTAGAGACGGTGTGGGCTATTGTTTGGGTTTTTTTTTTTTATTACAGGAGACGTGCCCATAGTGTGTATCTTATATTCTTTATTTTCTACTTCTCTAAGTCTGCATATGATACCTATTGAGTACAAGTGAATCATACTCATCCCTACTGCCCCTCTTTTTGGTGCAGATCCAAATTCGAGTGCACTACATAGTAGCTGATTGAAGCGACACTTAGAGTCTATTTGAAGTAGTGATTGACCTATTCATTAAAAGTATACCTTCTACCTTTTCTTATCTAGACTATGTCTTATCTTGTATTCTAAGACATAGTTTGTTCCTTTTTGACTATCCTTGTTTCTTTTGACATCGAGATGTATTTAGTAGTTCTTACACTGTGACACTAGGTTTTGGGACATTGCATGATATTTTTTTTATGTATTTCCACTTTTACTATATATGTGTGGTTCAACTCTTTTCAAGGAGTCACCCCTTAGGTTTTGGCATTAATTTTTTATTTCATATCAGTTTGGGTGATTGGCTTACTTGTCAAGGCTTGTTGCGACAAGTGCCATCATGACCATTATTTTTTGGATCATGAAAAATTGGTATCAGATCAACTAGGTTTAATTAGTCTCATTAGTGTAAGAACATGATGTCTAATAGAGTCTAACAGATTGGTACATAGACGTTAGTATGCATTTTTGAGAGGCTATAAGATATCTTTAGAAAACTTTCCTTATTTCATTCTATATCATATGGGTCTTTCATATCTTGTGTTCTAAGTCATATTTCACTCTTTTCTATGCTAATAGTAAGAACTAGATCTCATAAAGCTAGATATATAGAGTTGTCATCCGAGGAGAGTGTTCAGTCTTGAGGGAAAATTATGAGTAGTGGGTGGGCTCGAGGTAGTGGATGGGCATGAGGATCTACCCCATATAGAGGTAGCACTAGGGGATCTTCCTTGAGACTCCGGTCGAGTATACTAGAGATATGAGACCTAGTCTATTCCCATAAAGTTCTTCTACCCCAGTCTTAGTAGGGTTTTCTGATTAGCTTGTTGACCTATTTAGAGGGTGCTCCTTTAAGTACACTTGGTGTTCCTCTAACTCTGAGTATCATACCTCCATCTGTGCTAGAATCTACCTATGGTGTTCCTCCAATTCCGTGTATGGATCCTCCAATAGTGTTGACATCCACTTATTGAACTCTTTAGAGACCGGTTATTATTCCTCCATCAATACTACCATCTGATTTTTGTATTCGTGATCAGGAGTTCAACCTTCTTCTATATTACCTCTTCATATGGGATCTTATCCAGCCAGATTTACTAAGCCTCTTATTTTTTTGAGTACAGTGATGTCTTTCGAGGATCAAAAAAGGTTTGAGAGATTCACTCATTTGGGTCCTCCTACGTTCAGTATTGTTGTAGGCGAGGATACCTATGGGTTCTTTATTGGCTTTCATGATAATTTCTATAACCTTGGTTTGAATAAGATGCATATGGTTTCTTATACTACTTACCAGTTAAGGATACATCTAGGGATTGGTGGAGGTCACTTTTTAGTTATAGACCTCTTAGTTTACCAAAGATGACTGAGGATCAATTTGCTGAGGCCTTTCGAGAAAAGATTGTTCCTTATAGTCTGAGGGATCACATATGAGATGAGTTTGATCACCTGGAGCCGGGATTCATAACCATTGTAGAGTATGAGGCACGTTTCTATGCCTTATCTAGATATTTCTATGCCAGCATTGCCACCGAGTTTGAGAAAATTCAGAAGTTCATGAAGGGGTTGGATATTTCTTTTTAGCTAGTTATGACTAAGATGGTAGTGTATGGGGCATCATTTCATAGTATAATGCATGATGCTAAGATGACTGACTCTATCCTGTAAGCATATTATTGAGGTGCCAAGAGGGTCCACCATCAGGGCTTGTTTAAAGGTCACACTCCCTGATGTATTAATATTATAGGCTTTTATGGGTATCATGGTAGACCATCCAAGTAGCCTTGAAGGGTTCAGGTAGTAGGTCTTCTATTTTAACATCTTCAAGGGGTAGTTCTAACTTAATTATTTCTCCTTCTATTGAATCAGGCTATAGAGGTTACATTGTATGTGATGAGGTTAGCTATTTGGCCAAAGACTGTCCCTGTTGTGTTTTTTGAGATACTCCTATATAAATTATTAGAGGGAGAGGTTTTACTAGAGGAGTACGGGGTAGAGGTAGTGATACCCGTGGTGGTGGTCGCTGGGCTACTCATCCAGGTGGTGGTGTTTGCCAGTGATATGATATACCTGCCTGAATATAGCCAATGACTTTTATCATACCTATTTATTTTAGATCTACATTTGTGTTATTTGATTCGTGATCAACTCTCTTATTTTTCTGCATATTTAGCTTTGAGTTTTGATTCTTCTAGTGAGCCTCTTACCATGCCTATCCATATATGTACCCTTGTAAGAGACTCTTTAATGGTAGATTAGATGTATTGATCTTGTGTTGTGACCTTTGATGGGCATGGTACTTGGGTAGATCTGATTATCCTTGATATGGTAGATTTGGATGCTATCTTGGGTATGGATTAGTTATCTACTTATCAAAATATCCTAGATTGTTATACTAAGACAATGACCTTAGCTTCTCCGGGTGTGCCAAGGATAACTTGGTAGGGTGTACTTTATTCGGGTCCCAAGAGAGTTATTCTTTTCTTCAGGCTCATCGCTTGGTTGAGAGGGGATGTTTGACTTATTTGGCCCATATTCGTGATACTAGTGTTACTCTTTGGATTCTGTTCACATTGTCGATGAGTTTGTTGATGTTTTCTCTATGGATTTGGCAGGTATGACTTTGAATCATGATATTGACTTTTCTATTGATGTTGATCCGGTCAATAAGCCCATTTCTATTTTTCCTCAAAGCATGGACCCAACATGATTGAAGTTAATAAAGGATCAGTTGCAGGAGTTGTTGGATAAGGGATTTATTCGACCGAATGTATCACTTTGGAGGTGCACCTATGTTGTTTTTAAAGAAAAATGATGGTTTTATGCATATGTGTATTGATTATCGATAGTTGAACAAGGTGGCAGCTAAGAATAAGTATCCCCTTTCTTGTATTTATTATTTGTTTGATAAGCTTTAGATTTCTTTAGTGTTTTCAAAGATTGATTTGAGTTTTGGGTATCACAAATTAAGGGTTAGAGCTTCAGATATTTTGAAGACATCTTTGCGAACTCGATATGGTCATTATGACTTCTTTGTCATGTCCTTTAGGTTGACCAATGCCCCAATCACATTCATAGCATTGATGAATCAGGTATTTTAATTATAGCTCGACTCCTTTGTCATTGTGTTTATAGATAATATCTTATTTTATTCCAAGAGAAAGACTGACTGTGATAAGCATTTCTGGATTGTTATTTAGAGATTAAGGGATGAGAATTTGTATGCTAAGTTCTCTATATGTGAGTTTTGGTTGGATTCTATCTCCTTCTTGTTTCATGTGGTGACCAAGGATGGCATTATGGTTGATTCGACAAAGATTACAATGGTTTGTGATTGGGCTAGGCCTACTTCTCCTATAGAGATTCTGAGTTTTGTTGGTTTGGCAGGCTACTATCAATGCTTTATTGAGGGTTTTCCATCTGTTAAAGCTCCATTAACTAAGTTTACTTAAAAGAAGTTCTTCTTTTAGTGGTTTGATTCTTGTGAGGAAAGATTTCAAAAGCTCAAAGCTTTGTTGACTTCATCTCCTATCTTGACTTTGCCAAATGATGGCGTGGGTTTTACCACCTTTTATGATTCTTCTAGTTTTGGGTTAAGTGTTGTGTTGATATAAAAGGGTAAGGTGATTGTGTATGCTTCTCGTCAGTTAAATCCCCAAGAGAGGATTAACCTACCTTTGATTTAGAGTTAAGCATGGTTGCGACTGGGATGCCTCATGCTTCTTATGATTCTTATAGTGTTTGGGTCATTGTGGATTCATTAACCAAGTCTACTTATTTCCTTTTGGTTCAGGTTTCTTTTAGTGCTGAAAGGTTGGCCCGTATCTATATTTGTGATATAGTTCATCTTCATGGTGCTCCAGTGTTTGTTATCTTAGATCTCGATTTAGGGCTGACATATCTCTTTTGGAAGACTTTTTAGGAGAATTTGGGTACCTGGGTTGATATTAGCAAACATTTCACCCCCAGACCGATGGTCAGTTGGAGAGGACTTTTTATGTTTTAGAGTTATGCTCCATGCTTGTGTGATGGACTTTAGTGATCAGTGGAAGCAACCTCTATCTTTGGCTGAATTTGAATATAATAATATCTACCATTCTAGTATTGAGATGGCTCATTTCGAGGTATTGTATGGTAGGCGTTGTTTCTCTCCAATTGGTTTATTTGAGGTTTCTGAGATTATACCTCGAGGTACAGACTTGCTTCGTGAGTCTTTCAATAGAGTTTGGATAATTCAGGATAGGCTTCGAGTGACTTAGAGTAGTCTAAATTGCTATGCGGATCGTAGACTTCGTTCCCTGAGATTTAGTGTTGCCCGAGTCTTTTTTAATATATTGCCCATGAAGGGTGTGATGAGGTTTGGGGAAAAGACCAAGCTTAGCCCCATGTATTTTAGATCTTTTGAGATTCATCGAACTAATAGGGATGTGGCTTATGAGTTAGCATTTCCCCAAGATTTATCAATTGTTCATCTAACTTATCTTGTTTCAATGCTTCAACGCTACATTGTAGATGAGTCTTATGTCATTCGTTGGAATTCAATCCAATTAGATGAGAGGTCTTTTGTTGAGAAGTCCATATCCGTTCTAGCTAAAGAAGTTAGACAATTGCGTTCAAAATATATTCCAGTGGTTAAGGTCCAGTGCAGACATCAACCAGTAGATGAGTCTACTTGGGAGATTGATTCTGATATGCATGGTAGTTATCCCTAGAATTTCATTGATTCATGTATTTCACTTGCCTTTAGTTGAAGGACGAACAACTATCTTAGTGATAGATGATGTAATGACCTGATATTTGGTGATTTTTGTAAAATATTTATTTCTGTGTAATTTGACCATTTTACCCCTTCCCGTGGTTGCATTGTGGTATTAAGGGGTATGGGGATTATTGACACGGTTCTTAATGCATTTTGGTGTGATTTGTGCGAGATTGTGATTTTTGGTGGTTATAAATGCTTCATATTGACATTGGTCAACTTTTATTGATCTATGCATGGAATGACAAAACAGTTTGCGCCATTAAATCAGGAACATCAATTTTAGGTTGGTCTAGTTTTAGGTGTAATGGATCGATTTTGGAGTCATGATGGCACTTACTTTATCCCGCCAGTAGGTAAGACGAACCATAGCCCTGAGCTACACGCAATTAGCTAACTTGGTGGAATATGGCCTAAAAGCCGGAAATCAACATTTAAAGAGTTAAAACAACAATAAAGCAGTCCTAAATGTCTAATAGATAGATAAAGGGTCAGCAACTATCCCATGACTTAGTAATATCGGTACAAAATCTACTACAAATAAACCATAAGTACTGAATATTCAAATACAATATGTCTCAAAAATGAAAGAATAGACATAGATAAGTAGAGGGAAAAATGTAACTCTGACTGCAAGAGCTTACCCAATCTCCCAAAACAACCTTGCACGAGCGTTACATCAACGGTGGCAACTAGTACTCGGATCTATACCAAAAAGATACAGAAGAGTAGTATGAGTACCAAAACCACGTGTACTCAGTAGGCATCATAGGCTAACTGGGCTAAATCATGATATAAATATGATATGATACAAGATAAAATAATTAAGTCAATGTAAAATGGAAAACCAAAATAAGCTCAAACACCACCGTGCATAATTAAAAAAATAAATACGAAAACTAACGTAAATATGATACCCTTATGACTAATAATTGTCCAGCATAAGCCAACAAGTGCGAAAAAATAAATAACCCAATGCAGGCCCCCATAAGCCTAGAGTGTACAATCAAGGAAAGTAAATAACTCAATAACCAATTATCATGCCATAACCAGGAATCCAATCGATTCATATCATATAATAAATAACTCCCAAAATGCCATATTTGAATCGAAACTCAATAGTATCATCATAATTACAATTATTTGTCAGATTTGAATCGAAACTCATATTATCAACATTTTAATTAAATGTCAAACTTGAGCCTTAACTCATATATCATTATCATCATCAATTGTCGGACTCAACTGGAACTCATATTATCATTATCATCATCAATTGTTGGACTCGAACCGAAACTCATAAATCATTTAGACCATATCAATAGACCATGTAAATATAGCATAATCATGAGCCATATCACTAAATCACAACAATTATCCACCGCAACTTATCCAGAATTATCCCTAACTCCCAACTATGAACTAGCATAATCAATATAAATCTAATATCCTCAGAGTCCTAAAATAAGAATTAATAAGGTTATATCATATGAGATTTAGCCTATTAAATCTAACACAAGTCATGGCCTAAGGCTGGCTAGAGGGGCCCACTCCTAATCCTTAAAATCTATTTTAGGTATATTCCACCTCGGACTAGGATAAGGTATCTAAAATCATTTCTAAATATTAAATAATCCCTTTAGCCCTATGTTCACAATTTATCCTAATACATGGGCAACTAAGTCAATTACGCCTATATTATGGTTTTAAGATAGCCCAAATAGTCCAACTAACATGAATAGTTTAAACCATACCTCCAAAACCTAAATCCCACACCATATCTAGCATAATATCATAATCATACTATGAAATAGCTCAATCTATAAAGACGGTAAGCCAAGCCTACCTGGACGCCGAAGAAAAGCCCAAAGATTCTTCCAAACCACCGATTTTCCTTTCCAAGAAGCTTTCTCAAGATGCCACGCTGTGAAAATCACAATCTAATAATCAAAATGAGAACAATGATATCCATATTGAACTATTGTTCTTCGGGTCCAAAATTACGTAAAAATCCCTGGTGGGGCTCATTTGTGAAATCACTCTTTCGAAATAACCACATCGTCCCTCAATGCTCAAAGGATATATACCCTAAAAAATGGGCAAATTTTGAGATCTAATGGTGATACATCAAGCCACAAATACTTTAGGGATTTTAGAAAAATACCAAGGAGTTAACAAGGATATTGATGGAATCTTACTACAAATTTGATGAACATTTGCATAAATTAACTACACCAATGCCCCACAATTACCCACTTTTGATTCTCCTAAGAATTCCCACATTTTAGAGTTTAATATATATGAGAATGGTTGAAGAGTGGTAAAAATTGGGCTAAGTGGGGTATTTATAACCTTCCCAAGTATGCGAATGCTGCTAAAGCAGACATTCGGCCTCTTTAGCGGTAGGCACTAAAGTGCCCAGCGGAACGCTAAAGCGGTACCTCCCTGACATGGTAGGCCACTATGGAGGAATGTTTGTTCTAAATTAACTAGTACTTTAGTGACCAACAAAACGCTAAAGAGAAACTTACAGATGTGGTTAGGGACACTAAAGCGCCCTCAACTAAAGCTCCAAAGGGATGCTTTAGTGGTTGCAATAGATTTTCTTTCATCGGCTGGAGACTTGGAATATTTTTGAGTCTCCACCAACCCCTCAGGATTCATTTGGAATCCCGTATATGTAAAGAGAACCATAGCACAAGTGCAGCCAATCCATCCCCAAGATAAATTCTAAAATCTAACATGTCTACCTCTATTAGGTATACCACAGTCCCCTTACCATAGATAGATACTATACATCCCTTATATACTGTTCTAGCCATAATGGAGTCACCCATCAAGGTAGATATAAAAAATGGATCGGGAATACTCTCAGGACCAAAACCAAAATGAGTAGACACATAAAGGGTCACATAAAAAAGGGTAGATCCAAGATCAAACAGGCAATACACATCATTAAAAAAAAGTTGTAGCATACCAGGGGCGATATTAGGATATTACTTAAAGTCCTAATAAGTAGCGAGAGTATATAGACAATTCTAGCTAATTCCAATACCACAAGTAGAAGTAGCACCCCTTAGTATAGGTACTGAAGAAGTAGAAATAGAAACCTTATTAGGTCCAATAGAAACTTCGAAGGACAATCCTTCTGCAAGTGACCAAGCTGACCACATTTAAAGCAGTTATTTTTCCCGTCATCACAGAAACCAAGGTGCAGCTGTCCATAGAAATAACACAAAGGATATAATTATGCTTACTGAACACCATTGTACCGAGACTGGCCACCTAACACCCTAAATCCACTATCCTTTTGAAAACAATAATTGCTCGACGACTTTGAGTATGGATCACTAGCCCTAAAGTAGGAACTAGAATTTCCCCACTTCTTCTGAGACCACTGCCTGCTACCGTCCCTACTACTATTCTGGTGGTCTCCTTTCTGTTTCGAAAACCAAAACTTCTTACTCTGTCTTTCCCCTATCTCTACTTGTTTTTTTTCTTCTTCTCAACTTATTGCATACATACCATAACTCTAGAAATATCCGTGCCTTGTTCAACAAGGAAACCTTTCAATCTAACACAACCTCCCGAGATAGATCTGAAGCAAACATTCTCATCCTTGCCCGTATAAAAGACACTAACTCTAGAGCATAGTGAGACAACTAATGAAACTTCAAGGCATACGCTTTTACTGTCATTCTTCCCTACCTTAAGTTTACGAGTTCTTCAGCCTTCGCCTTTCTCATCATTCGAGGAAAAAAACAATCAAAAAAAGCACTAGATAAATCATCCCATATAGATGGCTCAACACTATCTCCCCTCGACTTTTCCCACTCTTCATACCACTAATACGCCATATCCTTCAGCTGGTATGTGATAAACTTCAACACCTTTAGAGTTAAAAGTATGCATCATTCAAAAAAATTTCTCTGTCTCATCTATGAACCCTTGAGGATCCTCCTCAACCTTTGAACTATTAATGGTCGAAGGACTCAACCAGATAAATTGGCCAACCCTATGGGCTTAAATGAAGGAGTGACATAAGCAACATGCTCAGACTAAGAAGCCACCAACTGAGAAATCATATGGATCGACTAATGAAACTCAACAGTAGATACATCATCCTGAGGAGTTAGAGGAGGACTAGAAGGAACCAGTGGAACTCCATAAGGGTAATTCAGAACTGGACCCCCAGACTGAGTCTGTACTCCATAAGTGAGACGTGTTACTTCCATATAATTCGTAGGTCAGACTGAAGAGTTTCCCCAAGCATTAAGCCTTCACGGTGGCAAGATCTAAAATGCCACAAAGGGAATTAGAGGAAATTCAAGACCTTAGACTCTATAGCCTAGAAATGGAATGTAAGAAAGAAAAATATTCTAGAAACCTTATAATATCTCTCTTATAAGTGTGACATACTATATACCCATAAAAGAGACTCTATATGACACGAATTTGTGGACACCTATTTGACCATGAACCTAGGCTCTGATACCAAGCTTGACATGACTCGAACCGGGGCCTGACCATGATGGGTATCCAAAGTCCATGAATAATTGGAGACCACCCCGTTTTCCTAGTCAACTAGAACATGATATATTCTAATAATAGTAGAAACAAGCTAATAAACATAAGTAAGATGAGTGAATATATCAAATAAAAGTAGGAATCAAACACAATCCTAATCCACAAAGCCTCTAGACAGAACCAAAATCAATTTATATAAGACATGCCCCCAATGATAGACAAAACTAAACCCAAGAAAAGTATATGACATAAAGAAACCTAATCATGAAATGAGGTCTTCAAAAATATAGAAGCTCACCACTTTAAGCTGACTCAGAAACTAATCCAATGATCACTTTTCACTACGCAGGAGAAGCAAAATATTTTTGGTGCCTGCATCGCGTGAGGATACAACGTTCGAAGATGGTTTGCAGGTTGAGCTCTAGCAAGTAAAATAGGAATAAAGGATAACATCATGCCATGATTAACAGTTGAAAATCATTTAAATCCAACATACATAATCAATGCATATATATATATCCCATGTCGAGATAGAGAACAAGGGTTTTTTGGTGGTTTAATTTGTACTTTTATTAATAATAAAAAAATAAGTCCATAATGAATGGACCAACCCACCAAAATAACACAATAGAAAAAAAACATAAGCCAACTTACTACACTCTGACTGACCCAAAAAGTTACCCGATCCAAAGCTAAAGGTACATATAAATATAAAGTGTGTAGGGTTTCCAAAATGGGCTAAGATCAGTGCATTCCACTTTGTCTTCTTCCTCTTCCACCATGTTTGACATTAAGAATATTTAACTCGAGATGCTTTGACTTTGGGTAATAAACACAGTGCCATGGTCTTACTAAGCTGAGTCTTATTCCAGCTTCAAGTGTAAGCTCGTCTTCTCCTTCTGAGCTACCACTTATTCTTTGGATCTTGTTTGATAGTATCTTATCTCTTTTTTCTAGTTGATATATAGATTTTAAGGATGTATGAATTGATTTTTCATTCTACGAAGAAAGGTCCAGTCCGCTGAGATTTGGTATTCAATCTTGGTATGCTACTCCCATTATTGTGTCTGATTCTGCTAATTAACCTAAAGCATAACATTATCCTTCTTGACAAGTTATGGAAGGGATAGAGATTGTGAGATGCTTGAACCATCTTGTAACTGGATGGTATCCAATTCCTCAACCGCATGCAATTAAGATCTAACCATATGAACCCCTGATCTACTGAGAGTCTTTTTTTGTTAGGTGGTGTAGTTAGGGTAAGTAGCAATTTCCACTTTTTGTTTACCTTTCTAGGTTGTAAATTTGATGCATGTGGATAAACTTATTTTAGCCTCTCCAGTCTATCTACTTCATTGATAATGCTAGCCTCAAATAAGAATATTGAAGCTTATCATTGTTCAAAATCTTTCTGCCTGTACTTTATAGCTGTTAGAATGTTGTATATGTAAATGTCTTTTATTCCAATGCTATGTTGGCCAAGTAATCTGCTAATTGATTACCTTTTCTATATATATGAATTATCCACACTTGATTGGTTGAAAGTAGTTGCCAGATTTGCCTGATTATGTCTTCTACTTTCTATGGTATCTCCCATTTCCTCATTAACAACTTCTGTATCAGTAAAGAATCTATCTGAATGATTACTTTATCTTGCTTTAATGAGTTAAAATGTCTAGATGCATTTAAGATATCCATAGCCTTTACTTCTACACTGTTTGTATCTTCACATGTTGCTCCTACTGCATATAGTAAGTCCCCATTTGTGTCCCTTAAATAGAATACCCAAACGCTGCTCCCTAGATTTCCTTTTGAGACCCCATCAGTGTTGTATTTAACCCAATCTTTTTATGGTAGTTCTATAGAACTGGTATTACCTTAATTGTAGGCTTCAACTAACTAAGTTGCTGTATTACGACTGGCCATTCAAATAAGAACTCTAGTGTTGGTTTTCTAACCTTAAGTAGCATCCTCAAGTTTCTGGTTACATTCTTGATCAACCTATGTATAGATACACCTTTCCCTTCATTTTTCAATGCATTTATTCTCATCCAAAGCTCCCACATTATTATCCTTGTCATACCTCTGAAATACATTTTCTCCCTTGGCTTCACATCAGTATTCCACCATCCATAAATTGTATTCCTCAAACTCATTTGAAAAATAAGAGAAGTAGGACCAAGTCTTGTTAGCATAATCAGATCTCAGCAACACATGAGACACTATCTCTTGTGTTGTGTTTTGACAACATCAGTATTTGGATGGCCCCTCAACTCCCTACCTTCTAATAGTAGCATCTACTAATATATTCCTTCTTCATATTCTTCACATAAAAAATACTATCTTCAATGGTAAACCTCTTACCCATAACTATTTGTAGAAGTTATTAGGTTCCTCTCTATACCTTACATAATGCTATGCTGATGTGACACTAAAGTTTCCTCTTGCTTCCACTGACCACACTGCTGTGTCTTTTTTTAATGTTTGCTATGGAGGAGAGACCTTCTGCCTTATGTGTTTCATAATTTCCTCGGTAAATAATTTCTTTAGCAACTCTACATTTCACTGCCCCTCATTTGTTAATTCTTTGACCCTTTGTTGTCTAACATCCCATTCCCTGTTGTCCTCTATAATAGAGTAAAAATCTCCTACTCTACTCCAATTATCATACAAAATATGAGCATCTCCTTCTCTTATTCTCCATGTTATAAGATAATCAATGAGAGCCCTTACTTAAAACATCCTCTTCTATACTTGGGATCCTACTACTAATTTCCACATAAACTCTTTAGGATGGAGCTTTTTGCAGTACTTATTCAGCATAAATTCACTCCATATAGAATTTTTGGTTCTAAAGTTCCACCATAATTAAAAAAAAAGAGTTGTGGATACATCTTGTAACAATCTAAAACCCAATCCACCCCCTATTCTGGTAGACATAACTTGGACCAAGCTACCCAATGTCTACCCTTTCCTCCTATATTACTACTCCAGAAAAACTTAGTAAGACATTTTTGAATAGCAGTTAAGATATTTGTAGGAGGGTTCATAGCAGAAAGGCAGTGTATTGGTACACTTTGAAGAACATGCTTAATTAAAATAGCTCTACCCCCAAAGGTTAAAAGCTTACCCTTACATTCTTGTAAGTTGTTGCTAATTCTATTATGAGTTGTTGATAGTAGATCTTCTTCTTTCTCATATAGAATACCGGACATCCTAGATAATTGAATGGAAATTCTCGCCTCAAGATTCTAGTAGCAACTTCAGGCACAAGTACTGCTCCATTGTATACACTACCATGTAGATACAATTCACTTTTCTCTTGTTTATTATCTGACCAGACCCCAATTCATACCTTTCCAGAGTTTTAATCAACAGTTGTAAAGTACCCATCTCAGATTTACATAATATGATCATATAATCTGCAAAAGCAAGATGATTGAGTCTTGGACTCCCTCTAGGCATACCAAATACCTTGAATTCTTTCCTTAGCTTCAATTTCTTCAATCCTCTGGATAATATCTTTTCTGCAATGATGAACAAAGTAGGTGAAAGAGGATCCCCTTGCTTAAGGCCCGTAGAGGATTTGAAGAAACCTTTAGGTTTTCCATTTAACAGTAAAGAGTACCAATTATTGGACAGTAACCTGAATACCATGTCTATGATCTCTTCACAAAAACCAATCTTCCTTAGAACTTTTTTCAGAAAGAGCCTCTCCACTCTATTATAAGCCTTCATCATGTCCAACTTCATGATCATGGTGGATTTCCTCTATTTCTAATTTTAGACACTTTCTCCTGAACAACCAATATATTCTCAGCAATACTTCTTCCATGAACAAATCCATCTTATTCTTCAGACATAATGTCATGCAACAAAAAATTAACTCTTTCAAGAATAAGTCTTGAGAAGATCTTATTCACAAAGTTACTAAGTGAAATAGGTCTAAGGTCTAAAAATGTTTTAACTATCAATTATTTCGGTAGCAACACCAAGTTGGTGTGTCTGATAAACGTTGTACGATAATATCCACAGAAAAATGCCACCAACATCTGATGTAGATCTTTAGATATTATGTCCCAAGCATCCAGGAAGAATGCACCTATCATACCATCTGGTCCTCTAGCAATATTTTTATTCAAACACATGATTGTCACCTTTACTTCATCTATTATTAGGATTCTATTTAACTCTGCATTTTGTGCTTCTGTTACTACTTTTGGTAGTACATCCAATATTGAAAAGTCCTCAACATCCTCTTGCTTCTAAAATTGATTTTGATAGAATATTGTAGAAGCTTCAACAATTTCCTCCTGATTCTCTAGCCACATACCCTCATCATTCTGGATTCTTCTAATCTTTAGTCTTGTTCTTATTCTCTTCATAATTGTATGGAAGAATCTTGTGTTTCTTTCTCCATCCTTGAACCACTCAAAACCTGCTTTTTGTTTCCAGAATTCCTTTTCTTTTTTCAGTTGCAATGCTAATTCATCTTGTGGTTTTAACAAAATTAACCTATTATCCCCTGTAGGAACCTCCTCAAACTGTTTCTCCCTTACCTTAATCACTTCTTTAAGAGTAGGAATATCTTGAAAGATATTTCTAAAAGTTTTCTTACTCTAATGAGTTAATACAACTTTAGTCCTCTTCAATATTTGATGAAAAATAAGGAATAGATTACCCTCTACTTTCACTCTCCAATTTTAATTAATGACCTCTAAGAAAGATTCTTCTTTAAGCCAGAAGTTAAGGAACCTAAATGGCTTGATGAGGTGATCCTGGTGGGTATTACTATGGAGTAACATTGGTGCATGGTCAGAACCACTTCTTAACAAATTTTCTACTTCCATTACAGGAAATAAATCTTGTAACTTATCATTAGAGAAAACCCAATCATGTCTTTTGAATATGAAATCTCCATCTACTCTACCATTCCACCAAGTAAATTTTCTCCCCTCGAAAGCAATCTCCAATAAAATTCCAAGTGTTGATGCAATGATTATAGTCTCTTGTCTCTTCAAAAGTAACTGGAAATCCCCTAGATTCTCTTCTTCATGCCTAATGACATTAAAATCTTTACCTACCAGCCAAGGTTTAGTTATTGTACTATTCAGTGCCCCAAGAGATTCCCATAGCTGAAGTCTCTCAAGCTGAGTACATTTTGCATAAACTAATGTAACCATAACTACCACTCCTGCATTCTGATTATCCAATCTGAGTGAAATCTGTTGTTTCTCATCATTGATGATAGATTACTCCATAGTTGACTCCATAAAATTCCAAATCTTGCCTGAAATATTAACTATTGTATGTTGCATTCCCAATATTTTATTATAATCATCAATATTCTGCCCATCCTAAAATGGTTCCATAAGTCCTATTAAACCAAATTGGTATCTTTTGTGCATTGTTATCAACCTTGTAAAATCTTTTTGTGTATTAACAGACCTTATGTTCCAGATTAAAGCATTCTTTTTGATATAGATTTTGATGTATGTCTCCTTGTCTGCATTGAACAGGCAATTGTATTTTTTCTTTTTTTTTTTATGTTTCCGATTCTTGGCTTCATAGACTTGATATTTTTTTGAGATAGATCACCTCCCCCTGCTACATCAACAATAATATATACCAAGTCTTCTGAGTCCAGGTCTCCTTCTTGCTATTAACTACATCAAGCATATTCCCTGCTTCAACTGCCAGAGGTACAATATTCTTCAATACTTGATCTTGGTTCTCCTTTGTATCTTTCTTCATCACCACTAGATTCTTAGTCTCATTCTGGGACTTTCCACCCTTCTCTATGTGTTATTGCCTTTGTACTTGCTACTTTTTTGTAATTTGTGCTGCAGTCCCTTCTACATGTTGTACCTGATCATTACTATTATTGTCTTGCTATATTTTCTCTTTACTACTATCATTGATGGAGTGTAACTCTTCTGCTGGTATAGTGTCTGATTTTCCAAATCTCTTTGTCACCCAGTCCTTAGTGCTTTCCTATTCTTTTATGTTGCTGGAATTTTGTTGCACTTCTTTCTTTTCTTGTTGTAAAATATCAAAGGCATTTGATGTTTCTATTTTAGTAGCCTTATCCATCACTTCTCCCACTATATGACCATTTTGGTCTCTTCTATACTTACTTTTTCATTGCATACTTTAACTTTTACTATTGGTAGTACCTGTATTCTTCTTTACGTTTTCTTATTCCTTGCCATCTACTTTAACATCATCTTTTACCTCTCTTTGATTTTTCATCTGATCATATAGCTCTTGATGAATATTCCAACATAAATCCTCATCATGCCCTTGTAAGCAACAATCTTTGCAATACTTAGGTTTATGACCACACTGAATATTAATCTATTTGGACTTAATGTCTCCAGTGATATCATCTTTCTCAGTGATTTTAATTTTGTGTGGTAGTTTAGCTACCAAATCCACCTCTATCTTCACTCTTTCACAACTTGGAATTGTATGATTCCTTATGGTCATATCCACCACAAATGGTTTTCCAATAACAGATGCAATCGAGAAAATGGCTTCCTTGGTAATAAAATTTAGTTGTAAATCTGGTAGTGAAATCCATGCCACACCAATAGTGGTTTCAACATCCAATTTAAACCATGGATCCTATTTAAGTGTCCTTATTTTCCAATACATGTCTATTGTCCTTGATATAATACACAGTGGTTGATAACAATTGTACATAGTCCTCCAATTGATTCAAATGAATCAATATAAGTTTAGTATCTAACACCTCTATTATGAACTCTCCCTTAATCCCACATTGCTTTATGATTACTTTTCTAAGTTCAGTGACATCAGGTTTTCAATATGATAACTTACAACTGATTCCATAGTTCAAATTCTCTTACATGATCAAACTTTTTACTTTTGAGGACTTCCACATAATCGATGGTTCCCCATGTAGAATAACGACAGGTTTGGGAGGAACCCTAATATTCTCATGCACGTAAGGTTTAGCCTTTATGAAATAAATATATTTTGGGATAGGTTCCTTCAGTTTACTCTCTGATTTAGTAATATTCTTAGGTAATTCCTCTGGTGGGTTAATCCCATCGGAAGTTGTAGCCATAATGATCGAAAAGTTGATTAGCTATGAAAGTTTTACATGTGCCCTTTTTAGTTTTTTCTTAGAGATTTAATCTCTAATTTGTATCCATATAAGAGTTGAATATTTTGGCATGATCTGAGTGAGATATTTGAATAAGGACTCGATGAACAGGGGTTAACATGAACTTTAAAACTTTATCCTGGATTGTGTATCTTAATCATCATATATAGTACCCACGGGCTATATGGACCCCAGCTCTCACCTTCTGGCCAGGACATAGTGTATGTATCCGCATGAACTGGAGAATAATCATATACATATATGCACAGGAGAATCAAACCTCCCAATCATATAGTAAGGTGACTTAAGTACTTGGTCATGTAATGTAATATGGGGGACTTAAACCTCTAAATTAAATAACAAAGGGTACTCAAACCACCCAATTATAAGCAAGGGGACTCAAATCCCAGGCCAATTAGACCCAGCCCCAGTAAATACGGTTTCGAGTATTAGTCCCTTAGGACCTCAACTTTCACGACTGATCTACTAAAACCTCTTTTAAGCCCCATTAAAATATTTACCACACATTCCCATTCATTGAACCATAATACACATTTAGGCAAACAATGTATGTATCGTCTTACCAACTATACTTGCAAGGTAACATCAACATGCCAAATCCATTATCACCACTTGGGGGAAATTCACAACTCCTCGGTTCTATTATACAATAGCCTGTGTAATTACACAAGCCTATAAGGTTCAATTCAAAGTCATTCTGCCTCATAGCTTTTCACATTATGCAATAATCCAAGAGTAGTTCAATGTGCATACTTTCCATATTCAAAACCAATTTCACAATATGGGGTTGAGGTCATTATCACTTTAATGATCAATATTCTAAAATTAGGGGAAATCATAATCCCCAAGTTTATTCACCATACTTATGCACCCACAAGTTTAAAACCATATATAAAGCATGAATAATCATATGTAAACCATGGGAAACATTGTTCAAAAATAAACATTCAAAACCATAAACTCATGTTCCAAAACCAATATCAAAACCACATGAATAACTATTTTAAACACATGATTTTACAAAATTATAATTGGGGAGGAGTAATATGTTAGATACACAAGAATAGGAAAGTGATTTATAGCTTGGGACCTAAAAGATGAATGTATGATGAAATCTTTAAGATTTCTTGGGGTTTTTAGTTTGAGAGTGGAATTGGGGAATTTGATCTCTTTAAACCAAAAAGAAATTATGAATCTTACCCAGGGATATTTTCTGCTCCATCATGATCACCAGTACTTGATTGGAATTACAGCTCTCGCGATCGTGGTAAGCGCTTCACTACTCCAGCAATCGTGGTGAGCCCATTGTAGCTTTTGCATTCGTGGTGAGCCTTTCATGATCACTTCTTTAACTATTTTTGACTTGTCATGATCGCGACCCTCAAACCGCCATCATGGTAACTGAGGGTCAGCTCTTGCTCCACATTTTCCAGATTTTTTACTAACTTTTCTCATTTTGTTCTCTTTTCATCTCACTTAACTTGATTTTCTTTATTTACCTGTGAACTTGCTAATGTGGTGTGACTGACACTTTTGATGCTTAAAACCATGAATTTCTGCATAAACTTAGGTTATTTTGTTAGATATGATGCACTTTGGTGTGAATTGTAGGTAAAATAGGTCTACAATATTATTTTAACAAAAAGAGGAGAAAAACTCATGAAAAAGACCAACTCCAATCCATATATGAGTCAGCCATTGAGTCGTAATGATTTGATACAACTCATATACTAAATTGTGTGAAGAATAGAACCAAAAGCCAAATTGAGAAACCAAGTATGAAGAAGATATGACTCAAGTACCCTAATCGTAAGCCTAAATACGAGTCGCATGCTGAAGCCGTGAGCATAACAAAATCCAAGATACTATCCAGGAATTGAAGTTTCAGAAGGATACAAGTCAGAAGTCTGAGTACAACTCGTACAGGGATGTTATACATAAACCAATGTTCAAGATCAGAAAAGACTGAAGTCCCAGGTGGATACGGATCAAGGACATGAGTCATTTACATAGTTATGACTTATAAGACAAAGTCGTAAGCTGAAATGAGAATTGAAGCCATGGGATGATTGGAAACTGGAATGGTTATGACAAGGCAGGGTATGACTCATAAGCTGAGGATACGAGTGAAGACTGAGTCGAACCGACTGTCGACTTAACTTTACCTTTCCTATTTTTAATAGGATTTTGTGTTATTTTGAGATACTATAAATACTCTAGGGTTTATCTTTTATTAGGTTACGCGTAGTGACATTCTTTTATGCATGATTACATATTAGTACATACTTTTATGATTATTCTTGAGATTTAAGGGTTTATTTAATTAAAGACTTTGGAGTTTATTCTTCATATTCTTGTACAATTGATTTTATGTGTTCTTCATTGATAATCACGGTTTTCTGCACAAAAATGAGCAGCTAATATCCTTAGCTAAGGTTGTGGGAACCCTGGCAGATTAGCTACGTTGAGAAAGTGTGAGACTCAATTAGTCTAGGGTTTCTACATGTATCTTAAATCTTCTTCACAATAATTAGCCTTAAGTAGCTACAGTAGCTTGAGATTGCCTATATTCAAATCTATTAGATAATCAAGAAGCTTGCTATTAGGAAAATAATATTAAGATAGGGATATGATAGCCAAGTATAACTGAGGTTGTATCAAAGAGAAATAAGGTGACACCCCTTAGATGATAACCAAGTAAAAATAGGTGAAAATTATCTTCTAAGCTGGGAATAATACCTATCTTGTTGGCTTTGCATGTAGAACGATAGAATAATTAGGTTGAACATGAGAAATTTAAGTAGTTGAGAAGCAACGGGGAATACAGATCTAGCGTTTGTTTCTTATTGATTTCAACTCGACAACACTCAAGAATTGGTTAATATTTGCAATTGATAACAAAACTCCCCATTTACTATCCTGTATTTCTTATGGATCACATCAAGGAAAGCAACTATTTATGTTTTCCCTATGGAATCAACTCTAACCTTGTTGGGTTACTATATTTACAATCGATCACATTATACTTCTAGTGGAGGTGTAGTTTTGGGAGACATCAAATTTTGGCACCGTTGCCGGGGAAGACGGTTTGAGTAGTGAATTGAATTTGTGAAGTTCATGAGATTTTACTTTTCTGTTTTGATTTGGCATAAATCGGTGTATTCCAAGTACTAGGAGTAGGGGAAATCCCTTACTCCCTTTTGATCTAGAGCCAGAAAGAATCCTTCAAATACTTAGAAGGATGTCAGGAAAAGTTTGTGATGGGGTGCAAGATCCCCCACTAGTGGACCCAAATGAAACACTCCTGCATGCCTCATTAAATACACAAAATATTGCAGACCTATAAATACAAAAAATGTTGGATCTAGAATGTAGAAAATAAAAAGAACCCAGACTTGCTGCAGAGGTGACATTAGCTCAGCAAGGATTGGTATGACCAAGATAGGTTGTTGATCATCGAGTTCAGAGAGACATGTCTCCATTCATTCCAGCATATCAACACTTAGAACTATATGAGGAAGATGATGAAGATCTGGGTTACGTTGAACCTACGAAATCTTGAGCCATTGTTCCTCCTACTTTTGCCCCTAATGTGAAGTTTGATATCACTAGATCTATGATAAAATTGATAAATCTGAAGCGTGTGTTTTCGAGAGATGCAAAGGATGACATAAACATGCACCTTACAAATTTTCTCCGGATATGTATAAATTATAATATTCCAAGGGTTAATCAAGAAATATTCGGATTGAGGTTGTTCCCATTTTCTTTGACTGGAGAAGAATCTTTATAGTTAGGGAAACTTTCAAGAGAATCTATCACTACTTGGCATGAGTTGAAGACACAGTTTCTAATCAGATTCTTCCCTCCTACATGGATGTTAAAGTTGAAAGATGAGATTTACAATTTTATATATTTACCTTTAGAGTTAATGTATGAGTCATGGTTTCGATACAAGAAGAAGCTGAGCATGGTACCAAAACACAAAATAAGAGGATCTAACTTGTCTGAGATCTTCTATCGATCATTGAATGATAGGTCAAGAGCTATGATAGATACTATTTTAGGAGGAGCATTTATGCGTCTTCACTAGGAAGATGCATATGAAATGCTATATGATATTACGGTTACCAATAGAGGATAGCATACTCGAGATACAGAATATGGTGGTGCTTCATATGCTATTGGAGCAATAAATACGTATGGAGCAGCGAATGATATTGTAGAAAAAGAAGTTTCACAATTTCGTACAGATATTGGGTTGCTTACTAAACAATTTGTGTCATTGAGTACTGAGAAAGTGATTTAGTAATGGCACAGGGGTCTACCTCCAAACTATTCGAGATCGAATCTGAAAAAGAGGCAAAGTATCTTAATCATAGATTGGTTAATTTCTGAGCTTAAGGTCAAGGGAATCAAAGTCAAAATTTTTATAATGATTAATACAAAGACAGAAGCAGAGATAGAGATGGTGATTGGCGACATAAGGATTACTATAAGGAGAAGAGTTACAATTATACTCCACCAAGGAGTCGATATACAAAATCAAGAATGGAAGAAATTCTGGACAAGTTGGTCAAAGGGAAAGAAAGTTAAGAAAACTGCTTGAAGGATATAAAAGTTGATTTGATAGGGTTAAACGAGAAAGTTGAGTAATATGATACAACAATCAACCAGTTAGAGCAGTAATTTAGTCAGATGTCAGCCACAGTAAACTAGAGATAGCCAGACACTCTTCTAAGTAATATAGTGGTAAAACTTAGAAATGATAGTCAATGTCATTCCATTACCACTCAGAGTGGTAAGATTACTACAAATTTACTTGTACCTACAGTTGATGAGAAGAAGAGTGAGGATGAGCCTATTGATATTGGGAGAAACATCAAGCCGAATGAAGGAGAAGAAAAGGCTACAGAGTCTGTGCTGAAACCCATTCCAAGACCACGTCCTCCCTATCCACAAAGACTAAAAAAGAAAAAAGAAGAAGGTAAGTATTAATTTTTTTTTTGTACGTTAAAAGAATTAACTTTCAATATACCACTTTTAGAGGCATTAGAGCAGATGCCAGGCTATGAAAAATTCATGAATGGTTTGATCACCAAGTAGAGGTTAGTCATCTATGAGACTGTTGACAATATTCATCATTGTAGTGATGTAGTTACTAGATATTTGGTAGAGAAGAAGGAGGACCCTGGTGATTTCACAATACAATGCGCTATTGCCTCTTTCAACTTCAATCGAGCATTATGTGATTTTGGGGGTAGCATCAACCTGATGCCCTTTACTGTATTCAAGCAGTTAGGGCTAGGAGCTCCTAAATGACACCATGAGACTAGTAATGGCAGACATAATATTAAAGAAGCTTGTTAGCATCCTTTATAATGTTTTGGTAAAAGTATCTTCTTTTATATTTCCTACTTATTTTGTTTTATCAGACTATAAAGTGGACTTTCAAGTCCTTATTATCTTGGGAAGATCATTTTAGGAAACAAGTAGGACACTGATTGATTTGGAAAAGGGGCATCTGATGCTGCTCCTCAATGATGAACATGTGAAATTCAACATATGCAAATCTATGAAGCAGCTTAAGGAATTAAGAGTGATGTATGTGATTGATGTAGATGATGAGGAGATAGATTCATTCCATGATGTTGATGCATTTTGGGATGATGGTTCTGATAGGATTGTGTCTATGGAAGAGAGGCTACGAGTTGAAGCTCTTGCATTTGTGATAATAAATTCCAACTCTGATGGTATCAAGGAGTATGAGGAGTTGGTGAGTGCATTGCATGGTGACTATTATGATTATTCACCAAATAAGCTCGATCTAGATTTAAAGAATAGAACAACTCCACCTGCTCACATATCCATTGAGGTACCACTAGTGTTAGAATTAATGGCCTACCTATCTCACTTGCGATATACATTTTTGGGGGCCAACGATTCTTTGCCAGTTATCATTAGAGCTGATCTGAGCCAGTCAAAGGTAGAAACATTGTTGTTAGTATTGCTTAATTTCAAAAGGGGCATTGGATGGTACATAGATGATATTGTGTGTATTTAATGCATATCAAAGAAATAAGGAATAATTGTGGTGCCTAATGATAAGAATGAGCTAGCGCCTATGAGGCTGATTATAGGATGGAGAGTGTGCATGGATTATAGGATTTTGAATGCATGTACTCAAAAGGACCATTTTCCTATGTCATTCATGGATCTAATGCTTGACCGGTTAGCAGGCAGAAGATGGTATTGTTTTCTTTATAGATACTTAGTCAGATAACTATTGTTTCTAAGGACCAAGACAAGACTAATTTTACATGTCCTTATGGGACCTTTGAATTCAAATGAATGCCATTTGGTCTATGCAACACTCAAGCCACTTTTTCAGAGATGTATGATGTCTATTTTCTCTAATATGGTTAAAGACACCATTAAAGTTTTTATGTATGATTTTTTAAATTTTTGGTTATTCTTTTGATGACTGCCTTATTCACTTAGAAAAGGCCCTACAAAGGTGTGAATAATGCAACTTGGTGCTTAATTAGGAATAGTGCCATTTCATGGCCAAAGAAGGAATTGTACTTGGGCACAAAATTTTGAAGAGAGTCATAGAGGTTGATATATCAAAGGTTGAGTTGATTGAAAAATTACCTTATTTAATTTCTGTAAAGGGAATTTGGAGTTTTCTAGGGCATGCAGGTTTTTATCGGTAATTTATCAAGGACTTCTCAAAGATTGCTAGTCCACTTTTCAAACTTCCTGATAAGGAGGTCAAATTTGATTTTGATTATACATGTAAGGAGGATTTAGAAAGCTTAAGATAGAAGTTGGTATCTGCTCTAATCATTGTGTCTTATGTTTGGTCCATACCTTTTGAGCTTATGTGCAATACAAGTGGTTTGGCCTTAAGGGATCTACTAGGCCAACGGAAAGAAAAGGTCCTTGATCCCATCTACTATGCTAGTAAGTCACTAATTCCTTCTAAAAAGAAATATACCGTGATGGAGCAAGAGTTGTTGGCTGTGGTTTTTTTCTTTGAAATGTTTAGATCTTACTTGATTTGTAGAAAGGTGATTGTACACACAGACCATGAAACATTGTGGTACTTAGTGGTTAAGAAATATGAAAATCTGAGGTTTATCCGTTGGGTGTTGCTGTTGAAATTATTTGATTTTGAGGTAAAGGACCGAAATGGCACAGAAAATCAAGTAATGGATAACTTGTCTAGACTAGAGGAGAAAGCTATGCATAAGGTTGCTAAGGGTTTGGAGATTGATGACAGTTTTCTAGATGAATAGATATTGGCAGCTTCCCAAGATTTAATTCCATGGTTAGCAAATTATAAAAATTACTTAGCAAGTGATCTAGTCCCAGAAGATCTTTCATATCAGCAAAGGAAAAAGTTCATGCATGAGGTAAGAAAATTTTTCTAAGATGAACCTTATCTGTTTAAAATTTGTGCAGATTGAATCATTCGAACATTCATACCTAAAGTGGAGATGATTAGCATACTAGAACTGTGTAATTCATCACCAGTTGGGGGTCATCATGGTGGGGCCCACACAACCCATAAGATCCTACATTGCTGCTACTATTGGCCGACCATATACAAATATGCTAATGACTATGCTTCTACTTGTGATCAATGTCAATGACAAGGTACTATTGCTAGAAGACATGAACTACCCATGACCTCTATCTTAGAATTGGAAGTGTTTGATATGTGGGGCATAGATTTCATGGGACCTTTTCTGAGTTCATGTGGCTTGAAGTACATACTGGTTTTTGTAGATTATGTTTTGAAATGGGTGGAAGCAATTATGCTTTCTAACAATGAAACAAGAAGTGTCACAACATTGTTGAGAAAGAATATCTTTTCTCAATTTTGTATTCCATGTGCTGTTATTAGTGACAGAGGGTCACATTTTTGCAATCTTCTATTCAAGAGTCTTCTTGCAAAATATGGAGTGAATCAAAAGTTGGCAACACCTTATCATCCGCAGACTAGTGGACAAATTAAAGTGTCCAAAAGAGATATCAAGTCTATATTGGAGAAGACTGTGAATGCTAATCGAACTGATTGGGAAAGAAGGTTAGATGATGCATTATGGGCCTACCATACAGCTTACAAAACCCCCATAGGTTCTTCACTCTATCATCTTATGCATGGTAAAACTTGATATTTACCAATTAAGCTTGAGCATAAGTCACTATGGTCGTTGAAGAAGCTGAATTTAGAGTGGAAGGATGCAACCAAATATAGGTTGAATGGCATAATTGAGTTGGACAAATACCGACTCTGGGCATATGGAAGTTCAACACTTTACAAGGAGAAGATGAAGTTGTATCATGACCAGAAGATTGAGAAAAAAGTATTTGAAAAGGGTTACCAAGTGCTACTATACAATTCTAGGCTTCATTTGTTTCCAGGTAAGCTAAAATCTAGATGGCATTGTCCATTCACTGTGACAAGAGTGTATATCTATGGTGTGTTATAAATATTGAAAGAAGGAACAAGTCAATTCAAGGTAAACGGACTCAGAGTAAAGCACTATATGGGAAATATAGAAGAAGTGAAGGAACCAGCCGATATTGACCTTGATGAAGTTTGAGTAATCAAGGCAATTTTGTCGTACCGTGGCGTTAAATCAAGCACTTCGTGGGAGGAAATCCATACGGCTAGTTGGTGAAATCTGAGTATCCAACATAGCCACGTCGTGCCGCGATGTTAAATCAAGTGCTTCGTGGGAGGCAACCTAAGTTTTTGTACTTATTTCAATTATAGGGTAATGTGTTTGTTAAATATGTAGGACTAAAAGAAGGAAGATAAAATCCAGAGAAGATAAAAGGTCATCATACAGACTTTTTATGAGTCAAAAAAATATGGTTCGACTCATAAGTAAGAGTCGTAATGACTTGGGACATCAATTAAAATAAAAAATTATGTTCTGGAATGAATACGACTCTCAATACAAGTCGTAGCCTTTGGTTAAAGATCGTGACCAAGAGTCATACCCACTCTAGAACATAACTAAGTTTCTAGGCAATACGAGTAAAAGAAATGACCCATAAGCCTGGGTATGAGTCTAATACACCACTCGTACCAAAGATTATCAGGTCAGATCTTCGGTTGACCCAACCCAATGCTTAATTAAAATAAAGAGAAAGGGCACGACCGGGCACCCGATAGCATCATTCGTATCCAATCCATTTCTCAACCAAAGTTTAACGTTTAAACTGCAAAAATAAAGTATTTTCAACTTAATTCAACTACCATCAACATCAAATCGTTCAATTTTTGAGCTTTAAATTTGGATTTGGGCAGCAAAATGGAATTGAACACAAGAACTTAATTTTCCCACTCACCAAGTAAGTTGTTTCACCCCATTCTCTTAACTTTCAGGTAGGAATGAGAAACTATTGTTACTATGATCTTAGGTTGAGTAGATTTAGGATAACATTGAGTTGATTGGTACCCTAATTAGAATTGTAGTAAAAAATTGAACTTAGGGATAAAATAGGGTTTAGAAATAGATTTTGATGTATTTTTGTATTTAAAATGTTAGATATTGATGAATAGAGGTAAGCGTATGTTGGGAATTTCATCGGAATCAAACTTTGAAGTTCGACTTCCATGTTGCAGTAGATACGAGACTCCTTACGACTCATACCCACCGATTTGAGAGTCGTAATAAGACTCGTACTCACTGACAACATGGAAATCTTACAAGTTCAAGGTTCTGAAATAGATACAACTCAACCATATGAGTTGTATCATAACCTCACGAATCTTATAGATTAATTGCACCTATCTAGGTAGAATGAGAAGTGAGTAAAAGTTTTTGATCAGCTTACGATTGTTGGTCATAAGTCGCAACCATATGGTACGACTGGAAAAGTGGAGTTATAAGCTGACTTGTGAGCAATGATCATATACTATCTAGGATACCACTCGAGTATATGAATCATACCTAGGGGATATGACCAGTACCAACCACTCGTACCCAACTAAAACCAAGCATATTCAACTTTAGAGTTTGAATTTTTCTTTTCTTTTATTCTTGTAGTTACTCATATTAGTGTTCTTGTAGGAAAAGTCCTCTAAACAATGCGTCCTCATCAAAACAAGTTGGTAAAATGGGAAACAAACAAAATCTAGTCGAAAGTGAATAAACCAGCTTATCCAAAAGATGGACGAAAAGATGTGGAGAAGAATATTATGGAACCACATAAATGAAAGATGGTCCAAAAAGAAACTCAGCTGCTAAGGTAAAGGGGAAGAAGGTTGTTCCTCAAGAATTTGAAACACCACCACCAAAGGGTCTAAGAAGAAAGAACGTAACTTTCTCTCCTTTGCACACATCACAATCTATGGACGATTAAGATGAGGATGAGGATGATGAAGCTAAATCCAGTTCAGCATAAGAGAGTTCAGATGAGGCTAGGGGTGTCAAGGTAGAGGCTACACTGATAGACATACAAGACCCCCTACTCGCACTGGCACCTGCTCCAGTGCCTATTGTAAAATGATGGGTCTACCCATGCATACAAGTGATGTTTAAAACTAGGATTTCATATTACAACATGGTAAAAGAAAGTGAGTGTTGTATGAAGAAAAGAGAATGACTACTACCGGTATGGCTGAGTTAGCTGAGTTCATTGAATGCTTCAGGCAGTATGGGTTTTACTAGATAATGAGAGCACCAAGTAAATATAGCGAGGTGCTTGTTTGTGAGTTTTATGCTGCATACAAAGGAGAAATTCAGTGGCAATATCCATAAGGTATGTTGTAGAAGGGAGGTGACCCTATTACCTCCTTTATGATTCGAGGAGTCAGAGTAGATATCTCACCCCGCACCATCGACAAATTTTTATATGGTCCAAATTATCAAGCTCTGGGTAGCATAGCTAAAATAGATTATAGAATGGACGAGATGACGAAGATTACTAAATAAACATTGGGTACTAAGTATAAGATGATGATATGTAGATGGATAGCGGAAAGGATAGCTGCACATGGTGAGCATACTACTTGGATCACTGGTGGTATTGGCGATTCGTAATAGATAAAGAATAGTACTCTCACCTTTGAGGGTAAGTCATGGTTGACAATAGACCCACATAGGCTATGTCCAATGATAGGTGAAAATGTGTTGTGCCCTATTTGGGAAGCGATGATAGCTGGTTTCACTATTGGATATGCCTTTGATGTTGGTGAATTATTGGCTAGATAGCTAAGAGATAGAGCCATTGCGGAGTAGAAGGCATTCCTGGCATACCTGTGCATGATTACATAACTATTCTAGGCTACGGGAGTGTTGGAGATACCCGGGGTTGATAAGATGATTCAGGCCCGGAGGACTTTTGATATCGAGCTTATTTGAGATGCAGGAAACCCATTGGCTTGACTTTAGAGGTAGGCTATAGATGTGATGGCAGTATTGTTCCTACAAGATGATCAGTCAGACGCCCCTGCTATAGATGAGACTAAGGAGGGAGGTGCATAGACTGTGGTTGCACCCACAGATACAACGGGTACTTTTGGTGACCCACCGCCAATCTAGTCGATGCCACCTAGGCCACAAGGTATGACACTCAATGTTATATTGATTTATAAAGATGCATGGATAGAGGTGGTGACCTAGTTAGTGAAGTTGACTACAAAAGTAAGTTATATTGAGGACAGAGTAAGAAGCTGGACAACTCAGAAGTTGGAGGTACAGAATAGGCATATCCATGATTTCCTAAATGCATTTGAGTCAAGTATTACTTAGTATTTGGGTAGTGGATATGTTCCAAATGTTTTCGACATCAGATTCGAGATTATGGAGATAAAAAAGATGGTCACTTAGTTGTCCGGGAGACTAATGGTTCCTAAGACTATTATAGACACTGTGATTTCCACAGTCGAGGTGCCAAATATTTGGGTTGTACCAGTAGATGAGCAGGATGTGTAGAACCAGGAGGAGAGAAAATAAAAGAAGAGAAAGAAGAAAGAGGCCAGAACTACGAAGAAAAGGCCAGACTTGATAGCATCCAGGATGAGAAGGATCATCAGACACGGGTGTGAGAGAGGGCTGTGGGAGCTGGTAGTTTGAGAGCCTCAGTTTAAGATGCTGAGGGAGTTTATGTTGTGCCCTCTCTTTTTATTGATCCAGTCTCGGATGGGACATTAGCGGATGAGAGTGGGACCTGATCTGAGGGCCTATGTTCCGAGGTTGATGCTACAAGTCCTTGAGTTCCTAGCTATGACCCTGATCCTTACTCTATTTTATTTTTGTAACACTGGGGACAGTGTAATATTTTTATATTGGGGGTGGGGGTACCAAAAATTTTGGGTGCAATTTGAAATTTTTTCAGATGTAGCTAAAAGTGAAAGTCTGTTATGACTTGCAAGTCCGAGCCTGTGGCAGCGGATATTATTGAATTTTGATGATGATGTTTATGGATTTTTGAAAAGTTGGGATGTATTTAAAGATTTTGATGTTTATTTTCAGATTGATGAAACACTGCTGATTTTGTGCTAATGTCTGAAATGAGATTGTGAAAAGGGGTGTGAACTATGTTGAAAAATTAAAAATGTTGAGACCTCTAAAAATATTTTTCTTATTAATTGCGTGATTTATATAGTTGTGTGAGACTGCTGAGTATGTGATAATGGAATTAGGATTAGGGATAGTATATTTAGGGAAAAAAATAGTTTCAAAGTTTGATAATTATTACTTAGTAATACAGACTCGTGAAAGTATGCGTGTAAAGTTTACTTAGTGCTAGGTTGTGTTGGAATCTAGAACATTCCTAGTTGCTTTTGCCCTAGGTCTAAGGAGAGTTTGGTAGGAAATGATCATAGGCCATTTTTGTGTGAGTCCACTTAAGCCTAAAATACTTGAACCAAATGAACAAATCCCCTTGATCTGAATATTTGATCTTTAATAGATCAATTTTTCTTGTTACACTTATCACCTTCTGATTTAACTTACAATGAACCTATTTTGGACCTGGTCCAATTGGGGACACTGTGCACGTCAAATCAAGCAAATCGCCTAAGTTGAGGGTAGCTATTATAGAGGTGCGTAAGAGAAAATCTAGAATGAATAAAAGCATGTACAAGGGAAATAGTTAAATCATGGGATAGTGTGATGTAAAGAAAAGAAAGGAAAGTACAAGGTATAGAAAATAAAAATAATAAGAAAAGTAAGTGCTAGAAAGCAACACCTGGCCCAAGTGGAATGTGCTCTAAAAAGGACATAAGGGTGGATTGAAATGATGTCAACAGTAGTGGACCCCGAAAAGAGTGTAGATACTTAGTCACTTTAAAAATCCATGCGTATCATACCAGCACCAAGCCTATGTTTCAAGACAAATAAAGTCCTATAGTGATCCTACTGTGACTTTCTGACAACTTAGGAAAATAGCATAAGGGAAAACTTATGGTATTTTGTGTACAACAGTGCTACTTCTTTGTGTGAGAGAGAGTCATTTGTATATCCCTGAATAGAGGAATCTATCCATGAAGAGTGAAAGGTATTTCTTTGACTGTGAGTGCACATAGGTTATAATGCTATGTTGCTAGATTATTTGATGAATATAAAGCATGTTTATGCCATCATTGGATTCTTTCATGTTTCTACATGTGCTAAATTTCTATATGCAAGTATGAGTTGGAAAGATGAAAATTGAGATGGGAGAAACAAGATTTAGAATTGAATCCAAAATCACTACCATGGGTTGTTTGAGGTCTTCCTTTTTAAGCATTCCCTCAGGGTTAGGAAATAGTATTTGGTTTTATTTGCCTGAGGACATGCAAAAGTATAACTTGAGGGTGTTAATGTGGCATGGAAACACAACAATTTCAATGCTTTAAATCATGAATTTATGCATGAACTTGGGTTATTTCTTTTAGATATGATGCACTCGTAAGCTGAGGATACGAGTAAAGACCGAGTCGTACAGACTGCGGACTTAACTTTACCTTTCTCGTTTTTAATAGGATTTTTGTGTTATTTTGAGATACTCTAAATACCCTAGGGTTTATATTTTATTAGGTTACACATAGTGACATTATTTACATGCGATTACATATCATTACATACATTTACAATTATTTTTGAGATTTGATGGTTTTATTCAATTAAAGACTTTGGATTTTATTCATCTTATTCTTGTGCAATTGATTTTATGTGTTCTTCATTGCTAATCATGGTTTATTGCACAAACATGATCGGTTTATCTCCTTAGCTAGGGTTTTGGGAACCCTGGTAGATTAGCTATGTAGAGGAAGTGTGAGATTCAATTGGTCTAGAGTTTCTGCATGTATCTTAATTCTTCTTCACAATAATTATCCTCAAGTTACTACAGTATCTTGAGATTGCCTGTATACGAATCCATTTGATAACCAAGAATCTTGTGATTGGTAAATTAAGATTAAAATAGGGATATGATAACCAAGTATAACTGAGGCTTTAGCAAAGGGAAATAAGGCGACAACCCTAAGACGATAACCAAGTAAAAAGGGGTGAAATTTATCTTCCAAGCAGGGGATAATACCTATCATGTAGGCTTTGCATACAGAACCATAGAATAATTGGTTTGAACACGAGAAATTTACATAGTTGAGAAGCCAGGGGGAACACAGACCTAGCATTCGTCTCATATTAATTTTGACTAGACAACACTCATGAATTGGTTACTATTTGCAATTGATACCAAAATTCCCCCATTTACATTCCTGTACTGTTTGTGGATTATATCAAGGCTAGCAACTGTTCACGTTTTCCCTATGGGATCGACCCCAACCTTATTGGATTACTATATTTGTAATCGACCACATTATACTTCAAGTGGAGGTGTAGTTTTGGGTGACATCACTTGCATACTAAGGGAATTTATGCATTCAAATGGCAAATTCGTCTTTTTACACTATTTAATCATAGTAGTGTGCACACATTTGGATGTAAATGAGTGGTAAATTTACCATTCATCAACACACCAACTTGATATTTTCCTTGTCCTCAAGAAACACTACTTCTTACTCAATTAGACTATTGAAATTTAAGCCTATTTATACAACCAAATGCTCACAATGACTTTAAACTTGATTAACACCAACAAGTAGCTCTCAAGCATGGACAAAGCTATTCTTACAACTCCCCTCAACATGTAGAACAATCTTAAAGATGCAAAAGACTTTAAAGAAAAACAATGAAATACTTACTGGATCTCTAGAAGTGACTCCCCATTGATACCAACTCAACAAAATTCCTTTGCCTAATTTTCAGAAGATGACAATTTCACCAGCCTAGTTTACATGCCTCCTCACAAAAAAGAAAATACCGCACACAAATTTATCTATTATGCAACAAGAGATTTGAGTGCAAGCACTTACTTTTGAAAAGCCTTTCTCAATGCTACAAAGTACCATACCATATGCTTGCTCTTATTTTCAATTGCCACTACTATAAATACACTTGATTGGAGATCTCAAAGTGCATTTTCAAGCTTGTAACGTAGGTTCATGAAAGGGTATGATATCGTTTTGAAATAAAGTGGATACACAATCCTAGAACAACTATATAAGATTATTCAATTGAACTTTGAAACATGGGAAACTTTATTTATTTACAACTTCACACATGCCTACTTTCACTACCATGATTCACCCTTCTCTTTGAAAGCATTTTCCTTTTTAATTATTTCTTTTGAGAATTCTATGTTTTTTTCTTCTTTTGATGATTGCTTTATTTTTTACCTTTTCACTTATTCACTTTTCTTAGCTTTGTGGCATCCACTTACACTATTATGGACCAATATCACCTCTACCAAAACTTGCCACCCCCAAATTAGGTTTTTAGCCTCAAGTTGCATTTTCATAATCAAGAAGGGTAGGGTTAAAAAAATGAGTAAAAATAGAATGGTTCAAGGCTTGCAATGTGGTTTCCAAAGAAATACTTGAAGTCTCAAAACAGGTGACTAGGGATACTATTCTATGCATGGGTAGGCTATTTAGGCCAAAGTGGGTTCCTATGTTCAAAAAGGAGGCCTAAGATCGTTTCACCAACCAAGCATTTTTCATGATTAGCCTTTAGAGACTAGCGGGGAAAGTTCTAGATGATACAAGCAAGCATGAGAGTTAAACAACTATGCTCACTGCACATGACTTGCAAACTTTTCAAGGAGGATCAATTGCATTTCCGACTAGTGACAAAATGAGGTATTTAACATGTAGTACAAACTAAGGACTTCAGAGTTACAAAAAGAGGTAAAGCATTGTTACAAAATTGTTCACATCCATGCCCTTGATATTAAAATTTTTTTGGATGGAGAGTGGTTTTGCTTTGCATTTGGACAATGCAAAATTTTCTATTGATGACACAAACCAAACCGTCGTCTCACATTTTGGCTCTGATAAGTGAAAACCATATGGCTACTCAAACTTCAACAAAGGTATAAGGGCGATCCCAAAAATTCCAATGCTATAGGAACTTAGACTTCCCCTACATCTATGGCACGAAACCCAATCATAATGATTTTCCCTTAAGAATATCATTACTCAATCCATTACTGGGAAAGGCTCGTCCAAAATCAATCAAAAGAAACACAACAATCTCTATGCTTGGGGTGAGACTTATAGATTATGATGTTCGAACACAAATGTAACCCCAACCCCAACTTAAAGAGTTTAAATACGCTAACTGCAGCATATAAAAGAAGTAGAAGGGTTTGAAAGGTCTCCCTTAAGTAGCAACACAAATTTTTTTGGGCTATCACATTCGCGATAGAATTTACCGCTATGGTGCGACTGCGATCGCAGTCCACATAGAGCGATCGAAAAATTGAGATTGCGATCCACGTACCCGGATCGCGGTAACTGAGACTGATTTTCCCCTTTATGCTCTATTTTTCTACATAACTATCAACTTTCCAACTCTGTTTTTACCCTGCTTTTTGGTCTTCCAACTTGAGTCAAAACACCTCCAAAACATCAAAAATCCAATAAGTATGTAAACGATGGGTTTCCTCCCATCAAACGCCTAATTTAAGATCTCAACACGACACTCCTCTATTAATATTGGGTATCTTTGAAATGTACCAACTCTTCCTTGGCAACCAGGGGCCTCCTACATTGTAGTATTTCAACCTTTGCCCATTTACTACAAACTTGTTTTTCTCATGATCCTCTTATTCCATAGCATAACTAGGGTAAACATTCGAAATCACAAAGAGGACCGACCACTTAGGACGAAGCTTTCCCGCAAAAATATTCAAATAAGAGTTATAAAGTAGTACATTATCACCTACATGAAATTCCCAACATAGTATCTTAAAATAATGCTATTTCTTCATTTATCCTTACGCAAAGTGGAACTTTCATAGGGTTTGTGTCCTAAATCCTCTAACTCATGAAGTTTAGTGACCCTTGATGCGGAAGATTCTCCCCAATTTATATTTAATTTCTTCAATGCTCATAAGGCTTTATGCTTAAGCTCAACGGGCAAGTGACATGCCTTCCCGAATACCAATTGGTAAGGGGACATACCAATTGGGATTTTGTAGTCTGTTCTGTACGCCCAAAGTACCTAATTAAGCTTCCCATGCATAATTAGTTCAACCTATATTTATGGTCTTCTCAAGTATAGATTTTATTTCTTGATTGGAAACTTTGACTTGGCCACTTATTTGGGGGTGGTATGGGGTAGCAACCTGAAGCTTCATCCCTTATTTGTTAAGAAGATCCCCAAAACCCTGGATACAAAAGTGTGAGCCTCCATCACAAATAATGGCATATGGTGTTCCGAACCTTGTAAAAATTTATTTCTTCAAGAAGAAAGTGACACTTCTTCTCTCATGGTTCGAAAGGGCCACGACTTTTACCCATTTGGAGACATAATCAACCACCACCTATAAATATTTGTTACGAAATGACCTCACAAAATAGCCCATAAAATCAATTCACCACACGTCAAAAAGTTTGACTTCAAGATTGGGCCTAACGAGAATTTCATGTCTTCTCGAGATACCACCTTGCATTTGACATTCAAAACATTCTTTGACACACATAATGGCATCTCTATGAATGGTAGAACAATAATAACAACATTGAAGAACTTCAACAGTGGTTTGAATGCCCCCATGGTAACTATGAAAAGGGGAGGAATGGCACGATTCGAGGATGTTATTTAGTTACACTTCCATAACACAACGCTGAATCATACCATCTACGCACTCTCAAAATAGAAAGGGTTTATCACCAAAATATTTCTCTATGTCGAACAAGAAACACTTTCTTTGATCATAGATAATATTCTCTGGGAGTACTCCACTCACTACATAATTAGCATAGTCCGCAAACCATGGTAAAACTCCTCTCAAGATTACCATGACAAGCCCATCGGGAAAGGCATTGTCAATATCAATATTACCATTCTTTTCATGATTATTCTCAAGCCACGAAAGTTGGTTGACTACTTGATTTTCATAACCCTTTTGGTCCTTTACCTAAAAATCAAACTCTTGCAAAAGCAAGATCCATCCAATTAAGCATGGATTAGCTTATTTCTTTACCATGAGGTATTTAATGGTGAAATGATATGTGTGCACCACCGCTTTCATTCCTTATAAATAGTCTCAAAACGTCTTGAAAGAATAGACCACCACCATTAATTCTTGTGCCATAATCGTGTAGTTAATTTGAGCATCATTCAAGGTCTTTCTCGCATAATATATCGGGTGAAATAAATTTTATTTGCGTTCACCCAACACTTCCCCTGATTCAGTTCCACTTGCATCATATATCATTTCAAATAGAGACGACCAATCCAGCACGACAATAATGGGTGCCGAGATAAGCAACTCCTTTAGACAATTAAAGGACTTAAAGAAAGCATCATAAAAATTAAATTTTTCCTCCTTTTCAAGGATTTTGCACATTGGATGAGCTATTTTTGAGAAATCCTAATAAATAGTCGATAGAAACCGACTTGCCCAAGGAAAATCCAAACACCTTATATGGAAGTGGGAGGGGGTAATTTGGCAATGACCTCTACCTTATCTTGATCAACTTGTATACCCTTTCTTGAGATCTTGTGACCCAAAATGATACCCTCCTTGACAATAAAATGACATTTCTCCCAATTCAGGACAAGGTTGGTTTCCACATATCTCTCAAGTACCTTTCTTAGATGCTCAAGGTATGACTCAAATGAGTTTCCCACTACCAAAAAATCATCCATGAATATTTCCATCGAATGTTCGACCATATATGCAAAAATTAACAACACACACCATTAGAATATTGCTGGTGTGCTGTATAAACCAAAGGGCATCCGCTTAAATGGGAATGTGCCATAGGGGCAAGTGAATATTGTCTTCTTTTAGTCTTCCGGGGTGATACAAATTTGATTGTATCCTGAATAGCCATCTAGAAATTAATACCAACCCCGCCCGGGAAACCTATTTAGCATTTGGTCTATAAAGGGCATGGAGAAGTGGTCCTTCTAGATCTAAGAATACAACTTGCGGTAGGCCATATATACCCTCCACCCCGTGACCGGTCGGACAGAAAAAATTCATTTTTTTCATTCACAACTACCGTAATTCAACCTTTTTTTGGAACACATTGCACCAGGCTTACCCAGGAGATATTGGAGATTGGATAGATGACTCCCGTGTCAAGGCATTTTATAATTTATTTTTTCTTCACCTATTGCATAGGTTAATTTAGCCTCCTTTTATGTTAAACACTTAGCATATGATATAGTTCTTACTTGATATTGTGGGAACAAAAGCCTTGAGCTATGCCTATGATATCCATAATTATCTATCTGATGGATCAAACAAACTTTTTCATTACTGATTTTAAAGCCTCTACTTAATAAGGCTCGAGATCACTTGCAATAATGATAGGCAAACTATCACCATCCCCTAAGAATACATATTGAAGATGGGGAAACAATGGATTCAATTTAATTTGAGGTGGATCAAGGATGGATGGCTTTGCGGGTAGACTTTCACAGTTTTTTAGATCAAGGTCCAATTTTATTGGGTTCTTGGTATAAGATCCACGTCCCATTGAAGATGCAACCACTTCATCGAACACTTTGACTTCATCACTTTCACAATTCCACAAGACTCCCACAAATGGGTTATTCACCAAATTCATATCGACATAATTCAACACCTCATCATCGATGGCATCACTTATCGAAATTACTTGCAAGTCCATTGGTTGTTTCATGGACTTGAAAAAATTAAAAGAAACCTCTTCATCATTAGGGAAAAACTTTATTTTTCCAAACTCCATTTGTACCAATGCTCCCTCAGTTGATAGAACAGGCGTTTCAAGGATAATAGAGATTTCATGGCCTAATGCACAACCAACGATCACGAAGTCGGCTAGAAAAATGAATAAGTTGACTTTAACTAGCACATCATGAAGTTTACCAATAGGTTTCTTGATTTTTTGATCGACCATTAGGAATCTCATTATGATAGGCTGTGGTTTCCCCAACCCTACCTTGTGAAATATGGCATATGGCATTAAATTACACTTTCTCCAAGGTCACACAAGGCATTTGAAAACTTTAACATTCCAATGTTGCATGGGATTGTAAAAGCTCTGGGGTCTTTCTTATTTTCCGCCATAGTGCTTGATATAATTGCACTACAATGATGACTTACTTATATTGTCTGATCCTCTACAATCTGCTTTATGGAGTCTAATTCCTTCATAAACTTAGCATACCCCGACATTTCTTGGAAGGATTCTATCAATGGAATGTTTATGGGGAGGTTGCTAAAGTTTCCAATAAAGTTTTTGAACTTGGCATTTCCCCCTTTTCTTAAGCCATTTAGGAAAAGGAGGAGGAATTGTAATTGGTGGCATGGAGACAATTTGGTATTCTTTCACCTATGAATTGTCAATGATAACTTCATTTGGCTTTAACTTATCATCAATTTGGCTTTTCCTCTTAACATTTGTTTGTTCATCATTTTCTCTTTCACCAGGGTCATCATCAAACTCCATGACCTTGCCTAGAGTTTTACCACTTTGAGTGACAATACCATTTGTTACCATACCAATCGACCTTTCTTCTTTTTGTCTTTCCATGAGGTACACGATATTTGATTCAATTTTGCCTCTAATTATGTGATGGTAGTTGAATGAGACTCTACCGTTTCGTGTAATTTGGAGAAGTAACTTCTTATTTCCCCAATTATCATGTCGCCCCCTAATCTCCTATCAAAATTCTATCCAAAATATTTTCATTAATGTACCTCTCCATTTTGAATGGAGACATATCTCAATTCTCATTGGTCTGACCATGATTCCCACCTTGACCTTGAGAGGCAACGTGGAAACCCTCCAAATGGTTTTAAAACAATCTTACCTTGTCAAGTAGCCCCTCTTCCACATCTTCACATTCCATAGTACCCTTGCATCAATAGAATTGTCTCTTACAATGGAGATTCCTATCACATGTTTAGTAAGAAGTTCAAGGTGTAACATCACCTTAATCATATTTTCATCTCTCTCCTTCTCTTTTATTCTTCGATCAAGACACACAAAGGATTAGGAGGGATCCCCCATGGCCACCTCGACATCCTTTATGTGCCAACCTTAGCTAGACTATCCACTTGATGCAACTCCATAAGGCAATTTAATAAGAGATCCACCGGATGTATTATCTACTATGTCTTTGTTGACATATTCCAACACCCTATAGTATATTTGGAGGAGCATATTCTCTGTTACATTGTGGTTTGGACAGTTTGTAAGCTTATCCTTAAATCACCCCATGCTTCATACAAAAGCTCCCCATTGCATTGATGAAAATTGCTGATTTCATCACAAAATAGCAGCATCTTTTATAGTGGGAAATAATGATCTAAGAAAGCATCAGTAAGATTGAACCACAATGTGATGGACACATCATTAAGAGACCTCAACTACACCACCGCCTCACCCCTTAGAGAGAACAGTAGGAGGCATAAACGTATGGACTCTTCTGATGTATGAGCAACATCATATCGTGAGCATATTTCCACAAAATTCCTCAAATAGAGATTGGCATCTTCATGTAGTTGACCCCCGAACAAACCCTTCATATAAAGAAAGTAAAGAATGACACTTGTAATATAAAATACTCCATTTCCCTCAACAGGGGGAATACAGATGTCACTATCATGATCCTCCTCACCAAGATAATCCATAACTTCAACATGTTCATATGATGGGTCGTGGATGAGCCCATTTTGTCTAATTTTTATTTGAAAGAAATAATAATCACCTATTAAAAAATCAAAAACAACAACAAAAGTGAAATATGATAACATGGGTGAACACAAAGTTACTATCAACACCACAAAAGCAAAAAATAAATTTCATTCCTTGGCAATGGCGCCATTTTGAACACACTCACCTATACCATTATTTACTTGTAGGATGATCATTGTCAAATATAATAACCCAACTTGAGTTTGGGTAGAATCCACAAGAAGGGTAACTAGTATCCGAATCTTATGTGTGTTGAAAGCTACTAAGTGTTTACCCAAAATGTAAAAATAAAATAAAACATATACTAAAATGAGGGGGGTATGGTTTAAACGGTTTGTTAACAAAAATGTACTTGCACTACCAATCTAGAGCGACAATTGTCGTTAAAATTTCAATAGGAGAATAGTCTTGGGATTATGTTTTCCAAGGGGAAAATAGTGCATTGGTACATAATAATCAAATGCAAACACTACTCAATGACTATATGGGTAGGCTAGGTTAGGAGTTTTGGTGTATGCCTTACAACAAAACACCAAATATATTACCCATGAATTCTCTCGGATACCTCATGGGTGTAGCAAATAAATCAACCCAAAACCTCAATTAGGCATCCAATTTCTAGGGAGATGCCCAAGATGTAGCAAATTCACCATCCATCACTATGTCTATGACAATGAAAGTGAAAAAGTTAACATCCAGTTTATTGTTCGCAAATTCTAGTCACTCACATCCCTCTTTCAAGGATGATGTGTAATTTTGGAAAAATGGGGCTTTCACCTACAAATCCCAATTTCACAATCAAGTATTTGTGAATCCCAACATCATCAACTAATAATTTAAACTAACAATCAAAACCACACACATTTGCACCTTATTCAAACATAACCCCAAGTTGAATATTTAGCTACTTATGAAAATAGGAAAAAATGAAAGACCCAAATTGACATCTATTTCCTCAATTGAAAATAAAGAAAGAGTAATTCTAAAATTCCTAACTCCAATTACAACTAAAAATATCGATTTTGAGGATTTTAAAAAATTATTCTTCTCACACTCAAAGGAAGTTTTCTCTCACTATTCTTCAAAGATAGTTGGAAGATGATCCAAAGTAAAAGGGTTTTCCCTATTTAGAATTTGAACCAGCTGTGAGAAATTATGAATCTTCCCCTGGGCTATTTTCTATTCCATCACTATCACCAGTACTTGATCACCATAGAGGCTCCCGAGATAGTGGTGAGCCCATTGCGATTCCCACTTTGATTGTTTCTGTCTTTTCGTGATCGCGACCCTCAATCCTTGATCACAAAAATTAAGGATCTGCTCCTGCTCCACCTTTTCAAACTTCTGCACTAACTTTTTCCGTTTTAATCTCTTTTAAACTCACTTCACTTGTTTTCCTTCATTTACCTGTGAACCTGCATACCAAGAGAATTATTGAATTCAAATGACAAATACACATTATTTACACCATTTAATCATAGTCTGCACAAATTTTGATGTAAAAGAGTGGTAAATTTACCACTCATCACTCCTCAACAAAGACAACCAATAAACTAAACTGACTCCCAACAATGACATGAGACTCATTTGGAATATAATGGCAAAGCATAGAATCTTGAAAAATTTGACGAACCGCTGCTAAAACTATGGGAAAAGCTAACTCATAAGACACATCACCTATAGTCCGAAGAATCTTAAGTGGACCAATATACATAGGTCTAAGCTTGCCCCTCCTCCCAAACATCATCACGCCCTTTATGGGTAAAACTCAAAGAAAAATACAGTCACTAACACTAAATCTCAAGGCACGAAGTTTAAGGTCAACGTAGCACTTATGCCTACTCTGAGCCACTCAAAGTCTATCCAAAATGATCCAAACTCATTCCAAAAACTAACGAAGTAAGTTCGTACCTCGAGGTCTAATCTTAGGACCATCAAACCAACCTACTGCTAGCAATAACATCTACCATACAATGCCTCAAAAGGATCCTTATCGATACTGGATTGATAGTTGTTGTCATATGCAAACACTATTAAAGCCAAATACTGCTCCCACTGTCCATTGAAATCAATAACACATCCGTGGAGCATACCCTCCAAAACATTGATAGTATACTCTGACTGACCATTTTTCTGGGGTGAAATGTTGTACTAAGATCAACTCGAGTGTCTAACTCATCCTAAAAAGTCTTCCAAAATTGAGTAGTGAACACAGAGCCTCGATCTGATATGATAGACACCGGCACAACATGAAGTCACACAATCTCGCAAATATAGATACGGGCTATCCTATCAGCTTAAAGGAGACCTACACTAAAAGGAAATGCACAGACTAGGTCAATCGATCTAACATGACCCAAACACTATTAGATCCATAGGAATTATGAGGTAGCCTGGTCATGAAGTCTATATTGATCTATTCCTATTTCCACTCAGTAATGGGTAATATAAAAAACAATCCACTAGGTCTCAAATGTGCGGCCTTCAACTGCTGGCAACAAAGGCTACGATCTACAAAATCTATGAAATCCTTTCTCATACTAACCCACCAGTAGTGCTTTCTCAAATCACAATACATTTGAGTCACTCCCAGATGGATGGAATGCTTAGAACAATGGGCCTTTTTGAAAATAAATCTAATCCAATCACTTGCTCTCGGTACAAAAACTAGACCTCCAATCTTAAAAACTCCATCGAAATCAAGTGAGAATTCCTTAGCCTTACCACTCAACTCCTCATCTTGAATCGATCTCAATCCCACATCATTAAACTGATTAGCTCAAATTTACTCCATGAAAGAAAACCTACCCTCTACAATTTCTAAAACACAACCAGGTGTTGAAATATCAAGCCTAACCATCTGGTTAGCTAAGACTGAACTTCAAGGGAAAAAGGCCTCTTCTAGGTCAAAAGATATGCCAAGATACCCATACTAATTGACTTTCGGCTCAAGGCATCTACAACCACATTACCCTTGCTTGGATGATGGAGAATAGTCAAGTCATAATCCTTAAGAAACTCAAGCCAATGATATTACCTCATATTAAGATCCCGCAGGGTAAAGAATTATTAAAGGCTATGATGATTTGAGAAAATCTCACAACAGATGCCATACATATAGTGCCTCTACAACTTTAAAGCAAAAACAACTGTGCACAACTCCAAATCACAGGTAGGGTAATTCCTCTCATGGGGCTTCAATTAACGAGAAGCATAGACAATCACCTTATCCTTCTGCATCAACACAGTACCTAATCCAATACCTAAAGAATCGCAAAGACAGTGAAACTCATGACATCCTTGAGAAAGGTCAAGATAGGAGATAATGTTAACAAATCCTTGAGCTTTTGGAAGCTCATCTCACAATCATCGATCCACTGAAAATAAATTTTCTTCTAAGTCAACTTGGTTAATGGAGCTGGAATGGATGAGAAACCCTTAACATAACACTAATAATAACTTGCCAAGCCAGCAAAACTCTAAATCCCAGTGGGCATAGTAGGCCTAGATCAATCACGAACCACTGTAATCTTGGCTGGATCAACTAGAATAACCTCTTTAGTCACCACGTGACCCAAGAAAGAAACAAACTCCAACTAAACACACACTTGTAGAATTTGGGATACAACCTCTCACCCCATAATCTCTTTAGCACAATCTGCAGATGTTCCCCATGCTCAACCTCACTCTTTGAATAAACTAAGATACCATCTCCGAATACAATAACAAAAGAGTCGAGAAACGATTGGAATACCCAATTCATCAACTCTACAAATGCGGCTGGGGCATTGGTCAACCCAAGGGACATGACCAAGAACTCATAATGACCATAATAAGTCAAAAAAGCTGTCTTCAAAATATTTGAAGATCTAAGCCCCAACTGGTGATACTCGAACCTCAAATTAATTTTCGAAAGCACCGTTGGACCTAAAATTTGGTAGAATAAATCATCAATACGAAGAAGATGACACTTACTCTTAACCCTCACCTTATTCAACTGTCGATAAAGAACATACATACATATAGACCCATCCTTCTTCTTTACAAACAAGACAGGCGTAACCCAAGGGGATACACTAGGTCGAATAAATCGCTTATCCAACAACTCCGATCACTTATCCTTCAATTTCTTTAAGTCAAATAGGGCTATCCTTTAACTAGGAATAAAAATAGACTTGACTTAGTACCTAGTTCAACATCAATAGAAAAATCAAGAAGAAATACCAGGCAAATCCATAGGGAACACATCCATGAACTCATAAACAACATGAACAAAATCCAAGAAAGGAGGTAAAATAACACTAGTATCACAAATATGAGCTACGTAAGCTAAATATCCGTTCTTAACCAACCTATGAGTCTAAACAAAAGATATAATCCTCTTATGACCTGAATGAAGTGCACCTTTCGAAGAAATCCATGGCACACTCGGCGAAGCTAGAGTTACGATCTTAGCATAATAATATAAGACAACATGATAAGGAGCAAACCAATTCATACCCAAAATAACATCAAAATCAACCATATCTAACATAAGAAAATCTAACTAAGTCACACTGCCAGAAAAAATCACAACACAAGATTAGTACACTCAATCCACCATTAAAAAATCTCCTATAGGTGTAGATGCACGAATAGGCTTGGAAAGAGGCTCACTAATAGAGTCAAAACCCAAAGCAAAATATACATACACATAGGAGAAAGTTAATTCGAGATAAAATAGCATAGATGCAAATCTAAAATAAATAAGGATGATACCTGTGATCACAAAAAGCTAAAGCCTCTACCTCAAGTCTGGTTGGTATAGCATGACACTGTCCACGACCACCAACCAGCTAAATAGCCCCATGACCACAACCACGAGCTCTACTACCTCTTCCCTTTGCGTATTTGGTAGAGCCCCTACCTCGTACAACTAAAATAAGAGTATCTATAATTATACAGTAGGGACAATCCTTGGCCAAATAGCGAATCTCACCATATACAAAGCAAACTCTAAGCACCAACTCAATAAAAAAAGGTGCCATTGGGCCCAGAAAGCTACCCTAAACTGCTGGACCAGAAGACCCACTACCCAAACACTATAAGGCTACCTGCAATAGTATACCATGATAGCTACGAGAATCTCTAAGATCTGTACCACGAGAAGTGTAACCTCTGAACTCATAAAAATACTGCACCTTCTTGGTGCACCCTAAGATGCTCAAAGAATACCCTTAGTCATCTTAACAAGATCCACTATACTAAAAAAAACACGCTCTAAATACAACCATCTAAGACATAGCTAACTGAGAAGAGACATACAAAAACTTCATGAACTTTTGAATCTTCTCTAAATTGGTGGAAATACTGGCATATGAATATCTAGACATGGCATGAAAGCGTGCCTCAGAAACTGTAACAATTATAGAGGCCTTTTCTAGGCAATCAAACTTATCTCACATCTGATCCTTTAGATTGTAAGATATAAATCTATCAAAAAAGGCATCTGCAAAGTGATCCCATGTTATCTCAGAAGAATCAAGAGGTATAAAACTAACAGGTGACCTCCACAAATCTCTAGCAATATCTCTCAAATGGTAAATAGTATAAGCAACACCATACGACTCAAGAAAAACTAAATTATGCAACTTCTTAAGACAATCAATCAAGAACTCTAAGGCATCTTCATCTTCCACACTACTGAATCTAGGAGAACCTAAATGAGTAAATCTCTTGAACCTCTTCTTATCCTCAAAAGGCATAACAATACTCACAACCAGAAGAAGCTTGGTAAATTTAGCAGGCTGAGATCCCATCTAGGAAGGTAACATAGATAAAGGCTGAAGTCCAAACCTCAAAATACCATACTCATATATTGACACTGAAATAGGAATAGTGCTTGGGGTCTGAAGAGTACCCAAAATAAAAGTAGGTGCAATTAAATGATCCACACTATAAAATGGATGAACAACCATCATAACTAAAGGACAACATCTAAGTGGGTCAGCAAATGCACCACCTACTCCTCCAAAATAATGGCAGATGGACTCTGAGAAATTAGAACTGAACTTGTAACCCCAACATACTTATCCTGATTCTCAGGAGAGAGTCCTCTAACACTCCTCCTCAACGGGGCTGATCCATGAGCCCATCCACTCTCTCGATTCCATTCAAGACCCGGGGCTCACCCTTTTGGTAAAAGATCTGCATTATTACACTCGCGGACCAAGTAAATATCATCTTTGCACAAAGAGTGAAACATAACTTAGAACACAACGTGTAAAATAAATTCACATTATAAGGGATAAAATTAGAGAATTTTTCCCAAAGACATCCTATATCCTCTCGAAGATAGATACAAACGTCTATATACTAATCTGCGAGATTCAATTAGACATCCCGTTCTTACATAATTAGGTCCAATGAACCTGGCTTCTTTGATACTAATTTGTGACAAACCAAAACATAAGGGTCATGATGGCACTTTTCGCAGCATACCTTCATAAGTAGCCTATCACGCAATATGATACAAAAAAGGGGAAAGGACAAAAATACCCCCAAGGTAAGGCTTCTATAATGAAGTCAAACTATATAAGTATAATAAATGTAGAAAGAATATAATGAACAATACAACCATAACTCCAAAAGAATGTATCTAGTATAACTTGAATCCAATTGAAATGCATAAAAAAATCCAATAGATATAATTTTATCTCTGAAAAGTAGTAAGTATATAGTCTAATGATAAAGAGAGATAACAGAAGACATCTTAATGCCTGGAAATCATCCACTACTATGAAAGCTCCAACAATAGCTTAAGTAAAGCAATATGGGGCACATCCAAACATGAATCTATACCAGAAGGGTATATTAGGAGTGAGTACGATCTATTTGTACTCATTAGGTATCATAGTTTGACAAAGCAAAGTAGAAAATAAGACATAGAAAATACACACTAAGGGCACATCAATAAAAATTAGAAAATATCACACAACAGTAGCCCTTACTACTTGCACTAATAGTTCTAATATATATCACATATATTGTAACAAACACCAGAAAAGACCATAAGTATTCAATAGACCATATACAAGTAGGACCAGGAAGGATAATATACTTACAAGATCATTGAGTGCAATTATAAGAAGATAGAATAATTAAATAAGTAATAAGTTAAAGCAGAAGTACAATAACATCAAAAACATAATGAAATAAATACAATAAGAATGATGATGATGATAAATAATAATAAGAAAAAGAAGGTAATGATGATGATGCACGTGGTTGTTGCACAACCTCAAACATCGTCACACAGTCTCTTTATACACCTATGGAGCTAAAGCTTTGAGACGTAGGACCCAAGGGGGTTCATCAACCCGTATGCAATACATATATAATATCTCTACCCTGACACATCCCTCATGCAGGGTTTTCTAATATGTCACAATATCTCCTTCCCAACACATCCCTCAGGGAGAGTTTTATAAAAAGTTTTGCCAGTGTTGCTCAATATTTCCATAGTGGTAGCAATATTTCATGAATGAGTATGATACAAGGATGTAATATTCAAAATCAATCACAATGAATATTTTCCCAACCAAGCACAATGAGTATTTCCACAATCACTTGAGCCAAATATCCATTCAATATTTACAACCATCCATGAATTTCCACACAATACGTCTACCAATAAAGGATGAATACATCACAATACACAAAAGGAACCATAAAACATATATTTCATCAACAAGACACAATTATCATCATGTATACAAGGTTATCAATATTGCATAGGACTCCACACGGTCACACAAATCACAAAATATCTCAACAACTATCAATTATATCACATATAGTCCCCTACAAGGTAACAACACATTAATATAGAAAATATAATGATTAGTTACCATCCCCCTAACATGTATTTTGTATACAAATTAACTACCCAACCCAGTCTGAATGAGTTAAGCCATAACCTATATCAAATGCCTAAATTATTCTACTAAACTTAAATCTCCAAAAACTACTACTCTAGAATAGACCCAAATTAAACTAAATATCAAAATATAGAATCTATGCATCAAACTAAAGATAACGACACCCATATTGCCTAGTTTTGGATCAGGGTTAAAATGGACCCCTAAAATGGGTTGTCAAAAAAGAAGGAAAAAATCATAACTTTATTCCAAAAATGAGTTCCCCATACTTTTAAGGATCTCCAGTGGAAAACCAAAGAGAAATTAAGTTGAAAATGAGATCCAAATTGAAGAATACCCATTTTAAAACTTTACTAGGTAAAACCTTCAAAATCCATTTTAAAATGAAGATTTGAAGTTGTTTTGAAGATTAAATTGAGGAAAAACTAGAAATTGTAGGTCCAAGAACATCATTCAAGTGAAAAGGTCTGAAATTAGGGTTTAATTGCAAAGAAATATAAATTTGAGCCTTCGGGGACAAAACCCCCAATATCTATTTTGAATTTCGAATTACACTAAGGATTAATGATATAGATTGAAGCAATTAATTGAAATAGGTATAGTGGATCATAACTAAGCTTAGAAGTGAAGAAAATAGCTCAAAACCATGAAACCTCAAGCTCCAAGTCTAAAAAAAATGGTAAAAAAGGATGATAAATTGGTATTTATACCTAGTACTCAAGATCACGATCACATGTCGCGCTAGGAGTATCGCAACTGGCAGACCTATCATGATCGTGGAATGTCTACTATGAACACAATACCTTATCTGATAGCCTTATCGCAATCGTGGACAAAGGTTGGCGACCACCGGTGCACCAACTGGGGATTTGGATTTTATCCAAGTTTGCGCAGGCCCCTTGAGATTTATCCAAAATCCCATGAATGTAAACTAACTATGCCACCTAATCAAATTCAATTCTCCAAAATCAATGGCATTTTAGACTTTTGAAAAGACACCATTTTCATTAGGTTGACCCTTGAAACCCGAAATCAAAATTTTCCAAACTGAGGGTCGAAATGAGATTGAAAAACCGTAAAACTAGACAAAACATGCTACCTCTATAGAATCAAAGTTTTGGATGGGCTAGTGCATTCTATTCAGCCATCCATTACGCGAGTCAAAACATAACCACTAAAGTTCATAATAAGGCTCTCAAAGCCACCAAAAATCACAGTGTCATACAAATGGTACCAAAATGCATTGGGAACCATTCCAATAAACCCAACCATAAAAATATCCCAATGCAACTACAGAGAGGGGTAAAATAGTAAAAATTATACAAAAATATAAATTTCACATAGTTCATCAAAATGCAAGTCGGTACAGTAGGTGATGAAAGAATCTATCATAGCATGCATTTCTCTCCATAGTGGTGAGAACTGACCCATGGCTAGAATCGAGCTTTTTTTACCTAAGATACATCAACCTCTCATATTTCTAAAGGCTTTTAATCCACCTGGTTTTCCTTGACCCGATTTCCTTTTAGAAACTTTATCACAAGACTCCCAAAGTTGAATCTAATGCCCTTGTAAATCGAGCTTTCCTATGGATAATCTAATCACAACAGAAATAGTAATAGGGACATCAGTCTTTAAAGCAAAAACTAGACATAATAGGCTACGCCTGATGCTAATGATGTGGGTTCCTAAAATCAAACAAGCATCAATAATCCTCATCCAAATATGAGCTTCCTTTTAATGTGAGCATAGGGGTAGGTTTTGTGCATTCCCCTATCTCCGTGGTGTTCCTATCTATCCAATAATCATAGACCACATATTATGTGATTATCATGACTTTATATCTTAGGTCATGATGGTGCCTACGATAACCCAATAGTAGGCAAGCCAACCCGTAGTCCAAAACTACTAGTAATGGACTACTAAGTAAAATAGAGGAAGAATGCAAAATAAATGAAATTAAAGGCTAAAATTCATAATATAGTGCAAAAACCTGGTGAAATCAGTACTTGAGCTTCTAATATGATATGCCTACAGAATAAAGTACCGAATGAAAATAAATGAAATTAAAGGCTAAAATTCATAAAATAGTGCAAAAACCTTGTGAAATTAGTATAAGAGCTTCTAACATGATACTGATATAGATCCCATTTATATACAACATAGAGACTAGTCTAGTACTTTAGTAGGAGAATCACAATACTCCAAACGCCAGAAGATCACCATATTTATCCAAACCATTGTTAGTCTGCACAATGCATACAATAATGACAAGAACTCATACTATTAGGTGTAGGATGCAGAAGTGTAGTATCACTACCAATCCGTGGTACTTATTTTACAACTACTAACTGCGCACCAAAGATAATGCAAATATAAATAGAATGCAATAGGAATGTAAGCTACACTCAAATTTTCGACAAACCTCATTATAAAGCTAACAAAATAATAAGGATAAACTATCCTATTCATATTCTAGAAATGAGTATAATAAGGCTAAGAAGGTATTAAAGATGAATTATCCCCTTCTAGCCATACTCTGGAACATCAACACTATATCATATATCATAGTCTAATATTTGAATAACGGGAGAAGAAAGGATATATGATAGTATACAAGAACAAACAAAGAATATAAAACATGAATAAATGAAAGGAGGGATATACAATAATACCATAGCTATATACTGATAGATATACATATGTTTATAAATAAGGTTAACTTAAGGGTACAAGTGAAGTAATCACACTAGAATCTCCGTGCCTTCTAATCATTGTAAGAAGTACTGCTAAAATAATTTGGTTCTTTAATACATACGTCTAAACATGAGATAATTATCCATAATAAAGCAATCGTAAAGAAAGAAATTAGAGTACCAGTGTATAAAACCATAATGCTCAACCAATGGATAACAATGCATAATAATATAAATGTAATGCAAATGAACAAGAATCACACCTAAGGTCCCAATACAAACACAATAATTAGCCTATTACAAACTAACCATGATAGCAATAACAATAAGAAAACAAGGTAATTAGATAGTTTGGAGGTACAATACCAATCTGGCCCTTTTGTAAGCCCCTACCGTCATTGACCCTGAAGGTCCAGTCAATACACAAAACACCATAAGGCATGCTCATTACCAATACTAATGAAATACCCATAAGGCTGATAGATATATGAGCATACTAGTGATAGGCAATGCACATGCAAGAATGAATGCCAAGATATAATCCATAATATCGTAACTAATCTAAATACCATAAAGTATACCAGTGTATTAACTTCTCTCATCAATATAATCATAAATCATTGGCCATTACCTAGAACTTATATCATCAATATCAACATCAATCTATGGACTTGAACCAAAACTCGTATAATAAATATCATCATCTAATGTTTATTCATTAAATACCAGAGATATATGTATATATAAGTACATAAGTGCATAGATAGAATCGTGGATAAAAGAGTGTAATTCCATAAATCCATTGTCAAGGGTAAGCTCTAGGATTAAATCATCATAAAAATGTAAAACGGGTCAAAATCTCTTATGATTAGGGTAAATAGTAGTAGTAAAACTGCTGATTAGAATCTATCTTAATCAAATCTTTAAGATCATCATTATTAATCTTAAAGGCTCATAAGTTATTCATTATGATGGTATGATTTCCCATTATAAAGAAATCCATTTTAAAAGTAAAAAATAGGAATAAACCCCTTTTAGGAAAAGAGTATTAAAATGATATTTTAGTTTAGATTGCACCATTTAACATCTATGTGATCATGATTGTACTAAATCTATGAATGTCGTCACCAGTATTAAGACAATATGATTATAAGCACCAATATGACTATAAACTAAGACCATTTCCTTTACAAGGATGTAATACTTCCTCGAACCTAACCAACAAATATTGTAAATACGACCTTGGGCGTAATAATATCTCCAAAATAACTACACCATCATAATCATATCCTTAGGCCCAATGTTTATCGAACATAAGCATAACATCATAATTTGGGGAAAACTATTATAATCCATCGAGTGATATATGAAACATTACTATTGGCTCATTAGTCTTAAATATGCCTAACACGCTAACTAGCATATATAAATCTACAAGAGCCAACATAAGACTTGGTCTAGGGTGAGCCGACAGGCCCCACTTTTAATCATCAAAATCCATTATAGACAAGCTTCTATATCAGGCTAGGATAAGGTTTGTAAATTCACTACTAGAAGTTGAATAAGCCATAAATTTCCCTAACATAGCATTCTATTTTAGAAAACGAGCAACGAAGGCAATTTTTCTCAACTTATGAAAATAAGGCCAATTCCACCTAACATGAATTATTAAGAAAATTCACCTAGCTTAAGAGACTAAGAAATTTCCAATCCAAATAAGGGACACAAAGCCAAATTTACCTAATACATTAGCAACCAAGCTAATTACTCCTAATTTAGGATTCCACGATAGCCTAAATGGCCTAAATAAGGCCAATCATACAAATCACACTTCCAATACATAAATCTCAACCTATACCTAGAATAATATCATAATCATGCGACAAATAAGCTACACATATTAGGAATGTATTAGGATTATAGAAGTATAATAAGTATTTCAACTTAAGGGTCAAATACCCTTCTAGCCCCCAAACTAAAAAATTAAACTAAGTCACAGTGACCTACCCACAATTATATCCGAACATCCCTATTTAGCAAGAAACATATATAAAAAACCATATCAAGAGAAGAGTACATGGAAGCCAACCTCGATGTTGAACCTCAATCCTTGAATGGTTCACAAATTATGCATCTTCACTTCACAATCTCAAAATTATCCATGTAATCAAAATCATAATCTACACATCATCGGGAGTCAAATAAGACCGATATTTCCATATAAAGGGTTGGGTCAAAGTTTAGGTCAAGAACGAGCCCACGAGGCTTCCAAATAGAATAAGAAATTTAACCCATCACAAGGACACTCAAAAGCCAAGGAGGTTATGCTACAAAGTTAAGCTAATACAGAGAACAATTTGGGTCTCAAATTGGCCCTCAAAGTTTAGGAATTCAAGCCCTAATTTATAAGGATTTTAGAAAGAATAAGGATACATATTAAATGGAAAATCAACGGAAAATGATAAAATATAAGTTAAGGTAGCTTACCATAACCTATGTGGATGATTTCCTATTTTTTCTTTATTTGAGATCTCAATTATGTGTAAAAATGGTAGAAGAAGTGACAAAAAATCCGTTGGGAGATGAGGGTAAAATAGTGCTAGGTGTTGGTTAAGCGACACCCCTATAACTTATGTGATTTTGATATAACGTACACAATCAAGTAGAGAAGGGGTAGATGTCGCTTACACAAGTCTGGTCATCACATTTGCGATTACTGACCAAAATGACCAGTATTGTGTAAGCGACATAATGTGGCATAAGAGATGATCACAAAAGCTATCAAACCCTTGCTTATGCAGTTACACCGATGAACTGATACACCAGATTTTAATATGTCCAAAACGAACATCAACCGGGTGTTTCGGGATTTGTTCAGAACCTTTGAGCATAAATAAAATATGATACCATACAAAATTCAATGTTTCATACTCAATGAAACCATCAAGACTATCATCCGAGTTTGTTTAGATTAAATATAGGGCCTACACCTATAGTTCCATTTTTGCTTAATTCGAACAATAGCCTAAACCTAGTCTAGCAGCCTCAGGACCTGAACCAATGCTCCCCTAGCCTAAAATTGACATTTTGGAGCTGATGACATTGTTGAAATTCTCATCTATTGTCATCTACTAGGAGCTTTTGTCCAATACCAAATCCTAAATAGTGAAAGCTCAAAATAGGGAAATAAGCCTAAAATCTAAACATATTTTCCAACACCAAACTGATATTTTCATCAAGTCATAAATGACTTGTATCCACTGTTATCAAGCCCAAAATGCCCAAAATTCACGCACATCAAGAAAATAACCTTGAGGGTCATTACAATATCTACTACTTAAAGGTCCTTTGTCCATGAATGTCAATGGATAGAAAGATCATTAAAGCTCAAAGGGAACTGGGCCCTTATGCTCCTAGAAAAAATTCCATGATAACCTACAAGAAGAAATAACATTTCCAGGGGATTTTTCCTAAGATATCTATTTTTTAACAAACTTTTTCACTTTACTCTCAGATATCTACAACTCCATCTTAACAACCAACAGGCCTCCAACTACACCGAGGAAGGTTGATGCATGTAAATATGAACTATGAAACACCAATTCCACAATGATAACAATAAAATCAAATTAAGACTCATCCCTGCCAAGGCAGACAAATGCATGAGTCATACAACCAACTCCAAATCTAAATATTACCTTCTTTTAATTTTCCAAAGTTGTTTTCCACTCCACCCTAAGCTAAAAATCACCCAACTCCAATCAAATAATCTCACCATAGTAAATTTGAAGAATGAAAGCTGCTCCACTAAAAATCCATAATTGTAAACATGAGGGTAAGCACATAAGGTACTACTCAGGCATACAAATAGAGATAACCAAGGTCTAAAATTATTGGAAATGTTATATCTAGTCTGAATGAACATAGAATCTGAAGACAATAGTCCACAATACAACTACTTACCACTGAGCTACAACACCCTAAATTTTTTGCCTTAAAAATTTTGTGGTTTTGAGATTACTTCCCAACCTACAACTCACCTTATGATTCGTAAGGTAACATTATGGGTCATAGGACCCCAAATCATAGAGAGACCAGTATGTTACTCCACGTTTTTGACCTGAGTACAACTAGGACATAACGAGTCATATGGATATTTTATGAGTCATAAGGTCCCTTCCATATCCAAACAATTATAATGGGTCTTTGATGTGTCTGTGATAGAATCTCATGAGTTTTAAAGTTGGAATATGAGCCGAAGGGTAAGAGCCATACACCCAAATTACAACTCTTTTATGAGAGAGTAAGCGGTCGCTGTCAAATATAGAACCCAACTGGGTTAGGTGTCAAATCCCATAGGGAATACCATGTTAACTATGTATTGTAACTGTTATTAGACTGTTGTCTAAGGCTCTTAAATAAAGGGTGTTTGTAAATATTAACTATGTTCTTTTGCGTTAATGTTTCACAAAAGCCTAGATACTGAGAGTAAATGTAGATGTAGTTCCAATGAGAATAAATTAACTAGAGTTTTGCGTACCAAGATGTTCAAACAACTAGGGTTGTGAGTTTATTCAAATTCAAAGTTATGTATCCAATTGCAAGAATTATTGAATTCTAGAGATTACCCACGTATTTCTCAACCTAATGAGTATTTCACCTTTTACTTCTCTCAACCTTAAAGGGTTGATGCATTACTCAATAACACACTCACGAGGGTTGATCTTTCTAAGGCATCAACCCGTTAACCAAAAAGGTAAACCTATAAACTCATGTGAATCACTTCTTTTCCAGTATCCACTTTCTTGTCAGACAAGTGGAGTTCATGGGCTCACTTCTCAAGTTTGCAACCAAGATATGTCATTAAAGTGGAAAAATATTCATGCAATTTCAATAGATGTTAGAATACAAACCCTTTCACAACCCCAAAATAATTCTCTACATTAAGACTCTCATAGCCCTAGTTATAGGAATTTAGCTATTCATCTCCATGTTAGAAAACAAAGTTATATTAATGTTCATAAATAACTTTAAAAAAGTACTTACAAAAGTTACAATATTGTTCTTCTCAATCTTTGATGGAAAAAATGAAAACTAATAATCACCTCCCAATCTCCAGATTCAAATCTTAATGAAAAGTAGTGCAAAACTCTCAATAGAAGAAAAAGTATGCACCTAGAGAAAAACTATGCGTACTAAAACCTAATACTTGGTATTTATATGTTCCTAGATAAAATAATTTAAAATTCAAAATCATAAAATTCGCGTCCAAAGTGACAGCCAAATTGGTGGTCCATCGCAAGTTCGATGGTCCACTATTTGTCCCGTCGTTGCTGATTTGGGTAGGTCACTTTTTGGATAAGATTGATGGCCAAATTAGAGGTCCATTCCAAGGTTGATGGTCCACCATTTGGCCCATCGTTGCTGATCTGGGTAGGTCACTTTATAGATAAGACTGATGGCTAAATTGGTGGTCTGTCGTAAGACTGACGGTCCATCACTTGGTCCATCGCAAAGTCCTTTAGGGGTCTAGGTTCAGGATAAACTTTTACGACCAACTTGGTGGTCCGTCATAAGACTGACGGTCCACCACTAGGTTCATCGTTGTGTCCTTTAGGGAGCCTAGTTCTGGATGATACTGACAGCCAAATTAGTGATCCATCACAAGACTGATGGTCCTTCGTTTGGTCCATCACTGTAAGTCCTAAAGTCTTGGGTTTTGTTTAGGCCTAATGGTCAAGTTGGTGGTTCGTCGCAAGACTGACGGTCCACCATTTTGACCGTCAGAAGTGTTTGCTGCTACTTCTCTGAGACTTTCTCTTCAGCTAGATCCTTACCCTAAAACATTAAAAACCAACATTAAACGCAACCTTAGTTGCTTGACAGCATACAACTTTCTCAATAAAATAATGCAAAATGTTCCGTCGAAAGTTGGAACATCACTTCCATTCACTGAAAGGGATATCATTTTATAGTTTTATTTTATTTATGTCTTAGACTACTTCTACTGGACTAGTTTGTCTATCGCTAGGGGCATGTCCCTACTTAGATTGATTTTTGTTTGTTTAGAGGCTTTGTAGATTACTGTGGATTGGGATGGTTGCTGAAATTCATCGATTCTTTTTTGTGTTAGTTGAGTTTCCTATCATGTTATGTATTAATAATTCATCTGCTAGTAGTTGTATTGTGTTATGTTTTTACTAGGCAAATGTGGTGGTCTCAGGTCCTCGGTGGCCTTGGGATACCCATCATGGCTAGGCCCTATATTGGGTTATGAAAATGTTGATATCAAAACCCTAGGTTCATGGTCATTGGGTGTCCACAAAGTCATGTCTAGTGGAGTATATTTTATGGGTGTGTAGTGTTCCACACTTATAAGGAAGAGGATACGGGGCATTTAGGAATGTTTTCCTTTCTTGTGTTCTATTTTAGGTCTATAGTGTCTAAGTTCTTGAATCTCCTATAATTCTATTTCTTTGCTTTTAAGATCATGCCTCCCCAAAGATCTAATGCTTATGGAAACCCCTCTGTCCCACCTGGGGACAATCTGGATAGAAATTGTACTACTTATGAATTATAGAACCAATTTAGAATACTTGCTCTTGACTACCCATGTGGAGTTCTACAAGTCCCTACCTGTCCTTCAAGGGATTCTCAAGCTGATGATTTCTATGCCTCGCTACCCCAATAAGACATTTCTAATGCTGAATTCTATCAATCTATTAATTTTCGAACTTAGTTGGTGACTTCTTAGTCTCATTAACTTTGTCATGTTGGTTTTATTTTTCCATCTTTTAAGGTCACTAGAGTTGTCTAGTTCAGACGGTTAAGTCCTTTGACCTTCACTATATCTATGATTATGGAGGATCCAAAAGGTTTTATGGATGAGACAAAAAAAGATCTTTTAAGGGACGTATTCTTATAACTCAGAGTGTATGGAGTTTGCTACATATTAGTTGAAAGATATGGAATATTAGTGGAACGACGAGTGGGCATAGTTTAGAGGGGATAATGTGAAGATGATATTATATGATGAGTTTTTTGCTACTTTTCTTAATCATTTCTTTCCTCAGTAGTTTAAGAAGGTGAATGCTAAGGAGTTCATGAATAAAAAACAAGGTAGAATGACCGTGAAAGTGTATGCCTTGAAGTTTCATCAGTTATTCCTCTATGATCTAGAGTTGGTGTCTTATCTGAGGGCTAAGATGAGGAATTTTTCTTTGGGTTTGTGTTAGGACTTGGTATAGGAGTTAAAGGCCGCTTTATTTAAAAATAATATAGATATCTATAGGCTTGTGGTTTATATGCAATAGGTCAAAGATGAGAAGAAGAAACAAGTAGATATGGGAGAGAGGTAAAGTAAGAAATCTAGGTATTCTAAGCAGGATGGAGGCCACCAGAATAGTGGTTGAGATGGAAGGTAGTGGTCTAAGAAGAAGTGGGGAAATTTTTGTTCTTATTTAATGGCTAGTGCTCCATATCTTAAGCCATCCTTTAATTTTCGTTTAAGACACAAGGTGCTTAATCTCAGGCCTGTGGGGCACAATCAGCTCCATCATATCCTCCGTGAATATTTTATGAATAGTTGCACCATAGTTTTTATGAAGAGGGGAGGATTAAGTGTTTTAGATATGGAAATCCTGGCCATATCTAGAGAAATTATCCTTTAGGAGATGCCGCTACTGGAGCCAATAAGGTTTTGATTACTACCTTCTCAGCTCTAGTATCTAAAGGTGCTACTTCTGGTTCTGGCAATGGTCAAAATCATTTGTATAATCTCTCCACCCATTAAGAATTAGAGGCTTCTCCTGATGTTGTAACTTGTATGTTACAACTTTTCTCTCACGACGTGTACTGCTTACTTAATCTTGGGTCTACCCTTTCTTATGTGACCCCTTATTTGGCTATTTATTTTGCTCTTGGTCCTAAGTGTATTTTTGATCCCTTTTTGTTTCTACCCCGATGGGTGACACTATTATTACTAGAAGAGTCTACAAAAGTTATGTGGTATCTATCTGTGGTAGGAAGACATTGGTTGATCAAATAGAGTTGGATATATTAGACTTTAATGTTATTCCAGGGATTGATTATTTGTATTTGAGCTATGCGTCTCTTGATTGTAGAGCCCAAATGGTCAATTTTCAATTCTCGGATGAACCAGTGGTTGAATGGGAAGGAATTTCCCTAACACTTAAGGGAATGTTTATTTCTTATCTTAGAGCCCAAAAGTTGATTTCATGGGGTATCTATACCATCAACTTTGGGATAAATATAATAGTTCTATGGTTCCATTTTTAAAATGTATCCCTATGGTTAGCAAATTTCTTAAAGTTTTTCTTAATGATATATTTTGTATTCCTCCCGATAGGGAACTAGTCTTTAGGATTGACCTTTGACCGGATACCTATCCTATATCTATACCTCTTATTGAATAGCTTCGATTAAGTTTAAGGAACTTAAGGATAAGTTGAATGATCATCCTGATAAGGGTTTTATTTGCCTTAGTGTTTCTCTATAGGGTGCTCATGTTCTTTTTGTGTATAAGAAAGATAGTTCCTTTTGAATGTGTGTATATTATCGATAGTTGAAAAAAGTGACTTTGAAGAATAATTATCCTCTTCCTAAAATTGATGACCTATTTCACTAGCTGCAGGGTTCTAGATGCTTTTCTAAGATTGATCTTCGATTGGGTTATCATTAGTTGAAGATTAGGAAAGTGGATATTCCTAAAACTGTTTATCCTATCTAGTATGTCCATTATAAGTATTTGAACATGTCATTCAGTTTGACTAATGCCATGATGACATTTATGGATCTTATGAACTGAGTATTTTGTCAGTTTCTAGACTTTTTCATCATTGTGTTTATTGGCAACATCTTAGTATATTCAAAGAGTGAGGAGGGTCATGCCAATAACTTTGTTTTAGCATTGTAGACTCTTAAGGATCAGCATTTGCATGCCATGTTTCTGAAGTGCCAATTTTGGTTGAATGTTGTAACCTTCCTTGGTCACATTTTTCTACTGAGGGGAGCATGGTGGATCCACACAAAGTTTAGGTAGTTAAGAAGTGGCCCAGAACCATGACTCCAATCATTATTTGGAGCTTCTTAGGTCTAGCCAGGTATTATAAAAGGTTTGTAGAGTGTTTCTCAAATAAGAGGTTTGTAAAGAGTTTCTCTTCTATCGCTACTCTATTGACTAAGTTGAATATAAAAAAGGTGAAGTTTCTATGGTCTGATGCTTGTGATGGTAAGAAGTTAAATGATAAGTTGAATTTAGGTTCATTTTGGACCCTACCCGAGGGTATTAATGTCTTTGTTGTCTACTGTGATGCATCCCGTGTGGGACTAGTTTGTGTGTGATGCAGCATGGCATGATAGTGGTTTATGCTTCTAAGCAGCTGAAAGTTTATAAAGGAATTATTTGACTCATGATTTGGAGTTGGTGGTTTTTTTGTTTTCTTTGAATATTTGGTGCCATTATTTGCATGAGGTTCATATGGATATCTTCTCAGATCAACAAAGCTTGCAGTATGTGTTCATGTTAAAAGAGTTGAATCTCATGTAAAGAAGATACATTGATTTGCTCTAAAACTATGATATGAGTCTCTATTATCATCCATGTAAAGTTAATATGTTGCTTATGCTCTTAGTAAGTTGTCCATGGAAAGCTTATCTCATGTTGATAAGGAGAAGTGATGTTTTGTGAAGGATACTCAAAGTTTGGATAATATTGGAATTCATCTTTTAGACTCTGAGGATGGAGGTGTGATTGTACAAGAGGTGGTGAAGTCATCTCTTGGTGTTGAGGTAAAGAAGAAGGTTTTGTATCATATCTTGATACTAATTAAGGTTGATATGGGATAGCAAAAATTCATGGCTTTTGATATTAGATGTGATGGTATCCTTAGGTACCAAAGTAGATTGTGTGTTCCCGATATTTATGAGCTGTAGAGAGGATCTTGGCTGAGGATCATGAGTTGAGGTACACAGTTCATCCTGGTTCAACGAATATGGAGCATGATCTAAAAGAGATCTATTGATGGAATAACATGAATAGGGATGTGGCCAATTTCATGGCAAAGTGTATCGTTTGTCATCAAGTGAAGGTGGAGCACTTGAGGCATGGTGGATTGTCTCAAGGGATTGAGTTGCCCATGTAAAAATGGGAAATAATTAACATGGACTTTGTTACAGGTATTCCATGGTATCAAAACTAGTTTGATTTGATTTAGGTCATCGTGGATAGGATGACAAAGTCTGCTCACTTCTTGCCCTTAAGGACTAATTATTATGAGAAGGAATACGCTAAGCTTTTAATTCATAAGATCATCAAGTAATATGGTATGCCTGTTTCTGTTATATCAGATCGAGGTATGCTGTTCTCATCTAACTTTTGGCTGTAATTTAAGAGAGGTTTGGGAACTAAGGTGAACCTTAGCAGCACATTCCACCCTCAAATAGATGGACAAGCGGATAGGACCATGCAAACTTAGATATGCTAAGGTCTTGTGTGATTGACTTTGGTGGTAGTTGGGTTAACCATTTGACTCTCATCGAGTTTACATATAATAATATATATCATTCTAGTATTCAGATGGCACCGTTTGAGGATTTATATTCTAGGATATGTCATTCTCCTATTAGGTGGTTGAAAGTTGGTGAGATTAGATTGTTTGGTCCTGACATAGTTCATCAAGATAGGAAGAAGGTTAAGGTTATTAGCGATAGACTTAAGACTTCTCTGAATCGCAATAAATCCTATGCAGACGTGAGGTGAAAATCATTGGAGTTTGTGGTACGTGATTGGGTATTCTTAAAGGTATATCATATTAAGGGAGTGATGATTTTTAGGAAGAAGGTAAAGCTAGATCCCCGATATATGGGCCCATACTTAATTTTGAGAAGAGCGGGCGATGTGACTTAAAAGTTAGTGTTGCCTTCGAGTTTGTTTCTATCCATCCGGTATTCTATGTTTCAAAGATGAAGAAGTTCCTAGGCGATTCATCCTTGGTTGTTCCTTTTGAGATTGTTGACGTTTCAGATTCCATATCCTATGAGTAAGTTCCGATGGATATTTTAGGTAGGTAAGTCCGCCGTTGGATGACTAAGGATGTGGTTTCAGTGAAGGTTATATGGAGGAATCATAAAGTTGGAGAAACTACTTGGGAAGCTAAAAATGACATGAAGTCTAAATATTAATTCTTGTTCCCCGCCTTGGATAATCATGCTTAAGGTATGTGGTCTCTTTAATATCTTCATTTTCCAATTTTGTTAAAGGAAAGTGTGGTTGAGTTTCTTTGTTAAATTATGCTAATTGATGGCTTGATGCATCATCTAGGGATGAACGATCCTAGGGGGTGAATGTAATACCCTAGCTTTTTGGGCCTAAAAAATTGTTGGCGTTGAGCTTACTCCCTAACCTATGGATTACCTTATGAGTCGTAAGTTGTCATTACGAGTCATAAGATCCCAAATCATTGAGTGTCTAGTGTCTTACCCAACGTCTCTGACTTAAGTAAGAGTAGGGCGTAACGAGTCGTATGGACTCTTTATGAGTCATAGGGTCCCATATGTAGCCAAACCAATGTAATGGTAACTTGTTGCTGATGTGTCGACAATTGAACCTCACGAGTTATAAAGTCTTAGCACAAGTCATTGGGTACAACCCATAGTAAGAACAGTGTGGGTTCCTTATGCTAATGTCTAGACTACAACTCATGTTGATGAGTCGTAACCTTTCCACATGAGTTTTTGGGTGACCCATCATCAATGGCGACAATTTTTCATCTTTTAACTAAGGGCACTTTTGACATTTCCTTCTTTCCCCTACTTAGTCCCCACATCCATAAAACAACAAAAAGGTGTTATTTTCATCGTTTAACAAATCAAAACACACTCTTTGGTCTCTAAAAATGGTTTCAAGAGATTGTCAATTAGAGTTATAAGGGTTGATTTCTCTTTATAATTCTTGATATTTCAGGCATGTTAATCTTCCCCAAATCTCTCTTTCATGCTTTAGTTAAGGGTTTTAACTTCTGGGGTATATGGTCAAGGTGAATAAACTAGAGGTCATGGATTCCCTAATTGTGTAGATTTTGATAATTGAATTGGTGATAACCTTAACCCAATCTTGTGAAACTTTATCTAAACAAGAGAATATATATATACACACTTATATAGATATTATATATATACATATATTATACTTATATATATACATATATATAAGTGTGTGTATATATATATATATACATTGAAAATACCTTTAGAACTATTGCATAGCATAATAGGCTAAAGAACAAAGTTTGATTTGATAAACAAACGGGATCGTGGCATTCCCCCACACTGATATAATGAACAAAGGGGGTCGTGGAATTCCCCCACATTGATTTAATAAATAAATGGGGTCGAGGCATTCCCCTCAATTTATGGAATTGTAATGGAATAATTATAAGCTTGCAAGTGTAAGGGTATAACAATAACTATGGTGTACCTTAGTGGTCAATTCATTGGTTAAATGGATGGGTTAAGTGAAACTTGTTTAACTGGGATTAATAGGGGTTATGTAGCTAAGCCGTGAAGGTAGAGGTCCCGAAGTACCGATATAGGAAGCTCCCATTTACCGACATGAGGTTTGGTCTTGATAATCGTGTGCATGGTTCACACTATTGATATTTATTTGTATCCTAGATTGACGTGGGGTTTGGGCATTTCCTTGTCTTCCTTAATTCCTCTAGTTCATACAACCAACTATACCTGGGGCCCATTCAACAAGATTGCTGAGCCTATATAGCCCGTGGGTGCCATTTTATGATTGTTAAGATACATAGTCCAAGCTAATGTTTTACTTGCATACTAATGTTCCCTATCCCAGTGTCTTATATGTATGTATGCATGTATGTGAACATGTATATTGATTTTGGACTGGATTTTGAAACTAGCATTATTTTATCCTTATGCTGAGTTACTTGCTAGCACTCAACCCGCTAACTATCTGTAGAGCTATAGCCCAAGTGATGCAGGAATCATAAACATTTCTACTTTTCCTGCATAGTGATAGGATTTCTGGGTTGCCAACAGTTAGCTTTAAAGTGGTGAGCTTCCATTCTCCGAAAGGGATATCATTTTAAAGTCTCATTTTATTTATGTCTTAGACTACTTATACTGGAGTCTTTTGGCTATCGTTAGGGGAATGTACCTACATAGATTGGTTTTGTTCTATTTAGAGGCATTGTGTATTACTGTGGATTGGGATGGTTGATGAAATTCTTAGATTCTTTTCTGAGTTAGTTGAGTTTCCTATCTTGTTATATGTTTGGAATTCTTATGCTGCTAGTTGTATTGTGTTCTATGTTTACTTGGCAAAGAGGGTGGTCTCCGATCCTCAGCGTACTTGGGATACCTGTCACAGCCAGTCCCTATTTTGGGTCATGACATGAGCGATCCTCTCCAGGATGTCCCGTAAACCTAGAGGTAAGCCATGTTGAATCCAGCTCAAGCATCCTAATCTCGCTGAGTATATTATCCGGAAATTTCAATGAAACTTAAAACCCGTGGTCAAATTTGAAAGAACCAATATCGTGTCCATGAATTATCCTCTGAACACCTATAACCATAATCCATCTTAACTTAAGAAAACAAAATCCGTTACCATGGTGTATGCTTAGCCAACCTATAGATGAAATCCCAACTGAGACAAATCTGAAAATGAAGGTTGTACCCAAGCTCTACGACTCTGAACTAAATTCTCGACACCAAGGCTGAACCGCTCGATCTCAATTACTAAAGGTAAACCTAAATATGGGTAAGCATTCGTACTCCAAAGTATCATAACCTCAAAATCACCGCCCAAGGCGTCAAATCCAAAATTGAGCCAACAATCCTGAAAAGGCTAAATACTTAAATGACCTTAGCATCAAAATTTGACATATCTTTACCAAATCATGCCGAGCCAAAATTTAAACATAGTTGATGAAGAAAATCACAACAGAGGGTATATCATAGCAAAAATCATAAATAACCAACCCCATTTCGAATAGAGGGCATGAAGCGTATCTTCAAAATAATTAATCACAATGGAGGATAAATCATTGGCTGAAAACACAAGGAATAGACTTCATATCTGCTGATGGGCATGAGTCACCAGAACATAATCAAGAACTCGTCAAAGCTATGCACTACACTAGTGATAACAAAAACTCTACCAACTCGGATAAATGATATTGTTGCCAAAGAGAAATCAATCCAATACTCCGTCTCAACAAATAATACCTATGGGCATATATCATAAAGGATAAGAACTTCACCAAGTTTTAGTAGGCCAAATAAATTCTAAAATAAGGATTTCTTTAATCCACCCAAGTTGGACAATCTTAACTCAATCAACCCATGAATCTCATTATCGACGAAGAAAGCACAAAATCTCGACACCAAAGTGTAAGATCATAGATTTTAGTCCTTGAAATAATTTCAAACTTTGAGATCAATTCAATGACGAAGACTCTCTTAATGAGTTGTAATGTGAAATTACAGATAATATGACTCAAATCGTAGGCTGACTAGAAGAGGTTGCCTTTTTTCTGCCTTGAGCATAACTAAACTCAATGAGTACTAAAGACACTACACGAGTGGTAAGGTACTAATCGTAGAGTGATCTGTGTGTTCCTTAAACATTTCTATCTTGACTAGGACTACGACCCTACAAGTCATTGGGTAACTTGACAAGTCATAGTGAGAGATTTGTAGGGTCAACATTAAGGGCCCTTGAGCTACTATATAGACTATGAGTTATAGAGATAACTTTTAGCTACACGTCATGATTTGATAGGTGACCCATGATGACTGGGCGCCTATTTTTGCTCTATGAAGTAGGGTCATTCTTGTCATTTCAATCTTTCCCCACTAAAGACCCATGACCATAAAATACCTTTGGGAATTATTTTCATCCTTTTTCAAATCAAAACACTCTCTCTAATAACTGAATTCCCTAATACAAGAACAACCTAGGGTTTCTCAAGGTTGGGCATCTAAGGGTCAAATTTATGGTTTCTTCTCTATAATTGTGACACTTTAGAGAATGTTACTCTTACCAAATATTAATTTATCAAAATCATGTGTTTATAATTGTACCTATGAGATTAAATTAATGATTTTAGATGTGGACTGAAGGTTATTGAATTGATAGCTTTACCCATGGATTTTATAAAAATAGTATGAATTGATGGTTTTGAATAAGTGGGGTGCATGGGCATGGTGAATGAACATGGGGGGGGGGTCATGGTTTCCTCTAATTTTTTGAGTGTGGATAACTAAATTGGTATAACCCCAACTCATTTTTGTGAAATTGGCTTTGAATATGAGTATGGATGCACATTGAAGGACTTTTGGAACCATTGCATGATATAAGAAGGTTAATGAAATATAATGGTTTTGATTTAATGAAGGGGGGAGGGGGTCATGGAATTCCCACACATTGATTTAAAGAAAAAAGGGGGTTGCTTCCCTAAGTTAAGGGAATTATAATGGCATGACCATATTATCTTTGAAATGTAATTGGTATGATGATACTAACAGTGCATTCCTTAAGGTGTGATATGGTTTAGTTAATGAAAATGTGTTAAAAATGTTTTAACTAGGCTTAAGAGGGTTGTGTAAAAAGGTCGTAAAGGTGGAGGTCCTGATGATCCAATATTGAAAACCATATTTACTGGCGTGCGGACCTAAATGGCTTTGGGTTTAAGTCCTCATGCTTCTGACTAGGTGGTTTGAGTTCCCCTTATTAACTAACCGGGTGCTCATGTTACCATTTAAATATGATCGGGTGGTTTGCTTCCTCCAAGGTACATATATACATATGTACATATGATAAATCTCTGGTTCATATGTCTATACACACTGGGGTCCTATCACCGGGGAGATCGAGCCCTATATAGCTCGTGGGTGCCTTTTAATGATTGTTGAGCTACACAGTCAAGGCTAATATTTAAGCCTTGTTTCCTATCTTGACAAGTTATATTTATGTATATGTATATGCATATGTGTAATGACCCTTCAGGTCATTGTCCGTGTTCCTGCTTATTTTTGGCATTAGAGCTTTACTATAGCTTCTCCAAGTCATTTATGACGTGCTGGAACTTATAGTTTGGTTATCTGGTGTTTTTTTGGTTTTTAGAACCATTTTTCCCGTTTAAAAGTCTTTGTTAATGACAAATGGCCACCTAGTGAAAACTTTACTAAAATGACATTGGATATGAAATTCGACTTTATGAACGCGCTCGAAACGTCAAAATCTATATGGTTGCATATATCGTTTGCTCATATTGGACTCCGGATGCATCCCAAAGCTTTGACCGAAACATGGAATCAAATTCCAAGTTTCAGTCATCGTCTAATGCCAAGGTACCACAATAGTGTGAGGAGTAGTGTGATCATTATGGCCACAAATGAAGTCTAGCGGGGTTGCACGATCACTGCTTCTGAGGCTTAGAATGGTCCTTATAAAAGCCCTCTTTTGGCTGAAATTTAGTCATTTCTTCATTACCTTAATCCTCCAAAACCCTAATGGAGAGAGTAGTATTCAAAGTGTGTGTTGTGTATTGATTGGGAGCTTAGACAACCTGCATTTTTGTGATTAGAATCAAATCTAAGGTAAGATTTCTTTGATTTTAGTGTTAAATTCTTGATTTCTTGACCCAAAACTCCAAATGACTTAATGCTTCATTTTTACCCCAAATATGGTTATTTTGCACAAATTTTTTGAACGTTATAACCCCCTAATGGTATTTGAACAATGGGTTGGTCTCAGAAACTCATTTTCCATATATGGGACCCACTTGGGGGTTTTTGGTATTATTTTGGACCCAAAGCACAAAGGTGCAATATGGGTGTTGTTGTTCTCTTAATAATGCATAGATTATATTTTTGATAGCTTTGCTCATGGAAGAAGATTTGAGGAAAGGGGAATAGATGATTCTTGGTTCATGAGCTATTTTGACTCAAGGTAGGTTAGACTTACTTGTAGTTAGATTGATCTTTATTGTAGTATAATTATGATATCTTAAAAAGATTGGGTGGGGTCTTAGCTGTTGAAATGGTAAATAGTAATAATTGGGATTAGTCTAAACATTTAGTCTATTGAACTTATTAAGTGTGATATTTTATTCTTAGTATGGAACATTGGCTAGTTGGGTTTGTTGTCTCATGAATAACATCAGAATGCTTTAGTTTCTCTAGTTAGATGGTAGTGACTTTGTTCTCTCACCTTATTAGTATGTTGGCCTAGCTTTTATAGTTGTAAATTTTCTTTAGGTGCTTTAATGACTTAAGAGTAATAATTGAGGAAGAATTGTCCTATAGAACTAGTGTGGATTGATAAATCTTTGAGATATGATTTAGATAAGTTAATCCTAGTTCTAGGTAGGTGTTAGACTTGTAGAAGAGAATTTGGGGGATTATTAGAAGTGGAACTTGACCCCCCTTAAGCTTGAACTATGTAACTTAATTAGTTACTTAGATATGTTATGAGTTCTTTGAATATGCTTTTGGTGATATGATTGATAAGCTTGGTAAATGGGTTATGCATATTGTCAGTGTTGGAATAATGTGTATACTTGATTGATTATCTTGTGGCCATGATATGGATAGCATTGGAAAGTCTTGTGAATTGAATCTAAGGTTATGCTATCACTCAACTTATTGTCTAGTTCACTATGTGAACCTTGAATCATGTCACAACTCTTATTATGATTAAAGCTTAATGACTAAGCTAGTGCTTGTGTAAAAGAGTCTCTTACACTAGTTTTGTGAACCATATGGGTAAACAAAGAATTCTAGAAGTCATACCTATGACTTATAATTGGCTTGTTAATACACATGTTTAAAGTCAAAAAAGTGGTGGTCACTCATGTCATTTCTTTAAGCATGCCCATACATCAACTCATATAATGTAGTGATGATTAAATAGTAAAGTGCTATGATATGTATATCCTTACATCTCTTATTCTCTATAGTTGTGGGCTTGTACTTTTTATTGATTTGGCTATATATGTCTGTATTTATTTGTGTCTCGAAAAAATATTTGAGTTATTTGACTTGAAAAAATGGTTATGTTATGGAATTTTGCCTAGTACAATGGGTTATGTGATAAATAATTGTCTATTAGTATGGTTATATTACTTGATAGCTAGAAACCTAGAATACTAGTTGGTGGACCTTATTCAGTTAAAATGTGGTAACTAGTAATTATGGTTGTAACATGGCTAGTGATAATAATAGACTTAGATTGTAGTTGAATAGTGATATTGTTTAGTATGGAAGGCAGTGGATTTCTTAAATGTTGACTTTGAGAATTATGGTGCTAACTGATGTGTGAGCAGATGCTAACACATTTGAGGCTTTTAACTCATAATAATTGCAAAGTCTTAAGCAACTTTTGTTATTTTTGATTGTTTTTATCATGTTAATGCAGATGTAAGTGAAAGGGAATGAATATCTTCTCGGTTGTAGATGTATTCATGGAAAATGAATAGAGCAGGGAACCCAAGAAAAAAAATCCAACCACACCAAAGAAAACGGCTAAAGAGAGTGTACCTCGAAAACTTATTGATGAGGACTCTGATTATGAAGACGACAAACCATTGCTCAGATGGACAAGAAAGAGGGCTAGTCCAAAGGTACCACCTCCACCTAAGCCTATTGAGGTGGAGGATACTGATGATATGAGAAAACAACCTCATCTGAGCAAGAGTAAGAGGAATAAGGATCAGAACAAATTGAGTAGGAGTCTGAGGACACTGAACAAGAATTTGAAAACAAGGATTCTGAGAGACCTGCAGCTGAAGAAACTGAGTCGGAATCACCATCATTAGAGCAACAAGGTGATAAGGATTCTCCAGTACGGGGAACTTTGGTGAAATGCAAAAACCCTAAAATTAGGAACAATACGAGATGGCAAATACCTGGGGCTGAAAAGATCTTTTGGGATGAACTTCGCAGAACTGATCGAAGAAGTGCTAAAAGTCCAATTTTAGAGAAAAAAAAGATTATCACTACAGGATTGATCAGATACCCTGAGGTGATGCAAAAACTCAAAGATTATGGCCTGGAGTAGACCACTAGGGGAATCGGTGTTTACTGTCCTTCGTTAGTCTTGGAGTTCTACGCGAACTGCTAGGCTACAGTGGAAAATATGTGCAAAGATGGGGATAGAACCTTAGATTAGACTCTAATGAACAAACTTGCAGTACATGGGGTAAGGGTGGATTTCTCAGACGCCACCATAAATAGGTTTTTTCATGGGCCAACCTTCATCCCATGAGCCACTTCACCTACCTTCTATGCCCGATAAAAGCATTGGGAAAATCAGCGCAAATGGCTAGCAACTCTCATAGCATATGGAGAACCTGAGTGGCTGAATAATCCTTCAGAAAAGATAATCAAATCATCTCTAAATTCAGAGGCAAGATTTTGGTGGGATTTAGTGTGGATTAATCTGATACCCATCGAGGGAGACAACATATTAGGGGATGATCGAGCAATATTGGTTGCAAGCTTGATGGATAGAACTTAGTTGGATTTTAGAGAAATTATAGCTGAAGAGATAAAGATTCAGCTCACAAGACCCGATGATGTATATCCATTCCCATGTCTGATTACTAAGTTGTGTAAAGCAGCTAATGTACCTGAGATTTTAGGTATTGATGATGAGTTATATGACAAGAAGACCCACAACCGTGTCAGGTAAGATGAACTTCAGTCGGGCTTGCGACTTGATCGAGATGGAGTTGGTACAGCAAATCCTCCAATCACTCAGACTATTTTAGAACAAGATGTGGGGGTGAAAAGCTATGAAGCTGTACCACCACCAACGACATCTTCATCTCAGGCAGGCTCAGTGCCTCAAAGTGAGACGACTACTTTAGTTCCTCCAGCAGCAACAGGTTCTGCATTTTAACCAATTGATATCAGGAAGGTGGCTAGGCAAGCAAATTGGTGTGAGGTACAAATACATACCTTCGCCAAACAGTTTGTTGTTGCTGTGGAAAAAATAATCAAGGCTGCACTTGAACCTTTTATGACTTTGCCTGGGCGGGTGGCAGATTTGGAGAATAGATTTGATGCTCGGGAAAAAGAGATGACAAGTGCTGATCTGGCTACGTTCAGGGCTTCGTTGGATAAGATAAAGGCTGAGGTTGGGATACTGCAACAACACAAAATTATGGTGCCAACAGGTTCAGCTATACATGATTTGGAGGAACAAATTCCTCTACTTAATCTCACTGCAGACTCCCCAAAGAAAAAGAAGAAAAAAGGAGAAAAGAAAGGCAAGAATAAGAGAGATGAGCCGGATAGCGAAGAAGAGAGAAAATCTATAAAGAAGGCAAAGAAGAAGGCAGAAAAGGATGAATTAAAAAAGTAAGATTGGAGTCTCTGGCTGACATGGAAAAATGGGAAGCAGCCATAAGAGCTAGGGCTGCAGGTGCTTCATCTAGCCAGGCTATAACCACTACAAGGGCAGATTTTACGAGTGGGGAGAAGACAACAAATGATACAATAGCAGGGTCAAAGACCCAGGATCCACATGCTTGACTGTCTTCAGGTATATCCTAACCCTTAGTGAATTTTATTTTTGATTTTAAGTTGAGGATGTAGGGTAAACTGTTGTTGTAATATATTCTATAGATAATTAGGAGTAGTACAAGTACTTGAAAAAGTTAACTTATTTTGTGATTTTTGAGTACCTCTCCAGTGGTCTAATCTGTTGTGTACTGTGTGCATTGCATCCATTGTGACCACTGTGTATCTATTTATGGCATTAGTATGGAAAATAAATAACTTGTAGAAAACAAATGCATGAAATGGATGAGTAGTGATATGCGATATACTTGTGTTCCATGTGTGTGTAAGGTCTTACTCAGTTCCCGTAGTACGTTGAATCTAGAACTTACACAGTTAGTTGTGCCATAGTCATAGGATAGGCGTTAGGAAAAAATCATAGGCCGTTCTTGCATATTAACAAACTTTAGCTTACATGACCATCCAAATGTGAATAATATCCTTTGATCCCTTTTTGAGCCAAAATAGCCTAGTTCTTTCTTGTACACCTTTCACCTTCCCATTATATTACAATGAACCTATTTTGGACCTCGAATTCCTTGGGAACTGTGCACCTTGAGTTAGGCAAATAACCTAAGTTAAGGGTGGCTACTATAGGGGTGCATGATGGATCATAAGTATGAAGAGAGGTAAAAGAAGGAAAATCAATAAGAAGTTGTGTGAATAAAAAAAGAAAAAAACAAATAGGAAAGAAGAAAACTAAAAAAGTTGAGAAAAGATAATCTGATGCTTGAACAGACAACACCCATCTTTAGCAGGCTTGACAAGTAAAAGAGGGAAGAAAAGATAGTCAAAAGTTGAAACCCTGAGAGTTAATGTAGTGACAAGGAGGTGTAACCACTATGAAATACCCATGACTATCATACCATCCCCTAGACTACATTACGAGCTTAAAAAAAGACCTATAGTGATCCTAACTGACTTGTCTGAAGACTTAGGTACTGACTATAAGGGCAAGCCTATGGCATTTGATGAACAATGTTGGAATTTTGTTCTGAGATAGAATCTTATGTTCATACCTATATCTATACATGTAAATCTGAGTGAAAAAAAGATTTCTTTGTTGTGAGGGAATACAAGGTATGTTGTTAATAACTGCTTTGTTCGAATAATGTGATTTGGGTATGTGTAGGGTTGTTATTGCTGAGAATTTTGCCATATCTAGACACCGGTGAGTTGCATGGTTGTTTTCAAATAATATACACAGCTGATCATACTATGACTGATCATGGAGACGGTGCATGTATTCTGACCTGATAGGAGCAGTTAGCTACCGAATTGTACTTTGTATACTCCTAGTTATGTTTTGGTTGCTTGAGGACAAGAAATTTTTTTAAGTTGAGGGTGTTGTTGTGTGAGCAGATGCTAACATATTTGAAGCTTTTAACTTGGAATAATTGCAAAGTCTTAAGCAACTTTTGTTATTTTTAATTGTTTTTATCGTGTTAATGCAGATGTGAGTGAAAGGGGAGAAAACAAAAGAAAAGAAGAAGAAATTAGTTGGAATCTGGTGCAAATAAGTTGAGGTAAAACTGATGACATTTTTGAAGTGCCATCAGATATGTGAAAGGATGTCAAAGTCTCTGTCAAGCGTAGACAGAATTTGAAGAATTAAAATGACGTGTGACGACCTTTTTGAAGAGCCGTCACAACTGTGATAAGGCGTCAAAATTGCCATCAACTCAAAGAAGAACACGATGATTTCCAACGAAGATGTGATGACATTTTTCATGCGTCGTCACATAAGTGACACGCTGTCAGATTTTCCACCAGAAGAATCAGAAGATAACAATGCCCTGGAATCTTTGATGACATCTTACACACGTCGTCAGACGTCTGACACGCCTTTAAGATCGTCACTGTCTATTCCGAAGTGAAAACTAGAATATTAATTTTTGTTTCCTTATTTAGAATTAACTATTTAAAGACTTGTTTTAGGATTTTTGTAGGGGATCATCAGGATTAGTTTTTGGTGGGAACAGAGGATAATCTTTTAATCTATCATACAATTAATCCTATGGAGTGGTCATGAAATGCTTGGTCTCTTTCATCATGTATATTTCCTATTCTTTCTTTTAAACACTTATCAATTATTGTGGGTTTCTATCTTGTGATTGAATTGAAGAAAGACTTGTTGGGTTTCATCCTTTAGTAAGTTTGTCCATATTATCATGAATTCAACTTGTTATTTCGTTCATCAAATCATGAGCGGATAATTCCGTTAGCTCGAGTTATGGGATCCATGGATTAGGGTATGATATGATGCTCGGTATTTAAAGGATTCAAAGTGTAGTAGGACATCTTGAAATTCTGTTGTTTTAACTTAAATCTATTAGTTGCAAACAATAAGTTATGCCTTAGGCTTATTTGTTTTTAACATAGAATTAAACTAGAGGACGTGAATTATCAACAAGGACACGGAAGCTACCAACCTTCTATTTAATGATTGATGCTGTAACTAGATTAATCTACTTGAGATAAAATCCTATTGGAAATAGATATGTTATCTAAGTTCAAGAGAATTAGATAATAAATTGTCTGGTGAGGTTGAAAGATAAGTCAGATAGCACCGTCGTCAGAGATATTCTGCCGTTTCTACCTACTTCAAGAGTCTTAAGCATTACCTAGTATCTGTTAACTCCCAAAAACCCATAGTTAACATAACTCTGGTTTCCCATTTATCTTGGTTACAAACAGTAAAATATTTAAAGTGAAAATTAACTCTGTGAAACACAAACCCCCATTTTCGAAAATAGTAAGCTACCAGTAAAGTATTTTGTAAATAAATCAAAGTTCACACCCTATTCCCTTTGGGATTCGACCCCAACCTAGTTGGGTTTTATATTGACAACGATTGCTTACACCCATTCAAGAGTGTAATTTGAGCGTTATCACTAACTAGTAAGAGACATTGTTTGATATATAGCTAAGTGTGTTTGATAATATGTAACCCCCTTCCTATGTGATTACTAGTACACCGATGATAACTAGGAATGAATCTTGGCTAAATGGAAATTATGGTTTAGTTATGCTCTTGGCTAGGTGTTGATTATGACTAGTTAGCGAATGATTCTTAGTTGCGATTTCATGCTGAAGGGTTATGAGGAATCAGTTAGGCTAATGGTTGGAGGCCTTATGATGACTAGCAAACTAGTAGCTTAATTACAAATAGTGCTTAGTCTATATAGACTAGATAGAGTATATTAATAAGTTTAAGGTCTATATAACTATGATTATGATTACTTTGGTATATGTTGGTTCGACTAGCAGTAGTTGATTATGATTATGGATTTTCCAAGTAACCATGATGAGAAATGTGGAAATCATAGTAAATGCAAGTTTGTTTTGTATATATATTTATATATCTTGATGAATTGATCTATTGGTTCACTCTCCAGTGGTGTGGGACGGCTGATGAGTTCTTTACTTTATGTTCTATTGGGTGTACTTCTTGGAGGTATGGGATGCCTTGGTAAGTTATTTTACTTTATTCTTTAATGAGTGCATGCGTGTTGGACTAGGTATTTATGCGATTGTAATTATGTATAGATGTTGCTTTATTCTTCTGGATTAGTTATTGACTTTCTATGATGGTATTGGTATGTATTGATATGAGATGTCGTATTATTTTCTAGTGGTTAGTTATTTCATATAGTGATGATATAGACGATTCAGTTTCGATTCTGTACCTTGGCTTATAGTTTTTGTCTTTCTTTATATCATCTTTATATCAATATTTTGCTAGTCTTCAGATAATTTTGTAACTTTTTAGAGAAGACTCGAGTACTAGTTTCCGCCGCTTATCTTAGACTGTGCCATGTTGATCTTCCTCCGTTAGGGTGAGCTCTTGGAATTCGAGTTGCCCATTTCCTCCTATCTTTATTCTGTCTTTTGTATTTGAGACGAGTGTATAAGACTATTTAGACATTGAGTTGTATGTTTCTATTGTCAAATTTAGATGCTCTTGTACTAATATTATCAAGTCGTGGAAATTGGTATCCATAGTGGTTTGTCTCTTATGGAACAATGTTATTTGTTAGTATGTACATCTATTGTAGACCTTGTCGGGAGTTTCTAACAGAGTAACCAATTGACTTAACTTTGGGTTACCGTGTTGTCTTACATATAGGTGGGTTTTAGTAGGTGCCATCAGGACACGCGAATTGGGTCGTGAAAAATTGGTATTAGATTTCACTGGTATTATTTGTACAAGAGCAAGTTTCTAATAGAGTCCTGCAGATAGGAATACTGATGTCTGTTTCCTATCTTCGAAAGGCTATGGGACATTCATTGTAGTCCTTCACTTCTTTCACTCAGATCGTGCTAAGAGTTTGAGTTGGTTTGTAGGATATCTTCTTGACTTCACACTTTCGCTGATGCCCAGGACTCGTGCTGCAGCTATATGTAATGAGGGTCTTGAGACCTAACCTCATAATGTGTCCAGAATTAGGGATCCGTATGGGCCTCCACTTTACCCCATTCATGGACCTGAGACAGAGATTCCTCCACCACCACCAATGGTGATCCAGGGACTAGCCCAGGTTTTACCAGGTTTTATTCCCTCTTTATTTCTTAGAGATAATTTTTTCATTAGTTGGGTATTGTTTATAGTTCACATAATACAGGGGTAGGAGTATAGCCTGCATTTGTAGCTCCTGGAGTTGAGGTTCCTCCTATACTAGCAATTGTTCCGCCAGTGGTTGCTCAGCCAGTTGTGACCCTGCCTGCTATATTTGTTGAGAATAAAATGATGTTGGGTAGGTTCTTGAGGGTAGCTCTGCCTATGTTCTCTGGTGCTCTGGAGGGAATGCATTTGAGTTTCTGACTACTTGTTAGGATAGGCTTCATGGTTAGGCCTTGTTGAGACTTATGGTGTGGATTACTCCATATTTTAGTTGGATTTGTCTACTCAAAACTGGTGGAGAGGTTTTCTGAGTTCTAGGCCAGTTAGATTTTCTCCCCTTTTATGGACTCAGTTCTCTGAGATGTTGTTTGAGAAGTATATGTCGTGTAGCCTCATGGATCGATTAAGAGATCAGTTCTCTAGGTTGGAGCAGGGTTCTATGACAATCACTAAGTATGAGGCTCATTTCCATGAGTTGGACAGACATGTGACTTCTATCTTGGATATTGAGTATGAGAGAGTTTTCTTCTTTGTGAGAGGATAGCGACTTCCTATGCGTATGGATACTCAGAGTCTAGTTGTTGCGGGTAGAACTTTTATTGATATTTCTGATCATGCTAGAGTAATGGATGACATGCATCGTGAGGGTCGTGATAAGAGGCCTAAGTATCAGGAAAGATTTGGTGGGAGCCATAGTAGTCTCCAATTTAGAGGTGATATTGCTTATATTGGGCATCATCTGCGTCAATTTTTTCAGCTTCAGAGTCCGTCTAGTTGACCAGTTTTGGAAGCTCTTTAAACTAATCATGAAAGTTGGTTTATAACTAGTGGTCGCCCTAGTAAGGGCGGTGATCAGTCCTTGAGAGGTTCATTTGTAGGTCGTGCTATGCGTGGTGGTTATGTCGGTTATGATGGATCTATGAGTTCTGGTTCTGCTCGTGATTCTTGTTTTACTTGTGGGCTTCGCAATCATTTCTCAAGATATAGACCTAGTCATGGGACGATGGTTGTTTCAGCCGAAGGTGATAATCCTTTTAGTGCAGTTTATCCCTAAGGTAGAGGTGGTTCGCGAGGTCATAGGGGTGGTTAACAGGGTGCTTGAGGTGGTACTCAGGCAAATATTACTGGAGGTCGGTCAGGTTCCCAGCCAGTTGGTGGGTGTGGTCAGTTGTATGCAGTACTCTCTAGACCGAATGTTGAGACTTTAAATACTATAGTTACAGGTACCATTTTAGTATACTACTTTTTGAATCTTGCTTGATTTGATCACTGATTCACATATTCTTATATATCTGCTTATTATGCACTACAGTTGGACTTGACTAGTGATTTATTATTTGGTTCATTGCATGCATCTACTCTCGTGGGTGATTCCTTAGTAGTGGATCAAGTATTCAGTTCATGTGTTGTGATAGTTAGTGATGTTGATCTTATTATTCTGGATATGCTGGAATTCAATGTGATTCTAGGAATGAACTAGTTATTTTACTATCATGCAGTCATGGATTATTTTGTCAAGATCATTACCTTAGCCATGCCGTACATAACTCCAATTGTCTTAAAGGGAGCGGTTAGCTCTGAATCGACGTGGATAATTTCTAATATTTGTACCAAAAGGCTTATATAGAGGAGTTGCGAGTCTTTTCTTGCTTATGTATGTGATACTTGTGTAGTGAGTCTGTCGCTTGACTCTATTCCTGTTGTGTGTGAGTTTTCTACCGACCAACCTGATATTCCCCCTGACCGTGAGATTGAGTTTGCTATTGACCTAGAGCGAGGATTTCCTTACTTCAGCTCCAGTGATAGCTCTTCCTATTGAGGGTGAGAGATTCACTAAGTTTTGTGATGCTTCTAGTGTTGGTCTTAGTTATGTTTTGATGCAGCAAGGTCCGGTTATTGCTTATGATTCTAGACAGCTTAAGGTGCATGAGCGCAACTACCACACTTATGATTTGGAGTTTGCGGCAGTAGTTTTTGCGTCAAAGATTTCGAGGCATTATTTTTATGGTATGCATTGTGAGATTTTCACCGATCATCACAACCTTTAACATCTTATGACCTAATGAGATCTTAACGCTCGCCAGCGTACGTAGATAGAGTTTATGAAGTGATATTTCCATTTTCTATCATCTTAGTAAGAAGAATGTGGTAGCTGATACCTTGAGTCACAAGGTAGTGAGTATGGGTTGATTGGATTGTATATCTATTTCTCATTGGCCTATGGCATGGGACATTCAATCCTTAGCTAATCTGATGGTTCATCTTGATATTTCCAATCTTTCTAGGACTTTGGCTTGTGTGGAGGTGAGGGTCTCCTTATTTGAGCAGATTCGTGATCGCCAGTTTGAGGATAGAAAGTTGTGTTTTCTCCATAATCAGGTGATAACTCATGAGTCTGGGAGGTAAGGATATCATAAGGTTTCAGGGTCATATTTGTGTTCCCCGGATTGCTGACTTGATTCAGTCGATTTTTATGCGGCTCACAGTTGTAGATAATTCATTCATCCCGGTACGACCAAGATGTATAGAGATTTGAGACTACATTACTGGTGGGACGGGATGAAGAAAGATATGGTAGACTTAGTAGCTAGTTGCCTATTTTGTTAGAAGGTTAATGCCAAGCATTAACGTTCAGGTGGGTTGCCTCAGAGATTACCCATTCTCGAGTGGAAATGGGAAAGGATTACTATAGACTTCATTTATGGTTTACCTCGTACTCCTCGTTCTCTTGATGGTGTTTAGTTTATAGTGTACCGTTTTGACATGGACCAAAATCAGGCCATGTCGTAGGGTCACCTCAAGCCCACATGAACCGTAAGTCGCCCCGATAAACCAACCTAATAATCAACACAACCTAGCCTACTGAGTCTCAATGAAGTCTAAACTGAATACTGAATACTACTGGGTACTCCTGAGTACTGATTACTTCTGAATACTGTTGAGTCAGAACTGAATATTGTGTCGGATTAGACAAATACTGAGACTGGATTGCACTTATAATGACATCACTGAATTCCCTTAAGTTCTGTAACTGTCTGAATTATACTGAGCATAGCACGACTGAGATTATCTTGAGACTGACTCAGCTCTAGACAAACAACTAAATTTCGGGTATTAGATACCACAAGACTCGATAACATAAATATCATAAAATAGGACAACTTGTACATGACATGACAATAGGCTATCATCCATAACATAATCAATGCGACATCTCGCCAATCACTTGAATATCATGAACATGTAATGGTGTTGGGAGTGAATAGCAATATCTCAAAATTCACTCAATAAGGAATACACGTAAATGGGAATGCATACAACATATCATAAATCATTGAATAAGGCTTTTCAACAAACGCTTGGCTTACATGAACTTATACATAATTGGGGATTTCTTGCTAACCATGCTATATTGACTCTATTTCCTTCACATAAGCATTTTGTTAAACATGTGGGGAGCATGCTTTAGTTATACAACAAATACTACACCCAAGTATCATGATTTCATCAACCTACATGCAACTTGAAGAGGGTTTATCATAAACATCACACAATTAATAACATGCTAGAATCAATTATTAATACCTGTAGTCCAAATAATTAATTAAAACTCAAAAACACATAATCATGAACTTCAATACACATAAATCATAAAATCTCATAAATACATAAAAATTGTAATTTTAAAAAGGATTTTTGGACTTCTTGGGTGGAAGTAACCCAAGAATCAACATCTAACATACCTTAGGAGACTCTTTCTTGAAGGTTCTTGGTTTCTTGAGTTTTCTTGAAGAAGGGTTTTGATCTTGTTCTTGGATTTTTGATCTTGAAAGAAACCCTAGCTTTTGATGTTATAGATGAATAATGAAGTTAGGAGCCTTGATCTGATATAAATAGTTGCTAAAAAGGGTTGAAAAAGATCAAAAAGACCTTTCTAAAAGGACTAAAAATCATTGAACGGGACATGCGACACTCCATCGGACTGACCGTCGCAACTGGACAAGAACTGGGACTTACTGCCTCATCGCGACGGCCTAGGGTGACAGTCCGTCGCTAGCTCGACGGTCCGTCAGTCTTGACTGTTGCACTTGGCTAGTGAATGAGGCTACTGCCTCATGGCGATGGCCATAGGCGATGGTCCGTCGCTAGCTCGACGGTCCGTTGGCCTTTCCGTCGCACCTGGGCAGTTCATACAGCTTTCTATAAAATATCCATAACTTTTTACCCCGAGATCGGATTTTAGCGAATTTGGTATCTAAGGAAAGCTTATTCAATTCTACATGTTTTAAAATATTTCTCACTTAGAAAGTCAGACGTTACTCTTCTTAAGGATGAAACTCGACTTAAAGAACATTCGAGGTATTACAATACCTTTAATAAGGCTATTTTCATGATAGAAATCATCAAGATTGAGGTTACTAAAGACCCTCATGTTAAACCACATACAACAAGCACCCACATAGGAAAATCATCATCAATAACATGTACAACCATTAGTCTATGCAAGGAAAAACTTTTTTTATGATTAGGCTACCAAACCCCTTTCATTTGATTTCAAAATCACCATGTACACTTACTGATCCAAGAGTAAAATACACTGTTTTAGAGTTATTTAACATGGTGAAGGTTTACATGCAGTAAAAAATATGATCCCCTAAGAAATTGACCCCTCTTTGCTTTCTAGATGACCACCCTTTTACCTCTAGCCTCCAATCTTGCTTCAAGAAACTTTGAGGGAGTTTGAGAGTGAGTTTAGGATGTTAGATCCCCCTAAAAATGTGATTAAGGAGGACATATACAGCTATATAGTAAAGGGACGTAGGGCTTAGGGTGTAGGAAATGACCACATGACCCATAGTTAAATGCTGAAAATAAACCCGTGCATGGGTACGAGTCACCTTACGAATTGTACCCTAGGGTACGAGTGGTACCCTAACCTACACCCTAGGCTTCTCATAGGTCACATAAACTGGTTAGGGTATGACCACACACATTTTTGTCTTATCCAAAGGGTAGGACTCATTCCCTGATTCGTATAAATCACTCGTACCAAAAACTATCCACTCAAGTTAGGACTTCACTCTATACTATCACTTGGTACGTCTTATATACTTAGGGTTTAATTAGTGGGAAGCAAAGTCGTATTAAGGAAAGAATGCTATCCTCCTAGGATGTTAAAGGTACGAGATGGGAGGTAGGAATGGGTATGACTCGTATCCAAAGGGTATGAGTGGCTTGCCCACCTGTATCTTGGACAGCATGCTCAAAAACCAAATTTTTTTGCAAGGACAAGATCTTGGTTGTTTCATTCTCCCCCTTTTAGGATCATCTGTCCTTGAATGATGGGTAAGGTAAATACATTCACAAGTTAAGACGTTACCGCACATCAAGCCAACCTTTAACCATGTTAGAACACAGGGAATACAAAAAGAATAAGACACGTATCATGATCATTTCAAATCAACTATTCATATAAATATCTTTGAGATTCCAACCCATCATTTATTAAACATACCCGATCAATTCAAAGCTTAGGGGATTAAACCAATCGATTTTCAAGGATATAAGACTAATCAAGCATTGGGAAATTTAATTCCTTTTTAAAAGAATATATGAATCAATCCTAAGCATTGGGGATTTTAACTCATTATTTTTTGAATACATAAACTAAGTTAGGAACACCAACGCACATCCCAGGCATGAATTTTTGGAAAAAAAAATGAATGCGGATAATTGGACCTCATGTCCCCCTCTTCCTTCCAAGTACCTTTCTTGAACTATTGGTTCCTCCATATAACCTTTACCAAAGCCACTTCTATTTTTTTGCAACCGGTGAACTTGCCAATACAAGATTCTCATCGGGATACCCCCATATGGAAAAGAGTCTGGAATACCAACACCTTCTAAGGGAACAATCAACGGAGGATCACTTATGTATCCTCATAATATATAGACATGGAAAACTGAGGAAAATTGTGTTCAATCAAGAATGCAGCTCCACTCATAGGAAATATTGTCAATCCCTTTCGAGACCAAAGAGGGACAAACATAACGGGGACTAAGTATCCCCTTTTTACTGATTCGTATAGCTCATTCCATGGGAGACATCTTTAAGAGTACCCAATCGCCACTACTAAAATCTAAAATATTACGCCTCATGTCCTCATAGGACTTTTGGTGACTTTGAGTGGTTCTCAACCTCTCATGATTCACCTTCACTTTTTCTAAGGCTTGGTGAACTAAGTTGGGGTCAAGCAACTTACCCTTACCAATATCATATCATCAAATGAGAGAACGACATCTAGCGTAATATAATGCCTCAAAATGTGCTATGCCAATGCTAAAGAGTGGAGCGAGTCTTATTTAATTTAGAGTTTACCAAGACACTGCACTATGAGAATCTAAGTTTAGCCATACATTACCTCTATATTTTAGCTTATCCAAAATTAGAGAAACTTAACGTAATTCATCGGGCTCTATTCCTTATATTCATACCAAACACTACTCCACTCTTTTACCCATTCAATATAGACACCACAAGTAGATGACATGAAAAAACTAAAACCAACCATTAAAGCCAAAATCACCAACATAGGCTTGAAATACAAAACCGTAACATAACTATGCCATAAGACAATTCATAGACATGACTTCCCAAACTTCTTAGGTACCCAACAAAAGAAGGGTCATGAAGGAACTAAAGAAAAAAACCACTCACAACACTAAAGCCAAGACACACAGTACGGACAAGGCACTATAGGTACGAAATACTTCATAGCAACCACCTAGGTCATCAATGAGAACCATCCAGACATAAAAGACAAAAGGAGGATTCCTTAGGACTGGGCACCGAAAGAGAAACCACCACATACCTTTTGGGGATCAACCATGATCCCTTCAATAGAGATAAATAACAAGACTAAGAAAAGCTATGACTTTCAACCAAAACTCACAATTGGAGAACTTGGTACACAAATGATGATCCTTTAATTCTTGCAACACAACACGGGGGTAATCGACATGATCTGTCTCACTCTTAGAATAGATTAAGATGTCTTAAATAAAGACAATGACAAACATGTCTAAAAATGGATGAACACCTTATTCATTAAGTCTGTGAATGTCGCTGGGGCATTGGTTCACCTAAAGGACATAGTAAGAAACTCAGAGTGACCACACCGGGAAGACCATCGAGAAATACCTCAGGAAACTCATTAACCGCGGAAATAGATTCTAGAGAAGGCTTTTCCGAGTTAGAATCTTAACTCGTACCAAATGATACAAACACCCTTTTGAAATAAACTCTTGGGCTTTGAGATAAGAAATGAAACTTCCCTTAGGATCTAAGGAACTACCTTCCCATAAAATGACCGGCTCATTAGGATATTTAAAATTTACCCTAAGTGTCCGACAATCTAAGAAAGCACAACACAAATGCAACCAATCAATCCCTAGAATAACATAAAAATAAACCATCTTTAACACTATCAAATTTACAAAAGTCTTTTACCACTAATAGATAGAACACACCTCTTATAGATACTTTTAACAACAACAGAGTCACCTGTCGGGTATAAATAGAAAAAGGAACTGATAGACTCTCGGGATCATAATCAAGATGCACAACCACATATGGGGTTACATAAGATAGAGTAGACCATGGGTCAAGCAAGAAATACATATCACGAGAGAAGAGTTTTCAACATACACATGTTAGCATTCGAAGGTGCCTTGGGCTTCCGAGGGGAAGCAAAAATATTGAGATGGTCCCGACCAATGTCGAAGCTAGAATTGGCTCCCCTTGGTAAAAAATATATAGAAATGGTAATCGACATCCTTTTTTCCTATGAGGCAGACATTATTGGATACTCCTATTAGATGTGACTCAATTGACCATATTTAAAGGATCGATTCTTTCCTTTATCGCAACAACCATGGTGTGATCGACCATAAAATTGACAAAGAGGATAGGTGAGTGTGAATTGAGCTCTGCTGACCTAATGTTAGGAACCTTTTGCCCCACGAGCATTACCAATCTGAAGACGCCTGCCTCCCAATGGGTTTGGGTAGGGATCACTAGCTGTGGAGTGTAAAATAGGACCCACCCAATACTTTCTCTTAGACTACTTTACACCAACTTGAGTGAACAGTGAAAAAGAGTAACAAAACCAAGTAGTTTTAGGAGACTGAGTAGAAGTTTCACCCCCAATAGTTGGGATAGTTAGAACAGGTGGAACCCCATAAGGACAGTCAGATGTCAGGACCCTTGATCTGGTCTGACTCCCAGAAGATGGACGAGTGTTGTCCATATTGTCCCAGTTGGGATAAAAATGTTTTCCCGATCATTAGATCTTCTTAGATACATGGTTTAAAAGATAAGCAAGCAAAAATCAGAGGAATCTAATACCTTAGACTCTATATAGATCAAGATTGAAACACAAAAAAGTGAAACCTTCCTAAATAACTCATAGCCCATCTCTTATAAATGTGGCATGCTACATACCCATAAAAGAGACTCTACATGACATGGATTTAAAGACTCCGAACTAACCATGAACCTAGGCTCTGATACCAACTTGACATGCCCTAAAATAGGGCCATGTAATAGGGGAACCTCAAGCCCATATGAACTAAAGGTCACCCCAATAACCCAACCTAATCATTATCCCAACAACCACAAGGGTCGGGGAATCCCGACCATATTATAAGATAACAGAAATATAAGGCTAATAGTCAAAAAATAAACCATATCTAACATTTCATTAATAACAATAGTCTAGTCAATATACCTAAGTCCACCGTAATCCAAAAAGACTCTACCAAACCAAAGTCAATAATACATTGGGACATGCATCAAACAATAGCCATGTACCAAATCTATACAAGTCCATGACAACGGATAAAGGGATGATGGAATATATGTCTTCTGAAGTATAGAAGCTCACCCCTTCAAAGTCAATGATTGAACCACTCATTCACCCAATCACTATGTAGAAGAAGAATAAGGTGTTTTGGTCCCTATGTTATGTGGGGACATAGCGTCCATAGATGGTTATCAGTTGGAGCGCTAGTGTGTAACTCAAGGATAAGGATAAAATAGTGAATTTATTCAATCCAAGTCAAATCATCATATGCGATCATATTTACATTATGATAAACTTATATTAAGACACATATACATATGCTTATAGAGCATGCTAAATTATGAAGGATGTCATAACAATCATTCTTAAAGCATTCATTCATGAGACATGGAGTGAAGAACTTTCAAACTTCCACCTTACAAATTTTATAGCTTAATCTTCTTTGTTACATTAGTTAAGCGAATCTCAACCTCAAACCAACTCAACTAATTTAACCGATTATCACACCCTGGGTTTTGACCCTTATAAAATTTAATAGAATTCTAGTTTATAGACCTTATAGGACTCGAGGGTATGATCTGTATATTGGGGTATGGATTGTATAGCCCAGTTGTATACTGCCCAGTGGTGGTTGGTGGGATGGATTTTGGTAACTGGAATGGATACGTCTTAGGGGTACGACCTCATATTGGTGTTCACGGATCGTTTGGTTTCTTAAATTAATCTTAGACTTTGTTACATAGGTTAAATAGTAGTATGAGTGGCTCACTTTGATCCATAATCTTAGGTATGAGTCATACCTAGGACTCCTATAATGGACAGTGTCTAAATCTTTCTTAGGTTTAAATCTGTCAGGGGTACGAATGAAGGGTACAGATCGTATGCTATCAATAAGACTTGGTAGGATGAGTCGTATGCTGGAAAATATTTGATATAAGGGTTGATACCAAGATAAGAATTGAGGATACTAATTGTATTAGAGGGTATGACTTATGTGGGTCAGTCGTACCCCTATGAGTTGATTTTGGTTCAACTTAAGTGGGGGTATTTTGGATATTTCCCAATATATCCTTATAAGGCACCACATATTCTAACAAACTTTGGAGGTTATTTAACCTATTATTCCATTCATTAACAATTGGAAACTGTTCTAAAACACTCTATAATTCTCTCAAGAGCTTTTGGGAAAGAGAAGCTATGGTTTCAAGAAAATGATAAATTTGGGGCTCGTCTTGGTGATTTATTTCCTTTATCATGTTGGTATAAGGCATGTTCTCTTCCCTCATTGGTAGTTCTATCTAAAGGCATGGATTTTATGAATGTTTTCCTTATTTTATTAATTTTATGATTTTGGTTTTAAAATTTAATTTGGGGTTTTTGATATAAAATGGTTGGTTATGGTTTCCCATGGTTTTGATTATAATTTTATATGAATTTATGGTGGTTTTGGATAATTGGATTGCATGGGATAGTTTAATGGTAATTGGAATTGGTTTTGGTCACATTATTCCCTCAATGTGTTTGACAAAATGCTTATATAGATATGTTCATTGCCTTGATTACTTTTAATGGAACTCTTGTCTTATTTTAAAACTTGGTAAAGGAATTATGCATGGTTTAAATAGTTTGGAAAGGTAAATGGATAAACAGTTATGCTTGAGGGGTACATAGAATCCCACAAGTGGTTTAACATGGTAAATAGAAGGGCACTTGAAAGTCCCTTTTAACCTCTACATGGTTGGCTATGGATAATACTTGCAATTAAGGATTGGTGTGACAATACCAATGATAATGGCCTTGGTTAATAAATGTATAATGGTTTAGATATTTAAAAATTAGTTTTAATTAGGCAATAATGGTGAGATGTATAGCAAAGCCATGAATGGTAGAGGTCTTGTGGGACTAAAACTAGAAACTCATATTTGTCGATATGAGGTTGGTATTGGTGACCATGTGTATGATGTCACACTATATTTGGATGATTTACTAGTCATCCAAGGGTTTTCTTCCCTAGTCATGTGGCTACACGAACTGGGGCTCTTTTAGCAGGGGAGCTGAACCCATATAGCCCTTGGGTAGTTTAGGATGGAAAAGCTACATAACCCAGATAAAGGTTTCAAAGGCATGCTAAACCTGATCCCTTTTCAAGGCATCATTATATACATATATATATATATATTTGGTTGTATGCATATGGATGGTTTTACTTGGTTTAATAAATAGTATTATTTTATACTTACCCTGAGATCATGCTAACGATCAATAGCTAACCCTATCTACTAGAGGCTGTTTACCTACACTATGTAGGAACCGACCGTTCTACTCCTCCTACATAGTTATTGACTTGGGGATCATCATTTGGACTGAAGTGGTGATCTTTCATCCTTTCAGAAGGCTCCATTTCATGTTATGGATATGTATCGACACTATGATTCATTACTAGAAATAATGGCTATGGGGATAATTAATTAGCGATGGTTAAATAAATTTTACTATAAATAAACTATAGCGATGGTTACAACCTCGTATATTGTTATAAAATGTATTAGGACAATAATTAAAGATTACTGTCGCATAAGCTCTAAAATCGTAGCAATAATTATATCTAAGGTAGCAAATATTATAACCATCTCAATAGATATCTATGGTAAGATATATATAACCATCCCATATTATATATTAGCTAAAATATGGAATTACATGGGAACTTTTTCTCCAACACATATTTTACAAGATTTTTTTAGATATTTTTATTAAGAAAAATTAAAATAAGTTTTCTCTCAGCTTCAATTTTGGACAAGTCAAATTGTCAGTCTAGGGTTAGGAAACACCAGTTTTTCTTTTCTTTTAGTGCCATTTTTCTTCTCTCCAGCTTCGGCAACTATTTTTCTCATAATACTTGACATCACCTGGCTAGAGATATATAAAAACCTTATAACATGGCCTGATATTGAAAAAATGATGGCCGCTTCTTTGATTTTAGTAATAAGTGACAAATTTTAGTGGGTCTGTGGAAAGATTTTAGTGGGTCTTCTTCTCTAGTGTTCTTCTACAATCTTACTTCTCCGAAAAAAGGTCTTATTCTTAGGTAGGTCTCCGATTTTATTCTCTGAATCATTATGTTGGGTGTTGTTTATTTTGTTGAATTGTTGTGTTGGGTATTCGTTATTTTTGTTGAAATTGAAGTTGGTATTCATCGTTTTGCTGAATTTTATGTTGGGTGTTGGTCATTTTGCTGAACTTATGTTGGGAGTTGGCTATTTTTCTAAATTGTTGTGTTGGATATTTGGTGTTTTTTCTGAATTTCATGTTAGGTATTCATCATTTTTCTATGTAACCTATGGAGATAGTAGTTACATAGTGCAATAGTCTAGGTTTGCTAGAAGGTCCAAATATACCACTGTTATGAGAAACATAATCTACTACCTTTAGTGACTTAGTGTAGCAGCTCTGTGTGGGAGTTACACTATTGTGTTATCTGCTAGCTGCTATATTTGTTAGTGTCATTTCTGCTTATTATTGGTCTTTAAATCTCATTGTCTTAGATGATACATTAAACAACTGCCTAGGTGAATAAACCACCTTCGGAAAGCACCTACCTCTAATGTCTTAACCTTTACTAATTTGACAACAAAAAAGTCCATAGGTTAATCTACCAAAAATATGTATCTGACCCCCAAAATATAAGCCCCCAACTATGCATTATCTGTTTTCAAATATTTTGCACCCTCAGGCCAATCCAATTGAACGAAGTTTATGCAGGAAATACCAGTATTTATTTAGAATATGATCACTCGGCTGTACTTGATCCCACTTGCCTGTACAAAATATAGCATATACATCAGCTGCTTACATGGAAAGAAAAGGACTTAAGTCAGTTTGCATACCTGGAAAGCAAAAGATTTATCAAGTCCATTTCTCTATGTTAAAATATAGTATCTACTTAGGCACAAAAGGTAGTTTCCCTTACTTTCCAATACCATGTAGTTGTGTGACATGAGTCCACCCCGAGTAAGTCTCATGTCTACCACAACATTTTCATTTCCACCATTGATCGACAAAGCTTCAAGTTTTAAGGTGAATCTATAATAAAAATTTAAATTCCAATTTCAAATCGATTTGTTGTTGAAAGTGTTAGAACTTAGAATACTCTTGAGAAGGCAGATTTTGAAGAATTGAACAACACAATTTTTTGTTTTGGTTTTAATTTTTGTATTGTGTTATGCTTTAATGGAGATTAAGGGGGTGTTTTTAGGCAAAAAAGGTTTATTTTTGTGGGTATGCTGATCTAAATAGGAAGAAGGATTGACTCTATTTCAATTCAAATATAAAACTGCCATATAGGAAATTTTAGGGTGGAACCTTGCCGGTTAACATATGAAGGGTAAATATGAGCCCAAAGTTTGATGGTAAGGGAAAATATGTTCAAAAAGTATAACGAAGGGAAAATATGATCCTTTTTTTAGAGTACAGGGGCAAATATGACCCTTTTCCAATGTTAAATCTATTCATGTATTTTCGTATAAATACAGATAATCATAAAATGACATCCCTTTCAAAAAGAAATCCATAACATGGACAAAGGGCACTCCAAAGCATAGTCATAAAGTTCACTTTTACCATGTTAGGTTATGTGTAATTGCACATTTAGATGCGTATATGTATTGTGTTAAATTTATCAAATAGGAAAACTAAAGTATATTTCTCGAACTCTTCAAAAATACCGACTGGTGCATGTCAGATTCTTCAAATATGGTGCATTTTTGGAGAACCTGACACAAGTAGTATAACATTTTAGGGAGTTCATAGAATTATCAATATAAACCATAATTACATTCACATATATTTGTGGGACATAAAGGTCATCACAGATGGGAATACGTGGTCGTTCCAATTCATCTCAATTTGATCATTTATTGAAGAACATTGTAACTCTACAACTCCAGCACCAAAATCATTCTCCACCCCTACCCTCTTTCTCCCAGTAAAAATGTTTTTCATGCATTTATTGCCTTAATTATATTGATGGAGCATGGCTTTGATGGCCATTAATAATTTTCCTTTGTCCATTAGGTCCTAAAAATATATTGTAATTCTGTGTGAATGTCTTTTATATTTTATCGATTTCATACTACAGGCGCCACTAAGTGATATTGCTTCCTTAAAAATTTTGGGCAGAGTCATGTGGATCAAATAACATAATTACTGTGTTCTAGGAGTTTGGAGGGAGGGGCAGCAAAGACTTATATTCATCTCGCCTTCTAAAGATCACGAGTCTTCAGTTCGCCAACTTAATGAAAAGGTAAAATAACTCATTAAGATTTTTTAATTGCAAACTTTGTTTTACTTAGCTTCAAAAGGTGATGTCTTTTGTAGATATAAAGCGTGAGATCACTGAACTTGAAGGTTGCGAAGCCATTGGTATGTTGTTATTGATCCCTCGAGTCACTAACTTTTTCTCTTCTATATCAAATTGACCATACAACTTACTTATTTTTATTCATATCAAGGGGAGATTCTTAAACTTAATCACAGATATAAGCCACTGCTTGGTTATAAGTCTGTACCAAAGAAGGCAAAAATCCCGCTACATGTAAGTTTAAACCAGTATTCTAGAAATTTGTTCTCTCTCTTTATTTTCTCTTCCAAGAGTCCCCCCGCTTGGTTCTGTGAGTTGATTATTAAATTTTAGAGTTCTTATAAACTAGAACAAGATTAAAGATCATATGTGTTGTACTGGTCTACTGGATTACACTTCTCCTTGGCTTAAAAATTACTACTCTCTTAACTATAATTATGATCTTATAAGACTTGAATATACATAATATCAATGAGAGTGAAGTCCTGTCCTTGTGAAACAATTTGGACAAACTATGGATTAGGGAGATTTGTGAAGAAAACTATTATTTGTTGTCCTTCTCACTACAATTCTTTTTACTTTTTCCAAGATACCATGCAGATAGTTTCACTTGTAATCAACAATCAATAGGGAAAGGGGACAAAATTGGCTTTGACTTACTTACTATTCATTAAAATAGGTCCACTAGTACTTTTAAGCTAATGCAACACAATAAATTAGTTGATTCTTTGACACACTAATTAATCAGTTAGTTTCCTACATATCCCTTTTTGTTACACTAATTAATATATAGACTGCTACAAATTGGATCGTAATATATAGAACATTTGTAACCAGTTAATATATAGAACAATTGTAGTGAAAATCCTTTTTTGGTGTAGATTTTTTTTTGTTGTTGTCCTAACTGAATGACACCAACTTGTAGTCAAAATATGATATTTCTGATGCCGCAGAAGGTTGGGTTTTTGAAAGACTTCAAGAATCTTTGAGAAAGCATAGAGATGATTTAAAGGAAGGACATTACGATCCATATGAAAATGATGAAATTGGAATGGAGAAAAGGATGGAAAGTGTTTCAAAATGTTAATTTATAGAGCTCCACATATATTGGAAATCCAATTTTTTTTAGGTAAAATGTATTTCAACATTTGTGATCATATTACTATTATTTTGATAGAGACGTTATTACTTTAGTTAATGTTATTGATTCATTTTATAGAAAATTTCCAAAAAAAATACGGAGAATTGAAAGAAGCTCATGGATCCACACACTGCTGGTAAAAAGTTTTTTTTTTTAAATCACAAAAAAATGGTGTGTTCTCTTATTCTTATTGAGTTTTAACTTGTCGTTTAAGTAATTTTTTATATTCATTTTGATATGAATAGGAAAAAGAGAAGAGGAAAACTTTGTCCCCAAAGGAAATATTTGTGGTCACAAGAGAAAGAAAAATCGCTCAAACAGACAAGGGTTTATTTCTTATCTTAAATCTTGGAGGTTAATCTATAAATTGAGTCTTTATCACATCGTCCAGGTTAAAGATTTTAACTCGGAAGGTCCATCTTTACAGTTAGTTCTAGAGGTTAATAGGTTTCTAGAGGTCTTTTTAGATGATCTTTCTTGTGTTTCTTCGAATAGGGAAATAGAGTATGATATGGATCTAATTTTGGACACTCGTCTAATTTCTATTCCTCCGGATAGAATGTCTCCGACTAATTTGAGAGAACTCAAGGAGCAACTTAGGGATCTTCTGGATAAGGGGTTTATTCATTCTAGTGTATCTTCTTGGGGTGAAATGGTGTTGCTTGTACACAAGAAGGATGGTTCCCTTCAGATGTGAATTAACTATAGGCAGTTAAACAAGGTAATAGTCAAGAAAAAGTATCCCCTCCCAAGGATAGATGGCCTGTTTGACCAGTTGCAAGGTGCCAAGTTCTTTTCTAAGATAGATCCTTTGTCAGGTTACCATCAACTAAAGATTAGGGAGGTGGATATCCCTAAGAATACTTTTTGCACTCGGTATGGGCACGTTGAGTTTTTGGTTATGTCATTTGGGTTGACTAATGCTCTGGCGGTGTTTGTGGATCTGATGAACATGGTTTTCCATCAGTATTTAGATCTCTTCAGTATTGTATTCATTGATGACATTCTACTTTATTTGAAGAGTGAGGTGGATTATGCTTTTCACTTATATATGGTGTTGCAGGCCTTAAAGGAATAGAAGTTGTATTCTAAGTTCTCCAAGTGTGAGTTTTAGTAGAATGTTGTAACTTTCTTGGGTCACATTATTTCTAGTGAAAGGATCAAGGTGGATCTGCAAAATGTTTTTGTGGTTAAAAGGTGGCCTAGACCCACAACTCCATCCGATATTCAGAGCTTTTTGTGTTTAGCTAGGTATTATAAGCGGTTTGTAGAAAGATTTTTGTCTATAGATTCTCCTTTGACTAAGTTAACTCAGAAGAAGCTCAAGTTTTCTTTGTTAGATGCTTGTGAATGTAGTTTTGAAAAGTTGAAGGATAAGTTAACTTTGGCTCCAATTCTGACTTTAGTAGAATGCAATGATGGGTTTGGGGTTTATTGCTATGCATCTTAGGTAGGTCTTGGTTGTGTGTTGATGCAGCATGGAAAGGTGATTGCCTATGCTTCCAGGCAGTTGAAGGTACATGAGAGGAATAATCCTACTCATGATTTGGATTGCTCGTGGTTGTGTTTTCTTTGAAAATATGCCAAGATTATCTGTATGGTTTTCATGGGGATATGTTTTTTGATCATAAGAGTCAACAATATGTGTTCACCCAGAAAGAGCTTAATCTCTGTAAGACCCCAATTTTCTGAACCGGAATGCTACACGGTGCTTATGACCCTAAAGGACCACAAGCTAACCCATGACTGATATCTGTACCTGTACACTGCATAATATACATGTAAAATGCGGAAAACATGAACAATAGGCCATAATTTTCAACTGAATAAAATATCTGACAAATCATAACATCCATATGGGGTAACAAATACCAAAAACAACTGAAGTTTGAAACAAATCTAAGTTAAATATGAAAGCCTCTAAATACTGTCTGAGTAAGGATTTGAAGGACCATGTCACCAGCTAACTCCGTAAACTGAAAGATGACCAAAGAAAATAAATAGAGTCAAATCATATCTTTCTCGAATGAAGAGGACTCACTGCAACTCTGTTTACTGAAATGCGACTGCTACTGCTTATCAGGAACTCGTGGCTCTGAACCTATGGTGTAACATAAAAGAAAGCACCATAGCGCAAATGCGTCAGTACAACTAAAAGTACTGAGTATACGAGTGAGGTAGACTATATGCAAAAGGGCTTACATGCATGAGCAGTGCCAACTGAATAACTAATATGAACGTGAGAGTGCAAACATGTATACATAGTAACTGAGATCGTGAATACGTGATATCTAGAGTTGTACACAAATACATGGTTTATTGATATCTAACATGACTAATACTGGGATTTCTGATAACATGGATGACTGTGTCTGACAGTCCTGAATCTGATGGAACTACCTCAATTCCGTACTGTAATTGAATTGACTATATCTGACAGTCCTGGTATACTGAATCTAAATAACTATCTGAGTTCTTTTACTGAGACTGAGACTGAAAATGTGGGAGGTAGTTATTTAATTGACATGCCCTAAATGCGCTATAATGGCTGAGCTGGAGTCTAATATGTGCCCTGATTAAAAGGGTGTCAATACCGCATCACTAGTAAGGACAAGCTGTGAGTGACCCATATCTGGTAGGTTACTCTAATGAGAACGGTGGGACCCAGGTCTGACAGGTCAAATCACCTCATCAATCCTAATATGACAAGTTAAGATGTATCAACCTACGCTAGCTACGTAGTTCTGGAACACAAGGATGACTACTAAGAATCACACCCTTATCTGGTAGGTGAGTTCACATCCTTGGGTTAAATCGGTGCTAACTTCTACTCCCATCTGACTAGATTGAACATGATTAACTGACTGTAGATGGACTGAGTAACTGACTTTTGTTGACTAATGGAATAGTACTATTATATGAGAATTAACTGAGATCATGAGATTTTTGAGATTTCCTGAGTCACATGACTGTCTGAATTCTATAGATCATGGCTTGACTGTGAGTATCGTGATAACATGACATGGCTCTAGGCACACAACTATATTTTTCGAGTACAAGTACCTACGGAACTCGATGTAAGGTAACTGACATACATGACTGACTTGATCATAAGAATAGAGTCCAAAATTCACAATATCATAAGTAGGGGATTTCATGTGGAGTCATAAAAAATAGAACATGGACTTGTCATTTAAGCACTATTAAGTCATAAAATCATGGATTGTATCATTCTTGGCATTTTATCAAACACCTTACATGCACAACTTTGGGCATAGGTGTACTTATCAATTTGACAATCTTAATCCATCAAAAATTCGTGGGTTTCAACTAACCTACTCACATGCTTCATGAAAAACACATCAAGATACAACCTTGAATACAATCAACAACCATCAATATCAATATAGTCATAACACAACAAGGAAATCACAATTAATAATTTAAAACATAATTCTTGAGCTCCATGGATGAAAGGGATCCGTGGATGAACACTACACATACCTTAGTGATTGAATCTTGAAAGATATCTAATGTTTTTGAAGGTTCTTGAAGGAATCCTTAGGCTTTCTCTTTATTTTTCTTGACTAGGGTTTAACCCTTTTTGGATAGAATGTTCTTGTTCTTGAGGAGATTATCTTGAGAGAAAACCCTAATCTTGTGGTTGAGAGTGTATGAGAGAGCATTTTGAGATGTTTAACTAAAGAGAATGGAAGATAATACGCTCCTTGAGGGTTATAAGTCGTGGGAAGTGAAGGAAAAACATCAAAATACCCTTACTAAACTGCTTCCCAGTTGCTGAAAATCTAAGGCTGACGACATTCGAGACAAGTTGTAAAGCTGGTGATAAGTCGTCACGAAATGTCGTCACAAAAGGGTGAAATCTTATTTTTCTGGTTATGGTTGACGACATTGGAGATAAGCTGTTACGGGCGTGATGAATTATCACAAAATGTTTTCACTGGGGGTGGAAATCTTTCCAGGGTTAACGACATTGGTGATAAGTCATCACGCTTGTGACAGCTTAACACGAATGTCGTCACTCAGTTTCCCAGCCTGACGTGCTGGAGTAAAATGTGTATAACTCCTTACTCTGATATCGGATTTAGGAGAAATTGGTATCATTGGAAATATAATTAAATTATCTATCTGTTGGTTGCTCATTAGCTCAGAATTAATAGTATAACGAGAGATATGATCGTTTGAAGTTGACTATACCAATATCCTTCTCAAGAATTCAATCGGTAAGGAAAAGTTTTGATTTGTATATTAACTAGGACACTTTTGAGGCCTTAATATGAATCAACCTTGATCATAACACTACCAAAGCACTAAAAAATTTATTACTCATAATTTTGAAGCATAATCCTAAAATGTTTGAACTTTTGGGGTATTACAATATCTCCCCCTTGGGAAAATTCATCATCAAATAGGACTGACTAAGCTGTGATTACTATTATACTTGCCTTACTTAAGGTATGAAACATCTGAAATATGTGGACATGACTGACCTGAATTATTAGCATAATATATCTGAACATACTGAACATGCATATTTGATGCATAACTGACAAGCTGAACTCATGCATATATGATGCATGATTACGTGACTGATCTGTTACATGTATGCATGACTGAATGCAATGATATTTAGTACCAAATTCATAAATGGAATCCTAAACATGAAACAAAATAAGCTCAAGGAGAACTATTACCTTGAGCTTGATTTTAATTGGCAGAGAAGAGGTGAGGATACTTGGTACACATATCTTATTCTGCTTCCCAAGTAGCTCCCTCAACGGACTGGTTTCTCCAAAGAACTTTGACTAGAGGGACTTCTTTATTCCTCAGTCTATGAGTCTGATAGTCTAAAATTTTGACCGAAATATCTTTATAACAGAGGTAGTTATGGATATCCATTCTCTGAGTAGGCACTACAACTGAAGGGTCACTTATGTACTTCTTGAGCAAAGAGACATGAAAGACTGGATGAACTGAAGCAAGATCTGGAGGTAATTTAAGCTCATAAGCTACCTTTCCCAAGCAACTGAGAATTCTGAAAGGACTGACATATCGGGGACTGAGTTTTCCCTTTTTGCCGAATTTCTTCACCCCCTTCATAGGATAGATCTTGAGATAGATAAAATCATCAACCTTGAATTCTAGATCCTTTCTATGAATGTCTGCATATGACTTCTATCATCTCTAAGAAGTCCGAAGTCTTTCTCTATTTAACTGAACCTTCTCTGAGGCATCAAACACTAAGTTAGGCCCTATGACTGAGGCCTCACTACTTCAAACCAACCGATTGGAGATCTGCACGTCCTACCATAGAGAGTTTCAAACGGAGCCATCTGAGTACTAGAATGATAGCTATTGTTGTATGCAAACTAAATCAAAGTCAAGTGGTTATCCAAACTTCCCTTGAAATCAATTGCATATGCCCTTATCATATCTTCTAGAGTCTGAATGGTCCTTTCTTCTTGACCATCTATCTGAGGATGAAAAGATATACTGAGATGAACTTGGGTACAAAAACCCTTTTAGAATGCTTTCCAGAAGTGAGAGGTGAAATCGGTACCTCTGTATGAGATAATAGATAGTTGAACACCGTGTAATCAAACCAACTCCCTGATGTAGAGTTTAGCGTAATCCTCGGCTGAATAAGAGGTATGGACTGGAAGGGAATGAGATGACTTGGTCATCCTATCTACAATGACCCAAACTGAATCATGCTGATGACGAGTTCGAGGCAAACCCGTCATGAAGTCCATGTTCACTTCTTCCCATTTCCAAGTAGGAATAGTGAACTCCTGTATGGAACCACTAGGCTTATGATGCTCTATATTAACCTACTGAAATGTAGAGCACATAGCCACAAAAACTACAATATCTCTCTTCATCCCACTCTACCAATAGATCAACCACAAGTCACGGTACATCTTCGCGGCCCCTGGATGAATAGAGTATCATGCACCATGTGCCTCTGCAAGAACCTGCTGTGTCAAGTCATCCCCATCAGGAACACTGAGACAACCTTGACAACGAAGGATAACTTCTCCCCCTTAGGAGAAAACCTCAACCTGCTGATCTCTAATTAACTCTTTTATCTTGACAAGGGTAGGATCCCTATCTTACTTTTATTTTACCTTGAAAACTAGAGACGATTCTGAACTACTTTGAATGCATACACCACCCTCTGAAGAATAAACTAAGCGAACATCTAGTATGGCAAGATAATGGATATATCCTGAGCTATCTTCTTTTTTCTATCCTCAACGTGAGAATGGTGGGACCCTGGTCTGATAGGTCAAATCACCTCATCAACCCAAATCTGACAGGTTAAGATGTCTCAACCTACACTATCTACATAGTTCTGGAACACAATGATGACTGCTAAGAATCACAACCTTATTTAAAGGTGAGTTCCCATCCTTGGGTTTGTTCGATGCTAACATCTACACCCATATGATGAGATTGAACATGATTAACTGGCTGTACATGGACTGAGTAACTGACATCTATTGACTGATGAAATAGTACTATTATCTGAGAATTAACTGAGATCATGAGATTTATGAGATTTGCTGAGTCACATGACTGTCTGAATTCTATAGATCATGGATTGACTGAGAGTATCGTTATAACATGACATGGATCTAGGCACATATCTAAATTTTAAGGTACAAGTACCCCCAGGACTCGATTGAAGGAAACTGACACACATGTCTGACTTGATCATAAGAATAGAGTCCACAATTCACAATATCATAAGTAGAAGATTTCATACTATACTTGGTTCTCAACATCTTATACATGGAAGGGGATGCGCACAATATGTATATACTCACATTGCTTCAATATCATGCTCATTCCATATCACAACAATAACACACAACAATATCGTGGAGTTCATGTGGAGTCATAAAAAATAGAACATGTGCTAGTCATTTAAGCACTATTAAGTCATAAAAACATAGATTCTATGATTCTTCGCATTTTATCAAACACCTTACATGCACAACTTTGGGCATAGGTGTACTTATCAATTTGACAATCTTAATCCATCCAAAATTCATGGATTTCAACTAACCTACTTACATGCTTCATGAAAAACTCATCAAGATACAACCTTGAATCCAAACAACAATCATTAACATGAATATAGTCATACCACAATAAGGAAATCACAATTTATAATGTAAAACATGATTCTTGAGCTCCATGGATGAAAGAGATCAATGGATGAACACTGCGCATACCTTAGTGATTGAATCTTTAAAAAAATCTAATGTTTCTAAAGGTTCTTGAAGAAATCCTTAGGCTTTCTCTTGATTTTTATTGACCAGGGTTTAAACCCTTTAGGAGAGAATGTTCTTGTTCTTGAGGAGAAAATCTTGAGAGGAAACCCTAATCTTGTGGTTGAGAGTGTATAAGAGAGCTTTTTGAGAAATTTAACTAAAGAGTATAGAAGATAATACACTCCTTGAGAGTTATAAGTCGTGGGAAGTGAAGAAAAAAAACCAAAATACCCTTACTAAACCGCTTCCTAGTTTTTGAAAATCTAAGGCATTTGTGACAAGTCGTCAAGCTGGTGATAAGTCATCAAGAAATGTTGTCACAAAAGGGTGAAATCTTGATTTTCTGGTAAAGGTTGACGACATTGGTGATAAGCCGTCATGGGATGACTTATCACAAAATATCATCACCGGGGGTGGAAATCTTCCTAGGGCTGACGACATTGGTGATAAGTTGTCACACTTGTGATAGCTTATCACCAATGTCGTCACTCAGTTTCCCAGCCTGATATGCTGGAGTAAAATGGGCATAACTCCTTGCTCCAAAATTGGATTTAGGAGAAATTGGTATCGTTGGAAATTTAATTCAATTATCTATCTTTTTGTGGGTAATGAGGTGAAAAATTCATAGCATAACGAGAGATATGATAGTTTGAAGTTGACTATACTAATATCCTTCTCAAGAATTCAATCGGTAAGGAAATGTTTGATTCGTCTATTAACTAGGACACTTTTGAGACCTTAATATGAATCAAATTTGATTATAAAACTACCAAAGAACTTAAAAATTTATTACTTATGAGTTTGAAGCATGATCCTAAAATGTCTAAACTTATGGGGTATTACAATATCTCCCCCTTGGCAACATTCATCCTCGAAAATGACTGACTAAGATGAGATTACTAATGTACTGACCTTACTTAAGAGATGCAACATCTAAATTATGATGATATGACTAACCTAAATGATAAGCTAAATATATTTGAACATACTGAACATGCATATCTAATGCATAACTGACAAGCTGAACTCATGAATATCTGATGAATGATTATGTGACTAAACCGTTACATGTATGCATGACCAAATGCAATGATATTTAGTACCAAATTCATAAATGAAATCCTGAACATGAAACTAAATAAGCTTAATGATAACTATTACCTTGAGCTTGATCTGAATTGGCGGATAAGAGGTGAGGATACTTGGTATGCATATCTGTTTCTGCTTCCCAAGTAGCTCCCTCAACGGAATAGTTTTGCCAAATAACTTTGACTAAAGGTACTTCTTTGTTCCTTAGTCTACAAGTCTTATAGTCTAGAATGTCGACCGAAATCTCTTTATAAGAGAGGTTGTGCTGGATTTCCATGCTCTGAGTAGGGACTCCAACTAAAGGATCACCTATGCACTTCTTGAGAAAAAAGACATGGAAGATTGGGTTAACTGAAGCTAGATATAGAGGCAACTCAAGCTCATAATCTACCTTTCCCAAGCGACTGAGAATTTTGAAAGGACCGACATATCGGTGACTGAGATTTCCCTTCTTGCCTAATCTCTTCACCCCTTCATAGAAGAGAATTGAGATAGACAAAATTATCAACCTTGAATTCTAGATCTTTTCTACGAACGTCTGTATAAGACTTTTGTTGTCTCTGAGCAGCCCAAAGTCTTTATATGATTAACTGAACCTTCTTTAAGGCATCCAACACTAAGTCAAGCCCTATGACTGACGCCTCACTAACTTCGAACCAACTGATTGGAGATCTACACCTCCTACCATAGAGAGCTTCGAACAAAGCCATCTAAATAATAGAATGATAGTTATTGTTGTATGCAAACTCAATCAAATGCAAGTGGTCATCCCAACTTCCCTCGAAATCAATTGCACACGCCCTTATTATATCTTCTAGAGTCTGAATGGTCCTTTCTACTTCACCATCTGTCTGATGATGAAAAGCTGTACTGATATGAACTTGGGAACCAAAACCCTTTTAGAATGCTTTCCAAAAGTAAGAGGTGAACTGGGTACCTCTGTCTGAGATAATAGATTGTGGAATACCGTGTAATCTAACCAACTCCCTGATGTATAATTTGGCATAATCCTCGGTTGAATACGAGGTATGGAATGGAAGGGAATAAGCTGACTAGGTTATCCTATCTACAATGACCCAAACTGAATCGTGCTGATGATGAGTTTGAGAAAAACCCATCATGAAGTTCATGTTTACTTTTTCCCACCTCCAAGTAGGACTATTAAACTCCTGCATGGAACCACTAGTCTTCTGATGCTATATCTTAACCTGCTCACATATAGAGCACATAGCCAAAAAAGCTGTAACATCTCTCTTCATCCCATTCTACCAATAGATCTCCTGTAAGTCACGATACTTCTTAGTGGACCCTGGATAAATAGAGTATCACTTAACATGTACCTCTACAAGAACCCACTGCCTTAAGACATCCACATCTGTAACACAGAGACGACCCTGACAAAGAAGGACACCATCTCCCCCTTGGGAGAAAACCTCAACCTTCTAATCTCTGATTGACTCTTTTAGCTTGACAAGGCTTAGATCCCTATCTTGCTTTTCTTTCACCTAAGAAACTAGAGATGATTCTGAACTACTCTGAAAATATACACCACCCTCTGATGAATCAACTAAGCGAACACCTAGTCTGGCAAGCTGATGGATTTCTTGAGCTATCTTCCATTTTGTATCCTCAACGTGAGAAACATTACCCTTGGAGAGTCTACTAAGAGCGTCTGCCACAATGTTGGCCTTGCCCGGAAGGTAAAGGACACTCATATCATAATCCTTCAAGAGCTCTAACCTCCTTCTCAGATGAAGATTGAGATCTTTCTAGGAAAGAACATACTGATGAATCTTATGATTTTTGAAGACATCTACATAAACTCCGTATAGATAATGCCTCTAAACCTTCTAGGAAAATACTACGGCTACTAACTTAAGATCATGAGTAGGATAATTCTTCTCATGAGGTTTTAACTGTCTGGAGGCATAGTCTATGACCTTATCATGCTGCATGAGTACACAACCTAGACCTACTCTAGATGCATCAAAATACATTACGAACCCATCTGAACCATCTTGAAGAGCTAACACTGGAGATGAGGTAAGTTGAGTCTTCAACTCCTGAAAACTCTTCTCCTAAGAATCTGACAACTGAAACTTGACCTTCTTTTGAGTCAATCTGGACAAAGGGGATGCAATAGAAGAAAATCCCTCAAAAAATTATCTGTAATAGCCAGCCAAACATAAGAAACTATTGATATCTGATGGAGAGATAGGGAGAGGTCAATTTCTTACCTCTTTGGTCTTCTGAGGATCTACACTAATGCCATTGCCGTAAATAATATAGCCAAGGAATGCTATTGACCTTAGAAAAAACTCGCACTTATTGAATTTGGTGAACAACTGGTGATCTCTGAGGGTATGAAGAACAATTCTGAGATGGTCTGCATGATTGCGCTTTGTGCGAGAATAGACCAGGATATCATCTATGAAGACTATGATGAATATGTCCAAGTACTGCTTGAACACACGGTTTATCAAGTCCATGAAAGCTTTTAGGGCATTAGTAAGGCCAAAGGACATCACTAGAAACTCAAAGTGACCATACCGAGTATGAAAAACTATCTTTCGGATGTCACATTCTCTAACTCTGAGCTGATGATAGCCTGATCTGATGTCTATCTTGGAGAAATAATAGACACCCAGAAAATGGTCAAATAAGTCATCTATCCTAGGAAGAGGATACTTGTTCTTGACCACGACTTTATTGAGCTTACGATAATCAATGCACATTCGGAGAGAACCGTCTTTCTTACGCATGAATAAGACTGGTGCGCTCCATGGGGAAATACTGGGTCTAATGAATCCCTTATCTAAGATATTCTTCAACTATTCTTTCATTTTTCTGAGTTCTGCTTGTGCTATTCTGTATGGCAGAATAGAAATAGGCTGAGTATCTGAAATAAGGTCAATGCCGAAGTCTATTTCCCTTTCGGGAAGAATGCCTAGAAGATCTTAAGGAAATATATCTGAATACTCATTTACAACTGCGACTGATTTGAGACTGGGAGATTCTAAACCAGAGTATTTAATATGAATGAGATGATAAACACATCCCTTAGATATCATTTTCCTTGCCCAAAGGTAGGAAACAAGTTGACCCTTGAAAGATGAAGTATTACCTTCCACTATAGGATGGACTCATTCAGGAACTAAAACTGAACTATCATGTTTCTGTAGTTGACTGTGGCATAATAGAAATGAAGCCAATCCATGTCGAGAAAGACATCAAAATTAGTTATCTCTAACTCGACTAAATCTTCTGACGTGGCTTTCTGAAATATCATAACTGTGTAGTTCTTGTATACCCTCCGAGCTATGATGGTTTTACCTACTGGGGTAGAGACTAAAAAAGGCTCTGCTAAAATTTCAGGACTGCTTCAAAAATTGTTTGCTATATAAGGAGTAACAAAAGACAAGGATGCACCTGGATCTAGCAAAGCATAAACATGAACATAGAAAATCTGCAACGTACCAACAACGACATTAGGAGAATTTTCCTGATTCTTTTACATCTGAAGAGCATAGAGTTTGTTTGGGAGTTGACCACTAGTAGCACTGGGAGTGGCACCCTTCTGATTTGGGCGACCGGACTAGGCTGTGGAATGATTCTGCTGACCCTACAGACCTAACTGTAGACACTCTCTAACCCTATGGCCTGGCTTGCCAGAATCAAAACAAACATCGCTACCAGCTCTACAGGTACCCTTGTGGTTCTTACCATAAGTATGACATAAGGGGTTAGTTCGAGCACTGCTGACACTGCCCTGAGACTTGGATCCTGGTGCTCGATGTCGGTTGCCATCTTTGAATTTCGGCACAGGGGAACTGGCGGAAAAAGGAGATGGAATTGCTGGCCTAGGATGAAACTGTGAACGGTTTCCTCCGTCTGATTTGGGTTGAGAAAAACTGAAACTTCCTGACCTTGCTCTCTTATTCTGCCTCTCCCTAGTCCTAATCTTCTTCTCTTCTATTTGTTGATCATGGGTCATGATCCTGGCTAAAGTCATATCATTATTCTACATTGCCTACCTACACTCATTTACCATACTATCATTCACCCCTGACACGAACTTGCTCATCTTAGCCCTGTTGTCTGCAACCACATGAGGGGCATATCTGGCTAATAGGGTAAATCTGAGAGAGTACTTTTTAACCATCATATTTCCCTGCTTGAGTTTGATGAACTTTAGAACTTTTGCCTCCCTCAGATCTTGGGGAAAGAATCTATTTAAGAAAGTCGTGACAAATTCCTTCCATTCTATAGGACCTTTAACCTCTAACCTCTTAGACTTTTACTATTTCTACCAAGTGTGTGCAATATCCTATAATTGGTATGAGGCAAACTCAGCACTCTGACAAGAAGTAAAGACCATGATATCTATGACCTTCTGGACTTGGTCAATCAATTCCTGTGGGTGTTCATCAAACTTAGACCCAAAGAAAGATGGAGGGTTCATTAGGGTTAAGTCCCAAATCCTAGCTATGGATGAGTTGGCCGCTGGATTGGCCGGAATAGATAGTAGCTGTTCATTTTGGGAAGCCACATACTGAGAAAGTATGGTGACCATGACCCTAAACTCCTCATGAGAAACATGTTCTCCCAAAGGATCTTCGGGCTGAGGAGCTGGCTAGTTTCTTCTCTTTGGAGGTATGTTCTAAAATAAGAGAAGAACGAACTAGACTGAGAGTTTAACTTGAGATCATGATCACTAGAACGACCTGAATACTGAAAGAAGGGAACTGTTCATAAAACATCTTATAGCCTCCTTCGCATAAATATGGCACGCAACACACCCATGTACAAGAATCTAATAGATGCGGCTTTCAGACTTCCTAGGACTCTATTGAACCTTAGGCACTGATACCAAGTTAGTAACACCCCAATTTTCTAAATCGGAATGCTACACGGTGCTTATGACCCCGAAGGACCATAAGCTAACCTATGACTGATATCTGTACCTGTACACTGTATAATATAAATGTAAAATGCAGAAATCATGAACAATAGGCCATAAGGTTCAACTAAATAAAATATCTTTCAAATCATAACATACATATGGGGTAACAAATACCCAAAACAACTGAAGTCTGAAATAAATCTGAGCTAAATTTGAAAGCCTCAAAATATTATCTGAGTAAGGAGTTGAAGGAATATGTCTCCAACTAACTCCATAAATTGAAAGATAACCGAAGAAACTAAATGAAGTCAAATCATATCATCCTCAAATGAAGAGGACTAACTACAACTCTGTATATTGAAATACAACTGCTACTGCTGATCTGGAACTCGTGGCATTGAACCTATAGTGTAACATAAAAGAAAGAACCATAACGCAAATGCATCAGTACAATAGAAATTACTGAGTATACGAGTGCGGTAGGCTATATGCAAAAAAGGCTTACATGCATGAGCAGTGCTATCTAAATGACTAATATGAACATGAGAGTGCAAACATGCATACATCGTAACTAAGATCATGAATACGTGATATCTAGATCTGTACATAAATACATGGTTTATTCATATCTAACATGACTAATACTGGGATTTTTTATAACATAGATGACTGTTTCTGACAGTCCTTAATCTGATGGAACTACCTGAGTTCCGTATTGCAATTGAATTTACTATATCTGGCAGTCCTGGTATATTGAAATCTGAAGAACTATCTGAGTTCTTTTACTAAGACTGAGACTGAAACTGTGGGAGGTAGTTGTTTAACTGACAGATTAAGATGTCTCAACCTACGCTGGCTAAGAAGTTGTGGAACACAAGGATGCCTGCTAAGAATCACACCCTTATTTTGCAGGTGAGTTCCCATCCTTGGGTTCAATCGGTGCTAACTTTTACTCCCATCTGAAGAGATTGAACATGATTAACTGACTGTACATGGACTGAGTAACTGACTTCTGTTGACTGACAAAATAGGCACTATTATCTGAGAAATAACTTAGATCATGAGATTTCTGAGATTTTTTGAGTTACATGACTGTCTGAGTTCTATAGATCATGGCTTAACTAAGAGTATCAGGATAACATGACATGGATCTAGGCACACAACTATATTTTTTGGGTACAAGTATCCCTAGGACGCGATTGAAGAAAACTGACACACAAAACTGACTTGATCATAACAATAGAGTCCACAATTCACAATGTCATAAATAGGGGATTTTGTACTAAACTTGGTTCTCAACATCTTACACATGGAAGGAGATGTGCACAACATTTATATACTTGCGTTTCTTCAATATCATGCTCATTCCATATCACAACAATAATGCACAACAATAACGTGGAGTTCATGTGGTGTCATAAAGAATAGAACTTGGACTTGTCATTTAAGGACTATTAATTCATAAAAACATGGATTCTATCATTCTTGGAATTTTATCAAACACCTTACATGCACAACTTTAGGCATAGGTGTACTTATCAATTTTACAATCTTAATCCATCCAAAATTCATGGGTTTCAAATAACCTACTCATATGCTTCATGAAAAACACATCAAGATACAACCTTGAATCTAAACAACAATCATCAACATGAATATAGTCTTAACACAATGAGAAAATCAAAATTTATAATTTAAAATATGATCCTTGAGCTCCATGGATTAAAGGGATCCATGGATGAACACTATGCATACCTTAGTGATTCAATCTTGAAAGAGATCTAATGTTTCTGAAGGTTCTTGAAGAAATCCTTAGGTTTGCTCTTAATTTTTCTTTACTAGGATTTAACCCTTTTGGGAGAGAATGTTCTTGTTCTTGAGGAGATGATCTTGAGAGAAAACCCTAATCTTGTGGTTGAGAGTGTATGAGAGAGCTTTTTGAGATATTTACCTAAAGAGAATGGAAGATAATATGCTCCTTGAGGGTTATAAGTCATGGGAAGTGAATTAAAATGACCAAAATACCCTTACTAAACCGCTTCCCAGTTATTGAAAATCTAACTATGACGACATTCATGAAAAGTCACCAAGCTGGTGATAACTCATCACGAAATGTCGTCACAAAAGGATGAAATCTTGATTTTCTGGTTAAGGTTGATGACATTGGTGATAAGCCATCACGTGTATGATGACTTATCACAAAATGTCGTCACTGGGGGTGGAAATATTCCCAGGGCTGACAACATTGGTGATAAGTCGTCACGCTTGTGATAGCTTATCATGAATATCATCACTCAGTTTCCCAGCCTGACATGCTGGAGTAAAATGGGCATAACTCCTTGCTACAGTATCAGATTTAGGTAAAATTGATATCGTTGGAAATCTAATTCAATTATTTATATGTTGGTTGGTCATGAACTCATAAATTCATATCATAACAAGAGATATGCTCATTTTAAGTTGACTATACCAATATCTTTCTCAAGAATTCAATTAGTAAGGAAATATTTTGATTCGTCTATTAAATAGGACACTTTTGAGGCCTTAATATGAATCAACATCGATCATAACACTACCATAGAACTAAAAAATTATTACTCATGATTTCAAATCATGATCCTTAAATGTATGAACTTTTAGGGTATTATAATCTCACGTAGAGGAGATGGATTGAGATTCTCAAGGATTATGATATGTATCTTCTCTATCACCTAGGTAAGGATAATGTGGCTACTGATTCTCTTAGTAGGTTATCCATAGGGTGTATGGCTCATGTCGAGGAAGGAAAATAGGAATTGGTGAAGGATATTCATCGCTTGGCTAATCTTGGAGTTTGCCTCTCGGACTCTAAGGATGGTGGTGTAGTTGTGAAAAAAATGGTTCAATCATATTTTGGTATGGATATTAAGTAGAATTAAGTTCTAAATCCTATACTATTGAAAATCAATATTGATATTGGTGGGCAAAATATAGTGGTGTTTGAGATCAGTGGTGATGGTACTTTAAGGTACTAAGGGAGGTTGTGTGTTCCTAATGTCGATGAGTTGCGACAAAGGATTTTGGTTCTGGTACATGAGTAATGCTATGTTGTTAATCCCATCTCAACTAATATGTATCATGATTTCAAGAAGATCTATTGGTAGAATGACATGAAGAGGGATGTGGCTAATTTTGTCGCCAAGTGCATGGTGTGTCAACAAGTCAAGGTTGAGCACATGAGGCTATGAGGGTTGTATCAATAAATTGATTTACTAGAATGGAACTGTGAAGTGATCTATATGGACTATGTTATCGGTCTTCCTCAGTCTTAGAATCAATATGATTAGATTTGGGTCATCATGGATAGGATGACTAAGTTTGTGCACTTGTTTCCAGTGCGAACTACCTTCTTGGTATAGTATTATGCTAATTTGCACCTCCAGGAGATTGTTTAGCTGCATAGGGTACCTGTTTTGATAATTTTTGATCATGGCAAGCAACTTACATCTCACTTCTGGCAGTCTTTTTAGAGAGGTTTAGGGGCCAAGGTGAGTCTGAGTACTGTTTTCCATCCACAAATGGATAGGCAAGCAGAGAGAACTATTCGTACATTGGAGGATATGCTTCGGGCTAGTGTGATTGATTATGATTATAATTTGGTTGATCATCTACCTTTTGTGGAGTTTTCTTACAATAATAGTTATCATTCTAGTATTGGTATGGACCTTTTTGAGGCATTTTATGGTAGGAGGTGTAGATCTCCTATTGGTTGGTTTAATCTTGGTGAGGCGGATATGTTTGGTCCCGATTTAATTTACCAAGCTATGGAGAAGATGAAGGTGATTCGGGATAGGCTGAAGGATGCCCAAAGTCACCAAAAGTGCTTTGCGGATGTTACACATAGAGTCTTGTAATTTAAGGTTGGGGACAAGGTTTTCCTCAAAGTATCTCCTATGAAGGAAGTAATGTGGTTTGGGAAAAAGGGGAAGCTCAGTCCCCAGTATGTGGGTCCTTATGAGATTTTTTGGAGATTTATTAATGCTGCTAATGAGCTGGATTTGCCTTCTCACTTGATCTTGGTTCATCCAATCTTTCATGTTTCCATGATGAGGTTTTGCATTGGTGATCCTTCTTCGATTGTTCCTTTGGAAGAGTTGGGTCTCACGGATTCATTGTCTTATGAAGATATCCCAATTGGTGTCTTGGATAGCCAGGTTCATTGGTTACGGACTAAGGATGTGGCTTCGGTTAAGGTTTTTTTGGAGAAAACAAAGGGTGGAAGAATCTACATGGGAAGTGAAGGAGGACATGAAGTCCAAATATCCACATTTGTTTTATGCTCCTGGGATTCATGATGAAGGTATGTGTCTTCAACATATATTTATTTTTAGAGTTTGTTAAAGGAAAGGTTAATATCTTTACCTCTTTGTTTTCAAACTTTTTTAAAGATTGGGAATATATTTTACAATGCAAATGACTAGTGTGTGTGGTTACCTCTACCTTGTCAGTCATTCAGGGTTAAATTTTCTCAATAGGAGAGACAATAACACCTTGGGTTTTGACCTTAGAAAATTTCCGAGAATTCTGGTCTTTAAACCCAATACGACTCGAGTGTACAAGACTTATGTTCACGTATGGATGGTATGGTCCAGTCATATACTGACCAGCGATTATTGGTCGGATAGATTTTGGTTATTGGAATAGATACGACTTAGGGGTACGAGACATATTGGTGGTCATGGATCATTTGGTTCCTTAACTTAATCTTAGACTTTTTTACTTAGGTTGGATCCAAATACGAGTGGTTCATCATGAGCCATAAGCCAGGGTAAGAGTTTTACCCAGGACTTGTATGGTGGAACGTGTCAAAATCTTTCTTGGGTTTAAATCTACCATAGGTATGGATGAAGGGTACAAATTGTATGCTGTCAATATGACTTGGTTGGATGAGTCATATACTAGAAAGTGTTGGATCCTAGGGTTGAGGACATGATACCAGTAGAGGATACCAATAGTTTTAGAGGGTACGACTCATGTAGGTCAGTCATACCCATGTGATGGGATTTTTGTGCAACTTATATGGGGGTATTTTGGTTATTTCCACACTTATCCTAATAATTCCCCATGACTTATAACCTACTTGTAAGGTTAGTTTACCCTATGATTCTATTCATTAACACTTGGAAACTTTTCTAAAACACTCCATAATTCTCTCAAGAGCTTTTGGGGAAGGGAAGCTAGGGTTTCAAGTAAAGGATCAATTTAGGGCTTGTCTTGGCGATTTACTTCCTTCATCACTTGGTTTAAGGCATGTTCTGTTCCCTCATTGTTATTCAAACTAAAGGCATGGTTTTTATAAATATTTTCCTAATTTCATTGATTTTATGATTTTTGTTTTCAAATATGATTTGGTGGTTTTACTATTAAATGGTTGGTTATGGTTTCCTATGGTTTTAATTATGATTTTATATGCATTAATTGTGGTTTTGGATAATTGGATTACATGGGAATGGTTTAATTATAATTGGAATTGGTTTTGGTCATTATTCCCCCAATATGTTTGACAAAATGCTTAGAAAGATGTGTTCATTGTTTTAACTACTTTTACTGGAACTCTTTCTTGTTTTAAAACTTAGTAAAGGAAATATGCATGGTTTAAATGGTTTGGAAAGTAAAATATCTAAATGGTTATGCTTTAGTGGTGTATGGCATCCTCCAAGTGGTTTAACAGGGTAAATAGAAGGGCACTAGAAAGTCCCCCTTAAGCCTCTACATGGTTAGCTATAGATAACACTTGCAAGTATGGATTGGTGTGACGATACCAATGTTAATGTACTTGGTTAATAAATGGATAATGCTTTGGATATTTAGAAATTTGTCTTAATTGGGCAATAATTGTGGGATGTGTAGCAAAGCCGTAGAAGGTGGACAAAATCTGGAAACTTATATTTGCCGATATGAGGTTGGTCTTTGTGAATGCGTGCATGGTGTCACACTATATTTGGGGGATATACTAGTCATCCCAAGGCTTTCTTCCCTAGTCGTGTGGCTATACGCACTGGGACACTTTCAGCAGAGGGAGCTGAACCTATATAGCTCGTGGGTAGTTTAGGACGGCAAAGCTACACAGCCTAGGTAAAGGTTTTAAAGGCATGCTAAACCCGATCCCTTTTCCTGTCATAGTTATATATATATGTATGGTTAGTGCATATGTTTGGTTTTACTTCGTTTAATAAATGGTATTATCTTATCCATACCCTGAAATCATGCTAGCAGTCACTCGCTAACCCCATTTATTGGCGGTTGTATACCCACGCTATGCAGGAACCGACCGTTCTACTTTTCCTTCATACTGATTGACTTGGGGATCAACATTTGGACTGAAGTGGTGAGTTTCCATCCTTTTGAAATGCTCCATTTAATGTTATGGATATTTCTAGACACTTTGATTTTATTTTGGATATTGGTTTTGGCTATGGTTGGGGGCATGTCCCAATCGAATTTCATTACTCTTTATGTTAGAGGCTTTGTGGTACTTTTATGGGTTGGAATGGGTGGTATTAGTATAGGTTTCAGCCTTATCATTTGTATCGGTATTGAGCATGATATCATCGGACATAATTTGTCATTGTTCCATCATATTTCATTTTTGGATTTATTGTATTATGTTTTTGTACTTCCTTGGTTATGGCCTGGTTTATGACCCTTGTTTTGATATGGTTTTGTATGGTTAGATTATTGGTATGGGATGGTTGGACTAAATTGGGTCGGTCACGATTGTGATCTATTCCCAGAGTCATTATGTGAGTTGTTATACTATCTTGTTACATGCTGTAAATTCAGCCAACTCAAGGCAGGCGGCTGGAGGTTGGGTTGGGTAGGGGGTGGTCTCAGCTCCTAGTCAAAATTGCGACTTTCAGTATGAGTAGGCCACAGGGAAAGTCATGTCACCAATTCATTAGTCAGAGGACACGATCCGCACACACAATCAATTATACATGGGTCTATAACTACATTTCCAAACATTAAATTAGGCATGGAACTCCTATCACATGCTCGCATATTCAATAGGGAATGAAACTCAAATCACATGATCACACATTTAGTTGGTCATAGAACTCTAATCACATGATCACACATTTAATTGGGCATATAGCTCTAATGATATTCTCACACATTCATAGGGCATGGAACTCTAATCACATGCTCACACATTCAGTTGAGCATGGAACTCTAATCACATACTCACATATTAAGCAAGGGACTACAACCTCAAGTCATTTTGTAAGGAGAGGTATTTTAACTCCAGGATATCACTTTAAGAAAGGGACTCCAACCACAAGCCATTAGAGAAGTAGACAAGGGATTTTAACCATAAGTCACTATACGGGGGACTTTAACCACAAGTCATTAGACGAGGGACTTTAACCACAAGTTATTAGACGAGGCACTTTAACCACAAGTCATTTTATTAACATCCTTAGTCAAAATTTGAAATATTAACCCATTAGTTCATGCATTAACATCCATACAATTCATTTCTATATTTAAGGACTTGAACCCATTTAGGTAATTCTAGCCACCAAGGCTACATATCAACATCATAGACAACCACATGGTCTTTCCCAAACCAATTACCTAGTAATAATATGGATAGGCCCATTGCCATAGTTCACAACATGATACAAGATCATTTATGGTCATCAAAACCTCTGCAAACCAATCATTCCTCATTACTATTCTTACACACACCTTTCATTCAAACACAATTCGAGTTCATGTTTTAGGGACCATGAACTATTTAACCAACCAACTATCATGGAAATCCCGTTAATCTTTGAATGGATAACAAGGCTTCTAGAAAAAAATCACCAAGAGTTAACATTCATTAATAACACCTTACCTCATTCATTTCTACTAGACCAATACCATAGATATATATTTGTCCTTCACACAACCATTTAACTATTAATAACTTTAATAGACTAAATTACCTAATTGAATTCATCATTCAATTTAATTTATGGTCAATAATAACCATAAAACTATTCATTAGCAAGCTTGCAACACATTCTCACCATATTTTAGTTCAATTACACTATTCAAATTCAATTTTGTTATTTGGAACTTTAATCCCTTATTATCCATCTACCAGTAAGGTCATCAATTATACCATACATGGATAACAATTCCTTAATAATATCATTTAAAAATCATTCATTATTATTGGTCCTTTGCCCTCTTTCAAAACATCACCAACATGTGACTAGACAATTCACTTAGATATTTTCATAAACACCTTATATGCATACATTTAACAAGGCTATTTTAATGGTAGAAATCATCAAGATCAAGGTTACTCAAGATCCTCATGTTAAAACACATACAATAAGCACCCACATATGCAAAATCATCCTCAATAACATGTATAAACACAAGTCTAAGCAAGAAAAAACATTATTCATCATCAGGCAATAAAACCCCTTTCATTTGATTTCAAAATCACCCTGTACACTCACTAATACAGGTGTAAAATACATGGTTTTAATGTTATTTAACAAGGGGAAGGGTTACATGAATTAAACAAGATGATCCACCAAGAACTTGACTCTTATTTATCTTCTATATGAGCACCCTTCAAACCCTCGCCTCTAATTTTGCTTCAAGAAACTTTGAGAGTGTTTGTGAGATACTTTAGGATTTTGATCCCCCTAAAAATGTTATCAAGGTGGAGATATACACTTATATAGTAAATGGACTTAGGGTTTATAGTGTAGGAAATGACCACAAGGCATTTAGTTAAGATCTAGAAAATTGACCCATCTATGGGTACGACTTACCATATGACTCACTAAGTGATCCGTACCCTAGGGTATGAGTGGTACCCTAACTTATTCCCTAGGCTTCTCCTAGGTTACGCACACTATTAAGGGTACGACCATATACCCTTGAGTCATAACCAAAGTGTATGACTCACCCCTAACTCGTATGCTTCATTCGTAACAAAAATAGTCCACTCCAAGCTATGAATTCACTCCATAAGACTCACCTACGTATGACTTATATATGTAGGTTATGATTAATAAGGGGTCACTAGTATAGGGGGGAAATTCTACCCTCCTAGGCTACTCAAGGGACAAGAAAAGAGGGGAGAGTAGATATGACCCATATTCAAGGGGTACGAGTGGCCTGTCCAATTGTATCTTGGACAACATGCTAAAAAACCAAAAGTTTTTGCATGTCCAAGATCTTAGGTGTTTCAATATATTGATGGGTGGTATCCCAAGGGTTGAAGGAACAACTACCATAGGTTGATCTTTATATTATGGGTGGTATCCCAAGAGTGAAAGGAAAGTCTAGCATGGATAGATCCCAACTTATGTAATTATGAGAACCATATTACAAGAGTTAAAATCCCTAGAATGGGTAATCCTCTTTTACCACTGATAATCTTATCATTTGTATCACATGCCTTACATTTTAATAATATAAACAAGAGTAAATCAAAGTAAAGAATTTAATGTACATAACTCTACAATTATAAGTAGAGGTAGTCTTCTATCATTATTTATATAGTTGTATTTGATTTCATTTGCATCTTTTTAACATATGGTTACTTTATGCCTTACATATTTAGTACATTCTTTCATACTGATGTCCCTTATGGGTGACACTATGTTTTATATTTCAGGTATAGGTATTCTAGAGAATGATCTCTCTAAAAGAAGCATAAAATACTCAGCGGCTTTTGGTGAGCTCCATATTGATTCGAGGCTTTGTCGAATATTTATCATGTGTTTGATATTACATTATAGTTAAGTGTATGGAGGGGTCCCATTCAGACCTAAGCTTCAATTGTATATATTTTATAGGTTTTGTAGACTGTTGTAAAGTAAAGTGAAGTTGTATCTTATTCTCAAGTAATAAAGGACCCAACTTCCAAGTCATGTATATCTATTATTGCCCTATTTATGATGGTCTTTTATCAAGGAGTCTTACTTATACTTGTAAAAGCCTTATATTATTAGAGTTTTATGCACAATAATCAAAAGGTAGTTACACTTATATAGTGAAGGAACTTAGGGTTTAGGGTATAGGAAATGACCAAAAGGCCCTAAGTTAAAATCTAAAAAATGAACCCGTGCATGGGTATGAATCACCTTATGAACCATTCCCTAGGGTATGAGTGGTACCCTAACTCTTACCCTAGGATTCTCTTAGGTCACCTACACTGGCTAGGGTACGACCACACACCTTTGAGTAATATCCAAAGGGTACGACTCATGCCCTAACTCATACCAAAAACAGTCCACTCAAGTTAGGACTTCACTCTATACGATCACCCTGTATGAATTATATACTTAATGTATGATTAGGGGGTGGCCATGTCGTATTGAGAATTGAATTCTATCCTCCTAGGCTACTCAGTTACAAGATGAGAGAGAGGAATGGGTATGACTCATGTCCAAAGTGTATGAGTGTATTTCCCACCTGTATCTTGGACAACATGCTCAAAAACCAAAAATTTTTGCAAGGCCAAGATCTTGGGTGTTTCAATTTTGACCAAGTCGGCATATTTTATTTAGATTGAAATGAACTTCAGTGATGAGAGGTTAGCCTAGATTTATGTTTGGGAGATAGTTAATTTTTATGGGGTTCCTATTTCAACCATATCAGACCATGGTTCTGTATTTACTTTGCAATTTTGGAGAGAATTTTAGAATGAGTTGGGTACTCGGGTGGATTTGAGTATATCTTTTCATTCATAGATAGATGGTCAGTCCAAGGGGACTATTTAGGTGATTGAGGCTATGCTCCAATCCTATAATATAGATTTTGGAGGATAGTGGGATTAACCCTTAACATTGGCAGAGTTCATTTATAATAATATCTATCATTAAAGTATTTAGATGGCGCCTTATGAGGCTTTTTATGGTAGGAGATATTGTTCTTCTGTTACATGTTTTGAGACTTCTCAGGTATGACCTCATGGTACGGGTTTTCTTTTGGACTCATTGGATATATTCAAGATAATTCAAGATAGACTAAGAGCAACCCATAGTAGGAAAAAGGCCTATGGCAACCGTAGACTTTATGTCTAGAGATTCTGATTTGGTGACCATATGTTACTTTGTATTTCTCCTATGAGATGTGTGATGAGATTCGGAAGAAAGGGTAATCTCATCCTTCATAATATTGGTCCTTTTGAGAATCTCCGCATAGTTGGCAAGGTGGTTTATGAGTTAGCCTTTCCAATAGAGCTTTTTGTTGTTTACCCAGTTTTCCATGCATCAATATTGCATAAGTATATTCCTTACTTGTCTCATGTGCGTAGGTGGGACTCAGTCTGATTAGATGAGAAGTTGGCCTTTGTTGAGGATCCCATGATTATTTTGGCTAGTGATGTGAGATAGTTGTGTACTAGAGAGATTCCTATAGTTAAGGTACAATGGAAGCATCTCCTAGTAGAGGAGGCTACTTGGTATATAGAGTGGGAGATACGATCCCAGTATCCTCATTTGTTTGAGACTTCAAGTACTTTCTTCATCTTAAACTTTCAAGGATGAAAGTTCCAAAATTTGGTCATTTTTTCATTGTCATGACCTACTAAAGACCTAATGGAGAGAGTAGTTTTCAATGTTTTTGTTGGGTTTTGATTGGGAGCTTAAACATCTTGCAATTTTCATGATTAGTATCAAATCTAAGGTAAGATTTATGTGATTTTAGTGTTAAATTCTTGATTTCTAGACCCAAAACCCCAAATGACTTGAGGCTTTATTTTAGACCTAAATATGGTTGTTTTGCACAAATTTGTTGAGAGTTATAACTCCCTAATGGTATTTGAATAATTGGTTGGTATTGGAAACTCATTTTCTCTATGTAGGACCCACTTGAGGTTTTTGGTATCATTTTGGACCTAATAAACAATGGAGCACTATGGGTGTTTTTTTTCGTATAATAATGCATAGATTATGTTGTTGATAGCTTGGCTCATATAAGAAGCTTTGAGGAAAGGGAAAGCCAAGATTGTTGGTTCGTGTGCTATTTATACTAAAGGTAGGTTAGGCTTACTTGTAGTTATATTGAGCTTTATTATAGTATAATTATGATATCTTGATAAGATTTGGTGGGGTGTTAGATGTTGAAATTGTAAATAGTAATGATTGGGATTGGTTGGAAAATTTAGGCTATTGAACTTGTTAAGTGTGATATTTGACTCTTAGTCTAGAACCTTGTCTAGTTGGACGTGTTGTCTTATGGATAGCATGAAAATGCACTAGTTTCTCTAGTAGGATGGGTGTGATTTGTTCACTCACCTTATTAGTATATTGTCCTAGTTTGTAAAGTTGTAATATGATTGTAGGTGCTCGAATGTCATAAGTAATTATAGAGGAAGAATTGCCCTATATAACTAGTGTGGATTGATAAACCTTTGAAATATGATTTAGATAATTAGCTTAGTTATGGGTAGAAGTTAGACTTTTATAAAAGAATTTGGGCTATTATTAGAAGCGGAACTTAGACTCCACTAAAGCTTGAACTATGTAACTTCATTAATGACTTAGATACATGATAAATGCTTAGAATATGATTTTGGTGATATGATGGATAAACCAGGTAAATGGTTATGCATGTTGTCAATGTTGGACTAATGTGTATACATGAGTCATTATCTTGTGGTCATGATATGGATAGCATAAGGAAGTCTTGTGAATTAAATCTACGATTATGCTATCACTCAACTTATTATCTAGTTTACTATGTGAACCTTGAATCATCTCACAACTTTTAGTATCATTCAACCTTAATGACTACGCTAGTGTTTATTTAAAATAATCTCTTGCACTAGTATTGTGAACCATGTGGGTAAGAGAAAGATTCTAGAAGGCATACCCATGACTTATAATTGGCTTGTTAATAATCATGTTTAAACTCAGAAAAATGGTGGTTGCTCATGACATTTATTTATGAATGACCACACATCCACCCAAATAATTTAGTGATGATTGAATGGTTAAGTAACATGATACGTATATCCTTACATATCTTGTACTCTAATGTTGTGGGCTTGTACTTATTATTAATTTTTCTACATATTTATGTATTTAATTTTGTCTTCATTTTTTTATTAATGATGTGATGATGCCCATTAAATTCGGAGGATATATTAATATCATGATGACGCCTAGTAAATTTGGAGGACATATGATGATGTGATGATTCCCGGTGAATTCGGAAGAGGTATTGATGTTATGATGATTCCAAGTAAATCCATAAGATATATTAATGTTATGATGATGCCTGGTTAATCCGGAGGATATATTGATGATATGATGATTCTCGGTGAATTCAGAGGACATGTCAATGATGCGATGATACACAGTGAATTTGGATGATATATTGATCATGTGATAATGCCCGATAAATTTGGAAGAGGTATTGATATTATCATGATACCCGGTAAACTTTAAGAATGTATTGATGTTATGCTGATGTTATGTATGGTAATAATATATGAATATATAGTTATATGCATGGTTATGCCCTTGTAAGATTAAGTCCTTGTGTGAATTTAGGATATGATCTTTTCCTTGGGAAGTTGTCTATAATTCTCTTCCATTGATCACTAGTTAAGTGGTGTACCACTCGTTAATACTAAATAATGAATATAAGTAGAATATGTTGAGTATACAGTTAAGACTAATTGGTATTTGTAATCATGCGTAGATCTAAGGATTCACCTAGTGAATATATTTGTCTTGAACAAATGGTTAGGTTATGGAACTTCACCTAGTAAAATGGATTATGTGATAACTAGTTGTCCATTAGTAGTGGTTATATTACTTGATGGCTAGAAGCCTAGAATACAAGCTGGTGGACCTTGTTTAGATAAAATGTTGAAACTAGTAATTCTGGTTGTAACTTGTATCATGGCTAGTGATAATAATAGACTTAGCATCATTGATGATTAGTGATATTGATGTCTAGTGTATAAGGATGTGGATTGCTTAAATGTTGAGTTAGAGAATTATGGTGCTAACTAGTAAGAGACATTGGTTAATAGGTAGCCAAGTGTGTTTGATAATATGTAACCCCCTTATTATGTGATGACTAGTGCACCTATGATAACTAGGAATGAATCTTGGCTAAATGGAGATTGTGGTTTAGTTGAGCTCTTGGCTAGGTGTAGATGTTGATGAGTTAGTGAATAATAATTAGTTACGATTTTGTAGTGAAGGGTTATGAGGAATCAGTAAGGATAATGGTTGGAGGTCTTATGATGACTAGAAAACTAGTAGTTTAATCAAAAATGGTTGTTAGTCAATATAGACTAGATAGAGTATATTAATGATCTAGAGGTATATATATATCTATGATTATGATTAATTTTGTATATGTTTGTTCGATTTGCGGTAGTTGGTGATGATTATAGATCTTGGCAAGTGACCATGATGAGAAATGAGGAAACTATGCTAAATGTGTGTTGTTTGTTTGTAAATATATATATATAAATATATATCGATACATTGATGAATTGATATATTGGTGAACTCTCCGGTGGTGTGGGACGCCGTGATGAGTTCTTTACTTTGTGTTCTTTTGGGTGTACTTCCCGGTGATATGGGATGCCGTTGTAAGTTCTTTTGCATTATGCTTTAATGAGTTTATGCACATTGAACTTGGCATTTATGAGATTGTAATTGTATATACATGTTGCTTTACTCTTATGGACCAGTTATTCACTTTGTATGATGGTTGTGGTACGTATTGATATGAGATGTTGTGTTATAGTTCTAGTGGTTAGTTTTTTTTATAGTGATGATGAAGAAGACTTAGGTTCGATTCTGTACCTTGGATTAGTTTATGTCTTACTTTATATCATAATTTAGCTCAGTCAGCTGATGATCCCTATTGACTTCCCGTTGTTTTGGTACTTATACTAAACTTATGTACCTTCTTGGTGTAGACCCAAGTACTAGTTGCCGCCGCTGAGCTAAGATCGTGCTGTGTTGTTCTTTTGGAGACAAGGTGATCTCGTTGAGTTTGAGTCACCCATTTTTCTCCTATAATTATTCAGTTGTTTGTATTTGAGATGAATGTACAAGACTATTTATACTTTGAATTGTATTTTCCTATTATCAAATTTAGATGCTCTTGTAGTAATATTACCTTGTTGTGGGAAATTTGTATCTGTAGTTGTTTGTATCTTGTGGAACATTTTTATTCTTTTTTTGTTCCCTAATGTGTCCCTTGTCAGGCATTTCTACCAGAGTAACACATTGCTTTAGCTATGGGTTACGGTGTTGGCTTACATACTAGTGGGTTTTAGTAGGTGTCATCACAACTCGTGAATCGGGTCATGACAATATGATTGTGTGCATTGGAGTTGGATGATTTTAAACTGTTGACCATGCCATTATTTTATCCCTTCCTTGAGTTACATGCTAGAACTCAACCCGCTAATTGTCCCCAGATGATGTATGCCTACTAATGTAGAAACTGGGGATACTTTTTCTTTTCCTGCACAAGGATAGGATTTCAGGATTATCAACAGTCACCTAGAAGTGGTGAGCTTCCATTCTCTGGAAGAGCTTAATTTCATGGTCTTTTACCTTTGGTCATAAATTTTTCTTTGGACTTGTTTTGGCTATCGTTGGGGGCATGTCCCGACATGGATTGATTTTTAGTTTGGTTCAATTTAGTGGCTTTGTGGATTATTGTGGATTGAGTATTGGTTGTTGATGTATCTTAGATTTCTTGAGCATATCTTTAGCTATCTTGTTATGTTTTCGAAATTCAGCCCATGTTGGTGTATTGTGTTCTAGTTGATAAGGCAAAAAGGGTGGTCTCCGATCCACGGAGGACTTAAGATACCCATCACGGCCAGGCCCTAGTTCGGGTCATTACACAAGGATAAGGTCAAGACTAGTACAAGAAGATGAATCAAACAACTCAAAATAACGAATTTCCATATTGCTAACTTAAGAAGTTGTCGTAGGAAAGTTGAAATGTCTCCAATTCTCTAACTCCACTTAGACAAGAACCACATCATGAAAAGAAAAATGTATTAACTCCACACCAATACCATGTGAAATACACCAGTAGGAGACGAACCCAACAAACTAGAAAGACATATCCAAGACTTCTCGATATCAACATTAAAACCATTATGGGGCAATGAATTAGCCAAATCGAAAGAATAGATCTCAAATTGATCAACTTCAAAAATAGGTTACATGGTGAGGATAGCTAACAAAAAAAACTTTGTAACCTAAGAGGCAAGTAGAATCTCAAACTCAAAACAAGCAATATAACAAATCTCCAACTCTAAAACCATAACAGAACCACGAAAGGTCAACATATCTTTAATTGCATAATTCATTCATCAATTGGTCTGGAATCCCAATAAAAGAGGAAAACAACTAACCTCACCTCTCTACAAGAGAGAAAACATCCAAACAAACTAGTTACCTAAGACAATGAATAAGAATCGCAAAGAAAGGAATGTTCTAACTAGATCCTAATAGTCTAGCCATCTACTAAGCAAGGATTAATTGAATCAAACAATGACATCAATAACAAAAGAAATATAAACATCAATATAAGCTAATAGGCAGTACCAAACACAAAAAATAATAGCAAGTACCACACTAGGGACACAATAAGGCCAATATGCAAAGGTAAATGGGACTTAAACCCAAATGCTACACCCACAAGGTAAAAATATTAATACAGATATACTCCTTCCACTACTAAAAGAAATCATCAATCGGGTAGTTATATAATTATGAACTCTATATAAAGGTACATAATAACTAATATAAACCTATCGAGGCATATGATTACCGATCGGTATGAGAACCCCAATGTACACAAATAAAGAGGCAAAGGAAGGAAATAAAAGCGCACCTATAACGGTGAAATCTGAAGTTCAAAAGCCTGATGTGCCTAAGGGAGAATAAATCTGAATGTGTCCAGACACAAACTGAGCATCTAAATCAGCAACTAAGGATCTAAGCACAGTACCTCTGACTGATGGTGCCACAATACTATGAGACTAACCTAGATGATCTGGTGACTAATAATAATATGTCGAGGACACACTCTAGACCTGTGTCCCATATCTTTATAGTCATAGCAAACCTAGCACGAGTAATAAGTTGACCCCAACTGGAAAACTGATTAATGATGAAGGGACACCCTACTGGAATAACCACCCTTACCACAACTCAAGAACTCTAGGCTGGAGAGTAACACATGCTAATTTTATTTTAGCAATAAAATCATGTCTACAGAACTCTCTAAAAAAATGTCCAATCTTATCACAACTGCGGCAACCTCCTAAAATACTCTGAGGTGTTTTCCTTCCTAATCCAAAATGTTTATGACGGTGTAAAGTCCCATACTGAATACTCTGTAAGGTCTGACGAGAAATCATCCCACTTCGATCACCACGACTAACTTAAGAGCCACCCAATGACTGAAATGCTTTCAATGTAGAACCAATAGGGTACAAGTAAATCTCACCTTTACTGAGAAGATCCTCACTATGGGAAAAAATACCAATAACACTACACTAGTGACATAGCCTCTTACTACCACCTTTATTATTATCAATACATGCTCTCTCTGTTGATCTCACATGGTAGACAACTTGAGAAAAATAAGACTAAGCTGCTAGTAATTGCTCAAATAACAAATAGAGTATCAATGCTAATACCATAATAAATCCATGCACTATGTCATGGTATGAAGGATATAACATAAGAATATGCTCGGTCCACTCGAGAAACCCACCCTCATACTTTAAAATAACAAAGAAACCTAATGAATATAAACAAACCTATCTATGGCATGAGAAATGCTCAATGAATCAAATGTCATCCCTGGCTGTTAGGTATCCATAAAAAGACTTGGGATTCCAAGTGCTGAATCTAAAAGCTAAAACGGTAGCAAAATCTACTAGAGCCATGGCTGTAACCAAATCCTCTAAATGATGCTAAAGATTATTCATTTCCTATCTAACTCCCTAATCAGATGCTGCACTAAATCTCATAAAATGCGTGTCACGGTCTTGTCTGCATCTATTGAGAACCTTGCATCATCCATATGGGATATAATAGAGTCAAAGAGTGTAATTGAGACTCATAATACCATGAACTCATGACAATGAATAGAGATTCCAAAGAATTACCTATAGCCTCCCAAATATAGGTTATGAACGTATGCGCACCAATCCATAGGACTCTACTACACACTTAGCTCTAATACCAACATAACGGTAAACATAGGCTCTGATAAAAATTTGTCATGACATAATTTCTCAGGTCATGATGGAGCCTACTATAACCCACTAGTAGTAAATTTAGCCCATAGTCCAGAACTACAATAAAGTACTGTCAAAATAAATGAAGGAATGATGCGGAATAAATAAAATAAAAGGAAAAAATACATAAGATAGTCCCAAAACCTTCTAAAATCAGTACAAGATCTTCTAACATATTAAGACTATAGAATATGGTACCAAATAAATATACTAATACAACTAATCTATAAATATAACATAGAGACTAGTGTAGTACATAAGATGGAGAATAGAAATAAATTGAATGCCAGGAGCTCACCATACATATCTGAACCATAGTTGCTCTACAAGATGTATACTATGTGGAAACATTAAGTGAAGGAACTAAGGTTCAATACTAAAGACAATTTGAGTAATAAAAATGTCTGAGTAAAGAGGTATCACAATACCAAAAAAAAACTAAAATACTGAAGTATGAATATAGTTTGTAATCTAATCTACATCTAGTCTGAAAGCCTTTACTGTCTGAATAATCTGAATAAGGAGCTGATGGAGCATGTCCCTAACTAACTCCGACTAATAAACTAATCAATAAAAATATAGAGAAATAATCACGTCCTTAAAAGATGAGGACTGACTTCTAACTCTGACTGCTGAAATCTGCAATGCTACTGCTACTCTGGAACTCGTGCCTCTAAACCTAGAGCGTAAAATAAAATACCATAGCATGAATGTGTCAGTACATATGAATGTACTGATTATACGAGTGAGGTAGGCTAAATTCTAAGGGTTTATATGCATGAATAATGCTGACTGATATGAACATGAGAATACATACATGCATAAGTTACTATAACTAAACTCGTGGTGATACTGACTACTGAGTTTGAATGCTGACAACATGAGTTTACTGATAGTGAGATACTTTATAGATGAACAACTATTTCTGATAGTTCGAATTATGAAGAACTGGTTTGATTGACTGTGTCTTACAGTCCTGAAACTGAATACTGATAAGGTAAGCTATGACTACTGATCTAACTGATATAACTATGATGATTGGCCTAACTGATGTAACTGATAGTGAGTGACTGCATCTGACAGTCTAAATTTTCTAATAATGATTAAGAGTGACTAAGCTTAAGATCAGGCCTAACTAACGGGTGATCTCTAGAACTGATATTGAGAATACTCAATTAAATATGATACTGAGATCAAGCCTATCTGATGGGTGTCCTCTGTAAGTACTGAAACTGAATAAATTTATGTTAGACTAAGCCTATCTAGTAGGTGGTCTATGAATCTGTGGAACTATCTGAGTTTCTTACTAAGATTAATGACAGTATCTGATAGTCCTAATTTCTGAGTTCTACTTTGAAGACTGATACTAAAACTGTAAATGTGGGAGTTCTCACTTAACTGACATGCCCCGAATCTAAACTAGTGAGGTCCAACCTATAACCCTAGCTGGAAGGGTATCAATACCGTGCCACAGGTAAAGACCTGTCTGGTCAAGCATATCTAACGGGTGACCCTCGTAGGAAGTCAAGCCTAAGGCAGTATAATAGTCAAGCCTTTCTAAAGGGTGACAACCCTTTTTCTGATGAGTGACTCCTACATCCTACGCTTGCTACGCAGTTCTGGAGTTCAGGGATTGCTCCTAACGACTCTACCTCTCTGATGAGGAGCCTCCATCCCTGCACTCGCTCGGTGCTAGCTCCTACTCCAAACTGAAAGACTCTGAACTGATTCTTAGAACTTGTACTTGAACTGAACTAAAGTTGTTATTGAGTTTCTTAGTTGACTAAGCTGTCTGAGTTAACTTGGTTCCGTTCTCTGACAGAATACTACTGAATCTATTATCTGAATGAATGATACTAAGCTCTGAATTGATTTCTTAAATGCTACTGAGATCTGAGCTAAGTACTGAACTGAAGCTGGAATGATAACTATACTTAGATTACCGAGATTTCTTAAGTTCTATAACTGTCTGAGAGTTCTGAATTCTATAACTGACTGAGTTCTTCTGATCATAGCAAGACTGAGATTATCTTGAGACTGACTTAGCTCTGGCACACATCTATATTTTTCTGGTACAAGTACCCCCATGACTCTATGGAAGGAAACTGACACACAGGATACTTCTTGATCATAGGAATAGATTCCACAAATCATTCCATAAATAGAGGATTTCATACTACACATGGTTCTCAACATCTTATACATGAAAGGGAATCCATATAACATGTAAATACTTGCATGATTCCAATTTCATGAGCATTCCATATCACAACAACAATACAAAACAATTAGCATGGAATTCATGTTGAGTCATAAGGAATAGAGCATGGACTTGTCATTTAAGTTTTATTTAGCTATAATACATGATTTCTAGACTCTTAGGTATTTTATCAAATGCCTTGCATGCACACCTTATGGAATAGGCATATTCATTACATTAATGATTCAAACCACCCAAAATTCATATATTTCAATTTGCATGTCATCCTAATTTCATAAAATCACACAAAGATTCAAACTTAGGAGTTGCATAACAATCAATCACACAAACATAATGAACCCACAACATAAATTCATGATTCATAGTTTAAAAGAGGGTTGTTGAACTCCATGGATGAAAGGAATCCGTGGATGAACAATACACATACCTTGGATTGAAGATCCATGAAAACTATCCATGAAATCGGCTTGAATCTTGAAAGAGATATAATGTTTCATTAAGGTTCCTGAATTTTTTATTGACTAGAGTTTAACCCCTTTGAGAGAGAATGTTTTTGATCTTGAGGAGATGATCTTGAGAGAAAACCCTAATCTTGTGGTTGAGAGTGTATGAGAGAATTTTTTTAAATGTTTAACTGAATAAAATAGGTGAAATTTACGTCCCATAAGGGTTTGAAGTCATGGGAGTCAAAGTAAAAGAACAAAATACGCTTACAAAACCACTTCCTAATTGCTGAATTTATCAGCTGACGACCAAGGCTGAAATGTCGTCAGATTTGTGATAATTCATCACAAATGTCGTCACTGGGGGCTGGTTTCTGCCTAAGAACGCTGACATTCGTGATAAGACATCAGACTTGTGATAAGTTAACACAAAATATTGTCACTGGGGGCTGGTTTTTGCCTAAGGCTGAAGACATTTGTGATAAGCCGTCAGACTTGTCATAAGTTATCACAAAATATCGTCACTCAGTTTTCCAGGATGACATACTGGAGTAAAATGGGTAAAACTTTTTCCTCCAATATTGGATTTGGGTGAAACTGGCATATTTGGAAAGATAATTCAAATCATTTGACATATAGTAGGTCCTCTAATTCGATATAAACAAGGAGTTAAGGTCGCTTAAATTTGATCAAAGTTTTGACGCTCACTAAAACTTGAACGATAGGAAATCATTCAACTTGTCCTTGAGTTAGGGGACCTCTATGATATAAATTCATGCTCAAATAGATTCCCAAACTACATATTTGATTAACACACTAAAGTTACATAGGATTCAAGGCTTTTGGAAAATTTACGTATATGAATGACGTATTTTTATTCTAGTATGAAATGTGGGGCGTTATATGATCTCCCCCTTGGAATCATTCATCCCCGAATAAAACTTGATTGACTGAGAATACTGATAGATTGAACTTACTTAAAGGACATGTATATTTGAAACATGACTATATGGATAGAATTACTGACATGCTGAAAATTCATACTGAACATGAAATCCATGAATGAGCAGTTCTCATGAATGCATAACTGGATACATTGATAAGATGAGTTTCTACTACTGAGCATGCATATCTAATGCATGAATATTTGACTAAACTGACTCTTAAATGCTTGAATGAATATGTACTGATAACTAATACTAGCTTTGTGAGAAACATATGTACATGCCATTGAATGGGTTTAAAGACATGAAAGCATGGAGAAATTATGGGGTATCTCCCCCTTGGGACTCTATGTCCCTCTAAGAAGGCTTACTTTACCAATACATTGGGGCGATGCACAGGGCATCTATGAACTGGATCATGACTGAACCTCGGGAGTCTGAAACTAATGCATATCATGAAGATAAAAGATTCATACATACCTTAATCTATGTCAGGAAAACTTTCTGGATCATGAGTCTGAAGTGAATAGAGTCAGTTCTGACGCTGACCACTATTGGTAGTAGGAGTAGCGCCCTACTGATGCGAATATCTACCTTTCTGAGCTAATACTCTAAACTTCCGCACTTTGTGACCTGGCTTACCACATCCAAAACATACGTAAATATTGGCTCTAGATGCACCTAGATGGTTCTTGCCACACACTCCACAAAACGGATAAGTGCGCTCACTTTTAAAAATACTTTCGGCTTTGGAGCCGGGTTCCCCATCATGACTGACATCTCCAAAAATTTGTGCAGGCATACTAAATGATGATGGAACTAGGACTGAAGTCTTCTGACTATGGTGAGAAAGATTACCACCCTGTGACGCAACTTGAGAAAAGTTGTAACTATCTATTTTGAATCTCTTATTAGATCTCTCACTCTCCTTAGATTTATCTACCTCTATCTGCTGGGCATGCATCATTAACCTAGCAATATCCATATGTCTATTGAGCATAGCGGTGTAATACCCCACAAACTCCTCTTCCAGTTTGAGCCTTAGAGCGTATTCGGTAAAGCAGATATCTGAGTCTAAAAGTTTCAAAAGTGTCTTCCCAAGTATGAAATACTTTGAATCGTATAGAATTTCCACCGCGTTGCACCATCATGCAGTTTCCTAATTTTCCAAATTCCAGTAAACTAGCGCGATTATGGCGCGTTGTGCTAGCATGTAAAATCAGGGAATTTTTAGTTTAATTCCAAGGGGTTTTTGGTCTTTTACCCTTTTCCCTAACCTCTATAAATACCCAATTAAGGGATTTCAGACTTATTTTTCTCATCCACTCCAAAAACTAGGGTTTCCAAAAAATTAAATCCTCTCTTCTTCTTCAACAAAAATAAAGGAAGAAATCAAGAGGAAATCAAGAATCACTCCAAAGTCTTTCAAGAAAGAGTTTCCCCAGGTATGTAGATGTTGATTCTTGGATCCCTTTCATCCAAGAAGCTCAAGAGCCCTTTTCAAAACTTAAATATTTGTATGTTTGTGAGATTCCATGAATTTTATGAGTTGAAATTGATGTTCCATGTGTTGTTGAGTTTTGATATATGTTTGTTTACAAGATTCCTGAGCTTTGACCCTAGTATATGGAATTCATGTGATGTTTGTGATGAACCTTCCTTATGTTGCTTTCTATGTGATATGTTCATGACATTTGGGTGTAGAAATGGTTGAATAAGCGAAGCATGTCCCCCATAGGTTTGATAAAAAGCTTAGGTGAAGCATACGTGGCATTATAGTATGTTGAATAGGAAACCCCAAATTGTGAGCAAGTCCATGCATGCCTAGTGTTTGATAAAATCCCTTAGTGAATGAATTATTCCATGGTGGTAGGAAATCCCCAAATAAGTGTGAACCCATGCATGTCTAGTGTTTTTTGAAGGACTTTAGTGAACAAGTGGAGATGTGATAATCGTAAATTCTCCAATTATGTGCTCTTTTATATATGGTAAGCTTTTAATACATGCCAAGTGGTTAGCAAGTAAGTTGATACATGATAGTATGAAGTTTTCCCCAAATCATTTGATTCCCAAATACATGTCAAGAGTGATTTAGTTGTGAAGTACTTGAGGGAAGACCTTGTTGAAGGATGTATAATCTAGTATCATGTTTCCCTATGCTAGTATATGTTGATATTTCCTAAATGCTTGACGCGATGACTTAATGATTGCAAAAAGTGATGCTATGTTATGATTCCTAAATACTTGAAGAAATGTTTTAATGATAATGATGATGAATGAATGACTATGATTATGAATGAATGACTGTGATGATGAATGAATGGTTGTGATGATGGAGGAATGATTATGCATTATTTTTATGTTATCGAGTCCTGGGGGTATTTATACCTGATAATTTAGCTGTTGTCTAGAGCCCATATTTATTTCACTGTAATTCCAATCAAGCCATGATTCTCAGAACTCAGTGAACTATAGAACTATGTATTCTCAGAGGATTGCAGAACTTAAGAAAGCTCAGTAATCTCAGTTATCTCTGTAATTTCTGTATCGCTAGAAATCTAGCGTCAACCCTATACTCAGCTTAGATCTAATAGTATCCAAGTGTTCAATTCAAATCTCGAAAGTGACCAAAAAATTTATTCAAGCTCTGTATCATTAGTCAAATACCGTGATTCAATACCATTTCCATCATATACGGAACTAAGTGATCTCACCGTAGCTCAGTCAGATCTTTTGATAAACATGATCAGTATCAGATTCAGTTCAGTTGTGTTCAGTTAAGAATTTAGTCAGAGTCTTTCAGTTGGGAATAGAAACTAGCACCGAGTGAGGGAAGGGATGGCGGCTCTTCCCATCAGAGAGAGAGAGGTTAGAGTCGTAAGTACCAATCTCGGACCTCCAAAACTGTATAGCCAACATAGAATACATGAGTCAACATCAGGAAAATGTTGTCACCTCCATAGAGAGAGTGTTTGACTATTATATTACCATAGGTTGACTGCCTGGTAAGGGTCATATATTAGAGAAGATTGACTAGAGAGAGGTATTTACCCTTGGCATGGTATTAACACTATTACAACTGGGGTTACAGGTTAGACCCCACCTATGGTAGGTTGGGGCATGTCGGTTAAGTAACTACTTCCCACAGTTTCAGTTTCAATTTCAGAATCAGTCTCAGTTTTAGTATAAATCTTCAGAAATCAAGACTGTCAAATACAGTCATCTATCATTATGAGGAACTCAGATAGTTCCATTAATCCATGGACCATCCCATCAGATAGGTTTGGTCTCATATACAATTATTTGATATCATATTCAGAGATATGCCACATGACAGGCTTGATTCACAGTCTCAGATTCTATTGAGTATCTTTTTTGTCTGATTCAGATATATTTATATTTCTTATCATTGATAATAGTTTCTAAAATCATCCGTTAGAGAGGTTGATCTCTAATCCTATCAGTCGAAAGCAGTAAAGCTCAGAATTTATTTTTTGATGTAAGTGCATCTAGATCCTCAGTTATCAGTATCAGATGAGTCAGTAATTTAGTATTTCAGTGTCAGTAGTGATTTTAATCTGCAGTAAAATGGTATTCGAGTTTCAGTATTTAGATTTGTAATGATTGTGATTATGGTCTTTACATTCATGTATGTGTTCTCATGCGACATTTTCATGATCATTTAGTTTAGATATTCTGCACGTATGAGCCCTTGCATTTAGCCTTACCCCATCTACATACTCAGTACATTCCTGTACTGACGTATTTGCACTATGGTGTTTCATTTGGCACCATTGGTTCAGAAGCATAAGACCCAGACATCCCTCAGTAGTTCAGTCCCAGTCAGCAGCAGTAGTAACAGTAGTGAGTCCTCTTCTTTTGAGGACGAATCTCAATTTTCTATTATTGCATCAGACCTTATTATTTTCAGTTGATAGATTTAGTTGGGGACTTGACCTATCAACTCCACAATTTAGATAGTTAGAGGCTTTTCAGACAGATGTATTAGTATTCAGTTTTCAGTTTTGAGTATTCATTGATGTGTTGAACCTTATGGCTAGTTTCTGTATTTATTTCAAATATTATGCAGTGTACAGTTACAGATATCAGTAAAAGGTTAGCTTGTGTTCCTTCGGGTCCATAAGAACCATGTGACATCTTGGGATGGTATCTCAGGTCGTTACATACTTGGTATCATAGCCTAAGGTTCAAGAGTGTCCTAGGGAGTCTGAAAATCCGCATCTAGTAGAGTCTTGTGCAGGAGTGTGTTGTGCGTCACATTTATGTACAAGAGGCTACAGGATGTTCTTAGGAGAAGTTTCCCTTCTTTCAGTATTCAGATCATGCGAGTGAGCATGAGCTCAAGTTGATTATTTCTAATCCACTTCTTCTTTCTATTAATAGATTATGCCTCCTCATAGATATTTTGTCCATGGGGTTGATGACCAACCCCCTCAGTCAATACATCCTGAGAATGAGAGTGTGTCGCATGCAGAGTTTCGGGAAGCTTTTCAGGTGCTAGCCCAAGCTGTGACTAATGTTCAGGGCAATCGTCAGGCTACAGCCTCACCTCTACAAGATGAGAATTCCACTGCAGCCAGGGTTAGAAATTTCATGATAATGAACCCGCCATAATTCTTTAGGTCAATAGTAGGTGAGGACCCACAACTTTATCTTGAAGAGGTGAAGAAGATCACTCAGATTATGCATATTTCTGAGGAGGAGAGTGTTGATTTAGCATCTTATAGGTTGAAGGATGTTGCTCATGATTGGGTAGTGATGTGGGAGAAGAGTAGAGGGGAGAATGAAGCTCCTGTGACTTGGCTAAAGTTTTAGAGTGCCTTTCTAGATAGATTTTTCCCGCTAGAGATAAGAGAAGCTAAGGTAGAAGAGTTCATGAACCCAAGGCAAGGTTCCATGACCATGAAAGAGTATTGTCTTAGGTTAAACCAATTAGCTAAGTATGCTCCCGACTTGGTAGCTTACCCTAGAGAGAGTACGAGTAAGTTTTTTTCCAGAGTGCCGAGTTATGTGTTGAAAGAGTATAGAGCTGCTATGCTCAATAGATATATAAATCTTTCTAGGCTAATGATGAATGCATAATAGATTGAGGCTGATAGGATGAAAGAGAGAGAAAGAGTAAGTAAAAAAGCCAAGAAAAGTAGTTGTGGTTTCTCTCGGGCAGGGTCCCAGAGTGGTAGTTATTTTCGACATGGTCCTAGATTTTTAGTCCCATCTCCATCTTGAGTTAGTGTACCCGCACCTGTGTTCGGGGGTGTCAAATTTGAGGGAGCGTTAGGCTCCAAAGCCTATAGTAGCGCTAGTGGTGTTTGTACCCATCCACATTATGGAGAGTGTGGCAAGAACCACCAAGGTGTGTGTAGAGATGGTAGTGATGTGTGTTTCCGTTATGGTGAACTAGGCCATAGAATGCGAGAATGTAGAGAGTGCTGACTCAAAGGGGTAGACTCCATGCACTTCTGGCTCGCCTTGATCAGGAAGGATTCCCTGAAATAGACCCAAGTATATTATGAGCCCTTTATCTTTATGATATGGATTGTTAGATCCTTTTCTTTCATTCCAATCTTATATGCTAGCATGAGTCATGCATGAGTTTCAGATCTCAGTCGATCAATAATGACCCAGTCTGTAGGTACCCCGCGCACCGCCTCAGTATGTTAGCAAAGTGTGTTTAGTGGTACATAAAGTTCCAATTGAGAGATACCCCATAGTATTACGATATTTATATGTCATTCGATTCATCCAGATGCATGTTCAGATTTTCTTTATGACGTTAGCATCAGTTGTTATTGCATTATCAGTCGTGCTATCGAAAGTCAGTTCAGTCGGACATTCATGCATTAGATATACACATTCAATAGAAATGAGTTCAGCTTGTCAGGGTGTGTTCAGTTATGTATTCATGTGATCAGCCCAGTTATGACTCAATGCATCAAATATGCATGTGTGTTATGAGAATTAGCTATGAGTAGATTCAGTCGAGTATTCCATGCATCAGATATGCATGCCCAGTATAAGAACTCTGTATGTCAGTTGTTCCAGTTGAGTAGTCATGTTCTTAGATGTTTCCATTTCTTGAGTAAGTTCTGTTGATCCGTGTTCTCAGTCTATCAAGAGACATTCGAGGAAAAATGTTCCCAAGGGGGAGATAATGTAATACCCCACAAAGTCCTCTTCCAGTTTGAGCCTTAGAGCGTATTGAGTAAACCAGAAATCTAAGTCGAAAAGTTTTAAAAGTGTCTTCCAAAGTATGAAATAGTTTTAATCATGTAGAGCATTGAATAATATTTCCATCGATAACAAATTCGCTCAATCAGATACTCGGGTGAAGAGTTAGAGCCATTTTAGTGAGACAGTGTGCCACCTGGCACCTTAGCGCGTCGCGGAGCCAGCCAAAATGGAAATTATCAAATTCCAGTTAAACTCCGTGATTACATTGCATTGTGGTATAGTTCCAATTTGCAATCAAGATGGCAACGCGCTTTCCACCGCCTCGCGCCGTCATGCAGTTTCCCAATTGTCCAAATTCCAGTTAACTGACGCGATTATGGCGCATCGCGCCAACATGTAAAATCGGGGAATTTTTAGTTTAATTCCAAGGTCTTTTTGGTCTTTTACCATTTTACCTAGCCTCATTAAAAACGCGGTTAAGAGATCTCATCCTCATTTTTCTTTTCCACTCCAAAAACTAGGGTTTCCTAAAAATTAAATCCTCTCTTCTTCTTCAACAAAAATCAAGGGAGAAATCAAGAGGAAATCAAAAATCTCTCCAAAGTATTTCAAGAAAGAGTTTCCCCAGGTATGTAGATGTTGATTCTTGGATCCCTTTCATCCAAGAAGCTCAAGAACCCTTTTCAAAACTTAACGATTTGTATGCTTGTGAGATTCCATGAATTGGATGAGTTGAAATTGATGTTCCATGTGTTGTTGAGTTTTGATTCTTGTTTGTTTACAAGATTCATGAGCTTTCAACCTAATATGTGGAATCCATATGATATTAGTGATGAACCTTCCTTATGTTGCTTTTTATGCGATGTGTTCAAGATATTTACGTGTAGAAATGGTTGAATAAGCGAAGCATGTCCCCCATAGGTTTGATAAAAATCTTAGGTGAAGCATAAATGCCATTATAGTATGTGTAATAGGCTAGTCCATTCATGCCTAGTTTTTGATAAAATACCTTAGTGAATGAATTATTCCATGATGGTAGAAAATCACTAAATAAGTTTGAACCCGTGCATGTCTAGTATTTGTTGAAGGACTTTAGTGAACAAGTGGAGTTGTGATAATAGTAAATTCCCCAATTATGTGCTCTTTGATATATGCTAAGCTTTTAATATATGCCAAGTGGTTAGCAAGTAAGTTGAGACATGATAGTATAAAGTTTTGCCCAAATAATGTGATGTCCAAATACATGTCAAGATTGATTTAGGTGTGAAGTACTTAAGGTAAGACCTTGTTGAAGGAAGTATATTATAGTAGCATCTTTCCCTACGCTTGTCTATGTTGATGTTTCCTAAATGCTTAATGTGATGCCTTAATGATTGCAAAAAGTGATGCTATGTTATGTTTCCTAAATACTTGAAGAGATGCTTTAATGATAATGATGATGAATGAATGACTGTGATGATGAATGAATGACTATGATGATGAATGAATGGTTGTGATGATGGAGGTATGATTATGCTTTATTTTTATGTTATCGAGTCCTGGGGGTATTTATACCCAATAATTTAGCTGTTGTCTAGATCCCGTGTCAGGTTTACGATAATTCCAATCAATCCATGATTCTCAAAACTCAGTGAACTATAGAACTCTGTATCCTCCAAAAATTACAGAACTTAAGAAAGTTCAGTAATCTTAGTAATCTCAGTTATATCTATAATTTTTGTATCGCTAGTAATCTAGCCTCGGCCCAGTACTCAGCTAAAATCTAACAATATGCAAGTGTTCAATTCAAATCTCGAAAGTGACAGAATAATCTATTCAATATCAGTATCTTCAGTCTGATACCGTGATTCAATACAATTTCCGTCAGTTACGGAACTAAGTGATCTCAGCGTATCTCACTCAGATCTTTTGATAAACATGATCAGTATCAGATTCAATTCAGTTGTGTTCAGTTAAGAATTCAGTTAGAGTCTTTTAGTTGGGAGTAGAAACTATCACTGAGCAAGCGAATGGATGGCAGCTCCTCCCGTCAGAGAGAGAGAGGCTGGAGTCATTAGTAGGAATCCTTGACCTACAGAACTGCGTAACAAACGTAAGATATAGCAGTCACCTCCAGAGAGAGAGTGTTTGACTATTATATTGCCTTAGGTCGACTGCCTTATAAGGGTCATCCGTTAGAGAATATTGACCAGAGAGGTCTTTACCCGTGGCACGGTATTGACACCCTTCCTACTGGGGTTACAGGTTGGACCCCACAAGTGGTAGATTGGGGCATGTTGGTTAAGTAACTACTTCCCACATTTTCAGTTTTAGATTCAAAATTAGTCTCAGTTTCAGTATAAATCTTCAGAAATTAGGACTATCAGATACAATCATCTATCATTATGCAGAACTCAGATAGTTCCATTGATCCATGGACCATTCCATCAGATAGGCTTGGTCTCATATATAGTTACTCGATATCATATTCAGAGATATGCCTCCAGACAGGCTTGATTCATAGTCTCAGATTCTATTAAGTATCCTTGATGTTAGGTTTATATATATTCATATTTTTTATTATTGATAATAGTTTCTGAAATCATCTATTAGAGAGGTTGATCTCTAATCCTGTCAGTCGAAAATAGTAAAGCTCAGAATTTAGTCCTTGATGTAAGTTCATCTAGATCCTTAGTTATCAGTATCAGATGAGTCAGTGATTTAGTATGTCAGTGTCCGTAGTGAGTTCAGTCTGTAGTAAAGTGGTATCTGAGTTTTAGTATTTAGAGGTGTGATAATTGTGATTATGGTCTGTGCATTCATGTATGTGTTCTCGTGCAACATTTTCATGGTCATTCAGTTTAGATATTGTGCACGCATGAGCCCTTGCATTTAGCCTGACCCCGTCTACATACTCAGTACATTTTTGTACTGACGCATTTGTGCTATGGTGTTTCATTTGGCACCATAGGTTCAGAGGCACAGGACCCAGAGTTCCCTCAGTAGTTTAGTCCAAATCAGCAGTAGTAGTTACAGCAGTGAGACCTCCTCTGAACCTATGGCATAAAATAAAACACCATACCGCGAATGCATCAGTATGTCTGAATGGACTGATTATATGAGTGAGGTAGGCTAAATGCAAAGGGTTTATATGCATGAACAATGTTGACTGATATGAACCTGAGAATACATACATGCATAAGTAACTATAAATGAACTCGTGTTGATACTGACTACTGAGTTTGAATGCTGACAACATGAGTTTACTCATACTGAGATACTGAATAGATGAACGACTATTTCTGGTAGTTTGAATTATGAAGAACTCATCTGATTGACTGTGTCTTACAGTCCTAAAACTATATATTGATAATGCATGCTATGATGACTGATATAACTATGATAATAAGCCTAACCAATGTAACTGATACTGAGCAACTGTATCTGACAGTCTAAATCTTCTAATAATGATTAAGAGTGACTAAGATTGAGATCAGGCCTAACTAACGAATGATCTCTGGAACTGATATTGAGAATCATCAACTGAATCTAAGAATGAGATCAATCCTAACTGATGGGTGACCTCTGTAAGTACTGATACTGAATAACTTCATGTTAGACCTAGCCTATCTAGTGGGTGGTCTATGAATCTGTGGAACTATCTGAGTTTCTTATTGAGATTAATGACTGTATCTGACAGTCCTTATGTTTTAGTTCTACTTGAAGACTGATACCAAAATTGTAACAGTGGGAGTTCTCACTAAACTGACAAGCCTCGAATCTGAACTGGTGGGGTCCAACCTGTAACCCCATCTAGAAGGGTGTCAATATTATGCCACGAGTAAAGACCTATCTAGTCATGATTATCTGACGGGTGACCTTTGTAGGAAGTCATGCCTAAGACAGTATAATAGTCGAGCCTCTCTGACGGGTGAAAACCTTTTTCTGATGGGTGACTCCTACATCCTGTGTTGGCTACAAAATTTTGGAGTTCAGGGATTTCTCCTAATGACTATGCCTCTCTGACGGGGAGATTCCATCCCTCAACTCGCTTGAAGCTAACTCCTACTACCAATTGAAAGACTATGAACTAATTCTTAGAACTTGTACTTGAACTGAACTGAAGCTGTTACTAGTTTCTTACTTGACTGAGATGAATGAGTTCACTTAGTTCCTTTATCTGACGGAATACTACTGAATCTATTATCTGACTGAATTATACTTAGTTCTTAATTTATTTCATGAATGCTACTGAGATCTGAGCTAAGTACTGAACTGAGGCTGGAATAATAACGATACTTAGATTACTGAGATTTCTTAAGTTTTATAATTGTCTGAGATTTCTGAATTCTGCAACTGACTGAGTTCTACGGATCATAGCATGATTGAGATTATATTGAGACTGACTTGTCTCTTGGCACAAAGCTATATTTTTCGAGTACAAGTACCCCCAGGACTCGCTGGAAGAAAACTGACACACAGGATACTTCTTGATCTTAGGAATAGAATCCACAATTCATAATACCATAAATAGAGGATTTCATACTACAGATGGTTCTCAACATCTTATACATGAAAGGGAATGCATATAAAATATAAATACTTGCATCATTATAATTTAATGAGCATTCTATATCACTTCAACAATACATAACAATTAGCATGGAATTCATGTTGAGTCATAAGGAATAGAGATTAGACTTGTCATTTAAGTTCTATTTAGCTATAATACATGATTTCTAGTCTCTTAGGTATTTTATCAAACATATTGCATGAAAACCTTGTGGAATAGGCATATTTATCACATTAAAGATTTAAACCACCAAAAATTCATATATTTCAATTTCAAGTCATCCTAATTTCATAAAATCATATAAAGATTCAAACTTGAGAGTTGCATAACAATCAATAACACAAAAATAATCAACCCACAACATAACTTCATTATTTATAATTTAAAAGAGGGTTCTTGTACTCCACGTATGAAATAAATCTGTGGATGAACACTACGCATACCTTAGATTGAAGATCCGTGAAAACTAGCAGTGAAATCACCTTGAATCTTGAAAGAGATCTAATGTTTCTTTAAGGTTCTTGATTTTTTTCTTCACTAGGGTTTAACCCCTATGTGAGAGAATGCTCTTGTTCTTGATTAGATGATCTTGATAGGAAACCCTAATCTTGTGGTTGAAAGTGTGTGAGCGAATTTGTTGAGATGTTTAACTGAAGAAAATAGGAGAAAGTTTCATCCCTTGAGGGTATTAAGTCGTGGGAGGCAAAATACAAAAAAAATACCCTTATGAAACCACTTCCTAATTATTGAATTTATCACCTGACGACCAAGGCTGAAATGTCATTAGATTTGTGATAAGTCATCACAAACGTCGTCACTGGGGGCTGGTTTCTTCCTAAGGCTGACAACATTCGTGCTAAGCCATCAAACTTATGATAAGTTATCACAAAATATCATCACTGGGGGTTGTTTTCTGCCTAAGGATGACGACATTCATGATAATCCGTCAGAGTTGTGATAACTTATCACAAAATGTTATCACTCAGTTTTCTAGGCTGACATACTAGAGTAAAATAGGCATATATTTTTACTACGATATTGGATTTGGGAAAAATTGGTATCATTGGAAAGATAATTCAAAGAGATTTCATTTTACATATAGTAGGTTCTCTAATTCGATATATAAAAGGAGTTATTGTCTATTGAAGTTATCCCAATTTTAGACGCTCACTAAAACTTGAACGATAGGAAAGCTTTCAACTTATCCTTGAGTTAGGGGACCTTTATGATCTAAATTCATGCTCAAATAGATTCCAACACTACATATTTGATTAACACACTAAAGTTACATAGGATTCGAGGCTTTTGGAACATCTATGTATATGAATGATGGATTTTCATTCTAGTCCAAAATGTGGGGCGTTACATTATCTCCCCCTTGGAATCATTCATCCCCAAATAGAACTTGATAGACTGAGAATACTGATAGACTGACCTTATTTAAAGGAAGTGAATTTTTGAAATATGACTATATGGATAGAAGTACTGACATGCTTAACATTCATACTGAACATGCATATCTGATGCATGAATATTTGACGGAATTCTTATGCTGAGCATGAATACCTAATGCATGAAACACATGACTAAGTAGTTCTTATGAATGCATAACTGGATACATGATAAGATAAGTTTCTACTACTGAGCATGCATATCTAATGCATGAATACTTGACTGAACTGACTCTTAAATGATTGGATGAATATGTAATGATAACTGATACTAGCTTTGTGAGAAACATTTGGAAATGCAATTGAATGGGTTTAAAGAAATGAAATCATGGAGAAATTATGGGGTATCTCCCCCTTTGGACTCTATGTCCCTGTAAGAAGGCTTATTTTACTGATACACAGGGGCGATGCACAAGGCATCTACGAACTGGATCATAACTGAACCTCGGGAGTCTGAAACTATTGCATATAATGAAGATAAAATATTCATACATACCCAAATCTATGTTAGGAAAACTTTCTAGATCATGACGAGTCTGAAGTGAATAGAGTTGGTTCTGACGCTGACCACTATTGGTACTAGGAGTGGCGCCCTGTTGACGCAAAGCTCTACCTTTCTATACTAACACTCTATACTTCCGAGCTTTGTGACCTAGCTTACCACATCCAAAACATACCTGACTATTGGCTCTACATGAATCTAGATGGTTCTTGCCACACTCTCCACAAAGCGGATAAGTGAGATCACTTCTAACACTACTCTGGGCTTTAGAGCCTGGTGCCCCATCATAACTGACATCTCCAAAAATTGGTGCAGGCATACTATCTGAGAATGGAGCTGGGACTGAAGTCTTGTGACTATGGTGAGAACGATTACCACCGTGTGACCCAACTTGAGAAAAGTTGTAACTACCTATTTTAAATCTCTTATTAGATCTCTCCCTCTTTTTATATTTATTTTCCTCTATCTGCTGGACATGCATCATTAACCAAGCAAGATCCATGTCTCTATTGAGCATAGCATTTCTACACTCCTTCTACACCATCCCAGACACACCATTCACAAACTTACTTATACTCGCTCTAGGATTAACTATCAAGTCACGAGCATACTTAGCTAACTGGTTGAACTTAAGAAAATACTCCTTCACTGTCATGGAGCCTGGTCTCAGGTTCATAAACACTTCTACCTTATCTTGTCTCATATTTAGCGAGAAAAACTTATGTAAGAAAGCATCTTGAAATATTTTCCAAGTCATAGGAGTTGCATCTTCCCCTCTATTTCTCTTCCAAAACACTACCCAATCATAAGCAATATCTTTCATCCTAGAGGACACTAATTCCACACTCCCCTCCTTTGATATATGCATAATCTGAGTAATCTTGTTTAACTCTTCTCGATAAATCTGTGGGTCCTCACCTTCTACTAACCCAAAGAAATCTGGAGGGTTTATTCTCATAAAATTTTTGATCCTGGCTGCGGCTGAATCCCCATATTGCTAAGGTGGGGCTGCAGCCTGACGGTTTCCCTGAACACTAGTGGTCACAGCTTGGGCTAGCGCCTGAAAGGTTGCCCGAAACACTGTATGTTACCCATTCTCATTCAGAGGATCTACGGGTTGAGGTGGATTATTTTCATTCCTACAGGCATTATCTTTGTGAGGAGGCATATTCTGTAAATAGAAGAGGAATAAGGCTTAGACTGAGAGTTCAGCTTGAGTTTTTTGCTTACTGCCATGACATGAACACTGAAAGAAGGGAAATTGTTCCTAAAATATCTTATAGCCTCCTATACATAAATATGGCGTGCAACACACCCATGCATAATACTCTACTAGATGCTGCTTTCAGACTTCCTAGGACTCTATTGAACTTTAGGCTCTGATACCAAGTTTGTAATGCCCCAATTTTCTGAACCGGAATGCTACCCTGTGTTGATTACCCCGAAGGAACACAACCTAGCCCATGATTGATATCTGTACCTGTATACTTCATAATATATAAATATAAATGCAAAAATATGAACTGAAGGCCATAAGGTTCAATACTGAACATAATCTGAGTAATAAAAATGTCTGAATAAAGCGGTATCACAATACCAAAACAAAACTAAAATACTAAAGTTTGAATCTAGTTTGTAATCTAATCTACGTCTAGTCTGAAAGCTTTACTGTCTGAATAATCTGAATAAGGAGCTAATGGGGCATGTCCCCAACTAATTACGACTAATGAACTAATCAATAAGAAGATAGAAAAATAATCATGTCCTCTAAAGATGAGGACTTTCTAACTCTGACTGCTAAAATTCATAATGCTACTGCTACTCTGGAACTCGTGCCTTTAACCTATAGCGTAAAATAAAATACCATAGCGTGAATGCATCAGCACATCTGAATGTACTAATTATATGAGTGAGGTAGGCTAAATGCAAAGGGTTTATATGCATGAATAATGCTGACTGATATGAATGCCAAAATACATACATGCATAAGTTACTATAACAAAACTCGTGGTGATACTGACTACTGATTTTGAATGTAGACAACATAAGTTTACTGATAGTGAGATACTTAATAGATGGACGACTATTTCTGATATTTCAAATTATGAAGAACTGGTTTGATTGACTGTGTCTTACAGTCCTGAAACTGAATACTGATAAGGTAAGCTAGGACAACTGATCTAACTTATATAACTATGATGATCGTCCTAACCGATGTAACTGATACTGAGCGACTACATCTGACAGTCCAAATCTTCTAATAATGATTAAGAGTGACTAAGCTTAAGATCAGGCCTAACTAATGGGTGATCTCTGGAACTGATATTGAGAATACTCAATTGAATCTGACACTGAGATCAAGACTATCTGATGGGTGTTCTCTGTAAGTACTGATAATGAATAACTTTATGTTAGACCAAGCCTATTTAGCGGGTGGTCTATAAATCTGTGGAACTATATGAGTTTCTTACTGAGATTAATGACTGTATCTGATAGTCCTGATTTTTGAGTTCTACTTGAAGACTGATACTAAAATTGTAACTGTGGGAGTTCTCACTTAACCTACAAGCCTCAAATTTGAACTGGTGGGTTCAAACATGTAACCCTAGCTGGAAGGGCATCAATACCATGCTATGGGTAAAGACCTATCTAGTCAAGTCTATCTAATGGGTGAACCTCGTTGGAAGTCATGCCTAAGGCAGTATAATAGTCGAGCCTCTCTGATGGGTGATAAGCCTTTTTATGACAGGTGACTCCAACATCCTACGCTGGCTATGTAGTTTTGGAGTTCAGGGATTTATCCTAATGACTATGCCTCTCTAATGGGGATCCTCCATCCCCGCACTCGCTCGGTGATAGCTCCTATTCCTAACTAAAAGACTCTGAACTGATTCTTAGAACTTGTACTTGACCTGAACTGAAGATGTTACTGAGTATCTTACTTGACTGAGCTGACTGCATTCACTTAGTTCCTTTATCTAACAGAATACTACAGAATCTATTATCTGACTAAATGATACTAAGTTCTAAATTAATTTCTTGAATGCTACTGAGATTTGAGTTGAGTACTGAACATATGTTGGAATGATAATGATACTTAGATTACTGAGATTTCTTAAGTTCTATAATTGTCTAAGAGTTCTGAATTCTGCAACTGACTGAGTTCTACTAATCATAGCATGACTGAAATTATCTTGAGACTAACTCGTCTCTAGGCACACAACTATATTTTTCGAGTACAAGTACCCCCAGGACTCGATGGAAGTAAACTGACACACATGATACTTCTTGGTCATTAGAATAGAATCCACAATTAATAATACCATAAATAGAAGATTTCATACTACACATGGTTCTCAACATCTTATACATGAAAGGGAATGCATATAACATATAAATACTTGCATGATTCCAATTTCATGAGCATTCTATATCACAACAATAATACACAACAATTAGCATGGAATTAATGTTTTGTCATAAGGAATAGAGATAGGACTGCCCATTTAAGTTTTATTTAGCTATAATACATGATTTCTAGTCTCTTAGGTGTTTTATCAAACATGTTGCATGCATACCTTGTGTCATAAGCATATTTATCACCTTAAAGATTCAAACCACCCAAAATTCGTATATTTTAATATGCATGTCATCCTAATTTCATAAAATAACATAAAGATTCAAACTTGGGAGTTGCATAACAATCAATCACACAAACATAATCAACCCACAACATAACTTCATGATTCATAGTTTAAAAGGGGGTTCTTGAACTCCACGGATGAAAGGAATCTTTGGATGAACACTACGCATACCTTAGATTGAAGATCCGTGAAAACTAGCGGTGAAGTCGGCTTGAATCTTGGAAGAGATCTAATGTTTATTTAAGGTTCTTGATTTTTTTCTTGACTAGGGTTTAACCCCTTTGGGAGAGAATGCTCTTATTCTTGAGGAGATGATCTTAAGAAGAAACCCTAATCTTGTGGTTGAGAGTGTATGAGAGAATTTTTTTAGATGTTTAACTGAAAAAAATAGGAGAAAGTTACATCCCTTGAGGGTTTTAAGTTGTGGGAGGTGAAGGAAAAAATCAAAAAACCCTTTCGAAACCACTTCCTAATTGCTGAATTTATTAGCTGACATGAACACACAATACAAATACACCTGATCATTACACAGGACGTCAATATTCCCTCTTTTGTTATCATTAAAAAGCATACACAGTAAACCATGAGTAAAGATAAGTAAATGGTAATTAACTCATGGAAACTGGGTCAACACTACCATGAAGAACAACTTAAAATAAAGGAGAGAAATAAAGTACAAAAGCAGAATTCATGAATTCATAAAGAAGAAGTCAATTCCTCTACAATTATACCAAAATAAACACATAAATTACTGTCTTCAAAGGCCAATATAAGAATAAAACTATGAGACTGACATAGGATAGTTAAAGGAAAGGGATAACATGGCTTGGTAGAGTAAGGTTTGGGAAAAAAGAACTTAAGCAACATATCCATTTTTGTATTTTCAGCATTGTAGGTATCCAACAAATATTCGGTAAGATACTCTACTTCAACATTCAGTTCTTGAACTTCACCAGTCAGTTCTGCCACTTTTACCTGTATTCTTATATTTTTTACTACAAGTTCATTAGTGGCACCTAGTCTCGTAGGGGATAACTTCAGATTCTGCAACTTGAGTTCCACTATTTAGTATCTTTTGCAGCCAACTTGATCCCTAAATCCTAATTTTCCATTCCCAACTTTTATTAAATAGCTAGCAACTCAGATACCTGAGACACAGATTCAGCTTTTCCCTCTATGCATTTATTCTACACAAGAGTGGTCAGACTGATGATCTGCTTGGCTGTTCCTTGTGTTCCCTTAGTTCCATACACACCATAATGTTCAAACACATTGTTCAAGAGATATCCATATGACATTCTATGTTTCCCTTTCTTTTCACAGGACACTTTATGCATATGCTCTATCTTTAGAGTAGGAAGACTTATCAATTACAACTTGCTTAAGGATTCCATAAAAAATAAGTCAACACTAGAGACAATTATTTTTTTTGAAAACTTTGGCATTATGACTTTGTTTATAAGCTCAAATACCAGCTGACACTTACTTTTTAGAAACATTTTTTCACTGCAGCTATTGAGGTCCCTCTTACCTTTAATGCCTTAAATCATGAACTCATGGGATTGGTGTTTGAATATCAGTTGACTTAGATTGTGGAATTTTATTCTTTATATTGTGTTCTTATATAGGGTCCATGTTGGACATTTCTACCAAGGTAATCCATTGCATTTTCTCTAGATTATAGTATCGGCTTACCTACCGATGGGATATGGTAGGTTCCATCATTACTTGGAAATAGGGTTGTGATATTTTGAGAGACAGAGATGAGCAGAGACCAGATTGCATTAAAGAAGACTTGTATATTTGGGGAGATAATTAGGACATGTTGAAGAATAATGACAAAAAGTTTTGATTTTGCAATTTTAAGAAGTGACCAATGTCATTAAAAGATGTTCCTTTTAAACTGACATGATTGATCCTAACAAGTGCGACTATTTATTTTCCAAAAGAATTTTCATACATGGCTTTTTAGATAGCATTTTATGGTTACATAGGCATTATGTAAGCACTAACCTGAGATATGTGACTAGGTCCCTCTCTTTTTTACTAAATTCTGTACTTGTGTTTGCTGAAATTATTCTCCTCCTAAGTTGTTCCCATGTATTTATACCTACATCGGTATGGAGTTGAGATATATTAACATGCACCTACATTATCATGGATACTTGTCTCTTGAACAAATCCAAATTTTAGAAGAGACAGTGATTCACTTACTAGGTTAGATTGTCTTGATCAATCCATGCTCTAGCCTCTGCACACCGCTTTTATCTTAGAAGTTTTTCTCAAGGAATATTTTAGGATCAGGTTCCCAACATGACTTTACTCACCTTGTTGGAACTTTCTTTTCTAAGACGTGTCTTCGAAGGACCAGGTCACTTAAAATCAACTGTTTTACAATATGACACCTTCACTTTGGTGTGGCGTGAGAGAAAGAATGAACACAGTCAGATGTTCTAAAATTAAGCACTAAACACTTACTTTTAATGATCATTCCTGACTACAATCCCCTTTCTCCAACCTATACTAACGATCACTTATTTGATTTGGCAATCCACTTGAGTTTGAGTTCCTAGTAAGAAGACAATAGTGTGATTAAAGACTTCTTGAACATTCTAGGTAGAGAAATCTTCTTCATCTTATTCAACTGCTTGAACCCATTTGTCTATGTATTCTCCTACTGAACATACCTGATTTTTTTCATTCCATCACTTATCCATCCTTTAAAATTTTCCTTAGTGTGCCTATCTTTGCGACAATGATTGCACATAGGTTTGGGAACCTTTTTTCTAGCATCATTAATAGTCTTTCATTGCAACCTAGTAGTTTGGAATTCTTCTTGATAGCTTAGTGTTTTGTCATCATTAACACCCTAACTAATCGTATTAGAGAGAATATGTGAAAAAGCTGTCTATTTAAGAAACTTGTTCAACTCTTCTATTAAGTGGACCAGGTCCTTCTACAACTCTTCATTCTTCTGAAATGCATACATAAGATGTTTTGAGATTCCTTCAGCTTTTTCTTAAGATCACTTTAAGGCCTTGAATATTATTTTTTCCTATTTTTATTTACCATCTTCAGATTACTCGTCAAACTCAAATTTTAATATTTTATTTTTGTGAATAACTCTTTAGTTTTGGATTATTTTAAGTTAAATCAATTAACTGATGCTTTTGATTATTATTTCTTCTAAGACATTCTTCTCAATAGTTAGTTCATATATAGAGTCAATCAACACACTTTCTTAATATCAGAAAGAGTTAAATCTTTTGCTTCATCATCTTCGGAGTTGGCGATAAATACAACAAAAGAATCATAAATAATTGGATTGTCTTCAACTTTTAACATAGATATATCTCCATCCTTCTCATCTTTAATAGATTTATTAGAATAATATCCCCATGCTGCCAGTGCTTAATTTACAGCATACTCAGGTACTGTATTTCTTCTTTAATTTTTAGGGACCTGACCTTCTTTCTTTTCCTTGTCACCTCCAATCTTGACATATCCCTGATAATCCTATTTGTGTCATGGACAGTCCTAAATGAAATGACCAGGAATTCCACATTTATGACATACCTCCACATTGCTTCCTTTTTTGCTACTTCTTTGTCTTATTTTGAATTAACCAACCTTCTCCACAGCCTTGACAATTCTCTTTGCAAAATAAGAAACATCAGTGTCTTCTTCTGCTGAATCAAGTTTGGAAGCTATTAATGCATGGGATTTCCCCTTTTTTCTTCATTCTTCTCCATCCCCTGCTGCTTTTGGAGCTCATGGGTTTTTAGATTTCCAGTCAGTTCATACATTGTGTTGGTCTACAGGTTCTTTGCATTAGTTATGACATCTATTTTTCTTTCACATGACTTAACAAGAACACAAAGAAATTTTATGTCTTTTTTATACAATGGAATCACTTCTCCCAGGAAATGAAGTTATTTAATGATAGAATTTAATCTCTTATGCATTTCTTGCATTGTTTCTCCTTCTATCATAATGAAGGTTTCATACTAGGTAGTCAGCATGTCTACTTTAGGATCCTTCAGAACAATAGTGCCTTTATGTGTAGGCCCTAAGCAATTCTAGATCTCCTTGGAATTTTCATAGGCTAAAATCCTGTTATATTTATCAGGCCCTATGCCACAAACTAAAAGTTTCTTGGCCTTGTAGTTTTTTTAAATTTTTTGTCTATCTTCATCATCCTATTCTCTCCTTCTTTTTAGTACCATTCTTGTTATTTCTCCTTCTTTGACTTCTTTAACTTGAGCATGTTGAAAATCAATAAGTTTGTCCATAAGATCACTATCTTCAGCCACAATGAAGTAAAACATCCTAATTTTCCACCACCCATAATACTGCTAATTGAATATTAGTGGTCTAGTGGTAGACTACACTTCTTGTAGATTAGGTGGAGAAACCATGCTAACCAAGACACTCTATGTGTTAACCTTTTAGAGTGACCTGGCTATGATACCAATTGTAAAAACCCTGAGGGTTGCACCACATAGTATGGGAACTGGTCCCTCAAAGTCAATCATAGGAAAAATACAATAAAACAACTAGAAAGTAAGAGATAGTGCAGGAGAAATAAAAAACAAGATCTTAACGTGGAAACCCCCTTGATAAAGGAAGGAAAAACCATGGCTTACCCTGACTAGAACTTCAAAATCCACTATAATCAAACTCTTGATTAAAACCTTCAATAAACCCAACTCTAGGTTCCTTCCACTTGTAATAACTCTACTACAAGCTCATCTTGGAAACTCTGCCAAGGACACACCCTGATATTGATTAAATGTAACGATTATCCACTATAGGTAATTCTACCTAAGCTCTCTCTAAACAAAGAGAAAAATTCATTACTCTTATAAACTGAGTAATTCATTATCAAATCAAGCTTCACTAAAGAATAGTTTCCCTTTAAGCACACTCATACAATTAAGAACTTGAAAGTGTTGAATATGGAGTTTTTCCTCATTTCCTCTATTCTCTCTTTGTATTTGAAAAAAACCATTTTTTGAATAAGTATTTTCTTCCTTTTATATATGAGTGAGGATTTGGGATGAAATATCATTGGACGAGGTGTCCAAATTAATACAAGAAGCACCTTCAAGTTAGTTACACTAATAGAAAAAGTTGTGCTGATATGTGTAAACTATACCATTGCTTTGAGAATCCAAGGACCTGGTCCCTTATAGTCATCTGTTGATCATCAAAACAACATATAACGATTTTACCCCTTTTTGATGATGAAAAACCAACCACAAAGCTTTGAAAATCAATGCATATTCATCATATTTAATCAGTTTTATTACAACTCTAAGGATGAATGTTCCCCCTATCATCATGCTTCTACCATTATGTAACACAGGGACCTGGTCCGTCGTTTAGATCATTTGCATCTAAAACTCTAATCATATTTGCTTCCTCCTGTCACAGTGCCTAAGAAAACTTCCCCCAATCAGAATGCACTATACATGATCACACAACTCACATACATACACCTAATCCTTACACACGAAGTAGCTATTCCCCCTTTTGACATTATTGAAAAGAATTAAGAGCGAACCATAAATAAAGATAAGAACAGGGTAATTAACTCATGGCCACAGGGGAAACACTACTATGAAAATAAATTTAAAATAAAGGAGACAAATGAAGTACACAGGAAAAATTCATGCATTCATTAAATAGAAGTCAACACCAGTACAATACTACCAAAATAATCACATAAAATTATTGTCTTCAAAAGACAAAACAAGTATCAAAATGTGAGACTGACACAAAATTGATTAGAGGATAGGGATAACAGTGCTTAGGTAGAGAATGGTTGGGGGAAAGGGACTTAAGTAGTATCTCAATTCTTGCATTTTTAGCATTGTGTGCGTCCACCAACTGTTTGGTGAAAACCTTTACTTCTGCATTAATTTCTTAAACTTCACCAGTCAGTTCTACCAAATTTTTCCTAGAGTAATGCATTTACATCTCCAAGTTCAGTAGTGGCACCTTGTTCCTCAAAGGAAAACTTTTGATTCTACAACTTCAGGTGCACTATTTCAGCATCTTTGGCAACCAACTTGATCCTTAACTCCTCCATTCCCATTCCCAACTTTTCTTGAATAGCTAGAAACTCATACACTTGAGACATAGATCCAGCTTTTCCCTCTATGCATTCATTCTCAATGAGAGATATGAAGTTGATCATCTATTTGTATATTCCAAGTGTTCCATTAGTTCCATACATACCATAATGTTCAAACACTTTATTCAAGAGAGATCCACATGGAATTCCATGTTTCCCTTACTTTTTCTTAAAGTAATTTATTCATATGCTAAATCTTTAGAGTATGAACACTTATCAATTCAAACTTTCTCAAGGATTCAATCAAAAATAAGTCAACACTAGAGTAAATTATTCATTTTTCAAACCTTGGCAACATGAATTTTTAATGAACTAAAATACTAGCTGCCACTTACTTTATAGAAGTTTCTTTTTCACTGCAGCTATTGAGGTCCCACCAAAAATTGATGCCTTAATCATGAACTCGTTGGTAGGTTGTTGATTTACTATAGTTCTTACCTCAACTATTGGTACATGTAGGATTCTTCCTAATATTTCTTTATTCAGCTTATGAATCTTTCCCTTTACTTGTGCAATCAAACTCAAACCATCATCTGAGAATTCCATGGAGTGCATAATTCTATGAGTTTACCTTCAAAGATAATAGGAGTTTGTTCTTCTAGAAAGTTCAACCAAACCAAATGACTCACATACTCTACCAGTTATACCATCCCTGATTTTTAATAAATTTTAGATCAAACACACTTCCAGACAGAACCTTCTGTGTTCTAATATTCTGCATCCTCCTTTTTCTAGACATTTCTTTCTTTTCTTCATTCTTTTTATTTATTTTGAACTCACTACTTTTCTCTCCCTTTTGATCAGTTTTTTTTCTTCTTGGGACCAGGTTCCTCAAAGTGTTTTCTTTTCTTGACAACTATATATTTTTTTCTCATTCCATTAAAGATATCATTCATTGACTTGGAGGAACAGTGGTGACCCAAACCCTTGGTTTAGATTGTCTATCATGATTCTCTGAGCATAAACTTCCAAGGTTAGAGAGGGTTCAATGAAGACTAACTCGATTGTGGGTTTTGGACATTCTATGGAAGATTCAGTTAGAAGAATTAACTCAAATTGTTATTGGGGACTAGAGATAATGTTTTTGATAGTTTTAATTTCAGAAGAAAAAAGATTTTCAGCATTAGGATGTTCATTTTGACTCTCTGGAGTTTTGCCTACTTCATGGTCTTTTATAGGGTTTGAGAAAGTAGTAATGTTGTCCATTTTGTTTTGAGAGATAGAGATAGGCTGGAACCAGTTTGGCTAAAAGCAGAATTGTAGATTTGGGAAGATAATTAAGACAAGTTGAAGCATAACAACAAAAATATATGATTTAGCAATTTTAAGAAATGACCAATGTCATTAAAAGATGATCTTTTTGAACTGACATGACAAAACTAACAAGTGTGACTCTTCATTTTAAAAAATACATAAAGGCTTATAAAAGAGGAAATACATGGATTTTTAGATAATAATTTTTGATTACATAAGCATCATGTAGGTACTAACCTGAGAGATGAGACAAGGTCCCTCTCATTTTGACTGAATTTTGTGCTTGTTTTTTCTTTAATTGTTCTCCACCTAAGTTATTCCCATGGATGTATACCTACAATGGTATGGAGCTGAGTTAGATTAACGTGCACCTACATTATCATGGATACTTATCTGCTGAACAAAGGGAAATTTTGGAAGAGACATTGTTTCACTTATTATGACAAGTTGGCTTAATCAATGTATGGTCTATCCTCTGCACATCATTTTCATCTCATAATTTGTTCTCAAGGAAGATTTGAGAACCAGGTATCTGACTTTACATTACTCATCTTTATGGAAATTTCCTTTTTAAGATGAGTCTTGTAAGGACCATGTCTATTGAAATTGACCGTTTCAAAATATGACACCTCCACCCTTGAGTGCCTTGATTGAGACAGAGAACACAGATAGATTATCTAAAATTAATCACAAAACACTTAATTTTAATGATCATTCGTAACTACAATCCCATTTCTCCAACCTAGAACCATGATCACTTGTTATATTTAGGAACCCACATGAGTTTTAGTTCCTCCTAAGAAGACAATGGCGTGTTCAAATCCTTCTTGGCCCATCTAGGTAGAGAATTATTCTTTATCTTATTCAAATACTTGAACCCATTTGTCTATGTATTCTCTGGCTGAACATATTTGAATTTGTTCATTCCAGCACTATACATTTTTAAAAATTTCCCTTAGTGTTCACATATTTCCCACAATGATTGCATATAGGTTTAGGAGCCTTGTTTCTAGCATCATTGACAGACTTTCCTTTCCACCTAGTAGGTTGGAATTATCCTTGATAGAACATTCCTTTGTCATCATTAAAACCTTGAATAATATGTGAAGAAGCGGTCTATGGAAAAGACTTGTTAAACGCTTCTCCTAAGCGTACCAGGTCCTTCTCCAACTCTTTATTCTTGTAAAGTGTTAAGCAGACCAGGTCCTTATCCAACTATTTCTTTTAGTGAAGTGCAGAGAAAAGGTTCTTTTAAGAATACGTCAACCTTTCCTTAAGATCAATTTGAAGACTGTAAGCTTGTTTTTTCCCTTTTTATCTACCCTCTTTAGATTACTCATCGAACTCAGATTTTTGGATTTTTTTGTGAAAAACTCTTCAGTTTAAGAATTTTGTAAAGTTAAAGCAATCAAATCATTCTCTTGATTCTCTACTTTTTGTTCTAAGTCATTCCTCTCAATAGTTAGTTCATATATAGAGTCTACATACATGATTGTAAGACTTTATCTTCCTAGTATTGTAATTAAATAGATTCTCCTTATTATCAGAAAGAGTTACATCTTTTTGTTTTTAATCTTCTTAGTTGGCCATAAATGAAACCAAGGAATAATACATAACTAGACTATCTTCCACTGTTAAAATTGATATATCTCCATCCTTCTAATCTTTATCAAATTCATAAGAATAATCTCTCCATGCTGCCAGTGATTGCTTTACAGCATACCATCTACTGCCTTTCTTCTTGAATTTTTAGGGACCTAGTCCTTGTTCTTTTCCTTGTCACCTCTAGTATTGAGATATCCCTGGTAATACTATTTGTTCCACGGACAATCCTTAATGAAATTCCTAGTACTTTAGTATTTATGCCATACCTTAACATTGTTTCCTGTTTTGTTGATGCTTCTTCTTCTTTGAAATTTACCACCCTTCTTCATAGACTTGACAATTCTCTATGCCAAATAGGCAACATCAGTGTCTTGTTATGCTGAATCATGTTTGGAAGCTATTAATGCAATGGATTTTCCCTTTTTTGCTTCATTCTTCTCCATCCCTTGCTGATTTTTGAGCTCATGGGTTTTTAAATTTCCAATCAGTAAATTCATAGTAAGGGTCTTCAGGTTTATTACTTCAGTTATGGAATCTACTTTTCTTTCCAAAGAATTAGGGAGAACACAAAGAATTTTTCCCACTTACTTATATGTAACACCCAGATTTTCTGAACCGGAACGCTACACGGTGCTCATGACCCCGAGGAACCACAAGCTAACACATGACTGATATTTGTACCTGTACATTTCTGAACATACATATAATATGTGTAAAATATAAACAATAGACCATAAGGTTCAACTGAAATAATTATAACATCAATATAGGTGACAAATACCCAAGATAACTGAAGTCTGAATCAAACCTGAACTAAATCTAAACTGTATCTGAAAGCCTCGAAGTACTGACTGAATAAGGACTTGAAGGAACATGTCTCTAACTAACTCTGTAAACTGAAAACTAACTAAAATAATAAATGAATCGAATCATATAGTCCTCTAATGAAGAGGACTCACTGTAGCTCTATATAATGGAATGCAAATGCTACTGCTGGTATGGAACTTGTGTCTCTGAACCTATGGTGTAACATGAAAAGATAGCACCATAGCGTAAATGCATCAGTACAACTGGAGTACTTAGTATACGAGTGAGGTAGGCTAAATGAAAAGGGTTTACATGCATAAGCAATACTACCTGACCGACTAATATGAACATGAGAGTGCAAACATACATACATAATAACTGGAAACATAAATACATAATAGTGGATCTGTACACTAATACATGATTTACTAATTTTTGACATTACTGAAACTATGGTTCTGTCAACATGGGTGACTGTATCTGACAGTCCTGGGTCTTATTGAACTATCTAAATTCTGTACTATAATTGAATTTGACTGTGTTTGGCATTTTTGGTATACTGATATCTGAAGAACTATCTGGGTCCTTTTAATAAGATTGAGCCTGAAACTATGTTTGGCAGCCCCAATAATGCATATAGCTAAGTTGCGATCCAATCTCTGCTCCGACTGGAGGGGTGTCAATACGGCGCCACTGGTAAAGACAATTGTGAGTGACCCTCAACTGGAAGGTACTCAAATGAGAATGGTGGGAACCCTAAACTTACAAGTTAAGCCACCTCATCAACCCTAGTTTGACAGGTTAAGATATTTTAACCTACCCTGGCTACGTAGTTTTGGAACACAAGGATGACTGCTAAGAATCACACCCTAAACTGGCAGGTGAGTTCCCATCCTTGGGTTCACTCGGTGCTAACTTCTACTCCCATATAAAGAGACTGAACATGATTTAACTGACTGTACACGGACTGAGTAACTGACTTCTGTTGACTGACTGAATAGCACTACTATCTGTGATTTTGCTGAGATCATGAGATTTCAGAGGTTTTGTGAGTCACATGACTTACTGAGTTCTATAGATCATGGCTTGACTGAGATTATCGAGGTAACGTGACTTGGCTCTAGGAACATAATTATATTTTTCGGGTACGAATACCCCCAGGACTCCATGGAAGGAAACTGACACATATTACATGGCTTGATCACAAGATTTGTGTCCACAATTCATAATATCGTATAAAGGGATTTCATACAAAGCATAGTTATCAACAATGTATTGCATCGAAAGGATTTCATGTCACATGGAAGTACTTGCACAACCTTAATATCATGTTCATTGAATAATTATACTAGCAACACATACCAATAGCATGGAAGTTCATGTGGAATCATCTTAAGGGTTGACATATCTTATCATTTAAATACTATGGGGTCATGGGAACATGATTTTTAGTATTCTAGCCATTTTAACAAACACCTTGCATGCACACTTTGGGGCATAGGTTTTCTCAACCATTTTAATCATCTTGAACCACCCAAATTCATGGGTTTTAACTACAAGAATGCATACATCATGGAAGTCAACTTAAATTAATATCTTAAATCTTAAACAATGATCATTAACATGAACAACATCACATAACCACAAGGAAATCAAAGTTTCTCATTTAAAAGCATGGTTCTTGAACTCTATGAACAAAAAGGGTCCATAGATGAACACTACGCATACCTGATTCAAGATTCTTGACGTTTTTGAACTTGAAGGGTTTCAAATTCTTTGATTCTTAAAGAGGATTGGGTCTTGTTCTTTGAGATTAAATTTAGAGAGAAACCCTAGTTTTTTTTGTTTGTGAAATAATAATGAGCATAATGTTTGAATTCGGACTTATCTGGGTATATGTAGGTGAGTGATAAGTGACCAAAATACCCCTGTTTAAATGACCTGGAAATAAACTGAACGTGGCATTTGACGGTCTGACTGACGGTCCATCAGACACTTGATGGTCCGTCACTTATCCCGTTAGACGTGGACAAGCAATGGGGTTCACTGTATAAGTGTTGATGGCTTGGATGACGGTCCGTCACAACTTTGACAATCCGTCAACTCGTCTATCAGTCCTTATCCAATATGTGACTCAACTTCCATGTCTTTGACGGTCAAAGTGGTGGTCTGTCACTTATGTGGCGGTCAGTCAACTTGGTCGTCATACCTGGGCATTTCTGATAGTTCCAAGCAAAACGTCCATAACTTCCTCGTATGATGTCGGATTTTGAAAAAATTGGTACCATTGGAAAGCTAACTCAATTTCCCACAAGAAAGAAAGTGAAAATCTAAAAAATACCACATGTAAAATATAGTTTTTCATTTTAAAGTAAGTCCTAGCATCCTTGAGATGATTTCTATCTAGGAAAAAGGCACGGGTATTACAATATCTCCCCCTTGAGAACATTCGTCCTTGAATGGAAATGACTGAGACGGTAAACAATAATCTGAACATGAGTATCTAGAACATGATCTTATGATTGACAAAGTGAAGGCGTTATACTAAACATACATAGCTGATACACGTGTAACTGATTCATCAATGTATGATTGAGGTCCTCTCAATAAGAATGCATATCTGATGCATAATTATTTACTGGACTGATATATGTATGCATGAATGAATATGCAATGGTACTTGATACAAAAATTTTAATGGAACATGAACACGAAATGAAATATCAAGTTATATTGATTGCTGAATATGAAACTGAATGAGCTTAAGGAGGACTGTTACCTTGAGCTCTATCTGGCTTGGCGGAAAAAAGGTGAGGGTACTTGGTACGCATGTCTGCTTCTTCTTCCCAAGTAGCTCCATCAACGGACTAATTTCGCCAAAGAACTTTGACGAGAGGGACTTCTTTGTTCCACAACCTACGAATCTAATAGTCTAAAATTTCAACTGGAATCTCTTCATAAAAGAGGCTGTCCTGAACATCAATATTCTGAATAGGGACTACAACTGCGGGGTCACCTATGTACTTCTTGAGCAAGGAGACATGGAAGACTAGATGAACTGAGGCTAGATCTGAAGGAAATTCGATCTCATAAGCTACCTTGCCAAAGCGATTGAGAATCCTGAAGGGACCGACATAGCGGGGACTAAGATTCCCTTTGTTGTTAAACCTCTTCATTCCCTTCATGGGAGAAATTTTGAGATAGACATAGTCATTGACCTCAAACTAGAGATCCTTTCTACGAACATCTACATAAGATTTCTATCAGCTCTAAGAATCCCAAAATCTCTCTCTGATCAACTGAACTTTCACTAAGGTATTGAATACCAAGTCAGGATAGATAACTGAGGCCTCACTAACTTTGAACCAACCAACTGGAGATATACACCTACTACCATAGAGATCTTTGAATGGAGCCATCTAAATACTGGAGTGATAGCTATTGTTGTATGCAAACTCAATCAAGGGCAAGTGGTTGTCCCAACTTCCCTTGAAATCAATTGCACACACCCTTAGCATATCTTGAAAAGTCTGAATGGTCCTCTATGCTTTGCCATCTGTCTGAGGATGAAACGCTGTACTGAGATGGACTTGGGTACCAAGACCCTTTTGGAACATTTTACAAAAATGAGAGGTGAACTATGTACCTCTGTCTGAGATGATAGATAATGGAACATCGTGTAATCTGACCAACTCCCTAATATAGAGTATAGCATAATCCTCGGCTGAATAAGAGGTACGAACTGGAAGGAAATAAGCTGACTTGGTTATTCTGTCTACAATAACCCAAAATGAATCATGTTGATGATGAGTTCGAGTCAAATCTGTCACGAAATCCATGTTCACTTCTTCCCACTTCCAAGTAGGAATGGTGAACTCCTGCATGGACCCACTAGGTTTTTGATGCTCTATCTTAACCTGCTGACATATAGAGCACTTAGCCCCAAACTCTGCAATATCACTTTTCATCCCACTCCACCAATAGATCTCCCGTAAGTTGTGGTACATCTTAGTGGCCCCTGGATGAATAGAGTATCGCGCACCATGCACCTCTGTAAGAATTTGCTGCCTCAAGTCATCTGCACCTGGAACAGACGGACGACCCTAACAACAAAGAACACTATCTCCCTCTTGGGAGAAAGCCTCAAGTTTCTAATTCTGAACTGACACTTTTGACTTGACAAGGATGGGATACCTTTATTGTTTTTCTTTAACCTCAGAAACTAGAGATAACCCTGAACTACTCTGAACACATACACCACCCTCTAAAGAGTCGACTAAGCGAACGCCTAGTCTGGCAAACTGATACATTTCCTGGGCTATGTTCTTCTTAACATCCTCTACGTGAGAAACACTTACCATGGAGACTCTACTGAGAGCATCGGCCACAATGTTGGACTTTCTCGGGTGATTAAGGACACTCATGTGATAATCCTTCAAGTGCTCTAACCACCTCCTCTAATGAAGATTGAGATATTTCTGAGAAAAGACATACTGGAGACTCTTATGATCTGTGAAAACATCTACATAAACTCTGTATAAATAATGCCTCCAAATCTTTAAGGAAAATACTACGGCTGCTAACTCAAGATCATGAGTAGGATAATTCTTCTTATAGGGCTTTAGCTATCTTGAAATGTAGGCTATGACCTTACCTTGTTGCATGAGGACACAACCGAAACCCACTCTGGATGCATCACAATAGACTACAAAACCGTCTAAACCATCTGGAAGAGTTAGAACTGGGGCTGAGGTGAGTCGAGTCTTCAACTCTTGAAAATTCTTATCGCAAGAATCTGGCCACTGAAACTTAATCTTCTTCTGAGTCAATCTGGACATAGGAGATGCAATCGAAGAAAATCCCTCGACAAAGCATCTGTAATAGCCAGCCGAACCCAAGAAACTCCTGATATCTGATGGAGAGACAGGGCGAGGCCAATTTCTTACCATTTCAGTATTATGAGGATCTACTCTAATTCCATCACCAGAAACAATATGGCCAAGGAATGCTACTGATCTTAGCCAAAATTCGCACTTACTAAACTTGGCGAACAACTGATGATCTCTGAGAGTCTGAAGAACAATTTTGAGATGGTCTGAATGATCATGCTCTATGCGAGAATAGACCAGAATATCATCTATGAATACTATGACGAACATGTCCAAGTACTACTTGAACACCTGATTGATCAAGTCCATGAAAGCTACAGGGCATTGGTAAGACCGAAGGACATGACTAGAAATTTGAAGTGACAATACCGAGTCCGGAAATCTATCTTCGGGATGTCATATTCTCTAACTCTGATCTAATGATAGCCTGATCTAAGGTCTATCTTGGATAAATAACTGGAACCCCAAAGCTGGTCAAACAATTCATCTATTCTAGGAAGCGGATACCTGTTCTTGACAATCACTTTGTTGAGATAACGATAATTAATACACATCCTGAGATAACCATCTTTCTTGGGCATGAATAAGACTGGTGTACCCCATAGGGATACACTGGGCCTGATGAATCCCTTATCTAAGATATCCTTCAACTGATCTTTTAGTTCCTTGAGTTCTTCTGGTGCCATTCTGTATGGCGAAATAAAAATAGGTTGAGTATCTGGGAGAAGGTCAATGCTGAAGTCTATTTCCCTTTTGGAAGGAATGCCTGGAAGATCTTCGGGAAAGACGTATGAATATTCATTAACAATTGGAATTGATTAAAGAATGGGAGATTCGAAACTGGAATCCTTTACATGCATGAGATGACACACATACCCCTTTGAAATAATTTTCCTTGCCCGAAGGTAGGAAATAAGCTAACCCCTAAAAGATGAAGTACTACCCTTCCACTCTAGGATGGGCTCATTCGGGAACTAAAATTGAACTATCCGGGTCCTGCAGTCGACTATGGTATAGTAGGAATGAAGCCAATCTATGCTGAGAATGACATCAAAATCAGTCATCTCTAATTCGACAAAATCTGCTGATGTGGATTTTTGAAATATCATAATCGGGCAGTTCCTATATACCCACCGAGCTATGGTGGTTTTAACCACTGGGGTAGAGACTGAAAAGGGATCTGCTAAAATTTCGAGATTGATTCTAAAATCTCCTGCTATGTATGAAGTGACAAAAGACAAGGATACACCTAGATCTAGCAAAGCGTAAACATGAACATGGAAAATCTGTAATGTACCAGTAACGACATCCGGAGAATTTTTCTGATCATGTCAAGTCTGAATAGCATAGAGTCTGTTTGGGCGTTGCCCACTAGTAGCACTAGAAGTGGCTCCTTGCTGGTTCGAGCGATCGGACTGAGCTGTGGAACGATTTTGCTGACCTTGATAACTGGACTTAGGAAAATCTTTGACTCTGTGCCCTGGCTTTCCATATACGAAACAAACATCACTACCGGCTCTTCAAACACCCTGGTGGTTCTTACCTTAAGTTTGACATAGGGGATTAGTTCGGGCATTGCTGACACTGCCATGAGATTTAGAGTCGGGTGCTCTATCTGTGAACTTAGGACCTGGAGCACTGGCTTAAGAATGAACTGGAACTGATGACTTGGGACAAAACTAGGAACAATTTCCTCCCTCTGATTTGGGCTGAGCAAAACTAAAACTGCCTGATCTTACTCTCTTGTTCTGCCTCTCCTTAGCCCTAACCTTTTGCTCCTCTATTTGCTGAGCATGGGTCATGAGCTTGGCTAAAGTCATATCACTGTTCAGCATTGCAGATCTACACTCACTTACCATGCTATCATTAAATCCTAACACGAACTTGTTCATCTTAGACCTGTTGTCTGCAACCACATGCGGGGCATATCTGGCTAGCTGAGTAAATCTGAGATAATACTCCCTAACCATCATATTTCCCTTCCTGAGGTAGATAAACTCAAGAACTTTGGCCTCCCTCAGCTCTTGGGGAAAGAATTTTTCTAAGAAAACCATGAAAAATTCCTCCCACTCTATAGGACCTGCATCCTCTAACCTCTCAGACTTTCACTATTTGTACCAAGTATGAGCAATATTCTAGAACTGGTATGCAGCTAACTCAACACTCTGAACAGAAGTAACTCCCATGATTTCAATGAAATTCTGCACTTGGTCAATGAACCCTTGAGGGTCTTCATCAGACTTAGACCCGAAGAAAGATAGATGGTTCATTCGGGTGAAGTCCTGAATTCTAGCTGCTGCGGAATTATCCACTGGATTGGGCGGAATAACTAGTGGTCGTACATTCTGTGAAGCCACAGACTAATCAAGTGTTATGAATATATCTCTAAACTCCGCATGATAAACATGCTTACCCAAAGGATCTTCAGGCAGAGGAACTAGATGGTTTCTTCTCTTTGGAGACATATTGTGAAATAAGAGAATAACGAATTAGACTGAGAGTTTAACTTGAGATTATTCTAACTAGCACGACATGAATACTGAAAGAAGGGAAACTGTTCCTAAAACATCTTATAGCCTTCTGTACATAAATGTGGCAAGAAACACACCCATGTACAATACTCTACTAGATGCGACTTTCATACTTCCTAGGACTCTATTGAAACCTAGCTTTGATACCAAGTTTGTAACACCCCAATTTTCTAAATTGGAATGCTACATGGTGCTCATGACCCCGAGGGACCATAATCTAACCCATGACTGATATCTGTACTTGTACATTGCTTAACATACTTGTAATATGCAGAAAACAGAAACAATAAACCATAAGGTTCAACTGAAATAATTATAACATCCATATGAGTGAAAAATACACAGGATAACTGAAGTCTGAATGAAAACTCAACTAAATCTGATATGTATCTGAAAGTCTCAAAGTACTGACTAAATAAGGAGTTAAAGGAACACGTCTCCAACTAACTCCATAAACTGAAAAATAACTAAAATAATAAATGAATCGAATCATATCGTCCTTAAATGAAGAGGACTCACTGCAGCTCTGTTTACTGGAATGTGAATGCTACTGCTGGTCTGGAACTCGAGTCTCTAAACCTATCGTGTAACATGAAAAGAAAGCACCACAACACAAATGCATCAGTACAACTAGAGTACTAAGTATATGAGTGAGGTAGGTTAAATGAAAAGGGTTTGCATGCATGAGCAATGCTAACTAACTGACTAATATGAATGTGAAAGTGCAAACATACATGCATAATAACTGGAAACGTAAATACATAATAGTGGATTTGTACACTAATACATGATTTACTAATTTTTGAAATGACTGAAACTATGGTTCTGTCAACATGGGTGACTGTGTCTGATAGTCCTGGGTTTGATGGAACTATCTAAGTTCCATACTATAATTGAATTTGACTGTGTTTGGCAGTCCTGGTATACTGATATCTGAAAAACTATTTGGGTTGTTTTACTAAGACTAAGCCTAAAACTGTGGGAGGTAATTGTTTAACCGACATGCCCAAAAAATGCATATAGCTAAGTTAGGGTCCAATCTCAGCCCCGACTAGAGGGGTGTCAATACCGCGCCACTGTTAAGGACAGTTGTGAGTGACCCTCAACTGGCAGGTACTCAAATGAGAATGGTGGGAACCCTAAAATAACAGGTTAATCCACTTCATTGACCCTAGTCTAACAGGTTAAGATGTCTCAACCTATGCTGTCTACGTAGTTCTAGAACACAAGGATGACTACTAAGAATCACACCCTAAACTGGCAGGTGAGTTCCCATCCTTGGGTTCACTCGGTGCTAACTTCTACGTCCATCTGAAGAGACTGAACATGATTTAGCTGAATGTACAAGTATTGAGTAACTAACTTCCATTGACTGGCGGAATAGCACTACTATCTAAGATTTTGCTAAGATCATGAGATTTCAGAGGTTTTTTGAGTCACATGACTGACTAAGTTCTATAGATCATGGCTTGACTGAGATTATCGGGGTAACATGACTTGTCTCTAGGAACACAACTATATTTTTCAGGTACGAATACCCCCAGGCCTCGATGGAAGGAAACTGACACATATGACATAACTTGATCACAAGATTTGAGTCCACAATTCATAATATCGTACATAAGGTATTTCAAACTAAGCATGCTTATAAACAATGTATTGAATGGAAAGGATTTCATGTCACATGGAAATACTTGCACAACCTTAATATCATGTTCATTACATAATCATACTAGCAACACATATCAATAGCATGGAAGTTTATGTGGAATCATCCTAAGGGTTGACATAGATTGTCATTTAAATCCTATGGGGTAATGGGAACATGATTTTTAGCATTCTAGGAATTTTAACAAACACCTTGCATGCACACTTTGGGGCATAGGTTTTCTCAACAATTTTAATCATCTTGAACCACCCAAATTCATGGGTTTTAACTACAAGCATGCATATATCATGGAAGTCAACTTAAATTAATATGTTGAAGCTTAAACAATGATCATTAACATGAAAAACATCACATAACCACAAGTAAATCAAAGTTTCTAATTTAAAATCATGGTTCTTGAACTCTATGAACGAAAGGGGTCCATAGATAAACACTACGCATACCTGACTCAAGGTTCTTGACATTTTTGAACTTGAAGGGTTTGAAATCCTTTGATTCTTGAAAATAATTGGGTCTTGTTCTTGGAGATTAAATTTAGAGCGAAACCCTAGTTTTTTTTTGTTTATGAAATAATAATTAGTATAATGGCTGAATTCGGACTTATCTGGGTATATGTAGGCGAGTGATAAATGACCAAAATACCCCTATTAAAATGACCTAGAAATAAACTGAACGTGGCGTGTGACGGTCTGAATGACAGTCCATCAGACACATGATGGTCCGTCAGTTATCCCGTCATACGTGGACCAGAAATGAGGTTCACTGGATAAGAGTTGATGGCCTGGATGACGGTCCTTCATAACTTTGATGATCTGTCAACTCATCCATCAGTCCTTATCCAGTACGTGGCTCAACTTCCTTGGCTGCGATGGTAAAAGTGTCATTCCGTCACTTATGTGGCGGTCTGTCAACTTGGCCGTCATACCTGGGCGTTTCCAATAGTTCCAAGAAAAACGTCCATAACTTCAACGTCTGATGTCGGATTTGGACAAAATTGGTACCGTTGGAAAGCTAACTCAATTTCCCACGTGATAAAAAGTGAAAATCTCAAAAATAACATGTGTACAACAATATTTTTGAATTTTAAACTAAGTCCTAGTATTCTTGAGATGATTTCTAGCTAGGAAAAAAGGCACGGGTATTACATTATACAATGGAATCACTTCTCCCAGGTAGTGAAACTCCTTAGTGATAAAAGTGAATATTGTATGCATTTCTTAGATTATTTTTCCATATTTCATGGTGAAGGTTTTATATTAAGTAGTCAGCATGTATACTTTAGGATCATAGACAATAGTAGTTTTCATGTGCCGTCCTCAAGCAATCCCAGATCTCCTTGGCATTTTCATAAAGTGAAATGGTATTATGTTCATAAGGACTTATGCCACAAACTAAATTTTTCTTGGCCTTGTAGTTTTTTTCAATTTTCTTTCTACCTTCATCAGCTTGTTCTCTCTTGCTTTTTACTACCATTCTTTTTATTTCTCCTTATTTGACTTCTTTAACTTGAACGTGAGGACCATCAAGAATTATGTCCATTATCTTCAGCCATAATAAAGTCAAACATCCTAATTTTCCACCACCTATAATAGTGCCCATTTAATCTTTGTGGACTAGGGATAGACTGCCATTTTTCTAGATTAGGTAGAGAAGCCATGATAACCAAGACACTTTAGGTTTGAACCTTTTAGAGTTACCTATCTATAAGACCAATTGTAGAAACCCTTAGGGTTTCATCACACAGTAAGGGACCAAGTCCCTCTAAGTCAATCACAGGCATAATACAATAAAGCAACCAGGAAATAAGAGACAGTGTAGGAAGAATAAAAACACAGGATTTTAAGATGGAAACCCCTTTGATCACAGAAGGAAAAACCATCGATTTAACTCACAAGAACATCAAAATAAACTATAATCAACTTCTTGATTACAACCTTCATTTAAACTAACTCTAGGTTCATTATTCTTGTTATTACTCTACTATAAGCTCATCTTGGTAACTCTACCAAGTACACACCCTGATATTTATTAACTATAACCAATATCCACCTTACGTAACTCTACCTAAGCTTACTCTAAATAAAGAGAAGAGTTCATTACTCTTATAAATGTAGCAATTCATTTACAAATCTGGCTTCACTCAAGATCTATTTCTATTTAAGCACACTCATATATCTAAGAACATTAGTTGTGTTGAATATGGAGTTTTTTCCTTTTTCCTTTCTTTACTCTTTGTATTTTCTAAATCCATTTAATGAAGAAGCATCTTTTTTCTTTTATAGATGAGTGAGGATTGGGGTTGAAATGTCATTGGACCAGGCATCCAAATTAATACAAGCAGCACCTGCCAGTTTGTTACACAAATAGATGAAGCTATGTAGATGTGTGCCAGCTGTACTATTTCTTCAAACATCTAAGGACCTGGTTTCTTGTAGTCATCTGCTCATCATTAAAACTATAGATAGCAATTTTTCCCTTTTTTGATGATGAAAAACCAACCACAGATCTTTGAGCGTCAATGCACATTCATCATATTTAATTAGTATGATTACCACTTTGAAGATGAGTCTTCCCCCTATCATTATTCTTCTACTATTATGAAACATATGGACCTAGTCCCTTATTTTCAACATTTGCAGCTAAAACTCTGATCATATTTTCTCCTCCTATCACAGTGATTTACTATACTTCCCCCTATCAACATGCACCATAAAAGAGAACACAACACATACACACATACCTGATCCTTATAGATGAAGTCAGTATTCCCCCTTTTGACATTATTTAAAAAGATTAACAGTAAATAATAAAAAAATATAGGTACAAGGTAATTAACTCATGGCCACTAGAGAAACACTACCATAAAGAAAATCTTAAAATAAATGAGACAAATAAAGTACACAAGAAGAATTCATGCATTAAAAAAAAAAAAGAAATCCCTACCAGTACAATCATACCAAAATAAACACATAAAATGATTGTCTTCAAAAGTCAATACAGGAAGCAAAATATGAGACTAACATATGATTGATTAAAGGATAAAGATAAAATAGATTAGGTAAATATAGGAAGTAAATTCTCTTTCTAACTCATATTTTATTTCTTTTACAGACAATGCCTCCTAGAAGAAATAATAGAAGAAGAAAAGGGGATTAGCCTACGCCACCACCTATTTAGGAACTTTCCTTGAATGAGCATGACTCTTACGCTGAATTTAGGGCTACTTTCATGACCTTAACCCATTTTTTAGTTGCTTAGAACAACCAATAGGTTTTTTCTCCAGCCAATCCAGTGATAAATACAACAATAGTTAGGATTCAGGATTTCATTCAGATGATTCCCTCTCTATTTTTTGTACCTGAGTTTGAGAAAGATATACAAGAATTTCTATACTTGGTGCAAAAAGTGACATATATCATGGGCGTCACTTCAACTAAGAGTGATGATTTTTGAGCATATTAGTTGTAGAATATAGCTCACACCTAGTTTAAGTAGTGGAAGAAGGATCGAGGTGTTGATGCAGATCCTATAAAGTGGGATAAGTTTCCCACAACTTTCTTAGATAGGTTCTTTCCCTTAGAGTTAATGGAAACTAAGGTTCTGGAGTTTGTCAACATAAACAAGGGTAGTATAAACGTGAAGGAGTATATGCTCAACTTTACTCAATTGTCAAGGTAAGCTCTTACTATGGTGGATGATAATTGCTCTAGAATGAGTAAGTTTGTATCTGGTGTAGCTGATAGTATGGTTAAGGAATATAGCACAACAATGTTGAGTAAGGACATGGACCTATCTACACTTATGGTTCACACTTAATAGATTGAGGAAGAAAAGCTTAAGGAATAAGAGAGAGAGAATAAGAGGGCTATAACAGGTAGTTTCAACTTCTCTCAGCCAAAGATAGAAGTCGGTAACCATTCTCAATTCCATTAAAAAATTTCAGACCCAACTCCAACATTTGTTTGTATGCTAGTGCCTAAATCCAAGAAAAATAGGAGGGATAGAGAGCCAGGATCTAAGTACTATTGTAGCATGGCAACACAATACTTTCGTTGTCTAAAATCATGAATTTCTATGTGAACATATTATATTATGTTACATATGATGTACTTTGGTGTATAATGCAGGTAAAACAGGTTTACAATAGTGTTTGAATAAAAAGAGAAGAAAAAGACCTACTCTGATAAGGATATGAGCCATTTTTTAAGTTGTGAACATTCAAATATAAATCATATGCTTATTCGTATACAAAATAACAATAGAAAACCTGAGAAGCTAAGTATGTAGAAGATACAACTTAATTATCCAAGTCATAAGCTAGGATAATAGTCTTACAGAGTAGTCATAAGCATTACAGAACCTAAGCTACCATCAAGGTGTTAAAGTGACAGACGTATAGGAGATGGATGTCTAAGTACGATTTATATAGGGAAGTCCTACCCAAAAAAGTATTTAGAATTTGGAAAGTCTAAAGTCCAAAGTTGATACAAGTGAAGGACATGACTCATACACTCATTTATGACTCGTAAGCAAAAGTAGTATGCAAAAAAGAAAGTTGAAGACTTAGGAGAATAGACACTAGAATGGATATGGGAAGGTAAGGTACAACTTGTATATGTCGGTATGAGTGAATAACGAGTCATACTGACTTCTAACATAACTTTAACTTACCTATTTTTATTAGGATTTTTATGTTATTTTGAGATATAATAAAAACCCTAGGGTTTATCTATTATTAGGTTATGTTCTTCTACATATTATTACAATACTTTAAAATATTTTTACAATTATTCTTGAGATTTTGGGTGTTTATTCAATTAAAGACTTTGGAGTTTATTCATTTTATTTTCGTGCGACTAATTATATATGTTTTTCATTGATAATCATGATTTTTTAAACAAACATGATCGGCTAATCTCCTTGACAAGGGTTGTGGGAGCCCTAACAGATTAGATACATAGAGAAAGTGTGAGCCTCATCTATTCTAGGGTTTTATCATGTACCTTAATATTCTTCACAATAATTAACCTTAAGTAACTGCAGTAGCTTGAGACATCTTGTATTCGCATCCATCCCTATAATGGAGTTTGTGAACGAGAAAAGAAGTTAAGACAATAATTTGTTATTTCTAACTTCAAATTATAGTCCCCACATCTCATCTAATAACTTTATCCCTAAATGAAGGGTGAACTAAGGTCGTAGCAAGGAGAAACAAGGCAACACCACGAGACTTAACTAGTAAAGAGTGAGATTTATCTTCGCGCACACAAGGCGGATGATAATACCTATCTTGTAGACTTTGCATGTAGAACAGTAGAATATTTAGGTTGATCATGATAAATTTATGGAGTTGAGAAGCTAGGGGAAAAACAAGCCTTGTATTCATCTCATTTTGGTTACAACTTAAAAGCACTAAAGATTTGGTTACTACTTGCAATTAATACTGAAATCCCCCCATTTACTTTCCTATACTGCTTATGGATTACATCACGTCAAGCAACTATTCATATTTTTTCGGTGGGGTTGACCCCAACCTAGTTGGGTTATTATATTTTCAATCAACTGCATTATACTTCTAATTAGAGTGTAGTGTTGGGCGACATCAAATTTTGGCGGTGTTGCTTGGGAAGACAATTTCAGTAGTTAATTGAATTGGTGAAGTTTTTGTGTTTTTTATTTTTATTTTTGATTTGGAATACAACAATGTATGCTAAGTACTAGGTGTATAGGAAATTCCTTACTCCCCTTTGATCCATACCCAAAGAGAAACTTCAAACACTAGAAAAGTGACAGGACAAGTTTGTGAAAGGGTTTAAGATCTCCTACTTATGGATCCAATTATGGAAATACTAAATGCTCCATTATATCAATAGAATGTTGTAGAACTACAGACACAACAACTATTGAAGAAAGAACATAAAGAAGCCAAAGAGGCTAGACTTGCCGTAGAGACGGAGTTATCTAAATAAGGTGGACTAGTCAGGACTAGATAGGTTATTGATCATCAAGTTCAAAGAGACAGACCTCAATATATTATGGCATATTAACCCTTAGACCCATCGGAGGATGATGATGAAGATTTAGGTAAGTTGAGCGTACTGAGTCTGGAGCCATTGTTCCTTCTGCTTTAGCCCTTAATGTGAAGTTTCATATCGCTAGTTCTATGATCCAATTGTTGAGTTTTAAAGGTGTATTTTTGGGTGCAGCAAAATATTATGTAAACATGCACCTTGCAAATTTTGATAGGATCTACACAATGTATACTGTTCTTGGGGTTAATCAGGAAGCTTTTAGATTGAGGTTGTTCCCATTCTCTCTAACAGGTGAAGCATCACTATATTTAGGGGAACTTCTAAGAGGATCTATCACTACTTAGCTCGAGTTGAAAACTCAGTTTATGAGTACATTTTTTCCTCTGGCATAGATGTTATAGTTCAAGGATGAAATTTACAATTTTAGAGTGTTACCTATAGAGTCTATGTGTGAGGCATGGTTTTGATTCAATAAGAAGATAAGAATGGTACCAAATCATAGAATTAGAGGATCTAACTTGTCAAAAATATTCTATAGATCATTAAATAATAGTTCTAGGGCTATTGTAGATACTATTTCAAGAGGAGCATTTATACGTCTGCATTGGAATGCTATACAGGAAATTCAAGTTGATATCACTGAGTCCAATAGGGGATGGCATACTAGAGATTGAAAATGTGGTGGTGGTACATATTTTATTGGAGCAACAAATAACTATGGAGCAACTAATAATATGGTAGCATAAGAGGTTGCATAGCTTCATATTGATATTGGATTTCTTACAAAATAATTTGCATCAATAAGTGCTGATAAAGTGAATATAGTTCCAGCACAGGGCTCTACTTCAAAACCATTCGCGATTTAATCTGATGAAGAGGTAAAGTATATTGATCATAGATTAGCGGATTTCTAAGCCCAAAGGCAAGAAAATCTAATGATAGATATAAATAAATAAGTATATAAATAGATGGTGATTGGCGGCACAAGATGACTATAAGGAGTAGAATAACAAGTGTATTCCACCAGGTAGTCAACATAAAGAGTCCAGAATGGTGGCTATTTTGTCTAAGTAGGTCAAAGGACAAAAAAGTCAAGAAAACTGCTTGAAGGATATTAAAGTGATCCATCAGGATTAAAACAAAAAGTTGAGTCACGTGCTATAACAATGAAGATGTTGGAGCGAGAATTTGGTCAGGTGCCAGCCATAGTAAATCACAGACAGCCGGACACTTTTCCATGCAATACATTGGTAAACCCTAGAAATGATAGCCAATGTCATTCCATTACCACATGGAGTGATAAAGTCTCTACAAATCCACCTCTACCCACTGTTGATGAGCAAAAAAATAATGATCAGTCGATTGATGTAGGGAGCAGTAGCAAGTAGAATAAAGAAGAAGAGAAGGCTATAGAGCCTATGTTGTAGCCCATTTAAAAACCTCTTCCTCCTTATCCACAAATGTAAAAAAATAAAAAGATAGTAAGTGCCATATATTTTTATCTATGCTAAAAGAACTATCAGTCAATATTCCGCTAGTAGATGCATTGGAGCAAATTCTTGGATACATAAAATTCATAAATGATCTGATCACCAAGAAGATGGTAGAAAGTTTTGAGCCGGTTGACAATGTTCATCATTGTAGTGTTGTAGCCACTCGATCATTGATGTACAAGAAGGAGGGTCCCGGTGCTTTCACTATACATTACACCATTAGATCTTTTAACTTTGTGCGTGCTTTGTGTAACTTGGGTGCTATAATCAACCTCATGTCATTTGTTGTATTCAAGAAATTAGGGTAAGAAGATAAAAAAACCCACCACCATGAAACTAGTAATAGCAGACACGAGCGTGAAAAAACTAGTTGGTATTCTATGTAATGTATTGGTGAAGGTGGATTTTTTTAGTTTTCCTACTGATTTTGTGGTCTTAGATTGCAAAATGGATATCTAGGTCCCAATTATTCTTTGAAGATTTTTTTTTGCTTCAGGAAGGATGTTTCTTTATCTAGATCTAGGATATTAGATACTGAGATTAATGATGCACATATGATATTCAATGCATGCAAATCCATGAGGCAGCTTGATGAATTAAGTGTGATATCTTATATTAATGTGCGTGATAAGGAAGCAAATTTATTTCATAATGTTAATGCAGTGACTCCAAGGGACAATAGGTCTAATGCGGTTGTTCCTATTTAAGAGATACTAGGTGTGGAAGCACTTGTAGTTCTGATCATAAATTTTGACTCTAATGGAATCGAGGAGTATGAGTAGTTTGTAGTTGCACTATATGGTAATGGTTCTTTTAATTTTGAACCAAAGAAGGTTGATTTTGACTTGAATAATAGAATGACTCTACCTTCTCGCCATCCATTATGGAACTACATGTGTTGGAGTTGAAGGCCCTCCCATGTCACTTGTGATATGCATTTTTGGCGGCCAACAACACTATACTAGCTATTATTGTAGCTGATTTGAGACAATTAAAAGTAGAAACATTATTGTCAGTGTTGAAAATTTTCAAGAGGGCCATTGTATGGTCCATTCAAGATATTATGGGTATTGTACCCTGTTTGTGTACTCATAATATACAACTTAAGTTGTATTTTGTTCTATTTATTGAATATTTGTTTTTACTAAATCATCCTATGCAGGAGGAGGTGAAAAAAGGAATAGTCACATGGTTGGATGACAGAATGGTAATTCCCATAGCAGATAGAAGTGGGTTAGTCCTGTACAATGTATTCTGAAGAAATGAAGAATATCTGTCCTACCTAACGAGAACAATGAGCTAGTGCCTATGAGGATAGTCACTAGATGAAGAGTGTGTATGGATTATAGAAAATTGAATACGTCTACCCCAAAGGAACATTTTCCCATGCCTTTCATTGATAATATTTGAAACACCCCAATTTTCTGAATCGGAATGCTACACGGTGCTCATTACCCCAAAGGACCACAAGTTAAGACATGACTGATATCTGTACCTGTATACTGCATAATATATCATAAAATGCAGAAACATGAACATGAAAGGCCATAAGGTTCGAACTGGATACACGTCTGATAAGAAAATGTCTGAAAAAGGTATAACAATACCAAAATAAGTCATAAATACTGAAAATAATGAGATCTGAATATATAATCTGACATCTAGTCTGAAAGACTCTAACTGAACTGAATAAGGAGTTGAAGGAACATGTATCAAACTAACTCTATCTAGCTACTGAATAGTAAATGTAGGAATAATCATATTGTCCTCGAATGAGGACTCACTGCAAACTCTGAACACTGGAATGCTACTGCTGATCTGGGGCTCTGCCTATGAACCTATGGTGTAACATAAGAGAAAGCACCATAGAGAAAATGTGTCAGTACATCTGATTATATTGAGTATATGACTGAGGTAGGCTAAATACAAAGGGTTATATGCATGAACAATACTGACTGATATGAACGTGAGAATACATACATGCATACGTAATTGTAACTAAACTCGTGGAGATACTAACTAATGAGTCTGAATACTGACAACATGATTGTACTAATACTGAGATACTTAATAGATGAACGACTATTTCTGATAGTTCGAATTATGAAGAACTGGTCTGGTTGACTGTGTCTGACAGTCCTGAAATTGAATACTGATATCATGAATTCTGATAATTGATATGACAGATACATGAGTTTAGAAAACTGATATAACTAATATAACTATGATTATCGGCCTAACCGATGTAACTGATACTGAGCGACTGTATCTGACAGTCTAAGTTCTGATGGAACTATTTGAGTTATGTTTTATATGGAGTAGCTGAATTTAAGATCAGTCCTATCTAGCAGGTGATATTTAAATCTTATGATTCTGATACTGTTTTACTATAGTTGAGATAAGTCCTATCTAATGGGTGATCTTGAAGTCTATTCATAATGATAAGGATTGATAGTCTCAAACAGTACTGAATCCATACTACTGAACTGAGTTGACTGTATCTGACAGTCCTGAATCTGTAACTAAAACTGTGGTATTTATTCATCTAACTAACATGCCCCAAGCTAAGCTGAATGGGGTCCAATCTCTTCCGTAACTACAAAGGTGTCAATACCGCGCCACTGGTAAGGACAACGTGTGAGCAACCCTCACATAATAAGTAACTCTAGTGAGAACGGTGGGAACCCTCATATAACAAGTTAAGCCACCTCATCTACACTCATATAACACGCTGTGTTGTCTCAACCTATGCTAGCTACATAGTTCTTGAACTTAGGGATCGCTTCTAAGGATCTCAGTCCTAATATAGAGGGTGAGTCCCCATCCCTAGGATTATTCGAAGCTGAATCCTACTCCCTTATGAAAGACACTGAACTAAATAACTGGGCTGAACTGAATAACTAAACTGAATTGATTATCTAAACTAATACATATTAACTAGATTTATACTAGTGGTATTGTTTAGCGGAGCAAAACTAAGTTTACTGGATTCCGATGTATGACGGAACGTACTGAGTTCTGAGGACTGGTTGAGAGTACTGAAGTTACTGAGATTGACTTTGAATACTGAGTTTACAGATATTACTGAGTACTGAGGTCACTGAGATTACTGAACTACTGAGATTACTGAGGTTACTGAGCACTGAGATTACTGATAATACTAAATTACTGAAATTATTGAGTTTTCATGAGTCACATGACTGACCGAATTCTACTGAATCATGGCTTGATTTTGTATATCGTGCAACATGATATGGCTCTAGGCACATAGCTATAGTTTTCGGGTATGAATACCCCCAGGACTCGATGGAAGGAAACGGACACAACATGACTGACTTGATTATAAGATTGGAGTCCACAATTCACATTATCATAAATAGAGGATATTATACATCCTGTAGTTCCTCAATATATTAATCATGGTAGGGAGTGCATAGCTATATTTTGTCTGCATAGTGTATATCTCCATTATCATACATTCTTCATACCACAACAATAGCAATGCATGACAAGCATGGAGTTCATATTAAAGTATTTAGGTAACATGGACTTGTCATTTAGACATCATGGAACCATATAAAAATGAATTTCTAGTATCCTAAACATTTTATCAAATCCTTGCATGCATTCTTTAAGGAATAGGTGAGTTTCATACTTGCACCTTATTAAACCACCTAAATTTCATGGTTTTCAATTAATAAACATATATATTCCATGAAAACACCTTTAGACATCACATTTAAACTTAAACAACAATCGACAACATGTACATACTCATATCACCAAAAAAAGTTTACAAAATAAGATTTAAAACATGGTTCTTAAGCTCTATGAATAGATTGTATCCATAGATAAACACTACACATACCTTAAAGCTTGATCTTGAAAGAGATCTAATGTTTCTGAAGGTTCCTAAATAAATCCTTAGGCTTGCCCTTGATTTTTCTTGACTAGGGTTTAACCACTTTGGGAAAGAATGTTCTTGTTCTTGAGGAGATGATCTTGAGAGGAAACCTTAATCTTATGGTTGAAAATGGATGAGAGAGCTTTTTGAGATGTTTTAACTAAAAAGAATGGAAGATAATACATTCCTTGAGGGTTATAAGTCGTGGGAAGTGAAGGGAAAAGACCAAAATACCCTTATAAAATAAATTCTCAGTTGCTGAAAATAATAGCTGACGACATTCGTGACAAGGCAAAAAAAATATGAAAAACCATCAAAAATGTCATCACACAGGAGCTGGAATTGATGGTTTCTGCGTAAGTCTTACGATATTTGTGACATGGCATCAAAAATGTGACAAGCCGTAAAAAATGTCGTCACACAGAAACTAGATTTTGCCTAAGGCTGACGATATTTGTGACATGGCATCAAAAATGTGGCTAAGCTACCACGAATTTCGTCACTTAGGATCTAGATTCTGCCTAAGGCTGACGACATTTGTGACATGGCGTTAACAATATGGTAAGCTACCATGAATGTCATCACATAGGAGCTTGTTTCTGCCTAATGCTGACGACCTTCTTGATAGGGAATCACAAATGTGGTAAGCTACCATGAATGTCGTCACTTAGGAGCTGGTTTCTGCTTAAGTATGAGGACCTTCTTGATAGGGCATCACAAATGCGGTAAGCTACCACGAATGTCGTCACACTATTTACAGCCTGACATGCTGGAGTAAAATAAGAATAACTATTTTCTCCGATATCAGATTTAGGCAAAATTGGTATCGTTGCAAATATAATTCAATTATATATCTACTGATAGGTCATGAGATCAAAAATTCCAAGTAAAATACGAGATATGCTCGTTTGAAGTTGACTATACCAATATCCTTCTCAAGAATTCAATCGGTAATGAATATTTTGATTTATCTGATAGCTGGGAGTTATTTGAAGCCTTAATATACATCTAACTTAATTATAAAACTATAAAACAACCATGATGTTCTATGCATGAGCTTGTTATATGGCTCTAATATTGGTTTGGATTTTTTGGGGTATTACAATATCTCCCCCTTGGAAACATTCATCCTCGAATGATGACTGCTTGAGAGGGGAGAATAGATAAAATGACGCATATATAGGATGAATGACTGATCATGATTTCATGGATGACATGACTGAAAACTGAACATATCATACTGTACATGCATATCTGATGCATGGGTAGCTGATTTATGAATATAGGACTGAGTGTTCTAATAAATTGAGTTTCTCAATCTGAGAATGCATATCTTATGCATGAATACATGACTGAACTGACTTATGAATATGTGACTGAACATGTAATGGTAAAGATACCAAGTTTGAACTGAAAAATAAGTATGGAACTTAATACCATGTTTGGTATTGAAATCTGAACTTGGGAATGATTAAGCTCAAAGAAGACTGCTACCATGAACTGAAAATACTGATGAGTCTTAGATTGATTACTCAATATGCATGAGAGAAAACATAAGAACATAACTGAATTTGGAACTTTATTCATGAACTAAACTGAGACATTGAGTACATGGCCTATGACTGAGTTTTGAGGCTAGTTGGTCGGCTCATAAGTAATACTTCCTCCAAGATAGATTCATCAAAGAAAATGACATGTTTAAATCATGGAAGTTTGGGGGCTATAAAGTATCTCCCCCTTGGGACACTATGTCCCTTGAATGATACTGGACTGACCTTGCTGAGATATTAAGGAAGTTGAGGCGATGCACAAGGCACCTTGGTACGAAATTGTGATTGATTATCTGAGATCTATAACTAAAGCGTGATGCACGAATGCATAGACATACTGACTTATCTGATTAACTGAGTAACTGGTAACTGAACGCTGGGTATGCAAGAATGAATTGCACTTAATCTTAGTAGCTGGGCTGAGGCCATAAAGTATTATGCATATGATAAGGGACTGACTGGATAACATGAGGTAACTGATCATGGATTTCATGAAAGTTATATTGTCTGAAAATGCAGGACCAAACGTATTACATGATTTGGAAATATTCCATAGACTGAGGTATTGAAATACCTATAACTGTGTAGCTGATAACTGTACGCTATGGTCAAGCAAGTCTAAAATTGAACTGAATTTCTGAGTTGAATACTGAGCTAAAGCTGACACTATAACTTAAGACTGTAACAGGGATCCATACTGGATCTAAATGCTGGGTACTGATAACTAAATACTGAAACTGAGGTTTATACTTATACTGAAGTGCTTAGTTCTGAGACTGAACACTAATTACTGAGTACTGAACTATAACTGAGATAGAAACTTAGTTGTGATAGTTGCACATTGAAGGCTGACATAAGTCAAGGATCTGAATATGCATTCACACTCTAACTTTTCCTAATTTCTAAGTACTACCTCTCGCTAGCTCCTTGCTTGCATAATAACTGGATATTCAAGCCTATCTTCGTATCTACACCCTCGTATAAATCATGCATGCAATAATCTTCTCTTATCATGAAATATTAATTCTCTCACATCTAAGCAATTTCTCAACACTACACTATTCTCATAAAGAGAGATCGTTGAAGGGTTAAATTAGGAGAACCTGAAACATGAATTGATACTAACTGAACTTGACACATGACTAAAACCTGAGAAATAGAATATCAATAACATGGATTTACCAAAAAGTTCTGAACTGAGTATATACATGATATAGTATGAATTTATCTAACCAGTGGGGGCGTAGCATGAGTCATGGAAACTGATATACTGCACAACATGATATGCGTACATGATTCATGAGCTGTATTCCTGAGTCTGGAATTTCTTAGTTTGTGGAACATAATTTGTAACACTGAGCGAGCTGGAACTAAACTCCCTTTGCTGGGAACTGAAAACGCACACATTTCTATGGAATACTTGTGAACATAAGTTGTATTCATGGAATCTGAGACACGAAGCATGCATAGGCATTATGTTGACTGAAGTACAAAACTTTACGCTGAGATAAGGATGGGTCGGGAATCGTCTTCCCTAACTGCTTTTCTGTACATATTGACACTACTACTGGAATCTGAGAGCTTGACTTGGGTACTTGATCTACCATCTCCCCCTTGGATTTAAGCCATCATCATTAGTCTGTGAACAGTAAACTAATATTTGAACTAATCTGCAATCATCATCACATGCTTACGCTGTGATCAATGCATGATCGCCTTACTAAACGCACTATCTTCCTCTGTTTCCTCACATACTACTAATATTACATTCATACCTTCATGCTTAATTTCAAGTCAATAAACTTATATTTCTAACTTGCACTATTCAAGCATATTGATTTATTCTGGCATAACTATCCCCATGAATACATAATCTATTCAATCTGGATATAGTGTCCCAACTTGTCTACTTCTAGACTCCTAGGTTCATTCTTCTAACTCTGGGACACATGCTATCATAGGATTTTGAGAAGGGATCTGAAGGCATATCTAGATCTGGGTTCGAGAATGAGTTCTCATGATCAGGAATGAGATCCATACAACTTTGGAACACAACTTAATTGATGGGATATTGTCTGAGAAAGCCCTATATTTAGGACTTGAGCTTCACTGTTTTTGTTAACTTAAAAGTAAGGTGGAATTACATGAGTGAAGCATGATGAGAATCTACATGAGTTTCTTAGTGAACCTTGCAATAGCACGATCTGAGACATGAAAGAAGGGAAACTGTTCCTTAAACATCTTATAGCCTCCTGCACATAGGTATGGTTCATAACACACGAATGTACAAGACTCTACTGGATGCGGCTTTCAGAATTCCTAGGACTCTATTGAACCTTATGCTTTGATACCAAGTTTGTAACATCTCGATTTTCTTAACCGGAATGCTACACGGTGCTCATGACCTCGAAGGATCACAAGCTAACCCATGACTGATATTTGTACCTGTATACTGCATAATATATCATAAAATGCAGAAACATGAACATGAAAGGACTTAAGGTTCTAACTAAATAAATGTCTGATAACAAAATATCTGAAAAATGTATAATAATACCAACACAAGTCATAAATACTGAAAATAATGAGATTTGAATATCTAATCTGACATCTAGTCTGAAAGCCTCTAACTAAAATGAATAAGGGTTGAAGGAACATTTCTCCAACTAACTCCATCTAGCAGTTAAATAGTAAATGCAGCAATAATCATATCATCCTCGAATGGGAAGGACTCACTGCAAACTCTGAACACTGGAATGCTACTGCTGATCTGGAGCTCGTTCCTCTGAACCTATGGTGTAACATAAGAGAAAGCACTATAGCACAAATGCGTCAGTACGTCTTAATGTACTGAGTATACAAGTGAGGAAGTCTAAATGCAAATGGTTATATGCATGAACAATTCTAACTAATATGAATGTGAGAATACATACATGCATACGTAACTGTAACTAAACTCATGGAGATACTGACTATTGAGTCTGAATACTGACACCATCAGTGTACTGATACTCAGATACTGAATAAATGAACGACTATTTCTAACAGTTTCAATTATGAAGAACTGGTCTAGTTGACTGTGTCTGATAGTCCTGAAGCTCAATACTGATATCATGAATTTTGATAACTAATATAACTAATACATGAGTTCAGAAAACTGATATAACTGATATAACTGTGATGATCGGCCAAACCAATGTAACTAATACTGAGCGACTGTATCTGACAATCTAAGTTATGATAGAACTATCTGAGTTCTATTTTATATGGAGTAACAGAATTTAATATTAGTCATATCTAGCGGGTGATCTTTAAATCTGATGATTCTGATAATGTTTAACTATAGTTGAGATCAGTCCTATCTAATGATGTATCTCACAGTCCTAAATATGTATTCATAATGATAAGGATTGATTGTCTCTAACAGTACTGAATTTGTACTACTTAACTCAGTTGAGTGTATCTCACAGTCCTAAATATGTAACTGAAACTGTGGGATGTATTCATCTAACCGACATGCCCCAAGCTAAGCTGACTGGGGTCCAATCTTTTCCCTGTCTGGAAGGGTGTCATTACCGCGACACTGGTAAGGACAACATATGAGAAACCCTCATATAACAGATAACTCTAGTGAGAATAGTGGGAACCCTCATACAATAGGTTAAGCCACCTCATCTACCCTCATATAAAAGGCTGCGATGTCTCAACCTATGCTGGCTACAAAGTTTTGGAACTTAGGGATTATTTCTAAGGATCTCAGTCCTAATCTAGCGGGTGAGTCCCCATCCCTAGGATCACTCGGTGCTGAATCCTACTCCCATCTAAAAGACACTAAACTAAATAACTGGGATGAACTGAATAACTGAACGAGACTGATTAGCTGAACTGATACTGATTAATAAGTTTTATACTAGTGGTATTGTTTAGCGGAGCTAAACTAAGTTTATTAGATTACGATGTCTGACGGAATATACTGAGTTCTGAGGACTGGTTGAGAGTACTGGAGTTACTGAGATTGACTTTGAATACAGAGGTTACAAATAATACTGAGTACTAAGGTCACTGAGATTATTGAACTACTAAGATTACTGAGTTTACTGAGAACTGAGAATACTGAACTACTGAGATTACTAAGTTTTCCTGAGTCACATGACTGACTGAATTCCACTAAATCATGGCTTAATTTTGTATATTGTGAAACATGACATGGCTTTTGGCACACAACTATAGTTTTTGGGTAGGAATACCTCCAGGACTCGATGGAAGAAAACTGACACAACATGATTGACTTGATCATAAGATTGGAGTTCACAATTCACATTATCATAAATAGAGGATATTATATATCATGTAGTTCCTCAACATATTAAGCATGGTATGGAGGGCATAGCTATATTTCATGTGAATAATGTATATCTCCATTATCATACATGCTTCATACCACAACAATAGCCACACATTAAAAGCATGGAATTTATATTAAAGTATATAGCTAACTTGGTGTTGTCATTTAGACATCATGGAACCATATAAACATGAATTTCTAGCATCCTAAGAATTTTATCGATCACCTTGTATTCATTCTTGAAGGCATAGGTGAGTTTCATACTTGCACCATATTAAACCACCTAAAGTTCATGGTATTCAATTAACAAATATATATATTCCATGAAAACACATTTACACATCACATTGAAACTTAAACAATAATTGTCAACATGTCCATACTCATATCACCACAAAAAGTTTACAAAATAATATTTAAAACATGGTTCTTGAGCTCTATGAACGGATTGGATCCATAGTTGAAAACTACGCATACCTTAAAGATTGATCTTGAAAGATATCTAATGTTTCTGAAGGTTCCTGAAGAAATCCTTAGGCTTGCCCTTGATTTTTCATGACTAGGGTTTAACCCCTTTGGGAAAGAATATTCTTGTTCCTGAGGAGATGATCTTGAGAGGAAACCCTAACTTATGGGTGAAAGTGTATGAGAGAGCTTTTTGAGATGTTTTAACTAAAGAGAATGGAAGATAATACGTTCCTTGAGGGTTATAAGTCATGGGAAGTGAAGGGAAAAGACCAAAATACCCTTATGAAATAAATTACAAGTTGCTGAAAATAATAGCTGACGACATTTATGACATGGCGTCAAAAATGTGACAATCCATCAAAAATGTCATCACACAGGAGCTGGAATTGATGATTTCTACCTAAGTCTGGCGATATTTGTGACATGGTGTCAAAAATGTGACAAGCCATAAAAAATATTGTCACACAAAAATTGGATTCTGCCTAAGGCTGATGACATTTGTGACATGGCATCAAAAATGTGGTAAGATACAACGAATTTCGTCACTTAGGAGCTGGATTCTACCTAAGGCTGATGACATTTGTGATATGGCATCAAAAATATAGTAAGCTACCACGAATGTCGTCACTTAGGAGATGGTTTCTGCTTAAGGCTGACGACCTTTGTGATAGGGCATCACAAATATGGTAATCTACCACGAATGTCATCACTTAGGATCTAGTTTCTGCCTAAGGCTGATGACCTTTGTGTTAAGGCATCACAAATGTGGTAAGCTACCACGAATATCGTCACACTATTTCCAGCCCAACATACTGGAGTAAAATAGGAATAACTCTTTTCTCCAATATCAGATTTAGGTGAAATTGGTATCTTTGGGAATATAATTCAATTATCTATCTTTTTATAGGTCATGAGATCAAAAATTCCAAGTATAATGAGAGATATGATCGTTTAAAGTTGACTATACCAATATCCTTCTCAAGAATTCAATCGATAAGGAATGTTTTGATTCGTCTTATAGCTGGGAGTTATTTGATGCCTTAATATACATCCAACTTAATCATAAAACTATAAAAGAGTCACGATGTACTATGCATGATCTTTGTACGTTGATCTAATATTGGTTTGGATTTTACGGGGTATTATAAGATTCTAGACTGGTTAGCAGACAAAGGATGGTACTATTTTCTTGACGGGTACTCAGGCTACAATCAAATCTCTATTGGACCTGAGGACCAAAAAAGATGAATTTTACATGTCCTTATGGGAGCTTTGAATTTAAATGGAAGCCATTCGTGATATGAAACACCCCAGCCACATTTCAAGATGTATGATGTCTATTTTGTCTGATATGGTTGAAGACACCATTGAAGTTTATATGAATGATTTTTTGGTTGGTGGTGACTCTTTTAATGACTGTCCCATTCATTTGGAAAAGGATCTGCAAAGGTGTGAAGAATAAAACTTGTTACCTAATTGGGAAAAGTGCAATCTTATGGTCAAAGAAGGAATTCTGTTTGGTCATAAGAATTCAAATAGAGGCGTAGAGGTAGATCGAGCGAAGATTGAGAAATTACCATATTCAATTTCTGTGAAGGGGATTCAAAGTTTTCTAGGGCATATAGATTTTTATAGGCAATTTATGAAGGAATTCTCAAAGATTGCTAATCCTCTTTGCAAGCTTTTGGAGTAGAAGGTAATATTTAATTTTGATAATTCATATAAAAAAGATTTTGAAAGCCCATAAATAAAGATGGTGACTGCTCCAATTATTGTGTCCCCTGATTGGACTTTACCTTTTGAGATTATGTGTGATGCTAGTGGAGTGGCCTTAGGGACTGTACTAGGACAATAGATGGAAAATATCCTTCATCCAATCTAATATGCTAGTAAGGATCTAAATCCTTCTTTAAAAAACTACACCGTGATGGAGAAAGAGTTATTAATAGTGGTTATTGCCTTTGAAAAGTTTAGATCTTACTTGAATGGGACAAAGGTAATTGTGCAGACTAATCATGCAACATTGTGGTACCTAATGGCAAAAAAAGATTCAAATCCTAGGCTTATTTGATGGGTTCTATTGTTGCAAGAATTTGACATTGAGGTGAAAGGAAGAAAAGGCACAGAAAATTAAGTCAAAGATCACTTATCTAGACTGGAGAAGGAAACAATACAGAAGGTTGCTAATGGGCTAGAGATTGATGACAAATTTCCACATGAACAGATATTGGTAGCTTTCTAAGATCTAATTCCATGGTTTACAGATTATTCAAATTACTTTGACAATGATCTAGTCTTAGAAGACCTTTCGTATAATCAAAGGAAGAATTTCATCTATTAGGTAAGGTAATTTTCTTGGATGAACATTACTTAGTCAGAATTTGTGTAGATAGAATCATTCATAGATGTATACCTGAGGTGGAGATGATGATTTTACTGGAAGCTTGTCATTCATTGTCAGTTGGAGGTTATCATAGAGAAGCCCGCACAGTTCATAAGATCCTGCAATGCGGCTACTACTGGTCAACCATATACAAAGATTCTCATGATTATAATTCTTCTTGTGATCAATACCAGCGACAAGGTATAATTTTTAGAGGACATGAACTACCTATGACTCCAATTTTTTAATTAGAAGTGTTTGGTATATGGGGCATAGATTTCATGGAACCTTTTGTGAGATCATTTGTCATGAAATAAATACTTATGGTAGTACACTATGTTTTGAAGTAGGTGGAAGAAATTGTATTTCCTAATAATAAAGCACACAGTGTCACTAAATTCTTGTGAAAAAGCGTCTTTTCTGGATTTGGTATGCCATGGGCTATTATTACTGACGGAGGGCCATATTTCTCCAACCAACTTTTCAAGAGTCTTCTTAAAAAATATGGAGTTAAATACAGGGTGGAAACACCCTTATTATCCATAGACTAGTGGACAAGTTAAAGTGTCTAACAGAAAAATCAAGTTTATATTGGCAAACACTGTAAATGCCAATAGAAGAAATTTGGTGAGAAAGTTAGATGATGTATTAAGGGATTAATGCTCTGCTTATAAAACCCCTATAGTTTCCATACCTTATCAGTTTGTGTATGGAAAGTAATGTCATTTACCAATTGCGCTTGAGCATAAGGTGCTAAGGGCATTAAAGAATCTCAATCTAGAGTGGAAGGATGTTGCCAAGTCAAGGTTGAACAATATCAATGAGTTGGATGAATTCTAACTCTGAGCATATAAAAGTTCAGAACTTTACAAGGAAAAGATGAAGTTGCATCATGACCAAAGATGGAGAAGAGAGTATTTGAAAAACGTGACCAGGAGTCACTATATAATTCAAAGATTCATTTTTTTCCTGGTAAGCTGAGACCAAGGTGGTATGGTCAATTCACAGTTACAACAGTTTATACCTATAGGTCTTTTTATTTGAAGAACTATGGTGAGCCCCCATTCAAAGTAAATGGGCCAAGAGTGAAGAACTAGCTAAAAAATATAGAAGACGTGAATGAAGTAGGTGATATTGGTCTTGATGAAGTTTGAGTAATAAAGGAAGTTGTGTCATGCTTCGATGTTAAATCAAGAGTTGCATGGGAGCCAACCCATGCTTTTGTACTAATTTAATGTTAAGGTAATATGTTTTTTCAATATGCAGGGGTGAGGGAATTAGAAAATACCTAGAGAAGTTGAAGAATATCTGGTTATATGGACTCTTGGTAAGTCATATCTAGACGGTATGACTAGTGAGTAGGAGTTATATCAACCTAGGAAAAAAATCTGAAGTAGTCAAAAGTTTCTTGAATGGATACGACTCTCAGAACGTGTCGTACCCTTAAGTTATGATTCGTCTCCTTGACTCGTACCCAATTTTGAAACCAAGATAAGATTTCATGTCTATACGAGTCACAAACACGACCCGTAGGCCTGGGTACGAGTCATATACATAACTCGTACCCATGCTTGCTAGGTCAGGTGGCGGATTGACCTGGCCCAGTTTTTTAATTAGAAATAAATTTAGGGAACTCGTCAGGTACCCAATACTCCAAAAAAAAACCAACTCCATGATGCTCCTAAATTCAAGCTACAAATCATGAAATCAACTTGAGTAAGCTACCAACAACTTCAAATTTTTCATTTTTTCTTGATTGGAAATCGAATTTGGGAAAAGTTTGAGCTTGAAAACAAGAATTCCACATATTCAAACACCTAGTAAGTTTTTGAATCTATTTTATTTACTTTTAAGAAGAAGTGAGTTGTGTTTTCTACCATGAAGTTTGTCTGAGTAGAATTTATACAAATATTGAAATTGTAGGTAACCTAGCTTGGGTGTTCTTAAGGAAATGTGGAAATAGGGGTAGAACTAGTTTTGGAAAGCGTATTTTGTATGATTGTGTTAATTAAAATGATTAATATTATTGATACAGTAGTAGATATTTTTGGAAATTGCATTGGAGTCAAAATTTAAAGTTAGACTTCTATGTTGCAGTGGATAAGAAACCTCTTACTACTCGTACCCACTGGTATGAGAGTCGTAACTTGATTTGTACCCACTGACAACATGGAAGTCTGGAAAATTTAGAGTTCTTTAATAGATGCGACTCGGCCATACGAGTCATGCCCTGACCATACGACTCATACACTTTTAGTCATACCAACTTGGAAGGAATTAAGTTAGAAAAAGTATTTTTGATTTTCTTATGAGTGTTGGTAATGAGTCGATCTTGCTGGTACGACTGGTTAGGAGCTGTCGTAAGCTAACCAGTGAACAAGTAGTATGAATCGCATTAGATACTACTTGTTCATATGAGTAATACCAATGCGGTATAACACATACCCATCACTCGTACCCTAACCAGAATAAGCACACAAAACTTTAGTTTTTAAAATTTTCTTTTATTTTCTTAACTTGTTTACTAATAATGGAAATTTCACAGGAACCATGCCTATGAAGAGTGCTTCCTCAGTCAAAAAAGCCAATAAAGTGACTAAGCATGCATCATATGTGAGTGCAGAATCTAGTGATTTTGAGTTCGAGGTTTCTAATGATATCATAGGAGAATTATATAAGGAAACCACCACAGGAAAAGCTTTAACAAAGGAAAAAAAACTAATAAAGAAAAAGGCAAGAAGGTTTTAGCCCAAGAGTCAGAATTACCCCCAAAAGGGCTAAAAAGGAAGAATCCTACTGTGCCTTCTCCCCATAAACTACAGCCTACTGACGACAATAATGATGATGAAGAGGTAAAATCTAGTTCGACCAAGTCTTGTTCTGACAAGGCCCAAGATTCTGAAGAGGCAGATTCTATCTCCATGGATAGCACGACCCCCTACTTACACTCAGCACTGCTCCGGTGCCCATCATTGAAATATGGGGGTACCTAAGTATGTATGATTCATTCAATAGTATAATGTTTTATCTTTCGGGTGGCAAGATCAGAAGAGTAATATATTCTAAGCGAAGATTGACTACTATCGCAATGTCTGAGTTATCGCATTCTCAAGAGTGGTTCTGATAATATGAATTTGAGTGGATGACATAAGCATTTGTAAGATATAGTGAAGTCCTTGTTAAGGAATTTTACATAGCATATAAATTTTAACTTCCGAGGCAATACCCAAAGGGCAAACTCTTGCAAGGTGGTGTTCCTATCACGTCAATTATAATTCAGGGAGTTCAGGTTGATATTTCCCCCAAACTATTGCCAGATTCTTATATGGACAAGAGTAATAGGATCCGGTCAGCACTAGTGAGATGGACTACAAAAAGAAGGAGAAGAGAAAGATAACTCGACGGGCACTGTGTTTTGAGGAGAAGATGGTGACTTTTTGCTAGATTATAGAGCGTATAGACAAGAATAAAAAAATATTATTTGGGTTGTAGGAGGCCTAGGGGTGGTCTCGTAGAAGATAAATAAGGGACCTTAAACTTTGATAGTAAGTCTTGGTGGAAAATATCCCAACACCGACTGTGTCCAACTATTGGGGATTATATTCTAAGCTCGATCTAGGCAACTATGATAGCTGGTTTTATGGCTAGATATGAGTTCAATGTGGAAAAATTTATATCCTGAGAGATATGAGATCGTATTTTCAGGGGTGAGAAAGAATTACTAGCCTACCCCTGTATGATTACATAGATTTGTCTGGCCACTTGAATATTGAAACTTCTTGGGATAGATGAGATAATAGAGCCTAAGAGGTTATTTCATTTCATCATGATTAGAGATGTGGCCAACCCTTTGGCCCGACAAGCGAGACAGGAAACATGCATTTTGGTGGGGTTGTTTTCTTATGATGGTCAGACTGATATTGCAGTTACAGTAGAGGAAATCGAGGTAGGAGCACACATAGAGGGCTCACATTCAGAATCAGCAGGTACTTCCAGTGTCCCACCAACAGTCCTATGTATGCCACCCAAAACTCGAGGTATGCCATGTAGTGGTATGCTTATTTCACAGGTACTTTGGACTAATATCATAACACGACTAGCCATGGTGGAGGCTATGGTTGGGCAAATGGATGGAGGCATGAAGACTTGGATCACTGCACTATTTTATAGCCGATATAGACTGGTCCAAGGTCACCTGGATGCTTTCGATTCAAAGATCACTCGATAGCTGAGTGGTGTACAGATGCCCAGTGTTACTGATAACAAATCCGAGATTGCAAAAATTAAGAGAATAGTCACAGATCTTTATGAAAGACCGATGGTTACTGAGCCTATTGTCAGATAGTGATCCTTACTGTCCATGTGCCTAATATTTGGGCAGTCCCAGCAGATACACTAGTTGAGGAGACCAATGAGCTAGGACGAAATAAAAAGAGAAACAAAAATAAAGATAGAGTATCAAAGAAGAAGGACAGAACTAAAAGTATCTAGGATAAGCAGGATAGGAAGACACAGGTCCATGAGATGCCCTTAGGAGATGGTGGATTGAGACCACAAGTTATGGATGTTGAGGGGGTAGATTTGACTACCCTGATTTTTATTAGTTCATTCCTGACTGATGGGATGATAGATGAGGAAAGAGGGACCCAATATAAGGGACCTCGTGTTGATGTTGTTGCACTGCTTCTTTGAGCTCCTAGGTATGACATTTATCCTTACTTTATTTGGTTTTTTTTGTAGCACTGAGGATAGTTCAATGATTATTAGTTGAGAGTGGGGTTTATTCTAAAAAAAATTTGTGTAGGTAAAAAGTATAGGTAGCTAAGACTAAAAGTCTATTATGACTTACAGGTTCGATGCACGTAGCTGAGATAGTAGGAAAATCAGCACACCTATGTTAGTGGATTATATTTTATTATTATTTTTGAGGACTTTGAAAAAATTCGATTGTAATGAAACATTTTGTTGATTTTGTTGTTGTTTTTGGGTTATGTTTTTCAAAAACACTACTGATTCGAAATGTTATTTTGAAAATCTGTTAAATTATGTTGAAATTAAGATAAAGAGTTGACCCCTTTCTCTGAAAAATTTTGTTTTATTGTGTAATTTGTATACTTGTGTGATACTTGAACCCTTTCCAGTTTCTTTTACATAGGTTTAGGATAGTCAAGTAAGAGATAATCATAGGCCCTCTTACAGTAAGTCCACTTCAGCCTAAAATGACCCTACCAAATGAATGAATCCTTTAGATTAAAATGTTTGAACCTTGATACACTAATTTTACTTGTTAAACCTATCACCTTACTGTTTAACTTACAATATACCTATTTTGGGCCTGGTCTTTCTGTGGACACTGTGCACCTCAACTGAGGAAAATTGCCTATGTTGAAGGTGGCTATTATAGTGATGTGTAAGACAAAAAGAGTATCAACAAAGTGGGTAAAAAAAATATAGTTTAAATTTGAGTTGTTATGGTGAAAATAAAATAAAGAAAAGTTGCAAGAAAAATACAAAAGGAAAAAAAGAGAGAGAATAGGAAAAGTGAATGCTAGACAACCACACCTGGCCCATTTTTTTGTTGTTAAATAAAATGTGCTTAAAAGAAAATAGGAGACAAAAGGGCAGAAATAAAAGTAGTAGTGAAAAGTAAGTGGACCTTGAGAAAGGCATAGTGTTAAGGAAGCTTAGTCACTAAATAATTCACAAACGATAGCATACCAGCCCCAAGCCTATGTTACAAGCCGAATAAAGTCCTATAGTGATCTTACCATGACTGTCTGACAACTTAGGGAAAGATCATAGTGGTAATCCTATGGTATTCTGTTCGCACTGGTGATACTTCTTTGTGTGAGAGAGATTCATAATTTATATCCCTTAATAGATTGGTTTATCAAAATGAAGAGTGAATGGGATTTCTTTGACTGTGAGTGCAAATGGGTTATGCTGCTGTGCTAGATTGTTTGATGAATGTAATTTGCATATCTACCTAAGTGTAAATTACTAATGTAATGCCATTATCAGATTTATTCATGTTTCTGCATGCTAAATTATTATACACAGCGTTCGTGGAAAAGTTAAAATTAGAAGGGAAATAACAAGATTTGAATCAAGTTAAAAATCACTGTCGTGGATTGCTTGATATCATCAAGTTTAGGCATCGCCTCTATGCTTGAAAATAGTTTCTTAGTTTTGTTTGCCTAAGGACATGCAAAATTCTAAGTTGAGGGTGTTGATGTGGCATGGCATCATGACTCATTCGATGCTTAAAATTATGAATTTCTGTGTGAACTTATGATATTCTATTAGATATGATGCACTTTGGTGTATAATGTAGGTAAAATAGGTGTAATACCTCGAGACTCTAACCAATAGTGCAACCATGAATCATGCTCATGAGAAATAAACTTTAATGTTTTGGGTTTTTTTTTGTGATCAAGGATGGTGTGTATTAAGGCCTAAAAGATGTCCTAACGATTGGATGAATCAAAACATTCCTTACCGATTGAATTCTTGGGAAGGATACTGGTATAGTCAACTTCAAATGAGTATATATCTCATTATAATTGGAATTTATAAGATCATAACCTAACAAAATATAGATAATTTAATTAGCTTTCCAACGATACCAATTTCTCCAAAATACGAAATCGGAGTAAAGAGTTATACCTATTTTACTCCAGCATGTCAATCTGGAAAAGGGTGACGACGTTTCTAACGGCCTGTCACGTTTCTGACGACATTTTTGACGACGTCGTCATCCTTAGGCAGAAAATCATAAAATTCAAACCTTTTGTGATGATATTTCATGACGTCCTATCACGGGTCTGACGGCCTGTCACGGATGTCGTCAGCTATTTTTTTTTAGCAGTTTAGAGACATTTTTGCAAGGGTATTTTTGTATTTTCCCAGCTTTTAGAGGCCTCAATAAATATGACAATCCCATCCAAACCCTAATTCCATCATTTTCTCTTCCAATTCTCTTGAGATAATATATCAAGGGTTATATCAAGATCATAAATCTTCCAAGAATCATCCATAAATCTTCAAATTTCTTCAAGAACCAAGTTCCTCATAGTGTGGGCTTCAAGAATTATTTATTTCAAGTATGGATAAACTCTCAAGAACTAAAGTTCATCCAATTTAAAAGATTAAGGTATGTGGGATTTTGAACAAGAACACTTCTTTCGTTCTTGTGCCCAAAGATTTAATTTCTAATGAATTTCATGAATTTCGCAAAGTTGGTTTACACCCAAATTACTTTATCAAGGATTTATTAGATTTGAGATATACAAGATTGGCACATATGACTACTTCATTGTCTTATTTCTTAAATTATGAATTTATTCCACGAGTTGTATATTGTTATCATGAAATTATAATTTCTAAGTGATTTATGTTAAGCGTCATGATTTATATTTTTCCGTGAGAAGTTTGTCTATTGAATATATATTGATATTGAGCTTGAGAGTCAAGAATGAGTTCTATGATGTTTTATGGAAGATTTGATACTTGATATGATTTGATAAGCAAGTGTACTTGATGATGTGGAAGATTATTTTGAGATTTAGTCGAGTTAGGAATCCAGAAGTTGATTATGATTTATAAGTGAGATATATATATTTATATTTTGATCTTCATAATAGACCCTTGAGTTGATTAAAGTGGATTTCCTAACACGTTCTGAGCTTAAGTCCTGGAGTAGTATTTAGCATCAAGAGGGAAGTATGGGTTCAGCGCATCCTACTTTCCCAGAGCTACATGCCACCATAGGATTAAGATTAAGGGACAAAGGCCAAGAAAGTTATCTCTAAAGTTAAGGTTCTACTTCAATGGCAAAGATAGAACAATTCTCCCCAACGTGGGCAAGATGTTGGACTCCATGTAAGATCACATGGTTTATGTCGGTTATAAGAAACTCCCAAGTCCATAATAGTCCAAGTTTCATGATTTACCGAGTCACTCTAACTCATGAGTCAAAGAGTTTGAGTTGAGTCCAACGGTTTGTGAGATTTATGAAGCATGTGTTATTATTGATGATTTATGAAAAATATGTTTCAGGTAACTAAAGCGAAAAGAGTCATTATTATCAGCATGCATGATTTTCTTATACATTTATGATATTATTTAAATGTTGTCTGCACACCAACATACTTAGTACATTCCCAAGTACTGATTCCTATACTCTTCTGTGTTCTATATTTTCTCTTGATGTATGTTCAGGTGCTCAGTCTCAGCAGCAATAGTGATCTTCGAGTACCTCCATCTACATTCATACAGTTGGTGAGTCCTCATGGTTTGAGAACCTATGCCCCCAATTTTTTCTTGATAGTAGATGGTTGTTTATTTCCAGTTCAGTACAGGTCAGTTGGGGATCTGTCCCAATGGCTCCTCAGTCTTATGTAGTAGAGGCTTTGTCAGACTAGAGTACCAGTATGTACAGAACTTTAGTATTTTGATTGTACAGGATAGTATTTATTTGTATTCCTGTATTTTCATGACATGATTATTCTTCTTTATTACAACTTGATTATTGTCATAGTGAGTTATAGAGGTGATGACAGGCTCAGAGGGTTATCTTGAGGTCGCGTGTGGCCTTAAGCATTGTGTGACATCTTAGGATGGGATCTTGGGGCGTTACAAGCTTGGTATCAGAGCCTAATGTTTAAAAGAGTCCTAGGGAGTCTGACAATCCGTGTTACATAGAGTCTTGATCATCGGTGTGTAGCACGCCACATCTATGAGCAAGAGGCTATGGGACATTTTAGGAAAATTCATTTCTTTCTTTCAGAAGTCTTTTGTTCCTACGACTGTTTCTCCCTGCTATTAATTTGTGCCTCTTCGTACAGCTCACATAAATAACAAACGACCTCAACCCGTTGATCCTTTAAATGAGACGGTGACTCATGCCGAATTTCAGGCACCTTTTCAGGCGCTAGTCCAGGCAGTTACCGTCAATGCTCAGGCCAATATTCTGGTTATTGTTCCACCTCCGAAACAAAGGAATTTGTAGCACTCGAGTTTGGGATTTTATGCGGTTGAATTCGCCAGAGTTTTATGGGTCAAGGGTAGGTGAGGACCCACAGATGTATCTTGATGAGGTAAAAAGGATCACCTAAATTATGCATGTAATAGAGGAAGAAAGTGTGGAGCTAGCTTTCTACCGCTTGAAAGATGTTGCTTATGAATGGGTGGAGTTGTGAAGGCAGAGTAGAGGGGAGGATGCCACTCCCATGACTTGGAAGTTATTCCAGGATGCGTTCTTAAACCAATTCTTTCCCCCGGAGCTGAGGGAAGCAAAAGTAGAAGAATTTATGAACTTGAGACAAGGCTCCATGACAGTTAAGGAATATTAGCTTAAATTTAACCAGTTGTCTAAGTATGCTCCCGGTATGATGGATGATTCCAGGACTAGTATGAGTAAGTTTTTGACTGGCGTATCGAGTTATGTTGTGAAAGAGTGTAGGTCCTCTATGCTCAATAGGGACATGGATCTTTTTAGATTGATGATACATGCCTAGAAGATTGAAGTGGACAAGGTGAAAGAGAGTGAGAGAGAGAGAGAGAGAATAAGAGAGTTAGATTAGAGCAGCAGAGGTATAGTAAGAGTAGATTTTCTGGAGGGATCCGCCCTCAGTTTTAGAGTCGTTCTTTTGTGCCATCACTGTCATCAGCTAGTACTCCCGCATCCAGAGTCAGGCAAGAGCAGAGTAATAGACCTACTGTGTCTAGGTATCAGGACAGTGTGAGTAATAGACCTAACTATCCCCCATATGCTAAGTGTGGTAGGATGCATCTTGGAGAGTATATGGCTGAGCAGAGAGGTTGTTTTGGTTGTGGTAAGTTGGGACACAAATTCAAGTATTGCCCATATGCTAGACAGAGGATACGTGATGTTCGTCCCCAGAGTCAGGCTATTAGTGCTCCAGCCCCTTGGGTTCATCTTACTCCTCCTTAGGGTGCCTCGTCTAGTACTGATGGTAGTCAATGCCAGAATCGATTTTAGGCTATACCACCCCACCAGGAGCAGTAGGATTCCCCAGATGTTGTTACTGGTATGCTCCATGTATTTCATTTTGATGTGTATGTGTTGATGGACCCTGGGTCAAGTCTTTCTTATGTGACTCTGTTAGTGGCTGTGAATTTTGAGATCAATGCTAAAAAGATTCCTGAGCCTTTTCTAGTTTCTACTCTAGTAGGTGAACCTGTTGTTGCGAAGCAAGTATATGAGAAGTGTCCTATCACTATTCTTCACAGAGTTATGTTTGAAGATTTGATTGAGCAAGACATGGTTGATTTTGACATTATTCTAGGTATGGATTGGCTTCACTCTTGTTATCCGTCAATAAATTGTTGTAGCCGTGTAGTCAAGTTTCAGTTTCCGAATGAGCTAGCCTTTGAGATGTCCAGAAACTCTGTATCTCCCAGGAGTCATTTCATATCCTATCTTAAAGATAGGAAATTAATATCAAAGGGTTGCATCTACTATTTGGTTTGAGTTAAAGATACTAAGTTCGAGACTCCGACCATTCAGTCGATCAGCATTGTTAATGAGTTTTGTGATGTTTTTCAAGAAGATCTCCCAGGGGTACCTCCAAATAGAGAGATAGAATTTGGGATTGATCCTCTTTTTGACATGCAGCCTATTTTTATTCCTCTATATCATATGGACCCTGCAGAACTTAAGGAGTTGAAAGAGCAACTCAAACATCTTCTAAATAAGGGTTTCATAAGGCCTAGCATATCTCCTTGGGGTGCACCCGTTCTGTTCGTGCGAAAGAAAGATGGTTCATTACAGATGTGCATTGATTATTGTCATCTTAACAAGGTCACAATCAAGAACAAGTACCCTCTTCCTAGAATTGATGACCTATTTGATCAGAAGCAAGGTGCTATCTATTTCTCAAAAATAGACTTGAGATCCGGTTATCACCCCCTTAATGTTAGGGAGTGTGATATTCAAAAGACAGTTTTTTGCACCTGATATGGTCATTTTGAGTTCTTGGTCATGTCCTTCGGGCTAACAAATGCCCCAGTAGCCTTTATGGACCTCATGAATCGGGTGTTCAGACAGTACCTGGATATGTTTTTTATTGTGTTCATAGATGATATTCTTGTATGCTTCTGAAGTGAGAACGACTATGCAGATCATCTTCGAATAATCTTGCAAACCCTTAGAGATCATCATCTATTTACCAAATTTAGCAAGTGCGAATTTTGGCTAAGGTAAGTTGCTTTTCTGGGTCATATTGTTTCTTCTGAAGGCATTTGAGTTGACCCTCAAAAGATAGAAGCTGTGAAAAATTGACCTCGACCTATTTACCCATCTGATATTATAAGTTTCTTTGGTCTAGCTTGCTACTACCGTCGTTTTGTTGAAGTTTTCTCTTCCATTGCATATCCTTTGACTCGGTTGACCTAAAAGTAAATTAAATTCCTGTGGTATGACTCTTTGAAGAAGAGTATTCAGGACTTGAAGACTCGACTCACTTTGTCCCCTGTGTTGACACTTCCAAATGGTGTAGATAATTTTGTGGTGTACTGTGATACTTCTAGAGTTGGGTTAGGTTGCGTATTGATGAAGAAAGGTAAGGTAATAGCCTATTCCTCCAGACATTTGAAACCGCATGAGAAGAACTGCCCGACCCATGACCTCGAGTTAGCTGCAGTGGTTTTTGCCTTGAAAATCTGGAGACACTATTTGTACGATGTTCATGGTGATGTCTTTACGAATCACAAGAGTTTGCAGTATGTGTTTACTCAGAGAGAGTTGAATCTTCATCAGAGGCGATGGTTAGAATTGTTAAAACTATGATATGAATGTGCTGTATCACCCGAGCAAGGCCAATGTAGTGGCAGATTCCCTTAGCAGGTCGTCCATGGGTAGTTTAACACAGGTCGAGAAAGATAGGAAGAAGTTAGCTCGTGAGGTGCATCGTCTAGATAGGTTGGGAGTTAGATTGCTTGATTCATCATAGGGTAATATTTAGGTCCAGAGTAGTTCCGAGTCTTCTCTAGTTTCGGAAGTAAAAGAGAAACAAGATATGGATCCTAGTTTGGTCAGACTGAAGGAGTCAGTTAAAGACCAAAAGGTAAAGGTTTTCTCCCAAGGGGGAGATGGTGTATTGAGATTTCAAAATAGATTATGTGTGCCTGATGTTGAAGATTTAAGGCAGAGAATTATGGCTGAAGCGCATGGCGCGCGATATTCTATTCATCCCAGTGCTACCAAGATGTACCGCAATTTGCGAGAAATCTATTGGTGGAATGGTATGAAAAAGGATATAGCAAAATTCCTGGAGAAGTGTACAACTTGCCAACAGGTTAAGATAGAACACCAAAGACCCGGTGGAATGATGCAAGAATTCAGTATTCCTACTTGGAAATGGGAGAAAGTAAATATGGATTTTGTGACTAATTTACCTCCTTCTTGATGCCATCATGATTCGATTTGGGTCATTGTAGACAGGTTGACTAAGTCCGTGCATTTCTTTCCAGTGCATACATCTTTTACCACTGAGGACTATGCTAAGTTGTACATTCTAGAGTTAGTCAGGTTGCATGGAGTTCCTTTGTCTATTATCTCCGACAGGGGAACTTAATTTACTTCTCATTTTTGGAGGGATTTACAGAAGGGTCTTGGTACCAAAGTTCATCTTGTCTCCGTTTTTCATCCATAGAACGATGGTCAGGCTGAGATGACAATCCAGACCTTGGAGGATATAGTGAGGGCATGTGTTCTTGATTTCAAAGGAAGTTGGCATGAACATTTGCCATTGATTAAATTTGCTTACAACAACAATTTTCATGCTATCATTGGAATGGCTCCATTTGAGGATTTATACAAAAGGCGATGTAGATCACCCATAGGTTGGTTTGAAGTAGGTGAAGCTATTGTGAGTGGACCTGATGTTGTGTTTGAGGCTATGGAGAAAGTTAAGCTGATTCGGGAAAGGTTGAAGATAGCCCAGAGTCTTCAGAAGTCATATGCAGATGTGAGAAGAAGAGCTCTTGAGTTTAAGGTTAACTATCTGGTGTACTTGAAGATTTCACCCATGAAGGGGGTGAAAAGATTTGGTAAGAAAGGGAAGCGTAGTCCCCGATACATTGGCCCTTATAGAGTTTTGAATCGTGTTGGGAAAGCAGCTTACAAGATTGAATTGCCTGCCGAGTTGTCAGTTGCCCATCCTATCTTTCACGTTTCTGTGATCAAGAAGCACATTGGTTATTCTGTTGTTGTTGATCCGTCAGAAAGTTTTGATGTTTAGGATAGCCTTTCGTATGATGATGTTCCGGTTGAAATCCTAGATTATCAAGTTCGTAGACTAAGAAATGAAGAAGTTCCCTTGGTCAGAGTTCCTTGGCGAAATCAATCAGTCGAGGGTACTACTTGGGATGCAGATGCAGATATGTGAACTAGATACCCTCATCTCTTCTCCGCGAGTTCAAATTAAGCCGAAGGTACTATTCTTCCCTAATCCAATTTCCTTCTAATCCAGTGTATTCAGCTATATGGTTATTCTCTCTATGATTCATGAATTTTGTGGAGTAATCGAAAGTTTAGAATCAAGTAATCCCTTTTAGTGAGTCGTTCCAGCTATACGTCCTCATTTTCTCTTGTTCTTGGCCTATCTAGCCACATTCGAGGACGAATGTTTCCAAGTGGGAGATATTGTAATACCCCGAGACACTAACTAATAGTTCAACCATGAATCAATCTAATGCGAAATAAATTATAATATTTTGGGTTTTTTTGGATCAAGGATGGTGTGTATTAAGGCCTTAAAGATGTCCTAACGATTGGGTGAGTCAAAACATTCCTTACCAATTGAATTCTTGGGAAGGATATTGGTACAGTCAACTTCACACTATCATATCTCTCATTATACTTGGAATTTTTTAGCTCAATACCTATCAACAGATAGATAATTAAACTATCTTTCCAAAGATAAAAATTTTACCAAAATCCAATACCGAAGCAAAGAGTTACACCCATTTTACTCTAGCATGTCAATCTGGAAAAGGGTAGCGACGTTTCTGATGGCCTGTCACATTTCTGACGACATTTCTGAGAACGTCGTCAAATTATGACAACATTTCTGACAATGTCGTCAACCTTAGGTAGAAAATCATAAGATCTGACCATTTTGTGATGACATTTCGTGACGGCCTAACACGGGTCTGACGGCCTATCACAGATGTCGTCAGCTATTTTTTTCAGCAATTTAGAGACATTTTTGCAATGGTATTTTGGTCTTTTCGCATCTTTTAGGGGCCTCTATAAATATGAGAATCCCATACAAACCCTAATTCCATCATTTTCTCTACTAATTCTCTTGAGATAATATATCTAGGGTTATATCAAGAACATAAATCTTCCAAGAATCATCCATAAATCTTCAAAAATTCTTCAAGAACCAAGTTCCTCATAGTGTGGGCTTCAAGAATTATTTATTTCAAGTGTGGATAGAGTCTCAAGCACTAAAGTTCATCCAATTTCAAAGATTAAGGTATATGGGGTTTTGAACAAGAACACTTCATTCGTTCTTAAGCCCAAAGATTTAATTTCTATTGAATTTCATGAATTTTAAAAAGTGGTTTTACACCTAAATTACTTTATCAAGGATTTATGAGATTTGAGATATACAAGATTGACACATATGACTACTTCATTGTCCTATTTCTTAAATTAAGAATTTATGCCATGAGTTGAATATTGTTATCATGAAATGATAATTTCTAAGTGATTTATGATAAGTGTCATGATTTATGTTTTTCCATAAGAAGTTTGTCTATTGAATATATATTGATATTGAGCTTGAGAGTCAAGAATCAGTTCTATGATGTTTTCTGGAAGATTTGATACTTTATATGATATGATAAGCAAGTGTACTTGATGATGAGGAAGATTACTTTGAGATTTAGTCGAGTTAGGAATCTAGAAGTTGATTATGATTTACAAGTGATATATATATTTATATTTTGGTCTTCATGATAGACCCTTGAGTTGATTAAGGTGTATTTTCTAATGCGTTCTGAGCTTAAGTCTGGGAGTAGTATTTAGCACCAAGCGAGAAGAATAAGTTCAGCGCATCCTACTTCCCCAGAACTACGTGCCACCATAGGATTAAGATTAAGGGACAAAGGCCAAGACAGTTATCACTAAAGTTAAGGTTCTACTCTGATGGCAAGGATAGAACAACTTGACCCAACGTAGGCAAGATGTTGGACTCCATGTAAGCTCACATGGTTTATGTCGATTATAAGAAACTCCCAAGTCCATAATAGTCCAAGTTTCATGAGTTACCGAGTCACTTTAAGTCATGAGTCAAAGAGTTTGAGTTAAGTCTAACGGTTTGTGAGATATATGAAGCATGTGCTATTATTGATGATTTATGGAAAATATGTTTCAGGTAAATCAAGCGAAGAGAGTCATTATTATCAGCATGTATGATTTTCTTATACATTTATGATATTATTTAAATATTACCTGCACCCCTACATACTCAGTACCTTCTCAAGTACTGATTCCCATACTCTTCTGTGTTCTATATTTTTTCGTGATGTAGGTTCAGGTGCTCAGTCTCAGCAGCGACAGTGATCTTCGAGTACCTCTATCTACATTCGTACAGTTGGTGAGTCCTCATGGTTCGAAGACCTATGTCCCCGATTTTTGTCTTGATAGTAGATGGTTGTTTATTTCCAGTTCAGTACGGGTCAGTTGAGGATCTATACCAATAGCTCCTCAGTCTTATGTAGTATAGTTTTTGTCAGACTAGAGTACCAGTATGTACAGAACTTCAGTATTTTGATTGTACAGGATAGTATTTCTTTGTATTCCAGTATGTTCATGACATAATTATTCTTCTTTATTACAACTTGATTATTGTCATAGCGAGTTATAGAGGTGATGACAGGCTCAGAGGATTAGCTTGAGGTTGCGTGGGGCATTCAGCACCATGTGACATCTTGGGATGGGATCTTGGGGCATTACAATAGGTTTATAATAGTGTTTGAATGAGAAGAAAAGTAAAAGACATATAAAAGACCTACTCTTATCAGGATATGAGTCATATCTTGAGTCGTGAACATCCGATATGACTCGTATGCTTAATTTTATGCAAAACGAAACAAAAATCCAACCTAAGGAGCTAAGTATAGAGAATATATGACTCAAGTATCCAAGACATAAGCATAGATACGAGTCGTGCAGAGCAGTCGTAAGCATAACAGAACCTAAGCTAAAATCTATGAGTTAAAGTCTCACAAGTATATCCTTCAGAAGTCTGAGTATGATTGGTATAGGGAAGTCGTACACAAACTAGTGTTCAGAATTTTTAAAGACTAAAGTCCCAGGTGGATGAGAGTGAAGGATAGGACTCGTACACTCGGGTATTAATAGTAAGCAGAAGTCATATGTTGAACATAAAGTTGATGCCTTGGGAGGACATGTACTGGAACGGATATTAGGAGATAGGGTACGACTCGTATGATATTGGTACGAGTGAATAATGAGTCATACCGACTACCGACAGAACTTTACAATTCCCCTTTTTATTAGGATTTTTATGTTCTTTTGAGATACTATAAATACCCTAGGGATAATATTTAATTAGGTTACACACTTTTACATATTACTACAATATTTTTATAATTGTACTTGAGATGTTGGGTGTTTATTTAATTAAAGACTTTTGAGTTTATTCATCCTATTTTTGTGCTATTAATTATATGTGTTATTCATTAATAATCATGGTTTGTTTCACAAAAATGAGTCGCTAATCTCCTTGACTATGGTTGTGAAAACCCTGATGGATTATCTACGTAGAGGAAGTATGAGACTAATCTTTTCTAGGATTTCTACATGTATCTTAATCTTCATTACAATAATTAACCTCAAGTAGTTGTAATAGATTGAGATAGCTTGTATTAGCGTTCAACCTCACAAGGGAGTTTGTGATTGGGAAAAAAAAGTGAAGACAATAATTTTAGATTTCTACCTCTACCTTTTAGGCCCCGCGCCTCATGTAATCACTTTATCCCAAAAGGAAGGGTGAACTGAGGTCGTAGAAATAAACAATAAGGTGACACCCTGAGACTTCATCGATAAAGGGTAAGATTTCTCTTCGTTCCCACAAGGCGACTGATTATACCTATCTTGTAGACTTTGCATGCAGAACACTAGAAGTATTGGGTTGATCATAAGAAATTTATGGTGTTGAGAAGCCAGGGGGAACACAATCCTATTGTTCATCTAATATTGTCTACAACTCAAAAGTACTCAAGATATTGTTACTACTTGCGATTGATACTTAAATTCCCCATTTACTTTCCGGTACAGCTCGTGGATTACATCAAGTCAAGCAACTATTCACATTTTCCTTGTAGGATATACCCCAACCTAGTTGGGTTATTATATTTCCAATCAATCATATTATACTTTGAATAGAAGTGTAGTTTTGGGCAACATCAAGTCTCACGATAACATGAGCAGTGGTGGTACAAATCTTCTCTACTAGAAATATGATAGGAACCATTAGGGTGAGTGTAGAGTAGGTAGTGATCTGTGTTTTTTTATGTGGCAAGCCAGGCTAAAAGATCTATGAGTGTCCAGTGGTCGCTCAGAGGGGTATAAATAATCGCCATTAGGGATATACTAATCCTTCAGTAGCACCACCAGGTCACCCGACTCAGTAGGGTGTTATATCTAGTCCCACCAGTGGGTATCGCTAGAATAGAATATATGCTCTCCAAACTTGGCATGATTAGGAAAGTTCTCCTGATATTGTTACAGGTACGTTATAGATCTTTCATCTTCATGTTTATGTGTTATTAGATCACAAAGCTTCACTTTCTTTTATGAATCCTCATATAGTCGTCAATCTCAGTGTTAGTCTCAAAATGTTAGCAAATCCTTTCTCAATGTCTACCACAGTGGGTAAACTTTTTATATCTAGACGGGTATATAGAAATTACCCGATCACAGTATCTCAGAGAATTACTTAACTTTAATCTTATGGAGTTAGAGATGACTGATTTTGATGTCATTCTCAACATGGATTGGTTTAACTCATGCTATACCTCGGTTAATTATAAAAATAAAGTCATTAAGTTTCAATTTCCTAATGAATCATTTGTTGAATGGAGGGGTTGTGTTTCAGTGCTTAGGAGTCAGATTGTTTCATATCTTAAAAAAAGAAAGATGATATCTATTGGGTGTGTTTACCATCTTGTCCGAGTAAACGACTCAAATTTTGAGACTCCGAGTCTTGAGTCAGTTTCAGTAGTAATGGAATCTCCAGATGTGTTCCCTAAAGAACTTTCCAGAGTTCCTCCCGAGAGATAAATAGACTTAGGAATAGATCTCCTTCAAAATACCCAACATATCGCTATTCCACCCTATAGAATGGCACCAACTGAGCTTAAATAATTTAAGGAATAGTTAAAATATCTCTTAGATAAGTGTTTCATTAGGCTTAGTATTTCTCTATGGGGATCTCGAGTCCTGTTCGTGCGTAAGAAAGATGGTTCTCTCAGAATGTGCATCGATTACAGTCAGTTGAATAAAGTCGCAATCAAGAACAAGTATTCACTACTTAGAATTGATTACTTGTTCGACCAACTTTAGGGTGCCAATTAGTTCAAAAAGATAGACCTCAGATTCAGGTATCATCATCTTAGATTCAGAGAATGTGACATCCTAAAAAAGTCTTTCAAAAGTCAGTATGGTCACTTTGAATTCTTAGTTATGTCTTTTGGACTAACTAACGCCCCTACAGTTTTCATGGATTTGATAAACAGGGTGTTTAAGCAAAACTTGGACATGTTCATCCAACTCTTCATTAATGATATCTTTGTCTAATTCTGTAGTGAGGATGATCATGCAAACCATCTGAAAATTTTATAATAGATCCTTAGAGCTATCAGTTGTTTGCCAAATTCTGTAAGTGAAAATTTTGGCTAAGATCAGTAGCTTTCCTAGGACATATTATTTATGGTGATGGCATTGTAGTTGACCCTTAAAAGACTAAAGTGGTGAGAAACTGTCCTAGACCTATCTCTCTATCAGATAATAGAAGTTTCTTGGGTTTTCTTCTATTGCATCCCCTATGTCTCGATTGACTCAGCAAAAGGTCAAATTTCAATGGTCATATTCCTACGTGAAGAGTTTTTAGGAGTTGAAGTCTCAAATTACCTCTACCATAGTTTTGTGATTTCCAGATAGTTCTGATGGATTTGTAGTTTATTTTTATACATACAGAGTTGGTCTTGGTTGTATTTTGATCTGGAGAGGCAAGGTCATAGCCTATGCCTCTAGATAGCTTAAATTCAATGAAAAGAATTATCTGACCCATGATCTTGAGTTGGCAGCTATTGTCTTTGACTTAAAGATTTGGAGGCACTATCTTTATGGGGTTGATGTTGATGTGTTAACTGATCATAAGAGTTTAAAATGCATATTCGTGAAGAAAGACCTGAATCTTTGTCAGAGAAGTTGGCTTGAGTTGTTTTTAGATTATGATATAAGTGTGTTGTATCATCCAGGCAAGGATAATATAGTGGTAGATGCCCTTAGTAGATTGTTTATGGGTAGTGTTCCTCATGATGAGGAAGACTAGAAAAAGTTAGTCCGCGAGGTTCATCATCTTGAAAGATTAGTTGTTCATTTGATTAATTCAGCTGAAGGTAGTACATGGGTTCTAAATGTTTCAAAATCTTTGTTGGCTTCCAAAGTAAGAGAAAAGCGAGACAGAGATTCAAGTTTTGTTAAGTTGAAGGAGGCGGTTGGAGATCAGAAGGTATAGGTTTTCTCCTAAGGAGGAGATGGTGTGATTCATTGTTATGGTAGGTTATATATTTCGTGTGTTGATGGTTTGAGATAGAGAATTTTATCAGAAGATCATGGTGTGCTATATTCTATTCACCCAGGAGCCACTAAGATGTACCGTGACTTGAGGGAAATCAATTGGTAGAGTGGTATGAATAGGTATGTTGCACTCTTTATGTCTAAGTGTTCGAAATGTCAGTAGGTTAAGGTTGAGAACGAAAGTCCTGGTGGTATCCTATAGTATTTTATCATCACTACTTGGTAGTGGGAGGTGGTGAATATGGGATTTTATGATAGGATTACCTCATACGCGTCATTTGTATGACTCGATTTTGATCATTGTAGATAGAATGCCCAAGTCAGCCCATTTCATGCCAGTTCATACTTCATATGCAAATGAGGATTATGCCAGGATCTATATTATAGAGTTGGTTAAGTTGCATGGGATTTCGTTGTCTATCATTTCAGATATAGGTATTCAGTTTACCTCTCACTTTTGGAAGTCTTTTTAGAATGGTCTTTGTACCCTTGTTCATCTCATTACAACTTTTCATCCACAGACAAATGGTCAGATAGAGAGAGCCAGTAAGACTTTAGAAGACATGTTGAGGGATTGTGCTATTGACTTTAAAGGTAGTTGGGAATACCACTTACCATTGATTGAGTTTGACTATAATAATAGTTATCACTTTAGTATTCATATTGCTCCATTTGAGTCTCTACAGAAGGAGATTTAGATCTTCCATTAGTTGGTTTAAAGTAGCTGAGGCTACTTTGAAAGGCCAGAGTTAGTGTTTGAGGCGATGAAGAAGGTTCAGTTGATTCGAGAAAGGCTGGAGATAGACGAAAGCTGTCAGAAATCCTATGTAAACATAAGAAGAAGGGATCTTGAGTTTAAGGATAGGGATGGTCTATTTAAAGATTTGACCTATGAAAGGGGTGAAGAGGTTTAACAAAAGGGTGAAACTCAATCACCGCTGTATTGGACCATATAGAATATTGCATCATTTTTGAAAGGTAGCTTATGAGCTTGAGTTGCCTACGGACTTGGCATCAATACATGTTCTGTTTCATGTTTCCTTGTTACAGAAATGCATCATTGATTCAACTATTGTTGTTCCTTTAGAAAGTATGGATGTTCAGGATAGCCTTTCCTACAAAGAAGTCCTAGTTGATATCCTTGATCATCATTTTCGTAGGCTAAGGAATAAAGATGTTCCCTTGGTTAAAGTTATTTGGAAGAATCAGTACCTTAAGGGAGCTATTTAGGAAGCAGAAGCAGATAGGTAAACCAAGTACACTCATCTTTTCTACGCAAAGTTAGATTCAACATGAGATAATGATTTTCCTTAGATTGACTCTATTCCCATTCTCGGTTTTATCTATGTAACCATTCTTATGTCATTTCATGAATTCACGAAATCAGTTAAGTTTATGTATCATGCTTCAGACTAAGTTATGTAAGCATTTTCCAATTCAAGCATTTTTAGTATATGACCTTAGTTGCCTTAGTATTCTTAGTCTAACCAGTCTTATTAATGGATGAATGTTCCCAAGGGGGAGATATTGTAATACCCTATAATAATCTATGCTTGATTCAACTCTGAGTTGCATGCTTAAAAGGTCCAAGACTTGAAAATTTCACTAAGTGTTGAGTACTTAGATATTTTAAAGACCCCTAAACTTAATGGATTTTTTTTGTATTCCTGACCCCAAAATGTTGGTTTTCAAATCGATTCATGTTTAGGGTGGTTAAAAGTATTCCTGTGGAGAGTTTGGGAATTTCGTATGAGTTTTAGGAATTTTTTGGATGGCTGAATCAGAGAGCCAACACACTAAGGACGCAATGCGTTACGTTGGTCACTCCCACGCAACCCATTGTTTTCTCCCTATAGTAAGAGGCAGAGCGTGTCTTTCTCCTACAGATAGAGAAATGTGGAGCGTGGCTTTCTCCCTCAGAGAGAGAGGAACGACATGTGGCTCTTTTTCGAATAGTTATGCGATTAAATTGCCAAAAGGTCATTTAAGAAATTTCCCTCAACCCAATTCATCCATAAAATGATTTGGGAATTCCAAAAGGGCATAATTTTCCCCTTTCACTCCAAATTTCTCTCAAGAAACCCTCCTCTTTTCCCAAGAACAAAACCTAAGATCTTTCTAAAGAAATCAAGAGTTGAGGCTTCTAAGTCCAAGAAACCCTCAAGAAATACTCAAGGAACTATCTATTAAGGTATGTGGGCATAGATCAATAGGTCCCTTTCACCCATTGAGCCCAAAAACATTCCTTTTTAATTCAATTATGGAGTTTTTCCTGTACTGTGGATTTTAATATGTTCAATATAGGTTAAATTCATGTATTCCTTGGTCATTTAAACTCAATTCATGTCCATGTATGATCCCATGAAAAGTTAGGTTGCTTTATACTTTAAATTTCAGTTCCCCATGTCATATTCAAGTGAATTTCATGTTAACTACCCTAATTTATAAACTTAGACATGTAATCATGTTGTTTTCCTCATACTTAACACATTCTCAGGTTAAGCTTCATGATTCTCACATGTTTGATGAAATGTCTATGTTTTGGGTTTTTGAACCATGATCCCATACTTTAGTTTTAAATTTTTGCTATCGTACTTTATTATCATTCAGTGCTGGCATGTTATGAACACTAGATAACTATGTGTTTTACATGATTTAAGATTTCAAGTAATGATTCAGTGAAACCATGGATATAATTATTTTACTCGGTGGAAAAAATCATAATGAGCACTATCAAAAATAATGTTCAGTTAACTTAGTCCAATTCAGTACCAGTGTCATTTCAGTTAGGAGTAGGATTTAACACCGAGTGAATACTGGGATGGCGGCTCCCCTGTCAGTTTAGGCAGCGTCGTTAGAAGCAGTCCCTAAGTACTAGAACTACATAGCCATCAAGTGATATGAGTGGGCACCCATCAGTTTAGGCTTGACTTCCTCTCATAGGTCGCTCATCAGTTTTGGATTGACATCCTGGTCCTTCGGGACACCAGTTTAGTGGATCCACATAGCTAGTATTAGTACCTGTGGCATGGTTATTACACCTTTCAAAGCGGGGTTATAGGTTAGACCCCAATTAGCTTAGATTAGGGAATGCAAATTATATGATGCCTCCGACAGTTTTAGTCAGTATATAAGCATATCTCTACTCAGGTTTGCTTGACCAAGTGTAGAGATTTATCAGTTTTTCAATTATACAGATTTTAGATTATCTTAGTAACATGCTAATACCTATCCTTGCATTCTCAGATATTATATGTTTATTAATTCATGCTCAGTTATCTCACGCATTTCAGTCAATCCTTATCTTAAATTCCAGTATATTCAAAGAATTGACCACAAACTTTTCTTTGCGCTATGTTTTCTTATAACATAGGTTTGAACGCTCAAATTCCCGACCGTTCTTAGACAACTCAACGTTACTTAGAAGAAGTAGTTGTGAGTCCTTATCCATCGAAGACATATTACACTTATTTTAGTTATTTCAATATTCCCTTATGTTTAGTCAGTTGGAGTTAGTTGGGAGGTTGTCCCATCAACTCCTTATGATTTTTAGAGGCTTTTATATAGACAGTCAGTCATAGAGTTAGACAGTCACCCAATTTTCAGCATTATCAATTGTTTCAGACAGACAATTTAGTTTCCAATACTTATCGGATATATCAGAAAGGTCGTTTATATATGTATTTCAATATTTCAGTTTACAGTATCTTATCATCCAATCTTTTGCACATGTTGGGTTATTATAATTTAACCCAGTGCTCGCAGCAGGTACCAGCTTACGGTTTAGCTTGTAGTCACTTGTGGTCATAACTACCATTGGTGCGATTAGGGGGTAGCCTCAGGTTGTGACACCCAAACCATTGAAATAAGCCTCATTACATGAACATAAGAAATAATACCTATCGACTTATGGATACCAATCCCTGCCACAAGACTGGAGGTATACCAAGCATGGCTAAGGTAACGGTCTTTGCAAAATAATCTATGACGCATAATAGTAGGTTAGCCAATCTATGCCCATAATCACATCAAAGTCCACCATATCTTAAATAATAAGATCAGCATGACTATCAATATCTCTATAAATCACAACATAAGATTTGATGACCCGATCAACTTCAAAATAATCGCACATGGGAGTAAATACACATAATGGCATAGATAATAAATCCCAAGATAACTTTAATCGTAGAGAATAATAAGAAATACATATGAATGAGTGGATCTCATATCAAATAAAGCAAATGACCACAAAAGGAACATAAAAATAATACCTATAATAATAGCATCAGAAGACTCCGCCTAAGGTCTAATAGGTATTGTATAAAATTGATCCCGCCCGCCACCTTACTGGGCAACATATTGACCTCCTATTCTACTTTCCAGAGAACATCCTCGAGTACCCTTGAAACCACCCCTACAACCCAAATAACCATTTGTACCTTTTAACTACCCTAATGGAGGGAACACTCTAAGTTGAAGCAACAACCCCCCCATGAATAAGGCAATCTAACAAATAATGACCACAAACTCCACAGCTATAACACGTACTAAGAGCTGAAGTGGGACCAATAGATCTGACTCTCGCGAAATAACCAACATATCTAAAATGACCAGATGATGAGCCTCTCAAATATTTTCAACTACCCTGACCAGGGTAATCACTAGCACTAGACTGACCTCTAATAGTAATTTGAAGAGCTTCCTGAATAGGTCGACTAGGCTAACTCTGAGACGGAAAGGATGGACGCAAAGGATATCAACTATGAAAATGGCTACCTCAAAATCAAGAACTACTACAGTACTTATGATGCATCTTCTCCATCATTTGAGAATAAACAGGAACCTCAGCAAAAAACCTACCCATAAAAACTAAACTCTTAGTAGGCATATGAAGGAAAGTCTCAATCCTGAAATAAAGCAACAAACTCTCTCATGCTCAATACAAATAATAAAAGTAGCATGCCGATCCAACTTATAAAAATAAGCCTCATACTCCAAAATAGTCATGGGCCCTACTCTAATCTAGAGAACTGATCCATAAGGCTGCGAGGCATGTACTTCTCCAATAATATCACAGAGAACTGAGTCTATGTTAAAGAAGAATATCTAGCTGCTCTAAAATCCATATAAACTCTCCACCAATGTTAAGCGGCCAAGTCAAACTAAAATATGATGTAATCTACAGCAAGGCCAAAATTAAAGATCCAATCCTAAAAATCAATCGTAAACTCATATGCATCATCACTTCGAGATCAAGAAAACCTAGGAGGAGCCAATCTAAACAATGTACCCAACATATCCTTCTCCTCTATATAGATTATAGGTTGGAAACCATTGGTTGAGCAACTACTAGCTAAGAAACTACAGGCGTAGGAGGGATATCAACTCTAGGATTTGCAGCTACAGGTTGTGCCCTCACCTTAGTACCATTCTGATATGTAGACTATGCACCATAAAATATTGCACCACTAACTAACACCAAAAGATGAACTAATGCATCTCCAATCACTAAAGAAAAATGAAGCTTGGTGTATCCTGGGATGGTCCCTAGCCCATCGTTGGCTGGGGTTAGAGAATATCTGACTCAGGAATAGGGAAAAGGTTTAGTGAAGGCCCTCTCTCCTTGCCACTCGATGGGGAAACATATCTAGGTTATCTACAAACTATTATTTATCCATGAATATGGGTAGGATCCTTAGGCTTGGTCTTGGGACCCTCATCTCGTTTAGCGGTAGCACATGTTCTAGCCATGTGCAAAAGAGTGAAATAAAAAGGATGTTCTATTAACCAACTTAGATTCTTAGCGTGAAATGAGTGAAAGAAGTAAAGAACTCCTAAAATTTCCGATAGCCTCCCAATGATTGGAAAAGAATGTCATCCTTCCTATCTGCAGGATTCTACTAGACACTTGATTTATACCAACAATATTGATGAAAGCTAGGCTCTGATGCCAATTTGTCATGACTTGATTTATAAGTCATGATGAAACCTACTCTATCTTGCTAGTAGGTAAGCCAATCTGTAATATAAAGCTGAACACAATTTGTTCACTACATGGAAAATGCCCAATATCGGTAGAAATCAACAACTTAGCTTATAAATCAGCATATTATTTGAAATAGATAAAAATAGCCAACATAGATATTATCCCACAACCTATAATAGCTATTACAAGAGCATCTCATAATAGTAATACAATCCAAGAAACTAGAAAAGTCAATAACATTTGTGCCAAAAGAAAATACTAAACATACAAAGGTAGAAAGGAAATAGGTGACTCCAACTCAAAGAGGTCAACCTATATCATGATATCAATATAGAACAAACATTGATCAACGGCGATAACTTTAACTCAAATCTGCACGAAAAAGGTATAAAAGTATAGTATGAGTACAAAAAACATTTGTTATCAGTAGGCATCATCAACTGGATGAGTTAAATTATGATATAAGTATTATAGGTTACTTTATGACATTTAGATTATTTATAAATTTATGGATTACGTTATCGCATTTATTCTAGCATATGCATTGTCTATCATAAGTATGCCTTATATCTATCATCATCATGGGTGGTTCTATAGGTATAAGTATGAGTGTTGCTCTCATTATGTTGTATAGAGCTTGTATCTATCAACCATATGGAGGGTTGCATAGGTATAGGCTCGAATTATTATTTGCTGAGTGTTGAGTGAACCTTTAGAGCCTTTATTGGTAGTAATTTATGAAATGCCCAGTTAGGTATTATTTTTTTGGACAAGACAGTTACATTGTATTATTATTATTATTATTATTATGATTAGTTTGTAATATGTTGATTATTGGATTGGTATTGAGATTTGAGGTATGATTCTTAATCTTTTATCTTACGATTATGTTAATACACAAGATTATCTCATGATTAGGTATTATAGATTTAGACCCTGATATCCTAATCTCTTTCTTAATTGTTGCTTTATGATGGATAATTATCTTATGTATAGACATATAAATGAGATCTTTGTTATATTAGTACTAGCTCCTAATATAATTAAGAGGCTTAAGATGATAGTGTTATTACATAGCTCGTACCCTTGTTACATATATATATATATAGGAATTATGGTGTTACCATATATCCCTCCCTTCATTTAATTATTCAACTTGTATATATATTCCCTGGTCTTCTATACTACTATACATATTCTTTTGCTACTCTTTATTTTTTAATTGGCAAGTTATATAGAGTATAATGATAGGGTCTTAGAGTATGGTTAGAGTAGGGTGACTTATCGTTTTTTTTCTGTTAGCTCATTATGTTAGGTGCTTGGATATGAACAAAATAGTTAACCTTTTGGTCTCATTAGCCTTATTATGTAGTTTGTTTGATATTCAATTGTAGTCTATGTTCCTACTGGTGTACTATTTATATTTGTATTTTCTTTGGTGCTTAATTAGTAGTTGCTTACTAAGTACCACGTGTTGGTACTTATACTACACTTCTACAACTTGTAGATCATAGAAAAGGTTCTTGTTATTATTGTGAGCATTGTCTAGAGCAACTATGGTTTGGAGATATAGGGTGAGCTACTGGTATTTGGAATATTTCTATTCTCTCTCTTATGTATTAGATTAGTATATAATTGTTTTTGGAGATAGCTTGTATTAGTGTATTTATTTCATATATTATTTTGTAAGACTAATTACATTTGAATCTCCTATACAGATTCCATAAGGTTTTGGGTCTATCTTATCCATTTTAGCCTTTGATTTTAATTATTCCACATTATTCCTCTATTTCCCTGAGTAGATTGTTATTAGTAGTTTCAGACTACAAGTTGTTTTACCTACTAGTGTATTATAGTAGGAGCCATTATGACTTGGGAAATTTGGTCATAATAAATTAGTATCAGAGCCAAGTTTACCAGTTTGTTGGTACAAGAGCTTTGTGTATAGTACAGTCTCACAAATCAGTATGGAGTCTGTAGCCTATCTTTGGAAGTCTATAGGGCATTCATAGGAAATTTTATTCTTAACTCCTTGTCGTGTGCCCGTATCACTATGATCCTCAAGTATATTATTTTTCTCTATTCCATACTAGATGGACAATGCAAGGTAGTCGATAGATGTGGATAAATTTTGGCATGTGTTTTTAGAGCTTCTGTGCAATATTATACATGGAATGAAGGGATATATGTCAAAGATCTTCAGCATCAGTCAGAGGATTTGGGAACCACCTAGGCTCCGGTATATCTCTTTACAGCTTAAGTATTTCAAAATTTAGCTTTAGGTATCTCGATGATTTTTATGGATATCTCGCCCCAGGGTGATATCTAATTTATTGAGAAGTTCTTTGGCAAGAGTTGGGTATGTTGATGTTGATCAAGATTCCTTAACAGTCATAAAGTATGAGATTAGGTTTCTTAAGTGGGCCAGGCATATTCCTATGCCATATCCTTTAAAGAATAACATGGTGCATGGATTTATTAGAGGATTAGCATTGACACTCCATTTGGCATTAGAGTATTTGATAGAAATTGGGTCTTCCTTCTTTGATATTGGTCTAATTAAAGAGCATATATTTATACTTATGAAGATGGATGAAAAAGGCCATGTCATCAGTATAGTGCTATTGGTATTACATTTAAGATTGATAATCCTTCGGGTGGAGGTCAGCAATACTTGCTGCCTATCGACTCTATGCAGGTAGTATTTTAGATGATGAGTGACTCTTAATTTAATCATGGAAGTCACAATAGGAAGAGTTTTTCCAGACCTTTAATAGTATTTGGTATGGATCTTTATGATGTCCTGGCTATTTTAGATAGGAAAGGGTAGCATCTCAGAGTATTTTAAGAGCTTTCCACAATTATGGCAAGATTAGTCATTGGTATAGAGAGTCTCCAATGTGAGTTGGTTGCTCAAGTAGAGATAAGCTATATTTCCTGCTATCCTAGAGTTCTTGAGTTGTGTTATGATTGTGGGAAGGATGGTTATTTCATTAGGGAGTTGCCTCAGTGATAGTTAGTCAGGCGATTGGTGTCAACTCGTATTTATGTCTAGGTTAGGGCTTCAGGGGTTTCCTATTAATGAAGAGAGATTGGTGACTAGTCTAGATAGTGCCCCCAATGTGGGATCCCTAGTCATTAAATTTATTTAAATTAGTTTCATGGTGTTTTGACCCCGTTACTTGGAGTTAGTTCTCTTCGAGCCTTAGTTGATGATTCAGTCGGTCAGTCCAAGCTTAGAACTATTCATATTTATTCTCTTTTGAGAATATAGGTGTGCTTTTATTTTCTTCCTTTACCTTTTTATTTGTGTGTATTGGGGTTCTCATACTCATCAATGATTATATGAATTATTTGGTTTATATTAGTTGTTTCGTACCTTGATATAGAGTTCGTAATTATCTGACTACCCCATAGATGACCTCTTTTAGTAGTGGATTGAGTAGATCTATTTTGATATTTTCACTCTTTAGGTGTAGCATATGGGTTTGTGTCCCGTTTACCTAGTATATTGACCTTATTGTGTCCTAGAGTGGAACTTACAATTGATTTTTATTTTGGTTCCACTTATCCCCTATATTGATGTATTTATTGTTTTCAATGTTTAATTTAATCAGTACTCGATTGAAAGATGACTAGACTATTAATATCAAGTTAGAATTTTCCTTTCATTATGATTATTATCATTAGCTTCATAGCTAGGTTTGTTGGATATGTCTCTCTTGCACTGAGATTAGGCTGTTTATTTTTTCTCTTTCATTGAAAATGCTCGGCCGATTATTTAGTAAGTTATAGTATTGAGGGTAAGCTAAACATTCATTATTCTGTTGTGGTTCCAGAGTTGGAAATGCAATTATATTACCTATTCTTGAGTTTGGGATACTTGGACTAGCCTCTTATGATGTGAAAGTTCTTGCATTTTTTATCTTTATTTATAAACCTTATTTCTGAGGTTGACCAGTCTTGGGTCCATTCATCTAATTTGGCTAGTTCATCCCCCAATAGTGGTTTGATGTTGGTGTTGGAAAGTCATGGATTCATCGTCGTATTTTATTAGTTTTATGTTACTTTCTTTCTCTTGGTATTATGGATTGGGATACTATGTTCTTTCCATGATGTGGTTCTTATTCTAAGTAAATTTAAAGATTTAGAGATAAGTGATCTTTCCTGTGACTGCTTCTTAAGTTGGTAATTTTTAAATTCTTTATCTTGAGTTACTTGATTCATTCTCCAATAATGATCATAACCATGGCACTAGTGTTTAGATTGGCAATTTCTTCCTTGACGAGGTTATTCATAGGTTGAGTGGGTTAAGGTTGTCCTATTTTAGTGGATTTAGGAAATCCTCGTTTCGTAATTTGTTTGGCCTAATAAGACTTGGAGTACTTCTCCTTGGTGTTACATTTCTATAGGTATTCCTTTTAGAGAGAGGGTTTTTGATTTACCAGTTCCCGCGTGTTTTTGTATTTCTCTGAGTTGCTAAAGTTTTTGCTATTACTAGTATGGTTTGCAGCCTTTGTAATTTCTTAAGTATGCTTTGGTGGTTCATGCCATCTAGTAGATATAGAGTTGGTTCTTTGTGTTTTAAGACAGTGATTTATCCTGTATTTTTTTATTGTTTGGGAACTATGTTTCATGCCATCTAGTGAATATGGAGTTAGCTATTTATGTTATCATCTGGTGATTTATCCATTGTTGTGAATTTGTTCTTCAGCTATGTTTCTATTTAGGCTTTGCATGATTTGGTAAGGATATGTCAGATTCGGTTGGTGAGGTTGTTGTGCGTATTTGGCCATAGTTCAGTCTTGTTGGCTATGTTTTAGATTCGACACCTTGGAATGGAAATTTGGATGTTATTATATATTTGGTGTATGGATGCTTAACCATCTTCAGTTTTTATTTGGGTAGTTAATATCGAGCGTTTGTTCATACTTGTGTAGAAAATTTAGTTTGGAATCATAGAGATTGGGTGTAGCCTTTGTTGTAAGATTTCTCTTAGTTGGGATTTAACCTAAGGGCCGGCTATGACTACCCATTGTCTACTTTGTTGGTCTTCTTCAGTTTAAATGGATTGTTGTTCATATGTTTTCAGATGATAGTCCATGGACTAGACAGTAATCCCTTCAACTTTGTCCTCGGGTTTTAAATTTTTGTTGAGATTTTTGGATAATATACTAAGCGGGTGTAGTATGCTTTAGTTGGAGTAAACATGGCTTCATTCTAGGTTGATGGTAAGTATTGGAATAGATCATTCATTGGTGAGTAGTTATGCTTCAGGCTTCTAGATTTTAGTTTCAGTTGTCATTCGAAAAATCAGTGGCTTTGGCATAAGTTACAGACCTTGGCTATCTTCTTTTATGTGCCCAGGTAGCGCCTTATAGATTTATTCTCATATTTTCCTTCATGGATTTCATTAGATCAACTTTATTTTTTTGAGTTAGTGTGATAAGATTGTGAAGATACGACTCGGGTTATTTTCTTCCTTGATTGGAGTGAATAACAAGTTTGGAAAGATAAAATAAGGTTATATTTAGAATGCATACCATAGCTCATGCCTTTGGTTTCCTTTGGCTTTGATGAGTTATTGTTTGAGTGTGTCACTATCGGTGTGGTATTAGTGTGTCATGGTTTTGATTTGTGTGTATCATTCTTCCTTACTTTTGTTAACTTGGTATTAGTGTATATTCATGAATGGGTATTGCAATCGTAATCAAAACACTCTCTATTGTGACGCACTATATATAACTAAGACTTGGAACTTTTCTATGTTTTCACCAAGCCCCCAAAATTCAGTTGGAATACACTATATTATAACAGACTATGTAACTTTATCAAATTCTATGTTTTGGACTTAATGGCGCAGTAAATTTTTTTATTTCAGGTCATTTAAAAAAGTGGGTCCCATAACCAAATAGTCAGTTTCAGTATTTCATAAATAACTTAGGGCGAATATTGAGAAGCTCTAATCGTGAAAAAATGTTGAATATAGAAAATGACCCAAAGGGTCATTGCACACACAACTAGGGTTATAAGGTAACAGTCTTGGAAAAAGAATCCATGACTACATGTTAGTGGGATAACTAGTCCATGCCTAAAATCAAATCAAAATCCTGCATATTAAGAAAATTAAGGTCAGCATGAGTATCAATATCTCTAATTATCATAACACAGGATCTAAACAACCGATTCACTACTAAAAAATCACCCATGGGAGTAGATATATGCAAGGGAATAGATAAAAATCTCAAGTAAACCATAATTGTAGAGTATAAAAAGCAGACACATAAGAATAAGTAGGCCTAGATCATATAATGCATTGATCAACTGACGGCACACCAAAATAGTTCCTACCAAAAACGAATCCAAAGACTCAACCTCGGGTTTAGTGTCTAGTAGGTATAATATACAACTTACCATGCCCGCCACCTGGCTTGGCTCCTGACTGATCTTCTTTTCTTCCTACCTGAGAACCACCTCGAGCACCCTAGGGACAACCTCTATGACCCTGATAACAACCTCTTGCTGAGGGATAAAGTGCTCTAATAAGGAGAACACACTGAGTTGAAGAAATATTCTCCCCTAAACTAGGGCACTCTCATAAATAGTGACCACGAGCTCCATAACAATAGCATGCCATAAGATTTGAACCAAAAATAGATGATCTAATTGACCCAAAATAGCCAACACACATAGAATAACTAGAATACAAATCCCTGAAAGATAGATATCCACCCGGACTGAGGAAATCACTTGCACTAGACTGACCTCCATCAGTAATCTAAAGCGCTGCATGAACGTGTCGTATATGATGACTTTGAAGTAGATTTTATGGATGCAGAGGATATCTACCATAAGAGCTACTATCTCGAGATTGGTAAATACTATGGCTCCCACTAAAACTAACATGATACCTAGGTATCTTATTACTTCCCCCATGGGCCTCACGATGCATCTCCCCCATCACTCGAGCGTGATAAAAAATATCAGTAAAGCACATACACGTAACAAATTTTTTTTGTATAGATATACAAAGAGAAAGCCTCAATCATCGCACAAAGCACCGAACCATCTCATACTCAGTACCTAAAATAGAAGTAGTATGCTTGGCTAACTCATTAAAATGATCCTCATACTCCACCACGGTTATGGTACCTTGCTCTAAACTCAAAAACATATATAATAATTAATCCTGGATGATGTGGGGCATGTACTTGTCTAAGAACATATCGAGAACTCAATCCATGTTAAAAGAGAAGATCCAGCTGGCCTAGAATCAAGATAATCTCTATACCAATGTTGAGATGTCAAGTCCATTTAAAATGTAGTGTAATCTACACTACGAGTCTAAACTAGGCCCATATTGTGGAGCCTATCCTAAAAAAATGAGAGACTCATATGCATCCTCACATTAAGCACTAGTAAATCTAGTCGGAGCCATTCTCAAGAGTTTACCTAATATTTTCTGCACCTAGAGATATGTTAAAGTCTAGGCAACCACTTATTGAGAAGTTATAAGTTGAGCAACCGTTTGTGTAAGAGGGACCTTAACTTTGTGATCCATAGCTTCAGGTTTCACCCTTGCCTCAGTACCAGTCTAATCCATAAACTGTACACCACTAGATGACCCACCACTAACTAACTATAAGAGTTGAACCAAAGCATCTCTGAGCCTTTAAGAAGAAACAAAACCTGGTTGAGCCTAGGATAGTCCATAGACCATCGCTTGCTGGGGTGGAGGATCCCCTAGACCAGGAGATAACATAGGGTCAGGAGAAGGCCTTGTATCATTGACCCTATATGTGGAAATATCTATAGGATATCCATGACCTTTGGGTCATTCACCAAAAGGAGTAGGATCCCTATGCTTGTTCTCTAGACACTTTTCTCGTGTAGCGGTAGCACGTGTCTTAGCCATTTATGAAAAAGTGAAGTCAAAGGAATATTCTATAAACCAACACAAAATCATAGAAATAAATGAGTGAAATATGTTAGAAACTCCAAGAAATGTCACATAGCCTTTCGAAGATAGGAAACAGACATCATTATTCAGATCTTTAGGACTCTACTAGACATTTGCTCTTGTACTAATAATACTGGTGTATCCTAGGCTCTGATACTAATTTATCATGGCCCAATTTATATTTAATGATAGAACCTACTCTGTCAGTCTAGTAGGTAAGCCAAATCATAATCCAAAGCTAAATACAATAGGTTAACTTGGTGGGTATGCCCAATATAAGCGAAAGTCAATAACACTATTTATAAATAAACATGATAGTGAAATAGTCAAAGGGTAGCTAACATAAAGAACCAGATCCTATGACCTGGTAGAGCTAGTAAAAGAGCATATATAAATACAACTCAAGAATCTAAAATATTCTGTACACTTTATCTCGATTCAAAAGACTAGACATAAGCATGATTGAAGGAGATGGGCGACTATAATTCCAAGAGCTCACCCTATCTTCAAAAATCAAGACTTTATGAATGACAATTAATGCAGGTAACTAATACTCAGATCTACCATAAAAGGGTACAAAAGTGCACTATGATTTCCCAAACAATAGGTACTCAGTAGGCATCATTGGCCGACTAAGAAAAATCATGATATAAGTTTGAAAATATACCAGTTAGCATAATTAAGTCAAGGTAAGGAAATGATCCTGAAATAACTCTAACATCATTGTACATGAATAAGTAGATAACCAAAATAACAATATAACATAAAGTAAATCATCAACACATGCAATCATAACTACAAAATTAGCCCCAATAAGTCAATTAGTGTGGAAAAGTAAATAACATATCGTAAGCCTCCATAAGACTACAAGATACTAGAGAGATAGAATGATCCACCATTGTTATTTGTCTACCAATCATAAATTATCAACCAATTACTATTTATCAGTGGAATCCATTCATATCATGCAAAATTATAACCAATTACTTATATTTTAGACTTAGCTGGACTAGTTGTTGACCAATATCACACCTCGATATCATCGTATCATAAAAATTAAATCATTATGGTATAATATGTATATCCGCACATGAACTGGTAAGTATAATCAACAATATCATCATAATTATCATTATTGATATCATTATCCATATCATCACCAATACTATCATCATTGTCATCTATATTATAGACATCCTTCAGACTTGCACCAGGGATAAATAATTGATATCATCATCATTATCTGGACTTGAACTGATATTTGTATAGATTATAATATAACTAATATTTGGACTTATACCCATACCCATATAATCAATACCATGACCAATAGCAGAATTTTTAGAGTATTTATAGCAAAACCACTAGCATAGCCATTTAACATGATTACTAGTCATAATAGAAGCATAATTTCTCGCGTAATCAATGGCATAATCACTGACATAGTAAATAAGGATGATTCTTAGTTTAATAAATAGCATATTCACTGATATAATTAATAAGCATAGTCATAAGTATAATTAATATCATAATTAATAATATAGCCAATATGTATGATCTTTAGAATAAGCAATAGAATAATTGCTAATATAATTGTTAACTTAGTCAATGAGATATCCAATGTCCCAATCAATAGCCTTATCAATGACTTAGTTAAAATCATGATCAAGGGTTTATTCAATAGCATGATCAATTAGCTCACATTTTCTTAATCAATAAGTTATTCAAAGAAAAATTAATAAGCATTACTCCTAACCTATCAAAACCACCAAGTACAAAGGCATATCAATATCACCATAGTAAAAAATTCTAAGATGTACACAAATTTCAAAAAGGTCTTCAATAACTAACACAGGTATTGGACTACGGTGGGTTTAAGAGCCCACTTCAAAATCCTGGAAATCCTTTACCAAGAAATACCTACCTTAGACTAGGCTAAGCTATCTAAATACACTACTAGATGTTGAATATGCCATAATCCGACTTAGGATAGAAAATTCTCCAATAGAGAGCAACTAAATTAATTGCACCTAAGTTATGGTAACTATTGTTAGTTCTATCATAAACTCGAGTGACTAAGGAAATATTCTCATTAGTAGAGTAACCAAAGTATTTCAAACCTAAACAAGATCCTACAAGGTCAACATCTCCTAACACAATGATTAACTAGTCGAATTATGCCCATAAATAATGTCCAACTTAGATTAAATGGCCCAAATAAACAAAGTATTATAATTTATCACACCAACACCAAAAACCCATCACAAATTAAAAACAATACAATAAACATACTATGAATTAGATTAATAAAATAGGGGATAAAACCTAGCCTACTAATATACAAAAGAAAGATTAAAAGATCAACTTAATCACCATTCTCCCTTCTGAGATGGTTTCGCAAGATGTAAAGCTATCAAATTCCCATTTTACTCATCAATACGAGAATAACCATACCCATATTGCACCATTATATTTTGTGTCCAAACATCATATAAAAATCCCTTGTGGGTCTCACTTATAGAAATAGTATTTTTGAAAGCAACACAACGTTTTCACATGCTCAAGAAATATTTACCCTCAAAGATGGGTGAAATCTAAGCTAATTTGGGGATAAAATCAAGACTCCAAGGTTTGAGATTTTTGAACAAGAAATAAAAAAAGTCTATCATGAAAAGGGTGAAATCTTACAACAAACTAGAATATAATACGATAAATAAGTATTTGCCAAGTTCCTAAATCATCCACAAGCTTTAATTTAAAGATATCTTACTATTTAGGGTTTTATATCTCTCGAAATGGATGAAGAATGAATAAACCCAGGAAAATATGGTCTATTTATACCCATCCAAGGTAAGTAAATATTGTATTGAGACTCGGTATTGTGATCGCGATCTACACATATAAAACGCATGTCATGATTGTGATTTAGCCTTTGTGATTATGATATACATAAACTCACTTTACGATCGTAATTCACCCATTGCAATCGAGTTTCCACCAGCAACCTGATGGACCAAATTTTACAAGTATTGAATGGACTTCGATCGGGTGATCGAGATTTCCTTAGAACCCCATACATGTAAACAAACTATGCTACCACACAAAATTTGATGATTTTGACTTAATGGTATAATCGAAATTTTCATATGTATTTCCATTTTTTAACTTTCGAACCAATAGGTCTAAATCAGCCTAGGTGTCACAGGACCCAAACCAAGAGTCTACCTACCCTTTAGTTGATATTTCAAAGTTACTTGAAAAGTTATTATTTTCATTTGAGGTCATTTAAACTAAAGGATTATTACAATTATTTGATTGTGATGTTATAGTTATTCCTAATATATATTTAGGCCTAAGGCCATGTTTATGATATTGGTTGGATTTCAGAAAGTGTTTATCCTTATAAAGAAAGTGGTTGTAGTCTATAGACATATTGATTATTATAATAGTATTATATGGATACTGGTGATGACATGCATATATTCAGTACATTCATGGCAACTTAGATAGTAATGGGCTCAATTCTAACTGAAAATATGATTTTAATACTCTTTTCTTAAAAAAAGATTTTTTCCAACTTTTTTATTTTAAAATGGGTTTCTTCATAATGGAAATCATACCATCTTAATGAATAACTTAAGATCCTTCGAGATTAATAATAATGATCTTAGATATTTAATCAAGGTAGATTCTGGTACACAAATTTACTACTACTATTTACCTCAATCTTGAGAGATTCCAGCCCTTTCTATACTCTTATGATAATTTAGTCCTATAGTTTACCCGAGGCAATGGATTTATAGATTCACTCTTATTATCCATGGTTTTGTCCATGCAATTATATACATATATTTATATAAATACATATCTGAAATTGAATCAATAGTTGATTAATGATGATGCCATTGATTTAAGTCTCAGTTTAAGTCGACGATTGCAGATAATATTTATAATGTGAATTTTGAATTAAGTTTGTTGGTTGGTGATGATATTGATGGTATGAGTTCCAGTTTAATACCGATTATTGATGATGATATTGATGAGATGGGTTTACACACTAGGTTACTTTATGACATTTAGATTATTTATAATTTTATGGATTACGTTATCGCATTTATTCTAGCATATGCATTGTCTATCACAAGTATGCCTTATATCTATCATCATCATGGGTGGTTCTATAGGTATAAGTATGAGTGTTGCTCTCATTATGTTGTATAGAGCTTGTATCTATCAACCATATGGAGGGTTGCATAGGTATAGGCTCGAATTATTATTTGCTGAGTGTTGAGTGAACCTTTTGAGCCTTTATTGGTAGTAATTTATGAAATGCCTAGTTAGGTATTATTTTTTTGGACAAGACAGTTACATTGTATAATTATTATTATTCTTATTATGATTAGTTTGTGATATGTTGATTATTGGATTGGTATTGAGATTTGAGGTATGATTCTTAATCTTTTATCTTACGATTATGTTAATACACAAGATTATCTCATGATTAGGCATTATAGATTTAGACCCTGATATCCTAATCTCTTTCTTAATTGTTGCTTTATTATGGATAATTATCTTATGTATAGACATATAAATGAGACCTTTGTTATATTAGTACTAGCTTCTAATATAATTAAGAGGCTTAAGATGCTAGTGGTATTACATAGCTCGTACCCTTGTTACATATATATATATCTATAGGAATTATGGTGTTACCATAAATCCCTCCCTTCATTTAATTATTCAAGTTGTATATATATTCCCTGGTCTTCTATACTACTATACATATTCTTTTGCTACTCTTTATTTTTTAATTGGCTAGTTATATAGAGTATAATGATAAGGTCTTAGAGTAGGATTGGAGTAGGGTGACTTATTGTTATTTTTCTGTTAGCTCATTATGTAAGGTGCTTGGATATGAACAAAATAGTTAACCTTTAGGTTACATTAGCCTTATTATGTAGTTTATTTGATATTCAATTGTAGTCTATGTTCCTACTGGTGTACTATTTATATTTGTATTTTCTTTGGTGCTTAATTAGTAGTTGCTTACTAAGTACCACGTGTTGGTACTTATACTACACTTCTATAACTTGTAGATCATAGAACAGGTTCTTGTCATTATTGTGTGCATTGTCTAGAGCAACTATGGTTTGGAGATATAGGGTGAGCTACTGGTATTTGGCATATTTCTATTCTCTCTCTTATGTATTAGATTAGTATATAATTGCATTTGGAGATAACTTGTATTAGTGTATTTATTTCATATATTATTTTGTAAGACTAATTACATTAGAATCTCCTATAAATATTCCATAAGGTTTTAGGTCTATCTTATCCATTTTAGCCTTTGATTTTATTTATTCCACATTATTCCTCTATTTCCCTAGGTAGATTGTTATTTGTAGTATCAGACTACAAGCTGTTTTACCTACTAGTGGATTATAGTAGGTGCCATTATAACTTGGGAAATTTGGTCATAATAAATAAGTATCAGAGCCAAGTTTACCAGTTTGTTGGTACAAGAGCTTTGTGTATAGTACAGTCTCACAAATCAGTATGGAGTCTGTAACCTATCTTTGGAAGTCTATAGGGCATTCTTAGGAGATTCTATTCTTAACTCCTTGTCATGTGCCCGTATCACTATGATCCTCAAGTATATTATTTTTCTCTATTCCATACTAGATGGACAATGCAAGGTAGTCGATAGATGTGGATAGATTTTGGCATGTATTTCTAGAGCTTCAATGCAATATTATACATGGAATAAAGGGATATATGTCAAAGATCTTCAGCATCAGTCAGAGGATTTGGGAACAACCTAGGCTCTGGTATATCTCTTTACTACTTAAGTATTTCAAAATTTAGTTTTAGGTATCTCGATGATTTTTACGGATATCTCGCCCCAGGGAGACATCTAATTTATTGAGCATTTCTTAGGCAAGAGTTGGGTATGTTGATGTTGATCAAGATTCCTTAACAGTCATAAAGTACGAGATTAGGTTTCTTGAGTGGGCCAGGCATATTCCTATGCCATATCCTTTAAAGCATAACATGGTGCATGGATTTATTAAAGGATTAGCATTGATACTCCATTTGGCATTAGAGTATTTGATAGAAATTGGGTCTTCCTTCTTTCATGTTGGGCCAATTAAAGAGCATATATTTAGACTTATGAAGATGGCTAAAAAAGGCCATGTCATCAGTATAGTGCTATTGGTATTACATTTAGGATTGATAATCCTTCTGGTGGAGGTCAGCAATACTTGCTGCCTATCGACTCTATGCAGGTAGTGTTTTAGATGATGAGTGACTCTCAATTTAATCATGGAAGTCACAATAGGAAGAGTTTTTCCAGACCTTTAATAGTATTTGGTATGGATCTTTATGATGTCCTGGCTATTTTAGATAGGAAGGGGCAGCATCTCAGAGTATTTTAAGAGCTTTCCACAATTATGGAAAGATTAGTCATTGGTATAGAGAGTGTCCAATGTGAGTTGGTTGCTCAAATAGAGATAACCTATGTTTCCTGCTATCCTAGAGTTCTTGAGTTGTGCAATGATTTAGGGAAGGATGTTCATTTCATTAGGGAGTTGCCTCAGTGATAGTTAGTCAGGCGATTGCTGTCAACTCGTATTTATGTCTAGGTTAGGGCTTCAGGGGTTTCCTATTAATGAAGAGAGGTTGGTGACTAGTCTAGATAGTGCCCCCAATATGGGATCCCTAGTCATCAAATTTATTTAAATTAGTTTCATGGTGTTTTGGCCCCGTTACTTGGAGTTAGTTCTCTTAGCGCCTTAGTTGATGATTTAGTCGGTCAGTCCAAGCTTAGAACTATACATATTTATTCTCTTTTGAGAATATAGGTTTTCTTTTATTTTCTTCCTTTACCTTTTTATTTGTGTGTATTGGGGTTCTCATACTCATCAATGATTATATGAATTGGTTGGTTTATATTAGTTGTTTTGTACCTTGATATAGAGTTCCTAATTATCTGACTACCCCATAGATAACCTCTTTTAGTAGTGGATAGAGTAGATCTTTTTTGATATTTTCACTCTTTAGGTGTAGCATATGGGTTTGTGTCCCGTTTACCTAGTATATTGACATTATTGTGGCCTAGAGTAGCACTTACAATTGATTTATATTTTGGTTCCACCTATCCCCTATATTGATGTATTTATTATTTTTAATGTTTAATTTAATCAGTACTCGATTGAAAGATGACTAGACTATTAATATCAAGTTAGAATTTTCCTTTCATTATGATTATTATTATTAGCTTCATAGCTAGGTTTGTTGGATATGTCTCTCTTGCACTGAGATTAGGTTGTTTATTTTTTGTCTTTCATTGAGAATGCTCGGCCGATTATTTAGTAAGTTATAGTATTGTGGGTAAGCTGAACATTCGTTGTTCTGTTGTGGTTCCAGAGTTGGAAATGCAATTATATTACCTATTCTTCAGTTTGGGATACTTGGACTAGCCTCTTATGATGTGAAAGTTGTATTTTTTATCTTTATTCATAAACCTTATTTCTGAGGTTGACCAGTCTAGGGTCCATTCATCTAATTTGGCTAGTTAATCCCCCAATGGTTGTTTGATGTTGGTGTTGGAAAGTCATGGATTCATCCTCGTATTTTATTAGTTTTATGTCTTAGTAATTTCTTTCTCTTGGTATTATGGATTGGGATACTATGTTCTTTCCATGATGTGGTTCTTATTCTAAGTAAAGTTAAAGATTTAGAGATAGGTGATCTTTCCTGTGACTGCTTCTTAAGTTGTCAATTTGGAAATTCTTTATCTTGAGTTACTTGGTTCATTCTCCAATAATGACCATAACCATGGCACTAGTGTTTAGATTGGCAATTTCTTTCTTGATGAGGTTATTCATAGGTTGAGTGGGTTAAGGTTGTCCTATTTTAGTGGATTTAGGAAATCCTCATTTCGTAATTTGTTTGTCCTAATAAGACTTGGTCGAGTACTTCTCCTTGGTGTTACATTTCTATAGGTATTCCTTTTAGAGAGAGGGTTTTTGATTTACCAGTTCCCGCGTGTTTTTGTATTTCTCTGAGTTGCTAAAGTTTTTGCTATTACTAGTATGGTTTGCAGCCTTTGTAATTTCTTAAGTATGCTTTGGTGGTTCATGCCATCTAGTAGATATAGAGTTGGTTCTTTGTGTTTTAAGACAGTGATTTATCCTGTATTTTTTTATTGTTTGGGAACTATGTTTCATGCCATCTAGTGAATATGGAGTTAGCTATTTGTGTTATCATCTGGTGATTTATCCATTGTTGTGAATTTGTTCTTCAGCTATGTTTCTATTTAGGCTTTGCATGATTTGGTAAGGATATGTCAGATTCGGTTGGTGAGGTTGTTGTGCGTATTTGGCCATAGTTCAGGCGTGTTGGCTATGTTTTAGATTTGACACCTTGGAATGGAAATTTGGAAGTTATTATATATTTGGTGTATGGATGCTTAACCATCTTCAGGTTTTGTTTGGGTAGTTAATATCGAGCGGTTGTTCATACCTGTATAGAAAATTTAGTTTGGAATCGTAGAGATTGGGTGTAGCCTTTGTTGTAAGATTTGTCTTAGTTGGGATTTAACCTAAGGGTCGGCTATGACTACCCATTGTCTACTATGTTGGTCTTCTTCAGTTTAAATGTATTGTTTTTCATAAGTTTTTAGATGATAGTCCATGGACTAGACAGTAAGCCCTTCAACTTTGTCCTCGGGTTTTAATTTTTTGTTGAGATTTTGGGATAATATACTAAGCGGGTGTAGTATGCTTTAGTTGGAGTAAACATGGCTTCATTCTAGGCTGATGGTACATACTGGAATGGATCATTCAGTGGTGAGTAGTTATGCTTCAGGCTTCTAGATTTCAGTTCCAGTTGTCATTCTAAAAATCAGTGGCTTTGGCATAAGTTACAGACCTTGGCTATCTTCTTTTATGTGCCCAGGTAGCGCCTTATAGATTTATTCTCCTATTTTCCTTCATGGATTTCATTGGATTAACTTTAGTTTTTTGAGTTAGTGTGATAAGATTGTGAAGACACGACTCGGGTTATTTTCTTCCTTGATTGGAGTGAATAACAAGTTTGAAAAGATAAAATAAGGTCATATTTATAATGCATACCATAGCTCATGCCTTTGGTTTCCTTTGGCTTTGATGAGTTATTGTTTGAGTGTGTCACTATAGGTGTGGTATTAGTGTGTCATGGTTTTGATTTGTGTGTATCATCCTTCCTTACTTTTGTTATAGTTGGTCAGTGGTTAGAGTTGCATTTTTGTTATATAGAAGAAAATAAAGGAATTTCGATGGAAAGGGGATACCTTCGGCAAAATCCCTCGGATATGTTATATCTTCGTGGATGTTATCTGGGAAGTCGTGTTTGGAGCATGTAAACCCAATATCTCTCTCTTTGAGTGTTTAAGTTCTTTTTATCCATTGATATTCACAGATAAAAGACCTTTTAGTAGTGGATATTATACTTATCATTAAGGTTATTTCAATTATTTGCATGAATTTCATGCATTTTGAGCCTTCACTTATTGGATATAGGTCATTTACGACTTGCCAAAACTATCGGTTCTATGATTAGATAGTTTATTTGGATTTTAGGGTTATTTCCAAATTTTATGTATTTGGCTATTTAGGATTTGGTCTCGAACCAAAACTCTTAGTAGATAACTTGGGATAAGAATTATGACAACGACTTTAGCTCTGGAATGTTAATTTTACGCTAGGGGGACCCTTGGTTCAGGTTCCGAGGCTTGTAAATTCATTTTGGACTATTTTGTGGATTATGTGAAAAATAGAACTATAGGTATAGGCCCTACACTTAGTCAAAATGGCATCTGATGAAAGATTCCATGGTTCAATTGAGTCCAGAACGTAGAATTTGGTATGTTAGCATAATATATTCTTGCGCAAAAGATTCCTAATGAATCCTGAATAATTGATTCAAAGTCCATTCCTAAAATAGCAAATCTGGTGCATCGGGTCACTAGTGTGACTGCTTAAGCGATAATATGATCTCTTATGTTGTCATTACATATGCGACTATTTGTTGCCAAAGTGACACTGTCCATCTATTAAGTATTCGCGTACATGACGCTCTATCTGCATAAGAGGGCTTTGCATAAGCAATATGGGATTCACATAATCGATAATCGGATAAACTGATGGGTCGCGTAGCAGCATGGTTGTTATGTAAGTAGATGCTAACATATTTGAGGCTTTTAACTGGGAATAATTTCAAAGTCTTAAGCAACTTTTGTCGTTTTTGATTGTTTTCTCTTTGATATTGTAGTAAAAGTCAAAATACAAGAGAACCAATAATAATGGACGTAAAAGTGTTGATTTTTGACCAAGTAGAGAGGGAAGTTTTGCTGATGACTTATAGACAAGTCGTCAATCTTGTGATAAGCTATCAAAGTTACAGTTAACCTTAGACAGAGAATGAGATTCAGCTGTAAGAAGAGATGACAACTTGTGATAGTCCAACAGAGTTGTGATAAGTCGTCAGGCTTAGGCAGTGCTTGAGAACTCGAAGTGAAGAAGCAATGACAATTCTAATAAGTCGTCACATGTATGATAAGCCATCAGGCTTCATCATCAGCTGAAGACAGAACTTGTTCAAATGTGAAGAAGCGCTGGCGACATTCTTGATAAGGCATCAGACTCTTGATAAGACGTCACACACTTCGTCGTCTGTATGAGAAAATACTATGATTTGAGATTTTGTTTTCATAATTAGGATGAAGTATTTAAAGCATATGTTAGGGTTTTCTAATCAAAAAGAGGGGCAGAACACTGGAACTTATTCCAAGGGAGTTTACTTTTCTTTTTGGCTCTCTTAACTTAGAATTCAATATTCAACTCTTTGATGGGGTTTTGAGATTTTTCTCTTGAACTTGGAAGAGAATCAACTTCAGACTTCATCTTTTGTAAGTTTAATTACTTTGAATGATGAGTATAATTGTTTCTATCTCTTTCTTTCTCATGTTGAACTAAAACCCACAACTAGGTTTGTAGGATCTATGATTATTCCTCCAGTATTGTCTTAATAGTTGGCTAGGGTTTGAGTGATTGTGGATATATCTTGATAACTCCTTTCTTATGATTGTTATTTATTGGTTGCAATCAATAAATTCCGCCTTATGTTTATTTGCACGAACTGAGAAATAAACTAAAGATAGCAAATTATCAACAAGGATTTTGGAAGGTTAAGCTCCCATCTAATGATTAATGTTGTAACAAGATTGATAAACTTGAGATAAAATCAATACGAATAGAATGATTTCCTAAGTTCGTGGGAATTAGGGAGTTCAACATCTAAGTAGGTTGAGAAAAACTTAGATGGATTGTCGAAACTGATAGATTGGTGTTTCCCACAATTTACGAGAACCTAACACTACCACTATTATTTAATGGGGATTAATAATCATAGTGATCACAACCCTAGTTTCTCTATCACTGATTTGAACTATTGAAATTTTAGTTTTGACCTCTGAAGCAAGTTAAAACTTAATCATTTGTTTGATCATCAAAAACCCCCATTTTATCTTTTCGTATCATTTGTTTGAATTCAAATTATATCTATAGTTTCAAATTAGTTTAATTTCCACTCACATTGTTCCTCGAGGATTCGACTCCTACTTCAAAGTTTGGTAAATATATTGATGACGAATGCCTTGCACTAAATTGACGTGTAAGTTGAGCATTATAAAAAATGGCGCCGTTACCGGGGAAAAACTTGGCGTATTGAGTTGGTTTGGCATTTTAGCCTTCTTGCTTGAATTCAAACTTGTAAATATTTGTTTTTAGTTTTATTTTATTTCTTCTGTTAGGTAGATTTTTATTTTAGTTTATTTATCACTATGGCATCGTGGAATGAACATGATCTTGGTGGTTGGAAATCTTATCTTGATAATCCATGTCCATTTTATGATGGGCCTCACTTTTGGCAAGATTATATATATGCTCCCCAGAGAGAGATGTGTGCACCATCTTCATCCTACCGGGAGTATGATTGCTCTTTATGTGGTGGTCAAGATGGACATTGGAGTGATTGCCCAAATGCCCTCTCCCCCTATTGCGCTAACCAAAATTCTAGTTCTTCTTATGATTTTGATAGGTCTTATAGTCAAGAAAATGAAGAACGAAGCACCGGGAAGAGTGGCATTAAAGCTATGTTTCAACGAATGTTGGATCTCCAGAAAGAAACGTATGATATCATCTGTGATGTGTCAATACATAAAGCTAATCATTCATAAGGAGATGGATATAGAGGTCAATCATTTGAATAATTCTTCTATATTATGTTTAGATGATATTTTGTCTGTGGAATCATTTAAGATAATGGAAGAGTGTAAAGATGAGGAGCAAGAACCCTATATTGATGATTATCTTGATGTTGAACAACCCTCAGTGATTTCCCAACCAACCGAACTAACAATGAGAGATGATGCCAAGATTGAGGACATGGTGCTAGAGGAAAAATAAGAAACAAAGAAAATCTCTAATAAAGACTCTAACCCAATTCGAAGTGAAGATGTCGAGAAGGTGAATAAAAGTGAGTGTGTAGTAGATAGTATAAATTTTGAAGTAGTATTGATTGGGCCTCATTCATAGCACTTTTCTATATTATGTTTAGATGATATCTTGTTTGTGGAATCATTTAAAATAGTAGAAGAGTGTGAAGATGAGGAACAAGAATCATATATTCTTTATTTTACATTAGACAAGCAACATAAAAACACACTTCACTTTAAGGCCGAGTGGTTTACCACGCTCAATCCATTACTCAACTTCTTAATTTTTGCACCACCCCTCTACGAGTGAGGCAAAAAGATAGACTCTAAGTTGGGGGTGAAATTCATATCCTCAACGTAGAGGAAAAAATTAAGTTGGGTCATGCTGTGACACTAAATTAGGCACTTCTTGGGAGGCAACCCAAGGTATTTTATTGTTTTTATTGGTATTATGTGATTGACAACATATCTTCGCACCCATGGTGCCACAGGTATGTTTCTGAATCTCCTGTTTTGGTTTGACGCATTGGGGACATTGCATGATTTTAAGTTGAGTTTGGGGCTACTTATGGGTGTTGATGTCCTCTTGGGGTGTTTTTTGTAGTGACTCTATTACTCGGAGTCTTGTTCCAAGTAGATCCGACATGTTTATGCGTATTGTGATTTGTTGTAAAATGTTGTAGTTGACTAGGAGAAATACAAGTACCTTAGGCAATTAACATGTTTTTGTTGATTTTTGAACACCTATCCAATGGTCTATTTTATAACTGTGTGATATGCAGTTGTGCGTGGCCACTATGCATCTTGTTATGGCATTAGTACTAGAGACATGATAACCATTTCTAAATAATTGCATAAACCGAATGGGTAGTAGCTTATGATGTACCTTTGTTCCATGTATGTGTGAGATACTACCTAGTTCCCATAGTGTGTTAAATCCAAAACTTACCCGGTTGGTCTTGCCTTGGTGGTAGGATAGCGGTTAGGAAAGGATCATAGGTCGTTGTTGATATTAGTCCACTTTTAGCCTAAATGACCTCCCATGTGTGAATAATATCCCTTGATCCTGATTTTGAGCTTTAATACCTATTCTTTTTATTATACCTATCACCTTCCCATTTGTATCACAATGAACCTGTTTTGGCCCTAGTCCTCCTTGGACATTGTGCACTTTGACTTAGGAAAATAGCCTAAGTTGAGTTTGTCTATCATAGGGGTGCGTGATGTAAAGTGAGTATGAGGAAGGGTAATAAAAAAAATGAAAGGCTGGGTGTGGTAGAAAAAGAATGAGAAAAAAAGTTGTGCAAAATAGAAAATGAATGAATAAAAACTGCACCCAACATTAATGTGCTTTAATCAAGAAAGGAAGAAATAAGGTAAAGGCTGATAAGTGAGACCCCAAAAATAGTGTAGTGCCAAAGAGTATTAGTTACTTTAAATATCATTGTGTGTCATACCTGCCCCAAGACTTCATTACAAGCTTAAGAAAAGTCGTATAGTGATCCTAACTTAACTGTCTGAAAGCTTCGGGAATGAAAATAAGGGAAAGCTTTTGGTATTTGGCATACATTGGCTGGAACTTCTTTTATAGAGTGAGTGTCTCTTGACCATCCCTGCATTGACATGCTTGAATTCACATATAAGTGAGGAGGGACCTCTTGTTGTAAGGGCACACTGGTTACATTGCTAGTTGCTAACTTATTTAGACAGTGTAATCTTGGTACATGCATGGTTTTTGTTGCTGAATTGATGCCATATCTTGATTCCTATGGGTCGCATTGTTGTTCTTCAATAAAATGCATAGTTGTTTTTTAAATTAATTGACCTTGGAGATGGTGAAGATGTTTTGAGATAATATGGATGGTTAACTGCCAAATGTACTTTGTATCCTCTTGGTTGTGCTTTAGTTGCTTCAGGACAAGAAATTGTTTTAAATTGAGGGTGTTGATGTGTGAGCAGATGCTAACATATTTAAGGCTTTTAACTGAGAATAATTGCAAAGTCTTAAGCAACTTTTGTCATTTTTTATTGATTTCTCTTTGGTATTGTAGTAAAACTAAAGATGCAAGAGAACCATTAATAATGGAAGTAATAGAGTTGATTTTTGAGCAAGTAGAGAGAGAAGTATAGCTGACGACTTAGCTGATAAGTCGTCAGCCTTATGATAAGCTATCAGAGTTACTGTCAGCCTTAGACGGAGAATGAGATTCAGCTAAAAGAAGTGACGACAACCTATGATAGGCTGTCAGTGTTGTGATAAGCCATCAGGCTCATCGTCAGGCTTAGGAAGTGATTGATAACTCGAAGATAAGAAGCGGCGACAATTCTGATAAGTCATCATATGTCTGATAAGCTGTTAAGTTTCATCGTCATCTAAAGACATAACTTGTTCAAATGTGAAGAGGAGCTGACGACATTCTTGATAAGACATTAGACTCATGATAAGTCGTTACACACATCGCCGTCTGTCCGGAAAGTTACTGTAATCTGTGATTTTGTTTCAATAATTAGGATGAAGTATTTAAAGCATATGTTAGAGTTTTCTAATCAAAAAGAGGGGCGTAACATCTGGAACTTATTCCAAGGGAGTTTACTTTTCTTTTTGACTCTCTTAACTTAGCATTCAATATTCAACTCTTTGTTTGGGTTTTGAAATTTTCTTTTGAACTTGGAAGAGAATCAACTTCAGACTTCATCATTTGTAAGTTTAATTGCTTTGAATGAGGAGTTTAATTGTTGTTGTCTCTTTCTTTCTCATGTGGAACTAGAACACACAACTGGGGTTGTAGGAACTATGATTATTCCTCATGTATTGTCTTATTAGTTGTCTAGGGTTTGAGTGATTATGGAGATATATTGATCGTTCCTTTCTTATGATTGTTATTTATTGGTTGCAAACAATAAATCCCGCCTTATGTTGATTTGCTTGAACTGAGAAATAAACTAAAGGTATTGAATTATCAACAAGGATTTGGGAAGGTTAAGCTCCCATCTAATGATTAATGTTGTTACAAGATTGATCAACTTGAGATAAAATCTGTATGAATAGAATGATTTCCTAAGTTCCAGAGAATTAGGGAGTTCAACATCTAAGTAGATTGAGAAACACATAGATGGATTGTCAAAACTAATAGTTTGGTGTTTTCCACAAGTCACGAGAACTTAACAATACAACTATTATTTAATGGGGATTAATAATCATAGTGATCACAACCTTATTTTCTCTATCACTAATTTGAACTATTGAAATTTTAGTTTTGAGCTTTGAAGCAAGTTAAAACTTTAACATTTGTTTGATCATCAAAAACCCCCATTTTATATTTTCGTATCATTTCTTTGAATTCAACTTATAGCTATAGTTTCAAATTAGTTTAATCGCCATTCATATTGTTCCTCGTGGATTCGACCCCGACTCTAAAGTTGGCTAAATATATTGACGACAATCACCTTGCACTAAATGGACATGTAAGTTGAGCGTTATCAGTAAGAAATAGGGTTATTGATTAAGCGACACCTGGCAGTATTTATCCCTCTTTTCTCCACCCAAGTTTAAGCCATTTATTCTATTATTTTTCCTCCAAATTTAGAGCTCAAATAGAAGTAAAGCTGGTAAATCATCCATATAGGTTAAGGTAAGCTAACATAACTCATCTTGGTCATTTCCCATAAATTTTTGCTTTAATTTCCATCTTAATTCTTGGTGGGATTATTAAGGGATTGAATTCCTAAACATTTAGGGTTGATTTGAGATCAAATTGTTCTTCGTTTGTGCTAAATTTGTGAGCAAAACTTCCTTGACCTTTGAGGAAGCTCCTGACATATTCAATTTCGAATTCCACTTGCGAGCCCCATAGTCCCATTATTGTCCATAAAATTGACCCAACCCTTTATATAGTAATATGGGTATTATTTGACTCCTATCAAGTGTAGATTATTATTTTGATAGTGTGATGGGCTTTTGGTATCGTGGAGAAAAATGAATGATTCATTGATGATAAAATGGTTATCGTTTTGCTTCAAGGTAGGCTTCTGTCTTTTCTACTTCATAAGATGATGTTTTATATATATTGCATGTTAGATACGAATATTATGATGTGATTTTTGGGTAGAACACCTTGACTTAGAATAAATTGTGAGTTTGGAGGCTAGAAGGGTTTTTGACCCTTAAGGTGAAATACTTATTATACTTCTATAATCGTATTATCTAACTTTATAGATAGAGCTAACTCGTTGCATGATTATGAGGATATTCTAGATGTGGGATGGGATTTAGACACTAGAAGCATGATTACTACAATTAGTGTTATTTGGACTATTTAGGCTATGTTGAAATCATAATTTAGGTGAAATTACGTTAGCTGCTCTTGTTTTAGGGGGAATTACTATCTTAGGGATAATCCTAACTTATTTACCATCTAGAAGTGTATATGGAAACCTTAGTTTATTTTGACGTGGAAATTGTCTAAATATGGACTTCAGGGATTAGAATTGAGCCCCTTTTGGCTCACCTTTGGCCAAGACCTATATTGGCTCTTGTAGACTTATACTCATGTTATCATGTAAGCCATAATTGAGACTAATGAACCTTTAGTATAGTGTTTAATATATTAATCAGTGGATTGTGATGATTTATCATTGAATCATGATGTTATGGTTATGTTGGATATATATTTGGGCCCAAGGCCGTGTTTATGATATCAGTTGGATTTTGGGATGTGTTTATCCTTTTATGGGAAGTGTTTGCAGTCTATAGACGTTTTAACACTTATAATGGTATTGTGTGGATACTGGTAATTGCATACATATATTTGGAACATTCATGATCACTTAGAAACTAAAAGGTATGGTTCCAACTGAAAATATGATTTTACTAATCTTTTTCTAAAAATGGATTTGTTCCCAATTTTTACTTTTAAAAGGGGTTACTTCATAATAAGAACTCGACCATCTTAATGAATAACTTATGATCCTTAAAGATTAATGATTATCTTAGATATTTAATTGAGGTGGATTTCGGTCAACAATTTTACTACTACTATTTAACCTTATCGTGATAGAGTTTGGCTCTTTCTACTGTCCTATGATTATTTAGTCCAAGAGTTTACCATAGTCAATGCATTTATGGATTTACACTCTTTTAGCCATGGTTCTAGTCGTGCATTTATATACATATATACATACATATATTTGGGATCGAATAAATAATCGATTGATGATGATATTGATAATGTGAGTTCCGGTTCAAGTCTGGTGATGGCTTGTGATATTGATAATATGAATTTAAAATCAAGTCTGGCGATTGATGTTGATATTAATGATATGAGTTCCAATTTAAGTCTGACGATTGATGATAGTATTGATGGATTGATTTTATACACTGGGTTACTATATGGAATTCATATCGGTTACAATATTAGGAATTATGTCTTGGAATTCATTCTTACATGTGCATTGCCTATGTAAGACCCCGTAAAATCCTAAAGCTTAATTCAGTCCTTTAAGATTGTTAAGGGGTCCCATACTTAGAAAGTTCTAGCTAGGTTCCCAAACTTAGACTATTATTGTCCTTCGAAAGTTGGCAATCATATTTCGCCATCTTAACGTCCTTTAATGGTCTGTATTTTTATTAGTTCATGATCAGGAAAGTCAATATGTGTTCCCCAACAAGTTTTGGATTTTTCGGAACACGTTTAGATAATGTTCGGAGTCCCAAAATAGTGGATGAACGCGATCATGGCCCGCAGCATCTCCAATCGCATTGGCCAACATTTGTGCAGGCAGCTAGAGCCAAAACTTCAGAGGCTCGACGCGATCATAGAGCGATGCATTGAGTATCGCGTCGCAGCCATCAATGCGCCGCATCATTTGTAGGTTCGACACCTAGTTTTGTTATTAAATGTTCATGTTTTTAAGGGCAAAAAGGTCAATTTCCCATCCTTAGATAAACCCAATAACATGTGATTCAGCCAAAGTTCACCCAACATATAGAGTTTCTCTCAAGTTTCTCTCAAGAACAAGTTAGGGTTTACAATTAAGGATTCAAATTCAATACTCAAATTCAAGAATCTCTCTGTCAATCTTTGTAAAATCAGGAACTAAGGTATGCCAAGTGTTGATTTATGGATTCCTTTCATACATGAAGTCCAAGAACCCTCTTTCAAATTATAAAACATCATATTTATGTTGTGGGATGTTTGTAACCATGTTTATCTTGTTGTATGATTCCCAAGTTGGAATATTTATGTGTTTTCATGAAACTACGTTAGCATGCAAGATGAAATCCATGAATTGAGTTGTTTATGATGTGTAATTTGATGATTTCACCTATGCCCTAAGTTGTGCATGTAGGGTGTTTGACAAAATGTTTAGGAGGATAGAAATAGGGTATTTTAGCTCAATTGTGACTTAAATAATAAATTCATTCTTTACCTTTATGACCAAGACTGACTTCCATATTATTGTGTGCATTATGAGTATTTGATGGAATGTGCATGAGATTAGGGTGATGAAAGTATGACATGTCTATATGCAATTCCATCCAGGTACAACATTATGACAACCATGTGTTTCATGAAATCCCCAACTTATTGTATTATGAATTGTTGATATTGGTTATGTGTTCACGAAGTGTCCAGTCTTGTAAGTTTCATGCTATCGAGTCCTAGGTTTACTTGTACCAAAAAATTTAGCTGTGTGCCTAGAGCCAGTGTCAGTTTTCACGATACTCCCATTCAAGCCATGATCATTAGAGTTCAGTTAATTACATTACTCAGGAAAACTCAGTACTCTCAGTAATCTCAGTCAGTTATCCGATCTCAGTAGTATTCTATCAGTAATCAGAATTTAGTGAACTCTATTTTAGTCAGCTAAAAGATACTATCAGTAATAGTTCAGTTTAGTTTGGGGCATGTCGGTTAGATGATTACCTCCCACAGTCTCCATTTCAGATCCAATCTCAGTAAAAGAACTTAGTTCAGTTCTACAGTTTCAGGACTGTCAGATTCAGTCGCTTAGCTTAGTACGAAACTCAGCTAGTTGATAATATATTAATTATACAAAATTCATGTTACCAGTATTCAGATTTCAGGACTATCAGATATAGTCAATCAGACCAGTTCTTCATAATCAGAACTATCAGAAACAATCATTACTTTATCAGTAATATGACATCAGTTCCTCAGTACTCAATAGACTTAGTTTTTCAATATCCCAGTATTAGTACCCAGATATTAGTAAATCCACATTATCAGAATTCATGAATCAGTATTATCATGATCTCAGATACATTTACATATTCATGAATGTATTCTCACGTTCATGTTATTCAGTCAGTTAGTATTGTTCATGCATATCAACCATTGCATTCAACCTACCTCACTTGCATACCAGTACATACAATCGTACTGACGCATTTGCACTATTGTGTTTTATTCCATAGGTTCAGAAACACACGCTCTAGAGTATCAGTAGCATTCTAGTTTTACCAGTCATATTCAGCAGTGAGTCCTCATCATTTAAGGATGTTACTATTTGATTATTTCAATCTTTTAGTACATAGTTTATTTTAGCAGATGGGGTTTGTTGGGGGATTGTCCCATCAACTCTTTATTCAGATAGTTCAGTTTTAGAGGCTTTCAGACTACAACATGTTCAGACAGTTATTTTAGTTGTTTTTGGTATTTTTAGTTATGTATCAGTATTGAACCATTTGTCCTTTCAATTCATGTTTCCGTATTTACGATATTATCATTATTATTCAGGGCTCAGTTATAGATATTAGTCATGGGTTAGCTTGTGGTCCTTCGGGATTATGAGCACCATGTAGTATTTTGAATACCAGATTCGGCGTATTACAAACTTGGTACCAGATCCTAAGGTTCAATAGTGTCCTAGGAAATCTGAAAAAATGCATCTAGTAGAGTATTGTACATGGGTGTGTTGTACACCACACTTATGTGCAAGAGGATTGTGATATTTTAGGAAAATTTCCCCTTCTTTCATTATTCATATCGTGTGAGTGAGGATGAGCTCCAGTTAAACTCTCAACTTAATCCATTCTTCTCTAGCATTTACAGAACATGCATCCCAATAGGGCTAATGAAAGAGGAACAAAGAATCAGTCAGCACCTCAGCCCATCCGGGAAGATCCTCTAGATGAGCACTTCTCTCATGAAAAATTCAGAACTGTATTCACTACTCAAGACAATTCAGTCAAAACTAAGAATGATCGGCCAATTGTTGTTCCGTCCAACCCAGTGGCCAAATCTGCTGCAGCCAAGATTCGGGACTTCAGCCAAATGAATCCTCCCCTATTTTCCGATTCTATGTCTGAAGAGGATCAATAGGAGTTCCTCGACCAGGTTCAAAAAGTCATAGATATCATGGAAGTGACTTCCAGTAAGATTGCAGAGTTAGCCGCCTATCAGCTACAAGATATAGCCCATACGTGGTTTAAGTAGTGGAAGGTAGACAGGGGTACAGATGTAGAGCCTATAGAATGGGAAGAGTTTGCTACAACTTTCTTAGATAGATTCTTTCCCCTAGAGCAGAAAGAAGATAAAGTGTTATAATTCATCAACCTCAGACAAGGTAGCAAGAGCGTAAAAGAATACTCGCTCAAGTTAACTCAATTAGCCAGATACGCTCCTCATGTAGTAGCAAACAGTAAATCTAGAATGAATAAGTTTGTGTCTTGGATATTAGGTAGAGTAGTTAAGGAGTGCAGGACTGCGATGTTGATTAAGGAGATGGACATATCTAGGCTTATGGTCCATGCTCTACAGATTGAGGAGCAGAAAATTAAGAAGAATGAGAGGGAAAATAAGAGGGACAAAATTGGTAGATATAGTTTTTCTCAGCCAGGTTCACAGGGTGGTAACAGTTCTGAACATAGACAGAAGTTTTCAGCCTCAGTTCCATCTTTAACTAGTGAACCGGTACCAATGTTCAGAAATAACCGTAGAGATGGGGTACCAGGATCCAAGTCCCAGGGTGGTGAGAGCAGGGTTTTTACTCATCCACTTTATGAAGAGTGTGGTAAGCATCATAAAGGTATATGTAGAGCCTGTAGTGATGTTCGTTTTAGATGTGGTGAGACAGGTCACAATGTCGAAGATTGTCCTAGGCCTGGCATTAGAAGTAAGCACGGTTGTCCTTCAGCTCAGTCTGATCCCCCAAATCAGCAGGGTGCCAATTCCAGCGCTATCAGTGGGCAGCGCCCAAACAAACTCTATGAACTTCAATCCCAATAGGATCAGGAAAGTCCTCCTGATGCAACCACTGGTATGTTACAGATCCCTCATTTACATGTTCACATTTCTTCTTATTCAGGGCTTCTTTTTTCTTTTGTAACTCTTTGCATAACAGTCAACTTTAAGGTCAGACCAAATTTTTATAGGACCTTTTTCCAGTCTCCACCCCAATGAGTCACTCTAACACACCACAACAAGTATATAGGAACTATTCGGTTATGAAATCTCTGAATGTCAGGCCTTCAGGTTCTAGTAATAATACCAGTATGTGTAGGAAATCCTTAAGGGAAGATGATTCCCGACCCATTCCTATCTGAATGAAAAGTTTTGTACTTCAACCATCATGATACTTGTGTATGCTTTCCATTTTAGTCCCACGAATACAGCTTATATCCTTGTGCTTTTCATAGAATAGTGTGTGTTTCAAGTTCCTTATATGAGGAGTCCAAGTTCATCCAATGTTGCGGATCACATTCCACGAATTCAGAAATTCCAAATCCAGTTCATGCAACTCATGACTCATACACTCATGTTATGCTTTATAGTATGCTTAGCCCACACAATTCACGACTTCACTCCTAGAGTTCGGTCAAACTCAGATTACACTACGTATACCCTCAGTTTAGATCCCTCGGTGAATCTGTAGTGTTAATGTTCCATCCTGCAGGCCTTAGTTACAGTGTCAGTTTTGTAATTAATATTCAATAAAGGACTCAGGTAGTCCTACAAAACCATGGATTTCAGCTATCAGTTACTTATCCATCAGAATTTATTACTCCCGTACCAGTATAACCCTAAGTTATAGAAAACTAGCATTCAATCTCAGTTACAGTCTTAGTTATCGTTATAGTCTCAATTACTATCTTAGCTACAATATCAGTTCTAGTCCTAGTCCTGTAGTCTGATCAGAAACTCAATCCAGTTTCAAAATTACCCGCACCATAGCATATGGCCATCAGTTACTCAGTTATTAGTATTACAGTACCTCAATTTACAGAATATTTCTAAATCGTGATTAGACGCCTGATCTTGTGTCCATAAGGTAATACCATTTTCCCTCACTTATGCCCGGTTACCTCATGTTACCCAGTTATTCATTACCTTCTATGTATAATACCCTATAGTCTTGGTCTAGGTAACTAGATTAAGTACATTTTAGTCTTACACGCCCAGTATTCAGATATAAGTTATTCAGTTAATTAGATAAAATTAGTACATATTTATGCATTCTTTCTCAGCACCCATGTAAATATTTTTAGTAGTCTGAGTTGTAATGCGTTTGGTCTAATAACTTTGTCTTAGCTATAGATCCTGGATATCTAGACGCGATTCAGTTAGTAGGTACCTTGTGCATATCCCTAGTTTCCCTCAGTATCTTAGCAAATTCAGTATTCTTTAAGGGATCTAGTGTCCCAAGGGGAGTTAGACGATAATTCCTGAAACTCTCATGACATAAAGCATTCCATTATCTCTTCTGATAATGAATCCAATTTTGAGTAAGGGGTACTTATAAGTTGACCCTCAAACTCCCACGTGTTTCCGCTCGTGCATATCTAGTAATTAATTTTAAGCTCATTAGCATTTTCAATTTAAGGAAATAGTCTCCCTTGAAATTTTCCAGTTTCTTGCTCAGATTTCCATGATAAACTTTGTATCAATTACCATTGCATATTCAGTCATGCATTTATGAACCAGTTATCCATGCATCAGATATGCATGTTCAGTATGATACATTCACTCATGGAATCATGTTCCAGTAGTACATTTTCAGTATGTACGTCAGTTTATCTTTTCTTCCCTCTCATTCAGTCTCATTCTAGGATGAATATTCTCAAAGGGGAGATATTGAAAGACATCATAAAATCCTAAGGCTTAATTCAGTCCTTTAAGCTTGTCAAGGGATCCCAAACATAGAAAATTCTAGCTAGGTTCCCAGACTTAGTCTATTATTGGCCTTTGAAAGTTGGAAATCTCATTTCGCCACCTTAACATCCTTTAATGGTCCACATTTTTATTAGTTCATGATTTGGAAGGTCAATAGGTGTTCCCGGAAAGGTTTTGGATTTTTCAAAACACGTTTAGATCATGTTCGGAGCCCCAAAATAGTGGACAATGCGATTATGGCACGTCGCGTCGCCAATCGTATTGGTCAACATTTGTGCAGGCTACCAGAGAAAAAACTTCTATGGATCTACATGATTATGGTTTGACGCATCGAGTATCGCATCGCAGCCATCAACATACCACGTGACTTGTAGCATCGGGACCCAGTTTTTAGTCATTTAATGTCTGCATTTTTAAGGGCAAAAGGGTGAATTTCCCATCCTTAGATAAACCCAATAACAAATGATTCATCCATAGTTCACCAAAAATATAGAGTTTCTCACAAGTTTCTCTCAAGAACAAGCTAGGGCTTTCAATTAAGGATTCAAATTCAATACACAAATTCAAGAATCTCTCCGTCAATCTTTGTAAAATAAGCAACTAAGATATGTCAAGTGTTGTTTTATGGATTCCTTTCATCCATGAAGTCCAAGAAACCTCTTTCAAATTATAAAACATGATATTTATGTTGTGGGTTGTTTGTAACCATGATTATCTTGTTGTATGATTCCCAAGTTGGAATCTCTATGCGTTTTCATGCAACTATGTTAGCATGCAAGATAAAATACATGAATTGAGTTGTTTATGATGTGTAATTTTATTATTTCACCTATGCCCTAAGTTGTGAAAGTAGGGTATTTGACAAAATGTCTAGTAGGATAGAAATATGGTATTTTAGCTCAATAGTGACTTAAATAATAAATGCATGCTTTACCCTTATGACCAGGACTGACTTCCATAATATTTTGTGCATTATGAATATTTGATGGAATGTTCATGAGATTAGGTTGATGAAAGTATGACATGACTATATGCAATTCCATCCATGTACAATATTATGACAAATATATGTTTCATGAAATCCCCAGCTTATTGTATTAGGAATTGTTAATATTGGTTATGTGTTCACGGACTGTCAAGTCTTATCAGTTTCATGCTATTGAGTCTTGGGGGTACTTGTACCCAAAAATTTAGCTGTGTGCCTAGAGCCAGTGTCCATTTTAAAGATACTCCCATTCAAGAAATGATCATTAAAATTCAGTCTGTTATATTATTCAGGAAAACTCAGTACTCTCAGTAATCTTAGTCAGTTATCCGATCTCAGTAGTATTTCATCAGTCAATAGAATTTAGTGAATTCTGTTCAAAATAGCTAACAAATACTATCAGTAATAGTTCAGTTTAGTTTAAATCAGTTTAGTGTCTCTTCAGTTGGGAGTAGAATTCAGCACCGAGTGAACCCAAGGATGGGGACTCACCTGTTAGTAGTAGAGGGTGTGATCCTTTGAAGCAATCCTTGCATTCCAGAACTATGTAGCCAGTGTAGGTTGAGATGTACCTTATGATTTTAAGTATTATACACCTCATTTGAGTTTTTCCTACTAGAAGGGATTGGTGGAAGAGCTCCCTGTCAGAGAGAGTTTACTCACAACTTCTCTTTACCTGTGGCACGATACTGACACCCTTCCAGCTGGGGTTACAGGTTGGAACCCACTAGTTCAGTTTTGGGGCATGTCGGTTAGATGATTACCTCCCACAATCTCAATTTCAGATCAAGTCTTAGTAATAGAACTCAGTTCAGTTCTACATTTTTAAGACTGTCAGATACAGTCGCTCAACTAAGTACAAAACTCAACTAGTTCCATCAGAATAAGGACTGTCAGACACAATCACCAAGTTAATAGTATATTAATTATATGAAATTCATGCTACCAGTATTCAGATTTTAGGACTGTCAGATACAGTCAATCAGACCAGTTCTTCATAATCAGAACTGTCAGAAACAGTCATTCATTTATAATACTTTGACATTAGTTTCTGAATACTCAATAGACTTAGTCTTTTAGAATCCCAATATTAGTACCCAGATATCAGTAAAACTATGTTATCAAAATTTATGAGTCAGTGTTATGACGATCTCAGATACAGTTACGTATTCATGCATGTATTCTCACATTCATGTTCTTCTGTCAGTTAGTATTGTTAATGCATATAAACCATTGTATTTAGCCTACCTTAATTTCATACCAGTATATTCAATCGTACTAACGTATTTCCACTATGGTGTTTTATACCATAGGTTCAGAAGCACGCGCTTTAGAGTATCAGTAGCATTCCAGTTTTAGCAGTCAGAGTCAGTAATGAGTCCTTATCATTCAAAGATGTTATTATTTGACTATTTCATTCTTTCAGTACTTAGTTTATATTAGCAGATGGGGTTATTTGGGGGATTGTCCCATTAACTCTTTATTTAGATAATTCAATTTTAGAGGCTTTCAGATTGCAGCATGTACAGACAATTATTTCAGTTGTTCTTGGTATTGTTATACCATATTTTCAATTATGAATCAGTATTGAACCTTATGGCATTTTAGTTCATGTTTTTGCAATTATGATATTACCATTATTATTCAGGGCTCAATTAAAGATATCAGTCATGGATTAGATTGTGGTCCTTCGAGATTATGAGCACCGTGTAGCATTCCGGGTACCAGATTAGGGGTATTACAACCTATCACCAATATATCCTATATATATCAACATTACGGGGGTTGTATATTTATATGTACGAGTGTTGCTTAAAGTATACTAGACTAGTCTCAATGTTGTATTCAGAGACAGGTTGTTGGTGTTGGATGTATTTATGCATTATAGTGTGACTATTCTAGCATATTTAGCCTTGTTTTGAGGATAATTAGTGTGCTTTATGTGTTGATAATGATAGAAACAAGTATATGAGTGTTAAAGGATGTGATTATAATGGTTAAAAGAGTTTTCAAAAAAGTTTGTACTTAATTGAGTCATTTAGACTTCAATCGAGAAAACTAGTGTTACTAGCATGATCTAGGTGTGTATCTAGTTGGTTTCATTGGATTCTTATTTGTTAAATGAGTTTCTAGTGGTTTAAATGTTTGATTATATGTGGAACAACTTGTTGGTGATGTTCAAATTTAAATTTCACTAAAATTATTGAAGTGAAACAATAAGTTGAAGAACAACATGAACTAGCCTAGTCTTAGCTCTTGTTTTGATTCATCGTTATGGATATTGTGTTTTTATAATCTCTAATCCATGGTGTTTGATTATTTAGGAAGGTTTGTGAGCTGAATATGGTGATATATTTATTATATAAAGTTTGGAAATCCATTGGAAATACACCTCAAGGCAATGGATGAAAGATTGGATGATAAGGACTTAACCATTATTTTGGATGCTAATTACAGTGAGACAACGTGATATAGGTGCAGTGCATAACTTTTTTTGTGCAGCAACCAACACAGCCACCACAGCCATCACAGCCCATTGGATATTTCATGAACAAGTTGAGGCAAGGATTTGAATTCTCTATGGAATAATCAATGTGTCGCGTTGGGAATTCCACACACGGTCAAAGTGCTAGTCTGGTCCTACACGGCTTAGTCTTAGATCACTCCTATAAATACACATTTTGTAATAAACTGAGACATCTTGGAACATCTTGTACAATTGAGGGTCTGCTGCAACTTCATCTTTTAGTTTTTTCTTACTTTAATTTAGTTCATTCTTGTCTTTCATTGCTAATAACAATTTTGGGATTACTATTATGACTATGTGTGGATAAACACCCTCTTTCCGGTGTTAAAGCCAAGAACATGAATACAATTGTTTTGAATTAAGTTCGCTTGATTTTCTTATCATTATTGGTTATGTGTTCATTCTTTTTTTAACTATTTTTAGGATTGATCAATCTTAGGAAAAATCTATCACCAACCTTCTGATATCGGGAGAATGAATAGGGAGATACAACATGGGGATGAACAAAGTAAGGTTTGTATTATGAAATAAGGAATTCAAATTAGTGTCTAGGACAAGAATGTAATTTGAGGCCGTACTTGATTCACACGTAGGATGATATCTTAAAGAACTTAGTTGGATTACTACATTCCCGCTCAATGATGTAGTTGTAATATACAAAATTAGGTAAACGGTTAGAGGTCGAGAGACCATAATCATGTGATTAACCCTACAAATTAACACTCAAGATAAGAAAGTTAATAAATGAAGATCAATAACATAATATGAATGTTCATAGTGGTTTAACCCTGGCCTTACTCCATTGATTGTCTCAAGTCTTTTACTTTGTCCACTATTTACTTTACTTTTAGTTATAACCTTAAAACTTTATTTTGGTTATGCTTACATCAATTCAATCTGAATTGTTAACTAGAATTTGATAGTTATTGGAACAAGTCCCTGTGGGATCGATATTTGTCTTTCTTGAAGGCCAATATATTACTTGGTAGACCACATACAATTGCGTGTGTGCTGTGGCGCTGACAGTTGTATTAGTATATTCATTTTGTACTTCATTTTGTAAGTCTTATTTCATTTGAAGCTCTTGTTCTTATTCCACCAGAATTTTGGACTATCTTTGATATTTTAGCCTTTCATTTCATTTATTCTGCATTCTTCCTCCATTTTCCTTGGTAGTCCATTACGAGTAGTTCTAGACTACAGGTTGATTAACCAACTGGTCGGTTTAAATAGGTGCCATCATGACTTAGTAATAGGGCCATGACAGTTAAAATATTCACTACCAGAATGACTTTCGTCCATGAAAGTAAATGGATAGAATGATCAAGAAAGCTCAAAGGGATGAGGCATTGTACCCGCTTGCTCCAAGCACAACTTCCCAGATAACCTCTAAGAAGAATTGACACTTCCAAGGGATTTTGCTTTAGATATCACTTTTCCAATAAACTCCCGCACTACACTCGCAAATAACCAAAACATAATCTCAACCACCTACTATCCTTCAACATTACTAAGGAAGGATAATGCACGCAAATCCAAGACAGGAGTCATGCAACTAACTCCAAATACAAATATAACTTTCTTTTGACTTTCCATACCTATTATCCACTCCAAACAAAGAAGAAGGTCACCTGATCCTGTCCGCACAATTCCATCACACAAAACTCAAAGAACTGAAGCGGATCTACTAAAAGTCCATAATAGAAACATGAGAATAAGCCCATAAGGTGCTACCTGGGAACATAAATGGAGACAACCTTGGTCTGTAATCTGTGCTAGTGCGACAACGGTTCGGATAACCCTCAAAACTGACAAATAGATGTCCAAAGCACAAACTACCATAAAGTAATCCATTCCATGGTGCCCCATCAATTGAGGATGAATCCATGTTGAATCTAACTCATGTATAATACTCAAACTGTGTAAATCATCAAAAAAATCTCAACAATAACAAGAACCCAAGGTCAATTCTTAAGAAACAATTATTGTGCCATTAAGACAACCATCTGAACACCTATCAACCATAACTAAACTAAAGAAGATCAAATAGGTAGAAAGGGTGTAGGCTTGTCCATCCTATAAATGAAATCCCAACTGAGAAAAATTTGGAAACGAAGGCTCCACCTAATCTCTACAACTCCAAGCTAAATTCTCGACACCAACGTTGAATCGCTCGATCTCAACCACCCATACCAAACCTGAAGATAGGTAAGAATCCATACTCAAAATTTATTTATAACCTCCAAGTAATTATTCCAAGGCTTTAAATTGGAAATTAACCTAACGAATCTAATCTAATGCCTATTATGCAATCAGCCTTAGTATCTGAATGAGATACACCTTACTGTATCCTGCTAGAAATGAAACCAAAACATAGTTGAAGAAAAAATCCCCTAAATAGGATAAATGATCAGCTAAAAACAAAAGCAATCAACTCTATATCTTCTTGAGGGTATGAACCACCAAAACATATTTAAGAACTCACTAAGGCATCAAACCGCAATAGAAATATAAAAAACTCTAACAACTTAGAGAAGTGAAACCTTTGCCAAAAATAGGTCAATCTAATACTCTATCAAGAGAGTGTATAATTAATTCACCAACTTAGGCAAAGGTCATAAGAAACATCACCTACCTCCAACTATCTAATTCCACTTGAACACGAACCATATTACGGCATGAACATGGTATGCAACTCCACACCAATACAAAAAACACATCAACTCTAGTAGACAAACCCGACAAACCTGAAAGACGAATCCATATTCTTTCAACATCAACATCAAAACCATTATGTAGTGATGTACAAGACAAATCAAAAGGACGGACTTTAAGCTAGTCAACCTCAGAAATGGGCTACACCACCAATCACCAACTCTAAAACCACAATAGAACCATGGAAGACAACTTACCTTCAATACCATATTTCACACCATAGCTAATGTAGTATAGCCACAAAAATAGGAAAACAACCAACCTTACCTCCCTACAAGAGAGAAATCATCCAACCAAGCTAGTTGCCCAAGACAACGAACAAGTGCCATGACGAATGGAATTCTAACTAGATAATTCTAGTCTAATAGTCTACCAAGAAAGGATCTATTAACATCAAATATTGAAAATAATGGAATCAATAATACAAAAATCAATATAAAAGATATGTGGTACCCAAAAATAAAAATTAATAATAAGTAACACTGTATAGCCATAAGAAAGCCAATATACGAAGGTAAATAGGATTCAAAACGAAATGTTACACCATAAAGGAAATATTAACACTGATCCGCTATATCTATTTCTAAAAGAAATAATCTATAAGGTTAGTCATATAATCGTGAATTCGATATCAAGGTATACAACAAATAATGTAAACCTACAAGGTAAACACTAATCGATGGGTATGAGAAACCCAATACAATCAAATTAAAAAGTTATAGGTGGGACATAAAAGCGTACCTATCATAGTGGATTCCAAATCCATATGCTTGATGTACCCGAGGAAGAATGAACCTGAGCGGGTCCAAACACAAAGTGAGCATCTGAATCATCTACTATTGGACTAAACGTACGGACTCTAACTGAAGGTTACACAACACTACGAGATTGATCAGAATAATCTGATAAACCCACATCAGGGACACTCGATGCATAATTTATTAATCTCTCTACTTTCGTAGAAAACCCTTGAAGCCTTATCCTAGCAATAAAAACAAGCAAACCTTAATTAACTAGACAACTAAATCCCAGGGCACTCCCTACATAAATGGTCAGCCCCCACAATCATAACACATACCATGAACTCTAGGCATGCATGGAACATATGCTAACTATGCTTGATAAACAAACTCACATCAAGGGAATTCTCTGGACTAATATTTAATCTCACCATTACCAAATCAAGCTCATGGAATACTGTGGGATTTTGCCGCTACTGATCTAGAATGGTTGCCATGGACTGAAGACCCATACCAAATATTCGTGAGGTCTAGGTGAGAACTTTGCCCATTGCTACTTCTAAAGCTATCAATAGTCAGAAATGCTTCCCACATAGAATCAATAGGATGCAAGTAAAGATAACTTCCATCGTGAGGATCCTCACTTCTAGATTAAATACCAATAGCAATGTACTGATGAAATTTCCCCATATTACCATCTCAAAAATTCCAAATACATGCTCTCTCTGTGTCCATCACATGGTCCATAAATTGGGAGAAAAAAATACAAAGTTTATATCAAATGCACCAATTCTAAACGGCGTTGCAATGCTAATTCTCTAATAAATCTATGCACTATATAATGCTCTAAGGGATATAGCCTAGGAAAATACCTAGCTCACTTAAGGAACCCAATCTCAAACAATGAAATTGACAACAAACACTATTGAACACCAATAAATCCAAATATAGCCTTTGAAACTGCTCAAAGAATTGGATATCATCCCAAGCTGTGAGGTACCCAAAAAAATTCTTGGAATTCCTAATATAGAATCTAAAATGATTGATGTAGTCATGAAGTCTATCAGGGCCTAGACTGGCCCCAAATCCTCTAACTAAAGATGAATATCTTTGATATCCATCCCTGACTCCCCAGTCCAATGTTATGTTAAAGTTCTGGGAACATTTGCTAAAATCCCATCCACATCTATTGACATCTTTGCAGTGGCCATTTGGGAAAGAATAGAGTCAAAAATATACATGAGGCTTATCTAAATACAGATACATGACAAGGAGTCAAGAATAGAATTTACTAAAAATTCAATATATCCTTTTAAAGATAGGTCATGGTCATCTCCTACTAAAAATTCTATATATCCTTTTAAAGATAGGTCATGGTCATCTCCTCCTCGATCCATATGACTCTACTAGACATAAAGATCTTATACCAACAGAATAATGAACTTTTCTCTGATACTAATTTTTCAAGACCTAATTTCTTAAGTTATGATGGCGCATACTATATACCACTAGTAGGTAAGCCAAACTATAGTCTAGACTACTAGTGATGAACTACAAAGACAAATGGAGGAAGAATGTGGATTAAATCAAATAAAAGACTAAAATACGTAGGATAGTCCCAAAACCTAGTGGAATAAATACAAAAGTTCTAATGTAATAAGATTACAAAATGAAGAAGTAAATGAATATATGGATACAATCCATCTTAGAATTCAACATAGATATTATTCTAATATATATATAAGGGAGAATAGCAATGCTATAAATGCTAGGATCTTACCCTATATATCTAAACCATAATTGCTCTGCATGATGGAAACAACAATGGCCAGAATCTGTACTAGGATCTGTAGGTTGCAGAATTATAGTGTGAGTACCAAACATATGTTACTCAGTAGGCAACTGCCGACTAAGCTCTAAAGAAAATGTAAAAATACATAAACATTCAAGTAATCCTATAAACTGCACTCAAATATCTACGGAACTAACATAGTAAATTTATGAAGAAAATAAGGATAAACTATCCTATTTTGGACATACTCAGAAATCCTAGCAGCATTGTCACAACCCAAACCAGGGCCTAGCCATGATGGTATCTCAACTCCCACGCAGATCGGAGACCACCCTTTTGCACCTAACAAAAAACACAATATCCCCAAAGTCGGATGAATTCCAAACATATAATAATATGAATTCAAAGAAATTTCAAAACATGTCAATTACCAATGACTAGCGACTGGCCAAATAATTGACCAATATCACCCAATACCAATAATAATCAAAAAAATCCTTGTATATAATTTACAAAAATTAACTATCAATAAAGTGTGGGACTTGCCTACGACTATAGTAAAAAATAATTCTAAATAGTCTGAGACATAGGTGATCAAAACATTTAATATAGAATTCCAAAGTATTGAATCTCACCATTTTAATGTCAACTCACGAGCTAATCCTGAATCTCAGTATCTGAGCAGGAGAAGTAGAAGTATGACCAGTTCCTACATCAAATGGGGATACAATATATGAAGATAATTAGCGGTTGGAGAGCTAGTATCAAATACAGGGATAAGGATAACATAATTCCCTGATCACAAGCTCAAAACATTCAACAAATGCACATAATCAAATCCATGTGCATATATACATCATATGTCGGGATAAAGAATATGGCTTATCATGCATTTTAAAACATTAGCCTAGATTGTGTAACTCAACAATCATTACATACAAAGGAACCCACGAGCTATATGGCCTAAGACCTCCTGTAGCTAGTGGTCCCCCAGTATGTATGGCCACACAAACAAGAGTGTATAGATATGAATTATGGGGAACTCGAACATCCCAACATATTAAGGCAACATGATCACCAAATCATGTAAGAATATGTGAAGGACTCGAACCTACCAATAATATAAAAATAATGGTAAATGGGACTCGAACCACCTGATCATATAGAACACTAAGTCGACAACTGCAATTTCTAGTATGGGTCCCTCAAGACCACAACTTTCATGACTCAGCTACACAATCTTCATAAAGCCCATTTAAAAAAATTATCATACATTCGCATTAATTGAACCATATTTCATATTAAGGAATACATCATTAGTATCATCATACCAACTACACTTATAAGGTAACAACAACATGCCAAATAATTACATCACTTGAGGAAATTTACAACCCCTCCCCCCTGATCTTGGGTGTATTTATATGCCTAAGAACCATAATTTATCCATATTTTAGCTATGTTTAGAGAACAAAGTGCCTAGTTTCTTATGTTTTTACTCTACTTCTATGTAATTGAGCTAACCAATGTGATTAGCATGATTTTAGGTATTAATGAGGTAGATGAAGACATTATGGGACTATGGAATACGGATGGCATATGAAACAAGAGAGAGTAGCAACCTGGACCAAATGTGGCGCCTAGAAACTACAATCTAGACCAAATGTGGCACCTAGAAACTATGTCCAAGACTAGTTTGTCATTTATAATTAGTTCAGGGACCTAGAAGGCAATTATGAGAGAAAAGATTATTAAAAGGGTTAAATGCTGAATTTTTATTCATTATCCATTATTCTGTATTATTCTGAGAGAGGAGAAAGGTGGCTTATCTTGAGGAGAGAGAGGGAAACATTTTTCTCTCTTATTTTTAGTATTCGCACACCAAGATCGTCTTCTAGTTATTGGTATGATGTATATATTTATGATGATTTTTGTTTTATTCATGAGTAGCTAAGTTTATTAGTTAGGGTTATGGAAGCCTTGTAGCATACAATATATTACTTTGGGTTTTGAATTCATTATGCATTGACTTGTTTATATCATACTCTCTTCGCTTATCTTTAATTCTCGTGGTTGCAAACATAAAGGATATGCCTTAAAACTCAACTTGTTCAAAAGAAAGGTTGTTGTGTGGAAAAGAGAGTAGTGACAAGAAAATAAGATTACCAACCCCTATTTCATAAGTTAATTCCTTAGCAGGATTAACTACTTGGAGATTTCGTATTGTTTTTGTTAAACGCTTTTGATTCGAGAGAACTAAAGTGAAGTAGTCCTTGATGGTTGAGAAACAATTGGATTATGTTATTAAATACAATATTTTTCTCTATAAGCACGATGCATGTATGAATTCGTAAAGCCCATAGTTAGAAAGTATTGAAAAGTACAAGGTGGACATAACCCTAGCTTGTTATTTCTCTGAATTTGAATACTACTACACCTTTTTTTATTTTGTTAAACTGAAACCATTAATTTACGAACTAAATCAAATCCCCCCTTTTTATTTACGGAAACGAACGATTAAAAGTCAAATAATCTGCATACAACTTAATTAGCACCATATTCCCTGTGGGATTCAACCCCAACCTTGTTGGGTTATATATTTGACAACGACCACTTACTCTCTCGTAAGAGAGGTGTAATTTGAGAGTTATCACCCCCTCTTTTTAATTATGTAATTACTTGTTAAAACACAAACCCACAAGGTTCAATTCCAAATCATAATTCCTTAGTTCAAGTAAAATTTAAATCCCACATTTCTCATAACTAAAAATCAATTTAACAATACGGAGTTGGGGTCATAACCACTTTGAATGTCAGAAGTTTAGGGAAATCACAATTTCCTAGTTTATTCACCATACCCATGCACCCACATTTTTAAAACCATAATTAAAGCATGAATAATCATATGAAAATTATGGGAAACAATTCTTCAACAACAAACATTCAAAATAGCAATACCCCAGATTTTTGGCCCTTGAAAATTCTTGAGCTTTAGGCTCACTGGCCTGGTCATGACTCATGGTAACGATTTGTGAGATGCTGTTATAGGTCGTAGGACTCTTGTCATAACCAAATTAGAAACATAGTGTAAGGTTCTTCCCTGAGTACGAGTGGATCACTATGATCCAAGGGGATATGTTATGAATCATAAGTTTAAATTATATGATGTCCAATGCTTGATTCATTTGGGTTCTATGTTGTTTATGAGTAGGACCCTATGAGTCGTAGGGTCATGTTATGAGTTGGTGGGTCGAGTTGTAAGGTGGGCAGTGTGTGGGGATCCTAGTAAACATCTTAGTTACAACTCATGGTCACAAGTCGTAAGTTATGGATACGAGTCAAGGAGTGTGACACGTAACCAAACTTGATGATTTTCTAGATTTTAAGTTGGGGGGCTATTTAGACATTTCCCCCTAAAAGAACTTTAGTCCCCACATCCATAAAATACTTTTATGCCATTTATTCAGTATTTAAATGGATTAAACACTCCCAAAATTCTCTCTCAAACACTATGTTCAAGAAAAGTCTAGGGTTTTAAAAGGTTGATCAATTAGGGTTCTAAAGTATGGTTTCTCTCAATAAAATCTTCATAATTTAGGAATGTTACTCATCCCTTATTGTTAATTTGGAAATGAAATATGATTTAAGGTATTTTTCATATGGTTTTTGTTTGGTTTTGAAAACAAAGGTTGGGGTTTTTGGATGTTATGAATAGAACAATGTTTCTTATGCTTTATATATATGATTTTCATGCTTTTAATATGGTTTTGAACTTGTGGGTGCATAAGTATGGTTAATGAACTAGGTAATTGTGATTTTCCCAAACTTGTGACTTTTAAAATGTTTATGACCCAAACCCCATAATTGTGAAATTGATTTTAGTTATGAGAACTATGGGAATTTTTAAACATTAACTATTGCATGATATAAAATGTTATTTGTAATAAAATGGTTTGATTTAGTGAACAAAGCAAGTCGGTTTTCCCCAATGTGTATTAATAAACAAAGAGATTTATTCTCCCCAACGTTAATGGAAATTATTTTTCCATGATGTGTTACCTTACAAGTATAGTTGGTATGACGATACCAACAATGCATGCCTTAATGTAGAGTGTGGTAGATTGAATGGGAATGTGTGACACTTATTTTAATTAGGCTTTAATAAGGGTTGTGTAGCTGAGTAGTAAAAGTGGAGGTCCAAGTGACAAATACTGGACACCGCATTTTCCGATGTGGCGGTCAAATTACCATAGAGGTTTGAGTCCTCCTTATTATTATTTCATGATTAGGGATGTTTGATTCCCCCATAAATCATCATTATGATCATGTGTTTAAGTCATCTTGGTGTACGATGGAGGGTCAAGTTCCCCATACGTATATATATGATATATTTTCTGGTTTGTGCGACTACACGCATTGGGGCTCAACCAGGCGGTGAGTGATGGGGCCCATATACCCCGTGGGTACTATTGTATGACTATTGAGCTACATAATCTAGTCTAAGATTTAAAACACATGTTAATACTTGTCCCCTATCCCAGCATGTGATATATATATGGATATGCTTATGAATTTGATTATATGTACTGGTATGAATGATTTTAACTATTTATCATGCCATTATATTATCCTTATCCTCGAGTTTCATGCTAGGATTAATCCTTCTAAGTTTCTTCGAACATTGCATCCTAATGTGATGCAGTAACTGGTCATACTCCTACTCCTTCTCCTTAGTAACATGGATTTGGGATCAGCTAGTGAGTCAAATTGAAATGGTGAATTTCCATACTTTAGAAGACCCATTTTATTTTTATGGTTTCCTTTATATTTTCACTATTCCTTTGGATATAGTTTTTGACTATGGTTTGGTACATGTACCGACCGGATACTCTTTGGTTTTTATTAAAGGCTTCATCAGACTAGTGTTGGTATGGGCGGTGTTGGTATTGGTGTTAGTATTGGTATTAGTATATACATTGATGCTGGTACCAGTTAGTTTTTGTTTTCGTATACTTCAATGTCTTAAATTATTATTATCTTGTTATATATTCAGAATTCAGCCTACTTGGGATGTGGTGTGTTTAGTTTGGTTAGTTGTAGTGGTTGATCTCCAGTCCCCTTGGGACTAGAAATACCCTTCATGACTAGGACCTAGTTTGGGTTGTGACAGAGGTGGTATCATAGCCTAGGTTTGGTGTAATAGGGTGTCTGACAAATCCATGTCGAGTAGAGTATCATTTATGGGTCTATAGCGCTACACTTATAAGGGAGAGGCTACAAGATATTTAGGAATGTTTTCTTTTTTTGTTGTTCTGTTTAAAGCTATAGAGTCTAAGGTCTTACTTCTCTCCAATTCCCATTTGTTATCTTTTTCAGGTCATGCCTTCCTAATGATTTGAAGCTCATAGGAACTCCTCTGTCCCCCATAACGACAATGCTGATGGGACACACCCTTCCTATGGGTTACAGACCTGATCCAGGGGTCCAGTTCCTAATTGAACTCCTAGAGTTCCATCGATCCCCTCTAGTCCTCCGTGAGCTCATCAGGCTAATGTGTCAAAGGCTGAATTTCATCAGTGTATTCATATGTTAGACCAGTTTGTGAATTCTCATTCTGAGCATGTAACCTATGTCACTCCATCTTCTGGGGACACGGGTGTTAGCTAGTTTATGAGGTTGAGCCCTCCTGTGTTCACCGATGTAGATGTTAAGAAGAATACTCAAGGTTTAATTGATTATATGGAGAAAATCTTTTGGGTTATGCATGATGCTAATGTTGAGGGGGTAGAAAATACAGACTATCAACTGAAGTATGTAGCATACCAATGGTATATGGAATCAAAATAGTCTAGGGTATATGATGCTGAATCCACACTATGGGATGATTTCTTACATGACCCAAACCAAGGCCTAGTCATGTTGGGTGCCTCAAGCCCAATCGGTACCGGATACCACCCTCAATACCCAACCATAACCACCCTATACCCGATGTCAAATGACTTCTGATTCTATAACATAACTAGATGGAATAATCATAAACCAAAAATAGTCAAACGATGTCAGCCCCAATACCATTACAAAGCCAAAGACGACATAAATACCAATACCCCCCATACCAAGCCGAAGTAGTCTGACAAAGTCTCTAATCGTAAACAAAGAACATACGAAACTTGCCCCAGACCATAACCAAAATAATAGTCCAAGAATAAACCAAAATTATGTGTAGAATACAATAACATGAAGTGGAGCCTTCCGGAGTATGGAAGCTCAACACTTAAATCCAACATAAGTTGTTCAAGAATCTAAGATCACTAAGAAGCAGGAGTAGCACAGCCGATTCCTGCATCATATGGGGATACAACACCCGAAGATGGGTTAGCAGCTCAACACTATCATATACTTAGTAGTAAAGATAAAATAATTCCAACATTTAAAAATGAGTAATTAACCATATGCAATTACATCCATATATATATATAAAATACATGTCGAGGAAGGTAACTGGCTTTATCATGCATTTAAATCTTTAATATGGGCAGTGTAGCTTTATCGTCATAATCCACCCACAGGATACATGGGTCCAATGATACCCCTTGATTGGGCCCCAGTGCGTGTAACCAAACTAACTGAAGTTATCATAGGGCCTGGCAATTCCCGTGTACCTTTCACCCTAAATGATACATATATACAAGTATAACTAAGGGAATTACCATGTACCCCATAAGTATATGGTCACTATGACCAACCTTCATGTCGGTAAACATGAGTTTCAAATTTCTGTTGATTAGAATTACACCATCACGGTTAGTGATCTCAAACCGCCATGATTTCCCAATTAAAATAGTTAGCACATAACCAAACCACATTCCCAAGTTAATTACCAAGGCATTATGAAGTGGTATCGCCATACCAACTATAGCTTAAAATAAATATCATTAGGCAACACTTAAGGGTTTCCGATATACCCCACATGATTACCAATTAACCAAAACCACGGCCACAAAGGCCTTTCCAAATCATTTAAAACTATTTATACCAATTTAGGTTCCATAATCATACCATGCAATGCAATATTTCCTATAAAAGTCAAATTATGTGTCAAAACGATTCTTATAGGTATTTTAACAAGCATGTTGTTGGCATATATTTTCCAAAACTAAAACTAGGAACCAATTGACCATTCCCATGAAACCATATGTTCAATTCCATAATTTTAACATGAAAACTATAACAAAAAAACAATGGAAACAATATTCATCCATAAACAACCAAAACCCCAAACATACAGTTAAAAACCAAATAATACCTACAATTAAATCATAAAAACTATTCATTAAAACATGGATTTAGTTAAACTAACAATGAGGGATGAGTAACATGCCTTAGATACTAGAGAGACAAAGTGTTTTTCTCTAGAAAGCCCCAAATTAAATCATCTTAAGGAGACCCTAGACTCTTTCTTGAACTAAAATATTGAGTTTTTAAAGTATTTTTGATTATGAAAAATTAGGTAAATAAAGTTCCAATAGAGTTTTGAAGTCGTGGGGATAAGAGATCTTAAGAGGAGAAATGTTTAGAATACCCCTAACTTAATATGTAAAAAATCCAGAAGGTGGGTACGGTTTGGGAACCTTACTCGTACCCTATCATTTTAGTAGTAACCCTAACTCTACCCAGGATAGAAAGTTGGACATCACACAGTGTCCACCATACTAATCCCCTTAACTAAGTCGTACCATCACCATATGATAAGTACCCACCGAGTCATACCCTAAGCAAAATATTAATGTTAGATGATGATAAACATATGGTTTGGATAATACGCCACATATTATATACATACGACTCTTATGCTATAAAATCATATCTTAGATCGTGAATGATCTACCATAAACATGATTATTATATGAATTGGCCTAGTATGTCATAACCACATCATACAACTAGTAAGATCAATTCGTATGAAATTCTGAGAGGTCGAAACCAAGGAAATTTCTAAGGACTAGAACCTAGGGTGTTTCAATTCTTCCCCACTTTGATCATTCGTCCACCAATGAAGGAACAAGGCACTACAACAATATTACACACCAAAAACTCAACTTTGACCTTTAATTAAGTTAGAAACAAAGTAGGTGATAAAGAACACATACCTTTCGTACTAATTTTTGGAGTAAAAAATAGGAATAGATATTCGGATTTTATGTCCTCATATACTTCCTAAGTAGACTCTTAAAACTTGTGGTTCTTGTATAAAACTTTTACTGAAGCTACTTCCTTGTTCTGCAACCGACGAATGCGCCAATCAAGGATCTTAACTGGGACCTCTTCATAAGACAACAAATTAAAAATACCTATATCCTTGATAGGAATGATTTGATATGGATCACCTACGCACTTCCTCAACATAGAAACATGAAATACATGGTGAATGAAGATCAAACTAAATGGCAACTACAACGCATAAGAATCCTTACTAGCCTTTCTCAAGACCATGTACGGACTAAATTACTGGGGATTAAGCTTCCCCTTCTTACCAAACTACATCACTTCCTTCATGGGATACACCTTTAAAGACACCCTATAGTAAAACTTAATTTCCAAATCCCTTTGCCTTACGTTCGCATAGAAATCTTGGCAAATTTGGGTAGCCTTAAGTCTATTCCAAATCACCTTCACCTTCTCCATATCCTGGTGAACCAATTTCAAGCCAAATATCTGTGCCTCGGAAACCTCAAACCACCTAATAGGATATCTACACATCCTACCATACAATGCTTCAAATGGAGATACCCAATCCTAGAATGGTAGCTATTATTATAGGAAAAATCCAAAAAAGGTAAATGCTTAACCCAACTACAATCATAGTCTATCATAAAAGCACGAAGTAAGTCCTCTAATGGTGGAATAGTCTTTTCTGCTTGCCCATCCATCTGCGGGTGGAAAGCAGTACTAAGACTAACCTTGGTCCCCAAAACATTCAGGAATAACCACAAAAAGTGAGATGTAAACTGCATACCATGATTAGACATGATAAATACTGAAAACCCATAAACCTTAACAATCTCATGGAGATACAACCTTGTATGATCCTCTACCAAAGAATTAGTCCTCACTGGAAAAAATTAAGAAGACTTTATCTTCTTATCCATGTGACCTACACCCAATGAAAATAATTCTGAGCACGACAAAGACTGGTAACTAAATCCATGTTGATCTATTCCTACTTCTATTCTGGCAACTCAAATTCTTGATACAATCACTCGGCCCTCATATACTCAACCTTTACTTGTTGAAACACCATACGGCTGGCAAAAATATTCACCACATCCCTCTTTATATTGTTCTACAAATACATCTCCTTAAGGGTGTGATATATTTTTATTTACTAAGGATGAACAACATAGTGTGACTCATACGCCTCAACTAGAATTCACTCACGCAAACAATCTACATAAGGAAGACATATACTCTTCTGATACTGCAAGGTACCATCACTACTAATCTCAAAGGCCATCACCATCTAAAACTTACACTACCTATGATCCTCGTCAAGAGTGGATATGCCATGTGTTTCTCCTTAATTTCAACACTAAGAGACAATACCGCCACTTTTTACACCAATACCCCACATTTCTCAGAGTCTAAGAGGCAAATGCCAAGGTTATACAAATGATAAATGTCCTTCACAAACTCCAGCTTCTCCTTATCTACATGGGCAAGACTCCCCATGGATACCATGCTATGAGTATGAATAACCAAATTAGCTTTACCTGGGTGTTAAGTGTATCGTGATACAATATCCGTAGATGGTTAGTAGTTTGAGTGCTAGCATGAAACACAGGAATAAGGATAACATTATGCAATGACCATAAGTTCAAAACATTCAAAACAAATGCATATAAAAAAATACATATATATATATCATATATCGAGAAAGGGAAAAAGGCTTAACATGCATTTTAAAACTTTAGCCTAGATTGTGTATCTCAATATTCATAACATATAAAGGTACCCACGACTATATAGGTCAAATTCTCTGCCAGCTTGTAGGGCCACCGTTAAGTGTGCCGCATGAACTAGAGAGTATAAATATGCTCTATGTGGGACACAAATCACCCTGCATATCAAGGTGACAGGGCACCAAATTATGTAATAAAATATGGGGAACTCAAACCTATAAATCATATGATGATGATAGTAAGGGGGGACTCAAACCACCCAATCATACAGACCCCCACGTCGATAACTACTATTTTTAGTATGGGTCACCCAAAACCTCCACTTTCACGACTCAGCTAGACAGTCCTTATTAAAGCCTAATTAAAATATTTATCGCACACTCCCATTCATTGAAACATATTTTGCATTAAGGCATACATAATTGGTATTATCATACAAACTACACCTGCAATGTAACAACATGACAAACAATCACTTCACTTGAGGGTATTCACACCCCCTCTTGGTTCAATTATACAATAGCTTGTGAAAACACAAACCCATAATGTTAAATTCAAAATCATAATGCCATAGTTCAAGGATAATTCAATTCCCATATTTCTCAATAAAAACAAATTTTGCTATATAAGGTTGGGGTCATAACCACCTCGAAAATAACAAGTTGTCAAGACCCAAACCATGGCCTGGCAGTGAGCCCCACACGAATCAAAGAGCACATTTTATGCCTAACCAAACCAAACACACCAACCACCAAAGTATGCTGAATTTCGATCATATAACAAGATAAGGGAATATTAATTTAAAGACATTAAAATAATTCTACAACCAAAACCAACTAATTCTGTTAACAATGCCAATACCAATACCAATACCAATACTGATACCAACACCGCCATGCAAACAATTGTTCGACAAAGCCTCAAATAAAAAGCAAAGAATATCTAGTTGGGTTATGCCCCAAACCATTGCCAAAAAGTAAGTCCAAAGGAATAGTCAATATATAAAGGAAGAAATAATCATCAAATGGGTTATTCCAGGGTATGGAAGATAACAACATCAATTTGACTTGGTAGTTGGTCCCGAATACATGTCTCTAAGAAGGATAAGTAGAAGTATGGCCGTTTCCTACATCACGTGAGGATACAACATCCGGAGATGGTTAGCAGGGTGAATGCTAGCATGTAAATCAGGGATAAGGATAACATAATAATATGATCAATAGTTTAAAATTATGCAAAGCCAGTGAACAAAATAAAATATATAAAAATAAATACATATATCACATGTAGGGATAGAGAAAAAAACTTAACATGCTTTTCTAAATAATAACCTTGATTGTGTATCTCAACCATTATATAATATTCTCCACAAGCAATTAGTTCCCCATCTCTCACCCCCTTTTTAGGCCCCAATGCATCTAATCATATGATTTAGAGAATAATCTCATATATATGCATGATGAGTGGTGAATTTACCACTCAATTGCACTCAACAATCATGCAAACTATAATAAATTAAAGATATAAGTGTGATTAATGGATGATTAAATGAAAAAATTTCAACATTTTGTAGGCACACAAGTTAGGAGAATGAAAGATGTGGATTTTTGCTGAAATGGACAAAAAAGGAAAGAATTGTAAATAGATGAATAGGAGTAGGAAAAAGCCTTAGTTACCATTATTGCAAACACCAAAACGTGATCATAGTTAGTCAAGTAGACCAAAAGATCATTAACGTTATTTTCTTATCGCGATTGCAGTAGCCGTAATCGTGGCTAAAAGGGAATTTTCGCCCATGGGCAGTTTTGCCATTCCACCCAGCCAAACCTAATTCCTTTTAGAGTATTAAACCCTTTCTCTTTAGAGTATTGCACTCTATTGAGACATTTTCAAATTTGAAGTATAAACCCTAAATTAGGCAAGTATTGTAATTGGATTTGGAGACTTTGATTTGATTATTTGTAAAGAATGCATGCTTTGAACAATCCTTGTGGTATATGTTTATGTCTTTTCTTAATGAGTATCTATATCATTTAGTCTTGGTATTATGTTGAACTAAGGTGCAATTATTTTTAGGTGATTATGAGTTCACATTAGTCTTAGTTGTTGATTATATATTCTATTATTATTTCAGTCAAATATTTGGAATTTGTAGGTGAATACCCCAAATACCCAAAATGGGTTTGTTGGGTGAAAACCCTAAAATCTTAAAAGCTTTCATCATCCTTTAAAGAGAAATGTGGGTGAACTTTTGGGAACCAATTGGGTCTATGAAATAGGTCAATAGGGGGCTAAAGCAATAGTGGAAAATTTTGAATATAGCTTACTTTCTTTTGATATATTAGAAATATGGGTAGATGGAGAGTAGGTTATGTTAAGGGAATATTTCTAGAGATCGGGATGCCCAATTGAGATTTTGGGTGGCTTTTATTGATACACTCGTTAGGTACTCGAATGTGTCAAGGAGTTACACCCTTGAGGCCTTGTTGACAAACTAGCCTCAAGGACTCTAAACCTAGCCTAACATGTCATCAACAATTATGAATTATACCAAACCATCATGATTCTATGTACAACTTTACCTTAAGTGGCCATAATACCAAGATCTCTCCAAATTTGAATTCAAAAATAAAAAGTGTCATCATAGTGTGTTGCTTGACTTGATATTGATAAGATTCTATTCCTAACCAAACACCTCCCCCCTATTTACCTTTTGTATTTTATGTTGTGTACACTTTGAGTATCTTTTTAGTAATTTTTACACCCACAAAATTCAATATCTAAATCTCGCTCCTCGTGAATTTGACCTCAACAAATATTAAGCTATTGCCAACAACAGTTCTCTACCACTTTTGTTGTTATATGTGAGGATTATAAAAATGCGGTTGTTGACATAGAGTGAAATCTAGATTCTACTTGTACAATATTGCTTTTTACTCAGGATATACCCATAGTGGTTTTGATTTATATTGGTTGTTGTTTTTGTTTTTCTATTGGTGATCGTAGTGTAAACGAAACAATGAGTCACAATGCTAGTCATGCTGGGTCTTTTGAAATTCCACTTTATGAATCGAGGCAACTCAATGACGTTGGTTGTTCAATTGCCATCCATATCTCACCTACAAATGAAAATAGTGTCTTTCATATCACAAGTTTTATGTTGCACATGTTATAAATGAAAGAAATTTTGGGGAGAAAGCACATTAGGACCCCAACCTTCATTTGAAGATTTTTTTAGAGTTTTGTGTACCATTTGATACTGCACACATAACCCAAGAGTCTATCCGTCTATGCCTTTTCTCGTTCTTTCTAATGGGTGAGACGGTATTGTGGCTCCATTCTCTTCAGGCCGCTTTACTTACATCTTGGGACGAACTCATTATATATTTCCTTAATTGACATTTCCCACCATAAAAAATTCTCTAATTGAGGGATGAGATAATTAACTTTAGGCAATTGAATGAATAACCCTTGAATGAATTATGGGAAAGATTCATCAAAAATCTAATGCAATGTCCAAACCACGAGGTCCCTGAGAAGATGCTTCTCAGAATCTTCTATCGGGTCCTTGATCCACATAATAAAATCACGGTGGACAATGTGGCAGGGGGATCCTTTGTTAAATTGCATTATCATGCAGCGATGAATTTTCTTGAGAAGGTTACTAAGAAAAATCGGGGGTGGCTTACCCGAGATGCCAAGGTGACAATGAGTTCTCCCACAACATCCTTGGTTTTCAAGAATCAAAGAAAATGAGATGAAGAAAGAGAGGAGAATATGGAAAAAATAATGAATCAATTAGAGCTTTTGACAAAACATGTGATGGGGTCACCTGCAAAAGCTGTGAATGTCATGGCATTGAAAGCTTATAAGTATGAGGAGGAGGCTAAAAAGCTTGATAAGGATATTCGGTACTTGGAAAATTATTCAGGGGTTTCCCGCCCTGTCTATTAAAGAAAATGTGGGAATAAAGGTTGGATGAATTATGATCATGATAGGGATTAGAGAGATAGAGAGCATGACTATGAGAACTATGTGCACCCCATAATCTGGAAATGAATAAAGGCCGAAAGTCTGTCAACCTCAACAAATTCAAAATTGAGGATATCTTAGTGAGTATTTTAATGAGGGTAGAAGGTACAAAAAAATTGGTTCGTGAGCTAAAAAGTTATTTTTCACAACCTAATCAAACTATGGTGACCTATTCCGCCTCTATTAAATAATTGGAGACCTAAGTCAGGAAAATTTCCATCCAAATAAATGCTAGGACAAAGGGTGGTCTTCCTAGTGAACTATTGTAAACTCGAAGAATGAAGCTCATGTTTTTGCAATAGTCACTAGGACTAGAAGACCCTTTGTGATCGCTTGAAAGACAATTTGGGTGAAAAGGTGCCTATGGTTAAGTCAAAAGAAGAGTCACTGCAAGCTCAAAAAGAAGTAGAAGATAAAAGAGAATCGGTTAAAGTTGATGAACAGGTAGTTGAAAATAAAACACTACAAAATGATGTGATGCGTACAATCAAAGTCCCTAACCAATCCCCTCAAAGGAAAAGGCATCAAACAAAATAGGATGGTGATAAACTCATGAATTTTATAGCAAAGATTAGCAACCTGTCTATCAATATCCCATTTCTTGAAGCGATCAAAGAAATCCCGAGATATACTGAGCTCATGAAGAAGTTGATACCGAATAAGAAGCTCATCGAAGGTGACACAATCAAAGTCTTGCATTCTTATAGTTCTATCATGAGTAGTAAAATTGAAAAAAACAATGATGACCTCTGGGACTTTACCATTCCATGCACCATTGGAACACATAAGTTTGAAAAATCTCTATGTGACCTTGGTGCAAGTATTAATCTCAAGCCTTTTGCAATATATAAGAGGCTTGGCTTGGGAATTCCTACTCCAACATCAATTAGTATTTTGATGGGGGGACCGGTCCATCTAGAAATCCATTATTATTGTGTTCGATGTGTTAGTGAAAGTGGACAGATTCATGCTCATGGTAGATTTTGTGGTTCTAGATTGTGAAAAGCACCAAAAGGTGCCTATCATTCTTGGATGACCTTTTCTTGCCACCGGGAGAGCCATTGTTCATTTGGAGCTTAGGGAAATAAGGTTTAGAGTTCAAGATGGTGAAGTATCCTTCCGGGTGTGCAAAGAAAGAAACAACCTATGGAACATCAAGTGATATCAGTGATTGATGTTAACATCAAAGAAATAAATGAGGGGGACCTTGAGGAACCAACTTGAGAAAGAAGGAAGACATCATGAAACGACTTAAACTAAGGCGCTATTTGGTAGGCCATCCACAAATACAAAAAAAGTGGCTCACATCTTTTATTTTACTATATATTTTGGTTTTGTCAATTGAATAACCTATGCATTTATGGCTCTATAGAGTGTGTTGGATGATCTTGAGCGAGGGGAAGTGTGAAATATTTTTATGATGAACTGACTAGGGGAAATTATGTCCAAATGTGAAATAAGTTGTAAAGGGGAAAATAGGGAGAAGAAATACCCTAGTTGCAGCGATCACGTGACATTGACCGCGATCCCATTCACCCATGTGTCCGCGATCGTGTAACATTGACAACGATCATAGTCATATCAGTCATATGCCCATCCAAATCCTCATTTCCCCCCCAACACTCGCTTCTCAACTTTTCGCCCTAATTGGACCCATTTCTAGCAATATTTTGAGCACTCCAACAATATCCTTGCATCCCTCTTTAATCACTTAACCGGCAGGTGCCTCAAACTAATGCCTTAATTATTGAAAATAGGCTGTAGAATGCATGTTATAGGGAAGGCCTAAAATTATGATTTTCATGCTTAAATGGTTCATCAATTGTACTTGTGTGTTGTTTAGATTTTAGAATATGGTGTACACATGTGTAGGGAAGTCTCGAGTACCCAAATTATGTGTGAAATTAAGAAGAATAAAGAGTGCATACCAAGTACTAGATAAATTTCCCAAATAAGTACTCACTAAGGGTTTTTGCATTCTAAGAGCATAATTGAGTACCTAGTTGTCTTGTTCAACGATTTTAGTGTTAATCATTCTTTATAGAACACGTTTTAGGCTTCCAATTTGAATTTTTGGACATATAAAAATTAAGTTAAAACTACTATCAGTTATCGCGATTGCTATCATCAGGATTGCAATTGCAGCTCTTGGCCCCCGATCGCGGTAACCAAGGATGATTCTATACCTGGGCCAAAAATTTTAGATCTTCAAAATTTTGTCCAAGTACCCACCTATGAGCATTATTTGACAATAGAGCATACTTTTTCCATTTAAAGATTAATGATTGATGTTATTGTATTGTCCTTTATTTTTTAGGATCATATAATGGAGTACTACGACCAAGTCCAATTCAAGGCACCTGAGTGCCACACACTCTACTATGGTGATCTTTCGAGGATAAAGTTTATCTTGAAGAGAGGAATTTTCTTCGATAAAAAGCCAGAAAATCTTCCAAAATTTCACGATGCGATCTTTGCAATGGGATGGAAATATTTTGCGTTGAATCCTTGAAAGTCTAATGAGAAATAGGTCCATAAGTTTTACGCTAACCTTAGTGTAGTATCTTTTTTGGAGCCATCCAACATGATTATCAGTATTTGGGGAAGGAGGTAGACTTTAAGGTAGAGAAAATCAATGTTATCTACATGTTCCCAATTGCAAATATGGGTGAGTTTGAAGAAGAATTGTCCGAGCCAAGAAGTTTGTTGGAAGAACAACTTTTACCAAGAACGAAAGTCACTTGGGCAGCAACTAAGAGAAACATCTCCATGAATGACTTCACTTTAGAGGCTCAGACTCAGTTGAACATCGTCTGTATCCAAGTCTTCCCTTGCACCCACATGACAACAGTCCCAAATTTTTGGGCTCAGATTATTGTTTACATTATAGACAACATTTCTCTGAATGTTGTTCAGCTCATGATTTCTGACATGAAATTCTTCAAGAACAAGGGTGGTACACATATATCCTTTCCCTCTTTGATTATTGAACTTTCTAGAAGAATCGGGGTTAAGGAATACCCTGGAGACACTTGGGTGAGACCTTGCACCCCCATCTATCCTCTAAAAATTTGTGGTTATGGTACATCAGGTAAAAGTAAGAAGAGAATGATCGACATGGGGATGTCAACATGTAAGTAGACTGAGTCTTGTAAACCATTGATAAGTGGTGATTTTGCCATTCATTTGCACCAAAAATTTATGCACACTACCATATTTTGTATTAAAAAATGAGACATCATCATGATTTAAATACACTATTATCCATATTTTGCAAGTATCTATTGGAGAAGGTTAAATGATGGGGATTGAAGTGAAAAAAAGGATCAAATGGAAGGAAACAAAGTGCAGTTTGAAACATGATGTAGTTCAGCCTCCGTTACGACGATCGTGATCACGGTCAGTCAAGATGGTCAGCATAATGCGATCACTGAGCACAACCATGGTCGATTAGCTGTGGTCGCGGTCAAACCTATGTGATTGTGGTTCAGCAAGAATATGACCCAGGCAAGTTTTGTAAAATTGCATAGACGAATCCAAAACCATATATAGGCAAAAACCCTTCTTTCATTGGGTATTTCTTACGTCATAGATATTTTTGAATTGAAATCAAGAAACCCTTATTGGTAAAGTGTGTAACTAATTGAAGAGGCTTAACTTCTTAGTATTTTTCTGAAGAATGAGTGCTTTGGATAATCTTTATGGTATATCTTTCTTTAACTTCTTCATGAGTAGCTAAGTAAATTAGTCTTTGGATTATGTTGAGCTAAAGTGTAATTGTTTGTGGGTGTTATTGTGTTTGTATTATTGCTAGTTGTTGAGTATGGATTCCCCTATTGCATGAATTTATGAGTTGGAATTTATGGGTTAAAACCCTAAATCTCCAAATGGTTTTGATAGGTGAAAATCCCAAACTATAGAAACCTTTATTATCCTTGAAACATGGATGAAAGTGAACTTATTATAACCCATAGCATTCTTGAAAGAGGGTTAAGTGTATTTGGAGTGTAAATCATGTTAAGAGTATAATACTAGAAATAGGGATGCTTGATTGAGATTTTAGGTTATTACAAATTGCACACTTATTAGGTGCACGAAAGAGCCAATAGGTGAAATCATTGTGGTTTTATTGAAAGATTGACCACAATGACTTTCAACCTAGTTTGTTCTTTAGTTAACAACTAAGTTTCATGTTAAACCATCATCTACCCATACGTTTCTCCTTTATGTAGACATAATCTGAAGATTTTCTCAAATCTTGATTTTAAATGAAAAAGTGTCAAATACATGCATTTTTAATCAAAAATTGTGACAATCAAATCCCCCCATTTTAGTGGTGTTTTTTATCATTCCGGGTAACCTTTTAGGAATTATAGCACCCGTAGGATTTTAAATTTATAATTCTCTCCTTGTAGATTCGACCCCAACTCGAGTAGGGTTACTGACAACAACCGCCTTACCACTCAAGAATGAGAGCGAGTTGAGCGTTATCATAATAGTGTCGTTGCCGCAGAGTGTAATATCGATTTTACTTGTGCAGTGTGATTCTTTCTTGAGAAAACTTGAGGTTATATGATTTACTTTATTTTTTTTATTAAACTTTTTTAGGTAATCAAAGTGTTAACGGAACAATGAGTAAAAATGCAAGAAACATGAGCCCCTTTGATGGTCCCCTATTTGATGAAGTCCAACTAAATGAAGTGGGATAAACAAGTCCAATTCGTGTCCCCACAAATAATGGGAACGGAGTCTTCGATATGACTAGCATCATGCATCACATGTTGCAAATAAAAGGATTGTATAGGGGTCAAGCATTTTAGGACCCAAATGTCCATTTGAAAAATTCTATGGAAATTTGTGTGCCATTTAATATAGCACACATTACTCAAGCTTCCATTCGGCTTTGCCTCTTCCCATTCTAACTAATTGGCGAGGAGATTTTATGGCTCCGCTCACTTCCACCCGAATCAATTACATCTTGTGATGCACTTACTACGGTGTTTCTTTATAGATACTTTCCATCATCTAAAATGCTTCAAAAACAAGATGAGATTGTGATTTTTTGGCAAATAAATAGAGAGCCGTTGTTTGAATCTTGTGAATGATTTAATGGAAAATTAGCCTAATGCTCAAATCATGAAGTCCCAAAGAAGATGCTTCTTGATATCTTCTACCATGCCCTTGATCGATTAAACAAAATGGTGGTGGATAATGCAGCCGATGACTCCGTAGTGAAGATGCACCATCGTGCGGTCTTTCTATTGATAAGAAAAGTGTCAAACAAAACTGGGGTTGGCAAACCCGAGATACCAAAGTTGCTAAGATCCCTTTCACTACTTCCATGGTTGATAATGAACAAAGAAAGTGGAATGAAGAAAAGGATGAGACCATGGAAAAAATGATGACCCAACTTGAACTATTTACAAATCATGTTATGGGTGGACCCGCTAAAGTTGGAAATACCGTAGCATCAATTTATTGTGAAAATGATTAAGAAACAAAGAAGTTGGATGAGGAAATCCGGTATTTGACAAACTACTCGGGGGGTTCCATCCCTGCCTATCATTGGTAAGGTAGGAATCAAGGTTGCATGGACCACGAGTGGGATAGAGATTGGAGGGTTAGCGAGCGTGATTATGACCATTATGCTCAAAATCATGATCAAGCAAAGACCAAGGAGTCAAGTGCCATCTACCCAAAAAAATTCAAGATTGAGGATGTGTTACAAAGAATATTGAATAGAGTGGAAGGTAAGAACAAAATGGTCCAGGAGTTGAAAGGTGACTTCTCTAAACTATCTTAAATGGTGGTGTCTCATCCACCTCTATCAAGCAATAATAAACACAAATTAGGAAAATCTCCACGCAACTAAATGCTTGGCCTAGAGGTGGACATCCTAGTGCAAATCTCCATGCAACTAAATGTTAGGACTAGAGGTGGACACCCTAATGAAACGATGGCTAATCCAAAGAATGAAGCTCAAGTTATAGTAATTGTCACAAGGTGTGGAAAGACACTTGATGAACCATCTAAAGGAAACTTTAGTGAGAAAATTCCCAAAACTAAAGAAAATAAGTTGTTACCTCAAATTGAAGAAGAAAATATTGAGAATGAAACCGATGAAAGTAATGAAAAAGTCATTGAGATTAAAAATCCACAAAGCCAAACAAGGCCCAAAATCCTAGTTCTTCCCTTATTCCTTTAATGATTGCATCAAAAAAAGGAAGTTGAAAAATTGATGAAGTTCATGGCAAAACTTAGTAATATATCAATAAACATCTCATTGCTCGAGATGATCCATGAGATCCCTGGATACGTTAAGCTAATGAAAAAGTTGATGTCCAAAAAGAAACTTGTTGAAGGTGACACAATTGAGGTCAATCATAAGTGTTGTGCTATCATGGATAGTAATGTTGTGGAAAACAAATATGACCCCGAAGTGTTCACCTTTCCTTGCAAAATCTGAAAGCATGAGTTTGCAAAAGCTCTATATGAACTTGGTACGAGCATCAAGTTAATGCCTTTTTTCATCAACAAGATTCTTCGATTTGATTCCCCTACATTGACCTTTATCTGACTCTTAATGGCAGATCGGTCCATCAAAAGGCCGGTGGGAATTTTGTTTGAAGTCATTGTTAAAGTGGAAAAGTTTATACTTTTGGTAGATTTTATTGGATTGGATTGTGAAATCTACCAAATGTACCTATCATCCTTGGTCATCATTTATTCTCCACCGGAAGGGCCATTGTCGATTTAGAGTTGGGGAAATGAAGTTTAGGGTACAAGAGGATGAGATCTCTTTCAAAATTTACAAGACAAAGAAGAAACACATGGAGCTTCAAGTAGTATCCGTTGTGGATGTTGAATGTAATAAGGTGAATGAGGAGGGTATTGATTACCCACCTTGATCGTTGGATAAGAAATATATTGTGCACGATGATAACTGAGGCGCTATATCGGAGGCAACCCACAAATGCCACGAACGTGGCTCATGTCCTTTTTGTCATGTTTCTGTAGTATTTATGTTAGATTTTGCATATGAATAACTAATGAATTTATGGCACTATGGAGTGCATTGGATGATCTTGTAAAGGAGGAAATGTGTAATTTTGCATTGAAAATCGAACCGAGGAAAAATTGGTAAAAGTTGAGCAAAGAGTTAAATATGGGAAAATAGGGGAGCAAAACTTCTCTCAGTTATGTGATTGTGGTCCCCAAGTGTGATCGTGGTAAACCACGTATCTATGATTGTAGTCACCTTCGTATCTGATATCACGGCCACCTAACTGCGATCGTGGTCACTCAGGCCCTTAATCCCTAGTTTCCCTCATACTCTCTTTCATGATTGTACTCTTTAAGTTGGGCTAGATTTTGTCCAAGTTTGAGAGTTCTCCAAAAACATCCTTTCATCCCTCTTGTATAACAAGTCTGATAGGTATCATGAATCTACACTATTATTTTTTAAAATAGGACCTAGAATGCATGATTAAGAGTGGGCCTAAAGTATTGTTATGCTTTCCATTGTTTTAATACTTGGTGTTGGTTTTATAGTGGCTACTTGAATAAGGTGTGCACACAAGTGGGGAAATCATAAGTACCTAATAATGTGGGGAAAATGTAAACAAATGCGATGTGCACACCAAATGTTTGACACTTCACCCAAATGAATTTTCAATAGTGATATTGGTATTCAAAAGGGCACATTCAAACACTTATTTGCATTGTTCAATTTGTCTTCATAATAATCCAGATTGTATAGCATGATAGTAGCCTAAGAAATTGAAAGAGATTTGAACATGGAGAGATGGCACGAAACCAGCCTCAGTTATCCCGACTGCGGTCATGATCCGTGATTGCGGTGTCCCAATCACATTTATTACAGTGATCACGATAACTGAGGCCAGTTCCCTACCATGATAGAAATCTTGCACTCCTAAATTATTAGCCTAGTTTCATCAAGTAGCTTTTCCAATGAGTTCTGGTGAATAATTTGACATTGTTTGCGTGTTACAATGTCATTGAGTGATATAGAGTTTGCCAAGTGCTTTTAGGACAACCTCATAGACAAGTATACCACATCCGATTCATGGAACTCGAGTGCCCCACATATTATTACAGTGATATTTTTTAGGACAATATTGAGCCTAAAAATAGGTATTTTTTTGCAGAATGTGCAGGAGAAGCTACTGGCATTTTGTGAGAAACTTGAGGCCACAGGGTGGCAGTGATTTGCCCCAAATCCATGCATTCTAAATGAAAAATGGTTCCCTAAATTTTATGCCAACATCAATAAAGCGTCTTTATTGGATCCATTCAATGTGAATTATGATTTGGGGAAAATCGGTGAAAGTTGGGGTTAAGAAAATGAGTGATATTTATGGGCTCAAACATGTAGACATAGGTGAAATGAAAGAAAAGGGGTTTAAACTCGAGAATTGGTTGGCGAAACGGCTATGCCCCAGAAGGGAAGTCTCTTTGGCAAAGATTAAAAGAAACATCTCCATGAATGACTTCACTTTCGAGGCTCAGATATGGTTGCACATTATTTATAGCTTAGTCTCTCCTTGAATCCACATGACAACAGTCCAAGACCTGCGTGCTTGAAGGGTTGTTTGCATTCAAGATTTTATGCCTTTTGATGTTGGTTAGCTTGTGGTCAACGATATTGATCACTTTAAGAACCATGGTGGTACGAATCTCTTTTTCCCCTCTTTGATTATACTAATATTTATACGAGAGCGGCAGTTGAAGAGTATGCTAGTGATACATGGGTGTGTCCTGCTTCTCCCATCTACCACTTAAGGATTCGAAGATAGGATTCACCTAACAAATAAAAGAAAAGAATGATCGACTTGGAAAAGTCAGCATGCATTGAGTCTGAATCTCATAGGCCAACCACCACCGAACCTCTTGATGAGATTGGATTTAATATTATAGCCATCAGGGAGCTTGTGTCTAGTTTGCCCCAAGGATCGGGAGAACCCTCCACAACCCATCATTCATATGTATCACATGCTGATTATGAGAAGTACAGGGAAGACCAAAAGAAGCAATAATCTACTATTAATAAACTTGAGAAAACCTACTCCTCTTTGGTGGAGTCATACCGAGAACTTTATATTTCACATGAAAAATTATTCTAAGAGATAAAAAATAAATAAGTTCATTATCAAGATGTGGAAGGGGTGAAGGGCCAATGTAAGGTCCAAAAACCCCGAGATAGATTTCCTTTCTCTTGGGTGGAGAGTGATGATGAGGCCCCAGTCGAGTAGACTGATCTTGATAGTGCAAAATTTGAGAGTGAAAAAATCCCATAATAGGGTTTAAGGGAGCACCCTTATATCTTTTATCCTTGATTATTTATGTAATGGGGACACTACTACCTTTTTAGTTGGGGGTATATTCTTATTCATTTAATTTGGGCCTACATTATTGATATTTTTGCATACTTTTATGATCTTTTGGATGATTCTTATTTTTATATGGGTTGTAATATTCAAACAATCTAATGGTGCCCATATTTGTATGGATTAATTACTCTGATTCTTAGTTTGTTACTTTAGTTTAGTTTTAATCGATGTTCTTTTCCCTATAATTGATTGAGTGAGGATATTCTTTAGGGGAAAGTGTTGTGGTTGGGTTATTAGCCATAGATACAGGGGAAGTCAGAGAATGCAAGGCCACGGGGTCATAAATGCAAGGGAATTTTAAGTACTTGTGGCATTGATGAATTAGGATCGCACTCATACCCATTGGCAAAGTCTGAGTTGCCATATGGGTGGTCCGCCCATATTAGAGCCACAATGTGAGATATTAACTTGGGTTGTTGCCATAATTAGAAAATTATGTGTGGTGCAAATGCCAAAAAAACAACCCTCTCCATCTAAAAAAATTGTGAAATTTGAGGTCATGGATGTGAGAAACCTTGTCCTATTTCTATCAATCCAAAAATTGAATTTGGAAGAAAAGTGATTACAGTATCTTTGTCTCAAGTGGAGGAACAATTGAACCCCTTTGACGAAATTCGCATACTATGTGTGTTAGCTTATTTTTCTACATCTCATGTGAATATGTACCATTTAGACTTTTCTCTATTAGTCTTTCAAAGCTAAATTTTGATTTTTCTTGGTTGGTAAAATGATCATAGTCCATCTTGTGACATTGGAAGCTAACATATGCCTAAAAAACCTACCAATACATAAGAGTTACCCCTGGTAACCCTCTTTGAGCCTTTGGACTTTTCTTTGGCAAACATATTACAAGTTGTGACCCTTCTATTTGTCCTTTCTTGAACCCTACCTTCCTTGAACTTAAGAATACAAGTTGAGGCTAAAAGCCTTAGTTGGGGGTGGTGAAAATTAAAAGAGGTTTAGATAGGCCATGAATTCATAAGAAGGTTCCTATGAGCTTATGCTAATAAAAAAGTTTGATTTGAAGAAAGAAAAGATCCCACCAATGAAAGAATAGCATTATCTATGCACCAAAAAAAGAAAAAAGAGGGAAAGTGGAAAAAACAATAAAAGGCAAAATAGTCCAAATAGTAAAAGAAAAAAAAGTGGCCCAATAGGAAAAAGTGAAGAGAGTATGATATAGAACTTGAAGTAGGGTTTAGACCTATTATCCTAATTTTATATCTTATCCTTCTCTAAACCTATATTACAAGCTCAAAAGCCCTTTGTGATTCCAAACCAAGGTTATTCATTGTAGTGGCTATTGAAAATATGGACCAGCCTATGGCATGGTACTTGTTAACATGGAGTACTTCTTAAGAGAGAGTGTTTGCACTTAAAATTCATTTTTGCAGGTTTGGTAACTATGTTCGTGAAATCTTCTTTCTTGTGAGGAGGTATGTGAACAAGTTGAGGTGGGTGATTTTGTCAACTTCCGCATAATGAGATAAAAATAAGTATATCATGGTTATAGGAAACAAGTAAGTCATTTCTAGATTGTTAGTGGTTGTTACATGGTTGTTCGCTAAAGTCTAAAGCATCTTTAACATATTCCATTTTATTGAGGGGTGAGTTGAAACCATTTTACCTGTGTTCAAAGAGCTTTTTATTGAAGAAATTATGTTTAACTCGTCATGATAATTGGGTGATAGAATGAGGGCATACATATGAAATTATCTCATAGAAAAAGGTGGTGTTGCTTGAGGACAAGCAAGGTTTTAAGCTGGGGTATTGATGAGTGGTTATTTTACCCCTTATTTGCATCAAACATTTATGCACACTACCATGTTTAGTATTAGAAAATAATGCATCAACATGATTTAAATGCACTAATATCGACATTTTTTAGGTACCTAGTTGAGAAGGTTAAATGATGCGTATTGAAGCTCAAAAAGTGATTAAATTGAAGGAAACAAAATGCAGTAGTAGACTTGAAGAAGTTCAACCTTTGTTACCATGACAACGATCACATTCAATCAAGATGGTCATTATAATGCGATTGCAGAGCACAACCATAGTTGTATATCTGCGATTTGGTAAAACCTGCGCTATAGAGGTTCATTAGTAATGTAACCCATGATAGTTTCATAAAATTGCATAGAAAATACCAAACCATATATAGTAAAAAACCCTTTCTTCTTTGGGTATTTCTTACCTCATAGATATTTTTGAATGTAAAGCTAGAAACCCTAATTGAGCGAGTGTGTAACTAAGTAAGAAGGCTTAACTTCGTAGTATTTTATAAAGAACAAATGGTTTTGGTAGTCCTTATGGTATATCTTTATTTACCTTCTTCATGAGTAGCTAAGTAAATTAGTCTTGGGATCATGTTGAACTAAAGTGTAATTATGTGTGGGTTTTGTTGTATTTTCATGATTGCTAGTTGTTGAGTATGGATTCCACCATTACTTGAATTTATGAGTTGAATTTGTAAGTGAAAAACCCAGATCTCTATATGGGTTTGATGGGTGAAAATATCAAACTCTAGAAACCCTTCATCATCCTTCAAAGAGGGATAAAGTTGAACTTGAGGTAACCTATAACATCTATGAAAGAGGGTTATAGGGGGACAAGGCAATGGTGGACAATTAAGCCTATGGTTTACTAACTTTTCCAATATTAGAAATATGTGTATTTTGAGTGTAAATTATGTCAACTACATCATCCTATAAATAAGTATACTTGATTGAGTTTTTGGGTGATTACGAATTCCATACTTGTTCGGTTCTTGAAAGAGCCAACGGGAGAAATTGTTGTTGTTTTATTGAAAGATTGACCATGATGACTTTTGACCTAGCCTATCTTTAGTTAAAAACTAAGATTCATGTTAAACCATCATCTACCCACACGCTTTACCATTAGGTAGACATAATCCCACGATCTCTTTGAATCTTGATTTTAAATCAAAAAGTGTAAAATACGAGCATTGTTAATTAAAAATTATTTCAATCAAATCCCCTCATTTTATTTTAAATGTCGTGTTTATTATCATTATTGGTAACCTTTTATCAATTAGAGCACCTATATGATTTGAAATTTATAATTCAATCTTTGTGGATTCGGCCGCAACTTCAGTCGGGTTATCAACAATAATTGCCTCATCCATTCAAAATGGGATTGAGTTGAGCATTTTCAACCATCCAGCACCAGACCTCTTAAGGATATTGGGGTTTATATTGTTGACATCAGGGATCCTGTGTAAGGTTTGCTCCATGGGTCGGGAGAGACCTCCACCACTCACCACTTATATGTGTTCTAATCTTATTATGAGAAGTATATGCAGAACCATAAGAAATAAGGAGCTACCATTGATAGGATTGAGAGAGCCTACTCATCCTTAGCAACATCACATCATGATCTCCAGGCCTCATACGTGAAAATGGTAAAATGGATAAAAAGAGAAATAAGTTCTTTAGAAAGATGTGGAAAGGGGTGAAGGGCCTATGGAAGGTCTTAAAACTTCATGATAGACTGACTTCCTCCCAAGTTAAAAGTGACGATGAGGCCCCAGTCGAATGGTCTGGCCCTGGGATGTTGACGATGATGTAGAGACCGAGAGTAACAGTAGCTTTTGATGCAGTTTCAGGGAGAACCCTTTTCTCTCTTTTTTATTAATTATTTATACAGTGAGAAAACTGCTAACATTTTAGTTAGGGGTGCCTGTCTCCATATTAATCTGATTTGGGCCTATATTATTGATATTTTTGGATGCCTATCTATTCTTTTGGATGATTTTTATTTTATTTGGGTTGTAATATTCAGGCACTCTGATGGTGCCTAACATTTGCATGGATTAGTTATTTTGTTCATATATTTCTAATTTATCTTTATTTTTCCAATGAAAATATTGGACGAGATTTTTCCTATGATAGATTGAGTGACAATATTCTTAAGGGGAAAGCATCATGATTGGGATTTGAATGGAAGAGGCAGGGGAAGTCTCATTACCTATGGTATCCAGGTCATAAATTCAAGGGAAGTTTGAGTACCTGTGGCATTTTGGAATTGGGATTGCACTTATACCTATGGCAAAGTCTTACTAGCCATATGGTTTGCTCGTATGAAATCCAAAATATGAGATGAAGACTTGCATTAGGGAAATATTTAGCAAATTGTACATGGTGCAAATGCAAAGCAAACACCCACCTCCATACAAATTTTTCAAAAATCAAGGGCATGAACGTGAGCAACCTTGTAACAATATTTTTCCCTATTTGTGACTCTAAAAAATTTTGTCTTGTGAAAATTGGTGGATACTCAATTTTTTTCTAATACTCAACTTTTTTCTAGCGGGAGGGGCAATTGAGCCTCCTTGTATTATTTGCATACCTTGTGCGGTGATCTTATTTGTCGAAATCTCTTGTGTACTTGTACCATCTAGAACTTGGCGCAATCTCTCAAGCCTAATTTTTATTGTATTCGGTTGGAGAGATGATACTAGGCCATCTTTGTGACATCATAAGTTCACTTTATCCTAAAAATCCTACCCTTGTATAAATGTTATCCCTAGTCACCCATTTAGTGCCTTTGGACCTTTCTTTGGCAAACACATTGAAAGTCGTGATTCTTTCAATTCTTATCCGTCTTTTGAACCCTATCCTCCTTGAACTAAAAAAAACAAAATTGAGGCTAAAATCCTAAGTTGGGGTGGTAAAGATTGGAAGGGGTAACTTTGGGCCACAAATTTTGAAGTGAGTGCCTAAGAGCTTAAGCATTGAAAACAAATGCATAAGGAAAAGAAAGGACCCAACAAAGGAAAGAAATTCATGAAATATAAAATGAAAATAAAATGGGTGAACCAAGGAAATGAAAAGCAAGAACATTTGTAAAGAAAAGAAGTGGCCCATGGTCAATAATTGGATGGAATAATGTGATGTAGATGTTCAAGTAAGGTGTAGCCATTTTTCATAAATGATAACCTACCCTACCCCAAACCAACGTTATAATCTCAAAAATTCTATGATTTCCAACCAAGTATATTCATTGTAGTGACGTTTGTAAAAAGGGGAAAGCCTATGGAATAGTACTTGTTAGCATCGAATGTTCTTGAGAGAGTCTGTGTTCCGCACTTAAATTCCTTATTGCATATTTGATAACTTACTGTGTGAAATTTTTCTTCTTGTGAGGATTCATGTAAGCAAGTTGAGGTGGGAGATTTTGTCATCTCCCGAGAAATGAGGAAAAAGGACTATAATGTAGTTGAGGTCAAAAGTGAGTCATTTATAGAGTATTAGTTACTGCTGCAGGGTTGCTCTGTGGGGTCTTGTACATCCTTGAAAATTGAATTTTACATTTAGGGGTTTCGTTAAAATAGTTTTTCCCATCTGTGAAGAGCTATTTTATTTATTGGTCAAGTTGAAGTTAGTGTGAGCATTAGGTAATTAAATTTGGTCATCCATGTGAATTATCTCATAGTAAGAAGTAGTGTTGCTTGAGGACAAGCAATGTTTTAAGTTGGGGTGTTGATGAGTGGTGAATTTATTATTCAATTGCACTCAACAATCATGCACACTACTATGAATTAAAGATATAAGTTAGACAAATACGTGGTTAAATGCACTAATTTCCATATTTTGCAGGCATACAGGTTTAGAGGATGAAAGATCTAGATTTTAGCTGAATGGACCAAAAACTCAAAAAAGTGTATCTTGAGGACCTAGAGCAGGAACAAGCCTTGGTTTTTACAATCTCGGTCTATAGGCCATGATCAGGGTCAGTAAAGCAGGTCAAAAGATCGCAATTGTGGTTTCGTTGTCGCGTTCACGGTAGTTGTGATCACGGACAACCTTCTTTGATTGCTGCAAAGCAGGAAGTTTTACGCATGGATAGTTTTGTCATTTCACCCATCTGGACCCATTTACTCTTATAGGCTTAAACCCTTTCTTTGTTGATATTTCACACTATTAAGATATATTTGAATTTGCAGTATAAACCCTAAGTTGGGAAAGTTTTATAGTTGGATTTGGAGACTTTAATTTTATTATTTGTGAAGAATGGATGTTTTGTACAATACTTATGGTATATGTTTCTATCGTTTCTTCATAAGTGGAAAAATATTTTAGTCCCGGGATTATGTTGAACTAAGGTGCGATTGCGTCTGTGTGATGGTGTGTTTGTATTAGTCTTAGTTGTTGATATGGATTTTGCTTTTGCCAAATAGTTGGGATCTGTGGGTGAAAATCCCAAATACCCAAAATGGGTTTGTTGGGTAAAAACGATAAACTCTTAAAAGCTCTCATCATCCTTGAAATAGGGATATGGGTGAACTCTTGGGAACCTATAGATTGCATGAATGAGGGAAATAGGGGGCCAAAATCAATAACAGAGTATTGTGAAAAGAACTTACTTTCTTTTCCCATCTCAAAAATATGGGTAGATGGAAAGTAGCTTATGTTATGGGCATCTTTCTTGAAATAGGGAAGCCCAATTGAGGTTTTGGGTGGCTTATATTGATACACTTGTTAGGTACTCGAAAGAGTCAAGGAGTAACATACATGAGGCCTTGTTGATAAAATAGACTCAAGGACTTAACCTAGACTACCATTTCATCAACAATTAGGACTTATACCAAACCATCATGACCCCATGCACAACTTGCCCTTAGGTAGACATGTAATACCCCACATTTTGGACTAAAATGAAAATCCGTTATTCCTATGCGTAGACATTTTAAAAGCCTCAAATCCTATGTAAATTTAGTGTGTTAATCAATTTTGTAGTGTGGGAATCTATTTGAGTATGAATTTAGATCATAGAGGTTCCCTAACTCAAGTACAAGTTGAAAGATTTCCTATCGTTCAAGTTTTAGTGAGCGTCAAAACTTGGGTCAAATTCAATCGGTCATAACTCCTTTTATATATTTAATTAGAGTTCATACTATATTTCAAATAAAAGCTCTTTGAATTATATTTCGAACGATACTAATTTCGCCTAAATCCGACACCCGAGCAACAAGTTATGACTTTGCAAAGTGGAGTACGTCTCCTGACATAAGGTGTGCGACGCACAACCTAAGGTTTACAATAAGGTGTACGACACACACCCTAATATGTGTAATAAGATGTTCGACACATACCCTAACGTGTGCGATAAAGTGTGCATCACACATGTGAGTGTCTAGGTGACTAAAAAGTCCATTTTTGGGGAAAAAATAGTCCTTTTTCCACCCCTATATAATGTCTAAACACAGAATTAACCCTTATTTCCCCAAAATGTATTCTTTCTCTTAAAATTGGGATTCAAGTTCAAGCAATTCTCTCCATCAAAATTCCACATAATTATGAAATAAGGTATGTGTAGTGTTCATCTACGGATTCCTTTCATCGTGGACTTAAAGAATCAATATTTGATAACTAAATCATGAATATTTTTTGGTGATATGGTCGTATTCATGTTGTTGTTTGTGGTTTGTTCTATAGAGTGGGAATTTCATGAACTTTCATGAAGATTGTGATCATATAGTTGGCACCCATGAATTTGTGTGGATTAAGGTGGTGTAAATTTGTGAATACACCTATGCCTTAAAGAGTTCATGTAGGGTGTGAATGTGATATTAGTAGTATGTGAGTAAATAGAGGCAGATGATGTGTTTATTAAGGCGAGCATGTGTTGATCAGAGTATAAGTATCTGATGATCATTTCAGTGCAGTTCAAAGATTATTTTAGTGTTCACAAACTTATGATGATGGATTAAAGCTAAGGGAGAGATGATCGATCAAGTAACCAAGTCAGGCTCTCAGATTCCAGTAGTAGTACCAGTATTTATAGAAAAGCAGTTAGGGAAGGTGATTCCTGACCCATCCTTATCTCAGCTTAAAGCTTTGTACTTCAGTCAGCATAGTGCCTATGCATGCATCATGTCTCAAATTCCATGAATACAACTTATGTTCACATGCATTCCATAGAATCGTGTGTGCTTTCAGTTACCAGAATAGGGAGTTCAGTTTCATCTCACTTAGTGTCACAAATCATGTTCCATGAACTTATAAATTTCAGACTCAGGTTATGCAGCTCATGACTCATGTACACGTATCATGATCCTCATATACACAATTTCCATGACTCATGCTACACCCCCAGTGATCAGATTAATTCAGACTATATCATGTATATACACAGTTCATACATTTTTGGTAATTCCATGTTGTTGATATTCTATTCCTCAGGTTTCACTCATTTGTCAAGTTCAATCACTATATATTCATGTTTCAGGTTCTCCTGATTTGTCCCTTCATGAGCGTTCTTAATGATAATAGTGTAGTGTTGAGAAATTGCTTAGATGGGAGAGAGTTAATATTTCATGTTAAGAGCAGATTATTGCATACATGTTTTATATGAGGGTGTAGATATGAAGATAGGCTTTAATATCCTATTAGTATGCAAGCAAAGGGCTAGCATGAGGTAGTACTTGGAAATTTCAAAAAAATTCAGAGTGTGAATGTATATTCAGATTCTTGACTTATGTCAGCGTTCATTATGTGACTATCATAACTCAGTTTCCATCTTAGTTACAGTTTCAGTACTCAACACTCATTAATCAGTGTTCAGTCTTAGAATTAAGAACTTTTGTAACAGTCAAAACCTCAGTTTCAGTATTCAGTTATTGGGACCCAGCATTTAGTTCTAGTATGGATCCTAGTTACGGTCTAAAGTTATAGTGTCAGCTTAAGATCTGTATTCATCTCAGAAATTCAGTTCACTTTTAGACTTGCTCAACTATAGTATACAGTTATTAGCTACTCAGTTATAGTTATTCCAATACCTCAGTGTATGGAATGTTTCCAAATAATGTAATACGCTTGGTCCTGTATTTTTAGACAATATAGCTTTCATGAAATCCATGATCAGTTACCTCATGTTACTCAGTCAGTCCCTTCTCATATGCATAATACTTTATGGCCTCATCCCAGCTACTCAAATTTAGTACAATTCAGTCTTGCATACCCAACATTCAGTTACCAGTTACTCCGTTAATCAGATAATTCAATATGTCTATGCATTCGTAGATCACGCTTCAGTTTCAGATCTCAGATAATCAGTCATGATTTCGTACCTAGGTTCCTTGAGCATCGGCTCAACTTCTTCAATATCTCAACAAGGTCAGTCCAGCATCCTTCAAGGGATATAGTGTCCCAAGGGGGAGATATACTATAGCCCCCAAACTTCCTTGATTTAAACATGAAATTTTTTTTATGAATCCATCTTAGAGGAAGTGTTACTTATTACCCGACCCTCTATCTTCAAAACTTAGTAGTAGGACATGTACTCAATGGCTCAGTGTAGCCACGATACGATACTCTGTCCATGTCACCCATTATAGGCTCAGTTCAGTTCATGTATCATATTCCATACTCAGTTATGTTCATATGTTTCCTCTCTTTCATATTGAGTAATCAATCTCAGACTCATCGGTATTTTCAGTTCATGGTAGAAGTCTTCTTTGAGCTTACTCATTCTCGTGTTTAGATTTCAGTGCCAAGCTTGGTATTTAGTTGCATGCACAGTTTTTAGTTAAAACTTGGTATCATTATCATTACATATTCATGAGTCAGTTCAGTTATGTATTCCCACATCAGATATGCGTGATCAGCTTATTAGTACTCTCCCTCAACTACTTATGAATCAGTTACGCATGCATCAGCTATGCATGTTCAGTATGATATGTTCAGCTTATCAATCATGTCAGCCATAAAATTATGATCACTCATTCATACTCTAAATTCACATCAGTTGTCTTTCTCTCATCTCAGCCAGACTCATTTGAGGACGAATGTTCCCGAGGGGGAGATATTGTAATAACCCACATTTTTGGACTAAAATGAAAATTCATCATTCTTATGTGTAGACGTTTCAAAAGCCTCGAATCCTATGTAAAATTAGTGTGTTAATAAATTATGTAGTGTGGGAATCAATTTGAGCATTAATTTAGATCATAGAGGTTCCCTAACTTAAGTACAAGTTGAAAGCTTTCCTATCGTTCAAGTTTTAGTGAGCGTCAAAACTTGGGTCAAATTAAATCGGTCATAACTCCATGCATATATTTAATTAGAGGTCCTACTATATATCAAATTAAATCTCTTTGAATTATTTTTCCAAAGATACGAATTTCTCAAAAATTCAACACCCGAGCAAGAAGTTATGACTTTGCAATGTGGAGTACGTCGGCTGACATAAGGTGTGCGATGCACAACCTAAGGTGTGTGATAAGGTATGAGATGAACATCCTAATAAGTGAGGTAAGATGTGTGAATCACACCCTAAGGTGTGCGATAAAGTGTGCGCCGCACATGTGGGTGTCCAGGTGACTTAAAAGTCCATTTTTGGGGCAAAAATAGTCCTTTTTCCATCCCTATATAATGCCTAAACACGGAATTAAGCCCTTATTTCACCAAAACACATTCTTTCTCTCAAAATCCTCTAAAGAACACATTAGGGTTTTTAAATTAGGATTCAAGTTCAACCAATTCTCTCTATCAATCTTCATGTAATTGAGAAATAAGGTATGCGTAGTGTTCATCCACGGATTCCTTTTATCCGTGGAGTTCAAGAATCAATCTTTTATAATGAAATCATGAATGATTTATGGTGATATGGTTTTATTCATGTTGTTGTTTATGGTTTGTGCTATAGAGTGGGAATTTGATGAACTTTCATTAAGATTGTGATCATGTAGTTGGCACCCATGAATTTAGGTGGATTAAGGTGGTGTAAATTTGTGAATACACCTATGCCTTAAAGAGTGCATGTAAGGCATTTGATAAAATGCCTAGAATGATAAAAATCATGTATTATAACTTAGGTGTGAACTATATGATAAATTCATGCTAGTCTATTATGTTCAAAGAGCTCATTTGTCATTGTTGTACAATGTATGTGTTAATGGAATGTACATGATGGTTGGGGAATGGATTCATAGTGTGTCTATATGCCTTCCACGCTATGAACAAGATCATGATTTTGAAGTATCACATGAGTTATCCCCTAATTATTACAATATGAACTAAATGTTATATGTTTGTCATTCCCTTATACTTAAATGGTTTCCATGCCATTGTTATGAATAGTATATGTTGTCTTAATGACCATGATATTAGAATATGAGATTTATCACTTCATTATAAGGATTCTTATTCATGTTAGATATTATGATGACCATGTACTTCATGAAATCCCTCACTCATGTATTATGGATTGTTATTGATGGTCATGTACTCAGTAATCTCAGTGCTCAGTAACCTTAGCAACCTCAGTATTCACAGTTAATCTCAGTAACTTTAGTAGTCTCAACCGGTCCTCATAACTCAGTACATTCCGTCAGTCATGAGAATCCAGTAAACTTAGTTTAGCTCCGCTAAACAATACCACTAGTATCAGTCTAGTTAATCAGTATCAGTTCCGCTTATAAGTTTAGTTTAGTTATTCAGTTCAGCTTAATTATTCAGTTCAGTGTCCTTCATATGGGAGTAGAAGTTAGCACCGAGTAAACCCAAAGATGTGAACTCACCTGCTAGTTTAGGGTGTGATTCTTAGCAGTCATCCTTGTGTTCCTGAACTACATAGCCAGTGTAGGTTGAGACATCTTAACTTGTCAGATTAGGGTTGATGAGGTGTCTTAACCTATCAGTTTAGGGTTCTAACCGTTCTCATTTTAGTACTTTCCATATGAGGGTCACTCACAATTGTCCTTACCAGTGGCGCGGTATTGACACCCCTCCAGTTGGGGTAGAGATTGGCCCTTAACTTAGCTATATACATTATTGGGTCATGTCGGTTAGACAACTACTTCCCACAGTCTCAATTTTAGTCCCAGTCTTAGTAAAAGAACTCAGATAGTTTTTCAGATTTCAGGACTGTTAGATACAGTCAATTCAGAAATAGAACGAAACTCAGATAGTTCCTTCCGATTTATGTACTATCAGATACAGTCAATTGTGCTATCAGTTATATCAGTTCTTAGCACTCATTTTATCAGTCACATCAGTTATCAGAATTCATAATATCAGTATTCAGCTTCAAGACTATTTGGCACAGTTAATCAGACCATTTCTTCATAATCTGAACTGTCAGAAACAATCATTCATTTATTAATAATGTAATATCCGTCTCTCAGTATCCAGTAATATAGTATCATTTCCTCACTTATTAATGATTTACATACTCAGTATTCAATTTTAGGACTGTTAGACACAGTCAATCAAACCAGTTCTTCATAATTTGAACTATCAAAAATTGTCATTCATCTATTCAGTATCTCAGTATCAATACAATCATGTTGTCAGTATTCAAACTCAGTAGTTAGTATCTCCATGAGTTCAGTTACAGTTATGTATGCATGTATGTATTCTCACGTTCATATCAATCAGTATTGTTCATGCATATAACCCTTTGTATTTAGCCTACTTCACTCGTATACTCAGTACATTCAGACGTACCGACGCATTTGTGCTATGGTGCTTTCTCTTATGTTACACCATAGGTTCAGAGGCACGAGCTCCAGATCAGCAGTAGCATTCCAGTGATCTGAGTTTGCAGTGAGTCCTTCTCATTCGAGAACGATATGATTATTTCTTTATTTACTATTTTAGTTCAGTTGCTAGATAGGGTTAGTTGGGGACATGTCTCATCAACTCCTTATTCAGAATGTTTAGAGGCTTTCAAGACTATAGCATGTCAGATAGTTATTGCAGATTTTTTTTTTGGTATTGTTATTCCATTTTCAGACATTGTTCTTATCAGATACTTTATTCAGTTGAACCATATGTCCTATTTTACATTTTTTCTGCATTTTATACGAATATTATGTAGTTTACACATAAATATTAGTCATGGGTTTGTTTGTGGTCGGTCGGGGTCATAAGCACCGTGTAGCATTTCGATTCCGAAAATTGGGATGTTACAAACTTTGTATCAGAGTCTAAGGTTCTATAGAGTCCTAGGAAGTCTGCAAGCCACATCTAGTAGAGTTTTGTACATGCATGTGTTGTGCACCACACTTATGTGCAGGAGGCTATAAGATGTTTTAGGAATAGTTTCCCTTCTTTCATGTCTCTGATCGTGCGATAGCAAGGTTCTCTAAGAAACTCATATAGATTTTCATCATTCTTCACTCATGTTAATTTCACCTTACTTTCAAGGTAATAGAAACAGTAAAGCTTAAGTCCTAAAGATAGGGCTTTCCCAGATAGTATCCCATCAGTTAAGTTATGTTCCAAAGTTGTATGAATCTCATTCATGATCATGACAACTCATTCTCGAACCCAGATTTAGATATTTCATTAGATCCCTTCTCAAAATCCTATGATAGCATATGACCCAGAGTTAGAAGCATTAACCCAGGAGTTCAGTAGTAGACAAGTTGGGATACAATATCCAAATTGAATAGATTATGTATTCATGGAGATAGTTACGCCAGAATAAATTTGTAGGCTTGAACAGTGTGAGTAAGAAATTTAAGTTTATTGACTTAAAATTAAACATGAAGGTGTGAATATGATATTAGTAGTATGTGAGGAAATAGAGGCAGATGATGTGTTTAGTAAGGCGAGCATGTGTTGATCAGAGTGTAAGTTTATGATGATGATTTCAGTGCAGTTCAAACATTAGTTTAGTGTTCACAGACTTATGATGATGGCTTAGAGCTAAGGGAGAGATGATATATCAAGTAACCAAGTCAGGCTATCAGATTCTAGTAGTAGTGTCAGTATGTACAGATAAGTAGATAGGGAAGGCGATTCACAACCCATTCGTATCTCAGCGTAAAGATTCATACTTAAGTCAGCATAGTGCCTATGCATTCTTCATGTCTCAGATTCCATGAATACAACTTATGTTCGCACGCATTCTATAGAATCGTGTACGCTTTCAGTTCCCAGTATAAAGAGTTCAGTTTCAGATCACTCAGTAATATAAATCATGTTCCATGACCTCAGAAATTTCAAAATCAGGTCATGCAGCTCTTGACTTATGAACACATATCATGATCCCTATTATACTCAGTTTCTATGACTCATGCTACGCCCCCACTGATTAGATAAATTCAGACTATTTCATGTATACACTCAGTTCATACCTTTATGGTAAATTCATGTTATTGATATTTTATTCCTCAGGTTTTGGTCATGTGTCAAGTTCAGTCAGTATCCATTCATGTTTCAGGTTCTCCTGATTTGACCCTTCATGAGCTCTCTTTATGAGAATAATGTAGAGTTGAGAAATTGCTTAGATAGGAGAGAGTTAATATTTCATGTTAATGGTAGATTATTGCATACATGTTTTATATGAGGGTGTAGATATGAAGATAGGCTTTAATATCCTATTAGTATGCAAGCAAAGGGCTAGCATGAGGTAGTACTTGGAAATTGAAAAGAAATTCAAAGTGTGAATCAATATTCAGCTCCTTGACTTATGAAAGCCTTCATTATGAGACTATCATAACTCAGTTTCCATCTTAGTTACAGTTTCAGTACTCAACACTCAGTAATTAGTGCTCAGTCTCAGAATTAAGCACTTCAGTATCAGTCAAAACTTTAGTTTCAGTATTCAGTTATCAGGACCCAGCATTTAGTTCCAGTATGGATCCGAGTTATAGTCTTAAGTTATAGTTCTAGCTTCAGATCTGTATTCATCTTAGAAATTTAGTACAGTTTTAGACTTACTCTACCATAGCATACAGTTATCAGCTACTCAGTTATAGGTATTCCAATACCTCAGTCTATGGAATGTTTCCAAATTATGTAATATGCTTGGTCCTACATTATTATAAAATATATATTTCATGAAATCCATGATCAGTTACCTCATGTTACTCAATCAGTCCCTTCTCATATGCAAATACTTTATGGCCTCAGCCCAGCTACTCAGATCAAGTATAATTCAGTCTTGCATACCCAATATATAGTTACCAGTTACTCAGTTAATCAGATAAGTCTGTATGTCTATGCATTCATGCATCACACTTCAGTTTTAGATCTCAGATAATCAGTCATGTTTTCATACCTAGGTACCTAGATCATCGCCTCAACTTCCTCAATATCTCAGCAAGGTCATTCCAGCATCCTTCAAGGGACATTGTGTCCCAAGGGGGAGATACAATATATACCCCAAACTTTCTTGATTTAAACATGTCGTTTTTTTATGAATCTTTCTTGAAGGAATTGTTACTTATGAGCTGACCCTCTAGCTTCAAAACTCAGCAGTAAGCCATGTTCTCAATGGCTTAGTGAATCCATGATACGATACTGTGTCCGTGTCATGCATTACAGACTACATTCAGTTCATGTATTGTGTTCTAGACTCTGTTATGTTCTTATGTTTCCACTCTTTCATATTGAGTAATCAATATCAGAACCATCGGTATTTTTAGTTAATAGTAACAGTCTTCTTTGAGCTTAATCATTCTTATGTTAAGATTTCGGAACCAAACTTGGTATTCAGTTCCATGCTTAGTTTTCAGTTCAAACATGGTATCTTTACCATTACATGTTCATGAGTCAGTTTAGTTATGTATTCCTGCCTCAGATATGCGTGATTGGCTTATCAGTACTCTCTCTTATGTACTTATGAATCAGTTATGCATGCATCAGATATGCATGTTCAGTATGATATGTTCAGCTTATCAATCATATCATCCATGAAATCATGATCAGTCAATCATGCTCTATATTCACATCATTTTTCTTTTCTCTCATCTCAAACAGTCTCATTCGAGGACGAATGTTCCTAAGGGTGAGATATTGTAATACCCCACATTTTGGACTAGAATGAAAATCCATCATTTCTATGCGTAGACGTTTCAAAATCCTTGAATCCTATGTAAATTTAGTTTGTTAATCAATTTTGTAGTGTGGGAATATATTTGAGTATGAATTTAGATCATAGAGGTTCCCTAACTCAAGTACAAGTTGAAAGCTTTCCTATCGTTCAGGTTTTAGTGAGCGTTAAAACTGGAGTCAACTTCAATTGGTCATAAATCATTGTATATATTTAATTAGAGGTCCTACTATATATAAAATAAAAAATATTTGAATTATCTTTCAAATGATACCAATTTCGTCAAAATCCGACACCCGAGCAAGAAGTTATGACTTTGCAAAGTCGAGTATATCGCCTGATATAAGGTGTGCGATGCACAAACTAAGGTGTGCTATAAGGTATGTGACGCACACCCTAATATGTGCGATAATACATGCAACGCACACCCTAAGGTGTGCGATAAAGTGTACGCTGCACATGTGGGTGTCTAGGTGAATTAAAAGTCCATTTTTGGGGTAAAAATAGTCCTTTTTCCACCCCTATATAATGCCCAAACACGGAATTAATCCCTTATTTCACCAAAGTATTTTCTTTCTCTCAAAATCTTCTCAAGAACACATTAGGGTTTTAAAATTACGATTCAAGTTCAAGCAATTCACTCCATCAATCTTCATGTTAGTGAGAAATAAGGTATGCGTAGTGTTCATCCACAGATTCCTTTCATCCGTGGAGTTCAAGAATCAATCTTTGATAACTAAATCATGAATGTTTTGTAGTGATATGGTTGTATTCATGTTTTTGTTTTTGGTTTGGGCTAAAGAGTGGGAATTTGATGAACTTTCATGAGATTGTGATCATTTAGTTGGCACCAATGAATTTGGGTGGATTATGGTGGTGTAAATTTGTGAATATGCCTATAACTTAAAGAGTGCATGTAAGGTGTTTGATAAAATTCCTAGAATGATAAAAATCATGAATTATAACTTAGGGGTGAACTATATGATAAGTTCATGCTAGTCTATTATGTTCAAAGAGCTCACTTGTCATTGTTGTGAAATACATGTGTTAATGGAATGTACATGATGATTGGGGAATGGATTCATAGTGTGTCTATATGCCTTCCATTCTATGAACAAGATCATGATTTTGAAGTATCACATGAGTTATCCCTAAATTGTTACAATATGAACTAAATGTTACATATTTGCCATTCCCTTATGCTTAAATGGTTTCCATACCATTGTTATGAAGAGTATATGTTGTCGGAATGACCATGATGTTAGAATATGAGATTTATGACTTGATTATAAACATTCCTATTCATATTAGATATTATGATGACCGTGTACTTCTTGAAATCCGTCACTCATGCATTATGGATTGTTATTGATGGTCATGTACTCAAGAAAGTCAAGTTGTGTCAGTTTCCTTCGATCGAGTCCTGGGGGTACTTGTACCCATAAAATATAGTTGTGTGCCTAGAGCCATGTGATGTTATCACGATACTCTTAGTCAAGCCATGACCAATAGAATTCAGTCAGTCATATGACTTAGGAAAACTCATTAATCTCAGTAATCTCAGTGCTCAGTAACCTTAACAACCTCAGTATTCACAGTTTAGTTATTCAGTTCAGTTTAGTTTTTCAGTTAAGTGTCCTTCAGATGGGAGTAGAATTTAGCACCAAGTGAACCCAAGGATGCGAACTCACCTACCAGTTTAGGGTGTGATTCTCAGTAGTCATCCTTGTGTTCTAGAACTACGTAGCCAATGTAGGTTGAGACATCTTATCATGTAATATTAGGGTTGATGAGGTGGCTTAACCTGTCATTTGAGTGTTCCCACCATTCTCAATTGAGTACCTGCCAGATGAGGGTCACTCATAACTGTCCTTACCAGTGGCGCGGTATTAACACCCCTCTAGTCGGTGTAGAGATTGGAACCCAACTTACCTATATGCGTTATTGGGGCATGTCATTTAGACAACTACTTTCTATAATCTCAGTTTCAGTCCCAGTCTCAGTAAAAAAACTCAGATAGTTCTTCACATTTTAGGATTGTCAGATACATTCAACTTAGAAATAGAATGAAACTCAGATAGTTCCTTAAAATTTATGGACATTCAAATACAGTCACTTATGCTATCAATTATATCAGTTCTCGGAACTCATGTTATCAATCACATCAGTTATCAGAATTTATAATATCAGTATTCAGCTTCAAGACTGTTAAACACAGTCAATGAGACCAGTTCTTCATAATTTGAACTGTCAAAAATAATCATTCATTTATAAGTAATGCAATACCAGTCTCTCAGTATCCAGTAATAGAGAATCAGTTCCTCACTTATTAGTGATTTACATAGTCAGTATTCAGTTTTAGTACTGTTAGACACAGTCAATCAGACCAGTTCTTCATAATTCAAACTGTCAGAAATAGTCGTTCATCTATTTTGTATCTCAGTATCAGTACACTCATGTTATGAGTATTCCAAAATAGTAGTCAGTATCTCCACGAGTTTAGTTACAGTTACATATTCATTATGTATTCTCACGTTCAAATCAGTTAGTATTGTGCATGCATATAACCATTTGCATTTAGACTACCTCACTCGTATAGTCAGTACATTCAGACATACTGACACATTTGCTCTATGGTGATTTCTTGTATGCTAAACCATAGGTTCAGAGGCACGAGCTCCAGATCAGTAGTAGCATTCCAGTGTTCAGAGTTTGCAGTGAGTCCTTATCATTCGAGTACAATATGATTATTTCTTCATTTACTATTTTATTTTAGTTGCTAGATGGAGTTAGTACAGGACATGTCCTATCAACTCCTTATTAAGACAGTTTAGAGGCTTTCCAGACTATAGCATGTCAGACAATTATTTTTTATTTTTTTTTGGTATTTTTATACTGTTTTCAAACATTGTTCTTATCATATACTTTATTCAGTTGAACCTTATGGCCTATTTTTCTTATTTTTCATATTTTATACGTATATTATGTAGTTTACAGGTACAAATATCAGTCATGGGTTTTTTTGTGGTCCTTTGGGGTTTTGAGCACCGTGTAGTATTCTGATTCAGAAAATTGGGGTGTTACAAACTTTGTATCAGAGCCTAAGGTTCAATAGAGTCCTACGAAGTCTAAAAATCTGGTAGAGTCTTGTACATGCGTGTTTTGTGCACCACACTTATGTGCAGGAGGCTATAAGATGTTTTAGGAATAGTTTCCCTTCTTTCATGTCTCAGATCATGCTATAGCAAGGTTCTCTAAGAAACTCATGTAGATTTTCATCATTCTTCACTCATGTAAATTCCACCTTACTTTCAAGGTAACATAAACAATGAAACATAAGTCCTAAATAAAGGGCTTTCTCAGACAGTATCCCATCAGTTAAGTTATGTTCCAAAGTTGTACGGATCTCATTCATGATCATGAGAACTCATTCTCGAACCCAGATTTAGATATGTCATCAGATCCCTTCTCAAAATCCTATGATAGCATGTGGCCTAGAGTTAGAAGCATGAACCCAGGAGTTTAGCAGTAGAAAATTTGGGATACGATATTCAGATTGAATTGATTATGTATTCATGGGGATAGTTGCGCCAGAATAAATCAGTAGGCTTAAACAATGTAAGTTAGAAATTTAAGTATACTGACTTAAAATTAAGCATAAAGGTGTGAATGTGATATTAGTTGTATGTGAGGAAATAGAGGCAGATGATATGTTTAGTAAGGCGAGCATGTATTGATCAGAGTGTATGTATGTGATGATGATTTCAGTGCAGTTCAAAGATTAGTTTAGTGTTCATAGACTTATGATGATGGCTTAAAGCTAAGGTAGAGATGATAGATCAAGAAACCAAGTCAGACTCTCAGATTCCAGTAGTAGTGCCAGTATGTACAGAAAAATAGTTAGGGAAGGCGATTCCTGACCCATCCTTATCTTAGCGTAAAGCTTCGTATTTAAGTCAGCATAGTGCTTATGCATGCTTCATGTCTAAGATTCCAGGAATACAGTTTATGTTCGCACACATTCCATAGAATCGTGTGCGCTTTCAGTTCCAAGTATAGGGAGTTCAGTTTCAGCTCACTCAGTGTTACAAATCATGTTCCATGAAATCAGAAATTTCAGACTCAAGTCATGCAGCTCATGACTCATGTACACGTATCATGATCCCCAGTATACTCAGTTTCCATGACTCATGCTAAGCCCCTACTAATCAGATAAATTTTGACTATATCATGTATATACTCAGTTCAGACCTTTTTGGTAAATCCATGTTGTTGATATTCTATTCCTCAGGTTTAAGTCATGTGTCAACTTCAGTCAGTATCCATTCATGTTTCATGTTCTCCTGATCTGACCCTTCATGAGCTCTCTTTATGAGAATTGTATAGTATTGAGAAATTTCTTAGATGGAAGAGAGTTAATGTTTCATGTTAAGAGAAGATGATTGCATGAATTTTTTATATGAGGGTGTAGATAGTAATATAGGCTGGAATATCCTATTAGTATGCAAGCAAAGGGCTAGCAAGAGTTAGTACTTAGAAATTGGAAAAAAATTCAGAGAGTGAATGTATATTCAGATCCTTGACTTATGTCATCCTACATTATGCGACTATCATAACTCAGTTCCCATCTCAGTTACATTTTTAGAACTCAACACTTAGTAATTAGTGCTCAGTCTCAGAATTAGGAACTTCAGTATCAGTCAAAACCTCAGTTTAGTATTTAGTTATCGGGACCCAGCATTTAGTTCCAGTATGGATCCTAGTTATAGTGTTAAGTTATAGTGTCAACTTCAGATATGTATTCATCTCAGAAATTTAGTTCAATTTTAGACTTGGCCGACCATAGCACACAGTTATCAGGTACTCAGTTATAGGTATCTCAATACCTCAATCTATTGAATGTTTCCAAATTATGTAATATGCTTGGTCCTACATTTTTAGACAATATAGCTTTCATGAAATCCATGATCAGTTACCTCATGTTACTCATTCAGTCCCTTCTCATATTTATAATACTTTATGGCCTCAGCCCAGCTACGCAGATTAAGTACAATTCAGTCTTGCATACCCAGCATTCAGTTACCAGTTACTCAGTTAATCAAATAAGTCAGTATGTCTATGCATTAATGCATCACACTTCAGTTTCAGATCTCAATTAATCAGTCATGATTTTGTACCTAGGTGCCTTGAGCATCGCCTCAACTTCCTCAATATCTCAGCAAGGTCAGTCCAGCATCCTTCAAGGGACATAGTGTCCCAAGGGGGAGATACATTATAGCCCCCAAACTTCCTTGATTTAAACATGTCATTTTTTTTATGAATCTATCTTGGAGGAAGTATTACTTATGAGCCGACCCTCTAGCTTCAAAACTCAGCAGTAATCCATGTACTCAATGGCTCAGTGTAGCCACGATACAATACTCTGTCCATGTCACACATTACAGACTCATTTCAGTTCATGTATCGTGTTCCAGACTCAGTTATGTTCTTATATTTCTGCTCATGCATATTGAGTAATCAATCTCAGACTCATCGGTATTTTCAGTTCATGGTAGCAGTCTTCTTTGAGCTTACTCATTCTCATGTTCAGATTTCAGTACCAAACTTGGTATTTAGTTCCATGCTCAATTTTCATTTCAAACTTGGTATATTTACCATTAAATGTTCATGAGTCAGTTCAGTTATGTATTCCCGCCTAAGATATGCGTGATCAGCCTATCAGTACTCTCTCTCATGTACTTATGCATCAGATATGCATGTTCAGTATAATATATTTAGCTTATCAATCATGTCAGCCATGAAATCATGATCACTCGTTCATGCTCCATATTTACGACAGTTGTCTTTTATCTTATCACAGCCAGTCTCATTCTAGGATGAATATTCCCAAGGGGGAGATATTGTAATACCCCACATTTTGGACTTGAATGAAAATCCGTCATTCCTATGCATAGACATTTCAAAATCCCTGAATCCTATGTAAATTTAGTGAGTTAATCAATTATGTAGTGTGGGAATATATTTGAGCATGAATTTAGATCATATAGGTTCCCTAACTCAAGTACAAGTTGAAAGCTTTCCTATCGTTCAAGTTTTAGTGAATGTTAAAACTTGGGTCAAATTCAATCGTTCAAAACTCCTTGTATTTATTTAATTAGAGGACCTAATATATATCAAATGAAATATATTTTAATTAGATTTCCAACGATACCAATTTCGCCCGAATCCGACACCTGAGCAAGAAGTTATGACTTTGCAGAGTTGAGTACGTCGCCTGACATAAGGTGTGCGACGCACAAACTAAGGTGTGAGATAAGGTGTGCGATGCACACCCTAATATGTGTGATAGGATATGCAACACACACCGTAAGGTGTATGATAAAGTGTGCGCCGCACATTTGGGTGTCCAGATGACTTAAAAGTTTATTTTTGGGGCAAAAATAGACTTTTTTCCACCCCTATCTATTGCCTAAACACTGAATTAAGCCCTTATTTCACCAAAACAAGTTCTTTCTCTCAAAATCCTTTGAAGAACACATTAGGGTTTTTAAATTGGGATTCAAGTTCAAGCAATTCTCTCCATCAATTTTCTTCAATTGAGAAATAAGGTATGTGTAGTGTTCATCCACAGATTTCTTTCATCCGTGGAGTTCAAAAATCAATCTTTGATAACTAAATCATGAATGTCTTATGGTGATATGGTTGTATTCATGTTGTTGTTTGTGGTTTGTGCTATAGAGTGGCAATTTGATGAACTTTCATGAAGATTGTGATCATGTCATTGGCACCCATGAATTTGGGTGGATTAAGGTGGTGTAAATTTGAGAATACACCTATGCCTTAAAGAGTGCATGTAAGGTATTTGATAAAATGCCTAGAATGTTAAAAATCATGTATTATAACTTAGGGGTGAACTATATTATAAATTCATGCTAGTCTATTATTTGAAAGAGCTCACTTGTCATTGTTGTGCAATATATGTGTTAATGGAATGTACATGATGATTGGGGAATGGATTCATAGTATGTCTATATTCCTTCCATGCTATGAAAAAGATCATGATTTTGAAGTAACACATGAGTTATCCCCAAATTATTACAATATGAACTTAATGTTACGTGTTTGCCTTTCCCTTATGCTTAAATGGTTTCCATGCCATTGTTATGAATAATATATGTTTTCAAAATGACCATGATATAAGAATATGAGGTTTATGACTTGATTATAAGCATTCCTATTCATGTTAGATATTATGATGACCATATACTTCATGTAATCCCTCACTCATGTATAATGGATTGTTATTGATGTTCATGTACTCAAGAAAGTCAAATTTTGTCAGTTTCCTTACATCGAGTCCTGGGGGTACTTGTACCTGAAAAATGTAGCTGTGTGCCTAGATCCATGTCATGTTTTCATGATACTCTTAGTGAATCCATGATCTATAGAATTCAGTCAGTCATGTGACTCAGGAAAACTCAGTAATCTCAGTAATCTCAGTGCTCAGTAACCTCAGCAACCTCAGTATTGACAGTTAATCTCAGTAACTTCAGTACTCTCAACTATTCCTCAGAACTCAGTACATCCCGTCAGTCATCAGAATCCAATAAACTTAGTTTAGCTCCGCTAAATAATACCACTAGTATCAGTCCAGTTAATCAGTATCAGTTCAGTTAATAAGTTCAGTTTAGTTATTCAGTTCAACATGGTTATTCAGTTCAGTGTCCTTCAGATGCGAGTAGAAGTTAGCACCGAGTGAACTCAAGCATGCGAACTCACCTGCCAGTTTAGGGTGTGATTCTCAGCAGTCATCCTTGTGTTCTAGAACTATGTAGCCCGCGTAGGTTGAGACATCTTAACCTGTAATATTATGGTTGATGAGGTGGATTAACCAGTCAGTTTAGGGTTCCCACCATTCTCATTTGAGTACCTGCCAGATGAGGGTCACTCATAACTGTCCTTACCAGTGGTGCGGTATTGACACCCCTCTAGTCGGGGCAGAGATTGGACCCCAACTTACCTATATGCGTTATTAGGGAATGTAGATTAGACAACTACTTCCCACAGTCTCAGTTTTTGTCCCAGTCTCAGTAAAAGAACTCAGAAAGTTCTTCAGATTTTAGGATTTTCAGATACAGTCCACTCAGAAATAAAATGAAACTCAGATAGTTCCTTCAGATTTATGGACTGTCATATACAGTCACTTATGCTATCAGTTATATCACTTCTCAAAACTCATGTTATTAGTCACATTAGTTGTCAGAATTTATGATATCAGTATTCAGCTTGAAGACTTTTAGATACAGTAAATCAGACCTGTTATTCATAATCTGAACTATCAAAAACAATCATTCATTTATCAGTAATGCAATATCAGTCTCTCAATATCAAGTAATACAGTATCAGTTCCTCACTTATTAGTGATTTACATACTCAGTATTTAGTTTCAGTACTGTTAGACACAGTTAGTCAGACCAGTTCTTCAAAATTTAAACTGTCAGAAATAGTTGTTCATCTATTCGTAATCTCAGTATCAGTACACTCATGTTGTCAGTATTCTGACTCAGTAGTCAGTATCTCCATGAGTTCAGTTACAGTTACATATGCATATATGTATTCTCACGTTCATAGCAGTCGGTATTGTTCATGCATATAACCCTATGTATTTAGCCTACCTCACTCGTATACTCAGTATATTCAGACATACTGATGAATTTGCTCTATGGTGCTTTCTCTTATGTTACACCATAGGTTCAGGCACGAGCTCCAGATCAGCAATAGCATTCCAGTATTCAGAGTTTCCAGTCATTCCTTCTCATTCGAGAATGTTATGATTATTGCTTCATTTACTATTTTAGTTCAGTCGCTAGATGGAGTTAGTTGGGGACATGTCCCATCAACTCCTTATTCAGACAGTTTAGAGGCTTTCTAGACTATAGCATGTCAAATAGTTACTTCAGATTATTTTTTTGGTATTGTTATACCGTTTTCAGACATTGTTCTTATAAGATACTTTATTCAGTTGAACCTTATGGCCTATTTTTCATGTTTTTCGCATTTTATACGTATATTATGCAGTTTATAGGTACAAGTATCATTCATGGGTTTTTTGTGGTCCTTCGGGGTCATGATCACCGTGTAGCATTTCGATTCAGAAAATTTAGGTGTTACAAGACATAATCCCAATATCTCTACAAATTTGAATTCTAAAACAAAAATGTTATCGTAGTGTATTGCTTTACTTAATATTAATAAGATTCTATTCAACCACCCCCCCTACACTTTATATTTTGTGTTTTACGTTGTGTACACTTCATGTATCTTTTTAGTAATTTTCACACCCATAATATTTAAAATATAAATCTTGCTTCTTGTGGATTCAACCTCAACGAAAGTTGAGTTATAGACAATGACTGTCATCGATAACTTTAAATGAGATAGGTGAGCATTATCAATGCACATTGGGGACTCGTACCCTCCAACATAAATAGAGGTGTCTTAAGCACCTGATTATATAATAATTTATGGGTGACCCAAAACTCCCTAATTATGAAAAAATAATAAGGGGGACTAGAACCTCCCTGGTCAATTTGATCCCCGCATCAGCAAATACAGTTTGAAGCTCCGAGGTTATCCATATGATGAATATCTTTTATCAACTATAGGTTATCCTAATCCACATGAGCTAGACTCCCCGTAGATATCCTGCTAAGACCATCAACAACCATATTAGCTTTACCATGGTGTTAGTGGAGTCTCATGTCATAGTATTTCAGTAACACAAGCCACCTCCTCTTCCTGAGAAATAACTCCTTCTGAGTGAGTATATATTGCAGACTCTTATGATCAGAACAGATATCTACATGGACACCATATAAATAGTGATGCCAGATAGTCAATGAAAACACCTTGGCGAAGAACTCTAAGTCATCTGTTGGGTAATTCTTCTCATGAACTTTCAAATGCCAAGAAGCATAGACCACCACCCTACCATGTTGCATCAACACACAACCAAGTCCCACACAAGATGAATCACAATAGGAAACAAAACCATTGGTTCGTTCAGGAAGAGTCAAAACTACAGCTGAAGATAATTTATATTTCAGCTTCACAAAACTACCCACACAAGCATTATACCACAAAAACCTTACATATTCTAGGTCAACAAAGTCAGTAGGGCAGCTATAGTCGAGAATCTCTCCATAAATATCCTATAGTAACCTACTAAATCTAAAATGCTCTAAATATTGGTTGGAGTCGTGGGCCTAGGCCACTTCTTAACCACTGTAACATTCTGCGGATACAACATGATCCCTTTAATAGAAATAACATGACCCAGATAAGTAACAACTTGCAACCAAGACTCACACCTCAAAAAAATACAAACAAATTACAGTCGTGGGTCATCGCCATGATCTGCCTCATTCTTGGGATAAACTCGAATATCATCTATAAACATAATGACAAACAAATTCATAAACTGGCATAAGTCCCGATTCATCAAGTCCATGAATCCCGCCTTGTCATTAGTCAAACCAAAAGACATGACTAAGAGCTCATAATAACCATACTGCGTTTGAAAGGCAGTCCTAGGGGTATCCACTTCCCTAATCTTTAACAGATTATAACTGAACCTAAGATCAATCTTAGAGAAATACCTATCACCCTAACTAATGATTCTTTGCTCTTTCCTCTCTTCAATCTCCCAAAAATTATGTAAAATAGTGAAGAAAATACATGGGTAATTTAGGAAAATAAGGGGAATTAGTTCCCTACATATACCGCTAAGGTGACCCAATTATTGCTTAAGCTATCAAATGATCACTAAAGTGATTCCTACATAAATATTTGCCCTTTGCTTAAGCGGTCGAGTATCGCTTTAGCAATTTTTTCTTCAGCGGCAAGACCATTGCTTAAGTGGTTATGTGGGCCAAAAGATGATCACTAAAATGATCCTAGCAAAGAGACTAAAGGTCTGCTTAAGTAGTTGCACTAGATGGTTCCAGGAAACATATATTTCTAAATCCAAAATGGGCACTTATCTGGTGCTTGAGATTCGTTTGAGACCCCGTGTACATAAACTAACTATGCTACCATACCTAATTAAACATTCAGAACTCAATGGAACCATGAACATATTTATCTCAGATTGTTTAAGCTAAAGTGTGTCATGACCAATTTACGATTCATAATAGCACCTACCAATTCTAATATATAGGTAAGAAAATACCATAACTTAGAGCTAACGCAATGTGTGAATCCGATATGAAAGGCCCAACATAGCCAAAATTGAAAAACATCAATTGTAAACATAAGGGTTCTTGATAGAATAAACAATCATACAAGATACCAATCCCAAAACCTGGTAAAGCTCGTACAAGAGCCACTAATAGTATTAAATACAACTCCAAGTCAAGAATAGTCAATACATCTATCTCAAATACTAAAGTCTAAAACTAGAGATAGAAGAAAATTAGGTGACTCAAACTCCAAGATCTCACCCTTTTTCAAAAAATAATTGTCGCATGAGCCAGGATCATAGATAACAACTAATACTTAGATTAGCACAAAAAAGAATAGAAGTGTAGTATGACTACTAAAATATCATTTACTCAGTAGGCATCATCGACCAACTGAGCTAAATCATGATATAAGAATGATAATATGCAAGATTATCATATACTTAGTCATGGTACAAAATCAAACCCGAGTCATCTCAATCATAACTATATTAAGAAGTAGGTAATTCGGAATAATAGTATAACATAAGGCATTAAGACATGCCAATATCATTGTACATAAGAAGCATGAAATATCAGAATCACAATATAACATAAGGAATTAACACATGCCAATATCTCCGTACATAACAAGTATTAAATATAAAAATAACAATATAACATAAGGTATCAAGGCATGCCAATACAGTCGTGCATAAGAAATAAATGATCAGAAATCATAAAACAATACAAGTGCAACCACAAGCGAACACAAGTAAAATGTTGCTTCCCATACACCAACTAGTGCATAAATGAAGAAATCATTAAGGTATCCCATTTCATCGGACAGAATACCCAAGAGAAATATAAGAGGATCAAATCAACAATATATCTAAACTTTCTTGTTATCCATACTTTTCCACACTCTTCTTCAAATGGCCATTTGCCAATATTCATAATCATCATCCCTAATAGTAATTGAATAACATTGGCAAATATACTCATAATCGTAACCATACCATCATATAGGGATCAATATCGTTAATCCACCCTATTTACTCATTATTAGATAGAAAACTCCTAATCCCAAACAATGTACTCACAAGTCATCATAATACCTCTAACTATCATCTATCCACTATTCATCACATAATCACTATTCATGGATCAACGACTAACAACCATTCACTTACTAGCAAATATCTAGCATTTAGTAATATTCACCACTAGTCCATATTCATCAATTGATCAATACTTAATTTTAGGTATCGTACATCCATTAGTAACCATAAATCAAGACCATTATTCATAATTAGTTCACTATTTATCTATCAAATAACATTTTTTACTAACTAGCCTCAATGGTCTACATATCCTCATTTTAACAACTAATCGACATCATAGACTTAGTCATCAATATAAACTAATCATCACTATCACTAACCTACGATCACTAACTACCATAATGAAATAATCATTACTATTATTTTCCAAGAATTCCACTAGTCTCTTTAATCACTAAAGTTCACTAATCTATTAGTCCTTTTAGCCAATTAAGCAATATCGACCACTAAGCATCTTTTATCCTTAAATCAAAACTATACCACTTTATAAAATAACTTATTATAAGACTATAACCAACATGTCTAATGATGTTGGGTGTATTTATGCATTCTAGTTTCACTATTCGGGCTTTTTTAGCATTGTTTTGAGGATGATTCATGTGATATATGGATTGATAATGAGATAAATTCCCATAGAAGTGTTAAAGAAGGTGTTTATGATGTTTAATGTGAGTTCCAAACAAATGTGTACTTAAAATATTCAATTAGAGTTCAACTTGGAAAACTAGTGTTACTACCTTGAGCTAGGTTCTTGTCTAGTTGATTCCAGTGTATTCTATTGTGTTTAAAGTGTTCCTAATGATTTTTATGTTTTATTATGAGTTGAATAAATTGTTATTTATGAGAAAATTTCAATTTGAATGAGTCTACAGCTATAACAATAAGTGAAGATCAATGCAAACTAGCTATATTTAGCTTTTGATTTGATTCGTCGTTATGGGTGTTGTGTTGTATTTCTCTCAAAATTCGTTTAGTGTGATGATGTATGAGTCTTTTGAAGCTTAATATGATGATATTTTTATGTTAAAAAAGCTTGGAATTGATGAAAAAGACGCCATAAGACAATGGATCAAGAGGGGAGACTCAACACTTAACCAAATTTTGGAGAGCAAATTCAAGTAGCTCTAGGAGATATTGAGGCACCGCCACAACTGGACCGGGGCTATATTCAGGGAACACCCCACCCACTTCTAGGATCAACATCTGAATCTTTTCTTATCCAACACAAAAAATGCTTGTTCCTATACTATAAATACATGTTGTATCATGTTTTTACACATCTTTTAGGATATTTTTGAGAGCAAAGGGATGCTACAACTTCTTCATTAGGTTGTTTTATTTTTATTTAGTTCATTCATGTTTTTAGTCGTTAATTACTTTTTTGTGTTTACTATTATGACTATGCATAGCTAAACGCCCTTTTTCGGGGTTGAAGCCAATAACATGATTATTATTGTTATGGATTAAGTTTGTTTGCTTTTGTAATCAATATTGGTTGTTTGATTATTATTTTTTTAACTATTTTAATTATTTTCGACCCTTAGAATACATCCATTGTCCACCTTGTGAACTCAGGAGAGTGAATAGGGCGATAGAATATGGGAATAAGTATAGTATGGTTCTTTGTTCTTTATAAAATAAGAAACTTGAATTAGTATCTAGGACATGGATGTACTTAGATACCTTACTTAATTCATATGTATGATGATATTTGTTAAGAACTTAAATTAACTATTACATCCCTGTTCAACGATGTAGTTGTAAGGTTTAACATAGGTAAAGGATTAGAGGTTGGGAAACCACAATCGTGCAATTAACCCTACGAATCAACAAGCATGGTAAGAAAGTTAATGAATTAAATCCAATACCATAATATGATTGTTCAGAGTGCTTCAAAAGTGGGTTTTCTCCTATTGATTGTCTCAAGACCTTTACTTTTTTCACTATTTACTTTAAGTGCAATTACAATTTTGAAGTTCTTTATTTTTTCACTCTCGCATCAAGTGAATCTACATTGTGAACTAAAATCAAATCGTTGCCAAATCTAGTCTCTGTGGGATTGATAACTCGGCTTTATTAAAGGTCTCTACTTGGTAGAACACATACACTTACATGTGCGCTATCACGTTTTTGGCACCGTTGCCTGGGACTTGTATTTTGGAAATTATTTATTTTAGTTTTACTTTTAGATTTATTTGGTGTTTTTACGCTTGGTCTTTGTTTTTTATTGTAGGAAATAGGTTTTTAAAGTGGTAAGCCGGCATGGGATAAGGAGTTGGTTGAACCAAGCTTTGAAATCGAGCAACTTTACCATCAACGAAGGATAGAAGAAATCCTTCTCCCATAAATTCCTAAAATCCAAGAAGACCAGGAAAATTCTATGCAAATGGCTAAGCAACAACAAGTAGCGAGCAGGACTATTTGGGAAGTGGCAGTCCGACTTTCGACAAATTCAACTTCCCCCATTCAAAGAACGACTTTTGGGAGAAATTTTGAGCTTAAGAACAACATGGTGCAACTATTGATTAGCAGTGGATTATTTGCAGGGCTTTCACACGAGGATCCACAGGTTCACTTGCAGAATTTCATTGAGCTCACGACAACATTTATTCCGACAGGTATAAATGCTAATTATGTGAGGCTCACACTCTTACCTAATTCACTCATTGGGGAAGCTAAAAAGTTGTTGAATATAGAGCCGGCCAATTCAATCACATCATGGGATGAATTATCTACAAAGTTCCTCATCGGATTCTTTCCATCAGGTAAGACAGCGAGACTTCACACTCATTTAGTAAGCTTTAAATAGAAGCCTAATAAAAATTTATTTCATGCTTGGGGATGCTTCAAGGCCCTTCTCCGGGATTGTCCACACCACCAATAGTCGAATGAGGTATTGGCTCATACTTTTTTAGAAGCTTTTGATCACAATACAAAGATATTGCTATATTCATCCATAGGTAGTCAAGACCTGGTGTTGACTTATAATAAGTTGTACACATTGTTGAATCATTTGGACCAAGGAAATCCTGAGTGGCATTCAGATTCCAAAAGTGGAACAAAAAGAGTTGCAGGTGTACTAAAGGTGGACCAATTCACAACCCTATTAGCAGAGGTGTTTTCACTAAAGAATTTGATCAATACTTAGTTCCACAGTATGAAATTAGAAGCTCCATAGCCTATCGCAGCTGTCAATGTAGTTCAATAAATTAGTGGTTGGTGTGAGGTATGTAGAAATCGTGGCCATTCTACGGACATGTGTGCTTCAAATCCAGAATCAGTGATGTATGTAGGCAATGCTCAAAAGATAAATAATAGTAACGCTTACAACATAAAGTGGAAGACTTATCCATAAAATGCTCTATAACCACCAGACTAACCAAATCAGTCAAGCAGCAATATGGAGAAGATGATGAAACATATCTTAGTTAATAAAATAGAGTTTGTTGTAGACTTACAAAAATTTCAACCTGCCACAAGAAGTCTAGAGTTACACATAGGGAAAAATTAGCAAGAAGTAAGTACTAGGCCACAAGGTGGGTTGCCAGCTGACACAAAAAATCCAAAGCAAGTCATGGCAATCACCTTGAGAAGTAGTAAAGAACATCAAAGAGACCCTCCAAAGGTAACAAAGGAGGTAGATGATGATGTGGTTACCCAACAGGTAAAATAAAAAGATGTTGAATTAGAAGTGAAGAAAACACTACCATTACCTTTTCCTCAGAGGCAAATTAATGTGAACGATGGTGCAATATTTAAGAAGTTCTTTCATACATTCAGAGAGCTTCACATTAACTTAGCTTTGTTATATGTTTTGTAGAGTATGCCCAAGTACACAAAGTACTTGAGGCATGTAGTGGCTTAAAGGGTGAAATTACAGGATGTGAGAGCTATACCACTCACTGAAGAGTGTAGCGCAGTGATGACAAAGAAAATTCCCAATAAATAAATATACTAGGGGAAGTTTGCCATCCTAATCCATGTTTGGAGTAAAGCAATCCATACTTTGAGTGATTTAGGGGCAAACATCAACATGATGTCCCTATCTCTATTGAAAACATTAGGATTGGGAGAGCCAAGATCGACCAACGTGGTGTTGCAGTTGGCAGATGGGTCATTCACACATCCAAATGGAATAATTGAGGATGTCGTCATAAATGTTTGTAAATTTATTATACCTTTTGACTTTATTGTTCTTGATTTTGAGAGGGATGAATAGGTGCCAATCATCTTGGGGCATCCATTTTTAGCAATCGAAGGAGCGTATATTAATGTAAGAGAAGGCATACTCAAAGTGAGGGCAAAGGATAAGGAGGTTGTGTTTGATGTATACAAAGCACCCACAATTACGTCCAAAGTTAAAAATTTGTGTATGATTAATGTTATTGAAGGGGACAAGTTTGGGGTGGATAGTCTACAAAAGACCTCTTAAAACTACCTGATTTATTAGACTAAGACTCTATCTCCTAGGCCTGACATAATGGAAGTTGATGAGCCTAAAAAGGCTAAAGTTGAGAAACCTACTGCTCTTGAGAATTCACACTCAAAAGGGGTGAAAATGAAAAGAAGATGGACTCCAAGTGTGAGGAAAAATATGAAGAAATATGGTTGAGTTGAGTTGGGCTGTGCTGCGACACTAAATCAGGCGCTGCTTGGTAGGAAACCCAAATTAATTAGTTTTTTTTTTATTCAGTTTTTAGTTTTTATTTCACGTAATTTTTTTTTTTTGTTGAGTCACAGGTTAATGGGAAGTCCGAGTTCCATAAACTTGAGCTAAGAAGCATGGAAAAAACTAAGTGTGGAGTCCTATGGACCTCCTTTATGCAAAAATATGCAACTGGCTAGGCCTAGAGGCCACAGAGAGTATTTCTATCTCTTACCTTTACAATTCACTTTGGGGATAAATTAGATTTTTAAGTTTGGGGTGGGGAAATTCCCAAATTTTAGATTAATTTAAAAAAAATTGTGTAAGATATTCATGTTGGTGCTATTTTTTATTACATGATGCATGTAGATTTGTTTGTAAAAGCATGTTGATTGGCTGAATTGCTATTTTTGAGACTTTTAGGCTCATGTTTATGACTCATGTACTTGTGGCTTAATTTTGAATTCATGCTAATATTTCGTTGGGAGTCTATCAAGGTCCTATTGAGTTAAGCATGTGCAATGTGTGTTGTGAGGTATTTTTCTATTCCTTGTTGTATGTGATGTCTAGAACTTTCCCAGTATGTGTGTAAAACTCTCTTGTTGTGAGGGCACATGTTTGATGAATATTGGTGATTTGTATGATATCTTTGATTGAATGATATGCATGATTTTGCCAACTTAGTGAGTTAATTCTTGAGTCTAGGATGTTTTGGAGTAGTGTTCATAAGCTTTCAATTGTGTTTCTAACATGCTTAGTATAGTAACTTGCATTCTGTGTAGTCATGTAGTACTAGCTTGAATATATTGCATGTACTAGAAGTGTAGAACCTCTAGCTCATGAGGTTTCTAGTAAAGACTTTTTTGAGGACGAATAAGGTTTTAAGTATGGGGTGGTGATGTTGGGTGTATTTATGCATTCTATCATTACTATTCTAGCCTTTTTAGCCTTGTTTTAAGGATGATTCATGTTATATATGGTTTGATATTTAGATAAATGTTCATAGAAGTTTTAAATCATATGTTTATGATGTTTAAAGTAAGTTCCAAACAAGTTTGTACTAAAAAGGTTCATTTAGAGTTCAACTTGGAAAACTAGTTTTACTAGCTTGAGCTAGGTGCTTGTATAGATGATTCTGGTGGATTGTATTGTGTTTAAAGTGTTCCTAATGATTTACATATGTTATTATATGTGGAATAACTTGTTATTAATGAGAAATTATAAATTGAATGAGTCTACAGCCGGAACAACAAGTGAATGATTAATGCTAACTAGCTATGTTTAGCTTTTATTTTGATTCGTCGTTATGGGTGGTGTTGTGTTTATCTCTTAATTAGTTTGGTATAATAATTTAGGTGGCTTTTGGAGCTGAATATTCTGATATTTTTATGTTAAAGAAGCTTGAAATTCAAGGGAAATACACCACAAGACAAGGGATCAAGAGGAGAAACTCAACACTTAACCAAATTTCGGAGAGCAAATTCCAGTAACTCTGGGCGATATTGAGGCGCCGCCCCACCTGGACTGGGGCTATAGTAAGGGTGCCTCCCCACCCACTTCCAAGTTCAACATCTGAAGCTTTTATTGTCCAACATGGAAAGGGCTTGTTCCTATACTATAAATACATGTTGTATCACGTTCTTACAAATCTTTTAGCATATTTTGGTGAGCAAAGGGCTACTACAACTTCTTCATTAGGTTGTTTTATTTTTATTTAGTTCATTCATATTTTTAGTTATTAATTACTATTTTGTGATTATGATTATGATAATGCATGGCTAAACGCCCTTTTCCGGGGTTGAAGCCAAGAACATGATTATTATTGCTATGGATTGAGTGTGTTTGCTTTACTTATAAATATTGGTTGTTTGATTATTATTGTTTTAACTATTTTAAGGATTCGCGACCCTTAGAATACACCCATTGTCAACCTTGTGTACTCGGGAAAGGGAATAGGATGATAGACTATGGGAATAAGCAGAGTATGGGTCTTTGTTCTTTATAAAATTAGAAACTTTAATTAGTATTTAGGATAGGGATGTACTTAGATACCTTACTTGATTAATAAGTAGGATGGTATTTGTTAAAAACCTAAGTGAACTATTACATTCCCTCTCAACGATGTAGTTGTAAGGTTCAACTAAGGTAGAGGATTAGAGGTTGGGAAACCATAATTGTGCAATTAACCCTAAGAATCAACAGCCACGATAAGCAAGATAACGAATGAAATCCAATAGCATAGTATGATTATTCATAGTGGTTCAACCGTGTGTTTTCTCCAATTTATTGTCTCAAGACCTTTACTTTCCGCAGTATTTACTTTAGGTGTAATTACAATTTTTAAGTTCTTTATTTGGTCACTCTCGTATTTAGTGAATCTAAATTGTGATCTGAAATCAAATCTTTGCCAAATGTAGTCTCTGTGGAATCGATAACTCGGCTTTCTTGGAGGACAATATATTACTTGGTAGACCACGTAAACTTGCATGTGCTCTTGGGCGCTGTCATCTAATATCTTCAATATAACCAACTAAACAAAAGAATAAATAAAAATATAATTGACATTCATAGGGCTAGCCAAACTTGAACCTGCAGATGTACATATAGAAATATCAATAGTCATGCTCCGGCCTTGCCAAGCAACATTATAAAATCATAGTATCCGCTGGCATTGCCAGTTATCAATGTAAAATCACGATATCCTCCGAACGCATTGGGGCTCATCATATCATCACAAGATAATCCTTCCACACTAGGTATCATCATATAATCACAATATCATCCGGCCGCACTGGGTATATTCATATCATCCGACCTTGCTAGGTATCATCATAACATCATCATATTTTCCGACCTTGTCGGGTATCCTCATAAAATCATCATTTTCTCTGGCATTGTTGGGTTTCATAGTAACATTACAATACTTAAATTTGTACCGTTTATAAAGAACAATCCCCACAAGGGTAAAAGTAAATAACAAGCCCCGTGAGGGCTAAAGAAAATGACAATCCCCATGAGGGCTAGAGTAAAAGAACATAAATAAAAATGAAGAAGAACATAACTCCATAATCCAACATTCATCATTAATGTCACATTATCATTGGATTTATAATTATATGTAACAAGAATAACATTAACTATTGCCGGCATCTTCCTCGGAACATATATCTTTAATATCAAAAACTTTCCACTGTCCCATAATTGAGAGGTAGGTATACAGATATGTATAAGAAGTGGCAGGAGCATTAGCATAAGTAATCATAAAAGGAAGTATCATAAATTAAAGCATAATATTTAAAATATAATTAAATAGAGTAAATAAGTGCGCCTTCTAGCACCATTAACATCATCATCTTCAATATCAACAATAAGGAAGATTTCTAAAATGATTATTAGCGTAATAGTTAAGCATGATCATAAAAAGGGAAATAGCATAGTTAACGTCCCAAACACTATCCTAATCAGTGGTTTATCCAAGATTACAATCAAGGGCTTATCCTTACATAATGTATAATCTAGTTGTTTTACACAATGAGCATAACTATAAGTGATATCATGAATAATGGCCCATTTGTAGTTTATTCATTCACCTACTATTGGCCTAAATATAATTCATAACTAGTATGAGAAATTGATAGATCTTGAATAATCTATAGCTTGTTCATAGAATGGTCCAAATTTTATTTATGGATTAGTCCATATTATATCCAAGGGCTCACTTTATAGCATATTCGTTAGCCTAAATGATAACCATATATAATAACATAATTAATAGATCAACATAAGCTTTAACAAAGTAAGCGTGAAAAGGCATAACCATAATGTCATTCCTCATAACCAAAAAGTACTAAGAGTCATCAATATTTCCTCAAAGGGGCACACTCTAGTAAATTACTAAACGCAATGGTTAAACGGAACTATTCATAAGTCTTGCTTAAATGTGGGTCAAAAAGACCACATCAAAATCCCCAATTTCATTCTAATTCAATTTCTATGCTGGACTAGGCTATGGTATCTAAATTAACACTTAGATGTACAACAAGGTACCGTAAGTCCTAAGGTAAATATTCTACTCAAGCACCTTTACTATGTCTAATGGAACTAAGGCAATCTTCACTTGTATTTGCAACTAAGGCGAACTTACTATATGTATGAGCAACTAGAGAATTTCACATAATATTTAGTGTTCTAAGGCATTTTCGTTCTAAACATGAGTAATGTACTCTATTCCACCTAAGTCAAATAGAAACAAGTCATGTTTTTCAATTCTACTATTCACATAACCTAAATATTCCAACTAACCTAAGTCTTTCATGTCATCAATCCATTTCATAAAACCTATCCCAAACAAATAAGATATCATAGTTATATCAAAACATACCTCAATCTAACAAGGAGTAAGTCTGGCCTACCTCTAATCTGAAGAATGCTCAAGAATTAGCTAAACCTTTACCTTTCCCTTCCAAGAAGCTTTTTCAAGTTGCCAAGCAATCAAAAACACAATCTACACATAATTACAAAAACATCGACACCCATATTGCACCATTGGGCTTCATGTCCAAAAATGACACAAAAAACCCCAAGTTGGTCCTATTTACGGATAACACATTTTAGAGATCAACCCACTATTCATACACTATTAAGGAATCATAAACCTCAAGAAATAGGTGAAAACCAAGCTAATTTGTGCTAAAATTATGCACTTAAGCTATTTGGGGATCTTGTCAAATAATCAAGAAATTCAAGCTTAACATGAAGGATTCATACCTTAAATCCCTTGTTAATAACAAATATATATGCTATTCAAGTTTCCTACTAACACCTAAGACTCAATTTAAGGTTGGCACACCATTATAGGGCTCCTTGGTCTCAAAGATGAGTGGAAATGTTCAAAATTTTGGCCTAAAAGGCCTTTTTATTGCCATACCAGGCCCTCAGCTATGCCTATCACCAAATAGGGATGGTAATCACACAATGGTTACCGCGGGTACTCACATGGAGATCACGATGCCCTTTGTGCTATCACGCCTACCTCAGCACCATTAACTTGGGAAATTTCTATGTTTTCCAACGACGCCTCATTTTTTACTCAAAATATGATTTATGAAAATGAATTATGTAACTACAAAAATTAGACATTTCGAACGCGATAGCAAAGCTTTATTTTCCATCAATGTTTATTTTGACCAAATATGGGTCCCACACCAGTCTTCTGATTTTTCAACTTTTTGACCAATAGGTCAAAATGAGATTGGATTTGATGGGACCCAAATCAAAGGTCTACCCAGTCTAAAATATATAATCTAGAGATGCTGGAATAGTCAGAATAGGCATGCGAGATCGTTTTACTAATATTTTCCCAGTTGTCCATTTGGAACCCACAAAGACATTTAAACAGGTAATTAGCTCTAAAAAATAAATGAACTACTCCATAACCAAACTATCATTTCAAGAAAATGATAAATGACATGGGGTAGAAATGGAATGGCTCTAACAACAAACATAAGAAGGAACATGTAAAATCACCCATAGTGTCATTACAACATCTATTATTAAGGAACTTTTGTCCTCAAAAGTTAATAATTAGGATGTACCCAAAGTCTAGAACAAGTGAGCATACTGGGATCGTATCTTACTTTCAATCTCCCAAGTGGGCTACTCCATTAGTCGATGCTTCCATTGAACCATATCAATGGGAATTTCTCTAGCGTTCAATCGACTGACATCACTAGAAATATGAGAATAGGCTCCTCGACAAAGGTGGAATGATCATTAAACTGGATGGAGTCCCAACAAAGGAAATGAGAAGGATCAAGAATAAATCACCACAAAATAATGACATGGAAACAGGAATTAACAACAACTAAAACTAGAGGTAAATCTACTCATATGCTACCTTAACAACTGAGCATAGAATCTCAAAGGGTCCAACATATCTCATACTTGGCTACCTTTCCTACTGAACCTTATCACCCCCATCATGGGTGATACACGAAGGAATATATAATTACTAACTCCAAATCTCAAGACACAAAGCTGAAAATCTTTATACGTCATCTGCCTACTCTGAGCCGCTTTCAGTCTATCCTAAATCACCCTGACTCTATCCAATAACTCCTAAAGTATATCCATAACACGGATGCCTAACCGTGGATGTATCAATCCATCCAATCGAAGAACAATATCTCCTAACAAACAAAGCCTCAAATTAATCTCAAAATACAAGGCTGCACCCTAAAGCTGGTCAAACAAATCATTAATGCAAGGCATTGAATAATGGTTTTTCACCGTCACCTTACTGAGATGCCTATTATAAAGACATATACGCAAAGAGCCATACTTTTTATTCACAAACAATATAGAGGCTCCCCAAGGGGAAACACTCTGTCTAATAAAACCCTTACAAAGAAGATTTTGAAATTGAGAATGTAGCTCCTTAGATCAATAGATGCCGAGCGAGAAGGTTCCATATAAAAAGGTCGGGTGTCAGGCTTGAGGTCCAAAGCAAACTCAATCTCTAAGGTAGGGAGAATACAAGGTAGGCCAGTAATGAACACGTCAGGAAACTCATAAGTAATAAGAACAAAGTATAGTGGTTGTATCTCAACACTAGAATCACAAACATTGGTGGGATAAGACTCGCAAACCTAGAGATAAGTCTCCTAGCACGATCATAAGATATAATCCCCATTGGCTTACAACGAATCGTTTTCTTCCAATCAACTCGAGGTATGATGGGTATGGCAAAGGTATCAATCTTGGAGAAATAATACTTTACCGCATGACAGTTGTATAATCAGTCCATGCCAGAATCACATCAAAATCCTGAAAACATAGAATAATAAAATCGACATAAGTGTCAACATCACTGTTAGTCACAACACATGATCAAAATACTCAATCCACTAGTAACGAATCACCCATGGGAGTAGATACAGGCAATGGAATAGATAGTAAATTAGTAAAAAACTCCAACTATGGTGCATAATATGTAGATATATGTAATACCCCGCATGTTTCTAAGCTAGGAAGTCAATAAGTTTTCCTACGTATGAAACCTCCTATCTTGTGAGTAGAATTGTAGTGCATGACTTACAATTAATTACCTAGTGATAGGATAGCTTGTGATGTCTTAATCATGCTCATATGAGTTGCTTAGAGTGATGCAAGCTAAGAGTTTTTGAATCTATCAAGTTTTAGTGTGTGATTTTGTAAGGGTCATATTTGAACGAGTATAACACGATGTTAATGTGGTATTTTGTCTTATTTAGACCCTTTAAATTATAGAGAATCAAATTATCTTTCCAACGATACCCATTTCGCCTTAATCCAATACCCGAGTGAAAAGTTATGCCCATTTTCGTGAGAGACAGTAAGGATAGGCGATTGGTTAGGCGCCGCCCAACCAAACTTAGGCGATTGGTTCGGCGCCGCACAACCTAGCTTGTGAAATTACTTGGGCGCCACCTAAGTCAGTTCCAAGTGCCAAAAACACTCCGTTTTGAGTTATTTTGAGGGTAATTAAGTCTTTTAACACTCCTTACACGTCCCTAAACTTAACCGTATGAAATATATAGATTTTTAACATATTTCAACCCTATTATCATCTCAAAGCTCATCATCCAATAGCACTAAAAGATAAAAACAACTAGGGTTACATAATTAAGTTTGAAGATCCGATTTCAAGGAAATTCCTCCGTTAATCATCAAGAATCTTCCTTCTAAGATATGCGTGAGTTGATTAATAGACTCCTTTCATCCATGAAGCTCAAGAACCGTATTATAAATTATGTATTATGATGTTTATGTTATTGGTGGTTGATGTTCATGCGGTTGGAGTTTGATGATTCCTAAGATGAGATCTTTGTATGTTTTGTGTGAGGATATGGTGCTATTTAATGTATAAATATATGAAGTTGGTGGTTGAATATTTTTAATCTTGATGAATCCACTTATACCTAAGATGTGCATGTAAGGTGTTTGTAAAAATACCTAATGGAATAGAAATCATGCTTTTATGACATAATAAGTCCTAAATGACTATTCCATTTTCTAAGTTTATGTTCAACGTGATCCCCATGCTATTGTCTTGAGTTGAAGATGTTGTATGAGATTCTCATGATATTGCAGTGATATGGAATGACCATGTTATTGAAGTCATGCAAGTATATACATGTTGTGTGCATTCCCGATCATGTGATAGTTTGTTGAGAATCATTCTTATTATGAAATCCTTACTTATGATATTGTGAATTGTGGACTCTACTCTTATGATCAAGTCAGTCATGTGTGTCAGTTTCTTTCCATCGAGTCCTGGGGGTACCTGTACCCAAAAACTAAAGCTGTGTGCCTAGAGCCATGTCATGTTTCATGATATCCAAACTCAAGCTATGATTCCATAGACTTCAGTCAGTCATGTGACTTAGGAAAACCTCATGATCTCAGTCAGTTGTCAGATATCAGTAATATTCCTCCAGTCAATAGAATTCAGTAAGATTAAGTCATGTATAGTCAGTTATTCATGTCCAGTCCATCCAGATGGGAATAGAGGTTAGCACCGAGTGAACCCAAGGATGGGAACTCACCCGCCAGTTCAGGGTGTGATTCTTAGTAGTCATCCTTGTGTTCCAGAACTACGTAACCAGCGTAGGTTGAGACATCTTAACCTGTCAGATTAGGGTTGATAAGGTAGTTTAACCTATAAGTTTAGGGTTCCCACTGTTCTCATTGAGTACCTGCCAGATAAGAGTCACTCACAAGCTGTCCTTACCTATGGCAAGATATTGACACCCCTCCAGTCAGGGCAGAGATTGGACCCCAGCTTAGCCATAACGGCATACATGGGGAATTTTGGTTAAACACTACCACCCACATTTTCAGTATTAGTCTCAGTAAAAGAACTCAGGGCGTTCTTCAGATTTTAGTACCTAAAAGGACTGTCAGATACAGTCGTCCATGTTATGAGTTTGCAGTATCAGTTATGACAGTTATCAGTAAACCATGTATTATCTTATAGGTCATGCTATCACGTATTCATGGTCCCAGTTTCTATATATGTGTGTTTGCACTCCCACGTTCATATTAGTCAGTCAGTGTTGTTCATGTATGAAACCCTTTATGTTCAGCCTACCTTTCTCGTATACTCAGTACTCCAGTTGTACTGATGCATTTGTGTTATGGTGCTTTCTTTTCTTGTTACACCATAGGTTTTGAGACACGAGCTCCAGCCCAGCAGTAGCGGTGGCATTCCAGTCGCAGAGACACAGTGAGTCCTCATTGATTCGGGGACAATATGATTTGATAGATTTATTTATTTCTTCAGTTCAATTTTACGCAGTTAGTTGGAGACATGTTCCTTCAACTCCTTATTCAGATAGTTTAGAGGCTTTCATATTTATGTTAAGATTTACGTTCAGACTTAGCCTTCAGATTGAGTTGTTTTGGGTATTTTCACCCATATGGTTTTAATTATTTTAACCTTATGGCCTTACAGTTTTACGTATTCCGCATTATTATATCATAATTTGTAGTATACAAGTACAAATATTAGTCATGGGTTAGTTTGTGGTTCCTTGGGGTCATGAGAATCGTGTAGCATTTCGGTTCAGCAAATTGGGGCGTTAAAAACTTGGTATCAGAGCCTAAGGTTTAATAGAGTCCTAGGAAGTCTGAATGCCGCATCTAGTAGAATCTTGTACATGGGTGTGTTGCACGCCATATTTATGTACAGGAGGCTATAAGATGTTTTAGGAAAAGTCCCCTTTCTTCAGTATTCATGTCATGCTAGTGAGAATAATCACAAGTTAAACTCTCAGTCTAATCCATTCTTCTCTTATTTCAGACCATAGCCTTAAAGAGAAGAAACCAGCCAGCTCCTCAACCCGAAGATCCTTTGGGCGAACATGTTTCCCATGCGGAGTTTAGAGCCGCATTTACCATACTTGCTCAGTCCATGGCTGTACAGAATGAATGGCCACCGGTCATTCCGGCCAATCCATTTGCCAATCCCAAAGCATCTAGGGTTTAGGACTTCACCCGGATGAACCCTCCATCTTTCCATGGGTCTAAGTCTGATGAGGACCCTCAGGAATTCATTGACCAATTCCAGAAGGTCATTGACATCATGGGTGTTACTTCTATTGAGAGTGCCGAGTTAGCCTCCTACCAGTTATAGGATGTTGCTCATGATTGGTACAAATAGTGGAAGTCTGAGAGGTTAGATGATGCAGGCCTTATCGAGTGGGATAAATTTGTCACGGCCTTCTTAGACAGATTCTTTCCCCCAAAACTGAGAGAAGCCAAAGTTCTTGAGTTCATCAACCTCAGGTATTGGAATATGACGGTTAGGGAGTATTATCTCAGATTTACTCACTAGCCAGGTATGCTCCTCATGTGGTTGCAGACAATAGGGCTAAGATGAGCAAGTTTGTGTCAGGGGTCAATGATAGCGTGGTAAATGAGTGTAGGTCTATGATGCTGATCGATGATATGACCTTGGCCAGACTCTTGACACATGCCCAGCAAGTAGAAGAGCAGAAGTTTAAGACTAGGGAGAGGAAGAACAAGAGAGCAAGGTCACGTAACTTCAACTTTGCTCACCCCAAATTAGATGGAGGAAACAGTTCACAGTTTCGCTCTAAGTCAGCCGTTCCAGCCCCTTCTTTTGTCAGCGCTCCAGTGCCGAAGTTCAGAGATGGCAACAGAGATAAAGCGCCAGGCTCTAAATCTCAGGGCAGTGTTAACAGTGCCCGAATGAATCCCCTTTGTCAGACTTGTTGTAAGAACCACAAGGGAATTTGCATAGCCGGTAGTGATGTCTATTTTGGTTGTGGCAATCTAGGCCAAAGGATTAGGGAGTATCCGCAGTCAAGTCTTCAGGGTCAGCAAAATCATTCTGCAGCTCAGTCCGATCGCTTGAACCAGCAGGGTGCCATTTCCAGTTCTACCAGTGGGCAACGCCCAAACAAACTCTATGCTCTTCAGTCCCAACAGGATCAGGAAAATTCTCCTGATGTCGTTACTGGTACGTTACAGATTTTCCATGTTCATGTTTATGCTTTGCCAGACCCAGGTGCATCCTTATCTTTTGTTATTCCATACATAGCAGGCAATTTTGGAATCAGTCCCAAAATTCTAGCAAAGCCCTTTTCAGTCTCTATCTCAGGAGGTAAAACCATCATAGCCCGGCGGGTATACAGGAACTGTCCGATTATGATATCTCAGAAATCCACATCAGCAGATTTAGTTGAGTTAGAGATGACTGATTTTGATGTAATTCTCAGCATTGATTGGCTTCATTCCTGCTATGCCACAGTCGACTGCAGAAATAGGATAGTTCAATTTCAGTTCCTGAATAAGCCTGGCCTAGAGTGGAAGGGTAGCATTTCAGCGTTCAGGGATCAACTTATTTCCTACCTTCGGGCAAGGAAAATGATTTCTAAGAGGTGTGTGTATCATCTCGTGCATATTAAAGATTCCATTTCTGAATCTCCCAATCTCGAAATAGTCCTTGTTGTTAATGAATACTCAGATGTTTTTCCCGAAGATCTTCCAGGCATTCCTCCCACAAGGGAAATAGACTTCGACATAGACCTTCTTCCGGATACTCAACCTATTTCTATTCAACAATACAGAATGGCACCAGCAGAACTCAAGGAAATGAAAGATCAGTTGAAGGATCTCTTAGATAAGGAATTCATCAGACACAGTGTTTCCCTATGGGGTGCGCCAGTATTATTCGTGCGCAAGAAAGACGGTTCTCTCAGGATGTGTATTGATTATCGTTAACTCAACAAGGTCACGGTCAAGAATAGATATCCTCTTCCACGGATTGACGATCTATTCGACCAACTTAAGGGTGCTAGTTACTTCTCCAAGATAGACCTCAGATAAGGCTATCATCAACTCAGAGTTAGAGAATGTGACATTCTGAAGACAGCTTTTCGTACTCGGTATGGTCACTTTGAATTTTTAGTCATGTCACTTGGTTTTACCAATGCCCCTACAGCTTTCATGGATTTGATGAACCGTGTGTTCAAGCAGCACTTAGACATGTTTGTCATAGTCTTTATAGATGATATTCTGGTCTATTATCGCACAGAGCGTGATCATACAGACTATCTCAGGATTGTTCTTCAGACTCTCAGGGATCACCAGTTATTCGCTAAGTTCAGCAAGTGCAAATTTTGTCTAAGATCAGTAGCATTCCTTGGCCATATTGTTTCCGGTGATAGAATTAAAGAAGATCCTCAGAAAACTGAGGCAGTAAGAAACTGGCCCAGACCCATATCTCCATCAGATATCAGAAGTTTCTTGGGTTTGGCTGGCTATTACAGGCAGTTTGTTGAGGGATTTTCCGTTATTGCATCTTCCATGTCCAGATTGACTCAGAAGAAGATTAAATTTTAGTGGTCAGATTCATGCGAGATGAGCTTTCAAGAGTTGAAGACTAGACTTACCTCAGCTCCAGTTCTAGGTATTCCAGATGGTTCAGATGGTTTTGTAGTCTATTGTGATACATCCAGAGTGGGTTTAGGTTGTGTCCTCATGCAGCATGGTAGGGTCATAGCCTACGCCTCCAGAGAGTTAAAGCCACATGAGAAGAATTATCCTACTCATGATCTTTAGTTAGCAGTGGTAGTTTTTTCCTTGAAGATTTGGAGGCATTATATCTAGGGAGTTCATGTAAATGTCTTCACATACCATAAAATCCTCCAGTATGTATTTTCCCAGAAAGATCTCAATCTTTGTCAGAGAAGGTGGTTAGAGTTCTTGAAGAATTATGACATGAGTATTCTTTATCATCCGGGGAAGGCCAATGTTGTGGCCGACGCTCTCAGTAGACTCTCCATGGGTAGTATTTCTCATGTTAAGGGTAGCAAGAAAAATATGGCTCAGGAGATCTATTAGCTTGCTAGACTAGGCGTTCGCTTAGTCGATTCTTTAGAGGTATCCTAGCCTTGTCAATATCAAACAGTCAGTTCAGAATCAAAAATTCGAGGTTTTCTCCTAAGGGGGAGATAGTGTTCTTCGTTGTTAAGGTCGTCTATGTGTTCCAGGTGTAGATGAATTAAGGCAGCGAATTCTTGCAGAAGCGCATGGTGCGTGATACTCTATTCTTCTAGGGGCCACTAAGATGTACCGCGACATATGGGAGATCTATTGGTGGAGTGGGATGAAGAGAGATATTGTAAAGTTTTTGGCTAAGTGCTCTACATGTCAGCTAGTTAAGATAGAGCATCAAAAACCTAGTCGTTCCATGCAAGAGTTCACCATTCCTACTTGGAAGTGGGAAGAAGTGAACATGTACTTCGTGACGGGTTTCCCTATAACTCGTCATCAGCATGATTCAGTCTGGGTCATTATAGATAGAATGACCAAGTCAGCTCATTTCCTTCCTGTTCGTACTACTTATTCCGTCGAGGATTATGCCAAACTCTATATTAGGGAGTTAGTCAGGTTACACGGTGTTCCACTATCTATCATCTCAGACAGAGGTACCCAGTTCACCTCTCAGTTTTGGAAAGCATTCCAAAAGGGTCTCGGTACCCAAGTCCATCTTAGCACAACGTTTCATCCTCAGACAGATGGTCAAGTAGAGAGGACCATTCATACTCTTGAAGATATGCTAAGGGCGTGTGCAATTGACTTCAAGGAAAGTTGGGATGACCATTTGCCTTTAATTGTGTTTGCATACAACAATATCTATCATTCTAGTATTCAAATGGCTCCATTCGAAGCTCTCTACGGTAGGAGATATAGATCTACGATTGGTTGGTTCGAAGTTAGTGAGGCCTCGGTCATAGGTCCTGACTTAGTATTCGATGCTTTAGAGAAAGTTCAGTTGATCAGAGAGAGACTCCGAGATGCTCATAGACGACAGAAGTCCTATGCAGATGTTCATAGAAAGGATCTCGAGTTTGAGGTCAATGACTATGTCTATCTTAAGATCTCTCCCATGAAGGGAGTAAAAAGGTTCGGCAAGAAAGGGAAACTTAGTCCCCGGTATATCGGTCCCTTCAGAATTCTCTGTCACTTCAGCAAGGTAGCTTATGAGCTTTAGTTGCCTTCAGATCTAGCCTCAGTCCATCTAGTCTTTCATGTCTCTCTTCTCAAGAAGTGCATAGGTGACCCAGCAGTTGTTTTCCCTATTCAGAGCATCGACATTCAGAACAGCCTCTCTTATGAAGATATTCCTGTCAAAATCTTAGATTATCAGACTCGTAGATTGAGGAACAAAGAATTCCCTCTAGTCAAGGTTCTTTAGCGAAATCAGTCTCATGAGGGAGCTACTTGGGAAGTAGAAGCAAATATACGTACCAAGTATCCTTACCTCTTCCCAGCCAATTCAGATCAATGTAACAGTTCTTCTTAAGCTTATTTAGTTTCATGTTCATGTTTCCAGTATAAACTTGGTACCTATTAACCGTTGCATACTCAGTCATGCATTCATGTACCAGTTGTCCGTGAATCAGATATGCACGAGTTCAGTATGTTTAGCATGTCAGTCATGAGATCAAGTTTCAATTCTTCATGTTCAGTTCAGGTTTTGTTGTCTTTTATCCCTTCTTAGTAAATTCTTATTCGAGGACGAATGTTCCTAAGGGGGAGATATTATAATACCCCCCATGTTTCTAAGCTAGGAAGTTAATAAGTTTTCCTATGTATGAAACCTCCTATCCTGTGAGTAGCATTTTAGTGCATGACTTACAATGAATACCCTAGAGATAGTATATCTTGCGATGTCTTAAGCATGATCATATGAGTCGCTTAGAGTGATGCAAGTTAAGAATTTTTGAATCCATCAAGTTTTAGTGTTCGATTTTGTAAGGGTCATATTTGAACAAGTATAACTCGATTTTATTGTGGTATTTTTGCTTATTTAGACCCACCAAATTATAGATAATCGAATTAGCTTTCCAACGATACCAATTTCGTCTTAATCCAATACCCGAGCAAAAAGTTATGCCTATTTTCGTGAGAGACAGTAAGGATAGGCGATTGGTTAGGCGCCGCCCAACCAAACTTAGGCGATAGGTTAGGCGCCGCCCAACCTAGCTTGTGCAATTACTTGGGCGCCATCTAAGTCAGTTCCAAGTTCCAAAAACACTCCATTTTGAGTTATTTTGAGGGTAATTAAGTCTTTTAGCACTCCTTACACGTCCCTAAACTTAACCCTACAAAATATATAGCTTCTAAACATATTACAAACCTATTATCATCTCAAAGCTCATCATACAAGAGAACTAAAAGAGAAAAACAACTAGGGTTGCATAATTAAGCTTGAAGATCCGATTTCAAGGAAATTCCTCCATCTATCATCAAGAATCTTCCTTCTAAGGTATGCGTGAGTTGATTCATGGACTTCTTTCGTCCCTGAAGATCAAGAAACATCTTCTAAATTATGTATTATGATGTTAATGTTGTTGGTGGTTGATGTTCATGTGGTTGGAGTTTGATGATGCCTAAGATGGGATCTTTATATGTTTTGTGTGAGGATATGGTGTTATTTAATGTATAAATATGTGAAGTTGGTGGTTGAATATTTGTAATCTTGATGAATACACCTATACCTAAGATGTGCATGTAAGGTATTTGTGAAAATACCTAAGGGAATAGAAATCATGCTTTTATGACATAATAAGTCCTAAATGACTATTCCATGTTCTAAGTTTATGTTCAACGTGATCCCCATGCTATTGTCTTGAGTTGAAGATGTTGTATGAGATGCTCATGATATTGTTGTGATATGGAATGACCATGTTATTGAAGTTATGTAAGTATATACATGTTGTGTGTATTCCCGATCATGTGATAGTTTGTTGAGAAACATTCTTATTATGAAATCCTTGCTTATGATATTGTGAATTGTGGACTCTACTCTTATGATCAAGTCAGTCATGTGTGTCAGTTTCCTTCCATCGAGTCCTAGGGGTACTTGTACCTTAAAACTATAGTTGTGTGCCTAGAGCTATTTCATGTTTCACAATATCCGAACTCAAGCTATGATTCCATAGACTTCAGTTAGTCATGTGACTCAGGAAAACCTCATGATCTCAGTCAGTTGTCAGATATTAGTAACATTCCACCAGTCAACGGAATTCAGTAAGATTAAGTTATGTATATTTAGTTATTCATGTCCAGTCCCTCCAGATGGGAGTAGAGGTTAGCACCGAGTGAACCCAAGGATGGGAACTCACCCGCCAGTTCAGGGTGTGATTCTTATTAGTCATCCTTATGTTCCAGAACTACGTAGCCAGCGTAGGTTGAGACATCTTAACCTATCAGGTTAGGGTTGATGAGGTGGTTTAACCTGTCAGTTTAGGGTTCCCACCATTCTCATTGAGTACCTGCCAAATAAGGGTCACTCACAAACTGTTCTTACCCGTGGCACGGTATTGACACCCCTCCAGTCGGGGCAGAGATTGGACCCTAGCTTAGACATAACAGCATACATGGGGCATGTCATTTAAACACTACCTCCCACAGTTTCAGTATCAGTCTCAGTAAAAGAACTCAGGGCGTTCTTCAGATTTCAGTATATACATGACTGTCAGATATAGTCGTCCATGTTATCAGTTTACAGTATCAGTCATGACAGTTCTCAGTGAACCATGTATTAGCTTATAGGTCATGCTATCATGTATTCACTGTCCCAGTTTCTATATATGTGTGTTTGTACTCCTACGTTCATATTAGTCAGTCAGTGTTATGCAGCCTACCTTCCTCGTATACGCAGTGCTCCAGTTGTACTTACGCATTTGCGCTATGGTGCTTTCTTTTCATGTTACACCATAGGTTCCGAGACACGAGATCCAGCCCAGCAGTAGCGGTAGCATTCCAGTCCCAGAGACACAGTGAGTCCTCATTGATTCGATGACAATATGATTTGATACATTTATTTATTTCTTCAGTTCAGTTTTACGGAGTTAGTTGGAGACATGTTCCTTCAAATCCTTATTCAGATAGTTTAGAGGCTTTCAGATTTATGTTCTGATTTACGTTCAGACTTAGCCTTCAGATTTAGTTGTTTTGGGTATTTTTACCCACATAGTTTTATTCAGTTGAACCTTATGGCCTTACAGTTTTATGTATTCCAATTATTATGACATAATTTTTACTATACAATTACAGATATTAGTCATGCGTTAGATTGTGGTCTCTCAGGGTCATGAGCACCGTGTAGAGTTCCGGTTCAGCAAATCAGAGCGTTACAATATATAAGAATTAGTGGATCCTAGATAAAACAAAGAAAGGGCCTACTAGTGGCGCATTAAGATCGTACTTGTAACGAAACTATTCATAGTCTAAGCCTCGGGTATAGTAGGTACTGCATAGAACTAACCACGCTTACCACCTAGATTTTCACATATTTGACCTCCTATCCTTCCTGTCTGATTACTTCATTGGGTACCATAGAAACCACACTTACGACTATTAGCTAGGTGCTTGTATAGTTGATTCTGGAGGATTCTATTGTGTTTAAAGTGTTCCTAATGATTTTTTGTGTTATTATGAGTGGAATAACTTTTTTTTAAAAAGAAAAGTTCAATTTGAATGAGTCTACAGGTGGAACAATAAGTTAAATATTAATACTTACTAGCTATGATTAGCTTTTGTTTTCATTCATCGTTATGGGTGTTGTGTTGTTTTTCATTCTTAATTCATTTGGTGTGATGATGTAGGAGGATTTTGGAGCTGAATATGATGATATTTTTATATTAAAGAAGCTTGGAATTCATGGGAAAGACGCCACAAGACAAGGGATCAAGAGGGGAGACTCAATGCTTAACCATATTTTGGAGAGAAAATTCAAGTAGCTCTGGGCGATATTGAGGAGCCGCCCCACCTAGAATAGGGGTATAGTAAGGTCACCTCCCCACCCACTTCTAGGATAAACATCTGAAGCTTTTCTTGTTCAACATGGAATGGGCTCGTTCCTATACTAAAAATACATGTTGTATCACGGTTTTACACATCTTTTAGCATATTTATGAATGCAAAGGGATGCTACAACTTCTTCAATAGGTTGTTTTAGTTTTGTTTAGTTCATTTATATTTTTTGTCGTTAATTATTATTTTATGATTACAATTATGACTATGCATGGATAAACGCCCTTTTCCAGGGTTGAAGAAAGAATATTATTATTATTGCTAAGGAATAAGTTTGTTTGCTTTGCTTATCAATATTGGTTCTTGGTTCTTGTGAACTAGGGAGAGGGAATAGGGGGATAGAATATAGGAATAAGCAGAGTATGGTTCTTGGTTCTTTATAAAATAAGAAACTTGAATTAGTATCTAGGACAGGGATGAACTTAGATACCTTACCTGAACCATATGTAGGATGATATTTGTTAAGAACTTAAATGAACTATTACATCCCCGCTCAACTATGTAGTTGTAAGGTTTAATTTAGGTAAAGGATTAGATGTTGGAATCCATTACCGTGCAATTAACCCTACAAATAAACAACCACGATAAGCAAGTTAACGAATGAAATCCAATAGCATAATATGATTGTTCAGAGTATTTCAACCATGGGTTTTCTCCTATTGATTTTCTCAAGACCTTTACTTTTCGCACTATTTACTTTACATGCAATTACAATTTCCAAGTTCTTTATTTGGTCACTCTTGCATCAAGTGAATCTAAATTGTAAACTGAAATAAAATCGTTGCCAAATCTAGTCTCTGTGGGATCGATAACTCGGCTTTCTTTAAGGCCACTATAGTATTTGGTAGACCACATACACTTGCGTGTGCGCTTGGGCGCTCTCATATAATATCAACAATATAACCAACTACATAATAGAATATAAAATAGTGTAGTTTTCATTCATAGGGCTAGACGGACTTGATCCTGCAGATATATATATAGGAACATCAATAGTCATCCTCCGACCTTGCAAAGCATCATTATAAAATCATAGTATCCTCTGACATTGCCAATTATCAAGCTAAAATCATGATATCCTTCGACCATATTGGGTATCATCATATCATCACAACATAATACTGCCATAATGGGTATCATCATATCATTACAATATCATCCGACCGCACCTGGTATGGTCATATAAACCGTCCTTGCTAGATATTATCAAAACATCATCATATCCTTGGACCTTTTCGGTATCCTAATTACATCATCATTTTCTCTGGCCTTGCTGGTAGAATTTTTAAAGAACAAACTCCACAAGGGAAAAAGTAAATGACAAGCCCCACGAGGGCTAAAGAAAATGACATGCCCCATGAGGGCTAAAGTAAAAGCGAAGAAGAACATAACTCCATAATCCAACATTAATCATTAATGTCACTTAATTAATGGCTTTATAATTATATGAAACATGAATAACATAAACTATTGTCAGCATTTTCCTAGGAACTTATATCTTTAATGCCAACAACTTTCCTCTATCCCATACCAGAGTGGTGGGGATATAGATATGTATAAGAAGTGGCAAGAGAATTATCATAAGTAATCATTTAAGGAATAATCATGAATCAAAACATAATATATATTATATAATTACATACAGTAAATAAGTGAGCCTTCTAGCACCATTAACATTATCATCTCCATTATCGACAATAAGGAAGATTTTCAACATGATTATTAGCATAATTATTAAGCATGATCATAACAAGGGAAATAGCATAATTAACGTCCCAAACACTAGCCTAATCAATGGTTTATTCAAGATTAAATCTAGGGCTTATCCTTACATAAAGTATAATCTAGTCGTTTTAGACCATGAGCATAACCATAAGTGATATCATGAATAATGGTCCATTAGTAGTATATTCATTCGCCTACTATTGGCCTAAATATAATTCATAACTAGTATGAGAAATTTCTAGAGCATGACATAATCTATAGCTTGTTGATACAATGGTCAAAACTTCATTTCTGGATTAGTCCATATTATATCCAAGGGCTCACTTTATAGCATATTCGTTAGCCCAAATAATAATCAGTTATAATAACATAATTAATAGATCGACATAAACTTTAACAAAGTAAGCGTGCGAAGGCATAACCACATTGTCATTCCTCATAACCAAAAAGTACTAAGACTCATCAATATTGCCTCAAAGGGGCACACTCTTGTAAATTACTAAGCGCAATGGTTCAAGGGAACTATCCATAAGTCTAGCCTCAATGTGGATCAAAAATACCACATCTAAAACCCTGATTTCATTCTAATTCAATTTCTACACTGTACATGGCTATGGTATCTAAATCAATACTTAGATTTAAAATAAGGTACCATAAGTCCTAAGGTAGATATTCTACTCAAGCACCTTTACTATGTCAAATGTAACTAAGGACACCTTCACTAGTATTGATAACTAAGGTCAACTTACTCTATGTATGAGAAGCTAGAGAATTTCACATAATATTGAGTGTTCCAAGGTATTTTCGTGCTAAACAGGAGTAATGAATCTATTCCACCTAAGTAAAATGGAAACAAGTCATGTTTTTCAATTCTACGATTCACGTTACCTAAATGGTCCAACTAAACCAAGTGTTGTATGTAATTAATCCTATTCATAATACCCATCCCAATAAAATAGGATATAATGGTTATATCAAAACATACACTCTATCTAACAAGGAGTAAGCCTGGACAACCTCTAATCTGAAGAATGCTCAAGAATTTTCTAAACCTTCGCCTTTCCCTTTTGAGAAGATTTTTCAAGGTGCCAAGCTATCAAAAACACAATCTTCACATAATTACAAAAACATTGACACCCATATTTCACCATTGTGGTTCATGTCTAAAAATGACACAAAAAACCCCAAGTGGGTTGTACATACGGATAACACATTTTAGAGATCATCCCACTATTCATACACCATTAGGGAATCATAACGCTCAAGAAATAGTTTAAAACCAAGCTAATTTGGGCTAAAATCATGCACTTAAGTTATTTGGGGGTATTGTCTACTAATCAAGAACTTCAAGATTAACATAAAGGATTCATACCTGAAGTCCATTGTTAATATAAAAGATATATGTTATTCAAGCTTCCTACTAACACCTAAGACTAAATTTAAGGTTGGCACACCATTATAGCGCTCCATGGTCGCAAAGATGAGTGGAAATGCTCAAATTTTTTTACTAAAGGGCATTTTTATAATCATAACAGGCCCTCAGCTATGGCTATCGCTAAACAGGGATGGTTATCGCACAATGGCGATCGCAGTCACTCACATGGCGATCGCCATTCCCTTTGTACGATCATACCCACCTCAGCACCATCAACTTGGGAAATTTCCATGTTTTCCAACGACGCCTCAGGTTTCATTCGAAATCTAATTTATGAAAATGAATTATGTAACCACAAAAAGTAGATTTTTCATACGCGATAGCAAAGCTTTATTATCCATCAATGTGTATTTCGACCAAATGTGGGTCCCATACTAAGTCTTGAAATTTTTCAACTTTTAGACCAATAGGTTGAAATGAGATTGGGTGTGGTGGGACCCAAATCAAAGGTCTACCTTGCAAAAAATAGATATTCTAGAGCTGCCAGAATAGTCGGAATAAGAATTCGAGAACGTTTTACTAATGTTTTCCACCGATGTCCATTTGGAACCCGAAAAGACATTTAAATAAGTTATAATTTTCTCTAAAAAGAAATAAATTGTCCGATAAAGAAACTATCAGTTAAAGAAAGTGATAATTGACTTGCGGTAGCAATGGAATGACTGTAACAAACAACATAAGTGGGAACAAGAAAAATGACCTAGAGTGTTATTACAAAATCCACTAGTAAGGAACTTTTGTCGTCAAAAGTTAATAATTAGGATATACCCTAAGCCTCGAACAGTTTAGGATATTGGGCTCACATCTCACTTTCAATATCCCAAATGGGCTCCTCCATTAGGCGGTACTTCCACTGAACCATGACAACGGGAATTTTTCTAGCGCGCAACCATCTAACATCATTAGCAAATATGAGCATAGGCTCCTCGACAAAGGTCGAATGATCATCAAACTAGATTGAGTCCCAAAAATGCACATGAGAAGGATCAAGAATAAATCACCGGAAATAATAACATGGAAATAGGAATGAACAATAGCAAAAACTGGAGGTAAAGCTACTTATACGCTACCTTACCAACTGAGCATAGAATCTCAAAGGGTCAAACATATATCATACTTAGCTACCTTTCCTCCCGAACCTTATCACACCCGTCATGGGTGATACATGAAGGAATACATAATCACTAACTCCAAATCTCATGGCACAATGCTAAAAATCTGCATACATTGTCTTCCTACTCTAAGCCACTTTCAGTCTGTCCTAAATCACCCTGAATCTATCAAATAACTCGTAAAGTCTATCGGTAACACGGAGGTATAACCTAGGATGTATCAACCCATCCAATCGGAGAACAATATCACCTAACATACAAAGCCTTAAATAAATCTTAAAATACAAGGCTTCACCCTAAAGTTGGTAAAAGAAATCATGGATGCGAGGCATAGAATAACAGTGTTTTACAATCACCTTACTAAGATACCTATAATAAATACACATAAATAGAGAGACATACTTTTTATTCATGAACAATATAGAGGCTCCCCAAGGGGACACATTCTGTCTAATAAAACCCTTACAAAGAAGACTCTGAAACTGATAATTTATCTTCTTAAGATCGATAGATGCCGAGAGATAAGGTGCCATAGAAAAAGGTCGGGTGTCAGGCTCGAGGTACAAAGCAAATTCAATCTCTCAGGCTAGGGAATACTTGGTAGGTCAGTAGAAAACACATCAGGAAACTAATAAATAATAAGAACAAAGTAAAGCGGTGGACACTCAACACTAGAATCACAAACATAAGTGAGATATGACTTGCAACCCTAAGAGATAAGTCTCATAGCACGATCATAAGATATAATCCCTATTGGCTTGCAATTAATCTCTTTCTGCCACGCGACTCGGGGTATACTGGGCATGGAAAAGGTATTAATCTTGGTGAAACAATCCTTTACTGCATGATATTGGGATAATCAGTCCATGCCAGAATCACATTAAAATCCATAAAACATAGAATAATTAAATTGACATAAGTGTCAACATCACTGATAGTTACAACACATGATCAAAATACTCAATCACTATTAATGAATCACCCACGGGAGTAGATACATGCATGGCATAGATAGTAAATTAGTAGACAACTCCAACTATGGTGCATAAAAAGTAGATATACAAGAATTAGTGAAACCCAAATAAAACAAAGAAAGGGGCTACTAGCGGCACATTAATATCGCACTTGTAACAAAAATATTCATAGTCTAAGCCTCGGGTCTAGCAGGTACTGCTTACAACTAACCATGCTTCCCACCTAGTTGGTCAGCTAATCAACCTCGTATCCTTCCTATCTGATTACTTTCTTGAGTACCTTAGAAACCACAATTACGACCATGAGAACCATCTCTAACTTAGGAATGAACTACTTTAAAAGAGGAACACTCTAAGATGAACAAACCGTCACCCCATGACTGGGGAACTCCCATAAATAGTAACCAGGAAGTCCACGAGAAAAATAGAAAACATGAGTATAACTAGAACCGACAGGTCTGGCTGACCCTAAATAACTACCACGTCTAGACATACAACAAAAGAACCCCCAAAAGACTAACCACTTCCCTAACTAGTGCGATCTCTATCACTAAACTAACTTTTGTTAGTAATTTGTAGGGATGCTTGAACAAGTAGACTCGGCTGACTCTGTGGCTAAAATGATAGACGGATAGGATGCCTACTCTGAGAAGACATGTGAATGAAAAGCCTCGAGCCTCTAATAAACCTGCGAATAATCCCTTACCCAGTGTCCAAAATAGAAGTTTAATGTCTATCCAATCGTGAAAATAAGCCTCATACTAAACAACTATTGTGGAGTTCTATTAAAATCTTTGGAACTGATCTCTCAACCGATCACTAAGATTGTGTGTCATATACTTCTCCAAGAAAATCTCAGAGAATTGTGTCCACGATAAAAGAGAAGATCCAGCTGATCTACAATCTAGAAAATCTCCAATAAATAAAGAGAAGACAAGTCTAATTGAAATATTTTGTAATCAACACCACGAGTATCAACAAAGCCTAAACCACATAGCCTAACCTCTCAAGCAGTCAGGAACTCACGTCCATCATCTCCTGGGGAACCATAAAATATTGGTAGAGCAAAACTCAAAAAATTTCCCAACATCTTCTGATCCTCAGTAGGTATCACAGGCTGGGGAAACCACTGGCTGGGCGACTACCATTTGAGAAAATATCAATGCTAGAGGAATCTCAACTTGGGGAGCCATAACTATAGACTGTTCCCCTACCTCAGTAACACTCTGGCCCATAACGTATGCACCACCAGAAAACACACCAACAATTATAACAAATAACTGAAACAATGCATCTCTGAGAACTACTGAAGAAATGATCATTAGTGTTGCTTGGGCTTATGCCTAGCCCACCACTTATTGTGGAAGAAGAATCTCTTGCTCATATGTAGAAATGGGGTTTGGGAAGGTGGATTGTCCTGACCTATTGCAGGGAACACATCTCTAGGCTTTCCTCGACCTCTAAGTCGTCCACGTTCAATAACAGGAGTAGGATCCTTATGCTTGGTCTAGGGACTCTTTTCTCCTGTAGCGATAGCACATGGTCTGGCCTTCTGTGGAGGTGTAAGGTCAAAGAAATATTTTACAAACAGACTAGACTCTAGGCATGATATGAATGAAAGAAGTGAAGAGCTCATAGAATGTCCTATAGCCTCCAAATGATTAAAAGTAGAGGTCAACGTTCCGATCTGCATGATTCTACTAGACACTTGCTCTTGTAGCAGCAATACCGATGAAACCTATCTCTGATAACAATTTGTCATGATCTAATTTACAATTCATGATGGCATCTACCAATTCCCATCAGTAGGTAAGTCAATACCATAACCCAGAGCTAACGCAATGGGTTAATCTGATAAGAAATGGCTAACATAGGTGAAATGTAAGAACATTAATTGTAAACATAATGGTTCTATATAGAATAAAAAATCATACAAGATACCAATCCCAAAACCTGATAGAGCTAGTACAAGAGCAACTAATAGTATTAAATACAACTCTAAGTCTAGAATAGTCAATATATCTGTCTCGAATACCAAAGACTGAATACTAGAGATAGAAGGAAATTTGGTGACTCAAACTCCAAGAGCTCAAACTATTATCAAAACTCACCTTCCAAATGAAGCATGATTAATGGTCATAGCTAATCCTTTGATCTGCTCAAAAAAGGTATAGAAGTGTAGTATGAGTACCAAAAACATGGGTACTAAGTAGGCATCATTGGCTAACAGAGTTAAATCATGCTATAAGAATGATAAAATGCAAGAAAATCATATACTCAGTAAAGGTACAGAATCGAACCAGTGTCATCTCCATCATCACTATATATAATAAGTAAGAAATTTAGAATAACAATAAAACATAAGGCATTAACACATGTCAATATCGCTATACATAAAGAACATGAAATATAAGAACTACAATATACCAAAAGTCATTAACATGTGCCAATATTGTCGTACATAACAAGTATTAAATAGGTATCAAAGCATGTCAATACCGTCATACATAAGAATTAAACAATTTGAAATCATAAAACAACACAAGTGCAACCACAAGTTAGCACAAGTACAAAGTTGGGACCCATACACCAACTAGTGAATAAAGTAACGAACTCATCACGGAGTATCAACCCATCAAAAAGTACAACCACGAAAATTATAAAAGGATCAAATAAACAATATATCCAAACAGACTCGTTATCCATAGTTTTCCACATATTTTATCAAATGGCTATTTGCCAATATTTAAAATCATCATCCATAATCGTAATTGAATAAAATATACCAATAGACTTATAACCATAACCATACCATCATATAGGCATCTATCTCATTAATAGACCCTATACACACATTATTAGCTAGCCAATGCTTAAAACCAAACCATTTATTCACTATCCATCATAATACCTTTAATTATTATTTATCAACTATTCATCACATAGTAACTATTCATGGGTCAATGACTAACCACAATTCACTAACTAGCAAATGTCTAGCATTTATCTATGATTCACCACTAGGCTATATTCATCAATTAATCAATACTCAATTTTAGCCATCATACTTCCACTAGTTACAATTTATCAATAATCGTTAATCACAATAAATTCACTATTCATCTATCAAATAACATCTTTTATTAACTAGCCTCATTTGTCTACAAACCCTCGTTTTAACAACTGATCAAAATTATAGACTTCATCATCAATAGCAACTAATCATCATAGTCACTAAACCATTATCACTAACAACAATAATGAAATAATCTTCACTATTAATAACCAACAATGCCACTTGGCCTTTTCATCACTAAGGTTCACTAATCAATTAGTCATTATTAGCAACTTAAGCAATATCCACCACTAAGCATCTTTTACCCTTAGATCACAACTATACCACTTTATACCTTAACTCTTTAGAAGACTATAACTGATATCTCTAATATCATTATTACACCCAACTACACAAGAGCATAAATAAATATATAATTTTCATACATCGGGCTAACTAGTCTAGAACTAGTAGATGTACAAGTGGGCACATCAGTAATCATTCTCCATCCTTACCGAGCATCAGCATTACATCATAGTATCCTCCGGCCTTGTCATGTATCAATGTAACATAATGATATCCTCCAGCTGTGTCGCGTATTATCACGATATCTTTCGACCGCACTGGGTACCATCATATCATTACTATATCATAAGGCCACACCGGGTATGTTCATATTATTGTCATATCATCTAGCCTTGTCGGGTATCATCATATAATCATCACATCCTCCGACCTTGTCGGGTATCATAATAACATCATCATATCCTCTGGCCTTTCCGGGTATTATCATAACATTAAAATACGTTAATTAATATCATTAATTAAGAACAATCCCCACAATAATGTTAGTAAATGACAATCCTGATGTGGGCAAAAGTAAATGACAAGCCCTATGAAGGTTAGGTAAATGACAAGATGAATAAAGGCTAAAGTAAATGAATATAAATATGAGAGAAGAAGAATATACCTCCATAATCCAACGTTCATTGTCAATGTCACTATATCAATAGATTTTTATGTATATGTTATATGAATAACATAAACTGTCATTGGGTATTTCACCAAAACTTATATCTTGAATACCAATATCTTTCCTCTGTCCCATACTGAAGAGGTGGGTTTATAGATATGTATATGAAGTGGCAAAACATTAGAATAAGTAATCATATAAGGAAGTATCATAAATCCAAGCATAACATAAAGAATATCATTACATACTGTGTTTAAGCATGCCTTCTTTAATCATTAACATCATCGTCTCTACTATCAACAATAAGAAACAAATCAACATAATTATTACCATAGTTATTAAGCATGATCATAACAAGGTCAATAGAATAGTTAACGGCCCAAACACAAGCCTAATCAATGGCTTATTCAAGAGTATAATTAAGGGCTAATCCTTACATAATCTATAATCTAGTCATTTATACCATTAGCATAACCATAAGCGATATCATAAATGATGGCCTATTAGTAGTATATTCATTCGCCTACTATTGGCTTAAATTTAATTCTTCACTAGTATGTGAAATAGCTAAAGCATGGCATAATCTATAGCATATTCATAGCATGGTCAAAACATTATTTTTTGCTTTGGCCATATTATAGCCAAGGCTCAGTCAATAGCATTTTCGTTAGAAAAATTGATAATTAATTACAATAACATAACTAATAGCTCCACATAAGCTTTAGCTAATCAGAACATAAAAAGGCATAACCACTTTTGCATTATTCTCAACGCCATTCATCATAGCCAACAAGTACTAAGAGTCATCAATATTGCCTCAAAAGGGCACTCTCTAGTCAATTACTAAGCGTAATGGTTCAAGTGAACTATCCATAATTCTTGACTTAAGGTGTGTTAACAATCCCACATGTAAATACCAAAATTCATTCTAAGTAAACTTCAACCCAAACTAGGCTATGGAATCTAAATAAGCTCTGAGATGTATAGCAAGCCACCATACGCCTTAAGGTAGATATTCTACTCAAGCCCCTTTACTAAGTCCAATGGAATAAGGCAACTTTCACTAATAATAGAAACTAAGACTAACTTATTCTAAGTATGAGAAACTAGATTATTTTTCCTAATATTGAGTATTCTATGGCATTCTCATGCTAAATATTCGTAATGATGTCTATTACACCTAAGTCCAAGGGAAACAAGTCAATCTTTTCAATTCTAAGATTCACATAGTCTAAATGGTCCAACTAAACCATATTTTACATTACATTAATCCAATACTTAAAACCCATCCCAATCTAACAAGATATCACAATTATATCAAATCATAGCTAAGTCCAACATGGAGTAAGCCTAGACTACCTCAAATTCGAAAAATTCTCAACAATCCGCTAAAACTTCGCCTTTCCCTTCTAAGAAGTTTCTTTAAGAATCCAATCTATCCAAAATACAATCTACAAATCATTATGAGAACATCAATACCCATATTGCACCATTGTGCTTCGGGTCCAAAAATGACACAAAAATTCCTAAGTGGGTCCCACATACAGAAAACACATTTTCGTTATAAGCCCAATGTTCATACACCATTGGGCAATCATAACCCTCAAGAAATAAGTGAAAACCAAGCTTATTTTACAAAAATATACCCTTAACCAATTTGGAATTTTTGTCAAATAATTATGAAATTCAAGCTTAAAATGAAGGATTCATGCCTTAAATATGTTGCTAATCACGATAATATATGTTATTCAAACTTCCAACTAACACCCACAACTCAATTTAAAGTTTTAACACTATTTTAGGGCTCCAAGGTCTCAAAGATGAGTGGAAATGCCAATGGGCATCTTTTATCAGCTATGTCTATCGCTCAAAAGTGGTTGCGGCCAATCGTACTTCGATCGTCAAAGGTCGATCACGTTGCCCTTTGTGCTATCGTACCCACTTTAGCACTAACAACTTGGGGATTTTCTAAGTTTTCAAACGACACCTCGGGATTCATTCAGAATCCTATTTAAGTAAAAGAAATATGTAACAACACTAAATTCAACATTTTGGATGTGATGACGAAGTCAAATTTTCCATCGAAAGTCGTTTCAACTCAAAGGGCATCCCACATCCAATATTTTAATTTTTCAACTTTTCGACCAATAAGTCAAAATGAGAACGGGTGTGTTTGGTCCCGAACCAAAGGTCTACCTACCCTAAAATTGATATTCTGAAGCTACTGGCATAGTTGGAATTTGCATTTGAGATCATTTTACTAAATATTTTGCCCAGAGGCCATTTGGAACCCGCAAAGACTTCTAATAATGGAATTGACCCTAAAAATAAAACTAACTTCTCGATAACCAAATTATCAGTTCCAACAAGCCATAAATTACTTGGGGCAACTATGAAAATGATCTAATGGCATAAATAAGTGGGACTACTAAAAATGACCTGGAGGGTCATTACAATGTGGGTTCTACACATATAGTTCCATTTTTCATATAATCCATCAAATAGACAAAACTAGTCCAGAAACCTTAAGCATTAAGCAAAGGTCCCCTATCCTAAATTAATATTCCAAAGCTCATAGTGATGTCAGAATTCTCATATGAGGTTAATTTCTAGGAGTTAGGGTCCAATATAAAACCCTAAATTGCAAACTATCCAAAATAGGGAAACGAGCATAAAACCCAAATAAATAGTCTAATCATTCAGATGATAGTTTTGGCAAGACATAAATGACCTAAAATTCCAAAAATGTAAGTAAATCAAAGAAATGACCTAGATGGTCATTACAAAATTACAAGAATTCAATTTTTTGATAAAATAAATAACGCTTAAGTCATCAACAGACACTTTAAGTTGTCCCAAAAATTCACTTAGACCCCTTAATTAAGTTATGTACCTATCAGACCCCAAACCCACCCAAAATTTGATCCAATCAGGGCTTTTTTGCCTATATGGCACACCGTGTGTTGTGTACTCATGAGAGGGGTAGGAGGAGTATTTTTTTAACTAAATAATGAATAAAATGGTGACAACTGGCACCAAAGGCCCCCAAAAATTATTAATAATACAAAATATCAAAAATAAAATCTTAACCATATATCCCCCACCCTACCCCCCACACACCCATCTGATACCCCATTTTCATCTTCTTCTCCCACTCTTCTTCTTTATATTTTTTCATAAACTTAAATTTGTTCATATAACACTTTTGTGATAAGTTGGAAAACCCAAAGTAAACTTGAGGAGTAATATATTAGCTTTTTAGTTCCTTGGAAAACACATGAGGCCAATGCTGAATTCCTTTAATTTCAAATAATATAACTTGAGTACATGGGTTAATTCGATTTAAATTTTTTATTTCTTAGTTATAAAATAACTTGAGTTCATAGAAGCTCAATTCCAAATATCGTGACTCAAATATTGTTACCATCAATCTTGGTTTGTTCTAGCGATTCTAGTACTTTAATCCAATGCTCAATTGTTTTCTCTATATTCACTAGAATAGAAACAACTAGAATTATTGCAAATGGTATCCCCTTAGTTTTGTTGGATCTTTGATTCTGATACAGATTTAAGAATTAATTGATCTCATTAATATTGAAGGGGTTACAGCTGTATATATAGAGAACTGAAGAATAACTAATTACAGAATAACCCAGATGTATTTAATAATTATATATGTAGTCTATTATCCCCCCGCAAGCTGATCAGCGGTAACGAGGGGCAGCTTGGAGCAGAGAGACTGAAAAGGCTGTAACGGAAGAGGCTTGGTGAGAATATCAGCAAGCTGGTCAGTAGATGGGACATAGTGCGTGGCCATCGCTCCTGCAAGTACCTCATCGCGAACAAAGTGACAGTCAGACCCAACATGCTTCATACGATCATGAAGGACTGGATTTTTGGTAACACAAATAGTGGACTGATTGTCACAATAAATCTGTGGTTTCGTCGGGGGAATGCCAAGTGCATCCGTAAGGTATCGTAACCACATGGCTTCAGCAACACCCGCAGCCATGGCACGATATTCTGCTTCTGTGGAGGAACGGGACACTCGCGTTTGCTTCTTGGTGCACCAGGAAATCAGATTCGGTCCCATCATAACAATATATCCAGTAGTGGACTTTCGATCATCTTTGTCGTTAGCCCAATCCGAATCAGAAAAAACAGATATATCAAACGAGCCCTTTTGAAATAAAATTCCACAGTGAAGAGTACCTTGAAGATAGCGCAGAATGCGTTTCAAGGCCTGAAAGTGTTGTTCTGTGGGAGCATGCATTGATTGGGAGACTCGATTGACTGCATATTGGATGTCCGGACGAGTAACAGCAAGATAATGAAGTCCACCGACGAGGCTCCGATATAGTGTAGGATCGGCAAAGGGAGTATTCGGCCCTGGGGATTGGCGGACTGCCATGGGAGTGACCGCGGGTTTGCAGTCTGTCATTCCAGCCCGATTTAGAAGTTCAAGGGTATATTTTGTCTGATGCATCAATATGGTTCCCGATTTGCGGATGAGTTCGAGGCCAAGAAAGAACTCCAGAGGACCGAGGTCCTTAAGTTTGAAGTCACGATGCATAGCTTCAGTAATTTCAGTGATGAGTGATGACGAGCTGCCTGTAATAACAATATCATCCACATAGATAAGAATGATGACTGTCCCTCGAGAACAGTGAAGGGTGAAGAGGCTGTTGTCATGATGGTAGGTGCGAAAACCAAGACCCTGCAGAAAAGTAGAGAGACGTGTGTACCAGGCACGAGGGGCCTGTTTCAGGCCATACAGTGATTTGCGAAGCTTGCAAACATAGTGAGGACGGTTGGGATTAACATATCCCGGTGGCTGAACCATATAGATTTCTTCCTCAAGATGACCATGAAGAAAGGCATTGCTGACGTCTAGCTGATGAAGCGGCCAATCATAGTGAAGAGCAAGAGACAAGACCAGACGAATAGTCTGTTGCTTAACAACAGGGCTGAAGGTCTCCTTATAATCCACACCATACTCCTGATGATACCCTTTTGCAACCAGACGTGCTTTATAGCGAGAAAGAGATCCATCTGAATTTCGTTTGATGCGAAACACCCATTTGCACCCAATAGACTTTCGGTTACTAGGCAGAGGTACCAAATCCCATGTACGTTGTTCATTCAGAGCCTGAAATTCCTCATCCATAGCTTGACACCAGAAACTATTTTTGGAGGCTTGGTTGTAGGTAGTAGGCTCAGTTGTGGGATGTGCATCAAAGGGTATTTGAGTGTGGTAGGCTTTGGGTTTGAAGGTACCGGCCTTGGCTCGGGTTGTCATAGGATGAGTGTTGAGTGTAGGGTGATTAGGAAGGGGTGGTGGAGTTGTATGATGCGTGGGCGGGGGTTGGGTGAGGCTGCCGTGGGAGCTGGGATGTGCAGCGGTGGATGGGGTGGCTGTATGTGTGTTAGGAGTATGATGTAGGGAAGTGGTGGGTTGTGTGGCAGTCGGCTGGGTGTTCGGGTGGGAGGTTTGGGGTTTCGGGTGGGTAGTGGTGTAGTGGGGTACCGGGTTAGGTGCCGAGTGAGCCGGAGCATGAGCGTGAGAAAAGGACGGAAATAATGGCACAACGCCAAGTGGATTGGGGGAGTATGGAGTAGAGGAAAGACTTGTGTAAGGAAATTGTTCCTCCACAAAACGAACATGACGGGAAACATATGTTTTCTGAGATACAGGATCGAAACATTTGTAACCTTTGATAGTGGGATGATAGCCTAGAAAGACACAAGGGGTGGACCGAGGTTGAAGTTTATGTTGAGTGTGCGGACGCAACCAGGGATAAACTAGACACCCAAACGGGCGGAGATGGATATAGTCGGGTGGATGATTGTAGAGACGGGCATATGGAGTGGAGTTGGAGAGAGTGTGAGTGGGCATGCGATTTATGAGGTAGTTGGCAGTAGCAAGGGCATCAACCCAAAAGGAAACAGGTAAGGTGGAATCATGGAGGAGCGCAACAACTGTTTCTATTAGGTGACGGTGTTTGCGCTCAGCAACGCCATTTTGTTCAGGGGTATATGGACATGAAGTGTGATGAAGAGCCCCTAGATTTTGAAGAAAAACACCAAATGCATTGTTGATAAATTCTTTGCCATTGTCACTTCGAAAAATTTTGATTTTGGCATTAAATTGATTTTGAACCATTCGGTCAAAGTTTACAAAAATAGTATAAGCTTCGGATTTAAATTTCAGAGGATAAAGCCAAGTGAATTTACTGTAATCATCAACAAAACAGATATAATAACGAAAACCTTGAACAGAAGGAACTGAGGTTGGACCCCAAACATCAGAATGAATTAATTGAAATGGCGCAGTGGCCTTGTGTTCAGACAGTGAAAAAGGTAAACGACAAGATTTAGACACTGAACAGGACTCGCAATGTAATTTTTCTGAAAAATTAAAACCTAAGGAAGATAAAATGGATTTGGTGATGGCGGATGATGGGTGCCCAAGCCGGCGATGCCAGGTTGACGAGAGAATGGCTTGACTCACAACAGACGGAGACCTGGATGGAAGAGTGTATAGCCCATGCTCACAGCGGCCCGTGTACCGCACCCGGTTCGTGGTATTGTCCACTATCTGGAAATTGGTGTCATTAAAAATGAGGGTGCAGTTATTTTCTTTAGTAAAGCGATAAACAGATAAAAGATTTGATGTGAGGGAAGGGACGTGGTGAAGGGTTGAGAGATGAAATTTACCATTTGGGGTATAGACATACCCAGAGCCGGTGTTTGTGATGGGAAGGGATTGACCATTGCCTACTGTAATAGTTTCTGAGCCATGATACGGATGAGGAGCTTGAAGTTGTGAATAATCCGACGTCACATGGGTGTTAGCACCTGTGTCTAGATACCAATCGCCAGATTGAGCGTTTGTGGACGCATGCATCGCCCTTGATCCTCCGGACTGGCTATTTACATTCTGCGAGTCATCATAACGATACCAGCAATTAGCCGCAGAATGGCCCCGTTTAGCACAAATTTGGCACGTCGGAAGATCTCGTGTGGGCATCCGCTGGTTTCCTCGTCCCTGTCCGCGGCCTGACTGGAAGCCGTCCCTCGGTGGAGGCCCGCCTCTGCCTTGCTGCCCGGTGTTTCGACGGTCACCGCCGCCGCTGCCTCGCCCTTGGTTACGGCGATCGTCACCGCGACCCCTGGCCGAGCCTCCGCTGCCAGCCGAGTAGAGAGCCGTGACGCCAGGGGTGGAACTGGCTTCTCCGAGCATTAATTTGTGTTCCATGTCTAGATTCAATTCTTCTGCATTAAGCCATCCAGACAGTTGATTCAGAGTGATTTCGACAGGCGAGAGGCGAATATGCTGTTTGAGAGAGGAATAGCCAGCCGGAAGACCACGTATCACGGCATTCACCACGTCTCGTTCAGGAATAATCTCGTTCACAGCATCTAGGTCAGACAGAATAGAGGCCACATCATCAAGGTATTGAGTCATCGTCTTCGTTCCCTTCCGAAGAGTATGCAATTTGTCACGCAACTGAAAAATATGAGCCGTGGACACAGAGTTGTACCGTGTGGCTAGTGCGTCCCAAAGTGAAGCCGATGTGAGAAAACCCCGGGCGTGTTTGTGCACAGAGGGGCTAATAACTGCGAGAAGACAGGCTCGGATCTGAGTGTCTACGATCATCCACGGAAGGTAGTCGGGATTTGGGAGCTTGACGTCGTCCTTCTCGGCTGTCTCGGGCTGCGGCTTCTCCGCACCGTCAATCCATCCGAGCAGCAAGTTGGCTGCGAGGGCGGTGCGGACGTTAAGTGCCCAGGCCGGGTAGTTGTTGTCAGATAATTTTTCGGGGATGAGATTGTGGAGATTCCTGAGCAGTAATTTTACTCCAGACGGTAATTTTGACAGAGGATCAATAACCTTGTCCATGGCGCCGACCTACGGCGGAGGAGGGAGGCCGTGCGGCGTGGTGTAGACGGTGGCGGCGGCGCACACACGTCGGAAAAGAGGAGAGATTAGGGTTTGGGCGGAAGAAGAAACCCTAGCTTTGATACCATGATACAGATTTAAGAATTAATTGATCTCATTAATATTGAAGGGGTTACAGCTGTATATATAGAGAACTGAAGAATAACTAATTACAGAATAACCCAGATGTATTTAATAATTATATATGTAGTCTATTAGATTCCACCAATTTTTAAAATTAGCTGCACCAATTCCATCGTCTTTGACTCTATCAATTCTGGCGATCCCTGTATTTTGCCTATAGAAATTTCGATGAGAGCCAGGGATGATTAAGAAAACCATTTTTAGCAGAGTGTTTCATCCTTGTTTGTGTTCTTGTATTCTCAAGTCATCATCTGGGAAGCTGATTTCTTAACCCAAAATCATCATTGTTTCTCTGTCTACGTTCTTTACATTGAATTATATTTTTTTGGGATTATTTATGGGTTTCATCGTCTTTCTTTCTTACGCCAATGAGAATGTGTGATGATTAAGAAGACCATCTTTTCTTTTCCATGAGAGTTTGGTAATGTCAAATTCTTATTCGTCCTAAAACATTGGAGAGAAAGCCATGGGTCATCCCACAATTAAGTTGGAATTGAAAAATGAGGTTTAATTGGGTACATCCAAATTAAGATTTGCATTGGAATTGGAGGTTCAAAGATATATAGGGGAAGAAGAAAGGAAAAAGAGGAGAATTTGAGAAAAATGAGGGAATCCAATTACTGGGATTCCAAGGTGGAAAAAAAGAGGTTAGAGATGTGTGGGGTTTGAGGGGGTGGTGTTGGCAAGCTGTGTGTGGGGTGGGTATTAAAAGTTTTATTTTTTAATTAAAATTAAATGTATATATATATATATAAATTTTTCCTCTTACAATTTATATTTTTAATTATTTTTAAATTTAAGGCCAAATATCAAAGTTTAATTCATCATTTTGCCATGTCAGCAAAAGTGAGTTGCACACACTTTGTGGTTTTAGCAGATTGACAAAAAAATGCTCAAATGTTTCAAATTACGGGTAGGTTAGGGGTCTGATTGGTACATGGCTTTGTTGAGGGGTTTATGTGAATATTCGGGACAACATTAAGTGTAAGTCGATGACTTAAGACAATAAATAAAGAGTCAAATAAATAAGCCAAGGTGTCTCAAAAATAGTAAAAAATTCACTACAAAGACTTAATATTAAAAAAAACTTTTATCATGTAGTCGTGTAGCCTTATGAGAGCACCTTTTATCAAACTAATATGTCACGACCTAATTTATCAGGTCATTATGGCGTCTACCATAACCCACCAGTAGGTAAGCTAGCCAATAGTCTGAAATGGCATAGAATGGACTACTCAATAATATAAGGAAAAAAATATGGAATAAATGAAATAAAGATCTATACATTATAAAATACAAAAACCTAGTGGTATTAGTACAAGAGTTTCTAATGTAATAAGAGTACAAAAATGAAATATCAAGAGAAATACACTGATAAGACGTATCTCCGAATACAACATATAGACTAGTCTAATACATAAGATAGAGATTAGTAATACTCCAAACTCAGGAGCTCACTCTAAGTCTCCGAACCATGGTTGCTTTGCATGGGAAACACATAAACAATGATAACCCGCACTATGATCTGAAGGATGCAGAAGTGTAGTATGAGTACTAAATAAATGGCACTCAATAGGCAACTGCCAACTGAGCTCAAAATATAAAGTAGATATATACAACATATATAAAAATAGAAACTACACAAAAGAGTCCAAAAATCATATATCAAGTCAATGAGAATAATAAGGGACAACTATAATGTTCAAGTCCAAGAGTCTAACATATTAAAACTAAGGAAGTATTAGGGTGAACTATCCTATTCCAACCACATTCAATAAGCGTCAATACTAAACCGTATATCCTAGGAAAATAAGCGAACAAAGGTCTAAAGAAAGATATATAGTAATATACAAGGTGAAAAAATGAATATACAATATAAACAAGTGAAGGAAGGATATACGGTAGCGCGATAGCTTCATACAGGTAGATATATATACATATATATACAAGGTAATCACAAAGCATAACCTAGATCATCATGTCCTTATTTAAAGACCTTATTATAATTCTATTAGGATTTAATTCTATTATACTAAAGGTTTCCACTCCATATGGCTAGACATAATATAATTGGTCCTAATAATACAATCATAAGATAGAAGAGGACGAAGACATACCTCAAATCCTGATACTGGATGAATAACCAATCTATCTTAAGATAGACATGATAATGATCATAATAATGATAATAACAATATTAGTAATAACGTGAATAACCGGCTACTCCAGACAACCAAATACCAAACCGAGCCTATGCATACCCATACCACCCCAAGCTCAGAAGGTTCAATCAACATACAATATCTTAAGGCATATTTTTCACTTATATTTATGAAATCATCCCATACAGGCTGATAGTCATATGTTCATACAGATGATAGGTAAGGACAGCAGGATGAATTAAATGATAACCATGGCTGAGAGGGATCTACAATATGATTTGAATTCCCAATGGAAAACCTCAAAGGTTGAAGTAGTCACGAGGTTTATGGCAGCCTAAGCTGGCCCAAATAATTTTTGGCTATCACTGAAGATCTTCAATTTCCATCTCAGACTCTCTAGTCTGAAGCTATGCTGTAACTCTTAAAATTCATGTTAAAGTCTTGTCCATAAATTTCGACGATGTTGCATCATCCTTTAGGAATAAAATAGAGTAAAAGAATATGTTTGAGGTTCAAAGGAATGTGTGCACAAGAAATAGAGTCAAGAAGTGTATTACCTAAAATGTTATTGTAGCCTCCAGAAAAGAGGTTACAGGTTACAGATGTTTTTGCACCGATCCATCAGATCAACTAAACACTTTGATCTCGTACTAATACTTCGCTGAAAACTAGGCTTTGATACCAATTGGTCACGACCCAATTTCTTAGGTCATGATAGCAGCTACCATAATCCAACAATAGGCAAGCTCACCCATAGTATGGAATGACTAGTAACAAATAATGCAGAAATATAAGGAAAACAATGCAGAATAAATGAATTAAAGATTAACACATAATAAAATTCAAAAACCCGGTGGTATCAGTACAAGAGATTCTAATATAATAAGAGTACAAAAGTGAAATATCAAGAGAAATATACTGATACAACTTATCTTTGAATACAACATAGAGACTAGTCTTATACATAAGAGAGAGACATAAGTAATACTCGGAACATCAGGATTTCAATCTAAGTTTTCGAGCTATGACTAATCCACACGACACATATTTCAATGATGATAAGCCACACTATGATCTGTAGGCTGCAGAAATATAGTATGAGTACCAAGAACTTGGTACTCAGTAAGCAAATGCCAACAAAGCTCCAAAGATAAAGGCGAAATGTACATCATATAAATAGAATAGAAACTACACACAAGAGTCCAAAAATCATATAACTAGTCAATGAGAATAATACGAGACAACTATTATGTTGAAGTCCAAGAGTCTAACATAATATAACTAAGGAAGTATCAGGGTGAACTATCTTATTCAAACCATATTCAATTGGCATCAATACTATAGAGTATATCCCAAATAAATATCCGAATAAAGAGCAAAAGAAAGATTTATAGTAACACACAAGGCAATGAAATGAATATACAATATGCACAAATGGAGGAAGGGATATACATAAGCACAACAACTTTATATAGCTATATATATATATATATAAGGTCATCTCAAAGCATAACCTAGATCATTATGGACTTATTTTAAGACCTCATTATAATACTATCATACTCAGGGTTTCTAATCCATATGGCTAGACATGATATAATCGTGCTTAATAATACGATCATAAGATTGAAGAGGCTGAAGACATACCACGAGTCCCGATACCAAATCAATGACCAATCTGTCATAAGATTTTAATCATAATGATCATAACACTAATATTAAAAATATCAATAACATCGTTAATAATCACAATGCCCAATAACAAACTACCTATTCAAGATTATTCGTACCCCCACCTCCCCAGGCTCGTAAGGTTCAATCAACATACAACACCACAAGGCATATTCTTCACTTATATCTATGCAACTGCCCCATGCCAACTGATAAACATAGGTGCATACTGATGATTGGCGATGCACATGCATGGATGTATGAAAAGTTCACAATCGATATCTCTATCTCATCATCGTAACCAACATCATCATCATAATTAATTTTTTTCTTTGTCGGGTATCAATATCATCACAATAGTATACTTTGGACTCAATCTGGTATCAATATCATAAATGTGCATAGATATATTACCAAGTACTCATTATCCATAGTTCTTTGATATTTGGCAACATTCTACAACATACTTAATCATCACAAATTACCATAATTAACTAACATATACTAATATACTCATAACCATAATCATATCACCTAAAAAATCTATCTTTTCAATACTTCCAAACTTCTCTTTATTAGCTAACCAACGCTTATTATAAATACACCACTAATTTACTAGATGTCACATGACCTCTAAATATTATCTTTAATAGTATCCTTTGATAATCCTTATTCATGGGATGACAAGTACCCTTTATTTATTAAATAGCCAACACCTAACATCTAGTAAAGGTTTGTTACTGGACCATAATTGCAATTTATCCACTATTCACTATTACCAACTAATCATCATATATCTATTAATCATTATTAGTCAACACATTACCATTTATCATCTAAGCATGTTTTATAAACTAACGCCATTCATTAACTAACAATCGTTCACTAACTAATCATCGTTAATCAACTATTCATCATTATTAACTAGTCATCTCTTATCACTAACTTCTTTTATCATCTAGCTCATTATAAAATAAATACTCTTTTATCAACTAATCGATATCATAAACTTAGACATGCATCAACCATCTCTATCTGCCATATTTCAATAAATCATTGTTCATTAATTGGTACATTAGATTCCTAGCCATCAAGTGCTATAGTGACCTAATACACAACTAGCTACCACATAGCTTAACGATTAATTAGGATGGACAATCAAAAGATTGTATTTTATATAGAATCACATCAATTACTGATATAATAATCATGAATGTATAAAATTTATGCATGTCGTAACCAATATTCAATTAGTGGAATAATAAACATCACACTGCATCTTTCTCTAAACCATATCGGAGAGATATGTATATAAACATATATATAAATATATCTCCATAAACTGTTATTGCATCCTTTACAAGGATAAACACTTCTCAGATATTCAATAAATATCATAGCATAGCCCTCGACCTAACAATATGTCTGAAATAATCACAACATCATAATCACGCATTTTGGCCCATATACTTATCTAGAACTCATATTGATAGTCATACTTGTAGGCCATAACATATATCTAATCATCTAACATATAGGATAAATCACACATCAAAGAGGCATAATATCAATATATGTATAATCATCTCTCATCTAGAAGGCATCTCAGATCTAGGAGGCATAATATCAAAAGGTATATAATAATCTCTCATCTAGGAGGAATCTCACATATAGGATGCCTAATATCAATATGCATAGAATCATCTATCATCTAGGAGACATCTTACATATAGGAGGAATAATATCAATAAGTATATAAACATCTCTCATCTATAAGGCATCGCACATATAAGAGGCATAATATTAATAAGTATATAATCATATATTATCTAGGAGGCGTCTAACATATAGCAAGCTTAATATCAAAAAGTATATAATGTCTATGGGACATGTCAAATCTATAGGTCATACATCATGACTATGAGGAATGTAACTTCTCTAGGCCAATTATCTTATCTATGAGAAATATCATCTTTATAAGCCCAATATCACTTCCTCTAGGAATATCATATCCATAACTGGAAAGTCATTTTCCAAGGAACATCATTATAATTTACCAAGATACGAAGTAACCTTATACTAAGGTGCACATGTCCAAATTATGCATAACATCTGCTACTAAGTCTGTAAGGCTAACATATGTCTTGGCCTAAGTGGGCTGGACAATCCCACTTTTAATCCTCAATTTCTATATTTTGGAAAACTATGTTCCAAACCAACTAAGGTATCCAGTTAAACTTTTAGATGTAAAGTAAGACATATTCAAGCCTAAGATAGGAATTTCGACTGGAAACAAGGGTACTCAAGTCAACTTTACACAAATTATGATTTCAAGACCACCACACTAGCCCAATAATGTTAAATATACTAATCATATTTCCAATACTAAAACCACATCCCAAACCTACCATTATATCATATCTATGCTACAAACTAATCTAAACTAAGGAGTAGGCAAAAAGATTCTAAAGGGTTATAAACATACCATCTTACCGGTCCAAAACCTTCATCTATCCCCAAACATTAATAATTAAGGATAAGATATTCTACTCATAATCAAGACTAACATTAAAATTCACACACAAGATATATATATATATATAAAACATCATCTACGAAGAAAAGTAGACAAAAGCCTACCTCAATGCAAAGCCACATAACCTCACCCCATGCACCTCTTTCTCTACTTTACTTCACTATCCCAAAATTCCATCAAACTATCCAAATCATAATATACAAATCAATATTGTTCTTTAGGTCCAAAAATGACACCAAAACCCCAAGTGGGTCCTACATACAAAAAACATATTTTAGAGGCCAACAAAATGTTCACACATGAACAAGGAATCATAACCGTCATGAAATGGATGTAAACAAAGCATACTTTGTGCTAAAATCAAGTCCAATACTAATTTGGGGTTTAGAGTCCAATCTAAGAATTTCAAGCATGAGTTGAAGGATTCTGACCTTAAATTCAAAGATATTTGTGATAAAAAAGCTCCCACATCACCCACCATAATCAATTTTGAGTTATTATACCTATTTAGGATTTTAAGCTCCCAAGGGTGAAGAAAAAATGACCCAAATCACGACTGTGTGCTCTATTTATAGACCCCAAGCAAAGAGATGCCGCGACCACTGATAGAGAGTTGCGGTCATAATTATGCAATTCCCCTGACCTTATTGTGATCTCCATGCCACGATCTTTGTACATGGACACCATATATATAGTCATGCCAGATCATAAATAAAAACACCATGGCCAACAACTCCAAGTCATCTGTTGGGTAATTCTTCTCATGAACTTTCAAATTCCTAGAAGCATAGAGAACCACCTTACTATGTTGCTTCAGTACACAACCAAGTCCCACACAATATGAATCACAATAGGCAACAAAACCATTGGTTCATTCAGGAAGAGTCAAAACTATAGCTGAAGATAACTTTTCTTTCAGCTTCTCAAAACTACCCACACAAGCGTAAACCACAAAAACCTTACCTTCTTCTAGGTCAACATAGTCAGTGGGGCAGCTATAGTCGAGAATCTCTCCATAAATATCCTATAGTAACTGACAAAATCTAAAAAGATCTGAATATTGGTTGGAGTCATGGGCCTAGGCCATTTCTTAACCACTGCAACTATATGTGGATACAACATGATCCCTTCAATAGAAATAACATGACCCAAATAAGTAACAACTTGTAACCAGGACTCACACTTCAAATACATTGTAAACAAATACTGATCTTTTAAGTTTTTTAATGCGATATGAAGGTGATCGGTATGATCTGCCTCATTCTTGGGATAAACCCAAATATCATCTATAAACCCAATGACGAACAAATCCAGAAACTGGTAGAAGTCCCTATTCATCAAGTCTTTGAATGCCGCCTGGTCATTAGTCAAACCAAAATATATGACTAATAACTCATAATAACCATAATGCATTTGAAAGGCAGTCCTAAAGGTATCTACATTACAAATATTTAATTGATTATAACAGAACCTAAGATAAATCTTAGAGAAATACCTAGCACCCTAACTAATGATTCTCTTCTCTTTTCTCTCTTCAATCTCCCAAAAATTATGTAGTATAGTGAAGAAAATATATGGGTAATTTAGGAAAAAAGGGGAATTAGTTCCCTGCATATACCGCTAAGGTGACCCAATGATTGCTTAAGTTGTCAAATAATCACTTAAGTGAGTCCTACATAAATATTTTCCCTTTACTTAAGCGGTCGAGTATCGCTTAAGCGACTTTTGCTTAAGCGGTAAGACCATTGCTTAAGAGGTTACGTGGGCCAAAGGATGATCACTAAAATGATCCTATCTAAGAGACTAAAAGTCTGCTTAAGTAGTTGCACTAGATGGTTCCAGGAAACACATATTTCTAAATCCAAAATAGGCACTGATTTGGTGCTTGAGATTTGTTTGAGACCCCGTGTACATAAACAAACTACACTACCATACCTAATTAAATATTCAGAACTCAATGGAACAATCAACATATTTATCTCAGATTGTTTAAGCTAAAGTGTGTCATGACCTATTTCTATTCATAATGGCACCTACCGATTCCAATATATAGGTAAGCAAATACCATAACTTAGAGCTAACGCAATGGGTAAATCCGGTAGGAAAGGCCCAATATAGACAAAATTCAAGAACATCAATTGTAAACATAAGGGTTCTAGATTGAACAAACAATCATAGAAGATACCAATCCTGAAACCTGGTAAAACTAGTACAAGAGACAATAATAGTATTAAATACAACTCAAAGTCAAGAATAGTCAATACATCTATCTCAAATAGTAAAGTCTAAAACTAAAGATAGAAGGAAATTAGGTGACTCAAACTACAAGATCTCACCCCTTTCCAAAAAATAATCGCCACATAAGCCAGGATCATAGATGACAACTAATACTTAGATTAGTATAAAAAAGGTATAGAAGTGTAGTATGACTACTAAAACAACGTTTACTCAGTAGGCATCATCGACTAACTAAGCTAAATCATGATATAAGAATGATAATATGTAAGATTATCATATACTTAGTCAAGGTACAAAATGAAACCCGAGTCATCTCAATCATCACTATATTAAGAAGTCGGTAATTCAGAATAATAGTATAACATAAGGCATTAAGACATGCCAATATCATTGTACAGAAGAAACATGAAATATCGAAATCACAATATAACATAAGGAATTAACTCATGCCAATATCGTCGTACATAACAAGTATTAAATATCGAAATAACAATATAACATAAGGTATCAACACATTCCAATACAGTCGTGCTTAAGAAATAAATGATCCGAAATCATAAAGCAATGCAAGTTCAACCACAAGCGAACACAAGTAAAAAGATGGTGCCCATACACCAACTACTGATTAAATGAATAAATCATTAAGGCATCCCATTTCATCAGACAAAACACCCAAGAGAAATATAAGAGGATCAAATCAACAATATATCTAAACTTTCTTGTTATCAATACCTTTCCACACTCTTCTTCAAATGGCCATTTGCCAATACTCATAATCATCATCGCTAATCATAATTGAATAACATTGGCAAATATACTCATAATTGTAACCATACCATCATATAGGGATCAATATCGTTAATCCACCCTATTCACACATTATTATCTAGAAAACTCCTAATCCCAAATAATTTACTCATTAGTCATCATAATACCTCTAACAATTATCTATCCATTATTCATCACATAATCACTATTCATGGGTCAACAACTAATCACCATTCACTTACAAGCCAATATCTAGCATTTAGTAATATTCACCACTAGGCCATATTCGTCAATTGATCAATACTTAATTTTAGGCATTGTACATCCATTAGTAACCATTAATCATGACCATTATTCATAATTATTTCACTATTTATCTATCAAATAACATCTTTTACTAACTAGCCTCAATGGTCTACAAATCCTCGTTATAACAACTAATCGACATCATAGACTTAAGCATTACACTGTGAACCAGAGAGACAATAAGAAGGATCTATAGTGACATACCTATCCTTGAATGCCTATCTGCATTGCAATGATTGGGTCTAAAATTACACCACGAATTGGAAAACCTATCAGGTATGCTGCCGTCATATCAGAGGATATATGAATTACTATAAGAGGTAGGTTTACAACTTTACTTTCCTTCGAATGTTACAAACAATAACTATTGATAGTAATAAACAAGTCAAGACTGATATTCTAAGAAATTGTTGTTGCGAAAACAAGCTGATGATATCTATGGCAAGTCATTGCATCAAAACTTAAATATCCAGAAGTACATGTTATCCGAACTTAATATATGAAAGATGGATGAATCAAATTTCTAAAGTTCTTTCATTCTATTGCAGTAACTTCTATACTGCAAAAACATGGTTTACCAACAAGGAGATGGCTTGCTTCATGAACACAAATTCGATGCTTGTAGGGAGGCTAAAAGCTGGAGATTTGTGCTAAGAAGGAACCACAAAATAATATAGCATATAGAATGGAAAGCCCCAAGACTGCAGCAATGTTAGGCCTAATATATATTCCTTAGTTCAGCAGAATTGAGACTCCAGCAAACAATGTAGCCAAAAGAAAGCTAGACGTTCCAGAAAGACACCACTTCTTTGGCGAAAGTTTGTTCACTGAACTACAGAAGAGTTAAAAAGCATGTTATTAAAATAATACATTTTCTCCTTCATAAGTCAGAAAAAGCAAAACCAGATTTTGTGCCAAATGTAAAATATGCAAGTTGAAACAACTTAAGTGCTTCAGAGAGGTGATTAGATTAGCACTAACTAGAGAGGAAGCTTTCGGTGCCTTTGTCTTCAAGTAAGCTAGCACTCCCTAGTCTCTTTCTCAAATTTTGTAAGTCTGCCAAAATCTGAACAACAATGGAATTAAAAGAGAAATGTTAACAACAATAACATCGCGACATCTACAGAAAGCATGTATATTTTTCAAAGGTTACTGTATTACCTAGTGATGGGTACTTGACATGTTTGTCCCTTCATATGTTTTACTGCACAATTCATTCCTCAAATCAAAGTCTAAACCACCTCTAAGAGCACCTAAAAGCACCCAACTGAGCAAAAGAAGGAAAAATAGAAGAGGAGATGAAACACTAAGTACATAAGTAACATAATTGCTGCCTACTTATTGATTGAAATAATAATGTGTATAGATTTGATTGTGGTGCCTGTATGTATGTATATACGCATACTCCTCATAAGTTTCTTTTATCTCGTACAATTTTGAATAGAAGGGCAGTCCAATGTACTACGCGTTGGTATGCTTGAGGTCCAGAAAAGGGCCAAACCACGAAGGTCTATTGTACACAACCTTACCTTGCATTTCTGTAAGAGATTGTCACCACGTCTTAAACTCGTGACCTCTATCCACATGGCAATAACTTGATCAGTAACGCCAAGAGGCCCCTTCTATCTTGAATAATTCTGAATATAAGTAAAACGCAAAATATTGATGACCAAAACTGGCTCAAATTTTTTTCTTCCCAGTGCTCTCCTAAAATCTCTTCTACAATTACAATAATATGAAAGCATATACTCCAACCCCTAGCAGTCCAGCATGAGTGACAACAGCAGCTAGAAGTTAACTGCAGTTACACCATCAAGACAAGGAAGAAAGAAATAACACCTCCATTGAATCAAATGGAGTTCCTCTTTATGGCGATGATATAAGTATGTCGACACAACTATATATACCAACAATTCTTTTTTTCACTAGATAACATTATATGGAATTATTTTAAAACCTGAGCATACTGAAAATATGTACCAAAACATTAAACATCGCCAAAAAAAGATAAAATTACAGAAAGATTAGGACCAAAAAAGAATAATATGGTGTTACTCTACAATCTCAATATCAAAACTAACAATAAATACATGCTAAGAGGCAATTGACACAACTATATATACCAACAATCCTATTTTTTCAAGCTCATTGACTTGGATTTCTGATTTCCAGCTCATTTTCAAATCATAAAGGAGCATCTTCTAAAAGAAAACCCCAAAATAGAAAATCATAAAATTAGATCAAAATTATCAATTAGAAAAATATACTAACCTTAAAATCACCAAATTAAAGAAGAAAATCATAAATTAGCTCAGAAATTAAAGAGCAAATTGACAGTTGAAATCTAATTGATGGTGTGTGGTCGGAGCTACTAGTGGTGTGTGGTCAGATCTACCGATGGCGTGTCGTGTGTGGTCATCGAAGCTGGTGTCGTGCCGTGTGTGGTCGTCGGAGCGTACCGATGGTGGCATGTGGTCGGAGCGTATGGCGTTGTGTGGTTGAAAATGGGGAAATATTTAACGGTAATGGAAAATTCTCTATATATACTTCTTTAATTTATGTTATATATTATTTCAATTTTTGGTGGATATAGTGAAAAATTTGGGAGGGAAAAAATACAATCGATGCAATAGCATTTTTTTGTCAATTAAGTGTTGCCATAGGTGACTTTATGGCAACGGTTAATGCAATCATTGCTATAAGTAACCCTATTGCAACGGTTATCCATCAATAGCAATGGTTATAACACAAAATAGTTCAACTAAAATAAATTTTTTTTGCAACTCTTGGAACCGCTGCAATAGATGCTCTATAACAACGCTTTTTTAAGCATTACCAAAAGGTTTATTGCAATAGGGGTAATTTTTGGTAGTGGTACTTCTCTAAGAAAATCTCGGAGAATCGAGTCCATGTCAAAGGAGAACATCATGTTGGCCTGGAATCAAAATGACCTCTCCATTAATGTCGAGCTGCCAAATCTAATTGAAAAGTTATGTAATCCACACCACGAGACTTAACTAGGTCTAAATTCTAAAGCCTATCCCCACAACCAATCAAAAACTCATATTCATCATTATTCGGTGACCAAAAAATCTAGGTGGAGCCGATATAAAAAATCTTCCCAATATCTTCCATTCCTCACCAGACATAGCAGGTTGGGGAATTGCTGTCTAAGAAACTACCGACTAAGAAACTACCGGCATAAGAGGGGCCTCAAGTTTGGGATTCACCGCTATAGGTTGCACCCCTTCTTCAATACCACTTTTATCAGTAGACTATGCACCATCATACAGTGTACCACCAATAAACTCTAAAATCTGAACCAAATCTTCCCAGAGCATGGAAGAAGAAATAACTCCTGATGGATCCTGGTCCGATCCCTGGCCCACTACTAGTTGGGTTAAAATAATCTATTTCTCAGAAGATAGAATAGGGTCATGTGAAGGCCCCCTATACTGGCTCCTAGCTAGGTACATATCTCGAGGCTGTCAACAACCTATGGTTTATCAACGAATAGCGAAAGGTCCCTAAGGCTTAATCTCAAGACCCTCATCATATGTAGTAGTAAGATGCATCCTAGCCATCTGTGAAAGAGCAAAACCAAAAGAATGACCTAGAAACCAACTCAGACACTTAGCATAAAATAAGTGAAAGAAGTGAAAAACTCCTAAGAATGTCTAATAGCCTCCTAAAAATAAGGAACAGGCATCATCGTTCCAATCTATGGGACTGTACTAGACACTTGCTATTGTACCAACAATATCGATGAAACCTAGGCTCTAATACCAATTTGTCACAACCCAATTTGTAGGTCATGATGGCAACTGCTCTATCTCAAAAGAAGGTAAACCAAACCATAGCCAAGAGCTAATTACAATGCATTAACATGATGGGAATTTCCCCAAAGGGCCAAATAGACTATATAACTCATAAATAAGCAAGGCAATAGGAATAGTTTGAAAGGTAGCCATAACATAGAAAACCATCCCACGACCTGGTAGAGTCAGTACAAGAGCTATTACACATTTACTGTAAGTTCTAAAATAGTTAATATAAAACATAGACAAGTCGAAAGTAACAAAGGCAACCTATCTCTAAGAGCTCACCCTATCTCTAAAGTCCAACACAACACGATCATCGAATTAGCGGTAGCAACTAGTACTCAAATCTGCACCAAAAAGGTAAAAAAGTGTAGTTAGAGTACCAAAACTATGAGTACCAAATAGGAATCATCGACCTACTAAGATAAATCATGATATAAGTATGATAAGATGCAAGGAATCATAACTTAGTCAAAATGAAGGAAAAACTTGGAAGTAAATCCAACTTGGTTGTACACAAATAAGTACATAAACTGAAAGACAAAAAATTAAGATCATGTGATTATAAATGCAAAATTGGCCCCTATAAGTCAATAAATATGTAAAAGTAAATGACCCTACGCAGCCCTCATAAGCCTAGAGGGTACAATCAAGAAAAAATATAACACATATACCCGAGCAACCACAATTTATCATCCTTCATGCTATCACTAGGAACCCATTTGAATTATGTCGCACTAAGAACAACTCCTTATAAAAGACTCGAACAATGCTTAAATCCTCAATATTATAACCAATAGTCAAACTCAAACTGGTACATACAACATCTATACCATGATAAATATCCTAACTTGAATCAATACATATATCATTAATATCAAAACCTGTAGCCAGACTCAGACTGATATATGTATCATCAGTATCATAATAAATAGTCAGACTAGAACTAGAACATATATTGACTCTTTCAAAACTATTGGGTTTTACCGTGATTAGTATCATCTCCAAATATCAAACCATCATGACTATTAGGTATCCAGTCTCATGAAGCCTCATAATAAGTATTTCAAAATGTATAATGAGCATATAAAGGTCTACCAAAACAAGTTCAAGTCTTGGTCTAAGGTAGGCCGAAGGCCCTCACGTCTAATCCAAAAAATCCATTATAAAAAAACTCTACCCTAGACTAGACTAAGGTATCAAAATGAATTGTTTGATGTTAATGAAGTTTTCATTATCCCAAAGATAAAAATTCAACGAAGTAGCTAAGAAAATAAGCAAACTATGTCCAAATTACGGTTTATGGATAGCGTAAATGGTCCAACTAAACAAAGTAATGGCATCTGTTCACCAATACCTAAAACCCCTACAAAATCTAATATAATATCATAAAAATACTATGAACTTGCTCAATCTATTAGTGAGGAAAATCTAGCCTACCTGGACGCCAAAAAAAGCTTGGAGAATCCGCTAAATCACCAATTTTCCCTTTAGAGAAACTTCTAAAAGGTACCACACTATCAAAATCACAATATTCTCATAAAAATGAGAACAATGATACCCATATTTCATAATTGTGCCTATGATCCAAAATAACGCAAAAATCCCATGCAGGGCCCGTTAATGAAAATTGTATTTCCTAAACCAACTCAACGTTTCTTTTTTCTCAAGGATTATTTACCCTCAAAATGGGTGAATTTTGAGTATATTGGTGCTAAAATTAAGCCACCAAGATTTAGGGATTTTAGAGAAGAAAAATGAAAATCAACCATGAAAATGGAGGAATCTTCCCACAAATTTGAAGGAGAATGTGAAAATGATCTTTATCCAAGATCACAAAAGCATCCACAATGCTACTCCTAAGCTTTCCCAATCTTTAGGGTTTAAATATCTTAGGGATGGATGAGAAATGGAAAAAATAGGCTGAGTGGGGTATTTATAACCTTCCCGGGCATACGATTATCGCATACGCGATACCTGGCCACAGGAGCAAAAGTCACATTCATAATAAAGGATATTATGAGATACATGTCTGCTGCCAAAGCGAGTATCTTATACAAGATAAGTGTTATGTTCACAATAATTGCTTCTGGTGGACAGATCACTTAAGCAATTAGAGACTCACGAATGTGAGTGCACTAACACCATCTCTAAGTCTTGGTTAACCGCTCGAGATTCATCCAGAGTCCCGTATATGTAAATGGACTATGCTGTTATATCAAATTTGATGTTCTGGACATAGTGGTGCAGTCAAAATTTCCATCTGAGATCATTTCAATGAAAAGTGGGTCCTACACCTAACTTATCTATCTTCTTAACTTTTGGAAAATAGCTCAAAATTAGCCCAGGTGTCTTAGGACCCAACTAAAGGCCCACATAGACTAAAATCAGCATTCTAGAGCTATTGGAATAGTTAGAATTGGAATACGAGGTCATTTGACTAATGTTTTCACCCGATAGCAATCTTGAACCAATGAGGACTTCAAAATAAGAAATTTGCTCTAAAAATAAAATAAATTGCCCGATAATTGAATTATAAGTCCCAGCAAGTCATAAATGACCTGGGGAAACTATAAAAAAGCTCTAACAATGAAAATAAGTAAAATATAGAAAAAGACCATAAGGGCCATTATAGTATGTTTCTTTGGGGTGCTCTTATATTGTTTGTGAAGAAAAAAGATAGTTCCTTATATATGTGTATTTACTACAAGTAGCTTAAAATGTGATGGTGAGGAAAAGGTATCTTATGCCTTGCAGTGATGATTTATTTGACAAGATTAAAGGAGAAATGATGTTGTCTATGATTGACTTGAGGTATAATTACTATCAACTAAGGATTCAAGATGAGGACATCCTTAAGACAACCTTTAGGACTCGCTATGATCATTATGATTTCCTGGTGATGTCTTTTGGGTTGACCCATGCCCTAACCACATTTATAAATTTGATAATTTATATGTTAAGACCTTATTTGTATTCCTTCATAATTGTGTTCATCGTGACATCCTTGTGTATTCTAGGAGTATGAATGGGAATATAAAACATTTTTAGGATTGTGCTCAGAATTTGAGATATCATAGGATTCTTGAAAAATTCTCAAATTAGGTTTTTTGCTCAAGTTCGTGATATTCCTAGGACATATGGTGTCTAAGAATAGGATCATGATGGACCGAGCAAAGATTAAGTCTATTCATGATTAGTCCAGGCCTACATATCTGTTTGAGGTTTGTAACTTTATTTGTTTGGCTGAATACTAAATGAAGTTCATTGATTGTTTTGCTACTATTACAGCGATGACCAAATTTACCAAAAAAGATATTTCTTTTGACTGGTCTGAGGAGTGTGAGTCAAGATTTTTGAAGCTCAAGGGATTTCTCACTTCAACTTCTTTATTGTCTCTTCCTATTAAGGTCTAGGGATTTATAATATATTGTGCTGCTTTTGATATTGTTTTGAGTTATTCGTTGGTGTAGTAGAGTCGAGTTATAGGTTATGCATTGAGATAGATAATGGTGCATAATCACAACTACCCATTTATGATTTTGAGTTGACATTTATCATTTTCACGCTTAAGAGTTTGAGGCATTATCTATGTGGCATGCATTGTGAGATCAACATCAAGCATTGTAGTCCACAGTATCATATGACCTAGAAAGAGCTTAATATTAGGCTACGTTATAGATTGAGTTGCTTAAGGATTTTGACATCTCTCATATGTATAATTTAGGCATGCTCAACATTGTAGTGGATACCGAGAGACTGAAGGTGGAGAGTATAGATAGCTTTTCTTCTATTTCAGTTTCTAGGAGGCCATTAGTATGGGACATCCAGTCCCTAGCCAATTTGATAGTGTGACTTTATATTTTAGATCCCAAGATGATTTTTGCTAGTGTTCAGGTAAGTTTAGTGTTCAGGTAAGTTCTACCATGCTTGAGCAGATTTAGAGTCGCTAGTTTAAGGATATAAAACTTTGTATCATCCTTGATAAAAAGTTGAGCGGTGAGTCCATGATGTCTATTATAGATTCCGAGGTTATTCTAAGATATGATGGTTGCATTATGTTGTGAGGGTTGGTGACTTAATTTAGTCGATATTACTTAAGTCTAATAGCTTTCAATATTTTACTCACCCTGGTACAACTAAGATGTATAAAGATTTGAGGTAGCACTATTGGTGGAGTGGCATGAAGAAAGATGTGGTAGGCTTTGTAGCTCGTTTCCCATTTGGTTAGCGGGTGAAGGTTGAGCACAAGAGGCATGGTAACTTAAATAAGAGATTTCCCATTCCCGAGTGAAAGTAGGAGTGGATCGTTATGGATTTTTTTTAGTTTTTTTCCTCACACCTCCTATGGTTTTGATGGTAGTTGGGTCATCCTAGATCGGTTGACCAAATCAACACATTTCATTCGTATTCCGATGTCCTTCAGTGTAGAGATGTTATCCCGTATCTATGTTTCTGAGATGGTTACCTGTGGGAAGTTCCTATATCTATTATTTTAGACAAGGTCTCAAGAGTAACTTTTAGTTTATAGAGGGCTTTTAGGAGAAGTTAGGTACTTAAGTGGATCTTAGCATAACATTTCACCCGTAGACTGACGGGCAATCAGAGTGGACTATTTAAGTTCTCGAAGATATGCTCCAAGCTTGTGTCATGGATTTTGGAGATTAGTGGGAGCATCACTTATCTTTGACAGAGTTTTCATATAATAATATATACCATTAGAGTATTGAGATGGCACCATTTGAGTCACTATATGGTAGACATTATCGATCTCTGATAGTTTTTTAATACCTTAAACATTAGGCCCCATGGTACTGACTTGCTTCAGCAGTCATTAGATTGAGTCGGGGTGATTTAGGATAGGTTGATGGTAACTCAGACTAGGAAAAACCCTTATGCCAATAGTAGACTTCGTGCCTTGAGATTTAGAGTTAGATATCAAGTATTACTTCAAGTATCGCCCATGAAGGGTGTGATGAGGTTTGAGAGGAAAGGAAAGCTCAGTCTCAGGTATATTAGACCTCTTGAGATTCTTCATGCCATTGGAGAGGTGGCATATGAGTTAGACTTACCCCAATATTTTGCTACTCTTCATCCGACTTTTCATGTTTTTATGTTGTGGTGTTACATTCTAGTTGAATCTAATATTCTTTGGTGGGACTTGGTTAAGTTGGTTGAGATTTTGATATTCGTGGAGGATACAGTGTTAATATAAGCACGGAATGTCAGATAGTTGTACTCTAGAGAGATTTCAGTAGTTAAAGTTCAGTGGAGACACCGCCCAGTAGAAGAGACTACTTAGGTGATTGCGAGTGAGATACGGGGCCAATATCTTCACCTATTTGAGAATTTAAGTACATTCTAACCCTTTATATTTGCGAACAAGATCTATTTTAGTAGTGGATATTATAATGACCGTCGAGGTCATTTTTTGTAATTCAACACATTTTGTTATATAGAGCTTTCCTATAGATTCCCCATGTTATTTGTGACTTGGAGCTGACAGTTCGTTAAATGAGAAGTCCATTTGGTTATTAAAGTAAATTTCCTATTTTTAATTCTTCGCTAGTAAGGATTATCTATTAGGCATAAACTCTATTCAAACGACCTCGTATGCCAATTCTCTATCAGCTCTGTAATGTTGATTTTAGGCTAGGTGCACTATTGGTCTGGGTTCTAAGGCTTCTAGACTTATTTCGAGATATTGGTCAAAATTAGATAAAAATGGGCCTTGGGTATGGGGCCTCACTTTTCATCAAAATGGCCTCGAATGGAAATTTTGAATGCACCATTAATTCAAAATATCGAGTTTAATAGGATAACATATTTTGATTGTTTTCATGGGATTTGACTTAATATCGAGGGGCCGGTAGAAACTTGGAATTTTTTAAGTTTCAACTAGTGCATCTTCTAATACAACACTTTGGTTGCTTTAGCGGAGGCCGCTTAGGTGACCAACCGGTCACTAAAGAAACTAGGGCTTTCCAATCAGGACGCTGAAGTGGAGCCTAGTCTACTTAAGTGGAGGACATTTAAGCATCTAATATTGTGCTTTAACGGAAGGTTTAAACCTCAATAGGGGTACCACTTAAGAGGTCAAGTGGTCGCTTAACTGGAACCTGGGAGGTCATTAAATGCCACTTTTTTCCCAATTTTACCCCCCTTTTCAACAATCTCAAGAGCTTGGAGCCCTACAGACTGTGGAAATTTTGGAAAGTTTTCATTATGATGTTTTAGTATTTTTGTGAGCTCAGAATACTCAATTCCTTATTGAAATCTTTGTATGTTTTTGTTTAATTCTTCTATATAGACCCAAATCCCTAGGTTATTATTGGGTTGATTCTAGTATCCTTTGGGCTTAAAATTTACCCATCCTTGAGGATAAATATTCCTTGAACATAGGGAGGACGTGTTGATGGTTTTAAAAATATGATTCTGCAAGAAGGCCCCATGTGGGATTTTGATGTGATTTTGAACTAGAAGCACAATATGCAATATGGGTACTATTGTTTTTGTAATGATGAGTATATTACTGTTTTGATAACATGACATCATGCATAATTTTCTCAAAGGGGAAACTATCGATTTAGCAGACATTATTGAGCTTTCTTAGGCATCCAGGTAGGCTAGGCTTATCTTTTCCCTAGATGGGTTAATTAAACTATCTATATGATATTGTGCTACACATGGGTTAGGAATTAAGACTTGGAATTACTTTTAGTACGAATTGGATGATTTACCTAATTTAGGAGTTGTAATTAAGTACAAATTACATAGCCGCTCATTCATAGGGCAGGATTTCTATCTTAGGACCCAATGAGACTTATTTAGCATCTTGTAGTAAAAATTGATATCCTAGTCTATTTCGGGTAGAATTTTCCTTAGAATGGATTATCGAGGTTAGAAGTGGGTCCCTCTGGCCCGCCTTAGGTTGAGATTACTATTAGTTCCTTATGGAATCTATAGGCCTTGAGTTGTACTTTAATTATATTCTTTAGTCTGGGGAGGTTTAAATATATGATACTTTATTCTAGAATGGTACGTGGGAGATGATATTAGTTTTTGTTCAAGTTTGGCGATTTATGATAGTAAGAATGATTCGATTTCGACACTATTCATTATATAAGTTCTGGTTTAAGTTTGGTAGTTAATGATACGAGTTTCAATTCAAGTTTGCCATTGAGAGGTTATTTATGATGTTTATGGAACCGGTTTGAGTTTTGTTTTACGATATAAAAGGATCCACAATTATGATTTTTAGATATGGTTAATTTGTGTAATTCAGATTAGTAATATCCTTGATTTTACCCATAGGCTTATGGGGGCCCGCATTGGGTTATTTAATTATTTACACTTTCTAGTTTATGAGGGCTAGTTATGCAAAGTTAGTTATTCTTTAGTTAAATGTTTTTTTTTGTCATTTTTTATAGTATTTAGAGCATTATTCCAGGTTTGCCCTCTTCCTAATTCAGTGGCAGACTCAGACTCTTCACCAAGTGGGTTCAATATATAAAAAATAAATACGAATAAAGAAAAAAAAGGTGTAGTATAAAGAAAACAAAAAATGACAAAGAAAAGAGGTGCAGTATATAAAGAAATAAAAAAAGTGACCCTGATGGGGCTCAAACACACGATGTAACACTTAAGATATGAACCCACTAACACTATGCTAAGCACTTTAGCTGTCTATAGTGGGTTCAAATATTTTATATACCTTAGACATCTGTAAAGACTGCTTATACGTAGGTGTATATATAGTGTTATTTTTCGACGAAGTGGGTTCATATGAACCCACTTGAGCCTATGTGGATCCGCCCCTGACTTCCCATAACTTAGTTAATCTATCTTGCATTCTTATCGTATTTATATTATGATTTAGCTCAATTGGCTGATGATTCCAACTAAGTACCTATGACTTTGGTACTCATACTAAACTTTTGTAGCCTTTTTGGTGTAAATTCGAGTACTAGCTATCACCATTGACGTTGTGATCATGCTAGTCAGAGTTCGGAGAGATGGTAAGCTCTTGGAGATGGAGTTAACCTTTTCTCCAACTTCTATTTTTCGATTGTTTTTCTATTTTTGAGACTGATGTATATTTTACTATGATAGTACTCGTACCCTTTTGGCTTAGTTGTTCTTATACCGACTATACTAGATCATGGGATGCTTTTACTCATCTTTTATTTATCTTCTGTTACTATGTTATTATCCTTATGTCTATAACTTGTATTTCTTTTACTTTTATAATTCTGGCAACTATGACATTTTCCACCAACTAGCCCACTTCTTGTAGCTTTGGGCTACTGTTTGGATTACCTATTGGTGGGGTAAAGTAGGTGACATCATACTTGATAAATGGGGTTGTGACACATAACTTCGTGGCACATTAACAAACTTAAAATAGAATGTTTTCAAGTCTTCGAGCAAACAAAATAGACTAAACTCACCAAGTTTCTTAACTTATAGCAACAACAAGATCACTATGGCTATCTTTTTTTATTGTAAAACTAATTTTCACACATGTCACTAACATAGGTATTTTTTAGCAACCTCCAAGTTTCAAAATTAACTAATGTAGTGTATATACAAAACAAGTACCCTAATCTAATAGGACCGAGAAATGGCAATACATTGTTAATGAAAAACCTTACACTTATACCAACACACTAACCGAGCAAGCCAAAACTAGAATACAACCCCTATTCTCCATATCAAAGAAATCCTCTAATCACTCAGTATATGCAATGAATTTACGAATCTAGGTGTGAATCAAATCTCTCACTCTCAAAATGAAATCCCTTAAAAGAATTATTTCTTCTTAGAGATTATTTGGGGAGTCATGCTCGGTGCATGCAGGCCCAGTACCTCATCTTTTTGAGCTTTTGGTGTTTTTCCTATCCATTAACTTTTGCAAATCGAAGTCCTTTTAGTAGTGGATATTGTAATGACCCTTCAGTTGTTTTCTCAATTTTTGTGCATTTTCGAGATTTTGAGCCTTTCCACAATAGCTAAAGATTATGTATTACTTTTTAGAACTATCGGTTTGGTTATCTGACAGTTCATTTTAATTTTAAGCTCATTTTTCTATTATGTAGCTTTTACTGTTAAGGAGTCGGTCTTGGATCGAAACTCCTAATAAATAGACTCGGGTGAGAAATTTGACAATGTTATCAGCTTTAGAACATTGATTTTAGGTTGGGGGAAACTTGGTTTAGGTCCTGAGGCTTTCAAACTCATTTTGAAGTATTGGGTGGATTTAATGAAAAATGAAATTAGGTGTTGGACCCACATTTAATCGAAACAATCCCAAATCAAAGTTTTGATGGCTCCATTAAGTCCAAAATTTTGAACTTAGTATGGTAGCATAGTTTGTTTGTGTGCACGGGGTTTTGAATGAATCTCGAGTATCCAATCGGAGTCCATTAGACTTAGGAAAATTGCTTGATTACAAGCATCTAGTGTCGGTTTACTTTGTTCTTTATGATCGCGAGTTTCAGGCTGCATTTGCATGGGGTAAAACTCTTGATCGTCATAATCGTGATCCTTTTCTCTCGCATTCATGATGAATGGTCAAGCCGACCGAATTCCTCCCACTGTTTGCACTCATGATTGGCCGACTTTCTAAGCCATTGTGTTTCCAACATATCCCTCGCATTCAAGATGGACTGCTCTTTTGTGCAATACAATCACGGCCAAGGGTCATCGCCATCATGATAAGTAACCCCCAGGCCTACGTATTATTGTCTTCCTAATTTTTCCCTTATTTCTTGATCCTAAATTCACCTTTTATGGTTCTTAGAGATCATTAAACTATGGGAAATCATTGGTTGGAGCTAGGGATGTGTAGAGGATGTTGAAGTGACCATTTTCAATTAATTTCTTCATAAGTTCCCATCTTAGATGCTCCATTTAATTCTTATTTTCTCCTATTTTAGCTATCTCTCGAGGCTGATTTGAGCCCCTATTTGTAGTCCATTTGAGCTCAACTTTTGAGCATACATTTCTTGTTCTAAGAGGGACCTCATGATGGATTCAAGTTTGGAATTCTTTTAGTTAGACTTATAAGCCCATTTGACCTAATTTTGGGCCTTGATTTTTATTTAGTAATATGTGTATAATTTTACTCCTATTAATGTGTGATGATTATTTTGATAGTGCCATGTCATTTTCGAGATCGTAGAGCATAGGCAAGAGATTTGTGGATGGTTCAAGAATGCAGTTCGGCATCGAGGTAGGCTTCAGTTTACTTTCCCTATGAGATTATGTAAGGTATAGATTTCATGTTGAGTAGGGATGATAGGATTTATTTATGACTAGCATAGCTTGACTTAGCTTATTTAGGGAATTTGGGGTAGAAATATGATCCAAACCTTGGTATAAGATCTGTACACTAGATTATAAACATATTAACCATAGTTTGATGTTAAGGACCCTTTAGTACAAAAGTTACCTTTTAACTTATTAAGTTCGATAGTATTCCCCAATTAGATCCTTTAGTGACTTTATGCCCTAATTTTTAATAGTTTTCTGAGTTATGATGCTTTTTTATGTTCATTATATGTTGTTGGGTATGAGGCAGTGGTTACTATCCCAGTTGACTGCAGGTAAGTAGTCTATCCTTATAAAGAACATAATCTTGTTCAAAGATGTTTGGGCACTTATTATTGTATTGTTTGGATACTGGTTAAGGCATGAATACTTTTAGGCGCATTCATGCTCACTTATAGTACGATCCCAACCAAAACCTCAATTTTACTATGGTTTTCTAAAAAGGGAATTATTCCCACTTTCACATTTAAAATGGATTCTTTTATAAAGGGAATTGTACCACCTTATTAAATAGATTATGAGCTTTTAGAACTAAATGTCTCAATTTAGAAATTAGGATAAGACTAATCTCGATCCATTATTTATCCACACTTTTAGAACTACTATTTATTCCAGTCTATGGAGATTTCGACCCTTTCTACTATATTATGCCGTTTTAGTCCCAAACTTGATCTCGGGTAATGGATTTACAGGCTTACACTATTTTAGTATTGGATCAATACCGAGCATATATTATATATATATATTTGGTATTGTATGCAGTAGGTAGATTATGATAGTTATTGGAAGTCTTAGTTCGGTACAAGGCAGTGTATACGGATATCTCGAGTCCCCTTTAGGTCCCTTCATCCGTGAGCTATAGTGTTGGAGAAGGATGTTAGCTGTAGGTCCTTCCTTTGAGAGTCATTGAGCTGGAGGAGGTATATACACTTGGTACATTTGGCACTCGAGTTCGATATGGTTTACTATTGGGATATATGCATTCTTTCATTCATATGCATTGCCTATCACCAGTATAATTGTTTGGTGCTTATTTATATCAGCCTTGTGAGGGGTTGTATAGGTATAATATGTGATTGTTGTCTGTTAAGTGCTTGCTTGCACCTCCAGACTTGTGGAGCATCGATTAGGTCATTGTTTATCTTGACTAGACATTTACTTTATCATTGGTTATTATGGTTAGTTCGTTGTAGGATGATTATGGACTGGTACCCAAGATTGTCGATACATTTCTAGTTCCCTTTCTTTCTTATAGTAAGATATGTTACTGTTAGATTATCTTATGTTTAGTCATCTTTTGGTTAGAGTCCTTGATTATGCTAGTATTAGCTTTCCTACTGGGTTAGGATTTCTTGAGATATAGGTTGGCTCCCTTAAGTTATTACCTTTGAGTTAGTCCTTTATATGTATGTATGTATGTGTGTGCGCGCGCGCGTTAGTGTGTGTCTATATATGGTATTTTCGAATATCATTCTCCTTCCTTAGATATGCATATAATATATGTATTCCTTGGCCCTGTATTACTACTATACCATCTTCTTTGACTCTTCATTTGTATATTGACTAGTAATATACATTATTAAATTAGAACCTAGTTACTGATAAGATAGGATAGTTTACCCTTATTGTTACATTAGCATTATTACATTTAGTTTCTTGGATAGTTGCCTATAGTTTATATTATTGCTTTACATAATTTTATGCTTACATTATCTTTGTAGCTTAGTCGGCTGATGTCTATGGATTACCATGTGTTTGGTACTCATACTACACTTCTGGAGCCTAGAAATTATAGTACGAGTTCTCGTCTCGCCATTGATGTGTGAATCATGCAGAGCAGCTATGTATTAGAATTTGGATTGAGCTTCGAACATTTGGAGTATTCCTGATCTCCCTCTTATTGATTGGACTGATCTCTATTTTGAATTTAGAGACATCATAGTATATGTACTTATTCTATATTACAATTTGTACTCTAACTGTATTAGAAGCCCTTGTACTAACTTCACCAAGTCTCGGGGTTGTAATCTATATTGGTCCCTTTTATTTAAATTATTTTCTATTATTTCTTTTATTTCTCTTGATAGTTCATTACTGGTTGTTCCAGATTATGGGTTGTTTACCTACTGGTGGGTTATAGTAGGTGGCATCATGACTTGACAAATCGAGTTGTGACAGTCACTTTACTTGGTTTTACAATGAAAAGATATAGGAGTGCAACGGAATTAGGCTATCATATCCCTACTCAATGAGGTAGTTGTGAGGTTAATTTGGATAGATGATCAACTCCATAAATCAACAAATAGATTACCAAACAAGTCGATGAGATTGGATGCTATACATGATTGTGAACAATAGCGTAACCTTAAAATATCTCTCCGATATAATCACAGTTTTTAGTTACTTAATTGGTTTAATTAGCATTCATATACATCCAACAAAAATAACTCATTTGGTTACTTATACACTTTTTTAACACTGTAGTAGTAAGTCAAATAGGTACAATGCTAAGGCACAAGTTTTTATAGGGTTAGACATCTGGCTCGCGAGAGCCACTATACTACTTGTGCAACCATATTCACTTGCATGTGCATTTGGATGTGACATGTTTTTGACATCTCTATCGGGGACTTAGAAATTAGCAAATTTCTAGTTTTCTTTTATTATTTTCCTATGCAAGTATTGACAAACTGATCTTAGTCTTTATTTCTGTATGCACAATTTTGCCATTACAACAAGCTGGCATGAGATAAAGAGATATTTGAATTAATTCCTAACTAGAATGATTATTTCATTAAAGGAGGAGGTAAGATTCTATTTATCTAATACAATAGACTTATCTAGGTGGAATTATTATGGTAAAAAGGATAGCACAAAGACCAGTCATTAAGGTAATGTCATCTCCAACATTCACAGACTAGATGTTAGAGGTAGATTTGAGCATAACTAGAACATGGTGTGACTTCTTCACAGTAGCGGTAGTCCATAGTTCTTCCACATAAAGATCCATTACAATATATTCAGAATTATTGGAGATCAATGATACTTATATTGCTGGTAGAGTGTCAGCTAATTCACTTTCTTCATTTTCTCTTCTGGGAGAAAAGAGGTAGTTAAAAAATGATTCATCCAACTCCATCACTATTTGGAATGATCTTATAAGGAAGTTATTGATTTAGTTCTTTCTAGTTGAGAAAATTACAAAGTTAAGAAGTGATATCCTAAGCTTCAGGTGAAATTCTAATGAAAACTTGTACCAGAATAAGGAGAGATTCAAATCCCTTATCAAAGATTGCCTTCATTACCATTAGACGAATGAGGCTTTGGCACATATCTTTGTATAAAGTCTTGAGGCACACACAAAGATACTTCCAGATTCAACAGCTAGTGGATAAGCTTTAAAGGATACTTATGATGAGCTATACACTCTCCTTAATAATATTACATAGGACTATTCAGAGTGGGATGGAGATAGTTGTAGAGCAATTGTAAGAAAGACTACAGGTGTATTGGAGGTTAATGGTTTATATATTTTTCCGCATAGTTGACTGCCATATAGAATTAGAAGAGCATACACTTTAGAAATTTAAGTTTGGGACAGATGGAATCATCGGTAAAAATAGTACATCAGGTTTAGACATAATGATAAATCTAAAACAAGAGTGATCATTCAGTAAACTTGAGTTAAGTGAATCTAGACTTAGGAAATTTTTTTGGTAATGTGTAGAAAGGTTGTAGATAGGTGTAAATCAAAACTTTAGCGATACCTACAATACAAATTAACACAATCAACCGAATATCTCATGGGTTCGAAATCAAAATAAACATAGGAATCAAGGGTAGAATTAGAATTATCAGTAATAGTATAATGCTCAACCAAGCACTATTAAAAAGATGTTGAAAAAGATTATGACTTTTAGTTGATCAAGAAAAAGTGATTTTAAACATAAAAAATAGTACCTTACAATTAAGAATTTGGAGAAGCAAATGGCTTAATTAGCTAGTGTGCAGAACAGAAGCCTCAAGGAGTCTTGCCAAGTGATATAGACTCTAATATGATAACAAGTGAATGCAGTCACCACCCACAGTAGTAGAGAGTTAGAGGAGTTGATTCTAAAGAAGATACCATGAAAGACCTAGTGAAATTGAATATAAGTAAGGGGAACCCAAAAAAGAGGCAAAGGTTCAATATATGCCATTTATGATAAAACCACTTCCTCCTTTCCTACCAAAATTGAAAACAAACAAAAGAGGAAGCAGGTTTTAATAAATTTCTTGAGTTATTTAAGAAAGTGCACATTAACCTTCCTCTTATTGATGCTTTTGTAGGTGGTTCCAAAATATGCTAAGTACATTAAGGACATAGTAGAGAAAAAGAATCAGTTGAGAAAGTATCCTACAGTTACATTTACTGAGAAGTGCACTTCATGAATGCAGAAAAACTTACCATCCAAGTTTAAGGATTCAGGTAGCTTTACACTTTAGATTACTATTTATAACACCCCAAAAGTTCTTAAGACTCTATTTCAAACTTATCATGGGAAACCAGTTGAAAAACTAAAAAACCTTTAAAGATTGACTCAGGAAAATCATCGGTGGTAATGGATCATTAGGTGAGTCATCATGAGTGTTAGACAAATGTCTTTAATATTGATTTTCTTCAATGGAAATAACTCTAGAATATGAGTCATCATCACCTCAAATAACTCATCAGGACACTCATCCTGATGAGAGACTAAGGGTTGACAGTTCAGATTCCAAGTTAACGAGTCCACACAATGATTGGTAATCAGTGACAATAAGTTATTATGTCCCAATCGTTCCCATACCCAACAAATCTTACTCAGTCACAACAAGACTAACGATGAGTCATTGTCAGATATGACGACTCATCCTATAACCCATTATGACTGGATATAGAAGAAATAATTACACTTTCATGGGGTATTTTTGTACTTCCCTATTCTCTTAACCCATACTTCATCATTTTAAGGGTATTTTTATAGAGTTTAAAAGGGATTAGTTGACCATTTACTCTCATTTCACCCAAACTCTGAAAAAACATAATAGAAGGCAATTCTCTTATCTCAAGTCCCAAGAAGCTAGGTTTCTTCTCCAAAAGTTCCAAGTCTAAGTTCTTAGCATAAATTTTTCTCAATGAGGGCCTCCTTTCATCCTCATGCCCAACTATGTTTTCAAGTTATACTTTTTAAGAAATCCATAAATTAAGGAAAGATCCCAAGTATCTCAATTCTTATGATTTATTTTAGTAATTGTGTTTTTAAATTTCTCATGATCCTTAATATTAGTTTATGCATGACTTTAAATAAGTTTTATGTATATGTTAGCATGTTATGAACACACGATCCTATATTCTTAAATATTTAACATGAAGCATAATTTCAGACATGTATTGAATATACCATGTTTATTATAATTTTTAGAGATAGTAAAATTGGATATAACTAGTTCCATGATTTCAGTCATCTTTAGTTACAAAAATTACACTAGTTTATGTAATTTACTCAGATTTTAGTGTGATTATGAGAATATGTATATAATCATGGGAGTAGTAATTGGAATTGTATTATGATTAGGGTGTAATCTTGGGTCATGAAAATCTTGGTATCAGAGCATCAAGTTTATAGTGTCCTATGGTGTCTCAAAGTTGCATTAAGTAGAGTCTCATTTATGGTGTGAAGTGTGACATACTTATGAGTGAAAGGCTATGAAACATTTTAGAAAAGTATCATTTCTTTCATGTTTATATCATACTGTAGAGTGTGAACTCTAAATCTTTTTCTAATTTGTTCTCTATGCATTTATAGAAAAGGGCCTCCCGAAAGTAAACGGATGAATAAATGGTATTGAAAATCAACAAGCTCCACCAGCTCCACTACATCCCCTGAATGAGCAAGTCTTTTATACTGAGTTCAAGGTTTCTTTTTGGGTGCTAGATCAGGCGATGACCAACCAAGCTAATCATCAAGTTATTGCACCACCTAACCTAAATAGGAATCTAGCTGCTATGATAGTCTAAGACTTCACTCAAACAAATCATCTAGAGTTCCACGGTTTTAAAGTGGATAAAGATCCATATGAATTTTATTGATAAGATTTAGAAGATCAGTTAAATTATAGGCACTACTTAAGTTGAGAGTGCAGACTTATCTATATATTAATTGAAAAAAGTAGCTAAAACTTGGTGTAAGCAATAGAAAAAGGGTAAGTGTGTGGATGTAGGCCAAATTCATTGGGATGAGTTTCTGACTGCTTTTCTAGATAGATTATTTTCTTATAAGATGAGGAAATATAAGGTTGAAGATTTCATCAATCTAAAGTAGGGTGACATGATTGTGAAGGATACTCTCACAAGTTTACCTAGATCTCCAATTATACTCTAGGATGGTTGCCAAGCCAAGGTCTTGGATGAGTAAGTTTGTATCAAGTGTTTTTGAGATAGTGTTTAAGGAGTGCAATATCACTATTCTTGTTAGGAATATAGACATCTCTAGAGTCTTCCAGTCCCCTGGTGTTACAAGAGTCTTCTTTAGAGCTTAATTATAAAAATAAGTTACAACGGGATTTGACAAGTTCTGAATCTCAATCTATTGTAATCTAAATATTGTGACACAGCCTCAACTGGTAGAACTAATGAACTGAATCAATCTTTTTCTTTTTGTAAATATTGTAAATTGGGAGAATTACAAAGCTTTATGAAGACTAAGAGATGAAACAGATTTATAGTTTCCTATAAAATTTCATGGTGATACTTCTATCTTCAACGTCTTTAAGTAGTCTTCATCTTCTTGTTTCTTTTTTGCTCTAAAAGGATAACCCAAGGGATTTTATTTCAATCAAGGATTTATATTGATTTCTTGATTGAGGGCTCATATCATTGGTACATCCATATTGGATATGTCTGTGCGGATGATATGATCTTCCTTTCTTGGATGGTGATTCACATCCATACACGTCCATATTAGATATATTTATGTAAAGGATATGATCTTTCTTCCTTCTTTAGCTCCATGCCAGGACTGTCTTCTATGTTTGTTGTTGTGTCATTAGCTTATCATGATCCTTGACTCCCTTATTTCAATGATCTTCTTGGATCTTCTCGTGATGCTCTTCCAATTATAGTTTTAGGATTGTCCATCTGTCTTGATCTTTTACTAAGTGTATCCTTCATATATTCTTAATTAGTTTGTCATTATTAAAACATATTAGGCTATTATAGGAGGTAACAATCTCCCTTTATGATAGTAACAAATAATAAACATTAGTTGACTTCCCTATATGTATAGTCGGTTGGTTCCCCTTACTTGCTGACTATTTGTATACGTTACTTTGCTGATGAAGGTTCCTTTAGAAGTTTGCTTGATTTGGAGCCCCAGGAAAAACATGAGTTCTCCCATAAGACGCATTTCAACTTCTACCTTCATAAAATTTTCAAAATTCTTGCAAAAAAAGGTGTTAGGACTTCCAAAGATAATATCATCCACATAGATTTGTATAATAAGCATGTTGCAGTTTAATTTTTGAATAAAATAGTGGTATCTATTTTTCCTCTTTGAAATTTGTTGTTCAAGAGAAAAGTACTCAATCGCTCATTCTAAGCTTTTGGAGATTGTTTGAGACCATAGAGTGCTTTGGAGAGTTTGAAAACATGATTTGAATATGATGGATTTTTAAAACTCAGAGGTTATTTAACAAAGACTTCTTTATCGTAAAGCCATTTAGGAAATAACTTTTAACATATATTTGATATAATTTATAATGTTTAAAAGTATCAAAAGAAAATAGAATACAAATTGACTCCAACCTTGCTATGGGAGCAAAAGTTTTATCATAGTCAATATCTTTCTGTTGGGAGTAGCCTTGAGCAAATAACCTTGCCTTATTTCTGATGACTACCTTCTTCATTCAATTTGTTTCTATAGACCCATCTAGTTCCAATGACTGAGTAATTTTTTGGTATTTTAATATGATTCCATATTTGATTTCATTTAAATTGATCCAGTTCTTCCTTCATGGCTATAAACCATGATTTGACTTTCAGAGCCTCTTCAACCTTTTCAGGTTTAATTTGATAAACAAAGACCACTTATGCTTGATTCCTTACGAAGGCTTTTGTCTGCATCTGATAATTTGGATTTCCAATGATGAATCCATTTAGAAAACTTGAACTATGTCTCCATTCTCTTATAATGTTTGTTTTTGACAAGTCAGTAACAGAAGCTGACTCCAGTTGAGAATAAATCTACTCAGAATTGACTAGCTTAGGTGCTTTCTCAGGAGATGCTTTGTGTTGAAGGTCATTCACTTATTTTTCATGACCCGAGGCTACCCCCAAGTCACAACCGCAGTGCTTACAGCCACAAGTGACCACAAGGTAACCCATGAGTTGGTACCTGCTATGAGCACTGAGTAAAATGATAATAAAACCACATGCGCGGAAGATAAACTTCTAAGATACTGTCAAATAAAATTCTAAAATACGTAAAATGGCATGTATGAAATACCTTAAAAGTACTAGAAATCAAACTGTCTATCTGAAACAACTGATAATACTAAAAATTGAATGACTGTCTGAAAGCCTCTAAACACCATGAGTAGTTGATGGGATAAACCCCCAACTAACTCCGACTGACTGAACATAAGGGAATACTGAAATAACTACAAAAGCTTATCATGTCCTCAATGGATGAGGAATCACCACTACTGCTTCTAGAGAACGTTGAAACATCTAAGAACATTCGGGAAACTGAGCGTCTGAACCTATGTTATAAGACAACATAGCACAATAGAAAAGTATGTGATCAGTACTTTGAATTTACTAGTACGTGAGATAAGGATTAACAGAAATTTATGAGATAACTAATCATAAATGCATGAACATGTAATGTTTGAGAATGTAAGACCAAGTATAAACATATTTATGAGATAATCTATAATCTGAAAAACTGAAACCTGTGTAACTAAAAATCTGTATGCTTGGTCAAGCAAACCTGAACTGAGATACACTGAATACTGACTGAAACTGTGAGAGGTATCATGTAATCAACATACCAAAATCTGAGCTAATAGGGGTCCAACTAATAACCCTAGTAGAAGGGTGTTAGTACCTTACTATGGATACTGACACATGGTTGTGTGGATCCTCTAAATTGGTGTCCCAAAGGACTGAGTCACCCTCTACTAGTAGGTTCTCTCATGAGATATGTATCAATCCCTCAACTGGAAGGAAGACATCTCAAACCTACGCTGGCTACATAGTTCTAGGAATTAGGGACTACTACTAAAGGTCACACCCTCTACTGGCAGGTGAGCACCCATCCCTAGGTTCGCTCGTGCTAAATCCTACTCCAACTGAACTAACACTGGTAGTGAATTGAGCTAAATTCAACTGAATATTATTTCTGACGATGATCATCATGATCATAAATAACCGAGTATATTGAGAAGATTTATGTCTTAACTAACTTATTACTTGAAAGTCTGAAATCATGTAAAATACATAGGTATCGGATGTTCATAACCCACCAACACTGAATGATTTCAATATATGATAACAATACTTTAAAACATTAGTGTAAAATCATGGTTCAAAGACCCAAAATATAAATATTTCACCAATTAAGTGGGAAGAATGAACTTGAACATGGGAATGTGTTAAACATGAGAAAACAACATATTTACATGGGTGAATTCATAATTTGAGGATTTAACATGAAATCAATAGAATATGACATGGAAATTGGGATTCAAAACCTGAAATAGCTTAATTCATATGGAAACACATGTACACATGGCTTGTATTTAAGTTAATAAGAATTTCATGGCATTAAATTCATGAGTTTCATGGATGATTTCATAAAATAGGATAAGATTCATACTTGTAAATAAAAATAGGATTTTGGGATCAATGGGTGAAAGGGACCCACTGATGAATATCCCACATACCTGAAGTAGAAGATGTGGGGAAATTTCTTGAAGTTGTTCTTGTTCTTGAGAAAACCCTTATTGCTTGGGGGAGAAGAACAAACTGCTTTCTCTTGATTCTATTTAGAGAATTGATGTTTAATGTTGTGAATTGGGGATTTGGGGCCTTTTATACCACCCTTTGTGAAGCTAAAATGACATGGGTTTGGCATTTAAGGGAGTGGGGAAAAACAAAATCCCCTAGAAAAATGTGCAGAAAAACACATTCCCAATCAGTATGAGTCGACCGTACGACTCGTATGCTAGGGTACGAATGGAATGGTTAACTCGTAAGCTAGGTAGAATTGAAATGGTATACATTAGTCATCATAGGAGCAGAACTTAAGACTCGTACCCTAGAATATGATTGGTACCCATCCTTTTGTATCTTGAATAAAACCTCAAGGGATCTTCACTGATGTCCTTATGACTGGGTTTATACAACTCGTACCCCTCTTGATGACTCATAGGGGTCAAGTCGTACTTGTAATAGAATTCTAACCTTGATACACTAACTTAGGTACTAGTTCAACATACTACTCGTATGCTGGCTTACGACTCTTGGGATGAGTCGTATGTTGTCCAAAGACTGGAAAAGATATAAGATATTACACTATCTCTCCCATGGGAACATTCGTCCTCGAATGAGACTAGTTAGTCTAAGAATACTAAGGCAACTGAGATCATATATTGAATATGCATGACTTGGAACATGATTAAATAACTGAGTCTGAGGAATGATGCATGAACTAACCTGATTTTGTGAATGCATGAAATGGTATGAGAATGGTTGTTTAGTTAAAACCGTGAACGGAAAAGAGTCGATCTAAGAAAAATTGTTACCTCAAGATGAATCTAAATTTGCTGAGAAATAATGAGGGTACTTGGCTCGCATATCTGCTTTTGCTTTCCAAGTAGCTCCCGCAACTAACTGATTCTGCCATAGAACATTAACTAAGAGAACTTCCTTACTCCTCAACCTACGAACATGATGGTCAAGGACCTCAACTAGGATCTCCTCATAAGAGTGACTATCTCTCACATTCGCACTCTCTAAAGGTATAACTGAAGTTGAATCACTGATACACTTCTTTAACATGGGGACATGAAACACTAGATGCACTAATGCCAAATTTGCGAGAAACTCTAACTCATAATCTACCTTCCCAAAACTGCTCAAGATTTTATATGGTCCAATATAACGGGGACTGAGTTTCTCCTTCTTGCCAAATCTCTTCACTCCTTTCATAGGCAAATTTTTCAAATAAACCAAATCACCAACATTAAACTCAAGATCTCTTCTTCTCACATATGCATAAGTTTTCTAACGACTTTGGGCTTTCTTCAGCCTCTCTCAAATTAACTAAACTTTCTCCATCACCTTAAACACTGAATTTGGCCTTATCAAAGTAGCCTCGCCTACTTAAAACCAGCCGATGGGAGATCTATATCTACTCCCATAGAGAGCCTCAAATGAAGCCATCTAAATACTGGAGTGATAGTTATTGTTATAGGTAAACTCAATAAAAGGTAAGTGGTCATCCTAACTACCCTTAAATTAAATAACGCAAGCCCTCAACATACCCTGTAAGTTCTGAATGGTCCATTCTGCCTGACCTTCTATCTGAGGATGAAAAGTATTCTGAGATAAACTTGGGTACTAAGACCCTTCTAAAAAGCTTTCCAAAAGTGAGAGGTAAACGAAGAACCTTTATCTAAAATAATAGACAACAGAATAACATTCAACTTAACCAACTCTCTGAGATGGAGTCTAGCATAATCCTTGGTTGAATACAAAGTATGAATTGGCAAGAAATGAGTTGATCTGGTCATTCTATCCATAATGACCCATATTGAATCATGATGAAGACACGTACGAGGCAACCATGTCACAAAATCCATGTTCATTACTTCCTACTTCAAAGTGGGGATGCTAAACTCTTGTAATGTACCACTGGGCCTTTGGTGCTCAACCTTAACCTACTGACAATTCGAACACTTAACTACAAATGCTATAATATCCTTCTCCATACCTTTTCACTAATAGATTTCCCGTAAATCACAATACATCTTAGTGGTTCTAGGTTGAATAGAATACCATGAACCATGCACTTCTACCAAAATTTGTTGCCTCAAATCATCAACACATGGCACACATAGCCTGCCTTGACAACGAAGTACACCATCTTCCCCTTGGGAGAAAATCTCTACATTCTAATCTTCAGCCACTTCCTTCAACTTAACCAAACTGGGATCCCTATATTGTTTTTCTTTCACTTCAACAACTAATAAAGATTCCAAACCATTCTAAACCCATATACTTCCAGCATATGAATCAACCAACCAAACACCTAATCTAGCAAGCTGATGAACCTCACAGACTAACTTCTTCTTATCTCACTCAATATGAGCAACACTACCCATAGACAGTCTACTAAGGGCATCTGCCACTATATTGGCCTTGCATGGATGACACAAAACACTCATATAATAATCTTTTACGAATTCAAGACATCTTCTCTGATGAATATTCATATTTTTCTAGATATGAATAAATATCTAGATTGGGTGTGATAATTTAACTAGATAATAAATAAGTAGGTATTTATTTTTATAATGAATATTATTGATTGGGATAATTTTCATTTTTATCTTCTTGACTTAAGATGTTTTATTAATTCATATTCTAGATTAGATATTATCGTAATTAAATTATCTAGTGTTTTAGGATCCTCGTTCTTAATATGTAATCTTTTGTATTCTAGGTATAAACTATATAGTTGAGTTTCTATCTCTTTTAATGATTTATTCTTTTTGTAAGATGTATTCATTAATTTGTGTAGTTTATTATTTTATTCTATTAAAATTTTAGCAATTTTTGTGTAGTATTTTATTCTAACTTTGCTATATTCAATGCGTAGGTTTATATTTTTTATTTGACTAATTAGTATTTGTTGTTCATGTATAACTAATTTTCCATCTGTATTAAATAATTTTTCGTACATATTAAATAAATTGTTATTTGTATCTTCCTTTTCTAAGGTTAATTTTATTTTAAGTAATTTTTCTTCTAGTTGCCTTTTTTCTATTTCAAGTTGATTTCTGTAATTAACTTCTTCATATATCCAATTTTGCCTTTCTCTAATTTTTTTTATATATTCTAACATTTTTTAATCTGAATAATATCCATCTGGGTAATTATCTAGGTATAACTGTGCTATCCAATCCATAATTTCAATTTCATAGTCTAATACTTTTTCTAATATTATTCTCTTAATATCTATTTCTAAATCTCTAAGTATATATAAGATTAAGTTTTTAAGATTATCTATCATTTAAAATTGACTAAATATTTTATTATAATATTTTGTAGTCGTTTGTTTTACCCTTAGTAGTTCTTGCATATTTTTGTTAAGGAATTCTATATATTTTATATCTTTATTTTCCATGTATTTGTCTATATTTATTTTCATCTGTTTTTCTAGTAACTGTATGTTTCTCATATCTTTTTCTAAAAATTCTATGTAATTTATCATGCTAAGTATTTGTAGGAGTAGTTAGGTAGGTATGGTATATAATTTACTCTAGTCATGTAATATTTACCAAATGCTTTTTCTAATATGATTTTTCTTATATCTACTATTTTTATATCTTTAAGTGCATACAAAATAAGTATTTTAAATTTATCTACCATCACACCAGATAAATAATTATTCATTTTCATAAAATTGCTTTTTTCAAAATATTCCCTTCAACCATGTTCATAACAAAATATGATCATCTTAGATTACTATATACTAGATTATTCTTAAATAACATGTTCTTCGGTCACTATTAGCATGGTAATCTGGATATTTTCCCTTAAACAGCGCCTCTACTCTGGTTACTCCCCACCACGGTTTCTTGCCTTATTGGTTTCACCTTTAGGATGGCATAGTTCTTAGGGATTTTTCTCCGTTTCCACTTTGCTAATAAACTTCTTAACATATTATTCTTCGAATAATTCTACTTTAAAGTAACTAACATGAATTTATTTTATCATACCATGATTGTTGGGAATTATGAATTTAGCTATTCATAATCATAAATAAATATACTTGTTCGGGTAGGTTTGATATTTCTGAGCTTTGTTCCTCCATAGATTTTTTCATTGAAATAAATCTGTTTTTTAATTAACTGAGCAAAATATTTGTTGTGGACTTGAGAGAGTATTTGCTTCAACGCATGAAGGCTTGCCTCCTCTTCTGCCTTCTATGCTTCTATTTATAATGAGAGCATTTACATGATTCTAAAAGAAACAAAAAACTTTACACGTTTCTCTATTTCTCTTAAGCTAATAAATGAAAAGAAAAAGTTAATAAAGTCTTTACAAAAGTCAAAAAAGTAGGCTACTATATACATATGGCTACCTAACATATATATCTTTCCTGAAAGTTAACTTTTTACATGTTTCTTTCTTCCTTTATTGCTCTGTCTACTTTTGCTGCTCCGTCTTCCTTTATCTTTTTGTCGTATCTGTTGATTTTTTTATCTTCTTTCCAGCTGACATGCTTATCTTCTTGGTTCTTTTATTCTAGGTGGACTTCTGGGATAATATTATCTTCTCCATTACATCTCGAACATTGATGGTCTGGATATTTGTGTCCAATTATCTTGCAATATCTTGTCAGTAATCCGTCTGAAATAAATCCTCTCTTAATGGCTCTTGCAGTAGACTGTTTTTCTGGGTTAAGTAATGTCATTATCCATTGTCTAACATCTTCCATATCTGCTTGTCTTAGTTCTTTTGAATTTGAATAAATTATCTGATGATCTCTTGAATAATAGCTCCATATTGGATTTCCATTGGTATAATTATTTGCTAATTCTTGAATAATTGTAGCTAATCCAATAAGTCGTTTATTTGCGTAGAAATTAGGTATTTCATTTCTGGGTATCTCTGGCTGCTGCATAATATCTTCTGGTATAATCATATCTCTGGTTAATCCTATTTTTACAACTTGTATAACTGGTTTTATTTCGTCGTATAATATCTCTGCCGGTGCAGTATAACATTTTATATAAAATAGATTTCCTTTGGTTATTCTTTTATAGGTGGTGAATATTTTATGTAATTCTTCCATAGCTGTTAGTTCTTCTCCATCTTGGGTATATATGGTATTTAATAATCCATAGCTAAAATAAGTTTTTATTAAGCTTGGATTGGTTTTGGGTAGTGCAATTAGCTTGTTGTAACCTTGTAATTTTTGGGTTATATAGTTTGTGTTTGGTTCTTTGATATCTGTGGCTCTGGGGTTAAGGTTTAGGAAAGCTTGTACTCTATAAATATTTTCTATGTATTTTTGGGTTGTGTAGTTATAAACTTTTTTATCTTGGTTCAGACTATCTCGGTATGTGGTAATTTGTGGGGGTATGAACAAGGGGTCTTTTTGTGTTTTTGGTATAAATGGTTTTTCAAATATCTTATTCATATTTATATTCTGATATCTTTGTCTACTAACTCCTCTGCTTGTACCTGCAATTGTAGATTGATTAACATTATGGGTTTTATGGAGTGTCCCAACGTCTCCTTCTAGATCTGGAATTGTAATGTCTTCCGATCGACATAGCTCTGCACACTGCTGAGTTAGCTGATTTGTAGCTATAGACTTCAGTTTATCTTCATTAGTCTTTAGCTTTTCTATCTCATTACCCATACTGTCCACTTTTATTGAAAGCGTAGTTAGGGTGTTGAGTATTTTTTCTAGAGTATCTTCTTCTATGATATCAGTCTGTGTAGCTTTGTCTTGATATGTAATCTGCAATAACATTTTTGTTAGTACTAATTACTTCAATTGTAAATGTAAAATTTAATATATTCAATACTAGTCTCCGAATTTCTTTTGTTGTAACTGAATTTTGTATTTTCTTTGTTAGCCACCAACGTACCTGTGTATTATCTGTTCGTACAATAAACTTGTTATATACAATATATGGCTCAAATGCTAATAAACATTTATATAATGAGCATAATTCTTTTCTATTTATTTCCCATTTTATTTCTGTTTCATTAAATGTACCTGAGTAGTATCTACAGTGGTGTTCTAATTTTTCCTCTCCATATTTATATTTAAGTACTCCTCCGTAACTACATTCACTAGCATCTGCTTCTACTATATATATAAATTTTCTATTTTCATCTGGAAATTGTAACTTTGGTAATTCTTTACAAAGTATTTTTATTTTTTGAACTTGTTTTTTATCTTCTTCGTTATAATTATATTCTACATCCTTTTTTAATTTTTTCTGTAAGGGCTTTAGATTTTCTGCTAATTTTGGTATATATTCTCTAACTTGGTTTACTAATCCTAAAAATGATTGTAATTTCTTTTTTGTATCTAATTCTTCTTTCGAATTTATTATTTTTTGTACTATATGTTGTTGCATTTTTACTCCACTTTTATCTATTTGTATTCCTAAAAATTCTATCTGATTTTTCATAATTTCAGCTTTCTTTTTACTTGAACTTATTCCCGATTTTTCTATTATATCCGTAAATTGTTCCAATAATTTTAAATGTTCTTCTTTGGTCTTTGTATATAATAGTATATCGTCTATATATACTATACAATTAGGTAGTTGTTTAAAATAACTATCCATCAAAATGTTGATATCTACCTGGTGCATTTTTATATCCAAATGGTAATACATTCCATTCATAAAATCCTTGTGGTACCGTAAATGCGGTTAATTCCTTAGATTCTTCTTCTAACTTTAGAAGGTAAAATCCTGATTTACAATCAAATTTACTAAAATAATTATATCCTTGTATCTGTCTTATTTTTAATATCTTATTTGGTATTGGGTAATTATAAGTTATTGTTTTTGCATTTAAATTTCTATAATCTATAACCATTCTACTTTTTCCTCTTTTTTGTTCACTATGTTTATTTACTATAAATGCTGGGCTATTATGTTTACTATTACTTTTTTGTATATATTGTTTTTCTAATAATTCTTCTATATGCATTTTAAATTCTTTTAAATCATCAAAATTATATGTTAATGGTTTCTGGGTTATTATGCTATTTTTATCTATTAATTCAATTTTTATAATGGTTTTATGTTTTTCCCATCCTTTTAATGGATCTTCACTATATAATTGTTCTAATTTTTTCTTAATTATTTCTACCTTATTTATTGAAAATATAGTTATTTCTGTTTTATTTATCGAAAATACGACTAGTTCTATTGTATCTTCAGTATTTTTTATATTTTCTAACTTTTGTGTAATTTTTTCATTTCCTTTTATCCAATCAGTTTTCTTTCTTATTTTATTATTAACTCTTTTTTTGCTCTTACTTTCTGTTTACATGGTGTTGTAAACCATCAATCTGTTGTAGTTATTATATGTGGGTATAATTTATCTAAAAACGGCATTCCTAAAAGTATATCTTTTGATGTTAGTTCATAATTATACATTTCTTCTATTGTTAATATTTTATACCATACTTATGTTTTTACATTCTTAGCTTTATAAGTAATTAAGCTTCCTTCGTTATTAAATCCTTTAACTATTATTGGTGTTTTTAATTTATCCCATTTACTTTCTGGTAAGCAATTATATCTACATAAATTAGTTTCTGCTCCTGTATCTATCATAAGCGTATAATATCTACTGTAATATCCTTCTACTACTATCTTCATTAATACATATATTTTCATTTTATGTTAAAGCTCTTCTTAAGAATAATTTCTCTCTGTTATATGTTATAGTTAATTGTGTATGTTCTATATTATATGGTTTTACTTGTTCTAGCCATTTTATTCCTAATATTATGTCTGTTTTTTGCATTTCTTCTTTTACTTCAAATTCTATTTTTATTTTTCTTATTCCTATTATTATTATTTTTTCTGCTATATTTTTAGTATTTATTAAACTTCTTGGTAGATCTGGGCATATATTATTGTCGGTTTTTATTTCCTCATTTTTTACTAGATATTTTGCTATATAATTTTCTTCTTGTCCTGTATTTAAGAGTATTAAGTATTCTTTTTCATTTACCTTTCCTATTATGTAATATTGGTTTGAATTATCCATTGAACTTGTTTCATAACTTATTCTTTTTGATGAGCTTGATGATTCCGGTTTATCATAAGCTGTTCTTTTTGTTGTACTTATTCTGTCATTTATTATTTCTAGATTTTCTTCTACATCTATGTCTCTATAGCTATAATCATTATAATCTATTGTTTTTACAAATTGTTCGAATGGGCTATCTATTTGTATCTTGTTAATCTTATTTTTTCCTGTTATTTTATGTTTTGTTGTTAATACATATAAATTTTTGCATCTTGCTGTAAATATTTTACTTCCTGGGGTTAATTCTATTCCTGATATCTTCCAATATAATACTAGTGATTTATCTATATTTCTATCCGTTACTGCTACTGAATAATTCACACTTATTATAAATTTAAATTTTTGGTATATTAAATTTCCTTTTATGCAGTTATTATACTTTTTTCTATAGGTTTTATAATTCTATCATCTGCTAAATATAATTCTATTGGTGTATCTATTCCTTCTCTAAAACATGCTTTTATTAATATTTCTGTACCTCCAAGGTGTACATATTTTATTGGGTCTCTACTTTTTATATCGTTTATCTCTTTATTAATTATTCTTTTTGTTACTAGTGGTATACTAGCTTTACCTTTTGCATATCTACAGTCTATTACATGTTCCTTTTGGCTTACTACATAATATTCTTCCTTTTTTCTAGTAAATATATTTTTTATTGTTGGTATTTTAAATATTTTTTCTACACTTAAGTCTAACTCTTTTCCTTTTATTTCATCAAATACATTGTTATCAAATATTATTTTTTGATATGTTCCTTCGTCATTTAAATATTCTTCTTTTGTTAATATTTTTATATCTTCTTCAGTCATTTAATTCGTCTAATTCACTATCTATTTCGTTATCTGTTTCATTCTCTGAAATTTCATATATACTGTCTTCACTTTCTAATTCGTAATCTATGTAATCTATCTGCATATATTCTGTGTTTTCTATTTTTATTTCTGATATTTGTTTATTTTTTGGGTTTTTAGGTAATTTACAATCTCTAACTAAATGTCCTATTTTTCCGCAATTATAACAAGTACATTCCTTTATAGATTTCTTTTTCCTATATGGTCATTTATGTTTATAGTTTTTTACATAATATCTTTTTCTTGGTTTCTTATACTTATATTTTGATTTTTTGTATTTCTTATATTTCTTATGTCTTTTTCTTTTCTTATAATATCTTTCTTCGCATCCAAATTGAGGTGCTATCTTGTCTTTGCAACATGCTAAATTTCTTATTAATGTTTTTTCCATTTTTATTTCTTCTCTGTATTTTTCACATAGGTTTCTATACCATTGTTGTAAAAATTTTATTCTTGCTCCTAGAGTATCTACTATTTTTGTTTCATCCCAACTTTTTATTATTTTTGAACTAAATGGTTCAGGTAATTTATTAAAATATAATTTTCTTATTTCTTTACTTTCTTCTATATTATATGCTCCTTTATAATAATATTCTTTAAATACGCAAGTATATTCATCTATGTAGCACATATTACATATTGCTAATTTTAACATTAAATTCCTATTTATATCTTTCTCTTCATTTTGTTCTTCTTCTGTTGTTGTCATGCTACTAAATTCGTCTTTTATAGCTGTTTCATATTTTTTTAATAATTCTATAGGTGTTAATTTTGTTAATATTGTTCCTTCTGTGGGTTTGTCAGTTCTTAATATTCTTTTACTATTTTCAGTTAGATTTAAAAACCATAATTTCACTGTTCCTATTAGTGTTGTTTCTATATATTCTGGTGTATCTGTTACACTTATATTATTATCTAATAATTGTTTTGTCATATATCCTATCCATAATTGTATCGTTTTTTCTGTATCTATTACACAATCTAAGTCTAAAAAGTTATAATTTTTATTAACTATTTGTTTTGGTGTCCATTTGTCATATTCATTCTTTAGATTATATCTTTTAAACTTATTCTTATAATATGTAGGTTTCTTTATTTCTGATGTACTAGGTATTATATTTTGATCTCCTTTTTTATCAAGAGTATTTATTTCTGTGTTGATATTTTCTAAATTTTCTTCATTAATTACTTCTTGTTTTTCATTGATTTCTAAATTTTTTGTATTTGTTAATATTTCTGTATATGTTTCACTATCTTCTGAATCATAATTGTCTGTCTCTTCAACATCTATATTATTTATTTCTAATTCCTTGTTTTTTATTTCTTTATTGTCTAGTTCTAGTTTTTCTTTAAATTGATTTATCTCGTTTAATAATTTTTGTTCTTTATCTTTTTCTTCTTTTTCTTTCTGTCTTTTTTCATACAGATCTTTTAACATTTGTAATTCTTTTTCTAATTCAGCAATCCTACTATTTTTAGTTTCTTCTATTTTTCGTATTTCTTCTGTAGTTTGTTGTTTTATTTTTTCTATTTCCTTTTTTCTATCTATTTCTTCGTTTTCTCTTTCTATTCTTACCATAGCTGTCAATTTATCTTCTAATTTTAATTCTTCTTTTTCTAACATTAAATATAAATGTTCGCCTATTTTCTTATATCTTCTTCCTAGATTAGAAAGTACTATTCTTATTTTTAATCCTTCGTGATTTTCATATATTTTTTCGTCTATTATAAATTCTTCTTTGTTCATTTTATTGTAAATAGTTCATGTTGATATATATATTCTAAACTATCTATTTGTGATTCTAAATTTGATATTTCATCTTTTTGTGCATTTATTGAGTTTTTACTAACTCCGGCAAATATATTATAATTTAATCTTTCTATTCTTATTCTTAATTCTTTACGTTTTTCAGAAATAGTTTGTTTTAGTTCTTTGTATTTTTGTATTTTATTCATTTTAACCGTATTTATAGTATTTTGGCGGATATCTAAATCTAATTTTATCATAATTAGGTGGTATATGTCTCATTCTTCTAGATTTTAAATGGATTATTAATTTTGCTTCAATACTAGATATTAAGGTAATTAGGTAAGCTAATCTTTGTGGGTTTTCTTTTGTTTTATTTAGACTTATATATTCTGAATAATTACTAATTAAAGATTCTTTTATTTTTCTAAAAGCTTCTCTGTTTTTAAATGGTCTTCTCATAATTAATATTGATTAATTATTGTCAAGTAAATCCAATCTAAATTCATAAATACGTAAATTTAAACATGTATACTACTTCTGTATTTTTTAAATAACTGGGCTCTGATACCATTTGGGGGTGCGGATTAGGTGTGATAATTTAACTAGATAATAAATACGTGATTTAGTTAATATGTGTAAGTCCTGCACCTTGATCACTTACCACCTCATAATATAAAACATAATTACTTAGCAATTATTTCTTGCATTGATATGTATCATCACATGATGCAACAAATATTTTTTGAGCTCCTCGCATCCCCAATAACCCTTCAGCAATCCCAAGTCACTTATCAAGAAGATAATTTCAGCAACACTTAAACTTGAAAGAAAATACCATCTGTGTCGGCAAGTTCAAAATATTGATAATTCAGGCACCTATACACAAAAGGATTGCACTATACATTCATCTTTAACTTAACCAAGGGTAACCTGCCAGTCTAAACCCACCAGTCTAAGAAACATGAAAATTTGCATCAGTAAACTATCAAAAATATAAAACACATCCCTAATACTTGCCTATAAATCAACATTCAAATATCTTCAACACAGTCCTCATCATTTATTGCAAATCCCTAAGGCTTTCACATCCAAATATTAGTGCATGTCAAAATTTAAACCCATTCTCAAATGTCAGGTCAGTAATCAAAGTGAAGAAGAAGAAAACCCCAAAATAGAAACTCAAAAAATTATGTCAAAATTATCAATTAGAAGAAAACACTAACCTTTAAAATCACCAAATTTAAGAAGAAAACCCCAAATTTGCTCGCTTATTGAAGTGAAACTTTGTGAGTTGAAATTGAAGTGGTTGTCGGAGCAGTGGAGAAGGTGATTTGTGGTTAGAGCATGCACTGGTGATCGAATTGTGGTCGGAACATACACTAGTGGTTGATTTTGTGGTCGACGCACTTGATTGATTGGTGGTGATTATGGTCGGAGCATAGTACTGGTGGTGATTATGGTTGGAGTGTATAATACTGGTGGCTATAATCTTAACAAATTGGTCAGAGCGTACAGTACTAGTCGGAGCATAGTTTTGTTGTGGTCGATTTTTAGAGTGAATGGATCTTAGTTGGTAGAAAAATGTTAATATGGCTCTTGGTTTGATTGTGAATGGATCTTAGTTGGTAGAAAAATGTTAATATGGCTTTTGGTTTGATTGCGGTCGATTTTGAGAGTGAAATTTTCTTTTAGAATTTTTTTTAACTTTCAGTATATGTTTCTTTAATTTTTGGCGGATAGAGTGAAAAATTTGGGAGGGAATAAATCACAACTGATGCAATAGTTTTTTTTGTTAATAAAGTGTTGTCATAGGTGACTTTATGCCAATGGTTCAAACAACCATTGCTATAAGGCACCCTGTTGCAATGGTTATCCAATAATAACAATGGTTATAGCACAAAATAGTTCTACTATAACAATTTTTTTGCAATGGTTGAAACCGTAGCAATAGATGCTCTATAGCAACACTTACGGAACCGTTGCCAAAAGTTCAGTTGTAAGAAGTGTAATTTCTAGTAGTGCCCTTTTGAAATAACCGCCAAAAGTGAGATAAAAATTGTGTACCATGATCAGAGATAATCGAAACAAGTACCCCATGCAGCTTCACATACTCATGAAGGTACAACCTCATATAATCCTCAGCAGAAAACTTAGTCCTCACTGGCAAGAAGTGAGACGATTTTGCCATCCTATCCATGATGACCTAAACCAAACCAAATCCATCCACAGAATGATATCAAAATCCACCATATCTAATTCAAACAGATCCACCAAAGTCTCCTTACTACCAACAGATACCACACACACTCTATAATTTTTTACCAACCATAGAGTCACTTACTGGGGTAGAAATAGAAAAAGGATCCAAAATAACCTCGGGATCAAAACCAAAATACACAACAATAAATGGGGTCACATAAGAGAAAGTGGACCCCGAATTATGGAAATGATACACTTCATGAGAAAAGAGTTGTAACGTACCAGTCATGACATTAGGTAATGCCTCAAACTCCTTTCGGAAAGCAAGAGCATATTGTCACGCCCCAAAATCCCATCGGGACGGACTGGCACCCGAAGCCGAGAAGGCCCGGGAGAACCCGTTCAAATACCCGTACTTTCACTTACATGTCACCAAAAATTTGGGCAGCACTTCGTTACATATAGAAGGGTCTAATTTCCTGTATCAGCACAACACGCACAAATATATATATATATATATATAATACTTGGCCGTCGGGGCCACCACATATACAAATATAACATCACTATATAAACTTCCATGACTTTACCCTTTCTTATGTCTACAAAGCCTCTAGGATATACATGACATAACTAGGGTCGGGACAAACCCCCGCCCACACATGACTCCTGTACAATAACAAAACATAAAGAACCGACTCGAAAATCTCCGAAGCAAACTGGAGCTCACCAACAATAGTTGTATGACCTGGCTCCTACTTGTGCGGACTGAGGTACTTGTGCCTGCAGCATGAAATGCAGTTCCCCGTGGGGGACGTCAGTACGAAATATGTACTGAGTATGTAAAGCTGTAGATAATCACATATGATATAGGAGCTCAATAGAAATCAGAAACAAGTGAATAAAGCGTAATGGGAGTGGACCACATTTACTAGAACTTGTGACAACCTGTACATTGCATTTATTCAATCACTTTACCTTTGTTCTTATCGTCTTTGTAATCATTACTGTATTGTACTATGACCATTAGGCTGCCTCCAGTACATATCAACTGGGATCGACCCATGCTAGGCTTATGCCCCTGGGATACCACCCATAAACACATAAATAGGGATCGACCCATGCTAGGCTTATGCCCCTGGGATACCACCCGATAAGAGAGAACTTCCATCACTTAGTTCAATTAATCTTTGATATTGTTATTTCGATCGCCACCACATTTTTGATACTTTGAAACAATGATAAATCAATAGGAGACATATAAATAGACCATCAATGCAATAACAATGAAGTAAGAACTCATTGGCACATCAATGAAGTGTTTTGGAGTCATCAATGCCATAACAATAAAGTAGGAACTTATTGGTATATCAACAATGTGTTTCAGAATCATCAATATCACAACAATGAAATAGGAGCCTTTTGGTATATCAATGAAACATTTTGACACTTTATAGGATGGAAACAACTTCGTTGGTAATGTAGAACAATACATGTTTTTGGACAACCTCGGAATCTTACTTGATGGAACATTGGTGTTTTCATGCCAAAGAACATTGTTAGAGTATGCTTTACATACCTCATCGTAGATTCGGATACCAATTCAACACAACTTCCCGCCTTTACTTCTGTCATACCCCAAATCCCATTGGAGCGGACTGGTACCCGTAGCCGAGGAGGCCCGGGAGAACCCGTTCATAACCTATACTTTCACATTTACATTACTTATGAAAATTAGAAATTTGGGCGGCACTTCGTTATAAATAGAAGAAAACAGTACCTGTATCAGCCCAGCAGACACGCATATATATATATAAATAGTAATTGGCCTTCAGAGCCATCACGTCTATCAACCAAACACTCCTATGGCTGTACAATATGTCTACAAAAGCCTCTACATAGATACACAACTGAGTTAGGGTCGGGACAAACTCCCGCCCACAAAAGACTTTTATACAAATACCAAAAATACATATAGAAACGACTTGGGATGCCCCGAAACAACTGGAGCTCACCACTATCAACAGAATGTCCTGGCTCTTACTGCGGAGGTGTATGACCTGAAGTACCTGTTCCTGCAGGCATGAATACAGGTCCCCTGTGAGGGACGTCAGTACAAAAATATGTACTGAGTATGTAAGGCAGTGAGTATCAAGATGAGATACAAAAGATCAACAGAACCCAGATACCAGCGAATAAACAGTATGAGTAGACCACACTTAAAAGAGCTGATGGGATACCTGCACATTACTTTCATATCATTACTTCTCGTATTCCTTATCAATACATAACATATGTCATACAATGGCCAACTGATCAGTGGTACTAATACAATACATCAGGGACCACCCCTGGAATAGCATATATACATAATCTTTATAATACAATGGCCAACTGATCAGTGGTACTAATACAATACATCATATCTTCAATTAAAATAAAGACATTCCATTTCTTAATTCAATTAATCTTTGAGATTGGTTACTTTGTGGTCACACCTTATGGAACTTGAAACCATGATACCTCAATAGGAAAAACATGTAAATAGGTAATTAATATCATGAAAATGAAGTAGAGAATCATGGATACCTCATTAAACCATTTCGGAGTCAACAATAGTATATGGACATTTTTTTGACTAGCCGGACATCTTAAAAGTGAAAACAAGTTCAATTGGTAGTGTCGAATATCATATGATGTTATTATGTGTCATGTGTCGTAGGACAATGTTGGAAGCTTACTTGAGAGTGCCATGGGTCATTATTCATGCCAAAGATTAGATAGAGTATGTCTTACATACCTTGATATAACCACTTCAATACAAGTCCAACTTGACTTCTCGTACTCTTCGAACACTTATCTACAATAAGTCATTTGTGGCAAACTAGTATTAGCAACCAAACCTTACCATTTAGGTATTAACTTCACCAAATAATGTCTAGGAAGTAATCCTTTAACTCATCAATAAGAGTGCTACATACATCCTCTTATACTCTTATTACATTCACATATCATGCATTTTCATGCAATATCCCTCAACATCACTCTTAGCCTTTATTTCCCTTCTTAATCACCATCCAATACCAACATGATCACTAGGCATACATAACCACTAATATAATGATATATCACCACAATTCATCCTCCATAATCCAATACAACAACTTCCATAATTTACTACTAACAATTTATACAAAACAATTCATAACTATGTTTCTAGTTATCTTCCTACATCAAGACAATACTCATAATCCTTTATCAATACTTACTCATGGATAAGAATCAAGAATAAACAATATTCATAACTTAACAATGAACTCTTGTATTTATAATCCTCCTTACATAACCATGGGGTGCTTCTCGAAGCTTTCGAGATGGTGAACGCAACTACGAAACCAATTCGAATTTTCTACGGTTGAATCACAAAATATTTGAAGTTGAAATTAGGCTATGGTTTCACCTTCTCTTAATAATTGGATGATATATGATATATATGAGGCTAAGTGTATGTTTATAAATACCAATTTTCGTCCAAGAGGTAATAGAAAATGACCATTTTTCCCTAAAAATTTAAATAAAATCCGAATCTGTCCCCAGTGGACAGTTTTGACAGGCTGAAGTAAATCGATCATAACTCTTTTCTCCGGTATCGGATTTGGGTGAAACTAATTGAATTGGAAATATAATTCAAAGGTATTTCATTTTCATATAAAGTATATCACCCAGTTCTTCCTGTACAAGGAGTTATGGTTGTTTAAAGTTGACTCAAAAATCTGTCCCAAAATTCTGTTTTTTTTTTGATAGGCTGTAGTAAAACGGGTATAGCTCCTTACTCAGACATTGTATTGGGATGAAACCAATTTCATCGGAAAGAAGACTCTCGGAGATTTTCTTCGATATTTAGCAGCTCACACAGTTCTTTTTGTACAAGGAGTTATGATAGTCTAAAGTTGATCCGAAAAAAAATTGCCTAGCTGCAGTAATTTTCCTGCAGATTTACTGTTCACAGGCTTCCCGGCCACCGTTTTGAAATTTCGAATGTGCTCGCTTATATGAAATACTCCTCTGTTTTGGGCAAACTTTATATCGTTGGAAAGCATATTCCAATACCTACACATACAACTATTGACGGGATACTTCCGAACACCATAAACTTAATTTAACCCATACGCAAGCCTTTAGGACTCCATATAATCGCGATAAGTGTACGAAAAAATTTACGGGGTGTTACATTGTCCCCCCCTTAAGAACATTCGTCCTCGAATGTTAACATAGTTACTTAATTAAGACATGTCCAAGCTTACAATTAACATATTCATCATCATAACATACTTGCATAAAAATAAACACTTACTTGTTATTGTTCTTCTTCTGTCTCATGAACTTCCTCCTCATCGTTGAATAGGTAAGGGTACTTAATCTTCATCGCTTCCTCGGATTCCCATGTGATCTCCTCAACTTGTTGATTCCTCCAAAGTACTTTTACCGATGCTATCTCTTTATTCCTTATCTTTTTAATTTGGCGATCAAGAATAGCAATAGGCATTTCTTCAAAAGTGAGATCTTCTGTAACTTGTACATCTTCCGTAGTAGTGATGTGCGATGGATCTCCGATGTACTTGCGAAGCATCGAAACATGAAATATGGGATGAACTGCTGAGAGCTCTTGAGGTAGCTCTAACTCATAAACAACTTGTCTAAATCTTTGAATGATCTTGTACGGACCTATGTATCGTGGACTTAACTTTCCTTTCTTGCCAAACCTCATCACTCCTTTCATTGGTGATGCTTTCAAGAATACCCAATCGTCGATAGAAAACTCAAGTCCTCTTCTTCTAACATCCGCATAAGATTTGTGTCGACTTTGAGCTGTTTCAAGCCGTTGTTGGATCACTTTAACCTTCTCCATTGCTTGATAAACAAGATCCGGTCCAAAAAAGACCGCATCACCTGCTTCAAACCATCCTATTGGCGATCTACACTTTCTTCCATACAATGCTTCATATGGTGCCATTTTGATACTTGAATGATAGCTATTATTGTAGGCAAACTCGATAAGAGGTAGGTGATCATCCCAGTTGCCTTTGAAATCTAATACACATGCTCATAGCATATCTTCAAGTGTCTGGATGGTACGTTCCGCTTGTCCGTCCGTTTGAGGATGAAAAGCCATACTTAGATTTACTTGTGTCCCCAAACTCCTTTGAAAAGACTTCCAGAAATTCGCGGTAAATTGGGCTCCTCGATCGGATATAATGGAAATTGGAACTCCCTGTAACCGAACGATCTCCTTAATATACAACTTCGCATACTCTTCCGCCGTATAAGTTTTCTTAACTGGTAAGAAGTGCGCGGATTTGGTAAGCCTATCAATGATCACCCATATGGAATCAAACTTCCAAAATGTATGAGTCAAACCCGTGATGAAATCCATATTGATCTTGTCCCACTTCCAGACTGGAAGATCTATACATTGCATGTAACCACCGGGTTTCTGGTGTTCTACTTTGACTCTTTGACAATTCGGACATTCAGCTACAAATTCGGCAATATTCTTCTTCATGTCATTCCACCAATATATTGCTTTCAAATCTTGATACATCTTAGTCGACCCTGGATGGATGGAATACCTTGAACAGTGTGCTTCTGTCATAAATTCTCTTTCTTAGCTCAACTACATCAGGTACACATAAATAATTCTGACACTGAAGCACTCCTTCTCGCGTAAGCTCAAATGCCTTTGTCGTGCCACTCTGCACATCCTCCTTAAGCTGCAATAAAATTGGATCTGCATACTGCTTCTCTTTCACTTCAGCTATCAATGAAGATTCCGCTACATTACGTACAATAACCTCTTCATCTGGAGTTTCGAGAAGTCAAACTCCCAAATTAGCTAGTTGGTGAAGATCCTTAATCATCCCCTACTTTTCTATAGATGCCATTTTAGACTTACGACTCAGTGCATCCGCTACCACATTCTCTTTCCCTGGATGATACAAGATATCAACATCGTAATCTTTCAATAATTCAAGCCATCTCCGCTTCCTCAAGTTTAGATCTTTCTGACTGAAGATATATTGCAGGCTCTTATGATCGGTATATATGTCAACATGAACCCCATATAAGTAGTGGCGCCATATCTTCAAAGCAAATACAACTGCAGCTAGCTCAAGATCATGCGTGGGATAATTCCTCTCATGTGGTCGCAACTGTCTAGAGCCATAGGCTATTACTCTACCATGTTGCATTAATACGCATCCTAAGCCAATTCTTGAAGCATCACAGTACACTGCATACCCTTCTGTGCCTTCAAGAAGTACCAATACCGGTGTAGAAGTCAACTTGCTCTTCAGATCTTGGAAACTCTTTTCACAGGCATCATTCCATTGAAACTTGGAGGCTTTATGCGTCAACTTAGTCAAGGGTGCAGAAATAGAAGAAAAACCTTCAACAAACCTTCTATAATAACCTGCCAACCCGAGGAAACTACGAATCTCCGTAGGCGTCGTGGGTCTTGGCCAATTCTTCACAGCCTCAATCTTCTGAGTGTCAACTTTTATGCCTTAACTGGATACAATATGACCCAAAAATGCCACTGACTTGAGCCAAAACTCACATTTAGAAAACTTCGCATACAGCTTACGATCACGAAGAATCTGCAACGCCTGCCTTAAGTGATTAGCATGATCCTCTTCTGATCTAGAGTAGACCAGAATATCATCTATGAAAACTATCACGCACACATCTAGAAACGGCTTAAACAGCCTATTCATCAGATCCATAAAAACTGCGGGTGCATTTGTCAGCCCGAATGACATAACCAGGAATTCATAATGACCATACCGTGTTCGGAAAGCTGTCTTGGGTATATCTTTATCCTTGACTCTCACTTGATGATATCCTGATCTCAAGTCAATCTTGGAAAAACACTGGGCACCCTGCAACTGGTCAAATAAATCATTAATTCGGGGAAGAGGGTATTTATTCTTAATAGTCACCTTATTCAATTGCCGATAGTCAATACACATCCTCAGCGAACCATCTTTCTTACGCACAAACAATACTGATGCTCCCTAAGGGGACATACTAGGCCTGATGAATCCCTTCTCTAGAAAGTCTTTCAGTTGCTCTTTCAATTCTCGCAACTCTGCTGGTGCCATTCTATAAGGAGGAATTGATATTGGCTGTGTGTCTGTCAACATATCAATACCAAACTCCACTTCTCGTTCAGGAGGTAAACCTGGTAGTTCTTCAGGAAATACATCAGGAAATTCATTCACAATCGGAACGGTCTGAAAAGTTGGCGGCTCTGCCTCTGTATCCCTTACTCTAACCAAATGGTATATGTACCCCTTGGAAATCATTTTTCTTGCCTTAAAGTAAGAAATAAATCTACCTCTCGGCGCGCCAACATTACCCTTCCATTCAAGGACTGCCTCATTTGGGAAATAGAAATATACCTTCTTAGAACGGCAATCTACTGTAGCATAACAAGACGCTAACCAATCCATGCCCATAATAACATCAAAATCTACCATTTCTAACTCAACAAGATCGGCCATCGTATCACGACCACAAATATTCACAACACAATTTCGATAAACATTCCTAGCTATAAGAGATTCCCCCACTGGCGTTGATACTTCAAATGGCTTGGCTAATAATTCGGGTGTTCTTCTGAACCTTCCCGCAACCAAAGGAGTAGCATACGATAATGTAGAACCAGGATCAATTAAGGCATACACATCAAATGCAAAGATGGACAACGTACCTGTAACCACGTCTGGAGAAGCCTCTAAATTCTGCCGATCTGCTAGGGCATACACACGGTTCTGAGCTCCGCTAGAACTAGCTGCTCCTCTATCACCTCTACCGTGACCCATATGTTGTGCACCCCTACTCAAAGGAGGCACCGATGATGACGCAACAGCTGATCTGGTAGGTCGTGTTATACCACCTGTGGTCCTGCGTGGGCAATCTCTAGCCATATACCCCGGCTTACCGCACCAAAAGCAATTGTTCGTTCCAAGCCGACATTCACCAAAGTGAAATCTTCTACATATGGGGCACGGGTATCGTGGAGGTCTCAATTGACTCATACTCCCTTGCCCTTGATACCTCACTGTTCGCGAACTCTGATTTTCACTACTTTGCCTGAACTGATTACCTCTGAACCTTTGAAATTGCGGTGGAGCACTAATTGCAGGATAAGAAGATAATGGGCTAGGAAATCTATGAGAGAACGAAGGCCTAAAACCTCCCTGAGATGCCATAAACTGCCCTATAGCTCTGGCCCGCTTAGAATATCCTTTTTCTGATTCCTGGGTTCTTCTTCTTTGCCTTTGATCTTCCATTTTCTGAGCGAAAGCTTGTATCCTCGCTATATCCATATCCTTGTTCAAAGCAGCAATGGTACAATCTCTAACCAAGTATGGTTCCAATCTATCAACATAGTGATGAACTCTGTCATCCATAGTAGCTACCACATTAGAAGCATATCGAGACAAGCCGTTAAATCGAAGACTATACTCCCTTACACTCATATTACTTTGACGAAGATTTAAGAATTGATCTGCACGGGCCTGACGAGTCTCAAATGGAAAATAATGATCAATAAATGCATCTTTGAACTCTCCCCACGTAGTTGGAGGTGCATCAATACCCCTAGATCGTTTCTAATTCTCGTACCACAATATAGCCTCTCCTTTCAGTCTATATGCTGCTAGCTCAACCATCTCTTTACCGGATATGTGCATAACATCTAGAGCCCTTTGGGTTTGATCGATAAAGTCCTGCGGGTCTTCATTAATATCTGATCCAGTAAAAGTAGGAGGATCCAGTTTCAGAAAATCCTGTGTCCGAAGGCTAGCTGCTCTATCCGTACCACTAGAACCCGTGGTAGGAATAGCTTGCCCTTGAACTTGACCGGCAACTATACGCGTCAGAAGTTGTACTGCATCCCTCAAATCATGATCAACAACATTAATAGATGGCCCTTCCGGAGGAGAAGAAGCTCCTGATATATGCTCATCTTGAGACTCACTTTGTTCAGCTTGTGCCGGTGGTGACTTACTAGTACCTTCTCCGGCCACTACATCTACTCGCTTCCACTTATTCTTTCTCCTTGTAACCGGCATCGTTACTATAATAAATAATAATAAAAAACAATTGGATTAAGAGATCGATTATGACTTTATCTCTAATATGGGCTCTATTGCACGATCTAAGAAATGGAGAATGGAAACAATCCCTAAATGTCCAATAGCCTCCTGTTTATAGATGTGGTGCACAACACACCGATAAACGAGATTCTACGTAGACACGGCTTTGTAGACTCACTAGGACGAACTTCTTTGATACCACTTCTGTCATACCCCAAATCCGATTGGAGCGGACTGGCACCCGTAGCCGAGAAGGCCCGGGAGAACCCGTTCATAACCTATACTTTCACAATTGCATTACTTATGAAAATTAGAAATTTCGGCGGCACTTCATTGTAAATAGAAGAAAACAGTACCTGTATCATCCCAGCAGACACGCATATATATATATAAACAGTAATTGGCCGTCAGAGCCATCACGTCTATCAACCAAACACTCCTATGGTTGTACAATATGTCTACAAAAGCCTCTACATAGATACACAACTAAGTTAGGGTCGGGACAAACTCCCGCCCACAAAAGACTTTTATACAAATACCAAAAATACATATAGAAACGACTTGGGATGCCCCGAAACAACTGGAGCTCACCACTATCAACAGAATGTCCTGGCTCTTACTGCGGAGGTGTATGACCTGAAGTACCTGTTCCTGCAGGCATGAATACAGGTCCCCCGTGAGGGACGTCAGTACGGAAATATGTACTGAGTATGTAAGGTAGTGAGTATCAATATGAAATACAAAAGATCAACAGAACCCAGATACCAGTGAATAAACAGTATGAGTAGACCACACTTAAAAGAGCTGATGGGATACCTGCACATTACTTTCATATCATTACTTCCCGTATTCCTTATCAATACATAACATATGTCATACAATGGCCAACTGATCAATGGTACTAATACAATACATCAGGGACCACCCCTGGAATAACATATATACATAATCTTTATAATACAATGGCCAACTAATCAGTGGTACTAATACAATACATCATATCATCAATTTAAAATAAAGATATTCCATTTCTTAATTCAATTAATCTTTGAGATTGGTTACTTTGTGGTCACACCTTATGGAACTTGAAACCATGATACCTCAATAGGAAAAACATGTAAATAGGTAATCAATATCATGAAAATGAAGTAGAGAATCATGGATACCTCATTAAACCATTTCGGAGTCAACAATAGTATATGGACATTTTTTTGACTAGCCGGACATCTTAAAAGTGAAAACAAGTTCAATTGGTAGTGTCGAAGATCATATGATGCTATTATGTGTCATGTGTCGTAGGACAATGTTGGAAGCTTACTTGAGAGTGCCATGGGTCATTATTCATGCCAAAGATTAGATAGAGTATGTCTTACATACCTTGATATAACCACTTCAATACAAGTCCAACTTGACTTCTCGTACTCTTCGAACACTTATCTACAATAAGTCATTTGTGGCAAACTAGTATTAGCAACCAAACCTTACCATTTAGGTATTAACTTCACCAAATAATGACTAGGAAGTAATCCTTTAACTCATCAATAAGAGTGCTACATACATCCTCTTATACTCTTATTACATTCACATATCATGCATTTTCATGCAATATCCCTCAACATCACTCTTAGCCTTTATTTCCCTTCTTAATCACCATCCAATACCAACATGATCACTAGGCATACATAACCACTAATATAATGATATATCACCACAATTCATCCTCCATAATCCAATACAACAACTTTCATAATTTAATACTAACAATTTATACAAAACAATTCATAACTATGTTTCTAGTTATCTTCCAACATCAAGACAATACTCATAATCCTTTATCAATACTTATTCATGGATAAGAATCAAGAATAAACAATATTCATACCTTAACAATGAACTCTTGTATTTAGAATCCTCCTTACATAACCATGGGGTGCTTCTCGAAGCTTTCGAGATGGTGAACGCAACTACGAAACCAATTCGAATTTTCTACGGTTGAATCACAAAATATTTGAAGTTAAAATTAGGCTAGGGTTTCACCTTCTCTTAATAATTGGATGATATATGATATATATGAGGCTAAGTGTATGTTTATAAAGACCAATTTTCGTCCAAGAGGTAATAGAAAATGATCATTTTGCCCTAAAAATTTAAATAAAATCCGAATCTGTCCCCAGTGGACAGTTTTGACAGGCTGAAGTAAATCGATCATAACTCTTTGCTCCGGTATCGGATTTGGGTGAAACTAATTTCATTGGAAATATAATTCAAAGGGATTTCATTTTCATATAAATTATATCACCCAGTTCTTCCTGTACAAGGAGTTATGGTCGTTTAAAGTTGACTCAAAAATCTGTCCCAAAATTCTAATTTTTTTTTTTGGTAGGCTGTAGTAAAACGGGTATAGCTCCTGACTCAGACATTGGATTTGGATGAAACCAATTTCATCGGAAAGAAAACTCTCGGAGATTTTCGTCGATATATAGCAGCTCACACAGTCTTTTTGTACAAGGAGTTATGATCGTCTAAAGTTGATCCAAAAAAAAATTCCCTAGCTGCAGTAATTTTCCTGCAGATTTACTATTCACAGGCTTCCCGGCCACCGTTTTGAAATTTCGAATGTGCTCGCTTATATGAAATACTCCTCTGTTTTGGGCAAACTTTATATCGTTGGAAAGCATATTCCAATACCTACACATACAACTATTGACGGGATACTTCCGAACACCATAAACTTAATTTAACCCATACGCAAGCCTTTAGGACTCCATATAATCGCGATAAGTGTACGAAAAAATTTACGCGATAAGTGAATAAATCGTAATGGGAGTGGACCACATTTACTAGAACTTGTGACAACCTGTACATTGCATTTATTCAATCACTTTACCTTTGTTCTTATCGTCTTTGTAATCATTACTGTACTGTACTGTGACCATTAGGCTGCCTCCAGTACATATCAACTGGGATCGACCCATGCTAGGCTTATGCCCCTGGGATACCACCCATAAACACATAAATAGGGATCGACCCATGCTAGGCTTATGCCCCTGGGATACCACCCGATAAGAGAGAACTTCCATCACTTAGTTCAATTAATCTTTGAGATTGTTATTTCGATCGCCACCACATTTTTGATACTTTGAAACAATGATACATCAATAGGAGACATATAAATAGACCATCAATGCAATAACAATGAAGTAAGAACTCATTGGCACATCAATAAAGTGTTTTGGAGTCATCAATGCCATAACAATAAAGTAGGAACTTATTGGTAGATCAACAATGTGTTTCAGAATCATCAATATCACAACAATGAAATAGGAGCCTTTTGGTATATCAATGAAACATTTTGATACTTTATAGGATGGAAACAACTTCGTTGGTAACGTAGAACAATACATGTTTTTGGACAACCTCGGAATCTTACTTGATGGAACATTGGTGTTTTCATGCCAAAGAACATTGTTAGAGTATGCTTTACATACCTTGTCGTAGATTCGGATACCAATTCAACACAACTTCCCGCCTTTACAAATCACTTATCTACAATGAAATGTTTGGCATCTAGTATTAGCAACCCAACACCACAATTCTCTTCCATAATTCCATACAACCAATATTTGCAAAGCATTCCAAAAACCAACTTGAATAATAAGTTTATGTGTATATATATATATAATCATCATTTCAATACCATATCATCACACCAAATCCCTTCACAATTCAACATAATCCAACCATGCACAAGAATAATCCAACATTATTTCCAATCATCTTTCAACAACAATCAAATAACATACTTCTTATGCTCACATGCATATATATACATATCCATATAAATAACACCAACATAATTTACATCCTTACCATAAAATGGCCCTTTTGATTTTGAAGTCCTGTTGGCACAAATAATGGGTGCTTCTCGAAGCCCTCGAGACGGTGAACGCAACTACGGAATCAATTTGGATTTTCTACGGTTGAATCACAAGATAATTGGAGTTGAAATTAGGCTAGTGTTTCTTATTTTCAATAATTTAATGATAATTGATGGATATGAGACTAATTATATGTATATAATGACCAATTTTCGTCCATGAGGTGATGGAAAATGACCATATTGCCCTTAAAAATTTAAGTAAATCCGAATCTGTCCATGGTGGACTGGTTTGACAGGCTAAAGTAAATCGGCCATAACTCTTTGCTCCAATATCGGATTTGGGTGAAATTGGTATAGTTGGATAGATAATTCAAATTACTTTCATTTCATATAAAGTAGGCCACCCAGTTCGTCCTGTACAAGGAGTTATGATCGTTTGAAGTTGACCCTAAAAAACTGTTTTGAGAGGCTGAAGTAAAACGAGTATAACTCCTTACTCAGACGTTGGATTTGGATGAAACCAATTGCATTGGAAATAAGACTCAAAGATCTTTATTTTTATATTTTGTATCTCTCCCATTTAATTATATTAAGGGAGTTATGATCGTTCAAAGTCGACCCAAAAAACTGGCAGGCCTCAGTAGTTTGTGTGCTGGAAATTTTCCTGCACATTTACTATTCACCATATCCCGGCCACCATTTTATAGTTTCGAACGTGCTCGATTATATCCGAAACTTATCCATTTTTGGAAATCTTTATATCGTTGGAAATCTTATTCAATAACCTTCGTATGGAACCATCGACGGGCAAATTCCGGTATAAATAAAATAAAAAATTAATTCCATATAAATAAGACCAATCACGTACTTGAATACGCCAATACATGTACTTAAATACGGGGTGTTACATCCTTCCCCCCTTTAGGGCATTCGTCCTCGAATGTTAGCGTAGTTATTCAACCAAAACAAGTTCAAGTCCACCATTAACATTCACATCATCATATAAATACTATGCATATATAAACAAAAACTTACTTGTTAATGTTCTAACTCCGTTTCTTGAACTTCCTCTTCATATTTGAACAAATGAGGGTACTTAGATTTCATTGCTTCCTCAGCTTCCCATGTAATCTCTTCCCTTTGTTGATTTCTCCAAAGTACTTTCACCGATGCTACTTCTTTATTTCTCATCTTCTTAACTTGACGATCTACTATAGCAATAGGCATCTCCTCATAGGTAAGATCTTCTGTTACTTGCACATCTTCAGTAGAAGTAATAAGGGACGGATCTCCGATGCACTTTCGAAGCATCGATACATGAAATACTGGATGCACTGATGAGAGATCCTGGGGTAGCTCTAATTCATAAGCAACTTGCCCACATCTTCGAATAATCTTATACGGGCCTATATATCGTGGACTCAACTTTCCTTTCTTGCCAAATCTCATCACCCCTTTCATTGGCGATACCTTCAAAAATACCCAATCGCCTAACGAAAATTCTAGCCCTCTTATTCTACTATCCGCATATGACTTGTGTCGACTTTGGGCTGTTTTCAACCGTTGCTGAATCACCTTGACTTTTTCTATGGCTTGATACACAAGATCCGGTCCGAACATAAGAGTTTCACCCGCTTCGAACCATCCTATTGGTGATCTACACTTCCTCTCATATAAAGCTTCATATGGTGCCATTTTGATACTTGAATGATAGCTATTATTGTAGGCAAACTCAATAAGAGGTAAATGATCATCCCAGCTACCTTTAAAATCTATAACACATGCTCGTAGCATATCTTCAAGTGTTTGAATGGTGCGCTCTACTTGTCCATCCGTCTGAGGGTGAAAAGTTGTACTCAGATTCACTTGTGTTCCCAAACTCCGTTGGAAAGACTTCCAAAAGTTTGCGGTAAATTGAGTTCCCCGATCCGATATAATAGAAGTTGGCACTCCATGTAATCGGACTATTTCTTTAACATACAGCTTCGAATATTCTTCAATTGTGTAAGTGGTCTTAACGGGTAAGAAATGTGCGGATTTAGTAAGCCTATCCACAATCACCCATATAGAATCAAATTTCCGAGCTGTACGAGGCAAACCTGTAACAAAATCCATGTTGATCATGTCCCACTTCCAAATTGGAAGATCTATGCATTGCATATAGCCTCCGGGTTTTTGGTGCTCAACTTTAACTCTTTGACAATTTGGACATTCAGCTACAAATTCTGCAATGCTCTTCTTCATGTCATTCCACCAATACATATCTTTCAAATCTTGATACATTTTGGTTGATCCTGGATGAATGGAATACCTTGAAAAATGTGCCTCTGTCATAATCTTCTTTCTTAGCCCGTCTACATCCGGCACACACAATCGGTTTTGGCACTGAAGTACTCCTTCTCGCGTAAGCTCAAATACCTTGGTCGCACCACTCTGAACGTTCTCCTTAAGCTGTAATAAAATAGGATCTGCATATTGCTTCTCTTTCACTTCAGCTACTAATGAAGATTCTGCAGCATTATGTACGATAAGCTCTTTATTCGGAGTTTCAAGAAGGTGAACTCCCAAACTAGCTAACTGGTGAAGATCTTTAACCATCCCTTGCCTTTCTATAGGCTCCATCATAGCCTTACGACTTAACGCATCAGCTACCACATTTGCTTTCCCTGGATGGTACAAGATATCAATATCGTAGTCCTTTAATAGTTCAAGCCATCTCCGCTGCCTTAAATTTAGATCCTTTTGATTAAAAATATATTGCAAGCTCTTATGGTCAGTATATATATCAACATGAACCCCATATAAGTAGTGGTGCCATATCTTTAAAGCAAAAATAACTGCTGCCAGCTCAAGATCTTGTGTAGGATAATTTTTCTCATGTGGCCGCAATTGTCTAGAAGCATATACTATTACCTTACCATGCTGCATCAATACACATCCTAAACCAATTCTGGAAGCATCACAATACACTGTATACCTTCGGTGCCTTCTGGAAGTACCAACACGGGTGTAGAAATCAATTTGTTCTTTAAATCTTGAAAACTCTTCTCACATGCATCATTCCATTGGAATTTGGATGCTTTATGGTTTAGCTTGGTTAAGGGTGCTAAAATGGAAGAAAAGTCTTTAACAAACCTCCTATAATAATCGGTCAACCCGAGAAAACTACGAATCTCCGTCGGCGTACTGGGCCTTGGCCAGTTCTTCACAGCTTCTATCTTTTGAGCATCAACCTTTATCCCTTCACTAGATACAATATGTCCCAAAAATGCCACCGACTTTAACCAAAACTCACATTTAGAGAACTTTGCATAAAGCTTACAATCACGAAGAGTCTGCAATGTCTATTGTAAGTGATTGGCATGGTCCTCTTCTGATCTTGAATAAACTAGAATATCATCTATAAAAACTATCACAAATACATCCAGGAATGGCTTAAACACCCTATTCATCAAATCCATAAAAGCTGCAGGTGCATTTGTTAGCCCAAATGACATAACTAGAAACTCATAATGACCATACCTTGTTCGGAAAGATGTTTTGGGTATATCTTTTTCTTTGACCCTCACTTGGTGGTAACCTGACCTCAAATCAATCTTAGAAAAGCACTTGGCGCCCTGTAACTGATCAAATAAATCATCAATTCTTGGGAGAGGATATTTATTCTTAATAGTCACCTTATTCAATTGCCGATAATCAATACACATCCTCAGCGAGCCATCCTTTTTGCGCACAAATAACACTGGTGCTCCCCAAGGGGAAATACTAGGCCTAATGAACCCCTTTTCTAGCAAATCTTTCAATTGCTCTTTCAATTCTCGTAATTCTGCTGGGGCCATTCTATACGGAGGAATGGAGATTGATTGGGTGCCTGGTATTACATCAATACCAAACTCTACTTCTCGTTCAGGAGGCAAACCTGGAAGATCTTCAGGAAATACATCAGGAAATTCATTTACCACCGGAACAGTGTGAAGAGTTGGTGGCTCCACTTTTGTATCCCATAATCTAACTAAATGATATATGTATCCCTTGGAAATCATTCTTCTTGCCTTAAAATAAGAAATAAATCTACCTCTTGGCGCGCTAATTTCACCTTTCCATTCAAGGATTGATTCATTTGGAAAATGGAAATATACCTTTTTCGTGCAGCAATCAATTGTGGCATAACAAGACGCCAACCAGTCCATACCCATTATAACATCAAAATCTACCATTTCTAACTCCACAAGATCAGCCATCGTATCACGACCACAAACAGTTACTATGCAGTTTCGATAAACCCTTCTAGCTATAATAGATTCCCCGACCGGTGTGGACATTTCAAATGGCTTAACTAACAGTTCGGGTATTCTTTCAAACTTTCCAGCAACCAATGGAGTAACATAAGATAATGTAGAACCGGGATCAATTAAAGCATATAAATCGAATGAAAATATAGACAACGTACCCGTAACCACATCTGGGGAAGCCTCTAAATTCTGTCGATCCGCTAGAGCATACGTACGATTTTGAGCCCCGCTAGAACTCGTGGCTCCTCTATCACCTCTAACACGACCCATTGGCTGTGCACCCCTTCCTGAATAAGGCATCGATGATGATGATGCAACAAATGACCCTGTAGGTTGTGCCATACCCCCTATGTCCCTTCGTGGGCATTCCCTCATCATATGCCCCGACATACCGCACCAAAAGCAAACATTGGTCCCCAGCCGACATGCGCCCAAATGATACTTTCCACATTTATTGCATGGCTTTCGAGAAGGTCTCGATTGGCTCATATTTTGTTTCCCTTGGTAACCCACTGATCACGAACTATGACCCTCACTTCTTTGCCCAAATTGACTGCCTCTGAACCCCTGATGCTGTGGTGGAGCACTAGCTACAGAATAAGAAAATAATGGCCTAGGTGGTCTAGCAGAAAATTGAGGTCTAAAACCTCCCTGTGGCGCCATAAACTGCCCTGTAGATCTGGCCCTCTTAGAAGATCCGCTTTCAAATTCCTGTGTTCTTCTTCTTTGCCTCTGATCTTCCATTTTTTGTGCAAATGCTTGTATCCTAGCTATATCCATGTCTTTATTCAGTGCAGCAATAGTACAATCCCTAACCAAATACGGATCCAATCCATCCACATACCGATGAACTCTGTCATCCATAGTAGCTATAACATTAGGAGCATATCTGGACAAAGAATTAAATCGAAGACTATACTCCCTCACACTTGTATTACCCTGTCGAAGATTTAAGAACTGATCCACACGGGCCTGATAAGTCTCATATGGAAGATAATGATCAATAAATGCCTCTTTGAACTCTTTCCAAGTAGCTGGGGTGCATCAATTCCCCTTGATCGTTTCCAGTCTTCATACCAATATATAGCCTCACCTTTGAATCTATACGCGGCTAACTCCACAGTCTCTCTGCCCGATACATGCATCACCTCTAGGGCCCTTTGGATCTGATCAATAAAGTCCTGCGGATCTTCATTAAGATCTGATTCGGTAAAAGTGGGAGGATCCATCTTAAGAAAATCCTGTGTTCGAAGGCTAGCCGCCCTATCTATACCACTAGGACCTGCAGTAGGAATGGCTTACCCTTGAGCTTGCCCAACAACTATACGAGTCAAAAGTTGCACTGTATTTCTAAGATATTGATCAACAGCATTAATAAGTGGCTCTGGGGATATAGTTCTCCTCCCCCTTATTTCTTCCGGACTGGGGGAAGTTTCTGATGCATGCTCAGCTGGAGCCTCACTTTGATTTGCTGGTATAGTGGGTGACTTACTAGTCCCCTCTCCGGCAGCCACATCTACTTGCTTACCGATATTCTTGCTTCTGGTAACCGGCATCATTACTATAATAAGAGAAACAAACTGATTCAGTGGTCAACTATGACTTCATATACAATATAAGCTCTATCGCACGATCTAAGACATGAAGAAAAGAAACAATTCCTAAATGTCCATAGCCTCTTGTATATAGATGTGGTGCACAACACACCGATAAACAAGACTCTACGTAGACACGGCTTTGTAGACACACTAGGACTAACCTCTCTGATACCACTTTTGTCACGCCCCAAAATCCCATCGGGCCGGACTGGCACCCGAAGCCGAGAAGGCCCGGGAGAACCCGTTCAAATACCCGTACTTTCACTTACTTGTCACAAAAAATTTGGGCAACACTTCGTTACATATAGAAGGGTCTAATTTCATGTATCAGCACAACACACACAAATATATATATATATATATATAATACTTGGCCGTCGGGGCCACCGCATATACAAATATAACATCACTATATAAACTTTCATGACTTTACCCTTCCTTATGTCTACAAAGCCTCTAGGATATACATGACATAACTAGGGTTGGGACAAACCCCCGCCCACACATAACTCCTGTACAATAACAAAACATAAAGAACCGACTCGGAAAGCTCCGAAGCAAACTAGAGCTCACCAACAATAGCTGTATGACCTGGCTCCTACTTGTGCGGTGTATGAGCTGAGGTACCTGTGCTGCAGCATGAAATGCAGGTCCCCGTGGGGGACGTCATTACGAAATATGTACTGAGTATGTAAAGCTGTAGATAATCACATATGATATAGGAGCTCAATAGAAATCAGAAACAAGTGAATAAAGCGTAATGGGAGTGGACCACATTTACTAGAACTTGTGACAACCTGTACATTGCATTTATTCAATCACTTTACCTTTGTTCTTATCGTCTTTGTAATCATTACTGTACTGTACTGTGACCATTAGGCTGCCTCCAGTACATATCAACTGGGATCGACCCATGCTAGGCTTATGCCCCTGGGATACCACCCATAAACACATAAATAGCGATCGACCCATGCAAGGCTTATGCCCCTGGGATACCACCCGATAAGAGAGAACTTCCATCACTTAGTTCAATTAATCTTTGAGATTGTTATTTCGATCGCCACCACATTTTTTATACTTTGAAACAATGATACATCAATAGGAGACATATAATTGGACCATCAATGCAATAACAATGAAGTAAGAACTCATTGGCACATCAATGAAGTGTTTTGGAGTCATCAATGCCATAACAATAAAGTAGGAACTTATTGGTATATCAACAGTGTGTTTCAGAATCATCAATATCACAACAATGAAATAGGAGCCTTTTGGTATATCAATGAAATATTTTGACACTTTATAGGATGGAAACAACTTCGTTGGTAACGTAGATCAATACATGTTTTTGGACAACCTTGGAATCTTACTTGATGGAACATTGGTGTTTCATGCCAAAGAACATTGTTAGAGTATGCTTTACATACCTCGTCGTAGATTCGGATACCAATTCAACACAACTTCCCGCCTTTACAAATCACTTATCTACAATGAAATGTTTGGCATCTAGTATTAGCAACCCAACACCACAATTCTCTTCCATAATTCCATAGAACCAATATTTGCAAAGCATTCCAAAAACCAACTTGAATAATAGGTTTATGTGTATATATATATATATAATCATTTCAATACCACATCATCACACCAAATCCCTTCACAATTCAACATAATCCAACCATGCACAAGAATAATCCAACATCATTTCCAATCATCTTTCAACAACAATCAAATAACATACTTCTTATGCTCACATGCATATATATACATATCCATATAAATAACACCAACATAATTTACATCCTTACCATAAAATGGCCCTTTTGATTTCGAAGTCCTGTTGGCACAAATAAGGGGTGCTTCTCGAAGCCCTCGAGACGGTGAACACAACTACGGAATCAATTTGGATTTTCTACGGTTGAATCACAAGATAATTGGAGTTGAAATTAGGCTAGGGTTTCTTATTTTCAATAATTTGATGAAAATTGATGGATATGAGACTAATTATATGTATATAATGACCAATTTTCGTCCATGAGGTTATGGAAAATGACCATATTGCCCTTAAAAATTTAAGTAAATCCGAATCTGTCCATGGTGGACTGGTTTGACAGGCTAAAGTAAATCAGCCATAACTCTTTGCTCCAATATCGGATTTGGGTGAAATTGGTATAGTTGGATAGATAATTCAAAAGAATTTCATTTCATATAAAGTAGGCCACCAAGTTCATCCTTTACAAGGAGTTATGATCATTTGAAGTTGACCCTAACAAAACTGTTTTGAGAGGCTGAAGTAAAACGAGTATAACTCCTTACTCAGACGTTGGATTTGGATGAAACCAATTGCATTGGAAAGAAGACTCAAAGATATTTCTTTTGATATGTGGTAGCTCTCCCATTTAATTATATTAAGGGAGTTATGATCGTTCAAAGTCGACCCAAAAAACTGGCAGGCCTCAGTAGTTTGTGTGCAGGAAATTTTCCTGCACATTTACTATTCACCATATCCCAGCCACCGTTTTATAGTTTCGAACGTGCTCGATTATATCCGAAACTTATCCGTTTTTGGAAATCTTTATATCGTTGGAAATCTTATTAAATAACCTTCATATGGAACCATCGACGGGCAAATTCCGGTATAAATAAAATAAAAAATTAATTCCATATAGATAATACCAATCACGTACTTGAATACGCCAATACATGTACTTAAATATGGGGTGTTACACATATAACCTACTCCAGCCTGTGCTGGTACTAGAAAAAGAAACAGATGCAGAAGCAGCACCCCTGGGTGTAAGAGCATATGAAGAGACAATCAGAACCTTATTCGCTCCCAAAGCAACCTTACCAACCGGACAATTTCTAAGAAAATAGCTTGGTGTCCACATTTGAAGCATCTGTCCCTCCCCTCATCATACAAGCCTCGATACAACCAACCATAAAACCTACAAGGAGGACATGATGAAGCCAACTGAGCCCCACTAGCCTAAGATTGGGCACTCAGTACCCTAAAGTTATCGCCACCCTACTGAAGCCTGTCACCCGACAACTTTGAGTAAGGAGCACTAACTGTGGAGAAAGAACCCGAACTCCTCCACTTCTTCTTTGGCCACTTACCACCATCTCGACTACTTTGTTGTTGACCACTACCCTACTCAGATAATCTAAACCTTTTACCCTGTCTTTCACCTACCTTAGCCTGCTTTCTCTTTTCCTTCTCCACTTATTGCATATGAACAACTAACCTAGAGACATCTATATCCTTGATTATCAATGCAGTCTTGCTTTCAAGGATCAACTCACGAGACAGTCCTGAAGCAAACTTAATCATCCTAGCCCTCATATCTAACACCATTTTCGTAGCATACCTAAATAGCTGGTAAAATTTCAAGGCATACTCCTTGACCAATATCTTCCTCTATTTCAGATTAACAAATTCCTCCGCTTTCGCTTCCCTTAACTCCTGAGGAAGAAGCAATTCAGAAAAAGCATTAGAGAAAGTCCCCCAAAGAGATGACTTATCAACCTCACCCCTCACCTGATCCCATTCCCCGTACCATTGGTATGCCACATCCTTTAGCTAATAGGCAGCAAAATTCACCCCTTCCACATTTGTGGCCTGCGTGACCCTAAAGATCTTTTCTATCTCATTCAGGAAAACCTAAGAATCCTCCTCCACCCCAACACCAGTAAAAGTTAGAGGACTCAACCTCATAAACTGGCTAACCCTTGTGGCTGCAGAAGATGCAATATCAGATGCACCACACTAAGCCTGAGAAGCTACCAACTGAGAAATCATATGGATGGACTGACAAAACACTGCATTCATCACGTTTGCCTGAGTAGAATGAGGAGGACTAAAAAGAATCAGTGGAACTTAAGAACAATTAGGGACGGGACCCCTAGACCGAGTATGGATCCCATGAGTAAAGTATGTCCCATCAATATTATCCCAATTAGGTCAGAGGAGTTTTCGTATACATCAGATCATCGAGGCATTATCTGAAAGGTGAACAAACAGTAATTAGAGAAGATTCCAGGACATAGACTCCAAGCTTGAAAATAGAACACAAAGAAAGAAAAACATTCATAAATGCCCTATAGCCTCTCTCTTATGAGTGTGATGCACTACACATCCTTAAAAGAGACTCTGCTCGACACGACTTTATGGACTCCCCAATTGACCAAGAACCTAAAGCTCTGATACCAACTTGATACGACCCAAACTAGGGCTTTGTCATAATAGGCATCCCAAGTCTAACCAGGCTCGGGGACTACCCCTATTACCCAACCCAACCTACAAATATGTACCCTGAGTCGGATGAATTCTGAACATAAAACAAGATAGAATTTTGTACAATTCTAGACTCTAGGATAGGTCCATAATCGTGACTAACCCAAGCAAGTCCAACTATCCAATACCCAACCGATAACCATACCAAAACCAAAAGAATAACCAAATACAAGTCCATAACATAATAGGATAGAACAATCATAAATACAGTCAAACGGTATCAACCATAATACCAATACCAATGCCAAGGATGACACCACTACGGACACCGCCCATACTAACCCATAGTAGTCCCAGAAAGCCTCTAATCGAAATAAAACAATATCCAGTCGGGACATTCCCCCGAACATAGACAAAACTATAATCTACATAATGACCAAAGTATGTAAAACATCCATGATAAGAAATGGAGCCTTCCAAAATATGAAAACTCATCACTTTAATCCAACCGAGTTGATCCTGAATCTGATCACTGAGTAGGAGGAGTAGAACAGTTGGTTCCTACATTGCATGGGGACACAACCATCTGAAGATGTATTAGCGGGTGAACTCTAGCATGCACTCAGGATAAGGATAAAATAATGCCATCCTTTAAAACTAAGTAAATTAACCATATGCATTCAGAACCATACATACATATATATAATCATGTTGGGTAAGGGAACTGGGTTTACCATGCCTTTAAAACCAATAACTTGGGTATGTATAGCTTAACCGTCCTAGAACTACCCACAGGCTATATGGGTTGAAAGTAACCCTCTAAACGGGCCCCGATACGTGTAGCCACACAAACTTGAGATACTATAGAATTAGGGGATTCCCGAGTACCCTTTGCTCTCCATGATACATATGTACAAGTGTACTTAAGGGATTCCCGTGTACCCCATAAGTATCATATATTTTCACCATGACCAATCCTCATGTCGGCAAATATGAGTTTCCATTGTTCGTCTATTGGACTCACACATTCATGGTTAGCTATCACACCCCACCATTATTGCCTAATTAAGACCATTACCACACAACCAAACCATCATTCCATTTATTTTTAACCAAGGTTATAAGTAGTGGTATCATCATACCAACTATAGTTTGTAAGAAATATCCTTAGCTATCCTTTTTAAGAAGAAGAGATTCCCATGTACCCATAGATTATATTATTAAGTTGACCCCACAAGTGATCATTATTATGTTTGCTTAAGAAATTCCCTTGTACCCCACAAGGCTTTCAATTAGACCAACCATAACCACCAAGACCTTACCATTGAACTATTCCAATCCATTTAAGCTATTTATACCATTTAGAGTTCTATTACCAAGTTATACCATGCATAGTTCAATGAAAGTCCAACAATTTAACCAAAACACTCTCATAGGCATTTTATCGAATAAGTTGGGGGCATAGGGTTTTCAAAGAAAAACCCACGAACCAATTAGCCATTCCCATGCAACTGAATGTATAAACCACCATAATAATGTGAAAACCATTAGTAAAAGACATGGGAAAACCATAACCAACCATTGTAACCAAAAACCCCAACACGTATTTGAAAACCCAAAACTATACAACATTTATGACATAAAAATAATTCATAAAACATGCCTTTAGTTGGAACTAACAATGAAGGAGGAGTAACATGCCTTAGATTACGAAGATGACAGAGAGAAATCACCTTTGTAAGCCTCAAATTGATCATATTAATGAAACTAGTCTTCCTTAACCCAAGATCCTTGGGAGAATTTAAAAGTGTTTTAAGAGAGTTTGAGTGATGGTAAATAGGTTAAATGATGTCCCAAGAGTGTTATAAGTCATGGAGTCATAAATGGATAAGAGGGGAAATGTTCAGATTACCCCCAACTTAAACTGCTTAAAATTCCCACTGGATGGTACAACCACCCCACCCCAACCATACCCTAGGGTACTAATGGTACCCTTAACTCGTGCCCTAGGCCTCCCCTTGGACCCTAACACTATCCAATATACGACCTTCCAAGCCAAAACGTACCCAACTATATGACTGACACCATGAAACCATACCCTAAGTAGAATAGAATCACCTAGGCTTAACGTAAGACAACATATGATTGACATCTTACCATGAGTAACCTAAGGTATGACTAGTATGATCCAACTGTACCTTGGATAGAAACCAACCAACCTACACTGGTTATCATATAACCATTACCCATCAAACCGTACCACATCATATGGCTAGTACCCCAAGTTGTATGATGTCCAGAAGCCAAAAATAGAGAAATCTTCTAAGGGTCAAAACCCAAGGTGTTTCAAAAGGTTCCTTTATAAGATTGCTAGATTTGGAGCCCCAGGAAAATTCTCCTTTCATAATATTTGAAAAATTCTCGTACAAGGATGTGTTAGGACTTCCAAAGATATTATCATCCACCTATATTTGTATAATAAACATGCTGGAATTTAGTTTTTGAATAAAGAAAGTTGTATCCATTTTTCCACTTTGAAAGTTGTTGTTCAAGAGAAAAGTACTCAATCTCTCATGTCAAGCCTTTGGAGCTTGTTTGAGACCATGGAGTGCTTTGGAGAGTTTGAAAATATGATTTGGATATGACAAATTTCAAAAAACGGAGGTTGTTTAACAAAGACTTCTTCACCAATAAAGCCATTTAGGAAAGCACTTTTGACATATATTTCATTTAGTTAAAAATATTTAAAATCCGCAAATGCTAAGATAATGTTAATTGATTCCAACCTTATTACGTGTGAAAAGGTTTCATCATAGTCAATATCTTTCTGCTAGTAGTAGCCTTGAGCTACTAACTTGGCCTTATTTCTGATGACTTTACCTTCTTTATTCAATTTATTTTTATCGATCCATCTGGTTCCAACGACTGAGCATTTTTTTTGGTCTTTCAATGAGATTCCAAAAATGATTTCATTCAAATTGATCCAGTTATTCCTTCATGTATATAACCCATGATTCGTCTTTTAGAGCCTAATTTGAGGCAGCAACTCATGTTTGCTTCCTTAGGGAGGTTCTTGTTTGCATCTGATCATTTTGATTTCCAGTGATTAATTCATTTGGAAAGCTTGCACTGTTTCTCCATTCTCTTAGAATGTTTGTTTTTGATAAGTCTGTGACTAGAGCTAACTCTAGCTGAGCAAACGTTGACTCAAAGTTGACTAGCTCAGGTGCTTTCTCAGGAGATGCTTTGTTTTGGAGTGCATTCACCTGTTTCTCATCAAAACTCAAACTTGTAGTAGTGGAATTAGATTCATCAAATACTATATGCATAGATTATTCAACACACAGAGTCCTTTTATTGAAAGCTCTATATGCACGACTAGTGGGAGAGTAACCAAGAAAAATACCTTTGTTGCTTCGAGGATCAAATTTTCCTAAATTGTTCTTATAATTGTTATAATGAAGCATTTCCATCTAAAATGATCAAAATTAGCTGATGTCTTTGCTTTTTCCCTCTCTATAGCTAGTAGGGGGATCTTAAATAATAGGTCTGTTGAGACGTCAATTGAGAATATGACATGTTGTTCTCATTACCTCTTCCCAAAAGTAATTAGGTAGGTTTTGTTCGAGTAGAATTGTTCGTGTAGTTTCTTGGAGTGATTTTTTTTCTGCTCAACCATACCATTTTTAAAGGATATCGGGGAGAGGAAAAGTTTTAAGAGTAGCCATTTTGAGCAAAGTAATCATCAAAGGCTTTGTTTTTAAATTCTCCACCACGATCGCTATGAACATAAGTGATGAAGTATCCTACTTCTCTTTGTACTTTTCTACAAAAGATCTTAAAATTAATAAAATATTCATTTTTGTGAGTAATAAACATTACCCAGGTAATCAAGAATAATAAAAAACAATAACAAATACAATTTTTTTCACCAATACTGGTAGTTTTGGTAGTACTTCCAATTTCTTTGACTTTAAATAATGTCCAAGTTTGTTTACCATATTGACAAGCATCACAGATGTGACTCTTTCCTAACTTTATCTTGGGTAGACCATTCACTAATTCAAGTCTAGAAAGCTTTTCAATGGTACGTTGGCATGACAATTATTTCTATGCCACAACCAAGTGTCACTAGTTTGAGCAATAAGGCATGTCAGAGTAGCAAAATTAATATCATATGAAACGTAAATATTGTCAACACGATCACCAATGAAACTAATTTTTCTTTCTTCATACTTTATGGAGCAATTTTTAGCATTGAAATGTAATACCCCGGGAAATTTTTCGTTGAAATTTTATGCGTAAACGTGTTGGGTTCTATCTTCTAGAATGAATTATAAATTTTCTGTGTGGAATGTCTTAGATTATGACCAACCATTGCATAGATTATCAAATAAGCTTTCCAACGATATGTGGATCATCCAAAACGGACACCCGAGCGACGAGTTATGAACATTCCGATCGAATCGTGAATAGTAGTGAACAGTAAAACGTGCAGGGAAAAAAAGTACTGAGGCCTGGCGTATTTTTTCTCCAACTTTAAATGATCAAAACTCCTTGTAAATAATGATATGGGTGATCTAATATATATCAACGGAAAGCTCTGCGAGTCCTCTTTCCGATGAAATTGGTTTTATCCAATTTTTCTATCGGAGTAAAAAGTTATGGTCGATCTACTTCAGCCTATAAAAAGTGAATTTTTAGGTCAACTTCAAATGATCATAACTCCTCGTACACAATGATCTGGGTGAGATACTATATATCAATGGAAAGATATGAGAGTTCTCTTTCTAATGAAATTAGTTTCATCCAATTTGGATATCGTAGTAAAATGTTATGATTGATCTACTTCAGACTATCAAAACAGTCCACCAAAGGACAGATTCGAGAATTATTTGATTTTTAGGGGCGTTTTGGTCAATCCCCCCTCACCCAAAATCCGTCCAAACCCTATATTAAAGCCTATTAGAAGCATTATATGTTATATTTCATCAAATTCCCTCAAAAAGAAAACCCTAAGCTCCTACATCCAACTTCAAGAACCTCCAAAGTTCACCATTAATTCTGCCAATTTATTCAAGATTCCAAGTTCCTAATTCAAGAACTCCAAGAACCATCATTCAAAGGCACGATTAACATCTCAAAAATGAGTATCGATCTAAAGTTCATCATTCAAGGTATGTGGGGTTTTTCAATAAGAACAATCTTTTGTTCTTGTGCCCAAAAGTAATTTTCTTTACGAAGATATGATCTTTATATGTTTATTATGATTTTGGAGCATGAACTTATATTTTATCTTGGTTATCTTGAGATTATGATGTTTATGACTTTGAAAAGTCGAATTTATATGAAATTATGACTTAAAGCATGATGCTTGAAAGAAATTTACTATGATTTTGATATTTGGGTCTTGAACCCCATTTGAAATTGTGTCTTTGAGAAAATGTGTGCTATATGCACGTTGATGTTGAATATTTGAGATGTTTTGAATGATTTGACCTTTTGGTCGTGAATGAGTTATTTTGAACTCGACTGTGAAAGAAATCCACGTTTTTATTGATTATGATAAAGGGGTAGCAAATTGGCTCCCGATGAAAATTGTTAAAGTGTTTATTGTGGATTTTCTTTAATGTGAGCTAGAGGCTGATTTAAATTTCTGAGCTAAGTCCGGGAGTAATCTTTAGCATTGAGTGGGAGGTATAAAGTGATCTTACTTCCTTAGAACTACGTGCCCCCTAGGATGTGAGCCTGAGGCTGATTTATTTAGTGATCACTAGTGTTTTTTAATTGATACTGGAATTCCTACTCCAATGGCAAGGATAGGACGGCTCTCTCCAACGTGGGTTGTACATTAAAATCCATGTGGCTCACATGGTTTATGTCGGTTATAGGATCTCCCAATGTGTGTGTGTGTACTCTTCTATCTGAGATAAAAATATATTTGCTTAAAAGGCTGAGTTTGAGAAAGTCATTATTCTTAAAAGATTTAAGGAATATATTCTAATGAGAATTGACATGATATTTGATTGTTTTGATGATTTGAAATTAAGATGAAAGTGAATTGAGAACGTATTGTAATGACTCACTTGTTTTACTTTACATGTATTATTCATCCATGATTTTGATGATTTAATTCGAGCTAAGTGAGTCATCTATATCAGCATGCATAATTTTATAAACTGTGATGATATTAAGATATTATTTTATATATTCCTTGCACCCCCATATGCTCGGTATCTTTCCATGGTACTGACCCACATATTCGTATGTGGGCTACATTTTCTCGGAATGTAGGTACAAGGTATAGTTGCACCTTTGGATCCAGTCAGTTCGTGGTATCCAGTCAGCAGGTGGTGAGTCCTTTTGATTCAAGGGATTGGGTTAGTTATGCAGAGTTTATAGTGTTGTATTTTCTTTATTCAGTCGTATTGAGTTGGGGTAGTCGGGAGTCATGACCCGGCTACCTACAGTCAGTACTCGTAGAGGCTTCATAGACAGTTAGTAGAAGTTGATGTATTTTGTTTCAATTTTGGTTGTAAAGGCATAATTGTAATCCTGTAAAATTTCATTTTTGTATCGATCAGATTCAGAAAAGAGTTAATTTCTGTTGATTTGTATGGATTTGTATTTTTATTCAGTTGCTTATGAGTTATGCTAGTAGAAGGGTTAGCTTGGGGTCACTTGTGACCCTAAGCACCGTGTGACATCTTGGGACCCTATTTTGGGGCGTTACAAACTTGTTATCAGAGCACAGATTTCAAGTGTCCTAGGGTGTCTATGAAGTCGTGTCTAGTAGATTCTTGCGGAACGGTACGGAGACGTCTGTACTTTTCTTCGAGAAACTACAGGGAATTTAGGAAATATTTCCCTTCTTTCAAGTCTAAGATCGTTCTATAAAAAGTTTCTCCAAGAAGCTTATATAGATTCTCATCCTACTCTATTCTGAATAACTCTGTCTCATTTTCAAGGTATCAGAACCAGTTAAGCTTAATTCTTCATAGATAGTTATGGGATTGTAAGAGAGCTAGAAAGTATCCTGTCAGTGCTTTTGAGTTCCAAAGATTGAAGTATTTTATTCATGTTTATAAAAGTCGTGAACTAAGCCTAGGTTAGATGTGCTTTCAGATTCCTCCTCAGAATCTACAATGTTAATCTATACTTCTCCCTTTATGTATTATTTTTGAGATAACATGATTCGCAAGATCCAGTTCTTCCCCAGGTAATGCTTCTATATTTTCTAGAAGAAATTTCAAAAGTTACACAAAGGGCTTGAGAGAAGCTCTCTAGTGTGTTAAGTTCCTTAAGTTGAAAGTTATGCCCTCATTCTTATGAGTTATTTAATTAAGACAGAGTAAGGTGTATTCTTAGATCATTAAATATTGTGCGTCAAGTTTCTATCTCTTATATTATGTAATCTTATTATCATTATGTTTATGAAAAATCAAAGTCTAGTGAAGCCGTGTGGGGTCTTTCGATTCACTAGCATAGCTTCTTTGTTATTCATCTCATTTTCTTGTTCAAAATACAAACCAAAGTCTAGTGAAGCCGTGTGGGGCCTATTTCGATTCACTAGCATAGTTACTTTGTTATTCATATAACTTTCTTGATCAAAACACAAAACCAAAGTCTAGTAAAGCCGTGTGAGGCCTATTTCGATTCACTAGCAACTTGTTATTTATCTTGTCGTTCCTGTGTTAGTTTAAAGTGTGGGTTTAGAAGTGTAGTGACAAGAAAGGTGGTAAGGGCGATTTATTGAATATGTATATCTGAATTTTTTCTTATGATTGAATTAGTAATGAAGTGATATACCCTTGTTTGTTAGTTTAGTGAAAGTTAGAGGAGGAGTTATTAGTTAAGGTGGATTGTTGTTTGCTTAGGGTAAGGAAAGAGTTATTGATGGTATTTGTGGTGTTAGAAAAGTATAGGTTATTGATGAAAGTACTTGGTGGGTAAGTGTTGTTAATCTAGGCGCTCTCCAGATTGCAAGAGAAAGTTAAGTTAAGACGTAGAGAGCTATGAACTATGTTAAGTTGTGTACGAAGGATAGATATTAGTGACGGGTGAAAGAAGGATGTGTTAATGGATTGTGAATAAGATAGGCTATATGATTAGGACCAATTATTATTGTTATGAAGTTTAAGTGGGCTAGTGTTCATGGATGTGTTGTTTTATAATCTTCACGTGGGAGTTATACGTAAGATGGAGTTGTAAATTATGTGAAGTGTGAGACCTTAAGTTTGAACGATTAGTGATCATAAAGCCGAATGTGACGGTTTCCGAATTAATGGTATTAGTTGCCAGAAGTGACCTAATAGGCTTGAACAGTGTACACAAGAGTTTAAGTGTAGTTGATTTGTAATTAAGTTTAATATTATATTATGATGAGAAAGTTCACCCAAGATATTATGGGACTGCTTTAATTTCGAGGATTAGTGTATATGGTGTAGTAAGTAGTGCCATGGGATTGTTAGATGGATAAATACTAGTTAGACGATGGATGATGTTTTGATGGCTAAGTTAAGGCGAGGCGTATGATTAGAAATGTTGAGCCTCTTAAGTGTGATTTTAATTCTTATGGGTTAGAAACATAAGTTCATAGGCATGGTATTAGAGGGAGAAGATAGAAGTAGCATGGTCTATCAAAAGGTTAGAAAGTATTCAAGTTGAGCTAATAGAAATAAGAGTTGAAGCACTAGATGGTGTACATTCCGGCGATAGAGATGTTCGTAGAGATTCAAAATTAGTAATCATTTGAGAATTTGAGTGGTGGCTTAAAGATAAGGGGGAGATAATAGAACAAGTAGTCAAGTCAAGCTTTTACATTTTAGTAGAAGTACCAGTAAGTTGTAAATTTGCTATGAGAAAGATCGGTGCTTGACCCAATGTTATTTCAGTATTTTCAGCTGTCCCAAAACCTACTCATGCTTTACGTTTCAGTTCCATGATCTTAATTCATGTTCATACACGTGATGGAGAATTACATACTCTTCTAGTTTCCAAAAATGAGAAATTCCAGTTCTTCTAGCAGTTGGAATCACATTCCATAAGTTATGAGCTCTAAATTCAGGGCATGCCGCCCATGACTCATATACTCAAGTTTTACAGTATGTTCAATTCCAGTACTCAGGCAATACTCTTATTGATCAGTGAGATTCATTTTCCGCTATGGGTGTCTTCAGTTTTGATACCTTAATGAACCCATTGTATTTGATATTTTATTCCTAAGGCCTCAATAGAGAGAGTCAAGTTATTTACATTATCCCTTCATGTTTCAGGTCTTCATGTTTTAAATTTTGTGACCTTTTCATTAAGTCAAGCTAATGGTGTTAAGCAGTTGTCTAGAAGGGAGAGAAGATACTTCCTTATCTATGATAGAAGGTGGTGTGCTCACGGCGGTGAAGTGAAGTTAGATTGAGGCTAAGTCCTTGACACATTCCGTGGTTAGTTGAAGTTTTAAATGTTTATTTGGAAAGATTGTTGTGCGTTGGTTTTATGCACTTCTATGAGGTTGTAGGAATAGTAATACAGAGTTTTTGTGTATAGTTCAATTGGTTGAGAAAATGTTATGTGTGCCGTTTAAAGAATTGACCAGTATGTGTGAATGATGTAGTTGATGGAATCTTAGAGAAAACGAGGAAGATGCTTTATGAGTGTTCGTTTAGAGGTGCATGTGCGAAGTGCGTATGTGGTTATGAGTATAGGCTTGAATGTTATGGTTGTATATCTAAAAGGATGCACCGCAAGTTAGCGAATCCCTAGTATAAGATTGTATGTGGTTGTTGGAGTAGCAATAAGAGTTATGTTTGAAGCGAGGAGTTGTGAGGTTCAGTGTGTATTGAGGTTCATGATATAGATTAATATTATAGTGTTATGTGGCGCATCTCATGAGTACTTGGAGTTAGGCTTGAACATAGTCGAGGGAGTAGTTGGGAAGTGTTGCTAAGTTTGGAAGCAAGGAGTTATGTTTCCCAAGACCTAGAAATTCCTATCTTAATTTATACCATATGGGTCCTTGTTCCCATACGATAGGATTGTATCAAATTATGGTTCATTTTCTCCCCGAACAATGTCATTTGAATCTTTTGGAGAGAGTGTTAAGGGACGTTTCATTTGGGCACAAGTGGTCCTTCTTTTGATGAGATCCCCTTCGAGACCTTTGATTCTCAGTCTATGAATAAACCAAGGATATCGATTCCTTAAAATCAGTCTCCTTTGTTTAAGATCCAACTATGTGACCATTCTCATTATGAATCGCATGTTCTATGAAGTATTCGAAAGTTTGGAGTGAAGTAAGTGGATTGATTTTGTTATCCCATCCTTTTGTCCTAATTTCCATGGTATTCTATACTTATTCATCGACATTCGAGGATGAATGTTTCCAAGGGGGAGATGATGTAATACCCCGAGAAATTTTTCGTTGAAATTTTGTGCGTAAACGTGTTGGGTTTTATCTTCTAGAATGAATTATAAATTTTCTGTGTGGAATGTCTTAGATTATGACCAACCATTGCATAGAGTATCAAATAAGCTTTTTCAATATATGTGGATCATCCAAAACGGACACCCGAGCGACGAGTTATGAACATTCCGATCGAACCGTGAATAGTAGTGAACAGTAAAACGTGCAGAAAAAAAGTACTAAGGCCTGGCGTATTTTTTCTCCAACTTTAAACAATCATAAATCCTTATACATAATGATCTGGGTGATCTAATATATATCAACAGAAAGCTCTGCGAGTCCTTTTTCCGATGAAATTGGTTTCATCCAATTTGTCTATCGGAGCAAAAAGTTATAGTCGATCTACTTCAGCCTATCAAAAGTGAATTTTTGGGTCAACTTCAAACGATCATAACTCCTCGTACACAATTATCTGAGTGAGATACTATATATAAACGTAAAGATATGAGAGTCCTATTTCTAATTAAATTGGTTTCATCCAATTTGGATATTAGAGTAAAACGTTATGGTTGATCTACTTCAGACTATCAAAACAGTCCACCAAAGGACAGATTCGAGAATTATTTGATTTTTAGGGGCGTTTTGGTCAATCCCCCCTCACCCAAAATCCGTCCAAACCCTATATTAAAGCCTATTAGAAGCATTATATGTTATATTTCATCAAATTCCCTCAAAAAGAAAACCCTAAGCTCCTACATCCAACTTCAAGAACCTCCAAAGTTCACCATTAATTCTGCAAATTTATTCAAGATTCCAAGTTCCTAGTTCAAGAACTCTAAGAACCATCATTCAAAGTCACGATTAACATCTCAAAAATGAGTATCGATCTAAAGTTCATCATTCAAGGTATGTGGGGTTTTTCAACAAGAACAATCTTTCGTTCTTGTGCCCAAAAGTAATTTTCTTTACGAAGATATGATCTTTATATGTTTATTATGATTTTGGAGCATGAACTTATATTCTATCTTGGTTATCTTGAGATTATGATGTTTATGACTTTGAAAAGTCGAATTTATATGAAATTATGACTTAAAGCATGATGCTTGAAAGAAATTTACTATGATTTTGATATTTGGGTCTTGAACCCCATTTGAAATTGTGTATTTGAGAAAATGTGTGCTATATGCACGTTGATGTTGAATATTTGAGATGTTTTGAATGATTTGACCTTTTGGTCGTGAATGAGTTATTTTGAACTCGACTGTGAAAGAAATCCACGTTTTTATTGATTATGATAAAGGGGTAGCAAATTGGCTCCCGATGAAAATTGTTAAAGTGTTTATTGTGGATTTTCTTTAATGTGAGCTTAAGGCTGATTTAAATTTCTGAGCTAAGTCCGGGAGTAATCTTTAGCACCGAGTGGGAGGTATAAAGTGATCTTACTACCCTAGAACTACGTGCCCCCGTAGGATGTGAGCCTGAGGCTGATTTATTTAGTGATCACTAGTGTTTTTTAATTGATACTGGAAGTCATATTCCGATGGCAAGGATAGGACGGCTCTCTCCAACGTGGGTTGTACGTTAAAATCCATGTGGCTCACATGGTTTATGTCGGTTATAGGATCTCCCAATGTGTGTGTGTGTACTCTTCTATCTGAGATAAAAATATATTTGCTTAAAAGGCTGAGTTTGAGAAAGTCATTATTCTTAAAAGATTTAAGGAATATATTCTAATGAGAATTGACATGAGATTTGATTGTTTTGATGATTTGAAATTGAGATGAAAGTGAATTGAGAACGTATTGTAATGACTCACTTGTTTTACTTTACATGTATTATTCATCCATGATTTTGATGATTTAATTCGAGCTAAGTGAGTTATCTATATCAGCATGCATAATTTTATAAACTGTGATGATATTAAGATATTATTTTATATATGCATTGCACCCCTATATGCTCGGTATCTTTCCATGGTACTGACCCATATATTCGTATGTGGGCTATATTTTCTCGGAATGTAGGTACAAGGTATAGTTGCACCTTCGGATCCAGTCAGTTCGTGGTATCCAGTCAGCAGGTGATGAGTCCTTTTGATTCAAGGGCTTGGGTTAGTTATGCAGAGTTTATAGTGTTGTATTTTCTTTATTCAGTCGTATTGAGTTGGGGTAGTCGGGAGTCATGAAACGGCTACCTACAGTCAGTACTAGCAGAGGCTTCATAGACAATTAGTAAAAGTTGATGTATTTTGTTTCAATTTTGGTTGTAAAGGCAGAATTGTAATCCTGTAAAATTCTATTTTGTATCGATCAGATTCAGAAAAGAGTTAATTTCTACTGATTTGTATGGATTTGTAGTTTTATTCAGTTGCTTATGATATATGCCAGTAGAAGGGTTAGTTTGGGGTCACTTGTGACCCTAAGCACCGTGTGACGTCTCGGGACCCGATTTCGGAGCGTTACATGAAATATGCACTAAATCCAGCATCACATAGATAACTTAGGGTCAAAAGATTATGCTTGACCCAATCCATAAGATAAACTTCAATGAGCTTACAGGAGGAGATAAGCTTCATAGAGTTGACTCCTATGATTTTTCTTTTGGCATTATCGCCAATTCTGACTAATCTACCTTCATATTTCCTAAGAGAACAAAAGTTTTCATTTTTTCTGATAATGTGTCTGGAATATCCGTTGTCTATTACCCTCATCCATTTTTGGCAGTTTTTGCTGACATATTCCTATAAAATAAGAGAATTTATTTTGTTCAGGTATGCAAGTGGGGTTAAGTCCTTGAGGATTAGATGTGCTTCCTTTGGGCCTCAAAATTCATATTTCTTTGGACTGTTGTTTATAGTTATATGAATTGTGCCCCCCTTTTTCCACAGGTGTAGCATAAAGGTTTATAAAAGTGGAAAAAGGTTTTATCAAAAATAAAAGAATCTGTTAAAGAGTTTGATTTTGCTTTAAACTATGACTTGGTTATTTTCTAACGCTGTTTAGTTGAATTTTTACATCATCAAGTTCCTCTTGAAGTAAGTATCTTTCTATCTATCTTGTTTCAAGCTGAATTTGTCAGTTCCTCCTTTCTTCTTTATTTATTCTTATTAGAAAAGTCTATTTCTATTTGTCTTTCTTTATTCTTTTACTCAGGATTGCCCATCTGCCTTTATTTTCTCTTAATCATAACCTATACATATTTTTTTTTAGATTGTCATTATTAAAACATATTAGGCTATTATAGAAGGCTAATAATCTCCCCCTTTTAATTAATGACAAGTAATAAAAATTAGTTAACTTCTCAGTGTGTATAGTCAGCTAGCTCCCCTTACATGTTGACTCTTTCTTTAAAAAAAAATCGGTTGGCTCCCCTTGTTGCTGACTCTCTTTGAATATGATGTTTGTGTCAGCTAGCTCCCCCTTACTTTTTGACACTTTTTGAATATGATGTTTGTGCCCCTTTCTCCCCCATTAACATAATAAAAAAGAACAAGGAAAATAACTAGACACTACAAGAAAACAAAATATAGATAAGAAGCACATGTGAAGTTCATCCCATCAACAATAAATAAAAAAAAACAAAAGATAGTATGCAAGTATCTTAAGTATAGACCAATGGAAGGAAGGAGAAAGTCCCCCTTTGAATGATCATTCAAGAGATTATTGTTTTTTTCAAAAAGCAGGTGAGGGTGTTGTGTATATTGTGGCAGAATCTTTCATAGGACTCTTAAATATTATTAGAGAAGCTGGAGTAGGATTTATATATAGATATGAAAAGCTCATTGAGGGAGGAGTTTCCTTCAGATTTGATGGAGTCAACTTGAGAAAATAATCGATTGAAAACATTGACACCTTACCGTTTGAAGTCATCAATTGACATGTGAGCTTTCCGCACATCAGTGCTAGATTCCTTACCCAGCTGCAACAACCTACTAGTGGACTCCTGTAGACCTATCATTCCTTCCTCAATGGACTTGAGGCTTTCCTTAATTTTCTCTATTTTCTTCATCACTAAAATCACAAGGTTAGGGACATTTTTACTAACCTTAGGAAGATCAGTCTTGGCTTTGGCAGAATCCTTTTTGCACCATTCATTGTCGACCAGGAAATCTCCAATACTGCCAAAGGTTTGTGAGTCATAAGTCACAGAGACTTCTAGTGTAGAAAACCCGAAGAGATCAATAGAGTGGTGAAGGAGAACTCAAAAAATCAGTAGTTCATAGGGCAAATTGGTAATGGCAGGTGCATCAGTTGCACTTACCAATGTATATTCGTGAAACTGCAAAGCCCAATTAATTTGTATTTTTTAATCATATAGTACAAAACAAACACATCTCTATAGGTGACATTGCTGAGGGAAACCGTCTGTGGAATTAAGGTGGTGCGAATTATGTTAGCCAAAATTCTCTGTTTAAAAAATAAAGACAAAGGGACAAAATTTAATAGATTTACTTTCAGGTCAAAGACAACTTTCTTAGTTTCACCAAAACTAACTTCGAAATTATCAGTCCAAGTACCATTTATAAAGGGGATTGCTCCAGTGATAACTTAGTATCAAAAACTTTTTCAAACAAGAAATCATTAAGGATGATTTTGGTTCTAAGCACAAGATTTTCCAACTCACCATTGTCTTGGGAGAGACGAAGAATATTATAAAACATGCAAACAATGTCTTCAAAATCTCTAATACACTGAGACAGAGTATAAGAGATAATTCTTGAGCTTTAAAAAAGGAACTCACATTGAAGTGAGACTCTTTTATCTGCAAAAGAATCACAATTCTCCCGGGTACCACAAATTAATTTTTGAAGATGACAAACTTCTCCCTCTTTAATATAGTTTGTAACTTATGCATGTTATCTGGTTGAAAAGAGTAAAGAGAAGAGACATGAGAATTCTTAGAGGAGATATTAGGTATAGAGACTGGTGCTTTTTATGGACAATCGATTACAAGGATTGAGAGGAAGCTTCCTTGGAGAAACCAAAAATAAAGATTGGGTCATTTTTGTAGAATTGATAGTGAGTAGAGTTTTTTGCAAGATTAACCTTGGATCTTGTTTAGGTCATTTCAGGAATGAGAGAAAAGTAAAGAAAAGGGTATAAAAAGAAGGAAAGAGAAAAGTGAAACTATATAAAGGTGAAACGAGATGATATTAATGGATGTGACATATGAAAAGGAAAGGGTATAGACTTCTTGAGAAGATAAAAAGGTAAAAAGAAGATTAATGAAGAAAGAAAAGGTGAAGGGATAAAGGCGAAAAGAGGGGAGAAGATAAAAGTTAATGATTGAAAAAAGGATATAAGTCAGAAAGTAAAGTATTGTGAATGGTTATGTATAGTTTTGTCCTTGATCCCTAGTATAGGTTTTGATCCCTGTTTGTCCTTGATCTCTAGTATAGGTTTTGATTTCTTCTTGATGACCATCCAAGCTTGAAAGTCATTTGATTGCACAAATATTTTAAATCTGTTCTTCCAATGTGAGTAGTGTTGTCCATTGAAGTATCTGGTGTTGTTGATGAGTATCCATCTTGAAGAGTGATCCTAGAATTTAATAGTTAGTTTTTGATTTGTACTCACGGTAGTTAAGAAACACTTAATGTTGAGACCTTTTTTATACTAATTAAAATTCAAGAGAGGTGAATTAAAATCACTTTCTGAGTCGACTGACTAGCTATGTTAGTTGAATCACCTGTAAGTTAGTATACTTAATAAAACAAAATTCAATTGAAATTTCAAATTCAAAACTAAGGAAGAAAACAGAATTTTATACAGATTCGAATCACTGGTGTAGTTCCTATTCTAGTTCCCCTGGGTTACAAGGGTTTCCTTTAGAGCTTAATTGTGAGTATGAGTTAAAATGGGATTTGACATGTTCTTAATCTCAATCTATTGTAATTGAGATCTTGTGACACAATCTCAACTGGTATAACTAATAGACTAACTCAATCTTTTTCTTTTTGTAACTACTGTAAACTAAAGGAATTACAAAGCTTTATAAAGACTATAAGATGAGGCAAAGAAATAGTTCCATGCGAAGTTGCTTGGTGATACTTCTATCCTTAATGTCTTTAAATAATCTCCATCTTCTTGCTACTTCTTTGCTCTAAAAGGAAAACTCTAGGGATTTTCTTTCAATCAAGGATTTATATTGATTCTTTGATTGAGGGATCACATCTTTGGCACGTCTATATTAGATATGTTTGTGTGCATAATATGATCTTCCTTTTCTTGGATGGTGATTCACATCCATACAAATCCATATCTGATATGTTCATGTAAAGAATATGATCTTCCTTTATTTTCAGCTTTATGTGATGTCTGCCTTCCATTCTTGTTTCTCCATCATTAGCTTATCAGGATCCTTGACTCTCTTATTTCATGGATTTTCTTAGATCTTCTCGTGATACTCTTCCAATTATTATTTTGGGTTTGACCGTTTGCCTTAATCTTCTCCTAAGCATATCCTGCACATAATCTTTATTAGTTTTTCATTAATAAAATATATTAGACTATTGTAGGAGGCTAACACTTTAGCTCTAGCACCATCATGTGCCAGTATTTCATATCTTGGGCCTAGGCAGGATAAAAAAGGTAGTGAGCCAGGCTCTAATCCTCATTATAGTACTTCCGATAGTTATACTTTCCTATTTTTGTGGGGGAAAAACCACCCTGGAGAATATTTGATAGGTAAGGATGGATGTTTTATTTGTGGAAAGTCAGGGCACAAACTTTAAGATCATCCATAATCCAAGAGAAGTGATATCAGTGGGGGTAGAAAGATACCACTTTTGCATCTCCAATAGGCTTTCCAACTGAACAAGGTTCCCCATCTAGTGTAGGTAGTGCATAGAATCAGAAAAGGTTCCGCACTTTGTAGACTTGATAGGATAAAGGAGGTTCCCCCGATGTATTCATTGGTATATTATAAATTATCCATATTGATGTAGATTCCTTGTCAGATCTCAAAGCCATACTTTCCTTTGTGACTACTTATATTGTAGTAGATTTTGGTGTCAGCCCCAAAACTCTTTCAAAATTGTTTTTAGTCTCTACTCTTTTTGGTGACTTATTTTATCTAAATGGGTATATAAAAATGGACCAATCATGGTTTCCTAGAAAAATCACCACAGTTGATCTAGTAGGGTTAGAAATGACAGATTTTGATGCCATTCTTGGTATAGATTGGCAAAATTCATGTAATATCTCTATCAAATAGACAACTAGAGTCGTTAAGTTCTAATTTCCTAATGAACTAGTCTTAGAATTGATGGGTAGTTCTTTAATGCCTATAGGTCAGTTTGTGTAAGACCCTACAAAATTGTTGGCTTAACTCAGTCCTATAAGCTTGTTAAGGGGGTCCCAGACTTAGAAAATTTTAGCTAAGTATCAAGACTTAGAATCATTTTAGCCTTCCAAATTTGGAGAATTTTATTTCCGACCTTCCCGGCCTTTCTATAGTCTCAGTTTCAAATTCATTCTCAGTATAGAACTCAGTTCAGTTCTACAGATTTAGGATTGTCAGATACAGTCACTCAGTTCAGTTCGGAACTCAGTAGAGTTCCACAGATTCAAGACAGTCAGATATAGTCATTTAGTTATCAGTAATTCAGTATCAGTATACTCAGATATCAGTTAATTAGTATTCAGATTCAGTATCCAGTGTTATCATGATTTCAGTTACAGTATACATATTCATGCATGTACTATCATTCAGTCATATTTATGATATTCAGTTAGTATTGTTCATGTATAAGAACCCATTTATTTCAGCATACCTCACTAAGTATACCAGTACATTCAAAGTACTGATGTATGCCTTTCTTTTGCACTATGATGTCTTATATCATAGGTTCAGACGCGCGGGGTCCTGAGCGACATTAGTAGTTCAGACTTTCAGCAGTCAGAGTTAGCGGTGGGTCCTCTTTGTTCGAGGACATGATTTTTTTCTTTCAGTATTTCAGTTATCATTTTAATTTTAGTAGTTGGAGTTAGTTAGGGGCTTGTCCCATCAACTCCATAGTTCAGACAGTTTAGAGGCTTTTCAGAATAGAGTATTTTCAGACAGATATTTCAGTTTTGGTATTGTTATACCGTATTCAATTCTATTTACAGTATTGAACCTTATGGCCAATTTTTGCCTACTTTCTTCATATTTAAAGTATTATTATTCAGTTATTACAGTAGGTACCGGATATGGGTTAGCTTGTGGTCCTCCGGGATTATGAGCACCGTTTAGCATCTGGGGTACAGACTCGGGGCATTACAAACTTGGTATCAAAGCCTAAGGTTCAATAGAGTCCTAGGAAGTCTGAAAGCCACATCTAGTAGATTCTTGTGCATGGGTGTGTTGCGCGCCGTATTATGGACGAGAGGCTACGAGATGTTATAGGAAAAGTTTCCCTTCTTTCAGTATTCATGTCATGTGAGAGAGCATAAGCTCCAGTAAAACTCTCAGTCTAATCTACTTCTTCCTTTCGCTTATAGAATATGCCTCTCAAAAGGACTAATAAAAGAAGAACCATAAATCAGTCAGCACATCAGCCCGTTCAGGCAAATCCCCTAGACGAGCATGTCTCTCATGCAGAATTTAGGGATACATTCACTACTCTAGCCAATTCAATCGCAACTCATAATGAATGGCTAGCTGCTGTTCTAGTCAACCCAGTGGTCAATACTGCTGCAACCAGGATTTGGGACTTGACCCGAATGAATCCTCATTTATTCTTAGGTTCTAAGTCTGAAGAGGATCCACAGGAGTTCCTCGATCAGGTTCAGAAAGTCACAGATATCATGGGAGTGACTTCCAGTAAGAGTGCTAAGTTATCCACCTATCAGCTACAAGATGTATCCCATACATGGTTTAGGAAGTAGAAGGTGGATAGGGGTACAGATGCAGGGCCCATAGAATAGGAAAAGTTTGCTACGGCCTTCTTAGATAAATTCTTTTCTTTAGAGCTGAAAGAAGCCAAGGTGTTAGGGTTCATCAATCTCAGGAAAGGAAGTAGAGTGGGAAAGAGTATTCCTTTAAGTTTACTCAGTAAGCTAGGTATTCTCCCCATGTAGTAGAAAACAATAGATCCAGAATGAGCACGTTTGTGTTTGGGGTATTGGGTAGAGTAGTTAATAAGGGCTGGACTGCAATGTTGATTAGGGAGATGGACATATCTAGGATTATAGTCCATGCTCAATAGATTGAGTAATAGAAACTTAAGAAGAAGGAGAGAGAAAATAAGAGAGCCAGAACAGGTAGCTTTAGTTTTGCCCAGCCAAGGTCAGAGGGTGGTAACCGTTCTCGATTTAGTCAGAAGGTTTTATCCCCAGTTCCATCTTTTGCTGGTACACCAGTACCAAGGTTTAGGAATGACAGTCATGATGGGGCGCCAGGCTCCAAAACCCAGAGTAGTGCAAGCGGTGTTTGTACTAATCCGCTTTGTGAAAAATGTGGTAAGAATCATAAGGGTATGTGTAGATCCGACAATAATGTGTGTTTTGGATGTGGCGAGTCAGGTCATTGAGTTCGATACTGTCCTAAGGATGGTCTTCAAAGTCAGCACAGTCGTCCTTCAGCTTAGTTCGGTCGCCCAAATTAGCAGGGTGCCACTTCCAGTGCTGCCAGTGAGCAGTGCCCAAATAGGTTTTATACACTTCAGTCCAGGCAAGATCGGTAAAGTTCTCCTGATGCGGTCACTGGCACGTTATAGACCTCCCATTTACATATTTATGTCTCATTAGATCCATGAGGTTCTCTGTCTTTTGTAACTCTTTGTATAACAGTTAACTTTAAATTCAGACTAAATATTAAGAAAAGCTTTCTCAGCCTCCACCCTAGTGGGTCAGTCTATCATAGCCCGGTGGGTATACAAGAACTCTCCGGTTATGATATCTTAAGAAGTCAGGCTTCCAGATTTCAGTAGTAATATTAGTATTGTAGAAAAGTAATAGGTGGGAATGATGCCCAACCCATCTTTACCTTAGTTTAAAGTTTTGTACTTCAGTCATCACGAAACCTACGCATGCTTTACGTCTCAGCTCCATGAACACAGCTTATATTCTCGCACTTTCCATAGAGTCGTGTGCATTTCTAATTCTTAGTATGAGGAGTTCCAATTCACTTAGTAGTACTAATCATGTTCTATGAACACAAAAACTCTAAAACTCAGGTCATGTTACTCATGACTTCTGCAATCATGCCTTACAGTGTGTTCAGTCCCAGCTACCGTCTGAATCGTAGTCTCAGTTACAGTCTTAGTTATAGTGTCAGTCTCAGTCTAGTAATCATATCAGAAACTCAGTTCAATTTCAAGTTTGCTCAACCATAGCATACAATTATCAGTTACTCAGTTATTAGTATTTAAGTACCTCATATTTCAAAACCATATTATACACTTGGTTTTGCATTCCCAAATAATACATCTTTCACGAATTCATTCTCAGTTATCTCATATTACCCAGTCAGTCCTTACCTCGTATATATGATACTCTACAGGTTCAGTCTAGTTATTCAGACTAAGTACAGTTTAATCTTGCAGACCCAGTATTCAACTATCAGTTATTCAATTAATCAGATAAGTTAGTATGCTTATGTATTTGTGAACAGTGCCCATTCGAATATTTTTCAGTAGTCCCAAGTGAAGTGTCGTACTAAGGTAGAGAGTATAGTTGACAAAGTATTCAAGGGATATGTCTAAGCTTGAAAATTTATAGTTGCAGTGCATAAGTCTTAGTTACTCTATCTTAGATGATGATTCATAGGCCTCGCCCTAAATTACAGAATTCTATCCACGTTGTGATGTCTTATTCAGATAATTTCAAGCTTTCTTTGCTCCCTAAAGTTACTGGAAACTCAATAAAGAGAGTGTCAGAGAAAAAACTCCAATTGAGAATAAGTTTTCAGTATGAGTTAGTCCACAAAGCTAGTAATTCATTTTAGCAGTCAAACAGACAAATTCGTGTGGTGTGGTTTTTGATCTTTCCAACTAGTTAGACTATTCGAATTCTTATGAAAGTAACTATTCTAAAATCGAGCAACCTTGTGGTTGCGAGTTTAGCTCAGTCTAGGTGTCATGCCTCAGTTTCAGATCCCCCATATGCTGTCACAATTCAGTTCGCAGATCCCCTGTGCATTATCTCAATTTTTTCTCAGTATCTCAGCCAAGTCAGCATTCTTTAGGGGACATAATATCCCAAGGGGGAGATGTAATATAACCTCCCCCCTCCAAGTTTTAATGACCTAAACCTTCCATCTTCTCTTTACGTAATGTCTCCAGTTTGGAGTACTGGGTACTCATAGGTGGACCCTCAAGTTCTAATCTCATTCGTAAGCCATGTATTCAGGGGCTTGGTTCTGTTCATGATAATCAGTTCATGTATCATATTTCAGGCTCAGTTATGTTCTCATGTTCCCGTTCATACGTATTCAGTAAATAATCTTGAGTTTGGGATCGGTGATTTGGTATCCTTAAGAATCTCTCCTATTAAAGGAGTGAAAAGGTTGGCAAGAAGAGGGAAGCTCAGCCCCCTATATGTCGGTCCTTACAGAATTCTCAGCCGTTTCAGAAAGGTAGCTTACGAGCTCGAGTTACCTTCAGATTTAGCTTCAGTGCATCCAGTGTTCCACGTCTTCTTGCTTAAGAAATGCATAAGTGGCCCAACAACCGTAGTCTCGATAGAGGGCGTAGATATACAGAATAGTCTCTCTTATAAAGAAGTTCCAGTCGAAATCCTTGACTATCAGATTTGCAGACTGAGGAACAAAGAAGTCCCTCTAGTCAAAGTTCTATGGCGAAATCAGTCCATTGAGGGAGCTACTTGGGAAGTAGAAGCAGATATGTGGACCAAGTATCCTCACTTCTTCTCCGCAAACTCAGACTCAGCTCAAGGTAACAATTTTTCTTAAAAACTTACTCGGTTCCATGCTCAGATATTCCTCGCGAACTTGGTATGAGTTACCTTTGCATATTCAGTCATGCATTTATAAATCGTGTTCATTCATGTAATCATGCATCAGACATGCATGTTCAGTACATATAAACTCAGCTTATCAGTAATATTAGTTACAAAATCATGCATCAGATATGCATGTTCAGTATGAAATTCCAGTATAACAGTAGTCTTAGCCATGAAATTATGTTTCAGTTGTGTATGTTTAGTACGTACTTGAAATCTGTCAGTTCTCCAATCTTAGTCAGTCTCATTCAAGGACGAATATTCCCAAGGAGGAGATATTGTAAGACCCCACAAAATTCTTGGCTTAACTCAGTCCTTTAAGCTTGTTAAGGGGGTCCCAAACTTAGAAAATTTTAGCTAATTATCAAGACTTGGAATCATTTTAGCCTTCTAAATTTGGAGGATTTTATTTTTGACCTACCCGGCCTTAGTTAATCAATTTTTAAATTGATTCATGATCAGGGTTACTTAATCTCAGGCGGGTTTTGGATTTTTTGGACTAGCGTAAGGATGAATTTGGATGCCCAAAATAGTGAAGGGTTGAAATAGCCCCGTGTATCGAGGGCCAGTCAACACAAGTAAGGGTCGTGCCGTGATGGCTACTTGACCTGAGTAGGGGTTGCATCGTGATGGCTACTTGACCCAAGTAGGGGTCGCGATGCAAGGGCGGCCCTGTTCAGCATTATTTTAATATGGGTTGTGAGGGAAAATGGATCATTTTCCCTACCCTTATTCAGCCTTAACACAAAATTAATCAGCCTATAGGGCAAAATCTCATTTTTTTACTCATAAACTCTCTCAAGAGCAAGCCCTAGCCTCATCAAGTTCAAGAATTTAATTCTCAAGAACTCACTTCAATCTTTTCAAAAGTAATAAGCAAGGTATGTAAAGTGTTCATCCAAGGGTCCCTTCCACCCTTGGAGTCCAAGAAACTATTTTTAAACTTCAAGTTTATGGATTTTATGAATTCTATGTTGGGTTTGATTATATCCATGTTTATAATAAATAATTGGAATTCTAATCCATGTTTTATGATACGTTTTATGTGAGGTTAATTGATATGTATGTAATATCATGAGGATCCATGTAAAACCCTTGAAATTGTTGATGGAGATTTGAATTATGATGTTTACTTATTGTTTAGTGTTATGTACATATGTATGCTCACCAAGTGCTTGATGAATTACTCATGTGAACTAATAAGGGAAAGAGATCATGTCATGTTAGCTTATGTGGAAGTTATATCATGCAAGTGTTTGATAAAGTGTTTCCATGAATGAGTTGTGAACAAGTGCACATGATTATGCTTTTCAAGCTTAGACTATGATTTACCTTTCATGCTATCGAGTCCTGGGGGTATTCAATACTAAAAAACTTAGTTGTTTACCTAGAGCTTCAGTCAGTTATAGAACTCAGGAAAATCTTAGTAGTATTCATAAGTCAGTAACAATATTTTGTTCAGAACTCAGTAGTACTCAGTCAGCTAACAGAATTTAGTAGTATTCCGTCAGTCCATAGAACTCAGTGAACTCAGTTTAGTTCAGTTGAATAGTACAATTAGTAACGGTTCAGTCAATCTCAGTATAGTCTTGGAATCAGTTCAGTATCTATTCAGTTGGGAGTAGGATTCAGCATCGAGTGAACCCAAGGATGGGGGCTCACCTTCCAATAGAGGGTTTGGCCCTTAGAAGCAATCCTTGTATTCCAGAACTACGTAGCCAACATAGGTTGAGATATCTCCCTACAATACTAGGGTTGATATATCTCATTTGAGTTTTTCTATCCGCGAGGGTTGACGAAAGAGCTTCATGTCAGAGAGGGCTAACTCACAGCTTGTCTTTACCCGTGGCACGGTATTGACACCCTTCTAATTGAGATTACAGGTTAGACCCCAAATCAGTTAGAAAAGGGGTATGTCGGTTAGATGATTACATCCCACAGTCTCAGTTTTAGATTCAATCTCAGTATAGAACACAGTTCAGTTCTATAGATTCAAGACTGTCAGATACAGTCACTCAGTTTAGTTTGGAACTCAGTACAGTTCCACATATTTAGGACTGCCAGATACAGTCATTCAGTTATTAGTAATTGAGTATTAGTATACTCAAATATCATTTAATCAGTATTTAGATTCAGTATCCAGTGTTATCATGATTTTAGTTAAAATATACGTATTCATGCATGTACTCTTATTTAGTCATATTCATGATATTCAGTTAGTATTGTTCATGCATATAAACCCATGCATTTTAGACTACCTCACTAAGCATACCAGTACATTCAAAGTACATATTTATGCCTTTCTTTTGCGCTATGATGTCTTATATCATAGGTTTAGATGCCCGAGCTCCCGAGCCCCTTTAGCAGTTCAGACTTTCAGCAGTCAGAGTTAGCGGTGGGTCCTCATAGTTTGAGGACATGATTGTTTTCTTTCAGTATTTCAGTTATCAGTTCACTTTCAGTAGTTGGAGTTAGTTGGGGGCTTGTCCCATCAACTCCACAGTTCAGACAGTTTAGAGGCTTTTCAGACTAGATTATTTTTAGACAAATATTTTAATTTTGGTATTGTTATACCGTATTTAGTTCTATTTACAATGTTGAACCTTATGATCAGTTTACGCCTACTTTCCATATATTTACAGTTCTATTATTCAGTTAATAAAGTAGGTACCATACATAGGTTAGCTTGTGGTCCTTCGAGATTATGAGCATCGTGTAGCATCCGGGGTACAGACTCAGGGCGTTACAGATTGTCTCTTAACTTAAGGATAGAAAAATAATCTATAAGTATTTCATATTTCATCTATCACCTAGTTTAGATCAAGGATTCCAAGTCCCAAAACCTAATTCTTCAGTCAATTCTAGTTCCAATTGTGAATAAATTTCCAGAAGTATTTCTTGAAGATATACCTGAAGTCCCTCTTGAGCGAGAGATAGACTTTGGAATAGACATTTTTTTAGATACCTAATGTATCTCAATTCCTCATTATAGAATGTCTCTACCTGAGCTTACAGAGTTGAATAAATGGTTAAAGGACCTCTTAGATAAAGATTTCATCATACCCAACATCTCTCCATGGGATGTTGTACTTCTTTTATTGAGTAAGAAAAATGATTCTCCCATAATGTGCATCAATTAACGTTAGTTGCACTAATAAGTACCATATTACTAGTATTTAATGACTTGTTCAACTAGATTTAGGGTGCCAATTATTTTTCAAATATAGATCTCAGATTTGGCTATCAGCAACTCAGTGTCAGAGAGTATGACATATTGAAGACAACCTTCCGAACTTGGAATAACCACTTTGAATGTTTCGTTATGTCCTTTAGTCTAATGAATGCTCTAACAGATTTTGTGGACTTGATGAACAATGGGTTCAAGTATTACTTGGACATATTTATCATTGTCTTTATAGATGACATCCTTGTTTATTCTCAGAATGAGGATGAATAGAGGATGAATATGCATAATATTCAAGGATCTCCATTTACAAATATACATAATGTGAATTCTGATGGAAAGTAGTAGAATTTCTTGATCATATCATTTTTATTAGTGTATTCTGTTTGATCCTCAAAAGACCAAAGCAGTTAGGAACTGTCTTAGACCTATCTTTCCATTTGACATTAGGAGTTTCTTGGGTTTAGCTGATTACTACAAATGGTTTGTTGAATAATTTTCCTATTTTATTTTTCTATGTCTATATTGACTCATAATAAAGTTAAATTTTAGGGGTCTAATGCTTGCGAGAAGAGTTTTCAAGAGTTGAAGACTCGACTCACTTTCACTCTTGTTTTGACTCTATCAAAGGGTCCCTATGAGTTTGTTGTTTATTTTGATGCTTTGATATTTGGTTTTGGTTGTATTTTGAGTATCATGTCATGGTCATATTATATGCCTCTTAATGGCTCAAACCTTATAAGAAGAATTACCCAACTCATTATCATGAGTTAGCAACAGTTATTTTTACCTTAAAGATTGGAGACACTATCTTTATAGAGTTCATGTGGATGTGTTCACGGATCGTAATAACCTTTAATATGTGTTTAGTCAAAAAGACTTAAATATTTGTGAGAGGAAATAGTTAGAATTATTGAAAGATTATAATATGAGTGTCTTATACCATCTTAGTAAAGACAATGTATTTCCTGATGCTCTTAGCAGACTTTAGATGGGTAATGTTACATATGACAAAAAGAAAAAATTGGTTTGTGGTATTCATAAGCATACTAGACTGCGAGTTCAATTGGATGATTCAGCAGAATGCAGTGTCAAGGTTCAGAATGGTTCAAAATTTTCTTTAGTGGCAAATTTTAAGGCAAACCAGGATAGTTATCCTATTTTGCTTAAGTTAAAGAGAGCAGTCCAAGGTCATAAAGTTGAGATTTTCTCCCAAGGGGGAGATGTTGTTCTTCATTGTCAGGGTCAATTTTGTGTTATAGATGTAGATGACTTGAGATAGTGGATACTGATAGATTCTCACAATTATCAATATTTTATTCACCCAAGAACCACTAGGATGTATCATGGCCGATGGAAAGTCTATTTGTGGAATGACATGAAGAAGGATATCGCAGAATTAGTGGCTAAGTTCCAAATTGCCAATAGGTTAAGGTTTAGTACCAGAGACCAGGTGTTATAACACAAAATATATGTATTTTTATTTGGAAGTAAGAAAAGGTGAAATATGGACTTTATTAAAGAGTTATCTCGTACTCGCTGATAGCATGATTCTATTTGAGTTACTATTGGCTGGATGACCAATTCAACACATTTCCTGCCGATTAACACAACAGATTTAGTCAAATATTGTTCTAGACACTATCTCATTGATTTCGTCAAGTTGAATGGAGTCCTGTTGACTATTATTTCGGATAGGGGTATCATCATACTTTGCAGTTTTGGAAGTCCTTTCCATAGGGTCTAGTACCTAGGTTCACCTCACACGGTTTTACATCCTTTGATAGATGGTCAGGCAGAGTGGACCATTTAGACCTTAGAATATATTTAGAGCTCATGATCAAATTTAAAGGTAGTTGGGATGATCACTTCTCTTTGATTGAATTTGCCTACGATAACAATTATTACTCCAGTATTCAGATGGCCCATTTAAAGCACTTTATGGTAGGAGGTATTGATATCGTATTAGTTGGTTTAAAGTTAGTGAAGCTCTCTTAATAGAGTTTTATTTAGTTCATTGGGCTATGGAAAAGGTTCAGTTGATTAGAGACAATATAAAAATAGCTTAGAGTCATTAGAAATCCTATGCAGATGTGAGAACAAGAAAGCTTGATTTCACATTTAATGATTGGATTTACTTTAAAATTTCACCTATGAAAGGTGTGATGAGGTTTGAAAAAAATAGGAAACTCATTCCCCAGTATATTGGTCCTTATATGATCTTGAGGTGCATTGGAAATGTGGCTTATAAGTTAGACTTTCCAATAGAATTAGCATCGGTGCTTCCAATTTTTCATGTGTCTTTATTAAAGAAATGTATTGGTGATCCAACTTCAGTTGTGCCTTTAAAGAGTGTGGGCGTGAAGGATAGTCTCTCTTATGAAGAGGTTCTAGTTGAGATTATTGACCATCAGGTCCGTAAGTTGAGAAACAAGAAAGTCACTTCAATGAAAGTTATTTGGAGGGATTGACTGGTTGAGGGAGCTACTTTGGAAGCAGAAGCAGATATGATGACCAAGAACCCTCACTAATTCCCTTCTTCTTTAGTTTGAACTTGAGGTAATAGTTTCCTCCTTAGTATTCCTATCAGTATTATGTACCTCAGTTTCTCCCATGTCTTAGTATGAATGCATGTTTCATAAATTCAGTCCAACTTATGTTTGAGTCAAAATTCAATTATCATATCAGTAATCAACTTTTTGAATTCAGTTCTGGATTGCAACTTGTTCCCTATTTTTTTAGCCTCATTAGTCTTCATTCAAGGATGAATGTTCCCAGGGGGAGATGTTATAGCATCCCAAAAGTTCCAACAACTAGATTTTAGATTCGCACAGGAAACTAATAAAAAAACTAGAAAATTCTTCACAGAATGACTCAGGCAATCAGTCATCATCAGTGCCAATGACTTGTTAGTTGAGCCATCTTAAATGTTAGCCAAAAAGTCTTGAAAATTGATTTTCTTCCTAGTGGAAATGACTCCAGGGAAAGATTCATCATCACCTCAAATGACTCGTCGAGTTGGTTGACCTGAATAGGACCTGAGAGTTGATAGTTTGGGTTCCTAGGCAACGGGTCCACACAATGACCCATCATTAGTGAGAATGAGTCATTATGTCCTAGTCATACCTAGACCTAGAAAATATTACCTTCTCATGATGAGTCCAAGAATAAGTAGTTATCAAACATGATAACTCATCCTATGACCCATTGATGTTGCTTAAATTACACCTCTAATAGAAGTTTAAAACAGTCATTGTGCCAAATATAAAACCCAACTAGGTTAGGGTCGATCTCGTGATAAATAGGGAAAAATCTCAACCAAAGTATTTATCTGATCAATTAGTAAATAATTTTTAGTAAATGGGGGGTTCTGTAATTATGAATTCAAACGGTAATAGCTACTAATTTTTTTGAGTTTGTGATCAATATATGAGAGGTACTAGGACTGCATTCAGAATAACTTCATAATTCAGTAAGTTCTTCATACTAGTGATCTCCCGTAGAGCTTGGCATATAGAATCAATAGGTTATGCTCACCTAAATGACATTCTTCTCTTGTTTAGATGAATATCCTCAATTATATTTTCTTGTCTCTTGAGTTTTACACTGCTAAACCCTATCTTGGATCCGAGATTTGTTTTTTTGAATTATCGCCTCAAGTTATTAATTTAAGGTTGATAGCTCCAAGTCTCCATTATTTATTCCTTTTTATCATTTGTTACCCCTTCTTTCATCCAGAGTAAAGATAAGGAAAGTTATAACATTGTACACCATCAGAAAGCAATCAAACCAAAGAGAACAACAAATACATGCACAAACACACTTTGAGAATCACTTCATACTATAAATACGACTTTGTTAATTTGTCATGGTTCTCGCAATCTTAGTTGTGGTGTTTATCTACTCATGATTATAAGAACACAATAATAATTCTCGAAAGAAAGCATAATCATGCACTTATAAAGACTAAGAGGAAAACCACAAAACTCAATTATGAATCAAACCCAATTTTCTTCGGCCTCCACGACGGCTACTGATACGACCCAAACCGGGACCTTGTCATAATGGGCATCTCAAGTCCAACTGAGATCGGAGACCACCCCCGATACCCAACCCAACCAACCAATATATGCCCTAAGTCGAATGAATTCCTACTACATAGCAAGATAGCAAATTAAAAGATATAATGACTTTGGGATAGGTCTACTTACTAGACCAAACCGACCAAGTCAAACCATCCAATAACCAACCAACTAAACCAAAAACAATAATCCAATGTACATAATATATATAGATCATAACCATTCCATATCCAAGTCCACAGTTGTCCAAACAAAGCCTCTAAACCAAAACCAAAGAGTATTTAGTCGGGACATACCCCCGACCATAGATAAAAACCAAGTCTATGAATAGACAAAAGTATGCAAAGTAATCCATGACATGAAATAGATGCCTTCTGAACTATGAAAGCTCACCACTTCAATCCAACACTGATTATCCTAGAATCCGATCAATGAGCAGGAGGAGGAGTATGGTTGGTCCATACATCGCGTGGGGATATAGCCGCCTAAAGACAATCATACATGCGCATATATAGATATAATCCACGTCGGGAAAGGGAACCGAGTTTAGCATGCCTTTAAAAACCATTAACCTAGGTATGTGTAGCTTAACCATCATAATCTACCTACGGGTTATATGGGTCCAGTGTTACCCCCTGGACGGGTCCTGATGTGTGTAGCCACACGAACCAGAGATACCATAGGAGTAGGGTATTCCTGTGTAGCCTTCACTCTCCATGATACATATATACAAGTGTTAGGGAATTCCCGTGTACCCACTCAAGTATAGGGTCACCATGCCCAATCCTCATGTCAGCAAACATGAGTTTCCAGTGTACGTCCTTTGGACTGACACCTTCACGGTTTTCTATCACACCCCGCCATTATTGCCCAATTAAAACCATTACCACACAACCAAACCACCATTCCATTCATTATTAACCATGGCTATCATTAGTGGTATCGTCATACCGACTATAGCTTGCAACCAATGTCCTTAGCCAACCTTAAAGGATTCCCATGTACCCCATATGTTACATTATTAAATTTACTAGGGGGATTCCTATATACCCTGCAAGAACATCATTATTAGGATTACTTGTGGGATTACCGTGTACCCCGCAAGAATTTCATTATTAAGCTTTGCTTGAGGGATTCTCATGTACCCCACAAGACTTTCATCATTCAAACCAATTTAATTATTTCATTCACTTGGGGGATTCCCTGTACCCCGTAAGGTTTTCATTCACATTAATTTCATAGCCACCAAGACCTTGCCATTGAACCATTCCAAAACCATCCAAAACCATTTAAACAAACTTAGGGTTCCATTACCAAAACATACCATGCAATAGTTTCAATGAAAGTCCAATAATAAAGTAAAAACATTCTCAAAGGCATTTTATCAAACACATTGGGGCATAGTGTTTCCAAAACAAAAACCAAGTACCAATTAACTATTCCCATGTAACCAAATGTCCAAACCACCAGTAAAACATGTAAACCCATAATTAAAACATAGAAAAACCATAACCAAGCATTTATAACCAAAAACCCCAAAGTATATTTCAAAACCCAAACATTATCACAATTAAGCCATGAAAATAAATCATAAAACATGCCTTTAGTAGGAACTAACAATGAGGGAGGAGTAACTTGCCTTATACAAGATGATTCACAAAAAGAACTTGACCCCTTTAGCCCTTAGATGAATACCTCTTGAAATCCTAGCCTTCAATCTTCAAGAGAGAGTTAGAGAGTGTTTTTGGAGTGTTTTAATCTTTCAATGAGTTTTATGAGAGGCCACAACATGATATATAATGTGGGGACATAAGGTTTTTGGATGAAAAATGTCCAGACTACCCTCAGCTTAAAAGCTGAAAATAAGCACGCATGAAGGTATGACTCACCCCCTAAACCGTACCGTAAGGTACGACTGGTACCCTTACTCGTACCCTAGACCTCACTTTGGTCCCCTATACTGACCATCATACGACCACCTAGGGTTAACTCATACCCCAAGGTACGAAAAGTACCCATAATCCGTACCTTTAGACAGATTCAACTAGACCAAACTTTGGCAAGCATACGATTTGACATCATACATCTTATATCCTACCATACAACTAGTATGATGCTTAGTCGTATCTTGGGAAGACACCAACCAAAATACACTGACTAACATACGAAGGAGGGGACACCAAGTCATACCATATCATATGAGTAGTATGCCCAAACTATACCTTGTGCAAAATGTTTAAATCCAAGAATTTTTTGCAAAGTCCAAGGTTTAGGGTGTTTTATTCTCCCTCACTTAGGATCCTTCATCGTCGAATAAAGCATAAGGCCAAGCTCAACTATGAGATAACGCATTAACACGCACCAAACTTCCCTCTAACCAAAATAGAAGACAAAGACAAAAATCAAGATGAGTAGATCATCGCATACCTTGAGAATGATTTACACCTCAACACCTTCATCCTGATCTCCAACTAAGTTATAAAATCAAGATACAAGGAAATTCGACTTCCTTTAACCAAGTTAGAAAACAAAGATGTGATAAAGACCACATACCTTACGCACGAGTTTCTAGAGCAAAGAACCAACGTGAATACTTGGACTCCATGACCTCCTCTACATCCCAAATGGCTTCCTCGGACTTTTGGTTCCACCATAGAACCTTCACCGAAGCCACACCTTTTGTTCATACCCAGCAAACTTACCAACCCAAGATCCACACCTAGACCTCCTTATAGGAAAAGAAATCTGAGATACCAATATCACCCAAAGAAAAAAACTGACAAAGGACCACCCACACCTTATCTCAACACAAACACATGGAATACCGAATGAATAAACCCATGCCAGAGGGCAAGTCCATTCCAATTTATTATTCCCCAGAGGCACATTGCCAAGAGAGCCAGTCTATCTATATACCACCTCCATGTTCAAGCCTATCCAGAGCTAAAAGAAGTTATCTTAGGCCACGAGACTCTATCCCTTACATCCACCCAGAACACTAATTTGCCTCCACCCAGATTTTAAGTACCCAACATAATGATTGGTATATCTATCAACCACAACATTCAAGCCTACCTTTTCTATTCCAGTGGTACTACCTATCCTTCCACGAGTTTAGTAACCTCTATCATTTTCACAAAGACTCTTTACCACCTACACCTCTCCTCTACTAACCATTCCTCATATCAACAACCTTACCTTACCCTCCCAAAACCTCAATTCTAGTAATTACCCTAAAATCTCCCCCACTAAGGGAATTCTACTTTCCCCTATTTCCTAACATCACTACACCGCCATAGCCACCACTATTCTAGCATAAGAAGGGTTATTAAGGAACTAAAGTACAAGAACTAATCATACCACTCAAAGCAAGACCTCCAAATGAGACACAATATAATAAGCATAAAGTACTTCATAACAACCACCTGGGTTATGAATGAAGAATTATCCCAACAAAACCATACCATAGTAGGAGTCCTTAGAACTGGATACCAAAAGACACACGACCCCACATATCACAGGTAATATAATGTAAGGTCAAGATTCATATCCAGGGAGCAAGGCGAATGCAGAATGCGAACCTTAGGCATAAGCGCTATCAGAATGTGTGCCACACTAATAAGGTACTCTCTTAATCAAGATAGGAGAGAATTGCTAGAATATACATCCCGACCTTCTCTAGAAGTCCACCGCTAGAAGAAGATTTTAGATTAACTGCCGGTATTCATCTTATTACACCTTTCAGTACAACACTTTGCTCTAATGGGTATCACCAAGGATGATTACTAGGGACGCTTGGTTCTCCTACCTAAACCTCATTCATCCAAATGCCACCTAAAGCCCAGTATAGTCACACAAACTCCATGCTTTAACCCATCTAATGACTTAACCCCCAATCCATCGGTTCAACCTGAACCTCTGGCCTAAATTTCACAACTTTCCCACTATTGTATTCCCCGAGCCATCAACCTCACCCCTTCTACACACCTCATCCAACCTACTAATCTACCTCGATAATCTCATATTACTATCCCCAAGCTAACATACTCCCTTCATCAAAATCAACACCTAGATTCAAACCTAGCAGTTATCAACCACCATGCACTACTAACAAAGTACCCTATAAAAAATAATCATACATGGTCTATCCAACAAAGAGGACACTCTGAAATCCTTATTCACCCACCGACAACTTATGTATTTCTAGGGGAAAACCACCCTCTCCCCCTTATTCATAAAAGAAAGAAAACACTCCACGGAGAACCACTAGGATGAATGAAGCCTTTTTCTAAAAGATCCCTTAATTGCTCCTTAATATCTTCTAATCCAACAAAAATTATTTTACAAAGAAAGAATAGAAATTGGACACGTGTCCAAAACAAGACCAACCCCAAACTAAATCTCCCTATTAGAAGTACACCATGAGGGTCTTCAAGAAGACCAAAGGAAAACTCATTCACCACCAAAACCGAATGTAAAGAAGGACCTTTTGAGTTAGAATCTTTTAACCCAGACCAAATGATAATAGAAATATCCTCTTGGAAATTAATCTTCAAGCTCTAAAATATGATATAACCTTTCCCTTGATATCCAGGTAACTATCCTCTAATCCTATAATTGACTCACCAAGGAGCCTAAACACAACATTATGGGTCTGATAGTTTAATGATGCATAGCACGAGTGTAACCAATCCATCCCCAGAATGACATCGAAATCCACCAAGTCAAATAAATCCACCAAAGACCCTTTACTACCAACAGATACCGCACACCCCCTATAGACTCTTTTGCCAATCACGGAGTCACCTAGCTGGGTAGAAATAGAATAAGAGTCCAAAATAACCTTAGGATCAAAAACAAAATACACATCTACAAATGAGGTCACGCAAGAGAGAGGGGACCCTGGACCAAGTAACCAATACACATAATGAGAAAATATTTTGCAACATACCAATGTCAGCATCAAAAGATGCCTCCGACTCCTAAGGGATAGTGAGGGAATTGAGATGATCTAGACCAGTGCCCGAGCTAGTCGTAGCACCCCTCTGTGCAAAATCTAGATAAGTGGTAACTGGTGTTTAATTTTCCTAAGCGACAATCCTTATGGGACACTCCTGCTTCATATGACCCAACATACCACAATTAAAACAATAATTCCACCCCTTCTCGCAATATCCATGGTGAAACCGACCATAAAATCTACAAAGAGGATAGGATTGTGTGGATTGGGCTCTACCAGCCTGAGATTGGGCACCTTGTTCCCTAGAAGCATTACCAATCTGAAAACGTCCATCTCTCAATGGCTTTGAGTAGGGAGCACTAGCCATAGTACAGGAGTTAGGATCAACCTAACTCATTCTCTTAGACTACTTACCAGCATACTGTTGGCCTCCCCTTTTATCAAAAGACTGAGACCTCTTATTCTGCTATTTCCCAACTTTGCCTTATTCTCCCCCGTACCAATAGGATTGGATTGGTGTGATAGATTTGTCACTATCTAGGTTAATATATTAATAGAACATTGAAACTCAGCATTAGTAACTTCTTCTTGAGGTAATTGAGCATGAGTACCTCCTTTCGAAGTAGGGTTAGTGGAGATCGGTGAAACTCTATAGGAGAAATCCAAACTAAGACCCTTGATCGGATCTATGCCCCATAAGTTGGACAAGATCCATCCATATCGTCCTCGAGTAGGACAGATGAGTTTCCACGAACTTTAGATCATTGAGAGGATATGATCTAAAAGGTGAACAAATGAAGATTTAGGGAAGAGTTCAAGACCTTAGACTCCATAGCCCGAAAATAAAACAACAAGAAAGTGAAACATTCTGAAATGCCTCGTAGCCTCCTGATTATAAGTGTGGTGCACAACACATCCATAAGCAAGACTCTACTCGACACGGCTTTGTGGACACCTCATGACAATGAAACCTAGGCTCTAATACCAACTTGACACGACCCCAACTGGGACCTTGTCTCAATAGGAATCTTAATCTAACCAGGACTAGAGACAACCCCCGATACCCAACCCAACCAACCAACATATACCCTGAGTTGAATGAATTTTGATAGCAAGCAAGATATCAAATTAAAAGATATAATGACTTAGGTATAGGTTTACTTACTAGACCAACCCGCCCAAGTCAATCCATCCAATAACCAACCAACCAAACCAAAAATGATAATCCAATGTACAAAATATATACAGATCATAACCATTCCATACCCAAGTCAATAGTAGTCCATAAAAAACCTTTAAACCAAACCAAAGAGTATCTAGTTAGGACATGCCCTGACCATAGCCAAAAACCAAGTCTATGAAAATACAAAAGTATGTAAAGTAATCCATGACATGAAATAGATGCCTTTCGAACTATGGAATCTCACTACTTTAATCCAACACCGATTATCCCCAAATCCAATCGATGAGCAGGAGTAGTAGTATGGCCGGTCCCTGAGGAGTAACTTTCCTTATACAAGATGATTCACGAAAAGAACTTGACCCTTTTAGCTACTAGATGAACACCTCTTCAAACCCTAGATTCCAATCTTAAAAAGAGAGTTTGATAGTGTTTTTGGAATGTTATAATCTTCCAATGAGTGTTATGAGAGGCCACAACATAATATATAACATGGGTACATAAGGGTTTTAGGATGGAAAATGTCCAGACTACCCTTGTCTTAAAAGTTGAAAACAAGTACGCGGGAGGGTAAGGCTCACCCCCTAAATCATACCAAAGGGTACGAGTGGTAACCTTACTTGTACCCTAGACCTCACCTTGGTCCCCTATAATGACCATCATACGACGATCTAGGATTAACTCATACCCTAAGGTACGAGAAGTACCCATAATCCGTACCTTGGACAGATTCAACTAGATCAAACTTTGGTCATCATATGACTTGGAATCATATACCTTGTATCCTACCATACGACTAGTATAATTCTTAGTCATATCTTGGACAGAAACCAACCCAAATACATTGACTAACATACGATATAGGGGTTACTAAGTAGTACCATATCATACAAGTAGTATACCCAAACCGTACCTTGTCCAAAATGTTCAAACCCAAGAAATTTTTGCAAAGGCCAAGGTTTAAGGTGTTTCAGCTCGTGGTTCTCTCTAAATCAAAAATTCTAAAGTTATGTTAAAAGTACTTTTAAGGAATATTTATTGGTGTAGGGAAAAAAACCCAACAAATTAACAAGTAAACCTGAAAAATAAAATCCCAGACTGATTTGGGCATGACACTCCTAGCACCACCTTAAGGTGCTGCATCTTCTTCAATTCTTTCCACGTGGCAATACTTCAATTCAAATTAAAGTAGCATTATGGCTTTGATTGAATATGTATGTATATATTAAATTTTATTCAAATCAATCCGTTAAGCTACCTTCTTGATTTTCTTTTATGATTTTTCATTTCTAAATCATTTTTGCTTCAAATTTCTTCATCTTCACACCGATATAATCCTACACATAAAACTATCCTATTAAGCATAGTTCATAAAATCAATGCTCAAAAGGGACAAATAAAAATATTAAATATGAGGCAAATAATGACTAAATATATGAAATTTTAGCCTCACATCAACACCCCACACTTAGACTCTTAACCGTCCTCGAGCAAACATTAAAGATCATCTCAATTAGCCAAATCTAGCAATGCCACCACTTTGATTAATACAGACATTAGACCATATAGAAATTCCATAACATCAAGTACACCTTCTAATCATTATGCAAGAAATACAAACAAACAACAAAACTCTAACCTACTAACCTCAAAGATGGATTCTAACTCATCAAATTTAAGTTTGCTTACCTATCTTATCAAAGAAAGCTAATAATATAAACTATCTATCATGAAATAAGTTCCTTTACAAGAATAAATAGTCCATACACTCAACTCAAAAAATTGAATATAATTCAAGGACTTAACATAAAAGAACAACTCTTACACTCACAAAGAATTCACGTGTATGTACAAAGAACCATAGGTTTTCCCATTATGTACATCTCCACTAATTAACCATGCTCGAACGAAATCAAATAGTACTTTAATGGACTATAATGTTGGTTAGGGGACGGGTTTGAAAACTATATAATAGTGACTTACACTTTCCTAAACACTTTGCGCTTTTTTAGACTTTTTTATCCATTATTTTTCACCTTTTTCCAAACATCTCTTCATCAATTATTTACACAAGTATTTCTCATCATATCAAGAATTCTATAAAAAAAATTCTTAAGAAATTATTTTTCTCTTTTTTTTTATGTTACATTCTTTTATAGAGGGCCTTCTCATCAGTTTGTAGCAATTATTGGTCACCTTTAACACTCAACCATCCCTTTTCTTCAAATTTAACAAGTTCAACACAAATCATGATATAGTGATCAAGGAAGCTTGGTGCAAAATTTAGGGATCCAAAAAAAAGAATCAAGGTAACAATACGGCTACCCAAAAAATCTACTGGCTCAAAGTGGCTAACTATTGATATAATATCTGAAAAGGCCAAAATTTACTAGACCTATCATAAAAAGCCTATTATCATATTCAAAATAAAATAATATTTTTTATTTCTCTTTAATAACATGCAGGGTAAATTCTAAACTAAGATGCAAAATATGAAATATATGTAATCCTCACTGTTTACATACAAGTTTCAATCAAGATTGATCAATTCAACTTTCTAGACAAACATAGTCATAGCAAACTACAAAATAAGAATAAGCTATATGCGGGCTCACAATCATGAGCCTAGGTATCAAAAGTCTATAATTTTATTTTATACTCAAACACTCACAGAAAAGTACTACTCAAGATTAGGCCTAAACTGCTAGTATTCACCAACTTAAAAAGGGTCCTTTTTTACTCCAAAAAAAACAAAAAAAAAATATAAAATATACTCCTAAAAATAAATATATTACTCCTAGAAAAGATAATTTATTTTAAAGGAACCCCTTGAAAAAGAGCTGAAAAGAAAAATCAATGGGTGGATGAAGTATGATATATAAAAAAAGAACCAAAAATAAAAATTCTTTTTTAATCTAAAGAATAAAAGTAAAATCTTTTTGTATTTTTGAAAAAAAAAATCAATTCTTTATCCTTTTTTCAACTAAAAATAAATAAATAAAAGAAAATCCTATAGCAAACTTCATTCATAACGTACATTGGAAGATAGCACACTCTACGCTTAAAATCATGTTTTTATTTTTAAAATAATAAATAAAGTAAAATGAGGGTTAAAGATACTCTCTGAGACCCTCTAAGGACTAGCTGGAAACATGTTTCTTTATTTTTTTTACCAAGGGTCACGCACACCTCACACTTAAACTCAACATGTTTCCTACCTTCAAATTCGGGTACTCGAATTTTCCCTAAATTTGCAAAAATAAAACAACACAAAATTTTTTAAAAATGTGATTATGAAAATAAAAAAAAATAAGCAGTTACACTACTAGTTGGGTTGTCTCCAACTTTTTCTTCTACTTTGAACTTATGAATTGCACCCCTAATTTTTTTCTAATTTTTTACTATGCTCAAGAGGTGGTGGTATAAAAATAAATGAACCAAACAATGGAGATCATAAGTTGCAATTCTTGGTCCTTAAATGTGGAATGTAATTTTTTGATTTTGGGATGAAAAATTTAAGAATATAGACATATTTGTCCTCCTCTTTCATTGGCCCATATGGCTTGATTAATATCTTAATATTTAAACACAATATAAAAAATGATCAGAATGAGGTCCAATATGCCCTAATTCATGACTTACACTATTATCTATTTCCTCATATTTAGACAAACTTAAATTTTTAAAAATAATATTATCCACTTCCTTATGTAACTCTAGTGTACTCTTCTCAACTGTGAAACATCACTAAAAGTAAGGTCGAGTAATTAGCCCTCCAATTTTAGCTCCTCAATTTAGCTTATAAGAATTTTTTCAGCCTCACGCAATTTATAACTAAATTATTGGACGTTATGCGCATCAACTTTGGCACTCAGATCTTTTTTTAAGTTGTAAATATCCAATCGAAACCTATCAAATTCTTCAATGAACTCACGTTTTATACTATGAGGTATGTTAGTGTTTTTATCATGCTCTCACTGTGACCCCACAATATATCTATCACTATCCTACAATAATGCACTATATCAAAAGGATAAGGATCAATAAAATAGGAGTCCTCATTACTCTACACTTTATCTTGTAAAGATGTCATATCAAGAAGAGTAGTAATATATTTAAAAATTAAAAAAAATAAGAAAAAGTTACAAGAAAAATAAAGTATTTACAACAAATGTTAAAAAACATATCGATCTAATCCTAAATCATATTTCCTGGCAATGACGTAAAAATTTGATGTCGTCCAAATTACACCTCTAATAGAAGTACAAAGCAATCATTGTACCAAATATAGAACCCAACTAGGTTTGGGATCGATCCCATGTGAAATAAGCCCAAATCTCAATCAAAATACTTATATGATCAATTAGAAAATAATTTCCAGGAAATGGGGGGTCTTGTAATTATGACTTAAATTATTAGCAATCATTGATTTTTTTGAGTTTGTGATCAATATATAAGAGGCACTAGGACTGTATTCCCCATTAATTCATAACTCTATAGGTTCTTCGTACTAGTTATCTCTCTTAGTTCTTGGCATGTAGAATTGATAGGCTATTAACACGACCCGACCCTGGGCCTTGTCGTAATGGGCATCCCAAGTCCAACCAGGACCGGGGACCGCTCTCTGTTACCCAACCCAACCACCTATATCCAACCTTAGGTGGGTTGAATCTTGAACATATAATAAGATAACACTCTGGGATAGGGTAACAATTGTGACTGACCCAACTGAGTCCAACCGTACCACACCAATCGCCAACCATACCACACCAAACCATAGGCCATAAACCACAAAGAATACCAAAACATAATATGATTAATCCCAAAATGTACTAGGACGGAATAACCAACAATATCGTCCAAGGGTGTAAGCCTCAACACTAATACTGATGCCAAGGCAAACACCAATACCAATCCCGCTCATACCAACCCCCAGAAGTACCACAAAGCCTCTATCCAAAAGAGTAAACAAATCTGATTAGGACATGCCCCCAGTAATAGCCAAAATCAATATTCAAATTAAAAGAAAACTATCTAAAGAAATCCATAACATGAAATAATGCCTCCCAAAAGGATGGAAGCTCACCACTTCAGTCCAAATATTGATACCAAATCCGGGTGCTAAACAGGAGAAGGAGAATAGCTGGTTCCTCCATAGCGTGGGTATACAACCGCCAGTAGACGAGGTCAGCGAGTAACCGCTAGCATGAACTCAGGATAAGGATAAAAAAATGCCAGTTATAAAACCAAGTAAAACCATCCATAATGCATACAACCATACATATATAAATGTCGTAAAAGGGAACCAGTTTTAGCATGCCTTTATAACCTTTACCTGGGCTATGTAGCTTCGCCGTCCTAAACCATCCACGGGCGATTTGGCTTCAGCTCCCTCTGCTGAAAGGGTTCCAGTGTGTGTAGCTGCACGACCAAGGAAGTATCCCATAGGATGACTAGTAAATCCCCCAATATAAAATATGACACACACACATGGTCATCAAGACCCCTCATATCTGCAAATATGAGTTTCCAGTTTTGATCCTCCCAGAACCTCCATTTTTCATGGCTTAGCTATGCATCCCACCATTAATGCCCAAATTAAAATCATTTCCAAATAACCAAACCATTTACCATTTTATTTATCCAAGGCCAATGTTAGCGATACTGTCATACCACCTCATTACTTGCAAGCAATATCCATAGCCAAATCATTAAGGTTAAGGAGAATTTTAAGTTCCCATCCATATATCATATTAAAGCACTTGGGTGACTTTCACGTTCCCCACAAGCATAACCATTTAGACTTTAGTCTTTTCAAACCATTTAAAGCTTTATTACATAAGCTGAAAACAAGGAAAAGTTTCATTAAAAGAAGCCAATGCAATGAATATACCTTTATAAGCATTTTAGCAAACACCTTGGGGCATAATATAACCAAAACCAATTCGAAAGACCATTAAACCACTACCATGCAATTCAATTATCCAAAACCACCATTAATGAATATAAAAGTGTAATTAAAACCATAGGAAACCATAACCAAGCATTCAATATCAAAACCCTCAAATAATAGTTGAAAACCATAATCATGAAATAGTAAAACCATGAAATCAATCATTTAAACTATGCCTTTAGTTGAGATTACAATGAGGGAAGAGAATCATGCCTTGTACAGAAGAATTGATGAAAGAAAATCACCAAGACAAACCCTAAACCAATCCGCAAGATGAAACCCTAGCCTTCTTGACCCAAAAGCTCTTAAGAGAATTATGGAGTGTTTTGGAATAGTTTCTAAGTGTTAATGGGTAGAATGATAAGGTAAATACCCTCCAAAGTATATTAGAAGTTGTGGGTCTTAGTTAGGGTGAGTAGGGAAATGTCCAGAATACCCCCACTTAAATCCCTTAAAAACCTATCGCAGGGATACGACTGCCCCATACGAGTTGTGCCCTTTTATACGATTGGTACCCACCACTCGTATCCAAGCCTCATCTCTTGGATCAAACACTGTCCAGTGTATGACTCATCCAACCAAATCTTTACCACAACATACCATCCATACCCATAACTCATTTACCTAGCAGAATAAAATACTAGGAAGATCAAACACTGCCCATCATACAAGTCCTTGATACTACTCGTACCAATCCCTACGACTCATACCCCTAAGTCGTACCCATTTCAGTGACCAAAATTATCTCACCAAGTAACACTGGTCAGCATACGACAGGACCATACCACTCATACCCCAGCATACAGCTCGTACCCATGAGTCGTATTGGGTCCGGAGAATGGAATTCCAGGAAATTTCTAAGGGTCAAAATCTAGGATGTTTTTGTCTCCCCCACTAGGAATATTCATCCTCGAATGATGGTCAAGGTAGGGGTAACCACACATAGTGTTATTCGCATTATCAAACATCCCTTTAAATAAGTTTGAAAATAAAGAGGCAAAGATATGAATCTTTCCTTGAACAAAATTAGAAAATAAAGATGTGTTCAAGAACACATACCTTCCGCACGAATCCCAGGAGTAGAAAATAGATGCAGATACTTGGACTTTATGTCCTCTTTTGCTTCCCAAGTAGCTTCTTCCACCTTATGGTTCTGCCATAGAACCTTAACCAAAGCCATATCCTTGGTCCGCAACCGATGAACTTCCCTATCTAATATCTCAATCGGGATCTCTTCATAAGATAGAGAATCTAAAATACTCAATACTTACAATGGAACAACCGAAGAAATATCACCAAGACACTTTCTCAACATAGAAACATGAAATACTGGATGAACCAAACTTAAGCTAGATGGCAACTCCAACTCGTAAGCAACATTTCTAACTCTCCACAAAATCACATAAGAACCAATGAACCAAGGACTGAGTTTCCCCTTTTTGCCAAACCACACCACTCCCTTCATGGAAGACACCTTGAGGAACACTTTATCCCCGACCTCAAACTCTAATTCTCTACGCTTAACATCCGTATAGGACTTTTGGCGACTTTGGGCAGATTTAAGACTATCTCGAATCACCTTGACCTTTTCCATCATCTGATAGACCAAATCCAGAATAAACATATCTGCCTTCCTAAGCTCAAACCACCCAATAGGAGATCTACACCTCCTACCATATAACGCCTCGAAAGGAGCCATCCTAATAGTCGAATAATAGTTATTTTGTAAGAAAACTCCACCAAAGGTAGATGCTCAACCCAATAGCCACCATAGTCAATCACACAGGACCGAAGTATATCCTTTAATGTTTGAATAGTTCTCTCCTCTTGCCCATCCGACTGTGGATAAAAATAAGTGCTCAAACTAACCTTAGTGCCCAACCCTTCCTAGAAAATGCCAGAAATGAGACCTAAACTATGTATCACGATCAGAGATAATCAAAACAGGCACCCATGTATCTTTCTAATCTCCTGAAGATACAACCTCGCATAATCCTCCACCGAAAAAGTAGTCCGCACTGACAAGAAATGAACAGACTTGGTCATCCTATCCACGATGACCCAAATCGAATCATACTGATTCCTAAATCAAAGAAAACTAGTAATGAAGTCTATATTGATCTCTTCCCACTTCTATTCGGGAAAATCAAGTTCTTAATACAACTCTCCTGGCCTCATGTGCTCAACCTTAACCTGTTAACACAAGTTATACTTTCCCACAAAATCTGCCACATCTTTCTTTATGCCATTCCACCAGTAGATATCCTTGAGATCATGAGACATCTTAGTCGAGTTGAGATGAACAATACAGCACAACTCATGCGCCTCAGCCAAAACCCTTTCCCATAGCCCGTCAACATCAGGAACTCACAACCTCCCTTGGTACTATGAAGTACCATCACTGCTGATCTCAAACACTCTTACCTTTTTCCCACCAACTTCACTCTTGATTTTCATCAAGATAGGATCCAAAACTTGATTCTCCTTAATCTTTGCACCAAGAGACGATCAAACCACCTCTTGAACCATCACACTACCATCCCTAGAATCCAAGAGACGAACTCTAAGATTTGCCAGGTGATGAATATCCTTCATCAATTCTCATTTTCCCTTCTCTATATGAGCCAAACTCACCATGGATAACCTGCAAAGAGCATGAGCAACCATATTAGGCTTACTTGGGTGGTAGTAAAGACTCATATCATAATCCTTGAGAAGCTTAAGCCACCTCCTCTGCCTGAGATTGAGCTCTTTCTAAGTGAATACGTACTGAAAACTCTTGCGATCAGAAAAGATATCCACATAAAATCCATACAAATAATGCCACCATATTTTCAAAGCAAACACAACCTAGATCATGAGTAGGATAAATTCTCTCATGCACCTTCAACTGCCTGAAAGCATAGGCAATCACCTTTCCACGCTGCATCAACACACAACCAAGAAAAAGTATCCTTTAACTTCTCAAAACTCTCTTCACAAGCATCCGACCAAGAAAACTTAACCTTCTTCTGAGTCAATTTAGTCAAAGAAGAAGCTATTGAAGAAAAAGCTTTCCACAAACCTCCTATAATACCCGACTAAACCCAAGAAGCTCCTAATATCAGATGCATTCATGGGCCTAGGACACCTCTTCACCACAACAACCTTATGTGGATCCACCATGATCCCTTCACTAGAAATAATATAACCCAAGAAAGTCACAGCGTTCAACTAAAACTCACACTTAGAAACTTGGCATACAACAGTTGTTCCTGTAAGGTCTGCAACACCACACGAAGGTGATTAAAATAATCCACCTCACTCTTCAAATAAACCAAAATGTCATCAATAAATACAATGACGAAAAGATCAAAATACTGCCTGAACACCCTATTCATCAAGTCCATAAATATTGTTGAAGCGTTAGTCAATCCAAATAACATCACCAAGAACTCAAAATGCCCATACCGAGTACAAAAAGCTATTTTAGGAATATCCACCTCCGTAATCTTAAGCTAATGGTACCCAGACCAAAGATCTATCTTAGAGAAAAACTTGGCAACCCTACAACTGATCAAACAGATCATCTATCCTTGAGAGAGAATACTTGTTCTTGACTGTCACCTTGTTCAACTACCTGTAGTCAATGCATATCCGAAGGGAACCATCCTTCTTGCACACAAACAACAACGGTGCACCCTACGGAGAAATGGTAGAATGAATAAACCCCTTATCTAGAAGATCCTTAAGTTGCTCCTTGAGTTCCCTCAACTCATCCAGAGCCATTTTATATGGAGAAATAGATATTGGATGAGTGTCCAAAAGAAAATCAATACCAAACTCTATTTCCCTATCTAGAGGAACACCAGGAAGATCATCCAGAAAGACCTCTAGAAACTCATTAACCACTAGGACCGAAGACAAAGAGGGACCTTCTAAGATAGAATCTTTAACCCAGACCGGGTGATAAAGACAACCCTTGGAGATTAACCTCCGAGCTCTAAGATAAGAAATAAACCTCCCCCGAGGAGCTAAGGAACTACCTTTCCATTCTATAACTAGTTCACCAGGGAACTTAAAGATAATCCTACGGGTCCGACAATCCAAATACATGTAACAAGAATGCAACCAATCCATACCAAGAATTACACCAAAATCTACCATATCCAACTCAAACAGATCTGCCAAGGTCTGTTTGTCACCAACAGATACGACACACCCCATATAGACTCTCTTAGCAATAACCGAGTCACCTATAAGGGTAGAAACAAAAAAAAAATCTAAAATAACTTCTGGATTAAATCCAAAAGACACTGCCACATATGGGATCATATAAGAAAGAGTGGACCCCGGATCAAGCAAATAATATTCATCACAAGAGAAAACTTGTAATGTACTAGTAACGATATTAGGTGATGCCTCAGATTCCTATTGGGATATCAAAGCATACAACCTATTCCGACCAACACTAGAACCAGAGTAGAAATAGAAGTAGATGCCACACTACTGGGTGTAGGAACAGAAGATGAAGCCACATGATTCTTATTCACCCTTATAGCAACCTTGTTGATCGAAAAATCCCTAAGTCGATGGCCTACCTGGCCACACTTGAAGTATTTGTCCCTTCTTTCCTGACAATAACCCTGATGAGGACAACCACAGAATTGATAAGAAGAACACAAAGAAACTAACTGACCTCCGCACGCCTGAGATTTGGCAACCTATGCTCAGGAATTATCACCGCCTTGATGATGCCTATTTCCCGACTGGTAAGGAGCACTAGAAGAAAAGGATCTAAAACTCCCCCACTTTTTCTTCCACATGCCACCATCTCTACCACCCTGAGACTTAGCTCCTCCCTAATCAGAGAACCTATCCCTCTTTCCCTACCTATCTCCAAACTTTGTCTGCCGTCTCTTCTCATCCTCGACCTATTGCATATGAACAATCAACCTTAAGATGTCTATATCTTTAATCAGCAAGGAAGTCTTACACTACAAAATCAAATCTCTATTCAACCCAGAAGCGAACTTCCTCATTCTCAACCTCGTATCAGCCACTAAATCAGGAGCATACCTTGATAGATGATAGAACTTTAAAGCATATTCCTTTACTGACTTCCTCTCCATCCTGAGGTTTACAAACTTCTCCATCTTATCTTCCCTCAACTCTTTAGGAAAGAACCGATCTAAGAAGGCATTAGAAAAGGCCTCCCACAACCCTTTCTCTTTGATATCACCTCTATCCTTGTCCCAATCCTCTTACTACTGATAAGCAACTTCCTTGAGCTGATAAACTGCAAAGTTAACCCCTTCTATATTAGTAGCCTACATCACTCGAAAGATCTTTTCCATGTCATCCAAGAAGCCCTGTGGATCCTCTTCCAACTTTACAGCTGTAAAATTTGGAGGACCTATCTTTAAGAATTGACCAAACCTTGTGGCCTTAGAAGATGAAGCACCAGCCACACCCCGCTCAGCCTGAGCAACAACCAATTTGGCAATAACATGAATAGACTGATAAAATTTTGCGTCTGTCATGTTAACCTAAGGGACTTGAGGAGAACTAGATAGAATAGGAAGAACTCTATCACTGTCAGGAATAGGACCATGAGATCGAAGATGTACTCCAACGTAGGACGTACCCCTTCAGCATTGTCCCCAAACTGGATGGAAGAATTTCCTTATGTTCCAGATCTAGGAGGCATGATCTAAAAGACGAACAAACAAGGATAAGAGGAGATTCTAGAAATGAGTATTCAAGCTTGAAGATAGAATACCAAGAAAGTAAAACATTCCTAAATGTCTTGCAGCCTCTCTCTTATGAGTGTGGTGTGCTTCACACCCCTAAATTAGACTCTACTCGACAAGGCTTTGTGGACTTCCTAGTTGACCATGAACCTAGGCTCTGACACCAATTTGACATGACCCGACCTCGGTCCTTGCCATAATGGGCATCCCAAGTCCAACCAGAACCGGGGATCGCCCCCTGTTACCCAACTACTTATATCCAGTCTTAGGTGGGCTGAATCTTGAACATTTAACAAGATAACATTATTGTTCTCATTAACACTCTAGGATAGGGTCACAACCGTGACTGACCTAACCGAGTCCAACCGTACCACACCAAGCTCCCAACCATACCACACCAAACCATAGGCTATAAACCACAGAGAATACCAAAACATAATACAATTAATCCTAAAATGTAATAAAATAGAATAATTAACAATATCATCCAAGGGTGTAAGCTCCAACACTAATACCGATGCCAAGGAAAACACTAATATCGATCCCTCTTATACCAACCCCCAGAAGTACCACAAAGCCTCTATCCAAAAGAGTAAACAAATCTAGTTGGGACATGCCCCCAACCATGGACAAAACCAATATCCAAATTAAAAGAAAAGTTTCTAAAAATCTATAATATGAAATGATGGTCACCACTTCAGTCTAAATATTGATACCGAATCCGCATGGAGGATTAAAATGGTCGGTTCCTACATAGAGCGAGTATACAGCCGCCAGTAAATGGGGATAGCGAGTGACCGCTAGCATGAATCTTAGGATAAGGATAAAATAATGTCAGTTATAAAAACAAGTAAAACTATCCATAATGCATACAAACATACATATATAAGTGCCGAGAAAGACAATCGGGTTTAGCATCCCTTTAAAACCTTTACTTGGGATGTGTAGCTTGGCCATCCTAAACCACCCACAGGCGATATAGGTTCAGCTCCCCCTGCTGAAAGGGCCTTAATAAGTGTAGCCACACGACCAGCAAATTATCCTATGGGATGACTAGTACAACCCCAAATATAAAATATGACTCACGCACATGGTCATCAAGACCTCACATATCGGCAAATATGAGTTTCCAGTTTGGTCCCTCTGGATCCTCCACCTTCCACGACTTAGCTACACATCATGCCATTAATGCTCAAATTAAAACTGTTTCCAAATAACCAAACTATTTACCATTTTATTTATCCATGGCCAATGTTAGTAGTATCATAATACCACCCCCATTACGTGCAAGCAATATCTATAGCCAAACCATTAAGGTTAAGGGGGCTTTCAAGTTCCCTTTCATATACCATATTAAACCACTTAAGAGACTTCTATGTTCCCCTCAAGCATAACCATTTAGCCTTTATCATTTTTAAACCATTTAAAGCTTTATTACATAAGCTGAAAACACACAAAAGTTACATTAAAAGAAGCCAATGCGATGAATATACCTTTATAAGCATTTTATCAAACTCCTTGGGGGCATAATATAACTAAAACCAATTCTAAAGACCCTTAAACCATTATCATGCAATCCAATTGTCCAAAACCACCATTAATGCATATAAAAACATAATTAAAATCATAGTGAAGCATTCAATGACAAAAACTGCAAATAATAGAGGAAAACCATAATCATGAAATAGTAAAACCATGAAATCAATCATATAAACCATGTATTTAGTTGAAATTACAATGAGGGAATAGAATTATGCCTTGTACCAAAGAATTGATGGAAGGAAATCACCAAGACAAGCCCCAAAGAAATCCGCAAGATAAAACCCCAGCCTTTTTCCCCCTAAAGCTCTTAAGAGAGTTATGGAGTGTTTCGGAATAGTTTCTAAGTGTTAATGAATAGAATAATAGGGAAAATAGCCTCCAAAATGTATTAGAAGTGTGGGTACTAGTTAGGGTAAGTAGGGAAATTTCCAGAATACCCCCACTTAAATCTTTTAAAAACTCATCGCAGGGATACGACTACCCTATATGAGTCGTACCCTTCTATACGATTGGTACCCACCACTGGTATCCAAGCCTCAACCCTTGGATCAAAAATTATCCAATATACGACTTATCCAACCAAGTCATAACCATAACATATGATCCGTATCCATAATTTGTGTCCTTGGCAGAATGAAATACCAAGAGGATCAAACATTTCCCACCATACGAGTCCTTGGTAAAACTCATATCGATCCCTACGATTCATACCCCTAAGTCGTACCCATTCTAGTCACCAAAACTATCCCACCATCTAACACTAGTCAACACATGAAAGGACCATACACTCGCACCCCCGCATACGGCTCAAACCCATGAGTCATATTGGGTCCAAAGAATGGAATTCCAGGAAATTTTCCAAAGGTCAAAATCCAGGATATTTCAGTTATGCTCGCCTAAATGGATTTGTGTACTTGTTTATTCTAGAATCCTCAAGTACGTTTTCTTGTCTCTGGATTTTTCAATACTAACCCCTACCTTGGATCCCAGATTAACTTTACCTGAATTATTAACTCAAGCTATTAAATGTATGTCAATAACTTTAAGTCTCCATTGTTTATTCCCTTTTCCCATTTGTTACCCCTCCTTTTATCCAAGTAAAGATAAGGCAAGTTACGATATTGTAGACCATAAGAAAGTAATCAAACAAAAGAGAACAACAAAAACATGCACAAATACCCTTTGAGAATCACTTCATACTACGAACACTACTTTATTAATCAGCCATAGTTCCTAACACCCTAATTATGGCGTTTTGCTACTCATGATTATAAGTAATAATTCTGGAAATAAAGCATAATCATGCACTTATAAAGAATAATAAGAAAACCAAAAATCTCAATAACGAATATATCCCAACTAACTCCATCCTCCGCGGGGACTCCTAAATCTCTCTAAATCAAAAGTTCAAAAGTTATGTAAAAACTACTTTTATGGGATATTTGTAGGTGTAGGAAAAATACTCAAATAAAATAATTGATTCCAAAATGGACCAAGAAATAAAAATATTGGACAGATTTGAGCACGACACTACCAGTGTCACCTTAAGGTGTTGCTTCTTCTTTAATTCTTTCCACGTAGCAGCACTTTAATTCAAATTGAAGTTGCATTGCTTCTTAGGTCGAATATATATGTGTGTGTGTGTGTATCCATTAAGTTGCCTTCTTGATTTTTTTATATGATTTTTTATTTTTACTTCATTTTTTCTCCAAATTTCATCTCCACATCTATTTAATCCTCCTTATAAAACTATAATATGAAGAATAATTAATAAAGTCAATGCTAAAAAATGACAAACAAAAATACTAAATATGAGGAAAATAATGACTAATTAGATGAAATTTTGGCCTTACATCACCCGTGGTGACTAGGTACAGCAAAAACAATCATTTTAATAGGGGTATTTTTGTACTTTTCCTATTCCTTAGACCTGTACTACATCATTTTAAGGGTATTTTGAGATGAATTAAAAGATATAGTCGACCCTTTACTATCATTCTCATCCAAACTTAGAAAAATATAACAAAAGGCGGTTCTTTTCTTTCAAGTTTCAAGAAGGGTACTTCTCCAAAGCTCCAAGTCCAAGTTCTTTGTGTAAATTCTTCAATTTCCAGGTACGTGGATATTCAATGAGGGTCGTCTTTCACCCTAATTCCCAACTATGTTTTCAAGTTTAGATTTTTAAGAAATCTATGAATTAGGGAAAGATCCCAAGTATCTCAATTCTTATGATTTATTTCAGTATTTGTGTTTCTAAATATCTCACAATCCTTAATATCAGTTTATGCATAATTTTAAATAAGTCTTTTGTATATGTTGGTTTGTTGTGAACACATGGTCCTAGATTCTTGAATATTAAGCATGAAATATTTAATTAAAGAATAATTTTAGATAAGTATTCATTATACCATGTTTATCATGATTTTAGAGATAGTAAAATTACATATAACTAGTTTCATGATTTCAGTCATCTTTAGTTGCATTAATTGAACTAGTTAATGTGTTTTACTTAGTTCTTGGTATGATTATGAGTATATTTATATGATCATGGGGGTATTACTAAGAACTGTATTATGGCTAGGGTGTAGCCTCGGATCGTGACACTATTAAATTAACTGTCATTGCTTGTGGTTAGTTTAATCGTGGTACCATAAATTTTATGCCCATTTTCATATTCAAGAAGATGGGTTTTGGTAGTCAACATCCCACTACTATTATTCTTCAGTTAGTAGATTGATCATTTGCAAGACTTGATGGTATTATTGAGGATGTCTTGGTGTATGTTTAGTCTCTTATCTTCTTGGTACATTTGTCATCTTAGACTTTAAGCCAGATCTGGAAGTTTCATTTACTTTGGGATGTCTTTTTTTTGCCACTCAATATGCATTAAGTGATGTACTCTCCAAGCATCTGACTATGAGAAACTGTGACAAAATGAAAGTCTTCGATATGTATCAAGGTATCAAGATAATGATAGTTTATAAAGAGTTATCTACCATTATCGTGGTGGACATTAAGTTAGATGTCTCTCTCTCTCTCATCGCATCTAAGGAACCATTGGAGAGAGCACTTACTGGTCATGACATCTTTGGTGATAATGCTACATATGACATGGCGTTAATGTTAGATATAGAAGTGTGATCCCAGATACTAGTAACTTTAAGCCTCCAGATAGAACTCTTGGGCTTCCTCTCAAGCCATCAATTGAGGAAGCACCAATGTTGGAATTGAAAGATCATCTTTCCCATATAAAGTATGCATTTTTATAGGAGGATATACTTTATCAATTATTGTTGTTGTAGGTTTATCTGATGTATAGGTTAAGAAAGTATTAGCAGTGCTACAAAGGCAAAAAAAGTGATAGGATAGCAAATGTGTGACATTCATGGAATCAGTCCCACCTTTTACATGGACAATATATTCATAGAGGAGGAGTTCAAGCCTAATGTTTAGCATAAAAAAAGACTGAATTCGTTGATGAAGGATGTGGTTCAAAAAGAGATGATCAAGTGACTTGATATAGGTTTTGTTTACCTATTTATGATAGTAAGTGGGTTGCCTAGTTCAACCTGGATCTGAAAAATGAAGGATGTTGGTTGTTACAAATGAGAAGAATGAGCAAATTCCAAAATGTACAGTCACTGGATGGTGAATTTTCATGGATTAAATGAAATTTAATAAGGCTACTCACAAGGATCATTATCCTATTCCTTTTATTGATCAGATGTTGGAGAAACTTACAGGCCTAGACTAGTATTGTTTCTTAGATGGGTATTCAGGCTACAATCAGATAGTCATTGCACCGGAGGATCAAGAGAAGATGGTGTTCACTTATCCTTATGGTACTTATGCCTTAAAGCATATGCTATTTGAATATTCCAAGGCACCTACCACCTTTCAGATATGCATTATGACTATATTCTAAGATATGGTAGAGGAATTCATTAAGGTATCGAAGGATGATTTTTCTATTTTGGTAACTCTTTTGAAGCTTGTTTGCAGAATTTTAACAAAGTACTAGCTAGATTGAAGAGATGAATTTGGTGCTCGAATGGGAGAAGTGCCAATTCTTGGTCCAGAAAGGCATCTTCCTTGGTCATAAGGTGTCTCAAAGAGATCTTGAAGTTTATAATGCTAAGGTTGTAGAGAAGCTTCCACAATAGGTATCAGTGAGGGGTGTTTGCAGTTTTCTTAGGCAAATAAAATTTTACAAGTGTTTCATCAAGGTCTTCTCAAGAATCTATAGATTCATATGCAAGCTTCTAGAGAAAGAGGTAAAATTTGAGTTTGGTGTTGATTATGTAAAGGCTTTTAAGGAGTTGAAACAAAAGTTGATTGAAGCTCTTATCTTGATTGCACCTGATTAGGAGTTGCCATTCACACTTATGTGTGATGCAAGTGATGTAGCTGTGGGGGATATTTTGGGAAAAAGAAAATACCATATGTTTCAATCTATATATTATAATAACAACACTCTTGATGTGGCTAAAATGAACTACACTGTGACAGAGAAAGAGATGCCAATATTAGTCTATGCTTTTGAAAAAATTTGGTATTATCTTATTGACATGGCCCGAACCAGGGCCTTGTCGTAATGGGCATCCCAAGTCCAACCAGGACTAGATACCACCCCTGTTACCCAACCCAACCAACATACGTATATCCTAAGTTGAATGAATTCAAAACGTATAACAAGATAACATTATTGTGTTTAGCATACATATAATATATATAACCATACATATAAATCAAGTAAATATAACCAAGTAAATATTGTCATTTAGTAAAATCAAGTACATATAAATCAAGTAAATATTGTCATTTAGTAAAACCCAGTAAATCATCTATAAACATACAAACCATACATATAATATATATAACCATGCCGGAAAGGGAACCGGGTTTAGTATGTCTTTAAAACCATTAACTTGGGTATGTGTAGCTTAACCGTCTTAAACCATCCACGGGCTATATAGGTCCAGTGTAAACCTCTGAAAGGGCCCAGATGTATGTAGCCGCACAAACTGGGGATAGCATAAGAGTATGTTATTCCCAAGTACCATTCCCTCTTCATGATACATATGTAGAGTGTACTTAGAGGATTCCATGTACCTCATAGTATCATATATGGTCACTATGATCAACCCTTCATGTCGAAAAACATGAGTTTCTAGTATCCGTTTATTGGACTCGCTCCTTCACGATTAGCTATCACACCCCGTCATTATTGCCCAACTAAAACCATTTCCAACCAACCAAACCATTACTCCATTATTATTAACCAAGGCTATAAGAAGTGGTACTATCATACTGACCATAGCTTGCAAGCAATGTCCTTAGACATCCTTTAAATGTAAAGGGATTCTCATGTACCCATAGATTATATTATCAAGTTAACTTGGGAGAATCCTGTGTACCCCACAAGTATTCCATTATCATAATTGCTTGGGGGAATCTCATGTACCCCGCAAGTTTTTCATTACCATGTTTACATGAGGGATTCTATTATACCCCACAAGGATTTCAATTAACCATAACCATGACCACCAAACCATTCCATTTAACCATTCCAAACCATTTAAACCATTTATACCATTTAGGGATCCGTTATCAAACTATGCCATGCAATAGTTCCATTAAAAGTCCAATAATATAGTAAAAGCATTATCAAAGGCATTTTATCAAACATGTTGGGGGTATAGTATTTCCAAAACCAATTCCAATTACCATTTAACCATTCTCATGCAACCAATTGTCCAAACCACCATTAAAGAAGCATTTAATACCAAAACCCCAACATATTTTTGAAAACCCCAAAATCATAAAATAATATGCCATGAAAGAATTGTATAAAACATACCTTGAGTTGGAACTAACAATGAGGGAAAAATATCTTGGCTTGGATGATGAAGATGAGGGAGAGAAATCACCAACACAAGCCCCAATTTGATCACCTTAGTGAAACCCTAGCCTTCATTTACCTAAAAGCCTTAGAGAGGATTAGAGAGTGTTTTCTAAGTGTTAATGAATAGAATAATGAGGCAAATAACCTCTCAAGTGTGTTATAAGTTGTGGGGTCATAATGGGTCAAGAGGGAAAATGTCCAAATTACCCCCAACTTAACTGCATAAAATCCCTGCAGGTGGGTACAACTCCACCATACTAGTCGTACCCTCCAATAGTAGTGGTACCCACCACTTGTATCTGAGATCTCCCTTAGACCCCCACACTGGTCAACATACGACCATGCAAGCCAAACCATATTTGAGGATATGACTAGTACCCTCAACCCGTACCCATAACGAAACCAAGAGGAGTTGACACTATCCAGTATACGAGTGGGACAATACGACTTATAACCTATCTTACAACCCAAGGTGAGCCACTCGTACTCATATCCAAGTTACTTTAATAAGTCTCAAATTATGTGAAGGAAAACCCAAACCATACGACCCATATGAGACCATATGACTCATACCAACCCGAGTCGTACCTATTCCAGAATCCAATCTAACCCACCAACCATCACTGGTTAGTGTACGACAAACCTTACCAACTATACCCCCAATATATGACCTATAACCCCTAGTCGTACCATGACTAGAAACCAAAAATCTCCCCTACTAGGATCATTCATCCCCGAATGACGAACAAGGTAGTTCAAACATAAGCACGATTTATTTGCATTATCAAATATCAATCTAGCCTTTAACCAAGTTAGAAAATAAAGATGCAAGAGTCTATTCTAACCCTTAACAATGTTAGAAAATAAAGATGTGATCAGGAACACATACCTTCTGCACGAATATCTGAAGCAAAAAACAAATACAGATATTTGGATTCATGTTCTCTTATGCTTCCCATGTAGCCTCTTCCACCTAGTGGTTCTACCACAGAACCTTAACCGAGGCCACATCCTTGGTCCATACCCAACGAACCTATCGATCTAAGATCTCAATCAGAATCTCTTCATAAGACAAAGAATCTGAGATATCCAAGCCTTCCATGGGAACCACTGAAAAAGGATCACCAAGACACTTTCTAACCAATGAGACATGAAATACCGAATGAATGGAGCTCAAACTAGAAAGCAACTCCAATTCATACACCACATTACCAATACTCCACATAACCGCATAAGGACCTATCTACTGAGGATTGAGTTTTCCCTTTTTATAGAACTGCATCACTCCCTTTATGGGAGATACCTTTAGGAGCACTTTATCCCCAACCTCAAACTCCAAGTATCTACGCCTAAATTCCGCATAGGCCTTTTGGTGACTTTGGGAAGCCTTAAGCCTATCCCGAATAACCTTTACCTTTTCTATAGACTACTAAACCAAATCCAGACCGAACATATCTGCCTCCCCAAGTTCAAACCACCCAATAGGAGAACTACACCTCCTACCATACAATGCCACAAAAGAGGCCATACCAATGCTAGAATGATAGCTATTGTTGTAAGCAAACTCTACCAAAGGTAAACGCTCAACACAATTGCCACCATAATCAATCACGCACGCTCGAAGCATATCTTTCAATGTCTTAATAGTCCTCTCTTCTTGTCCATCCATCTGGGGATGAAAAGCAGTACTTAGAATAACCTTAATACCCAACCCATTTTTGAAATACCGCCAGAAGTGAGATGAAAATTGCATACCACGATCAGAAATAATCAAAACAGGTACCCCATGCACTTTACAATCTTCTGAAGGTACAACTTTGCATAGTCCTTAGCCAAAAAAAGTTAGTCTGCACCGGCAAGAAGTGAGCGAACTTTTTCATCCTATCCACGATGACCCAAACCAAATAAAATTGGTTCTGAGAGCGAGGAAGATCGGTAACAAAATCTATATTGATTGCCTCCTATTTCTATTCCAGTAATTCCATTTACTGATACAACCCATCAGGCCTCATGTGCTCAACTCTAACTTGTTGACACACCATGCATTTGGCAACAAAATCAGCCATATCCCTTTTCATACCATTCTACCAATACATTTCTTTAAGACCATGGTATATTTTTGTCGAACCATAATGAACAACATAGCATAATTCATGTTCCTCAGCCAATATCCTTAGTCGCAAACCATCGACATCAGGAACACACAACCTCCCTTGGTACCGTAAAGTACCATCACCACTGATCTCAAAGACCATAACTTTTTAAACACTAATATCTTTCTTGATTTTCATTAAGATAGGATCCACCACTTGTTTCTCCTTAATATCTTCACCAAGAGATGACCAAACCACTTCCTGTGTTATCACACCACCATCATTGAAGTCTTAGAGATGAACTCCAAGATTAGCCAAACAATGAATATCCTTCACTAATTCCCGCCTTTCTTTATCCATATGAGCTAAACTCCCCATGAAAAACCTGCTAAAAGCATCAACAACAATGTTAGCTTTACCTGGATGGTAGTGAAGGCTCATATCATAGTCCTTGAGAAGTACCAACCATCTCCTCTGCCTGAGATTTAGCTTCTTCTGAGTGAACACATACTGTAGACTCTTATGATCAGAATAGATGTCCACATGTACTCTGTACAAATAATGCCACAATATTTTCAAAGCAAAACTACCGCTAAAAGCTCCAAATCATGAGTAGGATAATTCTTCTCATGCACCTTCAACTGCCTAGAGGCATAGGTAATCACCTTCCCATGTTGCATTAGAACACAACCAAGTGCCACTCGGGATGCATCTCAATAAACCGCAAACCCTTCATTACTTTCACGAAATGTCAAAGCCAGAGCGGAAGTTAGGTTAACCTTAAGCTTCTCGAAACTCCCCTCACAAGCATCCAACCAAGAAAACACCACCTTCTTCTAAGTCAACTTAGTAAAAGAGGTAGCTATCGTCGAAAAGCTTTCCACAAAATGCTTATAATACCCAGAAAAACCCAAGAAGCTTTGAATGTCGGTTGGAGTCATGGTTCTAGGCCACCTTTTAACAAAAGCCACCTACTGTGGAACCCCCATGATCCCCTCACTAGAAATAATGTGACCAAATAAAGTTATATCGTTCAACCAGAAATCACATTTAGAGAATTTGGCATACAACTGTTACTCATTTAAGGTCTGAAACACCACACAGAGGTGATTAACATGATCCACCTCAATATTAGAATTCATTAAGATGCCATCAATAAAAACAATGACAAAAAGATCTAGAAACTACCTTAAAACCTTAGACATCAAATCCATAAATATCGTAGGTTCATTAGTAAAACCAAATGGCATAACTAAGAACTCAAAGTGCCCATACCGAGTATGAAAATCTATCTTAGGGATATCCTCCTTCCTAATTTTAAGTTGATGATACCCTGACCAAAGATCTATCTTAGAAAAGAACTTGGCACCTTGCAACTGATCAAACAAGTCATCTATACTTAGAAGAGGATACTTGTTCTTAATCGTTACCTTGTTCAACTATCGATAGTCAATGCACATCCGAAGGGAACCATCCTTCTTGCGCATGAATAATAGCAGTGCACCCCATGGTGATACACTAGAACGAATAAACCCCTTATCCAGAAGATCCTTAAGTTACTCCTTGAGTTCCCTCAACACAATTGGAGCCATTCTATTAGGAGGAATGGATACTAGACGAGTGTCCGAAACCAAATAAATATCACTATTAATTTCCCTATCCAGAGAAACACCAGGAAGATCATCCGAAAATACATCAGGAATCTCATTTACCACCAGAACCGAATGTAAAGAAGGACCTTCCCAGTTAGAATCTTTAACCCGGACCTGATAAAAGAGACACCCTTTAGAGATTAACCTCCGAGCTCTAAGATAAGAAATAAACCTCCTCTTAGGATCTAGGGAACCACCCTCCTACTCAATAATCGGTTCACCAGGGAACCAAAAGACAACCTTATGGGTCCGACAATTTAAGGATGCATCACAAGAGTGTAAATAATCCATCCCCAGAATAACATTAAAATCTACCATATCCAGTTCAAATAAATCCACCAAAGTCTTCCTACTACCAATAGATACCACACACCCTCTATAGACTCTTTTAGCAATCACAAAGTCACCTACCAGGGTAGAAACAAAAAAAGGATCTGAAATAACCTCAGGATCAATCCATAAATGGGGTTACATATGAAAGAGTAGATCCAGATCAAGAAAACAATACACGTCACAAAAAAAGAGTTGTAATATACCGATCACGACATCAGATGATGCCTCAAATTCTTGTCGAGTAGCAAGAGCATATAACCTATTCCAACCTATACCGGTACCAGAAGCAAAAACAAATAAAAAAGAAGCACCCTTTGGTGCAAGAGCAGAAGGTGAAGAACCTGGAGCTTTGACTGCTCTCGAAGAACCCTTACCAATCAGTTAATTCCTGAGCATATGGCCTAGATGACTATATTTAAAACATTTGTCCATCCCTTCATTGTAAAATCCATTGGCAAGAAGGGTATGAAGAAGCTGACCGATCCCCACTCGCCTGAGATTGGTCACCCTATGCCCAAAATTATCGCCACCCTGCTGAAGCCTATCACCCAACTATTTCGGGTAAGGAGCACCAGTAGTAAAGAAGGATCCAAAACTCCCCCATTTTTTTTGCCCTTTACCACCATCCCAACCACTCTGTTATTAAGCACTACCCTACTCAAAGAACCTGATCCTCTTACCCTGCTTTTCCCCGAACTTTGCTTGTTTCCTTCTTTCCTCCTACACCTATTGTATATGCAAAACGTACCTAGAAATATCCATATCCTTAATCAGCAATTCAATCTTGCTTTCAAGGATCAAATCCTGAGATAGCCCATAAGTGAATTTTCTCATCCTCACCGTCATATCAGAAACCAAGTCGGGAGGATACCTTAACAGCTGATAAAATTTCAAGACATATTCCTTGACTGACATTTTTCCTTGCTTATTCCTCCATCTTTGCTTCTCTTAGCTCCTGAGGAAAGAAGCGATCCAGAAAAGCATTTGAGAAAGTCTTCTATAAAGACAACTCCTCAACATCACCTCTATCTGTATCCCACTCCTCGTACTAATGGTACGCAAAATCCTTAAGCTAATAAGCAAAAAAATTCACCCCTTCAACATTCCTGGCCTGCATCACCCTGAAGATTTTCTCTACTTTATCAAGGAAACCCTGAGGATCCTCCTCCATCTCCACACCAGTAAAAGTAGGATGATTCATCTTCATAAACTGGCCAACCCTTGTGGCCTCAGCTGACGGAACACCAGATGCATCCCGCTCAGCTTGAGCAGCGACACACTGTGCAATAAAAGGATTTGATTGACGAAATTCTGCATTAGTCATATCACCTTAAGGAGGACTAGTAGTAACCGGTGGAACTCTAGAAATATCAATGACTGGACCCCTAGACCGAGTATGGATCCCTTGAGTAGTATGTGTCCCTTCAACTATGTCCTCAGTTGGGACAGAAGAGTTACCTTGTATCTCTGATCATCGAGGCATGATCTGAAAAGCAAACAAACTAGGATTAGAAAGAACCTTAGACCTTGCATCATAAAAATAGAATACCAAGAAAGTGAAACATTCCTAAATGCCTTGTAATCTCTCCCTTATAAGTGTGGCATGCTACACACCCTTAAAAGAGACTCTACTCAACATGGCTTTGTGAACTCCTAATTGACCATGAACCTCAAGCTCTGATACCAACTTGACACGATCCAAACTAAGGCCTTATCGTAATGGGCATCCTAAGTTCATCCAGGTCTGGAGACCACCCCGTTACCTTACCCAACCAACTTATGCATATCCTGAGTCGGATGAATTCCAAATGTATAACAAGATAGAGTTATTGTATAACTTAAGACTCTGGGATAGGTCTATGACTGTGACCACCCAAATGAGTCCAATCGTCTGATACCAAATCGATTACCAAAACCAAAACCAACCATAACCATATGAGTTTCAATATAATTATATAATCCCAAAATAAAAGAGGATGGAACAACAAATAATATAGTCAACTGTTGTCAGCCCTAATACCAAGGCTGACACCAATACCGATCCGCCATTTCCTACCCATAACAATTCCACAAAAGCCTCTAACCAAAAGAAAACCAATATCTAGTTGGGACATGCCCCCAACCATAGCCAATACCAATATCCATAAATAAACTAAAGTGTGTAAAAACATCCATAAACATGAAATAGATCCTTCCATAAAATGGAAGTTTACCACTTCAATCCAATAGATGATCTAGAATTCGAGCACTGAGCAGGAGGAGTAGAATGGTCGGTCCCTGCATTGCATGAGGATACAGACGCCCGAGGATAGATTAGTGGGTGAACTCTAGAAAGTACTCAGGATAAGGATAAAATAATGGCATCCAGTAAACCAAGTAAACCAACCACATGTATAAAAACCATACATATAATATATATATAACCATGCCAGGAAAGGGAACCGAGTTTAGCATGTCCTTAAAGCCATTAACCTGGGTATGTGTAGCTTAACCAACCTAGAACCACCTATGGTCTATATGGGTCCAGTGTAACCCCATGAATGGGCCTCGATGCGTGTAGCCGCATGAACTGGAGATACCATAAGAGTAGGGGATTCCCGAGTACGCTTCGCTCTCCATGATATTTATGTATAGTGTACATAGAGAATTCCCATGTACCTCATAGTATCATATATGGTCTCTATGACCTACCTCTCATGTCGGTAAATATGAGGTTCCAGTGTCTGTTCATTGGACTTACACCTTCACAGTAAGCTATCACACCCTACTATTATTGCCCAATTAAAACCATTTCCAATAAACTAAACCATTACTCCATTATTATTAACCAAGACAATAATAAGTGGTATCGTAATAACCATAGCTTGCAAGCAATGTCCTTGTCCAACCTTTCAATGTAAAAGGATTCACATGTACCCATATATTACATTATCAAGTTAACTTGGGGGAATCTCATGTACCCCATAAGTATTCATTGTTATAATTGCTTTGGGAAATCCCATATACCCCGCAAGTTGTTCCTTACCATGTTTATTTTAGGGATTTCATTGTACCCCACAGGGAGTTCAATTAACCATAACCATGACCACCAAATCACTCTATTTAACCATTCTAAACTATTTAAACAATTTATACCATTTAAGGTTCCATTAGAAAACCCTACCATGCAGTAGTTCCATTTAAAGTCCAATAATATAGTAAAAGCATTATCAAAGGCATTTTATCAGACATGTTGGGGGTATAGTGTTTCCAAAACCAATTCTAATTACCATTTAACCATTCCCATGAAACCAATTTTCCAAACCACCATTAAAGCAGGTAAACACATAATTAAAACATGGGAAAACCATAACCAAGCATTTGATACTAAAACCCCAACATATATTTGAAAAACCCAAAATCATACAATAATCATGCCAAGAAAACATTGTATAAAACATGTTTTAGTTGGAACTAACAATGAGGGAAAAGTATCTTGCCATAGATGATAAAGATGATGGAGAGAAATCACCAACGCAAGACCCAATTTGATCACCTTAGTGAAACCCTAGCCCTCCATTACCCAAAAGTCATAGAGAGGATTAGAGAGAGTTTTCTAAGTGTTAATGAATAGGATAATAGGAAAAATAACCTCTCAAGTGTGTTATAAGTCATGGGGTCATAATGGGTTAAGAGGGGAAATGTCCAGATTACCCCCAACTTGACTGCATAAAATCCCCACAGGTAGGTACAACTCCACCATACTAGTCGTACCCTCTAATACAAGTGGTACCAACCACTCGTATCCTCGACCTCCCTTAGACCCCCACACTGGTCAACATACGACCATGCAAGAAAAATCATATCGGAGGATATGACCAGTAGCACAACTCGTACCCATAATAGAACCAAGAAGAGTTGACACTGTCCAACATACGAGTGGGATAATACGACTCATACCTTATCTCAGAACCCATGGTGAGCCACTCATACTCAAATACAAGTTACTTTATAAGTCTCAGATTAAGTGAAGGAAAACCAACACCATACGACTCATATCCGACCATACGTCTTGTACCAGCCCAAGTCATACCCATTCCAGAGATCAATCCAACCCACCAATCATCACTAGTTAGTGTAAGACCAACCTTACCTATCGTACCCTATCATATGAACTGTAACCCCTAGTTATACCTTGACCAAAAACCAAAAATCTAAGAAATTTTCTAAGGGTCCCAAACCCAGAGTGTTCCAGTCTATCCCACTTAGATCATTCATCCTCGATTGACGGACAAGGTAGGTCAAACAAAAGCACGATTCATTTGCATTATAAAATATCAATCTAGCCTTTAACAAAGTTAGAAAACAAAGATGAAAGGATCTATTCTAACCCTTAACAATGATAGAAAACAAAGATGTGATTAAGAACACACACCTTCCACACGAATATCTGAAGCAGAAAACAAATGTGGATATTTGGACTTCATGTTCGCTTTCGTTTCCCATGTAGCATCTTTCACCTTGTGGTTCTGCCATAGAAACCTTAACCGATGCCATATTCTTGGTCCGTAACCGATGAACCTGCCAATCCAAGATCTCAATTGGGATCTCTTCATAAGATAAAGAATCTGAAATATCCAACTCTTCCAAGGGAACCATCCAAAATGGATCACCAAGACACTTTCTCAATAGTTAGACATGAAATACCAGAAGAATAGAGCTCAAACTACAAGACAACTTTAATTCATACACCACATTATCAACCCTCCATAGAACTGCATAAGGGCCAACATACCAGAGACTGAGCTTTTCCCTTTTACCGGAGATACCTTTAGGAACACTTTATCCCCAACCTCAAACTCCAAGTCTCTACACCTTATATTTGCATAGGACTTCTGCAACTTTGGGAAACCTTAAGCCTATCCTAAATCACCTTTACCTTTTCCATATCCTGATAAACCAAATTCGGGCCGAACATAACCACCTCTCAAAGTTTAACCCACCCAATAGGAGATCTATACCTCCTACCATACAATGCCTCAAAAGGGGCTATACCAATGTTAGAATGATAGCTATTGTTATAAGCAAACTCTACCAAAGCTAGATGCTCAATCCAATTGCCACCATAATTAATCACGCATACCCGAAGCATATCCTTCAATGTCTGAACAACCCTCTCTACTTTTCCATCCATCTGGGGATAAAAAACAGTACTTAGACTAACCTTAGTACCCAACCCCTTTTGGAAAGACCTCCAGAAGTGAGATGAAAATTGTGTACCACGATTAAAAATAATCAAAATAGGTACCCTATGTAGCTTTACAATCTCTTGATGATACAACCTTACATAGTCCTCAACTAAAAAGTTAGTCTTCACCGGTATGAAAATAGCGAACTTTGTCATCCTATCCATGATGTTCCAAACCAAATCAAATTGGTTTTGAGAGCGAGGAAGATTGGTAATGAAATCCATATTGGTACCTCCCAATTCCATTTTGGTAATTCTATTTACTAATACAACCCACCAGGCCTCATGTGCTAAACTTTAACTTGTTGATACACCATGAATTTGGCCACAAAATCAGCCATATCCCTTTTAATAACATTTCACCAATATATCTCTTTAAGATCATGGTACATTTTTGTCGAACCATGATGAACAACATAGCGCAATTCATGCACCTCAGCCAGTATCCTTAGTCGCAAACCATCGACATCATGAACACACAACCTCCCTTGGTGCCGTAAAGTACAATCACCACTGATCTCAAAGACCATAACATTTTGAACACAAATATCAATCTTGATTTTCATTAAGACAGGATCTAGCACTTGCTTCTCCTTAATCTCTTCACCAAGCGACGACCGAACCACTTCCTGTACCATCACACCACCATCATTGGAGTCCAAGAGATGAACTCCAAGATTATCCAAACGATCAATATCCTTCACAAATTCCTGTCTTTCTTTATCCACATGATTTAAACTCCTCAGGGACAGCCTGCTAAGAGCATCAACAACTACGTTAGCTTTACCTGAATGGTAGTGAAGACTCATATCATAGTCCTTGAGAGGCTCAAACTATCTTCTCTACCTAAGATTTAGCTCTTTCTGAGTGAACACATATTGTAGACTCTTATGATCAAAATTGATGTCCATGTGCACTCCGTACAAATAATGCCGCCAAATTTTCAAAGCAAATACCACCGCTAAAAGCTCCAAATCAAGAGCAGGATAATTCTTCTCATGCACCTTTAACTGCCTAGAAGCATAAGTAATCACCTTCCCATGTTGCATCAGAACACAACCAAGACCCACCTGGGATGCATCATAATAAACCACAAACCCCTTATTACCTTCAGGCAATGTCAAAACTGGAGCCAAAGTTAGCTTATCCTTAAGCTTCTCGAAACTCCCCTCAAAAGCATTCAACCAAGAAAACATCACCTTCTTCTGAGTCAACTTAGGTAAAAGGGCAGCTATCATTGAAAAGATTTCCACAAACTGCCTATAATACCTAGCCAAACCCAAGAAACTTTGAATATCGGTTAGAGTCATGGGTCTAGGCCACTTTTTAACCACATTTACCTATTATGGATCCACCATGATCCCCTCACAGGAAATAATATGACCAAGAAAAGTTACAGCATTCAATCAGAACTCAAACTTAGAGAATTTGGCATACAATTGTTGCTTCTTTAAGGTTTGCAACAATACACGGAGGTGATTAGCATGATCCACCTCACTCTTAGAATACACCAACATGTCATTAATGAACACAATAACAAAAAGATCTAGAAATTTTCTGAAAACCCTGTTCATCAAATTCATAAATATCGTCGGGTCATTAGTCAAACCAAATGACATAACCATGAACTCAATGTTCCCATACCAAGTGCGAAAAGCCGTCTTAGGTATATCCTCCTCCCTAATCTTAAGCTAATGATACCCAGACCGAAGATCTATCTAAGAAAAAACTTTGCACCTTGCAACTGATCAAACAAGTCATCTATCCTTGGAAGAGGATACTTGTTCTTAACTGTTACCTTATTCAAGTGTCGATAGTCGATGCACATCCGAAGGGAACCATCCTTTTTGTGCACGAATAATACCGGTGCAACCCATGGGAATACACTAGGATGAATTAACCCCTTATCTAGAAGATCCTTAAGTTGCTCCTTCAGTTCCCTCAACTCAGTCGGCGCTATTCAATAAGGAGGAAATGATTTTGGACAAGTGTCCGGAGCCAAATAAATACCACTCTAAATCTCCCTATTTGGAGGAACACCAGGAAGATCATCCGGAAAGACCTCAGGAATCTCATTTACCACCGAAACCGAATGTAAAGAAGGACCTTCTGAATTAGAATCTTTAACCCTAACCAGATAATAGAGACACTCTTTAAAGATTAACCTCCAGACTCTAAGATAAGAAATAAACCTCCCCTTAGGATATAGGGAACCACCCTCCCACTCAATAACTGATTCACCAAGGAACTTAAAGATAACTTTACGGGTCCGATAATCTAAGGACGCATAATAAGAGTGTAACCAATCCATCCAAAGAATAACATCGAAATCTACCATATCCAGTTCAAATATATCCACCAAACTTTTACTACTACCAAAAGATACCAAACACACCCTATAAACTCTTTTAGAAATCACAGTGTTGCCTACTAGGGTAGAAATAAAAAAAGAATTTAAAATAACTTTAGGATCAAAACCAAAATACACAGCCATAAATAGGGTCACATATGAAAGACTGGACCTCGGATCAAGCAAATAATACACGTCATGAGAAAAGAGTTGTAATGTACCATTCACGACATCAGGTGGTGCCTCAGATTCCTATCAAGTGGCAAGAGCATATAACCTATTTCGACCTGTGCCAGTACCAGAAGCAGAAACAAATGCAGAAGCAGTAGCCTTTGGTGCATGAGCAGAAGATAAAGAAACTAGAGCTTTGACCGCTCTCCAAGCACACTTACCAACCAGATAATTCCTAAGTATATCGGTTGGCTGGCCATATTTTAATCATCTGTCCCTCCCTTCATCACAAGATCCCAAATGAAGATGACCAGAAAGTAGGCAAAGGGGGCATAAAGAAGCCGATTGATCCCTAATCTCCTAAAATTGGGCACTCTATGCCCCAAAATTATTGCCATTCTACTAATGCCTACCACCCAACTATTTTGAGTAAGGAGCACCAGCAGTAGAGAAGGAACCAGAACTCCCCCACTTTTTTTTTGCCATTTACCGCCATCCGGACCAACCTACTACTTAGCACCACCCTACTCAATGAACTTGCTCCTCTAACCCTGCCATTCCCTAAACTCTGCCTTTTTCTTTATTTCCTCCTCCACCAACTAACTGCATGTGAACAGCTAACCTCAAAAAATCCATATCCTTGATCAGTAATTCAATCATTCTTTCAAGAATCAAATCCCGAGATAGCCCAGAAGTGAACTTTCTCATCCTCGCCCTCGTATCAGACACTAAGTCTAAAGAATACCTTATTAGTTGATAAAATTTCAAGGCATATTCCTTGACTGAGATTTTTCCTTGCTTAAGATTCACAAATTTCTCCATCTTTGCTTCCCTCGGCTCCTGATGAAAGATGTGATCCAGAAAAGCATTTGAGAAAGTCTCCTATAAGGTCAACTCCTAAACATTACCTCTATCCCTATCCCTATCCCACTCCTCGAACCACTAGTACGCAATTTCCTTAAGATGATAAGTAGAAAAATTCACCTCTTCCATATTTGTGGCCTACATCACCCTAAAGATTTTCTCTATTTCATCAAGGAAACCCTGAGGATCCTTCTCTACCTTAACACCAGTAAAAGTGGGAAGATTCATCTTTATAAATTGGCCAACCCTTGTGGCCTCAGTCGATGGATCAAATGAAAAAATTCCACATTAGTCTTTTCACCCTAAGAAGGTCTAGTAGCAATCGGTGAAACTCTAGAAATATCAAGGATGGGACCCCTAGACCGAGTATTGATCCGCTGAGTAGTATGTGCCCCTTCAACATTATCCCCAATTGGGATAGAAGAGTTACCTTGCATCTCAAATCATTGATGCATAATAAAAAAAGTGAACAAACTATGATTAAAAAAAACCTTAGACCTTGCAGTCTGAAAATTAAATACCAAGTAAAACATTCCTAAATGCCTTATAACCTCTCTCTTATGACTGTGGCACACTACACATCCCTAAAAGAGATTCTACTCGACATGGCTTTGTGAACTCCCAATTTACCATGAACCTAAAGTCGTGATACCTACTTGACATGACCCGAGCCAGGTCCTTGTCGTAATGGGCATCCCAAGTCCAACTAGGACTAGAGACTACCCTTATTACCCAACCCAGCCAACCTACGCATATCTTGAATTGAATGAATTCCGAATGTATAAAAGATAGAGTTATTGTGTAACTCAAGACTCTGGCATAGGTCTATGACCGTAACCACCCAAATGAGTCCAAGTGTCTGATACCCAACCGATAACTAATACTAAACAAAACCATAATCCAAAACCATAACCATATGTGTTCCAATATAATTATATAATCCCCAAATAAAAGAGTATGGAATAACTAACAATGCAGTCAATCGGTGTCATCCCCAAAACCAATGCCAAGACCAAGGCTGACACCAGTACCGATCCCACCCATTCCAATCTATAGCAGTTCCATAAAAGCCTATAACCAAAAGAAAACCAATATTCGGTTAGAACATACCCCCAACCATAGCAAAACCCAATATTCATAAATAAACTAAAATGTGGAAAGCCATCCATTAACATGAAATAGATCCTTCAGGAATATAGAAGCTCACCACTTCAATCTAGTAACTGATCCTGAATCTAAGCATTGTGTAAGAGGAATAGAATGGTTGATTCGTGCATCGCATGGGGATACAGCCGCTCGAGGATCGATTAGAGAGTGAATGCTAGAAAGTACTTAGGATAAGGATAAAATATTATTATTTAGTAAAACCAAGTAAATCAACTATAAACATACAAACCATACATTTAATATACATAACCATGCTGTGAAAGAGAATTAGGTTTAGTATGCCTTTAAAACCATTAACCTGGGTATGTGTAGCTTAAACATCCTAGAACAACCCACGGGCTATATGGGTCCACTGTAACCCCCTGAACGAGCCTCAATGTGTGTATCCGCACAAACCAGAGATACCATAAGAGTAAAGAGTTCCTAAGTACCCTTCTCTCTTTATGATACATATGTAAAGTGTACTTAGAGGATTCCCATGTACGTCATAGTATCATATATCATCGCTATGACCAACCCCTCATGTCGGTAAACATGAGTTTCCTATTTCCATCTATTAGACTTGCACCTTCAAGGCTAGCTATCGCACCCCGTCATTATTTCCTAATTAAAACTATTTCCAACCAACCAAACATTTACTCTATTATTATTAACCAAGTCTATAAGAAATGGTATCATCATACCGACCACAGATTGCAAGCAATGTCCTTAGCTAACCTTTAAATGTAAAGAGATTCCCATATACCCACAGATTACATTATAAATTTAACTTAGGGGAATACCTTGTACCCCACAAGTATTCCATTGTTATAATTGCTAGGGGGAATCCCATGTACCCTGCAAGTTGTTCCTTACCATATTTACTTGGGGGATTTCATTGTACCCTATAAGGAATTTAATTAACCATAACCATGACTACCAAACCATTCCATTTAACCATTCCAAACCATTTAAACCATTTATACCATTTAGGGTTCCATTACCAAACCATATCATGCAATAGTTCCATTAAAAGTACAATAATATAGTAAAAGCATTATCAAAGGCATTTAATCAAATATGTTGGGGGTATAGTGTTTCCAATACTAATTTCAATTACCATTTAACCATTCCCAGGCAACCAATTTTCCAAACCACCTTTAAAGTATGTAATAACATAATTAAAACATGGGAAAACCATAACCAAGCATTTAATACAAAAACCCTAATATATATTTGAAAACCACAAAATCATAAAATAATCATGCCATGAAAACATTGTATAAAACATGCCTTTAGGTGGAACTAACAATGAGGGAAAAGTATCTTGCCTTAGATGATGAATATGATGGAGAGAAATCACCAACACGAGCCCCAATTTGATCACCTTATTGAAACCCTAGCCTTTCTTTACCCAAAAGCCTTAGAGAGGATTAGAGAGCATTTTCTAAGTATTATTAATTAGAATATTATGGAAAATAACCTCTCAAGTGTGTTATAAGTCATAGGGTCATGATGGGTTAAGAGGGGAAATGTCCAGATTACCCCCAACTTAACTGCATAAACTCCTCGCAGGTGGGTACGACTCCACCATACTAGTCATACCCTTTAATAAAAGTGGTACCCACCACTCGTATCCTAGATCTCCCTTAGACCCCCACACTGATCAATATACGACCATGCAAGCCAAACCGTATCTGAGGATACGACTAGTAGCCTCAACTCGTACCCATAACAGAACCAAGAGAAGGTAAAAATGTCCAATATACGTATGGGAAAATATAACTCATACCCTATCTCACAAACCATGGTGAGCTACTGGTACTCAGAGCTAAGTTACATTACTAAGTCTCATATTAAGTGAAGGAAAACCTAAACCATACGACCTGTATTTGACCATACGACTCATACCAACCCAAGTCGTATCCATTCCAGAAACCAATCCAACCCACCAACCATTACTGGTTAGTGCACGACCAACCTTACCAACCATACCCTAGCATTCGACCTGTACCCCCTAGTCGTACCTTGACCAAAATCCAAAAATCTAGGAAATTTTCTATATGTTCCAAACCCAGGGTGTTTCACTTATGAGTACTAAGGTGAGTGTTCACATAGTCCATACTATTATCTTTTACTTTTTCAGCAAGAAGGACATAAATTGAGGCTCATTAGGTAAAGTTTTTACTCCAGGAGTTTGATCTTGAGATTAATAATAGAAAGGGGATTGAGAAGCAAGCAGCAGTTCACTTATATAGACTTAAATAATGGTCTCATCTGAACAAGGATATCCAGATTTATGAGGAGTTTCCTAATGAATAACTTTTTTCCTAGAATATTTTAGATGTACCATGGTATGCAAATATTGTTAATTTGTTGGTGAGTAGGGTGTAATAGCCTGAATAAAACCCCAATAGAAGAAATTTTATCATGATTCCCATTATTACATATGGGATAAGTCCTACTTGTTCAAACAAGGTCAGGATCAAGTGATTCGGAGATTCATCCTGGTAAGTAAGTGAAGAAAATTCTTGAGAGTTCTCATTCTCAATATTATAGGCATCATAGGGGAGAGCAGAAAAGATAAAAGGTTATACAATCCCACTTCTTTTGGCCTATATTGTACAAAGATGCATTGGAATATGTGAAGTATTGTGACCAATGTTAAAGAATTAGATTAATAGAGAGGAGGAATGAGATTCTTTTGAATAGTACTATTGAGGTTGAGACCTTTGATGCATGGGATATTGAATTCATAAGGTTATTTCCTCCATCTTTTGATAACAAATCCATTATTCTTGTGGTGGATTTTATATCTACACTGGTGGAGGCCATTGCTCTTCAAACTAATAATGCTAAGATGGTGGTAAAATTTATGAAGAAGCATATATTTACAAGGCTTGGAACTACAAGAGAGATCATCCGTGTTGGAGAGATGCACTTCATCAACAAGTGGTTTAAATTTTTTTTGGCTAAGTATGGGGTAAGGCACAAGGTTGCTATAACTTATAACCCTTAAAATAGTGGCCAAGTAAAGTTATTGAATTGAGAGGAGAAGCAAATTATTCAGAAAATGGTTAATACACATCAGAAAGAATGTTCTATCAAGTTCGATGAGGCATTGTAGTTTTACAAAACTACATACAAAACACAAATTTGGACTTCACCATGTAGGATTGTATGGGTAAGGCTAGTTATATTCCTATGGAACTTGAACACCAAGCACATTAGGAATTAAAAAGGCCAAATATTGATTCAGAGCTAGCTGGGTAGAAGTGGTTATTGCAATTATATGAGTTTGAGGAGTTCTGGTTGCATTCCTACAAGAATGCTAAGCTTTATAAGAAGAATACAAAAATATGGCATGGCAAGCATATCCATCTCCGTTCATTTGAACTAGGACAAAATGTGATCTTTTTTAATTTGAGATTGAAGTTTTTCCATAGAAAGCTCAAATCAAAGTGGTATGGCTTGTTTGAGGTGGTGCGAATGACTTCACATGAAGCAGTTGAGATAATAGATAAAGATAGTAGTAAACCATTATTACTAAATGGGAAATGAGTGAACCACTATTATAACGAGGATATGGAAAGGCAAAAAGCCTCACTTTCCTTGTACAATGAGTGATTTTACAGCGTGTCACGCTGCTACATTTAATAAAGTGCTACTTGGGAGGTAACCCGTGATTGTTATATAATAGTTTTAAAAAATAGAAAAGTAACAATTTGTAAGTCATGCCGCAACCAAAACTAAGGCACTTCGTGGGAGGCAACTCAGCTTTCAAACATTATTCTTTTTTTTATAATGATTTGCAGGTGGCATAGGGAAAACAGAAGAGTGAAAAGGCAAAATAGAGCAAATATGAGTTAAGGTAATAACGGAATAGACTACACAGTAGAAACTATGGTGGGATACTCTAACCCCATATTGATCCCTATATAGTATGACAAAATAGGGAGTCTATTATTTAGGAGTGCATTATGATTTACAGAACAGATCTCCTATCCTCTTTTGAGCCCTGTGTTATTTTTTACACTCTTTTCCCTAAATTTTCATTAAACCCACCTAATAAACCTGACCCAATGACTTTATGTAAATACCCTCCACCTATCATAGTCCAACGGTCATGAATAGCACCTACTCTAACTCTACAGTGAAAGAACCAAATAACCTAACCCTTAACAAACTAAATCAGACATTCCTAAGTCACTTTCATTAATTACTTAATATAAGTTTATTAAAACTTAATAAACAAAGTTTGATACTAACTTAATAAATATTCAAAAATGAAATGGAGTGCAGAAGTATCTCTAATTATTACAACCATTGGACCTAAATGTCACCGTACAAGAACATCTAAACAATATCCAAAAACCAAGTCCAAAACATAACTCAAAATGCAAAATAAAGAAATGTATTAGTCCTAAAAGAAAGGTTATGAACAATATAAGAGTGATCCAATGGTTGCCCGAACATTGTGCTCACCCTTCAATCAAAGTCTCAATCATGAAATCGAGTGGAGGTCTCATGACAAATATTGGAACGCGCTCTGCTCTCAATAAAAAAAAGAGTATAAGTATCATCAGTGCATCAACTAAGTATTGGCAGGCATCATCGGCTGACTCAACTCAACACTATACAAATAGAAAAGTTAAATGCAAGTACAATGATCAAATTACAACTTACAATTTATTGACAACTAAATATAGTCATAACACTTCATCTCATTAGGAATACAAGTATATAAGTAAATCTCATACACTTAGGAAGATTCTTCAACAATGATCTCTCTCTCTCACACACACATACACACACATATATATAATGATAATTGTATGCATGTATAATGTACACACATACTAGAGTTAGCAGGGACTCTCAGATATGACCTGCAGGGGACAAGATTAGTTCATGTACCAGTACCAGAGTGGTACATGATCCAATTATAGTGTAGGTGTTACACTCAACCAATATGATAGTTTTGGTGTTGTTACAATCCATTTTTGAAAAGTCAAAAATGCTCCATAACTTCATGGCGGAGAAAATAGTCTGTTTGATTTATTTGAAAAATACCATTTAGAGTCTCCACTTAGTTTTAGAAAAATTAAAAAAACCATTTAAACAAAGGAAATTTTTTATAAGTAAACCTTTTTAATGAAAATAACCAGAGTCTAGGTAAGGATTTAAATAAATTCAGAAAAAGGTCTTAGGCACTTAAAAAAATCCACAACGTATGATTCCCAACGGATTAAACTATTTGACTAAATTTGAAAAATCTTTAAGTTACTTGAAAAAATCTTATTTAAAAAAATATTAAATTTATTTTAAAATATTATTTCGAATAAATAGAATTTATTTTCTACTAATACATTTAGTTTATTCTAAGTAATAAAATAAACTAAATATAAAAGTTTCAAAATAACTCTAACTTCAACCATTTTATCCAGATTAAGACATTAGGCTAAATAGTTAACCCAACTTCTTAAATGTGAATTTTGAACAATTAGTAACTATGAAAGGATACAAATAAATTCTCAAGTTATTTTAGAAGCTTAAATTTCCCTAAGAAAAATTATTTGAGAATTTGAGTAATCAAAAATAAAGTAAACTGATCTAACAATAAAATTCCTCCCAAAGGATTCATATAGATTAATTAAATAAATAATCAAGTTAATTACAAGAAAATAAAGGAAATAAATAAATAAGTAAATACATAAAGAAAGTAGAGAAAAAATGAGTTTTGAACTTGTTTTGACCTATCGGGCTTTAATTCTCAATTTTTATAGTCTCTTTGGCCCATTTTTAATTTTTTGCCTTCATCTTCCACCCAATATATTAGCTTCCTTATTTAGCTTTTTTCTAACACCTTAAATTTTTGGTCCCTAAAAATTTCTTGATCTTTGAGCTTATTGTCCTCACTACGATTTACCCTGTGAATCGTAGGGTACCATTGCGGGTCTTAGGGACCCAATCGTAGCCTGGACAGTATGTTGTCCTAGAGTTTCTGTATTGACTGCAACTTGGACCCAACGAGTCGTAGGGTCTCGTAATGAGTCATTGGGTGTGAATCATAGGGAAACCAATGTATTGTCCCAAGCTTCTGATGTGATTACGACTAACATGTTAAGAGTCGAATGGACTCATTATGAGTCGTATGGTGCGACTCATAACTATACTAGTATAGGGTAGCCCTAGAAACTATCTAACCTACGATTGGATGATAAGAGTTATAGGGCGAGCCTATGAGTCGTAAGGTCACCCGTAATGACTGGTGGTGATTTTTCAGTCTTTTAATTAAGGGCATCTTGGTAATTTTCCTATTTCTCCACTTAGACCTCATGACTTAAAACCCTGTTTGTGACTTTATTAACATACGATTCAATCAAAACACTCTCTCGAACTCTTTAAATTCTCTCAAGCAAGATACTTAAGATTTCCAAGAAGTTCATCAATTAGATCTCCCAAGGGAAAATTCTCTCCATATCTCTTGAAATTTCATACACGTTACTCTTCCATAATTACTACTTTATGAAAATAATGTGTTTAAATAGTCTTATTGGATGGTTTTAAATGTATATTTTTATGCGGTTGAGGGTTTTGGTATGGTTGATTCTTAAATTAGTTTCCCATGAGTTATTATGCATTTTTTATGCTTTATTGATGGTTTTAAATTTGTGTGGTACATGAAAATGGTGAAAAAACTAAGGGATCATAGTTTCCCCCAAAATTGGTGTTTTGAAATCAGAATTGGTTTTTAATATTTGTGTTACCTCAACCCACTTGTGTAAATGGCTTGGGATTGGGAAATTGTCAATTGGTTTGACTTACTCACCTATGATATTGCATTGCATTAATGATTAAAAATGAACATGGATTTTGAAAGCCTTGTTGGCTATGTTTTGATTTAATGAACAAAAGGGGTCGAGGCATTCCCTCAATTTAATGTGATTGTTATGGCACAAATATAAGTTTGCAAGTGTAAGGGTATGGCGATACCCATAAAGTGCCTTAATGTTGGTTCATTGTTTAATAAATTAGTTATGTGAAACTTGCTTTAAATTGGGCTTAATAGGGGTTATGTAGCAAGGTCGTAAAGGTGTGGGTCTTGGATGACTTTTACTGAAAACTCATGTTTGCAAACGTGAGATTTAGTCTTGATAACCTGTGTGCATGATTCACACTATTGATATAGTTGTATCTTGGACTAATGTGGGGTCAGGTCATTCTTTTCTCTTTCTTGACACCTCTGATTCGTGCGGCTTACACGTGTTGGGGCTCAGCAGGGGGAGCTGAACTCATATAGCTCGTGGGTGCCTATTTATGATGGTCAAGCTACATAATCTAGGATAAAGTTTTACTTTATGCTAATCCATATTCCATTTCCCCGACATGACATGTTTATATGTATATATGATTATGTGCATTGGCTTGAATGATTTTTAAAATATAGATCATGGCATTATTTTATCCCCTACCACTGAGTTACATGCTAGTACTCAACCCAATAATTGTCTTTAGACATTGTATACCGATGCGATATAGGCATCGAAGATACTTTTAACTTTCCTGCACAGTGTTAGGTAGATTGGATCAATTCATCAATCATTGGTGGTAAAGTGGTCAGCTTCCATTCCCCAAAAGACTTGGTCATTATCAGTCCCCTTTTCATAGACTAGTATTGAAGAGTTCACATTATCATTGTCATTGTTATTTTCAGGGTTAGGGGCATATTTTAACTTAGATTATTTTTGTACTATAGAGGCTTTATGGATATTACTGTGGACTTAAGTGGTTTTGGTTGGTTGTTTTTGATTGGTTACTAGTTATCGGTTACAGAATAACTTAAATTCATTGAGCTTATTGTATGCTATCTTGTTATATGTTGTGAATTCATCCGTTATTAGTGTTATGGTGTTCTATTTGGCTAAATGCAGGGGGTGGTCTTTGGTCCTTGTTGGATGTGAGATACCTGTCATAGATAGACCTTGATTTGAGTCATGACAAAGTGGTATTAGAGCCTAGGTTTGGTTTCATTGGGTGTCCACAAAGCCATGTCAAGTAGAGTCTCTTTTATGGGTATGTAGCGTGCCACACTTATAAGGGAGAGGCTACGAGGAATTTAGGAATGTTTCTCTTTCTGGTGATTTAATTTTAGGTTACAGATCCTAGGGAGTTGAAATATCCTATAATTCTCATTTGATCACTTTTCAGATCATGCCTCCCAGAAGATCTGATTCTCATAGAAACTCTTCTGTCCCGATTGAGGATAATACAGATGAGTCTCATCCAACTCAAAGAATTCAAACCCGGTCTAGGGCAGCTGCTTTTAATTGCCCTATTGGAGTTCCACCGGTCCCCACTGATCCTTCTTCAGTTGTTAACACACCTGCTTGGTCACCTCCTGGAGATATTACTAATGCTAAGTTCTTCCATTCCATTCATCTATTAACCCAGTTGTTGACATCCCAGCCACGTCACTCAAATCCTATTTATTCTGTTGTGAGGTCTTCTAAGGCCACTAGAGTTATCCAGTTTATGTGGCTTTTTCCTCCGACCTTTACCGGCTCTAAGGTTGAGAAAGATCCTCAAGGATTTATAGATGATATGCAGAAAATTTTCCATGTGATGTTTGCTACTGATGTGGAGGGCATGGAATTTGTTGCCTATTAATTAGATAAAAGATGTGTTGTATCAATGGTATGAGGAGTGGGATCAGTCTAGTGGTTATGATGTTGAGTCAGCTTTGAGGTATGATTTTTCGGGTGCCTTTATTGATTGCGTATTTCCTCAGGAGTTGAGGAAGGAGAAAGATAAGGAGTTTATGAATTTGAAATAGGGTATAATGACTGTGAAAGAGTATGCCTTGAAATTCCATCAGTTTCCCCATTATGCTCCTGAGCTAGTATCAAGTATGAGGGCTAAGATGAGGAAGTTTTCTTTGGGTTTGTCTCGAGACTTGGTGTTATAGTGCAAGACTGCCTTGTTGAATAGTAACATGGATATTTTGAGGCTTATGGTGTATATACAACAGGTCGAGGAGGAAAAGAAAAAGCAAGTAAAGATGAATGAAAGGCAAAGTAAGAAGTTTTAATATTTGAATCAGGATGGAGGTCAATATCAGAGTGGAAGAGATGGTGGGAAATGGTCTTAGAATAAGTGGGGAATTTTGGTTACTATTCTACGACTAGTGCTCCATATCCTAAGCCATTCGGTGATCGTCATTTTCAGGGCAACAGTGGGTTTAAGGCACAAGGTGCCAAATCCCAGGCCAGTAGGGCCCAGTCAACTCCAATCCACACTCCTTGCAAATTTTGTGGAAAGTTGCACCATGGATTTTGTAATGAAGGGAGTAATAAATGTTTCAGATGTGGCTATCTTGGCCATAGTCAGATGAACTATCCTTCAAGCGATGTTTCTGTAGGGGATAATAAGGTCCCAGTTGTCGCTTCTTCTACTCCAGCACTGAAGGGTGCTACTTCCGGTTTTGACACTGGTTAAAATCGTTTGTATGCTCTTTCCACTCGTTAGGATTTAGAGACATCTCCTGATGTTGTTACTGGTATGCTAAAACTTTTCTCTCATGATTTATATTATTTACTTAATTCCAGGTCTACTCTCCCTTATGTGACCCCTTATATGGCTATTTATTTTGGGTTAGTCCTAAGTGTATTCTTGATCATTTCTCTATGTCTACCCCGATGGGTGACTCTAATAGAAAAGTCTATAGGGGTTGTGTGGTATCTGTCTGTGGTAAGGAGACACTAGTGGATCTGATAGAGTTGGACATGTTAGATTTTGATGTGATTGTATGGGTGGATTGATTGCACTCGTTCTATACATCTCTTGATTTTCAAACTCGAAGGGTTAGTTTTTTATTTTTGAATGAACCAGTGGTTGAGTGGGAAGGTAGTTCCTTGGTGCCTAAGGAGAGGTTTATTTCATATATTAGAGCCCAGAAGTTGATTTTCAAGGGGTATCTTTATCATTTGGTTTGAGTTAAAGATTCTAATTTGGAAAGTCCTTCATTGCAATCCATCTCTGTGGTTTGTGAGTTTCCTGAAGTGTTCCCCAATGATCTTCTTGGTATCACTCCCAATAGAGAAATTGATTTTGGGATTGATCTTCTTCTGGACACTCGTCCTATCTCTATCCCTCCCTATAGAATGGCTCTAGTTGAGTTAAAAAAACTCGAGGAGAAATTGAAAGATCCTTTTGATAAGGGTTTTATTCATCTTAGTATTTCTTAAGAGGTGGTCCTATGCTCTTCGTGTGTAAGAAGGATGGGTCCCTTAGAATGTGTATAGATTACCACCAATTAAATAAGGTGACTGTGAAGAATAAGTACCTTTTTTTTAGGATTGATAATCTGTTTGATTAGCTTTAGGGAGATAAGTAATTTTCTAAGATTGATCTTTAGTCAGGTTATCAGTTGAAGATTAGGGAGGTGGATATCCCTAAAATCACTTTCTGAACCTGTTATGGTCACTTTGAGTTCATAGTCATGTCTTTTGGTTTGACTAATGCTCCGACAGTATTTATGCATCTTATGAATTGGGTATTCCATAAATTCTGGGATTTTTTTTGTGATTGTGTTTATTGATGATATTTTGGTGAATTCTAAGAGTGAGGAGGATCATGCCAATCACCTCCGCAGTGTGTTGCAAACCTTATAAGAGCAGCAATTGTACATGAAGTTTTCTAAGTGAGAGTTTTGGTTGAATATTGTAACTTTTCTAGGTTATGTCATTCCTAGTGAATGGATCAAGGTGGATCCACAAAAGGTGGCGGTGGTTAAGAAGTGGCCCAGACCTACGACTCCAACTGACATTCGAAGCTTTTTGGGTTTATCCGGGTACTATATGATGTTTGTCGGAAGTTTTTGTATGATTTCTACTCCATTGACAAAGTTGACTTAGAAAAAGGTAATGTTCCTATGGTTTGATGGTTGTAAGGGTAGTTTTGAGAAGTTGAAGAATAAGTTGACGTCAGCTTTGGATTTTACCCTACCTGAGGGTACCGAGGGTTTTTTGGTGTATTGTGATGCATCCTGTGTGGGGATGGGATGTGTGTTAATGCAGCATGGTAAGGTTGTGGCCTATACTTCTAGATAGTTGAAAGTTCATGAGAAGAATTACCTGACTCATGACTTAGAACTAACTGATGGTCGTGGTTTTTGCTTTGAAGATTTGACGCCATTATTCGTATGGGGTTCATGTTGACATTTATTCAGACCATAAGAGTTTGCAATATATGTTCACTTAGAAGAAGCTAAATCTCAGGCAAATGAGATGTCTTGAGTTGCTCAAATAATATGACATGAGTCTTCACTATCATCCAAGTAAAGCCAAAGTGGTTGCTGATGCTCTTAGCAGGTTGTCCATGGGAAGATTGTCTCATGTTGATGGGGAGAAGCAAGAATTTATGAAGTATATTCACCGTTTGGCTAATATTGGAGTTCATCTCTTGGACTCTAAATATGGAAGTGTAATGGCGCAAGAGGTGGTGAAGTTATCTCTTTGCACCAAGGTGAAAAAAAATAGGTTTTGGATCCTACCTTGATGCGGATTAAGGGCGAAGTAGGCCAGAAGAAAGTTATGGTTTTCAAGATTGGTGGTGATGGTATCTTGAGGTACCAAGGTAGGTTATGTGCTCCCAATATTGATGGGTTGTGATACGCCCAAATTACAACTCTCTTACGAGAGAGTAAGCGGTCGTTGTCAAATATATAACCCAACTAGGTTGGGGTCGAATCCCATAGGGAATATGGTGCTAATTAAGTTGTATGCAGATTAGTTGACTTTTAATCGTTCGTTTCCATAAAATAAATAGGGGGGATTTGATTCAGTTCACAAATTAATGGTTTCAGTTTAACAAGATGAAATACATGTAATAGTATTCAAATTCAGAGAAATTGCAAGCTAGGGTTATGTCCACCTTGTAGTTTTTAATACTTTCTAACTATATGGGCTTTACGAATTCCTACATGCATCGTGCTTATAGAGAAACGTATTGTATTTAATAACATAATCCTAGTGTTTCTCAACCATCAAGGACTAATTCACTTTAGTTCTCTCGAATCAAAAGCGTTTACCAAAAACAATATGAAATCTCCAAGTAGTTAATCCTGTTAAGGCATTAACGTATGAAATAGGGGTTGGAAATCCTATTTTCTTGTCACTACTCTCTTTTTCGAACGATAACCTTTCTTTCGAACAAGTTGTGTTTTAAGGCATATCCTCTATGTTTGCAACCACGAGAATTCAAGATAAGCGAAGAGAGTATGATGTAAACAAATCAATGCATAATGAATTCAAAACCCAAAGTGATATATTGTATACTAGAAGGCTTCCATAACCCTAACTATTAAACTTAGCTACTCATGGGTAAAACCTAAATCACAATAGAAATATTCATCATACCAAAAACTAGAACGATCTTGGTGGAGAAGATGAATAGTGTTTTTCCCTTGGTGTAAGCCGCCTCTCTCCTCTCTCAAAATAATACAAAATAATGAATTATGAATAAAAATTCAGCATTAAGCCTTTTAATAATCTTTTCTCTCATAATTGCCTTCTAAGTCCCTGAACTAATTATAAATGACAAACTAGTCTTGGACATAGTTTCTAGGCATCACATTTGGTCCAGACTATTACTCTCTCTTGTGTCATATTCCATCCACATTCCATAGTCCCATTATGTCTTCATCTACTTCATTAATACCCGAAATCATGCTTATCACATCGGTTAGCTCAATTACATAGAAGTAGAGTAAAAACATAAGAAACTAGGTACTTTGTTCTCTAAACTTAGCTAAAATATGGATAAGTTATGGTGCTTAGGCATATAAATACACCCAAGATCACCACCCCACACTTAAAGGTTTGTTCGTCCTTGAACAACATAACCATTTATGCATACTACACAAGCCTTAGCACCCACAAAGGAAAACAAGATGCTCAAATAGGCTCACACAATAATTATGAACAAGAAGTAGATTCGGGAATCATTACTAGAGACAACCTACCCTCAAGAATAGACTCATTAAGTTGGCAATTTCATGCATACCGTTTAACCAAAGAAATCATATAAATTACCCAACCTTCTTCAACCATGTGCCCTTACAATAAGAAAGTTACCCATAATCACTCACAATCATGCAATTTCTAACAAAATTGGTACAAGAATCAATTTATGCTCACTCTCACAAAGAATTCTCAAATTAAAACTGATGACCATATGCTTACCCTTAGCGTAGTGCTCCACTAATATCAGAATGCTAAGATTAGGATCAAATAGGTCTTTTACGGGTTGTAATGCAGGCTAATGGATGGGTAGGAACTATTTTGGCCAGAAATAGTGACTATCTTCCCTAAGCGCTTTAAGACAAACATTATGCAATTAAGACCAATCTCTAACAACCAATTTCCACTTCTTCTATCTTCACAGATTTGCTTTTCACCCCAGCTCGTTAAGCTCAATTAATAACACTATGGTGGGAGTATGCAACTCTTTTAATTTTTTTTCCACCCATTTCACGTTATGCACCCCTATGATAGCCACCCTCAACTTAAGCGATTTGCCTTAGTTGAGGTGCACATTGTCCAAGAAGGACCAGGGCCAAAACAGGTTCATTATAACATGTCCGGGATAAAATTTAGAACTTTTTCAACAATTTTTGCTACTCCCAACCACATCAATTTGTACACGCTAATAACTAAACTTTTGGGCATCAATTTTACCTTTTTCCTCTTATTTGTCAAAATCCTAACTCAAATTGATTTTACATTAAAACGCTTAGGATCTTTGGATCAAATTACGTTCTATTAAAGAATGGGTTAGGATACATATGAGGCTAATAAAAAAACAAGCTAAAGGCTCAATGGGGCTAGCTAAGATAATGTGCAAAAGTAGGTCAAAAGAAGGAATAAACAATGGCTATCAAAGAAATGCCTAAATCATCTCCTAAACTCTTAATCTTTATTTGCACACACACCAGGCAAGTTCTAACATCAGTTGAAATAAGTAATATACAACAGTCTTACACACTCATGGCATATGGTCAAATCAATTAGGAGCATTATAGATTCTCGACCCAACAATTAATAAAACCAACAATCACAACAAGAGTCACAACTAGAGCCTAGGTGTTTCAAATATAATGATCCATCACATACTTATGTTATAATGTCATATGATCCATAAGAACAGTTACATGCAAGTAAATGACTAATTTTCTCTTAAGACGGTCGTCATCCATCCATCATCGAGAAAAGCACATAATTATGCCTAAATAGAATAAACAATATAACTAATCCTATCACAGAAGAATGCTAAGGAGAAGGTACTATTTTTTTACAAAACAAGTAGCTAAGTAACCACCCACCCCACACTTAGGCTAAGCATTGTCCCCAGTGCAAATAACAAGATAAAGAACCTGGCTAGTAGTACTCCTCATCCTCATTAGGAGTCATGCCACCTGCGTTGAGATCATTATCAGAGCCATTTTTCCTTTGTTCATCATATCATCCACGTCAGCCACACATAATGAAACTAACTATAATTAAGATGAGGGTTGTGACACTTAATTTGTTAGTATCAACCAATTAAGTGTTATTGTCGGGTACTCAGACTTCGTTGACATACACTTTGACATGGTGCATCAACATTAGTCACAATACAATTCATTCACTTCAATTCCCCCAATTCTATTTCAATGAAACACTTTTTTTTAAGACAATCATGCCCTATACTTTCAACTATGTCAAGATATACAAAATGCCATCACTTTCACAACATCACTATGGCAAGAATTTAATTCATAATCCTTAAGAAATCACTTAGCTATAACATAGATTCACAATAACTAATGATTAAGAAAGTAAAACCTACCTTGAAGATGGAAGTTTAGTGAAATAAAAGGAAAATTCTTAAGATAGTTAATGTTGAAGGATAAAGAGAATGGTGAGAGCAATCTTATACAGCTTAGGGGTGAAATAAGGATGACTTTGTGCATTCATGGTGTGGATTCTATTAAAGGGTGAAATCTGGATCGGATTGACCAAATTAGAAGTCGGGTACTAAGATAAATTAGGAAGGGTATGCGATGCACAAGGAAAGGCAAATGCTTAAGTGTGCGCCACACAAGGTATCACACACATTAAGGTGTGCGGCGCACTAGGCATTGCACAGGTGAGGCAGTGGGCATGTGTGTTTAAGTGTGCATCGCACATGTTATCACAAAAAGGTAAGTTTGCGTCGCACAAGGTATTGCACAAATTAAGTAAAATAGTGAGGGTGTGCGGTTGGGTGTGCGACGCACAAATCATCGCTAAAGTTAAGGTATGTGATGCATAAGCTATAGCATACGTGAGGGTGAACTAAGGCTATGTCTTAGGCGACGCCTTTTCCATGGCCTATGTAATCTTGGGCACCACACACCCTGTAGTACACTTAATCTTGGATGCCATGCACCCTATTATTCATATAAAGCATTGAGAAAGGTCCGTACCAAGGGGACTTTGCCCCCGCACCCCCATCGAGGTCAGTGGTGGACTTTGAGATTGGATTAATATAAATCGAGGCACGACTATAACACGAATCATACTTAAGCCTTGCACATTTGACCACTCCAACTTACCTTCAATGTTCCCATCACTCCTAAACTTACCACTATTGACATGGCTCAATTCTAAACCAAATTTGGTCTAATCTCCTCCTTAGTACTTTATGCATCTACACTTAATCAAAAACAACAAAAATGATTAGAAGGATGGGTTGTCTCCCACCAAGCATCGGAGTTTAGGTCGTAGCTTGATGATGTGTGAGTTAATGCTAACACATTTGAGGCTTTTAACTAAGAATAATTGTGAAGTCATAAGCAACTTTTATCGTTTTTAATTGTTTTATGTTTATTTTGCAGAAGAAGTTAATATGTTAGAGAACCAACATGAATGGAAGCAAATGAGCAAAAATATGAAGTAAATAGAGGCAAAGTATGGCTGACAACATTTGTGATAAGTCGTCAGCCCTGTGATAAGCTATCAGCTTTATCGTTAGCCATAGACAGAGAATTGGCCTAAGTTGAAAACTGTGATGATATTTTGTGATAGGTCATCAAGGAGCTGATAAGCCGTCAAGAATACCGTCAGCATAAGGTAGTTCATGAGAACTGAAGCAGAGACTTGACGACATTTGTGATAAGTCATCAAGGAGATGATAGGGCGTCACCATTTATTGTCAGCGTTAGGCAGCAAGTGTCCAAAGCAAAGAGGAAGCTGACGACATTTGTGATAAGTCATCAGCCTCCTGATAGGCTATCATAAATGGCATCACCTAATCCAAAGAATTTTTGAATATTATTATTTTGTTTCCATAATTAGGGTGAACTATTTAAAGCCTTGTTTAGGGTTTTCTTAAGGGTTCCAAACCTTGAGTGTTGAGACACGATACTTTGATATTTTCTCTCTCTAACTTCTTGGCTTGAAAAAACAATTACTTTGAAGAGGATTTAATCATTATTTTGGGATTTCCTTTGTGATTTAATCGAAGAATCTCTAGTTTCTATTCATCTTGTGGTAAGTTTATCTTTCAAAGCATGAATTCATCGAGTTGCTTCGATTATTATGTCATGAGCGGCTAAATTTCTTTAACCTGAATTATGGGATCTAGGGTTAGGTCTTGATAAGGTGCTGAGTGATTAGGATTCGAAAGGTGGTAGGACTTCTTGATAATTCTGAGGTTTTAATTAACATCTATTGGTTGCAAACGATAGATAACACCTGCTTTGATTTGCTTGAGAAAGAAATCAAATATAGCGGGAAATGAATTATCAACGGGGACTTGAAAACACTAAACTTCTGTTTAATAATCAGTATTGTAACAAGGTTGGTTAACCTGAGATAAAATCTAGGAAATGAATATAAATTTCGTAAGTCCGAGATGATTAGGTAATTAAATGCTTAAGTAGGATGAGAGACATTTAAGCATAAATTCGATAAAGATAACTTGTTGTCCTACCTACCGTGAGAATCTTGAACCACTAGTAGCATCTGTCAAGTATCAAAATCCCTAGTGAACATAATTCTGGTTTTTTCATAAACTCTTGATTACAAACTGAAACTAAGGTGAGCAAAAATTATTTGCTAATCTCCAAAACTCCCATTGTATCTTTCCATGCCAGTTGTTTAAATTCAACTTGTAGCTATAGTTTCAAATTAGTTTAATCGCCACTCACATTGTTCCCTGTGGATTCGAACCCGACTCCAAAAGTTGGGTAAATAATTTGACGACGACCGCCTTGCACTAAATTGACGTGTAAGTTGAGCGTTATCAAAAATGGCGCCATTGTCGGGGAACAATTTGGCGTATTAAGTTGGTTTGGAATTTTAGCTTACTTGCTTGAATTCAAACTTGTAAATATTTGTTTAGTTTATTTTTTTTATTTTTTTATTTTTTTTCTTTTTATTTTTATTTTTTTTCTCATACCTTTCTTGAGATGTCAGCCTGGATAGATAGTTTTTTGAGTGATAATGATTCTTTTTATTATTGTGGGGGACCTTCACAATATGATGCGGACACTGTTCTAACTAGGGAACAGACTGTAACTTGGTGTTTGGCTTGTGGTCAAAGTGATCATTCTGAAGATATGTGTGCTATCATGATTCAAACGAACAAATTGATGAAAGAAATTTTAGAGAATCAAGCACAGTTGTGGGCAGAGCTAAAGGAGTTACCACTCCCATCATGTGTATAGTGGCTAAATAAAGAAGAATATGAGGAGGACATAAGCCAATTTGAGGAGAAAACTCAAGAATCACAACCACTTGATTGTCATCTTGATCTTGAGACTGACATTGAGAAGGTGGATAAAAGTGAGTGTGTAGTAGATAGTGTAAATTTTGAAGTAGAATTAGTTGGGCCTCACTTGAAGCATTTTTTCACATTATGTTTAGATGATATCTTGTCTATGGAATCATCTAAAATAGTGAAAGAGTGTGAAGATGAGGAACAAAAATCCTATATTCTTTATTTTACATTTGATAAGCATCATAAAAATACACCTCACTTTAAGGCCGAGTGGTTTATCACGCTCAATCCATTACTCGACTTCTTAATTTTTGTACCACCCCCTATGATCGAGGCAAGAAAATGGACTCTAAGTTGGGGGTGAAATTCATATCCTCAAGGTGGAGGAAAATGCTGAGTTGGGTCATGCCGCGATATTAAATTAGGCGCTTCTTGGGAGGCAACCCAAGGTATTTTGTTGTTTGTATTCGTATTATGTGATTGACATCAGATCTTCGCACCCATGGTGCCACAGGTATATTTCTTACTCTCTTGTTTTGGTTTGACATATTGGGGACATCGCATGATTTTAAGTTGAGGGTAGGGCTACTTATGGGTGTTGATGTTCTCTTGGGGTTTTTGTTGTCGTGCCTCTTTTCCCAGGAGTCTTGTTCCTAGTAGATCTGGCATGTTTATGCATATTGTGATTTGTTGTAACATTTTGTAGTTGACTAGGAGAAATACAAGTACTTGAGGCAGTTAACATGGTTTTGTTATTTTGTGAAACACCTCTCAAGTGGTATAATTCTTTAACTGTGTGATTTGTATCTAATTGTGACCACTATTCATCTTTTTTATGGCATTAGTTCTAGTAACATAATAACCATTGCTAAACAATTGCATGAACCGAATGGGTAGTATCTTGTGATGTACCTTTGTGACTTGTGTGTGTGAGATACTACCTAGTTACCGTTGTATGTTGAAATCTAGAACTTGCCCGGTTAGTCTTACCTTGGTTGAAGGATAGGGGTTAGGAAAGGATCATAGGCCATTTTGATATTAGCTCACTTTTAGCCTAAATAACCTTCCCTGTAAGTAGAATATTCCTTGATTCCTTCTTTGAGCCTGATTAGCCTATTTTCTTTTATGACACCTGTCACTTTTCCAGTTTATATCATAATGAACCTGTTTTGGCCCTGGTCCTCCTTGGACACTATGCACCTTGACTTAGGCAAATGGCCTAAGTTGAGGGTGTGATACAAGTGAAATGGCCGCCTTAGCTTTCGATGACATTATTCAAAGTCACTACGTGAAGAATCAAGCTTTGGTCCCATGGAAGGCACGGGATCATACTTGTAGGGGTTATTTTGAGCATGCCATCAAACAAACTCGTGTGTGGAAGATTGCTTGGAGCCTTGAAGACTAGAGGACTCACGAGTTTGGACCACATTTGATGGTTCAAGATTTTGGCCCCTTTTATTAGGGTCATTTTGGTCACTTAGCCTCAAGGTCATTTTGATCTTTTAGCCTTGTCTAAATGACACTCCATTGCCACCCACCTCATTAAGGGCATTGGAGTCATTTTATATTTATTTTGTAATATACTATATATAGTCTATTTTAGGTCATTTCTCTTTAGTTAATGAATGATGAACATTTGAAAGACTTATTCTCTATTTGGAGAGTTCAACACCTTAGTATAGTTCATAGTTAGGGCTTGGAAAAGTCATCCTTAGTATAGGGCTTGGAAAAGCCAATATTGTTATTTGCTTGGAAACGGTGGATCTTGAGGTGAGTGATTCCCTTGGCGGTCACCGTAAGAGTGTGGTGTTGTTGTTACATTAATTAGGGATTTAGTGTTTGAATCACACTTTGTTCCTAAGTCTTGTAACAAATCTATATCTCACTATCTATCCTTTTATTCTTGTAATCTTGTTATTATTTGTAGTGGACTGTTTTTGTGTCTTGTTGAATCCAAAAATTTGTGTTCTTGTTATCATCTTGTTATTCACGATTTGTGGCTGTTTTGGGTGTTAAATACACCTTTGTTTCTTGTATTCTTGTTGTATTTGTCAAATCCGAGTGAGGTTTCCATTTGGTCCATGATTTGTTGTGATTTGTGGACTATTTTGGAGGGTGTATTCGACTGTTTTGTGGCTGTTTCGTGTTCCTATTGTTTGTCTTGTATCATTTGGTATCAAAGACATCTTTGATTTTGTTCTAACAAGATCAATCTTGGGCTTGAGACTTGACAAAAAAACACACAAAAAAAACTGTAAACTGAAATTTCCAGAAAATAGCAATCTGTCCACTTTGTGTTCTTGGCCGAAAATTGTGTTCTTGTTGTGTCTTGGCCGAGATTTTTACTTGCCTTAAGTGTTTCTAGCGTTAGTATTGTTCTTCACTAACACTTTGAGTCTATATCTTGATTTGAGCCTTTGTTGTTGATGTTGTTATTGTGAACTTAGACTTGGCCGATTGTTGTTGGTATTGTTGTTGTAGATTCAAGACTTGAACGTTTGATGTGTTGTTGGTTCAAGTTTGAACGTGTATTTTGGGGATTGTTTTGTGTATTTTAAGCTTGAAAAGGTGTTGTGTTGTTTGGGAGGTCCAACTTGAACCTTAGAACTTCAAGACTCAAAGTTTGTGTTCTTGGTGTTCTTGGTGTTCTTCACCATCTCTATGTTTTGTTGAAGAAAAAGTGGTTGTTGATTCTATAAGTTGAAGAAAGAGAGTGTGAATTGATGTTAGTCTTTCAAGACATAAATGACTTGTGGCTCAAAGACTTTTCCACTTCCAACAACCTTCCATATTTTGAGGATCTTGTTTTAAAGAAAGTGTACAACAAAGTCAAGTCTTCTCTTTTTGGAATTGAAAGGGGATTACAAGACTTATATTTCCCTCCTAAAATCAAATCCACCATTCCCAACTTACAAATTAATCAAGAATTCCAATTTTGGAAAATAAATTTGTTACGACTGCAACCAATACGTGGATGACACATCACGTTTTACTGTTCACATGACAAATTTTGGCTCAAATTTTAGATTCTTAGTTTCATTTTATTGTCTCCTAGTTTCATGTCTTGATTCTAGAATTAATTAATAACTAGTAATCACCTACTTAGTTGTAGATTAATTATTGAATCCATTTCTTCCGTGTCTTCGTTGTTTGTGTACTTTTCTCGTTTCTAACTCGTCGTAACTTCTTTGTTTCAAGTTCGTAAGTAAATTTTATTTTGTGTCTTGAGTCGATCAAACAAGAATCTATTCCGGTCGCCAAGTAGAATTGGCATCTTATTGACTACCGGAGTATAAGAAACTTTCAATATTCTCCGCTTCAATTGTGAGAATCACAAAGGTTAGTATATACGAGTGTTGGTAAGGAAGCTTTACTACTAATATTGTTTGTTCATTGTGTTGGTACAAAGGTTATATTAGGGGAACATGTCTTCGATAACCGGGGATTATTGTGACTACGACATGGGAGACTATGATTGTAGTGAAGGGTTTTATAGCTACGAAGTTGAGGGAGATTGTGGGAGCTATGAAAATAGCCATGATCAAAACTTGGGCAGATTTGAGGGTCTCGGTTTTAGGGGAGAAAATGAGGGGAATGATGTGCCTAGTGCTTATGGTGAATTTGGAGATGATGTAGGACCTCGTGATGGTTCTTATGATGAAGTTGAGGCATGTGAGGAGTCTTATACTTCCCACTCTGAACCTACATTTGGTGTTAGGTATAACCCTTTCATTCGCAAAGCTTATGAGAGCTATGATGAGAGTACGTGTGCGGAGTGTGAAAGATCATATTCTTCACCTTGTAGTACTTCTTATCAAGGTCGACATGGTGTGATTGGTTATACTAGCTATAGTAGAGGTTGTCCCATGAGAAGAAGAGGGCAAGCATCTCCAAAACCGATGGGTACTCGTGTGCCTTACAATATTGATCCAAGGAGGAGTGTACACTCCGGAAAGGTGACTATTTGTGGGATACCGGGCTGCCTTATGGTGTTGAATGATAGGTACTATGGAAACTATATTCTTCCATCCATGGTTGACTACTTGGGGTTATTTTGAGAGCCTTTACTTGTTCCATACTACTTGGGCGAGTTCAAGGTTACCGAGAGGGTAAAAGTTGTCTTCTCCCAATTTGATTACCATGAGGAGGTATGGTACGATGTTTTTTCCTTAACCTACGGTCATATGAGCTTGGGTGCCGATTGGCTTGCACGACATCAAGTTCCTAACGTGCAAAATTGGCCTAATATTGTAAGAGACCAATGGGGAAATCGCCTCATAACGTACTTGCTACCCAAACCGCAAAGAAAAATGCTTACCTACTCCAATCTGATTTATGATGAGAGACAAAATATTGAGAGAAGTAAGGAAGTGAAAGTTGGTAATCCGAGAGTGGAAAAAGGAGAGGATATGTGGAGCGAAGTGAGGGGATTACCACCAAACCGTGCTAACATTGGTTGTCCTTCCATTTCTAAGGACATTTGTGTAGGTACCAACATGGCAAGCGAAGGCGAACAATGCCAAAAGGAAGTTGCTGCCCAAGCTTGTGGAGAACCTTCACCTCACGGAAAGGAAGAGTCTACTCAAGATCTTAAAGGTAAAATATCTAACTCTTACACTTTAGTGCATGTGAATGATAATTGTGTGGCTAGTAATCCATTGAGTGTGAGTAGTAGCTTACTTATTTATGATTCTAATGATTCCTTGCCTCTTGTTGATGATGTACATATTGTGATTTTGGATACACTAGTTGATCCTATTGATGATGAAATTGACTCTTCTTGTAAGATCAATTTATGTCCACCTAGTGTTGAAGCTTATATGTTGAACGAAAGTACATCGTCTTGTGTAATTGGTGTTGATCAACTTGTTTGTGAAAATTGTCCCCCACTTGAGTATGTGTGTGATGTGCTTAATAGGACTCAAGTGAGTGAAGTATTTGAAAATGTTGGTCAACAAAGTGGGAGTGAACCCGAGATCTCTTCTTGGGGTAATGTTGTGTTTGGAACATCCTTGAAACTTGATATTGATCATTTAGAGTGTGAGGAACTTGCTTATTCCAAATCTGTCCGTGAGGTAGATCACACTCTCTTTAGATGTAATGTCTTGTTTGAAGATGATTTAAACACTTCTAATAAAGCTAGAGGTGAAAATCATAGTATAGCTTGCCTTGGAAGCTATAGCCTATATGCTAACCCACTTTGGTGTGACAACATTCCTTCTAAAGATGGAAATCTCTTCTTGGAAGATGGGAGTACGCTTAGGGGTAAGGAATGTGTAGTTGCGGAAGCTACTTCTTCTTTTACTTTGTGTGACTTTATTGTTGAGAGTACTCATGGTTATTATTGGGAAACTAGTAGGGAGTACACACATGAGGGCACCTTGGTAGAAGTCGATTTGAGTGATACCTTTCTCTACTCTCTATTTGCTTTGGATGATATGTATTCTATTATAGAGAGTATGTCGTTTAGTTTGGGAGTAGACCACGGGAAAGGGGAGTGTTGTCTAGACCCATGTCTATGGCCACTTTTCCCATTTGACCCCGGTGCCAAATGTAGAAATGGTGATGTTGGTGCACCCAACTTGTTGCTTGGTCTACATGACAAGCAAAGTATCACTCTTGGAGTATCCCATAACCAAATCCCTTGTACATCTTTCATTGAATTTTTAATACTCACTTCAAAGGATTCTTGGTTATACTTCAAGTATGTACCCCCTTGGCATGATGATATTTACTATTGTGCTAACCCTAACCCTCATGCCATGAGGATGTTGTGCTTATTTGTCCTTTCTCTTATTTTGCAAGGTACGGATTCGAGGTCGAATCCTTTTCAAGAAGGGGAGGATAATAAAAGTGAAATGGTTGCCTTAGATTTCGATGACATTATTCAAAGTCACTACGTGAAGAATCAAGCTCCGGTCCCATGGAGGGCATGGGATCATACTTGTAGGGGTTATTTTGAGCATGCCATCAAACAAACTCGTGTGTGGAAGATTGCTTGGAGCCTTGAAGACTAGAGGACTCACGGGTTTGGACCACATTTGATGGTTCACGATTTTGGTTACTTTTATTAGGGTCATTTTGGTCACTTAGCCTCAAGGTCATTTTGATCTTTTAGCCTTGTCTAAATGACACTCCATTGCCACCCACCTCATTAAGGGCATTGGAGTCATTTTATCTTTATTTTGTAATATACTATATATAGTCTATTTTAGGTCATTTCTCTTTAGTTAATGAATGATGAACATTTGAAAGACTTATTCTCTCTTTGGAGAGTGCAACACCTTAGTATAGTTCTTAGTTAGGGCTTGGAAAAGTCATTGATAACGCTCAAACTACAGCTCTCGTAAGAGTGTAAGCGATCGTTGTCAAATATAGAACCCAACTGGGTTGGGTGTCGAATCCCACAGGGAATACTTGGTCACTAAGTATGCAACGATTAGTAGACTGTTGATCGAAAATTCTACGAAAAAGGGGGGATTTAATTGTAGCGTGAATTAAGAGTATCAAAGTAACAAAGAAAAACGGAATGTTTAGTAGGTTTTAATCAATGAGAATTGTAAGTTAGGGTTATGTCCACCTTATGAGTTTTACGTATCTAGTGGCTATGAGTTATGCGGAATTCAGACATGCATGCGCTTATAGAGATTCGTATTATATGGTAAATCCTAGTGTCTTTCGACCATCAAGGATTATATCACTTTAACTCTTTCAAGCTTAAAGCGTATACTAATGGTACGAATTCTCCAAGAGGTTAATCCAGTTACGGCACTAACTTTTAAATAGGGGTTGGTAGCCCTATTTCCTTGTCATTCTCTCTTTTCCAGACATGTAACTTTTCTTTCGAACAAGTTAATGCTATACTGGCGTATTCTATATGTTTGCAACCACAAGAATTCAATTAAGATGAAGAGAGTAATGATATAAGCAGCATACGTATCAAGAATTCACAAAATCATAGCAATAGATAGTATCTCATAAGGCTTCCATAACCCTAACAGAGAAGTTTAGCTACTCATAATTGTGAAGGAAAACCACGAGGATATCATCATACCAAAGCAATAACAATATCACGATAAGGAAGTATTGGCGTTGCTTGTGGCGTGAATTCCTTGGTAGTAGCGTTTCTCTTGTCGTGAAAATTTTCAAGTCGAATGAAAAAGAATAATGTCAACAACGAATTTAAGAATCGAAGAGAGTAAGAATGAATTGAAAGAGAATGGGTCAGAATAATGAAAAGCTTGCTGAAAAATTCAGCAAATAGGGTTTTTATAACATCTTTGTCCTAGTCCTACTGAAATAGGGTTTTTATCCTTGTCCTAGTCCTACTGGGTTACTGCATCCTTGTCCTAATCCTACTAAGTTACTGCTGATCCCCTAAGTCTTTAGAAATGCTGTTTTTGCCCGGGACAAGTTCTCCATGCATCACTTTCAGTCCACAAGCTTCCAGAAGCTGCCTTCCTTCTTACGTGAAGTTTCCTTTGGCGTCCAACAGTCCATAAAATGCTGAAATCTTCATCATAAATACCTGAAATCTTGCTAATCACGTTGGTTAGCTCACTTACAGGAAAATGGACTAAAAGTGCAGGAATTATATATTTTGTCCTTAAAACTTAGCTAAAATATGGGTAAATTAAGGTGCTTTAGGCGTGTAAATATGCCTAACATCAACACCCCACACTTAAAGCTTTGTTCGTCCTCGAATAAAATATTACGTCCATGCAATCATCTACTTAGGGTTTCACAGTAACAGCACAAAATGTTCAACCAGACAGGCACGTCAATTATTAACAAAGAGTAGTTTTCTGATCACTACTAGAAACAATTCAACCTCCAACATAGACTCGTGATGATAGTTAATTCGTATTCAAAAGTTAAGGCACAAAGAATCATACAAGACTACCCAAAACTCATCAACCATGTGTGTCTCACAGTATATCACCCATAATTACTCACAAGTATTTCATTTTTCAAAACATGGGTATAAGATTATCCTTGCTCTCACTCTCACAAAGAATTCATATGTTGCAACTGATGACCATAGGCTTGCCCTTAGTGTAATGCTCTACTAATATCAGAATGTTAAGCTTAGGATCAAAGAGGTCTTTACAGGTTGTAATGTAGGCTAAGGGACGGGTAGGACTATTTTGGCCAGAAATAGTGACTAAGTTCCCTAAGCGCTTTAATACATCACATTATGCCATTTACACTTTTTTCAAACGACCTTTCTACTTTCTTTTAATCTACCACCCCTTCTCACCTCTTTTGTTAGTCAATCTTAAATAGAATCAACTTTGTATTTTTCTTTTTCATTTCATTTTTCATTTTTTTTTATAACACACCTCTATAATAGCCATTCTTTTTCATAACAAATTCAAGTACCAATTCACTTTAAGGCATCACTCTCACCCAATTTCCTTTTATTTTGTCACATGACTTTACAATTTAAAGCGCTTAGGAATTTGGATCAAATTATGGTCTTAAAAAAATGGATTAGGCTACATATGAGGCTGTCAAAGAAAATAGCTAATAGTCTCAAAGGGGGTTAACTAAGATAATGTCCACGGGTAGGTAAAAAGAAGGTAAACAATCACAGGCTGCCAAAGAAATGCCTAAATCATCTCCTAAACTCACTCTTTATTTCGCTTTACACACACACCAGGCAAGTTCTAGCATCAGTCACAACACAGAATATACTATAGCCTCACACACACAAGGCACATGGTTAACTTTATTGGGAGCAGTATAGACTCTTGACCCAACAGATGAATGAATTAAACCACACAAATATCACACAGTGAGTCACACTTGGAGCCTAAACGTCTCAATAGCAATGATTTTAGCACAAACTCTTGTCATAATACCATGCCGCCTATCAGAACAATTTCATGCAAAATCTAAAAAAATATAAAAATCTAAAAATTTAACTACAAACGAGAATAAATGCAGGCAAAGAAGTACGCTACAGCATACAAATACCCTCACCCCACACTTAGACGGGACACACTGCCCTCAGTGGAAATAAGTAAGGAAAACTTGATTAGTCGGACTCTTTTTCTATGTCTGGGGTCAAACCCCCTGCGTAGGAATCATCATCAGAGTCGTCATTACCAGAGTTTTCCTTCACATCGTCATTCGAGGTATTTGCAGAGAGGAGGATTCATCTTGCTCTTTTCTTCCCCTTTTCTGACCTTTCTGTGAGGTGGACGCTTTTTCTTTTACTGGTCGACCTTTTGGTGCCATTTTACCTAATACTAAAATAAATTCATGCTAGCTCATCTCGGAAGATTTAATCGACAAACAGACAATAGTGGAACCACCCCACACTTAATTTGTTGACACAAACTAATTAAGTGAAAGATGTCGATTACTCAGACTTCATCGCCCTACATTTAGGTGTTATGTTCCAACAATATATTCAGCACAGTCATACTTTTCTTGTCATCTTCACTATCCTTTTCAATTCTTTTTCATGTATTCTTAACTATGTTTTCATGTTTGGACTAATGCATCTCTTTGAACAAAACTACTACATAGATATCGTATCAATTTATGGCTTAGAAATAATCACAACATCTCATGTTTGTAGTTAACCATGATTTTCATCTCGATGGACAAGTCATTCAAACATACAAGCTTTCGAGTTACAAGATTATGCAATTATCTTAACCATGTCGATTCCGCAAAAGTATGACAGTGTATCAAAATCAAATTCAGGTTGGAACCAAGTCTAGAACATCCTTACGTATTCTTTCACTCACTTAGTTGTATCACAACAAATCAACCATATTCAAATCACCAACACTACTTCAAGATTTAACAATTTATTATAGGCGTAGTAGTGTAGTACTTTACGGAATATAAAAGAAGAGCAAAGAAGTACTTACTTGGTTGATGGCCTCGGAAGATGTTCTTGCAAAGTTAAAAGAGAAAAAGGAAAATTTTTGAGAGATTTTGGAGAGGTAGGCGGCGCTTAGGTTGAATTTGCAATGCATTTTTGTTCTAAGACTAAGGTTCTATTTAGAGGACAAGCTTTGACCCGTTTGGAATCGGATTAGGAGACCAAAAAGTGAGCATAGGCGGCGCCTAATGCTTTGCCTATGCTTGGCATAGGCGGCGCCTTTTGCAAAGCCTAGTTGAGCATAGGCGGCGCCTATGCTATGGCATTGTTAGGCATAGGCGGCGCCTATGCCATGACATTCTAGATTCAGAGACAAAAGGCTTTTGCATAGGCGGCGCCTATGCTATGGCATTGTTAGGCATAGGCGGCGCCTATGCCATGGCATTCTAGATTCAGAGAGCTTAGGCCATAGCATAGGCCTTGCCTTGTTCGTTGCCTAGATTTTCATAGGCAATGCCTAACTCATAGCCTTTTGCTTCTTCATTCCCAACTTACCACCTTCAACATGCAATACTTCCAAATCAAAATTTGAAACCAATCTCCTCCTTTACACCTCTTGCACCTACACTTATTCAAAAACAACAAAATGATTAGAACGATGGGTTGCCTCCCACCAAGCGCCTTAGTTTTGGTCGTGGCTCGACAAAATCCTAGGAAAACAAAAACAACAAAAACAATTAAAAATGATGGGTTGCCTCCCACCAAGCGCTTGATTTATTGTCGCGGCACGACATAGTTATCTCGAGTACTTAGATTTCGTCGAGATAGATGGTGGATCGTTTTCTGAATAGATTCAGACGACGCTGATGCTTAATTGTGGGCATGCAATCTTCTTCGAGATGCATCTTGTGTATACATATCCCAGGTGGGATACCAATTATATCATCAATAGACCAACCAATGGCTCTCTTGTACCTCTTCAGAGCAGAGATGAGAGCCTCTACGTGCTGTTCACCTAAATCAGCCGCAACACTCACCGAAAGTGTATTTCCACTTCCCACAAATGCATACCTTAGGTGACTGGGGAGCTCTTTTGATTCTAGCGCTGGTATCTCTTCAATGGAAGTCTTCGCTGTTGGTGAAGATTGATTCTTAAGATCAAGGCCCAACTTCTTAGGATCATGAGAATAGGACTTTATTCCTGTTAGAGCACAAACAGTTTCTTCATATTCTTCAACATCCTCATGCTCAAAATTCAACAGCACAGCAGACAATGGCTCAACAGTAAGCTGCTTTTCTACAGATAATCCTTTCTCATCCTCATAATAAACATCAGCTACAGAGAACACATCCATATCTCTAGGCTGCTTCATCGATTTGCATACATCAAAATAGACTACTTCGTCATTCAGCCGAAATAAAAGCTCATTAGCTCTTAAATCAATCAGCACACTTCCAGTTGCGAGGAAAGGATGCCCCAAGATTATGGGAACTTCAGAATCCACCTCGCAATCCAAAATAACAAAGTCTGCAGGAAAGATGAAGGTGGAAACCTTCACCAACACATCATATAAGATACCAACAGGACTTTTTACCGACCTATCTGCCATCACGAGCCGCATATTAGTTGGAGTAGGATCGCCCAACCCCAACTTTCTGTAAACGGATAACGGCATCAAATTGATGCTAGCCCCCAGATCGCACAACGCCTTAGCAAAATCCAATGATCCAATCGTGCAAGGAATAGTGAAAGCACCAGGATCTGCCTTTTTCTGAACTAGCGATCTTGTAGCGATTGCACTGCAATGATGAACATTATCTGCCAGCTCATAGCTTACTGCCCGCTTCTTTGTCAAAAGGTCCTTCATGAATTTAGCGTATCTGGGCATCTGCTCTAGCGCTTCCACCAAAGGAACATTAATAGTCAGCTGCTTCAACATAGTCATGAATTTACTGAACCTGTTATCATCAGCTTTCTTCTTCAGTCTCTGCGGAAAAGGTGGTGGTGGAAGGGGAATTGTTTTCTCCACCACTTCCTTTTTATCTTGCTTCCGATTATCAACCTTTTCAGGAGTGTCGTCAGCCTTCTTCTCCAGTCTCTGAGGAAAAGATGGTGGTGGAAGGGGAATAGTTTTCTCCACCACTTTCTTTTTACCTTGCTTCCAACTATCAATCTTTTCAGGCTGCAGACGTCTAAGGGTGACGTCATGAACACACTCCTTAGCTTCTTCAGCCTCTTCACATTCTGCATCAATAACATTATCCACTATTTCATCAACTACCTGCTTGCCTTTAGATGGATTTTCCAACACTTTACCACTCCGGGTAGTAATAGCCATACATGATTCGTCGTTCCTTGGGTTTTTCACAGTGTCGCTAGGTAACGTTCCAGCCTTTCTTTGATTGAATGTCGCTGATAGTTGACTCAATTGTTGCTCCAGATATTTTATTGCAGTAGAATGCGAGTCAACCAATTGGTTTATTGAAGACAAATCATTCTTTACCTCAGTAACGCCTATATTGGTTGCCTCCACCCCTTTCAATAGCTTAGCCATCATATCATCCATGGACATCTTTCCAGATCCAGACGCCACAGCCTCACGGTTTCCAGGAAGAACATACAAACCACTCCTGTCAGTCTTATTCTTCCAACCACCTTGATCGCGGTCCTTGTATCCAGATTTATCATAATAGTTCCGACCTTGGTTTCCTTAGGCATTGCCTCGAAAACCCCCTGATTATTCAAGTAGTTCGCTTTTTCCTCATAGTCGGATTCATCTCTTCCCTGTGATACAACGGCCTTAACCTTTTCGGTCTTCTCTGATAATAAGTGCTTGGTAAGAAGATCCATCTGCGTTTTCATGTGAGCCATATCTTGGTCGCGTTCCTCTTGTCTACGCCTCTGCTCTGCAGTCATGCCAATCGATACAGTAGAGCTTGCTACCTCATAATCCCTGGTATGCCAAGCTCTACTTTGCTTTGTCATATGATCTAACATATCACTTGCCTGAATAAAAGTGAGGTCCATGAATGACCCACCTGCTGCATTATCAACCACTGGCTTAGTCACCGAATTCAAAGATCTGTATAATATCTCCACAAGTGGACATTGGTCATATGATGGTTTGGGCACCTCATAAGCTTCTTCTTGAACCTCTCCCATGTTTCGTGGAGAGCTTCAGTTGGAAGCTGTCAAAAATTGCTGATCTTATCCCGTAATTGGGCTCTCTTGGATGGCGGAAAGAATCTTTCTACGAAAGCGTCTTTCAGTTTCCTCCAATTAGTAATAGAATCAGGAGTTAGCCCGTTCAACCATAGAGTTGCCTCTCCAGATAGAGACAATGGAAATAAGTGCAGCCGAATTGCATTCTGCCCAACTTCTGGATTGTCAAACGACTTGCATGTTGAAATAAAATTGACCAGATACATATTCGGATCATCTCCTGCAAGTCCACCAAATAACCCCTTGAGCTGCAATAACTGAATCATGGTGCTAGTGATATTGAACTTAGCTCCGGGTGCCAAGGGTGGAGGAATAATAGCTCCTGTGGCACCAACTCCGGCCAGATCGTCATCATCATCATCAAAAGGAGCCTGCACAGCTCGGCGGTCAGGTCTCATTCTAGCTTGACGATCTCTTCTGTTAGCAGGTGTTTCCACCTCAGCATCACGCCTAGGGTTTAGTAACTCATCATTACCTAGGTCTTCATCGTCAGGATTTGTTGCTCGCCCAGGGTTATCAATATTCTGTTGATGCACTTGAGCAGCTGCCAGGGCAGCTAGTCTAGCCTGCTCCTGTTGAGCCGCCCTTCTGTCAATGTCACGTTGTGCATCCAATCTGCCAATAAGTTATGGTTCAGGATTTATGGGTAATAATGGCTGACCAGAACTACGAGTATTTGGCATGCACTCAACAGAACCTGAATAAAACAAAAACAACAACTAAAAGTAAAATTCGAGAATCTTTGACCAAAGGGTCTAGTAACTATCACAAACTTAGTTGACAACCGTATTCCCCGGCAACGGCACCAAAATTTGATAACGCTCAAACAACAGCTCTCGTAAGAGTGTAAGCGATCGTTGTCAAATATAGAACCCAACTGGGTTGGGTGTCGAATCCCACAGGGAATACTTGGTCACTAAGTATGCAATGATTAGTAGACTGTTGATCAAAAATTCTACGAAAAAGGGGGGATTTAATTGTAGCGTGAATTAAGAGTATCAAAGTAACAAAGAAAAACGGAATGTTTAGTAGGTTTTAATCAATGAGAATTGTAAGTTAGGGTTATGTCCACCTTATGAGTTTTACGTATCTAGTGGCTATGAGTTATGCGGAATTCAGACATGCATGCGCTTATAGAGATTCGTATTCTATGGTAAATCCTAGTGTCTTTCGACCATCAAGGATTATATCACTTTAACTCTTTTGAGCTTAAAGCGTATACTAATGGTACGAATTCTCTAAGAGGTTAATCCAGTTACGGGACTAACTTTTAAACAGGGGTTGGTAGCCCTATTTCCTTGTCATTCTCTCTTTTCCAGACATGTAACTTTTCTTTCGAACAAGTTAATGCTATACTGGCGTATTCTATATGTTTGCAACCACAAGAATTCAATTAAGATGAAGAGAGTAATGATATAAGCAGCATACGTATCAAGAATTCACAAACTCATAGCAATAGATAGTATCTCATAAGGCTTCCATAACTCTAACAGAGAAGTTTAGCTACTCATAATTGTGAAGGAAAACCACGAGGATATCATCATACCAAAGCAATAACAATATCACGATACGGAAGTATTGGCGTTGCTTGTGGCGTGAATTCCTTGCTAGTAGTGTTTCTCTTGTCGTGAAAATTTTCAAGTCGAATGAAAAAGAATAATGTCAACAACGAATTTAAGAATAGAAGAGAGTAAGAATGAATTGAAAGAGAATGGGTCAGAATAATGAAAAGCTTGCTGAAAAATTCAGCAACTAGGGTTTTTATAACATCCTTGTCCTAGTCCTACTGAAATAGGGTTTTTATCCTTGTCCTAGTCCTACTGGGTTACTGCATCCTTGTCCTAATCCTACTAAGTTACTGCTGATCCCCTAAGTCTTTAGAAATGCTGTTTTTGCCCGGACAAGTTCTCCATGCATCACTTTCAGTCCACAAGCTTCCAGAAGCTGCCTTCCTTCTTACGTGAAGTTTCCTTTGGCATCCAACAGTCCATAAAATTCTGAAATCTTCATAATAAATACCTAAAATCTTGCTAATCACGTTTGTTATCTCACTTACAGGAAAATGGACTAAAAGTGCAGGAATTATATATTTTGTCCTTAAAACTTAGCTAAAATATGGGTAAATTAAGGTGCTTTAGGCGTGTAAATACGCCTAACATCAGTCATCCTTAGTATAGGGCTTGGAAAAGCCAATATTGTTCTTTGCTTGGAAATGGTGGATCTTGAGGTGAGTGATTCCCTTGGCGGTCACCGTAAGAGTGTGGTGTTGTTGTTACATTAATTAGGGATTTAGTGTTTGAATCACACTTTGTTCCTAAGTCTTATAACAAATCTATATCTCACTATTTATCCTTTTATTCTTGTAATCTTGTTATTGTTTGTAGTGGACTGTTTTTGTGCCTTGTTGAATCCAGAAATTTGTGTTCTTATTGTCATCTTGTTCTTCACAATTTGTGGCTGTTTTTGGTGTTAAATACACCTTTGTTTCTTTTATTTTTGTTGTATTTGTCGAATCCGAGTGAGGTTTCCATTTGGTCCACGATTTGTTATGATTTGTGGACTGTTTTGGAGGGTGTATTCGACTGTTTTGTGGTTGTTTCATGTTCCTCTTGTTTGTCTTGTATCAGGGTGGCTATCATAGGGGTGCATGATGTAAAATGAGTATGAAGAAAGGTAGAGTAAAAGAAAAGAATAAAAATCTGGGTGCGGTAGAAAAGAGCAAGAAACGAAAAGTTAGGGAAAAAAAGAAGTAATTGTAGAATAGAACCGCACCTATCCTGAATAAGTGTGATCAAGAAAAGCGAAGAATAGAAAAAGGCTAATGAGTGAAACCCAAAAATCTAGTGTAGTGTCAAGGAGGCTTAGTCACTTTAAATACCATCGAGTATCAAACCTGCCTCTAGCCTATATTACAAGCCTAAGAGAAGTCCTATAGTGATCCTAGCTGACCTATTTGAAGATCTGGGTAATGAAAATAAGAGAAAGCCTATGGTACTTGGCATACACTGATTGGAATTTCGTTCTGAGAGTGAGTGTTTTGATTGTCCCCATGGTTACATATATAATTCCTGATATGAGATGAGGGGGATTTCTTTGTTGTGAGGGCACACTGGTTACATTACTAGTTACTAACTTGTTCAGGTAGTGTAATACTGGTCTATGCATGGTTGTTATAGCTGAATTCATGCCATATCTTGATTCATGTGTGTTACATTGATGTTCTTCAGTGTACTTAAATTGACTGACTTCAGAGATGGTGAAAGTATTTTGAGATGATATGGATGATTGACTGCCAAATGTGCTTTGTATTCTCTTAGTTGTGTTGAGTTGCTTCAGGACAAGCAATTGTTTTAAGTGGAGGGTGTTGATGTGTGAGCTAATGCTAACACATTTGAGGCTTTTAACTAAGAATAATTGCAAACTCTTAAGCAACTTTTATCGTTTTTGATTGTTTTATGTTTGATTTTGCAGAAGAAGCTAATATGTTAGAGAACCAACAAGAATGGAAGCAAATGAGCTTAAATCTGAAGTAAATAGAGGTAAAGTGTGGATGACGACATTTATGATAAGTCGCCAGCCCTGTGATAAGCTATCATCTTCATCTTTAGCCATAGACAGAGAATTGGCCTAAGTTGAAAGTTATGACGACATTTTGTGATAGGTCATCAAGGAGCTGATAAGCCGTCAAGAATGCCGTCAGCCTAAGGCAGCACATGAGAACTGAAGCAGAGACTTGACGACATTTGTGATAAGTCATCAAAGAGCTGATAGGGCATCACTGTTTGTCGTCAGTGTTAGGCAACAAGCGTCCAAAGCAAAGAGGAAGCTGACGACATTTGTGATAGTCGTCAGCCTCCTGATAGGCTATCACAAATGGTGTCACCTAATCCAAAGAATTTCTGAATTTTATTAGTTTGTTTCCATAATTAGGGTGAACTATTTAAAGCCTTTTTTAGGGTTTTCTTAAGGGTTCCGAACCTTGAGTTTTGAGACACGATACTTTGATATTTTCTCTCTCTAACTTCTTGGCTTGAAAAAGCAATTACTTTGAAGAGAATTTAATCATTATTTTGGGATTTCCTTTGTGATTTAATCGGAGAATCTCTTGTTTCTATTCATCTTGTGGTAAGTTTATCTTTTAAAGCATGAATTCATCTAGTTGCTTCGATTATTACGTCATGAGCGGCTAAATTCCTTTAACCTGAATTATGGGATCTAGGGTTAGGTCTTGATAAGGTGCTGAGTGATCAAGATTCAAAAAGTGGTAGGACTTCTTGATAATTCTGAGGTTTTAATTAACGTATGTTGGTTGTAAATGATAGATAACACATGTTTTGATTTGCTTGAGAAAGAAATCAAATATAGTGGGAAGTGAATTATCAACAGGGACTTGGAAACACTAAACTTCTATTTAATAATATGCGTTGTAACAAGGTTGGTTAACCTGAGGTAAAATCTGGGCAGTGAATATAAATTTCCTAAGTCTGAGAGGATTAGGTAATTAAATGCTTAAGTAGGTCGAGACACATTTAAGCATAACTTCGATAAAGATAACTTGTTTTCCTACCTACCGTGAGAATCTTGAACCACTAGTAGCATCTGTCAAGTACCAAAATCCCTAGTGAACATAATTCTGGTTTTTCCATAAACTCTTGATTACAAACTGAAACTAAGGTGACCAAAAATTATTTGCTAATCTCCAAAACCCTCATTGTATCTTTTTGTGCCAGTTGTTTGAATTCAATTTGTAGCTATAGTTTCAAATTAATTTAATCACCACTCACATTGTTCCCTGTGGATTCGACCCCGACTCCAAAAGTTGGGTAAATATATTGATGACGACCGCCTTGCACTAAATTGACGTGTAAGTTGAGCGTTATCACTCGACTCTTACTTTTGCATTTTTGTTTAACATGATAAAATAAAAATAAAATCATGGGTTGCCTCCCATCCAGTGCCTGATATAACGTTGCGGCGCGACTCAATTATCTTGAATACTCAGACTTCGTCAAGATACATCGATGGTACCATTTGTACCTCATTTGTTGGATCAAGAAAATGCTTCATTCCTAGTCCAACCACTTTGAAGTCACTCACATCCTTGCTTGCAAGTTTAATTAAACCAGCTATGGTCTCCATAACATACCTATCCTTAACTGGTACATCTCTCTCATCTTTGTAGAATACATCAACAATTGAGAAGACACTCATCTCCTTTTGTTGTTTCATAGACCAACATACTTCAAAACTAACTTCTTTCTCATTGAGCCTAAATTTTAGCTCATTAAGTTCCATGTCAACTAACACTCTCCCAGTTGCTAAGAATGGCCTACCTAAAATTATGGGTACTTCAAAGTCCACTTCTCAATCAAGAATTACAAAGTCGGCAGGAAATATAAAATCCGCAGCTTTTACAAGTACATCATGTAGAATCCCAATCGACCTTTTTACCGATATATCCGCCATTAGAAGCTGCATATTGGTGGGCGTAGGATCTCCCAAACCCAGTTTCTTGAAAACCATCAATGGCATAAGATTTATACTTGCCCCAAGATCACAAAGGGCCTTTTCAAACTTTAGCAAACCAATCATACATGGAACAGTAAATGCTCTCGGATCAATTTTATTTTGGAAAATAGATCTTGTAGCAATTGCACTACAATGATGAAGATTGTTTACTGTTTCATAGCTCACAGTCCTTTTCTTCGTCAACAGGTCTTCATAAACTTAGCATATCCAGGCATCTATTCCAGTGCTTCAACTAAGGGAACATTCACTGTCAACTGCTTCAACATATCCATGAATTTTCTAAACTTTCCATCATCTTCTTTCTTCTTTAATCATTGTGGAAATGGGGGTGGTGGCCTTGGGATTTCAGTTGGAGTAACTTATACCTCCTTTCTTATGCATTAATCCACATCACTAACATGCTTCGTCTTAGGTGGTTGTTCTACTTTCGCACTCTTCTTTTTCGAACTTCCCAACTCCACAGGCACAACTGAAGATTCATCAACCATCTCCCAATCCATTTCAACTGCATCAGTATGAGAGGATGCTCCCAATACTGGACTAGACAACATCTTACCGCTCCTAGTGGTAATGGCCATACACGATCCATCATTCCTTGGATTTTAAACTGTATCACTTGGTAGAGTCCCATTCTATCTTTGGTTGAATACTACGGATAATTGGCTCATCTGCTGCTCCAGTTGTTTAATAGCAATTGAGTGCGATTTTACTAGTTGACTTATGGAAGATATGTCACTCTTCATAGTAGTCACCCCAGAATTCCTCAACTCCCTTTAATAGTTTCTCCATCATGTCCTCCATGGACATTTTGCCTGAACTGGTGGCAGCATTATCATGGCTTCCAGGAGGTACATACAATCCACTCCTGCCACTTTTATTCTTCCAATCTCCTTGATGGTTCCAACCTTAGTTTCCTTGACCACCGGTCTGGAAACCCCCTGGTTATGTAAATATTTAACCTCTTCCTCGATGTTTGATTCAGCTCCCTTACCGTGGGATCCCACAGCTTTTACCTTTTCTATATTTCCTGACCGCAAATGTTTTGTGAGCAGATCCATCTGGGTTTTTATGTGAGCCATATCCTGATCACATTTCTCTTCTCTCTTATGTTGCTCTGTTGATATTACACTAGACCCAGTATTGTTTGCTACCACAGAATCTCTAGTATGCCAAGCTCTACTTATCTTAGTCATCCTTTTTAACTTGTCCGCAACCTCAGTAAAGGTGAGCTTCATAAAAGCTCCTCCTGCAGCATTATCCACTATTGGCTTTGTAAGTGAGTTCAAATCTCTATAGAATATTTCCATCAAGTGTTCATCGGTTATCTTATGGTTTGGACATTGAGTCAATTTTTTTTTAAATCTCGCCCAAGTCTCATGCAAAGCTTCATTAGCCAATTGTCTAAAGTTGTTGATCTCATCCCTCAACTGTAACATTCTGTAGGGCGAAAAGAACCTTTCTAGGAAAGCTCCTTTCAATTGCCTCCAGTTTGTTATAGAATTAGGAATCAGCTCATTCAACCACATTGTCGTCTCTCCAGACAGAGACAGTGGGATCAATCTTAAACGAATAGCATTTTGTCCTACTCCAGTATTATCAAATGACTTATAAATATAAAATTCACCAAATATAGATTTGGATCATCACCAGGTAATCAACCAAAGAGTCCTTTCAGATTCAGTAGTTGTATCATAGTGCTGGTGATGTTGAATTTCACCCCAGGAGCTAGTGGTGGTAGAATGATTTCCCCTGTAGATCCAATTCCATATAAATCATCCTCATCATTGTCAATATCAAACTGTGCAGCTTGGTGGTCTAGTGTTTCTCTGAATGGACGATTTCAATTTACAGGTGCAACTACCTCTGCTGCACACCTTCTATTAGCCGGGTCAATTAAATCATCTCCCAGGTCCTCTTCATCTAGATTAGGTACTCGACCTGGGTTATCTGCATTTTGTTGATTTAATTGAGCATTAGCCAAAGCGGTTAATCTTTCAGCTTCCTGTTGGTTAGCCATTCTTTCAATGAGATGAGGTTTAGGATTGAAGGGTAATAATGGTTCCCCTGAACTTCTGGTTCGTGGCATAAACAATAATGAGCCTGTAATGAACAAAAACAATAAATAAATGTAAAATAAGGAAACTTGACTAATAGTCAATTAACACACATAAACTCAATCGACAACCGTATTCCCCGGCAACGGCGCCAAAATTTGATACATCCAAATTACACCTCTCTTACGAGAGAGTAAGCGGTCGTTGTCAAATATATAACCCAAGTAGGTTGGGGTCGAATCCCACAGGGAATATGGTGATAATTAAGTTATATGCAGATTAGTTGACTTTTAATCGTTTGTTTTTGTAAAATAAATAGGGGGGATTTGATTCAGTTCACAAATTAATGGTTTCAGTTTAACAAGATGAAATACGTGTAGTAGTATTCAAATTCAGAGAAATAGCAAGCTAGGGTTATGTCCACCTTGTAGTTTTCAATACTTTCTAACTATAGGCTTTACGAATTCATACATGAATCGTGCTTACAGAGAAACGTATTGTATTTAATAGCATAATCCTAGTGTTTCTCAACCATCAAGGACTAATTCACTTTAGTTCTCTCGAATCAAAAGCGTTTACCAAAAACAATACGAAATCTCCAATTAGTTAATCCTATTAAGGTTTTAACGTATGAAATAGGGGTTGGAAATCCTATTTTCTTGTCACTACTCTCTTTTTCGAACGATAACCTTTCTTTCGAACAAGTTGTGTTTTAAGGCATATCCTCTATGTTTGCAACCACGAGAATTCAAGATAAGCGAAGAGAGTATGATGTAAACAAATCAATGCATAATGAATTCAAAACCCAAAGTGATATATTGTATACTACAAGGCTTCCATAACCCTAACTATTAAACTTAGCTACTCATGGGTAAAACCTAAATCACAATAGAAATATTCATCATACCAAAAACTAGAACGATCTTGGTGGAGAAGATGAATAGCGTTTTTCCCTTGGTGTAAGCCGCCTCTCTCCTCTCTCAAAATAATATAGAATAATGAATTATGAATAAAAATTCAGCATTAAGCCTTTTAATAATCTTTTCTCTCATAATTGTCTTCTAAGTCCCTGAACTAATTATAAATGACAAACTAGTTTTGGACATAGTTTCTAGGCGCCACATTTGGTTCAAACTGCTACTCTCTCTTGTGTCATATGCCATCTACATTTCATTGTCCCATTATGTCTTCATCTACTTCATTAATACCTGAAATCATGCTAATCACATCGGTTAGCTCAATTACATAGAAGTAGAGTAAAATATGTTCCCTCATGCTGAAAATATATTCCCTCATGTGAATTGTATTTTCGTATGTTTGATAATGCAAATGTCAACATCATAATTACTTAGTGAAATATTTAGTGTTATTTATGATTTTACTCGGACCATGGTCAGTTCCATAATTACTATGATCAGTTTGCATCAGTCTATGTCGGTGGGCTATGAACACCCGATACCAAGGTTTTAAACATGCATTAATTTACAAGTTCATGATTCCTTCAATTACGTATACAGTATAATTTTCAAAATTGCATGACTTGAGCATATTAGTTATCAGTTTATGTTTAAAATATGCTTCAAAGTCATTCAGTTAGGAGTAACACTTAACAATGATTGAACCTAGGGATGAAGGCTCACCTTCCAGATGAGGGTTGAGACCTTTAGTAGCAGTCTCTAAGTTCTAAAACTCATTTCCAGCATAGATTATAGGGGGTTACCCGCCAGTTGAGTACTGACACTCTCATAGGTGTCACCTACCAGTAGAGGATTGACACCCTAGTTCTTCGGGACATCATCTTTGTGGATCCACACAACCAGTGTTGGTACCCTTGGTAAGGTACTAACACCCTTCCAACTGGGGTTACAGTTTGGACCTCAATTAGCTCAGATTGGGGCATGTCGATTGTAGTTAGCTCCCACAGTCCTCAGCTTATGTTTCAGTTCAGATATGCATGACCTTGTATTTAGTTATTCTGCTATCCAGATCATTTTAGTATATGTTTATGCTTGGTCTTGCATTCATTTTACATGTTCATGCATACATGCTTAGTACCTATAGGTATATCAGCTAGTCCCTATCTCACATACCAGTACATTCAAAGTACTGGCCGCATACTCTCTTTTGTGCTATGTTGTCCTATAACATACATTCAGACGCTCAGTTCATAAATCACACGTAGTCCGTTCCTGTGCCACTTAACTGCAGTATTTGTGAGTCTTCATAGTCAAGGACTAGCTACATTATCAATTAGTCATCCCAGTATTTTATTTCATGTTATTTCAATTGGTCAGAGTTAGTTGGGAACATGTCCAACAACTTATCATGTTTAGAGGCTTTTAGACAGTTAGTCAGATTAATATATTTTACAGTTGGTGTATTACAGACTTCACTGATATTTTTTTTATTTTCAGATGCTTTTAAATGACGTCTGCATAGTATTTTGTTATCTTCTTCCATGTATTTACAGTTTGTGCTAGATCATGGGTTAGCTTGGAATCACTTATGACTCTAGGCACTATGTTACGACTAGAGGGTAGTCGAGAGTCATGATAAACTTGATATTAGAGCACAAGGTTTAAAGTGCCCTAGGGTATTTGAAATTCATGTTAAGTAGAATCTTATTCATAAGTTTGAAACACGCTACACTTATAGATAGGAGGGTGCGAAATGTTTTTTTAGGAAAATCTCCCTTCTTTCAATATTCATGTTGTGCGTTAGAGTATAGGCTCTGTTAAATTTCTTCTAATTCATTCTCTACCCTGTATAAAAAATGCCTCCCATAAGGTCTAACAGAAGCAAAAATGGGGACCAGGCTACACCACCACCTTTTCCCAAAGACCCTATGAATGAGCAGGTTTCTCACGTCGAATTCAGGGCTGTTTTCACCATCTTCTCCTCTTTTTGCTCTTTTTTTCACATTTGAGCTTTCGGCACTTTGGCGCATCTGTGGAAGAAGCTTCATAACGCATCGTGGAGGTGTCTGAATCATGAACGGCTTGTAATGTTGGAAAGTAGACTCGCAAGGCTACGTTCTACGCGAAAACGATGCTCATCTTATCACCAGATCTACCCAGGTATCGTCTCAAAATCAGACTTATTGTTCTATTTCATCACTTTTTCTTGTTTTGTGCAGTCTCACAAAAACTCTTATATCTTGACTTAGGAATATCGAAATCAGGCTCCATTTTTTACGTTGGAAACAAGACTCATAGATCTACATATCACGTGGAAACCACAATCCGATTTCATCCAAATCTTCCCAGATATCGCTCCAAATATGACCTTCTAATCTTTATTTGCTAGTTACTTCAGCTTTGCGCAGCGTCACGAGAAATTCCATATATCGACATGGAAATATCGGAATCAGGTACTTTTTTTTTGCATCGGAAATTAGATTCTCAGAGATACATCTCTCGCGGAAACCACCATTAAATTGCATCCGAATCTTCCCATATATTGCTCCAAAAATAGCCTTCTAATCCTGGTTCGCTAGTTATTTCAGCTTTGCGCAGCGTCACGAGAAATTCCATATCTCTACGTGGAAATATCAGAATCAGGTGCCATTTTTTACATTGGAAAGTAGATTTGCATATCTACGTTACACGTGAGATCAGCATAAAACCTCAATATTTTCTTAGGTAAATTTTTGAAGTTACAGCCTAAATCTTGTGATACTCCTTTTTGGCTTTACAGACTTACCTTTTCCCAAAGACCCTCAGAATGAGCAGGTTTATCACGTCTGGTAGTTTTAAATTCTCTTAGAATAGGTCAGAAGGTGGTAATCATTCTCAGTTCCACCAGAAATCTTCAGCCCCATCCTCTGCTAGTGCTCCAGTGCCTAAGTTCCCATAAGGTTGTATTCATTCTACCATAAGGGAGGCCAAGGTGCAAGATTTCATCAATTTAAAGTAGGTAACATGAGTGTGAAGGAGTATTCGCTCAAGTTTTGTCAGTTTATGAGGTATGCTCCAACTATGGTGGCGGATTCTAGGGCCAGGATGAGTAAGTTCCTGTCTGGTATTTCAGAAGATATTGTCAAGGAGTGTATGATAGCTATGTTGATTAAAGAGATGATCTTTCTAGATTGATGATTCATGCCCAGCAGATTGAGGAGGATAAGCTCGAAGAAAGGGAAAGGGAGAATAAGAGGGCCAGAACTGGTAGTTTTAACTTCTCTCAGCAGAGGTCAGAAGGTGTTAATCATTCTCAATTCCACCAGAAATCTTCATCCCCAGCCCCATCCTCTGCCAGTGCCTAAGTTCCCACAAGGCTGTATTCATTCTACTATAAGGAAGGACAGGGTGCAAGATTTCATCAATTTAAAGCAGGTAACATGAGTGTGAAGGAGTATTCACTCAAGTTTTGTCAGTTTATGAGGTATACTCCAAATATGGTGGCGGATTCTAGGTCCAGGATGAATAAGTTCATATCTGGTGTTTCAGAAGATGTTGTCAAGGAGTGTAGGATAGTTATGTTGATTAAGGAGATGATCTTTCTAGATTGATGATTCATGCCCAGCAGATTGAGGAGGAGAAGCTCAAAGAAAGGGAAAGGGAGAATAAGAGGTCCAGAACTGGTAGTTTTAACTTCTCTCAGTAGAGGTTAGAAGGTGGTAATCATTCTCAGTTCCACTAGAAATCTTCAGCCCCAGCCCCATCCTCTGCCAGTGCTCCAGTGCCTAAGTTCCCACAAGGCTGTATTCTTATTCTAATGCATTCTCTACCCTGTATAAAAAATGCCTCCCATAAGGTCTAACAGAAGCAAAAATGGGGACCAGGCTGCACCACCACCTTTTCCCAAAGACCCTCTGAATGAGCAGGTTTCTCACGTCGAATTCAGGGCTGCTTTCACTGCCTCAGCCCAATCTATGTCTGCCTAGAATAATCAAAAGGCCTTTGCCTAATCCAACCCTATAGTGAGCATAGCAGCAGCTAGAATCTGGGATTTCACTCGAATGAATCCTCTAGTGTTCTTTGGATCCAAGTTTGAGAAAGATCCACAAAAGTTTTTAGATTGTGTACAAAAAGTGGTTGACATCATATGTGTTACTTTGAGTGAGAGTGCTGACTTGGTTTTCTACCAATTGCAAGAGGTAGCCCATACTTGGTTTAAGTAGTGTAAAGAGGACAGGGGCATTGAAGTAGGGCCTATAGTGTGGGATAAGTTTTCTACTGCTTTCTTAGATAGGTTCTTCGCACTCAAGTTGAGGGAGGCCAAGGTGCAAGATTTTATCAATTTGAAGAAGGTAACATGAGTGTGAAGCAGTATTCGCTCAAGTTTTGTCAGTTTATGAGGTATGCTCCGAATATGGTGGCGGATTCTAGGGCCAGGATGAGTAAGTTCGTATTTGGTGTTTCAGAAGATGTTGTCAAGGAGTGTAGGATAGCTATGTTGATTAAGGAGATGATCTTTCTAGATTGATGATTCATGCCCAGCAGATTGAGGAGGAGAAGCTCGAATAAAGGGAAAGGGAGAATAAGAGGGCCAGAACTAGTGGTTTTAACTTCTCTCAGCAGAGGTCAGAAGGTGGTAATCATTCTCAGTTCCACCAGAAATCTTCAGCCCCATCCTCTGCCAGTGCTCCAGTGCTCCAGTGCCTAAGTTCCCACAAGGCAATCGAGATAGAGCACCAAGCTCTAAGTCCCAGGGTAGTGTAAATAGTGGCTACATCAACCCAGTCTGTAAGAGGTGTGGTAAGAACCACAAGGTGAATGATTGGCAGGCAGTAATCTGTGTTTTGTATTTAAATTAATTAATTAACGTGGTTGGTTTTTTTATAAATTAATTAATTAATTTAAATACAAAACCGACCACTTGTGGTCGATTTTTTTTGAAAGTTTATTTTTGTTTAAAAAATCTTTTTTTGAAAAAAATAATAATGAATTTTAAATATATATATATTTAAAAAAAACGACCACACATGGTCGATTTTAAAAAAGCTACCACGCTTTTTCCGACCACGCGTTGTGGTCGGTTTTTTGATCGCAAATGTAGGAAAACCGACCACACGTGGTCGATTTTTCTGTTTTTTTAGTAGTGTTGGTAGGGAATGCTCTACTCCTCATAGTGGGACTTTCAATGCGAATCCGAATTAGCCGAACTCCAATGTAGGTACCGGCCATCGGATGATGGGACTTTCGGTGCGTATCCGAATTAGTCGAACTTTAATATGGATACCGAACATCGGATGAAAAAAAAAAAAGTGGGGTTACCATGACTGATCATTTCAAAATCTTAGTATAAGTAAAACTCCAATTAGTTGGTAAAACATTCATGTTTTTACATGATTGTATTAAAATATACAATTTATAACAGAGTGATATATGAAGAAAAAAATTAGTAGACTATTCAAGATGACATCTCTTTCGTGCATTAATCATCGGTTAATGATGAATGGTGTCCTTGGCTTCAATTAGTTCCACTTAATTATGACAAAGTTATGATTTCATTGACTTAATTCGCAAATAGGAGTGACAGAGGTTGAAGGATCAGTTTTACAAGTTGGTTAACATTATTATTAGCATACTCGTTGCTTTATCTCGATCGAACATTATTGACCTATTAACATGGATTGCAAAAACGAAAGCACATGATAAGTTAACAACTTTTGCTTTATAAATGAATGTCATGCAAACACATACAGAACTTTATATGTTTATAATAGGGATATTGAGTGTTTAAATCTCATTGGGGTCGTTTGGTGTGAGGCATTAAAATATATAGTTCCAGAATAAAATAATAGTTTCGGGATAAATTTTTTGATGCTACGTTTGGTTGCTACACTCGGGATAACTTATTCCGGGATTAACAAATAGTACCGAGATAAGTTATCCCACCTAAGGGGTGGTATAAATAATCCCACCATATTTTAACTTGGGATAAAGTCATAAAATGACAAAATTACCCTCCAAATCCTTTAATTATCACTTTTCATATATGTGTGTATATGTGTAATGTGTGTGTGTGCGCGTATGTGTGTGTATATATTACTTTACTACTATATATAAGAGAGAATGTGGAATTTTGATAGTCTTTACATTAAATTTTTTTGATAATTTTATCCCTAATTTAAATTTTAATTACTCTACAAATTTTTGCTCATTTTGGTAAGTTTGAACAATTATATAGACTTAACTATTTATACAATCAAATTATCTAGTTGAATCTACGCACCTAATCCGCACCCCCCTTACAAATGGTATCAAAGCACAGTTATTTAAAAAATACAGAAGTAATATATATGTTTGGATTTAGAGTTTATGAAAAAATTACAATAATCAATCAATTAATTAATTAATTATGAGAAGACCATTTAAAAACAGAGAAGCTTTTAGAAAAATTAAAGAATCTTTAATTAGTAATTATTCAGAATATATAAGACTAAATAAAACAAAAGAAAACCCACAAAGATTAGCTTACCTAATTACCTTAATATCTAGTATTGAAGCAAAATTAATAATCCATTTAAAATCTAGAAGAATGAGACATATACCATCTAATTATGATAAAATTAGATTTAGATATCCACCAAAATACTATAAATACTGTTTGGATGAATAAAATACAAAAATACAAAGAACTAAAACAGACTATAACTGAAAAACGTAAAGAATTAAAAATAAGAACAAAAAGATTAAATTATAATATATTTGCCGGAGTTAGTAAAAACTCAATAAATGAACAAAAAGATGAAATATCAAATTTAGAATCACAAATAGATAGTTTAGAATATATATATCAACATGAACTATTTACAATAAAATGAACAAAGAAGAATTTATAATAGACGAAAAAATATATGAAAATCACGAAGGATTAAAAATAAGAATAGTATTTTCTAATTTAGGAAGAAGATATAAGAAAATAGGCGAACATTTATATTTAATGTTAGAAAAAGAAGAATTAAAATTAGAAGATAAATTGACAGCTATGGTTAGAATAGAAAGAGAAAACGAAGAAATAGATAGAAAAAAGGAAATAGAAAAAATAAAACAACAAACTACAGAAGAAATACGAAAAATAGAAGAAACTAAAAATAGTAGGATTGCTGAATTAGAAAAAGAATTACAAATGTTAAAAGATCTGTATGAAAAAGGACAGAAAGAAAAAGAAGAAAAAGATAAAGAACAAAAATTATTAAGCGAGATAAATCAATTTAAAGAAAAATTAGAAATAGACAATAAAGAAATAAAAAACAAGGAATTAGAAATAAATAATATAGATGTTGAAGAGACAGACAATTATGATTCAGAAGATAGTGAAACATATACAGAAATATTAACAAATACAAAAAATTTAGAAATCAATGAAAAACAAGAAGCAATTAATGAAGAAAATTTAGAAAACATCAACACAGAAATAAATACTCTTGATAAAAAAGAAGATCAAAATATAATACCCAGTACATCAGAAATAAGGAAACCTACATATTATAAAAATAAGTTTAAAAGATATAATCTAAAGAATGAATATGACAAATGGACACCAAAACGAATAGTTAATAAAAATTATAACTTTCTAGACTTAGATTGTGTAATAGATACAGAAAAAACAATACAATTATGGATAGGATATATGACAAAACAATTATTAGATAATAATATAAGTGTAACAGATGCACAAGAATATATAGAAAGAACACTAATAGGAACAGTAAAATTATGGTTTTTAAATCTAACTGAAAATAGTAAAAAAATATTAAGAACTGACAAACCCACAGAAGGAATAATGAAATTAACACCTATAGAATTATTAAAAAAATATGAAACAGCTATAAAAGACGAATTTAGTAGCATGACAACAACAGAAGAAGAACAAAATGAAGAGAAAGACATAAATAGGAATTTAATGTTAAAATTAGCAATATGTAATATGTGTTACATAGATGAATATACTTGCGCATTTAAAGAATATTATTATAAAGGAGCATATAATATAGAAGAAAGTAAAGAAATAAGAAAATTATATTTTAATAAATTACCTGAACCATTTAGTTCAAAAATAATAAAAAGTTGGGATGAAACAAAAATAGTAGATACTTTAGGAGCAAGAATAAAATTTTTACAACAATGGTATAGAAACTTATGTGAAAAATACAGAGAAGAAATAAAAATGGAAAAAACATTAATAAAAAATTTAGCATGTTGCAAAGATAAAATAGCACCTCAATTTGGATGCGAAGAAAGATATTATAAGAAAAGAAAAAGGCATAAGAAATATAAGAAATACAAAAGATCAAAATATAAATACAAAAAACCAAGAAAAAGATATTATGTAAAAAATTATAAAAACAAGAGACCATATAGAAAGAAAAAATCTATAAAAGAATGTACTTGTTATAATTGTGGAAAGTTAGGACACTTAGCTAGAGATTGTAAATTACCTAAAACCCCAAAAAATAAACAAATATCAGAAATAAAAATAGAAAATACAGAATATATGCAAATAGATTATATAGATTACGAATTAGAAAGCGAAGACAGTATATATGAAATTTCAGAGAATGAAACAGATAATGAAATAGATAGTGAATTAGATGAATTAAATGACTAAAGAAGATATAAAAATATTAACAAAAGAAGAATATTTAAATGAAGAAGGAACAGATCAAAAAATAATATTTGATAACAATGTATTCGATGAAATAAAAGGAAAAGAGTTAGATTTAAGTGTAGAAAAAATATTTAAAATACCAACAATAAAAAATATATTTACTAGAAAAAAGGAAGAATATTATGTAGTAAGTCAAAAAGAGCACGTAATAGACTGTAGATATGCAAAAGGTAAAGCCAGTATACCACTAGTAACAAAAAGAATAATTAATAAAGAAATAAACGATATAAAAAGTAGAGACCCAATAAAATATGTACACCTTGGAGGTACAGAAATATTAATAAAAGCATGTTTTAGAGAAGGAATAGATACACCAATAGAATTATATTTAGCAGATGATAGAATTATAAAACCTATAGAAAAAAGCATAATAACTGCCATAAAAGGAAATTTAATATACCAAAAATTTAAATTCATAATAAGTGTGAACTATTCAGTAGCAGTAATGGATAGAATATAGATAAATCACTAGTATTATATTGGAAGATATCAGGAATAGAATTAACTCCAGGAAGTAAAATATTTACAGCAAGATGCAAAAATTTATATGTATTAACAACAAAACATAAAATAACGGGAAAAAATAAGATTAATAAGATACAAATAGATAGCCCATTTGAACAATTTATAAAAACGATAGACTATAATGATTATAGCTATAAAGACATAGATGTAGAAGAAAATCTAGAAATAATAAATGATAGAATAAGTACAACAAAAAGAACAGCTTATGATAAACCGGAATCATCAAGCTCATCAAAAAGAATAAGTTATGAAACAAGTTCAATGGATAATTCAAACCATTATTACATAACAGGAAAGGTAAATGAAAAAGAATATTTAATACTATTAAATACAGGACAAGAAGAAAATTATATAGCAAAATATCAAGTAAAAAATGAGGAAATAAAAACCGACAATAATATATGCCCAGATCTACCAAGAAGCTTAATAAATACTAAAAATATAGCAGAAAAAGAAATAATAATGGGAATAAGAAAAATAAAAATAGAATTTGAAGTAAAAGAAGGAATGCAAAAAACAGACATAATATTAGGAATAAAATGGCTAGAACAAGTAAAACCATATAATATAGAACATACACAATTAACTATAACATATAACAGAGAGAAATTATTCTTAAGAAGAGCATTAACATAAAATGAAAATATATGTATTAATGAAGATAGTAGTAGAAGGATATTACAGTAGATATTATACGCCTATGATAGATACAGGAGCAGAAGCTAATTTATGTAGATATAATTGTTTACCAGAAAGTAAATGGGATAAATTGAAAACACCAATAATAGTTAAAGGATTTAATAATGAAGGAAGCTTAATTACTTATAAAGCTAAGAATGTAAAAACACAAGTATGGGATAAAATATTAACAATAGAAGAAATTTATAATTATGAACTAACATCAAAAGATATACTTTTAGGAATGCCGTTTCTAGATAAATTATACTCACATATAATAACTAGAACAGACTGGTGGTTTACAACACCATGTAAACAAAAAGTAAGAGCAAAAAGAGTTAATAATAAAATAAGAAAGAAAACTGATTGGATAAAAGGAAGTGAAAAAATTACACAAAAGTTAGAAAATATAAAAAATACTGAAGATACAATAGAATTAGTTGTATTTTCGATAAATAAAACAGAAATAACTATATTTTCAATAAATAAGATAGAAATAATTAAGAAAAAATTAGAACAATTATATAGTGAAGATCCATTAAAAGGATGGGAAAAACATAAAACTACTATAAAAATTGAATTAATAGATAAAAATAGCATAATAACCCAGAAACCATTAACATATAATTTTGATGATTTAAAAGAATTTAAAATGCATATAGATGAATTATTAGAAAAACAATATATACAAAAAAGTAATAGCAAACATAATAGCCCAGCATTTATAGTAAATAAACATAGTGAACAAAAAAGAGGAAAAAGTAGAATGGTTATTGATTATAGAAATTTAAATGCAAAAACAATAACTTATAATTACCCAATACCGAATAAGATATAAAAAATAAGACAAATACAAGGATATAATTATTTTAGTAAATTTGATTGCAAATCAGGATTTTACCATCTAAAGTTAGAAGAAGAATCTAAGGAATTAACCGCATTTACGGTACCACAAGGATTTTATCAATGGAATGTACTACCATTTGGATATAAAAATGCACCAGGTAGATATCAACATTTTATGGATAGTTATTTTAAACAACTACCTAATTGTATAGTATATATAGACGATATACTATTATATACAAAGACCAAAGAAGAACATTTAAAATTATTAGAACAATTTACGGATATAATAGAAAATTCGGGAATAAGTTTAAGTAAAAAGAAAGCAGAAATTATGAAAAATCAAATAGAATTTTTAGGAATACAAATAGATAAAAGTGGAGTAAAAATGCAACAACATATAGTACAAAAAATAATAAATTCGAAAGAAGAATTAGATACGAAAAAGAAATTACAATCATTTTTAGGATTAGTAAACCAAGTAAGAGAGTATATTCCAAAATTAGCAGAAAACTTAAAACCACTACAGAAAAAATTAAAAAAGGATATTGAATATAACTATAATGAAGAAGATAAAAAACAAGTTCAAAAAATAAAAATACTTTGTAAAGAATTACCAAAATTACAATTTCCAGATGAAAATAGAAAATTTATATATATAGTAGAAGCAGATGCCAGTGAATATAGTTACGGAGGAGTACTCAAATATAAATATGAAGCAGAAAAAATAGAACACCATTGTAGATATTACTCAGGAACGTTCAACGAGACAGAAATAAAATGGGAAATAAATAGAAAAGAATTATGTTCATTATATAAATGTTTGTTAGCATTTGAGCCATATATTGTATATAACAAATTTATTGTGCGAACAGATAATACACAAGTACGCTGGTGGCTAACAAAGAAAATACAAAATTCAGTTACAACAAAAGAAATTCGGAGACTAGTATTAAATATATTAAATTTTACATTTACAATAGAAGTAATCAGTACTAACAAAAATGTTATTTCAGATTACATATCAAGACAAAGCTACACAGACTGATATTATAGAAGAAGATACTCTAGAAAAGATACTCAACACCCTAACTACGCTTTCAATAAAAGTGGACAGTATGGGTAATGAGATAGAAAAGCTAAAGACTAATGAAGGTAAACTGAAGTCTATAGCTACAAATCAGCTAACTCAGCAGTGTGCAGAGCTATGTCGATCGGAAGACATTAAAATTCCAGAGCTAGAAGGAGACGTTGGGATACTCCATAAAACCCATAACGTTTATCTATCTACTTCCGCAGGTACAAGCAAAGGAGCTAGTCTACCAAGATACCAGAACATGAATATGAATAAAATATTTGAAAAACCATATACCCCAAATACACCAAAAGATCCCATGTTTATACCCTCACAAATTACCACATACCGAGATAGTCTGAACCAAGATAAAAAAGTTTATAACTACACATCCCAAAAATACATAGAAAATATCTACAATATACAAACCTTTTTAAATAGCAACCCCAAAGCTACAAATGTCCAAGAACCAGATACAAACTATATAACCCAGAGATTGACCGGATATAATAAACTAATTGCCTTACCTAAAACCAAACCAAATATAGTTAAAACTTGCTACGAATATGGACTACTTAGTACTGTATATACCACGGACGGAACTGAGATATCCACTATACCAGAAATATATGAAGCATTTATCATTTTTAAAAGAATAACCAAAGGTACCTTGTTCTTTATAAAAATTTACGCGGCACCGGCAGAGATATTATTTGATGAAGTTAAAAAACCTATACAAGTTGTAAAGATAGGAATGACACGAGATATGATTATACCACAAGATATTATTTCACAACCAGAGATACCCAGAATCGAGATACCAAAATTTTATGCAAACAAAAGGATTATCGGATTATCTACAATTTTACAAGAACTAGCAAATACATATTGCAAACAAAATCCCATATGGAACTACTATTCAAGAGATCATGTATTAATATATTCGAATTCAAAAGAGTTACGAGAAACAGATATGGAAACTATTAGGCAATGGATTATCACGTTGCTTAAACCAGAAACAGAACCTATTGCCAGAGCTATCAGGGAAAAATTTATTTCGGAAGAATTATTGACCAGATACTGCAAAACTATTGGACACAAATATCCAGATCACAGATGTTCAAAATGTAATGAAGGAGATAATGACGTCCCAGCAGTGCAGTTAGAATAAGAAGATAAGGACGACAGCTGGAAAGATAAGACCAGAGCAATAATAGAGATACAACAGATATGACAAAATAGACAGAAGACTTATTTGTACAAAGTTGTTACGTAAAAGTTAACATTAGTTAGTAGCATTTATTGAGAAGTTAATGTAAAGTAGGAAAATTCAAAGTCTTATAGGTTAGGTGAAAAGAAAGACTTTTAAGTTTTTTAGCTTTTTAGTTTTTTAATATTTTATTGAATACGGATGTAAAAACTTTTGTACATTTTTCATTCTATAAATAGAGAAAGCAGAAGGCATTGCAAAGCAAGCCTTCATGCGTTAAAGCAAACATTCTCTCAAAGTCTACAATAAATATTTTGCTTAGTTATTAAAAAACAGGTATATATCAATGGAAAAATCTATGGAGGAACAAAGCACAGAAATATCAAACCTACCAGAACAGGTATATTTATTTATGATTATGAATAGCTAAATTCATAATTCCCAACAATCATGATATGATAAAATAAATTCATGTTAGTTACTTTATAGTAGAATTATTCGAGGAATAATATGTTAAGAAGTTTATTAGCAAAGTGGAAACGGAGAAAGATCCCTAAGAACTATGACATCCTAAAGGTGAAACCAATAAGGCAAGAAGCCGTGGTGGGGAGTAACCAGAGTAGAGGCGCTGTTTAAGGGAAAAGTATCCAGATTACCATGCTAATAGTGACCGAAGAACATGTTATTTAAGAATAATCTAGTATATAGTAATCTAAGATGACTATATTTTGTTATGTATATGGTTGAAGGGAATATTTGGAAAAAAGCAATTTTATGAAAATGAATAATTATTTATCTGATGTGATGGTAGATAAATTTAAAATACTTATTTTATATGCACTTAAAGATATAACTGTAGTAGATATAAGAAAAATCATATTAGAAAAAGCATTTGGTAAATATTACATGACTAGAGTAAATTATATACCACACATACCTAACTACTCTTACAAATACTTAGCATGATAAATTACATAGAATTTTTAGAAAAAGATATGAGAAACATACAACTACTAGAAAAACAGATGAAAAATATAGACAAATACATGGAAAATAAAGATATAAAATATCAATTTTAGAAAATAGACCATTTAGACTACCTTAAAGTTTTAATCTTATATATACTTAAAGACATAGAAATTAAAGATATTAAGAAAATAATATTAGAAGAAGTAATAAACTACGAAATTGAAACAATAAATGCGTTGGAACAGATATACGAAGACATTTACCCAGAAGGATATTATTCAGATCAAGACTGTGGATGTTAGAATATATAAAGAAAATTAGAGAAAGGCAAAATTGGATATATGAAGAAGTTAATTACAGAAATCAACTTGAAATAGAGAAAAAACAACTAGAAGAAAAATTACTTAAAATAAATTTAACCTTAGAAAAGGAAAATACAAGTAATAATTTATTTAATACATACGAAAAATTATTTAATACAGATGGAAAATTAGTTATACATGAACAACAAATACTAATTAGTCAAATAAAAAATATAAACCTACGCATTGAATATAGCAAAGTTAGAATAAAATACTACACAGAAATTGCTAAAATTTCAATAGGATAAAATAAATTAATGGATACATCTTACGAAAAGAATAAATCATTAAAAGAAATAGAAACTCAACTATATAGTTTATACCTAGAATACAAAAGATTACATATTACTAACGAGGATCCTAAAACACTAGATAATTTAATCACGATAATATCTAATTTAGAATATGAATTAATAAAACATCTTAAATCAAGAAGATAAAAATGAAAATTATTCCAATCAATAATAATCATAATAAAAATAAATACATACGTATTTATTATCTAGTTGAATCTACGCACCTAATCCGCACCCCCCTTACAAATGGTATCAAAGCACAGTTATTTAAAAAATACAGAAGTAGCATATATGTTTGTATTTAGAGTTTATGGAAAAATTACAATAATCAATCAATTAATTAATTAATTATGAGAAGACCATTTAAAAACAGAGAAGCTTTTAGAAAAATTAAAGAATCTTTAATTAGTAATTATTCAGAATATATAAGACTAAATAAAACAAAAGAAAACCCACAAAGATTAGCTTACCTAATTACCTTAATATCTAGTATTGAAGCAAAATTAATAATCCATTTAAAATCTAGAAGAATGAGACATGTACCATCTAATTATGATAAAATTAGATTTAGATATCCACCAAAATACTATAAATACTGTTTGGATGAATAAAATACAAAAATACAAAGAACTAAAACAGACTATATCTGAAAAACGTAAAGAATTAAAAATAAGAACAAAAAGGTTAAATTATAATATATTTGCCGGAGTTAGTAAAAACTCAATAAATGCACAAAAAGATGAAATATCAAATTTAGAATCACAAATAGATAGTTTAGAATATATATATCAACATGAACTATTTACAATAAAATGAACAAAGAAGAATTTATAATAGACGAAAAAATATATGAAAATCACGAAGGATTAAAAATAAGAATAGTATTTTCTAATTTAGGAAGAAGATATAAGAAAATAGGCGAACATTTATATTTAATGTTAGAAAAAGAAGAATTAAAATTAGAAGATAAATTGACAGCTATGGTTAGAATAGAAAGAGAAAACGAAGAAATAGATAGAAAAAAGGAAATAGAAAAAATAAAACAACAAACTACAGAAGAAATACGAAAAATAGAAGAAACTAAAAATAGTAGGATTGCTGAATTAGAAAAAGAATTACAAATGTTAAAAGATCTGTATGAAAAAAGACAGAAAGAAAAAGAAGAAAAAGATAAGGAACAAAAATTATTAAACGAGATAAATCAATTTAAAGAAAAATTAGAAATAGACAATAAAGAAATAAAAAATAAGGAATTAGAAATAAATAATATAGATGTTGAAGAAACAGACAATTATGATTCAGAAGATAGTGAAACATATACAGAAATATTAACAAATACAAAAAATTTAGAAATCAATGAAAAACAAGAAGCAATTAATGAAGAAAATTTAGAAAACATCAACACAGAAATAAATACTCTTGATAAAAAAGAAGATCAAAATATAATATCCAGTACATCAGAAATAAGGAAACCTACATATTATAAAAATAAGTTTAAAAGATATAATCTAAAGAATGAATATGACAAATGGACACCAAAACGAATAGTTAATAAAAATTATAACTTTCTAGACTTAGATTGTGTAATAGATACAGAAAAAACAATACAATTATGGATAGGATATATGACAAAACAATTATTAGATAATAATATAAGTGTAACAGATGCACCAGAATAAATAGAAAGAACACTAATAGGAACAGTAAAATTATGGTTTTTAAATCTAACTGAAAATAGTAAAAAAATATTAAGAACTGACAAACCCACAGAAGGAATAATGAAATTAACACCTATAGAATTATTAAAAAAATATGAAACAGCTATAAAAGACGAATTTAGTAGCATGACAACAACAGAAGAAGAACAAAATGAAGAGAAAGACATAAATAGGAATTTAATGTTAAAATTAGCAATATGTAATATGTGTTACATAGATGAATATACTTGCGCATTTAAAGAATATTATTATAAAGGAGCATATAATATAGAAGAAAGTAAAGAAATAAGAAAATTATATTTTAATAAATTACCTGAACCATTTAGTTCAAAAATAATAAAAAGTTGGGATGAAACAAAAATAGTAGATACTTTAGGAGCAAGAATAAAATTTTTACAACAATGGTATAGAAACTTATGTGAAAAATACAGAGAAGAAATAAAAATGGAAAAAACATTAATAAAAAATTTAGCATGTTGCAAAGATAAAATAGCACCTCAATTTGGATGCGAAGAAAGATATTATAAGAAAAGAAAAAGGCATAAGAAATATAAGAAATACAAAAGATCAAAATATAAATACAAAAAACCAAGAAAAAGATATTATGTAAAAAATTATAAAAACAAGAGACCATATAGAAAGAAAAAATCTATAAAAGAATGTACTTGTTATAATTGTGGAAAGTTAGGACACTTAGCTAGAGATTGTAAATTACCTAAAAACCCAAAAAATAAACAAATATCAGAAATAAAAATAGAAAATACAGAATATATGCAAATAGATTATATAGATTACGAATTAGAAAGCGAAGACAGTATATATGAAATTTCAGAGAATGAAACAGATAATGAAATAGATAGTGAATTAGATGAATTAAATGACTAAAGAAGATATAAAAATATTAACAAAAGAAGAATATTTAAATGAAGAAGGAACAGATCAAAAAATAATATTTGATAACAATGTATTCGATGAAATAAAAGGAAAAGAGTTAGACTTAAGTGTAGAAAAAATATTTAAAAACAATAAAAAATATATTTACTAGAAAAAAGGAAGAATATTATGTAGTAAGTCAAAAAGAGCACGTAATAGACTGTAGATATGCAAAAGGTAAAGCCAGTATACCACTAGTAACAAAAAGAATAATTAATAAAGAAATAAACGATATAAAAAGTAGAGACCCAATAAAATATGTACACCTTGGAGGAACAGAAATATTAATAAAAGCATGTTTTAGAGAAGGAATAGATACACCAATAGAATTATATTTAGCAGATGATAACATTATAAAACCTATAGAAAAAAGCATAATAACTGCCATAAAAGGAAATTTAATATACCAAAAATTTAAATTCATAATAAGTGCGAACTATTCAGTAGCAGTAACGGATAGAAATATAGATAAATCACTAGTATTATATTGGAAGATATCAGGAATAGAATTAACTCCAGGAAGTAAAATATTTACAGCAAGATGCAAAAATTTATATGTATTAACAACAAAACATAAAATAACGGGAAAAAATAAGATTAATAAGATTCAAATAGATAGCCCATTTGAACAATTTGTAAAAACGATAGACTATAATGATTATAGCTATAAAGACATAGATGTAGAAGAAAATCTAGAAATAATAAATGATAGAATAAGTACAACAAAAAGAACAGCTTATGATAAACCGGAATCATCAAGCTCATCAAAAAGAATAAGTTATGAAACAAGTTCAATGGATAATTCAAACCATTATTACATAACAGGAAAGGTAAATGAAAAAGAATATTTAATACTATTAAATACAGGACAAGAAGAAAATTATATAGCAAAATATCTAGTAAAAAATGAGGAAATAAAAACCGACAATAATATATGCCCAGATCTACCAAGAAGCTTAATAAATACTAAAAATATAGCAGAAAAAGAAATAATAATGGGAATAAGAAAAATAAAAATAGAATTTGAAGTAAAAGAAGAAATGCAAAAAACAGACATAATATTAGGAATAAAATGGCTAGAACAAGTAAAACCATATAATATAGAACATACACAATTAACTATAACATATAACAGAGAGAAATTATTCTTAAGAAGAGCATTAACATAAAATGAAAATATATGTATTAATGAAGATAGTAGTAGAAGGATATTACAGTAGATATTATACGCCTATGATAGATACAGGAGCAGAAGCTAATTTATGTAGATATAATTGTTTATCAGAAAGTAAATGGGATAAATTGAAAACACCAATAATAGTTAAAGGATTTAATAATGAAGGAAGCTTAATTACTTATAAAGCTAAGAATGTAAAAACACAAGTATGGGATAAAATATTAACAATAGAAGAAATTTATAATTATGATCTAACATCAAAAGATATACTTTTAGGAATGCCGTTTCTAGATAAATTATACCCACATATAATAACTAGAACAGACTGGTGGTTTACAACACCATGTAAACAAAAAGTAAGAGCAAAAAGAGTTAATAATGAAATAAGAAAGAAAACTGATTGGATAAAAGGAAGTGAAAAAATTACACAAAAGTTATAAAATATAAAAAATACTGAAGATACAATAGAATTAGTTGTATTTTCGATAAATAAAACAGAAATAACTATATTTTCAATAAATAAGATAGAAATAATTAAGAAAAAATTAGAACAATTATATAGTGAAGATCCATTAAAAGGATGGGAAAAACATAAAACTACTATAAAAATTGAATTAATAGATAAAAATAGCATAATAACCCAGAAACCATTAACATATAATTTTGATGATTTAAAAGAATTTAAAATGCATATAGATGAATTATTAGAAAAACAATATATACAAAAAAGTAATAGCAAACATAATAGCCCAGCATTTATAGTAAATAAACATAGTGAACAAAAAAAGAGGAAAAAGTAGAATGGTTATTGATTATAGAAATTTAAATGCAAAAACAATAACTTATAATTACCCAATACCGAATAAGATATTAAAAATAAGACAAATACAAGGATATAATTATTTTAGTAAATTTGATTGCAAATCAGGATTTTACCATCTAAAATTAGAAGAAGAATCTAAGGAATTAACCGCATTTACGGTACCACAAGGATTTTATGAATGGAATGTACTACCATTTGGATATAAAAATGCACCAGGTAGATATCAACATTTTATGGATAGTTATTTTAAACAACTACCTAATTGTATAGTATATATAGACGATATACTATTATATACAAAGACCAAAAAAGAACATTTAAAATTATTAGAACAATTTACGGATATAATAGAAAATTCGGGAATAAGTTTAAGTAAAAAGAAAGCTGAAATTATGAAAAATCAAATAGAATTTTTAGGAATACAAATAGATAAAAGTGGAGTAAAAATGCAACAACATATAGTACAAAAAATAATAAATTCGAAAGAAGAATTAGATACGAAAAAGAAATTACAATCATTTTTAGGATTAGTAAACCAAGTAAGAGAATATATTCCAAAATTAGCAGAAAACTTAAAACCACTACAGAAAAAATTAAAAAAGGATATAGAATATAACTATAATGAAGAAGATAAAAAACAAGTTCAAAAAATAAAAATACTTTGTAAAGAATTACCAAAATTACAATTTCCAGATGAAAATAGAAAATTTATATATATAGTAGAAGCAGATGCCAGTGAATATAGTTACGGAGGAGTACTCAAATATAAATATGATGCAGAAAAAATAGAACACCATTGTAGATATTACTCAGGCACATTCAACGAGACAGAAATAAAATGGGAAATAAATAGAAAAGAATTATGTTCATTATATAAATGTTTGTTAGCATTTGAGCCATATATTGTATATAACAAATTTATTGTGCGAACAGATAATACACAAGTACGCTGGTGGCTAACAAAGAAAATACAAAATTCAGTTACAACAAAAGAAATTCGGAGACTAGTATTGAATATATTAAATTTTACATTTACAATTGAAGTAATCAGTACTAACAAAAATGTTATTGCAGATTACATATCAAGACAAAGCTACACAGACTGATATTATAGAAGAAGATACTCTAGAAAAGATACTCAACACCCTAACTACGCTTTCAATAAAAGTGGACAGTATGGGTAATGAGATAGAAAAGCTAAAGACTAATGAAGGTAAACTGAAGTTTATAGCTACAAATCAGCTAACTCAGCAGTGTGCAGAGCTATGTCGATCGGAAGACATTAAAATTCCAGAGCTAGAAGGAGACGTTGGGATACTCCATAAAACCCATAACGTTTATCTATCTACTTCCGCAGGTACAAGCAAAGGAGTTAGTCGACCAAGATACCAGAACATGAATATGAATAAAATATTTGAAAAACCATATACCCCAAATACACCAAAAGATCCCATGTTTATACCCCCACAAATTACCACATACCGAGATAGTCTGAACCAAGATAAAAAAGTTTATAACTACACATCCCAAAAATACATAGAAAATATCTACAATATACAAACCTTTTTAAATAGCAACCCCAAAGCTACAAATGTCCAAGAACCAGATACAAACTATATAACCCAGAGATTGACCGGATATAATAAACTAATTGCCTTACCTAAAACCAAACCAAATATAGTTAAAACTTGCTACGAATATGGACTACTTAGTACTGTATATACCACGGACGGAACTGAGATATCCACTATACCAGAAACATATGAAGCATTTATCATTTTTAAAAGAATAACCAAAGGTACCTTGTTCTTTATAAAAATTTACGCGGCACCGGCAGAGATATTATTTGATGAAGTTAAAAAACCTATACAAGTTGTAAAGATAGGAATGACACGAGATATGATTATACCACAAGATATTATTTCACAACCAGAGATACCCAGAATCGAGATACCAAAATTTTATGCAAACAAGAGGATTATCGGATTATCTACAATTTTACAAGAGCTAGCAAATACATATTGCAAACAAAATCCCATATGGAACTACTATTCAAGAGATCATGTATTAATATATTCGAATTCAAAAGAGTTACGAGAAACAGATATGGAAACTATTAGGCAATGGATTATCACGTTGCTTAAACCAGAGACAGAACCTATCGCCAGAGCTATTAAAGAAAAATTTATTTAGGAAGAATTATTGACCAGATACTGCAAAACTATTGGACACAAATATCCAGATCACAGATGTTCAAAATGTAATGGAGGAGATAATGACGTCCCAGCAGTGCAGTTAGAATAAGAAGATAAGGACGACAGCTGGAAAGATAAGACCAGAGCAATAATGGAGATACAGCAGATATGACAAAATAGACAGAAGACTTATTTGTACAAAGTTGTTACGTAAAAGTTAACATTAGTTAGTAACATTAGTTAGTAGCATTTATTGAGAAGTTAATGTAAAGTAGGAAAATTCAAAGTCTTATAGGTTAGGTGAAAAGAAAGACTTTTAAGTTTTTTAGCTTTTTAGTTTTTTAATATTTTATTGAATACGGATGTAAAAACTTTTGTACATTTTTCATTCTATAAATAGAGAAAGCAGAAGGCATTGCAAAGCAAGCCTTCATGCGTTGAAGCAAACATTCTCTCAAAGTCCACAATAAATATTTTTTGCTTAGTTAATTAAAAAACAGGTATATATCAATGGAAAAATCTATGGAGGAACAAAGCACAGAAATATCAAACCTACCAGAACAGGTATATTTATTTATGATTATGAATAGCTAAATTCATAATTCCCAACAATCATGATATGATAAAATAAATTCATGTTAGTTACTTTATAGTAGAATTATTCGAGGAATAATATGTTAAGAAGTTTATTAGCAAAGTGGAAACGGAGAAAGATCCCTAAGAACTATGCCATCCTAAAGGTGAAACCAATAAGGCAAGAAGCCGTGGTGGGGAGTAACCAGAGTAGAGGCGCTGTTTAAGGGAAAAGTATCCAGATTACCATGCTAATAGTGACCGAAGAACATGTTATTTAAGAATAATCTAGTATATAGTAATCTAAGATGACTATATTTTGTTATGTATATGGTTGAAGGGAATATTTTGAAAAAAGCAATTTTATGAAAATAAATAATTATTTATCTGATGTGATGGTAGATAAATTTAAAATACTTATTTTATATGCACTTAAAGATATAACTGTAGTAGATATAAGAAAAATCATATTAGAAAAAGCATTTGGTAAATATTACATGACTAGAGTAAATTATATACCACACATACCTAACTACTCTTACAAATACTTAGCATGATAAATTACATAGAATTTTTAGAAAAAGATATGAGAAACATACAACTACTAGAAAAACAGATGAAAAATATAGACAAATACATGGAAAATAAAGATATAAAATATCAATTTTAGAAAATAGACCATTTAGACTACCTTAAAGTTTTAATCTTATATATACTTAAAGACATAGAAATTAAAGATATTAAGAAAATAATATTAGAAGAAGTAATAAACTACGAAATTGAAACAATAAATGCGTTGGAACAGATATACGAAGACATTTACCCAGAAGGATATTATTCAGATCAAGACTGTGGATGTTAGAATATATAAAGAAAATTAGAGAAAGGCAAAATTGGATATATGAAGAAGTTAATTACAGAAATCAACTTGAAATAGAGAAAAAACAACTAGAAGAAAAATTACTTAAAATAAATTTAACCTTAGAAAAGGAAAATACAAGTAATAATTTATTTAATACATACGAAAAATTATTTAATACAGATGGAAAATTAGTTATACATGAACAACAAATACTAATTAGTCAGATAAAAAATATAAACCTACGCATTGAATATAGCAAAGTTAGAATAAAATACTACACAGAAATTGCTAAAATTTCAATAGGATAAAATAAATTAATGGATACATCTTACGAAAAGAATAAATCATTAAAAGAAATAGAAACTCAACTGTATAGTTTATACCTAGAATACAAAAGATTACATATTACTAACGAGGATCCTAAAACACTAGATAATTTAATCACGATAATATCTAATTTAGAATATGAATTAATAAAACATCTTAAGTCAAGAAGATAAAAATGAAAATTATTCCAATCAATAATAATCATTATAAAAATAAATACATATGTATTTATTATCTAGTTGAATCTACGCACCTAATCCGCCCCCCCCTACAAATGGTATATTGTTAATATTTTATCCCATACTTGTGTTTTTACATTCTTAGCTTTAGAAGTAATTAAGCGGGACGGATTAGGTGCGTAGATTCAACTAGATAATAAATACGTATGTAGTTATTTTTATAATTATTATTATTGATTGGAATAATTTTCATTTTTATCTTCTTGACTTAAGATGTTTTATTAATTCATATTCTAAATTAGATATTATCGTGATTAAATTATCTAGTGTTTTAGGATCCTCGTTAGTAATATGTAATCTTTTGTATTCTAGGTATAAACTATACAGTTGAGTTTCTATTTCTTTTAATGATTTATTCTTTTCGTAAGATGTATCCATTAATTTATTTTATCCTATTGAAATTTTAGCAATTTCTGTGTAGTATTTTATTCTAACTTTGCTATATTCAATGCGTAGGTTTATATTTTTTATCTGACTAATTAGTATTTGTTGTTCATGTATAACTAATTTTCCATCTGTATTAAATAATTTTTCGTATGTATTAAATAAATTATTACTTGTATTTTCCTTTTCTAAGGTTAAATTTATTTTAAGTAATTTTTCTTCTAGTTGTTTTTTCTCTATTTCAAGTTGATTTCTGTAATTAACTTCTTCATATATCCAATTTTGCCTTTCTCTAATTTTCTTTATATATTCTAACATCTTTTAATCTGAATAATATCCATCTGGGTAATTATCTAGGTATAACTGTGCTATCCAATTTATAATTTCAATTTCATAGTTTAATACCTTTTCTAATATTATTCTCTTAATATCTATAATTTCTATATCTCTAAGTATATATAAGATTAAAACTTTAAGATTATCTATCATTTAAGATTGACTAAATATTTTATTATAATATTTTGTAGTTGTTTGTTTTAGCCTTAGTAGTTCTTGCATATTTTTATTAAGGGATTCTATATATTTTATATCTTTAAGTGCATACAAAATAAGTATTTTAAATTTATCTACCATCACATCAGATAAATAATTATTTATTTTCATAAAATTGTTTTTTTCAAAATATTCCCTTCAACCATATACATAACAAAATATAGTCATCTTAGATTACTATATACTAGGTTATTCTTAAATAACATGTTCTTCGGTCACTATTAGCATGGTAATCTGGATACTTTTCCCTTAAACAACGCCTCTACTCTGGTTACTCCCCACCACGGCTTCTTGCCTTATTGGTTTCACCTTTAGGATGGCATAGTTCTTAGGGATCTTTCTCCGTTTCCACTTTGCTAATAAACTTCTTAACATATTATTCCTCGAATAATTCTACTATAAAGTAACTAACATGAATTTATTTTATCATATCATGATTGTTGGGAATTATGAATTTAGCTATTCATAATCATAAATAAATATACCTGTTCTGGTAGGTTTGATATTTCTGTGCTTTGTTCCTCCATAGATTTTTCCATTGATATATACCTGTTTTTTAATTAACTAAGCAAAAAATATATATTGTGGACTTTGAGAGAATGTTTGTTTCAACGCATGAAGGCTTGCCTTGCAATGCCTTCTGCTTTCTCTATTTATAGAATGAAAAATGTACAAAAGTTTTTACATCCGTATTCAATAAAATATTAAAAAAAACTAAAAAGCTAAAAAGACTCAAAAGTCTTTCTTTTCACCTAACCTATAAGACTTTGAATTTTCCTACTTTACATTAACTTCTTCAATAAATACTACTAACTAATGTTAGCTTTTACGTAACAACTTTGTACAAATAAGTCTTCTGTCTATTTTGTCATATCTGTTGTATCTCCATTATTGCTCTGGTCTTATCTTTCCAGCTGTCGTCCTTATCTTCTCATTCTAACTGTACTGCTGGGACATCATTATCTCCTCCATTACATTTTGAACATCTGTGGTCTGGATATTTGTGTCCAATAGTCTTGCAGTATCTGGTCAATAATTCTTCTGAAATAAATTTTTCTTTAATAGCTCTGGCGATAGGTTCTGTCTCTGGTTTAAGCAACGTGATAATCCATTGCCTAATAGTTTCCATATCTGTTTCTCGTAACTCTTTTGAATTCGAATATATTAATACATGATCTCTTGAATAGTAGTTCCATATGGGATTTTGTTTGCAATATGTATTTGCTAGCTCTTGTAAAATTGTAGATAATCCGATAATCCTCTTGTTTGCATAAAATTTTGGTATCTCGATTCTGGGTATCTCTGGTTGTGAAATAATATCTTGTGGTATAATCATATCTCGTGTCATTCCTATCTTTACAACTTGTATAGGTTTTTTAACTTCATCAAATAATATCTCTGCCGGTGCAGCGTAAATTTTTATAAAGAACAAGGTACCTTTGGTTATTCTTTTAAAAATGATAAATGCTTCATATATTTTTGGTATAGTGGATATCTCAGTTCCGTCCGTGGTATATACAGTACTAAGTAGTCCATATTCGTAGCAAGTTTTAACTATATTTGGTTTGGTTTTAGGTAAGGCAATTAGTTTATTATATCCGGTCAATCTCTGGGTTATATAGTTTGTATCTGGTTCTTGGACATTTGTAGCTTTGGGGTTGCTATTTAAAAAGGTTTGTATATTGTAGATATTTTCTATGTATTTTTGGGATGTGTAGTTATAAACTTTTTTATCTTGGTTCAGACTATCTCGGTATGTGGTAATTTGTGGGGGTATAAACATGGGATCTTTTGGTGTATTTGGGGTATATGGTTTTTCAAATATTTTATTCATATTCATGTTCTGGTATCTTGGTCGACTAGCTCCTTTGCTTGTACCTGCGGAAGTAGATAGATAAACGTTATGGGTTTTATGGAGTATCCCAACGTCTCCTTCTAGCTCTGGAATTTTAATGTCTTCTGATCGACATAGCTCTGCACACTGCTGAGTTAGCTGATTTGTAGCGATAGACTTCAGTTTACCTTCATTAGTCTTTAGCTTTTCTATCTCATTACCCATACTGTCAGCTTTTATTGAAAGCGTAGTTAGGGTGTTGAGTATCTTTTCTAGAGTATCTTCTTCTATAATATCAGTCTGTGTAGCTTTGTCTTGATATGTAATCTGCAATAACATTTTTGTTAGTACTGATTACTTCAATTGTAAATGTAAAATTTAATATATTCAATACTAGTCTCCGAATTTCTTTTGTTGTAACTGAATTTTGTATTTTCTTTGTTAGCCACCAGCGTACTTGTGTATTATCTGTTCGCACAATAAATTTGTTATATACAATATATGGCTCAAATGCTAACAAACATTTATATAATGAACATAATTCTTTTCTATTTATTTCCCATTTTATTTCTGTCTCGTTGAATGTGCCTGAGTAATATCTACAATGGTGTTCTATTTTTTCTGCTTCATATTTATATTTGAGTACTCCTCCGTAACTATATTCACTGGCATCTGCTTCTACTATATATATAAATTTTCTATTTTCATCTAGAAATTGTAATTTTGGTAATTCTTTACAAAGTATTTTTATTTTTTGAACTTGTTTTTTATCTTCTTCATTATAGTTATATTTTATATCCTTTTTTAATTTTTTCTGTAGTGGTTTTAAGTTTTCTGCTAATTTTGGAATATATTCTCTTACTTGGTTTACTAATCCTAAAAATGATTGTAATTTCTTTTTCGTATCTAATTCTTCTTTCGAATTTATTATTTTTTGTACTATATGTTGTTGCATTTTTACTCCACTTTTATCTATTTGTATTCCTAAAAATTCTATTTGATTTTTCATAATTTCAGCTTTCTTTTTACTTAAACTTATTCCCGAATTTTCTATTATATCCGTAAATTGTTCTAATAATTTTAAATGTTCTTCTTTGGTCTTTGTATATAATAGTATATCGTCTATATATACAATACAATTAGGTAGTTGTTTAAAATAACTATCCATAAAATGTTGATATCTACCTGGTGCATTTTTATATCCAAATGGTAGTACATTCCATTGATAAAATCCTTGTGGTACCGTAAATGCGGTTAATTCCTTAGATTCTTCTTCTAATTTTAGATGGTAAAATCCTGATTTGCAATCAAATTTACTAAAATAATTATATCCTTGTATTTGTCTTATTTTTAATATCTTATTCGGTATTGGGTAATTATAAGTTATTGTTTTTGCATTTAAATTTCTATAATCAATAACCATTCTACTTTTTCCTCTTTTTTTGTTCACTATGTTTATTTACTATAAATGCTGGGCTATTATGTTTGCTATTACTTTTTTGTATATATTGTTTTTCTAATAATTCATCTATATGCATTTTAAATTCTTTTAAATCATCAAAATTATATGTTAATGGTTTCTGGGTTATTATGCTATTTTTATCTATTAATTCAATTTTTATAGTAGTTTTATGTTTTTCCCATCCTTTTAATGGATCTTCACTATATAATTGTTCTAATTTTTTCTTAATTATTTCTATCTTATTTATTGAAAATATAGTTATTTCTGTTTTATTTATCGAAAATACAACTAATTCTATTGTATCTTCAGTATTTTTTATATTTTATAACTTTTGTGTAATTTTTTCACTTCCTTTTATCCAATCAGTTTTCTTTCTTATTTCATTATTAACTCTTTTTGCTCTTACTTTTTATTTACATGGTGTTGTAAACCACCAGTCTGTTCTAGTTATTATATGTGGGTATAATTTATCTAGAAACGGCATTCCTAAAAGTATATCTTTTGATGTTAGTTCATAATTATAAATTTCTTCTATTGTTAATATTTTATCCCATACTTGTGTTTTTACATTCTTAGCTTTATAAGTAATTAAGCTTCCTTCATTATTAAATCCTTTAACTATTATTGGTGTTTTCAATTTATCCCATTTACTTTCTGATAAACAATTATATCTACATAAATTAGCTTCTGCTCCTGTATCTATCATAGGCGTATAATATCTACTGTAATATCCTTCTACTACTATCTTCATTAATACATATATTTTCATTTTATGTTAATGCTCTTCTTAAGAATAATTTCTCTCTGTTATATGTTATAGTTAATTGTGTATGTTCTATATTATATGGTTTTACTTGTTCTAGCCATTTTATTCCTAATATTATGTCTGTTTTTTGCATTTCTTCTTTTACTTCAAATTCTATTTTTATTTTTCTTATTCCCATTATTATTTCTTTTTCTGCTATATTTTTAGTATTTATTAAGCTTCTTGGTAGATCTGGGCATATATTATTGTCGGTTTTTATTTCCTCATTTTTTACTAGATATTTTGCTATATAATTTTCTTCTTGTCCTGTATTTAATAGTATTAAATATTCTTTTTCATTTACCTTTCCTGTTATGTAATAATGGTTTGAATTATCCATTGAACTTGTTTCATAACTTATTCTTTTTGATGAGCTTGATGATTCCGGTTTATCATAAGCTGTTCTTTTTGTTGTACTTATTCTATCATTTATTATTTCTAGATTTTCTTCTACATCTATGTCTTTATAGCTATAATCATTATAGTCTATCGTTTTTACAAATTGTTCAAATGGGCTATCTATTTGTATCTTATTAATCTTATTTTTTCCCGTTATTTTATGTTTTGTTGTTAATACATATAAATTTTTGCATCTTGCTGTAAATATTTTACTTCCTGGAGTTAATTCTATTCCTGATATCTTCCAATATAATACTAGTGATTTATCTATATTTCTATCTGTTACTGCTACTGAATAATTTGCACTTATTATAAATTTAAATTTTTGGTATATTAAATTTCCTTTTATGGCAGTTATTATACTTTTTTCTATAGGTTTTATAATTCTATCATCTGCTAAATATAATTCTATTGGTGTATCTATTCCTTCTCTAAAACATGCTTTTATTAATATTTCTGTACCTCCAAGGTGTACATATTTTATTGGGTCTCTACTTTTTATATCGTTTATTTCTTTATTAATTATTCTTTTTGTTACTAGTGGTATACTGGCTTTACCTTTTGCATATCTACAGTCTATTACGTGCTCTTTTTGACTTACTACATAATATTCTTCCTTTTTTCTAGTAAATATATTTTTTATTGTTGGTATTTTAAATATTTTTTCTACACTTAAGTCTAACTCTTTTCCTTTTATTTCATCAAATACATTGTTATTAAATATTATTTTTTGATCTGTTCCTTCTTCATTTAAATATTCTTCTTTTGTTAATATTTTTATATCTTCTTTAGTCATTTAATTCATCTAATTCACTATCTATTTCATTATCTGTTTCATTCTCTGAAATTTCATATATACTGTCTTCACTTTCTAATTCGTAATCTATGTAATCTATTTGCATATATTCTGTATTTTCTATTTTTATTTCTGATATTTGTTTATTTTTTGGGTTTTTAGGTAATTTACAATCTCTAGCTAAGTGTCCTAACTTTCCACAATTATAACAAGTACATTCTTTTATAGATTTTTTCTTTCTATATGGTCTTTTGTTTTTATAATTTTTTACATAATATCTTTTTCTTGGTTTTTTGTATTTATATTTTGATTTTTTGTATTTCTTATATTTCTTATGCCTTTTTCTTTTCTTATAATATCTTTCTTCACATCCAAATTGAGGTGCTATTTTATCTTTGCAACATGCTAAATTTTTTATTAATATTTTTTCCATTTTTATTTCTTCTCTGTATTTTTCACATAAGTTTCTATACCATTGTTGTAAAATTTTTATTCTTGCTCCTAAAGTATCTACTATTTTTGTTTCATCCCAACTTTTTATTATTTTTGAACTAAATGGTTCAGGTAATTTATTAAAATATAATTTTCATATTTCTTTACTTTCTTCTATATTATATGATCCTTTATAATAATATTCTTTAAATGCGCAAGTATATTCATCTATGTAACACATATTACATATTGCTAATTTTAACATTAAATTCCTATTTATGTCTTTCTCTTCATTTTGTTCTTCTTCTGTTGTTGTCATGCTACTAAATTCGTCTTTTATAGCTGTTTCATATTTTTTTAATAATTCTATAGGTGTTAATTTCATTATTCCTTCTGTGGGTTTGTCAGTTCTTAATATTTTTTTACTATTTTCAGTTAGATTTAAAAACCATAATTTTACTGTTCCTATTAGTGTTCTTTCTATATATTCTGGTGCATCTGTTACACTTATATTATTATCTAATAATTGTTTTGTCATATATCCTATCCATAATTGTATTGTTTTTTCTGTATCTATTACACAATCTAAGTCTAGAAAGTTATAATTTTTATTAACTATTTGTTTTGGTGTCCATTTGTCATATTCATTCTTTAGATTATATCTTTTAAACTTATTTTTATAATATGTAGGTTTCCTTATTTCTGATGTACTGGGTATTATATTTTGATCTTCTTTTTTATCAAGAGTATTTATTTCTGTGTTGATGTTTTCTAAATTTTCTTCATTAATTGCTTCTTGTTTTTCATTGATTTCTAAATTTTTTGTATTTGTTAATATTTCTGTATATGTTTCACTATCTTCTGAATCACAATTGTCTGTTTCTTCAACATCTATATTATTTATTTCTAATTCCTTATTTTTTATTTCTTTATTGTCTATTTCTAATTTTTCTTTAAATTGATTTATCTCGTTAAATATTCTTTCTGTCTTTTTTCATACAGATCTTTTAACATTTGTAATTCTTTTTCTAATTCAGCAATCCTACTATTTTTAGTTTCTTCTATTTTTCGTATTTCTTCTGTAGTTTGTTGTTTTATTTTTTCTATTTCCTTTTTTCTATCTATTTCTTCGTTTTCTCTTTCTATTCTAACCATAGCTGTCAATTTATCTTCTAATTTTAATTCTTCTTTTTCTAACATTAAATATAAATGTTCGCCTATTTTCTTATATCTTCTTCCTAAATTAGAAAATACTATTCTTATTTTTAATCCTTCATGATTTTCATATATTTTTTCGTCTATTATAAATTCTTCTTTGTTCATTTTATTGTAAATAGTTCATGTTGATATATATATTCTAAACTATCTATTTGTGATTCTAAATTTGATATTTCATCTTTTTGTGCATTTATTGAGTTTTTACTAACTCCGGCAAATATATTATAATTTAATCTTTTTGTTCTTATTTTTAATTCTTTACGTTTTACAGATATAGTCTGTTTTAGTTCTTTGTATTTTTGTATTTTATTCATCCAAACAGTATTTATAGTATTTTGGTGGATATCTAAATCTAATTTTATCATAATTAGATGGTATATGTCTCATTCTTCTAGATTTTAAATGGATTATTAATTTTGCTTCAATACTAGATATTAAGGTAATTAGGTAAGCTAATCTTTGCGGGTTTTCTTTTGTTTTATTTAGTCTTATATATTCTGAATAATTACTAATTAAAGATTCTTTAATTTTTTTAAAAGCTTCTCTGTTTTTAAATGGTCTTCTCATAATTAATTTATTAATTGATTAATTATTGTAATCTTTCCATAAACTCTAAATACAAACATATATGCTACTTCTGTATTTTTTAAATAACTGTGCTTTGATACCATTTGTAGGGGGGTGCGGATTAGGTGCGTAGATTCAACTAGATAATAAATACAACCATTATGGATAGGATATATGACAAAACAATTATTAGATAATAATATAAGTGTAACAGATGCACCAGAATATATAGAAAGAACACTAATAGGAACGGTAAAATTATGGTTTTTAAATCTAACTGAAAATAGTAAAAAAATATTAAGAACTGACAAACCCACAGAAGGAATAATGAAATTAACACCTATAGAATTATTAAAAAAATATGAAACAGCTATAAAAGACGAATTTAGTAGCATGACAACAACAGAAGAAGAACAAAATGAAGAGAAAGACATAAATAGGAATTTAATGTTAAAATTAGCAATATGTAATATGTGTTACATAGATGAATATACTTGCGCATTTAAAGAATATTATTATAAAGGAGCATATAATATAGAAGAAGTAAAGAAATAAGAAAATTATATTTTAATAAATTACCTGAACCATTTAGTTCAAAAATAATAAAAAGTTGGGATGAAACAAAAATAGTAGATACTTTAGGAGCAAGAATAAAATTTTTACAACAATGGTATAGAAACTTATGTGAAAAATACAGAGAAGAAATAAAAATGGAAAAAACATTAATAAAAAATTTAGCATGTTGCAAAGATAAAATAGCACCTCAATTTGGATGCGAAGAAAGATATTATAAGAAAAGAAAAAGGCATAAGAAATATAAGAAATACAAAAGATCAAAATATAAATACAAAAAACCAAGAAAAAGATATTATGTAAAAAATTATAAAAACAAGAGACCATATAGAAAGAAAAAATCTATAAAAGAATGTACTTGTTATAATTGTGGAAAGTTAGGACACTTAGCTAGAGATTGTAAATTACCTAAAACCCCAAAAAATAAACAAATATCAGAATTAAAAATAGAAAATACAGAATATATGCAAATAGATTATATAGATTACGAATTAGAAAGCGAAGACAGTATATATGAAATTTCAGAGAATGAAACAGATAATGAAATAGATAGTGAATTAGATGAATTAAATGACTAAAGAAGATATAAAAATATTAACAAAAGAAGAATATTTAAATGAAGAAGGAACAGATCAAAAAATAATATTTGATAACAATGTATTCGATGAAATAAAAGGAAAAGAGTTAGACTTAAGTGTAGAAAAAATATTTAAAAACAATAAAAAATATATTTACTAGAAAAAAGGAAGAATATTATGTAGTAAGTCAAAAAGAGCACGTAATAGACTGTAGATATGCAAAAGGTAAAGCCAGTATACCACTAGTAACAAAAAGAATAATTAATAAAGAAATAAACGATATAAAAAGTAGAGACCCAATAAAATATGTACACCTTGGAGGTACAGAAATATTAATAAAAGCATGTTTTAGAGAAGGAATAGATACACCAATAGAATTATATTTAGCAGATGATAACATTATAAAACCTATAGAAAAAAGCATAATAACTGCCATAAAAGGAAATTTAATATACCAAAAATTTAAATTCATAATAAGTGCGAACTATTCAGTAGCAGTAACGGATAGAAATATAGATAAATCACTAGTATTATATTGGAAGATATCAGGAATAGAATTAACTCCAGGAAGTAAAATATTTACAGCAAGATGCAAAAATTTATATGTATTAACAACAAAACATAAAATAACGGGAAAAAATAAGATTAATAAGATACAAATAGATAGCCCATTTGAACAATTTGTAAAAACGATAGACTATAATGATTATAGCTATAAAGACATAGATGTAGAAGAAAATCTAGAAATAATAAATGATAGAATAAGTACAACAAAAAGAACAACTTATGATAAACCGGAATCATCAAGCTCATCAAAAAGAATAAGTTATGAAACAAGTTCAATGGATAATTCAAACCATTATTACATAACAGGAAAGGTAAATGAAAAAGAATATTTAATACTATTAAATACAGGACAAGAAGAAAATTATATAGCAAAATATCTAGTAAAAAATGAGGAAATAAAAACCGACAATAATATATGCCCAGATCTACCAAGAAGCTTAATAAATACTAAAAATATAGCAGAAAAAGAAATAATAATGGGAATAAGAAAAATAAAAATAGAATTTGAAGTAAAAGAAGAAATGCAAAAAACAGACATAATATTAGGAATAAAATGGCTAGAACAAGTAAAACCATATAATATAGAACATACACAATTAACTATAACATATAACAGAGAGAAATTATTCTTAAGAAGAGCATTAACATAAAATGAAAATATATGTATTAATGAAGATAGTAGTAGAAGGATATTACAGTAGATATTATACGCCTATGATAGATACAGGAGCAGAAGCTAATTTATGTAGATATAATTGTTTACCAGAAAGTAAATGGGATAAATTGAAAACACCAATAATAGTTAAAGGATTTAATAATGAAGGAAGCTTAATTACTTATAAAGCTAAGAATGTAAAAACACAAGTATGGGATAAAATATTAACAATAGAAGAAATTTATAATTATGAACTAACATCAAAAGATATACTTTTAGGAATGCCGTTTCTAGATAAATTATACCCACATATAATAACTAGAACAGACTGGTGGTTTACAACACCATGTAAACAAAAAGTAAGAGCAAAAAGAGTTAATAATAAAATAAGAAAGAAAACTGATTGGATAAAAGGAAGTGAAAAAATTACACAAAAGTTAGAAAATATAAAAAATACTGAAGATACAATAGAATTAGTTGTATTTTCGATAAATAAAACAGAAATAACTATATTTTCAATAAATAAGATAGAAATAATTAAGAAAAAATTAGAACAATTATATAGTGAAGATCCATTAAAAGGATGGGAAAAACATAAAACTACTATAAAAATTGAATTAATAGATAAAAATAGCATAATAACCCAGAAACCATTAACATATAATTTTGATGATTTAAAAGAATTTAAAATGCATATAGATGAATTATTAGAAAAACAATATATACAAAAAAGTAATAGCAAACATAATAGCCCAGCATTTATAGTAAATAAACATAGTGAACAAAAAAGAGGAAAAAGTAGAATGGTTATTGATTATAGAAATTTAAATGCAAAAACAATAACTTATAATTACCCAATACCGAATAAGATATAAAAAATAAGACAAATACAAGGATATAATTATTTTAGTAAATTTGATTGCAAATCAGGATTTTACCATCTAAAGTTAGAAGAAGAATCTAAGGAATTAACCGCATTTACGGTACCACAAGGATTTTATCAATGGAATGTACTACCATTTGGATATAAAAATGCACCAGGTAGATATCAACATTTTATGGATAGTTATTTTAAACAACTACCTAATTGTATAGTATATATAGACGATATACTATTATATACAAAGACCAAAGAAGAACATTTAAAATTATTAGAACAATTTACGGATATAATAGAAAATTCGGGAATAAGTTTAAGTAAAAAGAAAGCAGAAATTATGAAAAATCAAATAGAATTTTTAGGAATACAAATAGATAAAAGTGGAGTAAAAATGCAACAACATATAGTACAAAAAATAATAAATTCGAAAGAAGAATTAGATACGAAAAAGAAATTACAATCATTTTTAGGATTAGTAAACCAAGTAAGAGAGTATATTCCAAAATTAGCAGAAAACTTAAAACCACTACAGAAAAAATTAAAAAAGGATATTGAATATAACTATAATGAAGAAGATAAAAAACAAGTTCAAAAAATAAAAATACTTTGTAAAGAATTACCAAAATTACAATTTCCAGATGAAAATAGAAAATTTATATATATAGTAGAAGCAGATGTCAGTGAATATAGTTACGGAGGAGTACTCAAATATAAATATGAAGCAGAAAAAATAGAACACCATTGTAGATATTACTCAGGAACGTTCAACGAGACAGAAATAAAATGGGAAATAAATAGAAAAGAATTATGTTCATTATATAAATGTTTGTTAGCATTTGAGCCATATATTGTATATAACAAATTTATTGTGCGAACAGATAATACACAAGTACGCTGGTGGCTAACAAAGAAAATACAAAATTCAGTTACAACAAAAGAAATTCGGAGACTAGTATTAAATATATTAAATTTTACATTTACAATAGAAGTAATCAGTACTAACAAAAATGTTATTTCAGATTACATATCAAGACAAAGCTACACAGACTGATATTATAGAAGAAGATACTCTAGAAAAGATACTCAACACCCTAACTACGCTTTCAATAAAAGTGGACAGTATGGGTAATGAGATAGAAAAGCTAAAGACTAATGAAGGTAAACTGAAGTCTATAGCTACAAATCAGCTAACTCAGCAGTGTGCAGAGCTATGTCGATCGGAAGACATTAAAATTCCAGAGCTAGAAGGAGACGTTGGGATACTCCATAAAACCCATAACGTTTATCTATCTACTTCCGCAGGTACAAGCAAAGGAGCTAGTCTACCAAGATACCAGAACATGAATATGAATAAAATATTTGAAAAACCATATACCCCAAATACACCAAAAGATCCCATGTTTATACCCTCACAAATTACCACATACCGAGATAGTCTGAACCAAGATAAAAAAGTTTATAACTACACATCCCAAAAATACATAGAAAATATCTACAATATACAAACCTTTTTAAATAGCAACCCCAAAGCTACAAATGTCCAAGAACCAGATACAAACTATATAACCCAGAGATTGACCGGATATAATAAACTAATTGCCTTATCTAAAACCAAACCAAATATAGTTAAAACTTGCTACGAATATGGACTACTTAGTACTGTATATACCACGGACGGAACTGAGATATCCACTATACTAGAAATATATGAAGCATTTATCATTTTTAAAAGAATAACCAAAGGTACCTTGTTCTTTATAAAAATTTACGCGGCACCGACAGAGATATTATTTGATGAAGTTAAAAAACCTATACAAGTTGTAAAGATAGGAATGACACGAGATATGATTATACCACAAGATATTATTTCACAACCAGAGATACCCAGAATCGAGATACCAAAATTTTATGCAAACAAAAGGATTATCGGATTATCTACAATTTTACAAGAACTAGCAAATACATATTGCAAACAAAATCCCATATGGAACTACTATTCAAGAGATCATGTATTAATATATTCGAATTCAAAAGAGTTACGAGAAGCAGATATGGAAACTATTAGGCAATGGATTATCACGTTGCTTAAACCAGAAACAGAACCTATTGCCAGAGCTATCAGGGAAAAATTTATTTCGGAAGAATTATTGACCAGATACTGCAAAACTATTGGACACAAATATCCAGATCACAGATGTTCAAAATGTAATGAAGGAGATAATGACGTCCCAGCAGTGCAGTTAGAATAAGAAGATAAGGACGACAGCTGGAAAGATAAGACCAGAGCAATAATGGAGATACAACAGATATGACAAAATAGACAGAAGACTTATTTGTACAAAGTTGTTACGTAAAAGTTAACATTAGTTAGTAGCATTTATTGAGAAGTTAATGTAATGTAGGAAAATTCAAAGTCTTATAGGTTAGGTGAAAAGAAAGACTTTTAAGTTTTTTAGCTTTTTAGTTTTTTAATATTTTATTGAATACGGATGTAAAAACTTTTGTACATTTTTCATTCTATAAATAGAGAAAGCAGAAGGCATTGCAAAGCAAGCCTTCATGCGTTGAAGCAAACATTCTCTCAAAGTCTACAATAAATATTTTGCTTAGTTATTAAAAAACAGGTATATATCAATGGAAAAATCTATGGAGGAACAAAGCACAGAAATATCAAACCTACCAGAACAGGTATATTTATTTATGATTATGAATAGCTAAATTCATAATTCCCAACAATCATGATATGATAAAATAAATTCATGTTAGTTACTTTATAGTAGAATTATTCGAGGAATAATATGTTAAGAAGTTTATTAGCAAAGTGGAAACGGAGAAAGATCCCTAAGAACTATGCCATCCTAAAGGTGAAACCAATAAGGCAAGAAGCCGTGGTGGGGAGTAACCAGAGTAGAGGCGCTGTTTAAGGGAAAAGTATCCAGATTACCATGCTAATAGTGACCGAAGAACATGTTATTTAAGAATAATCTAGTATATAGTAATCTAAGATGACTATATTTTGTTATGTATATGGTTGAAGGGAATATTTGGAAAAAAGCAATTTTATGAAAATGAATAATTATTTATCTGATGTGATGGTAGATAAATTTAAAATACTTATTTTATATGCACTTAAAGATATAACTGTAGCAGATATAAGAAAAATCATATTAGAAAAAGCATTTGGTAAATATTACATGACTAGAGTAAATTATATACCACACATACCTAACTACTCTTACAAATACTTAGCATGATAAATTACATAGAATTTTTAGAAAAAGATATGAGAAACATACAACTACTAGAAAAACAGATGAAAAATATAGACAAATACATGGAAAATAAAGATATAAAATATCAATTTTAGAAAATAGACCATTTAGACTACCTTAAAGTTTTAATCTTATATATACTTAAAGACATAGAAATTAAAGATATTAAGAAAATAATATTAGAAGAAGTAATAAACTACGAAATTGAAACAATAAATGCGTTGGAACAGATATACGAAGACATTTACCCAGAAGGATATTATTCAGATCAAGACTGTGGATGTTAGAATATATAAAGAAAATTAGAGAAAGGCAAAATTGGATATATGAAGAAGTTAATTACAGAAATCAACTTGAAATAGAGAAAAAACAACTAGAAGAAAAATTACTTAAAATAAATTTAACCTTAGAAAAGGAAAATACAAGTAATAATTTATTTAATACATACGAAAAATTATTTAATACAGATGGAAAATTAGTTATACATGAACAACAAATACTAATTAGTCAAATAAAAAATATAAACCTACGCATTGAATATAGCAAAGTTAGAATAAAATACTACACAGAAATTGCTAAAATTTCAATAGGATAAAATAAATTAATGGATACATCTTACGAAAAGAATAAATCATTAAAAGAAATAGAAACTCAACTATATAGTTTATACCTAGAATACAAAAGATTACATATTACTAACGAGGATCCTAAAACACTAGATAATTTAATCACGATAATATCTAATTTAGAATATGAATTAATAAAACATCTTAAATCAAGAAGATAAAAATGAAAATTATTCCAATCAATAATAATCATAATAAAAATAAATACATACATATTTATTATCTAGTTGAATCTACGCACCTAATCCGCACCCCCCTTACAAATGGTATCAAAGCACAGTTATTTAAAAAATACAGAAGTAGCATATATGTTTGTAGTTAGAGTTTATGGAAAAATTACAATAATCAATCAATTAATTAATTAATTATGAGAAGACCATTTAAAAACAGAGAAGCTTTTAGAAAAATTAAAGAATCTTTAATTAGTAATTATTCAGAATATATAAGACTAAATAAAACAAAAGAAAACCCACAAAGATTAGCTTACCTAATTACCTTAATATCTAGTATTGAAGCAAAATTAATAATCCATTTAAAATCTAGAAGAATGAGACATGTACCATCTAATTATGATAAAATTAGATTTAGATATCCACCAAAATACTATAAATACTGTTTGGATGAATAAAATACAAAAATACAAAGAACTAAAACAGACTATATCTGAAAAACGTAAAGAATTAAAAATAAGAACAAAAAGGTTAAATTATAATATATTTGCCGGAGTTAGTAAAAACTCAATAAATGCACAAAAAGATGAAATATCAAATTTAGAATCACAAATAGATAGTTTAGAATATATATATCAACATGAACTATTTACAATAAAATGAACAAAGAAGAATTTATAATAGACGAAAAAATATATGAAAATCACGAAGGATTAAAAATAAGAATAGTATTTTCTAATTTAGGAAGAAGATATAAGAAAATAGGCGAACATTTATATTTAATGTTAGAAAAAGAAGAATTAAAATTAGAAGATAAATTGACAGCTATGGTTAGAATAGAAAGAGAAAACGAAGAAATAGATAGAAAAAAGGAAATAGAAAAAATAAAACAACAAACTACAGAAGAAATACGAAAAATAGAAGAAACTAAAAATAGTAGGATTGCTGAATTAGAAAAAGAATTACAAATGTTAAAAGATCTGTATGAAAAAAGACAGAAAGAAAAAGAAGAAAAAGATAAGGAACAAAAATTATTAAACGAGATAAATCAATTTAAAGAAAAATTAGAAATAGACAATAAAGAAATAAAAAATAAGGAATTAGAAATAAATAATATAGATGTTGAAGAAACAGACAATTATGATTCAGAAGATAGTGAAACATATACAGAAATATTAACAAATACAAAAAATTTAGAAATCAATGAAAAACAAGAAGCAATTAATGAAGAAAATTTAGAAAACATCAACACAGAAATAAATACTCTTGATAAAAAAGAAGATCAAAATATAATACCCAGTACATCAGAAATAAGGAAACCTACATATTATAAAAATAAGTTTAAAAGATATAATCTAAAGAATGAATATGACAAATGGACACCAAAACGAATAGTTAATAAAAATTATAACTTTCTAGACTTAGATTGTGTAATAGATACAGAAAAAACAATACAATTATGGATAGGATATATGACAAAACAATTATTAGATAATAATATAAGTGTAACAGATGCACCAGAATATATAGAAAGAACACTAATAGGAACAGTAAAATTATGGTTTTTAAATCTAACTGAAAATAGTAAAAAAATATTAAGAACTGACAAACCCACAGAAGGAATAATGAAATTAACACCTATAGAATTATTAAAAAAATATGAAACAGCTATAAAAGACGAATTTAGTAGCATGACAACAACAGAAGAAGAACAAAATGAAGAGAAAGACATAAATAGGAATTTAATGTTAAAATTAGCAATATGTAATATGTGTTACATAGATGAATATACTTGCGCATTTAAAGAATATTATTATAAAGGAGCATATAATATAGAAGAAAGTAAAGAAATAAGAAAATTATATTTTAATAAATTACCTGAACCATTTAGTTCAAAAATAATAAAAAGTTGGGATGAAACAAAAATAGTAGATACTTTAGGAGCAAGAATAAAATTTTTACAACAATGGTATAGAAACTTATGTGAAAAATACAGAGAAGAAATAAAAATGGAAAAAACATTAATAAAAAATTTAGCATGTTGCAAAGATAAAATAGCACCTCAATTTGGATGCGAAGAAAGATATTATAAGAAAAGAAAAAGGCATAAGAAATATAAGAAATACAAAAGATCAAAATATAAATACAAAAAACCAAGAAAAAGATATTATGTAAAAAATTATAAAAACAAGAGACCATATAGAAAGAAAAAATCTATAAAAGAATGTACTTGTTATAATTGTGGAAAGTTAGGACACTTAGCTAGAGATTGTAAATTACCTAAAAACCCAAAAAATAAACAAATATCAGAAATAAAAATAGAAAATACAAAATATATGCAAATAGATTATATAGATTACGAATTAGAAAGCGAAGACAGTATATATGAAATTTCAGAGAATGAAACAGATAATGAAATAGATAGTGAATTAGATGAATTAAATGACTAAAGAAGATATAAAAATATTAACAAAAGAAGAATATTTAAATGAAGAAGGAACAGATCAAAAAATAATATTTGATAACAATGTATTCGATGAAATAAAAGGAAAAGAGTTAGACTTAAGTGTAGAAAAAATATTTAAAAACAATAAAAAATATATTTACTAGAAAAAAGGAAGAATATTATGTAGTAAGTCAAAAAGAGCACGTAATAGACTGTAGATATGCAAAAGGTAAAGCCAGTATACCACTAGTAACAAAAAGAATAATTAATAAAGAAATAAACGATATAAAAAGTAGAGACCCAATAAAATATGTACACCTTGGAGGTACAGAAATATTAATAAAAGCATGTTTTAGAGAAGGAATAGATACACCAATAGAATTATATTTAGCAGATGATAACATTATAAAACCTATAGAAAAAAGCATAATAACTGCCATAAAAGGAAATTTAATATACCAAAAATTTAAATTCATAATAAGTGCGAACTATTCAGTAGCAGTAACGGATAGAAATATAGATAAATCACTAGTATTATATTGGAAGATATCAGGAATAGAATTAACTCCAGGAAGTAAAATATTTACAGCAAGATGCAAAAATTTATATGTATTAACAACAAAACATAAAATAACGGGAAAAAATAAGATTAATAAGATACAAATAGATAGCCCATTTGAACAATTTGTAAAAACGATAGACTATAATGATTATAGCTATAAAGACATAGATGTAGAAGAAAATCTAGAAATAATAAATGATAGAATAAGTACAACAAAAAGAACAACTTATGATAAACCGGAATCATCAAGCTCATCAAAAAGAATAAGTTATGAAACAAGTTCAATGGATAATTCAAACCATTATTACATAACAGGAAAGGTAAATGAAAAAGAATATTTAATACTATTAAATACAGGACAAGAAGAAAATTATATAGCAAAATATCTAGTAAAAAATGAGGAAATAAAAACCGACAATAATATATGCCCAGATCTACCAAGAAGCTTAATAAATACTAAAAATATAGCAGAAAAAGAAATAATAATGGGAATAAGAAAAATAAAAATAGAATTTGAAGTAAAAGAAGAAATGCAAAAAACAGACATAATATTAGGAATAAAATGGCTAGAACAAGTAAAACCATATAATATAGAACATACACAATTAACTATAACATATAACAGAGAGAAATTATTCTTAAGAAGAGCATTAACATAAAATGAAAATATATGTATTAATGAAGATAGTAGTAGAAGGATATTACAGTAGATATTATACGCCTATGATAGATACAGGAGCAGAAGCTAATTTATGTAGATATAATTGTTTACCAGAAAGTAAATGGGATAAATTGAAAACACCAATAATAGTTAAAGGATTTAATAATGAAGGAAGCTTAATTACTTATAAAGCTAAGAATGTAAAAACACAAGTATGGGATAAAATATTAACAATAGAAGAAATTTATAATTATGAACTAACATCAAAAGATATACTTTTAGGAATGCCGTTTCTAGATAAATTATACCCACATATAATAACTAGAACAGACTGGTGGTTTACAACACCATGTAAACAAAAAGTAAGAGCAAAAAGAGTTAATAATAAAATAAGAAAGAAAACTGATTGGATAAAAGGAAGTGAAAAAATTACACAAAAGTTAGAAAATATAAAAAATACTGAAGATACAATAGAATTAGTTGTATTTTCGATAAATAAAACAGAAATAACTATATTTTCAATAAATAAGATAGAAATAATTAAGAAAAAATTAGAACAATTATATAGTGAAGATCCATTAAAAGGATGGGAAAAACATAAAACTACTATAAAAATTGAATTAATAGATAAAAATAGCATAATAACCCAGAAACCATTAACATATAATTTTGATGATTTAAAAGAATTTAAAATGCATATAGATGAATTATTAGAAAAACAATATATACAAAAAAGTAATAGCAAACATAATAGCCCAGCATTTATAGTAAATAAACATAGTGAACAAAAAAGAGGAAAAAGTAGAATGGTTATTGATTATAGAAATTTAAATGCAAAAACAATAACTTATAATTACCCAATACCGAATAAGATATAAAAAATAAGACAAATACAAGGATATAATTATTTTAGTAAATTTGATTGCAAATCAGGATTTTACCATCTAAAGTTAGAAGAAGAATCTAAGGAATTAACCGCATTTACGGTACCACAAGGATTTTATCAATGGAATGTACTACCATTTGGATATAAAAATGCACCAGGTAGATATCAACATTTTATGGATAGTTATTTTAAACAACTACCTAATTGTATAGTATATATAGACGATATACTATTATATACAAAGACCAAAGAAGAACATTTAAAATTATTAGAACAATTTACGGATATAATAGAAAATTCGGGAATAAGTTTAAGTAAAAAGAAAGAAGAAATTATGAAAAATCAAACAGAATTTTTAGGAATACAAATAGATAAAAGTGGAGTAAAAATGCAACAACATATAGTACAAAAAATAATAAATTCGAAAGAAGAATTAGATACGAAAAAGAAATTACAATCATTTTTAGGATTAGTAAACCAAGTAAGAGAGTATATTCCAAAATTAGCAGAAAACTTAAAACCACTACAGAAAAAATAAAAAAAGGATATAGAATATAACTATAATGAAGAAGATAAAAAACAAGTTCAAAAAATAAAAATACTTTGTAAAGAATTACCAAAATTACAATTTCCAGATGAAAATAGAAAATTTATATATATAGTAGAAGCAGATGCCAGTGAATATAGTTAAGGAGGAGTACTCAAATATAAATATGAAGCAGAAAAAATAGAACACCATTGTAGATATTACCCAGGAACGTTCAACGAGACAGAAATAAAATGGGAAATAAATAGAAAAGAATTATGTTCATTATATAAATGTTTGTTAGCATTTGAGCCATATATTGTATATAACAAATTTATTGTGCGAACAGATAATACACAAGTACGCTGGTGGCTAACAAAGAAAATACAAAATTCAGTTACAACAAAAGAAATTCGGAGACTAGTATTGAATATATTAAATTTTACATTTACAATAGAAGTAATCAGTACTAACAAAAATGTTATTGCAGATTACATATCAAGACAAAGCTACACAGACTGATAGTATAGAAGAAGATACTCTAGAAAAGATACTCAACACCCTAACTACGCTTTCAATAAAAGTGGACAGTATGGGTAATGAGATAGAAAAGCTAAAGACTAATGAAGGTAAACTGAAGTCTATAGCTACAAATCAGCTAACTCAGAAGTGTGCAGAGCTATGTCGATCGGAAGACATTAAAATTCCAGAGCTAGAAGGAGACGTTGGGATACTCCATAAAACCCATAACGTTTATCTATCTACTTCCGCAGGTACAAGCAAAGGAGCTAGTCGACCAAGATACCAGAACATGAATATGAATAAAATATTTGAAAAACCATATAACCCAAATACACCAAAAGATCCCATGTTTATACCCCCACAAATTACCACATACCGAGATAGTCTGAACCAAGATAAAAAAGTTTATAACTACACATCCCAAAAATACATAGAAAATATCTACAATATACAAACCTTTTTAAATAGCAACCCCAAAGCTACAAATGTCCAAGAACCAGATACAAACTATATAACCCAGAGATTGACCGGATATAATAAACTAATTGCCTTACCTAAAACCAAACCAAATATAGTTAAAACTTGCTACGAATATGGACTACTTAGTACTGTATATACCACGGACGGAACTGAGATATCCACTATACCAGAAATATATGAAGCATTTATCATTTTTAAAAGAATAACCAAAGGTACCTTGTTCTTTATAAAAATTTACGCGGCACCGGCAGAGATATTATTTGATGAAGTTAAAAAACCTATACAAGTTGTAAAGATAGGAATGACACGAGATATGATTATACCACAAGATATTATTTCACAACCAGAGATACCCAGAATCGAGATACCAAAATTTTATGCAAACAAAAGGATTATCGGATTATCTACAATTTTACAAGAACTAGCAAATACATATTGCAAACAAAATCCCATATGGAACTACTATTCAAGAGATCATGTATTAATATATTCGAATTCAAAAGAGTTACGAGAAGCAGATATGGAAACTATTAGGCAATGGATTATCACGTTGCTTAAACCAGAAACAGAACCTATTGCCAGAGCTATCAGGGAAAAATTTATTTCGGAAGAATTATTGACCAGATACTGCAAAACTATTGGACACAAATATCCAGATCACAGATGTTCAAAATGTAATGGAGGAGATAATGACGTCCCAGCAGTGCAGTTAGAATAAGAAGATAAGAACGACAGCTGGAAAGATAAGACCAGAGCAATAATGGAGATACAACAGATATGACAAAATAGACAGAAGACTTATTTGTACAAAGTTGTTACGTAAAAGTTAACATTAGTTAGTAGCATTTATTGAGAAGTTAATGTAAAGTAGGAAAATTCAAAGTCTTATAGGTTAGGTGAAAAGAAAGACTTTTAAGTTTTTTAGCTTTTTAGTTTTTTAATATTTTATTGAATACGGATGTAAAAACTTTTGTACATTTTTCATTCTATAAATAGAGAAAGCAGAAGGCATTGCAAAGCAAGCCTTCATGCGTTGAAGCAAACATTCTCTCAAAGTCTACAATAAATATTTTGCTTAGTTATTAAAAAACAGGTATATATCAATGGAAAAATCTATGGAGGAACAAAGCACAGAAATATCAAACCTACCAGAACAGGTATATTTATTTATGATTATGAATAGCTAAATTCATAATTCCCAACAATCATGATATGATAAAATAAATTCATGTTAGTTACTTTATAGTAGAATTATTCGAGGAATAATATGTTAAGAAGTTTATTAGCAAAGTGGAAACGGAGAAAGATCCCTAAGAACTATGCCATCCTAAAGGTGAAACCAATAAGGCAAGAAGCCGTGGTGGGGAGTAACCAGAGTAGAGGCGCTGTTTAAGGGAAAAGTATCCAGATTACCATGCTAATAGTGACCGAAGAACATGTTATTTAAGAATAATCTAGTATATAGTAATCTAAGATGACTATATTTTGTTATGTATATGGTTGAAGGGAATATTTTGAAAAAAGCAATTTTATGAAAATGAATAATTATTTATCTGATGTGATGGTCGATAAATTTAAAATACTTATTTTATATGCACTTAAAGATATAACTGTAGTAGATATAAGAAAAATCATATTAGAAAAAGCATTTGGTAAATATTACATGACTAGAGTAAATTATATACCACACATACCTAACTACTCTTACAAATACTTAGCATGATAAATTACATAGAATTTTTAGAAAAAGATATGAGAAACATACAACTACTAGAAAAACAGATGAAAAATATAGACAAATACATGGAAAATAAAGATATAAAATATCAATTTTAGAAAATAGACCATTTAGACTACCTTAAAGTTTTAATCTTATATATACTTAAAGACATAGAAATTAAAGATATTAAGAAAATAATATTAGAAGAAGTAATAAACTACGAAATTGAAACAATAAATGCGTTGGAACAGATATACGAAGACATTTACCCAGAAGGATATTATTCAGATCAAGACTGTGGATGTTAGAATATATAAAGAAAATTAGAGAAAGACAAAATTGGATATATGAAGAAGTTAATTACAGAAATCAACTTGAAATAGAGAAAAAACAACTAGAAGAAAAATTACTTAAAATAAATTTAACCTTAGAAAAGGAAAATACAAGTAATAATTTATTTAATACATACGAAAAATTATTTAATACAGATGAAAAATTAGTTATACATGAACAACAAATACTAATTAGTCAGATAAAAAATATAAACCTACGCATTGAATATAGCAAAGTTAGAATAAAATACTACACAAAAATTGCTAAAATTTCAATAGGATAAAATAAATTAATGGATACATCTTACGAAAAGAATAAATCATTAAAAGAAATAGAAACTCAACTATATAGTTTATACCTAGAATACAAAAGATTACATATTACTAACGAGGATCCTAAAACACTAGATAATTTAATCACGATAATATCTAATTTAGAATATGAATTAATAAAACATCTTAAATCAAGAAGATAAAAATGAAAATTATTCCAATCAATAATAATCATTATAAAAATAAATACATACGTATTTATTATCTAGTTGAATCTACGCACCTAATCCGCACCCCCCTTACTAATATGTATTTATTATCTAGTTGAATCTACGCACCTAATCCGAACCCCCTTACAAAGCTTGTCTTGCAATGCCTTCTGCTTTCTCTATTTATAGAATGAAAAATGTACACAAGTTTTTACATCCGTATTCAATAAAATATTAAAAAAACTAAAAAGCTAAAAAGACTTAAAAGTCTTTCTTTTCACCTAACCTATAAGACTTTGAATTTTCCTACTTTACATTAACTTCTTCAATAAATACTATTAACTAATGTTACTAACTAATGTTAGCTTTTACGTAACAACTTTGTACAAATAAGTCTTCTGTCTATTTTGTCATATCTGCTGTATCTCCATTATTGCTCTGGTCTTATCTTTCCAGCTGTCGTCCTTATCTTCTCATTCTAACTGTACTGCTGGGACATCATTATGCTATATGGTATCAGAGCGCAGTTATAATTTAATCTTTTTGTTCTTATTATAAATTATAAGATTCAAGGATTTATTGTCTTTGTATTTAGTAATTATTAATCTTACTTCAAATTTTTATTTTTTCTAACAAATTTATCATGGATGGGTAATTAAAGTATAGTGACATTCCCTTTCTAGCTTAGTACATGCTTAATTAATAAATAAAAAATTATTTTATATATATAGTTAAACATGTTTGAAAATTTAAATTTTTAAAAAAATACAATTCAACTTTTCAAATGTTAGTGATACTAAATAATGTAAGATGGGAGTAATTCTTTTTCACATTTTTTTATGATGAATCTTTTTTAAAAAAAAAAAATGAGATTATCAACATTTTATAGAATTTTGGATAAAATAAGTAATTTAACATGAAATATTAAGCTAAATAAGGCGAAGGGTATTTTGTAAACAAACTATCTATTTTTAGAAAGAATGGAATGTCTATCATTTTTAGTACCACAAACCAAACAATTACTAAAATATAATACCAGGATAACTTATCCCAAGAATAACTAATTCCAACATAAATTGTTTCCCAATCAAACGACCCCATATAGTATAAATACGTAAACCCCATATAGTATAAGTACTACGTATCCTAGAGATTTTGAGTCAATATTATGGTCAACTATCCCTGAATATATACTTTTCTTCAATATATTAAGCATAAAAAGCTTGAAAACTTCTATGAGATTATGACTAAGCAAAAAGCAAAAAAGAAAACCTTTTCATCAAGAGCTATACCAAAAGAACAAATTACTAGAAAGGAGTGCTTCCATATTTTGTCGTGTAGTCAAGGGACATTTATATCTGCCTCAAAATATACATCTGCATCTTAGTTCATTTTCTTTCTCGTAGTTTTATTTATAAACTAGGTAACTTGACGGCGCTTTGCGGGATTATAAAATATTTATTAAATTTATAAAAGATCTTTAATAATACTTGAACATTAAAAATAATGAGAAGTGAATTTTTTAAGAATTAAGAAATATTTAAATATGTTTTGATCTTGAGCCGGGAGTCTATCAAAAATAACCTATTTACCTTATCTCTAATATAAAAATAATGTATGTGTACATTCTACCCTATCCAAACCCCACTTTATGAGAATAAATTGAATATAATGTCATACTCTATCTTTAATCCTAAAAATTGCATCATACATATCATATAATACTGACATAAAGAAATCATTGTTGTTGGCATTGTAATTTACAACAACACCCTTAAAATTAACATTATGATATGAAAGAATGGTAAAAAAATAAAAAGCAAGATGCTAAATACTAAATTTGATACTCAACAGAATCTTAATCCCTCAGCATGAAAAATTGTAGGAGTAAAAGAAATTTGAAGTAAAGTGAACTAAAAACTCAGTAAAACATTACAGAGCAACAACGTGAAGGAAAAAGTTATATTTTATTAAATCAATTGATTGATGAATTAAAAACTCAATCAAAAATCAAGTAGTAATGAATTGTAGCTACAATTAGGGGTGGGCGTTCGGTCGGTTCGGTTTGATTGTTTAATATCGGTTCAGTTTATCGGTTTTCGGATTGACAAAAATGACATCTGTAACCAAACCGAAATAAATTCAATTCGGTTCGATTTTTACAAATTCGGTTCGATTTTTACAAATTCGGTTCGATTATTTTGGATTTTTATTTCGGTTTGAAATATTAAAGTAGCTAGCCTCTCTTTTTCATAACTGAGCATTTAAAATTGATGGGTTTTTTTAGAAAAAATATTTTTTTCAAACCTGTTTTTCATTCCCAAATATAAATAACTATAAATAACTCAACATGGATGAAACGAAATGAAATAATCATAAGCTTAACATAATACATAACATCATTAATCATTACATATAATATAACCTTGCATAAATAGTCTACAAAACAACATAAAACTCATAAAAATAGTCCATGAAATAACACACTTTCTGCATAAAACAACAGTGGTCGGCTGGTCACCGTCGGCTCCACTATTTCTCACCGGTGGATAGCCACAACCCACAAACCCACAACCAGTAGAAGTGAAAACGATCAACGGAAGGAACACCGCCTTGCCTTCGGTGGAACGAAAGAACACTCGTGAGTCGTGAGTCGTGACTCGTCGTCATCGGTGTACATGAGAAACAACGTAGGGAATACCAGAATAGGGATTTAGGATTGGCAATGGGCAATAGCTGTGTCGTATGAGAATTTGTTGTTAAATGTAAGTTGTGAATGTGAATTACTAAATATTATATATATATATATATATATATATGTATATATATATAATAAAATATACATATTATTTATTTATTTATAAAGTTTTGGCTTTTCGGTTTAACCGACTTTTTTAAAAAAAAAAACGAACTGAAAAATTAAAATTTTAAAATTACAAACCAAATCCAATCTGAAAAATCAAAAAACCAAAATCAAAATTAAATTTTAATTTGGTTTTTCAATTTTTGCGGTTTAAACCAAAATATGCCCACCCCTAGCTACAATTACTAAAAGTTGAAACATAAAGTAATGAAATTGAAAGAAAAATAAAGATGGAGTTGAAACATAAAGTAATGAAATTGAAAGAAAAATAAAAATGGAGCTTACACATTGCAATGACAAGGTCATGTTGTAGAAAAATAAAAATGATATCCAAGAATATACATAACAAATATTATATTTATAGACCTATGTATGGTGACCCTTCATTCTCCATTATAACTCCTAGATTTCCTTCCTTAGAACTAAATATTTGGATGAAATGAAAGAATAGAAACGAAAAGGACTAACCTATTGACATCATCAAATGCAATACTATTAACGCTTATACGGTGGCTTTCCACTATATGTAACAATACTTCATTAAGATAGCACATTAAACATAATTAAGAGAGTTGAAAGAGCGATTTTGAGTTTTTATAAGTAACGGAAGTTTAAGACAAGTAAAAACTCAAAATTTAATAGGTAAAGTAAATACATATTAAATACTTTATGATTTTTTATACAATTAAATGAATTAAAATAGGTGAAAATCCCCCCAAAAGGAGAAAAATGATAGTAAATATACATGGAGGTCTTGAATTAAAAAATATTTATGAAAATAGAAAATATACACTAAATCTACTATAAATGTATATAAAAATTAGTTTCATAAATTTAATCAAGTTTAACATTTAAATAGATTGATAATATTAATAGATCTAATTTCACTACTTTTAGCAGCATCCTCTTATAAATATTTATATGAGCAGATGAAGCAAAAATAAATAAAATAAAATTGGCTAACATATTATTTTAGGCATTTATAATTTCATATTTATTAATTATTAGAAGTAACTCATTGCTTTGCTAAAAAGAATAAAATTTGATGAATTTATTTGACTAATTGTTGATCTTATCAAAAAACTTCTTTTGATATTTATTCTTTTGATTTTAATTTGTTTACTTATCTCATTTATTCCTCTACTTTCATCTTTTGTCAGATAAGATTTTGATATTCTATCATTACTGTTTTATTTTCTATTCATTGAATATTATTTTTTTTAATAGTAAGAACGTAATTTAAATCATACTAACGACTCTCTTGGACCTTATTTCTCAAAATTCCTTATTAATTCTTTGACACCACCATCATTATTTTTACCTTCATCTCATGTACTTCATCTTATTGAATCTCGCAAAGCTTTATTTTTTTTCTCCAACATCAACTTTTTTTGGAGGAAAAAAGCTACTAATCTTAAATTACTTCTAATTATAATTTGTTCATTGGTAAAGATAATAGAGAAAATATCCAATTACCCCCCTGAACTATACTCAAAAAAGTTATGACACACCTCAACTTAAAGAGGGTCCTATTACCCCTCTGAACTAATTAAAAGTGTAATTTTGATACCCTTAGTGCCTACGTGGCACATACATGGCACACACGTGTGCCTACGTGGACACTTCAGTGTGTTGTGCCACGTACGTGCCACGTAGATACTAAGGATGTTAAAATTACACTTTTAATTAGTTCGGGGTGGTAATAGGACCTTCTTTAAGTTGAGGTGTGTCATAACCTTTTTGGGTATAGTTCAGGGGGGAAATTGGGTATTATCTCAAGATAATATGAAAACTTTTATGTAATTTAAAATAGCACAAAATTAATTTTAATTTCTTCCAAGAATATAGTAACCAAAAATCCATATAAATGATCATTATAATGTAACGAAAATACCATAAATTCTTAAGGAAGGGAGACTTTTCAGATGTCCATTATTAAGCTCACAACAATTAAGATATAACTAAAGTTTTTATTACATATAAGTAACTTTTGTTATATTTTTGTTCGTCATTGTGCAACATCAGATCTTTGTTTTGAATCTTTGTTTACGCGATATCTTTTTCATTCTTATAAATATAATCCACTTACATATAATCTAAATGATATTTTTAAAAATATTTTAATTATTTCATTGGAACTCAACATAACTTCACTACAAATAAACAAAATATAATACTTAGTAATAATATACTACAAAAGAAATACCCAGAAGAAAATACTTAAAATCGTTGTTTGTGAAATTTTGATCACTTGCCATAACATGAAGGCTGCAAAGTGATTCATTTGTCTATATACATTACATTATCACTAAAAGTTTAAAAAAATTATTAGAAATCAAAAATTAAAACACACATAAAAAGAGGAAAAATGAAAACATGATATATTCACATTTTAATTAATTAAATAATGCAAAAAGGATGAGAAAAAAACTAAGAAAAAAGTGATTATATTAAGAGAGTGAAAGGAGATTTTTCCTTACTTAATCAATTAATTAGACAATCTACTATTCAAAGATGAAGAAATAAAACAGAAAAGTAGAATTAGTTGAAGACTTCTTTTTTGTACTTGACTTTTTTGTATATGGTTTAATTATAAAGAATACTAATAAAACTAAATGATAAAAATAAGATTATCTAATATTAATTTCTTTTCATGTGAAATCAAATGTGTAGATGTAGAACTTTTTTAGATAAAAGAAAAATAACTTGTAAACTTATACACTTTTTGATCAATTAAACCTTTTTGAGAAAGATAATGATATATTTATTATCATTTTATCATGATCTCAAGAAATATCAATTAAAAGAAAACTTAACGATAACTCCATAATTTAAATACAACTGCATGCACCAATCAATTAACCTGTAAAAGAAGTATAAAACTAAAATCTGTGAGATAAGAAAAAAGGGGAAAAGATCATAATTTAATACAATATAAACAATAGATATCTTATCTTTTACTACATAATCTAAAAAAAAAGGAAAAAAATCAAACATAATTCAATAACACAATATTTCAACTACAATCAACAAAATCAAAATGATAAGAAAAAGTTATAAATAAATAATAGCATCTAATAGCAAGAAAATTAATAAGATATTAAAATTGGTGGCAGCAAAATAGAGTACTTGTGTCATCCATAAAAGAGACAAACAACCATCTCTAGTTAGGAGAGATTATATATTCACCACATTGAGTGAGAACTAATTATGAGAATTAACTCTATGTTATTTAATTATAAATCTTTTTATGGCTAGAAGATAAAAAGACATATGTATTGTAACTTAAATTCTTTTTAAATGGAGATTAATAGCATTAATGTGAAAGGAAATTAAATGTGGCTACCTTTAATATTTTGTAAATTTTTTAAAGTGTATTTTTCATCTTTTAAGGGAGAAAAATATCAAAAAAACGACAAAAATAAATAAATAACATTCTTGACTTTAGAGAGCGCCACGTCACCGATCTCATGTTTCTCTTATACATACATACATATATATATATATATATATATATATACATACATACATATATATATATATATATACATACATACATATATATATATATATATATATATATATACATACATACATATATATATATATATATACATACATACATATATATATATATATATATTGATTTATTTATTTTAAAATGATATTGATTAAATGATTTTATGTTTTGGATCTAAATAACTATTAATGTGATAACCATTTTATTAAGTATAAAATAAATACTTAAAAAATATTATTAACATGGATAAATTTTAATGATGTTGATAAAATGATTTTAAATGTTTGATCTAAAATAAGTTATATATATTTGTGTGGTAATAAATCATTTCACTTTTTTTCGAAAAAATCTGATATATCGGATATCACTAAAATGTTCATAATTGAAACGTTTTTCTTCGTCATCTATGGAAATTTTACTCAATATAGTTGCAAAATCTATGCAAATACTAGTGACATTTAAAGTAATAAATTTAAGTGGATCCTGAAATTCAAGGTGTGTGTGGGAAGGGGTGACAGCGCCCAAGTGCACACGCAAGTGTACGTTGTCTTATCAAGTAATATAGTGGCTTCAAGGAAGCCCAAGTATCGATCTCTCAAGGACTTGCGTTCTCCGCCAATCTAATTCTAGTTTAACTAATTGAGAAAAAGTAAACAAGGAGAGAGTTTGTAATTTTGCAAATTAAAAATAAAATAAATAATGCGTAAAAATAAAATACTTGGGACAATCAATGGAAGAAAACCCAGGGTTGAGGCATTTCGAACAATCATACAAATCTCTATTCCTATCGCAGTTTAGTTGGTTATCGGATTATTGATTCGCGAGGTTTATGCTACGATTTTAGTCTCCCGACCTCAAATCTTCTATCTGGTAAACATTGTACATACAACTCCCGCAGAGATACAAAAATTCTTCTAGATTCATGAAGTTGTCTTCTTTCAAGTGAACCAAGCAAGGCTTCTAGGTATATCTCTATCCTAGATGCTAATTCAAATCCCTTGTTTTATAAAAGAATAAGAACCTTGCTCCCTAATTTCTTCGTTCTATCCTATGATTCTCCTACCGGATTCACATAAAAATATAGATTTATTCTAATGGCAGCTATTCATTAAAATAGTAGGCTCAAAAATTTAAGAACAACCCACATGATAATCCAAAATTAAACTACAATAAAGAATATTAAAAAGTATTCATGTTCTTGGCCTCAACCCCGGAAAGAGGGTTTTAGCCTTTAATGGAAATATTCATCATCCAATCCCTTGGAATGATGATACAGACCATAATAAAAACTAAATTAAAGAATGACAAAACCTAAAAATAAGTTGTGGTATCCTTTAATGATGTTCCAAGTTGATCTAGGGTTTCCAAGAGGTCCCAAGATGATCAAAATGGAGTTTGAGACGTTATATTTATAGTATACAAGTCATAAATCGACTTGTATTTGGTTTCCACGCTATTTTACTTCATCTGGGAAGAATTATCCCAATTTTGGCCATCGGCGCAATGCGGAGACATGCAAATTCACAATTGTCAAAAAATCTGTCAAATTCCAGTAGTTGTTCGCAATTTCAACGCATCGTGGGGCCTCTGGAAAATCCACATTAAGCTACACGCGCCATATTTACAAAAACTTGAGCCTATTATGAATCCATTGATGTTTTTAAATCCTCCATTGTCCACCTTTACAGTATACACTCGCCCAATACTTTTCAGGGGTCCAACTTGCGTCTTGTGCTTTTGTTAAGCATTCCGAGCCTTATTGAGTTGTTTCCACTTGATTTGAAGCTTGCATATCCTTAATATATCATCATAATCCATGAAAAAATCATAGTAAATCATTAAAAACATTAATTAAAAGCTCAAAACAACACAACATCCTCACCGATGAACAAGAAACACTAGCTAAGCATAGACTAAATTCATATTGAGCTTTAACTCATTGTTTTCACTCTTTTCTTGATCCAATTGACCTTTGAACATTATAACTAAGTTGTTTCACATATAAAAATATACTAAAAACCTTAGTAACTCATTAAAATACATTAGAACTCAACACAAATAGACTAGAAAAACACCTAGCTCAAGCCAGTCACACTAGTTTTCTCGGTTGAACTCTAAATGGTCGAATTGAATCAAAACTCGTGTGGAAACACCATTAAACATTGTAAACACATACTTGGAAACATAATTGCTCATTTATATCATTATTAACACATATAGCATAAGAATCATCCTCAAAACAAGGCTAAAAAGGCTAGAATAGTAACGCTAGAATGCATAAATACACCCAACATCAAGGGGGGATCAATCTTTTTTTGAGTCGACAATAAAATTGGAAGCGTAAATAAATGAATAAGTAAGAACACATAGATTTATCCTGATTCGGCTCACCGATGTGGTGCCTACTCTAGCCCCCTTAGGTTTAAAGGGTTTCCTTTAGAGCTTTCAACGTGAGAATGGAGTTATACATTAGTTGTACAATTTCTGAATCTTATTTTATTATTCGTATATTTTGACACAACCTCGACTAGTATAATTAAACTGACTCTATCTTTTTTGTTTTTGTAAATATTACAAAATAAAAAATTACAAATCTTTGTGAAGGCTAAAAGATAATACGGGGGGCTAGTTTCCTGTGAAGTTGCGTAAGTTGTCTTCCGTCTTCTATCATATTTATTAACACGACATGACTCCAGGATTTATTTTAATAGGCATCCCAAATTCAACCAGGATCGGGGACCGTCCGCTATTACCCAACTCAACCACCTATATCCAGCCTTAGGTGGGCTGAATTTAGAACATATAATAAGATAGTGTTATTGTTCTCATTAAGACTCTGGAATAGGTTCACAACTGTGACCGACCCAACCAAGTCCAACCGTACCACACCAATCGCCCAACCATACCAAACCAAACCATATGCCATAAACCACAGAGAATACCAAAACATAATATGATTAATCCCAAAATATAATAGGACGGAATAGTGAGAAATCCTGTGATGTGGTGTCAGCCCACCAGCCTATTCCAAGGCCGACACCAATACCAATCCTGCCTATAACAACCCCCAGAAGTACCACAAAGCCTCTATCCAAAAGAGTAAACAAATCTTATTGGGACATTCCCCCAACCATGGCCAAAACCAATATCCAAAATAAAGGAAAATTGTCTAAAAAAATTCATAACATGAAATGATGCCTCCCGAAAGGATGGAAGCTCACCACTTCAGTACAAATATTGTTATCAAATCCGCGTGCTAAACAGGAGGAGTAGAATAGTAGGTTCCTGCATAGTGTGGGTATACAGCTGCCAGTAGATGGGGTTAGCGAGTGACCGCTAGCATAAATCTCAAGATAAGGATAAAATAATACCAATTATAAAACCAAGTAAAACCATCCATAATGCATACTACCATACATATATAAGTGCTGGGAAAGATAACTAGGTTTAGCATACATTTAAAACCTTTATATTTGGGATGTGTAGCTTGGTCGTCCTAAACTACCCACGGACTATATGGGTTCAGCTCTCCCTGCTGAAAGGGCCCCAGTGCGTTTATCCGCACGACCGAGAAATATCACATGGGATGACTAGTGCATCCCCCAATAAATATTATGACACACACACACAATCCACTAAGACCAATCCTCACATCGGCAAATATGAGTTTCTTGTTTTGGTCCCTCTAGGACCGCCACCTTCCACGACTTTTCTACACACCCCGCCATTAATGCCCAATTAAAACCAATTTTTAAATAACCAAACCATTATATATTTATTAACCAAGGACAATATTAGTGGTATCTTCACACCACCTCTTACTTGTAAGTAATATCCATAGCCAAACCATTTAGGTTAAGGGGACCCTAGATACTCTTCCAAGTAAAACTATGAAATCAATCATCTAAACCATGCCTTTAGTTAAAATCACAATGAGAGAAGAGAATCATGCCTTATACCAAAGAATTGATGGAAGAAAATCACCAAGACAAGCCCCAAAGCAATCCGCAAGATGAAACCTTAGCCTTCTTGCTCCAAAAGCTTTTGAGAGAATTATGGAGTGTTTTGGAATAGTTTCTAAGCGTTGATGAATAGAATAATAGGGTAAATATCCTCCAAAGTGTATTAGAAGTTGTGGGTTCTAGTTAGGGTAAGTAGGGAAATATCTAGAATACCCCCACTTAAATCTCTTAAAAACCTTTTTTTTTTAATTTAATTTGGTATTTTATAAATTCATCACAAACAAATATTCTTTACAATTATATGTACCAACCCATATGAAAGAAAACCATGTCCAAATTGAAATAGCCCAATCCGCAACCCAATCAAGTCCAAAGCCCCTACTTTATTACATATACCCTTATCAGTAGGGTTTTCTATTTGTGTCTTCAACCCCTTCGTCGCTTGAGATAATAAATGAGTTGCTTCCCTTTCATCAATCTTCAGTTCGTGATGAAACTTCTTTGGGTTATCAATTCTATTCCTTGGTTCATCATGGTTGTTGTCTTTATCAACTTTCAAGAGTGAGTGCATCTAGCCTCATTTATTTTTATGAATTTGAGCTTCATTTAATCTTGAAGTTTTATCATCCCATAGCTGTGATCTACTGTGGATAGGAAAAAGACCTTCTTTTTGTGCTCTGATGAGGGTTTGAAGTCCCTGATAGCTGTTATCTCTCCAAGTAAGTATGTCCCACTTGTGTTTGCTTGTATTGAGCTCATCTGTTCCTTGATACTCTTATACCTCTATTTATGGTAGGAAGGAAGATTTCATGATGCTTGGACCCACGAATGATTGGAAAATAACAAGCTATACAGGTGTATGCTATGCAGAATATCCTTATAACCCTCCCTTTTTGCTGTGAGTCCTGTTTGATGGATGAAGTAGTTCAGTCTAGGTAGTTTTTCAACTTTTTGATCCCTTGATGCATTGTAAATATTTTTTGTAAGCTCTAAAAATTGTAGCCATGTCAGCCTTTTCACCCAGTCTTTGGTGAAACTCTCAAATAGGGACATTGTAATTTATGACTGTTAAGTATCTTCTTCCCTTTGGTTTCTAACTAATGGAATGAACTGATTGTGAATGACCCTTTATATATTAGCAATATTAGCCAAATGGTCTACTAGCTGATTTCTTTCCCTCATAATATGTTGGAATTTTATCTTCTTATGAACTATATGTGACCATATCTGCTCTAAATACTGTAGAATACTCCAAGGACATTTCCATTCTTTGGTAACTATTTTCAAAATAGCAAGGGAATTTGTCTGAAATATTATCCTTTCATACTATGTGGCTAAACTATGTAGTACTGCTTGTAATGTAGCATAATCTTCTACTTCTACTTTGGTAGTATCTTCCATCTTAGCCCCTTTAGAATAAAGTAAATCACCTCTTCCATCTCTTAAGTAGTAAGCATATGAACTAATACCTGGATTTCTTCTTGATGCACTATCTGAAATATATTTGACCCACCCTTGTTTGGGAAATTTCCACAACACCTGCATAACCTTCACTCTAATTCTACTATTCTTAAAATCTTCAGGATGTCTGGCCATGCATATGGAAATATGTTTTGAGGCCTTCTGACTTTAAGCAAAAATCCAATGTTTCTAGAAATATTGAATATTGCTCTTTGTTATGAAATTGGCTTGCCTTCATGCTTTCTGTTATTCCTTAATCTCCATAATTCCCAAATTATCATACTTGGTAAAGCTTTATAATAAGCTTTATCTCTTCTTCTCACCTCTGCATTCCACCAGGCTAGAATAGTTTCCCTTAGTCCCAGTCCTCCAATGTTAATACCTGTAAAAGAAGAAAAATATGACCAAGTCCTGTTAGCAATAAGTGAACTTTGAAACATATGAGCCATGGTTTCTTGGTCTGGAGCTCTACAACACCAATATCTTGATGGTCCTTGTACTCCTCCTCTTCTAATGTTCTCTTCCACATGTATTTTTCCTTGCCAGAGTCTCCACATGAGAACCACCATCTTAAATGGCACACCTTTAATCCACATCTCCTTAAACAATATTTTTTATCCTCCATATGCCTAATGTATTGCCAAGTAGATTTAACAGTGAACTCTCTATTTGATTCAAGCATCTATAAGGGTTTATCCTTTCATTTTTGGCTACATGGTATTACCCTTGTGTCAACTATATAAGAAACAATCTCAGAAGGAAACAACTGACTCAATAACTGATAATCCCATGCTCTATTTTGAATTAAATCTTGTACCTCCTGATACCTGATATCCTATTCCCTACTATCCTGAACAATACTATATAAGCTTCCAAGAGTTGTCCAATTGTCCAGCCATAGATTTGCATTCCCCTCATTTATTTTCCACAGAATTTAATGTTCAACCAGATCCCTAGCTTGCAATATTTTCTTCCAAACCTGAGATCCTCTTCCTGTCTTCCACACTATCAAATTTGGATGTTCATTGTTACAGTATTTGTTATTCATAAACTCACTCCAAATAGAGGACTTAGTTGTAAAATTCCACCACAACTTGCAAAATAAAGCCTTGCTTATATCCTGCAATGATCTAAATCCCAGACCTCCTTTCTCTTCAAGCAAACATAAGTTCTTCCACCTTACCTAATGTCTGCTCCTTCCACCAATATGATTAATCCAAAAGAATTGAGTAAGCATTCTCTGTATTAAATTCAACACATTTACTGGTGGGTTCATTACTGAAAGACAATGAATTGGAATACTTTGTAGAATATGCTTGATTAATACTGCTTTTTCCCCAAATGATAGCAATTTACCCTTCCAACTTTGCAATTTGCTACTAATTCTCTTCATGATGAATTGATAGTAATCTTTTTTTTCTCATATGGAAGATAGGACATCCTAAGTAAGTAAAAGGAAATTCTTTTCTTAGGATCCCAGTAGCCACCTCATCCATAATCACCACTCCCTAAGATACCCCTGTATGCAAGTAAATAGCACTTTTCTCCTTGTTGATCTTCTGTCCTGATATGTTTTCATACTTCTCCAAAGTAGAGGTAACTTTTTGCAAAGTACCTAACTCAGTTTTGCAAAGTATGATCATATCATCTGCAAATGCTAAATGATTTATCTTTGGACTTTCTCTTGGCATTCCAAATAACTTGAATTCTTTTTTTATTATCAATGACTTTAGTGCTTTGGACATAAGCTCAACTGTAATAATAAAGAGGGTAGGGGATAAAGGATCTCCTTTCCTTAAACCCCTATAAGATCTGAAAAAATCCTCTTGGTTGTCCATTTAGCAGTATAGAATACCAATTATTACCTACTAACCTGTATACCATATCAATAATGGTTTCATTGAACCCCAGCTTCCTCATCACATTAGTAAGGTATAACCAGTCCACCCTATCATAAGCCTTCATCATATCTAGCTTGATCACCATGTTAGGAATATTACCTATTATCCTTATTTCAAATACAATCTCCTAAACCACCAATATATTCTCTGCAATGCTCCTCCCTTTAACAATTCCTGCTTGCTCTTCTGAGATTATATCTGGTAACAACTTCTTTATTCTTTCATGTAAAATTCTGGAAAAAAAAATTATTGACAAAATTACTTAAGGAAATAGGTCTCATATCTGAAAATGTGTTCACTGCCTATTTCTTTGGTAGGAGTTCTAAGTTTGTATGAGTTACAAATATTGGTAGTTCCTTTCCACAGAAAAAGGCTACCACCATTTGATGTACATCTTCTCTTATTATATCCCAAACATCTTGAAAGAAAGCCCCTGTCATCCCATCTGGTCCTCCTGCACTATTCCTTTTTAAACCCATCACTTCATTCTTAACCTCCTAAATATCTGGAATGACATTTAATTGCTCATTTTGCTCATCACTTACTATTGTTGGTAGTTCATCCAACATAGTAAAACCTTCAATACAGCTTCTTTGGAAAATTGCTTCTGAAAAAAAAAGCAGCATCTGCAATGCTATTCTGATCTTCAATCCATTCCCCCTCCTCATTTTGAATTCTTTCCACCTTTAACCTACTTCTTCTACCTTTTACTATTACATGGAAAAATTTGTATTTCTTTCTCCATCCTTAAACCATTGAAATACAGCCTTTTGCTTCCAAAATTCTTCTACTCTCTTTAACTGTATATTCAACTCAGCCTGAGCCTTGAATAATCCTTTTATATTTGCTCTTGTTGTCCTCTCCTCAAATTGTTTTTCTTTCACTTTAATAATCTCCTCCAGTGTAGCAATTTCCTGGAAAATATTACCAAAGTGTTCTATGCTCTATTTAGCTAAAGCAGTTTTAACTTGCTTCAACTTATGATGGAACATAATAAATGGGTTCCCTTGCACCTGAGTCTGCCAGTTTGATCTTATGACTTCCATGCAATCATTCTCTGATGGCCACATATTTAGAAACTTGAAAGATTTAGTAATATGCTCATTAATAGTGCTAAACTTGATTTGCATTGGGGTATGATTTGATCCACTTCTGAACAAGTGTTCCACCTCTATTACTGGAAATAAGTCTTTAAGCTTTTCATTAACCATTACTCTGTCCAGTCTTTTGAAAATGCATTTTTTTATCTGTTTTACCATTCCAACATGTATACTTGCTCCCTTTAAATCCAGCATCTTCCAAATTACACAAATTAATACACTGTCTGAAATCTTTAGTCTCAACTACTATTACTGGTAATCCCCCAAGATTTTCTTCCTCACTTATGATGGCATTGAAATCACCACCCATAATCTATAGTTCTGTAAGTCTCTTAGCCATGTCCTCTAAAGATTCCCATAGAGCTACTCAATCATTCATGTTGCATTTGGCATACACTATTGTTACCACCAGTGATATTCATGTATCTTCATTTTGTAACTGCAATGTGAGTTATTGTTCCTCATCTGCTATCACATTAACACTTACCAATGCATCCACTATGGCCCATATTTTCCCTGATGTGTTTGATACTGCATGTTTCATTCCCAACCTTTTATTATAGTCCTCTATATTCAACTTATCTTGGAATGGCTTCATCAACCCAATAAATGAAAAGTGATGTCTTCTTTGCAAAGTAATTAACCTTGTGAAATCTTTCTGTGTATTTACTAACCTTATATTCCAAATTAGTGCATTCATATAGATTTATGCTTGGTTGACCTTCTTGTCTACCTTGGACTTGTTTTGTCTACTTTGCTATGTCTTTTCTGCACTCCGTGAGTTGCCTTCATCTTGGAGATCAACTTTGGTGATAAATCACCGACTTTAGCAACCTCATTTATATTCTTCCCCAAACCACTCTCATCTAATTCCTTCCTTTCATTATTACAAGCCTGAATTTGATTTTCTTCTTGTATGGAGAATGGGATGACATTCTCAATAATTTCTACCCCTTCAGAGTGTTCTTGATTAGCTAGCACTAACTCCATAGACTTTCCATCATTCTTCTCCCTTTGATTATCACCTTCTTCTGATACTTGATCATTTGACTCTGTCTTGCCTTCTATATTCTCTTCTGCTTGTTGTTTTTATTGATATTTTCCCCTTTAAATATCTATGTCACCCACTCTTTTGTAGTCACCTTTAAATCATTTTTCTCCATTGAAATTTTTTCATTCTCACTCTTCTCCTTTTCAGCTTTTTGTATATTCTTCTCCACTGAATTGTTTTTGCACCATCATTCTTCTCCTTCTCAGATTCCTCTGTATCCTTAAGAGCCTAAAAAGTGTTTGATATTTGAACTTCCTTCTGCCCTTCTGATTCTACTTCTCCCAAAATATGACCATATTGATCTTTCTTGTACCTGTTCTTTATGGTATGCCATTGTTTTGTATATATTCCACCTCTTATATAACTTGTAGTATCTACTGCTTCCTGCTTACTTCCCCCCTCAACCTATTTCTTCTTAGACAATCCTGCATTCTACTTTTTATTATTTTCATTCATCAATTCAGGATGTACATTCCAGCAAGAATTCTCATCATGTCCTTGTAAACAGCATTTCTTACAATACTTAGGCTTATAATCATAGTGAATTTGAATCCACTTTGATTTAATATGACCCGTTGCATCATCCTCTTCATTTATTTTAATCCTTTGTGGTAAATTGGCAATTAAATCCATATCCACTTTGACCCTAGCACAACTAGGTAGTGTTTTATTAATTGTTGCCATATCTAGTGTCAAAGGCTTTCCCACCGCTGATGCTATTGAGAAAATTGCATCCTTCACAAAAAAATTTAGAGGAATATCTGGAAAAGAAATCCATGCAACTCCTATTGTTGTTTCTACATCAGGCTCAAACCACGGATCCCACTTCAATGTTCTCATCTGCCAGTGCATGTCCTTTGCTTTTATCTAAAATATTGACGTTGACAATGTATTAACATAATCTTCCAATATTTCCAGACATATCAAAATGTGTCTACCATCTAAATACCCTAAACTATATGATCCTCTGATACCACACTGCATTAGGATAACTTTACGTAACTCTGTGATATCTGGTTTGCCATAAGAAAATTTACCAATGATTGTAAATTGAAAATTCTCATGCATTATCATATTTCTTATTTCTGATGACTTCCATGTTATGTTTGACTCTCCTTGCATGATTACTACTGGTTTATGAGGCACATTTTCAATCTCCACAGTAGTTGGTTTTGATTTGAATAAGTTTGCATATGTAGTTTTCATAACTGAATCCTTATTATTATCATCAATCTTCTCTTTATCTTTTTGTAACTTATTAAGATCTGGTGGGTCAACCCCACCGGCGGCAACAGCCATGACGGCCAAAAGTAGGGTTTAGGTTTAGGTTTAGCTAAAGAGAGAAAAAATTTAACCACTACTTTTCCTCAGTTTCTTACAATCTGTACTATCTCTTAAAAATCCATCGCAGGGATACGACTGACCCATACAAGTCGTACCCTTCTATACGATTGGTACCCACCACTCGTATCGAATCCTCAACCCTTTGATCAAACACTGTCCAGTATAAACTCATCCAAGCAAGTCGTAACCACAATATACGATCCGTACCCATAACCCGTATCCCTGGTAGAATGAAATACCAGGAGGATCAAACACTGTCTACCATACGAGTCCTTGATATGACTCGTACCAATTCTTATGACTCATACCCCTAAGTCGTACCCATTCCAGTGACCAAAATTATCCCACCAACTAACACTGGACAACATACGACAGTACCATACCATTCGTACCTCAGCATACGGCTCGTACCCATGAGTCATATTGGGTTTATTCAAGAAATTCTAGGAAATTTTATAAGGGTCAAAACCCAGGATATTTTAGCCTCCCCCACTAGGAACTTCATCCCCGAATGACGAACAAGATAGGGGTAACCACACACAGAGTCATTTACATTATCAAACATCCCTTTAACAAAGTTTGAAAACAAAAGGGCAAAGATGTAAATCTTTCCTTTAACAAACTCAGAAAATAAAGATGTGTTGTAGACACATACCTTTCGTACGAATCCCAGGAGCAGGAAACAAATGTAGATTCTTGGACTTCATATCCTCTACCGCTTTCCAAGTAGCTCTTTCCACCTTATGGTTCCACTATAGAACCTTAATTGAAGCCACATCATTGGTCCGCAACCAACGAACTTGACTATCTAATATCTCAATCAGGACCTCTTCATAAGACAGGGAATCCAAAATACCCAATCCTTCCAATGGAACAACGGTAGAAGGATCACCAAGACACTTCCTCAACATAGAAACATGAAAGACCGGATGAACCAAACTTAAGCTAGATGGAAACTCCAACTCATAAGCAACACTGCCAACATTTCACTAAATCACATAAGGACCAATGAACCGAGGACTGAGTTTTCCTTTTTTGTCAAACCGCACCACTCCCTTTATGGGAAACACCTTGAGGAACACCCTATCCCCGACCTCAAACTCCAAGTCTTTACGCCTAACATCTTCATAGGACTTTTGGCGACTTTGGGCAGCTTTAAGCCTATCCCAAATCACCTTGACCTTCAACATCGCCTAATAGACCAAATTTGGACCAAACATGTCTGCCTCCCCAAGCTCAAACCACCCAATAGGAGATCTATACCTCCTACAATACAATGCCTCGAAAGGAGCCATACCAATACTCGAATGATAGTTATTGTTGTAACCAAACTCCACCAAAGGTAGATCCTCAACCCAATTGCCACCATAGTTAATCACACAGGCCCAAAGCATATCCTCTAATGTATGAATAGTTCTCTCCGCTTGCCCATCTGACTGAGGATGAAAAGAGTACTCAGACTAACCATAGTCCCCAACCCTTAGTGGAAAGATTGCCAGAAATAAGACGTAAACTGCATACCATAATTAGAGATAGTCAAAATAGGTACCCCATGCATCTTCACAATCTCCTGAATATACAACTTCGCATAACCCTCTGTCGAAAAGATAGTTCACACTAGCAAGAAATGCACGGACTTAGTCATCCTATCCATAATGACCCAAATCGAATCACACTGATTTCGAGACCGAGGAAGACTAGTAACAAAGTCTATATTGATCACTTCCCACTTTCATTCGGAAAATCAATTTCTTTATACAACCCTTCTGGCCTCATGTTCTCAACCTTAACCTTTTGACACACCATACTCTTGGCCACAAAATCAGCCATATCTCTCTTCACGCTATTCTAATAGTAGATCTCCCTAAGATCATGATACATATTAATCGAGCGGGATGAACAACATAGCACGACTCATGCGCCTCATCCAAAACCCTTTGCCGCAGCCCATCGATATCAGGAACACACAACTTCCCTTGGTACCGTAAAGTACCATCATCACTGATCTCAAATACCACTACCTTTTGCCCACTAACATCACCCTTGATTCTCATTAAGACAGGATCCAGCACATATTTTTATTTAATCTCCGTACCAAGAGACGATCAAACCACTTTTTGCATCATCACACCACTATCCTTAGTGTCCAAGAGGCGAACTCCAATATTAGCCAAGCAGTGAATATCCTTCACCAATTCCCGCTTGCCTTCCTCCACATGAGCCAAACTCTCCATGGATAACCTGCTAAGAGAATCAACAACCATATTATCCTTACCTGGGTGGTAGTGAAGACTCATATCATAATCCTTAAGAAGCTCAAGCAACCTCCTCTGCCTGAGATTAAGATTTTTCTGAGTAAACACGTACCGAAGACTCTTGTGATCAGAAAAATATCCATGTGAACATAATACAAATAATGCCGCCATATTTTCAAAGCAATCACAACCACCAACATCTTCAAATCATGAGTAGGATAATTCCTCTCATGTACCTTCAACTGCCTGGAAGTGTAAGCAATCCCATTTCTATACTGCATCAAAACACAACCAAGCCCTACCCGAGATGCATCGTAATAAACTAAAAACCCATCATTGCCTTCCTGCAAAGTCAGGATTGGAAATGAAGTCAACTTATCCTTCAACTTCTTAAATCTCCCTTCACAAGCATCCAACCAAGAAAACTTAACCTTCTTCCGAGTTAACTTAGTCTACGGAGTGGCAATTAAATAAAAGCTTTTCACAAACTGCCTATAATACCCGGCTAAACCCAAGAAGCTTTAAATATCGGATGGAGTCATGGGCCTAGGCCACTCTTTCACCGCATCAACCTTTTGCGAATCCACCATGATCCCTTCACTAGATATAATATGACCCAACAAAGTCATAGCATTCAACCAAAACTTACAATTAGAGAACTTGGCATACAACTATTGTTCTTTTAAGGTCTGAAACACCACACGGAGGTGATTAACATGATCCACCTCACTCTTTAAATAAACTAGAATGTCATCAATAAACAAAATGATGAAAAGATCCAAATACTACTTGAACACCCTGTTCATCAAGTTTATAAATGTTGTCGAAGCGTTAGTCAATCCAAATGACATCACCAAGAACTCAAAATGCCCATACTGAGTACGAAAAGCCATCTTAGGGATATCCACCTCCCTAATCTTAAGATGATGGTACCCAGAACAAAGATTTATCTTAGAGAAGAACTTGGCACCTTGCAACTAGTCAAACAAATCATCTATCCTTGGGAGAGAATACTTATTCTTGACCATCACCTTATTCAGCTACCTGTAGTCAATGTACATCCGAAGGGAACCATCTTTTTTGCGCATAAACAATACCGGTGCACCCCATGGAGAAATACTAGGATAAATAAACACCTTATACAGAAGATCCTTAAGCTTCTCCTTAGTTCCATCAACTCAATCACAACCATTCTATATAGAGCAATAAAAATTGGATAAGTGTCCGATCAATTCCAAACTCTATTTTCCTATCCAGAGAAACACCAGGAAGCTCATCCAGAAAGATCTATAGAAGCTCATTAACCACCGAGACCGAAGACAAAGAGGGACCTTCTGAGTTAGAATTGTTAACCCGAACCAAGTGATAAAGAAAACCCTTGGAGATTAACCTCCGAACTCTAAGATAAGAAATAAACCTCCCCCTAGGAGCTAAGGAACTACCTTCTTATTCTATAACCGGTTCACCAGGGAATTTAAAGATAACCCTATGAGTCCGACAATCTATAGACGCATAACAAGAATGCAACCAATCCATGCCTAGAATTACATCAAAATCTACTATATCAAACTCAAACAGATCCACCAAGGTCTACTTGCCACCAACAGATACCACATACCCTCTATAGACTCTCTTAGTAATAACCGAGTCACCTACCGGGGTAGAAATGGATAAAGGATCCGAGATAACTTTTGGATCGAAACCAAAAGACACAGCCATACATGGAGTCACATAAAAAAAGTGGACCTCAGATCAAGCAAATAATATATGTCATGAGAGAAAAACTATAACATATCAGTAATGATATCAGGTGATGCCTTGGATTCTTGTCGGGATACCAAAGCATACAACCTATTCTGACCAACACTAGAACTAGGAGCAGTAACAGAAGTAGATGTCACCCCATAAAGTGTAGGAACAGAAGATGAAGCCACAGGAATCTTATTTGCCCCTGTAGTAACCTTATTGACCAGACAATCCCTGAGCCGATGGCCTACTTAGCCACATTTGAAGCATTTGTCCTTTTCTTTCTCACAATAGCCCCGATGAGGACGACCACAGAATAGATAAGAAGGACACAAAGAAACTGACTGACTTTTGCTCACTTGTGATTAGGCAACCTGTACCCAAGAATTGTCACCACCTTGATGACGTTTGTCACTCAACTGGTAAGGATCACTAGTAGAAAAGGATCCAGAACTCCCCCACTTCTTTTTCTGCCACTTGTCATCATCTCTACCACCCTGAGACTGAGCATCTCCTTGATCAGAAAACCTGTTTTTCTTACCCTTCCTATCCCCAAACTCCGTCTGCTTCCTATTATCATTCTCAACCTACTACATATGAACAGTCAACCTTAAGATGTCCATATCTTTAATCAACAAGGCAGTCTTGCTCTCCAAAATTAAATCCTTATTCAACCCAGAAGCGAACTTCCTAATTCTTGACCTCATATCAACCACCAAATCAGGAGCATACCTTGATTGCAGATGAAACTTCAAAGTATATTTCTTTACTAACATCCTCCACTTCTTGAGGTTCATAAACTCCTCCATCTTAGATTTCCTCAACTCTTGAGAAAAGAACCGATCCAAAAAAGCATTATAAAAGGCCTCCCACAACCCTTCCTCTTCCATATCACTTCTATACATATCCCACTCCTCATACCACTAATAAGCAATATCCTTAAGCTGATAAGCTGCAAAGTTAACACCCTTTATATTAGTAGCCTACATCACCCGAAAGATTTTTTTAATCTCATCTAAAAAGACCTGTGGATTCTTCTTCACCTTCACCACTGTAAAATTTGAAGGACCCATCTTCATAAATTGACCAACCCTTGTGGCCTCATCAGACAATGCACCAGCTGCACCCCGCTTAGCCTGAGCAATAACCAATTGGGCAATAACATGGATAGACTAATAAAATTCTGTGTTCATCATATTTGTATGAGGTACCTAAGGAGAACTAGCTGGAATAGGAGAAACTACAGCATCATCAGGAATAGGACCATGAGATTGAAGATGTACTCTAGACGTAGGACGCACCCCTTTAGCATTACCCCCAGATGGGATGAAAGAATTTCCTTGTGTTTCAGATCTAGGAGGCATGATCTGAAAGATAAAAAAACAAGGATTAAAGGAGATTCCATGAATGAGAATTCAATCTTGAAGATAGAATACCAAGAAAGTGAAAAATTTCTAAATATCTTGCAGCCTCTCTCTTATGATAATGGCATGCTTCACACCTCTAAAAGAGACTCTACTTGACATAACTTTGTGGACTTTCCAGTTGACCATGAACCTAGGATCTAATACCAACTTTACACGACACGACCCTAGGCTTTATCGTAATGGGCATCCCATATCCAACCAGGACCAGGGACTACCCGTTGTTACCCAACCCAACCACCTATATCCAACCTTAGGTGGGTTGAATTTCGAATAAATAGCAAGATAGCATTATTGTTCTCATTAAGACTCTAGGATAGGGTCATAACTGTGATCGACCTAACCGATTCCAACCGTACCACACCAATCGCCCAATCATACCAAACCAAACCATAGGCCATAAACCACAGAGAATACCAAAATGTAATATGATGGAACAATGACAAATCCTATGATGTGGTGTTAGCCCACCATCCTATTCCAATTCCAAGGCCAACACTAATACCGATCTGGCCCATACCAACCCTCAGAAGTACCACAAATCCTCTATCCAAAAGAGTAAATAAATCTAGTTGGGATATGCCCCCAACCATGTCAAAAACCAATATCCAAAATAAAGGAAAGTGTCTAAAGAAATTCATAACATGAAATGATGCCTCTCGAAGGGATGGAAGCTCACCACTTCAGTCCAAATATTGATACCAAATCTGCATGCTAAACAAAAGGAGTAGAATGGCCAGTTCCTGCATAGCGTTAGTTTGCAGCCGCCAAAGATGGGGTTAGCGAGTGACCGCTAGCATGAATCTCAAGATAAAGATAAAATAATGCCAGTTATAAAATCAAGTAAAACTATTTATAATGCAACAACCATACATATATAAGTTTTAGGAAAGATATTTGGGTTTAGCATGTATTTAAAACCTTTATACCTGGGATGTGTAGCTTGGCCGTCTTAAACTACCCCAGTGCATGTAGTTGTATGATCGGTAAATTTCTCATAGGATGACTAGTACATCCCCCAATAAATAGTAGGACACACACATACGGTCCACTAAGACCAATCCTCATATCGGTAAATATCAGTTTCTAGTTCTGGTTCCCCCAGGACTGACCCCTTCCATGGCTTTATTACACAGCTCGCCATTAATGCCCAATTAAAACCAGTTTTTAAATAACCAAATCATTATCCATTTATAAACCAAGGCCAATATTAGTGGTATCATCATACCACCCCTTACTTGAAAGTAATATCCACAGCCAAACCATTTAGGTTAAGAGGACCTTAGGTGCCTGGTGTGCTAGCTTTCTGTTAGCACATTTAAGGCTTTTAACTAGGAATAATTGTAAGTTCTTAAGTAACTGTCGTTGTTTTTGATGATATTTCATGTGATTTTGTAGGAAAGTCAAGATGCATGGAAATATATGAAAGTTGTGTCAAGGAGGATGATTTTTTGTGAAAATAATTGAGTTTTGAAGAATTCACACTTGGAAGCAATTCTGACGACTTGTGTGATAACTTATCAGATTTGTGATAAGTCATCACATATGTCGTCACACTGAGGCAGAATACAAGAAATTGGAAGCATGTCTGATGATATATGTGATAACTTATCACAAATCTGATAAGTTATCACAAAAGTCATCACATTGAAGAAGAAGTTCTGACGACATGCCTGAAACTTATTAGATTTGTGATAAGTTATCACACATGTCGTCACCTAAAAGGAAAATTCTGAAATTTTTATTTTGAATTTTTCTTAAGTTATGGGTATAAATAGCAGGTTTTAGGGTCCATTCATGGAGGCGGAACATCTTGAACTTATTCCATGGACCAGTTTACTTCTTTTTGGGCTCTGAGCTTGTAATTCAATTTTCAATCCTTTGATTTAGTTGTGGGAAATTCTTATTGTACTTGGAGGAGAATAAACTTTGGATTTCATCTTTTGTAAGTTTAATTGCTTTAAATTATGAATTCAATTATTGTTATCTTTTACTATCTTATGGGCAACTAAAACCCACAACTAGGGTTGTGGGATCTATGACTATTCTTTCATTGATTTAGTAGTTGGTTAGGGTTCGAGTGATTATGGGAATATCTTGATAATTCTTTTGTATTAATTATTTTCTGTTGGTTGCAAACAATAGGCTTTGGTTACTGTTGATTTGCTTGAGATTAGAAATCAACCCTAGGAAGAAGTAAATTATCAACGAGGATTTGGGAAGGTTAAGTTCTCATCTAATGATTAATGTTGTAACAAGATTGATCAACTCAAAATAAAATCAGTATGAATAGAATGACTTCTTAAGTTCGAGAGAATTAGGGAGTTCAAATCTAGGTAGGTTGAGAAACACTTAGATGGACTGTCGAAACTGATAATCTGGTATTTCTCGCAAGTCATGAGAACCCAATGCCACAGCTATTATTTAATGGGGATTAGTAATCATAGTGATCACAACCCTAGTTTATTCTTTATCATTGATTTGAACAATTAAAATTTTGGCTTTGAGTTCAGAAGCAAGTTACAACTTTAACATCTGTTTGATCATTGAAAACCCCCATTGTATCTTTTCGTATCATTTGTTTGAATTTAACTTGTAGATTTAGTTTCAAATTAGTTTAATACTACTCACATTATTTCCTGTGGATTTGACCCCGACTTCAAAATATATTAACGACGACCGCCTTGCACTAAATTGACGTGTAAGTTGAGCATTATCAAAAATGGCGTCGTTGCCGAGGAACAATTTGTCGTATTTAGTTGGTTTGAAATTCTAGCCTACTTGCTTGAATTCAAACTTGTAAATATTTGTTTTTAGTTTACTTTTATTTCTTGTGTTAGGTAAATTTTTATTTTAGTTACTTACTACTATGGCATCATGGAATGAACATTATCTTGGTGGTTGGAAATCTTATCTTGATGATCCATGTCCATATTGTGATGGACCTCACTTTTGGCAAGAATGTAGATATGCTCCCCTGAGAGAGATGTGTGCACCATCTTCATCCTATCGAGAGTATGATTGTTCTGTATGTGGTGGTCAAGATGGACATTGGAGTGATTTCCCAAATGCCCCCTCCCCCCATTGTGCTAACCCAAGTTCTAGTTCTTCTTATGATTTTGATAGGTCTTTTGGTCAAGAAAAAGAAGAACGAAGCACCAGAAAGAGTGGCATTGAAGTTATGCTTCAACTAATGTTGGATCGTATAGACATAACGAATGATATCATATGTGATATACTTCAAGACATTAGGGCATCTAACAAGGAAAGAGAAAGTATAGGGGAGATGGATATCGAGGTCAATCATCTAAAGCACTCTTCTATATTATGTTTAGATGATATCTTGTCTGTGGAATCATTTAGACTAATCAAAGAGTGTGAGTATGAGGAGCAAGAATCCTATACTGATGATGAGCTTGATGTTGATCAACCCTTGGAGATTTCCCAACCAACCGAACAAAAAATGAGGGATGATGCCAAGATTGGGGAAATAGTGCTAGAGGCAAAAGAAGAAATCAAGCACAATCCTTGTGAAGACTCTAGTCCATTTTAGGGTAATGATACTAATAGGGATGCTACTTCGGAAGTAAGAGTTAGTCCTCATTCGAACCACTTTTTAACATTATGCCTGGTGGATATGATGAAAGTCAAATCACCCAAGCAAATGACAAATTTTGAAAATGAGGAGGAAAATTCTTACATTTTGGAGTTTATCTTTCCAAAAGGGTATACGACAACCCCAATCGTAAAAGATAAGAAGCCTAAATATCGATGTCCATTTAGTGGTATTTTAATATCCTCACTGCTTCCCACTGAGCCCACATAAAAGTTTGATGCAAAATTGGGCAAGCGGTTCAAGTCTTTGAAGTGGTGTGATAGAACATTCCTTATCATGCCCTCACCTTTGCCCAACGGACCTAAAAGAAGTAAACATCAAAAGATGGGTTGACAATTTAAATCATCTACGTGGAGGGATAAAGGTTGACTGAATGATGTCGTGTCGCGACACTAAATTAGGTGCTTCTTGGGAGGCAACCCAAGGTATTTTGTTGTTTGTATTCATATTATGTGATTGACATCAGATCTTCGCACCTGTGGTACCACAGGTATGTTTCTAACTCTCTTGTATTGGTTTGACGCATAATGCATGGTTATAAGTTAAGGGTGGGACTACTTGTGGGTGTTGATGTCCTCTTGGGGTTTTTGTTATTGTGCCTCTTTTCCCCGGAGTCCTATTTCTAGTAGAGCAGGCATATTTAGGCGTATGGTGTTTGTTTTGTGATGTGTTGTGGTTAACTGAAAAACAATAAGTATCTGCGACAGTTGACATACTTGGTTGATTTTTGGGAATGGTAAATACCTCTCCAATTATCTATTTTGTAACTGTGTGATGTGCATCTATATGCGACTACTGTGAATCTTTTTATGGCATTGGTATTAGGGACATGATAATCATTGCTAATAATTGCATGAACCGAATAGGTAGTAGCTTGTGATGTACATTTGTATCATGTGTTTATGAGATCTTACTTAGTTCTCTTTGTATGTTAAATCCAGAACTTGCCCGGTTAGTCTTACTTAGGCTGAAGGACAGGGGTTAGGAAAGGATCATAGGCCGTTTTGATATTAGCCCACTTTTAGCCTAAATGACCTTCCCTGTATACATAATATCCCTTGGTCCCTATTTTGATCCTGAATAGCCTATTTTTTTATGATACCTATCACTGTCCTATTTATATCATAATGAACCTGTTTTGGCCCTGGTCCTCCTTGGACACTATGCACCTTGACTTAGGCAAATGGCCTAAGTTGAGGGTGGCTATAATAGGGGTGCGTAATGTAAAATGAGTATGAAGAAAGCTAGAATAAAAGAAAGATAAAAATCTGGGTGCGGTGGAAAAGGACAAGAAAGAAAAGTTGTGAAAAAAAAGAAGTGATTGTAGAAAAGACCGCACCCATCCTGAATATGTGTGATCAAGAAAAAAGAAGCATAGAAAAAGGTTAAAAGGTGAGACCCCAAAAGCTAGTGTAGTGTCAAGGAGGCTTAGTCACTTTAAATATCATCGAGTATCATACCAGCCCCTAGCCTACATTACAAGCCAAAGAGAAGACCTATAGTGATCCTAGCGGACCTGTCTGAAAATCATGGTAATCAAAATAAGGGCAAGCCTATGGTATTTGTCATACATTGATTGGAACTTCTTTTTGAGAGTGAGTGTCTCTTGACCGTCCCCTCATTGACATACTTGATTTCATATATGAGTGAAGAGGAATTTTTTTGTTGTAAGGGCGCATTGGTGGCATTGCTAGCTGCTTACATGTTTGGGTGGTGTAACTTGTATATAGGCATGATTATTTTTGCTAAGTTGATGCCATATCTTGATTCCCTTATGTCACATTATTGATCTTCATTGATATACACAGTTGGGTTTAAAGTGATTGAAAATGGAGAGGGTAATGTGTTTTGAGCTAAACTTGATAATCAACTGTCATAGATATCTTATGTGTCTCTTGGTTAAGCATCGTAGTATGGTGTTATGTAGTTGTTTGAGGACAAGAAATTATTTTAAGTTGAGGGTGTTGATGTTCTAGCTTTCTGTTAGCACATTTAAGGCTTTTAACTAGGAATAATTGTAAGTTCTTAAGTAACTGTCGTTGTTTTTTATGATATTTCATGTGATTTTGTAGGAAATTCAAGATGCATGGAAATATATGAAAGTTGTGTCAAGGAGGAGGATTTTTGGTGAAAATAATTGAGTTTTGAAGAATTCACACTTGGAAGCAATTCTGACGACTTGTGTGATAACTTATCAGATTTGTGATAAGTCGTCACATATGTCGTCACACTGAGGCAGAATACAAGAAATTGGAAGCATGTCTGATGACATGTGTGATAACTTATCACAAATCTAATAAGTTATCACAAAAGTCATCACATTGAAGCAGAAGTTCTGACGACATGCCTGAAACTTATTAGATTTGTGATAAGTTATCACACATGTCGTCACCTAAAAGGAAAATTCTGAAATTTTTATTTTGAAATTTTCGTAATTTATGGGTATAAATAGCAGCTTTTAGGGTTCATTCATGGAGGCGGAACATCTTGAACTTATTCCATAGACCAGTTTACTTCTTTTTGGGCTCTGAGCTTGTAATTCAATTTTCAATCCTTTGATTTAGTTGTGGGAAATTCTTATTGTACTTGGAGGAGAATAAACTTTGGATTTCATCTTTTGTAAGTTTAATTGCTTTAAATTATGAATTCAATTATTGTTATCTTTTACTATCTTATGGGCAACTAAAACCCGCAACTAGGGTTGTGGGATCTATGACTATTCTTTTATTGATTTAGTAGTTGGTTAGGGTTCGAGTGATTATGGGAATATCTTGATAATTCTTTTGTATTAATTATTTTCTGTTGGTTGCAAACAATAGGCTTTGATTACTGTTGATTTGCTTGAGATTAGAAATCAACCCTAGGAAGAAGTGAATTATCAACGAGGATTTGAGAAGGTTAAGTTCTCATCTAATGATTAATGTTGTAACAAGATTGATCAACTTGAAATAAAATCAGTATGAATAGAATGACTTCTTAAGTTCGAGAGAATTAGGGAGTTCAAATCTAGGTAGGTTGAGAAACACTTAGATGGACTGTCGAAACTGATAATCTGGTATTTCTCGCAAGTCATGAGAACCCAATGCCACAGCTATTATTTAATGGGGATTAGTAATCATAGTGATCACAACCCTAGTTTATTCTTTATCATTGATTTGAACTATTAAAATTTTGGCTTTGAGTTCTGAAGCAAGTTACAACTTTAACATCTGTTTGATCATTGAAAACCCCTATTTTATCTTTTCGAATCATTTGTTTGAATTTAACTTGTAGCTTTAGTTTCAAATTAGTTTAATCACCACTCACATTGTTCCCTGTGGATTCGACCCCGACTCCAAAGTTGGGTAAATATATTGACGACAACCACCTTGCACTAAATTGACGTGTAAGTTGAGTGTTATCATTGCTCTTTCATTTACCATATTAAATCCACTTGGGAGACTTCCATGCTCTCCATAAGCATAACCATTTAGCTTTTTCAAGCCATGTATAAATGTTTTATCAAGTTTAAAACATGCAAGAGTTCCATTAAAAAAAGTCAATGCAATGAACATATCTTTATAAGCATTTTATCAAATACCTTGGGGGAATAATATAACCAAAGCCAATTCCAAAGACCATTAAACCATTACCATGAAATACAATTGTCCAAATCCACCATTGATGCATATAAAAGCATAAGTAAAACCATAAGAAACCATAACCAAGCATTCAATATCAAAACCCCCAAATAATAGTTAAAAACCATAATTATGAAATAGTAAAACCATGAAATCAATCATATAAAATATGTCTTTAGTTAAAATTACAATGATGGAAGAGAATCATGCCTTATACCAAATAATTAATAGAAGGAAATCACCAAGATAAGCCCCAAAGAAATCCGCTAGATGAAACCTTAGCCTTCTTGCCCCAAAAGCTCTTGAGAGAATTCTAGAGTGTTTTGGAATAATTTCTAAGTGTTAATGAATATAATAATAGGGTAAATATCCTCCAAAGTATATTATAAGTCGTGGGTCCTAGTTAGGGTAAGTAGGGAAATATCCAGAATACCCCCACTTAAATTCCTTACAAACCCGTCGCAAGGGTACGGCTTGCCCAACAATTCGTACCCTTTTATATGATTGGTACCCACCACTCGTATCCAAGCCTCAACCCTTGAATCAAACACTGTCTAGTATATGACTCATCCAACCATGTCGTAACCACAGTATACGATCCGTACCCATAACCCGTATCCCTGGCAGAATAAATACAAAGAGGATCAAACACTGCCCACTATAAGAGTCCTTGATACTACTCGTACCAATTCCTATGACTCATACCCCTAAGTCATACCCATTCTAGTGACCAAAACTATCCCACCAACTAACACTGGTCAGTATATGACAGGACCATACCTCTCTACCTCAGCATACGGCTCGTACCCATGAGTCGTATTGGGTCCCGAGAATGGAATTCTAGGAAATTTTATAGGGTTCAAAACCCAGGATGTTTCATTTATATAGTATTCATCTTTAGAATCTTCTTTTCTCTAAAAGGAGAACCCAAGGGATTTCGTCCCAATCAAGGATATGATTAGATTCCTTGATTGAGGGCTCATAGCACGTCCATATCAGATATGTTCGTGTATTAAGATATGATGATTTCTTTGGTGAACCGAGGAGTCATATCCATATGTGTCCATATCATATATGTCTATGTAATTAATATGATTTTTTCTTATTTTGACAGTCCTGACATCCCGCCGTGATGCTGATTTGTCCGTTGATTATTATCCATGGTTTGCTCCTTTTATATTCATCTTCTGGTTCCATATTTTAGGGATATTTTCCATGCTTTGATTTGATTCTTTTCATATGTACTCATGATTTCCAAAAATTTTATTTGACCTTGACATCTTTTGGATTTGATCATCTTCGAGATTTGGACCTGTATGTTTACTTTGTTAGTTTGTTATTATTAAAATATTAAGTTATTTTTAGGAGGCTAACAATCTCTCTCTTTTTTATAATGATAAAATAAACATTAATCAACTTCCCTGATTATGAAGCTACCTCTGGCTTATAGCTGAATCTTCATGTTAAATTCCCCCTGGATTTTAGTTGACTCTTCTTGGCTTGTTAACTCATAGGTAAATTGTTCCCCCTTATTGGCATAATAAAAAAGAAACAAGCAGACAAACAAAGCCAATGCATGCAATAGATGGATAAATAACAAGAAATATAGGTAAGCTAATGCATAGCCTATATTAGCAGTCTACATCACAAGCAAAAAAGTTTGAGAAAGTAAGAAGAAAGTATCCCATGTATAGACCAAAACCAAAAGAGGACAAGCCCTCATTGAATAAAAAGATTATCTTAAGAACCAAATTAGTATTTTTTTTTTTAGAAAATGGGTGGAGATGTTGTGCATTATGTGACAGAAGCATTCATAGGAGCATTCTAAATTTTTAGAGATGTTGGAGTAATAATTCTGCACAGAAATGGCTAGTTCATTATAGAAGGAATTGGCTTCAGTCTTAATATAGTCGACTTGCTTGAACATTCGGTTGAACAGTTTGACTCATTCCTGCTTAAGACTATCCAGAATAATGTGTACTTTCCCAACATCCGTACTAGTATATTTTCCTATATGCACTAGCTTAGCAATGGAATTTTGAAGGCTTACCAGTCCCTCCTCTAGCCCTGGCAGAAGCTCCTTAACTTTCTACATGTCCTTTAACACTACAGAATTAAAATTAGTAGCAGGCTTACTTACTTTAAGAAGATCAGTCTTAACTTTCACGGACTCTTTTTTTCACCACTCGCTTCCAACTAGAGCATAGCCTGTGCTGGCAAATGTTTTGAAATCATATGTGGAAAAGACTTCTACAGTGGAAAATACTAAAAGGTTAATCAAATAAAAATGAAAAACAAGAGTGATCAACAAATCGAATGGCAGACTGGCTGAGGCATAAGTATCGGCTACACTTTCCAGCATATATTCACGAAATCATTGCGCCCAATTGATTTTGTAGCACTTAATCATACAATCAAACCAAAAATATTGCATATAGTAACATTACTTATAGATGTTTTTCGGGGAATTAAAATGGTGGCAATGATGTGAGCTATTATAGGACACTTGAAATAGAGTGATAGATAGGGTTGGGTGTTCGGTATTCGATTTTGTATTATCATAATTCGGATTCGGTAATTCGATAATTGATAAATAAAAGTACATACCAAATACCATACCATTAAACTTCGATTTGGTAATTCGATAATAGGTAAATTAAAATTTGGTTCGGTACAGTATTTGGTAATACCATAAGTTAAATTTGGTAGAGTCTACTCTAGGCCAACGATAACAGTTTACTTTTGAATTGAATCAAAATACAAGATAAAGTTTTTGCCCTATGCCTTATGGAAACAACACTTTTTAACACTACATCAGTGATGTTTTATAGCTCATTCATCATCTGCTGATTTAACATAATAATTGTTTAATGCAGAAATGACTCTGGAAGATAATAGCCACATCTTTTCCTCAAATATTTGTCTTGTAGTGACTAGTGAGTGAGTTTAAATAAAAGAATTCACTAACCCTTTCATCAAGAATAACTTATGAGATATTTAAAATCATACAACATAGTGTCAAACCTTTTTAATAACTTAGTTATGGCAGGAAATGAGTATCTCTGGATCAACTCTCTCACTAGACATAACTTAGATATACCTACAAGTTGCATCAAGAGTAGACAAGTTCATGTTATCTTGATATATAGAACCAGAATGAAGAAAACGCGAGTAATTTGAAACAATAACTTCATATTTGAACATGTTGTCCACTGCTGCTAACAATAACAATTTTAAAAGTGATTTTCATTTTAAAATTTTAAAATGAATATAGTATTATAGGTTTTTAGGTTGTGGACTTTTTTTAACCTTTTGTAGAATATTAATTTGGACTCGTGGCCTATGGAGTATAGACTATGGTCAGTTAACAATAATTTGATAATCGGTAAATACCAAATACCAAATGGTAGTAATATCTTTTACCAATTATAGGTTAGACCTAGAATGATGCACAGTATATTTTGATAAATTAATGACACTAGTATTCACACAGACTTGGTACTGTTTCAAGTGATAAATTAAAGTCAAATAATTGATGCATTATTCATAATATATGAGTACCACAATTACCAATGGCTATATATTCAGCTTCGGCGGTTGATAAGGCGACTTGGGTTTGTTTCTTATTGTGCCATGACATTAAGGCATCTCCAAGAATTTGACATGTTTTGTAGTGCTTCTTCGATCATTTTTATCACCTGCAAAGTTAGCATCTGAATAGCCAATTAAATCAAGGTTTCAGAAGTAAGGGTACCATAATCCAATATCCTGAGTACTGATAAGATAGCGTGAATGATCCATTTGACAGCAGTCAAATTAGACTCTTTGGGAGCTGATTGAAACCTTATGCATTTGCAGACACTAAACATAATGCATGGTCGACTCACAGTCAAGTAGAGTAGAGATCCAATCATCCCTTTATATGTTTTTCATCATCTTTCCCTGATGTATCTGAGTCCAAATTTATTGAGGGAATCATCGGAGTTCTGAAGGCTTTTCCTTTTTCATTCCAAATTATTTAATGAGCTTTTTTGTATATTTGCTTTGGCTAATAAAGACTTCTTTCAGATTTTTCTTGATTTGTAATTCGAAAAAGAATGTAAGTTCCCCTAAAAGGCTCATTTCAAATTCTCCCTTAATAAAATTTGTAAAATTCTCACACAAAGAGATGTTAGGACTATCAAAAATTATATCATCCACATAAATTTATACAATAAGCAAACTAGAGTCTAGTTTTTTAGTAAAAAGAGTAGTATCTATTTTGCCTCTTTAAAAATTATTATTTAATAAAAAAGTAATCAATCTGTCATACCAAGCTTTTGGAGCTTGTTTGAAACCATAGAGTGCTTTCGAGAGTTTGAAAATGTGATTTGGATAAGAGGAATTTTCAAAATCAGGTTGTTGTTTGACGAAGACCTCTTCATGAATAAATTCATTTAGAAAAGCACTCTTAATATCCATTTGATATAACTTAAAGCATTTAAAAGCAGCAAATACCAACAAAATTTAAATTGATTCCAACCTTGCTATGGGATGAAAAGTTTCATCGTAGTCAATACCTTCCTATTGAGAGTAGACTTGAGCTACTAACCTGGCCTTATTCCGGATGGCCTTACCTTCTTCGTTAATTTTATTGTTGTAGACCCATCTGGTTCCAACAACTGAGCAATTTTTTGGTATTTCAACTACATTCCAGACTTGATTACATTCAAAATGATCTAGTTCTTCTTTTATGGCCTCAACCCAAGATTCATCTTTGAGGGCCTCATCAACCTTTTTAGGTTCAATTTGAGACACAATTGCTACTGATGCTTGTTTTCTTAGTGAGACTCTTGTCTACATCTGATCATTTAGATTTTCAATGATAAATGATAAAATCATTTGAAAATCCTACACTATGTCTCCATTTCCCTAAAACATTTATTTTTTTATATTTCAAAAATAAGAATTGACTCTGGTTGAGCCATAATCGTCTCAAAGGCGACTAACTCAGGTGCTATGTATGGCCCAGCTTTTGACTAAGATTCATTTACCTATTCCTCATCAAAACTCAAGCTTATATAAATGGGATTAGATTTATCAAATACAATATACATAGATTCTTCGACACATAAAGTTCATTTATTATAGGCTCTATAGGCATGGCTAGTAGGAGAGTAACCAAGAAATATACCTTCATCGCTTAGTGGATCAAACTTTCCTAAGTTATTCTTACTATTGTTGTAGATGAAGCATTTGTATCCAAAAGGATAGAAATAGCTGATGTTGGATTTTTTTCCTATCCACAGTTCATAAGGTATCTTTTTAAGGATCGATTTGATGAGACACCTGTTGAGAATATGACATGTCATGCTAACTTCCTTTGCCCATAAGTGATCAGGTAAGTTTTGTTCTAAAAGCATAGTTCTTGCAGTCTTTTAGAGGGATCTATTTTTTTGTTTCACCACACTATTTTGATAAGGGGATCGAGGAGATGAGAAATTCTGAGAGTAACTATTTTGGGCACAGTACTCCTCAAAAGTTTTTTTTTTAATTCTTCTCCATGATCGCTATGAACATAAGTAATGAAGTATCCTACTTCTCTTTGTACTCTTCTACAAAAGATCTCAAAGTTAGTGAATGTTTCATGCTTATAAGCAAGAAACAATACCCAAGTGAAACGAGAATAATCATCAACTATGACAAATACATATCTTTTTCCACTAATACTTGCGGTCTTGGTAAGGCCAAACATATCCATGTTGATTGTTTGAAGGGGCTTGATAGTATTGACAATGTTTTTGACTTTAAAAGATGTCTGAGTATATTTACCAAGTTGACAAGCATCATAAATATGATCCTTTTCAAACTTCAGTTTTGGCAGACCATTCACCAATGCAACTCTAGAAAGTTTTTTTATGGCATGCATACCCAAGCTTTCTGTGCCACAACCATGTCTCACTGGTTTGAGCAATAAGACATGTTAGAGTAGCAAAATTAGGGTTGTTAAGGACATAAATATTATCTACACGGTCACCAATAGGAGTGATTCACCTTTTTTTATGTTTGGTGGAGTAATTTTCGGCTTTGAAAGATACGCCGAATCCTGTATCTTATAGTTGAATTATGCTCAGAAAATTATGTTTGAGTCCATCCATGAGGTATACTTCAATGAGTTCGAAGGAGGGGCTGAGATTCATAGAACCGACTCATATGACGTTTCCTTTGATGTTATCACCGAACCTGACTGATCCGACTTCAATTTTCTTTAGAGAGCAAAAAGTTTTTGCTTTCCGATCAATTATCTGGAACATCTATTGTCTATTACCCATATGTTTTTCCTATAGTTTTTGTGGACATGTTCCTGCAGAATAAGAGAATTAATTTTGTTTAGGTACCTAAGTGGTCTTGGGTCCTTGAGGATTAGATGTGCTTTTTGGGGACTCCAAATCCATACTCCTTTGGACCGTTGTCTGTAGTTATGTATTTGTGCTCTCTTTTACCACAGGTGTAGCAGACTGGTCCATAAAAAGAGAAAATTATTTTAGCAGAGTTGAAAGAATCTGATGAAGAGGTTGGTTTAGCTTTAAAAAATTAGATTTGATAGAACTGTAACTTGGTGTTTTTCTAATATTGTTTAATTGTATTTTCACATCATCATATTCTTCTTGAAACAAGTCTATTTCAATTTGACTAGCTTCAAGTTTGTATGCATTCCCAACTATAAGAAATTTCATATTCAAGCATCGAACTAAAGACTTCTAAGTAAAAATAAATAAAACTTTTCAATTTCATTGAAACACCCTCTTCAAGTTTTCATTTTAACTGAGCTTGCCAATTTTTCTTTTCTTTCACAATCTTACTGTATTTATCGATTACCTTGTGAAGTTCATCAGGAATCATGTCAAGATTTGATCGAAGAAGATTGTGATTATGAGAATTACCAAGTATTACCTCACTGGATTCATCCATTGCCATGAAGCACATATTTGTTGTCTTTGTATCATCTTTAGTTTTATCCTCATCACTCCACGCTCTAAATTTTTTATTTTTCTTTGATGGTCTTCTCTTTAACTCTTGACAGTTTTGCTTGATATGACATGGTTTGCCGCAATGATAATAGTTATCATTATTTCTTACAAACTCATTGTTCTTATAGCTTTGAGGTCTCTATTGCCATTTGTCTTAGAATTTATCTCACTCCATGATTTATGAGGGTAATTTCTTCGTTGTTATCTTCATCGATGCCTTCATCTTCTCCTGGAATTACAACATTAAAGGCTACCGGCTTTTTCTTTTCTTTTTTGTTGTACCTATTTATGTGATTTTGTTCATAAGCAATAAGATTACTTCACAGTTCATCGTATGTCATGTTGTGGAGATATCCATCTTCTAAAATGGAGTTCTTGATTTTCCATGCTTTCAAAAGACTCCTTACAAACTTCTTGACTTGAAGGCTATTTGAATAGATCATCCCTAAGGATTTTAGTTCACATATGATTTTGTTGAGTTGTGCGAACATTGATTCCATTCCTTCATTTTCTTTTATTTTGAATAGTTCGTATTCATTGACCAGAGCACTAATCCTTGCTTCCTTCACTTTAGTAGTACCTTTATAGGTTACGTCCAGTTTGTCTCACATTTCTTTGTCCATTTCGCATGGTTGATATTTTGTCGTACTCTACTCCACTAACTGCACACTAAAGTAGACTTATAGCTCTCGCGTCAGTTTAAATTACCTCTTATTATTCTTTGGTGATTTCAAAGTTTTTAAAATCGCCCAAGTCAAGGTTGCTTGATTCTTTTTTCCTTCTGTTTGTCTTTGTCCTTGAACCTTGGTATAGGTTTTGGTCCCTTATTGATGACCACCCAATCTTGAAAGTCATTTGATTGTACGAATATCTTGAATTTGTTCTTCCAATACAAATAGTGTTGTCCATTAAAGCATAGTGATTTTGTTAATGAGTGCTCATCTTGAAGAAGTCCTCCTGAAATTTGGTAGTTGGTGATTTGATATTTACTCACGTGCAGTTAAGCAACACTTAATGATGAGACCTACTCACCTGCAAGTTAGTATACTTAATAAAACAGAATAAAAATGGAAGTGTAAATAAACAAATTAGTAAGAATACACAGATTTATCCTGGTTTGGATCACCGGTGTGGTTCCTCCTCCGGTCCCCTTGTGTTTCAAGGGTTTCCGTTAAAGCTTTCAATGTGAGAATAGAGTTACAAAGTAGTTATATAATTTTTGAATCTTATTTTGTTATTCAGATCTAATGACATAGCCTCGGCTGGTATAATTAAACAAACTCTATCTTTATTCTTATTGTAACTATTATAAACTGAAAAATTATAAAGCTTTGTGGAGACTATAAGATGAGACAGATGGCTAGTTTCCTGTAAAGTTGCGTAAGTTACTTTCCGTCTTTTATCGTTTTTACATAGTCTTCAGCTTCAGCAGCTTTTTCGTTCTAAAAGGAGAACCCAGGGGATTTCTTCTCAATCAAGGATTTGATTGGATTCCTTAATTGAGGGCTCAAACCAATAGCACGTCCATATCAGATATGTCCATGTATTAAGGTATATATGCTATTTTCTTTGATGAATCGAGGAGTCATATTCATACATGTCCATATCAGATATGTCCATGTAATTGATACGATCCTTTTCCTTGACAGTCCTGACATCCCTCCGTGATGTTGATTTGTCTGTTGATTGTTCTCCATGATTTTCTCCTTCTATATACATCTTGTGGTTCCATATGTTAGAGATCTTTTACATTCTTTGATTTGATTTCTTCCATATATACTCATGATTTTCACGGATTGCATTTGACCTAGAGATCTTCTTAATCATCTTTCAAATTTGGACCTGCATGTTTATTTTGTTAGTTTTTCATTATTAAAACATTAAGTTATAGGAGGCTAACAGTTCCCACATAAATAGTTAAAATTTAATGAAATAATAAATTTTTTGAAAATGCCTTTTTATAGCAGGCAGGTCAAGCAAGCACATCGACCTTCTGTTGTGCCTGCTTAGCATCTCAACTCCCTCTTGTTAAATAAGAAAATTTTTGGAGTATACCATTAACGGAGATGTATAATCAAAGGAAATGATTTCTTATGTCCTTTTATAATTTGTATTTTACTCTATTATAAAAGGAAATGGTAGAGGAGCTTAGGGTCAAGTTTCAAAAGTGACAACTAAGCTCCTCAAAGTCCAACTTGTTACTATTTGAGGTGTTTTAGAAATAACAACTAAACTCCTCAAGGCTCAGTTATTACGATTTGTTGAATTTCAAAAATGACAATTAAATTCCTAGAAGTCTCACTTATTACTATTTGACGAGGTTTAAACGTGGAAACTAAGCTCCTTAAAGTCCCACTGATTACTATTGAGGAGTTTCAAGAATGACAACTAAGCTCCTCAAAGTCGCATTTATTATTATTTGAGGACTTATCCAAAATTACTTATGTTTATTTCAAATTTACTTAAAAATACTATAAATTTTAATAATTAATTTTAAATTATTTAAAGGGTATAATAAAAAATGATTCTTGAAATTCTATATGTGTTGCATAAATTGGGGCAATCATCCAAAAATGATATAAAAAGTACTATAAATCATAATAATTAATAACTTCAAGTATTTAAAAGACATATAAAAAAATGGGAATGACATGAGCTAAGGATCAACTTTCAAAATTATAAATAAGCTCCTCAAAGTCCCCCTTATTACTATTTGAGGAGCTTAGGGTCAGTATGCAAAATGACCATTTCGCCCTTCTACTTTTCCATAATTACTTAAATTTATTTGAAATTTACATGAAAAAAATATGAATCACAATAATTAATTTTAAAATATTTAAAAATATAATAAAAATAGTTTCAAAATTCTATCGGTGTTGCGTAAATTGAGACAATTATTTAAAAGTGATATAAGAAGTGCTATAAATTATAATAATTAACATATTTAAAAGGCAAAATATTCGGTTGGCTCTCAAAATTTTATCATAGTTACATAAGTTGTGACATAAAAGTAACACATATTATTTGTAAATTATGTAAAAAGTACTATAAATCACAATAATTAACAATATATATTTAATACGTGAAAACATAAAGTAGCTTAGAGTCGAAAACACATTAACTGATTTTCCCTTCTATTTTGTGGTTATATATAAAGTAGTAAATATTAGTGAAATCTAATTCATGTAATTTGACCAAAAAAATCGATAATTTTCCTATTTATTATTAATTGCGCCTACTTTTTAAAATTTGCGCCTTTCAAAGATGTAAAGAGAGAATTAGATTATCTTCATTAAATATGGTGTTTCTCTTTTACACATCAAAAAATTAAAAAAAATCTCAAATTTTTAGTTCAAGTTTTTCCACAAAACTTAAATGCTTCTATTAAATATAGGGAATAATTATGTAAAAAGTAATATAAATTACAATACTAAACGAATCAAAATATTCAAAAGGTATAAAAGATGATTGATTCTTAAAGTTCTATTAGTGTCACACGTAAAAGTACTATCAATCATAATAATTAACCACTTAAAATATTTAGAAGACATATTATAAACTTGGTTGATTCCCTAAATTCTATCAATGCCAGATAAATTAGAGCAGAGGAAGTAACAAATATTATCTAAAAATTATGTAGAAAGTACTATAAATCATAATAATTAACAACTTAAAATATCTAAAAGCTATATTAAAATTTAGTTGATTCTTCGAATTCTATCAATGCCATATAAACTGTGACAGAGAGAGTATCATATATTATCTGAAAATTATATTAAATTTTTTATAAATCACAATAATTAATAACTTAAAATACTTAAATATTATACAAAAAAATTTGATCAACACTTAAAATTTCATCTATGTAACATAAATTGGGACATAGTAGAAATTATGTAAGCAATACAATAAATCATACTACTAATTAACAACTTAAAATATTTAAAATCATAACAAATCTCATCTGTGTTGCATAAATTAGGACCAAAAAAATAACATATATTGGCCCCCTATTGCCACGGTCTCACTGTAATTTATGTAAGGGGAGATTTAATAAACCGACGAACTTTGCTCCTCAATCTCCTTGTAACTCAACTAATGGACCACCTTATTCTTTCCTTTAGGTCTCACTTGTTTTCACCTCCCTCACTGGCAATCCCATCTTCCTTTCTCCTTAAGCGTTTTTAATTTTTAATAGACCTTGTTGACTTGTATACAAGTCTTGGGTTGAAGTACAAAATGTTTTGTTTGATAATTCGTTATTAACCTATCAATAAATTCATATCAGATTTTTTTTTTTGATAGTGGGTTACTAAATCATGGCTAAATAGAATTAGAAACTAATTTTCATTTCAAAGTAATTAACATATTACATAAAATTGAGAGTTCTCATTTGTTAGAATAAGTCTAACCAAAAAAATTGACCCTCATTAAAATGTTGTCACCTTTTTATCCTTTAAATTAACTCTCTCTCTCTCTCTCTCTCTCTCTCTCTCTCTCTATAGAGGCTGATGTGGAATGCCCCAAAATCCAGCATTCCTATTTATCTAATTTCTGATTTTTTTAGCTTTTCTTCAAATTAATTTCTTTTTAAACTTTTAATTCTACCTATTTATTTCTTAATAAATTTATTAAATATTATTTAATTTTACATGTTACACGTAGCAATAAAAAATCTAAATTTTGCTGCTTCAAACAATCCTCGGTCTTCTCCTATTCCCTTCACTAAGTATCGTTAACAATTCTTGGATCCATTTGCTTTCTTCATCTCTTATTTGAGCAAATACACTGTTAATTTTCTTCTCTCTATGTTGCTATCGGCTTGTGGGAGTGTATGATTTTGATGGTTTCAGACTGATATTGGAGGTGTTCATATCTATGGTAATGGACAAAAAACCAACTACTTTGAGATTTTCTTCTAAGCAGTTATTGATTATTAATGGATCGGTAGATCTACCATTTTCAGAACCCGTATATATTACTACATTTTATTCAAACTTGCATCATTTTTACACTGTGTCATTCAATAGTTGATCGGAAAATATAGCATACAAGGCTTAATCACAACTGTGAGTCATCTTTTTTGCTTTATTTAGGAGAGTAGATGTTAAAGGTGTGAATTTAGTATGATTTTTATGGATTTCTGTGGGTATTTACTGTCTTTTTGTTCACTTGCGCACATGATTTTCTATGGGTATTTATTGGTTTTTTGTTCATTTGGACTTATGGTTTTCTGGATTTTGGCTTTTACAGCCATAAATTGACCCCTTCTTTTTTTGGACTGCAATGGGTTAGTTTGACTCTGCTTGCTGTTGAAATTGGGATTATGGACTTTGTTGAAGCAAGGGGGTGAGGGTGTTTAGTTGAACACCCTTCATCGAAAGATTATACTTTTGTATAGTGAAGATTATACTTTATTCACGGCTTTTCTTGATTACAAATTTTTGGCATTGGCATTTTCTTAAACTTTGATGGAGGAAGTAATCTACGTTCTTACAATATACAACTGCCATTTTATATTTGATAATGTTTAGTTTGGTATATTCCGTCTTTTCCAACTTTGATTGTCGCTGACCTTAACAAGAAGATGGTTCTCGCGAAGCCTCATTGTTTGCCGATTATGCCTCCGATTAGTTTAACTATTTGGTTCTTACTTTCAGGTTTGAATCTGTATGGATAAAGTTGTTGTGGTTGTGTGAGGTGAAGTTAGCGAATTTGACCTATAAAGAATGCACAAAGAGCAAGCAAATAGAAGCAGTCATAAGGAGCAAGCAAATAAAATCAAGCAACTGAATTGGAGAACTTGGAGAAATGAGTTGTTGCACTTACAAAGAGCAAGCTTTCGCTTGTGGATTTAGCTGGTAGTGAGAGGCTTGCGAAGGCTAATGTCCAAGGTGATAGGCTGAAGAAAGCTCAAAATATCAATAGGTCACTTTCAGCTCTAGGAGACGTGATATCAGCTTTAGAAAATAGAAGCAGTCATATTTCATACAAGTAACACACAACTATTTTTTACTGTAGGTTTCCGTTAGGTCATTGAATATTACACCAGAAACTCCAAGATGACACATCTACTCCAAGATTCATTAGGTGATCAAATAGTTCGAAGTCTGGTTTCCAAATACAGACATTGCTCCAAGTCGTAAGATCCTGATTTTCAAAGTTCAACGTTTTACTAAGTTTGAAGTTCCCTGCAGGTGGGGAATCAAAAGAATTGATGTTTATACTTTAGCTAGATGTATCATATATCTACTGATTAGGAGGCAATATTGGGGCGTGTCATAAAATGAGATACTAATTCTTCTGTGGATTGGACATACCAATTTTATGTGAACAGGTTGGCTTGGCTCTCTCTTATGAAACTCCAATTGTATCTTTACTTAGAAGCTTCTTAACAAGTTTCACATAAACAGAGAAAGAGATGGTTTCTGTTGAGAGGATATTACAGGTGACTAAATTGAGATACATTCATAAAAGTTTTATCACAAAAATTGAGACCTCATTCTTACTCCCATTCTATAGTATATGGATGCTCCTCAAGAAGAAGATGTTGGAGGTCATCTATTACATCCACAATGGCCACATCAAGTAAAGATCAATTGTGTTAATATAACTCTTAAGTACAAGCCACAACTTCCTCCTGCCTTGTGTGGTATTTCTTTCACCATTGCTGGTGGAACACAGGTCTGTTTGTCTAGCTTGGATAATTTACCATATCCTTTAGTTGAGAATTTGAATTTTGACACTTGCAAAGGCACACATCTATAAGATGGCATAAAACTATCCTAAGAGATTATGGTTGGAATTAAGTAATTTTAACTTCTTTGTTTGGCATAAAGACAATCCAGACTCCATTGACATTAAGTAGCCATTTGGCCATGAAAATTACTTTTTTTCGGAGTTGGATTTGGAGTTGAAGATGAAGTTGGAGTTGGAGTTGTGTTTGGCCATGTCTTTTAAAAAAAAAAAATTAGTCTTTTGAAAAATCTTTTTTAAATACTCCCTCCGTTTCAAAAAGAATGACCTACTTTTCTTTTTAGTTCGTTTCAAAAAGAATGAACCCTTTCCTTTTGGTAATACTTTAATTTCAACTTTCCACATGACATGTTTAGGACCACAAGATTAAAGGACATTTTGGTACATTTGACACAACTTTAATTTAAGGCCACAAGATTCAAAAGTTTTCTTTATTTTCTTAAACTTTGTGTCAAGTCAAAGTAGGTCATTCTTTTTTAAATGGAGGGAGTATGATTTTATGCCCTCAACTTTTAAAAATTATCAAAATCACTCAACTACTAATTTACCTACTAACATACAACCAAATATTGAGAAAATAATTTATATCTCTTCAATTGATAAAATAATTAACAACAAACTAATTATTATGATTGTTATTCTTCTAAAATTTGAATAAAAATATCACAAGCACGAGCTAAATAAGTTTATCTAATCATAATCGATTGAATAGAGTAAATATATTTTGATAAATATGATTGATGGGTATAAATATATTTTATATATTCTTAAATTTGTTGATAAAAATTCTTAATTACTTTCACTTGGATTAATTATTTTATTGAATTTGTTCTTTTTTAAAAAAATTATGGATGAATTATTTCTGAATAGATTAGTGCTAATTTTTTGCTTTTTCTTTATTGATGATATTGATTTTCCTTGAATATTATTGTATCGTAAATATGGATCGTTACGTTATGTTTGATATGCGATTTTATTGATCACTTTTTAATAATTTATTAAAATCATAATAGCCATTATATGACATATACAGAAAATTAGAATGGCAAGAAAAAATTATTAAATTTCTCACTTTTAAATAACATAATGTACTAGGCCTTATATTTCTATAATATAGTTCATTCAAAACAAAGTTGATATATTTCCGCCATAGATTGTCATTTATTATTTTTTACTTCACGTTAGTAAATTTTGGTTAAAAGAAGAAAAAAAGATTAGAATATCTGTAACAATTAAAAATGATATTGTACCATAGAAAATAAAAAATAATTTTTTTCTTGGTGGTTGGTTGTAGTTATAAGAGGTGCTTGTGTAAAAATTTAAAGATTAGGGTTATATGTAATAATAATGAAAGTTGAAAATGAGAGTGAAAAATTGTAACTCCGAGATAATTTTCCGAATTTTTATGGCCAAACACCACAATTTTTGAAAAAGTAAAAAAAATTCCGAAAAAAAGAGAAAAAATGTTATGGCCAAACGGCCTAAAGGTTGCCCTTGTAGGGTGAATCTAAAAAATAGACTCAAATTGGGGTGGCTTTCAAATTTTAGCCCCAAATAAAAAAGGCTTCCTTAAAATAGCATTTACCTATTAACTAATATTTTTTTGGACGAAATTGTCCCTGATCAATGGAGTAAATTACATAAATGATCCTCATAAGTCATAATAGATAACAACCCCATATTTATATCTTTTAAATTTTATTTTATTTTTCTTTTTAATTTTACTTTGATTTTTATTTTTTATTTTCTCCTTTTTTATTTTTAGTTTTTCTCAAACCTTACTTTTTTTCTTTTTCCTCTCAACTTCTTTTTTTCTTTTTTATTTTATATTATTTAAATTTTTTATGTTTTATTTTCTCTTTTTTTTTGTTCTTTTTATTTTTTCTCAACCCTTTTTTTTTTTACGCCTCTCAACGTCTACTTTTATAAAACAAACTTTTTAATTTATTTTTATTTATATTTTTTTTCTTTTTTTCTTTTAAAATTTTTCTCAACCTTTTTTTTATTTAATATTTTTTTATCAACCTTTATTTTTTTTCTATTCTCTCTCAACTTCTAGAGTTTCTTTGATTTTTATTTTTTTAATATTTTTCTTTATTTTCTTCTTTTCCCGCAATTTTTATAATTTTTGTTCTTTTCTTTGATTTCTTCCATTCAAGTTACATCTCATGAGCAAGAGTTGACACTATCACATTATAAAGGCAAGACTTATGACTTCGAACAACAATCTACGTTTCATGGGCAAGAGTTGACACTACTATATTATATTTTCATTTATGAGATGTTCTACAACTATTGTCTTAGAGGCAAGACTTAACTCAAGAACTTGCAAACTATAAGTTATGCCCCGCAGGCAAGAGTTAACTTTACCACGTTATGTTTTCATTTAAGAGATGTTCTACAACTATTGCCTTAGAGGCAAAACTTAATTAGCTCAAGGACTTTCAAACTACAAATTATGCCCTACGGGCAAGAGTTGACTCTACCACGTTATGTCTTCATTTATAAGATGTTCTACAACTCTTGCCTTAAAGGCAAAACTTAGCTCAAGGACTTTCAAACAATAAATTATGTCCCACGGGCAAGAGTTGACACTACCACATTATGTCTTCATTTATGAGATGTTCTACAACTCTAACCTTAGAGGCAAGACTTAGCTCAAAGACTTTCAAACTATAAATTATGCCCCACGGGCAAGAGTTGACACTATCACGTTATGTCTTCATTTATGAGATGTTCAACAACTCTTGCCTTAGAGGTAAGACTTAGCTCAAAGACTTTCAAACTACAAATTATGCCCCACGGGCAAGAGTTGGCACTACCACGTTATGTATTCATTTATGAGATGTTCTACAACTCTTGCGCTCAAAGACTTTCAAACTAAAAATTATGCCATACGGGCAAGAGTTGACATTACCACGTTATGTCTTCATTTATGAGATATTCTACAACTCTTGTCTTAGAGGCAAGACTTAATTCAAAGACTTTCAAACTACAAATTATGCCCCACGGGCAAGATTTGACACTACCACGTTATGTATTCATTTATGAGATGTTTTACAACTCTTGCGCTCAAAGACTTACAAACTACAAATTATGTCCTACAAGAAAGAGTTGACGTTACCACGTTATGCCTTCATTTATGAGATATTCTACAACTCTTGCCTTAGAGGCAAGACTTAACTCAAAGACTTTCAAACTACTAATTATGCCCCACGGGCAAGAGTTGACACTAACACGTTATGTCTTCATTTATGAAATGTTCTACGACTCTTACCTTAGAGGCAAGACTTAGCTCAAGGACTTTCAAATAATAAATTATGCCCCACGGGTAAAAGTTGACACTAGCACGTTATGTCTTCATTTATGGGATGTTCTACAACTCTTGCCTTAGAGGCAAGACTTAGCTCAAGGACTTTCAAATAATAAATTATGCCCCACGGGCAAGAGTTGACACTACCACATTATGTCTTCATTTATGGGATGTTCTACAACTCTTGCCTTAGAAGCAAGACTTAGCTCAAGGACTTTCAAATAATAAATTATGCCCCACGGGCAAGAGGTGACACTACCACTTATTTATGAGATATTCTACAACTCTCTCCTTAGAGACACGACTTATCTAAAAAAATTTCAAAGAACTTTGTAACAATAATTCATGCCCTTAAATTTGCTTTGATGTAAAAAAAAAGATTTCTTTGCGGATTATCTAATTTTTTATTTATTAGCAAAATATAATAGAAGTTGAGAAAAAAGAAAAAATGATCAAACAAAATAGAGAAATAAAAAAAAGATTGAGAAAAAAAAGAAAGAAAGAAAATAAAGATCAAGAAAAAAATGAAGAATTAAAAAAATTGAGAAAAATAAAAATGAGAGGAAAAATAAAAATAAAGTTTGAGAAAATTAAGGGAAAAAAGAGAATTGAAAAAGAAAAAAACGATCAAACAAAATAGAAAAATACAAAAAAGATTGAGAAAAAAAAGGTAAGGAAAAATAAAGATTAAGAAAAAAGCGAAGAATTAAAAAAATTGAGAAAATAAAAAATGAGAGGGAAAAATAAAAATAAAGTTTGAGAAAAATGAGGGGAAAAAAAGAGAACTGGTAAAAACAAAAAAAAATAAAATAAAGGTTAAAGACAAATGAATTAAAAAAAAAAGTAATAGATAATGCTTGAGAAAAAAAAAAGATTGAGACAAATGAATTAAAACATAAAAATAAAATTAAAGGAAAAATAAAAAGTAAAACTAATAAAAAATAGAATAATAAAGTTAAAGGAAAAAATAAAAAGTAAAAATAATAAAAAAATGAAATTTGAGAGATAAATGAGTATGGAAAGTTTAAAAATATATTTGAGGTTTAGAGGGACAAAATCATATTTGTATTATACTTAAAAAGTAAGGAAGTTATTCTTTAAAGATATTTCTTATTGGATCAAATATCTAAAGTCACCCATATTTGGGTCTATGACATGTAATTTCCTGGCCCTTGTACCCATTAGGTTAGTATAATTGGAAGAACAGGTGCAGGAAAATCAAGCATTTTGAATGCCCTATTTCGACTCTACCCAACGTGCGAAGGATTTATCATGGTTGATGGGGAAATATTGTTGGGGTTTCTGTCAGATATCTCCATTCGAGCTTTGTTGTTGTTCCCCAAGTTCCTTTCTTGTTTGAAGGATCAATAAGGTAATTGACATAGCTTGCGACTTCTTCAGTCATATTATCTTAGAACATTCTCTTCCTTCTCACCTTCTGTAACACCCAGTACTGGGCTACTGGCCCAAACATGTGATTATATTAATAATGATTGGTTGGCAGTATGGCTTACCTTACATGTCTGCATAATAAACATCTCAAGAAAAATTTTAATCCATTGCAAGAGAACATGGATTTTGAGATCTAGAATGTCCTAGAAAAATGCCACATCACTGTACTATCAGTGATACAAATTGGGACATCGGAGAAGAAAAACTAGGTTAGTGGTGCTTTTGGCTACTTCTTTAGCCCCTTTAGAAGTTGAGATGATTCTTTTAGCTCAATTTCATTTTTTCCTTTTAGGTTATAGAATAGAAGATTTTAAGTCCTTAGTTGATGAACTGTATAGGTTATACATAATGGTACTTTTTTGTATGATTGAGACTTGAGAGATGTTATAGACAAGATGAGAAAATTCTTTTTATCAAGTTCTCTACTCACAGATGTTTGCTATATGTTCGACAGCGCGATGCAAAAAGAGAAAAGAACAGAACATATAATTTGATACTAAATTTTTAGATCCTACCATCACATATTGATGAATCTGTGTAGTATTCCAAGGCCAGTTACTGGCTTAAGGTTGCAAAATTCCTACAAATTTGGAAAAAAGAAAAGTGTTGGCCTCTACATGAAGTAGTGACTAACTGTACGAATATACTTCCCAAGAAATACAGAAACAAAAGAATTACTCTCATAATACAAATATCAAAAGAATTGCTCTCTTCTCATTCTAAGGGTCATTACAAGAGGAGGTTAGGGATATGATTCGGGAACTGTATATTGTGCATTCTCCTAAGTATTACTTTTAGTATAGGCAAAAAAGACTTGGGAGTTCCATGTGAGCAGATATTTTTCTTACTGCTGCGATTTTCGTAGGTTAGGATTGAATGTTGCTTCCTTGATCCATGAAACTCTACCATTGGCTAGAGTACCGTAATACATCAAAAGGTTGCATCTTTTTCCTCCTCTAAAATTCACCGACCATTACTCGTATGGTGTAAGAGTGATTCCTTCTGCCCATTGTGCATGTGTTCATTTTTTATCTTATTTCTCTCAAAACAGGCTTTACGGACAGCCTGCGGAATTTGTTTCTCATACTCTTTGAGCATTTTATCGATGTTTCCACCGGGTGGCATCAAAGGTCCAGAGTAGTGTATTCGGTTCTTCTGTGGAATATAACCCTACAACAAACAAAAAATAAATAAATCTCCTTTTCTTTCTTCATCCAAAACGGAATGTGGAAGATCCTTTATGGTGAGTATATTTCTCTTCACTGTGTTTTTCCTTTTCATATTGGTGTGGAAACAATGCATTCAAAGAGCCAATAGTGATTTCCAGAAGGGAAATATTATAGGGAAAATTTCAGAAATAGCAACTATAGAACCTTAATTGTAACTTTTATAACAACAGTTTTAAAATTACAAAAAATAGCAATATATATTTTGTATTTCAGTAAACTGTTGCTATTTAAATACATATACAATCAGATATTTCCTTCCTAATTTAATGCTAATCTGTTTGAGTTAAATAAGGAAAAAAGTTGTACCTTAATTTATGGCACATTCAATTTTACAGATTCCTTTACCTTATAAAACTCTTTTCTACCACAACTGTTAAATTACAACTACTAATTGAAATTCAAAAAACGTTTTCCATATGCAACAACTCAAATCAAATTCAAAATATAGATTCAAATTCAAAAATATTTTCCTTCATGTTATTTATTTTGCTGATCGACTAAAATTTTGAAGAAAATATTAAAAATACAATGGTCCAATTACAGGTATTGATCAACTAACTCTATTCTATTTGTGGTTTTCATAAAATTAAAGTGTGAAATTGCTGATAATTTATAACAAATTTGAGTAACAGTCGCGGAATTCAAAAATTTGAGATCTTATATGAATTTTATCAGTTCTCGCAAAAAATGGTTTAAGAGATTTTTTTTTTCGATTTCAAATTTGTTCTTGTTGTTCTGTTGTTTCAAAGTTGAGATACAATTTTTATACGTTAAATTTGAATTTTAGTTTAGAATAACTAATCGACTAAAAAAAATTTTCTGTTTGAATTGCAGTTTTGTATATATGAATTAGTTGTTTTATATAGTACGTATTTGAGATTTAAACAAACTTGATTCTATTTGTGATTTTCATAAAATAAAATTGCAAAAATTACTGAAAAACTTATAACAAAATTGCGTAACAGTCATGAAATTCAAAAATCTGAGATCGTATATGAATTTTATCAGTTCTCGAAAAAAACGGTTTGATCGAAATCCTTTTTTTAAAATTCAAAGTTATTTGTGTTGTTATGTAATGTGAAAATTGAGATACAATTGTTATACGTTAAATTTAAATTTTTATCGATGATAACTAGTATTTGAATAAAAAAATTCTTTTCGTTGGAATTCATTTTGCAGTTTTGTATATACGAATTAGTTGTTGTATATAGTACGTATTTGATATTTAATTTTATTTTTACTATTTTTTTGTGTTTTGGAGATTGACAATGGAAAGCATACATGTTCTTGTTAAACACTCTTATAAATGGACATATAAACAACATTATGAAGATTACATATGTTTCCAGCTATATGTATTTATAATATACATATGCAGTACGTTTATGTGTTCACTGGAAGTTTCATATGTTTTCAACTGTATGTATTTATAATATACATATGCAGTATTTTATGTGTAAAAATCATGTATTTTTATATGTATTTTTTCAATATGCGGGACATATATTTTCTTTAGCATATGGTGTACTTGATTCTGGAAATGATGTATCTTGGACTTGGTTCTTTGAGAATCTGAAGGAAACATACGATGAAAGAAAACATATGTGTGTAGTTTCTGATCGTAATGCAAACATCATAAAAGTTGTTGGTGGTGTGTACAATGATGTACCGCATTATGCATGTATGTGGCGTCTATGGGGAAATGTACATTAATATTGTTATAGTTTAAATATTGCAGTTATAGTTTAAATGTTGATCTGTTAAATTGAACTTTTTATAGTTAATTGTAACAATTTTTTTACTGAACTTGGTTAACTTAATTCATTATAAATATATTATAAAAGACATATAACATCATTGATTTATACCTAAGAAACTGAAAGTCACACTTATCAATTTTTTAATCTAAAAAAATACATATGAAAATCTATTAAGTACCTATGCCCATCTATAAAAACTAAGAATAAGTTAACATACCTTTATGTAATAAATAAATAAAATTAAAAAATACATATAAAGAAATATCAATTACGTAATCAAAACTTTAAGTACGTATGTTTTTTTTTAAATATATGCATTAATCATGCGTAAATATGTATTATTCATAGATATATACGCATAATTGAAAAAAATCTATGGATAACTCATAAATACATATCTGCTTAAATACATATGTATATCTGGTAAAAAATATATGATTTAAACTGGACAAATACATATACATATGCATAGCCGAAAAATACATATTTAGACAAATGGATATATTTATATCCATAGCAGAAAATATATATTCAGACTTATAAAAACCATAAGCAATATTCATATATACATATGAATTATGCATAAATATATATGCGTTAATAATAGAGTAAATACATAATTACCCCACTGATGTTGGCCGAGATTTTCAAAAAGACACTTAAACTTTGAATTCGACCTATTACCCCACGGTTCTTCTTTATTCTTTTGCAAATACACCATTTTTCACTGAATTTCAGTCACACCAAAAAGGGTGCAATGCACGCGCCAATCAGGTGTTGCCATGTGTAAATACGTTTAATTTTATTTTTCTAATATTTTTTAATAAAATTTTTCTTTTAATTTTATTTATCAATTAATCAATTTTAATTTCTTCTTCTCCAATTCTCCATTAATCAATCTTCATATCTTCTTCCTCAATTCTCCATTAATCAATCTTCATTTCCTCTTCCCCAATTCTCCATTGAAGCTAGAAAAATTTAGAGAAAAAAAATTATCCTTAATGAATCGAACTAGTGGGATACAAAATCATGTATTGACTTTAATATCTTCTTTATTTATTTAAAAGTTGTGAAATCAAGTTTTCTTTTTATGATTAAATTTATTTTCCGTCTTCAACACCATTTACTTGAATCATAAAACTCCATTAATGGAGCTTTAATGGAGGAGTTGAAGAAGACAATGGTATTGAAATCTCATTACTCATTAGTACGGAGTAATTTCTTCCTTCTTCTTCTTCTCCATCAATCTTCATTAATGGTTTATGAATATTTGACGGAAACTAAAAGTTTTAACTTTGGAGAAAATCGAGTGACATAATTAATGGAGATTAATGGAGAAGAAAAAGAAGAAGAAGAAGAAGGAAGAAGATGGAAAATGAAGAAAAAAATGAAGAAGATGAAATGAAGGAAGAAGATGGAAAATGAAGAAAAAAGAAATCTAAAATACAAAATTTAAAAAGTGGGTCCTTTTTATTACACGTGGCACATTTTAATTCATTGGTTCAAATTTTTTTCCATTCACGCGCTTCAGGTGAGTATAGACACGCAGGGTCAAAATTTTGGTCAAAATAGTGCATTTACAATGGTTTAGGTAAGATTCGTGGGGTAATAGGTCGAAAGTATAGTTCAGGTGTCTTTTTAAAAATTTCGGCCAACATCAAGGGGGTAATTATGTATTTACTCTTAATAATATATACATATTCGTTATGCATAAATACATATGCATATCTGGAAAAAACACATGCATTACTCAAAATACTTATGCATTACTCAAAATACATATGCATAAAATGAAAAATACAAATGCATATATGGAAAATACATATAGTAACTGGAATATACATATTAATTACTCAAAAATATATTCAAAACTGAAAACCACATATTCATACCGACATATGCATAACAGTAACATAAACTAACCAAGAAAAATTTCATTTTATAGTTTAAACATCAAAAATCTAAATATCATATAAAATGAACATTAAAATATCGACTTTCAACATTAAAGTGACATATGAAACCTAAGAAATATCCAACTAAATGTTAGTCCACCTAAAGTTAATTGTTATCAAATACAACAAATTCTTCCTAATTGTGCTTGGACCACACAGTTCTTCTTCTTCTTCATGTAGACAACAAAAATATTATTATTACAAAACATCTTGTACTGATTTTTCGTTAACATTAATACGATCTTCAGTGTCATTGACCGTATGACATCCTATATGTGGAGCAAGTTTGGGCAATACTCTTGTTATGTATATCTGATCACGCAACACCTTACACCACAAAAATACAATTATATGTAAAAACAGTGACACATATGCATTTATGAAATACATCTTACAGTTTGATTATACAATATATCATAAAACTATCATATATATTTTGTGAATACATCACTGTTCCATATCTAAATTATCAAACATCAAAATACAAACATTGTCATCATCTCAAGAATAACAAATACAAGTGAGCAATAAATACAAATATTAACAATAACAAAAGAAATATATCTAACCGATAACAAATACATTTAATATACTTCAAGCAAACCAAATACATATGTATTTTATTTATATATAACTGATACAAAAATCATGCTTATCAAGAAGAAAGAAGTACATATCATACTCAAAATCTAATGAATAACAAATACAACTTAACATAAAAACAAATCTTAGCAATATGTATTCATAAAACATATCTAAACTGTGGCATGTATATACTTTACATTTCAAAACAGTGGCACTTTGTATTTACAGAATACATATTATACTTATATTACAACATATACATATCTATTTTATGAATACATGAATGGTCCAGGCTAATACTCGTCGGTAAAATACTATTAATTACTGCCGTTGTCGGTCACTATCATGGTGAAATTCGCCGAATAGACCCTCCCTCTGTCGAAAATCCATCGGAAAACGCCGAAATCAGCGAGTCCAATCGAAGCCACCAGCCCATCCATCACCGGAAACGACATCCCTTGGCTGGAAAAACACCAAAAAAATCACAAAACACCAAAATAAAAAAATGAAGTAAAAAATCAGACTTTGTGCATTTCACTAGTGTCTAAATTATACCAAAGTCACAATTTTTAACATATTATCGCTAAAAGTTCAGCCATATTAAACTGTACCAAGCAAAAATCAGATCATTAAGCCAAAATAATAGCTATAAAACGAAAAAAAAAAAAAAAGGTTACCTAACAAAACTGATATGAACGCCAAGGCTGCGATGAACAACAGAGCAATCAATACACAAGAAGATCCCATACGTCACTGATGCCCAAGTTGGATTCTTAGCATTGCAATCGAAACACATCTAACAAAACAAATCAAAATTTGAAATTAAAAATCATGTAGAAAATCAACCAAAATTAATGGATCTAAAATAGATCAGAAGAAATTCTATGTAATCAACAAAATTAAATATAAAAGAGTCCAAAAAGGTTAAATAGAAATTAAAAGAGGAAACCTTATTTTCAGGCTTGGATTTGAGCTTTCGAAAAACAGTGTTTTTATCGCTGAAGTTCTCGAAAGCCATGGCTATACAGAAATGGAAAATTCTTCAACTTCTCAAATGGAGATTGATAAGAGAGAGAGAAAAAATGGAATTTGAAAAAAAAAAATAGTCGAAGAAAGACATTGTGGAAAATTGAAATTGATAAATTGGCGTGATAATAGGGTAATGTAAAGGAAAGTGGCGTGAAAAGAGGGTAATGGGTTAAAGTCACGCACTTCTCAATTAAAAAGATAAAATATTGTTACTTTTGCTATTAGTTGTAATTTTGAGAAACTATTGCTATTAATTGTAATTAATGTCTTATATATGCTAATTTGTGTAATTTTTCCAATATTATATACAAAAGTGTTATCATCTCCCAACAGATGGAGTTTTCAGTGCTCTGGCCAATATGGATTACAAGTACATGTACAATTAAACTGGACTATCAAATTTTATTGCTGACTTTGTATTGCCTATTCATATCGACAATCTTGAATCAATGGCAATAAAAATAATCTTGTATTAACCGCTACTATGGTGCAGTATCTGAGTTGAGTCCCACTTCTACCGCGTCCAGAATGAGAGTGCTCTTTCTCACCTGTTTAAATTGATATGGCTAACCACCTTGGCAATCTCAAATGAGCTTTCATGCCGAATTTGGTAAGGAAAATGGCATAGAGAAGATGCAGCAAGGACACAAATAATGCACAATTTATCAAAAGCTGCAGTACCAGGAAACAAAATAGTCGAAGAAAGAAAACATTAGCTTTCTATGCGCGAATTGAATAGACAAGAAAAAGGCATCACACGTACCAGAGTTCTGAATAAGGTGTATATAAAGTTCATAGATGGAACTATTGGACTGCCTAAAGATGTGAGGATGTACGAGAGAGAAGCATGAATATTTATCGTTATCTACAAGCAAAGAATGAACACATGAGTTCTTGAGTAATCATTTCATTTGTAAGAATAACTGAACATTGTAAAGAAGATCATCGAAGTTACAAATTACCAGAGCAAGTATGTTTTCTCCTATTAAAAATGAGGATAACATAACATATCTGAGAGCACCCACAGCTCGAGCCTGTAAATCAAAATAGACGCGCTATGTTGGAATTGCCTGTGATTTATTAAAACACTCTCAAAGAACGAAAATGGTGGAGGGGGAGAACGAACAAGAGCGCACAAGAAGATTGAGGCACTCCAACTTGTTCTCAATCTGACAAGATCAGAAGTAAAACATCATGCAATCGTTAAACTAATCAAAGATTTTATGTGAAGGGTGCAGAGTGAACTATTATAATCATTTGTCCATATGTCAAAAATAATTGGCTACAACTCCTTTTGGTACTTTAAGGATGTAAAATGGAACAATAAATACAACTTGTTTTTTTGGGCCGGTGTTATCCCCACCGCCTTTGTGCACCTCCACGATTCCGCTATGTACTTGCTATCAGCTAACTCTGTCCGCTTAGTCAAAAATAGGAAGAGATCACTTTGTTTCCATGGTTCTCCTCCCATTTTACTGACCACTAAGCCACACCTTTAGGTAATCAATAACTCCACATTTCTTTTCTAAAGGGAAAGTATTCTCTCGGCAAATTTTTCAATCTGCTCTTTTTGCTTTGCTTTGAGGATTTTGGGGACCAAAGTGGGAGGAGGCGCGTAAGAAAGAATAGGAATAGGATATATATGGGGGAAGACTGCAGTGCCAGGTTTGTTCCTTTATTTTGTTACTTATTCAGTTCCTTCTTTTTTGGAGGAGGGAGCCGGGAGCTGGGTGTTTCACAATGAGGGGTTTCTTTGAAGACTGTCAAACCGGATTCCCATTACAATGATTTGACGAATAAGGTATATAGTCGCAAAACAAATAACTACATACCTCCATAAGGAACCCATTGTGAAGCCAAGTAAACCATGCATTAACTGAATCAGGAGAAAAAAGTGAAGCTACTTTAGTAACATCACCGAAACATGAATAGTACATCTGTGAACATCAAGTACTGAAGCAGACAAAGAGCCACCAAGGATAACAAGTATCATAAGAAAGCAATAACGAAAATTTGGCATCTCACCAGCCTAAATATACATATTTTATGATTTATAAGATATCACTCACCGTATAATTTAATGTTTTCACTTGACCAGACAAGACAAACAAGAGTATAACAGTTGCCACCTAACATGATGGGATAAATATCGTTAGAGAATATAGATGAACAAGCTTACGTGCAGGGCTGGACATAAAATACCAGAAATCGAATTACCGAATCGAACTGAAGAATTTGGTATGATAATTGGGAGTAAAATTTTAAAATTATGGTATTTGGGTTCGGGATTGGTAAAAGATATTACTACCGTTTGGTATTTGGTATTTATCGAATACCAAATTATTGTTAACTGACCATAGTCTATACTCCATAGGCCACGAGTTCAAATTAATATTCTACAAAAGGTCAAAAAAAGCCCACAACCTAAAAGTCTATAATACTATATTCATTTTAAAATTTTAAAATGAAAATCACTTTTATAATTTTTATTGTTAGCAGCAGTGGATAACATGTTCAAATATGAAGTTATAGTTTCATATTACTTGCGTTTTCTTCATTCTGGTTCTATCTATCAAGACAACCTGAACTTGTCTAGCCTTGATACAACTTGTAGATATATCTAAGTTATGTCCAGTGAGAGAGTTGATGCAGAGATACTCATTTCCTGCCATATCTAAGTAACTAAGTTATCAAAAAGGTTTGACACTATGTTGTGTGATTTTAAATATCTCATAAGTTATTCTTGATGAAAGGGTTAGTGAATTCTTTTATTTAAACTCACTCACTAGTCATTACGAGGCAAATATTTGAGGAACAGATATGACTATTATCTTCCGAAGCCATTTCTGCATTAAACAGTTATTATGTTAAATCAACAGATGATGAATAAGCTATAAAACATCACTGATGAAGTGTTAAGAAGTGTTGTTTCCATAAGGCATAGGGCAGAAACTTTATCTTGTGTTTTGATTAAGTTCTAAAGTAAACTGTTATCGTTGGCCTAGAGTAGAGTTTATCAAATTTAACTTTAATATGATATTACCAAATACCGTACCGAACTGAAGTTTAATTTACCGATTACCGAATTACCAAATCAAAGTTTAATGGTATGGTATTTGGTATGTACTTTCATTTACCGATTATCGAATTACCGAATTCGAATTATGATAATACCGAACAGAATGTCGAACGCCCACCCCTACTTACGTGAATTTGAGTTATTTTATTTTTTAAGGTATCGTCAAAATTATTTGGCAAGTGAATTTTCAAGTTTATTAGGAGTGGTAAATTATTGTCTTTTATTAAATATGAAACTAAGTGTTAAATGAATTAGAATTTGGAATCTAATTTATTTGAATTTAAAGATTGAAAAAAATCTTTAAAACTTCATGAATCTAATTTATTCTTTTAATATTGTGCGAAGCGCGATCAAATTTACTAGTTTAACATAAGACAAAATTATGAGTTAATTTTTACCCTTATATTTATTTATACCTAATTATTTTCCTAACATTCAATTTATTTTTTATTATTATATCCTAAAGTCATTCACAAGTACAAATACGAAAATATGCGTCCTTTATTTTCCTTCTTTGGAAGTCCGTGTTTTTTTGTACAAAAATAATTGAACGCAACTTAAAATTTTAATATTTTCTTCAATTCCCAAAGTGCTCATAATTGTTAGAGGAGTTTTTTCTTCAAAAAATAATTTTTAGGAAAAAAAAAAGTCCAATACTATTAAATAGGTAAATACAAATTTTCAAGTTTTCAAATAACACTCTAAATTATTCGTACAAAAAAGAGAAGTCGATGATAATATTACCATGGACACAAATACTTATTTATTCGTACAAAAAAGAGAAGTCGATGATAATATTACCATGGACACAAATACTTATTTAATAAATTTATTTAATACTTATTCAATTTATTCAACCTCGAGACGCAAAAACATAAACGGCTTGTAAAGTACGTATAAATATATATATGTGTGTGTATGTGCACACACCAACACACTAAGGGGTCGTTTGGCAGAGTATATTGAAAAAAATAATGCATGCATTAGTTAATGTGTACTACTAGTATCTTGTTTGGTACATTTTTTAGCTTATGTATAATTAATGCAATGCATTTGTTATACACTCTATTGTGTCTTGAGGTGTGTATTATTAATACCTCAAAATCCATGGCATTAGTAATGCAATGAATCTAATGCATGCATTAGCATGATTAAAGACACGATTATCCCTCAAAAAAATTTCCTTATCCTTTCCAACATATATATGGAGGGTATTTTTGTAAAACAAAATTATTTTTTTAGGAATTACATAATTCATATTTTTTTAATACATCAAACCGAGCACTACATTAAAAAAATACAAGCACAACTAATACAAGCATTATAAACACAAGCATAACTAATTCATCATATTTTGCATTATTCTTATACACTATCAAACGACCCCTAACAGTTTCAAATAATATATAGTAGCAGAAGGAGGAACATACTATTGTTGGTTGTACAATATTTAAAAAATGGAATTAAATACTTGATAATTTGAAAACATCCTGCCACATTTTTCTAATTTGCTAATTTTGGAAGTGTAATTATTCTAAATATTATTCTTAGTACGAAGTATATCTCAGTTAAAAGAAAAGTATTGTAATGATTCTCTAGCTTATGTTCTGCATTTTTCGTACTATTTTGATGTTTAGACCTTTTTCATAACCGTCCCAAATCATTTATGACTTGCTGGAACTGAGAGTTCGATTACTGGGCAGTTTGTTTGATTTTCTTGAGCCAATTCCCTGTTTTAAAGTTTTCGCAATTCATATTTAGGTATTGGGCCTAAACCTCAGGTAAACAGTTTCATATGCCAATTTTGATATTTTCATTAGATCAAGAACGTCGATTTTAGTCTAGGGAGATCCTTCGTTCAGATCTCGAGACTTTTGAACTCGTTTTGATCTATAGGATGGAAATTGGTTAAAACGATTCTTTGGTTGAGGGACCCACATTTCATCAAAATATTCTCGAATGAAAATTTTGATGACGACGTTAAGTCTAAAATGTCAAATTTGGTAGGGTAGCATAGCTCGTTTGTATTTATGAGATTCCAAATGAATCCCAACGATTCGATGCGAACTTAGCAAAATTTGCTAAGTTGTTAGTGCATGAACTCAGCTGGTGCAACCGCTTAAGCAGAGCTTTGTTCTCTTAAGCAAAGATCATTTTAGCAACCAGGGCACCGCTTTAGCGACCATCCCAGGTCCCCGTCAAGTAGCTTAAGCTAAGGACTAACCGTTTTAGAGGAGGTCACTTAAGTGACACTCGTCCGCTTTAGCAGAGGCCAACCTTTAGGCTTGGCCGATTAAGCAATGGTTTGTTGCTTAGCAATGACCACTTAAGCCGCCAAGTGGCCAAGCGGCCACTAAAGTGGTTATCACTGGTGAATTTAATTCTATCTTTTCTCGATTTTGGCTCATTTACTCCAAATTCCAAGTCCATAAAACCCTAAGAGGCTTAGAGAATTATGGAGCTTGATCTTTGGGTATTTGAGGTGAGTTGGAGAGGTCGTTGGGGTCATCTTCTCATCTAAATTTTTGTAAGTTCCCTTTAATTTCTTAGTTAATACTCCGGGTTAAACTTAAAGCCCTAGTATCTATGCAGACTATTTGAGGAAGTAATTATGCTCGAATTTCACCTATTCTTGAGGGTAAATGATTCTTGAGCCTAGAGAAACGTTTTAGCTGTTTTAAAGTTGTGATTCCACAAGCGACCCCATATGGGATTTAAGCTCGATTTTGGACTCTGAGCATTTATATCCATCATGGTGTTGTTATTCTTGTGTTGATGTATAGATTATTGTATTGATAACGTGGAATCGTACGGAGGCTTCTCGAAAGGAAAAAGCTCTGATCCGGTGGACTTTACTGACTTTCGATGGCATCTAGGTAGGCTAGGCATACTTCTCTCTTAGATTGAGCTTTAATGGTATTAGTATAATATTATGTTGTCTATGGATAGGGTCTTACGACTTGATGGTTACTTTAGTCTTTTATGGGTTAAAGTTACCCGTTCTAGGGATTTTTTCTTGGATTTCGACTTTGTCACTACTCTTAATGATCATAATACCTTCTTAGGACTTGTGTTGGCTCATCTTAAACTTTAGAGTAAAATTATAAAGCCTTAGTCTATATTTGGGTAAGTGTTTGTCTTAGTGCGGATTTTCCACAGTAGTTCAAATATTTAGGTTAGCCTTTTTAGACTTAGGAGACCTTTTGGGATATTTTGGGAAATTCTTGAACCTTAGGGTGTCTTAGGCCTTGTATCGATTTTCGGTTAGTCGAAATACCCAATTAGAATACAGTTATTCTTTAAGCTCATTTATTAGACTCAGTGAGTAAACCTTTCTACCTTTGTAAACTCCTCGTTAAAGTTGGTATTATATAGGTTCTAAGGAAATTATGGTTCTAGATTATCATCATCATTATTTGAGATTTACTTACAAGTTTCGTTTCAAGTCTGGAAACTGTGGTACATTATGGCATTATTATGATAGTATTATTCTTCAATTTCGGTTCTAGTCCAACATTATGGTTTGAAGGGAATTTTAGATATGATTTTTATTATTTAAAGTTTCTATTAATAGTAATGTTTGTATCCACCACGATTATGGAAACTCGACTGGGTTATTTCCTCTCTTGTTTGCAGCTTCTAGGCTTATCGAGGTCAGTTAGGTTATAGTTAGATTGTATTTATCTTAAGTTATTCATTTTTGCACACTTAGCATTTTTTTGAATTAGAGTATTTATTTCATATTTAGACTTATCTTTGACTTAGTTTACTTTCTCAAATTTTATTATGCTTTTATCTTGATATAGCTAAGTCGTACAATGATGCCTACTGAGTACTCGGTGCTTTGATACTCATACTACGCTTCTGCATCTTTTTCTGATACAAATCCGAGTACTAGTCACCGTCATTGACGTTACATTCAACTTTCTTTTGGGATTCGGAGATAGGGTGAGCTCTCATAGCCGGAACTGATCTTCTCTCCCTCTATTATTTCTGGGAAGTCTTTACTTTCGAGACTACCTGTGTATTAACTTTATTCAGTACTCTTCTTTTGTATTTAGTGGCTTTTGTACAGACCTTATCAGGTTATGGGATACTTTTTTGTACATTTTTCTCATTCTCCACTTTTATTTAGTACTTCCTCTGTTCCATTTTATGTGTCATCATTTTCTTTTTTTGTATGTCCTAAAAAGAATGTCATCTTTCCTTATTTGGTAACTATTTAAAGATACAATTCCATTTTTACCCTTATTGGTCCCACTTATATGGCCCACATAATTAAAAATAATAATAGTACATTATTTTCATAAAGGATAATTTGGTAAAAAACATCAAGTCTTTACTTATTTCTTAAACTCTGTGCCTAGTTAAACTATGGCACATAAAATGAGACGGGGGAAGTATTTGGTACTTATATTAATTTGCTTACTATTCAGTTGTATGCTTCATTTCTAGTATTTCTTATACCTTTCACCAATTAACCCATTACTAGTGTTCTAGGTTACGGTTTGACTTATCTACTGGTGGTCTAAGGTAGGTGTCATTATGACCTAAGAAATTGAATCCTGACAAATTAGTATCAGAGCCAAGTTTACTAGTATTGTTGGGAGAGTCCCATGAATCGGAATAATGACGTCCATTTTCTATCTTTGGGACGCTATAAGGCATTCTTAGGAGAACTTCACTTTCTTCATTCATTTCATGTGGTAAGTCTGTATAGGTTTTTGAGGTTCTCATTATTTTATTCTTTTTTAGATGGTCAGGATACGAGCTACTACGACCGATAATGAGGACCCTGAGTCGGCAGTTAGGGCATCCGCTAGAGATCTTGGTTGACTCATAGGTTGTGGCCAATATAGAGCTGCATCCCCAGCTAGGGGTCAGTGTAGGAAGCCTTTATCAAACCCTGTCATTACTTTCAAGCCAGACGTAGCTCCAGAGGTTCCGCTTCCTAAGCCATTGGTGGGCCAGGAGGCAGCCCAGGCTCCACTAAGGTTTATTTCTTCTTCAGTGCTTAGAGATGTGTTACTTCAGTTGTTGGGATTAGTTGGTGGTACATCGTCTAATGGTGCTCAGTTCGCGAATCAGCACGGTACAGATGTAGGCGTGCATCCTATAGCTGCAACTCCCAGAGTTAAGATTTATCCAGCATCGATAGGTACTCTATCAGCCACCGCCCAGCCAGCTATATCTGTTGAGGAGTAAAAAATGTTGGGCAGATTTCTGAGACTGACTCCACCTAGATTTGTAGGGGCTCCGGATGAGGATGCATTTGAGTTTTTTATTACTTACGAGGATGGGCTTAGCAACTTAGGCATGGTTGAGGTGCGTGGGGTCGACTATACTACTTTTCAGTTGGACTTGGCAGCTAGACATTAGTGGAGAGGTTATGTTGATTCCATGCCAGTTGGATCTCCCTCTATGATATGGACTTAGTTATTCGAGGTTTTCTTAGAGAAGTATATGCCTCGTAGTCTTTGTGAGCGCCTCAAAGATCAATTTACTAGGTTGGAGCAAAGTTTGATGACGATTGTGGAATGTGAGGTGAGATTCCATGAGTTAGACAGACATGCTATGGTGATCTTACCTACCGAGTACGAGTGAATTTGGTGTTTTTTAGAGGGATGAGACTTTCACTTTGCATGGCTACTCAAAGTTTAATTGTCGTTGTAGGCCTTTTATTTAGGTTTTTGATTATTCCTATACTATGGGGAAGATACACTGTGAGGCCCAAGGGGGCGATGATAAGAGGCCATACCAGCAGGGTAGTTTCAGCGGGAGCCAGAGAGCTCACTTTAGCTCTTATTTTGACCCTTCCAGTTGAGGGCAAGGGGGCTACAGTTTATTATGATGCTTCTGGTATTGGTTTGGGGTTTTTATATACAGCAAGGTCGAGTTATTGCGTATGCATCAAGGCAAATAAAAGTTTATGAGTGCAACTACCCCACTCATAATTTGGAGTTGGCGGTGGTAGTTTTTGCGTTCAAGATTTGGAGACATTACTTGTATGGTATTCATTGCGAGATTTACACTGACTATCAAAGTCTTCAGTATATTATGACCTCAAGAAAGCTTAATAATGTAGGTGAATTGAGATGTTGAAGAACTATGATATCTCTATTCTATACCTTCTGAGCAATGCAAATATGGTAGCAAACGCCTTGAGCCGAAAGGCAGTGACTATAGGTAGCTTGACCATCATTTTAATTTTGGTGTAGTTGTTAGCTTGGGACATTCAATCCTTAACCAAATTGATGGTTAGAATTGATATTTTTAGACTCCAAAAGGATTCTTGACAATGTTGAGGCTAGATCTATCTTGATAGAGCAGATCTGAGATAATCAGTTCAAGAATAGTAGATTTTGTGGCATAAGTGATCAAGTGTTGAGAGGTGATTCCAGTAGGGCTACCTTAGATTCTGAGGGTATTTTGATATTTGATGGTTGTATTTGTATTCCAAGGGTTGGAGACTAGATTCAGTTGATATTGTGGGAGGTTCATAGCTCTAGATATTCCATTCACCCTAGGACACCTAAGATGTATAGAGATTTAAGGCAATAATATAAGTGGAGTGGCATAAAAAATGATGTATCAGACTTTGTAGCTCATTGCTTATGTTGTCAACAGGTTAAGGTCAAGCATCAGAAACCTAATGTCCTAATTCAAAAATTATCCATTCCCGAGTGAAATGAGAGAGAATCACTATGGACTTTGTAAGTGGTTTACCTCACACTTTTTGCAATTTCGATAGCATTTGGATCATTGTATATTGATTGACTGAATTGTCCTATTTTCTCCCTATTCAGATGTATTTTAAGTGCCGAGAGGTTTGATTGCATCTATGTTTGTGAGATTGTTCGCCTGCGTGGAGTGCCCGTGTGTATTATTTTAAATAGAGGATCAGTGTTCACCTATAGCATATTGAGGACTTTTCAGAAGAAGTTGGGTACTCAGATTGACCTCAATACCACTTTTCACCCTCAAACCGACGGGCAGTGAGAGTGGACTATTCAGGTTCTTGCGGATATGCTCCACGCGTGTCTCATAGACTTTGGTGGTCAGTGGGATCAGTACTTAGCCTTAACAGAGTTCGCTTATAATAATAGCTATTATTCGTGTATTGAGATGGAACCATTTAAGGCATAATATGATAGGCGTTATCGATCTCTGATAGGTTGGTTTGAGACTTTTGAGATTAGTCCCCTTGGTACCGACTTACTTCATGAGTCATTGGATAGGGTTCGGGTGATTCAGGATAGATTGAGGGCAGCTAAGAGTAGGCAGAAGAGTTATGTTAATTATAGAATTTATGGCCAGAAGTTTGGATTGGTGATGGGGTTTTCCTTTGAGTATTGCTCATGAAGGGTGTGATGAGGTTCAGTAAGAGAGGCAAGCTCAGCCCCAAGTATATTAGTCCATTTGAGATACTTCAGATAGTTAGAGATATAACTTATGGATTGCCCTTACCCCTAGATTTTATAGTTGTTCATCCAATTATCCATATCTTCATATTACAACGTTATATTCCTAATGAGTTGCATGTGCTTCGATGGGACTCGATTTAATTAGACGAGAGGTTGACCTTCATGGAGGATCCACCTTCTATATTGGCCAGGGATGTCAGCGGTTCCAGTCTAGAGAGATTCCAGTAGTTAAGATTCAGTAGAGACACCATCCAGTCGAGGAGGCTACTTAAAAGATCGAGAGTGAGACACAGACTTAGTATCCCCACCTATTTAAGCCTTCAGGTATATCTTAATCCTTTACTTTTGTGGACGAAAGTCCTTTTCATAGTGGATATTGTAATGATCCAACAGGTCATTTTCTCCATTTCTGCACTATTCCAGCGTTTAGAGCTTTCTCATACTTCCCCAAGTCATTATGACTTGTTGGAGCTAACAGTTTGGTTGTCGGGTAGTTCATTTGGCTTTTTTGAGCCAATTCCCTATTTTAAAGTTTTCATTGTTTAGATTTGAGTGTCGGGCCTAACCTCAGGTAAATAGACTCGTATGCCAATTTGGATAGTTTTGTTAGATTTGAAACATAGATTTTAAGGTAGGAAGACCTTTGGTTTGGGTCTCGAAGCTTTCAAACTCATTTTGGGCTATGGGGTGGAAATTAGTTAAAATAGCTCTTTGAGTGTAGGATCCACATTTCATCAAAACGACCTCGAATAAAAATTTTGATGAAACCATTGATTTTGGAATATCAAATTTTGTAGTTAGCATAGTTCATTTGCGTTCGCAAAATTTTGAACGAATCTCGAGGATTCGATGCAAACTTAGCAAAATTTGTTAAGTTGTTGATGCATGTACTCAGCTAGTATAACTGCTTAAGTGGACTTGTGTTTGCTTAAGTGGAGGTCACTTTAGCAAACAGGGAACCTCTTTACGACCATCCCAGTTCCCTGCCTAGGCACTTAAGTTGAGGCCTCGCCACTTTAGCGGAGTTCTCTTAAGCGACATCCGTTTGCTTTAGTGGAGGCCAGCCTCTGAGTATGGCCGCGAAAGAGGTCATCACTGGTGCATTTGATTCTTTATTTTCTTATTTTGGCTCGTTTACTCCAAGTTCTAAGTTCATAAAACCCTAGGAGACTTAGATAATTATGAAACTTGAACTTTGGGTGTTCGGGGTGAGTTGGAGAGTTTGTTAGGGTCATTTTTTCATCTAAATTTTCGTACATTTCCTTTAATTTCTTAGTTACTTCGTAGGGTTAAACTTAAACTCCTAGATTATTTGTGGACTAATTTGAGGAAGTATGCTCGAATTTCACCCATTCTTGAGGGTAAATGATCCTTGAGCCTACAGGGCCATTTTAACAGGTTCAAAGTTATGATTCCACAAACGGGTTCACATAGAATTTTTATCTCAATTTTGGATCTAAAATATTTATACGCGATATAGGTATCGTTATTCTCATTTGATGCATAAATTATTATTTTGATAGCATGACATGATGCAAAAGCTTTTCAGATGGAAAAAGTTTTGATCTAGTGGACTTCCCGATCTTTCGATTGCGTCCATGTAGACTAGGCTTACTTCACTCTTAGATTGAGCTTTATAATGATATTAGTATAATAGTGTGCTAGTTATGGGTAGGATTTTACGACGTGATGATTACTTTAGTATTTTGTGGATTAAAGTTAGTTGTTTTAGGGGTTTTCCCTTGGATTTCGACCTTGTCACTCCTCTTAATGATCATAATACCTTCTTAGTACTAGTGTTGGCTCATCTCAAACTATAGGATAATTTTTTTTGCCTTAGTCTATGTTTGAGTAGGTGTTTGTCTTAGTGCGGATTTTGAGAGTAGTAGCGAGTCCCACTGACCCTCCTTATAGGTCAAATATTTAGGTTAGCCCTTTTATACTTAGGAGACCTTGGAATATTTCAGAAAATTCTTGGACATTAGGGTGTCTTAGGTTTTATATCGATTTTCAGTTAGTCGAAATACCCGATTTAGATTAGGGTTATCTTTTAAACTTATTTATTAGACTAATTGAGTAAACCTTACTAACTTTGTAAACACTTCATTAAAGTTGATTAGTTGATATTGTATGGATTCTAAGGAATATTATTACTCCCGAATTATCATTATTATTATTTGATATTTACTTACTAGTTTCGATTTGAGTCCTACAATTATGATTCATGGTGGCATTATTATAATGGTATCATTCTTCAGTTTTGTTGAGTTCAGCATTATGATTTGAAGGCAATTTCATATATGGTTTCACCGACATTAATTATTTAAAGTTATTATTACTAGTATTCTTATCCCTATTTGCATTCACTGATCTTATGGAGGCTCATCTCAGTTATTTCTCCGCTTACTTGCATCTTCTGGGCTTATCGAGGTCAGTTAGGTATAGTTAGTTTGTATTTATCTTAAGTCATTCATTCTTGGACACTTAGCATTTTTTTGGATTGGATTATTTATTTCATATTTAGACTTATCTCTGACTTAGTTCACTTACTTGCATTTTATTATGCTTTTATCTTGATATAGCTTAGTCGGTCGATGATGCCTACTAAGTATTTGTTGCTTTGATCCTTATACTACATGTCTACACACTTTTCTTATGCAGATCCGAGTACTAGTCATCGTCATTGACATTACATTCAACTTTCTTTGGGGACTTAGAGATAGGGTGAGCTTTTAGAGTCAGAGCTGATCTTCTCTCCCTCTATTATTTTTGAACAGTCTTTACTTTTGAGATTACATGTCTATTGACATTATTCAGTACTCTTTTTTTTTTGTATTTAGTGGCTCTTGTACCGATCTTATCAGGTCATGAAATACTCTTTTGTACATTTTTTTCATTTTCTACTTTTATTTAGTACTTGGTACTTATATTTATATGTTTACTATTCAGTTGTATGCTTTGTTTTCGGTGTTTCTAATACATTCCCCCAATTATCTCATTACTAGCGTCTCGAGATTCGATTTGGCTTACCTACTAGTGAGTTGAGGTAGGTGCCATCATGACCTGAGAAATTAGATCGTGACAAGTATCAAATTCACTTTATTTTAAAAAAAATAAAAAATTATTTAAATGATAAAGAGGAAATAACTGGGTACACTTTTACTAAGATAATGAGATATTTCTACATATTTTGTGACAGTAACATATACTCTCGTTTAGTTTTTTTTATTACCATGGTTCCCTTATCTTGTGCATAGCCTTTCCACAAGGTCATGTAGATTGATTGTTCATAGAAGATAGATGCCACCGAAATAAAAATCAAATAAATAGATATATTAGAACTGAATGTTAAATTGTTCTTCTTATTATATATCTTAGGACTCCTTTTTACGTACACAGAGAGAAAGAAAATCTAAGACATGTGTACGATTATAAATAAGTGAATCCAAAGATATTAGACTTTCTCCAAGTTAAAGATTATATATCTCAATTAAACTCAAGATTAAATTATGATCACAAAAATAAATTAAAGTCTACACATGCAACTAAAGAGCGTAATTGAGAAAAGCTTCATTAGCATGAATTCCCTCACCTTGTGCAAAGTCTTCCCATAAGTTCGGGTACAAATCGATTATTCGTAAATGATAGAAGTCACAGAACTAAACTAATCAAATAAATAGATATATTAGGATTGAATGTCGAATTGTACTTTTTATCATATATTTTAGGACTCTTTTTTTTATGTATACAAGGAGAACGAAAATCTAAGACATGCGCACAAGTATAAATAAGTGGATTCAAAGACAACTTTTTTCAAGTCAAATGTTATCTCAATTAAATTCAAGATTAAAGTCCGATCACAATCATAAGTTAAAGTTTGGCATATACAAATAAAAAACTAATTAGGAAGAAGCTTAAATTCAAGACAATTTTCTCTAGAAAAATCAATAAGAGCGCAAAAAAATAGACAAACAATGTTTGAAAATATTACAAAGTGAATATCAATTTAAAACATAGCGTTAAACCTTAAAATCAACATTGCCCTAAAACCCAAACTTGATTACAAATAAGATTGTGAAAATAAACCATCACTCTTTTTGTAAAGTTATATACTCCACCTCCAACAAAATAAAAGGTGTAAAAATTCTATTTACACCATCAATAGAATCTTATATGAATAAATAAACCTCTATAATAAAAAATAATATACAATTAATTACTAAGAACAATCACTTTATGACATATGCTGGAACATACCTTGGTGATTCAAAACCATATTGCCTATAAAATTTAATCCTAGTTAGTCAATCGATGTAACAAAAATGACAATCAATCAGTAGTAACTTGGAATACAATGCTTCTTCATCGGGCAAATATGACATAGTTAATAGTCCAAGAAAATAAAATTTTTAATTTTTAGTCCATTATGAAAGGCAGGGAAAATTATGATTTTTGAAAGAGAAAAATGTTTTGTTATAATGTTGTTTTAAAATTTATTCCACCATTTTCATAGCAATCATTATCTTCTCTAATATAGTATCTCATAGTTAGATCTTTTTCCATAGATTTTAATGTAAGAGAAACCTAAAATAACAATATTTCTTCTATAAGTTTAGTAGCTAAAACGGTCCTTAATCTTGGCTGTTGGCAAATATACCCGTCGTAAGTTAGAATTTCTTTAACTTGCTTTTATATGCAATTTAAATTTGCAGATATAAAAGAATAAAGACTTCAATAATCTAAAAACTTTTTAGAATGAATTCATTAAATTTAAATCTTGAATCCACCTATGTATATAGTTAGAAAGATGTTGAACTACTATAAACAATAAATTAATTTTGTAGTTTTCTTACTCTCTCTACGTCTATAACTATTAATTATTCGCATAATGTGTAACACATCTCAAATCCCAAGCTAGGAATATGGGAGATTTATTTCGGTTGATATAGTACATAGTCTCAATCATGAAAATGGATAGAGAAATCAATCCTACAATGAATTAACCGTAACCAAAACATACCTCAGAAGAAATTGAAAGATAGTATACAAATCATTGGTACTTTTCAGAAGCAATATTTCTGATAACCACTAACTCGAGGTCAAAGTATATATGAGAGAGCAACTGAAATTAAAAGTAATTAATGGTTACAAACAACTAAAATCAAAAACTTAATCCAAGCAATTGCGACTTGTCGGATTGAAATCAATAATAACCCCAAGGAGAATCATCTAAAAAGTCAAAGTATGATGCCAAGGAAAAGTGGTCCAACAAAACAAAAGCATTCAACAAATACAAAGTAGTTGTGAGTAGGGCAAACAAAGAGAAGTTAGAATTTTTATGATTCAAATCTCGGTGTCTAGAAAGCATGACAGCTTAATAATATCTTCAGCAGACATAGCATTAAACTAATCATCTTGAAGTCACTATCCTCGGCCATCGGAGTTGTCATCATCGACGAAGATTGTATTTGTATGAGAATTCGAGTGGAAATTGAAATGAGAAATTCGATCTGTATGAGCTTACAATCAAAAAATGTTATATTATCTTCTTTTCATTCCTGATATTTGTTGTCTTCTTCTTCAAGAAAATAGTTCTTTATGGACCGTGCACTATCACAGCATTACCATCTCAAATCGTAGGAATATCAATATCTTTAAACAAGGTAAAATAACTTAATTCACCAGATTCACAATAAGATAGCAAAAAAACTCAAAATCTAACCTCGACCATTAGATTTTTTTTTTAAGAAAATAGTACTGCATGAACATTGCATCGCCACAACATGACCATCTCAAATCAAAGAAACACTAATATCATATGTCTCAAATCTTCAAACAAAGGTAAAATAACTCAATCCATCAGATTCATCGACAAAATAGCAAAAGAAAATACCAAAAGCTAACATAAGCAACCAAAAGAATCAATTACAAGCAAAGTAATATTCACTATAAACCTTAGGTCAGTCAATATTATCCACATCGAATTCCTATAAATTCGAGATTTAGTGAAAAAATCTATAAGTACTGTACTTAAAGAAGCCTTGATAAATATCTCCATAAAAGATTTTAAACTTCTCCATATTGTCCGAATATAGTGCAACAACAAAGTCATCATTATTGGTCACCTCATCAACTACAAATCTATATCTTCGTAGATCTCCAAAATCAACTATGATACAGGAAAATTAGATCAACTTATAGTCCATATAGATCTCAAAAGACAACTCTATGTCATTTTTTTTTGCGATTTGCTAATTTGTCCACATGAAATCCCTCTTAATATGAAAAAAATTATGTTGCTACAAGGCACACTATTTTAGATGATTCATGAATTTTTTTTTCTCTCTCAACAAACTAATCGATTATGTAACTCAAATAAGGAAAAGTTACATACCCAACTAAAAGACCCTCTGACCTTTTTTGGAGATTTAAAAAAGTGATGTATTTTGATAAAAAGAGAATATTCATAAATTAAAGAGAAAGGGGTGCGAAAAATACCTATACTTAGGCGAAATTTACAATTATGCACCCTGAACTCTACAAGAGTCCTATAACCTCCAGACTATTTTTTACCATATTGAACTAGCATATATTTGCCCACTTGGACCACATAGTCAGTCCATCAAAGGTCAGTGATTCACACATGTAAATTAATTTAAATAAACGAGTTTATATTTCTTAATTATGTTTTAACTCCTGATTCCACAAATTTATAAAGAGATAAATAATTATTCAAGAAATAAGTGATATTTTCTTTTCTCTATATTCATATTCATCGATCAAAATCAGACTTCTTTCATTCCTCTTCCTCATTACTCATTTTCACTACTCTTTAGAAAATTCTTGTTTGCATTAATCTTGTAGTATTCTTGGAGGAGTGATTTCGTAGGGGCCGTGAAAGTGCTAGTGTTCAACAAGTCTTGAAGGTTAGTCTTATTTTTTGTGACGTCTAAAGTTAAAATTGAAACTTGATGACTATTGTCGCGCTCTATTTTTCTCGCGAAAAGCGAGATTCAACGTGACAACTTTTTTTGAGATTATTAAGAGTGAAGAGTCGTCAACTAATAAGTTAAGGTGTGTTAGAGCATCATTCTAGGCTAACTACAAACCTATTTTATTGTTTAATCTAGTTCACCAGAAATTCGAGTACAACAACAACAACAAACCCGGTGTATTCCCACAAAGTGAGGTCTGGGGAGGATAAAATGTATGCAGTCCATACCACTACCTCCAAAGAAGAGAGAGATTATTTCTGATAGACCTCCGGCTCAAGATAAAGAGTAGTAAATAAGGTCATAATGAAATATGAAGCAGGATGGATGACATAACATAAATAATGAACAAGAAATAATACAAATAGAAATCGAGTAAGGGTCTAAATTACCTCGAAAGGAAGGTGTTAGGAACCTTTCGAGGCCCACAAATGTAGTTTTCGATCGAATTCATATTTTACATAGAAATCTATGTAATAAACAAATGTCACTTATTTTATAAACTTATTGTTAACTAAGTGATAAAAATAATAAAGAAAACTTTCAACTAGTGTTCATATCATACAAAAAAAAAATACAAGAGATGCGAGTCTGACCTATTACGACATGCAAATAATACACGAAAATACCATAATTCTTGTATTCTTCATCTTTCTCGAATTAGGGACTCTAGCTAGCTCCTTTACTTTTTAGCACGAGGACAAATTGAAGAATGATAAACTATAAATTGAACTTACATCAAAGTAAGGAGAAACTACAAATGATGCAAAACTTGTTAGTGATATATGTGTCACCTCAATTGTGGTGACGAATTAATGTAAGGGATTAATAAAAGTAAAATAAGTAATTCAAGTAAAATAAGTAATTCAATAACTCACACATAAAGTAAAAAGGATAAGAGAGAATATCAGTGGGATCAGGACATGACAAGGCAGAAACGGACCCAATGAGATGTTACTCCCTCTATTTCAATTTCTATATTGACTCTCTTAAATGCCTAAAGACAGGACGAAAGAAATTCTTAAATAAACTTATTTAAGAGTACTAAATGAAATATTTTTGTATTTAGAAGTCATGTGAAACAAAAATATGTAGGCATAATATATAAATTGTATTAAAGCATGTTACTATAGTATAGTAGTAAAAGTGGTCAAGTTTTTGAGACATTTAAAATAGTGACATATGAAATAATAAAAGAAGGGAGTAACGAGGTGTTTTATATTTTAATAATCCTAGATGTGCTTCATATAAGTAGTTAGTTATTGCTTGTCTTTTTTGTCATCATCTCCCAAAATGTACCTAACCCTCATTGGGGCAACAACTCCATTTGAGCTCTGCTTTGCACGTTAACTCCTTTGTCATGGTTGAACTCCAAGTAACGTCATTCAGTTGTAGTATACATGTAAAAATATTGACAGAGAGTGAGAGTATGTCTATTTTTAATTTTTAACTAATCAAGAGAAAAAATTGAAATAGTAAAATACTAATAATTCTTGATCGAATTAAGCACATAGGATGTAAAAGGGCTTAAAAAGGATTTTTTCACTCTTTCCTTTTTTACTAGACAACGGAATTTAAAAAAAAAAGTATTTTTCTCTTTCACATATGGAAACTGAAATAACAAACCTAACATATTCCAATTAATTAACAACAAGCAAGTAAAATTCATTTCATGTCCAAGCAATCTACAAGATGGTAGATTTACTAAAACATTGATTAAAACACAATCACAAGTATTGAGAGCAAATTCATAGAGAACAAATATATGTTGAGAGCAAAATGACATAGATACACATACACGGTTATGAAATTACTTAATTCTTTATTTTTTTATCAATGATCCAAGTCATTGTATTATTAAGTTGTATTACATATATAATAGATCCAAGTATTCAAATATTTTTCCATTATCTAGTAGCAAGCTAAACCTTACTAACAAAAATTAATATTCCATAACTAAATTCAAATACTCAATTAACATTGTTTCATGTCTTACTATCACAAATCAAACTGGAAACCTTCAATGTTGTATAATGATGATATGGCATGCATTAAACATTCAAAATAGAGATGACAAAATTATTCTAATAATCGAACTATAAATTAGAGTTTATTTCTAAAGTAGCTTAACAAACAAATCAACTAGTAATCAAGGATAATCACTAACAAATCATACAGATTCAAACTCATTCAATAACAAAGAGAAAATAGGAAACCAAATCAACATACCTGAATTAATGAGAAAACAAAATTTGAAAAATAGAACCTTTGATCAATAAGCAACAACTTTATAACATTAAAATGAGTGAAAGAAACTCGAGTTTGAGATTATTACAGCAAACTATGAGTTGTGTCTCGTCGGAAAGGAAAATCAAAAAGTGGTAGAGAAGTTCACCTCTATTTTTAATAGAATGACATGGTTGGTTGGGTGTTTTGCCGATGATGGTTTGGTGCTCCCGGCATGAACTCTACTCCCAATATTTCCAATGTACATATAATGTGGATGTATGTAATGTGTGCCTTGTGATTGTCTAAATATGTCCTAATATTCTTTCTTTTGTCTTCATCCGTCCCTTTGCTAGCAAACCTTGGTCGAAAATCTTATCTTCTTGACTCCTTTCATGGTTGAAATGGAGGAGGTATAGTAATGGTGAAGAAGATGAGTCTACAACCTATCCTCTATGAAATGGCGTTATAGCCAGTGCAGTATATATAAAAGAAGAAGAAAATAAACGTTAGGGGGAAATGAGCCACAGATAGAAAAAAATCATTCTCTCTAGTAAAAGTTATTTTTTACATAATAAGAAATAAAAGAACAGAATTACTTTTGGAGAAAAGTAAAGTAATATTCCTCTAAGTGAAAAATATTTTTTGAATTTGTAAGAAGATTTTATGGATATGGAGAGAGTAAAATAAAATAGGTAAGATTGATTTGAAATGATTTTGAGAACAAAATATTTTTCAAAAGAAAGGAAAGATAGTGAAGAAGATTTTTATGGATATGAAAAGATTTGAATTAATTTGAATTTTGAACTTTCTTAGAACTAAACAAATTTCTTTAAAAAATATTATTATAAAACGGGTAAGTACTAAATAACTAAGTGAAGAAAAATAATACTAATTATTAAGTCAATAATTATTTTATAGATAAAAAAATAAAATAATAATAATAACAACAACTTTTATGAACTATGAAAATTTGCATAAATAAGTTAGAAAATATTAAGGAAATTATGTGAAAATATTATGTTTAAATTAGTAAAAAAATATAAAATTCAATGATAAGACAAATTATATACATCAAAACCATAAATGTGATACGTATATTCGTTTGAAACCCAAATACTACGTAAATAAATATTAATATTTAAAATTAATGATTTTGATAAAATAGCACCCTAGAAAGAGTATCGGGAGGTCAAAATTGAATGTCAACAACTATTTCTCTAGGGTTAGTGTTCAACAAGTCTTAATTGTGTCATCTGAAATTTCAGAGTTTGTCAAAATTAGGGCTTTTTCTAGTCTAAATCATTTTTATTTTATCAATAAATTAGAATATTTTCGTAATCTAAATTGATTATTCTAGTGTGACCTATTACAATATGATTGAATAATCAATCTTTTTCTAATTTTCATTTACTGTGAATGTGACTAAATTTTAGAAATATGTGATTTTACATATATAACCCTGAGATATTATTATGGTGGAGTTTTGAATAGTAAGAGTTGAAAAATCAGAATATGAGGGTGGTTCAGTCATAGATATTTTTGATGTGTATGTGGATAAGTTATCTTATTTTGAAGTAATTTGCTTTTAAAAAGAGTTAGGGTATGCTATAATAAGTTGCACATTTTATGTTAGGCCAGCCGAAAAGAACTTTCTATTAGATATTCAAACTGATGGGGACATTTATGAACTTTTACAATTCTTTGAAAATGGGGATATCATTGAGGTGTGTGTTTGTCACATGATTGATCAAGCTGATGGTCCCATTGGTTTGTTGGAATACACTAATACCAATGAGAAATCTTTTATTGCTTTTAATAAAAAAGAGGACAAGAGGGTCCATAAAAGGGATGGGGTTATTGAAAAGGGGGGTGAGGGTGATCATTTTATTAAAGCACCAACTACTGCTGGATCTGTTGAGCTTGGAAATGAGGCTGCACCTACTCAACCAACAACTAATCAAGTTGTTGCATCTGTTGGTGAGCCTACATCTGCTGGTGAGACTTCATCTGCTGGTGAGGCTGCAACTACTATTGAGGTTGCAACTGTTGATGCTGATAATAGGTTACCAGTTCTTGCTTCTTGATACAAGATCGACAAGAAAGACACAAAAACATACACCAAAATAGTCAACGATTTGAAGAATCGATGACCCCCTTTGATGACCTCTCTTGGATTCACAAGAAGAACAAGAAAGGAAATGACTTCAAGAGTAAAACACACTAAAAACAATAATAACACTTGATGAACAAGATGCAATAACAACAACACACGGTTACAAGACAAGAACACAAATAGATTATACTTGATACAAGATTAATGGGCTCCACTCCTTTGGGATCGATGATTGAAGGATCACATCTATGGATCCAAGATTTAGTTGTTTTAAGGGAACAAATACGTGTGTGGATGATAGCTTGGAGCGCGGGAGAAACTACATTTGATGATATCATGCACGGGAGCACTGAGCCGCGGCGTGTTTGAAAGATAGAAGTTGTTGATAAAAGTTTAAAAGGTAAAGTTGCTGGAGATAAGCCTGTGTATTATAGTTCTAATGAATACAGTGTGAAATCTGATTTAGAAGGTAGGCTAAGGAGGACAGATAGTGGAAAGGTAGTGTATGATAAATCTACTAAACAAGTTGTATGACAATTGGGCATGATTTTGAGGATGTGAGTGAATTTTGAGATGTTGTTACAAAATATGCACTTCAAAAATGTTTTCCATTAGAGAAGTATATTAATGAGTCCAAAAAGGTTAGGGTCAAATGTAGGAAAGAATGTTCGTGGCTATTATATGCAAGTCTTAACAAGTCTATCAATGATTTTCAAATTAAAACCTATTATCTTAAGCATAGGTGTATCAAAACCACTAAAAATTTCATGTGTAATGCTAAGTTCCTAAACAAGTATTTCAAAGATAGAATTACTAAGCAACCAAAGATGAGGATATTTTAATTCCAGCAATTGATTAGAAAAGAATTGGGAATACATATTGGAAAGACTATTATCAGGAGAGCTAGAGGTAAAGTACTTCAAGATTTAATGGCTAATCATGTGAAAGTGTTTGGAAGAATATTTGATTATAAGGATGCAATTTTGAGGTCCAATCCTGATTTCACTTATGTTATAAAAGTTGATAATTCTGATGATAGTGGTAAGCTTGTTTTTCAAAGTTTCTATATTTATTTTGATGCATGCAAAAAAAGCTTTTTTGGGTGATTGTAGAAAATGTATTAATTTAGATAGATGTTTCCTGAAGGGAGTAACCAAAAGACGGTTATTGGTTGTTATGACTAAAGATGACAATAATCAAATATTGTCTATTGCTTGGTCTCTAGTAGAGTATGAGAATAAGAACACTTGGACATGATTTGTGAAATTATTGATAAAGGATTTGGGATTAACAGATGACAGAGATTACACAATCATTTTAGATATGCAAAAGGTATGATTTTTTCTTAATTTCGTTATGTTTAATCAATATTATGTGTAGTTATGAATATGTAATTTATCTGTGTTCAATTTTATGATCTGATTTTCAGGATCTTAGTGCAACACTGATGGAGCTTTTATCAAAGGTAGAGTATAGGATGTGTGCAAAACACATCTTTGTCAATTGGAAAAAATGAAAAGATTTTTAAAGAAAGAACCAGTTCTGAAAATGTGTAAAGAGCACCTTTGAGGCAGAAATGAAGAAAAATCTGAACCAAATAACCATGGTAGGTGATGAAGATATTATTTTAGATTTACTTCATTACAAGGTACAAACTTGATGTAAAATGCACTTTAGAACTGACATCAAGTGTGATAACATAGATAATAACATGACTGAGAGCTTTAATGCTTGGATCTTCGAACCACGTCATAAAATATTTATTATTATGCTAGAAGAGATAAGTGTGAAGGTAATGACTAGACTAGGTGAATTCATTAAGTTTTCAAAAATATGATTGACCATTATATCTCCAATGACTTTAAGAGTATTAAAAACACACAAAAAAGTCAATGAGATGTAATATTGACTTTAATGGAGAAAGAGGCTTTGAAATACCAGATGGACCATATGTATATAGTGTGAATATGAAGGATAATACATGTAACTGTAAATCATGGATGCTCAAGAAAATACCCTATGCACATGGAACTACAATCATACTTTACAAGAAATAGGAACCAATTGATTTTGTTGATAGCTGCTATAGTAAGGAAACTTATCTCAAGACTTGCTGTCACTACATTCAATCTGTGACTAGCATGAACATGTGGTCTGAGTCAACAAATCCTCATGTGGATTCACCAGTTGTTAAACCTATGCCTGGTAAGCCAAACAAGATTAGGAATGAAAAGTTTGGTGAGACCAAAAAATGTGGAAAGATGTCAAGAAAAGAGGTTAAATGACTTGTAGCATACGTCAAGGACAAAATCATAACAAAAGAGATTGTCCTTTAAAGGTGTACAACTTTAAATGACTTGTATCATTTATTTGTACATTAAGGGTGCATTTATTTTTTTAAAGATTAAGACGTCTGAATCTAAATGGATATCTGAATGATTAAGATGTTGTATCTAGATCTGAATACTGAATGATTAAGACTGTTTGTTTTTTAACATTTGAATGTACGTAATTTATTTATTTGTAATAAATATGCAATTCAAATTTAAAAAGTAATAAAATATTATATTATATTATATGAAAAAAATATTACATAAAGTATTAACTTAAACAACGAAATTATTATTTGAGTGATAATTAAAATATTTAAAGATAAATATATTATGTTAAATATAATTATTGAATTATTTAAATTATTAAAAAAAGATATATCGATTAAAAATTATTGTGATATGATGTAATTATAAGAAATTTAATTCAACATAAAGTAATCTGTCAATTAAACTGATCCAACAAACTAAAATAATTAATCAGATATAATTTTGACTTAGATGCATAAATATTAAAGTATTTGAATAACTAATTAATACAAGAACGGACACATGTTTATTTGTTAACCTTGAAATCTGAGTGAAAATATCATTAGTAAGTTCAATGTTACGTTATGAACAAGCACACATAAGATTCTATTATCCAAAGAACTACAAATTTTATAATCAAAACAAAAAATTGCAAGCAGAAATTTAAAGTTTAGCAAATAATGAATACACAAATTGATAACTAAAATATTTATAAAATTTTGGTAATCATACCGAAAAGAGAAGAAAAGCAAGTGAAGAGGAAGAGAGAGAGAGACAACATGAAAAGAGAGGGAGAGAGATAACGTGAAAAGAGGGAGAGATAACGTGAAAAGAAAGGGAGAGAGATAACGTGAAAAGAGAGGAAATATGAAGTGAGAGAGTTAGGGATTATGTTTTAAAAAGAGTCTGAATGCTTTTCAGACTTCTTTTCATATTTGATCCATTCAGATGTTTTTAGATACATTAAGAGGCTCTTTTAAAAATAAAAATAAATGCACTTAATGGGCTGAAGTCTGAACCATTCAGATCCAGACATCCATTAAGTGCAAACAAATAAGGCCTAATTATTTTTAAATATGTGACTGCTTCACCTCTTTTTATAGGATTCTATTGGACAAAGTGGTACTGTTGTTGGACCAAATGATGTACCCAGTACTTCAAGACCTAAGGGTAGATTAAGAAACACTCCTACTACGACTGATGCACCTCTTAGACCTAGGGGAAGACCAAGAAAAACAAGTGATAATCCTAAAGCACTTCCTAGACCTAAGGGAAAGCCAAGAAAAATAATATATGCTGAACAAGTTGTAATACCTCTTACACCTAAGAAAAGGCCTGATGAATCAGTTGCAGGAGCTGTAAGAGGCATAGAAAGAGCTGCACTAGCTGTAAGATGCATGGGAAGAGTTGCATCAGCTGCACCATATGTACCAGCTGCACCAAATGCAAGAGGCAGGGGAAGGGGTATTAAACATATTGCAGGAGATGAAAGAGGTAGGGAAGGGGTGTTAAACATGTTGTAGGAGATGCAAGAGGTAGGAGAAGGGGTAGGGGTGTTGCAACAGTTGCAACAAGTGCAAGAAGAAAGGGTAGACTAAAAAAAATACCTCTTAGTGACATAGGAGTGGCAAAGAGGATACCTTTGCATGAGTGGTTTGAAAATCCAACAAGGTATAGTACTCATGCTCCATCAATCTACTTGCTTCACCTGTTCATGCTTCGCCAAATCCATCTTCTTCACCTGTTCATGCTTTACCAAATCCACCTACTTCATCTGTTCATGCTCAATTTAGTACATGCAATAGAGGAGCAACTGGTAAAATGCAAAAGACAGTTGGAATAGATGTTTTGATTGCTGAAAATAGTGGCACAACATATAATGTAAGTATTGACAACAAAACTTAAATTAACTGTGTCTTAGAAGTTTACATGTGTATAACTTTCTTTCTTTGTCTTCAGCTTGAGTTGCCAAGTAGTATGATACTACATACCGATTCGCACAACCTATAAGGTTTGTTGATGTTACTGGGGACCTTTGTTATAAATTAAAAACATGAGTAAGGTGAAGGGGCAAAAAAACAGTGACTGAAAACTAGCTTGAAAGTGGTTTAAAAATGTTGATACACATGGATCAACATTGGATTGCACCTCCGCAATACACATTGCGGAGGTGCAATCCAATGAACAAAAGACAGAAAATGACTTCTTCACAATCCAAGCCACAATGAAAGTGGTTTTAAAATATTGATAGTTTTTAGATTAAAACTGATGTTGTATTGTTAATTGGATAGGTTATTTTGACAAAAACGTGATTTATTTTTGCAAGGTCAAGTTTTGTGAAGTTTGTATGATGCATTTGAATGTTGCATCTTAGACATTTGTATAGTAATTTTGTATTGACTTATGTTGCACTTGAAAGTTGCATCTCAAATAGTTATGCACTAATTTTGTATAGAATTCTTGCACTTGCCATTATAATTGAATGTTTCTTTAAATTTGTATCTATCTTTTGTGGAGCTATCAGATATTTCAATCAACTTTGGAATAATGAACTTAGCTTAACAAAATTAGCAAAATTAATAAGTACTCAAAGAAGCTTGCAGTTTCAACTAGGATATTTCATTAAGCAAAATCAAGTTCAAACCACCATACAATAAGGAAAACTACCCACGATAAATTCATATTACAACATTGCACAAAACACTTCAAATTGTTATTTTGATTCATATAGCAGTACACATCGTGAAGATACATACCATCAAAATACTATTAAAGCTATTTTTCTTCTTCACTTTAATCATCTTCTCTGGTGTATTTCTTACCTCATCTTTCTTCTTCACAACTGAGTTAGATTGTTCTTCCATCTGAGTGAATGCAAATTCAGCTTCCATCTCCATAATTTTTCTATCATTGTAATCACCAATCAATTTTTTCTTCGTCTTCATTATCTTCAATAGTTCATTCATATCCTCACTTTCTTCATCAATTTTGGAATAATGAACTTAGATCGTTCATCAGCCACATCATCCTTCCAAAGAAAAAAGTTACACTTGTTTGATTCATAATATGGGCAAGATCAAAATCTTCTTTCCGAATTATTACCGGATTAAGAAGTCTTCAAATGAAGTAAGAGATCATAATTGCATTGCACCTCCGCATTCAACATTGGATCTTTCTTGTCTAAACAAATGTTATTCAAATTCAATTTTACATCTTCCATGGCTAACCCTAATTTCAAAAATCAGAAATTAAAAATTAGTGAGAATAAATTAAAAAATAGTGTGAAATTTTTTTAAACAAACAAAGAAACCAAGAAAGATATCAGAATTTTTGAGGATGAAAAAATCTTACCTTCAACAATGGAGATGAAATCGGGAGAATAGTAGAAGAAAGAAGGTGTATACCTCTCTTTAATAAATTTTACTGAAGATTAAAGAAATTTAATGAAAAATATATAAAATAAAGGAAATTGAGGGGCTTTGTGTCAAAAAAGATAGGTCTATAACGATTTTTAGCACCCTTACGCGCTCAATGTGTGTGAATACACGCAGTGATTTAAGTGGACAAATATATGCAGTTAAATACGATAAAAAATAGTTTAGGGAGGTCATAGGACCCCCACAAAGTTCAGAGTGCGTAACTGCAAATTTCGCCAAAGTATAAGTATCTTTTCACATTTTTTTTCCTAAATTAAATAGGACATAAATTTGGAAAAATAATATAAGAAACTTTTCAGTGTAAATAATTTATTTTTGAGAAATTTAATTAGAGGAAAAGAGTGAAAAGACAATTGTGTTTAAAGCAAAAACTTTTAATGAAATATAAAAAGTTCAAATCATTTTTTTAAGGGTCTTTACACTTTTAATATATTAAAAAATAAAAATAAAAATTAGAGATTAGAGATAGATATTAGAGATTTTTTTATGAACTTTCATATGATTTATTATAAAAGTAATCATATAATTAAAAGTAATCATAAATAATTAAATCAATGAATACAAAACAAATCTCCCGATAGAATAGAACAAAAGCAGAAAATCAGGTCATCCTGCAAAATAGATTAATGTCAAAATAGTACTCCATCCATTTAAAAAAAAATGATCTAGTTTGATTTGACATAAAGTTTAAGAAAATAAACAAATCTTTTAAATTTTGTGGTCTTAAATTAAAGATATGACAAATGTATCAAAATGCCCTTCAATCTTGTAGTCTTAAGCATGCCACGTGTAAAGTTAAAAGTAAAAAGTTGCTAAAAATGAAAAGAGGTTATTCTTTTTAAAACGAACTAAAAAGGAATGTACGGGATTTTTTTTTCCTAAAAATTACACAAATACACAATTTATGTTTCTAATATTACAAAAAATCCCAACTCCCTAAACATATTACAAAAATCTAACATATACACAGAATGCTATGTATATGTCGGCTATATTATGTATATTAATAGGGAGAGAGAGTAAAGTAATTAAAAAAATGAGAGGGAGTGTAATTACTTTCAAAAGGGTTGGTATTTATGTTATTTATATTTTTTTTTTTAAAGGAGGGAGTACAATTTAAATTAGAACACATCAGTATGAATTGACAATTGAGTTCTTTCTCTGCCTACTTTATTTTTAAAAATAATTACATTAAATATTCTTATAATATAACTTGATTGTTTTTATATTTCAAATTACGCATTTAAATTATTTACACTGTGAAATCCTACACAAAGTATAATAATATTAGTGCTTATTTCTTGACAAGTATTTAAACCTCTTATATAATAAAATTGTTAAAATATCCTTTTACAGAAATACAGAATAAGAGCGGCTCCTTTGCGGATCCACATATTAGTAAATTCTTTTCTAAAATAGATAAATAAAATAATTACATGTTTCAAGTGCAATAAGTTATTACTAATAATATAAGCTATTTGCGGTTCATTTCCTATTTATAATTTTGAAAAATAGATATTTCAATTTTCTTTCTTAAATCTTTTATAATCACATTCATAATAAAGATACCCAACAAAAAATATCCACCTTGTTTCTTAAATTTAATAAAATCAAATATAATTATATTTTTATATATTTAGTTACTAATATTCGTCATGTTTTTTGTTTAAATTAAGCACTTACATCCATAGAAAATAGAAATTAATTCAAGTCAACATTTGTGTTATATTTTTTTAAATATAGAGGATTAAAATGTTTGATTAGACAACAAAAAAATTATACTTCCTTCTTTTAAAAAGAATGATCTGATTTGACTTGATACAGATTTTAAGAAAAGGAAGAAGACTATTGATTCTTGTAGTATTAAATTAAAGTTACGTTAGATGTATCAAAATATCCTTTAATCTTGTGATCTTAAATATGTCATATGAAAAATTGGTACTAAAATATCGTCAATAAAAAAGTTCATTCACTTTAAAATAAACTAAAAAGCAAAGTAGGTCATTCTTTTAAAACGGGGTATCTTATAAACAAAATTCTATCACAAACATATTCAATAGTAAAATGTGTCATTTTGTTTTTCAATTTTTCATTCCGTATTCGATATTAGGGTTGAAGTCCGACTAATAGGGCCATTCAAAAAGAACATTTTCCTACAATTTTTTTATTCTCTCCGTTTGGATTTACATGTCACATTTTGACTTGATACACCTGTTAAGTAAATAATGATTGGTATAATGACCTTACCATATTACTCTTATTAGTTGATGTTAGTATTCGATGTTAGAAGTGATCTGAAGAATAAATAATTAATGTTAATAGTAAAATATGATTTTGTTTTTGTTTTTTCTCGATTTGTTAAAAATGATAAGTAAAAATGAAATTCAAATTAGTAATATACTATTTCTTTTGTTTCAAAAATAATAACCTATTTCGAATTGATATGAAATTTAAGAAAATAGATAATTTTTTAAATTTTATAATCTTAAACTAAAATTATGTTAAATATATGTACTTTAACCTTTTAATATGAAATATTTAAATATGAAATACGTCACATGAAAGGAAAAAAATAATTTGTTTTGATTTTTTTTTTTTTTTTTTTTTAAATAGAGTAAATAACAAGTACGAAGGGGAGCCTTGGAGTAACTGTAAAGTTGCTATCATGTGATCAAGAGGTCACGGGTTCAAGTCTTGAAAATAGCCTCTGGCAGAAATGCAAGATAAGACCGTGTACGATACACTCTTGTGGTGGGATCCTTTCCCGAACACCACGCATAGCAATAGCTTTAGTGCATCGGATTGTCCTTTTTAGTAAATAACAAGTAAATCCAAAAAAGAAAACTATGCGCAGAAAACCAAGACACCTGTTTAACGTCATTGTCATAAATGAACTAGTCTTATTGATTCCGGGAAAATATGTAAAGAATGACAAAGCCAACGTCCAACGGTAACCTGTGGGCCAAAGGAAGTCCAGCCTGGACCTAGAGCCTTGTAACGGGCCGGCATTTATTACCTAAGAAGAAGACGAATGGACTCCAATAAGCAACCAAAATGACCCCTCTTTTGATTGTATAGTTGTATATAAACAGGGTATATATAAAAGTAAACAACCACACTCGTACTTGAAACAATACATTAATTAACGTGCTTCGCTATCTTCAATACAGTTTACAGTATTTATTTATATTTGTAGTAAAATAAAAATAAAAAGACATCCCTACCGTCATCGACGATCAGTCATCGGAACTTATCGTTGCAATCTACTTTAACCCTACTCCGCAACTCTCAAATTCCATAATTCCCAATGGCGGAGGAATTTGTGAAATCAGTTGAAGATGGTGTACATCTAGCAAAAAGGATTTATTTCGGCAAAGACAGAGCAGTAGCGCCGCCAAAGCCGATGTCAGCGATGGATAAAGCGTCACGGTCTTACCTGCCGGAATCACCTATGTTGTACGCCGTGATTGGTGATCCTGCTATCGTTGATAACCCTGATATACCAAGTTACCAGCCTCATGTGCATGGCCGGTGTGATCCTCCTGCTTTGATTCCTCTTCAAATGAACGGGATTTCACTAGAAGCTGATTGTTATTTGGATACCGCGTTCATCACTGTTAAAGGATCATGGCGTGTGCATTGTGTCATGGGTAGCCGTAGCTGTGACTGTCGTATCGCCGTTCCCATGGGTGAAGAGGTAATTTAACATTTTTTTACTTCCGAGTTACCCATAAAGTTTCTCTATATGAGTTACTTTTTCGAAATTAATAAAGTAGAGATCGTATTAACCAATCAAAAAGGAAAAAGAAAGAAAGTAGAGATTTAGTCTTACAGAAAGCAAAAGCTTCTCCCTATATGTAGTAGGTAATTATATATAAGAACAGTGTAAAGATTTTTTACACTATTGGTTTAATATTACATTGCCTCATTTCATTTCAATGTAATATCTCCTCATTTTAATATGTTTGTCCTATTTTGACACATAAAAAGTAAAGAAAGATTTTTGAATCTTGTGCTGCTAAATTGAAAATATATCCAATGTACTTTTCATGTGAAATATTGGAATTAAGGAGTTGCTAAAAAGGAAAAAGAGACATTCTTTTTTAAATGGACTAAAAAGGGAAGTGTAGGACAAACACATTGAAACAGGCTAAAATGTAAAGTAGGACAAGCAAATTGAAATGGAGCGAGTAGTTAAAAGGTTTCTTGCTCTGTTTTGAAGTAATCAGATCAGGTTTTCTATAAGAAGTTATTTGTAGGTTAAGATTATTTCAGCTTGAGGGTGTAAAATGAAATTATATACTGTTAATGCACAAGGTTAATCTCTTAGGAAATGTTTAATCCAAGGATAATTTGGTTGATGAATAATCCAATGGTAACATGGTAATAGGAATCTTTTGACTGGTTACCAAAATTTTTCAGGTGTTTTCTCTTAGTAGGACAAAGATTACTCATTACAGATTGCTGAAGTTGGTAATGCTCCAGACTTCGTGAATAGCTTATTTCCTTAGAAAACATTGGGATTTCTATTGTTACCTCTAAGATGCTGATGATCCTGATGACGCTGTTCTTTAACCCTTGGGGAATTTCACTATGGAGGTCCTTAAGTTCGAAACCCCTTGCCTGCAACAACAGGGGGTTGACGTTCTGGGTCCGGCTCATTGCACGGGGCTAGCCTAGTGCGATTTGCCTCTCCTGTGTGGTTTGTGAGCTCTTGCACAGGAGCTGTGTGGTTTACCTTGTGCTCACCCAAAGGGTATGGACTGCGGGTTCCCTTGTCATAAAAAAAATACTTTCTTTTATTTTTTTTAAAATAGAACTAAGAACACCTTTGAATTTTTGTTAAGTTTGTATTATAATTTTCTCTATAGGTTCTGAATTTTAGAGACAATGTAGCATGTCTAGTCGTGAGGAGGCATAGCATACAACAACAACAACATTACCCAGTGTTTTCTCACATAGTGGGGTCTGGGAAGGGTAGAGTGTACGTAGACCATACCACTACCTCAAGTAAAGTAGAGAGGCTGTTTCCAATAGACCCTCGGCTTAGGACCGATAACAGTATAGCAATCACAAAACATAAATGTGTAGACTAGTACATTATGCAAAATAAACTAACACCGCAATCCATAAGAATAGTACTACAACCACAAGATAATACTAAAAACTATCTATTCGAAATCATAGACATCACTCAACACCACGAACAAGAAACTTCAAACACAAATAAAGAACGCTCCCCTACTGTAACCGACGCACTCCCACTCCCTAGTCCTCTACCCTAATCTGCATCCGCCACACCTTCCTATCAAGGGTCATGTCCCCCGTAAGCTGTAACTGCTCCATATAATGTCTAATCACCTCCCTCCAATATTTCTTCGGCCTACCTCTACCCCGCCTAAAACCATTCATAACCAGTGTCTGACACCGCCGCACTGGAGCATCAGAGCCCCTTCGCATCACGTGCCCGAACCAACGTAACCACACTTCTCGCATCGTCCTCCACTAAAACCGCCCCTACCTTCTCCTAAATAATCTCATTCCTCACCCTATCTTTCCTGTTATGGCCACACATCCATTGCAACATCCTCATCTCCGCCACCTTCAACTTTTGAATGTGGGAGTTCTTAACTGGCCAACACTCCGCTCCATACAACATAGCCGGTCAGATTGCCACTTTGTAGAACTTACCTTTAAGCTTCGGGGGCACCTTCTTATCACATAAAACTCTCGAAGCGAGCCTCCATTTCAACCACCATGCCCCAATACGATGCGTGACATCCTCGTCAATCTCACCATTGCCCTGAATCATTGACCCCAGATACTTGAAACTCTCCCTCCTTTGAATGGCCTGAGAGTTCAGCTTTACAACCATATCAGCCTCCTGCGACACATCACTAAACTTACACTCCAAGTACTCCGTCTTGGTCCTGCTCAACCGAAATTCTTTAGACTCAAGGGTCTGTCTCCAAATCTCCAACTTATCATTAACTCCTCCCCGAGTCTCATCAATTAGTACCACATCATCATCAAATAACATACACCAAGGCACCCCCCTTAAATATGTTGCGTCAGAACATCCATCACCAAAGTAAATAAAAAAGGGCTAAGAGTCGATCCCTGGTGCAAACCTATCAAAATCGGAAAGTGCTCTGAATCACCATCTACTGTCCTCACACGAGTCTTTGCGCCATCATACATGTTCTGAATCGACCTAGTGTATGCCATGGGCACCCTCTAGCCTCCAAGCACCTCCACAGAATCTCCCTGAGAACTCTGTCATATGTCTTCTCAAGATCAATAAACAATCAATAAACACCATGTGCAAGTCCTTCTTCCTCTCCCGAAACTGCTCCACTAATCTCCTCACAAGGTGAATGGCCTCCGTAGTCAAGCGACCTGGCATGAAACGGAACTGATTCTCAGAGATAGTCACGATCCTTCTCAGCTACCTTCATACTGACTCAACAACTTGATACCTCTATAATTGTTGCAACTCTGGATGTCTCCCTTGTTCTTATACAATAGAATCATCGTACTCCACCTTCATGCTTCAGGCATCTTTACCACCTTAAAAATGATGTTAAACAAGCTTGTCAACCACTCCAAACCTGCTCCGCCAGTGTTCTTTCAAAAATCCACTAGAAGCTCATCTGGCCTCGTTGCCCCACCCTGACGCATCCTGCGAGTAGCCCCCTTGACCTCCTCAACCTTGATACGCCTACAATAACCATAATCGCGACACTTCTCAGATTTCTCCAAGTCCCCCCCAACACAAAACCTTTGTCCCCCTCGTCGTTCAAAAGTTTATGGAAATAGGACTGCCACCTTTTCCTAATGAGGGCATCCTCAACCAACAATGTACTATCCTCTCCCTTGATGCATTTCACTTGGTCAAGGTCACGAGCCCTTCGTGCCTTGGCAAGCCTCTATACAACTTCTTATCCTCACCTTTCTCCTCTAAAGCCGCAGATAAGCTCTCAAAAGGTGCTGTCTTAGCCACCGTAACCGCTAACTTAGCCTCTCTCCTAGCTACCTTATACTTCTTATTCGCCTGCCTCTCCTCATCACCCTTGCTCTCAACAAACTTAGCATAAGCCACCTTCTTAGACTCCACTTTCCTCTTAACCTCTTCGTTTCACCTCCAGTCCCCTCGATGCTTGCCAGATCGACCTCTCGAGACTCCCAACACCTCTCTCCCTAATGCAATTGACAGTCGTCTCCCACATACTATCCACACCCCCTCTACTTTCCTAAGCCCCCCTACTCGTCAACTTATCATTCTGTAATATTCCAGTGGTTGCCGCAAGGAATGACGTCATAGCTCCTGCAAAAGTAATAACAATCAAAGTCGTAGGTGGGTATTCAAATAAAGGGGAGGACCTTGCTATCATGAAAACGCCGGCTGTTACCAGAGTAACTGCATGAATCAAAGCGGATACTGGAGTGGGACCCTCTATAGCATCAGGTGACCAAGTATGCGATCCTATCTGTGCAGATTTCCCAACCCCCATTTCCAAAGCACTAGCCAAATTCAAGCTACCCCACAATCTATGTTGAGTCGAAAGATTCTCGCTAGGTGTGACCTACAGTCTCTACAAATTGCTCTATCACCTTTCTAAGGAGCAAAAAGTCTATCTGGGTCTTGGCCACCGAACTATGAAAGGTAATAAGATGTTCCTCCCTCTTCGGAAAGCTCGAATTCACCACCCACAACCCAAAAGCCCTAGCAAAATCCAAAAGAGAAACTCCTCCTCCATTCCGATCCCTGAAATCAAAACCGCCATGCACATTATCATACTCTCTCGGTAAAGACCCAATATGCCCATTGAAATCCCCTCCCATGAACAACATCTCTGTGCTTGGAATGCCTCTAACCACCTCATCCAAAGCCTCCCAAAATCTCTTCTCCTCCTCGTCCAAACCCGCTTGCGGAGCGTAGGCACTAATAACACTCAAAGAAGACCCCCAAACGACCAACCTAATCGACATCAACCTATCATTCACCCACTTCACCTCCACCACCTGCCCCCGAAGCTCTTTATCTGCTGAGATACATACCCCATGGCCTCACGCTACCCGAGTACCACAACTTATGTCCGTCCACATCTCTCGCCTTAGAGCCTACCCATTTGGTTTTCTGGACACAAACTATACTAATCTTCCTCTTCCTAAGAATCTTCACGAGCTCTATGGGCTTTTTACCTTGAATAGTCCTTATGCTCTAAGACCCAATTTCACCTGCCGGTCGTCGGCGCTGTTGAAGAAACGTTAAAGAGATATTTAAAGAGAGAGACGTCGGAGCCGAGTTTGTTAATAACCGGTGATCTGAAGAGTGAATTGCCGACGGAAAACGAGAGGTTTTTCTGGCGAAACGTCGGAGAGAATTCACGAGTCACCGGCGAGCAAGTTTTTTTCAAAACTAGGAAGAAAAAATTATTACACGATGAGGGAAAATTCCTCGAAGAATTTTGTAGCCAAACATAAAATTTCATACGATGATGAGGTATAGCATGTCTAGCTTTATAGGTATTTTGCCCATTCCGGCTCTCTATTAATGGTTACGAAGAATGGTGGTGTTTCTTCTTTCTTCTCATGTGTTCTTTTTTCGTTTGAAGGAGATCCCTTTTCATCTTTTTGTTGCGAGTAGAAATGGACATACTTTTATCCATTTGGCGCTTTTATGATGTGAAGCAAACGGCACAAACTAGTTGGAATTAAGGCTTTGCTATTTTTATAAGATTTAGATTAGGCCCTGTGTTTGTCAGGTGGAGGTATGTTTGTATAAGGGTAAGTGTGAGATTCAGAGAAATGAAACAGACATGAGCAGCGCAGAATGGACAATAGAGGATTCGTATAGCTGACCCAGCTAATTTGGGAAATGGGAGTTGTTGATGATTGATTGGTACTTTCATGACATGGGAGTTGACAGCTTGACAAAGATCTGATCAACTGTGTCCCATTAAATATGTTGTCAGCATGACGTCGATCTCAACTGTTGTCTCATTAAAATTTTGCTTCTTATTCGTTATAAAAGATATACATTTTCTGCTTATGTTAGATGCTGAATCCTCCTCGTCTCATGTTTTTGTTTCACAAAAGTGAAACATTGCTGATAGTTTGTTCTCAAGTGATGAATTATTTGGCTAACAGGGTTCAATTCTAGGTGTCGAGGTTGAGTTACCTAGGAAATCTTACAGCACTAAAATAGTTACCTTGGATGATGAAACAGAAACAGAAAAGGTAGCCAAAATTGAAGATGGATGCTTTCTGAATCCCCACATTTTTACCCTTACTATACCACAGGCAAGTTTATCACAGTATCCTATATAAGCCACTGTCTTCCTCATTGTTTTTCATTTTTAATGATGTACTTACCTCTTTAGGTGGATGGTGGAACCAACATCTCTGTCATGATTAGATGGTCTCAGAAGTTATTATATTGCAATGGCCAGTTAACCCTGGATGTACCCTTTAGTTTCCCGGACTTCGTCACTCCAGCTGGAAAAAAGATCTCTAAAAAAGAAAAGATACAGCTTAATGTTAACTCTGGTCCTGGAACAGAAGTTTTATGCAAGACCACTAGTCACCCTCTGAAGGTTTGGCCTGTAATATATTCCACTGATTTTTAGTTTTGTGGTTGATGAACAACTGTGACATCAGGTTATATTTGTTTTGTTGTTAGGAGCGACAACGTCAGCCAGGAAAGTTGGGCTTCTTTTATGAATCTGAAGTCCTAAATTGGTCAAGTGGTAACTTTGTTTTTTTGTACACGGTAGGTCTTACGTGAATTTCTGTTGATCATATAATATAAAGCCTAGTTCCAACTTCCTGGAAAGGAAGGTCAAACTATTAGCCACTAGGGCTATCTTGCTATTTTTTAGCTCCAGCATATTAAAGTGACATTTTCTCTAAATCTGTTCACAATTTGGGCTGTGAGAAAATGTTTCATACTAGATGCCATGGCCCAAATGAAAGTAAAAGACTTCAGCTCATAGTTCAATTGGACACAAGTTGGTTATATTCGTACTGGTTTCTCATGTGGAACCATCACCACTCTGTTTTCAGATTTCCTCAAATCATATCTATGGCAGTGTACTTTTTCAATCATCCCCACCACTTGACAACGACCAGAGAGAGATGTTTTGCTGCTCTCTTTTTCCGGGAGACCAGCAGTGTAGGAAGGTTGGTACTCTTTTATCTTTTTCTTACATTAAGCTTTGCTTTTAAAATTTGTTCTCCAAAAGTTCATTTTTGTGAGAAATTTAAAGGAGGACCAATGGAAATGTTAGTTATCCTTCTACATTCAATGCAAGACCAATGGAAATCTGTTAGTTATCCTTCTACATTCAATGCAAGGTAGAGTTGCTGCCATGTGACCTGGAGGTCACGGGTTCAAGCTGTGGAAACAGCCTCTTGCAGTAATGCAAGGTAAGACTGGTACAATAAACCCTTATGGTTTGGCCTTCCCCGGGCCCCGCGCATAGCAGGAGCTTTAGTGCACTTGGCTGCCCTTTATTCTTCTACATTCAGCATCTATCGAGTTCTTTGATGTTCCATCCTCATGCCAGGATTGCTGGTTCTCTTCTAGGTCAAAAGACGTAGTTGACTTGCTAAACGATAGGTTGTCACGTTCGGCTAAAAAATCTTTGCAGTTATTGGTACATGATCATGCATATTCATGCCCAACTCACCTTATTCTCTTAGAAGATTACTTGATTAGCATTTTGTTTTCAAAGGTGGAAAAATAAGATACAAGAACAATACCATTTATTAAGTTCGTATTTATAATGATCAACCAATAACAGGTAACAGGAAGTAGGTAATCTTGTAGTGCACCTGGCTAACCTTTATTCTTCTACATTCAGCATCTATCGAGTTCTTTGATGTTCCATCCTCATGCCAGGATTGCTGGCTCTCTTCTAGGTCAAAAGACGTAGTTGACTTGCTAAACGATAGGTTGATTGTGAGGTTCAGCTAAAAAATCTTTGCAGTTATCGGTACATGATCATGCATATTCATGCCCAACTCACCTTATTCTCTTTGAAGATTACTTGATTAGCATTTGCTTTTCGAAGGTGGAAAAATAAGATACAAGAGCAATACCATTTATTAAGTCCGTATTTATAATGATCCAACCACTAACATGTAACAGGAAGTAGGTAAATCTTGTATTTGCAGAATATTTTGATTTTTTTTCCATTATCTGTTTTCTAAGTCCCTCTTATTGCTTAATCAGGGTTATTATATATATAAAATGGCAATGCTGTTATTGTATTTGTTAAGGGATAATATGTCATTGTCACTTCACACTTGAAATTTCTGACAGGTCTTCAGAAAGGAAGTGATATTTGTTGTTGATTTAAGTGGGAGCATGAAGGGAAAACCAATTGAGGATACCAAACAAGCGCTTTGTACGGCGTTGTCAAAATTTGATTCTCAAGATCTGTTTAATATAATAGCTTTCAACAGCGAAAAGAATCTTTTTTCATCATCGCTCGAGTTGGCAACTAAGAACGCTATTGAAAACGCAACTCAGTGGATTGGAACGAATTTTATTGCTGGTGGCGGCACAAATATTTTGGATCCATTGATTCAGGTCATACCCCCCCCCCCCCCCCCCCCCCTTTTTTTTTTAAGCTAACTGTCAGGTTGTATTGTTTTTTTCCATCTATTTTAGTTAGTTGCAGGCTATATTTTTTGTATGTTAATCGTCTCTATTGAGTCAGAGTAGGTAATCTATCTGAGATAGTATCAAGCTTCTATTTTAGGTGAAAAACATGAAAAATGAAAAGAAAATATAACAGTGGTCTGATCGGTATGTGTATAAATTGCTTCCATATGAGCAGAATATCAAGGTTATATAATGAACAGAACGACCGAGGTTATTCTTCTTGTGCATCAATAACAGTTACTATAAACAGTGATATGCCACTGAAATACTTAGTGTTCTCCAAACTCTTGCATGGACTAGGACATTGAGTCTGTAAGAGTTTACATGGTTGCTTTAGTTGCTTCATGTGCGTCTTCTGTGACTGCATCTAGCTAGACACTAGGCTCTATGAGTGTGCAAGGTGATGTTCTATTCAAAACTATGATCAACAAAAACGTTCTGGTGCCGGCTAATATTTCTTGTCTGATTGAGTTGTAACCTATGATTGACGAACCATATGGGCCACTATTTTTAGATATTCACAATCAATCATCCCCTCTCGTGTAAGATGCTATTTGATGACACTGGTTTCATCCCAAATATCTCTTTAGGACATTAAGGATCTAGTAGTTAGTTGAATATCATTTGCTTGAGCATTTGGAAAGGAGAAACTACTAATGTCCCTTTTTATATAAATGAAAAACATGTGGGGTCAATCTCTAACAAGAAGTATTAACAACATACATTTTCAGCTCCTTCGCTTACTATTCCGATAATGCTGAGTTCATGATATTGAAGTTCTACTGAATTCATAGAACTTTCTCATACCTGTATTTTCTGACAAATCTAAGACAACATTTTTGCCTTTTGTCAGGCCATGGAGATGTTTTCCTGTACCCAGCAACACATTCCTATTGTTTTCCTGGTCACTGATGGAGCTGTTGAAGATGAAAGACACATCTATGATGTTCTGAAGAGTCATCTGATGCAAAACCAAATGATAAGCCCGCGGCTTTACACATTTGGCATAGGTATGCATCGGAAGAAGCATTGCCTCCTCCAAAGCTCCCACCCACCCTCCCTAAGGAAAGTATTTTGGTAGAGGAGATGCATTAATCTCCGATTTTTTAACGTTTAATATTTGCTCAAAAATCATGCTATAATCTATATAAAGATTTTTCATTTCATCACATTTTCTGTATGCGTCCAAGCTAAGAACTTGGTTTTGTTGGTTGTGTGAATGTTTTGAGGATATAACCACAAATTTTGCCAATGCATCCCATTAGACACCTAAATCATGATGATGGTCTTAGACTTTGGGGGGGTGGGTTCCATCTTTTTCTATTGACCTAGATTCTAGGGATCTGAATTTGAATCATGATGGTCTTAGATTTGGGGAGTTCACATCTTTTTATTTTTTACCTAGATTCTAGGGATCTGAATTGAATCAATTGTCCTTTGCAGTATAACCAATTCTAACATGACAAATTGCAGGATTGTTCTGCAACCATTACTTTCTCCGCATGCTTGCAGTGGCGAGTCATGGCCACTATAATGCTGCTTATGATGTTGGTATGTTTAGTGACTACAACATTTTGCTTTTTAAATTCTTTCCTAATTACAAGCTCTTACAACAAGATTGAATGATGGCAATTATAATTATTATTTTTCGTTTGAAATATTAAAATAATTTGATTTGCTTCTTGATGAATACTTTTGGATCTGGACATTCTAAATAGGAGTCACTTTTACAAGGTTTATTTTTATAGGGTCACATAGGCATACTCAACTTGATATAATGTTACATAGGTTTCCTGCATTTCTTGTGACTTTGTTGATTTTAGTTGCCTTCTCATTATGTTTGGTGGACATGTACAGATTCCATTGAAATTCGTATGGAACAGCTGTTCTCCAGGGCATCATCCGTCATTCTTGCGAATATTGCATTTGAGAACCTTGACGGTCTTGAAGAATTTGAGGTGCGCATGTGAGGATATTTGTCCTTTTATTTATAGTTCTTGGATGGATCACAATTATGACGGTGGTGCTGCTAACATTTAACTAATAACAAATCTAGTTAGTTACTAGATTCCTACATTCCCTACATATAATACGGATATAACTTTAGTATGATCTGCGCATGCTTTATTATTATATGTTGTTGAAGTTTCCTGCTGTTTCCCACATGAATTCATGCTTCCTAAGGAAGCTACCCTTAAATTTTTCAATAGGTGTTTCCCACTCCAGTTCCAGATCTTTCCTCCGAAGGTCCATTAGTGTTGTCAGGTAGATACCGAGGATTATTCCCTGAGTCGCTTAAAGCTAAAGGAGTCCTTGCAGACTTGAGTAACTTCTCCCTGGATCTGAAAGCTATACAGGCAAAGGACATGCCTCTTGATAAGGTAACATAACTGTCTCAGATATAAAGTGAATCACAAACAGGATAACTTTTACCTCTTGGATCTGCATTTTCCTCCCAAGAAGAGCAATTGTGATGAAAGAATCATCTAGATGTTACCTTAGTAGCTGTACTCGCCTTATATGCCTGGTGGGCATTCATGAACCTTTGCACGTTTGATGAAGGCTGTGGAAGATTTTGTGAAGGCAATCATGGTCTGAGTGTTAGTATCCAGCTGTGAGATTATGTCTTTAGTAGTTAGTTCAACCATATATTTCCTTAATTTGGCAGCTGGGAATTTTTCTGGCTGTTCTGCTGCAGACTTGAATTACTCTATCCGTTAGTAAAAGTGAAAATATTAGATTTAAGAGGAAGCATTGGTTCAATTGCTTTGTATGTTAAATGTGCAGGTGTTGGCAAGGCAACAGGTTGAACTACTTACAGCTCAGGCCTGGTTGACTGAAAATAAAGACCTTGAACAGAAGGTTGCTACCACCTCTATATTACATTATAATAATGCCTAGATGGATTGTTATGATCTGCTAATTTTTGTCCGTGTGTTGTTGACTTGATTATGTTTTTTTTTAAAAGAGTTTTTACCATCCTTCTACTTGCAGATAGCACAAACAAGTATACAGAATGGCGTTATTTCAGAGTATACTCGCATGATATTGATAGAGACCGATAGAGGCAAAGTTGTCACTGAATCAACCTCCAAGCGGAAGGTACTGATAAAAAAAAATTTAGTGTTTATACCATATCTAGCAGTTCTAAGTAGTAGTCAATTGTAGGCAGAGTATACTTGAAAAACACGTCCAAATAGTTATTTTCTAATTTAATTTGGTACATTCAAATGTCTTTTGCCTCGACTTGTGTTGTGTCATATGCAGTAAAACAATGAAGTTGCCGCAATAGGCATAAATAGTCTAATGTGATTTGAAAGATTAGCGCCCCATTGTAGTTTTTCTTTAACCACAAAGCTTAATGAAGCAGGTTTCCACTGCTCCTAAGAAGATTGAAGAGACTAAATTGCAGAAAAGGATATTGCTACAGAACCATGGGCCTGGTTTTGGTAACTGCAGTGCTACAGTTGAAAATATTCCTCCTGGAGCCACAGAGACAAAACCTGAAACAGCAGAGATTCTGGCGAAGGCAGCATCTAATTGCTGCGGAAAGATGTGTGACATATGCTGTTGTATGTGCTGTGCACGGATATGTTCAAGGATGAATGATCAGTGTGCAATCGTGCTGACACAGTTCCTGGGTTCCTTGGCATGCTTAGGTTGCTTTGCTTGCTGTGAATTATGCTGTTCCGGAAATGATGGATGAGAAAGTGATCGCATAGCTTCCTTGCAGTCCTGTTGTATATTGCGTCAATTGTGACAGTTTCATACGATTGTCCTAGTACATTTATGGTTCTTGTGAATATTGTATTTATCAACACAGTTCTACGAATTGCTTCACTGTAATTGTGTAGAAATATAAGATTTGCATGCTTGATAATCAGAGAAGAATAACGTTGAATAGACATGATTGTTTGCCGGAAAAATTGTGGGGGTGCAAACTAAGTTTAACTTTACAAAATGGGGTTAAAAGGCAAGTGAATTAGGTCTGATTTCCCTTCTTTTTCAGCTAGGAACTATTGAGAAAAACACATAAAAGTAATATTGAAGCGCGAAAGTACACTTGCTCGTTGATATCAAGATTGAAGATCAAAGACGAGAGTATTTATTTAGGGCTCCAAATAGCTTGTTCTGTAAATGAGAAAGATGAGATGCCTTTTACTTTTCATGTAATGGTTTGTTTTTCGGGCATGAAGAATTAAATCAAATGCACAGCTTGCATTCGTTAGTCAATTAGTGCATTCACATATATAAAACAACAAACTATAACGTAAAAAAGTCATAGTCTAAAATTGCACCTTGTCACAAAAGTTTGTTCTTGATTTTGGAGAAGAATCTTCAGTAAATTTCTTTACGCAAAAACTTGAGAGATTTAGAGAAGAGGAGAATCTGTAGGTTACTCATATTTTTGAAGGGATACAACTCTTTAGAAAGAATCTTAATAGTTGTGTCCTTTTTCATCTTTATTTATTAATATTATAAATATATAATACATGATTATATATATATAATTTCTCTACATATGGACCCGAATTGATTCACATTGGTGATCCGGTTCAATTTCCTTCATGTCCCACACACATAGTGGGTCAACTCTCATTTCTGTTCTATAACTTTCATATATTACAACTAGACCATGCGACTAGTAGATACTTCGAGAGCTTCACTAATATACATATGTTAGGAATATATGACATGATATCAGTGAAACTATAGTATGCCTTCTCGTGTTAATTTACTTTGAATATGAAGGTCACAGTCGAACTAAAATCTAGGATGATATTTTAAATATTTTAACTCTCCTGTTAAGTCCTTTGTTTTGACGATTGACAAACTCATAGTTTGGGACCTGTTTCCTGGAGTTTTTGTGATGAAAAAAATTACTACGCATTAGGGCACAGGTTGGGCTTACCTGTCGCTGTCACAGTCAAACTACCACGGCTGACACATAGTACAAAAGTTGGTGAAAAACTCCTGCCACCTTTTTGTCTCAACCAATGAGATCTCTCCTAGGTTTTCTTGTGTCATAATATATATTGCTCAACTTCCTCAACAAGAAAACTAACACTTCCATATACTCACAATTAAATATCTCTCTGAAGTGCTGCATCAAAGTCTGAAACTGTAACAGGGAACCTGTTGTTTATTGAGTTGTATTTTTATTTCTTTGTTATAGTTGAGGCTTTATATTGTGTACTTAAATGCTTGCCTACATTTGCTTATGATTGTTAGTAGGTTTTGAGGTGCAAACCTTCATTTTGTAATCATCTAGAGTTAGGTGATTGTGTCAAACTAAAGTTAGCTTGTGAAGTCTAGTTAGAGTTAGCTGGAGGTGAGAAGCAATAGAATTACTGCTTGGGTTTTCTTGTAATAGAGTTATTGCTAGGAAACAAAGGATTAGGAGGTTAATCCTTGGAGTTTGTATTCAAGAAGTTGCTTGGATATAGTGGAACTTAGAAATCCTGGAGGCAAGTTATGGTTTTTCTCCCCTGAGCAAGGAGTTTTCACGTAAAAACCTTGTGTCCTTTATTTTACTTTAATTCCTGCACTTCTTACTTTACATATCTCCTAGTTCTTATTGTGCGAGTGCGTCTGGGAACAGGTACCTGAGATGAGGAGCAACCCACCCCAACCCTTTATCTCCTAGTCTTCAAGTTATATAAACGTCTACTAAGGTATTCCATGCTAATTACAAACAAGAAGAGTGATACAAGATCACCTTGTCTAAGCCTCTCAGCAACATTAAATAGGTAAGTGGACTTCCCATTAAGTAGGATAATATGGTTGACAATTGGACACACTACATTATCCAATGAATGAATTTACAAAGGACATTGAATTTCAGCATAACTTGTTCCAAGAAATGTTGGGTTGTGGGTCTTTTTTCCTTTCTGTGTGGATAAATAAAGTTCAATTTGGACCAACCCACTTTTGACCATAGGCCCATTACTATGGGGCATATATATAGATCATTTTAGGTCTTATTTCATCATCCACAAAGAGAGTTTTCAACAGCCAAAAGATAGAAAATAGAGCAGATTTTCATCCAAAAATTCCTTCCACAACAGTCAACTTCAAATTGCGATTCACACTTCATTCTTGTTCGATTGAGCTGATGAATTTTAGACAACTTTTTCTTCTCATCTCAATCTTTGATTTGGAATTGACGGAGGTGGATTTGGTGACCTGTAGCTCTTGTTTTCCATCCCTGAGCAACAACTACATTTTTGTGCTTTTAATCATTTTCTTTCTCTAGTTTTTGGCGCAATCTTATTGTGTTGTTGCTCGTTGTTTGGCAATTGTTTTGTGGCCAATTTTGGAAAATAATATTGTAACTCTTGGTGATTATAGTAGAGGTTTTGGTCCCGTATTTTTTTACTCTTCACATCGAAGGATTTTTCACGTAAATTTGATGTCTATTATGATTAGTTTTGTTCTTGTCTTATCGTATTTGTGTGATTGATATATTTGCTGCCATATTACTATTGTTCTTGGATTTGCTTGTCTCCCCTTGGTTCAAATTAAAAGGGAAAGTTTAGACTTGGGTATTCTTCCGCTGCTACCCTGTCGTACACTTTGATAGTGCCTTGCCCCTTTCCCAACAAAATGGTATCAGAGAGTAGGTTGTTGTTGATTATCGATTTGAATAATGAAGAAAAATATAAGCAAAATGGTGTGTTTGAATGGTAGTAATTATCATATTTGAAAAGTCAAGACGAAAGATTTTTTGTTTGTCAGGAAATGCATTTACCTGTGTTAGCATCTACTAAACCTCAATCCATGACAGGTGAGGATTGTGAATTTTAGCACCTACAGGTTTGTGGCTATATTAGACAATGGGTTGAATATAATGTTAGAAACCATAGTGTGAATGGGACACATACAAGAAGTTTGCGGGATAAGCTCGAGACACTTTATGCTTCGAAGACTGACAATAACAAGTTGTTCCTATTTAAGCAATTGATGAATATCAGGTATAAAGAGGGCAGCCTTATTTCTGATTATATAAATGATTTTCAGGGTGTCCTTGACCAATTGTCCAGAATGGGTGTAAAGTTTGATGAAGAAATTCAGGAAATTTGGCTTCTTAATACGTAGCCAGACTCTTGGGAAACTATTTGAGTTTCTTTGACTAATTCTGCTCCCAGTGATGTTTTAACTATGGAATATGCTAAGAAGGGTGTCTTAAATGAAGAGATGAGAAGAAGATCTCAGGCCTCATCTTCTTCATCTTCACACTCTGATATTTTGGTTATTGAAGATAGAGAAAGAGAGAAATAAGTCCAGAGATCCGAATGTTAGAGATAAAAGTAGAAGCAATTCGAAGTCCAAATTCAAAAATGTTACATGTGACTATTACAACAAAAAGGGGCATATCATGAAATATTGTTACAAGCATAAGAGAGATATAAGACAACAAAAGAAAGAATGCGATAATGAAAATCGTGTTGCTGTTGTTTCTAATGATGATCTTCTTGTTGCTTGTGGTGGAAATGTCATTAATCTTGTTAGTGATGAGTCTAGCTGATTTGTGAATTTTGGTGCTACTTCTCATGTTACGCCAAATAAGGAATTATTTTCTTCTTATACTTCAGGTAATTTTGAAATGTTGAAAATTGGCAATAATGATAAAGTTAAAGTACTTGGCATTGACACTATTTGTTTGGAAAGTAACAATGGTTCCAAACTAGTTCTCAATAATGTCAAGCATGCTCCAGATGTTCGCTTGAATCTAATTTCTATAGGAAACCTTGATGATGAGGGTTATGTTAACACCCTTGGTTCTGGCCAGTGAAAGCTTAATAGAGGTTCGATGATTGTGGCTTGAGGTGACAAGTTGTCTAACTTGTACATATTTTAGGGCTCCACTTCTAGAGGCTCAGTAAACTTGGTAGAGAATAATACTCCATCAGAGTTATGGCATAGAGGATTGAGTCATATGAGTGAGAAAGGGATTGATAGATTGGCTAAGGAAAATTTTCTTTGTGGAGTGAAACAAGCAAAGTTGAAGAGGCGTGTTCATTGGTTAGCCGGTAAACAGAAAAGAGTTTCTTTTCAAAGTCATCCGTCTTCAAGAAAGCTTGATTTGCTGGAGTTGGTATATTCTGATTTGTGTGGTCCTTTTAAAGTAAGGTCTCATGGTGGTGCACTTTACTTTGTGGCTTTTATTGATGATTATTCTTGCAATCTCTGGGTATTTTCTTTGAAGTCCAAGGATCAAGTACTTGATGTGTTCAAGAATTTTCAGGCCTTTTTTGAGAGCCAGACAGGGAAGAAGTTGAAATGCATTCGCTCAGATAATGGTGGTGAGTCTATTGGTCCTTTTGATAGATATTACAGAAAGTAGGGTATTCGGCATTAGAAAAATCCTACAAAAAATCCTCATCTAAATAGTTTAACGAAGAGGATGAATAGAACGTTAGTTGAGAGGGTTAGATGTATGCTTTTAGATGCTAAACTGTCAGATTCCTTTTGGGCAGAAACACTTAATACTGCTGCTTATGTTATCAATTTATCTCTTACTGTTGCTTTGGATGGTGATTTCCCTGACAGAGTTTGGCCTTGTAAGAATGTTTCATATGATCATCTTAGAGTCTTTGGGTGTAAAGCCTTTATGCATGTTCCTAAGAATGAAAGGTCAAAGTTGGATGTTAAAACTAGCAGTGTATCTTCATTGATTATGGTCAAGATGAATTTGTCTATCATTTCATGATCCAACTGAGAAGAAACTTGTTAGAAGCTATGATGTTATGTTCTTTGAAGACCAAACAATTAAAGATTTTGACATAGCTGAGAAGGTTGATTCTCAGAGTAGCGAGAGCCTAGTTGATGTTGATCTACTTCCTTTGACTACTGCTCCTGAAGAAAATCTTCATGATGAAAATCAAGTTGATAATGAAGATGATGATCATGTTTAGAATGACCACCATGATGTTGTTGACGCTCTAGTGCAAGTTGATATGGTTGATCAGCAGTCAGTTATTGATGCTTCAGAGAGTTCTCTCAGATAATCTACTAGAGCGAGAATAACTTCATATCATTATTCTCCAGTGAGTATGTACTCTTGACTCACTGGGAAGAACCTGAGAGTCTTGATGAGTCCATGGAAAGTGAAGAAAAAGTAAAGTGGTTTGATGCTATGGAAAATGAGATTAAATCTTTGCATGATAATCACGCCTTTGATTTGGTTAAGCTACCTAAAGATAGAAAAGCTTTGGAAAACAGGTGGATTTTTTTAGTGAAACATGAAGATGCTAACCCAGTTCCACGGTACAAGGCTAGACTGGCTGTGAAGAGTTTTAACTAGTAAAGGAGTTTATTTTGATGAGATATTCTCTCCAGTTGTGAAGATGTCATCCATTCGCGTGGTTCTAGGTTTAGCTGCAAGTCTAGATTTTGAGGTTGGCCCAATGGATGTTAAAACTACTTTTCTCCATGACGACTTAGATGAAGAAATTTAGATGAAGAAATTTATATGGAGCAGCCAAAAGGTTTTTAAGTCAATGGAAAAGAGAATTATGCTTGCAAATTAAAAAAGAGCTTGTATGGTTTGAATCAAGCTCCTAGGCAGTGGTATAGGAAGTTTGGTTCCTTTATGAGTCAGCTAGGCTTCAAGAAGGCTATTTCAGACCATTGTATTTTTGTGCAAAAATTCTCTGATGATCACTTTATTATTGTGTTACTTTATGTTGATGACATACTTGCTGTTGGTCATAATGCTTGCAGGATTTAAAAGTTGAAGCAAAAGTTAAGTAAGTCTTTTTCTATAAAAGACTTAGGACCTGCAAGACAGATTCTTGGCATGCAAATTGTCCATGATAGAAAGGCTAAGAAGTTGTGGTTATCACAAGATAAGTACATTTAGAAAGTACTTCGAAGGTCCAACATGGATAAAGCTAAGGTTGTCAGTACACCTTTAGCTATTCAAATTAAGCACAAAGTAGTGTCCTTCCAGTGATGATGAGAATAAAAACATGAAGAAGGTTCCTTATGCTTCAACCATTGGTAGTTTGATGTATACAATGGTTTGTATAAGATCAGATATTGCTCATGCTGTTGGTGTTGTTATCTGTTTTCTTTCTAATCCTGGAAGAGAACATTGGAATGCTGTGAAGTGGATTATGAGATATCTTTGTGGTAGTTCTAGTCTAAGTTTGTGTTTTGGTACAGAGAAGCCTATGCTTTGTGGTTATACTGATTCAGACATGACTGGTGATGTTGATACTCACAAATCTAGTTCAAGGTATTTGGTTACTTTTGTAGGGGGAGCTGTGTCTTGGCACTCTAGGTTGTAAAATATGTTGCTCTATCTATTATAGAAGCTGAGCTTATTGCTACAGTTGAAACTTGTACAAAATTGATTTGGATGAAGAGATTCTTGGGAGAACTTGGTTGTGCTCAAGAGAGGTATGTGCTTTATTGCGACAGTCAAAGTGCCATACATCTTGGAGAGAATTCTACATTTTATGGTCGGTCTAAACACATTGATTTGAGATACCATTGAATTTGGGATGTGTTCGATTCTAAGTTTCTTGAACTTGAGAAGGTTTATACGGATGATAATGGTTCCGACATGATCACTAAAGCTTTGCCAAGAGGAAAGTTTGAAGATTGTTGCATGATCGCCTGGATGGAGATCTTCTCCACATAGTCGGGAGGGGGAGAATTATTGGGTTATGAATCTTTTCCCTTTCTATATGAATAAATAAAGCCAATTTGGAACAACCCACTTTTGTCCAGAGGCCTATTACTATGGGGCATATATATATAGATCTTTTTAGGTATTATTTTATCATCCACAAAGAGAGTTTCAGCAGCCAAAGGAGAGAAAATAGAGCAGATTTTGGTTCAAAAATTTCAGCCACAACAATCAACTTTAAATTGTGATTCCCACTTTGTTTTTTGTCCGATTGAGCAGATTTTTGGATATCTTGTTCTTCTCATCTCAATATTCGATTAGGAACTGATGGAGATAGATTTGGTGACATGTATCTCCTATTTTTCTTCCATGAACAACAACTATATTTTTGTGCTTTTGCTCCTTTTCTTTCTCTAGTTTTTGGTGCAATCTTGTTGTGTTGTTTCTCGTTGTTTGGAACTTGTTTAGTGGACAATTTAGGAGAATAATATTATAACTCTTGGTGATTATAGTGGAGGTTTTTGTTCCGTGATTTTTACTCTTCACATCAAAGGAGTTTTCACGTAAATTTGGTGTCTCTTGTGATTGATTTTGTTCTTGTCTTATCGTATTTGTGTGATTGATATATTTGCTGCCATATTACTATTGTGCTTGGGTTTTCTTGTCTCCTCTTGGTTTAAATTGAAAGAGAAAGTTTAGACTTGGGTATTCTTTCGCCACTACCATGTCGTACACTTTGATAGTGCCTTGCCCCTTTCCCAACAAGAAGGGCCACTCTGCAATGTCATATCCCTTTTTGAGATCAACCTTTATTAAGAATTTGGCAGAAGTCTTCTTCATAAAATAAGGTTTGATCAATTTTTATTCTCGAATAATATTTTCACCTTGTACAAGGAATAAATCCAGCTTGACTTTCACTAATAATGGTGATCATGACCTTCTATAGGTTAGCAACCAGTACTTTAACAATAAATTTATAAAGAACACTGAAACATGCAATTGATCTAAAGTCTTCCACTTTGATAAGAGAAGAGACTTTTGAAATTAATCTAATTATTGTGCATTTAATGTAGTTGTTAGTTACCAGTAGCAAAAAAGTCTTTCAAAACCTCAATAACCTCTATTTTGATGATGCTCCATGTCTCCTAAAGAACTTGGCATTATATCCATCAATGCTTGGAGATTTATAATGTCCAATAACTTTTAGACCATTATAAATATCTTGGTTCAATTATTGATCATGCATAAATATCAACTCTGTGTTGATGAAATAATGTAGGTCCTTTGCTCATAATCAATCATTGACAACAAGAAAGAAACAACTGACCCCATAAAATATTTTTTGAACTTAAAATCATTACAATCAAATGTTCATCATAGGAAATTGGGTAACTTTAGGAGAATTTACAACAATTTATATATTTTTTTCATGATAGGTCATGATAGACACCTAATATAACCCTCCAGTTAGTAAACTAACCCATAGTCCGAAATATCAAGCAACAGACTAATAAGATAAATGGAAACCAACACTCAATAGAAAGAGAAAGAAAATCAGAAGAAAGTAATTATTCCCCAAGACCCGGTGAAGTTAGTACAAGAGCCACTAGAAAATCAAGAGTGCAAGGTAAAACATAAAATATATATATATATATATATACATATAAAAATATAGAATACAAATCAGTCTAACAAAACAGGAAGAGCAGGAACAACTCTGGACGCTAGGAGTTCACTCCAAATCTTCAATCCATGGCTGCTCTCAATGGCGGATCCGAGATTTTTGTATAGCGGGTTAAAAAAAAAGAAAGCATGCTAAGAGCGTTGGCAAATTAGCGGGTCAGATTAGATATAAACGGGTCAAATATAATATGAGCGAGCTTAAATTAAATAATTTTTATCTAAATTAAAGATTTTTATTAAAAAATTTATTAAATATATAATAATATTTACTTTGAAATCAATTTATAGATTGAATTGTTACTATATATTAATTTAGTATTTTAAAGAAACCCATAAATTTTAAAATTTGAATAAGATTATTCTATAAACCTATTTGAAAAAGTTGACAAAGAGAGTAATTTAAAAAGATTAAAGGTAAAGAAGGGTCTGAAGTTAAAAAAGACAAGCAAAATCCCATTTAGTGAGGCTTGATCTTGGACAGGATAGAGAACTTTGAACATCCTTAACCACTACACTACACACTAGTGTTGTGCTAATGGGGATTCAATATTTATATGTATACCTAACCTTCAAATCTAACTCCATATATATAATGTCATTTTTCTAGTGAGGGGGTTCGGATGAACCCTCTAGGCCCCATGTGGGTCCACCTCTGGCAGCTCTGCATGATATTGTAATGCCCCAAGAACCTATCCCGAGATGTCACACGGTACTTAAGGCCACACGTGGCCTCAAGCTAACCCTCTAAGCCTGTCATCCCTTTTTGAACTCACTTTGACGGTAGTCATGGCAAAATAAGAAAGGATATCATATCATGGACATACTTGACAGCAAAGATATACTAGCCTGCACAATCAAAATACTGACATTCTGTACATACTGATACTCTAGTCTGACAAAGCCTCTACCATATAAGACTGAGGAGCCATTGGGACAGATCCCCAACTGACTCGTACTGAACTGAAAAGAAACAACCATCTACTAACAAGACAAAATTAGGGACATAGGTCCTCGAACCATGAGGGCTCACCAACTGCAAAAGTATAGATGAAGGTACTCAAAGATCACTGTCGCTGCTGAGACTGAGCACCTGAACCTACATCATGAGAAAATATAGAACACAAAAGATTATGGGAATCAGTACTTGGGAATGTACTGAGTATGTGGGGGTGTATGCAACATTTTAAATAATATCATAAATGTGTAAAAAAATCATGCAAGCTGACAATAATGACTCTCTTCGTTTGAATTACCTGAAACATAATTTCCATAAATCATCAATAATAACACATGCTTCATAAATCTCATAAATCATTGGACTCAACTCAAACTCTTTGACTTGTGACTTTGAGTGACTTGGTGACACATGAAACCTGGACTATTATGGACTTGGGAGTTTCTTATAACCGACATAAACCATGTGAGCTACATGGAGTCCAATGTTTTGCCCTCCTAAGGAAGGAAACCCACATTGGCGGAAGCGTTATACTCTTGCCAGGGAGTATAACCTCAAACTCATCTCTATGATCACAAACTCGGCTCTTTGGCCCTCAAATATCAATCCTATGGTGGCACGTAGTTCTGGGAAAGTAGGATGCGCTGAACCCACACTTCTCGCTCGGTGCTAAATAATCCTCCTAGACTTAGATCAGAACGCGTTAGGAAATCCACCTCAATCAACTCAAGGGTCTATCATGAAGACCAAAACATAAATATTTCTCATCTGTAAATCATAATCAACTCGTGGATTCCTAACTCGACTCAAACTCAAAACAATCTTTCTCAACATCAAGTACACTTGTTTATTAAATCATATCAAGTATTAAGGCATCAAGAAAACATCATAGAACTCATTCTTTACTCTCAAGCTCAAAATCAATATATATTAAATAATCAAACTTCTCATGGAAAATCATAAATCATGACACTTATCTTAAATAACTTAGAGATCATCATATCATGATAACAATATACAACTCATGGCATAAATTCTCAATTTAAGAAATAGAACAATGAAATAGTCATATATATCAATCTTGAATAACTCAATTCTCATAAATCATTGATAAAGTAATTTGGGTGTAAACCCACTTTGCAAAATCATGAAATTCAATAGTAGAAATTAAATCTTTGGGCACAAGAATGAAAGAAGTGTCCTTGTTAAAACCCCACATACCTTGGATTATGATTTTGAGATGAACAAGCTTGATTGAAACACTTTCTTAAGCTTTTGAGCTAAGTTTCTTGATGCCTTTAACTTAGATATCTTGAATCTTGAACAACTTGGTGGAATCTATGAAAAAATTCTTGAATTTCTTGGAGAAGATTTGATTTGGATTTGGAAGAGAGAAACCATAGTTCTAGATATTTCTTGGAAGAGAAATAGAGAAGAATGGATTTTTCTTCTCTACTTGAATATATATAGAGGGCCAAACTGGGCGGAAAGACCAAAATCCCCTTGAGTAAAATTCTAAAACTGGAGCTCGAATTTTGGACCTGGCGCGATGCGCCATGATCGCGGTCCTTCACTTGATTTGGACATTAGGAAACTGCTCAGTGGTGCAACGCAGTGAAATCGCGTTGCCACCTTGGTTGTGACCTGGAAGGGCACCGCGACGCGGTGGAATCGCGTTGGCGCACTAGAATTTGACAATCTTGATATTGGGCCTTGGCGCGACACGTCAGTATTGCGGAGACTTACTGGAAAATGACAATTGGGATATTACTCATCTCCGCGATGCGCTGAGGGTCTAAATAACGATGTGTCACGACAGTGACTTCAGATAGTTATAACTTCTTGCTCCGACCTCCGATTTTAACGAAATTGGTATCAACAGAAAGCTTATTAAATTCTCCACCTGAAAGAAAGTCAAAATTAGGGAAATACAACATGAAATAAACATCAATAACTTTGGAAGTCATCCATATTCACTCAAAAGATGGATTTATGCTTAAGGAACGATCAGGGTATTACAGATGCACATGTCAGTAGTGAGAACTTGTACTTTGATCTGTAGGGTGCTGAAGTGTAGTATCAACACCAAATATGAGGTACTCAGTAGGCATCAACCCATTGAGTTCCAAAAATAATGCAAGTATAAATAACACGTAAGTTAGGAATATACATAACAAATAATTAAATAAGAAATGAGATGCAATAATGATAATGGAGAGGTAAAAATAACTACATATTCTATGATTAACTAGTGGCGAAAGTGCCGTATGACAAATAGATAGACAATATACAATAGTAGAGGAAAGAACTATATACAACAGTAGTATGAATAAGAGATGTACAATAGTAGTATAAAGAAAAAAGATGGTATTCCATAGGAATAACTAAAAATGGAGTGAATAAACGAGAATACTATACTGATAGCTAAACCCAACGGTACTAACCTACAGGAGCTAGCCTAACATCCCAAACATTATGAGGGTTATAATGTTAGGAGGGAAACTAACTCTAGCACAATTAGGATGAATAACAATAAGGTAGTTTAATAACAAAGCTCATAATATTTAAAGAAGAAAAATGGGCTCAGGAGTGTACCTACAGCCTTGGGTACCAATCCATAACCAGTCTGCCTTGAATTATACAATAATATCCAAATAATAATATAATCGGTTATCCCAAACAAATAATAATTTAATCATGATCCATAAGCCCAAAGGTATAACCTATCACTCAACAGAACAATAAACATAACCTATACCTTTTCAGCCCCCCATAAAACTGATAGATACAAACGCTAAACAACTATACTGGTGATAGACAATGCATAGAAATAAATGAATGCAAAAAAATCCACTACTACCAAACCAACTAAGTGACACATCATAATAAGTATATACACTTCATTCAGTATATCAGTACGGAAGGCAGGACCTATGGGGTATCCCTTCTTCTGACACGTGTTTTCTAGCCAGGAACCCATAGAGGACTCAAAATATCTGTATATATTGCCTGGTTCCAAACCAGTACTTTCAATAATCAACCACCATGAATCTCTTCTATCCGATGTCAGAGAGATGTAAGAATATAACAAGTTCTCAAAAATGAATTGAGACTAAATAAGTATTAATCCATAAAATTTAGTGTTTGATATTGAACCCGAAACTAAAATGGTAAAATAGTATATAAGGGGTCGGGCTCTCCCTCCCCCCTTTCGCAACTGAGATACGTAAATACTGATAAATAAGTGGATCAACGATGGATCAAAATCTATCTCAGTATGGATTTTCAAATAGTATACTTAGTTTTAAGGGATCATAAATCAATAATAAGAGAGGTGTGACTCCTATTTACAAATCAGTTTTAAAAGTGAAAAGTGAAAAACAAATTTTCTTTTTTGAAAACAATAGTAAAACTAAGATTTTAGCTAGAATGTTACTAAATAAGCATGAACGTGTAGTATGTGTCCCAACCCAATTTACGAGTCATGATGGCACCGACTATATTCTGCTAGTAGGTTAGACAAACCGTAACTTAGAGCTAAACACAATGGGTTAACTTGGTTGAAAGATGCCAACATAGGTGGAAATCAACAACATAACCTCAAATAACCAAAATATTTGAAATAGATAAAGATAGTCAATACATAGATACCATCCTATGACCTAGTAGAGCCAGTAAAGAGCATATAGTAATAATAATAAAAATCAAGTATCTACAATAGTCAATAACATCTTTCTCGAAACAAAAGACTGAACATAAAAAGATAGAAGGAAGTAGGTTACCCTAAATCCAAGAGTTCACCTTATCCATGGATATTAACACAACACTAAAGTCGACCAACAATGGCAACTAGTACTCAAATCTATACCAAAAAGGTATAGAATTATAGTATGAGTACTAAAATTATGGGTACTCAGTAGGCATCAACGACCAACTGAGCTAAATCATGATATAAGTATGACAAAATATGAGATAACATAGACAAGTCAAGGTATAGACAAACCTGAATTAACTCCAACATCGCTGTACATAAGTAAGTAAATTGAAACACCCTGAACTTTGGCCCTTGCGCAAAGTTTCTTGAGTCTTGAACCTTCTGATTGCCATATGACTCACACCATGACTCATATGGTGTGGGTACTAGTCTAGGACCCTAATTATATGTTGTCTAGTGTGATATTGGACAAGTTCTAACCTAGATATAAGAAGACTCCATACGAGTCATATGTTCATGATACGAGAAGTATAGTTTCTAATTGTATGTTGTCCAGTGTCTAGCCTTTGATGTTCTGCTTAGGGTACAACTTGAAGGATCCTAGTCATATGTTGATGGTACGAGTTGGGAAAATGAGTCGCATGTTGGACAGAATATGGTGTCCAACTTTATTTTCCAATTATGACTGGATGGTACCACTCGTATGATATGGTAATGAGTTGGAGGGTCCACTCGTACCCACCTGCATGATTTTTACACCTCTTAAGCTGAGGGTAGTTTGGACATTTCCCACCCTAAGCCCTTAAGACCCCTCATCTTATAACCCTATTTGGTTATTCCTTATACACTTGAGAAGGTTAAAAACACTCTCCAAACTCTCTCTAACAACCTCTCAAGAAGATTGGGCTAGGGTTTTATCAAGGTGGTCATCTAGAGGCTTAAGGATCAAGATCTCTCCATGAATTTTAATAACTCAGGCATGTTACTCCTCCCTCATTGTTAGTTCAACTAAAATTATATTTTAATGAATGGTTTTCATAGTATTATTGTGGTATGGTTTTAGTTTGAAATGGATGTTGGGGTTTTTTTTGGTTTATGGTTGGATAATGTTTTTCCATGTTTTACTTATGATTTTTCATGTTATAATTATGATTTGAACATGTAGTTGCATGAGAATGGCCAATTGATACTTGGTTTTGCTTTTGGAAACTATATGCCCTCAACATGTTTGTTATAATTCCAATGAGAATGATTTTGTCACATAGTTTGACTAATCTTGACACCTTTACATTGCATAAATGGTAATGGAACCTAAATTGGTATGGTTGATTTTAAATGGATTGAAAAGGCCTTGGTAGGCATGGTTTTAGTTTAATTGAAAATCTTGTGGGGTACATGGGAATATCCTAAGTGTTGGCTAATGACATTGCTTATAAGATATAGTCGGTATGATGATACCACTTCATAATTCCTTGATAATAGACTCCTTGAATTGGTGGTTTGGTTATGTGCTAAATGTTTTAATTGGGCAATAATGGTAGGTTGTGATAGCTAGCTATGAAGGTGTGAGTTCGATGGACGGACACTGAAAACTCATGTTTGCCGATATGAGGGTTGGTCATGGTGACCATATGCTTGTGGGGTACATGAGAATCCTCCAAGTTTATACTTGTCTATATGTATCATAGAGGGCTAAGGGTATATGGGAATCCCCAGCCCCTATAATATCTCCAGTTCGTAAGGCTACACGCACCGGGGCCTGTTCAGGGGGTAACACAGGACCCATATAGCCCGTGGGTAGATTATGATGATAAATCTAAATAACCCAAGTAAAAGGTTTTAAATACATGCTAAACCTGTTTCCTTTTCCTGTCATGGTATATATATATATGTATATATGTGATTGCACATAGTTATTTACTTTGGTTCTAAATAATGACATTATTTTATCCTTGTTCCTCAATATATGTCAGCGTTCACCCGCTAACCATCTTCAGGCGCTATATCCCTAGGCTATATAGGAACATACTATACTATCACTAAAAAACCTAGGCCTTGAACCATTGAAAAATTTCTTCAATTGATGTCTCTGGGGTGGGTACGACTAGGGTTATGAGTCAAACCCCTTGGATATAAGTCATATCCTCCTTCCCCTCCCCTATAGTATCCTAAGTAGTGTGGTAAGGTTTACTCACTATCCTAGGTATGAGTGACCCCTTTCTGAATCATTCCAAAGGGTATGAGTCATACCAAGCGAGTCGTATAGAGTTTGGACTTGAACTTTGAGGGGACTATTTTTGATATGGGTAAAGCATACGAGTTAGGTGTTGAGTCGTACCCTCTGAATATGACTCAATGATGTGTGGTCGTACCCTTAAAATATAAATGACCTAGAAGAATCCTAGGGTACAAGTCAGGGTACCACTCATACCCTAGGTTACGGTTCCCCTAGTGAGTCATACCCCTGGACGGGTCCATTTTCTATCTTTTAACTAAGGGCCTTGTGGTCATTTCCTACACCCTAAACCCTAAGTACCTTTACTATATAAGTGTATATGGCCTTTTTAAATACATTTTTGAGTGGATCAAATATCCAAAACACTCTCTCAAACTTATCTTTGAAGAATTGGAGGCTAGGGTTTCAAGGGTGTTCTTTAAGAGGCAAAGTAAAGTCAAGACTCTCGGTGAATCAAATTTTATAAGGCATGTAACTCTTCCCCTTGTTAAATAACTCTAAATCCATGTATTTTACACTTGGATTAGTAAGTGTACGTGGTGTTTTTGAAATCAAATAAAAAGGGTTTTGTTGTGTAATAATGAATAATATTGAATCTTGCTTAAACTTGTGTTTATATATATATTTTGATGATGATTTGCATATATAGGTGCCTGTTGTATGTGGTTTAACATGAGGGTCTGGAGTAACCCTAATCTTGATGATTTCTACCATGGAAATAACCTTGTTAAAGGTATGCACATAAGGTACTTGTAAAAATATCTAATTGAATTTTCTAGTCATATGTGGTGATGTGTTGAACTAGGACAAAGGCCCAATAAGTATGAATGATTGATAAATAATATTGTAAGGGTATTGTGAGACATGTATTGTGTAATGATACCTTTTTGAGTTAATGACTAATAAGGGGTTGAAGTCCCTCAATATAAAGATGAACTTGAATTATGTGTTGAGCTAAAATGTGGTGACGATGCGGTATATGATTGTTAATGAAAGGTGAAAAGTTTATGAGGGTATTTATGACCATAAATTGAATTTATGATGAATTGAATGAAGGCAATGGTCTATTGAAATGGTTGAGCAATGAAGGCTCCCATAAGGACCATGGGGTTATGTATAGTGTTAATTCATTAACTGGTTAAAGTCCTTAAGTGGTGTATGGAATGAATGTTGATGAATGTACAAAAGGTTAAAGTCCCAATGTAAGCTAATGATAGTTGTGATAACTTAAGGTTGAAGTCGCTTGCCTTATGAAATGGCTCAAAGTTGAAGTCCCTTGCCTTATGAAATGGTTTAAGTTTAGAGTCCATTGCCCAATGAAATTTCTCGAGGTTAAAGTCCCTTTCTGAATGAGATCTCTTGAGGTTAATGTACCTCTCTTTATGAAATGGCTTGCGGTTGGAGTCCTTTGGCATGAGTTTTGAGTCCCTTGTCTAATGAATGGGCCTGAGGTTGGAGTCCTTTGCCTAGATAAATGTGTGTGTGGTTAGAGTTCCTTGTTTGAATGATTGTGTATGTAGTTTAAGTCTTTGGCTAATGAAGATGTGAGCATGTTTAAAGTCCTATGCCTAATGAGAAATGCTTGAATCTATAAGTGTTGAGGGTCGGAGTCCCCCACTTCATGTTTAATGAATGAATATTCAAGAATGTTGTTAAGCCTTGATTTCTTGATTTGCATATGATATACCTATATGTAAGGGTAAGTGTATGAATATGATCGAGTATGATATACTGATTTGTTGTTGAATGATGATGTTATTATATCCTTATCCTTGAGTTACATACTAGAGTTCCCACAGCTAACTATCTCTGGATGCTATGTACCCACGCGGCATAGGGGTTGGAGCATCATCTTCTCTTCCTATGTAGTTATTAAGTGATCGAAGCGGTTTGTCCATTGACTTTGGTGTGGCAAGCTTTCTTATTTTGGAAGACATTTTTTCTTGGTATCCTATCTTTAGACTTAGTCTTATTTAGATTTGGTTTGGCTATTATCGGGGGTTTGTCCCGACATATACATTTCTAAACATCGGTTAAATAGAGGTGTTGTGGATAACTGTGGACTTGGGTGTAATGGTTAGATTGATGAATCTAATGAAGTGTTTAGACATGTTTAAGTTATGACTTGTAGTATGTTTCCGCTATCTTATTATATGGTTGGCTTTCATTCGACCCTTGTGATTTATATTAATGATTAGGTAGGGTTATCGGGGCGACCTCCGGTTCATATAGGCTTGAGGTGCCCATATGACATAGCCCAATTTTGTGGTATGTCAAGTTGGTATCAGATCCAGGTTCATGGTCAGTTGGGTATCCACAATACCGTGTCAAGTAGAGTCTCTTTTATGGGTGTGAAACATTCCACACTTATAAAAGAGGGGCTATGAGACATTTTAGAAATATTTCCCTTTCTTGTGTTTTAATATCAAGCTATAGAGTCTAAGGTCTTGGATTTCTCTGATTTCTATTTGCTATCTTTCAGATCATGTCTCCAAGGAGATCTGAGACTTAGGAAACCCTTTCGAGGGACCTATAGATGAAGCTCGTCCAATTTTTAGAGTTTGGAATTGGGCTAGGGCTGCGGCATCTGACCATTTTCATGGGGCTCCACCTATCCCCACCAACCTCAACTATAAGCGTGACCCTCCTATTCTGTCACCTTAAAGGGATGCTACTAATGCTGAGTTTTTTCTATCTATCAACCTCTTGACTCAATTGGTAGCCTCTCAATCAAAGAGTGATGCTCTGACTACCATTTCTTTTGAGGCTATAAGAATTATCCAATTTATAAGGTTGTGCCCTCCTATGTTCTCTGGTAAGAAGGTTGAGGAAGATCTTCAAGGCTTTATTGATGAAATAGAGAAGATCTTCTGAACACGGCATGCTTTGGAGATTGAGGCCATTGAGTTTGCTTCCTACTAATTAAAAGATATAGTATACCACTGGTACAAAGGGTGGGAGTTGTCTAGAGGTGTTTATGCTAGTCCCTCCATGTTAGAGAATTTCTCTGAGGCTTTCTTAGACTGCTTTTCTCCTCAGGAGTCGAGAAAGGCAAAGACGGAAGAGTTTGTGAACTTAAATCAAGGAAAGATGTCCGTTCAAGAGTATGCCTTGAAATTTTATCAATTGTCAAGGTATTCTCCCAAGATGGATTTTAGAATGAGGGCTAGAATACGTAAGTTTGTCTCGGGATTGTCCATGAGTTAGTTCTTAGGAGAGGGGTGGCCTTGTTGATTGAGAACATGGCTATTTCTAGACTGATTATGTATATTCAACAAGTGGAAGAAGAGAAAGAGAAGCAAGTTGAGCCTAGTGAGAGATAAGGGAAGAAATTTAGACCTTTCAAGTAGAGTGGTGGAGATGGTGGCAAATGGCCACAAAATAAGTGGGGCAGTTTGAGTTCTTTCTCCTCAGCTAGTGTTCGCTCTCAATACCCAAAGTTTTTTGGATGGTCGTCGGTTTCAGTTTAGTAGTGGGTCCCAAGCAAAGGGTGCCTAATTTTAGGCTAGTGGTGCCCAGTCGACTCCATCCCACCCTCTTTGTAGGATTCTGTGGTCAGAGTCATTGTGGTCAGTGTTAGAAGGGGAGGAACATATGTTTTTATTATTGTCAAATTAGGCACATCCAGCGCGAGTGCCCTTCTCTAGAAGCTTCTTGGGCCAACAGGGCTCCTGTTGCTACTCCATATACTCCCATACCGAAGGATTCTATGTCTGCTCTACTTCTATTTCTAGCACTGACGTTGGCCAGAACTGCTTGTATGTACTTGCTACTCGCCAGGATTTAAGGCGTCTCCCGATGTTGTCACGAGTATTTTGAAACTTTTCTCCTGTGATGTATATTTTTTCTTGATTTTGGGTCTATACTTTCTTAGGTGACCCTGTATGTAGCTGTGTATCTTGATTATGGTCCCGAATGTCTATCGGTTTCTTTTTCTATTTCTACCCTGATAGGAGATTTTGTGATTGCTAGAAGGGTCTATAGGGTGTGTGTGGTATCTGTTGGTGGTAGAGATATTCTTGTTGACTTGATAGAGTTGGACATGGTTGATTTTGATGTCATTCTAGGGATGGATTCGTTGCACTCTTGCTATCCTCGTTAGATTATTGGACCTATAGGGTCATGTTTAAATTTCCTAATGAGATGGTCATTGTATGGGATAGTAGTTCCCTAGTACCTAAGGGGAGGTTCATTTCTCATCTTAAAGATCAAAAGTTGATTTCAAAGGGGTGTTTGTATCATGTGGTCCGAGGTAAAGATTCTAACTCAGAAGAGACTTTTTTAGAATCTATTCTTGTGGTTAATGAGTTTCCTGAGGTGTTTCCTGATGATCTTCCCGGTGTTCCTCCCGATAGAGAAATTGATTTTGGGATTGATCTTATTTCGAACACTCGTCCAATTTCTATCCCTCTTTATAGAATGGCTCCGGTGGAGCTAAAAGAGCTTAAAGGGCAATTGAAGGACCTCTTAGATAAAGGTTTTATCCGCCCTAGTATGTATTCATGGGGTGCTTCCTTATTGTTCATGCACAAGAAGGATGGTTCCCTTCATATATGCATTGATTATCATCAAGTGAACAAAGTTACCGTAAAGAATAAATATCCTCTTCCTAGGATAGATGACTTGTTTGATCAACTTCAGGGTGTGAAGTATTTCTCTAAGATTGATCTTAGATTGGGTTATTATCAGCTTAAGATTAGGGATGTGGATATCCCTAAGACTACCGTTATAACCCAGTATGGTCACTATGAGTTTCTTGTCATGTCTTTTGGATTGACCAATGCCCCAGCGGAATTTATGGACTTGATAAATAGGGTCTTCCATCCGTTCTTGGACATGTTTGTCTTTGTCTTCATTGATGACATCTTAGTTTATTATAAGAGTGAGGCGGATCATGGAGATCACCTCTGTGCCATGTTACAAACTTTAAAGGATCATCATTTATATGCCAAGTTCTCTAAGTGTGAGTTTTGCTTGAAAGTCATAGCTTTTCTTGGTCATGTTATCTCTAGTGAAAAGGATCATGGTGGATCCTCAAAAGTTTACGAAAGTTAAGAAATAGCCTAAACCTACGACTCCAATTGATATTCGGAGCTTCTTGGGTCTAGCTGGTTACTATAGAAGATTTGTAGTTGACCCAAAAGAAGGTCAAGTTCTCGTGGTCGGATGCGTTTGAGGGTAGTTTTGAGAAGTTGAAAGATAAATTGACTTTGGCTCTGGTTTTGATCTTGCCCGAAGGTAATGATGGTTTTGTAGTTTATTGTGATTCTTCTCATATTGGTCTCGATTGCGTGTTAATGAGACATGGTAAGGTGGTGGCCTATGCTTTTAGGCAATTGAAAGTTCATGAGAAGAACTACCCTACTTATGACTTAGAGTTTTTAGCCGTGGGCTTCACATTAAAGATTTGGGGAAATTATCTTTATGGGGTTCATGTTGATATCTTTTCCGATCATAAGAGTCTTCAATATTTGTTTACTCAAAAGAAGTTGAACCTTCGGCAAAAGAGGTGGCTCGAGTTGTTGAAAAACTATGAAATGAGTCTTCATTATCATCTTGGTAAGGCAAATGTAGTCTTCGGTGATCTTAGTAGAATGTCTATGGGGAGTTTGGTTCATGTAGATGAGGATAAGCTGGAATTGGTGAAGAACCTTCACCATTTGGCTAATCTTGGAGTTCGACTTATAGACTCTGAGGATGGTGGTGTTTTTGTACATCTGGTATCTAAGTTGTCCCTTGTTGTTGAGATAAAGAAGAAGTAAGTATTGGACCTTGACTTGATTAAGATTAAGAGTAATGTGGGTCAACATAAAGTTACAAACTTTGTGATTAGTGGTGATGGTATCTTGAGATACCAAGGTAGGCTGTGTGTTCCCGACGTCGATGGATTGAGGGAAAGGGTCATGTCCAAGGCTCATGAATCCTGTTATGATATTCACCCTGGTTCCACCAAGATGTATCATGATCTTAAAGAGTTCTATTAGTGGGGTAATATGAAGCGATATGTGGCTAGTTATGTAGCCAAGTGTATGGTGTGCCAATAAGTGAAAGTTGAGCACATGAGACTCGGGGGCTTGTATCAAGAGATTCCATTGCCCGAATAGAAGTGGGAGGTTATTAATATGGATTTTGTTACCGGTCTTCCTTGATCTCAGAATCAATGTGATTCTATTTGGGTCATTATTGATAGAATGACCAAGTTCGCTCACTTTTTGCCCATGAGGACTAATTACTTGGCAGAAAATTATGCTAAATTATATCTTACGGAGATCGTGAAGTTGCACGGTGCTCCATTTTTGATCATCTCGGATCGTGGTCCTCCATTTTCATCCCACTTTTAGAAGTCATTCTAAAAAGGTTTGGGTACTAGAGTGTGCCTTAGTACCGCCCTCCACCCACAAATGGAGAGGACCATCCAAACATTGGAGGATATGTTGCGGGTTTGTCCAATTGATTATGGTGGTAGTTGGTATGACCACTTTCCTTTGATTAAGTTCACCTATAATAATAGTTACCACTCTAATATTGACATACCCCTTTTGAGGCATTGTATAGTAGGAGATATCGATCTCCTACTGGGTGGTATGAAGTTGGCGAGGGTAAGTTGCTTGTACACGATTTAGTTCACCAATCCTTAGAGAAGGTGAAGGTAATTCGTGGTAGATTGAAAACCGCGTAAAGTTACCAAAAGTCCTATGCGGATGTGAGGCATAGGGACTTAGAGTTTAGTGTTGGCTATTGGATATTCTTGAAAGTGTGTCCTATGAACGGAGTGATGCGGTTTGGTAAAAAGAGGAAGCTTTGTCCCCGAATATTTGTCCCTACTTGATTGTGAAGAGGTTGTCAATGTTGCCTATGAATTGGAGTTGCCTTCTTGCATGAACTCCATTCATCTAGTTTTCCTTGTCTCTATATTGCAGAAATGTGTGGGTGATACTTTGTTGGTTGTTCCCTTGAGGGATGTTGATATCTCAGACTCTTTGTCCTATGAGGTGATCCTGGTGAGGATCTTGGATTGACAAGTTTGCCGGTTGCAATTGAAAGAGGTGGCTTTGGTGAAGGTTCTATGGAGGAACCAAAAGTCCAAGGAAGCTACGTGGGAAGCGGAAGAGGACATGAAGTCCAAGTATCTGCATTTGTTTCCCATTTTGAAAACTTATGATGGAGGTATATGTTAATCTCCTTGCTTTGATTTATGTCTTTGATAGACAATGGGTTCAAGTCCCCAATGTTTGAAATTGAGCTATGCCTTGTTAGACCATGGGTTTAAGTCCCTAATGCTTTGAAACTATTTGTGTTCTTGTTGTGATGGGTTTAAGTCCCTAGTCTCTTGAGTTGATTCATGTCTTTGAAAAAATGATGGGTTCGACTCCCTAATCCTTGAATTGAGTAAGTATCCTTGATAAGTTGATGGGTTGAAGTCCCAAAGTTGTGAAATGGGTAAGTGTTGATAATTAAGGGGTTTAAGTCCCTAAGCTTTGAATGAACAAGTGTCTTGGATAAGGAATAGGTTTAAGTTCCAAAGTCGATAAAGTGAATGATTGATTGATAATGAGCATGATGTATGTTGTACCCTTGTTGTATGCTTGTTATTACTTGTTCAAGGGTTGGTTTGATATGTGACAATGTGTTAACTTGTGTTTATTGATTGCCTTACCCATCATTTGCAGATGAATGATCTAAGTGGGTGAGAAATGAAACCCCTAGACTTTGAACCATTGAAAAATTTCTTTAATTGATATCTCTAGGGTGGGTACGACTAGGGTTATGAGTCGCACCCCTTGGATACAAGTCATATCCTTATTCCCACCCCTTATTATATCCTAGGCAGTATGGTAAGGGTTACTCACTATCCTAGGTAAGAGTGACCCCATCCTCAATCGTGCCAAAGGGTACGAGTAGTACCAAGTGAGTCATAAAGAGTTTGGACTTGAGCTTTGAGAGGACTATTTTTGATACGGGTAAAGCATACAAGATAGGGGTTGAATTTTACCATGTGGATATGAATCAAAGGTGTGTGGTCATACCCTTAATAGTGTAGGTGACTTAAGAGAAGCCTAGGGCACGAGGCAGGGTACCACTCGTACCCTAGGGTACGGTTCCCCTTGTGAGTTGTACCCCAGGATGGTTCCATTTTCTAGCTTTTAACTAAGGGCCTTATGGTCATTTCCTACACCCTAAACCCTAAGTACCTTCACTATGTAAGTGTATATGGCCTTCTTCAACATATTTTTGAGTGGACCAGACTTCCAAAACACTCTCTTAAACTTATCTTTAAAGAATTAGAGGTTGGGGTTTCAAGGATGATCTTTAAGAGGCAAAGTGAAGTCAAGAATCTTGGTGAATCAAGTTGTCTAAGGCATTTAACACTTACCCTTGTTAAATAACTCTAAATCCATGTATTTTACACTTGGATTAGTAAGTGTACATGGTGATTTTGAAATAAAATAAAAAGAGTTTTGTTTCCTAATGATGAATAATGTTGAATCTTGATTAGACTTGTGTTTATACATGTTATTGATGTTGATTTGCATATGTGGGTGCCTGTTGTAAATGGTTTAACATGAGGGTCTTGAGTAACCCTAATCTTGATAATATCTACCATGAAAACAACCTTGTTATAGGTATGCACATAAGGTGCTTGTGAAAATGTCTAATTAAATTATTTAGTCATATATGATGTGTTGAACTAGGGTAAAGGCCCAATAAGTATGAATGATTGATAAATAATGTTGTAAAGGTATTGTGAGCCATGTATTATGTAATGATGACCTTTCTGAGTTAATGACTAATAAGGGGTTGAAGTCCCTCAATATAAAGATGAACTTGAATTATATGTTGAGCTAAAGTGTGGTGAGGATATGGTATAAGATTGTTAATGAAAGGTGAATAGTTTGTAAGGGTCTTGATGACCATAAATTGAATTTTATGATGAATTGAATAAAGGCAATGACCTATTGAAATGGTTGAAAAATGAAGTCTCCCATAAAGACCATGGGGTCATGTGTAGTTTTGAATTCATTAAATGGTTAAAGTCCTTAAGTGGTGTATGGAATGAATATTGATGCATGTGCAAAGAGTTAAAGTCCAAATATAAACTAATGATAGTTATGATGGCTTGAGGTTGAAGTCCCTTGCCTTATGAAATGGATCGAGGTTGAAGTTATTTGCCTTATGAAATAGCTTGAGGTTGGAGTCTCTTGACCAGTGAAATTTCTTGAGGTTATAGTCCCTTGCTTAAAGAGATCTCTTAAGGTTAATGTACCTCACTGAATAAAATGGTTTGTGGTTGGAGTCCCTTGGCATGAGGTTGGAGTCCCTTTCCTAGATGAATGTATGTGTGGTTAGAGTCCCTTGTTTGAATGATTGTGTATTTAATTAATGTATTTGGCTAATGAAGGTGTGAGCATGGTTAAAGTCCTATGGCTAATGAGAAACACTTGAATCTATAAGTCTGGAGGGTCGGATTCCCCACTTCATGTCTAATAAATGAATGTTCAAGAATGTTGTTAAACCTTGATTTCTTGATTTGCATGCGATATACCTATATATAAGGGTAAGTATATGAATATGATTAAATATGATATATTGACTTGTTGTTGAATGATTATGCTATTATATCCTTATCATTGAGTTACATGTTAGCATTCCAACCACTAACTATCTTCGAACGCTATGTCCCCATGTGACATAGGGACCAGAGCATTATCTTCTCTTTTTGTGCAGTGATTAGGTGAGTGAAGTTGTTCGTGCATTGACTTTGGAGTGGTGAGCTTCTTTATTTCGAAAGACATTCATTCTTAGTCTCCTATCCTTAGACTTAGTCTTATTTTGACTTTGTTTGGCTATTGTTGGGGGCTTGTCCCGACATATACATTTCTAAAGATCGGTTGAATAAAGGTGTTGTGGATGACTGTGGATTTGGGTGTAATGGTTAGATTGATGAATCTAATGAAGTGTTTAGACATGTTTAAGTTATGACTTATAGTATGTTTCCGCTATCTTATTATATGGTCGGGATTCATCCAAAACTTGTGATTTATATTGATGATTAGGATGGGTTATTGGGATGACCTCCGGGTCATGTGGGCTTGAGGTGCCCATATGACATGGCTCGGTTTTAGGGTGTGTCGATCACCCTTTCTGCTCAGTGACTTGGTGATTTGGAGACAACTTGAGTCAGACTGAAGTAGTGAGCTTTCATTCTTTGAAAGGCCCATTTCATGTTATGGTTTATCTTATGTCTTTATTATTCCTTTGAAATTTATTTTTGGCTATGGTCGGGGGCATCTCCTGACTAGGTATTCTTTGATATTATTTTAGAGGCTTTGTATGGACAACTGTGGACTTGGGTAAATTATGGTTTGTTTTGTTTGGTTTGGATGGTATGACTTGGTTGGGTTGGTCTCGGCTTTAGACTTATCCCAAAATCATTGAATTCCAAATACTATATCTTGTTATATGTTCAAAATTCATCTGACATGGGTTGTATATTGGTTGGTTGGATTGGGTTTAGGGGATGGTCTCCGGTCCTTGTTGGACTTGAGATGCCCGGCATGACTAGGCCCTGGTTTGGGTCGTGTTAGATTGGTATCAGAGCCTAGGTTTTAGTGTCATGGGGTGTCCACAAAGTCGTGTCGAGTGGAGTCTCTTTTATGGGTGTGTCTCATGCCACACTTATAAAGGATAGGATTTGAGGCATTTAGAAATGTTTCACTTTCTTATTAACTTACTTCAAGCTATAGAGTCTAAGGTCTTGGATTCCTATAATTCCTGTCTGTTCGCCTTTCAGATCATTCCTCCCAGATGACATAAAGCTCATGGAAACTCCTCTTTCCACTTAGGGACACTGTTGATGGGAGACGTCCTATTTATAGGGTACAAACCCGATCTAGGTGTCTAGTTCATGATTGCCCTTCTAGAATTCCATTGGTTCTCTCCAGACCTTCTTGAGCTCCTCAGGCTGACATTTTGAATGCTTAGCTTTATCAGTATATTCATATGTTGGCTCAGTGGGTACTTTCTCAGTCTAAGCATAATGCTCCATCTTCTGGGGCCACAAGTGTTGGCCTGTCATGAGTTTGGTTCCTCCAACTTTCACTGGTGTTAAAGTTGGAAATAATCCTCAAGGTTTTAGTGGTAGAGAGGTGGGGAGTTTTGGTTCCTTTTCTACGGCTAATGCTCCTTACCCAAAGCCATCGGATGATCATTGCCCTCGTCCTGATAGGAAATGTAGAGCATGGGGTTTCCATTCATAGACTGGTGGGGCTCAGTCGGCTCTGCCCTACCCTTCATACAAATTTTGTGGTCAGCTGCACCGTGGATAGTGTGTGAAAGGGAGACACTGATGTTTTATTTTTGATAAGATTGGTCATATACAACGTGAATGTCCTTCTAGAGTTGTTTCTAGGGCTAACAAGGTTCTTATTGCCTCTTCATTAGTTCCTTCACCAGAGTGTGCTGCTTCTGCTTCTATTCCTTCTCTTGGTATCAACACTTGCCAGAATTACTTATATGCTCTTATTTTTTGCCAAGACTCTGAGGCATCTCCTGGTGACATTACTGGTCTGTTGAAACTCCTTTCTCATGGTGTATACTGTTAACTTGATTCCAGTCCACTCTCTCTTATATGACCTCATTTGTGGCTGTGTATCTTGGTTTTGGTCCAAAGTTTATTTCAGACCCTTTTTCTATTTCTACCCCGGTGGGTAACTCTGTGGTGGATAGAAAAGTGTATAGGGGTTGTGTGGTATCTATGAGTGGTCAGGATACCTTGGTGGATCTGTTTGAATTAGACATGGTTGATTTCGATGTTATATTGGGGATGGATTGGTTGCACTCATACTATTCATCTCTAGACTATTAAACCCATAAGGTCGTCTTTAAATTCCCTAACGAGCTGGTTATTTAGTGGAAGGATGGTTCCCTAGCTCTTAAAAACAGGTTTATACCATATCTTAGAGCTCGAAGATTAATCTCCAAGGGGTGTCTCTATTATCTGGTCTAACTCGGAGGGTCATTCTTTGCATTCTATCCCGATGGTGAATGAACTTCCTGAGATCTTTCCTAATGACCTTCCAAATGTCTCGATAGAGAGATTGCGTTTGGAAATTGATCTTGTTTCGGATCCTCATCCAATTTTTATTCCCCCATATAGAATGGCTCTAGTTGAGTTGAAAAGATCTTAAAGAATAGTGGAAGTATCCTATTGGTAAAGGGTTTGACCATCCTAGCATTTCCCCGTGGGGTGCTCCCATTCTTTATGCGTAAGAAGGTGATGGATTCCTCTGGGTATGTATAGGTTGTCAGTGGGTGAATAAGGAATTTAGGGTGACCTACTTGTGGAGTGGACCATATATGCGTATTTTACATGAGGTACTCTGTTAGTAGTGCATGATGGTTGATAGATACTAAGTTTGAACCTTAGATGTTGATTATGGTAAAAAGAGTTTGTTAGCTCGAGGATGGCAATGCGAGATTTATAGGGGAAGATTGGTTGGCTCTGTGGGGTATGCGGAATAGGTGAGGTTGATGACTTAGGGGATAAATGAGTAGGAAAGGTCATGATATTTAGGCCGGAGGTCCAGGTTTAACTGATGGATTGAGGGCTAAGTCATTGAATTGGTTAGGGCATGGAGTTTGTAAGATTATGATAAACTCTAGGTAGCATATAGATAGACGAGGTTTTATGTATAAGAGATCTAAGTGTCCCTAGTGTATGTCCATGGTGATACCCCTTAGAACGGAGTGTTGTTCTTATAGGTGTAGTACGATAGAGATCGAGGGCTAATCCTAAATTTTCTCCTAGCGGTGGACTTCAAGGGAAAGTCGGGGTGAATTTACTCCTATTCTAGTGATTCCCTCCTATTTTAGTTAAGAGGGCACTCCACTAGTGTTGCACGCATTCTAATCGTGCTTATGCCTAAGGTCCATATTTTAGGTGCCACGTATGTCCATACTCCATCCCCTTAACCAAAGACAGTAATGGTTCTCAGAAATTTTGAGCTTCCAAGTGTTCAAGATCTATGTCACGACACTGATAATTCATATATTCATGTCTCACATCATCCCCGATTCCAAGAAATAGTAGTTTTAAGCAGAAATCCTTGCCTTATTTCCTGAACATAAATCTTGGCTTTATAATACCCTACCCATGATATATGCAGTCGTATTTATTTTGGTACCCAGTCCTGAGGAATCGTGCTATGGTATGTTTATGTCGGGATAATCCCTCATTTATAACCTAGGTGGTTGCTATGAAGTACCTCATACCTATTATGTCATATCTCATTTCAAATTTCTCGCCTTGAGAAGTACGATAATTAGGATTTATAATTGGGAAGTAACCCCCCATTCTCAGTGCTTGAATTATAGTTCCTTAGAAACCCTTATTATGTTAGGGTGGTTGTCACCATGGAAGTATAGTGTTGTTTTGGATGAGAGAGTAGATGTCATTTGTTGTGAAATTCCAGGGTGACTACTAGAGCTAAGGTTATAAGTGTAGGTGGAAGAATGAGATGAGTGTTGTCTTAAAAAATAGTTGCAGAGGAGAGGTGTAGTGCAAGCCTTTGTGATAGTGGTTGAGGGTACTAGTTTTGTTGGGGAGCTCCATAAAGTGGGTGTAGTAAAGATAGGCTGGAGCGTAATAATTGATAAATACCCAATCTTTATGTTAAACGGCTATAGCTTTTTGATCAAGACCTGTTTCTTGATTATAATGATGGACGGGGTAGAATTATTGGAGTGGTGTAAGGTACAGGGTCCCATGTCTTCCACTAGCAGCTGTAAGTCCCAATTAGTCTTTAACATAGGATGGATGTGCGGTTATACTCAGACCCTCTAGTTATGTGTTCGCGGGAGAAGTTGGGAGGTTGGGATCGAGGAGTGTTGTCTTTATGTTGAAAGCTTGGTGGAGAGTGTGGCCGTATTTAAGGGATATTAGATGAATTGGTTGTGGAGGAGGGAGCTCTATGGGGAGATGAAAGGGACATGGAGTCTGACTACTCATTCTTACTCTCCGTTTCGGATAATCATGCTTAAAGTGTGTATGTATTCTTCACATCTTTGTTTTCTGTCTTTGTCAACAGAAGATTATGAATTCCTGGGTATTCTATTTTCTCACATAGTTAAAGGTAAGAGTAGAGGTATATGGATTCCAAATCATGCTTGTGTTCGCCTTTACCCATCATTCGAGGACAAATGATCCTAGTGGGTTAGACTGAAGCACCCAAAACTTTGGCCCTTACAAAGTTTCTTGAGTCTTCAACCTTCTGATCATCATACAACTTACACCATGACTCGTATGGTATGGGTATGGGTCTAGGACCCTAATCATATGTTGGCCAATGTGATATTGTCCAAAAACTAACCTAGATACGATAAAATTTTGTATGAGTCATATGTTCACGATACGAAGAGTATAGTGTCCAGTGTCTAGCCTTTGATGTTCTGCTTAGGGTATGAATTAAAGGATACTAGTCGTATATTGATTGTACGAGTTGGGAAAGGGAGTCGCATGTTGAGCGGAATGTGGTGTCCAAGTTTCTATTCTAGTTACGACTGGATGGTACCACTCGTATGATGTGGTGATGAGTTGGAGGGTCCATTTGTACCCACCTGTGAGATTCTTACAACTTTTAAGATGTGGGTAGTTTGGACATTTCCCATCCCAAGCCCTTAAGACCCCACATCTTATAACCCTGGTTGATTATTCTTTATGCACTTGAGAAGGTTAAAAACACTCTCCAAACTCTCTTTAACAACCTCTCAAGAAGTTTGGGCTAGGGTTTCTTCAAGGTGTTCATCTAAATGATTAAGGATCAATATCTCTCCATGAATTTTCGTAACTCAGGCATGTTACTCCTCCCTCATTGTTAGTTCAATTAAAAGCATGTTTTAATGAATGTTTTTCATAGTATTATTGAGGTATGTTTTTGGTTTGAAATGGATGTTGGTTTTTTTTTGTTGTTTATGGTTGGATAATGTTTTTCCATGTTTTACTTATGATTTTTCATGTTATAATTATGATTTGAACATGTGGTTGCATGGGAATGGTCAATTGATAATTGGTTTTGCTTTTGGAAACAATTTTTCCTCAACATGTTTGTTAAAATGCCAATGAGAATGATTTTGTCACATAGTTTGACTAATCTTGACACCTTTGCATTGCATAAATGGTAATGGAACCTAAATTGGTATGGTTGATTTTAAATGGCTTGGAAAGGCCTTGGTGGCCATGGTTTTGGTTTAGTTGGAAATCTTGTGGGGTACATGAAAATCCCCTAAGTGTTGGCTAATGACATTATTTGCAAGATATAGTCTGTATGACGATACAACTTCATAATGCCTTGATAATGGACTCCTTGAATTGGTGGTTCGGTTATACGCTAAATATTTTAATTGGACAATAATGGTGGGTTGTGATAGCTACCGTGAAGGTGTGAGTTCTAGGGATGGACACTGGGAACTCATGTTTGCCGATATGAGGGTTGGTCTTGGGTGACCATATTCTTGCAGGGGTCGGGTTCGTGCGGCTACACGCACTGGGGCCCGTTCAGGGGGTAACATTAGACCCATAAGATCGTGGGTGGATTATGACGGTAAGGCTACACAACCCAGGTAAAAGGTTTTAAATACATGCTAAATTCAGTTCCCTTTTCCAGCATGGTGTATATAGACATATATATATGTGTGTATGTGAGTGATTTCACATGGTTATTTACTTTGGTTTTAAATAATGGCATTATTTTATCCTTATTCCTGAGTACATGCTAGCATTCACCCAATAAATCACATGGTTTCACATGTTTTGTTTAGTTTGGTTTGGACAGTATGACTTAGTTGGGTTAGTCTCAACTTTAGACTTATCCCAAAATCATTGAATTCAAAATACTCTATTTTTTATATGTTCAAAATTCATCCGACACGGGTTGTACATTGGTTGGTTGGATTGGGTTTAGGAGGTGGTCTCCGATCCTTGTTGGACTTTAGATGCCCAACACAACTAAGCCCTGATTTGGGTCGTGTCATAAATAAATCAAAATAATAGCATAACATAACATAAAACAACAACACATGCAATCATAGCTACAAAATTGGCTCCCATTCACCAATTAGTGTAAAAAAAGTAAACGACCCATCGTAAGCCCCCATAAGCCTAGAAAGTACATACAAGATAGAATAACCCACCACTGTCATTTATCAACTCTCATGATACAATTGGAATTCATCCATGTCATGCCACACTATAACCATCGATTGTCCATATTCATCATTTGTCAATTAGTCAATACTTATCAACTAACCATCATGTAACAACTAATCCTCATGTACCAATAAATCATCCTTTATCAATTAAATATCACTTACTAACTAGTCATTATTTCTCAACTTATCAATATTTATCAACTAATCAACATTTATCAACTAATCCTTGTATATCTAGAATTCATTCATATCATACCACATTGTAACTATTTTCTCATTTTCATACTTAGCTAGAATCACTATTGTCAATCTCACACCTCGATATCATATATCATAATAAATATGATGTCATAGTTTAATGTATACATATATCCAAACTCAAATCGGTATGGATATTCAATAATATACTCATACATATCATCATCAATATCATCCTCCATATCATCACCGCAATATCATCAGTATCATCATCAATATCATAGCCATCCTTAGAATTTCTATCGAGTATAAATAATTGATATCATCATCATTATCATAACCATCCTTTTGATTTCTACCGAGTATAAACAACCGAGATCATCATCAATATCCAAACTTGAATTAGTATTTGTATATTTCATAACATAAGTAATATTAGGACTTGTACCGACAATCATATCATCATTATCATGGCCAATGGTATAATCATTAGAGTATTTAATAACATAACCATTAACGTAGTATATTGACATGAACAATAATCATAATCAAAATCGTGAGCTCTAGTATAATCAATAGTATGATTGCAATATAGTAAATAAGCATTATCTTTAGCTTAGTCAATGGCATAATCTCTAATATAATCACTAAGCATGCTCTTTAGCATAATCCATAACACATCCGCCAATATAGTCAATAAACATGATATCTAACATAATCAATATGTACTATCAAGCATAGGCAATAACTTATCAATGGCCTAATTAATGGATTATCATTAGCATAATAGATAGCTTATCATTTGTATAATCGAAAACTTGTCTATAGCTTGATCAGTAGCTAATCCATGACAGAATCTATAGTTTATTCCTTGCATAATTAATAACTTAATTTCCAATATAGTTAATAGCATGAACAATAGAGTAAATACAAATATCTCAATCAACATGATCACTAGCATAGTTAATAGCTCATTCATTGGATCAATCAATAACATAAATTATGGCTTAAGCAATATTATTATCAAGGGTTTATTCAATAGTATATTTGGTAGCCCAATCAATATCAAATCAATATAATATATAATATCTCAGTAATAACTGTCACGACCCGAGCAAGGGCCTGGACATGACGGGAATCTTAAGTCCTATGTGGATCGGAGATCATCCCCTACACCTAATCAACCCAAACACAACACACCTTAAATTCAGATAAATTTTGAACATATAACAAGATAGCGTGCAATAGCTTAAGAAAATTTCATTTCAAGTTAATGACCAACCATAACCGACCGACACCACCCAATAACCACAGTAGTCCAAACAAAGCCTTCTAATAAGATCTAAAACTAAATATCAATAAAGCATTGGTACATGCCCCCCACAATAGCCAAAAACCAAATCCAAAAAAATAGTCAAGTGTAAAGGAAACCATAATCATGAAATAAGGTCTTTCGAAGTATGGAAGCTCACCACTTCAATCTGACTCGCTAGCTGATCCCGAATCCAAGTCACTAAATAGGAGATGTAAAAGTAAGGCCAAATCCTACATTGCATGGGGATACAACGTCCAAATACGGTTAGCAGGGTGAACTCTAGCATGTAACTCAGGGATAAGGATAACATAATGTCATGATCAACAATTTTTATAAAAACATCAAAAACCAATGCAGTAACAAATGCATAGATATATATCTATATATATATATATCACATACCGGAATAGAGAATAAGGTTTAGCATGCTCTTAAAATTTTAGCCGAGATTGTGTATCTCAACAATCTTAACATAGTACCTACGGGCTATATGGGCCCTAAATCTCACTCTCTGGTCGGGCCCCAGTATGTGTAACCGCACGAACTAGAGAATAATCTCATATATATGCACATAGGGGACTTAAACTTCCCAACATATACTAAGGTGACTTAAGCGCTCAATCATGTAATGATTTATGGGGGACTTAAACCTCCCTAATCATGAAATAATAATAAGGGGGACTCAAACTTCCCAAGTCACTTTGACCCTCGCGTCGGGAAATGTGGTTTCTAGTGTCACTCATCCGGACCTCCACTTTCACGAATCAGCTACACAACCCTTGTTAGAGCCCAATTAAAATAAGTGTCACACATTCCCATTCATGAACCACATTCCACATTAGGGCATATATTATTGGTATCGTTATACTGACTACACTTTTAAGGTAATAGAAACATACCAAAGCAATTTCCATTAACTTGGAGAGAAAAACTCCTAATGAAGTCCCACGACTTATATTGCACTTGAGAGGTTATTTTCCCTAATAGTCTATTCTTAAACACTTAGAAAACACTCTTAAATCCTCTCTAGAGTTCTTGGGCAAAGAAAGCAAGGGTTTCAATCTTAAAGATTAAATTGGGGATTATCTTGGTAATTTCTCTCCATCATCATCTTGGTGTAAGGCATGATTTCTTCCCTCATTGTTAGTTCTAACTAAAAGCATGGATTTTATACAACGTTTTCATGAGTTGGATGTTGTATGATTTTGGGTTTTCAAATATGATTTGGGGTTTTTGGTTATAAATACTTGGTTATGGTTTTCCTATGCTTTAATTATGCTTTTATATGCATTGATAGTGGTTTAGGATAATTGGTTGCATGGGAATGGTGTTTTGGTAATTGGATTTGGCTGGAAAATACTATGCCCCCAATGTGTTTGATAAAATGCCTATAACAATGTTTTTACCATATTATTGGGTTTTCAATGGAACTTATGTATGGTTTAAACTTGGTAATGGAACCCAAAATGGTTTAAATAGTTTTGAAATAGTTTGGCATAATAGACATACTTGTGGGGTATAAGGGAATTCCCTAAGTTAATATGGTAATAAATACTTGTGGGGTACATGGGAATCCCCCAAGTTAATTGGATAATAGGGTCTATGGATACATGGGAATCCCTTGACCACTAAAAAGTTTGGCTAAGGACAATACTTGCAAGTTATAGTCGGTATGACAATTCCACTACGAATAGCCTTGGTTAATAATAATGGAATAATGGTTTGGTATAAAATTGATTTTAATTGGGCAATAATGGCAGGGTGTGAAAGCTAACCGTGAAGGTGAGAGTCCAATGGATGAACACCGGAAACTCATGTTTGCCGACATGAGGGGTAGGTTATGGTGACCTTATATGATACTCATGAGGTACACCAGAATCCTCTAAGTACATTGTACATATGTATCATGGAGAGTGAAGGGTACATGGGAATCCCGAACTCTTATGGTATCTCTGGTTCGTACGGCTACACCCATGGAAATCCATATAGCCAGTGGGTGGTTTTAGGATGGTTAATATTCACATACTCTGGTTAAAGGTTTTAAATGTATGCTAAACCCGATTCCCTTTTCCCAGCATGGTTATATATATGTGTGTGTGGGTTGTGTTCATATGGATGGTTTTACTTGATTTTCTTAAATGACATTATTTTATCCTTATCTTGAGTTTATGCTAGCATTTACCCTCTAACCCATATTCGGGTGGTTGTATCCCCACACGATGCAGGAACCGGCCGTTCTACTCTTCCTGCTTAGCATTCAGACATTCAGGGGTTAGGTTTGGATTGAAGTGGTGAGCTTTCATTTTTCTAGAAGGCTCTATTTCATGGATGTTATTACATACTTTGGATTATTTGTGGATATTGGTTTTGGATATGGTTGGGGGCATATACCAATCGGATTTTTGTATTCTTTTGGTTAGAGGCTTTTGTGGAACTACTATGGGTTAGAATGGGCGGGACCGGTATGGGTGTCAGCCTTAGTATTGGCATTGGTATTGGGGTTGACATCATTGGATAAAATTTCTCACTGTACCATCACATTTCATTTTGGGATTATATACTTACTTGATAATGGAACTTATTTGGTTATGGTCGGATTTATGGTTTTGGTTTGGCTTGGTATGGTTGGACGATTGGTATGGGATGGTTTGACTTGGTTGGGTCGATCACGATTGTGATCCTATCCCAGAGTCTTCATATGAGCTATTACAATGTCTTGTTATATGCTCAAAATTTATCCAACTAAGGGCAGGTAACTGGAGGTTGGGTTGGGTAGCGGGGGTGGTCTCCGGTCCCAGTCAAACTTGGGATGTCTATTACGGCAAGGCCTCGGGTCGGGTCATGTCAAGTATATGCATTACAGACTATGTAACCCTATCAAATTTGACGTTCCAAATTCATTGGAACAGTTGAAATTTCCATTTGAGGCCATTTCGATGAAATGTAAGTCCCATACTAAATTTCCATTTTCTTAATTTTTCGACTAATAGATCGAAATAAGCCCGGGTGCCTTGGGACCCAAACCAAGAGTAATTCTGGTATAAAATTGATATTCATGAGCTGTTGGGAAAGTCAGAATTTTTATTCGAAGTCGTTTAATTGAAGTCTTTGCTCAGTGGCCATTTGAAACCACTGAAGACTTCAAAACAGGGAATCAACTCTAAAAACCAAACGAATTGCTCGGTAATCTAACCGTTAGTTCCAACAAGTCATAAATGACTTGGGGAAACTATAGAAAAGATCTAAAAATAAAAATAAGTGAAAATATGGAAAATGACCTAGAGGGTCATTATAATATCTGCTACTAAAGAAACTTTCGTCTACAAAAGTTAAAGGATTCGAATATACATAAGCCTCGAATACGTAATAGTACTGGGTATGCATTTTGCTCTCGATATCCCTAGTAGCCTCCTCTACTGGGCTGTGTCTCCAATGAACCTTAACAATAGGAATCTCCCTAGTGCGTAACCGCCTGATATCACTAGCCAAAATGAGCACTGGCTCTTCCACGAAGGTCAACCACTCATTTAGATAAACTGAGTCCCATCTAAGCATATGAGATAGATCAGGAATGTCACACCGCAACATGAAAATATGGAAAACTGGATGGAAAACAACAAAATATAGAGGTAAAGCTAACTCATAAGTGCAATAACCTAAATTTTCAAGCTCTAGACCCCTTCAAAAGGTAGACCACTAAGTTAGCTTTCCGATGCATCAAGTCTCTCCTTAATTCAATGTCATGGCAAAAAGTTATAAGGTAATTTCCCCTAAGGGCTGGACATACTGCCATGTCTACGACTGAAGGTAGCGAGTTTTCACCACTCTTAATGAGCCATCATGTGTGAGTTGTAGTCACTCAAAAAAAACTTCTCATATGTAGCCCAGTGACTACGACTCCTCACTACGACCCATGATAAATGGCCAAAAGTCGTATGGATGGACTCGTAGTCACAACAGTGTGCTACCTAAGAACCTAGCCTCCGACTATGACTCTACCTAATGACTTATAGTCAGTACTAATGAGTTGTAGGGTGGTGAGTCATAGTTAAGACAGTGAAGACCCTAGCCTCAGGTTCCCAGCCCACGACTTAGACTACTACTCATATCCAGTCGTGACGAGTCATAGGATGAGTGGTAATGACTGGGAATCCAGATTTCTTGTATGTTTTTACGGGGACTTTTAAGTATTTCCCCATTCCTTATAAAGCCTAACCCACATTGTTTAGGCTTCATAAAGGGGGTATAAAATACCTTAATCCCCCAATTCCATCAATTGTCATCATTTAACTCAGAGAAACCAAAGAGAGGTGGCTCTTCAAGCAAGTCTAATTTTCAAGAAGATTTCTTCAAGGCATCTACTTCAGGTATGTGGGACATTCATCAGTGGTTTCCTTCCACCCATTGAGTCCCAAGAACCTTCTAAAATTTCAAGTGTAAAACTCTTTTCTCTTTTATGGGGTTCCAAGTTAACCATGAATTTTATGAATCTCCTTTCAATTGTTTGATTCTAAACCATGAAAAGATATTCCGTCATGATGATTGTGTTTTCATATATTTGATAATGCAAATGTTTACATCATGATTAATTTTTGAAATATGGGATGTTATTCATGATTTTCTCATACCATGAATTGTTCAATATTTGCTAAGATCAGTTTCTAGTAGTCTACGCTAGCAGGTTATGAACACCTAACACCTAGAAAAATCATGCATGTTGCAGTTTTCAGGTTTCAATCATTCAGATTATGTTTGTATCAATAAAATTTAGAATATCATCAAAATGAGCACTTATCAGTATCAGTTCATGTGAAATGATTAATAATATCATTGTCATCCAGTTAGGAGTAAAAGTTAGCACCGAGTGAATGTACGGATGGAGGCTCCCCCGTCAGTTAGGCATGAGTCATTAGTAGCAGTCTCTAAGTTCCATAACTATGGTGCCATCATAGATTTTGAGGGCCCCCCATCATTAGAGGCATGACACCATCGTCCTTCGGGATATTAGATTAGTGGATCCTTGCTAGCCAGTGTTGGTACCCTTGGCAAGGTACTAACCCCATCCAATTGGGGTTACTAGTTGGAACCCAATTTAACTCAAATTGGGGTATGTCGGTTATAGTTATCTCCCACAGTATCAGTTTAGTATTCAGGTTATATCAGTTTAGGTTTGCATGACCAAGTGTCCAGTCTATCAGTTATTCAATTTATCAGTTTTACAGATTATTTTAGTACATACTCTACTTGGTCTTGCATTAAATTTTCATGTTCATGCATTCATGTTTAGTACCACTACTTGCATACACATCAGCTATTCGTTATCTCACATACTAGTACATTTAAAGTACTGACTTTATACTCTCTTTTGCGCTATATTGATTTTACAATATAGGTTTGAATGCTCAGTTCCCAAATCACAAGTAGTCCATTATTGTATCACTCAGTAGCAGTCTTGGTGACATGACTCGCCCTAGGGCCTTGTAGTAATGGGTGTCCTATGTCCGACTAGGATCGGAGACCACCCCTGTAACCCAACCCAACCTTCAGCCACCTGCCCTGAATTGGCTGAATTCTGAGTATAAAACATTCTAGTGTAATAGCTCACACAAATACCCTGGGAATAGATCACAACCGTGACCAACCCAACCGAGTCAAACCATCTCGTACCAATAGTTCAACCATACCTAACCACACCAAACAAGGCTATAAACTAGGACATAACCAGAAAAAGTACTAAAACATAATATGATAATAAATCCTAAAATGTAATATGACGGAACAGTGAGAAATCCTATGATGTGGTGTCATCCCACTATCCTATTCCAATGCCAAGCCTATCACAAATACCGATCCTGCCCATTCCATCCTTAAAAGTACTACAAAGCATCTATCCAAAAGAGTAAATAAATCTGGTTGGCACATGCCCCCAACCATGGCCAAAACCAATATCCAAAATAAAGTCAAAACATCTAACAATATCCATAACATGAAATAATGCCTTCCAAAAGATGGAAGCTCACCACTTAAGTTCAAATGCTATCCCTGAGTTAATCACTATGTAGGAGGAGTCGAATGGTCGATTTCTGCATAGCGTGGGTATACAACCTCCAGTAGAAGGGTTAGCGAGTGACCGCTAGCATGAATCTCAAGATAAGAATAAAATAATGCCAGTTATAAAACTAATTAAAACCATCCAATGAATGCAACCATACATATATAAGTGTTGGTAAAGGGGATATGGGTTTAATATGCATTTAAAATCTTTATCTGGGTTGTGTATTTTGGTCGTCCTAAACCACCCACGGGCTATATAGGTTTAGCTCCCCCTGCTGAATGGGCCCCAGTGCGTGTAGCCGCACGACCAGGGAAGTATCCCATGGGATGACTAGTACATACCCCAATAGTGTGACATCATGCACACAGTCCACTAAGACCAATCATCATATCAGCAAATACGAGTTTCCAGTTTTGTTCCCCCCGGGCCCGCCACCTTCCACGGCCTTGCTATACATCCCTCCATTAATGCCCAATGGAAATCATTTTGAAATAACCAACCAATCCATTTACCATTTTACTAACCAAGGCCAATATTAGTGGTATTGTCATACCACCTCTTACTTGCAAGTAATATCCATAACTAAACTATTTAGGTTAAGGGAACTTTTAAGTGCCCTTCCATATACCATATTAAACCACTTAGGAGACTTCCATGTTCCCCACAAGAATAATCATTTATACTTTAGCCTTTTCAAACCATTTAAACTATATATGATTCCTTTACCAAGTTTAAAACATACAATAGTTCCATTATAAGAAGTCAATGCAATGAACATATCTTTATAAGTATTTTATCAAACACATTGGGGGCATAATATAATCAAAACCAATTCCAAAGACCATTAAACCATTACCATAAAATACAATTGTCCAAATCCACCGTTAATGCATATAAAAGAATAATTAAAACCATAAGAAACCATAACCAAGCATTTAATATCCAAAACCCCAAATAGTAGTTCAAAACCATAATTATGAAATATCGAAACCATGAAATCAATCATATAAACCATGCCTTTAGTTGAAATTACAATAAGGGAAGAGAATCATGCCTTATACCGAAGAATTAATGGATAGAAATCATCAAGACAAGCCCTAAAGCAATCCTCAAGATGAAACCCTAGCCTTCTTGCCCCAAAAGATCTTTAGAGAATTATGGAGTGTTTTAGAATAGTTTCTAAGTGTTAATGAATATAATAATAGGGTAAATAACATCCTAAGTATATTAGAAGTCATGGGTCCTAATTAGGGTAAGTAAGAAAATGTCCAGAATACCCCTACTTAAATCCCTCAAAAACCCATTACAGGGATACGACTGACCCATATGAGTCGTACCCACCCACTATGATTGGTACCCACCACTCATCTCCAAGACTCAACCCTTGGATCAAATACTATCCATTAGATGACTCATCCAATCAAGTAGTAACTACAACATACGATCCGTATCCATAACCCGTATCCCTTCTAGAATGAAATACCAGGAGCATCAAACACTGCCCACCATATGAGTCCCTGATACAACTTGTACCAAGCCCTATGACTCATACCCCTAAGTTATACCCATTCCAGTAACCAAAACCATCCCACTAACTAACACTGGTCAGCATACGATAGGACCCTACCACTCGTACCCAAGCATACGGCTCGTACCCATGACTCGTATTAGGTTTGGAGAACAAAAATTCTAGGAATTTTTCTAAGGGTCAGAATCCAGGATGTTTCATGTGGTGAGTCCTCATCATTTCAAGGATAAATTATCCATAGTTACTTTCAATACTTCTTTTATTACTACTAGTCAGAGTTAGTTGGGGGGTTTGTCCCATTAACTCCCTATGTTTAAAGGCTTTCAGATAGTCAAACTTGATTTCAGTTTTAATCAAAAGTTTAGATATATTGAGTAATTGATTCCATATTATATCTTATTAGTTACCCCTATTTTAGCTGTTTCATATCATATTATGTTATTATTATCTTCAGTGCTCATAGAAAGTACATACCATGGGTTTGATTAGGGTCACTTGTGACTCTAAGCATCGTGTAATGACTACGAGGTAGTTTCAGGTCATGAAAAACTCGATATCAGAGCATAGGTTTTAAAGTGTCCTAGGGTATTTGAAATTCGCATTAAGTAGAGTCTTGTCCATGAGTGTGAAATACACCACACTTATAGGCGAGAGGCTACGAGATATTTTAGGAAAGTTTCCCTTCTTTCAATATTCATGTCATATGATAGAGAGTGGGATCTATTTAATTTTCTCTTCTAACTTATCCTTTATCCATTTACAAAAAATGCATCTTAGAAGGAATAACAGAAGAAGGAACGGGGACTCGTCTGCACCGCCACCTGTTCAGGAAAACCCTCTAAATGAACATGACTCACATGCCAAATTTAGGGCTGCTTTCATAGTTTTGACCCAAAATATGGATACCCAGAAGAAACAACAGGCTATTGGCCTAGCCAACCTAGTAGTGAATACGATAACAACCAAAATATGAGATTTCACTCGGATAAATCCTTCAATATTCTCTGAATCCAAGTTTGAGGAGGACTCATAGGAGTTTTTGGATTATGTGCAGAAAGTTACTAACATAATAGGTATCCTCTCTAGTGAAACTGATGACTTAGATACTTACCAATTGCAAGGGGGAGCTCTGTAATACCCCGTACTTCTACCTAGCTTAAATTCATCCCAAAGATGTCAAAGACTTATTTTAAAGATGAATACACTTTTATACATGTGGTATTTTCAAGATTTTCACTTCTTATCATTTGGGAAATTGAATAAGCTTTCCATCTATATGAAATTCACCCAAATCTGACACCCGGGCGAAGACTTAGAGCCTTTTTAGTAAGGCAGTGTGCCACCTGAGCCATCAACGTGTCGCGAAGCAGGCCAAAGTGGCAATCATCAAAATCCAGTGATCCTCCGCGATTATGGCACATTGCACCATGGCTCAAATTCAGAATTATCCTTTTCCAGTGTCTCAACGCAATGTCTCCGTGGCCCGCCAAACTTCCAAGTCGCAAACAAAGTGGCAATGCGATAGCCCCGCGTCGTGCCACTATGTAGATTCCCAATTATCCAATTCCAGTGACTTGGGGCGATAGTGGCACGTTGTGCCGATGATAAAAATCGGGAAATTTTCACAAAACTTAAAATACGCATCGAAGGGTTAAAAGGGTCAATTTCCCACTCTTATTTAAACCCAATAACATGTGATTCAACCATTTTTCATCCAAAACATAGTGTTTCTCTCAAGTTTCTTGCAAGAACAAGCTAGGGTTTTCAATTGGGGATTTAAATCCAAGTCTTAAATTCAAGAATATCTCCGTTAATCTTCATAGAATCAAGAACTAAGGTATGCACAATGTTGATTCATGGACTTCTTTCATCCATAAAGCTCAAGAATCCTATTTTAAACTATATGTCATGATGTTCTTGTTTTGAATTGATTATGTTCATGTTATTGTTGTTGTATGATTGCCAAGATTGCATCTTTATCATGTTTTTATAAAACCATGTTAGTATAGGGTTGAACTTCATGCAATTGAGTTAAATTGTAGAACCATGTTGTATTAAATTGATAATCATACCTATGCCCTAAGTGTGGATGCAAGGTGTTTGATAATATACCCCAATGAATGAATGATGATCAAGTACTTAGTTTCCATGTGTCAAGATCACGTCATGCCTCTTAACTTATGCTATACCTATTTGATTAAGATGATTCCCATGCTAAACCTATGCATTGTGATTGATTAATGGTATATTCATAAGATTAGAAGCATGAAATTACTCCATGTTTACACGCATTACTATCTATGTACAACTTTATGATGATCATGTGCTTCATGAAATTCCCAACTATGAAATTATGAATTGTTGATATTGATCATGTGATCAAAAGTGTCAAGCCTTATCAGTTTTATTCTATCAAGTACTAGGGGTACTTGTACCCGACAATTTAGCTGTGTACCTAGAGCCATGTCGTGTTTTCACGATACTCTCAGTCAAGCCATGATTAGTAGAGTTCAGTCAGTCTCATGACTCAGGAAAACTTAGTAAATTAAGTATCAATCTAGTCCTACTCAGTAATCTCAGTGACCTTAGTGGTCTCAGTAACATCAGTACTCAGTAATCTCGAGAACCTCAGTATTTATAGAAATCTCAGTAACTTCAGTACTCTCCGTCAGTCCTCAGATCTCAGTAGCATGTCATCAGTCAATGGAACTCAGTGAACTCAGTTTAGCTCCGCTAAACAATACCATTAGTATCAGTTTAGTTTAGTTAATAAGTTTAGTGTCTATTCTGTTAGGAGTAGGATTCAGTACAGAGTGAACCCAAGGATGGGGACTCACCTATTATTCAGTGGAGGGTGTGATCCTTAGAAACAATCCTTGTGTTCTAGAACTATGTAGACAGGGTAGGTTGAGATGAACCCTACGCATTTAGGGATTTATACATCTTATTTGAGTTTTCTACTAAGAGGAGTTGACAGAAGAGCTCCCTGTCAGAAAGGATATATTCATAACTTTTCTTTACCTGTGGCATGGTACTAACAACCTTCCAGCTAGGGTTATAGGTTGGACCCCACCAGTTTAGTTTTGAGGCATGTCGGTTAGATGATTACTTCCCACAATTTCCATTATAGAATTAGGACTGTCAGATATAGTCATTTAGTCTCAGTAATAGAACTCAGATAGTTCTTTAGATTTTAGGACTATCAAATACAGTCAACTCAGAATAGTGTGGAACCCAACTAGTTCCATTAGTATCAGGACTATCAGATATAATCACTCATGTTATCAGTATTCAGACTCAGTAATCATGTTATCACGAACTCAGTTAATAGAATATTAATTATACAAAACCCATGTTATCAGTATTCAATTTTAGGACTATCAGATACAGTCAATTAGACCAGTTCTTCATAATCAGAACTGTCAGAAATAGTCATTCCTTTATTAGTAAAATGACATTAGTTCCTCAGTATTCAGTAGACTCAAATATTCGCAAATCCACATTATCAAAATCCATGAGTCAGCATTATCATGATCTCAGTTATAGTTACGTATTCATGCATGTATTCTCACATTCATGTTATACAGTCAATTATTATTGTTCATGCATATGAACCCTTTCATTTAGCCTACCTCACTTGCATACCAGTACATTCAACGTACTGATGCATTTGTGCTATGGTGTTTTATACCATAGGTTTAGAAGCACGAGCTCCCGAGCATCCTTAGTAGATTAGACGTTCAGTAGCCAGACTTACAGTGAGTCCTCATCATTCGAGAATAACATGATTATTTTATTACTTTATTATTTCAATAGTTTGGAGTTAGTTGGGGACATGTCCCATCAACTCCATAATTTTCAGACAGTTTAGAGGCATTCAGACAACATTATGTGTTCAGACAGTTTATCTCAGTTTTGGGTATTGTCATACCCCACTACAGACATTGTTCTATATTCTGTATTAGTTTAGTTTTGAACCTTATGGCCTTACAACTTATATTTCACCTATTTATAATGTATTATTCAGTGCTCAATTATAGATATCAGTCATGGGTTAGCTTGTGGTCCTTCGAGGTCATGAACACCGTGTAGTATTCTGGGTACCAAATTTGGGGTGTTACAAACTTGGTATCAGAGCCTAAGGTTCAATAGTCTCCTAGGAAGTCTGAAAAACTGCATCTAGTAGAGTCTTGTGCATTTGTGTATTGTTCACCAAACTTATGTGCAGGAGGCTATGAGATATTTTAGGAACTATTTCCCTTCTTTCATATTTCAAATCGTGCTATAAAAATATTCTCTAAGAAATTCATGTAGGTTCTCATCATGATCCACTCATGTTAACTCCACCTTACTTTCAAGGTAACAAAGCCAGTGAAGCTCAAGGTCCTAGGGGTAAGGCTTTCTCAGACAGTCCCTGCAGACAGTTATGGGATTTCCCATAGGCTCAAAAGTATCCCATCAGTTCCGTTATGTTCCAAAGTTGTACAGATCTCATTCATGACCATAAGAACTCATTTGAGAACCCAAAATTAGATATGCCATCAGATCCCTTCTCAGAATCCTATGATAGTATATGAACTAGAGTTAGAGGCATGAACCCAGGACTTTAGCAGTAGTAGATTTGAGATAATGTTATCCAAATTGAGAAGATTATGTATTCAAAGGGATAGTTGTACCAAGGTAGACCAGTAGGCCTGAACAGTGCAAGTAAGAATTGAAGATTATTGATCTAAAATTAAGTATGAAGGTGTGGATGTGAATTAGGAGATGCAATATTAGTAGTATATGAAGAAACAAAATTAGATAATGTGTTTGGCAAGGCAAGCATGTGTCGAACAAAGTGTAAGTATGTGATGATGATTGCAGTTCAGTTCAGATTTTAGTAAAGTATTTACAGACTTATGATGATGGCTTAAAGCCAAGAGGGAGATGATAGATCAAGTGACCAATTTATGCTCTCATATTCCAGTAGTAGTGCCAGTACGTATAGAAAAGTAGTAAGGGAAGATGATTCCCGACCCATCCTTATCTCAGTGTAAAGTTTGGTACTTCAGTCAGCATGATGCCTACGTATGCATCACATCTCAGTTCTATGAACACAGCTTATATTCACACGCTTTCCATAAAATCATGTACGATTCCAGTTTCCCAGCATAAAGAGTTCAGTTCTATTCCCTTCAGTAATACAAATCATGTCCCACGAATGCAAAAAACTCCAAACTCTGGTCATGCATCTCATGACTCATGTACACATATCTTGCTTTACAGTATAATCAACTTCCACGGCTCATGCTATGCCTCTACTGATCAGTTAAATTAAGACTATGTTATGCATATCCTCAGTTTAGACCTCTTGGTGAGTCCATGATATTTATATTCAATTCCTTAAGGTTCAGTCAAGTGTCAAGTTCAGTTAGTGTCCATTCATGCTTCAGGTCCTCCTGATTTAACCCTTCAGTTAGCTCTTTTTGTGAAAATAGTGTAGTGATAGGCAGTTGCTTAAAGGGGAGAGAGTAAATGTTACATGTTTAGAGAAGATTGCTGAATATTTGTTTTACATGAGGGTGTAGTTATGAATATAGGCTTGAATGTCATGTTAGTGTGTAAGTAAATGGCTAGCAAGAGGTTGTATTTAGAAGTTGGAAAAGTACAGAGTGTGAGTGTGCATTTAGATCTTTGACTTATGTTAACCCCCGTCGTGTAACTATCAAAATTCAGTTTCCATCTTAGTTACAGTTTCAGTATTCAGTACTCATTAATCAGTGTTCAGTCTCAGAATTCAGTACCTCAATACCAGTCTAAACCTTAGTTATCAGAAACTAGTATTCAGTTCCAGCTACAGTCTTAGTTATAGTTACAGTCTTGATTACCGTCTTATCTATAATCTCAGTCCTAGTCCTAGTTTAGTAATCAGGTTGGTAACTCAGTTCAGTTTCGAGTTTACTCGACCATAGCATACAATTATCAGCTACTCAGTTGTCATCCTTCCAGTACCTCAGTTTACAAGACTGGTCTAGAAGCATATTTTACTCTTGGTGTTGCATTCTCAAATAATACAACTACCCTCAGTTCATGCTCAGTATCTTATGTCAACCAGTCAGTCCTTATCTCCTATGTATAACGCTCTGCAGTTGTAGTCCAGTTATTCAAGACTAAGTACTATTCAGTCTTACACGCCCAGTATTCAACTATTAGCTATCCAGTTAATCAAATAAATTAGTATATTTATCCATTCGTGCTCAACACCATGTGAACCTGTAAGACCCCACGAAATTCTCTCGTAGAATGAACCTTAGGGTGTGTCAAGTGAGGCGTGATTCCGGCCCTAAAATATTGAGAAGTGACTTCCTAAGTTAGTATCGTGTTAACCATATGGAATTTCTCTATTTTTGACTTTTTATCACATGGGAAATTTGATAAGCTTTCGTCGATATAAGATTCACCCAAATCCAATACTCGGGTAAGAAGTTATGGCTAATTTATGTCCTAGTCGTGAAACAACATCATTTTAGTGCTTGGCACATCGCGGAGAGTGTCTATTTGACAATTGTCAATTTCTAGTGGAACTCCACAATAGTGGTGCATCACGGAGGACCCCAATTTCCCAATAGTCAATTTCTAGTGGCCTGGCGTGATTGTGACACGTCGCGCTGAAGTTCCAGGTCCCAAATAGTGGGGCAACATGATGGCTCCGCATCGCGGTGACTACCAATTTCCTATTTGTCAATTTCCAGTGATCCACCGCGATAGTGGCGCGTCGCGATGGCCCATGATATTGGGTTACCAGTTCAATTTTTTTCCAGCTTCATTCAGAAGTTAAAAAAGGCACTTTGGAATTTTTTCAAGCCTCTTAAACTGTGCAAACACCAAATCAAAGTCATTTACAAGCATTCTATGAAGTTTTTTTCAAGTTTTTTCTCAACAAAAACCCTGAGCATCCAAAACATCTTCCAAGAATCTCAAGAGTACACCATAGATTTTCTAAATTGGGTAGATATTCAAGGTTCCTAAGTCAACGACTTCAAGAACCATCATTCAAGAGTACGAATAGAGTTCCAAAAGCGAGAGTTCATCCAAAACTTCTAATTAAAGGTATGTAAGGTTTTGAACAAGGGTAATCCTTTCACCCTTGTGCCCAAAAGCTTATTTAAACTACAATTCTCTGTAATTTATGAGATTTTACATGAAATTGAATTGGGGTTTTTCACCCATTGTTATTGGTTGCAAGCTTTTGATGTTTCCCTTGAATTGAGAGTCTAATGTCATGATTTTTACATATTTTCTTGAGAAAAAGTAGCTGGGTCTATACCCCATGATTTTAATCCTTGAGAAGTTAATAGTTGAAATGTTTGAAATATTGAAGTATATGAGTATGTTCAGATTTTGAAATAAATTGCTGAAATTTCCAGATTTCTATATGAGTTATTAATCTATATGCTATCTATTATGCTTTTGATGAGTTTTAACTTGAGATTGAATTATGGGTTATTAAGCCCTACTTGAGACTTGAGATTTATGAACTCTTGTGCTATAAGAACCCATGATTTGAATATTCTGAGATTGTTAAGAAATGTTTTGACCTAATGGTCATTGAGTTTTGAAATCCACTCTACTACATGAGATTACAGATTTGATTATTGGGTTCTTAGTAAAACATGATATTATTCTAAACTAGATTTTCATGAGATGAGCTAGATAAACTAAAGGGAGTAGTATTTAGCATCAAGCGGGTAAGTTACTAAGGTTTCTTACCCTAAAACTATGTGCCACCGTAGGTTAGGCTTGAGGCCGAGTTGATATTGGGCCTGAGGCTGAGTTTGTTTAGTGATCACTGGACCTAGGTAATACTCCCTGGCAAGAGTATGATGCCACCCCCCCAACGTGAGGTCTCCTCCTTAGGAGGACAAAATGTTGGACTCCATGTAGCTCGCATAGTTTATGTCAGTTAAGAGAAACTCCCTAAACTAAAGTATTTTCCATTGAGATTAGATATTTTATTTTAAAAATAAAATACTTTCCCTTGATAGAGTTAGTTGCGGACCTGTCCCAACGGCTCTCTAGTTCATGGATTAGTAGAGGCTTTGTCAGACTAGTTATCAGATTGTGGTTGTGTTGATGTTTCCAGTATTGTGGTCGTTTGGACAGAGCATTTTCTCCGTATTTCCTTTCATATGATATGACAATGCTAATGTTTGAACTATTCAATCTTGAAATTAGTGTTATTAGTAGAAATGGGCTCAAAGGGCTAGCTTGGGGCTACTTGTAGCCTTAAGCACCGTGTGACGTCCCAGGAGGCAATTTTGGGTTGTTACAAACTTTCTATTAAAGCCTAAGGTTTTTAAGGAGTCCTAGGCAGTCTGACAAGCCACGTTGAGTAGAATCTTAACCTTTGGTGAGCAACGCGCCACATCAATGAGTAAGAGGATACAAGACATTTTAGGAAAAGTTGTTTCTTTCTTTTAGATTCCATCGTTTTTGTAGTTGTCCCTCTCATCTAACAATTTGTGCTCTCCTATTTCAGAAAATACCTCTCCGAAGAGCGATTTGCCGCAGAAACGATGATGAGCAACCTCCACCTGTTGATCCTTTGAATGAGACTGGTTCTCATGTCGAGTTTCGGGCGGATTTTTAGGTGTTAGCCCAAGCAGTCACCGCTAATGTTTAGGCCAATACCTAGGCCATAATTTCTAATCAGTAGGGAGGTGATGTAGCCTCAGCTAGAATCCGTAATTTATGCAGATAAATCTTCCAGAGTTTTGTGGGTCTAAGGCAGATGAGGACCCACAGTTGTACCTTGATAAGGTGAGAAAGATCACACAGGAGAAGCATGTTTCCAAGGAATAAAGTGTTGAGTTGATGTCTTACAGGTTAAAGGACATAGCTTATGACTGGGTTGTATCATGGAGGAAGGGTCGAGGTAAGGATGTTGCTCCTATGAATTAGCAGGAGTTCCAAGATGTATTCTTGGACAAGTTCTTTCAGCTTAAGATGAGGGAAGCAAAGATTGAGGAGTTTATGAACTTGAGGTAGGGATCCATGACTGTTAAGGAGTACTGCTTGAAGTTCAACTAGTTGGCTAAGTATGCTCCTGCTTTGATTTCTGACACCCAATCTAGTATCAGCAAGTTCGTGATAGGTGTTTCTGGTTTGGTGCTGAAAGACTGTAGGACTGTGATGCTCCATAGGGATATGGATTTGGATAGGTTGAGATGTATGCCCAGTAGATAGAGATGGATAAGATAAGGAGTGAGATCGAGTGAGGGGTAACAAGAGGTCTAGATCTGATCTGAGAAGCATGAATTTAGCCAGCCTATGTTCTATGAAAGGAACCACCCTCAGTTTTAGAGGCGTCCATCTATGCCAGTGCCTTTATCGGCTAGTGCTCCCATGGCTATAAATAGGTAGGAGAAAAAGGGCAGATCTTTTATGTCGAAGTCACAGAACAATGTTGGTAATAGGACTTATTATCCTTCTTATGCTAAGTGTGGTAGGGGTCATCTCGGTGAGTGTTTCGTATATCTGAGGGGTTGTTTTGGTTGTGGCAAGCCGGTTCACAGATTTACAGATTGTCCTCATACTAGACAGGGGAACAAAGATGCCCGACCTTAGGCACAGGCTACTAGTGCACCAGCTTCTGTACCCTATCCCACCCCTGCTCAGGGTGCTTCATCCAGCACTGCTAGCGGCCAACGCTAGAACAGATTCTATACCTTACCATCCCGTTAGGAGCAGGAGGCCACTCCCGATGTTGTTACCGGTATGCTCTGTGTCTTTTGCCTTGATGTTAATATGTTGTTGGACCTCGGGTCAAGTCTCTCTTATGTAACCCCACTTGTATCTATGAATTTCAAAATGAGTCCCAAAAAGATTCCTAAGCCTTTTCTAGTTTCTACACCCGTCAGGGAGTCAGTTGTTGCTAAAAATATGTATAGAGATTGTCCTATTACTATTGTTTATACAGTCATACTTGCTGATTTGATAGAGTTAGACATGGTGGATTTTGACTTTATTATTGGTATGGATTGGCTTCATTCTTGTTATGCGTCTAAAGACTGTCGTACCCATGTGGTCAAGTTTCAGTTTCCTAATGAATCTGCTTTTGAGTGGTCCAGGAGTTCGGTATCGCCCAAGAGTCATTTCATCTCCTATCTCAAAGCCAGAAAGCTAATATCCAATGGTTTCATCAATCACTTAGTTAGAGTCAAAAACACTAAGTCCTAGTCTCCAACTATTTAGTCAGTCGATATTGTTAATGAGTTTCCAGATGTTTTTCCAAAAGATCTCCCAGGGGTACCTCCCAATAGAGAGATAGAATTTGGGATTGAACTTCTTCCCAATACTCGACCTATTTCTATTCTGCCATACCATTTGGGACCTGCTAAGCTTAAGGAGTTGAAAGAGAAACTCAAAGATATTTTAGACAAAGGTTTTATAAGGCCCAGTATTTCTTCTTGGGGAGAACCTATCTTATTCGTGAGAAAGAAAGACGGTTCTTTGCGTATGTGCATTGACTATCGTCAGCTTAACAAGGTCACAATAAAAAATAAGTATCCTCTTCTGAGAATTGATGACCTGTTTGATTAGTTGCAAGGTGCAAGTTATTTCTCCAAGATAGACCTTAGATTCGGCTATCATCAACTTATAGTGAGGGAATGTAATATTCCAAAGACAGTCTTTCGATACTGCTATGGTCACTTTGAGTTTTTAATCATGTCCTTTGAGCTAACCAATTCCCCAGCAGCCTTCATGGACCTCATGAATAGAGTGCTTAAGACATATCTTGATATGTTTGTCATTGTCTTTGTTGATGATATCCTTATGTACTCCTATAAAGAGAATGACCATGCGAATCATCTTAGAATTAACTTGCAAACCCTCAGAGATCACCAGTTATTCATCAAATTCAGTAAGTGTGAACTTTTTCTAAGGTCTGTAGCCTTTCTAGGTCATATCTTTTCAGCTGAAGGTATTAAAGTTGATCTCCAAAAGACAGAAACTGTGAAAAATTGGCCTAGACTATCTGTCCATATGACATTAGGAGTTTTTTCGATCTAGCTGGCTACTACCGCCGTTTTGTTGAGGGTTTCTCTTTTATTGCCTCTCCCATGATTCGGTTAACCCAAAAGAAAGTTATGTTCTAGTAGTCGAATTCCTGTGAGAAGAGTTTTCAGGAGTTGAAGACTCGACTTACTTCAGCCCCTGTGTTGACATTACCTAATGGGACAGATGGTTTTGTGGTGTATTATGATGACTCTACAATTGGTTTGGGTTGTATGTTGATGCAACGAGTAATGTTATAGCCTACGTCTCTAGACAGTTAAAGCCGCATAAGAAGAATTACCCAACCCATGATCTTGAGTTAGCTGTTGTGGTCTTTTTATTGAAAATCTGGAGACACTATCTTTATGGTGGTTATGTTGATGTGTTTACTGATCATAAGATCCTGCAGTATGTGTTTACTCAGAGGGAGTTGAATCTTAGGAAGAGGAGGTGGTTGGAATTTTTAAAAGACTATGATATGAGAGTGTTGTATCACCCGGGAAAGGCCAACGTAGTGATGGATGCCCTTAGCAGATTGTCTATGGGTAGTATTTCCCATGTAGAGGAAGGTAAGAAAGAGTTAGCTCGTGATGTGCATTATTTGGATAGATTGGGTGTTAGGTTACTTGATTCAGCTGAGGGAAGTACTTTGATGCAAAGTAATTCTGAATCCTCTTTAGCTACGAAAGTGAAAGAGAAGCAAGATAGAGATCCTGGTTTGGTCAGACTGAAGGAGGCAGTTAAGGACCAAAAGGTAGAGGTTTTATCTCAAGGGGGATATGGCGTGTTGAGATTGTTGGGTAGATTGTGAGTTCCATTTGTTGATGATCTGCGGCAGAGGATTATAGATAAAGCGTATGGTATGCTATATTCTATTCATCCCGGCACTACAAAGATGTACCGCGACTTACGGGAAATCTATTGGTGGAATGGTTTGAAGAATGATATAGCCGAATTTGTAGCAAAGTGTGCAACGTGCCAACTGGTTAAGGTAGAGCACCAAATACCTAGTGGTGTGATGCAAGAGTTTGGTATACCCACTTGGAAGTGGGAGGTGGTGAATATGGACTTCGTGACCGGGTTGCCTTTTTCGCATCATCATCATGATTCTATTTGGGTTGTTGTAGATAGGCTGACTAAGTCCGTGTATTTCTTGCTCGTGCTCATATCTTATTCAGTTGAGGATTATGCTAGATTGTATATCTGGGAGTTAGTTAGGCTGTATGGAGTTCCCACATCCATCATTTCAGATAAGGGCAGTCAATTTACTTCTCAGTTTTGGAGGGTGTTTCAACAGGGTCTTGGTACCCAAGTTCTTTTGAGTTTTTATTTTCATCCGTAGACAGATGGTCAGGCTGAGAGGACCATTCAGACCCTGGAAGATATGTTGAGGGCATGTTCTTTTGATTTCAAAGGTAGTTGGGATGAGCATTTGCCATTGATAGAGTTTGCCTATAACAATAGTTACCATACTAGCATCGGGATGGCACCATTTGAGGCCTTGTATGGTAGGAGATGTAGGTCACCAATAGGGTGGTTTGAAGAGGGTAAAGGTACCGTAATTGGGCCTGATGTAGTGTTTGAAGCTATGGAGAAAGTTAAGTTTATTAAAGAGAGGTTGAAGACCGCTCAGAGTCGCCAAAAGTCATATGCTGATGTAATGAGAAGAGATTTTGAGTTTGAGGTGTTTGATTTGGTGTACTTGAAGATTTCACCCATGAAAGGGGTGAAAAGGGGAAGCTTAGTCCCCATTATATTTTCCCGTATAGAGTCTTGAGCCGTGTTGGTAAGGTGGCCTATGAGGTTGAGTTGCTCGCAGAGTTGTCAGCTGTTCATCCTGTTTTTAATGTATCCATGCTTAAAAAGCATATTGGTGATTCCATTCTAGTGGATCCCTCAGAGAGTGCTGATATTCAGAACAGTCTTTCCTTCGATGAGATTTTTGTTGAGATCCTAGATTTTTAGATCCGTAGACTAAGTAACAAAGAAGTTCCCTTGGTCAAAGTTTTATGGCGGAACCAGTCTGTTGAGGGTGCTACTTGGGAGGCAGAAGCAGACATGCGAGCCAAGTACCCGCACCTCTTCTCCACGAGTTCAGATCAAACCAAAGGTATTATTCTTCTTTAACTTAGCCCTTCGAATCTAAAGTGCATCTATTTATCTATTCTTGCATGAGTTCTTGCAATTTCTGAGGTATTCAAGAGTTTAGAGAGATTCACATGGGAAATTTGATAATCTTTCCGTCGATATAAGATTCGCCCAAATCCGATACCCGGGTAAGAAGTTATGGCTAACTTAAGTCCTAGTTGTAAAACAACATCATTTTGGTGCTTGGCACGTCGCGAAGAGGGTCTATTTGACAATTGTCAATTTTTAGTGGAACTCTATGAAAGTGGCGTATCGCGGAGGACCCTAATTTCCAGTGTCCTGGTGCGATTGTGACGCGTCGTGCTGAAGTTTCAGGTTCCAACTAGTGGGACAACGCGATGGCTCCGCATCGCGGTGACTACCAATTTCCCATTTGTTAATTTCTAGTGAGCCACCGCGATAGTGGGGCATTACGGTGGCCCATGAAATTGGGTTACCAGCTCAATTTTTTTCCAGCTTCATTCAGAAGTTAAAAAGGGCACTTTGGACTTTTTCCAAGCCTCTTAAACCGTGCAAACATCAAATCAAAGTAATTTACAAGCATTCTATGAAGTTTTTCGCAATTTTTCTCTCAACAAAAACCCTAAGCATCCAAAACCTCTTCCAAGAATCTCAAGAATCCACCATAGATTCTCTAAATTGAGTAGAGATTCAAGGTTCCTAAGTCAACGACTTCATGAACCCTCATTCAAGAGTACGAATAGAGTTCCAAAAGCGAGAGTTCATCCAAAGCTTCTAATTCAAGGTATGTAAGGTTTTGAACAAGGGTAATCCTTTCACCCTTGTGCCCAAAAGCTTATTTAAACTACAATTCTCTGCAATATATGAGATTTTACATGAAATTGAATTGGCTTTTTTCACCCATTAGAAATTGAATTGGGGTTTTTCACCCATTGTTATTAGTTGCAAGCTTTTGAAGTTTCCCTTGAATTGAGAGTCTAATGACATGATTTTTACATATTTTCTTGAGAAATTACAGTTGGGTCTATACGCCATGATTTTAATCCTTGAGAATTTAATAGTAAAAATGTTTAAAATATTGAAGTATATGAGTATGTTCAGATTTTGAAATAAATTGCTGAAATTTCCAGATTTCTACATGAGTTATGAAACTATATGCTATCTATTATGCTTTTGATAAGTTTTAACTTGAGATTGAATTATGGGTTATTAAGCCCTACTTGAGACTTGAGATTTTATGAACTCTTGTGCTATAAGAACCCATGATTTGAGTATTCTGAGATTGTTAAGAAATGTTTTGACCTAATGGTCATAGAGTTTTAAAATCCAGTCTACTACATGAGATTACATATTTGATTATTGGTTTCTTATTGAACCATAAGATTATTCTAAAGTGGATTTTCATGAGATGAGCTAGATAAACTAAAGGGAGTAGTATTTAGCACCAAGCGGGTAAGTTACTATGGTTTCTTACCCTAAATCTACGTGCCGCCGTAGGTTAGGCCTGAGGCCGAGTTTATGATTATCATTGGGCCTAAGGCCAAGTTGATATTGTCTCGAGGATGATTTTGCTTAGTGATCACTGGACCTAGGTTACACTCCCTGACAAGAGTATGATGCCTCCCCCCAACGTGAGGTCTCTTCCTTAGAAGGACAAAACATTGGACTCCATGTAGCTCGCATGGTTTATGTCGGTTAAGAGAAACTCCCTAAACTAAAGTATTTTCCATCGAGATAAGATATTTTTCTTTAAAACTAAAATACTTTCCCTTGATATGAGTATTTTTTCCTAAAGCTTGAAATGAGATATTTTCCTAACGTGAATGAAATGCCTTCAAGAATGTTCCAAAGTTCTATGATTTCAAATTCCAAGTATTTGAGTTCAAAAGAGTTATGATTTCTTGAGCATTGAAGAAGTTTTACCCTCTATGAGACATATGCATGAGTTGAAAGTATTGCTTAAAGTTTCCTTTAGCCTTGAGTAATGAGAATAAGAGAGGAGTACAAATTTCAACGATGAAAGTATAATGATTCACAAGATTGTGTTACATGTTCCATTTTACATGATTCATGAGCTTCACATTTTATACTTATTTAAGCCAAATGAGTCATTACTTACAACATGCATGATTTGATTAAAGAGTATTGATGTTGTTTTATATAAATGTATGCACCCATATATACACAGTACATTCCCAAGTACTGATCCACATATACGTCTATTGCTACATTGTCTTATAATGTAGGTTCAGGTGCGCAGTCCCAACCTCGTCAGTGATTTTTGAGTACCTCTATCTACATTCCTTCAGTGGTGAGTCCTCATGGTTCGAGGACCTATATTAAGATATTTCCATATTTTGAGAGACTATGTTGTTATTTCCAGTTCATTTCGAGTTAGTTGGGGACCTGTCCCAACAACCCTCTAGTTCATGGATTAGTAGAGGCTTTGTCAAACTAGTTATCAGATTGTGGTTGTGTTGAGGTTTTCAGTATTATGGTCGTTTGGACCGAGCATTTTCTCTGTATTTCCTTTCATATGATATGACTATGCTAGTGTTTGAATTATTCAATCTTGAAATGAGTGTTATTAGTAGAAGCAGGCTCAAAGGGTTAGCTTGGGGTTACTTGTAGCCTTAAGCACCGTGTGACATTCTGGGAGGAAATTTTGGGTCGTTACAAACTTGCTATCAAAGCTTAATGTTTTTAAGGAGGTCTAGGGAGTTTGGCAATCCGCGTTGAGTAGAGTCTTGACCATCAGTGTGTAGTGCGCCACATCTACAAGCAAGAGGCTACAAGACGTTTTAGGAAAAGTTGTTTCTTTCTTTTAGATTCCATCATGCATGCAGTTGTCCCTCTCATCTAATAATTCGTGCTCTCCTATTTCAAAAAATGCCTCTCCGAAGAGCGAAAGCTTGCAGGAGCGATGATGAGCAACCCCCACCTGTGGATTTTTTGAATGAGACTGGTTCTCATGCCGAGTTTTGGGCGGCCTTTCAAGCATTAGCCCAAGCAGTCACCACTAATGTTCAAGCCAATAACCAGGACACAGTTACTAATCAGCAGGGAGGTGATGTAGCCGCATCTAGAATCCATAATTTTATATGGATGAATCTGCCAGAGTTTAATGGGTCTAAGGAAGATGAGGACCTACAGTTGTACCTTGATGAGGTGAGAAAGATCATGCAGGTGATGCATGTTTTAGATAAAAAAAGTGTTGAGTTGGTGTGTTACAGGTTGAAGGACATAGCTTATGGATGGGTTGTATCATTGAGCAAGGGTCGAGGTGAGGATGTTACTCCTATAAATTGGCAGGAGTTCCAAGATGCATTCTTGGACAAGTTCTTTCAGCTTGAGATGAGGGAAGCAAAGATTGAGGAGTTTATGAACTTGAGGAAGGGCTCCATGACTGTTAAGGAGTACTGCTTGAAGTTCAACTAGTTGGCCAAGTATGCTCCTGATTTGATTTCTGACACCCGATCTAGTATGAGCAAGTGCGTGACAGGTGTTTCTGGTTTGGTACTGAAAGACTGTAGGATTGCGATATTGTATAGGGATATGGATTTGGATAGGTTGATGACGCATACCTAGTAGATAGAGGCAGATATGATTAGGGAGAGAGATTGAGTAAGGGGTAACAAGAGAGCTAGATCTGAGTAGCATGAGTTTAGCTAGCCTAGGTTCTATGGAGGGAACCTCCCTAAGTTTTAGAGGTGTTCGTCTATGCTAGTGCCTTCATTAGATAGTGCTCTTGCGCCTATAAGTAGGCAGAAGAAAGGGGGCCGATCTTTTATGTCTAGGTCGCAGAACAGTGTTGGTAACAGGCCTCTTTATCCTTCTTATGCTAAGTGTGGTAGGGACCATCCTGGTGAGTGTTTCGTAGATCTGAGGGGTTGTTTTGGTTATGGAAAGTAGGGCCACTTATTTAGAGATTGTCCTCATGCTAGCCAGGGGAACAAAGATGCCCGACCTCAGGCATAAGCTACTAGTTCACTAGCTCCTGTAACCCATCCCGCCCCTGCTCAGGGCGCTTCATCCAGCACTGCTAGCGGCCAGCGCCAGAACAGATTCTATAACTAACCATCCCATTAGGAGCAGGAGGCCTCTCCTGATGTTGTTACCGGTATGCTCTGTGTCTTTTGCCTAGATGTTTATATGTTGTTGGACCCTGGGTCAAGTCTCTCTTATGTGACCCCACTTATAGCTATGAATTTCAAAATAAGTCCTGAAAAGATTCCTAAGCCTTTCCTGGTTTCTACACCCATCGGGGATTCAGTTGTTGCTAAATAAGTGTATAGAGATTGTCCTATTACTGTTCTTCATAGAGTCATACTTGCTGATTTGATTGAGTTAAACATGGTGGATTTTGACCTTATTCTGGGTATGGATTAGCAACATTCTTGTTATGCGTCTATAGACTGTCGTACCCGTGTGGTCAAGTTTCTGTTTCCTGATGAACCAACTTTTGAGTGGTCTGGGAGTTCGGTAACTCCCAAGAGTCATTTTATTTCCTATCTCAAAGCCAGAAAGCTAATATCCAATGGTTTCATCTATCACTTAGTTAGAGTCAAAGATACTAAGTTCGAGGCTCCAACTATTCAGTCAGTCGATATTGTTAATGAGTTTCCAGATATTTTTTCGAAAGATCTCCCAGGTGTACCTCCCAATAGAGAGATAGAATTTGGGATTGACCTTCTTCCCGATACTCGACCTATTTCTATTCTGCTATGACGTATGGCACCTGCTAAGCTTAAGGAGTTGAAAGTGCAACTCAAAGATATTTTAGACAAAGGTTTTATAAAGCCCAGTATTTCTTCTTAGGGCGCACCTGTTTTATTCGTGCGAAAGAAAGACGGTTCTTTGCGTATGTGCATTGACTATCGTCAGCTTAACAAGGTCACAGTAAAAAATAAGTATCCTCTTTCGAGAATTAATGACCTGTTTGATCTGTTGCAAGGTGCAAGTTATTTCTCCAAGATAAACCTTAGATCCAGCTTCATCAACTTAAAGTGAGGGAATGTGATATTCCAAAGACAGCCTTCCAAACCCGCTATGGTCACTTTGAGTTTTTAATCATGTCCTTTTTGCTAACTAATTCCCCAGCATCCTTCATGGACCTCATGAATAGAGTTTTTAAGACATATCTTGATATGTCAAGGTCACAGTAAAAAATAAGTATCCTCTTCCGAGAATTGATGACCTGTTTGATTAGTTACAAGGTGCAAGTTTTTTCTCCAAGATAGACCTTAGATTCGGCTATCATCAACTTATAGTGAGGGAATGTAATATTCCAAAGACAACCTTTCGATCCCTCTATGGTCACTTTGAGTTTTTAATCATGTCCTTTGAGCTAACCAATTCCCCAACAGCCTTCATGGACCTCATGAATAGAGTGTTTAAGACATATCTTGATATGTTTGTCATTGTCTTCATTGATGATATCCTTATGTACTCCTATAAAGAGAATGACCATGCGAATCATCTTAGAATTAACTTACAAACCCTCAGAGAGCACCAGTTATTCACCAAATTCAGTAAGTGTGAACTTTTTCTAAGGTCTGTAGCCTTTCTAGGTCATATCTTTTCAGCTGAAGGTATTAGAGTTGATCTCCAAAAGACAGAAGCTGTGAAAAATTGGCCTAGACCTATCTCCCCATATGACATTAGGAGTTTCTTTAGTATAGCTGGCTACTACCACTATTTTGTTGAGGGTTTCTCTCCTATTGCATCTCCCATGACCCGGTTGACCCAAAAGAAAGTTAAGTTCTAGTAGTCGATTTCCTTTGAGAAGAGTTTTCAGGAGTTGAAGACTCGACTTACTTCAGCCCCTATGTTGACTTTTCCTGATGGTACAGATGGTTTTATGGTGTATTGTGATGCCTCTAGAATTGGTTTGGGTTGTGTGTTGATGCAACGAGTAAGGTTATAGCCTAGCCTCTAGATAGTTAAAGCCGCATAAGAAGAATTACCCAACCTATGATCTTGAGTTAGCTACTGTGGTATTTTCTTGGAAAATCTGGAGACACTATCTTTATGGTGTTCATGTTGATGTGTTTACTGATCACAAGAGCCTGTAGTATGTGTTTACTCAGAGGGAGTTGAATCTTAGGAAGTGGAGGTGGTTGGAGTTGTTAAAAGACTATGATATAAGTGTGTTGTATCACCCGGGCAAGGCCAATGTAGTAGCGGATTCCCTTAGCAAATTGTCTATGGGTAGTATTGCCTATGTAGAGAAAGGTAAGAAAGAGTTAGCTCGTGATGTGCATTATTTGTCTAGATTGGATGTTTGGTTGCTTGATTCAGTTGAGGGAAGTACTTTGGTGCAAACTAGTTCCGAATCCTCTTTAGTTACGAAAGTGAATGAGAGGCAAGATAGAGATCCTGGTTTGGTCAGACTGAAGAAGGCAGTTAAGGACCAAAAGGTAGAGGTTTTCTCCCAAGGGAAGGATGGCGTGTTGAGATTGAAGGGTAGATTATGTGTTCCATGTGTTGATGATCTGAGGCAGAGGATTATGGATGAAGCGCATGGCGCGCGGTATTCCTGTCATCCCGGCACTACCAAGATATACCACGACTTGCGGGAAATTTATTGGTGGAATGGTATGAAGAAGGATATAGCCAAATTTGAAGCAAAGTATGCAATGTACCAACAGGTTATGGTAGAGCACCAAAGACCTGGTGGTGTGATGCAAGAGTTTGGTGTACCTACTTGGAATTGGGAGGTGGTGAATATGGACTTCGTGACCAGGTTGCCTCTTTTGCATCGTCCTCATGATTCTATTTGGGTTATTGTAGACAGGATGACTAAGTCCGTGCATTTCTGGCCCGTGCTCACATCTTATTCAGCTGAGGATTATGCTAGATTGTATATCTGGGAGTTAGTCAGGCTGCATAGAGTTCCCTCATCCATCATTTCAGATAGGGGCACTCAATTTACTTCTCAATTTTGGAGGGCGTTTCAGCTGGGTCTTGGTACCCAAGTTCTTTTAAGTTTCAGTTTTCATCCGTAGACAGATGGTCAGGCTGAGAGAACCATTCAGACCCTGGAAGATATGTTGAGGGCCTGTGCTCTTGATTTCAAAGGTAGTTGGGATGAGCATTTGCCATTGATAGAGTTTGCCTATAACAATAGTTACCATGCTAGCATCGGGATGGCACCATTTGAGGCCTTGTATGGTAGGAGATGTAGGTCACCCATAGGGTGGTTTGAAGTGGGTAAAGCTACCGCAATTGGGCCTGATGCAGTATTTGAAGCTATGGAGAAAGTTAAGTTGATTAGAGAGAGGTTGAAGACCACTCAGAGTTTCCAAAAGTCATTGCCAATGTAAGGAGAAGAGATCTTGAGTTTGAGGTGGGTGATTTGGTGTACTTGAAGATTTTACCCATGAAAGGGGTGAAGAGGTTTAGTAAAAAGGGGAAGCTTAGTCCCCGTTATGTTGGCTCGTATAGAGTCTTGAGCCGTGTTGGTAAGGTGGCCTATGAGGTTGAGTTTCCCATAGAGTTGTCAGCTATTCATCATGTTTTTCCTATCTCCATGCTTAAAAAGTATATTGCTGATTCCATTGTAGTGGATCCCTCAGAGAGTGCTGATATTCAGAACAGTCTTTCCTTTGATGAGATTCTTGTTGAGATCCTAGATTTTCAGATCCGTAGACTAAGGAACAAAGAAGATCCCTTGGTCAAAGTTTTATGGCGGAACCAGTCTGTTGAGGGTGATACTTGGGAGGCAGAAGAAGACATGCGAGCCAAGTACCCGCACCTCATCTCCGCTAGTTCAGATCAAACCAAAGGTATTATTCTTCCTTAACTTAGCCCTTTGAATCTAAAGTGCATCTATGTATCTATTCTTGCATGAGTTCTTGCAATTTCTGAGGTATTCTAGAGTTTAAAGAGTTCAGTTATGTGTACTCTATTTTTCCTGTGTTCCTAGTCCAACCAGCGATATTCAAGGACGAATATTTCCAAAGGGAAGATATTGTAAGACCCCACAAAATTCTCTCATAGAATAAACCTTAGTGCATATCAAGTGAGGCTTGATTCCGACCCTAAAAGATTGAGAAGTGACTTCCTAAGTGAGTATTGTGTTAACCATATGGAATTTCCCCAATTTCGAATTTTTATCACATGGGAAATTTGATAAGCTTTTCGTCGATATAAGATTCGCCCAAATCCGATACCCGAGTAAGAAGTTATGGCTAAATAAATCTTAGTTGTAAAACAACATCATTTTGGTGCTTGGCGCATCGCGGAGAGGGTCTATTTGATAATTTTCAATTTCCAGTGGAACTCCGCGATAGTGGCACGTCGTGGAGGACCCCAATTTCTCAATAGTCAATTTCCAATGGCCTGACGCAATTGTGACGCATTGAGCTGAAGTTCCAGGTCCCAACTAGTGGGACAACGTGATGGCCCCGTGTCGTGGTGACTACCAGTTTCCCAATTGTCAATTTCCAGTGAGCCACCGCGATAGTGGCGTATCACTGTGGCCCAAGAAATCGGGTTCCCAGTTCAATTTTTTTCCAGCTTCGTTCAGAAGTTAGAAAGGGCACTTTGGACTTTTTCCAAACTTCTTAAACCGTGCAAACACCAAAACAAATTCATTTACAAGCATTCTATGAAGTTTTTCTCAAGTTTTCTCTCAACAAAAACCCTAAGCATCCAAAACCTCTTCCAAGAATCTCAAAAATCCACCATTGATTTTCTAAATTGAGTCAAGATTCAAGGTTCCCAAGTCAAATGCTTCAAGAACCCTCATTCAAGAGTAAGAATAGAGTTCCAAAAGCGAGAGTTCATCCAAAGCTTCTAATTCAAGGTATGTGGGGTTTTGAACAAGGGTAATCCTTTCACCCTTGTTCCCAAAAGCTTATTTAAACTACAATTCTCTGCAATTTATGAGATTTTACATGAAATTTAATTGGGGGTTTTCACCCATTGTTATTGGTTGCAATCTTTTGATGTTTCCCTTGAATTGAGTGTCTAATGATATGATTTTTACATGTTTTCTTGAGAAATTGCAGCTAGATCTATACCCCATGATTTTAATCCTTGAGAAGCTAATAGTTGAAATGTTTGAGATATTGAAGTATATGAGTATGTTTAGATTTTGAAATAAATTGCTGAAATTTCCAGATTTCTACATGAGTTATGAATCTATATGCTATCTATTATGCTTTTGATGAGTTTTAACTTGAGATTGAATTATAGGTTATTAAGCCCTACTTTACACTTGAGATTTTATGAACTCTTGTGCTATAAACACTCATGATTTGAGTATTCTGAGATTGTTGAGAAATGTTTTGACCTAATGGTCATTGAGTTTTGAAATCCACTCTACTACATGAGATTACAAATTTGATTATTGGGTTCTTATTGAACCATGAGATTATTCTAAAGTGGATTTTCATAAGATGAGCTAGATAAACTAAAGGGAGTAGTATTTAGCACTGAGCGGGTAAGTTACTATGGTTTCTTACCCCTAAACTATGTGCCACCGTAGGTTAAGCCTGAGGCCAAGTTGATGATTATCATTGGGCCTAAGGCCGAGTTTATATTGGCCTGAGGCTGAGTTTGTTTAGTGATCACTGGACCTGGGTTATACTCCCTGACAAGAGTATGACGCCTCCCCCCAACGTGAGGTCTCTTCCTTAGAAGGACAAAATGTTGGACTCTATGTAGCTCGCATGGTTTATGTCGGTTAAGAGAAACTCCCTAAACTAAAGTATTTTCCATCGAGATAAGATATTTTCCTTTAAAACTAAAATACTTTCCCTTGATATGAGTATTTTTCCCTAAAGCTTGAAATGAGATATTTTCCTTATGTGAATGAAATGCCTTCAAGTATGTTCCAAAGTTATATGATTTCGAATTCCAAGTATTTGAGTTCAAAAGAGTTATGAGTTCTTGAGCATTTAAGAAGTTTTACTCTACATGAGACATATGCATGAGTTGAAAGTATTGCTTAAAGTTTCCTTTAGCCTTGAGTAATGAGAATAAGAGAAGAGTACAAATTTCAAAGTTAAAAGTATAATGACTCATGAGATTGTGTTACGTGTTCCATTTTACATGATTCATAAGCTTCGACATTTTATACTTATTCAAGCCATGTGAGTCATTACTTATTACATGCATGATTTGATTAAAGAGTATTGACGTTATTTTATATAAATGCATGCACCCCCACATACTCAGTACATTCCCAAGTGCTGATCCATATATACGTCTATGTGCTACATTATCTTATAATGTAGCTTCAGGTGCTCATTCCCAACCTCGTCAGTGATTTCTGAGTACCTCTATCTGCATTCCTTCAGTGGTGAGTCCTCATGGTTTGAGGACCTATATTCAGATATTTCCATTTTTTGAGAGACTATGTTGTTATTTCCAGTTCATTTCGAGTCAGTTGGGGACCTGTCCCAATGGCTCTCTAGTTCATGGATTAGTAGAGGCTTTGTCAGACTTGTTATCAGATTATGGTTGTGTTGAGGTTTCCATTATTGTGGTCGCTTGGACCGAGCATTTTCTTTGTATTTCCTTTTATATGATATGACTATGCTAGTGTTTGAATTATTCAATCTTGAAATGAGTGTTATTAGTAGAAACAGGCTCAAAGGGTTAGCTTGGGGCTACTTATAGCCTTAAGCATCGTGTGACATCCTGGGAGGCAATTTTGGGTTGTTACCGAACCTTTTAAGTAGTCTCAGTTGTAGTGAATAAGGTTTGGTTACTTTATCTTAGATGATGTTTCATAGGCCTTCCCTCCTAATACAAAAACCCCAGCCATATAACGCTCTCCCATTATGATGTCCTACTAAGACCAGGCTAAGATTCGCTTTCTCTCTACAGTCATTAGAACTCTATAGAAAGAGTATCATAGAAATGATCCGATCGAGTATAAGTTTTTAGCATGAGTTAGTCCACAAAGCCAGTACTTCATTTTAGTAGTCAGAACGGACAAGTTCAGATAGTATGGTTTCCCTATCTTTCCACCTAATTACACTATTCATAATCTCATGAATATGATCATTCTATGATGGACCAACTAGGTAGTTGCGTGTTCAACTTAGTTCATGTATCATCCTTAGTTTCATATCCCAAATATTCCGTAATGATTCAGTTCGTTGGTGCCCTGTGCATCATCCCAATTTTCCTCAGTATCGCAGGCAAGTCAGTTTTCTTCTAGGTACCTAGTGACCCAAGGGGGAGATACATTATAATTCCCCGAAACTTTCATGACATAAACATGCCGCTCTCTTCTCGTAACAAATCCAGTTTGGAGTAGTGGATACCCATAGGTTGACCCTCTAGCTCCAATCTCGGTCGTATGCCTAGTATTTAAGGTACTTAGTTCAGATCACGATATTCAGATCATGTATCACATTCCAGACCCAGTTACATTCTCATGTTTTCGTTCATGCATATTTAGTAATTAATCTTAGACTCAACCCAAGGTAATAGCTTTTCTTAAGCTTATCCAATTTTATGTTCAGGTTATAGTTACAAATGTGGTATTCAGTTCCATGCTCAGTTTTTATTTCAAAATTGGTATCGTTACCCTTACATGTTCAGTCGCATGTTCATGAGTCAGTTCAGTTATGTATTCACGCATCAGATATGTGTGATCAGCTTATCAGTACTCTCAGTCATGCATTCATGTATCAGCTCAGTCATAAAATCATGCATCAGATATGCATGCTTAGTATGAATCTCAGTAATGTCAGTCAGGTAGTCATGTTTTGGCTGTTCATGTTCAGTATGTACTTCAGCTTATCATTTCTCCCATCTCAATCAGTCTCATTCGAGGACAAATGTTCCCTAGGGGGAGATATTATAATACCCCGTACTTCTACCTAGCTTAAATTCATCCCAAAGATGTCAAAGACTTGTTTTAAAGATGAATCCACTTTTATACATGTGGTATTTTCAATATTTTCACTTTTTATCATATGAAAAATTGAATAAGATTTCCATCGATATCAAATTTGGCCAAATTCGACACCCGGGGGAAGAATTAGAGCGCTTTTAGTAAGACAGTATGCCACCTGAGCCATCAACGCATCGCGAAGCAGGCCAAAATGGCAATCGTCAAAAACCAGTGAGCCCCCGCGATTATGGCGCGTTGCGCCAGGGCTCAAATTCAGTATTTTCCTTTTTCTAGTGTCTCAGCGCGATGTTTCCGCATCGCGCCAAACTTCCAGGTCGCAAACAAAGTGGCAACATGATAGCCCCGCATCACGCCACCATGCAGATTCCCAATTGTCCAATTCCATTGACTTAGCGCAATAGTGGCGCGTCGCACTAACGATGAAAATCTGAAAATTTTCACAAAAACTAAAATACGCGTCCAAGGGTTAAAAGGGTCAAATTACCACCCCTATTTAAACCCAATAACACGTGATTCAGCCATTTTCCATCCAAACCATAGTGTTTCTCTCAATTTTTTGTCAAGAACAAGCTAGGATTTTCAATTGAGGATTCAAATCCAAGACTCAAATTCAAGAATCTCTCCGTCAATCTTCATAGAATCAAGAACTAAGGTATGCACATTGTTGATTCATGGACTCCTTTCGTCCATGAAGCTCAAGAATCCTATTTTAAACTATATGTCATGATGTTCTTATTTTGAATTAATTATGTTCATGTTGTTATTGTTGTATGATTGCCAAGATTGCATCTTTATCATGCTTTTATGAAACCATGTTAGTATAGGGTTGAAATTCATGCAATTGAGTTAAATTGTGGAACCATGTTGTATTAAATTGATAATCATACCTATGCCCTAAGTGTGCATTCAAGGTGTTTGATAATATGCCCCAATGAATGAATGATGATCAAGTACTTAGTTTCCAAGTGTCAAGATCATGTCATGCCTCTTAAGTTATGCTGTACCTATTTGATTAAGATGATTCCCATGCTAAACCTATGCATTGTGATTGCTTGATGGGATTTTCATAAGATTAGAAGCATGAAATTATGCCATGTTTATACGCATTACTATCCATGTACAACATTATGATGATCATGTGCTTCATGAAATCCCCAACTATGAAATTATGAATTGTTGATATTGGTCATGTGATCAAAAGTATCAAGCTTGGACAGTTTTATTCTATCGAGTCCTGGGGGTACTTATACCCGAGAATTTAGCTGTGTGCCTAGGGGAATGTCATGTTTTTACGATACTCTCAGTCAAGCCATGATCAGTAGAATTTAGTCAGTCTCATGACTCAGGAAAACTCAGTAAATTCAGTATCAGTCTTTTCCTACTCAGTAATCTCAGTGACCTTAGGGGTCTCAGTAACATCAGTGCTCAGTAATCTCGGTAACCTCAGTATTCCCAGAAATCTCAGTAACTTTAGTACTCTCCGTCAGTCCTCAGATCTCAGTAGCATTTTTTCAGTCAATGGAACTCAGTAAACTCAGTTTAACTCCGCTAAATAATACCATTAGTATCAGTTCAGTTCAGTTAATCAGTTCAGTGTCTATCCAGTTGGGATTAGGATTCAACACCGAGTGAACCCAAGGATGGGGACTCACCTGTTATTCAGTGAAGGGTGTGATCCTTAGAAACATTCCTTGTGTTCCAGAACTATGTAGCCAGTGTAGGTTGAGATGCACCCTACGTGTTTAGGTATTTATACATCTAATTTGAGTTTCCTACTATGAGGGCTTGACAGAAGAGCTCCATGTCAGAAAGGGTATACTCACAACTTGTCTTTACCTATGGCACGGTACTGATACCCTTCCAGCTGGGGTTACAGGTTAGACCCCACCAGTTCAGTTTTGGGGCATGTCGGTTAGATGATTACTTCCCACAATTTCAGTTACAGAATTAGGACTGTCAGATACAGTCATTCAGTCTCAGTAATAGAACTCAGATAGTTCTTTAGATTTCAGGACTGTCAGATATAGTTAACTCAGAATAGTGCAGAACTCAGCTAGTTCCATCAGTATCAGGACTGTCAGATACAGTCACTCATGTTCTCAGTATTCAGACTCAGTAATCACGTTATCACAGACTCAATTAATAGTATATTAATTATACGAAACCCATGTTATTAGTATTCAGTTTTAGGACTGTCAGATACAGTCAATCAGACCAGTTCTTCATAATCAAAACTGTCAGAAATAGTCATTCATTTATTAGTAATATGACATTAGTTCCTCAGTATTCAGTAGACTTAGTCATTCAGTATCCCAGTATCAGTACTCAGAATTAGCAAATCCACGTTATCAGAATCCATGAGTCAGCGTTATCATGATCTCAGTTATAGTTACGTATTCATGAATGTATTCTCACGTTTATGTTATACAGTAGTCAATTATTATTGTTCATGCATATGAACCCTTGCATTTATCCTACCTCACTTGCATACCAGTACATTTAACGTATTGACGCATTTGCTCTATGGTGTTTTATACCATAGGTTTAGAAGCATGAGCTCCCGAGCATCCTTAGTAGATTAGACGTTCAACAGCCAGACTTACAGTGAGTCCTAATCATTCGAGGATAACAAGATTATTTTATTACTTTATTATTTCAATAGTTTGGAGTTAGTTGGGGACATATCCCATCAATTCCACAGTTTTTAGATAGTTTAGAGCCTTTCAGACTACAACATGTGTTCAGACAGTTTATCTCAGTTTTGGGTATTGTCATACCCCACTACAAACATTGTTTTTTATTTAGTATTAGTTTAGTTTTGAACCTTATGGACTTATAGCTTATATTCCGTACATTTACAATGTATTATTCAGTGCTCAGTTCCAGATATGAGTCATGGGTTAGCTTGTGGTCCTTCAGGGTCATAAGCACCATGTAGCATTTTGGGTACCATATTTGGGGCGTTACAAGCTCATACTTGGGTTAAGCAGTAGAAGGAGAATAGAGGTACCGATGCAGGGCCTGTAGAGTAGGATGAGTTTACTATTTTTTTCTCTGATAGGTTCTTCTCACTTGAATTGAGGGAAGCCAAGGTGCAGGGGTTTATAAATCTAAAGCTGGGTAACATGAGTGTGAAGGATTATTCACTCAAATTCACCCAGCTAGCGAGGTATGCTCCAACTATGGTAGCTGATTCCAGGTCCTGAATGAGTAAGTTTGTGTTTGGAGTATCTGAGGATATGGTCAAAGAGTGCCAAACAACTATGTTAATTAAGGAGATCGACCTCTCTAGACTGATGGTTCATGCTCAGCAGATTGAGGAAAATAAACTCAAAGAAAAGAAAAGAGAAAATAAGAGGGCCAGAACTGGTAGCTTTAACTTCTCACAACAAAGGTCTGATGGAGGGAATCGTTCTCAATTCTGCCAAAAATCTTCAGCCCCAGCCCTGTATTCTGCTAGTGCCCAGCGCCTAAATTTTGGATCGATACTCGTGATAGAGCTCCAGGCTCTAAGTCTTATAATACTATGAATAGTGGCTGGATAAATCCAGTCTGCAAGAGGTGTGGTAAGAACCATAAGGGTGAGTGTATGGCCGGTAGCGATGCGTGTTTGGGTGTGGCAAGACAAGCTAAATGATAAGGAATTTCCTAATGGGTATGCGGAAGGGAAAAAATAATCTTCATTAGGGCCAGACCAATTTTTTTAGCAGCACTAACAGGTCGTCCTGCTCAGCAGGGTGCCACTTCTAGTGCAACCAAATTGACTTTATGCCCTTCAGACTCGACAAAATCGAGAAGGTTTTCCTAATGTGGTTAATGGTATATTACAAGTCTTCCACCTTCATCTTTATTATGGCTGTCAACCAGGAAAGTCCGGTCCAAACCAGTACCGGCCCATTAATATTAACTAATCTTTGGGTCAGTCCGATCTCAATCCTTAATAGGCTGGTCCGTATCGGGCCCAACAGTACAAAATGGCCAAACGGCCCATGACCGGCCCAGCTACCATTTTACCAGTTTTAACAGGTCTAGATCGGTTCAACCCAACCCAATTTGAGTAATGGGTCGGTTACCGATCAGTGATGTTTAAAAAAAGATTTAAATTAAATAATTTTCATGGTTTTTTCTATATATACTATATATACACACATGTATACTATTAAATTCGTTAAATAATAAACGTATAACATATGTACATGACATATTATATTATTTTAGTAATCATACATGTACTATATTCAATTTCCATTTTTAAAAATATACACACTTATGTAAATTCATCATATATGAGTTTAAATACTACGTGAAATAATATACATGCAAGTTATATATGTTATATATTATAGTACATTAGAAAAATACATACAAATATATATACAATTAGTGTAAAATACTTTTAGAAACAATATACGTTCAATATATACTACTTAAAATGCCACTTGAAAGTTGAAACATTATACATACAACATATATACATTACATAAATACTACTTTAGAAAATATATACACATGTATACATTTAATAAATACAACTTTAGTCTATAGAATATATATATATATATATATATATATATATATATATACATATATACACAATATATACTACTTAAAATACTACTTGATACATTATATACACAACATGTATACATTACATATTATAGTAATTTAGAAAATATACACACATATATACATATAATGTATACTACTTAGTAGCCGTTTGGACTTGAAAAGTTTTTACTTTTTTTCGGAAAATTATTTCACTTTAGTGAAAAAAGTAAAAACTGTAAGTGTTTGGTCATAAAAATATCAAATACAATTTCGGAATTGTATTTGAAAAAGTCAAAACAAGTTTTACTTGTTTTCACTTTTTTCACTCGTACTTCTCTCACAAAATTTCAAAAACAACTTTAATTTATATTCATGGTCAAACACAACTCCAACTCTAACTCGAACTTCAACTTCAACTCCAACTCCAACTCCAGAAAATTATAATTTTCATGGCCAAACGGGGCCTTAATATAATAATACTTGAAGTCATGAACATATATTCAAAAATTTACATTCACTACTTAAAAAATAAACTTATATAGTATTTTTATATGTCAATACTAGTTGTCTAAGTAATATTTACTAACATTATTTTTATTTTTTCATTATATGTATATCTGTTTATTGTGTTTATGACTGGGTGACGTTTGATAGTAATATATTAAAAGCATTTAATTCAAATTAGACATTCAATTTAAATGGAAAAAATATGTAAGGAGTGAATGAATATTGTATTTTACTGATTGCAATATGATCCAAATTTATAAGTTACATGATTGACAATTCTACAAATTTTGCAAAAAAATTTCCAACTCATTCATATTAATATTAACGGGAACTGCCATAGGAAAGTCAAAATCAATGGGGCTAAAGCCAAGCATTGGACCTAATTGTGCTGAGTTCTCCCTTGAAGTCATAATTTCTTCAAGGTTCTGTTCATCTGCCGGCTCCAACTCCATTCCTTGATTTCTTCATTCCGCTCTCCAATCTCTAAGGCAAACTAGAACATTCATAGCATTGCCTCTCAATGAGTGTCGGTTGTCTCCAAGATGCTGCTTTTCCTGACTAAAAGCGCTCTCTGATGCAACGGTTGACACTGGAACATTCAATATATCTCTAGCTAATCTTGAAAGCATAGGATATCATCTTTCATTATTCTTCCATCAATCCAGCATGTTGATTCTTGATCTACGATCCTCTATTGGCTATAGAACATAATACTTAAGCTCTTCTAGAGAAAGTGCTCCATGAGATGAAGGCGATACCCTATCCCAAACATTTAAATAAAAAAGTAATTAGGATAACTACTATGTGCCTGTCTTTTAGAAGATGAAGGCTCCCGAGAGCTTAGAGAGCGGGAGTTGGAGAGATATTTTCCGGTATGGCTTCATCAAGTAAATCGGCATAATTGTTATATAATGCTTCCATGTAATTGTTCGCATCACCCATAGCTATAAACAAAGAAGTTTCTTCTTCAGGTTTTATCTCTAAAGAAGTATAAATAATAGAAGTAAATTCGGACATAGTATTATATTTCATACATGGATTTATTATAGCACCAATTAAGTAAATTGGAGAAAGTGGATAAAAATATTTTTTAAATTTAGCAATCATTGCAGTAATAGCTTCTTTGTAACCTTCTTTATTCTTATATTCATTAAGCAAACAAGAAATGTTGGCTAAATAAGCTAAAATATTACAAATAGTAGGATAATAAGCACCCGAAAATTCAACCGTAGCTATATAATTTTTTTTCAAAAACTTAACAAGATCAGCAATTGCAGCCCAATCAGAATCATGTAGCATACACTTAGAAAAAGAACCAGAATATTGATTAAAAGTTATTGTAATAGAAACTTTATAAGTAAGACAAATTCATAAATAATTATAAGTAGCATTCCATCTAGTATCACATTCTTCAGAAAATAATATCGGTCTAAGTTCATTTTGTTCACATTTAGTTTTAAATTCTTTCATTCTAATTTTTGATGATTTCCTTGAATAAAGCCAACAACAAGCCTAATATTTTCAATATAAAGCTCAAAAAATTCAAGACTATCTCTTACGATTAAATTATATATATGACAAGCACACTTAACATGAAATATTTCGAGTAACGACGGAGAAAGTTCAACTTTTAACAAGTTAACAACAGTCTTATTGTTAGATGTATTATCAAAAGATATACATAAAACTTTTATTTCAATACCATAATATTTTCCAACTTTAGAAATAGACTCCGAAATAAATTTTCTGATGTGTCTATGAGCTTCATCATACAAAAATGCTAGAATACATTTTTGTATAACAAAATTACTATTTATCTAATGACATGTAATTGTTAAATAATCATTTTTATTAACAGCATGATGAAGATCAGAAGTTAGAGCAACTCTGCATGCAATATTTTTTAATAATAAATATATTATGCATGGAGTTTAAAAATATCGGACCGAAAAGTACTTCTACGAATACCTATAAACATATGATTACAAATTGTTTGAATATAATGAATAAAAGCATCCAAAGAAGCAAAAGAGAAAGGCATACAACCCACAACTATCATTTTGGCTATTTCTTTCTAGTCCTTCATTATATTATAATTCTTAGCTAATTGACCGATTGTAGGGTTCAATCTACTTTGAGTTGACCCATTAACAGTCTCACCACCTTGTGCCGCAACTAACTCTATTGAGTGTTTTTCTGGTAAATGTCGCATCAATGCACTCGTACCCCTTTTATTACCTCCATTTTTATGCTCATATACCAATTTACAAATTTTGTATTGGACCTTAGTTTCTCCTTCTATTTTCATAAGAAATTCCTATACAATACTAGTTCTTCTACGAGATCTTATAGGTGCTTGGGGAGGTTGGGGAGAAAGATTAACAGATTCAAATCTAACATTAGCATTATCGACTTTGGGTGTCTCACCAATATTATCATCATCTATATTTAAATCAATTGCGTCTACTTCATTCTTTTCTTCTATACCATAATTTTTTTGAGCTTTTAAATAATTCATATCGTGAGAACCTAAACCAATTTCATTCTCAAACGGTTGACTAATTGGTACCGAAAGAACACGTGTATGTATATAGTACTTGAAATACTTATACCGAAACTTCCACTAATTTATTTTTCACTACCACTACAACTTTCAGGACAAATTTTTTTAACACTTTTACTGATTTTTCTTAATTTATCCATATTAAAAATTAAACTAATAAATATTTAAAATACACAAAAATAATAAAAATAAATATTCAACAAATAATACACTAATTAAAAATTAAAAGTAAGAGATGAAACGACAATAAATATTTTTTAAAGTATCCGAAAGTTGAGACTTTAGAAAACTCCCAATCGATATTTTTAATTGCAAAATTGAAAAATAAAATTGAGCACTTTAGGAGATAATTAGAATAATTGAGAGAGATTGAGATTGTGAGTTATGTGAAAAATGATTTTTGAAATGGAGTATTTATAGGAAATTTTGGAATTAATTTTTTTTTAAATAAAAGGGCCAATTGGTCGTTGGAGAAGCCAACAACTATAATGCCGTTGGGATACCAATGGTCCAATTGGACCCTGGCCCACTGCCCATATGCAAGATTTTTAAAAAATTTAACAATAACCAAGTCGGGCCGGTCTGGGTCACCGGTGGGCTTGGTCTGGTCCACCGGGCTAACCATGCGGGACAACCTAGCCCAAGATCAAAAGACCAGGAATCAGATGACCCACCTGGCCGGTCCATATCAGGTCGATTTATCTTATTGGGCCGGGCTGGATCGATCGGACCCGGCCCCAGATGACAGGTTTAATGTTTATGCATTATTAGATCCCGGAGCCACACTATCCTTCATGAATATTTATATAGCTATAGACTTTGGCATCAGTCTAGAAAGTCTTGCCGAACCCTTTTTAGTGTCTACCCAATTTGGTAATTCTATCCTAGTCAAGCAGGTATACCTGCTCGGTCACAGTATCTCAAAAAGTTATGTCAGTTAATCTTGTATAATTAGAAATGACCGATTTTGATGTCATCCTTGGCATGAATTGGCTCCACTCTTGCTATGCCTCAATTGACTATAGAAATAAGATAGTTCAGTTTTAGTTCCCTAATGAGCCAGTCTTAGAATAGAGGGGTAGTACCTCAGTCTCGATAGGCCTATTTGTCTTGTTCCTCAAGGCGTGGAAAATAATTTCCAAGGGGTGTATCTATTATCTTGTCCGAGTCAAGGACTCGGGTTTAGAAATCTAGAGTCTCAATTCAGTTCCAGTAGTGAATGAGTTTCCAGAAGTATTTCTTGAAGATCTTCCCAGGGTTCCTCCCAAGAGGGAAATCAATTTCAGAATAGACCTCTTCCCAGATACCTAGCCTATTTTAATTCCACCTTACAGAATGGAGCCAGCTGAGCTTAAGGAATTGAAAGAACAGTTGAAAGATCTCTTAGATAAGTGTTTCTCAGTCTTAGTGTTTCCCCATGGGGTGCTCCAGTTCTCTTTATATGCAAAATGGACAGTTCTCTCATAATATGGAATGACTATCATCAGTTGAACAAAGTCAAAATAAATAATAAGTATCCTCTCCCCAGGATTGATAACTTGTTTGACCAAATTCAAGGTGAAAATTATTTCTCTAAGATTGACCTCAGATCCGATCATCATCAGCTCAGAGTTAGAGAATGTGACATTCCGAAGACAGTCTTTAGAACTCGGTATGGTCACCTTGAAGTTGTGGTTATGTCTTTTGGACTAAAGAATGATCTTGAAACTTTTATGGAATTGATGAATAGAGTGTTCAAGTGGTACCTGGACATGTTCTTCAGAGTCTTTACAGATGATATCCTCATTTATTCTCATAGTAAAGGTGATCATGCAAACCATTTGAGGATTATTTTGTAAACCCTTAAGGATCACTAGTTATTTGCCAAGTTTAGCAAGTGTGAATTCTAGTTAAAAATGGTAGCTTTTCTTGGTCATCATTTTCAGTGATGGCATTAGATTTGACCCTCAAAAGACCAAAGAAGTGAGAACCTAGCCAACCCATCTCTCCATAAGATATCAGGAGTTTTTTAGGCTTAGAAGGTTACTACAGAAGATTTATTGAGGGATTTTCATCTATTGCTTCTCTCATGTCCCGACTGACTCAGAAGAAAGTCAAGTTTTAGTGGTCAGATTCCTGCGAGAAGAGTTTTCAGGAGTTGAAGACTAGACTCACTTCTGCTCCAGTATTGACTCTGCAGAGGGTTTAGATGGGTTCGTAGTTTATTATGATGTTCTAGGGTTGGTCGTAGGTATGCATTAATGCAGCTAGATAAGGTCATAGCCTATGCCTCTACACATCTTAAACCTCATCAAAAGAATTACCCGACTTATGATCTCGAGTTGGTAGCGATTGTCTTTGCCTTAAAGTTTTAGAGAAATTACCTCTATGGTGTTTATGTTGACGTGTTCACTGATCATAAGATTTTACAATATGTTTTCATGTAGAAAGACCTAAATATACATCAGAGAAGGTAGCTTGAATTATTGAAAGACTATGATATGAGTGTTGTATCACCAGGGTAAGGCCAATTTTGTGGCCGAAGCCCTAAGTAGACTATCTATGTGAAGTTTTGCCTATGTTAAGGATGACAAGAAAGATTGAGTTTGTGAAGTTCATCAATTGGATAAATTGGGTATTCGATTGGTTGATTCAACCGAAGTTAGGAGTTGGGTTCAGAATGGTTTGAAATCTTACTTGGTATCCAAGGTAAAGGAAAAGCAAGATAGAGATCCTATTTTGGTTAAGTTGAAAGAGGCAATTTGGGATAAAAAATTTGAGGTTTTCTCCTAAGGGGGAGATAGTGTTCTTTGTTATTAGGGTAGGTTATGTTTTCCTAATGTGGATGGTTTAAGAAAACAAAAGTTAGCAAAAGCACATGGTTCGTGATATTCTAGTCACTAAGGATCCATTATGATGTATCACGATTTGTAGGAAGTCTATTAGTGTAAGGGTATGAAGAAGGATACTGCAGAATTCGTGGCTAAGTGTTCGAATTATCAGCAGATCTAGGTTGAGCACCAGAGACCTAGTGGTACGCTTCAGGATTTCTACATTCCTACTTGGAAGTGGGAAGTGTTAAATATGGACTTTGTTATCGAGTTGCCTCATACACATCATTAGCATGATTCTATTTGGGCTATTGTGGATAAAATAACCAAGTCAACCCATTTCTTACCAGTTCATACCTCATATTCAACCGAGGATTATGTTAGACTCTTTATCAGGGAGTTAGTGAGGATACACGGACTTCTGTAAACCATTATTTCAGATAAAAGTACTCAGTTTACCTTTTATTTTTGGAAGGCTTTTCAGAAGGTCCTTAGCACCCTAGTTTATCTAACTATAACTTTCACCCGCTGAGAGATGGTTTGATAGAGAGGAATATTTAGACCTTATAAAACATATTGAGGGGTTATGTTATCGATTTTAAGGATAGTTGGTATGATCACTTACCTTTGATTGAGTTTGTCTATAATAACAGTTATCCCTCCAGTATCCAGATGGCTCCATTTGAGGGTCTCTGTGGTAAGAGGTTTAGATCTCTGTTTGGTTAGTTTGAGGTAGGTGAGGCAGCTTTGATAGGGCCAAATTTAGTATTTTAGGCGATGTAAAAGGTTTATTTGATTTGAGAAAGATTGAAAATAGCCCAGAGTCGTCAGAAATCCTATGCAGATATGAGGAAGAGGGAGCTTAAGTTTGATGTTGGAGATTTTGTATAACACCTTGGGTTTTGACCCTTAGAAAATTTCCTAGAATTCTAGTCTCTAGACCCAATATGACTCATGGGTACGAGTCATATGATGGGGTACAAATGGTATGGTTCTATCGTATGTTGACCAGTGTTGGTTGGTGGGATGGATTTTGGTTACTAAAATGGATACGACTTACGGGTATGGGTCGTATTAGTGGGTATTCTGGACATTTCCCCACATATTCTAATAAGATCCCATAACTTCTAACCTACTTGGGAGGTTATTTACCTTATTATTTCATTCATTAACACTTAGAAACTCTTCTAAAACACTATAATTCTGTCAAAAGCTTTTGTGCAACGAAAGCTAGGGTTTCAACTAGAGGATTAATTTGGGGCTTGTCTTGGTGATCTCTTTCCATTATCATCTTGGTTTAAGGCATGTTCTCTTCCCTCATTGTTAATTCAATCTAGAAGCATAGTCTTTATGAATGTTTTCATGACTTCATTACTGTATGATTTTGGTTTTCACATATGATTTAGGAGTTTTGATATTAAATGGTTAGTTATGGTTTTTCATGGTTTTAATTATGCTTTTATATGCATTAATGGTGGTTTTGGATAATTATATTGCATGGGAATAGTTTAATGGTAATTGAAATTGGTTTTAGTTATATTATGTCCCCAATGTATTTGATAAAATTCCTATAATAATGTTTTCATTGCATTGAGTATTTTTAATGGAACTCTTGCTTGTTTTAAAATTTAGTAAAGGAATTATGCATGGTTTAAATGTCTTGGAAAGGTAAATGGATAAATGGTTATGCTTGTGGGGTATATAGAATCCCCCAAGTGGTTTAATAAGGTAAATAGAAGGGCACTTGGAAGTCCCCTAAAACCTATATATGGTTGGCTATGGATAAAACCTGCAAGTATGGTTGGTATGAAGATATCACCATTAAATGGACTTGGTTAATAAATGGTAAATGGATTGATTGGTTGCTTGATAATGGTTTTAATTAGGCAATAATGGCTAAATGTGTAGCAAAGCCGTGGAAGGTGGAGGTCCCGGGGGGGCCAAAACTGGAAACTCATATTTATCGATATGCGGTTGGTCTTAGTGACTGTGTGTATGATTACACTCTATATTTTAGGAGATTACTCTAGTCATCCTAGGTTTTCTTCCCTAGTCGTGCGGCTACATACACTGGGGAGCTGAACCCGTATAGCTCGTGGGTGGTTTAGGATGGCAAAGCTACACAACCCAGGTAAAGGTTTTAAATGCATGCTAAACCTAGTCCCCTTTCCTAGCATAGTTATATATATGTATGGATGTGTGCATATGGATGGTTTTACTTAGTTTTATAAATGGTGTTATTTTATCCTTATCCTGAGATCATGCTAGTTTTCACCCGCTAACCCATCTACTGGAGGTTATATACCCATGCTATGCAGGAACCGGTCGTTCTACTCTTTCTATATAGTGATTGACTTGAGGATCAACATTTTGATTGAAGTGGTGAGCTTCCATCCTTAAAGAAGGCTCCATTCATGTTATGGATATTTCTAGACTCTTTAATTTTATTTTGGATATTGGTTTTGGGCCATGGTTGGGGGCATGTACCAACCAGATTTTATTAATCTTTTGGTTAGAGGCTTTGTGGTACTACTATGGGTTGGAATGGGTGGGATCGATATTGGTGTTGGCTTTGGCATTGGAATAAAGTGGTGGGCTGGCATCATTGGACACAATTTCTCACTGTTCCATCATATTTTATTTTGGAATTACTTATATTATGTTTTGGAACTCATTTGGTTATGGCCTGGTTTATGACCTTTAGTAAGGTTTGGTATGGTTGGGCGATTGGTGTGGGATGGTTGGGCTCGATTAGGTCGGTCACAGTTGTGATTCTATCCCAGAGTCTTCATGTGAGCTATTACACTATCTTGTTATCAGCTCAAAATTAAGCCAACTTAGAGCAGGTGGCTGGAGGTTAGGTTGGGTAACGGGGGTGGTCTTCGGTCCCGGTTACACCTGGGATGCCCATTACGACAAGGCCCCCGGTCGGGTCATGTCAAGTTGGTATCAGAGCCTAGGTTTATGGTCAATTGGGAGTCCACAAAGATGTGTTGAGTAAAGTCTCTTTTAGGGGTGTGTAGCACGCCACACTCATAAGAAAGAGGCTACAAGGCATTTAGGAATGTCTCACTTTCTCGGTATTCCATTTTCAAGCTTGGAGTCTCAGCCCTAGAATATTCTTTAATCCTTGTTTGTTCATCTTTTAGATCATGCCTGGTAGATCTGGAACACAAGAAACTTCTTCAATCCCTTCTGGGGATAATGCTGAAGGGGTGCATCCTACTTCTAGAGTTCATCTTCGATCTCACAGTCCTATCCATAATAGTTCTGGAGTTCCACTGGTTGCTACTAGTCCTCCTTAAGGCGAGGTGACTAATGCAGAATTTTGTTAGTCTATTCATGTTATTGCTCAGATGGTCGCTACTCAGGCTGACCAGGGTGTGACTGGTGCATTGTTTGCTGAGGCCAAAAGGGTTGATCAATTTATAAAGATGTGTGCTCCCATTTTTCTGAAGTGAAGGTGGAGGAGGATCCACAGGGCTTCTTAGATGAAATAGAAAAGATATTTTGGGTGATGCAGGCTACCAATGTGGAGGGTGTAAACTTTACAGCTATCAGCTAAAAAATATTGAATATCAGTGGTATGAAAAGTGAGACAAGGATAAGGGTGATTAGGAAGAATCAGTTTTGTGGGATACTTTTTCTAAGGACTTCTTAGATCATTTCTTTCTCCAAGATTTGAACAAAGCAAAGATGAAGGAGTTTGTGAATCTCAAGCAGGGGAGGATGTTTGTCAAGGAATATGCTTGAAGTTTCATCAGTTGTCAAGGTATGCTCCTGATTTCGTGGCTGACATGCGGGCAAGAATGAGGAAGTTCGCTTCTAGGTTGAATTAGGATTTGATTTTGGAAAGAAAGACCGCCTTGCTATATAAAGATATGGACATATCTAGGTTAACTTTTCATAAACAGCAAGTGGAGGATAGAAAAAGAAAACAAAAGGAGTTTGGAGATAGACAGGGTAAGAGAAGCAGGTTTTCTGACCAAGGAGGTGCTTAGTCTCAGGGTGGTCAGGATGGTGGAAAATGATAGAAAAAGAAGTGGGGGAGTTCTGGTTCCTTCTCCTCTGCTAGTGCTCCTTACCAGATAGGCGACACACGTCATCAAGATGGTGATAATTTTTAGGCACAAGGTGCCCAATCTCAGACAAATGGAAGTTAATCGGTTTTTTCATGCCCTCCTTATCAGTTCTTTGGTCGTCCTCATTAGGGTTATTACGATGAAAGAAGAGACAAATACTTCAAGTGTGGCCAAGTAGGCCATCGACTCAGGGATTGTCGGGTTAATAAGGTTGCTACGGGGGCGAATAAGATTTATGTGGCTTCATCTTTTGCTCATACTCCTGGTGGTGTTGCACTACTTCTATTATTGCTCTTGTTTCTAGTGTTGGTCGGAAAAGGTTGTATGCTTTGGCATCCTGATAGGAATCTGAGGCAACACCTGATATCGTTACAGGTACGTTATATTTTTTCTCTCGAGGTGTATATTATTTGCTTGATCCGGGGTCCACTCTCTCCTATGTGACTCTTTATATGGCTGTATCTTTTGGTATTAATCTGGAAGTTATTTTGGATCCTTTTTTCATTTCTACCCCAGTAGGTGACTCGGTTATTGCTAAGAGAGTCTATAGGGGTGGTATGGTATTTTTTGGTAGCAAGCAGACCTTAGTGGATCTGTTTGAGTTGGGTATGGTGGATTTTGATGTCATTCTGGGTATGGATTTATTTCACTCTTACTATGCATCCTTGGATTGTTGGACCCATAGGGTTATTTTTAGGTTCCTTGGTGAGCCGGTTATAGAATGGGAGGGTAGTTCTTTAGCTCCTAGGGGGTGATTTATTTCTTATCTTAGAGCTTAGAGGTTAATCCTTAAAGGTTGTCTTTATCACATGGTTTGGGTTAAAGATTCTAACTTAAAAAGTCCTTCTTTCCAGTCAGTTCTAGTAGTTAATGAGTTTCTAGAGGTCTTTCCAGATGATCTTCCTGGTGTTCCTCCGGATAGGGAAATTTACTTTGGTATTGATCTAGTTCCGGACACTCATCCAATTTATATTCCTCTATATAGAATGGCTCCGGCTGAGTTGAGGGAACTCAAGGAGCAACTTAAGGATCTTCTCGATAAGGGGTTTATTCGTCCTAGTGTATCCCTGTAAGGTGCACCAGTGTTATTCGTGCGCAAGAAAGATGGTTTCTTTTGGATGTGCATTGACTATAGACAGTTGAAAAAGGTGATGGTCAAGAACAAGTATCCTCTTCCAAGGATAGATGATCTGTTTGACCGATTACAAGGTGCCAAGTTCTTCTCTAAGATAGATCTTCGGTCTGGGTACCATCAGCTAAAGATTAGGGAGGTGGATATCCCTAAGACGGCTTTTCATACTTAGTATGGGCACTTTGAGTTTTTGGTAATGTCATTTGGGTTGACTAATGCTCCGGCGATATTTATGGATCTTATGAACATGGTTTTTTATCAGTATTTAGATCTCTTTGTTATTGTGTTTATTGATGACATTCTGGTTTATTCAAAAAGTGAGGTGGATCATGCTAATCACCTCTGTGTGGTGTTGCAGCCCTTAAAGGAACAACAGTTGTATGTCAAGTTCTCTAAATGTGAGTTTTGATTGAACGCTGTAACTTTCTTAGGTCATATTATTTCTAGTGAGTGCATCATGTAGTGGATTCTCTTTACCATACAAAATTAGAACCAGTTAACTACATCTCTCATAGGTATAATAGAGAAACTTACGTAAACATATACAACTACTTCATTCAACCACTTTTGGATATGAAAATGTGGCTAGAATCAAAGAACATCTCTATTATGCCACCTTATATTAGAAAGATGCCAGGTAGGCCTAGAAAGAATAGAAAGAAAAAAAAAGGTACAACAAAAAAAACTAAAAAGTTTTCCAAGAGAGGGATTGAGATGTCATGCAACACTTTCCATAACAAGGGTCACAATAAAAGAAAATGTCTAAGAGGTACACCTGTTGCTGACACTAATAAAAATCCTGCATCAAGTTCATCAACTGGTAAAGGCCTAAGTTCAGGTCTAAGTGTAAGTTTAAGTTCTTCATCTGCTGCAGCACCTACTGTTGGAAAAGGTAGGGGTACAACTTGAAGAGGGAGGGGTAGACCAAAGAGTTTTACATAAAAGGTATTTTTCTAAATATGTGTGTTGGCAACTAGTTATGCATACCTTCTACTTTCCCTAATATCTTTCTTTCTTTTTTAGGGTGTTGGCACTAGCAAATCAAGAATAGTGAAAATGGGAGTACTTCATACATAAAGTGGATGCACAATTCTTAATGTAAGTTTACTACTTAAATTTCATTTACTATTTAAATTTTATTTACTACAATTTCTATAAATATTAACACTTCCATCAGTTGAGCAGTCTGGAATGCCTAGTGAGAGATTCAAAAGTGCTAAGTCTTCTGCAGCTGTGACTGAAAATATTGCATATGCACTAAAAACTGGTGTAAAATGGAGAATAAAAGAAGTTATGAACTCTAGTCGACTACAAGAAATGAGAGAAAAAACCAAATATAGACAAGGTTCAAGGCTACACACTTGAGTCAAGAAAGCTCTAATGTTCAATCTCTATAAGTTGTTGGTGTATCATGTTAGTTTGGTATAATGTTGGCAGTTCAACTGCATTTAAGATAATTTTTTGGTAGTTCAATGATGTTGGTAGATGTGACTGCTTTTAAAATAATTAATTAGTTATAATTTTGGCAGTTGTGTCTGCTTTTTAAGGTTATGATTTTGGCAGCTTTTACTGCATTTTATGAATGCAATATTTTTTACAGTTGTGATATTTTGTAAATGTATTTGGCAGCAAGATGTAAATCGGTTAATGATTAAGCAGCTGTGACTGTCCCTTTTATAGGTACTGAAATATGTGGTTGTGCTTATGTAGTTGTGACTGCATTTATTAATGTTCGGTTGGTTGTGCTTTAGTTTTGTGATGTTGTATACAAAATGTGCAGTTTATGTACCACAAAAATCCACAGTAATCAAGCTAAGTCAACCTTACCATTTCATTACGTAAAATTGTCAAGGTTCATTACAAAGCTAATAATTTCAACCCCTTACAACATAGCAAAAATAAGTCATTAACATTTTATGGCAACCTTCTTGGATCTCCTTTCAAGTGCATGAACTGAAATAGAACACTAACACCAAATATACATACACAAATGAGAGTAGTCCAAGTTGTTTCTCTCCTTTCTTGGACTTAGCCAACTTGATCTTCCATTTCTTCCCATTTGTCTTCATCATCTTCAAATCATACTGAAAATAATCCAGCTGAAGCTCTATTTTATTTATGTGTATTTCTCTCTCCACATATTTAGTTGTCCTAGTAGTCTTGTCATCGACTATTTTTTATTCACAAATTGCATATTTTGCAGAAGATTCAACTATTTTCTCAAGCTCTGCAATTCTTTCCAACAGTATAAGAATAACAAATTTGAATCTTGGATCAATATAATCATTCTTCCAAAGCCAAAAATCGCATAATCTAGCATTCTAAATTGAAAATAATTAAATTCGTATACACTATCCAAGATCAATGTTTGAATAAAAATTCACTTACACCATAGTAAGGAAAACTTCAATATCTCCTACCTGGATTTCTTGAGATCCATGAAGCCATCAAAAGCAAAAGATGTCCATGTTTGCATCGAACCTCTTCCAATCCATGATCTTTTTCTTACTTACAAAGTCTACTCAAACTTATCATAGCCATTAAAGTACCTTGATTAAGAAAAACAACGCAACTGCTCAATCACGAAAAAATTAATTCAAATTTAAAGAAACACTTGAGGGAAGAAACAATTTTCAAAATTTGAAGAAAAACATAAGAGAAAAGAACCTATGTTTTCTCACAATATAGTAAGAAATCAAATGATTAAAAAGATTTAGTTACCAATTCTTCAAATAAATGAGCTTGAATTTCAATTTTGGATGACCAATTTGGGAACCTCAAATTGACTTGAATGGAGATTTTTGGCAAATATATCCGTTGAATCTTCAATTTATTAAATTTCTAATGTTTTTGCCTTTTTATTTGTAAGTTTTAAAAGATCAGACGCGCTTCTTATGAGTGTAAGAAATGCATCTGGACATGGATATCGCGGGAATAAATAAATTCACTTTTATATAGTCTAAATGTGTAATAGGTCACATCAATAGTTTAAGTGTGTTTTCAACTTTTCGTGTATAATTTTGGGTGGAAACGATGACTTTTTTCTATTATTAATTAACTTCAACTTTAACTTAAAACTTTCCTTTTTCAAATTTCAAATAAATGTATGCCTAAACGCCTACTTATTGAACTAGTCAAATTTAATTATCAAAATTTTATTTATCTGCGGTTAAAACATAAATTCTTGTAGTAATACTGATAAAGCACCATGGGAGAAATAATAAATAAAATAATTAAATTTCTCACATGATAATTTAGTTTGATGAATTTATCTACTAAAATCACCTTTTAAAAAAAAATTGTAACAATAAAATTACATAACTATTTATTTGTTTCTTTAAAGAGAACACTCACCAAAAGCTTACCAAAAACCAAAACACTCACATAACTATTCATTTGCTTCTCTATACATGTTCTAGTTTTACTTGTGTCAACTATAACTACAAATCTTATTTGGTTGGTTAATCTTCCGCTCTTTGAATTATCTTTCAATGTTACTTTCAAGTAAGTGGTCATAATATTTCTAATAAAATAAATCGGTCAATTTTAATATCGCTATTATAAAGTTGTTGTCTTCTTATAATTTCAAGTAAAGAAGTACTATGAACTCAAGAGAGAGACTGAAATAGAAAAAGACAAGGTTCCACACATAAAAGACATACAGAAGGCATGAGACAGTTTCTTGAAGAGAGAATTCGATCCTATAGTTGTCTTTTTCGTTTGAAAAAATGCACAGTGGAAAGGGATGTTAGTCGACTCTAGGAAGTTGTAGCCCAAAAAAAGGACCAGTTTCTTGAAGAGCGAATTCGAACCTATAGTTTCTTGATGAGGATATCTCCCACCGTATTGGGGCAGGATGGATGAAGTGGAAGCTCGCCTCAGGAGTGTTATGCGATAAGAAGGTTCTGCCCAAGCTTAAAGGAAAATTCTATAGGGTGGCAGTCCGTCCGGCCATGCTGTATAAAGTGGAGTGTTGGCCAGTCAAGAACTCCCATATTCAAAAATTAAAGGGGCGGAAATGCAGATGTTGCATTAGATGTGTGGGATTATTAGGAGTGATAGGGTTAGAAATGAGAATATCCGGGAGAAGTTTGGAGTGGCTTCGGTGGAGGACAAGATGTAGGAAGGCCGGTTGAGATGGTTCGGTCACGAGATAAGGAGGGGCACAAATGCCTTAGTTCGTAGGTGTGAGAGACTAGCTTTGGATGGTTTCAGTGGGCAAAACGACTTCAACAGAAGTTCAAGAATAAATCAAGAACACTTATGAAGTTTCCAACACCTTCAACACAAGATCAAAAATGACCTTTTAAAGAAGTGTATTTTCAGTAGTTTAAAGAAAATTAGATAAAGCAGAAAAATTCAAGTCCTCCAAACTCACGGAGTGTCCTTAAGAAAATAATTCCTCTCAAGTATCCGAGGTTGCAGAATTTTCCTCCCAGGATAAAATGGCTTAACAATCCGACTGTAGTGGTACCTCAAACAATTGGATTCTCTTCGAACTCACTCAACAGTTAGGTGATTTCTAAATGTTCAATCCTATATATTAAACTATTTGGTCAAATCTGCCAAATTTAGGAAATCATTAAAAGACTTGACTCCATAAGTCTTATCCTTATTTACTAAAAATTGTCTACATCATGAGAATGAGTTGGGTAATTGACAATGTTGAACCTATCAGACACAACTTTGTTTGATCTCCTTGAACCTAAATCTTGAGATCTCCAGTCTGCTAGGTAGAGTTACCGTCATGCTGACTTGTCCTAGGTCATAAACCCATTCCCTTGGATGCCCTCCCAACTCCTTCTCTAGATAGGCCTTTTGTAAGTGGATCTGACACATTATCCTTTGACTTCACATAGTCAACAATGATAATTCCACTAGAGAGAAGTTCTCTAACGATATTATGTCTCCGTCTTATATGACGAAATTTACCATTGTAGATCATGCTCCCTGCCCTACCTATTGTCGCTTGGCTATCACAGTGTATACATACTGATGCCACTGGTTTGGGCTAATAAGGAATATCTTCCAAGAAATTTTGAAGCCATTCTGCTTCTTCGCCGGCTTTATCCAATGCGATAAACTCAAATTCCATTGTGGAGCGAGCAATACATATCTGTTTGGATGATTTTCAAGAGACCTCTCCTCCACCGATAGTAAACACATATCCACTCGTGGATTTTACTTCATTCGATTCAGTGTTCTAGTTTGCATCACTATATCCTTCAAGTACCGCAGGATATTTATTATAATGCAAAGCATAGTCTTGAGTGCATTTTAGATACCCTAAAACTCTTTTCATTGCCATCCAATGAGTTTTATTGGGATTACTCGTGTACCAACTCATCTTACTGATAGCACATGCTATGTCTGGTCGTGTACAATTCATTATATACATTAAACATCCCAACACTCTTGCGTACTCCAATTGTAAGTCACTTTCACCTTCATTCTTTTGAAGTCCGAAGCTCACATCCAATGGAGTCTTGGCAATACCAAATTCCAAATACTTGAATTTATCAAGTACCTTTTCAATGTAATGAGATTGTGACAATGCAAACCCCTATGGAGTTCTATGGATTCTTATTTCTAAGATCACATCCGTAACTCCAAGGTATTTCATATCAAACTTGATCTCGAGCATTCGTTTCATAGCATTTATGTCAGAAATGTCTCTACTAATGATCAACATACAAACAAACAATGACTTGGTGATTTGGAATGTCTTTAATGTAAACACATTTATCACATTCATTTATCTTGAACCCATTTGCCAACATGGTTTGGTCAAACTTCGTATGCCACTGTTTCGATGCTTATTTTAGTCCATAAAGTGACTTAACAAGTTTACACACCTTATTTTCTTTTTCTGGAACCACAAAACCCTCAAGCTGTTCCACGTAAATTTCTTTATCCAATTCTCTATTTAGGAATGTTGTTTTCACATCCATTTGATGGATTTCAAGACCATATACCGCCTCCAAGGCAATTAACATTCGAATTGACGTTATCCTCGTTACAAAAGAGTATGTATCAAAGTAATCAAAGTCTTCTTCTATTTGATGCCTTTTACTACAAGTCTTGCCTTGTATTTGTCAATAGTACCATCCATTTTTATTTTCCTTTTAAAGATCCATTTAGAACCTACAGGTTTATTTCCAGAGGAAGATCAACCTAATCTCACGTATGGTTGCTTAAGATTGAATTAATCTCACTATTGGATGCCTCTTTCCAAAAGTATGAGTCTGGAGACGTCATTGCTTCTTTAAATATTTGGGGCTTATTTTCTAAGAGAAATGTTACAAAATCTGATCCAAACGAAGTTGACGTTCTTTGACGTGTATTATATCTTGGATTCTCATCATTATGTACATTCTCACTTGGTTCATCCCGAGGTTGTTTAGACCCCCCACTAGACTGTTCATGTCTAGTTTTACACGGATAAATGTGTTAAAAAAATTCAGCATTATTTGATTCAATTACTGTATTTTCATTGATATCTGGATGTTCTGTATTTTCATTGATATCTGGATGTTCGGATTTATGAGGAAAAAAACAACATGTTTTACTACTTTTAGCATATCCTATGAACACGCAGTCCACCATCTTAGGTCCTATCTTTACTCTTTTAGGCATAGAAACTTGGACCTTCTCTAGACACCCCCACACTTTGAAATATTTCAAGTTGGGCTTTCTTTCTTTTCATTTTTCATATGGAATTGATTGTGTCTTACTATGGGAAACTCTATTGAGTATTCGATTAGATGTAAGGATAACTTCCCCTCATAAGTTTTGCAGTAAACCTAAACTTATAAGTAAGACATTCATCATTTTCTTTAAGGTTTGATTTTTTTTCGCAATTCCATTAGATTGAGGTGAATACGGGGCCGTAGTTTGATGGACAATTTCATTCTCTACACATATTTGTGCAAAGGTAGATTCATATTCTTCGCCCCTATCACTTCTAATAGTTTTGATCTTTTTTCTTTAACTAATTTTCTACTTCTGTTTTGTATTGCCTAAACGCATCTATTGCTCCATCCTTTCTATTTAGCAAATAGACATAACAATATCTAGTTCAATCCCCAATAAAAGTTATAAAAGATTTTTTTCCACCATGAGATGGTGTTGACTTCATATTATAAATGTCAGTGTGGATTAAGTTTAAGGAATTGAAATTCCTTTCAACGAACTTATATGGATGCTTAGCATACTTTGCTTCCATACACGTTTGACATTTTGATTTATTGCACTCAAAATTTAGCAAAACTTCTAAGTTAATCAGTTTTCGCAATGTTTTGTAATTGAAATGTCCTAATCGTTCATGCCACAAATCATTAGACTCAAGCCAGTAAGAAGAAACTGAACTTCTATTGATTTCAACATTCATTTTGAATAGGCCCTCAGTGAGGTAGCTTTTTCCTACATACACTTATCCTTTACTAAGTATAATTTTTTTGGAAACAAATACACATTTAAATACGTTTTGTCAAGAAGTAATACAGAAATCAAGTTCTTCCGTAACTCCGGTACATACAGGACATTGTTCAAAATCAACACTTTGCCTGCCGTTATTTTCAGGCAGATTTTTCCTGTTCTTTCAACTTTTGCAGTTGCGAAGTTGACCATATATATCTTCTCTTCGCCTTGAGCCGGAGAAAAAGCAGCAAACAACTCCTTATTTGCATAAATGTGGTGGGTGGCAGCGAAATCCATCCACCATTCTCGAGGATTTCCTACCTAGTTCCATTCAGACAACATGGCACACAGAATGTCCATTTCTTTCTTGGATTCAGCCATATTTTCTTGGTCCTTCTTTTTGCCTTTCTTTGAGGCACGACAATTCGTTGACTTGTGGCCAATCTTGCCACAGTTAAAGCATTTTCTCTTGAATTTCTTCTTAGGCTGATTGCTTTCCTGTTTAGTTTTTTTTCCGCTTTTTGGGAGTTGTTGTGATCGTTTTCTACAATATTTTCTCCACTTATTGCAGAGTTTCCTTTCGACCTTCTTTCCGCGGCTTTGTTATTTTCTTTAATGCGCAGTCTTACTATAAGATATTCGATTGCCATCTTCTTTCACTTATATTTTAAGTAGTTCTTGAAGTCCTTCCACATAGGTGGTAACTTCTCTATTATTGCCGCGGTTTGAAACGCCTCGTTCACAATCATACCTACAATTAAGTTCATGTGAACATTAATAACATTTTTAATATGTTCAACTAAGGTATTCATCAAACTCATACCTTCCGCGAGGAGATAGTGGATGATCACTTGCAGTTCATGGACTTGAGATACAACAGACTTATTGTCAATCATTTTAAACTCAAGGAATCTTGCAACGAAGAACTTCTTGGTTCCAATATCCTTAGTCTTGTATTTTCTTTCTAGCGCACCCCACAACTCTTTTGTCGTCTTCATTCCACTATACACGTTGTAGAGTTCATCTTAGAAGCCATTTAGAATGTAATTCCTGCATAAGAAATCGAAGTGTTTACACAGCTCCATAACGACAAATTTCTCCTGGTCCGAAGTTCCCTCGGGCACCTCTGGAGCTTCTTCAGATGTGAATCTTTGAAGATATAAAGTTGTAAGGTAAAAGAACATCTTCTGTTGCCACCTTTTAGAATCAACACCCGTGAATTTTTTGGGTTTTTCGGCTGGTGCCATTGACTGCGGAGCACTCGTACGACTCGTTGTGGCAATATTAGTTGTTGCCAAAGTCGTTGCAGTATCATTCACTTGACTGTCAGTAGTCATCTTCCTGTCACAACAAGACAGTAAATTTTAGTATATCAAAATACTACTTATAAAGTTGCAGCAACTTTAAACACCCCTTGTTTCTTGTTTAACGATGAAGTTTTTATGACTTCCAATCGTCAACCGAATGACCTCTAACTTGTGATGAAGATTTTATTTATTCAAATCACTTGTTAAGTTCAAACAGAGTAGAAAGTTTAAAGCTTTAATCTTCAGAAACCAAACAATACAGATTATGGGGGGGGGGACTTTAGTGAAAAGAAAATTTCACCAAACAAGAAAAAAATAATTTTTTTTCCAAATTATTTCCTTAAGATTGTTGTTTACGGGTACACAAAAATCTGGATTTTGGCAAAACAACTTCAACACAAGTTCAAGAATAAATCAAGAACACTTATGAAGTTTCCAACACCTTCAACACAAGATAAAAAACGACCTTTCAAAGAAGTGTGTTTTCAATATTTTAAAGAAAATTAGATGAAGCAGAAAAAGGCAAGTCCTCCGAATTCACGGAGTGTTCTTAAGGAAATAATTCCCCTCAAGTACCCGAGGTTGCGAAATTTTTCTCCCAGGATAAAATGGCTTAACAATCCGACTGTAGTGGTACCTTAAACGATTGGATTCTCTTCGAACTCACTCAACAGTTAGATGATCACACGGAGTATTTTAGAAGACAAGAAATGTTTTCAAGTGAAGAGAAATTCATACTAAACCTTTGAAAAAATGCAGGTTTATATAGCCATTAAGTTTTCCTTTCGAAAGGTGGTAATGGTTCACCGGAAAGGTGTATCCTAACTGAACAGTCATGTCTATCCATTCGAAAGAGTGTGTCTTTTCCGAACAGCAACAACTATCCAAACAGTCATACCTTTTCCCGAAATAGTGTGTATTTTACTCGAAGAGTTGTGTCCCTTCCAAGCAACTTTTCATTTTCCATTCACACCAATTGAACCCAACAGATAGGAAGGTTTGGAGGATGCGAATTAGGATAGAAGGTTAGGGCATATGGGTGGGTCGTAGTCAGTAATTAGGAGAGCTTTGGGGTAGCCGGGTTGGTAGCCCTATAGCTATGTCCATAGGTTGGAGCTGCGAGTAGTAGAGTATGGGGGTAGGCGGTGCCGCTGGTTCGTTAGTGTAGGGTATTACTTTGTGGGTGTCGTATTTCTGTTATGCCATCTTGTTTCATGCTTTATTACAGATTTGTTACTATTCTTTGTTCCTGTTATACCATCTTGTTTCATGCTTTATTACAAATTTGTTTACTATTCTTTGTCTTGAGCTGGGGTCTATCGGAAACAACCTTGCTACTTCTCCGGAGATAGTGGTATGGACTGCATACATCTTATCCTCCCCGAACCTCACTATGTGGGAATACACTCAATTTGTTGTTGTTTGTTGTTGTAGTTGTCTTTTTCGTTCGGAAAAATGCACAGTGGAAAGGGATGCTAGTCGGCTCGACCAAGTCGTAGCCCAAAAGAAGAAGACGCAGAGTTATTCCTCGTAAGTTCCCTTGAAGCAAAAATGCAACTGCTTTAACAACTAATCCATTTTTTGTAAGTTACCTTTCTAAAAAAAAAAAAAGAAACTAGTCCATTCTTTGTGGCCAACTGTGGAAAGAAAGTCACTAGTATGAAAGATAACGGCTCATACAAGAGCGCATGATATTTATTGCAATTTAAAGAATTCACACAATTACACAGAGATCCCGTTACAACAATGTAAAAAGCGCTGGGTGCCGTATCTTAACAATTACGGATAGATCACGTTAACATACAAAATGGATTTTCCAGTGTTTTTGTTTAAGTTTTTGACGAGGGTGACTTTGAAAGAAACAAGTGAAATGTTATGTGATTTCATTGCTATAAAACCAAGAAAAGTGACTTTAGAAGGTAAATTTATCAAGTCGAGCGATTTACTCAACGAAACATGATAATGAATCTAACTATGTTCATTCTACAAAACGGTCCCCTAAAGGAAGGAAATCCATGTATTATGAATAACAAAAAAAACTGTTATATACAAGACCAGCTAAGTAAGAACATGAATTAAATACCTCAATGACAATCTTTTGTCTTTCAACTCGTTTGACACAACATAAATAGTATACCAATAATACCACCTCAAGTTCTCAGCCTTTAATCTCGTGATACAGACACCTGAGATCTGTTGTCTCCTGATAAATTCTGTTCTTGTTCCTCAATCTTAATTTCCGTCTCTCTTTTATATCTGTTGTCTCCTGTTAAGTTCTCTTCTTGTTCCTCGATCTTAATTTCTGTCTCTTGTTTTTCTTCTCTCTCGTTATCGACTGACGTTTGGTGGAAAGTTTCTTGGATCTTTGTCATACCCTTCTCTACTGGCTCGATTGCCTGGTTTACGGTCAAAACTACATCCTTCACAACCTGTTTTATTGTTTTAGTAAATGTTCAAATTGGATATGATTCTTCAAGAACAAATGATCAAGTGCTCATCACAAATAACATCGTGTAAGTGCTGAAAATATCTTACTTTTTGACCTCCTTCAACGACAATGTCCTGAACACTTTCAGCGACACTTGTCCCTGGAACCTCAACCTTAGCTTCTATCTTTTCAACAACTGCTGATTTCTCTCCATCTTCTATATTTAAAGTTTTTTCTACTTTTCGGGCACTAATCTCTTCATATAAAGATGTTGGCACGAAGTGATAAGGTTTCGCTGAGAAGACAAAAACATGAGCAATAGCAGCAACGGCCATCTGCAGAAATAAGAGTCAGCTAAACAGCAAGAAAAAGAAAATGAGACGCCTCATCATATTTCAAGGCTGATACATTATACCTGTTAAATGGAAAGTTCATATTGTATTGATAAAGTAGTACTAGACCCCATATGATGACATCACCAGTCTCGATATCAGTATGACACCATATTTTTTGAAACCGAAACTAACAGTATGACACCATATTTTTCCGAAGTGTTTCCGAAAAAAAATTGCCCCATAAAATTTCCTACTAGGCATAATTCCACATTTTTAGGTTGTGCCTAGTAAATTCAGCGTAGCATCTGTTTCCAAGTTGCATTCCTAGTTTTACCTTGAGGATATCATATTTTTATAATAATTTCCTTGTATTAAATTGGCTTCACGGTGAGGACTGAGGATAGTTTGCTTCTTCAATCAACCATTAAGCTACAAATCCAAAAGGATGAAAATCGGGAAACATGATTCTTCAAGACAGGAAACACTTGAAGCTTCTTGTGTGAAAATTGATAATGCTAATAATTCAAGAGAAATGACCTTAGGTTCGGTAACACTTCACATCTAAAGACTTCTTAAACCATATGACTTGGCCCAAGTTTATTTGTGCATTGTTATTTGTATTAGAATATAAGTAGGAATAGGAATAACATATATAATCCTACTTGAAAAGGGATTGCAATGTAGTGTCCTATTAGGAAAAAAAATTGGAACGTAGTGTCTATAAATAGGATCTCAATGTAATAATGTAGTTATAACAATTCAATAATATTCTTCTCATACTTTTCACATGGTATCAGAGACTCTACGATCTTGGTAGAGAATCAAAGAGCTTTCGATGCCGGCGGGCGGCCATAACCCATATATGCCGTCCGTCCAGCCAATGATCATGTTTGCAAAAGTTACGCCACCACACTTCTTTTCCCTACTTTCTCATATCTAATTTGCTTAGTACCGTGCATCTTTTCGGACTACTTTCTCATATCTGAGCTGCATAGCACCGTGTGTCTTTTCGGTGACTCCTTAGATCTGATTTGCGTAGTTCCATGCGTCTTTATGGTGACTCCTCAGATCTGATTTGTGTAGGGTCGTGCCTTCATTCCGACCCTACCCATATAAGTTCTCCTTTTCAGTAGGATCGTGCTTTCATTCCGATCCTACCTATATAATTTCTCTTTTTCAATAGGGTTGTGTCGTCATTCCGACCCTACCCATATAATTTCTATTTTTCAGTAGGGTCGTGTTATCATTCAGACTCTACCCATATAATTTCTATTCCTCAGTACCATATAATTTTTTCTCAAATGGTGACCACTTTTCGGCCATCAAATCTAATAATTCGGCATGTGAGTATGTTTCGGCTAGTTCTTCGGTGACTATCTTGTTCAAGATCTACTCATCTCTTGATTTCAAGATGACCCTTATATTTTATAATACCAATTTTCGGCAATTTTCCAGTGACACATTGACTTTCCGGCGATGTTTACTACTTTTCGGATCACTTTTTCAGTTTGTTCCGTTTCAGTTGAGGTCTCCCAGACGTCCAAAGCAGTCCTTATCAGTTTTCTTGCAGATATCTTCACCAAGTCCCTCATCGATCCTCGTATTAGTTACATCCATAACAAACTTGATATATGTCTTCTATGCACCAGCTTGAGGGGGAGTGTTAGAATATGAGTAGGAGTAGGAATAACATATATAATCCTACTTGGAAAGGGATTGTAATGTAGTGACCTATTAGGAAAAGGATTGGAATGTAGTGTCAGGTTAATAATGTAGTTACAACAATTCAATAATATTTTCTCTTATATTTCTCACACTTTGAACATCAGATAATCAATATTTCCTCTCTCGATTTTACCAAACAATGTGTTTCTGACATGTCCAAATTTCATTCAGTTCATGAAGATGATTTGATGTAGCAGAAGATATTATTGCTTTCGTAGACCATAGAACTCGAGGCAATTCCATTGAATTAAAAAGCAGAGTACCTACCTCTAAGCATATCAGAAAATCTTGCAATCCAGTCTGGAACTTTCGTTCCTTTGGGAGCACCCTTAAAGAACACATAAAAGCAATACCCACCCCTTGCCACCATGTTGCAAAAACAATGGCCTTGAAGCTAATGAATTTTGCTAGTGGTTTTATCGGTTGGAGTTTATGGTGCGTCACATTATAAAATTGGACGAGACAATATAGTGCCCACATCTGGCTGAAGTTTAGTACCACAGTGATATAAGGATATCTGCAAGGAGAAATAAGTAGACAAGAGTGATGTATCAGAGTCCTATAAAAGAGAAAAATAGAGATACCAGACAAAAATCGCTGCTACACTGACTTATTGTTAAATACCAATTGATAATAAATTTGTCAAAAGTCTGGTTGAAGAGGTTACAATTGCAATCTCTCAGAATGCACAGTGAGTTTCGAATTACCCAATGTCATATCATTCTCTATCTTACACAATGCATTTTACATTACCTAATATCCTTTCACTTTCTGTAAAATTTTGTAAACTTACCCTATGCTGTTAATCAAGGTTCTGGTTCTAGGAGAAAGTAGATGTGAAGAAAAGTGATCTTCTCTCCACCTTCATCCTAATACAAGGACTTGAACGATAAATGGGGAGTGACATAAAGGGACTCGGAATGATAGATCTCAAAGCTAAATTGAATGATATGACCATTAAACAACAAGAAAAAGGAAGGAAGAATGCTTGATGACCAATGTTCATAATATCCTTCATTATCTTTACAAAAAAGATGCACATTAACACGAGTGAGCTAATCAACTATTGGCGGTCAGAGCTTTCATTTTGAAGAAGGATCCTTTGGAATTTAGATAAATGTAGCTATGATGACACTAATGGTATTTAATTACACAGCTATATGTGGTGCTTAATGTGTGTAATCGTTTCTCATACTTCATGTAAACCTGGGCCTAACTCAACCCCAAAAACTAGCTCAAAGGGGGAGGATTGCCCAAGACCATATAAGCAAACCACAAGTCCATTTCCCAATCGATGTGAGACTCTAACCCACTCTAACACTTCACAATTTTGTACAATACGTAAAATCTAGATGGAGAAAATGACATACCCACAGTGCCAGTTAAACTTCCCATCACCATATACCCCAAAAATTTCCATAATGAGAGCTAGGAATGCGCAGACCGTCTTCAAAATCATCTGTGCAACACAATGATATTAGTATGAAGATAACGAGTACAGCAACGTAAGTATGGAACTTTCTTTTCCTTTTGACATACATATTGTACAAGACCAAATTTTTCTATAGTAAACAAGTTCTTCCCCACGACATATGGGTGGAAAATGAAGTTATACAATGTCCTTTTTTGTGTCTCGGGTTTCTCCTCTCCCCCTAGCAGCGACTGGTTGATGTGTTTCCCCGACTCATTTTCGAGCAGTTCAACGACCTGACGCTCACCTCCTGCCACAAATCCATTTTCAAATATATCAACTTTATTGCATAGCTCGTATCATGCAAGTTATTCTCTAGTAAATTTTTTCAAGGTCTTTGTAGACATGCATGTAATAGACCCATAAACATAAATTCAGTCCATTAACATGCTGAGTCAGACAATTTTTTTTCGTGAAAGGTGCCAAGGGAAAGGTTGACAATTACCACGGTTAAATTATCAAACCTTTCAGGTATTTTAGTTCACAGTTATCTAGTTATACAAGACTAATAGGAAGTTCTTGAATATCTTTTGTGTCTTTGCAACACCATTGAAAACAGAGATTATGCTTACCAAGGCAAGCGATCAAGTAGCTTCCAAAAGAATAGAGTGCAAATGCTTCATAACAGTTCCTCAATATGTCGCAGGCAAGGGAAAGTTTTGGGTTCCACAAGGATAAAATCTGTAAAAGACAAGAGAACCAATTCATTTAATTCTCATGAGAATTTGAAGTTACTGATTTAGCAACTTTGCATCAGCTTTAAGTTCAAAAAAGATTAGTCTACGCAGTCGCTTTAGTCTATCGATTTAAACATGTTTATTGCATTTAAAGATAGTTTATCTTGTAAAATAGTGTAGGGTGCAGCAAGACCCTATTATGTTGTCTATTAGAACCTTGTTTCCTTGATACATATCTCAATTAATAATTCAGAAATCAGAGTGCATTTCACTGGTTATCTCCTTACTGATTCAACTGCATAGACAGGAACCATGAAAATGACCCCCACGATCCATTTTTGTTCCTGACGAGCAAACGCAAATTTAGATCCAACTTTCTAGGAAACAAGAATTAGTTCTCCATGTAAACCTAAATTGAGTACTCACCGCTGGATTACTATAGTATCTGAGATGCTGAAAAATTAAGAGAAGAGAGAGGATCAATGCTACCAAGACAAAGCATCCTCCAATTACGAGAGCAGGCTTGTGGAGATCTCTATACATGTTCATGTAGAGAGAGATGTAAAATGATGCCATGCCACATGATCTCTGTGCAATGCTCTTTAAAACATGTAAGAAACACTAACCAAATCTGAAAAACAACAGCGCAATTAGCTTGGAATGGTTATCGCCTAATCTAGGATATGGTTAGAGGGTAAAGCAAAAGCACTTCCAAACAAATGGCAGTGCCAACATTTTTATTGAGGGGGTTCAAAATATAAAAAGTTAAAACACATGAAGAAACCAAGAGGATTCAACATCTACTATATAAATAAAAAATTATTTTGAACTTATATATATAGTGTAATTTTTTGATGAAGGGGGTTCAGATGAACACCCCTTGTGGTACCCTGGCTTCACCTCTGCTTCCGAAAAGACAGGTAATCTAATACTCTGAAAGTAGAATGCTAGAAGCAAGTGAAAGGTTTATATTGTTAACCAAATTCATGTATCTTTGAGTTTGACGTCATTAAACTTGCATAAGCCGACCCTATTTATTTTCACTTCTTTTATCCTCGTTTGAAGAATGAAACAGAGATGATTGCAAACAATGTTATTCCACCAAGCACATTGTGAAAACATCAAATATCCTAGAAGAATGATATTCCTTCTTTCAGCTCTGGCAAGAAATCAAAAATTCTATTTAAAGAAGACTATGCTCTACATGCAGGCATAGATTTCACAATTCATAACTCTGACCAATACTAAATTCTAAAACTTGGAAAGCCTAATTGATACTACAATAATAAGGGCAACCCCGTGAACTAAAGATCCCGCTGTGGACTGGGGCTGTGGAAAGGGTAGACGACAAAGGTCTCCTGTACAACCTTATCCTGCATTTCTGCAAGAGGTGGTCCTTTTAAGTTAACAAACTGTCCAGATATGAAAGTATTTCACACCTATAATTCTGGAGTATTTTAATAGCCTTATACTATTACGTACTTTTTCTTTGCATGTAATTGGATCACAAAATCTGATAATAAACGCCAGAACAAAACAGAATCCAATTACCGTTTCTGAAAGTGGAACTAAATGCAGAAACATAATGTTGAAAAATTACTGAAGAAAAGGTGTACACAGACAGAAAGATGCAGAGATTTTGGTTTCATGCCTGTAAAATGAGAGTTCTGATTCCGCTAGAGATCCGTCTTAAAAATTCCAGTAGACAAAATCCATTTTAAGATTCCCAACATTTCTTCGGCAGCCAGAAACTACCTAGTACTAAATTGTGTAGTGTGTTTTCAGGATATGCACATCATGTACTTTTTAGAGGGAGCGGCTACATAACAATTTTTTCTTGTTTGTTTAGCTCAACGTTTGACACGTTGCCGTTTGTTTTACAATGGAAAAGGTGACTCGCCCAGGATGCTCCATGGTCCCATTAGCCCACTCTGAATTACTGCATAAATGATTCCGTTTAATTTGCTTCTTTTTTTTTCCGTAATAAAAAACCTAAAAAAAGTACTTTTTTTTTTTCGTGGATAGTATTTTTATGTATTTATTCTTTTATACCTTAAATAATTTTAAATAACTCTTCATATATTTTTATTTTTTTATTTTTTTATTTTTTTATTTTTTTATTTATTTTTAAATTGGGGTAGGGGAAAGGGAAAGGGGGGAGGAGATTTGTCTTTCAACTTCTAATGTTTTTTTTTATTTTTTTTTTATTTTTTCCCAACCTTTATCATTTTTTCCTTTTCTCTCTTCAATTTTTTTTTCTGTTTTTTATATTTCTTTAGTTTTTTTTTGTTCTTTTCTCTTTTTTCTCTTCTTTCAAAATTTGTTCTCATCCGTTATATTTCTATTATTTTTTGTTTTGTCTTTCTTTCTCAATTTTTTAGCTTTTTTTCAATCTTTTTTTTTAAAAAAAATTCTTTTCTCTTCTCAACTTTTTTTTTTTTATCTTTGTATGTAACAACATTTTGTTAAAATTAAATCCGTACGAAATTTGGATTATATTAAATTCAAAATATATTAATCTCAAACAAATATTAAAGATTAATATAATTGAATTAATCATTTAAGTCCAAACATGTATGATTTAATTAAAGTTCAATTGTTATTGGGTTAGTCCATTAATTTGGGCTAGAAATGACTAAGCTCACTTTATCAAGCCCAAGATATCATCATATTCTAGAGGCTCAATTGGGTGCCACATGTCAAATGACGTGGCATGCCAAGTCAAGTGAAGGAGCTAATGAGACCATGCCACTTGTCAAAATGATGCAGTAAATTAAAAAGCCCATAAAAGGTGCCATGCCACTTAAATCTGATTGGTCAAAGGAAGTTCATATTTATCATGACTCCTTACTTCCTACAACTATAAATATGGGTCTCATAATTCTGAAAAGACCCCCAAAATCCGAACAAGAAGCAAGAGAAAGCTCGTGGATCAAACGCCGCAATTTCTTTAAAAAGCTCAAACATTCAAATCAAGTTCATCAAAATTTAAGATCTAGACCGCAATATTCAAGAACAAGCTCAAAAGTCCTTGAATTCAAGCACAAGCCGCAATTTCTCTAAAGAGCTCAAGCATTCAAATCAAGTTCATCAAAATTCAAGATCTAGATCGCAATATTCAAGAGCAAGCTCAAAAGCCCTTGAATTCAAGCACAAGTCAAGATCAAGTCCCTCAAATCAACAAATCAAGTTCAAATTCAAGATCAAGTTTTAAGCCCTTGAATTTATATTTGAAAAGGCAAATCAGAGGATTCATAGATATTGTAACACTCACATTAAAATCAATAAATTGATTGTTGCAATATATTTTTCTTGTCTCGAATTATTAATTTTTCAGTCTCGAAATTTTACTGTCCAACAAATTCTGGTTTGCCTAGTGGGACAATCTCTACCTCTCATCTCAACTTTTTCAACTGCAAAGTTCAACAACACTGAAATGACTTCCAAGAAGGTCAACTCCCAATCAGCTGCTTCCAAGGCTGTTGACTCAAAGTTTTCTGCTGAAGTAAAAAGTATCCTTGGTGTTACTTTCGAAAGCTTAGGAGCTGTCACAAGAAGCAAGACAGGCTTGCTAGGACAACAAACACATTCAGTGTCGTCCGCACCAACTCCAATTTTTGGATCTTCAACCCTAAAAAAGAAGAAGTCCAATGCAAGTTCTTCGTAAGGAGGAAACAATTTGGCGAAATCTCTTAAGAAGACTCTAGCTCTACTTGATCATTCCAGTTCCAAATACTCTAGCGCGAAGAGCGATGGTTGTTCAAGAAACTCATCATCTCCGACTACACAGCATAAGTTAAGTACTTCAAAGATCAACTTATGAGATAATCTGTGCTACTCTCCAACATCTCCAGTGATTATGCAGGCAATCGTAACTGATGCCTCGTCTATGGAGGAGAAGCTTGCGAATCTGGCAAAGGCAATTGAAGGCCGGACCAAATATGTTGAGAATCAAGATGCTAGAATTGATAAGATAGTGAATAGGGTGGAAGTCCTGATAGACGGAGAATCTATCCATGCACAGGGAAAAGCTCCAGAGGATCACGAGATAGAACATCCTATGAAGTAAATACCACCGACTAAAGAGGTACGAGTTTCTTCTGAGGGGATGATCCCGATTGAGCAATTGAAGAAATCCATCAAAGGGACCCTCAAATACAAGTATGATGTTGTCACCAAGTCTTCACTTATGTATGTCAAGCCCTACACCACGAGGATAGATAGCCTAAAAATGCCTGCCGGCTATCAACCCCCCAAATTTCAACAATTTGAGGGCAAAGGGAACCCAAAATAACATGTTGCACACTTTGTTGAGACATGTAATAATGTTGGAACTTACGGTGACTATCTTATCAAACAGTTTTTTCATTTCCTAAAGGGAAAGACTTTTGATTGGTAAACAGACCTTGAGCCTAACTCCATCGATAATTAGGTGCAATTGGAACATGAGTTCCTGAATAGTTTTTATAGAACAAAGCATATAGTGATCATTGTAGAGCTCACAAATACTCGACAAAAAAAGGATGATCCAGTCATCGACTTCATAAATCGATGGAGAAATGCGAGCCTAAATTGCAAAGATAGGCTCAGCGAAGCTTCTGCGATAGAGATGTGCATCCAACGAATGCATTGGGAGCTCCTCTATATCTTGCAAGGCATTAAGTCAAAGTCCTTTGAAGAGTTAGCTACGCGTGCTCATGACATGGAGTTGAGCATGTATTCTGCTGGAAATGGAGGAGCGCCTATCCATGACCCTCGAAGGGCAAATCATAAGCAGGAACCCAAAAGATGGGGTAAGTTCATCCCCAAAAATGATAACAAAGAATCCATGAATATCGACGTGTCTCCTGTGAAGGTCACCACGAAGGTGAGCAAGAAGAAAATCATGAAGACTACTTCTCGACCACATCCAAATCAGAAGTTAACTTTAAAGGAGATGCAAGAAAAGGGGTACCCTTTCCTTGATTCTGATGTCGCCGAGATTTTTGATGAACTTCTTGAGCATAAGCTCATTGATTTACCAGATATGAAGCATCCCGATAAAGCTGGAAGGACCAATGACCCAAATTATTGCAAGTATCATAGGCTTGTGGGTCACCCTTTGGAAAAGTGCTTTGTCTTTAGAGACAAAGTCATACAATTAGAAAATAAGAAGAAGATCTTTCTCGATAATGAGACGGACAGTTCTCATCAAATCTCTATCATTTTTGGTTCGCTTGATCTGATCCAAATATGTGCCGAGGTGCATAATGAGAGGCTATTAGAGCATGACAAGTCTTCAGTTGGCGAAGGCGATGATGAAGGTTGGACTCTAGTAACCAGGCGCAGATGCAAAAAGATGAGTCCATGAAAGGAGTAGGTCGAGCAACCAATGAGGAGGAAGATGGTAAGAAAATTAATAAAACAAAGGCTGGTTGAGCTTTCGAAAAATACAAGGGTAATGGAGCCTTACCACCAGAAACCTCAACGTCCGGTGACGTTAGATGAATTCTTACCGAGTTGGTTTCATTTAAAGATTGCCCAAGTCAACCTTGAGGCATATTTTTTTAATATTGCCAAAGAGGGGGCAAAGGGTGAAAATATACCTATAGAAGCTCCTTCATCCTCTGAAACGCTTGCTGAACCTCTTAGCCAAGAGGCACATATATATGATACAAAAATCACATTCACAAATAACGATCTTCTTCTTGGTGAAGCCCTAAAAAACCGTTCCTTATACATGGTGGGTCAAATTCTGGGAAAGAAGATCAATAGAATCTTGATAGACGAGGGATCCGGAGTCAACATCCTGCCCATCCGTACTATGAAGGAACTTGGCATATCTACTAATAAACTGGATGAAATTCATATAATAATCCAAGGTTTCAACCAAGGAGGCCAGAGGGCCATGGGATCTATCAAGCTGGGGATTCGTATGGATGATTTTCGATCAGATCCATTGGTGCATGTGATTGATGCCAAAACTTCATACAATATATTGCTTGGTAGGCCTTAGGTGCATGGGAACAAAATTATCTCATCCTCTTCCTATCAATGCTTGAATTACCTCGAAGGTGGAGTGGAATGAAAGATAGTAGCTGATGATAAGCCATTCACTGAAATTGAATCACACTTTGCCGATGCAAAATTCTACTTGAAGAACTATGCCGTGAATGAGAAAAGGGTTGAGGATGTCACTAAGTCCAAGTGTGATGATATTGGTTCCAAGAAGGTCGTGGTGACTGTGGAAAAAGCCGTCACCAAGAAGCCTTTCTCCACTTCAAATAAAGAAAGCATCGCTCCTACAAAAAAAAAGGCAACTCCTATTTTTCGTAGTATACCAAAGGTAAATAAAGAGAAAGATCACCCATATGGTGCCCAAGATAATGTTCTAAAGGGGATAAATTTATCTATTAGGAAGATTGACACAATAAATCCATCCTCAAGATTACTTGGAGAAGCTGTAGCTCAAAATTTGCCACAAGATATGACACTCCCTACGAAGCATACAAAAGAGGGCTTTGATCCAAATGCATACAAGTTATTTGTAAAGGCTGGATATAATCCTAATGAGCCATCAAGGTTGGGTAAACTTCCTTCAGAAGGTACAACAAGGTAGGCATGTGAAAGCTTAGGATACACGCAACCACATTTGCATCTTCATAAGAAGGGCGGTTAGTAATTACATCACTGTAGAAGAGAAGTCTACCACATCCAACAAAAGGCCTTTGTCTTTGACCGACTTGGAGAATCAACCGCAAGAACTTCTATGTTTGAGAGGTTGGGTCCTCTAAATAAAAAGAGAAGTAACAAGAATTAGAGAAATCATTAAAGTATGACAATGCACTCCTAGCCTAAAATCTAGGAGGATTTCCAAAGTTTGATTCCTTCTAGAATGAGATGATAGATGGAACTGGTGGTTTTTTGTAACAAGATATTAAAAGCAAAGGCTCATACTGTGGTTTATACCAAGGAATGTGAGGAAGATGAAGAAAGTGTTGGCTTCTCATATCATGTTACGACCCAGAATAAGAACGAGGCCTCATCTTAAATGAAGGTTGATGAAGAGATGGAAGATATTTTCTGGTGTCACCATATATCCATCAGTGAAGATGATCCTCAAGAGGAGAAAGATGATGGAGATCCTCCATATCAACTTGAAGAAGGAGTGAAGGCTACAATAGATCCCTTGAAAGAAGTTAATCTTGGAACCGATGAAGACCCAAGACCAACTTACCTGAGTGCTTTTCTAGAGATGGAGGAAAAAATTACGTATATGGATATACTCAAAGAATATATGGATGTCTTCGCTTGGAGTTATAAGTAAATACTTGGATTAGATCCGAAAGTAGCAATCCATCAGTTAGCGATCAAGAATGGTGGTTGTGCTGTTAAGCAAGCCCAGAGGCGATTTAGGCCGGAGTTAGTTCCATTGATAAAAAATAAAGTTAACAAACTCATTGAAGCTGGCTTTATTTGTAAAGTCAAATATCCCACGTGGATTTTAAGTATTGTTCCAGTACGGAAGAAGAATGGCCAAATTTGAGTTTATGTCGACTTTCGAGATCTCAACAATGCATGCCCTAAGGATGATTTTCCAATCCCCATACCAGAGTTGATGATTGATTCCACCACTGGTTATGAGGCAATAACCTTTATGGATGGTTCATTCGGCTACAACCAAATCCGCATGGCACCAAAATATGAAGATCTCACTACATTTTGTACGCCCAAAGGTATTTATTGCTACAAGGTGATGCCTTTTGGTTTGAATAACGCTGGCACCACTTATCAAAGGGCTATGCAAAACATCTTTGACGGCCTACTCCAATAGAATGCTGAATGCTACGTGGATGATCTAGTGGTGAAGTCAAGAAGTGAGATGACCACTTAAAAGACCTAAGACTGGTGTTCGAGTTACTTCGAAGATATTAACTTAGGATGAATCCATTGAAATATGCCTTCGTAGTTACTTTCGAAAAATTTCTCGACTTCATTGTGCGACACCGAGGAATTAAAATTGATCAAGCCAAGGTCGATGCAATGTTAAAGATGCCAGAGCCTCGAAACATTCATGAGTTAAAAAGCCTTTAAGGAAGGCTAGAATATTTAAGGAGGTTTATCTCAAACTTGGCCAGAAAATGTCAACCATTTAGCCGTCTCATGAAGAAGGACATTCCCTTCGAATGGGACCAAGATTGTAGTAATTCCTTTGAGAGTATCAAATCATACTTAATGAAGCCACCAGTTCTTGCGGCACCTATACCGGAAAAACCATTGATACTCTACATCGCGACACAAGAGAGGTCAGTTGGAGCACTACTAGCTCAAGAAAATAGTGAAGGCAAAGAAAACTCCCTTTACTATCTGAGAAGAATGATGACACCAAATGAGCTGAAGTATTCTCTAATTGAAAAGTTATGTTTAGAATTGGCTTTCTCTATCCAAAAGATGAAATACTACTTTTAAGCTCATGTTGTTCGTCTTGTGTCCAGGAAAAATTCCATCAAGTTTGTGATGTTGAAACCAGTCCTCAGTGACCGACTTGCAATGTGGTACCTTCAATTTCAACAGTTTGAGATTGTATACGTTCCCCAAAAAGTTGTAAAAGAACAAGCATTAGCTGAATTCTTAGCAGATCACCCAATACCTAATGACTGAGAGCTGAGTGATGAACTTCCTGATGAAGATGCAACAACTGTTGAAGTTAGATCCTCATGGAAGATGTACTTTGATGGTGCTGCACATTGAGGTGGATCTAGTGCTGGCGTAGTGTTTGTCACTCCACAAGAAGAAGTCATCCCCTACTCTTTTACCTTGACGAATCTTTGCTCCAATAATGTTGCTGAATATTAAGCGCTCATACTCGGACTTGAGAAGGTTGTTGACATGGAGAAACTATAATTATAAGTTTTTGGTGACTCCCAATTGGTGATCAAGCAACTTTTGGGAAGCTATGAAGTTAGAAAGCCTGAGTTAAGACCATATCATGATTATGCACAGAAGTTGATGGGATGGCTTGGAGAAGTAACCCTCTAATATGTGCCAAGGAAAGAAAATAAGAAAGATGATGCCCTAGCAGCTTTGGCCTTAACTCTAACTCTTCCGAATCAGACACGAGTTACTATCCACCAGGAATGGGTAGTACCACCATCAAATAAGAATGAGGATGTAAAAGGTAAGGTTGAATACCTCGCCGCCGTGTCCGAAGTTTTAAAAGAAGATTGGTGACAACCTATCATTGACTACTTGTGTTATGGGATACTTCCATAAGATCCAAGGTGAAGGACTGACATTCGTCATCGTGCACCTCTATTTCTTTACTACAAAGACACATTGTATCGAAGATCATTTGAAGAAGTACTCTTACGGTGTTTGGGAGAGGAAAAGGCAATTCAAGCCATGCAAGAAGTGTATTCGGGAGTTCGTGGATCACATCAGTTTGGATAGAAGCTCCATTTTCGCATTAAAAGGTTGGAATATTATTGGCCAATGATAGTGAAAGATTGCTTGGACTATGCTAGAAGATGCAAAGATGGACAATTCCATGCAAATTTCATACATCAATCTCCAGAGGTACTACATCTAACTATAGCATCTTGGCCTTTCAATGCTTGGGGAATGGATGTTATTGGTCCACTACCAAAATCTTCTGGTGGACACTTATACATCTTGGCCACGACATATTACTTCTTAAAGTGGGCCAAAGCTGTTTCTCTCAAGGAGGTAAAGAAAGAAAATGTTGCAAACTTCATCCGAGTGAATATCATGTACCTCTTTGGGATTCCTCAGTACATAATAACTGATAATGGAAAGCCTTTTGATAAAAAGCTGATGAAAAAAATTTGTGATCTCTTTGGTTTCAAGCAACGCAAGTCTTCTATGTACCACGCTGCCTCCAATGGTCTAGTCGAAGAATTCAATGAAACTTTATGCAATTTGTTAAAGAAATTCATCTCCAAATCTAAACGAGACTGGCATGAGCGGATGGAAGAAGCATAACTTACCATACACCAACGCAAGCAACCCCATACTCACTTGCTTTAGGAGTTGAAACAGTTCTGCCACTTGAGCATCAAATACCGTTTTTGAGACTGGACATTCAAGAAGGGCTCACCAATGAAGAAAATACTAAGTAGCGTCTTGCGGAGTTAGAAGATCTTGATGAGAAGAGGCCGGAGACTCAACAAAATCTTGAATGTTATCAAGCCCGTCTATCTCGTTCTTTCAACAACAAGTCCTTGCAGTAAGAAGGCCCATTATCACTTCTCATAAGTCTGGGGGGAAATTCACCTGAAGTGGGATGGACCATATGTCGTACAAGAGGCATATTCAAATGGTGCTTACAATCTTATCAATGCAAATGACAAAAGGATTGGCCCCATCAACGCCAAGTTCTTGAATAAGTACTATCCTTAAAGGGAGATAATTATCCTTAAGGCATGAGTATGAACTGCATGTCCACTCCTAGACTGCAAGAGTATAAACTGTAAATGGCTCAAAAAAAATGTCCGATAGGTTAAAAACCTCAAAAGAGGCGGCCTAGCCAAAAGTTAGGACGCAAAAAAAAAACACTTACCCCAGAACTACGTTATGACTTGATCCTCTTCATTGAGGTACGTAGGCGCTTGAAATTTTATTCTGTTTTCAGTTGCATGAGTGTCCAAAAAAATACACGTTCACAAAAAATTCAGTCTTCAAAAGTTTTTTAACATCATCAATCTTCAGACTTTCACCAAGTGTTGGTGACTCAATAGGGGCGAATCTCTATGAAGTATAAGCTTCTTGGATATAAGTTGAAGTCTTCAAATTCACTAAGTCTTCATGTTAGAGCTTTCAAGTTACCATATTGGAGCCTGCAAGTTCACGAAGTCTGATAGTTAAAGTCTTCAAATGACCTATGCATATAAGTTAAAGTCTTCAAATTCACTAAGTCTTTATGTTGGAAATTTCAACTTCACCATATCGAAAACTGCAAGTTCACGAAGTCTACAAGTTAAAGTCTTCAGATGCTCTGTGACTATAAGTTGAAGTCTTCAAGTCTGCCATATTGAAGCTTTCAGAGTTTGAAAGTTGGAGTCATCAGGTTCTTTGATCTATAAGTTGAAGTCTTTAAATCCTTCAAACCTTCTTGACATTACCTTCCAATCTTCACAAAATTACCTTTTCTTATGGAGGGGATGAATAGCCATCCCTATATGCCATAAGATTACCATAAGGTTACCTTTTCTTATGGCAGGGATGAATAAGCCGTCCCTATGCGCTGTAAGATTACTATAAAGTTACCTTTTCTTATGGCGGGGATGAGTAGTCATCCCGATGCACCGTAATATTACCATAAAGTTACCTTTTACCTTTCTATAGCGGGTACGAGTAGTCATCCCTATGAACCATAAATTACCATAAAGTTACCTTTCTTATGGCGGGGACGAGTAGCTATCTCTACATGCCACAAGACTACCATGAAGTTACCTTTTACCTTTTTCCATAAGACTACCATGAAGTTACCTTTCACCTTTTTCCATAAGACTTCCATAAAGTTACCTTTTACCTTTTCTTATGTCGGGGACAAAAGTACATCCCTATGCTCCATATGATTACCATAAAGTTACCTTTTCTTATGGCGGGGACGAGTAGTCGTCCCTATGCGCCGTAAGATTACCTTATGATAGGGAAAGGATATCAATCCCTTTTCATCATAAGACTATATCCTTTAAATAAAAGGCATTATCTTGACAAAGATCTTGTAGTTCACCTAAAAAAAAATAAGAAAGAAAAGGGGGGAACGAAAAAAAAGAAGAGAAGGAATGCTCACCTAAATATGACGAGTATCTCGATCGACAAAGATGGATCAAATTACACCCTTGAGTTTGCTTGCCTACCAAAAGTGTTGTAAATATTAGAGTTCTCTTTCCAATGAAAAATAACACTCACAATTTCAATGTTCTCACATCTAGATATAATTTATCTCGTGAAGCCACACAAACCTGAAATTGAAAACGTATCAGCATGCAGAGGCAACTTCAAAAACATTATCTAGGATAATTCTGAAGGTGTTAAATCATGAATTTTGGATATGTTATATATTTTTGAGTCTAGTTTTAAAAAAAATTAAGCGTCTCATGATTTCATCGCTCCTACTTTGAGATATAAAAGTTTTAGTAAAGATGAACAGATCTGAAATTTTCAGCATGACAGAATTTAAAGTCAATTTCAAATTTTTTTCTAAAATAATTCTGAAGGTATTAAATCATGATTTTTTGATATGTTATATATATTTGAGTCTATTTTCATAAAAAATCAATATCCTTATGATTTCATCATTCCTACATTGAGATATGAAGATTTTAATAGAGGTGTGCAGATCTGAAATTTTCAGCATGATAAAATTCAGGGCTAACTTCAAGAAATTATCAAGAATTATATTGAAGGATTTTAATTCTAAATTTTGAATATGTTGTATATCTTGAATTCTAGTTTCTATAACATCAAACGGATCATGATTTCAATATTTTTACAATGATATATGTATTTTCTACCACTAACATGCTGTGCTGAAAAAAAATAACGAAAATAAGAGAAAAGTGGGAGCGAAAGAAATTACCTCAATATTATTGATGGCTTGGAAACCCCAAAATTGATACTGAAAAAGTGGGAACATACATCTTTTTATAGAGTTGTAGGATGAATGTTTCATTCTCCAATACAAATTCAAATTGGAGGTAGTTTCCTTCTTCCATACAAATTCAGATGGGAAGAGTTCCCTTCTCCCGTACAAATTCAAATTGGAAGATTCTCCATCTCCAATACAAATTCAAATTCAAATTGGGGGTTGTTTCCTTCTTTCATGCAAATTCAAATTGGAAGATCTTTTATCTTCAATACAAATTCAAATTGGAGGTTGTTTTCTTCTTCAATATAAATTCAAATTGGAAGAATTTTATTACTGGTTAAGTAAGACGGTAAAATATTTTCCAAATTCTATTTGAAATTGAATATCATGCCTAAATAATCATACTTCAAGTCTAGTCTCTAAAGTATGCACTCGACTAGCCTTAAAGCAGGGGGCAATTTGTATGTAATAAAATTTTGTTAAAATTAAATCCGTACTAAATTCGGATTATATTAAATTTAAAATACATTAATCTCAAACAAATATTGAAGATTAATATAAATGAATTAATCATTTAAGTTCAAACATGCATGGATTTAATTAAAGTCCAATTGTTATTGGGTTAATCCATTAATTTGAGCTAGAAATGACTAAGCCCACTTTATCAAGTCCAAGATATCATCATGTTCTACAGGCCCAATTAAATGCCACATGTCAAATGATGTGGCATGCCAAGTCAAGTAAAGGAGCCAATGGGACCATGCCACTTGTCAAAATGATGCAGTAAATTAAAAGTCCATAAAAGGTGTCATGTCACTTAAATCTGATTGGTCAAAGGAAGTTCATATTTATCATGAACCTTACTTCCTACAACTATAAATATGGGTCTCATAATTCAGAAAAGACCCCCAAAACCCGAACAAGAAGCAAGAGAAAGCTCGTGGATCAAACGCCGTAATTTCTCTAAAAAGCTCAAGCATTCAAATCAAGTTCATCAAAATTCAAGATCTAGACCGCAATATTCAAGAACAAGCTCAAAAGCCCTTGAATTCAAGCATAAGCCACAATTTCTCTGAAAACCTCAATCATTCAAATCAAGTTCATCAAAATTCAAGATCTAGACGCAATATTCAAGAACAGGATCAAAAGTCCTTGAATTCAAACACAAGTCAAGATCAAGTCCCTCAAATCAACAAATCGTTTAAATTCAAGATCAAGCTTTAAACTCTTGAATTTATATTTGAAAAGGCGAATCAGAGAATTCATAGAGATTGTAGCACTCACATTGAAATTAATAAATTGATTGTTGCAATATATTTTTCTTGTCTCGAATTATTAATTTTTCGGTCTCGAAATTTTATTGTCCAACACTCTTCTCTTTTTTCTTTGATTTTTGGTTTTTCCTTTTAAAAAAAATATATTTTTAATTTTTTTTCCTCAACTTTTATTACTTTTGTTTTCTTTTCTTCAATTTCTTTCGAAGAATAAGTTATGTCCCATGGAAACAAAGCTGACACCACCAGATTGTGTCTTGATTTATGAAATGTATTATAAATCTTGTCTTAAAGGCAGGACTTAGCCTATGAACTTTCAAAAAAGAAGTTACGTTCCATGGACAAGAATTGATACTATCAAATTGTGTTTTGATTTATGAGATATTCTATAACTATTGCCTTAGAGGTAAAACTTAGCCCAAGGACTTTAAAACAACAACTTACGCCCCACAGGCAAGAGTTGATACTACCACATTGTATTTTGATTTATGAGATGCTCTATAATTCTTGCCTTAGAGGCAACATTTAGCCCAAGAACCATCAAACAATAAGTTATACCCCATGGACAAGAGCTGACACTATAATTTTGTGTATTCATTTATGAGATGTTTTATATCTCTTACCTTAGAGGCAGACTTAGATCAAGGTCTTTCAAACAACAAGTTATGTCCCATGGTCAAGAACTGACACCACCACATTGTGTTTTGATTTCCTAGATGTTCTATAGCTCTTTCTTTAGTGTAAGACCCCACAAAGTTCCCTCGTAGTCTGAGCCTTAGAGCGTGTCAAGTGAAGTGTAATTCTGGCCCTAAAAAGATTAAGAAGAGACTTCTCAAGTGATTGGTATTTAAACCATATAGAATTTTCTTAAATATGACTTTTTGTCATGTAGAGAATTGAATTAGCTTCCAACGATACCAATTTCATCCAAATCTAGCATCGGGGTGAGAAATTATGTCCGTTTTACTGAGAGTTGTCGGAACGTCCAGGTGCAATGAACGATCCAACAGACCGTCAAGTCTGCAATGGACCATCGCGACCAAGGCAGAAACTCCCTTTCCTATCCCAAGTGCGATGACCAGGACGATAGACTGTCAAGGCTGCGATGGACCGTCATTGAGACCGTCGCCACTAAGGCAGTGTGGTCTCATCCTGGCCAACGTACGACGGACTTTCAACGGACTGTCAAGACTGCGACGAACCATCACTACGACCGTCACATTGAGGCAGTGTGTTCTTTTTCCGACCGATATATGATGGATGATCCTATGGACCGTCAAGCTAGTGACGGACCGTCGCTTCAACCATCGCAGCCCCCATTCAATATTTTTAACTCATTTTTAAAAGTTTTTTTTGGTCTTTTCCACTCTTTTATCAACCAAATATATTCCAAATGAAGTAAATGACTTCATTCATCATCCAAAACATAAGAGATCTAAGGTTTCTCCCTCAAGATTAAATCTAAAATCCTTCTCCAAGAAATCTAAGAACTCACCATAGATTCTACAAATTGAGTTGATATTTGAGTTCCCCAAGTTTAAGGATTGTAAGAACCCTCTCTCAAGAGTAAGAAAAAAAGATTAAAGCAATCTTGTTCATCCAATTTCATAATCTAAGGTATGTGGGATTTTGAAAATGGGTAATACTTTAACCCTTGTGCCCAAAGGCTTATTTAAACTACAATTTTCTGCAACTTATGAGATTTTACATGAAATTGAATTAGTTTTTTTCACCCATTGTTATTGGTTGCAAGCTTTTGATATTTCCTATGAATTGAGAGACGAATAACATGATTTTACATGTTTTCTTAAGAAATTAAAGCTGGGTTTATACCCTATGTTGTTACTCCTTGAGAATTTAAGAGTTTTAATGTTCTAGAAATTAGAGTATATGAGTATGTTGATATTTTGAGATAAATTGCTGTAACTTCCAGATTTCTACATGAATTATGAATCTATATGTTATCTATTATGCATTATGATGAGTTTCAACTTGAGATTGAATTATGGGTCATTAATCCCTACTTGAGACTTGCAATTTTATGAACTTTTGTGCTATTAGCACCTATGATTTGAGTATTCTGAGATTATTGAGAAATATTTTGACCTAATGGTCATAGAGCTTTAAAATCCACTTCATTACATGAGATTACAGATTTGATTATTGGGTTCTTAGGAACCATGAGATTATTTTGAAAGTGGATTTTCATGAGATGAGCGAGATAAACTAAAGGGAGTAGTATTTAGCACCGAGTTGGGTAAGTTACTAGGTTTCTTACCCCAGAACTATGTACCAACGTAGGTTTGAGATTTTGGGCCTAAGGCCAAGATGATTGGGCCCGAGGCCGAGATAAGTGATCACTGAGTTGAGGTTATACTCCTTGGCAAGAGTATGATGCCTCTCCCCAACGTGAGATTTCTTCCTTAGGAGGATAATACGTTGGACTCCATGTAGCTCGCATGGATTATGTCGGTTAAGAGAACCTCCCTAAACTAAAATATTTTCCATTGAGATAGAATATTTTCCCTAAAGCTTTGAGATGAGATATTTTCTAAAGTGAACGAATTGCTTTTGAGTATTTTCCAAAGAAGGAAGTAGTTTTCTCTACTAATACAAGTTGATCATCGGTTTTTAAACTATAGTTAAAGAGTTATAAGTTCTTGAGCAGTAAAGAAGTTTTACTCTTCATGAGATATATGCATGAGTTTGAAAGTATTGTTTAAAGCTTTCTTTAGTCTTCGAGTAATGAGAATAAGAGAAGAGTTCAGATTTTTAAAGCTAAAGTATAATGACTCGTGAGATTTGTGTTACATGCTTCATTCTACATGATTTATGAGCTTTATATTTTGATTTATTCAAGCCATATGAGTCATTCCTAATTGCATGCATGATTTGATTGAAGATTATTGATACTATTTTTATATAAATGCATACACCCCCATATACTCAGTACATTCCCAAGTGCTGATCCACATATACGTCTATGTGCTACATTGTCTTATAATATAGGTTCAGATGCTCATTCCCAGCCTCGTTAGTGATTTTAGAGTACCTTTGTCTACCTCTTCCAGTGGTGAGTCCTCATGGTTCGAGGACCTATCTTCAGATATTTCAGTATTTGAGTGTTTATGTTATTACTTTCAGTTCAGTTTGAGTCAGTTGGGGACCTTTCCCAACGGCTCTCGAGTTCATAGAGTAGTAGAGGGTTTGTCAAACTAGTTACCAGACTGTGGTTGTGTTGAGATTTCTAGTATTGTGGTTGTTTGGACCGAGTACTATCTTTGTATTTCCTTTTATTTGATGTGACATTGCCAGTGTTTTATATATTTCTTCTTGAATGAGTTATTATGAGAAATGATAGGCTCACAGGGTTAGCTTGGGCTACTTGTAGCCCTAAGCACCATGTGACCTTTCGGAAGGTGATTTTGGGTCGTTACAAACTTGGTATCGTAGCCAGGTTTTAAAGAAGTCCTAGGGAGTCTAACAAGCCACGTTGAGTAGAGTCTTGATCATCGGTGTGTAGCGTGCCATATATATAAGCAAGAGGCTACAAGACGTTTTAGGAAAAAGTTATTTCTTTCTTTTATATTCCATCATGCCTGCAGTTGTCCCTCTCATCTAATAATTTGTGCTCTTCTATTTTAGAAAATGCATCTCCAAAGAGTGAATGCCCGTAAAAACGATGATGAGCAACCCCCACCTGTTGATCCTTTGAATGAGACTGTGTCTCATGCTGAGTTTCGGGCAGCCTTTCAGGTGTTAGCCTAAGTAGTCACCACTAATGTTCGGGCCAATAACTAGCCCACAATTGCAAATCAACAGGAGGTGATTTAGCTACTACTAGGATCTGTGATTTTATGCGGATGAATCCACCAGAGTTTTATGGGTCCAAATTTGGTGAGGACCCACAGTTGTACCTTGAGGAGGTGAGAAAGATCACACAGGTAATACATGTTTCTGAGGAGGAAAGTGTTGAGTTATTTTCTTACAGGTTGAAGGATATAGCTTATGACTGGGTTGTATCATGGAGGAAAGGTAGAGGTAAGGATGCTACTCCTATGACTTGGCAGGTGTTCCAAGATGCATTCTTGGACAAGTTTTTTCCGCTTGAGATGAGAGAATCAAAGATTGAGGAGTTTATGAACTTGAGGCAGGGCTCCATGACTGTTAAGGAGTACTGCTTGAAGTTCAACCAGTTGGCCATGTATGCTCTTGATTTGATTTCTGATACCCGAGATAGTATGAGTAAATTCATGATAGGTATTTTTGGTTTGGTGCTGAAGGAGTGTAGGACTGCGATGCTGCAAAGAGATATAGATCTGGCTAGGTTGATGAAGCATGGACAACAAATAGAGGCAGATATGATTAGAGAGAGAGACAGAGTGAGGGGTAATAAGAAGGCTAGATCTGAACAACATAAATATAGTCAACCTAGGTTCCATGGAGGAAACCTCCCTCAATTTCAGAGCATCCGTCTATTCTAGCGCCTTTATCATCTAGTGCTCCCGCTCCTAGAGACAGGCGGGATCAAGAGAGTAGGTCTTTTATATCTAGGTCACAGAATAGTGTTGGTAACAGGCCCCATTATCCTCCTTGTGCTAAGTGTGGTAGGGATCATCCCGGTGAGTGTTTTGCAGATTTGACGGGTTGTTTTAGTTGTGGCAAACAGGGCCACAGACTTAGAGATTGTCCGCATGCTAGGCAGGGGACCAGAGACGCCCAACCTCAGGAACAGACTACTAGTACACCAACTCTTGTCCCTCATCCTATTCCTATTCAGGGCACTTCATCTAACACTATTGGCGGTCAGCGCCAGAATAGATTCTATGCCTTACCATCCCGTCAGGAGAAGGAAGACTCTCCCGATGTTGTTAATTGTATGCTCCGCGTCTTTTGTTTTAATGCTTATATGTTGTTGGACCTCAGGTCAAGTCTCTCCTATGTGAGCCCACTTGTGGCAGTGAGTTTCAAAAAGATTTCCGAGCCTTTCCTAGTTTATACTCCCGTAGGGGAGTCAGTTGTTGCTAAACAAGTATATAGAGATTTTTCTGTTACTGTTCTTCATATAGTCATACTTGCTGATTTGATAGAGTTAGACATGGTGGATTTTGACCTTATTTTGGGTATGGATTGGCTTCATTCTTGTTATGCATCTATAGACTATCGTACCCGTGTGGTCAAGTTTTGGTTCCCTGATGAGCCAGTTTTTGAGTGGTCTGGGAGTTTAGTATATCCTAAGAGTCATTTTATCTCCAATCTCAAAGCCAAAAAGCTAATATCCAAGGGTTTCACCTATCACCTAGTTAGAGTCAAAGACACTAAGTCTGAGGCTCCAACTATTTAGTCGATCGATATTCTTAATGAGTTTCCAGATGTTTTTTCGGAAGATCTCCCAAGGGTACCTCCCGATAGAGAGACAGAATTCGGGATTGACCTTCTTCCCGACACTTGTCCTATTTCTATTTCACCATACCATATGGCACCTGCTGAGCTTAAGGAGTTGAAAGAGCAACTTAAATATCTTTTAGAAAAAGGTTTCATAAGGCCAAGTATTTCTCCTTGGGGCACACCTGTTCTATTCGTGCAGAAGAAAGATGGTTTTTTGCGTATGTGCATTGACTACTATCAACTTAACAAGGTTATAGTCAAAAATAAGTATCCTCTTTCAAGAATTGATGACCTGTTTGATCAGTTGCAAGGTGCAAGTTATTTCTCCAAGATAGACCTTAGATCCGGCTTTCATCAACTTAAAGTGAGGGAATGTGATATTCCAAAGACAACATTCCGAACCCTCTATGGTTACTTTGAGTCTCTAGTCATGTCTTTCAGGCTAACCAATGCCCCAACAACTTTTATGGACCTCATGAATCGAGTGTTCAAGCAATATCTTGATATGTTTGTCATAGTGTTCATAGATGACATCCTTGTCTACTCCTGCAGTGAGCATGATCATGCAGATCACCTTAGAATTGTCTTGCAAACTCTTAGAGGTCACCAATTATTTGCCAAATTCAGTAAGTGTGAATTTTGGCTAAGGTCTGTAGCCTTTCTGGGTCATATTGCTTCAGGCGAAAGTATTAGAGTTGATCCCCAAAATATAGAAGCTATAAGAAATTGGCCTAGACTTATCTCTTCGTCTGACATTAGAAGTTTCTTGGGTCTAGAGGGATACTACTGCCGTTTTGTTAAAGGTTTCTCTTCTAATGCGTCTCCTATGATCCGGTTGACCCAAAAAAAAGTTAAGTTCCAGTGGTCAGATTCCTGTGATAAGTGTTTTCAAGAGTTAAAGACTCGACTTACTTCAGCCCTTGTGTTGACTTTGCCTGATAGTACAAATGATTTTGTGGTGTATTGTGATGCCTCTAGAATTGGTTTGGGTTGTGTGCTGATGCAAAGAGGTAAGGTTATAGCCTATGCCTCTAGACAGTTAAAGCCGTATGAGAAGAATTACCCAACCCATGATCTTGAGTTAGCTGCTGTGGTCTTTGCTTTGAAAATATGGAGACACTACCTTTATGGTGTTCATGTTGATGTGTTTACTGATCATAAGAGCCTGCAGTATGTGTTTACTCAGAGGGAGTTGAATCTTAGGCAGAGGAGGTGGTTAGAGTTGTTAAAAGACTATGATATGAGTGTATTGTATCACCCGGGCAAGGCCAATGTAGTGGCAGATACCCTTAGAAGATTGTCTATGGGTAGTGTTGCTCATGTAGAGAAAGGTAAAAACGAGTTAGCTCGTGATGTGCATTGTCTGGCTAGATTGGGTGTTAGGTTTCTTGATTTAGCTGAGGGAAGTGCTTTAGTGCAAAGTAGTTCCGAATCCTCTTTAGTTTCGAAAGTAAAGGAGAAACAAGATAGAGATCCTAGTTTGGTCAGACTGAAGGAGAAAGTTAAGGACCAAAAGGTAGAGTTTTTTTCCCAAGGGGGAGATGGTGTGTTGAGATTGTAGGGTAGATTGTGCATTCCGTGTGTTGATGATCTGAGGCAGAGGATTATGGCTAAAGCACATGGCGCATGGTATTCTATTCATCCTGGCACTACCAAGATGTACCACGACTTACGGGAAATCTATTGGTGGAATGGTATGAAGAAGGATATAGATGAGTTTGTAGAAAAGTGTGCAATTTGCCAATAGGTTAAGGTAGAACACCAAAGACCTGGTGGTATGATGCAAGAGTTTAGTATACCCACTTGGAAGTGGGATATGGTGAATATGGACTTCGTGACCGGGTTACCTCTTTTGCGTCGTCATCATGATTCTATTTGGGTTGTTGTAGATAGGATGACTAAGTCTGCGCACTTCTTGCCCGTGCATACATCTTATACAACGGAGGATTATGCTAGATTGTATATCCAGGAGTTAGTCAGGCTGCACGGAGTTCCCTCGTCTATCATTTCGGATAGGGTTACTCAATTTACTTCTCAATTTTGGAGGGCGTTTCAGTAGGGTCTTGCTACCCAAGTTCTTTTGAGTTCCGCTTTTCATTCACAGACAGATGGTCAGGCTGAGAGGACCATTTAGACCCTAAAAGATATGTTGATGGCGTGTGCTGATTTTAAAGATAGTTGGGATGAGCATTTGCCATTGATAGAGTTCACCTATAACAATAGTTACCATGCTAGCATCGGGATGGAACCATTTGAGGCCTTGTATGGTAGGAGATATAGATCACCCATAGGTTGGTTTGAAGTGGGTGAAGCTGCCATGATTGGGCCTGATGCAGTGTTTGAAGCTATGGAGAAACTTAAGTTGATTAGAGAGGGGTTAAAGACAGCTAAGAGTCATCAAAAGTCATATGCCGATGTGAGGAGAAGAGATCTTGAGTTTAAAGTAGGTGATTTAGTGTACTTGAAGATTTCACCCATGAAAGGGGTGAAGAGGTTTAGTAAAAAGGGAAAGCTTCCTCCCCGTTATGTTGGCCCGTATAGAGTTTTGAGCCGTGTTGGGAAAGTAGCCTATGAGGTTGAGTTGCCAGCGGAGTTGTCAGTCGTTCATCGTATTTTTCATGTCTCCATACTTAAGAAGCATATTGGTGATTCCATTGTGGTAGATCCTTCTGAGAGTGCTGATATTCAGAATAGTCTTTTATTCGATGAGATTCCCATTGAGATCCTAGATTTTTAGATTCGTAAACTGAGTAACAAAGAGGTTCCCTTGGTCAAAGTGTTTTGGCGGAACCAGTCAGTTGAGGGCGCTACTTGGGAGGCAGAAGTAGATATGCGAGCCAAGTACCCGCACCTCTTTTCCATGATTTTAGATCGATCCAAAGGTATTATTCTTCCTTAATTCAACCCTTCTAATCTAAAGTTCAGCTATATATCTATTCTTGCATGAGTTCTTGCAATTTCCGAGGTATTTAAGAGTTTAGAAAGATTTTGAGCCCGTTTAGCAAATTGCTTTATCTATGTGTACTCCATTTTCCTATGTTCCTAGTCTAACTAGCGACATTCAAGGATGAATATTTCCAAGGGGGATATATTGTAAGACCCCGCAAAGTTCCCTTGTAGGCCGAGCCTTAGAGCGTGTCAAGTGAAGTGTAATTCTGGTCGTAAAAGATTGAGAAAAGACTTCCCAAGTTATTGGTATTTAAACCATGTAGAATTTTCTTAAATTTGACTTTTTGTCATGTAGAGAATTGAATTAGCTTTCCAACAATACCAATTTCGTCCAAATTCGGCATCGGGGTGAGAAGTTATGGCCATTTTACTGAGAGTTATCGGAACTGTCCAGGTGCGATGGACGATCCGACGGACCGTCGAGTCTGCGACGGACCATCGCGACCAAGGCAGAAACTCTCTTTACTAGCCCAAGTACGACGGCCAGGATGACGGACCGTCAAGGATGTGACAGACCGTCGCTGAGACCGTTGCCACTAAGGTAGTGTGGTCTCATCCTGGCCAACGTGCGATGGACATTTCGATGGACCATCAAGACTGCGATAGACCGTTGCTACGACCGTCACATTGAGGCAGTGTGTTCTTTTTCCGACCGGCATGCGACGAACGATCCGACGGACCGTCAGCAACTATCGCAACCCCCGTTCAGTATTTTTAACTTATTTTTAAAAGGGCTTTTTGGTCTTTTCTGCTGTTTTATCAACCAGATATATTCCAAATGAAGCAAATGGCTTCATTCATCATCCAAAACACAAGAGATCTAGGGTTTCTCCCTCAAGATCAAATCTAAAACCCTTCTCCAAGAAATCCAAGAACTCACCATAGATTCTACAAATTGAGTTGAGATTTGAGTTCCCCAAGTTCAAGGGTTGCAGGAACTCTCTGTCAAGAGTAAGAAGAAGATTTTAAAGAAAGCTTGTTCATCCAATTTCATAATCTAAGGTATGTGGGGTTTTGAACATGGGTAATCTTTTCACCCTTGTGCCCAAAGGTTTATTTAAACTATAATTTTCTACAACTTATGAGATTTTACATGAAATTGAATTAGGGTTTTTCACCCATTGTTATTGGTTGCAAGCTTTTGATGTTTTCCATGAATTGAGAGTCTAATAGCATGATTTTGCATGTTTTCTTAAGAAATTGAAGCTGGGTTTATACCCTATGATGTTACTCCTTGAGAATTTAAGAGTTTCAATGTTCTAAAAATTGGAGTATATGAGTATGTTGATATTTTGAGACAAATTGTTGTAACTTCTAGTTTTCTACACGAATTATGAATCTATATGTTATCTATTATGCATTATGATGAGTTTCAACTTGAAATTGAATTATGAGTCATTAATCCCTACTTGAGACTTTCAATTTTATGAACTTTTGTGTTATAAACACCCATTATTTGAGTATTTTGAGATTATTGAGAAATGTTTTGACCTAATGGTCATAGAGCTTTGAAATCCACTTCACTACATGAGATTACAGATTTGATTGTTGGGTTCTTAGGAACCATGAGATTATTTTGAAAGTGGATTTTTATGAGATGAGCGAGATAAACTAAAGGGAGTAGTATTTAGCACCGAGTTGGGTAAGTTACTATGATTTCTTACCCTAGAACTACGTGTCACCTAGGTTTGAGATTTTGGGCCTAAGGCTGAGATGATTGGGCCTGAGACCGAGATAAGTGATCACTGAGTTGAGGTTATACTCCTTGGCAAGAGTATGATGCCTCTCCCCAATATGAGGTTTCTTCCTTAGGACGACAAGATGTTTGACTCCATATAGCTCGTATGGTTTATGTCGGTTAAGAGAACCTCACTAAACTAAAGTATTTTTCATTGAGATAGAATATTTTCCCTAAAGCTTTGAGATGAGATATTTTCTAAAGTGAACGCATTGCTTTTGAGTATTTTCCAAAGAAGGAAGTAGTTTTCTCTACTAATACGAGTTGATCACCGGTTTTTAAACTAAAGTTATATGATTCCGAGTTCCAAGTGTTTGAGTTCAAAAGAGTTATAAGTTCTTGAGCATTAAAGAAGTTTTACTCTCCATGAGATATATGCATGAGTTTGAAAGTATTGTTTAAAGCTTTCTTTAGTCTTCGAGTAATGAGAATAAGAGAAGAGTTTAGATTTTTAAAGCTAAAGTATAATGACTCATGAGATTTGTGTTATATGCTTCATTCCACATGATTTTTGAGCTTTATATTTTGACTTATTCAAGCCATGTGAGTCATTCCTAATTGCATGCATGATTTGATTGAAGAGTATTGATACTATTTTTATATAAATGCATACACTCCCATATACTCAGTACATTCCCAAGTGCTGATCCACATATACGTCTATGTGCTACATTGTCTTATAATATTAGTTTAGGTGCTCATTCTTAGCCTCGTCAGTGATTTTCGAGTACCTTTGTCTACATCTTCCCAGTGGTGAGTCCTCATAGTTCGAGGACCTATCTTCAGACATTTTAGTAGTTGAGTGTTTATGTTATTACTTACAGTTCAGTTTGAGTCAGTTGGGGACCTGTCCCAACGGCTCTCGAGTTCATGGAGTAGTAGAGGCTTTGTTTGACTAGTTATCAGACTGTGGTTGTATTGAGATTTCTAGTATTGTGGTCATTTGGACCGAGTATTATCTTCATATTTCCTTTCATTTGATATGACAGTGCCAGTGTTTTGTATATTTCTTCTTGAATAAGTTATTATGAGAAGTGATAGGCTCAAAGGGTTAGCTTGGGGCCACTTATAGCCCTAAGCACTGTGTGACATCCCGGGAGGTGATTTTGGGTTGTTACATTTAGAGACAAGACTTAATCGAAGGACTTTTAAACATTAAGTTGCACCTCATGGGCAAGAGTTGATACTACCACATTGTGGCATGATTTATGAGATGTTTTATAAATCAAAGACTTTTAAACAACAAAATATTCCCCATGAACAAGAGTTGACACTACCACATTGTGCCTTGATTTATGAGATATTCTATAACTCTTGCCTTAGATGCAAGACTTAGCCTAAGGACTTTCAAACAACAAGTTACGCCACATAAAAAAGAGTTAACACTACCACATTATGTTTTGAATTATGAGATATTCTATAACTCTTGTTTTAGAGGCAAGAGTTAGCGGAATGAATTTTAAACAACAAGTTACATCCCATGGGCAAGAGTTGATACTACCATATTATGTCTTGATTTATGAGAGTCAAGACTTAAATCAAGTACTTTCAAACAACAAGTTACGTCCCACGAGCAAGATTTGACACTACCATATTGCATTTTGATTTTCTATAACTCTTGCCTTAGAGACAAGACTTATCCCAAAGAATTTTTAAACAATAAGTCACACTCTTAAATTTACTTCGATGTCAAAAAAAAAAGATCTTCTTTGCGGATTATCCAACTTTCATTAACAAAATATAATAGAAGTTGAGAAAAAAGAAAAAAAAAGACAATAAAGAGGGGAAAAACTAAATATTAAGAAAAAAGAAAAAGAGTTAAGAAATAAAAAAGACAAGAGTTAAAAGAAAAAAATGAGAAATGTTAAAAATAAAAAAATTGAGATAAATGAATTTAAAAAAATAAATAATATTGTTTGAGAAAAAAGAAAAAAAAAGAATAAAAGAAAAATAAAGGTTGAGACAAATGGATTAAAACAAGAAAAAAAGAAAGAAGAAAGAAAAAATAAAAATCAAGGAAAAGAAAAAAAAAGAAGAAAAAAAAATAGAAATTGAGAGACAAATAAACACTAAAAGTGTAATGACATGTAAAGGGGCAAAATGTACTTGTTTTATCCATAAAATGAAAAGAATACTAGTTTTTAAAGTCCTTTTTTACGAGGGCGGGAGGGGGGGGGGGGTTGTGTGAAAAAAATACAAAGTCACACACTATGGGTTCATCCCCATGTAATTTTGTGTACTTAATCAATATCTAATTCACAAAAGAACACTTACAAAAAGTAGTGTATGTTTCAGCAAAATGAGAGAGCCCCTAGCTTAACTTTCAAAATTAACATTCATAACCTCTCTTTCACTTTTTTTTTTTTGCTTTTTAGTTTCCTTTTTATCTCTTCTATCTCTATCATCTATTTTGTCTTTCCTTTTTTTTTTTTCCGTTTCTTTTCCTCTCTTTTATCTCTAGTCTCTACTTCACTTTTTTTTTCTTTTTTTTTTTCTTTTTTTTTTTCTTTTTTCGTTCGCACTTATATTTGTATGTTATAGCTCACACCATCATTTATATTTTTATGCAATTCACACTTGTATTTTAAAGAATTATTTTGTATTTATATTTTATATTAGATTGTGTATTGTATTTGTATTTTATGGTTTTATTTTGTTTGTTTTTATATTTGTATTTGTATTCTATTTTCGTCAATGCATCTGTATTTCTATAAAATGATTTTGTATTTGTATTTATAATTAGACCACATATTGTATTTGTATTTATAACTTCATTTGTTTCATTTGTTTGTATTTGAATTTGTAGTTGACAACATCATTTGTATTTATAAATAATTTAAATAAAATATTATATTTTTTTTACGAATACTAGTATTTATATTCATTGATATGAATTATATTTTATTTATAAAAAATTAAAAATATAAATAATAAATTATAAAAATATAAATATTAAATTATACAAATACAAATATTACATTTGTATTAAATAACACATGTTTATATAAGTTGAACCATACACATAAAGATATACAAACACAAATGATAAAATTGAAATATAAATGCTAACGGTACATTTGTATTGAATGACACATTGCATAATTGTATATTTAAGACTCAAGCAAATACAATTTATCCATACGTTTATTTGTATACGAATATAAATAATAAATTATACATATTTACGGTTAAACTATTCAAGCACAAATAAAATATTTATTTAAATATCTAATATGATACAAATAAATAAAAAAAAAAAAATACAACAAAAATAATTGAGAAAAAAAATACACAAAACAAAAAAAGAAAAAAAGAAGGAGAAAAAATGACCAAAGAAACCGAAAAATGAACGAAAAAAAGAAAGAAAGCAAAGGGAAACAAAAAAGATGAAAAAAAAATATAAAAAACGAGAGAAAATTGAAACGGAAAAAAAAAAGAAAAAATGAAAAAAAAGAAAAAAGAGAAAAAGAAGAAAAAAACTTGGAAAAGAAAAAAAAGAAAGAGAAATAAAAGATAGAGAAAGAGAAAAAAATAAAAGAAAGAGACTATAAATTGTATTTAATTGACAAGACAAATTATGCTTAGGTAAATAGGATAATTAGCAACTTATGATTGCTAAGTCATATAATTATCCCTTCACAAAATAATGATACGATGGCCATTTCGATCTTCGATTTAGTTTTATCAAATTTTGATTATATTTTTTATTTTATTTTTATTATTAAAAAAATAGAGTTAAACATCTCAGAAGGCCACTCGTGTAAGTAAAATATTTAGCAAAATCACTAAACTTAATCTAGTATCAAAGAATTCACTCGATTTATTACTTTTCTTTTGCAAAGTCACACTACATGATTTGTCAACTTAGTAGAATAAATAAATTTTTTATTTCATATAAACATAAATCTCACAATGATAAAATATTAGAAGACTTAATACGAAAGACACAACACTTATGTTTATACCAATTGGAGTTAATCTTCGGTGATATTTAACATTAGTTAATCTAAAAAATTATAACGTTTTTTTAATTATATTTTTTTCATACGAGTTGTTTTAACTATGATACACTGCTACTGCCAACCATCATCGTTCCTCACAATTAATTAAAACGAAAAAAGAAAAAAAAATTCAAGCCAAAATTTATATAAAATGTATTTATATAAATATGAAATTTATGTTTATTTGAACTGAAATTTATTCTCTACAAAGGTTTCTTTTCAAAATTTTCAATGAAATTTCTGTTGTTAGTTTCAAAAAACTTGAGTATAATAATAATAATAATAATAATAATAATAATAATAATAATAATAATAATAATAATAATAATAATAATAATAATAATAATAACAACAACAACAACAACAACAACAACAATAATTGTTATGATATTAATGTATATCAATTGTAGTGAATGTCTATCAAGATCGATCAAGATCTACTTGATGTCTATTAGGATTTGAAGTATTTGCCTTTTACTTAGAAATTAGGAGTAAATTTCCCCTATAAATAGAAGGGCTTCCTTCATTGTAAATCATCCCTCAAGAGAAATAACAATTACTCTGTCTTTTCTCTCTACTCTTGTTCTTTATTCTTTATTATTTCATAATACGTTATCAGCACGAGACTCTACCGTCTCAAATTTGAAGTCTAAGGCTAAGATATGGATAATTTTCAAAGTAAGCTATCCAATTATGAAGATATTTGTTTGATTGATTCTGGCACTACACATACGATATTCAAAGACGAGAAATATTTCTCTCATCTAAACATGAGCAAGATTAATGTTACTACAATTTCTGGTAGTGATAATTTGATTGAATGGTTCGAAAAAATCATTATAATCTTGCCTAAGGGAACTAAACTCATTATACATAATGCTATGTTCTCTCCCAAGTCTCGGAGAAACTTGATGAGTTTTAAAGATATCCGTGAAAATAGTTATCATATCAAGACAATTGATGAGATGAATCTTGAATATCTTGGTATCACCAAGAATGTCTCTGGGAAGACATGTGTTATAGAAAAGTTCCTTGCTTTATCTTCTGGCCTGTTGGACAAAGATTTGTGCAATTGAGGTCCATTCTATAGTAAACCGAAAGTTTACTAATTCCAATACTTTCGTACTTTGGCATGATCGTCTGGGACATCCTGGATCTATAATGATGAGACGAATCATAGAAAATTCAAATAGGCATCCACTAAAGAACTTGAAGGTTCTTTCGAATGGTGAATTTTTATGCAATGCTTGTTATCAAGGCAAGCTGATTGTGAGACCATCGCCAACAAAAGTTGGGATTGAGTCCCCCGCGTTCTTGGAACGCATACATGGGGACATTTGTGGACCCATTAAACCACCTAGTGGATCGTTTAGATACTTTATGGTCCTAATAGATGCTTCCTCTAGATGGTCTCATGTGTGCCTTTTGTCATCTCGCAACTTGACATTTGTAAAATTATTGGCATAAATAATAGAATTACGGGCACAGTTTCTCGATAATCAAATTAAGTCTATTCCCCTTGGTAATGCTGCAGAATTTTCATCCCAAGCATTTAATGACTCTTGCAACTTGACATTTGTAAAATTATTGGCACAAATAATAGAATTACGGGCACAATTTCTCGATAGTCAAATTAAGTCTATTCCCCTTGGTAATGCTGCAAAATTTTCATCCCAAGCATTTAATGACTATTGATTATCGATTGAAATAAGAGTGGAACATCCTGTATCCCATGTTTACACTCAAAATGGCCTTGCCGAGTCATTAATTAAACGTCTGCAGTTGATAGCAAGACCATTGCTTATGAAAACTAAGTTTCCTACTTCTGTTTTTTTGTCATGCAATTTTGCGTGCTGCAACACTTGTTCGTCTTAGACCGACAAATTATCATAAATTTTCTTCGTTGCATTTGATTTTGGGTCAAGAGCCTAATAATCTCATTTGAGAATTTTTGGGTGCGGTGTATATGTGCCTATAGCACCACCAAATCGCACCAAGATGGCCCCCCAAAGAAGGTTATGAATTTATGTTGGGTTTGAATCACTCTCTATTATTCGCTATCTTGAACCATTAACGGGAGATATGTTCACTGCCTGATTTGCAAATTGTTGGTTTGATGAGATAGTTTTTTCAAAATTATGGGGAGAAAATAGTGACATTAAAAGAGAAATTTTGTGGAAAAATCCATCACTATCTCATCTTGATCCACATGCTTCTATTTGTGAGTAAGAAGTACAAAAGATTATTCATCTGCAAAAAATTGCAAATCAAATGTCGGACGCATTTACAGATTTGAAAAGAATCACTAAATCATATATTCATGCAGAGAATGTCCCAATTCGAATTGATATTCCTAAAGGACCATCCACTAGTGTCATAGCTAATGAATCTAAAGCACGCTTGAAACGTGGTAGACCATTAGGTTCTAAGGATCAAAATCCTAGAAAAATAAAAATAAATGGTCAAGATGACACTACGAAATATCCTCATATGAAAAGTTCAAGATTTGAGCAACGTTGATATTCCTGAAGGAATTAATGAGCCTGAGACTAAAAAAAATGTGGAACTATTCATAAATTCAAGTGATGTTGAAACTAATTCGAATCAATCTGAAATAGTAGTGGATTATGTCTTTGTATATAATGTTGCAATTAAAATCATGCAAGATAGTGAGGATATTGAACCTCGATCTATCACAGAATGTCGATAAAGAAATGACTTGCCAAAATGGCAAGAAGTAATTCAATCTAAATTGAATTCACTTGCCAAACGTTAATTTTTTGGACCTATAGCTCAAACACTTAATGGTGTTAAGCCTATTGGCAATAAATGGGTCTTTGTGCAAAAAAGAAATGAGAAAAATGAAATACAAAGGTATAAGGCATGCCTTGTTGCACAATGCTTTTCACAATGGCCTGGTCTCGATTATGATGAGACATATTCACCAGTTATGGCTGCAATAACATTGTGTTATCTTATTAGTTTCACTGTCCATGAGAGACTTGAAATGCATTTGATGGATGTGGTAACAACCTATCTATATGGATCACTTGATAATGAGATATACATGAAAATTTCTGAAGGATTTAAAATGCCGAAAGCATATAGTTCAAAGCCTCGAAAAATGTATTTTGTTAGATTTCAAAGAACATTGTATGGTTTGAAACAATCTGGACGCATGTAGTATAACAATCTTAGTAAATATTTATCTAAGGAAGGTTATACGAATGATGAAATTTGCCCATGTATTTTCATAAAGAAAACAACGTCGGAGTTTGTTATACTTGCTGTCTATGTCGATGACATAAACCTTATTGGAACGCCAATAGAGATTCAAAAGGCAATTGATTACCTAAAGAAAGAATTTGAGACAAAAGATCTCGGAAAGACAAAGTTATGCCTTAGTTTACAAATTGAGCATTTGACAAATGGTATCTTTGTCCATCAATCTGCCTACACAGAAAAGGTGTTGAAACGATTCTATATGGATGGAGTACATCCATTAAGTACTCCGATGGTTGTTCGATCATTTGATGTGAATAAGGATCCATTCCGACTTCAAGAAAAGAATGAGGAACTCCTTGGTCCTGAAATACCATTTATTAGTGCAATTGGGCACTAATGTATCTTGCAAATACTACAAGGCCTGATATAGCCTTTTCAGTTAATTTGTGAGCAAGGTATAGTTCTACTCCTACTAGGAGACATTGGAATGGGATCCAACATATATTACGGTATCTAAAAAGGACTACGAATATGGGCTTATTTTATTCTAAAGATTGCAATTCCGATATTGTTGGTTATGATGATGCTGGGTACTTATCTGACCTGCATAAAGCTCAGTCTCAAATAGGCTATGTGTTCATATGTGGGGGGTACTTCCATATCTTGGCGATCAACAAAGCAGTCTATTGTAGCCACTTCATCGAACCATGCTGAGATTATAGCTATTCATGAAGCAAGACGAGAGTGTGTGTGGTTGAGGTCCACAATACATCTCATTCGAGAAAAATGCGGCTTGAAATGTGACAAAGTACCCACGATTTTATATGAAGATAACTCAACATACATAGCACTACTTAAATGAGGATTCATAAAAGGAGATAGAACGAAGCACATTTTACCAAAGCTCTTCTATACACATGAGCTCCAAAAGAATGGTGCTATTAATGTACAACAGATTCGTTCAAGTGACAAAGTTGATGATTTATTCACCAAGTTTCTTCTAACTGCAAATTTTAAGAAGATGGTGCATAAGATCGGAATGCAAAGGTTCGTGGATGTTCTCATTTGGGGGAGTTAATATGCGCTGTACTCTTTTTCCCTTACGAGGTTTTGTCCCACTGGGTTTTCCTTTTAAGATTTTTAATGAGACAACCTATATGTGTATTCTAGACATTCAAGGTGGAGTGTTATGATATTGATGTCTATCAATTGTAGTGAATGTCTATCAAGATCTATCAAGATCTACTTGATGTCTATTAGGATTTGAAGTATTTTTTTTTACTCAGAAACTAGGAGTAAATTTTTCTTATAAATAGAAGGGCTTCCTTCATTGTAAATCATTCCTCAAGAGAAATAACAATTACTCTTTTTTTCTCTCTACTCTTGTTCTTTATTCTTTATTATTACACAATAACACCAACACCAACAACACCACTACCAACAGCAGCAACAATAACAAAAAACAACAGCAGCAACAGCAACAGCAGCAACAACAGCAACAACAATAGCAACAACAACAACAACAGCAATAACAGAAACAACAACAACAGCAGCAACAACAACAACAACAGCAACAACAGCAACAACAACAACAACAACAACAACAACAATAACAACAATAAAAGCATTAATAATAATGTTGCGTGACCAAAATATTCGCTAAAAGTTGATTCACTTATTTATCCTTTTAAGTTATAGATTCCTCCATCTGAAAATTTACTAATGAGTATAATTATAATTTTATTTTAGAACTAAATAAAATATTTTTATATTACGATAGGATTAAGTTGCTCTTTTTTTAATTTTTAATCACGTTCCAAAACTCATTAATTGGAGGAGTAGTAAACAAAAGTTTTTGCATGTCCAACACATTCGTTTGGACAACAACGGATATTTGACTAATTTTATGGTAATTAACATAATTTTATTGGATAGAGCATGTCAGTGACAATATTTTTTTGATGCATGAAGAAATTAGTAATTTGAAATTGCATCCATTAACGTTTTGAAATGATTCGAAAAATAATATCAATAATTTGTAAAAGTTAACCAACATAGAGTAAGGATTTTACTTAATTATATTTTATATGATGATATTAGTTTTAAAAATAATTACTCATTTAATCCTGAAAATACGAATAATAATGTTGAATTATTAAAATCTCTTCATAATATTGATCGACTAATATATCCATTTGAAAATTAAAGTATTTCTTTAAAACAATCTTCTATATATTGGATAAAATTATAATATTTCATTTTTATGATTCATAATTTACTAAATAGTTATTATTAACCTATAATTGTTTGATCAGATTCTCATCATTTCTTCATTTTGTCGGTCCAATATTTGTAAACGTCATCGTACAAAGTCTCGACTTTGAAGTGACGGTTGTAATCTTGATAAAATGTCCTGGAAATATTGAACAACTTTTATTTATTATTATCAAGATTGATAATACAATACAAAATGATTATACGTAGAATTATTTTAAATTAAACAATTAAAATCCTAAATTGCATACATGCATAAGAAGGTTGTTTGAATCTGATAAAATTTAACTCCAAATTACATTCACCATTAAGGGTGTGTTTCGTAAGAAGGTAATAACTATTTTTCAAAAAATGCTTTTCGATTTTCATATTTGGTTGGCTTCAATGTGTTTGGAAAATGCTTTTAAAATATGCTTATTTTTCTCAAATTTAAGAAAATGATGCATTTTGAATCGGGGGTTGGATCTCAAGTCAAAGTCGAAGGTCGAGTCTGGATCCGCGATCTTCAAATAGGTGTCGAGTTTGGGGATCGAGGTCGAGTCCAGTATCGAGGTTGAATCCTGGATCCAAGGAATCGGTTTGGTTCAGGGATGAGAGTAGGGAGTTAGATCAATAGTCAAGTCGCAAGACAAGATATAGATTCGGGTCTCATGTCAGAGAAAAAATCAGGATCTTAGGTCATTTATCAAGTCAGGATCAGGAGTCGGGACCATATTCGAGGTTTGGAACTAATATCAGGGTCAGGTACATGTCATGGTCCAAATTCGTCTTGAGTAGCACCCACACAACTCATCCGGTGAGAGAACCAATAACCATGATAACATAATCCAACACTTAGAGTAAATGAAGAAAACTATCCCATTACTAGTCCAAGGATTAACCGGTCTAACAACTTACAAGAACTGTGAAAATAAATGCTAAACCAAATACCCATAAAATCCAAAAGTCGATGTACCAAAACATACTAAGAATGTCAAGAAGGGGGTGCAATCATAAAAACTAAAAAAGTGCATAAGTCCAAACAAAGGACATGTCATAAAGAGAGAGATCCCATGGAAGCTCGGTATGCTGCTCACCCTGAAATTTAGAGTCAATCACTGGAATCAAAAGTGAGGTCTCGTAGGAGCCGCTGGAATATCGCTGCATTCACAAAAGTAAATGCAAGTGTAGTATTAACACAAAAAACAACAGTGTACTAGTAGGGTCATTTGGACAACCCAAGATAATAATATGAATATATAACTAAGTTACAATACAACTAGTTAATCCATGCTTAACAATCATATACTTAGAACGACAAACAACAATGAATAATTTGGAAACAAACCGACAAGTCATTATATTATCATCAAGTCAAGTTTAATCAACCCAAACTAAAAATAAGTCAATACAATTTATTAAGTATAAAAATATATCTCCTTGGTTTGCTCATGAAATCAGATAGCTCATCCGATCCTCGTACATACACGCTAATGGACATACAACATCCTTTTAGCCATGACCTGCAGGGGACAATTATCGTCTATGTTCTAAAATCTCAGACATAAGTGTATGCCATCTTTGTTCTACCAAAAGTCCATAAGGACGTTCTAAATACTAAACATTATATTTCACATTTAGCAAATAAAGTAGGTCAAAAATCATGTAACAACCGCAAATCATTTCAAAGACCACACCAAACAACATGCACTAACAAACCATTCTACAAAGTAGTTAATATGCACTTATAACACAAAGTGGTTTAAACTACAATACCATCACTTACCTCAAATGAAACTTGCATAACTCCTCTATGTTGGAGCTTTTCCTTTCCATGCAATTTCCGCTTGCTCAGGGTCTAGAACATTCACATAAATACATAATTGAAGAAATGACTTAACATATCAACATTTATAATACACACCCAATTTTTAAGGTCAAATTCATGGTCATTCCTTTTCCACTCTATGGCTTTTTCATCGTAATTCACCTAACATTACCAATTTCATGGTTAAATTAGTGAATTAATGGAGTGCAAGGGTAATTAAAAGTTAATAATCAAAATTTATTAACCTATTCCTTAATTCTCCCCTCCTCTTGCACAAGCAATTAAATAGAATCCACTCTAAAATCCTCCTCAAACTCCATAAATTAACAATTATAAGGATTAATAATTAAATATGAGTTAACGAGGAAGAATTCCTTATCTTAATAAAGCCAAATAAATAATTTTAAATGTATTTTGCCCTAAATCTCCCTTCTTTTGACCAAAACGAGTTTTAAAAAATGAACTATTTTGGAAAATTATTTCACTAAAATTGTGGTTTTCACCGCTATAGTGGTTCCTGATTGCTATAGCGGTCAACTATAGTGGTAGCCACTGGTATAGCGGTCGTTAACCACATTTGATCGACGCTAGAGTGAAAATTATTCTGCTATAGCGCTTACCGCTATAGAGGTGTACCAACAACTATAGTGGTGTTAACAGTACAAAATACCCGTCTTTACTCAAAAATTCCACTTTTTGCAACACACCTTAAACCTGGAATATTCCGAATAGTTCCCTTTATGCTAAGATCAATTTTGAAAATTCTACTAACCTAAATTCAATTTCATAAATTTCTATGAGTTCCTTACCATCTTATCTAGCTAGAAATTAAGACAAATACCACTACCCCTATTCAAATCATTTATAGATTTTCCTAGGCCACATCTCACTCCAAAATCTATCAAAACTAGCCTAATTTGAAATTTGTAACTTCTAAAATGGGAAGAATTTGGACATGAGATTTTAAATATAAGATTCATATATAATGATAGAGAGGATTGTTACAATAGATACCAAGTTATACACTATCAAATGATAAATATAAGCTAAATAAGAAAGAAAAAGAGTACATGTATTCTCAAACAATTGAGGTTACTTATCCTGCATGTCCTTCTCGGTCTCCTAAGAGTCTTCCTCAACCAGACAATGCTTACATTGCACCTTCACTGAAAGAATTTCCTTTGCCCTCGATTTTCAAACATATCTATACATAATCGCTACTAGTTCCTCCTCGTAATCTAAATCCTTATCTAATAAAACCGAGTTTCATTTAATGATGTAGTCTCCATCTCCATGGTACCTTTTCCATATTTAAATATAAAACACCAGATGGAACCCCAACTACCCTAGCGCTTGAACTAACTGATATGCAACTGGATCCACTTTCTCAAGAACCTCAATGGGGCCTATATATCGAGGGCTGAGCTTGCCCTTCTTGCCAAACTTCATGAATCTCTTTATAAAAGATACCTTGAGAAAAACTTGCTTACCAAACTTGAAGAACATGTCCCTGAACTTACGGTCCGCATACTCTTTTTGCCTACTTTTAGCAACCAATAACTTTCCTTGAATGAATCTTACCTTCTCCTGAGCTTTCTGTACCAAATCCATGCTCAAAGTCTTTACATCTCCCTACTCAAACCACCCAATAGGTGACCTACACTTTTTTATGTTAAGTGCCTCAAATGGTGCCATATCAATACTAGAGTAATAACTGTTGTTGTATGAAAACTCACACAACGGGAGAAACTGATCCCAATAACCACAAAAATCAATCTCACATGTCCTCAACATATCCTCTAGCACCTGAATCTTTTTATCTGATTGCCTATCAATTTGAGGGTGAAAAGCTGTGCTAAATGTGATCTTAGTGCCCAACTTCTCTGTCACGACCCAATTTCTGAGGTCATAATGACGCTTACTATAACCCACTAGTAGGCAAGCCAATCCCGTAGTCCGAAACTACTAGTAACGGACTACCAAGAGAAATAAAGAAAAAAATGCAGAATAGATGAAATAAATGACTAACATACATAAGATAAACCCAAAACCTGGAGAAATCAGTACAAGAGTTTCTACTGTCAACGAGGATACAAATGAGGTACAAAATGAATATGTAGATACAACTATCGCTGAATACAACATAAAGATTAGTCTAGTACATAAGAGGGAGGAAAGTAATACTCCAAATGCCAGGAGCTCACTCTATGTCTCCAAACCATAGATGCTCTGTATGATGCACACAACAAAAGTGATAACCCGTACTATGATCCGCAGGCTGTAGAAGTGTAGTATGAGTACCAACACGTGGTACTCAATATGCAACTGGAGAATGAGATCTAAAGATAATGCAAATATATATAACATGTAAGCAGGAATATAAATATCCGACAACTGCATCATAAAGCTAATTAGATAATATGGATAAACTATCCTATTTATGTCCAAGAAACTAATATAATAAGGCTAAGGAGGTATTAAGGATGAACTATCCCATTGCCATACTCAGAAACCTTAACACTATACCATATATCGGTGGCCAATATAAGAATGAAGGGCCAAATAAGATATATTTAAGTATACAAGGCAAATGAATGAATATACAATCTGAATAAGTGAAAGAAAGAAGGGATATGTAATATACCATAGCTACACATAGATAGATATACATATGACACGACCCGAACCAGCACCTAGCCGTGTTGGGTACCCTAAGTCCAACCAGGACCGGAGACCACCCCCAATACCCACCATTAACTGCCCTATGCCCCATGTCGAATGAATTCCGAACATATAACAAGATAAACAATAATAATCCAAGGACAGTAAAGTATGTCTATAACCATAACCAAACAACCACAACCAAATATCCAACCAATACCAATCCCAATGCTAATACCAATACCAATGATAACACTAATACCGACATCGCCCATGCCCATAGTAGACCAACAAAGCCTTTAACAAAAATCAAAGAATATCCGATCAGAACATGTCACCGACCATAGCCAAAATCAAACCAAAGAAATAACAATAATGAAAAGAAGTCCATAGCATGAAGTAGAGCCTTCTAGGGTATGGAATCTCACCACTTCAATTTGACTCAAAGCTGTCCTCGAATCTGAGTCACTGAGTAGGAGGAAAGATAGTATGGCTGATTCCTGCATTGCGTGGGGATACAACGCCCAAAGACAGTTAGCAGAGTGAACGCTAGCATGTAACTTAGGGATAAATATAAAATAATGCCATCATTCAAAACCAAATCAAATAACTATATGCATTCACATATATACATATATATATATTTATACCGTGTTGGTATAGGGAATAAGGTTTAGCATGCATTTAAAATCTTAACCTAGGTTGTGTATCTTTACCGTCATAAATTAACCCACAGGCTATATGGGTTCAACTTCTCCTCCTAAAAGGCCCCCAGTGCGTGTTAGCCGTACGACTGAAGAAAAGAACCTAAGATGACTAGACATCCTAAAAATATAAAGTGTGATATCATGCACATGGTCACCAAGACCACCCTCACATCGACAAACATGAGTTTTCAGTATCGTTCTGGGGACTTTGCTATTCAATTCCTTTAAGCCCATATAAAATCATTGACACATTTCCAATAATTTACTAAAGAGTTTTTTAATTGTGCGCTAACCATTGGTATCGTCATACCAAAATTAGAGTTTGCGAGTCTATTAACTTATGCCATATAAACCATTAAACCAAATTAGACTCCACCATTTCTAATCAAACCAAAACCGTCCATGACCATTTTAACCATTAGTGAATGCATTAGTTTCAAGAGAGAAGTCAAACCAAATATCTTGGGGATTCTATTGTACCCCTAGTTCAAAAACACAATTCAACTTGTCACAATATCATTCTCATTGACAATTTCACAAACAGGTTGAGGGCATGCCATTATCAAAGACAAACTCATCAAATTTTAGGGTTCAACCATGAACCCCCAATTAAATCACCATTACCATGAACCCACATGTGGAAAACCAAAATTAAAATAAGGAAAACCATAATTAAACCATGAGAAATAATATTCATCCATGAACAACCAAAACCCCTAAACTTTATTTCAAAACCATAACAATACCATGGAAATAATACACCAAAATATATGGTTTAAGTAAAATAACAATGAGGGAGGAGTAACATGCCTTAGACACTAACAACTATGGAGAGAAACCACATTTGAAAGCCTTAATAGATTATCTTGATAAAACCCTAGCTTTTGCTTAAACAGAGAGTTTGAGAGAGAATTTGAGAGTGTTTTGTTGGGAATAATGTGTTAATAAAGTCCCAAAGGATGTTTAAAGTTGTCGGATCAAAGGGAGTTAAAGGGGGAAATGTCCAGAATACCCCAACTTAAAACTGTAAAAAGGTCGCAGGTGGTTACGGGTTGACCCCCTTGACTTATGACCACAACATACGACTTGTACACTTGAGTCGTCACTAGGACAGTGAGTTGGATACCCATGCACTATCCACAATACGACTCCCTAACCCCACTCATTACCAGACCACACGACTGGTATGGTCTAGTCGTATCCAAGACAGAACCTAAAGGGATTGGATATTGCACATCTATGGCTCAACCCTACCACTTATAACCTATTCTCATAGCTCTTAGTGAGCCACTCATACTCAGAGCCAAGTCAAGTCCCTAGGCTATTAACTTGGTTAAGGATCGTCCTAATGACTCATCACCACCCCTAATGACTCATACCACCAAGTCGTTACCAAGGTCGAAAACCCAAGAACCACCCACTAGACACTTAACAACTAGCATCACCTAACCCTTACTCACACTATACGACTCGTATGATGAGTCATTACTGGGATAGTGAGCTCAAAGATCAAAAATTTTCAAAGGGCCAAAATTCATGATGTTTCAATTCTCCCCCACTTGGATCATTTATCCTCGAATGATGGAATAAGGTAGTGACTAGCACTATTAAACCCCCAAGCATCTTCATGCTACCTTTAAGATAGAAAATAGATTACCAAGGAATTCACAATCTACCCTTAACAAAGATAGTAAATAAAGATGTTAAGAACAAACATACCTTAATCCCAATTTTCCAAAATGGGAAATAGGAATGGATACTTGGACTTCATATTCTCTTCAGCTTTCCAAGTAGCCTCTTTGACCTTGTGGTTCCTCCATAGAACCTTAATAAAGCTACGTTCTTGGTCCGTAAATGACGAACTTGCTGATCAAGGATTTCAACAGGGACCTTCTAATAAGATAGGGAATCCAAAATACCAATATCTTTGATAGACATAATTTATGACGGATCTCCCACACACTTCCTTAACATAGAAACATGGAACACCGGGTGAATGGAGCTCAAACTAAAAGGCAACCCTAACTCATATGCAACATTGGTAACCCTCATCAAAACCAAGTACGGACTAACGCACTGGGGACTAAGCTTCACTTTCTTCCCAAACTGAATCAGTCCATTCATGGGAGACACCTTCAAGAACACTCTATCCCCAACGTCAAACTCTAACTCCCTACGCCTCATATCTGCATAGGACTTCTGGCGACTTTGGGTAGCTTTAAGATTTTCCCAAATCACTTTCACCTTCTCCATGGCTTGGTGAACCGATTATGATCCAAATATCTCCGCCTCACCAACCTCTAACTACCCAATAGAAGACCTACACCTTCTACCATAAAAATCCTCAACCAAAGCCATCCCAATGCTAGAGTGGTAGCTATTATTATATGCAAACTCTATAAGAGGAAAATGATCAACCCAACTACTACCACAGTCAATTACACAAGCTCTAAGCATATCTTCCAATGTCTGAATAGTTCTTTTCACTTGCCCATCCAATTACTGGTGGAAAGCCATACTAAGACTCACCTTGGTCCCCAAACCTTTCTGGAACGACTGCCAAAAGTCTGATAAAAACTACGTACCACGATCCAAGATAATAGAAACAGGTACTCCATGAAACTTCACAATCTCTTAGAGTTACAACCTTTCATAATCCTTTACCAAAAAAATTAACCCTCACGAGAAAGAATTGAGCAGACTTTGTCATCTTATGCATGATGACCCAAATCGAATTGAACTGATTTCGAGTGTGGGAAAGACCGGTAATGAAATCCAGTTGATCACATCCTACTTCCACACAGGCAACTTGATTTCTTGTTATAACCCTCTGGGCCTCATGTGCTCAACTTTCAATTGTTGGCACTCCATGCACTTAGCCACAAAACTAGCCACACCCCGCTTCATATTGTTCCACCAGTACATTTCTGTAAGGTCATGATACATTTTCATCGAGCCAAGATGAATAGATTAACGGACTCATGCGCCTCAACCAAAATCCTTTCTCACAATCCATCTACATCTAGACTGCACAATCTTCATAGGTACCGCAAGGTATCATCGCCACTAACCTTAAAAGCCATTACTTTCTTTCCACCTATATCACACTTGATCCTCATTAAGAGAGGATCTAGCACTTGCTTCTTTTTCACCTCAGCACCCAGGGATGACTTCGCCACCTCCTAAATAAATACATCACCTTCCTCAGAGTCCAAGAGTAAAACTCTAAGGTTCGTCAAATGGTGAACATCTCTCACTAATTCTCATTTTCCCTCATCCACATGAGCTAGACTCCCTATGGATAACCAGCTAAGAGCATCAACAACCACGTTAGCTTTAACTGGATGGTTGTGAAGACTAATATCATAATCCTTGAGCAGCTCAAGCTATCTCCTTTTTTGAAGGTTAAGCTCTTTCTGAGTAAACATATATTGCAGGATCTTATGATCTGAAAAGATATCCATATGCACTCCATATAAATAGTGATACTATATTTTTAATATGAACACCTAACCAATAGCTCCAAGTTATGAGTCCGATAATTCTTCTCGTGCACCTTCAACTGTCTAAAGGCATAAGCTATCACCTTGCCATGCTACTGATAATGCTCAACTTACACGTCAATTTAGTGCAAGGTAGTTGTCGTCAATATATTTACCCAACTTTGGAGTCGGGGTCGAATCCATGAGGGACAATGTAAGTGGCGATTAAACTAATTTGAAACTATAGCTACAAGTTAAATTCAAACAAATGATACAAAAAGATAAAATGGTTTTTTCTATAATGATTGAACAAAAGTTATTAACACTTCAATTCGCCTTAGAACTCAAAGCATAAAATGCAATATTTGAAATCAATAATATAGAGAAACTAGAGTTGTGATCACTATGATTAGTAATCCTCCATTGAATAATAGTTGTAGAATTGGATTCTCGTGACTTATGGAAAATACCGAATTATCAGTTTCGACAGTCCATCAAAGTGTTTCTCAATCGACCCAGATGTTGAACTCCCTAATTCTCTTGAACTTAGGAAAGCATTCTATTCATACTGATTTTATCTCGAGTTGATCAATCTTGTTACAACATTAATCATTAGATGGGAACTTAACCTTCCCAAATCCTCATTGATAATTTGCTACCTTTAGTTTATTTCTCAGTTCGAGCAAATCAACATAAGGCGGGATCTATTATTTGCAACCAATAAATAATAATCAAAATAAAGGAATTATTAAGATGTCTCCACAATCACTCAAACCCTATCCAACTATTAAATCTATGGAGAAATAATCATAGATCCTAAACCCAAGTTGTGGGTTTTAGTTCCACATGAGAAAGAAAGAGATAGAAAAAATTATATTCATTATTCAAAGTAATTAAACTTACAAAAGATGAAGTCTGAAGTTGATTCTCTTCCAAGTTCAAGTGAAAAATCTCAAAGCCCAATCAAAGAGTTGAATATTGAATTCTAAGTTAAGAGAGCCAAAAAGAAAAGTAAATTCCCTTGGAATAAGTTCCAGATGTTCATCCCCCTCAATGAAACCTGAAAAGATACTATTTATATCTGTAACTTAAGAAAAAATTCAAAATTAAAAATTCAGATTTTTTCTTAGCTGACGACATGTCTGATGGCTTATCAGAGATCTGATAGCTTATCAGACCATGCTGTCAGACATAATTCCCATTTCTTACTTTCTTCTTATGTTTGATGACATGCCTGACGGCTTATCAGACTTCTGATAGCTTATCAGGACACGTCGTCAGAAAAACTTCTGCTTCTGAGTGACGACATTCTTGATCGCTTATCAGACATGTGATGACTTATCAGAATTGTCGTTGCTTCTTCACTTCAAGTTCTCAAGCACTGCCTAAGCCTGACGGCTTATCACAACTCTGATGACCTATCAAAAGTTATCGTCACTTCTTCCAGCTAAATCTCATTCTCTGTCTAAGGCTAACGGTAACTCTGATAGCTTATCACAAGGTTGACGACTTATCAAATAAGTCGCCAGCTGTACTTCCCTCTCTACTTGCTCAGAAATTAACTCTTTTACTTTCATTATTGCTAGTTCTCTTGCATCTTGACTTTTACTGCAATATTAAAGAGAAAACAATCAAAAATGATAAAAGTTGCTTAAGACTTTGCAATTATTCTCAGTTAAAAGCCTCAAATATGTTAGCAGCTGCTCACACATCAACACCCTCAACTTAAAACAATTTCTTGTCCTCAAGCAACTAAAACACAACTAAGAGGATACAAAGTACATTCGGTAGTCAACCATCCATAATATCTCAAAACATCTTCACCATCTCCAAGGTCAATTAATTTAAAAAACAACTGTGCATATTATTGAAGAATAACAATACGACACACAAGAATCAAGCTATGACATCAATTTAGCAACAACAAACATACATGTACCAAGCTTACACTATCCAAACAAGTTAGCAACTAGCAACATAACCAGTGTGCCCTCACTTCAAAGAAGTCCCACTTTACTTATATCAGACATCACATATGTAACCATGGGGGCAATAAAAAGACGCTCACTCTCAGAATGAAGTTCCAATCAATGTATGCCAAGCTTGTCCTTATTTTTATTACCAAGATTTTCAGACAGGTCAGCTAGGATCACTATAGGTCTTCTCTTTGGCTTGTAATGTAGGGTAGGGGCTGGTATGATACTCGATGATATTTAAAGTGACTAAGCCTCCTTGACACTACACTAGCTTCTGGGTCTCACTTATTACCCTTTTTTTATTCTTCTCTTTTCTTGATCACACATATTCAGGATGGCTGCGGTATTTTCTACTACCACTTTTTTTTTCTCACAACTTTTCTTTTCTTATTCTTTTTCCACCGCACCTAGGTTTTTATTCTTTTATTTTATTCTAACTTTCTTCATACTCACTTTACACCACACATTCCTATGATAACCACCCTCAACTTAGGCTATTTGCCTAAGTCAAAGTGCACAATGTCCAAGGAGGAGCAGGGCCAAAATACGTTTATTGAGATATAAATGGGGAAGTGATAGGTAACATTAAAAGAATAGGCATTCAGGCTCAAAATCAGGATCAAGGGATATTATTCACACATGGAAGGTCATTTAGGCTAAAAGTGGACTAATATCTACAATGACCTATGATTCTTTCCTAATCGCTATCCTACAACCGAGGCAAGACCAACCAGGCAAGTTCTAGATTTAACACACAACGAGAACTAGGTAGTATCTCACACACACATGGCACAAAGGTACATCAAAAGCTACTACCCATTTGGTTCATGCAATTTTTTAGTAATGGTTATCACGTCACTAGTACTAATGCCATAATAAGATGCACAGTGGTCACACATAAATGCATATCACACAATTATAAAACAGACCACTGGAGAGGTGTTCAAAAATCAACAAAAATATGTTAACTGCCTAAGGTACTTGTATTTCTCCTAGTCAACTACAATATTTTACAACAAATCATAATACACCTAAACATGCCGGCTCTACTAGGAACAAGACTTCGGGGAAAAGAGGCACAACTATAAAAAGCCCAAAAGGAAATCAACACCCACAAGTAGCCCCACCCTCAACTTAAAATCATGCAATGTCCCTAATGCATCAAACCAAAACAAGAGAGTTAGAAACATACCTGTGGCACCATGGGTGCGAAGATCTGATGTAAATCACATAATAAAAATACAAACAACAAAATACCTTGGGTAACCTCCCAAGCAGTGCCTGATTTAATATCGCGGCATGAACCAAGTCAACTTTTTCCTCCACCTTGAGGATATGAATTTCACCCCCAACTTAGAGTCTATCGTCTTACCTCTCTCGTAGGGAGACGGTATAAAAATTAAGAAGTCAAGTAATGGATTGAGCGTGGTAAACCACTCGACCTTAAAGTGAGGTGTGTTTTTATGTTACTTGTCTAATGTAAAATCAAGAATATAGGATTCTTGTTTCTCATCTTCACACTCTTATACTATTTTAAATGATTCCACAGATAAGATATCATCTAAACATAATGAAGAAAAGTGCTTTGAATAAGTGATAACGCTCAAACTACACCTCTCAATGAGAATATAAGCGATCGTTGTCAATATAAAATCCAACTAGGTTGGGGTCGAATCCTACAGAAAATATGGTGTGAACGTAAGTCATTTGCAAATTAATCAACTGATAGTTGAATGATTTCAGAAATAGGGGTTTTTTAGTTTAACAAGCAATTTTTGGTTATGTTAGTTTCAGTGTTCGTAATCAAGAGTTTATGAAGAACCCGAATTATGTTCACTAGGGATTTTGGTACTTGACGAATGCTATTAGTGGTTTAGGATTCTCACGGTAGGTAGGAAAACAAGTTATCTTTATTGAAGTTATGTTTAAATGTCTCTCGACCTACTTAAGAATTTAATTACCTAATCCTCTCGGACTTAGAGAATTTATATTCACTGCTCAGATTTTACCTTAGGTTAACCAACCTTGTTACAACGCTGATTATTAAACGGAGTATTTCCAAGTCCTTGTTGATAATTCACTTCCTACTATATTTGATTTCTTTCTCAAGAAAATCAAAGTAGGTTTTATCTATTGTTTGCAACCAACAAACATTAATTAAAACCTCAGAATTATCAAGAAGTCCTACCACCTTTTGAATCGTGATCACTCAACACTTTATCAAGCCCTAACCCTAGATCCCATAATTCAGATTAATGGAATTTAGCCACTCATAATGCTAAAATTGAAACGACGAGTTGTATTCATGCTTTGAAAGTTAAACTTACCACAAGAAGAATAATAACTAGTTAATTGCAGATTAGATCACAAAGGAAATCCCAAAATAATGATAATAATCTCTTCAAAGTATTTGCTTTTTCAAGCCAAGAAATTAGAGAGAGAAAATATCAAAGTATATTGCTCAAAACTCAATGTGCGGGCCTCTCCAAGAAAACCCTAAACAAGGCTTTAAATAGTTCACCATAAATAGGGAAACAAAATAATAAAATTTCAGAAATCCCTCGGATTAGGTGACAACATTTGTGATAGCCTATCAGGAGGCTGACGACTTATCACAAATGTCCTCAACTCCTTCTTCAGTTTTGGCTCTTTCTGCTTCAGGCTGACGACAATCTTGATGACTTATCATCTCCTTGATGACCTATCATAAAATGTCGTCAAGGCTCTGCTTCAGTTCTCTTGTGCTGCCTTAGGATGACGACATTCTTGACAGCTTATCAGACCCTTGACGACTGATCACAAAAAGTCATCACATCTTTCAACTTAGGACAATTCTCTGTTTACTGCTGATGAAGAACTTGATAACTTATCACAGGGCGGACGACTTATCACAAATGTCGTTAGCCACACTTGTCTTCAGATTTCTTCAGATTTCAATTTTTTTGCTTCCATTCTTATTGGTTCTCTATCATATCAGCTTAAACTGAAAAATCAAACATAAAACAATCAAAAACGACAAAAGTTCTTAAGACTTCGCAATTATTCGTAGTTCAAAGCCTCAAATGTGTTAGCATTAGCTCACACATCAACAACCTCAACTTTAAACAATTATTTGTCCTCAAGCAACTCAGCACAACTAAGAGAATACAAAGCACATTTGGCCATCAATCATCCATATCATCTCAAAACACTTTCACCATCTCCAAGGTCACTCAATTCAAGAACAATGAAGAACACCAATGCAACACACGAGACTCAAGATATGACATCAATTCAGTTATAACAACCATGCATAGACCAGTATTATAATATGCAAATAAGTCAGTAACTAGCAATGTAACCAGTGTACCCTCACATTAAAGAAATCCCCCTCCACTCATATCAAGAATTATATATGTAACCATGGGGAAAATCAAAACACTCACTCTCAGAACGAAGTTCCAATCAGTGTATGCCAAGTACCATAGGCTTGCCCTTATATTCATTACCTAGATCTTCAGATAGGTCAGCTAGGATCACTATAGGACTTTTCTTAGGCTTGTAATGTAGGCTAGAGGTTGGTATGATAATCGATGGTATTTAAAGTGACAAAGCCTCCTTGACACTACAATAGCTTTTTGGGGTTTGACTCATTAGCCTTTTCCACTTTTCTCTTTTCTAGATCATACTTATTTAGGATGGATGCAGTCTTTTCTCAATTACTTAATCTTTTTCAGAATTTTTCTTTTTCTTGATCTTTTTCTTTGCACCCAGCTTTTTATTCTTTTCTTTTATGCTACCTTTATTCATACTTATTCTATATCACTCACCCCTATGATAGCCACTCTCAACTTAGGCCATTTACCTAAGTCAAGGTGCACAGTGTCCAAAGAGGGCCAGGGCCAAAACAGGTTCATTGTGATCTAAATGGGAAGGTGACAAGTGTCATACAAAGAAATAGGCTAATTAGGCTCAAAACAGGGATCAAGGGATATTATACACATAGGGAAAGTCATTTAGGCTAAAGTGAGCTAATATCAAAATAGCCTATGATCCTTTCCTAACCCCTATCCTTCAACCTAGGTAAGACTAACCGGGCAAGTTATGGATTTTAATATACAACGAGAACTGAGTAAGATCTCACACGCACTTGGCACACAAGTTTATCACAAGCAACTACTCATTCAGTTTATGCAACTGTTTAGCAATGATTACTGCGTCACTAAAACTAATGCCATACAAAGATGCACAGTGGTCACAATCAGATGCAATTCACACAGTTAAATACTCTGTTCATCAGAGAGGTACTCAAAAATCACAAAAACATGTTAACTGCCTAAGGTACTTGTATTTCTCTTAGTCAACTACAACATCTTATAAAAAATCATAATACGCCTAAACATACCGGCTCTACTAGGAACAGGACTTCGGGGAAAAGAGGCACGACAATAAAAACCCCAAGAGGACATCAACACGTACAAGTAGCTCCACCCTCAACTTAAAATCATGCAATGTCCCCAATGTGTTAAACCAAAACGAGAGAGTTAGAAACATAACTGTGGCACCATGGGTGCGAAGATATAATGTCAACCACATAATATGAATACAAACAACAAAATACCTTGGGTTGCCTCCCAAGAAACACCTAATTTAGTATCGCGGCACGACCCGACTCAACTTTTTTCTCCACCTTGAGGATATGAATTTCACCCCCAACTTAGAGTTCATCTGCTTGCCTCGATCATAGGGTGGTGGTACAAAGATTAAGAAGCCGAGTAATAGATGATGCATGGTAAAAAACTCGGTCTTAAAGTGAGGTGTATTTTTATGTGGCTTGTCTAATGTAAAATCAAGAATATAGGATTCTTGTTCCTCATCTTTACACTCTTCTACTATTTTAAATGATTCCACATACAAGATATCATCTAAACATAATGTAGAAAAGTACTTTGAATAAGGCCCAATCAATCCTACTTCAAAATTTTCACTATCTACTACACGCTCACTTTTATTCACCTTCTCAATGTCAGTCTCAAGATTAAGATGACAATCTAGTGGTTGCGATTCTTGAGTTTTCTCCTCAAATTAGCTAATGACCTCCTCATATTCTTCTTTGTTTAGCCACTGTAAATATGGTGGGAGTGGTAACTCCTTTAGCTCTGCCCACAACTGTTCTTGATTTTCTAAAATTCATTCCATCAATTTGTTTGCTTGAATCGTGACAACACACATATCTTTGGTATGATCACTTTGACCACAAGCCAAACACCAAGTTACAGTAAGTAGGACAATATCCACATCATATTGTGAAGGCCCAGTTCATGCACTTCCAGGTAAATCTGGACAACAAGCCTCAAAATATGGTTCCCCATAATAATAACAAGAATCATACAAGAATCGTCATCACTTAAAAAACCATCTATCCAGGCTGACATCTCAAGAAAGGTGTGAAAAATAAATAAAAAAAAATAAACTAAAAAAATATTTACAAGTTTGAATTCAAGCAAGTAAACTAAAATTCCAAATCAACTCAATACACCAAATTGTTCCCCGACAACGGCGCCATTTTTGATAGCGCTTAAACTGCACCTCTCAATGAGAATGTAAGTGATCGTTGTCAATATAAAACCCAACTAGGTTGGGGTCGAATCCCACAGGGAATATGGTGTGAACGTAAGTCGTTTGCAAATTAATCAACTGATAGTTGGATGTTTCCATAAATGGGGTTTTTTTAGTTTAACAAGTAACTTTTGGTTACCTTAGTTTCAGTATTCGTAATCAAGAGTTTATGAAAAACTAGAATTATGTTCACTAGGAATTTTGGTACTTGACGGATGCTACTAGTGGTTCAGGATTCTCACGGTAGGTAGGACAACGAGTTATCTTTATCGAAGTTATGCTTAAATGTCTCTCGACCTACTTAAGCATTTAATTACCTAATCCTCTCTGACTTGGGGAATTTATATTTACTGCCCAAATTTTACCTCAGGTTAACCAACCTTGTTGCAGCGCTGATTATTAAACGAAGTATTTCCAAGTCCCTGTTGATAACTTACTTCCTACTATATTTGATTTATTTCTCAAGCAAATCAAAGTAGGTTTAATCTATTGTTTGCAACCAACAGATGTTAATTAAAACCTCAGAATTATCAAGAAGTCCTACCACCTTTCGAATCCTGATCACTCAGCACTGTATCAAGCCCTAACCCTAGATCCCATAATTCAGGTTAAAGGAATTTAGCCACTCATAATGCTAAAATCGAAACAATGAGTTGTATTCATGCTTTGAAAGTTAAACTTACCACAAGAAGAATAATAACTAGTGAATCGCAGATTAGATCACAAAGGAAATCCCAAAATAATGATAATAATCTCTTCAAAGTATTTGCTTTTTTCAAGCCAAGAAATTAGAAAGAGAAAATATCAAAGTATATTGCTCAAAACTCAATGTGCGGGCCTCTCCAAGAAAACCCTAAACAAGGCTTAAATAGTTCACCCTAAATAAGGAAACAAAATAATAAAATTTCAGAAATCCCTTAGATTAGGTGACGATATTTGTGATAGCCTATCAGGAGGCTGACGACTTATCACAAATGTCGTCAACTCCTTCTTCAGTTTGGCTCTTCCTGCTTAAGGATGACGACAATCTTGATGACTTATTAGCTCCTTGACGACCTATTATAAAATGTCATCAAAGGTCTGCTTCAGTTCTCCTGTTCTGCCTTAGGCTGACAACATTCTTGATAGCTTATCAGACCCTTGATGACTTATCACAAAATGTCATCACTTCTTTCAACTTAGGCCAATTCTCTTTTTACTGCTGACAACAAACTTGATAACTTATCACTGGGATGATGACTTATCCAAATGTCGTCAGCAAGACTTGTCTTCAGATTTCATTATATTTCAACTTCTTTTCTCCATTCTTGTTGGTTCTCTATCATATCAGCTTAAACTGTAAAATCAAGCATAAAACAATCAAAAACGACAGAAGTTGCTTAAGACTTCGCAATTATTCTTAGTTGAAAACCTCAAATATGTTAGCATTAGCTCACACATCAATGAGGTCTACAATCCTACTTCAAAATTTACACTATCTACTACACACTCACTTTTATTCACTTTCTCGACATCTTCACTTCGAATTAGGCTAGAGTCTTTATTAGAGATTTTCTTTGTTTCTTCTTTTGCCTCTAGCACCATGTCCTCAATCTTGGCATCATCTCTCATGGTTGGTTCGGTTGGTTGGAAAATCACTGAGGGTTGTTCAACATCAAGCTCAACATATATATAGGGTTCTTGCTCCTCATCTTCACACTCTTTGATTATTTTAAATGATTTCACAAACAAGATATCATCTAAACATAATATAGAAGAATGCTTTGAATGATTGACCTTTATATCCATCTCCTCATGAATGATTGGCTTCATGTCTTGACATATATCACATATAATATCATACGTTTCTTTTTGGAGATCCAACATTCGTTGAAACATAGCTTCAATGCCACTCTTCCCAGTACTTCGTTCTTCCTTTTCTTGACCATAAAACCTATCAAACTCATAAGAATAACTAGAATTTGGGTTAGCGCAATAGGGGGATGGGGCATTTGGGCAATCACTCTAATGTCTATCTTGACCACCACATAAAGAACAATCATACTCCCAGTAGGATGGAGATGGTGCACACATCTCTCTTCAAGAAGTATATCTACATTCTTGCCAAAAGTGAGGTCCATCTCAATATGGACATGGATCATCAAGATAAGATTTCCAATCACCAAACTTATGTTCATCCCACGATGCCATAGTAATAAGCAAAAATAAAATAAAAATCTACCTAACATAAGAAATAAAAGAAAACTAAAAATAAATATTTACAAGTTTGAATTCAAGCAAGTAGGCTAAAATTCCAAACCAACTCAATATGCCAAATTGTTCCCTGGCAACGGCGCCATTTTTGATAACGCTCAACTTACACGTCAATTTAGTGCAAGGTAGTAGTCGTCAATATATTTACCCAACTTTGGAGTCGGGGTCGAATCCACGAGGAGCAATGTGAGTGGCGATTAAACTAATTTGAAACTATAGCTACAAGTTAAATTCAAACAAATGATACGAAAACATAAAATGGAGGGTTCTTAATGATTGAACAAAAGTTATTAACACTTCAATTTTCTTTAGAACTCAAAGCTTAAATTGTAATATTTCAAATCAATGATATAGAGAAACTAGAGTTGTGATAACTATGATTAGTAATCCTCCATTGAATAATACCTGTAGTATTGGATTCTCGTGAATTATGGAAAACACCAAATTATCAGTTTCGACAGTCCATCTAGTGTTTCTCAACCTACCTAGATATTCAACTCCCTAATTCTCTTGAACTTAGGAAAGCATTCTATTCATACTGATTTTATCTCGAGTTGGTCAATCTTGTTACAAAATTAATTATTAGATGGGAACTTAACCTTCCCAAATCCTCGTTGATAATTCTCTACCTTTAGTTTATTTCTCAGTTCAAGCAAATCAACATAAGGCGGGATCTATTGTTTGCAACCAATAAATAACAATTATAACAAAGAAATTATCAAGATGTCTCCACAATCACTCAAATCCTAGCCAACTATTAAATCCATGGAGGAATAATCATAGATCCCACAACCCTAGTTGTGGGTTTTAGTTCCACATGATAAAGAAAGAGATAGCAACAATTATATTCATCATTCAAAGTAATTAAACTTACAAAAGATGAAGTCTGAAGTTGATTCTCTTCCAAGTTCAAGAGAAAAATCTCAAAACCCAATCAAAGAGTTGAATATTGAATTCTAAGTTAAGAGAGCCAAAAAGAAAAGTAAACTCCCTTGGAATAAGTTCTAGATGTTCAGACCCTCAATGAAACCCTAAAAGCTTCTATTTATATCCATAACTTAAGAAAAAATTTGAAATTAAAAATTCAGATTTTTCCTTAGCTGACGACATGTCTAACGGCTTATCAGAGATCTGATAGCTTATCAGACCATGTCGTCAGACATGATTCCCATTTCTTGCCTTCTGCTTATGTATGACGACATGCCTGATGGCTTATCAGAGATCTGATAGCTTATCAGGATATGTCTTCAAAAAATCTTCTGCTTCTGAGTGGCGACATTCTTGACGGCTTATCAGACATATGACGAATTATCAGAATTGTCGTCGCTTGTTCACTTCAAGTTCTCAAGCACTGCCTAAGCTTGACAACGATCCTAACGGCTTATCACAACTATGACGACCTATCACAGGTTGTCTCACTTCTTCCAGCTGAATCTCATTCTCTGTCTAAGGTTGATGGCAACTCTGATAGCTTATCACAAGGCTGACTACTTATCAGAAAAGTCGTCAGCTATACTTCCCTCTCTACTTGCTCAAAAATAAACTCTTTTACTTCTATTATTGCTGGTTCTCTTGCATCTTGACTTTTACTGCAATATCAAAGAGAAAACAATCAAAAATGACAAAAGTTGCTTGAGACTTTGCAATTATTCTCAGTTAAAAGCCTCAAATATGTTAGCATCTTCTCACGCATCAGCTGCATTAAGACGCAACCAAGACCTACACGGGACACATTACAATAGACCACAAACCCATCAGTGCCTTCGGGTAATGTCATGATTGGTGCCGAAGTTAGCTTATCCTTCATCTTCTTAAAACTACCCTCACAAGCATCTGACCATAAGAACTTTACCTTTTTCTGAGTCAACTTAGTCAATGGCACAACTATAGTAAAAAAAACTCCCCACAAACCTCCTGTAGTAACCAGCTAAATCGAAGAAGATCCGAATATTGATTGGATTCGTGGGTCTAGGACACTTCTTAACCACTGCAACCTTCTGCAATTCCACCATGATCCCTTCACTAGAAATGAAATGACATTTCGAAAGTTTGGCATACAACTGCTACTCCTTTAGGGTTTGCAATACAATGCGGAGGTGATCGACATGATCTACCTCACTCTTTAAGTACACCAGAATATTATCTATGAACACAATGACAAAAAAATCTAGAAACTAATGAAAAGCTCTATTCATCAAGTTCATGAATGCCGCCAGGGCATTGGTCAATCCAAAAGACATAACCAAAGACTCAAAGTGCCCATACCGAGTAAGGAAAATAGTCTATGGAATATCCATCTCCCTAATCTTTAACTGATGATACCTGAATCAAATATAAATCTTGGAGAAAAATTTAGCACCTTGAAGATGATCAAACAAATTGTCTGTCCTCGGAAGAGGGTACTTATTCTTTACCGTCACCTTATTCAAATGTTTGTAATCAATACACATCCAAAGGAAACCATCCTTCTTACGCACAAATAAAATCGGTGCACCCAACAAAGACACACTAGGACGGATGAAGCCCTTGTCTAGAAGATCCTTTAGTTTCTTCTTATGCTCCTTTATGGAGCCATTATACATGGGGGAATAGAGATAGGACGAGTGTCTAAAACATGATCAATCCTAAAATCAATCTCTCTATTAGGAGGAACACTAGGAAGGTCATCAGGAAAGACCTTAGGAAATTCACTCACCACCGGGACAAAATGTAAAGAAGGAACCTCTGAGTTAGAATCTTTAACTTGGACCAAATGATAGAGACACCCTTTGGAAATTCATATCTGAGCTCTAAGAAATGATTAAACCTCCTTTTATGTTCTAAAAAACCACCCTTTCATTCAATAATCAGCTCTTTGGGAATTTAAAGATGACCTTATGGGTCCAACAATCTTAAAAAACATAGCACGAGTGAAACCAATCCATCCATAATATGACATTAAAATAAATAATGTTTAATTCAAAAAGATCCACCAAAGTATCCTGACCACCCACAGACATCACACAACCCCTATAGACTCTTCTAGCAACCATAGAGTCATCCACTGGGGTAGAAATAAAAAAAGGGTTAAAAATACACTCGGGTCCAAAACCAAAATGCACAGTCACAAATGAGGTCACATAAGAGAGAGTGGACCCCGAATCAAGTAAACAATACACATTACGGGAAAAGATTTTCAATATAACAGTAATGACATCAGGCGATGCCTCGGAGTCCTAACGAGTAATGAGAGCATAGAGTTAGTTTTGACCACTGACAGAGCCATATGGTGCACCCTTTGGTATCGGAGCTGATGAACAGGCAATCAGAACCTTGTTTGCCCTAGTAGCAACCTTAGCCACTAGACAGTTTCTAAGAATGTGCCCTGGCTGATCACCGTTGAAGAGGTTGTCCTTTTCTTCATCACAGTAACCCCGATGCAATGAACCATAAAATCTGCAGAAAAGATAGGATTGAGCTGATTAGGCGCCACTGGCCTAAGATCTGGCACCCTGTGCCCTATAATTATCGCCACCATGAAAACACCTATCACCCGATGGCTTTGGGTAGGGAGCACTAGCTATCGATTAAGACCCAGAATTTCCCCACTTCTTTTTGGACAACTTTCTACCATCCCTGCCACTCTGCTGTTAGCCACCATCCTACTCAAAAAATCTAAACTTCTTGCTCTGCCTTTCCCTTATCTCCACCTGCTTGTTTTTCTCTTTCTTAATCTACTGCATGTAAACAACCAACCCATAGATATTTATGTTCTTGTTCAACAAGGAATCCTTACTCTCCAAAATCAAGTCTCAGAACAACCCAGAAGCAAACTTTCTCATTCTATCCCTCATGCTAGAAACCAACTCTATAGCATACCGCGATAACTGGTGAAACTTCAAGACATACTCCTTGACTGACATTTTACATTGCTTCAAGTTATCAAAATCTTCTGCCTTTTTTCCCCTCAGCTCTTAAGGAAAGAAACGGTCTAGGAAAGCACTAGAAAAATCCTCCCATAAGGCTAACTCAGTATCGTCACCCCTAGACTGTTCCCATTTCTCATACCATTGGTAGGGTACATCGTTTATTTGGTAGGCAGCAAAATCCATACCCTCCACGTTAGTAGTATGCATAACATGGAAGATCTTCTCCATCTTATCAATAAAACTTTGAGAATTCTCCTCAACCTTACACCAGTGAACACATAAGGGCTCAATATCATAAACTGGCCAACCCTTGTGGCCTAAAGGATGGAGTAACAGAAGCACCATACTCATACTAAGAAGCTACCAACTATGCCAATATATGAATCGACTGACAAAACTCAACATTCGTTACATCAGCCTGAGGAGCTTAAGAAGGATAAGAGGGGACTGGTGGAACTCCAGGAAAACAATCAGGAATTAGACCTCTAGACCGGGTCGAGACTTCATAAGTAGGACATGTCCCATCAATATTATCCCCAAGTGGAATGGAGGAGTTTCTATGAACTTCAGATAATTTGGGAGGCATGATATGAAAAGAAAACAAACGGGTATTATAGAAGATTTTCGGACCTTAGACTCTATAGCTTAAAAATAGAGCATAAGAAAGATAAATTCTTGAATGCCTCATAGCCTTTCCCTAATGAGTGTGGCCCCCTACACACCCTGAAAAAAGACTCTACTCAACACTGCTTTGTGGACTCCCAATTGACCATGAACCTAGGCTCTTATACCAATCTGACATGACCTGAACTAAGGCCTAGTAGTGTCGGGTATCTCAAGTCCAACCAAGACTGGAGACTACCCCCAAAACCCCATCATTAACTACCTACACCCTATGTCAGATGAATTTTAAACATATAACAAAATAAAATAATAATAATCTAACTACAGTAAAGTAAGTCTATAGCCATAACCAAATAGCCACAACCAAATATCCAACCAATACCAATCCCAATGCCAATACCAATACCAATGCTAACAATAATACTGACGCTGCCCATGACCGTAATAGTCCGACAAAGCCTCTAACTAGATTCAAAGAATATCCAATCGGGAGATACCCCCAACCATAGCCAAAATCAAAACCAAAGAAATAATAATAATGAAAAGAAGTTTATAGCATAAAATGGAGCCTTCCTGAGTATGGAAGCTTACCACTTTAATCTGACTCAAAGCTGTCCCCAAATCTGAGTCACTGAGTAGGAGAAATGATAGTATGGACAGTTCCTGCATCGCGTGGGGATACAACGCCCGAAGATAGTTAGTGGAGTGAACTCTAGCATGTATCAGGGATAAAGATAATATAATGCCATCATTCAAAACCAAATCAAATAACCATAAGTATTCACATATATACATATACATATATAAATATATATATATATATATATATATATATATATATATATATTTATACCGTGCCGGGATACAGAACAATATTTATCATGCATTTAAAATCTTAACCTGGGTTGTGTAACTTTACCATTATAAATCCACCCACGGGCTATATGGGTTCAACTCCCCCTGCTGAAAGGGACCTAGTGCGTGTTAGTTGCACGATCGGAGAAAAAAACCTGAGATGACTAATATATCCCAATGGGCTATATGGGTTCAGCTCCCCCTGCTGAACGGGCACCAGTGCGTGTTATATGACGACTAGAGAAAAAAACCTAAGTTGATGGTGGTGTAGCTTTACCGTCATATATCCACCCACGAGATATATGGGTTCAGCTCTACCTATTGAAAAGGGACCATGTGTTAGCCGCTCGATCAGAGAAAAGAACCTTAGATGACTAATACATCCTAAAATTATAAAGTGTGACATAATGCACACAGTTTCCAAGACCACCCTCACATCGACAAATATGAGTATCACATGTCTGTCCCCTCGGGACCTCCACTTTCCATGGTTTTGCTACTCAACCCCCTTTAAGCCCATATAAAATCATTTACACATTCTCAACTATTTACTAAAGAGTCTTTTAATCAGACTGGTATTGTCTTACAAAAATTAGATCTTGAAAGTCTATTACCTTATGCCATAGAAGCCATTAAACTAAATTAGACTCCACCATTTCCAATTAAACCAAAATCGTCCATGACCATTTTAACCATTAGTAAATACATTAGTTCCAAGCGATAAGTCAAACCAAACATCTTGAGGATTCCATTGTACCCCTAGTTCAAAAACATAATTCAACTTATGATAATATCAGTCTCATTGATCGTTTAACAAACAGGTTTAGGGCATGCCATTATCAAAGCCAAACTCATCAAATTTTGGGGTTCAACCATGACCCCTCAATTAAATCACCATTCCCATGAGCCCACATGTGGAAAACCAAAATTAAAACAAAACAATTATTAAACTATGAGAAACAATATTCATTCATGAACAACTAAAACCCCAACCTTTATTTCAAAACCATAATAATACCATGAAAGTAATACCCCAAAAACATTTGGTTTTAGTAAAATAACAATGACAGAGGAGTAACATGCCTTAGACACCAGGAAGTATGGAGAGAAACCACCCTTGAAAGCTTTAATTGATCATCTTGATGATACCCTAGCTTTTGCTTGAACAAAGTTTGAGATAGAATTTAAGAGTGTTTTATTGGGAATAATGTGTTAATGAAGTCCCAAAGGGTGTTTTAAGTCATAGGATCAAAGGGAGTTAAATGGGGAAATGTCCAGAATATCCCCAACTTAAAACTATAAAAAAGTCGCAGGTGGTTACGAGTCGATCCTCTTGACTCATGACCACACCATACAAATCGTACCATTGAGTCATCACCAAGACAGTGAGTTGGACACCCATACAATGTCCACTATATGACTCCATGGCCATACTCATTACCAGACCATATAACTTGTATGGTCTAGTCGTATCCAAGACAGAACCCAAAGGGATTGGACGTTGGACATCATACGACTCAACCCTACCACTCGTAACCTATCCTCACGGCTCTTAATGAGCCACTCTTACTCAGATCCAAGTTAAGTCACTAAGTTACTGATTTGGTTAAGGATCATCCTAATGACTCGTCACCACCCCTAACGACTCGTACCGCCAAGTCGTTACTAAGACCAAAAACCTAAGAACCACCTACTGGACATCTAACGACTAGTGTAACCTAACTCGTATCGATACCAAATGACTCGTATGATGAGTTATTAGTAGGATAGTAAGGTCAAAGCTCAAAAATTTTCCAAGGGACAAAATCCAGGGTGTTTTAACATATGTACGTAAACAAGGTCAACTCGAGGTATAACCTAAATCATTAGATTGTCATCTTTAGACCTCATACTCACAGTCAGAACTAGTGCTAGTATACTCAGGGTTTCTAATCCATCCGTTAAATTCTGAGATAATCAACCATAATAAAATAACAATTAGATAAAAGAACCAGAATCATACCTCAAATCTCATTACCGGATCAGTAACAAAACTACCATAAATTAGCCATAACAAGGATCATAATCATCATCATCATCATCATCATAATAATAATAATAATAATAATTATAGTAATGACAATGTGAGTAGCAAGATTGTCCAGACAAACAATACCTAACTGAGCCTTTTACAAACCCCTATTGCCCCAGGCTAAAAAGGTCCAATCAATATACAACACAACCATACTCATCACCCATACCTATCAACCCCCATAAGGCTGATAGATATAGGCACATACTAGAGGTAGGCAATGCGCATGCAAGAATGAATGCCCAGATATAATCCGTAATACCATAACTGATCAAAATACCATAAGTAACCCAGTGTAATAACCTCAAATCATTAGTATCATAATCATCCTCCAGACTCAAACCGGTAAATATAATAAATATCCAGACTTGAACTAGTAAATATGTAATTGATATTCGAACTTGAATCGGTAAATATGTAATGAATATTCGGACTTGAACCAGTAAATATATCTATGCATTTATAATAAATGCACGAACTCTGAACCATAGCTAAAAGAGAGTAAATTCATAAATTCATTGCCAAGGGTAATCTCCAGGACTAAATCATTATAAAAGTTTAGAAAGGTCAGAATATCTCTTAGTCGGGGTAAATAGTAATAACACAATAGTGGACAAAAATCTATCTCGATCAAATCTCAAAATCATCATTTTAGTCTCAAAGGCTCATAAGTATTCACGGATGGTATGATTCCCATTATGATTAAATCCGTTTAAAAGGTGAAAAGTGGTATATTTATCCCTTTTTAGAAAAAATAGTAGTAAAATCATAATTTAGTTGGAATCATACCATTTACCGAACTTAGTAATCATGAATATACCGAATCTATGCATGCCATCACCAGTATTCAAACAATGAGATTATAAACATCAATATGCTGATAAACTACAACCATTTTCTCTATAAAGATGGAATACTTTTCGGAACCGAACTAATCAATATCATGAACATGGCCTTTGGCCCAAGAATATATCCAAAAATAGTTACAACATCATAACCATGGCCTTAGGCCCAAATATATATCCAACATAATGGTAACATCATAATTTGGGGAAATCCATCATAATCCACCGAGTAATACATAAGCATTTCTAAGGCTTAATTAGTCTCATCTATAACTAATTTGCTAACAACCTAGAATAATAGGATTGTAAAGGTATAATAAGTATTTTAACTTAAGGGTCAAATACCCTTCTAGCCCCAAGCTCACAATTTAGGCTAAGTCATGGTGTACTACTGATAACGCTCAAACTACACCTTTCTTACGAGAATGTAAGCGATCGTTGTAAATATATAACCCAACTAAGTTTGGGTCAAATCCCATAGGGAATATGGTGTGAATCTGAGTTATTTGTGGGTTAATCAACTGATAGTTAGAAATTTCCTGTGAATGAGGTTTTTTTGGAAAAGTGGTAAATAATTACTTCTCAATTCAGTGTTTGAAATCAATATGATAAGCAAAACCAGAGTTATGTTCACTATGGGTGTTGGGATTTGACAGACGCTAGTAACTGTTCAAGATTCTTATGGTAGGTAGGAACAACAGACTATCCTTGTCGAAGTTATGTCTAAATATTTCTCAACCTATTTAGACATTTAACCACCTAATTCTCTCAAACTTTGGGAATTTATATTTCATAACAGGATGTTATCTCAAGTTAATTAATCTTGTTACAACATTAATTATTAAATGGAAGTTTAATGCTCCAAGTCCCTGTTGATAATTCACTTCTTACTAGGGTTGATTTCTTATCTCAAGCAAATCAACAGTAAAAGAGGCCTATTGTTTGCAACCAATAGTCAGCATGTAAAATAATGGAATAAACAAGAAGTTCCTACCACTGTTAGAATCTTGAACACTTAGTTACGTTACAAACCCAAACCCATAGATCCCACAACTCGGGTTAAGGGAATTTAGCTACTCATAATAAAATAAGCAAGACAACAAGTTGACTTCATACTTAGATAGATGGTCTTAAAGCAAGATTAATAGCAACAAGTGTTTCTCAGATTTGATCCAGTAGAAAATCGCAAAAACAATGGTAATAATCTCTCCAAAAATAATTGTCTTGTTAAAGTCAGAAAACTAGAGAGAAAAATTGCTCAAAACGTCAGTTCCCAGATGATTAGAAAACCCTAACATATACTTTAAATACTTTATCCTAATTATGGAAACAAAATCACAGATCATAGTATTTTCTCAGACAGGCGACGACATGTGTGATGGCTTATCAGGAGTCTGACGGCTTATCAGGAATGTTGTCATCTCCTCTTCACTTTTGATATTCTCTGCCTTGGGCTGACGATGAAGCTTAACGAATTATCAGATGTTTAATGACATATCAGAGATGTCATCACTTCTTTACTTCAAACTCCATTCCCTGCCTAAGTCTAACAATGAGACTGACGGCTTATCACACTTCTGACGGCCTATCACAGATGTCGTCACTGATTCCAGCTGAAGTCCATTCTCTGTCTAAGCCTGACAACAACTCTGATAGCTTATCACAAGGCTGACGACTTATCAGACAAGTCATCAGCTAAACTTTCTTCTCTACTTGCTCAGAAATCAACTCTTTTACTCCCATTATTGCTGATTCTCTTGCATCTCGACTTTTACTGCAATATCAAAGAGAAAACAATCAAAAATGACAAAAGTTGCTCAAGACTTTGCAATTATTCTCAGTTAAAAGCCTCAAATGTGTTAGCATCTGCTCACACATCAACACCCTCAACCTAAAACAATTGCTTGTCCTCAAGCAACTAAAACATAACCAAGAGAATAAAAAGTATATTCAACAGTCAACCATCCATATTATCTTAAAACATATTCACCATCTCTAAGGTCAATCAATTTAAAAACAATTGTGTATATTATTAAAGAAAAATAATGCGACACACAGGAATCAAGATATGGCATCTGTTCAGCAACAACAACCATGCATGTACCAAGACTACACTATCAAAATAAGTTAGCAACTAGCAACGTAACCAGTGTCCCCTCACTATAAAGAAATACCACTTTACTTATATCAGAAGTCACATATGTAACCATAGGGACAATCAAAAGACACTCACTCTCAAAATGAAGTTCCAATAAATGTATGCCGAATACCATAGGCTTGCCCTTATTTTCATTACCAAGATTTTCAGACAGGTCATCTAGGATCACTATAGGTCTTCTCTTTGGCTTGTAATGTAGGCTAGGGGCTGGTATGATACTCGATGATATTTAAAGTGACTAACTCTCTTTGAAACTACACTAGCTTCTGGGGTCTCACTCATTAACCTTTTTCTATTCTTCTCTTTTCTTGATCACACATATTCAGGATGGGTGCGGTCTTTTTTACAATCACTTCTTTTTTTCACAACTTTTCTTTTCTTGTTGTTTTCCACCGCACCCAACTTTTTATTCTTTTTTTTTATTCTACCTTTCTTCATACTCATTTATATCACTCACCCCTATGATAGCCATACTCAACTTAGGCCATTTGCCTAAGTCAAGGTACATAGTGTCCAAGAAGGACCAGGGCCAAAACAGGTTCATTATGATATAAATGGGATGGTGATAGGTATCATAAAAAGAAATAGGCTATTCAGGCTCAAAATAAAGATCAAGGGATATTATGCATATAGGGAAGGCCATTTAGGCTAAAGTGGGCTAATATCAAAATGACCTGTGATCCTTTCTAACCCCTATCCTTCAACCTAGGTAAGACTAACTGGGCAAGTTCTGGATTAAACATACAAAGGGGACTAAGTAAAATCTCACACGCACATGGCACACAAGTATATCACAAGTTACTACTTATCTAGTTCGTGCAATTGTTTAGCAATGGTTATCAAGTCACTAGAACTGATACCATACAAAGATGCACAACGGTTCCAATTAGATACAAATCATACAGTTAAATAATTAGATCATTTGAGAGGTGTTCACAAAATAACAAAACTATGTTAACTATCTCAGGTACTTGTATTTCTCCTAGTCAACTACAAAATGTTACAACAATAACTCACCCTACACCCTCCACTTAAAATCAAAGAAAAATTGAACTAAGGGTTAGGGTATACCTAGAGTAGATCAAGCACGGGGATCATGGGTTGCCTCCCATATAGCGCCTGATTTAACATCACAACAGGACTCAGGTATCTCGATAACTTCAGACTTTATCGAGAAAGATAGTAGCAATACTTTTTATCGAGTCTTTTGGACCAATATAAAGTTTGACTCATTGCCCATTTATCGTGAAGATACTACCGTCTTCATTTTCACGTTCTACTACTCCAGATGAGTAGATTTGACTAACTCTAAATAGGCCTGACCAATTGGATTTAAGCTTACCTGGGAACAGTTTGAGTTTGGAATTGAACAGAAGCACTAAGTCACCTTTTTGGAAATATCGTTTCTCGATCCTACAATCATGATACTTATTCATCTTTTCTTTTTATAGGTCTTCTCTTTCATATGCCCTGATATGGAATTCATCCTTCTCATTTGGTTTTCCCAGTCTTAGCTCTACTGCCTTCTTCCAACTCAAATTTAACCTTTTGTGTGCCCATAAAGCTTTGTGCTCCAGCTCTATTGGTAAGTGGCATGCTTTACCATAGACTAACTGGAATGGTGACATGCCAATGGGTGTCTTGAAAGCAGTCTGATATGCCCACAAGGCATCATAAAGCTTTCGAGACCAGTCTTGCCGACTAGCGTTCACCGTTTTGGATAGGATGGCTTTAATCTCTCGATTTGACACCTCCACTTTCCCACTAGTTTTTGGGTGATATGGAGTGGCTACTCTATGCTGTTTTACCCCATATTTTGCTAAGGCAGCTCGAAAAACATTGTTGCAAAAATGAGATCCTCCATCGCTTATAATAGTACGTGGTACTCCAAAGCGAAAGAAGATGTTCTTCTTGAGAAAAGAAACAACCCTCTTTCCTTTATTATCAAACAAGGAAATAGCTTCGACCCATTTAAAGACATAGTCAACATTAACTAAAATATACTTCATCCCATATGAGCTTAAAAAAGGACCCATTAAATTGATGCCCCAGACGTCAAACAATTCCACTTCAAGTATCTTAGTTAAAAGGCATCTCATGTCTTTTGGAGATCGACCCCTGCCTCTAACATTGGTCGCATTTCAGCACAAACTCATGAGCATCCTTGAACAACGTTAGCTAATAGTAGCCGCTCTGCAACACCTTCCTAGCGGTTTGGTCACCTGCATGGTGACCTCAAACTGGGGAAGCATGACATGCTTCCAATATACACAATACATCCACTTCTGGCACACATCTCCTTATAATATTGTCAGCACATTGCCAAAAAAGATACGGATCATCCCAGAAGTAATTTGTCACATCATGAAGGAATTTCTTTCTTTGATGGAAAAAAAGATTTTCTAGAATAACCTCTGTCACAACATAATTTGCAAAATCAGCATACCAAGGCATTTTCTCCATAGAAGCAACCAAGATTTCCTCATCAAGAAATGCATCATTTATATCCATTTCATCATTAACTACCTGCTCACCTTTTATTCTAGACAGATGATCCGCAACTTGGTTTTCACAACCCTTCCTATCTTTGACTTCAAAGTCAAATTCTTGTAGCAGCAACACCCATCTAATTAGCCTTGGTTTTGCATCTTTCTTAGCCATCAAATATCTCAAGGCTGTGTGGTCAGTGTGGACCACCACCTTGGTCCCAATCATGTAAGCCCTAAATTTCTCAAAAACATACACTACAGCCAGGAGTTTCTGTTCAGTGATGGTGTAGTTCTTTTGAGCTCCATTCAGTGCTTTGCTGGCATAATATATTGGATGAAACAATTTGTACTTCTTTTTTCCCAATACAGCTCTAAGGGCAACACTGCTTTCATCACACATGATCTCAAATGGTTTTGACCAGTCCGGTGCAACAATGATTGAGGCCTCAACCATCTTATTTTTAAGGCATTCAACTGCCTTCAAGTAATCATCATCGAAGAAGAACTTCACTTCTTTCTCCAAAAGTTTGCAAAGTGGATTTGCAACCTTTGAGAAGTCTCTTATAAACCTTTGGTAAAAGCCAGCATGTCCAAGAAAACTATGCACTCCCTTCACTGAAATGGAAGGTGGTGGTTTCTCAATAATTTCAACCTTGGATCGATCAATCTCTATCCCTTTTGCTGAAATTTTGTGCCCGAGAACGATGCCCTCCTTTACCATAAAGTGGCATTTCTCCCAATTAAGCACCAAATTGAATTCAACACATCGTTGCAAGGCCATACTCAGGTTTTCCAAACACAACTCAAATGAATCTCCTACCACAGAGAAATCATCCATGAACACCTCTAAGGTATCCTCCACCATATCTGAGAAAATAGACATCATGCACCATTGGAAAGTAGTGGGTGGATTGTATAGCCTAAACGACATCCTCTTAAATGCAAAGGTTCCATATGGGAATGTGAACGTCGTCTTCTACTGATCTTCAGGGGAAATACAGATCTGGTTATATCCAGAATAACCATCCAACAAGCAATACCCTCCCTTTTCGGCCAATCGATCAAGTATTTTGTCCATAAAGGGCATCGGGAAGTGGTCTTTCAAAGACCATGAGTTTAGTTTGTGGTAGTCCATGAAAACTCTCCATCCATTCACAAGCCTGAGTGGAATCAACTCATTCCTTTCATTTGCAACAATAGTCAAGCCCCTTTTTTTGGGCACATATTGAACTGGGCTTACCCATTTACTGTCAAAAATAGGGTAAACCACTCATACATCCAACCACTTAATAATTTACTTCTTAAACACCTCTTGCATTAGTGGGTTAAGACGGTGCTGATGCTCGATGGTTGGAGTACAATATTCATCAAGTTGTATTTTATGCATGCAGATGCCGAGGGAATGCCAATAATATCTGCGATAGACTCATTAACCATGCTATAATTCACCCCTGAAACGAACTTACCCATCCTTGCCCTGCTATCTGCAACCACATAAGGGGCATATCTGGCTAATTAAGTAAATATAAGAGAATACTCCTTCACTGTCATATGGCCCTGCCTGAGGTTGATGAACTCTAACACCTTATCTTCCCTAAGCTCTAGGGTAAAGAATCTATCGAGGAAAACAGCTCCCACTCAATTAGCCCTGCATCATCTTCCCTTTCTAACTTCCACTACTTGAACCAAGTATGAGAAATATCCTGCAACTAATATGCATCTAGCTCAGCACTCTCAATAGTAGTCACCCCCATGATGTCTGTCACCTTCTACACCTGATCTAGGAATTCCTGAGGGTCCTCATCTATTTTAGACCCGAGAAAGGATGTAGGATTCATTCTAGTGAAGTCTTGAATCCTAGCTGCAGCTGAATTGCCAATGGGTTGGATGAAACAATAACTATTCATTCATTCTGAGAAACAACTGAGTTAGCAAGAGTAGTGGATACGTCCCTAAACTCCGCATGAGAAACATGATCGCCCAAAGGATCTTAGGGATGAGGGGCTGACTAATTTCCTTTTCATCTTTAAGGAGGCATGTTCTATAGAAGAAAGGGACAAACGGATTAGACTAAGAGATTGACTTGAGATTATGCTCACTGGCACGATATGAATACTGAAAGAGGGGAAACTGTTCCTAAAACATCTTATAACCTCTTGTACATAAATGTGGAGAACAACATACCCATGTACAAGACTATACTAGATGTGTCTTTCAGACTTCCTAGTACTCTATTGAACCTTAGGCTCTGATACCAAGTTTGTAATTCCCCGAATCTGGTACCCGAAATGCTACACAGTGATCATGACCCCGAAGGACCACAATCTAATGCATGACTGATATATCTACCTGTATACTGCATAAAATACTGAATAATGTGGAAACATGAACTGAAAGGCCATAAGGATCATATAATTGAAAGAAAAAATAACATCTAAACGGGGTATGAAATACCCAAAACAAAACTGAAAATACTAAAGTCTAAACATGATAGTCTAGAAAGCCTCTAACTGAATGAACTATCTGATTAAGGAGTTTATGGGATATGTCCCCAACTAACTCCAACTAATAAACTATTTAATGAGATAATAGAGAAATAATCATGTCCTCAAATGATGAGGACTCACTTTTAACTCTGACTGCTGAAACTGGAATCAACTGCTGATCTGGAGCTCGTGTCTCTGAACTGATAGTATAGGACACCATAGCACAAATGCGTCAGTACTTTGAATATACTAGAATGCATGTGGGGTAGGCTAAATGCATGGGGTTCATATGCATAAACAATAGTGGCTAACTGAATAATATGAACATGAGAATACATACGTGCATACATAGTAACTATATCTGAAAATGTGATAACATGAGTACTAAATCTGAATACTGATAACATGACATACCGATAACAGATATAACTAATAACATGAGCGACTGTATCTGACAGTCCTGATTCTGGTGGAACTATCTGAGTTTTGTTCTGTATCTGAGTCGACTGCATCTGACAATCTTGAATTTTGAAGAACTATCTGAGTTCTTTTACTTAGACTGATACTGAGACTGATACTGAGACTGTAGGAGGTAGTCATCTAACTGACATGCCCCAAATAATGCATTATAGCTGAATTGGGTTCCAAACTATGCCCTGATTGGAAGGGTATCAATACCGCGCTACTGGTATGGACAACATGTGAGTGACCCTAATATAACAGGTAACTCTAATGAGAACGGTGGGAACCCTCATATAGTAGGTTAAGCCACCTCATCTACTCTCATATAGCAGGCTATGAAGTCTCAACCTATGCTGGCTACATAGTTCTGGAATGCAACACCCTCATATAACAGGTGAGTTCCACCCTTGGGTTCGCTCGGTGCTAATTTCTACTCCCATCTGAATAGACAGTGAACATGATTTACTGAACTGAACATGGACTAAGTTACTCACTTCCATTGACCAACGAAATATTACTGACATCTGATAACTGACTCTGTTCATGAGATCATGGAGATTTCCTGAGTCATTAGATTGTCTGAAGTCTAAGGATCATAGCTTGACTAAGAGTATTGTAAAAACATAACATGGCTCTAAACATACAACTAATGTTTCGGGTACAAGTACCCCCAGGATTCAATGGAAGGAAACTGACCAAGAATAACTTACTTGAACATACAACTAACATCATAATCCATACTAAATTTATAGAAGCATTCCATCAAAAATGTGATAGGCATAACATGGGGATTTCATGATATCATACTAGTTGGGCATTGTTCTTTCATCTAAGCATTTAATCAAACAACTGGTAGGCATAGAACATGTAGACAATATTATACAACAATTAATCATTATGATTCATCTCTAATTTCATCACCCTAGGGCTTATTCATAGGTTCACATGAATATACATCTATACAAATCAATTCGACATAAAATTGATCACCCAACATGGATTTGAATTCAATTGATCATTCTCAACATAAACAAAATGAACCCAACATGAAATTCATAAAGAAATCCATAAACTTAAACTTTGAAAAAAGATTCTTGGGCTTCATGGAAGAAAAGAGTCTATTAATGAACACTACACATACCTTAATTCGTGATTTTGTGAAGATTGACGAAGAAACTTTCTTGGAATTGGATCTTCTATGAAAACCCTAGATTGTTCTTAAGAGGTTTTTGAGAGAAGAGAGTGTATTTTGGGTGAAGAGTGGCTGAACCACGTGTTAAAGGGCTTAAATAGGGGTGGGAAGTTGACCCTTTTAACCCTGGACGCGTCATTTAATTTCAGTAAAATTTTCCCGAACTGAATCCCTGGCACGACGCAGCACTATCACACCTTGTCACTTGAATTTGACAATTGGGAAACTGAGGGATGGCGCGACGCGGAGCCATCGCGTTTCTCCTTCTTTTGCAACCTGGAACTTTGGCGCGACGCAGAGGAAATTACGCTAAGACACTGAAAAAGGATAATTCTAAATTTGGGACCCCCATACTGGAATTTGTCAAATGCTATTTCCTCTTGTGGCACGGTGTGCCAATGACTAATATGGCACTGTTTTACGATAAAACTTAAAATAGTCGTAACTTCTAACTCGGTTATCAGATTTGGGAAAATCATGTATCGATGGAAAGCTTATTGAATTTCCCACATGACAAAAAGTAAAAATCTTGAAAATTCTTCATAGAATAACCATCATTCAATTTAGAAGATAATACTAAACATTCTTTAGATGAAATTAGCTTGGAAGAAGTATGGGGTATTACAGTTAGGGTTTTCTAATCATCTGGGAACTGGCATTTTGACCATTTTTCTCTCTAGTTCTCTGACTTTAACAAGACAATTATTTTTGGAGAGATTATTACCATTGTTTTTGGGATTTTCTACTGGATCAAATCTGAGAAACACTTGTTGCTATTCATCTTGCTGTAAGATCATCTATCTATGTATGAAGTCAACTTGATGTCTTGCTTATTTTATTATGAGTAACTAAATTCCCTTAACTCGAGTTGTGGGATATATGGGTTTGGGTTTGTATCATAACTAAGTGTTCAAGATTCTAACGGTGGTAGGAACTTCATGTTAATTCCATTATCTTATATGCCATTTATTGCTTACAAACAATAGGCCTCGCTTACTGTTGGTTTGTTTGAAATAAGAAATCAACCCTAGTAAGAAGTGAATTATCAACAGGGACTTGGAAGCATTAAAATTTCATTTAATAATTAATATTGTAACAAGATTAATTAACTTGAGAGAACATCCTATTATGAAATATAAATTCCATAAGTTTGAGAGAATTAGGTGGTTAAATGTCTAAATAGGTTGAGAAATATTTAGACATAACTTCGACAAGGATATTCTGTTGTTCCTACCTACCACAAGAATCTTGAACCATTACTAGCATCTATTAGATTCCAACACCTATAGTGAACATAACTCTAGTTTTCTTATCATATTGATTTCAAACACTGAATTGAGAAGTAACCTTTCCAAAAAACCCCATTCATAGGAAACTACTAACTATCAGTTGATTAACCCGCAGATAACTCTGATTCACACTATATTACTGTGGAATTCGACCCTAACCTAGTTGGGTTATATATTGACAACGATCGCTTACATTCTTGTAATAGAGGTGTAGTTTGAGCATTATCAAAAAATTATGCCATTGCCGGGAGTACGATTATAAATTAAAATTTGTGTGTACTAATTAACTGTTAGTCAAGATTCCTAGTTTTATGTTTATTTGTTGTTTTCGTTTGCTGTAGAACTTTTGTAGTATATGCCAAGAACCAGAAGTTTTGGATAACGATTATTACATTTAATCCAGAACCACAACTAATTGGCAGAATGGCAGACTAGTAGGAGGCTGACAGGTTAGCATCCTTAGCTAGAGCTCAGGTGAATGAGCAAAATAATGGTCGACAAGTACGATATCGAAATCTAGAGAATAAAGATTTGGGAGATGAGAAGTTGCTAAACCCTGGTAACCCAAGGCGTGCAGAGCAAATAGCTACACCAGTACAGCATAATTCTAACAGGAATCGTCCGTTCTGAGGAAGGAAAAATCACTAGCCGGTCCAGTATGACCACAATAAGGATGATTATGGAATGGATGGAGCAGGTATAATGGGTGCAGTTATTCCTCCACCGTTAGCACCTGGATAGAAATTAAACATTATGAGTACTATGATTCAACTCCTTAATCTGAAGGGGTTGTTTGGTGGCCTTCCTGGGGATGATCTGAACTTGCATCTGGTGAACTTTGTCACCATCTATAACTTTTTTGATAACCCAGGAGTGGGTCAAAATTCTATTTGTTTGAGATTATTTTTGTTGTCTCTGTCTAGGGAGGCAACATTGTGGCTTAATGAGCTGACACCCGATTCTATAACCAACTGGAGGCAACTGAAAGAAGCTTTCCTAGAAAGGTTCTTTCCACCTTCCAGGAGGGTACAGTTAATGGATGAGATCAGTAACTTCAAATAGCTACCAACTGAAGCCTTGCATGAAACCTGGGAGAGATTAAAAAAAAAGTTAACGCAGTGTCCGAACCACAATGTGAAGGACATACACTTGATGGAGACTTTGTACAAGGCTCTTAACTCTATGATAAAACCAATTGTATATAATTCTAATGGTGGTTCATTTGTTAATTATACATTCCCATAGGCTTCAGCAATGCTAGAGAGAGTAACCAAACAGAGTCGGGGATAGCATACCAAAGACCTTTTGGTAGTAAGCCCCACTGTTTCTATGGGTATGACTATAAAACAATGCAGAAGAGATGAGGAGCATGATCAATACATGGCTCACCCAGAAACGCAAATGAACTTGCTAGAAAAGCATTTACTATTAGGTAAAATGGAGAAAGTGAAGGTTGTGGGATTGCAGGGCAAAGTGGAGTCTAACTCAAAAAAAGAGGTGAACTATGTAAATAATCAGGGGGGGGGGGGTTTCGAGGTAATAACCAAGGAAATCAAGGTCGTACTTATTATGACAAGGCTGGATATAAGAAACAGGATCAAGGAAATTTTGGAGCAATAATGATAGGATCGGGTTATATGTCCCTTCTAGAAATTATGAGGCTGCTACAATAAACTCTGAAAAGATGTACATAGAGGACATGATGGCTAAATTGTTAAAAGTAGTGGAGGCTACCAACTCAGGGGTGACTACCATGAAGACCGATCTGTTATCTATTAGTCAGTTGGTAAAATCGCACTCCACTTTAATCAAACAGCTGGAACAGAAAATGAGCCAACTCTCCGCAGTGCTAAACCAGAGGAAGAGTGAAACTTTACCTAGTGATACAGTTTAGAATCCATGAAATGATGGGTCATGTATGGCGATTACCACTAGAAGTGGCAAGATATTACCTGGCCCTTCCGTGGGCAAAGGTGGAGTTAAAGATATGATTGAAGTAGATGATGAACCTGAAGAAAAATGTCCAGTGGAGTTTGGGAAGCTGGATGGTTCTGATGATGCTCTGAAAAAAAGGAAAGAGAAAAAAAAAGTAGTGGTGAAAACTCTCCTAAGAGCACCACCTCCTTTTCCTCAAAGATTGAAGAAGAAGGTTAACGATATGAAATTTAGTAAATTCATGGAAATGTTGAAGCAATTAACAATAAATGTGCCTTTGGTGGAGGCACTCGAGAAAATTCCAGGGTATGCTAAATTCATGAAGGACCTTGTGACTAAGAAAAGAGCGGTGAGCTACGAATCGGAGGATAATATCCATCATTGTAGCATTATTTCTACAAGGATATTGGTGCAGAATAAGGCAGACCCAAGAACATTCACTATTCCTTGTACGATTGGGTCTCTGGAAATTGCTAAGGCCTTATGTGATATGGAAGCGAGCATTAATATGATGCCGTTGGCTTTATATAAAATGCTGGGTTTGGGAAATCCCACACCCATCAACATGTGACTCATGATGGTGGATAGGTTAGTAAATGACCTATTGGTATTTTTTATGATGTGTTGGTGAAGGTATCTAGCTTCATATTTCTGTGGATTTTGTCATTCTGGATTGTGAGGTGGATTTCGAGGTGCCTCTAATCTTGGGTCGACCTTTTCTCGCAACCAAAAGTGTGTTGATTGATTTGCAAGCTAATGAGCTCTTATTCAGGATAAGTGATGAGGTGGTGCGATTTGATGTGTGCCAATCAATGAAGCAACATAAATAAATGAGTGTGTTCTCAATTGTTGATGTGTATTAGGAGGATGAGTAGGAGGTGTCAATATATGAGAAACTTGTTGTTGAGAATTTAGCCGCAGTTTTGATAAATTTTGATCATGAAGGAATTGAGGAGTACGAAGAGACTGTTTGTGCTTTGTCAAGAATGGGTTCATACTCTTATGATCCTAAGAATCTAGATATTGATCTTGCTAATCGACCAACACCACCGGCTAAGACATGCATTAAAGAGCCACCATACTGAATAGTGACATGACTTTAGCCAGGCTTATGACTCATGCTCAGCAGATTAAGGAGAAAAAGACTAAGATGAGGGAGAAGCAGAATAAGAGATCAAAGACAAGTATTTTTAACTTTACTCAGCCTAAGTTAGAAAGAGGAAATCATTCTCAGTTTTATCCTAAGGCATCAGTTCTAGCTCCTTCTTCAGCCAGTGCTCCACTTCCTAAGTTCAGAGAGGGTAACAAATATAGAGCGCCAGGATCTAAGTCCCAGGGCAGTGTTAGCAGTGCCCGCACCTATCCTCTTTGCCAGACTTGTGGCAAGACCATCAGGGTATTTGCAGAGATGGCAGTGGTATTTGTTTTGGATGTGGAAAACTAGGCCACAAAGTCAGAGACTGTCCTCAGCCAGGTTCTCAGGGTCAACAAAATTTCTCCTCAGCTCAGTCCAGTCGCCCAAATCAGTAGGGAGCCACCTCCAGTACTACTAGTGGGCAACGCCCAAATCGTCTCTATGCTCTTCAGTCCCGACAAGATCAAGAAAATTCTTCTGATGTAGTTACTGGTACGTTACAGATCTTTCATGTGCATGTTTATGCTTTGCTAGATCCAGGAGCTTCTTTGTCTTTTGTTACTCCCTATATAGCAGGCAATTTTGGAACCAGTCTCGAAATCCTAGAAGATCCCTTTTCAGTCTCTTCCCCAGTAGGTAAAACCATCATAGCCCAACGAGTATACATGAACTTCCTAGTTATGATGTTTCAGAAAGTTAGTTCAACAGACTTAGTCGAATTAGAGATGACTGATTTTGACGTCATTCTCGACATAGATTAGCTTCATTCCTGCTATGCCACAGTCGACTGCAGAAACAAAATAGTCTAGTTTTAGTTTCTGAATGAACTCGTCCTTGAGTGGAAGGGTAGTACTTCAGCGTTCAGAGGTCAGCTTATTTCTTACCTTCGGGCACAAAAAATAATATCTAAAGGATGTGTCTATCATATTGTTCGAGTTAAGGACACTGGTTCCGAAACTCCCAGCCTTGAATCAGTTCCAGTTATAGGTGAATATTCAGATGTCTTTCCCGAAGATCTTCCAGGAATTCCTCCTGAGTGGAAAATAGACTTTGGCATTGATCTTCTTCCAGATACTCAGCCTATATCTATTCTTCCATACAGAATGCACCAGCAGAACTCAGAGAACTGACAGAACAATTGAAGGATCTCTTAGATAAGGGATTCATCAGGCCCAACATTTCCCCGTGGGGTACTCCAGTATTATTCGTGCGAAGAAAGATGGTTCTCTCAGAATGTGTATAGACTACCGCCAACTCAATAAGGTCACGGTCAAGAACAAATATCCTCTTTCAAGAATCGATGACTTGTTTGACCAACTCTAGGGTGCCAGTTATTTATCTAAGATAGACCTCAGATCCGGCTATCTTCAGCTCAGAGTCAGAGAATGTGAAATTTCAAAAATAGCTTACCATACTCGGTATGGTCACTTCGAATTCCTAGTCATGTCATTTGGTCTTACCAATACCCCAGCTACTTTCATGGACTTGATGAAACGTTTGTTCAAGAAGTACTTGAACATGTTCATCATAGTCTTCATAGATGATATTCTGGTCTATTACCGCAATGAGCGTGATCATGCAGACCATCTCAGAACACTACTTTAGACTCTTAGAGATCATCAACTATTCACCAAATTCAGTAAGTATGAATTTTGGCTAAGGTCAGTAGCATTCCTTAGTCACATCATTTTCGGTGATGGAATTAGAGTAGATCCTCAAAAGACCAAAACGTAAGAAACTAGCCCAGACCTATCTCTCCATCAGATACTAGGAGTTTCTTGGGTTTGACTGGCTATTACAGATGGTTTGTTGATGGATTTTCTTCTATTTCATCCCCTATGTATAGATTGAATCAAAAGAAAGTTATGTTTTAGTGGTCAAATCCTTGAAAGAAGAGTTTTTAGGAGTTGAAGACTCAACTCACCTCAGCTCCAGTTTTAGCTCTTCCAAATGGTCAAGATGGGTTTGTAGTGTATTGTGATGCATCTAAAGTAGGTTTGGGTTGTGTCCTCATGAATCATGGTAAGGTCATAGCCTACACCTCCATACAGCTTAAGTCCCATGATAAGAATTACCCTACTCATGATCTTGAGTTAGCAGCTGTAGTATTTGCCTTAAAGATTTGGAGGCATTATCTATATGGTGTTCAGGTAGATGTGTTTATAGATCATAAGAGTCTTTATTATGTATTTTCTCATAAATATCTCAATCTTTATCAGAGAAGGTGGTTAGAGCTCTTGAAAGATTACGACATGAGTTTCCTCTATCATCCGGGCAAGGCCAACGTAGTGGCCAACGCTTTTAGTAGACTATCCATGGGTAGTGTTTCTCATGTTGAGGACAGTAAGAAGAAGTTATCTCAGGAAGTCCATTATCTTGCCAGACTAGGTGTTCACTTAGTTGATATAGATGAGGGTGATATATGGGTTTAGAGTAGTTCAGAATCATCTCTAGTTTCTGAGGTGAAAGTAAAGCAAGATAGAGATCCCAACCTTGTCAAGTTGAAAGAGTCAGTTCAGGATCAGAAAGTAGAGGTTTTTTCCCTAGGGGGAGATGGTCTTTTGTGTTGTCAGAGTCGTCTTTGTGTTTCAGGTGTAGACAACTTAAGGAAACAAATTATTACAGAAGTGAATGGTGCGCTCTACTCTATTCATCCAAGGGCCACAAAGATGTACCACGACTTGCGAGAAATCTATTTGTGGAGTGGGATGAAGAGAGACATTGCAGAGTTTATGGATAAGTGCTCTACATGTCAGCAAGTTAATATAGAGCATCAGAAGCCTAGTGGGTCCATACAGGAGTTCAATATTTCTTCTTGGAAGTGGGAAGTTGTAAACATGGACTTCATGACGGGTTTGCCTCGAACTCGTCATCAGCATGATTCAGTATGGGTTATTGTAGATAGAATGACCAAATCAACTCATTTTCTTCCAGTTCATACCTCTTATTCAGCCGAGGATTATGACAAAATCTTCATCAAGGATTTGGTATGATTGCACGGTGTTTCTCTATCTATTATCTCAGACAGAGGTACCTAGTTCACCTCTCATTTTTGGAAAGCATTCCAAAAGGGTCTTAGTACCCAAGTTTATCTCAGTACAACCTTCCATCCTCAGATAGATGGTCAAGCAGAAAGGACCATTCAGATGTTAGAAGATATGCTAAGGGTGTGTGCAATCGATTTCAAGGGAAGTTGGGATGACCACATACCTTTGATTGTGTTTGCATACAACAACAACTATCATTCCAGTATTCAGATGTCTCCATTCTAAGCTCTCTATGGTAGGAGATGTAGATCTCTAATTGGTTGGTTCAAAGTTAGTGAGGCCTCAGTCATAGGGTCTGACTTAGTTTTCGACGCCTTAGAAAAAGTCTAGTTGATCAGAGAAAGACTCCAAGATGCTCAAAGCCGATAGAAGTTTTATGCAGATGTTCATATAAAAGATATCGAGTTTGAGATTGATGACTATGTCTATCTAAATATCTCTCGCATGAAGGGAGTAAAGAGATTTAGCAAAAAGTAAAAGCTCAATCCACGGTATATCGGTCCCTTTAAGATTCACAGTCGCTTTGGAAAGGTAGCCTATGAGCTCGAATTGCCTTCAGATCTAGCCTCAGTTCATCCAGTCTTTTATGTCTCTTTGCTCAAGAAGTGCATAGGTGACCTATCAGTTGTAGTCCCTATTTAGAGCATTGATGTTCAAAACACTCTCTTTTATAAAGAGATTCCAGTTGAAATCTTAGACTATCAGACTCATAGATTAAGGAACAAAGAATTCCCTCTAGTTAATGTTCTTTGGCGAAATCAGTCCATCGAGGGAGCTACTTAGGAAACAGAGGCAGACATGTGTACCAAGTATCCTCACCTCTTCTTCGCCAACTCAGATAAATCTCAAGGTAACAATTCTCATCAAGCTTACTCAATTTCATGTTCAGAGTTCATAATAAACTTGGTATGAAGTTTTATGCTCATTTTCCCATTATAAACTTGGTATCAAGTACCATTGTATACTCAGTCATGCATTTATGAATCAGTTACACATGCATCACATATGCATGTTCAGTATTATACGTTCAGCTTGTCAGTCATGTCAGTCATCAGATCATGTTCCAGTTATTCATGTTCAGTATATATGTTAGCTGTCTTTTCTTCTCTCTCATTCAGTCTTATTCAAGGATGAATGTTCTCAAGGGAGAGATATTGTAATACCCCATACTTTTTCTTAGATAATTTCATCTCAAGAATATGTAGTATTAGCATCTAAATTGAATGATGGTTATTCCATGAGGAATTTTCAAGATTTTCACTTTTTATCATGTGGGAAATTCAATAAGCTTTCCATTGATATATGATTCGCCCAAATTCAATAACCGAGTCAGAAGTTATGACTATTTTAAGTTCCCGTTGTAAAAGAGTGCCATATTAGTCAATGGCGCGCCCGCCACAAGAGGAAATTGCATTTGGAAAATTCCAGTATGGGTTTGCGATTATGGAACTTCACGCCAAGACCTAAATTCAGAATTATCCTTTTCCAGTGTCTTAGCGCAATTTCCTCTGCGTTGCGCCAAAGTTCTAGGTCGCAAAAGAAGGGGTAACGCGATGGCTCTGCATCGCGCCATCCCTCAGTTTCCCAATTTTCAAATGCCAGTGACACAACGCGATAGTGCCGCGTCGCTCCAGGGGTTCAGTTTGGGAAAATCTTACAGAAATTAAATGACGCATCCAGGGTTAAAAGGGTCAACTTCCCACCCCTATTTAAGCCCTTTAACACGTGGTTCAGCTATCCTTCACCCAAAATACACTCTCTTCTCTCAAAAATCTCTCAAGAACAAGCTAAGGTTTTCATAGAAGATCCAATTCAAAGAAAGATTCTCCATCAATCTTCAGAAAATCACGAACTAAGGTATGCGTAGTGTTCATTCATGGACTCCTTTCGTCCATGAAGCCCAAAAATCTATTTTCTAAGTTTATGTTTATAGATTTCTTTATGAATTTTATGTTAGATCATTTTGTTTATGTTGAGAATGATCAATTGAATTTAAATCCATGTTGGGTGATCAATTTTATGTGGAATTGATTTGTATATATGTATATTCATGTGAACCAATGAATAAATCCTAGGATGATGAAATTAGAGATGAATCATGATGATTAATTGTTGTATAATGTTGTCTACATTTCCTATGCCTACCATGTGTTTGATTTAATGCCTAGATGAAGGAACAATGCCTAACTAGTATGATATCATGAATTCCCCATGTATGTACAAGTTATGCCTATCACATGTTTTGATAGAATGCTTCTATAAATGTAGTATGGATTATGATGTTAGTTGTATGTTCAAGTAAGTTATGCTTGGTCAGTTTCCTTACATCGAGTCCTCGGGGTACTTATACACGAAACATTAGCTGTGTGCTTAGAGCCATGTCATGTTTTCACGATACTCTCAGTCAAGCCATGATCCTTAGACTTCAGACAGTATTATGACTTAGGAAATCTTCATGTTCTCATGAACTCAGTCAGTTGTCAGATGTCAGTAGTATTCCGTCAGTCACTGAAATTCAGTAACTTAGTCCATGTTCAGTTTAGTAAATCATGTTCAGTGTCTATTCATATGGGAGTAGAAATTAGCACCGAGCGAACCCAAGGGTGGGGACTCACATGTTATATGAGGGTGTTGCATTCCAGAACTACGTAGCCAACATAGGTTGAGACATCATAGCCTGCTATATGAGGGTAGATGAGGTGGCTTAACCTGCTATATGAGGGTTTCTACAATTCTCATTAGAGTTACCTATTATATTAGTGTCACTCATATGTTGTCCTTACCAGTGGCACGGTATTGACACCCTTCCAATCAGGGCATAGATTGGATGTCAATTTAGCTATAATGCATCATTTGGGGCATGTTGGTTAGATGACTAACTCCCACAGTCTCAATAAAAAAACTCAGATAGTTCTTCAGAATTCAAGACTGTCAGATACAGTCGACTCAGATACAGAATAGAACTCAGATAGTTCCACCAGATTCAGGACTGTCAAATATAGTCACTCATGTTATTAGTTATATTTGTTATCAGTATGTCATGTTATCAGTATTCATATTTAGTACTCATGTTATCACATTTTCAGATATAGTTACTCTGTATGCATGCATGTATTCTCACGTTCATATTAGTCAGTTAGCTAGTATTGTTCATGCATATGAACCCCATGCATTTAGCCTACCCCACATGCATACCAGTATATTCAAAGTACTGACGCATTTGCGCTATGGTGTCTTATACCATAGGTTTAGAGACACGAGCTCTAGATCAACAGTAGATTCCAGTTTCAGTAGTTAGAGTTAGAAGTGAGTCCTTATCATTCGAGGACATGATTATTTCTCTATTATCTCATTAATTAGTTTATTAGTTGAAGTTAGTTTGGGACATATCCCATCAACTACTTACTCAGAAAGTTCAGTCAGTTAGAGGCTTTCTAGACTATCATGTTTCATACTTCAGTATTTTCAGTTTTGTTTTGGGTATTTCATACCCCGTTTATATGTTATATTTTACTTCAGTTATGTGAACCTTATGGCCTTTCATTTCATTTTTCCGCATTATTCAGTATTGTGTGTAGTATACAGGTACAGATATTAGTCATGGGTTAGCTTGTGGTCCTTCGGGGTCATGAGCACAGTGTAGCATTTCGGGTACCAGATTCGGGGCGTTACAGTAACATATGCTTTAAATACTTCGGCTAATTATGGAAATAAAATCATAGATCACAGTATTTTCTTGGACAGGCGACGACGTGTGTGACGGCTTATCAGGAGTCTGATGGATTATCAGGAATGTTGTCGGCTCCTCTTCACTTTTGATAATCTCTGCCTTGGGCTGACGATGAGGCTTGATGGCTTATCAGACATGTGACGACTTATTAGAGATGTCGTCACTTCTTCACTTCAAACTCCATTCCCTGTCTAAGCCTAACGACGAGCCTGGCGGCTTATCACACTTCTGACGTCCTATCATAGATGTCGTCACTGATTTCAGTTGAAGTCCATTCTCTGTCTAAGCCAGATGACAACTTTGACAGCTTATCACAAGGCTGACTACTTATCAGACAAGTGGTCATCTATACTTAATTCTCTACTTTCTCAGAAATCAACTCTTTTACCCCTATTATTGCTGATTCTCTTGCATCTCGACTTTTACTGCAATATCAAAGAGAAAACAATCAAAAACAACAAAAGTTACTTAACACTTTACAATTGTTCTTAGCTAAAAACCTAAAATGTGTTAGTATCTGCTCACACATCAACTACCTACAATTATATCCAAATATTCCTATCTAACACGTAATATATATAAAACATCATCTTAAGAGAAGAGTAGACAGAAGCCTACCTCGAAGCCAAACCACAAATCCTTGATTCATCCATAAAACGTCCGTCTTTACTCCACGATCTTGAAATGCCGCTACACTATCAAAATCATAATCTATGCATCATTAAGAGTAAAATGAGACCCATATTACTATATTAAGGGCTGGGTTGAATTTTGGGTCAAGAATGGGCCCGCGGGGCTCGTAAATAAAATCTAAAATTAAACCCGTCACGAGGTCCCTCGAAGAATAAAGGGTGTTTTGCTCAAAAGTTGAGCACAAACGGAGTACGATTTAGGTCTCAAATCAATCCATAAAGTTTTGGAATTAAAGTCCTAATTTCTAAGTATTTATCAAGAAATCAAACGAATCTTACCATGAATTCGAAGAAAATCACAAAATAATTGATAACCAAGTTCCCTAAATCATCTACAAGCTTCAATCCCAAGCTCTCTCAACTTTTAGGGTTTACTTCTCTTGGAAATGGATGAGAAAATGGCAAAAACAGGCTAAAAAAGAGGTATTTATACCTATCCCAGGCACTCTGGTGACGCGATCGTGATGCATGGCTCGCGATCACAACATCTAGTGGCTACCTAAAGGAACCACGATCGTGATGTATGGCTTGCGATCTCCATACGTGGTAACTATCAGATGAGCCGCTATCGCAACATGAGTATAAAAATTGTGATACTTGATGGCTGTCACGGGAGTCTCTATTGCAATACATGGGTCGCGATCACCAATGCACTAGCACCAGTTGAGATTTAGAAATTCTAAGCTCCACCAACTCCTCAGATTCATTCAAAATCTTGTATACGCAAAAAGAATATTCTACCATATCAAATTCGACGTTCCAGACTCAATGGCGCTGTCAAAATTTAAATTCGAGATTGTTTCAGCAAAAAGTGGGTCTCACGCCCAACTTTTATTTTCTTAAATTTTGACTAATAGCTCAAAATAAATCGTACCTCGAGACCCAAATCAAGAGTTTACCTAGCCTAAATTAATGTTTCAAAATTGATAGAGCTATAAAAATTCTCATCTGAGGTCCTCTACTAGGAGTTTTGGTCCGAGACCAAATCCTAAATAGCAAAAGCTCCAAAATAGGGAAATGAGCTTAAAATCCAAATTAACTGTCCGATCACCAAACCGATAATTCCAACAAGTCATAAATGACCTGTAGCCACTGTGGTAAGGCTCAAAATGTAAAAAATGCATGCAAATCAAGGAAATGACTTGGAGGGTCATTACATCATAGAACCTATCCCAAAACTTACAAGTGTACTTTGCTTCTCTGTCAGAAAGAATAGTAAGTGGCACCCCATGAAGTCCCCATAATCTCTTTGACATAAATTTTAGCTAACAACTGAGAACTGTAGTCTACTCGAATTGATGAAAAGTAAGATGACTTTGTTAGCTGATCTACTATCACCCAGATAGAGTCATACATCCCAAATTATTAGGGAGACCCACCACAAGGTACATAAAAATATGCTCCCATTTCCATATAGGTATAGATATCCTATGAAGTAACCCTATAAGCCTTTGGTGCTCTTACTTTACCTGGTGATAATTTTGACACTTGTACATACAATATTCTATGTCCCTCTACATCCCGAGCCACCAATAAATCTTCTTCAAGTCACTCTACATCTTGTACTTGAATGAATAGAATAAGTTAAGACATGGGACTATGTAAGTACATCATAAATCAGATCATCAACTTAAGGAACACACAATCTCCCCGTAAACCACATTGCCCCTCCCTCATCAATAGTGGTGTTCTCCACCCCACCAAGCACCACTTTATTCTAGAGTCCAATCAACATCTCATCCTTAAATTGTTGGGGCCTTAATCTTCTCTACGATGTTAGCTTTACCTCTACTTTTGACAACATACCACCCAGTCTGATACCCCAAACTATATACTCAGAGATGCTAGAGTTTGAAACTCTCTAGCTAATGGTCACCTGGATACCCTAAAAAATTATAAGATACCCATACTAATAGCTTTTTGGCTTAATGCATCTGCCGCCATGTTGGCCTTTACCCAGTTGATATTGAATACTCACATCATAATCCTTCAATATGTTTGTCCACCTACACTGCCTTAGGTTCAAATCCTTTTGAGTAAACATGTGCTGTAGGCTATGATAATCTATGAAGACCTCACACTTGACACCATAAAGATATTGTCCCCAAATCATTAATGCAAACACCACCGCTACCAACTCCAAGTCATGGGTTGGGTAGTTCCTTTCATTAGGATTCAACTATCTTAAAATGTAGGCAATGACATTCTTATCCTGCATCAACATAACACCCAAACTCAATAGTGAGGCCTCACAAAACACAATAAAGTTCTTACTTTCAACCAGTAACAAAAAAATAGGTGTTGAAGTCAAGAGGGTCTTGATATTTTTGAATTTCTCTTCACATTGGTCTGACAAAAAATATGGCACTTCTTTTTGCATCATCCTTTTCAGGTGCATTGTAATAGATGCAAAGTTCTAGACAAATCTGTGGTAGTAGCCAGCAAGCCCCATAAAACTCCATATCTCAATCACTGAACTAGGCCGACCCAATTCCTTACTACCTCAATCTTCTAGGGATTCCCCATCACCCCTTTTTCAGAAACCACATACCCCAAGACCAAAATAAAGGCAACCAGAATTCACACTTCAAAAACTTAGCAAATAACCGCCTTTACCTTAGAATCTCTAAGACTATACGAAGATGGCTTATACTCCTAAACTATAACTCCCTTTCTAAGAAGTGTAAGAGGCTGCTATCAAATATATAATCCAACAAAGATTGGGGTTGGATCCCACAGGGAATAGGATTTAATCAAGTTGTATGCAGATTAATTGACAATTAGTCATTAATTTCAACAAAGTAAGGGGGTTTTGTTATAAAATTGAATATGTAATTGTCGTATGTAAAAATAGTGTACTATATATAACGTATTATCAATAAGGAAAGTGTAAACTAGGATTATGTTCACCTCGATGTTGGATCACTTCCAAATTTTAGGGTATGCGAATTTATACCAATACATGCAATTATAAGGAAATTGAGGTCAATTCTCCATCTAAGCATTACCCAACCTTCAAAGATGTTTTTCACCTTAATTATTTCAAACTTAAGGTGATGAAATAATAATTCAATGTAATCCCTAATAAACTAATCAATTTAAAACATTAATCTTTATCTAGAGGTTAGAAACTCTAAATTATTATTGCTAATATTTTTTTCTAACACTAACTTCTTTAGTCAAGCAAGCTAGTTTTAAGGTATGTTCTAAAGTTTACAATCAAGAGAACCTATTAAACTGAAGAGAAAATCAATATAATCACACTTATATTACAAACTCACACACCTATAACCCTAGAAGTGAAATTCCACCAAAGATCACAAACCCTACTTATGGAGTTTTAGCTACTCATGATAATAAGATAGATAAAAAAACTTGATTTAATAAATTGAAAATTAGAAATTCCAATGTGGAAATTCAAAATTTGAATCTAAGTTCAAACAAAAAATTATTGTGTTTCAAACTCCAAAACTCATTTCTCAAGAATACAAATACGTTACACAGTCAGCTCCAAGTCAAATATTCCTATTCTAAATCCCAAAGTAGGTATTTATAGGTTGCAATAAAGTGGGGATTTGAATTCCAGATCTGGGATGCCTCACCATGATTGATGACTGAAGGGATGGTCCATCGGATGGGCGACGGTTCATCGGATTAACCATCACCTGCTTTCAGAATAGATCTGTATTGTGTGAGCCACAAAAAATATGTCACTCTTATATTGGCCCATCACCCTAATCATCACTTGTATTATAATTTCGATGGATTATATTTCACTATGATGACTTGGGTGACGGTTCATCGTAATTGTGATAGCCCATCATTTGGACCATCCCCCAATTTCTAATTTCTCTCTTCTCTAGTTCTTGGTGATATAAAGATCGACGGTCCGTCAGATACCATGTCATATGCCCTATTAGCTTAAAGTTACTATTTTTCCTATCCTTAAGTTTAATTGTTGAGAACAAGCACAAGACATATAAAAAACACTAACATTTGATGGAAAACATGAAATTATCCATCACTAAAGATGAAAAATCTACCGTCATGAGGCGGTACATAATACCCTTAGCTTAGGTCGATTGCTTGTCCTTAAGCAACTTAACACTATATCATGCCCGTATCCAGATCCAGAAAGAATAAGAAGCCATTAAAAATAACATGGACCCAAACTTATATTGACTATATATACAGAATTTTAAAAACTAACTAGTAGGGATATACCCTTGGCATTATGCTCTAGATAAGTAACATAACATACACTTAAAACACCTAATCAAAAAATCAGAATCCACAAGTATCATTCACTTGCTCTCACTATAAGGAAGTCATTTTCACAAAAATTAAGTTAATTAATGGACTGTAAATCAAATCTCTTACTCTCACAACAAACTTCAACTAATGCACACGTAAAATTATAACCTTCCCCTTACCATTCTACCAAGTTCTACAACTGATTGACAAGGATCACTATGAGACTTTATTGGGCTTGTAATGAAGGCTTAGATGTAGGAGAGGTGTAATTTTGGAACAATGACTCATCCCTCATTCCATTGTTACCACTTATTCAACTTGTTTACAACTGAACCGTTTATCTCTTTATCTACTCATCCCTTCCTTCTAGCTAAGTGTGCTACAACTCAATGAATTTTTTTTATGCACATTACTAATATTTTAAATTCAACATCCACTCTTTTAATATTCATCATCACATATTAAATCTTCCTAAAGTAGCCACCCTTAACTTAAGCACTTTGCTTGAGTTGAGGTGCACGATGCCCAGGGAAGGACCAGGGCCAAAGTAGTGATTTAATAAGAGACTCCCTTTATATCCTTATTCACTTATCAAAATTTTCTATAGTATCCATCCTCAACTTAGGCAATTCACCTGAGTTGAGGTGAATGATGTCCAAGGAGGGATCAAGTCCAAAATAGTGATTTAACAATAGAGTAAGAAGCTATCAACTCAAATAGGGATCAATGGAATTTATACACATTATTTGGTTAGGTTCTTAAGGCTAAGTGGACTCAACTGAAACAAGGCCTATGATCCAATCCTATACAACTAAATATCACCTAACAAAATGAACTGGGAAAGTTCTAGCTACATACACAACGTAAGAATTTACACAAGTTCCTTACACACATTGCATTGAAATGATACTCGATCTTCTTATTAGAGGATTCATGCTTAAGCTTAAGAATTCTTTAATTTATTAAGAGGATACTAATGCTAAGTGCAGATCCACAACAGTTACTTGTCAAACACAACTATATGCATAATCAAAATTTTTAAAGGGTCCTCATCTCACAATATTCCAACACAACAACTATTCATTCATTCTTTATCTTTATGGGAATACTATATACATACACCACAATAACAGAATAGGATTAAAAATCCTAGACATGTCGATTCTCCTAGATAGAACAGGAGGGAAAAGAACACAGGCAATAAAAATCCCTGTAGAGATAGACTGCCAATCACAAGTACAAGTACCCTACCCCACTAAAGGAAAAATTCTTTGTCCTTAATGTATTAACAATAAAAGTATAAGGGATGGAATACTTTGAAAACCCTTAGGCATGTGAGTCTGGTAGATCGTGAGAGGCTTGATTGACCTCAATATTAAATAATAGTGACCCTAGTGGTGGCCGGGGTGCTCAAGTCAGCTATATCATCATGAATTGGGATAGACATCAGTAACACCGGTGCTCTAGACCCACCTGCATATGTACAGATGGTGGACACACAAGTTTCCTCATCTACCACTCTTGTCTTCTTTTCATCCTCATTTTTCTTACAGTACTTTAATGCCTTTCTCAAAGCTCTTACCTTATCGGTCTTATTTCTATGCTTCTTTTTTCTTGATTTTATCTTTTTGTTACTCTCACTCACTGATTTTTTTTGTCCTTCACCGACTGCCTCATTAGATCCACTATATCATCTTCTTTTATATTTCCACTATACTTGGATCAAATATACTCGACATGTGTTGCCTTTTAAAATCATATTTGCCTGCTTGTGCTTGGTTTAATTTAGTCATGAACTTAGCTAGGTTTGGAATTAAGAGCTCCCACAGTCGGTTGTTCACTCTTTCTTCCATATCGTCCATTCTTGCTTATAGATTCTTGTATGACTTTAAAGCCTCCTCTACAATTCTATCAACAAATGGCTTGAACTCTTTGGCCCACATATTTAGTTGTCATTCAAACTTCTTTTAAGCTTTCACCATTTTCATAAAATTTTCCAATATCAACCTGTACTCCGAATAGATTGGTGGCATGGATGCTGTGTCAGCCATCTCAAAAGTTAGAGGTGTAGGGATATATCCATATGCTATAGAAGTACCTTATGGAACAATAGTGGCAAGGGGTAGTGGCCTACCTCAAGGAATTTCTGATGCCTTCGGAGTAGTGTGAGACTAAGGGCCAAAAGATTGTGGCTTGTGAACCCTCATCTCAAATTTTACCTCATCGCTTGTCCTCTTAATATCCCGCATCTTTAATGGTCTTATTTTTTTGTCCACCCCACTGATAATTGGGACCTTTTCTAGCTTGCATAACTCTGTAATTAGACATAGAAAGGGAAATACACTTGTAGTCTTGTGTTCCCTAACAAACGGTTCATCAATTATAATATGGCTGAAATATATCTTTAACCCCTCTATCAAACTAGACACCGACACTACTCTCTATGGTCAAGATTTGTTTCTCTACCAATAAACATCAATCTAAGTCAAACCACAACCCACCAGAATTTTTCTTTGAAACTCAATGAGCATTTAACAATCCCCTCTCCATCGTTCAACCAAGATCACCATTATCAGTCAACACACGTGCTATCCATGGCCGTTGGGTTGGTGCAGTAGTAATCCAATGCTCAAGCTCCAGAGTAATGGTAGGAGCAATGTACAACTGACCAAAATGTATCTAGTTAATAGTATGATTTGAAATGTCCACTGTCATTCCCCTAACTGGGATTCTTGTACTATTTTGCATATCTACTACCTTCTTCCCCTTTGGAAAATCCTTCTCTAATACCATGTCATGACCCGAACTAGGGACTGGCTGTGATGGGTATCTCAAATCCATCGAAGATCGAAGACCACCTCCATATTTCCTAGCCAAACAGGTTATAACACTCCAAGCAGCGGATGAAATCCGAACGTATAACAAGATAGAAAGGTAATAAACTTAAAGACATCTAAGAATGTTAACATCAATACTCAATCCATAGTAACATCCACAAAGTCTCTTCAAATTCAAAAATAATCTAAGTCGGGACATTGCCCCGACCTTGATAATGACAATGACAATGACAATAATAATGTTAATATGAACTCTTTAATTCTAGTTTGTGAAAGAAAACCGATGGAATGATCAAGTCTTCTCAAAAATAAAAGCTCACCACTTCACTGCAAATGACCGGTGAACTGAGCCAAACCACCTAATACTGTACCAAAAAAGTAGACTTGCCTTTGGAACCTGCATCGTATTGGGATACAATATCTGAAGATGGTTAGTTGGTTAAGCACTAGTAGGTAACTCAGGGATAAGGATAAAGTAGTAACAATTCAAAATCCAGTTCAACTCAATATACATGTTCACACATATGTGTGCATACATATATACTTATATAAAATGCTAGGATAGTGAACAAGGCTTAGCATGCACTTTAAAACTATAGCCTGGATATATGTTTCTTAACCATCATGTAATAGTACCCATGGGCTATATGGGACCCAACTCTTACCCCCTAGTCAGGCCCCTGTACCTATAGCTGCCTGAACCGGAGAATAATCTTATATATATATATGCATAGGGGACTCAAACCTACCAAACCAATTATGTCATGTATTATGGGGGACTCGAACCTCCCAATCATATAATAAGTTAGAATTGAAGCACCCAATCATAAGCAAGGGGACTCAAACCCCAGGCCATTTAGGCCTTCTCGCTGACAAACACGGTTTTCATCATTGGTCCCTCGGGGTCGCCACTTTCACGGCCCAACTACACAACCCCTTTTTAAGACCCATTAAAATATTTATTACACATTCACATTCATTGAACCATAATACACATTTAGGCATACATTGTTGGTATCGTCATACCAACTATTCTTGAAATGTAACATCAACATGCTATTTGAATTCCATTAACTCAAGAGAACAACTCCCTTTGTTCATTAATACAAGGTGAGGAGGAAACCGACTCCCTTTGTTCATTAAATCAAACCATCATGTTTCAAATAACCTCTTTATATCATGCAATTGTTCTAAGAATGGTTTAATGCAATTTTACTCGTACTCAAAACCACTTCCACAAAGTTTGGGTTGAGGTGATTACCAATTCAATTGTTAAAACTCACAAAATTTAGGGAAATCACAATCTCCTAGTTTATTCACCATACCCATGTATCAAATTGATTTCAAAACAACCATTTACAACATACACAATGCATCTGTAAACATGAAACATCACATAAACAATAATCATTCAAAACCCTCAACCCATGTTCCAAAACCAACATCAAAACTGCATGGAGGACTATTTAAAACACATACTTTCACAAAGTAATAATTAAGGAAGAGTAACATGCCTAAAATACCAAGATTTGTGAAAAAAAATTAATCTTTAAGGGCTCTAATTTGATTAACTTCTTGAAAACCCTAAGTATATTGCTTGAGAGAATTTAGAGAGTTTGAAAGAGTATTTTGAGTGCTAAAGTGTTGAAAATAACATTCCAAGGGTGTTTTATGGTCGTGGGTATTAAGTGAGGAAAGAGGGAAATATCCAAAATACCCCAACTTAAAATCTGAAAATTTGTCGCCAGTGACTACGGGTCACTATATGACTCGTAAGGACTCACTAAGGATCCTCACCACAAGTCATAGCCAAGATAATAGCTAAAGGAACCTGCCCTCTGGAAACCCTACGAATCACACCTTACGACTTGTAGTGTCCTATTCAAGATAGATACACTTGTGGAACACACTGGTTTGGATACGAATGGGACCATACAACTCATTTAGAGTCTTTATGACTTGTTAGAGGCCACTCATAATTAGGACAGTAACTTAGACTACCCTTTATGGACACCCTATAAATGGGGTCCTATGACCCGTAATGACATGTTACGAGTCGCAAAGTGATTAGTAGTCAGGAAAGTGAGTTCAAAAATTCAAAATTTTCAAAGGCTAACACCTTGGGCGTCACATTCTCTTCCCCCTTAGGGTGATTCGTCCTTGAATGATTGGTTAAGGTATCCATTAGCACTATTCAATGCAAAAACACATTAACACTTACCTTGAACAAAGAGAGAAAAACAAGATGTTGAGGAAGTCACAAAATTTCCTTTAACAAAGTCAGAAAACAAAGATGGTAAGTTTAGCACATACCTTAAGCACAAGTACCCAAAACGGGGAACAAGAATGCGTATTTGGACTTTATGTCCTCTTCGGCTTCTCAAGTAGCTTCTTCAAACTCTTGGTTCCTCTAAGAACCTTCATCAAAGCCACATCCTTTTTTCTTACCCGATGGACTTCCTGATCTAAGATCTCAATCAGAACCTTCTCATATGACAAGGAGTCCAAAACACAAAGACTTTCTAATAGAATTATGAGGGAAGGATAACCTACACACTTTTGCAACATCGATACATAAAAAACTGAGTGAAAGGAACCCAAATAGGGAGCAAACTCTAACTCATAAGCCACATTACCCACTCACTTTAAAATCAAATAAGGGCCTATATAACAGGGGCTGAGCTTTCCTTTCTTTCCAAACCACATCACTCCCTTCATGGGAAATACCTTTAAGAACACTCAGTAACCAACTTCAAACTCCAACTCCCTTTGCCTCACATCTACACAGGACTTTTTGTGACTTTGGGAGGTCTTAAAACTATCCCGAATCACCTTCACCATCTCCATAGCCTGATGCCAAATCAGGTCTGAACAACCTAGCCTCGCTAACCTCAAACCACCCAATAGGATAATGACATATCCGACCATACAAAGCCTCAAATAGGGTCATCCCAATTCTTGCTTGATAACTATTATTATATGTAAACTCTATGAGAGGCAAATTATCAACCCAACTACCACCAAAATCAAGCACACAAGACCTTAGCATATCCTCCAATATCTGAATAGTCTTCTCTACTTTTCCATCCATCTGAGGGTGGAAAGTGGTGCTAAGGTTCTCTTTAGTTCCTAAATCTCTATGGAAAGAACACCAAAAGTGAGATGAGAATTTAAGAAACTTGATTAGATATAATGGAAATTGGAGCACCATGTAGGTTGATGATCTTCTGAATGAAGAGCTTTTCATAATCTTCAGCAGAGAAATTAGTCCTCACAGGTAAGAAATGAGCGGACTTAGTCATCCTATCTACAAACCTAAATCAAATCAAACTGCTGTCGAGACCTCAGAAGACCAGTAATGAAATCCATATTAATCACTTCTCACTTCCATTTGGGTAACTCAATCTCTTGAGACTACCCACTAGGTATAAAGTGCTCAACCTTCATTTGCTGACACACATGCACTTAGCCAGAAAATTTGCCACATCCCGCTTCATGTTATATCACCAATAGTTCTCTTTTAAATCATGGTACATGTTAGTTGAACAAAGATGAATAGTGTACCTCGATTCATAAGCCTCAGCCTCTCTTGTATCTCATCAATATCGAGGACACACATACTGCATTGGTATCTCAAGATACCATCACCTCCAATCTAAAAAACCATCACTTTCTACTGTCCTACGTCACCCTTAAGCCGCACCAAGGTAGGGTCCAAAACCTATGTCTCTTTCACCTTAGTCCTAAGGGATGACTTCACCACCTCTTGCACTATCATACCTCCATCACCAGAGTCCAAGAGATGGACTCCAAGGTTAGCTAAATGGTGAATATAATTCACCGAATCTCGCTTCTCCTCATACACATGAGATCAGCTTCCCATAGATAACCTTCTATGAGCATTAACAACCATATTAGCTTTACTTGGATGATAGTGGAGACTTAGATCATAGTCTTTGAACAACTCAAGCCATCTTATTTGCCTTCGATTCAACTCCTTCTGAGTAAACACATATTGTAAGATCTTATGATTTGAATAAATGCCAACATGAACCCCATATAGATAATGGCGCCAAATCTTCAAAGCGAGGACCATAACTAATAATTACAAGTTGAGCATTAGTTAGTTCTTCTCATGAAGTTTAAACTGCCTAGAAGCATATGCAACTACCTTGCCATGCTGTATCAAAACACAACCTAGTACCATACGGGATGCATCACAATAAACCATAAAGCCATCAGTACCCTCGGGTAGAGTCAAAATTATAGCAGTAGACCAATGAACTTCACCTTTTTCTAAGTCAACTTAGATCGTAAGGCAGCAATAGAAGAGAAGCTTTCCACAAACCTTCTATAATATCTAGATAAACCTAAGAAACTTTGAATGTCGGTTGGAGTCATGGGCCTAGTCCACTTCCTAACTAGCTCAACTTTCTATGGATCCATCATGATCCCCTCACTAGAAACAACATGACCCAGGCAGGTCATAACATTTAAGCAAAGCTCACACTTAGAGAATTTAGCATACAATCGCTAATCCTTAAGGGTCTATAACACTATGTGGAGGTGATCAACATGATCTACCTCACTCTTGAAATACACCAAGATATTATCAATAAATATAACTATGAACAAATCTAAGAACTAATGAAATACCCAATTTATATGATCCATAAATGCCGCTGAGGCATTAGTCAACCCAAAAGATATGACCAGGAACTTGTAATGGCTATATTTGATATGAAAAGCAGTCTTAAGGATATCCACCTCCCTAATCGTCAGATAATGATAACCCGACCGAAGATCAATCTTAGGGAAGAACTTAGAACCCTAAAGCTAGTCAAACAGGTCATCAATCTTAGGTAGAGAATACTTATTCTTCACCATTACTTTATTTAACTGGCAGTAATCTATACATATTCGGAGGGACCCATCCTTCTTATGCAAGAAGAGAACAGGATCAACCCACAGGGAAACACTAGGATGAATAAAACTCTTTTCAAAAAGATTTTTCAACCACTCCCTAAGTTTTTTCAACTCTGCTAGAGCGATTCTATAAGGAGGGATAGAGATAGGGCAAGTTTTTAGAGAAGGTCAATCCCAAAATTAATTTCCCTATCAGGAAAAATACCAGGAAAATCGTCGGGGAAAACTTTGGGAAACTCAGAGACCACTGGGATAGATTGCAATAAAGGACCCTCAGAACTAAAATCTTTAACTTGGACTAAATGGTAGAGACACCCTTTGGAGATCAACCTCTGGGATAACAATGATAACTTTGTTCCTCTGGTTAATTTGAGGTGCACGAAGGTACTTTCAAGCAACAAAAAATCAAAAAGACCAAGTTGTGCTAAAGTCAAAGTTGAGGTAGACTTAGTAGCTAAGCAACCACAAAGAGTGCAAATAAATAAAGCAGATAATGTTACAGGCTATATAAAATTTAAATGGATTCAAATTTAATATGACTATATATGCCTAAGTATTATAAGGAGTGCTATTTACTAGGGCATGATAAAGTACATGTTGGATATCCATCCTAAAATACATGAAGAAAAGGTAGAGGAGGATAGAAAAGATTTGAATCAACAAAGTGATGTTAACAAGGAGAAAAAAAGAGGGAGCAATTAATAATAGGTGGAGATTTAATTACAAACAACATTAGTTGAAAAGAAGAAATAAATTCAAGAGAGTCAAGTATGGGTATATTATGGGAGAAGTAAAAGAGAAAAATCAGAAAGAGGTTCCCATATCAAATTCCTTTGATGCATTAGATAAAGATGAGGTAAATAATACAAAAGAGAAGAAGGAAGAAAACATAGATAAGTTGAACGAGCACCAACTAACCAAGGAGAGCACTAAGTATTAGGTTACTAGTAGTTTTGGCCATAAGCTACACAACAGTAATAATAATGCAAAATAAAATAAGGAGGAGGGAAACAATATGCAATCAGGAGAGAGTGAAGTTTGGCAATCAGATGAGATGCAGATGGGCAAGAAGACTCTAATCTAAAATATAGTATAAAGCAAACACAATTTTTACAAAAGGATGAGAGCTCGATGCAGTTAGCTATTATGCAGGAAAGTGAAGATGGGATAAAGTTTGTTGAAAATGTTATACCATTGGCAGTACATACTGAAAATCAAATTAATTTTAGTAATATAGAGAAAGTTTCTTTGGATAAGGAAGATTAGAGAAAAACATTGAGATAGTACCAATTGTAGGGAATATTTCACCTAAGCAGGTTGATAAATTAAAAATATCTCAAGGGATTCAAAGAAGAAAAGACAAAGAAGAAAGATCCAGTTCAATGCAGACTAGAAGTTAGGTGAAACATAAATCTAGATGATTACCCTTATTTGGAATATAAGATCATTGAATACTCAAAAGGCATTCACTCGATTGATCACTCTTCAAAAGAGACATTAATTTTATTTTATAGGACCGATGGAGCCTTTTTAGGACAATAAGTCTATTAATGAATACCAGAGAAAACTACATATGCAGCATGCAGTGGCCAACACATTATATAAAATATGAGATTTTATGGATGTAATTGTTAATTACACGGTGATAAGGGATAAAAAATAATAGATAACTCTGAGACTGGAAAATTAAGAAGCTGGAGTTATTATTTTTCTTTGATTAGTATATGATAATGTTTTCAAAATAAGAAACTAAGGCTATGGGACTCATTGGAGGATATGACAATCCATTCAAGATACTTGGTTGGTAGAAGGGGACTTTAATTTTATCATTAGTGAAGAAGAAAAATTAGGAGGATTGCCAATTACTGTCTCTAAAATAGAAGATTTTAAGCATTTTCTTAATATTTGTCATCTTGAAGATCCTAGTTTTAAGGGTAGTAAATATACATGGTGGAATGGGAGAACTGACGAGGAATGCATTATTAAAAGGTTAGATAGAGTTTTGTGTGATGAAAGAATGAATTAGTTGTTTCCAGTACTTGAGGTTGAGCATTTAATTAGAAGTGGTTTAGATCATACACTATTGCAACTTACTTTTAGTACGGTAAATGAGCACATATCTAAACCCTTTAGATTTCTCAATTTCTGGTTAAAAGAGAAGGATTGTTTGGAAATCATAAGAGAAACTGGTATACTGAAGTATAGGAAAACCCATTATTATGTTTCACCATAAGTTAAATCATGTTAAATATGCTATAGCTGAATGAAGTAAGGAAAGTTTTGGTAACATCTTTCAAGAAATTGCTACCTTGGACGAAGTTATTAGAGTTAGGGAGCAACAGTTTGAACAAATTCCTTCAGGAGAAAATAGGGAAGCGCTTTTTAAAGCTCAAGCTGAATTGAATATTCAATTAAGAAGAGAAAAAGATTTTTGAATGCAGAAAGCTACTTTACAATGGCTTAGAGATGGATAAAGAAACACCAAATTCTTCCATACAATGGTTAAAGGAAGAAGAAGTAGGTGAATGTAAGAAGGATTCAGAATGAGAAAGGAGAGTGGATAGAAGATCAAGAGAAGATTTCTGAAGCAACAATGATTTTTTCCAGAAATATTTTTCTAAAGAGGGAAATAATGATGATTTTTCAATGCTTAAAGAATTACCTACAATAGTTTCAGAAGAGAAGAATGAGAAGCTGAATAAAATTCCTGACATTAAAGAGGTGAAAAGGCAGTGATGGGGTTGACTAGAGATAACACTAGGGGACGGATTGAATGTCAAGAGCTTTCTTTAAGGATGCATGGGATATTATAGGGGAGGATGTACATCTTATAGTAGTGGCTTTCTTTTGTGGCTATGAATTACTAAGGTTTGTAACATATACAAACTTGGTTATTCTACCTAAAAAGTTAGTGGTTAATACTTTTTCTGATACGAGGCCAATATCTATGAGTAATTTTGTAAATAAGATTTTTTCTAGAATTATTCATGAGAGAATAAAGAAATGTCTTCATGACATTATATCGGAAGAACATGCTGGTTTTGTATAAGGGAGAAGCATTGCTGAGAATATCTTGGTAGTGCAAGATATTATTTTTCATATAAAAAAAGGGGTAAAATACCTAATATGGTTATTAAATTAAATATGATGATGGCTTATGACAAAGTGAATTTGTTGTTTTTGACTAAAGTATTGAGAAAAGTGGGGTTTAGTGAAACTATTATGATATGGTGTACAGGGTTGTGGGTAATAACAGGTATTCTATTTTGATAAATAATCATCCAAAGGGATTTTTTAAATCATATAGGGGTTAAAACAAGGTGATCCATTATCACCTACCTTCTTTATACTGGCAGCTGAGCTGATGTCAAGAGAATTTGAAAACTTTAGCTAAAAAAAGAGTTTAAGTTGTTTGGTTTACCAAGGGGAATTCCTAAGATTAACTATTTTGCTTTGCAGATGACATGATTATACTATGTAAAGCTAATATGGACACTCTATAGGGGGTTGTAGGAACTTTAGAGAGGTATGAAATAGTATCGGGACAGAAGGTTAACAAGGAGAAAAATGCAATTTATTTGCACAAAGGAGTCTCTCAAGGTGTAGTTGTAATGATAGAAGTGGCTACAGGAATCCTAAGAAAGGAATTTACTTTCACCTACCTTGGATGTCCTATATTTGATATGAGAAAGAATAAGCTATTTTATCAATCTATCATGCACAAAATAAGAAGTATATTGCAAGGATGGAAAGGGAAGTTATTATCTTATGGGGGAAGAGCTTATTAAGCATATATTATAGAGTATACCAATTCACTGCTTACCAGTCATGAATCCTACTTTGAATGTTATGAATACTATTCAGAAAATGTTTGCTCAATTCTTCTGGAGTGGTCATATAGAAGGCAAAAGTAGACATTGGGTGAAGTGAAAGTCTTTATGCTTACTAGAAGAAGAAGAAGGACTGGGATGTAGAAGAGTTTAGGGTATGTCAATGGATTTATTTTGTAAATTATGGTGGAATTTCAGGACTAAAAGGTGTATATGGAGATCGTATATATATAATAAGTAATTCAAAAAGGCTCATCCTAATGAAGTTATGTGGAAGATAGGAGTAGGCTCTCAGGTATGGAAGAAGATGTTACAGGTAAGAGATTTAATAAAATATTAGATCTTATGGAAAATAAAAGATGGGGAAGTAAGTCTGTAGTTTGATAACTGGACTGGTTATGGGGATCTGTATACTATAAGTCAATATAGTAGAGAATAGGACTACAGGTATCAAAAGGTGAAGGACTTGACTATAGAGGGAGCATGGAATATGCAACTGATATCCCAGTTATTTAATCAGGAGACTACATATCATATCCTTAATGGAATAAATTTAGTTCACCAGGAATTGATAGACCCATTTGGATGCTTGAAGCAAAGGGTGTTTTACTTTTAAATCAGCATGGTAATACATTAGACAAAAGGAGGAAAAAATAGTATCTTTAAAAATATTTGGATAAAAAGATTACCATTTAAGATGGCTTTCCTAATGTGGAGAATATGGGGAGGAAAAATGTCAGTTGATGAAAATATGAGAAGATGGGGATTACAAGGGCCTATTAGGTGTTGGTGTTGTACTGATATGGATCAAGAAAATATTTCCCATATGTTTTAGAGATCCCAAATTGCTAACAAAACATGGTCCTATTTCTCTTCTTTTATAGGTATTAACATAGAGGGCCTCAGGTTTAGAGAGATCATTTTAGCATGGTGGAATGTTGACATCAAAAGAAAAACAAAGACTTATTATCAAGATATTCTCAGCATGATCATCTAGGAGCTTTGGAAGACAAGAAACAATATAAAGAATGAAGGAAGGGGCATCTCAGTGCAAAGAATGATATTCAATGTAACAAGAAGCATTGGAATGTTACTCAAAGTTAGAATTCCAAAGCAAGAGTTTTCTTATGCTTGAACGGATATACTTATTAAACTGGAGCAAAGATGATCTAAGCTGAAGTTTACTAAAGTATTATGGAAATTTCCAGAGGAGGGATGGGTTAAGTATAAAATAGATGGAGCTTATGAGAGAATCCAGGTATTAGCTCTTACGCATTTTGTTTAAGGAATGAACAAGGTGATTTAATTTATGTCCAGGGAGCCAAAATTAAGGATACTACAAATGTGCAAACAGAGACAACTGCCAGTTTACAAGCAACAACACATTGTAGTCACTCAAAATACACCAAGGTAGTATTTCAAACTGATTCCCTATTTGTTCAGAAAATTTTAATCAAGGAATGGAGTTGTCCTTGGAATCTATCAGCTTCTATAGAGAAAATATGGGATCTACTCAGAAATAAGCAAGTATAATTTTATCATATCATGAGAGAGAGTAATCAGCCAGCTGACCATCTTACTAATATAGCTATTTATAAAGGAGATTTCACAATCACAATGTTTAAGAAATTGGAAATAACAGGCAAAAAGATCCTAAATAGCGATAAATTACAATGTCCATATACAAGAGTGTCACCAGCAAAGTGGTGAAAAGGCTGAAATGGCTAAAGCTTAACTTGTCTAGTGGAAAGAATTTTTATTCCTTGAAGGCAACAAAAACTGTACATAGCTATCTAGCCTATTCTAATAGAGTCAACAAAAATGACTCGTAATATAGGGGAGGGTTTACTCAAGTTATGCAAGTGATACACCTGAAGAAGAAATTACAATCCGATTACTTACGGTTTCGAGCATCGTATTATCTTCCTACCAGCCATAACTACAAAAAGAAAGGGATCAGTACATGCGAAAGAGAAAGTACAACAAAGAAGAAGAGGGTGAGTCAGCTTACTTGTATTTGTAATTCTGTTCAGAGGTCTAAAACCATCAATGAAGAACCAAAAAGAGTAGTAGGTCCCAGCAACAGGAGAGCACAACTAAGAAAAACAAAAGAGAAGATGCATGAGCTAAAATAGAGGATTAAATGGTACAACATAAAGGGGATGCTTACTCCTGCAAGCTGTTTGAGCTGATTTGAAAAGATCCATCCATGTTCCAAGGCAAAGAATTGATTACCCAAAGTAATTTCAAAATGAAGAAATGGTTGAGGATTGGAAGAGATAATATTTTCACGGTCTAAAGGGCTACGACGGATGAAGTGAAGAGAAAGAGTAAATTAGGAAACCCCACTTATTCTGGTATATGTAAGAGGCAAGGGGAAGGGTCCAGGTCAGATATTTGGATAGGTAGTGGGCCTGATTTTTTTACATATTTGTTTGGGAAATTTTTCTAATGGGTTGGTCCATTATGTAAAGACTTGTTTTGTTTTCCATTTGCATTAATAAAATATCTAAATTAATCAAAAATAAAACCTCTAGGCTCTAAGATACAAAATTAGTCTCCCCTTAGGCACTAGGGAGCTACCTTTCTACTCAATCACTGAGTCATTTAGGAATTGGAAACTGAACCTTCGGGTCCTACAGTCAAGAGACGCATAGCATGAGTACAACCAATCCATCCCCAAAATCACATCAAAGTCTAACATGTCCAACTCTATCAGATCCACTAACGTCTGCCTACCCCATATAGATACCACACAACCCCTATAGACTCTTCTACCCACAATAGAGTCACCCACCAGAGTAGACACAAAAAAAGGATCTGGAACACACTAAGGACAAAAACCAAAATGAATAGCCATATAAGGGGTCACATAAGAAAGGGTAGATCCCAAATTAATTAGACAATACACATCACAAGAAAAGTGTTGTAATATACCGGTGAAAACATTCGGAGATACCTCTGATTCCTGGCGAGTGGAAAGAGCATAAAGGAAATTCTGAACAGTGTTAGAGCCCCAAGTAGCACCCTTTTATGGAGGAGCTAAAAATGTGTCAATCAGAACTTTATTAGCCCTAGTAGTAACACTGATTGATGGACAATCCCACTATAGGTGGACCAACTGACCACATTTAAAGAACTTATTCCTCCCCTCCTTACAAAATCCATGATGAACCTACCCACAGAATTGGTAATGGGGATAAGAAGGGGTTGACCGAGCTCTACTAGCCTGAGACTAGGCACCCTGTGCCCTAAATCCACTATTTGTCTAAGAGTAATGGTCACCGAACGACTTAGGATATGGAGAACTAGCTGTAGAATAAGAACCAAAATTGCTCCATTTTTTCTTAGACCATTTTTCAGCATCTCTACCACTTTGCTACTGACTTCCATCCTAATCTGAATATCGAAACTTCTTACTCTATCTCTCCCCAATTTCTGCCTACTTCTTCTTTTACTCCCCAACCTACTGCATATATACCACTAGTTGAGAGATATCTATATCCTTGTTCAACAAGGTAGACTTTCTCTCCAAGATCAGATAGCGAGATAACCTAGAAGCAAACTTCTTCATCCTCGCTCTCATGGAAGACACTAGCTCAGGAACATAATGGGACAACTGGTGAAACTTCAAGGCATTCTTCTTAAGAGTCATCCTGACTTGCCTCAAATTCACAAACTCTTCGGCCTTCACTTTCCTTAGCTCTTGAGGAAAGAGATGATCCAGAAAAATACCCAAGAACTCATCCCATAGTTCCAAATCCACATCATCACCCCTAGACTGATCCCACTCATCATACCACTGATATGCCACATCTTTTAGTTGATATGCAGTGAACTCCATACCTTTAGAGTTAAAAACATGCATAACTTAGAAGATCTTCTCTATTTCATCTCCGAATCCTTGAGGATCCTCCTCAACCTTAGAGTTAGTAAAGTCAGAGAATCAAGCCTCATAAACTGCCCGACTCGAGTTACCTCAGAAGAACCCAAAACAGTACCAGGAGGACCTAACTGACATGACTAAGATATCACCAACTAGGTCAATAGATGAATAGATCGGTGAAATTCAGAATTAGAAATGTCTCCCTGGGGATGTAGGGAATGATCATCATCAGCCTAGATGGATCGAGGAGGACTAGTAAAGACCGATGAAACTCTATTTAGAGTAGAACAATTAGGAGCTGGAGCGTTAGATCGGGTCTGAAGTCCATAATCAGAATAAGCTCATTCGACATTGTCCTTAAATGGGATAGAAGGGTTCGACGTGCATCTGATATTCCATAAGCATGATCTGAAATGAAAGCAAATAGGGATTAGAAGAGATTCATGACCTTAGACTCTATAGGCTAAAATAGAAAAACAAGAAAGGGAAATATTCCTAAATGTATCGTAGTCTCTCCCTTATCAGTGTGGCGTACTACCCACCCATAAATGAGACTCTATTGACACATCTTTGAGGATTCCCTATGACACTAAACTTAGGTTCTGATACCATTATTGTCACGACCCGAACCATACCTGGCCTAATAGGTATCTCAAGTCCGTCTGGGACTTAAGACCACCCCCTTATTACCTAGCCAAAAAAGATATAACACTCCAAGAAGCGGCTGAAATCCAAACATATAACAAGATAGAAAGATAATAAACTCAAAGACACCTAAGCAGGTCAACATAAATATCCAATCCATAGTAACATCCACAAAGCCTCTATGAATCCAAAAATAATCTAAGTCGAGACATGTCCCCGACCTTGAGAATGACAATGATAATGTTAATGTGAACTCTTTAATTCTAGTTTGTGAAAAAAAAAACCAATGGAATGATCAAGTAATTCAAAAAGTGAAAGCTCACCACTTTACTGCAAACTACTAATGAACCAAGCCAAACCACCTTACACTGTACTGGAAAAGTAGACTTGACTTTGGACCCTACATCGTATGGGGATACAATATCTGAAGACGGGTATTGGGTTAAGTATTAACATGTAACTTAGGGATAAGGATAACATAATGAAAATTCAAAAATCCAGTTAAACTCAATGGACATGTTTATATACGCGTGTGTATATATATATACTTATATAAAATGTTGGGAAAAGGAACAAGGCTTAGCATGTACTTTAAAACTTTAGCCCAGATTGTGTATCTTAACCGGCATGTAATAGTACCCACGGTCTATATGGGCCCCAACTCTTACCCCATGGTCGACCCCAATGTGTGCAACTGCACAAATCAAAGAATAATCTTATATATATGCACGGGGGACTCGAACCTCCCAACCATATACTAAGGTGACTTAAGCACCCGATCATGTCATGTATTATGGGGGGACTCAAACCTCCTAATCATATAATAATTAGACTCGAACCACTCATTCATAAGCAAATGGACTCGAACCCCAGGTATTTGGACCCCCTACCGATAAATGTTGTTTCTAGTAGTGGTCTCTTAGGACCGCTAATTTCATGAACTAGATACACAACCCTCGTTTAAGCCCTACTAAAGCATTTATCACATATTCACATTCATTGAACAATAATACATATTTAGGTATACATTATTGGTATCATCATACCAACTACACTTGCAAGGTAACATCAACATTCCATTTGAATTCCATTAACTCGGGAGAACAACTCCCTTTGTTTATTAATACAAAGTGGGGAGGACACTGACTCCCTTTGTTCATAAATTAAACAATCATGTTTCAAATAACCTCTTTATTTATGCAATTGTTCCAAAAATAGTTTAATGTAATTTTACTCGTACTCAAAACCACTTCCACAAAGTTTGGATTGGGGTTAGTACCAATTCAATTATCAATACTCACAAATTCACCATACCCTTGCATCAAATTGATTTTAAAACCCTCATTTACTTCATAAACAATGCACATGTATACATGAAATATCACATAAACAACAATCATTCAAAACCCTCAACCCATGTTCCAAAACCATCATCAAAACCACACTGAGGACTATTTAAAACACATGCTTTCACAAAGTAATAATTGGGGAAGAGTAACATGCCTGAAATACCAAGATTTATGGAGAGAAATTAACCCTTGAGGGCATTAATTGATCAACTTCTTGGAAACTCTAAGTATCTTGCTTGCGAGAATTTAAAGAGTTTGAGAGAGTATTTTGAGTGATAAAGTATTGAAAATAACATCCCAAGGATGTTTTATGGTCATGGGTATTAAGTGAGGGAAGAGGAAAATGTCCAAAATACCCCCAACCTAAAAGCTATAAAATTGTCATAGTGACTACGGGTCACTATACGACTCTTAAGGACTCACTATCGCTTATCACCATGAATTATAGCCAATACAGTAGATAGAGGACCCCTTTTATGGTAACCCTACGACGCACACACTATGACTCATCGTGAGACCTTAAGACTCAGACGATCCTAGTCATAGTCAAGATAGAAATACTTGGGGCGCATACTCATTTGGATACGGATGGAACCATACAACACATTTAGAGTCTTTATGAATTGTTAGAAGCCACTCATAGTCAGGATATTAACTTAGGCTACCCTTATTGGACACTCTACGATTGGGGTCCTATGATCCACTATGACACGTTACAACTGACCCTGTGACTCGTAGTCAGGATAGTGAGTTAAAAAACTCAAAATTTTTAGTGGACAACACCTAGGGCATCACATACCACCGAGTAGTTAGCAAAGAACTCCCCAATAATGTTGGGGTAGTAAGATACCAAAGGCTTGTCAAACATCCAAGCTCATATTCATTGAATTTTTTTGTGATATTTGGATATTTTGTTAGCTTTATGGTGATGATTTGAGACTCTTTAGAAATCAAACTTTTCATGCTCTTGTTATATGGATGTTGAATACCATCATAATAGTGCTTCTTCACTTTTGCAACCTTACACCTAATTGACTCTTGAACTTCTAGGTCTTTACTGAAGATCACATCACTTCCTTCTTGTTTTAGTTCCTTTTCCAGGACTAGTAGTATCCTCTTTCACTTTCTATGTTTAAGCTAGAGCTAGAACTCCTGTTGCCTCCTCGTTATTGCTAACCTCACCACTTGATGAATCCTTCTCCTCTTTATACTCGGAGAAAGGTTTACATTTCTTCTCACTTTGCTTAGTGTGATAGGTTGTGGCCTCAGTGTCACGACCTGATTTATAAGTTGTGATAAAACCTACTATAACCCAGGGTTAAACATAATAGGTTAACTTAGTGGGAATGTCCCCAAAAGGGCCTAATAGGCAATCCAACTCAATAAATAAGAAAGGTAAATAGTAATAGTTTAAAGGTAGTCACTAGATAAATACCATCCCATAACCTGGTAGAGTCAGTATAAGAGTATCTAGTAATAAAATATAATTTGTCTCCGAACTAAAGATAAAGCATAGAAAGATAGAAGGAAATAAGTGACTCCAACTCCAAGATCTCACCCTATCTCTGGATATCAACACAGAATGAACATCGATCAACGATGATAACTAGAACTCGAATCTGGACCAAAAGGTACAAAAGTATAGTATAAGTACTAAAACAATGGGTACTCAGTAGACATTATTGGCTGACTGAGCTAAATCATGATATAAGAATGATAGAATGCAAGATAACATAAGTAAGTCAAGGTAAGGAAATGAACCTGAAATATCTCCAACATCGCTATACATGAATAAGTAGATAACTGGAATATCATCATACGTAACATAAAGCATCAACATATGCAATCATAGGTACAAAATTGGCTCCTATATGCCAATTGGTGCAAAAAAGTAAATAACCCATCGCAAGCCCCCATAACCCTGAAAGGTACAAACAAGAAAGAATAACCCATCACCATCATTAATCAACTCTCATAATACAATTGGAATTCATCCAAGTCATGCCACACTATAACCATCGAGTGTCCATAATCATTATTTTCCAATTCATCAATACATATCAAATAACCATCATGTAACAACTAATCCACATGTAATGATATATCATTCTTTATCAACTAAACATCACTTATTAACTAATCTTCATATAGTGGTTAATCATCACTTATCAACTAGTCATTATTTACCAATTAACCAATATTTGTCAACTAGTCAATATTTATCAACTAACCAATATTTATCAACTAATCATTTTATCGCTAGAGTCTATTCATATCATACTACATCATAACTATTTCTTCATGTTCAACTTAGCTAGTTTGTCAATCTCACACCTCAATTTCATTATATCATATTAAGTGTATCATCATAGTATAATTCGTATAGATAGACTCAAACAGGTATAAATATTTAATAGTATCCTCATAAATATCATCATAATCATCTTTCAGCCTTGCCATACATATATCATTATAATTATCCTCCTTCCTTATTAGGTATAGTCATCATCATAATCAGCCTTTGGACTTGCTGGGTATATATATCATCATAATTATTTTCTAGCCTTTCCGGGTATAGATCATCATAATCATCCTCCGGCCTTGATGGTTATATATATATCATCATAATGTCATCATTAATATCATTAATATTATAGACACCCTACAGATTTCTATCGAGTATAAATAATCAATCTCATCATCAGTATAGCTAATAGCATAATCACTAGATTATTTAATAGCACAACCCATAACATAGTATATTAACATGATCAATAATAATAATAATAAAAATCATAAGCTCTAGCATAATCAATAACATGACTGCCAATATACTAAATAAGCATAATCTTTAGGACAATCAATAGCATAATCACCAATATAGTCAATAAACATGATCACTAACATAATCAATACATATTATCAAGACATAGACAATAACTTCTCAATAGCCTAATTAATGGCTCATCATTAGCATAAGGTAAAGCTTATCAATAGCTTGATCAATAGTTAAGCCATGGCATAATCTATATCTTATTCATAGCATAATCAATATCATACTCAATAGCCTAATTAATAACATAATCTTAGTCAATAACTCATTCATGGCATACTTTTAAGAATTACTTTCAATGTCATCCATCATAATCAACAATACCAAGGTGTCTAAATATCACTGAAATAACCATCTCCCTAGATGTACACAAGCATATCAAAGAGTCTTTAATAACTATCACAAGTCTTGTCCTAAGGTGGGTCAAAGGGCCCTCTTCTAAATCCTTAAAATCATTTACCAAGAAATATCTATCCCAAACTAGGCTAAGGTATCTAAATCCACTATTAGATATTGAACAAGCCACAACTAGCCCTAGGATAGCAATGCCTCCTAATATAGAGCAACTAAGTTAATTTCATCTAAGGTAAGGCAACTTAGGTAAGTTTAATCCCAAACTCAAGTGACCAAGGAAATCTTCTCATTAATGGAGTAACTAAGGTATTTTAACTCTAACAAGATATTACAAGGTCAATTTCAACTAAGATAGGAATAACTAGGATTATTATGCCCAAAATGATATCAAAAATAGCCTAAATGATCCAACTAATCCCAAGTATTTCAATTTAACACACCAACACTTAAAACCCATCATAAATATAACACAATATCATACATATACTATGAATTAGATCAATCTAACAAGGGGTAAAACCTAACCTATTTGGATGCCGAAGAAAGCTAAAAATTCTACTAAATCACCGTTTTTCCATTTCGACGAGCCTTTGCAAAATGCCAAGATATCAAAATCACATTATTCTCATAAATACGAGAATAATGATACCCATATTTCACTAATATTCTTTGTTTCAAAAAATTACGTCAAAATCCCATGTGGGTCCTATTTATAGAAAATAACGTTTTCAAAACCAACCTAACGTCCCCACATGCTCAAGGAATCATTACCCTAAAAATGAGTGAATTGAGCTAATTTGAGGCTAAAATCAAGCCTTCATGGTTTTGGGATTTTTAGAAATAAAAAGGGGAAAATCAACCATAAAAGGGTGAAATCTTACCATAAATTATAAGATAATCGCGTAAACAAGCATTACACAAGCTTCCAATCCACCCACAAGCTCCAATTTCAAGATATCTCCCTTTTTAGGGTTTTAGTCTCAAGAGAATGGGTGAAGAATGAGAAAATTTGGGCTAAAATAGGGTATTTATACCCTTACCAGGTCCTCAAGTTTTGCTATCATGACCTGATTTTCACGATCGCAATATATTAGGGCTGTCCAAGTGAATAGCGATCGCGATACTTAGCCTCGCTATAACGAATATGCTCAACTACCTAAGGAGTCACATTCGTGACTTGAAGTGGAAAGATCTCAATACTTACTAGTGCTTCCAGACCGCAATCATGATCCATGGTCAGCAATCGCGGGTGCACCAAATTACAGCTGAGACTTGGAATTTTTACAAGTCTCCGCCAAGCCCTTGGGATTCATTTAGAAACTTGTATATGCAACCAAACTATGTAAACACACCAAATTCATGTTTAAGACTCAATGGCGCAGTCAAAATTTCCATCCGAGGTTGTTTCAATGAAATATAGGTCCTACACCCAATTTTCATTTTCTTAACTTTTCGACCAATAGGTTGAAATGAGCCCGGGTGCCTCGGGACCCAAACCAAGAGTCCTCATAGCCTAAATCAATATTTTAGAGCTTCTGGAATAGTCAAAATTTGTATTTGAGGTCATTTGATTAAAGTTTTCACTCGGTGGCTATTTAGAATATGCGAGGACTTCAAAATAGGAAAATGACTCTAAAAACCAAATGAACTAGCCAATAACCAAATTGTCAACTCTAGCAATTCATAAATGACTTGGAGCAACTATTGAGAAGCTCTAATGGTGAAAATAAACAAAATTATAGAAAATGACCTGAAGGGTTATTATAGTTTGGTTCATCCCAAAGTTTTAATGTCGTGGATTCTAGGGTTGGCCTTATTCTACCTCCACCAATCCTCAAAGGTATCTTTTACATTATTTTACTCTACATAAGAAGTAGTCCGATACATTGTAAAAGTTAAGAATTAAAAATTAGATGTAGGTACACACTATTTTAGTAGTGATGGTGAAACATCATGGCTTTGAACCCTTAGAGAATTTCCTAAGTTTGAGATTCTGGGAAGGGTACGGTTTGAGCATAACCCTCGTATGCTAGGGTATAGTATAATACCTACCCTCTCGTATAATGATCAGTTTAGGTTGATAACATTATGTCCAAGGTATGGTTTGGCCTCTCCCTAGTCTTATGTTAAAGTACTAGTCGTAAGTTGACAAGTCGTATGATGTCTTGAGCTTGACCTAGTGTATTCTGCCTAGGGTATGAGTTGTAGGGTACTTCTCGTACCTTAGGGTACGAGTTATCCTAGAATGGTCATATGTTGTATAGTTTTGAGGTCCATGGTAAGGCCTAGGGTACGATATAGGGTACCACTTATACCCTTGGGTATGGTTTAGGGGTGGAAGTCATACCCACCTGCGAGTAAGTTTTCAGCATTTAAGCTGAGGGCATTACAAATATTTACCACTGCAAAAACCTTGAGACCCATGACTTAACATTATTTGTCCTTTCATTCTTCACTTAACAATATAAAATACACTAAAAAATCCTCTCTAAACTTCTTCAACAAGTTTGGAGGCTAAGGTTTCAAGAGGTGCTCATCTAGAGGCTAAAAGGGTTATGTTATTTCCGTGAATCATCTTGTATAATGCATGTGACTCACACCTCATTATTAATTCTCAAATATCATGAATTTTATAGTGTGATTATGATTCCTAAATAGTGGTTTGAAAACTAAAAATTGAGGGTTTTATTGCATATGGTTGAATAATGTTTACTCTCAGTTTAACTTGTGTTTATACATATTTTTGGTGATGGTTTACATAAATGGGTTATTTTTTATTGTGGTCTAAAAAATGGGTCATGATTAACCCTAATCTTGATGGTTTTAACTTTGGTTTTGATCATGGTAAAGGGTATGCCCTCAAGGTGTTTGTGAAAATGTCTAAGAGAAATAACTAGCCACAAGTTAATAGTGTTTTGAACTAAGGTAATGGCTTAATAAGTAAGAATGATTGGTAAATGACTTTGTAAAGGCCTTGTTGTCAATTTAATGAGTTAATTGGTAACATTGGTGGTTTGCTGGGTTAAAAAGGGTTTGATTCTCTAAACATGAAATTGAATTGTGTTTGACCTAAATCTTGGTGTAAGAATGCTAATGAAGAATGAATGGTTTGGTAAATGTATTGATGACCAAAATTTGACTTGAATGATTATTGAAACTAAGGCATTGGCCTATTAAAGTGATTGATTGATAAATGGTTCATACAGACCTTGTGGTCATGTATGGTGTTGAATTATAGCCTTGATGGCTTGAATTGGTTAAGTGGGTTAGAGTCCTTAAATGTTGAACTGAGTGGATATGAATGCATGGACAAAGGGTTAGAGTCCCAATGTCGTCTAGTAATGGACATGGCAATTTTTGGTTAGAGTCCATTTGCTTAATAAGATGGTTTGTGGTTAGATTCCACTTGTCTAATAAAATGTCCTGTGGTTAGAGTTAACTTGTTTAATAATATGGGTTGAGGATAGATTAATCTACTTCATGTATCATTAGGGTGCTTTAAAATGCATTTTAAGGCCTTATTCCCCTTCCTGACACTTGATGTATCTATATATCTACATATATGCCTATGTATATGTATGTGGTTGTATATGATGTTCTGACTAGGTTTTAAATAACAAAACTATTTTATCCTTATCTCTGAGTTACATGCTAGTGCTCCAGCCTTTAACCATCTTCTAACACTGTATCCCTACGTGATGCAGGGTTCGAAGCTTCTTTTTCTCTTTCTACACAGTGACCAGGTGTTCGAGCAGTTTGAGTGTTGACATTGAAGTGGTGATATTCCATACTTTGGAAGGCATACATTTCATGGTCTTTCTACCTTATGTCATTGACTTATTTTAGACTTGGATTTGGCTATTGTCAGGGGCATGTCCCAGCATATTATTGACTTCAAATTTGTAGAGGCTTTGTGGATGGCTGTGGACTTGGGTATATTGGTTTAGTATGATGACATTTATGGATTGATTAGATACTTCTTAATCTATGATTACTAGTCTTGTTTCTTCTATATTGTTATATGTTCCGAGTTCATCTGGCACTTATGGATTGATATAATGGTTAGGTCGGTTTGATAGGGTGATCTCTGGTCCTTATTGGGATTGAGATGCCTATTACGACAAGGCCCTAGTTTGGGTCATGTAAGATGGATTATGTAACGGTTCATCATTTAAGTAATGGACTTTCACTCTAATAGTTAGAGCTTAAATAGATTGCAATTAACTTTTAGGATCATTGTGATGGTTCCCTCGACAGATCGTTTCAAGGCTGATAGTTCTTCAAGTCTACCGTCATCCTTAACCAGAATACAATATAAAATTGAATGGGTTGTGTGAAGGGTGAGGCAATGGTCTATCACTTAAGCGACGGTCCGTTAGTCAATCCATCACAACTACCCGTTTGCAAAACTTTTCGTGAGGTATTTTGTCGAACACATAGTGGGAAAAACTTTTTGTACTTGAATGAAGGATAAAATGATTTTAAATCCCATCAAGTTTGACTCAATAGTGGGGTTACTCAGACTTCACCCCTATGTTTTCTACACCACAGTGTATTAACATAATTTTCAACACAATTACAAACATAAAATCTACAATGAAATATGAAAAGTGTGTGATTCTTCAAACCAAAAGAGTTATCAACTTACACTAAAAATTTAAGAAGGAAGAAATATACCTGAATGCAAATGAAACTATCGAACTAGCCTTATATGTAGACTAAATATAACAAAATAACAATGTTTAGTATAGGTAAATCCATAATAATTTGTTTTTAGTGATGGAATGGGTTGTGGTGAGAGATAAATTAAATAGAAATAAAATATGTAAAGAGCGGGTAATGGGGATGGATGTAATTTAAAAGTTAAGAATGTGGAGAGTCTCAACCATTTAGGAATATGAAGTGGAAGGGTGATGGTGATCATTGGTTTTAATTTCATTCACACTTTGGTATTCTTTGGATCTGGTATTTTGTCCTTTTTAAGATTAATTTTGGGCAAGTTTAGAAATTGGACCAAGTCAAGTTAACTGTAAATTAACTTACCTGATATGTTCTACGTGACGGTCCATCGGTATGTTGATGGTCCATCACATGGGTCGTCACAACATTCCAAATGATGCCTTCATTATCCCTGTGATGCTTTTGTTGATGGACCATCACTGATGTGGGGATCTGTTATGCTTCTTATTACAGTTTAATCATAATGACTGATTTACTGTTGAGTTGGAAAGGTTAGGTTAATGGTCCGTCAACCACCCAACGACCCATCACCCCTTATCTAGAATATAAGTATTTCAAACTTTCCCCACTAATTCAGGATTGACGACCTATCAGCCTTGCGCCAATTCGTTAGTCCAATCATCAAGTCTTAACCAGTGTCCCTATCTTTTTTATATTTAGTCCTACACACTTAGCACACATATTAGGCATACTTTTCAACTAAATACCTAAAGTATATGATTTTACAACACATTATGGATTGCCTCCCACTAGCACTTGATTTAACATCACGACATGACTCGGGTATCTTGATTACTATGACTTGGTCAAGATACATCAATTTTACCAGCTTCACTTATTCTTGCTGGCCAATGTAATGCTTGATACATTGTCCATTCACTTTGAACAACTTCCCATCCTTGTTTTCTAGCTTTACCATAGTAGATGCAAAAACTTGAGTCACTTTGAACAGGCCGAACCATTTTGGCTTCAAATTTCCTAGGAATAATTAATACCTTAAGTTAAACAACAGTACCAAATCCCCTTCTTGAAACTCTGTCCTTTTGATCTTCTAGTCATGGTACAACTTTATTCTCTCCTCATAAAAGTTAGACCTTTCATATGTATAAAAACAACATTCATCCATCTCATTTAGTTGGTCCAATATCAAATTAGCTGCATCTTTCCAACTTAAGTTCAACCTACGATGCTTTATACTCGATATCTATTGGTAAATGACAGGCTTTGTTGAACACCTATTGGTATGGTGACATACCTATTGGCATTTTAACAATAGTACAGTAGGCCCAAAGAGCATCATCAAGCTTCTGTGACCAATCACTTCGGTTTGCGTTCACAGACTTAGCCAAAATCATCTTAATCTCCTTATTTGAAACTTCAATTTTCCCACTCATTTAGGGGTGATAAAGAGTATCCATCTAGTATGGATTCACACCATATGTTGCTAAGTATACCCTAAACACTTTATTATAGAACTGGGGATCCCTCCATCACTTATGATTGTGCATGGAGTGCCAAAATATAAGAATATATTCTTTTTCAAGAACGACAACATGCTCTTTCCTTCATTGTTTGTCAATGACACCACTTCTACCCATTTGGATACAGAGTCCACATCAACCAAAATATACTTAGGGCCATAATAACTCATAAATGGACCTATAAAATCAATGCCCTAAATTTAAACAATTCTACCTCTAGCATAGTTGTCAAAGGCATCTCTTGATGCCTAGAAATCAACCCTTGCCACCGGAATTAATAGCAAGTTCTAACAAATTCATAAGAATATTTGTGAATGGTGGGCCAGTAGTACCCACTTTGCAGAGTCTTTCGAGCCATACAATCACCCGTATGATTTTCTTCCATAGGGGAAGAATGAAAGACTTTCAAGATATTCAACATATCTACCAAAGATACACATATTTGGATAATATTAGTCACATACAATCTAAACACATAAGGCTCATCATAGAAATGCCTATTCACATTATGAAGAAACCTCTTTCATCGCTGAAAAGTCAGATCTTCTAGAATAATGTTACAAACAAGATAATTTGCAATGTCTTCATAACAAGGAATAAGGTCAAGAGTAGCTACAAGTACCTATTCATCGGGAAATAAATCATCAATCTCCAGCTCATCTAATTTACTCCCTCTGTTCTCCAATCTGGATATGTGATCGGCTACTTGATTCTAACAACCTTTCAGTTCTTAACTTCGATATTGAATTCCTATAAAAATAATACCCATCTGACTAACTGCGGTTTGGAATCTTTCTTTTCCATCAAATATCACAATGCTGAGTAATTTGTATGGACAACAACCTTAGTTCCAATAAGTTTGCCTTAAATTTCTCAAAGGCATACACTACAACAAGATGATCTTGCTACGTGACAGTATAATTCTTTCGGGCTCTATTCAGTGCCTAACTCACGTAGTATATTACATGAAAAACTTTTCTTTCTTTCGCCCAAGGATGGTTCCAAGAGTCACTCCGCTTTTATCACACATTAATTAAAAGGGTTTGTACTAATCTGGCGCAATCATAAATGGTTTTCTACTAATTTCTCCTAAAGGCAATGTAAAGTTTTCATACATTCATCATTCAACTTGAATTTTGCATCTTTCTCAAATAACTTGCATGAAGGATTGACAATTTTGGAGAAATCTTTGATGAACCTCTTGTATAATATTGCATAGCCCAAGAAAATTCACACACTCTTCATCGTGATTGGTGGAGGTAGCTTTTTAATCAGCTCTATTTTTGCTCGGTCTATTTTGATCCCCTTTATCGAGATATTACGACCCAACACTATGTCCTCTTTAACCATGAAGTAACACTTCTCCTAATTGAGTACAATATTAAACTCTTCACAATGCTACCACACATTGCTCAAGTTCATTAAACAGTCATCAAATGAATCTTCTATCACCGATTAGTCAGCCATGAAAACTTCGAAGGTGTCCTCGACAGTATTTGAAAAAAATCAACACCATACATATTTAAAAGGTAGATGGAGAATTACATAACCAAAATAATATCCACTTGAATGCAAAAGTACCATAGGGATGTGTGAATGTAGTCTTCTCTTGGTCTTTATGTGTGATAAAGATTTGGTTGTTTTCGGAGTATCCATCCAAAAATCTATACCAACCTCTTCCCTCTAACCTATCTAACATTTGATCCATGAAGGGCATTGGAAAGTGATCTTAGGGTGTCCATGAGTTCAACTTTTTGTAATCCATGCATACTGTCCACCTTGTGACAGGCCTAAGAGGAATTATTTATTTTTCTTGTTAGCCACCATGGTTATGCCTCCTTTATTCGGTACACAATGGACAGGGTTTACCCACTTTCTATTTGAGATTGGGTATAACACTCCCACATCAACCCACTTTATTATCTCCTTCTTTACCACCTCTTTCATAGGTGGGTTACGACTGTGCTAATGTTTAAAAGTAGGCATACAATCTTCCTCTAACTGAATCTTGTAGTACAAATGCATAGTAGGATACCAAATATCTATGATATTCCATCTAATATCTGTCTTGTATCTTCTTAACACTAAAATAATAGCTTCAACTATTTTTTAACCAAATCTACTGCAATGATGACTGACAAGGTATTTTGCTCATCCAAAAACACATATCTCAGATGATCTGACAATTCTTTCAACTCCAATAGTGGCGATTCTTTAATGGATGGTTTTGCTGGCAGTATTGCTCTATCTTTCAAGTCCATGTTCAATTTATTTGGAGCATATAAGTATGAATCTATTTTGGTCAATGCACACATTGTTTCATCATAATGCATACATAATTTCATCATACTTCTCAATTCCATCACTATTAAAATTCATCATTACTACTGGTAAAGTCTCAAAAACAAGTCACTCTTCAATATTCTCCACTATGTCATTATCCTCTACAACATCAATAACTAACACCATATTTATCTCTTTGGGTAGCTTTATCGATTGACAAATATCAAAGTTCACTTATTTATCCTTAATCCTGAATTTTAGCTTATTTCGTTCCATATCAACCAACACTCTTTTGGTGGTTAGGAATGGTCTATATAATATTATGGTAACATTAAAATCAACCTCACAATCAAGAATTATGAAATCTTCCAAAAATATAAAATTCTCCACCTTTACCAACACATCATAAGGGATTCCTATAAGCTGCTTGATCGAACAGTCAACCATCAACAACTGCATAGATGTCAACTGCTGATATATTACTAATGGAATCAAGTTGATACTTGCTCAAATATCAAAAAATTTATTGACAAAACTAAAGGCATCAATTGTACATGTAATAGTGAATGCTACCGAATTAGATTTCTTTTGAATTAGTGATCTTATGGCAATGACACTACTATGATGAAGATTGTCTATTGGTTTATAGATTACTATTCTCTTATTGGTAACCAAGTCTTTCATAAACTTTGCATATCATGGAATTTGTCCCAATGCCTTAATCAATGGAACATTTATTGACAACTACTTTAATATATCCATAAATTTATTGAATTTGCCATCTTCTACCTTCTTCTTCATCTTGTGTGGAAATAATGGAAGAGGCCTAGGAATTTTGTCTAAAGACGGTTTCGCCTCTTTCAATTTTTTGGACATAACTCCTCTTTATCCATTGACCTGTAGTTTTTCTTTAGTGGACTTCTTCTCACTGAATTCTTCCAGCTTCTCAAACTTAGTTAGAATAAATTTTGTCTCACCATCACTAACCATGACCTCATCTTCAGATACAACCTTATCGATCTGCAATTGAACCATCGGGTGTGGCACAAGAAATATTCTACCACTCCTTGTAATAATAGCCAGACAAGTACCATCATTCCTCAGGTTTTACACCGATAACTCAACAAAGTTCCACTCTTTCTTTGATTGGAAACTGTGAACAATAGATTTATTTGATGCTCCAACTGCTTAATTGAAGTGGAATGGTAATCCACCAACTGACTCATAGTTGATAGGTTTATTTTCATCTCTTTGACACCTGTATTAGTCGACTCTACGCCTTTTAGCAATTTATCCATTATTGCCTCCATAGACATCTTTCTTGAATTATTAGCAATACTATCATGGATATCAAGTGGAATATACAACCCGCTTTGATCACTTTTACTCTTCCAATTTCCTCGTTCATAGTCTCTAGAATTAGACTTATTATAATAGTTGTCCCTTTGATAAGTCCAACCTTGGTTTCCTTGGACATTAGCCCGGAAACCCCTTAGTTATTCAAATAGTTTGCCTCTTCTTTAGAATCAGATTTGGTTGCTCTATTATGAGATTCAACTTCCTTGACCTTCTCAATGTTACAAGATAACAAATGTTTGGTGAGTAACTCCATTTGCGTCTTCATTTGAGCCATGTCTTAGTTAAGTCATTCTTCTCTTCGGTGTTGTTCTACTGACATACCAATAAGATAAGTGTTGCTCGCTACCTCAACATCCCTGGTATGACAAGATCTACTAGTTTTTATTAACCTGTCTAAGATCTCATTTGCGTAGGTAAAAGTACAATTCATAAAATCACCACCCACTGTATTGTCCAATGTTGGCTTCGTGTTTGAATTTAGTGCTCTGTAGAATGTCTCCATCAAGTGTTCATCAGTCATGTTGTCATTCGCACATTGAATCAACTTCTTTTTAAACCTCAACCAAGTTTCATAAAGATCCTTATTAGGTAGTTGCCTAAAATTACTGATCTCGTCCCTCACTATAACATCCTGGAAGGTAGAAAGAATCTTTCTAGGAAAGCTCCTTTCACTTGCCTCCAGTTTGTTATAAAATCAGGTGTTATCTAAGTCAACCACAAAGTTGTCTTCACAGATAGTGACCATGGAAAAAACCTCAACCAGATAGCATTATTTCCAACTCTAGGATAGTAAAAAGATTTGCAGATGTTGATAAAATTCACCAAGTGCATATTCAGGTCATCATCAGGTAGCCCACCAAATGACCCTTTAAGATTGAGAAACTGTAGCATCATACATATGATATTGAACAATTCATCTATTGAGTCTATGGTTTTATCACAATTACCCTAGTAGCACTAGCTCCATCCAAATCATCATCATTATCCAAGGCAAACTGAGTTACAGGATGTTGGCATCCTCTAACCTATGCTTTCTGGTTACTGTTGTCTAGTGCGACATTGTTTGCACGTGGCCTATCTAATGGATCAAATAATTTATCATATCCTATGTCATCATCATAATCATTCCACAAATCATCAGGTTCAATATTCTTTTGATTTAACTTGGCGGCAACAAGTGCAACCAATCATTCTACCTCTTGCTATGCTTCTATGTTCCTCCACAGAGTTCTAGGGAGTTCAGTATCAAAAGGTAGTAGAGGTTCTCTTAAATTATGAGTTTGTGGCATGCACAATCAATAAACTGCAAATACAAGAACAATAAATAAAATTAAAATTAGAAAACTATACTAAAAGCCAGTTAACACACATAAACTTAACTGACAATAGTATTCCCTAACAACAATTCTAAAACCTGATACGCCCAAACCACAACTCCATTTTTAAGGAAGTGTAAGCGGTCGTTGTCAAATATATAACCCAAGAAAGATTGGGGTGAAATCCATAGGGAATAGGATATTAATCAAGTTATACATAGATTAACTAACAATTAGTAATCAGTTTCTACAAAGTAAGGGTTTTATTATAAAATTGAATAAGAAGTTTTGATATGTCAAAATGCTAATGTATTATCTACACCATATAATCAATCAAGTCAGAGTAAACTAGGATTATATTCACCTTGGTGTTTGGTCACTTTCAAATTATAGGGTATGTAAATTTATACCAGTACATGCAATAATAGGGAAATTGAGGTCAATTCTCCATCTAAGAATTTCCCAACCTTATAAGATGGTTTTCACCTTAATTTTTTCAAACTTAAGGTGATGAAATAATAATTCAATGTAATCCCCAATAGTCTAATCTGGTTAAAGAATTAATCTTTATTTAGAGGTTGGAAACTCTAAATTATTGTTGCTAATCTCTTTTACCAATACTAAGTTTTTTACTCAAGCAAGCTAAGTTTCAGGGCATGTGAGAGAACCCATTAAACCAAAGAGAAAAGCAATAAAATTACATGTATAGTACAAATTCAATCACCCATAATCCAAGAAGTGATATTATACCAAGGATCCCATAGCCCTAGTTATGGAGTATTAGCCACTCGTGATAAGAAGATAGATAAAAATTCTTGATTTTATAAATTGAAGATTAGAAATTACGATGTAGAATCTTAGAATTTGAATCTAAGTTCAAACCAAGAATTATTATGTTTCAAACTCCAAAACTCATTTCTCAAGAACACAAATACATTACACAATCAACTCCAAGTCAAAGATGTCTATTCTAAACCCTAGACTAGGTATTTATAGGCTCCAATAAAATGGGTATTTAAATTTCAAATCTGGGCTGCTATGTCACGCTTGAAGGTTAAAGGGACATTTTGTCGGATAGGCGATGGTTCGTCAGATGAATTGTTACCTACTTCTAGAATAGATATGCACTATATGAGTCGTGGCGACTTCAACAATGGTCTGTTGCTCATTTGATGGCCTAACACCCTAATTATCATTTGGTTTGTAATTTCCACAGATATGTTTCAATGTAACGACTACGGTCTGTCATAGCCTTGATGGCCTGTCAACCAACTTTTACTTCTCGTCTTCTTTAGTTCTTAGTGACGGAGAGATCGATGATCCATCAGGGAACTAATAGCCCATTATGTACCATGTTGTAGGCCTCATTAGCTTAAAGTTAATATTTATCCTGCCCTTGAGTTTGATTCCTGAGAACAAGCACAAAACATATAAAAATCTAGTAGTTACTGGAAAACATGCAATTATCCATCACTGAAGATGCAAAATATATAGTCATGAGCTGGTACATCAATGGCCTTTATGATTTTCCTTACTCTTAGAGTACACAAGGATATCATCAATAAATAAACTCATAAAGGCTACAGGTGCATTAGTCAACCCGAAAGACATCACTAGAAACTCATAATCTCCATACCAAGTTCTAAAAGATGTCTTTGATATGTACTCCATCCTAATTTTCAATTTATGATACCCGACCTCAAATCAATTTTTCTAAACATTGACGCACCATGTAACTGGTTAAACAAGTCATCTATGCGAGGCAAGGGATATTTATTTTGGATGGTAATCTTATTCAGCTTTCTACAATCACTACATATCCTTATACTACCATCCTTACGAAGTACCCCAAGGTGAAGCACTTGGATGAATAAAAGCTTCATCAAGTAGCCCATCCAGTTGAGTTTTGAGCACCCTCAACTCCACTGAAGCAATTCAATAAGGAAAAATAGAAATAGAGAAAGTGCCTGGATCTAAGTCAATGCAAATATTGATATCCTTATCTGGAGGCATACTTGGTATTTCTAAAGGAAACATATCCTGAAATTTGGAGACTATTAAAACTGACTCTCTAGAAGAAGACCTCGCTTCTACTTCCCCAAGATGAGATAAAAATGCTGAACACCCCTTCCCCACTAGCCTCCTAGCATGAATATATGATATAACCTTTACTGGTTTTGCCATATAAACTCCCTCGCACTCTAGTTCCATCACCCCAAGCATAATATAGTCACTATTTTGGCATTACAGTTTGAAACAATGTGATATGGAGATAACTAGGTCATACCCATTATTACATCAAACTTCAACATATCTAGAATAACCAAGTCTACCCAAGTCTAAAGATTGATAAATAATATAGAGAAAGAACGATAAGCATAGGTTACTACCACAGACTCATCCACCAGAGACACATAAATAAGATAATCAAGTACATCATAAATCAAATTTAGATCTATCACAAATTGGTTAGATATATAGGAATAAGTAGACCAAAATAAAATAAAATCTAGGCCATCTGGTAACAAATTGAATTAGTACCTGTGATCATTGTATCAGAAGCCTCCACATCAATCTTTCTTAAAAAGGGCATAATAATGAGCCCGATCATCACTATAAGCTAACTTCCTTCCCGATTGCACTCCCCCCTACACCACCATCACCCTGTCCACTTTCATGATTTTCCCATCCACCCTATGGAAGTCCCCTACCATTACCTTCTCCCCCTCTACTTTTTGCTGGAATTATAGCCCAAATATGCTACATCTAGACATTCGCCTACCTCATAGGACACTTCTTTTAAAGTGACCAGCCGCACCATAATTGTAACATACCCTCTTGAGAGAAGTCCTACTTTTAGAAGAATAAGAAGTCACTTGGACCTTAACAACCTATTCCTAAGAAGAACCTTTAACTGGAACCACAGTAGAAATAGGTAAGGCAGACTAAATCAGATGGGCTGAATAAGCCTGTTGACTGTGGTCTTTAGAGTAAGACCCATTGAAATTCCTAATAATCCAAGATTTCTTGGCTATCATCTCAGTTTGACCCACTTAGGTAACCCCTACAACTTCTTGACATAGTCTGAAACTTCATTAACCCTTTTCTTTCTAAAGTGATATGCACATTCAGTACCTGAAGGTCATAATCCAAACCTTTAACATAGAGGAAAATCCTCTCCTTATTAGAAGTCAATATATGTGTAGCATAGCAATACAAGTCATGGAACTTGGTCTCATGGGCTGCAACCAATATGTCACCCTACTTCAATGCCAAAAACTCATCTTTCTTGCAATTGTGGAGGGCTCGTGGCATATATTTCTCAAAAAAGAAATGGTGGAACTACTCCCAAATCAATGGAGGAAAAATCAATGACCGACATTCAACATGCCCTGTCCACCGTTGCTTCACATCCTTCTTCAATAGAAAAGTCAAAAACTCATCTCCATGTTGCTTCATAATTCCCTTCTTATGTAACCTCTCATAGTAATCAATAATAAACTCAAAAGCATCCTCTTATACAGTGACCTGGAACATTGGAGGTTTCATTTTCAAAAATTTTGTCAGCAATTCATGTTTTGTACCAGTCATCACTAAAGCCAACAGTGGATGAGAAAAAACATCAATCCCTAAGACTCATATATTATAGGAGCCATGACGCTAGTATGATGAACAACTGAAGCTTGATAAATTGGTACCATTGATATGGATACAGTCCCATCCAACCCACTCATAAAAGGTAATACCTGTTGAACAATTTCAACAAACATAGGGGTAATCCTGCAACCTAGCTTGAGCTATTATCTCGGGCTCCACTCCCTGTTACTCTACTGCTTCAATCTCTTCTAAATAGTCTTGAGGTGGGGGAGGTTATGCGGAACTCTCAAGATTCTATCTAGCCTCCACTTGAGCGGTGCCTATAGTGGGTGTGGATCATTTTATCCTTTCTCCACCTCTCTCTTTCTCTCATCTTCTTCCCCTCCCAATTGGTTTTGTAGCTGGAGCGGCCAGTGTGGGAGCTGCTGTTCGAGTTCCATTGGACCTAATGTCCACCATCTATGGACAAAAGAATAAAGAAGAATAAATACCAATTTGGATCTCCAAATATCAATTAGAATCAAGTCACAATACGAAATAATCAAGAAATATTTTCCTAAAGTTCTATAGCCTTTCGAAGAAAAGTGCAGACATCTCCGTACCATTTTCCGAGACTCTATTAGAAATATTTTGGTATAATAAGATCGATGAACCTAGGATCTGATACCAACTTTGTCATGATCCAAAACCGTCGTGATTTAAATCCACACTACTCACCTAGTGGAAGAACTAATAACCCCGGTAACATAATCTAACACTTAGATGAAGAACATAATCCCATTAATTGTTCAAGGATTAATCAATCTAATAACTTGTGGGAAATGCAGAAATAAATACAAAACCAAACACCCCTAGGATCCAAAATTCGATGTACCAAAATATATTAAGAATGTCAAGAAGGGGATGAAACACCAAAAACTAAAGAAAGTACATCAGTCCAAACAAAGGAAAATGTCATAAAGAGAAAGATCCCATGGTATCCTAATATGCTGCTTATCTTAAAATCAAGAGTCAATCGCTGGAATTAAAAGTGAGGTCTCACAGGAGCTGCTGGAATATGTACTGCACTCACAAAAGTAAAGAAGGTGTATTATCAACGCACATGAACAACAGTATGTTGGTAGGGTCATTTGTCCGACTCGAGATAAGAACATAAACATATAACTAAGTCATAGTACAACAGGTTAATCCATGCTTAACAAACATACACTTAGCACAACTAGCAACAATGAAAAATTTGAAATCAAACTAAAAAGTTAACATAATATCACCGAGTTAAGTTTAGTCATGCCAATCCAAAAATAAGTCAGGACTATTTATTAAGTAAAAAGATATATCTCCCCAGTTCGCTCATGGAACAGAAAAACTCACCAGAACCTCGTACATACCCACTTAGGGATATATAACCTCTCTTTAGCCAAGACCTGTAGGGGGAAATTACGATCAATGTACTAAAATACCTGACACAAGTATCTACCAACTTTGTTCCATTAAAAGCTTGTAGAAATGTTCTAAATATCAAAAATTCTATATTTAGCAAGTAAGGTAGGTCAAAAATCATGTCACAACTGCAGTTCATTAGAAAGACCACACCAAATAACATGTACCAACAAGTCATATCACAACGTAGTTAACATGCACATATAGAACAAACTTGATTAAACTACACTTCCATCACCAACCTCTAACTAAGATTGCACAACTCCTCTATGCTAGAGCTTTGCCCTTTCGTGCAATTTCCACTTGCTCGAGGTCTAGAATATGCATATAAATACATAATTAAATAAATGACCTAATAAGTCAGGATTTATAAAACACACTCAACTCCTAAGGTAAAATTTATGGTCATTCATTCTAGGGCTTTTCTACCGTAATTCACCTAAGACTATCAATTTTATGGTTAAATTAGTAAATTAACTACGAACTCTGTGAATTAATAATTCTAAGAGTTAATAAGTAAATACGAGTTAATAGGGATGAATTTCCTATCTTAATGAACCCAAACAAAGAATTTCTAGTGTATTTCGCCCTAAATTGTCCTCCCTTTACCCCAAAATGAGTTTTGAAAAATAAATAATTTTATTTGAAGTTAGGAAAAAGTTATGGTTATAAACTATGAAGTATAAAAACTGACATAAGGAAAAAGTTATGGTTAGTTATTTAAAATTAGAATATGTCATTAAACTCTAATATACAACATATTTTATTGAAGATGATGATTAAATTGTTATTTTTAAACAAAAAACACAAGTTCTATTTTTGCAATAAATGGTGCACAATTCTAGCATATTTAAGCATTAATTAAGAAAATGATAATTTTTCCTAAATATTGACTTAAAATTTGTTGCATAATTGTTTTCTAGTAATATTTATTGTTGTGAGAGTTTCATCTACAATTTTGATCTATTAGACTTGTGGGTAGTTTTGGTCTTTCATATTGGTTCTTTTAGTATTTTATTATTTGTGAGTTTCATGTTTATATGGCATAAAAAGATCAATTTATTTTGTCAAATCATAATTATTTTTATAAAGAATATTCTTGAAGATTATTGAGTGATTTTGTAAGATAAAAGTGACAAGTTGGGTGATTTGATTTAACTAAAAGTTGAGTGACTTTATCAATACAAAATTAAGTTTAATGAATTTGGTAAATAATTTCACACACTTGAGTGACCTTATGAGATATTTACTCTAAAAAATATGCATCAAACATTGAATTGAATTACTCAAATTGGTTCCGTCTTTTCCAAAATTGGTCCCATTCAATCTGGTATTTATAAAATGATCTATTTTTAAAGTTTAAGTAAGTAAAATAAAATAAGGATCAAATCAAAAATATATAAACTATCAAAAATTAAAAGAGTATCCAAGTTAATTTATTCTCTCTTCTCTCCTAGAATGATCGTTTACCCTAGCCTATGAGCTTGCAGGACGACAGCCAATCCCCTTCATGAGTTGAACTTTAACTTTCACACACTGAATTCCCATCCCTTCCATCCATGAGAAATAATTTGCTACTCATCAACCCTAATGTTCCTATTGGGAAAATTGATAAATATTACATGAATATCATTAAGGAGGTAGTTTCACAGTTTAATGAGTTTCTTTAAAAGGATATCACTGTGGTAGGAGGTATCCCACAAATTAAATGGATAGAGGAGGAACTGGGTAAAATGAATCATACTGAAGAACTAAAATTTACTACAATTGAAAAATTCTCATAAGAATGGTCAGATCTTAAAGAATTGAGGAAGATTATTCCTCAACAATGTGATATGAAAGGAGGTTGTCCGACTGGATTGCTTTAGTGTAAACACATTCTTATTCAATTGACCTGACAAGAGGATTTTGTAAATCATATTTCAAAGGGATCTTGAAATATTGCATTTAAGAATGGGTATCTTCAAATTTAAGGTGAATTATAAAGCATTAGTGGTGATGGATGGATCTCATTTCCAACTCTTTTGTCCACCTTTCTTTTATCAAAGTGTGTTTATTCCCTCTAGCATTGTCAGTGGACAAATCAATTCATCTTGACCAAGCCACTATCAATAGGACTAGGCGTAGTTGTGCGCGTGTGAAAATGTTGCCTAGATCTAAAAGGTTCCTTTCCTAAAGTAGTACAAATGATACATGATTGTTATACAATAAGTCTGTATTCCTAAATACTGCTTTGAATCCAAGATGCAAGGGCATAATAAGGATAATTGTAATGTTTTCAATCATGCAAGCACAAAAGAATAGCATAACATGCATTAGGGTCAAATAAAAGAGCAAACTATTTAGGAACTTTAGGTTCCTTCAATTCACAAGTTGCAAAAAAGGAGTCAAAAAATTCTATCAATTGGTAGAGTGGTTGGAGATCAGAGTAACTGGAATATTGTTAGGGACTAAAGGGGTAAATGTAATAAAGTTGCCCATTTAACCATGTCACGACCGAAAAACCAAGGGTCAACATGGCATTTGTCGAGGCAAGCTTTGATAAGTAAACCTATCACCTAAACTAATATGTAATGAGAAAACAATACCAAAACCTAAGGTAAGACTCTTAGAACAGAGTTAAACCACACATATCCAATAAATAACAGTAAATACAAAACCAAAGATACCATGAAAATATCCCAAAACCTGGTGTCACAGTGTAAGAACCCACTAAATACATCCCAAATGTCTAAAATATACAACTGAAAGTCCAAAAGGATCACATTCTATCTCTAAATATGAAAACAAGACATTATCTAAATAAGAGGAGGTAGTAGATCTACTTTGGAAGCATAGACCGACTGCTACCTCAAAAGTACTCCAAATACCGTCCGAATTAGCTACCATGCGGAGCACTCATACCTGGATCTACATCGAGAAGGTGATGTAAGGGTGAGTAAGGTCAACTTGTACTCAGGAGGTATCATAGTCCGACTGATAAAAGTAGAAAATAAATCATATAAAATACACACTATGGGCACGTCACCTGCAATAAGAAATGTCCCAAATGGTAGTCCATACCGTATCCACAAATAGTTCTACAATATATACATATACCAGAATACAAGTACAAGAAATATGCACAAATAGATAGTTATCACATCAAGAACGAAAATACAACACGAAATGTACACAGTCTATGAAATGCAATGAAAATGATGATGATGCTGAAGCTGATGTGATGCACGAGGTTGTCGCACGACCTCCGTATATACCTATTGTGTTGTTCTCCTGAGGTAGGACCCATGGGGGGTTCATCAACCCATTTACAATCCAATATCTAACACCAATCTAATATCACAATTCATCCCCGACGCTTATATCGGTAAAGGGTTTTTAAAGATGTCACATTTTTTGTCAGGAAAAAGCCAATATTTCCAATATTTCCATGGTAGTACCAATGTTTCATGAATGTATATGATATGAGGATGTAATTCTCATAACCAACAATAATGCGAATTTCCAAATCCAAACAATATACCAATCCATGTGAGCCAAAATCCACTCAATATGCCAACCATCCATGATCCAATATTATCCATATGACAATGGAGCAAAATATACACAATATGCCAATAATACAACATAAATTCCAATTTAGGCTTTTTCACCAGAAAAGGTATGATCAAATATACATACACAGGGCCAACACCATCACATAAGACCCCACACGATCATACATAAAAAATAATGTCTGAAAACCATCAAATAGCAACAACATAGGCCCCTAAATGGGCACTAAACAATAATAAATATATTTTCATGATTAGTTACCACACCCATAACATGATTTTGTACTAAAATTAACTACACACCCAGTCTTAAGGAAGTTAAGACATAACCTACCTCGAATGCCAAAAATCAATCCAAAAAGCTTTCATCATAAATCTTTATCCTAAAAACAAACCCAAAATAAACAAAAATATACAAAGATAGAATTTATGCATCAAAAAGCCAATGATACCCATATTGCCCACTTTTGAATTAGGGTCAAAATGAACCCCCAAAATGGATTTTCAAAAAACAATGGTAAAATCATAATTTTAGTTCAAGAATATATTCCCCATGATTAAAAGAATCCATAGGAGAAAACCCAAGTGGAAATGGGTGCACGAACTGAGTGGTGCATCAGCTGGAGACTTGGAGAATTTCAAGTCTTTGCGGACCCCACAAGATTCATCTAGATTCTCGAGAATGCTATTAAGCTATGCTACTAAACTAAATTTGATGCTCTGAACTCAAAGAAGATACCCTATTTTAAAAAAAAAATGCATTTTCATGAAATTGATCCCTGAAACCTAATTTCACAATTTTTCAAATCAAGGATCAAAATGAGATATAAAATTTGTAGAACCACACCAACCATGTTACCAACCTAAAATCAATGTTCCAGATCTGTTGGTGCAATTCATTTTTCCATTCAACACACTAAATGATAAATATTAACCGAGGTCAACTATAAAGCCTTTTTAACCATCAAAAGCCACAAACTTGCACAAATCAAACCAAAATGCTTTGGAAATCATGTCAATCATCCCCATGCCACAAAAATACCACAAAGAAACTATAGGGAAGGGTAGAATGATCAAATCATACATAAATGAATAATTTAGAATAATCACCAAAAATTAAGTCATTACATCATCCACCACTAAGAGTCTAGTTCGTCCTCAAACTAAAGTCAAAGGAAATACCCGAATTAGTGAAAATCTAGAGATAACTACCACACATGTTGTAGTAGACCTCCAAAGTAGCCTTATATTTAGGTCGATGTCTCCACTACACATTAACTACAGGAATATATGTAGAATACTGCCGTCTAACATCCCTGGCTAGAATGGAGATGGGCTCTTCAACAAAAGACAACCTCTCATTTAAGTAGAATAAATCCCAATGAATGATATGATACTCATCTATGTAATTTTGAAGCATGGAAAAATGAAAAATTGGATGAAAAAACGATAAATCTGGGGGAAATTCTAACTCATAAGATACATCCCCAATAGTTCGAAGGATCTCAAAAGTTCCTATAAACCTGGGGCTACTATTGCCTCTCTTCCCAAACCTCATCATACCCTTCATGGGTGACACACGAGGCAATACTTAATCACCAATAATAAAGCTCAAGGCACAAAGTCTACAATTTGTATAATACTTCTTCCTACTCTGAGCCATTCGAAGTCTATCCTGAATAACCCGAACTCTATCTAAAAACTCACGAAGTAGGTTTGTACCTTGAGGTCTAATCTCATAAACCTTAAGCTAACTAACTGAAGAAAAACAATGCCTACCATGCAAACCTCAAAAGGAGCCATCTCAATATTGGAATGGTAGCTATTATTATATGCAAATTCTGCCAAAGCTAGATGCTAGTACAACTAACCTCCAAAGTCCATGGCACATGCCCAGAGCATATCCTCCAAAACCTAAATAGTCCGCTCCAATTTACCATTAGTTTGGGGTGAAAAGTTGTACTAAGATCAACTCGGGTACCCAACTCCTTTTGTAAATTCTTCCAAAAGTGAGATGTGAATATTAAAACTCAATCTGAGATGATAGACAATGGTACAACATGAAGACAAACTATCTCATGAATATATATGGGCCAACCTCTCAGCATTTAAAGAAACCTAAACTATAAATGGACAGACTTGATCAATTAATCTACTATGACCTAAACACTATCAAAACCATAAGAAGTATGAGGCAACCCAATCATAAAGTCTGTAGTGATCCATTTCCATTTCCACTCAGGAATGGGTAACCTCTGAAGCATATACCAGGACTTAAATGATCAACTTTCACCTGCTAGAAACATAGGTAATGAGCTACAAAAACCGCTACATCCTTCCTCATACCACCCCACCAGTAATGCTGTCTAAAATCATGATACATCTTAGTCACTCCTAGATGAATTAAATGCCTAGAATAATTAGCCTCCTCCATAATCAATCTAATCCAATCACCCACTCTAGACACACAATCTTGGCCTCTAATTCTTAAAACAACATTTGAATCAAGTGAGGATTCCTTAGCCTCACCACTCAACACTTTATCTAGAATCACTCTCAAATAACCAACATCAAACTAATGAGCTCGAATCTGCTCCATTAAAGAAGATCTAGCCTCAATAAATGCCAAAACATACCCAACTATTGAAATATCAAGCCTAACCATCTAGTTAGCCAAAGAGTGAACCTCTAAGGCCAAAGGCCTCTCCTGAGTCAAAAGATTTGCCATGCTACCTATGCTAGTTGACTTTCACCTCTAGGCATCCACCACCATATTAGCCTTGTCCAAATGGTAGAGATTAGTAGGTCATAATCCTTAAGAAAATCAAGCCAATGGAATTGCCTCATATTATGATCTAACTGGGTGAAGAAATATTGAAGTCTATGATAATCTGAGAAGATTTCCCAATGGACTCCATATAAGTAATGCCTCCACAACTTCAAAGAAAAAATAACTGCGCACAATTCCAAATCATGGGTAGGGTAATTTCTCTCATGTGTCTTCAACTGACGAGAAGAATATGCAATTACCTTATCCTCCTGCACCAAAAAACACATAATCCAACACTAGAAAAATCACAGAAGATGGTAAATCCTACACCCTCCTTGGGTATCATAAAAATAGAAGCTGAAGTCAACAAATCCTTGAGCTTTTAGAAGCTCATATCACAAGCATTGGAACACTTAAAGGAATTTTTCTTCTAAGTAAACTTAGTTAATGGAGCTATAATAGATGAAAAACTCAAAAACAAAATGCTGATAGTAACTTTTCAAACCAATAAAACTCTGAATCTCGATAGGAGAAGTAGGCCTAGCCTAATCATAAACCGCTGCAATCTTGGATGGATAGACCATAATACCATCCTCAGTCACCACATGACCTAAGAAAGAAATAGACTCCAACCAAAACTCACACATGGAGAACTTAGAATGCAACTTCTTATCCCTTAATCTCTGAAGTATAATTTGCAAATGCTCCTCATGATCAGGCTCACTCTTAGAAAAAACCAAGATATCATCTATAAATACAATGACAAAAGAGTCAAGATAAGATCAAAATACCCGATTCATCAACTCCATGAATGCGGCTGGGGCATTGGTCAACCCAAAGACATGACCAAGAACTCATAATGACTGTATCGAGTCTAAAAAATGGCCTTTAGAATATTTAAATCTCTAATCCTCAATTGGTGATGCCCATACCTCAAATTATTTTTTTGAAAAACCAAAGCACCCTAAATATGATTGAACAAATCATTAATAAAATAAAGAGGATATTTATTCTTCATTATCACCTTATTCAACTGTTGATAACCAATAAACATATGCATAGACCCATATTTTTCTTCATAAATAATATAAACACACCCCAAGGTGATACACTAGGCCAGATAAATCCCTTAACCACTAACTCTTGTAATTGATCCTTCAATACCTTTAACTCTGTGGGGTCCATCCTATAAGTAAGAATAGAAATAGGCTTAGTTCCTGGCTCAACATCAATAATGAGGCCAATATCACAATCCAAAGGCATATGGAACACCCTAGATTTTTGGCCTTAGAAAATTTTGAGTTTTTAAAATCACTGCCTAATCTTCGACTCACCTTATGAGTCGTAAGGTGTCATTATGTGTCATATGATACAAATCATAGCCTGACTAGTAGGTAGTGTCCATGTCACTATGGTGATTACGACTAGGAGTTAAGAGTCGTAAAGGCTCTATACGATTCATATAGTCTCATCCATAACCAAACCAATGTGATGCCTAAATGTTTCGGCCTTGATAACGACTAGACTTAACGAGTTGTAGGATTTAATTAAGAGCTATAGGATGTAAGTCGTAGGGTCAAAAGTTGTCCAATGTCACATGCTTGATTATGAGTGAAGGGAACAACTCATATACAGTCGTATATATATATATTTGTGAGTCATAGGGTTACCCATAATGATTGGGCATCCAATTTTTAGTGTTTTAAGTAGGGGTATTTTAGTCAATTCCTCTATTCCCCACTTAGAACCAACATTCATAAAATGCCAAAGAGGGGTTATTATCAATACTTTAACTTATCAAACACTCTCTTTACTCTCTTAAATTCTCCACTCCAAGACAAGGCTAAGGTTTCAACAAATTAGTCATCTAGGGCTTTAAGGGAGATTTTTTCTCCAAATTTCTTGGTAATTAAGACATGTATCTCTCTCCCTAAACTTTTTCTTTAATTATTGCATAAATTGGTTTAATATTCACATGGTTTTTATGTTGGGTTTTGAATGATGGGTTGAGGGTTTTGGAATTTAATTGTTTAAATGCTTTTCCTATAATTACTATTTATTATTATGCATTGAATCGATGATTTGTGAACTCATTGGGGTGCATGGAAGTGATGAATAAAATTGGGGTACAAGGATTCCCCAAATTTGTATACAATGGAACTAGGAGTACAAGGATTTCCCCAATTAATTGGGTTTTGGTATTGAAATTGATGAGAACCCCAACCCACTTGCATAATTGGTTTTACAATATGAATTATTAATTGGCTTGGCCTATTTCTTTAAATGCATTGCATAAATGGAAAAATGGTTACGAATGAATTCAAAAACCTTCTGGAGTACAAGGATTCCCCAAGTGGATAAGAATGATTTTTAAAACCTTGCAGGGTACAAGGATTCCCCTAAGTGGATAAGAATGATTTTGAAAACCTTTTAGGGTACAAGGAATCCCTAAGTTGATTTTAATAATAGAGTCTTAAGGGGTACAAAGACTCCTCCAAGTGATGGCTTGATAAATTTTTCTTGCAAGCTATAGTCGGTGTGACGATACCACTTGAAGATGCCTTAATAATTGACTCCTTAAATAAATGAATGGGTTATGTGCTAAATATTTTAATTAGGCTTAAAAGGGGGGTTCTATAGCTAGTCGTGAAGGGATGAGTCATGAAGGACTGATACTAGAAACTTATGTTTGCCGATGTGAGGGTTGGTCTTGATGACTGTGGGTTTACGTCACATTATACATATATTTGTATCATGGATGATGTAGGGTATGCAGATTCCCAGCCTAGTATGATATCTCTGTTTCATGCGACTAACATACACTGGGGACCGACCAAGGGGTTACAACTGGACCAATATAGCCCATAAGTTGGTTTTAGGATAGTCAAGATACAAAGTCCAGGCTAAAGTTTCAAAATGCGTGCTAAGCCTTATTCCCTATTCTGAAATGATATATATAATTATGAATATTCATGTGATGGTGTGCATTAGATTTTGACTGATTTTGAAATATTAATCATGGTATTATTTTATTCCCATATCTATGTACATGCTAGTGCTCAACCCGCTAACTGTCTCCGGATGCTGTATCGCCATGCGATGTAGGACACGAAAGCACTCCTACTTTTTTGGTGCAGTGATTAGGTGACTTCTGGGTTAATCATGAGTATACTTAAAGTCATGATCTTCCATACTTTGGAAGACCCTCATTTCATGTTGGGTTTCGTTATGTCATATACTCTTTTATGGACTTGTTTTTGCCTATGGTCTGGGCATGTTCTGACTTTTTATTGGTATTCAATTTGTTAGAGGCTTTGTGAATTACTGTTGTATTAGGGTATTGGTTATTGGTTATTGGCTGGTAGGTGTTGAAATTCTTATATTTCCTTTAAGTTATTGATTATTCTGTCCTGTTATATGTTTAAAATTCATCCACTGCTAGTGCATTTGGTTTTGTTGGGTTAGGCAAAGGGGGTGATCTTTGCTCCACGATGGACTTGAGATACCCATCACAACCAGGCCATATTTCATGTCATGATAGCATACTAGATAAATCCTTAAGAAAAACATCCATAAACTCATAGACAATACTATTGGAACCGTTGTGGCTTGCACCATATAGTGAGGGACCAGGTCCCTCAAAACTAATCATATGGAAAGTACCCAAAAATAACTAGGAAGTAAGAGACACTGTAGGAAGAGTAAAAACACAAGATTTTTATGTGGAAACCCAAAAAGGAAAAACCACGGCTTGCCTTCACAAGTACCTCAAGAAATCCACTATAATAAACCTTCTGATTACAGTCTAGATTTCAGCCTAACTTAGGTATCCTTTTGCTTGTATTAACTCTCGTATAAGCTCATCTTAGTAACTCTACCAAGGACTCTATATGCTCATTAACTCTAATAAGCCTCTCACTTAGACAACTCTACCTAAGCACTCTTTACTCAAAGAGAAAAAGTCATTACACATATAACATGAGTAATTCATTTACAAATCAGAACTCACTCAAGAACTATTTTTATCTAAGCACTTATAAGGCTAAGAACTTGAGCAGTGTTGAATTGGGGTTTTTGATACCTCTCTCCACTCTTTGAATTTTCCAAAAAACTCTTGATTAATAGGCGTCTATTTTCTTTTATAGCCTAGTGGTTGCACCACACAGTGAGGGACTAGGTCCATCAAAACCAATCATAGGAAAAATACACAAAAATAATCAAGAAGTAAGAGACAGTGTAGGAAGAGTAAAAATACAAGAATTTTACGTGGAAACCCAGGAATGGGAAAAATTATGGCTTTCCCTCACAAGCACCACAATAAATCCACTATAATCAACCTCCTTATTACAGTATAGATTTCATCCTAACTTTAGGCTTCTTTCACTTGTAGTAACTCTCCTACAAGCTCATCTTGGCAACTCTACCAAGGAATCTCTATGCTGATTAACTCTAATCAACCTCTCACTTAGGTAACTCTACCTAAGCACTATTTACCCAAAGAGAAAAAGTCATTACTCTTATAACACGAGTAATTCATTTATAAATCATAATTTAATCATTTCTATTTAAGAACTCATAAAGTTAAGAACTTGAGCAATGTTGAATTGGGATTTTTTCTGCCGCCCTTCACTCTTTGAATTTTCCAAAAACCACTTGATGAAGAGGCATCTCTTTCCTTTTATAGCTGAGTGATGAATAATACTGAAAGATCATTGGTCCAGCTATCCTAATTAGTAAAAAATAGCACCTGCAAAGGTTGTTACACAGGAGGACAAAACCGTGTAGACGACGCATGCCAGCAGTACTGTACCTTGCATATCTAGGGACCTGGTCCCTTACAATTTAGCTTCTCATCAACAAAACTACATATAGGAATTTTCCCTCTTTTTGATGCTGACAAACCAACTATATAGTTTTGAGCATCAGTGCAAATTCATCACATTTAATCAGTGTGATTACAACCTGAAGATGAATGTTTCCCCTATCATTATGCTTCCCCCATCATGCAATATAGGGACTTGGTCCCTTGTTGTCTCTTATAGCAAAAACTCTAATTTCTTCCCTTCATCATCATGCACTTTTATTTAGTACATTTGCATACTCCCCCCAATCAGTATGACTTTCTTCATTCATCTATACAACACACCACATACTTCTCTTATCAGTATGCACCTTCATTTAGTGCATTAGCATACTTGGTCCTTACACATGAAAAGCACACACATTAGCATACTTGGTTCTTACACATGAAGTCAGTATTCCCTCTTTTGGCATCATTGAAAAGGATTAACAGTAAACGAAGAGTAAAAATAAGTGCAATATGATTAACTTATGGCTACTGGGTTAGAACTAACAAGAATGAATAGCTTTAAATTGGGACACATGGGGCACACAAGAAAAAATTATTCATTTTCAGACTAGAAGTCAATACCAGTATAGTTATACCAAATTAACACATAAAGTAAACTGTCTTCAAGAGCTTATACAAGAAGAGAAATATGAGACTAACACAGGATTAATTTAAGGATAGGGATAACATGGCTTAGGTAAAGAGAGGTTTGGAAAAAGGAGACTAAAGAAACATCTCTATTTTTGCACTTTTTGCATTATGAGCATCCAACAACTATTTAGTGAAGACGTTCACTTCAGCATTCAATTCTTAAATTTTACCAGTCAGTTATACCACTTATGCCTAGAGTTTTGTATTTTCAAATGCAAGTTCATCAGTAGTACCTGGTCCCTCAGAAGATAACTTTTGATTCTGCAACTTCAGGTGCACTATTTAGGCATCTTTGGTAGCCAACTTGATTCTTAAATCTTCCACTTATATTCCCAACTTATCTTGTACAACTAGAAAATCAGATACTTGAGACATCAATTTATCTTTGCCCTTTATGCATTCATTTTGATTGATAAGCTTCCCTTCTACCTGGGCATTCAAACTTAGCCTATCTTTTGAGAGTTATATGGTGTAATAAAATTCCCTTACCTCATTTTCAAAAACCATTGGTGTTATTTTCTCAAATATATGTAGCCATCCTTGGTTCCTGACATACTCTCTCAATTTCCATCATTCCAGGCTTCTCACATATCTTAAGATCAAAAGGGTTTCCTGACAGAACCTTTTGAGTCATCAATATTTTATTTCTTGTTTAACTAGCCACATCCTCCATCTCTTCCTTTGGTATTATTACTTGACTCTGCCTTTTTAATCACAAATTATCTCTTCTTGGGACCAGGTCCCTCAGATTCTTTCCTTCTCCGGATAGCTATGTGTTTCTGCCTCATTCCAGCAAGGTTACCAAACTTTAACTTAGAATGCCTAAGGTGAAGTTTTCTATGAATTCGGATGCTAAAGGATCAAGGTATTTGATGAGGGCATATTCAATTTGATTTTCTAAAGTTTTATCTACTTCAGGGTTCTTTGTTGGGTTTAAGGAATTAGTAATGTCCGTTATTTAGTTTTGTGAGTGAGGAGAGTGAGCTACGATTAGTTAGGATTATAGATTTGGGAAGATGATGTGGAATTAGTTGAAGAATAATTTCAAGAAGGTCTGATTTAGAAATTTTAAGTGATGACCAATGTCATAAAAAGACGTTCCTTTTGAACTGACATATATGATCCTGGTAAATCTAATTTCTTCATTTTGCAAGTGAGCTGACTAATTGTTGTGGATAAGGAAATACACATGGACCTTTTTAAAAAATATTTTATGTTTATTAAGGAATCCTATATAGGTACTAACCTAAGATGAGACTAGGTCCCTCTTTTTAGGGTGAATTTTAAAATTTGTGCTTGCCATATTTGTCCCTCCCAAAGTTGTTCCCTTGAGTGTATACCTACAAAGGTGTAATATTGAGTTATACCAATATTCACCTATTCTACCAAGGATACCTGCCTCCTAATCATATCCAAAATTGTTGGGATGACATTGATTCCTATGATATTCATAGACATATCTATATCATTCATCCTTTTGCTCATCATTTTCAGCACCACCAATGATCAATAATTTTCTTGACTAATTAGGAGGTACATGCACCTCTTTCATAAATCAATAAAATTCCTTTTCAGTTCATTCTCTAAAGCATTTTCATTCATCAAATCTGAGGGTCATTTTAGCACTTCCTTTTGAGCTCAAGCTTTACACACCCCTTTCTTGACTATCAGCTTTTATAAGCCAAGGACTATGTCTTTGAGATCAACTTTTCAATAATACAACCTCACCTAAAGTGTCTTGAGAGAGAGAACACAATCATACCTTCCATCATTGATCTTTGAACCCCTTCAATCAATGAGCTATTCCTGACTGCAATCCCCTTTCGATGCCTGGAATCATGATCACAAGTTAGATTTGGGAACCCACTTAACTTTGAGTTCCCAGTAGTAGGATAATGGTGTGATCAAATTCTTCATAGCCCATCTAGGTAGTGATATCTTCCTCTTTACATTTTTAGAGACTCGAAGCCCTTAGGATGTATATTCACCTACTGAATATGTTCAGTATTCCTTAAATTGGCCTCAAGCCAGTGTTGACATCTTTCTTTCAAATGTACATCCCTTCCATAGTAAGTGCACAAGAGTTTGTGACCTTTGCTTCTATCATCATGAACCTCCTTTCCTTTAGACTCAAAAGGTTGGAATTTTCCCTGATAGCTGAGACCTCTACCATTATTCACACCTTGATTAGTCAATTTATAAAATATCAGTGAGAAAGTAGTCCACTTAAGAGACTTATTCAACTATTCTTTCAAGCAGACCAGGTCCCTCTCTAATTCTTCATTCCTATGAAGTGCTGACATAAGGTGTTTTGTGAAGCATTTAATTTCTCCTCAAGATCGATCTGAAGCCTTCAGGCTTTCTTCTTCAATTTACCATCTACACTATTTACCTTCTTTAGATTTAGATTTTAAGATTTCATCTTTATGAACAACTCTTCAGTTCTAGAAATTTGGAGAGTCAAATCAATCAACTCATGCTCTTGATTCTCTATTTTTTCTTCAAAGACATTCTTCTCAGTAGTTAGTTCACATACATAGTCTATCACCACACTTGAAAGCCTTTTTATGTTTCTAGAAGAATAGTTATTTAGTTTTTCATTTATATTAGAGAGAGTTACCTCTTCTTTTTCTTCTTCATTATCTGTATTTGCCATGAAATAAAATAAGGAATCATAAATAATTGAAATATCTTCCACTACTAGCATAGACACATCTCCAGGCTTCTAAACCTCATCTGATTTAGTGGGGAAATCTCCCCATGTTGCTAGAGCTTGTTTTACAGCATAATCAGCTGCAACCTTCCTTCTTGAATTGTCAGGGACCTGGTCCCTAATCTTTTCTTTGTCACTTTCAGCCTTGAGATAAGCCTGATAATCCATTTTGTGCATGGGATAGTCCTTGATGAAATTCTTAAGATTCCATACTTGTGACATACTTCAGCATTTCTTTCTCTCTTTTGGAACTGGCCACTCTTTTTCATTGCCCTAACAATCTTATTTTCCAAATATGCGACATCAATGTCTTCATTATCAACTGGATCATATTTAGAAGCCTTTAATGCTAGGGATTTTTCTCTTTTTGCTTCCTTCTTCTCCAATCCTTGTAGTTTCATGAGCTCATTAGTCTTTAGATTTCCAATGAGTTCATCCATAGTGAGGGTTTTCAAGTTCTTTGTTTAATTTATGACATCCTCTTTGCTTTCCCAGGACTTAGAAATAACATGAAGAATTTTTCTCACTTGTTTGTACAAGGGTATTACTTCACCTAAGCAGTGAAGCTTATTTGTAATAGAAGTGAACCTTGTAGGCATTTCTTGGATTGTTTTTGTTTCTTTCATGGTGAAGTTTTCATGCTGAGTAGTCAGCATGTCCACTTTTGAATCCTTTACATTAGTGGTGCCTTCATGAGTAGTTATCAAGCAATCCCAGATATCTTTTGCATTTTTGATGATCTGATATCCTATTGTATTCATCAGGACATATGCCACATACTAATAGTTTCTTGGTCTTGTAATTCTTTTCAATCTTTTTCCTATCTTCATCATTGTACTCTCTCATGGTTTTAACAACCATTCTTGTAATATATCCTTCTTTGACTTCTTTAACAGGCACACGAGGACCATCAAGAATGATGTCCATAAATTCACAATCCTCAGCCATGATAAAATCAAACATCCTGATTTTCCACCACCCATAATACTGCCAATTGAATCTGGGTGGTCTAGTGGTAGATTTCCCTTTTTACAGGTTTGATGGAGTAGCCATGATAACCAAAATACTCTAGATGTGAACCTTTTAGAGTGACCTATCTTTGATACAAATTTTTGGAACCCTTGGAGGTTGCACCACACAATAAAGGACTAGGTCCCTCAAAATCAATCACAGACAAACTACACCAAAATAACCAAAAAGTAAGAGACGGTGCAGGAAGACTAAGAACACATGAATTTTATGTGTAATCCCAAGAAGCAAAAAACCATGGTTTTCCCTCAAAAGAACCTCCAAAAATCCACTCTAATCAACATCGTAATTATAGTCTAGATTTCAGCCTAACTCTAGGATCCTTTCTCTTGTAGTAACTGTTCTACAAGCTTATCTTGGCAACTCAACCAAGGACTCTCTATGCTGATTAACTTTAATCAGCTTCTTACCTAGGCAACACTACCTAAGCACTCTTTAATCAAAGATAAAAAGTCAACATTCTTATAATACGAGTAATTCTCTTTCAAATCAGAACTCACTTAAGAACTATTTCTATTTAAGCACTCATAAAGCTCAGAATTTGGCAGTGTGAATTCGGATTTTTGTTGGCTCTGTTCACTCTTTGAATTTTCAAAAAACCTCTTGATGAAGAGTCTTATCTTTCTTTTTATAGATGAGTGATGAATAGGGCTATAAAATCATTGGACAAACTATCCTAATCAGTACAAAATAACACCTGCAAGTTTGTTACATAAGATGACAAAACTGTGCAGACGATGAGTGACAATTGTACTATCCCTTGCATATCAGGGGACCTGGTCCCTTGCAATTTAGCTTCTCATCATCAAAAATACATATAGAAATTTCCCCCTTTTTGATGATGACTAACCAACTATACAATTTTGAGCAACAGTGCACATTCATTATATTTAATTAGTGTGATTACCACCTGAAGATGAATGTTCCCCTATCATGATTCTTCCTCCATCATGCAACAGAGGGACCTGGTCCCTTTTTGTCATTTGCTGTAAAAACATTGATTTCTTCCCCCTTGTCATCATGCACCTTTATTTAGTGCATTTGCATACTTCCCCCTGTCAATATGACTTTTTTCATTCATCTATTCAGCACATTACATACTTCCCCCTATTAGTATGCACCTTCATTTAGTGCATTAGCATACTTGGTGCTTACACATGAAGAGCACACACATTAGCAAACTTTGTCCTTACATATGAAGTCAAATATGAACAAAATCCAAAAAAAGAGGTGAAGTAACACTAATATCACGAATATGCACCAAATAAGACAAACATCCCCTCTTAACCAAGTGACAACCCTAAAAGAAAGATATAACTCTTTTGGGACCCAAATAAAGAATACCCTTCCAAGCTATCCTCAACAAACTTGGCGAAACTAAGGTCATGGTCTTAGCACAATAATGTAGACAACATGATAGGGAGCTAACAAATCCACACCCATGATGATTTCAAAATCTACCATATCAAGAATGATCAGATCTACCCATGACTCATACTCAACAAAGGTCATAACACTAGATTGGTGGACCCGGTACACCATTAAAGAGTCTCCTATAGGAGTAGATGCACAGATAGGCATGACAAGAGGCTCACTAACAAAATCTAAACTCAAAGCAAATTATGTAGACACATAGGAGAATCGATCCCATATCAAATAACACAAATGGAAATCTGAAATAAATAGGGACAATACCTGTGATGATAGTGTTAGAAGCCTCTACCTCTGGTCTTATGAGTATAGCAAAGTACTATCCATGCCCACCACCCGACTAAGTAGCTTTGTGACCACTACCATAGGCACCACTAACTCTACCCCATGCACCTCTAGTATAACCTCTACCTCTTACTTTTAATATAGGAGTAGGACTAAAAACATGATAGGGATAGTCTTTGGCTACATGGACAACCTCATCACATGCAAAGCAACCTTTGCAGCCTGATTCAATAAAGGAAGGTAAAACTGAGCTAGAATAATCACCCAAAGCTAATAAACTCGAAAACCCAATACCTGAATCCTACAAGACTATCGGCAATGATCTACCATGATATTTACAAAAACCTTTAAAATCTATACCTTGGAGAGTGTGACCTCTAAATTTGCCTTGATGGTGCACCCTTTTGGTGCCTCCCTGAGACACTCAAAGAATAGAGATAGTCATCTTAACATGATACACTATGTTTTGAAATAATGCCCATGACTTTATCATCTAGGAAGTAACAAACAAAAGTGAGACATCCAACCCCTTCATAAACATTCAAATCTTCTCAGACTCGGTGGAAATACTGGCATAAAAATATCTAGACAAGGCATGAAAATATGCCTCATACTCCACAACAGTGATGGGTACATGCTCCAAGTGATCAAGATCATATCTTATTTGATCCCTCAAAATGTATAGTACAAATCTGTCCAAGAAAGCCTCAACAAACTGATCCCAAGTCATCTCTAGAGAACCAAGAGGTCTGCAACTAAAAAATAACCTCCACTAATCCCTGGTTGTATCTCTCAACTAATAAGTGGTGTAAGAAACCCCATGATGACTTAAGTGATCCAAGATTATGAAACTTCTCACAAAAACCAAATAATAACTCGCAGGCATCATCGCCTACAATTTTTCTGAACCTAGGAGAACCCAAAAGAGTAAATCTCTTAAACCTCTTTCGATCCTCAGAAGACATAACTGTACTCACAATAATAGGAGATATAGTGAATCTAGCTCTCTAAGATCCCATTTGTAGAGGAAACACAGATGTAGGTTGAACTATTGATCTCAAAATACCATACTCAAATATAGGCACTGAAGTAGGAACAACACTTATAGTCTATGGAGTATAACAAGCAGATATCGGTACCACAGGAGGATCTATATTCAAAACTAGAGTAACACCATAGGTAGACTCTAGTATAGATGGAGGTACAATACTAGAATCTAGATAAACACCAAGTGCAATCAAAAGAGTACCCTTCAAATGAATGAGCAAACAAATCAGCAACCCCTTTAAGACTGGGTAGAAGATGTAATGGCCCTTCATGTATTTTCTATATTTTTGCTCATTTTTGTTATTTAGAGATTTCCTATAGCTACCCTACGTCATTTTTGACTTCCTGGAACTGATAGTTTAAGTATCGGATAGTTTATTTATTTTTAGAACCAATTCTCTATTTTGAAGTCTTCACTAGTTCAAATAAGCTACTAGGGAGAAACTTTAGTCAAATGATCTTGTATACCAATTGTGATAGTTTCAACAACTTTGGAATATCGATTTTAGGCTAGGTAGACCCTTGGTCCATGCACCGAAGCTTCTAGACTCATTTCAGGTTATTAGCTCAAAGTTAAGGAAAATGGCACATAGGTATGGGACCCACTTTTCATTAAAACAATCTCAGATAGGAATTTTGACTGTGCCATTGATAGGGTAGCTTAGTTCATTTGTATATATAGGATTCCAAATGAATATCGAGGTGTTGGTGGAGACTTGGAAAAGTCTCAGATGGTGCTGGTGCACCACTTAAGCACCTTCTTAGGCTGCTTAAGTGAAGGGGTCACTAAAGAAGTTGGTCCATTGCTTAAGTAATCGGATCGGCCCAGTGGAGGATCTCTTGAATGAAACCCCTACTAATCAAGCAGTAACCACTTAAGCAATCCCTTATTGCTTAAGTAGTACTTGTGTAGGTGACCAGACGCTACTAAAATAATACTAGGTCACTTAAGCGATGACCTCTTGAGGGGCCCAGTGTCCTCTTAAGCGACATCTATGTACTTAAGAATGGTATAAATACCCCACTTAGCCTAGTTTTCCCTATTTTCACCCATTCTTAAGAATATTGAACCCTATAAAGTGGGAAAACTTGGGAGAATCATTTTTGGGTAATTTTGGAGCTTTGGGGTAGTTAATTTATGTGTTTGTTTTTTGAATTCGTAGTAAGCTTCCATCGATTTATTGATTTAATTCTCCATCTTTTTTTAAAATCCGTAAAAGATTGGTGGCTTGATTGTAGCACCATTAGAGCACAGAATTTACCTATTTTGAGGTTAAATATTTCTTGAGCATAGAAGGACGTTATTTTGGTTTTGAAAGTGCAATTCCGCCAATGGCCCCTACATTGTATTTTTACGTTATTTTGGACCTAAAGCATAATAGTTAAATATGGTATCATTATTCTTATTTTGATGAGTTGATTGAGATTTTGATAGTGTGTCATCATCCAGAAGATTTTTGGAAGGGAAAATCAGTGGTTTTGCGGATTCTTTGGCTTTTCTTCAGCGTCCAGGTAGACTAGGTTTACCCTCTTCAAAGGTTGAGATAATTCATAGTATAATTATGATACTATGCTAGATATGGGATATGATTTAGGTATTGGAAGCATGATTGGAATAATTAGTCTTCTTGGACTATTTAGGCTATCTTGGAATCACAATTTTGGTGGAATTAATTAGTTTCTCACATTTAGGTAGAATTGACTTAACTACTCATGTTTTAGGAAGAATATCTATATCATGTCTAATTATGTCTTATTTAACATCTAAAAATTAATTTAGATACCTTAACCTAGTCTGGGTAGAATTTTCCTAAAAATGGATTTTTAGGATTAGAAGTGGGCCCCTCTGGGCCACCCTATGCCAAGACTTATGTTAGATTTTATATACCTTTATACGCATGATATACCCGTATCAATTATTCTTTTGGTACTTTGAGTAGATTGAGTACTTAATGATTATGCTAGTTTGGTAATTGGGAGTTGGTGCTAATGACGGGTAAAATTCGATAGTTTATTGGTATAGTTTATTGATATGGCTTATGGATATAGTTTATTTTATGTTTTATTGATATATTCTATTTATATGAGTTCCGATTCAAGTCCAGAAGTTAATGATGATTTTTATAATATGAGTTTTAGCTCTAGTCATGTAATTGATGATGACATTGATACTATGAGTTTTTGTTCAAGTCTGGCAAATAAAGTTATGATGTTGATAATATTGAGGATGTTATGATGGATTATAATATGAGTTTTATTTTGAGTCCAGCATTGGAAGTTGGTTATGATATGGATGTTCGGTCATTTATTTTCCTTTAATTATACCCTCCAGGCTTATAGGGGCCTGCACGGTGTTATTTAATTTTTCGTACTTATCAGCTTATTGGGGCCATTTTACTAATTATAATGGTATGATCATTACATTACTTTTCCAAATTTAGTTTTGTATTTATGCACAGTAGTGTTGGTGCTTATTTCCATATTTGCCATATTACCTTAACTTAGCTTATTTTTTCTTGTATCTTATCAGATTTATATCAGAATTTAGCTTAGTCGACTTATGATGCCTACTAATACCCATGGTTTTTGTACTCATACTACACTTTTGTACCTTTTTAGTATATATCCAAGTAATAGAAGCCAACGCTAACGTGACGATCATGCTGAGTTGATTTCAGAGATTGGATAAGTTATCAGAGTTGGAGTTGCCTATTTTTCTTTCTATTATCTACGTCTAGTCTTTTATTTTTGAGACAGATTGCATTTGACTATTTCAACACTTATATTCTATTTGTAGTAGCTTTTGTACTGACACTACTAGGTCGTGGGATAATTTTTGAACTTGTATCTATCTATTAGACTATTATAACTATTTTATTGCTTACTAAAGTTTTTAGTTATTGTTTTGCAAATTTTAGGTCATTTTCCACCATATTAGCCCATTACTCATAGCTTTGGGATATGGTTTGTCTTACCTACTAATGAGATAAAGTTGGTGCCATCATAATTTGTAAGTTGGGCTGTGACAAATTGGTATTATAAATTAGGTTCACCAGTATTGTTGGTACAGGGGGAAGTGTCAAGTAGAGTCATACGGATTGCGATAATGTTGTTTATTTCTTATCTTTGGGAGGCTATAGGACATTCTTAGGAGTTCTTCAATTATTTCACCTATCTCATTCTAAGAGTCTTAGTTGGTTTCTACAACATTGCTTTGGTTTTACTCTTTTGCAAATAGCTAGGACATGTGCTACCACTACACAAGATAAGGGTCCCAGGATCGAGCCTAGGGATCCTGTTATTTTTCATGGATGACCTAGAGGTTATAAATATCCCAAGAATATGTCCCTATCAAGTTTCTAGGATAGAGGGCCTTTACCATACCATATTCCTTCTCCCGAGAAAGAGATTCTTTCACCCTAGTTAGTGGTAGGCTAGAGACCATCCTAGGATCAACCAGGGTTTATTTCTTTGTTAGTTCTCAGGGATTCTTTGGTTTAGGTTTTGGGATTGTTTGGTGGTGCTCCATCTAATGGTGCACAGTCTATGGGCCATATTGGTACTAAGGTGGGGCTACAACCTTTAGCTGCGACTCCTAAAGTTGAGGTCCCTCCTATACTAGTGGTTGCCCAGTCGGTAGTTGCTCAATCGATAGTTGCCTAGCCTACTATGTTTATGGAAGATAAGAAGATATTTGGTAGATTCTTGAGATTGGCTCCACCTAAGTTTTCTGGTGCACCGAGCAAGGATGCGTATGAGTTATTAATTTCTTGTGATGATAGTCTCTATAATTTGGGCCTAGTTATGACTCATACTGTGGATAAAGTTAATTTTTAGTTAGACTTGGTAGCTCGACATTAGTGGAGAGGTCATCTTAATTCTAGGCCAGTTGGATCTCCCCTATTGACATGGACTCAGCTCTCAAATATCTTCTTGGAGAAGTATATACCTCACAATATTAGGATTATTTGAGAGACTAGTTCTCTAGGTTAGAGTAGGGATTCATGAATGTTGTCAAGTGTGAGGTTCAATTTCTTGAGTTGGCTAGGCATGCCATTTCTTTTCTAACTACTGAGCATGAGTGGGTTTGTTGCTTTGTTCGAGGATTGAGATTCTCTTTTTTCATGTATACATAGAGTTTGGTTGTTGTGGGTAGGTGTTTTAATAAGGTTTTTGATCATGCTTAGGTTATAAAGGAGATGCAACGCGAGGCCTAAGGTGTCGTGATAAGAGGACTCGATATTAGGGTATTTTTGGTAGGAACCACAGTGGGTCATAATTTAGTGTCAGCGATATCATCATCAGGGTCAGTCTAGTAGGCTTGTTCAGGCCGCACTTCAGATTACCGATGGAGGCCAGTCTAGTTTCAGTGATCATCCTGGCTAGGGTAGTGGTATATCTTTGAGGGGTTCATCTTTTGGTTATTCTAGTCGTGGTGGTTATTTCAGATCAGCCAAATCTTTTAGTTTTAGTACTGTGCCTGGGGCATGTTATGGCTGTAGAGCTTTTGGTCATTTCTCAAGAGAGTTCCCCAGTTGATGAATGATGGTTCCTTCAGTTCAGAGTAATTCACCAATTCAGGTAGTTCTTCCCCCAGCTAAAAGTTGTGTGCATGGTCATAAGGTGTTCTCAAGATACTTGTGGAGGTTCTTAGGCAAGTAGGATAGAAGATCGATTAGGAGCCTAGCCAAGTGGCCCGTGTGGTCAGTTGTATGCTATACCTTCTATAACCGAGTTTGATCCTTTGAATGCTGTTATCACAGGTATGATATTGGTGTACCATCAATCAACTTTTGCTTTATTTGATATGAGATCCACTTCTTCTTATGTGTCTGCTTATTATGCCCCCCAGTTATAGTTATCTTAGGATTCATTATCCTTGCCATTATGTGTATCTACTCCCATGGGTGATTCCTTAGTAGTAGATCGAATTTATAAATCATGTGTTCTGATTATTCAAGAGTTTGATACGCATGATGATCTTATTATTTCAGACATGGTAGATTTTGATGTTACTCTAGGTATTGACTGGTTATCCCACTATTATATGGTTATGGATTATTTTTCCAAGACTACTACATTAGCCATGCTCGGTGTACCCCTAATTGTATGGCTGGGAGCTGCTAACCATGGCACAACGAGTATTATTTCTTATGCTCGAATTTGGAGACTTATTTTGAGGCACTGCAAGTCTTATCTCTCTTATATTTATGATGTTAGTATGAAAAATACATTGCTTGACTCTGTTTCTATAGTTCATGATCTTTCTAATGTTCTCCTTACCGATCTACCAAGTCTTCCGCTTAAGTGTGATATAGAGTTTGTTTTTGATCTTGAGCTGAGCACAAAACCTATTTCTATTGCACCTTATAGCATAACTCCTATCGATCTTAAGGATCTGAATTCTAAGCTTTAGGATCTTCTTAGTAAGGGTTTCATTAGACCGAGTATGTCTCCTTAGGAAGCTTATATGTCATTTTTCCAGAATATAAATGTTTTCATCCGTATGTGTATTGATTATAGGAAGCTTATTAAGGTGATGGTAAAGAATTGATATTCTATTCCTCAATGGATGCCTTTCATTGATGATTTATTTGACCAACTTTAGTAAGTAGTGGTGTTCTCTGAGATTGCCTTGAGGTACGGTTACTGATACACCCAAATTACAACTATCGATAGAAAGCGTAAGCGGTCGCTGTCAAATATAGAACCCAACTAGGTTGGGTGTCGAATCCCATATGGAATACTGTGCTCACTAAGTGTTGTAATCGTTATTGGAATGTTGATCAGAGGTTCCTAAGAAGAAAAAGGGGTTTTAACTTATAAAATAATTAACTATAACAAGAGTATTCCACTAATGATTCTCTTTTTAATTCGTAACTTTATGAGATTAAACAAACCAGGGTTATGGTCACCAAAATGCTAGCACCATTCGGGTTGTGAATCATTTATGAGTTCTACTTAGCAAATTCAATTGCAAGAGAGGTTGAGTCCTATTCTTTATCCCTTAGTTTCTCAACCTAAGTGGATAGATTATCCTCTAATTCTCTTAAACTCAAAGGATGCATTGTTATTTCAACCCATTTCTCATGTAACCTAATCCTGTTAGGGCATTGGCTATTACTCTAAAGGTTAAAGCCCTTAGAATTCATGTAAATACTTTCTTTTCCCAACAAGTGATGTTCTAGGGCTCACTCTTCAAGTTTGCAACCAAGAAAAGTGATGAAATTGAAGAAAGGTTTATGCAATATCATTTAGTTATAGAACTCAATTTGATTCCCAACCCATAGATGCGTTTCACATTAAGGATCCAATAACCCTAGTTATGGGATTTTACCCACAATACTCCATAGACGAAGAAGAAATAATTCTTGTATTATTCATAAATAGATTAAGAATTTACTTACAAAGAATCCCAAGAATCAATTCTTGAATCTTCAATAATCAATGTTCAATGATAAATTTCTTCAAGATCTCTTGAATCCCTAAAGTACTAGCTTCACCAGAGTTTCAACAGATGAGAAAAACTTATAAAAGATAAAAGATGCGTTCTTAACCTTAAAATTTGGTATTTATATGTTCCCAGCTAAAACAAGAATTTAAAATTTTAAAAGCAGAAAAGCTGCATCCCAGTTGATGATCCATATGGCGGTCCGTCAAAGTGTTGATGGTCCACCATCTTATTCGTCACTCATTTCTTCCAAATCGCAGTTTCTAGATAACATCTGACTGTGACACTGAAGTTCCTTCACAAGACTGACGGTCCACCATACTGATCGTCACTGAGTCTCTCTAAAAGGTGGTTTTTGGATAAGCATTGACGGCCCATTCGGTGGTTCGTCGCATGGATGACGGTCCACCACATTGATTGTCACTGAGTCCCTCTGAAAGGTGGTTTTTGGATATGGGTTGACGATCCATAGTGTGGTCCGTCACATGGATAATGGTCCACCATGTGGTCCTTCACTCAAGACATTAGCATGCTATGTTCTGGTTTGCCTTGACGGTTCACCTGGTGGTCCGTTGCAAGCCTGACGGTCCACTATTTTGACCGTCAAACTCACTTTTCTGCTACTTTTTCTAGCTTTCTTCTGTGGTTATCTCCTTTCACTGAAAACACTAAAAACTTTATTAAATAACACTTTCATTGTTTGAAAACATACAATTTTCCTAAGAAAATAATGCTAACTGTTCCATAAGATACCGGAACATCAGTTACCATCAGTTGAGGATTTGGGCTGAGGATATCCTAAAGATAGCCTTTAAGACCCATTATAGTTATTATGTCTTTCGGGTTGACTAACACCCTTCCTGTATTTATGGATTTGATAAACCATCTGTTAAGGCCTTATTTGGATTCTTTTGTGATTCTGTTCATCGATGGCATATGTGTGTATATGAGAAGTAGAGAGGACCATATGAAATATTTGAGGATTGTGCTCCAGACTTTGAGAGCTCATATGTTTTTTGCCAAATTCTTTAAGTGTGAGTTTTATCCTGAGTCAGTGATATTCTTTGGGTATATGGTGTCTAAGGATGGGATTATTGTAGACCTAGATAAGATTGAGGCTATTCGTGATTGGGCCAGACCTAAATCTCCGTCTGAGATTCGTAGCTTCATTGGTTTTTCTCGTTACTATACATGGTTCATTAAGAGTCTTGCTACTATTGCAGTACCGATGGCTCGATGGACTCAAAAGTAGGTTTCTTTTTTATGGTCCAAGGAGTGTGTGTCAAGCTCTGGAAAGCTCAAGGAATTTATCACTTCATCTCCTATCTTGGCTTTTCCTATTAAGGGTGAGGGATTCACCGTGTATTATGACGCTTCTAGTGTTGGTTTAGATTGTGTGTTAATCCAGTAAGGTTGAATTATTTCTTATGCATCGAGGTAGCTAAGGGTGCACAATTGCAACTAACCCACTCATGATTTGGAGTTGGCGGCGGTTGTTTTCATGCTTAAGATTTGGAGACATTACCTTTATGGCCTTCATTGTGAGATCTTCATAAATTATATAGTCTTCAGCATCTTATGATCCAGAGATAGCTTAATTCTAGGCATCATAGATGGATGTAATTACTTAAGGATTATGACATATCTATCTTGAATCATCTAGGCAAAGAGAACGTGGTAGAAGACACCTTCAATCAGAAAGTGGTGAGTATGGGTAGCTTGGCTTGTATTTAAGTTTCTCAAAAGTCGTTGGCATGAGACATTCAATCCTTATACAACTTGATAATGCGACTTGATATTTAAGACCCTAGGAGGATTCTTGATAGTGTTGAGGTGAGGTCTTCGCTATTTGAGAAGATTCAAAGTCGTCAATATGAGGATATGAGACTTTGTATCATTTGTGACCAGGTGTTGAGTGGTGAGTCCAAGAGTGCTACTATAGATTCTGAGGGTGTTTTATGATTATATAACCACATTTATGTCCTGAGGGTTGATAACTTAATTCAGTTGATTCCGTGTGTGTAACAACCCAAATCTAATACTCGGAATACTACAAGGTGCTCAAGACCCCGAAGGACCACAAGCTAACCCATGGCTGATATCTGTACCTGTATACTGCATAAAATCCTAAATAATGCGGAAACATGAACTGAAAGGCCGTAAGGTTCAAAACTGAACATAATCTGAATAATATAACATCAGTATGGGGTAATAGAATCCCCAAAACAAACTGAAAATACTGAAGTCTGAAACATGATAGTCTAGAAAGCCTCTAACTGACTGAACTGTCTAAGTAAGGAGTTGATGGGACATGTCCCTAACTAACTCCAACTAATAAACTGATTAATGAGATAATAGTGAAATAATCATGTCCTCGAAAGATAAGGACTCACTTCTAACTCTGTCTATGGATATCTGGAATCTAATGTTGTTATGGAACTCGTGTCTGTGAAACTATGGTCTAAGACACCATAGTACAAATGCGTCAGTACTTTGAATGTACTGCTATGCATATGAGGTAAGCTGAATGCATAGGGTTCATACGCATGAACAATAATAATAACTGACTAACTATAATGAGCGTGAGAATACATGCATGAGACATAACAACTGACACTAATACTGTGATAACATGATTACTAAATCTGTGTATAACTGATAACATGAGTGACTATATCTGATAGTCCTGAATCTGCTGGAACTATCTGAGTTCTGTACTATATCTGAGTTGACTGTATCTGATAATCCTAAAATTTGAAGAATTATTTGAGTTCTACTACTGAGACTGATTGACTATATCTGACAATCCTAATTCTGTAACATGAAACTGTGGGAAGTTGTTATCTAACCGACATCCCCTGACATGCCATTATGGCTGAGTTGGGGTCCAATCTGTAACCCCAATTGGAAGGGTGTCAATACCGCGCCACTGGTAAGGACAAGCTATGGATGACCCTCATCTGATAGTGTCCTTTATACGAGAATGGTGGGGCCCTTATCTGACAGTGCTTATCCACCTCATCAACCCTCATCGACAGTGTTGATGTCTCAACTTATGTTGGATACATAGTTCTGGAATGCAAGGATGACTGCTAAGGATAACACTCTCATTTGATCGTGTGTCCCCATCCTTGGGTTCAGTCGGTTCTAATTTCTACTCCCATCTGAATGGACACTGAACATGATTTATTGAACTGAACATGAGCTGAATTTCTGAATTCCGTTGACTGACGGAATACTTCTGATATCTGACAACTGACTGAGGTCATGAGATCATGGAGATTTCCTTAGTCATAAGACTGTCTGAAGTCTAAGGATCATAGCTTGACTGAGAGTATCGTGAAAACATGACATGGCTCTAGGTACACAGCTAATGTTTCAGGTATGAGTACCCCCAGGACTTGATGGAAGGAAAACTGACCAAGCATAACTTACTTGAACATATAACTAACATCATAATCTATAATATATTTATAGAAGCATTCCATCATAACATGTGATAGGCATAACTTGTACATACATGGGGATTTCATGATATCTTACTAGTTGGGCATTGTTCCTTTATCTAGGCATTTAATCAAACACATGGTAGGCATAGCATATGTAGACAACATTATAAAACAATTAATCATCATGATTCATCTCTAATTTCATCATCCTAGGGTTTATTCATAGGTTCACATGAATATACATCTATACAAATCAATTCCACATAAAATTGATCACCCAACATGGATTTGAATTCAATTGATCATTCTCAACATAAACAAAACAAACCCAACATGAAATTCATAAAGAAATCCATAAACTTAAACTTAGAAAGGAGATTCTTGGGCTTTATGGATAAAAGGAGTCCATGAATGAACACGACGCATACCTTAGTTCGTGATTTCGTGAAGATTGATGGACAAACTTTCTTGGAATTGGATCTTCTATGAAAACCCTAGCTTGTTCTTGAGAGGTTTTTGAGAGAAGAGAGTATATTTTGGGTGAAAAGTGGCTGAATCACGTGTTAAAGGTCTTAAATAGAGGTGGGAAGTTAACACTTTTAACCCTGGATACGTCATTTAATTTCAGTAAAATTTTTCCGAATTGAACCCCTAAAGCGATGAGGCACTATTGTGCCGTGTCACTGGAATTTACAATTGGGAAACTGAGGGATGGCGCGATGTGGAGCCATCGCGTTACCCCTTCTTTTGAGACCTGCTAAGACACTGGAAAAGGACAATTCTGAATTTGGGCCCTGGTATGACGCACTATAATCGTAGACCCCTATTGAATTTTCCAAATGCCATTTCCTCTTGTGGTGCGGTGCCCCACTTACTAATATGGCGCAGTTTTATGATGGGAACTTGAAATAGTTGTAACTTCTGATCCGGCTATCGGATTTGGGAAAATCTTATATCGATGGAAAGCTTATTGAATTTTCCTCATGAAAAAAAGTGAAAATCTTGAAAATTCCTCATGGAATAACCATTATTCAATTTAGAAGCTAATACTAGATATTCTTGAGATGAAATTAGATAAGAAAAGTACGGGGTATTACAATATCTCCCCCTTGAGAACATTCGTCCTCGAATGAGACTGACTGAGAGGGGAGAAAATACAACTGACGTACATACTGAACATGAATAACTGGAACATGATCTCATGATTGACATGGCTGACAAGCTGAACATATACTACTGAACATGCATATCTGATGCATGTGTAACTGATTCATGAATGCATGACTGAGTGTTCTGAAGAACTAAGTTTCTCACAATGAGAATGCATGTCTGATGCATAATTACATAAATGGACTGATACATACATGCATGACTGAATATGCAATGGTACTTGATACCAAGTTTCTAATAGGAACATGAGCATAAAGTTGCATACCAAGTTTGTGATGAACACCGAACATGAAACTGAGTAATCTTCAGGATAACTGTTACCATGAGCTTGATCTGAGTTGGCGAATAAGAGGTGAGGATACTTTGGTACGTATGTCTGCCTCTTCTTCCCAAGTATCTTCCTCGATGGGATGATTTCTCTGAAGAACCTTAACTAGAGGGACTTCTTTGTTTCTCAATCTACGATTCTGATAGTCTAAAGTTTCGACTGGAATCTCTTTATAAGAGAGAATGTTCTTAATATCAATGCTCTGAATGAGGACTACAACTTATGGGTCACCTATGAACTTCTTAAGCAAAAAGACATGAAATACTGCATGTACTGAGGCTAGATATGAAGGCAATTCTAGCTCATAAGCTACCTAGCCGAATCGACTGAGAATTTTTAAGGGACTGACATATCGTGGACTGATTTTCCCTTTCTTACCAAACTGCTTCACTCCCTTCATGGGGGAGATCTTTATATAGAAATAGTCACCAATCTCAAACTTGAGATCTTTTCTACGAACATCTGCATAAGACTTCTGTTGGCTTTGAGCAGCCCAGAATCTTTCTCTAATCAACTAGACTTTTTCTAAGGCGTCGAATACTAAGTCAGGTCCTATAACTGAGGCCTCACTAACTTCGAACCAACCAATTGGAGATCTATATCTCCTACTGTAGAGAGCTTCGAATGGAGCCATCTGAATACTAGAATGATTGTTGTTGTTGTATGCAAAATCAATCAAAGGTGAGTGGTCATCCCAACTTTCCTTGAAATCGATTGCACTCGCCCTTAGCATATCTTCTAACGTCTGAATGGTCTTTTCTTCTTGACTATCTTTCTGAGGATGAAAGGATGTACTAAGATCAACTTGGGCACCAATACCTTTTTGGAATGCTTTCCATAAATGAGAGGTGAACTAGGTACCTCTGTTTGATATAATAGACAACGGAACACCGTGCAATCTGAGCAACTCCTTAATGTAGAGTTTGGCGTAATCCTCGACTGAATAAGAGGTATGAACTGGAAGGAAATGAGATGATTTGGTCATTCTATCTATAATAACCTAGACTGAATCAGGCTAATGACGAGTTCAAGGAAAACCCATCACGAATCCATGTTCACAACGTCCCACTTCCAAGTAGGAATACTGAACTCCTGGATGGACCTACTAGGTTTCTGATGCTCTATATTAACCTGCTGACATGTAGAGCACTTATACACAAACTCTGCAATGTCTCTCTTCATCCCACTCCACCAATAGATTTCCCGTAAGTTGTGGTAAATCTTTATGGACCCTGGATAAATAGAGTAACGCGCACCATGCACTTCTGCAAGAATTCGCTGCATTATGTCATCTACACCTGGAACACAGAGGCGACCTTGACAACGAATAACACTATCTCTCCCTTAGGACAAAACCTTTATTTTCTGATCCTGAACTGACTCTTTCAACTTGAAAAGGCTGGGATCTCTATCTGGCTTTTGTTTCACCTCAGAAACTAGAGATAATTCTGAACTACTCTAAACCCATATATCACCCTCATATGTATAGACAAAGTGAACGCCTAGTCTGGTAAGCTGATGGACTTCCTGAGCTAACTTCTGCTTACTATCCTCAACATGATAAACAGTACCCATGAATAGTCTACTGAGAGCGTCGGCCACTACGTTTGCCTTACCCGGATGATAAAGGACACTTATGTCATAATCTTTCAAGATCTCTAACCACCTTCTCTGACAAAGATTGAGATCTTTCTAATAAAATACATACTGAAGACTCTTATGATCTATGAAGACATCTACATAAACTTCATAGAGATAATGCCTCCAAATCTTCAAGGCAAAGACTATGATTGCTAACTCAAGATCATGAGTAGGATAATTCCTCTTATAGGGTTTAAGCTGTCTGGAGGCGTAGGATATGACCTTACCATATTGCATGAGGACACAACCCAAACCTACTATGGATGCATCACAATACACTATGAACCTATCTAAACCATCTGGGAGAGCTAAGACTGGAGCTGAGGTGAGTCGAGTCTTCAACTCCTGAAAACTCTTCTCGCAAGGATCTGACCACTGAAACTTGACTTTTTTTAGTTAATATGGACATAGGGGATGCAATAGAAGAAAATCCCTCAACAAACCATTTGTAATAGCCAGCCAAATCTAAGAAACTCCTGATATCTGATGGAGAGACAGGTCTGGTCCAGTTTCTTACTGCTTTGGTCTTTTAAGGATCTACTCTAATTCCATCACCAGAAACGATATGGCCAAGGAATGCTACTGACCTTAGCCAAAATTCACACTTACTAAATTTGGCGAATAACTGATGATCTCTGAGAGTCTGAAGTACTATTCTGAGATGGTCTGTATGATCATGCTCACTACGGGAATAGACCAGAATATTATCTATGAAGACTATGACGAACATGTCCAACTACTGCTTGAACACATAGTTCATCAAGTCCATGAAAGGGGCTGGGGCATTGGTAAGACCAAATGACATGACTAGGAATTCGAAGTGACCATACCGGGTACGGAAAGCTATTTTTGGAATGTCATATTCTCTGACTCTGAGATGATGATAGATGGATCTGAGGTCTATCTTAGAGAAATAACTAGCACCCTGAAGTTTGTCAAACAAGTCATCAATTCTGGGCAGAGGTCACTTGTTCTTGACCGTGACCTTATTGAGTTGACGGTAGTCTATACACATTTTGAGAGAACTATCTTTCTTGTACACGAATAATACTTAAGCGCCCCACGAGGAAACACTGGGCCTGATGAATCCCTTATCTAATAGATCATTTAATTGTTCTTTCACTTCTCTAAGTACTGCAGGTTCTATTCTGTATGGCAGAATAGAGATAGGTTGAGTATTTTAAAGAAGATCAATATCTAAGTCTATTTCCCTTTCGAGAATAATTCCTGGAAGATCTTTGGGAAAGACATCTGAATTTTCATTCACTACTGGGACTGATTCAAGACTGGGAGTCTCAGAATGGGAATTCTTAACACAAACAAGATGATAGACACATCCCTTAGATATCAATTTCCTTACTTGAAGGAAGGAAACAAGCTGACCTCTAAAAATGGATACACTACCCTTCCACTCTAGGACGGGTTCATTCAGAAACTGAAACTAGACTATTCTATTTCTACAGTCAACTATGGCATAGTAGGAATGAAGCCAATCCATGCTGAGAATAACATCAAAATCAATCATCTCTAATTCGACTAAGTCTACTGAAGTGAATTTCTAAAATATCATAATCGAGAAGTTCCTGTATACCCACCGGGCTATGATGGTTTTACCCACTCGGGTAGAGACTGAAAAGGGCTCTGCTAGGATTTCGGGACTGACTCTGAAATCGACTGCTATATAAGGAGTAACAAAATATAAAGAAGCTCCTAGATCTAGCAAAGCATAAACATGCAAATGAAATATCTGTAATGTACCAGTAACTACATCAGGAGAATTTTCCTGATCCTATCGGAACTGAAGAGTATAGAGACGATTTGGGCATTGCCAACTAGTAGCATAGAGATGACTCTAATAACCTGACTGAAGGTAGTCTCTGACTCTGTGTCTTGGCTTTCCACAACCAAAACAAACATCGCTACCAGCTCTACAAGAACCCTTGTGGTTCTTACCACAAGTCTGACAAAGGGGATTAGTTCGGGCATTGCTAACACTGCCTTAAGACGTAGAGCCTGGTGCTCTATCTCTGTTACCCTCCCTGAACTTAGGAACTAGAGCACTGGCTGAAGAAGGAGCTAAACTGATGACTTAGGAAGAAATTAGGAACGGTTTCCTCCTTCTAATTTAGGTTGAGCGAAGTTGAAACTACCTTTCTTTGCTGTCTTAGTCTGCTTCTCCCTCTACTTAATCTTATGCTCCTCTATCTGCTGAGCATGATTCATAATCCAGGCTAAAGTTATGTCACTATTCATCATGGCAAATCTGCACTTATTTGCCACGCTATTATTTACCCCTGAAGTGAACTTACTTATCTTGGCTCTGTTGTCTGCAACCAAATAAGGGGCATATCTAGCTAATTAAGTAAAATTAAGAGAATACTCTTTAACTATCATATTGAACTACCTGAGGTTGATCAATACTAGCACCTTAGCCTCTTTAAGATCTTGGGGAATGAATCTGTCTAAGAATGCGGTGACAAACTCCTCCCACTCTATAGGACCTGCATCATCTGACCTTTCTGACTTCCACTGTTTGAACCAAGTATAATCCACATCCTACAACTAAAATACAGCTAGCTTAGTACTCTCAACTATAGTCACCCCCATGATGTCTTTCACCTTCTGAACTTAATCAATGAATTACTAAGGGTCCTCATCTACCTTAGACCCTAGGAAGAATGGACGATTCATTCGGGTAAAGTCCTAAATTCTGGATGCAGCTGAATTGGCCACTAGATTGGCCAGAACAATAGCTGGTCATTTATTCTGAGCAGCAACTGTGTTAGCAAGAGTTGTGAATGCAACTCAGAACTCTACATGAGAAATATGATCGCCCAAAAGATCTTTGGGCTGAGGGGCTGACTGATTTCCATTTTTTTTTAGGAGGCATGTTCTGTAGAAGAAAGAGAAATGGATTAGACTGAGAGATTGACTTAAGATTATGCTCACTGGCATGACATGAACACTGAAAGAGGGGAAACTATTCCTAAAACATCTTATAGCCTCCTGTATATAAATGTGGTACACAACACACCCATGTACAAGACTCTACTAGATGTGGCTTTCAGACTTCCTAGGACTCTATTGAACCTTAGCCTATGATATCAAGTTTGTAATACCCTGGATCTGATACTCGGAATGCTACATGGTGCTCATGACCCCGAAGGGCCACAAGCTAACCCATGACTGAAGTATGTACCTGTATACTACATAAAATCCTAAATAATGCGGAAACATAAAATGAAAGTCCATAAGGTTCAAAACTAAACATAATCTAAATAATATAACATTTGTGTGGGGTAATAGAATCCCAAAACAAAACTAAAAATACTGAAGTCTAAAATATGATAGTCTAGAAAGCCTCTAACTGACTGAATTGTCTGAGTAAGGAGTTGATGGGATATGTCCCCAACTAACTCCAACTAATAAACTGATTAATGAGATAATAGGGAAATAATCATGTACTTGAAAGATGAGGACTCACTTCTAACTCTGTCTGTAGATATCTGGAATCTACTTTTGCTCTGGAACTCGTGTCTTTAAACCATGCTATAAGACACCATAGCGCAAATGTGTCAGTACTTTGAATGTACTGGTATGCACATGAGGTAGGCTGAATTTATGGGGTTCATATGCATGAATAATAATAATAACTGACTAACTATCATGAGCATGAGAATACATGCATGAGACATAACAACTGACACTAATATTGTGAGAACATGATTACTGAATCTTAATATAACTGATAACATGAGTAAATGTATCTGATAGTCCTGAATCTGATGGAACTATCTGAGTTCTGTACTATATCTGAGTTGACTGTATCTGACAGTCTTAAAATTTGAAGAACTATCTGAGTTCTATTACTGAGACAGATTGACTATATCTGACAGTCCTGATTCTGTAACATAAAACTGTGGGAAGTAGTTATCTAACCGATATGCCCCTGATATACCATTATGGTTGAGTTGGGGTCCAATTTGTAACCCTAATTGGAAGGGTGTCAATACCGTTACACTGGTAAGGACAGGCTATAGGTAACCCTCATCTGATTATGTTCTTTATACAAGAATAGTGGGGCCCTTATCTGACAATGCTTATCCACCTCATCAACCCTCATCGACAGTGTTGATGTCTCAACCTATGATGGCTATATAGTTTTGGAATGCAAGGATGACTGCTAAGGATAACACCCTCATCTGATAGTGTGTTTCCCCATCCTTGGGTTCAGTTGGTTTTAATTTCTACTCCCATCTGAATGGACACTAAACATGATTTATTGAACTGAATATGAGCTAAATTTCTGAATTCCGTTGACTGATGGAATACTACTGATATCTGACAACTGAATGAGGTCATGAGATCATGGAGATTTCTTTAGTTATAAGACTGTCTGAAGTCTAAGGATCATAGATTGACTGAGAGTATCGTGAAAACATGACATGGCTCTAGGCACACAACTAATGTTTCGGGTACGAGTACCCCCAAGACTCGATGAAAGGAAAACTGACCAAGCATAAATTACTTGAACATATAACTAACATCATAATCCATAATACATTTATAGATGCATTTCATCAAAACATGTGATAGGAATAACTTGTACATACATGGGGATTTCATGATATCATACTAATTAGGAATTGTTCCTTCATCTAGGCATTTAATCAAACACATGTTAGGCATAACATATGTAGACAACATTATATAGCTATTAATCATCATGATTAATCTCTAATTTCATCATCCTAGCGTTTATTCATAGGTTCACATGAATATACATCTATACAAATCAATTCCATATAAAATTGATCACCCAACATGGATTTTAATTCAATTGATCATTCTCAACATAAACAAAACAAACCCAACATGAAATTCATAAAGAAAACCATTAACTTAAACTTAGAAATGAGATTCTTGGGCTTCATGGATGAAAGGAGTCCATGAATGAACACTATGAATACCTTAGTTCATGATTTCATGAAGATTGACGGAGAAACTTTCTTGGAATTGGATCTTCTATGAAACCCTAGCTTGTTCTTGAGAAGTTTTTTAGAGAAGAGAGTGTATTTTGGGTGAAAAGTGTCTGAATCACATGTTAAAGGGCTTAAATAGGGGTGGGAAGTTGACCCTTTTAACCCTGGACGCGTCATTTAATTTCAGTAAAATTTTCCCAAACTAAACCCATAGAGCGATACGGCGCTATCACGACGTGTCATTGGAATTTGATAATTAGGAAACTGAGGAATGGCACGATGTGGAGCCATCTCCTTGCCTCTTCTTTTGAGACCTGGAACTTTGGCTCGACGCGGAGGAAATCGCGCTAAGACACTGGAAAAGGACAATTCTGAATTTGGACCCTGGCACGATGTGCCATAATCATGGAATCCTATTGGAATTTTCCAAATACCATTTCCTCTTGTTGCATGGCACGCCACTATCTAATATGGTACTGTTTTATGGTGGGAACTTGAAATTGTCATAACTTTTGACCCAGTTATCAGATTTGGGAGAATCTTATATCGATGGAAAGATTATTGAATTTCCCACATGACAAAAAGTAAAAATCTTGGAAATTCCTCATGGAATAACCATCATTCAATTTAGAATCTAATACTAAACATTCATGAGATGAAATTAGCTAGAAAAAAGTACGGGGTATTACAGCGTGAGGCTCACAACTCTAGATATTCTATTCACTCGAGTACAACATAGTCTATTTAAATATATGGTATTAGGAATGAACCCCGAGGGATTGGCGGAGTAGGTACTGGTGCACCACTTAAGCGCCCTTTATGGCCGATTAAGAGAAAAGGTCGCTATAGAGGTTGGCCTATTTCTTGAGCAACCAGGTTGGCCTAGTGGTGGTCTGGTTAAGAGGTAGATACACAAGGGACAAAAGATCACTTAGGTGATACCTGTGCAGTTAACCAGATGCCACTAAAGTGGTACTAGGTCACTTAAGTGGTGATCGCTTAAGCGAACCAGTGTCCGCTTAAGCGATATTCGTGTACCCAGGAAGGGTATAAAACCCCCCCCACTTAGCCTGATTTTATCTATTTTTCATCCACTCTCAAGAATATTGATCCTTAAAAAGTGGGAAAACATGGGAGAATCATTTGATGGTAATTTTGGAGCTTTGGTGAAGTTAATTTTTGTGTTTCTTCCTTACACGTGTGGTAAGCTTCCATCAATTTCTTGATTTAATTTTTCATCTTTTTGTAAAAACCCTAAATCTTGGTGACTTGATTATAGCACCATTAAAGCTTAGAATTTACCTATTTTTAAGGGTAAATGTTCCTTGAGCATAGAGGAATGTTGTGTTGGTTTTGAAAGTGCAATTCCATAAATAGGCTCTACATAGGATTTTTACATAATTTTGTACCCAAAGAACAATAGTGTAATATAGGTATCATTGTTCTCATTTTGATAAGTAGATTGTGATTTTGATAGCATGACATCTTGCAAAAGCTTCTCAGAAGGGGAAATCTATAGTTTAGTAGATTTTTTAGGCTTTTCTTTGGCATCCAAGTAGGCTAGGTTTACCTTCTTAATAGATTGAGATAATTTATAGTATAATTATGATTCTATTCTCTATATGGATGTGATTTCAGTATTGGAGGCATGGTTGGAATAATTAGTCTTACTTGGACTTTTAGGCTATCTTTTTAATTGCAATTTAGGTCGAATTGATTTAGTTGCTCATATTTAGGTGGAATTGACTGAGTTATTCATGTTTTAGGAAGAATATCTATCTTAGGGCCAATAATGACTTATTTAACATCTAGAAATGAATTTAGATACCTTAGCCTAGTCTGGGGTAGAATTTTTCTAAAAATAGTTTTCGGGGATTAGAAGTGGGCCCCTTCGGCCCACTATAGACCAAGACTTATGTTACCTTTTATAGACCTTTATATGCATGATTTACCCATATCAATAATTCTTTCAGGACTTTAAGTAGATTGAATACTTAGTGATTATGCTAGTTTGGTATTTTGGACTTGGTGCTAATTTTGGGTAAAATCTGGTGGTGTATTTGCATAGTTTATTGATATGGATTACAAATATGGTTTATTGGTATGATTAATTGATATGGTGTATTTATATGAGTTTCATTTCAAGTGAGACAATTAATTATGATATTAATAATATGAGTTCAAGTTTAAGTCTAACAATTACTGATGATACTGATACAATGAGTTCCAGTTCAAGTCAGGAAAATGATGTTGATACTATTGAGGATGTTATGATGTTGATGATATGAGTTACAATTAAAGTTCGACATTGATAGTTGTGTATGATATGATACTGTATGGACGGTTATAGTTGATATTTGATAAAGTTATGGATCTTCATTCATTTATTTTCCTTTGATTGTACCCTCCAGGCTTATGGAGGCCCACGTTGGGTTATTTAATTTTCCACACTTATTGGCTTGTGGGGTCAATTTAGTATTTATAATGGTTTGATCTTTATTCTACTTTTCCAAATTTATTTATGTATTTATGCACAATATTGTTGGAGCTTATTTAGAGGTTATCCATATTACCATGACTTAGCTTATTTTATCTTGTATCTCATCATATTTATATCATGATTTAGGTTAGTCGATTGATGATGTCTATTGACTACCCATGGTTTTGGTACTCAAACTACAGTTTGGTACCTTTTTGGTGCAGATTCAAGTACTAGTAGCTGCCACTGGCGTGTGATGAGTGGTGAGTTCACCACTCATTTGCACTCAACATTCATGCACACTACTGTGATTTGAAGGCATAAATGAGACAACATCATGATTAAATGCACTAATTTCCATATTTTGTAGATGTACAGGTGAAGAGATAGAAGGATATAGAATTGAGCTAAAAATGATCAAAAAGTGAAGAGAAGTCCAAAAGTTGGAAAACCTCTGCAGAATGGGTCTCAAGTACCACAATTGCGGTATATCAAGAAAGTCAACAAGCTGCGATCACTTGAAGAATGCAAGGATCGCGGAGACGTGATCATGGATATCCAGACGCGATCGCGGTATAGCGGGAAATTAGACAAGGGGAAAAATCATTGTTTCACTTTGCCGATCCCACTTCTCATCAAAAGGGCTCAAAGCCCTTATATGATCATCATTCTATAAACCTACCTCTCATCCTTATTGTAGGGGTTTTGTAATTTGTTGAATCTTGGTGAAAAACTTATACTAATCTTGAGCTAAGAACACATTATAGTGACTTTTAAGTGTAGATTTGGCATCATCCATTGAAGATTCATTGGATTTTAAAGTGTTGTTTGCCCTCTCTTTATTTTCTTATGGATAACTTTGATGGAAATATTAGTTTATTTGCCTCTTGGGATTATGCTGGAATAGGATGCAATTGTGTGTGGGTTGTGATATATTTGTGTATATTTTAGTTTGTTGATGATGGGTTCTATTATTTCTTGATTAAATTAGTTGGGATTTGTAGGTGTAAACCCCAAATTCCCAATTGGGTTTGATGTTTGAAAATCCCAAGCTCTTCAAAGCTCAAATCATCCTTGAAAAAGGGTTTTTGAGTGAACTTTAGGAACCTACCTCATCCTTGAAAGAGGGATATGGGAACCAAAGCAATAGTAGACAATTTATGGGTATGTCTTGCCAATTTTTCACTATATTAGACATAAGGATGATTAAGAGGTTGACTATACCATGGGTATCATCCTAGAAATAGGGATACTCAATTGAGGTATTGGGTGGCTTTAATTGACACACTCGTTAGGTACTCAAAAGGGTCAATGAATGACATCTTTAAGGTTTTGTTGAAAACTAGCCTCAAAGACCTTAAACCTAGCCTACCACATCATCAACGATTCAAATTTGCACCGAATCATCATGATCCCATGCATAATTTTCACTAGGAAAGCATAGTCCCAAGATCCATTTTAATTGATTATACTCTAATTATTCTTAGTCTCGAGTTAGTCCTTTAAAATCCCAAGAATTACATTCACATGTGACCAGATTGAAAACCCCCCAAACCATTTTGTACCATAGGTTTGACCCTAACAAGTAATTTTTATTTCGAATTGACTTAATCGCCACTCACATTATTCCTCGTGGATTCGACTCCGACTCTTAGTTGGGCAAATATATTGACAAGGATCGCCTTGCACTTAAGTTGACGTGTAAGTTGAGCATTATCAATGTGACAATCGTGCTGAGTTGATTTCAGAGATTGGGTGAGCTCTCAAAGTTAGAATTTCCCCTTTTGCCTTCTATTATCTATGTATAGTCTTTCATTTCCGACACAGATTGTATTTGACTATTTTAGTACTTATGTTCCATTTGTAGTAGCTCTTGTACCGACAATACTAGGTCGTGGGATGATTTTTGATCTTTTATCTATTTATTAGACTATGATGGCTATTTTATTTCTAACTGAAGTTATTAGTTGTTGATTCCCGGCTTTCAGGCCATTTTCCACCACATTAGCCCATTGTTCAATGCTTTGAGCTCTGGTTTGGCTTACCCACTGGAGGGATAAGTTGGTGCTATCATGACTCGTAAATTGGGTCATGACAAAAGAACTTTATTAGAACAGAGTAGTCCCCATATCTCTAGCATGCTCAATAAAAGGCTTAGGGGAGATCCCCCTAGTACTACCTCGGGATAGGGCAGATCCTTATGCCCGTATGTACCTCGAACCCGTTCACGACTCATAACTTGCCCTCTAGAGTGAGCTTTCTCCTTGAATGATGGCTCTGTATATCTAACCTCACCAAATCTAGTCCTCACCATCAATGAAAAAAAAGAGAAAAATATGATTTAGAACACAAGGTACAGAAAGATGAACATGATAAGAATGAAATAAGGGAAGTTTCCTAAAGATATCTTATAGCCACTCAAAGATAGATAAAACGGTCTACATATCAATTTGTGATACTTTTATAGACACCCTGTTGTTACACTGATGAAACTAATAAAACTTGCTTTGATATCAATTTGTCAGGACCCAAAAACAAAGGTGTCATGATAGAACTTGTTGCGGTAAGCCTTGATAAGTAAGTCTATCACCCAAACTGATATGTAATGAGAAAACAATACCAAAACCCAAGCCGAGACTCCTAGATTGGAGTCAAACCACATATATCCAATAAATAATAGGAAATACATAACCAAAAATTCCATGAAAATATCCCAAAACCTAGTGTCATAGTTTAAGAACCAACTAATGTATCTCGAATGTGAAAAATATACTCCTGAAAGTCCAAAAGGATCACAATTTGTTTCAGAATACATAATCTAAATAAAAGTAGGTAATAGATCAAGTCTCGAAGCATTGATAAATCTCTACCTCAAAATTACTCCAAATACCTCTTGAATCAGCTATCGTGAGGTACACTCATTCCTGGATTTGCATCAAAAGGGCACAGAATGAGTGGTCTACTTGTACTTAGAGGGTATCATAGCCGACTGAGCAAAGTAGAAAATAAATCATTTAAAACACACACTATGGGAAAGTCACGTATAATAAGAAAATATCCCAAAAGATAACCCTCTCTATCTCTACAATAAACACATATACCAGAATATAAGTACAGAAAGAAGCACAAATAGATAGATAGAACATAAAGAATGAAAATACAACACAAAATGTTCACAGTTTATAAAATGTAATAAAGAGGATGATGATGTGATGCATGATGCTATCACACAACCTCTGTATACGCCTACTGAGCTGTGCTCCCAAGGTAGGACCCATGAGAGGTTCGTTAACCCATATAGAATACAATATCAAATACCAATTCAATATCACAACTCCTCTCTGGCATATATACCACCAGAGGGTTTTTAAAGATGCCATATTTTTTGTTAGAAAAAGATAATATTTTTAATATTTCCACTATGGTACCAATGTTTCTTGAATGTATATGATATGAGGATGTAATGCTCACATCCAACAAGAATGAGAATTTTCATATCCAACTAATGTACCTATCCATGTGAGACAAAATCTTCTCTATATGCCAATCATCCATGATCCAATATAATCCATATGCCAGTAGAGCAAAATATACACAATATGCCATTGTTACCACAAAAATTCTAATTTAGGCTTTTTCACTAGAAAAAGGAATAATAAAATAGACATACACAAGGCCAACAACATCACATAAGACCCCACACGATCACACATAACAAATAATATCACAAAACCACCAAATAGCAACAACATAGGCCTCTACATGGGTACAACACAATAATAAATCAATTTCATGATTAGTTCCCACACCCATAACATGATTTTATACCACAATTAACTACCCAACCCAATATGAAGGAAGTTAAACCATAACCTACCTCAAATGCTAAAAATTAGTCTAAAAAGCCTTCAATAGAGAGATATCTCCTCACGAATAGACCCGAAATAACTAAAACATAGAATTATAGAATCTACACATCAAAAGAAAAACAACCATACCCGTATTGCCCACTTTTGATTCGAGGTCAAAATAGACCCCCAAAATAGATTTTTAAAAAAGAAGGATAAAATTGGAATTTTAGTTCAAAAGTATATTCCCCCTAATTAAAGAAACCCATAGGAGAACACCAATGTGAAAATGGGTTGAAATTAGGGTTTAAATCAAAGAATTATTTATTTAGGACTTTCAGGCCAAAATCTCCAAATTCCACTTTTGAATTAAAGTTTTAACAAGATTTAAATGACAAGAACCAAAGAAAAATATTTGAAATAGGGATTTGAAGCTTACCAAACTCAAAAATGAAAGAAATCACCAAAAACTCAAAACCCCAAGATCCAAGTCTAAAAAATGGTGAAAATAGCAAAAAATAGGGTATAAATAGCACACAATCATCGCTTAAGAAAACACCGGGTAACTTAAATAGACATCGCTTAGGGGACCAGGTATTGCTTACACAATATCCACCCGGTCACCAAGTGTCACATAAGTGACCAGGCTATTGCTTATATGACAACCGCTTACACAATAGGGAAGTCGCTTAAGCAATATCCTCATTTGGCTATCAGGTCACTTCAATGACCAAAATCTCACTTAAATGGGTGCACCAGCTAAGTGGTGCAATAACTGGAGACTTGGAAAACTTCCAATTCTCCATGAAGCCCTCAAAATTCATGTGGAATCCTAAGAATGGAAATGAACTATTATACTAGACTAAAGTTGATTCTCCAGACTTAATGGAGATATTAGATTTTTGAAAAAAAATGTTATTTTCAAAAAATTTACCTCGAAAACTCAATTTCACAACCTTTTGAACCGAGGGTCGAAATAAGCTATAAAAGCCATAAAATCACACCAACTATGTTACCAACCTAAGATTGATGTTTTGGATTTGCTGGAACAGTCAGTTTTTCCATCCAATGCACAGAATAATAAATGTTGACTTAGGTCAATTTAAAGGCTTTTTAACTATCAAAAGCCACAAACTCGCACAAATCACATCAAACCATATTGAGAACCATGTCAATCATCCCCACACCTTATAAATAACATAAAATAACCACGGGAATTGGTAAAATGGCCAAATTACATAAAAATAATGAGCTCGGATATTAATGAACTCTATAGAAGAGTTATCTCTCGAAACAAGACTCTTACCGATCTATTAACAACAAGTAGATCTACACTGGGGGAATTAGTAATGTGTCAATAAAAATTGGTGCAAGAAAGCGTGGATACAATCAATTTACACCATCACCAAAAATTAGGTCATTACAAACCACCTCTGTAGAGAACAAGTTTGAAGCCCTGCTCAAAAGTAAAACACACAAGAAGGTATCAAGCAAAGTACCACAGATATTAATGATACAAGTGATATTCTTTTCCAAGTTAATAAGGATGAAATTTGTCAGCAAAGGAGTGGGAATAAAAAATAGTTAGCTCTGTTTTGTAAGATGATATTCAATAGTCATCTAACAAAGTAGGAAAAGAGCCTATAGAGAAATGCAAAATATTAGACCATCAAGAAGAAGTGCAAAGTAACAATGAAGATTGCTATGTAAATAATTATAATGGTATTAGGAAAGGATAAGAGGATTTAGTAAAATAGTGGAGGGGGCAGTATGCCAAAACCATAATTTGGATGTACTTTTTACTATAGGAAAAAGTCTGTCTGACTTAGTCTCTATATGTAACAATCCTGAAAACCATAAAAAACATGATGTTAGTTCTAAACAACAAGATGAATTTGACATAAAGAGAGAAAGATACATATAATATTAATACAAGGATTTAAATCCTTTATTGTAGAAACAACGATTCAACAATAAGGTAAAATAATGATAGATATAAAAATATGGTTGTAGTTGGGATACCTACAAAAACTCAAACTGATAAGTTATAAGTGGTGAAGATTCCTTTAGAATCACCTAATTCTACATTTCACAACAATCTCATCCATAAGATAGATATTCCAAAACTTGATGACATAGAAGAGATAAAAGTTGTTAATTATGATATAGGGCCAGAATCTTCAAAAGAACAGATCTATAAAGATGCTTATCATCTCCTGGGGTGTTGAAGCTAGTAAATTCAGCTAGAAAAGGCAAGAAAAAAATGGGAAATTTTCTCCACCTCTCAGAGTTCAGCCAAATAAATAGGTTACTTCCCAAAAATCTAAATGACATGGAGGCACTCTTATGGAATATAAGGTCTACAAGGGCTCTGAGTTCACTTCAAAGGATAGAAATGCTGCATAATTTTAAAAAGTTTGCATTTTTTTCCTTGGTGGATCTTTTTCAGCCTGTGAGATACATTAATAGATACAAAAAAAGACTAAAATGCCTAAGGTTAGTCATAACAACAATGGTAAGATATGAAATTTTTCTAATTATAGATATCATGTTATAGTAGTAAGCAATTTAGACCATCAACTTGCTATTTTGTTGAAGAATCAAAATATTGATTTTAGTCTATGTGCAATCATTGTATATGCTAAATATGAAAAAATAAAATTGTTGGAGTTGTTGGATGAGATATATCAAGTAGTTAGTGAAATGATTTATTCATGGCTTACTAGAAAAGATTTAAATATGGTTCGTAATGGGGAGAAAATGATCAGGGATCTACTAGTAGTGGATGTTTTAAAAGATTTTAAGACCTATATGGAATCGAATGAACTTACTCAAGTGCAACTAAAGCGGAGCCCCTTCATACGGTGGAATGTGAGGGCAGGGAAGGACAATATTTTCTAAAGGTTAGATAGAGTCCTGATTAATAATATTTTGTTGAGTGAATTCTCGCATTCAAAAGTGGAGCACTAACCTAGAACAAAGTCAGATCATACTTATTTGCTCATTTCTTGTGAATATAGATCATCTAGTAATAAGAAAACCTTTTTGGGTTCTTGAGTCTCTGGACTAAACATGAGTCTTTCAAGGAAATGATCAGGAAAAATTGAGATACTCAATGTTCACCTAATCCTTTCTTAGGCTATAAGAGGGAGATAAGAAGAATAAAAGAGCTCTAACTTTGTGAAGCAGGGAGACTTTTGGAAATATTTTTTAGCAACTTAATATTCTATAGGAGATAACAAGAATAAAGGAGAAATTATTTAAAGAGTTTCCTTTAAGTGAAAAATCGGTGCTTTATGAAAGAACCAAGGCTGAAAAATATATTTCTTGGCCTTTAAGAAAAGTTTTAGAAATAAAAAAAAGGTTATGAATAGTTGGAAAGTAGGGATAAGAACATCAAATTCATCCACAGTCTGGTCGAAGGGAAGAAGTGGAGATCTCATGTCAAGTAGTTTCTCATTTACAGAAGTAGTTTCACTAGGAAATGGATGCTTCTAGTTTTGCATTATTATTCCTGAATTAATAGATAAAGAGGAGACTACTAGCTTAGGGGATATACCATATGCTAAAGAGGTGAAGAATGCAATTTTTAAACTTAATAGGGAGAGCTCAAGTGGTCTGATGGCCTATTATCAAATCTTTTCAAGTTTTTTGGGATATAATGGGTTTAGATATTTGAGGAATGGTGCAAGATTTCATTTCTAGTAATACTCTACCACAATCCATTACTCATACTAATATGGTCCTCATACCTAAGAAAAAAATATACAAACTTCTCTTATATGAGATCTATTAGCTTGAGTAACTTTGTAAATAAGGTTCTCTCAAAAATTATTCATGATTATCTAGTAAATTTGTATCCTAACTTGATCTCTACAAATCAGTCTCAATTTGTCAAGGAGAGAAATATTATTAAAAAATATACTTCTTCCTCAGGAGTTGATAATTGATATTACCAAAAGACACAAGCCTTATAATGTAGTTATAAAGCTAGATATAGCAAAAGCTTATGATAGAATGTCATGGTATTTTCATATTTAGGTACTAAGAAAGATGGGATTCTTTGACAAATTTATGGATATGATTTGGAGGTTAATTTTAAATAACTACTAATTTATGTTGCTTAATGTATAATCTCATGGATTTTTTCATTCTACCAAAGGAGTAAAACAAGAGGATCCTCTTTCCTCAGCTCTTTTCATAATTTCAGCAGAGGTGATATCTAGAGCTCTTAACTCCTTATTTGAGAACACTTAGTTAGTAGGGTATGAGATACTTAAGTGGATTGTAAATTTGAATGATTTAGATTTTGCTGATGATACTATAATTTTTGTATCTTTTCATGCTTAATTTTGGATAAAATTATGTTAGTATTGCATGATTATGAGGAGAAATCATGTCAAAAGGTGAATAAGGAAACTAGTTTTTACTATTTACACCAAAATATAGCTGTAGCGATCTCTAATCAGGTGGAACAATATACATGAATAGTTATAAGCTCTTTTCCTATGAAATACTTAGTCTTTCCCATAGCTCATGCTAGGAAAAGGAAATAATACTATGCAGATTTGTTTGAGAGAGTAAAAGGGAAACTGCTAGCCTAGAAGGGAAAAATGCACTCTTTTGGGGGTAAAGAGGTGCTTCTTACTAGTGTTCTTGAAAGTATTCCTTTCTATGTTTTATCTACTATTAATCTCCCTTAGTGTTTTAGCAAGGACTTGAATAAGATATTTCCTAAATTATATTAGGGTAATAAGTAATTTGACATGATTAAACATTGGTTTGAATGGGAAAAAGTTTGTCTACCTAAATAAGAAGAGGGTCTTGGTTTTAGGTCTATGTTTGATGTATCTCATGCTTTGTATGCTAAACTGTGGTGAACATTCAAGACTCAAACCACTTTGTGGTCTAATTTTCTAAGGAATAAATATTATAAGAAAAACGTTCCTACTTTGGTTTAATGGACTAGGGGGATCTCAAGTTTGAAAGCACATGTTTGAGAATAGAACTAAAATAGAACTAAATTTATGGTGGTAACCTAGAGGAGGTAACTCTATTATTTAGTGTGATAAGTGAACTGATCTTGATACTTTACACTTGCATCACTCTAAATTCTATACTTGTTAGCTAATGAAAGACATAAGAGATATATTATCATTAGAAGGATGGAACTATGATGCACTAAGATATTTTATCCCAGAAGTTGTAGTAGAGCATATCAGAAGTAAATACGAGTTTGTGCAGCTAGGAAATCAGGGGGACAAACCTTGGTGGACTAAGAAGAGTACTGGAAAATTCACTATGAAGGGTGTATGAAGGTATTTAAAATGAGGATTCATAATAGTTAAGGATGAATGGAATACCTGTAATGCCCTGAATATGGTACCCGAAACATTACACGGTGATCATGACCCCGAAGGACTACAAGTTAATCCATGACTGATATCTATAACTCAGAACTGAATAAAATACAGTAAATATGTGGAATATAAGTTGTAAGGCCATAAGGTTCAAAACTGAACTAATACTAAATATAAAATAATGTCTGTAATGGGGTATAACAATACCCAAAATTGAAATAAACTATCTGAAACATGTTGTAGTCTAAAAGCCTCTAAACTTTCTGAAATTTGGGCAGTTGGTGGGATATGTCCCCAACTAACTCCAAACTACTGGAATAATAAAGAAATGAAATAATTATATTATCCTCGAATGATGAGGACTCACTGCTAGTCTTGCTGCTGAACGTCTGGTCTACTAAGGATGCTCGGGATCTCATGCTTCTAAACCTATAGTATAAAACACCATAGCACAAATGCATCAGTATGATTGAATATACTGGTATGCAAGTGAGGTAAGTTGAATGCAAAGGGTTATATGCATGAACAATACTAACTAACTGTATATATGAACATGGGAATACATGCATGAATACGTAACTGTAACTGAGGTCGTGACAATACTGAATATTGATGTACTGACATCTAAGTTTACTAATACTGGGATACTGAATAGGTAAGTCTATTGACAACATAGATTTACTGAGTTTACGGGTAACTGGTATTTGAGGTTCTAATACTATATTACTAATAATTGATAACTAAGTATACTGATACTGAAAAACTATCTAAGTTCTTTACTGGACTGGGTGACTGTATCTGACAGTCCTGAATCTGAAGAACTATCTGAGTTCTAGACTAAACTGGATGACTGTATCTGACAGTCCTGATTCTGATAGAACTAGATGAGTTTTGTACTGAGCTGAGCGACTGTATCTGAGAGTCCTAATATCAGTAGAACTGAACTGAGTTCTATTATTGAGACCGAATCTAAAACTGAGACTGTGGAAGGTAATCATCTAACCGACATACCCTGAATCTGAATAGGTGGGGCCCAACATTTAACCCCAGCTGGAAGGGTGTTAGTACCGTGCCACGAGTAAAGACAAGTTATGAGTAAACCCTCTCTGATAGGGAGATCTTCTGTCAACCCCTCTTATAAGGAAAACTCAAATGAGATGTATAGTTCGTATACTCGTAGGGGTACATCTCAACCTACAATGGCTACGTATTTTTGGAATGCAGGGATTGCTACTAAGGATCACACCCTCTTCTGGATGAAAGTGTGTGTCCTCATCCCTGGGTTCACTCGATGCTGAATCCTACTCCTAACTGAATAGACACATAACTGATTTCCTTGTTCATACTTGGCTGGACTGATCTGGTACTGATTTTTCTAATTAACTAGATTGAATTGAGTTCACTGGATTTCTATTGACTAATGGAATACTACTGAATTCTATTAACTAACAGAATGCTACTCAGTTCTTCTAGCTGACTGAGTTTACTAAGGTCTGAATTGAATGCTACTAAGACATGATGACTGACTGAGATCACTGAGATTCCTGAGATTACTGAGATTACTGAATGGGACTAAACTGATACTAAATTTACTGAATTTTGTTGATTCACATGACTGACTGAGTTCTACTGATCCTGGCTTGACTGTGAGTATCGTGAAAACTGACACTGGATCTAGGCACACAGCTAAATTATCGGGTACAAGTACCCTCAGGACTCAATAGCATAATATGTAAATCATGGCATAATCTTAAAAGCTCAACAGTAGCTACATGTTTATCATTCATTCATTTAGATATTTCAACAACCACATGAGATGCATTACTTGTACATGAATGAGGAATACATATTAGCATACTATAACATGGCATTGTTTCATTCTCCGAAATAATTTGTCAAACACTTGCATGATACAACTTGCACATAATGAGTATGGCATGATTTCTTTCACTTATTACCTTACATGAGCAATTCATCAAACACTCGGTGAGCAAAACAAATGCACATAACCCTATACAAAAAATAAGCATCATAATTCATATTTCCATTGAAAAATTTCAAGGGTTTAACATGGTTTCACATGATACTACACATATATCACTTTACTTCATATCGATATTGTAATTAAATCATGAACTAGAGAACCCATTAACATAATAGTCATGAACATAATCAAACTAAATCATGAAATTCATCAAAGAACATTATCTTGAGTTTTTGAAAAGGTTTCTTGGACTCCAAGGGTGGAAGAAACCCTTGGATGAACACTTGACATACCGTAGTTGGTTAATTCTTGAAGGTTGATTGTTGAATCCCTTGGAAATTGAGTCTTGAATTGATATCCCTAGGATTTTGTTCTTGAGGATTTTGTGAATAATGAATAGGATTAACCAAAAGAGGGCTAAATTTCGTGTTATGAGGGCTGAAGGGCATAGGTAAAAGTCTGAAATAACCTTAAGAATAGGTCTTTTAAATGACTGAGAACTGGGTACTGATGCTATTAGCGATGTGGCGCGTCATGGCATCGACGCGATAGTCGACACGTTGCACCATCATCACGTCGAGCCTCAGTACTTTGACCCTGGAAACCTACAATAATATCAACCAATGTGATTGATGGAGCGGTGCGCTAAGATCGCGTTGGTCCACTATTTTGGGATTCCAATCATGGTCTAAACAAGTTTTGAAAAATCCAAAACTTGTCCGGGAACACCTATTGACCTTCCTGGTCATGAATTAGCAAGAATACAGACCATTAATGGGCATTAAAGTCATAAAATAAGACTGCAAACTTTTGAAGGCTAAATTAAACTAAGTCTAGAAACTTAGCTAGAACCTTCTAAGTATGGGACCCCTCCCCCCCATTAACAAACATAAATGGACTGAATTAAGCTTAGGATTTTGCGGGGTCTTACAATAGCTCCCCCTTAGGAACATTCATCCTCAAATAAGACTGACTGAGATGGGGAAAATGATAAGCTAAAGTACATGCTATACATAAATAACTGAAACATGAGTACATGACTGACATTACTGATTTGTTGAGATTTATTCTGAGCATGCATATCTGATGCATGATTCATGACTGGCATGACTGATAAGCTGAATATATTATACTAAACATACATATTTGATGCATGAATAGATGAATGATCTGACAGATGATTGCATGACTGAATATGCAATGGTAATTGATACCAAGTTTATAATGGAAATCTGACCTTGAAACCAGATAAGTTCAACGGAGACTATTTCCTTAAACTAAAAAATACTAATGAGCCTTAAATTAATTACTAGATATGTATGAGCAGAAACATGAGAATGTAACTGAGTCTGGAATGTGATACATGAGCTGAATATCATGATCTGAACTGAGTACCTTGAATACGTGGCTTACGATTGAGATCGGAGTTTGAGGATCAACTCATGAGTACTCCTTACCCCAAACTGGATTCATTTTAAAAAGAGAGAACAACACGTTTATGTCATAAAGGTTTGGGGAATTATACTGTATCTCCCCCTTGGGACACTATGTCCTTTGAAAAATACTGGGCTGACTTTGCTGAGATACTGAGGAAAACTAGGGCGATGCACAAGGCACCTAGGAACTAAATCGTGACTTATTATCTAGGATCTGAAACTAAGACATGATGCATGAACTTGGATGAATACACAACTACCTGGTTAGTCCATCTTAGAATGATAACATTCATGAGACTCCAGATAGTGCGACTGTATGGAAAGATGGAAATCACACCGTTCGAACTTGTTCGCCTGACTGCTAAACTGAACTACTGGATCTGCAGACTAACTCTTGCTGAAAACTTATACTCGACTGGAGAATTTATATGACACTCTTTCTATAGAGTTCTAATGACTATAGACAGAAAGTAAATCTTGGCCTGGTCTGAGCAGTACATTAGAATAGGAGATCGTTATATGGCTAGGATTCTTGTATTAGGAGTCAAGGACTATGAAACATCATCTAAGATAAAGTGACTAAACCTTATGCACTGCAACTGAGACTACTGAAAAGGTTCACATGGTGTTGAGCATGAATGCATAAATATACTAACTGATCTGATTAACTGAATAACAGATAGATGAATGTTGGGCATATAAGACTGAACTTTACTTAGTATGAATAACTAGCATGTGGTTGTAGAGTATTATGTATAGGAGGTAAGGACTGACTGAGTGACATGTGGTAAATGGACATGGATTTGTGAAAACTGTATTACTTGAAATTGCAAGACCAAGCGTATGACATGATTCAGAAACATTCTGTAACTGAGGTACTAAAATACCAATAACTGAATAACTGGTAGCCATATGCTATGGTCGAGTAATCCTAAAAGTGAACTGAGATTATGATCTGACTGGACTATGACTGGAACTGAGATTGTAGCTAAGATGGAAATTGAGACTGTAACCATAACTAAGACTGTAACTGGGACTGAATGCTGGTTCTTGGTAACTGAGGGTCAGACTGGTACTGAAGTACTAAATTTTGATGACTAAATAACAGATAAATGAAGGCCATGGTTCTGTAGGACTATCTTCTTCCTTTACTGAATACTGATTGATGAATGACACTATAACTAAAGGCTGAGGGATGGAACATCAACACCACAAATTCACCGAGGGGTCTAAACTATGGATATACGTGGCATAATCTGAGTTTGACTAAACACTAGGAGTGAAGTCATAAATTGTATGGGCTAAGCATACTGTAAAGCATGACATGAGTGCATGAGTCATGAGTTGCACGAATTGGGTTTGGAATTTCTAAATTGTGGAGCTTGATCCGCAACATTGGATGAACTTGGGATCCTCATACAAAGAACTTAAAACACACACTATTCTATGAAAAAAACATGGATATAAGTTGTATTCCTTGGATTGAAACGTAAAGCATGCATAAGTATCGGGAGGGTTGAAGTACAAAATTTTACACTGAGGTAGGAATTGGTCAGGAATCATCTTCCCTTATTGATTTTATACACATACTGGCATTACTACTAGAATTTGAAGGACTGACTTTATGATATATCATAACCAGACAGTTACTGAATACCTGTTGGGCTGTGTTAGACTAACTCACTAGGGTAGAGACTGGAAAAAGTTCATGTTAATATTTGGTCTGACCTTAAAGTTGACTGCTATGAAAGGAGTTACAAATAAAAGAAACTCCTGAATCTGAAGAAACATGAACATGTAAATAAGGGATCTTTAGCATACCATTGGCTACACCAGGGGGACTTTCCTGATCCTGGTTAAGAAACTCCTGTGGACCCTCTTCAGACTTAGAATCAGAGAATAGGGAAGGATTCATTCAGGTGAAGTCTCAAATCTGGAATAACAACTGGCTGTTCATTCTGAGTTGTGACTGAATTTGCTAGAGTAGTGAATGCAGTCCTGAATTCTACATGGGAAACATGTTCATCTAGGGGATCTGCTTGAACGGTCTGAGGTGCTGACTGATTATTGATTCTTCTTTCGCTAGCCCCTTTGGAAGGCATATTCTGTAAGTGAGAGGAAGAAGCGTATTAGATTGAGAAAATAATTGGAGATTATGCTCACTGGCACTACATGAATACTGAAAGAAGGAATATTGTTCCTAAAACATCTCATAGATCCTGCACATAAGTGTGGTGCACAACACACCCATGCATAAGACTTAACTACATATGACTTTTCAGACTTCCTAGGACACTGTTGAACCTTAGCATCTGATACCAAGTTTATAATGCCCCAAATCTGGTACCTAGAAAGTTACACGGTGCTCATGACCCCGAAGGACCACAAGCTAACCCATGACTGATATCTGTAGCTGAGCACTGAATAATATACTATAAATATATGGAATATAAGTTGTAAGGCCATGAGGTTCAAAACTAAACTAATACTGAATATAAAACAATTTCTATAATAGGGTATAACAATACCCAAAACTGAAATAAACTATCTGAAACATGTTGTAATCTGAAAGCCACTAAACTGTCTAAAATCTGAAGAGTTGATGGGACATATCCCCAACTAACTTTGAACTACTGAAATAATAAAGAAATAAAATAATCATGCTATCCTCAAATGATGAAGACTCACTGCTAGTCTAGCTGCTAAATGTCTGATCTTCTAAGGATGCTCGGGAGCTCTTGCTTTTAAACCTATGGTATAAAACACCATAGCACAAATGCGTAATTATGATTGAATGTACTGGTATGCAAGTGAGGTAAGTTGAATGCAAAGGGTTCATATGCATGAACAATACTAACTGACTGTCTACATGAATGTAGGAATACATGTATGAATACATAACTATAATTGAGGTCGTGACAATACTGAATAATGATGTACTGACATCTGAGTTTACTGATACTAGGATACTAAATAGTTGATTCAATTGACAACATGGATTTACTGAGTTCATGGATAACCGATATTTGAGGTTACTGGTACTATATTACTGATAACAGATAACTGAGTATACTAATACTGAAAACCTATCTAAGTTCTTTACTGAATTGGGTGACTGTATCTGACAGCCCTGAATCTGAAGAACTATCTGAGTTCTAGACTAAACTGGATGACTGTAACTGATAGTCCTGATTCTGATAGAACTAGCTGAGTTCTGTACTAAGCTGAGCGACTATAACTGATAGTCTTGATATTTGTAGAACTGAATTGAGTTCTATTACTGAGACTGAATCTAAAATTGAGACTGTGGGAGGTAATCATCTAATCGACATGCCCCAAATCTAAAATGGTGGAGTCCAACCTGTAATCCCAGTTAAAAGGATGTCAGTATCGAGCCACGAGTGAATAAACCCTCTCTTATAATGATCTCTTCCATCAACCCCTCCTGTAAGGAAAACTCAAATGAGATATATAGTCCCTACACTCGTAGGGGTATATCTCAACCTATATTGGCTACGTAGTTCTGGAATGTAGGGATTGCTACTAAGGATCACACCCTCTACTAGCTGACAGTATGTGTCCTCATCCCTGGGTTCACTCGGTGATGAATCCTACTTCCAACCGAATAGACAAATAACTGATTTCCAAGTTCATACTAGGCTGGACTGATATATTACTGATTTTTCAAATTAACTAGATTGAACTAAGTTCACTGGATTTCCGTTGACTGTTAAAATACTACTGAATTTTGTTAACTAACAGAATGCTACTGAGTTGTGCTAGCTGACTGAGTTTACTAAGGTCTGAATTGAATACTACTGAGACATGATGAATGACTGAGATCACTGAGATTCCTGAGATTGTTTAGATTACTGAATGAGTCTGGACTGATACTGAATTTACTAAATTTTTCTAAGTCACATGACTGACTGAGTTCTACTGATCATGGCTTGACTGAGTATCGTGAAAACTGACACTGGATCTAGGCACACAACTAAATTGTCGGGTACAAGTACCCTCAGGACTCTATAGCATAATAAGTAAATCATGGCATAAGCTTAAAAGCTCAACAGTGGCTACATGTTTATCAGTCATTCATTTAGACATTTCAATAACCACTTGAGATGCATTACTTATACATAAATGGGGAATACGTATTAGCATACTATAACATGGCATTATTTCATTCTCATAAACAATTTGTCAAAAACTTGCATGATAAAGCTTGCACATAACGAGCATGGCATGATTTTTTTCACTTATTAACTCACATGAGAAATTCATCAAATACTTGGCAAGCATAACATATGCACATAAACCTATACAACAAATAGGCATCATAATTCATATTCCCATTGAAAAATTTCAAGGGTTTAACATGGTTTCACATGATACTACACATATATCACTTTACTTCACATAGATATTGTAATTAAATCATGAACTAGAGAACCCATTGACATAATAGTCATGAACACAATCAAACTAAATTATTAAATTCATCAAAAAACATTATCTTGAGTTTTTGAAAAGGTTTCTTGGACTCCAAGGGTGGAAAAAACCCTTGGATGAACACTTGACATACCTTATTGGTGAATTCTTGAAGGTTGATGGTTGAATCCTTGGAAATTGAGTCTTGAATTGGAAGCCCTAGGGTTTTGTTCTTGAGGATTTTGTGAATAATGAATATAATTAGCCAAAAGAGGGCTAAAATTCGTGTTTTGAGGGCTGAAGGGCGTGGGAAAAAGACAAAAATAACCCTGAGGATGTGGTTTTTAAATGACTGGGAACTGGGCACCAATGCTATTAGAAATGCAGCGCGTCATGGCATCGACACGATAGTCGACGCATCACGCTATCATCACGTCGAGCCTTTGTACTTTGACCCTGGCAACCTGCAACAATATCAACCAACGTGATTGACGATGCGGTGCGCCAAGATCGTGTTGGTCCACTATTTTGGGATTCCTAACATGGTCTAAAAAAGTTCTAAAAAATCCAAAACTTGTCCGGGAATACCTATTGACCTTCTTGGTTATGAATTAGAAAGAATACATACCATTAATGGGAATTAAAGTCACAAAATGAGACTGCAAACTTTTGCAAGCTAAAATAAACTACGTCTAGAAACATAGCTAGAAACTTCTAAGTATGGGACCCCCCATTCCCCTTAACAAGCATAAAGGGAATGAATTAAGCTTAGAATTTTGCGGGGTCTTACAATACCATTCAAATTCTCTTGTCTTGCTTGAAGAATTTGGTTAGGTGAAATTCCTATAAGAGATCTTATGCATTGTTGGAACCCTAACATATCGCAGGATTGCAAGTGTTATTCTATACTATAAATAGAGACCATTCAACATTTTTTTAAAGGTAAATTAGCTAACGCGATTTGGCATCACTATTTTAGTTCAACTGGTGTTGTAGGATCTACGCTTAATTTGAAGAAAACTATAAGAAGCTGATGGTCAATTGAAGGAAACTATGGAATAAAGGTGGTTTTCTAGAATATACCTATTATTATTTTCTGGTTTTTATGGAAAAGAAAAAATTATATCTACTTGGTGGATCATTTCCAGAAGGAATGGTTATTTGGGGGATTAATGATTTAATTCTTAAGCTGATGAAAGCTATATTCAAGGTGAATAAGGAAGAAATAATTGTCCCCAAATCATTGCCGAATTAAAAGGGTACAATGATCATAATTGTGAGATGGGTCCCTCTTTCTCTTAATTAGTTAAAATGTAATACTAATGGAGTATCTAGAGGTAATCTTGGTCCTAGCTCTGTAGTCCTTTGTATCAAAATCACTTAGGAAATATGGTTGTGGTTAAAGGATTTGAAATTCTTGATACCTAATTTGATTGTTGAAGTTGGAGCTATTAGAGAAAGTTTGGTTTATTACAAAGAGCATATGATTTTGCATGTCATTATTGAGTTTGATTCTTTAGTCATGGTGTAGATTTTAGAAGGGGATGGGATATTCCTTAGAGTGTGACTTCATAAGTTAATGTTGTTGACATGTAGAGGAGTTCTTTATCAATAAAAGTCCAACATTTCTTTAGGGAAGGAAATATTCTTGCTGATTATTTTGTAAACCTTGTTTTTGTTTTTGTAGGTGATTATAAAATTATTCATTTTCAATACATTCCAGGTGATGGAAAGAGGATACACAATTTAGAAAAATGAGGCACTCCTATTTGAAGGAGAATTTTAAGATATTAACAATAAATGTTCACTAAATAATGAAAAAAATGCTTAGGGCATGTTACCATCAAATCCATAGAAGGCTGATATTAGTTATCATCTATTATTTACTAATGTTTTAAGTAATTTCAAGATATTTGAGTATTTAAAATTGGTGAGAGATTAGGGGTTTCCTTCCAATACCAAATCAAGACATTATCTCAGAAAAAGGTATATAAATTAGGTACATGTAACAGGAAATAAGTTCAATCGTCATATAAGTTCTAAATTGTATTTTTCTCCTAAATCTAGATCTTTGAGGGTGGTAATAATATGTTTTGAGATTCAACCCATCAAGATCTATAAAGGGGGACAAAATTATGATTATTAAAAAAGTACATTGTTTACATATCTTTGTGGAAAAAGGAATTCAAAGATCTTGCAAATATAAAAGTGCTATCAGAACTCATTGAACTCAGGTGATAGCGAGACACTGAAAAAAGGAACATGATCTTTCATATACATGATACTAAACTAAATTAAAACATGATTATATTAGGAAATGTGAATTCATTGGAATAAAGAAGAGTACTAGCAATACTTGTCTTCTTAATTAGGTACCCAGTTGTCGTTTAAAGATTACGGTTACTGCTTTTGATCTAGCATCTCTTTTGATAATATCAATACAACCATTGTTAGATCAGAGTAGTCACAATCGAAGACGAGGAACTCGACTGCCATGGAATATTGAAGAGTTTTGAATTTGAGATCTTTTGCATACTTCCTCTCTTTTATCGATTGAGATTTCATCTATTCTTTGTTGTTGTTTTTTCTTTTTAAGATTTTGCTATTATTTTGGCTCAGATGTTGCCCTTTAGTGTACATAGTTTGTTTGGTATAAACAAATGGTCTAATCCGACCAATAACTTTAAAAAATGTAAACCAAAAGACTTCATATATTTAAATGAGCTAAAAAAATGAAATTGCAATGGAGATTTTTTAGCAAAAGACCTGTAACGCCGCAAAAATGGCCCCGAGACGTCACACGACGCTTAGGACCACAAGTGATCTCATGGTATCCCTTCTACTTGAATAACTCATAAGAAACTAAATAAAATACATAAATCAAATCTAAATGAGCGAAAGATAACTCTTTTCTGAATCTGATCAATACAGAACTAGATTAAAATATTTACAACTCTGCTTTTACAAAATAATACTGGAATCAAATACATTAACTCTACTGACTGTCTATGAAGCCTCTACTAGTATTGACTATAGGTAGATGGGACATGACCCCCAACTATCCCAAATTAATACAGCTGAATAAAGAAATATACAATACTACTCAAACTACATAACTGACTCGAGCCCTTGAATCAAGAGGACCCATCACCTGCTGACTGGAAACTGCAAACTTTTTGAATATGGTATGCGTGCTACAACTGAACTGATACCTATATTATGAGACAATGTAGCATATAGACATATATATGGTTCAATACTTTGAGGATGTACTGAGTATATGGAGGTGAATGCATAAGTAAAACATTATCTCATCATCACAATTTGTTAAACAATGCATGCTAAATGAAAATGACTCACCTAAGCTGGAATATCTGAAAACTGAAATCAGTAATAATAAGAAGCAAATCATACTTTATAAATCTAGTGAGTCATAACATTTAGTTCTAAAAGTTGTACTTGTATTCTCCCTTTAAATCATACTGTCTAGGTGAAAAAAGGACTCACTCTTAATTCTGAAATCTAAAAGCTGAAATATGTAACTCTTATCTTTCTGTAAAGCATAATCTAAATAAAATTATGATCCTTTACACTTAGTTTTCTGAAAATCTTTACTATTAAACTGTACGAAAAAATCTTTATCTTAAGGGTTTAGAAATCTAAAAACTTATTCTGCATGGGAAAAATACTTTATCAGAAGGGAGGTTCTTCTAACTGACATAAACCATATGAGCATTCATGGAGGCCAACGTTCTTGACCCCCTAAAGAGGAATCCTCACATTGGGGATAGGATTCATACTCTTTCCAGGGAGTATAACCTATCTAAGTGATCACATATCTTTCATCCACATAGAAGTGGGAACAATATGAATCCTATGTTGGCACATAGTTCTGGGGTATGAAACCGTAGTAACGTACCCATCTCGGTGCTAAATACTACTCCCATTAAATCTGTATGCTCATTCTGAGGGAAATCCACTTTTAAAATAGTATAATGGTTTATAATGAAAACCAACTGTATATCTATAAAGCTAAATCTGTAAAATGGATTTCATATCTAGTCTAACACCAAAAAGGTCAAATCTTTATCTATAATCTGAGAGGAATCTAGTCATAGGGTGCTTATAACTCAACAAATCTCAAAATAGCAATCTTTGATTAGGGCTTAGTGACCCATGTATTAAACCCACGTCAAAGCATCAAAATCTTCATGATTGATAATGTAAAATATTGATAAATCAACTCAAAATCTGGAAATTTCTGCAATTTGCATGAAAATATGAACATAATCATGTAATTCAACTTCTAAATCACTAAAAATTTGATAAGTTTGTAAATAACAATAATGGGCATAAACCCTAACTTGAATTTCATGGGAAATCATATAAAATTCAGTAAAAATTGGAATTTGAAACAAGTTTTGGGCACAAGGATGAAAGGATTGTCCTTTTTCATAACCCCACATACCTTGATTGATAACTAAATGGATAAACTTGAATTTGAATTCCTATTTGAATTCTTGAAGATGGATTCTTGATTGTCTTGATTTGGGAATCCTCAATTTAGAGCTTTCTTGAAGAATCAATGGTGGAATTTGGGGGATTCTTAAAGTTGAATATTGAAACCTAGGATTTTTTTTTAGAATGACTTGATGAATAATGAGTATATTGTGCTCAATAATACACTTAATCATTTGTTTTCACGATTTGGGGATGTGGGAAAAGACTAAAATGCCCTTGGAATTTAAAATTTGTAACTGGGTTGCCGATTGAGGCCTTACCATGATGCGATGAGTGGGTCATCGCGATACCCACCACGACGCGGTCGAATTGGGTGACTCACTAAATTGTGATAATTGTTTTTTTGGGATTCACCATGACGCGGTGAAATTGTGATGACCCTCTGGAAATTAACAAATATTGAATTGGACTCTACCGCGACGCGATGAGGTTTCTATCGCTATTCTACCGTGATGCGGTGGAATCGTGGTGGCTTGCTGGAATTAAGATCCAAACTCTATCAACACTAGAAACGCCATAGCTTCTCAACCGAGTGTCGGATTTGGGCGAATTTGATATCGATGGAAAGCTCATTCAATTTCCCACACAATAGAAAGTTTAAATCTGGAAAATACCACATAAAATAAAAGGTATTCATCTTTGACATTCTAGGAACGGTATTAAGCTAGGAAAAGTGTGGGGTGTTACAAGACCCAGTCAAGCTAGATTATATAAAAAGAGCATATGTACATAAATGAATTAAGCTTTTTTCCAAATTTCCAAGACCAATTCAATGTGTATGAAAAAAACAATGAAACAAAATCTGACAAGAAAATCTAAAAAAAATTAAAAGCAAAATAAAAAGTAAAAGGACAATTCTAGAAAGCTTGATGGTCTTCGTCCTCCTCACCGATGGTCATGATTTGTTGGAGAAGAGGATTTTTCCTCCTTGCATGGGAAATTTTTACTTTTAGCAAAAGACCCAGCTAAGCCAGATTTTTTTAAAGATAAAAACATATAAACACACAAATATATTGAGCTTTTGCAAAGATTTTCAAGACCAATCCAAGAAGTTTGAAAAAGAAACCAAATAAAGCTGGTAAAATTAAAATCTAGGAAAAGTAAATGCACAAATTAGAAAAGGAAATGGAAGGTGAAAAGGTCAATTTTGGAAAGCTCGATTGTCTTTGTCCTCCTCACTGACAATTACACTTTGTAAGAGAATAAGATCCTTCGTCCCTGCATGGTGTTCTTAGAGAAGTCCTCTATAGTAGATTATCCATTAAAAGGGGTAAAAACTCCCACTTATCACTTTTGTTCTCCTTTTTTATTAACAGATATAACCATCTATTATTTTATATGTAGTTTATTAAGATGAGTTAATGGGGTGATTTTAATATTAGTTGGCTCAAGTTCCCCTTAGAGGCTTCAGAATAAATACGCAAGTGAAAAAATTCTTATCCATCTCGGGAACTCCATTTGGTATGTTTTATGATTTTTTGGGGCTTATCAACAAAACCTAGGAAGAACAGGCTATGCAATTAATTAGATCTGATATTTTTCTTAACATGTTACTTTCAATAGGTTAAAACTTCAAAAATATCAGTGCAAGTATTAGAGAGAAACATATTAGAAAGATATAATATCTTATAAAGATGTTGTTGAATCTGTTGTTGTTGAGCTTGTATCACAATCCAACTAACCATATCGTGAGGGAACCTATTTCAATCCACCTAGATAGGAGATTTCCATCCATTTCAAAATACATGCCGAAATTAAAAGCAATTCCATTAAGAATTTCAAAATCTGATAAATGCTACAATCTTTTACACTAAAACTATATATGAAAACATGGTCTCCGAGGACCTAGTCTAGATAATATTACAAGATCTTCTAATATAGTAAAAGACAAAATAAAATACACAACTTCACCATAAAAATAAATTGAGTAGAAGATGCTAGAGATCACTATCCACGTGACTTGAGAAATATCAACTGATTCTATAACCAGACTATACCCAAAAAAGAGTATAGAAAGAGTAGTATCAGTATAACCATACCTAATAGTAAGCATCATTAGATGACAAGGGTTAACTCACATAAACATAATATAGAAATCACAAGAAAAGCATGTCAACTTATATAACAATTTAATCCACATCATTTTCATCCACTTATGTTATCTAAGAAGTATTTCCATTCTTATTCTACTTAGTTGTATCCAATTCATTATTAGTAGGCAATCTATACCGGTGACATTCCCCTTATACCATTCACACTTAATCTTACTAAGCATACATTACTCTTTACATCAAATGTTATCTATCATAACTCCTAACCCAAATAGTTATTATAAGCCAATCTATTTGACTTACTCCTCAATTAACCTCAATAGTATTTGAGAATAAATAACCATAACCTTGTAAACAAGTACAACCATGAACACTTAACTATTACTTCAATTATGTTATCACTTAGTCTTTTACAACAACACCAAGGAATTTAGTCAAGCGTAAATCCATATAGACAATATACCAAGTCAAGATCATGACTACCAATAATAGACCCAGTCAATAAACCATGACAAACCACAATAAGCCAAGTCAACAAAATCATGATTCAGAATAATAACTCACTCCTTGTATCAAATACACTAGAAAGTAGACAATAATGAAACATAAGAAAATTTTTATATCCTTAGCCCAGAACACTTAAGGATCTGATATGATAAAAGAAAATAACCATAGAATAACAATAATTACAAAATCTAATCTGCTTAAGAAACTGTCACACTCACCAATACCTTATACACACATACTAAGGGTCATATGGTCAGCCACTATCCATGACCTGCAGGGGTCGATCTTTTGTCTATGTATCAAAAATCCCATATATCTAGTGCCTGCCAATCTTTTTCAACCAATCCCATAAAAACATCTAATACCAGTACATCTTACAATAATAAGCTCATAAAGATGTTCAAATACCAATACATACTATGATAATAAGTATAAATTCCATGAATATGTCCAAATATCGATACATCTCGTAATAACAATTGATATCACAATAATTACAATCACAATGAGAATAAACAATCATACTTGTATAGTCAACAAGCCTATAATATAACCTTATTATAAGTGATTAAGACTTATATCATTCAACAATTTCCTTTCATGAACATGCGTTGCAACAAGTAGAAAAACACTCCAAACAATTATTCAAATTCAAGATAGTCATTTCATCTAAACAACAATTATTCTTTAACACAAAAAATTACATGTATGCCAAGGCCAGCCAATAATTTATAATTTAGGCCTTATCAATTCATATTCATAAATTATAGCATGCCCAAGACCAATTCGCAAGTTATTCAAGCAAGAATTGTTAATTTATATTCATCAAATTCAACTATTCATTTTAGAAGTGCACACTCAACCAAATGGAGTCTAAACTCTAGTTCAACAGTCATAAATTAATTTACTAATCCAATTCTCCTTTATTTTTATCGGGACTATAAAACTCTACTATTATCTAGTAATCCTTAAATTTAATTCATTACTAGGTCCAAGACACTATTCCATTATCCAACCATTCAACTCACAATTCTAACTTTAGTCACAAACCATTACATATCATACCTTCTAACCCTTGGTCTCTCTTAAGTTATGTCACTGTTATACCATAATCAGTTTCCATCTCTAACTTTAAGCAATATTATCCTTATTCAAAACATACATAATTGTAAGTTCATCCCTTTTATGGTATTTAGACTGAATCACTATAGTATAAGATTACACAATCTGCTTATCACCATCTATATTTACATAATTCATATTACAATACATCATAGAGTCATATAAATGCAAACACCCATAAAGGGTTTCTATATTATCATATCAACACACAATTAGGTATTTATTAGATTAATTGCATATTTTATCCATCCAAAATTTATGTCCATAGTCCTAAGTGATCTTAGGTGTATTTATGCACCTAAATGTCACTATCTCTACATATTTAGCCTAGTTTTGAGAACTTCTTGTATGCATGGTACTTCTTGTATGAATAATGAAGTGTTAAAAGGTGTAATTTAGTATATATGTGTTTAAGTACATGGTTAGAGTGATTAAGGTGCAATCAAAACTAGTATAGAATCAAATTAGTCACATAGTGTTTACACGAGAAAACTAGTGTTACTAGCTTGAGTTATTTGTTGTTCTAGTGTAACTTGATGGACTCTATTGTGTTGTGTGAACTAATTAATGTTGTTTTATATTATAGGAGACAATGTAATATGTTAAGAGCAATTAAAGGGATAAAAAATTCAGCCACAAAGTGCGGAACTTGAAGGCAAACAAAAGAAGTTAACTACTATAAAAAGTGGCATTTGGAGCACTAGGGTGTGCCATGCCCTAATGGATATGAGATAAGGGAGTGCCTGATAATGCTTAACTTATACGTATATTTAAGTGTAAGACGGTCATTTTCAATATATTTACCCAACTTAGACTCAGTGTCGAATCCACGAGGAACAATTTGAGTGACGATCGAGTAAATTCAAAATAAATTGCTAAGTTCAAACCTATGGTACAAGATGGTTTTGGGGTTTTCAATGTTTTATAATGTGAAAGTAACTCTTGGGATTCTAAGGGACTAATGCGAGACTAAGAATAATTAGAGTGTAATTAATGAGGCACGTATCTTGGAATTATGTTATCCTAAGGGAAAGTTATGAAAGGGAACGTGATGATTCAGTAAAAATTCTAATCGTTGATGATGTGGTAGGATAGGTTTAAATTCCTTGACGCTAGTTCTTCAGCAAAACCTCAAAGATGCCACTCATTGACCCTTTTAAGTAACTAACGAGTGTGTCAATTTAAAACCACCCAATACCTCAATTGGGTATCCCTATTTCTAGGATGATACCCATGGTATAGTCAACCTGATAATCACCTTTATGTCTAAGATTGTGAGAATTAGAAAACTATGCCCATAAATTGTCTATTATTTACTTGGTTCCCACATCCCTCTTTTAAGGATGATTAGGGTTCCAAAAGTTCACCCAAACCCCTTTTTCAATGATGGTTTAGGCTTTCAAGAGCTTGGGATTTGTACCCATCAAACCAATTTGGGTATTTTGGACTTTCACCCACAAACCCCAACCAATTAAACCAAACAATAGTAGAACCCATCATCAACCAACTAGATTCTACACAAATACATCACAACCCACACATAAAGGCACCCTAATCAAGCATAATCCCAAGAGGAAGAACTAGCTACTCATAATGATAATAAGCAAAAATAAACCAAAATCTCCATTATATTGATTCATAAAAAATAAAGAGAATGCAAACCACACTTTAAGTCTCAATGAATCCTCAATGGGATTTGCAAATTCTCCACTTAAAAGTCACTTCTAATATCTTCTTAGCTCAAGGTTAGTACAAATTTAGCTCCAAGAAATTACAAAAACCCTAAACTAAGGATGGGAGGTAGAGTTCTTAGAATGATTATTCTCTCTTATTGAACAAGGGTTTTGAGATTTTAAATGGGAATTTGGGGTCAGCTAGGTACTCGTACAACTTTTCCCCTGGCTGAAAATCCCACTATCCCACTATTGCATGTGGATCTGCCTCGATCGCAACTTCGTGATTGCTGAATTCTTCAAGTGATCGTAGCATTCATACTTATTGATTTACCATGATCGCGGTGGTCACTCTGCGATCGTGGTACCTAAGCCCCAGTCTGTATACGTTTTCCAGTTTTTGCACTTCTCTTTCTGCTTTGATCCCTTTTTAGCTTATTTTGCTTCTTTTCATCTCAACAACTATGTATCTGCAGAATATGGAAATTAGTGCATTTACATCACAAAGTAGTCTCATCCAAGGGCTCAAACTAGAGTTTTTTGTTCTTTAACTTTGCTTTCATGTAGTTTTACTTTATGAACTCATTTATGGTGATTCTTTTGAAAGACTATGAGGGGATAAAACCCCTTATTCTATGGTTGAGGTTACAAACATGATTGTATAATAATGGTTTATATTTGGTTTATTTGTTTATCAAGTACATGATTATTCTTATGTTCTTTTTTACTATTCTAAAGCATCATGAGCTTTAGGATAAATCTAAGTCCCAAAATGAATTGACCATAGGAGTTGAGGAATGGAATAAAGTATGTAAGGAGTGTGGATCATGTCTTTAATCATTAGAATCTAATTGTTAAAGGCTGGATTGTTTTTAGTATAGTGATATACCCAAATACTCTACTTGGTTAATGAAATAAAAAGATAGTTTAATGCATCCGATTTAAGGACTCAATCCCTAATCAATGATGTAGTTGTAAGAATAATTTGGGTAGATGACTGAGAGGATGACACATTACCAAGTTATAATATCAACACCATAAATCAACAATCGCGATAAACACCAACACCAGCTAGAAACCATAGTTATAAGTGAATGTGTAGTAATGTCTTAACCCTGGAAATCTACATATATTGTTTACAATCCAAATTTCATACCGTTGTTACTTTTTTATATTTAGTTTATAATTACCAAAGTTAGTGTATTAATTGGTTACACTCTCACTTATTTATTCTAATTAGTAACTCTTAAAGTGGATATTTTTAAATCACCAAGTCCCTGCGGGATTGATATTCAGCTCGAAATTGCCACTTTATTACTTGCATGATCACGTATGCTTGCGTGTGTACTAAGGAGCAAAAGGTTATTTTGGGCATTGCCGGGGACTTGAAAATTGGCAAATATCATATTTTTAGTTTTTCTACGTTGTTTAATAATTGCTAACATCGTGAACCTTACTTTTAAACTTGCAGGTATAGGACTAAATCTAAAGTAAGCTGGCAAGGAAAAGGGATTTGGTAGATCCATATCCTGAACCTGAGTAATGCTTACATCAACTAAGAAGAAAAGCAGTACTTCTCTATCGAATTTCACAAATTCAACAGGATGAAGCTATTCCTACAGCTATGGCTGAAGAACAACTAACTAGCAAATGGTATGAAAAGTGGCAACCCCATTTGCAATGAATATTACCTCAGCCATCCATAGATCAAAATATGGAAGTAGATTGAAGCTCAAACAGAATATGGTGTAGCTATTGCATAGTAGTGGGTAGTTCACAAGCCTGTGACATGAAGACCCACAGGTTCATCTATAGAACTTTAGGGAGATTAGTGATGCCTTTATTTCCACTAAAATATCTACAGATTATGTGTGGTTCACTTTCTTCCCCTTCTCACTACAGGGGGAGAAAAGAAATAGTTGAAGGTAGAACCTTCAAACTCAATCACCACTTAGGATGACTTGGCAAAGAAATTCGTCATTTTATTCTTTTCATCTAGCAAAATAACAAGATTACAGAGTGAGATCATGAGTTTTAAATAGAAGACAAATGAGAACCTATATCATCTATCAGAGAGATTTAAGTCTTTTCTTTAAGATTGTTTATACCACCAATAGACCAAAAAAGTATTAGCTCATATTTTTGTTGAAGCTCTTGACCATACACTGAAAAGTTTGTTAGATTCAACTGTAGGTGGTCAAGCATTAGAGAAAATATTTGATAAGCTATACAACCTCTTAAACTGAATTACATAAGATAAAACAGAATGGCAGGGTGATATGTTAAAAAGTTTGGTGAAGAAGCCTATAGGAATGATTGAGTTTGATAGTGTCACAACTTTGGCTGCTCATTTAGCCTCCTTATAGAATTAAATGAAGACATAATTCAGTAAGTTGAGTGTGAATCAGTCTCACACCCAAGTAAATACAGTGCAACTAATGAAGTCTTAGTAAGAGATTTATGGAATTATTGGTCACTCTACAAACTCATGTGAGGCAAATCTAGAGTTTGCTAATTTTATGGGCAATGCACATAAAGGAAATTGGAATTATGATAGTGCCTACAACTAGAATTGGTAAAGTCATTCCAATGACTCATAGGGCAATAATCAGGCCAAGACTTAGTAATTTCAACAGCAACAAAACACTCAGTCCAATAATATTAAATAAAATTTTAAAAAGATCTTGGCCAATCAAGAACAAAATGGCTGCAAAAATAAAAAAATATCCAACTTTCTTAGAAGAACTTGGAGACATAGTTGAGGCAATAAACTTAGGCTTAGAACACGAGACATCAAGGGGATTTTCAAAGTGACACAAAGAACCCAAAGCAAGAAATGGAAATTACCTTGATGAGTGGTAGAGACCTTATTAATAGACCTCCAAATAAAAAGTAAGTGGTACAAATAGATTTAGTCCCATAGCAGGCAGATGAGAAGAAAGTGGAAACCAAAGATTCTAATAAGTAGTGGAAGTCTGAGTACCCAAAAACAAAGGGAGCTGAGTGTATACAAGAGAGACCACCACCACTATTCCCTCAAAAGTTCAAAGGCTAAAGAGGATGCATGCTTTAAGAAGTTCTTTTACATATTCAGAGAACTTCAGATTAACCTTTCTTTGCTAGATGTTTTACAGGGTATGCCTAAGTATACTAGGTAGTTGAAGGATTTTGTGACCAATAATACCAAGATAGATAATATTAAGATAGTATTACTCACTGAAAAGTACAATTCAGTTATGATGAGCAAGATGCCAGCAAAACATAATGAGCTAGAGAGTTTTACCCTCCCATACAAATTAGTGAGAGTGAGGTAGTTCATGCTCTGAGTAACTTGAGGTCAAGCATAAATTTGATGCCCCTGTCTATTTTTAACACTCTTGATTTGGAAAAGCCAAGACCATGTTCTGTGGTGCTCCAAATGACGAATAAAATAAGAGCAGTTAAAAAAAGAATCATTGAGGCTAATCTTATTAAGGTTGGTAAGTTCATTATTCCTGTTAAATTTATTATTCTTTATTATGATATAGATGACAGAGTATCAATCATATTGGGATGTCCATTCATGGAAACTAAAGGAGTGCTTATTGATGCGAGAAAAGGCACTCTAACAATGACACTGAATGATGAAGAGGTGGTCTTCAAGGTATATAAAACACTCCATACACCCTTAAACTATAAGGATTGGTGTATGATCACTACCATGTAAGTAAATAAGTATAGGGTAGTGGAAAATAACCTCTTATAACTTCTTCAAAATATATCATAGAGTATCCTAAACCAAAAATTAAGCCTTATGTGTAGAAACATGAGAAGGAGCCTGTAGAGCCAAGTATGGAAAATGATGCAACCCTTGAGAGTAAGCACTTAACAGGTCTTAAAAAAAAGAAAATGGGCTCCGAGTAGGAGGAAGAGGATGAAGGAATACAATTAAAAGTAGTAATGTGTGTAAGTCATGCCGCAATACCAAATCAGGCGTTGCTTGGGAGAAAACACAAGTTAAGGTAGGTATTTTATTTTCTTGTTTTATTTTAGTATAACCTATGTTGTGTATTTTTGTTTTTGTTTTAGTCACAAGTTGACAAAAAGTTTGAGTATCAAAGATCTAAGCTAAGGAGCATGGCAAGGACTGAGTGTGGGGTCTACCAAACCTTATTATTGATTAAGATATTGTTAGCTAGGCCTAGAGGTCGCAAAGAATATTTCCATCCTTGATTTTAATTTATACTTTAGTGATAAAGTGTTATTTTAAGTGTGGGATAGGGAATCTTCTGGTTGCTTAGGGTGAAGTGTTGCTATAGGATTTCTATTTGAGTCATTTTCTAGTTTTTGACTAATTTTGTAAGGAATTACAAAATGATTTTACCTTTGTTTGTTTTTAGTTTTGTGGATGTTAATCTAGTAAGGGTACATTTCACCCAGTCCTTGATTTTTCTTTTTGGTTCATTTCTGAAGTATCATTTTTCATTTTTAGGAGTAAATTTTAAAAAATTGCATTAGGAATAAATGAGATATTCCTGCTAAGTGCTATGTATGATTGCATGATACAAGTGGTTTTTAATGTAAAAAGCATGGTGAATGAGTGAATGACTATTTTTGAGACACATAGGCTAATTTATATGACTGTTGAACAATGTTGGCTTAATTTTAAATTCTTGCTATTGCTTGATTGAGTGTCTATAGTAATCTTTATTTGAGAATGTTCCATGTGTGAGTGAGGATATTTGTTATATTCCGCATTGCCTATTGATGTCTATAACTTGCCTAGTGTGTGTACAAAGTGAAATAAAGAATGTTGGGTTTAGGAGATGATATAGGTATTTCTTTGATAGCCATGTTTCATACCCTCTTTATCTACCCTTATTTCTTGATCGTAGTTAGCCCTGTTGAGGCATTAGCTTGTTCTTTGGTAGCCTCATATGTAGCTTATTCCCCTTCTTGATTGACTATAATTTGATCCAAAGCTCCTAAGTGCTTTAGTTGAAAAATTGAGATATTAAAGAATGCAAAATTGATGGAGAAAAAAAGTGCTAGTGAAGCCCTAAGAAAATAGCTATTGGTGAAAGAATTTATGTGTTGAGGTTGGCAGGAATGTAATAAAAAGAAAAGAAATATTGATTAAATTAAATCATGTGTGGATATAAAATAGTCCCTTAGGAAGTATGAAATAGCTTAAAGAGATTGGTTAAAACCAAAGAGAAGTGGGAAGATAGAAGTGGTAAGAATTGGTTGTTTAGAGAGAACACTAATGAAAATTGTGATGTATTAAAGCACTTAGAGAAGATAGTCACTATTAACAGACAAAATAGTTTTAAGACCCCACAAAATCATAAGCTCAACTCAGTCTTTTAAGCTTGCTAAGGGGTCCCAAACTTAGAAAATTCTAGCTAAGTTTTCAGACTTAGTATTATTTTGGCCTTCATAAGTTGGTAACTCTATTTCACAACTCTTATGACCTTAAAATGTCAATCTTTAGGTTGATTCATGATCAGGAATGTCAGTAGGTGTTCCCGGATAAGTTTTCTAATTTTGGGACCTCATTTGAACCACGTTTAGGAATCCAAAATAGTGAATTGATGCGATCGTGGAACGTTGCATCAGCCATCGCGTTGATTAATATTTTTCCTTGGCTCCTAGTGGTAATTTCCAGTGAATCGATACAGACTCGATATGGTGCCTTGGCTATCGTGTTGATGCCAACGACGCGAAGCATCGTCCTGCGCGTCGACAGTTTGGTTTTTAGTCATTAATAAGCCGCATCCATAGGGTCATTTTGGTCTTTTTCCCCCACCCCAATTCAGCCTTAAAACATGAGATTCAATACTCATTGAGCAAAATATACTTACTTTCTCTCAAATTGCTCAAGAACAAGAACCCTAGGTGATTTAATTTCAAGGGCTCAAGATTTCCACCATTGTTCTTCAGGAATTTAGCAACCAAGGTATGTCAAGTGTTCATCTAAGTGTTCCCTTCCACCTTTGGAGTTCAAGAACCGCTTTTAACTATAAGTTTATGAGTTTGATGAATTTCATGGTTGAATTTGAATGTGTTCATGACTACCATGTTATTGGGGTTTCTAGTTCATGATTTACTACAAGATTCATGTGGAATTGATTTATATATGTGCACTATCATGTGAAACCATGTTGAAACCTTTCAAGTTGTAAATGTGGAATTGAACTATGATGCACACATGTTGTTTTGGTATCATGTGCATAGATTATGTCCTTCAAGAGTTTGATAAATTATTTATGTGAGTTGAATAGTGAAATTATATCATGTTAGCATATATTCAAATTCACGTCATGCAAGTGTCTGCTAAAATGTCCCAAACGAATGTACGGTGACCTAGTACTTAGCTATCATGTTTCAAGATTGTGCTATGTCATATAATTTATGCTATCGAGTCCTGGGGGTATTCAACACCCTACAATTTAGCTGTATACCTAGAGCCATGGTCATTCACAGTAATGTATTAGTCATTTCATGATCGGTAGAGTTTAGTCAGTTAAAAAACTAAGAAAAACTCAATAGTATTCAGAAATCAATCACAGTAACTAGTTTAGACCTCAGTAGTACTCAATCAATTAACAGGATTCAGTAGTATTTCGTCAGTCAACGAAACTCAATAAAATCAGTAACAGTTCAGTCCAGCCTAGTATGAACTAGGATATCAGTTCAGTGTCTATTCAGTTGGGAGAAGGATTCAGCACTGAGTTAACCCAGGGATAGAAGAATTATTGCCAGTAGAAGGTTTGACCCTTAGTTGCAATCCCTGTGTTACAAAACTATGTATCCAGTGTAGGTTGAGATATATTCCTGCCAGACTAGGGTTGATACATCTCATATGAGTTTTCCTGCTAGCGAGGGTTGACGAAAGAGCTTCCTGTCATAGAGGGTTAACTCACAATTATCTTTACCCGTGGAACGGTACTGACACCCTTCTAAGTGGGGTTATAGGTTGGACCCCAATTTATTTAGAAAGGGGCATGTCGGTTAGATGATTACTTCCCACAACCTCAGTTTCAGTTCCAATCTTAGAATATAACTCAGTTTATTTCTACAAATTCAGGACTATCAAATACAGTCCTTCAGTTCATTATGAATCTCAGTATAGTTCCATAGGATCAAGACTATCACCTACAGTTACTCAGTTATTAGGTACACAATATTAGTAAACTTAGATATCAGTAAATTAGTAATTCAGAACTCAGTATCCAGTGTTATCACGATCTCAGATTATAGTTTAAGTATTCATGTATGTACTCCCATTTAGTTATATTCATGTAATTCAATCAGTATTGTTCATATACATAAACCCATGCATTTCAGCCTATCTCACTTTGCATATCAGTATATTTAAAGTACTAACGCATACCTTTCTTTTGTGATATGATGTTTTATATTATAGATTTGTATGCGCGGGCTCTGATCATACTTAGAAGTTTAGATATTCAACTGATAAAGTTAGTGGTGATTCCTCTTAGTTTAAGGACATGATGATTATTTTAGTAGTTCAGAGTTAGTCCATATTTCAGATAGTTTAGAGGTTTTTTCATACTAGAGTATTTTCAGACAAATGTTTTAGTTTTGATATTATTATACTATATTCAGTTTTGATTCAGTATTGAACCTTATGGCAAGTTTTTGACTAATTTTTGTATATTTGCAGTATTACTATTCAGTTATTACAGCAGGGACCAGTCATGGGTTAGCTTGTGGTCCTTCGGTATTATGAGCACCATGTAGCATCAGGGGTACAGACTCAGAGCATTACAAACTTAGTATCAGAGCCTAAGGTTCAACAGAGTCCTAAGAAGTCTGAAAACTGCATCTTGTAGAGTCTTGTGCATGGGTGTGTAGCTTTCCACACTTATGGACAGGAGGCTACAAGATGTTTTAGGAAAGTTTCCCTTCTTTCAGTACTTATATCATATGAGTGGGCATGAGCTCCAGTTAAACTCTCTGTCTAATCCAAGTTTCACTTCTGTTTATAGAATATGCCTCTAAGGATAACTAAGGGAAGAGGAATGGGAGACCAGCCAGAACCCCTTCCCGTCCATCCAGGTCCTCTAGATGAACACGTCTCCAACGCTGAGTTCAGAGTAGCTTTTAACACCCTAGCTCATTCTATGGCAGCCCAGTGAATGCCCAACTACTTTTCTATCCAACCCAATGGCCAATACTGTTGCTGTCAGGATTTAGGATTTCACCCGAATAAATCCTTCATCTTTGACTGGGTCTAAGTCAGATGAGGACCCTCAAGAATTTCTTGATCAGGTGTAGAAAGTTATAGATATTATAGGGGTGACTACTGTTGAGAGCGTTGAGTTGGCCGAATATTAGTTACAAGATATGGCACACTCATGGTTTAAATAGTGGAAATAAAAAAGGTCCACAGATGCTGGGCCCATAGAATGGGAAGAGTTTTTTGTTGCTTTTCATGATAGGTTCTTTCCGCTAGAGTTGAGGGAAGTGAAGGTTTTGGAGTTTATAAATCTAAAGCAGGGAAATATAATGGTACGATAGTATTCTCTTAAGTTTACTCAATTATCCAGATACGCTCTTCATGTGGTAGTATATAGCAGATCTAAGATGAGTAAGTTTGTGTCTAGCATGCCTAATAGTGTGGTCAAAGAGTGTAGTACCGCAATGTTGATTAAGGAGATGGACATATCCAGGCTCATGGTCCATGCTCAGCAAATAGAAGAGTCTAAGAATAAAGAGAAAGAGAAGGAGGACAAAAGAGCGAGAACAGGTAGTTTCAAATTCGCTCAGCCTAAGTCAAAGGGTGTGAATCATTCTCAGTTCTGCCCAAAATCCTCAGTTCCAGCTCCGTCCTCAGCCTATGCTCCTATGATGAAATTCAGAGAAGGCAACAGAGATAGATCGTCAGGACCCAAACCCCAGGATGGTGTTAGCAGTGCTCGAACCAATCCTCTTAGTCAAAAGTGTGGTAGAAGCCACTAGGGTATCTACAGAGCTGGAAGTGATATGTGTTTTGAATATGGAAAGCCAGGCATAGGGTCAGACAGTGTCCTTAGGTGGGTTCTGAGAGTCATTATAACCGTCCCCCAGCTCAGTCCGATTGCCCAAATCAGCAGGGTGTCTAGTGCCACCAGTGGGCAATGCCCAAACATACTCTATGCACTTCAGTCCCGACAGGATTATGAGAGTTCTCTTGATGTGGTCACTGGTATATTACAAGTTTATCATTTACATGTTAATGCTTTGCTAGATCCACGAGCTTCGTTGTCCTTTATTACTCCATATATAGCTGTTGATTTCAGAGTCAGTGTCGAAATTTCTCATTATCTACCCCAGTAGGTAAATCTATCATAGCTCAGTGTGTATACAGGATCTGTCCGATTATGATATCTCAGAAAGTCACTTCAACAGACTTAGTCGAATAAGAGATAACTGATTTTGATGTCATTCTCGACATGGATTAGCTTCATTCCTGTTATGCATCAATCGACTGTAGAAACACAATTGTCCAGTTTCAGTTTTCGAATGAGCCCATCCTAGAATGGAGGGGTAGTACTTCATCACATAGGGGTCAACTTGTTTCTTACCTAAGGGCAAGAAAAATGATATCTAAGGGATATATCTACCATCTCGTTCGAGTCCAAGACTCTAGTTCAAAAACCCCTACTCTTGAATCAGTGTCAATAGCATGTCAATTCCTAGATGTGTTTCTTGAAGATCTTCCCGAAGCTCCTCTCGAAAGGGAAATCAACTTCGGAATAGACCTTATTCAAGATACTCAGCCCATATCTATTCTGACATACAGAATATCCCTAGTAGAACTCAGAGAATTAAAAAGATAGTTAAACGATCTCCTAGAAAAGGGATTTATTAGACCCAATGTGTCCTCATGGGGTGCACCAATTTTATTCATGCATAGGAAAGATGGTTCTATCAGAATGTGTATTAATTACCGTCAGCTAAATAAAGTCATGGTCAAGAACAAGTATCCCCTTCCCAAAATCGATGACTTTTTTTACCAACTTCAGGGTGCCAGTTGCTTCTCCAAGATAGAACTCAAAGTGGGCTATCATCAGCTCAGAGTTAGAGAGTGTGACATCCCCAAAACATTATTCAAAACTCAGTATGGTCACTTCAAATTTTTCGTCATCTCCTTTGGTCTTACCAATGCCCCTACAACCTCCATGGACTTGATGAACCGTGTGTTCAAGCAGTACTTGGACATATTCATCATAGTCTTCATAGATGACATTCTTGTCTACTCCCCCAGTGAGCATGATCATACAGACCATCTCAGAATAGAATTGCAGACTCTCAGAAACCATCAGCTATTCACCAAATTCAGTAAGTGCAAATTTTTACTAATGTCGGTAGCTTTCCTTGGACATATCATTTTCGGTGGTGGCATTAAAGTTGAACCCCAAAAGACCAAAGCAGTGAGAAACTGGACTAGACCCATCTCTCCATCAGATATCAAGAGTTTCTTGGGCTTGTCTGTCTATTATCGATGGTTTGTTAAGGGATTTTGATCTATTGTATGCCCTATGTACATATTGACTCAAAAAAAAGTCAAATTCTAGTGGTCAGATTCTTATGAGAAGAGTTTTTAAAAGTTGAAGACTCGACTCACTACAACTCTAGTTTTGACTCTACCAAATAGTTCAGATGGGTTTGTGGTATAGTGTGATGCCTGTAAAGTCGGTTTGTGGTGTGTTTTGATACAGAGAGGTAAGGTCATAGCCTACACCTCTAGACAACTTAAACCCCATGAAAAAAACTATCCTACTTATGATTTTGAGTTAGCAGCAGTAGTATTTACCTTAAAGATTTGGAGGCACTATTTGTATGGTGTGCACATTGATGTGTTAACAGACCATAATAGCCTGCAGTATGTGTTCTCTTAGAAATAGTTAAACCTCTGTCAGAGAAGGTAGTTGGAGTTATTGAAAGGCTACGATATAAGCATCCTGTATCATCCGGGTAATGCCAATATAGTGGTTAATGCTCTCAGTAAGATGTCTATGTGTAGTGTTTCTTATGTGGAGGATGGTAAGAAGAAGTTAGATCAAGAAGTTCATCATCTTACCCAACTAGGTGTTCTCTTAGTCGATTCAGTAGAAGGTAGTGTATGGTTGCAGAGTAGTTCAGAATCATCCCTGATTTTCGAGAAGAAGGAAAAGCAGGATAGGGATCCCAGTCTAGCTAAGTTAAAGGAATCAGTCAGAGATCATAAGGTAGAGGTTTTCTTCCAAAGGGGAGATGGTGTGTTGTGCTTCCAGGGTCAACTATATCTGCAGGGTGTAGATGACTTAAGACAACGAATTCTTGCAGAAACACATGGTGCGTGCTACTCTATTCATCCAGGGGCCACTAAGATGTATCTTGATTTATGGGAGATCTATTAGAGGATTGGGATAAGGAGAGATATTGCAGAGTTTGTGGATAAGTGCTCAATATGTGATCAAGTTAAGATCGAGCATCAAAAACCAGGTAGGTCCATGCGGGAGTTCAGTATTCCCGCCTGGAAATGGGAAGAAGTGAACATAGACTTTATGATGGGTTTGCCTTGTACTCGTCGCAAGCAAGATTTAGTTTGGGTCATTATAGAAAAGATGACCAAATCAGCTCATTTCCTACCAGTACATACCTCTTATTCAACCGAGTATTATGCTAAACTCTATATTAGGGAGTTGGTCAGATTGTACGGTGTTCCATTGTCCATTATCTCAGATAGAGGTACCCAGCTCACCTCTCATTTCTGGAACGCATTTCAAAAGGATCTTAGTACCTGAGTTCACCTCAGTACAACCTTTCATCCTTAGACATAATGTAAAGTAGAAAGGACCATACAGAATTAAGAAGATATGTTGTGAGCATATGCGATAGACTGTAAAGGTAGTCGGGATGACCATTTACCTTTGATCGAATTTGCATATAACAACAACTATCATTCCATCATTCAGATGGCTCTGTTTAAGTCACTTTATGAGAGGAGGTATAGATCTCCCATTGGTTGGTTTAAAGTGGGTAAGGCCATAGTGGTAGGGCCTAACTTGGTATTTCAGACCTTAGAGAAAGTTTAGTTGATCAGGAAAAAGCTTAAGACAGCTCAGAGCTAACAAAAATCATATGTAGATGTATGCAGAAAGGACCTCAAGTTCGAGATTGATGATTTTGTGTATTTGAAAATATCTCCTATGAAAGGAGTGAAGAGGTTTGGCAAGAAAGGGAAACCCAGTCCCCGATATATCGGTCCTTACCGAATTCTCAGTCGTTTCGGAAAGGTAGCTTATGAGCTTGGGTTGCCTTCAAACTTAGCTTTAGTCAATCCATTGTTCCATATCTCCTTTCTTAAGAAATACATAGGTGACCTAGCAGCTGTAGTCCCTATAGAGGGTATAGATATTCAGAACAACCTCTCTTATGAAGAGACTCCCATCGAAATCCTTGATTATCTGATTCACAGACTGAGAAACAAAGAAGTCCCTCTACTAAAAGTACTTTGGAAGAATCTGTCCATTGAGAGAAATACTTGGGAAGAAAAAATAGACATGCAGACCAAGTATACTCACCTTTTATCCACAAACTCAGACTCAGTCCAAGGTAATAGTTTTCCTTTGAATTTACTCAGTCTCATGTTCAGATATAGCTACCAACTTGGTATCAATTAACGTTGCATACTCAGTCATGCATTCACGAATAAGTTCAGTAATGTACTCATGCATCAGACATGCATGTCCAGTATATAAGCCCATCTTATTAGTAATCCTAGTTATGCATTCATGAATCATGTTCATCTATGTACTACTGCATCAGATACGCATGTTCAGTATGATAATTCAGTATATCAATAATTTCAGTCATGAAATCATACTTCAGCTGTGCATGTTCAATGTATAAGTCCAGTTATCAGCATTCTCAGTTTAATCAGTCTCATTTGAGGACGAATGTTCCCAAGGGGGAGATATTGTAAGACCCCACAAAATCTTAAGCTCAACTCAGTCTTTTAAGCTTACTAAGGAGTCCCAAACTTAGAAAATTCTTGCTAAGTATTTAGACATAGTATTACTTTGGCCTTTGTAAGTTTGAAACTCTATTCATGATCATAAATGTCAGTAGGTGTTCCTGGATGAGTTTCATATTTTTTGAACCTTGTTTGAACCACGTTTGGGAATCTAAAATAGTGAATAGACGCGATCTCGGTGCGGCGCATATTCCATCACATCGATCAATATTTTTCCTTGGCTCCCAGTAGTAATTTCCAGTGAACCAACGTGGACTCAACGTGGTGTGTTGGATATTGCGTCAATGCAAATGATGCGGTGCGTCTTCCTGCGTATCAACAATTTGGTTTTCAGTCATTAATAAGCTGCGTCTATAGGGGTATTTGGGTCTTTTCCCCACCCCTATTCAACCCTAAAACATGAGATTTAGCCCTTATAGAGCAAAATATACTTACTTTCTCTCAAATTGCTCAAGAACAAGAACCCGAGGTAATTTAATTTCATGGCCAAGGCTCAAGATTTCCACCATTGTTCTTTAAGAATTTTGCAACCAAGGTATGCCAAGTGTTCATCCAAGGGTTCCCTTCCACCCTTGGAGTTCAAGAACCCTTTTTAACTACAAGTTTATGAGTTTGATGAATTTCATGGTTGAATTTGAATGTGTTTATGATTACCATGTTAATGGGGTTTCTTGTTCAATATTTACTACAAGATTCATGTGGAATTGATTGATATGTGTGAACTATCATGTGAAACCATGTTGAAACCCCTGAAGTTGTATATATGGAATTGAACTACGATGCTTACATGTTATTTTAGTGTCATGTGCATAGATTATGTCCTTCAAGTGTTTGATGAATTATTTATGTGAGTTGAATAGTGAAATTATATCTTGTCAGCATATATTCAAGTTCATGTCATGCAAGTGTTTGCTAGAATGTCCCTAATTAATGTACGATGACCTAGTACTTAGCTATCATATTTCAAGATTGTGCCATGTCATATAATTTATGCTATCAAGTCCTGGGGGTATTTAATACCTAGCAATTTAGCTGTTTACCTAGAGCTATGGTCATTCATAGGATAGTATTAGTCATGTCATGATTGATAGAATCCAGTCAGTTACAGAACTTTGGAAAACTCAGTTGTACTAAAAATCAATCACAATATCCAGTTCAGACCTCAGTAGTACTCTGTCAATTAAAAGAATTCAGTAGTATTTCGTAAGTCAGCAAAACTCAGTAAAACCAGCAATAGTTTAGACCATCCTAGTATGAACTAGGAAATCAGTTTAGTGTCTATTTAGTTGAAAGTAGGATTCAACACTGAGATAACCCCAGGGATGGGGGTATTCTTTCCAACAGAGGGTTTGACCCTTAGTAGCAATCCCTGTGCTACTAAACTACGTAGCCAACCTAGGTTGAGATATCTTCCTACCAGACTAGGGTTGATACATCTCATACGAGTTTTCCTGCCAGCGAGGGTTGACAAAAGAGCTTCCTGTCAGAGAGTCTTAATTCACAGTTGTCTTTACCCATGGAACAGTACCGAAACCCTTCCAACTGGGGTTAAAGGTTGGACCCCAATCTATTCAGAAAGAGGCATGCCAGTTAGATGATTACTTCCTACAGTCTCAGTTTCAGTTCCAGTCTCATAATATAACTCAGTTTAGTTCTACAGATTCAGGATTGTCAGATACAGTCAATCAGTTTTGTATGAAGCTCAGTATAGTTGGACAAGATCAAGATTGTTAGCTATAATAACTCAGTTATTATCTACACAACATCAATAAACTCACATATCAGTAAATTAGTAATTCAGAAATCAGTATCCAGTGTTATCACAATCTCAGATTACAATATACGTATTCATGCATGTACTCCCATTCAGTTATATTTATGTCATTCAGTAAGTATTGTTCATGCATATGAACTCATGCATTTTAGCCTATCTCACTTTGCATACCAGTACATTCAAAGTACTGACGCATACCTTTCTTTTGTGCTATGATGTTTTATATCATAGGTTCAAACGCGCGGGCTCCGGATCATACTTAGCAGTTCAGATATTCAGCTAACAGAGTTAGTGGTGAGTCCTCTTAGTTTGAGGACATGATGATTATTTCAGTAGTTCAGAGTTAGTATGGGACTTGTCCTATCAACTTCATATTTCAGACAGTTTAGAGGCTTTTTCAGACTAGAGTATTTTTAGACAGATGTTTTAGTTTTGGTATTGTTATACCGTATTCAATTTTATTTCAGTATTTAACCTTATGGAAAGTTTTCACCTAATTTCCATATATTTACAGTATTACTATTCATTTATTGCAGCAGGGACCAGTCATGGGTTAGCTTGTGGTCCTTCAGGATTATGAGCACCGTGTAGCGTCCGGGGTACAAACTCAGGCCGTTACAATAGTTCCTACCCATCCCTTAAACTATATTACAACCATTTAATTCCTACATGATCTTGAACCTCAATATTCTAATATTAGTAGAGTAATACCCTAAGGGAATGTCTATGGCTCATCTTATGTGACATGTGAATTCTTTGTGAGAGTGAGCCAAATTTGTTTTTTAAAACCCTTCTCGTGATGAATTACTTATCTGTGAGTGACTATGGGTAACTCTCTTATGGTGAGGATGCATGTTTGATGATAGTTAGTGACTTGTATGATATCTTTTATTGAGTAACACACATAAGTTTGCAAACTTGGTAAAGACAATTCTTGAGGTTAGAATTTCTTAAAGTAGTGTTCATGGGCTTTCGAATGTATATGACATGCTTAAGGTGGAACTTGCTATTGATGTTCTCGTTGCAGTGCTAGCTTGGGTGTCTAAATTTTAGCAGTAATGTTGTATTCTTCCTTGGATGGTGCTCAATGTAAAGAGTTGTTTAAATATGAACAAGGCTTTAAGTGTGGGATGATAATTTTTGGATTATTTATGCACCTGATTGTCATTATCTCTACATATTTAGCCTAGTTTTAAGGACTTCTTGTGTGCATAATGAAGTGTTAAAGGGCTTAATTGAGTATCTTTGCTTTAGTACATGGTTAGAGTTTTTAAGGTGCAAGTATAACAAGTTTAGAATCAAACTGTCACATAGCTCTTAGACTAGAAAACTAGTGTTACTAACTTGAGGTATGTGTTATTCTAGCGTATTTTGATGGGCTCTATTGTGTTGTGTGCACTACATATTGCTTGATGTTCTAGGAGACATATAATATGTTAGTATTAATTCCTAGGAGAAAAAAAGTCTAAATAAGGTTGGAAAGGCATCCATAAAGTGTAGAACTTGAAGGCCAATGAAAGGAGTTAACTACTATGAAAAATGGCATTTTGGAGCACTAGGGTGTGCCATGCCCTCATGGATTTGAGATAATAGCGTGCCACACCCTGATGTGCTATGAATTTATAACATTTTAGACTCTTAAAACTATGAGAATATGCATGTACTTAAGGCTATTTTATTAGATTTGATGTGTTTTGGGGAGTGTTTTATAGGAAATTAGGTTTGGGTTGCTAAATTCAAGAAAAATATGAAAAGTGGAGTTTGTGGCTACTTACTTGATCATTTTCAAGCATTTTTGGCACTTACTAGATGTAGTTTTTGGGTTAAAAGAGTGGGAAAGGACAAAAAAAACCTTAGGAATCATTTGGAAAACATCTGGAAGTCGACCCAGTGACTTAGGTCATGACTTGTAAGGCCTGGCTACGAGTCGTGTCTTGAGTCGTACTCAAAAACCCATTTTCAGCCTTTACTACCAAGATTATGACTCTTTCCTAACAACCCGTAAATAGACATTACGAGTCATAGAATGGGAAACTTTAATAGTGCTTCAGTATTTTGGCCATAACTTTTCACCCTGATATTGGATTATGGAAAAATTTGTATTGTTAGAAAGATAATTCAATTATATATATTATTTAATCTTTAGAGAATCTAGTTCCAGTGGAAGACTGTGGTGGGTCTTAAGATCAACAGTTCTAATTACACAAAAAGGTATGATCGTTTGAATATGACCATAGTTATATTCTTCACAAGAACTTAATCGCTAAGGGAAGTTTTCACTTGTCTATAAGCTAGGAGCCATTTGTGACCTTAATATGCATCTAAATAACTTATAAAACTACAAAAACATGAGGTTTGATATTTAATTTACTTAAAACATGGTTCTAACTTGTGTAAGATCTTTGGGGTGTCACATCCATGTATCCCAATTACACTCCTATGATTTTTTTAAGTCTTCTTATGTACGGTTAGTTAATTTTCCGATTTTAGTTAGGATTTGATTTCTAGGGTTTTTTGTAATCTATTAATACCCTTTAGGATTTGTATTCATTATTCATCCAAACATTCATACATTCACATATTGATTGATTCCTAAGGAGGACCTTTCGGGACAAGTTCAAAAACATCTTATTGTTCTTGGTTTGTTATTCAATTTAAGACTTTGGAATTTATTCTCTTATTATTTTGAGATTGAATTTTTTCTTTAGATTCCATGATTGATCACATAACTATGAGTGGCTAATTTCCTTATCTAAGGTCGTAGGAACCCTAGCGAATTAACAAAGTAGAAGGAGTGTCAAGTCATACTAGATAAACATTCTTGAATGTATTGGGTTTTCTTCATTCTTAATTATTTGTTAGCGGTGACCAATGTTAATATCCCTCATAAACTATTACTACTTACTCCAAAAGAGGAATAGTGACTTGGAAAAGAAGATCACAATAGTAATTTAGAGGTTAACGATCGATCTATGCTAATAGGTATTATCTAACTAAGATCTTTAACTATTATCTAATAAATAGAGACTAAAAAGGTAATAGTTAACTGGGATCTAGGATAAGGGTTTGTAAGGAGACATCTTAAGATTCAAAAGGTAAAGGGTGAAATCCATTAACTAGTCTAAAAGATGGTTGATGGTAAATAACTCATCAGATTCTGCATGCAAGGCATTGGAATAGTGTTCGACTGTACACAATAAGTCTACTGAGTTGAGAAGCTAGGGGAAACACAAGCCTAGTGTTCATCTTAGATTGTTTACAACCAATTATTTTTCTCTTTTTTAATTTCAACAAATCCGCCCTTTTACTTTTCCGCACTGCTTGTTAATTTTAAAAGGTTCAAGAAGGATTTTTGTCCTATTCCCTGTGGGATAGACCCCAACCTTGTTGGGTTAATATATTTGGCAATGACCACTTCTTCCTTTAATTGGAGGTGTACTTTGGGCGATATCAAATTTTGGCGCCATTACCAAGGAATACAATTTCTAAGTTCTTTATTAAAGATGTTGGAGTTATCAAGTTTTATTTTCTTTTATTTTTTTGTTTTGTTTCCTACTCTTCTTGAGATAACAACTTATCCAGAGGAAGTATGGAGTGATGATAACTCCTTATTTATTGATCCTTTTCCTTTTGATATGGTGCATTACTATAGGAGCATGATAAATATATTATTGGAACATAATGAGAGTATGTTTGACACGTTGATGCTCCTGGAAAAAGGAAACCAAGATCGTATTCAAAAGTTTGATAGATTTGGCTTGGATATCAACCACTTACAAGTAGATTTGGATACAAAATCTCCTACATGTAACACCCATCAGCCTAGTTATGAGTGGTATATGAATAAAAATTTCTAAAAAGCCAATTAGACGAGCCAAAATTAGAGCAGTAAAAGATAGATGATACTCGTATGGATAGTTTAACGCTTAAGGAGAGCATACTAGAGTTATGTGGAAATGTAAATAAGGATATAATTCTTGAGTTAGGGAGTATTGGACCTTATTCAAAGCATTTTTTCATATTATGTTTGGATAGTCAGATCTTGATTGAGCCATCTGAGCCTATAGAAGAGTGAGAAAAGGAGGAAAAATATTTCTATACTCTTGAATTTATTGTTCCAGAATCTATTAATTACATTCCTCACTTGAGGGCCAAGAAGTACAACATGCCATATCTACTGCTTAGGTCCTTTATCATTATACCACCACCCCATGAGCATGATGGGAAATTAGAAAAATAATTCATGGTAAAATTGATATATTCAAAGTGGAAAGAGAAAATTGGAGACCAACTATTAGGCTACCTTGATGATGTCTGAGTAATCAAGTTACCCATGGGCTTTTTGGGGAAGTCTGAGTACCTAACCAAGTCCCGTCATGCTGCGATGTAAAATTAGGTGTTTCTTGGGAGGCAACCCAAGGTATTTTTTTATTTGTATTTGTATTTGTGATTGACGTCAGATCTCTGCACCTATGGTGCCACAGGTATGTTCCAACTCTTTTATTTTGTAGTGGTATGATGCATTGTGATCAATGTATGATTTTAAGTTGAGGGTGTGTTTAGAATACTTGTGGGTCTTGATGTTCTCTTGGGAGTTTTGTTGTGGTGCTTATTTTCCCTGAAGTCCTGTTCCTAGGAAAGCCAACATCTTTAGGCGTATTGTGTTTTATTTCGTGATGTTTTGTGGTTGACTAGGAGAAAAATAAGTATCTAGGGCAGTTGACATGCCTTTGTTTATTTTTGAGATAAATGATAATACCTCTCCAATTGTATGTTTTAGAACTGTGCGATGTATATATATGTGACTATTGTAAGTCTTTTTATGACATTAGAATTAGGGACACGATAATCAGTGCTAACTATTGCATCAACCGGATAGGCTGTAACTTGTGATGTGACCCTGTACTATGTGTGTATGAGATGCTACTTAGTTCTCTTTGTATGTTGAATTCATAACTTGCTCAGTTTGTCTTGCCTAAGTTGTAGGATAATCAGATAGGAAAGAATCATAAGCCATTTTTTATGTTAGTCCACTTTTAGCCTAAATGACCTTCCCATTGCAAAATAGTATCCCTTGATCCTTATTTTGAGCTTTATAGCCTATTTCTTTGTTTTCACCTTTCACATTCCCATTCGTGTTACAATGAACCTGTTTTAGCCCTAGTCTTCCTTCGACACTGTCCACTTCAACTCAGGCAAATCACCTAAGTTGGGGGTGGCTATCATAGAGGTGCATAATGCATAGTGGGTATGAAGAAGGGTAAAATAAGTGAAAAAGAAAGTAGGGATGGGAGTAATAGAAAAAAAAGAAAAAAAAGAAATAAGTTGAAAAAGAAATAATAAGAAAATCACACCCAACCTGAATGTGCTTTAAAATAATAAGAGGGAAATAAGGGAAAAAATAAAGTGAAAAAAATGGTTAATAAGTGAGACCCCAAAGTTAGTGTAGTGCCAAGAATGCTTAGTCACTTTAAATGTCCATATGCATCATACCAACCCAATGCCTATATTATAAGCTAAGAAAAGTCCTATAGTGATCTTAACTTGACTGTTAGAAAGCTAAGGTAAAGAAAATAAGGGCAAGACTAAGGCATTTGACATGAATTGATTGGAACTTATTTTTGAGTATGAGCGTCTCTTGACCGTCCATGCATTGACATGCATGATTTCATATATGAGTGAGGGGGACTTCTTTTTATCTAAGGGCGCATGGGTTGTATTGGTAGCTTCTTACTTATTTGGGTAGTGTAATTTGTATATTTACATAGTCGTTTGTTGCTAATGTAATGCCATTGGTTCCTTTTGTGTCACATTGATGTGATTCATTAACACGCACAGTTGGTTTTAAAATGTTAAATTTGGAGAGGGTAAGGATCTTGAGCTAAAATTGATGAATCACTGTTGTAGGTATATTAGGTTTCTCTTGGTTAATCATCATCTATTATTATGTTATGTTTTGTTGCCTAAGGATATGCAAGAATTCTAAGTTGAGGGTTTTGATGTGCTATGAATTTATAGCATTTTAGACACTTAAAACTATGAGAATATGCATGTACTTAAGACTATTTTGTTAGATTTGATGTGTTTTTGGTAGTGTTTTGCAGGAAATTGGGTTTTGGATGCTAAATTCAAGAAAATAATGAAAAGTGGAGTTTGTAACCACTTGAGCATTTTCGGGGATTTATGGAACTTATCGGATGTAGCTTAAGGGTTAAAAGAGTGGAAAAATACCAAAAAACCTTTAGGAATCGTTTAGAAAACATCTGGAAGCCGTCCCAACGACTTAGGACATGACTCATGAGGTATGGCTACGAGTTATGGCTTTAGTTGCAGTCAGAAACCCATTTTCAGCCTTTACTGCCCCGATTACAACTCCCTCCTATCAACCCATAATGAGACATTACGAGTCGTAGTCTGGAAAACTTTGACAGTGCTTTAGTACTTTGGACATAATATTTCATCCTGATATTGGATTAAGGCAAAATAGGTATTGTTAGAAAACTAATTCAATTATCTATTTTTTGTGGGTCTTGAGATAAAAATTTCTAAGTACACAAAAAGTTATGCTCATTTGAAAATGACTATAGTTACATTCTTCAGTAGAACTTAATCGCTAAGGGATCTTTTCACTTACCTATAAGATAGGAGCTATTTGTGACCTTAACATGCATATAAATCACTAATAAAATGACCAAAACATGAGGTTTTATCTTGCATGAACTTAAACCATGGTTCTAACATTGTCTTGGATCTCCAGGGTGTCACATCCATGTATCCCAAATACACTCCTATGATGTTTTTAAGTCTTATTATTTAGATTAGTTAAGTTTTCCTATTTTAGTTAGGATTTGATTTCTAGGGTTTATTGTAATCTATAAATACCTTTCAGGCTTTGTATTCATTATTCATTCAGACATTCATACATTCACATATTGATTGTTTCAGAAGGAGGCCCTTTGGGGCCAACTTCATAAACATCTTATTATTCTTGGTTTGTTATTCAATATGTCTTTGGGATTTCTTCTCTAATTATTTTAAGATTGATTTTATAATTTTGTTTGTGGATTCCATGATTGATCTCATAACTATGAACGATTAATTTTTTTAGCTAGGGTTTTGGGAACCCTAGCGGATTAACAAAGTAGAGGAAGTTCCAAGTCGTTCTAGATAAAGATTCTTGCATGTATTGTATTTTCTTCATTCTTATTGATTTCTTAGCGGTGGACAACGTTATGACCCCACCTAGATTATTACTACTTACTCCAAAAGAGTAATAGTGACTAGGAAAAGAAGATCACAATAGTAATTTAAAGATTAACGGTCAATCCACCTAATAGGTATTATCTAAGTAAGATTATTAACTATCATCTAATAACTAGAGACCCAAAAGGTAATAGTTAACTGGGATCCAGGATAAGGGTTAGTAAGGCGACATCCTGAGACTCAAAAGGTAAAGGGTGAAATCCATCAACTAGTCCAAAAGATGATTGATGGTACATAACTTATCAAATTCTACAGGCAAGGCACTATAATAGTTTGACAGTGCACAATAGTCTACTAAGTTGAGAAGCAAGGGGAAACATAAGCCTAGTGTTCGTCTTAGATTATTTACAACCAAGAGCAATTATTTTCTTTTCTTTTCTTTTTTATTTCACCAAATCCCCCCTTTTTCTTTCCCGCACTTCCTGGGGATTATAACAAGTTCTAGAAGGATTTTTGGCCTATTTCCTATGGAATCGACCCAACCTAGTTGGGTTAATATATTTGACAACAACCGCTTCATCCTTTAATTGGAGGTGCACTTTGGGTGGCCTCACACCATAATATACAAAGTAAACATAAAAATCTAATGAGGGTGCACTTTAAGGGCGTGACACTCCCTTGGACATCCGTGATAAGGGTGTGCCACGCCCAAGGGTGAAAAATATCAAAAAGTGATTTTTAAGCCTTTTTAGTGAGGGGCAATGTTGTTAATGCATGTATTATGTGTTGGGCTACCTATGGAAGACCTAAAACACTATAAAAGGAGAAAATATTTACAATTCCAAGGCATCTTTGGATCAATACATGAATTGGAGAGAAGACAAGGCATAAAGGGGCTTAAACTAGGGTTCTTTGTTCTTTAAATTTTCTTTCTTGTAGTTTTACTTTACGAACTCATTTATGGTGTTTTTTTATAAGACTATGAGTGGATGAACACTCTAATTCTAGGGTGAGGCTACAAGCATGGGTGTATAATTATGGTTTGTAGTTGGTTTATATGTTTATCAAGTACGTGATTGTTCATATGCTGTTGTTTACTATTCTAAAGACTTATGAACTTTAGGATAAAGAGTTTAGGGATGAAATGAATAATTTAGGAAGTGTGAAACACGTCTTTAATCATTATAATCTAATTGTAAAATTAAGATATGTGTTTAGGATAGAGAAACACCTAAACGAGCTACTTATTTAATGAAACGAGAAGATATTTGATAGATCTGAATCGAAGACTCACATCCCCGCTTAACGATGTAGTTGTGAGATTAGTTTAGGTAGATGACTTAGAGGATGACCATTCTCAAGTTATAATATCAACCCTATAAATTGACAATCACGATAAATACCAACAACGACTAGAAACCATAGTTATGCTTGAATGTGTAGTAATATCTCAACCATAAAACTCTTTGTAGATTGTTTACAATCCAAATTTCATATTGTTGTTCCATTTTTCTATTTTATTTATAATACCAAACTCAATGTCTTTATTGGTTACACTTACACTTATTCAATCTAATTAGTAACTCTTAAAGTGGATAGTTGTTAATCACCAAGTCCCTATGGGATCGATGTTTGGATCTAAAGGGTCACTGTATTACTTGTATTACCACATATCCTTGCATGTTCACTTGGGAGTAATAATAAAAATGAATTTTCTCATCAAATCCATATTACAAATACGATTTCTAACCACAATCTACTACTAATAAATCATAACCTACCCGGGTGCCAAGCTGTTGTAGCAAGCAAGCTATACCATGTATGATCTTCTTTTATCTTCATGTTTTTGAATACTAAATCATCTTAGAGTAATTAATCAACTAATACCCAAACAAATACTTTGAGAATTCAAACCCACTAGTTCTACCTACTCAATATCTCCATATGTTGGTATGGTTAGATTAACTTTTAGTCCCAGGGACATAATCTATCAATAATAACTAAAGTTTAAGGGATTTCAAGAAAAATTCAACCTAGGATTATTTTCTACCACCAACATGATCAAGACAATGTTATTCCAAGGATTTTAGAATCAAACGGGTATTAAATCGATAGAAAAACATACATTGAATGAGGAAATAGATAGAAAACTAAATAAATTGCATCCCCAGGGTTGCAAAATGAATATTTTGAGTTTTGGAACTAAAGCTGTTAAAAATAAGTTTATAAACTTTAATCATCCGGCTATAGTAGGAAAAAACCTGCTATAACGTCCCCTCTATAGAGGCTTGATCCTGCTACAGATATAATGAACCAACTTTTGGTAATTTGTGTGAAATATTTATTTCTATGTGATTTGACCATTTTACCCTTCCTCATGATTGTATTTTGGTATTTTTGGGGTGTAGGGATGATTGGCATGGTTCCTAATGCATTTTAGTGCAGTTTATGTGAGACTGTAGTTTTTGATGTCCTTAAAAGCTTATTAGTTGACTTTGATCAACATCTTTTGATATGTGTATCGGATAGCAAAATAGACTACACTGCCAGATCCGAAACATGGTTGATGTGGTCTTATAATTTTTATATCTCATTTTTTCCCTTCATTCAAAAATTTGCAATATTGGGTTTCGGGGGTCAATGTTATGAAAATGACTTTTTAAAAATTTGATATCGCCATTTAGTCCAAAGAATCAAATTTAGTGGGGTATCACAGCCTTTTTTCATACTCGAGATTCTGGATGAATCATAAGGGGTTTTCAAAGGCTTGAAATTCTCCAAGTCTTTAGCTGGTGCACCACTCCGCTGATGCACTTTCTTAAGTGAAGATTTAGTCGCTTACGTGACTAAGCCTAAGAACCAAAATTTTGCCTAAGAAACATCAATCCCGCTTAAGCAATGGCTTGGTTGCTTAAGCTACATTGGCAAGACAGACGTCTATCACTTAAGCAATAACCAAGTTTCTTACGCGTTGAGGCTGGCTTTGCTTAAGCGAGCTATAGCTACCTAGGTGACTCAATAGTCACTTAGGTGATATCTGGGAGATTTCATTTCCCATTTTTAAGATTCTTTTACCATTTTTGAGTCTTGGATTTTGGGAGTTAAAGTTTTTGAGCATTTCTACCTATTTAAGTTTGGGTAAGCTCTAAATTCTAATTTCAATGATTTTCCTTTGATTTTTTCAACTAATCATTGTTTTAACATGGAATTAAAGGTGAAATTTAGGGATTTTAGCCCAGAAGTCCCAAATCATCATTTTTTATTCAAACCACAATTTCACATTATTTTAATTGGGATTTCTCTTATTAGTTCCTTTAATCATGGAAAATATGTTTTAAGACAAAAATTCCTATTTCACCTTTCATTTTTGAAAAGCCATTTTGAGGGTCTATTTTAACCCTGATTTGAAAATAGGCAATATGGATGTCGGGATGTTGTTGGGTTTTTTTTATGTGTAGATTCTATACTTGTATGTTTTAGTTGATTCCGGGTCCATTCAAGAGGAGAAAACTTCAAATTGAAGTTTTTTTTGGATCGGTTTTTAATATTCGAGGTAGGTTATGTCTTAACTTTCTTCAGACTGGGTTGGGTGGTTAATAATAATGTAAAAACATACTATGGGAATGGGGTTGTATTATGGAAAATGTGTTTATGAGATTTATATGCCCGTGCGGGGGCCTATGCGGATAATATTTGATGGTTTTGAGACATTACTTGATATATGTGATTGTGTGGTGTCTTATATGATATTTTTGGCCTAATATTGATATATGTATGTTGGTTACACTCTTTTTGGTAGGAAAAAGCCTAGATTTTTGAAATTATGTGATATCAATAATATTTTCTTGTATGTTTCACTTGATGGTTTATGGATTAAATAGTAAAACCAGGTTTTGGGATTTGGTTTAGAATTTTTATTATATTTATTCTAATTATCATTTTGTGTGGTTTGACTTTTCTCTAGAAGCCTTTCCTTGGGATTTGATATTGATTTCTCATTTTATATTAGTTTGGGTGATATGCTTACTTGTCAAGGCTTGCTGCGATAAGTTCCATCACGACCTCTAGTTTTTGGGTCATAACAAATTGGTATTAGAGTAGCCAGGTTTCATAGGTTTCCTCAGTGTAAGAACTAGGTGTCTAGTAGCATCTCACGGATCGATACATAGACATCTGTATCTTTCTTCGAGAGGATATACGATATCTTTTGAAATATTCCCTTATTTTGTTTTACATCATATGGATCTTTCATACCTTATGTTCTAAGTCATATTTCACTCTTTTCTACACAGATAGTAAGGATTAGATCCAGTGAGGCTATCCATTGTCTGATTAGAGAGTGCAGTCTAGAAAGCGAGTTGCAAGTCGTGGTCGGGCTTGATGTGGAGGATGGGATAAAAGATCTTCCCCATATGAAGATAGAACTAGAGGAGTCTTCCCTGAAACTTGAGATGAGCATGTTGGAGATATGGGTCCTAATCCAATCCTACCGAGTTCTTCTACCGTAGTCTTGGAGAGGCTACTGGTTTACTTGTCAGCTCTGAGTATTGTGTCTCTATCTGTCCTAGAGTCTGCTTATATTTTTTCTCTAGGTCCCAATATAGAACCTCCAATTATACTGACATCCGCATATGGTACTCCATAGACTCCCAGTGTGGTTCCTTCTTTATTACTTGTATCTGAGTATGGTATTATGAGATCAAGAGTTCAATATTTTTTAATTATGCCTCCTCAATTGGGTTCTCAACCAGCTAAATTTAGTATGTCTCTTATTGTTTTGAGTATAGTTATATTTTCTGAGGATTAGAAGAGCTTTGAGAGATTTACTCATTTGGATCCTCCTAGGTTAAGTAGTGCGGTAGGCGAGGATGCCTATGAGTTTTTGGTGGATTGTCATTAAAAGTTACATTACCTTGGTTCTTTTGAGTTGCATGGGGTTACTCATACTACTTATGAGTTGAGAGACATAACTAGAGATTGGTGGAGGTCACTTATTGGTTGCTGGCCTATTATATGACTTAGGATCAGCTTACAGAGGCCTTTTTGGATAGTTTTATGCCCTTTAGTTTGAGGGATCAGATGACAGATGAGTTTGATTACTTGGATTATGGATCTATGACTATCACAGAGTATGAGGCATATTTTCATGCCTTTTAAATATTCTAATGCCATTATAGACACTGAATCTGAGAAGATTTTAGAAGTTTGTGAAGGGGTTGGATGTTTCACTTTAACTAGCTTTAACTCAGATGGTTGTATTTGGGGTATCATTTTAGAGTATTATAGATCATGCTAAGATTACTAGGGAAATTCTCCAAGCATCTCAGGGAGGTACCAAGAAAGTGTGTCGTATGGGTGAATTCAAAGATCACACTTATTAAGACAGAGATTCTAGAGGTTTTCATAGGTATCATGGTAGACCCATGCAGAAACCTTGCAGAGTTTAGATAGTGGGCCTTCTAGTTCAGTAGCTTTGGGTGGTCATCCTAGTTCAGCCATACCTACTTTTTTTATCTGGGCCACAGGGTTTACTATATGTGTGATGAGATTGACTATATGGCCAATGACTTTCCCCACTGTGTTTTTAGATCTACTCTTATATCGACTGAGAGAGGTATAGATTTCTCTAGGAGTGTGAGAGGCAGAGGACGTGGTGTCTGTGGTGGTGGTTGAGGGACTACCCAATCAGGTGGGGGATGGGGTCAGTGCTATTCTATACCTACCAGGGTAGATACATAGGCTTCTGATCCTATCATGATAGGTACTTTCCCTATTTATTTTAGATATGCATTTATGTTATTTTTAATAAGGATCGACTTTTCTCCTATGGGTTTGCATATTTTTCTTTAGGTTTTGATTCTGCTTATGAGACTCTTGAGGTGTCTATCCATGTATCTACTCCATAGGAGACTCTTTAGTAGTGGATTGGGTGTACCGATCTCTTGTCATAACTTTTGCGGGGTTTGATACTATGGTAGATCTGATTGTATTAGATATAGTAGATTTCAATGTTATCTTTGGTATGGATTGGTTAGCTCCTTACCATGCTTTACTAGATTGTTATTCTAAGACTGTGACTTTAGCTTTTCCCAGTATGCTAAGGATAGCTTAGAATGTTGTGCTTCAATCGGGTCCTAAGAGAATTATATCTTTTCTTTAGGCTCGTCACTTGGTTAAGAGGGGATGTTTATCTTATTTGGCTCATATTCATAATACTAGAGTTGTTTTACCTTCTTTCTTAGATTTTATTTTTGTGATATTTATAATACTAGAGAATTATCTATGTTGTCTATGAGTTTATTTGTGTTATCGTGATATTGACTTTTCTATTGATATTGAGCTAGAAATCAAGACCATTTATACTCCTCTTAATAAGATGTCCTTAATAGAGTTGAAGAAATTAAAAGATCAGTTGTAGAAGCGGTTGGATAAATTATTTATTTGACCTAGTGTATCACCTTGGGGTGCGCCTATCTTGTTTATGATAAAAAGAATGGGTCTATGTGTATGTGCATTGATTATCAGTAGTTGAACAAGGTGATGATCAAGAATAAGTATCTTTTTCCTTGTATTGATGATTTGTTTGACCAACTTTAGGGTGCTTTGGTGTTTTCAAAGATTGATTTGAGGTCTAAGTATCACCAGTTGAGGATTAGCGCTTTGGTTTGACCAATGCCCCAACTGCATTCATGGAGTTGATGAATCGGGCATTTCGACCATATCTCGACCCTTTTGTTATTGTATTTATAAATGATACCTTGGTTTATTCCAAGAGTGAGGACGATCATGAGGAGTATTTGCAAATTATACTTCAGAGTTTGAGGATGAGAAGTTGTATACTAAGTTCTCAAAGTGTGAGTTTTGGTTGGAATTCATCTCTTTCTTAGGTTACGTAGTGACCAAAGATGGTATTATGGTTGATCCAACCAAGATTACAGTAGTTTGGAATTGGGCTAGGCCTACTTCTCCTACCGAGATTTAGAATTTTATTGATTTGGCAGGCTACTATCAACGTTTTGTTGAGGGTTTTTCTTCTTTTGTAGTTCCACTGACCAAGTTGATATAAAATAAGATTTTTTTTTAGTGGTCTGATGCTTGTGAGGCGAGCTTCCAAAAGCTCAATGATTTGTTGACTTTAGCTCCCATCTTGACCTTGCCCATGAAGGGCGTGAGTTTTATAATTTTTGTGATACTTTCGGTGTTGGGTTAGGTGTTGTATTGATGCAAGAGGGTAAGGTAATTGCTTATGCTTCTCATTAGTTGAAGCCCCATGACAAAAATTATCCTACTCATGATTTTGGAGTTGTTCGTAGTTATTATTGCTTTGAAATTATAGACTCACTACTTGTATGGAGTCCATTGTGAGATATTCTTAGATTATCATAGCCTTCAGTACTTCTTCACCTAATGAGATCTTAATATGAGACAATGTCATTGGCTTGAGTTACTTAAGGATTATGAACTGACTATTCTCTTCTATCAAGGCTAGGCTAATGTAGTTGTTGATGCCTTGAGCCGAAAGTCGACTAGCATGGGTATCTTGGCGTATATTTTGAACCAAAAGAGGCCTTTGGCCTTAGAGTTCCAGTCTTTGGCTAACCAGATGGTTATGCTTGATGTTTTGACACCTGGATGTATTTTGCCTTTCGTAAAGGCTAGGCTTTCCTTTATGAAAAAAATTTGGGCTCACTATTTTAATCATGTAAGGTTGAGAGTGATTTGAGATAAGGTGTTGAGTGGTGAAGCTAAGGAAGCCTCGCTTGATCTAGATGGTATTTTGAGGTTTGGAGGTTGAGTTTGCATACCGAGAGTGGGTGATTGGATTAGATTGATTTTTAAAGGCGCTCATTGTTCTAGATATTCTATCCATCTAGGAATGACTAAAATGTACCCTGATTTAAGACAACATTACTAGTGGGTTAGTATGAGGAAGGATGTCACAAATTTTGTAGCTCATTGCCTCTGTTTCCAGTAGGTGAAGGCCGAGTATTTAAGACTTAGTGGTTGCTCCAGAGGTTACCCATTCCTGAGTTAAAATGGGAATAGATCACTATGGACTTCAAGATCGGGTTGCCTTGTACTTCTCATATTTATGACACTATTTGGGTCATTGTGGACCGATTGAACAAACCTGCTCATTTCATTCCAGTTCAGGTCTATTTCAGTGCTAAGATGTTGTCCCGTATCTATATTTAGGAGATTATTTATCTTCGTGGTGTACTGGTGTCTATCATCTCAGATCAAGGTTCAGTGTTCACATCCCTCTTTTGGAAAACTTTTTAGGAGGAGTTGGGCAATTGGGTTGATCTTAGTATAGCGTTTCACCCCTAGACTGACGGCTAGTCAGAGTAGACTATTCAGGTTTTTGAGGATATGCTTTGCGCTTGTGTTATGGACTTTGGTGGTTAGTGGGAGCAACATATGTCTTTGGTAAATTTTGCATATCATAATAGCTACCATTCCAGTATTGAGATGGATCTTTTCAAGGCATTGTATGGTAGGCATTGGCTCTCTCTAATTGGTTGATTTGAGGTGTATGAGATTAGACCTTGAGGTATGAATTTGCTTTGTGAGTCCTTATAAAGAGTTTGGGTCATTCAGGATACACTTTAAGCAACTCAGAATAGGTAAAAGTGATATGCGGATTGTAGACATCGTGCCTTGAGATTTAGTGTTGGTGATTATGTCTTTCTTTGTGTTTCTCCTATGAAAGGCGTGATGAGGTTTGGGAAGAGGGGAAAGCTTAACCCTAGTTATATTGGACCTTTTGAGATCATTCAGACTTTTGGGGATATGGCTTATGAGTTAGAATTACCTCTAGATTTATCATCTGTTCATCAAGTTTTTAATGTTTTTTTTCTTCGATATTGTATTCTAGATAAGTCCCATGCCATTCATTGGGATTCAGTGCAGTTAGATGAGTGGTTGTCTTTCCAAAGATGTTAGATGGTTGCATTCTAGAGTTATTCCAATGGAGACATCAGCCTATAGATCAGTCTACCTGGGAGGCTGAGTCTGATATACATAGTAGTTATCCCCAGCATTTCAGAGTTTTAGGTATTTCTACCTTAGTTCGAGGATGAACTAGATTCTTAGTGGTGGATGATGTAGTGGCCTGACTTTTAGTCATTTGTGTGAAATATTTATTGCCGTGTGATTTGACCACCCTCCTAGTGGTTGCATTGTAGTATTTTTGGGATGTGGGGATGATTGGCATGATTCCCAATGCATTTTGGTGTGGTTTATGTGAGATTGTGGTGTTTGATAACCTTAAAAGCTTCTTAGTTGACTTCGGTCAGCATTTTTTGATTTGTGCATCAGATGGAAAAATGGACTACACCAGTAGATCTATAATGTCGATTATAGGTTGGCAACATAGTTGGTGTGGTCTTACGACTTTTAACTCACATTTCGACCCTCTGTACAGAAAATTACAAAATTGGCTTTCATAGGTCAATTTTGTGAAAAAAACATTTTTTCTAAAAAATTGATATGTCCACTAAGTCTGGAGCATCGAATTTAGTGGGGTAGCATAGTTTTTTGCGTACTCAAGAGTTTGGATGAATCCAGAAGGGTCTGTTGAGGCTTGGAATTCTCCAAGTCTCCAGTTGGTGCACTCACCTAAGTAAAAATTTGGTCGCTTATGCGACTTTGCCTTACAACCAAAATGTCACCTAAGCGATATCAGGCCTACTTAAGTGATTTCCTTAAGCGATGGCCTTGTTGCTTAAGTGACATTGGCATGCCAGATTCCTTTTGCTTAAGTGACAGCCAAGTTGCTTACGCGATGAGGCGGGCTTCACATAAGCAACCCCTGGTCGCTTAAGCGATAGCCGCCTATGTGACCCGGTAGTCTCTTAGGCGATAGCTGGGAGATTTAATTTCTCATTTTCGAGATTCTTTCACCATTTTTGAGACTTGGATCTTGGGGGTTCATTGTTTTGAGCATATCTACCATTTTTAAGCTTGGGTAAGCTCCAAATCCCAATTTCAATGATTTTTCTTCAATTTTTATCATCTAAACCTTGTTTTAACATGGAGTTAAAGGTGAAATTTGGGAATTTTGGCCCAAAAGAACCAAATCATCATTTATGTGATTCTAACCGAATTTCACACCATTTTCACTTGGGTTTTCTCCTTGGAGTTCTTTTAATCTTGGAAAATATATTTTAAGATAAAAATTCCAATTTTATCCTTTATTTTTGAAAACTAATTTTCCAAGTTTATTTTGACCCTAATTTAGAAATAGTTAATTTAGGCGTTATTGGCTCTTTTTTTATGCGTAGATTCTATATTTGTATGTTTTAGTGTATTCTGGGTTTGTTCGTGAGGGGAAAGCTTTGGGTTGAAGGCTTTTTGGATCTATTTTTGGCATTCGAGGTAGGTTATGACTTAACTTTTTTCAGACTGGGTTGGGTAGTTAATAATAATGTAAAAACATGCTATAGGTATGGGTTGTATCATGGAAAATGTGCTTATGTACCCGTATGAGGGGCCTATGTGGATAATATTTAATGGTATTAAGATATCATTTGCTATGTGTGGTCGTGTGGGATCTTATATTATGTTATTGGCCTGATATTGATATATTTTTTTTGGTTACACTATTTTTGTTTGGGAAAAGCCTAGATTTTGGAAATTATGTGGTATCAATGATGTTTCTTGCATGTTTCACTCGCTGGTTTCTGGATTATATTGGATCATGGTTGGTTGGTTGGTTTGAGTGGATTTTCGGCTAACATGGTTGATATATTGGTTGGATATTGGATTTTATCATTTTTTTTATTTGTGAGCATTACATTGCCATATCATATTCATTCATAAAACACTAGTACCACCACAAAAATTTTGGAAATACTAGAAACACTGACCGTTTCTAACAAAAAATATGATATCTTCAAATCCCTATACCGATGCATGTGCCAGAGAAGAGATATGTCTATTGGTATTGGATATTGGTTGTATAGGGTTGACGACCCCATGGATCCTACCTCGGGAAACTTTAGCTTGGTCTATGTATACGGAGGTTGTGCGATGACCTCGTGCATCATCATAATTATCTTTATTGTATTTTATATATTGTGCTTATTCTGTGATTGTATCTTTGTTCTTGACTTGATATCTGTCTACTTGTTCTATCTTCTTATACTTGTTCTTGATGTATGTGTATCATTGTTCCTCTTTCCCTACATGTATTTGTTATTTTTGTATATAGTAGAACTGTTAGTGGAGATGGTATGGGCTACCATTTGGGAATTTTTTTTATTGCAGGTGATGTGCCTATAGTTTGTGTTTAAATGCTTTATTTTCTACTTTACTCAGCCGGCCTATGATACCTACTGTGTTCAAGTGGAACCTACTCATCCCTACTACGCCCTTTCGGTGCATATCTAGATATATCTGTGCCACATGGATAGCTGACTCAGGCAACATTTGGAGTATTCGAGGTAGCAGACTTCCTATGTTTCAGGAGTTGGCCTACTACTTCTTCCTATCTGTTTTCATGTCATATTTAGTATTCGGAGATAGATTTGATCCTTTTTGGACTATCATTGTAGCTTTTGACATTTTGAGATGTATTTAGTAGTTTTTACACTGTGACACCAGGTTTTGGGATTTGTTTTGGTATCTTTGGTTATATTTTCGCTAATTATCATGTTGTGTAGTTCAGCTTTGCTGTAGAAGCCTTGTCTTGGGTTTTGGTGTTGATTTTTCACGTTATATCAGTTTGGATAATAGGCTTACTTTACAAGGCTTGGTGCGACAAGTGCCATCATGACCCCTAATTTTTGAATCATGATAATCGTAGCCTCAACATTTCAGCACAGACAGTCTTCAATAAAACAGTCATAAAGTTTTACTCAAGAAGCAGATTAATGAATAGTTGGTTGAGTTCGAAATAAGACTTAGATATCTTTAATGTGATGGGTGTTGGGACCCATAACTACTTATATTCTAGGGGGAGGGCTTGTTTAAGTTGACCCAAGTATAAACTTAGCCCGAAACTAAAATGGTAAGGATACTTTTAACTTAACTTTGTGCTAGGGGTATTTTATGACCTTATTTTATATCTAATACTCCCTTACTAAAGAATTGATCCTATCACCTATAAAGAATGAAACTCGTATGCCTTTACCATAGATATTTTCAGTAATAATAGAACGGGTCATTACAACTTAAATCTATTAGTTACTATAGAAAAATTACATGCGTAAGGTACCCCAAATTAACTTGTACCCATGTCCTATTGTTTGTTCTTGTCAGCTCTTTCAATCTGGCTCACTATTTATGTAGATGGTATGACTACTTGTGAGAATATCTTACTTATATATACAGAGAGTCCTCCTTGCTTGTGCTGGTAACACTTGAAAGTACTGTACCATACTATGTTACAAAATTAAAACCTAATTAGATAAAAAATAAACCAGTGCATTGCCTTCACTAAAGATTTAGGGAGTACTAGGCCCCTATTTCTCCAAAAATTAGTGCTAGTCACTTCCATGTTGATGCTACATGGTGTCTCCCAACCACCCTCTAGAATTATTATCATAGTTAGAAATAATGATTCTATGTTGTTCAATATAGTGTTGAATACCTTCTTGAATAGGAATTGCCTTTGCGTAAATCTGTTAAACTCCCCTAGTTACCTAGCTTCAGCATACACCAAGTTTTCATTGGTATCTATACTACATAAAGTTGCAGAACTTTCCCTTGGATTGCTTTTATTGTCTCCATCCATATTAATTTGAATCACCTTGTCCATGGTCTCTGCCATGGCACCAAATAATTCTATTTTTGAGGTCTGTAACTTTTAAGGTGAAGGACCAGTTGTGGCATTAGTTAGGAATACCTCTCAACAAAGGATACTTTAGTTCATCTATGTATAATTGCTTTTCATAATTTCCAATACACAAAAGCAGAGAGAGCCTTGTAGATTCATCATGCTTGACACAACAATTTAACTCCCACCACTTTTGAATTTCTTATTATACTTGGACAAAAAGTTTAAGTAGACTTGCTACTCTTTTGTAGTACTGCCAAATAGGGATTGCAAAGTCCCTTGTCATGAACAAGTGTGCTATAGATTCTTTGTGATATCACTCAATAATTATATTTGGAAACTGTGCTTATTTTTAGTCTCCTTTAGACTTTATCCATTGGTGCTTTATACTTCCACAATCTCCATAAATGAACGAGTTTTTGTATAGGGACCCTTTTGTCCATATATGAGAAAATGCTTCCCTTTCTTGGTTTCTTTTTTTCTCAAATCCTTCCAAGCACTTCTCATGTGAAATTTTCAACCCTAATCCTCATCCACCGGGGTCGATCAATAAGCTCTGAGATAGATTCTAAGTGTAACTTTATTTGAACATGATCTACCACAACTTCTAGTGGATAGTCATGCAATATTTCAGAATTCCATCCTTTTGGATTCATGAACGAGCTCAAGTCTTTAGTATTTACAACTACGGTGGTGTCTGGATTATGGAAATTTAGAGCTCCCAATCATGTTAATTATTCTCTCAAGTATCAGAAGTACCACTTCTTATTTCTCACTAGGTCTTGTAATCTATTTGCTCCTTAGCTTTGAACATCTTCTTCCAGATTTGTGAATACTCTTCCAATTAACTTGTGTTGGCTTGTACTTTTTGTAATATTTATTCCACATTAAGTTTGACCAAAGTGATTTGGTGGTTTTGAATCATCATTAGAGCTTTACAAATTAAGCTTTAGCGATATCATAAAAAGATCTGAACCCTAATCTACCTTTGTAAGGAATGCATAGCATGGCTGAAGTCTTCATCCTCCTCCTTAGTGCTCCTAAAAAATCTAGAGAGCACCTTATGGATTTCATTGATAGTATACTTAGTTAGTACCACTGAAAGTAGAAAGTATACTTTGCAATACATTTTTAATAAGCATCACTTTACCTCCATAGGACAGAAGCTTGCCTCTTCAATTCTAAAGCTTATCCTTTACCTTCTTTATAAGAATATTTTAGTATTCATTTCTTTTACTTTTGTAGAATATTGGACAACCCTAATATTTTAAAGGAATCTATCCTTTGTAAAACCTGTGATCTGCTTCACTTTCTCAAATAGTCTATATCTACCTTATGAAACATGTAAAGATGATTTTTTCCCTATTGATTAGTTTCCCTGATGATTCTTCATATTGAAAAATCTTCATGATTTGCTTAAGGGAAGTCTCCTCAGGAGATATGAATATAAAGGTGTCATCTACATAGGAAAGATGGTTTAATTTTTGACTACATTATGGCATGCCATATCCCATATAATTAAGGTACTCAAAAAATAGAGTTTAAGGCCCTTGATAATACTTCCACTGATAGAACAAATAAAGTAGGGGCTAAGAGGTACGCTTTACTTCAGTTTTCTATTAGAGTGAAAGAAGTCTTTAGCTTGGCCCTTAAACAAGATAGAATTCCAGTTGTTTGCATGTCATATCAATTAATTGATCAACAAATCCAATCTTAGGTAAGACTTTGATTAGGTAAATCTAATAAAACCCTATCATAAGTCCTAGCAATGTCTAGTCTAATGATCACATTTGATAGTTTGCATATCTTTCTAATATCAATTACTATATCCTAAGTGAGTTGTACATTTTTTATAATGCTCCACCCATTTATAAAACCTGATTGATTAATAATGCTCCACCCATTTATAAAACCTGACTAATTAAAGAAATAAGAGGTAAAACCTTCAAATAGTTATCATGAATCACCCTATAAATGAACTTGTTAATAAATATACTGAGACTAATAGTCCTTAAGTCTGAGTAGCTTTGAATTAGATTTTTTTGAAAGTTATATCAGGTTGGTGTGACTGATGGACTTTTGCTAAGTCTGACCTTAAAATAAATTTCATACTAGTCTGAAGACATTTATCCCTGTTATGTCCCAACATGTCTATGCCTAAAACACCATCAGGACCACTAACACTTTTTCTAATTATCTTATAAGCAACATCTATCACTTCCTCCAGTGTTTGCATTTGACAAAAAGTAACATTTTGATCCTATTTTACCTGACATGGTATATGTTATAGAATTTCCTGATTGTTGCCTTCCTCTTCCTAAGTAATGTGGTGGGGCCCTTCCCCGAACACCGCGCATCGCGGCAGCTTTAGTGCACCGGACTGCCTTTTTTTCTTCCTAAGTAATGTGTTTTGTATATCTAGCTTCTCAAACCATTATATCTTTTTTCTCAATCTTGTAGACATTCCTATCTTCGATTCCCTTGATCTTTAGTTTGTTCCTTTTTCCCTTTACTGTATTATGTAAAGATCTAGTATTTCTATCTTCTTCCATAAACCAGTTTATCCCTGGTTTTTGCCTCCAATACTCTCTTTCATAGTGCAGGTATTTCTTTAGTGCGACCTAACATTCTTGTAGTATGGCTCTATCATTGTAAGTTGGATCCTCCTTTTCTTCGAGTTTCATAATTTCTTTTCTAATTAATAGTTGTTTGAATTTGTATCCGTAAACTTCCCGCTCCATTTAGGTAAAGCACCCATCATCTTCTTCTATTTATTTTTGAAGGTAATAAAACAATTATGATATTCTTCTTCCACCCACTTCTGCATTTGAGAGTCCAGGAAAGTGCTATGTTCTGTCTAAAACTTCAAAAACCTAAAAGAAAGGTTTGATGAAAGTTTGGTCTTGCACTGTAACGATCCAAAACTCAATTCGGGCAACACCTACTGTGTCCTTGTGATAGATAAGTAAGACAACACATGAACAATAATATACTAAGTAAATACGTTGAAGAAACAATAAAATCATGTCTCAATACAAAACACATAAGAACCAACTCATAAGTTAGTTTAAAGTGATCATCACCAACCCAAATTTGGAATTCTTGAGGTACGAGCATCTAAGTATAGAAAAATACAACTAAGAGTCTAAGGAATCTCCAAATGAGAAAAACAACATAATAAGATAGTGGAGACCCGTTAGGCACTAGGATCAATCAACCATTACCTATAATCTCAATGATAGCCCAAGAACAGACTCTGACTTAGTGACATGGAGCAAACAACTTAGCACCTGCACATAAAGTTCAAAAAAACAAGTATGAGTACTAATCAACCTGTACTCGGATGAATACTAATCAACATGTACTCGCAGTATCACTGATTGACCCTAACTTAAGGCAATAGTGAGAACCATCTCATATTCTACTACCATTTATCCTAAAATACCTACCAAATCAAGAAAGTAACGCCTAATGTAACACTCAATTAACAACAATAAGGATACAACACTCTATGAAAACCAGCAAACACCTCAAGTAAGAGTAAGGCTAGCTAGCCACTCAACCATTATTCAATAATATCAGTACATGTTAAATAAAGATGATGAGATAAACGCATATGATGCATATGCAAGTATCAATACACACCCGCTAACTTTTATAGCTAGTTGGGACCATGGGGGACTCTCAAAGTCCCTAAACCCTCTTAGAACAGTTTTCCATTGGCAATGCAAATAACACAACCATCGGACATGCAATTCAAAAATATTCACATCCACCTAGAATATTTTTCCATCAGGCATGCAAGTTACAAATTAGTACCACTCAAAATACTTTCCCATCGGATGTGAAAGTCATTTTAAAATATTTTTTTCAAAAATATATCTTTGGCAAGTCCATGAAATGAATATCAGTGAGTATGCATGATTCAAAATGATAAAAGGAATTCAAATATATCAATTAAGTCATTAAAACTATATTCAACTCAAACTCACTAGCTACAAGACCAAATACCAATAATTGTTAAGAAAGACGGACACACAATCAAAGAGCCCGACAGGGTAGCAGCGGAAAATACCCAAGACTAAACTTTCCCTTTCAACTTGAACCAAGAGGAGACAAGCAAACCAAGGAAAAAAATGTAATATGGTAGCAAATGAATTACCACACAAATGCGATAGGGCAAGAATAAAGGCAATCACACAAGACACCAAATTTACGTGGAAAACCCTTCGGTGTGAAGAGTAAAAAACCACGAGACCAAACCTCCACTATAATCACCAAAGAGTTACAATATTGTCCTCCAAAATGGACACCAAACAAGTGCCAAACAACAAGAAACAATACATAAACCATAGCACCAAACACTAGAGAAATAAAGGAGTGAAAGCACCAAAAACGCAGCTACTGTTCGGGAATGAATAACAGGAGATACAGGCCACCAAATCAAGCCCCGTCAGTTCCTAATCAAATATTGAGATGAGAGGAACAATCAGTCCAAAAATCAGCTCAATCGGACAAGAAACAAAGCGGGAATCATAATTTAAAGTTGACAGCTGTGGCTGAAATTTAGGTGCGAAAATCAGCTTTATTTTTTTCTCTTTGGCTGCTGAAAACTCTCTTTTGTGATGGTGAATAAGACCTAAAAAGATCAATATATATGCCCCATAGTAATGGGACTATGGGCAAAAGTGGTTTGGTCCAAATTGGGCTTCATTTTATTCACATAGGAAGGGACAAAGGCCCATGACCCAACAATGCTCCCCCTCCCGACTATGTGGAGGAGACCGCCATCCCGGCGATCATGCAACAATCTTCAAACTTCCCTCTTGGCAAAACTTTAGTCATCATGTCGGAACCATTATCATCCGTATGAATCTTCTCAAGTTAAAGCAACTTAGAATCCAATACATCCCGAATCCAATGGTATCTCACATCAATGTGTTTAGACCGACCATGAAATGTAGAATTCTTACCAAGATGTATGGCACTTTAACTGTCGCAATGAAGCACATACCTATCTTGAGCGCAACCAAGTTCCCCCAAGAATCTCTTCATCCAAAGCAATTCTTTACAAGCTTCAACGGCAGCAATAAGCTCAGCTTCTGTAGTAGATAGAGCAACACATTTTTGCAACCTAGATTGCCAAGACACAGCTTTCCCTGCAAAAGTAACCAAATACCCTGAAGTAGACTTGCGAGTATCAACATCACCGGCCATATCTAAATCAGTATAACCACAAAGACTAAGCTTCCCTGTACCAAAACACAAACTCAGATTAGAAGTGCCACAAAGATATCTCATAATCCACTTCACAGTATTCCAATGTTCTCTTCCCGGATTAGAAAGAAAATGACTAACAACACCAAAAACATGAGTAATATCCGGTCTTGTGCAAACCATTGCATACATCAAACTACCAACAGCTGAAGCATAAGGAACTTTCTTCATATCTTCCTTCTCATCATCACTGGAAGGACACTATTTCGTGCTCAACTTGAAGCGCATAGCTAAAGGTGTACTGACAACCTTAGCCTTGTCCATCTTAAACCTTCGAAGTACTTTCTGAATGTACTTATCTTGTGATAACCACAACTTCTTGGACTTTATGTCACAGACAATCTGCATGCCAAGAATCTGCTTTGCTGGTCCTAAGTCTTTTATAGAAAAAGACTTACTCAACTCTTACTTCAACTTTTGAATCCTGCAAGTATTATGACCAACAACAAGCATGTCATCAACATAAAGCAACACAATAATAAAGTCACCATCAGAGAATTTTTGCACAAAAACACAGTGGTCTAAAGTAGTCTTCTTGAAGCCTTGCTGACTCATAAAGGAACCAAACTTCTTGTACCACTGCCTAGGATCTTGTTTCAAACCATACAAGCTCTTCTTCAATTTGCAAACATAATTCTCTTTTTCCTTGACTTCAAAACCTTTGGGTTGCTCCATATTAATTTCTTTATCTAAGTCACCATGGAGAAAAATAGTTTTAATATCCATTTGCTCAACCTCTAAATCTAGACTTGCAGCTCAGCCTAGAACCACATGAATGGATGACATCTTTACAACCGGAGAAAATATCTCATCAAAATCAACTCTCTTTTCTGGTTAAATCCTTTCACAACCAATTTAGCTTTGTACCATGGAATTGGATTACCATCTTCATGCTTCACCCGAAAAACCCACCTATTTTTCAAAGCTTTTCTGTCTTTAGGCAGCTTAACCAAATCAAAGGTATGATTATCTTGCAAAGATTTAATTTCATCTTCCATAGCATCAAACCACTTTTCTTTTTCTTCACTTTCCATGGCCTCATCAAGACTCTCAGGTTCTCCCCCGTCAGTCAAGAGTACATACTCACTAGGAGAATAATGAGATAAAGGTATTTTCTCTCTTGTAGATCGTCTAAGAGAAATCTCTGGAACATCAACAACTGGTTGCTGATCAACCATATCAACTTGCACCGGAGCATCAACAACTTCTTATTGGTCATTCTGAACATGATCATCATCTTTATTATCAATTTGATTTTCATCATCATGAAGATTTTCTTCGGGAGTAGTAGTCAAAGAAACTGGATCAATATGAACTAGGCTCTCACTACTCTGAGAATCAACCTTCTCAGCTTTGTCAAAATCTTCAATTGTTTGGTCTTAAAAAACACAACATCGCGGCTTCTAACAAGTTTCTTCTCAACTGGATCATAGAAATGATAGCCAAATTCATCTTGACCAGAACCAATGGAGATACACTGTCTAGTTTTAACATTTAACTTTGACCTTTCATCCTTAGGAATATGCACAAAAGCTTTACACCCAAAGACTCTAAGATGATGATAAGAAACATTCTTACCAGAACAAACTCTGTCAGGGACATCACCATTTAAAGCAACAGTAGGAGATAAATTGATAACACAAGCAGCAGTATTAAGTGCTTCTGCCCAAAAGGAATCTGGTAGCTTAGCATGTGAAAGCATACATCTAAACCTCTCAACTAGAGTTCTGTTCATTCTCTCTGCTAAACCATTCATCTGAGGAGTTTTTGGAGGAGTTTTCTGATGCTGAATACCCTGCTCTCTGTAATATCTATCAAAAGGACTAATATACTCACCACCATTATCTGAACGGATGCATTTCAATTTTTTCCTTTTCTGTCTTTCAACCAAGGCCTGAAAATTCTTGAACACATCAAGTACTTGATCCTTGGACTTCAAAGGAAATACCCAGAGTTTGCGAGAATGATCATCAATAAAAGTCACAAAGTAAAGTGCACCACCATGAGACCTTTCTTTAAAAGGACCACACAAATCAGAATGCACCAACTCCAGCAAATCAAGCTTTCTTGAAGGCGGATGACTCTAAAAAGAAACTCATTTCTGTTTACCGGCTAAGCAATGAACACACTTATTCAACTTTGCTTGTTTTACTCTAGAAAGAAAAATTTTCTTAGCCAAACTATCAATCCCGTTCTCACTCATATGACTCAATATTCTATGCCATAACTCTGATGAAGTATTATTCTTCACCAAGTTTATAAAACCTCTAGAAGTAGAGCCCTGGAATACATACAAGTTAGACAACTTGTCACCTCGAGCCACAATCATCGAACCTCTAGTAAGCTTCCACTGGCCAGCACCAAGGGTATTAAGATAACCCTCATCATCAAGACTTCCTACAGAAATCAAATTCAGGCAAACATATGGAGCATGCTTGACATTATTGAGAACTAGTTTGGAACCATTGTTACTTTCCAAAAAAATCGTGCCAATTCCAAGTACTTTAACTTCATCATTATTACCTATTTTCAACATCCCAAAATTACCTGGAGTATAAGAAGAAAATAATTCCTTCTTTGGCGTAACATAAGAAGTATCACCAGAATCCACAAACCAACTAGACTCATCGCGAACAAGATTAATGGCATTCTCACCATAAGTAACAAGAAGATCATCATTAGCAACAACATCAACACAATTTTCATTATCGCCTTCTTTCTTTTACCATCTTATATCTCTCTTATGCTTGTAACAATATTTCATAATATGCCCCTTTTTATTGCAATAGTCATATGTAACATTCTTGAATTTAGACCTTGACTTGCTTCTACTTTTATCTCTATCATTTGAATCTCTAGACTTGTTTCTCCCCCTCTTCAGTAACCAAAACATTAGAGTGTGAAGATAAAGAAGATGAGGCCTGAGATCTTCTTCTTATGTCTTCATTCAAGACACCACTCTTAACATATTCCATAGTTACAATACCACCGGGAGAAGAATTAGTCAAAGAAACTCAAAGAGTTTCCCAAGAGTTGGGCAGAGTATTAAGAAGCCAAAGTCCCTGAATTTCTTCATCGAACTTTACACTTATTCTAGACATTTGGTCAAGGACACCCTGAAAATTATTTATATGATCAGAAATAGGACTGCCCTTGTTATACTTGATATTCATCAATTTCTTAAGAAGGAACAACTTGTTATTGTCAGTCTTCGAAGCATAAAGTGTCTTGAGCTTGTCCCACAAACTTCTAGCATGTGTCTCATTCACAATATGATTTCTAACATTATCTTCAACCCATTGTCTGATATATCCAAAAACCTGTAAGTGCTCAAATTTCCAATCCTCATCTATCGTGGATTCAGGTTTAGTAGATGCAAACACAGGTAGATGCATTTTCTTGACAAATAGAAGATCTTTCATCTTGCCTTTCCAAGTATGATAGTTACTATCATTCATACACACCATCTTGCTCATATTTTCCTCCATCATTTAAATATACAATCAACAACAACCAACGCTCTGATACCACTTGTTAGGAAAGACATACACACAATCAAAGAGCCCGACAGGGTAGCAGCGAAAATTACCCAAGACTAAACTTTTCCTTTCAACTTGAACCAAGAGGAGACAAGTAAACCAAAAAAAATAAAGCAATATGGTAGAAAATGAATTAACACATAAATGTGATAGGGTAAGAATAAAGGCAATCACACAAGACACCAAATTTATGTGGAAAACCCTTCGGTGTGAAGAGTAAAAAACCACGGGACCAAACCTCCACTATAATCACCAAAGAGTTACAATATTGTTCTCCAAAATTTCCACCAAACAAGTTCCAAACAACAAGAAACAATACATAAACCACAACACCAAACACTAGAGAAATAAAGGAGTGAAAGCACAAAAAACGTAGCTACTGTTCGATAATGAAGAACAGGAGCTACAGGCCATCAAATCAAGATCCGTCAGTTTCTAATCAAAAATTGAGATGAGAGGAACATGAATTCCAAAAATTAGCTCAATCGGACAAGAAACGAAGCGAAAATCGCTATTTGAAGTTGACAACTATGGCTGAAATTTAGGTGCGAAAATCAGCTTTTTTTTCTCTTCGGCTGCTGAAAACTCTCTTTTTGTGATGGTGAATAAGACCTAAAAAGATCAATATATATGCCCCATAGTAATGGGCCTATGGGCAAAAGTGGGTTGGTCCAAATTGGGCTTCAGTTTATCCACATAGGAAGTGACAAAGGCCCATGACCCAACAATAATCTCTCTCAATTTACTCGGATCAAGCTCACAAGAAGGATTACAATCATCAATCAATAGTTTCCATGCTTGATAAGTCATTATCCAACTCTTTACACAATAACTCAATTATTAAGAATAAAGAAAACTAGTCCAACTAAATCAATTATTCATTTTAACCCTTCACATAATACCAATACCCATATAAATGCTCTACATATCATCTATATGGTATTCCCAACTTCCACTACTCTCTACACTAGCAACTAGCATATAAATACTTTGATAATGAGTCAAAAAAAGTCCCAACTTGCCTTAACAAAAGTCTAAAAAATCAAATTAAAGCTCTATCCTTCTGTAGAGCCTCCAAAAAAGTCAAATTTGATGAAATACATATTTTACACAAGAAAATAAAAATGGTAGAAACCCATATGCCGATAATTAAATTTTGGGTCTAAAACGTCAACTCTAAGTCCATAAGGACAAAAGTAGAGTTTTATTTGAAAATCACATACTCATAGCTTAAGGAACTCAAATATGAAATTCATAAAAAATAGAGTTAAAATCAATCTTCAATTCACTAAAGACCATTTCTTAACTTTAGCTCTAGAATTTCAAAATTTCAAAATTTGAAAATCATGATTTAAAGATTAAATCACTAGTAGATCAATGAGATAAGTATAAATATAGTTTTTTAAACATATCTAATGAAGAATCCATCAAAATAACCTTTTGAATCTCCTATAAATGTATTCTAAGTTCAAAAATTTAGGTATGGAAAAATTAAATGAGTTACGGAAGAAAGTCACTATAACATAATATCCATAGTAGCAGAGATCTTGTCGTAGTTGAAGAAATTTGGATGATGGTGTAAAGATCTAGCTGTAGGTATGTCATTATGGGTGAAGTGAACCTTACACATTGGTAAAAGTCACTTTCCACACAACCTATTGTAGAAGCAAACTTTGTTCCGCTAGAGCAACAAAACACCACATCTATGGCTCCGTCGGTGGGGACAAACATCCACAGGAGCAGACATGCCTTATCTTATCCCCTTTCATAGAGATGGACTCTCTTTATTGGTGTATCTCTATAGGATCAACCCTCTGGTCACCGGTGCGGCTCTACAGGTGTGACCCAAACCCTCAAGAGTGGCGGCACTAGACACCAGTAACAAAAAACATTCTAAACCAATCCCCAAAGGTAGAATCGACTCTTAAAACTCACCTTGCATTCTACGATCGAGAACAAAATAAATATCCTACTAGATTAAAAATAACATTCTTAACTTAATGGAATCATTCAAACATTAAAAAAAGTTCATCTGGATCAAATATTAACCAAAGTAAAACCTTAACCTTAAACTTCAGACTTTTTAACCAACTATTCAAAATACATTTGAATGCCTCGATTGCTTTAAATATTCCAACTTTCCATCCCTAGATTCCCTTGATTCCCTTTTGCCCTTCTTCTATAGAATTTGCATGAACTTTTGGTTGATATGTTGATATGAGTTTGGCATCTCCTATCACACTATCTTCATTTTCCCATCCCTATAGGATGTACCTTCTAAATTATTTTTGGAACCTCATTCTTCTCTTCACTCTCTTAGTATTTGACTTTACTCCCCTTTTCGTATTCTACTTCTCTTTTTTGGAGTTATTGACAATATTGTCTTCACAAATTACATTTGTATTGCTTTGTCTACTACTTCAAGGTCTACAATTTTGTCTCTTTTGCTATTATCTATGATTTTATGGTTTCCAGGATTTTCTTTCTTCTATTGTACTCCTTTCAATGGCTTTCACTTAATTGTTGAGATAGCCTTATAGTTTGTCTTCTATTTTTGTTGGTGTACTTCTTCATCCTTAGCCCTTGTTACATCAATTACCTCTGAAACTATTTATCTTTCATCTTTAAATACTCTGTCTCATGCTTATAGATGAAATGGCCCATGAAGATGGATGACTTGAGAAAAGAGACCTTGGAAACCCTCAAAAAGAAATGAACCTTGAGTTGGCCAATAATCTAAAGGAGGCTCTACTCTCTCTGAATTCTATCTTAGTGTCTTGAAAGAAATCTTAGAGGTCATACTTGGATATGGAATTCCCATGGCTTAAGTAATATAATTCAACTCAATCAGACTACCATTGACTATGAATTTTCTCAAAATCAACCCAAGATCTGGATGTAAAAAGTGAGCTAATCAAATCCTCTCCCATCTTAGTCTTGGCTAACCAAATTCATTCAAGCTCCTTATGAGAAAATAGGAAAAAAGAGTAATAGGATATTTATGTATGACTTGCAACCATTCAAAAAATATTTGATGAGTTGAATGAGCATAACCCATGGGACAAACCTCTCACACGATCGGCAAGAATGGAAAAGTCCATGAAACTCATGGGTCTGAACATAGATCCTAGGACTATTGAGGAGGAGAGTGGTTTAATGAAACATATCTCTCCACTCTAATCCTTGACCTCACCCATAGGATTTACCTTACCATCATCAGGAACCTTAACAACCAAGTCGCAGATATAGTGCCAGGATCAAAGACAAGGATAAGACAAAATATATGGACGAATCAATGCACAAAATTAAATGACCTAAGAAGATAAGGGAATAAGTGACCCATGTAGAAAACCTTTTTGTTATGTCAAATAAATGTTACGAACCCAAGCAAGAAAAGTTAGTTTTTATAGGCCAAAACCTATTTAATACGTAGAAAAATAAAGGGTGCAGATACCAATCACATAGAATACTCCCTCCGTCCCAAATTTCCTAATCTGGTGTTCCATTTTACTTTTCTTTTTTACTTATTAAGACAAGATAATTTTTTTCTTCATATTTTACCCTTTGCATTAATTACTTTTCCTTTTAATTAAAATGTAAACATCATTTAATAGGGGTATTATGATAAACTAGCCATGTTATTTATTATTTTTCTTAATTGTTGTGACATCCTAATTTAGGACGAGTAAGGTGGGATGGAGGGAGTATATAGTTACTACCAAAAAGGCATGATATAATAGTTTCCAAGAAATGAGGCACCCAAGGCATCTTGTCATCTCCCAAAGATGATGGTTCAGTAGTTCCATTTTTTCTTAAAGAAAGAGAGAGAGAGAATGAATGTTTAATAATTTATTACTCCCACCATTTCATAACAAATGAATTGTTGAATTTTGGCGCACAGATTAAGGAAAAAGCATTAAAGACATAAATTTAACACAACTTTCTATTTTTACCCCAAAAAAAGAAAAAGAAGACCTTGTAATACCTTTTCAAAAGTTAATTGGTTGTCAAATCATAAGGGTAAATTTGAAAAAAAAATTTCTATGATTCACTTATTTTGAAACACCAATAAATAACCCAACAATTCACTTATTTCGAAACGGAGGAAGTACTAAAGTTCTAATCAAGATACAAGATCTATAATAGGGGTCCTGGCCCTAGAGGTATCTATAAGCTACAAAGATTATACTCCCTCCGTCCCAAATTATGTGTCATTATTTTCTTTTTAGTCCGTCCCAAAATAAGTGTCGCCTTTCCTTATTAGGCAACTTTTTAAATACACAATTACCCTTTTACCCTTATTGGTCCCACTTAATTAAAAAAAAATATTGGCACATTTCTTTATAAAGGATAATTTTGTAAACTTTACCAAATCTTTTATTTTTTCTTAAACTCCATGTCCGGCCAAATGGCGACACATAAAATAAAATGGAGGGAGTAATAAACAACCTTGGAAATTAAGAAAATAGGTCTCAACTATTAGAGTTATTGTCAGAACCACTGGCGGACAATTTTTAAAGTTGAAAGATCCTCTTCTAAGACGGGGGCGACCACTTCATCATAAAAATTTGTCTGGCCGGTGAGATCCACCAAAGCTTGGGATTCAGTGATCTCCTTACGAAAGTCAAGGTAGTGTATATTACTCCCTCCGTCCCATTTTACTCGTCCCAAATTGGGATGACACAGCTATTAAGAAAAATAATAAATAACATGGCTAGTTTATCATAGTACCCCTATTAAATGATGTTTACATTTTAATTTTAAAAAAAAATAGTTTACCATAGTACCCCTATTAAATGATGTTTACATTTTAATTTTTTTAAAAAAGTAATTAATGCAAAGGGTAAAATATGGAAAAACAAATTGTCTTGTCTTAATAAGAAAAAAAGAACAAGTAAAATGGGATACCAAATTAGGAAATTTGGGACGGGTAAAATGGGATGGAGGGAGTATCATCTTTTAGGATCATAATTCTTATGATTTAGGAGTCATGATAAGTCACAAAATCATTTTGTCATGACCCAATTTACGAGTAATGATGGCACCTATGCTATCCCACTAGTAGAAAAGCCAAATCATAATTTGAGCTAAACACAATGGGTTAACTTGGTGGAACAATGCAAACATAAGTATAAATCAACAACATAACCTCAAATAACCAAAATATTTGAAATAACTAAAGTATCACAACCAAATTTCTCAGGTCATGATAGCGTCTACTATAACCCACTAGTAGGCAAACCAACCCCATAGTCTTGAACCACTAGTAATGGACTACCAAGAGAAATAAAGAAAGAATGCAAAATAAACTAAATAATTGACTGAGAAACAAAAGATAATCCCAAAATCTGGTGGAAACAGTATAATAGCTTCGAGTATGTTAAGAAAACAAATGAAGTGCCAAGGTAATTACACTGATACAACACATCTTCGAATACAATATAGAGACTAGTATAGTGCATAAGAGGGAGGAAAACAATACTCAATGTCTAGAGCTTACCCAATGTGTTTGAACCATAGTTGCTCTGTACGGTTCACACATCAACGACGATAATCCGTACGAGGATCTGTAGGCTATAGAAATGTAGTATGAGTACAAACGCGTGGTACTTAGCAGGAAACTGTTGACTGAGCTCCAAAGATAATGCATCTACATAAAACATATAAATAAAAATAGAATCTAAACCCAAATATCAAGAAACCACATAATAAAGCTGGTGATATAGTAAGGGTAAACTATCCTAATCATATCCAAGAAACATGACATACTAAGGCTAAGAAAGTATTAAGGATAAACTAACCTATTCCATCCACAATCCAGAATCTCAACACTATACCGTATATCACCGACCAATATACAAATAAAGGGTGAAAGAAGGATATATAACAGTATACAAAGACGAGGAATAAATATACAATCTGAATAAATAAAGAAAGAGATATACGATAATACCATAGCTAGATATAACTATATATATATGTATACACACAAACAAGGTCAACAAGATGTACAACCTAAATCATCAGACTACCATTTTAAGACCTTATAATCATTATAGGAACTAGTGCTAGAACACATCAGAGTTTTAAATCCATGCGTCTACTCATGAGATACTCATGCATAATAATATAATTGTAAGATAGAAGATCCAGAATCATACTTCAAATCTAATATTGAATTATTAACCAATCTATGACAAACTAGCCTTAACAATGATCATAACAATAATAATTATAATAACAATAACAACGTGAGTAACCGGCTAGTCCAGAAAAATAATACCTAATCGAGCCTTTCACGAACCCCCACTACCCTAGGCTTAGAAGGTTCAATAAACATACAACATACCACAAGCCCTACTCATCATCTATACCTATGCAACCCCCTATAAGGATGATAGATATAGACGCATACTAGTGATAGGCAATGTGCATGCAAGAATCAATGCCAAGATAGAATCCGTAACACCATAACCAAACCAAATATCACAAGAAATAGCTAGACTCAAATCGGTAATCATAATTATCAATGTCGTAATCAACCTCTAGAATAGAACCGGACATAATCAAAATCATACTCATCCTCCGGAGTTGAACTGAGTATAATCATCATCAACATCTTTTTCAAAATTAAATCAGATAAATAAATATCATCATGATATTCCAAAATTAAGCTAGGAATAATCCATATCATCATCAGCTTTCAGAATTGAACCAGGTATAATCATCAACATATATATAAAACATCAATACTATAATCTATCATTGGGGTTTACCCGAAATTCATATCATTAATACCATCATCCTCCTCCGTCCTATACAAGAGAGATGCGTATATAGATATTTTAATAGATGCATAGACTTAGGCCGTGGCTAAAAAGAGCGTAATTCATAAATCCATTTCCCAGGTAAACTTTGTGACTAAATCATTACAAAAGTGTAGAAAGTGTCATAATCTCTCATGATAATTAGTAGTATCAAATCATAGACAAAATATATCTCGATCAAATATTTAAATCATCATTATCAATCTCCTTACACATAAGTCATCCATTAAGACAGTGAAATTATTATTATGAAGAAATCTATTTTATGGTAAAAAGTGGGTTTTAACCCCTATTTAGGAAAAGCAACAATAAGATCATATTTTAGTTGAAATCGTATCATTTACCGATTTAGTAATCATGAATGTATAGAATCTATGTATGCTATCACCAATATTCAAATAATGGAACCATAAGTATCAACATATCTATAAACTACAGCCACATCTTTTACAAGGATACATACTTCCCGGATGTCCAACCAATTTTATAACAACAACATAATCACGGTCTTAGGCCCACATATATTTCCTAAACCTAAATCAATAATCATATCCATAAGCTATATCATATCTATAAGCCATAACATATCTATGAGACAAATTGTATCTATAGTCCATAAATCATCTCTATGAGGCATCTCACATCTATGAGGCATATCATATCGATAAGGCATCTCATATTTATAGTCCATATATCATAACTATAAGACACATCATATCTATAGTCCATATATCATAACTATATCTATGCCTATATTATTAAGCATGCCGATAAATCATATCATAAATTAAATCCGAAAGCCACATCATAATGATAAGCCATTAATAGTAATTAAAAAAAAACCTCTGTCATTCACCAAGCCACGAAGTAACCTTATACTAAAGGCTCAATAGTCTTATTTATGTCTAACATGCGTAAATAAGTCCACAAAGTCTAACATAAGTCTTTTCCTAAGATGGGCCATAGGAACTAACTTCTAACCCCTAACTTTAATATTTAAACAATTTTTTCCCCGGACAAGGTTAAAGTGTTTATATTTACCTCTAGATTGCACATCAATCCTAAGATATGAATTTGACCTAGAACATGAGTAATTAAGTTAACTCCACCTAAATTATGGTTTCAAGGTCGCTAAATAGTCCAAATAAGAATATTCATACTAATCACACATCCAACACTTAAACTAAATCCTAAATCTCGCATCATATCATAACAATTCTATGAATTTGCTCAATTTATGAAGAAGATAATAGGATCCTAGAAATATAACAAGTATTTTACTTTACGGGACAAATCCCTCATCTAATCCCAAACATAAATAATCAAGACTAAGTCACAGTGTTCTACCTATAATCAATCTTAAAATTATCATTCACATGCAATATATAAAACACAGAATCTTATGAAGAAGAGTAGATAGAAGCCTACCTTAATGCCAAACCGCAAATCCTTGAATCGTTCAAAAAATGTCCATCTTTACTCCATGATCCCAAAATATTGCTAAACTATAAAAATCATAATCTATGCATCATTAAGAGTAGAACAAGATCCATATCAGTATATAATGAGTCAGGTCAAATTTTGGGTAAAAAATAGTCCTATGGGGCCCGCTAAAGGAAACCAAAATTAAACCCATCACGAGGTTCCTCAAAGGATAAGGAATGTGTGCTCAAAAGTTGAGAACAAACAGAACACAAATTAGTTGAAGGAATCTTACTATGAATTCAAAGAAAAATCATGGAATAATAATTATCCAAGCTCCCTAAATCATCAACAAGCTTCAATCCCAAGATTTCCCAACTTCTAGGGTTTTTTTCTCTTGGAAATAGATGAGAAACGGACAACAACAAGCTGAAAATGGTGTATTTATACCCACTCCAGGTGCTCGGGTGTCATTATCGTGAATTGAGCTTTGTTATTGCAGTATATTTTGGCTATACACGTGAGCTGCGATCACAACTAAATCCTCACGATCGCATCATATTGGTCCTAGTCAAACTTGTCATAATCACGACATGTACACCACGATCGCGGTCTTTTAGTGACTGCCAAGGGTATTGCAATCATGACCCTTGGCACTGCGATAGCATTACACCAGATACAACAATAGACTTTGAAATTTCCAAGTCCCCTCTAAGCCTTTAAGATTCATCCTGAATCCCATATATGCAAGCAAACTATGTAACCACACCAAATTCGATATTTCTAACTCAATAACACATTTGAAATTTCCATCGAAGGTAATTTAACTAAAAGTGGGTCCCACACCTAACTTTTATTTTCTTAACTTTTGAGTAATAGCTTGATATAATCCCGGATGCCTCGGGACCCGAGCCAAAATTCCACCAAACCTAACATTAATATTTTAAAACTGATGGCAGTGTAGGAATTCTTATCTGAGGTAATCTACTTGGAGTTTTAGTTAGATACCAAATCCTATATAGTGAATGCTCCAAATAAGGAAATGAACCTAAAATCCAAACGAACTATTCGATCACCGAAGTGATAGTTTTGACAAGTCATAAATTACTTGTAGCCGCGATAGGAGGGCTTGAAATTCTAGAAACGCATGCAAATTGAGGAAATGACCTTAAGGATCATTACAATATCCACTACTAAAAGGATTTTCATCCGCGAAAGTCAATTGATAGAAAGATCTCAAAAGTTCGAAAAGATGAGGCACTGGCCCGCATGCTCTGAGCTTGACTTCCTAGATAATATATACAAAGAGAGAACACTTCCAAGGGTTTTTGCCACTGAAATCCCTTTTTCAACCAACTCTCTCACTTTACTTCCAAATAACCAAAACTCAAAATCAACCACCAACTGGCCTCCAACTGAATCAAAGAAGGCTAATGCATGTAAATTTGAACCTCAATACGCTGATACTACACTAATACTCACACTAATCAACAAGGTTTATCCAAGACAAAATCAAACCAAGGGATGAGTCAGAAAACCAACTCTAAATCCATCTATAACCTTCCGTTAACATTCGATACCTACTATCCACTCCAAAACCAAAGAAAAATTGCTTGAGTTATGTCCGAGAAATCTCACCATAGAGAACTCAAAGAATGAGGTTGATCTACTAAAAGTCCACACAGCAACATGAGGCTAAGACCATAAGGCACTATATAGGCATACAAATGGAGATAATCAAGGGATGCAATCTATGTTATTGCCACAACTAGTCCGAATGGTAATCAAAATAGAAATACAGAAGTTTAAGGTGCAACTACTCATCACTGAATGATCCACTAAAGGATGTCTCTTCAGCCAATAGTAAAACCAAGATAAATCTAATTCAACCATACTATTCCCACTGAGTATATCGTCTGAGAATATCAAAGAGAACTGAAGACCCAAGGTCAAAGCGGAATGAACTAATATGGGGTCCATGGGCTATCATCTGAACTCCTGTCAACCATAATTCATCCAAACTCAAAAAGACCGTATAGGTGACCATGAAGTAAGCTTAATCAACCTATAGATGAAATTCGAACTGAGACAAATCTAAAATAAAGGTTGCACTAAGGTTCTACAAATCCAAGCTAAAACCTCAACACCAAGGCTAAATTGCTCCATCTCAACTACCTAAACTAAACTTAAAGAAGGGTAGACTACTCCAAATCTATCATAACTTCCAAATCGCCATTCCAAGGCGTCAACTCAAAAAACTAAGTCAATAAGTCTATATTGACATCAACTATTAAAATTGACCTTCTTATAAAAAAACTGACATATCCTAGCAAAATTATACCAAGCCAAAACTAAAACATAGATGAAGAGAAAAATCCCATTAGAGGTTAAATCACCGGTTGAAAACATAAGAAATCAACTCAATATCCACTAGAGGGCATAAACTATCAAAATATACTCAAGAGTTCCCCAAGGCTGCAAACCACCCTTGTAATGGCAGAAACTCTAGCAACTCAGAGAAACGCTACTTAAGCCAAAACCTACTCAATTCGGTACTCCATCTCGAAAAAAATAATCACAGGCACATATCACCAAGGAGAATCACTCTACCAAGAATCATTAGGCCAATTTTTTTTTGAAATAAGGATTCCCTGAATCCACCCAAACAAGAATATCTTAAATCAACCAACCCATGAATTATCTCGCCGAAGAAGAAATACCAATCTCAATGTCAATTTCAAGGTCAAGACCACTACCGAAAATGAACCAAACAACTCAAGATAAAGAATTTCCAATTTGCAAACTTAAGAAGAAATCACATGAAAGACCACTTGCCCCTAACTCTCTAACTCTACTTTAGTCAAGAACCACATCACATCAAGAAAAGAGCATCTAATGTCTACACTCATACCAAGAGCAATCCATCACAAGGAGACGAACCCAATAAATCTATGAGATAAATTCAGGATATCTTGATATTAATATCAAACCACTATCAGGAAATGAAATAGCCACAAGCAAAGAACGAACCCTAAATTGGTCAAGCTCAAAAATAGGTTACATAGAAAGGGATAGCCAATGCAACAACCTTTGCAACCCAGGAGGCAAGTCTAAGAATCCCAAACTCAAGCCTAAGTAATATAACTAAATTTTAAATTCTAGAACTATAATAGAACTACAGAAGGTCAACTTACCTTAAATACCATAGTCTGCTCCACATCAATCTAGCACAGCTAACCAAGAAGGAAATGACCAATCATCATCTTACTATAGAATATAAATCATCCAATCACGCTATAGCTACTCAAGCCAATGAATAAAAACTACATAAAAGAGGAATTACTAACTATATGTTATCAGTCTAGCCATCTACCAAACAAGGATCAATTACATCAAATAATAATAATAATAATAATAATAATATCAGCAATATAATCATCAATATAATGAATAGGTGGTACCAAAATATAAATTAATAGCAAGTACCACTCTAGGGCCATAATAAGACCAATATGCCAAGGTAAATTAGACTCGAACACAATTGCTAGACTCATAAGGAGAAAATATTAATAAAGATCTACTCTATCCATTACTAAAATAAATAAACTATGGGGGTAGTCCTATAATCATAAATTTAATAACAAGGCATACAACATCCATCATGAACTTTTCAAGGCATATCATGAACTTAACAAGGCATATAATCGTTGATGGGTACAAAAACCTAACACATTCAAATGAGAAAGCTAAATGTGAGAAATAAAAATACACTTATCATGATAAAATCTGTAATCATATGCCTGACGGGTCTAAAGGGGAATAAATCTGAATAAGTCCAAACTCGGATAGACCAACTGAATCATCAACTAAGGTGCTAAGCATACTATCTTTAATCGATGGTGCCATAATATTATAAGGCTGGTCTGAATAAGGTAAATGACTAGTAATCCCACATTGGGGACACTCTCGGGAATAGTGACAAAGCTTTTCATAGTCATAGCAAACTCATGAAGCCCTAACTTAGTGAAAAACATGAATTGAGCCCAAATGGATGGACAACTGACTTAGAGAGCATTCTCGACTACCATTGACACGACTCAAACCAAGGACTTATTATAATGGGCATCTCAAGCCCAATAAGGACCGGAGTTCTCCTCGCTACCCAAACCAAATCGCCAACATATACGTAATGTCAGATGAACTATGAAATTATAATAAGTTAGAGCATTATACAACCAAAAGACTTTGGGATAGGTCCATGTAATATCCCATACTAATCCTATCTCGATTCAACTCTTAGTTGCATTCTTAAGGGGCTTAAGGCTTGAAATTTTCACTAAGTGTTGGGGACTTAGTCATTTTCAAAACCCCTAAAATTTTAAGAATTTTATTTTGGTCTTCCCATACTCGAGACATTAGTTTTTGAGTTAATTTATGTTAAGGGATGTAACAAGTATGTCTCGAGGGAGTTTTGGATTTTTCAAACAAGGATTTGGTCATGTTTGGATCACAAATCTAGCAAGTCACCGTGATAGGGCTGTGTTGCAGTGACATTCCCTTTGGCATGTACATCGCACTGAGGTAAAGATGTTTTTATCTAGTTCTTGATTTATAATTTGAATGCATGTGTCATGATCTTTGTCCTAGTGTGTGAAGTGCTTATAAGGTGAAAAATATTCATATAAATCACTTAGAACAAAGTTGAGCTAAGAACCTTTGATTCACCTAAAGTTTGATATTTGATTCTACAAGGGTTAACTTTGAACATAGATAACTTTTAATGTAAGTCAAATTTTTCAGATCAAGAACCACCAACTTGTAGATAATTGAATTATCTTTCCAATGACACCAATTTCACCTTAATCACACACCCAAGAGAAAAGTTATGATCATTTTCGTCAGAACCAGTAAGACACCACGATAAAACCATGTGGTGATGAGCCTTTAATCAATATTTCAGTTACGAATTTTTGTTTTAAATGATGGAGGGGCAATTGGATCTTTTCCCACCTCGACCCAATTTGTAAAAATAGGACCTAAATCTTCAACTAGGGCATCATTTTGCCAAATTCTCCAATTTCCTCTCAAGAACAAACCCTAATCATCCCCAAGTTCATCAAAATCAATTCCTGTCTCTCCAAGGAAACCAAGAAATAAAGTTCCCAAATATAAGAACCTTCAAGAAAGCTTAAAGATTTGTGTCTCGCTTTTAAGATTTAAGGTTTAAGGTATTTCATTTATCGTTTCCTTTCACGATGGAATCCAAGAATCCATTTTTATGTTTTAAATCATGACGTTACATATTTATAATGAGTTATCTCCATGAAGCTATTATGAATTTCGATTATACAAGATATTTTCAAGTGTTTTTCATTGGAAAGTATCCCTTACACCACTACAAGAAAATAGTTAAATTGTGACGGAATATTTGAGATAGAACACTTCTGTCATAATTTGTGGCAGAATTTTGATGAATTTATGATGAATTTTTTTAGTATAAATATAAAAAATTTAATTTTTTAATTTTCACATAAATATTGAAAGAGTAACAAATTTGTGACAAATTTTTGACAGATTTAAATATAATTTTTGTGATCGAAATATTTTTTCCATAAATTAAAGCTGATGAGAAAAAATAATAACGTTCTGTCACAAATCTGTTACTAAATTTGTGACAGATTGAGAATTCCATCAGAATTTTTTTTAAAAAGTAATTAATTTTATAAAAATTTGTGACAAATTTATTCTGTCACAACAAAAATTAAAAAAAATTATTTGTGACGGATATATTTTCGTCAAAAGTAGAATTGGGTTCCCTCTAAAAGTTTTTCGTTTTCCCTTTTTTTTTTGTTTTGACATAGTCTTTTTCCAATTAGAAGAAAAAGGCATTCTAATTAAGGGTTACACTCAAAACCCTTGATTTTTCATCTTCTTAATTTCTTTACAGGCATTCAATTTCTTCCACAAAGCAGTCGCATTCACTGAGAGAATCAACATTCAATTTCATTCGCAAGCAGTTAGTTCATCTCAATTTTGATTCTTCTTCAATTTATTAAGGTAATTTATCTTAATTCCCATTCTTTTCAACTTATTGAGGTATGGATTAGGTCCCTTTTTTGCTTGTTGAGGTATGGAATAGATTGATTCCAACAGAATTACCCTTAACTAGTGATGTAGCATGAGTTTGTGTTGTTTCTTGGAACTCATGGGGGTTGTTTCTGGGGTTGTTTCTATTCACCAAAGTCCCCCTTTTAGCTCTTTGTGACTCCCTGGCCATAACGTTCCGTCTAAAAGTTTTAATAAGTTGAACAACTTCACTTATGTGCCTTGGATCCTTAGAATGAAATGAAACTTCCTTCAAATAAATAAAACTCTGACTCTTAACAACATTTGCATTGACATGTGTAAAATGAGTACCAGGGACGTTGAAAACCATTCGTGCTTTCTCTACCTTATCATTTTTAAAATTAATGATCAACTCGGAATCCTGTAACTCAAGACCAATCCCAGTCCCATTTGATTTTGTCAGGTTACTAACAAATTCAGGAGCATCCCTCTCAACCACTGCAAGATCTGTTTCACGATTCATAATAAGTTACTTATTAAAATATATAAACACATACGAGTGTTGATATTTGGTGGGAGTTAAATGTTTTCTAGTAATGAAAAAATAAAGACTAGGTGTCTATCTTTGGTGTGCTATTAATGTGTATAGTTCGATGGAAAGGTGTCCTTTGCTTCTCTTTTTTACTGTGTTTTCCTCTATTTTAGACTACTTCATGATAGTACTGGCGATGCAGATCCAATTTATAGGAACCACTTTATCTGAGATGGAAACAATGGGACTGCCTTAGTGATTATCCTTACCACTGTATGCTTGCCAGAGAATAAGAATGGAAGAAAGTTGGTCTTAAGACTATCAAATATCATGGAAAATGGCCTTTCCAGTGGGTTAATAGAATCCAGGTTCTTCACATAATTAGGAGTAGCATTCCTCACTATTAAGCATGCTAGTTCTAGGCTGTATTGTGGTTAGTATCCTAAACTAAGTATTTCATGGCCATGAACCTGTTTCTGTAGCTCTTTCTGCTTTTAACCTTGCTGTACAATTCCATAGATAGGTATCCTTTTTTATTTTGGTGAATTACAAGCTGCCCTTTAGGACAAACAGAAAGCCATATTATGAGTTCACGGGCTTGTGGAATATTTATGCTATATTCTCTCGAGCCATAAATAGTTGTGGCTATATTTTTCTAATTAGTGTATCATATTGTTCTATCCTATTGAGCCATATATACGTGTAACCCTATTTTCTCTAATTTCTGAATCATACTGTTCTGGAAATTTTCTAATGGGAAAAATAAGTACATGATTTTAATGCATGTATATGGTCTTTTTGAACTTTTAATCCTCTATCCTACATTGATTTATGTCCAAGTATACCTTTTGGTGTCTTAGGCCATCACTTGGCTTCACAAATATGCATAATATAGGCTGAATACCAAAAATAAATTGAAGTATATGTTGTTAATCTGTAACACTTCCTTTGATGTTCTGTTCACTTCATGCCCTTTGATCTTTGAACTGCTGGTTTTACAGATCTTGTGTTAATCAGTGTAAGGCTGGGGTTCTATTAGAAACAACCTCTCTACTTCTTCGGATGTAGTGGTATGGACTGCATACATTTGTAATACCCCAAAAAATCCAAACCAATATTAGAGCCATTTACCAAGCTCATGCATAGTACATCATGGTTATTTTATAGTTTTATGAGTAAGTTAGATGTATATTAAGGCCTCAAATAACTCCCAGCTATCAGACGAAACAAAACATTCCTTACCGATTGAATTCTTGAGAAGGATATTGGTATAGTCAACTTCAAATGAGAATATCTCTCATTATGCTTGGAATATTTGAGCTCATAACCTATCAAAAGATATATAATTGAATTATCTTTTCAACTATACCAATTTTGCTTAAATCCGATATCGGAGCAAAAAGTTATTCCTATTTTACTCAAGCATGTCAGGCTGGAAACTGTGTGACGACATTCGTGGTAACTTACCACATTTGTGATGCCTTACCACGAAGGTCGTCAGCCTTAGGAAGAATCCAACTCTTGTGTGATGACATTTGTGGTACATTACCATATTTGTGATGCCCTACCACGAAGGTCATCAGCCTTAGGCAGAATTCGACTCCTGTGTGACGACATTCGTGGTAGTTTACCACATTTGTGATGCCCTACAGTGAAGTTCGTCATCCTTAGGCAGAAACCAACTCCTAAGTGATGAAATTCATGGTAGCTTACCACATTTGTGATGCCCTACCATGAAGGTTGTCAAACTTAGGAAGAAACCATCAGTTCCAGCTCCTGTGTGACGACATTTTTGACGGCTTACCATACTTTTGACGCCTTGTCACAAATATCGTCAGCTATGATTTTCAGCAACTGGGAATTTATTTCATAAGGGTATTTTGGTCTTTTCCCTTCACTTCCCATGACTTATAACCCTTAAGGAACGTATTATCTTTCATTCTCTTTAGTTAAAACATCTCAAAAATCTCTCTTATACACTTTAAACCAATAGATTAGGGTTTCTTCTCAAGATCATCTCCTCAGGAACAAGAATATTCTTTCCCAGAGGGGTTAAACCCTAGTCAAGAAAAATCAAGGGCAAGCCTAAGGATTTATTCAGGAACCTTCAGAAACCTTAGATCTCTTTCAAGATCAAGCTTTAAGGTATGCGTAGCGTTCATCTATGGATTCAATTCGTTCATAGAGTTCAAGAACCATTCTTTTAAATGTTATTTTGTAAACTTTTGTGGTGATATAAGCATGTACACATTGATGATTGTTATTCAAGTTTCAAGATGATATCTAGGGATGTTTTTCATGGAATATATGTGATTGTTGGTCGAAAATCATGTACTTTGGGTGGATTGAACTAATGCAAGTATGAAATCCACCTATTCCTTAAAGAATGCATGTAAGTTGTTTGATAAAATTCCTAGGATGTTAGAAGTTCATATTTACATAATTTAATGATATCCAAATGACAAGTCCATGTTAGCGATACACTTCAATATGAATGCCCATGCTATTTATGTATTCTTATGGTGATGGCATGATGTATGTATGATGATGGAAATATGAATTTTGTGTGCCAATTATATCCATTCTTTCCCTACCATGTCTGAGGTGTTGATTAAATGCATGAAGTATACTATCCCCTACTTATGATATAGTGAATTGTGGACTCCAATCTTGTGATCAAGTCATGTCATGTGTGTCAGTTTTCTTCTATCGAGTCTTGGGGGTATTCATAACCGAAAAACATAGCTGTGTTCCTAGAGACATGTCATGTTGTCACATAATCTCAATCAAGATATAATCTATAGAACTCAGTCAGTCATGTGACTCAGGAAACCTCAGAAATCTCATGATCCCAGTTAACTCTCAGATAATAGTACTTCTCCGTTAGTAAATGAAAGTCAGTTGATTTGTCCATGTACAGTCAGTTGAATCATGTTTAATCTCTTCATATGGGAGTAGGAGTTAGCACCGAGTGAACGCACAGATGGGAACTCACCTGTATATGAGGGTGTGATTCTTAGCAGTTATCCTCGCATTCCAGAACTATGTACCCAACATAGGTTGAGACATCGCAGTCTGTTATATGAGGGTAGATGAGGTGTATTAACCTTTTATATGAGGGTTCCCACTGTTATCACTATATTTACTTATTATATGAGGGTTACTCATATGTTGTCCTTACCAGTTTTGCGGTATTGACACCCTTCCAGTCAGGGCAGATACTGGTCCCCATCTTAGCCATAATGGCATATATGGGGTATGTCAGTTAAACAACTACCTCCCACAATTTCAATATCAGTCTCAGTAAAAGAACTCAGACAGTTCTTCAGATATCAGTATACCAGGACTGTTAGATACAGTCAAATTCAGTTATAGCATGGAACTCAGAGAGTTCAACCAGATTTAGGGTTGTCAGATATAGTCATCCATATTATAGAACTATGGTTCCAGCCATGTATTAGCGTACATATTTAGTCATCACGTACTCACGATCTTAGTTATAATGTATGTATGTTTGTACTTTTATGTTCATATCAGTCAGTAGTATTATTCATGCACATAAACCCTTGCATTAGCCTACCTCACTCGTATACTCAGTACTCCATTTGTACTGACGCATTTGCGCTATGGTGCTTTCTTTTTATGTTACACCATAGGTTTAAAGGCACGAGTCCCAGACCAGCAGTAACAGTTACACTCAGCATACAGAGTTGCAGTGAGTCCTCTTCATTCGAGGACGATATTATTTGATTTATTTATTTATTTCTTCAGTTCAATTTTATGGAGTTAGTTGGAGACATGTTCCTTCAACTTCTTATTTCAGTCAATACTTAGAAGCTTTTGGATTTACGCTCAGATTTAGCTTTCAGATTCAATTTTCAGTTGTTTTGGGTATCTTTCACCCACATGGATGTTACTATTTTACAAATTCTTTATTCAGTTAAAACTTATGGCCTATATGTTCTTGTTTTCCGCATTATTACATTATATATTGTAGTGCACAGGTACAAATATCATTCATGGGTTAGATTGTGTTTCTTTGGGGTCATAAGCACCGTGTAGCATTTCGGTTCAGAAAATTTGGGTGTTACAAACTTTGTATCAGAGCCTAAGGTTCAATAGAGTCCTAGGAAGTCTGAATGCCGCATCTAATAGAGTCTTATACATGGGTGTGTTGCGTTCCACATTTATGTACATGAGGATATAAAATGTTTTAGGAACAGTTTCCCTTCTTTCAGTATTCATGTCGTGCTAGTGAGCATAATCTCAAGTTAAACTCCCAGTCTAATCCGTTCTTCTCTTGTTCCAGAATATGGCTCCAAAGAGAAGAAACCAGCTAGTTGCTCAGCCCGAAGATTCTTTGGGCGAACATCTTTCCCATGCAGAGTTTAGAGCTGCATTCACACACTTGCTCAGTCTGTAGCTGCCCAAAATTAAAGGCCACCAGCTATTCCGGCCAATCCAGTGGAAAATTCAGCAGCATCTAGGATTCGGGACTTCACCCGAATAAACCCTCCATCCTTCTTTGGGTCTAAGCCAGAAGAGGATCCTCAGGAATTCATTGACCAAGTCCAGAAGGTCATTGATATCATGGGAGTCACTTCTTTTCAGAGTGCTGAGTTAGCCGCATACCAATTGCAGGATGTCGCTCACACCTTGTACAAGCAGTGGTTAGAAGAAAGGTTAAAGGATGCAGGTCCTACTGAGTGGGAAGAATTTGTCACGGCTTTATTAGACAGATTCTTTCCCCAAGAGCTGAGAGAGGACAAAGTTCTTGAGTTCATCAATCTCAGGTAGGGAAATATGACAGTTAGAGAGTATTCTCTTAGATTTACTCAGCTAGCCAGATATGCCCTTCATGTGGTTGCAAACAATAGGGCTAAGATGAGAAAGTTCATGTCAGGAGTGAATGATAGTGTGGTAAATGAGTGTAGGTCTGCGATGCTGAACAGTGATATGACATTAGCCAGGCTCATGAACTACACTCAACAGATAGAGGATCAGAAGGTTAAGATGAGGGAGAGGCAGAACAAGAGAGCAAAAGAAGACAGTTTCAGTTTTGCTTAGCCCAAATCAGAGGGAGAAAATCATTTGCAGTTTCATCCTAAGTCAGCAGTTCCATCCCCTTCCTCCACTAGTTACCCAGTGCAGAAGTTCAGGGATGGCAATAGAGACAGATCATCAGGCTCTAAATCTCAGAGCAATGTTAGCAGTGCTCGTACTTATCCTCAGTGTCAGACCTGCGGTAAACACCATCAGGGTGTGTAAAGCGGATTAAGGCATTTGTTTTGGTTGTGGAAAGACAGGCCACAGAGTTAGGGACTGTCCTAAGCCAGGTCCTCAGGGTTGGCAGAATCGTTCCACAGCTTAGTCCGATTGCCCGAACCTGCAGGGTGCCACTTCTAGTGCTACTAGTCGGCAACGCCCAAACAGACTCTATGCTCTTCAGACCCGACAGGATCAGGAAAATTCTCCTGATGTCGTTACTAGTACGTTATAAATTTTCCATGTTCATGTTTATGATTTACTAGACCCAGGTACATCCTTGTCTTTTATCACTCCATACATAGCAGGCGATTTCAGAATCAGTCCCAAAATTTTAGCAGAGCCCTTTTTAGTCTCTACCCAGTGGGTAAAACCATCATAGCTCGATGGGTATACAGGAAATGCCTGGTTATGATATTTCAGAAATCCACGTCAGCAGATTTAGTCAAGTAGAGATGACTAATTTTTATGTCATTTTTGGCATGGATTGGCTTCATTCCTGCTATGCCATAGTCGACTGCAGAAATAGGATAGTTCAGTTTCAGTTCCCGAATGAGCCCATCCTAGAGTGGAAGGGTAGCACTTTGTCTTTTAGGGGTCAGCTTGTTTCCTACCTTCAAGCAAGGAAAATGATTTGTAAGGGGTGTGTGTATCATCTCATGCATGTTAAGGATTCCAGTTCCGAATCTCCCAGTATCGAATCAATCCCACTGGTTAATAAATATTCAGATGTCTTTCCCGAAGATCTTCTAGGTATTCCTCCCAAAAGGGAAACAAACTTCGGCATAGACCTTCTCCCAGATACTCAGCCTATTTCTATTCCTCCATACAGAATGACACCAACAGAACTCAAGGAACTTAAAGATCAGTTGAAGGATCTCTTAGATAAGGGATTCAACAGGCCTAGTGTATCCCCATGGGGCACACCATTCTTATTCGTGCGCAAGAAAGACGGTTCTCTTAGAATGTGTATTAATTACCGTCATCTCAACAAAGTCACGGTTAACAACAGGTATCCGCTGCCTAGGATAGACAACTTGTTTGACCAACTTCAGGGTGCCAGTTATTTCTCCAAGATAGACATCAGATCAGGCTATCATCAGCTCAGAGTTAGAGAATGTGACATTTCGAAGACAACTTTTCATACTCGGTATGGTCACTTTGAATTTCTAGTCATGGTCTTTGGTCTTAACAATGTCCTTGCAGATTTCATGGACTTGATGAACTGGGTGTTCCAGCAGTACTTGGAAATATTCTTCATAGTCTTCATAGATGATATTCTGGTCTATTCTCGCACAGAGCGTGATCATTCAGACCATCTCATAATTGTTCTTCAGACTCTCAGTGATCACCAGTTGTTCTCCAAGTTTAGTAAGTACGAATTTTGTTTAAGATCAGTAGCATTCCTTGGACATATTGTTTTAGGTGATGGCATTAGAGTAGATCCTTAGAAAACTGAAGCGGTAAGAAACTGGCCTCGCCTTGTATCTCCATCAGATATCAGGAGTTTCTTGGGTTTGGCTAGTTATTAACGATGGTTTGTCGAGGGATTTTCTTCTATTGCATCTCCTATGTCCATATTGACTTAGAATAAGGTCAAGTTTTAGTGGTCAAAACCTTGGGATAAAAGTTTTCAGGAGTTGAAGACTCGACTCACCTCAGCTTCAGTTTTAGCACTTCCCGACGATTCCGATGGATTCGTAGTATATTGTGATGCATCCAGAGTAGGTTTAGGTTGCGTCCTCATGCAGCATGGAAGAGTAATAGTCTACACCTCCAGACAGTTAAAGCCGCATGAGAAGAATTATCCTACTCATGACCTTGAGTTAGTAGCAGTTGTCTTTTCCTTAAAGATTTGGAGGCATTATCTATACGGTGTTTATGTAGACGTCTTCACATATCATAAGAGCTTTCAGTATGTCTTTTCCTAGAAAGATCTCAATCTTTGTCAGAGAAGGTAATTAGAGCTCTTGAAGGAGTATGACATGAGTGTCCTTTATCATCCTGGCAAGGCCAATGTAGTGGCCGACGCACTCAGTAGACTGTCCATGGGTAGTGTTTCCCATGTGGAGGATAGTAAGAAAAAATTAGATCAGGAGATTTATCAGCTTGCCAGACTAAGCGTTCGCTTAGTCGACTCTTTAGAGGGTGGTGTATATGTTCAGAGTAGTTCAATGTCATCTCTAGTTTTCGAGGTGAAAGAGAAGCAAGACAGGGATCCTAGCCTTGTCAAGCTAAAAGAGTCAGTTCAGAGTCAGGAAGTAGAGGTTTTCTCCCAAGGGGGAGATGGTTTTCTTCATTGTTAGGGTCACCTATGTGTTCCCGGTGTAGATGAATTGAGGCAGCAAATTCTTGCAGAAGCACATGGTGCGCGATACTCTATTCATCCAGGGGACACTAAGATGTACCGCGACTTGCGGGAGATCCATTGGTGGAGTGGGATGAAGAGGGATGTTGCAGAGTTTGTGGCTAAGTGCTCTACATGTCAGAAGGTTAAGATAGAGCATCAGGAACCTAGTGGTTCCATGCAGGAGTTCACTATTCCTACTTGAAAATGGGAAGAAGTGAACATGGACTTCGTGACGGGTTTGTCTAGAATATGTCATCAGCATGATTCAATTTGGGACATTGAAGACAGAAATACAAAGTCAGCTTATTTTCTTCCAGTTCGTACCTTTTACTCAGCCGAGGATTATACCAAACTCTATATCAAGGAGTTGGTCAGATTGCACGGTGTTCCACTATCTATCATCTCAGACAGAGGTACCCAGTTCACTTCTCACTTTTGGAAAGCATTCCAAAAGAGTCTTGGTACCAAAGTTTATCTCTGTACAACATTTCAACCTCAGACAGATGGTCAAGTAAAAAGGACCATTCAGACTCTAGAAGATATGCTAAGGGCGTGTGAAATTGATTTCAAGGGAATCTGGGATGACTACTTGCCTTTGATTGATTTTGCATACAACAACAGCTATCACTCCAGTATTCAGATGGATCCATTCGAAGCTCTCTATGGTAGGATATGTAGGTCTCCGATCGGTTGGTTCGAAGTTAGTGAGACCGCAGTCATAGGTCCTGACTTAGTATTCGATGCCTTAGAGAAAGTTCAGTTGATTAGAGATAGACTCTGGGCTACTCAGAGCCGACAGAAGTCTTATGCGGATGTTCGTAGAAAGGATCTCGAATTCGAGGTCGATGACTATGTCTATCTCAAGATCTCTCCCATGAAAGGAGTAAAGAGATTCGGAAAGAAGGGAAAGCTCAGTCCTTGATATGTCGTTCCCTTCAGGATTCTCAGTCGCTTCGGCAAGGTAGCCTATGAGCTCAAATTTCCTTCAGATCTAGCCTCAGTTCATCCAGTCTTCCATGTCTCTTTGCTCAAGAAGTGCATAGGTGACCCAGCAGTTGTAGTCCCTATTCAGAGCGTTGACATTCAGAATAGCCTCTCTTATGAAGAGATTCTAGTCGAAATCCTTGACTATAAGACTCGTAGGCTGAGGAACAAAGAAGTCCCTCTAGTCAAGGTTCTTTGGCAGAATCAGTCCATGGAGGGAGCTACTTGGGAAGCAAAAGCAGACATGCGAACCAAGTACCCTCATCTTTTCTCTACTAATTTAGGATTAGCTCTAGGTAACCATTTTTCTTAAGCTTATTCAGTTACATGTTCAAAATTCCAGTATAAATTGGTATCAAGTATCAGTGCATAGAATATCATGCATTCATGAGTTCAGCTTATCAGTCATGCATCAGATATGTATGTTCGGTTGGGCAATATTTAGTTTAGAATTCAATTCAGTCCTAAAATCATATGCCAGTTGAGCATGATTAGTGTATGAATCATTTTATCTTTTCTCCCCTCAAGCAGTCATCATTCGCGGACGAATGTTTCCAAGGGTGAGATATTGTAATACCCCGAAAAATCCAAACCAATATTAGATCCATGTACCAAGATCATGCATAGTACATAATGTTTATTTTATAGTTTTATGAGTAAGTTAGATGTATATTAAGGCTTCAACTAACTCCCAGCTATCAGACGAATCAAAACATTCCTTACTGATTGAATTCTTGAGAAGGATATTGTTATAGTCAACTTCAAACGAGAATATCTCTCATTATACTTGGAATTTTTTATCTCATGACCTATTAAAAGATAGATAATTTCATTATCTTTCCAACGATACCAATTTTGTCTAAATCCGATATCAGAGCAAAGAGCTATTCCTATTTTACTCCAGCATGTCAGGCTGGAAATTGTGTGACGACATTCATGGTAGCTTACAACATTTGTGACGCCCTATCACGAAGGTCGTCAAACTTAGGCAGAAACCATCAGTTCCAGCTCCTGTGTGACGACATTTTTGACGGCTTACAACACTTTTGACGCCTTATCACAAATATTGTCAGCTATGATTTTCAGTAACTGGGAATTTATTTCATAAGGGTATTTTGGTCTTTTCCCTTCACTTTCCACAACTTATAACCCTCAAGGAACATATTATCTTCCATTCTCTTTAGTTAAAACATCTCAAAAATCTCTCTTGTACACTTTCAACCAAAAGATTTGGGTTTTCTCTTAAGATCATCTCCTTAGGAACAAGAACATTCTTTCCCAAAAGGGTTAAACCCTAGTCAAGATAAATCAAGGGCAAGCCTAAGGATTTCTTCAGGAATCTTTAGAAACCTTAGATCTCTTTCAAGATCAAGCTTTAAGGTATGCGTAGTGTTCATCTATGGATTCAATTCGTTCATAGAGTTCAAGAACCATCCTTTTAAATGTTATTTTGTAAACTTTTGTGGTGATATAAGCATGTACACGTTGATGATTGTTGTTCAAGTTTCAAGATGATATCTAAGGATGTTTTTCATGGAATATATGTGATTGTTGGTCGAAAATCATGAACTTTGGGTGGGTTGAACTAATGCAAGTATGAAATCCACCTATGCCTTAAAGAATGCATGTAAGGTGTTTGATAAAATGCCTAGGATGTTAGAAGTTCATATTTACATGATTTCATGATATCTAAATGACAAGTCCATGTTAGCGATACACTTTAATATGAATGTCTATGCTATTTATGTATTCTTATGGTGATAGCATGAAGTATGTACGATGATGGAAATATGAATTTTGTGTGCAAATTATATCCATGATTTCCCTACCATGTATGAGGTGTTGATTAAATACATGAAGTATACTATCCCCTACTTATGATATAGTGAATTGTGGACACAAATCTTGTGATCAAGTCATGTCATGTGTGTCAATTTTCTTCTATAGAGTCCTGGGGGTATTCATACCCGAAAAACATAGCTGTGTGCCTAGAGCCATGTCATGTTGTCATGATAATCTCAGTCAATCTATAATCTATAGAACTCAGTCAGACATGTGACTCAGGAAACCTCAGAAATCTCATGATCCCAGTTACTCCGTCAGTCAACGAAAGTCAGTTAATCTGTCCATGTACAGTCAGTTGAATCATGTTTAATCTTTTCAGATGGGAGTAGAAGTTAGCACCAATGAACCCAAGGATGGAAAATCACCTGTATATGAGGGTGTGATTCTTGGCAGTCATCCTTGCGTTCCAGAACTATGTAGCCAACATAGGTTGAGACATCGCCGCCTTTTATATGAGGGTAGATGAGGTGGCTTAACCTCTTATATGAGGGTTCCCACCGTTCTCACTAGAGTTACCTATTATATAAGGGTTGCTCACATATTGTCCTTACCAGTGGTGCGGTACTGGCACCATTCCAGTCAGGGCAGAGATTGGACCCCATCTTAGCCATAATGGCACATATAGGGCATGTCGGTTAAACAACTACCTCCCATAGTTTCAGTACCAGTCTTAGTAAAAAAACTCAGACAGTTCTTCAGATATCAGTATACCAGGACTGTTAGATACGGTAAAATTTAGTTATAGCACAGAACTCAGAGAGTTCAACCAGATTCAGGGCTGTCAGATACAGTCATCCATGTTATGAGAACTATGGTTCCAGCCATGTATTAGAGTACAGATTTATCCATCACGTACTCACGATCTTAGTTACTATGTATGTATGTTTGTACTCTTACGTTCATATCAGTCAGTCAGTAGTATTATTCATGCACGTAAACCCTTACATTAGCCTACCTCACTCGTATACTCAGTACTCTAGTTGTACTGACATATTTATGCTATGGTGTTTTATTTTCATGTTACACCATAGGTTCAGAGGCACGAGTCCCAGGCCAGCAGTAGCAGTCGCATTTAGCATACAGAGTTGCAGTGAGTCCTCTTTATTCGAGGATGACATTACTTAATTTATTCATTTATTTCTTCAGTTCAGTTTTATGGAGTTAGTTGGAGACATGTTCCTTCAACTCCTTATTTCAGATAGTACTTAGAGGCTTTTGGATTTACGCTCAGATTTAGCTTTCAGATTCAGTTTTCAGTTGTTTTGGGTATCTTTCACCCACACGGATGTTACTATTTTACAGATTCTTTATTCAGTTAAACCTTATGGCCTACATATTTATGTTTTCCACATTATTACATTATATATTGCAGTTCACAGGTACAAATATCAGTCATGGGTTAACTTATGGTCCTTCGGGGTCATAAGCACCATGTAGTATTCCGGTTCAAAAAATCGGGGTATTACAACATTCTACCCTCCCCAGACCCCACTATGTGGGAATATACTGGGTTTGTTGTTGTTGTTATTGTTTTATTACTATGTATAGTAACTTACTGATCCCTTATATGGTACACTTATTGTTAATCTCTTTGTTTTATCCTCTTTACATTATGATGCTTGAGAATAAAAAAGATATAAATTTTTGTCTTTCTGCAGAATGAGCTAGTAGAGTATCTGTATTTAGATGATATGAATCTCCAAGGTATACATGTTTTTAGTGTTATCATTAGATATTTTTAGAAAGATTGATCATTATTTTGACTTTATTTTAATTGTATGCTGATCTAACATTTGGTATATGCATGTATTTAGAATGGATAAGGATATTCTAAATAGAAAGTTTAAAATAGAAATGGTAAAATTAACCTTTTTAAGGTACTATTTCTACTTTACCTTTTCATTGATTTTTGGTTTTGAATAGTTGTGTGAAAACATAATTTTCATGTATGTATCATGATGACAATGACAAGTCTTGGTGTTTTTTTTTCTTTTTTGTAGTATTAGTGATTAGAGTACACATGTCATCTCCGTTTATAATTTGGCTAAGTGAAGAAGATACATCAACTTAATTTGGACGAAAAAGTGTCGATCCTTCAAAAATATACCATTTTTGAAATATTCAATACATCCACTTATTGCTTATGTCTCCATGAATGTTGTCGTTTAACATATTTATTCTATTTCAGAGTACAGATATGAATAATTCTGACTGTGAATGGATGTATGATAAATTGCTGGAAGATGGATTCATAAATCCTAGGTTTATTGATGGGGTTGAGAGCTTAGTTGAATTTTCTAAAAGTCATCCAGAATGTATGGACGGTGAAAAATTAAGATGTCCTTGTAATCATCGTAAGTGTCGAAATAAAAATATTTTGGATGAGTTTACAGTTATGACACATTTTAGAAATAATGGCTTTGTACCAAATTATTATCTTTGGAATAATCATGGAGAAAGTTATATTCCAGGTCCAAGTGTGTTTAGTAATCATCAAGAAGAAGCTTTAGCTTCTGGTGAAACCGTGAATTCTCAGTCTCATAATGAATTTCGAACTATGGTTTTTGATGTTCTTAGGCCTGATTTTGATGGTAATATAGAAGAGGATCCAAATCCCACAACACAAAATATTTATAATTTGCTCAAAGCATCAGAACAAGAAATGTGGCCGGGAAATCCACATGGACACACACAACTATCTGTCGTTGCTCGTCTGTTGAATCTAAAGGTGGAACATCATTTTTCTGAAAGATTGTATGATGAGTTATTTTAATTTATATCAGAATTGATGACAACTGATAACATAATGATAGATAGCTTTTTATAGTACCAAAAAGCTAATGAGAGGATTGGGCTTGCTGGTTGAAAAGATTGACTGTTGCAAAAATGGTTGTATTCTTTATTGGCAGGAGGATAGTGAACTTTTCAATTGCAAGTTTTGTTCTCACCCTCAATTTAAGAGATCAAAACATCAATGCTCCAAGAAGAAAACTAATATTTCTTATAAGAAGATATATTATTTTCCTTTAGATCCGCATTTACAAAGATTGTATGCATCCGATGCTACAACAAAACATATGAGATGGTATTCTGAGCATGAAAGGGATGGTGTGATGCGTCATCCCTCTGACTCTCCTTCTTGGAAACAGTTTGATAAGGCACACCCTTCTTTTGCATCTGAAGTGAGAAATGTTAGATTGGGTTTGTCAATTGATGGTTTTCAACCTTTTGGTCAATTTGGCCAACAATATTCTTCTTGGCCTATGATAATTACACCATATAATTTGCCACCTTGGATGTGCATGAAGTATGAATACATATTTTTGTCTGTGATTATACCTGGTTCCAAAAATCCAAAACGAAAAATCGATGTCTTTTTGCAGCCTCTCATTCAAGAGTTAAATGTATTATATGAGGAGGGAATTCAAACATATGATGTTTCAAGTAAGAATAATTTTCAAATGAAAGCTGCACTGATGTGGACAATATGTGATTTTCCTGCGTATTCAATGTTATCGGGTTGGAGTATAGCAGGAAAATTAGCTTGTCCTTATTACAAGAAAGATTCTGATGATTTTTCACTACCCAATGGTAGAAAGATCTCATGGTTTGATAATCACAGAAAGTTCTTACCACCAAATCATCCATGGCGAAGAAATAAAAAGTGGTTCAAGAGAGGTCAAACAGTACAAAAGATTGCACTTACTTCACAATCGGGTGTACAAATACTTAAGAAGATTGAGGACTTGGGACTCATGAAAGTGATAGAACTTGGTACTGATACGATAAATGCCAAAATTTCAAAGAATAATACATGTGGTTGGAAGAAAAGAGGTATTTTTTGGGACTTGTCTTACTGACCAACAAATCTTGTTAGACATAACCTTGATCCGATGCATATTGAATTTTTTTTTTGATAATATCATGAAGGTAAAAACAAAGGACAATGCAAAATCTAGAGAAGATTTAAACATGCTTTGCCGTCATCCAGAGTTACATTAGAATGAAATTACCAAAAAGTATCCAAAGGCTTGCTATATGCTAGATGATAAGGCTAAAGAATTTCTCTGTAAATAGTTGCAAGAGTTGAGATTTCCTGATGGTTATGTGTCTAATCTGGGAAGATGTGTTGACATGAACAGGATTAAACTTTTTGGTATGAAGAGTCATGATTGTCATGTGTTTATTCAACGGTTAGTACCTATTGTATTTCGAGAATTGCTTCCACAAATTGTGTGGCAACCATTGACAGAGTTGAGTCATTTCCTTAAAGATCTCACCTCTACAGAAATTACAGAAGAACACATGAGACAATTAGAAGAAAATATTCCTCTCATCTTGACTAAGCTTGAACACATTTTTCCTCCAAGCTTCTGGGATTTCATAGAACATCTTTCTATCCATTTGGCTTATGAAGCACATTTAGCGGGCCCAGTTCAAGGATGATGGATGTATCCAATTGAGAGGTAAATAAAGTTAATTATATTTTATAATATATGTAAATAAATATATCAATTATAACATATTGACATACTTTAAAGTTTGTAGGAATCTACGTAGATACAAGAATGATGTTAAAAATAAGAATAAAGTTGAAGCTTCTATATGCAATGCATATTTAGTTGAAGAAACATCTTTATTTTGTGCGCACTACTTTAAGTCACACATTCCGACACGACACAAAAAAGTGCCCTAAAATTTAGATGATGGTGGAGTTGAACAGGATGATCCTGAGATGCTTTCTATTTTTAAGCAAGCTGGTCGAGCTTTTGGTAAGCTGTAAAAGAGGAGGTTAGATGATAAAGAATATCACGAAGCTCATACATATATTTTGTTGAATTGTGATGAAGTAAAACCATATATCAAGTAAGTTAATTATGAATCATCTATAAATATCAATAAAAAATTTGATATTAAAATTAAATTAGCTTTTTTTTCTTCAAAATTTATGAAGACATCTTGAGACAAATACAACCATGTATTCAAGATAGCGAGATTGACGCTAAACTTGAAACAAAGTTTGCATCTTGGTTTGAAAAATAGGTAAGTATTAATATGTCTAAATTAGTCTTAATTATTCGCTATTATTCACAAAATGCAATCTTAATCGATGTTTAATTATTTATAATGTCAATAGGCACAGAATCCTTCTTCCAGCATTTCTAATCAAATCATGAAAGATCTTGCAGAAGGGCCATTACATATGGTTCAGAACTTTAATGGATATGTCGTAAATGGTTACAAGTTTCACACTGAAGAATATGGTTCAAATAAATCTATGATGAATAGTGGTGTATGCATCAAGGGCTCTAGCCATAGTGCAGATAATATCAATTACTATGATCGATTAATAGAGATTTGCAGCTAGAGTATAATGCATTACCATTCAAGTGAACTGTGTTATTCAAGTATTCTTGGTTTGATCCGATGCCAAAGCATGGTACAAGAGTACATCCACAATATAATCATGTTGATGTTAATAAGAGAAGAATGTTTAACAAATATGAACCATTTATTATGACTGTGCAAGCATCTCAGGTGTATTTTGAAATGTATCCTACTGTAAAAAAGATAGTGAGTGAATGGTTAGCCATTTGCCTAATAAAGGCATGTTCTGTTGTAGATGTTCCTCAAAAAGTAGAGCAACCTCATACATTGAATGATCCAAATTTTCAAGAAGATGATAGTCAAATACATGAGATTGATATTGATGAAAATGAAATATCTAACACATTGAATGATCAAGATAGTATGCTTATTGACATGGAGAAGGGAGAGGAGGAAGAGAAAGAGAAGAATGAGGACGAGGATGAGGATGAGGACAGGGACAAGGATGATGATGAAGATGATGATGATGATGAGGAGGAGGACGAGGAATGTGAACTTCATAAAAAGAAAAGAAGATGAATCTAATTTTTTTTATTTTCAGTAGTTAGATGTACTAGCTTGTGCTGAGTTTTGATACTACTTCCTTTGTTGTGTATCTTCAGAAAGCTTATGGTTTTGAATTAAAGTTTTGAACTTTAAGGTTCTTGAATGTTGATGCTCTTTTCTTTTTCTTGTGTAACTGTAAAAGATAAGTTCTTGAAGTGTTTTGAATTATAGTTTTGAGCTTTAGATTTCCTTTTGTGGATTGTTTTTCATGGACTTTGTTTTGCAGTTATAGAATAAGTGTCATTTTAGAATATAAGTTATACACCATCATTGGTTTCTCGTTTTCCTGATACTCATGGTTCCATAGATATCCTTATTGGGCCTAGTAGCAGCTCATCAACAACTAGACAGTTGGTCATATAAGTTGTCGGGGAAATGTAAGAGAAGATATTTAAAACAAAATTTACCTTCTTAAAAAAATAAATTTCACAAAATGTATAATTTACTCTTTATAATTATATTTCAGGTTTGTCCCGAATGGTCATTCTATCTCAAAGACCATCACAGAAAATTTTAAAGAACGAAAAGATGCTACTAAATACACATGGAGAGGTGTTACTGAATTCACTCGTAAATTCCATTGGCATGAATTCATGATAAATAATGCTTTATATTAAAAAGTTATAATATTATTGTTGTGTTTATGTCTCTAAATAAATTTTTTTTCTAGAAATCATATCAGTGAAATCCTACAGAGAACTCCATAATCAAACGCACCTGGAAGAACGTGGCAGCCAACTTATATACAAAAAGAACATATCATTAGTGAAGAGAAATAAACAAACCAAATTTTTTGTTAGCTAATGTTTGGCAAAGCTGGAAGACATATTGGGCTTCTGCTGAGTTTAATAACAAATCTCATATTGTAACTCAAAATCGATGTAGTGAAACTGGTGTCTGAGCAAGCATACTGGTGGTTCCAGGTCAACAGTGGAGCATACTATAAAATTGGTAAATTTCGTACTTTAATAGATTAATTCTTTGATTTGATCTCTAATTTTGATGTTGAACTTTTTTTTCAGGCAACCGAAATAGGCCGTGAACCAAATTCATGGGAGATATTTAAGAAGTTGCACTAAAAAAAGGATGGCAGTTTTGTGGATGCCAAGTCAAAGAGTATTAATGTAAGTTTCCTAATAAGTTTCTCATTCTTTAGATCTTGAAAGCATGAGATCAATATAGATCTTGCAAGTAGAGTGACTTGTTGTTTGTATCTTGAAGTAGTGAAGCCATGTGGGGCCAATTTTGATTCACTATACTTGTTGCAATCTTGTAATCTTAAAAATCAAGTTTTTGTTGTAATCTTGAAGTCTAGTAAAGTTGTGTGTGGCCTATTTCAATTCACTAGCATTGTCGTTGACATCTTGTTGTGGTTTGCTTCTTATGTTTGAATTAACTTGATCTTGTATTAATATGTATGTATGCCAACAATATTTCTATATAATGATCTTTCTGTTTCTATTTTATGGTTCTTAGTATCTTGTTGCTTATGTTCACGTCCATGGTATTCTAAACTAAGGCTGGAAATAAAGGAACATGAAGATAAGATGAACAATACTTTTAGCATGTTATGGTCGAATGCATTATTTATAGTTTTTTTTAGAAGTTTGTTGTGGTGGTTATGCTCTTACTTTTAAAAATTTATTGGAATATCTGTGTTGTGTTGCCTGTTTTCTCAAGGTTAGACGGATCAGTTGTCATTTATTCGTGTTCACTGTTTTTCTTCTCTTCTCAATTGTGAGTTGGAGTCAATAGTTGCTAAGAATGTAGGCCATTCTATTAAGCGTGTGTCTATTAATCAAATGAGTTGGTGGCAGTCAGTGTAAACATCAACGTTATCTATTGGTAAGTGTGATTGGAGAATAAGAGTCCGACATGTCTCAGTAGATGCTTGTGGAGTGGCAATACATCTGGTCTACTGTATAATTCCTAGAGAAGAAAAAAACCATTGAAAAGGGCAAATGTGCCATGGTAATACGCCACTGAATAATCACAACTAAATTTTCCAGAAGCTCAAAAGGAGTCAAAAATAGGAATCTTTTTACACACAGATGTTGATGTATTTCTGCAATCAGAAACCAAAATTGTCTTACTACTAGAAACAAGAAAAGGAACATCATTAGTTTTATAGGTATATGTTTAGAATCAGTGGTATTAACAATGGGCTATTGTAGAAAGAGTCGATCATTTCTCTTTACATAGTGGTGCATAGGCTGGACCATACATTTGTAGCCAGGATGCATTCACGAGGGCGGGACCAAATAGCACTCCTTCTCGATCTCATTAAATGAGGAGTTGGAACTTGATTTGCCTGTATTGATGCAGACAAGGAATTCTCATGAAAAGTTAGACTTGGATCATTCATGCAAGGATAATCGTTCTTTGATAATTCCCCTTTCCTGAGTATTTCAACAAGTTCCTGCAAGATTAGAATAGCTTAGATCAGTTAATCAACTCAAAAGTAGTATCTTCAGGTCTATGAGTCACCCCAACAGTCATGTACAACTCAAGTTTATAGTATTCCCATAAAGGTTGTTCCTTTCTTCTTTTTTTCTCTGTGGTGGTTATTGTTGTCATTATCGTTCTGCTTTTTATTAATGTTCAATTTGTGATATAAAAAATGCTTGGGGTATTGTCTTACTTGAAGGTTATGCTCTTACTTACAAAAAATTTTTAAGAGCTTTTTGCAGCCTAAACTTGAAGGTCTTGCTAGGTAATCTTTGTCTTTCTGTTTGTATGAATCATGAAAAATTTTCCTCTGTTGTTTTATGTGAATGTTCTAGCATGATCATGACACTCTCTATTGGAACTTGAATGTATTTTTTGTCTTTTGTTTATTTGGTTTGGTGTTTTCAGTTCATCTTGATGTTTCTTCTGCTGGCTTCTTCTGAATGTTGTTCACTATCTTTTTTCTTTCATTGTTGTGTTAGAAAACTAGATTTTAGAAGGGTACAGTAAGATTAGTTAGTTAATTACCTGGATTCTATATATTGAGTCGATGGTCTATCGGGAACAACCTCTCTACCTTTGAGGTATAGGTGAGTTTTGTGTACACTCTATCCTCCGCAGACCAAAGTGATACTAGACTGGGTATAGTATTGTTGTTGCATATTTGATGGTGTTCCCAAATGACTGTTTTGATAGGAAAACAATCCTTTTTTTGTAGTTGAATGTTGAGAATTTTATTATGTAGATCCATTACTTTAGATAGTTGCTTTTCCTTGAGGTTGTGAGGTTTTTAAATTTGTACAATTAGATCATTTGGAATAAGTATAATTTAGGCAGTATATTCTTTTACTTTATGTGGCTCATTGTGATGATTAAATATTTGGTGGCTGATTATTTGTAATTTTTAGGATAAAATGGAGGCCGTCAAAGGTACGACTCTTTTGGGCCCATCAGATGATTCTTCAGAAGAACAAGAACTCGATATAAATAGCATGTATTTTGATGTTGTGGGTGGAGTAAAAAGATGGTGTGTGTATGGATTGGGATCTCAAGCTTCAACCTTGTATAAAGATCAAAATTCTGTCAAGTCGGCAAATTTAGTGTCCGATCATGTTGCCGAAGAGTTCTTCAAAATACTTGAGAAAGAGGTATCGCAAATGAGAGAAAATCAAGAGAGAGTTCTTCAAGAACGTGAAGAAGCGGAGGTGCAACATCGAGTAGAGCAGGAGGTTTCCCGTTTCAGGCAACAAAGTGATGATCGCTTCAAATTTATAGAGGAGCAGTGGTCTCGCATGATGAGCGATATGGAATTATCTTCTCACTCATTTAGTAATCCTACTATCCCAAATAGGGACTCATCTAATGCTTAAGCGTTTTATATTTTGAGACTTTAGTTACTTGAGGTGTCAACTTGAACATTGTTACACTTTTTTGGATAGTTATATGCTTTAAATTTTAAACGTTGGTAGACTTTTGCTTATTGAAGTTGTGATTTTGCATGTTTTAATTAACTTCAGACATTTTTTATTATAAATCTTGTATTATGTTATATATATAGTGTGTGTGAGAGAGAGCATAGTATTTCGTAATTATTATTTATTAAAATAAAAATTCAAATAAAATTTGTGATAGATTTAATTTATCACAATCTATCCTAAATTTGTTACTAATACAGGTAAGAGAGTCATATTGTGACTAAATTAGTCGATCAAAAATTATTTGTAACGAAATATATTGTCACAATTATGGTGACTAGGTTTGAAAATTTGTTACGGAAATTTTTCTGTCACTATTTTGTAACGAAATATTTTGACAAAAATCTGTCACAAATTAGTGATGGAATTTAAGTCAAATTTAAGGATTTATATTGTGACGGACGATCTGTCACAGTTTCGTCACAATAATTTTGTGACGAAAATTAAATCCATCACAATGATTTTATGACCAAAGGTTCTGAGATGTACATTTTTCCGTCACAAATCCATCACAATCAATGATTTGTGACAGATTTGTGACTAAAATCTCTGTCACAATTTTGCCATTTTCTTGTAGTACACGTTTGATGCATGAAATTTTCATGTTAAATACCTAATTCATAGTTTGTGTTGTAACTAAGGTATTTTCACATGCTTTTACCCTTTCCTATGTTTAAGATCATGACCCCACATGTGTTTGATGAAATGCCTTAGTGTTGAATTTTAAAAAATGATCCTTTATTATTGTTTTTATAGCATCAAAAGTCCTTATTGTTAATTTCAATCAGTGTTGGGGGTTATAAATACCCGAAACTTAACTATTTATATAGTTTCAGTATCTTCAAAATAATTTTAGCTAAACCATGTGCATTATCATTCAGTCAGTTATTAAGATATTTTGTTTGTTCAATTAAATTTAGTTCATTCAAGTAGTTAGCATCATTTAGTTAGGATTTGAATTTAGCACCGAGCGAACCTAGGGTTGGGGTTCACCCACCAGTAGAGGGTGTGAACTTTAGTAGCAGTCTCTTAGTTCTAGAACTATGTAGCCAACATAGGTTGGAGATCTCAACCTCTCAGTTAAGGGTTGATAATGTGTTTACATGCCAGTTGAGGGTAACACATATCTCATTAGAGCCCCTTCCAGATGGGGTGACTCAGCGTATCCATACAGCCAACGTTAGTACCCGTGGCACGATACTATTACCCTTCCGACTAGGGTTATAGGTTGGACCCCAATCAACTTAGAGTGGGGCATGTCGGTTAGATAATACCTCCCACAGTCTCATTTGAGCATTCATTACAGAGTTTAGTTCAGGTTTGCTTGACCATAACTTACAGTTCATCAGTTATTTAGTTACCAGATTTTAGTATTTTAGTTTATAGACTATTTCAGTAACATGTTATATGATTGGTCATGCATTCTTAGGTTTTACATCTTTCACACATATTATGCATCAGTTATCTCATGTTATTTAGTCAATCATTATCTCATAGTACTCAGTCAGTCAGTATTTCATGCACATGAACCTATACATTTCAGCCTGAACTCATCCCATATACCAGTACATTCAAAGTACTAACTGCATACTTTCTTCGTGCTATGAGGTCTTATATCATAGGTTCGGACACTCAGTTTCCTGACCCCACTTAGATTGTTTAGCATTACAATAGAAACAATAGTAGTGAGTCCTTATCTTTCGAGGACAAGTTTATCTTCATTTAGTTATTTAAGTATTTCTTTGTTTCAATCAGTTGGAGTTTGTTTAGGGTTTGTCCCATCAACTCCATAGTTAGTCAGTTAGAGGATTTTCAGACATTCAAATAGTTAGTCAATTTATCAGTTATTTATCAGTCTTTTAAGTATGTCTTTAGACGTCCACATTGATGATTCAGTTGTATTTCAGTATTTAAAACCTTAAGGCACTATCAGTTATTTTTTTGAATATGTCTTTTACTATTAGTTTTACGGTGCTCATAGTAAGTACCGGCTCATGGGTTAGCTTATGGTCACTTGTGACCGTAAGCACCATTGTCACGACTAGGGGGTAGCCTCGGGTTGTGAAAAAACTTAGTATTAGAGCTTATGGTTTTAAAGTGTCCTAGGGAGTTTGAAAGCCGCGTTGAGTAGAGTCTTGTGCATGAGTGTGAAATAGGCCACACTTATGGACAGAAGTTTCCCTTCTTTCAGTATTTATGTTGTGGAAAAGAGGATAATGCTCTATTTAAAATCTCTTTCTAATTCATCCTTCCTTCCTTATATAAAAATTGCCTGATTATAGTATCTCAAAAAATCACTTCAGTTGATAGCAGAAATAGAGTCGTTAAGTTTCAGTTTCCCAATGAACCGCTCATCGAATGGAGGGGTAGTAACTTAGTGCTTAGGGGTAAGATGAGTTTTCATATCCCTTCTCAGAATCCTATGATACCATATGACATAGAGTTAGATTCATGAACCTAGAAGTTTAGCAGTAGTATAGTAGGGATAGTGTTATCTGAATTTGGTGGATTATGTATCCATAGGGTTAGTTGTATAAAGGTGAATCAGTAGGATTGAAATAGTGCATGCAAGAATTTAAGTTTTTGATTCGAAATTAAGTATGATTATGTGTGTTGTATAACAACACTAAGGGGGAAGATGCCCGACCCATGCTTATTTTAGTATTTGTATTTCAGTTATCATGATATCTACTCATGCCTTACACGTCAACCCTATGATCACAGCTTATATTTGTGCACCTTATAGAAAATTATGTACTCTCCCAGTTCGTAGTATGCGGAGTTCAAGTTCACGCAACAGTACAAATCATGTTCCGTGAATTTGTGAACTCCAAACTCAGGTCATGCATCTCATGGCTCATGTACTCATGCTTTATAGTATGTTCAGTTCCACTACTCATGCTACACTTTTAATGATCAGTGAAATTCAAATTTATGTCATGTATGCCCTTAGTTTAAACCTCTTTGAATAATTTATGTCATTGATACTCTCTTCCTCAGGCCTCAGTTAAAGTGTCAAAGTTATGTAAAGTATTCTTTCATATTTTAGCTTCTCATGTTCTAACCTTTCAGAGACCTTCCTTTAAGAAATGATGGTGATGATGAGTAATTGTTAAGATTTGAGGGAGTAAATGTTTCATGTTAATGAAAGATTGTTGCATGTTAGTTTTACACGAGGCTATAGGTTTGAAGAAAGATTGAGGCCAAGTTTTTGATATATGTCATGGTTAGTTGAAATTTTGTGTGTGATTTTCTTAAGAATAGTGCATGGAAATTGTTATTAATAGAGGTGTTAGGGAATCTAGGTGGGTTATTTTCTTAGAAGTTTAGATATGGTTATGAAGATAGGCTTAAGTGTTATGTTGTTATATAAGTGACAGATGCATTGTGTGCTAGTAAATCCATAGTAAGAGGTTAAATATAGTTGTTGAAGTGGTAATAGGAATTATTCATGAGATGAAAAGTTGTGAAAGTACGGGGTGTGTTGAATTCATGACTCAGGCTAGTATTATAGTGTTATGTGTGCACTTTGTAGATTCAATTAGGCTTGAACATAGTGAGAGAATTCATTCAGCTTAGACTTCAGTAGATAGAGTTATCAGTGCCCATGTGAATATTTTAAGTAGCCTCAAGTGAAGTGCAGTTTTGAAGTGGAATGTATAGTTGAGTATAAGCTTTCAATATAATTCAGTTCGTTTAGCCAACAGTTTAGTTAGTAGAAAGGAAGAAAGGTTCCTATTGTTTTCCATCTTCCGGTCTAGTCTTACTATTTAAAGTTTCATGAATATGGCTATTTCAAGAGATAGTTTGTTCGCATACATGTAAATTGTGAATCTAGTTCAGTCCATGCATCATTTTTTAGATTCAGATACTCAGTGATGATTCAGTTTTTAAGTGTCCAGTGTATCATCTCAGTCTTTCCTTAGTATTTTAGCAAAGTCAGTATCATTCGGGGGATGAAGTATCCCAAGGGGGAGATGTATTAGAATACCCCAAGTATTCACGTCCTAAATCTCTCAACTTTTCTTCACTAAACAAGATTCAGATAGAGGTAATGGTCATTCATAAGTAGACTATCTCATTTATATCTCATCTTTATAACCAGTCTCATGTCGTTGCATGTATTTAAGAAATCAGTTTAGTTCATGATATTTAGTTCATGTATCATGTTTCAGAATCAGTAATGCAATCATGTTCTAAGTCATTCATGCTTAGTACATGATCTCAGTTACCTCAGTACAGTACTCTAAGTCTAACCAGTCTTATTCAAGGATGAATGTTCCCAAGAAGGAGATATTGTAATACCCCATGCTAATCCTAGCTCGATTCAGATCTTAGTTGCATGCTTAAGGGGCTTAAGTCTTGAAATATTCACTAAGTATTGGGGACTTAGTCATTTTCAAGACCCCTAAACTTTGAGAATTTTCATTTTGGTCTTCTCGACCCCGAGACATTAGTTTTTGAGTTAGTTCATGTTCAGGGATGTAAAAAGTATATCTCGAGGGAGTTTTGGATTTTTGGACTAGGTTTTGGTCACGTTTGGATCACGAATCTAGCAAGTCACCATGATAGGGACACGTCGCAGTGACATTTCCATTGGCATATACATCACATCACGGTGAAGGTATTTTCATATAGTTCTTGATTTATAATTTGAATGCATATTTCATGATCTTTATCCTAGTGTGTGAAGTGCTTATGAGGTGAAAAATGTTCATATAAATCACTTAGAACAAAGTTGATCTAAGAGCTTTTGATTCGCCCAAAGTTTGGTATTTGATTCTACAAGAGTCAACTTTGAACAAATATGCCTTTTATTATACGTGGAATTTTTCAGCTCAACACCCACCAAATTATAGATAATTGAATTAGCTTTCCAACGATACTGATTTTGCCTTAATCCAATACCCGAGCGAAGAGTCATGATTATTTTTGTCAGAACTAGTAAGCCACCGCGATAAGACCGTGTTGTGATGAGCCTTTAATCAGAATTCCAATTACGAATTTTTGGTTTAAATGATGGCGGGACAATGGGGTCTTTTTCTACATCGATCCAATTCATAAAATCATGACCTAAAGCTTCAGTTAGGGAATTATTTGCCAAAATTCTCCAATTTCCTTTCAAGAACAAACCCTAATCATCCCCAAGTTCATCAAAATCAATTCCTTTCTCTCCAAGGAAATCGAGAAATCAAGTTCCCAAATCCAAGAACCTTCAAGGAAGCTTAAAGATTTGTGTTTCTCTTTCAAGATTTAAGGTTTAACGTACGTGTGATGTTCATCTATCGTTTTCTTTCACCATGGAGTCCAAGAATCCATTTTTGTGTTTTAAATCATGAAATTACATGTTTATAATGAGTTATCTTCATGAAGATTTTATAAATTATGATTATACATGATATTTACAAGTGTTTTCATTGGAAAGTAGCCCTTACACATTTGAAGCATGAAATTTCCATGTTAAATCCCTAATTCATAGTTTGTGTTGTAACTAAGGTATTTTCACATTGTTTACTATTTTGCATGTTTAAGATCATGACCCCATGTATGTTTGATGAAATGCCTAAGTGTTGAATTTTGAACAATGATCCTTTATTATGGTTTTTAAAGCTTCATATGTCCTTATTGTGAATTCCATTCTGTGATGGGGGTACTAAATACCCAAAACTTAGCCGTTTATATAGTTGTAGTGTCTTCAGAATGATTTTAGATAAACCAAGAGCATTATCATTCAGTCAGTTATTAAGAACAATTGTTTGTTCAGTTAAACTTAGTTCAGTCCAGTAGTCAGTGTCATTCAGTTGGGAGTAGTATTTAGCACCGAGCGAACCTAGAGATGGTGGCTTACCAGCTAGTAGAGGGCATGACCTTTAGTAGTAGTCCTTTAGTTCTAGAACTATGTAGGTAGCATAGGTTTGAGATGTCAACCTACAAGTTGAGGATTGATAAAGTGTTTACCTGCTAGTTGAGGGTAACACATATCTTATTAGAGCACCTGCCAGATGAGGGTGACTCAGTGGATCCACACAGCCAGGGTTAGTACCCATGGCATGGTACTGACACCCATCCAACTGGGGTTACAGGTTGTACCCCAATCATCTCAGAGTGGGGCATGTCGGTTAGATGATACCTCCCACATTCTTAGTTTAGTTTAGGTTTGCTTGACTATATCATACAGTTCATCAGTTATTCAGTTACCAGATTTCAGTGTTTTAGTTTAAAGACTATTTCAGTATCATGTTATATTCTTGGTCATGCATTCTTAGGTTTTATAGCTTTCACATATATTATGCATTAGTTATCTCATGTTATATAGTCAGTAATTATATCATACTACTCAGTAGGTTAGTATTTCATGCACATGAACCTATGCATTTCAGCCTGCCTTATGTCATATACCAGTACATTCAAAGTACTGACTGTATACTTTCTTTGCTCTATGATGTCTTATATAATAGGTTCGGACACTCAGCTTCCTAACTGCACTTAGATAGTTCAGCATTAGAGCAGCAGCAACACTCGTAAGTCCTCATCTTTCTTGGACACATTAATCTTCATTTAGTTATTTCAGTATTCCTCTGTTTTAGTCAGCTGGAGTTAGTTGGGGGGGTTTTTCCCATCAACTCCATAGCCAGTCAGTTAGAGGCTTTTCTGACATTCAAACGGTTAGCCAGTTTATCAGTTGTTTATCATCAGTCTTTTAATTATGTCATTAGAAATCTAGATTTATGATTCAGTTGTATTTTAGTATTTAAAACCTTATGGCACTATCAGTTGTTTTTTCGCAAATGTCTCTTATTATCAGTTTTACTCAGTGCTCACAATAGGTAATAGCTCATGGGTTATATTTTGGTCACTTGTGACCGTAAGTACTATTGTCGCGACTAGGGGGTAGCCTCAGGTCATTAAAGTCCATGACCATGACCAACCCAAAACAATCTAGCAATCAAATCATAATAACCAAATCTATTTCCATGTCAGAAAATACCCAAGTACACAATTTGTCCATACAAATCCTCTAAAAGAGAATCCAAGATATATATGGTTAGGACATGCCCCCGACAATAGCAAAAAAGAAATATCTAGGTATAAACCAACAAAGACATAAAATAAAATCAAAAACAAGAAATAGAGCCTTCTGAATGATGGAAGCTCACCACTTCAAGTCACCACAAGTTGTTCCCGAGTCCAATCACCGAGTAGAATGTGTAGTTTGACCAACACATGTATCGCATGGGGATATATCATAAAAAATGGTTAGCGGTTAGAATGATAGAATGTAACTCAAGGATAAGGATAAAATAATGCTAACAGTTCAAACCAAACAACCAATGCAATACACACACACACACACGTATATATATTTATATATATGCACCACGCCAGGATAGGAAATGAGATTAGTATGAACTTTGAAATCATTAACCTGGGATATGTAGTGTCGCCGTTCTAAATTCACCCATAGGATATATGGGGTCAATTCCACATACTGAAAGGGCCCCAACATACCACACGAGCCAGAGAGAATATGAGATGACAAGTATATCTCCCAAAATATAAGTATGACATCATGCACGCGATCACCAAGAGCAAACCTCAAATCGACAAACATGAGTTTCCAATTTTGGTCCCCCTGGGACCTCCACTTTCCAGGGCTTTGCTAATACATCCTTCTTTAAAGCCCAATTTAAAACCATTCACACACAACCAACCATTTGTCAAGGAGTATTATTTATTAGGAATTAACTGTTGGTATTGTCATACAAAAATTAGAGCTTGCAAGTCTATCCAATTATGCCATACCAAAGCCATTATATCAAAATGACTCCAAAGTTTCCAATTAAGCCAAACCATGGCCACCAAGGCCTTTTTAATTGAAACCAAGAACCATGTTAACCAATGCCTTACTATTTAACCATTTAAAACTATTACATGACAAATAAGGCCTTTACAAAACCATTTATAAACCATTCATACCCATTACGCCATTGTGTTAGTTCAAAACACCATTAATATCTGACTAGTAATTTCTTTGACATTTTCACAAACATCTTGGGGGCATACCTTTTACAAGACCAAAACCAAAGTAAAACCATCAATTTTAGGGTTACTCGGGACACATTAGTTAAACAACTATCAACAAGCAACCACTTGTGCAAACCATCTCCAAAAATATGTGAAAACATAACTTAAATCAAGAGTAAACAATATTCAACAATATGCATCAAAACCATTAACATTGGATATAAAAACAACCATTTAAGAATCAAAATCAATGTTTATAACACATGATATTTTTGAACTAAAAATGAGGGAAGAGTTACATGCCTATACACGAAGATTCATGGAAGAAACTTGACCCCTTTAGCCTCTAGATGGACTCCTTGATGAACCCTAGCCCCAATCTTGTTGGAGAAGTTTAGAGAGTGATTTTGGCGAGTTTTTGATCTTGTTAGCTAAATAATGAAAGGACAAATAATGTTATAAGACGCAAGACTCAAGGATTTTAGGGTGGAAAATGTCTAAAATGTCCCCAACTTAAAAGCTAAAAAACACATGCAGGAGGGTACGACTCACCCCCTTAAAGCATACCCTAGGGTACGAGTGGTACCCTTGACTCGTACCCTAGACCTCCCCTTAGACGCTATACTAATCAACATATGACCACTCAAGACCAAGTCGTATCTTAACTTATGAGTAGTATCCGTAGAGTCGTACCATGGTCAGAATCATCTAGACCATGATCAATGCATCATACGACTTGGAAAAATACCACTCGTACACTACCATATGATTGGTATGATTCCTAGTCGTACCTAGGTTAGAAACCAATGTAAATACATTGTCCAACATATGAGAGGAGGAGTACTAACCATAACCAAATATATGACTTGTACCCTCTAATCATATATTGTCTAGAATCTCAAACTTATGCAGTTTTCTAAGGGTTTAAAGCCAAGGTATTTCAACCATTATCATCCTTTTCGGAGTCATAGCCTACCTTAAGAACTCTAGGCTAGTGGGTAATACATGTTATATTTGTCTCATCAACCAACTCGCTTTTGGGTCACTCTCTAAACCAATGTCAAATTCACCACAACTAAGACAAGCTCCTGGAATAATCCAAGATGTTGACCTTCTTAGTCCAAAATAGCAACCATGGCCTAAATGCCCATATAAAAAAATCTGCAAGGTCTGATAAAACTCTTCCCACTATGATCACCAATACTAATATAAGAAATATTCATAATCTAAAATGCTACCTGCGTAGGGATAATAGGCTAAAGTGAAGCTGACCTCCACTAAAAGGATTCTCAGTCCCGGGTGAAATGACAATAGCACTAAACTGATGACATGACCTTCTGCCGCTACCTTCATAAGTATCAATGCATGCTTTCTTTATGTCCCTCACTTAATCAACAACTTAAGAGAAGGAATACCCAACTTCTATCGAGTGATCCAATGCCAAATATAGTGACAATGTCAATCCTCTAATAAATCCACACACTATGTCCTGCTCAAAGGGATATAACATAGGAAAATGTTTGGCCCACTTGAGATGCCCAATCTCTTACTCATAAATTGATAAAGAACCCCGATGAACACCAACAAATCCCACTCTTCCTAAGAATTTACTCGATAAACTGAATGTCATCCCTGGTTGACAGGTGTCTATAAAGTGAATTGGGACTCCCAATGTTGAATCTTGAAAAGTTAAAGAAGTTGTGAACTCTACCAATGCGTGAGATATCTTACAAACCCTTTATCTAAAGCTAAAGATCTTTGATACCCATCCCTGGATCTCCGGTATGATATTGTACTAAAACGCCTGTTGAAGTCCCTTCTTCATCTACCGATGACCTCACATCTCCCATTAGAGACATAATAGAGTCGAAGAATATGCTTGAGCTAATAGCAATACGAACACACGACAAGAAGTCAAGAATTATATTTCTGAAGAATTACCTATAGCCTCCCTACTATATTTTTTTTTATGATGATCAACTAATGTCATAGGACCAGGTCCATGCGTCTTCATGGACATATACAACTATCACATAGCATGCACAGTTTTATCATCTAGTGTAACAAACTGCTCATGTGAGATGTGTACCAGTCAGGATAATTGGTTAAATTAAATTTATGCCCTAATTATTATTACACTATCAAAAGAAAAGAACGTTTCTTAATTAGTGAGTTTTTGCAAATCAAAATATAGAAGAGGGAAAGAAGAAAAAACTCAACCTTGCAACATTGCTCAAGTTCTTAATTTCTGTATGTACTAAAAGAGTGTTCTTGAGTCAAGTCATGGTCTATAATTAAATTACTCATGTTTTAAAAGTAATACTTTCTTTGTATTCTTGAGAGTTCTTAGGTTGAGTTACCTGAGTTTGATATTGGTTAGAGTTAATAAATATCAAGGGGAGTTTTTGCTAGCGTTGTCAAGGTAGGTTTGTAATAGAGTTGTTATAAACTAGTTGACCCTAGAGTAAGGTTCATATCGAGTCTATAATCAAGGTTTGATTATAGTGGATTATTGAGCAATTGTGACGGTAAACAGTGGTTTTTCCTCCCTTGAGAAAGGAGGTTTTAATATTAAAATATTGTGTTTTTTATTTTTCTACAAGGTTTTAGTTTCTCAGTGGTTTATAGTTTTATTACCTATATCTGACTCTAAGGGACCTGGTCCCTCATAGTGTGGTGCAACCTTCTTACATTTCAATAATTTGTATCAGAGCCAGAACACTCTAAAAGGTTCATACCTAGAGTGATTTATTAATCATGGATGCTTCACCAAATCTAGAAGAAGGACAATCTATAATTAGACCACCCCACTTTAATGGGTGGTCGAAAACTAGGATGTATGACTTTATTATAGCTGAGGATAGTGAGCTAATGGATGAAATCTTGATGGTCCATATATGCCTATTAGAGTTTCAAAGAAGGAGACATAACAAGGATGGTTGTCAAAACTAGGAGAGAGTTTAGTGATGAATATAGAAAGAAGGTTGAGAAGACTTACAAAGAAAAGAAGTTACTTGCCTGTGGCATAAGACCTGATGAATATAATAGGATCTTTCCTTACAAAAATGTTGAGGAGATCTACGATTACCCAAAGATAACTCATAAAGGAACAACTGATATGAAGGACTCAGAAGTTAACATATTGACTACTCAGTATGAAACTTTTTCTATGAAGGAAGGAGAGACAATTCAAGAAATGCATACAAGATTCACTTTTATCATAAATGAGCTACACTATTTAGGAGAAGTGGTTCCTTTGTATAAGAAAGTGAGAAAAATTCTAGGTGTTCTACCTAAATCCTGGGAAAGCAAGGTGGATGCTATCAATGAGGCAAGGAACCTGAAAGATCTTACTATGGATGAACTTATTAGTAATCTAAAGACACATAAACTCAAAAAGCAGAAAGGGCAATCTAAGAAGGAAGTTAAAAGGGAAAAATCTCAGGCATTGGAGGCTTTTAAGTTAAATTCAAGTGAAGATAATAATGATGTTGCTTATTTGGAAAAGAGAATTGTTAGAGCAATGGAAAAAGTGGTCAGTTTCAAAGAAGAGGATCCAACAGTATAAAGAGAGGCACTATTATGGTTTGTCACAAATATGGAAGTCCTGAGCATTTCATTAAAGACTCTCCAATGCACAAATTTAATTATCAGGAAAATCTCAAGATTGGACGTAACAAAGAAAAGAACAGGGACCAGGTCCCTATAAAATCAAGAAGAAATGCTACAGCTAATTATTCAGTGAAGCAGGCCCTAGCGGTATGGGGAGATTCCTCCAGTGAATCTGATGAAGCTGAAAAGGAAAAAGATATGTCTATGCTAGCTATGGATAAGTGTAAAGCTACCTATGATTGCTTATTTAATCTTATGGAAAACACTGATTATATGAAGAAAATGAGGTAACTCTCGCTGACTATAAAACCCCGCAAAATTCCCTCATAGTTTGAGCCTTAGAGCATGTTGAGTGAAGTGTCATTCCGGCCTTAAGAGCTTGAGAGGTGTCTTTCCAAGTGTGAAATATTTTTAAATATCTATAATCTCCCGAATATCAACTTTTTCATGTAGAGCATTGAGTTAGCTTTCCAACAATACCAATTTCATCAAAATCCGACATTGAACGAGGAAGTTATGGCCGTTTTACTGAACGCTGTCGGAATCACCTAGGTTTGATGGACGATTCGATGGACCGTCAAGTCTGCGACAGACCATCAATCATCTCATCAAAACCAAGGCATTGACCTATTTTTCTGGACATCGTACGATGGCCAAAATGACAAACCACCAATATTTCAATGGACAGTTACTTTGATCGTCGCTCTGAGGCAGTGCGGCCTCATCCTGGCCATCGTGCGACAGCTAAAATGGTGGACTGCCAAACTTTCGATGGAACATCGTAGAGACCGTCGTATCAAGTGAGTATGTCCCTTATTCTGACCATCTTGTGATGGACGATCTGATGGACCATCAAACTTTTGAGGGATCCGACGGACCGTCGAACTTTTGACGGACTGTCGATTCGACCATCGCAGCCCCCATTCAGTATTTTTAACTCATTTTTGAAGGGATGTTTTGTTCTTTTCCCCTCTTTTAAACCCTCCTATATATTATATGTGAAGTAGCTGCCTTATTTTCCCATCTCTAACACTAATGAGCTAGGGTTTTCTCCTCCAAATCAAATCAAAATAAAATTCTTCTCCAAGGAATCTAAGAACTCACCATGGATTCCTCAAATTGAGTTAAGATTCAAGTTCCCTAAGTCAAGTGTGGCAAGAACCCTTTATTTCAAGGATAAGAAGAAGAGTTTAGAGAAAGCTTGTTCATCCAATGTCATAATCTAAGGTATGTGGGGTTTTGAACAAGGGTAACCCTTTCACCCTTGTGCCCAAAAGTTTTATTTACGTCATGATTTTCCTGAAATCTATGAGGTTTTACATGAAATTGAATTGGGGTTTTTCACCCATTATTATTGAATGCATTATCTTGATATTCCCCATGAATTAAGAGTCAAATTGCATGATTTTTGCATGTTTTCTTGGGAAATTATAGCTGAGTATAAACCCTATAAACCCCATGATTTTACTCCATGAGAAGTTAATGTTTGCAATGTTTGAGATATTGAATCATATGACTAAATTGAGACTTGAGATAAATTGCTGAAATTCCTAGATTTTCATATGATTTATGAATCTATATGCTATATATTATGCTTTTGATGATCTTTAACTTGCTATTGAACTATGAATTAGAAAGTCCTATTTGAGACTTGTGAATTTATGAACTCTTATGCTATAGCCCCCATGATTTGAGTATTTTGAGATGATTGATAAATGAATTGACCTAATGGTACTTGATCTTTGAAATCCACTTCACTATATGAGATTATCGATTTGATCATTGGGTTTGTGGTGAACTATGAGATTATTCTAAAAGTGGATTTTTATGAGATGAGCGCAGATAATCTAAAGGGAGTAGTATTTAGCACCGAGCGGGTAAGTCACTATGGTTTCTTTCCCCAAAACTACGTGCCACCGTAGTTTAGACCTGAGGCAGAGTTTATAATGATTATGATTGCGCCCGAGGCCGAGTTTCATTTAGTGATCACTAGAACCAAGTTATACTCCGTGGCAGGAGTATGATGCTCCTCCCCAACATGAGGTCTTTTCCTTAGGAGGACAAAACATTGGACTCCATGTAGCTCGCATGGTTTATGTCGGTTACGAGAACCTCCCTTGCCTTTCAAACTTGAAATCAGCTACTTCCTTAGAAACTAAAGTATTTTCCCTCTTCTGAACTATTTTCCTACTAATGATGTTGTAAAATGGTTTCCTAGCTAATGTATTCCCTTGATATAAATTGTCTCTTAAAAAAGAAGTGTTATCCCTTGATTTGGTATTTTCCCATGAAACCTTGAGATGAGTTATTTTCACTAAACTAAAGTATCTTTCTTTTGAGATTGAATGATTTCCCTATAGCTTTAAATGAGATATTTTCCTAAAGTGAATGAAATTCCTTCAAGTATGTTTCAAAGTGATATGATTCTGAATTCCCAGTATTTGAGTTCAAAAAGAGTTATGAGATCTTAAGAACTAATGAAGTTTTACTCTCCTTGAGGTATATGCATGAGTTGATAGTATTGTTTAACGCCCTTTTGGTCTTGAGTATTGAGAATAAAAGAAGATTTCTGATTTTAAGGTTAAAGAATGATGACTCACGAGATTTGTGTTATGTGCCTCATCTTACATGATTTATGAGCACATTTGATACTTGTTCAATATATGTGAGTTATCCCATATTGCATCCATGATTTGACTAAACAAGGTTAATACTATTTTATACATGTGCATACACCCCATATACTCAGTACATTCCCAAGTGTTGATCCACATATATGTCTATGTGCTACATTGTCTCATAATGTAGGTTCAAATTATAACATATGTACTATGTCCGATCAGTTCGCAACTTCCAATTGGCAGGTGACGAGTCCTTTTGATTCAAGGGCTCGATTCAGTGATACGGTTGAGATGAGTGGTATTTCCTTTTTCAGTTATATTGAGTCGAGGTTCTTGGGAGTTATAACCCAACTACCCATGGTCAGTACTAGTAGAGGCTTCAATGATAATGGGTAGAATTTAATATATTGGGTTTCGATTTTTTTGTAAAAAGTTGAGTTGTAACCTTGTAACTCCAGTTTTGGTATTGAGAAAATTCCTATTCGAGTTATATTCTGCCTTATTCTTTCAGTTTTATGCATTTTATTCAGTTATTTATTTGTTATGCCAAGTGAAGGGTTAGCTTGGGTTCCTTTATGACCCTAGGTACTATGTAGCATCTCGAGGTATGATTTTGGGTTGTTACAGATGGTATTAAAGCACAAGGTTGAAGTGTCCTAGGGTGTCTATGAAGCTGTGTCTAGTAGAGTCTTGTGGAATGGTACAAAGATGTCTATTTTTTTCTTTGAGAGGCCACAAGGCATTTAGGAAAGGTCTCCATTCTTTCGAGTCTTAGATCGTTCTATAGAGAGAATCTCTATGCGCTTACACAAATCCTCAACTTCCTCTATTCAGGCCATCTCTGATTTATTTTCAAGGTATCAGAAACAGTCAAGCTTGAATCTTTCTAGGTAGTAGTGGGATTGTAATCGAGTTAGTGGTACCCCATCAGTGTTTTTGAGTTCTAATGATTGAAGTACTTTATTCGTGATTCATAAAAGTCGAGCACTAAGTGCAAGTCAGAGGTTCTTTCAGATTCCTTCTCAGAACCTATGATGTGAAGCTATACTTCCTTACCTATTTATTACTCTTGAGCTATCATTATTCCTATATTCCCATTTCTTCCCAGATAACGTTCCTAGATTGGCTAGTAAGAAACTTTAGAAGTCTCTCAAAGCGGCTTAATAAGAGCCTTGTGGTGTGTCAGGAGTCCCTCGTGATGAAAGTTATTGCCTCACTCTTATGAGTCTTGCAAGTGAAATAAAATGAGATATGTATTCTTAGATCATTGAATATTGTGTGTCAAGTTTCTATCATTTGCAATATGTAATCTTGTTATCATTGTCTTTTCAAAAAGAAAAAAAATCAAGTCTAGTGAAGCCGTGTGGGGCTCTTTCGATTCACTAGCATAGTTGTTTTTTTATTCATCTCATTTTCTTATTCAAAACACAAAACCAAAGTCTAGTGAAGCCGTGTGAGGCCTATTTCAATTCACTAGCAACTTGTTGTGCATCCTGTTATTCTTGTATTTGTTGGAATTGGGGGTTTAGAGTGGTGGTGACAAGAGAAACGGTAAGGGCCATTTGTTGAACTTATATGTATATATGTATAGATGAATTTTGTTGCACATGTGTGGGCTATTAATGAAGTGTTATGTCCTTTCTTGTTTATTTGTGTGAGGTAGAGATGGAGTCATTAGTTAAGGGGAAATATTATTTGTTGATGTATGAAGAGAGTTATTAATGGTAACTATTGCGTTGGAAGGTACATGTTATTGATGAAAGTACTTGGTAAATGGGTGTTGTTGATTTAGGCATCTCTGAGATTGTAGGTTGGAGTTTAGTTGAGACTTATAGGGTTATGAGCTATGTTGGGGCTGTATAATAGGTGGATAGTAATGTTGTATAGAAGGAGGGTGTGTTGAAGAATTGGTAATAAAATGGGCCATGTGATTGTGATCGATTATTATCGATTATGAAGTTTGAGTGGGCATATGAATTTTATCTTTTGTTTCATGACGTTTGAGTGAGATTAGAGCTAGACACTAAACTTTAATGATTGGTGGTCATGAAAGTAGAGGCGGCGATTTCTTATTTAATGGTCCAAGTTATAGGGAAGTGATCTAATAGGCTTGAACAGTGTGTGCAAGGGCCTAAGTTTGTTTGATTCGTAATCAAGTTTGATGTTGTATGTATGAGGTAGAAGTACTCCCAAGGTACCATGGAGCTGCTTTGTTCTCGAGGATTATTGCATATTGTCTGGTTAGTAGTAACACTAAGTTGCTAGGTGGGACTAGCGAGATTATGAATGAAGGTGTTGTGCATGATTTTGATTCTCATGGTTTAGAAACACAACTTATAGGCGATGTAGTGGTAGGCTATGGCAGGAGTGGTGTGGTTTGTCAGAGAATGGGAGATACCCGTTCTAAGCATTAAGTAGTAAATGAATACTATTGGGGTTATAGACGGATGATGTGTATCTTAGGAGGTAGTTTTATGAGTTGGCATCACACTTTAGGGAGTGATGTGATAGAGCATGATGTGGGGCAGTTACAGCTGACTGAGGACATGACCCTGGATAGGAAGATTTGGAGAAAAAGCATTAGGATATAGGGCTATGGGTGTGGATATGTCATAGTCGGTAATTAGGTAGAATTTGATATCCTCGGTTTGGCAATGTGCGATTTGTTGTGAATGTCGTACCTATGTTGTTTTATGGTGTCCTAGGATTTAAATGATTTTCTATGCTGCCTTTTTATCCTGAGCTGGAGGTCTTTTTGAAATAGCCTCTCTACTCCTTTAATGGTAGTAGTATGGACTTCATATAATCTACCCTCCCAATACTCCACTTATGTGGGAATAAATTTGGTTTGTAGTTGTTGTTGTTTTTACGCTTTGAAGTGCAGTCATTCGGGTCAAGTTCTTTTATTTATGTGCATTGTTATATCCCTGACTCTAGAGCAAGGTGATGACAGTCAGACCAGAGTTTATGTGGTGGTTTACCGGCTTGGAGTGATGGCTTAAGTTTAAGGGGGAGATGGTAGGATCGATAATCAGATCGAACCTTAAGACTCCAGTGGATGTACCAGTGATCCATAGAATAGCTTCGAGAAGGATTGATGCTTGACCCTAATCTCATTTTAGTTCTTTTTGTTGTCCCAGTACCTGCTTATGTTTTACATTTCTGTTCCATTATCCTAATTCATGTCCATGTATATGATAGAGAATTATGTACTCTTCTAGTCCTGAAATGAGGGGTTCTGGTGTATTTGGCAGTCGGGATCATATCCCATGAGTTTTAAACTCCAAATTCAGATCATGCAACTCATGACTTAAGTACTTGAGCAATGCTTTTAATGATTTACAAAACCCAGATTTGTATCATGCATGTTCTTGGGCTAAACCGCTTTGATAAGTTTGTGATGTTAAAGGCCTCAAGAGTTAGTTGAGTGCCAAGTAGGTGCAATGTTCCTTTCTACTCCAGGTCCTTATGTTCTAACTTTTCAGCGAGCTCTTCTTAGGTTGCGATAGAGATAATTAAAAGTTGTACCGATAGGAGAGAGTAGATGTGTCGTGTTGGGAAAGATAGTCATATGTATAGGTTGACTATTCGAGTATTCTAGTAGTATTCGAGTACTCTTTTCAGAGTTCAGTAATATTCCGTCAGATAGCGGAAACAAGTGAATTTGGCTATTCCTATGAGTTGACTTAATTAATCAGCTTCAGTACCATCAGTTCCCGAGGTCACTCACTAGAGAGGACTGACTTCAACCTCTGTACTCAGTTATCTATATCGAGAGGTCCAATTATTCAGTATCAGTGTTATCGGACCCCGAGATCTTCCGCCAAATAGGCTTGATCTCAGATTCAGTTTAGTATCCTTATTATTCCAAGTTCACCCGTTAGATAGGCTTGATCTCAATTTTGAATTTAGTTGATTATCTTCTTTGACAGATTTAGAGATTTCCCCACTAAATAGGTCTAGTTTCAGACATAATCATTTCTTATCATTGACAGAAGGTTCAGGGATCATCTGTTAGGGAGGTTTGATCCAATATTTAGTCAGTCGAAAATAGCAAGCGCTAAATACATCATGATCTAACTCTTCATTATAAGACTAAGGCAAGTTAGCCCAAATTTAGATGAAGGTAACACCCTTCCTTCATTCAGTTCCTCTCTAATCTGAGATTCAGTATACAGTTGTTCCTATCGTAAATAAATGCATTCTTCGAGTGTGCCGGGTTTGAAAAGGTATAGATTCAGTATGACAAGTATTTCAGCTGTGCACCCTCAGTTCTCTATGTTTTTCCTAGCCTGACTATTTACGTTCGAGGACGAATCTTCCCAAGGGGGAGATATTGTAAAACCCCACAAAATTCCCTTATAGTTTGAGCCTTAGAGCATGTTGAGTGAAGTGTCATTCCGACCTTAAAAGTTTGAGAGGCGTCTTTCCAAGTGTGAAATATTTTTAACCGTGTTGAATTTCCCTAATATAGACTTTTTGTCATGTAGATCATTGAGTTAGCTTTCCAATGATACCAATTTCGGCAAAATCCGACATCGAACGATGAAGTTATGGCCATTTTACTTAACGTTGTCGGAATCTCCCAGGTTTGACGGACGATTCGATAGACCATCAAGTCTATGACGGACCGTCTATCATCCCATCAAAACCAAGATAGTGACCCCTTTTTCTGGCCATCGTGTGATGGACAAAATGACGGACCACCAATATTTCGACGGACCGTTACTTTAACCGTCGCTCTGAGGCAGTGTGTCCTTATCCTAACCATCGTACGATGGACAAAACGGTTGACCACCAAACATTCAACGGACCATCGTTGAGACCGTCGCAGCGAGGAAGTATATCCCTTCTTCTGGCCAGCTTGCAACGGACGATCCGACGGACCGTCAAACTTTTAACGGACCGTTTATTCGACCATCGCAGCCCCCGTTCAGTATTTTTAACCCATTTTTGAAGGGATATTTTGGTATTTTCCCCTCTTTTAAGCCCTCTTATATATTCTATGCTAAGAAGCTGCCTCATTTTTCCATCTCTAACACTAATGAGCTAGGGTTTTCTCCTCCAAATCAAATCAAAACAAAATTATTCTCCAAGGAATCTAAGAACTCACCATGGATTCTTCAAATTGATTTTAGATTAAAGTTCCCTAAGTCAAGTGTGGAAAGAACCCTATCTTTCAAGGATAAGAAGAAGAGTTTAGAGAAAGCTTGTTCATCCAATGTCATAATCTAAGGTATGTGGGATTTTGAACAAGGGTAACCCTTTCACCCTCGTGCCCAAAAGGTTTATTTACATCATGAATTTCCTGAAATCTATGAGGTTTTACATGAAATTGAATTGGGGTTTTTCACCCATTATTATTGAATGCATTATCTTGATATTCCCCATGAATTAAGAGTCAAATAGCATGATTTTTTCATGTTTTCTTGAGAAATCACAGCTGGGTATAATTCCCATGATTTTACTCCATGAGAAGCTAATGTTTGCAATGTTTGAGATATCGAAGCATATGACTAAATTGAGACTTGAGATATATTGCTGAAATTCCTAGATTTCCATATGACTTATGAATCTATATGCTATATATTATGCTTTTGATGAGCTTTAACTTGATATTGGACTATGGGTTAGAAAGCCTTATTTGAGACTTGTGAATTTATGAACTCTTACGCTATAAGCCCCCATGATTTGAGTATTTTGAGATAATTGAGTAATGAATTGACCTAATGGTCCTTGAGCTTTGAAATCCACTTCACTGTATGATATTATGGATTTGATCATTGGGTTCGTGGTGAACCATGAAATTATTGTAAAAGTGGATTTTTATGAGATGAGCGTAGATAATCTAAAGGGTGTAGTATTTAGCACCGAGAGGGTAAGTCACTACGGTTTCTTATCCTAAAACTACATGCCACTGTAGGTTGGTCCTGAGGCCATGTTTATGACGATTATGATTGGGCTCAAGGCCGAGTTTTGTTTAGTGATCACTAGACCCAAGTTATACTCCCTGGCAAGAGTATGATGCTCCTCCCCAATGTGGGGTCTGTTCGTTAGGAGGACAAAACATTTGAATCCATGTAGCTCACATGGTTTATGTCGGTTACGAGAACCTCCATTGCCTTTCAAACTTGAGATCAGCTACTTCCTCGGAAACTAAAGTATTTTCCCTCTTATGAACTATTTTCCTACTAATGAGGTCGTAAAATGGTTTCCTAGCTAATGTATTCCCTTGATATGAATTGTCTCTTCAAAAGGAAGTGTTTTCCCTTGATTTGGTATTTTTCCATGAAACCTTGAGATGAGTTATTTTCACTAAACTAGAGTATCTTTCTTTTGAGATTGAATGATTTCCCTAAATCTTGAAATGAGATATTTTCATGAAGTGATGAAATGCCTTCAAGTATGTTACAAAGTGATATGATTTTGAATTCCCAGTATTTGCGTTCAAAAAGAGTTCTGAAATCTTGAGCACCAATGAAGTTTTACTCTCCTTGAGGCATATGCATGAGTTGATAGTATTGTTTAAAGCCCATTTGGTCTTGAGTATTATGAGTAAAAGAAGATCTTTGATTTTAAGGTTAAAGAATGATGACTCATGAGATTTATGTTATGTGCTTCATCTTACATGATTTATGAGCTTTACATTTGATACTTGTTCAAGCTATGTGAGTCATCCCATATTGCATCCATGATTTAACTGAAGAAGGTTGATACTGTTTTATACATGTGCATTGACCCCCATATACTCAGTACATTCCTAAGTGCTGATCCACATATACGTCTATGTGCTACATTGTCTCATAATGTAGGTACAAATTGTAGCATATGTACCATGTTTGATCAGTTCACAGCTTCCAGTTGGCAGGTGACGAGTCCTTTTGATTCAAGGGCTCGAGTTAGTGATACAGTTGAGACGAGTGGTATTTCCTTTTTCAGTCATATTGAGTTGGGGTTCTTGGGAGTCATGACCCAATTACCCATGGTCAGTACTAGTAGAGGTTTCATAGATAGTGGGTAGAAGTTGATGTATTAGGTTTCGATTTTATTGTAAGAAGTTGAGTTGTAACCTTGTGACTCTAGTTTTCGTATTGAGCAAATTCATATTAGAGTTATATTCTGCCTTATTCTTTCGGTTTTATGCATTTTATTCAGTTATTTATGTATGATGCCAAGTGAAGGGTTAGCTTGGGGTCACTTATGACCCTAGGCACCGTGTAGCGTCCCGAGGGGTGATTTCGGATCGTTACACTGACATTAAGGAAAACTTAGATAACTACTCTTCTAGAAAGATAAAGAAGCTAGCAAATGTGTTGATTGATTTTGTGTATGAACCAAGTACTGAGAAAAATTCTCTATAAAAGTGTAGAGAATCAGGCGCTTAAATTAATTGCTTTGACTCTCCTAATATCTAAAATTGAGAAACATGTTACTATGTTGAAATTTTAAAATCCGAGTCGAGTGACTCAACCAGAGAAATTAAATGATACCGATTATAAAAGGAAAAGAAATGATCTAGAAGATAAAGTAGAGAATTAGGATCTTGAATTAATTGCTTTAACTCTCCATATATTTGAAACTGAGGAAAAAGTTTCTAAGTTGAAATATGAAAATCTAAGTTTGGTGATTCAACTAGAGAAAGTAAATGATACTGATGATAAAGGGAAGAAAGAAGCTTCAAGGTTTTAGATTGATCTTAAAGAAAATCGAGGGATTCTCAAAAGCAAATTATGACTACCCTCCATATGAATGAAGAATTACAAAGGGACCTTGTCCTTATAAGAGAAGAACTCAACAAATCTCTATAATGGGACATATCCTCTTAAATACTTTCCAATTTATCTGGTTAGAGTGTCAATAATGGTAAAGGTCTTGGATAACAGTATCAAACCTAATCACTTGGGTCTCAAGGGAAAGATATTCATGGTATTAGAAATAGGGTCCATAAACCTCTACGTACTCATTGTGGAAGAGATGGTCATATAAAGGAAAAATATTAAAGATGGTTTAGAGATAGAATGAATAGTGTTAGATATACCAAGCAAGGGAATACCTATTCTAAGGGTTCCAAACCTTTAAAGAATATGAAGAAGCTCTCATTACCTATATGGGCCAAGAAAGATATGATCACACCCTCGTCTTTTTACTGGGAACTCAAACTCAAATTGGTTCCTGAATCTAACAAATGAATTTATTTGTAGGTGGGAGAAAGTGATTGCAGTCAGAACTGTTGTATTGATAATGGATGTTCAAAACATATGACTTAAAATTTTAATTGTATTCTCTCTCTCAAGACACTTCAAGATTGAGGTGTGCTATTTGGAAAAGGTAATAAGGTTAAATTGTCATATGATGGAAGAACTATATCAAAATTAATCTCAAGAAGAGTTATTCTCAAAGCCATTAGGATCATAAATATGTATGTGACTTATTTGGAGTCTGTGGCGGATGAGGAATTAACTTTCTCAAGTGTTCAAAGTGTAGAAGTTGATTTATGGTACAAAAGGCTGGGACAAGTAAAGTTCTCTTTGTTGAAAAAGTTCTCTTTATCGAAAAAATTAATTTTGATGTACCTGGTTCGTGGCATGCCATTGCTGGAATTTCAAGGCAACAAGGTTTGTAATGCTTATGTAAAAGGCAAACAAGCTGGGTCTTTCTTTAAGTTGAAGAAGCAGGTGATTATGAAGATTCAGAATTTAAAGAACTCATTCCTACTCAAAGGGATGATATTGCTGAAGATGATGGATAAAAACTAAACGATAAAATGAGAATGATAAAAGTGATGGTGATCCAGGATCCCAGTCGCAGAACCCAGCTCCAGTAGAAGAACAACAACAAGGGCCTAGTCAAATTTCACAGGGACCTGGTCGTAGTGGAACTTATCTCAGAAGGTTAAACTGGAGACATAGATCTTCTCACCCCCTCGACAATCTAACTTCACCTCTGAAGACTGGAGTCCAAAAAAAAGCTCAAACCAGAAATTTCATGATGTTCCCAGCTTTCCTGTCTCAAATTGAGCCCCAAAATGTAAAATAAGCTTAGAAAATGCTGACTGGATTAAAGCAATGAAGAAGGATATTTAGCAACTTGAATGAAGTTAAGTCTGGGACCTGGTCCTCTGACCTATTGAGATAACCGTTTTTGGAATAAATCGGTAAACTGAAATAAACAAGTTGAGGCTAGGATTGATCAACTTAACCTAACCTACTAAATGAATCAATTTTTTCCCTAAAATTGGATATGATCAGGAGACAGGTATCCTTCGTATAGTAGGTACATATTGGTTTAACTCAATACCATACATTGCAGGTATACACCCATGAGAAAACCTTTGGAAGAGAACAGATGTCACTTGCACAAAATTGAGGATTCTCTCAAAAATCATAGGGAGCTGGTACAATCTCTCAAGGTTAATACCAGAACAATGTTCTTTAATAATCATAAAATTTTGTCTAAAAAAGCCACACGTCTTTTATTATTTAAGCAAAAGTTGTCAATTCATAACATTGTGAAGAATTGCGCCTATTACAATCAAATGTGTCATTTCAATAAGGGCACCTCTTAAATGACAATGGTCACATTCCTTAATTAAAAAATCAAACTCTTTTTATTTCACTCTTCTTCAAATTAATTCAAATTATCTTTCTCAATCTTCTATAACCTCTAAAACCTGAACTGGTCCCATTCTCTCTTAACCTGAACTGGCCTTATTCTCAATTTCTCATAATTTTTTTTGAAAATAGTAGATATTCTCACTTCCTCAGCCCTCTTTAAAGATCCTGAAGTTGATAAAGCTCCAGAAAATCAATTAGAATAATCCCAAATTGAACCTTTGGATCTTTTAGCACCCAAACTCATAGAAGACATCTCCTTAGGCCCTAAACATTAACCTGTATCAACTCTACCTTTTAAATCCTCTCAAAAAATTCTAGAACCCTTAATGAGCCTATCTCTGCTGATACATCCTCAACCATTTAAATTTATATTGAAATAACCTTGGTAGAGGATCAAAATCAAGGTTTTGGTTCACCGATTGAATAAGAAATTTTCAATCCAAAATTCCTCCTTCCTTAGAAGACCCAAAATTACTTGAAGACTATCAAATAACCATTTCTTCTAAAGAACCATAAAATACAAAAATATTAGAAACCCTACGAGTACCTAGTTCCCCTACCCCCTCTGAGTCAAACCCCATCTTTGCCCAACTGTGTGATGAAGATATACCAGTGAAGAGGTCTGATCTTTCCAACAGTGAAAATTGGATAGCCAAAAATTTGCTTCTACATGTATATGATCCTAAGAAAAGATCCATTAGTGTAGAAAAAATAGTAGGTGAAAAGGATAATGTGACAAAGGATTGAGAAATTGTGTAAAAGTTGCTAGATCCTATTCTACTAGGGGATCTGAAAAATAGTTGTTAGTGGATGCAATGAAGGCAAGAAAGTATCAACCACTAAAATAAGAAAACTTAAGATAGTTGCTATAGTGGAGGAGAAGAAGAATGTTCAAGTTATAGAGGTTGGAAAGGGTGAGAACATTGATCCTGATGTTCCTGTTGCAACTGAGAAAAGAGGAAAAGAAATTTACAGTGCAGGAAGGACCAGCTCCTCCAATTCAAAGACTGGTATCCCTATAGGAAGCAAAAAGAAACACATTGTTGTTAAAAGAAAGAAAGTCTCTGTGGAACCTAGTCCCAAGAAAAGAAAAGTTGTTAAAGAAGAATTAAGTAGTGACTCCAAATGAAGAAGAAAGGAGGAAGAAAATAAGGCATATTCTAGAGAAGTAATAAATACGATCTTTAAAATCCAGAAAGTGTTGTCTGGTAAAATATTTGATCCCAGGATTTATGAGAAACCCAGCATGGTAGATTTGGTGTAATATGTCAAATACTAGGGATGGTTACACCTCCTAGAGGAACCAACTCCCATGATTTTTGAAGATGAAGTAAGAGAATTCTATTATTCAATAGATTTCTTAGATAAAGGGTTAAGTTTGACTGCCCAGGTGCAAAGAAAGGAAATAAAGATGGATAAAGAGGCAATGGGAAATATTCTGGATGTTTCTATTATAGGTGTGAGGATTGTTGTCAAACAACAGGTCTCAAATAAGTTCATGAATAATTCCTCAAAGGTAGAAGAGATATCAATAGCTAGTTTGAGAAACAAATTTCTCACAAGTGAGTTCAATTAGTGTTTGAATTTGTGAATAAGGTCCTTTTGCCCAGGTTTGAGAAAAGGACCATTGCTTCTACAGTTGATTTATTTCTAATAGAGTGTTTGAGAAAATTTGAGTTAGTAAGTCTGTTTGCTCTAATGTTACAACACATGCATAAGGTCATCCTTGAGAAGGAAGGCAAACATGGGATGCCTTATGGGTACTTCTTGAACAAGGTGTTTAATCACTTTGGAGTGGTTTGGAGTAAACGGACTCCAGGAATAGTCAAACAAAAATTTATTCTGACAACATTGGTGGATAATAAATGCACTGAAGGAAAGGTAGGAACTGTGTTCCAAGTGTCAGAGCTATTGGTTGCTCAAAAGAATTTAAGCAAGAAAATGGAGGACATAAATATTAAGCTAGTTTCTAAGGATGCTGAAATAGTGCACTTGAAGATGCAGAATAAGAAATTGTCCTCAAAGGGACCAGGTGCTATTGAGGTACTTGCAGGAAAAAATTAAAAGCTCTAGACCAAGATTACAGAACTCACTTAGAAGGTTTAAGGTCTTAATGTAGAATTTAAAGACCTCACTAATCAATTGATAAATGCTCATGCTGCAGAGAGTTCTAGAATACAGATATTAATCAAGTACTTCTTTCCCAAGCCCCCCTATGCCTAAGTCCTATCATCTTTGTGTCAGTTTGTCATCCCTGTGTTAGTTTTCGATTCTTGTTTCTAAAGTGGCTTATGATGAACTAGAATTTTTATGTTTATTTTAGTATGATGTAATGTTACTGATCTATCTTAACAATGAATGAATCCTATACTTTTGTGTTTCATATGTATCTTCTTTATCTTTAAAGTTTTTCTTTATGATAGTGTTTCCCCAGTGGCCATGAGTTAATTAACCTTTGCTTATTTTACTCTTGGTTTACTGTTATCACTTTTCAATAATGCCAAAAGGGGGAGTACAAAATTCATGTGGTAGGGACTAGGTATGTGTGTTGCATGATGTGTTAGGGAAATTATGTGGTAGGGACAAGGCGTGTGTGTTGCATGATGTGTTAGGGACCAAGTACCAGATGTTAAAATACAAATGGAAGCATATGTGTTGAATGGTTAATTGATAGGGGGAATAATGCTTATTAAATATGAAAGAAGATTTATAGGGGAAATATGGTGCATATAATAGATTAAACAATGAACTGAATGAACAGTGATGAGTGCAAGTATATTGACAAGAGGAACATTGAAATACGGTGAATGAATTTTGATGTAAATTAACAGCAAGGGACCAAGTCCCTAAGTTGCATGATATATTGAAAAGGAAAGCAAGGTGCATAGTGATAGAGGGAATATTCACTAATAGCAGTGGTAATCACTCTAACTGAATAAGGTGAATAAGTTGGATGCTCCAAGTTCTGTGGTCAAGTTATATGGTTTTTCATCATCAATAATGGGGAAAATTTCTATATCTTGTTTTGATAATGATCAGCTAGCAACAAGGGACCATATATCTCGGCCTTCATGGACATATACAACTGTCACATGGCCTACATAGTTTTATCATCTAGTGTAACAAAATACACAGGTGAGATGTGTACCAGTCTGGACATTTGGCCCAATCTGATTTCTACCCTAATCATTATTCCTCTATAAATAGAAAAAAATGTTTCTCAATAGGTGAGTTTTTGCAAATTAGAATATAGAAGAGGGAAAAAGGCAAAAACTCAACCTTGTTACATTGTTATAGTTCTTAATTTTTTTATGTACTTAAAGAGTGAGTGTTCTTGAGTCAAGTCATAGGCTGTAATTAAATTACTCGTGTTATAAGAGTAATGATTTATTTGTGTTCTTGAGAGTTCTTAGGTAGAGTTATCTGTGTTTGATATGTGTTAGAGTTAATCAATACCAAGGTGAGGTATTGGTAGAGTTGTCAAGGTAGGTTTATAATAGAGTTGTTACAAACTAGTTGAGCCTAGAGTTACGTTCATATTGAGTATGCAAACAAGAGTTTGATTATAGTGGATTGTTGTGTGATTGTTAGGGAAAACCGTGGTTTTTCCTCCCTTGAGAAAGGAGGTTTCCATGTAAAATTATTGTATTCTTTACATTCCTACAAGGTTTTAGTTTCTCATTGCTTTAACGTTTTATTACTTGTGTCTGACTCTAAGGACCTGGTCCCTCATAGTGTGGTGCAACCCTCTTACGTTTCAACACTCCCAAAGATAGGTTACAAACATTTTCACAATGATCTACATGACTCTACTAAACACTTAGCTCTTGCACCGATACACCAGTAAACCTAGGCTCTGATACCAAACTTTCATGACCCAATTTCTCAAGTCATGATGGCGCCTTTTATAACTTACTAGTAGGCAAGCCAACCCCATAGTTTGAAACTACTAGTAATGGACTACCAAGAGAAATAAAGAAAGAAAGAAAAATAAATGAAATAACAGACTGAGATAAATAAGATAATCCCAAAACCTAGTGGAATCATTACAAGAACTTCTAGTATGTTAAGAATACAAATGAAGTTCCAAGAGAAATACACTGATATAACTCATCTCCAAATATAACATAGAGACTAGTCTAGTACATAAGAGCGAGGAAATTAATACTCCAAACTTTAGAGCAACCCTACATCTTCGAACCATAGTTGCTCCACACAATGCACACATCAATGGTGATAACCTGTACTAGTATCTGCAAGATACAGAAGTTTAGTATGAGTACCAAACACATGGTACTTAGTATGAAACTGCCCACTGAGCTCCTAAGATAATGTAGATATATACAACATATAAACAAAAATAGAGTCTAAGCCCAAATGTCCAGCAACTACATAATAAAGTTAGTGAGATGGTACGGGTAAACTATCCTACTCATATCAAAGAAACTTAACATACAATGGCTAAGGAAGTATTAAGGATGAACTATCCTATTCCATCCATAATCTAGAATCTCAGTACTATATTGTATATCACTGGCTAATAGACGAATAAAGGGATATACGGTAACACCATACCTATATATTGCTAGTTATACATACATATATATACATATATATATATATGTATGTATGTATAAAAGGTCAACTCAAAGTATAACCAAAATAACCAGACTAACATTTTAAGACATAAAAAAATAGCAGGAACTACTACTAGAATACATCAGGGTTTCTAATCTATACGTCTAATCATGAGATACTCATGTATAATAATATAATCGTAAGATAGAAGATCCAGAATCATATCTCAAATCTCGATATTGAATCATTAATCAATATATCACAAACTAGCCATAACAATGATCGTAACAATAATAATAACAATAGTAATGAAATGCGAGTAACCGGCTAGTCCAAACAAAAAATACCAAACCGATCCTTTCATGAACCCCCACCACCCCAGGCTCAGAAGGTTCAATCAATATACAACACACCACAAGACATACTCATCACCCATACCTATACAATCCCCCATAAGGCTAATAGATATAGGCACATACTGGTGATAGGCAATGCGCATGCAAGAAAGAATAAAAATATATAATGCATAGCACCATAACCAATCAAAATATCATAAGAAGTAGCTGGAGACAAATCAGTAATTATAATAATCAATGTCATAATAAACCTCTGAAATTGATCTGGGCATAAGCAACATCATACTCATTCTCTAGAACCGAACCGAGGTTAATTATCATCAACATCATCTTCTAGAATTGAATCAAGTATAATCAATATCATCATCATCATCATCAAAAATTGAATCGGTTATAATCAATATGATCGTCATATTTTGGAATTGCACCAGGTACAATCGTTAATATATATATATAATCAATATTATAATCTATCATTAGGTTTTGCCCGATATTCATATAATCAATACTATCATCATCCTCCATCTCATACCAAAGAGATATGTATATAGATATATAATAGGTTCACAGACTTAAGTCATGGCTAAAAAGAGTGTAATCCATAAATCCATTATCATGGGTAAACTTTGGGACTAAAATATTATAAAAGTTTAGAAAAGGTAGGAATCTCTCACGACCTGAATAATTAGTAGTATCAAATTATAGATCGGAAGCTATCTCAGTCAAATCTTTAAAACATCATTATAAATCTCATTACACAAAAGATTTTCTTTAAGATGGTGCAATTATTGTTATGAAGAAATCCATTTTTAAAGTGAAAAATTGGTTGTAAACCATATTTAGGAAAAAACGACAATATGATCATATTTTAGTTTGAATCATATCATTTACCAATTTAATGATCATGAATGTACCTAATCTATTCATGCCATCACTAGTATTAAAATAATGGAACCATAAGTATCAACATATCTATAAACTATAGCCACATCCTTTCAAGGATAAACACTTCCCAGATGTCCAACCAATATAATAATAGGCCTTAGGCCCAATAACGTGTCCAAAAAAATTACCATAGAATAATCACGGTCATAAGCCCATACACATTTCCAAGACCCAAATCAATAATCATATCCATAAGCCATCTCAAATCTATAATCCATAGCATAGCTATGAGGCCTATCGTATCTATAGGCCATAAATCATCTCTATGAGACATCTTCCATATATGAGGCATATCATATATATAAGGTGTAATGCCTTAAAATTACCCCATAGACATCACACGTTGCTCAATACTGTGAATAGCCCTAACCTAACCCATCATACCAATATAGATTGAAACCCACATTTAAAGTGAATTAACATATATTGAAATTGAAGGTAAATGATTTCATAACTTAATGAAGGTCTTTAACTTAGACATCTTAAACAAACTCTTTGATCTTAAAACATACACAGTCTAACAAGCCTCTACTACCGACTAGAGAGCCACTGGGACAGACCCCAGCCGACCTAAACTAAATGAAAATCAAATAACAAAAATAATTGCATCACTAAAAAGAAGTTTGATAAGCTGGGTCCTCGTATTATGAGGACTCACCAATGGTCGGGATATAGGTGATGATGCCCGTAGTCAATCTATTACTAAAAACGACCACTAGAACCTACATTATAAGATCATGTAGCACATCGACATATATATGGATCAGTACCTATGGAATGTACTGAGTATCTGGGGGTGAATGCATATGTAAAATAATAAATGCATATATACGTAAACTTTCAAATGATGCATGCTAAACGTAAATTATTCACCTTGAGCTTGAATAAAATAATGGACTACAAGATCATAAAACATGAAATAATAATGCATATGAGTGAACTTAGTAAGCCATAACACTTGGTTTCTAAGGTCTTTACTTTTATTCTTTCTTATGGGAGATTATTCTAATCGACATAAACCATGGGAGCTATCATGGAGGAATAGAACCTTAACTTAAGTGCTCACTGAACTTCATCCATATAGGGAAAAATCTTAACCTGCGATGGCTCGTAGTTTCTAGGAATTTAGGATACGCTTATCCATATATGCTCATACTTAAGAAATCCACCTTTAAATAACATAAGGGTTTATAGAATGAAAACTAGATATGCTTTTCTTTAGTTTAAATCATAATAAAGATGAACGGTTGTCGATTCCATGTCTTATCTTTAGATCAAAGATTAATGTTTACTTTAAATAATGTTATAACCCATAACAATGAAACTTAAGAGCATAAATTTCTTGTAAAGTCAGTACTTGTGCTTAGGACATTCATGCTTTGTTTCATAAAATTTTATAACAAAACATTAAGCTTAATAATCACCTCAAAATATTTCAACAATATCCTAGTCAAGATAATGAAATTTAAGTTATAATATAAATCTCACAAGTCACACATAAATATATGTAAACCATGTTGTACTTAAAGCTTTCAATCACATAGTAGTATCATACTTTAAAAATATTATTATTTAGGTACTAATCCTAATTCAAAACAAGTATATTCAATCTCAAAATCATGCGCTTTGGTCACAAGGATGGAAGGGTAACCTTGTTCATACACCCCACGAACCTAAATTTTCTTGACTTGTGAAGAGAGTTTGAAACTTAGGACTTTAAACATAAATTTGTGTAAAGAACCCTAATATTGATGTTCTTGAAGATGGGAGGAGAGATGATGTTAATTGATTAAGGAATAGAATAAAATAATGCCTCTTTGGGGGTTATAGGTCATGGGTTGGAGTTATAAGATGGGAAAAAAGATCAAAAAGCCCTTTAAGTGAGCATTAACGAATTTGGTCGTCAGTATTCACGAGTCCACTATATGACTCGTATGGTGAAGGTATGCATGAGCCTCATGACTCGTAATCTTGGCAGAAACAAGATAGTATACACTAGTCATCATAAGAGATAAAACCTAAGGCTAGTAACATCACAATATGACTTATAGCCCCCACTCGTACCTTGGATAGAATCATAGGGAGCCTACACTTATGAACTCATGACTTCCCTTCTTACAACTCATACCATGCTTAACGACTTCTAGGGTCAGCTTATAACTTAAACAGAGCTCACATCACTCCATAATGACATAGTTATGACTTACTATATACGACTCATATGAAGTATGTACGACTCAAAGGATTGAGTCACATATTAGACAGTGGCTTCCAAACATGGGATATTATAATATCTCCCCCTTGGCAACATTCGTCCTCGAATATGGTACAATCAAGATTACTACTACCATAAGGACTCAATTTATCACAATATAAGATACAATATAGGATCACTTAAATGGACTCTAAGAGAAAGAACTTGCTAGAAATAACACTTTACCGTAGGTAGGAACTGAATTGGAGGAAAACATATGAGGGTACTTGGTCATCATATCTGCTTCAACTTCCCAAGTGGCCCCTTACACTAGTTGGTTTCTCCAAAGAACTTTTACTACCATTTCTTGCTTATTTCTTATCCTTCGACCTACATATCAAGTATCTCCATAGGAATCTCCTCATACGTCAAATTATCCTTGACTCCAATACTCTCTAGGAGAACTACTAAGGACTGATCTCCAATGCACTTCTTAACCATCAAAATAGGAAACACTAGGTGAACTGCAGCTAACCTCAACAGAAGGTTCAATTCGTAAGTCACCTCTCCTATACGCTTCTCTTTCTTATATGAACCAAAAACTCATAGACTTAACTTACCTTTCATCCCAAATCTCATTCTTTCTTTCATTGGTGACCTATTTAAGAATACCCAATCACCCACTTCAAATTGGAGCTCTCTTCTCCGTACATAAACATACGATTTCTGATGGCTTTTAGCAATTTTCAATCTCTCACGAATCAACTAAACCTTTACCATAGATTCAAGAATAGAGTATGGCCTAATCAAAGATTCTTCACTAATTTTAAACCATATAATAGGTGATCTACACATACACCCATAAAACCCTTCAAATAGAGCAATCTGAATGTTAGCAGTATAACTGTTATTATAAGTGAACTCAATCAAAGGAAGACGGTCATCCTAACTTCTTTTAAAGTCTAAAACACATGCCCTCAACCTGTCTTCTAATGTTTGAATTTGCGTTCATCCTGACCATCTGTCTGCTGATGAAAAGCAGTGCTAAGCTTAACTTTTGTACCAAGGCCATTCTGAAAAAAACTGCCAAAATTGTAAGGTGAATTGTGTGACTCTGTCTAAAATAATGGACAAGGGTATCCCATGAAACCTCACTAACTCATGGATATTCATTCTAGCATAATCCTTCGCGGTATCTAAAGTCTTGACAGTAGAAGATGGGAGGATTTAGTCATTTGATAAACTATAACCCAAATTTAATCATGTTGACGTCTTATGCTAGGCAACCCTGTGATAAAATCCATATTTACTACTTCCCACTTCTAAGTAGGTATACTAATATCTTAAAACGTACCACCCAATATATGGTGTTCAACTTTAACTTGGTGGCAGTTGAGACACTTGACTACGAACTCGGCTATGTACCTCTTGATACCATTCCACTAATAAATTTCCTGGAAGTCACGATACACCTTAGTAGAACTCGAATGAATGGAATTTATCAAACCATCAGCCTCAGCTAGTATCCTTTACCTCAACCCGTCTATTTTTGAAACACAAATCCTACCTTGATAGTGAAGTACACCATCTCCCCCTTGGGAGATAACCTCAACCTTCTTTTAGCTGGACTACTTCCAATATTTGGCTAAGTATAGGATCACTTAATCGTTTTTCCTTCACTTCTGCTACCAAAGATGATTTCAAACCATTTGGAAATACTACTCCCCCATTATTAGTATCAAGTAGACATACTCCCAAATGGGATAATCTATGCACTTCTTTAGCCAACTCTCGCTCTTCCTTCTTTACATAAGACACACTATTCATAGACAACCTACTTAGTGCATATGGTACCATGTTGGCCTTACCTGGCTAATAGAGTACATTTATGTAATAGTTTTTCAACAATTACAACCACCTTCTTTGATGAAGATTTAGCTCCCTTTGAGAAAATACGTACTTAAGACTCTTATGGTCGGTGAAAACATCAACATACACACCATAGAGGTAATGCATCCAAATTTTTAAGGTGAATACCTCAACAACTAACTCCAAATCATGAGTTGGACAAGTCATTTTTTGTTCCTTAAGTTTCCTAGCGGCATAACATATCACTCTCTCATTATGCATCAACATACAACCTAACCAAACTCTAAAAGTACAAAAATACACCACAAATCCATCTAACCCCTCTGGCAGAGCTAACACTGGTGCCAAAGTCAATCTATCCTTCAATTCTTAGAAACTATTTTCACACTTATCTTACCATATAAACTTCACTTTCTTTTGGGTCAGCTTAGTTAATAGCGCGACTATAGAGGAGGACCCTTCAACAAATTTTCTATAATACCCAGCCAAAACCAAAAAGCTCCTGATATCGGAAGGAGTGATGGGTATAGCCCAGTGCTTCACTTCATTAGTCTTACGAAGATCTACATGAATACTAGCCCCTGAAATGACATACCCTAAGAAGGTAACAGATTCCAACTAGAATTCACATTTACCAAACTTCAAATATAATTGACGGTCCTTGAGGGTCTGCAAATGGTTTGCATGATATTCCTCACCCCTTGAGTACATGCTACCGGAATAATATGGAAGTATCAAAAAAACACTCCAAACAGTCCACAAATCATAACAAATCGTGGACTAAATGGAGACCTCTCTCAGATCCACTACAACTACACAATAACAAGATAGAAAAGGGTGTTTCAACATTAAATCAGCCAACCCAAACTATGATTAACAAAAAGAATATGAAAAAAAAGGTGAACTTAAGAATGAGAATAACAACAACAACACAAACGGCTACAATACAAGATACAAATGTTACAAGATTGCAAGAATAGAAAGGATAGATAGAGTGACATACACTATCTCATGAACAAAGAACCTAAGTGTATTCAAGAACCTAGACCCTTAATACAATGATAATAGGAACACCTACTCTCTTCGGTGAGCACAAGAGAGACCTCAACCTCCTCTAGTACCCAACGTTCTAAGTAAGAATGCAACACTAGTGATTCCACTCTAGTATCACCCTAGTTACAAGATTTGGATTTGTTCCTAAAGGAGAGAGGACTTGTCTTTCAATGTTATACAACATTAATTATCATAAAAATATAATGAATGAAATCCTAAAAGGTTCTATTTATAGATATTACAAAAATAGTGTGAAATATCCATAATACCCCTCAAGGGTGAGGTGCCCATCAAGTGCAAGAAATGGGCTGATCTTGGTGTGTTTAGGCCCTCTTTTACAATTCACTTGGGCACTTCCTTGGATGGATTCATTATGCACTCTTTCACGTCCATCCTCGTGGTCGTACTTGTATCACCCTCCCCTTCTTGAAAAGGATTCTACCTCGAATCCTTACCTCGCAAAATCAAGAGAAGATAACAAACACACATCCTCAAGACATGAGGGGTCAGGGTTAGAAAAATACACACATCACATTCCATGCCAAAGGGGGACAAACTTGGAGTATATCCACGGGTCCTTTGTGTTGAACATAAAAACCTTAGTACAAAATACACAAAGGGAGTGGTCATCATCCACAAAAAGAGATAAGGAAGAACTTTGTTTTCCTTAATTAGCAGCCACAACCAAAAATTGCTTGTTGTCTTTACCAAGCATTAAGTGGGGAGTGTAGAGATTTACACATTCCATGAGGGTGCCAGGATCAAATGGAAAAATTAGCCAAGGGCCTAAGCCGAGGCTAGCCCTTCCCTCCCCTAGAATGTTACTCCCACATTCACACATAAAAACATTTTCATACACATGGTCTCTACGAATAAAACTAATTGCAATGCTTTTACCACAAAAGATGTTGAAAGAGTCATGAGCATTTTCAAGATTAATTCAATCGACATCATCACTAACTTGAAAAATTTTAAGCACACTATTCACATGCTCAAGTAGTGAACTACATTTAAGAGTAAATTGATCATCATGTACCCCAAGAGTACTACCAAGAGTACTCATTTACGAGACTACACATTCTTTTCCCATAAGAGTACTGTCATCTTCCAAGAAGAAATTTCCATCTTTAGGAGGAATGTTGTCACACCATTGTGGGTTAGCATATCGGCTATATCCTTCACGACAAGCTATACCATCGTTTTCACCACTAGGTATATTAGGAGTGCTTATATCATCTTCAAATAAGACATTAAACCTAAAGAGATCATGATCTATCTCACGAACATATTTGGAACAAACAAGTGCTTCACTCTCTATAAGTTCACTATCAAGTACCAAAAATATTTCAATCTCCTCTTTACCTTGGTGTGGTTCGGGGCAACCCACCTCTTCCTTCGGGAAGCTCTCAACACAAGGTGTTTGGACAAGGGAATATGGATTTTTTTGGATAAGTTTAGGTAACAATTGGCATAGCCTTTCCACGTGCCATTTTATTTCTTCAATATTGTCATTGATGAGATCAAATGTGGCATCGAAATAAGTGGCAGCCATGGTACCTAAAGCAAAGGACAACAACAAACAACAAAACAAACTTGTTAGATGAAAATGCCTCACCACACTCTCACTCTCGGTTTAACCTCACACTTGGTTTCACAAGTGTTGAAAACTGGCTTGTACTTCATGAGTGATTGAGGGATGAGAGTATCTTTGCCCGAAATAGATTTTCGTTTGAGTTGACTCAAAAGAAAATTTGTTTATGGACTTGAACCAACAAGACACAAAAAATTCACAAAATAGAAAAAAAAGTACACAATAAATGCTAAACTTGAATGAATGAACACAAAGACTATCTAACAATCTACTAGATGAGTACTAGTTTGCCAATTAGTATTGGAAACAACAAATGAAACTACGGAACAATAAAAAAAATAATAAAATATGAAATTTGAGCTAGAAAATGATGTGTGAATAGTAACTTAATGACGTGGCAGCATACCATTTGTAGCAGCCCCACAATCAGTCACTAGTTGAAGTTTACAAACTTTAGTACTATGTAATGGAAATAATTAGTTTTGGAGGGAAAATATATGTCTTGAAACTCCTTTAAGTCTAATATTCAAAAGGCAAGACTTGACTTTGTACAATTCCCACAAAACAAGGTCCCTTGAAACAAGGAAAGTGGTTGAAAAGTAGATGTCAAGTCAAGGAAGTGATGTCTCAAGTATTCTCACAAACAACTTTACAACTTGTAGGTTCACCTTTTTGAATCTATATTACACTTTTGGTTGTCTTAAGTTGTAAGATGAGATGAAGAACAATATGAACACCACAACAAACTTCAAGAACATATCAATGACAAAACAACAATTTCTATCCCACGGCCAACATCAACACACATCACAACCAATTTTAGTGTCAACACACGACCAAGGTTCTTTTTGGTGTTGTATTTTGGTTTTAGCAAGGGTGAAGGTTGTGAAGAATATAAAGAACTCAACAAAAACTTTATCAAGATCAACAACAACACCAACAATGTCCAACCAAGACTATAACAACAACTCCACTCGCCCAAGAACAATAACTTCAACACACGTCCATGGCCTTGTTCACAACAACAACATCAATTTTTTTAAAGCTCAAATCTAGATCGACTCAAAGTGTTAATGGACAAGAATCCTAAAACTTTAAATAACAACACAAGAAAAATAAATCCTAGACCTAGACATATAACATTTGGCCAAGATACAACAACAAGTTCAACTTCTCGGCCAAGATCTCAAGCTCAAGAACACGTCTTTCTTTTTTTTTTCTTAGCAAGAAAGCCCAAGATTGGTATTGTAAGAACAACACCAAAGATGGCTATGATACCAAATGATACCGTAATAACAAGGAAGTATCAAAAACACACTCCAAACCATCCACAAATTACAAAAACCGTGGACTAAATGGAGATCTCTCTCGGATTCACTACAACTACACAATAACGAGATAGAAAGGGGTGTTCAACACCAAATCAGCCAACCCAAACTATGATTAACAACAAGAATATGAAGAACAAGATGAACTTAACAATGGGAATAACAACAACAACACAAACGGCTACAATACAAGATACAAACGTTACAAGATTGCAAGAATAGAAAGGATAGATAGAGTGAAATATACTATCTCATAAACTAAGAACCTAAGTTCATTCAAGAACCTTGACACTCAATACAATGATAATAGGAACACTTAATCTCTTCGGTGAGCACAAGAGAGACCTCAACCTCCTTTAGCACCAAACTTTCTAAGGAAAAATGCAACACTAGTGATTCCACTCTAGTAGCACCCTAGTTACAAGTTTTGGATTTGTGCCTCAAGGAGAGAGAACTTGTCTTTCAATTTTAAACAACATTTATTATCATAAAAAATCTAATGAATGAAACCCTAAAATGTTCTATTTATAGATATTACCAAAATAGTGTGAAATATCCATAATACCCCTCAAGGGTGAGGTTCCCATCAAGTGCAAGAAGTGGGCTGATTTTGGTGTTTTTAGGCCTTATTTTACACTTCACTTGTGCACTTCCTTGGATGTATTCTTTGCGTACTCATTCACATCCATCCTCCTGGTCATACTTGTATCAGTACACTAGTATGTTATCTATAAAGACAATGACAAACATACCCAAGTACTGCTTGAAGATCCTGTTCATCAAATCCATAAAATCTGCAAGAGCATTTGTTACTCCAAATAACATAACCACAAACTTAAAATGGTCATACCTTATTTAGAAAGCTATGTTCAGAATGTTTTGCTCCCTGACATTCAACTGGTGGTATCCCGACCGAAGGTCAATCTTGGAGAACCACTGGGCACCCTAAAGTTAATCGAACAAATCATCGATTCTAGGAATGGAATACTTGTTCTTGATGGTAACCTTATTTAGCTATATTTAATCTATACTTATTCTGAGAGTTCCATCTTTCTTTCTCACGAAAAGGACTGGAATGCCCCATGGAGAGACACTGGGTCTGATGAAACCTTTATATAAGAGGTCCTTAAGCTACTCCTTTAACTTTTTAAGTTAAGCCGGAGCCATATGATATAGAGGGATAGAAATGGGTTGAGTATAAGGAAGAAGATCAATACTAAATTCTATTTCCCTATCTGGAGGTACCCTTGGCAGATCTTCGGGGAAAACCTCCGGGAACTCATTGACTACACGGACTGATTGAACTATTGGGGCTTCAAACTTATTATCTTTGACTTGAAATAAATGATAGATACACCCTTTTGATATTAAGTTTCTGGACTTAAGATAAGAGATGAAACGACCTTTGGAAGACACTGAACTGCCCTTCCACTCAAAAACTGCCTTATCAAGAAACTAAAACTTCACCACTTGGGTGCGATAATTATTGATACATAGCATGAATGGAGCCAATCCACTCCTGAAATAATATCAAAATTCATCATCTCTAACTCTATTAGGTCTTCTAGTATGATCTTGTGAAGGATGGTGATAGGACACTCCATAGAGACTCATCTAGCAACAACTGAGTCACCCATTGGGGTAGAAACTGAGAAGGGCTTAGAGAGATTTTCAGGATCTATTCCAAAATTTTTAGCAACTAATGGAGTTACATAAGATTGATTTGATATCGGTTCTAATAATACATATACATCAAGGTGGTTGGCATGAAGCATACCAGTGACAATGTCTGGTGAACTCTCCTACCTCTGATGAGATGGTAAAGCATAAAATCAATTCTGGCCCTGACTGCCACCGATACTGGATGTGCATCCTATGGATGAACTGGGCGGACTGGCTGAGATGTTGTATTCATAACCTGGGTCTGAAGATGAATATACCAGCTTCGCTACTTAGCATACAAACATTCTTTGATTCTATGGACCAATTTACCATAACCATAGCAATCCTTTTAGACTATCAAACACTCACCAGGATAGGTCCTACCACACTTTGCATATGTCGGGTAACTGGGCCTCCCGACTACACTATTCTAAGCCCTAGATTCATAGTCCTACCCCATTATTCTTGTCGGGTCCTGCGTGCAGGGGAACTGGCTAAAGATGGCGCGGGTATTGATGATTAAATGTGAAACTGGGAATGGTTTCCCCTTCCAGACTTAATTGACTAAAATCAAACTGTCCAGTGCTAGATTTCTTGTTTCTCCTCTCTTTCCTTTAACTTTTCTACCTCAATCTGTTGAGCATGAGTCATCCACTGAGGAATATCCATGGCTTTAATCAGTATGAAATTCATACACTCCTTGACCACCAGATCAGACACCCAGTAACAAACTTACTCATACCATCTCTAGAGTTAGCTAACAACTTGGGAACATACTTAGCTAACTGAGTGAACTTAAGGCAGTACTCATTCACTGTCATAGAGCCCTACCTCATGTTCATGAAATCCTTCACTTTAGGCTCTCTTATCTCACGTAGAAAGAACATGTCCTGAAAAGCATTCTGAAACACTCGCCAACTCATAGGACCTACATTCTCACCCTTACCTTTCTTTCACAAAACAACCCAATGATAAGCAATATCCTTTAGCATATAGGATGTCAACTCTACACTCGCCTCTTCAGTAACATGCCTAATCTGAGTAATCTTTCTCACCTCATAAATGAAGAGTAAAGGATCCTCATCCACCTTTGATCCATGGAACTAAGGTGGATTCATCCTCATGAAGTCCTGAATCCTTCTAACAACTAAATTATTATTTTGCTATAGTGGAACCACTGCCTATTGGTTTCCCTAGAAATTGGCATTCATACTTAGGCTAATATTTGAAAGGCAGTCTAAAGTTCAACATGAGACACATTCTTATTCAGAGGGTCCGCGTGTAGTGGTGGTTGATCACCGTTTCTTCATACATCAGCACAAAGAGGAGACATATTCTATCAGGTAAGAGCACAGGTTAAGAAAAATAGAGACAACTATAAGCAAGATAGATCATGAAAGAAAAGATGATTCCTAACTCATTCCATAGCCTCTTTCTCATATATATGGCGCGCTTCACATTCATGTTAAAAAATCTATGTAATGTGGCTTGTCTGACTCCCTAGGACTCTTTAAAACCTTAGGATCTAATACCAAGTTTGTAACTCCCTAGAAGTACCCTTTGGACGTCACACGACGCTCAAGACTACAAATAGCCCTAAGCTAACCCATGATACCTATATAGCTTGAAACCCACATGAGAAGTGAATTAACTTATCTAGAAACTGGAGGTAGATGAGTTCATAACTTAATGAAAATCCTCAACTTAGATATCTTAAACAAACTCTTTGATCTTAAAACATACGCAGTCTGACAAGCCTCTACTACTAACTAGAGAGCTATTGGGACAGACCCAAGATAACCCAAATATTAACGAAAATCAAATAACAATAATTCTTGCATCACTAAAAAAGAGTCTGATAAGCTGGGTCCTCAGACTATGAGGTCTCACTAAAGGTCGGTATGTAGGTGATGATGCTCGTAGTCAATCGTGCTGCTAGAAACGAGCACCATAACCTATATTTTAAGATATTGTAGCACATAGACATATATGCGGGTCAGTACCTCTGGAATGTACTTAGTATGTGAGGGTGAATGCATAAGTAAATTAATAACTGAATATATAAGGAAACTTTCAAATGTTGCATGCTAAGTGTAAATGACTCACTTTGAGCTTGAATAAAATAATGGACTGAAAGATCATAAAACATAAATAATAATGCATATTAGTGAACTTATTGAACCATAACACTTCACTTATAAGATATTTACTTTTATTATTTCTTATGGGAGATTCTTCTAGCCGACATAAACCATGTGAGCTACCATGGAGTCCAACATCTTACCCACGTTGAAGAGAGTTGTCCTATCCTGGCCATTGAAAAATAACCTTAACTTAACTGATCACTGAACTTCATCCATATTGGGAAAAAGATTAACCTATGATGGCTCATAGTTTCCAGCAATTTAGGATATGCTCATCCACATTTCCTTCTTGGTGCTAAATACTAATCCCAGAATACTTATATGCTCATACTTAAGAAGTCCACCTTTAAATAATATAAGGGTTTATAGAATAAAAACTAGTTATGCTTTTCTTTAGTTTAAATCATAATAAAGATGAACCATTGTGGATTCCATTTCTTATCTATAGATCTAAACATCAAGCTTTTATTTAAATCATGTTATAACTCAAAACAATGGAACTTAATAGCATAAACTTCTTGTAAACAAGGTACTAGTACTTAGGACTTGGAATTCATGCTTTGTTTCATAGAATTTTATAACAAAATATTATGCTCAATAGTCACCTTGAAATGTTTCAACAATATCCCAGTCAGGATAATAAAATTCAAATCATAATATAAATCTCACAAGTCAAAACATAAATATATGTAAACCTTGTTTCACTTAAAACTTTCAATCACATAGTAGTATCATACTTCAAGAATATGGTTATTTGGGTATTAAGCCTAATTCAAAACAAGTATATTCAATCTCAAAATAATGCACTTTGGGCACATGGATGGAAGGGTAACCTTGTTTATAAACCCCATATACATGAAATTTCTTAACTTGTGAAGGGAGGTTAAACCTTAGGACTTGAAAGATGAATTTGTGTGAGGAAACCTAATCTTGATGTTCTTGAAGATAGAAGGACAAATGATGTTTTTAATTAAGATTAAGGAATAGAGAAAAATAATGCCTTTTTGGGGTTTTTGGGGGGTTATAGGTCATAGGTTGGAGTTATAAGTGGGGAAAAAAGACCCAAAATCCCTTTTACTAAACATTAGAGAATTTGGACTTCAGTATTCATGAGTCCACCATACGACTCGTATGGTGAAAGTATGAGTGAGCCTCATGACTCATAAGCTTGGCAGAATCAAGATGGTATACTATGATCATCATACAAGTCAAACCTATGACTAGTAATATTACAATACGACCTGTAACCCGCCATCCATAACTTGGACAAAATCTTAGGGAGTCTACATAGATTAACTCACGACTTTCCTTCATTTTATTAGTACCATGCTTGATGACTTCTAGGGTCAACTTGTAAATTGAACAGAACTCACAAAACTCCACACTAACAAGGTTATGACTCACTATATATGACTAGTATGAAGTATGTATGACTCAAGGGATTGAGTTGTATGTTAGACAGTGTCTTCCAAACATGGGGTATTACATAAGGCATCTCTTATCTGTAGGACATATATCATAACTATGAGGCATATCATATCTATAAGGAATCTCGTATCTATAAGACATATATCATAACTATATCTATGGATATATTATTAAGAATGTCGATGGAACATATCATAAATCAAATACAAAAGCCACATCATAGCTATAAGATATTAATCATAATCCGAGAAAAACCACCATCATTCACCAATCGACGAAGTGACATTATACTAAAGGCTCAATAGTCTCAACTATGTCTAACATAAGTAAATATGTCCACAAGGTCTAACATAAGTCTTGGCCTAAGGTTGGCCGGAGGAACCCACTTCTGATCCTAGAGTTTCATATCTAAGCAATTTCTACCCCGGACTAGGTGAAAGTGTGTATATTAACCTCTAGATGGAAAATAAGCCACGATTAATCCTAAGATAGGAATTCCACCTAGAACATGAGCAATTAAGTCAACTCCACCTAAATTATGGTTTCAAGGTCGCTAAATTGACCAAATAAGGATATAAAAACTAACCACTCTTCCAAAACATAAACTAAATCCCAAATCTAACATCATATCTTAACTATTTTATGAATTTACTCAATCTGTGAAGAAGGCAATGGGATTATAGAAATATAACAAGTATTTCACCTTTTGGGTCAAATCCCTCATCTAATCCCTAAACATAAACAATTAATACAAAGACAGGGTGTTCTACCCGTAATAAATCTTAAAATTCTCATTCACATGATAGATATAAAACACTTCATCTTGTGAAGAAGAGTAGACAGAAACCTACCTCAATGCCAAACCACAAATCCTTGAATCATCCACAAAATATTTGTCTTTACTCCATGATCTTGAAATGCCGCCACGATATTAAAATCATAATCTATACGTCATAAAGATTAAAATGAGGCCCATATCACCATATAATGGGCCAGGTCAAATTTCAGGTTAAGAATAGGCCGCAGAGCTTGCTAACAGAATCCAAAATTGAACCTGTCATGACGTCCCTCGAAGGTTAAAGAATGTGTGCTCAAAATTTGAGCACAAATGGAACACAAATCGGGTCTCAAATCAACCCTTAAGGTTTAGGAATTCAAATCCCTAATTACTAAGAAATTATCAAGAAATTGAAGGAATCATACCATGAATTAGAAGGGAAATCAAAGGATAATCATTATTCAAGATCCCTAAGTCATCCACAACCTTCAAACCCAAGCTCTCCCAACTTCTAGGATTTTTTCTTTTGGACATAGTTGACAAATGGGAAAAACAAGCTAAAAATGGGGTATTTATATCCACTCTAGGTGATCGGGTGATGCTATCACAACTCGAGCATCACGATCACCTTATATTTTAGCTACATACATGAGCCACGATCGCGACTAGAGCCTCGCGATTGTATCAGGTTGGGCTTAGTTAGACTTTTGATGATTGTGACATATATATTGATATCGTAGTAACTTAGGTAACTTCCAAGGGTATCGTGATTGTGACCTTTTACATCGCAATAGAGATGCACCACATACAACAATAAACTTTGAAAATTTTTAAGTCTTTGCCAAGCCCTCAAGATTCATAAAAAATCCCATATAAGCAAATTAACTGTGTAACCAAACCAAATTCAATTTTTCACACTCAATGGAGCAGTTGAAATTTCCATCCAAGGTCATTTTGACAAAGAATGGGTCCCACACCCAACTTCCATTTTCTTAACTTTGGTCCAATAGTTTGAAATGATCTCAGGTGAATCAGGACCCAAACCAACATTCCACGTAATCCAAAATCAATATTCCATAGATGATGGCATTATAGGAATTCTTATCCGAGGTCACCTACTTGGAGTTTTGGTCTGATACCAAATCCTAAACAAGGAATGCTCCAAAATAGAGAAATGACCCTAAAATCCAAATGAACTGTTAGATCACCAAACTAATAGTTCTAGAAGGTCATAAATAACCTATAGCCACCATGGGAAGACTCAAAATGCTACAAACTCATGTAAATTAAGGAAATGACCTGAAGGGTTATTACATAAAGATAGTTAATACATAGATACCATCCTACGACCTGGTAGAGCTAGTATAAGAGCATCTAGTAATAATAATACAACCCAAGTATCTAGAATAGTTAATAATATCTATCTCAAAATAAAGGCTGAATATTGAAAGATAGAAAAAAATAGGTGACTCCGACTCCAAGAGCTTACCTCATCTCCGGATATCAACACAACACAAACATCGATCAAAGGTGGAAACTAGTACTTGAATCTACACCAAAAAGGTACAGAAGTATAGTATGAGTACCAAAACCACAGGTACTCAGTAGGCATCATCGGTTGATCTAGCTAAATAATGATACAAATATGTTAAAATGCAAGATAACATAACTAATTCAAGGTATAGAAAAACCTGAATAATAACATAAAACATAAAACATAAATACAAGCAATCAAAACTACAAAATTAGCTCCCATACGCCAATTAGTGCAGGATAATAAATAACCCATCGCAAGCCTCCATAAGCCTGGAAGGTACAAACAAGATAGACAAACCCACCACCTTTATTTATCAACTCTCATAATAAGATTGGAATTCCTCTAAGTCATGTCACACTATAATCATCGATTGCCTATATTCATTATTTTTGAATTAATCAACACTTATCAAATGACCATCACATAACAACTAATACATATGTATCAATAAATAATCCTTTATCAACTAAACAACATTTATTACCTAATCCTCATATAGAGGCTAATCATCACTTATCATCTGGTCATTATTTACTAATTAAGCAATATTTTTCAACTAGCCAATATTTATCATCTAACCAATATTTATCAACTACCTAATATTTATCGACTAACCAACATTTATCAACTAATCATTATTTCACTAGAATCCATTTATATCATACCACATTATAACTATTTTCTCATATTGTACTTAGCTAGATTGTCTATCTCACACTCCAATAATCATATCATAATAAGTATATCATCATAGTATATGTAACACTCCACATTTTTGGGCTAGAATTTAAATAGGTGTTCCAATGCGTACAAAATTGAACCCAATTATTCTATGTATATACATGTGTGATTAGAAAATATATAATATGGGAATATCTTTGTGTATTGATTGAGGTCATAATACCCTCCTAACTCTAAGACGAGTTGAGGAATTTTCTATCGATAGAGTTTTGAAAAATGCTCCAGATAGGGTCAACTTTAAACGAGTGTATCTCCCAGTATATATCAATTCAGGTTTCCTACTTTATATTAAATGAAAAGGTCATTGAGTCTTATTTCCAAAACATTTGGTTTCACCTTAAAATGATATTGGAGTGGAATGTTTTCATTTTACCTCCACATGTTCGTCTGTCAACAAAGTGACGAATTGAGGTAATAAGCTGTCAACTAAGTGATGACTTATCAGCCAAGTCGTCAACCCAAACTAAAATGTCATCAAATTCATCTTCAAAGTAATGACTTGAGGTGATAAGTCATCAACTAAGTGACGACTGATCAACCAATTCATCACCTTTAACCATCTCAGCTACAAAAGTAACGACTTTAGTTGATAAGCCATCAACTAGTTGATAAGTTATCAACTCAAGTCATCAACTAAAAATTTTAGCAACTCTTATTTAGATTTAGAGGGGTATTTTGGTATTTTTGTCACCTCAAACCCTACCTCCCACAACATAAATCATCAAATAAATGTACTTAGCCATTATCAATCAGTTTTAAAAGCCATTAACTCTCTTTATTCCTAAGAATAAGATTAAAGTTTTTTCTTAAGGTTATTTCCCAAGAACATCAAGACTCCATTACATTCTCTTCAAGATAATCAAGAAATTGTGTTTCCCCAATCCAAGAACGTTAAAAGAAAGTTAATTCTCTTTTAATATTTAAAGTTTTAAGGTATGTGTGATGTTCATCCATGGTCCCTTTTTACCCACGAAGTCCAAAATCCATTTTTAATATTTAAATCATGAGTTTACATGTTTACAATAAACTATCTCCACGAATATTTATGGTTTTCGATTATACATGATGTTTATAAAGAGCTGTTGTTGAGATTAAACTTTACACATTGGATTGATAATTTGGTCATGTTAAACCCCTAATTTTAGTTTATTATTATAGCCATGTGATTATTATATGTTTTAAACTATTACCATGCTTAAGTCCATGGACTTCTTTCCATTTAAATTTTAAGTTAAGTTTATAATTGGTTTCAAGTGGAATGCATTATAGAATGTTTTAAATATTGTGGTTTCCATACCATGTTCATGAGAATTCAGAATAAATCATTAGTTTATGATTTTTTCATGTAATCGTTCTATCTCATTATGTTTAAAAATATCCCCATGTTAAAGTCTTGATCACTATGTGATTGATGAAATGCCAAAGTGATGGATTTTGAGTAGCGATTCCTTATTATGGTTTTCAAATGCTTACATGTGTTTCTATTGTTATTTTTATTGAGTACTGGGGGTTATGCATACTTAAAATTTAGCTGTTTACTTAGTCTCAATATTTTTAGAATGGATTCAGACACGTATGAGCATTGTCAGTTCAGTCAGTTATTGTGTCATTCAAACTTAGACCAGTTCAGTAATCCGAGTCAGTTCCTTTTTCAGTTAAACTTAGTTTACAATCAATGTCAATTCAATTAGGAGTAGGATTCAACATCGAGCAAACCCAGGAATGGGGGCATTCCTGTTAGTATAGGGTTTGAACCTTAGTAAAAATCCTTGAGTTACAAAACTACATAGCCAGTGTAGGTTTGAGATGTGTTCCTTCTATTTTAGGGTTGACACATATCTCATGAGTCTTCGTGTTAGTTTTGGGTTGACAAGATGTCTTCCTACTAGTTTAGGATTGACAAATCCATTATTAGTACCCATGGCACGGTAGTATAACCTTTCTAACTGGTGTGACAGGTTGGACCCCGATCAGCTCTTCTTTGAGGCATGTCGGTTAGATGATACCTCCCAGAGTTTTAGTTTTAGTATTCAGTTCATAACTCAGTTCAATTTTTCTTTACCATAGTATACACTTATCAGTTATTCAGTTATTAGATTTCTGTATTCCAGTTTACAAACTATTTCAGAAATATTTTATATGCTTGATCAATAATAGTTAGATTTTTACAGTTTTCATGTATCCGTGCATCAGTTATCTCCATGTTGAAGTCTTGATCCCCATGTGTTTGATGAAATTCCAAAGTGATGGATTTTGAGTAGTGATTCCTTATTATGGTTTTCAAAATGCTTTCATGTGTCCCTATTGTTATTGCTATCGAGTCCTGGGGGTTATGAATTCCCAAAACTTAGCTTTTTACTTACTCTTAGTATTTTTAGAATGATTTCAGACACGTATGAGCATTGTCAGTTCAGTCAGTTATCATGTCAATTTAAATTAGATCAGTTCAATAATCCAAGTTAGTTCCTTATTCAGTTAAACTTAGTTCAGTCCCATAATCAGTGTAAGAACAGTTAGGAGTAGGATTCAACACCGAGCAAACCGGGGGATGGGGGCATTCCTGTTACTATAGGGTTTGACCCTTAGTAGCAATCTCTGAGTTATAAAACAACGTTGCTAGTGTAGGTTTATGATGTCTTCCTACTAGTTTAGGGTTGACACATATATCTTGAGTCTTTTTTTTAGTTTAGGGTTGACAAGATATCTTCCTACTAGTTTAGGGTTGACACAACCATTGTTAGTACCCATGGCACAATACTACCACCCTTCCAACTGGGGTCACAGGTTGGACCATGATGAGCTCAGTTTTGTTGCATGTCGGTTAGATGATACTTTCCACAGTTTCAATTTTAGTATTCAGTTCAAAACTCAATTCAATTTTTCTTGACTATAGCATACAGTTATCAGTTATCCAGCTACTAGATTTTAGTATTCCAGTTTACAGACTATTTCAAAAATCTATTATATACTTGGTCATGCATACTCAGATTTTACAGTTTTCATGTATCATACATCAGTTATCTTATGCTATTCAGCCAATTAATTATTAGTCTTGTTAAGTTAGATTTTAGTATTTCCACGCATGTTTGTTATTACTATTTTTATGCGCAGTTATCCCATGCATTTAGCCTAATCTCATCTCATATACCAGTACATTCAAAGTATTGATCGCATACTCATTTCTTGTGCTATGATGTTTAATATCATAGGTTCGGACTATCAGGTTCCTAACTGTATTTATATATTCCAGCACATCAGCAGCAGTAGCAGTGGTCATTCCTCATATACCGAGGACCGTTTATGTTTATTTTAGCCTTTCAGCTCAATAGTCAGTCAGAGTTAGCTGGAGGCTTGTCCTATCAACTCAACATTCAGTCAGTTTAGAGGCTTTCAGAGTAGTGCAGACAATTAGTGAGTTTTCAATTGTTATTATAAGTTTTTTTTATCAGTATTGACAATATGTCTTCATATGTTTTGAAACCATGAATCAGTATTGCTTTCAATTGCTAAAACCTTATGGTTCCAGTTAAATTTCGTGCATGTTCTTTGTATTTTATTAAGTGCTCATAACAGGTACCAGATTATAGGTTATCTTATAGCCTTTCGGGACCATAAGCACCGTGTGGTGACAAGGGTGTATTTCTGGGTCATTACAGTATAATACATATATCATCATAATTATCTTTCGGTCTTGTCGGGCATGTATATATTATCATAATCATTCTCCATCCTTGTCAGGAATATATCTCATCATTATCATCCTCCATCCTTGTCGGTAATATGTATCATCATAATCATCCTCTGGCTTTGCTGGGCATATATATCATCATAATCGTCGTTTGTTCTTATCGGGCATATGTATCATCGTAATCATCCTGTGGCCTTGTCGGGCATAGGGATAGAGTTACCCTTCAATTAGGGGGTTCATCCGAACCCCCTTCAGTGAAAAATTATGCTATATATACATAGTTAAAATTATTTTTTATGTATATAAAGTAGATGTTGAACCCCCTTCGGTTAGTTCATAGGTTCACTAATGAACCTTCTTAGTGAAAATCGTGGCTCTACTACTGGATGAACATATGTTTAATCAATATCATCAACAATATAGCCAATAGCATAATCAGTAGAGTACTTAATAGCATAACCATGAACATAATCTATTAACATGATCAATAATCATAATCGAAATCGTGCGTGCTAGCATAACCAAAAGATGACTTCCAATATAGTAAATAGGAATGATCTTTGGCTTAATCAATAACATAATTGCTAATATAATCAATAAGCATTCTCTTTAGCATAATCTATAATATATTCACCAATATAGTCATTAAACATGACCTTTAACATAATAAATATGTACTATCAACCATAGGCAATAATTTATAAGTAGACTAATGCTTACCATTAGCATAATAGATAACTTATCATTATCTTGGTTAATATTTAACCCATGGCATAATCTATTGCTTATTCATAGCATAATCAATGGCTTAATCACCAATGTAGTTAATAAACATGGCCTTTAGCATGAACAAAAATATAAATGCTAATTTATTGATAAGCGTGATCACTAGCATAGTTAATAGATAATTTATTAGTTCAATCAATAGCATAATTTATGACTAAGACAATATGATAATCAAGGACTTTTTCAATAGTATATTCGATATCCCAATCAATAGAAAAAATAATAGCATATTCAATAGCTCAACATAAGCATAACCAATAATTCAATTATAACATAGTCGTTAAGCATAACTTCAGACGTCATTTAGCATAACCATCAATACAAAGACATCTAAATAACACCCAAATGACCATATCCTTAGATGTACACAAGCGTATTAAGGGATCTTCAATAACTATCACAAGTCTTGGCCGAAGGTGGGTCGAAGAGCCCACTTCAAAATCCTCAAAATTATTTACCAAGCAATGTCTACCCCGGAATAGGATAAGGTATCTAAATCCACTATTAGATGTTGAACAAGCCACCACTAGACCTAGGATAGTGATCCTCCTAATATAGAGCAACTAAGTTAATTTTATTAAAGGTAAGACAATTTGAGTAAATTTCATCCTAAACTAAGGAAATCTCCTCATTATTTTAGTAACTAAAGCATTTCTTACCCAAGCATAAGCCTACAAGGTCAACTTCACCTAAGGTACGGTTAACTAGGCTAATCATTCCCAAAACGATAGCCAAAGTAACCTAAATGATCAAACTAATCTTATATATTGCAATTTATCATACCAACACCTAAAACCCATCCAAAATCTAAAATAATACCATAAAAATATGATGAATTATCTCAATATAACAAGGGGTAAGACTTATCCTACCTAGATGTTAAAGAAATCTCACAAGATCTGCTAAATCACCATTTTTTTCTTCCAACAAGCTTCTACAAGATGTCAAACTATCAAAATCACATTCTAATCATCAATATGAGAATAATGATACCCATATTTCACTATTGTTCTTTAGGTCCAAGAATCACACCAAAATCCCATATGGGTCCTATTTTTAAAAAAATCTCATTTTTGAAACCAACCTGACGTTCCCATATGCTTAAGAATCATTATCCACAAAAATGGGTAAATTCCGAGCTAATTTGGGGAAAAATTCATGCCCCTAAGGTTTTGGAATTTTTGAACAAGAAATAGAAAGTTATACCATGAAATAGGTGAAATCTTAGCACAAATTGAAAAATAATTGCATAAACAAGTGTTCGGCAAGCTCACAAATCACCCACAAGCTTCAATTTTAAGCTATCTCATCATTTAGGGTTTAGCTCTTAAGAAAATGGATAAAGAATGGGAAAAATTATGCAAAGGGGGTTTATTTATACCCATACCGGGTGCTCGGATTTTGCTATCATGACCCGATGTTCACTATGGCAATACAATATATCTGACACAAGAGTCGCGATTGCGGCATATGCCCTTTGCGATAGTAGAACTTGTGGACAATGCAAGGAGTCGTATTCGTGACTTAAAGTGTCCTGATCTATGAACTTGCTACCATGCTCAAGGAATTGCGATCGTGGCCAAAGACATTGTGATCATGATACACCAAAAACATCAGATACAACTAAGACTTGGATCCGTCAATCCCTCAAGATTCATCTGGAATCACGTATACAGAAACGAACTATGTAACCATACCAAATTTGATGTTTTAAACATAATGGCATATTCAAAATTTCTATCTGAGGTTGTTTCAATGAAATGTGGGTCCCACACCTAATTTCCAATTTCTTAATTTTTTTATCAATAGGTCGAATTAAGCCCAGGTGCCTTGGGACCCTAACCAAGAGTCCACCTAGCCTAAAATCAATATACTAGAGCTGTTGGAATAGTCAGAATTCATATTCAAGGTCATTTGACATTATTTTTTCCCTGTGGCCTTTTGGAACCAACGAAGACTTCAAAATAGGAAATTGGCTCTAAAAAACAAACGAACTGCCCAGTAACCAACTGTCAGTTCTAGCAAGACAAAAATTTCTTGGGGTAGCTATAGAGAAGATCTAACAGAAAAAATAAGCGACAATATAAAAAATGACCTGAGGGGTCATTACACTTTTTCTAAGATTGCTCTCTCTTTCAAAGCAATAATGTTAGTTAATGTATGCTTTTACGAAGCAGTTCTCACACATCAGGAGAGGAAAATGTAATGCCCTAATTCCTAGAATCAAAATGCCACACGGTGCTCATGATCCCGAAGGACCACAACCTACTGATAACTGTACTTGAGCACTGCATAATATAATATAACAAATGCGAAAAACTAGGGAAAATTTGTCATAAGGTTCAAAACATCTAAAATACTCAAAAATGAGAATTGAATATTGATATATCTGTCTTAAAAGATTCTAACTGTCGAATCAATGGAGTTGATGGAATATGTCCCCAACTAACTCCTTCTACTGAAAATAAACTGAACCTAATATAAAACTTAAATAGGAGGCATACTCGAATGAAGAGGACTCACTAATACATCTACTACTATTGACTGAGTCTGGACTGCTATGGGTTCTCTGGATCTCGCACTTCTGAAGCTATGGTATAAAACACCATAGCGCAAGAGAAAAGTATGCGCCAGTACTTTGAATGTACTGGTATGCTAGATGAGGTAAGGCTGAATGAAAGGGTTTATGCATGAACATTACTTAACTGAATAACATGAGAATACAAAATGAGGATGTTTACATGAATGTACAAACTAAAAACTGAGATCGCAGTAATACTAATGCTAGATTCTGAAATATGGGTTTCTAAATACTGACTTACTGATGACTTAGTCTAGAAGTACTGATATCTGAGATCACTAACTTGGGGATACTAAGTAAATCAGTCTACTGAGATTGATGTCTAAGCTTACAGATACTGATACTGAGTTACCATATCTGAGATCAAGCCTATATAATGGGTGACCCCTGAGTTTAATGCTAATAGTATTTGATACTTGGTTAATTGAATATGAGATCAAGCCTAAATAATGGGTGATCTTTGAATCTACAGATGATAATGTTTGATGCTTAATTAACTAAATATGAGATCAAGCCTAAATAATGGGTGATCTCTAAGTTTACTCATAATGATAATAATTGTCTAAATTTGAGATCAAGACTATATAATGGGTGACCTCTAAGAGGTAGTCAAGCCTAGTGTAATGGGTGACTCCTCAACAGAGTTCCATTATTGAGACTGAAGCTGAAACCAAAACTGTGAGAGGTAGTCATCTAACCGATATGCCTCTTCATCTAGTTAGGGTCCAACCTGTAACCCCAGTTAAAAGGGTGCCAATACTGTGCCATGGGTAAAGATACTTCTATCTCAACCCAGGATGCCAAGCCTAATATAACGGGTGACACCTGGTTGGAGCCAAGCCTAATATAACGGGTGACTCCAGGGAGGTAGTCAAGACTAATATGATGGGTAACTCCATATCCTGCATTGGCTATAAAGTTCTGGAGTGCAGTGATTGTTATTAATGACTCTACCTAAAATAATGGGGAAATCGTCATCCTTGCCCTTGCTCGGTGTTGAATCCTACTCCCAACTGAATAGACCCTGAACTGATTCTTAGATCGTACTAGACTCAGCTGAATCTGTTACTGATTATCTTACTAGACTGATCTGACTGAGTTCACTTGGTTCCATTGACTAACGGAATACTACAAAGGTATGAACTGAATACTGAACTTGATTAGACTGCATATTGAGATTGCTGAGTTTCCTTAACTTTTGTCTCTAACTGAGATATACTGATCATAGCACGACTGAGATTATTTTGAGATTGACTCGGCTCTACACAATTAGCTAAGTTTTTGGATATTAAATACCCCTAGGATTCAATAGCATAAATAAATAAGACATGGCAATAGACTATCATTCGCAACATAACTAATGAAGCATCATTTCGAGAACTTGGGAATCTTAAACATCTAATTGTAAAAAGAAGCATTCTATTGTCTTATAACTCATCCAAAAAGGAATTCACATGAATAGGAATACATACAACATATCAAAATTCATTCATTTAGGCCTTTTATGAAACACTTAGCATGCACAAGTTGACATATGCTTTGGAATAAGATACTTCATATTGAAATGACACTATTTTCTTAACATAAGCAATTTATCAAACATGTGGGAGACACCCTTTCTCCATACAACATTCAATACACCAAATTAACATAATTACATAATTCAACATGTTTCTTGAAGGGAATTTATCATGGATATCACATAACTAACACATACTAAGGTCAATACTTGCATCCTTATGATCACAACATGAATTAAAACTTAATATTAACATGGGCTTAAACTTCAAACCACATAAATCATGAAAAAGTCATAAACATAAAATCTTGAATTTAAAAAAGGATTCTTGGACTTCTTGGGTGAAAGGAAGCCAAGATTCAACATCCAATATACCTTTCTATATGATTCTTGAACGATTCATGAAGGAATTTCCTTGATTTTAAACCTTCAATAGAAACCCTTATTCTTGTTCTTGAGGAAAATTGAGAGAAAACCTTATATTTTGGGTGAAAATATGTTGAATCTCGTGTTAAGGAATCTTATATAGGGGTGGGATTTGACCAAATTTCCCTTGGAAACATGGAAGTGAAATGCTGAAAAACTGAGCACAAGGGCTATAGAAAGGCATCACCTTTTCTAGAGCCTTTTGTCGGCTGGACGGCGCCTTGCTACTGAGGAAGGGAGCCAAGGCTCTAAGCTGGGTTGTGCCCCTCTGTAGCCTTTAGCTACTGTTTTGCCAACCCAAACACAACCTTAGGCTTGTCTAAAAATATTGAAACTCACCTGGGATGTACTCTTGACTTGCCCCATCGCAACACAATAAGAAAATCAAGACACGGAGATCGAGAAGGTCACAAAATAATTTCTCAAAGTTTCAAAGGTTTATGGAATTGAAAAGTTTCAACACTTAGCCAAATTTTCTAAGTGTTAAGCCTTTCTTGGAATGTTTTAGAAGCTCTAAGGACTCGAGAATTTTATGGGATGTTACATTATCTCCCCCTTGAGAACATTCATCCTCGAATATGGCTGACTAAATTGAGATTTCTGATCAACTAAACTTACTTAGGGGATGAGAATATCTGAAACATATCAATACGACTGGAACTACTGATATACTAACTCTTCTACTGGATATGCTTAGCTGATGCATAGAATACCCTGCTGAAACTATTGATAAGCAGAATTCTCATAATGAACATGCGTACCTGATTCATCGATACTTGAATTATAAATGGATGACTAAAACTACTGATAAGATGATCTTCTTATTCTAAACATGCATGTGTAATGTTTGACTACTTGACTGAGTTGACTTATGAATGCTTGACTGATTATGCAAGGATAATTGATGCTATCTTGTAATGAGAATCTGAGCATAAAACTAAATGGGTTTAAGGACTTGTAAACATTGGGTAGCCATAGGGTATCTCCCCCTTGGTACACTATGTACCTCATAGAACTCCTACTTTACTAAAGTACTAGAGAAAACTTAGGCAATGCACAAGGCACCTATGAACTGGTTCTTAACTAAACATTTGGGATACAAATCTAATACATGACACATGAACTGAGTTATACTCGCAACTACTAGAATTCTCTATCTTGGTATAGTTACATGTCTGAGGTTTCAGATATCAAGCTAAAATGAAAAGATGAGAAAACAATTATATGAATCTGATTGTCTGACTGCTAAACTGACTTGCTGGTTTTACTGACTAACTCATGTTAAAAACTTAAGATTAACTAAAGTTTTCTCTGACATTGTTTCTATAAGGTTCCAATGACCTTAGAAAGTAAGAAACCTTGGTATGATCTGAATAAGACATCATAATAGGAAACCATAACATGGCTAGAGTTCTGTAGTATCGGCACTGATAACTCGATCGGCTGAGTTCTGAGCTGAAATAACTTCTCCTTCTAAGTTCAAGCCTACTGAAATCTCTGAAATATATCTATCCACTTACACATCACCATAAAATTCAAGCATATTTTCGTGACTAAAACCTTGTGTAAAACAAGCATGCTATAATTTTTTCTTAACAAGAAACACTTACTCTCTCTCATCTAAGCAACTGCCCAACACTAAGGAGGATTCACTAAAATTTTATGAGAAGACTTGGGATCTAAATGAACATAAATATAAAGAAAAGAAACTCATATGTACCTGTAACTATATACAGAGAACTTTCCTGATAATGGTGAGTCAGAGGTGCACAAAGCCTGATTGGGCGCTGCCCACTGGTGGTATTAGAGATAGCTCCCTACTGGTGCAAATCATTACCCCTCTGAGCTATTATTCTACACTCTCGAAGTCTGTGGCCTGACTTACCACATCCCAAGCATAAATGGCTACTCGCTCTACAAACCCTCTTATGGTTCTTACCACATTCTTTGCAAAACGGATAGGTGAGAACACTCTTCCCATGACCTAGTGACTTATAGCCTGGTGCTCCATCTCGACTGATATTTTTAGACTTAGACACTGGTGTCTGGAATGACAGTGAAACTAGTACTGAGAATCTCTGAAGGTACTAGGAGCGGTTACTATCCTTTGATCTTGGCGCAGAGGTATTTGTTCTAGCCCTCTAATTTATCCTACACTCTCTTCCCTCATTCTACTGAGTGTAAGTCAAAATCCTAGATAGGTCAGCATTCTATAAATTGTTCTGAGAAACTACGATATGAGCTAAGGTGGTGAAAGCATCTTTCAACGCTACATGAGAGACTTGCCCATCTTAGGGATTTGCCTGAATGGGCTGAGGGGCTGGCTGATTTTCATTACTTCTTTTTGCTAGCTTCTCTGGAAGACATATTCTATAAATGAAAGGTAGGAATAGATTAGGCTGAGAATTATCTGGAACTTATACTTACTCGCACAACATGAATATTGAAAGGAGGGAAACTATTCCTAAAATATCTTATAGCCTCTTGTAAATAAATGTGGCGTGCAACACACCCATGCACAAGACTCTACTAGATACGGCTTTTCAGACTCCTAGGACACTATTAGACCTTAGGATTTGATACCAAGTTTGTAACGCCGTAATTTTCTAGAATTAGAATACCATACGGTGCTTATGATCCTGAAGGACCACTAGCTAACCCTCTACTGATAGAACCTGAGCACTGCATAATATAATATAACAAATGCAGAAAACTAGCAAAAATTTGTCATAAGGTTCAAAACATCTAAAATACTCAAAACTGAGAACTGAATACTGATACATCTGTCTAAAAAGCCTCTAACTGTTTGATCTATGGAGTTTATGGGACATGTCCCCAACTGACCCTGTCTATTAAAAATAAACTGAACCTAATATAAAACTGAAATAGGAGGCATCCTCAAATGAAGAGGACTTACTACTACGTCTACTGCTGGTGACTAAGTCTGAACTACTAGAGGTGCTCTGGATCTCGCGCTTCTGAACCTATGGTATAAAACATCATAGCGCAAGAGAAAAATGCATCAGTACTTTCAATGTACTAGTATGCTAGACGAGGTGAGGCTGAATTCAAGGTCTTATGCATGGACATTACTTAACTGAATAACATGAGAATACCAAATGAGGATGCATACATAATGCACAAAATAAAAACTGAGATCGCATTAATACTAATGCTAGATTCTGAAATACAGATTTCTGAATACTGACTTACAGATGGCTGAGTCTAGAAGTACTGATATCTGAGTTCACTAACTTGGGGATACTGAGTAACTGAGTCTACTAAGATAGATGTCTAATGTGTGAGCTCATGCTAACACATTTACATCTTTTAACACTAAACAATTGCAAAGTCTTGAGCAACTTTAGTCGTTTTTGATAAGTTTACTTTGATTTTTCAGCAAAAGTAGAGAAGAGAGGGAAACACTAATAAAGGAAGCAAAACGACTGAATTCAGAAGCAGATAAAGAGCTAAGTATGGCTGATGACATCCATGACACATCGTCAGCCTGGTGATAGGCTATCACGACTGCCGTCAACCCTAAACAGAAGATGGGAGATCAAGAAAGCTTTGTGACGACATTCATGACACGCTATAAAGATCCTGATAGGATGTCACCGTCGTCATCAACCTTAGGTAGTAGAAGCTGAAATTGTAGAGACACTGATGACGTCCGTGATAGGCCATCAAGATCATGATAGGCTATCACGGGTGCCATCGTCTATTCCAAAGAAAGTTTGAAACTTTTAATTTTATTTCCTTATTTAGGATTTACTATTTTAAAGCCTTGTTTTAGGGTTTTTATAAATATGAAATTATCTAGCTATCCAGCTATCCATTAACATATTGATAATATACAATTTTTTTTCTCTCTCTCTCTAAGAACAATATTTTAGAGTTTTGCCTTGTGATTCAATTACAAGAACACTTTTGATTTCCTTCATTCTTGTAAGTTAATCTTTCCAGTTATGAATTCTAATTGTGTGCTTATTTCTTGCATCATGAGTAACTAAATACTCTTAACCTGGATTATGGAATCTAGGGTTAGGTTATGATAAGGTGTTAAATGCTCAAGATTTAAAAGGTTTTAGGATTTCTTGGTAATTCAAAGATTATAATTAAAGTCTGCTGGTTGCAAACAGTAGGCGAACCTACTTTGATTTGCTTGAGAAAGAAATCATAAATAGTAGGAAGCGAATTATCAACAGGGACTCGGAAAGACTTCGTTTAATAATCAGTGTTGTAACAAGGTTGATTAACCTGAGGTAAAATCTAGACAATGAGTAGCGATTCCTTAAGTCTGAGAGGATTAGGAAATTAGATGCTTAAATAGGTCGAGAGACATTCGAGCATATCATCGATAAAGATAGCTTGTCATGCTAACCATCGTGAGAATCTTGAGTCACCTTTAGCATCTGTCATGTACCGTAAGCTCTAGTGAACATAATTCTGGTTATTTCATAAACTCTTGATTGACAAACACTAAAATTAAAGTGACCAAAAAATTATTTGCTAATCTACAAAACCCCCATTTTATCTTTTTATATCATTTGTTTGAATTTAACTTGTAGCTTTAGTTTCAAACTAGTTTAATCGCCACTCACATTGTTCCCTGTGGGATTTGACCCCAACCAAGTTGGGTTTTATATTGACAACGATCGCTTACACCCATTCAAGAGTGTCATTTGAGCATTATCAAAATAGGCGCCGCTGCTGGAGAACAATTTGGCGTATTGAGTTGGTTTGGAATTTTAGCCTACTAGCTTGAATTCAAACTTGTAAATATTTTCTTTTAGTTTTCTTTTATTTCTTATGTTAGGTAGATTTTTATTTTAGTTTACCTATTACTATGGCATCGTGGAATGAACATGAGCTTGGTGGTTGGAAATCTTATCTTAATGATCCATGTCCATATTGTGATGGACCTCACTTTTGGCAAGATTGTAGATATGCTCTCCGTAGAGAGATATGTGCACTATCTCTATCCTGCCGGAAGTATGATTATTATTTATGTGGTGCTCGAGATGGACATTGGAGTGATTGACCAAATGCCCCCTCCCCCTATTGTGCTAACCCAAATTCTAATTCTTCTTATGAGTTTAATAGGCCTTATGGTCAAGAAAAGAAAGAACGAAGCATCGGTAAGAGTGGCATTGAAGTAATGTTTCAACGAATATTGGATCTACAGAAAGAAACATATGATATAGTATGTGATATGTGTCAAGACATGAAGCCAATCATTCATGAGGAGATGGATATAGAGGTCAATTATTCAAAGCATTCTTCTATATTATGCTTAGATGATATTTTGTATGTGGAATCATTTAACATAATGAAAGAGTGTGAAGATGTGTAGCAAGAATCCTATAATGATGATGAGCTTGATGTTGATGTTCCATTGGATATTTCCCAACCAATCGAACCATTCATGAACGAAGATGACAAAGATGAGGAAATGGTACTAGTATTGAAATAAAAAATCAATAAAAATCCTTGTGAAGACTCTAGTCTATTTCGGGGTAAAGATACTAATAGAGACGCTACTCCAGAATTGAGATTCATTCCTCATTCGAACAACTTTTCAACATTATGCTTGGTGGATGTGATGAAAGTCAAACCACCCAAGCAAATGATGAATTTTGAAAATGAGGAGGAAAATTCTTACATTTTTGAGTTAATCTTTCCAAAAGGGTATACTACAACTCCAGTCTTGAAGGCCAAGAATCTTAAAGATCAATATCTATTTAGTGGCTTTTAAGATCCTCATCGTTTCCCAATGAGACCACATGAAAGTTTTATGTAAAACTAGGAAAGCGGTTCAAGTCTTCGAAGTGGCATGGTAGAACATTCCTTATCATGCCCTCATATTTTCCTAACGGACTTAAAAGATGTAAAGATCAAAAGATGGGCCGATAATTTAAATCGTCAAAGTGGAGGGATAAAGGATGACTGGATATTGTCGTGATGCGACACTAAATTAGGCGCTTCTTGGGAGGCAACCCAAGGTATTTTATTTTTTGTATTCGTATTATGTGATTGACATCAGATCTTCACACCCATGGTTCCATAGGTATGTTTCTAACTCTCTTGTTTTGGTTTGATGCATTGGGGATATTGCATGATTTTAAGTTGAGGGTGTTGGGGCTACTTGTGGGTGTTGAGGTCCTCCTGGGGTTTTTGTTGCCGTGCCTCTTTTCCCCAGAGTCTTGTTCCTAGTAGAGCCGACATAGTTAGGCGTATTGCGCTTGTTTTGTGATGTGTTGTAGTTGACTAGGAAAAATACAAGTAACTAAGGAAGTTAACTTGTTTTTGTGATTTTTGAGGACCTCTCCATTGGTCTGATATATTACTATGTGAATTGCATCCATTTGTGACCACGGTGTATCTTTTGGTGGCATTAGTCTGGAAACTGAATAACCTTTGTTAAATAAGTGCATGGACTGGATAAGTAGTGATATGTGAGATACTTGTGTGCCTTGTGTGTGTAAGGTCTTACTCAGTTCTCGTTGTGTGTTGAATCTAGAACTTGCCTTGTTAGTCTTGTCGTGGTCATAGGATAGGAGTTAGGAAAGGATCATAGGCCATTTTTTATTTTAGCCCACTTTAGCCAAAATTATCTTCCCTATTTTCATAAAATCTCTTGATCCCTGTTTTGAGCCTAATTAGCCTATTTCTTTCTACGACACCTCTCACCTTCCCGTTTACATCACAATGAACCTGTTTTGGCCCTGGTCCTCCTTGGACACTTTGCACCTTGACTTAGGCAAACAGCCTAAGTTGAGGGTGTCTATCATAGAAGTACGTGGTACAAAATGAGTATGAAGAGAAGAAGAATAAAAGAAAAGAATAAAAAGTTGGGTTTGGTGAAAAAGGAATAAGAAATGAGAAAGTTGTGTAAAAGATGATAAAAAGATAATGTGATAATTGAAAAGACCGCATCCATCTTGAGCATGTGTGATCAATAAAAAAGAGGAAGAAAAGAAGGTTGGGAGTTGAAACCCCAAGAGTTTAGTGTAGTGCCAAGGAGGCATAGTCACACTGAAATATCCATGAATATCATACCATCCCCTAGCGTACATTATAATCTTAAGAAAATCCCTATAGTGATCCTAACTGACCTGTCTGACGACTTGGGTACTGACTATAAGGGCAAGCCTATGGCATTTGATGCGCAATGTTGGAACTTCGTTCTGAGAATGAGTTTTGTGTTTATCCCTGTGTTTATGCATGTAAATTCTGACATGAGTGAAAAAGGGATTTCTTTGTTGTGAGGGCACAATAGGTATGTTTCTAATCACTACCTTATTCGGATAGTGTGATTTGGGTATATGCTGGGTTGTTATTGCTAAAATTCTTGCCATATCTTGATCCTCGTGAGTTGGATGGGTATTTTCAATAATAGACACAGTTGCTCTTAATTTGACTGACCTTTGAGATAGTGCATGTATTCTGAACTGATATGAGTAGTTAGCTGCCAACTTGTACTTTGTATACTCTGGGTTATGTTCTGGTTTCTTGAGGACAAGAAATTGTTTAAGTTGAGGGTGTTGATGTGTGATCCCATGCTAACATATTTACATCTTTTAACTATAAATAATTGCAAAGTCTTGAGAAACTTTAGTCGTTTTTTATTAGTTTACTTTGATTTTTTGGCAAAAGTAAAGAAGAGGGGGAAACACTAATAAAGGAAGGAAAAAGACTGAAATCCAAAGCATATAGAGAGTTAAGTGTGGCTGACGATATCCATGACACGTCGTCAGCCTGGTGATAGACGGGTGCCGTCAACCCTAAATAGAAGATGGGAGTTGTAGGAAGCTTTATGACGACCTTCATGATATGCCGTCAAGATTCCGATAGGACGTCACCTTCGTCGTCAACCTTAGGCAGCAGAAGCCTAAATTGTAAAGACGCTGACGACATCCGTGATAGGCCGTCAAGATCATGATAGGACGTCATGGGTACCGTCGTCTATTCCAAAGAAAGTTTGAAACTTTTAATTTTATTTCCTTATTTAGGATTTACTATTTTAAAGCCTTGTTTTAGGGTTTTTATAAATATGAAATTATCTAGCTATCCAGCTATCCATTAACATATTGATAATATACAATTTTTTTTCTCTCTCTCTCTAAGAACAATATTTTAGAGTTTTGCCTTGTGATTCAATTACAAGAACACTTTTGATTTTCTTCATTCTTGTAAGTTAATCTTTCCAGTTATGAATTCAAATTGTGTGCTTATTTCTTGCATTATGAGTAACTGAATACTCTTAACCTGGATTATGGAATCTAGGGTTAGGTCATGATAAGGTGTTAAATGCTCAAGATTTAAGAGGTGTTAGGATTTCTTGGTAATTCTGAGATTATAATTAAAGTCTGCTGGTTGCAAATAGTAGGCATACCTACTTTGATTTGCTTGAGAAAGAAATCATAAACAGTAGGAAGTGAATTATCAACAGGGACTCGGAAAGACTTCGTTTAATAATTAGCACTGTAACAAGGTTGATTAACCTAAGGTAAAATCTAGACAGTGAGTAGAGATTCCCTAAGTCCGAGAGGATTAGGAAATTAGACGTTTGAATAGGTCGAGAGACATTCGAGCATATCATCGATAAAGATATTTTGTCATCTTAACCACCGTGAGAATCTTGAGTCATATTTAGCATCTCTCATGTACTGTAAGCCCTAGTGAACATAATTCTGGTTATTTCATAAACTCTTGATTGATAAACACTGAAATTAAAGTGACCAAAAAATTATTTTCTAATCTCCAAAACCCCCCATTTTATCTTTTTATATCGTTTGTTTGAATTTAACTTGTAGCTTTTGTTTCAAACTAGTTTAATCACCACTCACATTGTTCCCTATGGAATTCGACCCCAACCTAGTTGGGTTTTATATTGACAATGATTGCTTACACCCATTCAAGAGTATAATTTGAGTGTTATCAATGTCTAAGATTACTGATACTGATACTGAGTTACCATATCTGGGATCCAGCCAATATAACGGGTGACCCCTGAGTTTACTGATGATAGTGTTTGATTCTTGGTTAGCTGAATTTAAGATCAAGCCTAAATAGTGGGTGATCTCTGAATCTACTGATGATAATGTCTGATGCTTGATTAACTGAATATGAGATCAAGCCTAAATAACGGGTGATCTCTATGTTTACTGATAATGTTAATGATTGTCTAAATTTGAGATCAAGCTTATATAATAGGTAACCTCTGTGTGGTAGTCAAGCCTAGTATAACGGGTGACTTGTCAACTGAGTTTCATTATTGAGACTGAACCTAAAACTAAAACTGTGAGAGGTATTCATCTAACCGACATACCCCTTCTATCTACTTTTGGTCCAACCTGTAACCCCAGTTGAAAGGGTACCAACACCATGCCATGGGTAAAAACACTTCTATCTGAACCCAAGATGCAAAACCAAATATAACGGGTGACACCTAGTTGGCACCAAGCCTAATATAACGGGTGACTCCAGGGAGGTAGTCAAGTCTATTATAATGGGTGAATCCTCATCCTGCACTGGCTATGCAGTTCTGGAGTATAGGGATTGTTATTAACGACTCTGCCAAAAATATTGAGGAAGTCATCATCCCTGACCTCGCTCGGTGTTGAATCATACTCACAATTGAATAGACCCTGAACTAATTCTTAGATCGTACTAGAATGAGCTGAATTTGTTACTGATTATCTTACTTGACTGATCTGACTGAGTTCACTTGGTTCCATTGACTGACGGAATACTTCTAAGGTCTGAATTGAATAGTGAACTTAATTAAACTGAATACGGAGATTGCTGAGTTTTCTTAACTTCTGTCACTAACTGAGATATAATGATCATAGCACGACAGTGATTATCTTGAAGCTGACTCGGCTCTAGACAAGCAACTTAGTTTTCGGGTATTGAATACTCCCAAGACTCGATAGCATAAATAAATATGAATTGATAGTAGACTATCATTCTCAACATATCCAATGAAGCATCATTTCGAGCACTTGAGAATTTTAAACATCTAACTGTAAAGGGAAGCATGTTATTGTCTCATAACTCATCCAACAAGGAATTCACATGAATACAAATACATGCAACATATTAAAATTCATTCATTTAGGCCTTTTAACAAGCACTTAACCTGAGCTAGTTGACAAATGCTTGGGCATAACATACTTCATGTTGCAATGACACTATTTTCTTCACATAAGAAATTTATCAAACATGCGAAAGGTACCATTTGGCCATACAACATTCAATACACCAAATTAACATAATTAAATATTTCAACATATTTCTCGAATGGACTTTATCATGAACATCACATAACCAACACATACTAAGGTTAATACTTGCATCTTTATGATCACAGCATGAATTAAAACTTAATATTAACATGGACTTCAACTTCAAACCACATAAATCATGAAAAACTCATAAACATAAAATCTTGAATTTAAAAAGGAATTCTTGGACTTCTTGGGTGGAAGGAACCAAAGAATCAACATCTAACATACCTTTCTATATGATTCTTGAAAGATTCACGGAGGAATTTCCTTGGTTTTGAACCTTCAATAGAAACCCTTATTCTTGTTTTTGAGGAAAATTGAGAGAAAACCTTATATTTTGGGTGAAAATATGTTGAATCTCGTGCTAAGGAATCTTATATAGGGGTGGGATTTGACCAAATTGCCCTTGGAAACATGGAAGTGAAATGCTGAAAAACTGAGTACAAGGGCTATAGAAAGGCATCACCTTTTCTAGAGCCTTTTGTTGGCTGGACGGCGCCTTGCTACTGAGGAAGGGGGCCAAGGCTCTAAGCTGGGTTGTGCCCCTCTGTAGCCTTTAGCTACTATTTTTCCAACCCAAACACGACCTTAGGCTCATCTAAAAATTCAAAGACTTACCCGGGATGTACTCTTGACTTTCCCCATCGCAACACAATAAGAAAATAAAGAAACAGAGGTTGAGAAGGTCACAAAATAATTCGTCAAAGTTTCAAAGGCTTATGGAATGAAAGATTTTCAAAACTTAGCCAAATTTTCTAAGTGTTAAGCCTTTGTTGGCATGCTTTAAAAGCTCTAAGAACTCGGGAATTGTACGGGGTGTTACATTATCTCCCCCTTGGGAACATTCGTCCTCGAATGTGGTTGACTAAACTGAGATTTCTAATCGATTGAACTTACTTAGGGGATGAGAACATCTAAAACATATCTATATGACTGGAACTACTGATATACTGACTCTTCTACTCGATATTCATAGCTGATGCATAGAATACCCTGATGAAACTATTGATAAGTGAAATTCTCCTAATGAACATGCATACTTGATGCATGGATACTCGACTCATAAATGCATGAATGAAATTAATGATAAGCTGAGCTTCTTCTACTAAACATGCATGTCTAATGTATGAGTACTTCACTGAACTGACTTATGAATGCTTGACTGATTATGCAAGGATAACTGATGCTATCTTGTAATAAGAATCTGAGCATAAAACTAAATGGGTTTAAGGACTTGAAATCATCAAGGAGTCATAGTGTATCTCCCCCTTGGGACATTATGTCCCTCTTATAACTCTTACTTCACTGAAGTACTTGAGAAAACTGAGGCGATTCATAAGGCACTTATGAACTGATTCTTAACTAAACATTTGGGATCCCAATCTATTGCTTGACGCATGAACTCTGTTATACTCACAACTACTAGAATACTCTATCGTAAGATAGTTACATGTCTGAGGTTTTTGATAGCATACTTTAATGAAAAGATGAGAAAATAAACTATATGAATCTGACTGTCTGACTGCTAAATTGACTTGCTGGCTTTACTGACTAACTAATTCTGAAAACTTAAGCTTAACTAAAGTTTTCTCTGACATTCTTTATATAAGGTTCTAATGACCTTAGGGAGTAAGTAACCTTTGTATGATATGAATAAGACATCATAATAGGAAACCATAACATGGATAGAGTTTTGTAGTATGGGCACTGATACTCTGCCGGCTGAGGTCTGAGCTGAAATAACTTCTCCTGCTAAGTTCAAGCCTACTCAAATCACCAAAATATATCTAGCCACTTACACATCAACATAACATTCAAGCATATCTTCGTGACTAAAGCCTTGTGTTAAACAAGTATACTACAATCTTTCCTTAACAAGAAACACTTACTCTCTCTCATCTGAGCAAATTCCCAACACTAAGAAGGATTTAATGAAAGTTTAAGAGAATCCTTGGGATCTAACTGAGCATAAATAGAAAGATGAGAAGCTCATACCTACCTGTAACTATATCCGGAGAACTTTCCTGATCATGGTGAGTCAGAGGTGCACAAAGCCTGATTGGGCGCTGCCCACTGGTGGTACTGGAGGTGGCGCCCTACTGGTACAAATCTTTACCCCTCTGAGCTATTATTCTACACTCCCGCAGTCTGTGGCCTAGCTTACCATATCCAAAGTATAAATTTCTTCCCGCTCTACGCACCCTCTTATGGTTCTTACCAGATTCTTCGCAAATAGGTGAGAACACTCTTCCCACGACCTAGTGACTTAGATCCTGGTGCTCTATCTTGACTGACATTCTTAGACTTAGACACTGGTGCCTGGAATGATAGTGAAACTGGTACTTATAATCTCTGACGGGACTGGGAGCGGTTACTATTCTTTGATCTTGGCGCAGAGATATTTGTTCTAGCCCTCTGATTCATCCTACGCTCTCTTCCCTCATTCTGCTAAGTGTAAGTCAAAAGCCTAGATAGGACAATATTTGGCAAATTGTTCTGAGAAACTACTGTAAAAGCTAAGGTGGTGAAAGAAGCTATGAACTCTTTATGAGATACATGCCCATCTGAGGGATTTTCCCGAATGGGCTGAGGGGGCTGGCTGATTTTTATTACTTCTTACGCTAGCTTCTCTGGAAGACATATTCTGTAAATGAAGGGAGGAATGGATTAGCTGAGAATTATCTGGAACTTATACTTACTCGCACGACATGAATACTGAAAGAAGAGAAACTGTTCCTAAAACATCTTATAGCCTCTTGTACATAAATGTGGCGTGCAACACACCCATGCACAAGTCTCTTTTTTCATACTACTAGGACACTATTGAACCTTAGGCTTTGATACCAAGTTTGTAACGCCTTGATTTTCTGGAATCAAAATGCCACACGATGCTCATAATCCTGAAGGACCACTAATTAACCCTCTACTAATATCTGTACCTGAGCACTACATAATATAATATAACATATGCAGAAAACTGGGGGAAATTTGTCATAAGGTTCAAAACATGTAAAATACTCAAAACTGAGAACTGAATATTGATACAGCTGTCTAAAAAGCCTCTAACTGTCTGATCTATAGAGTTGATGGGACATGTCCCCAACTAACTTCATCTTCTAAAAATAAACTCAGCTTAATATTAAACTGAAATAAGACGTATCTCAAATGAAGAGGACTCACTACTACGTCTACAAATACTGAATGAGGCTGAACTGCTATAGGTGCTCTGAATCTCGCGCTTCTGAACCTATGTTATAAGACACCATAGCGCACGAAAAAAGTATGCGTCAGTACTTTGAATATACTGGTATGCTAGATGAGGTAAGGCTGAATGTAAGGGCTTATGCATGAACATTACTTAACTGAATAACATATGAATACCAAATGAGGATGCATACATGAATGCACAAACTAAAAACTGAGATCGCAGTAATACTAATGCTAGTTTCTAAAATGCAGGTTTCTGAATACTGACTTACAGATGACTGAGTCTAGTAGTACTGATATCTGAGTTCACTAACTTAGGGATTCTGAGTAACTGAGTCTACTGAGATAGATGTCTAAGCTTACTAATACTAATACTGAGTTACCATATCTTAGATCAAGCTTATATAACAGGTGGACCCTTAGTTTACTGCTGATAGGGTTTGATACTTGGTTAACTGAATATGAGATCAAGCCTAAATAGCAGGAGACCTCTGAATCTACTGATGATAATGTTTGATGCTTGATTAACTGAATATGAGATCAAGCCTAAATAACGGGTGATCTCTAAGTTTAGTGATAATGATAATGATTGTCTAAATTTGACATCAAGCCTATATAATGGGTGACTTATGAGAGGTAGTCAAGCCTTGTATAATGGGTGACTCCTCAACTGAGTTCCATTACTGAGACATAAGATGAAACCGAAACTGTGGGAGGTAGTCATCTAACCTACATGCCCCTTCTATCTAGTTGGGGTCATACCTATAACCCCAGTTGGAAAGGTGCCAATACTGTGACATGGGTAAAGACACTTCTATCTGAACCTAGGATGCCAAGACTAATATAACGGGTGACACCTGGTTGGAGCCAAGCCTAATATAATGGGTGACTCTAAGGAGGTAGTCAAGCCTAATATGATGGATGACTTCTCATTCTATATTAGCTATGCAGTTATGGAGTACAGGGATTGTTATTAACGACTCTGCCTAAAATAATGGGGAAGCCGTCATCCCTGCCCTTTCTCGGTGCTGAATCCTACTCCCAACTGAATAGACCCTGAACTGATTCTTAGATCGTACTAGACTAAGATGAATCTATTACTGATTATCTCACTTGATGGATCTGACTAAGTTTACTTGGTTCCGTTGACTGACGGAATACTACTAAGGTCTGAACTGAATAGTGAACTTGATTAGACTGAATACTGAGATTGTTAAGTTTTATTAACTTCTATTACTAATTGAGATATACTGATCATACCACGACTGAGATTATCTTGAGGCTGACTCGGCTCTAGACAAGCAACTAAGTTTTTGGGTATTAGATACCCCCAGGACTCAATAGCAAAAATAAATTAGACATGACAATAGACTATCATTCGCAGCATAACAAATTAAGCATTATGTCGAGCACTTGGGAATCTAAAACATCTAATTGTTAAGGGAAGCATGCTATTGTCTCATAAATCATCCAACAAGGAATTCACATGAATAGGAATACATACAACATATTAAAATTCATTCATTTATGACTTTTAACAAACACTTAGCATACACTAGTTGACATATGCTTGGGAATAACATACTTCATGTTGCAATGACACTATTTTCTTCACATAAGCAATGACACTATCAAATTAACATAATTACAAAATTCAACATGTTTCTTGAAGGGACTTTATCATGAAAATCGCATAACCAACACATAGTAATGGCAATACTTGCATCTTTATGATCACAACATGAATTAAAAATTAATATTAACATGGGCTTCAACTTCAGACCACAAAAATCATGAAAAACTCATGAACATAAAATTTTGAATTTAAAAAGGGATTCTTGGACTTCTTGGGTGGAAGGAACCCAAGAATCAACATCTAACATACCTTTCTATATGATTCTTGAAAGATTCACGGAGGAATTTCCTTGGTTTTGAACCTTTAATAGAAATCCTTATTCTTGTTTTTGAGAAAAGTTGAGAGAAAACCTTATATTTTGGGTGAAAATATGTTGAATCTCGTGTTAAGGAATCTTATATAGGGGTGGGATTTGACCAAATTTCCCTTGGAAACATGGAAGTGAAATGCTTAAAATCTGGGCACAAGGGATATGGAAAGGCGGCGCCTTTTCCAGAGCCTTTTGTAGGCTGGGCGGTGCCTTGCTACTGAGGGAGGGGGCCAAGGCTCTAAGCTGGGCGGTGCCCTTCTGTAGTCTTTAGCTACTATTTTTCCAACCCAAACACGACCTTAGGCTCATCTAAAAATTCCAAAACTCACCCGAGATGTACTCTTGACTTGCTCCATCGCAACGCAAGAAGAAAATCAAGAAATGGAGGTCGGGAAAGTCACAAAATAATTCGTCAAAGTTTCAAAGGCTTATGGAATGGAAAGGTTTGAACTCTTATCCAAATTTTCTAAATGCTAAGCCTTTCTTGGCATGCTTTAGAAGCTTTAAGGACTCAGGAATTTTATAGGGTGTTACAGAAAAGGTCTCGTCAAGATGGAGAGATTTTGAAGTAGCTAAGATGATAATCTCTTTTAGCTAAGTATGTCTTCTTATAAGGTTCTCCAGAAGGCTAGCCTACAAAGTGTTCTCTCGTTGTATAACTTCCGCCTCTTAAAACTAATGTAGGGTGTCTTTTTGGTAGACTTCTCTCTCATTTAGAACCAAATACAACTTGATTCTAGTGGATTGATTTTGGAAGCTCACCATAACAAGGTATTGACATAAATGGGTCAGTCTCACATTATGGACAAAGATTTCTTAAGCCTATTAGACTATGTAGAAGGGTGTGTTTCTCCCCTGGTAATTATTGAAGGCTCTATACAACCAACACACTTGCATGAAAATATGAAAAGTAAGTAACTAGAATATGTGTTTGAATTTTTTTAAGAGAAAGCGTATGGTGTGTGAGAATCACTAACCTTAGTGGAATCTTGAGCACAGTAGTTCATAAAGAATTCAATGGAACCTTGTCCATCCTCGAGTGATATTTTGGTGATATCAAAAAGTCCAATAGTTGAGTACCCCCATCAATCTCAATGTGAAACTGATATTGTCAGCTATCCTCAAAACCACCATTTAATACCATGTCAGGTCTTAAATTGGTAGATGTAATACATTTTTTGCACATAAGGATTTGCAAGTCCAATAGGTGATCACTTTCTAGGAGGGATCAAGCCATCAGATCCCAAGATACCCAATGTTAGGCTTTCAACTAGGACTCTTAGGGAAATATTAGAAGGCACAACCTACCTCATCCTTATAGAAGCATGACAACTAGACTCAATAGAGACCATGGGTCCTTAGGTATGAGAGTTAGCCTGCTTGACATTCTCCAGTTAATAAAATAACCCACTACCTCAGGAAAACTAGTGAGGGTTTTTTACCTTTTGCGACATTATTTTACCCCCAGACCCTTTAGAGCTTTTTTCTAAGGTAATAATTTTATGGGTGGACTCTCTCCCCTTCTCCTCAAGAAAACATGGTCCTTTTCTCTTCTCTTTAAGAAACTGGGATTCTATCCTAGAAATAGGGGTTGATTCCACATCAATGAGAGCACAAAGTTAGCTAAAAGGTCTCTGCCAATAAAGTTAGAAAATCTAACCAAAGGCCAAAGAAATATTGAACCATAACTTGGGACATTATGAAAAAAGCTCTTGAGGTAAAGTAATGACAAAGAGAGACAACCTATGATGGTGTCAACATATCGTGGATTTTTGTGTTCCATCCAAAATTATAGGAAAGATGTATCTGGATTGGCTAGTAGTAGTAGAAGAGTTCAAGATATTAATGACCCAAGAATAATTTTTTTCGACTAGTTAAATAAAAGAATGCCTATGGATGGACGTCATTGAGGAGATGGATAGTATGCTTAGAATATTGAAGCATCAATAAGGAATGGGGTAAAAATAAGTATGAAGAGGAAACAAATTGTGAGTCAAGATCTCTTATGTTCATGTTCTGTGATCTAGGGAGAGGAGTCTCAGAGAAATTTTGTAGGGATATGGAAATAAAATGATCAGTACAACTTTGATCATGTGCACTGTCAAAGTAATTGACTAATAGTGACTACTTTTTATGGTAAACTAACTGCATTATCCACCCTCATACAAAGCAAGAAAGTACATTAAAAGAAACTACATAAGGTAAATAATTCTCAAATTCATGAAGTTAATAAACGAAGGGATGCAATAACATTAATTGCGTCTAAAAGGGTCTATACATAATCAAAAAGTATTACAAAATGAGTTGATCAAACTATCAATGGGATCATAGAGACCAAAGATGAATGGATATGCGTAAACATTGATATAGCTAGGTCTTGGTGAAGTGATATTTTTGAATGCATTGGGAGCTTCTATTTGGTATTTATTGAGGAACCATCCATAGTGTACCCTAATCAAGGTCATATCACATATCTTCACAAGGTAGCCTAACTCGTCCACAACTCTACTTTTTATCGCAGTGCCACTACATGGAAAATTTTTGAAGTCGTCATCAAAATATATATATTCAAGATAATTTCATCCACAGTCTAATCGGGATAAGCTTTCCTATGCTTTCTTTTCTTTGTCACATTACAGGCTACCGATTAAGGGGGTTAAAGTTTAGGGAAGATAGACATACTGGATTAAAATAAAAGCTGGGAAAGAAAGTTTCTTGGATGATGGAACATGCTATTACCTAATACAACCCTACTATCCATATACAAAATGATAGTAGCTACTGATATGAATAAAGGACAATATACCAAATAAATTATACTATATAATAAAAATAAGTAATAAAGGCCCATAGAAAATGGAAGGAAGAACGAAATATATATACAAAGTATCCCCATGACCAGGTGCCATTAGTACAAGTGATACTATTAAAAATTGGTACTTATAAGTATAAATACAGGAAGAACGAAATATATATACAAACTATCCACTCTAAGGATGCTCCTTCTTTTTCATTATTCCAAAGCCTTGAGGAAATCCTAAGGAATTTTTTTAATGAACAGTCATTATGGGTTACAATTGAAAAGAAAAAGGGGTTTTAAAAATCAGGCAAATTGTTTTTTTCATCTTAATGTAGGAGCCTACATGTCATTACCACAATTCCACTATAGCGAGAATATTCTTGCTTTAGCGTGATAGCATCAATCTGGCCCAAATAAAATTTTCCGGATCCAAATTTATTCAAACTAAGGCTTTGTGAACCTTTTTAAAGACATCAAGGAAATTCCCATACTCCGTGCCTTTGGGCACAATAATTTTATTGAATGACCCTTCAGGTCATTGTCTGCATTCTTGCTTATTTTAACTGATAGGGCTTCTCCATAGGAGCCCCAAGTCATTAGTGACTTACTGGAACCGATAGTTAGATTACCAAGCGGTTCATTTGGTTTTTAGAACCACTTTTCTAATTTGAAGTCTTCATTGGTTCTAATTAACCACCGAGCAAAAATTCAGTAAAACAACCTTAAATGCAAAATACGACTTTGCCAATGCATTTGGAACATCAAAATCTATGTGCTCACATATCTCATTTTATCGAAATGGATTTTGGATGAATTTTGAGGCCTTGGCCGAAGCCTAAAATCAAGTTCCAAGATTCAATCATGCCTGGCATAGGGAGAGATACTACAACCATGGTTTTGCTCCCGTGGCTAAGTGAGGTTCATAACTATAATACCTGAGACTGGGTAAGCCTATTAAAATTCTATCTTGCCTAAAAAAATTTCCATTTTGTGCTTCTCTCTTGAGATTTAAACCCTAATAGAGTGTAAAATCATCAAAGTGAGTCTTGTGAGTTGATTAGGAGCTTGAATAACTTGTGCAACTGAATCTTGCTACAAATCTAAGGTAAGATTCCTTCAAATTTGGTATTAACATCTTGATTTCTAGACCCAAAACACGTAATTCTTTGAGGCTCAATTGTAGCCATAAATTTGATGATTTACTCTAGTTTCTTAAGGGTTATTCTCCCGCATGATAGTTGAGCAATGCGTTGGTCTCAGAAACTCATTTTCAGAAGGTGGGACCCACTTAAGGGTTTGGTGTCATTTTGGACTCATGGCATAATGGTGCCATAATGGGTGTTGTTATTCTTGTAATTATGCTTATATTGTGTTATGATAGCTTGTCTTGTGAAATAAGAAGTTTTAAGAAAAGTAATGGCAAAGATTGTTAGTTCATGAGCTATTTGGACTCGAGGTAGGTTAGGCTTACTTGTAGTTAGATTGAGCTTAATTTTAGTATATTTATGATATCTAGTGAGATTGGGCGGGTCTTAGGCAATAAATGTGTAAATGATGATACTTGGGATTAGTTGATCCTCGTAGGCTATTAAACTTGTAAAATATGATGCTTGACTATAGCTTAGAACCTTGGATAGCTCTACTTTTAGTCTCATAAATAGTATGAGAATACTTTAGTTGTTCTATTAGAGGAGAATGATGATGTTGACTAACCTTAAGAGTATGTTGACCTATATATGACTAGTTATGAATTGGCCTTAGAGTTTGGGGTGACTTAGAAAGGATACTTGAAGAATATTTTCCCTTATAGGCCTAGTAAGAATTGATAAGCCCTTATGGTGTGATTTAGATAACCTAGCCTAATTCCGAGTAGAAGTTAGTCTTGTAGAAGTGAAATTTGGCATTATTGGGATTTAGGACTTGACCCACCTTAAGCTTGAACTATGTAATTTCTTAGTGACATAGATATTTGAGGAATGTCTAAGTTATGTTATTGAGGTTATAATTGTTAAACTCAATTGTTGGATAAGCATGCGGTCAATGGTTGACTAACGTGTATACTTTATTTATTATCTTGTTGTCATACTATTGATAGCCTTGGAAAGTCTTGTAAATTGAACCTATGGTTATGCTATTGCTTGGTTTATTGATGAATTTACCAAGTGAACCTCTAATTATGTTACAACTCTTCCTATGACCCAAGCCTTATGATTAAGCTAATATTTATGTGAAGTATTTTCCTTTAGAGTTAGAATTATAAAAAGTAGGAGTAAATGAGGCATCTAGAGATCTTGCACTTGACGTATAATTGACTTTCTAGTCAATATGTTTACTTGGAAATGTAGTGAATACATATATCATTTAGATACTCAGTCTCATGCAGCTACTTATATTATGTAAAGATAATTAATAGTAAAGTATAATGTTATGTGTTACCTTGCATCACTTATACTCTATTATTGTGGGTTGTATATGCTTATCAAATTGTCTACATATGTATATGTATAATGATGTTATGATGATGATCGGTGAATCTGGAGGATACAATGATGTAATGATGATGCCCGGTGAATCTAGAGGATAACATGATGTTAAGATGATGCCCGATAAATTTGAAAGATATAATGATGTTATGATGATGCCCGGTAAATCCAGACGATATAATGATGTTATGATGATGCCCGGTAAATCTGAAGGATATAATGATATTATGATGATGCCTGGTGAATTTGATAGAGGTAATGATGTTTTAATAATGGTATATGTAGTTAGTATATTTCAATACATATTTATATATGGGGTGATGCCGTGTGTGGATAAACCCATTTGTGTAATTGGTACATGATGTCTTCCTTGGTAAATTGTTACCCATTACTTGTCTTTAATCACTAGATAAAAAGTGTGACCCTTGTTAACTCTAATTAGTAACTAGAAGTAGATTACGCCAATATTGGCCTAAGGCTAATTGATACGTGTAATCTTGTATAGACTAAGGGCTCACTTAGTAAATCTACTTGACTTGGATAAATGGTTATGTTATGGATTTTTTCCTAGTAAAGTGGCTTACATGATAACTAGTTATCTCTAATAAATGACTATGACTTGTAGGCTAGAAGCCTAGTGAACTAATTGGTGGACCATACTTAGCTAAAAGATGGAAACAAGTCCTCAAGGTTGTGATATGCTTAATGATAATAGAGCTAGTATTGCATGATGAGTGGTTAAGTTGACATCTAGTATGTTATGTCGTAGTGGCTTAATTGATGATTTATATTATTAGGAGGATAACTAGAAAATGGTTTTGTGATGGTTGAATAAATAATAGTGTTGGTAACTTGTAGCTTTTTCCTAATGTGACGACTAGTAAACTATTAGACTTGCAAACTAGTGGCTCATGGAAATTGGGCCTAGCTAGTATAGGATAGACATGAAGTTTATCAATGAGTTAGGGATTAAATAACTGTATAACCATGTTATGGTGATACCGGCTTTGTTATGTCAAATTACGATATTGATGATAATTGTTGACCTCGGTAAGAGGCTATGGTGGGAATTACAACCCACAGCTTTTGTGAGTTTCTTGTGTAGTGGTGCCTTGTCATGTTTATGGATTGATCTTTTGGTGTTCTCTCCGGTGGTATGGGATTCCATGATGAGTTATTTATTTGTTTTCCTTGAGTGTACTTCCTGGCGGTATGGGACGTAGTGGTAAATTCTTTTTTCCTTATACTCTAATGATGGTAGTTGTGTTGATTATGGTAATTACATGATTGTTATTTTATATATGTGTCCTTACATTTCCAAAATTATTACTCATGTTTTATGAAAGTTATGGTATATATGGATATGGAATGGCTAACTACTATTTCAGTAGATTACTAATCTAATACAGTGATATCGAAGAAGATTTAGGTTTGATTCTGTACCTTGACTTTATGTTATTGTCTTACTCTATATCGTCCTTATATTATAATTTAGCTACATCGACCAATGACGCCTACTGAGTACCTATGTTTTGGTACTCATACTACACCTTTGTACTTTTTTGGTGTAGAACCGAGCTCTAGTTTCCGTCGTTGAGCCGAGATTGTATGGTGTTGATCATCAGGAAATAGAGTGAACTCTTGGAGTTTGAGTTGCCATTTTTCCCTTCAATCCTTATTTTGTCTTTTGTATTTGAGATGAATGTATAAAACTATTTAAAACTATTAGACGTTGAGCTATAATTTCTATTGTCGAATATAGAGATGCTATTGTACTAATACTATTAGGTCGTGGGATTTGAATTCGAATATTAGTTTTTTCTTTGTGGAATGTTGTTGTTATATTGTGTTCCCATATAGGGTCCATGTTGGACATTCCTACAAAGGTAACCCATTGCAATAACTTCGGATTACGGTGTTGGATTACCTACTGGTGGATTATGGTAGGTGCCATCATGACTCAAAAATTGGGTCATGAAAAATTGGTACCAGATCCAGGTTTAACCGATATTATTGGTACAAGAGCAAGTGTCTAATAGAGTCCTACATATCAAAATATTGAAGTTTGTTTCCTATCTTTGGGAGGCTATAGGAAATTCTTAGGAGACCCTTACTTCCTTCACTCATATCATGGTAAAAGTCTGAGTTGGTGTGTGGGATATTCTCTTGAATTTACTCTTTCGTAGATGCTAAGGACTCATGCTAGAGTTATACGTGGGGAGGGTACCAGGACCCAGACTCATAATGTGTCCCCAGTTAGGGATCAGGGTGGACCTCCCCTGAACCCTATTCCTAAACCTAAGCCAGAGACTCCTCTACCTCAGCTAGCGGTGGGCTAAGGACAAATCCAAGATCCACCAGGATTTATCCCCTCTTCTTTGCTTAGAGATGCTTTGGTTAAGCTGTTGGGTATTGTTGATGGTTCGCAGACTACTGGGACAGGAGTGTAGCCTGTAGCTACAACTCTTGGAGTTGATGTACCTCTTATTCCAATAGTTGTTTAGTTGGTAATCGCTCAGCTAGTTATGACCCAGCCTGCTACATCTACTGAGGAGCAAAGGACGCTAGGTAGATTCTTAAGTTTGGCTCCACCTAGGTTTTTTTGTGCTCCGAGAGAGGATGCATTTGAATTTCTTACTACTTATGAGAATAGAATTTGTGGGTTAGGCCTTATTGAGACCCGTGGTGTGGATTACACCATATTTCAGTTGGACTTGTATGCTCAACACTAGTGGAAAGGTTTTCTAAGTTCTAGGCCAGTTGGATCTTCTTCTCTCTCTTGGGCTCAGTTCTCAGAGATGTTCTTGGAGAAGAATATGTCGTGTAGCCTTAGAGATTTTTTGAGAGATTAGTTCTATAGATTGGAGCAAAGTTCTATGACAGTCGCTAAGTATGACGCTCGTTTCTATGAGTTGTCTAGGTATGCAACTTCTATCTTGGATATAGAGTATGGGAGATTTTGTTTCTTTGTCCGGGGATTGAGACTTCCTATTCGAATGGATACTAAGGGTTTGGTTGATATGGGTAGGACTTTTACTGAGGTTTTTGATCATGCTTGAGTGATGATGGACATACAGTGTTAGGGATGCAATAAATGGGCCAAGTTTTAGGGCATATTTAGTGGGAGCCACAGTAGTTCACAATTTAGGAGAGGTATTTTGTATGCTGAACATTCTCCCCATCTATATTTTTAGCCTCAAAATCAATCTAGTTAGCCAGTTCAGGTAGCTATTCAGACCACTGACGAGGGCCAGTTCATTACTAGTGGTCTCCCTAGTAAGTGCGGTGATCAGTCCTTGACAGGTTTATCGGTAGGCCATGTTAGGCATGGAAGCTATGTCAGATCAACTAGATCTGTGATTTCTGATTCTTCTCATGATTTTTGTTTTACTTGCAGACTTCCTGATCATTTCTCTACAGAGTTCCCTAGTCGTAGGGTGATGATTGTTTTAGCCCAGAGAGCTACTCACATTAGGGAAGTTTATCCTTCAGGTAGAGATGGTTCACGAGGTAATAGGGGTGGTTACCAGGGTACTCGAGGTGGTACTCAGGCAAGTAAGACAAGAGATCATTAAGGAGCCCAGCCAGGTGGTGAGCGTGGCAGTTGCATGCTATACCTGCAAGACCCAAGGCTGAGACTTCAAATGCTATAGTTACAGGTGTGATTTTGGTATGCCGCAAGTTGGCTCTTTCTTTATTTGATCTTGGATCCACTTATTATTATATATTTGCTTATTATGCACCACGATTGGACTTGACTAGTGATTTATTATCTATTCCTTTGCTCGTATCTACTCTAGTAGGTGATTATTTAGTAGTGGATCGAGTATTAAGATCATGCATTATGATAGTTAGTGATGTTTATAATTGTTCTGATATTATTATTCTTGATATGTTGGATTTCAATGTGATTTTGGGCATGGACTGTTTATCCTACTATCATGTGGTAATGGATTTCTTTGCAAAGACCATTACCTTAGCCATGCTCGGCATACCCCCAGTCGTGTGGCAGGGAGCGATTATCCACAAGCCGATGAGGATTATATCTTATGTTTGTGCAAGACGGCTTATATCGAGGGGGAGTGAGTCCTATCCTACCTATTTATATGATACCCATGTAAAGAGTCTGACGCTTGACTCTATTCCCATTGTGTGTGAGTTTCCTAATGTGTTTCCTACCGATCTTCCTGGTATTCCCCCTAATCATGAGATTGAGTTTGCTATTGTCCTTGAGCCTGGAACCCGATCTATTTCCATGGCACCTTACCATATGGATCCTACTGATCTTAAGGAGATGAACTCATAGATCTAGGATCTTCTTGGTAAGGGTTTCATTAGACCAAGTGTGACCCCGTGGGGAGCCCCTGATTTGTTTATAAAGAAGAAGGATGGTTTAATGCGAATGTGTATTAATTATAGGCATCTTAACAAGGTGACAGTGAAGAACCATTATCCTATGCTACATAATGATTATTTATTCGACCAGCTTCAGGGCGCAACTATATTTTCTAAGATAGATTTGAGGTCTGATTATCATCAGCTCAGGATTTGGGCTGAGGATATCTTGAAGATGGCCTTTAGGACCCGTTATGGTCACTATGAGTTCTTGGTAAAGTCTTCTGGGATGACTAATACCCCAGCCGCATTTATGGATTTGATGAACTATGTATTTAAACCCTATCTAGAACCCTAACTATGTAATCATAGATGATATTCTTGTGTATTTGAGGAGCAGTGAGGAGCATGCGCAACACTTGAGGATTGTACTCCAGGTCTTGCTAGAGCATGTGCTTTTTTCAAAGTTCTCTAAGTGCAATTTTGTCTTGAGTTAGTATCATTTCTTGGACACGTGTTGTCCAAGGAGGGTATTAAGATTGACCCGACTAAGATTTCAGCGATTCGTGATTGGGCTAGGACTATGTCTCCAACTGAGGTTCAAAGTTTTATTTGTTTGGCTGGTTATTATAGGTGCTTTGTTGAGAGTTTTGCTACCATATCAGCCCCTATGACTAGATTGAATTAGAAGGAAGTTCCTTTCTGATGGTTCGAGGGGTGTGAGTTGAGCTTTGGAAAGCTCAAGGATTGTCTCACTTCAGCCCTGATGTTAGCCCTTTAAGTTGAGAAGGAGGGATTCACAGTGTTTTGTGATGCATTTGGTGTTGGTTTTAGATGTGCTTTGATGCAGTAGGGTCATGTCATTTCCTATGCTTCTAGACAGCTTAAGGTGCATGAGCGGAACTACCTCACTCATGATTTGAATTGGTGGTGGTAGTTTTCGTGCTTAAGATTTAGAGGCATTACTTGTATGGTGTGCATTGTGAGATTTTCACCGATCATCGTAGTCTTCAACATCTTATGAATCAGCGAGAGCATAATGCTTTCCAGCGTAGATGGATGGAGTAGCTAAAAAACTACTATATTTCCATCTTGTATCATCCAGGTAAGGTAAATGTGGCGGGGCATGCCTTAACTCAGAAGGTAGTGACAATGGGTAGTTTGGCATGTTTATCAATTTCTTTGAGGCCCTTGGAATGGATTATCCAGTCCTTAGCCAATTTGATGGTATGTCTTCATATTTCAGATCCTGCGAGGATTTTGGCTTGTGTGGAGGCGAGGTCCTCCCTATTTGACCAGATTCGTGATCTTCAATTTAAGGATAGTAAGTTGTGCCTTCTCTATGATCGAGTGGTAAGTGTGAGTCTGGGAGACACAGGATAGATTCTGAGGGTATCTTGAGGTTTTAGGTTCGTATTTGTGTTCCCCAACTTGATGATTTTATTTAGTCGATTCTGCATGAGGCTCACAGCTCTAGCTATTCTATTCATCCCGGTACAATAAAGATGTATAGATATCTGAGGTAGCTTTATTAGTGGGACAGTATGAAGAGATATGTGGCAAACTTCCTAGCTCATTGTCTATGTTGTCAGCAGGTTAAGGCAGAGCATTATTGAAACACCCCGTATTTCCCTTGCATAATCTATGTTCCAATACCTGAGTATTTGTACAAGACATTTTTGTAACATTTATTATTTTTCACTTTAGAGCCTGTCATTGCGTAGGAAATTCAATTAACTTTCTAACGATATAAAATTTGCCCAAATCTGATAACTGGGTATGAAGTTATGGCGATTTTAAGTTTTAGTCTCAAAACTACATCATTTTAACCTTTAGCGCATTGCGGAACAGGCCAATCTCCTATTTGGAAAATCCAGTGAGGGTCCGCGATCCTGGAGCATTGTGCCATAGGTCAATTTAACATTTATCGATTTCCAGTGTGACTTCGCGATCATGGCACATGGCGGAGCAGGCCAATTTCCTATTTGTCAATGTCCAGTGGGCCTCCGTAATTATGGCCCATCGCGGAGATGGCCAAATTGGCATCCATAGGCTTACCGCGATGGTGGCGCGTCACGATGTTTGACCAGTTCCTAGTTGTCCTTATTCTAGTGTCTTGTCACGATAGTGGCATGTCGCGCCAAGGCCAAAAATTGGGATTTCAATTTCCAGCTTGTGTTTTTAAATTCATTTAAGGATATTTGGGTCTTTTTCCTAAGCCCTAAACTCGCCCAAAACACAAAATTTAACCCCTAATTGACCTAAATACTAATCATTATTCACTTTCTATCAAATTAAAAATACCCTCTTTTAAGAACAAGAAACCCTAGCACTCAAGAATCAAGGTCAAATCTCAAGAACTCTCCATCAATCCTTCTAAATTCACCATCCCAGGTATGTTAGATGTTCATCCATGGAGTCCAAGTATCCATTTTAATTACAAATCTATTATCTTTTCAAGATTTATGTTATTAAATTGTGATTTAAAACAATGAATCTTTATGAACTTCCATGAATATTGATTTTATACCATACTTTAATGGAATTATCGTTGTTATCAAATCCCCCATGTTTTAATATTGTGATTCTTCAAATTAGATCATGATTTAGTGTTATAAATGTTGAAGTCATGCTATTATTTCAAGTTTTATACTATTCCCATGAATTGACTAAATTATGAAGTACAAGTGTGTGATAAAATGCATACAAGCGTGATTTATTTAATAAGAGTCTTTATGTTTCGGCCTTCAAGCTTTAGTGTCTTTTTAGTATTGTTGTTTCTAGATCTGGGGGTATTGAATACCCAAAAAGTATAGCTATTTATTAGTCTAGCCCTTGTACATTACAAAATAGTCTTCAGATTATATTATGAGCATTATCAGACTAGTCAGATATCAGTTATTCAACTCAGAACAGTCTATTAACTCAGTGCCTTTTAGTTAGGAGTAGTATTTAGCACCGAGTGAGTGTAGGGATGGTGGATTCCCCTTCAGATAGGTAGAGTCGTTAGTGGTAGTCCCTATACTCCAAAACTATGTAGCCAGCGTAAGATATAAGTAGTCACCCATCAGATTAGGCTCGACTATCTCGCAAGGGTCACCCGTAAGTTCAGGCTTGACACTCTTAGTCCTTTGGACATTATATTAGTTTAGTGGATCCACAAAGTCATTGCTAGTACCCGTGGCACGATATTAACACCCTTATAAATGGGGTTACAGGTTGAACCCCGATTAGCTCAAATTGGGGAATGTAGTTAGATGATACCTCCCACGGTCTCAGATATAGTCTCAATTATGGTCCCAGCCAGTTATTTAGTCTTAGTGTTGTTTGACCAAAGCACATAGATTTTAGTTATCTTTATATGTCAGTTTACAGATTTTACTCAGTTTATGTTATATTCTTGGTTGTGCATCCACAGTATTTACAGATTTTCATGCATTTTCAGTATCTACAGATTCCATGCTATTTATTCAGTACTCTATGCTTTACATGTATGTCTAGTTAGTTATTATTATTCCTATTCATGAGACCACGCATATTAGCCTACCTCATTTAGCATACCAGTACACTCAAAGTACTAATCATATACCTTTTCTTTTGCGCTATGATGTCTCATATCATAGATGCTAATGCTTAGTTCTCAGATCACACCTAGATTCTCAGATTATCAGTAATACAGTAGTAGTGGTGAGTCCTCATCATCACTAGTTAGTAGAGTTAGTTGGGGAATATCCCATCAACTCACAGTATTCAGTTTAGATGTTTTTCAGATACAACAGTTAGCTATTCAGACTATTCTGATTTTAGCATTCTTATCAGATTAGTAATTCAGTCATTATTTCATTATTAAAACCTTATGGAATTTTAGTTATCCCTCCACATTCATGATTATATTATTCAGTGCTCAGAACAGGTACTAGCTCATGGATTATCTTATGGTCTCTCAGGATTGTAAGAACCGTGTAACGACTAGAAGGTAGTCTTGGGTCGTTACAAACTTGGTATCAGAGCATAAGGTTTTAAAGTATCCTAGGAAGTCGGAAAGATGCGTCGAGTAGAGTCTTATTCATGGGTGTGTAGTGCGCAACAGTTATGGATGAGAGGCTACAAGGCATTTAGGATAAGTTTTCCTTCTTTCAAGTATTCATGTCATGCGATTGAGCATGAGCTCAAGTTAAACTCTCATTCTAATCCATTTTCTCCTTCCGTTTATAGAACATGCCTCACAAGAAGAATGAAAGAAGAACTGGAACTCAGCCTGCCCCTCAACCCGCCAAGGCAGATCCTTTGGACGAGTTTGTCACTTATTCAAAATATAGAGTTGCGTTCACTACTCTAGCGAACTTTGTAGCAACACAGAATGAACGACCAGTCACTTTTCCGGCCAACCCAGTGGACAATACTACTAGAACCAGAATTTAGGATTTCACCTGGATGAATCCTTTTTCTTTAACGGGATCCAAGTCTGAAGAGGATCCACAAGAATTCTTAGATATAGTTTAGAAGGTCATGGATGCTATGGGGGTAACATCTAGTCAGAGTACCGAGTTGGCTGCATATCAATTGTAGAATGTAGCCCATACCTGATTTAAGCAGTGGAAAGTTGATAGAGGTATTGATGCAGGGCCTATAGAATGGGAAGAGTTTTCCATGACTTTCTTGGATAGGTTCTTTCCATTAGAGTTGAGGGAGGCCAAGGCATTAGAATTTATTAATTTGAGGCAAGGCAACATGAGTGTGAGGGAGTATTCTCTCAAGTTCACTCAGTTAGCTAGATGTGCTCCTTATGTGGTAGATGATAGTAGGTCCAAGATGAGTAAGTTTATGGCTGGCATATCTGATAATATGGTCAATAAGTATAGGACTGCAGTGCAGATTAGTAAGATGAATTTTTCTAGGATGATGGTCCATGCTCAATAGATAGAGAAGAAAAAGATTAAGGAGAGGAAGAGAGGAAACAAGAGAGCTAGGACAGGTAGTTTTAATTTCAAATCAGCCAAAGTCAGAATGTGGTAACCGTCCTTAGTTTCATCAGAGGTCTTCAGCCCCAGTACCCAAATTTAGAAATGACAATAGGGATAGGGCACCAGGATCTAAGTCCCAAGTTGGTGTTATTAGTTCTCGTACCAATTCTTTATGTCAGAACTGTGGCAGACACTATCAGGGTGAGTGTAGAGTGGGTAGTGATATGTGCTACAGGTGTGGAAAATAAGGCCATCAGATTCGTAAGTGTTGGGTAGTTTCTTAGAAAGGTAGGGATATACGCCAACGGGGCTAGTCCCATAAGTCATCAGTTCCATCTTGCTGCCTAACTCATCAAGGTATCGCTTCCAGTGCTACCGGTGGTTAGCGTCCTAATAGATTATATACTTTTTAGTCCCATAAAGATCAAGAAAATTCACCTGATGTAGTTACTGTTACGTTGCAGGTCTTTCACTTACATGTTTATGTTTTACTATACCTTGGAGCTTCTCTTTCTTTTGTAAATCCATATATAGCCGTCAATTTCAGAGTCAGTCCCAAAATCATAGCAGAACCCTTTTCAGTGTCTACTAAGTAGGTGTTTCCATTGTATCCTGCCAGGTATACAGGAATTGTCCAGTCACAATATCTCAAAAAATTATCTTAGTTGATCTAATGTAGTTAGAGATGAGGGATTTTGACGTTATTCTCTGCATGGATTGACTCCACTCATTCTATGCCTCAGTTGATTGTAGAAATAGAATAGTTCATTTTCAGTTCCTAAATGAACTAGTCCTTGAATGGAGTGGTAGTACTACAACTCTTAGGGGTTAGTTGATTTCATACTTTAGAGCGAGAAAGATGATATTGAAAGGGTGTATTTACTATCTTGTGCGAGTCAAATACTCTAACTCAAAAACTTCTACTCTTGAGTCAGTCCTAGTAGTAAATGAATTCTCAGATGTATTTCCTGAAGATATTCCTTGAGTTCCTCCCGAAAGGGAAATCAACTTTAGAAAAGACCTTTTTCCAGATACTCATCCTATATCTATTCTTCCATACAAAATGGCTCCAGTGGAACTCAAAGAATTGAAAGAATAGTTAAAGGATCTCTTATATAAGGGATTCATCAGACCTAGTATCTCCCCATAGGGAGCACCTATTCTATTCGTGCGTAATAAAGATGGTTCTCTCAGAATGTGCATAGACTACTATCAGTTGAACAAGGTCATGGTCAAGAATAAATATCCACATCCTAGAATCGATGAATTATTCGACCAACTTCAGGGTGACAGTTACTTTTACATGATAGACCTCAGATCAGGAAATCATCAGTTTAGAGTCAGAGAATGTGATATTCCAAAAACAGCTTTTCAAACTCGGTATGGTCACTTTGAATTTCTAGTCATGTCCTTTGGTCTTACAAATTCTCCAAAAGCGTTCATGGACTTGATGAACTGAGTGTTCAAGCAGTACTTGTACATGTTTGTCAAAGTCTTCATTGATGACATTTTTGTCTATTCTCGCAGCAAAAGAGATCATGCAGACCATCTCAGCATAGTGCTTCAGACTCTTAGATCTCAATAGTTGTTTGCTAAATTTAGTAAGTGTAAATTCTGGCTAAGAACAGTAGATTTCCTTGGTCATATTATTTCTGGTGATTGGATTAGAGTTGATTCTCAAAAGACTGAAGTCGAGAGAAACTGGCCTATACCCATCTCTCCATCAGATATTCAGAGTTTCTTAGGTTTAGCTGGCTATTATCGTTGATTTGTTGAAGGGTTTTCTTATATAGCATCCCCCATGTCCAAATTGACTTAGACAAAATTTAAGTTTCAGTGTTTAAATTCATGCGAGAAGAGTTTCCTGGAGTTGAAGACTCGACTCACCTCAGCCCTAGTTCTTACTCTACCAAATAGTTCAGATGGTTTTATGGTGTATTGTGATGCATCCAGAGTAGGTTTTTGTTGTGTCCTCATGCAGAGAGGTAAGGTCATAGCCTACGCCTCCAGATAGCTTAAGCCTCATGAGAAGAATTATCTGAATCATGATCTTGAGCAAGCAGCAGTAGTATTTGCCTTAATGATTTGGAGGCATTACTTATATGGGGTGCATGTAGATGTGTTCATAGATCATAAAATCCTTCAAGATGTGTTATCTTAGAAAGATTTGAATTTGTGTTAGAGAAAATAGTTAGAGTTATTAAAATATTATGACATGAGTGTTCTGTATCATCCGATTAAGGTCAATGTAGTGGCTGATTCTCTCAGTAGAATGTCTATAGGTCGTGTAGCTCATGTTGAGGATGGTAAGAAGAAGTTAGCTTAAGAAGTCCAACAGTTTGCCCGACGAGGTGTTCGTTTACTCGATTCAGCAGAAGGTAGTGTAAGGGTGAAGAGTAGCTCAGTGTCATCTCTTGTTTGCGAGGTAAAGGAAAAGCAGGATAGAGATCCTAGTCTAGTTAAGTTGAAAGAATGATTCAGAGATCAAAAAGTAGAGGTTTTCTCCTAAGGAGGAGATGGTGTTTTGCATTGTAAGGATAGATTATGTGTGCCTGGTGTAGATGATTTTAGGTAACAAATTCTTGCAGAAGAACATAGTACGCGCTACTCTATTCATCCAGGGGCCACTAAAATGTATCGTGATTTGTGGGAGATCTATTGGTTAAGTGGGATGAAGAGAGATATTGCAGAGTTTGTAGCTAAGTGCTCTACATGCCATCAAGTTAAGATTGAGCAGCAGAAGCCTAGTGGTTCCATACAGGAGTTCAATATTCCCATGTGGAAATAGGAGGAAGTGAACATGGACTTTGTGATAGGTTTGCCTTGTACCCATCATCAGCATGACTCTATTTGGGTTATCGTAGATAGAATGACCAAATCAGCTAATTTCTTGCCAGTACATACCTCTTACTCAGCCGAGCACTATGCCAATCTCAATACTAGAGAGTTTCTTAGGTTGAACGGTGTTCCTGTATCTATAATCTCTGAAAGAGGTATCCAATTTACCTCTAAATTCTGGAAGGCATTCCAAAAGGGTCTTGGTACCCAAGTACACCTCATTATAGCTTTTCACCCTTAAACAAACGGTCAAGAAAAATGGACCATTCAAACTCTCTAGCATATGATGAGAGCATGCGTTGTTGATTTCAAGGGTAGTTAGGATGACTATTTTCCTCTGATTGAATTTTCATACAATAACAGCTATCATTCCAGTATCCTTATGGCTCCATTTGATGCTCTCTATGGTAGGATATGTAGAAATCTAATTGGTTTGTTTGAAGTAGGTGAGGCTGCAGTAGTAGGGCCTGACTTGGTTTTTGATCCATTACAAAAGGTTCAGTTGATTATAGAAAGGCTTAGGTTTATAGACTAGTGAACAAAGAAGTTCAACTAGTCAAAGTTCATTGGCGGAATTAGTGCTTTGAGGGAGCCACTTGGGAAGCACAGGCAGATATGCAGACATAGTACCCTCATCTCTTCTCCATGAATCCAAATTCAGTATAAGGTACCAAATCTTCTTAAGATATTTCTCTATCACGCTTAATTTCAGTTGCACATCATGTTCATGTCAGTCATGCATTCATGAATCAGTTCAGTCATGCATTCCATGCATATTCAGTGTGTATGCTCATTAGATCAGTTCCCTCAGCTTAACCAGTTTAATTTGAGGATGAATGATCCCAAGGGGGAGATATTGTAACACCTCGTATTTCCCTAGCATAATCTAAGTCCCAATACATGAGTATTTGTATATGAAATTTTTGAAACACTCATTATTTTTCAGTTTAGATCCTTCCATTGAGTAGGAAATTCAATTATCTTTCCAAAGATATAAAATTTGCACAAATCCGATAACCGGGTAAGAAGTTATGACAATTTTAAGTTCCAGTCACAAAACTCCATCATTTTAACCTTTAGCGCATCGCGGAGCAGGACAATCTCCCATTTGGCAATATCCAGTGAGGGTTTGCGATCCTGGCATATATGCCATAGATCAATTTTACATTTGTCGATTTCCAGTGTGACTCCACGATCATGGAGCTTCACGAAGCCGGCCAATTACCCGTTTTTCAATTTCTAGTGGGCCTCCGTGATCATGGCACATGGCATAGATAGACAAATTGGCATCCAAAGGTATACCACGATAGAGGCACATCCTGGCATTTGTCCAGGTCTGAGTTGTCCCTTTTCTAGTGGCTTGGCGCGATAGTGACGCGTCGCTCGAAGGCCAAAAATCGGGAATTCAGTTTCCAGCTTGTGTTTTTAAATTAGTTTAGGGGTATTTGGGTATTTTTCCTAAACTCACCCTAAACACAAAACTTAACCCCAAATTGACCTAAATACTCATCATTATTCACTTTCTCTCAAATTAAAAATCTCCTCTTTCAAGAACAAGAAACCCTAGCTCTCAAGAATCAGGGTCAAATCTCAAGAACTCTCCATCAATCCTTGCAAATTCATCATCCCAGGTATGCTAGATGTTCATTTATGGAGTTCACGTATCCGTTCTAATTACAAATCTATTATCTTTTCAAGATTTATGATATTAAATTGTGATTTAAAACTATGAATCTCCATGAACTTCCATGAATATTGATTTTATACCATACTTTAATGGAATTAACGTTGTTATCAAATACCCCATGTTTTAATATGGTCATTCTTCGAATTAGATCATGATTTAGTGTTATAAATATTGAAGGCATGCTATTACTTTAAGTTTTATACTATTCCCATGAATTGACTAAACTATGAAGTCAAAGTGTGTGATAAAATGCCTACAAGAGTGATTTATTTAATCAGAGCCTTTAGGTTTTGGCCTTCAAGCTTTAGTGTCTTTTCAGTATTGTTGTTTCGAGTCCTAGGGGTATTGAATACCTGAAAACCATAGTTGTTTATTTAGTCTTGCCTCAGTACATTATATAATAGTCTTCAGATTATATTACGAGTATTATCAGAATAGTCAGATATATGTTATTCAACTCAGAACAGTTTAGTATCTCAGTGTCTTTTAGTTGGGAGTAGGATTTAGCACCAATTTAGTATAGGTATGGAGGATTCCCCGTTAGATAGGCAGAGCCATTAGTAGCAGTCCCTAGACTCCATAACTATGTAGCCAGCGTAGGATATGAGTAGTCACCCGTTAGATTAGGCTTGACTATCTTGCAAGGGTTACCCGTCAGTTCAGGCTTGACACCCTTAGTTCTTTGGACATTTTATTAGTTTTGTGGATCCACATAGCCATTGTTAGTACCCGTGGTATAGTATTAACTCTCTTCTTACTGGGGTTATAGGTTGGACCCTGATTAGCTCAAATTGGGGAATGTCGGTTAGATGATACCTCCTGTAGTTTTAGATATAGTCTCAGTTATAGTCCCAGCCTAGTTATTCTGTCTTAGTATTGTTTTACCAAAGAACACAGATTTCAGTTATCTCAGTATATCAGTTTACAAATTTTACTCAGTTTATGTTATATGCTTGGTCATGCATCCATAATATCATAGGTGTTGACGCTCAGTTCCCAGATAACACTTAGATTCTCAGATTATCAGCAGTATAGTAGTAGTGGTGGGTCCTCATCATCCAAGGATAGATAATATTACTTCATGTCTTTATCTCAGTAGTTAGTAGAGTTAGTTGGGACCTGTCCCATCAACTCACAGTATTCAGTTTAGAGACTTTTCAGACACTAGAGCTAGCTGTTCAGACTATTCAGATTTTAGTATTCTGATCAGATTCATAATTCATTAGTTATTGTATTATTAAAACCTTATGGAATTTTAGTTATCCTTTCGCATTCATGATTATATTATTCAGTGCTCACGGTAGGTACCAGCTCATGGGTTAGCTTCTGGTCTTTCAGGACCGTAAGCACCGTGTAATGACCAGGGGGTAGTCTCGGGTCGTTACAAACTTGGTATCAAAGCCTAAGGTTTTAAAGTGTCCCAGGAAGTCTGAAAGTCATGTCGATTAAATTCTTGTGCATGGGTATATAGTGCGCCAAACTTATGGACGAGAGGATACAAGGTGTTTAGAAAAAGTTTCCCTTCTTGCAAGTATTCATGTCGTTCGATTGAGCATGAGATAAAGTTAAACTCTCAGTCTAATCCGTTTCCTCCTTCCGTTTATAGAACATGCCTCCCAAGAAGAACGGAAGAAGAACAGGAACTCAGCTAGCTCCTCAGCCCATCAAGGCAGATCCTCTGGACGAGCATGTCTCTCATATAGAATTCAGAGCAGCGTTCACTACTCTAGCAAACTCCATAGGAGCACAGAATGACCAACCAACTGCTATTTCGGCCAACCTAGTGGCCAATACTACTGCAACCAGATTTTGGGATTTTACCCTAATGAATCTTCCATCTTCAATGGGATCCAAGTCTAAAAAATATCCATAAGAATTCTTAGATATGGTTTAGAAGATCAAGGATGCTCAGGGGGTGACGTCTAGTCAGAGTATTGAGTTGGTTGCATATCAATTGTAGGATATAGCCCATACCTAGTTTAATTAGTGGAAAGTTGATAGACGTATTGATGTAGGGCCTATAGAATGGGAAGAGTTTGCCATGACTTTCTCTGACAGGTTCTTTCTATTAGGGTTAAGGGAGGCCAAGGTTTTAGAATTTATTAATTTAAGGCAAGGCAGGATCAGTATGGGGGAGTATTCTCTCAACTTCACTCAGTTAGCTAGATATGCTGCTCAAGTGGTAACTTATAAGAGGTCCAAGATGAGTAAGTTTATGTCTGGAGTGTCTGATAGTATGGTCAAGAAGTGTAGGACCGAAATATTGATTAGTGTATTGATTTGTCTAGGGTGATGGACCATGCTTAATAGATAGAGAATTAAAAGATTAAAGAGAGGGAGAGAGGAAATAAGTGAGCTAGGATGGGTAGTTTTAATTTCAATCAGCCAAAGTTCAAAGGTGGTAACCGTCCTCAATTTCATCAGAGGTCTTCATCCGTAGTACCTTCTTCATCCAGTGCCCCAGTACCCAAATTCAAAAATGACAATAGGGATAAGGCACCAGGATCTATGTCCCAGGTCAGTGTTAGCAATGCTCGTACCAATCCATTATGTCACAAGTGTGGTAGACACCATCAGGGTGAGTGTAGAGCGGGTAGTGATATGTGTTTCGGGTGTGGCAAGCCAGGACATCAAATTTGAAAGTGTCGGGTAGTTTCTCAGAAAGGTAAAGATGCATGCCAACAGGGCCAGTCCTATTAGTTGTCAGTTCCATTTGGCCGCCCAACTCAGCAGGGTGCCACTTCAAATGCTACCAGTGATCAGCATTCGAATAGATTATTTGCACTTCAGTCCCACCAAGATTAAGAAAATTCTCATGACGTAGTTATTGGTACGTTGCAGGTCTTTCACTTACACATTTATCCTTTACTAGACCCTGGATCTTATCTTTCTTTTGTAACTCCATATATAGCTATCAATTTTGAAGTCAGTCTCAAAACTCTAGCAAAGCCCTTTTCAGTGTCTACCCCAGTAGGTGTTTCCATTGTATCCATGCAGGTATAAAGGAACTGTCCGGTCACAATATCTCCAAAAGTTACCTCAGTTGATCTTGTGAAGTTAGACATGATAGAGTTTAACATCATTCTAGGCATGTATTAGCTCCATTCATGCTATGCTTCGGTTAATTGTTGAAATAGAATAATTCATTTTCAGTTACCAAAAGAACCATTACTTGAATGGAGGGGTAGTACTACAACTCTTAGGGATTCATCAGACCCATTTTCTCCCCATGGGGCGCACCTATTCTATTCATGCATATGAAAGATGATTCTCTGAGAATGTGCATAAACTATCGTTAGTTGAACAAGGTTACAGTCAAGAATAAATATCCACTTCCTATAATCGATGAATTGTTCGACCAACTTCATGGTGCCAGTTATTTTTCAAAGATAGACCTCACATCAGGCAATCATCATCTTAGAGTCAGAGAATGTGATATTCCAAAAATAGCTTTCTGAACTCCGTATGGTCACTTAGAATTTCTAGTCAAGTCATTTGGTATTACAAATACCCCAGCAGCCTTCTTGGACTTGATGAACCGAGTGTTCAAGCAGTACTTGGACATGTTTGTCATAGTCTTCATTGATGACATTTTTTTCTATTATATTAGGGAAAGCTCTCATGCAAACTATCTCAACATAGTGCTTTAGATTCTTGGATGTCACCGGTTGTTCGTTAAATTTTGTAAGTGTGAATTCTAGCTAAGATCAGTAGCTTTCCTTGGTCATATTATTTCCGGTGATTGCATTAGAGTTGATCCTCAAAAGACTAAAGTGGTGAGAAACTGGCCTAGAGCTATTTCTCCATAAGGTATTCAGAGTTTCTTGGGTTAAGCTAGCTATTACCGTTGGTTTGTTGAAGGGTTTTCTTCTATTGCATCCCTCATATCCAGATTATCTCAGAAGAAAGTTAAGTTTTAGTGGTGAGATCTATGCAAGAAGAGTTTTCAGGAGTTGATGACTCAACTCACCTCAGCCTCAGTTCTAACTCTACCAGACGGTTCAGATAGTTTTGTGTTGTACTGTGATACATCAAGAGTAGGTTTGGGTTGTGTCCTCATGTAGAGAGGTAAGTTCATAGCCTATGCCTCAAGACAACATAAGCCTCATGAGAAGAATTATCTGACTCATAATCTTGAGCTAGCAACAGTAGTATTCGCATTAAAGATTTAGAGGCATTACTTGTGTGGGGTGCATGTAGATTTGTTCACAGATCACAAAAGCCTTCAGAATATATTCTATCAGAAAGATTTGAATTTACGTCAGAGAAGGTGGTTAGAGTTATTGAAGGATTATGACATGAGTGTTCTGTATCATTCGGGTAAGGCCAATGTAGTGGATGATGCTCTCAGTAGAATGTCAATGGGTAGTGTAGCTCATGTTAAGGATGGTAATAAGAAGTTAGATCAGGAAGTCCATTAGCTTGCTAGATAGGTGTTTATGTACTCAATTCAGCAGAAGGTAGTGTATAGGTGTAGAGTAGCTCAGAGTAATCTCTAGTTTCTGATGTTAAGGAAAAGCAGGATAGAGAACCAGTCTAGTTAAATTGAAAGAATTATTCAGAGACCAGAAAGTGGATGTTTTCTCCGAAGAGGGAGATGGTGTTTTGCGTTGTCAGGGTAGATTGTGTGTGCCCAGTGTAGATGATTTAAGTCAATGAATTCTTCCAGAAGCATATGGTGTGCGTTACTCTATTTATCCAAAGGCTATAATGATGTACCGTGATTTGCGGGAGATCTATTGGTGGAGTGGGATGAAAAAAAATGTTGTAGAGTTTGTAGCTAAGTGCTCTACATGCCATCAAGTTAATATTGAGCACTAGAAGCCTAGTAGGTCCATGCAGAAGTTCAGTAGTCTCATATGGAAATGGGAGGAAGTGAACATGGACTTTGTGACAGGTTTTCCTCGTATCCGTCATCAGCATGACTCTATTTGGGTTATCATAGACATGATGACAAAATCATCTCATTTCTTGCCAGTCCATACCTCTTACTCAGCCGAGGACTATGCCAATCTCAATCTTAGAGACTTGGTTAGGTTGCACGGTGTTCGTTTATCTATTATTTATGATAGAGGTACCCAATTTACCTCTTACTCCTATAAGGCATTACAAAATGGTCTAAGTAACCAAGTCTACCTCAGTACATCATTTTACACTCAAATAGATGGTCAAGCCAAAAGGACCATTCAGACTCTTGAGGATATGCTGAGAGCATGCATTGTTGATTTCAAGGGTAGTTGGGATGACCATTTTCCTTTGATTGAATTCAATACAATAACATCTATCATTACAGTATTCGTATGGCTCCATTTGAGGCTCTCTATGGTAGGATATGTAGATCTCTAATTGGTTAGTTTAAAGTAGGTAAGGCTGCAGTAGTAGGGCCTGACTTGGTGTTTGATGCATTAGAAAAGTTTTAGTTGATCAGAGAAAGGCTTAGATTCGTAGACTAAGGAAAAAAGAAGTTCCACTAGTCAAAGTTCTTTGGAGGAATCAGTCCATTGAGGAAGACACTTGGGAAGCAAAGGTACATATGCAAACCAAGTACCCTCATCTCTTTTCCGCGAATCCAAATTCATTATAAGGTACTAAATATTCTTAAGATATTTCTCTATCATGCTCAATTTTAGTTGCACATCATGTTCATGTCAGTCATGTATTCACGAATCAGTTTAGTCATGTATTTCATGCATCATACATACATATTCTTTGTGTAAGCTCAGTCCATCAGTCCCTCAGCTTAACCAGTTTAATTCGGGGACAAATGATCCCAAGGGGGAGATATTGTAACACCCCATACTTCCATAGCATAATCTAAGTCCTAATACGTGAGTATTTGTATATGAAATTTTTGAAACACTCATTATTTTTTAATTTACAGACTTCCATCTCATAGGAAATTCAATTATCTTTCCAATGATATAAAATTTTCCCAAATCCGATAACTGGGTAAGAAGTTATGGCGATTTTAAGTTTCAGTCGCAAAACCCCATCATTGTAAACTTTAGTACATCGTGGAGCAGGCCAATCTTCCATTTGGAAAAATCTAGTGAGTGTCCGCAATCCTGGCGCATTGCACCATAGGTCAATTTGACATTTGTCAATTTCCAGTGTGACTTCGTGATCATAGCACATCGCGGAGCAGGCTAATTTCCCATTTGTCAATTTCCAGTTGGCCTCTGCGATCATGGTGCATCGCAGAGATGGCCAAATTGGCATCCACAGGATTGTCAAAATAGTGGTGCATCGCGGCGTTTGTCCATGTCCTTGTTGTCCCTATTCCTGTGGCTTGGCGTGATAGTGACGCGTCCCGCCAAGGCCAAAAATTTGGATTTTAGTTTACAACTTGTGTTTTTAAATTTGTTTAAGGGTATTTGGGTCTTTTCCCTAAGCCCTAAACTCACCCTAAACACCAAATTTAACCCCTAATTGACCTAAATACTCATTATTATTCACTTTCTCTCAAATTAAAAATCCCCTCTTTCAAGAACAAGAAATCCTAACTCTCAAGAATCAAGATCAAATATCAAGAACTCTCTATCAATCCATCCAAATTCATCATCCCAAGTATGTTAGATGTTAATCCATGGATTCCTTTCATCCATGGAGTCCAAGTAACTATTTTAATTACAAATCTATTATCTTTTGAAGATTTATGATATTAAACTGTGATTTAAAACTATGAATCTCCATGAACTTCCATGAATATTGATTTTATACCATACTTTAATGGAATTATCGTTGTTATCAAATTTCCCATGTTTTAATATTATCATTCTTAAAATTACATCATGATTTAGTGTTATAAATGTTTAAGTCATTCTATTATTTCAAGTTTTATACTATTTCCAAGAATTGACTAAACTATGAAGTACAAGTGTTTGATAAAATGCCTATAAGAGTGATTTATTTAATAAGAACCTTCATGTTTTGGCCTTCAAGCTTTAGTGTCTTTTCAGTATTGTTATTTTCAGTCCTGGGGGTACTGAATACCCAAAAACCATAGTTGTTTATTTTGTCTAGCCTCAGTACATTACAGAATAGTCTTCAGATTATATTATGAGCATTATCAGAATAGTCATATATCAGTTATTCAACTCAGAACAGTCTAGTATCTCAGTGTCTTTCAGTTGGGAGTAAGATTTAGCAATGAGCGAGTTTAGGGATGGAGGCTTCCCTTTCAGATAGGCAGAGTCATTAGTAGCAATCCCTATACTTCAGAACTACGTAGCCAGCTTAGGATATGAGTAGTCACATGTCATATTAGGCTTGACTTTCTCGCAGGGGTCACCCGTCAGTTCAGGCTTGACACCCTTAGTCCTTTGGACATTATATTAGTTTTATGGATCCACACAGCCATTGTTATTACCCGTGGCATGTTATTAATATCCTTTTAACTAGGGTTATAGTTTGGACCTCGATTACCTCAAATTAGGGAATGTCGGTTAGATGATACCTCCCACAGTCTCAGATATAGTCTCAGTTATAGTCCCAACCCAGTTATTCAGTCTTAGTATTGTTTTACCAAAGCATATAGATTTCAAATTTCTCAGTATATCACTTTATAGATTTTACTCAATTTATGTTATATGCTTGGTCATGCATCCATAGTACTTACAGATTTTCATGCATTTTCAGTATCTACAAAATCCATGGTACTTATTTAGTACTCCATGCTTTACATGTATGTGCAGTTAATTATTATTATTCCTAGTCATGAGACCACACATATCAGCCTACCTCATTTAGCATACCATTATATTTAAAATACCGATCGCATACCTTTTCTTTTGTGCTATGATGTCTCATATCATTGGTGCTAACACTCAGTTCATAGATCACACCTAGATTCTTAGATTATCAGCACTACAATAGCAATGGTGAGTCCTCATCATTCGAAGACAAATTATATTACTTCATGTCTTTATCTCAATAGTTAGTAGAGTTAGTTGGGGCCTATCCCATCAACTCATAGTATTTAGTTCAGAGGCTTTTCAGACACTACAGTTAGCTATTTAGACTATTTAGATTTCAATATTCATATTAGATTTATAATTCAATAGTTATTTCATTATTTAAACCTTATGGAATTTTGATTATCATGATTATATTATTCAGTGCTCACAGTAGGTACCAGCTCATGGGTTAGCTTGTGGTATCTCTAGACCGTAAGCACTGTGTAACGACTAGGGGGTAGTATCGGGTCGTTACAAACTTAGTATCAGAGCCTAAGGTTTTAAAGTGTCCTAGGAAGTCTGAAAGCCGCGTCGAGTAGAGACTTGTGCATGGGTGTGCAGCACACCACACTTATGGACGAGAGGCTTCAAGGCATTTTGGAAAAGTTTCCCTTCTTTCAAGTATTCATGTCATGAAATTGAGCATGAGTTTTAGTTAAACTCTCAGTCTAATCCATTTTCTCCTTTCGTTTATAGAACATGCCACCTAAGATGAACGAAAGAAGAACAGGAACTCAGCCAGCCTCTCAGCCCGTCCAGGTAGATCACCTGGACGAGTATGTTTCTCATGCAGAATTTAGAGTTGTGTTCACTACTCTTGCAAACTCCATAGTAGCATAGAATGAACGGCCAATCGTTGTTCTGGCCAACTCAGTGGCCAATACTACTGCAACCAAAATTCAGGATTTCACCCGGATTATTCCTCCTTCTTCAATGGGATCCAAGTCTAAAGAGGATCCACAAAAATTCTTAGATATAGTTCAAAAGATCACGGATGCTATGGGGGTGAAGTCTAGTTAGAGTGCTGAGTTGGCGTCATATCAATTTCAGGATGTTTCCCATACCTGGTTTAAGCAGTGGAAAGTTGATAGAGGTATTGATGCAGGGCCTATTGAATGGGAAAGTTTGCCACGACTTTCTTGGACAGGTTATTTCTATTACAGTTGAGAGAGTCCAAGGTGTTAGAATTTATTAATTTGATGCAAGGAAGAATGAGTGTGAGGGAGTATTCTCTCAAGTTCACTCAGTTAGCTAGATATGCTCCTCATGTGGTAGCTGACAGTAGGTCCATGATGAGTAAATTATTGTTCGGCATGTCTAATAGTATGGTCAAGAAGTGTAGGACTGCAATGCTGATTAGTGAGATGGATTTTTGTAGGCTGATGGTCCATGCTCAACAGATAGAGAAGTAAAATATTAAGGAGAGAGAGAGAAGGAGTAAATAAGAGAGCTAGGATAGGTAGTTTTAATTTCAATTAACCAAAGTCAGAAGGAGGTAACCATCCTCAGTTTAATTAGAGGTCTTCAGCCCTAGTACTTTCTTCAGTCAGTACCCTTGTACCCAAATTCAGAAACAATAATAAGGATAGGGTATCAGGCTTTAAGTACTAAGTTTGTATTAGTAGTTCTCGAACAAATCCTTTATGTCATAAGTGTGGTAGACACCATCAGGGTAAGAGTAGAGTAGGTAGTGATATATACTTTGGGTGTGGCAAGACATGCCATCAGATTTGGGAGTATCGGGTAGTTGCTAAAAAAGGTAGGGATGTGCGCCAACCGTACCAGTCCCATCAATCGGCAGTTCCATCTGAGTGCCCAACTCAGCAGGGTGCCATTTCTAGTGCTACCAGTGGGCAGCATCCGAACAGATTAAATGTTTTTCAGTCCCACAAAGATTAGGAAAATTCTCCTTACGTAGTTATTGGTACGTTGCAGGCCTTTCACTTACATGTTTATACTTTAATAGACCATGGAGCTTCTCTTTCTTTTGTAACTCCATATATAGCTGTCAATTTGGGAGTCAGTCCTAAAACTCTAGTAGAGCCCTTTTCAGTGTCTACCCTAGTAGGTTTTTCCATTGTAGCCAGACAGTTATACAGGAACTATGCGGTCATAATATCTCAAAAAGTTATCTCAGTTGATCACGTTGAGTTAGAGATGATGGATTTTGACATCATTCTCGGCATGGATTGGCTCTACTCATGTTATGCCTTGGTTGATTATAGAAATAGAATAGTTCATTTTTAGTTCCCAAATGAACCAGTCCTTCAATAGAGGGGTAGTACAACAACTCTTAGAGGTCAGTTAATTTTGTACCTTAGAGCGAGAAAGATGATAACGAAGGGTTTATTTACCATCTTATGTGAGTCAAAGACTCTAACTCAGATACTCTTGCTCTTGAGTCAGTCCTAATAGTAAATGAATTCTCAAATGTATTTCCTAAAGAACTTCCCGGATTTCTTCCCCAAAGGGAAATAGACTTCAAAATAGACCTTCTCCCAAATACTCAGCCTATATCTATTCAACCATACAGAATGGCTCCAGCTGAACTCAAAAAATTGAAAGAATAGTTGAAGGATCTCTTAGATAAGGGATTCATCAGGCCCAACATCACCCCGTGGGACGCACCTATTCTATTCATGCATAAGAAAGATGATTCTCTCAGAATATGCATAGACTACCGTCTATTGAACAAGGTCACAGTCAAGAATAAATATCCACTTCCTAGAATTCATGACTTGTTCGACCAACTTCAGGGTGCCAGTTACTTTTCCAAGATAGACCTCAGATCAGGCCATCATCAGCTTAGAGTCAGAGAATGTGATATTCCAAAAGTAGCTTTCCAAACTCGGTATGGTCATTTTAAATTTCTAGTCGTGTCTTTTTTTCTTACAAATGTCCCAGCAGCCTTCATAGACTTGATGAACCGAGGTTTCAAGAAGTACTTGGACATGTTTGTCATAGTTTTCATTGAGGACATTCTTTTCTATTCTCGCAGTGAAAGCGATCATGCAGACCATCTTAGCATAGTGCTTTAGACTCTTAGAGCTCACCAGTTGTTCGCTAAATTTAGTATGAGTGAATTCTGGCTAAGATCAATAGCATTTCTTGGTCATATTATTTTCGATGATGGCATTAGAGTTGATCCTCAAAGTACTAAAGTGGTGAGAAAATGGCCTAGAACCATCTCTCCATCAGATATTCAGAGTTTCTGAGGTTTAGCTGGCTACTACCATTGGTTTGTTGAAGGTTTTTCTTCTATTGCATCCTGTATATCCATATTGACTCAGAAGAAAGATTAGTTTCAGTGGCAAGATTCATGCAATAAGAATTTTCAGGAGTTGAAAACTCGACTCACCTTAGCCTCAGTTCTTACTTTACCAAACGGTTTAGATGGTTTTGCGGTGTACTGTGATGCATCCAGAGTAGGTTTGGGTTGTGTCCTTATGAATATAAGTAAGGTCATAGCCTACGCCTCCAGATAGCTTAAGCCTCATGAGAAGAATTATCCGACTCATGATCTTGAGCTAGCAGTAGAAGAATTATCCGACTCATGATCTTGAGCTAGCAGCAATAGTATTCACCTTAAAGATTTGGAGGCATTACTTATATGGGGTGCATGTAAATGTGTTCACAGATCACAAAATCCTTAAGTATGTATTCTCTCAGATAGATTTGAATTTACGTCAGAGAAGATGGTTAGAGTTATTGAAAGATTATGATGTGAGTGTTTTGTATCATTAGGGTAAGGCTAATGTAGTGGTTGATGCTCTCAGTAGAATGACTATGGGTAGTGTAGCTCATCTTGAGGATGGTAAGAAGAAGTTAGCTCAAGAAGTCAATCAGCTTGCCCGACTAGGTGTTCGTTTACTCGATTCAGCACAAGGTAAAGTATGTGTGCAGAGAAGCTCAGAGTCATCTCTAGTTTTTGAGGTAAAGGAAAAGCAGGATAAAGATCCCAATCTAGTTAAGTTTAAAGAATCAATCACAAATCAGAAAATGGAGGTTTTCTCTCAAGGAGGAGATGGTGTTTTGCATTTTTAAGGTAGATTTTGTGTGCCTGGTGTAGATGATTTGAGGCAATGAATTATTGCAGAAGTGCATGGTGCACATTACTCTATTCATCCAGGGGACGCTAAGATGTACCACAATTTGTGGGTGATCTATTGGTGGAGTGGGATGAAGAGAGATATTGCAGAGTTTGTAGCAAAGTGCTATACATGCCAGCAAGTTAAGATTGAGCACCAGAAGCCTAGTGGGTCCATGTAGGAAATCAGTATTCCCATATAGAAATGGGAGGAAGTGAACATAAACTTTGTGACAGGTTTGCCTCGTACCCGTCATCAGCATGACTCTATTTGGGTTATCATAGACAGGATGACCAAATCAGCTCATTTCTTGCCAGTCCATAACTTTTACTTAACCAAGGACTATGACAATCTCTATCTCAGGGAGTTGGTTAGGGTGCACAGTGTTCCTTTATTTATAATCTCTGATAGAGGTACCCAGTTTACCCCTCACTTTTGGAAGGCATTCAAAAATGGTCTTGGTATCCAAGTCCACCTTAGTACAACTTTTCACCCTCAAAAAGACGGTCAAGCAGAATGGACCATTCATACTCTTGAGGATATACTTAGAGCATGCGTTGTTAATTTTAAGGGTAGTTAGGATGACCATTTTCCTTTGATTGAATTCACATACAATAACAACTACCATTCCAGTATCTGTATGGTTCCATTTGAGTCTCTCTATGGTAGGAGATGTAGATCTCCAATTGGTTGGTTTGAAGTAGATGAGACTGCAGTAGTAGGGCTTGGCTTGTTGTTTGATGCGTTAGAAAAGGTTTAGTTGATCAGAGATCACACCTAGATTCTCAAATTATCAGTTTAGTTGATCCACACAACCATTGTTAGTACCCGTGGTACGGTATTAATACCCTTCCAACTAGGGTTACAAGTTGGACCCCGATTAGCTCAAATTAGGAAATGTCAGTTAGATGATGCCTCCCACAGTCTCAGATATAGTCTCAGTTACAGCCCCAACCCAGTTATTCAGTCTTAGTATTCTTTGACCAAAGCATACATATTTTAGTTATCTCAGTATATTACATTACAGATTTTAGTTTGTCCATGTTATATACTTGGTCATGCATCCACAGTATTTAAAGATTTTCACGCATTTTCAGTATCTACAGATTCCATGCTCTTTATTTAGTACTCCTTGCTTTACATGTAGATCCAGTTAATTAATATTATTCTTATTCATGAGACCATGCATATCAACCTACCTCATTTAGCACACCAGTGCATTCAAAGTACTGATCTGATACCTTAACTTTTGCAGTATGATTCCTCATATCATTAGTGCTGACGCTCAGTTCCCAGATCGCACCTAGATTCTCAGATTATCTACAGTATAGTAGCAGTGGTGATTCCTCATCATCCGAAGACATATTATATTTTTTCATATCTTTATCTTAGTAGTTAGTAGAGTTAGTTAGGGCCTATCCCATCAACTCACAGTATTCAGTTTAGAGGCTTTTCCGACACTATAAATAGTTATTTAGACTATTCAGATTTTAGTATTCTTATTAGATTCATAATTCAATAGTTAGTTCATTATTAAAACCTTATGGAATTTCAATTATCCTTCTACATTCATGATTATGTTATCCAATGCTCACAGCAAGTACCAGCTCATGGGTTAGCTTGTGGTCTCTTGGGATCGTAAGCATTGTGTAATGACTAGGGGCAGTCTCGGGTCGCTATAAACTTGGTATCAGAGCCTAAGGTTTTAGAGTGTACTAGGAAGTCTGAAAGACACATCGAGTAGAGTCTTGTTCATGCGTGTGTAGCGCACCACACTTATGGACGAGAGGCAACAAGGCGTTTAGGAAAAGTTTCCCTTCTTTCAAGTATTCATGTCGTGCAATTGAGAATGAGCTCAATTTAAACTCTCAGTCTAATTTGTTTCCTCCTTCTATTTATAGAACATGCCTCCCAAGAAGAACGAAAGAACTACAGAAACTCATCTAGCCCCTCAGTCCATCCAGGAAGATCCTTTGGACGAGCAAGTGTCTCACACAAAAATTCAGAGCTATAATCACTACTCTTGTAAACTCTGTAGCAGCACATAATTAACAGTCAACCTCTGTTCCGAAAAACCCTGTGGCCAATACTGCTGCAACCAGAATTCTGGATTTCACCTATATGAATCCTCCTTATTTAATGGGATCCAAGTCTGAAGAGAATCCACAGGAATTTTTAGATATGGTTGTGAAGGTCAAGGATGCTATGGGAGTGATGTCTAGTCAAAGTACCAAGTTGGCTGCATATTGATTGCAGGAAGTAGCCCTTACCTGGTCTAAGAATTGGAAAGTTAAAAGAGGTATTGATGCAGGGACTATAGAATGGGAAGAGTTTGCCACGCTTTTTTTGGAAAGGTTCTTTTCATTAAAGTTGAGGAATGTCAAGGTGTTAGAATATATTAATTTAAGGAAAGGCAGCATGAGTGTGAGAGAGTATTCTCTCAAGTTCACACAGTTAGCTAGATATGCTCCTCATTTAGTAGCTGGCAGTAGTTCCAAGATGAGTAAGTTTGTGTCTGGCATGTCTGATAGTATGGTCATAGAGTGTAGGACTGCAATGTTGATTAGTGAGATGGATTTTTATAGTATGATGGTCCATTCTTAACAGATAGAGGAGTAAAATATTAAGGATAGGGAGAGAGGAAACAATAGAGCGAGAACGGGAAGTTTTAATTTCAATTATCCAAAGTCAGCAGGCGGTAACCATCCTCAGTTTCATTAGAGGTCTTCATCCCCAGTACCTTCTTCAGCCATTACCCCAGTACCCAAATTCAAAAACAATAATAGGGATAGGGCACCAAGCTTTAAGTCCCAGGTCATTTTTTGCAGTGCTCATACCAATTCTTTAAGTCAGAAGTGTGACAGACACCATCAGGGTTAGTGTAGAGCGGGTAGTGATTTATGCTTTCGGTGTGAAAAGCCTGGCCATCATATTTGGGAGTATTAGGTAGTTGCTTAGATAGGTAGGGATGCGCCCTAATAGGGCCAATCCCATCAGTCATCAGTTCCATCCGACCGCCCAACTCAGCAGGGTGTTGTTTCCAGTCCTACCAGTGGTCAGTGTCCGAACAGATTATATGCTCTTCAGTCCCACCATGATCACAAAATTTCTCTTCAGATAGTTATTGGTACTTTGCAGGTCTTTCACTTACATGTCTATGCTTTACTAGACCCTGTAGCCTCTCTTTCTTTTGTAACTCCATAAATAATAGCCAATTTTGGAGTCAGTCCCGAAAATCTAGTAGAGCCCTTTTCAGTGTCTACCCTAGTAGGTTTTTTCATTATAGCCAGGAAAGTATACAAGAACTTTCCAGTCATAATATCTCAAAAAGTTACCTCAGTTAATCTTGTGATGTTAGAGATGACTGATTTTTATGTCATTCTCGGCATAGATTGGCTCCGCTCAAGCTATGCCTCGGTTGATTGTAGAAACATAATAGTTCATTTTCAGTTCTAAAATGAACCAGTCCTTGAATGGAAGGGTAGTACTATATCTCTTAGGGGCCAGTTGATTTCGTACCTTAGAGTGAGAAAGATGAAATCAAAGGGTGTATTTACCATCTTGTGTGAGTCAAAGACCTTAACTCAAAAACTCCTACTCTTGGGTCAGTCCCAGTAGTAAATGAATTCTTAGATGTATTTCTTAATAATCTTCTCAGAGTTTTTCACAAAATCAAAATCGACTTCGGAATAGACCTTCTCCCAAATACTCTGCCTATATCTATTCCACCATACGGAATGGCTCCAGCTGAACTCAAAGAATTAAAAGAACAATTGAAGGATTTCTTAGATAAGGGAATCATCAAACCCAACATCTCCCCGTAGGACACACATGTTCTATTCGTGCATAAGAAAGACGGTTCTCTCAGAATGTGTATAGATTACAGTCAGTTGAACAAGGTCACAATCAAGAATAAATATCCACTTCCTAGAATCGATGACTTATTCGACCAACTTTAGGGTGCCAGTTACTTTTCCAAGAAAGACCTCAGATCAGGCTATCATCATATTAGAGTTAGATAGTTTTGTGGTGTACTGTGATGCATCCAGAGTAGGTTTGGTTTGTGTCCTCATACAGAGAGGTAAGGTCATAGCTTGCACCTCCAGACATCTTAAGACTCATGAGAAGAATTTTTTGACTCATGATCTTGAGCTGGAAGTAGTGGTATTTGCCTTATAGATTTGGAGGCATTACTTGTATGGGGTGTATGTTGATGTGTTCATAGATCTCCAAAGACTTCAGTATGTGTTCTCTTAGAAAGATTTGAATTTGCATCAGAGAAGAGGGTTAGAGTTATTGAAGAATTATGACATGAGTGTTTTGTATCATCCGGGTAAGGCCAATATAGTGGTTGATGCTCTTAGTAGAATGTCTATGGGTAGTGTAGCTCATGTTGATGATGGTAAGAAAAAGTTAGCTCAGGAAGTCCATCAACTTTTCTGACTAGGTATTTATTTACTTTGTTCAGTATAAGGTATGGGTAAAGAGTAGCTCAGAGTCATCTCGAGTTTCTGAGGTGAAGGAAAAGTAGGATAGAGATCCCAGTCTAGTTAAGTTGAAAGAATTACTTAAATATTAGAAAGTTGAGGTTTTATCCCAAGGGGGAGATGGTGTTTTGCATTGTCAGGGTAGATTATGTGTGCCTGGTGTGGATGATTTGAGGCAAAGAATTCTTGTAGAAGCACATGGTGCGCATTACTCTATTCATCCAGGGGCCACTTAGATGTATCATAATTTGCAGGAGATCTATTGGTGGAGTAGGATGAAAAGAGATATTGCAGAGTTTGTACCTAAGTGCTCTAGATGCCAGCAAGTTAAGATTGAGCACCAGAAGCCTAGTAGGTCAATGTAGTAGTTCAGTATTCCTATATGGAAATGGGAGAAAGTGAACATGGACTTTGTGACAAGTTTGCCTCATACCAATTATCATCATGACTCTATTTGGGTTATCACAGATAGGATGACCAAATCAGCTTATTTTTTGCTAGTCCATACCTCTTACTCAGCCGAGGACTACGCCAATCTCTATATCCGAGAGTTGGTTAGGTTGCATGGTGTTCCCTTATCCATCATCTCTGATAGAAGTACCCAGTTTACCTCTCACTTCTGGAAGGCATTCTATAAGGTTCATGGTACCCAAGTCCACCTCAGTACAACTTTTTACCCTCAAACAGATGGTCAAGAAGAACAGACCATTGAGACTCTTGAGGATATGATGAGAGCATGCATTGTTGATTTCAAGGGTCATTGGGGTGACCATTTCACTTTGATTGAATTAACATACAATAATAGCTATTATTCTAGTATCCATATGGCTCCATTTTAGGTTCTCTATGGTAGGAGATGTAGATCTCCAATTAGTTGGTTTGAAGTAGGTAAGGCTGCAGTAGTAGGGCCTGACTTAGTATTTGATATGTTAGAAAAGTTTGAGTTGATTAGAAAAAGGCTTAGGGCTGCCTTGAGCCGACAAAAAACGTATTCTAATATAAAGATAAAGGATCTCGAATTTGAGGATGGTGATCTTGTGTTCTTGAAAATATCTCCCATGTAGGGAGTGAGGATATTCGTCAAGAAAGGGAAACTCAGTCCCCGATATGTCGGTCCCTTCAGAATCCTCATTTATTTTGGAAAGGCAGCATATGGTCTAGAGTTGCCTTCAGATTTAACCTTAGTACACACAGTGTTCCATGTCTCATTGTTGAAAAAGTGTATTAGTGATCCAGCTATAGTTTTTCCCTTAGAAAGTGTAGATATTCAGAATAGTCTTTCCTTTGAGGAAGTTCTAGTCGAAATTCTTGATCATCAAGTTTGTAGACTAAGGAACAAAGAAGTTTCACAAGTCAAAGTTCTTTGGCGGAATCAGTTCATTGAGGGATCCACTTGGGAAACTAAGGTAGATATATGGACCAAGTAACCTTATCTCTTCTCCGCGAATACAAATTTAGTATAAGGTTCCAAATTTTCTTAAGATATTTCTCTATTATGCTCAGTTTTAGTTGCACATCATGTTCATGTCAGCCGTACATTCATGAAGAAGTTCAGTCATGCATTTCATGCATCATACATGCATATTTAGTGTGTAAGCTTAGTCCATCAGTTCCCTCAGTTTAACCAGTTTAATTCGGGAAAGAATGATCCCAAGGGGGAGATATTTTAACCCCCCATACTTCCCTAGCATAATATAAGTCCCAATACATGAGTATTTATAAATGAAATTTTTGAAACACTCATTATTTTTTAGTTTAGAGCCTGCCATTGCATAGGAAATTCAATTAGTTTTCCAACAATACAAAATTTTCCCAAATCCGTTAACCGGGTAAAAAGTTATGGCGATTTTAAGTTTCAATCGCAAAACCCTGTTATTTTAACCTTTAGTGTGTCGCGGAGCAGGCCAATCTCCCATTTGTCAAAATCTAGTGAGGGTCCGAGATCATGGCGCCTGTCCTATTAACTCACAGTATTAAGTTTAGAGGCTTTTCAGACATTACAGTTAGCTATTCAGACTATTTAGATTTTAGTATTCTTATCAGATTCATAATTCTATAGTTATTTCATTATTAAAACCTTATTGCATTTCAGTTATCCTTCCTCATTCATTATTATATTATTCAGTGCTCACAGCAGGTACCAGCTCATGGGTTAGCGTGTGGTCTCTTGGAACCGTAAGCAACATGTAATGACTAGGGGTAATCTCAGGTCGTTACAAACTTAGTATCAGACACTAAGATTTTAAAATGTCCTAGGAAGTCTAAAAGCCACGTCGTGTAGAGTCTTGTGCATGGGTGTGTAGCACGCCACACTTATGGACGATAGGCTACAAGGCATTTAGGATAATTTTCCCTTTCAAGTATTCATGTCGTACGATTGAGCTTGTCTCAAGTTAAACTCTCAGTCTAATATGTTTTCTCCTTCTATTTATAGAACATGCCTCCTAAGAAGGACGGAAGAAGAACAAAAATTCAGCTAGCCCCTCATCCCGTCCAGGTAGATCCTCTGGACGAGCAAGTCTCTCACTCATAATTAAGAGCTGCGTTCACTACTCTACTGAACTCCGTAGCAACACAAAATGAATGGTCAGCCAATACTTCTGCAACTAAAATTTGGGATTTCACCCAGATAAATTCTCCTTCTTTCATGGGATCCAAGTCTGAAGAGGATCCACAGGAATTCTTAGATATGGTTCAGAAGGTCACAGATGCTATATGGGTGACATCTAGTCAGAGTGACAAGTTGGATATATATTAACTGCAGGATATATCCCATACTTGGTTTAAGCAGTGGAAAGTTGATAGAGGTATTAATGCAGGGCTTCTAGAACAAGAAGAATTTATCACATCTTTCTTGGACAGGTTCTTTCCATTAGAGTTGAGGGAGGCAAAGGTGTTAGAATTTATTAACATGAGGCAAGGCGACATTAGTGTGAGGGAGTATTCTCTTAAGTTCACTCAGTTAGCTTGATATACTCATCATGTGGAAGCTGACAGTAGGTCCAAGATGAGTAAGTTTGTGTTTGGCTTGTTCGATAGTGTAGTCAAGAAGTATAGGACTGCAATGCTAATTAGTGTGATGGATTTGTCTAAGATGATGGTCCGTTCTCAATATATAGAGGATAAAAATATTAAGAAGAGGGAGAAAGGAAACAAGTGAGCTAGGATGGGTAGTTTTAATTTCAATCAACCAATGTCAGCAGGTGGTAACCACCTAAAGTTACATCAGAGGTCTTCATCCCCAGTACATTCTTCAGGCAGTGCCCCAGTACCCGAATTCAAAAATGACAATAGGGATAGGGCACCAAGATCTAAGTCCCAGGTTAGTGTTAGCAGTGCTCGTACCAATCCTTTATGTCAAAAGTGTGGCAGACACCATTAGGGTTAGTGTAGAGCGGGTAGTGATATGTGCTTCTGGTGTGGCAACCAAGGCCATTAAATTCGACAGTGTCGAGTAGTTTCTCAGATAGGTAGGGATGCACACTAAAAGTGCCAGTCCCATCAGTCGTTAATTTCATCCGACCGCCCAACTCAGCAGGGTACCGCTTCTAGTGCTACCAGTGGTCAGCGTCCGAATAGATTATATGCTCTTCAATGCCGCCATTATCAGGAAAGTTCTCCTGACGTAGTTACTGGTACGTTGTAGGTCTTTCACTTATATGTTTATGATTTACTAGCCATGGAGCTTCTCATTCATATGAAACTCCATATATAGCTGCCAATTTCGAAGTCAGTCCCGAAACTCTAGTAGAGCCCTTTTCAGCGTCTACCCCAGTAGGTGTTTCCATTGTAGCCAGGCAGGTATACAAGAACAGTTCAGTCATAATATCTCAAAAAGTTACCTCAGTTGATCTTGTGGAGTTAGAGATGGCAGATTTTAACGTCATTCTTGGCATGGATTGGCACCACTTATGCTATGCCTTGGTTGATTGTAGAAATAGAATAGTTCATTTTCAGTTCCCAAATAAACCAGTCCTTGAAAGGAGGGGTAGTACTACAACTCTTAGGGTTCAGTTGATTTCTAACCTTAGAGTGAGAAAGATGAATTTAAAGGGGTGTATTTACCATCTTGTATAAGTCAAAGACTCTAACTCAGAAACTCCTACTCTTGAGTCAGTCCCAGTAGTAAATGAATTCTCAGATGTATTTCCTGAAGATCTTCCGGGAGTTCCTCCCAAAAGGGAAAATGACTTCACAATAGACCTTCTCCCAGATACTTAGCCTATATAAATTCCGCCATACATAATGGCTCCATCTGAACTCAAAGAATTGAAAGAACAGTTGAAAGATCTCTTAGATAAGGGATTCATAAGACTCAGCATCTCCCAGAGGGGCACACCTATTCTATTCGTGAATAAGAAAGACGGTTCTCTTAGAATATGCATAGACTACCGTTAGTTGAACAAGGTCACAGTCAAGAATAAATATCCACTTCCTAGAATCAGTTAATTATTCGACCAACTTCTGGGTGCCAATTACTTTTCCAAGATAAACCTCAGATTAGGCTATTACCAGCTTAGAGTCAGAGAATGTGATATTCCAAATACAGCTTTGCAAACTCGGTGTGGTCACTTCGAATTTCTAGTCATGTCCTTTGGTCTTACAAATGCCCCAACAATATTCATGGTCTTGATGAACAAAGTGTTCAAGCAGTACTTGGACATATTTTTCATAGTCTTCATTGATGGCATTTTTGTCTATTCTCAATGTGAAAGTGATCATGCAGACCATCTCAGCATAGTGCTTCAGACTCTTAGAGCTCACAAGTTGTTTGATAAATTTAGTAAGTGTTAATTCTGGCTAAGATCAATAGATTTCCTTGGTCATATTATTTCCAGTGATGGCATTAGAGTTGATACTTGAAAGACTAAAGTGGTGAGAATCTGGCCTAGAACTATCTCTCCATAAGATATTCAAAGTTTATTGGGTTTAGCTGGCTAATAACATAATTTGTTGAAGGGTTTTCTTCAATTGCATCCCTCATGTCCAGATTGACTTAGAAAAAAGTTAAATTTCAATGGTTAGATTCATGCGAGAAGAGTTTTTAGGAGTTGAAGACTTGACTAACCTCAGACCCAGTTCTACTCTACCAGATGGTTTAGATGGTTTTGTGGTGTACTATGATGCATCCAGAGTAGGTTTGTCTTGTGTCCTCATATAGAGAGGTAACGTCATAGCCTATACCTCCAGACATCTTAAGCCTCATGAGAAGAATTATCTAACTTATGATCTAGATCTAGCAGCTATGTTATTTTCCTTAAATATTTGGAGACATTACTTGTATAGGTGCATGTTGATGTGTTCACAGATCTCAAAATCCTTCAATATATGTTCTCTCAAAAAGATTAGAATTTGCGTCAGAGAAGACGATTAAAGTTATTGAACGATTATGACATGAGTGTTCTGTATCATCTGGGTAAGGCCAATGTAGTGGCTGATGCTCTCAGTAGAATGTCTATGGGTAGTGTAGCTCATGTTGAGGATGGTAAGAAAATGTTAGATCAGGAAGTCCATTAACTTTCCCGACTAGGCATTCGTTTACTCGATTCAGTAAAAGGTAGTGTATGGGTGCATAGTATCTCAGAGTCATCTTGAGTTTTTGAGGTGAAGGAAAAAGTAGGATAGAGATCCCAGTCTAGTTAAGTTGAAAGAAACAGTCAGAGATCAGAAAGTAGAGGTTTTCTCCTAAGAGGGAGATGGTGTTTTGCATTGTCAGGGTAGATTGTGTGTGCCTAGTGTAGATAATTTGAGGCAACGAATTCTGGCAAAAGCTCATGGTGCACGATACTCTATTTATCCAGGGTGACTAAGATATACCGTGATTTGTGGGAGATCTATTGGTGGACTGGGATTAAGAAAGATATTGTGGAGTTTGTAGCTAAGTGCTCTAGATACCAGCAAGTTAAGATTGAGAATCATAAGCCTAGTGGGTCAATGCAGGAGTTCAGTATTCCCATGTGAAAATGAAAGTAAGTGAACATGGACTTTGTGATAGGTTTTCCTCATACCCATTATCAGCATGACTCTATTTAGGTTATCGAAGACAGGATGACCAAATCAGCTCATTTCTTGCCAGTCCATACCTTTGACTCAGCCAAGGACTATGCCAATCTCAATCTCAAAGAGTTGGTTAGGTTGCACGATGTTCTTTTATCTATCATATCTTATAGAGGTACCCACTTTACATATCACTTTTGGAAGGCATTCCAAAATGTTCTTGGTACCCTAGTCCACTTCAGTATAACTTTTCATCCTCAAACAGACAGTCAAGTAGAACGAACCATTCAGACTCTTAAGGATATGTTAAGAGCATGCGTTGTTGATTTCAAGGGTAGTTGTGATGACCATTTTCCTTTGATTGAATTCGCATACAATAGCAGCTATAATTCCAGTATCCGTATGGCTCCATTTGAGGCCCTCTATGGTAGGAGATATAGATCTCCAATTGGTTGGTTTGAAGTAGGTGAGGCTACAGTAGTAGGGTTTGACTTGGTGTTTTATGCGTTAGTAAAGGTTCAGTTGATCAGAGAAAGGCTTAAGTTTATAGACTAAGGAACAAATAAGTTCGACTAGTCAAATTTATTTCGTAGAATCAGTCCGTTAAGGGAGTCACTTGGGAAGCAGAGGCAGATATATGGACCAAGTACCCTCATCTCTTCTCCGTGAATCCATAATTTAGTATAAGGTACCAAATCTTCTTAAGATATTTCTCTATCATGATCAGTTTCAGTTGCACATCATGTTCATGTAAGTCATGCATTCATGAATAAGTTTAGTCATGCATTCCATGAATTAGACATACATATTCTGTGTGTAAGATCAGTCCATCAGTTCCCTTAACTTAACTAATTTAATTCGAGGACAAATGATCTCAAAGGGGGGATATTGAACACCCCGTATGTCCCTAGCCTAATCTAAGACCCAATACATGAGTATTTTTTTATGAAATTTTTAACACAATCATTATATTTCTTTTTAGAGCCTGCCATTGCATAGGAAATTCGATTAGATTTCCAACGATATAAAATTTTCCTTAATCCGATAACCGAGTAAGAAGTTGCGATGATTTTAAGTTTCAGTTGCAAAACCCATCATTTTTACCTTTAGCACATCACGAAGAAGGCCAATCTCCCATTTGGACAAATCCAGTGAGGGTTCGTGATCCTGGCACATCACTCCAAAAGTCAATTTTAAATTTGTCAATTTCCAGTATGACTCCGTGATAATGGCGCGTTGTAGAGCAGGCCAATTTCCCGTGTGTCAATTTCCAGTGGGCCTCCGCGATCATGGTGAGTTGCAGAGATGGCCAAACAGGCATCCACAAGATTACCGCGATGGTGGCACATCGCGGTGTTTGTCCAGGTCCCAGTTGTCCCTTATCGAGTGTCTTGGCGCGATAGTGGCGCGTTGCACCAAGGCCAAAAATTAAGATTTCAGTTTCCAGCTTGTTTTTTAAATTCATTTAAGGGTATTTGGGTCTTTTTCCTATGCCCTAAACTCTCCCTAAACAAGAAATTTAACCCCTAATTTACCTAAAAACTCATCATTATTAACTTTCTGTCAAATTAAAAATCCCCTCTTTCAAAAACAAGAAACACTAGCTCTCCAAAATCAAGGTCTAATCTCAAGAACTCTTCATCAATACTTCTAAATTCATCATCCCAAGTATGTTAGATGTTCATCCATGTATTCCTTTCATCCATGGAGTCCAAGTATCCATTTTAATTATAAATCTATTATCTTTTCAAGATTTATGATATTAAAATATGATTTAAAACTATGAATCTCCATGAACTTCCATGAATATTGATTTTATACCATACTTTAATGGAATTATCGTTGTTATCAAATCCCCTATGTTTTAATATTGTCATTCGTTGAATTAGATCATGATTTTGTGCTCTAAATGTTGAAGTCATGCTATTATTTCAAGTTTTATACTATTTCCATGAATTGACTAAACTATAAAGTACAAGTGTTTGATAAAATGCCTACAAGAGTGATTTATTTAATAAGAGCCTTCATGTTTTGGGCTTCAAGCTTTAGTGTCTTTTCAGTATTGTTGTTTCGAGTCCTGGGGGTATTGACTACCAAAAAACCATAGTTGTTTATTTAGTATAGCCTCAGTACATTATAGAATATTCTTCAGATTAGATTATGAGCATTATCAGAATAGCCAGATATCAGTTATTCAACTTAGAATAGTCTAGTATCACAGTGTCTTTCAATTGGGAGTAGAATTTAGCACCGAGCGAGTGTAGGGATGGTGGATTCCCCATCAAATAGGCAGAGTCGTTAGTAGTAGTTCCTATACTCTATAACTACATAGTCAGCGTAGGATATGTGTAGTCATCCGTCAGATTAGGCTTGACTATTTTGCAGGGGTCACCTGTCAATTCAGGCTTAACACCCTTATTCCTTTGGACATTATATCAGTTTAGTAGATCCATACAACCATTGTTAAAACCCATGGCATGGTATTAACACCCTTCCAACTAGGGTTACAGGTTGGACCCCGATTAGCTCAAATTGGGGAATGTCAGTTATATGATACCTCTCACGATCTCAAATATTATCTCAGTTACAGTCCCAGCCCAGTTATTCAGTCTTAGTGTTGTTTGACCAAAGTATACTGATTTTAGTTATCTTATTATATCAGTTTATAGATTTTACTCAGTTGATTTTATATGCTTGGTCATGCATCCATAGTATATATAGATTTTCATGCATTGTTAGTATCTACAGATTCCATGCACTTTAATCAGTACTCCATGCTTTACATGTATGTCCAGTTAATTATTATTATTCCTAATCATAAGACCACGTATATCATCCTACCTTATTTAGCATACCAGTACATTCAAAGTACTGATCTCATACCTTTTATTTTGCGCTATGATGTCTCATATCATAGGTACTAACGCTCAGTTCCTGGATCGCACCTAGATTCTCAGATTATCTACAGTACAGTAGCAGTGGTGAGTCCTTATCATCCGAGGATAGATTATATTACTTTATGTCTTTATCTCAGTAGTTAGTAGAGTTAGTTGAGGCCTATCCCATCAACTCATAGTATTCAGTTTAGAGGCTTTTTAGACACTATAGTTAGCTATTCAAACTATTTAGATTTCAGTAATCTTATCAGATTTATATTTCAATAGTTATTTAATTATTAAAACCTTATGTCATTTCAGATATCCTTCCGCATTCATGATTATATTATTCAGTGATCACAGCAGGTACCATCTTATGGATTAGCTTGTGGTCTCTCGGGACCGTAAACACCGTGTAATGACTAGGGGGTAGTCTTGGGTCATTACAATCAACGTCCAGGAAGTTTGACTCAGAGGTTACCAATTTTTGTGTGGAAATGGGAAAGGGTTACCATGGACTTCATTAGTGGTTTTCCTTGTACTTCCCATGGTCAGGATGGTATTTAGGTTATTGCGTATCATTTTACCAAGTTGGCATATTTCCTTCCTATTTAGATAACCTTCAGTGCTGAGAAATTAGCCCAGATTTATGTTTGAGAGATAGTTAGTTTGCATGGGGCCCCTATGTTTTAGAGAGTATTTTAGGAGGAGTTGGGTACTCAAGTGGACTTGAGTACAACCTTTCATCCGCAAATGGATGGTAAGTCTAAGCGAACTATTTAGGTGCTTGAGGATATGCTATGAGCTTATGCTATGGATTTTAGAGGACTGTGGGATCAACACTTAGCATTGGTAGAGTTCACCTACAACAACAGTTACCATTCGATTATTGAGATGGCACCTTATGAGGCTTTTTACGATAAGAGATATCGTTCCTCTATAGGATGGTTTGAGACTTCCAAGGTTATACTCTGTGGTATAGATTTGCTTCAGGACTTATTGGATAGGATTTGGTGATTCGAGATAAGCTGAGAGCAACCCTGAGTAGGCAGAAAGCCTACACCGACCGTAGACTCCATGCCTTGAGATTCACAGTTAGTGATCGTGTGTTTCTTTGTGTTTTCCCTATGAGAAGTGTGATGAGATTTGAGAAGAAGGGTAAGATTAGCCCTCGCTATATTGGTCCTTTTAAGATCCTCCGTGTAATTGGCGAGATAGCCTATAATTTAGCTTTACCTTAAGACATTGCCACTGTTCATCTGGTTTTTCATGTTTTTTTATTGCAGAAGTATATTCCAGATCCTTCTTATGTGCTTAGATGGGACTAGCTTCAGTTGGAAGACCAGTTCACCTATGTGGAGGAGCCCATGCTTATTTTGGCTATTGATGTGAGGCGACTACGCTCTTGAGAGATTCTGATAATCAAGGTTTAGTGGAGGCATCGCTCAATAACGGAGGCTACTTGGGAGATCGAGAGTAAGATATGGGCCCAGTATCCTCATTTGTTTGAGACTTTAGGTATCTTCTTCATCTTTAACTTTTGGGGATTAAAGTTCCTTAGTAGTGGATGTTGTAATGACCCTTCAGGTCATTGTCTTCATTCTTGTTTATTTATGCTGATAGAGCTTTTCCATTACTTCCCCAAGTCGTTAGTGACTTGCTGGAACCGATAGGTTGATTACCTGGTGGTTTATTTGGTTCTTATAACCACTTTCCCAATTTGAAGTCTTCATTTCTTCTAATTGACCACCAGTAAAAACTTTAGTAGAACAACTTTAAATACAAAATTTGACTTCGCCAATACATTTGGAATGTCAAAATCTATGTGGTTTCATGTCACATTTGATCTAAGCGAACTCCAAATAAATCTTGAGGCATTGGATGAAGCTTGGTACCAAGTTCTAAGCTTCAGTTATTCCTAACATAGGGATAGATACCACAACCATGATGTGATGGGTGCGAATGTAGTGCTACGACCGCGAGAGCCGAGACTGGGTAAGCCTATTTAAAGGATGTCTTGCCTAAAATTCTGGCCATTTTTTGCCTCCCTCTTGAGATCTAAACCCTAATAGAGTGTAAAATCTTCAAACGGAGTCTTATGGGTTGATTAGGAGCTTGAATAACTTGTGTAATTGAATCTTTCTAGAAATCTAAGGTAAGATTCCTTCAAATTTGGTATTAGCTTCTTGATTTCTAAACCCAAAATCCCTAAGTATTTGAGGCTTAATTGTAGCCATAAATATGATTGATTTACTCAAATTTCTTGAGGGTTATAGCTCCCGAATGATAGTTGAGCAATGGGTTGGTCTCAGAAACTCATTTTCAAAAAGTGGGACCCACTTGAGGGTTTGGTGTCATTTTGGAATCATGGAATAATGGATCCATAATGGGTGTTGTTGTTCTTGTAATGATGCTTAGATTGTGTTATGATTGCTTGGCTCATCGAAGAAGAAGCTTCAAGAAAAGGAAAGGGAAAGCCTTTTGGTTTGTGAGCTATTTGGAATCGAGGTAGGTTAGGCTTACTTGTAGTTAGATTGAGCTTAATTGTAGTATATTTAAGATATCTTGAGAGATTAGGTGGGGTCTTAGGTGATAAATGGGCGAATGATGATACTTGGGATTAGTTGATACTTGTAGGCTATTATACATGTAAAATGTGATGCTTGACTATATCTTAGAACCTTGGATAGTTCTACTTGTAGTCTCATGAACAGTATGAGAATACTTTAGTTGCTCTAATAGAGGAGAATGATGTTGGTGACTAATCTTAAGAGTATATTGACCTAGATAGGACTAGTTATGAATTGGCCTTAGTGTTTGGGGTGACTTAGAAATGATACTTGTAGAAGATTTTCCCTTATAGGCCTAGTAAGAATTATTAAGCCCTTATGATGTGATTTAGATAACCTAGCCTAATTCTGGGTAGAAGTTAGTGTTGTAGAAGTGAACTTTTGCATTATTCGGATTTAGGAGTGGGACTTGACCCACCTTAAGCTTGAACTATGTAATTTCTTATTGACCTAGATACTTGAGGAACGTCTAAGTTATGTTATTGAGGTTGTAATGTTAAACTTGATTGTCGGATATGTATGTAGTCAATGGTTGAATAATGTGTATACTTGATTGATTATGTTGTTGTTGTGATATGGATATCCTTGGAAAGTCTTGCAAATTAAACCTATGGTTATGCTATCGCATGGATTATTAATGTGTTCACCAAGTGAACCTCTAATTATGTTACCACTCTTGCTATGACCCAGTCGGAATAATTAAGCTAATGTTTATGTGAAGGATTTTTCTTAGGAGTTAGAATTGTAAAAAGTTGGAGTAAAAGAGGCATCTAGAGAGCATGTATTTGACTTATAATTAACTTTCTAATCAACATATTAACTTGGAAAAGTTGTGAATGTGTATATTATTTAGATACTCATGCTCATGCATCTACCTATATTATGTAGTGATGATTAATAGTAAATTATGATGTTATGTGTTACCTTTCATCACTTATACTTTATCATTGTGGGTTGTATACGCTTATTGAATTGTCTACATATATATGTGTATAATAATGTTATGATGATGCTCGCTGAATTCGGAGGATATAATAATATTATGATGATGCCCAATGAATTCGTAAGATAACATGATGCTATGATGATGTCCGGTGAATCCATAGGATATAACGATGTTATGATGATGCCTGGTGAATTCGGAGGATATAATAATATTATGATGATGCTCGGTGAATCCAAAAGAGGAAGATGTTTTGATAATGTTATGTGTGGTGAGTATATATGAATACATGGTTGGATGTGGGGTGATGTTGTGTGTGGCTAAACCCATTTGTGTACTTGGGACATGATTTATTCCTTGGTAAATTGTTACCTATTCCTTGTCTTTAATAACTAGATAAAAGGTGTGACCCTTATTAACTTTAATTAGTAACTAGAAAAAGATTATGCCGAGTATTGGGGTAAGGCTAATTGATATGTGTAATCTAGTGTAGACCAAGGGCTCACTTAGTAAATCTGTTTGACTTGGATAAATGGTTATGTATGGAATTTCGCCTGGTAAAGTGGATTATGTGATAACTAGTTGTCTCTAATAAATGACTATGACTTGTAGGTTGAAGCCTAGTGAACTAATTTGTGGACCATACATAGCTAAAATATGGAAACTAGTCCTTAAGCTTGTGATATACTCGATTACAATAGACCTAGTATTGCATGGTGAGTGGTTAAGTTGACATCTAGTATGTGATGCCGTGGTGGCATAATTGATGACTTATTTAATTAGGTGGCTAAATAGAAGATGGCTTTGTGATGGGTGAATAAATAATAGTGTTAGTAACTTGTAGCTAATTATTTTGTGACTAGTAAACTATTAGACTTGCAAACTAGTGGCTCATGGAAATGAGGGCTAGCTAGTATAGGCTAGACATGAAGTTTATTAATGAGTTAGTGATAAATAACTATATAACTATGTTATTGTGATACCGGCTTCGTTGTGTCAAATTGTGGTATTGATGAAGATTGTAGACCTTAGTAAGAGGGCATGGCGGGAATGTACAACCCGCGGCTTTGGTGAGTTACTTGTATAGTGGTTCCTAGATATGTTGATGAACTGATCTTTTGGTGTACTCTCCGGTGGTATGGGACACCGTGATGAATTCTTTGTTTGTTTTCCTTGAGTTTACTTCCCGGTGGTATAGGATGTCATGGCAACTTCTTTTTCTTTATACTCTAATGATGGTAGTTGTGTTGATTATGGTAATTACATGATTGTTATTTTATATATGTGGATTTATGTTTCCAAAATGATTAATTATGTTGTATGAAAGTTATGGTATATGTGGATATAAAATGTCCTACTATTGTTCTAGTGGATTAGTTATCTTATACAGTGATATCAAAGAAGATTCAGGTTCGATTTTGTACCTTGAATTTAAGTTATTGTCTTACTATATATCATACTTATATTATAATTGATCTCAGTCGGTCGATGATGCCTATTGAGTACCCGTGTTTTGGTACTCATACTACACTTTTTTACCTCTTTTGTCCAGACTCGAGTTCTAGTTGTCGTCGTTGAGTCAAGATCGTGCGGTGTTGATCATAAGGAGACAGGGTGATCTCCTGGAGTTCGAGTTTCCCTTTTTCCCTTCTATCCTTATTCTGTATTTTGTATTCGAGACAAATTTATAAGACTATTTAAGACTATTAGACGTTGAGTTGTAATTTTTATTGTCGAATGTAGAGATGCTCTTGTACTAATACAATCAGTTCATGGGATTGGTATTCTAATGTTAGTTTTTTCTTTGTGGAATGTCATTGTTATATTGTGTTCCCATATAGGGCCCATGTCGGACATTCCTACCAAGGTAACCCATTGCATTAGCTCTGGGTTACGGTGTTGGCTTACCTATTGGTGGGTTATGGTAGGTGCCATCATGATTTGGAAATTATGTCGTGATATTTATTAATGACCAAATAGATCGTTATATAAATTGAACTCACAACTACATCATTGGAAAGGAAGTGATAACCCAATTTAGTGCATTACCATGTCTTTGTATTTCACAACTAGGTTAGGCATTCTAGGTATATCCTATCCTATCCACAAATCTAGTATGTTTTATTACAGTGAAGATCTCACTCCATATACTTTTTGCTTTATGTTAATGATTCTCTTTCCATGTTCACACCAAGATTATAAATGTTTTTATATAATGGCCAAACATCAAAATAATAAAATCAAGTGTTTTGGAAAAACCAATAAGATAAATGAAACTTAATTGAATTAATGATATACTAAAAAATCATATGTTTAGCCATAACCCCAAAACATGGATCTTACCTGCTCATTTTTTGGAAATAAACTTAGAAATTTGATGATGTTCATTCAAAAATAAAGAGTAAATAAGTTAAAATTAATGAACCCTGATGACATCTCATGTTCACTGTTCTTCCTCCCCAAAAAATATGTGATAATATTCTTGCATTCGTCCTTAGGGTTTTATGAGGAATAAATTAATCCCAAGATCATTAGGATTGTACTTTATTAAAAGACAATTTCCAATTGAAATAAAGGTGTGCGGTGAGGATTCCAACTTCAAGCTCTTTCCTGCGTGGTGCGGGGCCTAGTGCACAAACTAAATAGTGGCCAACTCTTCTTTGTTCTATAGTGTAGAGCCTAGTGCTAAGATTATGTCTCATGGCATGGTAATCCTTTAACACTATTGATCTTTTCTTTAGTCTCCTGTCAAGCTCAACACATGGTTCCATTGTCACTTTGATTTACTTCAAACTGCATTTTACATTAAATATGACTAATCACATATTTTAGTTCACCCATATAAAAAGTATCATAAAGCACATGGAAAAATAAAAATTTATTCATCAAACTTAGCTAAACAATAGGTAAAATGCAGTATTTGAGTGTATAAATATGCCCCAGGATCACTAGCCCAGGCTACCTTGAGGATCCCTAATCTATGTCTAAACTAAGCAAGCAACCTAGACTAAGTCTCTACGGACACAACCTAAAATAAGTCTTCATGGAATAAATAAAAACCTAAACTAAGGCACCACTAATTAAATAAACAACCTATTCTAATGATCAAACTAATTAAATAAACAACCTATTCTAAGGATCAAACTGAATTCTTCTCTAAGGCCCTGGAAAAAAAAAAGTAACATAGAAATCTCAAACAACTTAGTCGAATGAAGACTCTCTCAATCCTATAAGAATTTTATCCAATATATAGCCTATCAAGTTTATATGGGGATAATACATGACCTATATGTAGGATGAATGGTAGAGCCATGAGCATTCATCGAGAATCCTTTCCTTTCTTTAAGGCTTCAGAACACTACCATCGTATCAAAAATACATATTACATATTACTACAAGTAAAACTATACCCATATGATAAATTAATATTTTGAACTAAGTAATTGGGTAAAACAAATTGATCATCGGGACATCCTATAATAAAATGAGAAACTGAATGCACAATTATCCTTCCTCAAGGGTAACAAACCCATGTCCTGAAGTTGGATAAAAATGGAATTGAGTTTAAGCCTTAATTGGGTCCAAAGTTTTACTTTAATTTCAAAGAAAACCCAAGACTTTGTAACCCAAATCGATAATTTTATAGGCGAATTAAGATGAGAAATCAAGAGAACCAAATAGTGAAGAAAATGGACCTACCAGGTAGTGAAAATCCTCAGAAGTTGATCAATACGAGCCTTAATTAAGCTCTCAATAATAGGAAATAGAGGAAAATGATCTATGTGAAGGAGATGGGGGATTATATTTTGAAACTTCTTCTTTTGCAGAGGTTTGTCTACAAAACTAATATCGTTTAAGCAATGTACCTTCTGCAAAAGTAGAGATCATTAATTCCTCGAGTCCTTGCAAAAGCGATGGGTGATCTATAAAGTGGAGAAGGTCTCGCTTAATCCTAAGACACTAGCATCAGTAGCCTCTGCAAAAGTGACTCTTCTAGTGTGAGCCTTCCTCCACAAGAGCAGTTGCACCAACTCTTGGCCAATTTTTGCCAAGTTAGGATTCATTTAGAGTCTCATGCACAAAAACCAGATATGTTATCCACTCAAAAATGATATTCCTGACCCCACAAGATCAGTAAAATGACAAATGGAGGTGTTTTAATTCTTACAAATATACACCCAAGTGCCTAAAACAAGTTTTGAAGCTTTGAAACCTAAATCAAGGATTTTTCTAGCCCAGAATCCATATTTCATATCAAACAAAATGATCAAAACTCTCAATTAAGGTCGCCTACTACGAACATTGAATAAAGTCAAACTTTGTAACTTCAAAAGATCTAAAAAGGATAAATTAGTTTAAAACCCAACCAAACTCTTCGAAAACCAAACCACCAATATTGGCAAGCCATAAAGACACTATAGCAACTACAAAGAAGCTCAAAATGGGAAATTTCCCAAAAACTTAATGATGAAAAGAGTCACTACATAATCCACCTTCACTTTCAACCTATAGGTTGTGAGTTTGAGTCATCAAGTAAAAAAGGGAAGAGAGCTCCTTAGGCGGCAAAATAATAATAAAAAGTTTTTTTTTTTAAAAAGAACATGTTTGGAACTAGACAAAAAGATAGCGAGGTCCTCAAATTTATACATCTAAAAGGTAACTTTTCACACACACCACCTAGGGAAAAATGCAACAAATGGACCAAACACGTCGAAGTAGAATGTTTTGTATAGAAAGGCTGAATTTTGCTTGTTCGAGAGAGAAAAAAGGCAAGATACCATATCTGGAAGTTACTTTTTCTTTTTGTATTTTTGGAGAAACTATGTGAAGCACCTTAAAGATGAAGAAACTATCTCTATGGGGTAAAATCATAATAGGGGTCCATGGAACCAATGATTGACCCAACGTGCCTTTCAGATACAATGCAAGCATAGAACCTCAGGAGGCTCTCTTCATAATAATGATGCCAGAGATCCCATATCATACAGGATAAAAGACCAAGGAACTATCATCCATAATAACATTGCAAAAAGATAAAATAGTAAGAATGAAAGGCTATCCGCATGGATGAGCTCAAGGATAGACCTACCCTATATCAAGGGGTATCATTCGACACTGATTTATTGAAATTTTTTTGTTATATATATATATATAATTCAAAAACATTAAAAATAATTATAAATAATAATCATGACACTGCTTGAGCAAATGAACCTCCTCGGTTGTTGGTTTGACGCACACATTTCATAGCAGTGACCTGAGTTTGATTCCAGAAAAATTAGTCATTTCTATAAATATTTATACTTTTTCAATAAAATTTTAGCATGTATAAAATTAAAGGATAAGGATATTGAAGCCTCCGACCTTCTTCTCCTAATCATATTAGGATAAGAAAGACCACTTGAACTAGAACTCAATTTTGATCATGTTGTGAGAATTTAATTACTTATAAAAACATACTGGACACAATAATAACTTTTATACCTAAGTTGAAAATAATTCGTAGTAAGGCAGTAACACAACTCATAAGGTTGCAGGCTTTCTTCGCATTCTGTAAGTCCAATTTATTTTTTTATTATCTTTTTAGTTCTAGTTGGAATTTATTGAATATATTCATTATTTCTTGTGAATTTAATTTCATGAAATTATTTGGAGATATCTAATTTCTTTAATTTATACTTTAGATTAGATTCAATGGAGAGATATTTTCTAAAGTATCTTTCAGTCCTTCAAACTCAAGTTCAATATCTTAAAATTCTTTAATCTTAGAAGACGAAAGCACTGATGAGTTTGAATAAGATCGACAAAGTAAAATATTTGATCTAAATTCCTTAAAATTTGATTTAGAGATTATCAATTCAAGAATATCATCTAGATAACTGTGACGCAGTAAGAAGAGTGTATCTTCTAAATGATCCTTGACAACCTCAAACACACCAATTTACTTGAATAATCTTTTTTGTGACGTGTATCATTTTAAATCTCAATGGTTTATGGAATATGGCTGGTTGGAGTACAGTGCAATAAAAGATGTGAAATTTTTCCTCTATTGTTATTGCCTTCGAGATGAAATCATTAATTAAGGGAGAGGAGAAATATTTTCAATAATAGGATTTACAAGTTGGAATAAGAAGCACAATTTTGATATGCATGTTGGTAAATCAAACAATGTTCTTAATCAATCAACAAGAAATTGTGAAGATTTGCAAACACAAAAATAATCTATTCAAAGTGTGTAAGTTATACAATCTAATCAATAAAAGTTAGAATATTGTACTCATTTGGAAGCTACAATTAATGTGATAAGATATATTTTGAAGCAATGATTATCAATTTGGGGCGTCAAGAAGATGCATCATCTTTTTATAAGGGGTAACTACATTAAACTCCTTACTTGGTATGCAAAACTATTTGATAATATTGGCGATGCATTTAAAAAATTCCCAAATAATAATTGGTTGACTTCTCCACACATTCAAAAATATATCAATGCATGTAAGATTTAAATAATTATGTGTATAATTGAGGATTTAAATGATGATTACTTTTATATCTTTGTTAATGAATCTCATGATATGTTGTGTAGGGATAAAATAACTATTGTCTTGTGGTATGTTGATAGATGGAAAAGTATGATAGAGCAATTTATCGGTATTATTTATGTTCACGATACTACTACTTTGCCTCTAAAGAATGAAATTACTGGTTTACTTACTCAATATTTTTTAAGTCAATCTTGCATGTATAGACAATGTTTTGATGGAAAAATCAATATGCAAGGTGATATAATTGTCTAAAAATCTTAATGCAATAAGTAACGATGCTTATTTTATTCATTAATTTTCTCAACAACTTCAGTTAACTCTTGTTGCATTTTTTAGAAGATGCGATGAAGTGCAAGAACTTTTATTGTTGATTTATGATAGATTAAATATGGTGGGAGCTTTTTTCAAACATTTAAATGAAATTTGTAAAGATCAAGTATATGAAATTAAAGAGGCATTACATAAAGATGAACTTGAAATTGCTACGGGATTGAATCATGTATTAGGTCTTGCTAGAGCAGGTGATACTCGATGGGAATCTCATTAAAGATCCGTTAATAATTTTATTGTTATGTTTTATGCAATCATTGATGTACTTGATGATATTACTAGTAGTGCCGGTTTTGAATAGAAATCTAGGATAAAGAGGTATCATAATGCATATCTAATATTTGAGGTTGTCTTCATGTTGAATTTTATGTGCAACCTTTTTGCAATTACAAATGATCTAAATGAAACTTTTCAAAAGAAAAGCGAAAAGTTGCAAATGCCATATTAGTTATTGGAGTGACAATAGATCAATTGTAGCAATAGTGAGATGAAGCTTGGGATTCACTTATTAATGGGGTAAAATTTTTTTGTATCAAATATGATATTTTGATACTTAAATTTAATGATTTTCATGTTATGCTTGGAAGATCGCATCGTAGAGTCGCTAAGTATACTATCTTACATCACTATCAAGTTGAAGTATTTTATAAATAAGGGATTGACAACGTCAAGAACTCAATAATCACTTTGATGGAGTGACAACTAATTTGCTTCTTGGAGTTACTTGCTTGACCCAATTGATTCTTTTTCTAATTTAGATATTGAAAAGATTTTGAGATTGACTGAGTTGTACCCTAATGAATTTGATAAATTCTTTATAGTTGAACTTCCCTTTCAGTTGGAGAATTACATTGTTGATGTTAAGGATTATGATAAAAGGTTTTTCAATCTTAAAGGACTTGGTAATCTTTTCAAGACAATCTTAAAGATGAAGAAGCATGAACTTATACTCTTGAGTTGCACTTCTTAAATTTGTTTTACTTTTGCTAGTTGCTATTGCTATAGTTGAGAGAGCTTTCTCATCACTAAAGTTAATTAAGATTGATTTAAAGAATTGAGTAGATTATGATCTTTTGAGTGGTTGGTCGGCACCTTAGATAGAAAAAAAATATTTAGTACTATCTCCAAATTATGAATACATTTCAAAATATCAAAACTCATCAAGGAGAATTGTAGTAGTTTGCTGGATTTATGTTTTATTAGTACTCATTAAATAGTTGTTTATTAATATAATATTTATATCAATTATTCATTTACTTTTTAAAATATCTAATACCATTTACAAAAAAAATTGTGTGCGCCACTGGACGAGCTTGAATGGATCTGAGTTATATAGTAATATAACCTGGCACCTTCCATCGAATTAGACATCTGGCACAAGGACATATGCCTTAGTACGATAGAGCTCTACTGACATTTTCTTGTTGTCCAAAGGCTTAACCTTGTAGCCTACAAATAGTCGAACCACCTCATTTGTAAAGGCATCTTCTTTCTGATTATTAAGAGCTAATATTCAAGCAATTTATAGTTTTTTTAGGCTCTAAGCATTTTTATTGTTTGTATTTTATCTTGAATACACTAATTATCTAAATAGCTGATCTTGAAGACGGATTAAGAAACTCAGGCTCGCTCAGGTTTACTTCAGATACGCTTATATTTGTCCGTCCTTACTTATTTAGCTTATTTTCTTTATTTACATTATAATTTGTCTTTATCATCTACTGACAATTAAATAGTGAGTAAATTAGACCTAAAACAAAGTTAAATCGTAACACATGTTATGGATGGAACTTTGAACTAAAATGGGACAAATAAGTTTGTTAATTAAGCAGGTGTAATGTCCCGAAATCTCATCCCGAGACATCACATGGTGCTTAAGGCTACAAATAGCCCTAAGCTAACCCTTTGAGCCTATTACTACTTCTAACACTTGCTTTAGGATAATTAAGCTAAACAATGATTCCTTACTGTGCCAACTATAATCCTAAATAACTGGAAACAATGTCTGGATAGCAAAATTACTGATAGTCTAGAACACAACTTCAACTGATAATATAGTCTGTCAAAGCCTCTACTACTCAAAATGGAGAGCCATTGGGACAGGCCCCCAACTGACTTGCAATGAGCTGAAAGTAAAACTCAAAACACTATGAAATTGGAAAATCTACAAATGTAGGTCATCGAACCATGAGGACTAAGAGTGTAGATGAGTCGCAGCCAGTAATTAGGTAGACTTTGGTGTTTTTTGTTTGGAAATATACAATCTTCTGTGGATGTCGTACCTATGTTATTTTATCATGTTCCTTTCTTTTGATGCTTTTGTATACAGTCTTTAATCTTGAGCCGGGGGTCTATCGAAAATAACCTCTCTACCTTTTTAGAGGTAGTGGTATGGACTGCATACACTCTACCCTCCCTAGACCCCACTTTGTGGGAATATACTGGGTTTGTTGTTGTTCTGAACCTTGAGGACTCACAAAGTACAAGGATGTAGATGAGATACTCAGAGATCACTGTCACTGCTAGGACTGAGCACCTATACCTACATTATGAGACAACGTAGCACACAGACGTATATATAGGTCATCACTTTGGAAATGTACTGAGTATATGGGAGTGTATGCATTTTCATAAAACAATATCAATAATCGTTAATAAGATCATGCATGCAAATAGGAATGACTCACATGGCTTAAATAAGTCTAGAATATAAAACTCATGAATCATGAATAGTAAAGCATGTAACACATATCTCGTGAGTCATTATACTTAATTTTAAAATCCATACTCTCCTCTTATTCTCAGTACTTGAAGGCTAAAGGAAGCTTTAAACAATACTTTTAAACTAATGCTTTGATCTTATGGAGAGTAAAACTTCTTTAAAACTTAAGAACTCAGAACTTTTAGGAACTTTTAACACTTGGGAACTCTAGAACTCTTTTAGACTCGGGACACTTGGAACTCGGGAGTTTTTTCTAACCGACATAAATCATGTGAGCTACATGGAGTCCAACGTTTTACCTACGTTGGGGAGAGTTGTCCTATCCTTGCAATCGGAGTAGAACCTTATCTTTAGTTATCATTATCTCGTCCTTGGGCCCATAAATCTTGAACCTATGGTGGCATATAGTTCTGGGGTATGAGACATTGGAATCATACCCAACTCGGTGCTAAATATTACTCCCATACTCAGCTCAGAACTCTTAGAAAATCCACCTCAAAATAACTCAAGGGTCTATAATGAAGACCAAAACATATTTCTATTTGCTTTAAATCATACTCGATGTGGATTTCAACTCTATTATGACTGAAAGGCCAAATATTTCTCAATAATATCAAAGTACTCAATTCATAGATGCTTATAGCACAAGAGTTCACAAAATTAAAAATCTCAACAAGGGCTTAGTGACCCATAATCAAATCTCAAGTTAAGACTCATCAATGTGCATACTAGATGTCATAAAGATTCATAAATCATATAGAAAATCTGGAATTTTAAACATTTTGCCTTAAAATCTCAACATACTCAAGTACTTCAATTTCTAGACATTGGGACTATTAAAATCTCAAGGAATAACAACATAGGGTATAAACCCATACTTCAATTTCATAAGAAAACATAGAAAATCATATATTCTCATAATTAAAACAACTTTTGGGCACAAGGACGAATGAAGTGTCCTTGTTCAAACCCCGCATACCTTAGATTATGACTTGGATGAACAAACATGTTTGAGACTCTTCTTCTTACTATTGAGAGAGTGTTATAGAAGCCTTTGACTTGGTAACCTTGAATCTTAATTCAATTTGTAAAATCTACGATGAGTTCTTGAATTTCTTGGATAAGGAATTTGGGTTTGTTCTTGGGGAAGAAAAGCCTAGATCTTGGTGTTTTTTGGAGGAACTGAAATTATCACCTTCATTTAGGGCTATATCTGAGTGTTAAAAGGGTGGGAAAAGACCAAAAAAGTTCTTTTAAAAATGACTTAAAATTACTGATCGGGATGTGCAATGGCGGGGTACGATGGTCTGTCGAGGGCCCGACGGTCGTCGGTCCTACCCGTCGCACCTGGGCCAGAACTTGGTTCACTGCCTCACCTGCGACTATGGGTGAGATGGTACGTTGAACCTTACCATCGCACTCAACTAAAATGGGACTTTACTGCCTCCTCTGCGATAGTTTGGCGATGAGCCGTCACAAGCTCAACGGTCCATCGGCCCTCTCCGTCGCACCTGGATGATTTTACTGCTTTTTGTAAAATGGCCATATCTTTCTCTTTAGATGTCTAATTTTAATGAAATGGGTAATGTTATAAATATAATTCAATTTCCCACATGATATATAGTCATTTTTAGGAAAATTTAACAAGGTTTAAACAGTAATAACTTTGGAAGTCACTCCTTAATCTTTTAGGGCCGAAATTACACTTCACTTGACACGCTCTAAAGGCTCGAACTATGAGGGAACTTTGTGGGGTCTTACAATATCTCACCCTTGGAAACATTCGTCCTCAAATGTTGCTTGTTAGACTACGAACACAGAGAAAACTAAGTACACATAGCTGAAGCAATTTGCTTAACGGGTTCCATATCTTTCTAAACTCTTGAATACTTCGGAAATTGCAAGAACTCTTGTAACAATAGATACATATCTGGACTTTAGATTAGAAGGGCTGAATTAAGGAAGAATAATACCTTTGGCTTGATCTAAACTCGCGGAGAAGAGGTGCGAGTACTTGGGTCGCATATCTGCTTCTGCCTCCCAAGTAGCCCCTTCAACTGACTGCTTCCGCCATAAAACTTTGACCAAGGGAACCTATTTGTTCCTCAATCTACGGATCTAAAACTCTAGGATCTCAATGGGAATCTCATCAAAATGAAAGATTTTTCTAAATATTAGTACTCTCTGAAGTATCCACTACAAAAGAATCACCAATATGCTTCTTAAGGATGGAGACAAGAAAAATAAGATGAATAGCTGACAATTCTACGGGTAACTCAACTTCATAGGCTACTTTCCCAACATGACTCAAAACTCTATAAGGGCCAACATAACGGGGACTAAGCTTCCCTTCTCTGCCAAACCTCTTCACCCCTTTCATGGGTGAAATCTTCAAGTATACCAAATCACCCACCTCAAAATCAAGATCCCTTCTCCTCATATCGACGTATGATTTTTGACCACTCTGAGTTGTCTTCAACATTTCTCCAATCAACTTAACTTTCTCCATATCCTCAAACACTTCATCAGGACCAATCACATCAGGCTCACCCACTTCAAACCAACCTATGGGTGATCTACATCTTCTACCATACAAAGCCTCAAATGGTGCCATCTTAATGCTAGCATGATAACTGTTGTTATAGGCAAACTCAATCAATGGAAAATGCTCATCCCAACTACCTTTGAAGTCAAAAGTACATGCTCTCAACATATCCTCCAAATTCTGGATGGTCTTCTTAGCTTGACCATCTATCTGCGGTTGAAAAGCAGAACTCAGGTGAACTTGGGTACCAAGACTATTCTTAAAAGCTCTCCAAAATTGCAAAGTGAAATAAATACCCCCATCTAAAATAATCATCAAGGGGACTCCATGCAACCTAACTAACTCCTGGATATACCATCTAGCATAATTCTCAGTTGTATAAGATGTATACACAGGCAAGAAATATGTGGACTTAGTCAAACTTTCCACAACCACCCAAATAGAATTAGGATGACGATGCAAAAGAGGTAAACAAGTCACGAAATCCATACTTACCTCTTCCCACTTCCAAGTGGGTATACCAAACTCTTGTATCACACCATAAGGTCTCTGGTGCTCTACCTTAACCTATTGGTATGTTTCACACTTCGCTACAAACTCGGTTATATCCTTCTTCATACCACTCCAATAATAAATTTCTCGCAAGTCGTGGTACATCTTGGTAGCGCCAGGATGAATAGAATACCGCGCACCATGCACTTCATCCATAATCCTCTCTCTCAGATCATCAACACATGGAACACATAATCTACTCTGCAATCTCAACACACTATCTCACCCTTGGGAGAAAACCTCTACCTTTTGGCCCTTAACTAACTACTTCAGTCTGACCAAACTAGGATCCCTGTCTTGCTTCTCCTTCACTTCCGAAACTAATGAGGATTCAGAACTACTCTACACCAAGATACTCCCCTTATCTGAATCAAGCAATCTAACACCTAGTCTAGCCAAAGGATGCACATCACGAGCTAACTCTTTCTTACCTTCCTCTATATGAGTGACACTGCCCATAGACATCTTACTAAGGGCATCTTCTACTACATTGGCCTTTTTGGATGATATAGCACACTCATATCATAATCCTTTAGCAACTCTAACCACTTCCTCAATCTAAGATTCAAATCTCTCTAAGTAAACACATACTGTAGGCTCTTATGATCAATAAACACATCAACATGAACACCATACAGATAGTGTCTCTATATTTTCAAAGCAAAAACCATAATAGCTAATTAAAAATCATGGGTTGAGTAATTCTTTTCATGCAGCTTCAACTATCTATAGGCATAGGTTATAACCTTTTCTCTTTGCATCAACACACAACCCAAACCAACTCTAGAGGCATCATAATACACCACAAAACCATCTGTACCACCAGGCAAAGTCAACACAGGTATTGAAGTAAGTCGAGTCTTCAACTCCTGAAAACTCTTCTCACAGGAATCTGACCACTGGAACTTAACTTTATTTTGGATCAATCGGGTCATGGGAAACATAATAGAAGAGAAACCTTTAACAAAACTGCAGTAATAGCCAGCTAGACCCAAGAAACTCCTAATGTCAGATGGAGAGATAGGTTTAGGCTAATTTCTTAGAGCTTCTATATTTTAGGGATCAAATTGAATGCCTTCGGCTGAAATAATATGACCTAGAAAGGCTACTGTCCTTAGCCAAAATTCACACTTGCTAAATTTGGTGAAAAATAGATGATCTCTAAGAGTTTGCGGGATGATTCTAAGATGAACCGCATGGTAATTCTAAGTACGGGAGTACACAATGATATCATCTATGAAAAAAATAACAGACATATCTAGATATTTCTTAAACACTCGATTCATGAGGTCCATAAAGTATACTGGAGCATTGGTTAGCCTAAAAGACATAACTAAAAACTCAATGTAACCATAACGGCTTTGGAAGGCTGTCTTCGGCATATCACACTCCCTTAATTTAAGTTGATGATAGTCGAATCTAAGGTCTATCTTGGAGATATAACTTGCACCTTGCAACTGATCAAATAGGTCATCAATTCTCGGAAGAGAGTACTTATTCTTAAATGTGACCTTGTTAAGATGACGATAGTCAGTGCACATCTGCAAAGAAACATCCTTCTTTCTCACGAATAGAATAGGTACGCCCCAAGGAGAGAAACTGGGACTTATAAAACCTTTATCTAAAAGATATTAAAGTTGCTCTTTCAACTCCTTAAGCTCTACAGGTTCCATACGGTAGGGAGGAATAGAAATAGGCTGAGTGTCAAGAAAAAGATCAATCCCAAATTTTATCTCTGTATCGGGAGGTACCCCTGGGAGATCTTTCGGAAAAACATCAAGAAACTCATTAACAATGCTGACTGACTAAATAGTTGGAGCCTCGAACTTAGTGTCTTTAACTCTAACTAGGTGATAGATGCAACCTTTGGATATTAGTTTTTTAGCTTTGATATAGGAGGTAAAATGACTCTTGGTAGATACTGAACTTCCGTACCTCTTGAATATTGGCTCATCAGGAAACTGAAACTTAATGTAATACTCCGTACTTATTCCTAGCTTGAAATTTATCCCAAGAATGTTAGAAGCTTTCTTGGAAAGATGAATCCACTTTTGTACATATGGTATTTTTTATATTTTAACTTTTATTCATGTGGGAAATTTAATTATCTTTCCAACGATACCAATTTCATCCAAATCCAAAATCGGAGTAAAAAGTTAAAGACATTTTACTCAGAGTTATCTGAATCGCCCTGGTGCGACGTCCAGGTTGACGGACCATTGACCTAGAGGTAGACCGTCGCCTTGACCATCGTAGCTAAGACAGTGAAGAAACCTTCTGGATAAGGTGTGATGTACAAGTTGATGGACCATCTCCCAAGTCATCGCTACCTAGGCTGTGAGATACTATTCTGGTCCACGTGCAACGGTCGGAACGATGGACCGTCGAGCCAAGGATGGACCATCACATGAGACATCGCATGTCCCTATCAGTTATTTTAAGTCATTTTAATAGGAGTATTTTTTTTATTTACTATCCGCTTATATATACCCAGTTATATCCGACCTCAGCTCATTTGTTCATTATTATTTCACAACAAAATTAGGATTTTCTTTCTAAGATTAATCCCCAAGGATAAAATCCAAATCTTCTTCAAGAACTGAGAGATTCAATTCTTCAAGATCAAGAACTTCAAGAAACTCAACCCAGGTATGCATAGTGTTCATTAATGGATTTCTTTCATCCATGAAGCCCAAGAATCTCTTTTCAAAGTTTAAGTTAATGGATTTCCTTTATGAATTTCATGATTGGGATGCTCTTGTTTATGTTGATAATGAGTAATTGAATTCTATTCCATGTTGGGGATAAATTTAATGTGGATTTTGATTATTATAGATGTAGATTCATGTAAATCTATGATTAAACCCTTGAATGATTAAATTAGAATTGAATCATGATATTTAATTATTGTATAATGTTGTTTACACATACTATGCCTACCATGTGTTTGATTAAATGCCTAGATGAAGGAAAAAGCCCAACTAGCATGATATCATGAAATCCCCATGTATGTACAAGTTTATGCAGGTCTCATGTTTGATGAAATCCTTCAATAAATATATTATGGATTATGATGTTAGTGATGTGTTCAAGTAGGTCATGCTTTGTCAGTTTCATTCAATCGAGTCTTGGGGGAACTTGTACCCAAAATATTAGTTGTGTCCTTAAAGCTATGTCATGTTTCCATGATACTCTCAGTCAAGCTGTGATTCTTAGACTTCAGACAGTTGTATGAGTCAGGAAATCTCCAAGATCTCATAAACTCAGTCAGTTGTCAGATATCAGTAGTATTCAATCCATCAACGGAAGTCAGTAACTCAATCCATGTTTAGTTTTAGAAAAAACATGTTCAGAGTCTATTAAGATGGGAGTAGGATTTAGCACCGAGTGAACCCAAGGATATGAACATACACTGTCAGATGAGGGTGTGATTCTTAGAAGCAATCCTTGCATTCTAGAACTATGTAGCCAACATAGGTTGAGACATCATAGCCTACTATATGAGGGTAGATAAGGTGGATTAACCTGCTATATGAGGGTTCCCACCGTTCTCACTGGAGTTACCTTTTATATTAGGGTCACTCACATGTTGTCCTTACCAGTGGCGCGGTATTGACACCCTTCCAATCAGGGCACAGATTGGACCCCAATTCATCTATAATGCATCCTTTAGAGCATGTCTGTTAGATGACTACCTCCCATAGTCTCAGTATCAGTCTTAGTAAAAGAACTCAGATAGTTCTTCTAAATTCAGGATTGTTAGATACAGTCAACTCAGATACAGTACGGAACTCAGCTAGTTCCATCAGATTCAGTACTGTTAGATACATTCACTCATGTTATCAGTTATCAGAATTTAGTCATTAGTTATATTAGTCATCAGCATACTTTTGTTATCACGATTTCAAATATAGCTATTGCGTATGCATGCATGTATTCTCATGTTCATATTAGTCAGTTAGCTAGTATTGATCATGCATATGAACCCCATGCATTCAGTTTACCTCACATGCATACCAGTACATTCAAAGTACTGGCACATTTGCGCTATGGCGTCTTATACCATAGGTTCAGAGACCCGAGTTCCAGAGCATTAGTAGATTCCAGTCTCAGTAGTCAGAGTTAGAAGTGAGTCCTCATCTTTCGAGAAAATGGTCATTTTTTTATTATCTTGTTAATTAATTTATTAGTTGGAGTTAGTTGGGGACATGTCCCATCAACTCCTTATTCAGTCAGTTAGAGACTTTCCAGACTATTATGTTGAGACAGTTATTCCAGTTGTTTTGGGTATTTCATACACTATCCATATTTTATGATTTATCAGATCTTATGTTACAGTTTTGAACCTTATGGCCTTTCAGTTTATGTTTCCACATTATACAGTATGTATGAAGTATATAGGTATAGATATCAGTCATGGGTTAGTTTATGGTCCTTCGGGGTCATGAGCACTGTGTAACGTTCTGGGTACCAAATTTGGGGTGTTAGAAACTTTGTATCAGAGCCTAAGGTTTCATAGAGTCCTAGGAAGTCTGGAAGTCGCATCTAGTAGAGTATTGTACATGGGTGTATTGTGCGCCACATTTATGTGCAGGAGGCTATAAGATGTTTTAGGAAAAGTTTCCCTTCTTTCAGTATTCAGGTCGTGCCAGTGAACATAATCTGAATCTAATCTCTCAGTCTAATCTATTCCTTCTCCTTATTTCAGAACATGCCTCACAAAAGAAGAACCCAACCTGTCCAAGAAGATCCCTTGGACGAATATGTTTCTCATACGGAGTTCAGGGCCGCATTCACTACTCTTGTTCAGTCAGTTGCTGCTCAGAATGAATGACCATCTATTATTTTATCCAACCCAATGGCCAATTCAGTTGTATCCAGGATTCGGGACTTTACCCGAATGAATCCTCCATCCTTTCTTAGGTCTAAGACAGATGAAGACCCTAAAGAGTTCCTAGATTAGGTGTAAAAGGTTACAGACATAATGGGGTTTACATTTAGTGAGAGTGTTGATCTAGCTGCATATCAATTATACGATGTGGCTTATACTTTGTTCAAGCAGTGGAAGTCAGAGAGGGCAGACGATGTAGGTTCAGTTTAGTGGGAGCGTTCCTTGATAGATACTTTTCCCTAGATCTTAGAGAAGCTAAGGTGATAGAATTCATCAACCTCAGGAAGGGAAATATGACAGTGAAAGAGTATTCTATTAAGTTAACTCAATTTGCCAGATATTCCCCTCATGTGTTTGCAGATAGCAGGGCGAGGATGAGTAAGTTTTTTTCAGAGGTGAATGATAGCATGGTTAATGAGTACAGATCTGCCATAATGAATAGTGACATAACTTTAGCCAGGCTCATGACTCATGCCCAGCAGATAGAGCAGCAGAAAGTTAGGATGAGGGAGAGGCATGATAAAAGAGCAAGGTCACGTAGTTTCAACTTTGCTCAGCCTAAGTCAGAAGGAGGAAACCATTCTCAATTTTGTCCTAAGTCATTATTTCCAGCTCCTTCTTCATCCAGTGCTCCAGTTCCTAATTTCAGAGAGGGTAGCAAAGATAGAGCACTAGGCTGTAAGTCCCATGGCAGTGTTAGTAGTGCCCGCACCTATCCTCTTTGAAAGACTTATGGCAATAACCATCATGGTATTTGCAGAGCTAGCAGTGGTATTTTTTTAGGATATGGCAAGCCAGGCCACTGAGTTAGAGACTGTCCTCAGCCAGGTCCTCAGGTTCAATAGAATCAATTCTCAGCTCAGTTCGGTTGCCAAATCAGCAGGGTTCCACCTTCAGTGCTACTAGTGGGCAACACCTAAATAGTCTCTATGCTCTTCAGTCTTGACAAGATCAAGAAAATTCTCCTGATGTGGTTGCCGGTACGTTTTAGATCTTTTATGTACATGTTTACGGTTGCTAGATCCAGGATCTTCTTAGTCTTTGGTAACTCCTTATATAGCAGTCAATTTCGGAGTCAGTCCTAAAATTCTAGAAGAGCCTTTTTCAGTCTCTACCCCAGAGGGTAAAACCATCATAGCCCAGTGGGTATACAAGAACTGCTCAGTTATGATATTTCAGAAAGTTAACTCAGCAGACCTAGTCCAATTAGACAACTGATTTTGATGTCATTCTCAACATGGATTGGCTTCATTCCTACTATGCCACAGCCGACTGCAGAAATAGAATAGTCCAATTTTAGTTTCCAAATAAACCCTTCCTTAAGTGGAAGGGTAGTGTATCCGCTTTCAAGGGTCAACTTATTTCCTACCTTCGGGCACGGAAAATGATATCTAGTGGATGTGTCTATCATCTTGTTCATGTTAAGGACTCCAGTTCCGAGACTCCCAGTATTGAATCAGTTTCAGTTGTAAATGAATATTCAGATATTTTTCCTGAAGATCTTCCGAGAATTCCTCCCAAAAGGAAAATAGACTTCTGTATTGATCTTTTTCTGGATACTCAGCCTATCTCTATTTTGCCATACAGAATTGCACCAGCAGAACTCAACGAACTAAAAGAAAAGTTGAAGGATCTCTTAGATAAGGGATTCATCATATCCAGCAGTTCCCCATGGGGTGCACCAGTCTTATTCATGCGCAAGAAAGATAGTTCTCTCAGAATGTGTATAGACTACCATCAACTTAATAAGGTCATGGTTAAGAACAAGTACCCTCTTCCTAAAATTGATGACTTGTTTAACCAACTTCAGGGTGCTAGCTATTTCTACAGGATAGACCTCAGATACGGCTATCATCAGCTCAGAGTTAGAGAATGTGACATTCCAAAAATAGTTTTTCGTACTCGGTATGGTAACTTCAAATTCCTAAGCATGTTCTTTGGTCTTAACAATGCCCCCTCCGCTTTCATGGAATTGATAGACCATAAAATTCAAGAAGTACTTAGATATGTTCGGCATAGTCTTCAAAGATGATATTCTGGTCTATTCCTGCAGTGAACGAGATCATACAGACCATCTCAGAATAGTACTTTAGACTCTCAGAGATCAAAAACTATTCGCCAAATTCAGTAAGTGTAAATTTTATCTAAGTTTAGTAGAATTCCTTGGCCATATCGTTTTCGTTAATAGCGTTAGAGTAGATCCTCAAAAGACCGAAGCATTAAGAAACTGGCCTCGCCCTGTCTCTCCATCAAATATTAGGAGTTTCTTGGTTTTGGCTAGCTATTACAGGAGGTTAGTTGAGGGATTTTCATCTATTGCATCCCCTATGTCTAGATTGACTCAGAAGAAATTCAAGTTCCAGTGGTCAGATCCTTGCGAGAAGAGTTTTCAGGAGTTGAAGACTCGACTCACCTCAGCTCTTGTTCTAGCATTACCAGATGGTTCAGATGGGTTCGTAGTGTATTGGAATACATCCAGAGTGGGTTTAGGTTGTGTCTTCATGCAGCATAGTAAGGTCATAGCCTACGCCTCCAGATAGCTTAAGCCCTATAATAAGAATTACCCTACTCGTGATCTTGAGTTAGAAGCCATAGAATTTGTCTTAAATATTAAGAGGTATTACCTATACGGTGTTCATGTAGATATGTTCACAGATCATAAGAGTCTGCAGTATGTCTTTTCTCAAAAAAATCTCAATCTTCGTCAGAGAAGGTGGTTAGAGATCTTGAAAGATTATGACATGAGTGTATTTTATCATCCAAGCAAGGCAAACGTAGTGGCCGACGCTCTCAGTAGACTGTCCAAGGGTAGTGTTGCTCATGTTAAGGACAATGAGAAAAAGTTAGCTTAGGAAGTCCATCAGCTTGCGAGACTAGGTGTTCGCTTAGTCGATTCTTCAGAGGACGATATATGGGTTCACAGTAGTTCAGAATCATCTCTAGTTTTCGAGGTAAAAGAAAAGCAAGATAGTGATCCCAGCCTTTTCAAGTTGAAGGAGTCAATTCAGAATCAGAAAATAGAAGTTTTCTCCTAAGGGAGAGATGGTGTTCTGCACTGTCAGGGTCATCTCTATGTTCCAAGTGTAGATGACTTATGGCAGCAAATTCTTGCAGAAGCGCATGGTGCACGCTACTCTATTCATCCAAGGGCCACAAAGATATACCGCGACTTGTGGGAGATCTATTGGTGAAGTGGGATGAAGAGAGATATTGCAGAGTTTATGGCTAAGTGCTCTACATATCAGCAGGTTAAGATATAGCATCAGAAGCCTAGTGGTCCAATGCAGGAGTTCACTATTCCTACTTAGAAGAGGGAAGAAGTGAAAATGGGCTTCATGATGGGTTTGCCTAGAAATCGTCATCAGCATAATTCAGTTTGGGTCATCGTAGATAAAATGACAAAATCAGCCCATTTCCTTCCAGTCCATACCTCTTATTCAGCCGAGGATTATGCCAAACTCTACATCAGGGAGTTGGTCAGATTTCACGGTGTTCTTCCATCTATTATCTCAGACAGAGTTACTCAGTTCACCTCTTATTTTTGGAAAGCGCTCCAAAAGGGTCTTGGTACCCAAGTTCATCTTAGTACAGCCTTTCATCCTCAGATAGATGGTCAAGCAGAAAAAACCATTTAGACTTTAGAAGATATGCTAAGATCGTGTGCAATTTATTTCAAGGGTAGTTAGGATGACCACGTGCCTTTGATTGAGTTTGCATACAACAATAGTTATCAGTATTAATATGGCTCCATTTAAAGATGTTTATGGTAGGACATTTATATCTCCAATTGGTTTGTTTGAAGTTAGTGAGGCCTCAGTCTTAGGGCTTGACTTGTTATTCGACGCCTTAAAAAAAGTACAGTTGGTCAGAGAAAGACTTCGAGCTGCTCAGAGCCGACAAAAGTCTTATGCAGATGTTCGTAGAAAGGATCTAGAGTTCGAGATTGGTGACTATGTCTATGTAAAGATTTCTCCCATGAAAGGAGTGAAGAGATTAGGCAAAAAGGGAAAGCTCAGTCCCCGATATGTTGGTCCCTTCAAGATTCTCAGTCGCTTTGGCAAAGTAGCGTATGAGCTCGAATTGCCTTCAGATCTAGCCTCAGTTCATCCAGTCTTCCATGTTTATTTGCTCAAGAAGTGCATAGGTGACCCAACAGTTGTAGTCCCTTATTCAGAGCATAGATGTTTAGAATAGCATATCTTATGAAGAGATTCCAGTCGAAATCCTAGACTATTAGACTCGTAGACTGAGGAACAAAGAAGTCCCTCTAGTCAAAGTTATTTGGTGAAATCAGTCCGTCGAGGGAGCTACTTCGGAAGCAGAAGCAGACATGCATTCCACGTATCCTCACCTCTTCTCCACCAACTCATATCAATCTCAAGGTAACAGTTCTCCTTAAGCTTACTCATTTTCATGTTCAGTGTTCATCACAAACTTGATATCAAGTACCATTGCATATTCAGTCATGCATTCAGGTATCAATTCAGTTATATAATTATGCATCACACATGTATTCTCATTGTGAGAAAACTTAGTTCCTCAGAACACTCAGTCATGTATTCATGAATTAGTTACACATGCATCAGATATGAATATTCAGTATGTTATGTTCAGTTATTCATTCATGTGAGTCATAAGATCATGTTTCAGTTATTCATGTTTAGTATGTATGTCAATTCATATTCTTCCCCTCACTCTCAATCTCATTAGAGGACGAATGTTCTCAAGGGGGAGATATTGTAATACCCCATACTTTTTCCTAGCTTGAAATTTGTCCCAAGAATGTTAAATGCTTTCTTTGAAAGATGAATTCACTCTTGTACATATGATATTTTTAAGATTTTCACTTTTATTCATGTGGGAAATTGAATTAGTTTTTCAATGATAACAATTTCGTCCAAATTCGGTATCGAAGTAAAAAGTTATAGACGTTTTACTCAGAGCTATAAGAATCGCCCAGGTGCGACGGCCAGGTTGATGGACCATCGACCTAGCAACGAACTGTCACCTTGACCATCACAGCCAAGGCAGTGAGGAAACCTTCTATATAAAGTGCAATGGATAGGTTGACGGACCATTGAGATAGTGAGACCCTATTCTGGTCCACGTGCGACGGTCGGAATGACGAACCGTCGAGCCAGCGATGGACCGTCGTATAAGCCATTGCATTTCCCGCTCAGTTATTTTAAGTCATTTTACTAGGGGTATTTTGGTCATTTACCACCTACTTATATATACCCAATTATATCCGACCTCAGCATATTTGTTCATTATTATTTCACAACAAAATTAGGGTTTTTCTCTAAGATTAATCCCTAAGGATAAAATCCATATCTTCTTCAAGAACTAAGAGATTCCAATTCTTCAAGTTCAAGAACTTCAAGAAACTCAACCCAGATATGCATAGTGTTCATTCATGGACTCCTTTCGTCCATGAAGCCCAAGAATCTCTTTTCAAAGTTTAAGTTAATGGATTTCCTTTATGAATTTCATGATTGGGCTGCTCTTGTTCATGTTGATAATGAGTAATTGAATTCAATTCCATGTTGGGGATAAATTTTATGCGGATTTGATTAGTATAGATGTAGATTCATATAAATCTATGATTAAACCCTTGAATGATGAAATTAGAATTGAATCATGATGTTTAATTGTTGTATAATGTTGTTTGCACATACTATGCCTACCATGTGTTTGATTAAATACCTAGATAAAGGAAAATGCCCAACTAGTATGATATCATGAAATCTCCATGTATGTACAAATTTATGCAGATCACATGTTTGATGAAATGCTTCAATAAATGTATTATGGATTATGATGTTAGTGATGTGTTCATATTGGTCATGCTTTGTCAGTTTCCTTCTATCGAGTCCTGGGGTACTTGTACCGAAACTATTAGCTGTGTGCCTAGAGCCATGTCATGTTTTCATGATACTCTCAGTCAAGATATTATCCTTAGACTTCAGACAGTCTTATGACTCAGGAAATCTCCATGAACTCATGAACTCATGCAGTTGTCATATATCGGTAGTATTTCGTTCATCAACGGAAGTCAGTAACTCAGTCCATGTTCAGTTTCAGAAAAATCATGTTCCGAGTCTATTCAGATGGGAGTAGGATTTAGCACCGAGTGAACCTAAGGATGGGAACATACATTGTTAGATCAGGGTGTGATTCTTAGAAGCAATCCTTACATTCCAGAACTATGTAGCTAGCATAGGTTGAGACATCATCACCTGCTCTATGTGGGTAGATGAGGTTGCTTAACCTGCTATATGAGGGTTCCCACCCTTCTTACTAGAGTTACCTGTTATATTTGGGTTACTCACATATTTTCCTTAGAAGTGGCGTGGTATTGACACCCTTCCAATTTGGGCACAAATTGGACCCAATTCAGCTATAATGTATCCAATAAAGTATGTCAGTTAGATGACTACCTCCCACAGTCTCACTATCAGTTTCAGTAAAAGAACTCAGATAGTTCTTCAGAATTTAGGACTGTCAGATACAGTCAACTCAGATACAGTATGAAACTCAGCTAGTTCCATAAGATTTAGTACTTTCAGATATAGTCACTCATGTTATCAGTTATTATAATTTAGTCATTATTCATGTTAGTCATCATCATACTCTTGTTATCACGATTTCAGATATAGTTACTAGGTATGCATGCTTGTATTCTCACGTTCATATTTGTCAGTTAGCCAGTATTGTTCATGCATATGAACCCCATGCATTCAGCTTACATCACATGCATACCAGTACATTCAAAATACTGATGCATTTGCGCTATGGTGTCTTATACCATAGATTAAGAGACACGAGTTCTAGAGCATCAGTAGATTCCAGTTTCAGTAGTCAGAGTTAGAAGTGAGTCCTTATCTTTCAAGGACACGGTCATCATTTTACTATCTCATTAATTGATTTATTAGTTGGAGTTAGTTGGGGACATGTCCCATCAACTCCTTATTCAGACAGTTCAGTCAGTTAGAGACTTTCCAGACTATTATGTTCAAACAGTTATTCCAGTGTTTTGGGTATTTCATACCCCATCCATATGTTATGATTTATCAGATCTTATGTTATATTTTTGAACCTTATGGCCTTTTAGTTTATGTTTTCGCATTATACAGTATGTATGTAGTATATAGGTACAGATATATGTCATGGGTTGGCTTATGGTCCTTCGGGGTCATGAGCATCGTGTAACATTTTGGGTACTAGATTTGGGGTGTTACACTTAACTACACGAGTAAGACAGTCTATAGATGCATAACAAGAGTGAAGCCAGTCAATGTCCAGAATAATATCAAAATCCACCATGTCCTACTCTATCAAATCAGCAAGTATGACTCCATGAAGAATAGTAATAGGACAATTTTTATACATTTGCTTAGCAACAACTGACTCCCCTATTGGAGTAGAAACTAGGAAAGGCTCTGGAATCTTTTCGGGACTCATTTGAAAATTCACAGCTACAAGTCGGGTCACATAAGAGAAACTTGACCCGGGGTCCAACAACACATGAACATCAAAGTGAAAGACACGGAGCATAACAATAACAACGTCCGGAGAGTCCTCCTGCTCCTGGTGGGATGGTAAGGTATAGAATCTGTTCTGGAGCTGGCCGCCAGTAGTGCTAAATGAAGGGCTCTGAGAAGGGGCGGGACGGGCTACAGGAGTTGGTGCACTAGTAGCCTGTGCCTGAGGTTGGGCATCTCTGTTCCCTTGCCTAGTATACGGACACTCTATAAGTCTGTGGCCCATCTTTCCACAACCAAAGCAACCCCTCTAGTCTACTAAGCACTCACCGAGATGGTCCCTACTATACTTGGTACATCGAGGATAGTGAGGTTTGCTACTTACACTGATTTGGGATCGGGACATAGAAGACCTGTTCCCTTGCTCCTTCCTGTCTCTAAGAATAGGAGCACTAGCCGATGAAGGCGCTGGCATAGACGAATGGCTCTGGAACTATGGGTGGTTCCCTCCATGGGACCTTGCCTGACTGTAATCATGTTGCTCAAATCTAGCCCTCTTGTTACCCCTCAATCTATCTCTATCCCTTATCTTGTCTTCCTCTATTTGTTGTGCAGGTATCATCAATCTGGATTGGTCCATATCCCTATTGTAATACCCCGATCGTTTCTTAAGCCTAAATCCATCGTTTGACTGGATATTTATGACTTCCAAAGTGATTGATGTTTAAACCATATTGTATTTCTCTAATTTCTACTATTTTCATGTATATCATAGAATAATCTTTCCATCGATACCAATTTCATTGAAATACGACTTCAGATGAGGGAGTTATAGCTGTTTTACTCAGCAATATCGGATCGCCCAGGTCTGATGGTCAACCTGGCGGACCGTCAGGTCCTTGGTGGACCGTCAAGTGTCCTATCAAGCCAAGGCAGTGACCCCTCTTCCTGGTAACCGTGTGACAGCCAAGATGGCGGACCGTCAAAAAGTTGACGGACCGTTAAGGGGTCCGTCAGGTCGAGATAGAATGTCTCATTTCGGGCCCTCGAGTGACGGATGGCTTGGTGGATCGTCAGTTTCCTGACAGACCATCACTTCGACCATTACGTCGAGGCAGAATGTTCCAATTTTGGCACTCAAGTGACGAATGATCTGGTGGACCATCAGGAGACTTGACGGACCATCAGATCAACCGTCACAGGCCCCGATCAGTGAATTTCAGCTCCTTCAAAAGGGCATTTTGGTCATTTTCGATCTTTTCTTCCTTATATATACATCAAAGTAGTAAAGAGATTATCATTTTCTCCTATTTCTCTCCAATTTCTCTAAGAATTTTCTAGAAAACTAGGGTTTTGTCTCAACCCAAAAATCAAAAATCCTTCCAATAAATTCAAGGATCTTCCATAGATTTCTCCAAGTTATCCAAAATTAAGATCCTATCTTAACTCAAAAATATAAGGAATAAGTTCCAAACAAGTTTCTACAACTCTAAAATTATAATCCAAGGTATGTGGGTCTTGAACAAGAACACTCCTTTCGTTCTTGTGCCTAAAGATTTACTTTCTATTATTTATTTACATGAAGATTTGAGTTGAATAAGTTTGATATTTATGATTATTTCACCGTCATGTTTCTTAAATTGAGAATTTATTCCATGAGGTATATATTGTCATTATGTATTGATGATTTCTAAGTGATTTAAGACAAGTGTCATGAGTTATGCCTTTCCATGAGAAATTTGACTATTGAATATATATATCAATATTAGAGATTGAAAGTCAAGAATGAGTCCTATGATGTTTCCTTGAAGCTTTGATATTTGAAAATGATTCGAAAAGCAAATGTACTTGATGTTGAGAAAGGTTGTGTTGAGTTGAGTCGGATTAGGAATCCACAATATGTTTATGATTTATAGGTGAGATATATATATTTATGTTTTGGTCTCTAAAATAGACTCATGAGTCGATATTGATTAAGGTGGATTTCCTAACACGTTCTGAGCTGAGTCTGGGAGGAGTATTTAGCACTGAGCGGGAAATGTGGTATTTCTCCAAAACTATGTGCAACCGTAGGATTGATGTTGATAATTGTGGGATAGAGGCTGAATATGGGATTGTGATAATGAGATTCAGGTTGTACTCCCTGGCAAGAGTACGACACCCCCGCCAATGTGGGGTTCTGTCCTTAGGAGGGCAAAATATTGGACTCCATGCGATCATATGGTGTAGTTATGTCGGTTATAAGAAACTCCCACGTCCATAATGATCTAAGTACCATGAGTTACTAATTTAAATGATTTATGAGATTTATGAAGCATATGTTATTAATGATGACTTACAGAAATGATGTTTTAGATAATTCAAGCGAAGAGAGCTATTATTGCCAGCATGCATGATTTTCTTATACATTTATGATATTATTTAAAATGTGGAATCCTCCCCCACATACTCAGTATATTCCCAAGTAATGACTCCCATACTCTTTTGTATTCTATATTTCCTTATGATATAGGTTTAGGTTCTCAGTCTCAGCAGCGACAGTGATCTTTGAGTACCTTCATCTACATTTCTGCGTTTGGTGAGACCTCATGGTTCGAGGACCCGTGTCTCCGATTTTTTCTTGTTAATAGATGGTTGTTTATTTTCTGTTCAGTACGAGCCAGTTGGGGATCTGTCCCAATGGCTCCTCAGTCCTATGTAGTAGAGGCTTTTTCATACTAGTGTACTAGTGTGTACAGAGATTTCAGTATTTTGTTTGCACAGGGCAGTATTACTTCGTGTTTCAATATGTTCATGACGTGGTTATTCCTCTTTATCTTAGCATGATTTGTGCTATAATGAGTTCTGAAAGTGATGACAGGCTTAGAGGGCTGGCTTGAGGCCACGTGTGGCATTGAGCACCATGTGATGTCTCGGGATAGGTTCTTGGGGTGTTACACCTATTTAGCATTGTAGTCCTGCATTCTTTCAACACCAAAACAGATACCTCAGTCACAAACTTACTCATACTAGTTTGAGTGTCAGCAATCAGATCAGGAGCATACTTGGCCAACTGATTGAACTTAAGGAAGTATTCCTTAACAGGCATGGAACCCTGTCTCAATTTCATAAACTCCTCAGTCTTCGCTTCTCTCATCTCAAGCAGGAAGAACTTGTCCAAGAATGCATCCTGGAATACCTGCCAAGTAACAGGGGAAGCATCTTCCTCTCTATTCTTCATCCATACAACAACCCAATCATAAGCAATGTCTTTCATACAATAAGATTCCAGCTTTACACTCTCTTCCTCAAAAATATACAAGACTTGGGTGATCTTCCTCACCTCCTCAGGATATAACTGCAGGTCCTCACCATCCTTAGACCCATATAACTCTGGCGGATTCATCCACATGAAATCAAGGATCCTAGAAGAAGCTAAGTCACCTCCTTGCTGATGTGGAATTGCGGCCTGGTTATTGGCCTGGACATTCGTTGTGAATGCTTGGGCTAATGCCTGAAAGGCCGCCTGAAACTCAACATGAGACACAGTCTCATTCAAGGGATCAACAGGATGAGGTTGCTCATTATTGTTTCTGCGGGCGTTCGCTCTTCGAGGAGGCATTTTTTAAATTTAAGAGCACGAATTATTAGATAAGAGGGACAACTGTAGGAACGATAGAATCTGAAAGAAGGGACTAACTTTTTTCCTAAAGCAACTTGTAGCCTCTTGCTCATAGATGTGGCGCACAACACACCGATGATCAAGACTCAACTTAACGCGGCTTGTCAGACTCCCTAAAACTCCTTAAACCTTAGGCTTTGATACTAAGTTTGTAATGCCCCAAAATCTGACCACGAGACGTCACACGGTGCTTAAGGCTACAAGTAGCCCTAAGCTAACCCTTTGAGCCTGTTACTACTTCTAACACTTGCTTTAGGATAAATAAGCTAAACAATGATGCCTTACAGTGTCAACTATAATTAAAAAAAACTGGAAACAATGTCTGGATAGGAAAATTACTGATAGTCTAGAACACAACTTCAACTGACAATCTAGTCTGACAAAGCCTCTACTACTCAAACTGGAGAGTCATTGGGACAGACCCCCAACTGACTCGCATTGAGCTGAAAGTAAAACTCAAAACACTATGAAAGCAGAAAAGCTGCAAAAATAGGTCCTCGAACCATGAGGACTCACCAAGGACAAGGATATAGATGAGATGCTCGGAGATCACTATCACTGCTGGGACTGAGCACCTGTACCTACATTATGAGACAATGTAGCACACAGACGTATATGTGGATAATCACTTTGGGAATGTACTAATATATGGGGGTGTATGCATTTTCATAAAACAATATAAATATTCGTTAATAAAATCATGCATGCAAATAGGAATGACTCACATGTCTGGAATATATCTAGAATATAAAGCTCATGAATCATGAATAGTGAATCATGTAACACAAATCTCGTGAGTTATTATACTTAACTTTATAATCCATACTCTCCTCTTATTCTCTGTACTTGAAGGATAAATGAAGCTTTAAACAATACTTTCAAACTCATGCTTTGATCTTGTGGAGAGTAAAACTTCTTTAAAACTTAAGGACTCAAAACTTTTAGGAACTTTTAACACTTGGGAACTCTAGAACTCTTTTATACTCGGGACACTTGGAACTCGGGAGTTTCTTCTAACCGACATAAATCATGTCAGATACATGGAGTCCAACATCTTGTCCACGTTGGGGAGAGTTATCCTATTCTTGCCATTGGAGTAGAACCTCATCTTTAGTGATCACTATCTCGGCCTTGGGCCCATAAATCTCAAACCTATGGTGGCACGTAGTTCTGGGGTATGAGACCATGGAATCATACCCAACTCGGTGCTAAATACTACTCCCATACTCATCTCAGAACTCTTAGGAAATCCACCTCAAAATAATTCAAGGGTCTATAGTGAAGACCAAAACATATTTCTATTTACTTTAAATCATACTCAATGTGGATTTCAACACTATTATGACCGAAAGGCCAAATCTTTCTCAATAATATCAAAGTACTCAATTCATGGGTGCTTATAGCACAAAAGTTCACAAAATTGCAAATCTCATGTAGGAATTATTGACCAATAATCAAATCTCAAGTTAAGACTCATCAAAGTGCATACTAGATGTCATAAAGATTCATAAATCATATAGAAAATCTGAAATTTTCAACATTTTGCCTTAAAATCTCAACATACTCATGTACTTCAATTTCTAGACATTGGGACTATTAAAATCTCAAGGAATAACAACATAAGGTATAAACCCATACTTCAATTTCATAAGAAAACATAAAAAATCATATCTTCTAGTAATTAAAACAACTTTTGGGCACAAGGACGAAAAAAGTGTCCTTGTTCAAACCCCACATACCTTAGATTATGACATGGATGAACAAACTTGTTTGAGACTCTACTTCTTACTCTTGAGAGAGGGTTTTTGAAGCCTCTGACTTGAGAACCTTAAATCTTAACTCAATTTGTAAAATCTATGGTGAGTTTTTGAATTTCTTGGAGAAGGAATTTGGGTTTATTCTTGGGGAAGAAAACCCTAGCTCTTGGTGTTTTTAGGAGGAACTGAAATTATCTCCTTCATTTAGGGATATATCTGAGTGTTAAAAGGGTGGAAAAAGATCAAAAAGGCCTTTAAAAATGACTTAAAATTACTGATTGGGATGTGCGACGGTCCGTCGATGGTCCGACGGTCATCGGTCCTGCCCGTTGTACCTGGGCCAGAACTTGGTTCACTGCCTCGCCTGCGACGATGGGTGCGACGATCCATCGACCATTACCATCGCACTCAACCAAAATGGGGCCTCATGGCCTCCTCTACGATGGTTTGGGTGACAGTCCGTCGCAAGCTTGACGGTTCGTCGGCCCTCTCCGTCGCACCTGGGCGATTTTACTGCTTTCTGTAAAATGGATATATCTTTCTCTTTCGATGTCGGATTTCGACGAAATGGGTATCGTTGAAAAGATAATTCAATTTTCATATAATAAAAAGTCATTTTAGAAAAATTCAGCAAAGTTTAAACACTAATCACTTTGGAAGTCACTCCTTAATCTTTTAGAGCCGGAATTACACTTCACTTGACACGCTCTAAAGGCACGGACTACGAGGGAACTTTGCGGGGTTTTACAGCAGGGTCCTTCAAGTTCTAAAAATTAGGTAAAAGTGATAAAACAAGTCACTTTTTTTTAATATTTTTTCTCCAACAACTTAAAAGGTTGTCTCAACAACTATAGAAGTTATCTCAACAACTATAGAAGTTGTCTCAACAACTATCTAAGTTGTCGACAATTGTGCAAAGTTGTTCAAAAATTGTGCAAACTTGTCGGACAACTTTGATAATTGTTGAGACAACTAATGCACTTGTCGAACAACAGTCCCAGTTATTTAAGCAACTTTATCATTTTTAACTTAATAATATTACAGGATCCACTTGTCACCTTTATTTAATTAAGGACTTTAGAGGGTCTTTCAGCTCATTTTTCTCGTTTTTGACCCCCTACAAATATAACTGCATCAATTTCAGGGTAAACATTACCAACAAAATCCTTAAATAAAGGTAGTCTAGATTTTCATATGCTTTTTTTATTTCACCCTCGCAGCTCATTTTAAGGACTATATTATAAGGCTGAGCAATTAAATTACACCCTATGGATTACTAAGTTCTAACATGATTGGAAGACATGTCTACTTGAAAGTCCTAAATTGTCTCACTACTGAAGGTGTCTACTCTTCAGTGTACATGACTGAACTGTGTGAAACTTACCCTTTTTTGGAAAGTTATGTGTGGGGTTTCCACATATAGGAGTAAGTCCATTTCAAAGTTCTAGAAAACCACCTGTCGTACAGTGAAGAAACCTCCCGTAGCTTCCTATGCTAATTACATTTTCAACATTCTATCATGTTTAAAGTTTGTTCACCATAGCGAAGACCCTATTTCTCTGTCATTTGACTAATTAAATCAACAAAGGTTTCACTATTCATATCGGTAGCCTTATGCACACACCTTTACACCATTAATGTATTTTAACACATGGTAACTTGCAGGGCGGAGCTAAAGCCTAGAAAGGGTGGTAGATGTATACCCTTTGCTGCAATTTTTATTGTATGTAGAGATTAAGGCCGGCTCAAGCCTAAAGCAATTAAAGACGGTTTTTTAGGACTCAAATTTTTGGGGCCCCTAAATTTTCTAATATGTGTATATAGCATCGTTTATAAATAAATGATGTTTCTAATTTGAGAAAATTCCTTAAAGAAAAAAATTTCTTGAAAATAAAAAATATTTTTACTTATTTACTTCTAATTAATTATATGTCTTGAAGAAAAATGTAATTCTTTAATGGTATAGAACTTCATGTACCCCTTCCATATCATTTTACCTTTTTAAATAAGTTTGTTTCACATTAGTTGTTCATTTCACAAATCAAGAGTGTTTTATTACTTCTTTTCTCATATTATATTGTTGATATGTTTGGTCAAATGACCTACAAATTAAAAAACTAATATTTAAAAAAAATATAAAACCTATTGGGGAAAATCTCTCCCTAAACAATGACTCTTTAATGACTATATTATGGATGCTCTTGTGTTATGGTATGAGAAGGGGTGTCTTCTATTTATAGATGACCAAATCTTTTCCTCCAAGAAAGAGGTTAGTCAAATATGGAAAAGTTTTATATTTTCCTTTCAGTAAATATAAAAGTAATTTTGGTTACTTTTATTTTTTTTCAAGAAAAATTAAAACTTAATTTTGGTAAGAAAATCAGGGCAAAAATCCTAACAAATCTCCCCCTTTTGGCTTGATTTTCTGCAAATATTCTTGATCCTCATTCTTCTTGTGCAGAATATTCGTTCTTCACATATTTTTAATATATCAATGTTGTTTGACATGCTTTAAAAATTGAGACTCTTTGGGTTAAAATATATCATCCCTTTTCGAATTAAAAATATTGGAGCCCTTTACAGGGTTAAAGGTGAGCTTTATTTTCAAATATTTGACAGCAGGATTCTTTAAAATATAATCGACAATTGTCTCTACATATAGATTTATTTTGACAAAATATCCTCATTATCATCAAATTAGTTGCGAATTGGTTTGAACCACCATGAACTTGTATTCAACCTCATTTCACCAAACCATTGGACCTTTGAACCGTAGGCTTTGATACCACTTGTTGGGTTCGAAATCGAGAGGGCGTCATGCGAACGCTTAAAGTTTGCAAACGATAGAGATGATAAATCAGATGATAAGAAGAAACATAATACTAAAAATATATTGTTGATATGTTTGGTCAAACTACCTACATATTAAAAAACTAATATTGAAAAAAATATAAAACCTATTGGGAGAAAATCTCCCCCCAAACAAAGACTTTTTAATGACTACATTGTGAATGCTCTCGTGCTACGGTATGAGAAGGGGGTGTTCTATTTATAGATGTCCAAAACCTTTCCTTTAAGAAAGAGTCTAGCCAAATATGGAAATGTTTTATATTTTTCTTTCAATAAAAGTAAAAGTAATTTTGGTTACTTTTATTTTCTTTTCAAGAAAAAGTAAAACTTAATTTTGGTAAGAAAATCAGGGCAAAAATCCTGAGTATTAAAACAAGATTAATTTTGAAAGACTACACAAATTATTTCCTTAATCTCCAAAACACACTTATTTCGGAACAAAATGAAGAGGCTTAAACACTATTTATCTCAATTTATATCGTTTTGAATTTTCAAAAAAGCTAAAAAAAACTATGTTTAAGCACATTTTTAAAGTCAAAAAGTTTGAATCTCAAAAATAAAAAACTATCATATAAAATAAAATAGAGGGAGAAACTAAAAAAATAAACTAATATTATATATACTATATTATTATTATTTTATAATAAAATGTCAAACTCCTCATTAAAATTTTACTTTAAACCGTCATATTTATTGAGCCATCCCTGATAGAGATTAAATATTGGTCTTAACAAATAATAATATACTCTTGAACGACATTCACATAACTGAGAGTAAACTCAACGGCCAAGTGTTGTCCATGCTAGTGAAGGGACGCGGGTTTGCTTCCCTCTTTCTACAGATTTATGTAATTTATCTTTATTTTTCTCTAAAGCCAAATAGGACAAATAAGGTTCATTGGTCACTCTTGTCGTTATGATTTATGCAAATCACTAGAGATTGAGGAGTTCGTGCTAGAACGAGCTCATCATATATTATTTTTTTATCTCAATTTATGTAATATAAATAAAATTTAGATAGTCAATCATATTTTTCTTTTAGACATTTTAATTTGTTTCAAATAATATATATTATTCTTCTTGTCCTAACTTTTGTGCCCCTGATACAATTTTAGAAGTTGATTAATTGTTTAAAAATATTTTAATTTATTATTTATTGTGATCTATAATATTTTTTTCTTCTGTCCCAACTTAAGTGAGACTGATATAATTTCGAGAGCCAGTCAAATTTTTTATATCTTTTAAATATTTTAAGCTGATAATTATTGTAATTTATAATACTTTTTATGTAATCTTTCTTAAATATACAACAAACTAAAAAATAAATAAAATTGTAGAAAAAATAAAAGATAGACAAAGGAATTGCTAATGAAATTGTGTCAAAGCAGGTATGTTGACCTGCTGCCTGCTTTGACACAATTCCGTTGGCCTTTTGCCTTTTATAAGTATGTAGAATATATTGCTATCTAAAAGAGCGAAAAATGTATTTTTCATTACAAGCTATTTTTTCTGTTTTAAGTAATGTGATATTTTCGTTAGTCAAAATTCAAACTTCATAAATTTGATCAATATTTTAAAATGTAATATTTTTATACTGATAGAAGAGCTGTAATTTATAAATACTTTTTGTATAGTTTAAAAATATCAAAATCTTAGTTTTAAAACATTGAATTGATCTAATCCAATTTAACTTTAAAAATTAAACAGCTCGACTCTCAAAAAGTGAAATGCATCATATAATTTGAAATAAATGGATATTAATTTATAGACATCAAAAACTAAGCCCAAAATATAGAATCCCTTTTCATTATTCGTAAATAATTTTGTGACAATTAGATAGTACTTAGCTATGTTTGCACTTTTTTGTTTGTATTATTATCTTGTCTCTTGTAATTATTTTTTATTCTAATTATAATGCAATTTAAAATTTCAATAGAGAAATATTTTTCTTAAATATATTAAAAAATAGTCTTATAATTAAAAGGTTCCACAATATAATGATGATTTTAGGCGATATTTTATTAACGGATGTAAAAAGAGATATTTAGTATTGTTTGTAATGAATTTATTGTAAATATTTCAAGATATAAACTCTCCTCGAGTAGGATTGACTAAAATATATGGATTATTCTTACATCAGTAGAACTTTTTTCAATTTGATACGATTGTTTTAATTTATACAAATGTTAGTACTATTATACAAGTCTGTATGACTTAACTAAATATAACGTAGCTTGATTTAAAATTTTCGCACCCATTCCTCATTTTTTTTTCTCTTTTTCAATTTATGATACAAGAACGACCTATGAAGTGCTAAAACAACCCGCGACATGGCACAAAGCAGTCCACTATCATGAGATGAACAAGCAACACAAAATGAAAAACAAGATGACTATAACTAAGAGGATAGATAGTGAGGCATAATGTACTACACGTATAGGCACTAAGATGTATATTAAACATCAAACCACAAACAACATGAATACAAGACATCTACACTCTTGAGGAGACCTCAAGGGAATCGAAACTCCCAATCAACCACCGTTTCTAAGCAAGTTAACAATACAAGGATTCCACATTTTCACAAGGATTCCACCTTGCCAAACACTCTCAATGAGTTTACAAGATATATCATCAAAGTTCTAAATAACAAAATGACCTAAATGTTCTATTTATAGACTAGGGCAACACTTATTACAAAAATGACCAAAAGGCCTTTATTGAACCCAAATAAAGGGGCGGCCTTGTAGTTTACTCCTTGGACGCTTTTGGAGTGCTGAGACTTGTTCTCAACACTTCAAATCTTGTTCCTTGGATGGGTAGCCCCACAAGCTCGGGTCTTCACTCACGTCTTAATGTCCTCAAGTGCTAAGATGCCTCTTTGACCCGTATCATCCTCCTTTCCTTAGAAAGTATTCGTCCTCGAATCTGAACCTTGCAAAATAATAGAAAGGACAATCAAAGAAGTTCCTTAAGGTATGAGGGTTAGGATTAGTGTAATCAATCATAGCATCTTGCCAAGGTGGCTCAAACTTCACATACAACTAAACATCCCTCTTACCCGCATACCCTCCCAAGAAAGAATAAATTGGGCAACCCACATAAGTATGACAAGAAACAAGGAACAAGAGTTGCTTATCAAGTGGAAAACATAGACACTTCTTAGAACAACAAATAAGCTTGAAAGTTGAGATAGGAAAACCATACATTCCATGCACATTCAAGTCATTCCAAAAGACATCATCATCGTATTTCAAATGAACACTGGGGTCAAATGGGTGGAGTGTCCATGGGAACGGGTTGGGACACACTTTCCAATCCCAATACTACTACAATTACGATCAAATGTTCCTTCTATACTCGCATGATCTACAACAAAAACAACTAGAGGGTCATCCTTAGTCAGTCGGACAACATGTTCAACATCACCATTTTCACACAAGTTGGCCTTCATGACTTCCATAAGACAATGTACTATCACTTGCCACAATAGTTTCAACACTAGGTGGATTAACTAGTGTATCCACAATCTCAAGTTGTACATTATCATCACAAAATGAAGGCACGTTCAGCTCACCTAAAGACAAACTATCATTCACACTTAGTTGGTTATTCTCCTTATTAACTAGAGGGCAAGAATTAGTTTCATTACGTAGTAGCTCATGTAGAGCTTGGCCACTCACGTGAATTGGATTAGGAAAGCTTGGATGCTCTATCAACTTATCCAACTTCTTGCAAATAGAGCTCTCCATCCTTTATATTCGTCCTTCTATTCTATCCATTATTCTTTTCATTCTCTCCATTTTTCGTTCAAAAGATCCCAAGCGGCTATCCATGACATCAAGCTTTGTCACAATGGATTTAAACCAACTAGGCATTTCACCTTCATCCGCCAATGTAACTATCAAGAACTACTAAACAAACAACACAAAAATAGTAAACATATTAAAGGTTAGCAAAAATTAGTCCACAATTCGTCTCAAAATAGTCCACAATCTCTCAAGCTCACACTTTTGAAGTATTCACTCTATTGGCCTCACAGGTGTTGATAACTCGCTTATACTCCAATGAGGTTACTTGGTCCCAATTGTGGCTCGAGGTCGAAATAGATTCTTGTTTGAAACAACTCAAGAAATGATATTAAAACTTGGACCAAAGAAAATACTATGACTTAAAAATGAGAAAAGCACACAATATAACACTTAACACGAAAGAAAACGTACTAAAAAACTAATCAACAACCTAGTAGGTATTTACTAGTTTTCTAATTAGCATAAGAATCAATAAAATTGAAACTAATGGAAACAAGAAAGTGAAACTAGAATATCCAATGTTCTTGAGCTCTTTGATGATATGGCACTTAACTATTGGACGTTGGAATATGGTTGAAGTTGAAAAATTTTGTTTCAAGAAACTAGTTGTTCAATTTCATGTATGGGAGAGGAGAATTTCGGCCAAGTTATGGGACAAACAAGGTCTAGACTCCAGTTTCAAGACTCATAAAGTTTTTCACCTACTTGCACCAAAATGGCAAGACAACCTTTTGGAGGTCTTATCCCCCTTTCTTCTTTAGGCTTGTCTAGAAAAAATGAATTTACTCCCTTTTGGTATGAAGAATTTTGGGAGGTCTTTTGTTCTTTTTATCCTTTGGTAATGTCTTGAAAGTTGTTTCAAGACTAACAAGAACCCACACTATCTTCCCTTTGAATTTTTATCAAACAACAACCTTTTACAAAACTTCTTCAATACAACATAAGAACTCCAACAACAACAACAAAACCATCCACTCTTCCTACGACAACTTGCAAATTTTTTAGCTCAAGAGCTTGGGTTAGACTGAAGTAGTGTTAGAGAGAAAGAAAATAAACACAAGAAACAAAAAATACAATCAAAACAACACCTAAATCTAGACACGAATTCGGCCAAACAACAACACCACTTAGGCCAAGACACCAAACCCGTAGAATAACTTCTTTTTGTAAGATTTTCGACCTTGGACACCTCTTTTAATGTTAGAAAATAAAGATATAACACTAGAAAACACAAAACACACAAAAATCACAAGAAAACTAGGATTCAAATTTTGGTCTAAGCACAAAAACGTGGACAAATTACTATTTTTGAGTTTTTCAGATCTTCAACACCTTTTTTTATTTTTTTGAGTGAACAAGCCCAAGATTGATCTGGTTAGAACAATATCAAAAATGACTTTGATACCAAATGATACAAGAACGACCTATGAAGTGCTAAAACAGCCCACGAAATGGTACCAAACAGTCCACTATCACGAGATGAACAAGCATCACAAAATGAAAAACAAGATGACTATAACTAAGAGGATAGATATTGAGGCATAATGTACTACACATATAGGAACTAAGATGTATATTAAACATAAAAACACAATAAACATGAATACAAGATACCTACACTCTTGCGGAGACCTCAAGGGAATCACAACTCCCAAGCAACCACCGTTTCTAAGCAAGTTAACAACACAAGGATTCCACCTTTCCACAAGGATTCCACCTTGCCAAACACTCTAAATGAGTTTACAAGATATATAATCAAAGTTCTAAATGACAAAATGACCTAAATATTCTATTTATAGACTAGGGAAATACTTATTACAAAATGACCAAAAGGCCCTTAATGAACCCAAACAAAGGGGCGGCCTTGCAGTGTATGCCTTGGCCGCTTTTGGAGTGTTGGGACTTGTTCTTAACACTTCAAAGCTTGTTCCTTGGCTGGGCATCCCCACAATCTCGGGTCTTCGCTTACGTATTCATGTCCTCGAGTGCTAAGATGCCTCTTTGACCCGTATCAATTTACCTCCTCAAAGTTTCAATACCCTTTGGAAAAGTTCTAGCTTTGCCACTAGTAACTTGTATGCTTTAACTTATTGGTGCAAGTTTTATTCATTGAAGAAGTAAAAAGTACAACAACATCATACCTAGTAAAATTTCATAAGTGAGTGTTGGAGATGATAAAGTGTAGACAGACCTTACCACTATTTCGAAGAGGTAAAGATGTTGTTTTCAAGAAACTCTCAGCTCAAGCGTAGCATATCCAGGTACAAAGAAGAAAAACACATAGAAGAAGTAAAAAGTATTTACAAAAATTAGATTACTCGAAGTGTGGTACTTAATTGCAAGTAATTCTATACACAAACATTAACTGACAACCTATAATAAATCGTAAGCATCCTACTATAGATAGTCAAATTGTATTAATGGTACGTTAAAAATGGTTTACTTTATTAGTGAATATAATTTAAATCTTTAATTTATATCATTTAAGGTATATATACTGACATTGTAATAAATTTTCTACACCAGTAGTGTATTTTAATATTGTTATAGTAAGTTGTCACTTACCATTTTTCTAGATAATCAATTGATGATATATTAAATAACATCACATGCAATTACCTTTTAACAACCTGCTGGTATAAATATTTTTTAACGCCATTAGTACAGAGAATTTAATTTACAATAAATTTTTAATCATGTGTATTTTATCCATTGTACCAGGTAACATGAATTATTTTTTAGATCACTAGTCTCATATTTTAGGAAAGGTTACATGATAATTACTTATTGGTTGACCTGATAGTGTAAAGTTGGTGTGCAAAAGTAATTGATACAATATCTCTAAACACAAACTGTCACGATTCAATTTTTTAGGTCATAATGACTCACCAATAAGTAAGCCAACTCATAATTTGAAACAACCAATAAACGGACTATCAAGAGAAATGAAAGAAAACAACATAATGAATATGATAACTAAGAGACTAATATATATAAAGCAACCCCATGACCTAGTGAATTTAATACAAAAGCTTCTGATACAACCAGAATACAAGTGAAATACAAAATAAATACATATAGAAAGATGTCTCTGAATTCAAGATAGAGATCTGTAGACATCTAAAATTAGCGGAACTCTTCAAGAAGAATCCAAATTCTGTTAGAGTTCTAGGAGACTATTTTACCCTAAATCTAGTTTGATGGCTACTCAACCTAAATTCTAAATTATGCCTATATAAAGGGGCAAATATATCTTTATAGAGGCATCTCCAGTATCTCACAAATTCACGAGATATTCACAAAGAGATCAAAGATCTGAAAACTAGTCCCACTAGGCGTGCCATAATTTATTGGATAATAAAATTCTCGAGACCGAAAATAATAATCAAGACAAGAAAAATACTAAAAAAATCAATTTATTGATTTCAATAAGTGAGTGTTACAATATCTATGATATCTCTAATTCGCCTTTTCAACTATAAATTCAAGGGCTTTGTAGCTTCCCCAAAGTTGCTTGATCACCAATTGGGAGTCACCAAAAACTTGTAATTGTAGTTGCTTCATGTCGACAACCATCTGTAGTCCGAGTATGAGAGCTTGATATCAGCAACATTATTGGAGCAACGATTCGTCAAGGTAAAAGAGAAGGGGATGAGTTCTTATTATGGAGTGACAAATACTACGCCAGCACCAGCTCCATCTCGATGTGCAGCACTATCAAAGTACATCTTTCATGAGGATCTAACTTCAACAGCCATTGCATCTTCATCAGGAAGTTCATCACTTAACTCCCAGTCATCAGGTATTGGGTGATCTGCCAAGAAGTCAGCCAATACTTTTCCTTTTATAGCTCTTTGGGGAGCGTACACAATCTCAAACTGTTGAAATTGAAGGTACCACCTTGGAAGTCGGTCACTAAGGACTGGTTTTGACATCACAAACTTGATGAGATTTTCCCTAGACACAAGACGGACAACATGAGCTTGAAAGTAGTATTTCATCTTTTGGATAGAGAAAGCCAATGGGAAACATAAATTTTCAATCGGAGAATACTTCGGCTCATTTGGTGTCATCATACTGCTCAGATAGTAAAGTGAGTTTTCTTTGCCTTCACTATTTTCTTGAGCCAGTAGTGCTCCAACTGACCTCGCTTGTGCCGCGATGTAGAGTATCAATGGTTTCTCAGGTATGGGAGACGTAAGAACTGGTGGCTTCATTAAGTATAATTTGATACTCTAAAAGGCGTTACTACAAGCATGGTTCCATTCAAAGGAAGTATCCTTCTTCATGAGAAGACTAAATGGTTGATATTTTTCGGCCAAGTTTGAGATGAACCTCCTTAAATATTCTAACCTTCCTTGAAGGATTTTAAATTCATGAATATTTTGAGGCTCGAGCATCTTTAAAATTGCATCAACCTTGGCTTAATCAATTTCAATTCCTCGGTGTCGCACAATGAAACCAAGAAACTTTCCAGAAGTAACTCCGAAGGCACACTTCAATGGATTCATCCTAAGTTGATATCTGAAAAGTAACTCGAATACCATTCTTAGGTCTTTTAAGTGGTTTTCTCTCTTTCTTGACTTCACCACTAGATCTTCCACGTAGCATTCAATATTTTTGTAGAGTAGGTCATCAAAGATGTTTTGTATAGCCCTTTGATAAGTGGCACCAATATTCTTCAAACCAAAAGGCATCACCTTGTACCAATAAATACCTTTGGGTGTACGAAATGCATTGAGCTCTTCATCCTTTGGCGCCATGCGGATTTGGTTGTTGCCGGATAAATTGTCCATGAAGGACATTGCCTCATAACTAGTGGTGGCATCAATCATCAACTCTGGTATGGGTATTGGAAAATCATCCTTAGGACATACGTTGTTGATATCTCGAAAGTCGACACAAACTCAAATTTGTCCATTCTTCTTCCATACTGGCACGATGCTTGAAATTCACGTGGGATATTTGATTTTCTGAATAAAACTAGCTTCAATGATTTTGTTAACTTCATTTTTGATTAGTGAAACCAACTCTGGCCTAAAGTGTCTCTGAGCTTGCTTAATAGGATGAGCACCATTCTTGATAGCCAACTGATGGACCGCTACTTTTGGATCTAACCCAGGCATTTCCTTATAGCTCCAGGCGAAGACATCTATATATTCTTTGAGTATATCCATATAAGATATTTCTTCCTCCATCACTAGAAAACCACTTAGATAAGTTGGTCTTGGGTCTTCATCAATTCCAAGATTAGCTTCTTTCAAGGGATCTATTGTATCCTTCACTCCTTCTTCAAGTTGAGATGGAGCATCTCCAGTATCTTGATCCTCTTGAGGATCATCATCGTTGATGGAAATATGGTGACACCAGAAAATATCTTCCATCTCTTTATAAACCTTCATTTGAGATAAGAGGAGCTAACATTTTCTTCATATTCCTTATGTTCCTTGTAATAAACCACAGTGTGAGCCTTTGCTTTAACACCTTGTTGCATGAAACTACCAGTTTCGTCTGTTACTTCATTCTAGAAGGAATCACACTTTGGAAATCCTTTTGTATTTTAAGTGAAGAGTGCATCATAGTGCTTTGACAACTCCTCTTACACTTGTTTCTTTTCCACTTATTTAGAGGTCCCAACTTTTCAAACACAGAAGTTCTTGTAGTTAACCCTCCAAGTCAGTCAAGTACAGAGGGACTTTCATTAGCAGCAGTGGATTCTTCTTCCACGGTTATGTAATTACTGACTTCCCTTCTTATGGAGATGCGAATTAGAGGTGGCTATGTGTATCCTAGGCCTTCACGTGCCTTCCTAGTTATACCCTCCGATGGAAGTTTTACCAACCTTAATGACTTATTAGGATTATATCCAACCTTTGCAAATAGCTTATATACATTTGGGTCAAAGACTTCTTTCATATGCTTCGTAGGGATTGTCATATCTTGTGGCAGATTTTGAGCCACAGACTCTTCAAGAAGTCTTGAGGATGGATTTATTGCATCAATCTTCCTGATAGGTAAAGTTATCCCCTTTAGCACGTTATCTTGGGAATCCGATGAGTGATCTTTCTCGTTCTTTACCTTCGGTACATAGCAAAGAATGGCAGTTTCCTTCTTTTTCGTAGAAGAAACACTTTCTTTTTTTAAAGTGGAGAGAGGCTTCTTGGTGGTGACTTTTTCGATAGTCACCGTTACCTTCTTAGATGCAAGATCGTCACACTTAATCTAAGTGACATCTTCAACCCTTTTCTCATCCACAACATGCTTTTTTAAGTAGAATTTTACATCGGTAAAATGTGACTCAACTTCAGTGAATGGCTTGTCATCGGCAACTATATTTTTTTCCACCTCACCTTTAAGGTACTTCAAGCATTGATAGTAAGAGGATGAGATAATTTTATTCCCGTGCACCCAGGGCCTACTAAGCAATATATTGTATGAATTTTTGGAATCGATCACATGCATCAATGGGTTTGATTTAAAATTATCCATATGAATCATCAACTTGATACATCCCATGGCCCTCTGGCCCCCTTGGTTGAAGGCTTGGATCTTTATACGACTTTCGTCCAGTTCACTAGTAGCGATGCCAAGTTCCTTTATTGTGCGGATAGGCAGGAGTTTGACTCCAGATCCCTTATCTATCAAGATTCTATTGATCTTCTTTCCTAGAATTTGACCCACCATGTATAATGGATGGTTATATAGGGCCTCACCAAGAAGAAGAATTTGACCCACTCATGCATATGCCTCAAGGAGAGTAAAACTTCATTAGTGCTCAAGATCTCATAACTCTTTTTGAACTCAAATACTGGGAATTCGGAATCATATCACTTTGAAACATACTTGAAGGCATTTCATTCACTTTAGGAAAATATTTCATTTCATGTTTTAGGGAAATCATTCAATCTCAAAAGGAAGATACTCTAGTTTATTGAAAATAACTCATCTCAAGGTTTCATGGGAAAAATACCAAATCAAGGGAAAATACTTCCTTTTGAAGAGACAATTCATATCAAGGGAATGCTTTAGCTAAGAAACCATTTTACAATCTCATTAGTAGGAAAATAGCTCATAGGAGGGAAAATACTTACGTTTCCAAGGAAGTAGTTGATCTCAAGATTGAAAGGCAAGGGAGGTTCTCATAACAAACATAAACCATGCGAGCAACATGGAGTCCAACAGTTTTTCCTCCTAAGGAAGAGACTTTACATTGGGAAGGAGCGTCATACTCTTACCAGGGAGTATAACCTAGGTCTAGTGATCACTAAATAAAACTCGCCCTCGGGCCCAATCATAATTATCATAAACTCGGCCTCAGGCCTAACCTACGGCGGTACGTATTTTTGGGGTAAGAAACCAAAGTGACTTACCCTCTCGGTGCTAAATACTACTTCTTTTAGATTATCTGCGCCCATCTCATAAAAATCAAATTTTAGAATAATCTCATGGTTCACCATGAACCCAATGATCAAATCGATAATCTCATATAGTAAAGTGAATTTCTAAGCTCATGGACCATTAGGTCAATTCATTTCTCAATCATCTCAAAATACTCAAATCATGGGGGCTTATAGCATAAGAGTTCATAAATTCACAAGTCTCAAATAGGGTTTTCTAACCCATAGTTCAATATCAAGTTAAAGCTCATCAAAAGCATAATATATAGCATATAGATTCATAAATCATATGGAAATCTAGGAATTTCAGCAATCTCAAGTCTCAATTTAGTCATATGCTTAAATATCTCAAACATTGCAAACATTAGCTTTTCAAGAAGTAAAATCATGGGGTTTATACCCAACTATAAATTCTCAATAAAACAGGCAGAAATCATGCCATTTGACTCTTAATTCATGGGAAATATCAATATAATGCATTCAGTAATAATGGATGAAAAACCATAATTCAAATTCATGTAAAACCTCATAGATTTCAGGAAAATCATGATGTAAATAAGTCTTTGGGCACAAGGGTGAAAGGGTTATCCTTGTTTAAAACCCCACATACCTTAGATTATGACATTGGATGAACAAGTTTTCTCTAAAATCTTCTTCTTATCCTTAAAAGAGAGGTTTCTTGGCACACTTGACTTAGGAAACTTGAATCTCAACTCAATTTGAAGAATCCATGGTGAGTTCTTACATTCCTTGGAGTAGAATTTTGTTTTGATTTGATTTGGAGGAGAAAACCCTAGCTCATTAGTGTTAGAGATGGGAAAATGAGGCAGCTGTTTTGCATAGAATATATATGAGGGTTTAAAAGAGGGGAAAAGATCAAAATATCCCATCAAAAATGGGTTAAAAATACTGAATGGGGGTTGTGATGGTTGAATCAATGATCCATCAAAAGTTTGATTGTCCGTCGGATCGTCCGTCGCAAGCTGGCCAGAAGAAGGGACATACTGCCTCGCTGCGATGTTCTCAGTGACGGTCTGTCGAAAGTTTGGCGGTCCGCCATTTTGGCTGTCGCACGATGGCTAGGATGAGTCCACACTGCCTCAGAGCGACAGTTAAAATGATGATCCATCAAAAAGTTGGTGGTCTGTCATTTTGGCCGTCGCACGATGGCAAGAAAAAGGGGTCACTGCCTTAGTTTCAAAGGGATGATTGACGGTCCGTCACAGACTTGACGGTCCATCGAATTGTCCGTCAAACTTGGGCAATTCTGAAAATGTTCAGTAAAACAGCCATAACTTTCTCGTTCGATGTCGGATTTTGATGAAATTAGTATCGTTGGAAAGCTAGCTCAATGTTCTACATGAAAAAAAGTCGATATTAGGGAAATTCCACACGGTTCAAAAAATTTCACACTTGGAAAGATACCTCTCAAAATTTTAAGGCCGGAATGACACTTTACTCAACATGCTCTAAGACTCAAACTATGAGGAAATTTTGCAGGATTTTACAATATCTCCCCCTTGAGAACATTCGTCCTCGAATGTCGATAGTCAGGCTAGGAAAAACAGAGAGAACTGAGGGCGCACAGCTGAAATACTTTTCATACTTAATCTATCCTTTTCAAACCCGGGGCACTCAAAGAATGCATCAATTTACGATAGGAACAACTGTATAATGATTCTCAGATTAGAGAGGAACTGAATGAAGGAAGGGTGTTACCTTCGTCTAAATTTGGGCTAACTTGCTTTAGTTTTATAACGAAGAGTTAGCTCATGATGTATTCAGCACTTGCGATTTTTGACTTACTAAATCTGGGATCAAACCTCCCTAACAAATGATCCCTGAACCTACTGTCAATGATGAGAAATGATTATGTCTGAGACCAGACCTATTTAGCAGGGAAATCTCTAAATCTTCCAAAGAAGATAATCAACTGAACCTGGAATTGAGATCAAGCCTATCTAATGGGTGACCCCTAGAGATGGTAACAAAAATACTCAATTGAATATGCTACTGGGATCAAGTCCATCTAGCGGTTGATCTTGGAATAATAAGGATACTAAACTGAATCTGAGATCAAGCCTATCTGGCGGATGATCTCAGGGTCTGATAATACTGATACTGAATAACTGGACCTCTCGATATAGATAAATGAGTACAGAGGTTGAGGTCAGTCCTCCCAAGCGTGTGACCTAGGTAACTGATAGTACTGAAGATGATTAATTAAGTCGACTCAATGAATAGCCGAATTCTCTTGGTTTCTCTATCTGACGGAATATTACTGATCTTTGAAAAAATTACTCGAATACTACCGAGGTTTGCATTGAACATGTGTATACTACTAGATCTAAGCAAAATATACAACCGAGGCTAGAGTGCTAACGATACCGAGATTACTCAAGTTCTGTAACTTTCTGAGAGTCCTGAGTTCTATAACTCACGGAGTTCTGAGAATCATGGCTTGACTGAGAACATTGAGAAAAAGGACACGGGCTCTAGACAACAGCTAAATTGTAGGGTACATATACCCCCAGGACTCGATAATAGAAAGGTAAAACATAACCATTCATGATCATGGACATTCATTCACCATCATAATCACTAAGGAGTCACTTCAAGCATTTATGGATTATAAGCACGTGATAACTTAGGGGGAATGCTATTGGGTTACACTCCATTTAACAAGGTCTTCCATCAAGCACTTAGCACGTATTTGGGGTCTTAGCATGTATTGGAGAACACATAATTAGGGAAACTTCATGTCACATCATAGCTCATCCATCAAACACCTAGCATGTATCAAAGGCTTAGCATGTATCAAAGAGCACATAATTGGGGGTATTCCAAACTATCGTGTCATAATTCATTCACTGAGGCTTCTAAACAAACATTTGGCATGCATGAGCTTGCACACAAATAGGAGGGGGAGGGTTCCTAGTCAACATGCCGTATTGGCTCTAATTCCTTCAAATAAGCATTTCATCAAACATATGGGGAGCATGCGTTGCTTATTCAACAATTTCTTCACTCAATAGGTATGAACACATCATCTAACAAGAAATGTGAAAAAGTTTTATCATGGACATTAAATGAATATCACATGCTAGGGTCAAAGCTTGATAACCTTGTAAAGAAACACGATTCAAAATTCAATCATAGCATGAACATCAATTTCAACTTACATGAATCATCAAAACTCATAAACATAAGAATCTTTGAATTTCAAAAAAGGGTTCTAGAGTTTCTTGGACAAGAGGGACTCAAGAGTCAACCATACATACGACTATCTTTCCCAACACGACACATCTACTCTCTCCTATCGGCACAATTGTCCATTATCTCTATCGTAACCTAAGAAAGAGGTCGCTGAAAAGTTAGAACATGAGGACCTGGAGTATGAAGGGACATTGCACCTACTTGGTACTCAGTTGACTCTGGAGGCCTTTAATATCACAAACTTATCAAAGCGGTTTAGCTCAAGAACATAGACGATACAAATCTGGGTTTCGCGAATCACTAAAAACATTGCTCAAGTACTTAAGTCACGAGTTACATGATCCTAATTTGGAGTTCAAAACTCATGGGATGTGATCCCGACTGCCAAATACACAAGAACCCCTCATTTTAGGACTAGGAGAGTACATAATTCTCTATCATATGCATGAACATGAATTAAGATAATGGAACAAAAATATAAAACATGAGCAAGTGTTGGGACAACAGAAAGTACTAAAATGAGATTAGGGTCAAGCATTAATCCTTCTCGAAGCTATTCTATGGCTCACTGGTACATCCACTAGAGTCTTAAGGTTTGAACCGGTTATCGGTCCTATCATCTCCCCCTTAGACTTAAGCCATCGCTCCAAGGTGGTAAACCACCACATAAACTCTGGTCCGACTGTCATCACCTTGCTCTAGAGTCGGGGATATAACAATGCACATAAATTAAAAAACTTGACCCGAATGACTGCACTTCAAAGTGTAAAACAACAACACTACAAACCCAATATATTCCCACGTAAGCGGAGTCTGGGGAGGGTAGATCGTACGCAGTCTATACCACTACCCTTAAATGAGTAGAGAGGCTATTTCCAATAGACATCCGGCTAAGGACAAAAAGGCAGCATACAAAAGCATTCAAATCATAGGAAACCATAAAAGAACATAGGTACGACATTCACAACAAATTACACATTGCCAAAACGAGGACATCAAAGTCCACCTAATAACCGACTATGACACATCCACACCCTTATCCCTCTATCCTAATGCTTTTCCGCCAAATCTTCCTATCCAGGGTCATGTCCTCAGTCAGCTGTAACTGCCCCATATCACACTCTATCACATCACTCCCCAAAGAATGATGCCAACTCATAAAAGTACCTCCTGAGATACACATCATCCATCTATAACCCTAATAGTCTTCATTTACTACTTAATGCTTAGAAAGGGTATCTCCCATTCTCTGACGGACCACGCCACCCCTTCCATAGCCTACCACTACATCGCCTATAACTTATGTTTCTAAACCATGAGAATCGAAATCACGCACAACACCTTCATTCATAATCTCGCTTGTCCCACCTAGAAACTCAGCGTTACTACTAACCAGGCAACATGCAATAATCCTCGAGAACAAAACAGCCCCATGGTACCTTGGGTGTACTTCTACATCATAAATATAATATCAAACTTGATTATGAATCAAACAAACTTAGGCCCTTGCACACACTGTTCAATCCTATTAGATCACTTCCCTATAACTAGTACCATTAAACAAGAAATCGCCGCCTCCACTTTCATGACCACCAATCATTCAAGCTTAGTGTCTATCACTAATCTCACTCGGACGTCATGAAACAAAAGATCAAATTCACATGCCCACTCAAACTTCATAACCGATAATAATCTATCATAATTACATGGACCATCTTATTTCTAATTTATCAACACACACTTCCTCTACACATCATTACTATCCATCTATTTATACATCCCCAACATAGCTCATAGCCCTATAAGTCTCAACTAAACTCCAACCTTCAATCTCAGAGGTGCCTAAATCAGCAACACCCATTTACGAAGTACTTTTATCAATAGCATGTACCTTCTAACGCAACAGTTACCATCAACAACTCTCCTCATACATCAACAAATAATATTTCTCCTTAACTAATGACTCCATCTCTACCTCACACAAATAAACAAACAAGGACACAATACTTTATTAATAGCCCACACATGTGAAACAAAATTTAGCTATACATATATACATATAAGTTCAACAAATGGCCCTTACCGCTTTTCTTGTCACCTCCACTCTAAACCCCCAGTTCAAACCAACAGAAGAACAACATGATGCACAACAAATTTCTAGTGAATCAAAATAGGCCTCACACGGCTTCACTACACTTTGGTTTTGTGTTTTGAATAAGAAAATGAGATGAATAACAAAGCAACTATGCTAGTGAATCGAAAGAGCCCCACGCGGCTTCACTAGACTTACTTTTTTTCTTTTTGAAAAGATAATGATAACAAGATTACATATTGCAAAATATAGAAACTTGACACATAATATTCAATGATATAAGAATACACATCTTATTCTGTTTCATTGCAAGACTCATAAGAGTGAGGCAATAACTACCATCATGAGGGACTCCTGACATATAATAAGGCTCTTATCAAGCTACATTGAGAGACTTCTGAAGCTTCTTACTAGCCAATCTGAGAACATTATCTAGGAAGGAATCGTAACATAGGAATAATGATATCTCAAGAGTAATAAATGGGTAAGGAATCATAGCTTCACATCAAGGATTCTGAGGAGGAATCTGAAAGACCTTTGACTTGGGCTTAGTGCCCGACTTTTAAGAATCACAAATAAAGCACTTCAATCATCGGAACTCAAAAACACTGATGGGGTACCTGTAACTCGATTACAATCCTACTACTATTTGTAAAGATTCAAGTTTGACTATTTCTGATACCTTGAAAATAAGGAGGGGATAGCCTTAATAGAGGAAGCTGAGGATCTGCGTAAGCGCAAAGAGAATCTCTCTATAGCACGATCTAAGACTCGAAAGAATGGAGACCTTTCCTAAATTCCTCGTAGCCTCTCGAAAAAAATACAGACATCTCGTACCATTCTGCAGGTCTCTACTAGACACGGCTTCATAGACACCCTAGGACACTTGAACCTTGTGCTCTGCTACCATCTGTAATGACTTAAAATCACCCCTCAGGACGCTACACGGTGCCTAGGTTCATAAGTGACCCCAAGCTAACCCTTCACTTGGCATCAAACATAAATAACTGAATAAAATGCATAAAACCAAAAGAATAAGGTAGAATATAACTCTAATATGAATTTTCTCAATACCAAAACTGGAGTCACAAGGTTACAACTCCACTTTTTACAAAAAAATTGAAATTCAATACATCAACTTTTACCCACTATCTATGAAGGCTCTACTAGTACTGACCTTGGGTAGTTGGGTCATGACTCCCAAGAACCCCGACTCAATACGACTGAAAAAGAAAATACCATTTGTCTCAACCGTATCACTGACTGGAGCCCATGAATCAAAAAGACTCGTCACCTGCCAACAGGAAGCTGCAAACTAATCAGACATGGTACATATGCTACAATTTGTACCTACATTATGAGACAATGTAGCACATACACGTATATGTGGGTCAGCACTTGGGAATGTACTGAGTATATGGGGGTGAATACACATGTATAAAATAGTATCAACCTTCTTCAGTCAAATCATAGATGCAATATGGGATAACTCACATAGCTTGAACAAGTATCAAATATAAAACTCATAAATCATGTAAGATGAGGCACATAAGAAAAATCTCGTGAGTCATCATCCTTTAACCTCAAAATCAGAAATCTTCTCCTATTCTCAGTACTCAAGACCAAATAGGCTCTAAACAATTCTATCAACTCATGAATATGCCTCAAGGAGGGTAAAACTTCATTAGTGCTCAAGATCTCATAACTCTTTTTGAACTCAAAAACTCGGAATTCTGAATCATATCACATTGAAACATACTTGAAGAAATTGTATTCACTTTAGGAAAATATATCATTTCAAGCTTTAGGGAAATCATTCAATATCAAAAGAAAGAAACTCTAGTTTAGTGAAAATAACTCATCTCAAGGTTTTATGGGGGAAATACCAAATCAAGGGAAAACACTTTCTTTTGAAGAGATAATTCATATCAAGGGAATACTTTATCTAGAAAACCTTTTTTACAACCTCATTAGTAGGAAAATAGCTCATAGAAGGGAAAATACTTTAGTTTCCAAAGAAGTAGATGATCTCAAGTTTGAAAGGCAAGGGAGGATCTCGTAACCGACATAAACCATACGAGCTACATGGAGTCCAACATTTTGTCCTCCTAAGGAAGGGACCCCACATTGGGGAGGAGCGTCATATTCTTGCCAGGGAGTATAACCTAGGTCTAGTGATTACTAAATGAAACTCGGCCTCGGAACCAATCATAATTATCATAAAATCAGCCTCAGGCCCAACCAACGGTGAAATATAGTTTTAGGGTAAGAAATCGTAGTGACTTACATGCTCGGTGCTAAATACTATTCCCTTTAGATTATCTACGCTCATTTTATAAAAATCCAATTTTAGAATAATCTCATGGTTCACCACGAACCCAATGATCAAATCGATAATCTCATATAGTGAAGTGGATTTCAAAACTCAAGGACCATTAGGTCAATTCATTTCTCAATCATCTCAAAATACTTAAATCATGGGGGCTTATAGCACAAGAGTTCATAAAAACACAAGTCTCAAATAGGGTTTTCTAACCCATAGTTCATATCAAGTTAAAGCTCATCAATAGCATAATATATAGCATATAAATTCATAAATCATATGGAAATCTAGGAATTTCAGTAATTTAGCTCAAGTCTCAATTTAGTCATATTCTTCAATATCTCAAACATTGCAAACATTAGCTTTTAAAGAAGTAAAATTATAGGGTTTATACCCACCTGTAAATTCTCAATAAAACATGCATAAATCATGCTATTTGACTCTTAATTCATGAGAAATATCAAGATAATGCATTCAATAATAATGGGTGAAAAACTCCAATTCAAATTCATATAAAACCTCATAGATTTTAGGAAAATCATGATGTAAATAAGCCTTTAGGCACAAGGTTTAAAGGGTTACCCTTGTTCAAAACCCCACATACCTTAGATTATGACATCGGATGAACAAGCTTTCTCTAAACTCTTCTTCTTATGCTTGAAAGAGAGGGTTCTTTCCACACTTGACTTAGATAACTTGAATCTCAACTCAATTTGAAGAATCCATGGTGAGTTCTTAGATTTCTTGGAGAAGAATTTTGTTTTGATTTGGAGAATAAAACCTTAGTTCATTAGTATTAGAGATGGGAAAATGAGGAAGCTGCTTCACATAGAATATATAGGAGGGTTTAAAAGAGGGTGAAATACCAAAATATCCCTTCAAAAATGGGTTAAAAACACTGAATGAGGGCTACGACGGTCAAATCGATGGTCCGTCAAAAGTTTGACGGTCCGTCGGATCGTCCGTCGCAAGCCGGTCAGAAGAAGAGACATACTGCCTCGCTACGATGGTCTCAACGATGGTCAGTATAAATTTTTGTGGTCCGCCATTTTGGTCATCGTACGATGGTCAGGATGAGGCCACACTGCCTCAGAGCGACGGTCAAAGTGACGGTCAGTCGAAAAGTTGGCGGTCTGTCATTTTGGCTATCGTACGATGGCCAGAAAAAGGGGTCACTACCTTGGTTTTGATGGGACTATTGATGGTCCATGACAGACTTGATGGTCCATCGAATCGTCTATCAAACCTAGGCAATTCTGACAACGTTCAGTAAAACGGCCATAACTTTCTCATTCGATGTCGGATTTTGACAAAATTTGTATCGTTGGAAAGCTAACTCAATGCTCTACATGAAAAAAATTTAATATTAAGGAAATTAAACATGTTTCAAAATATTTCAAACTTGGAAAGATACTTCTCAAAATTTTAAGGCCGGAATAACACTTCACTCAACATGCTCTAAGGCTCAAACTATAAGGGAATTTTGTGGGGTTTTACAGCTGCTCAGCTGACTTCTTTCAAAGACTTATCCTTCTATGTATATGCCTGGTCACTAGAGTCCAACCTTTATCATAGCCTCTATCAACTAAAGACCTATTAGGATCTAATATTTTCTCATTATGCTCTTCGACACATATTTAGAATGGATCGAGCGAGCCAAATGTGATAGAGATTTGATGAGAACTGGTCATCTTTTCGTTAAAAAATATCTTCTCTTTTGCGAGTTGTATGACTTTATCTTTACATACAAAGCACTTTTCCAGAGAGTGACTTATGAGCCTATGATATTTGCAATAATTAAGGTCATTGGTCCTCCCAGCTTCGTTAGGATGCTTTATCTCTAGGATTTCAATAAGCTTATGCTCAAGGAGTTCATCAAAAATATCGGCAACATCAGAATCAAGGAAGGGATATTCCTTTTCTTGAATCTCCTTTAAAGTTTTGTGATTTTGACGTGCTCCAGAAGTCGTCTTCACAATTTGCTTCTTGCTCACCTTTGTGGTGACCTTCATAGGAGACATAAAAATATTTATGGACTTCTTGTTGTCATTTTTTAGGACAAACTTGCCCCATCTTTTGGGTTCTTGATTATGCTTGCCCCTTCGAGGGTCCTGGATAGGCGCTCCTTCATTTCCAATAAAAGACATGCTCAAATCCAATCATGAGCACGAGTAGCTAACTCTTCAAAGGATTTTGGTTTAATTCCTTGCAAATTGTAGATAAGCACCCAGTGCATCCCTTCGACGCACATCTCTATTGCAAAAGCTTCACTGAGCCTATCTTTGCAGTTTAGACTCGCATTTCTCCATCGATTGATAAAGTCGATGACTGGCTCATCCTTTCTTTACTGAGTATTTTTTATCTCTATCATTCTCACTATACGCCTTGTGCTATAAAACTAATTTAGGAACTCATGTTCTAATTGCTCACAACTATCGATGTCGTTAGGCTCTAGGTTCGTATACCAATAAAAGGTATTTCCCTATAGGGAACGAACAAAATGTTTGACAAGATAGTCACCGTAAGTTCCAGCATTATTATATGTCTCGACAAAGTGTGTGACATGTTGTTTAGGATTCCCTTTTCCCTAAAATTATTGAAATTTGGGGGGTTGATAGTCGGCAGTCATTTTGACGTTATCTATTCTCGCAGTGTTGGACTTGGCATACACAAGAGAAGACTTGGTGACAACATCATACTTGTCTTTGAGGGTCTCTTCAATGAATTCCCTCAATTGCCCAATCGGGATCATTCCTTCAGCAGAAACCTGAACCTCTTTAGTCGGTGGTGTTTGTTTCACAGGATTTTCTATCTCATGAACCTCTAGAGCTTTTCCCGATGCATGTCTAGATTCTCCATATATCAAGCTTTCCACCCTATCCACTATATTATCAATCCTAACCTCTTAATTCTGAATATTATTGGTCAGCCCTTCAATTGCCTTTGTCAGATTTGCAAGTTGCTCCTCCATTAATGAGGCATCAGTTACCATTGCTTGCATGATCACCGGAGACGTCGAAGAGTAGCATGTATTATCGTATAGTTTGATCTTTGAAGTGCTCAACTTATGTGGTGTAAGTGGAGATGACACGTTTGTTGAATGGCCATTGCTTTTTGCACCAGTGTATTTAGTACCAGAATGCTCAAGTAGAGAAAGAGTCTTCTTAAGTGTTTCCGTGACTTCCTCCTTTCGAAGAACTTGCATTGGACTTCATTCCTTTTAGGGTTGAATATCTAAAAACTGGAGTTGGCGCGGATGACACTGGATGTGTTTGTTATCCTAACATATTTGCCTTACTCCCAGTGAAAGCTCCCAAGCTCCCGAAAGTAACACCAAGGATGCTTTATACTTTGATAGAGAAACTTGAATTAGAAGCCTTGGAAGCAGTTGATTGAGAGTTGATCTTCGTGGAAGTCATTTTGGCGTTCTTAATCTTAAAAGTCTGAAAAATTGAGATGAGAGGTAGAGATCGTCCCACTGGGCGTGCCAATTTGTTTCCAACATAATTTAATTCATGGAAAATAAAATTCAACAATAATTAAAATATGAAGAAACAACAATTTTATAGATAAACGATGGGGGTACAAATCTGTTCCTCCCTTGATTCTTCTCTCTTGATTTTTTCCATAATTCGAGGGCCATCAGTTGCATATTTCTCGAATGTAAGAAGATTTGGATATGAATTTCTCCATAATTCGAGGGATATTAGTGGCGTAGGATATGAATTTCTCCTTAATTCGAGGGACGTTAGTAGTATATTTCTCATACGTAGGAACATTTGGATTTAATCTCCATGAAAGAAGGGTTTGTCTTTTTAATGTATTTGATTATCAAGAAGAGAGGGTTTTGATCTTCATGAATATCCCATGAATTTATTGGGACTTTACAGATCTTTGATCTCTTTGTGAATATCCCGTGAATTTGTGGAATACTGGAGATGCCTATTTAAAGGAATATTTGCCTCTTTATATAGGTGTAATTTAGGGTTTAGGTAGAGTAGCACCAAGCCAGATTTAGGATAAGGTAGCCCCCAATTAGAACTATAACCAAAAGTTGAACTTTTTTTGTATAGTTCACAAATTTTCAATGTCTACAAATGCCCCTACTTCAAGGCTTGTCAGAGTGTAGACTTGATGAAACTCAAAGATGAATCTTGAAGTAGGGGCATTTGTAGACATTGAAAATTTGTTAAGTCTACAAAAATAGTTAAATTTTTGGTTAGAGTTCTAATTGGGGGCTACTTTACCCTAAATCTAGCTTGGTGGATACTCTACCTAAACCCTAAATTACGCCTATATAAAGGGAGAAAATATCCCTTTAAATAGGTATCTCCAGTATCCCACAAATTCACAGGATATTCACAAAGAGATAAAAGATATGAAAAGTCCCAATAAATTCATGGGATATTCATAAAGATCAAAACCCTCTTTTTTTTTATAATCAAATACATCAAGAATACAAACCCATATTTCATGAAGATCGAATCCAAATGTTCCTATGTTTGAGAAATACGCCACTAACGACCCTTGAATTATGAAGAAACTCATATCCAAATCTTCATATATTCAAGAAATATGCTACTGACGGCCCTTGAATTACTGAGAAGATCAAATTCAAATGTTCCTACATTCGAGAAATACGCCACTAATGGCTCTTGAATTATGGAGAAATTCATATCCAAATCTTTATACATTCAAAAAATATGCTACTGACGGCCCTCAATTTATGGAGAAAATAAAGAGAGAAGAATCAAGGGAGGAACAGATTTGTACCCCCATCATTTATCAATAAAATTTTTATTCCTTCATATTTTTATTTGTGGTTGAATTTTATTTTCCATGAATTAAATTATGTTGGAAACAAATTAGAACGCCCAGTGGGACCAAATCTTCCCTTCATCTCTTTTCTCATAAATCAAATATGCAAATCTGTAGCCGGATGAACCATCCATGAAGGACATTGCCTCATAAACAGTGGTGGTATCAATCATCAACACTGGTATGGGGATTGGAAAATCATCCTTAGGGCATGCGTTGTTGAGATCTCAAAAGTCGACACAAACTCGAATTTGGCCATTTTTCTTCCGTACTGGCACAATACTTGAAATCCACATGGGATATTTGACTTCACGAATAAATTCATCTTCAATGAGTTTATTAACTTCATTTTCAATCAGTGAAACCAACTCTAGCCTAAAGCATCTCTGAGCTTGCTTAATAGGACGAGCACCATTCTTGACCGCCAACTGATGGACCGCTACTTTCGGACCTAAACTAGACATTTCCTTATAGATACCGGCGAAGACATCCATATATTCTTTGAGTATGTCCATATAAGTTATTTCTTCATCCATCTCTTGAAAAGTGATTAGATAAGTTAGTCTTGGGTCTTCATCAATTCCAAGATTAACTTCTTTCAAGGGATCTATTATAGCCTTTACTCTTTTTTCAAGTTGAGATAGAGCATCTCCAGCATGTTCCTCCTTTTGAGGATCATCGTCATTGATGGATATGTGGTGATACCAAAAAGTATTTTCTATCTCTTCATTAACCTTCATTTGAGATGAGGCCTCATTCTCATTCTGGGCCGTAGCATAATAAAAGGAGCCAACACTTTCTTCATCTTCCTCACGTTCCTTAATATAAACCATAGCCTGAGCCTTTTCTTTTAACACCATGTTACATGAAACTACCAGTTTCATTTGTTGCTTCATTCTAGAAGGAATCACACTTTGAAATCCTTTTGTATTTTAAGTGAAGAGTGCATCATCGTTCTATGATGACTCCTCTTGCACTTGTTGTTTTTCCTCTTATTTAGAGGTCCCATCCTTTCAAACAAAGAGGTTCTTGCAGTTGACCCTCCAAGTCAGCCAAATACAGAGGGTCTTTTATTAGCAGCAGTGGATTCTTCTTCCACGGTAATGTAATTACTAACTGCCCTTCTTATGGAGATGCGAATTAGAGGTGGCTGCGTGTTTCCTAGGACTTCACGTGTCTTCCTAGTTGTACCCTCCGATTGAAGTTTGCCCAACCTTGATGACTCATTAGGATTGTATCCATCCTTTACAAATACCTTATATGCATTTGGGTCAAAGCCTTCTTTCGTACGCTTTGTAGGGAGTGTCATATCTTGTGGCAGCTTTTGAGCCACAAACTCTTCAAAAAGTCTTGAGGATAGATTTATTGCATCAATCTTCCTGATAGGTAAAGTTATCCCCTTTAGCACATTATCTTAGGAATCTGGTGGGTGATCTTTCTCTTTCTTTACCTTTGGTACATAACAAAGAACGAGAGTTGCCTTATTTTTTATAGAAGCGACACTTTCTTTATTTGAAGTGGAGAGAGGCTTCTTATTGGTGACTTTTTTAACAGTCACCGCAACCTTTTTATATGCAAGATCATCACACTTGGTCTTAGTGACATGTTCAACCCTTTTCTCATCCACAACATGTTTCTTTAAGTATAATTTTGCATCGGCAAAATGTGACTCAGCTTCAGTGCATGGCTTGTCATCGAAAACTATATTTTTTTCCACTCCACCTTCAAGGTACTTCAATAATTGATATTAAGAGGATGAGATATATTTATTATGGTGCACCCAGGGGCTAGCAAGCAATATATTGTATGAAGTTTTGGCATCAATCACATGCATCAATGGGTTTGATTGAAAATCACCCATACGAATCCCCAACTTGATACATCCCATGGCCCTCTGGCCCCCTTAGTTGAAGCCTTGGATCACTAAATGACTTTCTTCCAGTTCGCTAAGAGCGATGACAAGTTCTTTCATTGTGCGAATAGGCAGGATATTGGCTCCATATCCCTCATCTATCAAGATTCTATTGATCTTATTTCCTATAATTTGACCCACCATGTATAAGGGACAGTGATGTTGGGACTCACCAAGTAGAAGATCATTATTTGTGTATGTTATTTTTGTATCACATATATGTTCCTCTTCGCCAAGAGTTTCAGCAAGCTTTTCGAAAGATAGAGGAACTTTCATGGGTGGATTTTCACACTTTCCCCCCTCTTTGGTTGTATTAAAACAAGACGCCTCAAGGTTGACTTGGGCAGACTTTACACGAAACCAACTAGGTAAGAATCCCTTATAGTCATCGAACGCCGAAGTTTTAGGGGGTGAAGCTCTGTGATGGTCGTCCTTTTTGAAAGTTCAACCAGTTTTTGTTTCCTTGGTTTCTTCTCCATTCTTTTTCTGGTTGGCTACTCAGCCGATTCCTTTTGCAGACTTATCCTCCTGCATCTGCGCCTGGTCACCAGAGTCCAACTTTCTTCATCTCCTTTGTTAACTCAAGACCTGTAAGGCTCTAATATTTTCTCATTATGCTCTTCGACACATCTTTGGACTAGATCGAGCGAGCCAAATATGATTGAGATTTGATGAGAACTGGTCATCTCATCATCGAAGAAGATCTTCTTCTCTTTTGCCAGTTGCATTGCTTTATCTTTAAAGACAAAGTACTTTTCTAGTGAGTGACTTATGGGCCTATGATATTTGCAATAAATAGGGTCATTGATCCTCCCAACATCATTTGAATGCTTCATCTCTGGGAGTTCAATGAACTTATGCTCAAGGAGTTCATAAAAAATCATGGCAACATCAGAATCAAGGAAGGGATATTCATTTTCTTGCATCTCATTTAAAGTTTTTTGATTTGGACGTGCTCCAATAGTCGTCTTCACACTTTGCTTCTTGCTCACCTTTGTGGTGACATTCACAGGAGACACATCATTATTCATGGAATCCTTGTTGTTATTTTTGGGGACAAACTTGCCCCATCTTTTGGGTTCTTGCTTATCCTTTCCCCTTCGAGGGTCATCGATACACACTCCTTCCTTTCTAGCAGAAGACATGCTCAACTCTATGTTGTGAGCATGAATAGATAACTCTTCAAAGGATTTTGGTTTAATTTCTTGCAAAATGTAGAGAAGCCCCCAGTGCATTCCTTGGATGCGCATCTCGATTGGAGAAGCTTCACTGAGCCTATCTTTGTAGTTTAGACTCACATTTCTCCATCAATTGATAAAGTTGATGACTGGATCATCCTTTCTTTGCCGAGTATTTGTAATCTCTATCATGCTTATTGTACGCCTTGTTCTATAAAACCAATTTTAGAACTCATGTTCCAATTGTTCCCAACTATCGATAGAGTTAGGCTCGAGGTTCGTATACCAATCAAAGGCATTTCGCTTTAGGGAACGAACAAACTATTTGACAATATAGTCACCGTTAGTTCCAGCATTATTATATGTCTCGACAAAGTGTGCGACATATTGTTTCAGATTACCTTTGCCCTTAAATTATTAAAATTTGGAGGGTTGATATCCGACAGGCATTTTGAGGCTATGTATTCTCATAGTGTAGGGCTTGGAATATGCAAGAAAAGACTTGGTTACAAAATCATACTTGTATTTGAGGGTCCCTTCAATGAATTCCTTCAATTGCCCAATCGGGATCATTCCTTCAGCAGAAACTTGCACCTCTTTAGTTAGTGGTATTTGTTTCACAGGATTTTCTATCTCATGAACCTCTGGAGCTTTTTCCAGTGCATGGCTAGATTCTCTTTCTATCAAGACTTCCACCCTATCCACTATCTTATTAATCCTAGCCTCTTAATTTTGAACATAGTTGGTCAGGCCTTCAATTTCCTTTATCAGATTTGCAAGATGCTCTTCCATAGATGAGGTATCAGTTACCATTACTTGCATGATCGCCGGAGATTTCATAGAGTAACATAGATTATCGCATAGGTTGATCTTCAAAGTTCTCAACTTATGCGGTGTAAGTGGAGATGATGCATTTGTTGAACGACCATCGCTCTTTGCGCCAGAGTATTTGGAACCAGAATGATCAAGTAGAGAAAGAGTCTTCTTAAGTGATTCCGTGACACTGATTCCTCTTTCCGAAGCACTAACATTGTACTTCATTCCTTTTGTGGTTGGAGATCCAAAAACTAGAGTTGATGTGGACGACACTGGATGTGTTTGTTGTCCTAACATGTTTGTCTTACTCCTCGTGATAGCTCCCAAGCTCCCAAAAGTAACACCAAGGATGCTTTCTACTTCAGCAGAGAACCTTGAATTAGTAGCCTTGGAAAGGGCTTATTGAGAGTTGATCTTCTTGGAAGTCATTTCGGGATTCTTAATCTTCAAAGTCTGAAAAGTTGAGATGAGAGGTAGAGATCATCCTATTGTATCTAAACCTATAAGTTCTTTGGCCTCAGGCACTACCTCTTCATAAAGGATACCTTAAATTGGAAAGCCTCCAAGATCATGCAAATCCCATAGAGAAATAGATAATTCCCCAACAGACGTGAGAAGTGTATTTGTCTTAGGGAACCAGGCTTCACAAAATTCTTGGAATATATATCATTTACGATCATAGGTAAAAAGCGATACATAAATGACATCATAAATATGTACCTTGCTCAAAGTCTCTTGGCTCCTACCAAGTATATTTTTTGTCCACTCCCAATACCTAGGGATGTGATGATACTCTCCCTCAAGTGTCATAGTGGCTCCCCAACGTATCTCTCCTAAAGCTACCCGACGGCCCAAACTGGTGAGTGGAGTTGTGATATTTGCATGAAGATGATTTGGTGCTTGAAGAGAGAACAACTTGAATGACTGATCAGAATTTGTACCAAAGTCCAGTTTGTCATAGAGAATGGATTATTGAGATCAGGCCATGAACTTCCATATCGACCAGTCAATGGAGTGTGAGTCAAAAGTTCAATCCGCTGGGCCCCATCTTCAGTTTCGACTATAAGATACTTGGAGCTGGTGGAAATGGAGGTCTAGTGTCTGAAAATCACCATCTCTTCAAACTACAAAGAAAAGAAGAAGGGTTAAATCTATGGCGTACAACAATAGGTATAAAAGAATCTTGACCAAGTCATCCCGATGCGCTATAAGATTACCATGAAGTTATATTTTACCTTTTCTTATGGTGGGAGCTACCCTTTTCTTATGTCGGGGATGAGTAGTCATCCCGACGTGCCATAAGATTACCATGAAGTTACCTTTTACCTTTTCTTATGGCGGGAATGAGTAGTCATCCCGATACGGCATAAGACTACTGTGAAGTTACCTTTACCTTTTACCTTTGCCATAAGAATACCGTGAAGTTACCTTTACCTTTTACCTTTGCCATAATACTACCATGAAGTTACCTTTTACCTTTGCCATAAGACTATCATGAAGTTACCTTTTACCTTTGCCATAAGGCTACCATGAAGTTACCTTTTACCTTTTCCATAAAATTACCTTTCTTATGGTAGGGACGAGTATTCATCCCTTTGCACCATATGGTTATCACCTTTGTATGAAAGACTTTATTTGAGCGAGAAGTATAAGTCGTGCATAAGTTATTCTAAAGAAAGGGATAGTAAAAGAATTAAAAGAAAAAGGAATACCTCGTGGTGGATGCTCGAACGTTGTGGCTGAAGCTACTGCTAAGCTCTTAGAATTATGCTACAAAGGTGAAAAAATTATTGGTATTTATAGATGTGTAGGGGCGGTGGTATCAACTGATACCATTAAGAGACCTAATTTGAGTTGAAAAGGATTAATACAATCCCATTTGGACTCTAGTACTAATACAGGAGACGGTGGAAGCAATATGGAAGCAATATGGAAGCAATATGGCAAATGTTTTTCTATTAAAAAAAAAGGTATCAAAAGTGAACAATGATTGGAAACCAAATGGGAAAAGTCAACATCATTTTTTTTGTTTTGTTTTAGGTCTGCCACGTAAGAAAAAAAAAGGAATATAAGGGATGTTTTTCTTTTTATGCAGAACAAATACGATGCTGGTCCATATCATTTGTTTTTGTGTGTGTACTTCAAGTCTAGTAAAAAATCTCAACAAGTCTTGAAGTAGGGGCACTTTGTAATCAATAAATTTTTATTAAATTCAAATCCGTATAAAATTTGGATAATATTAAATTTAAAATATATTAGTCCCAAATAAAAATTGTGGATTAATGTAATTGGATCAATTATTTAAATCCAAACTTGTATGGGTTTAATTAAAATCCAATTCTTTTAATTGGTCTAGTCCATTAATTTGGGTTAAAAATAATAATTAGCCCACTTTATCAAGCCCAAGATGTCATCATATTAATTTGGGCTACAAATGACTGTGCCCACTTTATCAAGCCCGAGATGTCATCATATGCTAGAGGTCCAATTTGGTGCCACATGTCAAATGACATGTCATGCCAAGTCAAGTGAATGAGCTAATGGGACCATTCCACGTGTCAAAATGATGCAGTAAATTAAAAGCCCATAAGAAATGCCATGTCACTTAAATCTGATTGGTTAAAGGAAGTTCATGTTTATCATGACTCTATTTCCTACAACTACAAATAGAGGCCTCATAATTCAGAAAAGGGACCAACAAGTTTAACAAGAATCAAGGGAGAGCTCGTGGATCAAAGCAGTAGATTTCTCTACAAATTCAAGAACAAGCTCAAGATTTAAAGATTAAGAGTTCAAGGTTCAAGGTTCAAGAACAAACTCAATATTTCAAGATCAAGAGTTCAAGGTTCAAGAACAAGCTCAAGATTTCAAGATCAAGAGTTCAAGGTTCAAGAACAAGCTCAAGATTGCAAAATCAAGAGTTCAAGATTCAAGAACAAGTTCAAGCTTCAAGATCAAGACTAAGAAATTCAAGAACAAGTTCAACGGCCCTTGAATTCGAATACAAGTCGAGATCAAGATCATCAATTCTTCAAATCAAGTTAAAGTTCAAGATCAAGACCACAAGATTCAAGAACAAGCTACCAAGCCCTTGGATTCACGCACAAGTCAAGATAAAATCCTTCAAGTTCAAGTTAAAGTTCAAAATCAATCTCAAAGCCCTTGAATTTATAGTTGAAAAGGAGAATCAGAGGATTCATAGAGATTGTAACACTCATTTATTGAAATCAATAAATCGATTGTTACAGTATTTTTCTTGTCTCGATTATTATTTTCGGTCTCGAGAATTTTATTGTGCAAAAAATTCTGGCATGCCCAGTGGGACCAAATATGTCCTTTATCTCTTCTCTCATAAATCAAATATGCAAATCTGTAGCCGCAGGATCGTAAATATGGAAGTGGTACTTCAAGACCCGTCTTTGAATTTCATCAAGTCTATACTCCGACAAGCCTTGAAGTAGGGGGAATTTGTAGACATCTAAAATTTGCTGGACTCTTGAAGAAGAATCCAAATTCTGTTAGAGTTCTGCGAGACTACTTTACCCTAAATCTAGCTTGATGGATACTCAACCGAAACCCTAAATTATGCCTATATAAAGGGGAAAATATCCCTTTAAAGAGGCATCTCCAGTATCCCACAAATTCATGAGATATTCACAAAGAGATCAAAGATATGAAAAGTCCCAATAAATTCATGGGATATTCATAAAGATCAAAACCCTCTCTTCTTGATAATCAAATACATCAAGAAGACAAACTCTCCTTTCATGGAGATCAAATCCAAATGTTCCTACGTTCGAGAAATACGCCACTAACGGCCCTCGAATTATGGAGAAATTCATATCCAAATCTTCATACATTCGAGAAATATGCTACTGACGGCCCTCGAATTACTGAGAAGATCAAATCCAAATATTCCTACGTTCGAGAAATACTCCACTAACTGCTCTCGAATTACGGATAAATTCATATTCAAATCTTCATACATTCGAGAAATATGCTACTGACGACCCTCGAATTATGGAGAAAATCAAGATAGAAGAATCAAGGGAGGAATAGATTTGTACCCTCATCGTTTATCAATAAAATTATTGTTTTTTTATATTTTTATTTGTGGTTGAAGTTTATTTTCCATTAATTAAATTTTGTTGAAAACAAGATCAATCTAATCAATACGAGGGGGAGCAGGAATACTTCGAACGCCGGGAGCTCACCCTAAATCTCCTATCAATAGTTGTTCCACACAATGCACATGCCAACGACGAGACTCGTACTATGATTTGCAGGCTATAGAAATATATTATGAGTACCAAACACATGGTACTCAGTAGGCATCGACCGACTAAGCTCCTAAGATAATGCAAGCATAAATAACATGTGAAGCAGAAATATAAATTACAAGCAACTATCTAGGAAACTAAACATAATCATCATATGGAGTAATAAGGGTAAACTATCCTATTTTTACAATATTGAGGAACTAAAGTATAATACCATATATCACTAGCCAATAGATAAGGAAAAGTTGAAGAAGGATATATAATAGTAACAAAATCAATGGATACATACACAATATGAATAGACAAGGAAAGAGAGAAATATACGGTAATACCATATATATATATATATTATAATTCTCAACTTACACTATTACTTTGGTGCAAGGCAATTGTTGTCAATATAATAATCCAACTTAGGTTGGGATTGAATTCACAAGGAGTGTAATTTAGATTTTGAGACCTATGTACACTGAAAGTCACTAGGCGTTGACCAACAATGAAGACTTAATGAAAAACATAAATTAAAGTTGGGGTGGGGGGTATAAATTAAAACATTATTTAAATAAAATTAACTTGTGACACTAATTGAGAGAAATAATTAGAGATTAAAATCCAATAAGAGAAGAGTCTTGGGGTTATACTTTTCCTAGGGGTCATACGTGTATGGGTGATTGAGGGTTAGTCCATTTCTTTGTCAAATATTTAGGTAGGCTAGATTTTTAACTCTTAATGTGAGTTTTTCAACAACACACCAAGTTGCACTGATGGAATTCTTTTGAATACCTCATGAGTGTACCAATTTTACTAGTCTATACCTCAACTAAACATCTGTATTTCTAGGATGATGCCAATAAATCTAGCTACATTACAAAACATCCTTATTTCTAAGATAATACTAAGGAAATAACCAGTATCAAATAAGCGCTCTCTACTACTCATCACCCATATTCTTCTTTCAAGGATGATGTGAGATCTAGATTAATTAGGGTTTTCACCCATAATTATCAATCAAATTGAAGAGTACTAACAAAATCCAACATCAATAACTAATAATTTAGACTAACAATCAACACCCATACAATTTACACACTATTCAAACATAACCCCGAGATAAAAATATAGTTACTTATGAGATCAGACAAAAGAGATATACCCAAGTTAACATTCAATGCTTCTATTGTAAATCAAAGTAAGAATATTCCACACTTTAAATCCAATTACAACTAAAAATATCTTGGAACTTTAACAGAATTATTCTTTTCCAAATTAGAAGGGTTCTCTTAACACAAACTCAAAAATTTGTTGGAAGATCCCCCAATTGTGTAAGGATTTTTTTGTTTTAAGAATTGGGATCAACTGCATCAAATAATGAAACTACGCTTGGACACTTTCCATAGTGATCTCACTCTTTAGAACACATTCGTTCTTCCATGATTGGGTGGATTCTGGTCGCGATCGCCATTGTCGACCATGGTTGACCGATCACAATCACGATTCTTGAACTGTGATCGTGGTAACTAGGGGCTGCCTTATTTCTAACTCTTGCTCCTTTTGTCTATTTAACATTCTTTTTAGCTTGATTTCCATTCATTTTCATCATAGGTCCTTCAATATCACAAAAACTAAAAATTAGTACATTCCAATGGAAAATTAGGCTCATGTACACAGTTTTAGCCATAGTAGTGCATGAATTTAGATGTCAACGAGTGGTAAATTTGCCGCTCATCAACATCCCCAACTTAAATATTTTCTTGTACTAAAGCAACACTACTTCTTAATCAATGAGACTATGCAATTATAAGTCCATTCATACAACCAAATGATCACAATGATTCCAAACTCAAATAACACCAACAATTAGCCCTCAAACATGGGAAATGTTATTTTGACAACTCCCCTCAACTAAATCACACTGTCACGAATGAAAAGGAATTTAAATAATAACCAAGCAGCAACCACTAACTATCTAGAATTGACTCTCCATTAATAGTGACACAACTACACTCTTTTGCCTCATCTTTGGAAGATGACAATTTCACCCGCCTCAATTAGTCTAGGTGCCTCCTTATGAAAGAAAATCCCACATGCTATAGTATATATCATGTAACAATGGATTAAAGTGCAAGATCTCACTCTCATAAAGAATATGTCAATGCGAACAAGTATCATACCATATGATTGCCCTTATTTTCAATCACCACTAACTTGAATACACTTGATTGGATATCTCGAAGGACTTTTTCAAGCTTGTAATGTATGCTTGAGAAAGGTTAGGATAAGCATTTGGGATCAAAGTGACTACACCCTCCTTGAACTATACATAACACACTATTCAATTAAACCTTGGTTCATGACCTTATTCAATTGAAATTTGGTTCATGGGCCACTTTGTTTCTTTCAAACTCACATATGTACCTACTTTTACAACCTTGATTCACCCATATTTTGAAAGCATTTTCTTCTTAAATCTTTTTCTTTATACAATTCATGCATTTCTTTCCTTTGTTGAATTCTTTCTTTTTCCTACTCATTTTTTTCCATTGTTTGGCTCTAAAACACCCTGGGTTTCTGTCCCTTGGAAATTTTCCTGGATTTATGTTCTCTGGATAGGATACGACTAAGAGAAATGACTCCTACATTGGGATACGAGTGGTATGAGTTAGTCATATGCTGCTCAATACTGGTTGGTGGGTTGGATTTAGTTTTAGGAATAGATATAACTTAAGTGGTATGAGTCGTATCGGTGGCCATGGGTCATTTGATTTGGGTCTTTCCTTCACTTAATCTTAGACTTTGTAGACTAAGTTGGATTTGAGTATGAGTGGCTCACCATAAGCCGTAAGATAGGGTAGAGTCATATGATGGACTCGTATGGTGGGCAGTGTTCAATCCTCTTTAGATTATATTCTGCCAGGGGTACGAATAAATGGTACCAGTCGTATACGTGAATACGACATGGATTGGGGTGAGTCATACCTTGGACAATTTTGGGTCCAAGGGAGATGTCCTTGGGTACGAGTGGTGGGCACCACTCGTATTGAAAGGTACAATTGAAATAGACAGTCGTATTTCTCTGACAGGATTTTGGTGCAGTTTAAGTGAGGGCAATCTGGACATTTCTCTACTTAGCCTAATAAGACCCCACAACTTTTAACTCACTTGAGAGGTTATTATCCCTATTATTCTATTCTTTAATACTTAGAAAAACACTCTAAAATCATCTCTAAAGTTCTTAGGTAAGGGAAGCTATGCTTTTATCTTAAGAATTAATTCTAGACTTGTGTTGGTGGTTTCTCTCCATCATCTTCTTTCTTTAAGGCGTGTTATCTTCTCTCATTGTTAATTTGAACTAAATGCATGGTTTTATACATTGTTTTCATGGTTTAATTATTGTATGGTTTTTGTTTTTCAAATATATTTTAAGGGTTTTGGTTATAAATGCTTGGTTATGGTTTTCCCATGTTTTAATTATGCTTTTATATGCTTTAATGGTGGTTTTGGATAACTGTTTATACGAGAATGATTATTTGGTAATTGTCTTTGGTTTTGGAAATACTATGCCCCCAATATGTTTGATAAAATACCTATGTGATTGTTTTCACTATATTATTGGATTTTAATGTAACTTATGCATAGTTTAAACTTAGTAATAGAACCCTAAATGGTTAAGTGGTTTGGAATGGTAAAAATGGAATGATTTTGGGTCAAACAATCATTCTCGTGGGGTGCAATGGAATCCCCCAAGTAATCATAATAATGGAACACTTGTGGGGTATATAGGACTCCTCCAAGTTAATTGGATAATATGATCTATAGGGTACATGAGACCCTTGATCTCAAAAGGGTTTGGCTAAGGACAATACTTGTAAGTTATAGTCGGTATAACGATACCACTATGTATAGCCTCGATTAATAACAATGGTTTGGTTGGTTGGAAATAGATTTAGTTAGGCAATAATGGGGGGGTGATAGCTAATCGTGAAGGTTATAGTTCAATGAACAAATACTGGAAAATAATGGTTACCGATATGAGGGGTAGGTAATGGCGACCTTATATGATACTCTAAGTACACTGTACATATGTATCATAGAGGGTAAGGGTACTTGGGAATCCCCTACTCTAATGGTATCTTTGATTTGAGTGGCTACACGTATCGAGGCCCGTTTAGGGGATTATACTGAACACATATAGCCTATGGGTAGTTAAGGACAAATAAGCTACATATACCAAGGTTAATAGTTTAAAATACATGCTATACCTGATTCCCTTTCCCGATATAATTATATATATATGTATGGTTTGTATGTATATGGATGGTTTACTTAGTTTTGTTAAATGACATTATTTTATCCATATCCTGAGTTCATGCTAGAATTCACCTGCTAACCCATGTTCGAGCGGTTGTATCCCCATGTGATGCAGAAATCGACTGTTCTACTTCTCCTGTTTAGCGATTAAACTTCGTGATTATCTATTGGATTGAAGTGGTGTGCTTTCACTTTTTCAAAAGGCTCAATTTCATGGATGTTATTTCATACTATAGTTTATTTATAGATATTGGTTTTGGCTATGGTTGGGGGCATGTCCTAACTGAATTTTGGTATTTTTTTGTAGAGGCTTTTATGGAACCACTATGGGTTGGAATGGGCGGTATCGGTATTGGTGTTAGCTTAGTACTGGTATTGGGGAAAACACTGGTTGACTGGATTGTTGGATGTTCCATAATCTTTTATTTTAGGATCGTATATAATTATTATGGATCTCATATGGTTATGGTTTGGTTGGTTTTGATTATCAGTTAGGTATCGAGCGGTAGGACTCATTCGGATGGTCACAAATATAGACCTATCCCCAAGTCTTGGGTTATTCTCTAATTCTATCTTGTTAAATCTTTGGAATTCATCTAACTCAGGATATGCATTGAACGGTTGGGTTGGGTATTGGGGTGGTCCCCAGTCCTTGTTGGACTTGGGATGCCCATTAAGACAAGGCCCTCGGTCAGGTTATGTCAGGTTGGAATCATAGCTTTAGGTTCATGGTCAATCGGGATTCCACAAAGTCGTGTTTAGTAGAGTCTCTTTTAGGGGTGTGTAATACGCCGTACTCATAAGATCAAGGCTACAAGGAATTTAGGAATGTTTCACTTTCTTTATATTCTATTTTCAAGATTGTAGTCTAAGTACAAGAATTTTCTCTAATCCTTGTTTGTTCGTTTTTCAAATCATGCCTCGGCTGTCTAAAACACAAGGAAATTTTTCTATCCCATCTAGTAATGATGTTGATGGGGTACGCCCTACACTACGAGTTTGCACTCGATCTCAGTGTCCTATCCCTGATTGTTTTGGAGTTCACTCAATTGCTACTAGTCCACCTCAAGGTGAGGTGACTAATGTGGAGTCTTGCAAATCAATTCATGTTATGGCTCAGTTGGTTGTTGCTTAGGCTGAGCGGGATGCATCTAATATTTTATCTGCTGAGGCCACAAGGGTTGGCCAGTTTATGAAGATGAATCCTCCTAATTTTACTGGAGTAAAGGTGAAGGAGGATCCTTAAGCTTTCTTGAGTGGAATGGAGAAAATATTTAAGGTGATGCAGGCCACGAATGTGAAAAGGGTAAACTTTGTAGCTTATCAGCTTAAGGATATGGCGTACCAATGGTATGAGGAATGGGACAAGGATATAAGGTGATGTTGTGGAGCTCTTCTAATGGGAGGCCTTTTCTAATGCTATTTTTGATTACTTCTTTCATTAGGAGCTGAGGTAAGTGAAGATACAAAAATTTATGAATCTCAAGCAGGGAAGAATGTATGTCAAGGAATATGCCTTAAAGTTCCATCAACTATCAAGGTATGCTCCAAATTTGGTGGTTGATATGAGAGTGAGGATGCAAAAGTTCACTTTTTATCTATCTTAAGATTTGATCCTAAAAATCAAGACTACTTTGCTAATTAAGGATATGGATATTTTGAGGTTGTTTATCCACATGCAGCATGTGGAGGATAAAAAGAGGAAACAGACAGAGTTTGGGGAAAGGCGAGATAAGTAAAGCAGGTTCTCTACACAGGGTGGTGCTCAGTAGCAGGGTGGTCTTCATGGATGCAAATGGCCAAAGAAGAAGTGGAGGAGTTTTGGTTCCTTTTCTACTACTAGCGCTCCTTACCTAAAATATTTTAGTGTCATGTGTCTATAAGATGGTGATAATTTCCAATCATAAGGTGCCCAATCTCAGGAGAGTGGGGCACAATCGGCTTCTTTGTGTCTTCCTTTCCAGTTCTATGGTCGTCTTTATCAAGGATTTTATGATAAAGGGAGGGATAGGTGTTTTAAATATGGTCAGCCAGGCTATATGCTTAGAAACTATCCGATTGGTAAGGGTGCTTTGGGAGAGATCAAAGATCTATTTGCTTCATCTTCTATTCTTGCGCCTAGTGGTGTGGCTTCGGTATCTACTACTACTTTTAGTACCGACACTGGCCGGAATAGGTTGTATGCTCTTGCATCTCGACAAGAATTTGAGGCATCACCTAAAGTCATTACTAGTATGTTACAACTCTTTTCTCTTGACCTGTATTGTCTGTTTGATCTGGGGTCCACTCTTTCTTATGTGACCCTATATGTGGCTGTATGTTTTGATTTTGATCCTGAGGGTGTTTCAGATCTTTTTTTTTCTACCTCATTAGGTGACTCAATTTTTGCTAAAATAGTCTATAGGGTGTGTGTGGTATCTGAAGGTAGCAAACAGACCTTGGTAGATCTATTTGAGTTGGATGTGGTGGATTTTGATGTTATTCTGGGGATGAATTGGTTACACTCTTGTTATGCGTCCTTAGATTGTCGGACCCGTATGGTTTTCTTTAGGTTCCCTGGTGAACTGGTTATAGAGTGGGAAGGTGGTTCCCTAGCTCCTAAGGGGAGGTTTATTTCTTATCTTAGAGCTCAGAGTTTAATCTCCAAAGGGTGTCTTTATTACTTGGACCGGGTTAAAGATTCTAACTCGGAGGATTTTTTTTCAGTTGGTTCCGGTGGTAAAGTAGTTTCCTAAGGTATTTTCGGATGATCTTTCTGGTGTTCCTCTAGATAGGGATATTGAGTTTGGTATTGATTTGGATTTGGAAACTCATCCAATATCTATTTCTCCTTATAGAATGGCTCTAGCTGAGTTGAGGAAACTTAAGGAGCAACTTAAGGATCTTCTAGATAAGGGATTTATTCATCCTAGTGTAGTCTCGTGGGTAGCACCGGTGTTGTTCATGCATAAGAAGGATGGTTCTATTCAGATGTGCATTGACTATGGGAAATTGAATAAGGTAACAGTCAAGAACAAGTATCCTCTTCTAAGAATAGATTATTCGTTTGATTAGTTACAAGGTGCCAAGTTCTTTTCTAAGATGGACCTTTGGTCTGGGTATCATTATCTTAAGATAAGGTATGAGGATATCTCTAAGATGGCTTTTTATACTTGGTATGGGCACTTTGAGTTCTTGGTTATGTCATTTGGCTTGACTAATGCCATAACAACATTTATGGATTTGATGAACAGGATTTTTAGGCAGTTCTTGGATCTTTTTGTCATTGTATTCATTGATGACATCTTGGTATATTCTAAAAGTCAGGTGGATCATGCCAATCACTTTCGTGTGGTGTTACTGATCTTGCAGGAATATTAGTTGTATGCCAAGTTCTCCAAGTGTGAGTTTTGGTTGAACATTATAACTTTACTTGGTCATATTATTTATTATGAGGAGATCATGAAGGATCTTCAAAAGGTGGTTGTGGTTAAAAGGTGGCCTAGACCCACAACTCCAACTGACATTTGAAGCTTTTTGGGTTTGGCTGGGTATTATAGGAGGTTTGTGGAAGGTTATTCTTTGATAGCTGCTCCTTTGACTAAGTTAACTCAGAAGAAGGTAAAGTTCTCTTGGTCAGAAGCGTGTGAAAAGAGTTTTGAGAAGCTTAAGGACCAGCTACCTTCAACTCTATTTTTGACATTTCCTGAACGTAATGAGAGATTTTTGGTTTATTGTGATACGTCTTGGGTGGGACTTGGTTGTGTTTTGGTGCAGCATTGGAAGGTGATTGCCTATGCTTCTAGGAAGTTGAAGGTGCATGAGAAGAATTATCCTACTTATGATTTGGAGCTGTTAACAGTGGTTTTTTCTTTAAAAATCTGGCGCCATTATTTGTATGGAGTGAACGTGGATATCTTTTCTAATCATCAGAGTCTACAATTTGTGTTCACTCAGAAGGAGCTAAATCTCAGGCAAAGAAGATGGTTGGAGCTTCTCAAAGACTATGATATGAGTCTTCACTACCACCCAGTTAAAGCTAACGTGGTTCTTGATTCTCTTGCAGGTTGTCCATGGGAAGTTTGGCTCATGCAGAGAAACAAAAAGAGAATTGGTGAAGGATATTCACCGCTTGGCCAATCTTGGAGTTTGTCCCTTGGACTCCAAGGATGGTGGGGTAATGGTAGATAAAGTGTCTAGGTAATCTCTTTATGCGGAGATCAAGGAGAAGAAAATGTTGGATCCTATCTTGGTAAAAATTAAAAGTGATGTTGGTCGAAAAAAGGCAATGGTCTTTGAGAACAGTGTGATGGTACTTTATGGTACCAAGGTAGGTTGTGTGTTCTCGATGTCAATGCTTTGCGACAAAAGGTTTTGGCTAAGGCGCATGAATAAAGCTATGTTTTTCATCCCAGTTCGACAAAAATATATCATGATCTAAAGGAGATATATTGGTGGAATGGTATGAAAAGGGATGGAGCTGATTGGCTCGATAATGGCGTTCCACGTCTAAGGTCGCAAAAACACCAATTTCATTTTTTTTAGTTTTTCTTGACAGATTTTTTCTTTATCTATTAAATGACTTTCCAATCATATTAAACAAAAATTCGACCCTCACAACTCAAATTAGACGATGTCTCTTCTCCCCAAACCCTCAAGAACATAAAAAGAGTTTTTCACCAAAATTCAAGTTTGTAAGGTCCAAATTAATGTTTTCCTCAAGAAATTCACTAAGTCCAGTTATTTGGGGTCTCAACAAAGATATCCTTCTATCCTTGTGCCCAAAAGTTTATATTTTTACATGAATTTAAAGATTTGATGGCTAGGGTTCATACTAAATTTTTATGTTTTAAAAATTATGACATTATCATGTGATTTAAAGTTTAGTAGGAAGAAGAATTTACCTTACTCATGTTTTTACTTACATTATTGCTATTATGAAATGAATTTCATTATTTTGACGTGAAGTTCCACGAGTTGATAAATGTACATGATTTTCAGTATAGTTCAATCAGCTTACAAGTTAGAGTATATGACTCTAGCATAATTCTCTCTTAGATTACAAGAAATTCAAACTTACTATTTCAGATTTCAAATTTTTACAGTATGATTCATATTTCAATTTGATCTTATGATCTCATACATAATGTGAAATTCACACCATTATTCATGTGTATATTTATTAATAGAAGTATAATCGGTTTTCAGATTTATAAACGCATATGCTTAATTTAAAGTGAATTTCATATATTATGAGCACCACCAATATATATAGGGAGTAGTATTTAGCATCAAGGGGGAAATTTGGGTTCATCACATCTTATTTCTAAAAACTACGTGCCACTGTAGGTTTGTGTGGCCTTTCAAGGAAGTGTCTCATTGCCCTAAGGGGCTTAGTTTAGTGATCACTACAATTTAGTTCAGGTTTTATACTGATGGAAAGGATAGAACAACCCTCTTCAACATGGGTCAAACGTTGGACTCCATGTTAGTTTGCATGGTTTATGTCGCTTATGAGAATATGCCACAGTAAAAAAGATATTGGAAACTAGGTGTAATGTCTTAGAAGTATTGGCTAGATATTATCTTAAGACTTATGCTTACGCAAATGAATATTATCGGCTTATGCTTTACAATTCATGACTTTCAATATTTTAGCTTTTAGTTTATCTCATGATTACGGTGAGCCTATCTACACTTAGCATGCATATTTTAGGTTTATGACTTGTATCAATTTTACTTGTTGCATTCACCCCAGCATACTCAAAACATTATAGAAGTACTGACCACATATATGTTTGTGTGGCAATATTATTTCATGATATAGGTTCTAATATTCATCCCCAGCAGCACGATTAGTCTGAATCACCATTTCCTATATTCAGCTAGTTGGTGAGTCCTCATGGTTTGAGGGCCAGACTTGCACTGGTTTTAGATGCTTTCTTTATTATTTCTGTTGTTATGTTTTCAGTTTTGGGTCAGCTGGATTTGTCCTAGTGGTTCTTCAGTTTTAGATAAAGGATAGTCAAGACTAGTTAGATGGTGTGTTTTTTTAATTTCTCTCGATTTGAATATTTTTTATTACTGTATTGTGTTGAGATTATTCAATTAATTGAACCAAATTTAACATTTATATTTTTTTTTGCTTATATTTTACAGTTTATCTCATTATATATTTTAGAGTTGAATAGATATTATGGGTTAGCTTAAGGCTACATGAGGTCCTAAGCATCGTGTGGCATCCAGAGTGTATAATTGGGGAATTACAAACTCAGTATTAGATACTAAGGTTTAAAGAGTCCTAGGTGGTTTAATAAGCCATATTACGTAGAGTCATGATAATGGGTGTGAAGCACGCCACACTTATGAGGGAGAGGATACGGAATGTATTAATAACCATCACTTTTTCCATGATATCTATAGTCCTTTGAAGTTATCTCTGTCTGTTCTAATTCTTTCTTTCACATAATATAAAGTACCACCTTGAAGAACTTATGCCTATTTAAATAGGGACTAGCCACCCTCACCAACACCTGCAGACCTTTTGAATGAAAATGTCTCTCACGTTGAGTTTTGGGTTGCCCTCCAAGTGTTAGCTCAATCTGTGAATGCTAATGCTCAGGGAAATAAGCTAGCAGGAGTCCCAGATAAGTAGAATGGTAACTTAGATACAATAGATATTGGGATCTTACGAGAATAAAAACCCACCTGATTTCTTTGGGTCGAGGGGGAATAAGGACCCTCAATTTTTCATTGACGAGTCAAAGAGAATCACTCAAATTATGCATGTTATTGAAAAGGAATGTTTGGAATTTACTTCTTATAAATTGAAAGATATTTCTTATGACTAGATAACTCTGTTGAAGGAGGGTAGAGATGTAAATGCAACTCTTATGAGTTGAGGTGTAAATGCAGCTCCTATGAGTTGGGATATGTTTCAGACATCTTTTTTGTACAAGTTCTTTCCTTATGAAATAAAAGAGGCTAAGGTAGAGTAGATCATGAACCGGAGGTAGGGATCTATGTTGAGGAAGGAATATTGCATAAATTTCACTCATCTAGCTAAGTATGCCCCATAGATGTTTCCTAATTATAGAGATCCTATGAGTAAGTTTGTAACTAAAGTACTTGACTTTGTGGTTAAGGAGTGCATAACTGCCATGTTGATTGGAGACATGGATATTGTGCGATTGATGACTCATGTGTAGTAAATTGAGGTGGGGAAACTAAAGGAATGAGAAATAAGGAATAAGAGGGATAGAATCAGACAATTTGAGTTCAGTCAATAGAAGTTAGGTAGGAGAAATTGTTCTTAGTTTTAGAGTTGATCATCAACACTTGCACTGTCTTCAGCCAGTGCCCCTACACATAAGTACAAGCAGGATCAATGGGGTTGGGCACCAGTACTTGATCTTAGGGTAGCATTTCAAGGGGAAGAACTAATTCGACATTTAAAAAGTATGGGAGGAATTATCCAGTCAAGTAAATGATGGGTAGAGATGGTTGTTTGATAAATGGAAAGATAGACCACAGGTTAAGGGACTACCTCTTTGTGAAAATAGGTAACAGGGATGCTGTATTTGGGCTAAGTCCATACTTTAGTAGCTCAGTCAGGTCACCCAGCCTATAGCAAGGCGCATCTTCCAGCACCAACGACAGTCAGTGTGAGATACAGTTTTATGCTATATCTTATCACAAGGAGTAGGACAGTTCCCCAGATATATTCATTGGTATGCTTCTCATATTTCATCTTAATTCTTATGTGTTGCTAAATCTGGGGTCAACCCTCTCTTTTGTGACCCCACCTTTTGCTGTGAACTTTTGTGTACATCCTAAGTGTGTTTCTGAATCCCTCTCAGTTTCTACCCCAATTGGTGAGTCAGTTGTCGCTAGACGGGTATACAAAAAGTTCCCTATTACAGTTAGGCATGGATTGACTCCATTCATTCTATGCATCAGTTGATTATTGCACTCAATTTTTTGTGAAAATGATTTCTTTTATTTTCTTGAGGGTTTTGGGCAAAGACAGATCGTTTAATCTAAGTTGTGAGGGTGGAATTTATGTTTAATATGATTGGGAAGTCATTTAATAGGTAAAATACCAAAAAGTCCTTAAAGAAAACTAAAAAAATGAAATTGGCATTTCTTTGCCCTTAGGCATGGCACGCCTTTATCATGCCACTTCAAGGGCATAACACACCCTTATTGCACCACTTCAAGGGTTTGGCACACCCTTATTATGGCACTCCAAGGGTGTGGCACGCCCTTATTGTGGCACTCTAATGGCGTGACACACCCTTGTCACGGCATGCCAAGAGTGTGGCACATTCTTATTGTGTCACGCCCAAAGCGTGGCATGCTCTTATCACAGACCCTCACTGGTTTTTGCATAAGTGTGTGCCTCCCTTCCGTGGCACACTATTAATGTGGACCCTTACTATTTGGGGGTCCCAAAATGGTTTTAAAAATTCCAACACACTTTCTAATGGTGCTTTTATCATTACATATCATAATTTAACTCAAAAATAACCATCAAACACGAAGAAAGTACAAAAATAAATTCGTTGAAAATTTAGGGTCTAAAATTATCTCCCCCTTGGGATCATTCATCCAGAAAAGAAGGTTGAGAAAGGGAACTACCTATCTGAAGGGTTCGTTAAGTCGAAATATGAAACTTATCTTGTTCTAAACCAAGATCATTTGTCTCAATCATGATCTTACAACTAAAACACGTGAACTTCGTAAGGTAAGAATAAGCATATTGGTGAATAAATTAGATTAGAAAGAATTTCTTACCTCAAACTAACTTTATGCGAGAAGCGAATAAGTGAGGATATAGAATCATCATGTGTGACTCTGCTTCCTATGTCGCTCCCTCAAGTGTTTGACTTCTCCATAGAACTTTCACTGAAGTTACTTCTTTATTCCTCAACCTTTGAAATTGTCGATCAAGAATTTTAACTGGTATCTTCTCATAAGATTGACTATCTTTCACTCCAATACTTTCTATGGGTACTACTAAATAAGGATCTCCAATACATTTCTTCAACATTGGCAGATAAAAAACTAGATGGACAGTGGCTAAATATATGGAAATTCTAACTCATAAGTAACTTCCCCAACGCTCTTCACTATTTCATAAGGACTAATATGTCGGGGATTTTTCTTTCCCTTCTTTCCAAATCTCGTTACTCCATTCATAGGGGATATATTAAAAAACTCTCAATAACTTACCTCACATATTAGTTCTCTCCTCCTCCCATCAGCATACGATTTCTAACTACTTTGACCAATCTTCCACCTCTCAATAATCAACTGAACCGTCTTTGTGGCTTCAAGAACAAATTTGGCCCAACCAAGGTCACTTTGCCAACTTTGAACAAACTATAGGTGATCTACACCTACCCCCGTACAATGCTTCCAATAGTGTCATCTGGATAATAGCATAATTACTATTGTTATAGGCAAACTAATCTAATGGTGGATGACGATCCAATTTCCTTTGAACTCTACCGCATATGCTCTCAACATATCTTCTAACGTTTGGATCGTATGCTCTGCCTGACCGTTCGTTTGTAGTAGAAAAGACGTATTGAACTTCACCTTTTTACTAAGGCCCCTTCAAAAATATTTCCACAAAATGAGAAGTGAATTATGTACCTCGATCTAAAATAATGGACAAGGGAATCCCATGAAGCTTTACTAACTCGCGAATATAAAGCTTAGCATAAGCTTCTGCTGTATCTGAGGTCTTAATTAGTAAGAAATGGGTTGACTTGGTCATCCGATATCCTATGTCCAAATTGAATCATGTTGATGTCTAGTGTGAGGAAATCCAACAATGAAATCCATATTAATGACCTCCCACTTCAAAGTAGGAATGCCAATATCCTAATACATTCCTCCTGGCCTCTGATGCTCAATCTTTTTTTCTGACAGCTGGGACACTTATCCATAAACTCTGCTATGTCCCTCTTTATACCATTCCACAAATAAATCTCACAAAATTTGTGATACATTGTAGTAGAACCTGGGTGAACCGAATACTTAGAACTGTGGGCTTCTACTAATGTCTTTTCTCTTAGACCATCAACATTAGGAACACATAGCCGACCTTGGTAGTAAAGAAACCATCTCAACCTTGAGATAAAATCTCAAACTTTTTCTTCTGAATTGCATTTATTCTTTGGCTATGTATTGGATCATCATGTCATTTCTATTTAACTTCCACCACTAAGGATGATTCTAAACCTTTCAGAACCACTACACCCTCATCATCCATATCAAGTAGAGATATACCCAATCAGGCTAATCTTTGATCTTCCTAGGCCATCTCCTTCTCCTACTTTCTCACATGGTTGACACTACCCATGGACAATCTACTCAATGCATCTGCTAGTACATTTAATTAATGCAAATGGTAGAGCACATTAATATCATAATTCTTCAACAACTCCAACCACCTTATCTGGAAAAGATTTCACTCCTTCTGCTAAATACATATTGCAGACTCTTATGATCAGTGAAAATATCAACATGTACACCATAAAATTAGTTTCTCTACGTCTTTAGGGCAAACACAACAACTGTTAACTCTAAATCATAGGTTGGATAGTTCTTCTCATGGTATTTAAGATATCTGGAGATGTAGGATATTACCTTCCTATTCTGCACCATAACACAATCTAACCCAACTCTAAAGGCATGAAAATACATCAAAAATCCATTTGGCAAAGCTAGCACTGGTGTTGAAGTCAATTAATCCTTCAACTCTTGAAAGCTCTTCTTACATTTGACTGATAATATAAACTTCACTTTCTTTTGTGACAACTTAGTCAATGGTTAAGATATTGAGGAAAAGCCTTCAACAAACCTTGTAGAGTAACCATCTAAACCTATAAATTTCCAAACATGTGATGGAGTAATTGGTCTATCACTCTTGGAGGCTTGTACCTTGCATCTTCATAGGTTAGTGTTATGTGTTAGTAGAGACTTACCATTATTATTATCCCTTTTTTTTATTTATTTCATTCATTTCTATTGTGGTTTTATTGAGTTGTCTTGCCTATTGGTGAGTTAGATACATTTCATTACTACCCTTAGTTTTGGGACAGTGACACTGATGTTGTACAACTGGAGCATGTTCCTTTTTCTATTTACATAGACATGGAAAAATTTAGTGTTCCTCTCACCATATCAAAACAATTCATCCCAGATTTTTGACTCAGGTATTTCTTTTCTAAGCGTAAATATTTATCCAAATTGGCCATTTACTTATGGAGACTTTTTGATAAGAATCGAGTTACTATAATAAATTAGGTAAAAATACAGAAGCAAAAATACTAGGATTAAAGGTATGAAATTAAATATAGATGGAATTTGAGAATCCCAATTTCGAGATTAAGTACTAAGAACCATAATTGATCTTAGTATTCAGAATTAGCGAATTAAGACTAATTTTGAAACTAAAAGAGTCAATTCAAGAACTTAAATCGAAAGTTATATAGACCCCTCTTTTGAAGAAATTAAAGATAAAAATTAATAGTAGACTAATCACCTTCTTAAATTAACTTTAATAGAAATCAAAAATATCAAATTAAGAATTAATCTTACCTCCTAAAGAATAGTTTTTATAAGGTTGCAAGATAAATTTTAATTAGCCACACACAAAGGTATAAAGAAGGGAAACTTTCAATTAATAATAATATTATCTAATTAAAAATATCAAAATTCATCCCTACATATAGGAGAAAATATATTTCAAATAGAATGGAATTTGGATCTACTTCATGAAAATAATAAATCAAATCTAACTATGACTAAGAAAAACTATTCCATATAGAATGGGATTTGGATCTACTTTTATGAAAATAATAAATAAAATCCTACAAGGACTAGAAAAGTAAGTAAGAATAATTATCAAAAATTCTCTCCAAAGAAAATAAGAAAAGTTTTCAAATTTAGTCAAAACTCATACGAGTCCAATCTTCTTCCTTTTGGGATTGAACTTCAATCATGAAATATGTGTATCACATATCCCATTCTTCTCCATAATTGTTGAAATCATTCGGGATTTTCTTCCTTCATAAGCATGTTCTTGATTTCACATTGCAGCCTGGTAATCTGAGCTTGAAAATTTGACAAAGGTCATCATAGGACTCTTATAACCACATCATTACTCATGGAGCTATCATCCCCTTCTTCCTGAAAAGAATTCATCCTCTAATTTTATCCTTCATCAAATAATAATAGGTCAACAACATTGAAAGTAGCACTTACTTGTTAGTCACTGGTCAGCTCCACCTTATAAGCATTGTCTCAAATTCAGTCGAGAATTTTGAAGGGTCCATCTCCTTTAGGATGCAATTTTGACTTTCATTTGTAAGGAAATATTTCTTTGTGCATGTGAATATAGACTAAGACTCAAGGCTCAAATATGACTTGTTTTCACCATTTGTTTCTTCTTATAACAACTTGCTCATTCCTCCTTTCAATGGCCAGTCTATTTCTCTCATGTATTTTTTTTATCATCTCAAATTTATTCTTCCATCAATACTAGAAATATCATCAGTAGACAATGACACTAAATCAAGGGGGTAAGGGAATGAAAACCATAAAAAACTTCAAAAGGAGAAAACCTAGTAGAAGAATGAATAGTTATATTGTAAGCAAATTCCACAATTGGCAAGTGATCCTCCGAAGAAGTTAATTTATCTTTCAAAATATCCCTTAACATGTTACATACTATTCTATTCACCACCTTAGTTTGCTCATCCATTTTTGGCTGACAAAAAGTAGAAAACAATAATTTGGCTCCTAATCTCCCCAAAGAACATGCCAAAAGTGACTCAAGAACTTAACATCTCTATCACTAATAATAGATCTAGGTATGCCATCTAATTTCACAAATTCTTTAACAAACAGATTAGCCATAATGAGAAGAATCATTATTTTTCAAGCATGGAATGAAATGAGCTATTTTAGAAAATCTATCCACCACAACAAAAATAATATATTTACCATACTTTGTATTTTGAAAACCTAAAATAAAATCCATAGAGATATCTATCCAAGGTGAAATTCGGACAAGTAAAGGTGTATACAACCTATGTGGTAAGACCCTAGACTTAGCATGTTACATTCTAAGAATTTTGCATAAAATTTTTCTACATCCTTACACATGCCAATTCAAAAAAAATCAGCAAGTATATCTAAGGTCTTTAGCACTCTAAATTTTCAAATAATACCCCCACAATGTACATCTCTTACAAAAACTTCACACAACAAGCAAATTGGCATACACAATTATTTATCTTTGAAAAGGAACCCATCATGCAGAGAACTTTTGAAAGGGTTCCTTCAAACATGCAACATAAGCAACTCTAAATTCTGAATCATCAACATCCAGACTTTTAGTATGATTAAATTCCATTAGATTAGAAGAAAGAGTAGATAAAAGAACATACCTTCAGGATAATGCATCATCTACTACATTGTCCTTACCTTGTTTGTATGAAATCACATAAGAAAACATCTCAATGAACTCCACCCACTTAGCATGTCACTTACTCAACTTAGTTTGGATTTTTAAGTATCTCAATGACTCGTGGTTAGTCTTAATCATAAATTCACATGGCCACAAGTATTTTTGTCAAGTAGCCAAAGCTCTTACCATGGCGTACAACTCACGATCATAAGTAAAATAATTCAATATATTTCTACTTAATTTCTCTCTTAATCATGCAATAGGCTTAGAATATTTCATTAGAATGGACCCTATAACTTTTCCCCTACCATTAAATTCAATTTTAAAAGATTTCTAAAAATCAGGTAATTGCAATAAAGGAGCAAATTTTAACTTATGTTTCAAGAAATTAGAAGGTTGCTCTTGTTATGTTCCCTAATTAAATTCTTATCATTTTAATGACTTTAGTTATGGGTTAATAAATTGTACTTAAGTCCCTCACAAATCAACTATAGAATCTAGCAAGTCCATGAAAGATCCTAAGTTTTGTTTTGCTAATAAGTGTTGGCCATTTTTTATTGTTTTAATTTTATCTCCATCAACATCAAGACCATACGAGCAAACAACAAAATCAAGAAAGATTACATTATCAATAAAAAATGTGCATTGTGAGAGATTAGCATAAAAAATTTTCCCTCTTATTACTTTAAAAATTATCCTCAAGTGTTCCACATGTTCTTCATGAGAGTTAGAAAAGGTAAGAATATCATCAAAATAGACCACCACAAACTTTTCATGAAAATCTTCGAAGATATGGTTCATTAATCTCATGAAATTATTAGGTGAATTATTTAATTCAAATGGCATCATAACCACTCATACAAATCATAATTAATTTGAAAGTGGTTTTTACAATCGTCTTTCGAATTCATTTGTATACACTTTTTAAATTAATTTTAAAAAATCTATTAGAGCCACACAATTGGTCAAGAATTCATCTAGATTAGGAATAGGATAATGATACTTTATAGTTATTTTATTTATGGCATGACAATCCACATATATTCCAAGTTTCATCCTCTTTTGGCACTAAGAGCACAGGAATAAAGCATGGGTTCAAACTTACTCTCAGAAATCCCTTTCTAGTAAACACTTTCACTTATCCTTGTAGTTACCTAGTTTCATTGGTATTGCTTCTACAAGTTGGCAGAAGTTGAGACCCAGGCATAAACATAATTTTATGTTCTATTCCACTCAAAAGAGGTAACCCTTTAGGCATATCCTTAGGAAAGACATTAGCAATATCTTGCAAATCTTTGAAACAACAGTAGGCAAAAGAGTTAAATAATTAATGATAACCCTAACCTCCCTATATGTAAGTAGTAAAATAGGCATCCCCTCATTTTTCACAAGTAAACACTCTTAAGATTTTGCAAGACACTTTTTTATAACCCTTAGCCTCTTTTCTCTCACCAACTCTTTTTTATCACTCTCCTTTTTTATCTCTCCCCATGTTTTTCCATTATTTCATTCAATATTTGTTGGTCTTCATACACTTAGGAGGAGTTAAGGGTGATAGAATATACTTTATCCCCTTATATTCAAGAAAGTACTTATTCCTCCTCTAATTATGGAAAGCATATCTATCATATTGTCAGGGTTGACCCAATAAAATATGAGAATCTTGCATTGGTATAACATCACAAAGAACTTCATCAGAATACTCCCTAATAAAAATGAAAATCATTCATTTTTTACTCTCATTTAGTTCTCCATAGTCATTCAACCATTGGAGCCTGTAATTTCCCTTACTTTTATTGCATGTAATTCCTAATTTGTCCACCGTGTATGCACTTACAACATTAGCACAACTACCATTGTCAATAATCTTAAAGAAAATTCTACGTTTCATCCAACATAATGTATGAAAAATATTTTGTTTTTTGAGCACTATCAAGCACTATAATATTAATGTGCATAAGACGCCTAACTACCCATAAAAACTTTCCCTCGTTAATAGAATCCATATAATTTTTTTCCTCTCTCCCAATGCCCTCTTCTTTTTTTACCTTACGTTTTTTCAATCTCATATTCCGTCATTATCTTTAATGATTTTAACTCTTCTATTTGGAAATTAAAACACCTTATGCCCCCTACCTTGATACTTGTGATATTGTAGTGACATTGTCTTGCACTTGAAGGAGTAGAAGGAGTGATGGTTTTTAAGTTAAAAGCTTTTCCTCCATTTTTGACCACTAATTTAACTTTGACCTTATCATCTTGTTATTTAATATTTTATCCTCATAGGTTGTCCATGGCTTCTTCGAGTTGTAGTATACCAATTTTTCCATGAGATAGTATGTTTCTTCCTTTTATTTTATTTTTTGACCTCTACAACCAACTCTATTAACTCGTCTAAATGCGCATATTGTTACAATTCTACTACGTTAGCAATTTCTTCATTTAACCCATTAAGAAACCTAGCCATATTGGTCTCTTCTTCATCATCATAATTTTCTTGGATCATAGCCATATCCATAACCTTAAAGTAATCATGCACAAACATAGATCGTTGCCTCAGATTTTGAAGGCATTTTTGCATATCTCTTTGAAAGTGTGATGGAAAAAAATGCTTCCTCATAACCCTCCTCATTGTGTCCCATTTTGCAATAGGCAGTTCTACATTTTCTAGTCTGTCTCCACTAAATTTCTTCTACCAACTAGCAGCATAGTCCAAAAACTCAACCACCGCAAGTTTAACCTTTTTACCTTTAGAGTAGTTATGACGGTTAAATATGGAATCCACCTTCCTCTCCGAATTAAGATATAAGTCTTTTGAAAGTAGGCATTTTTATCTTAACGCTACTAAGATTGTCATCCTTAACCCTAGCTCCTGCTGCTCTCTTTTTGTTTCACCTTTGATAAGCTTTCTCCAATTCATTCTCATAGTTTCCAAATGGATCTTAATTTTATTGGAATTTTGAAGCTTGAAAAGCTTGACTCCTAGGTTGAAATATTAGGTATTGATGCATTTTCCTCGCATTGGCCATGTTCATGGGGTTAAGTGGATTTTGGGTGACCTCAAACGTATCGAGTCAGGCAAAAATCCTTATAAGTGCCTATGCTATGTTGTTTTTCAGTACTAGCATTAAAATTCTTTCTTATTTGATACATCTCCAAAAAGAAAAAAATAATCTCTCAATTTGGATTTTCCCCCCTCTATTGATCTTACCCCTCTTGTTTTCTTCCCCTCGAATTACAACCTTTGGCTAATTTTTTTAGGATTTATATTTTAATCCTGCTAATAGCAATCTCTATATAAGTAAGATATAGAAAGATAAATAAATTTACCAACTCTCAGATGGATTGAGTGTGGTGAGACAAGAAAAATATCAATTTATGCAAAAAAAATCCTAAATTTTTCCTCCACTCTGTTTTCCTTCTTGAAGTTGGAAAACAAAAAAGACAATAAATTTAAAGTTTCTTAATTCACAAGTGAACCCTTTTTATTTTATTTATTTATTGGACTTTTGCTACTATGTAGCTTTTCATTTTAATGTAATAAAAGGAAAAAAGGAAATATTTTTTTGGGGATCAGAAACTCCTAAGAATTATCAAGAATAAAATCTTGATAGAATTGCTCTGATAGAACTTGATAAGAATTGGTTACTTGAATAAATCAATACAAAATATGGAAGTGAATATACTAAGACTAAAGACAACAAATTAAAGATAGATAAAGTTACAGAATAACACTCTAATTTCGAGAATAAATGCTAAGAATTCTAATTGATCTTAGTATTTAAAATAAGAAGATTAAGACTAATTACAATACTAATAGAGTCAATTTAAGAATTAGATCAAAAGTGATCTAAACCTTCATTTTGAAGAAATTAAAGACAACAATTAGTATAAGACTAATCACCTTCTTTGATATTAAATTTAAGAATTGATCTAACTTCCTAAAAATTATTCTTATAATATTGTAGGATAAATTTCAAGTAGTCATACACAAAGGTGTAAAGAAGAGAAACTCTCAATTAATAAAAATATTGTCTGATTGAAAATAACAAAATTGTGCCCTATATATAAGGGAAAAAACTATCCCAAATAGCATAGGATTGGAATCTACTTTTATGAAAATAGTAAATCAAATATAACTAGGACGAGGAAAAATCTGCCCTAAATAGCATGTGATTAGGATCTACTTTTATGGAAATAATAAATAAAATCCTACTAGGACTAGGAAAATATATAAATACAATAACCAAAAAGTATCTCTATGAAAATAAGAAAAGTTTCTAAATTTAACCAAAACTCATACAAGCCCAATCTTCTTCCTTTAGAGATTGAACTTGAGTGATGAAATATGTGTAGCACTTAACCCATTCTTCTTCATAATTCTTGAACTCATTCTTGAACTCTTCTTTAAGTATAAATATCTTCTTTATTTCACATTGAAACTCAATAATCTAGGCTTGAGACTTTGATGAAGGTATTCTTAGGGATACTATATTCTCATCATTTCGCATGGAGATATCATTTTTCCTATTAATCTGAATAAGATCTAATTAAAATTGAGCCTCTTCCACCTGAAAGAAATCCTCAAGAGTGGTAATCTTTTGAAAAATATAAGAATCAACATCAAATTCTTTATTTTTTGACCAAAAATCATCAAGGGTTTTCCTATGAAATTGGTTTTCTAGTTTTTATTTACCAACTCCATGATACCTTTAGTCCATAAAGTTATAGATTTGAAAGATCTGATAATTGGAATTGAATCTTGGGAGCCATGAACTTGTAGTGGTGAGTGATCTGGCCCTTTTTTATCAAATGCTTGGCACCAATAGCATGAAATTCCTCTAAAAACTTCTAATTATTAAGAACACTATTAAGCCCTTTGAAAAAACAAGCCTATTTGTTCTTCCATTCCACCAAATGTAAGTACTTCCAATAAAGCCTGTATCAAACAATCTACAGTTATTTATATAGTTTTAAAACTTTTATATTTTTTAATAAATTTTAGGGGCTAAGAATTACCCCCAGGCCTTATCATTAATCACAACAAGTTGTACATATAGGGGGGTATAAAACTTGACCTCTAATCTAAGATTACAAATAAAATGCAAACTACAATAAATGAATTGTACAAAGAATGTTTGTCTATCTCTTTGGAATACTAAGATTACTCTAAGGTGGCTCATGTAACCTCTTCAATTTTATTCTTCTAAAACTTGGCATGCCCAGTTTGTCTAGCTGAAAATATCCTGCTGACACCAATAGAAATAATGTTGATGTTAATTTGACAGATGACTGACTTTGGATAAGGTATCAGCTACAAAGTTGGCTTCCTTGTAAATATGTCAGCAGATACACAATTGGAATTGTGCAATGAGTTTAACAAAGGATTCAATTAGAGGTTGTAGTTTTCATGGGATTGGTATTTTCTCTCTTATCTACCTGACCAAGAGTTCAGAGTCCACCTCTAATATAACCTGTTGAATGTTATTCCTTAGACACCAAGATAGTCCCTATATAGCAGCCTCCACTTCTGCTTGATTTTTGGTCCCCTAGCCCAAAAATGTAGCATAGGCATAAATGAGATCACCATTGTGATCTCTAATGACCCCCTCTTGCTCCAATCTTTCCAGGATTGGTGAGAGCACTGCCATCAAAATTCAAATCATATTAGCTGGTAGTTTAGACCAATACATAGTTGTTACTTTTATCTGTTGTCTGCATTTCTCAACATATGCCATCAAGTAGGACCATCCAGTAGGCAAGGCAATGTATGGAATGGCAGTGTGTAATAAGTGATAGATGTCTTTGTAGATGAGAAATTTAACTCTAGCCAGTTGAGGCTGTTTTCTACTATACTTGATAGAACATCTATTTTTCCATAAATTCCAGCAGATAATAATGGAATGAGCCTACATCACCATCTTATGAGTACTATTATTAGCCTTAGAACTCCATAACTTTAGTTGCAAATTTCTAAGTGAAGTTGTGTGATGAATCATCCCCAGAGAAGAAGAGAAACAATGCCTAATATTCTTAGCAAAGATTCCATTAACAAAGGTATGTGGGATGGTGTCCTATCTAGAAGAATAACAACAACCACAGGTAGCAGGAGCAATACCAAATTGGGTGAGTCTATTATTTGTAGGCAATTTTCTTCTCAGAACTCTCTAAAAAAGGAAGGAGCATTTAAAAGGGATCAACATGTACTAGGTGTAAGTATTCATCATGGTTTTGTCTCTGTACTCTCTACTTAGTCCCCAGGAAGAAAAACAACTAAATTCTCCACTTGCATTCAGTGTTCAAATAGGAAAATCAGCAACTCGCTCTTTGAAATTAAATAAGACTTTGAAGACAACTTCTAACAGTTGTAGGGGAAGAGTTGTGATTAATTTTTGCACATTCCATGCACCCTCATCTATGAATGTTGCAACCTTAATATTGTTTGATCTAATACCATCAGCTTTGTAATTATGCAGAGGTCCCAGACCAGACCAATTATCCCACCAAAAGAAGCATGTACCTGATCTAATTATCCAGAATATATAATTTTTAGCTTCCTTTTTGTTTTTCATCATGGCCTTCCATATCAGTGATTGCCCATTGCAGCCTTTCCTGGCCATAGCATTAAATCTCTGACAGTATTTGTCTAGTAAGAAATTTCCCCAAGAGTGTTTCTAGTCCTGAAGATCCACCATTTCCTCAACTACAGATATCTATATATGGAAGAAATATGTCTGATACCAATTTCTCCCTCATTAGTAGGAAAGAAAACTCTTTCCATCCCCAAAAGAAATCATCAAACAGGCTCACAAGGTTTTTTAGAATAGTCTTGGGGGGTATGCATGCTGAAAAGATATGGATGGGAATTGATTGTATGACATATTTCACCAAGATAGCTTTACCCCCATAACAAAGCAATCTAGAGTGCCAACCTGATATTTTGGAAGCAGCTTTACTGACCAACCCAACATAATGACTGATTCTTTATCTACCAATATAGATTGGGAATCCAAGGTATGTGATGGGGTTGTGTTTCTGCTAAAAAACAGTTTTAGCTTTAATCATTGTAACAGTGGAGGGAAAAATTTGATCTGTTAATATAAAGTGACTCTTGTCCTTGTTGGTCATTTGGCCTGATACCACTTCATAAGATGCCAGAGTATTCATAAGTAGTCTCAGGGTTTGTCTTCTGCCAGTAATGAATATGATTATGTCATCAGTAAAACTGAGATAATTAATCTGAAGGCCATGTCTTGCCATATGAAAACCATAATTTTGAGGATGATAGTGCAGTGTGTTTAAGGCTCTTGACAAAACTTCAGCCCCAAGAATGAATAGAGCAGGAGAGGGGGTCACATTGCTTTAATCCCCTGGTAGAGTGGAATAAACCATGTTTGGTACCATTCACCAGCACAGAGTACCAGTTTTTTGATAGAATCTTTTAAATTATGTTAGTAATTGTCTCATCAAATCCAAATCTTCTCATAATAAGGCAAGTATAAGACAAAGATACCCTGTCATAGTCCTTAGGCATGTCATGTTTAATATCCATATTTCCACCAACCACTGGTTTCGTAATTCTGTTGATGATCTCCTGGGAAAGCATAATGTTCTCAGCTATATTTCTACATCTCATAAAGCAAGACTGGTTTTCAGATATAAGAGAAGGTAGGATGAGGGCAATTCTGAGATAGATAAGTTTAGAAATAACCTTGTTAGTAAAGTTACTCAAGCTAATAGGTCTATATTTAGAGAGTTTGTTGGGGTGAGTAACTTTAGTAAGTAAGACTAAACAGGTGTGGGAGAAATATTTGGGCATAGTATGACCACAAAATAATGTTATCACCACCTGTAGAAGATCCTTCCCTATGATGTGCCAACAAGACTGAAAAAACGTCTCATTCATACCATCATGACCAGATGCAGGGTGAGAACTCATTTAAAACACAACCTTCTTCAATTCTTCTAGAGTAGGGAAAGCCTATAGGGTATTATTTTTCTCATCTGATACCAGCTTAGGAATATTGACCAACATCTCTTCCTCTACATGTTCATCCTTCCCAGTAAATATGTCTTGGAAGTGTTTACATACAGCAACAGTAATATCAACATCACCTTAAATCCACTCCCCTTTCTCGTTTTTTATTTTGTGAATAAACATTCTTCTTTTTCTCCCCCTGATAAGAGCATGAAAGTATTTGGAATTTGCATCTCAAAATTTGAACCAATGAAATTGAGATTTTTGTCTTAATATAGTATCCTCAACCTTGAGGTGTATGATGTACTCAGCCTGCAGCCTGTGAAACTCTTATCTATTCCTATCTGTGTTATTTAGGATCAATTTTTCCTCAGCTTCTTTGACTTTCTCTTCATAATTCGTTACATTTTCATAGATGTCACCAAATTCAACTTGAGACCAATGACTAAGAGTTGTAATTAATATCTTTAGCTTCTGTTGAAATATCCACATAGGTGTACCTGTACAAGGCTTCTACCAATAAGTCTCCACTGTGTTTACAAATAAGGGATTGTCTACCCAGTAATCCATAAATTTAAAGTATTTAATATGTGAATCCACCCTATCTTAAATCTCCATGAGTAGAGGGCGATGATCAGAACCTACAGAAGATAGATGAGTAATGGTGGACAATGGAATTTTCTCCAACCATGTATTAGAAACCATTGCTCTATCCAATATTTTAGAAATTCTGAACTGGATACCTCTAATATTAGACCATGTAAATTTGGGACCACGAAAGCCCAAATCAGTTAGCCCATAAGATTTAATTACACCTAGAAATTCAAAATTCTTCCTCATGTCATAAGGGATGCCACCCAGTTTTTCATCAACTTCAGTGATTACATTGAAGTCACCAATAGTACACCAAGGTAAAGGTGTTGCAACTAGCTGCATTATTTTATTCCACAAGGGTCTTTTTAAAATGTCTCTACACATAGCGTAAACAAATATCATCAGATAAGTTTGGACTAAAGCACTATAAGAAACTGAGCAGGTAATCTGTTGCTCTTCATTAGAAATGATGCCTTAAGAGACATCTATAGTCCAAAAGACCCAGATTTTGCCATTAGGATTGCAGAGAGAATGCTCCATCTTGAGTTTCCTTTTAGCTTCTTCAAGATGTGTATTATTAGAAAAAGGTTCCAGAATTGCTATCAAAGATATTTGATGAATGGTGATGAGTTGCTGAAGTCTCTCTAAAATAACTTAGGTAAATATACCCCTTGAATGAGATGCCTAATCATTTTGATGTTTTATGACTATGAGACCTGGTACAAGTCCTGGTTGTGGGTCCAGACATGCTAGACATAGTTGGTTTTGTCCCCTTCTTAGCTCTGAATAAAGACCCCCAGGGAGAAAGCCCTTGCTTATTAGTAAGTTGATTAACCTCCATATTATAATCTACTTGATCCATAGATCAAATATATCATTCACATTGTCATCAATACCTTTTATGTTCTCCAGTTTCCTATCATCTACTTTATCTTCAGAATGAATCACTCTGTATTCATCTTTAATCTCCTGAAAAGAGTCAGGAGAATTCCTAAATACTGGGTTTACACTATGTTGATCACTTCTATTCAAGAATCACATCCTCTTGAGAATAAGTTTCAGTGTTAGAAGTATCACCTTGAACCATTTCTGGTGCCAACTTATCATGTTGCATATCCTCTTAATTAATATCAGTTGAGCTGTTCAGCTGTTTCACCTGGCCAGTATTATTCATGTTTCCCCCTTCAGCACACTCTATATCATCAGGATCCTTAGGCTATGACATATCTTTGCTAGCCTCCTCAGTATTGACTGAACATTTGTGCTCAGTTCCACTCTGGTCATGTTGAAGGCGGTAAAAGCATTAGATGTAGATGGAGCAGACTTATCAAGTGGATCCCTTTTATATTTATTTGGTGACTTTGGCTTGAATATCATTCTTTGGTTATCCCTACCCCTCTTTTTTAGTTCTAGCATTAATTGATAATTGTTTTTCCTTTATCTTAATTTTGTTGCTGCATTATATCATGTGAAGTCTGCAACCTTTGACCTATTTGAGGGACTTCATCTGGTAGACCTCCACCCTGAGGATCCTCATTGGAAGCTAGTTTTTATCTAGGAACCTCAACCTTTCCTTTGACAACACAAGATCTTGCAGCATGCCCTTGATGTTTGCAATATGAATTGTATTCTAGAACCTCTTCATACATAATATTTTGCCATTTACCTTCCCCATATTCATCATCATCATAACCCAACCAAACATTTTGGGGTCTTAGCTTGGTGAGATCAATCTACAACTTAACCTTAGCCACACTACCCCTGGTTTTCTTATAAGTTGTCAGATCAAGAAATAAAACCTTGCCAATAGGGGATAAAAGAGGTGTCACTACCTCCAAAAAATATTAGTGCCAGGAAAACTCAGACAGACTAACCCATACAGGGACCATTGTAGTTTCTTCTTCATGGTTAAAGATGGGATTCAATAGTTGAAAATACATCATCTGACCTTGGATGTACATCTTTCCTTTTGAACACACAGTAGAGTGATTATATTTATTATCCAGGTCAATGTACGGATGCCTGGAATTAAAGTGAGTGAGTTTGAATTTCCCTTTTAACTCAGTTTGCAAAATAAATTGTCACCTAATCACCTTCATCTTGGATGTGTTGTTTTCAAATTTCCCAATCAGAGAAAACTTTTATCTCTTAGCTAATTTGAAATTGTAATCCGTATATCTAAACACAACCACTGGGAGACCTTGTTTGGTAGTTATTTTTGGGGGTTCAATTTGAATAAGCTCAGCTTACATAGCCTCTTGTTCTCTCAACTTCATAGCCAACGAATGGGTAACCCTCATAATGGGAGGATCATGTCCATGATTTGGTTTAGGCCAAACAATAGTAGTACTAGGGGCCCCTACAGGTACCAGAATTCCAGTTATCGGCATGGACATCAAAACAACCACATCAGGTTCCTTATTGACAAGGGGATTCACCATAGCAGGTTTCTCACACTATGGTTGAGTAGATGGAATAAGGAGATTACTGACATCACTATGCATTAGGCAAGTCAGAATGAATTGTAGTTGAATTAGAACAGAATGTAACTTCTCTATGGATACTGACTCTGATTAAGCATGTTCTGAACTGAATGTCGATGGAAATTGAATTATGTTATGTGTCACCTCCCCTAGTTTAATAAACTTTTCTGATTGAGCTTAATTGAGGATCACCTGAGCCCATCGAAGCTGATCGACAAAAATTCGAGCTGAATAACCATCCGGTTGAGGTATCTATTGAGAGAAGTGAAACACATATATGGGTAAAGTTTTTTGAGGGGAATGTGTGCAACCATGCCAGTCCTATGAGGAATTGTTCAGTGGTTGAAGAAGATCCACCGGTGGCTGTGAAGCCATAATACCAACTGTAAATGGTAGGAAGTTCAACTTATAATTATCAGGAGAGAGAAAATTTAGAGAGTGATTTTTTTTAAAGCCAGAATCGACTTCGTGCCAATGACAATTTGGTTTTAAAACTCTATATCGTAATAAAGACTTCTAATTCACCAAGTTTTTCTTCCAAGGATAATATCATATTAAAGCCACATCCAATTAACTAGGAGTTAGCATAATGATCAGCAATGTGGTATAGTAAATTCCCTATTTTATTCTAATTCTAGTATTGAAAACTATGTCGACTACTATAAAAAATTCCCTCACTAATTGTTATAATGAACCATGACTCTAATATATTGATTAGTGTCTGCAGTTATGATTATTTAATATTCTTATTTTGTAAGAAACCAAATCTTCCCTGAACAATTATCCATAGCAGTATGATTCCCAAAGTTCTTCTACACATATCAATGTTTGATGAATCTTCAAAAGGTTCCACCAAACCAATCAACCAATACTGGTTTCTTCTTTAGATTAATTAATCTCTCATAAACCTATTGAGTATTGATTGATCAAATATTCAAAAAAAGAAATCTTGTTTCTTATAGTTTAAGCTTTTTAGAGGCATTCTTCTTTAATAAAGTTCAAAGAAGAGTTATATCCTTATTTGTATCTTGTACTTTGCTTTTTGTTGGTTGGTGTACCCTTTGGTCTTATCAACCTGTATGGGATATAAATTATTGATGTTTCTTGTTATGGACTCTACTGTAAAATCTTTGTTCTTCCCCTTTTACTAATATAAAATAAATATTGAAGTATTTTGCAATACCTTAAGTTTTTGAGGTTTAGACTCATTAAACGATAGGACATTGAATTAGATTTCTAATGCCACAAGTCTTACCTTTATTCAATATCTTAGTAAGAAGTTTTGGAAAAGTTCCCTTAGGGACTGTCAACTGCCAGTGACAACAACTTTGGAAATAGCCTATTATCAGACACAATGAGTCATTGTGTGATTCATTGCCACAATAGTGAGGGATCATAAGCTTATCTCAGTAATGATGAGTTTAGCATATGACTCATTATCACTCTTAATGAGTCGTTACGTGGACCTGTCATCAAAACAGAAAGAAATTTATAAATCAAGTCCCTCACAATGACCCCTCTTTATAATATGTTATCAGACTCAACATACCATCAGGGGGGAAATTGTTTTACTAACATAAAGGGCCCAAGGTGTAGAACCTCTGACAATGATTCCAGGCCATGACTTATTACCCGACCTAATGAGACATTTTTTCCTCCATAGTTTAAAAAGGGTTGTTTTTAGTTTTTCCCTTTTTTTAACTCCTAAACCCCTTTGTTTAGGCTCCCCTTACGATGGTATATAAGCCTAAACTTCCACATATTCCCTATTAAGTCACAAAATCAATTGAAAATAAGAAAAGGGGCGGTCATACTTCTCCAAAGCGAAGTTAGGGTTTATCAACTTCAATTTCAAATTCCAAGGATTTATCCAAGACTTCCACCTCTATGTATATGGGATTTCATCAATGGATTCCTTCCATCCATTGATTCTTAAGAACATCTCAAGTTCCCAAGTTTATAGCCTCCTTAAGGTTTTGGGTTCTAGTTCAAATATGAGTTTACTTTATCCCTTCAATAGTTTTTTGTAATGAAACCATGAGTTTATATTTTTGTATAGGAGTGACATCCTTTCATTCTAAGAATCATAAATTTCCCTTTGGTTGATAAATCATTGAGTTGGGATTAAAATATGGATTTCCCTATTAATATTAGTTTTTATTATAATCATGTTTAGTTGTATTAGTCAAATCTGATGGGTTATGAACTCCTAATACCTAGGGACTCATGTATATATTAGTTTATATATATTCAAGAACTTTATATTATCCATAATTGATAATTTTAGAATGATATCATGATGAGAAATTCAGTTTATGTTTCAGTGTCTTTCAATCGGGAGTAGTACTTAGCACTGAGTGAACATCGGATGACGGCTTACTCATCATTTAGGATGAGATCATTAGTAGAAGTCCCTAAGTTAAAAAAATATGGTTCTACCTTAGGTTATAAAAGGTCATCCATCAGTTGAGTCATGACACCCTAGTCCTTTGGGACCTCAATTGAGTGGATCCACGCCAGCCAGTGTTAGTACCCTTGGCAAGGCACTGAAACCCTTTAAACTGGATTTATAGGTTGGACCCTAATTTTCTCATATTGGGGTATGTTGGTTATTATTAGCTCCCACAGTCCCCAGTTCATGTTTTAGTTCAAGTTTTAGTTTATGTCTCAGTTCAAATTATGCATGACCTTCTATTCAGTTATTTAGTTTCATTCGGTGCATGTTTATACTTGATGTTGCATATAGTTTATCATGTTTCATGTACTCATGTTCAATTTAAACTAGTTAGTTTCCCATCTCACATACTTAGTACATTAAAAGAACTGAACACATACTTCTTTGTGCTATATTATCTCATAATATAGGTTTGGACACTCAGTACAAAAATTTCACTTAGCACGTTCCCATACCACTCATTAGTTTGGTGAGTACCTCATAATTTGAGGACTATTTATCTGCTATAAATTTTAGCATTTTATTTTATTTCAATTAGTTGGAGTTAGTTGGGAGACTGTCCCAACAACTCAAAATGATTTAGAGGCTTTCAGATAGCCAAATATATTTTTAGTTTGTTGAGTATTTCATACTGTATTAGCATTGATTCCATTACCATTTATTATGAGTTCACTTTCTGTTTAGCTTCCGCCTAGTATTTTAGTTTTTCTCAACTATTTTAGTCATATGACAGGCCGTAGGTTAACTTAGGGTCACCTTTTACTCTAAGCATCATGTTATGACTAAGGATTAATCTCTGGTCATGAAAAACTTAGCATCAGTTAAAGTATTCTAGGTTTTCTGAAAGCCAAGTTAAGTAGAATCTTATTCAAGGGTGTGAAGCATACCACACTTATGAGCAAGAGGCTATGACAAGTTTTAGGAATGTTTTAGTTCTTTCATAATTCATGTTATGCGATAGAGTGTAAATTCTACTATAACTATTCTTCTAACTCATCCTTTATTCATTTACATAACATGCCTCCTAATAGAACTGATAGAAGGAGAGATGGAAATCAGCAAACACCTTCGCCAGTTCCCGAAGACTCTCTGAATGAGAAGATCTCTCATGCTAAGTTTAGTGCTACTTTCACAACATTTTCCCAATATATGACTTCTTATAATAACCAAAAGGTTATTATCCTAACCAACCAAGTAGAGAATACGATGACAACTAGAATTTGGGACTTCACTCGGATTAATCCGCCAATATTCTTTGGGTCTAAATCTAAAGAGGACCCATGGGAGTGTTTAGATAGAGTTTAAAAATTAACTAAGATATTGGGTGTAAATTTGAGTGAGAGTGATGATTTGGATTCTTACCAACTACAATAAGTGGCTCATACTTTGTTTAAGTAGTGGAAGGAAGATAGAGGTACAGATGTAGGGCCAGTAGAATGGGATAAGATTGTTGCTGCATTTTTGGACCGATTCTTTCCACTTAAGTTAAGGGAAGACAAGGCATGGGAGTTCATAAACTAGAAGTAAGGAAAATTAGGTGTGAAGGAGTATCTACTCAAACTTACTCAGTTAGCAAGGTATGCTCCATCCATGGTAGTTGAATCTAGGGACCGAATGAGCAAGTTTATATCTGGTGTTTCTGAGGACGTGGTCAAAGAGTGTAGAATGACCATGTTGATTAAGTAAATAAACATCTCCAAATTGATGTTCCATGCTTAACAGATTGAGGAAGAGAAGATCAAGGAGAAGAAAAGGAGAATGAGAGGGTTAGAACTGGAAGTATTAATTTATCTCAATCGAGGTTAGATGATGGAAATCATTCTTAATTCTGCCAAAAATATTCAGCCCCAACCCCAACTTTTTCTAGTTCTCTAGTGCCCAAGTTTAGACAATATACTCAAGATAAAACACCAGGCTCTACGTCCCAAGGTAGTATAAATAGTGCTCACACCAACCCAATTCGCAAGAGATGTGGTAAGAACCATAAAGGTGAGTGAATGGATGGTAGTGATGCCTATTTCAGGTATGGAAAGTTAGGCCATATAGTTAGGTATTTCCCAACAATTGCATAGAGAGGTAGGAATGATCGTCAGTAGAGAAAAAATAACTCTTTAGCAGTTCTAGAAAGTTACCTAAATTAGTAAAAAGCCACCTGTAGTGCAACTGGTGAACATCTTCAGGGTAGGTTCTATACCTTATAGGCTCTACAAGATTATGAGGGTTCTCCTGATGTGGTTACTGGTATGTTTCAAGTCTTTCACCTTCATGTTTATGCATTTTTAGATCCTGAAGCCACACTTTCCTTCGTGACTTACTTTATGGTAGTAGATTTTGGTGTCAATCCAAAAATCCTAGAAAAACCTTTCTTAGTTTCTACTCCAGTCAGGAGTTCAATCATAACTAGTTGGGTGTATGGAAAATGCCCAGTCACAGTATCCCAAAAAGTCACTTCAGTCGATATTGTAGAGTTAGACATGACCAGTTTTGATGTCATTCTTGGCATGGATTGGATCCAGTCTTGCAATGCCTCAGTTTATTATGGAAATAGATTAGTCCAATTTCAGTTTCCAAATAAGCCAGTCTTAAAGTGGAAGGGTAGTACCTCAGTGCCTATAGATCAGTTTGTTTTGTTTCTTAAAGAAAGAAAAATTATCTCCACAGAGTGCATCTATATATTGTTTAAGTTAAGGACTCAAGGTCTGAACTCCCGAGTCTTAAGTCAGTTCCTGTAGTAAATGAATTTCCAGAAGTGTTTCCTGAAGATCTTCTCAAAAATTCTCCAGAGCGGAAAATTAATTTTGAAATAGATCTCCTTCCAAATACCTAGCCTATTTTGATTCCACCTTATAGAATGATCCAATCGAGCTTAAGGAATTTAAAGAACAAAAAAATATCTCTTAGACAAGGGTTTTATTAGGCTGAGTGTCTCTGTATCAGATGCTCCAGTTCATTTTGCACACAAAAAATATGACTCTCTCGAAATGTGCATCGACTAATGTCACTTGAACAAAGTCAAAATCAAGAATAAGTATCCCATCTCCAATATTTATGACTTGGTCAACCAAATTTAGGGTGTTAATTATTTTTCTAAGATAAACCTTCATCATCTCAGAGTCAGAGATTGTGATATTCTGAAAATGGCCATCAGAACTAGGTATACTATAAATTTGTTGTTATGTCTTTGGGACTAACAAATTCTCCTATAGATCTTATGGACTTGATGAATAGGGTGTTCAAGTAGTACTTTGACATGCTTTTTATAGTCTTCATAGATGACATCCTTGTTTATTCTCGAAGTAAAGGTGAACACGCAAATCACTTGAGAATTATCTTGAAGACTCTTAAAGATCACCTGTTATTCTCTAAGTTTACCAAGGGTGAATTCTAGTTTAAATCAGTAGAATTTCTTGGTCATATCATTTCTAGTGAAGGCATTTGAGTTGATCCTCAAAAGACTAAAGCAATAAAGAACTTGCCTAGAATTATCTCTCCATCAGATATGGGGATTTTCTTTGGTTTAGCGAGTTACTATAGACAATTTTTTAAGGATCATCCTCTACTGTTTCTCCCATGTCCAGACTAACTTAGAAAAAATTCAAATTCCAGTGGTCTGATTCTTGCGAGAAGAGTTTTCAGGAGTTGAAGACTCGACTCACCTCTGCTATAGTTTTGAAACTACTGAAGGGTTCATATAGTTTTATGGTATATTTGATGCTTCCAGAGTTAGGCTTGGTTTTGTATTGATGCAGCAGGGCAAGGTTATAACATATGCCTCTAGGAAAATCAAGACTCGTGAGAAAAACTACCTAACTCGGGATCTTGATTTTGAGTTGGAAGTAGTCCTGTTTGCCTTAAAAATTTGAAGGAATTATCTTTATGGGGTTCATGTTGATGTGTTTACTAATTTCAAGAGTACTTAGTATGTGTTAAGACAAAAGGATCTAAATCTTTGTCAGAGAAGGTGACTAGATTTTTTGAAAGACTATGATGTGAGTATTTTGTACTTACCGGGTAAGAACAATGTTGTGGCTAACACCCTTATATGATTGTCTATGAGGAGTGTTTCTCACGTGGGGGATGATAAAAAAGAGTTACTTTGTGAGGTTCATCATCTTGATAGGTTGGGAGTTTGTTTTTTTGATTCAATTGTAGGTAGTACCTGGGTTCAGAATGGTTCAAAATCTTTTTTATTTGTTAAGGTAAAATAAAAGCAAGATAGAGATCCTATTTTGCAAAAGTTGAAAGAGGCAGTACAGAATAAGAATGTTGAGGTTCTCTCCCAAAGGGGATATGGCGTTCTTTGTTGTTCAGGTAGATTATGTTTTCCAGATATGAATGAGTTGAGGTAGTGAATGTGAGCAGAAGCTCACAGTTCCCAATATTCTATTTGGTTAGGAATCACTAAGATGTATCGTGACTTACGAGAAGTCTATTGGTGGAATAACATGAAGATGGATATTGCGAAATTTGTGGCTAAGTGTCCAAATTGCCAACAAGTTAAGTTTGAGCACCACATACCTAGTTGTATACTTCTAGAATTTAGTATTCCTACATGGAAGTAGGACGTGGTAAATATGGACTTTATTATAGGATTTCCTCGTACTTATCGACATCATGATTCTATTTAGGTTGTCATGGAAATAATGACTAAGTTGGCCCACTTATTTCCAGTTAACACTTCAGCCTCAGTCAAAGAATATGCTAAGCTCTATATTAGGAAGTTCGTAAAGTTGCATGGGGTCTCTTTGGCCATTATCTCAGATAGAGGTACAAAGTTCACCACTCAATATTGAAAGAGTTTTCAGAAAGGTTTTGGTACCTAAGTTCATCTTAGTATAGCTGTTCACCCGCAAAAATATGGTCAGACAGAGAAGACTATTCAGACATTACAGAAAATGTTAAGGGCGTGTGTGATTAACTTCAAAGGTAGTTGGGATGATCACTTTTCTTTGATTGAGTTTTCCGATAATAATAGCTATCTCTCTAGTATTTAGATGGACCCATTTGAGGCTCTTTATGATAGGAGATTTAGATATCCAATTGGTTGATTTGAGGTAGGTAAAACTACTTTGATAAGGCTAGAGTCGGGGTATGAGGCGGTGAAAAAGGCTCAGTTGATTAGAAAAGGTTGAAAATGGCCCAAAGTCATTAGAAATCCTATGCAAATGTGAGGAGAAGGGATCTTGAGTTTGATGTTAGTGATTTCGTCTACTTGAAAAATTTTCCCATAAAAGGGGTGAAAAGCTTTGGTAAGAGAGGAAATTCCATCCCCCATTATGTTAGTCCTTATAAGATTTTGAATTGATGAAGTAAGGTAGCCTATGAGTTCGAACTGCATGCAGCATTAGCATTAGTACATCCAGTTTTCTATGTTTCCTTGTTGATGAAATGCATTGGTGATCTAGCCTCACTAGTACTCTTAGAAAGAGTTGGTGTGGAAAATAGCCTCTCTTATGAAGAGGCCCTAATTGAGGTCCTTGACCGTCAAATTCGTAGGCTGAGGAATAAAGAGGTCTCTATGGTAAAGGTTCTATGAAAAAATTAGTTAGTTGAGGTAGCTACATGGGAAATAGAGGTAGATTTGTTGGCCAAGTACCCCCCTCTTTTCTATTAGAATGCAGTCCCAACTTGATTTAATAGTTCCCTTAATTAATTAGTTAATTCTTTCATTTCTATCTCAAACTATTTAGCTATTTTCATGTCATAGCATTCATTCATGATTTCAATTCAGTCCAAGCATCATCCATGGAATTAGATATTAATTCATGGTTCAACTAGTAAGTATTCAGCGCAAATATCATAGTTTTTCTACTAGTGCTTCAACTTAGTCTGTTTTATTTGGGGATGAATGATTTCAAGGGGAGATATTGTAGTACCCTTTGTTTTTAAGCTCTAGACCCATGAAAATATAGGCAATTGAATTAGTATTCCAATTCCACTAGTCTTACCTTAATCATATATCATACTAAGAAGTTCTAGAAAATTTTCCTGAGGGACTATCAACTGTCAGTGACAACGACTCAAGAAATAGTCCATTGTTAGACACAACAGTTCATTATGTGGAGTCATTGCCACTATAGTGAGGGATCTGAGGTTTCATCTCAGTGCTAACGAGTTTAGAATATAACTCGTTATCAGTCCTAATGAGTCGTTAGACCCGTCATCCCGATAGATTAAAATCCAAAAATTAAGTCTCTAAGAATAACTCTTCCTAATGATCCGTTATCAGACCCGATGATTCATTATAAGGGAAGTCATTTTCATAATAGAAAAGGCCCAAGGTTTAAAACCTCTAACAATAATTCTAGGCCTTGACTCGTTACCTGACCTAACAAGTCCTTACCTCAATTATTATGATTGATATTGACTTTTTCCTACATGTATTAAAAAGGGTTGTTTAGTTTTTACCATTTGTTTAAATCCTAACCCACATCGTTTAGTCTTCCCCAAGGGTGGTATGTAAGCCTAAACTTCCTTAAATTCCCTATTAAGTCACAAAATCAATTGAAACCAAGAAACAAGGCGATTATTTTTCTCCTAAGTTATGGTTTTTCAACTTCAAGTTCAAATTCCAAGGCTTTCTCCAAGGCTTCCACCTCCGAGTATGTGGTATTTCATAAATAGATTCCTTTAATCCATTGAGTCCTAAAAAAACTCAAATTGCCAAGTTTATTTCCTACTTATAGTTTTGGGTTCCAGGTCAAATTTGAGTTTACTTAACCCCTTTGGTTTATTTTTTTAATGAAACCATGATTACATGTTTTCCGCATAGGAGTAGCATCCTTTCAAACTCAGAATCATAAATTTCCCTTTGGTTGATAAATCACTGAGTTTTGCTTAAATTATGAAATTCCCTATTATGATCAACTTTTATTATCATCATGTTTAGTTTCATTAGTCAAAGCTACTGGGTTATGAATGCCTAATACCCAGGGACTCATACATATATCAGCTTACATGTCTTTGTGAACATCATATTATCCACAGTTTATACTTTCAGAATAATATCATGATAGATAATTTAGTTTATGTTTTTATGTCTTTCAATTGGGAGTAGTACTTAGCACTGAGTGAATGCAGGAATGATGACTCACTCTTCAGATAGGATGATACCGTTAGTAGAAGCCCCTAAGTTTTAAAAATATGGAGCTCCATAGGTTATAAGGGGTCACCCATCAGTTGAGGCATGACACCCTAGTCCTTTGGCACCTCAGCTTAGTGTATCCATGCCTGGCAGTGTTGGTCCCCTTGACAAGGTACTAACGCCCTGCCAACTAGGGTTACAAGTTGGCTACTGATTTTTAAATATTAAGGTATGTCAGTTATTGTTAGCTTCTATAGTCCTCAATTTATGTTTCAATTTATGTCTTTGTTCAGATTATGCATGACCTTGTATTCGGTTATTCAGTTTCATTCAATACATATTTATACTTAGTCTTGCAAATAGTTTATCATGTTTCGTTCATTCATGTTAAGTTTATAATAGATAGTTTCCTATCTCGCATACTCAGTATATTCAAAGTATTGATTGCATACTTCTTTTGCTATATTATCTCATAATATAGGTTCGAACATTCATTTCCCGGATAACACTTAGCATGTTCCCAGACCACTCAGCAGCAAATTGGTAAGTCCTCATTATTCACGGACTAGTTATCAGTGATTTATTTTGGCATTTAATTTTATATTAGTTTGTTGGAGTAGTTGTGGGTTTTTCCCAACAATTTATTATGATTTAGAGTCTTTGAGACAGTCAGATATGTTTTCAATTTGTTGAGTATTTCACACTATATTAGCTTTGATTCCATTAACATTTGTTATCTGTTTACTTTTAGTTTTGCTTTCGCCCAGTATTTTAGTATTTCTCTTTTATTTTAGTGATATGTCAGGAAATGGGTTATCTTAGGATCACTAATGACTATAAGCATTGTGTTTCGACTAGAGGCAGTCTCGGGTCGTGACATATTTTTGTGAATCTATGGAGGTATGTAGACCTCTATACTCTTATCCCTTGATTTTTCTTGTAAGCCCTTACTATATGTGTCATCTATATTCTCCTTTAATAGCTTCTCTTCCATCTCCTCCATTTTTATATTCTCACTCTCTTTGTTTTTGTCAACCACCAGATTTGTAGATATGTTCTCTATCTTCTCAGACTTGGACTTTGATCCATAGTTTTTTAAGAATTCTATGGACTTGTTGATTGGTATTTCCTTATTATGTTTGTTCTCAGGTTGATTCTATCACTACTATTCTACTCACTACTTTATTTAGTCATTGAAGTATGTTCTTTGGTAGCGAATAGGAGCTCTATATATTTTTTATCTTTGGGAAATCCATCTTGGCTGATAACTGTGGGTTGGTGTTGCATTTGTTCTTTTCTATTATTTGATATCATATCCTTTCTATCCTCTTTAGTTCTCTTATGAGTATGTTCCTTTTATAATGGATCAAATTGAACAATTTCATTTATCCTCATTCATTCTACAAAACTCTCCTGCTTATTCTTTGATGTTTTGGTTAAGTCAATGAAAGTTTGACCTAGTATTTGTGTAACCTAATTGCTCCCTGTGATTTGACCTTTTGCCACTCCTAAAAAGGAATCAACTCATGCTCTATATGACACACTTTCGCCATTTTATGGATCCTTATTATCCCATGCACTCAATATCGTTTCATGATTTTGAGTATCTTCTCATTTTTTTCTTTATCAAAAGAATCAAAGGAGTTTTTAATTTGTATATTTGAATATGAGTTCACTGGAGTGTCTTTTTTGGGGCTCATACCTTTATTTAGTGTGAAAATCCTCGTATGCTTTGTATCATTCTATCATTGCTTTTGTTGTTGTCTGCCTCTTCCTTGGAATGGATTCTCCTTTCCTTTTGTCATCTATCTACCCTCTTGTCTCTAATTTTGAGGCCCACCACTTTTCCACTTGTTATCATTCTTGTCCCCTTCTCATTATGATGGTTCTCATCAAAAATCACTTCTTTATGGATCTTCAATTTTGGATAAAGCAGGAAACATTATGTTACTTTTTGCCTTTGAAGTCTACAAGATTTGCAGTACTTTGGCACGTAATTGTGTCTAATTTTTATCTAGGTTGATATAATTTCCCTTGAACTAGACTTCTTGAGTCAAAAACTAATACATTTGAGGTAATCTCTCAATAGATCCAGTTCTACCGTAACCTTGGTACAAATAGGACTAGATTTGTTTTAGTGGACATATAAACATGCAATGACTAAACTCAAATTGTGATGGCATCTATCATACACCCATGATAGATAAACCTACCTAATACTCAACAATGAATAAATGAAGTAAATACACAAAAAAGATAGTAACAATAGTAATCGGTTTTAACTGGATCATCAACCTATCTCAAAAAGTGTAAGTCACACGGTACAAGCCTCTAGGAGAAATAGATACAACAATAAATCCAAGAGTCTTCAAATATGGAAATAAACACAAAAGTAAAGATAGATGAGATTTTCAACAATCCTTGTGCCTCAAATAAACGACAACATTCATATCCTCCCAAAGGCCATGGAAAATAACCAATAATACCATAGATTACAACAGAATATCAATATCAGTCGAACACCATGAAATGTCAGAAAAACAATTCACTCCACAAATTTTCCACAACAACATCCGATCAGAATTCCATATTACCACATGCTAATCAATAAATTAGTGTACCATGATAAAAGAAGAGGAAGGAATTAAGTAGCTCGCCAAAAAGGAAAGGAACAAAGCATTCATTTGAGATTGCTAGAAAAGAGAGGTAGGGCCAGAGGAACTTTTTGTTGAGGCTTACTCATAGTGATCATTTATTAAAGAATGAATTTGGTTATCAAATGATTGGAAAACCCATCAAAAATCATGGAACACCAGTCTAAAAAATCACTTTGATTCTTTTATCACCTATACAAATACACCAGTATATATATATATGCTTATTATATCAACTATATGGGACCCCATGTCACGATTACTCCCTATACACAATACTAACACAAGACAGGTTAAAAAAGAGTCTAAAAACTCTCAACTTGCCTTAAAAGATGTTTGAATAGTCAAACCGAAGATTTATCTATTGAATAGACAACAAGAAAGCCCAAACTGATCATAAAACCATAGATACTCATATTTTTAAACTTAACTTTGGATCCAAAAAGGCAATCCTAAGCTCATAAGGAAAAAACTAGAATTTTATTTGAAAATAATGTTATCAATAATTTAAGGTATTCATATATGAACTATCATTGAAAAAAAAGTTATAGTCGACCTTAAAGTCATCCAATTACTGTCATGACCTGATTTACGAGTCATGATAGCACCTACTAAATTCCTCCAGTAGGTAAGTGTAATACCCCGTATTTTCATACTAAAAATCTAACTGTCGATCTTACGCGTCTAAGCTCTAATACAAATGAGTTAAATGTGAATACAAGTTTCATGATCATTATCATAGTCTATGTAGTAGTTTATAGGTGAAAAATGTTCATAGCAAGGACCTAGAACAAGGTTGAGTCAAGACCAATTGATTCATCCGTAGTTTGACATTCGGTTCTACAAGGGTCAACTTCAAACGTTAATATATCTAAATATACAAGGAACTTTTCATACCAAGACCCATCAAATTGTATATAATTGAATTATCTTTCCAACGATACAAATTTCGTAAAAATTTGATACCCGAACGAAGAGTTATGCCCATTTTTGTGAGAGGCAGTAAGGGTGTGCGATGGGCAATGCGGTGCCCGATCAAATGTGTGCGATTGGGAGTGCGAGGTACACTTAAATGTCTTCTATAAGGTGTGAGACGCACACGTTAAGGTCTTCCATGGGTTGTACGCCGCATACCTCACTTCCAAGTGACCAAAACACCCCTATATATGTCTATAACACGGGATTTAACCACAATTATCCAAAACCCTTTCACTTTTATCAAAAAAAAATTTCAAGAAAATCCATTAGGATTTCAACTTGGGAACCCAAATAAATCAAAAACTAACCGTAGCTTTTCTATAATTTTTGGATATTCAGAATCCTTATTCCGAGGGCTACAAGAAGCACATAAAAATCTTGTGAATAGCGTGCCGGAGTAGAAAGTTCTTTCTAAGGCTTCAATTTTGAGGTATGTGGGATTTTTCAACAAGAACACCCTTTCGTTCTTGTGCCCAAAAATACTTTCTTTTACGAAGTTATGAATTTCATATGTTTGACTATGATTTTGAAGCATGAATTTATATCCTATATTGATTATCATGAGATTATAATATTTTTGATATTTTAGAAGTGGAATTATATGAGAATGATGATATTTTGTGCCTTTTAACTGAATTTTTCAGATTTTGAAGGGATTTATATATGTTTATGATGTAAAGCTTGAATCTTGATAAGTTTTAATGTGATACTGAGACATGAGTTTTGAACTCTATTTGAGATTGTTGTTTTTGAGAAATCATGTGTTATAAACACCTTGAGTTTGAATGATTTGAGATGATAAAGAAGCTTTGACCTTTTGGTCGTAAAAAGGGGTTGTTTTTTAACCCGAGATGAGAAAAGAAATCCAATTTTATTGATTTATTATGAAAGGGGTAGCATGATGGCTCCCGTTGTGAACTGTTGAACTATTTTATGGTGGATTTTCATTTGAAAAAATCTGAGCTAAGTTCGGGAGTAGTCTTTAGCACCGAGTAAGAGGTATAGCTATTTTAGTACTTCCCTAGAACTACGTGCCCCCGTAGGATGTGAGACTGAGGCTGATTTATATGGTGATCACTAGTTTTGGATTGATGATTAAGGTCCTACTCCGATGACAAGGATAGGACAACTCTCCTCAATGTGGGTAAGACGTTGGACTCCATGTAGCTCATATGGTTTATGTCGCTTATGAGAAACTCCCAATGTGTGTGTGTGTACTCTGCTATCTAAGATGAAAATATATTCGCTTGAAAGACTGATTTTGAGAAAGTTGTTGTTTTCAAAAGATTGAAAGGATATATATATTCTAAAGAGAATTGTTATGTGATTTGATTGCTTTGATGATTTGAAATTGAGATAGAAGTGAATTGAGAACTTATTGTAATAACTCACTTGTTTTACTGTACATGTGTTATTCATCCATGATTTCGAAGATTTAATTCGAGCTAAGTGAGTTATTTATATCAGTATGCATAATTTTATAAACTATGACGATATTAAGATATTATTTTATATATGCATTGCACCCCCATATGCTCGGTACATTTCCATGGTACTGACCCACATATTCATATGTGGTTTACATTTTCTCGGAATGTAGGTACAAGGTATAGTATGCACCTTCAGATCCAGTCAGTTCGTGGTATCCAGTCAGTAGGTGATGAGTCATTTTAATTCAAGGGCTTGGGTTAGTTATGCAGAACTAATAGTGTTGTATTTTCTTTATTCAGTCGTATTGAGTTGGGTTAGTCAGGAGTCATGACCCGGCTACCTACAGTCAGTACTAGTAGAGGCTTCATAGACAGTCAGTAGAAGTTGATGTATTTCGTTTCAGTTATGGTTGTAAAGGAAGAATTGCAATCTTGTAAATTTAGTATTGTATTGATCAAATTCAAAAAGGGTTATTTTTTGCAGATTTGCATATATATTTGTACTTTTTATTCAGTTGCTTATGAGATATGCCAGTAGAAAGGTTAGCTTGGGGTCACTTGTGACCCTAAGCATCGTGTGACATCTCGAAACCCGATTTTAGAGCATTACAAACTTGGTATCAGAGCACAGAGTTCAAGTGTCCTAGGGTGTCTATGAAGCCGTGTCTAGTAGATTCTTGCGGAACGGTATGGAGACGTATGTACTTTTCTTCGAGAGGCTACAGGGCATTTAGGATATGTTTTCCTTCTTTCAAGTCTAGGACCGTGCCATGAAAAGGTTATCCAAGAAACTTATATAAATTCTTATCTTACTCTAGTCTGGCCAACTCTGCCTCATTTCCAAGGTATTAGAAACAGTTGAGCTTCATTCTTCATAGATAGTTATGGGATTGTAAGAGATCTAGAAAGTATCCTGTCAGTACTTTTGAGCCCCGAATATTGAAGTGTTTTATCAGGTCTGTAGAAATTATGCACAAAGCTCGAGTCAGATGTACTTTTAAATTTCTCCTCAGAATCCATAATGATAATCTATACTTCCCTATCTATGTTCTTAAAGTAACATGTTCGGCAAGTTCCAGTTCCTCCCCAGATAATGCTCTTATAATTGCTAGCAGAAGTTTCAGAAGTTACATAAAGCGACTTGAGAGGAGCCTTCTAGTGTGTTATAAGTCCCTCAGATTTGAAGTTATACCCTTATTCATTTGAGTTATTCAATTAAGACAGAGTAAGGTGTATTCTTAGATCATTGAATATCATGTGTCAAGTTTCTATCTCTTGTATTATATAATCTTGTTATCATTGTGTTTGTGAAAAACCAAAGTCTAGTGAAGCCGTGTGGGGCCTATTTCGATTCACTAGCATAGTTGCTTTGTTATTTATTTCATTTTCTTGTTCAAAACACAAAACCAAAGTCTAGTGAAGCCGTGTGAGGCCTATTTCGATTCACTAGCAAATTATTGTTTATCTTGTTATTCTTGTGTTGGTTGAAAGTTTGTGTTTAGCGGGGTAGTGATGAGAAAATTAGTAAGGGAAATTTATTGAATATATACTGACGAATCTTTTTGCATACAATTGAGTTAATAATGAAGTGTTATGTCCTTGTGTTTTAGTTTAGCAGAAGGTAGAGAAAGAGTTATTTGTTAAGGTGAATTATAGTTAACTTGGAGTATGAAAAGAGTTGATGACGGTATTTATTATGCTAGAAAAGTATAGGTTATTGATGAAAGAACTTTGGTGGATGAGCGTTGCTAATTTGGGCTTTCCTGAGATTGCAAAAAGGGAGTTTGGTTGAAATTTATAGAGCTATGAAAGTAATTTAGGTGTGAAGATGGGTAAATAGTAATGATGTGAAGAAGGAGAATGTTTTAATGGATTATGAATAAGATAGGCCATATGATTATTATCAATTGTCATTGTGTACTAGTTTTTCTTAATGTTGTGTTCTATAGTTTTGAAGTGAGAATTGTGTGTGAGATTGGGTTGTAAATCATGTTTAGCTCTAGACATTAAGTTTCAACAGTTGATGGTTCGGTTGTTGATGTTAGTTATATGGAGGTGATCTAGTAGGCCTGAACAGTGTATGCAAAAGTGTAAGATTATGTGTTCATAATTAAGTATGATGTAGAGGTATGCCCAAGGTGCTATGGGGTTGTATTATTTTTTGAGGATTATGGCATATTGTGTGGTTAGTAGTAATGTTGAGTTGCTAAGTGGAGGAAGGCTAGTTAGATAATTTATTTTGTTCTTGATAGCTAAGTTAAAAAGTTATGATTGAAGATGTTAAGTCTTTTTAGTATGATGTTATTCTCACGGTTTGGGGAAAATATAAGTATAGAAGTGTGATCTTGGTAGGCTATGATTATGTGATTAGAGATGTAGATATGGTTGCAAATGGGAGTGTAAGTCTTTGATGATGATAATTGAAGCTAGGAATTAAGGATGGCATATGGATGGGTTGTTCAAGAATGAAGTTGGTAAGTACGAAATTAGTTTATTCTTGTGAGTTTAGCATTTATTGGTAGATATTACAATGATGAAATTATGTCTTAATCTCGAGGATATGGAGTAGACCATCATGCTTAGAATACCAGTTTTGACCTAAGAGGGAGATGGTTAGAGAAGAACCAAACCAAGTTTTGAGAATTAGATTGTGATACATGTCAATAATGAGTTATGATGAGATAGTGATCCCTTCTTACTCTAGAATATTCCTTGAATTTCAGTCATTATAACACCAAATCCATCACTTGCGGGATAAATCCATGCCACATTCCTATGCCTATACCCATCATGTATGCTCAAGCCCATTCTCAGCTTCTAGCAAGTATGTAACAGCTTCACTCTGTGATTCGAATTATCTCTCATGAATCTATGAACTCCAGTCTTATGTTGAATAACTCATGATAAGTATAAACTCATGTTTCAGAGTATGACCAGTTTTTAAACTCATGATACTAGTGAAGTTTGCATTATATCATGCATGTCCTCATCTTAGATTTCTTTAATGAATCCATGCCTTTGATATTTTATTCCTCAGGACAAAGATAAGTGTTAATGTTATGTATTGTAGTTTTCATGCTTGAGGTTCTTATGTGTTAGCCCTTCGGTGACCTCTTCCTATGTTAAGATTGTGGCGATGATAGTGGATAAGCAATGGTTTAGATGTGAGAGAGTTGATGACCCTCATTAAGAAAGATTATTTATGCTTTTCTATCTAAGACTAAAGTGTGGAGTAAGATTGAGGCCAAGTCTTTGATACATGTCATGGTTAGTTAGAAATTGTGTTTATGTTTGTAAGAAGAGTGCAAGATAATTGTTGTCGATAAAGGTTTAGAGAATATATGGAGTATGCCTTTAGGGGTATTTTCCTTACAGTTATATGTGGTTTTAATGATAGGCTTGAATGTCATGTAGGGTGTAAGGTGATGTATGCAATATGCGCTAGTGAATCCATATCAAGATTTTTTAATTAGTCATTGAAGTGGTAAGGTATGTTATGCTTAGGGTGTGAGCTCTAAGAAGATATAGACTATTGAATCGTGTGGTTTACACTAGTATTTTGGAGTGGCATGTTGTATCTTATGATTTTTGAGTTAGTCCTGACATTGAAGAGAGGACATAGTTTACTTTAGACCTTGTAGAAATATTTATCAGTGTTCATGTGAGAATTATGAGTCGAATCAAATGAGTATGGTATTTAAGGGGAATAGTATAGTTGAGAGAGCATTTGAGAAGTGATGCTTAGCTTGAAAGTAATAAGTTGTGTTGCCTGCGGCCTAGCAATCCTATCCTAGTTTATGGGTTATATATTTATATTCCATTTTATGGAGTTATATCAATGTTGTGATTCCTTAGTCTAATGTTTTGTTCAGATCAGGCCCAAATCCGTTGCTCCGTAATATTAATAGAATTTCGTAGAAAAATGATGAAGAAATACTCCATTTAAGTATGGGCAGTCAATATGATTCAGTCCTTATAGCCTGCAATCCAGTTAACAAGCAATCCGATAAGCTCTTATAGAGTTCCAACTTCTCATCTAGTATTACTATCTAAAGTTTCATGAGTATTACTATTTCGTGAGATAATTTCGTTCAATCCAAGCATCATGTTTCAGATTTGGCAATTTGATCATGACTCATTTCATAAGTGTTCAGCGCATAATCTCAATTTTCCAAGTGTTTTAGTCCAGACAGTGTAATACCCCTTGTATGATCTAAGTCTTGTTGTCTCATGATTCACACTTGCATAAGTTATCACTTCTCAGTTCGAGATGTATTAATGGATCATGAACACTTCAAGTAAATCCTCGACTCTCAACATGTATCAGTTCCTTGAAGCAAGTAAAGTAGAGTCAGCTCAAAATTCAATTTTATGATAGAAGTTTGAATGAATCAGCTCAGTTCATGCATTAGTTTCAGTTTCAGATATTAAGTCATGATTTAGTTCATAAGTATCCTGTGTAGTGTCACAGTCTCTTCCTAGTATTTTTACCAAATTATTATTATTTAGGGACGAACGATCCCAAGAGGGGGATGTTGTAATACCCCGAGTTTTCATGTCATAAACCTCTCATCTTTTTCTCAGGAGATCAGATCCAGCGCAAAGTAATGGTTACTCATAAGTTGACACTCTCTTTTCTATCTGAGCTATATAATTATTTTGATGAGAATTCAGGCACATGCAGTTCAGTTCAGTGACTCATTATGTTTGAGATTCAGTGATTCAGTTTATATCAGTTGTACATGTTAGCTTAAAGACTGAGATTCCTCTGTGTTTTAGCTTAATTATCCACATTCGAGGACGAATGTTCCTACGGGGGAGATAATGTAATACCCCGTATTTTTGTGCTAAAATTCTAACTGTCGATCTTACGCGTCTAAGATCTAATCCAAATGAGTTGAATGTGACTACAAGTTTCATGATCATTATACTAGTCTATGGAGTAGTTTATAGGTGAAAAATGTTCATAGCAATGACCTAGAACAAAGTTGAGCTAAGACCAATTGATTTATCCGAAGTTTGACATTCGGTTCTACAAGGGTCAACTTCAAATGTGTATATCTCTTAATATACGTGGAATTTTTCATCCCAATACCCACAAAATTTTATATAATTGAATTAGCGTTCCAACGATACCAATTTTGCAAAAATCCAATACCCGAGCAAAGAGTTATGCCCATTTTTGTGAGAGGCAGTAAGGGTGTGCGATGAGCAATGCGCCGCCCAATCAAATGTGTGCGATTGGGAGTGCGAGGCACACTTAAATGTCTGCTATAAGGTGTGCGATGCACACCTTAAGGTCTGTCATGGGTTGTGTTCCGCATACCTCACTTCCAAGTGCCAAAAACACCCTTATATATGTCTATAACACGGGATTTAACCCCAATTATCCAAAACCTTTTCACTTCCATCAAAAAAATTGGTCAAGAAACTCCATTAGGGTTTCAACCTTAGAACCCAAATAAATCAAAAACTAACCGTAGCTTTTCTATAATATTTGGATATTCGGAATCCTTATTTCGAGGGCGACAAGAAGCGCATAAAAATCTCGTGAATAGCGTGCCGGAGTAGAAAGTTTGTTCTAAGGCTTCAATTTTGAGGTATGTGGGGTTTTTCAACAAGAACACCCTTCGTTCTTGTGCCCAAAAATACTTTCTTTTACGAAGTTATGGATTTCATATGTTTTACTATGATTTTGAAGCATGAATTTATATCCTATATTGATTATCATGAGATTATGATATTTTTGATATTTTAGAAGTGGAATTATATGAGAATGATGATATTTTTTGCCTTATAACTAAATTTTTTAGATTTTGAAGGTATTTATACATGTTTATGATGTAAAGCTTGAATCTTGATAAGTTTCAATGTGATATTGAGACATGAGTTTTGAACTCTATTTGAGATTGTTGTTTTTGAGAAATCATGTGTTGTAAATACCTTGAGTTTGAATTATTTGAGATGATAAAGAAGATTTGACCTTTTGGTCATAAAAAGAGGTTGTTTTTGAACCCGAGATGAGAAAAGAAATCCACTTTTATTGATTTATTATGAAAGGGGTAGCATGATGGCTCCCATTGTGAACTGTTGAACTGTTTTATGGTGGATTTTCTTTTGAAAAGATCTTAGCTAATTTCGGGAGTAATCTTTAGCACCGAGTGGGAGGTATAGCTGTTTTGGTACTTCCCTAGAACTACGTTCCCCCGTAGGATGTGAGCCTGAGGCTGATTTATATGGCGATCACTAGTTTTGGATTGATGATTAAGGTCCTACTCCGATGGCAAGGATAGAAAAGCTCTCCCCAACATGGGTAAGACGTTGGAATCTATGTAGATCACATGGTTTATGTCGATTATGAGAAACTCCCAATGTGTGTGTGTGTGCTCTGCTATCTAAGATGAAAATATATTCACTTGAAAGAATGATTTTGTGAAAGTTGTTGTTTTCGAAAGATTAAAAGGATATATATATTCTAAAGAGAATTGTTATGAGATTTGATTTCTTTGATTTGAAATAGATATGGAAGTGAATTGAGAACTTATTGTAATGACTCACTTGTTTTACTGTACATGTATTATGCATCTATGATTTCGATGATTTAATTCGAGCTAAGTGAGTCATTTATATCAGCATGCAGAATTTTATAAATTGTGATGATATTAAGATATTATTTTATATTTGCATTGCACCCCCATATGCTCGGTACATTTCCATGGTACTAACCCACATATTTGTATATGGGCTACATTTTCTCGGAATGTAGGTACAAGGTATAGTATGCACCTTCAGATCCAGTCAGTTCGTGGTATCCAGTCAGCAGGTGATGAGTTCTTTTGATTCAAGGGCTTGGGTTAGTTATGCAGAACTAATAGTGTTGTATTTTCTTTATTCAGTCGTATTGAGTTGGGTTAGTTGCGAGTCATGACCAGGCTACCTACAGTCAGTACTAGTAGAGGCTTCATAGACAGTCAGTAGAAGTTGATGTATTTCATTTCAGTTATGAATGTAAAGGCAGAATTGCAATCTTGTAAATTTAGTATTGTATTGATCAAATTCAAAAAGAGTTATTTTCCGCAGATTTGCATATATATTTGTACTTTTTATTCAGTTCTTATGAGATATGCCAGTAGAAAGGTTAGCTTGGGGTCACTTGTGACCCTAAGCACTGTGTGACGTCTCGGTACCCGATTTCGGGGCGTTACAGTAAGCCAAACCATAAATCGAAGCTATTACAATGGATTAATCTTATAGTAATTTCCCAACATAGATAAAATTTCAACAACACCATTTATAAATAACAATGATTCTAGATAGAATAAACAATCGATGCAACATACCAATCCCGCGACCTGGTAGAGCCAGTACAAGAGTATCTTATAGTATCAATACAACTCAAATTATATATTAATAGTTAATACATCTATCTCAAAACAAAAGACTGAATATCAAGATAGAGCAAAAATGGGTACAGAAGTATAGAATGAGTACCAAAACAATAGGTTTTCTGTAGGGATCATTGGCAGACTTAGCTAAATAATAATATAAGTCTGATAAAATGCAAGATAACATAACTAAGTCAAGGTACATAAATAAACCTGAATCATCTCCAACACCATTGTACATAATCTATAAGTATCAAGAATAATAACATAATATAAGATCACACAGGCAATCATAAACTATAAAATTGACTCTCATACGCCAATTGGTGCAGAAAAGTAAGGAACTTGACACAGTCTCCCATACAACTAAAGAGTACACTCAAGAGAGAATAAGCAATCAGCCAATGTTATAACTAACCTTCATTGTCATTCCATAATTTAACCACTTTCCATAATGTTACCATCATTTAATAACCATATCATCGTTGCTCACTAATCACTATTTATTAGATAATCATCAATTATTAACCAACCCATTAAATTACCAAAGTCCATTTATGTCATCTAACATTACAACTATTTTCTCATTTTTTGACTTACCCAAATTGCTACCTTTCAATCTCACATCTCGATATTGTCAATCATAAAATGTATGTATCCACACTCGATCTGGTAAATACAATCAACATCCAGACTTGAACCGATAAATTATCAATAGCTAGATTGAACCAGTAAATATAATCAATATTCGAGCTTGAACAGGTAAATATAATGAATATTCAGACTTGAACTGGTAAATAATAAATAGTGCTATAGTCATCCTCCAGAATTGGACCGAGCGTATATAATCATCAACATAATCATCTTTCGGACTCGAGCCAGATAAATATATATATATATATATATAAATATATAAATAGATAAATGTCGAATCCACATCATAAATAGTATCATTAATATCCATAAATAATAGCATAATCAATAGGTGTCAACCCTCACATAAACCAAGATAACCATCAATTATTAATATTTCTCAATATTACTTGATACATGCTTCCAAGAGTCTAATAAATGCAAAGGGCTTACAAAACTAACATGAGTTATAGCCTAAAGTGGATTAAGAGTTCACTTCTAATCCTCAAGTCCCGTTTTAGACAAAATATAACCGAACTAGGCTTAAGTTGTCTAAATCCATTTCTAGATGTACAACTAGCCACAATTATTCCTAAGATAAAGATCCATTCCAAATACATTAGCTAAGACACATAGAAACTAAGGCAACCTTCAAGGGTGTAAGAAACTAAGGCCAAACTTACCCTAAACATGAGTAACTAAAACATTATTATCTAACTTGAGAGATCTAAGCATTATCATTCCAAGCATGAGAAATGAAGCCTAATTCCCCTAAGGTATAAGGAACAAGCTAAGTATTTCAAACTTATGACTTCAAATTAGCCTAAACGACCAACTAACCCCAACTCTTGCATTTTATCAATCTAATACCTTAAACCCATCCCAGATCCAACAAACATACTATGACGTATCTCAATCTATCAAGGGATAATTAGCCTACCACATTGCCTAAGTAAGATCAACGAACCAATAAACCACTATTTTTTCTGTTCGAGAAGCCTCCTTAAGATGCGAAGCTATCATAAACACATTGTACTCATCAATAAGAGAATAACAATACCCATATTTCACCATTGTGCTTCGGCTACAAAAATCACGTCAAAACCCATGTGGGTCCCACTTACAAAAAACGCATTTCAAAAACCAATCCAACATACTATCAAGATCAAGGAATCATAACCCTAAAATATTTGGCGAAAAATAAGCTAAATTGGGGCTAAAATTAAGCTCTAAAGGTTTTGGGATTTTAAGTAAATAATCAAGAGACTTCACCAAGAAAATAGTAAATTCTTACCTTAAATTGAATGATAATGAAATTAAATCTTAATTTATCTTCCCAATCACCAACAATCTTTAGTTTTAAGCTCTCATACTATTTAGGATTCTTAGGTCTCAAGAGAATGATGAAAGATGCCCAAAATCATTGAAAACGACTCAATTTATACCTATTCCAGGCCTTGGCAGTCGCTATCGTGACCGTCATATATGTAATCGCACTACCTCCCACCTATCATCAAAGTCTCAATCACAATAGGACACCATAATCGCATCATCTTCCATAACAAGGGTACAATAATTATGGCCCATGGCTGGTGACCGCCGCTGCACCAGCTAACTACTATTCAAGTCTCCGCGACCTCTTGAGATTTATTTGGAATCCAATTTATGCAAGTGAACAATCTAACACTACAAAGTTTGATATCCCAGATTTTATAGAGCACTCATATTTTCCATCTGGGGTCGTTTTGATAAAATATGGGTCCCACACCATATTTTAATCTATTAACTTTCTGACTAATAGGTCAAAGTAAGCTCGGGTGCCTCGAGACCCAAGCCAAAGGTCTAAATAGCCTAAAGTCATAATTTTGAAGCTTCTGGTATAGTCAAAATTTGCATACGAGATTGTTTTACTAAAGTTTTTTCTCGATGGCCATTTGGAACAAACAAAGAATTCAAAATAGGGAATTGGCTCTGACAATCAAATGAACTGCTCTGTAACTAAACTATCAATCCCCGCAAGTCATAAATGACTTGGTGCAGCTATGTAAAACCTCTAACAGTGAAAATAAGTAGAAATATTTAAATTGACATGAAGGGTCATTACAATATCCACTACTAAAGGAACTTTCATCCCCGAAAGATATAGATTAGGATATACCAGATGTCTCGAATAGCTAAGGATACTAGGTTTGTATCTCACTCTCAATCTCCCAAGTGTTCTCCTCTACTAAGTGGTGCCTCCAAAGAACCTTATGTCATGAGTCTCTAGGTTATTTTCTTGATTCGCAAGCATTTCCAGCATTTTGAGCCTTCCCACAGTATCTATAGGTCATTTATGACTTGACAAAACTGTCATTTTGATTATTAGATAGTTCTTTTAGATTTTAGGCTTATTTCATTATATTTGAGCATTCGATGGTTAGGATTTAGTATCATACCAAAACTTCTAGTTGATGACCTCAAATGCTAACAGCACACTTGCAAGTGTACATGGTCTACCAAGTAGTAAAGTGGACTTCAAGAAACCAAGTATCGATCCCACAGGGACTTATTTAGACAGCAATTTAATTCTAGTTCATAATTTAGATAATTTAGTTCAAGAGTAACCAAAAAGAGAGTTTGAAAATTATAATTCAAAGTAATGTAACAGTACGTAAAGTAAAAGTCTTTAAACAATCAATGGAGTAAAGACCAGGGTTAAAGCACTTTGAACAATCATACTATATTATTGAACTTCAGTCGTTAACTTTCTTATCTTGGTTGTTTATTCGTAGGGTTAACTGCATGAGCATGGTCTCCCAACCTCTAATCTTTTACCTAATTTGGACATTACAACTACATCTTTGAGTGGGGATGCAATAATCCAATTAAGTGTTTTAAATCTATCATCCTACATTTGAATAAAGTAAGGCATCTAAGTGCATCCCTTTCCTAGACACTAATTCAACTTCCTTATTTTATAAAGAAATAAGAACCATACTTTGTTCATCTCTATGTTCTTTCCCCCTATTCCCTCTTCCGAGATCAGAAGGTAGACATTTGATATATTTTTCGGGTGATGAATCTATCAAATCATTAAATCAAAGATAAAAACACAACCAATAATGATAAGACAAATTAAAAAAACTTAATTCAAAATAATAGTACTCATGTTCTTGGATTTAACCCCAGAAAGGAGGTTTCTAGCCACTCATAGTCATAATCATGATCCAAAAGCTTGAATACATGATATAATCTAAAAAAAAAGCTAAAGGAATTATGTAAAACCTAATAAAACGTGTAGTAGCAGATCCTTGATGTTCCAAGATGTCCAAAGATAATTAAAAATGTGTACAATTATGTATTTATAGAAAAGGGGTAAGCCAAATCCGTGTTGGACAAGGATTCCAACAATTTGAGAGCATGAGAATAGAGGGGGCGCCGCCCTGTCTTTTTCTTCTTCACTTTCATACTCCTAAGTCAATTGATTTTGCATTTAAGTGGCTAGGAGCTTTAAATAAAATTATGGTCTATCAAAGAAGGGTATTAGGATACACATGAGACTGCCAAAGAAAAAAAACTAAAGGCTTAACGGGGCTTACTAGGATTAAGCACAAAGGTAGGTCAAAAAGAGGGTATAAAACAAGGCTATCAAAGAAATGCCTGATCATATCCTAAAACCACACTCTTTATTTCTCATTGCACACACACTGGGTAAGTTCTAGACATCACATGAAACACGGAATATACAAATACCTCATACGCATATGGCACATTCTTGACTCACATAGTATTATCATAAACTCCCAACCAAACAAAAACATGAATTCAAATTTAAGCCAAAAAGTACAAGAGTAACAAAAATGAGCCTAAGAGTCTTAAAAGTAAAATTTCACTCATTCAAAATGCTTTTACCATACAAATACTTGCACCATGCAATAAACTATAGCACCAACAAGAATATCTTACACAAAAAATTTTAAATTAAGCCCAAAATTGGGAATTTCCTCACCCCTCACTTAAGAATCTACTTTGTCCCCAAAGTGAATTTTTAAAGAGATAGAAATACTCCATGAGGCCTCTAGGCCTAGCTAGTAGCCTCTTTACACGTAAAGGAGGTCAGTAGGACCCTATACTCAATCTTTTCCATGCTCCTTAACTTAGGTTTCCGGTACTCATACTTCCCATCACCTTGTGACTCAAAAAAAAACTAGAACTACATGAAGTACAAAAAACTAAAAACTACTAAAAAGAAAACATACTTACTTAACTTGGGTTGCCTCCGAAGTAGTGCTTTGTTTAGTGTCGCGATATGAACTAACTTACGGATTAGTCATTCTCTTTCTCACACTTGGTTTCCATCTTCTTATTTTTATCACCCCTCTTGGGTGTGAACTCTCAAGGTTACCTAATTTTTTAAATTTAGCCTTTTCAGGCTCATCAATTTCCATCATTTTAGGTTGCGGTATTAGAGACTTAGGTTGCTCAATGAGGGAGTTTGAAGAGGCCCTTGATGGATTAACCACCCCACACTCATCCTCTTTAATTACAGAGATCATGCACAAGTATTTATAGTGGAACAGTGTGTTAAGCAACTTATAAACTTTAAATACCGCCTCTTCATCCTCGAACCTTATTTTGAGTGTGCCCTCTCTTACATCAGTCAACACTCCTCCCGTCGCTAAGAATGGATGCCCCAAGATGATTGGTACCTGTTCGTATACCCCAAAATAATTAGTACCTATTCGTCTACCTAAAATTTTAACACAATAAAGTCAGAAGAAATAATAAATTTACCAACCTTTATGAGGACATCCTCTATCACTCCTTTCGGGCAAGCTATGGTCCCGTTCACCAACTGCAATAGTACAAAGCTCAGTCTAGGTTTCCCCAAACCTAATTTTTTGAACAAAGATAGGGACATCAAGTTGACACTTGCCCCTAAATCACTAAGTGCCTGCACCACCTCGTTGTTGCCAATCTTAATGGGGAGAGTAAACATCCCTGGGTCTTTAAGATTTTTTGGCATATTTTGAGTAACCACAAAACTACACTCTTCAGTTAGTGTTACCACCTTCACATCCTGTAATTTAACTTTATTAGCAATCACATCCCTTAAGTACTTAACGTACTTGGGCATACCCAACAAAACATCTAACAAAGGTAAATTAATGTCAAGCTCTCTGAATGTAAGAAAGAACTTCTTAAACATTGCATCCTCTTTAGCTTTTTTTGCCTTTGAGGGAAATGAAGTGACGTCATCTTCTTCTACTCTTCAGTAGCAGCTTTTTCTTTTGACTACTCAGACTTCCTTAATTTTTTAGTAACTCTGCCATTTACCTATGGATGAGTCAAATCTGTATCTACCACATTTGTTGCCTTGGGAAGTTCTCCATAAAGCTCTTTACCACTCCTCAAAGTGATTTCCATAACTCATTTTTTATTTTTGTTTCTCTAGCTAACCCACCTTAAGGTCTGGTATTCAGTGTCTGTTGTAACAGCCCCAACTGTAACTCTAAACATCTTGTGGCAACTTGTTGAATTTTTATTTTTTCCTTGTTACTTTTCATAGCCGCAGCCATGTATGTTTGACCAGCCAGAATCTATTTCATCAATTCTCTTAAGTTGCTATTTGATTGATTTTATTGAGCATGTTTTTATTGAAATTGCTGCGTCTAGGAATTTCATTATTAACTTGGTGTTTGAGTTTTCCACTTCATGTTATAAGCATTACCATAATTTGTCCTTTGAGCATTGCCCACATATATCACTAATTCTGGATTTGAAGCACACATGGTTGCTAAATGGTCACTATTACTGCAAACTTCACACCAACCTATAGCTTGTTAGATTGCATTAACTGTGGCCACAGGTTGTCCTACTCCCAACTTCAGACTGCTTATTTGATTATGCAATGTAGAGATCTGAGCAGATATGACAGTGAATTAATCATACTCTAATACACCTGCAATTCTTTTTGTAGCACTTCTCAAGTCTAAATGCCACTCAGGATTTCCTTGGGCTATGTGGTTCAATAAAATATGCAACTCATCATTTATCATCTCGAGAGCTTAACCACCTGCAGCTGAATCTAGCAAATTTTTTGTATTGTGATCAAGATCCTCTACAAAAGTATGAGTAAGTACCTCATTACACTTTTGATGGAGTGGATAGTCCCGTAGAAGTGCTTTGAAGTGATTCCAAGCATGATAAAGATTATCATGTGGATTCTATTTAAAGCACACTATGTCATTGAGAAGTCTCGTAGTCTTACCAGATAACAAAAACCAAATAAGGAATTTTCTGTCCATGTCATCCCATGATGTGATGGAATTTTTTGGTTCCGTATTCAACCACATTTTTGGTTCCCTAATCAGTTAAAAGGGGAAGAATGTCATCCTCACATAGTTTGTATTCACACCCGTAGGAATGAATGTGTCACTGATTTCTAGAAAAAATCGGCAAGTGGACAAATGGATCTTCATATGAAAGCCCTATGAATTGTCTACTACTAATTAGAGTTGTACCATATTTTTTTAAGCTCGAAATTGCATCCAGATGTCATCTTCTAAAATGGGGAGGTCAAATTGGTTGAAACTGGGATTGCCACTTCTCGACTGTCCTATGGGCTACTTTTTCATTAGCCATGATGGTAGGATTCTCTTGCTCTTTTGAGATTTAAGGAATACAGGGGGAGAAGGATTGATTCTCTCCTTCGTTGATGGAAAAGTTACGCATATTCGGAACTTGGTTCAACAAAGTCCTGATCGCTTTCTAGCTTACTACTTTATAAACCTGTTTCCTGCAAAAATAGAACCAAGACCAAGCATAAAAACATCAAATAAATCTAAAAGTAAAACTAAAATAAAAAGTTGCCAAATTATTAGTCCCCGGCAGTGGAGCCAATAACTTGACAGCGCCCAAGCACACACGCAAGTGTATGTGGTCTACCAAGTAGTAAAGTGGCCTTAAAGAAGCCAAGTATCAATCCCATAAGGACTTGTTTCAACAATTATTCCATTCTAGTTCACAATTTAGATTAATTTAGTGCAAGAGTAACTAAAAACAGAGTTTGGAAATTGTAACTGAAAGTAACGCAATAGTGCGTAAAGTAAACATCTTGAAATAATAAATTGAGTAAAGCCCAGGGTTAAAGCACTTTGAACAGTCATACTATGTTATTGAACTTCATTCGTTAACTTACTTATCTTGGTTGTTTATTCGTACGGTTAAATGCATGATCATGGTTTCCCGACCTATAATCTTTTACCTAATTTTGACATTACAACTACATCATTGAGCAGGGATGCAATAATCCAATTAAATATTTTAAAGATCTCATCCTATGTTTGATTAAAGTAAGGCATCTAAGTACATCCCTGTTCTAGACACTAATTCAAATTCCATATTTTATAAAGCAATAAGAGCCATACTTTGTTCATCTCCATATTCTATCTCCCTATTCCCTTTTCCGAGATCAAAAAGTAGATAATTAATATATTTTTGGGGTGATCAATCCATCAAATAGTTAAATCAAAGATAAACACACAACCAATAATAATAAGAAAAATTAAACGAACTTAGTTCAAAACAATAGTACTCTTATTCTTGGATTTAATCAAAAAAAGGAAGTTTCTAGCCACTCATAGTCAAAATCATAATCCAAATGCTTGAATAACTGATATAATAAAAAAAAGGCAAAGGAATTATGTAAAACCTAATAAAACATGTTGTAGAAGATCCTTGATGTTCCAAGACATCCAAATATAATTAAATATGTGTACAATGATGTATTTATAGAAAAAAGGTAAGGTAAAGCCGTGTAGGAGATGGATTCCAACAATTTGAGAGCATGGAAATAGAGAAGGTGTCGCGTTGTGTGTTGCGCCGCTCCAAATGGGGCTACGCCTGATGTAGAGTGCTGATCTAGCAAGGTATGAGCCTGATTTAGAGTCCCTCCATGTCTAGATCACCACGGGCTCATCGCCTCATCACACTGGAAGTTGCTTCCACGATTTTGGTTAAGTGTTGATCGCCCAATCTTTCATCCCTTGAATTATGGTGTATTTTCCAAGGATTTCCAGCCTTTATATATTCAAAATATTACCATATTCATCTCATAAAGCTTCCTACATAATCACACACCATGAATTAGAGTTCATAAAAATACAATATCCATGACGATGAATCAAAACAAGAGATAATACTAGGCTAGTTCATGTTAATCTTCAACTTATAATTTCGACTCTTGACTTATTCAAATTAAACTGTAAGAATTACCAACAAGTTATTCCAATGATAATTACATATTTAAAGAATAAATAACTATTTAAACACAATAGAATCTAACGGGATCAACTAGTCAAGCACCTAGCTCAAGCTAAACGCTAGTTTCCACGGTTGAACTCTAAATGACTCAATTAAGTACAAACTTGATTGGAATTCACTTTGAACATTGTAAACACATACTATGATACTTATAAGCACATTTATCTCATTATTAACCCACATAGCATACGAATCATCCTCAAAACAAGGCTAAAAAGACTAGAATAGTGACACTAGAATGCATAAATACACCCAACATCAAATGCAAATTATAAATACACTATTAGCTTTAGAATATTTATTTTAGGTTAAGTATACCTTTGGTCATTGTATCAAGGCACCCGATCTCATTTTGACTTATTGGTCAAAAAATTAAAAAAGAAAAAATTTAGGTGTGGGACCCACATTTGGTTGGAACAACCTTGGATGGAAAATTTGACTATTCCATCATATCTGAAACATCACAATAAGTATGTTTACATAGTTCATTTGCATATATTGAATTTTGAATGGATCTCGAGGACTTGGCAGAAACATAGAATTTCTAAGTTTCAGTTGTTAACTGGTGCCTCGGCAAACGCACCCCTAAAATTATGATCTCACCTCATTTTTCACAGGAGATAGTGAAATTACCCTAAAGGTTGTTGTGATTGCAACACCTTCTCTTAATGCTAGGTTGTACGATTGTACACCTACATGTGTGATTGCAACATCAAATACTTGATAGGGGTATAAATAGACCCATTAGTCCATGATTTTTCCCATTATCACTCATGCATTGAGAGCCAAAAACCCTAAAGTAGAGGAAAAGCTAGTTATTAATCTTGTAGATGCTTTAGGGGATCTTGGTAATCCATTATTCTGTGATTTCCTTTCAAATTTATGGTAAGTTTCCTTTAATTTCTTGATAAATTCTTAGAAATTAGGGATTTGAATTCCTAAACTTTGAGGGTTGATTTGAGACCCTAATTGTCTTTTCTTTGTTCTTAAATTTTGATCATAACTTTCTTGTCCTTCGAGGGACCTCGTGATAATTTCAATTTTTAGATTTTCTTAGCGGGCCCCGTAGGCCTCTCGTTCCTGACCCAAAATTCAACCCAACCCTAAATATAGATATATGGGTCTCATTTTACTCCTAATACACATAGATTATGATTTTCATAGTATAACAAAATTTTGATATCATGGAGTGAAGAGGGACATTTGGTGAATTATTCAAGGATTTCCAGTTCATCTTTGAGGTAGGCTTCTATCCACTATTTTTCGTAAGATAATGCATACTATATATTGCATATGGATGTGAATATTAATATTGATTAAGGGTAGAATAACCTAGTCCTTATTATTAAATTTTGGAGATTAGATGAGGGTTTTGACCCATAAGGTAAAATGCTTATTACACTTTTAGAATCCTATTGTCTCTTCCCTAGATTGAACTAATTTGTAGAGTGAATATGATATGATTCTAGGTTTGGGATGTGGTTTAAGTAGTAGAAGCATGGTTAGTATGATTAACCTTTTTTTGACTATTTTAGTGATCTTGAAATCATAAAATAAGTAGAGTTGACTTAATTACTCATGTTCTAGGTGAAATTCCTATCTTAGATTGATTATGGAATATGGACCATAAATAAGTTAAGCTAGATACATTAGCCTATCTCGAGATATATATTGCCTAAATATGGAATTTGAGGGTTAGAAGTGGGTTCTACCCTTCCGCCTTAGGCCAAGACTTGTGTTAGCCTATGGACTTATTTATAGATGTTATACATAGGTGAGTCTAGTAAGCCTTTAGTGTAAGGTTACTTCGCGAGTTAGTGAGTCATGATGGTATTTATTCCCAGTTAATGATCAATGGCTCATGGACATGATATAGTCATGATGTGATATTTGGCCTATAGAGTTGATAATACTCATAGATGTGATATTTGGCATATGCCAATATATATTAGATACCCTATAGATATGTTATGCCTCATAGTTATGATTTATGGCCTAGTGATACATTATGCCTCCTAGATGTGGACTTCTTATTGACATTAAGCCTCTTAGATGTGAGATGCTTGTTGACATTATGCCTCCTAGATGTGAGATGCTTATTGGCATTATGCCTCCTAGATGTGAGATGCTTATTGATATTATGCCTCCTAGATGTGAGATGATTATTGATATTATGCCTCCTTGATGTGAGAGGCCTATTGATATTATGCCTCATTAATATGAGATGTTTATTAACATTGTGCCTGCTAGATGTGAAATACTTATTAATATTATCCCTCCTAGATGAGAGATGATTAGAAATATACTTTGTGGCTTACAGATAAGTTATGCCTCATAGTTATGATATGGTTTACAAATATGACTATCGATATGAGTTCCATATATGTATATGGGGCTAAGTCCATAATTATGATGTTGTGATTACTTCAGACACATTATTACGCCAAAGGTGGTGTTATGATATCAGTTGGACACTCAGGAAGTGTTAATCCTTATAAAGGATGCGGTTGTAGTTTATATATTTATGCTTATGGTTCCATTATTTTAATATTGGTGATGGCATGCATAGATGTGGTACATTCATGATCATTAAATTGGTAAATGATGTGATTCTAGCTTAAATGTGATCTTATTACTTTTGTTCCTAAAAAAGGGTTAAAGCCCACTTTTCACCTTAAAAATAGATTTCTTCATAACAATAACTGTCTATTTTAGAGGACAACTTATAAATAACGGAGATTAATAATGACGTTTTAAAGATTTGACTGAGATAGATTTCGGTGTATGATTTGATACTATAGATTACTTCGATCATGAGAGATTTTGTGACTTTCCATATTTTTATAAGAATATAGTCCTGAAAGTTTACTCCAGGCAATGGATTTATGGATTTATAATCTTTTTAGCCATGACTTAAGTCCATGCACCTATCATACATCTATATACATATCTCTCTAATATGGAATAGAGAAAGATGTTGTATTAATGATATAAATTATGAGTAAGACCCAATGATAAATTTTAGTATTGATGTTATATATGTGTTGATTATTATGAAGATACTAATTATATATTCCTGAAAAGGCCAGAGGATGACTGAGATGATATACCTATAAACCTTACAAGGCTAGAGGATATTATGATGATTATATTGATAGCCAACAATGACAGAGGATGATTATGATGATATACACATAAAGTGTATAGGATGATTGCATTTATATTCCTATATTTATATCTATCGGTTCGAGTTCGTCTAGCCCTATGTATGGAAATTATATATACATAGCAAGGGCGAAGTATGATTATGATTATGGTTATGATGATGAAGGTTATGATTATTATATTATAATACTTGGATCGGTTATGGTATCGTGGATTCTATTTCATTCATCCTTGCATAGGCATTGCCTGTCACTAGTATGTATCTTTATCTATCAGCCCATATGGGGGGGGGGGGTTCATAGGTATGGGGATGACTATGTCTGTGGTGTGTTGTATGTTGATTGAACCTTCTGAGCCTTGGGCGGTGTGGGTACATGATAGGCTTGGCTAGGTATTGATTGTCTAGACTAGCCGGTTACTCACATTGTCATTGATATTATTATTATCATTGTTATGACTATTGTTATGGTTAGTTCGTGACAGTTGGTTATTGATTAAGTATCAATATTTGAGGTATGATTCTGGTCTCTTTTACTTTAAAATTTCATTATTTTGCACGATTAACTCATGATCAGACGTATGGATTAGAAACCTTGAGTATGTCGGTACTAACCCCTACTAGAATTATGAGGTCTTAAAATAAAGATATTATGATTTAGGTTGTGCTTCAAGTTTACATTGTATATATATATATATATATATATGTATATTGAACTATATGTAGCTATGGTTTTATCGTATATCCCGTCCTTTTATTTATTTAGATTGTATATTCATACATTGGCCTTATATACTGTTGTATATCTTTCTTTTGCTAGTTATTCATATATTGACCAGGGATATACGGTATTGTGTTGAGATTCCTAAGTATGGATGAAATAGGATGGTTCATCCTTGATACTTCCTTAGCCTAATTATATTAGTTTCTCGGCTATGAGTAAAATTGTTGCCCTTACATTCTCACTAGCTTTATTATATGATTGTTGGACATCTGGGTGTAGTTTTTGTTATGTTTAGATTTTATATGTATCTGCATTATCTTTTGAGCTCAGTTGATCGTACCTTACTGAGTACCATGTGTTTGGTACTCATACTACACTTTTGTAGCCTGCAAATCATAGTACAGGTTATCAATATTGATGTATGTATCATGCGGAGCAACTATGGTTTGTATTCATAGAGTGAACTCATGACATTCGCAGTATTACTTTCCTACCTCTTATGTACTAGAATAGTCTCTATGTTGTCTTTAGAGATGGTTGTATTTATATTTTTATTTAGAACCTCTTGTGTATTCTTCTTATGTTAGAAGGTTTTGTACTGATACAACTAGGTTTTGGGGAAATATTATGAATTTGATCTTTTATTACCTCTATGTCGTATTCTTTCCTTTATCTCTTTGGGTAGTCCATTACTAGTTGTTTCAAATAATAGGTTTGGCTTTCCTACTGGAGGGTTATAGTCGGCACCATCATGACCTGAGAAATTAGGTCATGATAAATTTGTATCAGAGCCTAGGTTCACCGGTGTATTAGTACAAGAGCTAAGTGTTTAGTAAAGTCTTATGGATAGATGAAGATATATTTGAAACCTATCTTCGGGAGGCTATAGGGACATTCAAAGGAAATTTATTTCATGACTCCTTGTCATGTGTCTGTATTGCTATTATCCTCTAAATCATTCTTTGACTCTATTATGTCCCCAAATAAATGATGTGAGATGGTCGATAGATGCGGACAAGACTTTAACATATATTTTCAGAGCTTCTGCACAACATCAGATTAGAGAGGGATGGATATCGAAGATCTTTAGCATCAGTCAAAGGCTTTGGGTCCAGCTTAGGCTCCAGTTGAGCTTGTGACTACTTCAACTCAAGAGGTTCATCATTGGAGATTGGAATTATGTTAAAGATCTCTCCCAGCTAATGATGTCATTCGAGACATCGAGAAGTTCTCAAGACAAAATTAGATTAATTGGTGTTCATCAGGGTTCTTTAGTAGTTTTGAAGTATGATATTGGGTTTCTATATTGGGCCAGGCATATTCTTATTCTATACTTTTCTGAGCCGGACATAGTGCATGGATTTATTAGACAATCAGCATTGCCGTTCTATTTGGTATTGGAGCACTTGATAGAAGTTGGGTCCTCTTTCTCCCATTTTGTGGATTATACAAGGGCGAAAAATAGAGAATGTGTTCAAACTTATGGAAGTGGTGGCAAGAGGCCATGCCATCAGTATAGTGCTATTAGTTTTTTATCTGAGAGTGAGGATCCTTCCGGTAGAGGTCAGCTTCACTTGCATCCTATTATCTCTATCCAGGTAGTATTTCAGTCTATGAGTTGTCCTTAGATTAGCCGTGATGATTATGGCGGGCTAAGTTCTCATCATACCTTGTGGAGTTTTTTGTATTGGGTCTTCAGTTCATGGAGGCCATTATGGTTTATGAGGTATAATATTTTAGGGTATTCAAGGATCTTGTAATGGTTGTGTCAAGAGGGACATTGGTTCAGAGAGTGCCTCACACATGAGTTGGTCATTCATATAGAAAATTTTATACTCCTTACTAGCCTAGAGTTCTTAAGGTAGGCTATGACTATGGGAAGGATGATCATTGTAGTAGAGAGTACTCTCAGTGTCAGTTGGCCATACATTTGGGATTAGTTTGTGTTTCTCAACAAGGTTAGAACTTTAGGAGTTTGTTACGATTGTAGAGAGATCAACTACTAGTTTAGAGAGTGTCCCTAACATGGGATTGCTAGTCCTTCAGTTCATTCAGATTAGCCTCGGGATTATTATGAATCTTTGGTTAGAGATAGTGTGCTTGGCACCTCAGTTGATAATTCAGTTGATTGATCTGAGTTTGGACTCATTCAAATTTATTATCTCTTAGATCCGTTAGGCATGTGGTTGCAAATTTCACTATGATTATCATTCTTTTATTTCCTATATTTACCTTTTTCATTGTGTGTATTTGGTTCTTTGTACCCATTGATGATTATATGCCTTGATGAGTTCATATAAGTTGTTGTGAGTCTTGTTGTTAAAATTATGATTGTATGACTACCCTGTAGTTTATTTCATTTAGTAGTGGATGGAGTAGATCTATATTGAAGTTTTCTCCCTATGGTTGTAGCATTTGAGTTCAACTCTGATTTATCTTGTCACATTGGCCTTATTGTGGCCCTTGAATGGTACTTGCTATAGATTTTCATTTTGGTATCATCTATTAATTATATGGATGTTGACATTACTATTGCTATTATTGTCATTCCTTAATGCTATTACTCCTTGCTGGGTAGCTATTTAGACTAGTGTTATCTAGTTAGAATTCCATTCTTAGTGGTTCTTATTTGGTGTTTTGAGCAGCTATAGCCCGATTTGACAATTTTTTCCTTATAGAAAGGTACGGTTGATTGTTTCCTCTTGTGTTGGCCATGTTAGATTGATTATGGATTCAATTGTAGTATTGAAAGTAAGTTGACCTTCTATGGTTCCGTATAGTTCTAGAGTTTGAAATTTATTTATATTGCCTATTCTTGAATTTGAGATTTATAGACTTGCTTCCAGGGTTTTGAAGGTTGTTTCATAGGTTATACTTCTCTATATAGCCCATTTTTGAGCTTGACTAATTTTGAACCCGTTCTTTGCTTCTGGTTATTTTATTGCCCTATAGTTATTTTGATATTGATATCGAGATTCCTTGTATCAATTTCTTAGACTAGTTGGGTGCATCTCCTTAAGATGGTTTTCTCTTGGTATGAGTGTGCAGATTGGAAACTCCTTTCTTACTGTGATATGTCTTTTGTCTAAAGTGGAGTTGGAGAGTTAGAGGTAGGTGGCCTTTCATGTTATCGTTTCTTGAGTTAGTAAATCAAATGTTCTTTATCTTGAGTTAGTTAGCTCATTTTCTGGTAGTGGTCTTAACCAAAGCATTAGTGTCGATAGTTGTATTTTCTTTATTGGTGAGGTGATTCATGGTTAGTTCGAGTTATTACTGACCTACTTTTATGGATTTAGGAAATCCCTATTTCAAAGTTGTTCGTCCTAATAAGGCTTGGTGGAATATTTCTCCTTGATGATATATGCCTATGGATATTCTTTATCGAGATGAAGTATTAGACTTGTTAGCTTCTAGCTTAAATTGTCTGTCTTCGAGTTGTTAGAGTTTTTGCTATTACAAGTATAATTATGGCCTTTATGAGTCCTTGAGTATGCTTTGATTGTTCATGTCGTCCAGCGGGTATGGAGTGGGTTATTTGCATTTCTCAACCTGTGATTTATCCTTCAATATGATTTTTGTTTTATAGCTATATTTCGTGCCCTCTAGCTGATATAGAGTTGGGTATTTGTATTTTCAGTCGATGTTTTATCCCTGTGGTAATTTTGTTCTTCTGCTATATTTTGAATTTAGCTCAGTATGATTTAGCTTGTATATATTAGATTTAGATACTAAGTCAATTGAGTAGTTGACATTAACATAGAATTATTGTCTTAGTTTAGAGTTGACGCCTTTGAATGGTGATTTGAAAGTTATGATAGAGTTAGAGTATGAATGCCTACCTATCTTTAGGTTTGGTTTTGGTAGTTGAGATCAAGTGACTTAGTCTTGGCGTTGAGATTTTTGCTTGGAGTTGTAGAGCTTGAGTTTAGCTTTTGTTTTAGATTTGTCTCAGTTCGAACTTCATTAATAAGCTAGTTTAGCCTACTCCATGGTTACCTATTCTGTATACTCGGCTTTGAATAGATTATAGTTGATAATTATTCACATGATAGCCTATACACCTGGTATTGGTTCCTTCAGCTTTTATTGCGGTTCTTTAGATTTTATTGAGGAGTTTGGATGAGATACTCTGTGTGAGTAGTATACTTTAGTTGAATTTAGTATGGTTTCATTCTCGATTAATGGGAGATCCTGGAATGTATCATTCAATAATGAGTAGTTATGCATTGATCTCCTGTATTTCAGTTTTGATCATCATTTAGACTAGTTAAAGCATTGGTATAGATTGCATTCCTTTATTTTCTCCATTTGTGGGCCTAATTAGCTCCTTATGGGCTTATTCTCATAGTTGTCTCATGGACTTTCAGTTGATCAACCTCAGTTCATTGAGTTTTCTGTGATTAGATTGCGCAAATGAAACTTAGGTGCTTTTCCTTCTATTTTGGAGTGGATAGCAGGAGTAGAATGGTAAAGGAATGTTATATTTTTATTTGGAGTCGGTTGTATAACTCATGTGTGTGGTTGGTTTTTGATTAGGTAAGACTTTGTTGATTTGTGCGGGTATCAAGGTAGTATCAATATGTTATGGTACAGATTTGCATACATCATCCTTTTTCGATTGAGTTAGAGGCCAACTGATGATTGTAGTGCCCAATCTTAGGCTGGTGTAGCTCAGTATATTTCATCGTATTTTCTTTGCAGATTTTATGGCCAGCCACATCATAGTCAGAGTGAGAAGAGGAGAAATCGATGTTTTAGTTATGGTTAGATTGGCCATATGCAATGTGATTATTCTTCTAGGGTTTCTTCTGGGGCCAATAAGGTTCGTGTTTCCTCTTCATCAACTCCTGCACCAAAGGGTGCTACTTCTTCTTCTGGTACCGGCACTAGCCAAAATTGCTTATATACGCTCGCTTCTCGTCAGGACTCTGAGGCTTCTCTCGATGTCATTACTGGTATGTTGAAAATCTTTTCCTATGATATATACTATTTGCATGATCTGGGTCTACACTTTCTTATGTTACCCCATTTGTGGTTGTGTATTTTTGTTATATTTCGGGCCCTTTTTTTGTGTCTACCCTGGTGGCTGACTCTGTGATTTATAGAAGAGTTTATAAAGGTTGTATGGTATCTGTTGGTGGTCGGGAGACTTTGGTGGATTTGTTTGAATTAGACATGGTTGATTTCAAGGTCATATTGTGGATGGATAATCTGCACTAGTGCTATGCTTCTTTAGACTGTTGGACCCGTAAGCTCATCTTTAAATTCCCTAATTAGTCTATTATTGAGTGGGAGAGCTCGTATGAGGAGGTTCATATCATATCTTAGAGCTTGAAAATTGATCTCTAAGGGATGTCTCTATCATTTAATCTGAGTTAAAGAATCTAACTTGGAGGATCCTTTTTTTTATTGTATCCCGGTGGTGAATAACTTTCCCGAGGTCTTCCCTGATGACCTTCCTGGTATTCATCCCGATAGGGAGATTGATTTTGGTATTAATGTTGTTTCGAAAACTCATCCTACATCTATTCCCCTTTATAGAATGTCTCCAACTGAGTTAAAAGAGCTTAAGGAGAAATTAAGGGATCTTTAAGACAAAGGCTTCAATCAGCCTAGTGTATCTCCTTGGGATGCACCTATTTTATTCGTACGTAAGAAGGATCGTTCCTTTCAAATGTGTATTGATCACCAAAAGTTGAATGAGGTGATGATAAAGAATAGTACCCTCTTCTGAGGATAGATGATTTGTTTGATCAGCTTCAAGGTGCTAAATTCTTTTCTAAGATTGATCTTCAGTCCGGGTATAATCAGTTAAAATTAAGGAAGTAAATATCCCTAAGACAGTTTTTTATACCCGGTTTGGGCATTTTGAGGTCTTGCTGATGTTATTTGGTTTGACTAATTCCCCTATAGCTTTCATGGATCTGATGATAGGGTCTTTCGTCAGTTTCTTGACCAGTTTTTAATTGTCTTTATTGATGATATTTTGGTGTAGTCTAAGAATGGGGAGGATCATGCCGATCACCTCCGTCTTGTGTTGTAGACCTTGAAAGATCAGTAGTTTTATGCTAAGTTCTCTATATATGAATTCTGGTTGAACAATGTTACCTTTTTGGGTCATGTTATGTCTAGTAAAGGGATCATGGTGGATCCTCAAAAAGTTGTTGTGGTTAATAAGTATCCTAGACCCGAGACTCCAATAGATATTCGTAGCTTCTTGGGTTTAGCTGGTTATTATAGGAGGTTCGTAAAAAGTTTTTCTTCTATTGCTGCTCCATTGGCCAAGTTGACTCAGAAGAAGGTAAAGTTTTTTTGGTCTGATGCTTGTGGGGTAGTTTAAGAAGCTGAAAGATAAGTTGACTTTAGCTCCAGTCTTGACTCTACCTGAGGGTACCAAGGGTTTTGTCATCTATTTTGATGCATCCCAGGTTGTTTAGGGTTGTGTGTTGATGCATCATGGAGAAATAGTTGCTTATGCCTCTAGGCAGTTGAAGGTTTATGAGAAAAATTATCCGACTCATGACTTGGAGCTTTTGTCTATGGTGTTCACATTGAAAGTTTGGCATCACTATTTGTATGGGGTCCATATTGATATTTTTTCTGATCATAAGATCCTGCAGTATGTGTTCACTCAGAAAGAGCTTAATCTCAGGCAAAAGAGGTGGCTTGAGTTGCTGAAGGACTATGATATAAATCTTCACTACCATCTAGGTAAAGTTAATATAGTTGTTGTTGCTCTTAGCAGGTTATACATGGGGATTCTAGCTCATGTGGATGAGGATAAGCGTGAATTGGTGGAGGATATTCACCATTTGGCTAACCTTGGAGTTCGTCTCTTAGACTCTGAGGATGGTGGTGTGTTTGTGAAATAGGTGGTACAATCATCTCTTGGTTCAAAAATAAAAGAGAAATGGGTATTAGATCCTCTCTTGATAAAGATCAAGGATGATGTGGGTAAGCCGAAGGTGATGGCTTTTAAGATCGGCGGTGATGGTATCTTGAGGTACCAAGAGAGGTTGTATGTTCCCGACGTGGATAGGTTGCGAGACAGGATTTTTATTGAGGCCCATGAATCATGATATATAGTTCATGGTGGTTCAACAAAGATGTATCATGATCTCAAGAAGATGTATTGGCTAAGTAATATGAAATGAGATGTTCCCAACATTGTGGCTAAGTGTATGGTATGTCAGCAAGTGAAGGTGGAGAACATAAGGCCTGGTGGGCTACTTCAAGACATTGAATTACCGATGTGGAAATGGGAGATGATTAAAATGGATTTTGTTATCAGCCTTCCATGGTCGCGAAATCAGTGTGACTCCATTTGGGTCATCGTTGATAGGATGACTAAGTCCATTCACTTTTTTCCAGTGAGGACTACTTATTCTTTCATGGACTATGCAGAGTTGTTCCTTCAGGAAGTGGTAAATTTTCATGGTGTGCCTGTCTCAATGCTTAAGACCACCCAAAGTTTTCAAAAGTCCTATACGGACGTGAGGTGAAGGGACTTGAAATTTGATGTTGAAGATTGTATGTTCTTGAAGGTTTCTCCCATGAAGGGAGTGATGTGGTTTGGAAAGAAGGGGAAGCTCTGTCCTGGTATGTTGGCCCATAGTAGGTTTTGAGAAAGGTTTGTAGTGTTGCATATGAGTTGGATTTGCCCTCTAGCATGAGTCTATACATACGGTATTCCATGTGTCTATGTTGCGAAAATGCGTGGTTGAACCTTTATTGGTTATTCCCTTGGAGAACATTGTTCTTTCAAATTCTTTGTCTTATGAGGAGGTCCCGGTGAGGATCTTTGATCGGCAAGTTCGTTGGTTTCGAATGAAAGACGTGGCTTCGGTAAAGGTTCTATGGCGGAACCAAAAGTCTGAGAAAGCCACTTAGGAAGCCGGGGATACCACTTGGGAAGCTGAGGAGGACATGAAGTCCAAATATCCATTCCTATTCACGATTTTTGAAATTCTTGCTTGAGGTATGTGTTGATCTTGGCATCTTTGTTTTCTGTCTTTGTTAAAGGAAAGATTGAATTCCTTGGCATTTTTTTTCTAACTTCGTTAAAGGTAATAGTAGAGGCGTGTAGAGTCCAAATCGTGCTTGTATTTCCTTGTCCCTTTATTCGAGGACGAATGATCCTACGTGGCGAAAACTGAAACACCTAAACTTTGGCCCTTGCAAATTTTCTTGAGTCTTGAACTTTATGATCATCATACGACTCACACCACAAGTTGTATGGTGTGGTGACAGGTATAGAGACCCTAGTTTTATGTTGGTCACTGTATGGTTGGCCAAATTCTGTCCTAGTTATGAGAGGCACTATACGAGTCATATGGTTATATGAGGAGAGGGTAGGGTTAATCGTATGTTGTTCAGTGTCTAGCCCCTGATCTTCTGCCTTGAAAACGACTTGATGGTGCTAGTCATATGGTGTTGTGAGGAGTAAGGCCAGGGAGTTGTATGTTGGACAGAATATGGTGTACAACTTTTTAATCTTTTGACGACATGACGGTACTACTCGTATGTTGTGGTGATGAGTTAGAGGGTCTAATCGTACCTACCTGCGAGTTTTTTACAGCTTTTAAGATAAGGCTATTTTGGACATTTGCCACCCCAAGCCCTTAAGACCCCACGTATTATAACACTTATTGGGCATTCATTCTATTCTTTAGAAGCTCAAACACTCTCTAAACTCTCTCTAAAATCTATCAAGAAAATTGGTCTAGGGTTTCTTGATCTTGGGCATATTTATATGTTCAAAGCACCAATATGCACTGAAATTTGGACTTGTTTCGAGAACTTTTATATAAATTCTTGAGTAATTTTATCTTTAATTCCATTTTGTGCCTAATGGATATGATTAGTGTTTTCAGGCTAAAATCGTGAAGAATTGGATGTAATTGGATATAGTGAAGATATGGAATGATTAAAGGAATAGAAGGTATTGAAATATAGCTTAAAAAGGCAAGCTGGAGGTCCAAAATTCCAATTTGCAGAGACTCTGGGTCGCATAGACCAAAAAATGGCATTGGTCGATTTCAAGTGGAGGAGCGCGATTATGGCGCGATGCGAACAAGCTAAAATTCCCATTTGGCAAAATCAAGTGTTGGTCCGCGATTATGGGGCGTTGCGGAGAAGAAAGAAGTCACAGTTGTCACTTTCCAGTATAGGTTAGCGATTTGACCGTGTCGCGGTGCAGTCCCAATTGTCAATTTGTGCGACCTGGAAGTTTAGCGCATCGCGGAGGAAAGATATTTCACAATTATCTAAATCTAGTGGCTCACCACGATAGTGGCGCGTCGCGGTGAGGGTGTATTTCATAATTTCACTGAATAAATGAATTTCACGATTGCCCAAATTTTGATTGAAAATGGCATAGGATGGCATGGCGCAACGCGCCGTCTGGAAAAATCGGGAAGATTTTTAGTATTTTATCCCAGCTATAAAAGGAAAAATCCAGGATAATTTGGGGGACTTTTGGCAAGCATAGGAGCCGCCGAAAAGCACAAAGTTCACTCTTTTAGGGTTCTTATACATTCTTTTAAACCTTTTTAATTCAAGATTCATTCTTGGTATGATTAATTACTTATTTTTTATGTTGAATTCAAACAAGAGTGGCTAAATACCCTTGTTCTAGGGTTGAGGCCAAGAACATGATTACTCTTTGATATTTTTGATAGTATTTTCTTTTAGGATTATCATTTGGGTTGTTCTTAATTTCTTGAGCTTACTATTTTAATGCTTGGCCGCCATTAAAATAAATTTATATTTCTATGTGAATTCGAGAGGAGAATCGTAGATTAGAACGAGGATATTAAGGAGCAAGGTTCTTACCATTTTATAAATAGGGGGTTTGAATTAGCATCTAGGATAGGGATATTCCTAGAAGCCTTGTTTGGTTCAATTGTAAAAATATAACTTTATGAATCTAGAAGAATTATTGTATCTCTGCGGGAGTTGTAGCTGCAATATTCAATAAATAGAAGATTTTAGGTCGGGAGACCAAGATCATTGCCTAAACCTTGCGAACCAACAACCCGATAACCAATTAGACTACTATAAGAATAGAGATTTGTATGATTGTTCTAGAAGCCTCAACCCTGGAATTCTTATTATTAGTGATTACAACTATTGCTTGCTTTGCTTTAGTCATAAACTTTGATTTCTAATTAATTAATTTATATTTTTATTCTAAAGTTCAAAATCATCTTGATACTTTACAACACTTAATACTCATTGTCTAAAACTAAAAGTTGGTTAAATTTCTAGTTGCTTAGTTCTCATGAGAAGGATATCTGATTGTCTAAATCACTATATTACTTGTACGATCACGTGCACTTGCGTGTGCGTCCGAGTCGCAACACATTTTGGCGCCATTGCCGGGGACTAATATAATTAGTAAATTGCTAAACTTTTGATTTTTGATATTAAGTTTAGGTGTTAACAGCTTGATCTTAGAGGTTGAATTTTTGCAAGTTTAGCTGAATCCAGGAATGGCGAGTGACAAAGAGTTGGTAGAGCCATTTGCAGAACCAAACCAGATCTTTCAACAAAGGCGAAGAATGGCTAAACAAAGAAATGGACCGGCTGATCCAAATGACGGAAATATTCCGCCTCCGATTATTCCAGTTGTTCCTACTCAATCAGCTGCTAGACCTGTTCGTGGGGTAGCAATCCCACTCATGAACTATGTGACGAGTAGTATTCTCAAGCTCGAACCAGGAAGTCGATTTGAATTAAAGCATAATATGGTGCAATTGTTGAGTTCATCAGGGAAATTTCATGGCCTTTCACATGAAAATCCATAACAACACATATAGACCTTCTTGGAAATAAGCGATACTTACATTTCTGAAGGGGTGAGTTCAAATTATGTCAGGTTGACACTCTTTCCCTTCTCTCTAATAGGGGAAAAAAATGTTGTTACATGTTAAACCACCACTCTCCATCACTACATGGGAAGATCTAGCTCGGCAATTCTTTTTATCTGGAAAGACTGCATGTTTGAGGAGCGAGATCTTGAGCTTCAGAAAGAAAGAATGAGAGAATCTCTACCAAGCTTGGGAGAGATTTAAGAGTATGCTCAGAAATTTCCCTCACCATCATCAGTCAAATGATGTTTTTGTGCATACTTTCATTGGGAGATTGAAGCCACACACAAAGATTCTCTTGGATTCAGTAGTAGTTGGACAGGCTCTTGAGAAGACATATGAAGAATTATACACACTGCTGAATTGGATTTCACAAGGGAAACCTGACTGGCATGGAGATTCGAGGAGTACTCCTAGAAAGGTTGCAGGGTTATTGGAGGTAGATCAGTTCGCCGCATTAAAGGCACAGATCGCGGCCATGAAAAATCATATGACTACTCATCTTAATAACATAAAGTTGGGAGTTACACAAACAGCAGCCACAGCTAATACAGTCCAAACGACGAATTCTTGGTGTGAGGTTTATGGAAATGGTGAGCATATAGAAGATGCTTGTACGGAAAATCTGGATTCTGTCAACTACGTGGGAAATGAAAATCAACAAGGACAGCAGAATTTCGGTAACACGTATAATCCCAATTGGAAAAATCATCCTAATTTCTTATGGGGTGGAAATCAGGCGGAAAATGCAAATCAGTACAAGGGACAAGTGCAACCAAATCAACAACCAGTTTAGAATAATCAAGCTGATACTGCTCAAACTAGCAATATAGAGGAATTAATGAAGCAATTTATGACTCAACAAGCGCAATTTGCAACTGAAATTAAGACTCAACAGGCACAGTTTGCAGTTGAGTTGAAGAGTCAACAATTGCTTATGAGAAATATAGAGTTGCAACTGAGTCAAATTGCAGGAGCACAGAATACAAGGCCTTAAGGAGTATTACCTAGTAATACAAAGGCAAATCCTAAGAAGGTGAATATGGTTATAACAAGGAGTGGACTACAAACTAAGGAGATAGTTCAGGAGCAGGCTAATCCTACAGTCACTGATGAGGGTGCTAAAACCAATGTATAGAAAAAATTCAAGGAAAAAGCGACAAGTGAAGAAATTCATATGGAGAATAAGACTTTTCCCTTACCTTTTCCTCAAAGGGCAAGGAAGCATCAAGAGGGAGTTAGTTACAAGAAGTTCTTATATCTTCTGAAGTAGGTTCAAGTGAGTTTTCCACTTGTTGACATTCTGCAGAGTGTGCCAAAGTATGCAAAATACTTGAAGCACATAGTTGCGAATACGAACCGGTTGACCGAGTATGCTACAGTTGCACTTACTCAAGAGTGCACATCTAAGATTCAAAATAAATTACCCACAAAGCTTAAGGATCCAGGTAGTTTCACATTGCAAATTACCATAGGACAAACCATTAGTGCACGGAGATTGTGTGACTTGGGAGCTAGCATAAATCTTATGTTCATATCGTGGTACCGAAATATGGTTCTTGGGAGTCCCAAACCCACTGCTATTATTTTGCAGTTGGTAGATCGATCACTTGCTAGGCCAGATAGTATTATTGAAGATGTGCTAGTGCAAGTATGATCTTTAATCTTTTCGGTGGATTTTGTAATTCTTGACTATGAGGTTAATCCTGTGGTTCCATTTATTTTGGGACGACCCATCTTAGAAATGGAATATTCAATAATTGATGTAGCCATCGGGAAAATGACAATATGAGCACATGATAAAGTTTGATGTGTACAAGGCGTTGAAACTGCCATCTATATATGAGGAGTTGTCATCTATATCGGTTATTGGTCTTACTTGTTTTTATCTGATGATCCATTAGAGAGAGATTTGATTGGTCATAATCTTTTGGAGATGTGAAAGCATTAGAATTGCTCTAGGTTATGAATTTGGCAGTGATTGAGATGAAAAAAGTGTCTTTTGAGCCATTAAATAGCCAATCGGTCCATCACCCGAGGCCTCAGTTGAAAAAGCTCCTAACTTGGATCTTAAGTTTCTCCCTCTACATTTACAATATGTTTTTCTTTGTGATCAAGATACTTTGCCAGTTATTTTGTCTGCAAGATTATCAGATGTATAGGTAAAAGAAGCCATAGTAGTTCTAAAGAGGATTAGAAAGGTGATTGGTTGGCAAATATCTAATATTACGGGAATCAATCTAGAATTTTGCATGTACAACATCTACATGGAAGAGGGATACAGACCGAGAGTGTAGCAATAAATAAGTTTGAATCCTGTGATGAAGGAGGTGGTCAGAAAAGAAGTGATCAAGTGGTTAGATAGTAGTATTGTCTACACAATTTCCGATAGCAAATGGGTGAGTCCAGTGCATTATGTACCCAAAAAAGAAGGGATAACCATGGTAACTAATGATAATAAGGAGTTGATCCCCACACGCATGGTGATTGGTTAAAGGATTTGTATTGACTATCGTATGTTGAAATAAGCAACTCGTAAAGATCACTATCCTATTCCTTTCATTGACCAAATATTGGATAGATTGGTGGGAAAAGAGTATTATTGTTTTCTGGATGGGTACTCTGGCTATAATTATATTATTATAGAACCGAAATACTAGGAGAAGACCACTTTCACTTATCCCTACGGCACATGCGCATTTAGACGCATGCCTTTAGGCTTATACAATACACCTGCTACATTTCAGAGATATATGATGGCGATATTCTTAGACATGGTTTAAGACTTTATGAAGGTATTCACAGATGATTTCTCTATTTACTGTAATTTTTCTGAAAAGTGCTTACAGAATTTTGACAGAGTTCTAACTCGATGTGAAGAGACAAACTTGGTGCTAAATTAGGAAAAATACCATTTTATGGTTAAGGAAGGAATTGTCCTAGGCCATAAAGTTTCATGTAAAGGACTCAAAGAAGATAAGGCAAAGGTTGAAGTGATTGACAAGTTACCACATCCAGTCACAGTCAAAGAAGTGCGGAGCTTTCTAGGACATGTAGGTTTCTATATGTGGTTCATTCAAGATTTCTCAAAGATTGCAATCCCAATGTGCAAATTATTGGAGAAAGAGGCAAAGTTCCAGTTTGGAGTTGATAGCCAAGAGGCCTTTGAAAAATTAAAGAAGAAGTTGACTAAAGTACCTATTCTGATCCTACCAGATTAGGAGTTACCATTTGAGCTGATATGTGATGCTGGTAAAGTTACTGTGGGAGAGGTTTTGGGTTAGAGAAGAGATAAGGTATTTTGCTCGATCTACTATTCTAGCAAAGTGTTGAATGATGCTCAAATTAATTGTATGGTTAGATAAAAAGATATGTTGGCAATGTTGTACGCATTCGACAAGTTTAGATCTTACTTAGTTGGCACTAAGGTCATTGTTCATACTAACCACGTTTCTATTAAGTATCTTGTGAACAAAAAAGATGCAAAGCCTCGATTGATTAAGTGTATTCTTCTACTACAAGAATTTGATCTTGAGGTTCGAGATCGGAAGGGAGCTGAAAATCAAGTTGTTGACCACTTATCACTGCTGGAAAGTCAAAACCATATTGTTGATGACTCTCTTAGAATTAAGGAAGAGTTTCCTGATGAAAAGTTGTTGTCTTTAGATGCAGTTGAGTTCCTATGGTATGCTGATATTGTGAATTTGATAGCTTGTGAGGTGTACCCTCCTAATGCCACAACATAACAAAGGAAGAAATTACTTCATGATTCTCATGCGTATATTTGGGATGAACCATATCTCTTTAAGCAGGGTCCAGTTGGAGTTATTCATAGGTGTATCCCAGAGGCTGAATTTTCAAATGTGCTAAAAGATTGCCATTCATCTCCTTATGGTGGACATCATGGGGGTAAGAGGACTGCTAGAAAAGTGCTGCAATTAGGTTTTTTCTAGCCTACGTTGTTTAGATACGCAATTGCTTTTGTGAAGAATTGTAAACCATGTCAAAGGTTGGGCACTATATCAGGGCGTCATGAGATGACCCTCAATAATATTCTAGAAGTCAAAGTCTTTAATGTTTGAGGGATCGATTTCATGGGCCTATTTCCACCTTCAAAAGGCAATCTATACATTCTTGTAGCAGTTGACTACGTCTCTAAATGAGTGGAAGTTGTAGCTTGTCCAACTAATGATGCAAGAGTGGTGCTGAAATTTATGAAAAAGAACATAATTTCCAAATTTGGTACACCGAGAGCGATAATTAGTGATTGAGGTACGTACTTTATAAACATTTGGTTTAATAATGTCCTTGCTAAATATGGTGTTACACACAAGGTGTCCACTGTGTACCATCCCCAAACAAGTGGACAAGTTTAGGTATCCAACCGGGAGATTAAGCACATACTACAGAAGACAGTGAATGGACATCGAAAAAAATTGGGAGGAGAAGTTGGATGACACACTTTGGGCTTACAAAATAGCATACAAGACACCCATTAGGACGTCTCCATATCTCTTGGTTAATGGTAAAGAATACCATCTACCTGTGGAGCTAGAACATCAAGCATATTGGGCTGTGAAAAAGTTGAATTTTGAGATAAAATCCACGGGGGAGAAATGATTATTACAGCTGAATGAACTTGATGAGTTTAGTCTTTATGCCTACGAAAATGCCAAGCTTTATAAGGAGAAGACCAAAAGGTGGCATGATAAACAAATTTAAGAGAGAGTGTTTGAACACGGACAACTTGTTTTATTTTTCAATTCAAGGATTAACTTGTTCCCGGGTAAATTGCAAATGAAATGGTCTGGACCTTTTGAGGTGGGGCGAATGATACCTCATGGAGCTGTAGTGTTTTGGAATAAAGAGAAGACGAAGAAGTTCCTGGTGAATGGACATCGTGTAAAACATTATTGGGTGGATCATCGGGATAAATACAAGGAGTCCATCACTTTTGCTTATAAGTAGAACTGAGTTGAGTCGTTCCACAACGTAAAATGAGGCGCTATGTGGGAGGAAACCCACACTTGTAATGTAATAGGTAGTTTAAGTTTTAGCTTGTAAAATCAAAAAGCAAAGAAAAATACAAAAATATGAGTTGTTCCATGGCCAAAACAAAGGCACTGAGTGGGAGGCAACCCACTTTTTCTTACAATTTGTTGTCTTTGTTTGAGATGCAGGTATTTACAAAGCGAAAATAAGAAGATTACCACATTTGAGGAGAGCAATCAGGTTTGCAAAATGATGTGTGTAAGTTAGGGTCCTCCTCAAGTAACAAAAGAGTTGAAAAATATACTGGAAATCTGATTTGTGAGAATGGCGCGTCACAAAACCAGGTGGATTAACAATTGTCGAATTGCAGTCAAGGTCTGCGATTCTTCCGCGTCGCGGATAATTTGATAATTGTCAAATTTTAGTGATCTGGCGTGATATTAACGCATCACGTCATCTGGAAAATTGACAATTGTCCAATTCTAGTAACTTGCCGCGATCCTACCGCATAGCAGTGGATGGTAAATTGGCGATTGGAACTTTCCAGTGGCTCGATGCGATACCACTACGTCGCGGTGGGGTAAAAATTGGACATAAAATTTAAATTAACCTACCCTGACCCGCCCCTCTATATATACCCCCTAAACCCTAAACCCCTTCACTTCTCATCTTTAGTGTCGCCTTCCATCCCCTTTACACCAACTAAATCTCTCAAAATTCCCTCAAGATGTTATCCTTCTCTCAACTATTGTGGTAAGTGCTTATAGACTTCCATTTTCCTTTTGTTATATTAAAAAAAATTTATGCTCCTGGATATGATATGGTTTTATTATTTTATTCTGTTACATTATAGCCCCGTATGCTCAGATTTTCTTGAAAATGTTTGAATTCCTTCATCATATTCTTCACAATTTCATTTTTATTTGATGAATGGGTAAGTTGATAATTGAGTATGTAGAGTACGGGTATATTCATGTGTGATTTGGGAGTTTTTTATTGAATAGGTCAAGTAATTATTAAGAGATATGTGGATAGAAGGGTGTGTGTTATTAGATGTATGAAGCAATGAAGGTCAGAAATTAGGGGTACCTCAATTTCGGGTTTTTAGAATGAAATTCTATTGATTACACATGACGTTTTGAGTGTGGATGTCTATTATCTAATTTTCTAATCAAGGCATAAATTTCACTATATTATTATGGTTTTTTCGCTGATTTGAAATGACATGATGCATACCAATGTGTAACAAGGAGGGGCAGGTTCTTGTATTTTAAAATTGCTTCTGATTTATCTTGCATTGTAGCACCTAAATTTTGAGAATGCTGGCATTTTAGTTGATTCAGTTGAATTTTATGCAAATACCCCCAAATGCGAATTGCTTTTTCAAATCAGTAATATTTATAGCCTCTTTCTTAGTAATTTAATTTGAATAAATGTGAAAGTACCGTGTAGTGAGGAAATGATTATTGCCTTAAAGTAAAGGTGCCATCTTTATTTGGAATTAATTATAACTGGACTGCAAAATTGTGTTGCATTTGAGTTGATTACTCCATAATGGGTGGAAATATGGGACTATGGCATATATGGTGTGTGAGGGGACCATGATTGTGGTCACTTATGATGTATTGCCATAGGGACTATAGGGAAATGGTTTCAGATTAGGTGGTACCACAACTTTAAACCAGGTGCATCTGCATGTAAATGAAACTGCAGGGGTGAAGTATTTATGAATCATCTTGGTTTACTTTAGATTATTTGGTAGTTTTTACTATACTTAAAATGTGCTAATGGTGTTATAAAAAGGGGAAGTCTGAGTACCCTATACTTTGATACATATGCCCTAGCTAAAAACTAAGTGTAGGGTGGTCATTTACCTGTATTCACTGCTAGTCTCATTTACCCTACTTAATTGTGTGTTGCATCTGTGGTTTGATACAGGTATTATGGATCCCCAACCAATCAAAGGAAAGGAAAAGGTCGGCACTTCTGTACCGACAAGGAAAAGGAGCAGGCCATCTGAAAGTCAACTCACTAGGGTACCTCGGGCTCCGCCACTTCAGTGTGGGCAGGTCCGCAAATTTGGATTCAAAGTTGTTAACAAGGCTGGGAAGCAGTGGTATTCCAAGAATACGAATGCCAAGTACATTCTTGGGGTGTTTATCGATCGTGCAAGTCTACTGAGGGAATGCCCATCCATGGTACTAAGGATTGAGGCAATAAATATGAATTTCATCTTCCATAAGCCTACTGGATCCAATTTTCACTTAGTTCAGGAGTTTTATGCCAAATGGGACCCAAGTAACCCTGATCATGAGTTGAAGATTCATGGAAAGGTATTTCGTTTCACTGCTGCTGATATTAATGAGTTGTTGGGTATACTAGAGGCAAACCCAAATTTCTTAAAGCAGTTCATTGTTACTCCCTCGTATGCTCACATCAGGCATCTGTTGTGTAGGGTACGTTCTTCATCTCGCTGGACTAGGCATCATGTCACTAGCCTACATTCTTCTTTTCCTTATGCCCAGATAAACAAGGAGGCCAGGATGTGGGGTCGTATTATCTACTCTTGCTTGATTCAGTGCAAGCATATGGCGGAGATCACTAGAGATCGAGTATGTTTGATTTATGAACTAATGTGCGATAATGTTGATGTTAATGTGGGGTATGTAATTTTTTCTGCTATGAAAAAAGCACGCACCCAGGTTGGGTGCAGTTTTGGTTTTGAAGGATAGGTGACACGATTTTTGCGAAGGCATAGGGTAGATGAGGAGGAGCTGGACTATAAGCTAGATGTTTTGACTAGCCCTGTGGATATCACTACAGCCAGGAGTACATCTCGGGAAAGTGGCCCAATTTTTACCATGGCTGAGCGTCAAACCCGAGATGATGAGATTTTGGCTAGAATGTATAGTCTTTAAATGTTGCAGCTGAATATTGGGGACATACCTGCCACATCTGAGGATCTTCGAGCTGTTAAGTTAGATTACCCCCTTGGCTATCATGCTAAGACCTTGCTGCGAATTGGTCTGGACTTTATGGAGCCTGTTGACAATGACATTCCTACTGATGAGGAGTGGAGGTACAGTGATTCAGATATGGAGACGGATAAGGAGGACCAGTCTGATAATGGATCTGATGATGATGGTGATGAAGTGGACAGGACTGTCGATGACATGACTGCTATAGTTCCATTTGAGTGATCAGGGAGTATTCTACCACCCTACCATATGCTTATTTGAAAGCACTAGAACAATACTTTATTTAAGTGTGGGGTGGTGGGTTCATATTTTGTTGCTTCATCTTTTTTCTTTTTATTCTGGCTGAACAATTTTAATTTTTTGTTTTGTTGATTTTTTCAAGTTCTAGCTATTCAGAACACTGGTCTATAATAGTTAGTAACTTTGTGAATTGCAATTTTCCCTCTTTAGCATTTATCACATGTTGCTTTTAGTTCAAAGAATGTTTTTACTATCATTTTTTCCCTTATTGGCAAGTTTTAGTTTCAAGTATTTGCTTTCGCCTCATTGGAAATTAGGAAAAGTCATAGTTTCTCTCCCATATGATAGATGGATGATGACCGTCTTAAGGAGAGTGGTCGTAGGAAGTAAAGAATAAATAAGAACCTAATCACTATCTAAGAGGAGTGTGTGAAGTGGCCCATCTTTGCAGTAATTTGAATAAAATTGGATTTGAAAACATAAAAGTGTCTTGATTTTAAGAAGGGATTTAAGTACAAATGGTTTAATCTCGATAGGTGAAATCTGATGTGTTAGCTTAATTTTGAATTCAATGAAGGACGAGATCAGGAACCTTAAGGACTCAATTTAATTCTGTGCATGCACTTTAAGTGTGAGGAATTGCTTATAGTCTACATGTATAGGAATGTCTAGAACTTTCCCAATGTGTTTATAAAGAGAAATAAAAGGTGTTGGGTGTAGGAAGTGATGTAGGCATTTCTTTGACAGCCATGTTTTTAGCCTAAATATACCTACCCTTGTGCATAGTCCTGGTCAGCCACGTTGAGCCTTTACCCTATTATTTGGTAGCATATATGTAGCCCTATCTGTTCTTTGATAAATCTTAATTTGATCCAAATAAGCTCCTAAGCATTTTAGTACAAAATAAAGAGGAGTTAGGAGTTTGAAAAAATAAGAAGGAAAAGGGGAAATTAAAGCCCCAAAGTAGTGGTTATTGATTTTGAAAGTTCGTGGTATGATTGGGAGTTAGTAAAGAAAGAATTATGCTTTAAAAAAGTTTCTAATTTGAGCTAAAAATATTACAATGAACTTGTTTTAGCCCTGGTCCATTTTGGATAATGTGCACCTTAACGAAGGCAAGTTGCTAAAGTTAAGGGTGGCTATAATAGGGGTGCGTAGAATAAAATTGGTGTGAAAAAAGGAAAGTATTTCTGAGGAAAAATTTAATAATCTCACCATGGTTTGAGTGAATAAGCTAAATGAAAAAGGGGGTGAAAAATAAAAGAATGGGGAGATAATAGTGAGGTATTTGACAGTTGTTGTATTAACGCGCTTAGGTATGATAGTCACTATTTCACAAATAGAACCTACCTGTCCTCTATCCTTTATTACAACCCAAAAATACCTAGTTGATCCTCCATCCCAACACCGAACTATTAGTGGAGTAGTACACTAAGGGCAAGTTTATGGTTAATTAGCTAACATGTATGAATTCTTTGTTGAGAGAGAGCAAACTGATTTTGATACTCCCCTTATTTGTGTATTGATATTATTGAGAGTTAAGTATGGGGAAGCTTTTCTTTGAGAGAGGATACATGCGGATGAAAGTCGGGGTACTTGCTGTGTTTTCGTATTAAGTACTTAAATTGAGTTAGCTGATATGTTGGAAATTCATTGTTGAGATAGAAAAATTTGAAATAACTTATCTTATGTGCTAAAAGTGTTATGATATGTTTGTGTGAGCATACAATATTGCAAAGTATAAGTGCCCATTGCAACATAACTTTAAGATTGTGGTGTAAAGAGGAAGTGATTGTGCTTTTAAATTAAATTATTCGAGGACGAACAAGGTTTTAAGTATGGGGGGTGATCTTGGGCATATTTATATGTTCAAAGTACCAATATGCACCCAGATTTGGACTTGTTTCGAGAACTTTTATATAAATTCTTGAGTATATTTCAGCTTTAAATCTGTTTCATGCCTGATGGATATGATTAGTACTTTCAGGCTCAAATCGTGAATAATTCAATGTAATTGGATACAATGATGATATGGAATGATTGGAGGAATAGGAGGTAATGAAATATAGCTCAAAAAGGCAAGCTGGAAGTCAGAAATTCCCATTTACAGAGACTCTGCATCGCCCAGACCAACAAAATAGCGTTGGTCTAATTCCAGTTGAGGAGAGCGATTATGGCACGATTATGGCGCGACGCGGAGAAGTTAAAATTCCCATTTGGCAAAATACAGTGTTGGTCCGTTATTATGGCGCATCGTTTAGAATAAGGAAGTCATAGTTGTCACTTTCCAGTGTTGGTTCGTGATTTCACCGCGTTGCGGTGCAGTCCCAATTTTCAATTTGTGCGACCTGGAAGTTTAGCGCATCGCGGAGGAAAGATATTTCATAATTGTCTAAATCCAGTGGCTCACCGCAATAGTGGCGCATCGTGGTGAGAGTGTATTTCATAATTCACTGAATAAATGAATTCCGCGATTGCCCAAATTTTGATTGAAAATGGCATTGGATGGCATGGCGCGATGCACCGTCTGGCAAAATCAGGAAGATTTTTAGTATTTTGTCCCAGTTATAAAAAGAAAAATCCAGGATAATTTTGGGGGACTTTTGGCAAGCATAGAAGTGGCGGAGAAGCACAAAGTTCTCTCTTTTAGGTTTCTTAGACATTCTTTTCAACTTCTTTAATTTAAGATTCATTCTTGGTATGATTAATTACTTATTTTTTATGTTGAATTCAAACACGAGTGACTAAATTCCCTTATTCTGGTGTTGAGGCTAAGAACATGATTACTCTTTGATATTCTTTATAGTAGTTTCTTTTTGGATTATCATCTGGGTTGTTCTTAATTTCTTGAGCTTACTATTTTAATTCTTGGCCGCCATTAAAATAAATTTATATTTCTATGTGAATCTGGGAGGAGAATCATAGATTAGAACGAGGAAATTAAGGAGCAAGGTTCTTACCTTTTTATAAAATAGGGGGTTTGAATTAGCATCTAGGATAGGGATATACCTAGAAGCCTTGTTTGGTTCAATTGCAAGAAGATAACTTTATGAATCTAGAAGAATTGTTGTATCTGTGCGGGAGTTATAGCTGGAATATTCAATAGATAGAAGATTTTAGGTTGGGAGACCAAGATTGTTGCCTAAACTTTGCGAACCAACAACCCGATAACCAATTAGACTACTATAAGAATAGAGATTTGTATAATTGTTCGAGAAGCCTCAACCCTGAAATTCTTATCATTATTGATTACAACTGTTGCTTGCTTTGCTTTAGTTATAAACTTTGATTTCTTATTAATTAATTTACATTTTTACTCTCAAGTTCAAAATCATATTGATACTTTACAATACTTAATACTCATTATCTAAAACTAAAATTTGGTTAAATTTCAAGTTTCTTAGTCCTCGTGGGAACGATATATGATTGTCTAAATCACTATATTACTTGTACGATCATGTGCACTTGCATTTGCGTCTGAGTCGCAACATTTCTTCAAGGTGGTCATCTAGAGGCTTAAGGATCCAAATCTCTCCGTGAATCTTTGTGACTCGGGCAAGTGAATTTTCCTTCATTGTTAGTTCACAAAAATCATGTGTTTTAAACATAGTTCATGAATCATTAGTGGTGATTTTGAAAACCTTTTTTGAAGGTTTGAATGCATAATATTGAATATTGTTTTCTTATGGTTTAAATTATGACTATACATGTTTTGATAATGGTTTTGCACATGTGGGTGCTTGGGAATTGTGATTTAAACTAAGGGTTCATGGTTAACTCTAACTTGATAGTTTTTTTCTTGAATAATGGTTTGATTATGGTATGCCCCCAACCTATTTGTTAAAATGTCAATAAGAAGAATCTTGTCACATATGAATTCTGTTTTGAACTACGGTATTGGCCTATGAATGTTCAAAATTGGTAAATGGTTTTATGATGGTCTTGTTGGTCATAAATTGACTTGAATTATAACCTTGGTGATTTAATTGGCTAAATGGGTTTGAGTCCTTAAATATTGAATTGAATTGATGTCTTGGTTTAGACGATGAGTTCGAGTCCCAAAGTTAATTATTAATGTTTATGGCATGTTATACGCTTGCAAGTGGGGTTTGTACGACGATAACCATGGGATGCCTTTGGTAAGTAATGGGATTAATGGTCGTGTGTATGTTTAATGAATGTTTTAGTTGGTCTTTAAAGCAAGATGTGTAGCTGGGTCGTGAAAGTGGATTTCAAAGGACTAACACTGGAAACCGTGCTAAGTGGTGCGGGTGTCTATATGACCGAAAGGTTTGAGTCGCCCAAATGAATATATGAATGGGAGGTTTGATTCCCTCATATTGTATAAATTAGTGCTCAAGTAACCTCGATTATGTCGGGAGGTTTGAGTCCCCCATAAAGGCATATACAGATATGTATATTATATGGATCGTGCGGCTACACGCACTGCGGCCCTTTTAGCTAGGGGAGAGTTTGGCATATATAGTCCTTGGTGCCTTGTTTTATGAAGGTTATGCTACACAGCCCTGGTTAAGGTTTTCAAAGTTCATGCTAAACCGTCTTCCCTATCCCGGCACGATATATATATATATATATATTTATGTGTGTGTGTGTATATGATTGGATAAGATGATTTGACTAGGTTTTGAATAATGGCATTATTTTATTCCTCTATCCCTAAGTTATATGCTAGCATTTCAATCGCTAACCGTCTCCGGACACTGTATCCCCATGCGATGTAGGTACTAGAACTTCTTCTACTTTTCCTGTGCAATGATCAGGTGTTGGAGTGGTTCATGAGTTGACTGTGAAGTGGTGAACTTCCATACTTCGGAAGGTTTCATTTCATAGTCTTTATATTCTATGTCTCAAACTTGGTTTAGACTTTGTTTTGGCTACTGTCGGGGGCATGTCCCGATATTTTATTTATTTTGGACTTATAGTGGCTTTGTTGGATTAATGTGGACTTGAGTGTGTTGTTTTGGTGGATTGGCTTAGTGAAGGACGGTTGTCCGATTACTGCCATTTGGTTTAGACATTTCATGAATAAATACTAGTCTTAGTTTATAGTATCTTGATATATATTGAAATTCATCCGACACTTGAGGTTGTTAAGCTAACTAGATTAGGTGATGGGGGTGATCTCTGGTTCACATGGGACTTGAGGTATCCTTCACGGCCAGGCCCTAGTTCGCATCGTGACAACCATGCAACTGAACTATCTCTCAAATGTAGATCTTAGTCAACCTCTCTCTCTGCATTGTAGTTAGTTTTTTCGGTACAAAATGAGTTGATTTGGTCAACATTTCTACAATCACTCAAATAGAGTCAAAACTTCCCCAACTTTGAGGAAAATCAACAACAAAGTCCATATTAATACACTCTAATTTTCACTCGATATATGTATCCTTTGAGTCCTAACATTTGATCTCTAGTGCTCATACTTCACATGCTGACAATTTAAAATCTTAGCCACAAACTCCACAATTTCTCTCTTCATCCTACACCACCAATAATGTTGTGTCAGGTCATGATACATCTTGGTTACACCCGGATGGACAGAATACCTCGAACTATGAGTCTCTTCCATGATCAATCAAGTCGTCATTTAGGAACCCAAATACGTCCCTTGATCCTCAACACACCCTCTTCATCAAGAATCGTCTCCTTAACTTCACCTTTCAACACTTTTTCTCGAATGATGCATAACTTTCCATCCTCGAAGTGTCTAGCCTTAATCTGCTCCATCAACAAGGACCGTGTCTCAACAAAAGCAAGCACTCTCCGAGGCTCAGAAATATCAAGTCTCACGATGCTGTTGGTCTAACTTTGAACATCCATAGCCAAGGGTCGCTCCTCCACCAATAACAGAGCAAGGGTACCCATGCTTGTGACCTCATTATTACAAATTTAATTAATCGACCTAGTAAATGATTGTTAGGTTAAACAGCCTATTGACTAAATCAGCAAAACTTTAAGTAAGGCTTTAGCATGTGCTCATATGGAGATTATCTTCGGAATTTTCGGGATCTGACCATTCTGAAGCAAAATACCTATGGTGTTTTTACTGATTTATGTTCAATTTATCAAAAGAAAAACATAGTAAATTTTCTTGTATGTAGATCGTTACTAACTACAATTTACTCTGTGTACTTGTTATGTAATATGCCCTTGAAAAATGATTCTTGTTTGATTATCCTGGACTATGCTTTTCAGCTGACTTTCTAAGTACGTTAATTTTCTACATTTGAGGATTACATTTATATGTTCATTTCAGCATTGCACGAGAATGTTCATGGACCACAAACTATACATGGTCTGTTATGTGAATAATTAGAAAACTAAAACCTATACTTACTTGTTAAGTGCGATACAGGACCACAAACACAATAAGCCATAAGTAACATTTGCTGCAGAATGATAGGAGCTTTTAGCATATTTATGCAACGTAATTAGTACTCTGTGTCTTAGGTGAGATTTAATTTATGGCTTGTTTCGATGGTTGGCACCTATTGCGTGTGTATTGTGTTGTTAGCTTAAAATAATACATATTTGTTTTGGTTGTTACTTAATTTTTATTTTATGCCATTAAAGACATCTAATTTAACCACGAAATTCTCATTTTGTTTAGCAGTCGATTTAATGTGATCGCAACATTACCTTCTTTTATTTTTTCTCATTTTGTGTTTGCTTATGATCTAATAATTTTATTTTATCCTTTATCCAACCTTTTGATAGTTATTTTACCTTACTTTTATTTGTAGGTTTACTTTTCAAATTGTTAATATGTGATATTATATAACGATTGAAAATGATATAATTTATTTAAAGTGTTATATTCAATAAAATAAAATAGCACCATACAATACCAACACATTATAATTTAAATCCTTTAATTAAGCTCGTGAAGTCCCTTTGCTAATTTAGTGGTATTTGAATTCTCATAGAATGATCTGTTTATTGGACTAAGGATACGGATTTAGTAAAGCGAGAAACATTAAAAGTAGCAAGTTGTCACATGAAAGGTACATATAAATAGCAATGATTTTATTTGTACTGTTGACATGGAACCTATACATAGAAAAGAGAGTATCCTGGATCTTTAAAAATTTACCCCTATGTTGTTCACACGTGTTTTCTAGATAATTACGATTAAACTTCATCAGATAAGTGTTCTTTGACACGTAGGGTTGAGTCCAGCAGACCAATCACAACTAGCACGATAAGTAAGCAAGTATGCTTGGATAAGCCTTAATTAATCTATATGTAAAACAAGCAATGACCCATGTGGTATGGACAACTTCACGTGAATGGGTGACTTTCTTGGAGAGTCCCTAGTAAGTAATGGCAATCCAGGTGAGATTTTTGACAAAAATATGCTAGAATTCTTTAAGGGTGAGGACGTGAATGGAAGATAAAGTAGGGGCCAGATGTGAATGTTTAACAAAGAAGAGGTTGTGAATAAGGCGTATAAAAACTTTCAACGGTTAAGAGCTTTCGAAAAAACAAACGAACAAGTTTAGCCGAAATTGACTAAGTTTAGCCAAAATTGACAGTATCACCTAAATAAAAACGTATTCAGTATAATTTTATAAGTGAAGTCTGAAGAAATTATGCAAAATATATGTGGACCTTATCCTATCTGATAGACTCTCGAATCAAAAGAAAAGAAGAACTCGAAACACTATTGTGAGAAAATAAAACAGCAAAACTTGAATATAAAGCAAATAAAACAACAAATAATAATAAACACGGAAGAACAAAAGAAACTATGTGATTCCCAAATAATATTGCTACTAATAAGGAGATGTGTTGAGAAGGCTAGCACCTTGGTTCTCCCCAAAAAATGTGACAACACTTGGCTAACTACATACTAATCTTCTATTCTAAATCTTAATCCTCGACTTCTAGCTACCTTCCTATATATCTAGGATAATGTCCTCAGTAAGTTAAAGTTGTGTAATATCCTGTCTAATTGCCTACTCTCAATTCTTCTTCAGCCTGCCTCTACTCCTCCTAACATACGTTATAGACAACTACTCACATCTCCCTATTGGATAATTAGTCACCTCCTCTTAATATGCCCGAAATATCTCAGTCTTACGCGCTTCTCTCATCTTGTTCAAGTCACTCCCACCATAGCGTCGAATAACTTCATTTCTAATCATATATCTCCCAGTATTTTCACATATATATAAAGCATCTTCATCTCAAACATTCATTTACTGAACGTGTACTCTCTTAATTAGAACCATGTTAATTAGAGTTAATGTTTAAGATTGGTTTAACCTAATGGGAGGTGTGGAAATCAGGGGAGAAAGTAGTCGACAAACTCAACTGAATCCAATAACATTAGTTTAAACCCTATTGCATTTGAAAAGTTTAATGAATATGTACAAATTACTTTAATTTAGAACTCAGTGTCTTGAAAACCTAGAATTCTAAACTGATCAGTTTCAAATTCCGATTCCTCCTCTTGAGATAATAAAATACAGAAACAATAAAATTTGAAGAGCTATCAATGTCACAGGAAGGATCATACAGATAGACATTTGAAATCTGAATGGCTTCTAATTAGTTGATTATTTATATGATGTTATGTTATAGACTAGTTTTGTGATTATATTTATGGTATTATGACTTTCAGATCACTTCCTAGTTTGAGTTTGGGAAATATAATGGGAAATATGATTCCAATTTCATGAAAACTCTACAGTAGTTTGCTAAACTAGGAAGAAACAAAGAAGAAGAAGAATCTAGAAGAAAAATGAATTTCACTTACTGGATTTATTCAATTACATTAAGCTCTTACGAGCTGGTATTTATAGACATATTAACTCCTTGTGGCAGTTGTATAATGACAGTTGTCACTCTAACTAATTACCCTCCTCACTATTTTAATGTGCACACTAACTACCTTTAACAAATATCAGCTTGATTACTGCACTACTTTAGATCAACACTCCTCCTCAAGCTGATGGCTTGAAGAGATTCTTCATCCCTAATTAATTAAGAAGATACTCATGTTGATTTTTCTCAAGGCTTTTGTGAGACTGTCTGTAAGTTTCTCTTCTGTGGACACATAATTATTCTTGATCATATTCTGATTAATCATTTCCCTTCCAAAGTGATAGTCTATGTCAATATGTTTTGCCCTCTCATGAAATATAGGATTGGCTGCAATTTGTGTTGCTGCCTTGTTATTACACATTAGGTCTACAGGTTATTTGATCTGAACTCCCAATTCTTGAAACAAACAAAGTAACCAGGTAACCTTTACACTTCATGTAGTTATACTCCTAAACTCTACTTCTATAGAACTTCTAGATATAGTCTCTTGTTTCTTTGACTTTTAAGAGATTAGAGAATCTCCATTAAGGAAAGCCTTATGAATATCGATCTGAAAAATCAACCACTATCTAGAAGCAACAAGCGTAATGAGTGATCTGACAGTTACCATCTTAGCTACAGGTGAAAAAGTATCTGAGTAATCTACACCAGCCTTTTGACTATAGCCCTTGGCCACTATTCTAGATTTATACCTCTCTACCACCCCAGAAGACTTATACTTTACTTTGTATACTGATATCCAGCCAACAGGCACTTTACTAGAAAGTAGATCTACTATAGACCAAATTTTGTTCCCCTCAAGAGCTGCAATCTCTAACTTCATAGCTTCAATCCATAAGGGATCTTTAAAATCCCCAAGGAAAGAAGATGGTTCAAGAATATATGAATACACAAAGATATCTTATTGAGGAAGAGGAAACAACTTAGAGCAAGTAACATAAGAAGAAATGGGATAAAGGAATTGATGTGCTGAGGCAGGTTTAGAAGTAACAAAATCATGCATCTAGATAAGAGGATTCCTAGTTCTAGTATATTTTTTTAGACTAGGTGCAATTGTATCATCTGAGTAAGATGAAGAGCGGTCAGGGGTTTGCAAGGTAGAGAAGTAAGCAGGTTCATTCCACTGCTCTGGGAAAAAGGAAACGTTGGAAGAAGGGAAGAGTAAAAAGAAAAAAGAGTTGAATTATGATCAACAAGAGACTGTTGTGGCATAGGAAAGAGAGGAGAACCAGTAGAGTGATCCTAAAGAAAAAGAAAGACAAATTCCTTAAAGGCTATATTTCTATTAGTGAAGAAATATTAGGAGTGGAGATTATATAGTATATAACCCTTTTTGAGTGGAAGAATACCCCATGAAGACACTAGGAATGGTTCTAGTTGTAAACTTATTAGAACCATAGGTAGTAGATGCATAACCAAGGCATCCAATCACCTTTACATAAGATGAATAACAAGAATGCCGGTATCGCATCTTATAAGGATATTTATGATGGAGAATTTTTGAAGGCATTCTATTAGGAAATACATAATGTCCACACATTCACTCTAAAATTTGAGAGGTATACCTACTTGAAACCTGAAGGATCTAGCAATGCCTAAAATAGTTCTATGTTTTCCCTCTAGCACTCTGTTCTGTTGAGCAGTATAAACATAAGAAGTATTATGTAATATGATAAGATTAGACATAAGAGAATTTAATTCATGAATAAAAAATTCACATCCATTATCAATTGTTAGTACTTCTACAAATGTGGAGAACAAATTTTGCATTCTATTCAGGAAATCGCTTAGTACTACTATCCCTTCAGATTTGAACTGAATAAGAAACAACAAAGTAAATATAATGTAATCATCCACTATAGTAACAAAAAACCACTTTTTATTATAGGTAGGTACTCTATAAGGTCCCCATATATTATAATGTAATAGATCAAAAGGAACCTTGGATATAAAAATGCTAGGATGAAAACGTATCTTTGTATGCTTTGTAAGAGGACAAACATTACACACATGATATTCATACTTCAAATGACTTAATGCAACATATCTCTTGAGTACTTCAATAGGAGTATGCCTCATTCTTCTATGCTAGAGACCACTGGAATCAGATAACAGCTGCATATTATTAGCAAACCTGTTTACACAGTTTTGTTGAGTAGAGTTCCTTTTGAGAATGTACAATCCCTGATCCTCCTATCAATCCCCAGCACCATGCCAGTATAAAAATTCTACAATATACAAAAGTCAGGAAAGAATCCCACTGACCACTGCAATTCCCTTTTCCTCTTTGAAATAGATAAAATATTGTACTTAAAATAAGGCAGATATAGAACATATGAAATAGAATAATTGGTTAACACAATTGAGTTTCCTTTATGAAACACTGAAACCTCACTACCTGTTGGAAGATATACCTTATTTTATGTAAATTGAGACATTTCATGATAACTATACAACAAATCAGGATTAGAGGCCATATGAGTAGTAGCACCGGTGTCAATAATCCAACTATTGCTTACAATAGTAGTTGGAGCTTTCATGATACCTGCATTTGTTGCAGGCAGAATAGAATCCTTCTATTCTTGTTCTTTGTTAATCATCATCACAATATGATGATTTTTTTCTGGTGTAAAATATGGAACATATGGTGATATATGTTGTGATATGCTAGATTGAGAAAGCTTGTCACTGGTGGACTTTGAGTCCACAGAGTAGCCAGAATCATGACTGGCAAAAGGAGCAACATTCTCTACCTGGTGTGCATTATGACCTACTCCTTTCTTCTTAGATTTAGGCCAATTAGAGGGATAATCAATTAGCTTAAAACAAAGCTCCTTTGTTTGACCATTATAACCACAGAATTCACACACTATTAGTTTTTTTCTGTGGTGCAACTCTGTAATTAGATGCAAATGATCTCCCCACAAAACCTCCTATAGGGTTTATATTATTTTCTAAATAACTGTCACTCAAGATACCAGGTCCCAAATACACTCCCTTACCCTTATTTCACAGTTTATGGGTTAAAAAAGTCGCTTCTTCTAAAGTGTCAGTTACTTGGCTGATGGAAAAGCTACTTGCTATGGACCTTTAACTTTCATAGTCTATAATCATGGAATACACCTTGTTAAGGGATAAAATAGTTGTAATTAACAATGACTTCGACACTGAGCATATATCTTATTGAGGCGCATAAGGAACTATAAGATCCTCTGATAGTCAAAATATTGAACATAGTTTCTAGATTCATAATAGTTGCATCTTGGAGAGGGAATCAAATTCATCCCAGAGAGTTCTCATCTAAGAGAAATAATTAGAAACAGTCAAAGTACCTTGAGTAAGAGTTATATTTCTCTATGTACAAAAAAACACTCTAGATCCATTTACTTTATCAAACTTTTCCTTCAAATCTATCCAAACACTATCAGTATTGGAAACATAAATTATACTACTCAACAGATCTTTTCTCACTAAATTCATTATCTATGATATAACCATAACATTGACTTTCTTGCATTGGTCATGAAAATACTCATCAAAATGATTTTTAGTACAGCGACCATCAACAAAGCCTACTTTATTCTTTCCTAAAAGACTAAGAGCCATGGATCTACTCTTTAATGCATAATTCTCTGAACTAATGAGCTAAATCGAGATAAGAGAGCTACCTAGAGTATCATTCGGATGCAAATAGAGAGGATGGATATAATCAATTTCAATTTTACCAGAATGTTCAGTTACATTTGCAGGTGTTGTTGTTGTTTGTGCAGCTTCTGTAAAGGAATTTTTAGTATTCTCCATTGACAGAGCTCTCATTCTTGTATTGATGAATTTATTACTACACTCTCATTGATTGTGCAAAATCACCGATCTCGAGCATCAATCGTAGCCTTCAATCAGTCATTGTTGTCTCTGATACCATGTTAAAATTCTAAACTAGCTAGCTGAACCAGGAAGAAACAAAGAAGAAGAAGAATCTAGAAGAAAGAGAAATTTTACTAACTGACAGCTACTATACGTTGATATTTATAGATACATTAACTCTTATTGACAACTGACACTCTAACTAACTACCCTCCTCACTCTCTTAATGTGCATACTAACTACCTCTAACAAACATTAGCTTGATCTTTGCACTACTTTAGCCCAACATTTTTTTAATTAGTAGGCTAATTTCTGAATGTCTCAAATATCATATATACGTTTCTTGGCATTTTGTCTAAAACCAAGTCTCAAATGTTAATTACGTTCCTATACTAGTCATTCCTTTATCCAGTAGTAGTAATATGACCGCAAGTCGATTTTAATATTCAAAGGAGAGTGTCGTGTCATCCAGCGCATAATGGACTACTTATGTGATAGATTCGATAAATTAAGACATCTTGGCCAATCAAAAGGGTGATTGGTGTGGCACATCGTGAAGATTAACCACATCTGCAATAGGTTCGATAAATCAAAGCATCTTGGCCAATCAAAAAGGAAATTGGAGTGACATATAATAAATATTAACCATATCTCTAATAGATTTGATAAATCATAACATCTTGGTCAATCAAAAAGGCAATTGGTGTGGTGAAAAAGTGAAGATCGGGAGAGCCTACAAAAGAAACCTCTCCATCCCAGCTCCGTAGAGTATTTCGTAGATGTTAACCCATGCAACAAAAAGGGGACCAATCCTTCAACTAGAGGAGAGACTAGAGAAAATTAAGTGGAAGGTGACAAAAAAATCTTTAAATTAAAAGTGGTGACAGCTTTGACCAACTAAGGTCAAAGCTTTACTTAAATTTTGATTAAGTTAATTGGGGTGTAAAATGTAATTTTTAAAAACTTTTTAATTTTTCAAGGAGTCCTTCAACTCTAAATTTCAAATTTTAGAATTTCCCCCCTTTTCTTATCTTTTCAATCTTTTTTCAATTTCTTTATTTCTCTCTCCAAATTTCTTTTTTCCCATCTTCTTCTTATTATTATTCTTATTATTTTATTCTTTCTCTCTCTAGATTTTTCTCTTCCTCCATCTTCTCTTGTTTTTTTAATCTTCATGGATTATTTTTTAAAAAAAAATTAAGAACTTTGAAAAGAAATTTTTTTATTTCTTTAAAAAATGAATGAAGAAATAATGCAAAAAATTCAGCAACTACCATAGTTGCAACAACAATTACAGCAATTGCTGCAACAACTACTATTAATTTGTGCAACAACTCCAAAAATTATTGCAACAAATACTAGTAGTTGTTGTGTTACAACAATTATTGTAGTTGTTGTAGCAATTATCGAACTTACTGCAACGACTGTTGAAGTTGTTACAGCAACTATCGAAGTTGCTACACAACAACTTGGACTGTTGTTGCATACAACTTCAATATTTACTTAATTTCTGAAAAAATATGATTGGAGGAGAAACCACAAAAAAGTGGTATTTATGATAATAAGGGAGGTGGTGGTGGTGGTGACGCCGAAGAAGAAGATGACATTTGTTGTGGTGTCGATTTTGATGGCGGTGGAGGAGAAAGAAGAAAAATAGGCAATAGTTGTATAGAGGGAGAAAATGATGGTGGATCTGAAAGAGGTGACAATGGTAGTGATGGTGATAGTGGAGGAAGAGGAGGTGGTGGCGGCGACGGCAGGGACAAAAAGGCCTCTAGGAGGAGTGGTGGTGGTGGTGTAGGGATCTTTGTGTAAATAATAAAATTTGAGGGTTTTAAAATTAGTGTCATTAACACTAATCTTAAAATTGTCACCTCTACTCAATATTTAAGACTTATGTCACTCTTTTTTATTTTTGAAGCTTTTTTGTCGCCCTTAATTAATTTGCCCGAGAAACTAGGTACCAAGAATGAGAGAAAATCCACACAACAAATGAAAAATGAACTCAAAATAGAATATCTAGCATAATAAATAAAGGTTAGATTGAATCCCTGATTTATGGCATAAAAATATACATATTTATGTGTAAAAATTTATCAAAGTCGTATATTAGTAGATATCAATTCATAACTTTAAAAATATAATGAATTTGATGCTAATAATCTTAAAATTGAATCTATATATCATAAATTCTTGATTCGCCTCTGATAAAAACATGTGAAGGTCCTAATACATGACCTCTTTCATCACTTACCATTCAATAATTGAGCAATTGATATATAGATTAGGCTTAAGTCATCGCGGGGCTCTCAAACTTGTCCTGAAAATTCACTTAAACCCCTTAACTAAGAGATGTACCTATCAGGCCCCTCAAGTTCTAAAATTGGTACCTATCAGGCACAAAATGCTGATTTAACAAGGAGAGTGTGTTACACTCACACTTTCCTTGAGCGCGTGAATAGTGTCTCAAATGGTGTTTTAAAAAAAAGTCACATTTCAATTTATTTAATACAATAAAAAACTTTAATTAAGAAAAAAAAAAAAGCAGCCCTCCTTCCTCCCCCACAGCACCAGCACCAGCCATCTTCTTCTATCTCTATTTTTTTCTTTTTAAATTCTTAACAATCTTGTTAATACAATTAATAATTTTTTAATTAAAAAAAGAAAAGAAAAGCAGTGAAAGACATGAACTTTAACATATTAATACATTTCTGTTGTTTTTACGGAGTAAATTTGATTCCGACGAAACTCCATTTTTTCCATTTTTCAAGTTAACTTGATATTATTAAAGAATTTAAATTCTAAGAAACCCAGTACACAAGAATAATAAAAATAACAATAAATATGAATTAGATTGATAAAGAAATAAGATTTGTAAAAAAATGTTGATTTTTTTTGTTTTTACAGAAATGGAGAAGAAGATGATAAGAGGGGGCGGGGGTCACGTGCGTGGGGGAGGGGAAGGTAGTGGAAAACGTTCGTTTCTTTTTCTTTTGATTATTCATTCTCAAATCAAATATTAAAAAAAAAAAGGATGGAGAAGAAGATGGCAACTGACAAGAAAATGGAGAAAAGAAAGAGCGGGTGGGGGTGGGGTGGGGGATGTTGAAGGGGACACCATTTTATTTTTATTTTTTAAAAAAACTTATAATTAGTTTTTACTAATTATTGGACCCACAATGCCACGTGTCAGCTTCCAATTAGCTCTTTTTGCCACATCATCGCGTGTGTATTACACACACTTGAGCTTTTAGATGATTGGACAAAAAACGCCCAATTGGATCAAAATTCATGTAGGTTAGGGGCTTGATAGGTACAAGCCTTATTTGAGGGGTCTAAGTGAATTTTCGAAACAAGTTTGAGGGTCTGTCGATGACTTAATCCTATCGATTACCTTAACACTAGGCCATAGTGCACCAGTAACATCACTCATTATTTTGGATATCAATGACAGTCAATCTGGAAAATAATAATATTGAAAATAACTGATACAGTAATTGTCATCTGACTCGGAGGACATGCATGGATTCAAGCCATGGAAACTCCCTCTAGGAGAAATGCAAGTAATGTCGTATACAATAGACCTTTGTGGTTCGACTCTTTTGAGAATCAGTGAACAACGTGAGCTTTAATACACCAGACCGCCCTTATTGACCTAGAAAATGATTTTGGTGTACTATTGATGACACTATAGTATGTTGCATCCCTATCGTGTCTTCATGTCAAGTCAAACTGTTTAGGTGGTGAAGGAATTCTGAGAGGAACCAGGGGGTTCGGTTAGTGAGGGACACCCCACGGTATCCTGACCTGTACCGTACCAGTTTTAGGTTGCTTTTATGTGCTTTCTGTTTCCAAATACTGTAAAGGCATGTCCACTTTAATTTGGCCCATGAGGTACTTTTCCCTTTTATCAATTCTATAGCTTATTCCATATAAGGACAAACTGAAAAATGTTGATATTTGACACACACATTAATCATGTCGTACACTAACTACACACCCGCCTAGCTATTAATGGTAATACCTTGAAGGAACATAGTTTAGATTAAATCCATTTTTTCCCTCGTCTTGGACATTATACCACAACCTAATGCCAACTACCGCCAAATTTTGTTAATTAATCCGGCTACTTCTTATATTTAATTTCTTTCAACTAATTTTCTTACTAGACTGCTTGTCCTTCTATTATATGTTGCTCGAACTCTTCGAAAATGTCAATGAATGCATGTTGGATTCTCGAAAAGTAGTGTTTATCCGACACAAGTACAACATTGAAAGTGAAGAAAGGCGCAACTTAGCTTCCATTAATAGGATTCATATCATTTCTAGACTGCATTATGGTATTTATTTGTGTTATTTACTCCATATTATGACATTTCATACCATTTTGAGACTTGAGTTAAGTAACGTTTAGTTGCTTAAATGTGAACAGTAGAGCAGAAATTAAAATTGCAGTGGTATTTATAATAGACTGAGCCTTTTATTGACATATTCCTTTCCAAATATATTCTTGCCAGTAGATAAAACTAATTATAATTTATAAGACCCCTCCAACTTGGTCATGTTACATTCTTCAGATGTACTTTCTCCATTAATAATAGGCTTTCGAATTGGATGGATGGTGAAAAGGAAAATGACATATGCAAAGGACATTAAAATATGCGGCTGCATGGGAACTTGAACCAAAGTAGTGCTCCAGCTCGGAGGTGGATTTATCGCCAGTTATGCACGTTTAACTATATTCACTACCTTCAGCTCGTACTACGTATATATTATAAATTGAATTATTAAAAATATGTAGATATAATATGATTATACCATTAATTCAAAACCCGCAAACTCTAAATTCTTCTCCGTCGCCACCTCTATTTAAGAAGGCAAGAAGTTCAGCTTCTTTTGGCTTAAGAGGTTTGTTTTTATTTCTCCAAGCCACCCTGATACTAATAAACACCTCTTCCTCTGTAGCTAGATTAAAGAGCTGTCAAGTCTATCCCTCCCTCAAGATGAAAGTAAGTTTGATAGGTTTCTTATTTTTGTGTATGTTGAAGAAGGATCATCATATTGCATAGATGGTAAACTTAATTTTATATGGTGATAGCAGATTTTTAATTGGATTCAAAACAAGATTAATGGAATGCAAAGTACCAACAAGTCAAATCCAGTGGCAGTCACTAGTAAGTTTTCTTGATTGTATTTCATCTATTTGGTTTGTGCAGGGGATACATATATCTCTGTGTTACTGATATGTTTTCTCCTTCAAATTAATAGATCATATGTTGCATCAATCATGCAAAGAAGAATTCAGTGACTGGCCTAATGAACTGCTTGCTATTGGGACATTTGGAAGTCTGAAAGATGGAAGGAATTTGAATCAGTCAACTTGTCATCCTGATCAAAGCCTTACAGCTGAAGAAGTTGGGCAGCTTCACAAAGAACTGAAACATCTATTTCCTGAACAAAGTACTCCACTTTCAGCAAAGCTGGGATCAGAAAAGGATCTTGAGAAATTCTTTGACTGTCTCCAAAACATGGTAGATGATGATCACAGAGTTCTTGAAAATAAAGAGAGCACTTTCAAGAGATGTAATAGTCTCGTTCGTGGCAAAGGCCAAGAATCTGCTCAATTGGAGAACACACACAGTGTCATTAGCAAAAAATCCTTGTCTTATCTCTTAAAGAAGACATTGTTCTGCAGCGCTGGATTTGCAGCCCCTCCTCCACACCCGTTGAGAGATCCGGCACTTCCACAGGCCAAATTTGAGAAATCAAGGATGGAAAAGGTTTGCACTCTTACTCATGCATTTTCATATCAAACAATAAATCTTTTAATGTGTCTATTGATCTCCAACGTGCATTAGATGTGAATGCTTATATGCATCTATTGATGTTTATATTTGTCCTCAACTTGATGAAGTAATCCTTGAACAAAATTTCAGATTCTTAGGGCCATACTACACAAAAAGATATATCCACAAGCAACCAGTCCAAGGGGTACTACCACTAGAAAGAGATACTTGGACAATCGATGTGTGATTGAGAGTGATATTGAAGATGAAGCATTTGAGAGTATTGTGAAGGATGGGAGCAAATGGGACAAGTCAAATTCTGATTGTAAGTTTCTCAACCACTTCGTGGTGAATCTACACTGTGCTAATATACATGTAACATGTACTCATTAAGCTTAGGAACTCACCATAATCATTTCATCAAAAAAGTTAAGTTGTTAGAAGAGTAAATTTTTTATTTACGCATTCTTGAAACCATTTGGTTTTCTGTAGCCAAAATCTTTTTATATGTTAAATGCGTTCATTCTTTTGCTGCAGTCATTGTACTAGAGATATGATTGGCCTCTTAGCCAGTTCATGAAAGATGAGGTATGACCAACCTTGAAAAACTCTAGATTAGATCAGTCAATATATATCCTCACGTGTCTCACGCTTTTTTTGTTTTTGCAGAATTATTTGTACTTCATTTGGATATGCAAAATTCAGATTCTTCTCAAATTTTTCTTTTTTTTGGAAGAGTTGAAAGGAACAAACTTCCATCTGCTGCTGCTGTTGCTTTTTCATAAGAAGTGCATATTCACTTGATTTTTGCCATGGCTAGATAACGATTTCTGTTTTTGTCATGGTTGGAAAAGATTTATCTGCTGAAGTTTCTGTAAGAGGGGAAAGTATTGAAATCTTAGCAAGACTGAATAAGAAATGCAATTGCTTTTGTGATGTAGCACTACAATTTTTTTTTATTTTGTTTGGTGTTATTCACAAGAGGATGATTCTGCCCTCTTTCTAGTAAGCAGAGATGAAATCCTCCGTAGTTGTAGCTCCTCTTTTTCCATATCACTTGTGGACGAAACAATTTTTTTTGCACGTGTGTACACCAAATAAAATTTATTTGTCCTGACTAAATCATAAACAAAAGTAAAATTTTGTACTCGTATTAATTAACTATATATCGAGTGCGAGTGAGTGGTAAAGCTTATGGACTATGATTTGTGTTTACCGGAAGATGGTCATTTTGGTTAAACATAAAATTTGTAAAAGGAGTTGAATGCAAATGAATCAAAATCGATCAAGTTCATTTCCTTTCGGCAAAACCAACAAAGCGAAGAACAATTACAAGGAATAGAAATATACAAGGGAGGAGAAGATCAACTGTGTTCCCCATTGCTAGAACAATTATGGACTAAGAACAACGAATTGTGTACGTTTGCTGCACATTGGAGTTTGTTGATCTCACCACCAAAATAATTGCTTCAGGACGAACTTTGATTCTCTATGAATTTAATTCGATATTAATGCTTTTCTTTTTATTTGTGTGTGATAGATATGAGGAAGAACAAGAGAACAAGCAAGTTCTTCTTTTTGTTAGGTACTTTCATCTGGCAGATACCGTTGAATTTCTAGTATATTAGAGAAACTAAAAACTAGTTATTGGAAGGAAACTACAACAATATACCCAGTGTATTCCCACATAGTGGGACTATATTGGAAGGAAACTGATTTCTTAAGAAACCGTGTAGTAACTTCTCTTAACAGGTTACTTTAAATCTTATTTTTATCTCTTTCTAATCGGGTCGGGTTTGCCACATGTAGCGACCAATGACTCAGGTCAAATATCTAACATCTCTCACTTCACTCATGATGGGCTAGACCTAAGCTAGCACCATGAAAGTAATACATATAATTGATTAGTCAAATAGTTTGTGTGACCTGCGAGCATTAGAAGTTATACTCACTAATGTTTTTACTAGAGCTCCACGTCGGAATCCAATCACATGCAGAAAGATTCATTATTAATGTTAGAGTTTGTGATCCAAATTCTGTTGATCCAACCCTGAAAAGTTTGTGGTGCGACCCATGTTTGTGATTTTTCATTGGGTTTGTGGTGGTAGCGTAGGGTATGGACCTGTAAGTTTTTGGGCCTAGGATTTATTTGTACGCATGTATTATATAAGTGCAATTATGGGTCATTTTTGAACGTTCAGAAAGTACGTCATTCTCCTTATTGTACTCCTCTCCATTATAGTGAAATTACTCTGCCTTTGCTCATGGTTTTTCCCGTAAGAATTTTTCCGTAAATCTGTGTGTTCATCTTGTTTTTCTTTTGCTTTTGGTATTGCTTATTTCTGTCCGATCAAAACAACTAACATCGATATCTTATTACTTGCAATACCCTAGACATAATTCACTACTTCAGTAGCTTTAATCCTATCTGCCATCCTCTAAAGTGGTGAACTCGAGTTCATATTTAACTTTATATATACAATTGCACTTGACCTTATATGGTAAGTGTAATGGTCGACCTGTACATACAAGTTAAATTATTAATTTTACTGTCTACCCTTTCTACTCGAATCTATCTGTTTCAGACTGCTTTTCCTAGATGACATGCACCGTATTTTTGAATCACTTATAGCTATTAGTGGCCTGCTAAATTAACAACATCGAAATACTTCAAGAAACCACCAAAGTATAAAGGATATTCCAATAAAAAACTAATGTTACTTTTCAGGATCTCACACAATAAAGAACAAGGAAATCATTCTTCCATAAGCCCATTGGTCGCTAAGCACACACGATATGAAACACGTGCTATGATATTCTTACTTTATATTGGTTGGTGTGCCTCAATTTTTAAATTATCCAACACTACAGAGATCTTGATCTAGACACTTCTAGATGTGTAACCTGAATTTCTCACTTCAATGATCTTCAAACTCATCGTCTAAGAGAAATCCACATCTAGCTTAACAAAATAAGTCATAACACGGTGGTAGAAATCATCTCTTCACATTTGTCAATGTAAGAAGCGATTGTCTTTGATTATCCATGTGAGAGAGACAATCTTGCGAATTATTCAACACATTTAATCAATAAAGCATGTTATCACATGCGTATGAGGTATGAACATAAATTAAAGATTCATATATTGATGAAAATATTTGAAATCAAGTCATTTTACAATCCAAATATACTATCATATCCTATGTAAATCTAGAGGAAGAACATGTTTTTTTCTAACAAGTCTGTAGATATTACCTTTGTGAAGAGATCAATTATCATTTCTTGTGAAGGAATATATTGTAAATTTATTTCTCCACCTCTACTATGCCTCTCACAAATTTATACTTAATGTTAATGCATTTGATCTTGCTGTGATACTTAAAATCCGTAATGTATGAAATAGTTGCTTGATTGTCACATTATAAAGTCGTGGGATCCTAAGAATTCTTTGCAATAATCAAATTCTCAAAATATCTCTCTAACTAAATAACTTATACTACAGATGCACAAACCACAAATTCAAATTTCATGTTAGAAAGGAATGCACTAGTTTATTTTTTTTTTTAAAGGAATGCACTAGTTTATTTCTTATTTTTTAACTAAATAAAACCACCATTAAGTAAGAAAGCCTAGACAGAGTTTGATTTTCTATCATACCAGCATCAACCCAATCAACATCTACATAACCTATCATGAATAAATCAAATTCACTATAGCATAGTGAATAATTTCCATTCCCTTTAGGAATCCAAAAAATCTCTTATCTTTTTTCAAAGATCTCTTCCAAGATTGGATTGATACATGCTAACCACACTCATCAATAAAAAAATTGCAACTCATTTGGCCTATAAATGGTTAAAGACTCAAGTCCTCAATGGCCATTTTAGTTAGTTTTAATGTTGTTTTAATTGATTTTCAAGGTAAAAGTCAAGAAGTGGTTGGAAGAGCGAGAAGGATCAAAAAGATGGAAAATTGGAACTCAAAAGTACAAGGAGCATCGCCAAAGAAAATTGGGGCATCACCATAATGCTTGGCATATCGCCAAAACAATGTTCCCATCTCTTAAGGTGACAGTTCAACCAAGTTTTAATTGAAGAAGTTAGGCAACGAGGAATATCAATTTGGTGCATTGTCGAATAGATTAGGGTTGTAGATCTCCATCACTAAAAGTTATAGCTGCAACCCGTAGAGCTTAAGGTTAATGTCGATTCAGTAATTCAAGGATAATTTGGTGCATAACTAAGTAGTTTGGTGACGGTGTGGTCATCTGTTGAATTGGAAGCGGTGAAATTTATATAATATATTAACCCATTTTTGTTGAAGCTATAAAAGCCCTTTTGGCAGCTTGAACGCCCATCTTTTGTCATATTTTGAATCTAAAGCTTGTAATTGGAATCTTAGTAACATGTTACTTATTTCATGGTTCGAATTTGAAATTTCTTCGGAAATATTTGGATTCTATGACAAATTTGAATGAGAATATAAGTATATCTTCTTTTTCTCTTGTTTGGAGTAGTGTATTTTCCAAGCTTGGATTATGCATTATTAAGTGATGGTTATTGTATGGGTAGTGATTTTTTATTATTTTATTTGATTGAATGTTATGATTTTAGCTAAATATCTATGTTTCAATTTAAGAATTGAGGTTGCAAACTCTATTCATGCTTAAATCTCTTGTCTTGCTAGAAAGAGAAGACAAGGATGGAAAGATTAAGTTCATAAAGACTTGAGTATTTCTCATTTATAGGTAGTTCTAGAGATAGGAAAATTAATTTGAGGTCATTGGTTGATTGGTATTGTATATGTATGGGTGTTTGAAAGAAATTCATATGAAATTTGGTGGTAGATTGAAAGATTACCTCCAATACCTAAGACCAAGCTTATTCATAACTATCAATCGAATCTAGGTACATTTTCACTTACTGTGCATATAGTCACCCTAAAGAGGGCGCAATCCTAAGTGATTTTACCTATCAATTACCTTCTCTAGGATTCACATTGACAATTCAAAGTCAAAATTGATAATATGAACACGAAATCATTTTGAATTAATTTTTTATTTATTTTATCACAATATTTTTAGTATTACGTGCAATCAGTTAGTCACTTGTGACACTCGAAGGTGAACCTATCCCCTTCATTACCTGCAGAATCGATCCCGACTCTAAGTTAGGTAAAAAATTTATATTACTAGTTACTACATACATCTTGGGGTATATCTTGAGCATTATCATAGACCTATGACATAATAATTGCTTGGGGTAAGTATATATCATAGCGTACATCAAACTCCCGACAACACTAGAATATGAAACTCGAGACATGTCTTTCATTTCTTTTTCCATATTTGGACGCATTTAAAGGAGTAAAGATTCACCACTTTCTAAAGGATTATCCATGAATTTCCAACTATTTATTTAAAAGTGTTTCAAAATTTTTTTATTTATGTTTCTTAAGATGGACTAAAAAATTCTTAGAACGAACTCTTTGGATCTTAACACCCAATATATAGTCTATTTCACGAATAACTTTCATGTCAAATTACTTAAAAAATAATGGTTTGATAACTTTTACATGCTTTAAATTATTTTTATCTAATAAAATATCATTCATGTAAAGAGAAAGAACTACAGATATTCCATTAGGCTTCTTCATATAGATAAAATGATCTTCAATGATCATGGTGAAATCAAATAAAATTACCTTCTTAAAAATTTTTAGGTACCTAATGTTTCCCAAATTACACCTCCAAGAAAGTATAATGCAGTCGCAGTTAAATAAAGAACCCTACAAAGGTTAGGGTTAAATCCACAGGAAAAGGATAAATTTCTGCCAAGAACTTTCTAAGGTAGTTGGAAAGTGCAGAAAGTAAATGGGGATATTTTGTAATAACAATAGTAACAGTAACAAATTTTGAACATTTTATGTTGAAATCAATATGAGACGAACACTAGGACTTCGTTCTACCCCACGCCCTAACTCCACAGATTTATCGTGTTCATAAAACTATTTTAGTGCATTGCATGCAGAATTTAACAAGTTAGGTATCACCAACCGTCTCTCGACACGCTTTGGCGAATTTCACTCATCTCCTTTAGGTCTCAGACTATCGCATTACTAATCCTTTACCTGGATCTTAGATTATCTATCTTCTCTCGATCTCAAGTTAATTAGATGAAGGTTAGTAGCTTCAAATTACTGTAGAGATCTTATTTTCATAATATCAACTCCTCTCTGAAGTTAGTATCGAGTACAGAAGGGTTCTTAGTGTTTGATGTCACTAAAAAGCAATCAATACAAAGAAAACCACAATACATGCATAAACACAGATCAAAAAAGACTTTGCACTTCCTCTACTTCATTATTCTATCAGGGTTCTCACAACCCTAGTTAAGATGTTTAGCCGCTCATATTTTCAAGAACACCCATAGACTTCATAATAGAAAGCATATGAATAATCTCACAATAAATTAAGAATGAAAACTAGAATCTAAAATTAATCTCAAATCGTAAAAGTCACAAACAAGAATTTCAAGATGAAAAGTGTATCTCAGAATTAATACAATGTTGTAAGTATGTAAAGTGTGTAACACAATAATAAAACATCAATATGATATTTAAAGTAACATCAGAAACCCTAAAAATGCTAACCAAAACAAAATAGAAAAACTAAGTCAGTACCTATCTACAACTCCTTCTACCGGTCATAGGTACTACCTACGGACATTAGGTTGGTTCATAGGTCTCGAATGAACTTCCAAGATTCAAATCACCTACTTATGAGGGTACTTACGGGGGCCCTAGGTACAATTTAAACCCAATAAGTAGGCCTTCATAAGTCTCAAAACCAAAATCAACTTTTAAAAATTTCTTCTGTCACTTACGACCCTAATTACAATGGGAGTAAGTACTACTTATGACCCCACTTACGGGTGGAGTAAGTATCCTTTGGAAATATTTCATCATCTTTTTCTCCCCATCTTCTCTAAACCCTATTTTCCTGCAAAACCAACATAAAAAACACATCACATCTAACAAAAAGGGTCTATGTACTTGCATAATTTCCAATTTTAAGCATCAAAAGTGCCATGAAACTATGACACATCAACACCCTTAACTTAGAAATTTTGCATGTCCTTAGGAAACTAACATATAACAAAGAACACACAATTCTAACTAAGAGAAACGTAAGGTACCTATGAAAATCAACTCAATTTCAGCTCAAAAACTCTTATCCCCTCTTATTTCCAACTTTTAAGAACCACTATGTGGATATATGTAGCACAATAGTATGACATAAAGGAATCAAGAAATGTCATTACATTATCAACAAACAATCAAGTGTATTCAGAATTTACACTACCCAAACAGATAAGTAGTTAACAACACAATCCATGTACCCTCACAAAAAAGAAGTCTCAACTCTCGCAGTAAGAAGTTACCATCATAATTCATGTACTCTCATAGAAAAGAAGTCTCAAATCTTGCAATATCATATCATTACAATGCAAGGGACTATGTAAAGACACTCATGCTCACAAAAGAAGTTCCAACGAATGCGTATACAATAGCATAGGCCTGCCCTTATTTTCTATACCTTAGTTTTTAGAACAGTTAGATTGGGATCAATATAGGACTAGATTGGGATCAATATAGGACTTTGCTCGTCTTGTAATTTAGGCTTGTGGGAAAGTATGGTATATTTGAAATATAGTGACTCACCCTCCTTGATATTACACATACATTTTAGGCTCCACTTCTCAACCATTCTTCTTTTATTTCTCATTTTTCTATTTTATTCATTTTTTTTAGATTGGGTGTGGCTTTTTTTTCTCATTTCTTCTCTTTTATTTACAAGTTTTTTCATTTTTTCTTTTTTTTCTATCAGACCCAACCTTACTCTCTTTTTCGTTTACATTACACACCGTTCTGCATACCCATTTTTAATTACGCATCCCTATGATAGCCATCCTCTACTTCGCGATTTGCCTGAGTTAAGGTACATAGTGTCCAAAGAGGGGCTAGGGACAAAACAGGTTCATTGTAATCAATTGTAAAGGTGAATAGATGAAAACAAGAAAATAGGTCAATCTAGGCTCAAATCTGGGATTAAGGGATACTTATTCATTTTCAAATGGTTATTTATGCTAAGAGTGAACTAAGTAAAAAACAAACTATGATCATGTCCTAAACAAATATCCTACAACCTAGGCGAGACTAACCGAGCAAGTTCTGAATTAAATGCACCAAGAAAATTGGGTAAGTACCTCACAGACATATGGTACAGAGTTATAGCACCAACTTCTATATATCTAGTTCATGCAATGCTAAGCTATGATTATTTTTTCCCTAATTCTAATGCTATGACTAGATTCACACAATGGACATACGGATATTTACATCACATAGTTCACTAAAGAGGGGTACCATTTTTTTATCCCAAAACACTTAAGAACAAATAAAACATGTCAACTACCCTTAGATTTCTTATTTTTCTCCTAATTAAACACCAAAAAAAATAACACATATAACAACACAAACATAACCTAATCATGCTAACTTTATTATGAATAAACTCTAGGGAAAAAAGATATGACAACAAAAACCCCAAAAGGACATCTTGACCCACAAGTAGCCTTACTCCCATCAAATAAGCATGTATTGTCCCCAATGTATTAAAGTCACCATAAAGCAAGAGAGTTAGCAACACACCTATCACACCATAGATGCATAAATCTAATGCCAATAAAAATACATGAATTATCACTAACATAGAAATAACAAAACACCTTGGGTTGCCTCCCAAGAGGCTTCTGATTTAACATCGCGGCACGACGTGGGGACCTTGATTACTCAGACTTCATCAATGTAGCCATAGGGTTGGCCTCCAGGTTCATTAACACTGTTTATTAATGAAACCACCCTTATGTTAGATGGTTGCATCATAGCTCTGCAGACATTGAATATGACTTCCTCATTATTCAACCTGAACTTAAGCTCACCTCTTTCCATATCCACCACTGCTTTTCCCATGGATAAAAATGGTTTTCCTAAAATTACGAGCATCTCAAAATCAACCTCAATATCTAAGACAATAAAATTGGCCAAAAAGATGAAGTTGTCTACCTTGACCTAAACATCAAACAATATGACCACGTGATTCTTAAATGTATAGTGTGCCATCAATAAAAACATCTTCTTAGGTTCGTGGAGTCTCAAACCCAATTATTTGAAAACTACCAATGGCAAAAATTTAATGTTTGAACCCAAGTCACAAAAAGCCCTAGCAAACCTAGATTTCCTAATAGTACAAGAAATAGTGAATGCTCTAAGATCACCTTCCTTTTGCACAAGAGATCGAGATGTAATTGCGTTATAATGATGTAAGCAACCTACATTCTCATGACCAATAGTTTTCTTCTTTGACACCAAATCCTTCATAAACATTGCATAGCCAGGCACCTGCTCAAGAGCTTCAAGAAGTCAGATGTTCACATTCAACTCCTTCAACATAGCAATAGACTTCTTATACTTCCTTTCTTTATTTTTTCTGTTTTAACCTTTGAGGAAAATGTGGAGTAGGTTGTGGAATAGGCTTAAAGACTGGTTCGACATTAGTATCCTTTTTCTTATCATTTTTAGATTATTTTCTACACCCATCAATTTCTGCTACGTCTCACCATTAGTCACCAACTTCTTAGCTATATCTTTGGGTGTGTTATCAAGATCAATGGTATCATTCCTTACCTTATCAACTACCAGCATAAAAGGATCAATAGTATCTTTACCACTTCGAGTGGTGATGGCTAAATAGGGACTATCGTTCTTCAAATTTTGAATGATATTACTCGAAAGAGTGCCCAATTGAAGTTGATTCAAAGTAGCTAACATTCAACTAAAATACTTCTCTAGATGCTTAATCACAGTAGTATGCAATTCTATCTTCTGGCTCTGTCCTGAAATATTTGCCTTAATCTCTTTATGGCAACACTCTTTGTTCTCTAAACCCTTAAACATCTTTGCAAGTGATATTTCCATCCTTGAATCAGCACCATGGTTCCCTGGCAGAATATACACACCACTCTTCTCCTTATAATCATCATTTCTCCTCTAGCCACCGTCTCTCTCTACTTCTATCCCTATATCTATTCCCATAATAGTTCTGACCCTGATTCCCTTTTCTCAAGTTCAAAATATCCTGATTGGACCCTTGACCCTTGTCTCAAAAACCTACCATCTCTTTTTCCAAGTACTTAGCCTCCTCATCAAAGTTAGACTCATTATGTATAAAAACCTTATCTCGTGCACCCACTTCATTTAACTTTTCAGCATTCATAATTATAAACTACTTGATAAGTAACCCATTCTCCATCCTCAGTTGTGCTACCTCTTAAGCCACTGTATTATCTAGGACTCTTTGCATACTGAAAGCACCAATAACATAAGTATCGACTCCTCTTACTACCTCCCTTATGCATCCCTCAATTTATTTTAGAGACCCTATCTAAGATATTTATAGCCCCCAATGAAGGCTCATGAAACCTCCATCAGTAATAGTATCAGCAACAACTTTGGTGTTCGTATTTAATGATGTATAAAATATCTCAAATAAAATCGTCCCTGAAATTTTATGATTAGACACAATTATCAACTTTTTCTTGAACCTCAACCATGTCTTGTACTGTGCTTCTGAATGAAATTGCCTAAAATTATAAATCTCTTTCTTCAACTGCAATATTTTAGAATGCGACAAGAATCTGTCCAAGAATTGTGTCAGCAACTCATTCCAAGAAGTAATAGACCTACGAGGTAGTTCCCCTAATCATAGCATAGCCTCACTTCTAAGAGAAAATAGAAAGAACCTAAGTCTCAAAGCTTCTTGACTCAGCCCAGGTAGACTATACGAAGTGTAAATCCCAACAAAATTCATAATGTGCATGTTTGCATCATTTATTGGCCATCCAACAAATGCACCCTTTAGATTAAGCAACTGAATCATAACACTCTTAATGTCAAACTTTAATCCTAGGTGAAAATCAAGAGGAATTATAGATCCTATCTTAATAGGATCAATATACCCCAAATCTTTCTCCAGATCATCAAACAATGGAAAATACTTTATTTCTTCTAGCTCTATCTTTGTCGAGTTCTGCTCGACGCTCTTCTTCCTATCTCGCTCTTTCCTCTTAAGCTGCATGACGGGAATTTTCCAACCTCAAATTCTTTTCAGCTAATAACTCCGCAGTGGTTTTCATGGTTGTTTCTTGAACACCATGTGGAGCTGGCAGATTTAAGAGATTTGGGTCTTCTTGAACCCTATGCTTATGCTCTTCCATTTTACAATTCTATCAAAAGGTCCCTCCAGCTCAATATTAATTGGGATCAAGGGATTTCCTTGACTCTAACTACTAGTCATACATGGGTGTACGCTCCAAGAACAACCAAATAAAAACCAACTACCTTAATCAATCAATCCATAACCGTAATCCTCGGAAATGGCACCAAAATTTGATGTCACCCAAATTAGACCTCCAAGTTACCCCTGAATTCCTAACTCCACAGATTTATATTTCTCATCAAACTATCTCAGTGCCTTGATTGTAGAATATAAGAACTTAGGTATCACCAACCATCTCTCGACACCCTTTGGCAAATTTCACTCATCTTCTCTCGGTCTTAGAGTGTCGCATTACTAGCCCCTTATCCTGAATCCCAGAATAACTATCTCCACTCGGTCTTAAGTTAATTAGATGAAGGTTGGTAGCTTCACATTACTATTGTGATCTTCTTTTCCTGATATCAACCTCTGTCTTGAGTTAGTATCGAATACAGGCGGGTTCTTAGCATCTGCAGACGCTAAAAAAACAATTAATACAAAGAAAACAATAGTACATGCATAAACACCAATAAGAAAGACTTTGCACTTCCTTTACTTTGTTATTTTATTAGGGTTCCCACTACCCTAGTTAAGAGGTTTAGCTACTCATGTTTGCAAGAATATCCATAGAATTCATAATATAAAGCATATCAATAATCTCACAATAAATTAAGAATGAAAACTAGAATCTCTAATTTATCTCAAACCGTAAAATTCAAGAACAAGAATTCCAAGATCCAAAGAATATCTCAGAATCAATATAATGTTGTACATATGTAAAGTACGTGAAAGTTCATAAAAAAATAAAAACATTAATGGGGTATTTATTGTTACATTAGAAAGAATAAAAATCCTAACCAAAATAAAATAGAAAAACTAGGTCGGCTCCTACCTACGACCCCATTTATGGGTTTTAGGTACTACCTACGGACCCTAGGTGGGTTCGTAGGTCTCAGAGGAACTTCCAGGATTCATATTACCTATTTTAGAGGGCACTTGCAGGGCCGTAGGTACCACTTACGCCTCGTAAGCAGGCCTTCTTAAGTCTCAAAACCAAAATCTACTTTCAAAAATTTCTTTTGTTACTTACAACCCCACTTACGATGTGAGTAAGTACTAGTTACGACCCCACTTACGGGGGAGAAATTAGCCTTCTACGATATTTATCAACTTTTTTATCCACTTCTATAACAAATCCTATTTTTCCTGCAAAACCAACATAAAAAGACTTCACATCTAACAAAAAGAATCTAATTACTTGCATAATTTTTTATTTTTAGCATCGAAAGTTCCATGAAACCATGGAACATCAACACCCTCAACTTAAACAATTTGCATGTCCTCAGACAACTATCCCATAACATAAAACACACGATACTTACTAAGAGAAACCTAAGGCATCTACGGTAGTCAACTCAATTTCAGCTCAAAAACTCTTATCCCCTCCTATTTCCAACTTTTCAAAATAATGTATGGATATATGTAGCACAATAGTATGACACAAAGAGATCAAACAATGTCATTATATTATCAACAAATAACCAAGTGTATATGACATTTATACTACCGGAACAAATATGTAGTTAACAACACAATCCATGTACACTCACCAAAAAAAAAGTCCTAGCTCTCATAGTATCGTATCATGCTAATGCAAGGGATTATGCCAGAAAAGTCACTCTCACAATAAAAGTTACAATCAATTTTCATAGAATACCATAGGCTTGCCCTTATTTTTTCTACTTTAGTTTTTCAAACAGTGGTGTAGGATCATTATTGGACTTTGTTCAGATTGTAATGTAGGGTTGGAGGTATGTATGGTACATTTGGGATATAGTTACTCACCCTTCTTGACACTACACATATAATTTATGCTCCACTACTCAACCATTCATCTTTTATTTCTCATTTTTTTCTTTTATTGATTTTTTTGAATTAGGTGTGGTTTTCTTTTTGCATTTTATTTATTTATTTATTTCAAGTTTTTTTCATTTTTTCCTCTATTTTCTACCATACCTAACTTTAATCTCATTTTATTTTACATCACACACCCTTCTTCATACCCAATTGAACTACACACCCCTATGATAACCACCCTCAACTTAGGTAATTTGTCTGAGTTGAGGTGAACTTTGTCCAAGGAGGGACTGGGGCCAAAAAAGGTTCATGTAATCATTTGAGAAGGTGAACAAATGAAAACAAGAAAATAGGTCATTATAATCTCAAATTAGGGATCAACGATATTTATTTATTTCCGTACGGTTATTGATATCGCCCAAAGCTACACCTCCAATTAAAGACAAAGCAGTCGATACAAAATATAGTAACCCAAGTCAGGTTGGGGTCGAACCTACTATGAATACGTGAACTATCTCTCAAATTTGTAATTCGACGGGAAGTAAAGGAAAGTAAAATGGGGAAATTATAGTTGTAAATTGTGAAAAGTAACAAGATGTGGAATGCTTCGGTTGTAATCAACCTGAAAGAAATACAAGGACTATGTTCTCTTTAGCTTCTCAACTCCATAGGTTTATCATGCTCTGTTGACCCAACCCAATATCGTACATGTAGAATCTGATAAGATATGTATCACCAATTGTCTTATGGTCTCACTAGTGAATTTCACTCTTTGTCGTTTGACTCTCAAGGTGGGACTTTACTAACCCTTATTCTACATCACAAATTAACTATTACCTTTTAAGACTCTATTAAATTAGATAAATATAACTATCTTAATTACATGAAGATGATTAGCTTATATCGATAATTAACTCTAAATTACTATTGTCATCTTCTTTTCCTACTCTCTACCTCTCTTGAGAAGCAAGTAGTGAATATAGGCGGGATCCTAACGTTTGCAATCGCTGAGAAATCTATTAAGCCGAAGATGATCAAAATACATACAAGAATATCAATTTAAGACAAAGTTGCATTTCCTCCACTTCGTTAATCCATCACGGTTCCCACAACCCTAGCTAAGTGATTTAACCACTTATTATTGTGAAATAATCAGTGGAAGTCATAATTGAAAGCATTAAATCAATCTCAAAATAATTTATGATGAAAACCCAAAGTCTCAGAGTAATAATTCAACCAAAAACAAGAACAAATCAATCCCAAGATCAAAATTGAACCGTGGAATAAAATATATGTTTGAAAGTAATAAGAGTGCCTAAACTAACCGAAAAATGTCAAAAGGGTATTTATAAAATACAAGGAAACCCTAGGAAACCAATCCTAAATAAAAGGGGAAAATCAAAGTCGGTGGCCACCCATGGGACCACCTCAGGGGTGTAGGTTAAACCTGGGGGGTAGGTGGCACCTACCGAGCATAGATGGTGCCACTATAGGTGCCAGTGTCCAAAAATCCTCTCAACTCTCTGAATTTCATGGTTTCTGACACCTATGGGGCATAGGTAATACTACGTCCCATAGGTAGTCCTTCGTAGGTGACATACCAAAATATTTAACTTTTGAATCTTTGAACTTCAATATTCTAGCACATATTTTGACACCTACTCTATGTAGGTAGTACCTACGGGATGTAGGTATCCACATAGGTGCCCTAAAATCTTCAATTTTCACATTTTTTCTCCTTTTCAAATCCAAAACCTGGTTTCCTGCAATACACAACACAAAACACATCATATCTAACAAAAAGACCTACGTAACTTGCATATTTTCATTATTTTAAGCATCGAAAGTGTTATGAAACCATAGCACATCAACACCCTAAACTTAGGATATTTGCATGTCCTCAGGAAACACAACATACAAATAAAACATCAACACTTAACTAAGAGAAACCTAAGCTATCTTCGACAGTCAATCATAAAACCTTTTAGCTCAAAACATTAACCCCCTCATATTTTAACACTTCAAAACCAATTGTGTGTATCAATGAAGCACACTAATGTTACGTAAGGGAATAAAATTTTGGCATTACATTAGCAACAAACAACCATGCATATGTACAAGTTACACTACCCAAACAAGTAAGCACCTAGCAACACACCCCATGCTCTCTCATATCAAAGAAGTCACAATCACTTATATGAAATCATACATGGCAATGCTGGATCCATCAAGAGATACTCATACACAGAATGATGTTCTAATCAATGTACGTCAAACAACATAGGCTTACAAACAGTGAGGTTAGGATCATTGTAGGACTTTACTCTGCTTGTAATTTAGGCTTGGGGGATGGTATGGTATATTTGGACTTTTAGTGACTAATCCTCCTTGGTACTACACTTACATTGGGGGTCCACTACTCAACCAAATTCTTTTATTCCTCCCTTATTTCTCTGTTGTTGTTCTTTTATTGCACATTCAAGTTGGGTGTGGTATCTTTTATTCTTTTTTTCAAATTTTTCTTTTTCTACCATACCCATTCCTACTTTCTTTTCTCTTATTTACCTTTCCTCATACCCACTTCACATTATTCACCCCTATGATAGCTACCCTTTACTTAGGAAATTTTTTGAAGTTGAGGTGTACAATGTCTAAGGAGGACCAGAGCCAAAACAGGTTCATTGTAACAAAGATAGCAAGCTGAAAGGTGAAATAAGAAAAATAGGCTATATGGCTCAAAATATGGATCAAGGTATAATCATTCACATTTGGAAGATCATTTAGCCTAAAAGTGGAATTATTTCAAGAACGACCTATGATCCTTTCCTAACCGACTATCCTATAACCTAGGCGATACTAACCGGGCAAGTTCTGGGTTCAACACATAAAGGAACCATATAGTATCTGTAACGACCCAAAATCATCTCCCGGGATGTCACATGGTGCCTAAGTCTACGAGTAGCCCCAAGATAACCCTTAGAGCCAGTTTCCACCAATTACACTTAATTCAAGATAAGAATGGACTCAACACTAGTATAGTCATATCATATAAAAGGAAATATGGAAAAGATACTCGGTCCATAAGACCACAATATAGAGAAATCTCAACAAAACCACAATATCAAACCCTCAACACATCACAAGTCTGACACTAGTCTGACAAGCCTCTACAAATCAAAATCTAGAGAGTCGTTGGGACAGGTCCCCAACTGACTCGAAATGAACTGAAGATAAAACAAAGTCTCTCAAGTATGGTAAATATCTGAAGATCAGTCCTCGAACCATGAGGACTCACCACTGTAGAAATCGTACGTAAGGTACTCGAAGAATCACGGGCGAGGCTGGGACTGAGCACCTGAACCTACATTATGACACAATGTAGCACATAGACATATATGTGGATCAGTACTTGGAATGTACTGAGTATACGGGGGTGAATGCATATGAATAAAATAGTAACAATCTTCTTTAATCAAATCTTGTATGCATTATGAGAAGACTCACATGGCTTGAGCAAGTATAATATGTAAAGCTCATAAATCATAAAGAATGAGGCATGTAACACAAATGTCATGAGTCATCATTGTTTAACGTCAAAACCGGAAAACTTCTCTTATTCTAAATACCCAAAGGCTAAGGGGCCTTAAACAATACTTTCAACTCATACATATGTCTCATGGAGAGTAAAACTTCTTCAATGCACAACACTTCATAATTATTTAGAACTCATATACTTTGAATTCGGAACCATATATCTTGAAAACATACTTGAAGGCATTCCATTCACTTAAGGAAAATATCTCATTTCAAGCTTTAGGAAAATCACTCTATTTCAAATAGAAAGTATTCTAGTTTACGGAGGCAATTTATCTCAAAGCTTTATAAAAAGTACTATAACAAGGGAATAAGCTTTCATTTAGGAAATAACTCACATCAAGAAAATACTTTAGTTGGGGAAATATCTTTGCAATTCAACCATTTAGGAAAATAGCTTATAGGGAAGGAAAATAAGTATTTGATCTTTAAGTCTAAATATCAAAGGAGGTTCTCGTAACCGACATAAACCATGCGAGCTACATGGAGTCCAATGTTTTGTCCTCCTAAGGAAGAGACCCCACGTTGGGGAGGAGCGTCATACTCTTGCCAGAGAGTATAACCTAGTTCTAGTGATCACTAAACGAAACTCAGCCTCGGGCCCAATCATAATCATCATAAACTCAGCCTCAGGCCCAACCTACGGTGGCACGTAGTTTTAGGGTAAGAAACCGTAGTAACTTACCCACTCGGTGCTAAATACTACTCCCTTTAGATTATCTGTACTCATCTCATAAAAATCCACTTTTAGAATAATCACATGGTTCACCACGAACCCAATAATCAAATCGATAATCTCATATAGTGAAGTGGATTTCAAAGTTTAAGGACCATTAGGTCAATTAATTCCTCAATCATCTAAAAATACTCAAAACATGGGTGCTTATAGCACAAGAGTTCATAATTTCACAAGTCTCAAATAGGGATTACTAAACCATTATTCAATCTCAAGCTAAAGCTTATCAAAATCATAATATATAACATATAGATTCATAAATCATGTGGAAATCTGGGAATTTCTGCAAATTACCTCAAAGTCTCAATATAGCCATATGCTTCAATACCTCAACAATGCAAATATTAGCTTATCAAGGAGTAAAATCATGGGGTTTATACCCAGCTGTAAATACTCAAGAAAACATGTAGAATCATGCCATTTGACTCTTAATTCATTGGAAATATCAATATAATGCATTCAATAATAATGGGTGAAAAACTCAATTCCAATTCATGTAAAAACCTCATATATTTCAAGAATTTCATGATGTAAATAGACTTTTGGGCTCAAGGGTGAAAGGGTTACCCTTGTTCAAAAACCCCACATACCTTGAATTAGAATCTTTTGATGAACTCTCACTTTTGGAACTCTATTCGTGCTCTAGAATGAGGGTTCTTGAGGTCCTTGACTTGGAAACCTTGAATCTTGACTCAATTTAGAAAATCCATGGTGGATTCTTGAGATTCTTGGAAGAGGTTTTGAGTATTTAGGGTTCTTGTTGAGAGAAAATTTGATAAAACCCCTATAGGATGCTTGCAAATGCTTTGATTTAATGTTTCCACGATTTTATAGGCTTGGAAAAAGTTCAAAACGCCCTTTTAAACATCTTTGTGAAACTGCAAAAATTAAAATGGAACCCGATTTTGCTGGCCTCCGCGATGCGCCACTAATCGCGCTGGCTCACTGGAATTTGACAATTGGGAAAATGGCATCCTCCGCGACGCAGAGCCATTGCAATTTCTAACTGTATGGGACCTGGGAATCCTCCGCGATGCACCAAAATCGCAGAGTCCCACTAGAAATTGACAATTGCTAAATGAACCCTCTCCGCAACGCGCTAGATTCTCAAACGATGCAGTTTTACGATGAAGGCTTAAATTGGCCATAACTTCTTACCCGGGTGTCCGATTTTGGCAAATCTTATATCGATGGAAAGCTTATCAGATTTCCCACGTGAAAAAAGTAGAAATTAGAGAAATTCTATATAGTTAACATGTTACTCACTTAGGAAGCAACTTCTCAATCTTTTAGGGCCGGAATCACGCCTCACTCAACATGCCTTACGACTCAAACTACGAGGGAACTTTACGGGGCCTTACAGTATCTCCCACACATATATCACAGGGTTTCACCAGAAGCTATAACCTATCCAGTTCATGCAATTGTTAGCTATGATTATTATGTCCTAATTCTAATGTCATAATGATATTTAGAATGGTCATACATTTATACACATCACACAGTTCAAAACAATTTTTTGAAGGGGTATCATTTTTCTCCACAATAAAAAACAAAGTACATCAACTACCTTAGATAGTTAAAAATCTCCTAATTACATATAAACACAACACAATACAAAAAAAATCATAATATGACACAAAATTACCTTAGACATGACAGGTCTACGACAATACCACAACCAACAGGAAAAAAAAGCACAGGAACAAAAACTCGCAGTGGCTATGGTATACCCCACCCCAACTAAAAGATTACGCACTGTCCCCAGTGAATAAAAATAATATAAAGAAAGGGAATAAGGACATACCTAGGATACACTGAGCGCCCGTGTCATGCTCGCTCTCCTCAGGGGGTATCTCGACTGGTGAAGGCAGTGGTGGTGGAGGTACACTACTAGAGCATGCACCCACGACTATCTCAGCATGCCTTTTCCTATCAACACCTTCAAACTATTAGTGGCCCTCGTCAGGTCCAGATCATATGGCATGTCAAGATCCTACAGGTCCTCATCTCTAATTCTCTTGGTCCCAAATCCAGGGATCGGCTCCTCCTCAGCAAAAAAAACAAATGCCTAGGTCGGTATGGTGGCATCTGCTAGGCAAATGAGAGGATTTCAGGAGGAATAAATGAAATACGACTCTCTGTAAGAGAGCGTACCTTGGTCCATAATGTATCTACCCCCTCTCCAATCCCAACAAAATTAGGTGCCTCAATAATAGTAAACCATGCCTACACACTTCTCTTAAAATCATCAATGAAACCATGCAACTTGACCTTAATATATAATATCTCATCCCTCACAACAGCCTATATTCGAGTCTTTGCACTATCCAAAGTCGTCCAAACCCAAGGCCTAATCTACTTATATAATGTGGTAATCTCAGACTCTGCCATAGTTAATCGAGCAGTTGTCTCATCATTCCTCTCTACCAGGTGCTGTAAGAAGTATCAAGGTACCACAACAATGCCTGGAACTGTATAAGTGTCATTGGGGTGAGGGGGGCTAGAACATACCCCAACTAGCTCAGAAGTAGAGGTTAGGGATAAACTAGATGTGGTTGGGGTCCCCTCTCTCTGAGTGTTTATCTAGAGTGCCTCTCTCTTCTCACCCATCTCAAAATCCATACTTTTATCTTCATCAACACCCTGTCTATCACTAGTCTTTGTAGGAACTGATGGGCCCTAAGACTAGGCCAGAATCACTGTCGGAGGCCTATGGGTCTTTTGAACAAAGATCGAGTTTGCAAAATCCTTGATTAAACTCTTCTGGGACATACCTGTTGCCTCAACTCTCTGATCAACATCAGAAACCTCAGGTACACCAGCCTCATCGCACAACAATAGGACAAGGCAAGGAAAGGGTAATGTAGTTAATTCACCAAAATTTTTCTCATTCAGTTCATACTTGATAATGGTTGCAAAGTCTGTATCATATCCAGTCATGAGACTCACGATCAATGCAGAACCATCCCATTTAAGCAAGTTGTCAATGGCAGTCGGACATAATCAATAACGAACCACCATCGATCAAAATTTAGTGGCAAAATTCAGTGGCACCTTCTTAATGTTCCCCTTTTCCTCAATCCAGAGGGCCCCCTCACCAAGGTTTAAAATGTAATTTTTGATCCATCTCACCAACTCTACCCTTTATCTCCTATGTTTAACATCCCGCATAGCACATCTATCTCGCACAATTGTTAATTAAAAATTGCACTCTGTAGTAGATATTAGAGTTGTATTATCAGGTCCAAAGACAGCTCGATGAATGGCCGCCGTAAAATATAAACCATTACACCTCTTATCAGTGTCTTCTCTAACTGGGGCTGCTCTTCATGCCTACTTTCTCTAGGGGTAGTCAAAGATATTGTAGCATTGTAGGAGGCATAAAACTCCCATACCAATGTCTGGCTATATTGACCATGGGTCTAGTCATCCACCCCAGCTGTTAACAATCAACATAGCTTGTAAAAGTGGTGCTCTAGTTAAATTAGAGCCTTCTCCAGTCACAAAGTTGTCCATCATATAAATCATTTGTAACCCCTCAATACACCTCCTCAAGTTCACCTCAATAATAGGCTCAACTGAGATATGAATAGGGTTAAATATCTGGTCAGTATGGTCAGGTGGCCCTATGTCTTGTACTGGAACCTGATGAGCTCTCTGGGTTGTACCCTCCTGTTATGACCTAATTCCTCAGGTCATGATGGCACCTACTATAACCCACCAATAGGTAAGAAAAACCCATAGTTCAAAACGGCTAGTAACGGACTACAACAAAAGACAAAGGAAAAAATGCAGAATATCTAAAATACAAGATCAATTACACAATACAATCCCAAGACCTGGTGGTATCAGTAAAAAAACTACTAATTTAACAAGAGTACAAAGTGAAAAACTAAGGGAATTATACTGATACAACTTATCTACGAATACAATATAGAGACTAGTCTAATACCTAAGAGGGAGAAAGTAATACTCCAAATGTCATGATCTCACTCTGTATCTCCAAACCACGATTGCTCTGCAAGACGTACACATTAACGATGATAACACATACTATTATCTGCAGGATCCAGAAGTGTAGTATGATATACCAAACATATGGCACTCAGTAGGCAACTTCCAAAAGAGCTCCAAACATAATGCAAATATATATAACATATAAACAGAATAGATACTACACTCAAATATCCAGCAACCACATAAGAAAGCCAATGAGGAAATAAGGATAACTAACCTATTCATGTCCAAGAGACTAACATCATACGGTTGAGGAAGAAATAAGGATGCACTATTTTATTCCATCCATTCTTAGGAGTCTCAATACATTATGGTATATCACTGACCAATATACGAATGAAGGGCAAAATAAGTATACGTAACAGTATACAACACCAAGGAATGAATATATAGTTTAAGTAATTAAAGGAAATAAGGGATATATGGTAATATCATAGCTATATAGAGCAATATATATGTATATATATATAGGCAAGATCAACTCAAGGTATAACCTAAGTCCTTAGGCAATCATTCTAGGATCTCTTAATTATAGAAAGATTTTGTACTAAGAAACTCAAGGTTTCTAGTCCATCCATCTAATCATGAGATAATCATGTATAATAATAAAATCATAAGATAGAAGAGGCCAGAAACATACCTCGTCTCAATATCGAATCAATAATCAAGTTGTCACAAACTAGCCATAATAAAGATCATAACAATGATAATATCAATATTTATAATGGCTAGTCTGGACAACCAAGACCTAGCTGATCCTATTACGTGCCTCTACCGCCCCAGGCTCAGAAGGTTTAATCAACATATAACACACCCTAAGAAATAATTATCGCCTATACCTATGCAATCACGCTATAAAGGCTGATTGATATAGGCGCATAGTGGTGATAGGAAATGCGCATACAAGGACGAATGCAACCGAATTTACTATACCATAACCAGTGAGATAATTAATATCATGATATCATCATTGTTATAATTATCATCATAACTATTATAATCATAGTCATACACCGACCTTGTCGGGTATATATATATATATTTTTCATACATAGGGCTAGCCGGACTCGAACCAATAGATGTACGCATAGGCATATCAATGTAATTATCCTCTGGCCTTGCCTGGTATCCATGCATCATCACAACCGTCCTCCCACCTTGTTAGGTATTAATGATAATATCTTCCAGCCTTTTCGAGTATTATCACATCATCGTAATATCCTAATCAATGTCAGTAATAGAGAGCAAGCCCCAAGACCCACAAGGGATAATGTAAAGAGCGAGCCTCATGAGGGCTAAAGTAAATAAACATAAAAAGAGAAACAAGGAAGAATATATAGACAAACATTTATTATTATGAAGAAATCTATTTTAAATACTTTAAATCATATCACCAGTATTCAGACACATTGATTGTTGTCACTAATTAAGTTATTCATTAAGACATACATTTATTATTATGAAGAAATCTATTTTAATGTAGAAAGTGGGCTTTAACCCTTAATTAGCTACAGTAATAATAAGATTATAATCTAATTAGAATCATATCAATCTTTGATGCAACAATCATGAATATACCAGATCTATGCATGACATCACCAACATTCATACGATGGAACCATAAGCATTAAAATATCAATAAACTACAATCATATACTTTACATGGATAAACACTTCCCGGATGGTCAACTCATATTATAACACGACCTTGGGCCCAATAATGTGTCTGAAATAATCACAACATCATATAATAGACTTAGGACCACATATGTATCCAGAACTCATATAAATAAACATATTAGTAAGTCATCTTAAAATCATAAGCCATATCAGAACTATAAGGAAAAACACATCTTATAATCTATAAATATATTTGTGATCATCTCACACTGGGAGACACAATATACAAAATGTGTCTCACACCTAGGAGGCATTATATAACTATAAGCATCTCTCATCTAGGAGGAATCTCAAATATATAAGTCATATTTCATGACCAGGAGGAATATCAACTTTATAATCCAAATGTTATATCTATGAGGAGAACATCATCTCTATAGGCCTAATATAACTTTCAAGAGGAATATCATCTCTATAAGCCTAATATCAAGAGGAATAATATCTGTAAAGGCCCAACATAACTTCTAAGAGGAATAACACCTTTAAGGTCCCAATATCCCTTCAAAGAGGAATAATGTCTCTAAAGGCCCAATATCATATCTAAGAGGAAATAACATCTCTAAAGGCCCAATATTATATCTATAAGAAATATCATGGCCATAAGTCATTAGTCATTATCCAGGGAAAAATACATCATGACTCACCAAGTTGCAAAGTAACCTTATATTAACAGCTTACTAGTCTCAACTATGCATAACATCCACCAATAAGTCCATATGAGCTAACAAAAGTCTTTATTAAAGGTGGTCCAGAAGAACCCACTTCTAATCGTCAATTTCCATATTTAAGCAATTTATACCCCAAACAAGGCTAAGGTATCTAGTTCAACTTCTAGATGTCAACCAATCCTAAGGAGGGAATTTCTCCTAGAAATATGGGAAATTAAGTCAACTCCACGTAAATCACAATTTCAAGATAACCACAATAGCCCAAATAAGGTTAAATATACTAACCATTCTTCCAATCCTAAAACCATATCCCAAACCTAGAATCATATCAAATTTATTCTATGGATTAGCTCAAGCTAAGGAGAAAACAATAGGATTCTAAAAGAGTACTAAGCATTTCACATTACGGGTTAAGACCCTCATCTAATCGTTGAACTTCAATAGTAAAGGTTAAGTCATCCTACCCATAATCAGTCTTAACATTCACATCCACATACTATATATAGAACACATCATCTTACAAAGAAGAGTAGATAGAATCCTACCTCAAAGTTGGACCGTAAATCTTTAAATCATTCACCAAACACTCGTCTTCACTTCACAATCCCAAAATGCTATCATACTATCAAAATTGTAATCTACTCATCAATATGAGAATATTGATACCTATATGACATCATTGTGTGTCGAGTCCAAAACGACATCAAAAACCTCAAGTGGGTCCCACTTATGGAAATAATATTTCTGAGGTCAACCCAACATTCATACATGATCAAGGAATCATAACCCACAAAAAATGAGTGAAAACCAAGCTAATTTATGGCTAAAATAAACCCCACAAGCTATTTGGGGGTTTGGGTAAAGAACCAAGAATTTCACTAAGAAAGATATGAAATTTTACCTTAAATCCAAATATATTTGCGATAATAGATGTTAATCAAGCTCCCAATTCACCCACAAGTCTCAATTTTGAGTTATCCTGCTCATTAGGGATTTTTCTTTCAGCAGAGTGTGTGGAAATGGGCAATTTCGCGACCTAGGGGCCCTATTTATAGCCCAATCAGGTATCTAGGTGTTGCTATCGCACACTTAGGGGTTGCAATCGCACATAGGCTATAGGAGAAGGTATTGTGGCCGTAATACCTATTTGTACAATCTCACCATCATCTCCGACACTAGATATTTGCTGAAACTTAGAAATTTTCCTAGTCTCTGCTAAGGCCTCGGGATTCATTTGGAATCTGATTTACGTAAATGAACTATGTAACTATACTAAATTTGATGTTGCATACGCGATGGCGAAATCGAATTTTCCATTTGAGGTTGTTTCAACCAAATGTGGGTCCCACACTCAAACTTCTAATTTTTCAACTTTTCGGCCAATAGGTCGAAATGAGCTCGAGTGCATTAGGACCCAAACCAAAGTGCTACCTAGCCTAAAATTAATAATTTCAGAGCTGCTGGCATAGTCAGAATTTGTATTCGAGATTGTTTCACTGAAGTTTTTGCCCGGTGACCATTTAGAACCAGCGAAGACTTCTAAACAGGGATTTGGCTATAAAAACCAAACAAACTGCCTGGTAACCAAACTGTTAGTCCCAGCAAGTCATAAATGACTTTTGGCAGCAATACAAAAGCTCTAACAGAGAAAATAAGAAAAAATATGAAAAATGACTTAGAGGGTCATTAAAATATATAATACTAAAAGGACTTTTGTCCCAAAAAGTCAACAAATAGAAAAACCTCAAAATATAAAAAAGACAAGGCACTGGTCCCGCATACTCCAAGCATGAATTCCCATATAACCTCAACGAAGAGAGAACACTTTTGAGGGACTTTTCCACAGGTATCCCTTTTCTAACTAGCTTTCTTGCTCTACTTCCCAACAACCAAAACTCAACTTCAATCACCAACTGGCCTTCAATTGAATGGAAAAAGGATTATGAATGCAAATATGAACCACAATACACTAATACCATCTCGATACCCGCATAAGTCAACAAAGGCTCATCCAAGCCAAACCAACCTGAGGCATGAGTCTTATAATCGACTCCAAATCCAAATATAACCTTCTTTTACCAATCCATACTTTCTATTCACTCTAAACCAAGAGGAAAAATTCTCGAATCTTTTCCGTGCAATCTCATTACAGAAAATTCAAGGAAATGAAACTAACCTGCTAAAAGTCCATACAATAACCATGAGAATAAGCTTATAAGGCGCTATCTGGGCACACAAATAGAGATAATCAAGGAATACAATCTATGTCAATGCTACAACTAGTCCGAATGGTAATCAAAACTGGAATCCAGGAGATCAAGGTAGAACTACTTATCGCTGAATGGTCCACTCCAGATGTCCTATCAACTGAGAATAAAACCATACTTAATCCAACTCAGGTATACTACTCCCACTGAGTATATCATCCATAATTTTCAATGAAGATTGATGACTGTTATGCCCTATTTTTACCTGAGGTTAAATCGAGCACGATGTTATGGACTCTAAAAGAATGAGCACAGAGTCGCCACCTCATTTTTAAAGAAAATAAGGAAACCGATTGAAGTATTAACATGGGATTAATGTTTTTAGTCTGCGAAAAAACAATTGAGATTCTAGGTAAGGGTTCAAGTTATTCCGAAGGGAAGGGGTTAGGCATCCTTCAGAATTCACAAGTGTGGTACTCGGCTAGACTAAATTTTTCAAAGAGGGAGGAGGTATAAAAAATAATGTAGAAGTGTATGTATTAAATATAAAATAATATAAATATTTAAAATTATGAAAAGATGTATGTATATTAAATATATAAATAAAACATGATATTATAAGAAATGTAAAAGATATGTATAAAAATACATATGAAAAGAAAAGTATTTTATGTTGTGTGAAAGAAAGTATATCTTGATATGTCATGAAGAGAAAGAGAAAAATAATGTTCTTTGTTTGATTAAAGTTTATGAAAAAGTAAAGATTTACTTTAACAAAAAGATCACAATGTTTAAGATGTCAAAGTATGTAAACTAATTTGATTAATTTAATTTATTAGTGTAAACATTAACGACCTAAGTTTGCATAAACGCGAGGTGAAGTTGTATAAAGAAAATTCCGCCCAACACCCCAAAAATAAAGTTTTCACTATAATAACATTTCTACAAATATAAAAATACAATACAAAATTAAAAGGGCCTCTTTGAATGCAACTCTCGACGAGTAATCCAAATAACCTGTATAAACACTTGTAAATATGTTAGTAACAAATAAATAATAATCAAAATAAATTGAACAAGTATGTGTGCATATAAATATTTAAAAAGATATTTTTTTGTTAAAAAGTGGGCTTAGATAAAGTCATGACTGCAAAATGGTTGCTCAATTAATTAGCCATCCTAAATCTTTTTGCTACGAAGTGGTTTCTCAATTAATTGTCCGTCCTAAATCGTCTTGTCAAAATCTGAATTGTAAAATCTTGTATTGTTATAAAGTTTCATCATTGCCCAAAATATTTATTTTATTACGTATTTGTACACATAAAGTCCGTCTTTTGTTTACGGAGGCCTCAAATTAATAATAATTTTTCACGTCCATTGTATTGATACTTGATATGAATAAATAAACTTGAGAAAAATAAAGTCTGTCTTTGTAATGGGGTGGCCTCATGTATCCGACGGAGAGAAAATATCATTGATCAAGCATTTATTTTTGATGTAAATAAGTAAACTTTGAGAAATAAAAATCCGTGTTTTGTCACGGGGTGGCCTCAAGTATCCGACGGAGAGATAATGTCATTGGCCAAGCATTTATTTTGATATAAAATAGTATTCTTTTGAAAATAAAATCTGTCATTTGTAATGGAGTGGCCTCAAGTATCCGATGGATAGATATTTTCATCGGCCAAATAATTAATGGTATTTAATAACAATGAAAAATGACGAAAAATTAACAAAGTCACTGAACGCATATCAAAATCATACATAGCAATTCAAACTATTATCAATGATTAAAATAATAAAATGTCAAAAAGGTCAAAGTTAATGAATAAAATGATGTAGCCATGACGAAGTAATTGAAAATAACAAAAATAGAGTAAAATTCCTAATTGTATAATAGAGTAATGTAATAAAATAGAAATAATAGTTCAAACATGATTGAAAAATGTGAACATTCACTGGGAATTGACAATAACCATCATTAAGCATCCAAAAACAAAGAAATACAAAAATAAATTCACATAAAATATCAATCAACAAACCCTTAAAAAATATAACGAAGATTGATGGAAATGGATAAAGGAAAGAAAGTCACTGGGACACAAAGTTTCGGCCATGAATAGTAAGAAAATATGAATAGAAACAACAACACTTGAGAAATATATATATATATATATATATATATATATATATATATATATAAATGTAACCAACATAATCCCAAGTAAAAATGGTGAAATTTCACCAAAATAGGGAGCAAAAATTTATTTTATTTTATGTGTATATGTGTGTTTTTGGTGTGTTTGAGAGAGAGAAAAATGAGAAAAAAATTGTGTGTATTTGTTTATTCTTGAGAGAGGGGAGAAAGAAGAATATAATGTGTGCGTGATTAAAAAATGTGCATATGCATTTGAGTATTTTTGGGAGAGAAAATGAAAAATAAGAAAAGATTTTTTCTTGTGTTTTTTTTGTGTATGTATTTGAGAGAGAGAAAAAATATGTGTGGGTGTATGAAAATGTGTGTGTCGAGAGAAAAGATGAATAAAATTGTCTTCCATCCTTGCCTATTTATAATAAAATTGGACACCCCTATTATCCAATGGATAAAAGGGTGTCCCCTCTTTTTATAATAGCACATCCTTTAGTTCTTAAGATATTGACCAAAGGATGTTCATCCTTTTGACCAATGGATAGAGTTATTGTCCAAAGGGTAGTGTCATTGAGTGGTCATTGTCAGATGTGACAAGACATTATTGTGTGATCGTTGTCGGATGTGACAAGACATTGAATTATTATACTGTATAAAAATAATTTATCCGACTAGCATTTGCGGACTGTAAAAAATGTACAAAATGAAGGTATTAATTTATAATTATGAAAAATGTAAAGAATATTAAAAATATTTTAAAAGTAATTAATGTAAAAAAAATTATAAAAATGTGATGTCATGCACGTGTGCAAATGTTTGTAAATAACAAATTGATAAAAATAAGAAAAATTATTAATAAATTATAAATAGTAAAAAATATAAAAATCAATTGATAAAATCCTAAAGTGAGGATGAACATCAATAATTTATTATCAATTGTAAAAAATATGTGAAAATTGTATTTTGTGCCCTTTAACAGACAAAAATCCTGAAGACGTTAATTTTAGGCACGGAGAGCAAAAATTGGGTGTCAACAATGACTTATGATTAAAATTGAAAGACACAATACTGGGTCCATGGGTTATCATTTGAACACTTAACAACTATAATCCATCCAAAGTAGATAAGATCGAATAGGCAACCACAATGTATGCTCAACTAGCCTATAAAAGAAATCCAAACTGAGACAAATCTAAAACAAAGGATGCACTCACGCTTACATCTCTAAGATGAAATGTCAACATCAAGGTTGAATTAGTTAGTGTCAACTACCTAAACCGAGCCTGAAGATGGGTTGGAATTACTCCAATCTATCATAACTTAAAAATTGCCATTTCAAGGCATCAAATCCGAAATTGAGCCAACAAATCCAAACCAAGGTCAAATACTCACATCAACCATACTATCTAAATAATACATATTTATACCAGATCATGCAGAGCCAAAATTGATACATAGCTGAAGAACAAAATCACAAACGAGGGTAAATCACCCGTTGAAAACTTAGGAGATATACTCCATATCCGCTATTGTCCATGAACTATCAAAACATGCTTAAGAACTCATAAAGACCACACACTACACTAGTGATGGAAAAAACTCTAGCAAGTCAGAGAAATGCAACTCAAGATGAAAACTAACTAATCTAATACTCCATCACGGTAAAGAATAGCCATAAACTCATATCATAGAGGAGAAACACTTTACCAAGCCTCATTAGGCCGAACAAACTCTAAAATAGGGATCTCCTGAATCCACCCAAATAGGACAATCGTGACTCAATCCCTCCATTAATCACGTTATCGAAAAGGAAAAAATCAAACCTCGAAACCAAGGTCAATGTCTAGACCACCACCAAAAAATCAAATAACTCATGACAAATAATTTTTAATTTTCCAACTTAAGAGTGTACATAAGAACTATTATCTATCCCCAACTCTCTAACTCTATAGAAGACAAGAATCACATCACGATAAAAATGGATCATCTAACTCCACACTTATAACAAGGGAAAACTATTACTAGGAGACGAACCCAACAAATCTAGGAGATGAACCCAATGCATCTCGATATCAATATCAAACCATTATCAAGCAATGAAATAGTAACAAATGAAGAACGAATCCAAACTTGTCAAGGTCACAAATGGGATATATAAAAATGGATAGCCAAAGTAAAAAACTTTGCACACGGGAGGCAAGCTTAAGAGTCTCAAAATTAAGAATGAGAAATATAGCTAAATTACCAACTCTAGAACAATACAGAACCATAGAAAATCAACTTACCTTCGACATGATAATACATTCCTAAATCAATCTAACACAGCTAACCAAGAGAGAAAAAAATCAACCTCGCCTCTCTATAGGAAAGAAATAATCAAATCGGGCTATATCTACTCAAGCCACAAAATTAGAATTGCAAGGACATCAAGTAATAAAATTAAATAATATCAATAACCTCAAGCAGTGATAGCAATAGAAACAACAATATCAATATCAATATAATGAATAGGCAGTACCAAAATGAATTTTCATTTCATGCACCACTTAATGGTCACAATAAGGCCAATATGCCAAGATAAATGGGACTCAAACCCAAAAGCTACACCAATAGGGAGAAAATATCAATGGAGATCCGCTCCATCCAGTACTAAAAGAAATAACCCATGGAGTAGTCAAAAAATTATGAATTCAATAACAAGGCACGCAATAACCAATATGAAATCATCAAGGCATGTAATTATTAATGGGTATGAAGACCCCAATACACATAATGAAAAGGAAAATATGGGGAATAAAAGAACACCAATCATGGTAAAATTCACAATCATATGTCTGACAGATCTAAGGAAGAATAAATCTAAACAAGTCCTAACTTAGACCAACTGACTAAATTATCAGCTGAGGCGCTAAGCAAATTATCTCTAACTGAAGGTGCCACACTCATCATGAGGCTTATTTAAATAAGACCAAAGACTAAAAATCCCATATTTAGGACACTCTCTATACCAATAGTCATTTTTTTGTAGTCATAACAAACTCCTAAAGCACTAACATGGCGAGAACACAAAATGATCCCAAATAGTTAGCCAAGTAGCGCTAAGAGCACTCTCTACAACCAATGATCATCCTTCCTAAAATCATATCCAATCTCAGAAAATCTAGGTTGGCAAGAAATATATGCTAGCTCTATCTGATCAACTAACTTATTTTTGGGTCACTCTCTAATCTAGTGTCCCATAATGATACATCTAAAATTAAATCTTGGAATACTTTGAGATACTGCCCCTCATAATCCAGAATGACCTCCATGGCCTGAAGACCCACACCAAAACCTTTCCAAGGTCTGATGGGGACTCTACACGCTATCACCATCATGACTAATTTTTGAGCCACTCATAGTCTAAAATACTACATGTATAGAGCTGATATACTACAAGTGAAGAGGAACTATACCAGAAGAATCCTCACTCCTAGATAAAATTACAATAACACAATACCAAGGGCATGGCCTCTTGCAACCACCTCCATAAGTCTCAAAACATACTATCACTATGGCCTTTATATAATCAAAATTCAAAAAGGAGGATGGCCTAGATGTTATTAGGTGCTCCAAAACCAAACGAAGTGGCAATACTAATCCTCTATTAAATCCACACTCTTTGCCTACATTAAAGAGATATAGCATAGGAAAATTCCTGGCCCACTTAAGAAATCCAATCTCGTACTAAAAAACTGGTAAGGACCCTGATGAACATCAATAGACCCAACTTTGGTTTAAGAATTGCTCGATGAATTGAATGTCATCCATGGATGAGAGGGATCTACAACATACTCGGGACCCATAATACTGAACCTCAAAGGGATGAAGTAGTTACGAGCTTTACTAGAACGTAAGCTAGCCTTAAATCCTTTGGTTGATGTTTAAGATCTTCGTTAGTCATCTCTGACTCTTTGGTCTAATACTACACTGAAGCTCTAAAAACATATGTAGAAGTCTCATCTGCATCTATCGACCATCTTATATCACCTATTTAGGGATAAAATAGAGTCAAAGTATGTGTTAGAGGTACATTTCAATACTGACATATGATAAGAAGTCAAGAAATAAATTTCCTATGAATGTCTCTATAGCCTCTCAAAGATAGGTTACGAACATTTCCACACTGGTCCACAAGAATTTACTAAACACTTAGCTCTTATACTAATACACTGGTGAAACCTAGGCTCTAGTACCAATTTTTCATAGTCCAATTCCTCAGGTCATGATGTCGCCTACTATAACCCACCAGTAGGTAAGCCAAACCCATAGTCTAGAATGGCTAGTAATGGACTACTCAAATATATAAAGGAAAGAATGCAGAATATTTAAAATACAAGATCAATTACAGAATATAATCCTAAGACTTGGTGGTATCAGTACAAAGGCTACTAATATAACAAGTGTACAAAGTAAAATACCATGGGAATTACACTTATAGAACTTATCTCTGCAAAAAAGGCTTGTAACTTCTTAAACATAAATATGGATAGCTTCACATCAATAGGTAAGAATTTACTTGAATATAATTTCCATATCTCTAAGTGTCCTATCACTCTAATTTGAATAAAAGAGAAGGTTACCCTTGGTATGAGTGTAGAAATATCTCAAAAGTAAAGCTGAAACCAAAACATCCCAAAGTTCCCACATTCCTTCTAACAAATGTGTGGTTTAAGAGTTGTTGAAATCATCATTTAACTCGCATACAAAGAGTTTCATGTCCTTCTCTAGACCATATCCCATTTTACTTCTAAGAAACCGTTCCACATTATCCTGCATTCTTTTTGGAGTCATCCGCACCTGTGGTTTTATTTTGAGATTTCATCCTTTTGGATGCTCTTGATAACTTTCCACACAAAATGATTAGTTGTAAATATAGCATTACACTAACATAAATTGGTGCAAACCTGTTTGAACATGCTGTGTTGTGATAGTTGATGAACTAATTTACACAACCTATTATAAAAATATTATGCCACTTTGAACGGGGTGACACTCAACATGTACCACTAAAAAGAGAATGACTTATCTTGAATGTATCATGCCATCTTGAATGGAGTAACGGTCTAATATTTCTCATTAAAAGACGGATGACCTAATTTAAAATATAACATACCACTTTAAATGGAGTGACGGTCCAACGTGCCTCATTAAAGGGCAGATGACCTAATTTAAATGTAACATGCCACTTTGAATGGAGTGATGGTCCAACGTGTCTCATTAAAGGGCAGATGACCCAATTTAAATGTAACTTTCCATATTAAATGGAGTGACATTCCAACATGTCTCATTGAAGGGTAAACGACCCAATTTAAATGTAACATGCCACTTTTAATGGAGTAACGATCCAATGTGTCTCATTGAAGGGCGGATGAACCAATTTAAATGTAACATGACACTTTGAATGGAGTGATGGTCCAACATGTCTCATTGAAGGATGAAAGACCAAATTTAAATGTAACATGCTACTTTGAATGGAGTGACAGTCCAACGTTTCTCATTGAAGGGAGAACGACCCAATTTAAATGTAACATGCCACTTTGAATGGAGTGACGATCCAATGTGTCTCATTGAAGGGTGGACGACCCAATTTAATTATAACATGCAACTTTAAATATAGTGACGGTCCAACATGTCTCATTGAAGGGAGGACAAACCAATTTAAATGTAACATGCCACTTTGAACAGAGTGAAAGTCCAACGTGTCACATTGAAGGGCAGATGACCCAATTTAAATGTAACATGCCACTTTTAATGGAGTAACGGTCCAACGTGTCTCATTGAAGGGCGGATGACCCAATTTAAATAGAATATGCCACATTGAATGGAGTGATGGTCCAACATGTATCTTAATCACCTACACCAAACTTATTAGTTGCAAATGCAATATAAGGGCTATTGTGCAAACCTTATTTTAGCATGCCACACCAAAAAAAGTGAAAATTCATAATATAGTAACATATTATGTTAAAGGGGATGGTAATCCATATAATAATGTGTCACTCTTAGAAAAGTGTCAGTCTAATAACATAATAACATGTCACTCCGAAGGAGGTAACGATCCATAACATAATAAGATGTCACTTTGAAGGAGGTAACAGTCTTTATAGTAACATGTCACTCTAAAAAAGGTCACAGTCCATAATAATATGTCACTCTGAAAGAGGTGATGGTCCATAACATAATAACATGTCACTTTGAAGGAGGTGACAGTCCATAACATATTAACATGTCACTCTAAAGGATGTGACAGTCCATAACATAATAACATGTCACTCTGAAAGAGGATGATGGTCCATAACATAATAACATGTCACCCTGAAAGAGTTGACAATCCATATCATAATAACATGTCACACTGAAGGAGGTGACATCCTTAACATAATATGGTTCCATTTTGAAGGAGGTGACAATTCATAATATGATAACGTGTCACTTTGAAGGAGGTGACAGTCCATAATATAATAATATATCACTCCGAAGGAGGTGACAATCCATAACATAATAATATGTCACTCTGAAGGAGGTGATGATCCATAACATAATAACATATCATTCTGAAGGAGGTGAGGGTCCATAACATAATGACATGTCATACTGAACAAGGTGACAATCCATAATATAATAATATGTCATAGATAAAGAAATGGTCTGATGCATCCTCTTAACGTATGAAAAACTTAAATATAACAATATGTGTCCTTTTAAAGAGGTTGATGACCCAAATATAATAAGATGTGTTACCTCAAACAGGTAACAATTTGGTATGTCTTCTTGAAATAGTTTAATGACCCAAATATAACAAGATGTGTCACCTCGAATGGGCTTACAATCCAATAAGTTTATTGGAGGAAAAAAACCCTAATACATAAGAAAAATAGAAGTACATTTGTTGAACTGCATCCTTTGAATCAAAAATCCTTAAAAGGACTTGTTCACGTCCTAAGCTTCTGGATTGGATCCTCAAACTTTGAGAGGATTGGGTTGTGTTATTTTTGAGAGTAGGTCATGCATGAGTCACCTACATAACTCAAATAACACTCATTAATAACATAATAATTTTTTGCAACTAAGCCAAAAATGTAACAGAAGATAGAGTTCAAAGATAAAGTTGTTTGACTCATGATGATTTAGAGATTGTGTTTTGATAAAATATCCATATCTTAATTGTTATACCCTATCATTTCCCTTCAAAATTAGGAAAATATTAGAGGTCATAACAAAGTAATAGAAACATAAATCAAAAGGATAAGGGAGAAGAGAAGTTGTCTGGCTTATGATGGCAAGGGCATGATGGGTCTGATAATGTCCTTTGATATGGTTAGCGTTGTCAACTTGTTGACTTAACTATTACTGCATCCAAAGAAAAATCTTAATTTTGAGAGACTTATTGTGTTGGTATTGCCTTGCTCTCCTGATTCTCCTTGTTTATCATCGATTTGTAGGATTGGAGTGTAGTCATTGTGAAATTTTTTAGGATCTCTCTAAAAGATCCTGCCCTAGTTTTGGAACTCTCGAACTTAATTGTTACTTATGACATAATTTAGTATGGAATTTTTTAGATCTCCTAAAAAATTCATCCCCAAGTAAGAATACAAAATACTATAGTTCTTTCTGGCATAGCGTAGCTTGAATTTTGAGAACTTTTCAAAAACTATGCCTCGATTTCAACATTAGCAACATTTGGTAGTCTCCTTTGTAGTTAATGTCGGGATTTATGAAATTTTTGAGACCTTATCAAAATTTTTTGCCCTAGTTACATGCTCCAATGTTATCTCCATGTGACTTGAAAAATGATTCTCTTGAAAAAAAATTTAGATCTCTCAAAAATTTGTCCCAGATTCTATGAAAATCTTATGAAAAATATGACCGAGATAGTGGAGTGTCCACATATTCAATTGAGGTAGGAATCATATCAAATATAGTTCCACCAATTGATGGAAAAATAAATTTTCTAATGAATTGACCGAAGTCGACATAGGCCGACTACGTATTCCATTCTTGGAAACTCAGGTCCAACGTAGTTTGTGTTACAAGGAACTCAAATCATAAAATGCGATTACAAGAAAATAAAGACTAGAAACTATGATTACAAGAAAAGAAAACAATATCTTCGAAAGGCAAGATAGAAGGACGTCAAAAGTGCGCCTTTGAGGAATCTTCATTCTTCGTCGAGACTGATGACGCCAATGATTACTTTGCTTTTTCTCTCTGTGAAGCGAGATAGTTTAATTACCAACATTATTAGTCTCGCTTTGAACACAAAGAAAAACACTCAAAAGGTAAATGTGTTAGTTCATCAATTGTAACAATTGACCAATGTAATATATGAGACAAATCAAGCAAATCTTGATAAAGCAAAATAATGATGCACTTTAGCACATAAATAATTTATAACGATCCCTATAATACATGGGACCTTTCAAGCCAAAGGTAAGACTAACGTTTAAAGGATATACATACCATTTGTCAGACGTTCCATTACACCCAAATATATTATACAAACTTCATGAATAAACCAAATGGGGATACAAAATGAGGAAAGGGAAAATACGTAATATCAGTCCCACACAGGGGAGAAAATCTAAACTAAACCTCCAAGTAGTCCTTCAATTTTGAACTTCTTAAAACGTCTAAATATCCTTCTGATGAAATATTCTTTTGATTAAAAGAAACTATATAAATAAAACCCTCAAACCCGATGGACAATGGTCCGTACAATCTGGCATTATATCCTTCAATTTAACACATAAAGGATGATCTTCTGTTATGACTCGTGGTCAAATAGACGTAAGGCGGATTTTCTAATGGTCCCAATACCCCCAAGGTATTATGTCATCTTAGTCTCATGACTAAACAGAGTTTTGGTTTCGCTCTATTTTAGGTATCTAGAGTGGGCTTCGACCAGGTTCCCAAGTAGAAAACTTAGGTTTGGAAATACCAACAGTCATTGAATGCCTATCGTGTCAATAAACCATTGTATATCCAATACCTTATTTGGAATTGAACAATAGGGGTCGGGACATCTACGAAACTCCAAAATAGTTTAATAATCAAAATGCAAAATTATGCCATGAATGCAATAGTTAATAATGCAATAATTTAAACACATAACAAATAAACAGTGTAAACACTACAATAATTAGTCAAAGAAGCTAATTCAAATATTTAGTTAGAACCTATCTAAAGTCCCCAACAGAGTCGCCATTTCTGATTTGCCCCTTTTCGATTCGAAGGATTGGAAAGCATTAGTTTTCAACTTTTTAAACTACTTTGAAACTTTAAAGAAAAGTTCAAAATAATTTAAAAAATTTCAGAGTCGACACTTGATTTTTGAGAAAATATCAAGAAAAAGTATTACTTAAAATATTCAAAATAGAAAAAAACTTTTAAGTTTAGAAATTCTAAGTAAGTGGTTCCTATTAATACTCTGGGAAAGTTTTTAAGGCACCAAGAGTATCCGCTAACTTGCAGTTATTCAGACTATTTGAAAATAACTTTATGACTCACTTTAAAAGGGAAAGTTTATTTTTGAAAAAAAATCGATGAAGGAATTTTTTTTCTCAAGATTTGTGCAAAACGAGTTTTGACGACTTGGAGAAAACTTTAACTAAGTCTAAGAAAATTAAAAAACAAACAACTAGCATATAAAAGGGTAATGAGGAGACTAAAAGACTTAGGCCATTAGGACCAAATCATTCAAATGAATCTGTCCTAATCTAATTGGGTTTTCGGCCCACAACTTGTCCTAATCTAATCATTTGAGCTTTTGCCGTACTTGCATCTATCCTAGCCTAATCATTTGGGTTTTTAGCCCATAACCTGTCCTAAGCTAGTTTTTGGACCTCGAAGGCCAAAAATTCCTTCACCTGTATTAAATTACAACTTTGGCTTCGAGGTCCAAATGAATGAACAAATTGTTAATAAATTAATAATGAATAAGACAATAATAAAAATAGAGACTTCAATTCTATTAGCGTTCTCATGAATGGATTTCGACCCATTTTCCCTCTTCTTCCATCTTCTTTCACCCACACGCAATATAATTGACTTGAATTTAAACTTTGAACTTAACTCGAAGAGGTGAGCCTTATTGACTCATTATGAAATGCAAGAGGAATGGAGTTCATTTGGACCCCAAAACAAATTCATGCAAAGAAAAAGATAAAAGAAAAAGAATTAATATGTGTTTAAAAATTCTACACTTAATAGATAAATAACGAAATGAAAAAAATAGTATTCTCATGCATAAGGAAATAGTATGCTATGATATAAAAAATAAATCAAATTATCCAGCAAAAAGGAAATTAACCTATTTCTCAAACAATCTTACAAAAAATCGAGCCTAGCACATTATAATAACCTAATCCTTGAAAAATGAGACTGACCCACAAGTATAGTTGCTTAAAATTTGGACAAATATTTCTATATATTAACACATATTTGCGCCAAATACTATGATATAATATAGTCTCAGACATGTTTTCATTAAATAAATAAAATTGGAATGAGCATAAGATTAGAAAATCTTTTTGTGACATCTCAAATATGAAAACAAGACATACTAATGCAACAACATTTTTTCAATACCAAATGGAGTCAGTAAACAAATTTGAAGAAAAATGCATGGTAGTTTGTGAATACCAATGGAGCGTCTAAATGCACTAAAATACTTCAAGAAATAAATCAATAAGCGAGGTGAAGCAAATAGAATATATTAAACATGTTTGAGAAATGATATTCAAAGACAAGATAGGAAAAATAGTAAAAGATTAATTCCAAAAAAAATGTCCAATCATTCCAACTCCTATTTTAGTTCTACATCATTTCAACAAAATATACAACCCTAACAACTTTTCAATCTAAACAAAAGAAAATCAAAGACAGTTTTGACCAGAGAAACGAGTAAATCATGATTGCAAACATATGTCAAAAGAACTTAGCATTTTATAGTGGCATATAACAATGGAGAAAAATAACTCTTTAATCAAAATAATTAAGGATCGACAAAGGAGTTAGATCTTAAAAGTATCACTTACATTATAATTTTTACATGTGTATGAGACAACTATTATGTGTATACCAAAGTGGTCAATTTCAACCATAAGCAATGATTTTTTAAAGTGCCTGGCGACAAACATAACACACTATGATATGCCTTTCAAAAATAACACCAAATCCCTAGGTACAAGTAACTCACTGCTTCGAATAGAGAAACAAATTCACACACCCTTAACAATAGTAACTATTTTTTCAACATAAAGGAAACAACTTCACATGCTAAAAGCGAACATATCCACAAATTAAAAAATTTAAATAAGGCATGAGTACGTATTTTAATCAAGCAAAGATCAAAACTTTATCCATCTACTTTATTAAGGCGAAACAAACAATAGTGACTATTCTTTTTCGACATAAAATAAACAACTTTACATGCTAAAAGTGAACATATCCATCAATGACAAATTTAAAAAAGTCATGAGTACGTATTTTAATCAAGCAAAGGTTGAAGCTTTATTCATCTAATCATAATAATCAAAGAAGAAAGTCAAAGAAACACGTTCAACTATTGTTAATTCATTTTATACTATGAACATAAAAAATAACCATAATATTGATATCACAACATCCTATGGCCTTCAAGGCCGTTGACAGCAAACAATTCCAATAAATAAAATTACAACTACACAACTACGAAACTACAAAAAAGGAGGTGAAGAAGAAAATGATAACAAAACTAAAAGAGAATGGTATGTTTATCTTTTTTGGAGAAGAAAAATGGGACTTCAAGCTTTCTTGGGGGTCTTGATTACAACCAGAAAATAATCTTTCAAGAACCCCGATTAAACTACCGTTTGAAAAATTTTACTAAAAAAAAATTGTAACTCTTTGCTCAAAGTTTTTTCCACCCCTTGTGACTTGTTTTTTTTCCAAGATAGTGGTAGTATTTATAGAAAAGATTGGGGATCCAATTCTTTGAGTCCACCAATGTGGGAGAAAAAACTTAGGGGTGTTTTGGAGATTTTAAAATTGAGTAAAAGGTTTGTTGGAGGATAAGGTGAGGTGGAATTGTACAATCTAGTACAAATTTTAAATTCAAAAATGAAAAAAAGGACAGGGTTGAAGGGGAATTGTACAATCGAGTACAAATTTTGAAATTCAAATTTGAAAAAGGATAAGGTTGAGGGGGAATTATACAAGCTAGTATAAATTTTGAATTTCAAATCTAAATTTTGGGATTTGAATTGATTTTGGTGTTGTTAGGATTAGGAGGATTATGGGGTTATTTTAAAAATAACCCCAATCAATTTAGGATTTAGTCAATTCATTAAATATTTGGTCAAATTAAAAATTAATTGTCCAATTGCATCACAATTATGGTCAATATAATTTCAATTTTGGCCAAACTCAATTGATCGGCTAAATTAAATTGAAATTCGATATGAATTAATACCTTGTTTAATCTTGAGCTTCTTGATTTAATAAAATCAAACAAATATTTCTCTAAATTAATTAATTTTGTGAAAAAATATATTTAAATCAAAACTTTATCCGTTTGGATTAATTTTCAAGCTTAATCTCAGTAAAATCCAATTTTGACAAAAATGTTCATTTAAGTAACAAAATTTGTACAATCTCATATATGTAAATACGAAAACGTATAATCATTTCTTAAATGACACAATAATCCCAAATAAATATTTTAGAGTGCATTTATCCGGATGAAATAACTATTTCAATTTTATTAAAATTGGTTAGGAAACCCAGTATTAAATTTAGTCGTGCAGGGTAAAAATTAGGTGTCAACAACGTCCAAAAGACTAACATAATAAGGCTAAGTATGTAATAAAGATGCACTATCTTATTCCGTCCATACATAGGAACCTCAATACATTGCCGTATATCACCAACCAATATACGAATGAAGGGCGAAAGAATACATGTAACAATATATAAGGCTAAGGAATGAATATGCAGTCTGAATAATTGAAGCAAAGAAGGGATATACGGTAACACTATAGCTACATATAACTATGTATATATATATATAAGAGGTCAACTCAATGTATATCCTAAATCATTAGGCTAGAATTCTAGGATCTCTTAATTATAGCAGGATTTAGTACTAACTTACTCAAGGTTCTTAGTCCATCCATCTAATCATGAGATAATCGTGTATACTAATGAAATCGTAAGATAGAAGAGGCCAAAAACATACCTCAAGTCTCGATATCGAATTAATAATCAAGTTGTCACAAACTAGCCATAAAAAGGACATAATAATGATAAAAACAATATAAATGACAATGCGAGTAATCGGCTATTCCGTACAACCAATACATAGCTGAGCCTATCATGTGCCCCCTCCTCCCCAGGTTCAGAAAGTTCAATCAATATACAATGCACCCCAATCCATAATCATCACTGGTACCTATGCAACCCCATATAAGATTTGATAGTTATAGGTGCTTACTGGTGATAGGCAACGCGCATGCTAGGATGAATATAAATGAATATATAATACCATAACCGCTGAGATAATCAACATCATGATATCATCCTTGTACCCATCTTCATCATAACCATTATCATCATAACAATCATCATTATAGTCATCCTTTGGCATTGTCGGGTATATATATATTTTCCATACATAGGGCTAGACGGAATCAAACCGATAGATGTACACATAGGCACATAAATATAATCATCCTTGTGCCTTTTTGGGTATCCATGCATCATCACAACCATCCTACGGCCTTGTCGAGTATCAATGCATCATCATAATATTCATCGACCTTGCCGGGTATCATCACATCATCATAATATCCTAATCAATGTCAATAATAGAGAGCAAGTCCCACGAGGGCTAAAGTAAAGAGCAAGCCCCACAAGGGCTAAGTAAAGAGTAAGCCCCACGAGGGATAAAGTAAATAAACATAAAAAGAGAAACAAGGTCGAGTATATTTCTATAATTCATCGTTCATTATCAATGTTACATTGTCAATAAGCACATATACATAACATGGATATTATAACTATCATTAGGTTTACTCAGAATTTATATCATTAATACAACATCTTCCTCTGTCCCATTCTCGAGAGATGTGCATTTAGATATATAGTGGGTGCACAGACTTATGCCATGGCTAAAGGAGTGTAAATCGTAATCTTTTTACTTGAAGTAAACTTTGGGACTAAGTCATTATAAAAGTATAGAAAGGGTCTGAATATATCATAATCGAAGTAATTAGTAGTATCAAATCATAGACTGGAATCTGTCTCAGCCAAATCTTTATAACATCATTATTAATGTCTTTTACATATAAGTTATTCATTAAGATACACATTTATTATTATGAAGAAATCTATTTTAATGAAAAAAGTGGGCTTTAACCCTTAATTAGTGACAACAATAATAAGATTATGATCTAATTAGAATCATATCAATCATCGATGGAACAATCATGAATGTACCGGATCTATGCATGACATCACCAATATTCATACAATGGAACCATAAGCATTAATATATCAATAAACGACAATCACATACTTTACATGGATAAATACTTCACAGATGATCAACTCATATTATAACATGAACTTGGGTCTAATAATGTGTCTGGAATCATCACAACATCATAATCATGATTCTAGGACCACATATATTTCCAAAACTCATATCAATAAACATATTAGTAAGTCATCATGTATCCATAAGCCATATCATAGCTATATGGCATTACATATCTTATGAGACATAAGCATATTTATGATCATCTCATACTAGGAGAAAAAATATATAATAAGTGTCTCACACCTAGGAGGCATAATATATCAATACATATCTTTTATCTAGGAGGCAACTCAAATATAAAAGTCATATGTCATGACTAGGAGGAATATCAACTCTATTAGAAAAATGTCACATCTATGAGGAGAACATCATCTCTAAAGTCCCAATATCACTTCTAAGAGAAATATCATCTCTATAGGCCCAATATCACTTCTAAGAGGAAAAACATCTCTAAAGGCCCAATATCACTTAAAAGAGAAATAACCTCTCTAAAGGCCCAATATCATATCTAAGAGTGAATAACATCTCTAAAGGTTCAATATCATATTTATAAGGAATATCATGGCCATAAGTTATTAATCACTATCTAAGTAAAAATACATCATGACTTACCAACTTGCAAAGCAACCCTATATTAACGGCTTACTAGTCTCAACTATGCCTAACATCCACCAATAAGTCCATATGGGCTATCACGAGTCTTGGACTAAGGTGGTCCAGAAGAACCCACTTCTAATCCTTAATTTTCATATTTAGGTAATTTATACCCCCAAACTAGGCTAAGGTATCTAGTTTAACTTCTAGATGTCAAGTAAGTCATAACCAATCCTAAGGTTGGAATTTCGCCTAGCAACATATGTAATTAAGTCAACTCTACCAAAATAACAGTCTCAAGATCATCATAATAGCCCAAATAAGATTAAATATACTAACTATGCTTCCAATGCTAAAACCACATCCCAACCCTAACATCATATCAAATTTATTCTATGAATTATCCGAATCCAAGGAGAAGGAAATAGGATTCTAAAAGTATACTAAGCATTTCACCTTATGGGTTAAGACCTTTGTAACGCCTTGAAATCTGATTCCAAGATGTCACACGGTGCTCAAGGCTATGAGTAGCCCCAAGCTAACCCTTTGAGCCTGCTACTAGGTCAGAACCTTTCTTTAAGATAAAATTGTCAAGAAATACTATTGTATCATACACAAACTGAACTTAATGATCTAAAGATACCGTCTAAATAGTAAATACTAAAAGTCAGTAAATAAACACATAGTCCAACAAGCCTTTACTACTAAAGAATAAGAGAGACATTGGGACATACCCCCAACTGACTCAGACTAAACAAAAATGATAACTCAATTACTATGAAAGATTAAAATCTGAAGAAATAGGCCCTCAAATCATGAGGACTCACCAACTGTGGGAGCGTAGATAGAGATGCTCGAACTACTCATGTTGCTGATACTAAGCACCTAAACCTACATTATAAGCCAATGTAGCACATAGATATATATGTGGATCAACACTTTGAGGATGTACTGAGTATATGAGGGTGTAATGCATAAGTAAGACATCATCATAATTAGAAAGTAAATGCATGCTGGATGTATATGACTCACATAAGCTTGATTATCTAAAATATCAAAATATAAAATCATGTATAACAAATCATACTTGTAAATCTAGTGAGTCATAACACTTAGTCTTATAAAAGCTTTTCTATCATTCTTTTCTTTTGAAACTTAGAAGCTTTGGGAGCTTTGGAAATCTCAAAACTTTGGGACTTTCTTCTAAACGACATAAACCATATGAGATGACATGGAGTCCAATGTCTTTCCCACATTGAGGAGAGTTATTCTACCCTTGCCATCGGAATTGAACCTTAACTTAAGTGATCACTATCTTAACCCACTATGGGCAAATCAGAAACCTACGGTGGCACATAATTCTGGGGCATGAGACCTTGGAATCATACCCAACTCAGTGCTAAATACTACTTCCATACTTATTGCTCAGAACTTTTAGGAAATTCACCTTAAAACAGCACAAGGGTTTATAATGAAAATCAATAATACTTCTCTTTGCTTTAAATCATAAACTATATGAATAATGTGGATTCCTATCTTTTATTGGATCAATAGATCAACTTTCTTTATCAAAATCTGAAAATAGTTAATCATGGGATGCTTAAAGCATAGTCATTCTTGAAATGTCAAGATACAAACTAGGGCTTAATGAGCCATTCTTCAATATCATGTCAAACACCATAAGGTCCATGCTTGATAAAACAAATATTCATAATTCAACTTAAAATCAGAAAAATATGATCATACACATTAATTTTTTAAAAGTACACATGTAATTCAATACACAAATCACTTAAAATCTCAAAATCATGCAATTAGCAACATTAGGTATAACCCCTAACTTAAAATTTCATGGAAAATCATACAAAACTCAGAAATTTATAATTTAAAGTAAGTTTTTGGACACAAGGATGAAAGATTTATCCTTGTTCAAAACCCCACATACCTTGGATGATGAAACAGATGAACAAGCTTACTTTTGAGATTCTATTCGTGCTCTTGAATGATGATTCTTGTAATTCTTGAATTGGAAACTTTGAATCTTGAATTAATTTGGAAAAAGAGTGGAGGAATCGTAGGATTCTTGAGGTTGATTGTTGAAGTTTAGGGTTTTAGTTGGGAGAAATTTTGAGGAATATATCATAAGATGCCTGTAATAGACTTAAATCTTGTGTTTGGACGGTTTTGGGGGCTGGGAAAAAGTGTAAAATACCCTCTTTAAACTCCTAAATAAAGATAAAAAAATGTAACTGGGTCCCGATTTAATGGAACGCACCAATATCACGGTGGCTCACTGGAAAACTGATGAATGGGAATTGGGGACCTCTGCGACACAGAGCTATCACGTTGTCTCACTGGATTTTGACATTTAGGAAAATAGACCTCTCCGTGATGCACCAATATTGTGGAGGTCCACTAAAAATTGATAAATGGGAATTTAGACCTCGCCGCGACATGCCAACATCACGGTGGTCCACTGGAAAGTGACAATTATGAAATTGTCCTTCATCGCGATGCGGTGTCTGCCCAGTTGGCACACTGTCAACTTAAAAATGCGTTAACTTCTTCACCGAGTGTTGAATTTGGGAGAATTTGATATCGATGGAAAGCTTATTCAATTTCCCACACAATGAAAATTCAAAATCTAAAAAATTCTATATGAAACAAATATTCTTTATTTTGGAAGACATCCCTTAACTTCTAGGAATGAATTTAAGCTAGAAAAAGTTTTGGGTATTACAACATTTATCTAATCCATAAACTTCAATAATCAAGGTGAAGTGATCCTATCAATAATCAATCTTAACATTCACATGCTTACACAGTATATAACACATATCATCTTACGAAGAAGAATAAATAGAAGCCCACCTCAAAGCCAAACAACAAATCCTTAAATTATTCACCAAATGCTAATCTTTAATTAACAATCCTAAAATTCTATCACACTATTAAAATTATAATATACTCATTAATACGAGAATAACGATACCTATATTGCACAATTGTGCTTTGGGTCCAAAAATGACATAAAAAACCCAAAGTTGGTCCCACTTATGAAAATCATGTTTCCAAGGTCCACCCAATGTTTTGACATGACCAAGTAATCATAACCCTCAAGAAATGGGTGAAAATCAAGATAATTTGGGGCTAAAATCAAGTCCACACGCTATTTGGGGTTTTGGGTCAAGAGCAAAGAATTTCACCATGAAAGAGATGAAATCATTCCTTAAATATAAGGATATTCAAGAAAATAGATGTTGATAAAGCTACCAATTCACCCATAAGTCTTAATTTTTAGTTATCATGCTCATTAGGGCTTTTTCTTTCAAGAGAGTTAGTGGAAATGGGTAATTTTGCGACCTAGGCACCCTATTTATAACCCCATCAGGTATCCAGGTGTGGCTATCGCACACCTAAGGTTTACAATGGCACACAGGCTGTAGAAAAAGGTATTATGATTGTAATACCTCTTGGTGCGATCGCACCATCCTCTTCGACACCAAATATCTACTGAAACTAAGAAATTTTCCAAGTGTTTGCTAAGGCCTCGGGATTCATTTGCAATCCAATTTATGCAAATGAACTATGTGACCACACTAAATTCAACGTTTCAGATGTGATGGAAAATTTGGATTTCCTATCCTAGTTTGTTTCAACCAAATGTGGGTCCCACACCCAACCTTTTTATTTTTCAACTTTTCAACTAATAGGTCAAAATGAGCTTGGGTGCATCAGGACCCAATCCAAAGGTCTACCTAACCTAAAATTGATATTTTAAAGCTGATGGTATTGTTAGAATATGCATCCAAGATAATTTTACTAAATTTTTTTCTCGGTGTCTATTTGGAACTAGCGAAGACTTCTAAATAGGGAATTGACTTTAAAAACCAAAGAAATTGCCCGATAACCAAACTGTCAGTACCATCAAGTCATAAATTACTTGGGAAAGATATGGGTTATATATAATAGGAAAAAATAGAGAAAATATGAAAAATAACCTGAAAGGTAATTACACATCCTCGGACTGGGGAACTATAGTTGATAGATCAAGAACTCCTGTTGTGGACTTATCCCGTGATCCCTTCTCAGACTGGAGATCCTATGTGGCTATATCTTATGGTGGATTTGAATCTATCTCCTTCTCATCATCAGCCTCTCCCTCCTTATACTAGGGAGAGTGTGGTGGTTATAACCTATCCGACTTCATCCTCAACTTGGAAATTGGTCGGCTTGCCCCTGGCTGGGCCCTTGCCTAAGTAGAAGTTGGTCATCTTCCTCACTATGTTTGTGCGAGTTGGATTCCTAAAGTATCTCTAACAATATTCTTAGACATAGCCTGTCTTTGTGACCTAGTCCATGGGCAAGTTTATCTATTTGGGGAAATTGGGCAGTCCTCCATCGAGCCACTATATTCAGGGGATTTGTCCCATCGCCTAAATTATCCTACCTTCTTTAGTTCCATAGTACATGAAAAAGAAAGTGTTAGTTCCTAAAAGAGAATAAAGGATTGCAAAATTTGAAGAATAAAACAATATTGTTAAACTTCAAATTTTTTTTCTAACCTTTACATCCCTATTTAGTTAACTTTTTCCCCATTCCAGTCCAATAATGTACATATCACTTGTATCGATTTCTAAAACATTGTCAACACACACAAACTTTTGTATTTAATCACCTTTTCAACTTCTAACCCCAAATAGGACATGATCACAGGGTTTTAATTCAAGAACAATGCCCTAATTTCAATTTTATTGTTTATTCTAGGCTCCTATTAACAAGAACTATTGAGTTTAACATAATTTTGGGCATATTATAGTACCAACTCATTTGTTTTATGTTAGTAACATATTACACTATTTATAGGAGCCAAGACATTTTCCTTGATTTTTTGAAAGATAAAAGTAGAAACTTGAAGTAGTTGTGAAACCCTAGCCATAGAAGATTATTGTGTATGCAATTTGTGGACTGAGGGATGAGTCTTGCCTTATATAGTGTTTAAGAGGAAGTTGGAAAGTTTAAATCTTATATTGCGATAGAAATTTGAGGATTATGAGGTGATTAAACCATATTATAAGCATTTTAAAAAGTTCTACCATAGTTTTGGCATGGCTAGGGTAGGGTAGGGTAGGTTTTCGCCGATTTTTTTAAAAACATTTGGGCTAAAAATTGGTCACTTACGACACCACCTATGGGGCATAGTGGCACCTACGACCGATAGGTGCCCTATCGTAGGTGGCCAATTGTTTTGCACTTTCCCTGATATCTGAACTTTTTGTTCTAACACATATTACACTACTTACGAGGTCATAAGTGGTACTTACGATCCAGTAAGTAGGTTTCATAGGTAAAAGTTTAGAAGCCCCCTAAATCCCCAAAATTTCTTTCCGACTTTAATTGCATAACTTACCTGACCCAAGTGGGACTTATGACCTCCATGAGTGGGTCAATAAGTCCCCTTACATGAAATATACTGAATTAAGTGATTATTTAACATGTTCCAGTTTGTTCCTCAGTCTACAGACCTATAAAAAGAAAAAAAAACATGAACACTAATATAGTGGGTTGCCTCCCACCCAACGCTTGATTTAACATCACAACATGCCGTGACTATGTTGGTTACTAAGAATTCACCAACAAGCCTATGGGTTTCCTCCCATGCATTGCTTGATTTAATGTTGCAGCACAATGCGGGTACCTTGATTGCTCAGACTTCTTCAAGGTAACCAAAGGAATGGCCTCCTAGGTCATCAACACAATGTATAACTTACACCACCCTCATTTCGGTTAGCTACTTCATGGTTTTGCAAATTTTGAACGCGGCCTCCTTATTATTCACTCTAAACTTGAGTTACCTTTTTCATATATCTAGTATCTCTCTACCCGTGCTCATTAATGGTCTCCCTAAGATTATGGGCATCTCAAAGTTAACTTTACAATCTAGGATAACAAAGTTAGTTGCAAAAATAAAGTTGTCTACTTTAACAAAAACCACATAGTTGTTGGTTCTGGAAGGCTCAAGATAAACTATTTGAACACTACCAGTTATATCAAATTACATCTGTTTCCTAAGTCATATAATGCTCTGGCAAACCTGGATGCCCTAATGGTACATGGTATTATGAATGCCTCGGGATCATCCTTCTTTTATGCCAGAGATCTAGAAGTAATCGCACTACAGTGGTTCAACCCACAACATCCTCGAAGATTACAACTCTCTTCATAGTAACTAACTCCGTCATAAACTTGGCATAACCAGACATTTTCTCAAGAGCCTCAAGAAGAGGGATGTTCAAGCTTAACTCTTTCATCATGGAAATGAACTTCTTTAACTTCCATTCTTCCTTATTCTATTTCACCCTTTGAGGGAAAAGTGGAAGAAATTGTGGAATTTTTCTCTTTACCGGCCCATCGACCATTCCCTTTCCTTTGTCCTTCTCAGCATCACCATCAATACCTGTAGATTTTTTTAACTCAACTTTAGGTTTGGCATCAACCTCAATACTATCATTCTTTGTCACATCAACAGTAGGCATAGATGGATCAATAATAGCCTTACCACTCTGAGTATTAATGAGTAGACAATGATAGTTGTTCTTAAAATTTCACATTATGTTGCTTGGAAGGGTATCCGACTGACTCTGATTCAAATATGTAGACATTCGTCTAAACTAACGCTCTAATTTATTTATCACATTAGCATGTGACTCTACTTTCTGGGTTAATCCTGAGATGTCCGCCTTAATCTCCTTAAGGTAATTTTCCTGAATTTCTTGAACCTTTACTAGTTTGGACAACATAGCCTACATCCTTGAATTAGTGTCACGACTTCCTGGTGGAACACACACACAACCCTTATCCTTGTAATCATCCTTGCATATCTATTCATCGTCTTTCTCTCTGCTCTTATCTCTGTACCGAACCTCGTAATAGTTCTAACCTCAGCTTCCTTGCCCTTTATCTCAAAAACCTTCCAACTTTATATCTAGGTACTTTTCCTCTTCTTTCAAATCATTATCATATTATATAGAGGATTTACCCTATGAGCCTACTATATTTACCTTCTTAGAATTCATTATTCCAAATTGCTTTGTCAACAACCTAACCTACTTCCTTAGTGGAGCAACCTCTTGTTCCACTATGTCATCAACAACTATGTTCTCACTGGAAGAACCAATACCATATGTTCCAGTTCCTTTCTCTACCTCTGAGTATGCCATCCTCGGTTAGTGAGAAAGATCTGGTATAAGATGTCTGATGTTGTCTACAAGTGTATATGTATGAATGTTTCACCAGTAATAGTGTCTGCCATAGCTCTCAAACTAGTGTTATGGGCTTAAAAGAAAATCTCAAGAAAGCTCTATCATAAAATTATGTAGTTAGACAACATCATCAAATTATTTTTGAATTAGAACCATGCCTCATACATTGACTTAAAGTGTAACTACTTGAAATTATATATCTCATCCTTCAACAGAAGCATTCGGGATGGTGGAAATAAATGATCCTAAAATTGCCTCTACAACTCATTCCAAGTAGTGATTGATCCTTGCAAAATTTTCCTTAACCATATTATATCTTCACCAATCAAAGAAAATGGGAAAAACCTGAGTCTCAGTACTTCCTGATTTACCCCAAGTATTATGTATGAAGTGTAGATCATAAAAAACTTTGTGAGATGCATGTTTGCATCGTCTTCCGGCAAGAATGCAAAGATGCCTTACATATTCAATTGCTGGATCACACTAGTAATGTCGGACTTCATACCCAGTGAAAATACAAGAGGAATGATAGCTCCTATCTCAGTTGGATTAAGATAACCTAAGTCCTTATTTGGATCATCATATGGAGGTAAGTAATAATATTCTGGGATTACTTGAGCTCTACCCCTTATATCTCTATCTCGATTTCTATTGAGGTCACCTTGATGGTCAACTCCTGGTTGTTATTTCACCAGCTAGACTTCTGAGCAACCCTACAAGCTTTTTCTTCCCTCTTTTGATTGTTAGTTGCTTCTGATAATAATTTCTCTATTCTTTGATCAACAATGTCTTAAACATATATATAAGGAGAGGGAATTAAATCATTGTGGTTATTTTGAACCTCTTCAAGCTCACCTTCTTATACGTATTCAGTTATCCTACTAGTCGGCTGTAGAATTATCTCTAGTTCAAGATTAAGTGGAAGTAAGGGATTGCCTTTACTCTTTGTGCTAGTCATACACCAGTGTACCCCCAACTAAAATAGAAAATAGAAACCCAAAAACTTTGACAACTTTGATCAATAATCACACCGTGTTCCTCGACAACAGCGCCAAAATTTGGATATAGTCAAAGCTACACCTCAAATTAAAGATAAAGCGGTCGATGTAAGATCTAGTAACCCAAATCAAGTTGGTGTCAAACCCATAAGGAATACATGAACTATCTCTCAAACTTGGTGAAATCAACGGGTTGCACAGGAAAGTAAATTGGGGATTGTAGTTGTAAACTGTTAAAAGTAATAAGTTGTGGAATGCTTTGGTTGTAATCAATATAAAATGAACTCTAGGACTGTGTCCGCCCTGGGTTCTCAACTCTGGAAGTTTATCGTGCTCTGTTAAACCAATCTAATATCTTGCATGAAGAATTTGATAAGTTATGTAGCACCAATTGTCGTGTGGACTCACTAGTGAATTTTACTCTTTACCTTTTGAGTCTCAGAGTATTGCTTTACTGCCCCTTATCCTAGATCCCATATTAACCATTAAATTTTTAGTCTCTAGTTAATTGGATAAAGATAATTAATTGAAGTAGATGAACAGGATTAGCTTATATTGACAATTATCTCCAAATTACTGCTGTAATATTCTTTTGCTACTCGCTACCTCTCTTGTGAAACAAGTAATTAATATAGGTGGGATCCTAAAATTTCCAACTTCTTAGATGTCTATTAAACTAAAGTTGATCACAATACATGAAAGAATATTAGTTTGAGACAACACTACACTTCCCCTACTTAGTCAATCCATTAGGGTTCCCACAACCCTAACTAAGGAATTTAGCCACTCATTAATGTGAAGAAATTAATGGAAGTCATAATTGAAAGCATTAAATAAATCTTTGAAAAATTTATTAAAATAACCCAAAGTCTCAAATTAATAATTCAACCAAAAATTGGAACAAAGCAATCCCAAGATGAAAATTAAATCTCAGAATCAAATAAATGTTTGTAAGTAATAAGAGTGCATAAACAAACTAAAAAACATCAAAAGAGTATTTATAGAATACAAGAAAACCCTATCAAATCAATACAAAACATAAGAGGAAATTCAAAGTCAGTATCCACCTACAGGGGCATATGTGGCTCCTACAGAGTGTAGGAGGTCTTACCGTAGGTGCCAGTGTCCAAAATTCCTCTATAAGTTTCTGAACTTCATGGTTTCTGACACCTTGATGTTCTATGAATTTATTATACATACGATGCTTAAAATTGGAGAATATGCATGTATTATGGTTATTTTGTTTAATTTGTTGTGTTTTTTTAGTTATTTTGCAGAAAACTAGGTTTTGAATGCTAAGCGGAAGAAAAACTAGGTTTTGTATGCTAAAGGGAAGAAAAAGATGAAAATTTGAAGTTTTGGGCCACTAATCCGGGCATTTACTGGGAGTAGGTGCCTAAGTAGGTACCTAAGTAGGTGTCAGAACTTGAAGTCCAAAGGTTCAGAAGAAGGAAAAAGAAAACTCTATCACTTACCAACGATACCTACGGACCGTGGGTGGCCTTAGGAAGTGATAGAGGGTCAATTCCAAAGAGCTTCAGGAGCTTTACAGGAGGTTTGTCACTTACTAAGGACCACACATAGTCCGTATGTAGTACATACGGTCCGTAGGTGACCTTAGTAAGTGGTCACCAACCTCAATTTTTTTCATCATTTGGAAATCATTTCGTAGGATTTTCATGTAACCTACATACACTTCTATGATGTTTTTAGTCCTTATTATGTTTATTTTGTCAAATTTTCCTATTTTCATTATGATTTGATTTCTAGGGTTTCTTGTAATAAATAAACACCCTTTAGACTTTGTTATATAGTAGAGAGAGGCTGAGAGAGGACCTTTGGGGCTAAGTTTACATCATTCAAAACATCTTGGGATTCTAGGATTGACTCATAATCTTGGGATCTTATTGTTCTTAGTTTGGTAATTCAGAGTTGATGTATTTACTTTTAGTTTTGTTTTTTATAACCAAAGTGTAAATGTTTTTAACAGTTTTGTATTGAACAAATTAAGCAAAGAAATTTATTTCTCGTAATTTTTCCAGTTTTATGTATTTATTTTAGTGCTTAGAAATTATGCCAGTATCATGGGTTAGCATGGGATCATTAGTGATTCTAAGCACCGTGTGACATCTAGGGTATTGTCTTAGGGCATTACAAACTTGTTATCAGAGCCCAAAGTTCAAGTGTCTTATGGTGTTTATAAAGCCGAGTCTGGTAGAGTCTTGTGAAAGGGAATGGAAACGTCTGTACTTTTCTTTGAGAGGCTACAGGGCATTTAAGAAATATTTCCCTTCTTCATGATCTAGATTTTGATATAAAGTTGTTCTCTCTGAAACATTTTTTGATTTGTCTATTACTCCATAATTCTCCATATATTACGTATTCTTGGGATAACATGATTAGTAAGTTCCAATTCCTCCTAAGATGATGCTCTCAGATTTACTATTGATAACTTCAGAAGTCACATAAAGGGATTTGGAGGAGCCCGCTAGTGTTTTTAAAGTCCTTTAATAGCGAAAGCTTATGTCCTCTTCCATATGAGTTATGTGATTAAGACAAGACATGCTACATAATTAAATTTTTTTTCTTTATCCCTTCTTTACAAATAATTCTCATGAGAGGACAGGTTATGTACCCAGATTAATGAATATAGTTTTTCTTAAGAGATATTGTTATTTAGTGTGTTACAATTCATAAGTAGTAGAACATATTAGAGTTGGAAGTATGGATTTAGAAGTGTAGTGACAAGAAAGTTTAAGATAGCGACTGGTTAAGAGTATAGTGAGGGATCTATGTATGCTATTAAGTAAGGATTTCGGTGATGCATATTTAGGTATTACCTAAATGGGTAGTGAATGTGGTGTAGATTTCATGGTGGAAGGTAGAGAAGGAGTTATTTGTTAAGGTGACTTAGAGTATGCTTAGAGAAGGAAAAAGGTTGTTGATTGTATTACATAGAGTTAGAAAATTATAAGTTATTAATGAAAGTATTTGGTGCTTGAGTATTGTAAATTTATTCTTCCCTTATGATTGTGAAAAAAGGGGGAGTTTAATTGAAACTTATAGATCTATGGAAGTAATTTAGGTATATATATAGGTAAATAGTAGTAATATGTAGAAGGAGGATATGCTAATGGATTATAATAAGATATACCATATGATTATGATCAATTATTGTTATTATGAGGTTCTAGAGGACTAGTGTTTCTTGTTATTTTATTTTATAGCTTTCAAGCGAGAATAGTATGTGAGGGTGTGTTGTTAATCATGTCTAGAACCAGACATTATGTTTGAATATTTGATGATCATCAAGGTGGAAATATTAATTGCTTGGTTAGTGATGCTAGCTATATGGAAGTGATTTAGTGGGCAAGAATAGTGTATGCAAGAGTTTATGTTCATTTATTCGCAATTAAGAATGATGTTGTAGGTATGATTTAGAGGTGTACCAAAGGTGATATGGGGGTTGCATTATTTTCTAAGAATATTAAGGGTTGTGTGTAGTTAGTTGTAGCCTTGAGTTGTTAAACGGGCTGAAGGCTAGTTATATTGTATATGGTGTTCTTAACATCTAAGTTAAGAAGTTATGGATAGATGATGTTTAATCTTTTGGTATGATTTTGATTCTCGTGGATTAGGGAAAAATATAAGTTTAGAACTGGGATGCATATTATGTGTTTAATGAGGCAGGTATGTTTTCGAGGGAGCATTTAAGTCTATGATGATGATTATTGAAGATAGAGAAACTTAGGGATGGTATTTATGAAGGGATTGTCAAAGAATGAAGTTAGTATGTTTGGAATATAGTTCATTCATGGAGTTGAGCATTTCTCTGTAGAATATTAGAGTGAAAAAATTATGGTTCAGTCCTAGGGATTTGGAATAGGTCCATCAGCTTAGAAGGTTGGCTTTAATCTAAGGGGGAGATGATAGTAGTGATGAACAATTATTTAGATGGGGGAGAGTAAATGTTTCTTGTTGGGAAAGATTGTTGTATGCTTGTTTTATCTAATTTTATAAGTTTGAAGGATAATTGAGGAAGAGCTTTTGATATATATCATGGTTAGTTTAGAATTCTATGTGTGTTTTATTAGGGATAGTGCAAGGGAGTTGTTATTGACAAGAGATATTAGAGAAGGTGGAACAAAATTTCCTAGGTAGGTTGTTTTCCTAGAAGTTCATATGTGGTTATAATGATATGCTTGAGTTTCCTGTTGTTATATAAGTGGATGGGTGCATTGCGCGCTAGTGAATTCCTAGTAAGAGGTTGAATTTTGTTGTGGAAGTGGTAAGAATAATTATTCTTGAGATGAGAGTTGTGAAACACACATGAAGTATTGAATTCATTGTTCAGACTAGTGTTATGGTGGTAGGTAGTACACTGTAATTTTGAGTTAGGCTTGAACATGGTGAAGGTATGTAGTTCCACTCAGACTTTGGTAGGAATGGTTATGTGTAACCATGTGAGAATTATAAGTTGCATCAAATAAGCATAGTATTTAAATAGAAAAGTATAGTTGAGGGAGTGTTTTAGAAGTATGGCTAAGATTTAAATTAGAAGTTGTATTGCCTAAGTTTTAGAAATTCTACCCTAGCTTATGTTTCATAGGCGTATATTCCATGTTATAGAGTTGTAGCCATGTTGCGATTCCTTATTCAGATATCTTATTCAAATCATGCCCAAGAAAATTCCTTGCTCCCTAATGTTAGTAGAACTTCTTGCAAAGAATGTTGAAGAGATATTCCAGTTGAGTATAAACTTTCACTATGATTCAGTCTGTATAGGCTATTCAGTTTAGTAATCAAATAGATAAGCTTTTATGATTTTCCATCTTTCCATGTAGTCTTACTATCTGAAGTTTCATGAGTACGGCTATTCCATGAGGAAAAATATTTGCATCCATGGAAAATATGATTTCACCTCAGTCCATGAATCGTGCATCAGTTTCAGATTTAAATATTAAGCCACGATTCAACTTGTAAGTGTTCAGTGCATCATCTCATCCTTTCCTTAGTATTTCAACCATGTTAATATCATTCGGGGATGAATGATCCCAAGAGGGAGATATTGTAATGTACCATGCTTTCAAGTTCACTGTGGAACCTATGACTCATTCCTCAAGTCATGAGTACGCCTGACGAGTTGTGTGATAGAGTCGTAACCAAGAAAGTGTGAAATTATTGATGTTTTGGTCTGGGTATGACTCAACCCTAGGAGTCGTTACATAAGGTGACAAGTAATATAGTTTGAGTCTTATTGTCAGCTGTGTAGGTCCCCTAAATTTCTATCCATCTTACGAGTAGTGGTTATAAGTCATAATGATTTGTTATGAGTTGTAATATATGACTTGTATCCTGACCATTAAAGCATCCAAGAATCAAGACTCATGTTTTGATAGGCTTATAAGTTACATGGACTTATATTAAGTCCTCAAATAACTCTTAGCTCATGAACAATTCAAAGCATTCTTTAGCGATTAAATTCGTGAGATGTATACAACTATAGTGATATTTAAATAAGCATAACTTCTTTTCAACTAAGAATTTTTTATCTCAAGACCCACCAGTAGATATATAATCGAATTAGCTTTCCAACAATACAAATTTTGCCTTAATCCGATATCAGGGTGAAAAGTTATGGAAAAATTACTGAAGCACTTCAAAGCTACCAGTGGTTACGACTCATAAGCAGACCCTACGAGTTGCATGGAAGATTCATCACCATGGCATTAGGGGTCAAAATATGGGTTCCTGGTGATGACTCAAAACACGACCCATACCCAGATATTACGAGTTATGACCTAAGATGTCGGGACGGCTTCCAGACAATTTTCAGAAGTTTTTTGGTCTTTTGTCCTCTTTAAACTCTAAACACACGACTTAGAAACTTAAGAAGGCATTAGTTTTCCCCTATTCTCAATCACATAACACGTTATTTATTCACCCATCTCTCAAGAACAACAAGGCTAAGGTTTCTTCTTCAAAATTATTTCTCAAGTTTCCAAGTCTAAGTTCTCTTCAAGGAAGTCAAAAAGTCAAGGTATGTAGGATATATGAACAAGGTTATTCTTTTATCCTTATGCCCAAAGTTCATGGTTTTGATATTTAATTTACTTATTTTTAATTAAGGTTCATACCAAAATAGCCATATTCTTGAAGTATGATACTACCATGTGATTGAAAGTTTTAAGTGCATCAAGGTTGACATATATTCATGTTTTGACTTGCAAGATTTGTATTATAATTTGAGCTTCACAATCTTTACTTGATAATGGTTAAATATTTCAAGGTGATTATTGATCATTATGTTTTGTTATGAAATCCTATGAAATAAAACATGAATTCCAAGTCCCAAGTGCAAGCATTAAGTTTACAAGAAAGTTTAAGCCTTTGAAACTTCATTCACATACATTATAGCATGATTCAAGAGAGATTGATCTTTTGATCTAAAGATAATATATGAAATCCACAACTATTTATCTTAATTATGATTTAAAGAAAAGAGAACAATAACTGGTTTTCATTCAATAAACTCTTATGCTTTTTTAAGATGGATATCTTTAAGTATGAGCATATAAGTATTCTGGGAGTAGTATTTACCATCGAAAGAGAAATGTGGATAAGCGTACCCTAAATTATTGGAAACTACGATCCACTATAGGTTAAGCTTTTTCCCAATATGAATGAAGTTCAATGATCACTTAATTAGGTTTTTATTCTGATGGAAAGGGTAGAACAACTTTACCCAACGTGGGTATGACGTTGGACTCCATGGTAGCTCACATGGTTTATGTTGATTTGAAGAATATCCCATATGAAAGAATGAAAAGTAAAGATTTTAAAAACTAAGTGTCATGGCTCACAATGTTTATCCTTATGCTTCATAATTGCAAACTACTTGTTAAGTAACCTAATCTCCATCCTCAGTTGTACTACCTATTGATCCACTGTATCATCTAGGACTCTGATTACTAGAAGCACCAATAACATAAGTACTAGCTCTTCTTTCTATCTCTTGAGTATGCCACCCTTGATTGGTTTTAGATACCTTGACTAAGATTTTCTCATCTAACTCGAATGAGGTCTAATGAAAGCCCTACCAGTAATAGTATCAGCAAGGGCTTTGGTGTTCGCTTCAGGTCTCTATAAAATATCTAGTTCAAATTCCTTCCTATAATTCTGTGATTGAGCGCAGTTTTCAACTTCTTCTTGAACTTCAAACATGTATTGTACAGTAACTCAGAATGCAATTATCTGAAATTATAAATCTCATCCTTCAAGTACAACATTCCAAAAGCTAGGAAAAATCTGTCCAAGAGGTTATGGACACATGATATCGTTCCCCTAACCATATGTGGCCTCACCTGTAAGAGAAAATAGGAACAATCAAGGTATCAAAGCTTCCTAACTCACCCCAGGTAGATTATACGTAGTTCAAATCCCAACACTATTCATGATATGTATGTTCGTGTCATCTATTGGAAAACTAGCAAACAAACCCTTCAAATTAATAAACTAAATCATAACACTCATAATGCTAAATTTTATTCCTTGGGTCAACTCAAAAGGAATGATAGCTCTTATATCAAGAGGCTCAACATACCCCAAATCTCCCCCCGAATCATCAAACACTGGCAAGTACTGAAAAGAAGGGGTGGTTAGCTCTATCCTTTCAAGCTTTGTCTTTATTATGTGCTTCTTGACACTCTTCTTCTTGTATTACTCTTTCCTCTTGAGTTTTACAACGGGTATCTTCCAATCTTGTGTTCTCTTCAGCTGATAACCATGCAGTGGTTTGTGCGACTGTTTCTTTAACACCATGCAGAGCTGACAGATTCAGAGATTTAGGTCACCTTGCACCCAATGCCCATGCTCTTCTATCTTACGATTTTATTTTAAGGTCCGCTCCAACTTAATATCAAGTGGGATTAATGGATTTCCTTGACTCTGAGTACTGGGAATACACCCTAAGACAAGCAGAAAATAAAAAACCAACAACCTCAATCAATAAATCTATAATCGTATTCCCTGTAAATGGTGCCAAAATTTTATGTCGCCAAAATTATACCTCCAAGAAAGTATAACATGGTCTCTTTTAAATTAAAAACCCGACAAAGGTTGGGGTTGAAACCACAGGGAATAAGAAAAATTCCTTTAAGAACTTGCTCATATAGTGGGAAAGTGCAAAAAGTAAATGGGGGGATTTTGTATTAACAATAGTAAAAGTAAGAAATGTTGAATACTAAAGGTTGAAATCAATACGGGACAAACACTAGGACTGTGTTCCCCCTGATTTCCTAACTCTATAGATTTATCATGCTCATTAAACTATCTTGGTGCCTTGTATGCAGGATCTAAGAAGTTAGGTATCACCAATGATCTCTTGACACCCTTTGGTGAATTGCACACATCTCCACTCGATCTTAGAGTATCGAATTACTAACCCTTGTCCTGGATCTCATAATAACTATCTCCTCTCTGTCTTATATTATCTCATTACTAACCCTTATACTGGATATAAGAATAACTATATCATCTCAGTCTTAAATTAATTAGATAAAGGTTGGCATCTTTAAATTATTGATGTGATCTTTTTTTCCTAATCACAACTTCTATCTAGAGTTAGTATAAAATACAGGAAAATTCTGAGCATCTGCAATCGCTAAGAAAGCAGTCAATATGAACAAACCACAATACATGCATAAACATCAATCAAGAAAGACTTGGCACTTCCTATACTTCATTATTCTATCAAGGTTGCCATAACCTTAGTTAACAATTTTAGCCACTCTTGATTGTAAGAATACCAATAGAATTAATAATAGAAAGAATAAGAATAATCTCATAATAAATTAAGAATGAAAACCATAATTTCAAATTAATCTCAAATCGTAAAAGTCAAGAACAAGAATTCCAAGATCAAAAGTATATCTTAGAATCTATATGATGTTGTAAGTATGTAAAGTGCAAGAAAGTGTGTAACATAATAATAAAACATCAATGGGGTATTTATAGTTACATCACAAACCCTAAAAATCCTAATCAAATCAAAATACTAAAACTAAATTGACACCTACCTATGAGCCCATTTACGGGTTGTAGGTACTACTATGGATCCTAGGTGGGTTCGTAAGTCTCAGAGGAACTTCCAAAATTCAGAGTGCGTACTTACTCTAATACCCCAATTTTGGACTCTAAAATTTTCCTTGTGATTGAGATCATTGTCCACACTAAGACTCAGGTGACGAGTCGTAGTTTTTCTTCATGAGTCGTATAGAGCCAGTCGTAGATTAGCTAGTGAGGATTTTCCATGTTTCTATCTTCTCATGACTAAGACCCAACGAGTTGTAAGATCCGATCACGAGTCTTAGGGTGTGACTCGTGACCTTAATAGTATGGTTGCCTAATGTTTTATCCCAGACTATGAGTCCATGAAAAGACTTATAGCCAGTTCTTATGAGTCATCACGTGACCTGTATGACTAGAGACAGTTTTCCTACAGGATTTTATTAAGGGAATTATGGTCTTTTCTTTCCATTCCATTATTTTTAAATGAAATAGAACATCTAAGGGGATTTATTTTCATCATTCATAATATCAAAGAACACTACTCTTTCTCTCAGACTCCAAAGGTCAAGAACAAAGATAGGGTTTTAAAGGGTTAATCATCTAGGCTTCCAATTATGGTTTCTTCTCTAAATTCTTGGTATTTCAAGGAATGCATATATTCCCTAACTTGTTTTTTCATAAAGGCATGTGTTTAATAATTATTTATGTGATTTTTAATTATGGGTTTTTAAGGATGGGTTGAGGGTTTTGAATATTTGTTACTTGGTTGGTTTTCCCATAGTTTTGGAATTGTTATTCATGCTTTAACTTATGGTCTTTGAACTAAAATTATGCATGGGTATGGTTGATTGCAAGTGGGTCGTGGTATTCCATAAAAAATATAGTTTTGGGTTTGGAATTGGTATTAACATCAACCCACTTGCATACTTAGTTTTGAAATATGGTCAATTACATGGTTTTGCTTACTTTTCTAAACTATTGCATAGCTCTAATGGCTAAAAAAATTAAAAAAATGGTTTTAGAAGGCCTTGCTGGCCATGGTTTGGTTTCAAATGGTTTTAAAAGGTCTTGGTAGCCATGGATTGATTTCTAAATTGGAACTTTGGAGTCTAATTTGTAATTAGTTTGGAATGGTATAATTGAATTGACTTGCAAGTTAAATTGGAATGACGATACTACTATGTAAATGCCTTAATGGATGAATCCTTGGTGTAATTGATGGGTTAAGTTCAAATTTTTTAGTTTGGGATTAAAAGGGCTAGTGTACCTCGTCGTGGAAGGTAGAGGTCTTGCGTGACTGATACTAGAACCACGTTTTTCGGTGTGGGACTCTTGATGACCATGTGCATAGTTCATAATTTATATGTATATTTTGGAATTGCTTGGGTCGTGGCATCTCCTGTCCCTTCCCCAGATTCTCCTGGTTCATATGGCTAACATGAGTTGAGACCCTTTGAAACACCTTGGATTTTTGGTCCTTGGGAATTTCTTGAGCTTTGAGCTTACTGCATTGGTAACAGCTCACCCTATGAGTCGTAGGGTATCCTTATGAGTCATTGGGATGAGTCATAACCAAGCTGGTCTCAATTTTTCTCTAAGTACAAATGGCTCACTAAGAGTAGTAAGGATATGTTACGAGTCATTAGGTGTAATCATAGGGTATCCACTGTAAGTCCTAAATTGGGTTGTATGTTGACTACAATTGGATCCTATGAGTCATAGGTTCCCATTTCTAGTGGTGCCATTGAGTCATAAGGATAATAGTATAGGGTGCCTTGGTGGTACAGCCTTGGTTACGAATCATGGTGTAAGACCCTGAGTTTTCATGATCTAAATCTCTCAAACCTAGCCCATGAAGTTAACTTTCTAATGTTAAAAGTCTCGCCTTGATTTGATATCATAGCAAGAAGTCATATAATTTTCCCTTTAAGTGTCAATCATCTACCAATGCTTATGACTCACGTGATGACCTATAATCAGACTTTATGAGTCATTAAGGGTAATCATAGTCATAATAGTTCTCAGTCAAGAATCCATCCTAGTGGTTACGAGTATAGCATATGACTCATATCGAGACATTACGAGTCATTATAAATACTCATAGACTGACTAGTAAAAGATCAAAGAATCAAGCCTCATGTTTTGGTAGTTTTACAACTAACTTAGTGTAACACCCCATGCTTTTAATTCTCTATTAATGCTTTAAAAATGACCCTTAGGACCCCTATATCGATGGTAAATCATATTTAGTTGTTGTGGGTCATGTTGGTGGTGTTTTTGGTAGTTGGAAATGGGTATGCATCGCCAAATAGACCCTCCGCAAAGGCTTAGAATTGTGGAGGGATCGCCATATGCCACCGGAATAAGGGTGGCTTTGTGCTTTTCACCGAAAACCCTGAGGTTAGATTTGGGTTATGCGCCACCAACCTTGAGGTTGGCTTTGGCTGTGCGCCGCCAACCCTGAGGTTGGCTTTGGCTTTGCCCCTCCAAGCAAAAGACAAAAGTATAAAGTGGCTCTATTTTGATTTTATTCAAGGGAGTTGAGGTCTTTTCACACCTCTAAAGCATTTCTAATTATTCTTAAATGAATTAAGGGGTCTTAAAACATTTTATTGCCCACTTTTCATGAGATTAACCCATGTAAACCATTCCCCTCTTTCCAAGAACAAGAAATTTAAACTTTCTCTCTAAGAATTCAAGTATCCAAGCTCCAAGTTTGAGTTTTTCTTCAAGGATTCAAGTAATTGAGGTATGTAGGGTATTCATCAATGGGTTTCTTCCACCCATTGGGCCCCAAAACCCTATTTTTGGCTTAAAGTATGAATTTCTCCTCTCTTGATGAAAATATACATGTTCTAGATGAATTAATCTATGTTTATTAGCATAAACATAAGTTAAAGCCATGTCAACATGTGTTCTATGTAAATTATGTTATTTCATTCTTTGAATTTCAAGTACCCATGTAATATTTAATGAAAGTATGAAATTATCCATGTTTCCTCAATAATTTATATTCAAGCCATGCCAATGATTCTATCCCATGTGAACTATGCTCCCATATGTTTGAAGTTTTAAGCCCCCATGTCATGTTTAGTCAATGCAATGTTAAATTCTCAAATTTATGTATTAAACCATGTGAACATGATATCCTCTTAAGTTCAATTCATCCTCATGTTCAAATTCATGTACCTCATTTGCTTATTGAAATATATTATATTTTAGGCTTTGAATTATGACCTTTTGTCTCTGTTATAAGTGTTGTTATCAAATTTTTGTAATCATTCATTGTTGGTGGGTTATGAACACCCGATACTTACATGTGTACTCAAGTTTTAGACTTTTCACATAATGAGTCAGTCAACTCATGATTTTATCCCCATATTAAGATTATCATTTTTTAACAAACTCACCAGAATTATTTCATGTTAAATGCATCCCCATGTTCATGGTTACCTCAAATTATACATGCATTGTCAGTTTTAAGAATACCATGTTTGAGCATATCAGTGATTAATGTATGCTCTAGTTTATGATTCTAGCATCAGTTTAGTTGGGAGTAGTATTTAGCACCGAGTGAACCCATGGATAGGGAATCACCTGCTAGTAGAGGCTGTGACCTTGAGTACTAGTCCTTGAGTGACAGAACTACATAGCCAACATAGGTTTTTGAGAGTTATTTTTTCTATTTGAGGTTTGAAATTTTCATTGGGGCACTTACAAATAGAGGGTGACTCCTTAGTCCTTCGGGACATCAGATTAGTTGATCCACACAACCATGTATTAGTAACTGTGGTAAGGTATTGACTCCCTTCCAACTAGGTTTACATGTTTAATCTCTATTAGATCATATTGGGGCATGTCAGTCATATGATATCTCCTACCATTTCAGTCAGTATTCAGTCTATATTAGTTCAAGTTTGCTTGACCAAGTAATCAGATTCTTAGTTATTCAGTTATTTAGATATTAGTTACTCATTTATTCAGATTATTTCAGCACAAGTTTTAATTGGTTTTGCATTCATATTACATGTTCATATTTTCATGCTCGGTATCAATACATGAACCTCAGTTCAGTTTTACGACATGTTCATCTTTACTTGAGATTTACATATAGTATTCGTATTTCTACCACTTCCCAACTTACAGAATTATTTTCAACTAATTTATAAATCCCAATATGACTTACAGATTTCACATATAGTCATGCTTAAATGTATGTTTCAGCAAATTTATCTTGTAGATACATTTAAAATCAGTTTCTCAAGTATCATGCCAGTACATGGGTCAACTTTGGATCCCTTGTGTTTCTAAGCACCGTGTTGTGACTAGGGGTTAGTCTTGGGTCGTGACAAACTTGGTATAAATGCCAGGTTCAAGTGTCCCTGGGTGTCTATAATGCTGTGTCTAGTAGAGTCTTGCGGAATAGTACGGAGATGTCTGTACTTTTCTTTGAGAGGCTACCTGATATTTAAGAAATGTTTCCCTTCTTCCATATCTCAGATCGTATTGTAGTGATGTTCCATACGAAACTTATACCGATTCTTCTCTTTCTTTATTCATGCAAAATCTGCCTTATTCTTATGGTAACTGAAATAGTTAGGCTTAAATTCCTACTGATAGAGTTTTCTTATACACTCCCTACAAACAATTATGGGATTTTATGCGGGAATTAAAAAGTATCCCACTAGTGCCTTTATGTTCTATGGTTTGAAAGATCTCATTTATGTTTATGAAAATCGTACACTGAGGCAAAGTCAGATGTATCCTAAGATCCCTTCTCAGAATCCTATGACAGTATATGATCTAGAGTTAGTAGCATGAAACTAGAAGTTTAGCAGCAGTAAAGTAGGGATAGCATTTATCTGGATTTAATAGATTATGTATCCATGGGGCTAGTTGCATGAAAGGTGAAGAAGAAGGCTTGAAACAGTGTTTACAAGAATTTAAGTTTATTGATTTTAGTTTAGGTATGTTGGTGTAGGTGTTATTTAGAGGTATGTCTAAGGAGATATGGAATTATCTTATTTCTATATTTTTTACAGTGTTTGTGCTTAGATAGTAGCCTTGAGTTGCTATGTGCAAATGTCGCTATTCATGTAGTATATGATGTTCTTACTAGCTGAATTATGGGTTATAGGTTGTTGATGGTTGGAATGTTGGTTTAATGGTATTCTCATGGTTTAGGGAAAACTATAAGTTTAGAGATGTGATATTAGCAGATTGTGAAGGAAAAGAACTAGATTATATGGTTAGTGAGGCAGGTATTTGGTCTAGAAGGGTGTAAGTATGTAATGATAATTACTGGAGCTAAAGAAAATGAAGGATAGTATATATTAAAGGAGTGTTCAAAAATTAAGTTAGTATAGTTCATTAGAAGTTTGGGAATATCTATGTTAAGTGTTAGAATCTAAGTTTGAATCTTGAATGATTGAGCTAATAGAAAGAAGAGTTTGAAATTCTTTATAGTGTGAACTCAGGGTATGGTAATACTTCTGAAGATTCTAAGTTAGTCAATGTTTAAGTTATTATATGATGACTATTAGGGAAATATAAAGTTAATAGTTGTATCTCAGACGGAAGTATTAGCAGTGGGTTTTACACTTTCACATGTAGCCTTTTTGGGTTTATTATTTATGTGTATTGTTATATATCAAACTCTAGAGTAAAGTCATTGTAGTTCAGTTTAGAGTTTATTAAGGTGTCCATAGACTTAGAATTATGGCTTACATCTAGGAGGGAGATGATAGAACAAGGAACCAAGTCAGTCTCTCAGATTCTAGTAGTGATGCTAGTGTATTGTAGAACATTACAAAATGAGGAAGATGCCCGACCCATTCTTATCACAGTGTAACATTTTGTACTTTAACTATCATGACATCTACTCATGCCTTACATTTAAGCTCCATAATCATAGCTCATATTCATTCACTTTCAATAGAATCATGTATGCTTCCAGTTCCTAGTATAAGGAGTTCCAGTTCACTCAGTTGTACAAATCATATTCCATGAATTTATGAACAATAAACTCAAGTCATGCAGACCATGACTCACGTACTTATGCTTTAAAGTATTATCTATTCCCATAGCTTATTATACACTCTTAATGATCAACGAAATTCATATTAGGGCATGCATGTCTTTATTTTAGATATCTTTACTTAATCCATCCAGTGGATACCCTCTTCCTCAGGCCTCAGTTAAGTGTCAAAGTTATGTATAAGTATCCTTTCATGTTTCAGGTCCTCATGTTCTAACCTTTTAGTGGCCTCTCATTATGTAAATAAAGTGGTGATGAAGATAGATGAACAAAGATTTTGATGGAAGAGAGTAAATGCTCCTTATGAAAGAAAAGATTCTTTTATGCTTGTTTTATCAAAGGCTATAGGTGTGAGGAAAGAGTGATGAAATTTTTTTAGTATTTATCATGGTTAGTTTATAATTATATATGTGTCTTCATGGGATAATGCATGGATGTTGTTATTGACAGAAATATTAGAAAATATGCAAAAACTTTCTCGGATGGTTGGTTGACTGGGAGTTCATATGTGGTTATAACGATAGGCTTGAATGTTATGCTGGTGTATAAGTTGATGAATGCATGTGTTCTAGTGAATTCATAGTAAGATGTTGAAATTAGTTGATGAAGTGGTAATGAGTATTAATCTTGATATGATAGATCTGAAAATACGTAGGATATTAAATTCGTGGTTTAGAATAGTACTATGGTTTTATGTGTAGTACCTTGTGATTTTGATTTAGGCTTTGACATGGTGAGAGTATGATATACAAAAAAAGTACGTAATTAAAAACTATACCTAACATATGAATACAAAAGTTTAAGGGATCGTTAGAAAGCAAGTAATAAATAGAGATAATGAATGAATGAATAGCAAATAAAGGGTGTCTCAAACTCTATGCCCTCTATTCAATGTCACTCAATTCACCAATCTCGTAAGTAAACCTCAAAGGAATTGGATTCTCGAGCAACCCAAATTTCTAAACGATAAATCAACATATGGGATTCCACAATTGCCACAAGCTAATCCAAGATTGCCTCACACTTTCACAAGTTTTGACATTTATATTCATCAATAACTACCAACCAAATGAAAGAGAAGTCCTATTTATAGTCTAGGATAAGTTATTACATCATATAGGCCCAAAAGTGACCCATTTAGGAAAGACTAAACATAAAAGCCCATTAAGCACATACTTGAGCATTTGTAGAGTATATTGGGCATACCCCATGTGTATAGTGGGTTGTTTTTACTCGCTCTAGTTGATCTAGAGCGGGTTGGGTCTCCTCCAAAGTGGAAGGGCACATGTCCTCTTTTGGGGGATTTCTAGCCCCGTTATGCCTTCCTTGGCCCTTCTAACGTACCTTGAGAATCCTTGATCATTATTATCATCAAATGGATGCCTTTTGATATCCATCAAGAAGTCATCAAGTGTCTCTTGACCTATAAGCATCCTCTTTAGCTATTTGGAGGCCATTTGGATTTATCATCCTCTCTTTCTTGAAGAAGATTCATCCCCAAATCTACAACCTTAAAATACAAGAGAAGAAAACACAACCAATATTTCCTCATGGAACAAGGGTTAGCACATAGGTTAAAATCAAAACATCCATGCCAACGAGACACCCATTTCATATATAACCAAACATCCTTCAAGATAATAGAAAAGAGGTCAACATTTAGCGTGCAAAGAAGTTGTCTATTCTAAGCATCAACAAATTCTCCTTAGTTCCATTAGTAATGTTACCAAACAAATCATCCCATGTTATACCAACTAACGATAGAATCAGAGTTATTAGGGTGTATATTACCCTCCCTTTCACAAGAAACCATGTTTACACACAAGACATACTTAGCACCAACATGGTTATGCTCACAAATAAAGAAAATGGAATGACAAGATATATGATTACTTAAGGTGCAATCAAGAACAAGATAACATGAATGTAAGAACAAACAACTTAAACACCTCACATTTATTTCACTTAAACAACCTTCTAAGAAAGATCCTGCTTGTCTATCCACATAAGTGAGACAAAAAACAAGGAACCAGAGCTATTTATCAAGTGGGAACCATAAACTCTTCTTAGAATTACAAATAGACTTGCCATCTGGGTTGGGGAGGCCACACATTTTATGCATATTCAGGTTATTTCAAAAGATATCAACACCATCTAGGTAGGATTTTAAGTCAAATATCTTTAAAATATTATGTACCTTAGGATAAACATCATCATGAATCCTAGGAATGCTAGGAATAAGAGGGTACATACCTTTTGAGAAAAGCCTTGAACTTGCTCTGTCATCTTCTATGCTTGTACCATGTGGACTTGTCCTCTTATGCATAAACTTGGAAGTTGGCACAATGCTAGTGCCTAATGTAGTAAATAACAAGTGCTTGGGTTTGTCACTAAGATCTCCTTCTTGATCCAAAAGTTCCTCATATTCACCATTTATCTCTTTTTTATCATGAGGTTAAGATTCATGACCTCTCCTTCTCTAGGCCAAACATCTTCATGGGGAACTTTCATCATCAATCCATAAGTTACATTAAAGTCCCCTTCAACCTCTGCTAATTCCCCTTCACTTCTAAGGTTATCATCCTCTTGAGGTTTTTCCTCACCACTATTATTTTGGGTCACATTTCCCTAACAAAGTAAGGATTACCCTACACCAATACTATGTTCCTTTGGTTGGGACATTCACTAGATTTATGACCCCAACCTTGACATTTAAAAAAAATAATACCTTTAAAATTGGGATTAAAAGATGTATTACCTTCATTCCTTGGTGGATACATTTTGATTTCCTTCTCAATGGTCTTATTCACTAAGGACTTGTTGAAATCCTAGTTCTTGTTCCATCCAGGGGAAGTAGAATAATTGTACCATTTATTGAAGGACTTCTTGGCGTTGTTGTTCATTTCAACCTTAATGGATGCTTTAACAAGATCTTCTATTTGGTGAAACTTGTGGACAACTAGTTGAGAGGAAACTTCATAATATAACCCACCTTTGAATCGAGCCATACAATGGTTGGGGGTTCAACAATCTCAAGATGAAGAATCAAGTTTTGAAACTCCTCATAATACTATCCCATACTTCTACCTCCTTATGTTAGATTGTAGAGCTTTGTTAATTATTCTTTCTTGAAACTTTCCGTCATATACCTCTCTCTTATGAGTTTCTTAAATTCATCCCAATTCGGAAGGACAGGATTACCATTTCTTTCTCTTTGCACCCTTTTAGTCTCCCACCAAGTAGAAGATTACCTTTCATATTGAGTAATTGCGTGGGCGGCTTTCATGTGTCCGATTAACTCATTGAGTTGGAAGATTCTTTTGCGTTGTATTTCCTAGTCAAGGTAGATGGATGGATCACTAGTTCCTTTGATGATAGGAAGAGGGATCTTGATTGAGTTAAGACTCATGTATCGACTAATATTATCTCCTTGATCCCATTGATGGTCTTCTTGAACTTGAGAAAGGTTTCCTAAGTTTACTCTTCCATGTGAAACCAGACCAAATCTTCTTCCTTGTCCTCTATGTCCTCCCCCGTGAGCTCCTCTTCTAGTTCATACAAATTCCACAAAGAGAGATACTTTATCTAACTCTTCACCTCTTTCATAAGGTTTCTCACCTCCCTCATCCTCAATTTAGATTGGCTGATTATGGTTAGTCGGGATTTGAGATGGTTGGTTTTGGTTAAGTGGTGCTTGGTATGGAGGAATTTTGTTTATTGGAGGTTGGGATATTAGGGTTTGAAATTCATCATATTATGTTTGGTTGAATTAAGGTTGGAGTGGTTGAACGCGATTAAGGTTTTATGGATATAGAGTGACTTGAGGAATGAAATCATGTGCTTGTATTGGTGGAGTTATCATTTGGTGACAGTTTTCGAAGGAAATATGAACCAAAGGATTTAGAACATGTCTACTAGTCGAAACATGGTAGTTTTAAGGTGTGTATGGGGATGGATTTTGTCGACTTTCCATGATATCCAGTCATCCACCAATGAGGGATACACTCCCTTCAAGATAATCCACATTAAGGCCAAGAAAATTTATCTTAGAGTCCATAAAATCAATTTTACAATTGAGAGTTTCAATGGTCACTAAGATAACATTTGTTTAGTGGTTTTTCATGATTTGCGGAGTTTCTCCTTCCATTTTCATTGTACCTATGAAGAAATACTAGACAAAAAATAAAAACAACAAACAAGTTAAAGGTTAGGAAATCAACCTCACAAGCTCTCAAAGTTCACACCTTTAGTTTTTCTCTCAATTGGCATTGCAAGCCTTGATAAGTCATTTATACTCCAATGAGAATACTTGGTACTAATTATGGCTAAATATCATAATAGATCCTTATTTGAAATGACTCAAATAAAAATATGTGTGGACTTGATTCAAGAAATAACCATTAATTCAGAAGAGAAAAGCTCAAACAAAAGTAGGACGACGAAATAAAAAGGACTCAAGAACTAATCAATCAACTTAGTATATGAGTTACTTGTTGATGAGTAGTTTAAGAACCAAAGAAGAAATTTAAGAATCAAGAAATTGAAACTAAGAATAAAACCTTGAGAAGTGGAGTTTTTAAAGGGTTGAGATGTGTTTTAAAACTTAAATTGATGTTGGAGAAGTGTTGGTATGCATTAGGGGTGCGTTTGGGGGCTGTTTGCATTCATTGGAGGTGATATACGTTTGGGTATGCTTTGGGACCTGCTCCAGCAGGTGTGGAGCAACTTGGATGCATGTGAGAAGCCTTGGCTACTGTTTTGAGGTGTTGTAGTACCTATAACAAATTAGTGCAACTTTCTATGTTATTTACTTTACTGCATTTACTAAGTCAAAATAGTTATTAGGTGAGGTTTGCTAACTTTAGACGGTGTCCCGGAAGTTAGGATTTTTAGGATTAAGTTAGATGGAATAAAACGTTATTTTTCAGGAGTTATATTTGCAATAGAAGTCTATATATATAGAGTAAAAGCTTTTCTATTTTTCTCTTGTAATTTTCTGTCGCCATATTTTCTATTCAAGGAGAAAAATCTTTCGGTTGTTTTAGTTATTTTTCTTCCGTGTTCCTACTCTATAATTTTGTTATATGGTATCATAGCAAGGTTGAAGGGAGGAATTTTTTTCTTTTCTATCTTCTTGTCTATCAGTTACTCTATTGGAGAAGTTTGAAAAGTGTGAAGAGAAAGCTTTTGTCGGTTGTAGCAATGGAGTCCTGAAATGGGGGAAATACTCAATATGGAATAGTAAAACTTGTAGGAACTAACTACAGGTATTTGATAATATGTATGGAAGCATACCATAAAAGTTAGGATCTGTGGGATTTAATTGTAGGAACTTATTCAATAATCCCAGCCAATACTCCTGAGAATGGCAAATCACGAAGGAAATAAAAGATCAAGTGCGGAAAAACACTCTTTGCTTTGAGGACTTCTATCAGAAAGGAGTTTATTGATCATGCTTGTGATGTTGTCGCTCCAAAAGAAGTTTGGGACACGCTCTAAAGGCTATTTACCAAGAAAAATATATCAAGGATGCAACTATTAGAGAATGAGTTGGCAATGTTACAACCGGGAGGTATTTCTATGTCAGATTACTTTTTGCGAGTTAAAAGTATATGTGCTGAAATTTCAGAGATTTATACAGAAGAGAATATTAGTGAGTCTCAACTACAACACTATCTTATTCGTAGATTGAAAAAGGAGTACGGTCCTTTTGTCACTTCCATTCAAGGATGACCTCAACAACCATCTGTTGAAGAATTGGAGAACACGCTTTCTAATCAAGAAACTTTACCTAAACAAATGGCTATGAATATTGAATCTGATGATGTTCTATTTTCCAAAGAGAAGCCAAACAAGAAGAATACATCAACTTGGATAAAAAATAAAGAAGAAGAAACAAGCATGTCAAAAGGTGGAAATTCACACAATAACAGAAAGTGCTATAGATGTAGGGAAATTGGGCACATCAAGAAAAACTGTTGAGTAAAACTTTCTTAAGCCAATGTTGTGTGCCCCAATGAAGGAGATGAACAAATGAAATGGGAGAATAGCATCGAAGCTATTGAACAAAAGTCAGCACAAGATTTTGTCAATTATGCTAACAATAATAAGAGGGAAGAGTGGATCATTGATTAAAGGTGCTTTCATCATGTCACTGGAGATGATTATCTATCCTCGGAGATGCGAGAACATCATGGATATTAATTCATTATCATAGAAGATAACTCAACATATCCAATATAAAAAAGAAGGTGTTGTGACGATTGAGGTTTCTAGTGATAAATCCAAAAGTATCAAGTTGCAGGACGTTTATCATGTTCCATATTTGAAGAAAAATCTAGTCTCGGTTCCTCAAATTACTAATTCTGGAAAATATGTATTGTTTGGTCCTACTGATGTGAAGGTGCTTGAAAATGTAAAAGAAATATCTTCTTATGTTATTTTTATTGGCGATAGGAAAGATTCTTTGTTTGTTATGTCAACAGGTGAAGCTTTGTAAAGAAAACAAGACAAATTGATAGTGCCGCAATTTGGCACGCTCGATTGGGTCATGTGGGCTACCAAATGTTGAAGTAGATTTCTTCTAAAAAGTTGATAGATGGCATGCCAACTTTGAAGAATATACGTGATAACGTGATTCGTCAAGGCTACCAAAATGGAAAATGTCACCATTTTCCTTTCAAAAAGTCATCAAATCAGAGAAATGCATTATTTGAATTAGTTCATACAGACTTGATGGGACCAAAAAGAAAACCAAGTTATAGCGGGCATCACTATGTTATGGTGTTGGTGGATGATCACTCTAGGTTCACTTGAGTGAAAGTTTTGAAAGAAAAGAGCGAAGCATTATCCAAGTTTGTGAAATTCAAAAATGTTGTTGCAAATGAGTTCGGGAAGAAGATAAAATGTCTCCGTAGTGATAATAGTGCAGAATATATGTCAGATGACTTCTTCCAGTATTGTCATGATAATGGAATTCTTCGTCAAATGACTTGTACAGATACTCCTCAGCAGAATGGAGTTGCGGAAAGAAAGCTTGCTTATCTTACTTCAGTTTGTCTTTCATGGCTGCATGACAAGAATCTTCCTTGAAAGCTTTAGGAAGAAACTATTTAATGTGGATGCCATGTGAAAAATAATCTGCCTCCTTGGCCAAGTACACAGAAATTGCCTTTTGAACTTTTGTATAGTCAGAAGCCAAATATGAACTATTTTCGTGTTTTTGGTTCTACTTGTTATGTTCATGTTCCCAGAACTAATAGAACTAAACTTGATACAAAACAAAAAAAATGTGTATTTGTTGTCTATGACTCTTATAGGAAGGGCTGGAGATACATGGATCCAAAGACAAAAAGGGTTACCATTTCTAGAGACGTGGTATTTGATGAAACGTCATCTTTGTTTTTACTAAGAAACTTGTTGTTCTGGGTGATGATCAAGATAATTTGGAGCTATTATTTCCTGATGTAAATGTGCCATCACCTTGTAGTGAAGAGGGACAAAGTATATCTCCAAATCAAAATATTTCAGAAGTTGCATCTCCAAGTCATATTATTTCAAGGGAAGGAAATGGTGAACAACAAGCAACAAGAAGGTTAACAAGGGAGAAAATGCAGTCGGACTATCTCAAATATTATGAGGTCAAACTTAAATGTTGTTCTGTGACCTCGTGTTTCTTTACAAGAGCACTAACTATAGAAGAACCATTAAGTTATGAAGAAGCAAAGGGCTGTCCACATTGGGAAAGAGCGATACAAGAAGAGATTGATGCTTTAGACAAGAATGAAACTTGGGAATCGGTACCCAAACCATAAAAATGCAATCCAGTCACTTGCAAATGGGTATTTCACTTGAAAAAAAAATCCAATGGTACCATTAACAAGTTTAAGGCTCATATAGTTACTTGTGGTTTTCTCAAAACTATGGAATGGATTATGAGGAGACGTTTAGTCCAGTGGCGAAGATGGTGACAGTAAGGTTACTTATTTCGCTAGCTTCTTTCAAAATTTGGAAACTATGGTAGCTTGATGTAAATAATGCATTTCTTTACAGAGAGTTGGATTGAGAAGTATGTATGGATCAACCTCATGGATTTGTCTCTAAGAAGTTTACAAGTAATATTTTCCGTTTGAATAAAGCTCTATATGGCCTCAAGCAAGCACCACGAGCCTGGTATGGTAAAGTCGCTCAATACCTTATCTTTTGTGGTTTTAGAGTTTCTAATTTGGATTCTATTTTATTTATAAAATTATAATCAAATGTGTATCTCTTGATATTATTATACGCTGATGAAATGATAATAACTGGAGATAATGAATAAGAAATTTCTAATATAACAAAAGACTTGTCTGTCCATTTTGAGATGAAAAGTTTGGGGAAAATTGGATGTTTTCTTGGTCTGGAAGTGGAAAAATCAGATTAAGGCTATTTTGTTTCTCAAAAAGGTTATGCAGAGAGTCTCTTAGAACCTTTCATCATGGGGGAGTCGTAAGAAAAGGCTACTCTAATGGAGCCAAATCTCAAGTTGAAGAAGAATGAAGGTAAGGCTTTGAAGGATGCGATAAAGTTCCGACAACTAGTTGGAAGTTTGATTTATCTGACTGTCACAAGGCCTAAAATATCTTACTCTGTTGGTGTTATTTCTCAATTTATGCATAATCCAACAACTTCTCTTTTAAATGTCGAGAAAAGGATTTTGCGCTATGTGAAAGGATCTCTTAGTCATGGACTTTTGTACAAGAGGTATACTACTTTTTTTATTGAGTGGATTTACTGATGCAAACTGGGCAGGTGATACACATGATTTTCGCTCGACTTTAAGTTACTGTTTTAGTACCGGGTCAACAGTGGTTTCTAGGTATAGCAAGAAACAAGATGTTGGTTCTTAGTCTACCACCAAAGCTTAATATATTACAGCAACCATGGCTGCACAAGAGTGAATTTGGTTGAAAAGCCTAATAAATAATATGTACCAGAAAGTAGACTATGCTTTTCAAATTAAGTGTGACAACGAAAGTTCCATCAAACTTGCGTCAAATCTAGTTTTTCGTGCTCGAACGAAGCATATTGAGATCCGTCATCACTTTGTTTGAGAGAAATTCTTAGGTGAAGAGATTGAACTGATAGTTGTTTGCACCAACGCTCAAGTTGCAGATATATTCACTAAATCTTAGGAGAAGTCTAAGTTTCAATACTTTCGAGATGCTCTGGGAGTAGTTCATTGTGAGCTTGCACTAAGAGGGAGTATAACAAATTAGTGTAACTTGCTGTCTTATTTATTTTACTGCATTTACTAGGTCAACATAGTTATTAAGTGAAGTTTTTTCACCTTAGAATGTGTCCCAGAAGTTAGGATTTTTAGGAGTAAGTTAGATGGAATAAAACGTTATTAGTTAGAAGTTATATTTGCAGTAGGAGTCTATATATACAGAGTAAAAGTTGTTCTATTTTTCTCTTGTAATTTTCTGTTGCCATATTTTATATTCAAGGAGAAAATGCTTTTGGTTGTTTTAGTTCCTTTTATTCTGTGTTCCTGCTCTATAATTTTGTTATAGAACCTTGGGCGCACCTCAAAGGCACTTTAAATGTAGATCAACCAAACAACAGCTTGCATTGTACCACTTGTACTTTCAAATGGTTCCCCCTTTTGTCGTCTCCTTGGAATATTCTTTTGAATCATAAATTTGTACACTTTTTATTACTCTTTTTAGGATCAATCAACCAATTATAGCTGAAAATTTTTCTTGAAGACAACAATTTCTTCAAGAACACCATAAACACCCAAATTTCCAACTTTTACTCCTTAGCTTGGAATGAGTTAAAATCTTGAACATAAGCACTTTTAAACATTCTAAACTAATTACCAACGTCATTTTGCCCATTTTTCCAGATTTTCATTCTTCCTTCACTTTCTTCAAGTTCAAGCTCTTAACAATGGTATATCACTCAATTTGACTTCGATTAAGATCAAATTTGAATCCTAGACTCCTGTAGAGTTAGAGAACACAAATCTAACACTATAAACACAAGAAAAACATAAAGTCAAAAACTCAAATTTTGACCTAAGGCTTAAAACGTGAATAGTAACTTTTTTTGGGATTTTCCATTTTGACACTTCTATTTTTGTTGATTTTCAAGATAACAAACTCAAGATTGACATAATGGGAATGAAATCAAGATCGGATTTTATACCAAATAATATACAAAAAATGTACGGAATCAAAAACTATACCTAAGATACGGATACAAAAGATTAAGGGATAGTTAGAAAACAAGTAATAAATAGACACAATAAATGAATGAATAGAAAATAAAGGGTGTATCAACCCTATACCCTCTATTAAATTTCACAAATATAACCAATATCCTAAGTAGACCTCAAGGCAATTGGATTTTGGAGCAACCCATGATTCTAAATGAAAAATCAACACAAGCGATTCCACGTTTGCCATAAGCTAATCAAAGATTGCATCACACTTTCACGAGTGTTTACATTTATAATACATTAATAACTACATACTAAATGAAAGAGAAGTCCTATTTATTATCTATGCTAAGTTATTACATCATATGGGCCCAAAAGTAACCTATTTAGGAAGTACTAAACATAAAAGCCCATTAAACACATCCTTGATAATTTGTAAAGAATATGGGGAGAAACACAAGGTTATTGTGGAATGTTTTTACCCGCTCTAGTATATCTAGAGTAGGTTGGGTTCACCTCCAAAGCAGATGGGCGCATGTTCTCTTTTGGGGACTTTCTAGCCCCATTTTGCCTTCCTTTGGCCTTTCTAACGTCCTTGAGCCTCCTTGATCATCATAATTATACAATGGATGCCTTTTTATAGACATCAAGAATTCATCAAGTGTCTCTTGACCCATAAGCATCATTTCTAGCTATCCAGAGGCCATTTGGATTCTATTAGAGTATGTAGCTCAACTCAGACTATCGCCGGAGTAGTTATATGTACCTATGTGAGTAAGTGAGAAGTATGTCTAAGATTGAAATGGGAAGTTTCATTTCCTAAGGACTAGTAATTCTATCCTAGTTTATGTTTTCTAGGACTATGTTTCGTGTTACAGAAGTTGTAGCCATATTGATATTCCTTGTTCAGATATTTCACTCTGATCATGACCAAAAAATATTGATCCCTAATGTTATTAAAACTTCTTAGAAAAGTGTTGGATAAATAATCCAGTTGACTATAAACTGTCAGTATGATTCATCCCGTATAACCAACAATTCAGTTTAGCAATCAAACAAGATAAGCTCCTATAGTTTTCCTTCTTTCCATCTAGTCTTACTGTCCAAAATTTTATGAATATGCCTATTCCATGAGGTAATTTATTAACATAGATGAAAATTATGAATTCATTTGAGTTTATACTTCTAGTCTAAATCAGTCTTAACCATAAAGATACCTATATTCAGATATTGATATCATGTTAGTTATCCAACTTTAGAATTTGGACAAATACTACTAGTAGGTTCCTATGTTTTCAAGCTATCATAATATACATTCAGGAATTCAAGTCAATCCATGCATCGTGCATTAATTTTAGATTCAGATATTAAGTCATGATTCAGCTCAAAGTGTTGAGTATATCATCTCAGCGTTTTCTTAGTATTTTAGCCAAGTCAGTATCATTCGGGGATGAATTATCCCAAGGGAGAGATATTGTAATACCCTAATTTTTCATGTTCTAAATCACTCAAAACATAGCCTATGAAGTTAGATTCTTAATGTTTCAAGCCTCGCCTCAATCTGATATCATGGAAAGAAGTCATATAATTTTCTCTTTAAGTGTCAATCAACTGCCAGTGCTTACGACTCATGTGATGACCCTAATCAGACCTTATGAGTCATTCATAGTAATCAGAGTCACAACAGTTCTCAGACAAGAATTTGTCTCAGTGTTTATAAGTCTAGAATATGACTTGTATCAAGACTTTATGAGTCATTGTAAAGACTTGTATCTTGACTAATAAAATATCAAAAAATCAAGCCTCATTTTTTGGGAGTTTTACAAGTGACTTAGTGTAACACCCGATTCTTTTAACTCTTTAGTAATGACTGAAAAATGACCCGTAGGACCCCTATATCGATGATAAACCATATTAGTTGTTGTAGGTTATGTTGGGGTGTTTTTGGACATTGGAACTGGGTGTACATTTCCAAACGGACCCTCTACATTGCTTGGCATCCTATAGGGATTTTGAAATGCCACTGGAATAAGGTTGGCTTTGGGTTGTGCGCCGCCAACCATGAGGTTGGCTTTGGCTGTGCCCCGCCAAGCAAAAACCAAGCATAAAAAGTTACTCTATTTTGATTTAATTTAAGGGCATTAATGTCTTTCCACAGACCCTAAACCATTTTTAATCATTATTAAATGAATTAAGGGGTCTTAAAGCATGTTATTTGCCACTTTTCATAAGATTAACTCTCATAAACCTTTCCCCTCTTTTCAAGAATATGAAATTCAAACTTTTTCTCCAAGAAATCAAGTATTCAAGAACCAAGTTCAAGTTTTTCTTCAAAGATGCAAGTAATTGAGGTATGTGGAGTATTCATCAATGGGTTCCTTCCACCCATTAGGCCCAAAAACCCTCTTCTTGACTTAAGTATGAATTTCTCCTCTCTTGATGAAAATATACATTTTCATGATGAATTAGTCCATGCTCTTTATCATAAATTTAAGTTCAATCCATGTCAACATGTATTCCATGTAAATTAGGTTATTTCATGCTTTGAATTTCAAGTACCTATGTAATATTCAATGAAATTATGAAATTATCTTTGTTTCCTTATTAATTTATATTCATGCCATGCTAAGGATTCTATCCCATGTGAAATGTGCTCCTATATGTTTGAATTTTCAAGCCTGCATGTCACGTTTAGTCAATACCATGTTAAATTCTCAAATTTATGTATTAAACCATGTGAACATGATATCCTCCCAACTTCAATTCATCCCCATGTTCATATTCATGTACCTCATTCGTTCTTTGAAATGTATTTTGTTTTGGGTCTTTGTATTATTACCTTATGTCACTATTTTAAGTGTTATTTTTAGATTTTTGTAATCATTTAGTGTTGGCGTGTTATGAACAGCTGATACTTACATTTTAGACTTTTCACGTAAAGGGTCGGTCAACTCATAATTTTATCCCTATATTTAAATTATCATTTTATAACGAACTCATCAAAATTATTTCATTTTAAATACATCAGTTTACATATTCATGGTTACCTCAGATTATGCATGCATTGTAAGTTTTCAGAATACTATGTTTGAGCATATCAATCATTAGTGCACGTACTAGTTCATAATTCCAGAATCAGTTCAGTTGGTAGTAGGATTTAGCACTAAGTGAATCCAGGGATGGGGGCTCACCTTCTAGTAAAAGATATGACTTTCAGTAGCATACCCTGAGTTCCATAACTATGTAACCAGGGTAGCTTTTTGAGAGGTCTTCCTGCCATATGAGGGTTGATGTTCTCATAGTAGCACCTGCCAGTAGAAGGTAACTCCTTAATCCTTTGGGAAATTATATTAGTGGATCTACACAACTATATGTTAATACCCGTGGCAAGGAACTGACACCCTTCCAGTTAGGGTTACATGTTGGATCCCAAGTAGCTCAGATTAGGGTATGTTGATTACATGATAGTTCCCAAAGTTTCAGATAGTATTCAGTCTATATCAGTTTAAGTTTTCTTGACAATGTAATTAGATTCTCAGTTATCCAGTTATTCAACTATCAGATATTCAGATCATTTTAATATATGTTTTACTTGGTCTTGCATTCATATTACATGTTCATGTTTTCATGCTCAGTATCCATACATGACCCTCATTTCAGTTTTACAACATGTTCATCTTTATATGAGATTTACATAGAGTATTCATGTTTCTACCACTTTCCAGCTTACAGAATTATTTTAAGCTTATAATTTATAAATCTCACTATAACTTATAGTTTTTATGTATACCCATGTTTTAAATGTATGTTTCAATAAATTTAGCTTGTATATACATTTTCAATCAGTATCTCAAGTATCATGCTAGTACATGGGTTAGCTTGGGATCACTTTTGGTTCTAACCACTGTGTTACGACCAAGGAGTAGTCTCGAATCGTGATACGTGATCATGAGTCATAAGGAGTGGCTATGAGTCAAGGGTTGACTCATAGTCAAAAGCGATCCTTTTTTAGCTTTTATGTTAAGGGCATTCTAGAAATTTCCCCCTCTTACCCAATATGAAACCCATATCTTATAAACCCTTTAAGGTATCATTATCTCTCATAAACACATCAACATAAATTCTCAACACTCTCAAATTCCTAAAGGTTAAGAAAACGTAGGGTTTTTAAGAGGTAGATCAATTAGAGATTTCAAGGGTGATTTCTCTCCAAACATCTTACTATTACAAGTATGTGACTCTTCGCTCATTGTTAATTTATTAAAAAACATATGTATTATAGTGTTTTTCATATGGAACTATTTTGGTTTTGAAAACAAGGGTTGTGGGTTTTAAATGCTTATTGTTGAACAATATTTTCCCTTTGTTTAATTATGATAATTTATGTGTTAAATATGGTTTAAACTTGTGGGTGCATGGGTTTGGTGAATGAACTAAGGAATTGTGATTTTCCCAAACTTATGACTTTTGAAGTGGTTATGACCCCAACCCATAGTGTGAAATTGGTTTTGAATTTTTTGAAAGGTGAGAATTTGTAAAATTGAACTAGTCTTGAATATTGAATGATATAAAGAGGTATTTGAAAGAACAATGGTCTGATTTAGTGAACAAAGGGAGTCAGTGTCCCCCCACCTTGTATTAATGAACAAATAGAGTTATTTCTCCCAAGTAAATGGAAAACTATTTTGGCATATTGTTATTACCTTAAAAGTGTAGTTGGTATGACGATACCAACAATGTATGCCTTAATGTAAAATGTTGTTCATGATTGGGTTTGGGTGATAAATGTTTTAATTGGGCTCTAATAACAGTTGTGTAGCTGAGTTATGAAAATGGAGGTCCGGGTGACTGACTGGAAATCACATTTCCTGACGTGGGGGTCAAAATGACTAGGAAGGTTTGAGTCCCCATACATCATTACATGATCGGGTTCTTAAGTTACCTTAGTATATGTTGGGAGGTCTAAGTCCCCCATGTGCATATATATGAGATTATTCTTAAGTTTGTGTGGCTACAGATACTTGGGCCCGACCAAAGGGTGAGTGGTGGGCCCATATAGTATATGGGTACTATTATATAAAGGTTGAACTACACAATCTAGGCTAAAGTTTTGAAATGCATATTAAGCATTATTGCCCATCCCAACATGTGATATATATATTTATATATATATGTGTGTGTGTGTATATGTATTTGATTATGTGCATTGGTATGATCATGTAATTATGTTATCCTTAACCCTAAGTTACATGCTAGCGTTCACCCCGCTACCCATCTTTGAATGTTGTATCCCTATACGATGCAGGAATTGTTCATACTTCTACTCCTTCTTCTCATTGATTAGGATTCAGGATCAACTTATGAGTTGATATTGAAGTGGTGATCTTCCATACATCGAAAGTCTACATTCTGTGATTTGTTTCTCTTATTTCTTAAACTTATTTTTGGCTATCATCGGGGGCATGTCCCGATACTTCATTGATATTCCAGTTTGGATAATTTTTTAAAAGACTTTGTTTGGACTACTATTTGGACTACTATAGTTATTGAGTGATGTCGGTTGGTTGTTTAGCCGATCGCAGGTTGCCAGTTATAGATATGCATTAAAATTTTCTTAAGTTATTACATGCTATTTTGTTATGTGTGCAAAATTCATTCGACTTTGGGGTGTGTTGTGTTTGGGTTGTTTAGGTACAGGGTTGATCTTTGCTACACGGGGGACTTGGGATATCCTACACGGCCAGGCCCAGGTTCGAGTCCTTTTAAGGTTGTATTAGAGACTAGGTTTGGTGTTATTGGGTGTCCAACAAAGCTGTGTCGAGGATAGTCTCTTTTATGGGTATGTAGCGTGTCACACATATAAGGGAGAGGTTATAAGGAATGTTTCCCTTTCTTGTTATCTTAATTCAAAATGTAGAGTCTAAGGTCTTAAGTCTCTCTAATTCCCATGTTCTTCCTTTTTAGATCATGCCTCCCAGATGATATAAAGCTCATGAAAAGTCTTCTATCCCACTTGAGGACAATGCTGATGGGACAAGCACTGATTATGAGGTACAGACCCGATCTAGGGGTCTAGCTCCTGACTGCCCTTCTGGAGTTCCACTTGTCCCCTCTAGTCCTCTTCAAGTTCCTCAGGCTGATGTGTTAAATTTGGTATTTTGTCAGTCTATTCATATGTTTTCTTAGTTGGTAGCTTCTAAGTCTGAGCATGTAGCTTCTTTTAGCCCATCTTCTGAGGCCATAAGGGTTGGCCAGTTTATGAGATTGAGTCCTCTAGTGTTAATTGGTTCAAAAGTTTAAGAAGATCCTCAAGACTTTATCGATGAAATGGAAAAGGTCTTCCATGTGATGCATGTTTCTAATATTGAGGGTGAAGAATTCTTTGCCTATCAACGTAAGGATATAACATAACAATGGTATGAGGAATGGGAATAGTCTAAGGGAGACGATGCTAAATCCACACCGTGGGATGATTTCTCTAGTGCATTTTAGGACCAAATCATTCCCTAGGAGTTAAGGGGGGTGAAAGTAGAAAACTTTGTTAATCTGAAGCAAGGTAGGATGATGGTCAAGAAGTATGACTTAAAATTCCATCAATTGTCCCAATATGCTCTTGAGTTAGTGTCAGCATGAGGGATAGAATGAGGAAATTTGTTACTGGGTTATCCCTTTATTTGATTCTAGAGAGTTAGGCTGCCTTATTAAACAAGGATATGGATATCTCCAAATTGGTTGTGTCTATGCAGTAGGTTGAGAAAGACCAAAGATTAATTTTAGAGAAACAGTTAAATACCTTTTTGGATATCCCTAAGACTGTTTTTCAAACTTGGTATGGTCACTATAAGTTCCTATTCATGTCTTTTGGTCTGACAACTGCCCCAACAATATTTATGGATCTCATGAATTGGGTGTTCCATTTGTTCTTGGATTTGTTCTTCATAGTTTTCATTGATGATATTCTGGTGTACTCTAGGAATGAGGCTAATCACACTGACCATCTCCATATTATTTTGCAGACCTTTAAAGATTAACATTTGTATGCTAAGTTTTTAAAGTATGAGTTCAGGTTGAAAGCTGTTACTTTTTTAAGTCATTTCATTTCTAGAGAAGGGAACATGGTGGATCGCAAAAAGTTGTAGCAGTTAAGAAGTGGCCTAGGCCCACGACTCCAACCGATATTTGAAACTTCTTATGTTTACTCAGTTACTATAGGAGATTTATGGAGAGTTTCTCGACTATAGATACGCCGCTGACTATGTTAACCCAGAAGCATGTGAAGTTCTTATGGTATGATGATTGTGAGGATAGTTTTAAAAAGCTAAAAGATAAGTTGACTTCAGCTCCAATTTTGACTCTGCCCGAGGGTAATAATAAATATGTGGTTTATTGCAATGCGTCTCGTGTAGGACTTGGTTGTGTATTAATGTAACATGGTAGGGTGGTGGCCTATGCTTCTAGGCAGTTGAAAGTTCATAAGAGGAATTATCCGACTCGTGACTTGGAGTTGTTGGATGTGGTATTTGCACTAAAGATTTGGCATCACTATTTGTATGAAATCCATGTAGATATGTTTTTTGATTATAAGAGCATAGAATATGTGTTCACCCAGATGGAGTTGAATCTTAGGAAAAGGAGATGGCTTGAGTTTCTTAAAGAGTACGACATGAGTCTCTATTACCACCCAGGTAAAGCTAATATGGTTGTTGACTCTCTTAGCAGGTTATCCATGGGGAGTCTAGCTCATGTGGATAAGGATAAGCGAGTATTGGTGAAAAATGTTAATCATTTGGCTAACCTTAGAGATTGTCTCTTGGACTCAAAAAGTAGGGGAGTGTTTGTGCAAAAGGTAGCACAGTCCTTTCTTGGTACTGCAATAAAAGAGAAGCAAGTATTATATCTTGTCTTAATAAAGATTAAGGGAGATGTGGGATGAAAAAAAGTGGTAGCTTTTGAGATTTGTGGTCATGGTATCTCGAGGTACAAAGGTAGATTTTGTGTTCTTGAATTAGATAGGTTACGAGAGAGGATCTTGGCTGAGGCTCATGAATAACATTATGCCATTCATCCTTGTATAACGAAGATGTATCATGATCTTAAGTTGATTTATTAGTGGAAAATATGAAGCGATATGTGGCTAGTTTTTTAGGTAAATGCATTGTGTATCAACAAGAGAAAGTTGAGCACTTGCGGCCCGAAGAGTTGTATCAAGAAATTGAGTTGCCTGTGTAGAAGTGGGATGTGATCAATATGGATTTTTTTATTGGTCTTCCTTGGTCTCGAATTCAGTTTGATTTGATTTGGATCATCGTGGATAGCATGATTAAGCCTGCTCAGTTCTTGCCTTTTATCGGTAGAGGACTATGCAAAGTTGTTCCTCCAAGAGATTGTGAAGATGTATCGGGCTCCTATTTCTATCATGTCAGATTATGGCAGTCAGTTCTCATCACAATTTTGGCATTCGTTCCAGTGAGGTTTGGGAACTAAGGTGAGTCTTAGTATTGCTTTCTACCTGCAGTCAGATGGACAAGCATAAAGGAATATTCAGACACTGAAAGACATAATTAGAATTTGTGTGATTGATTATAGTGGTAGTTGGGTTGATCATTTGCCTCTTATAAAGTTTACGTATAATAAAAACTACCACTCTAGTATTGGTATGGCTCCTTACAAGGCCTTGTATGGTAGGAGGTGTAGGTCTTCCATCGAGTGGGTTTTAGTTGGTGAGGCTGAGATGTTTAGCTCGGATTTGATTCATCAAGCGATGGAGAAGCTGAAGGTGATTTGATAGAGGCTTAAAGCTTTCCAAAGTCGTCAAAAGTCCTACTCGAATGTGAGGCAAAGGGAGTTGGATTTTAGCATTGGTAATTGGGTGTTCTTAAAGGTATCCTCCGTGAAGGGAGTGATACAGTTTGGTAAAAAGGGAAAGCTCATCCGCCGATATATTGGTCCATACTTTGTGTTGAAGAGGGTTGGTAATGTTGCTTATGAATTAAAGTTTCCATTTCGTTTGAGATCTATTTATCCGGTGTTTCACGTTTTGATGTTGAGAATGTGCGTGGGTGATCCTTTGACGGTTGTTCCTTTAGAAAAGGTAGGTATTTCTAATTCTTGATCTTATAAAGAAGTCCTGATTGAAATTTTAGATTGGGAAGTTTGTTCGTTGCAGACTGATCTTGGGTGTAGTTATATGTCCAAACACCGCGATTTACCCATATTTGGACTTGTTTTGAAAATAAAAATGTGCTAATTATATTAAATTGTGAATTAAATTGTCTTTCATGGATAACCGATGTGATTAGACATACAGGGCTAATTTATCATGGATTTGGAAGAAAATTGGATACACATCATAAAGAGGCGACTGACCATGTGGATCAAATTCAAAAACATATGGAGATGCAGAAGAGCAAAGAGAAAACAAAGAAGCAGAGGATTGATGGAAAGGAAGAAAGGAACTGGCGGAAAATTCTAGTGACGCAATTCGATCTCAATGCATTGCGTCGACTGCAAGATGTGTGCCTTAGAAAAAATATGAAGAACAATTTCCAGTGCATCGATGCGATAGCAATGCGTCGCGTCGTGTGGTGAAGATTATGACTTAGTTTGATTTTTAAAATTGAATTCCAGTGTGGCAACGCAATGTTGACGCGACACGTTGGTTGGATCAACGCGATGTTGACGCGACGCGTTGGTTGGATCAAAGCGATTAGCTACGCGCCGCATCATGGGTTCAATGTAACGCCCCGAAATATCATCCCGAGACTCCACACGGTGCCCAAGGCTACAGGTAGCCTCAAGCTAACCCTTTAAGACAAAACACTACCCTTGGGTTCCAGCACAACAACATACACGCTACACTAAGGATATATATATAAGTACATATCATATCACCTCACACATGGCACAAAATATTGTTAGATTGTACATATATGGAATGTCTATACACAAACCAACCCAACAATACACTAGTCTGACATAGCCTCTATACAGCAAAATCAACGAGCCATTGGGACAAACCCCCCAACTGACTCAACAGACCAAAGGGATCACAAAACAACAACACCAAAACTAGCAACTTGGTCCTCGAACCATGAGGACTCGCCACTGAAAGAACGTAGATGTGGCACTCGGATATCACTGTCGCGGCTGCGGCTGAGTACCTAAACCTACATCATGGTAAGAATGTAGCCCATAGATAAATATGTGGGTCAACACAAGATACGTACTGAGTATGTGGGGGCGCATGCAAAATATAAATAATATCATAAATTTCGTAAAAACATACATACGGACCATAATGACACACCTGGCTTGAGTGACATTGAATCATGAACCTCATAACATCTTAGATAGGAAATGTAGGAGAAAAACCTCATAAATAATTATAGATCATCATAGGCAACTTGACTTACCACATCAAAACTTAGAGTGACTCGGTATTTCAGTAAACATGACTCTTATGGACAGGGGAGTTTCCTATAACCGACAACCCCAGGTTAGCTACGTGGAATACTAACGTTTGAAACCCCCATTGGCGGGAGCGTCATACACTTTGCCAGGGAGTACGACCTTAAAACTGCAATAATCACAATTGGTCTATCTGGCCAATAATATCATCATCAAACAACCCTACGGTGGCACATAGGTTTGGGGAAATACCAAATTGCCCTCTCGGTGCTAAGTACCACTCCCCGACAAGATCAGAACGCGTTAGGAAATCCACCACAACATCACAAGGGTCTATCATAAAGACCAAATCAAATCTCTTTCTCATTTATCAAATCATATCAATTTGTGGATTCCTAACTCAACACATTTTAGATCAAAATATTTTAATCTTCCTCAACATCAACAAGGTATCAATGCATTGAACCATAACTGACTCGACATTTGGACAAGGACATGAAGACTCAATACATAATATTTTCAACAATTTAACTCATCAAAACCATCCGGAAAATACCAAGACTCATTGCAACTTCAATATCAACATTTCTCAATTTGCCATCCAACTCTCATTTAAAGGTACTTGAGACATCAACCCATAGTAGAGATATAGAATTTCCAATATCAATTATAAATTCATAATAAGGAAATAGTGGAATGATAGTATAAATCAAGGCATAACAAATTAAATCATCATACTCTCATAATCAAATTCTTTTTGGACATAATTCCATCTCAACATCATACACATATCGGATGACATAATCCCATAGCTCATGGAAAATAATATAAGATATAAAACCATATTTTCAATTCATGGTAAAACATGTAAAATCTCATGTCAATGTAATTCAACAAAAATACCGGGCACAAGATCGAAAGGATAATCTTGTTCAAAGCCCCACATACCTAAAAATGGAAGATGAATATGAACTTTCAACTCCGAAACTTTATTCACAAAAATAAAGGTTGCTTCTCGAAGCCCTTAACATGATCAACTCGAATCCCAAATCAATTTGACATTTCTCCGGTTCAATAAAGAGACATAGAAGGATGAAATTTGGAGTAGTAGGGTTGGGGTTTGAGCCTTAGGAAATTTTGGAGAAAAATGAGCTATTGAATGCTCTTAATGGACTTAAATATAGGGTTTACCCGGATGCATTGGAGTGGAAATGACCAAAATACCCTTAAAAATCAAATAATGTCAAATCTGTCCTTTGGTGGACTGTTTTGGTAGGCTGAAGTAGATCGACCATAACATTTTTCTCTGATAGCCAAATTGGATGAAACTAATTTCATTCGAAAGAGGACTTTCAGAGCTTTCTGTTGATATACAGTATCTCACCCAGATCATTATGTACAAGGAGTTATGATCGTTTCAAGTTGACCCTAAAATTCGCCTGACCTCAGTATTTTTTTCCTGCACATTTACTGTTCACCACTATTCACGGTTAGATCGGAATGATCATAACTCATCGCTCGAGTGCCCGTTTTGGATGATCCACATATCTTTGGAAAGATTATTTGATGCTCTATGCAATGACGGTTCGTACATCCAAAAATTCCACACAGAAAAATTATTAATCATGATAAAGAACAGAATTCAACACATTTTCGTCCGAGATGTTAACGAAAATTTTTTCTGGGGCATCACATCATCTCCCCCTTGGAAATAGTCATCCTCAAATTCTTATAGGTAGGTCAAGAATACTATGAAAATGATTATATAGAGAAAAATTATCTTGCCCAAGCATATACTCCATTCTAGATTTTTTTGGATATCGTAGAAAACACACAAGCCAAGATAAACATAGTAATAATGATTAAATCAAAAGAGAACGATACCTTTGACATGCTTAGGATTTGTAGGAAAGAGGTGGGGATATTTGGTGCGCATATCCGCTTCGTCTTCCCAAGTAGCACTCTCCACGGATTGATTTTGCCAAAGCACTTTAACCAAAGGAACTTCCTTGTTTCTTAGCCTACGAACTTGAAAGTCAAAAACCTCAACCGAAATCTCTTCATATGAAAGACTATCTTGAATACCCGAGTTTTTGGAAGGATCATTCACAACAGAATCACCAATAGACTTCTTAAGCATAGAAACATGGAAAAACGGATGGACGTTAGATAACTCCGCGGGCAATTCAACCTTATACTTCTACCTTCCCAATGCGATCCACAATCTTATAGGGACCAATGTAACGGGGACTTAGTTTCCCTTTCTTCCCAAATCTCTTCACCCCTTTCATGGGTGAAACTTTTAAGTACACTAAATCACTAACATCAAATTCAAGGTCTTTCCTCCTTACATCTGCGTATGATTTTTGACGACTTTGGGCGGTTTTCAACCTTTCCCGAATTAACTTAACCTTCTCCATGGCCTCGAACACCGCATCTGGTCCAATCGCGGTAGCCTCACCAACTTCAAAACAACCAATGGGTGATCTACACCTTCTACCATACAAAGCGTCAAACGGGGCCATTACAATAGTAGCATGAAAACTGTTATTGTAAGCAAACTTGATTAATTCTAAGTGCTCATCCCAACTAACTTTAAAATCAAGAACACAAGCCCTCAACATATCTTCTAAAGTATGAATGGTACGTTCGGCCTGACCATCTGTTTGCGGATGGAAAGCAAAACTTAAACGAATTTGGGTACCGACACCCTTCTGGAAAGACTTCAAAAATTGAGAGGTAAACTGAGTACCACTGTCAGAAATAATAGCCAAAGGGATTCCATGAAGTCTGACAAGTTCCCGAATATATATTCTAGCATAATCTTCAGCTGTATACGATGAATGCACAGGCAAGAAATGAACTGATTTCATCAGGCGATCTACGAAAACCCAAATCGAATCATGATGGCGACGAGAAGGAGGCAAACCAACTATGAAGTCCATATTCACTTCTTTCCACTTCCAAGTAGGAATGCTAAACTCTTGCATCACGCCACTGGGCCTTTGATGCCTTATTTTAACCTGTTGACACGTGGAACACTTCGCCACAAATTCTACTATGTTCCTCTTCATACCGTTCCACCAATAGATTTCCCGCAAATCATGGTACATCTTGGTAGCACGAGGATGGATGGAGTATTGCGTACCATGCACTTCCGCCATAATCCTCTGCTTCAAGTTATCAACATCAGGAACATATAATCTTTCTCAGAGTCTCAAAACGCCATCTCCCCCTTGGGAGAAAACCTCCACCTTTTGGTCTTTAACTGACTCTTTTAACCTGACCAAGGTAGGATCCCTGTCTTGCACTCCTATACTACCCTCAGCATCACCAAACAACCTACCCCCAATCTAGCCAAATGATGTACCTCACGGGCCAACTCCTTCTTACCAATCTCCACATGTGCTACGCTACCCATGAACTTCCGACTAAGGGCATCTACTACTACATTGGCCTTGCCCGGATGATATAACACACTCATATCATAATCTTTCAATAGTTCTAACCATTGTCTCTGCATAAGATTCAACTCCTTTTGGGTGAATACATACTGTAAGCTCTTATGGTCCGTGAAGACGTCGACATGGACACCATACAAATAATGTCTCCAAATTTTCAAAGCAAAAACCACGGCAGCTAATTCAAGGTCATGGGTAGGATAATTCTTCTCGTGAGGCTTTAGCTGCCTGGAAGCATAAGCTATAACCTTGCCCTTTTGCATCAATACAAAACCCAAACCAACTCTGGAAGCATCGCAATACACCACAAAACCATCAACAGCGTCAGGCAAAGTCAACACAGGGGCTGAAGTGAGTCGAGTCTTCAACTCCTGAAAACTCTTCTCGCAAGATTCGAACCACAGGAACTTTACTTTCTTTTGGGTCAAACGGGTCATAGGAGACACAATAGATGAAAAACCTTCAACAAAACGACGATAATAACTAGCTAGACCCAAGAAACTTCGGATATCAGAAGGAGAAATAGGTCTAGGCCAACTCTTTATAGCCTCTATCTTTTGAGGATCAACTCTAATACCTTCGGAAGAAACAACATGACCCAAGAAGGCTACAGAGTTCAGACAGAACTCACACTTACTGAACTTAGCATACAACCGATGAGTTCGAAGAGTTTCCAACACGATTCTGAGATGATCCGCATGATCACCCTCACTTCGGGAGTAAATAAGAATATCATCAAGGAACACTATTACAAATAAATCCAGATATGGCCAGAATACACGATTCATAAGGTCTATGAAATCCACTGGAGCATTAGTTAACCCGAAAGACATCACTAGAAATTCAAAATAACCGTAACGGGTTTGGAAGGCGTTCTTGGGGATATCACATTCCCTAACCTTAAGTTAGTGATAACCGGATCAGAGGTCTATCTTTGAAAAGTAGCTCACACCTTGAAATTGATCAAATAAATCATCAATTCGGGGAAGAGGATATTTATTCTTGATAGTAACCCTATTAAGCTGCCGGTAATCAATACACATCCGCAAAGAACCATCTTTCTTACGCACAAACAGGACAGGTGCACCCCACGGGGACACACTAGGTCTGATAAAGCTTTTGTCTAAAAGATCTTCCAATTACTCCTTCAACTCTTTAAGTTACACGGGAGCCATGCGATATGGAGGAATGGAAATAGGCTGAGTATCGGCAAGAAGGTCAATCCCAAACTCTATCTCTCTATCAAGAGGTACTCCAGGGAGATCTTCTAGAAAGATATCAAGAAACTCATTAACAACATTAATTGACTGAATAGTCGGGGTTTCAGACTTAGTGTCTTTAACCCGAACCAAATAGTGGATGCAACCCTTGGAAATCAACTTTCTAGCTTTGAGATAGGATATGAAACGACCCTTAGGAATCACAGAACTCCCGGACCATTCGAGGATAGGTTCATCAGGAAACTAAAACTTGACCACACGAGCACGACAATCAATAGACGCATAGCATGAGTGAAGCCAATCCATACCCAGAATAATATCAAAGTCAACCATATCTAGCTCAATCAAATCAGCATACATAACCCGGTGAAAGACAGTAATGGGAAATTTCTTATACACCCGCTTAGTAATGACAGACTCTCCTACCGGAGTAGAAGCCAAAATTGGCTCAGAAATTAGTTCAGGATCCATTTCAAAATTTACAGCAACCAAAGGTGTCACATAAGAAAAACTCAAACCAGGGTCCATCAACATATAAACATCAAAATAGAAAACACGGAGCATACCAGTGACAACATCGGGAGAGTCCTCCTGCTCCTGATGAAGTGGTATAACATAGAAACGATTATGGCATTGATTGCCAGCAGTATTAGATGAAGCACCCTGAGGAGGAACTGGATGGGCTACGGGAGGTGGGGCACTGGTAGCCTGACTCTGGGGACGGGAATCACGACTCCGCTGTCTGGCATACGAGCAGTCTCTAAGTATGTGTCCAAACTTACCACAACCAAAACAGCCCCGTTGTCCCATATAACACTCCCCAAAATGGTCTTTACCACAGTTAGCACACGAAGGAGGATAAGATCGGTTGCTTACACTATCCTGAGAACTGGAAGGTACCGACCTATTCTCGAGCTCCTGCCTACCCCGATATACGGGAGTACTAGCTGAGGAAGGCGCAGGTATAAATGGACGTCTCTAAAACTGAGTGCGACTCCTTCTGAAGAATCTAGTCTGATCGGACCCCTGTTGCTCCGATCTGACTCTCTTAATCCCTCTTACTCTTTCTCTTTCCTTAATCTTGTCTGACTCAATCTATTGGGCATGAATCATTAACCTAGGAAGATCAATCTCCCTGTTGATCATAGCAGATCTATATTCTTCAACCACATAACTCGACACCCTAGTTAGAAACTTGCTCATACTAGTCCCCGAGTCAGCCATCATATTGGGAATGTACTTTGATAGCTGATTAAGCTTATGACAATACTCCTTAACCGACATGGAGCCTTGTCTCAAATTCATAAACTCTTTTATCTTAGCTTCCCGTAATTCAAGAGGAAAGAATCTATCCAAGAAAGCATCTTGGAATAATTGCCAAGTCACCGGAGCAGTATCTTCCTCTCTACCCTTATTCCACATCTGCACCCAGTCATAGGCAACATCCTTCAACCGATAACAAGCCAACTCCACACTTTCTTCCTCAATCACGTGCATAATCTATGTAATTTTCTTCATTTCATCAACATACATCTGCGGGTCCTCACCTGCTCTCGACCCATGAAACTCTGGCGAATTCATCCATATAAAGTCATAAATTCATGTTGCTGCCAAATTATTTTCCTACGGAGGTGGAGCGTAGGCCTGAGTATTGGTGATAACTGCCTGGGCTAGCATCTGAAAAGATTCTGGAAATTTGGCATGGTATACTGTGTCATGTAACGGATCAACAGGTTGAGGTTGGTTGTTGTTTCCGCGAGCTCGATGTGGAGGCATGTTCTGTCATAAGAACGCACGAATTAACAGCAGAAGAAAACAGTTGTAAGCATGATAGACTCTTGTAGAAAGAAAGAAATGACTTTTCCTAGAACGCCTCGTAGCCTCTTGATCATAGGTGTGGCGCGCTACACACCGATGCTCAAGACTCTATGTAACGCAGCTTGTCAGACTCCCTAGGACTCTTCACAACCTTAGGCTCTGATACCAAGTTTGTAACACCCCAAAATATCATCCCGAGATGTCACACGGTGCCCAAGGCTACACGTAGCCTCAAGCTAACCCTTTAAGACAAAACACCACCCTTGGGTTCCAACACAACAACATACACGCTACGCTAAGGACATATATATAAGTACATATCATATCACATCGCACATGGCATGGAAATCGTTAGACTGTACATATATGGAATGTCTATACACAAACCAACCCAACAATACACTAGTCTGACATAGCCTCTATACAGCAAAATCAACAAGCCACTGGGACAAACCCCAAACTGACTCAACAGACCAAAGGGATCACAAAACAACAGCACCAAAACTAGCAACTTGGTCCTCGAACCATGAGGACTCGCCACTGAAGGAACGTAGATGCGGCACTTGGATATCACTGTCGTGGCTGCGGCTGAGTACCTGAACCTACATCATGGTAAGAATGTAGCCCATAGAGAAATATGTGGGTCAGTACAAGATACGGACTGAGTATGTGGGGACGCATGCAAAATATAAATAATATCATAAATTTCGTAAAAACGTACATACGGACCATAATGGCACACCTGGCTTGAGTGACATTGAATCATGCAACTCATAACATCTTAGATAGAAAATGTAGGAGAAAAACCTCATAAATAATTATAGATCATCATATACAACCTGACTTACCACATCAAAACTCAGAGTGACTCGGTATTTCAATAAACATGACTCTTATGGACAGGGGAGTTTTCTATAACCGACAACCCCACATGAGCTACATAGAATACCAAAGTTTGAAACCCCCATTGGCAGGAGCGTCATACTCTTTGCTAGAGAGTACGACCTTAAAATTGTAATAATCACAATCGGGCCCTCTGGCCAATAATATCATCATCAAACAACCCTACAGTGGTACATAGGTTTAGGGAAATACCAAATTTCCCTCTCGGTGCTAAGTACTACACCCCGACAAGCTCAGAACGCGTTAGGAAATCCACCACAACATCACAAGGGTCTATCATAAAGACCAAATCAAATCTCTTTCTCATTTATCAAATCATATCAATTTGTGGATTCCTAACTCAACACATTTTAGATCAAAACATTTTAATCTTCCTCAACATCAACAAGGTATCAATGCATTGAACCATAACCGACTCGACATTTAAACAAGGATATGAAGACTCAATACATAATATTTCAACAATTTAACTCATCAAAACCATCCAAAAAATACCAAGACTCATTGCAACATCAATATCAACATTTCTCAATTTTCCATCCAACTCTCATTTAAAGGTACTTGAGACATCAACCCATAGTAGAGATATAGAATTTCCAATATCAATTATAAATTCATAATAAGGAAATAGTGGAATGATAGTATAAATCAAGGCATAACAAATTAAATCATCATACTCTCATAATCAAATACTTTTTGGACATAATTCTATCTCAACATCATACACATATCGGATGACATAATCCCATAGCTCATGAACAATAATATAAGATATAAAACCATATTTTCAATTCATGGTAAAACATGTAAAATCTCATGTCAATGTAATTCAACAAAAATATTGGGCACAAGATTGAAAGAATAATCTTGTTCAAAGCCCCACATACCTAAAAATGGAAGATGAATATGAACTTCCGACTTCGGAACTTTATTCATGAAAATAAAGGTTTCTTCTTGAAGCCCTTAACATGATCAACTCGAATCCCAAATTAATTTGAAATTTCTATGGTTCAATCAAGAGACATAGAAGGATGAAATTTGGAGTAGTAGGGTTGGGGTTTGAGCCTTAGGAAATTTTGGAGAAAAATGAGCTATTGAATACTCTTAATGGACTTAAATCCATGGTTTATCCGGATGGATTGGAGTGGAAATGACCAAAATACCCTTAAAAATCAAATAATGTCAAATCTGTCCTTTGGTGGACAGTTTTGGTAGGCTGGAGTAGATCGACCTTAATATTTTTCTCCGATGGCCAAATTGGATGAAACCAATTTCATTGGAAAGAGGACTTTCATAGATTTCTGTTGATATATAGTATCTCACCCAAATCATTTTGTACAAGGAGTTATGATTGTTTGAAGTTGATCCTAAAAATATCCTGGCCTCAGTATTACTTTCCTGCACATTTACTGTTCACCACTATTCATGGTTAGATCGGAATGATCATAACTCATCTCTCGAGTGTCCGTTTTGGATGATCCACATATATTTGGAAAGTTTATTCGATTCTCTACGCGATGACGGATTGCATATCCAGAAATTCCACACAGAAAAATTATTAATCACAATAAAGAACAGAATTCAACACATTTTCGTCCGAGATCTTAACGGAAAATTTTTCCGGGGCATCACATTCAGACATGGTGAAATTTTCCCAAGTATAAAAGGAACACATAAGCACAATTCCAAATACTTTTTGGCAAGCATAGCAGCGATGAAAAATCATAGAATTCTTCTTTTAGGGTTCTTATTATTTCTTTTGAACTTCTTTACTTCAAGACTAATTTTGGGTATGATTAATTCCTTGTTTTTGATGTTTAAATAAAACATGAGTGACTAAATACCTTGTTCTGGGGTTGAGGTCAAGAACATGATTACTCTTTGATATTCTTTTTGGTAATTTCTTTTTGGATTATCATCTGGGTTGTTCTTAATTTCTTGAGCTTACTATTTTAATGCTTGGCCGCCATTAGAATAAATTTATATTTCTATGTGAATACGGGAGGATAATCGTAGATTAGAATGAGGAAATTAAGGAGCAAGGTTATTATCCTCTTATAAAATAAGAGGTTTGAAATATCATCTAGGATAGGGATATACCTAAAAGCCTTGTTTGGTTCAATTGCAAGAAGATTGCTTAATGAATTTAGAAGAATTGTTGTAGCTGTAATATTCAATAAATAAAAGATTTTAGGTTGGGAGATCAAGATCGTTGCCTAAACCTTGCGAACCAACAACCTAATAACCAATTAGACTACTATAAGAATAGAGATTTGTGTGATTGTGCGAGAAGCCTCAACCCTGGAATTCTTATCATAACTGTTTACAACTATTGCTTGCTTTACTCTAGTCATAAAATTTTATTTCTTGTTTATTAATTTACATTTTTATTTTCAAATTCAAAATCATCTTGATACTATACAACACCTAATACTCATTGTCTGAAACTAAAAGTTGGTTAAATCTGTAGTTGTTTAGTCCTCTTGGGAATGATATTTGATTGTCTAAATCACTATATTACTTGAATGATCACGTGCACTTGAGTGTGCGTCTGAGTCACAATAAGTTTTTGGCGCCGTTGCTGGGGACTAATATAATTAGTAACTTGCTAAATTTTGGGTTTTTTGATATTAAGTTTAGGTGTTAACAACTTGATCTTAGCGGCTGAATTTTTGCAGGTTTAATTGAATCCAGGACTAGCGAGAGATAAAGAACTGGTAGAGCCTTTTGCAGAACCAGAGCAATTCTTTCAACAAAGGCAAAGAATGGTTGAATAACGAAATAAACCGGTTGATACAAAGGCTGGGAATGTTCCACCTCCTGTCATTCCTGTTATTCTAGTTGTTCCTACTCAACAAGATGCTAGACCTATTCGTGAGGTGGCAATCCCACTCACGAACCATATGACGAACATTATTTTAAATCCTGAACTAGGAGGTCAATTTGAATTGAAGCAGAATATGGTGCAATTGCTGAATTTCATGGCCTTTCACATGAAGATCCGTAGAAACATATACAAACATTTTTGGAAATCCGCGATACATACATTCCTGAAGGGGTGAATTCTAACTATGTCATATTGACACTCTTTCCTTTCTCCCTAATTGGGGAAGCGAAAAAGGTGGTTACATGTTGAACCACCACTCTCCATCACTTCATGGGAAGATCTAGCTCAAAAGTTCCTTATTCAAATTTTTCCATCTGGGAAGACAGCATGCTTGAGGAGTGAAATCTTGAGTTTTAGACATAAAGACGGAGAGAATCTCTACCAAGCTTTGGAGAGATTTAAGGGTATGCTCAGAAATTGCCCTCACCATCATCAATCCAATGATTCTCTTGTGCATACTTTCATAGAAGGATTGGATCCAAACATGAAGATTCTCTTGGATTCAGCATTAGGTGGACAGGCTCTTAAGAAGACATATGAAGAATTGTATACACTATTGAATCGGATTTCACAAGGGAACCCTGACTAGCATGCAGACTCGAGGAGTACTCCTAAAAAGGTTGCAGGGGTATTGAAGGTAGATCAGTTCACTGTATTACAGGCACAGATTGCAGCCATGCAAAATCATATGATTACTCATCTTAATAACATAAAGTTGGGTGTTATATAACCAGCAGTCATAGCGAATGTAGTCCAACAGGTGATGAGGTTTACGGAAGTGGTGAGCACACAACTGATGCTTGCACGGGTAATCTGGAATCTGTCAACTATGTGGGGAATGCAAATCAGCAGGGATAACAAAATTTTAGTAATACTTACAGTCCCAATTGGAGGAACCATCCCAATTTCTCATGGAGTGGAAATCAACCGCCAAATGCAAATCAGTACAAGGGACAAGTGCAACCAAACTACAACCAACTCAGAATACTCAGGCGACTAATCAATCTAGAAATATGGAGGAATTAATGAAGCAGATGATGGCTCAACAAGCATAATTTGAAACTAAAATTAAGACTCAATAGGCACAGTTTGCAGCTGAGTTGAAGAGTCAACAATTTCTTACAAGAAATCTAGTGTTGCAGTTGGGTCAAATTGCAAGGGCACAGAATACAAGACCTCAAAAAGCATTAACTAGCGATACAGAGACAAATACCAAGAAGGTAAATACGATTACAACAAGGAGTGGGCTGCAAACTAAAGAGACAGTTCAGGAGTAGGTAAGTCCCAAAATTATTGATGACAGTACCAAAGACAATGCAGAGAAAGATATCAATGAAAAATGGCAAGTGAAGAAATTCATGTGGACAAGAAGACTCTCCCCTTACCCTTTCCTCAAAGGGAAAAGAAGAATAAAAAGGAGGTGAGTTACAAGAAGTTCTTAGATCTTCTGAAGTAGATTCAAGTGAATCTTTCTCTTGTTGACATTCTGCAAAGTGTGCCAAAATATGAAAAATATTTGAAGGATATAGTTATAAATAAGAATAGTTTAACCGAGTATGCTACAATTTCACTTACTCAAGAGTGTACGTCCAAGATTCAAAACAAATTACCCACGAAGATTAAAGATCCGGGTAGTTTCACCTTGCAGATTACCATTAGAAAGTCAATTTATGCACGTGGATTGTGTGACTTGGGAGCTAGCATAAATCACATGCATACATCATGGTACCTGAAGATCGGTCTTGAGAGTCCCAAACCTACTACTATTATCTTACAGTTGGCGGATAGATCACTTGCAAGGCCGGATGGTATTATCGAAGATGTTTTGGTGAAAGTAGGATCATTAATCTTTTTGGTGGATTTTGTAATTCTTAATTTCGAGGCTGATCATGTGGTTCCATTTATTTTGGGATAACCTTTCTTAGCAACAGGGTAGTAACTAATTAATATAGCAGCTGGGAAAATGACAGTGCGAGCGCATGATAAAGTAGAAGTCTTTGATGTGTACAAGGCGTTGAAACTGCTAGCTGTATATGAGGAGTTGTCATCCATATAGGTTATTGACCTTGCTTCTGATTGATAGTTGTTGTTGTCTGATGATCCATTAGACAAAGCTTTGATGGGTCATGATCTTTATGGAGATGTGGAAGCATTGGAATTGGTCTAGGTTATGAATTTGGCAGTGGTTGAGATGATAAAAGTGTCTGTCAAACCATTGAATAGGCTAATTGGTCCATCGCCCAAGACCTCAGTTGAAGAAGATCCTAACTTGGAGCTTAAGGTTCTTCCTCCTTATTTACAATATGTTTTTATTGGTGAACAAGATGATTTGTGTATTATTTTTTCTGCAGGAATAATAGATGTACAGGTAAAGGAAGCCATAACAATTCTAAAAAGGAGAAGAAAGTCAATTGGTTGGAAAATGTCCAATATTACAAGAATTAATACAGTATTTTGCATGCACAATATCTACATGGAAGAGGGTTACAGAACGAGAGTGCAGCAATAAAGAAGGTTGAATCCTGTGATGAAGGAGGTCATCTAAAAAAATTGATCAAGTGGTTAGATAGTTGTATTTTCTACCCAATTTCTAATAGAAAATGGGTAAGTCCAGTGCACTGTGTACCAAAAAAGGAGGGATAACTGTGGTAACTAATGATAATAATGAGTTGATCCCCACACCCATGGTGAACGGTTGGAGGATCTGTATTGACTATCAGATATTGAATGAAACAACTAGTAAAGATCACTATCTTATTCCTTTCTTTGACCAAATGCTGGATAAATTAGCAGGACAAGAGTATTATTTTTTTATAGATGGGTACTCCGGCTAAAATCAGATAATCATAGCACCAGAAGATTAGGAGAAGACTACTTTCACATATCCCTATGAAACATATGCATTCAGACGCATGCCCTTCAGCCTATGCAATCCACCTGCTATATTTTAGCGATGTATGATGGCTACATTCTCTGACATGGTTAAAGAATTTGTGGAGGTATGCATGGATGATTTCTCCGTGTATGTGAATTCTTTTGAAAAGTGCTTGCAGAATCTTGACAGAGTTCTAGCTTGATGCGAAGAGACAAACTTGGTGCTAAATTGGGAAAAGTGCCACTTTATGGTTAAGGAAGGAATTTTCCTAGTCAATAAAGTGTTATGTAAATGAATCAATGTAGATAAGGCAAAGGTTGAAGTGATTTAAAAGTTGCCACATCCAGTCACAATCAAAGGAGTGCAGAGCTTTCTGGGACATGCAGGTTTCTATGGGCGGTTCATTCAAGATTTCTCAATGATTTCAAGCCCCATGTGCAAATTATTAGAGAAAATGGAAAAGTTGGAGGATGAGGATAATTTCCAAGTAGATTTTGAAAAACTAAAGAAGAAGTTGATTGAAGCGCCTATACTGATTACACCAGATTGGGAGTTACGGTTTGAGCAAATGTGTGATGCTAATGATGTTGTTGTGGGAGCTATTTTGGGTCAGAGAAGAGATAAGTTATTTCACTCAATCTACTATGATAGAAAAGTATTGAATGATACTCAAGTTAATTATATGGTTACGGAGAAAGAGATACTGGAAGTGGTGTATACATTCGACAAGTTTAGATCTTACCTAGCTGGCACTAAGGTCATTGCTCATACTGACCATGTTGCTTTTAAGTATCTTGTGTACAAAAAAAATGCAAAACCTTGACTGATTAGGTCGATTCTGTTATTACAAGAATTTGATCTTGAGGTTTGAGATCGAAAGGGAGCTGAAATTCAAGTTGCTGACCACTTATCACGGCTGGAAAGTCGGAACCATATTGTTGATGACTTTCTTAGTATTAAGGAAGAGTTTCCTGATGAAAAGTTGTTATCTTTAAAAGTAGTTAAGTTCCTATAGTATGCTTATATTGTGAATTTGATAGTTTGTGAGGTGTACCCTCCTGAAGACACCAGACAATAAAGGAAAAAATTGCTCCATAATTCACGTGCCTATATTTGGGACGAACCATATCTCTTTAAGCAGTTTCCAGATGAAGTCATTCATAGGTGTATCCTAGAGGCTGAATTTTCAAAGGTGCTTGAAGATTTCCACTCATCTCCTTATGGTGGACACCATGAGGGTGAGAGAACTGCTAGAAAAGTGTTGCAATCAATTTTTTTTGTCCTACGTTGTTTAGGGATGCAATTTCTTTTGTGAAAAATTTTGATCAATGTCAAAGGTTGGGTACTATATCAAGGCGTCATGAGATGCCCCTCAATAATATTTTAGAAGTTGAATTCTTTGATGTTTAGGGGATCGATTTCATGGGCCCATTCCCACCTTCAAAAGGCAATATGTACATTTTTGTAGCGGTTGACTATGTCTTTAAATAGGTGTAAGCTATGGCGAGTCCAACTAATGATGCAAGAGTGGTGCTGAAATTTGTGAAGAAGAACATATTTTCCAGATTTGGTACACCTAGAGCAATCATTAGTGACGGAGGTACGCATTTTATCAACACCTGGTTCAAAATTCTTCTTGCTAAATATGGTGTTAGGAACAAGGTTTATAGTGCGTACCATCCCCAAACTAGTGGACAAGTTGAGGTGTCTAATAGAGAGATTAAGCAGATACTTTAGAAAACTGTGAATGGGCAGACAAAAAATTGGGTTGAGAAGTTAGATGATGCACTTTGGGCTTACAAAATAGCGTACAAGACTCCCATTGGGACGTTCCCTTATCTCTTGTTTTATTGTAAAGCATTTCATTTGCATATGGAGCTGGAACATCAAGCATATTGGGCCGTGAAAAAGCTGAATCTTGAGATGACTGCTGTGGGAGAAAGACAATTATTGCAGCTAAAAAATCTTGATGAGTTTAGGTTTCATGCCTATGAAAATGCCAAACTATACTAGGAGAAGACCAAGGGATGGCATGATAAACAAATTAAAGAGAGCGTATTTTAATCAGGACAACTTTTTTTATTGTTCAATTCAAGGCTTAAGTTGTTCCCTGGTACATTACAATCGAAATAGTCTGGACCTTTTGAGGTGGTGTGAATGACACCTCATGGAGCTGTGGAGTTGAGGAATAAGGAGGATACGGAGAAGTTCCTAGTAAATGGACATCGTGTAAAACATTATTGGGCTAATCATTTGGATAAGCACAAATAGCCCATCACCTTTGCAGAGGGGTAGGACTATGCTGAGTCATGCCATGATATAAAATAAGGAGTTGTGTGGGAGGAAACCCACTAATGTAATGTAATAGGTAGTTTAATTTTAATTATTTTAATAACAAATAGAAAAAAAGTACAAAAAGATGAGTCATGCCACAACAAAAAATAAGGCTCTTGGTGGGAGGCAACCCACTTTTACTTACATGATTTTGTTGTTTTTGATTAATATGCAAAAATGAAGAATTTGGTGGAGAAAGAGACGATGAGAAGATGATAAACATGGGCCTTTGAGTAATTAAATAGGTGATACATGGTGAGAAAAAGGTAAAGGGTAAGTAAAAATACAATAAGGTATGGGAAATTTAGCCTTAGAAAATTTTTAGGATGCAATTTCTAGTGGCTCGACGCTATCTTGGCGTGTCGCATCGAGGTGCACCAATTCCATACTTAGAAATTTTTTGTAATGCTATTTCCAGTGGATCGATACAATTTTGACGCCTCACGTCGACCTTCAATGCATTACACAATGTGTCGCATCATTGCTCATGAGGTTACACTTAGCTAAATTTTTGGGGAAATAATCCAGTAACACGATGTGAACTCAACGCATCGCGTCTAATGCCCATCGCGATACCTGATGCATCGTGTCAACCCTTCATTTCTGAGTCACCTCTATAAATATAACCTTAACCCATTACACCACTCACCTAACCCTAGCGCCGCCACCGCCCTTTTTTTCTCTCTAGTAAAAAAGCAATTCCCCCATTTTTCTTCATCAAGTTAACAAGGTAAGTCATGTATTATTTTTATTCTCTACTCAAAATTGCTTTATATGGTAAACAATACTTAGAATGCTATATAGTTAGTGACTTGGTTTTTTTTTTGTGAACTTGAGATGATAAATGACATGTTGAGGTGAATTAGTGATAATAATTAGTGAAAACTAAAAGTTGTAGATCTGTGGTGGTGGACTGATTAAACTTTTTTGACTGCTCTTAATTATTGTGGTGTACTTGCATGAATGAATATAAGATGTGCAGGGATTAGAGTGTTTATGGGAGTACTAAATTGATAAAGTGAACTTTCAAATTGACTTAGTTTCTAAACAAATGGGTTGTTTTGATGAATCATGGGGGAAAGTTTAATGAATTAGGATATGTTTGATGCACTACGCGATAGAAACTAAGTATGGGGTGAATAACCATGTCATGAAACCTTAGTGGTAGCTATGCATGACTAAAGTAAGTGTTAAGAATAAAGGATAGAATGCTCATGATTGAAGATGTTTATGTGCAAATTGAGAAGTCATTAGTGATTAATGCTTAGACTGTGCACTATAACAACTCCGAAATGCATTTTTATGCTTACTGTTGGATGACTGATTATGAGAATTTTGAATTAGAAAGGGGAAGTCTTAGTACCCTAGTGCATTCATATATAAAGTTGACCTAGAAATTAAATATGGGGTAAATTTCACATTTAATGGTAACTAGATTTGAAGGTGCTTGTTTTATATGTTTGTGGGCTGTTATGTTTAATAGGTACAATGTCGAGCAGCCACCAACAAAGAAGCAAAGGTAAAAATGCAGATGGACCATCTGAGCCAAGGCACAAGTGGAGTCATAAAGTTAATCGGGTACCTGCAGCCCCACATATTCCTAGGGGGCAAAAGAGGTTTGGAACTAAGACTGTAGCTGCAGCCGGACGAAAATGGTACTCACAACACAAAGAGTCAAAATATTCAGCTGAGCAATTTATCAATAAAGAAGGTTTGATGAAGGAATATCCTTCGATGGTGAGAAATATAGAGTCCCATCACATGAGTTTTCTCTTAGAGCAGCCGGGTCCATGCAACTTAAGTTCAGTTCAGGAATTCTATGCGAATTGGAATCCAAAAGATTTTGAGGTTGAGGTACGTGGTCAAGTGATAACTTTTATTGCAAACACTATTAATGAGCTATTGGGTGCACCCTATATGGATCTATAACCATTGAAGACTATGATTATTGAGCCCTTCTATCAGCATATTCGTCATTTCCTGTGCGACACTCGATCTACAATGACGTGAATTCGCCACAAAGAGGGAGGTATGCATGTTTCACTTCCTTTTGCTCACTTAAATAGGGAGGCACGTTTATGGTCCAGAATCATCTATGCATGACTGGTTTATGGGAAACAATTGACGGAGGAGACCCATGATAGGGTATGTCTTATTTATGCCATGATGCGTGATGATGTGGAGGTGAATGTGGGTACCATTATTTTCTTGGTGATGAGAAAGGCCTGATTTTTAGGAGGTAGGAGATATGGATTTGGTGGATTGCTAACAATATTTTTCAGGCAACATGGTATACCTGAGGAAAATGCAAACTATTTACCATCTGTGGTTGATAGGCCACTCGGTATTTCTCGCACCAAGGGAATAGCTCCTCATGGTGTGAATTTGACTATGCCCGAACGTAATGCTCATGCTGATTAGATAACGGACCGTATGCATGGGCTGACGATATTGTAGTTGTGGACTGGGGGGCGTACTGCCACCCAACAGGAGATTCGTGTTGTGGAGCTTGACTACCCACTAAGACCTCATGCTCGGACTTTGATGCGTATTGGCCTAAATTTTGATGAGCCCATGGATGATGATGTCCCTATAAATGAGAAGAGAATCATGGCCTATTTTGATGATGAGTCTAAAGAGGAGGAGCAGTCTAATAATGGTGACTCAGGTGACGATTTTGGTGATACTGATGATGATGATATTGATAATATGATTGTCGGGGTTACATTCGACTGAGTAGGGAGTACTAGCCCCTCTTACTTATGCTTAATTGCTAGCACTAGGATAGTGCAATGTTTAAGTGAGGGGTGGTTGGTTGTTAATCATTTTCATCTTCATCTCTTTTATTTATATCTGCACAATGTTGGTTTTTGGTTGTGTTGGTGTAATACCCGTTCCTTTTTCCTAGCTAGAAATCATCTTGAGGATGCTAGGACTTACTTTGAAATGTAAACCTATCTTTGTACACATGTTATTTTTGAGATTTTTACTTTCTATCATGTGGGAAATTGAGTTAGATTTCCAACGGTATTAATTTTGTCCAAATCCGACATCAGACGAGGAAGTTATGAACGTTTTACTTAGAACTGTCAGAAATGCCCAGGTATGACGGCCAAGTTGACGGACCGCCACATAAGTGACAGACCGCCACTTTGACCATCACATCCAAGGCAGTAGAGCCACGTATTGGATAAGGACTGACAAACAAGTTGACGGACCATCAAAATTGTGACGGACCGTCATCCAGGCCATCAACTCTTATCCAGTGAACACCTTTTCTGGTCCATGTCTGACGGGCTAAGTGACGGACTATCAAGTGTATGACAGACCATCACATGCCACGTTAAGTTTATTTCCAGGTCATTTTAACAGGGGAATTTTGGTCACTTACCACTCCCCTATATATACCCGATAAGTCCGAATTCAACCATTATGCTCATTATTATTTCACAAAAAAAAACTAGGGTTTATCTCTAAATTTAATCTCCAAGAATAAGACCCGATATTCTTCAAGAATCAAAGGATTTCAAGTCCTTCAAGTTCAAAAACATCAAGAACCTTGACTCAGGTATGCGTAGTGTTAATCTATGGACCTCTTTCTTTCATAATATCCAAGAACCATGCTTTTAAATGAGAAACTTTGATTTCCTTGTTGTTATGTGATGTTGTTCATGTTAATTATCATTGTTTAAGCTTTAGAATATTAATTTAAGTTGACATCCATGATGTATGCATGCTTGTAGTTAAAACCCATGAATTTGGGTAGTTCAAGATGATTAAAATTGTTGAGAAAACCTATACCCCAAAGTGTGCATGCAAGGTGTTTGTTAAAATGCCTAGAATGCTAAAAATCATGTTTCCATGACCCCATAGTATTTAAATGACAAGCTATGTCAACTCATAAGATGATTCCACATGAACTTCCATGCTATTGATATGTGTTGCTAGTATGATTATGCAATGAACATGATATTAAGGTTGTGTAAGTACTTCCATGTGACATGAAATCCTTTCCATGCAATACATTGTTGATAACCATGCTTAGTATGAAATCCCTTATGTACGATATTATGAATTGTGGACTCAAATCTTGTCATCAAGTTATGTCATGTGTGTAAGTTTCTTTCCATCGAGTCCTGAGGGTATTCGTACCTGAAAAATATAGTTGTGTGCCTAGAGCCAAGTCACGTTACAACGATAATCTCAGTCAAGCCATGATTTATAGAACTCAGTCAGTCATGTGACTCAGGAAACCTCCGAAATCTCATTATCTCAGCAAAATCTCAGATAGTAGTGCTATTCCATTAGTCAACAAAAGTCAGTTACTCAGTCCATGCACAGTCAATTAAATCATGTTCAGTAGATTCAGATGGGAGTAGAAGTTAGCACCGAGTGAACCCAAAGATGGGAACTGACCTGCCAGTTTAGGGTGTGATTCTTAAAAGTCATCCTTGTGTTCCAGAATTACGTAGCCAGCGTAGGTTGAGACATCTTAACCTATCAAACTAGGGTTGATGAGGAGCCTTAACCTATCAGTTTAGGGTTCCCACCATTCTTATTTGAGTACATTCCATATGAGCGTCACTCACAACTGTCCTTACCAGTGGCACGGTATTGACACCCCTCCATTCGGGGTAGAGATTAGACCCTAACTTAGCTATATGCATTATTGGGTCATGTCGGTTAAACAACTACCTCCCATAGTTTCAGGATTAGTCTCAGTAAAATAACTCAGATAGCTCTTCAGATATCAGTATACCAGGACTGCTAGATACATTTAAATTCAGTTATAGTACAAAACTCAGATAGTTCCATCAGATGTGGGACTATTAGATACAGTCACCAATGTATTCAAAACTACAGTATTAGTCATGATTAGTTATCAGTAAACTATGTATTAGCGTACAAATTTAGCTATCAGGCATTCGCGATCTCAGTTTCTATGTATGCATGTTTGCACTCTCACGTGCATATTAGTTAGTTAGTTAGCATTTTTCATGCATGTAACCCTATTTATGTTCAGCCTATTTCACTCATATACTCAGTACTCTAGTTGTACTAATGCATTTGCGCTATGGTGCTTTCTCTTATGTTACACCATAGGTTCAGAGACACGAGTTCCAGACCAGTAGTAGCAGTCGCATTCTAGTATACAGAGTTGCAGTGAGTCCTCTTCATTTGAGGACAATATGATTTGATTTATTCATTTATTATTTCAGTTAGCTATCAGTTTACGGAGTTAGTTGGAGACATGTTCCTTCAACTCCTTATTCAGACACTGTTTAGAGGCTTTCAGATTTAGTTCAAATTTGATTCAGTTTTCAGTTGTTTTGGGTATCTTTCACCCATATGGATGTTACTTTACCAAAGTTTTTATTTAGTTGAACCTTATGGCCTATATGTTCATGTTTTTCGCATTATTATGATATATATTGTAGTGTACAGGTATAGATATCAGTCATGGGTTAGCTTATGGTCCTTCAGGGTCATAAGCACCGTGTAGTATTCTGGTTCAGAAATATCGGAGCATTACAAACTTGGTATCAAAGCCTAAGGTTCAATAGAGTCCTAGGAAGTCTGAAAGCCGCATCTAGTAGAATCCTGTACATGGGTGTGTTGCGTGCCACATTTATGTACAGGAGGCTATAAGATATTTTAGGAATAGTTTTCCTTCTTTCAGTATTCATGTCGTTCTAGTGAGCATAATCTCAAGTTAAACTCTCAGTCCAATTCGTTCTTCTTTTATTTCAGAATATGCCTCCAAAGAGAAGAAACAAGCGAGTTCCTCAGCCCGAAGACCCTTTGGGTGAGCATGTTTATCATACGGAGTTTAGTGCCTCATTCACAACACTTGCTCAGTCCGTGGCTTCCTAGAATGAGTGGCCAACAGTTATTTCGGCTAATCCAGTGGCCAATTCCGCAGCAACTTGAATTTAGGACTTTACTCGAATGAACCCTCCATCCTTCTTTGGGTCTAAGTATGATGAAGACCCTCAGGAGTTCATTGACCAAGTCCAGAAGGTCATTGACATCATGGGAGTTACTTATGTTCAAAGTGCCGAGTTAGCCACATACCAGTTATAGGATGTTGCTTACACTTGGTACAAATAGTGAAAGTCTGAGAGGTTAGAGGATGAAGGTCCTATAGAGTGGGAGGAATTTTTCATGGCTTTCTTAGACAGATTCTTTCCCTAAGAGATGAGGGAGGCCAAATTTCTTGAGTTTATCAACCTCAGGAAGGGAAATATGATGGTTAGGGAGTATTCTCTCATATTTTCTCAGCTATCCGGATATGCCCCTCATGTGGTTGCAGACAACAAGGCTGAGATGAGCAAGTTCGTGTCAGGAGTGAATGGTAGTGTGGTAATTTAGTGTAGATCTGCAATGCTGAATAGTGATATGACTTTATCCAGGCTCATGACTTATGCTCAACAAATAGAGGAGCAAAAGGTTAGGGCTAGGGAGAGGAAGAATAAGAGAGCAAGATCAGGTAGTTTCAGTTTTGCTCAGCCCAAATCAGGGGGAGCAAATCATTCCCAGTTTTACCCCAAGTCATCAGCTCCAGTTTATTCTTCAGCCAGTGCTCCATCTCCTAAGTTCAGAGATAAAGCACCCAGCTCTAAATCTCAGGGCAGTGTCAGTAATGCCCGAACTAATCTCCTATGTCAAACATGTGGTAAGAACCACCAGGGTGTTTGCACAGCCGGTAGTGATGTTTGTTTCGATTGTGGCAAGTCAGGCAACAGAGTCAGAGATTGTCCTCAGTCCAGTTATCAGGGTCAGTAAAATCATTCCACATCTCAGTCCGGTCGCCCAAACCAACAGGGTGCCACTTCTAGTGCTACTAGTGGGCAACGTCCAAACAGACTCTATGCTCTTCAGACTCGACAGGATCAGGAAAATTCTCCTGATGTCATTACTGGTACATGACAGATTTTCTATGTCCATGTTTACGCTTTGCTAGATCCAGGCGCATCCTTGTCTTTTGTTACTCTGTATACAGCAGGCGATTTAGAAATTAGTCCTAAAATTTTAGCAGATCCTTTTTCAGTCTCTACCCCAGTGGGTAAAACCATCATAGCCTGGCGGGTATACAGGAACTGCCCGATTATGATATTTCAAAAATCCATGTCAGCAGATTTAGTCGAATTAGATATGCCTTATTTTAATGTCATTCTCAGCATGGATTGGCTTCATTCATGCTATGACACAGTCAACTGAAGAACCTGGGTAGTTCAATTTCAGTTCCCAAATGAGCTCGTCCTAGAGTGTGAGGGTAGTACTTCATCTTTCAGGGGTCAGCTTATTTCCTACCTTCGGGCAAGGAGAATGATTTCTAAGGGGTGTGTGTATCATCTCATGTATGTTAAAGATTCCAGTTCTGAATCTCCTAGCTTTGAATCAGTTCCAGTTGTTAATGAATACTCAGACGTTTTTCCCGAAGATCTTCCAGTTATTCCCCCCGAAAGGGAAATAGACTTCGGCATAGACCTTCTCCCAGATACTCACCCTATTTCTATTCTTCCATAAAGAATGGCACCATCAAAACTCAAGGAACTGAAAGATCAGTTGAAGGATATCTTAGATAAGGGATTCATCAGTCCCAGTGTATCCCCATGGGGTGCACCAGTCTTATTCGTGTGCAAGAAAGACGGCTCTCTCAGGATGTGTATTGATTATTGTCAGCTTAACAAAGTCATGATCAAGAACAGGTATCCGCTTCCTAGAATAGATGACTTGTTTGACCAACTTCAGGGTGCCAGTTATTTCTCCAATATAGACCTCAGATTAGCCTATCATCAGCTCCAAGTTAGAGAACGTGACATCCCAAAGACAGCTTTCCGTACTCGGTATGGTTACTTCGAATTTCTAGTTATGTCCTTTGGTATTACCAATTCCCCTGCAATTTTCATGGACTTGATGAACCGTGTGTTCAAGTAGTACTTGGACATGTTCATCCTAGTCTTCATAGATGATATTCTGGTCTATTCTCACACAGAGCGTGATCATTCAGACCATCTCAGAATTGTTCTTTAGACTCTCAGAGATCATCAGTTGTTCGGCAAGTTCAGTAAGTGCAAATTTTGGCTAAGATCAGTAGAATTCATTGTCCATATTATTTTCGATGATGGCATTAGAGTAGATCCTCAGAAGATCGAAGGGGTAAGAAATTGGCCTCGCCTTATCTCTCCATTAGATATCTAGAGTTTCTTGGGTTTGGCTGGCTATTACAGACGTTTTGTCGAGGGATTTTCTTCTATTGCATTTCCTATGTCCATATTGACTCAGAAGAAGGTTAAGTTTCAGTGGTAAAATTCTTGCGAGAAGAGTTTTCAAGAGTTGAAGACTCGACTCACCTCAGCCCCCGTTCTAACTCTTCTAGACGGTTCAGACGGTTTTGTAGTCTATTGTGATGCATCCAGAGTGGGTTTAGGTTGTGTCCTCGTGCAGCATGGTAAGGTCATAGCCTACGTCTCCATAAAACTAAAGCCCCATGAGAATAATTATCCTACTCATGATCTTGAGTTAGCAGCCGTGGTATTTGCCTTAAAGATCTGGAGGCATTATCTATACGGAGTTTATGTAGATGTCTTCACAGATCATAAGAGTCTCCAGTATGTTTTTTCTCAGAAAGATCTGAATCTTCGTCAGAGAAGGTAGTCAGAGATCTTGAAGGATTATGACATGAGTGTCCTTTATCACCCGAGCAAGGCTAACATTGTGGTTGATGCTCTCAGTAGACTCTCCATGGGTAGTGTTTCTCAGTTGAGGATAACAAGAAAAAGATAGCCCAGGAAATCCATCATCTTTCCAGACTAGGCGTTCGCTTAGTCGACTCTTCAGATGGTGGTGTATGTGTTCAGAGTAGTTCAGAGTCATCTCTAGTTTCCGAGGTGAAAGAAAAGAAAGACAGGGATCCCATCCTTGTCAATCTAAAAAAGTCATTTTAGAATCAGAAAGTAGAGGCTTTCTCCCAAGGGGGAGATGGTATTTTTTGTTGTCAGGGTCATTTGTGTGTTCCAGGTGTAGATGACTTGAGGTAAGGAATTCTTGCAGAGGCGCATGGTGTGCGATACTCTATTCATCCAGGGGACACTAAGATATACCTCAACTTTTGGGAGATCTATTGATGGAGTGGGATGAAAAGAGATGTTGCAGAGTTTGTGGCTAAGTGATCTACATATCAGCAGGTTAAGATAAAACATCAGAAATCTAGTGGGTCCATGCAGGAGTTCACCATTCCTACTTGGAAGTGGGAAGAAGTAAACATGGATTTAGTGATGGGTTTGCCTCAAACTCGTCATCAGCATAATTCGGTTTGGGTCATTGTAGAAAGAATGACCAAGTTAGCTCATTTCCTTCTAGTTCATACCTCTTATTCAGCTGAGGATTACATCAAACTATATATCAGGGGGTTGGTTAGATTACACGATGTTCTATTATCTATCATCTCAGACAGAGGTACACAGTTCACCTCTTACTTTTGGAAAGCTTTCCAAAAGGGTCTTGGTACCCAAGTTCATCTCAGTACCGCCTTTCATCCTCAGATATATGGTTAAGAAGAGAGGACCATTCAGACTCTTGAAGATATGCTAAGGGCGTATGCAATTGATTTCAAGGAAAGTTGGTATAACCACTTGCCTCTGATTGAGTTTGCATACAATAATAGCTATTATTCCGGTATTCAGATGGCTTCATTCAAAGATCTATATGGTAGAAGGTGTATATATCCAGTCGGTTTGTTTGAAGTTAGTGAGACCTCAGTCATCGGTCCTGACTTGGTGTTCAACGCCTTAGAGAAAGTTCAGTTGATCAAAGAGAGACTTTGAGTTGCTCAGAGCCGACAAAAGTCTTATGCAGATGTTTATAGAAAGGATCTCGAGTTCGAGGTCAATGACTATGTCTACCTCAAAATCTCTCCCATGAAGGGAGTGAAGAGGTTTGTCAAGAAAGGAAAACTCAGTACCCGCTATATCGGTCCCTTCAGGATTCTCAGTTGCTTCGGCAAGGTAGCTTATGATCTCGAATTGCCTTCAGATCTAGCCTCAGTTCATCCGGTCTTCCATGCATCCTTACTCAAGAAGTACATAGGTGACCCAGCAGTTGTAGTCCCTATTAAAAACATTGATGTTTAGGAAAGCTTCTCTTATGAAGAGATTCCAGTCGAAATTTTAGACTATCAGATCTGTAGGCTAGGAACAAAGAAGTCCCTCTAGTCAAAGTTCTTTGGAGAAATCAGTCCGTTGAGAGAGATACTTGGGAAGCAGAAGAAGACATACGTACCAAGTACCCTCACCCTTTCTCCGCCAACCTAGATCAAGCTCAAGGTAACAGTCCTCCTTAAGCTTATTCAGTTTCACGTTCAGCATTCAATACAAATTGATATTTCATTTCTTGTTCATCCTCCATCACAAATTTGGTATCAAGTACCATTGCATATTCAGTCATGCATTACATGTATCAGTCCAATAAATAATCCTCCATCAGATATGCATTCTCATTGCGAGAACCTCAGTCATATATTTATTAATCAGTTACACGTGCATTAGATATTCATGTTTAGTATAATGCATTCATTTTGTCAGTCATAAGATCATGTTCCATCAACTCATGTTCGGATTATTGTTTCCCCTCACAGTCAGTTCCATTCGAGGATGAATGTTCTCAGGGGGGAGATATTGTAATACCCGTGCCTTTTTCCTAGCTAGAAATCATCTCGAGGATACTAGGACTTACTTTGAAATGTAAAAATATCCATGTACACGTGGTATTTTTAATATTTTCACTTACTATCACGTGGAAAATTGTGTTAGCTTTCCTACGGTACCAATTTTGTCCAAATCCGACATCAGACGAGGAAGTTATAGACGTTTTACTTGGAACTGTCGGAAACGCCCAGGTATGACGGCCAAGTTGACGGACCGCCACATAAGTTATGGACCTCCACTTTGACCGTCAAAGCCAAGAAAGTTGAGCCACGTACTTTATAAGGACTGACGGACGAGTTGACAGACCGTCAAAGTTGTGATGGACCGTCATCCAGGCTGTCAACTCTTATCCAGTGAACCCCATTTCTGGTCCACATCTGACGGGCTAACTGACGGACCGTCAAGTGTCTGGTGGACCATCAGTCGGACCGTCACATGCCACGTTCAGTTTATTTCCAGGTCATTTTAACATGGGTATTTTGGTCGCTTACCACTTGCCCATATATTCCCAAATAAGTCCGAATTCAGCCATTATGCTTATTATTATTTCACAAACAAAAAATAGGGTTTCTCTATAAATTTAATCTTCAAGAATCAAAGGATTTCAAGTCCATCAAGTTCAAGAACATCAAGAACCTTGAGTCAGGTATGCGTAGTGTTCATCTATGGACCCCTTTCATTCATAGAGTTCAAGAACCATGCTTTTAAATGAGAAACTTTGATTTCCTTGTTGTTATATGATGTTGTTCATGTTAATTATCATTGTTTAAGCTCCAGGATATTAATTTAAGTTGACTTCCATGATGTATGCATGCTTGTAGTTAAAACCCATGAATTTGGGTGGTTCAAGATGATTAAAATTGTTGAGAAAACCTATGCCCCAAAGTGTGCATGCAAGGTGTTTGTTAAAAATCCTAGAAAGCTAAAAATCATGTTCCCATGACCCCATAGTATTTAAATGACAAGCTATGTCAACTCTTAAGATGATTCCACATGAACTTCCATGCTATTGATATGTGTTTCTAGTATGATTATGCAATGGTCATGATATTAAGGATGTGCAAGTACTTCCATGTGACATGAAATCCTTTCCATGAAATACATTGTTGATAACCATTCTTAGTATGAAATCCCTTATGTACGATATTATGAATTGTGGACTCAAATATTGTGATCAAGTCATGTCATGTGTGTCAGTTTCCTTCCATCGAGTCCTGGGGGTATTCATACTCGAAAAATATAGTTGTGTGCCTAGAGCCAAGTCACGTTACCCTGATAATCTCAGTCAAGCCATGATTTATAGAACTCAGTCAGTCATGTGACTCAGGAAACCTCTGAAATCTCATGATCTCAGCAAAATCTCAGATAGTAGTGCTATTCCTTCAGTCAACAAAAGTCAGTTACTCAGTCCATGTAAATTTAATTAAATCATGTTCAGTCTCTTCAGATGGGAGTAGAAGTTAGCACCGAGTGAACCCAAGGATGGGAACTTACCTGCCAGTTTAAGGTGTAATTCTTAGCAGTCATCCTTGTGTTCCAGAACTACATAGCCAGCATAGGTTGAGACATCTTAACCTATCAGACTAGGGTTGATGAGGTGGCTTAACCTGTCAGTTTAGGGTTCCCACTATTCTCATTTGAGTACTTACCAGATGAGCGTCACTCACAACCGTCCTTACCAGTGGCGCGGTATTGACACCCCTCCAGTCAGGGCAGTGATTAAACCTCAACTTAGCTATATTCATTATTGGGGCATGTCAGTTAAACAACTATCTACCACAGTTTCAGGCTCAGTCTCAGTAAAAGAACTCATATAGTTCTTCTGATATTAGTATACCAGGACTGCCAGATACAGTCAAATTTAGTTATAGTATAGAACTCAGATAGTTACTTCAGATGTAGGACTGTCTGACACAGTCACCTATGCATACAGAACTACAGTATTAGTCATGATCAGTTATCAGTAAACAATGTATTAGCGTACAGATTTAGTTATCACGCATTCACGATCTCAGTTTCTATGTATGCATGTTTACACTCTCACATTCATATCAGTCAGTTGGTTAGCATTGTTCATGCATGTAACCCTATTTATGTTTATCCTACCTCACTCGTATACTCATTACTCTAGTTGTATTGATGCATTTGCGCTATGGTTCTTTCTCTTTATGTTACACCATAGGTTCAGAGACATAAGTTCCAGACCTGCAGTAGCAGTCACATTCAAGTATACAGAGTTGCAGTGAGTCCTCTTCATTCGAGGATGATATGATTTGATTTATTCATTTATTATTTTAGTTAACTATCAATTTACTAAGTTAGTTGGAGACATGTTCCTTCAACTCCTTATTCAGACAGTGTTTAGAGGCTTTCAGATTTAGTTCAAATTTGATTCAGTTTTCAGTTGTTTTGGATATCTTTAGCCCATATGGATGTTATTTTACCAGATTCTTTTTTAATTTGAACCTTATGGCCTACATGTTCATGTTTTTTGCATTATTATGATATATATTATAGTGTACAGGTACAGATATCAGTCATAGGTTAGCTTGTGGTCCTTCGGGGTCATAAGCACCGTGTAGTGTTCCGATTCAGAAAAATTGGGGTGTTATAGTTGGATGAGCAAATTTTTATTTCTTTTTTTATGTTTTATGGGTTGTAAGTTGACAATATTGCCCTTTTTAGCAATTTAGTTTAAAAATATTTTCTTTATTTACAGTATTTTATTTTCACCCTTTGTGGTAAAAATTTTAGATTACGAGTATTATGTCTGCACTTTTTGGCAATTTTTGTTATGCAACATCATAGCTAAGTGACTTCCCCTATGATAGATGGATTACGACCGTCTTAAGGGGAGTGCATCTTTAGAAGCTAAGAAGATAATATGACGCTGATCGCTACCTTTGAAAAGTGCAGTTTGTTGGGTAAAATGTTTTAATTTGATTATAAATGAAACTGTGTTGAAAAAAAATGAGATATTTTTAAATATAAGTCCCAACAAGTGTAGTTTGGTTTGATTGGTTTAACGTTGAACTTGATAAAGTACAATATTTGAACCCGCAAGGATCCCACTTGATTCTTAGCATGCACAGTGTGAGTGAGTGTTCGTTTATATTCTGCATGTATAGGAATGACTAGAACTTGCCCGGTGTGTTTTCAAAGAGAAATAAAAGGTGTTCGATATAGGAAGTGATTTAGGCATTTCTTTGTTAACCAAATTGTAAAGACTTTATTTACCTACCCTTATGAATGACCTTAGTTAAACATTGTTGAGCCTATAGCTTGACTTATTTGGTAGCCTCATATGTAGCCAAATCCTTTCTTTGATATACCTTAATTTGATTCATATTTCCTAAGCGCTTTAATACAAATAAAAGAATGAGGGGGAATGTGAAGTACAAAGAAAGAAAAAGGTGAAATTGAAGCTCAAGAAAAATAATTTGCGCATTTAATTGTTACGTTTAGGAGTAGACAATAATTTGTGATGAAAATTTCAGTATTGTTACTCGATTATTGTGTTACAATGAACCTGTTTTGGCCTTGGTCCTTTAAGAACAATGTACACCTCAACTAAGGCAAATTTCTTAGGTTGAGGGTGGCTACTACAGGGGTGCGTAATGAGAATTGGGATAAAAAGGAAAGATTAAATGTAAATGATGATGTAAAAAGAAATTACTCCTATCGTAGTGTTGTTAATGTGATTTGAAAGATGTGGGTGAAACAATGGAATGTGTAAATATAATGAAATAAAAAGTTTGGCTGACAAAAATGTTATTGTGATTGAAGGTAGTTATGTATTAAAATGCTTAGGGAGATTAGTCACTATTTTCAAAATAGTTCCTACCCATCTCTAGCCTTCATTACAACCATAAAAAGACCTTTTTGATCCTACATTTCAATATCTGACTATTAGTGGAGTAATACACTAAGGGAAAGCCTATGGTTCATCTCCTATTATGTATGAATTCTTTATGAGAGCGAGTGATTGAATTTTAATATTCCCCTCCTGATTAAGATTGTGAAATTGTGAGTGATAGGGGAAAAACTTTCTTGTTGTGAGGGTGCATGTGGATGAAAGTCCGGATTAATTATTGAGTTGCCTGATTACGTGCTTGTTTTAAGTTTGCCAACAAATTGAATGTCATTGTTGGGACAATGAAGTGTGAAATAAAGGTTCATGTTCCCAACTCTAGCATGATTCTTAGGTTTTGATTGAAATGTTTGAAGATTGTGTTGCTTGAAGTTGTTCGACGACGAACAAGGTTTTATGTGTGGAGTGGTGATCTTGGGTGTATTTATATGTCCAAACATTGTGATTTACCCATATTTAGACTTGTTTTGAGAATAAAAAATATGCTAATTATACTAAATTGTGAATTAAATTATGTTTTGTGGCTAACCGATGTGATTAGACATACAGGGTTAATTTCTCATGGATTTGGAAGAAAATTTGATACACATCATGAAGAGGCAAATGAACGTGTGGATCAAACTCAAAAACATATGGAGATGCATAAGAGTAAGGAGAAAAGAAAAAAGTTGAGGATTGACGGAAAGGAAGAAAGGAACTGGTGAAAAATTCTAGTGATGCAATGCGATCTCAATACGTCGCGTCGATTGGCAAGATGTGAGCCTTATAAAAAATATGAAGAACAATTTTTAGTGTATTGACGCGATAGCAACACATCGCGTTGATGCATAAGTTTTGTACCTTAGAGAATTTGACGTGTGCAATTTTCAGTGCATCGACGCGATGTCAATGCATCGTGTCGATGTTTAAAGCTTTGACACTTAGCCAAATTTTAAGGAGGAAATTCCAGTGACACGACGCGATGTCAATGCATTGCGTCGTGTAGTGAAGATTATGACTTAGTTTGAATTTCAAAAATAAATTCCAGTGTGGCAACGTGATGTTGACGCTACACGTTGGTTGGATCAACGCGATTAGCGACACATCGCGTCATGGGTTCAGACCTGGTGAAATTTTCCCAAGTATAAAATGAACAAGTGATCACAAGTCCAAATACTTTTTGGCAAGCATAGCAGCGGCGAAAAAGCATAGGATTCTTCTTTTAGGATGATTATTATTTCTTTTGAACTTCTTTAATTCAAGACTAGTTTTGGGTATGATTAATTACTTGTTTTTGATGTTTATTTCAAACATGAGTGGCTAAATACCCTTGTTCTAGGTTTGAGGTCAAGAACATGATTACTCTTTGATATTCTTTATAGTAGTTTCTTTTTGGATTATAATCTGGGATATTCTTAGTTTCTTGAGATTACTATTTTAATGCTTGGCCTCCATTAGAATAAATTTATATTTCTATGTGAATCTGGGAGGAGAATCATAGATTAGAACGAGGAAATTAAGGAGCAAGGTTCTTAGCCTTTTATAAAATAAGGGCTTTGAGTTAGCATTTAGGATAGGGATATACCTAGAAGCCTTGTTTGATTCAATTACAAGAAGATTGCTTAATGAATCTAGAAGAATTATTGAATCTCTATGGGACTTTAAGCTGCAATATTTAATGGATAAATGATTTTAGGTCGGGAGATCAAGATCGTTGCCTAAACCTTGTGAACCAACAACCCAATAACCAATTAGACTACTATAAGAAAAGAGATTTGTATGATTGTTTGAGAAGCCTAAGCCTTTGAATTCTTATCATAACTGTTTACAATTGTTGCTTTCTTTGCTCTAGTCATAAAATTTTATTTATTGTTTATTAATTTACATTTTTAATCTCAAATTCAAAATCATCTTGATACTATACAACACCTAATACTCATTGTCTGAAACTAAAAGTTAGTTAAATGTCTAGTTGTTTAGTCCTCGTGGGAACGATATTTGATTGTCTAAATGACTATATTACTTGAATGATCACGTGCACTTGTGTGTGCATCTGAGTCACAACACGAACGAAGGACGTAGCTTCTGTAAAGGTCCTATGGAGGAACCACAAAGTTGAAGAGGCTACTTGGAAAGATGAAGAGGACATGAGGTCCAAGTATCTATTCTTGTTTTCCGCTCTATATAATCTTTCCTAAGATATGTGTATCCCTTAACTTTTTTGTTTTCTAATTTTGTTAAAGGAAAAAGTGATTTCCTTGGCATCTTTATTTTTTGTCATTGTTAAAGGTAAGAGTAGAGGTATGTGGAGTCAATTAGTGCTAATAAATGCCTTGTTCCATCATTCGAGGATGAATGATCCATGTGGTGGAAAATTGAAACACCTAAATTTTTAGCCCTTGGAAATTTCTTGAGCTTTGATCTCACTACCTTGGTAACGACTCACCTTATGAGTCATAGGGTGTCTGGATGAGTCATTGGTACGAGTCATAACCAAACTAGTAAGTTTGTGGCTAGATTTTACTCTGAGTATAAGTGGCTCACTAAGAGTTGTAAGAATATATTATGACTCATTAGGTGTAATCATAGGGTGTCAAGTGTAATTCCCAAATTGGGTTCTGAATTGACTATGACTAGACCCTACAAGTCGAGGGTCCCACTACGAGTGGTGCCATTGAGTTGTAAGGATAATATTTTAGGGTTCCTTAGTGGTATTTCCTTGGTTATGACTCATGGTGATAAGTCATAAGGAGTGGCTACGAGTCAAGGATTGACTCAAAGTCAAAGGCGACCCTTTTTTGAGATTTTAAGTTAATGCCATTCTAGACATTTCCCCTCTTACCCATCTTGAAACCCATATCTTATAACCCCTCTAGGGTATTATTAGCCATTATAAAAACATCAAAGTAACTTCTCCAAACTCTCAAATTCCTCAAGGTCAAGAAAACCTAGGGTTTTCAAGAGGTTGATTAATTAGGTCTTTCAAGGGTGATTTCTCTTCGTACATATTACTATTATAGGAATGTGACTCTTCTCTCATTGTTAATTTGTTAAAAAAACATATGTATTAAAGTGTTATTCACTTAGAATTGTTTCGGTTTTAATACAAGGGTTGTGGTTTTTGAATGCTTATTGTTAAACAATGCTTTCACATGGTTTAATTATGATTATTCATGCTTTAAATATGGTTTTAAACTTATGGGTGCATGGGTATGGTTAATGAACTAGGGAATTATGATTTTCCCAAACTTGTGACTTTTGAAGTAGTTAGAACCCAACCCATAGTATGAAATTTGTTTTGAGTAATGAGAAAGGTGGGAATTTGTAAAATTGAACTAGTCTTTAACTATTGAATGATATAAAGAGGTATTTGAAACACAATGTTTTGATTTAATGAACAAAGGGAGTCAGTGTCCCCCCTTATATTAATAAATAAAGGGAGTTGTTTCCCCAAAGTAAATGGAAAATTTTGTGGGAATATTGTTATTACCTTGCAAATGTAGTTGGTATGATGATACCAACAATGTACCTTAATGTGAAATGTGTTTCATGATTGGGGTTAGGTGATAAATGATTTAATTGGGCTCTGATAAGGGTTGTGTAGCCGAGTCATAAAAGTGAAGGCCTGAGTAACCGACACTGGAAATTACATTTGTCGAGCGGGGGTCAAAGTGACCAGGGAGGTTCTAGTCCCCCTCATTATTATTATTTCATGATTAGGGAGGTTCGAGTACCACATAAATCATTACATGATTGGGTGCTTAAGTCACCTTAGTTTATGTTGGAAGGTTTTAGTCGCCTGTGTGCATATATCTAAGATTATTCTCCGATTCGTGTATCTACAAAGACTAGGACCCAACTAGGAGTTGAGAGCTAGAGCACATATAGCCCGTGGGTACTATTATATGACGGTTGAGCTAGACAATCTAGGCTAAAGTTTTTAAAATACATGTTAAGTCTTGTTCCCTATTCTGATATGTGATATATATATATGTGTGTGTGTGTGCATGTATATGCATCTAATTATGTTCATTGGTTTGAATGATGTTAAACTGTTGATCATCTCATTATGTTATCCATAACCCCAAATTACATGCTAGCGTTCACCCTGCTAACCGTCTTCGTATGTTGTATCCCTATGCAGTGCAAGAATTGGTTACTCTTCTACTCCTCCTGCTCAGTGATTAGGATTCAGGATTATCTCTTGAGTTGACATTAAAGTTTTGAGCTTCCGTACTCCAAAAGTTTATATTTCATTTTATGTTTCTTTTATGTCTTAGACTTATTTTTGGCTATTGTCGGGGGAATGTTCCGACACTTTATTAATATTTTATTTTGCATTATTTTTTAGAAGTCTTTGTTTGGACTACTGTGGTTATTGGGTGGTGTTGGTCGGTTGTTTGGTCAGTTGTAGGTTGTCGGTTATTGATATGCATTAAACTTTTCTTAAGCAATTGCATGTTATTTTGTTATATGTTTGGAATTCATCAGTCATTTGGGTGTTTATGTTTGGGGACTTAAGATACCCAAACCAGGGTCTGGCCCTTTCACCTTTTCAGTAGGAGGAGCTGAACCCATATAGCCCATGGGTTCCCTTAGGACGATTAACGCTATACAATCCAGGTTAATGGTTTTAAATCTCATGCTAATCCCGGTTTCCTATCCAAACATCTTTTACACACGCACACACATATATATATGTATGTATGTATATGACTATGAGAATATGGTTTTTGGACTAATTTGAACTTGGCATTATCTTATCTTTTCCCTGAGTTATATCCTTGCGTTCACGCAGCTAACCATCCTAAGATACAATGTAGGGTCCAAAGACACCTCTTTTACCCCTGTATAGCATTAAGTGGATTATCACGCCTATCGAGTAGTGTTGAAGTAGTGATCCTCCATTTTTCAGAAAGATGGGTATTTCATTTTTTTCTTTGTGAGTACTGAAATCCAATTGGCTTCTTTTCATGTTTTGGATTCCTTTTCTGGCCATGGTCGGGGCATGTACCGACCTAACTTGTTATTTTGATTTAGAGTTTTTTATGGACAAAGTGTGGGTGGTTATTATTTATGGATTCTTAGTTCTTATTTAGTATCTATTTATCTTTCATCTGTTGTTCGAGTTGCTTTTGTTATTATATTATATTATATTATGTTCTGGTTAGCTAGTCTAAGAAGGTTGTCTCTGCCTCTCAGTTGGGCTTGAGATACCTGTCACGACTAGGACCACTATGACTAGGCCCAAGGTCGGGTCGTGAGAAGCTTGATATCAAAGCATAGGTTCAGGATCCTTGGCTTTCCACAAATTCGTGTTGAGTAAAGTCCTTTTTATTGGTATGTATCCCTCCACACTTATAATGGAGAGGCTAAAAGGCATTTAGGAATGTTTTCCTTCCTTGTGTTCTATTTTGGGCTATAAAGCCTAGTGTCATGGATTTCTCTAACTATATGTTTTCTCATTTTTCAGATTATGCCTCCCTGAAGATCTGATGTTCGTAGAAATTCTTCTGGAACCTCCACCCTACCTGAGGGGAAAGTTGAGGGACTCATCCTATTTTAGGAGTGTACACCCGATCTAGGGTCCTTGGTCCTGATTGTGCTACTCCACTTAGGGTTCCACCGGTCCCTACTAGTCCTTCCCCAGCTGGTAACTCTCATGCTCAGTCACCTTAGGGGGTATTTCTAATATGGAGTACCATTTGTCTATTCGTCTGCTTACCTAATTAGTGGACTCCCAGTCTCGTCAATCTGGTCCTATGGTTATTTTATGGTACAATTTGAGGTTACTTAGGTTGTCCAGTTTATGAGGTTGAATCCCCAAACCTTAACAGGATCTAAGGTTTAGGAGGATGCTCAAGGATTTATTGATGAAATAGAGAAGAATTTTTGAGTAATGCATGCTACTGATATAAAAGGTGTGGAGTTTATTTTTTATCAGTTGAAGGATATTGCTTATCAGTGGTATGAGGAGAGGAAGCAGTCAAGGGATAATAATGTTAAGCGAGCAATGTGGGAGGAATTTTCTGGTGCCTTTGTTGATCGTTTCTTTCCTCCTGAGTTGAGAAAGGCCAAGGATAAAGAGTTTGTTAACATAAGGTAAGGTAGGATGAGTGTGAAGGAGTATACCCTGAAGTTCCATCAGTTGTCTCGTTATGCACCAGAGTTGGTGTCTAGTATGAGGGCTAGGATGAGAAAGTTTTCTTACGATTTGTCTTGGGACTTGGTATTTAAATATAAGGCTTCAATATTTAACAATGACATGGATTTCTCCAGGGTGGTTGTACATATGAAGCAAGTTGAGGATGAAAAAAAAAATAAGCAAAGATAGGGGGAGGCAAAATAAGAAGTTCATTTATTCAGAGCAGGGTAGAGGTCAATAAGCTAATAGGAGAGATGGTAGGTTGTGGAATAAGAAAAAGACTTGGGGAAATTTTTGTTCATATTCCTCATCTAGTTCTCCTTATCCGAACCCTTTAGGTTATTGCCAATTTCAGGCTAGTAGTGGTCCTAAGTCACTGGGAGTGGAGCTCAGTCAACCCTACCTTATCCTCCATATAGATTTTGTGGACATCTTCACCATTGTTATTAGGATGAATGGAGGAACTTGTGCTCCAATTATGGTCATCCTGGGCATATACAAAGAAACTGTTCGGCAACTAAAGTAGCCACTGGGCTAATAAGGCTTTGGCTGCAACAATTTCAGGTCCTGCACAAATGCGTGCAACTTTTGGTATTGGCACTAGCTAGAATTATCTTTATGTTCATTCCACCTATCCGGAATCTCCTAATGTTATCAGTTATATGTTATAATTCTTCTCTCGTAATGTGTATTATTTGCTTGATTCAGAGTCTACCCTCTCTTATATGACCCCTTATATGGTCGTGTACTTTGGTTTTAGTCCTAAAACTATTTTTGGCCTTATCTCTACTCTATTAGTTGATTATGTGGTGGCTAGGAATATCTATAGGGGTTGTGTGGTGTCTATCTTTCATAAGGAGACATTAGTTAATTTGGTAGAGGTTGATATGGTAGATTTCAATGTTATCTTGTGGATGGATTGGCTTCCTTAGTTCTATGCTTCTTTGGATTGTAGGAACCGAAAGGCCGATTTATGATTCCCTAATGAATTGGTAATCAAATTGGAGGGAAGTTCCTTAGGTCCTAAAAGGAGGTTTATTTCTTATCTTAGAGCTCTGAAGTTAATTTCCAAGGGGTGTTTATATCATCTAGTTTGGGTTAAAGATTCTAGTGCCGAGGTAGACTCTATCAATCTATCCCTGTGATTAACAAATTTTCTAAGGTTTATCCTAATCATCTTCTCAAAATTCCTCCTGATAGGGAGATAAATTTTGGGATTGATTTTATACTGGATACTCGTCCTATTTCCATTCCTCCTTATGGAATGGCTTCGACAAATTAAAGGAGTTAAAGAAGCAGTTAAAGGATCTCATTGATAAGAGCTTTATTCGTTCTAGTGTTTCTTCATAGGTTGCTCCTGTGCTTTTTGTGCGTAGGAAAGATGGGTCTCTTTGGATGTTCATAGATTATCGATAATTAAATAAGGTTACAGTGAAGAATAAGTACCCTCTTCCAAGGATTGATGTTTTTTTTTTTACCAGTTTCAGGGTGCTACATGTTTTTCTAAGATTGATCTCCATTTGGGCTATCAACAATTTAAAATTAGGGTGGATGATATTCCCAAGACTGTTTTCACAACCCGGTATGGTCACTATGAGTTTTTAGTTATGCCATCTGGATTGATTAATGCTCTGATTGCTTTTATGGATCTTATGAATTGGGTTTTTAGGCCATTTTTGGACCTATTTTCTATTGTCTTTATTGATGATATGTTGGTGTATTCTAGGATTTATAAGGATCACGCCAATCACCTCCAATATGTGTTATAGACTCTTAAGGATCAGAAGTTGTATGATAAATTTTCTAAGTGTGAGTTTTGGCTGAATGCTGTGAATTTCCTTAGGCATGTTATATCTAGTGAGGGTATCAAGATGGATCAATAGAAGTTTGAGGTGATTAAGATGTGGCCTAGACCCACGACTCTAACCAATATACAAAGCTTGTTGGGTTTGGTTGAGTATTATAGCAGATTTGTGGAGAGTTTCTCATCAATTATTGCTCCATTGACAAAGTTGACTTAGAAAAAGGTAAAGTTCTTGTGGTACTTGCTTGTGAGGGTATCATTTAGAAGTTGAAGGATAAGTTGTCTTCTACACCAGTTTTGACCCTGTCTGAGGGTACTAATGGATTTATGGTGTACTGCGATGCATCCACTGTAGGACTGGGTTGTGTCTTTATGCAGCATGGTAAGGTTGTGGCCTAAGCTCCTAGGCAACTTAAGTTTCATGAAATGAATTATACGACTCATGATCTAGAGTTAGTTGTTGTGGTTTTTTCTCTAAAAATTTGGTGCCACTATTTGTATGGGGTGCATGTGGACATTTATTCCAATCATAAAAGCTTGTAGTAAGTGTTTACTCAAAAGAAGTTGAATCTCTGGCAAAGGCGATGTCTTGAATTGCTTAAGGAATATGATATGAGTCTTCACTACCATCCAGGTAAAGCTAATGTGGTTGCTGATGCTCTTAGTAGATTGTCCATGGGGATCTTATCACATGTGGATAAGGATAATAGAGGATTGGTGAAGGATATTCACCAGTTATCTAATTTGAGATTTCATCTTTTGGACTTTTAGGATGGGGGTAATTGTTCAAGAAGTGGTTAAATCATATCTTGGTGCTGAGGTGAATAAGATACAAACTTTGGATCCCATTCTTATGCAGATTAAGGATGATGTGGGATGGAAAAAGGTTATGGCCTTTGAGATTATGGTGATAGTATCAAGGTAGATTGTGTGTTATTGATATTGATGAGCTATAAGAGAGGATCTTGAGTGAGGCTCATGTGTGAAGGTATACATTTCGTCCAGTTCGACCAAGATATATCATAATTTGAAGGATATTTAATGGTGGAACAATATGTAAAAGGATGTGGCTAATCTTATGGCCAAGTGTACGTCTGTTAACAAGTGATGGTAGAACAATTGAGGCCTTGCGGCAAGTCTTAAGATATAGAGTTGCCTGTGTGGAAGTGGAAGATGATCCATATGGATTTCATTACGTGTGTTCCGCAGTCTCGCAATCAGTTTGATTCTATTTGGGTAATCGTAGATAGGATTACTAAGTCTACTCACTTCTTGCCTATGAGGACTACCTACCCTAGAGAGGATTATACTATGTTATTCATTTAGGAGATAGTTAGGTTGCATGGGGCACCAGTGTCCATCATTTTAGATATAGGCACATAATTCTCTTCTCACTTTTGGCATTCGTGTCAGAATGGTTTGGGCACCAAGGTGAACCTTGACACTACTTTCCACCCTCAAACGGATGGACAAGAGGGACAGACTATTCAGACTTTAGAGGATATGTTAAAGGTTTGTGTGATTGATTTTGAAGAAAGTTGGGTGGATCACGCACCTCTTTTTGAGTTTGCATATAATAGTAGTTGTCATTTAAGTATTCAGATGACTCCATTCGAGGTTCTTTATGGTAGGAGGTGTCGATCTCATATTGGGTGGTTTGAGGTTGGTGAAATTAAGTTGTTTGGTCCTACTTGGTTTATCAGGCTATGAAGAAGGTATGGTTAATTAGAGAAAGACTTAAGACTGTCCAAAGTCACCGAAAGTCTTATGTTAATGGGAGGCGAAGGGAGTTGGAGTTTGATGTAGGTGATTGGGTGTTTTTGAACGATTTTCTTATGAAAAGAATCACGAGATTTAGGTAGAAGGCGAAGCTCAATCCCATTATGTTGGTCTATATTAGATTTTCAGAATAGTCGGAAATATTGCTTACGAATTAGAGTTACCTACGAATTTGGGTTTTATTCATCCGGTTTTCCATATGTCGATATTGAAGAAGTGTGTGAGTGATCCTTCCTTGATTGTACCCTATAATGAATATTGGTATTTTGGATTCTTTGTCTTATTAGGAAGTCCCAGTTGAGATTTTGGATAGACATATCCGTAGATTGAGGACTAAGGATGTAGCTTCAGTCAAACACTTTTGGAGGAATCAAAAGGTGGAAGAAGCTACTTGGGAAGCTAAAGATGACATGAAGTCCAAATATAAATTCTTATTCCCCTTGTTGGATGAAAATTCTTGAGGTATGATTTTTGTTCTCTTTCTTGTGGCCTTTCAAATTTATAGTTTAGGTATGTGAGCGTTCTTTCTTGTTATCGTGCTAATGGTGCCTTGACTTCTCTTTCAGGGATTAATAACCCTGGGGGGAGGGGTAATGCAATACCTCAGGTTTTGGACTCTGAAATAATCCTTATGATTAAGCTCATTGTCCACACTACAACTCTAGTGACGAGTCATTGTTTGTCTTCACGAGTCATATAGAGCTAGTCGTAGCCTAACTAGTAAAGATTGTACATGTTTCTTTCCTAATCACGACTAAGAATCTACGAGTCATAAGGTCCGATCATGAGTCGTAGGGTGTGACTCGTGACTATGACAGTATGGGTGCCCAATGTTTCTGCCCAGACTACTAGTCTAGGCAAGGATACATAGCCAGTCTTTACAAGTCGTCACCTAACCCACAACGATTGGCGACAATTTTCCTACATGTTTTTATTAAGGGCATTATGGTCTTTTCCTTCCATCCTATTATTTTTTCCATGCTTAAAACATCTAAGGTGCTCTATTTCATCATTTATAAAATCAAAACACACTACTCTTTCTCTCAAACTCCCAAGGTCAAGAACAAAGCTACGGTTTCAAAGGGTTAATCATCTAGGCTTCTAATTCTGGTTTCTTCTCCAAATTCTGTTTGTTTATAGGCATGTATCTCTTCCTTAAATTGTTTTTCATAAAGGCATGTGTTTAATCATTGTTTATGTGATGTTTAATCATGGGTTTTGAGTGATGGGTTGAGGGTTTTAAATTGTTGTTACTTGGTTGGTTTTCCCATGGTTTTGGAATTGTTATTCATGCTTTAACTTTTGGTCTTTGAACTAAAATTATGCATGGGTATGGTGGATGGGAAAGGGGGTCATGGAATTCCACCAAAAATTATGGTTTTGTTTCGAAATTGGTATTAACCTCAACCCAATTGCATAATTGATTTTGCAATATGGACAATTACATGGATTTACTTACTTTTCTATACTATTGCATTGCACTAATGGCCAAACGAAAAAAAATGGTTTTAGAAGGCCTTCGTGGCCATGGTTTATTTTTAGATGTTTTTGAAAGGTCTTGGTAATCACAGATTGGTTTCTAAATTGGATCTTTAGAGTCTAATTGGTAATTGGTTTGGAATAGGATAATTGAATTGACTTGCAAGCTCAAATAGTATAATGATACCATTCGGTAAATTCCTTAATGGTTGACTCCTTAGTTTAATGGATGAGCTATGTGCAAATATTTTAATTTGGGCTTAAAGGGTTCGCTGTGGAAGGTGGAGGTCCTGGGAGGACCGATACTGGAAATCGCGTTTGCCGACGTGGGGGTCTTGGTGCTCGTGTGCTTAGTTCACACTTTATATATATATATATATATATATATATATATATATATATATATATTGTAATGGCTGGAGTCGTGGAATCCCCTAGCCCTTCCTTGAATTTTTTTGATCGCGTGGCTAACACGCGCTGGGACCCTTTCAGCAGGGGGAGCTGAACCCATATAGCTCTTGGGTTCCCTTCAGATGGTTAGAGCTACACAATCTAGGTTAATAGTTTTAAATCTCATATTAAACCTTGTCGGCAAGACCCCCACGTCGGCAAACGCGATTTCCAGTATCGGTCCTCCCAGGACCTCCACATTCCACAGCGAACCCTTTAAGCCCAAATTAAAATATTTGCACATAGCTCATCCATTAAACCAAGGAGTCAACCGTTAAGGCATTTACTAAATGGTATCGTCATACTATTTGAGCTTGCAAGTCAATTCAATTATCCTATTCCAAACCAATTAACAATTAGACTCTAAATATATATATATGTTAAAAATGTGAAGACCCTTGGAAAAGTGATTTGAACATTTTGCCCTTCATTAAAAATCTTTGCAATAGATAAAAATTTATTTTCACTTATTTTAGTTATTTTTATAATATTTAAAATTAAGAAGTGCTATAATATATGGTTAGAGAAAATATATTTTAAAAATTAAAGAGTCTATTTAATATTTAAGGAGTCCTAAAATATATGGTAAGGCTCCTAAAATAAAAACTCTTCTAAACTACAATATATATCAATATATGAAAAATCTTTCTAAAATATTAATTTGTATCCAATTTGGTTTATGAATCTTCTACTTCAACAAAAAACTTAATTATTTCATGGCTTAATCTCTCTCGGCTTTGTCTAATAAAGGTATGGTTGTTTATTTATTGAATTTCCAAATTTGAATGTTTCTTTTCTTTGTGACGTCCCTATGAATTGAACGAAAGTTGCTAAGAGGTGAGTTACAATTGAATTTAATGCTTTTATTTGGTAAAGAACTTGGTCATTGTTTATTGTGTGAAACAAATCAATAGAGAAGTGATTGGGTGGTTTAAATTGATCGATTTTGATGCATGATTTAAATTTATTTATTTTAGATTTTATATTTTATGAAAAATCTCTATTGGTCTCTACATCTTTTTTTTGCTTTATATTTTATATATTTTTTAGCAATATCTCCAACAGTTTCTGCTTGTTAAAAGAAAAAATTATCTATAAGTGACTTTACGGATCAATATTAGCTTGAAAAATCTTGATAATAGGGTCTTGCACCATAAATAATCTTTATGAAATAGAGACCATGCTTTACCTTAAGGTCCATAAAAACATGTTTAGTTCTAATCTAAAACTAGGAGATGAAAATCATGTGAATCCCAACACAACATAAAACATCAAAGAATACTAATACATATGTGCTAACTTGTCGAAATACACACCACAAAATCACAAAAAGGTCAAAAGTGAAATTCACCAACCAACATACAAGAAAAGAAACTTTCAATCATGCCCCATATTTTTAGGAAGGTTTTCTACGTAAAAAAGTTATTAATTTTTCTAATATTTTATCACTAAATGTTAAACCTTTCATATTTTTAGCATTTATTTTAACATCAATGCTATTTTTTATAACTTTATTCTATTATATATAATTTTATTTATAATACAAGACACACATGCAAAGCATGTATACTTAACTAGTATATAGATAGATAGATAGATAGATAGATAGATAGATAGATAGATAGATAGATAGATAGATATGTATGTAAGTATGTATATGGATTTTTGCATATGGTTTTTGGACTTATTTGAACTTGGCATTATTTTATCCCTTCCTTAAGTAACCTTCTAGTGCACATCCCGTTAATCATCCTAGGATGCTTCATTGTTTCATAATGTAGGGTCTAAAGACACCTCTTTTACCCCTGTGCAGTCGTTAGTTAGATTAGCATGCCTGTTGAGTTGTGTTGAAATGGTGAGCCTTCATCTTTTGGAAATACAGACATTTCATTTCTTTCTTTGTAAGTACCAAAATCCCATCGATTCTTTTCATATGTTGGATTCCTTTTCAGACCATGGTCAGGGGAATGACCCGATCTAACTTGGTATTTCGGTTTAGAGGCTTTTGTGGACAAAGTGTGGGTACTTATTGTTTATTGATTCTTAGTTCCTATTGAGTATCTATTTATCTTAAATATGTTATACTTTTGCTATTATATTATATTATATTATATTATGTTCTAGTTGGCTAGGTTTGGGGGTGGTCTTCGTCTCTCGATGGGCTTGAGATACACATCGATACGAGGACTAGGGTTGGGCTGTGACACTTACGGGGGTAGGGGTCATAGGTAAAATTTATGCCCCATAAGTAGGCCTTCATAAGTCTAAGAACAAAAATTAAATTACAGAACTTTCTTCTGCTACTTACGACCCTACTTACGATGGGAGTAAGTACTACTTACGACCCCACTTAGGGGTATAAGTTTCCTTCTGCAACATTCCATCATATTTTTCTCCTTTTTTTCTCAAAACCCAGTTTTCCAATAAAACCAACATAACAACAAATCACATCTAACAAAAAAGGCCTAAGTACTTTCATAATTTCTGGTTTCAAGCATTGAAAGTGCGATGAAGTGGCATCTCAACACCCTCAAATTAGAAAATTTACATGTCCTCATGCAACTAACACATAACAAAGAACACAAGATGATTACTAAGAGAAAAGTCAACTCAATTTCAACTCAAAAACTCTCACCCTATTCTATTTCCAACTTTCCAAAACCACTGTGTAAATCTATATAGCACAATAGTATGACACAAAGAAATCAAGCAATGACATTACGTTATCAACAAATAATCAAAAGTATATGCAATTTACACTAGCTGAATAGATAAGCAGTTAAGAACAAAACCCATGTACCCTCATAGAAATAAAGGTCCAACTCTCACAATATCATATCATGTCAATGCAAAGGAATATGTCAAGACACTCATGCTCAGTAAATAAGTTCAAATCAATTTGAATAGAATACCATAGGTTTCCCCTTATTTTCTATACCTTAGCTTTTCGAATAATTGGACTAAGATCAGTATAGGACTTTGGTAGGCTTGTAATTTAGGCTTGGGGTAAGGTATGGTAAATTTGGGATATAGTGACTCACCCTTCTTGACACTACACATACATTTTAGGCTTTATTTCTCAACTATTCTTCTTTTATTTCTGCCTTTTCTCCTTTATTGATTTTTTTCCAGATTGGGTGTGGTTTTATTTTTGCTTTTCATTTATTCACTTTCTTATTTAAGTCTTTTTTCAAATTTTTCTCTTTTTTTTCTACCACACCTAACCTTACTCTTCTTTTCTTTTACATTACACACCCTTCTGCATATCCAATTTTAACACACACCCTTATGATAGATAACCTCAACCTACGCAATTTCCCTGAGTTTAGGTGCACAATGTCCATAGAGGGAACAGGGCTAAAACAGGTTAAGTGTAATCAATTGGGAAGGTGAACAGAGGGATACTTATTCTTTTCTGGACGGTCATTTGGGTTAAGATTTTACTAAGTCAAAAAGACATAAGATCGTGTCCTACAACTATCCTACAACCTAGGCAAGTTTTTGATTAAATTCACAAAGGGAACTGGGTAAGTACCTCACACATATATTGTACAGGGTTATATTACCAAATACTTCCTATCCAGTTCATGTGATGCTAAGTTATGATTATTTTGTCCTTAGTTCTATTGACATGACAAGATTCACATAATGTTCATAGAGATATTTACATCAGACAGTTCACAAAAAAAATTGGAGGGGCATCATTTTTTTAAAAACACTTAAGAATGAACAAAAAATGTCAACTACACTTAGGTCCTTATTTTTTTCCTAATTGTACAAAAACAAAACATAACACGTATAACAGCTTAAACCGAACCTATATATGTTAGATCTACTATGAACATACTCCGAGAAAAGAGTCAGGACAACAAAAACCCTAAGAGGACATCTAGACCCACAAGTAGGCCTACCTCATCTAATAAGCATGCATTGTCCCAAATGCATTAGGCCACCATAAAGTAAGAGATTTAGGAAAATACATGTGGCACCTTATATGCATAGATACGACATCAATCACAATACACAAATTTTCACAAACACAGAAATAATAAAAAACCTTGGGTTGCCTCTCAAGCTGCGCCTAATTAAATGTCATGGCACGACGTGGGGAACTTGATTACTCAAAATTCATTAGGGTAGCCATAGGGTTTCCTACAAGGCCATCAACACTTTTATTATCAAAACTACCATCATGTCAGTTGACTGATTCATAGCTCTGCACACATTAAACATGACTTCCTTATTATTCAGCCTAAACTTAAGCTCATCTCTTTACATATTTAAAAATGATCTACACATGGCTAAAAATGATCTCACCAAAATTATGGTGATCGCAAAATCAACTTCAAAACCTAAGATAACAAAGTCAGTGTAAATATAAAGTTGTCTACCTTTACAAAAACATCAAACGATATGCCCACGGGCTTCTTAATTGTATAGTCTATCATCAATAATCGATATCATCGTAGGTTTAGGTGGTCTCAAACCAAAAATATTGAACACTACCAGTGGCATCAGGTTAATGCTTGCATCCAAGTCACACAAAGCCCTAGTAAGTTAATGTTTGCATCCAAGTCACACAAAGCCCTAGTAAGTTAATGTTTGCATCCAAGTCACACAAAGCCCTAGTAAGTCTAGATGTACCAATAGTACAAGGAATAGTGAAAGCTTTGGGATCACCTTTCTTTTGCATAAGATATCGAGATTTAATTGAGATACAATGATTCAAGACACCTGTATCCTCATGACTAATAGTTTACTTTTTTGACACCAAATCCTTTATAAGATTTGCATACCCAGGAATCTGCTCAAGCGCTTCAAGAAGAGGGATATTCATACTCAACTCCTTTAACATAGCAATAAAATTATTATATTTAATTTATCTTTTTCCTATTTTGAACTTTGACAAAAAGGTGGGGGAGGTTATGGAATAGGCTTCAATATTTGTTCGACCTGCTTACCCTTTCCTTAGTCATCCTCAGCTCGTTACTCTAAACATGTTAATTTTTATGATTTCTCACTATTAGTTAGTAACTTCTGAGTTTCATCTTCGGGTGTATCATCAAGATTAATGGTATTATTTTGTACCTCATCAACTATTGGCATAAGAGGATCAATAGTAGACTTTCTACTCCGAGTGGTGATAGTTAAATAGTGATTGTCGTTCTTTGAATTATGAATAGTGTTACTCGAAAGAGTTCCTAGTTGATGTTGATTTAAAGTAGCTCACATCTAACCAAATTACTACTCAAGCTATTTAATTATAGTAGCATGCGATTCTACTTTCTGGCTCAGTCCTGAAATATCTACCTTAATCTCCTTACAATAATTATCTTGGCTATTTGAACCCGTAACCAGCTTTACAAGAAATGTTTCTATCCTCAAATCAATATCACAATTACCTGATGGAACATACTCACCTTTATTCTCCTTATAATAATTACTTCTCCTTTTGTCACTATCTCTCTCTTTGCTTATATTCCTATAGTTATCGCCATAATAGTATCGACCTTGATTCCTTACTTCATTTTGTAAGTATCTTGATTGGACCCTTGGTCCTTGGCTAAGAAACCTGCCATCCCATTATCCAAGTACTTAGCCTACTCTTTAGAGTTAGACTCATCATGTCTAACATACTTACCTTGTGTACCCACTGTATTTAACTTTTCAGCAATCATAATTGCAAACTACTTAGTAAGTAACCCAATATCCATCCTTAGACGTGCTACATTTTGAGCCACTTTATCATCTAGGACTCTCTGCTCACTAGAATAACCAATAGCATAAGGATTGACTCCTTTTTCTACGTCTCGAGTATACCACTCTTGATCGGTTTAAGAGACCCGATCTAGGATTTCCACACCTATCACCAAATAAAGGCTCATGAAACCAACATAGAAACATAACATATCTAAAAAAAGGCCTAAGTATATGCATAATTTTCAATTTTAAACATATAAAACAATGGCATATCAATACCATTGCCTTAAAGAAGCTCTATGACTTAAATTTATTTTTTAATTTATAAACATTCATTTTTTGACTTTTAACAATGAAATCTATAGGCTCTATAATGTAGAGTTTCACATTTAGTTATTTATTGATAAAAGTGGTCTTAACATTCTTCTGGTGTAATTATAGATCCAGACGTGCAACAATAGTCAAACATAATCATATAGTGGTAAACTTCATAACTAATGAAACTATTTCCTCATAATCTATTCCAACTTTTTGAGTAAAACTTTTTACCAATAATTTTTCTTTAGAAACACCTTGGGTTTTTTTAATTTAGAAATTTCCTAAGTTTTGAACCCACTGGACAATATACGACTAGAGGTAATAGTCGTATGTTGTGATATGGTTTAAGGGGTCCTAGTCATACCTTAAATAGTGTGGTGCGGAGAGGTTACTATCCAAGGTACGAGTACAGAACATACTGGTTGTATGTTAGGGAATGAGTCTTATGTTTATAACTCGTATGGTTATCAATGTGTCCTTGATTATATCCTATCAAGGGTACGGATTGTAGGTACTACTCATACCTAAGGGTATGACTTGGGCATAAGGGGTCGTATGTTGATCATTATAGGGGTCTAAAGAGAGTTCCAGGGTATGATTTAGCGTATCACTCATACCATAGGTTATAAAAGGTGTGGTGGAGTCGTACCCACCTGTGAGATTTTATACAGTTTAAGTGGGGGTAATCTGGATTTTTCCCCTTATAGTTCCTTGGGACCCCACGAGTTAAAACACCTTTTGGGGATTTACTTAACCTATTTACAATAACTTAAACACTTATATACTCTCTGAACTTCTCTTTGGGTCTCTTGGGTAAAGAAAGGCTAGGGTTTAATCTAGAGGATCAATTTGGGGCTTGTACGGGTGATTTCTGTCTATCATCTTTATAATCTAAGGCAATGTACTCCTCCCTCCTTGTTAATTCCAACTAAAGGCAAGTTTTATGAATTTTTTTCATGTCCTAATTGTTATTAGGTTTTGGGTTTTAAAATATATGTTGCAGGTTTTGATTATAATGGTTTGTTATGGTTTCCCCATGTGTTTACCTTATGGTTTGCAATTATCATAATTGTTTGAACACTTGGTTGTATGGAAATGGTTAATTGGTTATTATTTTTGGTTTTGGAGAAACTATGGCCTCAAAATGTTTGATGAAATGCCTATGAGAATGTTTTTACTATATTATTGGACTTTTAATAAAACCGATTGCATGGTATAACTTTGTAATGGAACCCTAAATGGCATAAATGGTCTAAATTATTTTGAATGGTCAAATGGTATGGTTTTAGTTGTTATGGTTGGTTTAATTAAAAACCTTGTAGAGTACAAGGAAAAACCTCAAGCAAACTAAGTAATGAACATACTTGTGGGGTACATGGGAATACCCCAAGCAACTAAATAAAGTAATCTATCGGTACATGGGAATCCCTTCTCCTCTAAAAGATTGGCTAAAGACATTGCTCGCAAGCTATAGTCGGTATGACAATTCACTACAAATATTCTTGGTTAATAATAAATGGATTGGTGGTCTTGGTTACGTAGTAATGGTTTTAATTGGGCAATAAAGGTGGGGTATTATAGCTAACCATGAAGGTTCAAGTCCAACAGACGGACACTAGAAACCCATATTTTTTTACATGAGGATTGGTTATGATGACCATATGGGGTACTTGGGAATCCTCTAAGTTACATTTGTATATATATATATGTCATGGAGAGTGAAGGGTATTTGGGAATCCCTACTCCTATGGTATATTCGGTTCATACGACTACACACACCCGTTCAGGGGGTTACACTGGACCCATATAGCCCATGGGTGGTTATAGGAAGTTTAAGCTACACATACCCAGGTTAATGGTTTAAATGCATGTTAAACCCAGTTTTCTTTCCCGGCATAGATTATATATGCATATATGTATGGATATAAGTTCATATGGTTGTTTGTTTTGATTTAAAGGTTTGCATTATTTTATCCTTATCATGAGTACTTGCTAGAGTTTACCCCCTAACCTATGTTTGGGTGATTGTATCCCCATGTGATACATGAACCTGCCATTCTACTCTTATTTAGTGATCAAATTTGGGATTAGGTATTGGATTAAAGTGGTAAGCTTCCATACTGCGGAAGGCTTCATTTCATATCATGGACATCTTTTCATACTTTGGTTATTTTTGGATATTGGTTTTGGCTATAGTTGGGGGCATGTCCTAATTGAATACTATTTTTATTTTAGTTATAGACTTTATGGAACTATTATGGATTGGAATGGGAGGTGTCGAAAGTGGTGTCAGCCTTAGTATTGGCATTTTTATTAGGGTTGATACCGTTTTGTTGAATTTATGATTATTCCATACTTTTATATTATGTTATAGACTTAAACTCAATTTTTATATTGGTTTGGTTATGGCTATTAGTTGGTATTGGATAATTGGACTTGATTGTATTGGTCATGTTTATAGACCTAGCCCAGAGTCTAGAATTGTAATATACGTTATCTTGTTACATGCTTAGACTTTATCCGACACAGGGTTTATCCTAGTTGGTTGGATTGGGTATTAACGGTGGTCTTCAGTCTCTATTGGACTTGAGATGCCCATTATGACAAGGCCCTGGTTCGGGTCATGTCAAGTTAGTATCAGAGCTTTAGGTTCATGGTCAATTGAGAGTCCTCAAATCCGTGTTGAGTAAATTCTCTTATCAGGGTTTGTAGCATGCCACACTCATAAGGGAGAGGTTATAATACATTTAGGAATATTTCTCCTTCTTTTGTTCTATTTCAAGCTGCAAGGTCTAAGGTCCTTTCTAATTGTTGTTTGTTCTTCTTTTAGATCATGCTTCGATGATCTGAAGCTAACAGAAACTCTTTTATCCCAATTGGGGATAATGTTGATGGGACAAGTTCTACTCAAGGGATCCATATTTAGGCTACGGATCTAGTCCCTGATTATTCTTGAGTTTCACTAATTCCTTCTAGTCCTCCTCAAGCTAATATGATGGATGCAGAGTTTCATTAATCAAATCATATGATTGCTTAGTTGATGGCTTCTCAGGCTGAGCAGGGTGTATCTGGTATCCCATCCTCTGAGGCCACAAGGGTTGGCCAGTTTATAAAAATGAGTCCCCTAACCTTCACCAATGTTAAGGTAGAGGAGGATTCTCAGGGTTTTCTGGATGAGATAGAAAAGATATTTAGGATTATGCATGCCATAAATATGAAAGGGGTGGAGTTTGCAGCTTACCAGCTAAAGGATATGGCATATTAATAATACGAGGAATGGGAGCAGGCAAGGGGTGAGGTTGATGAGTCTTCTCTATGGGAGAGTTTTTCTAATGTATTTCTGGATTGCTTCTTTCCCCAGGAGATAAGTGAAGAAAAAATGGAGGAATTTGTTAATCTTAAATAAGGAAAGATATCATTAAAGGAGTATTCCTTGAAGTTTCACTAGTTGTCTAGGTATGCTAAAGAATGGTGGCTGATATGAGGGCTAATATGATGAATTTTACCTTAGGCCTGTCTTATGAGTTGATCCTAGAAAGCAAGACTGCATTGCTATTTAAGGACATAGATATCTCTAGGTTGACTGTTCATATGCAACAGGTGGAGGAGAAAAAAAAAATAGGTTAAGATAGGGGAAGGCAGGGTAAAAATTTAAGGTTCTCTAAGCAGGGTGGTCAATAGCAATATGGTAGGGATGGGGGTAAGTGATTGAAAAAAAAAGTGGGGGAGTTTTGGTTATTTCTCCACAACTAGAGCTTCTTACTCGAAATCGTCAGGTGATAGGCGACAGTAGGGTGGCGGCAACTTTAGGGCATAGGGTGTCCAATATTAGGTTAGTAGGGCACAGTAGGCTTCATCGTGTCCTTCTTGTAGGTTATGTGCTCGGTTACATTAGGGTTTTTGTGATGAGGGGAGGAACAAGTGCTTTAAATATGATCAGCCAGGCCAAATGCTTAGAAATTTTCCAGTTGGTAAGGTTTCTTAGGGAGAGAATAAGGTTCCAGTTCCTTCTTCATCTTCTCCTACACCAAAGGGTTCTACTTTTGCATCTATTCTACTTCAGGCACCGACATAGGTCAAAATCAGTTATATGTTTTTCCAACCCGACAAAAGTATGAGGCATCGCCAGATTTCATGACTGATACATTGTAACTCTTTTCTCATGACGTGTATTACTTACTTAATCTGATTTCCACTTTTTCTCATGTGACCCCATATGTGGCTGTGTATTTTGGTTTTGATCTCGAGGTTATTTCAGATCCTTTTTCTATTTCTACCCTGGTAAGTGACTCTGTTATTGCTAAAAGAGTCTATAGGAGGAGTGTGGTATCTATTGGTAGTAAGGAGACTTTGGTGGATTTTTATGAATTAGATATGGTGGATTTTGATGTTATTCTGGGTATGGATTGGTTATATTTGTGCCACGGAACCTTAGATTATTGAACTCGTATAGTTGTCTTTGGGTTCCCTGGTGAACTAGTTATTGAGTGAAAGGGTGGTTCCCTAGATCCTAGGAAAGGTTTATATCATGTGGAAGAGCTCAGAGGTTGATCTCTAAAGGGTGACTTAATTATTTGGTCTGGGTTAAAGATTCTAACTCGAAAGGTCCTTCTTTATATGTAGTTCTAGTAGTGAATGGGTTTCCTAGGGTCTTTTCAAATGACCTCCCTGGTGTTCTTCCTGATAGGGAGATTGAGTTTGGTATTGACTTCGTTCTGGACACTTGTCTAATATTTATTCCTCTTTATAGGAAGGCTCCAACTGAGTTAAATGAGCTTAAGGGTAAACTTAAGGATCTCTTGGATAAAGGTTTCATTTGTCCTAGTGTATCCTCGTGGGGTGCATTGGTATTATTTGTCTGTAAGAAGATGGATCCCTTCATATGTGCATTGACTATAGTCAGTTGAATAAGGTGACGATTAAGAACAAGTATCCTCTTCCAAGGATAGATGACTTGTTTGATCAGTTGTAAGGTGCTAAGTTCTTTCTCCAAAATTGATCTTAGATCTGGGTACCATTAGCTTAAGATTTGGGAGGTGGATATTTCTAAGACAACTTTCCATACTCGGAATGGACAGTTAGAGTTCTTTGTGATTTTATTTGGGTTGACTAATGCTCCGATAATGTTTATGGATTTGATGAACAGGGTTTTCCATGAATTTCTAGATTTATTTGTCATTGTGTTTTTAGAATACATCCTGGTGTATTCTAAGAGTGAGGTGGATCACGCCAATCACATCTTTATTTTGTTTCAAACCTTGAGGGAATAACAGTTGTATGCCAAGTTCTCAAAATATGAGCTCTAGTTGACCGTTGTCACTTTTCTAGGTCATATTATTTCCAGTGAGGGGATCATGATGGATCTACAAAAATTTGGTGGTGGTTAAAAGGGGCTTATACCTACGACTCCAACTGATATTTGGAGCTTCTTAGGTTTGGTTGGGTATTACAAGAAGTTTGTGGAGAGCTTTCTTCTATAGCTGCCATGCACTTTGACTAGGTTGACTCAGAAGAAAGAAAAATTTCTGTGGTTCGATGATTGTGATCCAAGATTCATGAAGCTGAAGAGTAAGATAACTTTGACTTTAATTTTAACCTTGCCTTAAGGTAATGAAGGGTTTGTGGTTTATTGTGATGCATGCTGGGTGGGACTTGGATGTGTTTTGATGCTATATGGTAAGGTGATAGCATATACTTCTAAAAAGTTGAAGGTTCGTGAGAGGAATTATCCTACTCATGATTTGAAGCTTTTAGCAATGGTGTTTTCTTTAAAGATTTGGCAGTACTATTTGTATGGAGTGCATGTGGATATCTTCTCGGATAATAAGAGTGTATAGTATATGTTCACTTAGAAGGAGCTTAATGTCAGGCAGAGGAGATAGATCGAGCTCTTCAAGAATTATGACATTGGTCTTCTCAACCATCAAGGTAAGGCTAACATTGTTGTTGATGCTCTTAGTTGGTTGTCCCTAGGGAGTTTAACTCATGTGGAAAAGGAAAAGTGAGAGTTGGTGAAAGATATTTACCGTTTGGCTAATCCTGGGGTTCGTCTTCTAGACTCGAGGATGAAGGCATGATGGTATAGGAAGTGGTGCGATCGTCCCTTGGTGCGGAGATCAAGGAGAACTAAATGTAGATCATGTTTTGATAAAAATCAAGGGTGATTTAGGTAGGCAAAAGGTAATGGTATTTGAGATCAATGTTGATGGTACCTCGCGGTACCAAATGTGGTTGTGTGTTCCTGACGTCGATTGTTTGCGTGAAAGAATATTGCCTGAGGTGCATGAATTGCATTACGTTGTTCATCCTGGTTTGATTAAAATTTATCATGATTCCAAGGAGATGTATTAGTGGAGTGTTATGAAGAAGGATGTGGATAATTTTTTGGCTAAGTGTTTAGTATGTCAACAAGTAAAAGTTTAGCATATGAGGCCCGGAGGGTTGTATCAAGAAATTGAATTGGCAAAATAAAAATGGAACGTGGTCAATATAGATTTAGTTACCAGTTTTCCTCAATCTTGGAATCAATTGGATTTTATTACGATCCTTGAGGATAGGATGGCAAAGTTTGCTCACTTTTTGCCAGTGAGGACTAACCTTTCGGCAGAGGATTATGAAAAGTTGTATCTTCTTGAGATAGTGAAGATGCATAGGGTACCTGTTTCAATTATCTGTAATCGTGGTACGCAGTTTTCACCTCACTTTTGGCAGTCGTTTCAAAAGGGGTTGGGTACTAAGGTTAGTCTGAGTACTGCTTTTCACCCGAAGATGGATGGGAAAATAGAAAGGACTATTCATACATTAGAAGATATGCTTCGTGTGTGTGTGATTGATTGACTATGTTGGTAGATGGGTTGAGCATTTACTTCTTGTAGAGTTTTCTTACAATAATAGTTATCATTCTAGTATTGGAATGGCCCCTTTTGAGGCATTATATGGTAGGAGGTGTAGATCTCCTATTGGGTGGCTCGAGGTTGATGAGATGGATATGTTCAGTCTGGACTTAGTTTATCAGGCTATGGAAAAAGAGAAGGTGATTCGGGATAGGCTTAAGGCTGCCCAGAGTCACCAAAAGTCCTATGCGGATGTAAGGCGTAGCGACTTGGAGTTTAATGTTAGGGATAGAGTGTTCCTAAAGGTATCTCCCATGAAGGGAGTAATGTGATTCGCCAAGAAGGGAAAGCTCAGTCCTTGGTATGTTGGTCCTTATATGGTTTTGAAGAGGGTTGGTAATGTTGCTTATGAATTGGAGTTTCCTTCTAGTTTGATCTCCATTCATCCGGTGTTCCAAGTCTCTATGTTGAGGAAGTGTATAGGTGATCCCGCATCGATTGTTCCTTTGGAAGGTTTAGGTATCTCAGATTCTATGTCTTATGAAGAGATCCCGGTTGAGATATTGGATCTGTAGGTTTATTGATTTTAGACCAAGGATGTTGCCTCGATTAAGGTTCTATGGAGTAACAATAAGGTGGAAGAGGCTACTTAGGAAGTGGAAGAGGACATAAAGTCCAAGTATCCACACTTATTTTTTGCTTTGGATATTCGTGAGGAAAGTATGTGTTCTTGATCACATCATTGTTTTCTAACTTAGTTGAACGTTGGAATGGTTATGTTGGGGTGTAACTCGTGCTTATACTACCTTGTCCATTCATTCGGGGATGAATAATCCTAGTGGGGGAGACTGATACACCCTTGGTTTTCAATCCTTAGAAATTTCCTGAGTTTTAAACCCACTGGACATCATATGACTAGGGGTACTAGTCATATATTGTGATACGATTTAGGAGGTCCTATTCATACCTTAAACAGTACGGTACAGAGAGGTTTCTGTCCAAGGTACGAGTGGATAACATACTGGTCGTATGTTAGGGAATGAGTTGTATGGTGATAACTCGTATGGTTATCAGTCTGTTGCTGATCACATTCTATCTAGGATTTGGATTGTAGGGTACTACTCGTACCTTATAGTATGACTTGGGCATGCGGGGTCATATGTTGGTCAGTATGGTGGTCCAAGAAGGGGTCCAGGGTACGAGTTAGTGTACCACTCATACCCTAAGGTACCGATGGTATGGTGAAGTCATATCCACTTGTAGGGATTTATACAGTTTAAGTTAGGGGTAATTTTGATATTTTCCCTTATAACTCCTTGGGACCCCACAACTTAAAATAGCTTTTGGGGCTTTATTCAACCTCTTTTCAATTGCTAAAACACTTAGAAACTCTCTCAAATTCTCTCTAAGGCTCTTGGGTAAAGGAATGCTAGGGTTTCATATAGAGGATCAATTTGGGGCTTGTACGGGTGATTTATCTCCATCATCTTCGTAATATAAGTCAAGATACTCCTCCCTCATTGTTAATTCCAACTAAAGGCATGTTTAATGAAGTGTTTTCATGGCCTAATTGGTTTTTAGTTTTGGGTTTTCAAATATATGTTGCGGGTTTTGATTATAATGGTTCGTTATGATTTTCCCATGTCTTTTACTTATGGTTTGTATATTATCTTGATGGCTTGAACACTTAGTTGCATGGGAATACTTAATTGGTTATTGGTTTTGGTTTTGGAAACACTGTGTCATCAACATGTTTGATAAAATGCCTATAAGAATGCTTTTACAATATTGTTGGACTTTTACATAAACCTATTACATGGTATAACTTGGTAATGGAATGCTAAATGTTCTAATTGGTTTGGAACGGCCAAATGGTAAGATCTTAGTGGTTATGGTTGGCTTTATTTAAAGTCTTGTGGGGTACAAGGAAATCCCTTAAGAACACTAAGTAATGAACATACTTGTGGGGTACATGGGAATACCCCAAGCAGCTAAATAATGTAATCTATGGGTACATGGGAATCTCTTCTCCTCTAAAAGGTTGGATAAGGACATTGCTTACAAGCAATAGTCGGTATAAAGATCCCACTACTAATACCCTTGGTTAATAATAAATGGATTGGTGGTCTTGGTTACATGTTAATGGTTTTAATTAGGCAATAATGCTGAGGTGTGATAGCTAACCGTGAAGGTGTGAATCCAATGGACGGACACTAGAAACTCGTGTTTACTGACATGAGGATTGGTCATGAAAACCATATGGGGTACTTGGGAATCCCCTAAGTAATACTTGTATTTATGTATCATGGAGAGCAAAGGGTACTTGGAAATCCCTACTCCTATGGTACCTCCGATTCGTATGGCTTCACACATCGAGGCCCATTGAGGGGGTTACACTGGACTCATATAGACCATGGGTGGTTCTTGGACGGTTAAGCTACACATATCTAGGTTAATGGTTTAAATACATCCTAAACCCGGTTCCCTTTACTGACATGAATTATATATGTATGGATATGTGTGTATATGGTTGTTTGTTTGATTTTAAAGGTTGGCATTACTTTATCATTATCTTGAGCACTTGCTAGCATTCACCAACTAGTCCATCTTCAGGTGGTTGTATCCTCACGCAATGCAGGATATAACCATTTTATTCCTCCTTCTTAGTGATCGAATTCGCGATTTGTTATTGAATTGAATTGGTGAGCTTCCATACTCCAAAAGGATCTATTTCATATCATGGACATCTTTTCATACTTTGGTTACTCTATGGATAATGGTTTTGGTTATGGTTAGGGGCATGTCCCAATTGAATACTATTTTTCTTTTGGTTAAAGCCTTTGTGAAACTACTATGGGTTTGAATGGGCGGTGTTGGTAGTGCTAATAGGATTAGTATTGACATTGGTATTAGGGCTGATATCGTTTGATTGAATTTATGTTTGTTCTATCCTTCTGTATTATGTTAAGGATAGGAACTTGGTTTTATATAGGTTTGGTTATGGTTGTTGGTTTGTATTGGATAGTTGGACTTGTTTGGGGTGGTCATGGTTATAGACCTATCCCAGAGTCTAGAATTGTAATAATACGTTATATTGTTACATGTTCGGACTTTATCCGACACAAGGTTTATGCTTGTTTGTTGGGTTGGGTATTGGGGGTGGTCTTTGATCCCGGTTGGACTTGAGATACCCATTAAGACAAGGCCCCGGTTTGGGTCGTGTCATTCAATTTGCTTTTAATGTTGAGAATCAAATTGTTCCTAATAGTTCTACACTCAGGAAGAAGCTCAACTAAATCCTTGACTTTATTAATTTCCGTGCACTCTAACTCTACTTCATAATTTTTGTACACTCCTTTTTTTAAGCCTCATTAAATTCTCATTCATAAATTTTGGATCATCCAATTCTATGGAGATACAAAGAAAACATAATCTTTATTTTCATATGATCATTTAGGTTCACCTTTCCGGTACTATTACATAATTGATAATTCTTAGTTACACTCTAGAAAATGAATGTACACGATCGTTAGAAATACATTTACCTAACTTAGGAGTCGAGGATGAATTCTTTAAGAATGACAGAAATATTCTTACTCTCATCAGTCACATGCAACTATAAGTTGGAACAGAATGCTAAAAATCAAACAATAAAGTAAAAATAAGGGGTTTCATTTTACACTATTTCATATTGAGTTATTAATTTCAAAGTTGGTTTGTCCGAACCAATGCCATAAGTTGTAATCAAATGGATTAAAGCACTTGGGTTTATAGCTTATTGAGAATAATTATATGCATGGGTAAGTGAACATACACGTAAAATTTGATTGCTAATTATGAATAAGCTTGGCTTTAGGCATTGATGGTAATTTCTCAATCCATCTCCAAAATTCACATTGGTTTATTTTAAACACCAAAGTGTTTATGCTACCAAATAACCAATAACCTCAAATTGGATAATCTATCCTAGCATTACCTCTTAAATGAGTGTAAATAAATTTTCGTCAACTAAATGTCATCACTCTTGTCTTTTCTTTCAAGCAAGACAAGAGGTCTGAACATACACTAAGTTTGCAACATTAATCTATAAATTAAAATATAGAGATTTGGCTAAAATCATAACATGCAATCTAATATAAAGGTAACTAAATAATCACTACCCACACAACATTCAATACTTAAAATACTTAAAAGTCGTAGGGCTTGGTATGAGTCATATAAGGGACTCGAATAGTAGGCAGTGTTGATCCTGCTGGTATTTCATTCTTCCATAGATACGGGTTATGGGTATGGATTGTATGGTGTGGTTACGACTTGTTTGGATGAGTTGTATACTGGACAATGTTTGATCAGCTACTCATAGTACAAGAAAAGGGAAATTTACCAAAATTTTCTACCTTAATCACCATAACATCCAATTTTTAAAAAAGAAATATCCAAATTACAAATGCAAAAATAGTTAGTATCCAAACTAGGGTTTGATTACTAGCTTTAGATTCAAAAAATTGACAAAAGATCCTATTTCAAAATGGCCGAAAAGGCTTAAATAGCTTCAACAAAAATTGAACCTCCACATAACAGAAAAATGTCACCGCATCAAATTCAGCTAAGTGTTATTCGATCACCGAAGGAATAATCTACTACATGGAATTACCATTAGATCATTTATTTTTCTCAAACTTGAGCTCTAGTGGTTGGCATCTGTCACTTTTTGCAATAGACTTTGGCTTTGTCGATGGGTTTGGCGATGTGCTGAATCATTTCTCTTGTATCTATTTTTTCAAGAATTGAGATTGCCTAAACTGTTGTGATTTGCAATGGAAGCATCATTTTGGGATGCACCAACTGACACTTGCACTGGTTTTGTGCAATTTTCATATTTTTGCTTCCTTTTTTTTTTATTATTATTTCAACAACTTCGTGGCCTTAATCCTGAAATTGAACCAAAATAATATTAAAATATATTAAAATTAGCATTGAGGACATTATTTCTTTATTTTATTAGGTTAAATGAGTTGCAAGTTTATCAATTCATCAACAATTATAGTAAAAAAACCCTCCCATGAATTCAAAATTTGAAACTCTTACTTGGATCATGAGTTAATTCTTGATTTATTGAATCATCAAGTATGTCTAATGATATTTCCTAATCACCTGAGTTCAACATTTCATAAAAAGGCTTTCATTCCTTTCTTTCGCCCTTTTGGGGAAACTTATTTATAGAAATATGACATCTCGTGATTCAATTTCAATGGTACTTTCATCCTCTAATCACTAATAAATACATATCTTTTTGAGTATTTTGAGTATATTATAAAGATATATTTCTTTTCCTTTGGACTAAGTTTACCGAACTCACCAAAAAGATCTTTAATATACGCAGTAGAACATCAATTTCGTAGATTATATTAAAGTTTGATTTTTATGTCTTGTCCATAGTTCATAAAGAGTGAAAGATACTTATTTAAAAGACACTTTATTTAATATGTTAGATGCAGTCAATAATGCATTCTCCTAGAAGGATATAGATAAATTTGCATGTGCCATCATGGATCTTGTAATGTCAAATAGTGTTCTATTTCTTTTTTCAGTTTTATCATTTTGATGAGGATATACAAATCAATTCCACATAAAATTGATCACCCAACATGGATTTAAATTCAATTGATCATTCTCAATATAAACAAAAAAATCCCAACATGAAATTCATAAAAAAATCCATAAACTTAAACTTAGAAAAGAGATTCTTGGGCTTTATGGACGAAAGGAGTCCATTAATGAACACTACCAATACCTTGGTTCGTGATTCCGTGAAGATTGACGGAGGAAACTTTCTTGGAATTGGATCTTCTATGAAAACCCTAGCTTATTCTTGAGAGTTTTTTTAGAGAAGAGAGTGTACTTTGGGTGAATAGTGGCTGAATCACGTGTTAAGGGCTTAAATAGGGGTGGGAAGTTAACCCTTTTAACCCTGGACGCATCATTTAATTTCAATAAAATTTTCCCGAATTGGACCCCTGGATCGACGCGGCGCTATCGTGCCATGTCACTGGATTTTGACAATTGGGAAATTAAGGGATGGCGTGACGCGGAGCCATTGTGTTGCCCGTTCTTTTACGACCTGGAATTTGGCGCGACACGGAGGAAATCGCACTAAGACATTGAAAAAGGACAATTTTGAATTTGGGCCCTGGCGTGACACGCCATAATCGCGGACTCCTACTGGAATTTTCCAAATTCCATTTCCTCTTGTAGAGTGGTGTTCCACTGACTAATATGGCACTATTCTATGACGGAACTTAAAATAGTCATAACTTTTGACCCGATTATCGGATTTGGGCGAATCTTATATCGATGGAAAGCTTATTGAATTTCCCACATGAAAAAAAAGTGAAAATCTTAAAAAATCCTGATGGAATAACCATCATTCAATTTAGAATCTAATACTAGACATTATTGAGATGAAATTAGCTAGGAAAAAGTACGGGGTATTACATTACATCCAAATCAATAACTAATCATTATGTAGATATTTACTTTATCAAACATATGGAAACACAATTATCATGAGGGAATATTTTTACATGGATGAATATAAGAGTTTATTACAATAAATTATGAAGTTCGTACTTCTCATATAACCTTGGACATAAAATGAATAAAATTTGAAAATTTGGAGAACTTTGGGACTCAATGGGTGAAAGGAGTCCATTGATTAACATCCCACATACATGAAACAAAAGCCTTGAAGAATTCTTCTTGGGAATTAGACTTTCTTGAAGAACCCTAGTTTGGTCTTTAGGGAGAAAGGAACCACCACTTTGATTCCTCTTGGGTAAAATTAATAATTATGTTATGAATTGGGGCTTTGGGTATTTTATACCACCCCTTGTGAAGCCAAAATGACGTGGGTTTTACTTTTAAGGGAGTGGGAAATGACATAAAAGTCCTTGGAAAAATGTGTTGAAAACTGGGTTCCTAGTCGTTTTGACTTACCCTACGACTCGTTGGGACTGACTACGAGACATAGTCTAAGTCGTAAGATGGAATCTAGGGTTTGAGTTCACTTTTTGGTCAGATTACGACTTTACCCATACAATTCATCATGACTGACTACGAGTCGTAAGATGGATTCATAGTCTAAATCTTGAGTCTTGGATCCTTTACTGGTTAGACTACAAGTCCCTCCCTACAACTTGTAACTTGAGTCATTGTCACAGTAGTGTGCTAGGCCCTTAAGGTAAAATTTCCACAACTTTTTGCCACAACATTGAATTAAGGCAAGACTTGGAGCATTGGAAATCTAACTTAGTGGTCGATCTTTTGAGGGGGTCTAGAGCTTTAAAACTTGGGGTATTACAATATATCCCCCTTGGTATCATTCGTCCTTGAATAAAACTAGTTGAGAGGGATTAATAGGAAGACTGAGATCATGCAGTAAATACTTATGAGCTGAATCATGATTAAATATTTGAATCTAAAAATATGATGCATGGATTGAACTGAATTCATGAATACATATTATGACATGAGGATGGTTAGATAGATGACATAGAAAATGATAGGATTTCATTAAGTAAACCATTACCTCAAGATTGATCTTAATTCGTTGAGAAGGGATAGGGAAACTAGGCTCGCAGATCGGCTTCTGCATCCCAAGTAGCTCCCTCAACGGACTGATTTCTCCATAGAACCTTGACTAAGGCAACTTCTTTTTCCTTAAACTATGAATATGACAGTCAAGGATTTCAACTAGCACTTCTTCATTGGAGATGTTATTCTCTATTCCCATACTTACTAAAGGAATGACAAAATCTAGATCACCAATGCATTTCCTTACAAGTGAGACATAAGACATGAAATACTAGGTTCACTGATGCTAACTCCGCAGGCAACACTAACTCGCAGGCTACCTTTCCAAAAAATAAAAATCCTATAGGGCCATCATAGTGGGGACTGATCTTCCCTTTGTTACCAAATATCTTCACTCCTTTCATGGGAAAAATCTTTAGATACACAAAATCACCAATATCAAATTCAAGCTCACTTATTTTTATATCAGCATAGGATTTTTTATAGCTGTGGGCTGCCTTCAGCCTTTTGCAGATTTACTGAACTTTCTCCATTGCCTCATACACTGGCTTTTTACCTATCAAAGAAGCTTCACCAACCTCAAACCAACCAATAGGAATCTACACCTCCTACCATAGAGAGCCTAAAATGGAACCATCTAGATACTAGAGTGATTGATTTTATTGAAGAAAAACTCAATCAAAGGTAAGTAATCATCCCAAGAACCCTTGAAATCGATAGCACGACTCCTTAAAATGTCCTATAAGGTCTGAATAATCCTCTTTACCTAACCATCTATCTATTGTTGAAAATCTATACTGAGATAAACTTGGGTACCAAGACCATTCTAAAAAGCCTTCCAAAAATAAGAGGTAATTGAGTGCCTCTATCTAAAATAATGGTCAAAGGGTCCCTATAAAACTTTATGACCTCCCGAAGATAGACTCAAGCATAGTCCTCGATTGAATATGAAGTATGGACTGGTAATAAATGGTCTAACTTTATCATTTTGTGTACAATAACCCATATAGAATCATGTTTATGATGCGTACAAAGTAACTTGTAACAACGTCCATAATCATAACTTCCTACTTCCAAGTGGGAATGCTAAATTCCTGAAGAATACCACTAGGTCTCTAATGTTAAACCTTAGCCTGCTGATAATTCGGATACTTAGCCACGAATTCTACAATATATATTTTCATACCATTCCACCAATAGACATCGAGCAAATCACAGTACATCTTAGTAGCTTCTAGATGAATAGAATATCTCGAACCATATGCTTCTACTAATATTCACTGCCTTAAAACATCCATATTTGGAACACACAACTTGCCCTAATAATAAAGTAAACCATCTCCCCTTAGGAGAAAGTCTCAACTTTCTAATCTCGAACTGCTTTTTCAACTTAACCAAAATAGAATCTTTGTCTTGATTTTCCATTACCTCATAAACCAAGGAAGATTTTGAACCAATCATAACCCCTACACTACGTTTGGCAAAATCAACCACCCGAACACCCAATCTACCCAGCTGATGAACCTCGCAAGCTACCTCCATATTATCACCCTCAATATGGGCAACACTTCCCATAGACAACCTGCTAAAAGCATCGTCCACAACATTGGCCTTACCCGGGTGATACAACACACTTATATCATAGTCTTTCAAAAATTTAAGACACCTTTTCTAATAAAGATTTAGGTTTTTTTGCGTGAACACATAGTGTAAGCTTTTGTCATTAGTAAACACATCCTCATGGACCTCATATAGATAATGGCTCCAAATCTTTAAGGAGAAAACAATTGATGCCAACTCAAGATCATGAGTAAGGTAATTCTTCTCATGGGGTTTAAGTTTACTAGAGGCATAGTCTATGACCTTAACTCACTGCATCAACACACAACCAAGACCAACCCTGGAAGAATCACAATAAACTACAAATCCATCTGAACCCTCGACTAGAGTCAACACTGGAGAAAAAGTGAGTCGATTCTTCAACTCCTGAAAACTCTTCTTGCAGGACTCTAACCACTGAAACTTAACTTTTTTCTAAGTCAGTCTGGACATGGGATAGTCAATAGAGTAAAATCCTTCCATAAATCATCTATAGTAATCAGCCAAATATAGAAAACTCATAATATATGATGGAGAGATGGGTCTAGGACAGTTTCAAACTACTTCGGTCCTTTAAGGATCAACTAGAATGCCTTCACTAAAAATAATATAACCGAGTAATTCTATTGATTTCAACCTGAATTTGCATTTAATGAACTTGTCTAATAGTTGATGATTCTTTAGGGTCTTCAAAATAATTCTCAAATGATGGACATACAATATCATTTATGAAGACTATGAAGAATATGTCCAAGTACTTCTTTGACACACTATTCATCCAGTCCATAAAAGTTGTAGGAGAATTCATTATTCCAAAAGATAACCACGAATTTAAAGTGTCCATACTATGTTCTGAAGGTTTTCTTCGGAATGTCACCTTTTCTGACTATAAGCTGATGATAGCCGAATCTAAGGTCTATCTTAGAGAAACAATTTTCACCCTAAAGTTGGTTGAACAAATCACCAATCCTGGGGAGAGGATACTTATTCTTGATTGTGACTTTGTTCAATTGATGGTAGTCGATGCACATTTTGAAAGAATCATCTTTCTTGTGTATGAAAAGGATTAGAGCGCCCCAAGGAGAGATACTATGCCTGATAAAACCTTTATCTAGGGGATCTTTCAATGGTTCTTTCTATTCCTTAAGCTCTACTATAGCCATTTTAAAAGGTGGTATTGAGATAGTCTAGGTATCTAAAAGAAGATTTTTTTCAAAGTCAATTTCCCCCTTGGGAGGAACTCCAGGCAAATCTTTGAGTAAAACTTCTAGAAACTCATTTACTAATGGAACTGATTCAAGGCCAGGGGTTTTGGAACTTGAGTACTTGACTCAAAAAAGATGATAGATACATCCCTTAGAAGTTATTTTCCTCACCTTGAGTAAATACACAAACTGACCTATAGGGACTAAGGTACTACCCTCTCATTCTAGGACTGGCTCATTAGGGAACTAAAACTATCCTATCTTATTTCTATAGTCAACTGAGGCAAATAAGGAGTAGAGACAATCAATACAAAGAATGACATCGAAATTTGTTATCCCTAACTCTGCAAGATCAACTAAAGTAGCTTTATGAGATATTGTGACCGAGCAATTTATTTATACTTGTCTGTCAATAATAGAACTAGCATCTGGGGTAGACACAGAGAAGGGTATTACAAAACTTTATGGGATAATTCCCAAGTCTACGTCTATATAATGAGTCACAAAGGATAGTGTGGATCCGATATCTTATAATTCATAAACATGAAGGTAAAATAATTGTAACATACTCATTACCAAATCAGGAGAACCATTTAAATCTAATTCAATTTAAAGAAAATAGAGTCGATTCTAAAGCTGGACACTAGTTGCACTAAAAGTACTACCCTGCTGAGTTGGGTGACCTGCTGGTGTTGCTGAATAATTAGCCTGACCCTACAAACAAAGATCTTTACCCTTGTAGGAACCAATTAGGTATTCCTTGATTCTATGGATTATCTTGCCACATCCAAAACAAATATCACTTCCAGCCACGCACTCATCATTATGGTTCTTACCATACCTCTTACAGATGGGGTTAGTGTAACTACTATTCATGCTACCCTATGACTTAGATCCCAGTTCTCTATCCTAATTATCCTATCTAAACGTAGGTACTGGAGTACGAGAAGAAGATGGAGTTGGGGCTAAAGATCTCTAGAAAAACTAAGAATGATTACCACCATCCAACCTTTGCTAAGAGAAGTTGAAGCTTACCATTCTGGCCCTCTTATTTTCTCTTTCCCTTTATTTAAGTTTCCTTTCCTCAATCTGCTGAGCATGAACCATCACTCTAGAGAGGTCTGTATCCTTAATTAACATAGTTGTTCGTCACTCCTAGACTACATCCTTAGATACTCCACACAAAACCTTTCTCATTCGACACCTAGAATCAGCCACCATAGTCTGAGCAGAGACCTTGCAAACTGGTAAACTTTAGTGAATAATCCTTCTTACTTATGTTACCCTTCTTTAGATTTATAAACTCCTGCACCTTGGCCTCCCTCAATTCAAGTGTGAACTACCTATCCAAAAAATCAGTATCAAGCACATCCCAATCTAACGGTCCTGCATTAACACCTCTATCCTCTTTCCATTGCTTTACTAAGGTATGGGCCACCTCTTGTAATTGATAAGAAGCTAAGTCAAAACTCTCACTCAGAGTAACACCTATAATATCTGTTACCTTATACACACAGTCTAAGAACTCTTGGGGATCCTTCTCATACTTGGTCTTGAGAATGTTAGAGGATTCATCCGAGTAAAATCTCAGATCCTGGATACTGATGTATTTACTACTAGATTAGTTGGAGAAACATCCCACTATTTTTTTTGAGTAGCCATAAACTATGCAAGGCTGTGAAATCGGCCCTTAATTTAGCATCAGAGACCTATTCATAAACTATCGCGTAGGCCTGCTGGAAATTGACAAATGTGAAATGGGACTCCTCCGCGACACAGTGAAATCCTGGAGTCTCACTGGAATTTGACAACTGCCAATTTTCTTAGCTACGCGCTGAGAATCCAGGTGACACACTGTCAACTTAAAAATGCCATAACTCTTTCACCGAGTGTCGGATTTAGGCAAATTTGGTATCGATGGAAATATTATTCAATTTCTCATACAAATGGTATTCATATTTAAAAAAAATCCTTAACATTCTAGGGATGAATTTAAAATAGCAAAAGTATGGGGCATTACAGTGAGCATAAGTTTTTTGATGTAGTCCAAGTATTGATATTCATTATAATATTGTAGGAGTACAGAACTTCTTTGTTATGAGAGTAAACAAGTTGCATCGATAGCTAATTATCTGTTTAGGAAATGTCATTTTCATACATGTTTGGTTGTTTTTTGCTAATATGATACCATCACTTGATTTCTTTTGTGTCATAATATTATTCCACAAATATATACATAGTGGTTTTGAAAGTTTGGAATAGGAGGTAGTTGAAAGTTTTAAATAAACTAAATAAAGTGACTGTCATAGGTGCCTTAGATTTATTTAGTTAAGCATCGTGGTTGTTTGTTGTGTTTTCAGTTTCTGAGGACATGAAAACGTTCTAAGTTTAGGATGTTGATATGCCATGATTTCATGGCACTTTTGATGCATAAAAGGGGAAATTAGGCAGGAACATAGGTCTTCTTGTTTGATATAAGGTGCTTTTTGTGTTGATTTTATAGGAAAATAGGTTTTGGAGAAAAATCTGAGAACGAAGGATGAAAACTAAGTTGAGTGGTGATCCACAAGTTGACCCACGACAAATGGATGGGACCAATGTGGCATGAGTTTGGGCATGACTTGAGTTCTAAAACTGCTTTACAAAGTCTAAGTTCCACAAAGAGACCAACGACTTGTGGATGCAACCCATGACTAGTGGGTGGCAGGTGTAAGTCAATGTACTGAAAGATTGAAGCTAACTATGATTCCAACGATGGAGAGCCATGACTTGTGGTTTTGATCCATGACCCAACTTAAAGTCATTGGTATTGCCGACATAGTTTTCCCACACAGTCTAAGATAGGATTTATTTTGTGTCTATATATAATCCCTTGATGTTTTATTATTCTGATAGGGACTATATACACTTTTTCCCTTACTTTGAGGTCATGATATACATTATTCATCTTTGAATTATTGACATTGGTTTTTAGGTTTTATAATCAATTTAAGAGTTCAATTTTCATCATATTCATGTAAGTTCAAGATTATGCTTTCATCTATGAAATCTTTATATGTTCTTACGATCACGAGTAGCTAAACCCCATAACTAGTTTTATGGGAACCATGATGAATTAACAAAGAAGGTTAAGCACAAACTCATTCTAGACTAGTGTTCATGCATGTATTGGTATTTCCTTTGGTTTCTATGCTTTCTTGATGTTGGCCAATGTTAGGAACTCGCATGCATTCTAGACTTGCTCGAAAGAGAGGTACAAACTGGGAAAAGGAAATAACAATAGTAATTTAAAGCTACCAACCTTTATCTAATTAACTTGAGTCGTAACTAGTTTAGTTAATCGAAAATCATAAACAAGTATTTCTAATGCAATGCTTTGAGTTTGAGGGGAGAAGAGTTAGGTGATACATATCTTGCTATATTTTGCATACAAGGCATCGGGATAGTTATTTAAGAATGAATAACTAGTGCAGTTATAAAGTCAGGGAAACACAATCCAAGTTCTCATCTTATATTGAGCACAATCGAATTAACCATCAATTGATAGTATGATACTTCCAGCTACAACCACCCCCTCCCCTTTTATTTATATAACTCCCAATTACATTAGAAAATACTTGACAGACTTTGGCCTTTTTCTCGTGACATCGACTCCAACGTAGTTAGATTTTATATTTGATTTACTAGTCGCTTTATACTTTCTGAGAGGTGTAATTTGGGAAACATCATGCATATTCTACCATATTAGCCTTGGCCGAGTGATATAGGATAGATATGTCATAGCCTTCGATAAATTCCATCCACCTTCTCTTACTCTGGTCCATGTCTCTCTAGATTAACACATGTTGCAAACTAAGTTTGTGGATGAACATTTCACACTTCACCTCAGAAAGGTAATGTCATCAAATATTCAAAACAAAGACCACAACCACCAATTCCAAGTCATATTTGGGGTAGTTTTTCTCAAATGACTTCAGTTGCCTCAAATCATAAGCAATTGCATTCGGATTCTACATTAATACAACACCTAAAACCAATTGTTACGCATTACAAAACACAATAAAATCCTTAGCTTCAATAGGTAAGGTGAGAATTGGGATCGATATTAGAGAAGTTTTGATCTTTTGGAAGCTCTCTTCACACTTGTCACCCCACACAAATGGAATCTTATTTTGAGTTGTGAGGGTCATATTTGAAGCACTGGCAATAAAACCCCTAACTAATTAGCAATAATAACTGGCCAACCCCAAAAACTAATTCTTAGCAACATAAACTTTCTATAAGTCTACCATAACCCCTTCCTTAGATACCATATGCCCCATGAATGATACTTAATATAGATAGAACTTACACTTGGAATACTTAGCACATGGTTCCTTCTCCTTAAGAAACCCTAGTATTGTACACAAATGAGTTTCATGCTATCCCTAACTCTTGGATTAAATCAGAATGTCATCAATAAAGACTATGATGAAAGAATAAAAAATGTCATGAAAACCCTATTCATCGGACTCATAAAAGTATTTGGGGCATTGGACAAGCTAAAGGAAATGACTAGACATTCATAATGCACATAATGAGTTTGAAAATAAGTCTTCGGGATGTCTTCTACCCTAATCTTGGGTAGATGGTAACTTGAACTCAAATAAATTTTGGAGAGTACTACATCTCTCTGCAACTAGTCAAACAGGTCATCTATCTTAGGCAAAGGATACTTGTTGTGAATAGTTACCTTATTCAACTGTCTGTAGTCTACGCATATTCTCATGCAACCATACTTATTTTTCACGAACAAAATAGGATCATCCCAAGTGAAATTCTTGGGCAGGGAAATACTTATGCGAATAAAACCCTTCTCTAACAATTCTTGTAATTCAACTTTAATTTCCTCAATTCTATTGGTACCATACGATAGGGAAGGATAGAGATGGGGAAAGTTTCATGCTCTAAATCTATACATAAATCAAACTTACAGTCAAAGGAATACTAGGAAGGTCAATAGTAAATATTTCTAAGAATTCACACAAAATCATGACGAAAGCTATAGGAGGGACTACAGATTTATCTTCTCGAGTATGGGCTAAAAATGCCCTACACCCCTTCTTTTCTTATTTTTGGGCATGAATAGCTGACACAGTTCCCACAGGAGGAATCTTAAAAGTACCTTCTAAATCTAAATTTTCATTTGTATGCATCACTATAGTGACAATCTTAGCATAACAATCAAGAATGACAATATAAGGAGACAACTAATTCATCCCCTAGATAATATCAAACCCCTTCATGTCTAAAATTACTAAGTCTTCCATAGTTTTGTATCCTATAAACATCACAGGGCATGCCATATAGACCTGATCAACACATAATGGCACCCCAAACTAGTGTAGACAGGTAAATAAGAGCATCAACCAATTCATAGGATAAGTTCCAACCCAAAGCAAATTTCACAGAAATACAAGAGAAAGTAGACTAGGATCAAACAATATCGACATCATATGATCACAAACAAGAATATTATGTCTAATCACATCATCAGAAGATTACACTTTGGGATAAGCCAGAATAGCTTAAAATTGTGTTCTATCATAGAATCTTTACTAGCATGAGCATATTTTTTTAATCTTTCCTCAATCTCAATTGGCTTGGTTGCCACCCCTTCCTATGGCCTGGCCATTATGCCCATCGTAAGATCACCTCTACCATTTCCTTTACCACCACAACCTACTAAAAATATAGTATTAGAAGTCCATTATTGAGTCAACTAACCTAAAGGTAAAAATTTAGGACAATACCTTTATATATGTCCTAAACCTCCAAACTCATGGCACTTGATGCCCAAGTAGGCTTCTAAACTAAAGAGGACAAAGATGTATAGATGACTATTTGTGAAGTTTGATAATTAACCCTAGATGGGTCTCTGTGAACACAAGCATGCCTGAACAACAAGGCCAAGAAGAAGGACCTTGAGAACTCTGACCCTTCAAACAAGTATCAATGAGTTGGCTAGAGGTCCGGGCCTTTATTTTTTTGTTTTTCAGTTCTCCTTATTTCCCAATTACCTCAGCCTTTTTAGAAAATTCCATAACCTCTTGGAAAGAGTTTTACAAAGTCGTCACTGAGAAAGTAACCATCCAAATCCTACAATTTAGATCCTTCACAAAGTACCTAATTTTCTCCTTCTCTGAAGTGATTAATTAAAGTGCATAGCATAACAAAGGAAAGAAATTTAGCCTCATAGGTCACCGCAGATATCACCTTGCTCTAAGTTCAAGAATTCATCCTTCCAATGAAGATAAGCGAAAAGAACACATTTCTCAAGAAAAACATTCTGAAATTAAAACCAAGTAAGTTGAGGTAAGGTATCCCTACACTCAATAAAGGACCTCCACCATTGCTTGGCTTTGTCTTGCAGCTGAATTAAGAAACTCCATACTATAACTTTTAATAATACACATCTTATACAGATATTCATGATGATCTATCAAAAAGTCAAATGCATCCCCAAACTTTTCACCTTGAAATACTTGGGTTTCATCTTCACGAGCTTATAAAAAAGTCCATGATCATTAGCAATCATCATCGGTCCAACTACCATTAGGGATACACCTTGTATTAGAACCTTCATCCATCATTGGTTCCATAATAGTTTCATGATGTAAGGATGAGGATAGAAATACAAGAATAGTAAGAGTAGCACCTTTGCCAGCCAAACATCCTAAAAGCCCTAACATTTACTAAATCAACTCTACCATTATAGGTATCTGGGTTTCACCATTCTATACTGGTACCAATTGTCTGGTATCACTATTTCTTCTTTCCCAATGGCTATCTTTTTATCATGTTCTAACCTTAGAGTACTCTGTTATATGCAAGTGAAGGGGTTTTATTTTCTAGTAAATCCTCTAGCTAATTGAGATCCACCCCTAATAGTTGATGCCCTTCTTTCTTCTCTCTTATCCCTTCCCCTCATGCATGGTCTTCCCCAAATTACAACCTATGTGGCTAGTGTAGAAGTTGTTGTTGGTATTACTAATGGGGTGACTGATAATGTTCTAGATAATGTATATTCAACATCGATGAAACAAGAACAAAGGAGTTATATACCAATTTGAATTACAAGATACCAATTGGAATCAAGTAATAACATGCAAGGAAGAAAGAAGGGAGTTTATTTCATAAAGCCTTGTAGCCTCTCGATGAAAAGTGTAGACGTCTCTGAATCATTACACAAAACTCTACTAGACCTATTCTTGGATAACGAGATATATGCTCATATTACTCTGTACCATCATTGTTATGACCCAAACAATCATGATTGGCACTAACCCTAAACTATGGCGGGAAAACCATACTTAACATAACCCTTATTTATCAAGTTTAATAGTCAACGTTACCCTCCCAAAACTTATCATTAATAAGTCTAAACCCAATAATTCAATAAACAAGTAAATTGTCAAATTCAACATAATTATTAGATCAAATAGAGTGCAAAAATCCTCTATTTATTATATTCCCGGGACTTGAAGTCACTGCACAAAAACAACTAAGAACATCCAAAACTATACTAAAAAATTATCAAAAAAGTAATAAAGGAATAATGAATGTATTAGTTTGAAAACAAGTACATAAATAAAAGGTAGAAGATTTAATGACTACCTGATCATAACACTCACTCTTAAAATAATGTCCGAAACTACTAGATAGAGTCTCGTCTCAAATGTTCGAACATGCTCTATACTCAATAAAAAGAAGAGCACAAGTAGCCTTACTACATCAATAAGTATAGGTTAGGCATTATAGGATGACTCAACTCATTAGCAAAAAAATAAGCAAACCAAATAATTCATTAGCAATCATCAAAGAACTTATAAGCAAAGACAAACAAACACATTTATGATACTTCACTTTAGAGGGAATACAAGCTCATCTTTATGTATTTTAACACTTAGCCAATTTCAGCAACAAGATGCATAACAATATATCATTATAATTGTATATTTAATGTATATAAAAGAATCTATGCATGCAAGATGTTTTCATAATCTCTTTTTGTGCTCTATCTCATCAACATCACTTTCAATATCATGAACGTCATGATTCCAATATCATCAACATTATCATAACTCATCAATACCAATATAATCTCAACAACATGAATATTATAATCTAGGCATCATCGTCATTATCACCAATACGTATGAATATGCAAATGCAGTCAATAGTCATAAGTAGTGTCGAAAGTAATTACATTATTCAGTTCACATATAAGCACAGAGTCAAGAGAGTCTAATTACTGCAATTAAACTATAACCTACCTTAATTCTCTGCTCGAAATCACTTTTAGGTTGAACACTTTACTTTCCTTTCACTTTACCTTCATTCTTGATCTCTAACAATGAGTTTACATACCTAATTCAATCATTTCTTCTATTTTAACCACTAGGGATCAATAATATGAACTTTGCATATAATTTTTCCTAAATTCTTCATCTTAGGGTTTCAACCCTATAAAACACATGAACCTACTTAATTTATCATGAATGAAAAGAATTCTACTCCAAATACTAAATCCTAACACCCTAGGATCATTAAAAATTAATCTAAAACCCTTTCCCATCAATTTATTCTTAGTTCATAAATTTGGTCAAAACCCCTAATTTCTACCATGATATGATTCTAGCAATTTCTGACAATTCTAGAAGTGATTCAAGTTTAGAATATCAATAAATCTTACCTCCAAAGATGCAAAACCATAGAAAATTGCAGGATATTGCCTTTCCCAAAGCCTTGGTTCATTTTTTAGAAAAGTGAAATAAGAAAATGTGATTTTTGTTTAAAAAATTGTCAAAATGTATTTTTACCACTACAGTGGTTCCTTTTTCCACTGCAGTGGTCCCAAGGCAGAATCTTGGGGCCTCTCCTCAATAAGGTCTATTTTACAACACGCCCCTCAAAATATGACATTGCAAACCAATCCTTTCACAATAAACTCTATAACTAGAGTTTTATGACTCCATTTTATATGCTGAATATTTCTATAACTTTCAAAACTAATTCTCTATCTAAAAATAAAGTCAAGCACCCCCACCAATGCTTACATTAATACTAGATTTCCTTAGACTAGTACACCCTCAATAATCATCTAACACTAGTCTAACCCTGTATTTCTTAAGAATATTCTAAGAGAAAATTTGGCAACTATTTAAACTCTTATTTCAGTGTAATGGCGAATTGGGTCATTAAAGAATGTGAATGGTATAGTAAAGGAAAAGGTATATTTAGGCAAAAAAGTTGGGATCAAGGGATATCATATAATATTTTGTAGGTCTTTTACACTAAGAGTGAACTATTCAAAATGGCATATGATCCTTTCTTAACCAACTATTCGACAACCTAGGAAAGACTAACTGGGCAAGTCCTAGATTGCACACACATAGTTTATCATGCTCAACTTACTCTATGATTTATGGGCAAGGCAATCGTTGTCTAATATAATAACCCAACTTGAGTTGGGGTCGAATCCTCAAGGAAAGGAATTAGTATTCAAATCCTATGGGTGTTGAAAGTTACTAAAGATATACCCGTAATGTAGACATAAATTAAACATGAATTAAAATGGGGGTTTTATGGTTTGGAAGATTGTTTTGCTGAAATCTAATCAAACTACAATTAAGAGAAACAAAAGTTGGTAATATTCTAATAGGAGAATAGTCTTGGGATTATGTATTCCTAGGGGCAAATACGGCATGGGTTCATGATAATCAAGTGCAAATTTTAACTAATGACTATATGGGTAGGATAGGTTAGGGGTTTTGATGCTAATTTTTTAAGCAAACACCAAAAATATCACACATGGATTCTTTCGGATACCTCGTGGGTGTGGAAAATAAATTCATCCAAAACCTCAATTGGGCATCCCTATTTCTAGGAAGATGCCCAAAACATAGCAAATTCACAATCCATCTTTATTTCTAAGACAATATAAAGGAATAAGTTAATGTCAATTTATTGTTCACTATACCTTGTTACCTATATCCCTTTTCAAGGATGATATAGGATCTATAAGCATACCCATATCTCTCTTTTAAGATTGATGTGAGATTTTGGGAATTTTAGGTTTTCACCCACAAATTCCCACTCAACAGGCAATTGTTTGTGAAACCCAACATCATTAACCAAGATTCTGCACTAATAATTAAAAACCACAGATATTTGCACCCTATTTCAACATAATCCCAATATAGATGTTTAACTACTCATGAAGTTTAAGTTAAGAAATATACAAAAATGAACATTCAATTCTTCCATTGAAGATGCAGTCAAGAGTATTCTCCTATTTAACTTCAATTACAACTAAAATCTATTAGAAAATTAACCACAATATTTTTTCCCAATTTAGTAGGGTTTTACAAACTAAAAACTTCAAAATCTAGCTGGTGATATCCTAAAAATGAAATTGTTTTTGTCCTGTAGAGAATTGGAAACAACAGTGGGAAATGACAAATCTACCCCTAGGCTATTTTCCACTCAATAAAGATCGTCGGAGCTTGATTGTGATCGCGGTGAGCCCATCATGATTGCCACCATGACTAATCTTTCCTTGTCACGATCGTGACCCTCAGACCACGATTTTGGTAACTAAGGGTCAGTTCCTGCTCATGCTTTTCTAGCTTTTCCTCTAACTCTTCCTTTAATAATCTTTTTTTATCCCATTTCACTTCTTTTCTTCCCATCACCTATATACCTGCAAAACATGGGAATTAATGCATTTAAATGAAAAATTCTTCTCATTTACACCATTTAATCATAGTAATGTGCACAAATTTGGGCATCAATGAGTGGTAAATTTATCACTCATCAAGACCCCCAACTTAAACCTTTGCTTATCCTCAACAAACACTACTTCTTACTCAATGAGACTATGCAATTGTAAGCCCATTTAAATGACCAAATGATCATAATGACTCTGAGCTTGATTAATACCAACAAGTAGCTCTCATGCATGGGCAAAGTTATTCTCACAACTCCCCTCAACATGAAATTCAATCTCAAAGATACAAAAGACTTTAAAGAACAATAATGCAAAAATTACTAACTCTCTAAAAGTGACACTCTATTGATAGCAACTCATTTATACTCCTTTGCCTCGCTTTCAGAAGATAACAATTTCACCCGCCTCAATTAGTCTACATGCCTCCTCACAAGAAGGAAATCCTATATACCAAATTATCTATTATGCAATAAGGGATTTAAGTTTAAACAATCACTCTCACAAAGACTCTCTCAAGGCTAATAAGTACCATACCATATGCTTGTCTTATTTTTAATCGCCACTATAATGAATACACTTGGTTGGAGATTTCGAGGGAATTTTCCAACCTTGTAATGTTGGTTCAATAAAGGGTACGATATCATTTAGGAATAATGTAACTACACCCTCCTTGAACATATACATCACACTATTTAATCTAACTTTTGATAATGGACCACTTCATTTGTTTCCCAAATTCACACATGCCTACTTTCGCTATCTTGATTAATCCATCTCTTTGAAAGAATTTTATTTTTGACTATTTTTTTGCAATCCATTCTATTCCTTATTTTAAAGATTCCTTTATTTTTCACTATTTCACTTTCTCTCTTTTCTTAGATTTTTAGGCATCCACTTATAATATCATGGCCTAAGGTCACATTTTCAAAAACTTACCACCCCCAACTTAGGCATTTGGCCTCAAGTTTTATTTTCTAAGTTCAAGAAGGCTAGGGTTCAAAAGAGGTATAAACTTTAAATGGTTTAAGGTTTCAAATGTGGTTGCCGAAGAAAGGCTTAAAGGCTTAAAATGGATAACTAAGGATACTATTCTATGTGCAAGTAGGCTATTTAGGCTAAAGTGGGTTCCTATGTTCACAAAGAAGGACTAAGATCATTTCACCAACCAAGCATAATCATAATTAGCATTGAGAGACTAACAGGGAAAGTTCTTGATGATACAAGTATGCATGAGAGATACACAATTACGTTCATCGCACCTGGCATGCAAACTTTTCAAGGAGGCTCAATTGCATTTCCTACTAAAGATAAAATAAAGTATTTACCATATACTACAAACTAAAGACTTTGGAGTCACAAAAAGAGGTAAAGTATTGTTAAAAAATTGTTCAAGTCTATGCCCTTGGTTTTCAAAAATTTTTGGATAGTGGAGGGTGTTTGATTCACATTTACACCACGAAAAAATTTTCTAGGGATGGCACCAAACCAAGCCGTCATCCCACATTTCATCTCTCATGAGAGAAAACCATATGTCTACTCAAACTTCACCATAGGCATAAGGGCGATCCCAAAACTCCAATGCTACGGGTACTTAGACTTCCCCTGCATCTATGGCACAAAACCCAATAACAATGACTTTTCTTTAAGAATATCATTATTCAATCTATCAAGGGGAAAGGTTCGTCCGATATCATCATAAACACGAAAAGGATAAAATAAAAATCTAAGAATGAAACACACAACTAATCCATGAAATGTGGGCACCATCAGAGTGCCCGAATATTACAACCCAGAATAAAAGTAAAAATCATCCAAATCAACATAAAAACATCCACAAATATCTCACTAATATAGCACAAATAAAGAATATGTAAATAAGAACCCCTAACTAAAAGCTTCCCCAACTAAAAGCTTCCAGTGACCTTACTGCATAATCAAGAAAGCATAAAGAGAGTAGAAGGGTGCTCCCTGTAACCGCAATCAAGAACTATTGTTTCCATCGATCTCACTATTACCTCTAGTACTATCTGAGTCTGACCACTCAATTGGGACCTTATTATCACTATCAACTCTAGGAGAAGAAAGTATTTCTCTGGGTTTCATGACCTTCCAAAGGCCCTTCACCCCCTCCACATCTTCATGAAAAACTTGTCTTTCTTCTTCACTCTCTTTTTCATCTACTATTGTGATTTCTTGAGCTCCTTGTGTGAATATGATAATGATGAGTAGGCCCTCTTAAGATGAGAAATAGTTCCCCCCTACTTCTTTTAATCCTCCAGGAATATCTCATAGTCGGACTGAGACACATAGGAATTGAAGGCAGTGGAAGACTCTTCTATTCCCTGAAGGAGCTTGGAAACTAACTCCTTGATTGCCCTTATCTCGACTAAGATCTTATCGATCAACCCATCTGTGGATAGCCTATATAAATTAATATTATCCTCCACTGACCTCCCCAAGTCAATATTTGTCTTCTTTCTCTTCCTAAGGTCTCTCTCTCCTTAGATCTTCAGTGGGTAAATGGGAGTCTTGGGAGAGACCCAACAATCTTTCAGGAACTCATCAACCCCTGATCGCCTACACAACTTAGTGATCAATGATGGAAATAAAAGCATGGCCCCCTTTTGTTCCTATAATGATGAATCTCTATGATAACAAAAAGGCTAGCATTTAAAGAAATGTTGTTCAAGAGGCAGGCTACTATCTTATCCCACATAGTTAGGACATTTTTCTAGTTGGTATAGGGGGAGACTCTGCTACAAATAATGGCCATCCATATCCTTGCTTTAGCCATGAAGTCACTCATCAGTATCCCTGTCTTAGTGGTGGCCCATGGGACCTCCTCCCCCCCCCCTCATGCATCAATGCTCAACCAGCCAACTCGCAGGAGCACAATTCTTTTCCTTGTAGTCCCCCATGTCAACATTGTCTAACCCATAAACTCTATGAATCCACTCGGCCCCAAAACGAACGTCTTTCCCCTGATTATTATTATTAGGTTAGGGTTAGAGAGATTTACTATGCTGAGATTTATGTAGAACTCCCTCGCCCCGTACTCATTTACCCGGTATGGTTCTAGGGAAAAGCATATCTATCCCATGGCCTTTAGCCTCTCATAGAAGGCCGAGAGTTTCTCAGTCACTTTCTCCAATGAGATCCCTCTCTCGGGTAAAATTTTCTTTCTCATAAGGTCCTCATAATATGTTGTCTCACATTTTGAGGCCATGAAATGGTGGTTATCATTGGCTACCATTTAGTACTTGAGATTCACAAACAAAGCATTTTTTTATAAGGAAAACATTAGGAACATATGTTATTTAACTTGTTTGAACTAATGGAAGGGCTTATGCGACATGGGCAGACTTAAAATTTAAAATCTAAGATTTGTACCATTCTATCAGACTGGTGTTTGTTATCGCGATTATGGTTTTCCTGGAAAATGATTGCAATTTCTAAAACCTATCAGTATCATGCTCTCAGTTATCGCAATCGCTATGGTAGATTTGCGATTTTGGTAACTGAGGCAGGTTTGATCAACTTCTCAGACTCCAAAACATCCAATTTCATTGACCATTTATGCTCTACATCAAAGATTTTACATTATAAACATGAAACATTATCCCTAGGTGTTCTATCATACCCTTAGAAAATGTGAAAACAATTAAGGAATTCGTTAGGCATTTAATTGAAAACTTGGTTTGCACAATATATTTCTATTATTTTGAACAATTTTGGGTACTCAAGACTTCTCCTAGTGTGTCAACACCAATAACAACAACTAACCACACCAATCAAGCACAATATCTATAATACTTTTTTTAATTGTCCCTCCAATAACAATCTCTATCCCTATCATGCCATTCCCATTCTCTTTCACGATCGGACCAACCTTGGTTCCCACCTTGCCTTTGGTAGGCCAGGCGGGAACTCCCCGGATAGTTAGCCAAGTATATAATTTCTTAACCAATCTTATTGGCCTCTTCTTCATCATATCCCTTGGATTCTATGACATTTACTTTTTTTGTGGTTGCACCTATCACATGATTCGTAAGGAGTTCTAGTTGTGTCATTATTTTTGCCATGTTTCCTCCCTCGCTTCATCTTTCTTCCATTTTTTTTAACAACATAGGAGGTGGTAGAGGACCCTTTTAGCTACCTCGGTGTCCCGGGTATGTCAATCCCTATTTTGCATTGTGACCTCCTCAAGCAAGTTTGAAGCCATATTATATGACATTTTCACAAGTGACCCACCGTATTATCCACCACGATTTTGTTTAGTTGATCATAAGCACGATAGAAGATTTGAAGAAGCATCTTCTTTTGTGAAAGCTTCTAATTAAATCTCTCCCACACCTCATATAGAGTCTCTCCATTCAATTGATGAAAGTTTATGATTTCATCACTCAATTACAACATCTTTGATGGTGGGAAGTATTAATCTAAAAAAAACATCAATAAGTTCGTCCTAAATGTGATGGACCCGGCGGGAAGAGATCATAGCCACAACACCGCCTCAATAGTTAGAGAAAATAAAAAGAGGCCCAACCACATAGATTCTTGTGAGATGTGAGCAATGTCAAAAGGGGCACACACTTTCACAAAATTATTCAAGTGCAAATTTGGGTCTTCATGAGCTTGATCCCCAAAGAGACCTTTCACTTTAAACATGTGCAACATAACACTCGTGACGTAGAATACCTTATTCCCTTGATTAGGTGGTTTACAGATAGCACTCGCATATCCAACATCATGGAGTTGCTCCTCATCATCAAGGGGCCCATCAAAGGTCCCAAAATTTCTTGCCTGATCACTCATGTTTCGTGGACACTATTAAAACCACCTAATAAGAAACAAAAACAACAACCAAAATAAATAGCAACCACAATGGGTAAAACTAAATCTACTATCAACACCGCACAAGAGAAAACTAAATTTCACTCTCTAGCAACCGCACCATTTTGATCATGCTCAACTTACTCCATGATTTATGGGTAAGGCGATCGTTGTCAAATTTAATAACCCAACTTGATTTGGGGTCGAATCCTTGAGGAGTGGAATTAGTATTCAAATACTATGGGTGTTAAAAGCTACTACAGATATACCCATAATATAGACATAAAGTAAAACATAAATTAAACTTGGGACTTATGGTTTGGAAGATTGTTTTGACAGAATCTAATCAAACTATTAATTAAGAGCAACAAATAGGTAATATACCAATAAGAGAATAGTCTTGGGATTATCCCTTCCTAAGAGCAAATAATGCATTGGTTCATGATAATCAAATGCGAATTCTAACTAATGACTATATGGGTAGGTTAGGTTAGGGGTTTTGATGCTAGTTTTTAAACCAAACACCAAAAATATCACCCATGGACCCTTTAGGATTCCTCGTGGGTATGGAAAACAAATCCACCCAAAACCTCAATTGGGCATCCCTATTTCTAGGAAAATGCCCATGACATAGCAAATTCACAATACATGCCTATTTCTGAGACAATGTAAAGGAATAAGCTAATGTCTATTTATTGTTCACTAATACCTTGTCACTCATATCCCTTTTTCAAGGATGATATAAGATCCCTAAGCATACCCACATCCTTTTTTCAAGGATGCTGTGAGATTTTTGAAATTTGAGGTTTTCACCCATAAATTTCCACTAAACAAGCAAGTGTTAGTGAAACCCAACATCATTAACCAAGATTCTACACTAATAATCAAAAACCTCACATTTCAACATAATCCTAAGATTGGTGTTTATCTACTCTTGATGTTTAAGGAAAGAAATATACCAAAATTATCATACAATGCTTCCATTGAAAATGCAAGCAAGTGTATTCGCCAATTTAACTTCAATACTACTAAACTCAATTGAAAAATTAACCACAATATTTTTTTCCAATTTAGTTGGGTTTTACAAAGAAAAAACTTCAAAACCTAGTTGGTGATACCCCAAAAATAAAAGGGTTTTCGTCTTATAAAGAATTGGAACCAGGTTTAGAAAATGACAAATCTGCCCCTGAGCTATTTTTTGCTCAATAGCGATCGCCGGAGCTTAATTGCAATTGTGGCTTCCTCTATCATGGTGATCCCATCGTGATCGCCACCTTGACTAATCTTTCCTTATCGCGACCGTGCCCCTCATTCAGCGATCACGATAACTAAGGATCAGTTCCTACTCATGTTTTTCAAGCTTTTGCACTGACGCTTCCCTTTTTTATCTCTTTTTAGCTCATTTCACTTCTTTTTTTCCCATCACCTATATACCTGCAAAATATGGGAATCAGTGCATTCAAATGATAAATTCATCTCATTAACACCGTTTAATCATAGTAGTGTGCATGAATTTAGGCGTTAATGAGTGGTAAATTTACCACTCATTAATAGTTGAACTAATAAGTACCTCACACTCACATAACACATGGTTACATTATCCAAATATCACCTATCCAGTACATATATTTCTAAGCAATGGTTATTATGCCTATAATTCTTATTCTATGACAAGATTAACAGTGATCACAGTTCAAAATAGACACAATACATATTTTAAAACAACTTTTAGGAGGGGTATCCTTTAGAAGAAAAGGGACGACCCGGTTCATACCTACTCCGTAGGTGTCGGGGAGGGGGGGGACCGGTCCTGGCCTCACCTACGCATCCTCACCCCAGCTTCGCTGGAGGGACGTTTCGAATCTTGAATGAACTAAGGCTTCCTATTTTTCTCCTAAGTCAACACTAAAAAACAACATATACACACAAAAATAGAAATCAAATTCCTAAAAATGTCAGTTCTACTATAATAGCATATTTGAGGGAAAAGAAACACGACTACAAAAACCCTCGAGTGGTGGTACATCCCTACACCCAACTTTGCAGTTATGCAGTGACCTTAATACATGATCATAATCAAAAAATCTATGAATGAGTATTAAGGACATACCTGTGACGCCCTAAGTATGTGGGTCGGATAAATCAGTACAAGTTGCATATGCAGCCCCAGAATCAGTAATAACAACACTACCATGTCTGACACAATCTCAATGACCTACATAAAATATTAGAACTAGCAGCGACGAATGTGCTCAATGATGGAAATTCATCCCCACAACTTCCACCTTCAAATATTTAGGTTGTCTTATTTGTAGGTGTCGAACTAGCAGAAGCTCCTAATTGTATCTATTTCTGCCTAATTTGGCCCACATAATAGTCAATCTAGTAGGCCTTTCTTATGTCTTCAAGATGAACAATATCTACCAAATACACCTCGCAATGAGATATAGAATGGTCATTGATTGACTATAAAAGCCAACAAAGGTTAGGGCCGATTCGACAGGAAATATGCATAGGAAGTAGTCAATGCAGTTAATTAGACTATTAATAGATTATTTCCAAAGGGCAGATTCCAAAGTAACTAGTATTAAATTACAAGATTTTAGTAACCAAATAAAAAATAAGCATGTTCCTTGACTATTGTAATGCAATCATCCATACACGACTCAAAAAATACTTTTTGGTCATGCAACATCCTTTCAAGTGCCTCGAGTTCCCGAATAACCCAAGGTATTTCTTGTTCCATAAACACTTTGACTTGCAAAGTAGTATGTTCCTGGGGCTTTTCATTCTAAATTAACCACTTAGCAATATCGCCTAGTATGGCAACTAGTCTAATGGATGATGATGTCAGTGTTGCATTTGGAGTTGTAGTAGCAGCTACAAAGTACTAGTCTTAGGGATCATACCCCAATTTATTACTCAAAGATAGTTGTACCAAACTCAACAAAATAAGTGATATTTATTTGTGGAGCCCTCTAAAATAAGTTTGTAAGTTCACTAGTTTAAATAACAAGTTGAGTTTTGACTTGAACACAGGGTTTAAATCATCCTGAATCAACACAATTTCTATAGTCCTCATCACTTCCATAAAATGATCTATAACTAGAAACTCAAGAACCCCTGCCTATCTGTATAAATTAGCAACTAGACATAGGAATGGAATCCTCATGCTATCCTGTATTATTTACTCCAAAATCTCCTCCACAATGTATTGAGCTATATTAATCTCATGCCCCTCCGTGATACTCACAAGAAAAGCAACCCAATCCGGAGACACTATATTGTGATTTCTTCTTGGACCCAATTTATACCTTATCAATGAACACCAAACCTTTTCTAAAAAATTCAAGGTTGCTTTATTAATTGTTAACTCATTCAATGCCAACCAGTCAATATCGGTCCCTTTGGTAGTAGTGATCCATGCCAGCCAAGTGTAGTGCATCCGTTTGTCATCCGCACTTAGCTTATTAATTTAGATCTTTTCAGTTATGTATCCCTTAAATCATATTCTACTATTTTTTTTAGGGGGGGGCCTCATACTGCTCACCATATATAAAATATGCAATATTACACTCACAAATATCAACCTATGTTCCTCCTACAAGAACAGTAGGCAATAGGGGTTGCTTTTTACAATGTTGATCCGATAGTGTTTTGACTTCTCAACATTGCCACATATGGCGCATAGAAATCATGAAACATCTTTGGGTTATATCTCCAAAAGTTCTACTAATCCAGCTAAAATGCTATCGATTGAACAATTCTAGAATAACGAGCAGGTTTTTTTTTCCCGCTAGTGACTAATCGAGGATCACTTATATGCTTCGCTTGGAATTCCTTTATCAGTTGGGGATTAGTCCTTGTCATACCATTTTCATGCCTAGGACACACTATACCTAGATTAGCTACTCAATCTAAACTTATGGTGCATGGCTTTGTATAGAAGAAACTACAGCTAAAGTCTCGATATCATCATTTTTCAGTATTTGAGTCCCTTTTGTCCCACTTCCATCATTTACAACTACCTCTATACTCTCTTCTCCACTCTCTGACACCCCCTACTCTTCAGATTAAGGAGTGGAGATTGGAGTGGAAACTAGAATAGGTGACAGAACCAGCTATCAAGTAACATTCATATTCTTTTTTCTTGGTATAGAAGGGCGATGTAGCAGTTGATCTTTTTCAATTGGATACTCTTCTAGAGTTGTTGGACTCTTCAAATCTAGTTGACTGCTCTGCTTGCTTTTGTTTCTTTTTCTTTGCTGGGGTGTTGGTCTTTCTTTCTTTGCATTACCTTTCAGACACATGGTACCCATGAGTGTAAATGTTAGACCCAAAGAATTAGGGAAAGAGATAAATATTTATTGCAGAATAATAAAAAAGAGTCATATAATGAATGGTTCATTACTCCTGGGTGTGACTTATCCCTTGACCCATTAAGTCAAGTACTGAAAACTACCAGGACCATCCCACTTAAAATAAATCAAGCAACGAATCATCGACTTACCCTATGATTTTGTAGGCGACTCATTCATAAGGGTCGAACCTTAGAAATATTATTTTTTAAATAGCAATGGTTACAGACACCATAACTCATTACTAGAAGTAACAATTTGTGAGGTCATTCTTTTCCCATGTTTTTTGCAGCCTACTTAAGCCCATATTAGTTTCCACTTGTTTTTAAACATATGAGTTGTATGTGGTAACCAATCTTCACCCATTTTGAAAAATGTAAGCATAACCATTGGGAGTTGGGTGGGCAAAACAAACCGAGCTTTATTTTTAAGGAATTTATGGATTATAATTCCCATCGACTAACTATGAGAAGCCCAAGCCAATAGAGGTACACCAAGTACCTTAAAATTAGATTCCACAGAAAAATTCATATTGAAAAAAGTAAACATATAAGTAGTTACAAAATCTAACACATAGACAAGGAAATTCAAAATAATAGGCTACACACTAGGGGTGGCAAACGGGCGGATTGGTTTGGATTTGGACAGGTTAAATATGGATCGAGCAAAAATGGTTTGGATTGCAATCCGTCCATATAAATATGGATTTGGTCAAATATGAATTGGATAGAAATGGTTTCAACCCACTTTAACTCCTAAGTAAAAAACTTAAAACTTCTATATCATATCAACTAGACTTTTTTTTCATTTCTTTTTTTTTAGTTTTTTCTTTTTAGTTTTTTTTTTCTCTCTTCTATATGTTGCCTCTAGTTTTTTTTTTCTTTTTTCATTTTTAATCATTTCTTTTTTTTCTCTCTTCTATCTCTACCATCTACCCTTTGTTTCTCTTTCTTTTTTCTTTTTTTTTTCCATTTCCTTTTTAGTTTCCTTTTTTTCTATTTTTTATTTTTTTGTTTTTACTTCTTTCTCATTTTTTTCTTTCCCTTTTTTTCTTTTTTGGTTGTATTTTTTGTTTTATATTTTTTTTTTATTTTCGAAGAATATGGTTAAGTCGAGTACAAATTATGGATGATGACTAAAATATCATAATCACTCAGTATATTTGTTTTCACCATCATTTTTTTTCTTTTTCCTTTTCTCCTTTTTCATTATTTATTTTTTGATTTTTTTGTATTTTTTTCTTCAATTCTTTCTTTACGCTTTTTTCTCTCTTCTATCTCTAACTTCTACCTCTCTTTTTACGTTTTTATTTTTTTTCTATTTTTGATTTCCTTTTTTTTTATGATAACGAAAATACCATAAGCGCATATTGATTTATATTCGCCCAACATTTATAATTCGAGAGCTATGTGGATCCTCAGCCATATATATTTTAGTCTCAAGAAAATACAATTAATTAATATACTTTTTTTTTATTTTTCATCAGGTGTCCGGTGCCTGCATTGGAGCCCCGACTAATCTGGATCGGGCGTTGCAGGGCCCATTAAGGTGGCATCACTCCCAACAGAGTTTTCTCAATAACTAGGGTCGTACCCTCGCCCTCTGGTTAAGGGTGGAGCAGCCTCATCCACTGCACCACAACCCATGTTGATTTTAATTCATATACTTATTTGTATATAAATACAAATGACAAATTGCTCATATTGACAACTAAACTATCCAAATAATAAATTTATTTGAAATATATAGTATGATACAAATAAATTTAAAGTAAAAAACTATAAAATGCAATGACAAAAAAAATGAGGAAAAAAATATAAAAAATAAGAAAAATGACAAAAATGATGAACCAAGAATGAAAAGGGGGGAAACAGAAATACAAAAAAAAAAAGAATGCAAAGAAATAAAATTGAAAAAGAAAAAATGATGAAAAAAAAAAAAAGAAAAAAAGTGTAAGAAACGAGTAAAAAATAAGTGGAAAAACTGAAAAATAAAAAAAAAAGTAAATTAAAGGAAAAAAGAAAGAAAAAAAAAGAGAAATAAAAGATAGAAAAAAAAATACTAAAGGAGTGAGACTATGGATTATATTTAATTGATAAGAGATGCTATGAATTATATAGGCTAAATGGGATAATTAGAAGCTTATATTTATTAACCAATGTAGGTCTCAAACGAATACGAATGATAAAATAAGAATGAAAAAAGGGGAAGCGAAAAAAAAAAAGAAAAAAAAAATAGATAAAAAAATGACAAAGAAAAAAAGAATTCTAAGGAATGAGTAAAAAAAATGAAAAAGAAAAAAAGTAAATTAAAGAAAAAAAGAAGAAGAAAAGAAACTAGAAAAGAAAAAAAAACTGAAATTTTAAGCATAAGTGGGTGATCTCTGTGTTTAAATGGGTACCCATATTTTCCCCATTTTGTCCATATTTGTATGAGCTTTTAAAATGAGTTTAAGTCCATATTAATCATTTGAAATATGAGTGATCCAATTCACTAAATATGAGTTAAATGGACTCTTTTCACAAATATGGCCTGAAATTGCCACCCCTACTACACACCATGGATTATCAACTCAAAAGCAACCTAGGCTTTGCATGATCAGGCATAGCATACATGAACCCATAGATAGGACCCAAAATCACATCAGAGTGAACTAATCTTAGTTTACTTACTTAAATTCGAATTTAAGTGCTTAAGAGGATGAAAAAGTGAAATAGGGTGATGTGTGTACTAGGAAATCACGAGTTTCGACTGGGAGAAGTATGTAATCATCATTTTATATGATTTTTTTAAAGTGATTTATGGAGTAATTTTAAGTAACGACTATAGGAGGATTTTTAATGTTAAAACATAAAAGGGGGATGGGGAAATAGGTATCAGATTTAGGATTAATGGAAAAATAGGCTCAAATGTAGGTCAGGTAAGGTGAAATTAATGATTTTGTACTTCTTTCACTTAAGCTGACCACAACCCATTTATACAAGTCACTAACCAAGGTAATGACTAATTTTATGTCCTTGCACTAGCATATTTAAGAGTGACTTTATGAGTTCAGGGAATGACTTGTTTGATGACTAGACGGATCATTTCTTGACTCAAAGTCGTCTTTCTATAGGATATAATATCAATCAATCAGGATAATAGATCCAATTACTTGTTCCTTAAGCAAACAGTTTATTGGAACCAACCATTTCGTGACTTAAAATTGGAAGTTTTTCTGCTCGATGGCTATAGTTATGGACAATGAGTTGTTAGTATGACCAATGGTTCATTGTATAACTTGTGATCACTAAAGCTACTAGATTTTTTTGAAGTTTTTATCCTTCCATATTATGAAAATCTGCACACTTCAACTCACATTATCCCTATACTAGAATAAAAAATCAAATAGAAAATAAAATACAAAATCTTGGGTTGCCTCCCAAGTAGCGCTTATTTAATATTGTGGTGTGATGTGGGTATATTGATTATTTAGACTTCACCAAGATGCCTCCATGGGTTGCCTCCCATGAATCACTTGATTTAATATTACGGAATGACTCAGGTCCCCTAGTTTCTTAGATTTACCAAGGGTCCTTTCATCAACTACCTTTATATTTTCCATCATTCCTAAGTATGTTTTCACTCTCTAATCATTTACTTGAAACATTTTCCTTCATGATTTTCAAGCTCAATGGCACCATAAGGCAATTCATGTATCCGATAAAATGGCCCTGTCAACTTATACCTCAACTTTCTAGGAAACAAAAAATGTTTTGAGTTGAACAGCACGACCAACTCACCTAACTTAAATTCTCTCTTTGCTAGCTTCCAATCCTGATATATCTTCATCTTCTCTTTGTAAAGATTTGAACTCTCATAAGCTTTTAGTCAAAATTCATAAACTCATTCAACTTTTCAAGCCTCAAGTTTGAAGCATTACCCCAATTCAATTTCATCTTCTTGAGTGCCCACAATGCTTTGTGTTCAAGCTCTTGGGTTGCCTCCCAAGAAGCGTTTATTTAATGTTGTGTCACGATGTGTGTGTATTGATTACTCAGACATTACCAAGATACCTCTATGGGTTGACTATCTTGAAGCACTTGATTTAATATTACGGAATGACTCAGGTCCCTTTGTTTGCGCCTAAGCGCACACACAAATGTGTGTGGTCTCACCAAGTAATACAATGGCCTTATAAAAAGTAGAATGTCGATTCCTTAGATACTTGTGTTAAACGACTATCAAAATCTAGTTCACAATTAAGATTTAAATTAGTGTAATCGTAACTAAAAGAGTTTTGAAAGTTTATAAACTAAAAGTAAACTAAAATAATGGGGGAAAGTAAAGACTTTGGACAATCAATGAATAAAAGCTTGGGGTTAAAGCACTATGAGCAATCATACTATGCTAGTGAACCTCATTCGCTAGATTACTTATCTTGGTTGTTGGTTCGTCAGGTTTATCATATGATCATGGTCTCCCGACCTCTAAACTTCTACCTAACTGGATATTACAACTACATTATTGAGCAGGGATATAATAATCAATTTAGATTGATTAACATGTCATCCTATAAGTGAACCAAATAAGGCTTCTAGTTATATCCCTATCCTAGTCACTAATTCAAATTCCTTATTATATAAAAGAATAAGAACCTTACTCTACTTATCCCCACGTTCTATCTTCCTATTCCCCCTCCCGGGCTCACAACGTCGACAATAAATATATTCTAAGGGTCACAAATCCTTAAAATAGTAATTAAAAGGATAAATAAACAACCATATATGATAAGCAATACAAACCAAATCAATTCAAAGCATAAGTAAACATGTACTTGGCTTTAACCCCAGAAAGGGGGGTGTTTAGCCGCTAATAGGCATATTCATAATCAAAGTAATTGAATACATGATATAATCCATTAAAAATCTAAATTAAAGAGATATAAACCCTAAAATAAGTGTTTATAAGCCCCTCCAAAACGTCCAATATCATACAAGATCTCAAATAACAAGTACAAATGTTGTTTTATAGTAGGAACGTTTTGGTTGGGTGTGGAATAAGGTGTGTGCCGCGACCCCTAGTCCATGGGAGCAAGTTTCACGTTGTGAGGCATGTACAGGTGAAATACCCCTCTCATTGCGAGGCTTTTTCAGGTGAACTATGGGTCACGTCGCGGGCTCAACGCGAGGCCTCTCTGGAAATCATTAAATTGGCGTCCAACATCCCTTTGAGCATTTGTCTTTCATCCTGAGCCTTGTGATGTTTTTCCAATTCATGGATAGATTGTATATACTTCATACATAATAATAATCAAATCACAATCCTACATCAAAATACACCACGTACTAGAGCTCAAAACATCAAACAATCCATAATGGCGAACTAGAAACTCAAGCTAAGAACTAGTTTCATCCACTTTGATCTTTACTTTGTTTTGACTCATGGCTTAATTCAATTGCACTTTGAACATTATGAAAAATTTATTACAAAAATAATTATACAACCAAACCCTTAGTAACTCATCAGAAACATTAGAATCCATCGCGATAGACTAGACAAACACCTAGCTTAAGCTAGTAACACTAGTTTTATCATTTGAACTCTAAGTGACCAATTTAAGTACAAACTGGTGTTAAAGACACCATAAACATTATAATAACATGATTAAACACTTATATTCTCTATTATATCATCATTAAAACCTTAAGAACACAAGAATTCCTTAAAACAAGGCTAAATAAGCTAAGATAATAATACTAAGATGCATAAAACCACCTCTGATCACCACCCCACACTTAAAGCCTTATTAGTCCTCGAACAACTCTTTACTCTAAGCATCATAAGCCGAGCAGACTCTACACTTCTACTACAAGAAAGACGCTTAAGATTTTACTATAATGACTATACAATATGCAAGTTTATACACTATTCATATTACATACACAATTGAAATCTCAAGAATACTACTCCAAAACATCCTAGCCTCAAGAATTGACTCACCTAGTTGGAAAAATCATACATATTATTCAATAAAAGACATCATACAATTTACCTAACTATCATCAAATATGTGCCCTCACAACACGAGAGTTACCTAAAATTACTCAAACAAAAGCAATTTATGACAGAATGGGTACAAGAATCAAATTGTGCTCACTCTCACAAGGAATTCACAAGTTACAAAAAATGAACCATAGGACTTCCCTTAGTGTAAGACTTCACTAATATCATAATGTTAAGGCTTAGGATCAAATAAGTCTTTAAGGGTTGTAATGTTAGCTAAGGGACGAATAGGAACTATTTTGGCCAGTAATAGTGATTATCTTCCCTAAGTGCTTTAATACATCACATTATAAAATCAACTCACCATTAACAACCACTTTACATTTCTTTTGTTTACCCCTATCTTTTCTTTTGCCCCATCTTATTAAGTTCATTCATATACATTATGGTAGGAGTATTGTCTATTCACAACTCATTCAATTTGAACTATTTTTTTCTCTTTACATTACACAACTCCCAACCACAACACATAACAATTGTATGCACCAATAACTATCACTTTGGGGCTTTAGTTTTCTCCTTTCTTCTAATTTTTCAAACTTCTTACTCAATTAATTTCAACTAAAGTGAGTAGGAGCTTTGGATCAAATTAAAATCAATCAAAGAAGAGATTAGGCTAAATATGAGGCTACTAAAGAAAGTAGGATAAAGGCTCAATAGGGTTTAACTAGGATTATGCACAAGGGTAGGTAAAAAGAAGGTATAAAAAGGCTATCAAAGAAACGCCTATATCATCTCCTAAACCCATATTCTTTATTTCATTTTGCACACACACCAGGAAAGTTCTAGACAACATGTACAACAAGAAATATACAAATACCTCACACACACATGGCTTATGCTCAACTCAAGCGGGATTAATATAGACTCTTAACTAAATAATAACATGAATGCAATTTTAAGCCAACAAGTACAAGAGTAATAATTATGAGCCTAAGAGTCTCATAAGTAATAATTAACACAATCAACATGCTCTTTACAACCAAAATACTTGCATCATGCAATCAAAGATAGAACCAACTAGAACATCCTACTTATTCCTAACACAAAAAAAAAAATTACTCCTAAAAATGGGATAGTAATCATGTACCAATCTTTGTAGTGGGATAGTGTTTTGAGTGGTTCTTACACTTTCATAACTATATCTTCATTATATAGCCTTATTGTGAGCCTATCCTCTATCACATCAATCAAATCTCCTCTCATCACCACGAATGGACGTCCCAAAATGACTGGCACTCTTTCGTCTACCTGAAAATCTAAAATAAAAAAATTAGCAGGAATAATAAACTTACCAACCTTGATAAGAAGATCCTCTATCATTCCTTCATGATGGGATATGGTCCGGTCTACCAATTAAAATAACAAAAAACTTGGTCTCGGCTTCCCCTAGCCCAACATATTTAACAAGGAGAGAGGCATGAAGTTGATACTTGCCACCAAGTCACTAAGTGCGTAGACCAGTTCATTATTGACAATTTAAATAGGGAGAGTGAATCACCCAAGGTCCTTGAGCTTTTTGGGCATCTTCTGCATCATCACAAAACTACACTCCTCCATGAGTGCTACTACCTCAACATCCTCCGGCCTAACCTTTTTAGTGACCACGTCCTTCAAGTACTTGGCGTACTTGGGCATTCCCTGCAAAATATCTAAAAGAGGAAGGTTAATATAAAGCTCTTTGAATGTATCAAAGAATTTTTTAAAGCATGCATCCTCCTTCACTTTTGTAAGCCTCTGTAGGAAAGGTAACGATGGTCTCTCATTCACCTGTTCAGCAACTCTTGTTTTTGAGTACTCAAACTTTCTTATATTTTCAACAAATTTTTCATCTACCAATTTAGGAGCCAACTCCACATCTACCTCCTTAGTTTTATTTTGGAGTTTTTCATTAAGATCTTTATCTCTCCTCAAAGTTATTAGTATAACTTATTTAGGATTTACAGTGTTACTTGGCAATCCACCTTGAGGGCTGACATTTTGTGCTTGCTGCATTTACCCAACCTGAATCTCCAAGTTCTTTGTATCCACTTGCTGGCTCTTTATATCTACTGCAAATTATGCTTGAGCAGCTAAAATTTGTTTCAGTATCTCTTCCATATTGCTGGTGGCCTTATTTACTTGAGCCTGTGGTTGCTGAAACTGTTGTGGTTAGGAGTTCCATAGTTGAGTTGGTGGCTGAATCTACCACTTTCGATTGTAGGCATTCCCATAATTTGGCCTTTGAAGATTGCCCATAAACATTACTGACTCAGGATGGTTTGCACATATATCTACAGAATGACCACTATTGCGATAAACCATGCACCAAGTGCTTGTCTGCTAAATTGCATTAACTGTTGCTACAAGCTGTGTAAACCCAAATTTTATATTGCTGAATTGAGTTGTCAACTGATTCTATAATGCAAGAATCTGAGTAGATATAGAAGTAAACTGGTCCACCTCCAACGTATCTGTAACCTTCTTTGTAGCACTTCTTGAGTCAGAATGCCACTCAAGATTTTCTTTTGCAATTTGGTTCAACAAGGTATATCGCTAATCATAGGTCAATTCCAATTCTTGACCACCTGCAGTTGTATCTAGCAAAAATTATGTGTTGTGATAAAGTGCCTTAAGAAAAATATGAGCTAGTACCTCATTAGACTGCTGATGATGTGGAAATTCCTAAAGAAGATCTTTGAATCTCTCTCATGCATGATATAAGTTCTTATCTGGCTTCAGTTTGAAGCACACAATCTCACTGTGCAGTCTCACAGTCTTGCTAGATGGATCGAATCGGATGAGGAATTTTCAGGCTAAGTCATCCCAGGTTATGATTGAACTTGCTGGTGCAGCGTTCAACTACTTGTTCTCTTCCCCCAATAGTGAAAAGAGGAATAGTCAGCCTAACATAATCAGTTGACATACTCGTAGGGATGATGTGTCACTGCTCTCTATAAAGTTTCGCAGGAGGACTTATGGATCTTCATATAAAAGCCCTATAAATTGTTCACTGCTGATTAAAAGCAGCACCATGTTCTATTTCAGCTCAAAGTTACCTCCAACAGTCGATTTCTAAAAAGAGGAGGTCAAATTTGTTGGAAGTGGGATTTCCACTTCGCGAACCGTCCTGCGAGTTGGTTAATCTTCAACCATTTGAGCAGGATTGTCTTTTTCCTCTTGAATTTATGGAGTATGAGGGAGAAGGACTGCTTCTCTCCTCAGTTGTTAAAAGCGTTGCTTGGGTTCGGGGCTTGGTTCAACCAATTCTCTATCCCTTACTAACTTACTAGTCTGCAATCTTTTTTCCTGTAAATTCAATACCAAGACAAAGTGTAAAGCTCCAAAGAAATCTAAAAAGTAAAACTAAAACAAAAATAGTTGCCAATTTACAAGTTCCTAGTAATGGCGCCAAAAAATTATTTGCACCCAAGCGCACACACAAGTGTTTGTGGTCTCACCAAGTAATACAATAGCCTTATAAGAAACCGAATATCGATCCCTCAAAGACGTGTTAAACAACTATCAAATTCTAGTTCACAATTAAGATTTAAATCAGTGCAATCATAACGAAAAGAGTTTTGAAAGTTTATATACTAAAAGTAACTAAAATAATCCGGGAAAGAAAATACTTTGGACAATAAATGAATAAAATCCCAGGGTTAAAGCACTATGAGCAATCATACTACGCTATTGAACCTTATTCGCTAGAATATTTATCTTGGTTGTCAATTCATTGGGTTTATCATATGATCATTGTCTCCCGGCCTCTAACCTTTTATCTAACTGGATATTATAACTACATTATTGAGCGTGCATGTAATAATCCATTTAGATGCATTAAGATGTCCTCCTACATGTGAACTAAACAAGGCTTCTAGGTATATCTCTATCCTAGTCGTTAATTCAAATTCCTTATTTTGTAAAATAATAAGAACCTTACTTTACTTATCCCCATGTACTATGTTCTTATTACCACTCTCGAGCTCACAAGGTTGACAATAAATGTATTCTACGGGTCATGAATCATTAAAATAGTAATAATAAGGATAAATATCAACCATATATTATAATCAATCCAAACCAAATCAATTCAAAGCATAAGTAAACATGTTCTTAGCTTTAACCCCAGAAAGGGGGCGTTTAGCCACTAATAGACATAACCATAATCAAAGTAATTATATACATGATACAATCCATTAAAAATCTAAAGTAAGGAGATATAAACCCTAAAATAAGTGTTTATAAGACCCTCCAAAACATCTAATATCGTACAAGATCTCAAATTACAAGTACAAGTATTGTATTTATAGTAGGAAGAGTTTGGCCGAGTGTGGAATAAGGTGTGCGCCGCGAACCCTAGTCCATGGGAGAAAGGTTTGCATCATGTGGTCTGCCCAAGTGAAATATCCTATCATCGTGAGTCTTGGTAAGGTAAAATGTGGGTCGCATCGTGGGTCAATGCGAGGCCTCTATTGAAATCATCAAATTGGCGTTCAACTTTACTTTGTGCATTTGTATTTCATCCCGAACCTTGTGGTGTTGTTTACACTTCATGTGCTTATTGTATATACTTTGTACATCATTTTAGTATACTCAAAATTATTCCTACAATAAAATACACCACGTATTATAGCTCAAAACAACAAACAATCCATAACGGTGAACTAGAAACTCAAGCTAAGAACTAGTTTCATCCACTTTGATCTTTACTTATTTTTGACCCGTGGCTTGATTCAATTGCACTTTGAACATTATGAACAAGTTTATATAAATATATTTACATAATAAAATCCTTAGGAAATCATCACTCAAATTAGAAGACATCTCGTTAGACTAGACAAACACCTAGCTCAAGCTAGTAACACTAGTTTTCTCGTTTGGACTCTAAGTGACCAATTTAAGTACAAACTTGTTTGAAAGACACCATAAACATTATAATCACATGATTAAACACTTAGATGATTAATTACTTCATCATTAACACCTTAAGAACACAAGAAGTCCTCAAAATAAGGCTAGATATGCTAAGATAACAACACTGAAATGCATAAAACCACTTCATATCACCCTTAGTTTCTTAGTCTTACCAAGGATCCATTCATCAACTACCTTCATATTTCTCTCCATTCCCAAGTATGTTTTCACTCTCTTATAATTTTTTTGAAACGTTTTCCTTCAGTATTTTCAAAATCAATTGCACCATAAGGCAACACATATATCACATGAAATGACCCCGTCTACTTAGACCTCAACATTCCAGGAAATAAGTAAAGTTTTGAGTTGAATATCAAGACCAACTCACCCAAATTACAATCAATCTTTTCTAGCTTCTAATCCTGATATATCTTCATCTTCTCTTTGTAAAGATTTGAACTTTCATAGGCTTCTAGTCAAAATTCATCCAACTCATTCAACTTTTCAAGCCTCAAGTTTATCAAGACCCGAAACCGGGCCTGGCCGTGACAGGAAATCTTAATCCCACCATGGGCCGGAGACAACCCCCTTAGCCTTACCTTAAGAGTACATAAATATAAACAGTAAAAGTTAATCAAATACTAATAAGAAACATAGATTAGTCAAATAAATATTGTAAGTATCAAGACAAACAACCAACCTAATAATTATTCACAAAAACATATAAACAAAGAATACCAAGATAAGTCGAGACATGCCCCCGAATTTCACAAAAAAGGATCTAAAATGAAATACTAAGACAATAATGAAACCAGTGAAATGACCAGGCCTTCTAGAAGGTGGAGGCTTTGTAATGACTTTGGGTCATTTTCCATATTTCCTTATATTTTCACCCTTATAGATTTTTCATAGGTTCCCCCAAGTCATTTATGACTTGTTGGGACTGGCAGTTTGGTTATTGAGCAGTTCATTTGGTTTTTAGAGACAGTTCCCTATTTTAAAGTCTTCGCAAGTTCCATATAGCCACCGGATTACAACTTTAGTAAAATAATCTTATATATAAATTTTGACTATGCCAGCAGCTCCAACATATCAATTTTAGGCTAGGTATACCTATGATTTGGGTTTAAAGTCGCCCGATCTCATTTCAGCCTATAGGTTGGAAAGTTGAGAAATTGGAAATATGGGTCTGGGACCCATATTTGGTCAAAACGACCTCAGATGAAAAATTTAACTGTGCCATTAATTCTAAAACATAGAATTTGGTATTGTTACATAGTTCATTTGCACATACGAGATTTCGAATGAATCCCGAGGCCTTGATAGAGACTTGGAAGATTTCTATGTCTTCAGCTATCAACTAATGCAACTGCGATTGCCATCCTTGGGTCACGATTGATGTACTAAGATCATAAAATAGAGGTTACAATTGCTACTAATTATGTAGTCTTTAGGTAAATGCGATTGCATACCTCGGGGTTATGATTGTGACTCTTAAGTACCTGAACAGGGTATAATATTACCCCATTTTCTTGATTTTGCTCATTGTTCACCTATACTCTTGAGAGAAAAAGACCTAAATAGTGTGAGAGCTTAAAATTGAAGCTAGTAGGTGATTGGAAGCTAGATTAACATTTATTTTCGTGGCTATCATCCGATTTAAGGAATGAATTCACCCTTTTCTTGGAAAAATTTCTGAATTATTTGCTCAAACCCTAAAAATTTTAGGGCTTTGTTTTAGACCCAATTTAGCTTGGTTTTCACCCTTTTTTAAGGGTGATAATTCATTGGCTTGTATGAATGTTGGGTTGGTTTTGAAAACACATTTTCTATAAGTGGGACCCACATAGGGTTTTGATGTCATTTTTGACCCAAAATGCAATGCTGCAATATGGGTATCGATATTCTCACATTGATGAGTAGAATATTTTTTTAAATATATTGGCATATCGAGGGGGCTTCTTTGAAATGAAAAGCAATGGTTTAGCAGTTCATTGAGATTTCTTCGATACAAGGTAGGCTAGGTTTATCTATTGTTAGATTGAGCTATGTCATAGTATTTTTATAATACCTTGTTGGATTTGGGATGGGTTTTAGGTGTTTTAATAATGAAATACAAGAATTGGGGTTAGTTTGACATTTAGGCTAATTTGAAAGGGTAATTTTGAAACTCTTATCCTGTTCCTTATACTTTAGGTTAATGAGGCTTCATTCCCATGCTTTGCATGAGAATGCATTATATCATTCAAGTTATATATGCTTTAGTTACTCATGTTTAGGGTTAGGTTGGCCTTAGTTTCTTACACCCATGAAGGTTGCCTTAGTTTTTATACGACTTAGTTAATGTTTTGGGAGGAATCTTTACCTTCGGACTAGTGTGGCTTGCTATAAATCTAAAAGTGGTTTTAAATACCTTAAGCCCGGTTCAGGTAGAATTTTCCTAAAAATAGAACTTGAGGATTAAATGTGGCTTCTTATCCCACTTTAGGATATGACACATGTTAGCTTTGGTAAAAACTATTTACACTTTTTAAACACTTGGAAATGTGTATCGAGGTAATATTGAGAAATATTGATACTTGATCGTTATGTTGGTTGATGTGAGGGTTGACTCCTATTGACTATACTATTACTTATGCATATTTATGATACTATTTATGATGTTGATTATATATACTTACGCAATTCTAGTCTGAAATATGATTATGTTGATGATTATATATACCTGGTTCGAGTATGGAGGGTGACTATGGCAATATTGATTATATTCACCAGTGCGAGTCAATCTAATGATTATTTACTAGTTCAAGTCTGGCTAGTGATTATATTTACCGGTTCAAGTCTGGATATGTATATTATGCATAATGACATACTTTTTTATGATTGATAATATCGATCTGTGATATTGAAGGTACCAATTTGGCTAAGTCGAAAAATGAGAATTTTTTTTTATAGTTGTATGACATAAATGGAATTTAGTAATTAAATGGATTGGTTAATAAGTGATGATTAGCTGCTAACTGGTGATTAGTGAACAATGATTATAAGGTTGTTAAATGATGGTAACATTATGGAATGTGGGTAACTTATGGAATGATGGTTAAATGAAAATGAAGGTTAGTAATAATGTCAATTGATTATTTATTCTTCTCTTGAGTGTACTCTCCTGTCGTATTGGAGGGATCGATGTGCCATGGAAACATGGCTAATTGGATGCTTAAAATGGTGAATTTATGCATTGACTTAGGTTGTTTTGTCAAATATGATATGTTTGTTATGTGTTTTCCAGGTAAACTAGGTTGGAAGTAGTGTTGAACCAAATTAAAGAAAGAATATTCTGAAAAGTTAAAGTACTAGTCAAGCTATGAGTTGTTAGGCTACCTTAGGACTCATATCCAGAATCATAAGGATAACTAAGGGAAAAATAAGTCTTCAAAAGTGAAGTCATTGAAGTCTACGAGTCATAAATTCAGACTACGAATCATAGTGTAAAGCCATAATGAAAACTATATGTGAAGTACTGAAAGGTGATTCTCTAATGCTAATGAGTGAATGCCATAAGTTGTAAGGACTAATATACGACTCGTGATAAGGAGTCATAAGGAGAACAAAATACAAGCCTTGAATAAGAAAATTCATTGGAGTAACTATGATTAGTAGTATACGACTCTTATGGTGACACTATGAATTGTAATAACTAAAGCCTGGAGACAGATACAACTGCATGCAATGAGATGTAACCAGACATAATGACTCATTGCTAGAGGTGCAACCACTGTTGACAATGTATTCATATTTTGTTTTGATTATGTTTCCTTTAGTATTTTGAGATACAATAAATACCCTAGGGTTAACTCTTTATTATATTACACATTTTTTATAATTTTCTTGATACTTTCATATACATTGATCATTGATACAATTGTTCTAGAGTTTTTGGTTTTGTATTAAATTGGAGATTTTGGATTTTAACTCTTTCATTATTGTGTAATTAATTACATGTATTCTTTATTGATTTTCATGGATAGTTGTATACGCATGAGTAGCTAATCTCCTTGATAGGGTTGTGGGAACCCTGGTGGATTAACTATGTAAGAAAAGTAGGAGATTCATATATTCTATTGTAGTTGAGTGTATTGAAATCATCATCATATTAATCGTACACCAAGCTACTGCAGAAACTTGGGAATTATATGTATGTGAGAATTTCCTCACAAAGGAGTTTGAGATTGGAAAAGGGAGGTTATAATAATGATTCAATGCTATCAACCCTCATCTAATCAACTCGAGATTTAAAAGGTGAGAGTTGTAATGAATTTATAAATATGGGATAGCAAGGCGACGCCCTGTGACTCAGAAGGTGAATGGTGAGATTTATCAACACGTTCATAAGATGGTTGATAATACATTGTTTGTAAACTTTACATATGGAGCAGTGGGGTAGATTAATCAAACATAGGAAACTAACTAAGTTTAGAAACCAAGGGGAACACAATTCTAGGGTTTATTTTCTATTTTATACAAACGTAAGCATTCATGTTTGGCTATTTGTTACTGTTGACTTTAAAATTCCCCCATTTACTTTTCTGCACTGCACATGTATTTTGTCAAGTTTGAGAGACTGTTCCACGTATTCCCTATGGGTTCAACACAAACCTTATTTGGGTTACTATATTTGACATTAACCATAACATACTTCTTTGGAGGTTAGTTTTTGGGTGTCATTAAATTTTGACGCCATTGCCAGGGACTACAGTGTTGAATTATTGACTTATGTTGATGAAGTTCAAGGGTTTTTATTTTTTGTTCTTAGTTAGGTATACATTGGTGTATGCCTAGAACATGGATTCAAGGTAATCCCTTACTCCTCATTGATCTAGAGACTAAAAGAATTCTCTAAACACCAAGAAGGATGATAAAGCATGTTGGTGATGGTGTTCTAGAAGGGGTTTGGGATAAACCTCTTACTAATAGACAAATGGATTTGATGTAAGTAGAGGCAACTGAACAGCAAAGAAAAGTGGATGAGGAAGCCTAGTTAGAGTACCAGGAAAAGCTATCTAGGCCAAGACCGGTAGTTGATTATCAAGCAACACTCGACGATGATCATGATAGAGCATGACATGTCAAAGCTTGAGTAATTCCAGCTTATTAGTATCTACTGCCATATGATGAGATAAAAACATGGGATATGTTGAGCCTACTGAGATAGGATCCATTATTACTTCTAATCTACCCCCAAATGTTAAGCTTCATATTTCCAGTGCAATGACCCAACTATTGAATTTAAAGGGTGTATTTTTTGGGTTATTGATAGATGATGAAAACATGCATCTTGCCAATTTTACCAGGATCTGCACTTCCTATACTATTCTAGGGGTTGATCAGGTAGCATTGAGATTGAGGTTGTTCCCATTCTCATTGATAGGATAAACATCATTGTGGTTGGGGGAACTTCCTAGAGGATCAATCATGACTTAGAATGAGCTGTGTATACTGTTTTTGAATCAATTCTTCCCTCTTACTAGGATGTTGTAGTTAAAGGCTGAAATTTAAAAAATTTGATAGTTACCTGCAGAGTTTATATAAGATGCTTAGTTTTGGGTCAAAAAGAAGTTAAGCATGGTCCCTAATCACCAGATTCCATGGTTAAATTTTCTAGATATATTTTATTGATTCCTGAATATCAAATCTAGGAAAATAGAAGACACTACATCCGGAGGTGCAATTTTGCATTTGTGTTGGAAGATGGCACACTCGGGAGGATGATAGAGGTGCTGGTACATATTCTATTGGAGCCTCTCATAAGTATGGAGCTTTAGATGATTTGGTAGCACAGGAAGTTTCACAACTCAGAATGGATATTGGGTTGCTTAAAAACTAATTTGCAGCAATGACTAGTGAAAAGGTGAACACAGTTGGGGCGCAGGTAACTACTTCCTGAGAATATGAGTCTGATGCAGATGAGGAAGCAAAGTATTTGGATCAATAAGTAGAGGGTTTCTGAGCAAAAGGGTAAGGAAACCAAGGTTGGAACTACTACAATGATAGGTACCGAGATAGAAGTAGAGAGTGATATGGTGATTGGAGGTACAAAGATGATTATAAAGAGAATAGTGACAAATATATTCCACCAGGCAAGCGAGATATAGAGTTGATAATGAAAAAAATGTTGTCGAAGTTTGTAAATGTCCAAGAAAGTCAGGAAAGTTGCCTTAAGGAGATTAAGGCGGACATATTAGGGATGAATCAAATCATTGAGTCACACACCACCGCAATCAAACCACTAGAGCAACAATTTTTCCAAATGTTGGCCATATTAAATTAAAGGCAGCCTGGCACTCTTCCTAGTAATACAGATCAAAATCAGAAGAATGATAGTCCTTGTCATGATAGTACCACTCGGAGTGGTAAAACCACCATAGATCCTCTCATGCCCATCGTAGTTGAGTTAAAAAATGATGATATTAATGTTGATATTAAGGAAGCACCAAAATTTGAAGCTAGAAAATCATCAGATATTGAGTACAGTGCTACAAGGGATAAGGACAAGGGTAAGGTTGATGAACCTATTTTTAACACTATTCCAAGAAATCCCTTCTTTTTCCTCAAAAAAGTTCCTATCAATGTTAAAGGAGGATGTTAGAGCCATTAGAGAAGATGCCTGATTACGCAAAATTCATGAAAGATCTGGTCACTAGAAAGCGGACAGTGAGCTATGGGCCTGTGGACAATGTGCATCATTGTAATGTTGTTCCCTCTAGATATTTGGTAGAGAATAAGGAGGACCTCATAGACTTTACCATTCCATGTAACATTGGGTCCTTCAACTTCTCTTGGGCTTTATGTGATCTTGACTTGAGGTGAATTTATGCACCTCAGTGTCATTATCTATGATTGTTTAACCTTGTTTTAAGGACTAATTGTGTGATTAATGTGTTATTAATGATATAATTTAGCATAAAAGTGTTAAAATACTTAAATATAATGTTTAAGGTGCCTTTCAAACAAGTTTGGGATAAATTTGGTCACTTAGAGTTTAGACGAGAAAACTAATGCTGCTAGCTTGAACTATGTATTGTTTTAGTTGATCTCGATGGATTCTGGTGTTCATAAAGAGTTACTAAGGATATGATTTTTTATTTATGAGTGGAATGAATTTTTTATAGTTATTAAGTTTCAATTGAAACAATCCAAGAGTCAAAACTAAGTTAAAGATCAAAACGAAAAAAATAGTATTCGTAGCTTAAAATTCTAGTTCATCATCTTGAATTGTAAGTGGATTTGAGCTCTAATACGTGGTTTTTGTTGCTATAGTATTTTTTTTAGTTGATAATGATGATATATGGAAGATAAAAAAGAATTAAATAAAGTTTAAAAAACACCACAGGGCTTGTAAAGGATTGACAAACACATAGAACAAGATTTCACCAAAAATGGATGTTTCGGAGTCATTTGCATGCCAAAGACCTTAGGAACCCCTTTAGGTCCATTCCAAGGACTTAGGGAAATCCCAGGAAGTCAATTACAGTGTCTCACCATAATAAGGGCGTGACAAATACCCTAGGCACTGCGATAAGGTCTGTGGCATGTTGGTAAGTTCAATTCGGCAGCTTGCGTCCTCCTATAAATAGGACCCTTAAACATTATATTACACACCTTGGGGGCTGGAGAAAACTTCAATTGCGGTTTTATTCAATTAATTTGGTTTTTGATGGATTTTAACATGTATTCTATCATTGTAATTATATTTATGTCCATGAGTAGCTAAATGAACTTTTTCGGGTTTAAGGCCAAGAACATGATTACTTTTATTATGAATTGACTTTATTTTGATTATTTATCATATTTGGTTGTTTATTTATCCTTTTTATAACTATTTTAAGGATTATTTACCTTTTAGAATAGATCCATAGTCATCTTGTGAGCCCGAAAGGAGGAACAAGAGGATAGTACATGGGGATAAATAGAATAGGATTGTAATCTTCAACAAAATAAAGATATAATTTGCATTTAAGGTAGAAATATACCTACGTGGTGTCATGACCCGAACCAGGGCCTAGCCGTGAAAGGTATCTCAAGTCCCAGATTGATCAGAGATCACCCCCTATACCTAACCTGTCACGACCCAATTTTTCAGGTCATGATGGCATCTACCATAACCCACTAGTAGGTATGCCAACCCATAGTCCAGAATGGCTAGTAACAGACTACTCAAAAATATAAGGCAAAAAATGTGAATATATATAAAGTAAAGATCAATACATAAGAAATCCCAAAACCTGGTGGTATCAGTACAAGAGCTTCTTATATATTTAGAGTACAAAAGTAAAATGTCAAAAAATACTTTGACACAACTTATCTCTAAATAAAGCATGAAGACTAGTCTATTACATATGAGAGAGATAAGTAATACTCTGAACGTCGAGAACTCACCCTAAGTCTCCAAACCATGGGTTCTCCACACAATGAACACGTTAATGGAGATAACCCTTACTATGATCTGTAGGCTGCAGAAGTGTAGTATGACTACCAAATGAATGGTACTCAGTAGGCAACTGCTAACTGTGCATCAAAGACAAAGCAAATATATGCAACATATCAACAGAATGGAAACTACACCCAAAATTCTAGAGTTTATATAACAATTCAATGAGATAATAGGGAACAAATATCCTATTTATGTCCAAGAGTCTAACATAATAAGACTAAGGAAGTATCAGGGAGAACTATCCTATTCCATCCACAATAGACATCAATAATATAACGTATATCCTAGTCCAATATACAAATGAAAAGCAAAAGAAATAAATATAGCAATATAAAAGGTCAAGAAATGAAAATACACTACGAACAAGCAAAGGAAGGGATATATGTTAGTGTCATAGCTTCATGTAGCCATATATATATATACACTTAAACATAGTCATATTACCATACAATATCTATCTAGTCAATCCTTTTCCAAATATTCATTATTAGCTAACCAATGCTTATTATAATAGAACCACTAGTTCTGTAATATCCGTGCTTTTTCTTAACTTGAAAATCATCTCAAGGATGTTAGAACTTTCTTTGAAATAAGAATTCATTATTATACACGTGGTATTTCCATAATTTTCACTTTCTATCATGTGGGAAATTGAATAAAATTTCCATCGATATATATTTCTCCCAAATCCAACACCCGGGTGAAGAGTTAGAGCCTTTTTAGTGAGACAGTGTTTCACCTGAGCCTTCAGCGCATCGCAGAGATAGCTCAAATGGTAATTGTCAAATTCCAGTGTTGCTCCGTGATACTAGTGCATCGTGTCTAACTTCCAGGTCATATACAAGGTGGCAACACGATAGCTCTGCATCGCGCCACCGTGCAGTTTCCCAATTTTCAATTTCCAGTGACACAACGCGATAACGCCACGTCGCGCCAAGGGCCCAACTCGGAAAATTTTACTGAAAATTTAATGACGTGTCCAGGGTTAAAAGCGTCAACTTCCTACCCCTATATTATACCTTTAACACGTGATTCAGCCAATTTTCACTCAAAACATATTAGTTTCTCTCAAGTTTATTTCAAGAACGACCTAGGGTTTCTATTGGGGATTCAAATTTAGGAAGGTTTCACCATCAATCTTCACGAAATCATGAACTAAGGTATGCATAGTGTTCATTCATGGGATCCTTTCATCCATGAAGTCCAAGAATCCCTTTTCAACTACAAGTTATGGATTTTTTTCATGTTTTCATGCTTTGTATGTTCTTTTTCATGTTGATAAATGAGGAATTGATTTCTATTCCGTGATTTGATAATAAATTCCATGTGGGTTGATTAGTATAGATAAAGATTTACAAAATCTCATGACTAAAACCTTGTATGATGGAATTGGAATTGAAGCATGATGTTTAATTGTTGTATAATGTGTTTTACATGTACTATGCCTACAATATGTTTGATTAAATGCCTAGATGAAGAAAAATTGTCTAACTAGCATGATATCATCAAATCCCCATGTATGTAAAAGTTTATGCCTATTACATGTTTTATGAAAGACTCGTATGAATGTAGTATGTATTATGATGTTAGTCAAGTCTTCAAGTAAATCATGCTATGTCAGTTTCTTTCCATCAAGCCCTGGGGGTACTTGTACCCAAATTATTAGTTGTGTGCCTATATCCATGTCATGTTTTCACGATACTATCAGTCAAGCTATGAACTCTTAGACTTCAGATAGTCTTATGACTTAGAAAAAATCTCCATGATCTCATAACTCAGTCAGTTGTCAGATATCAGTAGTATTTCGTCAGCCACATAAATTCAGTAACTCAGTCCATGCTCAGTTCGGTTTAGTAAATCATGTTCAGTGTCCATTCAGATGGGAGTAGAAATTAGCACCGAGTAAACCCAAGGATGGGGACTCACCTGTTATATGAAGGTGTGATTCTTAGAAGCAATCCTTGCATTCCAGAATTATGTAGCCAGCATAGGTTGAGACATCGTAGCCTGCTATAAGAGGGTAGATGAGGTGGCTTAACCTGTTATGTGAGGGTTACCACCATTCTCACTAGAGTTACCTATTATATAAGGGTTACTCACATATTGTCCTTACCAGTGGCGCGGTATTGACACCCTTCCAATCAGGGAATAGATTGGACCCCAGCTCAGCTATCATAGCACTTTTGGGGCATGTCGGTTAGATACTACTTCACACAGTTTCATGTTACAGATCAGGACTGTCAGATACAGTCAATCAGTCTCAGTAATAGAACTCAGAGAGTTCTTCATATTTCAGGACTGTCAGATATAGTCAACTCACATACAGTATGAAACTCAGATAGTTCCATCAGATTCAGGACTGTCAGCTACAGTCACCCACGTTATTAGTTATACTCAGATACAGTCACCCATGTTATCAGCATTATTCAAATATAGTCCTTCATGTTATCAGTCATATCAATTACTAGCATGTCACATTATCAGTATACAGACTCAGAAATCACGAAATCACGTTATCAGTTACAGTTACATATTTATGCATGTATTTTCACGTTCATGTTAGACAGTCAGTTAGCATTATTCATGCATGTGAACCATTGCATATAGCCTACCTTACATGTATACTTGGTACATATGTACTGACGCATTTGCGCTATGGTGCTTTCTTTTTATGTTATACCATAGGTTCAGAGACATGAGTTCTAGATCAGCAGTAGATCCTAGATTCAGCAGTCAGAGTAGAAATGAGTCCTCATCCTTTAAGGACATAATGATTTTCTAGTATCTCATTGATTAGCTTATTAGTTGGAGTTAGTTGGGGACATGTCCCATCAACTCCTTATTCAGATTCTTCAGACAGTGGAGGCTTTCAGACTAGATGCAGACTAGATACAGACAATTGTATTTTAGACTTCAGTTTTGCTTTGGGTATTCTATTACCCCACACAGATGTTACGTTATTTAGTTATGTTCATGATCGAACCTTATGGACTTTCAGTGTATGTTTCCGCATTATTATGTTATCTTATGAAGTATACAGGTACAAATATCAATCATGGGTTAGCTTGCAGTCCTTCGGGGTCATGAGCACCGTGTAGCGTTCTGATTTAGCAAATTGGGTCGTTACAAGATCACTAGTCATTACATAACCACTAGTTATTAGCCTAAACATTATCCTTCACATAATTCGTATTCATGGTATTGCAACTAACCACCACTTATAAAATGGCCAATACCTAACATCTATTCAAGGTTCATCAATAGGCCATAATCACTATTTACCCACTATTCATCATTGTCAACTAATCATCCTATATCTGTTAATTGTTATTAGACAACATATTACTACTTATCATCTCACCATCTTTTATTAACTGACACCATTCATTAACTAACCATCATTTACTAACTAATCCTCGCGTAACTATTCATTAGTCAACCATTTAGTAACTATTCGTCATTATTAATTGTCCACCTCTTATTACCAACATCACTTATTATCTAGACTCGTCAATACATAAATCCTCATTTAAAAAATAATCGACATTATAAACTTAAGCATCAATATCACTAATCTTTGCCTATGCTAAACCCGACATCATTATTATCCTTATATCAACCATCTCTAACTAACATATTTAAACTAAGCAAGATTCATTAACTAAAAACATTAGGTTCCTAGCCATCAAGTGCTATAGTCACCTAATAGACAATTAGCTACCACATAACTTAATCGTTCATTAGGAAGAACAATCATAAGATCGTATTTCAGCTACAATCATATTAATTATCGATATAATATTCATGAATGTACAACATCTATTCATTCCATCACTAGTATCCAATCAAATGAGTAGTAAGTAACATACCGCATCTTCCTCTATCCCATATCGAAGATATGTGTATATAAAACATGTACATGAATCCATAAACTGTAATTGTATCCTTTACAACTATAGACACTTCTTGATATCCAATCATTACCATAACACGGCCCTTGGCCCAATAATATATCCGGATAATAACAACATCATAATCAAGTCTTTAGGACCATATATATATCTAGAACAAATATCAATAATCATATTTTAAAGTTATAGCATATCTCTAGTTATCTCACACATAGGACGCATCTCGCATATAGGAAGCATAATATCAATAAGCATGTAACATCTCCCACAAAGGAGGCATCTCACATCTAAGAGGCATAATATCAATAAGCATGTACATAAGTAGGTAATCATCTATCATATAGGATATCTCATATCAATAGGTCATACATCATGACTATGAGGAATATCACCTCTCTAGGGCAATTGTCGTATCTAAGAGGATAACATCTATATACGCCCAACAATCTTAACCAAAAAGGAAAAAGCATCTCTATAGGCATAACAATCATATCTAAGAGTAAATAACATCTCTATAGGCCAATCATTAAGTCTAAGAGGAAATAACATCTCTATAGGCCAACTATCAAGTCTAAGAGGAAATAGTATCTCTAAAGGCCACATAGCGTATCTAAGGGGAATATCATCTCTAAATGCCTAATATCAATTGCATAAGGAGTTTCATAACCATAGCTCAAAACCAATAATCTGGGGAACATTAATACAAGCTACTAAGTCACGAAGTAACCTTATCTACGTCTAGCATCCGCAATTAAGCCCAAAAGGTTAACATAAGTCTAGGCCTAACTAGGCTAGACGATCCCACTTCTAAACCTTAATTTCCATAATTAGGCACACCATGCCCCAACTTGGCTAATGTATCTAGTTCAACTTCTAGACGTCAAATAAGACACATTCAAGCGTAAGATAGGAGCTTCACTAGTAACAAGGGTACTCAAGTCTACTCTACCCAAGATACAGTTTCAAGACTACCACACTAGTCCAATAAGGTTAATTCCACAATTCATGCTTTCAAATACTAAAACCATAACCCAAGCATAAATTGCATCATAACCGCACTACAACTAATCTAAACTAGAGAGGAAACACACTACAATTCAAAAGGCTTATAAATATATCATCTTATGGGTCCAAAACCCTCATCTAATCCCCAAAGCATCAATAATCAAGGCTACATTACTCTATATATAATCAAGACTAACATCCAAATTCACACGCATTACATATCACACGTCATCTATAAAGAGGAGTAGACAGAGGCCTACCTGGAAAACGAATAATAAAATATCACATCATGCACCATATACTCGCCTTTACTTCATAATCCCCAAAATTCCATCACACTAACAAAACAATAATCTACTCATCAATACGAGTCTAACAATACCCATATTGAACTGTTGTGCTTTGAGTCTAAAAACAACACCAAAACTCTAAGTGGGCCCCACATAAGTAAAATGAGTTCTTGAGACCAACCCAAAGTTCAAATATGAACAAAAAGTTATAACCCTCAAGAAATGGGTGAAACTTAAGAATACTTTAGGCTAAAATCAAGCCTTAAGCTAAATTGGGGTTTTGGGTCCAAACTAGGAAATTCAAGCATGAATTCAAGGGATTCTTGCCTTAAATTTGGAGATAATTGTGATATAGGATGATAATTAATCTCCCAAATCACCCACCATGACTAATTTGTAATTAGCAAACCATATTAGGGTTTTAAGCTCTCAATAGAGGAAGAAAATGGACAATTCTCACCCAAAATGGCTATTTAAAGAACCAACCAAGGTCTCAGACCTTGCGAATGTGCACCCGCGTTTAGCCATAATGGAGGCATCATGATCACGAGTATTCTTCTGTAATCATGGTCCTTGCTGCACCAAATGACAGCTGAAACTTGAAATTTGATTCCAAATTTTGCCGAATGCCTTGGGATGCACCCGGAATCCACTTTTCTCTAACAAAATATGTAACCATATCAAATTCAATGTTTCAGACACATTGGTAAACTCAAATTTTCAGTTTGAGGTTGTTTTGACCAAATATGAGTCCCACACCTAAACTTTCAAATTTTTAACGTTCCGATCGATAAGTTGAAATGAGCTTTGGTGCATTGGGACCCAAACCAAAAGTCTACCTAGCCTAAAATTGATATTCTGGATCTGCTGGCGTAGTCAAAATTTGCGTCCAAGATCTTTTCACTAAAGTTTTCATCCAGTGGCCATTTGGAACCAACGAAGACTTTTAAATAGGAAATTGGCTCTAAAAATAAATGAACTACCCTGTAACCAAACCGTTGTTCCCAATAAGTCATAAATGACTTGGGCAGCTAAGAAGAAGCTCAAATAGTGAAGATAAGCATAAATATGAAAAATTACCTTAAGGGTCATTACAATATCAACTACTAAAAAACTTGCATCCCCGAAAGTCAACAGATAGAAAAAATCTCAAAAGCTCAAAAGGATGAGGCCTTGGGCCTACATGCTCTAAGAATGACTTCCCAGATAACCTCAGCAGAGAGAAAACACTTCTAATGGATTTCGCCACAGGTATCCCCTTTTTTATCCAACTCCCTCATTCCACTTCCAAACAACCACAACTAAACTTAGCCGCTTACAGGCCTCAAACTTAACCGAGAATGTTGATTCATGCACTTCTAAACCACATCACACTGATACCATCTCTATATCCACATAAGTCAACAAAGTCTCATTCGAGCCAAAACCAACCCTAGTCATGACTCATATTACCAACTATAAATCCAAATATATGTTTTATCTACCATTTAGCACATGTTATCCACTCCAATCCAAGAGAAAAATCATTAGAGTCTAGCCCATGAAATCTCATCATAGATAACTCAAAGAACTGAAGTTGAATCAACAAAAGTTGATATGGCAAACACGAGAATAAGATTATAAAGCATTGTCTGAGCACACCAATGGAAATAATAAAGAATGTAATCCATGCCAATGTTGCTACGATTTCGGATGATAATCAAAATAAAATCTCAAAATCCAAGAAATAACTACTAATCAATGAATATTTTGCTCTAGGATATCTCATCCACCGGGAATAAAGTCATACAGAATCCATCAGCATATTACTCTCATTTAGTAAATCATCATAAATTTCTAAAGAACACTAAAACTCAAGGTCAAAACTGAAGTAACCAGTATGGGACACATGGGCTATCATCTGAACACTTATAAACTATAATCCAACCAATGTCAAGAAAACCAAATAGTCAACCACGGAGTAGGCTCAACTAGCCTATAAATTAAACCTGAACAAAGACAGGTCTAAAAAAAAGTTGCACATAAGCTCGACAACACAAGGCTAAAATCTCAATACTAAGACTCAATCACTCGGTCTCAAATATCTAAACAAAAATTAAAAATAGGTAGGCATTAATGTTCCAAATCTATCATACATCCAAATTTCCATTCCAAGAAGTCAAATCTAAAACTGAGCCAATAAGGCTATTTCAAATCCAACTATCCTAACTCAATTTAGTATCCAAATCTAACATTTCTGAGATAAATCATACCAAGCCACAATCGAGACATATCTGAAGAAACAAATAACCACAGGGATAGTCACTAAATGATAACACATGCAACCAACTCTATATTAGTTAGAGGGCACAAAATATAGCCATAAAATAAAAATCACATAAAAGGATAAATCAATGTGTAATACCCCATATTTCTACCTAGCTTAAAATCATCCTAAAAATATTAAAGACTTACTTTAAAAAATGAATCCACTTTTATACAAGTGGAATTTTTAAGAATTTGATATTTTATTGTGTGTGAAATTGAATAAGCTTTCCATCGATATCAAATTCGCCCAAATCCAACACCCGATCGAAGAGTTAGAACCATTTTAGTAAGACAGTATGCCACCTGAGCCATCAACACATCGCGGAGCATGCCAAAATGGCAATAGTCAAAATCCAGTGGACCTCCACGATAATGGAGAGTCATACCAAGGCTTAAATCTAGAGTTGTTAATTTCCAGTGTCTCAACGTGATACCACAACATCGCATTAAGATTCCAGGTCCCATCCAGTATTGCAATGTGATTTTACCGCATCACGCCGTTAGCCCAGTTCCCAGTTGGCAATTTCCAGTGGCACGACGCGATAGCGCCACGTCACGCTAGATGCCCAAATCGGGTTTTTGGTGATGAAAAATAAAAACTTTCTAAGCGCAATTGGGTCTTTTTTCATGAACCAGATCACCCTTTAACCACACAATTATGCCCTGAAAACCCTAGTATATCACTTTTCCTCACTTTCTCTCAAGAACAAAATCATTCCCCCTCAAGAGAAAAAAAATCCTAGCTCAAGAAATCAAGGCAAAATTCCAGGAATTTTTCTAAGAACTTCAAGAATTTAGATTTCCAGGTATGTCAACTTTTGATTCATGGGTCCCTTTCACCCATAATGCTCAAGGATCCCTTTTCAATTCAAAGATTGTATATTTAAGAATGTTCATGATTTATTTGAATTGGAATTCATGTCCATGCTGTTGTTGGGTTTTGATCCATGTCATAGACTATTAATTTCAAGAATTGATCTTAGTGTGTGATGATTTACGTGGTATTCTTGATAAACCCTTCAAATTGCAAGTTGAATTATGTAGCAATGATAATTTGATTTATTGATTATTGTATAACAAAAGCATGCTCCCCATGTGTTTGATAAAATTCCTATATGAAGAAAATAGTGTCTGCATAGCATGTTATTATGATATCTCCATTCATGTACAAGTTAGTGCATGTAAAGTATTTGATGAAATGTCTTAGTCAATGAATTATGGATATATATAGCCATTGTTGTGATTTCAAGCTTGTGCCATGATTTACTTTTATGCTATCAAGTTCTAGGGGTATCAAATACCCAACAATTTAGTTGTGTGCCTAGAGTCAGTGTCATGTTTTCATGATACTCTCAGTCAAGCCATTGATGTTGGGTGTATTTATACGTCTAAGCACCATAACTTACCCATGTTTTAGCTAAGTTTTGAGGATAAAATACATAATTCTTGCACTTTTAGTCCATTTTTTAGTTAAGTGAGCTGACCTATGTGATTAGCATGCTTTTCAGGTACTAATGAAGAAGATTTCAGCACTTTGGGGACCTGTGGACCACAAAGGAAAACTTCACATAAAAAGGAAAGCAGCTCTTGGACTGAATGTGATGCATGGGAACTTTTTCCCAGGCAAACTCAGTATTTTTAAATAGTTAAGGATGCAGTAGAAATTTAGTAGAGAAGGTTGTTATTAAAAAACTTATTGTTGAATTTTCAGCCATTATTCACATAATTCAGATTCTGTAATATTGGGAACAGAGAAAATGGCTTAGCTTGAGCAACGGAGAGAGAGAAACACGTTCCTCTCTTATTGTCGCTAGTCATCTCCATCGCCGAGATTGTTCTAAGTTTTGGTATGATGATTATGTCTATTTTGATTTCCGTTGTATTCATGAGTAGCTAAGCTTATCTGTTTGGGTTATGGAAACCTTGTAGTATACTCTCTATTGCTATGGGTTTATGAATTTATGATGTGTAATGCACTAATATCATTACTCTCTTTATTATAATTGAATTCTCGTGGTTGCAAACATAGGGAATACGCCATTATAGCAATAACTTATTCGATAGAAAAGTTGTTGTTTGGAAAAGAGAGTGTGTCAAGAAATTAGGGTTTCCAACCTCTAGTTTACACGTTAATGCCCTAGCAGGATTAACTACTTGGAGAGTTCGTATAAGTTGTTGTACACTTTAGGTTCGAGAGAACTAAGGTGAAAAAATCCTTGATGGTTGAAAAACACTTGGATTTAGAATTAGAATACGTCTCTCTATAAGTGCATGCATGTATAAAATTCGTATTACCCATAGTTAATATAGAAGTAGAAGCTACAAGGTGGACATAACCCTAACTTATCATCCTCTGTGATCAAATCTTATTACTTATATCATCTCATTCGTTACACTAATAGTATTATTGTGCACTTAAACCAAAACCCCCTTATCTTGGAACCTTCGATCAACAGTCTAATAATAATCGCAATACTTAGTGACCATAGTATTCCCTGTGGGATTCGACACCCAACCCAGTTGGGTTCTATATTTGACAGCGACCGCTTACACTTTCCAACGAGAGTTGTAATTTGGGCGTATCAACCATGATCAGTAGAATTCATTCAGTCATGTGACTCAGGAAAACTCAGTATCAGTACAGTCCCATTTATTAATCTCAGGAATCTCAGGAATCTCAGTGAGTTATCATGTCTTAGTAGTATTCAGTTCAGACCTTAGTAAACTCAGTCAGCTAGTAGAACTCAGTAGCATTTTGTCAGTTAACAAAATTCAATAGTATTCCATCAGTCAACAGAAATCCAGTGAACTCAGTTAAATCTAGTTAATCAGTAAAATCAGTAACAGATTAGTTCAGCCTAGTATGAACTTGGAAATTAGTGTTGTCTCTATTCAGTTAGGAGTAGGATTTAGCATCGAGTGAACCCAGGGATGAGGACACACACTGTCATCCAGTAGACGGTATGATCCTTAGTAGCAATCCCTACATTCCAGAACTACGTAGCTAGCGTAGGTTGAGATGTACCCCTACAAGTCTAGGAACTATACATATCATTTGAGTTTTTCCTTAAAAGAGAGGTTGACGGAAGAGATTCCTTCCAGAGAGGGTTTAATCATAGCTTTTCTTTACCCGTGGCACAATACTGACACCCTTTTAGCTGGGGTTACAGGTTGGACCCCACCAGTTCAGTTTTGGGGCATGTCGGTTAGATGATTACCTCCCATAGTCTCAGTTTCAGATTCAGTCTTAGTAATAGAACTTAGTTCAGTTCTACAAATATTAGGACTGTCAGACCCAGTCACTCATTTCAGTACGAAACTCAGCTAGTTCGATTAGAATTAGGACTATCAGATACAACCATCCAGCTCCATATAACACTTAAATTAGTTATTCATAATCAGGACTGTCAGAAATAGTCTTTCAGTTATTAGTTACTAGTAAGCTTAGATATCAATAAATCTATGTTGTCAATAGACTCAGTAGTAAGAACTTAGTATTCAGTGCTATCACGACCTCTGTTACAGTTATGTATTCATGTATGTATTCTCACGTTCATGTATCTAGTCAGTTAGTATTGTTCATCTATATGGACCATTTTCATTCATCCTACCTCACTACATACTAATACATCCAATCGTACTGACACATTTGCTCTATGGTGTTTTATACCATAAGTTTAGAAGCACGAGCTCCCGAACATCCTTAGTAGATCAGACGTTCAGGATCCAGACTAGCAGTGAGTCCATATCATTTGAGTATAGCATGATTATTGTATTAACTTTATTATTTCAATAGTTTGGAGTTAGTTGGGGACATGTCCAATCAACTCCATTGATTTTAGAAAGTTTAGAGGCTTTCAAACTACAACATGTTTCAGATAGTTTATTTCAGTTTTGGGTATTATTATACCCTATTACAGACATTGTTTTATATTCAGTATTAGTTTAGTTTTGAACCTTATGGCCTTATAGATTATATTCCACATATTTACAGTATATTATTCAGTGCTCAGTTATAGATATCAGTCATGGCTTAGCTTGTGGTCCTTCAAGGTTATGAGCACTGTGTAGCATTTTGGGTACCAGATTCGAGGCGTTACAAACTTGGTATTAGAGCCTAAGGTTCAACAGTGTCCTAGGAAGTCTGAAAATACGTATCAAGTAGAGTCTTGTGCATGGGTGTGTTGTGCACCACACTTATGTGCAAGAAGCTATGAGATGTTTTAGAAATAGTTTCCCTTCTTTCAGTAGTTATGTCATGCCAGTGAGAATAATCTCTAATAATTTCTCAGTCTAATTCACTTCTTCCTCTCTCTTATGGAATATGCCTTCCAAAGGGGCTAGCGAAAGGAGAATCGGTAATCATTCAGCACCTCAACCCATTCAGGAAGATCCCCTGGATGAACTTCTTTTATATGCAAAATTTAGGACTGCATTTACTACTTTAGACAATTCAGTCACAACTTAGAATGAACGGCCAGCTGCTGCTCCAGCCAACCCAGTGGCCAATTCAGCTGCAGCCAGGATTTAGGACTTCACCTAAATGAATCCTCCCTTATTCTCAGGTTCTAAGTCCAAAAAGGATCAATAAGAATTCCTCGACCAGGTTCAGAAAGTCACAAATATCATGGGAGTGACTTCCAGTGAGAGTGCAGAGTTAGCCGCTTATCATCTATAAGATATAGCCCATACGTGGTTTAAATAGTGGAAGGTAGATAGGGGTATAGATGTAGAGCCCATAGAATGGAAAGAGTTTGCGATGGACTTCTTAGATAAGTTCTTTCCCCTAGAATAGAAAGAATCCAAAGTGTTAGAGTTCATCAATCTCAGAAAAGGTAGCATGAGCGTAAAAGAATACTCCCTCAAGTTCACCCAGTTAGACAGGTATGCTCCCCATGTAGTAGCAGACAGTAGATCCAGAATGAGTATGTTTGTGTCTGGGGTTTCGGGTAGAGTGGTTAAGGAGGGTAGGAATACGATGTTGATTAAGAAAATGTACATATCTAGACTTATGGTCCATGCTCAATAGATTGAAAAGTAGAAACTTAAGAAGAAGGAGAGAGAGAATAAGAGAGCCAGAATAGGTAGTTATAGTTTTTCTAAGCCAGGGTCGCAGGGTGGTAATCGTTCTTAGCATATCCAGAAGTTTTCAATTCCAGATCCTTCCTCATCTAGTGCTTCAGTTCCTGAATTCAGAAACGATAACAAAGCTAGGGTGCAAAGCTCAAAATCTCAGAATAGTGCAAGCATTATTCACACTAATCCTCTTTGCAAAGAATGTGGTAAGTATCATAAGGGTATGTGTAGAACCGGCAGTAATGTGTGTTTCGGATGTGGCAAGCCAGGTCACAAGGTCCGAGACTATCCTTAATTCAGTGCACGAAGTCAGCACGGTCGTCCTTCAACTTAGTCTGGTCGCCCGAATCAGTAGGATGCCATTTCTAGTGCCGCCAGTGGGCAACGCCCAAACAGACTCTATGCACTTCAGTCCCGACAAAATCAGGAAAGTCCTCCTGAAGTGGCCACTGGTATATTACAGATCCCTTATTTACATGTTCACACTTCTTTAGATTCAGGGACTTTTTTGATTTTGTAACTCTTTACATACTAGTCCACTTTAAGGTCAGATTAGATCTTAACAACACCTTCTCAATCTCTACTCTAGTGGGTAAAATGATCATAGACCGACGGGTATACGGGAACTGTCCGATTATGATACCTCAGAAAGCCAGGCCTTTAGGTTCTAGTAGTAATACCAGTATGGGTAGGAATTTAGTAAAGAAAACTGATTCCCATCCCATTACTATCTCAATGCAAAGTTTTGTACTTCAACTATCATGATACTTACGTATGATTCACGTCATAATTCCATACACCAAGCTTATATTCACGCGCTTTCCATAAAATAGTGTGTGTTTTAAGTTCCTAGTATGAGGAGTTTCAACTTACTCAGTGTTATGAATCATGTTTCATGAGTATAGAAACATTAGACTCAGGTCATGCAGCTCATGAATCATGTACTCATGTCCTGTCTTACAGTGTATTTAGCTCACATGACTCATGCTCCACTCCTAGTTATCAGTAAAACTCAGATTATGTCACATATACTCTCAGTTTAGATACCTTGGTGAATCTGTGATGTTGATGTTCCGTCCCTAAGTCCTCAATTACAACGTCATTCAGTAGTCAGTATCTAGTAAAGGACTCAGATTGTCATACAGAACCATGGCTTTCAGCTACAGTTACTTAACCATCAGAAATCAGTATGTCTATATCAGTCTAAACCTCAGTTATCAGAATAGCAGTATTCAGTCCCAGTTACAGTCTTAGTTATGGTTATAGTGTCAATTACCAACTTAGCTACAATCTCAGTCCCAGTCCTAGTCCATTCAGATCATAAACTGAGTTCACTTTCAGGATTACCCGACCATAGCATATGGCCACCAGTTATTCAGTTATCGATATTTTTGTACCTCAGTTTATAGAATGTTTCTGAATCATGTTGGACGCTTGGTCTTGCGTTTATAAGGTAATACAATTTTTCACTCATTTATGCTCAATTACCTCACGTTACCCAGTAATTCATTACTTTTTTATGTATTATACTCTATAGTCTAAGTCCATCCTTTTAGGCTAAGTACAGTTCATCCTTACAGGCCCAGTAGTCCTTTATCAGTCGTTTAGTTAATCAGATCAGTTAGTATATTTATGCATTCATACTCAACACCATGTGAACCTTTTCAGTAGTCTCAGTTGCAGTGTATAAGGTTTATTCACTTTATCTTAGATGATGCTTCATAGGCCTTTCCTCCTAATACAAGAATCCCATCCATGTAGCGATCTCTCATTTAGATGTCCTACTCAGACCAGGCCAAGATTCACTTTCTCTCTACAGTCATTAGAAATCTATAGAAAGAGTGTCATAGAAACGCTCTAGTCGATTATAAGTTTTCAGAATGAGTTAGTCCGTAGATCCAATAGTTCATTTTAGAAGTCAGGCAAATAAGTTCAGATGGCGTGGTTTCCATCGTTTCATCTAGTCGCACTATCTGGAGTCTCATAAATGTGATTATTCTAAGATAGACTAACCAGGTAGTTACGTGTTCATCCCAGTTCATGCATCATGTCTTAGTTTTAGATCTCTGATATTTAGTAACAATTTAGTTAGTAGTTTCCTTGTTCATCACCTCAGTTTTCCTCATAGCTTAGCAAAGTCAGCCCAATATTCTTTAAGGGGGAATAGTGTCCCAAGGGGGAGATACACTATAATTCCCCAAAACTTTCATAACATAAACATGTCTCTCTCTTCTCATAATGAATTTAGTTTGGGGTAAGGGGTGCTCATGTGTTGACCCTAATACTCCGATCTCAGCCGTAAGCCACGTATTCAACGTACTCAATTCAGATCACGATATTCAACTCATGTATCACGTTCTATACTCAGTTACGTTCTCATTTTTCTGCTCATGCATATTTAGTAATTAATGTCAGGCTAATTAGTATTTTTAGTTGAAGGAAATGGTCTTCCTTGAACTTATTCAGTTTCATGCTCAGATTTCCATCAGAAACTTGGTATCAGGAATTTCCATTACAAACCTGGTATCAATTACCATTGCATATTCAGTCATGCAGGTATGTGTCAGTTCAGTCATGTATTCACGCATTAGATATGCGTGATCAACTTATCATTACTGTCAGTCACGCATTCATGCCTCAGCTCAGTCATAAATTCATGCATCAGATATGAATTCTCAGTATGAATCTCAGTAATGTCATTCAAGTACTCATGTCCCAGTTGCTCATGTTCAGTATATACTCTATCTTATCATTTCTCCCATTTTAGTAAGTCTCATTTGAGGACGAATGTTCCCAAGGGGGAGATATTGTAATACCCCATATTTCTACCTAGCTTAAAATCAACCCAAAAATGTTAAAGACTTACTTTAAAAGATGAATCCACTTTTATACATGTGGAATTTTCAAGATTTTGACCTTTTGTTGGGTGGGAAATTGAATAATCTTTCCATTGATTTTAAATTCACCAAAATCCAACACCCAGGCGAAGAGTTAGAGCTATTTTAATAAGACAGTGTGCCACCTGAGCCATCAACGTGTCGCGGAGCATGCCAAAATGGCAATCGTTAAAATCCAGTGGTCCTCCGCGATTATGGCACATCGCGCTAAGGATCAAATCCAGAGTTGTCAATTTCTAGTGTCTCAACGCGATACCCCCATGTCGCGGTAAGATTCTAGGTCCCATCCAGTATTGTAATGCAATTTTACCGCGTCGCACCGTCAAGCCAGTTCCAAGTTGGTAATTTTCTATCGCGTCATACTAGGTGCCCAAATGGGGTTTCTAGTGATGAAAAATAAAAAAATTCTAACGAAAATTAGGTCTTTTTCCATGACCCAGATCAGCCTTTAACCACGAAATTATGCCCTAAAAACCCAATTATATCACTTTTTCTCACTTTCTCTCAAGAACAAAATCATTCTCCCTCAAGAGGCAAAAACCTAGCTCAAGAAATCAAGGCTAATACCAGGAATTTTTCCAAGAACTTCAAGAATTTAGATTTTCAGGTATGTCAAGTGTTGATTCATGGGTCCCTTTAACCCATGAAGCTCAAGGATCCCTTTTCAATTCAAAGATTGTATATTTAAGAATGTTCATGATTTATTTGAATTGGAATTCATGTTCATGTTGTTGTTGGATTTTTATCCATGTCATAGACTATTAATTTCAAGAATTGATCTTAGTGTGTGATGATTTACGTGGTATTCTTGATAAACCCTTCAAATTGCAAGTTAAATTATGTAGCCATGATAATTTGATTTATCGATTATTGTATAACCAAAGCATGCTCCCCATGTGTTTGATAAAATTCCTATTTGAAAAAAATAGTGACTTCATAGCATGTTATTATGATATCGCCATTCATGTACAAGTTAGTGCATGTAAAGTGTTTGATGAAATGCCTTAGTCAATGAATTATGGAAATATATAGCCATTGTTGTTCTTTCAAGCTTGTGCCATGATTTATTTTATGCTATCGAGTCCTGGGGGTATTAAATACCCAATAATTTAGCTGTGTGCCTAGAGTCAGTGTCATGTTTTCACGATACTCTCAGTCAAGCCATGATCAGTAGAATTCAGTCAGTCTTGTGACTCAGGAAAACTCAGTAAACTCAGTATCAGTCCAGTCCCATGTCTCAATAGTATTCAGTTCAGACCTTAGTAAACTCAGTCAGCTAGTAAAACTCAGTAGCATTCTGTCAGTTAACAAAATTCAGTAGTATTCTTTCAGTCAATGGAAATCCATTGAACTCAGTTCAATCTAGTTGATCAGTAAAATCAGTAACAAATTAGTCCAGCCTAGTATGAACTAGGAAATCACTTCTGTGTCTATTCAGCTGGGAGTATGATTTATCACCGAGTCAATCCAGGGATGAGGACACTGATAACGCTCAACTTACACATCAATTTAGTGTAAGGCGATCGTCGTCAAGATAGTTAACCATCATTGGAGTCGGGGTCAAATCCACAGGGAACAATGTGAGTGGCGATTAAACTAGTTTGAAACTAAAGCTAGAAGTTAAATTCAAACAAATGATACGAAAAAATAAAATGGGGGTTTTTGATGATCAACAAATAATTGTTGGTCACTTTACTTTCGGTGTTTGTAAATCAAGAGTTTATGAAATAACTAGAATTATGTTCACTAGGGCTTCTGGTACATGACAGATGCTAAAAGTGGTTCAACATTCTCACGGTGGGTAGGATAACAAGCTATCTTTATCGATGTTATGCTTAAATGTCTCTCAACCTACTTAAGCATTTAATTCCCTAATCCTCTCGAACTTAGGGAATTTCTATTTACTGCCCTGATTTTACCTCAGGTTAACCAACCTTGTACAACGTGATTATTAAATGAAGTATTTCCAAGTTCCTGTTGATAATTCACTTCCTACTATATTTGATTTCTTTCTCAAGAAAATCAAAGCAGGTGTGTCTACTGTTTGAAGCCAACATACGTTAATTAAAACTTCAAAATTGTCAAGAAATCCTACCACCTTTCAAATTTTGAATACTTAGCACCTCTTTAATACCTAACCCTAGATCCCATAACTCAGGTTAATGGAGTTTAGTCACTCATGATGTAACGAACGAAACACAAAATTGAATTCATGATTTGGAAGATAAACTTATAGAGATGAATAATAACTAGTGAATCGCAGATTAGATCACAAAGGAAAAATCCCAAAATACTGATAATAATCTCTTAAAAAATAGTTGTGTTGTTAGAGTCAAGAAGTAAAGAGTGAAAATATCAAAATATGTCTCTTAAAACTCAAGTGCCAACGACTAGCAAAACCCTAAACAATGCTTTTTATAGTTAATACTAAATAAGAAAATAAAATCACAATGTTCAGAAAATCCTTCGGAATAGGTGACGGTAGTTGTGACGGCGTGTTAAGGTCCTGACGACTTATCAGGAATGTCGTCAGGCCCTCCAGTATTCTTGGCATCTTCTTCTTTAACTGACGGCAAAGCTTGAAGACTTATAGATACGTGATGACATATCAGAAATGTCGTCACTTCTTCATTAAAAATTTGATTCTCTGCCTACACTTGACGGCAACTCTAACGCTTTATCACAGTTGTGACGATATGTCAGAATTGTCATCACAGTTTCACTTTAATCCTTCTAACACTGCAACACCTGACGTGATTTCTGATAACTTATCACAGGGCTGACGATTTATCAGGAATGTCGTCAGCCACACTTCCATTTCTTTTGCATCAGTTTTCAGCTCTTTTTCTTCTATTTCCTTAAATTTCCCTTGCATCATGACTTTTACTGCAATATCCAAGTAAAATAATCAAAAACAACAAAAATTGCTTAAGACTTCGCAATTATTCTCAGTTAAAAGCCTTAAATGTGTTAGCATCTGCTCACACATCAACACCATCAACTTAAAACAATTGCTTGTCCTCAAGCAACTAAAACACAACACAACGTTGCTTAACCAAGAGACACATAAGATACCTATGACAGTTGATCATCAATTTTAGTTCAAAACACATTACTCTCTTCATTTTCAATCACTTTAAACCCAGTTGTGTATATCCATAAAGATCAACAATGTGACAAAAAGTAATCAAGATATGGCATCAACTTAGCAACAATAACTATGCATATGTACAAATTACACTACCCAAACAAGTAGGCAACTAGCCATGCAACCGATGTGACCTTACAACAACGAAGTACCTCCTCACTCATATGAAATAAAGTATGTAAATGCAAGGACGGTCAAGAGACACTCACTCTCAGAAAGAAATTCCAGTCAATGCATGTCAAATACCATATGCTTGCTCTTATTTTCATTGCCTATGTTTTCAGACAGTTAAGTTAGGATCACTATAAGTCTATTATTTGGCTTTGTAACATAGGCGTGGGGCTGGTATGCTACGCAAGGATATTTAAATTTACTAAGCCTCCTTGGCACTACACTATTTTTGGGGTCTCAATTATCAACCTTTACTTAATTCTCTCCTTTCTTGATCACACATACTCCGGATGGGTACGGTATTTTTGATAATCATTTCTTTTTTTTCACAACTTTTCTGTTCTTATTCTTTTTCCAATGCTCCCTGCTTTTTATTCTTTTCTTTCATTCTAACTTTCTTCATACTCATTTTACGTCACGCACCCCTATGGTATCCACCCTCAACTTAGGCGATTTGCCTCAGTCAAAGTGCACAATGTCCAAGAAGGACCAGGGCGAAAATAGGTTCATTGTGATACAAATGAGAAGGTGATAGGTATAATAAAGAAAATAGGCATTCAAGCTCAAAATCAGGATCAAGGGAAATTATTCACGCATGGAAGGTCATTTAGGCTAAAAATGGACTACTATCAATAACGGCCTATGATCCTTTCCTAACCGCTATCCTACAACCAAGGCAAGACCAACCGGGCAAGTTCTGGATTTAATATGCAATAGAAACTAGATAGCATTTCACACACACATGGCACAAAGGTACATCACAAGCTACTACCCATTCGGTTCATGCAATTGTTAGCAGTGATTATCATGTCCCTAGTACTAATGCCATAAAAAGATTCACAATAGTCACTTATAGATGCACATCACACAGCTACCAGATAGACAATTGGAGAGGTATTTATCATTCCAAGAAAAATCAACAAAAATATGTCAAATGTCCTAGATACCTATTTTTCCACCAGTTAACCACAACACATTACAAAAAAATCATAATACGCCTAAACATGCCGGCTTTACTAGGAACAATACTCAAGGGAAAATAGGCACAACAACAAAAACCCCAAGAGGACATCAACACCCACAAGTAGCTCTACCCTCAACTTAAAATCATGCAATGTCCCCAATGCGTTAAACCAAAATGAGAGAGTTAGAAACATACCTGTGGCACCATGGGTGCGAAGATCTGATGTCAATCATATAATACAAATACAAACAACAAAATACCTTGGGTTTCCTCCCAAGAAGAGCCTAATTTAGTGTCGCGACACGACAATATTTAGTCATCCTTTATCCCTCTACTTAGACGATTTGAATTATCGGCCCATCTTTCGATCTTTACATCTTTTAGGTGCATTGGGAAAATGTGAGGGCATGATAAGGAATGTTCTATCATTCCTCTTTGAAGACGTGAACCGCTTGCCCAATTTTGCATCGAACTTTCTTGTGGGCTCATTGGGAAATAGTGAGAATCTTATAAAGCCACTAAATGGACATAGATCTTTAAGCTTCTTGGCCTTCAAGATTGGGGTTGTATTATACCTTTTTGGAAGGAAAAACTCCAAAATGTAAGAATTGTCCTCCTCATTTTCAAAATTCATCATTTGCTTGGGTGATTCGACTTTCATCACATCCACCAAGCATAATGTTGAAAAGTGATTCAAATGAGGACTAACCCTCAATTTCGGAATAACTTCCCTATTAGTATCCTTACCCCGAAATGGACTAGGGTCTCTACAAGGGTTGTGCTTGATTTTTTATTTTGACTCTAGTACCATTTCATCATCTTTGGCATTTTCTTTCATAAATAGTTCGGTTGGTTGGGAAATCACTGAGGGTTCCTCAACATTAAGCTCATCATCGACATAGGATTCTTGCTCCTCATCTTCACACTCTTCCATCATGTTAAATGATTTCGTAGATAAGTTATCATCTAAGTATAATGTAGAAGAGTGCTTTGAATGATTGACCTTTATATCCATCTCCTCATGAATGATTGGCCTTATTCCTTGACGCATATCACATACAATACCATATGTTTCTTCTTAGAGATCCAACATTCGTTCAAACATAGCTTCAATGCCACCATTTTTAGTGCTTCATTCTTCCTTTTCTTGATCATAAAGCCTGTCAAACTCAAAAGAAGAACTAGAATTTGGGTAAGAGCAACAGGGGGAGGGGGCATTTGGTCAATCACTCTAATATCCATCTTGACCACCACATAAAGAACAATCATACTCTCGGTAGGATGGAGATGGTGCACACATCTCTCTCCGGGGAGTATATCTACAATTTTGCCAAAAGTGAGGTCAATCACAACATGGACATGGATCATCAAGATAAGATTTCCAACCACCAAGCTCATGTTCATTCCATGATTCCATAGTAATAAGTAAACAAAAATAAAAAAAATACCTAACACAAGAAATAAAAGAAAACTAAAGACAAATATTTACAAGTTTGAATTCAAGCAAGTAGGCTAAACTTCTAAACCAACTCAATACGCCAAATTGTTCCCCGAAAATGGCGCTATTTTTTATAACGCTCAACTTACACATCAATTTAGTGCAAGGCAGTCTTCATTAATATATTTACTCAACTTTAGAGTCCTGGTCGAATCCACAGGGAACAATGTGAGTGGCGATTAAACTAATTTGAAACTAAAGCTAGAAGTTAAATTCAAACAAATAATATGAAAAGATAAAATGGGGGGTTTTGATGATCAGCAAATAATTGTTGGTCACTTTACTTTCGGTGTTTGTAAATCAAGAGTTTATGAAATAACCAGAATTATGTTCACTAGGGCTTCCGGTACATGACAGATGCTAAAAGTGGTTCAACATTCTCACGGTGGGTAGGATAACAAGCTATCTTTATCGATGTTATGCTTAAATGTCTCTCAACCTACTTAAGCGTTTAATTCCCTAATCCTCTCGGACTTAGGGAATTTCTATTTACTGCCCAGTTTTACCTCAGGTTAACCAACCTTGTTACAACACTGATTATTAAACGAAGTATTTCTGAGTCCCTGTTGATAATTCACTTCCTACTATATTTGATTTATTTCTCAAGCAAATCAAAGTAGGTGTGTCTACTGTTTGCAACCAATAGACATTAATTAAAACTTCAGAATTATCAAGAAATCCTTCCACCTTTCAAATTTTGAATACTTAGCACCTCATCAAGACCTAATCCTAGATCCCATAAGTCAGGTTAATGGAGTTTAGCCACTCATGATGTAACGAACGAAACACATAATTGAATTTATGATTTGAAATATAAACTTATAGAGATGAATAATAACTAGTGAATCACAAATTAGATCACAAAGGAAAAATTCCAAAATACTGATAATAATCTCTCAAAAATAGTTGTGTTGTTAAAGTCAAGAAGTAAAGAGAGAAAATATCAAAATATGTCTCTTAAAACTCAAGTGCCAACGACTAGAAAAACCCTAAACAATGTTTTTTATAGTTAATCCTAAATAAGGAAATAAAATCATAATGTTTAGAAAATACTTCAAAATAGGTGACGGTATTTGTGACGGCGTTTCAGGGCCTTGACGACATATCAAAAATGTCGCCAGGCCCTCCAGCATTCTTGGCATCTTCTGCTTTAACTGATGTCAAATCTTGATGACTTATCAGATACGTGATGACATATCAGAAATGTCGTCACTTCTTCATTCAAAATTTGATTATCTGCCTACACTTGACGGCAACTCTGATGCCTTATCACAGTTATGACGACATATCAGAAATGTCATCAAAGTTTTACTTTAATCCTTCTAACACTGTAACACCTAACGTGATTTTTGATAACTTATCATAGGGCTGACGACTTATCAGGAATGTCGTCAGCCACACTTCTAGTTCTTTTGCAGCAGTTTTCAGCTCTTTTGCTTCCATTTCCTTAAATTTCCCTTGCATCATGACTTTTACTGCAATATCAAAGTAAAATAATCAAAAACGACAAAATTTGCTTAAGATTTTGCAATTATTCTTAGTTAAAAGCCTTAAATGTGTTAGCATCTGCTTGCACATCAGACACACACTGTCAGCCAGTAGAGGGTATGATCCTTTATAACAATCCCTGCATTCTAGAACTACGTAGCCAGCATAGGTTGAGATGTACCCCTACGAGTCTAGGGACTATACATCTCATTTGAGTTTTTCCTTATAGGAGGGGTTGACAAAAGAGCTCCCTGTCAGAGAGGGTTTACTCACAGCTTGTCTTTACCCGTGGCATGGTACTGACACCTTTCCAGCTGGGGTTACAGGTTGGACCCCACCAGTTCAGATTCGGGGCATGTCGGTTAGATGATTACCTCCCACAGTCTCAGTTTTAGATTCAGCCTCAGTAATAGAACTTAGATCAGTTCTACAGATATCAGGACTATCAAATCCAGTCACTCAGCTCAGTACAGAACTCACTAGTTCCATCAGAATCAGGACTGTCAGATACAGTCATCCAGCTTTGTATAACACTTAGATCAGTTATTTATAATCAGTACTGTCAGAAACAGTCTTTCAGTTATCAGTTATTAGTAAGCTCAGATATCAGTAAATCTATGTGGTCAGTAGACTCATTAGTCAGAATTCAGTATTCAGTCCTATCACGACCTCTATTACAGTTACGTATTCATGCATGTATTCTCACGTTCATGTATACAGTTAGTTAGTATTGTTCATGCATATTAACCCTTTGTATTCACCCTACCTCACTTGCATACCAGTACATTTAATCGTACTGATGCATTTGCGCTATGGTGTTTTATACCAAAGGTTTAGAAGCATGAGCTCACGAGCATCCTTAGTAGATCAGACATTCAGCAGCCAGACAAGCAGTGAATCTTCATCATTTGAGGATACCATGATTATTTTATTAACTTTATTATTTTAGTAGTTCGGAGTTAGTTGGGGACATATCCCTTCAACTCCACAGATTTCAGATAGTTTAGAGGCTTTCATACTACAACACGTTTCAAACAGTTTATTTCAGTTTTGGGTATTGTTATACCCCATTACAGACATTGTTTTATATTCAGTATTAGTTTAGTTTTGAACTTATAGCCTTACAGCTTCTGTTCTGCATATTTACAGTATATTATTAAGTGCTCAATTACAGATATCAGTCATGGGTTAGCTTGTGGTCCTTCAGGGTCATGATCATCGTGTAGCATTTCGAGTACCAGATTCTGGGCATTACACACTAGCTTATAATGCATATAACTCACTCCATATCCGCTGGAGGGCATAAACTATCCATACATACTCAAAAACTTCCGAAGGTTGAAAACTACACCAGGTGTGGCAAAAGCTCTAGCAACACAAAAATTGCAACTTAAGCCGAAAGATAACCAATCCAATACTCAATCTAGGAAAAGAATAGTTGCAGGTATATGTCACCAAGGAAAAACACTCCACTAAGCCTCATTAGGCCAAACAAACTCTGAAATGGGAATTTCCTAAATTCACCCCACGATCTCATCATCAAAGAAGAAAACTACCAATCTCAAAACAAAGGTCAAATCTAAGACCACTACCAGAAAATTAATAGCTCGAGATAAGGAACTTCAAATTTGCCAACTCAGGAAGTGATCATAAGAAAGGCCACCTGCCTCTAACTCTCTAACTCCACTTAAGGAAAAACCATATTAAAAAAAAAGAGCATCCGTCTCCACATCAATAACAAAGGGAAACCATCACAATGGAATGAACCCAACAAATCTAAGAGATGAATCCATGACATCTCAACATCAATATCAAAATCGCTATTGGTCGAAGGAAGTATCCACATACAAAGAACGTACCTCAAATTGGCCATTCTCACGAAAGGGCTATATAAAAAGGGATAGACAAAATAATAGTCCTCACAACCCAGGAGGCTAGTCTAAGGATCTCAAACTCATTAATAGGCCATATAAATAAATTGTCAACTCTAGGTCATTACAGAGACATAAAATGTCAACCTGTCTTTTGATATTACAATACATCCCTGAATTAATATAATACAGCTAACTAAGAGGGAACACAATCATCCTCACTGCGCTAAAGAAAGAAATCATCAGATTGGTCTATATTTACTCAAGCCACCGAATAATTTCATAAGAAAATGAAAGTTTAACTAGATAACACTAGTCTATTCAGGTACCCAATAAGAATCAAGTATATCAAGTAACAACATCAAGTGATAATATAAAGTAATATCAGTGACCTTAACTAGTGGTAGCAATAGCAACAATAATATCAATATCAATCATACTGAACAGGCAGTACCAAAATGAACATCAACATCATGTACCACTCAAGGTCCACAACAAAGCCAATGTGATAAGTTAAATGGGACTGGAGCCCAAACCACACTCATAGGGGAAACATCAATATAGATCTACTCCATCCACTACTAAAAGTAGTAGCATAATCATTAATTCAACAATAAGGCACATAATGACTGATATAAATTCAGCAAGGCATATAATCATCAATGGGTATGAAAATCTCAATGCACTTAATAAGGGATAAATACAACAAATAAAATCACACCAATCGTGGTAACATCCTTAATTATATGCCTGACGGGCATAGGGAAAATAAATCTAAATGAGTCCAAATCAAAACGACCAATTTAATTATCAACTGAGGTGCTAAGTGTACTATTTCTAACTGAAGATATCACAATATCATGAGCTAATATAAATAAGCTGAATGATTAGAATCTCATGTTAGGGACACTCCATAGACTAGTAGTAGGTCTATATACAATCGAAGCAAACATCTGAGGCACTAGCATGGCTAGAACATAAACTAAGCCCAAATAGTTGGCCAACTGATGCTGAGAGAAGTTCACAAAATTATGTCCAAACTTCTAAAATCACAACCTATCTCATGAACTGTATGCTGGTGGGGGATATATTCTAACTCTAGCTGATCATCTACCCCATACCTAGGACATTCTCAGAACAAGTCTCTCATCAAGACATAACCAACCCAAATCCTAGAACACTTTGAGATACTGCCTCTCATAATCCAGAATAGTCATCATGGATTGAAGAATCATACCATGCCCTGCAAGTCTGATGGGGGATCTACCCACTATGATCATCATAACTAATCTGAGAACTACTCATAGTTTGGAATACTATTTTGTATTGAGTTGATGGGTTGCAGGTGAAGCTAAATTCTATCGGGAGGATCCTCACTCTTAAATAAATTACCAATAACACTACATTAATGGCATGCCTCTTGCCGCCATTTCCATAAGTCTTAATATTTGTGCTCTCTATGGTCCTCTCATAATTAACACCCTAAGGGAGGAAAAATTTGAAAGCTCAAGTGGTCTGATACCAAATAAAGTGAAAATACTAACCCTCTAACACATCCATGCACCAATGTCTAGCTCATAAGGATGTAGCATAGTAAAATGTCTGGACCACACGAGAAATCCAATCTTGTACTCAAAACAAGTAAAGTACCCAAATGAACACCAATAAACCCAACTATGGTCTGAGAAGTGCGCGATGAATCAAATATCATCCATGGCTGAGAGGGATCTACAACATGACTCGAATTTCCAATGTTGAACCTCAATGTCTCAAGTAGTCACAAGCTCAACTAGAGCCTAAGCTATCCAAATCCTTTTCGTCTACCACTAAAAATCTTTGATATCTATCTCTGACTCTCAAATCTAATGTTGCGCTAAAACTTTGGAAATGCATGTTGAAGTCTCATCCATACCTGTTGACAATGTCGCATCATACTTTGGGGATAGAATAGAGTCAAAGAAGGTGTTTGAGGTTCATAGAAAATACGAACGCACGATAAGAAGTCAAGAAGTGAATTTCCTAAAATATTGTTGTAGCCTCTCGAATATAGGTTATTTATGTCTCCGCACCAATCCGCAGGACTCTACTAACACATAGATCTTAGTCTAATACATCGATGAAACCTAGGCTCTAATACCAATTTGTCAGACCCAATTTCTCAAGTCATGATGGCGCCTACCATAATCCACAAATAGTCAAGCCAACCCATAGTTCGAAATGACTATTAACAGACTACTCAATAATATAAGGAAAATAATGTAAAATATATATGAAGTAAAGATCAATTCAAATGAAATCCCAAAACCTGGTGGTATCAGTACAAGAGCTTCTAATATATTTAGAGTACAAACGTGAAATGTCAAGGAGAAATAACCTGATACAACATTTCTCTAAATGCAACATGGAGAGAGGTCTATTACATAAGAGAGAGATAAGTAATACTCCAAACGTAAAGAGCTTACCTAAGTATCTGACCATGACTGCTCTGCACGATGCACACATCAATAGCGATAACTTGTACTATAATCTGCAGGCTGCAGAAGTGTAGTATGAGTACCAAATTAATGGTGCTCAGTAGGCAACTGCCAACTGAGCTCCAAATATAAAGCAGATATATACAACATATAAACAGAATGGAAACTACACCCCAGAGTCTAAAGCTTATATAATAAGTCAATGAGATAATAGGGAACCACTATCCTATTCATGTCCAAGAATTTAACATAATAAGACTAAGGAAGTATTAGGAAGAACTATCCTATTCCATCCACAATCAAGAGATGTCATAACACACCCTATATCCCAGGACAATATATGAATAAAGAGCGAAAAAAAGATATATAGCAATATACAAGGTCAAGAAATGAATATACAATATGAACAAGCAAAGGAAGGGACATACGGTAGTGCCATAGATTTATGTAGCTATATATATATACATACATACATATATACACACACTTAGACATGATGTCATCTAAAAGAGTAATCTAGATTATCATAACCTCATTCTAAGACCTCATCAAGACACTATCAGGATCTAATACTATTATACTCAAGGTTGCTAATCCATATGGCTAGACATGATATAACAGTGCATAACAATGCAATCATAAGATAAATGAGGCCAAAAAAAGATCTCAAATCTCGATATCAAATCAATGGCTAACCTTTTTTAAGCTAGCCATAATAATGACCATAACAATGATAATAACAATATCAATAACATCGTGAATAACCAGCTAATCTGGACAACCAAATAGCTAGCCAAGCCAATGCATACACCCACAATCCTAAGTTTGGAAGGCTCAATCAACACACAACAACACAAGTCATATTCACCACCCATATCTATGCAACCGTCCTATATTGGCTGATAGATATTGGTGCATACTGGTGAAAGGTGATGTGCATGCAGGAATGAATGCAAAGTACACAATCAATATCACAACTCATCATAATTTTCCTCATCAGAACCATCATCATCATAATTAACCTCCAACCTTGTTAGGTATCAACATATCAATAATATATCCTTTGGCCTTGCCGGGTATCAATATCATCACAATAGTACCCTCTGGCCTTGTCGGATATAAACATCATCACAATAGTATCCTCCAACCTTGTTGGGTTTCAGTATCATAACAATAATATCCTCTATTTATACTGCTTATCAATATCATTAAAATAGTATCCATCGGCCTTGTTAGGTATCAATATCATCATAATATTATCCTCTAAACTTATCGGGGATCAACATCATTACAATAGTATCCTTCGGCCTTGCCGAGTATCAGTATCATAACAATAATATCCTCTGGCCTTGTTGGGTATTAATTTAATCACAACAGTCATTACCAAATAACATATACAAAAGTATTCATAAACATAGTTATATCACCATAGAATATCTATCTAGTTAATACTTTCCTAACTACTACACTAATTATAATAGAACCGCTAGTTCTCTGGTCATCACATAACCTTTAATTATTAGCCTTAACATTGTCCATCACATAATCCTTATTCATGGGAGAGAAAGTAACCACCAATTATAAAATGGTCAATACCTACCATCTAGTTAAGGTTCATCACTGGTCCATAATCACCATTTACCCATCATTCATCATTGTCAACTAATATTCCTATATCCAATGTTATCAGACAACACATTACTACTTATCATCTAACCATCTTTTATTAACTGATACCATTTATTAACTAATCATCATTTACCAACTAATACTCGCTTAACTATTCATTAGTCAACCATTTAGAAATTATTATCGTTATTAACCAGCCATCTCTTATTACCAACATCACTTATTATCTAGCCTCATTAATACATAACTCCTTCTTTAACGGCTAATTGGCATTATAAACTTAGGCATCAATATCACTAATCTTCGCCTATGCTAAACCCGACATCATCATTAGCCACATATCAACAATCTCTAACTACCATATTTCAACTACGCAAGATTCATCAACTAAAACATTAGGTTCCTAGTCATCAAGTTCAATAGCCACCTAATAGACAACTAGCTACCACATAGCTTAACTGTTAATTAGGCAGAACAGTCATAAAATCATATTTAATCTACAATCACATCAATTACCAATATAATAATCATGAATGTACTAAATCAATGCATGCCATCACCAGTATCTAATAAAATAGGTCGTAATCAACATACCGCATCTTTCACCATCCCATACTAGAGAAATGTGTACTTAAAACATGTATATGAATCCATAAACTATAATTATATCCTTTACAATGATAAACACTTCTCGGATATCCAATCATTATCATAATATGACCCTTGGCCTAATAATATATCAGAATAATAACAACATCATAATAACGGCCTTACGCCCATATACATATACGAAACTCATATAAATAATTTTATTTATAAGACGTAGCATATCTCGAGTTATCTCACACATAGGAGGCATCTCACATATAGGAGGCATAATATCAATAAGCACGTAATCATCTCTCATTCTGGAGGAATCTTACATCTTGAAGGCATAATATCAATAAGAATGTATATAAGTATGTAATTATCTCTCATATAGGATATCTCATATCAATAGGTCATACATCATGACTATGAGGAATATCACCTCTCTAGGGTAATTATCATATCTAAGAGGAATTATATCTATAGGCTCAACAGTCATAACCAAAAAGGAGATAGCATCCCTATAGGAACAACAATCATATCTAAAAGAAAATAACATCTCTATAGGCCAATCATCAAGTCTAAAAGAAAATAGCATCTCTATAGGCCAATCATCAAGTCTAAAGAAGAAATAATATCTCTAAAGGCCACATAACGTGTCTAAGGGGAATATCATCTCTAAATGCCAAATATTACTTCCACAGCAAGTTTCATAGACATAGCTCAAAACCTATATTCCAGGGGATGTAAAGACAAGATACCAAGTCATGAAATAACCTTACACTAAGGTTACTAGCCTCATCTACATCTAACATCCATAACTGATCCCATAAGGTTACACATGTCAAGGCCAAAGTGGGCTGGACGATCCCATGTCTAAACCTCAATTTCCATAATTAGGCAAACCATGCCCCAACTAGGCTAAGGTATCTAGTTTAACTTCTAGATATCAAATAAGCCACATTCAAGCTTAAGATTGTAGCTTTACTAGAAACAATGGTACTCAAGTCTACTATACCCAAGATACACTTTCAAGATTTCCACACTAGTCCAATAAGGTTAAATCCACAATTCGTGCTTTCAAATGTTAAAACCATAATCCAAGCATAGCATTACATCATAACCATGCTACAACTAATCTAAACTAGAGAGGGAAAGCACTAGGATTTAAAAGGCTTATTAACATATCATCTTACGGGTCCAAAACCCTTATCTAATCCTCAAAGCATCAATAATCAAGCCTAAGTTACTCTACGTATAATCAAACCTAACATCTAAATTCACATGATATACATATCACACGCCATCTATGAAGAGGAGTAGACAGACGCCTACTGCAAAGTCGAATCAAAATATATCACATCACGCACCAATGCTCGTCTTCAGTTCACAATTCCCAAAATACCATCACACTAAAAAATCATAACCTACTTATCAATACGAGTCTAACAATACCCATATTGTACTATAGTGCGTCATGTCCAAAAATGAAAACAAAACCCTAAGTGGGTCCCACATACGGAATACGAGTTTTTGAGACCAACCCAATGCTCACACATGAACAAAGAGTCATAACCCTCAAGAATAGAGTAAAATTTAAGCATACTATTGGCTAAAATCAAGCCTTAAGCTAAATTTTGTTTTTGGGTCCAAACTAGGAAATTCTAGGATGAATTCAAGGGATTCTGACATTAAATTTGAAGATAATCGTGATACAAGATGATAATTAAGCTCTCAAGTTACCCACCATGACCAATTTATGATTAGAACAACATATTAGGGTTTTAAACTCTCAATAGAGGAAGAAAATGACCAATTCTCAACCAAAATGGCTATTTGAAGAACCAACCCAGGCCTCAGTCCTTTTGATCGCACACCCACGCTTAGTTGTGATCATGGTATCATGATCGCGAGTATCCATACATGATCTCAATCTTGGTTGCACCATATGATACTTGAGATTTGGAATTTGATTCCAAGTTTTTGCCAATACCTCAGGATGCATTCGGAATCAAATTTTTGCAAAAAAAAAATATGTAACCATACTAAATTTGATATTTTGATTGCGTTTGAGAACTCAAATTTTCAATCCAAGGTTGTTTCAACAAAATATGGGTCCCACACCTAAACTTTAAAATTTTCAACTTTTCAATCGATAGGTCGAAATGAGCTCGGGTGCATTAGGAACTGAACCAAAGGTCTACCTAACCTAAAATTAATATTTCGGATCTATTTGCGCAGTCAGAATTTTCATCCAAGATTGTTTCACTAAAGTTTTTTCTCGGTGGCTATTTGGAACCAGCGAAGACTTCTAAATAGGGAATTGGCTCTAAAAAACAAACGAACTGCCCGGTAACCGAACCGTTAGTCCTAGCAAGTCATAGATGACTTGGGAAAACAATGGAGAAGCTCAAACAGTAAGGATAATCATAAATATGGAAAATGATCGAAGGGTCATTACATAACCAAACCAAATGCACCACACCCAAAGTAGATTGAATTTTGAACATATAACAAGATAAGAGAATATCAATTTAAAGACATTAAATTAAGTCTATAACTAAAACCAACCGATATCGGAATCAATGAAAATATCAATGCCAATAGTGATTCCAATACTGACACCGCCCATGCCAACTGTAGTCTGACAAAGACTCTAATCAAAATCAAAGAGTATCCAATCGCGACATGCCCCCAACCATAGCCAAAAACCAAATCTAAAGGAATAGTCAAAATGTAAAGAAAACCATAAGTATGAAATGGGGTCTTCCATGTATGGAAGCTCACCACTTCAATCTAACTCGCTAGCTGATCTCGAATCAAATTCACTAGGCAGGTAGATTAGAAGTATGACCAGTTCCTGCATCGCATTGGGAAATAGTGTCCAAAGATGGTTAGCAGGGTAACCACTAGCAAGAAACTCGATGATAAGGATAACATAATGATATGATCAAAAATTTAAAATCATTCAAAGTGAATGCACATAATCAAATGCATAAACAAATATATACATAAATCACATGTTGAGATAAGAGATAAGTCTTAACATGCATTTCAAAACTTTAGCCTAGATTGTGTAGCTAAACAATCATATAATAGTACCCATGGGCTATATATATCCTATCTATCACCCCCTAGTCGAGCCCAATGCGTGTAGCCACACAAATCGTAGAATAATCTCATATATATGCACGGGGGACTCGATCGCCCTAATCATATACTAAGGTGGCTTAAGCACCCAATCATACGATGATTTACGGGGGACTCGAACCTCCCTAGTAACTTTGACCCCCGTGTCAGCAAACTCAGTCTCTAATATCGATCACTTGGACCTCCACTTTCACGACTCAGCCACACAACCCCCATTAAAGCCCGATTAAAACATTTACCACACAATTTTATTTATTGAACCACAATACTCACTGAGGAATATATTATTTGTATCATTATATCTACTATACTTAAAAGGTAAAAACAACATGCCAAAATAATTACATCACTTGGGGAAATTCAGAACCCCCTTGGTTTAGTTTTACAAATTCCTACATTTCTCATTATTAAAAACCAATTTTACAATATGGGGTTAGGGTTATAACAACTTCAGAAGTCGCAAGTTTGGAAAAATCACAATTTCCTTGTTCATTCACCATACCTAAGCACCTATGTTGCAGTTGAAACACCCGAGAATGTGACCTTACAAAATATTTAGTCGGATGGCAATGATCATGATATGTGTGTTGTATTATTTCCTTGGTTTTTGTTGTTTCCAACTTGTGTACGAACTTATTAGGTGCATATTTGGGTGTTCACTTGTATATATACTTACCTATCCATGTGCGAAAGAATTAGAACACTTACACTTGAACCCTTGAAGAAGACAACAATCTCTTTGATGACGCCACGCAATGTAGGCACCAGAGCATCTTCTTTTTTTCTCGTGCAGTGACTTGTAGATCGAAGCGCTTCATGCATTGACTTGAAGGGGTGAGATTCCTTACATCCGGAAGACATTCATCTCTTATTTCTTATCTTTAGACTTAGTCTCTTTAAAACTTAGTTTGGCTATAGTCGAGGGCTTATCCCGACATACACTTTTATTGACATTTGTCTTGTATAGAGGTGTTGTGAACAACTATGAACTTGGTCATAGCCATTATAATAAATCTAATGTTGACTTATGTATTATTTCTACTATTCTAATTTGTGATTTGGATCTCCTCCAACTCTTATGGTATGTCAAGATGATTAGATTGGGTTATCAGGGCAACCTCTGATTCATGTGAACTTTATGTGCCCATACGACATGATTTGAAGTTCTGGTCATGTTAGTGGTCTATCGCACACATAATTGTATGCAATCATAAATGTAATATAGTGACTTAAGATAGTCGGATATCGTACCCATGAGGACTATGCAACTGGAAATTCAACCAACTTTAGTTTTAGACAAGGAGGTATTAAGTGTGTAAAGTATCAAGATGATTTTTGAAGTTTTGAGTAAAAATGTAAATAAATAATAAATAAAAATTTGTGACAATAGGAAAGCAAGCAAAGGTTGTAAACAGTAATGATGAGAATTCCACAATTGAGGCATATCCAACAATCTTATAAATCTTTATTCTTATCGTCGTCTAGTTGGTTATCAGGTTATTGATTTGCATAGTTTATAACACGATCATGGTCTCCCAACCTCTAATATTCTACCTATACAAACTTTGCAACACATCATTGATTGGGGAAACAATAATCCATTTAGATGTATATGGCTATCTTCCTGCCATTGAACCAAACAAGGCTCCTAGGTATATCCCTCTCCTAGATGCTAATTCAAATCCTCTATTTTATAAAAGGATGACAACCTTGCTCCTTAATCTCTCTGTTTTATCCTATGAATCTCCTCCCGAATTCACATAGAAATACAGATTTATTCTTATGGTGGCCACTCATCAAAATAGTAAGCACAAGAAATTAAGAACAACCCAGATGATAATCCAACAATAACTATGATAAAGAATATAAAAGAGTAATCATGCTCTTAGACTCAACCCCAGAACAAGGGTGTTTAGGCACTCATGTTTGAATTCAACATCAAAAACAAATAATTAAACATACAAAATTAATCTTTAAAGAAAGAAGTTCAAAGAAATTCTAAGAACCCTAAAAGAGAGGTTTTGCTATTTTTCAACTGCTACTATGCTTTCAAAAGTATCCCAATTGTGTTTCTCGTGTTGGCTTTTATACTAGGACAATTTAAGCTTAGGGTGGATTCAACCATGCGTCGTGTGCATCACTGCTAACAAATAAAGCAAGTGTCGCGTGCTATACCGCACCGTAATAGAGCCCTTGTCACGGGATAATCACATGCACTCACTGGAATTACCCTTTAAATATTTCTCTAAGGCAAAAGAGCACCATTTTGGAGCATGAGTCATGGGCGAATCACATGTAGCCACTGCAATTCGTCTCCACAATTCTCACTAAGGTATGGAACCCCAGAAATGGATCCCGTGTCGCGGGCTTATCGCACGCCTCCATTGGAAATTGTCTCCAATTATTTTTCTAAGGCACAAAACTTTTTACTTTCAGCTCATTGCTCAGCTACCTAATCCAACCTTCCAAGGTTTATTTCCAACTCCTTCCAGTATCTGAGATACTCAATCTACCATTATTGATCATCACTTTCTCTTCGTCATGCATCCACTTGAGCCAAACTTTATCCATAAATCTATCTTGTATAACTAATTATGTCCATTAGCTCAAATCATGAAATTACACACCACACACAATAAAAATACACATTTTAGCTCATAGAACTATGCCTATCATAGGTGAATATTGGTACTTCGACATATAAATACACCCAAGATCACCACCCCACTCTTAAAACCCTATTCTTTATCAAACAATCAAAATCAAAACTAGAATCAAATAAACTTCTCATCAAAGCCTAGGTGATATGTTTGTGCTGGGCACACACAATTCTAACAATGACTTTTCAGCTCAAAACAAGTCAAAATACTTTTAGGCATATGGGATAATTCTTTTCAAACCTCTTTATCTCAATCGTGAACTTCCAATTTGTTGGCAAACTTAATCAAATCACTTAATCTGTACCCAGAATTTATCCACATGCACCATCACAACAAGAAAGTTTTCCCATATCTACTCATAATTTGTCAATGTATAACTCATATCTACTCATAAATTGTCCTAGTATAACTAATAAATTCACACATGATAGATAAATTTGTCAATTCATGAGTATATATCTAATCATATCTACTCATAATTTCTCAACTACCAACAACCACAACTGTACACACCAATAACTATTACTTTGGGTCTTCACTTTCACACTTCTCTTACTTCAACATTTTATTTTATTTTTCTTTACACTCCTGACTCTATTAGTTTTACATCAAAGAACTTAGGAGATTTGGATCAAATTAAGGTCTATCAAAGAAGGGATTAGGCTACATATGAGGCTACCAAAAAAAAATCAAGCTATAGGCTCAATGGGCTAACTGGGGATATGCACAAGGGTAGGTAAATAATGTCTAAAAATTTAGCTATCAGCAAAATGCGTACATCATTTCCTACACCCAACATCCTTTATTTTTCTTTGTAAACACACCTGGTAGGTTCTAGACATTCATATAGATGTAGAATAAAAATAAAAACTCTCACTCTTGGTGCATGCTAGGAATCAAGTCGGATCCTTACAGTTCCCGATCTTGTTCTTTGTCAAATTCAACTTTAAGCTAACAAACTAAATTACACCTATAGAGATTAAGCATCTAAAATTAAATCTTTTTTAGTTTAAGACATTCTTTTGTTTTAAAATCAATATGTTTCAAGTCACCGTGCAAATGGCCCAACACAAAGCACTTCTCCAAAAGTCATGATTGGGTTCTCATCACTCCTCAGCTTCTTAAGACTAACTTCTCTTAAGACGGTTGTCATCCATCAATCATAGGGGAGGGAAACTAACTACGATGATTTATTTTGCATTACCTTGAGGGCAAAAACACATATTTCCTTGAGGGCAACAACAATAAACACTTTAAACTAATAACAAATAGACATTTCTAAATATACTAACTATTACAGACCATAATGTTTTGAATAGTTAGAAATGTCTAAGTTTAACATACAAATAGAAAAATAAAAACCTAAAACATCCAACACAAATAAACACAGAAAAGAGTAGAAGAAATAAAAATTCCACCAGCCACCACATACTTAAAATGAAGCATTATCCCAGTACTTGCTAAGTAAGTGGAGTATGATGTGGGAAAGTACTACCTGGTCATATATCATCCATGTCATTATTAGAATATTCATCTCTAGAGTCTAGATCATTAGCACCATTATCCTCCTCCTCCTCTGACTCGTCATTTGAATAATATAGCCGCTACTTCTCATTTGTGGGCACATCATCATCTACCAGCTCTACAAAGTTGGGGCCTATCTGTAGCAAGGTCTTGGAATAAAACCCGAGTGGATAGTCCAAATCTACATCTCTAATCTCCTACTGGGTAGCTAGATGCCCACCAGTCTGTAATTGAAGCATCTGAAGCCCATACATTTATGCAGTGATCTCATCGTTCTGAGCCCAACGCTAGGTCATAGTCAATGCAGAACCATGAGATGCACACCTCTTAGTACAGGATTCATCAATAGGCTTAGTGATTATTGGTGGACTATAGTCCTGTGTATTTTCCTCAACATCCTGATCTCGCAAAAATCTAGTTAATAAGCCCCAAAATCCATACCTTTGGTCCGGGCTAAGCCATTCTTTCTTTATACTCGAGAATATTATAGCACCTATATTCAAGTCGACATCATCATGCATTAAAGTATAAATTTGACACACCCTATCGTGTGTCACTTCCATCATGTGAGTATCCTGTATTAGACATGAGTAGACAATCTTTGTCCATATTCGAACCTCCTTATTCATCTGACTAAATGGTAGTTTGAGGTGAATTCCACTTTCTTTCTTGATTGTCCATCTTGATTTTGAGTGATTTCCACATAACAAATGGCGGACATTAGAGTATGGTGGTTCAATATAAATCAGCTTAAGGGGCTCCACATTAATTTCTATTGTACCGAGGAGTGCCTTCAATGAATGATCATTTAAAGTGATGACCTATCCTCATATATTTACTTTGGAATCCATATTACATGGGTCCCAAATAGCATAGCATTCCCTAACAAAGCTCATATTGCACTCATGAGGCTGTTCAAATAACAACTGCATCTGTAACTCCTTTATTCGGTAAACCATTCTGGGAAATTCATTCAATAAGTTCTCTCTATGGATGAATCAGTCTTCAATATACTTAGTCTCATCATGCATTGCATACCATTTTTGTCCAGACTCCATGACCCTTACATTACCATACCTCCACGCTTGCTCATGAGGAATGTGAACCGGAGGATTAGAGGAACTACCATTTTGTCTATTTATTTTTCTAGCTGATTCAGATGTTCCCGCCATGGCCTTGCCCTTTTATTATTGACCAGACATATCCCTTGTTAAAGAAAAACATGTAGCAACCACGTCAAATAGAGTGAGTATGTTAAACTAGCAAACACTAAGTGTGTGGTAGTGATTAGGAAACCCCACACTTAGTTGCTAATACAAATGCGTAGGTAGAAAAATTGGGGTACTCAAACTTCCCATCAATTATCAATCTGCATAGAACACTATCCCACATATCACAACATAATAACTCATCTTTCTTTCAATAGACAATGCATACAGTAACCCTCACTTTATCAAAAACAACTTGAAATGTATATAATTTGATATTGCCAGAGGATTTCTCCAACATGTACTCACATATTTCCTTACAAAAACATATTTACACAAGGACATGTATGATTTCACATAACACATCTCACAAACTAATCAAGGTACAACTACTCTATCCATCTGTTACTGAATAATTTACCTTCATACAACTAGCCTATACATGTAATATGCCACAAAATTCATGAACTAGCAGATTCTTACATAAATGAATACGCATAAACTAAAATTATTCTCATAATTCATGTAGTACAACACCATATGACCATTGGACAAATCAACTATAAGATCCAAGTATGGCTAACATTTGGTCATTTCTTGCACCTTAACAAGTGAAAGAATTAAGAGTGGAGTACTTACCTTTGGTATTCTTGAAGAAGATGAGAGATAAGCACCTTTTTTGCTTGAGAACAAAACACATTTTAGAAAAGAGAATTTTACTAAGAGAATAAAGGGGCGGCATAGGTTAGGGTTGATGAATGAATATGAATTGAAAAATATGGGAGTATTTAAAGGCATTAAGGAGTTAGAGTACCAAAATTTTGGTAAATTTAAATGGGTCGGGTATGCCCACGCGTCGCAGGCTCCACAATGCCACTCTAAGCAAGTGCCACGGGCTTCATCCCCACACTTTTGGCTAGGCACCACGGGCTAATCGCCCGCTCTTACTAGAAATCTAATTTTTGGCATGATTTAAGTCTTTTGGGGAAATTATTTCACACCCCCTTTTCTTTTTCACTCTTGAACCTCTCTGTAGTGAGTATTTTACTTACCTGAATGCTTCCTCTAAGATTTTTTAACTCACTTCTTATTTTCCCTTGTGTTGCCGAGTTTCTTATTCATGCATGCCAAACAAAAACAACATTAACGTAAGAAAAAATGGGTTTCCTCCCACTCAGAACCTTAGTATTGGTTGTGGCATGACACTTCTTTTTGTATTTTTCATTTCTTTTTTTTAACAACTAAGAAACAAAATACACTACTACATTAAATTCATGGGTTGCCTCCCATGCAGTTCCTTAGTTTACATCGTGGCACGATTCAGCTCGAGTTCACTCATCCGCAAAAGTGATGGAAACATTATGTTGATCTCCATGATCCGCCAAATAATATAGCACCCATTGTCCATTCAGTAAGAATTTCTCAGTCTTTTCTTTTTTTCCATAGCTCCACAACTCCATGAGGAGTCATTCTCACTTCTTCGAATGGGACAGACCACTTAGAACGCAACTTACCCAGAAATAATTTCAACCCTAAATTGATCAGCAAAATAAGTTATCAAGGTAAATAAAATTTGTCCAGAATATGCTTTTCTTGCTATTTTTTGGTCTTCTCTTTGTACAATTTAGCATTCTCATAAGCATGGAGACGAAACTAATAAAGTTCAACCAGCTTGAACAATATCTTCTCACCCACGACCTTTATATTAAGATTCAACTTTTTTACTGCCTAATAAGCTTGATGCTCAAGCTCTACAGGCAAATGGCAGGCTTTTCCATAAACCAAGCGATATGGAGAGATACCTATGGGAATTTTATAGGCCATCCTATACGCCCATAGTGCATCATTTAGCTGTTCAGCCTAATCCTTTTGCTGACCATTTATTATTTTTCTAATATCGGCTTGATCTCTCGGTTGGAGACTTCTTTTTGGCTATTTTTTTGGGGGTGATACGCAGTGGACACCTTGTTCCTTACACCATATTTAGCCAGAAGTTTTTTAAACCAAGTTTCAATAAAATGCATACCTTCATCACTAATGATTGCTCTGGGTGTTCCAAACTGGGGAAAGATATGCTTCTTCACAAACATCAACACCACTCTTGCTTTATTTGTGGGGAAGGCAGCAACTTAAACACACTTAGATACATAATCGACTTCCACAAGGATATACAAGTTCTTATTAGATGGTGTGAATATCCCCATAAAATCTATTTCCCAAACATCGAATACCTCAACCTCAAGAATATTTTTTAGAGGCATCTTATGACACCTTGAAATTGTACCTTATCGCTGGCATTGATGATGTCTCTTCACAAAAGCAACGGCATCTTTGAATAATGTTGTCCAAAATAAACCTGATGGTAGCACTTTTCTAGCTTTTTATTCGCCCCCATGATGGCCACCGTAAGGATATGAATGGCACTTCAGCAACACTTCTTTAGATTCAGTTTTAGACACATACCTAAGCATAATCCCATTAGGACCCTATTTAAAGAGGTAAGGCTCATCCCATATGTATGCACGAGAATTATGTAGCATATTTTTTTCTGTTGAATGGTAGCTTCGGGAGGGTAAACCTCACACACTAATAAATTCACAATATCTGCATAGCAAGAAAACTCACACACATCAAGTGCTAACAATTTATCATCTAGAAACTCTTCTCAAATGTAAAGTGTATCATTAGCAATATGGTCATGATTCTCTAGCCTTGATAGATGATTCACAACTTGATTCTCCGCTCTTTTTTCATCACATACTTCTAGATAAAATTGTTGAAGCAATAGAATCCACCTGATCAACCATGGCTTGGAATTTTTTTGTTGAACAAATACTTAATGGTAATATGGTCTGTAGGTACAATCACCTTGGTGCCCACAAAATATGATCTAAATTTGTTGAATGCATAGACAAATGCTAACATCTCCTTTTTTGTGACTATGTAATTAATCTGGGCATTATTTAAGACTTTACTTGCATAATAAATAGAATGAAATACCTTGTCTTTTTACTGCCCCAATACTACTCCCACAGCCACATCACTGGCATCACACATCAATTCGAATGGTAACGCCCAATCTGGAGAAATTAAAATGGGTGTTTTTGTCAGTTTCTTCTTCATCATCTCAAAAGCTTCTTGACAATCCATCCTAAAATTAAACTTAGCTTGTTTTTCCAAGAGCTTACACATAGGACTTGCAATCTTTCAAAAATCTTAGATAAACCGCCTGTAAAACCCTGCATGCCCTAGAAAACTTCTCACTTCCTTCACTGTTACCGAATATGGAATCTTTTCAATTATATCAACCAAGGATATATCCACTTCAATTACTATTCATGACACCTTATGACCAAGAACTATTCCTTCTTTGAATAGAAAGTGACATTTTTCCTAGTTCAATATAAGGTTCATTTCCTCACAATCTAGGACTCGATCTAGATTTTGCAAGCAAACATCAAAAGAGCTACCATAAACAGAGAAATCATCCATAAATACCTCAACAAATTCTTCCACCATGTCATAGAAAATTTCCATCATTCATCTCTGAAATACTGCGGGTGCATTACAGAGGACAAAAGACATGCGTCTGGATGCATATGTGCCATATGGGCAAGTAAAGGTGGTGTTTTCCTAATCTCTTGGTGCTATTGTGATCTGATTATACCCTAAGTATCCAAATAGAAAGAAATAGTATTCCTTCCTTGTCAACCTATCCAATATTTGATCAATGAATGGGATAGGACAATGGTCTTTCCTAGTGGCTTCATTCAGCTTCCAGTAGTTGATACATAACCTTCAACCAGTTACCATATAAGTGGGAATCAACTCATTTTCTTTGTTGGTGACCATAGTCATACCACTTTCTTTGGGATATAGTGCACGGGGCTGACCCACTTGCAGTAGGAAATGGGATAGATAATCCCAGCATCAAGCCACTTGATGACTTCTTTTTGTACCACTTCCTACATCACTAGATTCAATCTCCATTGTTGCTGCACACTTGTGTTGTAACCTTCTTCCATGTATATATTGTGCATACAAAAATCTTGATTGATTCCTATGATGTCTGATATCTGCCAGCCAATTGCCTTCTTCCTTCTCGTCAAAACTACCATTACTTTCCTTACCTGTACATCAGATAAACTTGCAGACATAATAACAAGAAAAGTATTATTATCACTAAGGAATACATATTTTAAGTGTAGAGGAAGATCCTTAAGCTTTAATTTTGGAGCTTCATTAACTGAAGCTTTGGGAGATGGGCTAATTGGCCTGTTCAATGGCTTAAAAAGAAGATTTCTCATGTCAATAACCACCAAATTCATAACTTGAATTAATTCAAGTGCCTCTATATCACCATAAATATCATGACCCATCAAAGCTCGCTTGAGTGGATCATCAGACAATAATAAATAGAGCTCGAAAGAAAGGTCTATAACTGATATAGAAGAGAATTCTTCATATATAGCAGAAAACTTCAATTCCTTATATACATAAAAAATGTTCACCTTATCATGCGCTTTTATAATCATTTTCCCTATAGCTACATCAATAAGTGACTATCCTATTACTAGGAATAGGCATCCCAAAACCAATGGAACAGCTGGATCAGCTTCAAAATCAAAAATAACAAAGTCAACTGGAAAAATGAGTGATCCCACTTACACAAAGACATCTTCAATAATTCCATCAGGCCTAGCAAGGGACCTATCATCCAACTACAAAAAAATGGTCGTGGGTTTGGGACTCCCAAGTTCTATCTTGTAGAACCAAGATGTGGGCATAAGATTGATGCTCACCCCCAATTCACACCATCTACGAGCACTGATGGCCTTCCCAATAATGATCTGTAAAGTAAAACTACTTAGATCCTTCAGCTTCATGGGAAATTTGTTCTGTATCTTAGATATGCACTCCTCAGTAAGTGCAACTGTAGCATACTCTGTCAACCAATTCTTGTTTGTCACTATGTGTTTCAGATACTTTACATATTTTGGAATATTCTGTAGAATATCAACAAGAGGATAATTTATATGAACCTGTTTTATAAGATCCAAAATCTTTATGTAACTTGTCTCTTCTTGTTGCTTTCACTGCCTTTGAGGAAAGGGTAAAGGTATAGTCTTCTTCTCCACTTGATTTTCATCACTTGCAGCTTTTCCTTTCACCCCTTTCTCCTCGTTCCTTTTAGGATCATCATCAGTAGATGTAGGACTAACCTGTTCTAACTTCGCCTCTTTTAACTACAAACCACTCTTTGTTGTGACTGTATTTACCTACTTTGGAATTGACTCTGTATCACTTGGTAGACCTCTCTGAGGTCTAGTCTTTTGCACACATTCAATTTGACCAAGTTGCAACTCTAAATTCCTCGTAATCAACTATTAAGTCTTTATATCCGCCTATTGACTCTTTAAATTTTCTTTTATCTATGCTTGATTAGCAAAAATCTACCTCAATATCTCTTCTATATTGCTCGTTTGAGTAGTGCCTTGATTTCTCTGAACCTGCTGTTGTTGATTCTATTGCACTGGCCCCTTATACCCATTATTGTTCTGTGCCTGATTTCCACCCCATGAGAAATTGAGATGATTCCTCTAGTTGGGATTATAGGTATTACGAATGTTCTGTCATCCCTGACGATTTGCATTCCCTATATAATTAATAGAATCTAGATTAACCGCAAAAGCATCTGCTGCGTACTCACTACTTCCACAAACCTCACACTAAGAATTTACTTGTTGGACTACATTAGCTATAGTTGCTGCTTGTGGAACCCCCAACTTTATGTTGTTAAACTGAGTAAGCATCTGATTTTGCATTGCTGCAAGCTTAGCTGATAAAGCAGTGAACTGATCTACCTCTAACACACCTTCAACCTTCTTAAGAGCATTCCTCAAGTCAGTATCCCATTCAGGATTACCTTGTGAAATCTGATTCAGCAATGTGTATAATTCATCATAAGTCTTCTCAAGAGAATACCCACCTCCTACTAAATCTAAGAGAATCTTGGTATTTGGATCTAAACCCTCAATGAAAGTATGAACAAGAACATCATTAGACTGATGATGGTAAGGGAAATTTCTAAGCATACTCTTAAATATCTCCTAAGCTTGGTAGAGGTTTTTTCCTTCTTTCTACCGAAAACTCAGAATATTGCTTCTCAAACATGTTGTCTTCCCTGAAGGAGAGAATCGAATAAGAAACATCTAAGTTAGATCTTCCCAAGAATTTATGGAGAGTGGTGTTCATCATGTAGCCATCTCTTCGCTTCCCCAATTAAAGAAAAAGGAAAGAGAGTCAATCTAACATAATCAATATTCAGCCCTCAGTAATGTAGGTATCGCTTATTTCTAAGAAGGTCTGTATGTGTTGCTGTGGGTCTTCATGTGAAAATCTGGCAAATTACCCAACTAAATTTAGCAACAGCACCATATTTTGCTTCAACTCAAATTGACTACTTGGCTCAGGCTTGTGAATAATATTAGTAGCATGGTTTGTGAGTGAGATTGCCACCTAACAAATAGGTCTATCAACTATTTGAGTAGGAGCATCTGGAACAACCATAGCTGGAACACGTCCAGTATTTGGAACAACTGAATAATTTGGATTAACAAGATTAGGATCTCTATGTTCAGCCATTTAAACCTGTTGGATTGGATATTAAGCTTTTTTCCTTTGTTGAAAAACCAGTTATGGTTCTGAATAAAGATCTACCAACTCTCTATCTCTCACCAGTCCTATATTCATCTAGTCCTGCAAAATGTCAGCCTCTAAGATCAAGTCGTTAACACTTAAACATACTATCAATAACCAAAAATTTAGCAAATTACTAATTATACTAGGCCCCGCTAATGGCACCAAAAACTTATTGCGGTCTATCACACGTGCAAGTGTATACTATCGTAAAAGTAATATAGATACTTAAATAGTCGGATATCATACCCATGAGGACTATGCAACTAGCATTTCAACCAACTTTAGTTTTAGACAAAGAGGTATTAAGTGTATAAAGTATCAAGACGATTTTTGAAGTTTTGAGTAAAAATGTAAATAAATAAGAAATAAAAATTTATGACAATAGAAAAGCAAGAAAAGGTTGTAAACAGTAATGATGAGAATTCCAGGATTAAGGCACATCTAACAATCTTACAAATCTATTCTTATCGTTGTCTAGTTGGTTATCGGATTGATTCGCAGGTTTTATAACATAATCATGGTCTCCCGACCTCTAATCTTCTACCTATATGAACTTTGCAACTACATCATTGAGTGGGGATGAAATAATCCATTTAGATGCATATGTCTATCTTCCTGCCATTGAACCAAACAAGGGTTTTAGGTATATCCTTATCCTAGATGTTAATTCAAATTCTCTATTTCATAAAAGGATGAGAACCTTGCTCCTTAATCTCTTTGTTCTATTCTACAATTCTCCTCCTAGATTCACATAGAAATATAGATTTATTCTAAGGTGGCCACTCATCAAAATAGTAAGCACAAGAAATTAAGAACAATGCAGATGATAATCCAACAATAACTACGATAAAGAATATCAAAGAGTAATTATATTCTTTGCCTCAACCCCATAAAAAGGGTGTTTAGCCACTCATATTTGAATTCAACATCATAAACAAATAATTAAACATACCAAAAATTAATATTGAAAGAAAAAAGTTCAAAGAAATTCTATGAACCCAAAAAGAGAGATTTTGTTGTTTTCCCACCGCTGCTATGCTTTCAAAAGTATCCTAATTTTGTTTCCTATTTTGGCTTTAATACTCGGACAATTTAATCTTGGGTTGGAAACCAACATGAATCGCGTGCATCACTTCTATGAGATTGAGCGCGCGTCACACGCTATACCGCATCGTAATAGAGCCCGTATCGTGGGCTAATTGCACACACTCATTGGAATTACCCTTCAAATATTTCTCTAAGGAAAAAAAGCACTATTTTAGAGCATGCATCTTGGGCTAATTTCATACAGCGTCTACAATTCATCTTCAAAATTCTCACTAAGGCATGGAACCCCTGAAATGGATCCCACATCGTGGGCTTATCGCACGCCTCCACTGGAAATTGTCTCCAATTATTTTTTAAGGAACTGGACTTTTTCCTTTCAGCTCATTGCTTCGCTACCTGATCCAACCTTCCAAGCTTCGTTTCCAACTCCTTCTAGTGTTCATGATACTCAATATATTCAATATACTATCATCGATTATCACTTTCTTTATGTCACGCATCCACTTGAGCTAAACTTTATCGAAAAATTTGTCCTACAAAACTAATCATGTTCATTAGCTCAAATTATGAAATTACACGCCATACACAATAAAAATACATATTTTAGCTCATAGAACTAGGCCTATCATGGGTAAATATTGGTACATGGACATACAAATACACCAAAGATCAACCCACAATTTCAAAACCATCATTAAAGCATGAAAAATCATATGTAAACCTGGTGAAAAAAATATTCAACAACAAAAATTCTAAACCCTCAACCCATGTTATAAAACCAACGTGAATATCTCATGAACAATACTTTAAAACATGTTATTTTAACAAATTAACAATGATGGAAGAGTAATATGCCTTAAACACCAAAAAATTTAGAGAGAAATTAACCCTTAAGCCCTTAAATAACCAACATGTTGAAACCCTAGCTTGACCTTCTTGAGGAAATTTAGAGAGCGTTTTGGAGTGTTTGAGAAGTTAAATTTGTTTCTGAGTGCTAATAACACCCTAAAAAGGCTATAAGATGTGGGTTTTAATTTGGGTAAGAGGGGAAATATCAAAAATGCCCTTAACTTAAAGGCTTAAAAAGTGTCCCCATTGACTACGGGTCAACCAGCGACTCGTAGCCACTCCTTACGTCTCATCACCACAGGTTGTAACCAAGATAGTTTCTTGGACCCTCACCCACTGTTGACCCTACAACTCATATGATGCCACTCTTAATTAGACTTTACGACTCATATGGTCCAATCATAGTCAATACAAAACCCAATTGGTTAAACACTGGACATCCTACTATTTTCACCCAATGACTCTTAATAAGTCCTTACAGCTCGAGTCCCCAAGTCGTACCCAAGACAACAACTCAAGCATTATTCATTGGACACCTTATGACTAGGGTCACCTAACCTTTCAATACATATTACGACTCATCAAATAAGTCATTTCTATGGTAGAAAGCTCAGAACTCAAAAAATTTTCGAGGACCAAAACTTGGGTTATTACAAAAGTCCACCTGCCAAACCTTTAATTATTAAACCGCCTCAACTAGAACTTAATTTGGTGGCTTCACATCTTTATTACTTCTTATTAGGTGAGATTAATACTTTGTCAATCATTGTTGTAGATAATCTATTGCCTTTGCAAGTGGAGGCTTTGAAGTTCATTGTGAACAGGTTTGTCTAGGCTATTGGGTGGACCATAGCAGATATCATCGGGATTGCTCCCAAAATTTTCTCCAACATAATTAAATTAGAGGTTGATCATGTGCCTAGTATAGAACACCAATAAAGGCTTAACCCACTAATGCAAGAGGTAGTCAAGAAGGAGATTATCAAATGGCTTGATGATATGGGTATTGTCTACCCGATTTCAAATAGTACATAGGTTAGTCCAATTAAAAATGTTCCCGTGAAGGGTGGTATGATAGTATTCCTAAATAAAAATAATGATCTTGTGCCTGTTCATCCGACCACGGGTTGGAGGGTATGTATGGATTATTAAAAATTAAATTCTTGGATTGAAAAAAGATCATTTTCCTATGCTTTTCATGGACTAAATGTTGGATAAATTAGATGAGCGTAGATGGTATTATTTTCTTGATGTTTATTTGGGTTATAATCAAATTTATATTTCTACTGAAGATCAAGAGAAGACCAAATTACATGTGTCTGCGGGACCTTTGCCTTCAAACACATGCACCTTGTGCTATGAAATGCACCCTACCTTTATGTTGTCTATATTCTTTGACATGGTAGAGAATACCATAGAAGTTTTCATGGATACTTTTTTATGGTTGAGTAAGGTCCTTGAGCGGTGCATGGAGACAAAAGTTATTTTGAATAGGGAAAAATTTCATTCATGGTCAAAGAGGGCATCATGCTTGGCCATAAGATTTTAGCAAAATTTATCCAAGTCAATCAAGCAAAGGTAGAATTAATTATTAAATTACCTCCACCCATTCTGTCAGAGGTGTTAGAAGTTTTCTTGGCCGTATCAATTTATATAGGCATTTTATCAAGGATTTCTCAGACATTTTTCACCCTTAGTGCAAACTTCTTGAAAAGAAGGTGAAGCTTGAATTTGATGGTGATTGTTTAAGAGCTTTTAATTGTCTCAAGGATCTTCTTGTATGACTCCTATCATAGTAGCTCCAAATTGGTCCATACCTTTGAAGTAATATGTGATGCAAGTGTTGTTGCCTTAGGTGCAGTGTTGGTCCAAAGAAAATAAAGTTGTTCCACCCAATCTACTATGCTAGCAAATTGTTGAATGATGCCCAACGTAACTATTTCATTATGGAACAAGATTTTCTTATGGTGGTATATGCTATTAAAAAAATTTGGGCCTATTTGTTGGGTATGAAAGTAGTTGTACACATGGAGCATGTATCTCTTAGATATCTCATAGCGAAGAAAGAGGAAAAACATCAATTGATTAGGTGGACATTACTTCTACAAGTATTTGATTTTGAGGTAAAGGACTAAAAGGGTTGTGAAAATTAATTAGCCGACCACCTCTCTAACCTTGGTACCAATCATGAAAAGCTAGATGAGATCAAAATTGAAACCACCTTCCCGGATGAACTAGTCATGTCACTTTATGGAAACATGGAGCCTTGGTATGTGGAGTATGCTAGTTACATTGTGAGTGGCTTGATTCCTGATAATCTCAATCATTATCAAAGGAATAGGTGATCGTTTAATGTAAAGAAATACTTTTGGGATGAATTGTACTTGTTTAGAGAGTATGCAGATAAAATAATTCATCGGTGTGTCATAGAGTTGAAAATGTGGGCTACTCTTGAGGCTTTCCACTCATTGAAATTCAAGAGGGGGTGAATAGAAAATTTTCTGAGTCAACTACTGACTCTTCATAGTCGACTCGCCTGCAGATCAGCACACTTCACAAGACAGATTAGATGTAAAAAAATTAAGTGAATAAATAATCAAATAGAAAGTAAAGACGCCGAGATTTATCCTTGTTCGGAACACCAATGTGGTGCCTACTTCTAGTCCCCTTAGGTTTCTAAGTTTCCTTAGATCGTTCAATGTCAGGATCGAGTACAATGATGAGAAACAAGTTTTGAAGACTTATTTTACTCTTTAGATCTTGTGACACAGCTTCAGTTGATGTTAAAAAGTTGACTTGATCCTACTCTTTATATAATAATTGTAAACTAAAAGTTACAAAGCCTTGTGAGACTAAGATTGAGAAACTTTTATATTCTTCTTTGAAGTTGCACAACTCGTGTCCACCTTCAGTCTTCCTCTTTTATAGTTTTCAGCTGCTACTCTTCATAAGGAAACCCAAGAGATTTCCTCTCAATCAAGGATTTTTTAGTAGATTTCTTTATTGAATAATGTATCCATATGATATGTCCATATCAGATATGTCCAAATATGTCTTTTACTCCCGTCCATAATAGATATGTCCATGATCTTTTCTTTCTTTTGTTCTTATAGTAATTGATGCTCTTTCGAGATTATTCTTGATCTTTTCTTCCTATTACTTCGTTTTCATTTGATTTGATTTGACGTATTTCTAGGACTCAGATTTTTATTCTGTTGATTTTCATTTTGATTGATTCACTTGGATGTCACGGATCATGTTTTGATGTCCTTTAATTCTTGGGGCCAGCATCCTTACTTTCTTCTTTCATCCTTCCATCATTAGTGGTCCTCCAATAGCCTACAAAGATCTGCTTATTAGTTTGTCATTATTAAAATGTAAACTTAGGAGGCTAATAATCTCCCTTTTTTTGATAATAACAAACGAGTGTAAACATCAGTTGACTTCCCTGTCTGTCGGCTTGCTCCCCCTGACTTGTATATGCTTCTTGAATATTGGTCGACTTTCGTTTATCATCAGTCGTCTTGCTCCCCTAACTAGTGGTCAACTTCCTTATGTTCTTACCTTTCTCCCCTAACTAGTGGGCTCTTCCTGAGTTCCTTATGTTCTTGTCTTTCTCCCCCATAAAACAAGTGGCAGAGATGCATACGAAATAATATATTAACTAGGCAGAGAAAAAATAAAGGAGTAGTTAGAGTGCAACAAATCGTCCTATTAACATAAGGTAGAGGACCCTCTTTTGAATAAAAACAAAAGGTTATCATTGTTGACCGCCTCTTGATAAAATGGGTACAAGTGTTATGCATGTTATGACAGAAGGTGTCGTAATATTTTTCAATATTTTTGAAGAAGGGGGAATAGGAATGTTGGACAGAAATAGAAAGATCATCATTGTAAGAGTGGAATTGGGTCTTGAGGGATCCATTCGGGTGAACATCCGAGTGAACAATTTTATGCCCCCTGTTTGAACCCTTCAAGAGCCAACTGAACCTTGCCTATGTCTATGCTAGTACTTTTCCCGAGATCCAGAAGTGTAGAAGTCGACTCCTACAACAACGCAACCCTTTCATCGATGGCCTTGAGTCGATGGCCTTGAGTCAATCCTTAATCTCCTCCAGTTCTTTCAAAATAGGCATCATAGGGTTAAAGACAGATTTTCTCACCATGGGAAGTTCTGACCTTGCCCGAGCAGAATCTTTTTTGCACTATTCCTCTTCAACCAAGACATACCCCATGCTTGCAAACATCTTGAAGTCATAAGTGGTGGTAACTTTCACTAGGGTTTTAGCAAATAGATCAATGGAGTAATATTTAAGAATCCAAGTAATGAGCAGGCCGTATGGTAAACTGGCAGAGGTATGAGCATCGGCTGCACTTTCAATCATGTACTCACGGATTTGGGTTGCCCAATTGATTTTGATTTTCTTAACCAAGCAATACAGTACAAAAATGCCTCGACCAGTGATATTTCTCAGAGATCCTTTCTGGGGAATCACAGTAGTAGAAATTATGTAATCCACAGAAAAAAAACTTGAAACAAAGGGAAAGGGGACGAAAACTGGTTGAAGCAGAGTCAATGTCCGACAGAAATTTCTTGGCCTCTTCATAGGTGGCTTCAAAATCATAAGGCCTGTTACCATTAATAAAGCATATATGATCGAAGAACTTAGTATCAAAGTCATTCTCAACCAAAAAATAATTTGTAGTGATTCTCGTGCCAAGCATGAGAGTCACGATTTTACCACTATCATGGGAGAGGTGAAGATTTGCATAAAATATGCAAACTATATCCTTATTGACCAGAAGTCCACAGAGATGAAAGACAAGGGACAAATCTGGAAACTTAAAAAAGGGATTGATATTACAGAAATACTCTTTTAATAGATAGATATTGACAATGTGATCGAGTAGAATGGAGCGACTCTTAAAGACAAGCAATTTCTCTTTGTGAGAGCATGTCCAGAACTTGTGCATGTCCTCTGGTGGAAGAGAAAGAGGAGTTTTTAGATGAGGTTTCTTGATGAAGGTGGTAGGAAAAGAATTAGGATGACTTCTCCTGATGTGATTTGACTAAGATTCCATTGAGGACTAATCAGAGGACTCAGAGATACAAACGGAGCTATCAGGGAGGGATTTAGGAAGAGATTTGGACAAGGATACCATTGATCGGGTTTTGGTAATGGGAGAGAGGGAAAGGGGATTTTTTTTAAAAGAAGAAAGATATGAAAATGATAGGTCGGTTAGGATAACTTGAGGATAATGGGAGAGGTATATAATTGTTGGAAAAGATGGATAAGGGGAAGCTGAAGAGGGGTAAGGGAAAGGGCGGTTGATAGAGGTGAAAGGGTGGTAGTCGAAGGAGCATTGGGAAGGTAAAGGGTTGCAGAGGCGGTAATAATGGTGTGAAAAATGGTGAGGGAAATGATGACTTCCCTTATGAAAATCAAAAAAAAATTAAGACATGCACAAAAAAAAATTGTCCAAAATTAAATCTCACAAGTCATTGATACTAAGAATACCAAGTCATTTTCGAAGATAACAAAATTTATCTTCTAATAGGGGTTTAGTAAAATATCTACCAGTTGATTTTCAGAATCAACAAATGTTAAGAAAAAATCACCATTTTCCACATGATCACGAATAAAATAATGCTTGATATTAATTTGTTTTGCGCTAGAATGATGCACAGTAAATTTAGATAGACTAATAGTGATGGTATTATGCACATAATAGGAATAGATTCAAAAGATAAATTAAAATCAAGTAGTTGATGCATAATCCATAAAATTTGAGTCCCACAACTTCCAAGGGCTATGTATTCGGCTTTAGTTATCTGAAGTTTGCTTCTTGTTGTGCCAGGAAATTAAGGCATCACCAAGATTTTTATAGGTTCCACTAGTGCTTTTTCTATCACTTTATCACCTACAAAGTCAGCATCTGAATATCCAATTAAGTTGAAATAGGAAGATCAAGGATACCATAGTCTAATATCTTGTGTTCCTATAAGGTATCAGTTGATCCTTTTGAAGGTAATTAGATGAGACTCTTTGGGAGTCGACTGGAATCCAGCACATTTACATATACTGAACTTGATGTCTGGTCGACTGGCATTCAGGTATAGTAGTGATCCAATCATTCCCCTGTACATTTTCTCATAAATATTCTTACCAAATGTGTCTAAATCAAGGCTTGTGGATGGGCTCATTGGAGTTCCATAGGCCTTTCTTTTTTCCATACCAAATTTTTTAATGAGTTCCTTCATGTACTTGGCTTAATTGATAAAAGTGCCTTTGGGAGTTTGTTTGATTTGTAATCCTATAAAGAATGTGAGTTCACCCATAAGACTCATTTCAAATTCACCTTTCATCAAGTTAGCAAAATTCTCACACACAGAGATATTAGAACTACCAAAAATGATAGCATCGATGTAAATTTGCATGATGAGAAGATTTGAATCAAGATTCTGTATGAACAGAGTTTTATCAATTTTACCCCTTTGAAAATTATTATTTAGTAAGAAAGTACTCAATCTCTCATACCAAGCCTTTAGAGCTGGTTTGAGGTCGTAGAGTGCTTTTGATAATTTGAAAATATAGTTTGTACATGACGAATTTTCAAACCCAGGAGGTTGTTTTACAACAATTTCTTCATGAATAAAACTATTTAAGAAGTCACTTTTAACATCCATTTGATATAGCTTAAAATATTTAAAGGAAACAAAAGCTAATAAACATTGAATTGACTCTAACCTCGCCACAGGGGAAAAGACTCATCATAATCAATACCTTCTTGATGGTAATAGCCTTAAGCTACAAGTATGGCTTTGTTTCTGATAACCTTACCTTTTTCATTCAATTTTTTTCCTGTAGACCCATCTAGTTCCAATCACTGAGTAGTTTCTCTGTGTTTCAACCAAGGTACAAACTTGATTTTGTTCAAACTGGTCCAATTCTTCCTTAATATTTGTGACCCATGGTTCATATTTGTAATGCGCCGAGTCTGGTACCCCAGATGCTACACGGTGCTCATAATTTCGAAGGACCATAAGTTAACCCTTGACTGATATCTGTAACTGAGTACTAAATAATACACAGTAAAAATGCAGAAAACTGGTGAAAAACATGCCATAAGGTTCAAAAACTGAAATACAATTGAAAAAAAAACTGAATACTAGTACAACTATCTGAACATCTAGTCTGAAAGCCTCTAAACTATCTGAACTGTGGAGTTAATAGGACAATCCCCCAACTAACTCCGTCTACTAAAATATTGAATCCAGTAATATAATGAAATAATAGAACATCCTTGAATGATGAGGACTTACTGCTAACTATTGCTGCTGGCTGAATCTGGATAGCTAAGGGTGCTCTGGAGCTCGAACTTCTGAATCTATGATATAAAACACCATAGCATAGAAAAGTATGCCTCAGTATGTGAGAATGTACTGGTATGCTAGATGAGGTAAGGCTAAATGCAGGGGTTCATATTCATGAAAAATACTAACTAAATAATCTGAATATACTAAATGAGGGTACATGCATGAATGCACAAACTATAACTGAAATCGTAGGAACACTGAATACTGAATTCTAATAACTAAGTCTACTGATACTGATATCTGATTGACTAAGGTTGATATCAGTCCTATCTAGCGGGTGATCTCTAAATAAAATGATGGTGAAGATGATTAACTTAATATGAGATCAGTCTTATCTAGCAGGTGATCTCATAATCTAATCGTACTAATACTGATACTGCTTGACTAAATCTAAGATCAGTCCTAGCGGGTGATCTCTAAATCCATTGATAATACTATTGAGTGATTGTATCTAAGAGTCCTGAATCTTTGCTACTGAGCTGAGTTCTTTTACTGAGATTGATTCAGAAGCTGAGACTGTTGAAGGTAGTCATCTAACCGACATGCCCTAAATCTGAACTTGTGGGGTCCAACCTGTAAAACCAGCTAGAAGGGTGTCAGTACCATGCCACGGGTAAACACAACTACTATGGAGTCAGTCCTAATGTAGCGGGTGAACCCTGAAATCAATCCTGTACTAACGGGTGATCCCTAAGTATACCATTCCTATCGAGCGGGTGACATCTCATAACTTACACTGGCTAGGTAGTTCTATAACTTAGGGATTTCTAGGGATCTCAATCCTATCTAATAGGTAATCCCCTATCCCTAGGCTCACTCGGTGCTGAGTCCTACTCCCAACAAAATGACACTGAACTTTCCTACTTCATACTAGGCTTGACTGAGTTGTTACTGATCGTACAGTTTAACTGAACTAAACTGAATTATTGAGTTTCATTGACTGATGGAACACTACTGAATTCTATTAACTAACTGAATGCTACTAAGTTCTAAATTAATTTACTGAGCTGGACTAAATTGATACTGAGATTACTGAGTTTTCCTAAGTTTTGTAACTGACTGAGTTCTACTGATTATAGCACGACTAAGATTATCTTGAAAACTGACACTGGCTCTAGGTAGCAAAGTATTAAATACCCCCAGGACTCGATAGCATAAACAATAATAAACCATGGCAAGTCTTGAATAACATTACAATATTCTGTCATTCATAATACAATCAATAAGGCATCTCTTCAAGCACTTGAAAGTCATACACTTATGCATGGATAGGAATGCATACAACTGTCTCATAATTCATTCACTAAAGCCTTTCAACATACACTTAGCATGCATTATCTTGTACATAAATGGGGACTATATGTTTACATGCTATAATGGCACTACTTCATTCATATAGGCATTTAATCGATCATATGGGAAGCATGCTTTGGTTATACAACAATTACCATATCTAAGTATCATGGCTATATCAATAAACTTGCAACTTAAAGGGTTTATTGTGAACATTATGAAATTCATCACCTACTAGGTTCAACTCTTGAAACTCATAATCTAAAATGTGAATCAACCCCCAACAACAACATGAACATGAATTTTAATTCACATAAATCATGAGACTCATAAAAATAAAATCTTTGAATTTAGAAAAGGATTCTTGAAATTCATGGGTGGAAGGGACCCATGAATCAATATCTAATATACCTGGAAATCTAGATTCTTGAAGTTCTTGAAGACTCTAGGAGGGATTCTTGAGATTGCTTTTGAAACTCGAGGACTAGGGTTTTTTTATATCTTTGAGAGAGAATGCTTTTGTTCTTGATAAATAGTAAAAAAAAATGAGCAATTTTGGCTATTAAGGGTTTAAATCCCGTGTATAGACTAATTTGGGCTTTAGGGAAATTACTAAATGGTCCCTAAAATTTAAATAACAAAACCTGAACAAAAATCCTAATTTTTCACGTTGGCGTGACGCGGTGGAAATCGCATTGGTGCACTAGAATTTGACAATTCTGAAATTAAGCCTTGGAAAAATATGCCATAATCACGGAGGATCACTGGATTTTGACGATAGCCATTTTGGCTGGCTCCGCGACACGCTAAAGTACCAGGTGGTACACTGTCTTACTAAAATGGCTCTAACTCTTCGCCCGAGTGTCGGATTTGGGCTAATTTGATATCGATGGAAAGATTATTCAATTTTCCACATGATAAAAATTTAAAATCTTGAAAATACCATAGGTAATAAAAAGGTATTCATCTATGAAGCAAGATCTTTGATGTTCTAGAGACAAATCCAAGCTATATAGAAGTACGGGGTATTACAATCTTTATGGGCCTCATCAGTTTTCTTTGGTTTAATTTGATACACAGGGCAATAGATTATTGTCTTCTCAAAGATTCTCTTGTCTTCACTCTATCCTCTGGATTTTCAATGATGAGTTTGTTTAGATGGCTAGCATCGTGTTCCCGTTCTCTTGGAACACTTGGTTTTACTATTTCTTTTGTAGGAGTAGACTTTAGAGAGAGTGTGTTTTACTCTTCTTGTGATGGCTCAGTGGTTGTACTATCATTTTCTCCATACTATAGATTACTCACCTATTTTTCATCAATACTTAAACTCATAGGGTGGTGATTAGATTCATCAAAAATAATATGCGTAGATTCCTCAACACATAAAGTTTTTTTATTAAAGGCCCTATAAGAACAACTAGTGGGAGAGTACCCAAGGAAAATACCTTCATCACTTCGTGGATCAAATTTTCCCAAGTTATTCTTACCATTGTTGTGAATAAAATATTTATAGCCAAAAGGATGGAAATAGCTTATGTTGGGCTTCTTTCCTCTCTAGAGTTCATAAGATATTTTCTTTTGAATAGTTCTGATCAGGCATCTATTGATGATGTGGCATATTATGCTTACTACTTCTACCCAAAAATGATCTGGGAGATTATGTTCTAACAACATAGTTCTATCAGTTTCCTGAAGAGACCAATTCTTTTGCTCTAACCATTTTGATGAGGAGAACGGGGTGAGGAGAAGTTCTGAGAGTCATCTATTCTAACTCGCCTAACTCTAAAGTTTTTCCTCTTCGACTTTTTGTTTAAATCGAGCTTCACAGTTTTTTTCTCTAAAGCGAGCTTATTATATTCAACTATAATTTTTTAAAGCTCATAAGTTATCATATCTAAATTAGATTCAAGAGTATTACAATTATGACAATCGTGTAGTCTTACCTCGTTGGATTCACCCATTGCCATGAAGCATATATTGGCGGCTTCTATTTCTTCTTCTATTTTATCTTTATCACTCCAAGCTCTAAAATTTTGATTCTTCCTGGATGTTCTTCTTTTTAGTTCAGGACAATTTTGTTTGAAGTGGCCAGGCCTTCCACAGTAGTAGCAGCAATCATCATTTCTAGTGAAGTCATTATTTTTGGCTCCTTGGGATCTTCGTTATCTCTATCTCATGATCTTCCTTACTCCATGGTTAATGAGGGTCATTTCATTGTTATTAACATCTTACAAGATGTCCTTTTCTTCAGTTGGAGCAGCGTTGAAGGATACTGGTTTCTTCTTTTTCTTTTTATGGTACCTATTGATATAATACCATTCATATGCACTGAGGTTACCTCGTATTTTGTCATATATCATGTTGTGTATATCTTTATTTTCTAGAATAGCAGCTTTGGTTTCCCAAATATTTGGAAGACTTTATACCAACTTTTGTACTTGCAGGCTATAAGGATAGATCATCCCAGTGATTTTAGTTCACATATGATCTTACTAAACCTGGAAAACATTGTTTCATTGTTCTCATTCTCATCCATTTTGAGCAACTTATATTCGTTGATCAGGGCAACGATCTTTGACTTTATGACTTTGGTGGTCCTTGTTTCCATTTATATAATATATACTTTAAACAAAAGCATACAATTTAAGACAAAAAAATTTCTTAAATATATGATGTGAAGCATGTCATAATATATATATTTGTAGTTATATGAGTTAATCTTTGATTATTTCCTTCGTTCACTTTTACTAGTTAACAACTTTTCATATCCTTAAGAAATAATGCATATTTTCTTCATAGGTTACCTCCAAAGAAATACCTTGTTTTTTGGACCTTAGAAAATTTCCTGAATTCTAGTATTTGGAACCAATACGACTCATGGGTACGTGTTGTATGTTAGGGTATGGATGGTATAGTTCAGTCGTATACAAACCAGTTTTGGTTGGTGGGATAGATTTTGGTTATTTGAATGGATACGACTTAGGGGTACAAGTTGTATTGGTGGTTACGAATTATTTGGTTACTTAATTTAATCTTAGACTTGTTTACTTAGGTTGGACATGAGTACGAGTGGCTCACCATTAGCCGTAATCTAGGGTGTGAGTCATACCCTGGACTTATACGGTGGACAGTGTCTAAATCTTCCTTGGGTTTAAATCTGTCAGGGGTACGGATGAAGGGTACGGATCGTATGCTGCCAATACGATTTAGTTGGATAAGTTGTATGGTGGACAGTGTGGGATACAAGGGTTGAGGATAGGATACTAGTGAAAGATACCACTCAAATCATAGGGTACGACTCATGTGGGTCAGCCATATTCGTGTGACGAGATTTTGGTGCAACTTAAGTGGGGGTATTCTAGATATTTCCCACTTATATTAATAGGGTCCCATGACTTATAACCTATTCGGTAGGTTATTTAATCTATTATTCCATTCATTAACACTTAGAAACTTTTAAAAACATTCCATAATTCTCTTAAAAGGTTTTGGCAAATGAAGCTAGGTTTTCAACTAAAGGATCAATTTAGGGCTTGTCATAGTGATTTCTTTTTGTCATCATCATTTATTAAGGCATGTTATCATCCTTCATTGTTAATTCTAACTAAAGGCATGGTTTTTATAAATGTTTTCATGATTTCAATGATTGTATGATTTTGGTTTTCTAAAATAATTTTGGGGTTTTGATATTAAATGGTTGGTTATGATTTCCTATGGTTTTAATTATTCTTTTATATGCATTAATGGTGGTTTTGGATAATTGGATTGCATCGGAATGGTTTAATCCTAATTGAAATTGGTTTTGGTCATATTATGCCCAGTGTATTTGACAAAATGCTTATAAAGATATGTTCATTGCACTGACTACTATTAATGGAACTCTTATATGTTTTAAAACTTGGTCAAGGAATTATGCATGGTTTAAATAGCTTGGAAAGGTAAATGTCTAAATGGTTATGTTTGCGGGGTACATGGAATCCCCCAGGTGGTTTAATATGGTAAATGGAAGGGCACTTAAAAGTCCCCTTAAACCTATAAATTGTTAGCTATGGATGATACCTGTAAGTAAAGATTGGTATGATGATACCAATAACAATGGCCTTGTTTAATAAATGGATAATGGTTTGGTTATTTGGAAATTGATTTTAATTAGGCAATAATGGTGGGATGTACAACAGCAAAGCCGTGGAAGGTGGAGGTCCCGGGAGAGACCAAAATTATAATCTCATATTTACGGATATGAGGTTGGTCTTGGTGACCATGAGCATGATGTCACACTATATTCGGGGGATGTATCATTAATCCCAAGGGATACTTCCCTGGTCATACGGGTACACACACTGGGGCCCTTTCAGCAGTGAGAGCTGAACATATATAGCTCGTGATTTACTTAGGATAGCAAAGCTACACAACCCAGGTAAAGGTTTTAAAGGTATTCTAAATCCAGTCCCTTTTCCTGAAATAGTTACATATATATATGTATGGTTGTGTGCATATGGATGGTTTTACTTGGTTTTATAAATTGCATTATTTTATCCTTACCCTAAGATCATGCTAGAAATCACTCATTATCTAGGTCTACTGGTGGCTATATAACCACACTATGCAGGAAACAGTCATTCTACTCCTCCTACATAGTGATTGACTCGGGATCAATATTTGGACTGAAGTGGTGAGCTTCCATCCTTTCGGAAGGCTCTATTTCATATTATGGATATTTCTAGACATTTTAGTTTTATTTTGGATATTGGTTTTGGCTATGGTTGGGGGCATGTCCTAACCGAATTTTGTTACTTTTTTAGTTAGAGGTTTTGTGGAACTTCTATGGGTTTGAATGGTAGGGATCAGTATTGGTATCAGCCATGGCATTGGAATAAGCAGGTAGACTAGCATCATCGGACATAATTTCTCACTGTTTTATCAGATGTTATTTTAGGATTAATTATACTATGTTTTGGAACATCCTTGGTTATGGCTAGGTGTATGGCCCTTGTTTTGGTATGGTTGGATTGTTGGTATGGGATGGTTGGACTCATTTGGGTTGGTCACGATTGTGATCTTTTCCTAAAATTTTTATATGAGTTGTTACGCTATCTTTCTACATGCTCGGAATTCAGGCAACTAAGGGTAGGCTGCTGGAGGTTAGGTTGGGTAACGGGGGTAGTCTCCGGTCCTGGTTGGACTTGAGACTCCTATTACGACAAGGCCCTATGGCGGGTCGTATCAAGTTGGTATCAGAGCCTAGATTCATAGTTAATTAGGAGTCCACAAAGTCGTGTCGAGTAGAGTCTTTTTTACGGTATGTAGCACGCCACATTCATAAGGGAGAGGCTACAAGGCATTTAGGAATTTTTCAATTTCTTGGTATTCTATTTTTAAACTTGGAGTCTCAATACTAGAATCTTCTCTAATCCTTGTTTGTTCATCTTTTAGGTCATACCTCGTAGATCTGGACAACAAGAAAATTTTTCTTTCCCATCTGGGGGTAATGTTGAAGGGGTGCATCCTACTTCTGGGCTTTATATTCAATCTTACAGTCCTATCCCTGATAGTGTTGGAGTTTCACCATCTACTAATAGTCCTCCCCAAGGTGAGGTGACTAATGCATAATTCCATTAGTTTATTCATGCTATTGCTAAATTGGTTGTTGCTCAGGTTGACCGGGGTATGTCTAGTTCTTTATCTATTGAGGCCACAAGGGTTAGCCAATTTATGAAGAAGATTCCTCCCACTTTTTTAGAGTGAAGATGAAGGAGGATCTGCATGGCTTCTTGGATAAGATGGAAAAGATATTTCGGGTGATGCAAGCTTCCAATGTGGAGGGGGTAAACTTTATAGCTTATCAACTCAAAGAGGTTGCATATCATTGGTATGAAGAGTGGGATAGGGATAGAGAAGATGTAGAGGATTCATCCTTATAGGATGCCTTCTATGGTGCTTTTATGGATTGTTTCTTTCCCTCAAAGTTAAGGAAAGCAAATATGGAGGAGTTTGTGAACCTCAAGCAGGGGATAATGTCTGTTAAGTAATATGCCTTACAGTTTCATCAACTTTAAATGTATACTCCTGATTTGGTGGCTGACATGTGGGCAAGAATGAGGAAGTTTGCTTTTGGGTTTAATTGGGATCTAATTTTAGAGAGTAATACTTCCTTGTTGATTAAAGATACGGACATCTCTAGGTTGACTGTTCATATGAAGCAGGTAGAAAATAAGAAGAGGAAGCAGGCAGATTTTAAGAATAGGTAGGGTAAGAGTAATAGGTTTTCTGACCAGAGAGGTGTTCAATGTTAGGGTGGTCGAGATGGTGGCAAATGGTAAAAAAAAAGTGGGGGAGTTTTGGTTCCTACTCTACTACTAGTGCTCCTTACCAGTCAAGCGAAAGGAGTCATCAAGGTAGTGATAATTTTTAGGTGCAGGGTACCCAATCTCAGGCAAGTAGAGGTCATTCAGTTTCTTCATGCCCTCTTTTTTGGTTTTGTGGTCTTCCTCATCAGGGTTATTATGAAGAAGGAAAGGAAAAATGCTTCATGTGTATCCAGGCAGGCCATCAGCTCAGGTATTGGCCGGTTAATAAGGTTTCTACGAGGGAAAATAAGATTCCTATGGCTTTATCTTCTGCTCCTACACCTGGCGGTGTCGCATCTACTTCGGTTACTACTCTTGGTTCTAGTGCTAGTCGGAATAGGTTGTATGGTTTGGCATCTCGATAGGAATCTGAGGCATTTCCAGATATCGTTACTGGTACGTTATAACTTTTCTCTTATGACATATATTGTTTGCTTGATCTGGGGTCCACTCTCTCCTATGTGACTCCTTATGTAGTTGTATATTTTGATTTTGATCCAGAAGATATTTTGGATCCTTTTTTTGTTTCTACCCCGGTAGGTGACTTGATTATTTCTAAGAGAGTCTATAGGGGTATGGTATCTGTTGTTGGCAAGCAGACCTTGGTGGATCCGTTTTGAATTGGATATGGTGGATTTTGATATCATTTTAGGTATAGATTGGTTTCACTCTTGTTACGCGTCCTTGGATTATTGGACCTATAGGGTTATCTTTAGGTTCCCTGGTGAACTAGTTATAGAGTGGGAGGGAATTTCTTTAGCTCCTGGGGGGACGTTTATTTCTTATATTAAAGCTTAGAGGTTAATCTCCAAAGGTTGTCTTTATCACTTGGTCCATGTTAAAAATTCTAACTAAGAAGGTCCTTCTTTCCACTCAGTTCCAGTGGTTAATGAGTTTCAAGAGGTCTTTCCGAATGATCTTCCTAGTGTTCCTCCAGATAGGGAAATAGAGTTTTGTATTGATCTAATTCCAGACACTAGTCCAATTTCTATTCATCTGTATAGAATATTTCTGGCTGAGTTATAGAAATTCAAGGAGCAACTTAAGGATCTTCTAGATAAGGGGTTTCTACATCCTCGTGTATCTCCCTAGGGTGCACCGGAGTTATTTGTATGCAAAAAGGATTGTTCCCTACGAATGTGCATTGACTATGGGCAGTTAAACAATGTGATGGTCAAGAACAAGTATCCTCTTCCATGGATAGATTATCTGTTTGACCAGTTGCAAAGTACCAAGTTTTTTTCAAAGCTAGATCTTTGGTCTAGGTACCATCAGCTAAAGATTAGAGAGGTAGATATCCCTAAGATGGTTTTTCGTACTCGGCATGGGCACTTTGAGTTTTTGGTAATGTCATTTAGGTTAACTAATTCTCTGACAGTGTTTATGGATCTGATAAATAGAGTTTTTCATCAGTATTTAGATGTCTTTGTTACTGTGTTCATTAATGAAATTCTTGTTTATTCGAATAATGAGATAGATCATGCTAATCACCTTCGTGGGGTATTGCAGACTTTAAAGGAATAGCAGTTGTATGCCAAGTTATCCAAGTGTGAGTTTTTGTAGAACGTTGTTATTTTTTTGTGTCATATTATTTCTAGTGAAGGGATCATGATGGATCTGTAGAAGGTTGTTGAGGTTAAAAGGTGGCCTAGACCAATGACTCCATCCGACATTTGGAGTTTCTTGGGTATAGCTGGGTAGTATAGGCAATTTGTGGAAAGATTTTCATCGATAGCTTCTCCTTTGACTAAGTTAACTCAGAAGAAGGTCATGTTTTCTTGGTCAGATGCTTGTGAAGAGATTTTCGAGAAGTTGAAGGATAAGTTAACTTCGGCTCTAATTCTGAATTTGTTGGAAAGCAATGATGGGTTCATAGTTTACTGCGATGCATCTCGGGTAGGTCTTGGTTGTGTGTTGATGTAGCATGGGAAGGTGATTGCCTCTGTTTCTAGGCAGTTGAAGGTACACGAGAGGAATTATCCTACTCATGATTTAGAGATATTGGCAGTTGTGTTTTCTTTGAAAATATGGTGGCATTATTTGTATGATGTTCACGTGGATATCTTTTCTAATTATAAGAGGCTACAATATATGTTCACCCAGAAAGAGCTTAATCTCAAGCAGAGGAGATGGATTAAACTTCTCAAGGATTATGATATGGTCCTTCACTATCACCCAGGTAAGGTTAATGTGGTTGCTAATTCTCTTAGCATGTTATCCATTGGGAGTTTGGCTCATATGGAGTAATGAAAGCAGGAATTGGTGAAGGATATTCACCATTTGGCTAATCTTGGAGTTCGTCTCTTGGACTTCAAGGATGGTGGTGTGATGGTGTAATAAGTGGTTTGATCGTCTCTTGGTGCAGAGATTGAGGAAAAGCATGTACTAGATCCTATCTTGTTAAAAATGAAGAGTGGCGTTGGTGGACAAAAGGTAGTGGTGTTTGAGATCAGTGATGATGGTACTTTACGGTACCAAGGGAGGTTATGGGTTCCTGATGTTGTCGGATTGTGACAAAGGATTTTGGCTGAGACCCATGAGTCATGCTATGTCGTTCATCCCATCTCAACTAAGATGTATCATGATCTCAAGGAGATCTATTGGTGGAATGGTATGAACAGGGATGTGGCTGATTTTGTGGCCAAGTGCATGGTGTGTCAACAGGTTAAGGTTGATCACATGAAACCAGGAGATTTGTATCAAGAAATTGATTTGCCCGAATGGAAGTAGGAAGTGATCAATATAGACTTCGTTACCGGTCTTTCTCAGTCTCGGAATCAATATGATTCGATTTGGATCATCGTGGATAGGTTGACTAAGTCTGCGCACTTTTGCCAGTGCAGACTACCTTATCAACGGAGGATTATGTAAAGTTATATCTTTAGGAGATTGTGAAGTTTCATGGGGTGACTATTTCAATTATTTCTAATCATGGCATCCAATTTACATCTCACTTTTGGCGGTCTTTTCAGAGAGAGTTGGGGACCAAGGTGAGTCTGAGTAGTGCTTTCCATCCAGAAACGGATAGGCAAGGGAAGACAACTATTCAGACATTGGAGGATATGCTTCGGGCCTGTGTGATTGATTATGGTGGAAAATGGATTGATCTTCTACCATTGGTAGAGTTTTCTTACAGCAATAGCTACCATTCTAGTATTGGTATGGCCCCTTTTGAGGCATTGTATGGTAGGACGTGTAGATATCCTATTGGTTGGTTTGAGCTTTATGAGGCGGACATGTTTGGTCTCAATTTAGTTTACCAGGCAATGGAGAAGGTGAAGGTGATTCGGGATAGGCTTACATCTGCCCGAAGTCGCCAAAAGTCCTATGCGGATGTTTGTCGTTGAGACTTGAAATTTGAGTTTGGGTGTAAGGCTTTCCTTAAGGTATCTCCCATGAAGGGAGTAGTGCAGTTTGGAAAGAACAGGAAGCTTGGTCCTCGGTATGTGGGTCCTTATGAGATTTTGTAGAGAGTTGGTAATGTTGCTTATGAGTTGAAGTTTCCTTCTAGCTTGATCTTGGTTTATCCGATCTTTCATGTTTCCATGTTGAGGAACTGCATTGGTGATCCTTCTTCGGTTGTTCCTTTGGAAGGATTGGGTGTCACTGATTATTTGTCTTATGAAGAAGTTTCGGTTGAAATCTTGGATAGGTAGGTTCTTCGGTTGTGGACCAAGGATGTGGCTTTGGTTAAGGTTCTTTGGCAAAACCATAAGGTGGAAAAAGCTACATAGGAAGTGGAAGAGGACTTGAAGTCCAAATATCAGCATTTGTTTTCTGCTCCTGGGATTCGTGCGGAAGGTATGTGTCTTTAACACATCTTTACTTTCGGATTTTGTTAAAGGAAAGATTAATATATTTGCCTCTTTGTTTTTAAACTTTATTAAAGATTGGTGTTGCGCCCAAGTGCACACGCAAGTGTCTGTGGTCTCACCAAGTAATACAGTGGACTTTTACAAAGCCGAATATAGATCCCTTAGAGACTTGTGATAAACAACTATCAAATTCCAATTCAACTATTGATATTAAATTTATGAAATGTAACCAAAAGAGTTTTGAATGTTTATAAACTAACAGTAAACTAAAATAATGAGGAAAAGTAAAGACTTTCGACAATCAATGGATTAAAGTCTGGGGTTAAAGTACTACGAACAATCATACTACATTATTGAATTTCATTCGTCAGATTACTTATCTTGGTTATTGATTCGTAGGGTTTATTGCATGATCATGGTCTACCGACTTGTTGAGTGGGTTTGTAATAATAAAATTAGATGCATGAAACTATCATCCTACATGTGAACCAAGCAAGGCTTCTAGGTATATCCCTATCCTAGATGCTAATTCAAATTCCTTATTTTATAAAAGAATAAGAACCTTACTCTATTTATCCCCACATTCTATCTTCCTATTCCCCCTCCTAAGATCACAAGGTTGACAATATATGTATTCTAAGGTTAGATACTCCTTAAAATATTTAAAACAAGAATAAACAAACAACCAAATATGATAAGCAATCCAAACAAACTCAATTTAAGCAATCCAGAAAGGGGGCTTTATCCACTCATGGACATAATCGTAAACACAACGAATGAATACATACTAAAATCCATAAACAAGGTAAAGTAAAGATATAAAACCCTAATTTAAGTGTTTTCCATACCCTCTCCAAGCCACCAAGAATTCAAAGGTGTATAACAACAAGTACAAGAGTCCTATTTATAGGACAAGGCTTTTGGTCGTGTGTGGAATATGGGTCACGTTGTGATGGACATTTCAAGGGAGTAGGAGTCGCGAAGAATTCTAATATAGAGGTCACATTTTTTGGGTACCCTTAGGAATATTACTATGCATATCATATGCCCCACCACCCTTTCTAAGGTTGTACACGCTCTGGTGACATCAAACATGTTTGTTTTACGTCAAGTCATGTCTTGTGCTTCCGTCGATCCATTCCCAGCCTTGTGGTGTTGTTTCAACTTGATTTAAAGAAATTATATCATTCATATATCATCATAATCAACTCCTCAAGCATCCTAAATCATGAAACATCACGGATTAGAGCTCAAAACAATACAATATCAAGAACTGTGAACTAGAAACTCGAGCTAAGACTAGGCTTGTCCACGTTGATCTTTAACTTATTGTTTTGAATCCAACAACAACCAAATTACACCCTTTTGTTTACCCCAATCCTTTGTTTTTTCCTATCTCATTAAGCTCATTCATATGCACTATGGTGGGAGCATTCTCTATTCACAACTTATTCAATTTGAACAAATTTTTATTCTTTTCATTACTCAACTCCTAACCATAACACATAACAATTGTACACACCAATAACTATCACTTTGGGTCTTCAATTTCACATTTCTCCTACTTAACTTTCCAAATCCTTAACTTAATTAAGTTTTCACTAAAGTGCTTAGGAGATTTAGATCAAATTAAGGTCAATCAAAGAAGGGATTAGGCTACATATGAAGCTGCCAAAGAAAATGCTAAAGGATCAATGGGGTTAACTAGGATAATGCACAAGGGTAGGTAAAAAGAAGGTATAAAATTGTATATTAAATAAATGCCTATATCATCTCCTAAAACCACACTCTTTATTTTATTTTGTACACACACCAGGCAATTTGTAGTATCAAATGTAACAAGGAATATACAACAACCTCAGACACATGGAACATGCTCAACTCAATTAGGATCATCATAGACTTTTAACCAAACAATAGCATGAATTCAATATCAAACCAACAAGTATAAGAATAATAATCATGAGCCTAGGAGTCTTAAAAATAGTAATTCACACAATCAACATGCTCTTTACAACCAACACATTTGCATCATGCAGTCAAATATTGCACCACCAAGAACATCCCAACTATTCCCACCACAAAAAATTTTGAATTACCCTAAAAATGGGAATTTCCCCACCCCATACTTAAAAATCTACTTTGTCCCCAAAGTATACTTAAAAGTAGAGATAGAAATACTTTTGAGGCCTATAGGCCTAGCTAGTAGCATCTTTATACATCAAGGGGGTCTGGGACCCCACACTTGGTCTTCTCCATGCTCCTTAGCTCAGGCTTTTGGTACTCACACTTCCCATAAACCTGTGACCCAACAAAAACAAAAACTAGTAAAGAAAAAACTAAAAATACTGTAAATAAAACATACCTTAACTTGGATTGCCTCCCAAGTAGCACCTGATTTAGTGTCTCGGCACGACCCAATCAATTTTTTCCTCTACCTTGAGGATATGAATTTCACCCCTAACTTCACATCCATATTTTTTCTTCATTCATAGGTTGGTGGTACAAAGATTAAGGAACCGAGTAATGGATGGTGCATGGTAAACCACTCGTCCTTGAAGTGAGGTGTGTCTTTATGTTGCCTATCTGGTTTAAAATCAAGATATAGGATTCTTGGTCCTCATCTTAACACTGTCCCACTATTTTTGGTTGTGATCCTTGTGTTTGCTCCACATATTGGCTAATGTCCTTATTTTCTTTACTTATTCTCTGTAGAGATGGTAGTGGTGGTATCTCCTTAACCTGTTCAGCAATTTTAGTTTTCGAGTACTCAGACTTCCTTAAATTATCAGCAACTTTTTCTAAATCTGGTGTGGGAGTCAACTTTGTATCTACCTCCTTAGCTGTCTTTAGAGGTTCTTCATTCAACTTTTTATCATTTCTCAAGGTGATTGCCACTACTTGGTTAGAAGGTTCAGTGTCACTTGGCAAACCACCTTTAGTCCTAGTATTTTTTGCCTGCTGCATCTGCCCCAGCTAATTCGCAAACTGCTTTGTAGCCAGCTATTGGTTCTTCATATCTACCGCCAACTATGCGTAAGACGCTAAAATTTGTTTCAGCATCTCTTCCATGTTGCTAGATTTAGTTGTGGCCCGATTTTCTTAAATCTGTTGCTGCTAAAATTGTTGTTGCTAGTCATTCCATGATTGAATTGGTGGATGATTCTGCCACATTTGATTATAGGTGTTCACATAATATGTCCTTTGACATAGCCCACAAATATTTCTGAATCGGTATTGATAGCACACATAGCTGTAAAATGACCACTGTTACCACAAATTATACACTAACTTGTTGTCTACTCCACAGATAGGACAGTATCCACCTCATATTAGCAAGGTCCTGTCCACGTGCTTCCATCAAAATCTAGACAAAAGACCTCTCGATGGTGTCCCCTACAAAAATAACAAGAATCGTCATCACTCAAAAACTATCTATACCAGGATTACATATTAAGAAGTGTGAGAAGAGAAAAAAAACTAAAAAACTAAAAAGAAAAATTACTAAACTATGTACAACTCAATATAGCTAAACTAAAAACAAGATAGCTGCATATTTACAAGTCTTCGGTAATGGCGCCAAAAACTTGTTGTGCCCAAGCGCACACACAAGTGTACATGGTCACAACAAGTAATATAGTGGCCTTTTACAAAGCCGAATATCAATCCCTTAGAGACTTGTGTCAAACCACCATTAAGTTCCAGTTCAACTATTGAGATTAAATTGATACAACGTAACCAAAAGGTTTTTGAATGGTTATAAACTAAGAGTAAACTAAAATAATGCAGAAAAGTAAAGACTTTGGATAATCAATGCATAAAAGCTCGGGGTTAACGCACAAAGAACAATCATACTATGCTACTGAAGTTAATTCGTTAGATTACTTATCTTGGTTATTTATTCATAGGGTTTATCACATGATCATGGTGTCCCAACCTCTAATCATCTACCTAACTTAGACATTACTACTACATCGTTGAGTAGGGATGTAATAATCTAATTATATGCATGAATTTATTATCATACATGTGAACCAAGTAATACTTCTAGGTATTTCCCTATCCTAGATGCTAATTCAAATTCCTTTTTTTATAAAAGAATAAGAATCTTACTCTATTTATCCCCACATTCTATCTTCCTATTACCCCTCCCGAGATCACAAGGTCGACAATATATGTATTCTAAGGTTAGATACTCCTTAAAATAGTTAAAACAAGGATAAAAAATAACCATATATGATAATAAATCCAAACAAACTCAATTCAAAGTAAAAGTAAACATGTTCTTGGCCTTAACCTCGGAAAGGGGGCTTTAGCCACTCATGGACATAATCGTAAACACAATGAATGAATAGATATTAAAATCCATAAACAAGATAAATTAAAGATGGAAAAACTATAATTGATGTGTTTTCCATACCCTCTCCAAGCCTCCAAGACGTCCAAGGTGTATAACAACAAGTACAAGAGTCCTATTTATAGGACAAGGCTTTTGGTGGTGTATAGAATATGGGTCGCATCTCGAGGGTCATATCATGGGAGTAGGGGTCTCTACGTGACCTCATATCAAGGTAAAACTTCTTTGGGACCCATATGAATATTAATATGCATATCATGCTCCATAACACCCTTTATATGGTCCTACAAGTGCTGGTAACTTCAAACGTATCCATTTTACGTCAAGTCATGTCTTGTGCTTCTATCAATCCATTCTCAGTCTTTTGGTATTTTTTTAAACTTGATTTACAGCTTTTATATCATTAAAATATAATCATAATCAACTCCCCAAGCATCCTACATCATCAAAAACCATGGATTAGAGCTCAAAACAACACAATATCAAGAACGGTGAACTAGAAACTCTAGCTAAGACTAGGCTTACCCACATTGATCTTTAACTTATTTTTTGACTCTCGCCTTGATTAAATTGACCATTGCACATTATAAATAATTTTTCACACATATAATTATGCAATAATAATATTAGTAACTTGCTACACTCACTAGAATCCATCGAGATCAACTAGAACAACACCTAGCTCAAGCTTGTAGCACTAGTTTCCTTGTATAGACTCTAAATGATCAATTTGAATACAAACTTATTTGAAAGAAACCATGAAAATTGTATTCACATAATTAAACACTTATATTCTCAATTATATCACCATTAACACATTAAGAACACAAGTTGCCCTCGGACCAAAGCTAAATAAGCTAGGATAACAACACTAAAGTGCATAAAACCACCTCAGATAAATTGGGAATATATTTCGTAATGCAAATGATTCTTACTTGTGGTTACCCCTACCTTGTATGTTATTCGGGGATGAATGTTCCTAGTGGGGGAGACTAAAACACCTTAGTTTTTTTACCTTAGAAAATTTTCTAGATATCTAGTCTTTGGACCCTATATGAATCGTGGGTACGAGCTGTATTTTGGGGTACGGATGGTATGTTCCATATGTATACTAACCAGTGTTTATTGGTGGGATGGATTTTGGTTACTGGAATGCTTACGACTTAAGGGTATGAGTCATATTAGTGGTTACAGATCATTTGGTTCCTTTAATTAATTTTAGACTTGGTTACTTAGGTTGGATCTAAGTAAAAGTGGTTCACTATGATCCATAAGCCAGGGTATGAGTCATACCTAGAACTCGTATAGTGGATAATGTCTAAATCTTCCTTAGGTTTAAATCTGCCAGGGTATGGATGAAGGGTACGTATCATATACTTCCAATACAACTTGGTTGGATGAATCATATGCTGGAAAATATAGTATCCAATGGTTAAGGCTAGGAGACAAGTGGAGGATATCAATCATATCAAAGTATACGACTCGTGTGGGCCAGTCGTATCCTTGTGATGGGATTTTGGTGCAACTTAAGTGGGGGTATTTTAGACGTTTCCCCCACTTATTCTAATAGGGTCCCAAAACTTATAACCTATATGGGTTGTTATTTACCCTATTATTCCATTTATTAACTCATAGAAACTTTTCAAAACACTCCATAATTCTCTCAAGAGCTTTTAGGAAAGGGAATATAGGGTTTCAACTAAAGGATCAATTTAGGGCTTGTCTTGGTGATTTCTTTTAGTCATCATCTTTTTTAAGGCATGTTATCTTCCCTTGTATTTAATTCTAACTAGAGGCATGGTTTTTATAAATGTTTTCATGATTTCATTTATTGTATTATTTTTGTTTTCAAATATGATTTGGGGGTTTTGATATTAAATGGTTAGTTATGGTTTCCCATGGTTTTAATTATTATTTTATATGAATTAATGGTGGTTTTGTATAATTGGATTTCATGGGAAAGGTTTAATGGTAATTGGAATTGGTTTTGATCATATTATGCCCCCAATGTGTTTGACAAAATGCATGTAAAGATATGTTTATTGCATTGACTACTTTTAATAAAACTCTTGTATGTTTTAAAACTTGGTAAAGGAATTATGCATGGTTTAAATGGCTTAGAATGGTAAATGAATAAATGTTTATGCTTGCAAGGTACATTAAATCCCCTAAGTTGTTTAATATGGTAAATGAAAGGGCACTTGAAAGTCCCCTTAAACCTATAAATGGTTGGATATGGATAATACTTGCAAGTAAGGATTGGTATGACGATACCAATATCAATGGCCTTTTTTAATAAATGGATAATTATTTGGTAATTTGGAAATTGGTTTTAATTAGGAAATAATGGCGGGATGTGTAGCAAAGACAAGGAAGATGGAGGTCCCGGGGGGATAAAAACTAGAAACACATATTTCCTGATATTAGATTGGTTTTGGTGATCATATGCATGATGTCACACTATATTAGGGGGATGTACTAGTTATCCTAGGGAATACTTCCCTGGTTGTGCGGCTACACGCACTGGGGCTCTTTCATCAGGGGGAGATGAACCCATATAGCCCGTAGTTGGTTTAGGATAGTAAAGCTACACAACTCAGGTAAAGGTTTTAAAGTCATGCTAAACCTGGTATCTTTTCCTGGAATGGTTACATTTATATATGTATGGTTGTGTACATATAGATGATTTTACTTGGTTTTATAAATGGTATTATTTTATCCTTACCCTAAGATCATGCTAGAGGTGACTCGCTAACCCCATCTAATGGTGTTTGTATACCCACACTAGCATTGGTACTGAAGTGGTAAGCTTTCATCCTTTCGGAAGGCTCCATTTCATATTATGGATATTTCTAGACATTTTTGTTTTATTTTGGATATTGGTTTTTACTATGGTTGGGGGCATGTCCCAACCAAATTTCATTACTCTTTGGGTTAGAGGCTTTGTGGTACTTCTATGGGTTGGTGTAAGACCCCATAAAAGTCTAAGTCAAGTTAAGATCCTTAAAGCTCTATAAAAGTTCCAACACTTAGAAAATTTTGGCCAAGTGTTAAGGACTTAGTCTCATTTTAAGCCTTTAAACATCGAGGATTTATTTCATGACCTTCCCGACCTTCATTTGTCGATTTTCAAGTGGATTCATGATGGGGCAAGTCAATAGTACATCTTGAGTGAGTTTCAGGATTTTTTGGATAGCGTAAGGGCAAGTTTGGTTTCCCAAAACAGTGAAGTCTCGTGATAGCCCCGCGTTGCGAGGTCCAATCCCATTTCTAGATATCGCATCGCGAGGGCTAGTTCACATTTTTGTGGGTCACATCGCGAGTCCAATCCCATTTTGCAAAAATTTTAGTACGGGTTTTGGGGGGTAAAGGGGTCATTTCTCCCACCCTATTCAGCCCTAAAACATGAAATTAATCCCTAAATAACCTAAATATTTCATTATTCACTCAAGTTTCCCAAAAGTTCATCATTCTCTCTCAAAAGAAAGAAACCCTAGTTTCAAAATTTTAGGACAAGGCTCAAGGATTCCTTCAAGAACCCTTAAGGATTTACGTTCTAAGGTATATAAAGTGTTGATTCATGGGTTCCTTTCACCCATGAAGCTCAAGAAACCTTTTTCAGAATATAAATTTTGAATTCCATGTTATGAATTGAATCATATCCATGTTTATGTTGTTGTAGGATTACCAAGTTGAAATCTTTAATACATATAATGAAATTATGTTAGCATGTGGTTGGAATTCTTGTATTTGAAGTGAAAAATGTTTCCATAATGTATTATTTTAATGTTCATGCCTAAGCCTCAAGTTATGCATGCAAGGTGTTTGCAAAAATGCCTAAAAGAATAAGAATTATGCTTCATGACTAAATTGTGACCAAATTGATGAATCCATGCTTTACCCTTATGTTCACAATGACCTCCATGTTATTGTTATGCATTGTAATGGTTTGGTGGAATGCTCATTAGATTAGACTTATGAAATTATGACATGTTTATATGTATTCCTATTCATGTCTAAGCTTATGACATGCAAATACTTTATGAAAATCCCCAATAGTTGTACAATGAATTGTTGACTATGGTCATGTGTTCAAGAAGTGTCATGTCTTGTCAGTATCATGCTATCGAGTCCTGGGGGTACTTGTACCCAACAATTTAGCTGTGTGCCTAGAGCCAGTATCAATTTTCAAAATGCTCTCAGTCAAGCCATGATCAGTAGAATTTAGTCAGTCACATGACTCAGGAAAATTTAGTAAATTCAGTACCAATCCAGTCCTACTCAGTATTCTCAATAAAATCAGTTAGTTAACAGGACTCAATAGTATTTTGTTAGATAACAAAATTTAGTGAACTCAGTCTAGTTTAGCACAGTATAATTAGTTCAGTGTCTATTTAGTTGGGAGTAAGATTCAGTACCGAGTGAAGCCAAGGATGGGAACTCACCTTCTGGCAAAGGGTGTGATTCTTAGAAGCAGTCCTTGCATTCTAGAACTACGTAGCCAACGTAGGTTGAGACATCAAAAACCTATCCGATGAGGGTTGATAAGGTGGATTAACCTTTCAAATGAGGGTCCCACCATTCTCCTTAGAGTACCTGCCAGATTAGGATCACTTACAGTTTGTCCTTACCAGTGGCGCGGTATTGACACCCTTCTAATTGGGGTTACAGATTGGACCCCAACTCAGCTATATTCTTTTATTCAGGGTATGTCATCTAGATGACTACCTCCCAAAATTTCAATCTTAAAAATAAAACTCAGATTATTCTACAGATTTTAGGACTATCAGATAAAGTCACTTATCTCAGTATGGAACTCAGCTAGTTCCATTAGAATTAAGACTATCAGATACAGTCACTCAGTAAATAGCATATTAGTTATCAGTATATTCAGTATTCAAAATCCTTATGTTCTCAGTTACAATTAAGTATTCAGGCCTGTATTCTCATGCAGTCATATTCATGTTATTAGACAGTTATAGTTCATGCATATGAACCCTATTCATTCAACCTTACCTCACTTTGCGTACCAGTACATTCATATGTACTGACGCATACTTTTCTTTTGAGCTATGGTGTTTTATACCAGAGGTTTGGAGCTCAGGTTCCCGACCATGCATAGGAAGCTTCAGGTTTCAGTCAGCAGCAGTAGACTAGCAGTAAGTCTTCATCATGCGAGGATACTTTATCATTTCATTATTTCAGTACTTAGTTTATTTCAGCAGTTGGAGTTAGTTAGGGACATGTCCCATCAACTCCTTATTCAGACAGTTTAGAGGCTTTCAGACTAGATATTTAGACTTTAGTATATTCACTATTTATATTTCAGCTTGTTTTGGTATTGTTATACCACATACTTCAATATTATTTCAGTTATTTGAACCTTATGGCAGTTCAGCCCATTATTCCGCATATGATTACAGTTTTAATATATAGATATTGCAGCAGGTACCAATCATGGGTTAGCTTGTGGTCCTTTGGGATTATAAGCACTGTGTAGCATCCGGGGTTCAGAATTTTGGGCATTACAAACTTGGTATCAGATCCTAAGGTTCAATAGGGTCCTAGGATATATGAAAGTCGCATCTAGTAGAGTCTTGTACATGGGTGTATTGCATGCCACATTTAAGTACAAGAGGCTATAAGATATCTTAGGAACAGTTTCCCTTCTTTCTGTATTCATGTCGTGCCAGTGAGCATGAACTCAAACTTAACTCTCAGTCTAATCTATTTCTCTCTTTTCATTTATAGAACATGCCTCCCAAAAGAAGAAATGGAAATCAGTCAGCCCCTCAGCCCGTCCAAGTAGATCCCCTGGACGGACATGTTTCTTATGCTGAGTTTGGAGTTGCATTCACCACTATTGCTAATTCAGTTAATGCTCAGAATAAATGGCCAACTATTATTCCAGCCAACCCAGTGGACAAAATTGTGGCTGCTAGGATTCAGGACTTCACCCGGATAAATCCTCCATCCTTTTTGGGGCCTAAGTCAGATAAGGACCCTCAGGAATTCCTTGATCAAATCCAGAAGGTTACAGATATCATGGGATTACTGCTAGTGATAGTGTTGTGCTAGTTTCATATTAGTTGCAGGATATGTCTCACACATGGTTCAAGTAGTGGAAAGAAGAGAAGGATATAGATGCAGGGCCTATTGAGTGGAAGGAGTTTGACACTGCCTTCTTAGATAGATTCTTTCCCTTAGAGATGAGAGAAGCTAAGGTGTTAGAGTTTATCAACCTCAGGCAGGGAAACATGAAGGTGAAAGAGTATTCTCTTAAATTTATTCAATTAGCTAGATATGCTCCTCATAGGGTGGCAGATAGCAGGGCTAAGATGAGTAAGTTTATTTCTGGGGTGAATGATAGTGTGGTCAAGGAGTGCAGGACCGCCATGTTGATTAGTGAGATGGATATAGCCAGGCTTATGATTCATGCTCAACAGATAGAGGAGCAGAAGATTAAGGAGAGGGAAAAGCAGAATAAGAGAGCTAGAACAGGTAGCTTCAATTTCAGTCAGCCTAAGTCAGAGGGTGGAAACCGTTCTTAGTCTCACCCAAAGTCATCTATTCCATCTCCTTCCTCATCCAGTGCTCCAGTTCCTAAGTTCAGGAATAGTAACCAAGATAGGGCACCAGGCTCTAAATCTTGGGACAGCGTTACCAGTGCTCGAACCAATCCTCTTTGTTAGACTTGTGGTAAGAACCACAAGGGTATTTGCAGAGCTGGCAGTGATGTGTGTTTTGGATATGGTAAGCCATTCCACAGAGTCAAATATTGTCCTTAGCTAGGTATTCAGGGTCAGCAGAATCGTTCCTCAGCTCAGTCTGATAGCCTGAATTAGCAGGGTACCACTTCAGTGCAACCAATGGGCAGCGTCGAAACAGACTCTACGCTCTTCAGTCCTGACAGGATCAGGAAAATTCTCCTGATGTGGTCACTGGTATGTTACAGATGTTTCATGTACATATTTATTCTTTGTTAGATCCAGGAGCTTCTTTGTTTTTTATTACTCCTTATATAACAGTTGATTTCGGAGTCAGTGCTGAAATTTTAGCAGAGTCTTTCTTAGTCTCTACCCCAGTGGGTAAAACTATCATAGCCCAGCGGGTATACAGGAACTATTTGGTTATGATATCTCAGAAAGTCACTTCAGGAGACTTAGTCAAATTAGAGATGACTGATTTTGATTTCATTCTCGACATGGATTGGCTTCATTCCTTCTATGCCACAGTCGATTGCAGAAATAGAGTGGTCCAATTTTAATTTCCAAATTAACCCATCCTAGAGTGGAAGGGTAGTACTTCAACATTCAGGGGTCATCTTGTTTCTTACCAATGATCTAGGAAAATGATATCTAAGGGATGTTTCTATCATCTTTTTTGAGTTATGGACACTAGTTCTGAAACTCCCCGTCTTGAATTAGTCCCAATAGTGAGCGAATATTCAGATTTCTTTCCCAAAGATCTTCTGTGAATTCCTCCCAAAAGGGAAATAGACTTTGGCATTGACCGTCTTCTAGATACTCAGCCTATATTTATTCCACCGCATAGAATGGCACCAGCAGAACTCAAAGAATTGAAAGACAAGAGATTCATCAGACCTAGTGTGTCCCCGTAGAGTGCACCAGTCTTATTCGTTTGCAAGAAAGACGGTTCTTTTAGAATGTGTATAGACTACCATCAGCTCAATAAAGTTACGATCAAGAACAAGTATCCACTTCCCAAAATCGATGAATTGTTTGACCAAATTTAGGGTTATAGTTACTTATCCAAGATAGACCTCAGATCAGGCTATCATCAGCTCAGAGTCAGAGAATGTGACATTCCAAAAAAAAAATAGTTTTTCGAATTCGGTATGGTCACTTGAATTCTTAGTCATGTCCTTTGGTCTTACAAATGCCCCAGCCACTTTTATAGACTTGATGAACCGTGTGTTCAAGTAGTACTTGGACATGTTCATCATAGTTTTCATAGATGACATTCTTGCCTATTCCCGCAGTGAGCGTGATCATGCAGACTATCTCAAAATCGTATTGCAGACTCTCAGAAATCATCAGTTGTTCGCCAAATTTGGTAAGTGCGAATTTTGGCTAATTTTAGTAGCATTCCTTGGTCATATCATTTCTGGTGATGGCATTAGGGTTGATCCTCAAAAGACCAAAGCAGTAAGAAACTGGCCTCGCCCTGTCTCTCCATCAGATATCAGGATTTTTTTGGTCTGGTTGGCTATTACAGATGGTTTGTTGAGGTATTTTCATCTATTGCATCCCCTATGTCTATATTGACTCAGAAAAAAGTCAAGTTTCAGTGGTCAGATCCTTGCGAGAAGATTTTTTAGGAGTTGAAGACTCGACTCACCTCAACTCCAGTTTTGGCTCTTCTAGATGATTCAGATGGATTCGTAGTGTACCTTAATGCATCCATATTAGTTTGGATTATGTCCTCATACAACATGGTAAGGTCATAGCCTACGCCTCCAGAAAACTTAAAACCCCATGAGAGGAATTATTTGACTCATGATCTTGAGTTAGCAACAGTAGTTTTTGCCTTAAAGATTTGGAGGCATTACTTGTATGGGGTGCATGTAGATGTGTTCACAGATCACAAAATCCTTCAGTATGTATTCTCTCAAAAAGATCTTAACCTCCATCAAAGAAGGTGGTTAGAGGTTTAGAAAGACTATGACATGAGTGTCCTTTACTATTCGGGCAAGGCCAATATAATGGCCGACGCTCTCAGTAGATTGTCTATGGGTAGTGTTGCTCATGTTGAGGACAGTAAGAAGAAATTAGCTCAGGAAGTTCATCAGCTTGCACGACTAGGTGTCGGCTTTGTCGATTCAGCAAAAGGTAGTATATGGATTCAAAAAAGTTCAGAATTATCTCTATTTTCCAAAGTTAAGGAAAATGAATATAGAGATCATAGTCTAGTCAATTTGAAAGAATCAGTCAAGGATCAGAAGGTTGAAGTTTTCTCCTGAGGGAGAGATAGTGTATTGCATTGTCAGGGTCATCTATATGTGTCAGGTGTTGATGAATTAAGGCAGTCAATTCTTGTAGAAGAGCATGGTACGTGTTACTCGATTCATCCAGGGGCCACTAAGATGTATCATAATTTGTGGGAGATCTATTAGTGGAGTGGGGTGAAAAGAGATATTACAGAGTTTATGGCTAAGTGCTCTACATATCAGTAGGTTAAGGTTGAGCATCAGAAGCCTAGTGGGTCTATGCAGGAGTTCAATATTCCAACTTGGAAAGGGGAAGAAGTAAACATGGACTTTGTGATGGGCTTGCCTCGTACTCTTCATCAGCATGATTCAGTTTGGGTTATTGTAGACAGGATGACCAAATCAGCTTATTTTCTTCCAGTCCATACCTCTTATTCAGCCGAGGATTATGCTAAACTCTATATCAGGGAGTTGGTCAGATTGCACAGTGTTCCATTATCCATTGTCTCATATAGAGGTACCCAGTTCACCTCTCACTTCTGGAAAGTATTCTAAAAGGGTCTTGGTACCCGAGTTTATCTCAGTATAGCCTTTTATCCTCAGACAAAAGGTCAAGCAGAAAGGACCATTCAGACCTTGGAAGATATGCTAAGGGCATGTACAATTGATTTCAAAGGTAGTTGGGATGACCACTTTCCTTTGATTGAGTTTGCAAACAACAACAACTATCATTCTAGTATTTAGATGTCTCCATTCAAAGCTCTCTACGGTAGAAGATGTAAATATCCAATCAATTTTTTTGAAATTTGTGAGGCCGTAGTGATAGGGCCTGACTTGGTATTCGACACCTTAGAGAAAGTTCAGTTGAGAAGAGAATAGCTCAAGACAGCTCAGAGCCGACAAAAATCATATACAGATGTGCGCAAAAAGGATCTCGAGTTCGAGATTGATGATCATGTGTACTTAAAAATATCTCCCATGAAGGGAGTAAAGAGATTCGGCAAGAAGGGAAATCTCAGTCCCCGATATGTCGGTCCCTTCAAAATTCTCAGTCGCTTTGGCAAAGTAGCCTATGAGCTCAAGTTTCCTTCAGATCTAGCTTCAGTGCATCCAGTCTTTCATGTCTCCTTACTTAAGAAGTGCATAGAGGACCCAGCAGTTCTAGTCCCTATAGAGGGCATAGACATTCAGAACAGCCCCTCTTTCGAAGAAATTCCAGTTGAAATCCTTGACTATCAAACTCGCAGACTGAGAAACAAAGAAGTCCCTCTAGTCAAAGTTCTTTGGCGAAATCAATTCGTTGAGGGAGCTACTTGGGAGGCAGAAGCAGATATGCGGACCAAGTATCCTCACCTCTTCTCAACAAACTCAGACTCAGCTCAAGGTAATAGCTTTTCTTAAGTTGATTCTATTTCATGTTCAAATTTTAGTTACAAACCAGTTTCACTCTCAGATTCCCACCATATACATGGTATCAAATACCATTGCATATTCAGTCATATGTTCATGCATCAGATCAGTCATGTATTCATGCATCAGATATGCATTCTTCTTGTGAGAAACTCAGTTTATCAAAAATACCAGTCATGCATTCATGAATCAGTTTAGCCATGAAACCATGCATCAGATATGCATGTTCAGTATGAGTTCCAATAAATCAGTCATGTAATCATGTTTAAGTTGTTCATGTTCAGCGGGTACTTCAATTATCATTTTTCCCCTCTCAGTCAGTCTCATTCAAGGATGAATATTTCCAAGGGGGGAATATTATAAGACCCGATAAAAGTCTAAGTCAAATTAATTTTGGCTAAGTGTTAAGCACTTAGTCTCATTTTAAGCCTTCAAACTCCAAGGATTTATTTCATGACCTTCCCGACCTCTATTTGTCGATTTTCAAGTTGATTCATAATGAGAAAAGTCAATAGTACATCTATGGTAAGTTTCGAGATTTTTTGGATAGCATAAGGGCAAGTTTGGTTGCCCAAAATAGTGAAATCTTTCAATAGCCCCGCGTCGTGAGGTCCAGTCCAATTTCTAGATATCGCATCGCGAGGGCCAGTTCATGTTTCTGTGGGTCGCGTCATGAGGCCAATCCCATTTTATAGAAATTTTATTATGGGTTTTGGGGGTAAAGGGGTCATTTCTCCCACCCTATTCAGCCCTAAAACAAAAAATTAATTCCTAAATAACCTAAATATTTCATTATTCACTCAAGTTTCCCCAAAGTTCATCATTCTCTCTCAAAAGAAAGAAACCCTAATTTCAAAATTTTAGGACAAAGCTCAAGGATTTCTTCAAGAACCCTTAAGTATTTACATTCTAAGGTATGTAAAGTGTTGATTCATGGGTTCCTTTCACCCATGAATCTCAAGAAACCCTTTCAACAATATAAATTTTGAATTTCATGTTATGAATTGAATCATATCTATGTTTATGTTGTTGTATGATTACCAAGTTCAAATATTTAATACATATAATAAATTATGTTAGCATGTGATTGGTATTCTTATATTTGAAGTGAAAAATATTACCATGATGTATTATTTTAATTTTTACGCCTAAGCCTCAAGTTATGCATGCAAGGTGTTTGCTAAAATGCCTAAAAGAATAAGAATTATGCTTTATGACTCAATTGAGACCAAATTGATGAATCCATGCATTACCCTTATATTCACAATGACCTACATGTTATTGTTATGCATTGTAATGGTTTGGTGGAATGCTCATGAGATTAGACTTATGAAATTATGACATGTTTATATGTATTCCTATTCATGTATATGATTATGACATGCAAATACTTCATAAAAATTCCCAATAGTTGTACTATGAATTGTTGACTATGGTCATGTGGTCAAGAAGTGTCATGTCTTGTCAGTATCATGCTATCGAGTCCTAGGGGTACTTGTACCTAATAATTTAGTTGTGTGCCTAGAGCCAGTGTCACTTTTTAAGATGCTATTAGTCAAGCCATGATCAGTAGAATTCAGTCAGTCACATGACTTAGGAAAACTCAGTAAATTCAGTACCAGTCCAGTCCTACTCAGTAATCTCAGTAAAATCAGTTACTTAATAGAACTTAGTAGTATTTCATCAGTCAACGGAATTCAGTGAACTCAGTATAGTTTTTCTCAGTATAATCAGTTCAGTGTCTATTCAGTTGAGAGTAGGATTTAGCACCGAGTTAATCCAAGGATGGGAATTCACCTGCCAGTAGAAGGAGTGATTCTTAGAAGCAGTCCTTACATTCCAAAACTACGTAGACAGCGTAGGTTAAGACAATAAAAACCTATCAGATGAGGGTTAATATGGTGGCTTAACCTGTCATTTGAGGGTTCCACTGTTCTCCTTAGAGTATCTTCCAGATGAGGGTCACTCGTAGTTTGTCCTTACCATTGGTGCGGTATTGACACCTTTCTAATTGAGGTTACAGATTAGACCCCAATATAGCTATATTTCTATATTCGAGGCATGTCGGTTAGATAACTACCACCCACAGTCTCAGTCTCAGTCTTTAGAATAGAACTCATATAGTTTTACATATTTTAGGACTATCAGATACAGTCGCTCATCTTAGTAAGGAACTCAGATAGTTCCATCAGAATCAGTATTGTCAGATACAGTCACTTAGTAAATAGCATATTATTTATCAGTATGCACGTTATCAGTGTATTCAGTATTTAGAATCCTAACATTCTCAGTTACAGTTATGTATTTATTCATGTGTTCTCATGCAGTCATATTAATGTTATTAGATAGTTATAGTTCACGCATATGAACCCCATGCATTCAGTCTTACCTTACTTTGTGTAACAGTACATTCACACGTACTGATGTATACTTTTCTTTTGAGATATGGTATTTTATACCATAGGTTTGGATGCTCAGGTTCCCGATCGTGCATAGACAGCTTTAGGTTTCAGTCAACAGCAGTAGACTAGCAGCGAGTCCTCATCATGCGAGGATACTTTATCATTTCAGTATTTCAGTACTTAGTTTATTTCAACAGTTGGAGTTAGTTAGGGACATGTCCCATCAACTTCTTATTTAGACAGTTTAGAGGCTTTCAGACTAGATATTCAGACTTTAGCATATTCAGTATTTATATTTCAGCTTGTTTTGGTGTTGTTATACCATATCCTTTTGTATTATTTTAGTTATTTGAACCTTATGGTAGTTTAGCCCATTATTCCACATATGATTATAGTGTTAATGTATAGATATTGCAGTAGGTATCAGTCATGGGTTAGTTTGTGGTCCTTTGGGATTATGAGCACCGTGTAGCATTCGGGGTTCAAAATCTGGGGCGTTACAGTTGGAATGGACGGGATCGATATTGGTGTCAGCCTTGGCATTAGAATAAGCAAGGAAGCTGGTATCATCATACATAATTTCTCACTGTTCCATCATATGTCATTTTGGGATTAATTATACTATGTTTTGGAACATCCTTGGTTATGTTCTGGTTTATATCCCTTGTTATGGTATGTTTGGATTGTTGGTATGGGATGGTTGGACTACGTTAGGTCGATCATGGTTATGATCTTATCCCAGAGTATTTATGTGAGCTATTGCACTATCTTGTTTGTGATACCCCGAGACTCTAACCAATAGTGAAACCATGAATCAAGCTCATGAGAAATAAATTATAATTTTTTGGGTTGTTTTATGATCAAGTATGGTGTGTATTAAGGCCTTAAATATGTCCTAACAATTGGGTGAATCAAAACATTCCTTACCGATTGAATTCTTGGGAAGGATATTGGTATAGGCAACTTCAAACGATCATGTCTCCCATTATAATTGGAATTTTTGAGTTCATAACCTATCAACAGATAAATAATTGAATTATCTTTCCAAGGATATCAATTTAACCAAAATATGATATCGTAGCAAAGAGTTATACCCATTTTACTCAAGAATATCAATCTGGAAAAGGCTAAGACGTTTCTGACGGGCTGTCACATTTTTTATGCCATTTTTGACGACGTCGTCACTTTCTGACGACATTTTTGATGATGTCGTCAGCCTTAGGAAGAAAATAAAAAATTTGACCGTTGTGTGATGACATTTTGTGACGGCCTATCACAGGTCTGACGGCCTGGAATTGATGTCGTCAGCCATTTTTTTCAGCAATTAAGGGGCATTTTTAAAAGGGTATTTTGGTCTTTTCCACCCATTTTGACCCTCTATATATATCCAAGTAAAGAAGAAAACTTCATTATTCTTCCATTTCATCAAGAATACTAGGTTTTGTCTCTCAATATCCAATCCAAATATTCCAAGAATATCAAGAATCCTACCATAAATTTCACAAATTGGTTCAAGATTCAAAATACCCAAGTCAAAAACATCAAGAACCCTAACTCAAGAAGTGGAAAAGGAGTCTATAACAAGTTTATTCATTCCAATCCATAATCAAGGTATGTGGGGTTTGAACAAGAACACTCCTTTCGTTCTTGTGCCTAAAGATTTAATCTCTATGATTGATTTACATGAATTTGCAAAATGGGATTACACCCAAAATTCTCTATTAATGATTTATCAGATTTGAGTTGATTAAGTTTGAGATTATGATATATTTACCATCATATTTCTTGATTTGAGGATTTATGCTATGAGTTGAATATTCTTATTATGAACTGATGATTTCCGAATGAGTTGAGATAAGTGTCATGATTTAAGCCTTCCATGAGAAGTTAATTATTGAATACATATTGATATTGAACTTGAGAGTCAAGAATGAGTCCTATGATGTTTCCTTGAAACTTTTGATATTTGAAATGATTTGATAAGCAAATGTACTTGATGTTGAGAAAGATTATGTTGAGTTGAGTCGAGTTAGGAATCCACAAGATATTTATGATTTACAGATGAGATATATATTTATGTTATGGTCTTTATAATAGACCCATGAGTTGATATTGATTAAGGTGGATTTTCTAATGCGTTCTGAGCTGAGTCTGGGAGGAGTATATAGCACCGAGCGGAAAATATGGTATTTTCCCAAAACTAAGTGCCACCATAGGATTGATATTGATGATTGTGGGCCAGAGTCCGAGTATGGTATTGTGATTGAGAAATTGAGGTTGTACTCCTTGGAAAGGGTACAACACCCTCGCCAATGTGGGGTTCTCTCCTTAGAAGGGCAAAACTTGGACTCCATGCGGCTCACATGGTTTAGTTATGTCGGTTATAAGAAACTCCCACGTCCATAATGATATGAGTACCTTGAGTTACCGAGTCACTCTAAGTCATGAGTCAAAGAGTTTGAGTTGAGTTAAATGATTTATGAGATTTATGAAGCATGTGTTATTACTGATGACTTATGGGAATAATGTTTCAGATAATTCAAGCGAAGGGAGGTATTATTGTTAGCATGCATGATTTTCTTATACATTTATGATATTATTTAAAATGTTGCATCCACCCCCACATACTCAGTACATTCCTAAGTACTGATTCTCATACTCTTCTGTGTTCTACATTTTCTCGTGATGTAGGTTCAGGTGCTCAGTCTCAGCAGTGTCAGTGATCTTCGAGTACCTCCATCTACATTCGTACAGTTGGTGAGTCTTTATGGTTGGAGGACCTATGTCCCTGATTTTTGTCATGATAGTAGAGGGTTGTTTATTTCCAGTTCAGTACGAGTCAGTTAGGGATCTGTCCCAATGGATCCTCAGTCTTATGTAGTAGAGCCTTTGTCAGACTAGAGTACCAGTATGTAAAGAACTTCAGTATTTGGATTGTACAAGATAGTATCCCTTCGTATTCCATTATGTTTATGACATGACTATTCTTCTTTATTACAACTTGATTATTGTCATAGTGAGTTATAGAAGTGATGACAGGATTAGAGGGTTAGCTTGAGGCTGCGTGTGGCCTTAAGCACCGTGTGACGTCTTGGGATGGGATCTTGGGGCATTACAAGCTTGGTATCAGAGCCTATGGTTTAAAAGAGACCTAGGGATTATGGCAAGCCGCGTTACGTAGAGTCTTGATCATCGGTGTGTAGTGCGCCACATATATGAGCAAGAGGCTGCGGGACATTTTAGAAAAAGTTATTTATCTCTTTCAGAAGTCTTTCGTGCCTATGACTATTTCTCTCTTCTATTAATTTGTGCTCTCTTATGATAGAAATTGCCTCCTCGTGCATCTCGTAGAAACAACGAACGACCTCAACCCGTTGATCCTTTAATTGAGACAGTGACTCATGCCGAATTTCGGGCAGCTTTTCAGGCGCCAGCCCAGGAAGTTACCGCCAATGCTCAAGCCAATGTTCAAGCCATTGTTCCACCTCCGTAAGAAGGTAATTGTGTAGCAGCTCGAGTTTGGGATTTTATGCGGATTAATCCGCCAGAGTTTTATGGGTCAAGGGCAGGTGAGGACCCCCATATGTATCTTGATGAGGTGAAAAATATCACCCAAATTATGCATGTAACGGAGGAAGAAAGTGTGGAGCTAGCTTCCTATCGCTTGAAATATGTTGCTTATGATTGGGTGAAGTTGTGGAGGAAGTGTAAAAGGGAGGATACCGCTCCCATGACTTGGCAGTTGTTCCAGGATGCATTCTTAGACCGATTATTTCCCCCATACCTAAGGGAAGCAAAACTAGAAGAATTTATGAACTTGATACAAGGCTCCATGACAGTTAAGGAGTATTTTCTTAAATTCAACCAGTTGTCTAAGGTTGCTCCCGGTATGATGGTTGATTCCAGGACTAGTATGAGTAAGTTTTTTACTGGTGTATTGAGTTATGTTGTGAAAGAGTGTAGGTACGCTATGCTCTATAGGGACATAGATCTTTCTAGATTAATGATACATGCTCAGCAGATTGAAGCAAAAAAGGTAAAAGAGAGAGAGAGGGGGGTAATAAGAGAGTCAAATCAAAGCAGCAGGGTTATAGTCAGAGTATATTTTCTGGAGAGATCCGCCCTTAGTTTCAGAGCCATTCTTTTGTGACAGCACCATCATCAGTTAGTGCTCCCACATCCAGAGTCAGGCAGGTGCAGGGTAATAGACCTACTGTGTCCAGATCTCAGGATAGTGTGAGTAACAGACCTCATCCTTCCCCATGTTCGAAGTATGGTAACAGACCTACTGTTATCTAAGTTTAGACAAATGTTCAATGACCCATACATGAACCCACACTTAGAATAGCATAACCCCAAGTCTCATTCCATATTTGGTTTTAACTCTTGTCCTTTTTAGCTTAGAAATTGCATTCTCACTACTATAAAATTGTTAACTATAAAGCATTCAAAACAAACCTCCCATTTACTTTCTTGTTTAGTGTAATAACCCTTTCGGTTATTTTTCATAATTCCATTTACTTTTTCCATTTGAACTTCTCCATAGCTGTCCAAAGTCATTTATGACTTGTTGGGACTGATAGTTTAGTTACCGGGAAGTTCATTTGGTTCTTAGAACCAATTCTCTATTTAGAAGTCGTTGCTGGTTCCAAATGGTCACCAGGAAAAAACATTAGTACGATAATCTCGGATGTAAATTCTGACTACGCCAGTAGATCCAGAATATAAATTTTAGGATAGGTAGACCTTTGGTTCGGGTCTTAATGCACCCGAGCTCATTTTGACCAATTTGTCGAAAAGTGGAAAATTTGAAGACAGGTGTGGGGCCCACAAATGGTATAAAAGACTTGGGTTGAAAATTTGACTTCACCAATGCATCCGAAACATCGAATTGGGTTATATAGTTGATTTGCAAAAATCGGAGTTCAAATGAGTTTCGAGGGTCAAAAATAAGTTTTGACTTTGTTGGTACTAGTGTCATAGCGATCGCGGAATGGATATTGCGGACCATTTGATGGAGATCTCAGTATCTCCATGCTTGAAGGGGCTATAAATAGGCCCTCAAGTCGCGATTTGGTCATTTTCTCTTCATCTTTGAGACCTAAAAGCTCTAGAAGGGTGAGATAACTCTAAATTGAGTCTTAGGTGTGACTTGTAAGCTTGATTAACAAATATTTTCGTGATTAACAATGGATTTAAGGTAAGAATTGTTTAATTTCAAGGTTGAATTTCTTGATTTTTGACCAAAACCCCAAATATCTTGAGGGCTTGATTTAGACCCAGATAAACTTAATTTTAACCTATTTCTTGAGGGTTATGATTCCTTGATGGTTTATGAACTTTGGGTAGACCTTGAAAATGAGTATTCCATAAGTGGGACCCACTTGGGGGTTTTGGTGCTATTTTATGACCCAAAGCACAATGGTCCAATATGGGTATCGTTATGCTCGTATTGATAAGTAGATTATCTTTTCGATAGCTTAGCATCTTGAAGAGGCTTCTCGGATGGGAAAAATAAAGGTTTAGCAAATTGATGAGCATTCTTCGGATTTGAGGTACGTTAGGTTTATCCCTTGTTAGGATGATCTTTGTCATAGTATAATTGTGATATCTTGTTAGATTGGGAGGGGTTTATCCCTTGTTAGGATGATCTTTTTCATTGTATAATTGTGATATCTTGTTACATTGGGAGGGGTTTTAGGTGTTCGTTGATGTTTTTATAAAGACTTGTGGTTATTTGGATCTTTTAGGTCATTTGGACCAATATATTGAAATGTCTAGTTTGTTGTCTTGAACCTTAATGTATTAGACTTAATATCTCATGCTTAACATGAGAATGCTTAGAACTACTCTAGTTAGATGGGAGTGTCCATGTCACTCATGCTTAGGGCAAGATTGGCCTTAGATGCTTACTCTATTAAAGTTTTTTTAGTTCCAATGGACTTAGTGATAGTATTTGAGTAGGATCCCTACCTTGGACTTAATGGTGGCTATCTATACATCTATGAGTTGAATTAGATACCATAGGCTAGTCCGGGTATAAATGAACTTAGAATGTATATTAGGGGGGATTTAAAAGTGCACCTTGACACACCTTAAGCCAAGATTGAGGTAGTCCTCGTAAGATCCATGGATGCTTATGAAATGCCTAGAAAATTCCCCTTGAGGCAATATTGAGGAACACTTATAGTAAATTTATTGATGATTCCATAATGAGCTATTGTTTATGCTATCAAAGAAGCCCATGACCATGTGATTCATTAATCCATAAATATCGCTATTACTCGAGATATTGGTTAGGTTATTGCTTGGCTATTGAATGAGCCAATGGACACCTTAATGAATTGGCCCTTGACTGTAACATGGCTTGAGACATAAAGTACGATCTCAACTATGCTATGAATAAGCAATAGATTATACCATGGATTTGATATTGCTCAAGTTAGTGATAACCTTTCTTTATACTAATGGTGGGCTAATGAATAGGTTACTTGTGGGACATTGCTCATGATAATTCTTATGGTTATGGTCATGGTCTAATGGACTAGACTATTGACTTATCACTTACAACATTCATGTTACATATATATACACTTATTAATAATATGACATTGATAATGAATGAGGAAATATGGAAGTATGCTATTTTTGCTTCTCTTTTTATATTTTTTTACTTTAGTCCTCGTGTGGCTTGTCTTTCACTTTAGCCCCCGTGGGTTTGCTCTTTATTATTGATATTAACGTGGATATTATGATGATGCCTGGGAAGGCCAAAAAATATTATGATGATATGATAATACCTGGCAAGGTCGGAGAATATTATGATGACATGATGATACCCAGAAAGGATAGAGGATATTATGATAATATTATGATATCAAGTACGACCAGAGGATATTACAATAATATCGGGTATGACCAGAGGATATTATGATGATTTGATGATACCCGACAAGGTCGAAGGATACTATGATGATACCCAATACAGCCAGAGAATATTAGGATAATATGATGATACTCGTTAAGGACGGAGGATGATTATGATGACATGTACATACTCATCAAGGCCGAAGGATGGTTATTGATGGGCCTATGAGTATATCTACTAGTTTGAGTCTAGCTAGACCTATGTATGGAAACTATATGTTATTTATGCTCATGTGTAGTTGGGTAAAATATTGATATTAGAGATGTCGTTCATAGTTTTCTAGTGATCAAGGTATAAAGTAGTATAGTTGTTGATTTAAGGTTGCAAAAATGATTAGTGATGAATATTAATTAAGAGGTTAATAATGACTTATCGATAGTAGAACCTTAGCAATAATGAGGACTAGTGGTAATGACAACTAGTAATTATGATGATTATGCTATAATGATGTTTATCATAGATAAAGATGTATAGCAATGATGATTAGTTGGTAATAATGATTTTGTCGATGATGATGACTAATTGTTAAACGGTGATTTATGGATTAGTGATGCTAGTTACTAAATGACATTTAATCAATAAATTCAGATTGAATAAATGGTGATTAGCGGTTATTGGGTCAATGGTGATTAGTGAGTTTATGATGGCTAGAAATAAATATTGCTTAGTTGATAAATATGGCTTAGTAATGAATTTTGGTTATGTGCTAGTTATTGATTAGTTAATGAAGAATGACTAGTTGTTGACCCATGGATAGTGATAATGTGGTGAATATTGTATAAATAACAATTAGAGGTACATGATGACTAGTGAGTAATTGGTTTAGTAAATAAGTGTTGGCTAGTTAATAAAGAGCTATTAGTGTGTGTCGGGGATATAGTTGTCTAAATTATTGTATTGTTATAGATATGCATATATTGGAATACGTTGTTTAATTATGAATGTTGATGATACATGAAGAAGGTTGGTTAACTTTCAATTGATGGTAATTGTGGAATGTTGATAAATTTACTGATTGATAGTAAGTGTGGAATGACGGTTGAATAAAGATAGAGTTTGGATATATTTTTTATTAGATTCCTTTATATTATCCTTGAGTGTACTCTCCAGTGGTATGGGATATTGTGATGAGTTTTTTATATTATGCACCAATTGGCATGTGGGAGTCAACTTCGTACTTTTGATTGCTTATGTTGATGCCTTATGTTATATTGTTATTCTGATATTTATTACTTGTTATGTACAACAATATTGGCCTGTCTGGATGCCTTATGTTATATTATTATTTTTGATATTTATTACTTGTTATGTACAATGATATTAGCATGTGGGGATGCCTTATGTTATACTATTATTCCATTTTGATTAGTTATTATATACATTAATGATAGAGATATTTCAGGTTTGATTTTGTATCTTGACTTAGTTATGATTATCTTGCATTATATCATATTTATATCATGACCTAGCTCAATCGGCCAATGATGCATCCTGACTACCCATTGATTTGGTACTCATACTACACTTCTGCAGCCTGCAGCTCATAGTATGGGTTATAATTGTTGATGTGTATGTATCATGTGGAGAAGCCATGGTTCGGAGACTTAGAGTAAGCTCCTGACATTCAGACTATTACCTATCTCTCTCTTATGTATTAGACTAGTCTCTTTGATGTATTCGAAGATAAGTTATATCAGTGTATTCATTTGAACTTCACTTTGTATTCTTATATTATTAGCAGCTCTTGTTCTGATACCACCAGGTTTTGGGATTATATAATATAATTTCTACTTTATTTTATCTATTTTGTAATTCTTTTCTTTATATTTTTGGTAGCTTGTTACTAGCCGTTCTGAGCTACAGGTTTGGCTTGCCTACTAGTGGGTTATAGTAGGCGCCATCATGACCTAAGAAATTTGGTCGTGACAAATCGGTATCAGAGCCAGGTTTCATCAGTGTATTAGTACATAAGCAAAGCGTTAGTAGAGTCTTGTTGATCAGTGCAGAAACATCCATATCTTATCTTTGGGAGGCTACAAGGACATTTTAGGAACTTTACTTCTTGACTTCTCATAATGTGTCCACATTGATATGAACCTCAAACATATCCTTTGACTCTATTATTTCTCCTAAGAATGATACGACGTTGTCGACAGATATGGATGAGACTTCAGCAGGCATTTCCAGAGTATCAACGCAATGCCAGACTAGAGAGCCAGAGATGGATATCTAACATTTTTAGCATCAGCCAAAAGGATTTAGGGTCATCTTAGTCTCCAATTAAGCTTGTGACTACTTTAACCCTTTAAGGTTCAGCATTGGGGATCCGAGCTATAATTGCAGATCCCTCCCAGCTATGGATAACATTCAAAACATCAAGTAGTCCTTAGACCAAAGTTGGGTCTAATGGTGGTCATTAGTGTTCTTGGCCAGTTTCTAAGTATGATATTGGGTTTTTGTATTATGCGATGCATTTTTCTACGCTATATCCTTTAGAGCACGATATACTGCATCGAATCATTAGAGGTTTTACATTGACACTCTATTTGGTGTTGGAGCACTTGATAGCAGTCAAATCTTCTTTCTCTTAGGTTATGGATTATGTGAGGCCCACAGAGAGCATGTATTGGGATTTATAAAGGTGGAGGCAAGAAGTCATGCCATCAGTATAGTGTTATTGGTATTTCATTAGAGAGCTTGTTTTGGTTATGAAGAGATGAGGCATCAGATCAAAGAATGCCCCAAATGTGAGTTAGTGATCAGATAGAGTTAACATATACTCCCCACCATCCTACAGTTTCTGAGACAAGCTATGATTGTGGTAAAGATAATCATTGGTAATAGAAAATGCTCTCAGCATCAGTTGGCTATCTATTTAGGCTCAATTTTTGTTCTCGCCATATTAGGCTTTAGGAGGTTACTACGACTGCATAGAGATCGACTATTGGTCTGGAGAGTGTCCCCAATATAGGATTCCTAGTCTTTCATCTCATCAAAGAAGCCTCATGATGACTGTGGCACCTTTAGTTTAAGATAGTGTGCTTAGCTCCTCAGTTGATGATTTAGTCGGTTGGTTCGAGTTTGGACCCATTCAGATTTACTCTTCCTTATATTCGCCAGTCATATGATTGTGTATTTTACCATGGTAGGTGTGCTTTTATTTCCCATATTTTTCTTTTATTATATGTATAGGGTTTTCATATTCATTGATGATTATATGCCTCGATGAGTTCATGTTGGCTATTGTGTTCCTTATTATTTAATTTATGATTATATTACAACTCTGTGGTTTATTTCTTTCATTAGTGGATGGGGTAGATCTTTATTGATGTTTGCTCCATATGAGTATAGCTTTTGGGTTTAAGCCTCATTTATATTGGCACATTGGCCTTGTTATAGCCCCCACGCGGTACATGATATTGATGTGGGTATTATTGTTACTATTGCTATCACTGCTTGAGATTATTGATATTATTTTATGGTATTTCTTGATGTAATTGATCCTCATTGGGTAGCTATAAAGACTAGTGTTATCTAGTAAGAATTTTATTCCTTGCGATTATTATTCGGTGGCTTGGGTAGATATAGACCAATTTGATGACTTCTTTTCCATAGCACAGCGAGGTTGATTGTTTTCTCTCTTGGTTAACTATGTTAGATTGATTCGAGGATTTATTATGGTGTCGAAGGTAAGTTGACCTTCCATGGTTCTATATGACTCTAGAGTTGGCAATTGAGTTATATTTCCCGTTATTGAGTTTGAGATTCTTAAAATTGCCCCCTGGGTTGTGAAGGATTTTGTGTTAGCTATCTTTTCCTATTTAGACTATTTGTGAGATTGACCTGTTTGAGGTCCGTTCTTCGTTCATGGCTATTTCATTGCTCGATAGCGATTTGATATAGATATCGAGATGCCCTGGATTTATCTCTAGAGTTGGTAATTGAGTTATATTTCTCATTATTGAGTTTGAGATTCTTAAACTTGCCTCCTGGGTTGTGAAGGCTTTTGTGTTAGCTATCTTTTCCTATTTAGGCTATTTGTGAGATTGATCTGTTTGAGGTTCGTTCTTCATTCATGGCTATTTTATTGCCCGATAGAGATTTGATATAGATATCGAGATGCCCTGGATTTATCTCTTAGATTTGTTGGATTCATCTCTTTTTGACGATTTGCTCTTGATATAAGTGTGGAGTTGTATGCTCCATTCTTACTGTGATGTTATTCCTATCTTTCATGAAGTTAGGGAGATAGAGGTAGGTAGCCTTTCATGTGCTCGCTTCTTAAGTTGGCATTTTTCTTAATTAATGATGTGATCCATGGATGGATCGAGTGATGATTGCCCTACTTAGGTAGTATCAGGAAACCACCATTTCAGAGTTTGTTCGGCCTAAAGAGGCTTGGTGGAGTGTTTCTCCTTGATGATATGTGCCTATGGCTATTCCTTGCCGAGATAGAGTATTATATGGATTAGTCTACTAAAGTTGAGTTTCATCGAGTCACTAGAGTTCTTACCCTTACTGATTGGATTTCTTATGTTTTTAGCCAGTGATTTATCCTCTATTGCAATTTTGTTATTCTACTATGTTTCGATTTTGGCTCGGCATGATATGGTACAGATACACATAATTCAGAGAGTATGGTCAATGTAAGTATTGGACCTTGGTTTGGATTTGTTGGTTCAAATTTAGATTTGATGCCTTGGGATGGCGATTTAGAAGTTATAATAGATTGGGAGTATTAATTCCTACCATCTTCATGTTTGGTTTGGGTATTTGAGATCTAGCGGTTCAGTTTTAGTGTTGAGACTTCAGCTTAGCGTTGTGGAGCTAAGTGCAGCCTTCGTTTTCAGATTTGTCTCTATTTATATTTTAGTGATAGGTTGGTTGAGCCTACTCCCTAGTTACCTATTCGGTCTTCTCAACTTCGGATGGTTTACAGTTGCTAAGTGTCAGATGATAACCCATGAACTTGGCATTTGTTCTTTCAACTTTGACCTGGATATTTCCATCTTCTTTGAGAATTTTGGATGATATACTCAGTGGGATCAGTATGTTTGAGTTGGATTCAGTATGGTTTTATTCTTGGTTGATGGGTCATCCTGGAGTGGAACATTCAAGGATGAGTAGTATGCCTTGATCTTTTCAATTTTAATTTGATTACCATCCAGACTAGTTGTAGCATTGGCATAGAAAGCATTCCTTCATTATTTCTATTTGTATGTCTAGATAGCGCCTTATGGGCTTATTCTTATGTTTGACGTATGGAGTTTAAACATATAAGCTTCAGTTCTTTGGGTTCTCTGTGATGAGATTGCGTAAACGAGACTCTAGTGATTTTCCTCCTGGTTTGGAGTGGATAGAAGGTTTGAAATGGTAAAGAAAGATTATATTTGGATTTGAAATCGGTGATATGACTCATGTCTTGGTGTGTGTTTTTGTCTAGGTTAAGCCTTTATGGATTTGTGTAGTATATATGGTGTCAGTGTGTTGTGGTTCAGATTTTTGTGCATCAGCCTTTTCGGTTTAGTTTTAGGCTAGTTAGTGGTTGAAGTTAAGTTTTGACTGTTTGGAAATGAAGTGAGGGTGTTGGTCGAAAAATGGATACCTTTGGCTAAATTTCCTAAAAGTTTTCCCTCTTTATAGAGGTAACCTAGGAAATCATGCTCGGAGCATGCGGGCCCAGTACCTCATCCCTTCGAGCTTTTGTCTTTTTATCCTTTGACTTTTGGGGACAAAAGTCCTTTTAGTAATGGATATTGTAATGACCCTTCTAGTCATTTTTCATAATTCAATTTATTTTTGTTATTTAAGCTTCTCTGTTGCTTCCCCAAGTCATTTTTGACTTACTGGGACTGATAGTTCTATTATCGAGAAGTTTGTTTGGTTTAGAACTAATTCCCTGTTTATAAGACTTCGTTGTTTCCAAATAGCCACCAATTAAAAATTTAGTAAGAATGCAAATTTCAACTATGCCAGCAGATCCGAAATTTTGATTCTAGGCTAGGTAGACCTATGGTTTAGGTCTTAATGCACCCAAGCTCATTTCAACCAATTGGTTAGAAAGTGGGGAAATTTAAAGATATGGGTGCGGGGCCCACAATTGGTGTAAACAACCTTGGATCAAAAATTCAACTTCACCAATGCATCTGAGACATCGAATTTAGTAGAGTTACATAGTTCATTTACAAAAATCAGAGTTTGAATGAGTTTCGAGGGTCAAAAACAAGTTTTGACTTTGCTAGTACTAGTGCCATGGCGATCGCGGCAAGTCCCATGCCGATCGCGACATGGCGATTGCGGTCCATTTTATGGCGATATCGGTATCTCCATGCATGAAGGGGCTATAAATAGGCACACAAGTTGTGATTTGGCCATTTTCTCTTCATCTTTGAGACCTAAAAGCCCTTAAAGGGTGAGATAACTCTAAATTGAGTTTTGGGTGTGACTTTGAAGCTTGATTAACATATATTTTCGTGATTAACAATGGATTTAAGGTAAGAATCCTTCAATTTCAATTTTGAATTTCTTGATTTTTTGACCAAAAACCCAAATAGCTTGAGGGCTTGATTTTATCCCCAAATATGCTAAGTTTTCACCAATTTCTTGACAGTTGTAATTAATTGATGGTGTATGATCTTTGGGTTGACCTCGAAAATGAGTTTTTCATAAGTGGAACCCACTTGGGGGTTTTGGTGTCGTTTTGGACCCGAAGCACAATGGTGCAATATGGATATCGTTATACTTGTATTGACGAGTAGATGATGTTTTTGTAGCTTGGCATCTTGAAGAGGCTTCTAGGAAGGGAAAAATGAAGGTTTAACAGATTGATGACCATTCTTTGGAATTGGGGTAAGATAGGTTTATCTCTTGTTAGAATGAGCTTTGTCATAGTATAATTGTGTTATCTTGTTAGAATGGGAGGGTTTTAGGTGTTGGTTGATGTTTTTTAAAGACTTGTGCTTAGTTGGATCTTTTAGGTCGTTTGGACCCATATAGTGAAATGCGTAGCTTGTTATCTTGAACCTTAATAGATTAGACTTAATGTCTCGTGCTTAACATGAGAATGCATAGAACTACTCTAGTTAGATAGGAGTGACCTTTTCACTCATTCTTAGGGCAAGATTGGCCTTATATGCTAACTCTAATGAAGTTGATTTAGTCCCAATGACTTAGTGATAATATTTGAGTAGGATCCCTACCTTGGACTTAATGGTGGCATATTATGCATCTTAGAGTTGAATTAGATACCTTAGCCTAGTCTGGGGTAAAAATAAACTTAGAAGGTATATTGGTGGATTTAAAAGTAGGCCTTGACCCACCTCAAGCCAAGATTGAGGTAGTCCTAGTGAGGATGCTTATGAAAGGCCTAGAAAATGCCCCTTTAGGCAATATTAAGGAACCTTGATAGTAAATTTATTGATGTTGCCTTAATGAGCTATTGTTTATGCTATTAAAGAAGCCCATGACCAAGTGATTCAATAAGCCATGGATATGGCAATTACTTGGGCTATTGATTAGGCTATTGCTTGGCTTTGCATAGGCCAACAAACACCTTATTTAATGGGCCCTTGACCATAACATATCTTGAACCATAAAGTACGATATCGACTATGCTATGAATAAGCTATAGATTATGCCATGGATTTGATATTGCTCAAGTTAGTGATAAACTTTCTTTATGCTAATGGTGGGCCAGTGAATAGGTTATTTGTGGTCCATTTCTCATGATAATGCTTATGGTTATGCTCATAGTTTAGTGGACTAGATTATTGACTTATCACTTGTAACATTCATATTACATATATATACACTTATTGATAATGTGACATTGATGATGAACAAGGAAATATGGAGGTATACCCTTCTTGATTGTCCTTTTATGTTTATTTACATTTTCCATCATGGGGTTTGTCCTTTACTTTAGCCCTCGTGGGGCTTTCTTTTTATTAATGATATTGATATGGATATTATGATGATGCTCGACAAGGCTAGAGGATATTATGATGATATGATGATACTCGACAAGACCAGAGGATATTATGATTACAAGATGATATCTGGAAAGGCTGGAGGATATTATGATGATATGATGATACCCAATATGGCTGAAGGATTTTATGATGATTTGATGATATCCAACAAGACAGGAGCTTACTATGATATATGATGATACCCGATACGGTCGTAGGATATTATGATGATATAGTGATACCCGACAAGGTCGGAGGATGATTATGATGATACATATATACCTGGCAAGGCTAGTGGATAATTATTTATGTGCCTGTGAGTATATCTACCATTTTGCGTCCGGCTAGCCCTATGTATGTCAACTATATGTTATTTATGCTCCTATGTAGTGATAACGCTCAACTCACTCCAATAATTGAGGGGTGAGGTGGTCGCTGTCAAGTAACCCAATTTGAATTGGGGTCGAATCTCAAGGAGCGAAATATTGACTTCAAACCCTATGGGTGCTCAAATTACTACGAGGTTACCCGAAATGCTAACAAAAATAACTTGTAAAATAAAATGGGGGGATTTGTTTGGAAACTTGTTGTACAATCTTTAGCAAATGATCAAGAGACGACAATTTCATTTTAAGCAACAATGTTGGCGGAAATCTTGGGATTATGTCAACCTAAAGGTAAAAGTATATGGGTTAATGATGGTTTACCATGAAATTTATTTGTTAACTACATGATAGGCTAGGTTGAAGGTCATTGTGGTTAATCTTTCGATAAAAACAGAACAATTTCACCCGTTGGCTCTTTCGAGCACCTAACAAGTGTGAATTCGTAATCACCCAAAACCTCAATCAAGCTTTCCTATTTCTAGGATGATTCTCTTGACATGATTTACACTCCTAATACACTTATTTCTAAGATTGCAAAAGGGGGCAAACCATAGGATTAATTGGCCACCATTTCCTTGTCCCCCTATAACCCTCTTTTAAGGACGTTATGGGTTACCTCATATTCACCTTCATCCCTCTTTTGAGAATGATAAAAGGTTTCCAGAGTTTGAGGTTTTCACCCATCAAACCCATTGGGAGATTTGGGGCTTCACCCATTAAATTCCAACTCATAAGCTCAAGCAATGGTTAAATCCTTACTCAACAACTAACAATCATGCAAACACAATAATGCCCACACATAAATTACACTATAGTTCATCATAATCCCAAGACTAGATTACTTAGCTACTTATGAGGAAAGTAAAGAGAGAGAGATACAATAAGGATTATCCAAAACATTCATTATTCACAAAAATGCTAAGAAATCAAGCCTCCTAAATTAGTTACACACTTGCCCAATTAGGGTTTCAATCTTTCAATTCAAAATATATTATGAGGTAAGCAATACCAAAAGAAGAAAGGATATTTTTCTTATATATGGTTTAATATTCTTCTAATTACTTTTACAGATCTTCCCCTGTGCATATTCCCACTTAAACACGATCGCGCAAGACTTTCTGCGACCGCGTCCACGTGACCACGGTTGTGTGCTCGACAGCATTATGTTGACCGTCTTGACTAACCACGACCACAGATTGAGAACTTTGATCACGATAACTGAGGCTGATATATTGGAGGACTTCAGTTGCACTCTTCTGTTCTCCCTTTTTATCATTTTCATCCCCAATCCATATCTTTCGATCTCCTCAACTCTATGCCTGCAAAGAGTGGATGTTAGTGCATTTTTATCACTAATATGTCTCATTCATTTATTTAAAACAAGGTAATGTACACAAATTTTTAGTGAGAATGAGTGAAAAAATAGCCCCTCATCAACGCCCCCTAACTCAAGACCTTGATTGTCCTCAAGCAACACTACCCCTTATTATGAGAGAACTCATATGTATGCTCTTATTCTATCATGCAATGATCATGATGACTCAAACTTGATTGTTACCACCAAAAGCTTTTCACACATGGAAAAATAGGCATTTAACGACTCCCTTCATCATAAGATGAAATAGCAAAGGATGCAATAGACTTTGGGGATCAACTATGTAAAAACCACTACCACTCTAAAAATGACTCACATGTTGACTACAATCATGCAATACTTCTGATTATCTCATTGTGCGAAAGATGATAAAATCACCCACCCCAACTAGTTCACATGCCTCCTCACAGTAAAGCAAAAATTCACATACCTAGTTACCAAGGATGCAACAAGGAATTTTAAGTGCAAACACTCACTCTCTCAAGGAATTCTCTATGTTAACAAGTACCATCCCATAGGCTTTCCCCTATTTTCAATCACCACTACAATGACCATACTTGGTTAAGAATTACAAAGAGATTTTTGTGCTTGTAATGTAGGTTTAGGGTTGGGGTAGGATATCATTTAGGAATAACATGGCTATACCTCTCCTTGAACATTCACATCACACTTTTTCAATCCTCTTTTTTGGCTAAGGGTCACTCTTCTTTAATTTTTTTCTTTTCTTACGCCTACTAATAGCTTCCTTTGTGCACCACTTTTCTTTCATTTCTTTTTCTTGCAACTTATGCGCACTTCATTTCTTTGATGGACACATTTATTTTCTATTTATTTGTTTTCACGGTTCAAGATCATGAGGCATTTCACTAACAACTTTGTGGACTTACACTTTCTTCCATCAACTTTTACCACCCCCAGCTTAGGCTTTTAGGCTCAAGTTACATTTTTAAGTTCAAGGAGGATTTGGTTCATAAGAGAGATAAAAAGGTTAGGTCACGGGTTGTAATGAGTTTTCCAAAGAAAGTCCAAAGTCTCAAAGTGGTTACTAAGGATAATTATGCATGGGTAGGCTTTTAAGGCTAGAGTGGATTTCCAAAATAACAAGATGGCCTATGATCATTTTACTAACCAAGCACAATCAAAATTTATCTTTGAAAGACTAATGAGGAAAGTTCTAGATGGTACAAGTAAACATGAGATGAAGATAACTAACCCCAAACACATGGCATACGAATATTGTCAGGGGGTTCAATTGTTCTACCCGCTCGAGACAAAGATGGAGTATTCACTATTTTTCTAAAGTCAACTTTCAAAGTCATAGAAAGAGGGAAAAATTTTGTCACAAAGTTGCTCACGTACATGCCTTCAAATTTTGCAAAAATTTTGGACAGGGAGGATTGTTTACTTTTGTATTCGCACCACACATAATTTGATAATCATGGAAACCACCCAAGCTATCGTCTCATATTGCAAATCATAGTACAGGAGACCCACTATATGGTTACTCAGACTTCACCAATGGATAATAATGCAATCCCAAATTATCAATGCTACAGGTACTCAGACTTCCGTTACATTTTATGGCCTCGGTGCCACGAGTACTCATACCTCCCCTGCACCCATGGTTAGAAACCAATCACAGCATAATTAAAATAAAGTAACAAACCCAAAACAAAATAGCTAATCCATGCAAATGTGGACACCATCATAGTGCCCGATTATTACAACCCAAATAAAAAATAAAGATAAGAATTATCCAAAAGAGAAGAAAAGTATGCAGAAATATCAATAATATATGCCCAAATTAAATGACTAAGAATAAGGAGACACCTCCAACTAAAAAGATAGCAGTGTCCCCACTGCATAAATAATCAAGGGTAAAAGAGATAAGGGTGCTCTCTGAAAGTGTATCAAGGGCTGCTATCACTGTTGGACTCAGCATCACCACCCTCTTCCTCAAGATAGGACCACTCAGTTGGGTCCTCATTGTCACTATCCACCTAAGAATAAGGAAGTCTATCTAGGGGACTTAGAACCTTCCGCAGGCCCTTCACTCCCTTCCATATCCTGATAAAGAATTTGTCCCTCTTCTTATCCCTTACAACCATTTTTTCATGCGCGATTCGGAGGTCTAGATGTGACTCTACCAAAGAGGAGTAGGCTTTTTAAAGTTTATCAATGGTAGTTTCTTGCTTCGTTTGGTCCTCCTTGTACTTCTCATAATCGATAAATAACACATAAGAATGATGAGCAGCGGTAGGCTCTCTCGGTCCTTGGGGCAAACTTCACATAAGCTCTTTGATGGTAGAAATAATTACTCCAATCTTGTCAAGAGGTCCCGTGGTGGCTGGCCTATGAGACTCAGGCTCACTGCATGCTGACTTTTCCAAGTCGGTCTTTCTTTTCTTACTTTTGTCGGGTGCTCCCTCACCTCTAATCCTCAAGGGGTATATGGGGGCATTAGGGCGCACCCATGTATCACTAGCATAGTTTTTCACTCCCGCTCTTTTACAAAGCTCTATAATCATGGAGAGGAATAATAGATATGTACTGCCTTGGTCCTTGAAATAATCTATCTCATTAACCACGAGTTAACCAACATCTAGATGGATGTTGTCTAGAATACATGCAACCATCCTAGCATGTAATTTGGGGACTGCTGTCATGTGGGTGCAAGGAGAAACTCAGCTACAGATGATGTGAAACCATATTCGAGCCTCGAAAGTGAAGTCGTTCTTGGAAATATTTTTTAGTCTTGGTCCACGAGACTTTCTTTCTGAGGCATAGTCATTGTGCTAACCAACTCCCTAATTTACAACCCTTTGCTTTGAATTCACTCATGTCAGGATGCTTGAGCCCATAAACATCATTGATTTGTTTAGCCCCAACTTTCACTGGTTTTTCCCGAATCTTGATAGTCACATTAAGTAGGTTTGAAAAAAGAGACTTCACCGATGTTTGCATAAAATTCACGGACCCATTGCTCATTTGAAATGCATGGATACGGGGTGAATCACTGCCACCCTATGGCTTCAAGTTTGTCATGAAGTGCCGGTAGTTTCTCCGACACATTTTCCAAGCAAATTCCTCTCTCCGAGAGTAGATTTGTCCTCAAAGATCCCTGTAGTAATGAGTGTGGTACTCGGGTTCCATGAATCGGATGTGATCATACTTATCCATGATGTTTTCCTAAAAGCACTAAGAACACATTATATCTTTTGTTGATATTTTAATTATGCAAACTGTGCTATATTGATCACTAGAGTTCATTGGACTAGGCGCTTGGTGTTTCTTGACTAAATATTGGAAATGCAAGATTTTTGTCATGGCAGGAAACTGTCCTTAGTTTCTGCAATCATGAGACAAGACTGTATTCACGTTTCCACAATTGCGGCCTATGACCGCAGTTGCACTACCTGAGGTTGGTTTCGTGTCATCTCTGCATGCTCATATTTCATCCAAATTAAGTTGCTAGTATGTTCTACAATATGGATGCATATAAATATCATTGGAACAATGCTAACAAGTGTGTAAATTTGCCCTTTAGAAAGAAAATATTAATATTGAAAGTTCATTTGAACATTTTATCAAACACTTGGTATGGATATCTCATTTTTCTTATCTATTTCACACATCATTGGGTACTCATGATATCTCCACTTGTGTGCACACCTTAATCAAACAACCAACATCTCACCAATACCAAGTATGACAACATGGAAAGCATAACAAACAAAATTTAGGCCCTTTCTTAATCATGCATTCTATGGCCTATTTTCAAAAGTAATGGCATGGATTCATGTCACCTACCGGAGTTGTGACACAAAGGGATGCAAGGATGTTGTTTAAGAGCTCACAAATTTGTCCAAAAATTAGCCCAAATTAGAGAGTATAATTTTAAAAGGGAGTGTGATGGAAATGAGGAAAACTAGGGGTTAAATGGCAGAAGTGGCCATAATTTCGGTCAATGGACTATGATTGCGGGCACCCATATGATCGCGATCACGCTTGGAGACCGAGATCACGGTAATTGAGAGCAATTCTGCTCCCCTGTTTTTCTCTATTCAGTATTTTACTCAATTTTGACATATTTCTCCCCTGTTCAACTTATCCAATGCACTCCGTAGTTCCACAAATGCATGGGTTATTCATATGCAAAAGATAACAACTACCCTACAAAAATATAATAAAAAGGATACGAGCCACACTCGTGGAATTTGTGGGTTGCCTCCCACCTAGAGCCTTAGTTATCATCGTGGCACGATGTCTTCCTTCCTTCATTCTTAAGGTGGGTATTCGAACTCCTTTTTGTTCATATTCTCATTTTCAACATCCACCACAGATACTAATAGAAACTCCGTGGTTTGCTTCTTTGACTTGCAAATTTTGAAAGAGACCTCATCCTCTTGCACTCTAAATTTCATATCCCCCAGCTCTAGATCGACAATATCTCTCCCGGTGGCCAATAAAGGATAACCAAGAATGATAGGAACCTCTTGGACCATTTTACAACCCAATACCACAAATCCGTCGGGAGAATGAACTTGTCTACTTTCACAAGGGCATCAAACAATAAACCCACCAATTTTTTTATAGACCAATCCTCCATCAAGAGTCACATAGAGGTCAGCGTCAGGGTATCAAAACCAAGTTTCTTATATATGACAAAAGGTATTAAGTTGATGATTGCACTAAGGTCACATAGAACTTTTGTAAATTCATGCATCCCAATTGTGCAAGGAATAGTGAATGCTCAGGGGTCATCTTTCTTTGTAACCTTTCTGTCCATGATAGTGATACACCCATGAGTGACCTCAATAGTGTCTCCTTAAATAAGTTTCTTCTTGTACATCAACTTTTTCATCAACTTAGCGTATCCCGGGATCTCCTCGATTGCCTCAAGCAATGGGATATTTATCAATGGGTTGCTAAGTTTGGCCATGAAATTCCTCAATTTTTCATTTTACTCTTTTTTATGCAAGCATTGAGGAAAAGGGGAAGGATCTTGGATAGTTGGTCTTGCTTCAACTTGTGGCCTTTCAACTTCAACCACCTCCTCATCATTTTCATCAATCTCTTTCTCATCATCTGCTTCTCTTTCTTGAGGAATCACCTCATTTTCCTTGGCCTTTGGGCATATTCTTACTCAAGTCTCCTTTAAAAGGTTCCTTAAGTTCTTTTCCACTCCTTGTCATAATTCCTAGGACTTGAGCGTCGTATTTTGGGTTAGCAATTGTGTCACTCAAAAGTCCACCTCTAAGTATAGCATTTAATTGTGTGGATATTTTCCCTATTTGGGTCTCTAATTACTTCATGGAGGCAGAGTGATACACCACCATTTGAGAAAGTTGGGAGAAATCACCCTTCAGCTCATGGACCATCTGGTCCGTACCTTCTACTCTATTCAAGATCTTTGCTAACATATCCTCTATTTTGAACTTTTTGGGGTCAATGGCACAAGATTCCTTGGTCTTAGCTAGATCATGAGGAAGGACATAATGGTCATAATCATGTTCACAATCTCTCCAATCTCGATCCCGCTCACGATCCATCCAACCTTTGTTCCCACCTTGCCTTTGATAGGCGGGGCGGGAACCCCCTGAGTAGTTTGCCAAGTACCAGATTTCTTCATCCAACTTCTTTGCCTCTTCATCTTCATCATAAGATGTTGATGCTATGGCATTTATTATTTTTGCGGGTGCACCCATAACATGCTTCGTCAAGAGCTCAAGTTAGGTCATCATTTTGGCCATGTTCTCTTCTTTTTCTTCTTCTCATTTTCTTTGTTCATTATCCACCACGGGGGTAGTAGAAGGGGTTTTGGAAGATTTTGTATCTCGGGTATACCAACCTCAATTTTTTTTATACTTCTCCTATCAATTGGAAGGTTGCAAGATGATGCAATCTCACTATAGAACCGCCCGCTGCATTATCCACCACCGTTTTATTTAATAGATCAAGAGCCCTATAGAAAATCTCGAGGAGCATCATTTCTGGGACCTCATGATTTTTGCATTAGACTAGCTTTCCATTAAACCTCTCCCAAGCTTCAAACAACGGTTCTCCATTCATTTACCGGAAGTTCACAATCCCATCCTTTTTTTAAAGAATTTTTTATGGTGGTAAGTATCTATAAAGAAACACCGTGGTAAGCTCTTCCCATGATGTAATTGATTTGGGTGGAAGTGAGCGAAGCCATAAATCGCCTCACCCGTTAGTGAGAATGGGAAAAGTCAAAGCCGGATGGATTCTTGTGTAATGTGTTATGTTAAATGGTGCACAATTTCCACAATGTTCTTAAAATGGACATTTGATTCCTCATATGCTTGACGCCCATACAACCCTTTCATTTGCAACATATGAAGCATAACGCTAGTCACATGATACACTCTATTCCCGTTGGTTGGCAGGATGCAAATTGCACTTGCTTGTCCCGCTTTATTTAATTGGCCTTCATCATTAAGCGGGGCATCAAGAGCGATCATATTGCTTGCATTATCACTCATTACTCCGTTTACACTTTAATCACTTACAAAATATTCAAAAACACAAAATAAAATAAATTAAACCACTCGGGGTATTCCCAAGTAAGAATGACACCACACAAGAAAAATCTATATTTCACTCCCCAGCAATGGCGCCATTTTTATAATGCTCAAATCACCCTCATAATTAAGGTTTGAGGCGATCGTTGTCAAGTAACTCAATTTGAATTAGGGTCGAATCTCAAGGAGTGAATTATAGACTTCAAACCCTATGGGTTCTCAAATTACTAAGAGGTTACCCGGAATGCTAACAAAAATGACATATAAAATAAAATGGGGGGGGGGGTGTTTGGAAACTTGTTGTACAATCTTTAGCAAATGAGATGACACTTTCATTTTAAGAAACAATGTTGGGGGAAATCTTGGGATTATGTCTACCTAAAGGTAAAAGTATGTGGGTTAACGATGGTTTAGCATGAAATTTAATTGTTAACTAAAGGATAAGCTAGGTCAAAGGTCATTGAGGTTAATGTCAAAGGTCATTGGGGTTAATCTTTTGATAAAAACACAATGATTTCACCCATTGGCTATTTTGAGCACCTAGCAAGTGTGAAATTCGTAATCACACAAAACCTCAATCAAGCATCCCTACTTCTAGGGTGATGCTCTTGATATGATTTACACTCCTAATTTACTTATTTCTAAGATTGTAAAAGGGGACAAACCATAAGCTTAATTGTCCACCATTACCTTTTCCCCATGTAACCCTCTTTCAAGGATGTTATGGGTTACCTCATATTCACTTTTATCCCTCTTTCAAGGATGATAAAGGGTTTCTAGAGTTTGGGGTTTTCACCCATCAAACCCATTTGGAGATTTGCTGATTTCACCCATCAAATTCAAACTCATAAGCTCAAGCAATGGTGAAATCCTTACTCAACAACTAATAATCATACAAATATACCAATACCCATACACAAATTACACTCTAGTTCAACATAATCCCAAGACTAGATTACTTAGAAACTCATGAAAAAGGTAAAGAGAGACATACTATATGGATTATCCAAAGCATTCATTCTTCATAAAAATGCTAAGAAATTAAGCCTCCAAAATCAGTTACACACTTGCTCAATTATGGTTTCAAGCTTTCAATTCAAAATATCTTATGAGGTAAGCAATGCCCAAAGAAAAAAGGGTATTTTGCTTATATATGGTTTGGTATTCTTCTAATTACTTTTATAGATCTGCCCCTGGGCATATTCCCACTGAGCCTCGATTGCGTAAGACTGTCCGAGATCGCGGTTGTGTTCCATGACCGCATTATATTAACCATCTTGACTGACTGCAACCGCGGATTGAGGATCGTGGTCGCGGTAACTAAGGCTGATGTAGTCCAGGTCTTCAGCTACACTTTTCTTTGCTCCTTTTTTATCATATTCATCCCCAATCCACATCTTTCGATCTCCTCAACTCTATGCCTGCAAAGAATGGATGTTAGTGCATTTTTATCACCAATATGACTCATTTATTTATTTAAGACAATGTAATATGCACAAATATTTAGTGAGAATGAGTGAAAAAATCACCCCTCATAATTGTAGTTGGGTATAATATTGATATTAGAGATGCTGGCCATAGTTTTCTAGTGATCATGGTATAAAGTGATATAGTTGTCGATTAGGTTGAAAAGGTTATTAGTGATGAATATTTATTAAGAGGTTAATGATGAATTATGGATAGTTGAACCTTAGAAATAATGAGGACTAGTGGTATTGCCGACTAGTAATTATGATGATTAAGCTATAATGATGTAAAGCATAAATAAAGACTTATAACAATGATGATTAGTTGGTAATAATTATTTAGTCAATGATGATGACTAGTTGCCAAACGAGGATTTTTTTATTAGTGATGTTAGTTACTCAATGGCGTTTAGTCAATAAATTGAATAGTGAATAAATGAAGATTAGTAGTTATTGGATCAATGGTGATTGGTGAGTTTGTGATTGCCAAAAATAAAAATTGGCTAGTTGATAAATATGGCTTAGTAATGAATTTTGGCTATGTGATAGTTATTGATTAGTTGGTGAAGAAAGACTAGTTGATGACCTATTAATAGTGATTATATGGTGAATAGTATTTAAATAACAATTAGAAGGTATATGATGACTAGTGAGTAATTGATTTAGTAAATAAGCATTGGCTAGCTAATAAAGAGCTATTAGTGCATATCGAGGATATAGTTATCTAACTAATTGTATTGTTATGGTTATGCATATATTGGCAAACTTTTTTTAATTATGAATGTTGATGATATGAGGAAGGTTGTTGATTTTCCGATTGATGATAATTTTAGAATGTTGATAAATTGACCGATTTATGGTAAGTGTGGAATGACGGTTGAATAATGGTGGAGTTTGGATATATTGTTGATTAGATTCCTGATACGCCCAAATTACAACTCTCTTACAAGAGTGTAAGCGGTCGTTGTCAAATATATAACCCAACTAGGTTGGGGTCGAATCCCTCAGGGAATATGGTACTAATTAAGTTGTATGCAAATTAGTTGACTTTTAATCATTCATTTCCGTAAAACAAAAAGGGGAAATTTGATTCAGTTCACAAATTAATGGTTTCAGTTTAACAAGATGAGATATATGTAGTAGTATTCGAATTCAGAGAAATAGAAAGCTAGGGTTATGTCCACCTTGTAGTTTTCAATACTTTCTAACTATGGGATTTACGAATTCATACATGCAGCGTGCTTACAAAGAAACGTATTGTATTTAATAACATAATCCTAGTGTTTCTCAACTATCAAAGACTAATTTACTTTAGTTCTCTCGAATCAAAAGTGTTTACAAAAGCAATACGAAATATCCAAGTAGTTAATCCTGTTAAGGCATTAACATATGAAATACGGATTGAACATCCTATTTTCTTGTCACTACTCTCTTTTCCTAACCTCAACCTTTCTATCGAACAAGTTGAGTTTTAAGGAACATCCTCTATCATTGCAACCACGAGAATTCAATATAAATGAATAGAGTATGATGTAAACAAATCAATGCATAATGAATTCAAAACCCAAAGTAATAGATTGTATGCTACAAGGCTTCCATAACCCTAACTAATAAACTTAGCTACTCATGAGTAAAACGGAAATCACAATAGAAATATTCATCATACCAAAAAGTGAACCCAATTTTTGGTGGAGAAGAATTTATGTTTCTGCCTTAGTGCTAAGCCGCCACTCTCAGTGCAAAAAAAATAATACAAAATAATGAATAATATGTGACTTTTCAGAATCATGTAGTTTTTATAACTTTTCCCTCATAATTTCCTTCTAAGTCCATAGACTAACTTTAAATGACAAATTAGTCATGGACATAGTTTTTAGGCACCACATTTGGTCCAAAATGCTACTCTCTCTTGTGTCATATGCCATCCGCATTCCATAGTCCCATTATGTCTCCATATACCTCATTAATACCTGAAATCATGCTAATCACATCGGTTAGCTCAATTACATAGAAGTAGAGTAAAAACATAAGAAAATAGGCACTTTGTTCTCCAAACTTAGCTAAAATATAGGTAAGTTATGGTTTTTAGGCATATAAATACACCCAAGATCACCACCCCACACTTAAATCTTTGTTCATCCTCGAACAACTTAGCCATTTATGAATACTACACAAGTCTTAACACCCACGAAGGAAAAATAAGATGCTCAAATAGGCTCACACAACAATTATGAACAAGAAATAAATTCATGGATCATTACTAGAGACAACCTACCCTCAAGAATCGACTCATTAAGTTGGAAAATTCATGCATACCGTTTAATCAAAGAAATCATATAAATTACCCAACCTTCATCAACCATGTGCCCTCACAACAAGAAAGTTACCCATAATCACTCACAATTATGCAATTTCTAACAATATGGATATAAGAATCAAGTTCCGCTCACTCTCACAAAGAATTCTTAAATTACAACTGTTGACCATATGTTTGCCCTTAGTGTAATGCTCCACTAATATCAGAATGCTAAGATTAGGATCAAATAAGGCTTTTATGGGTTGTAATGCAGGCTAAAGGATGGGTAGGAACTATTTTGGCCAGAAATAGGGACTATTTTTCCTAAGCGCTTTAATACACTATATTATGCAACTAAGACCAATTTCCAACAACCAATTTACACCACTTTCATCTACCCATATCTTTTGTTTTCACCCCATCCCATTAAACTCAATTAATAACACTATGGTGGGAGTATGCAACCCTTTTAAATATTTTTTTTGCAACCATTTCACGTTACACTCCCCTATAATAGCCACCCTTAACTTAAGCGATTTGCCTTAGTAGAGGTGCATAATGTCCAAGAAGTACCAGGGCGAAAACAGGTTCATTGTAACATGTCTGGGGTAAAATTTGAAACTTTTTCAACAGTTTTTGCTACTCCCAACCGCATCAATTGCACACACCAATAACTAGACTTTGGGGCATCAATTTCACCTTTTTCCTCGTATTGTCAAACTCCTAGCTCAAATTGATTTTACATTAAAGCGCTTAGGAGATTTTAGATCAAATTATGGTCTATTAAATAATGGGTTAGGCTACATATGAGGCTAAAAAAAGAACAAGCTAAAGGCTCAACGGGGCTAGCTAAGATCATGTGCAAAGGTAGGTCAAAAGAAGGCATGAACAATGGTTGTCTAAGAAATGCCTAAATTATCTCCTAAACTCACAATCTTTAATTCGCTTTGCACACACACCAGGAAAGTTCTAGCATCAGTTGCAATAAGGAATATACAACAGTCTTACACACTCATGGCACATGGTCAACTCAATTAGGAGCATTAAAGATTCTCGACCCAACAATTAAATGAATTCAAATAAAACCAACAATCACAACAAGAGTCACAACTAGAGCCTAGGTGTTTCAAACATAATGATCCATCACATACTTATGTTATAATGTCATGTTATCTATAGGAACAGTTACATGAAAGTAAATGACTAATTTTCTCTTAAGACGATCGTCATCCATCCATCATCGAGAAAAGCACATAATTATGACTAAATCAAACAAAAATCTAACAAGAAATAAAATAAACAAAATAACTAATCTTATCACATAAGTATACTAAGAAGAAGGTCCTATTTGTTACAAAACAAGTAGCAAAGTAACCAACCACCCCATACTTAAGTTAAGCACTGTCCCCAGTGCAAATAAAAAGATAAAGAACCTGGATAATAGTACTCCTCATCCATATTAAGAGTCATGCCACCTGCATGGAGATCATCCTCGGAGCCATTTTTTCTGTATTCATCACACCATCCACGCCAGCCACATAATTTAAAACTAATTATAATTAAGATGAAGGTGGTGAAGTCACCACCCCACTCTTAATTTGTTAGTATAAATCAATTAAGTGTTATTGTTGGGTACTCAGACTTCGCCAACATACACTTTGATATGGTGTACAAACATTAGTCATAATACAATTCACTCACTTTAATTCCACCAATTTTACTTCAATGAAATAATTTTTGAAAAAAGTTATGCCTTAGAGCTTCAACATATCAATATACACAAAACACCATCACTTTCACACGATTTAACCAGCACCATGTTCCATCAAGTAAGTTGTGAAATAATGGCCACACAACTAAACTACGTTAGTCATGAACAATTCAATCACATGCAAAAGCTCAAAGTACTACAACAATGGTGTCTACTACAACAATGATGTTCATCTTCCTAGGATTCTCAAAACCTCTATTTGACATAGCCATGGCAAGAATTTAATCCATAATCCTCAAGAAACCAATTAACAACTACAACATAAAATCACAATACTTAAGGATTACGAAAAGAAAACTTACCTTGAAGATGAAAGATTAAAGAAAGAGTGTGGATGTTTTTTGGGTTTTGAAAGTTTTGAATAAGATTGTGGGACAAAGAGTATGTTGAAGGCACGGTTTTGTGGTGAAATAAGAGAGAATTTGGGGAATTAGGGCATGGATTCTATTTAAAGGATGAAATCCAAGTCGGGTTGACCTAATGTAAAATCAGATATTATGCTGAATTTGGAGTGGTGTGCGGTGCATATGTTATCGCAAACCGTTAAGTATGCGGTGCATAGGGCATCGCCCAACCAAAATAGTGAGCATGTGTGGTGGCTTAAGCAGCGCATAAATTATCGCCTAATCCTAAGTGTGCATCTCACAACCAAATGTCTAATTGGACCAGTGAGTGTATGCGTTAGGGTATGCGCCGCATATGTTATCGCCTAAACTAAGATGTACACCACACATCCTTCCACTTAAGTTAAGTTAGGCACCGCATAACCTGTCGCCAAAATTGTATTAGGCATCGCATAACCTGTCGCCTAACTGAGAAAGTGGGCTTAGGATATGTCTTAGGCGACGCCTTTACCATGGCCTATGTAAACTTGGGCATCATACACCCTATAGTACACTTAAACTTGGACGCCATGCACCCCATTCTCCATATAAGGAATAATTTGAGTCACAACTCTAACACGAATCATAAATCGAGCCTTAACATTTGACCACTCCAACTTACCTGTAATGTTCCCGTTACTCCTAAACTTACCATCTTTGGTATGGCTCAATTCCAAATTGAATTTGGTACCAATCACCTCCTTAGTACTTCATGCACCTACACTTCATCAAAAATAACTAAAAAGATTAGAAGGATAGGTTGCCTCCCACCAAGCGTTGTAGTTTTGGTCGTCGCTCGACTCTTATTTTTGTATTTTTATTTAACATGATAAAATGAAAATAAAATCATGGGTTGCCTCTTATGTAGCTCCTGATTTAACATTGCAGCACGACTCGATTATCTTGACCACTCAGACTTCGTCAAGATACATCAATGATACTATTTGTACCTCATTTGCTAGATCAAGAAAATGCTTTATTCCAGTCACTCACATCCTTGCTTGCAAGTTCAACCAAACCATCTATGGTCTCAAAATCAGACCTATCCTTAACTGGTACATCTCGCTCATCTTCATAGAATACATCAACAATTGAGAAGACTTTTATCTTCCTTTGTTGTTTCATGGACTGACATACTTTAAAACTAACTTCTTTTTTATTAAGCCTAAATTTTAGCTCATTCAGCTCCATGTCAACTAACACTCTCCCAGTTGCTATAGCCTTCCCAAAATTATGGGTACTTTGAAGTCCACTTCGCAATCAAGAATTACAAAGTCGGCAGGAAATATAAAATCGGCAACTTTTACAAGTAATCACGTAGAATCCCAATCGGCCTTTTTACCAATCTATACACCATTAGAAGCCGCATATTGGTGAGCGTAGGATCTCCCAAACCCAGTTTCTTGAAAACTTCCAATGGCATAAGATTTATACTTGCCCTAAGATCATAAAGGGCCCTTTTAAACTTTAGTGATCCAATCATACATGGAACCGTAAATGCTTCCGGATCAGCTTTCTTCTGCACAATAGATCTTGTAGCAATAGCACTAAAATGATGAAGATTTTCTACCATTTGATATCTTACAGTCCTTTTCTTCATCAACAGATCTTTCATAAACTTGGCATATCTAGGCATCTGTTTCAGTGCTTCAACTAAAGGCACGTTCACTGTCAATTGCTTTAATATAGCCATGAATTTGATAAACTTTCCTTCATCTTCCTTCTTATTTAACCATTGTCGAAATGGGGGTGGTGTCCTTGGGATTTTAACTGTAGAAACTTTTACCTCCTTTCTTATGCCTTGCTCTACACACTAACATGCTTCGGCTTAGGTGGTTGTTCCACTTCCACACTCTTCTTTTCTGAACCTCCCAACTCCACAGGCACCACTGAAGATTCATAAACCATCTCCCAATCTATTTTGACCACACCAGTATGAGAGGATGCTCCCAATACTGGACTAGATAACATATTACCGCTCCTAGTGATAATAGCCATACACGATCCATCAGTCCTCAGATTTTGAACTGTATAACTTGGTAGAGTCCTATTCTATCTTTGGTTGAATGTTCCGAATAATTGGCTCATCTGTTGCTCCATTTGTTTAATAGCAATTGAGTACTAATTTACTAGTTGACTCATGGAAGATATGTCACTCTTCATAGTAGTCACCCCATAATTGGTCGCCTCAACTCTCTTTAATATTTTCTCCATCATGTCCTCCATGGATATTTTTCCTGAACTAGTGGCAGTATTATCACGGTTTCCAGGAGGTACATACAGTCCACTTCTGTTACTTTTATTCTTCCAATCTCCTTGATGGTTCCAAACTTGGTTTCCTTGACCACCGGTTCGAAAACCCTCTGGTTATGCAAGTAGTTAGCCTCTTCTTTGGTGTTTAATTCAGCTCTCTTACCTTGGGACCCCATATCTTTTACCTTTTCTACATTCCCTGATAGCAAATGTTTTATGAGTAGATCTATCTGGGTTTTCATGTGAGCTATAACCTGATCATGCTCCTCTTCTCTCTTACGCTGCTCTGCTGATATTACACTAGACCCACTATTACTTGCTACCACAGAATATCTGGTATACCAAGATCTACTTGTCTTAGTCATTTTTCTAACATGTCCCCAGCCTCAGTAAAGGTTAGCTCCATAAAAGCTCATCCTGCCGAATTATCCACTATTGGCTTTGTAAGTGAGTTCAAATCTTTGTAGAATATTTCTATCAAGTGTTCATCAGACATCTTATGGTTTGGGCATTAAATCAACTTCTTTTTAAACCTAGCCTAAGTCTCATGCAAAGCTTCATTAGCCAATTGCCTAAAGTTGTTGATCTCATCCCTCAACTGTAACATTCTGGAGGGCGAAAATAACCTTTCTAAGAAATCTCCTTTCAATTACCTCTAGTTTGTTATAGAATCAGGAGTCAGCTCATTCAACCACATAGTTGCCTCTTCAGACAGAGACAGTGGGAACAATCTCAAATGAATAGCATTTTGTCCCACTCCAAGATTATACGACTTATAAATATTGATGAAATTCACCAAATGTAGATTTGGATCATCACCAGGTAATCCACCAAAGAGTCCTTTCAAATTCAATAGCTGGATCATAGTACTGGTGATGTTGAATTTCACCCTAGGGGCTAGTGGTGGTGGAATAATTTCCCTTGTAGATCCAAATTCATCTGAATCATCCTCGTCGTTGTCAATACAAACTGCACAGCTTGGCGGTGTAGTCTTTATCTGAATGGACAATTTCAATTTACAAGTACAACTACTCCCGCTGCACGTCTCCTATTAGCCGGGTCAATTAAATCATCATCTTCTAGGTCCTCTTCATTTAGATTAGGTACCCAACCTGGGTTATCTATATTCTGTTGATTTAATCGAGCATTAACTAAAGCGACTAATCTTTTAGCTTCCTATTGGTTAGCCATTCGTTCAATGAAATGAGGTTCAGGATTGAAGCGTAATAATGGTTCTCCTGGACTTCTAGTTCATGGAATAAACAACAATGAGCCTATAATGAAAAAAAAATAACAAATAAACGTAAAATAAGGAAACTTGACTAACAGTTAATTAACACACATAAACTCAATCGACAACCGAATTCCCCGCCAATGGCATCAAAATTTGATACGCCCAAATTACAACTCTCTTACAAGAGTGTAAGTGGTCGTTGTCAAATATATAACCCAACTAGGTTGGGGTCGAATCCCATGGGGAATATGGTGCTAATTAAGTTGTATGCAGATTAATTAACTTTTAATCATTCGTTTCCGTAAAACAAAAAGGGGGAATTTGATTCAGCTCACAAATTAATGGTTACAGTTTAACAAGATGAGATATGTGTAGTAATATTCGAATTCAGAGAAATACAAAGCTAGGGTTATGTCCACCTTGTAGTTTTCAATACTTTCTATCTATGGGCTTTACGAATTCATTCATACATCGTGCTTACAGAGAAACGTATTGTATTTAATAACATAATCCTAGCATTTCTCAACCATCAAGGACTAATTCACTTTAGTTCTCTCGAATCAAAAGTGTTTACAAAAGCAATATGAAATATCCAAGTAGTTAATCCTGTTAAGGCATTAACATATGAAATAGGGGTTGAAAATCTTATTTTCTTGTCACTACTCTCTTTTCCTAACCTCAACCTTTCTATCGAACAAGTTGAGTTTTAAGGGACATCCTCTATGTTTCCAACCACGAGAATTCAAGATAAACAAAGAGAGTATGATGTAAACAAATCAATGCATAATGGATTCAAAACCCAAAGTAATAGATTGTATGCTACAAGGATTCCATAACCCTAACTAATAAACTTAGCTACTCATGAGTAAAACGGAAATCACAATAGAAATATTCATCATACCAAAAAGTGAACCCGATTTTTTGTGGAGAAGAAGAAGTTGTGTTTCTTCCTTAGTGCTTAGCCGCCACTCTCAGTGCAAAAAAAATAATACATAATAATGAATAATACGTGACTTTTCAGCATCAAGTAGTTTAAATAACTTTTCCCTCATAATTTCCTTCTAAGTACCTAGACTAACTCTAAATGATAAATTAGTCTTGGACATAGATTTTAGGTACCACACTTGGTCCAGACTGCTACTCTCTCTTGTGTCATATGCCATCCGCATTCCATAGTCCCATTATGTCTCCATATACCTCATTAATACTTGAAATCATGCTAATCACATCAGTTAGCTCAATTACATAGAAGTAGAGTAAAAACATAAGAAACTAGGAACTTTGTTCTCCAAACTTAGCTAAAATATGGGTAAGTTATGGTGCTTAGGCGTATAAATACACCCAAGATCAATTCTTTTATATTTCTCAAGGATGTACTCTCCAGTGGTATGGGACATTGTGGTGGGTTCTTTACTTTATGTACCAGTTCTTGTATGGGAGCCAACTTTGTACTTTTGATTGCTTGTACAAAGTAATTGTTATTCTGATATTTATTACTTGCATGTATAACGATATTGGCATGTGTGGATGCCTTATGTTATACTAATATTTTGTTTTGATTACTTATTATATACAATGATCATGGAGATACTTTAGGTTTGATTCTGTACCTTGACTTAGTTATGATTATCTTGCTTTATATCATCTTTATATTATGACTTTCCCCAATCAGCCGATGATGCATGCTGAGTACTCATTATTTTGGTGCTCATGCCTCCTACAGATTATAGTATGGGTTATCATTGTTGATGTGTATGCATCGTACGGAGTATCCATGGTTTGAAGAATTAAAGTGATCTCCTGACATTTGAAGTAATACCTATCCCTCTATTATGTATTACACTTATCTCTATGTTGTATTCGGAGATAAGTTACATCAGTATATTTAGTTGAACTTCACTTTGTACTTGTTTTTAGCAGTTCTTGTTCTGATACCACCAGGTTTTAGGATTATATTATATAATTGCTTCTTTATTTCATCCATTCCACAATTCTTTTCTTTATATATTTGGTAGTTCATTACTAGTCGTTCCGTACTATAGGTTTGGCTTGCCTACTGATGGGTTATAGTAGGTGCCATCATGACCTAAGAAATTGGGTTGTGATAATTAGGTTACACCGCATTACGAGTTTCTAGTTGATTCTAACACATAAAATTGAATTTTGTGTTCTCATTCCTTGAGGATTAAACTACAACTCTTGTTGGGTTAACTATATTGAAGACAATCGTTTATACCTTAGAGGTGTAATTTGAGCGTCATCACCTAGACACCCTTAAGAATGACAAACTGCCCATACTTACAATTGTTTGGCTCAATGTATTTTCCACCACATTAGCCTTACCCGGGTGGTACTAAATAGTTACATCATATTTCTTCAATAACTCCATCTATCTTTGCTGCCTTAGAATCAAATCACTTTGAGTAAACACATGTTACAGGTTGGGTGTCCTGTGAAGACTTTATATTTGACACCATAAATATAGTGTCTCCAAATCTTTAATGCAAACACCACCACTGCCAACTCTAAGTCATGTGTTGGGTAGTTCCTTTTATAAGGCTTCAACTACCTTGGATCATAAGAAATGACATTCGTATCCTGCATCACCACAGCACCCAAGCCCAAAAGTGAAGCATCACAAAACACTATAAAGTTCGTAGCTTCAACCAATAACAAAAAGATAGGCGTTGTAGTAAAGAGTGTCTTGAGATTTTGGAATCTCTCTTTACATCGATCTGACCAAAAAAATATCACTTTCTTCTGATTCAACCTTGAAAAGTGTGTTGCAATGGATGAAAAGTTCTTGATAAACTTGTGGTAATAACTAGAAAGACCCGTAAAACTCCTTAACTCAGTCACTGAACTAAACCGAATCCAGTTCTTAACCGCCTCAATTTTGTAGGGGTCCACCATTACTCTTTTTCAGAAATCGCATGCCCTAAGAAGGAAACTTAAGAAAATAGAATTCACACTTTGAAAACTTAGAAAATAGTTGTTTTTCTTTTAGAATACCCAAAACTATGTGAAGGTGGCTTGTATGTTCCTCCTAAATCTTGGAGTAGACTAGAATATCATCATTAAACATAATTAGAAAATAATCCAACAATGACTTAAAGATGCCATTCATCAAACTCATAAAGGCTGCAAGTGCATTAGTTAAACCGAAAGACATCACCAGAAACTCATAACTATCATCCCAAGTTTTAAAAGTTGTCTTTGGTATGTCCTTTGATCTTATTTTCAACTGATGATAACCCAACCACAAATTAATCTCTAAAAACACTGAAGCGGCCAATAATTGGTGAAACAAATCATTGATATGAGTCATTAGATATTTATTTCTGATAGTAACCTTATTCAATTCTCTATATTCAATGCACACCCCCAAACAACCATCATTCTTCTTAACAAAAAAGACTGGAGCACCCCAAGGTGAAACACTTGGACGAATAAAACCCTTGTCAAGTAATTCCTGCAATTGACCTTTGAGTTTCCTCAACTCTACTAGAGCAATTCGATAAGGAGGAATAAATATAGGATGAGTGTTTGGCTCTAAATCAATATAGAATTTGATTTCCCATCTGGAGGCATACCTGGTAGGTCTAAAGAAAACACATCTTGAAACTTAAAAAATTACACACATGTTATACCCTTTAAAATACTTATTTTGGAACTTTAAGGGTATTAGATACTTAATGATTGCAATAGTTTGGTACTTGGGAGTTAGTACTAATTCCAAGCAAAACCCGGTGGTTTATTGGCATTGAGTTCTGGTTCAAGTCCGATAATTTATGATGATATTGATGACATGAGTTATGATTCATGTACGGAAAAGTGATGATAATGATGATAATGCTACTAAGTTCCAGTTTAAGTCTGACATTGAGAGTTTATTTATGATATGGTACAATATGGATGGATTCATGGTTACGGCTTAATATTCGGTAAATTAATGAATCTTCAGTTGTTTACTTTCTTGGATTGCACCTTGCAAGCTTATGGGGACCCGCATTGGGTTATTTACTTTTTCGCACGTACTAGCATTTGGGGACTAGTCTCGTAGTATTAATTTTGCTTTCATTCATATTATCCCTATTCCAATTATTTATTTACAGTGTTGGAGCTTATTTATAAGTTTACCTTTTTACCTTGACTTGTTTATTTATCTCGCATCCTTATTGTATTTATATCATGGTTTAGCTTAGTCGGCCGATGATGCCAACTGAGTACCCATAGTTTTGGTACTCATACTATACTTTTGTACCTTTTGGTGAAGATCCGATTACTAGTAGCCGTCGCTGATGTGATGATCATGTTGAGTTAATTTCGGAGATAGGGTGAGCTCTCGGAATCGGAGTTTCCCTTTTTCCTTCTACTAGTTTAGTATTCATGCTTTACCCGTGTATCTATATTAGAATATTCAATTTTCTTATAAAAAAGCTCAATCAAATAATAGACCATCCAAATGTTTTTCATATAAAATAAAATTCATTTAACATAAGATTGAGACATGTTTGACATATTTTACAATCATCGACCCAAAATCATTGTCTAATCCTACTCAAGTGAAAACACAAAACAATTAGTTATAGTTAATGTTACTTCAAACTCCTCAAAGTTTAATATATAATTTTTTTTTACGTATAAGGATCTTCCCACCTCTTAATTCAAGTATGTATTAATTATATCAAGAGCAAATAACTTATGTGCTTGTGTCTAAATTAACATAATGTATGTAGATAGACTTTCGAACTTTAAGAATGTTCAACTATATGGAGAGTTCACTGATGCAATGCCATATGGTAGATGTTTATAAGATATCTGTGGAACAGATACCAATAATCTTACATAGTTACATCGCCAGAGCCTTTCCTTTAGGCGAAACATTGAAGGCGCAAATAGGATCACAACCAAAACACTTTGATTTTATCCTCTTCCAAATACTTCCACCTTGCTCATTATTAATAACCACCAAAACCAATCATGCGTTTTAATTAAGAATATAATACAATACAATATAACAAATATAACCATCTAAACAGAGCCAACCACTTTTACCTATTAATGACCTAAGGACATTAACCAATTCAAATTAAAGTACTTAAATTTGCATTGAAACGAAAAAAAAGAGTATGGTATCCATGTGGCTTGAGCTTTAAATAATCACTTAAAATCATTAGCTAACTCACAAATCACAAGCCAAGCCTTTATACTTGAGAGAGAATAAACCTTTGTTTCTTCGGACTACTTCATTTGGTATGCTTATTTAGTCCAATTCTTTGATCAGAAATTTTCAACTGAAAAAAATGAGAAATTGAAAAAAGAAGAGAATTTTTGTCAATTATTGATTATTTATAATTCATATATATAAATCTTTAATTATAATAACTCAAATACATAAAAAAAAGTGATGATAATAAATACAAAAAAAATAGACTTGAATCAAAACTAAACTAAGATGGCATAGAAGAAGAAGAACTAAAGTCTACCTACATAAGATAAAAGTTTATCACTCCAATATGTCATTCTCTCAACAACTTTGTCAACTAGTGGTAAACATTGTTCAATTGTGAGCTTCTTTAAGAAGAGAGGAACACCAAGGTATTTAAAAGGCAATCCCCCTTCACTATAACCCAAATAATTAAGAATCAGTTATTTCACTTATGTCTTTATTCCTAAAAAATATATAGAATTCTTTTTAATGTTAACCTGAAGTTCTGATGCAATAAAGAACCTTTTAAAAGCTTCTTGAAGCAGTGTGGAAGAGGTAAGGTCGGTTTTGCAAAATAATAGCAAGTCATCTACAAAGCATATGTGTTTAACTCTAAGTTTTTTACACCTGGGTGGTACTGAAAACCTTGGTGCTCATCTAAGATATTCAACTCCCTATTCAGGTATTCCATATCTATCACAAAAAGGTAAGGTGACATAGGGTCGCCTTTTCTTATACCTCTCTTCCCCTGAAAAAGTTTTGTAAGGCCACTATTTAAGACTAACGAGTAAGAAACGGAGTAACACATTGCATGACCTAATTAAAGAATTTTACATGAAAACCCAGCTCAGCTAGCATACTATTAAGGAAACACCACTCAATAGAGTCATATGTTTTCCTAATGTCAACTTTTTATACACATCCTGGAGAGAGCCCCTTCCTAGAATACCACTTGAAAAGTTCATAACTTAAGAGTATGTATTAATTATTATTCTTTCCTCAATGAAAGATGATTAAGAAGGCCCTATAATAGTACCTATTACCTCTTTAATCCTGTTTGTCAGGATCTTAGTGATCAATTCATAAAAAATATTGCAACAGACAATAGGCCTAAAATCCTTGACCATAGTAGGGTTAACACATTTAGGGACCAAAGTTACTGCAGCGCAGTTGAAGGATTTCAGAAACTTTCCTAATTTAAAGAACTCCCTTATTAATTTCAACACACCACCTTTGATAGTTCTCTATTGACTAGTAAATAATTCCACAGGGAAACTATCAACCCCCAATGCTTTGTCTATTGGCATATGATAATGATCAAATTACACTCTTGAATAGGTGTAAGTGATGGTTGTCAATATAATAACCCAACTTAGGTTGGGTCCGGAGCCACAAGGAGTGAAGATATGAAATTCAATGATCGAGAGTGTTATAAGTCAACTATGAGTTGACCCATAGTGTGTATAAAAAAATATAAATGTAAAATGGGGGGATTAGTTGGATTTTTTTAAAGTGAAAGTTACTTTACTTATAGAATACTATCTTGATATTGAAAATACTTAGGGTGTAATTAATTGGGAATAGACCTTGGGGTTATATCATTCCAAGTGTGAACTCATGCATGGGTAATACAGAATTTATTCAAATTTATCTAAGAGTTATGGGTAGGCTAGATTTTAGAGGTATTAGTGTCAATCTTTAAATAAAACACCAAATGTCACAAATGGGTTCTTTCGAACACCTCATAAGTGTAATAATTTCACCAATCTATTGCCTCAACTAACATCCTTGTGTCTAAGAGATGTTATTAAATAAAATAAATCAAGCTATCGTTTATATTTATTTCTCACCCATATCTCCTCTTTCAAGGATGATATGGGTTCAAAGGTAATTGGGGTTTGCAACCCCCAATTCTTAGTTAAAACATGGAATAAATGCAAAATCCATAATAAATAGCTAATTATAAAGATAAATAAATAATACCCATGCACTAATGACAACCTATTTAAGCATAATCCTAAGATGAAGAATCATCTACTCATAACGAAAGAAAGTAAAGATATGTCAACGTTTCCATTAAATTGATCCATGAAAAATAATGAGAATGCAAATCCAAGCTTTGATTTTCAAAAAATCTTCAATGAAAAAGCTTAATCCTTCACTTAATAATCACTCTAAATGTGTTCTTCACTTAAGAGTAATACAACAATGTTCACAGATAATGAAAATGAATTAAAAACCCCTATTTAAGCCTCAATCCACATTTGCCAAATATTACAAAAATGTCGCCTTGCTCTTGATCTGCTTGAGAAGATCCAAAATAAATGGAGAACGGATTCATAAAAGATAGAAAGTGGATCCATAGTAGATTGGGAGAAGATGGGGTTGTTTTGTGTGTTTTGTCCATTTGCTTGCGCTAGTGGCTTCCCAACACACCCATGTGGTCTTTAGTGCTCTTTTCTTCCATATTTGACCTCTCATTGACTAAAAAGACTTGATCATATTCCCTTTTTAACCTTTACCTGAACAAATGAGCATTAAGTATGAGATTAATATTAAGTCAATGAAAAAGCATGATAATTTAAGATTAAAAGGTGCTAGCAAGTCATCAAATTAATGACTTATCAACCCCCCAAACTTAAAACTATTTCTTTTCCTCAAGTAACTGAGAATAATTCAAAGATATAGGGTATTTACAACTTAAATAATCCCAAAATAAAGATATAATAAATGAGTAAGCTAACAAATCTCTACAAAGACTTCCCAAACATGTCATGGCAATAAGTAAACCAAAATTTTTCAATAAGCACATAACTATGAATCAAGGATGCAAGTTTGTATAAAATGAATCTTTTAAATCAACAAATCATCTCAAGAGGTGACACAAAATCTTTAAAGATCATCTCAATCTTCATAGTGTAAGTTACCACTCCCATTTACCCAAACTAGGAGTAAGACTTCACTTTCTACCCTAAAGTATCGATGCCACTCACATGCACGAGTTGGATCTACACACAAAAGATATTTCAATTTTTAAAAGAGCTCAACTAATGAAAGAATTCACACTCACTCTCGTAAAGAAATTCAAGTATAACTAGTAGAACCATAGGCTTTCCCTTTGTGTTTTTCGCCACAAATATAAACTTACTTAGTTTGGAATCACCAGGGTCTTGTGGGTCAATATGAAGGTTGAAGGTGCGGGGAGGAATATATATGGATCAAGTGACTAAAATACATCCTTCAACGCAATCACTTATCCCCTTCTACTCCAAAAATTTTCAAACTATCTACCTTATTCGCCTTCAAATCATTTCCCATGCTGCCCTAAACTTTTTCAAGAGATTTTATAACTTTAAGCTCTTTTTAGCCCCTCATTTATCTTATTTCTCTTCACGTTCTATGGGCTAAGTTATAAAACTTTATCATCAAGCATATCTATTATCTCTTAAGCACATGATTTGAAAACCTTACATACACCTTTCTTGGATTATATTAGCATATCATATTCCCTCCTCAAACTTAGAGTCTAAACCATCCTTACATTATACTTCCAAATATAAACCCCTTCAAACTTAGGCTTTCGCCTATAATTCACTTTATAGACTCATGCGATGCATCAACGAAGGTTAAATACGAAAAGAAAGATTTTCAAAATGGTTTAGGTATTTTAGCATGGTTATTATTACAAGGAGAAAGAAATATGGGCAAAAGGCTTAAAATGGTTAACTAAGGAACAATGTTAACGCGGGAATTTATCTATGTGATGGGTTAAAAATGGCCTCGGATTATCTTCCAAACCAAGCTTTCTTAGGATTTCGCTTTGAATATACTCGGAGCAAGTTATAGGCTACACATATGTACAAGAATTATTCAAAAATTACACCATACATGACATCGTACACATAAAGTAAAAGGTTAGTCTCCCAACCAATTTGAGCAATTTAAGCTTAATAAGTTACTCCGAGTCAAAGTCTCATCCTTGTAAAACGAGAGCCAAAAATTAAAGTTAATGCTCTCACTCACAAGAAAGCTCATAAACATCCTTGTTCTTTTTTAAAATAAAAACTATATTTTTGGCCTTTCTCAAAATCATTTCATTCTTTGTCAATGAAATCTTGAAATTATTTTCAAACTTTTGCCTATTCCTAATCAATTCAAATGACTAGATAATTCACCTAAGGATGTCTCTTTATCATCAATCATGGGTGAACTATCACTCGGTTCGACAAAAAACTAAACTATAATAAAAACAAAAGATTAAAAGAAAGAGAAAACAAAATTTTTCTCCTTAGGAAAGAATCGAGTTTCTAAGAAAATCCTTGGATTTTATGGGACATGTATACACAAAGGGCAAAAAGAACAATGCACAACAAACAGGGTATCACGTTAATATTAAGTGCATGACACAAACCCGGAAAGGGCAATATTTGACATCATTATCTAAATGCCCAACAAGGGCCAATCCAAATTAATGTAAATAATATAGAACAAGCCCCGTGAGGGCTAAAGTAAATAAACATCACAAAATGTAAAATATACATAAACATCAAAATGATAAAATAGAGTATGTCTATACAATCCATACAATCAAATAAAACAATAGGTACAGACCATCAAATGAATCAAAGGAATGATCTAACCCCCCTAAAATTCATTACATTGTCCCTAATGTAAAAATAAAAAGAGAGTTGACGAGGGTAAAGACTCTCTGGCGTACTAGGTGCTCGCATCCATATCGATGGATGGTTGTACTATCTCAATAGGAGCCTCACCAGATTGGGATCCTCTCATTGAATCTGCTATGAAGGGTAACTCATCACTATGTCAAGAGCTAGAACTAGCCCCAACTATCCATGCATGCTCATCAATCCTAGTAGGATCTTAGTAAGCTCAACTTATTGGGGCTCAAGAAGCCCATCTATAAGATCAACCTCAGCCTCATCATCAATATGCTCAAGACCCTTTCCAAACAAGTTCTGAAATGAAAGTACTAGTCCAGAAGTATCCAAAGAAAAAACTAAGTTCATCTCACCAAGACTGAAAGGGGGTTTCCCAGAGTAAAACTCTGCTCGTAAACTATCAAGGTCTGCCCTGAAAGATGCCACTCCCTCATAATCACCTCTCATCTAGAACATGGACACTCTCTTCTCTAACTCTTATATGCGGGCACGTAGAGGTGCCAAAGTGTCCTGAATAAACTGGGGGATGTCGACCGCCAACTGGCTAAGAGTAGCATTATTTTCCAAAGTCATGGAAGCAACTTTTGCAAACATGACTACGACAGACTGTGCCAGTTGTGTGGGATGAGGTGGTAGTGCGGTGCTTGATGATAGAAGAGTATTGGTAGAATCACGATGAGTCTCAAAATCAAGTGTAGGATCTGGAGGGAGATCCACTCCATCTGACCTCGATAAATCTTCCTTTTCTGAATCTACCAAAATCAAAACTATCATCTTAATCCCCATGGGACTATTCTCATACTTGGAATATGTGATGTCAATGATTCTGGTGCATATGACTCTTTAGTCACTCTTGGAGAATCGGGAGACTTTAAACTTATGGCAAAGTAGGGTGATGAGTGTTAGGAAAGGTAATAAAGTGCCCTCGTGCCTTGACCTCAGTTTCATTATCTCCACTATCAGCTCTCCTGGATTTATTGGGACCTTATCCATGATGCACCCAATAAGAATGGCCCTATCAATCGTGACATCTTGATCATTTCTTGAGGGAATTAGATAGTTACTAATAATTCCAATCCAATGTTTGACTTGAACCAAAAGGTCCCTCCTCTTGATTTCACTAACACCATTATCCCATAAAGGAAGGACCTTAGCAATCACACGATCAAGCCAAGGGAAACTTTGACTCTCACTAAATAATATCTTTTTGAACTCCATCATGGAATTTAAGTCAAAAGAGAAAAAATCATTAATTTTCGTGACCGAGAAAGGGATTTCCACATCCCGAACTAGTATACTTAAGAGACAAGGCTGTTTGGAAACTAACATCTTATATTTTTGTTTATTGTGTCAAACAACATATGAAGCTTAAGATTCTCGGACAAGTTCCAGGATGTAGCATAGTAGATGAAAAAGAGATGTCATATCTGTGAAGAAATTCTATACTCTGTTATTAACTTTGGTAATGATTTTGGGGAAATGGGTGCCAACTCAATTTATACTAAAAACCATCTCGGGATTGAAGCCCGAAGTATTAACCCAATCATCATACAACTCCTCTACACCTTCTATGCTAAAATTAATTTGATCTCCAATAATTATACAACTCCTTTACACCTTTTATGCTAAAACGAATTTGATCTTCTTTCTTTCCAACCCCTCATGTACGTTCTATGGTGGATTGGACTCCTAGATTTTGTTGGACACTTTTGGAGGCTGGTTCCTTGCATTTCATGGAAGTAGATTTTTCCTTGCCCTTATTCGGGGAATTACCCTTCTTAGTATCTCGTGGAATATTCTTTCTTGGAAACATACCTATAAAACAAAAAAAAAAACAAAAAAAAAGATAAAAGGTAAAACATGTTTTTGGATTTTTCATCTATTAAGAAAGAAAATAAAGTTAAAGGAAAAAAAATAAAGTGGATGCAAAGTAACTTCATCATTACAATTAATGAGATTCTTTCATCACAACCCTTAACCCTTTGGACTCTACATTGTTACACATTTTTCACATATCACCATTCTAGCTCATAGCACATCCATAATCCCCTAATGGACAAGAATGACCCAATACCCTTAAGAATGGCGTCACTCAATCTATCATAGGGAAAGGCAAGGATTCGTGTCTCTCGGGTTACATAGACTTCACCTACGGTTTCCATGTTAATCATATTGGCCAACAAAAATCATGGATTCCCTATTTCTTAACAAAATCCTTCAACTAACAACTACCACTTATTCAACCTGTATTTCTTAACAAAATCCTTCAACTTACAACTACCGCTTATTCAACCTTTAGGATCAATTGAACTTAAAATTATGCGTCAAGAATGATCAAATTATGCCCTAAGCAAGATCACATTAACCATTACAAGTATCCAAGCCATTTCGCTCATATTGTCATTTCAACAAACAAATGGTGTGCATGCTAACTAAGAGCTTGGAAAAAGAGAATATAAGCACATGTGAGAGATCTCATTTCACCAAATCAGCTCCAAACATATCCATTGTGCTCATACTATCCTACTTGAGCCACTCATTGCATAAATAAGACAAAAGAGCTTGAATGGATATTTTATTGAACACATGGTGCACTAGTTTCATTTAAGCGAGTATTACTAATGAAACAAGTGAAATAAGGCACCCATGCCAAAATAATGACTCTAACAAGTATAAATCATTCAAATATGCCCACACAAATCAAATTCAAATGACCAAGCATTATGGGATATGAAGCACTATTTCTACGTTTAAGAGAATTCAAAAGTAAAACCATAAAAGAGCATACCTTTAACTTGATTTAAGAGAGGAAAAAAGATGAAACAAATGTCCAGTTTAAGTATTCGTAGCTTAATTCTTGTTATAAGAAGTGAAAATTTTGAAGTGAGTTTGAAGAGTTCTGAACTTATGAAGAAAGAGAAAAATTTGAATTGCAGAATAGTGCCAAACAAATATGTGGGAAGCTTTAAAAAAATTGACAAGTGTTGGGTGAATTGGTGCAAGACCTTTAAAATTTTAATTATTTTATTTGACCCTACCGTGTTTGTTATATTAATTTTTTACTTGAATTGTGTTTAGGGCTATTAAAAGGGTAATTTGGAAAGTTTTAGAATTTTTGGAAAGGGTTCGGGGCTATTTTGAAACTTTGAGACAGTGTGCCTCCATAATAACACCATTCTATGTAGGTTAGCATCCGTAATATTAGTGTGGCACAGAGGTTAACCTCCGCGATAATGGCGTTCCACACCAGTGTTTAAATTTCATCCAGTTTTATTTTTTTACTTGGGGTGAGGGGATTTGGTATTTTCACCCTTTCCATGACTTATAAATATAAAATTTACCTTTTCCCCTCCGGTTAAAAAGATCAAACACTCTCATTCTCTTCTCTAATGCCTAAACCAGAAAGCTTAAGGGTTTCATAGAGAATTCATCATTCGGGCTTTAAACTTCATATTGACTTCAAATTCTTGTGTATTTCAGGCATGTCTCTCTTCCTTAAACTTTAATTTTACATTGTGACATAAATTGAATGGGTTTTTATGTGATTAAATTGTGGGTTTTGAAATTGGGTTGAGCGGTTTTGGTTGATACTGATTGAATTACTTGTCCCATGTTTTGAAATGATTATTAATGCTTTAAATTAATATTTTTGGGACTGAATTGGTACATTATTTAAATGGTTGGAATGGCGGACATGGGTTTCCCCCAAGTTGGATAAATTTTGTCTTGAAATTGCGTAAACTTCGACCCACTTTCTTAATTTGATTTTTATTATGTAAAGTTTCATGGTTTAACTTGCTTTTGAGCTCAATGCATTGCATTAATGGATAAATAAATATAAAAAATGGCTTTGTATGGACTTGGTGGACATGGTTTGGATTTTAATAGAACTTGGGATTCGATGTTGTTATGTGAAATGGCTTGGCATATTTAACTTAGCTTGCAAGCGTATTGGTATGACGATACCAAGTGGTAAATACCTTAATGAATGATTCCTGGGTAAATGGTTGGAATTATGTGCAGAGTATTTTAATTTGGTTTTAAAGAGGGTTGTGTAGCTCACTGTGAAGGTGTAAGTCAAAGGGGGACGAACACTGGAAACCACATTTTCCTGCATTAGGGGTCTATATGACCATGTGCTTGACACACACTTGATATATATATATATATATATATATTTGGGATGACTATTGCCCATGGTGGCTTTTGTTTTCCCTTGGATTTTCCTCGGTTCATAAGGTTAACACGCACTAAGGTTGTTTCAGTAGGGGAAGCTGAACCCATATAGCCCATGGGTGCCCTTAGGGTGGATTGAGCTACACAGTCCAGGTTAAAGGTTTTAAAACTCCCATTTTCATGACCCATACACTATCCTGATATCCTAAATATGTATATATGAATGTGTGTATGTGGTTTTAACTGATTTTTGGACATGGCTTTATGTTATCACTTTCCCTGAGTTATATGTCAGTGCTTATTTGAAACACCCTGGGTTTTGGCCCTTGGAAATTTCTAGAGCTTTGAGCTCGCTGATCTTGTAATGACTTATCATACGAGTTGTATAATGTGGGTATGGGTCAAGTGCCCCAACTTATAAGGTGTCTAGTGATTGGTGGTTGGGTTTCTATTGTGGGTATGACTTGGTGCGTATGGGTTGTATGGTTTGGTGATGGGTCGTTGGGTTGATCCTTCACTTAATCTGAGACTTAGTAACTTGAATTGGCTTTGATTATGAGTGGATCACTAAGATCTATAAGGATAGGGTATGAGTGGTAGTCTAGCCATATGTTGTCCAGTATTAACCCCTTTGTATTCTTTCTTGAGTACGACTGGACCATATGAGTCGTATGGCCTGTTCACAAGTTGGGTAAATGGAGTTGTATGGTGGATTATGTATGGGTGTCCAACCTTTTATTCTGGTTATGACTGGATGGTACCAATTGTAAGCTGTGGTGACGAGTTGAAGGGTCAACTTGTACCTACGTGCGGTAATTTTATAGTTCTAAGTTGGGGGCATTCTGGATATTTCCCCTCTTAACTCCTTTTGACCCCACGACATAAAACATCTTTTGGGACTTCATTAACCTATTATTATAAATCAAACACTCTTAAGAATCTCTTAAAATCTCTCAAGATCTTGGTTCAAGAAAAGTCTAGGGTTTCTACTAGGTAATCAATTAGGGGCTTCCAAGAGTGAATCTCTCCATCTTTCTTGGTATCTAAGGGATGTTACTCCTTCCTCATTGTTAGTTAAACTAAAAGCATGTTTTGATGAATGGTTTTTATGGCATTATTATGGTATTGATTTGGTTTTAAAATAGATGTTGGGGGTTTTGGTTGTTCTTGGTTGGATAATAATTTCCCATGTTTTACTTATGGGTTTTCATGTTATATTGGTTTTGGTTTTGGAAATCATATGCCCTCAACATGTTTGTTAAAATGCCAATGAGAATGATTTTGTCACATAGTTTGACTCTTCTTGAAATCTTTGCATTGCATAATATGGTAATGGAATATAAATTGCTTTGATTGGTTTTAAATGGTTTGGAAAGGCCTTGGTGGATATGGTATTATCTTAAATGTAAAACTTTGGAGTCAACTTGGTTTCATGGTTTTGGCATGGCATTAAAAAGATAGACTTTCAAGCTTTAATTTTGGTATGACCATACCAACGGTTAATGCCTAATTAAAAGACTCCTTGGTAAATAGTTTGGTTATGTATAAAAGGTTTAATTGGGCTTAAAGGGGGCTGAGTTGCAAAGCCCTTGAAGGTAGGGGTCTCAGAGGAATCGCCATTGGAAACTCATGTTTGTCGATGTGAGAATGGTCTTGCTGACTGTGTACATTATGCCCACTTTATATTTTGGGGAATATACTAGTCATCCCAAATTTCTATTCTCCAGTTGTACGGCTAACACGCACTGGGGTTCTTTTAGCTGGAGGAGTAGAACCCATATAGCCCATGGGTGGTTTTAGGACGGCAGAGCTATATAACTCAGGGTAAAGGTTTTAAATGCATGCTAAACCTAGTTCCCTTTCCCGACATGAATTATATATATATATATATATGTATGTGATTGCATATGGTTATTTACTTTGGCTTTGAATAATAGCATTATCTTATCCTTATTCCTGAGTACATACTAGCATTCATTCTGTTAACCGTCTTCAGGCACTATATCCCAATGCGATACAGGAACCAGCCATACTACTCCTCCTGCTCAGTGACTTGGATTTGGGGACAACTTTTTATCAAACTAAAGTGGTGAGTTTCCATACTCTGGAAGGCTCCATTCTATGCTATGGACCTTTTAACATTATTTTGTTTCTTGGACTTTGGTTTTAGATATGGTTGGGGGCTTATCCCGACCAGATGTTCATTATTTTTGGTTAGAGGCTTTGTGGGACTACTATGGGCATGTACGGTGTTGGTATTGGTGAAAGCCTTGGAATTGGTATTGGCATTGGGGTTGACACCTGTTGGATACTTGGTTGGCTATTTTATTGGTTATGGTTATGAACTCCTTTAATGTCTTTGAATCATAATTGTTTATCTTGTTATATGCTCAGAATTCATCCGACATTGGGTGCAGAGTGGTTATGGCTAGGTATTGAGGGCGATCTCCGATTTGGGTTGGACTTAAGATTCCCAAAATGACTAGGCCCTGGTTCGAGTCATGTTAGATTGGTATCAAAGCCCTAGGTTCATGGTCAATTGAGAGTCCACAAAGTCGTGTTGAGTAGAGTCTCTTTTAAGGGTGTGTAGTTCACCACAATCATAAGGGAGAGACTACAAGGCATTTAGGAATGTTTCCCCTTCTTGTGTTTTATTTTCAAGTGGTAGAGTCTAAGGTCCTGAATTCTCCTCCAACTCTTGTTTGTTCGCTTTTCAGATCATGCCTTCTCAAAGATATAAATCTCATGAAAACTTTTCTTGTCCTTCCTGAGGACAATATTGATGGGACCTATTCTACTTATGGGATCCAAACTCGGTCTAGGGGTCCAGTTCCTGATTGTCCTCTTGGAGTACCACCAGTTCCCTCCAGTCCTTATCGAGCCCCTTAGGCTGATGTGATGAATGCAGAGTTTTGTCAGTCCATTCATATGTTGGCTCAGTTGGTAGATTCTCAAGCTGAGCGTGGTACTTCTGTTACTCCATCTTCTAAGGCCACAAGGGTTGTCCAGTTCATGAGGTTGAATCCCCCAACCTTTACTGGTGGTAAGGTAAATGAGGATCTTCAAGGTTTTCTGGATGAGATGGAAAAGATTTTTTGTGTTATCCATTCCATGAATGTGGAGGGTGTGGAATTTCCTGCCTATCAATTGAAGGATTTATCATACCAATGGTATGAGGAATGGGAACAGACTAAGGGTGACAATGCTAAGTTAGCTCTGTAAGAGGATTTCTCTAATTCTTTTCTGGATCACTTCTCTCCTCAGGAGTTAAGGAAAGCAAAGGTAGAAGAGTTTGTAAATCTGAAACAAGGCCAGATGTCTGTCAAGGAGTATGCCTTAAAGCTCCACCAGTTATCTCGATATGCTCCGGAGTTGGTTTCTGGCATGAAAGTTAGAATGAGAAATTTCTCTACTGGTTATCCCGAGACTTGATTTTGGAGAGTAAGGTTACTTTGTTGAACAAGTACATGTATATCTCCAGGATGGTTGTGCACATGCAATAGGTTTAGTAAAAGAAGAAGTTGGTTGAGATAGTAGAGAGATAGAGTAAGAAGTTTAGAATTTTTTAGCAAAGTGGTAGCTAATAGCAGAATGGCAAGGATGGTGGTAAGTAGAGCAGGACGAAGTGGGGTAATTCTGGGTCATACTCAACGGCCTGTGCTCTCTACCCAAATTCATTGGGTGATAGGTATTTCTAAGGTGGAGATAACTATAGGGCACAGGGTGCCCAATCTCAGGCTAGTGGGGCCCATTCAGCTCCATCGTATCCTCCTTCTAGGTTTTGTGGTAGATTGGATCAGAGTTACTGTGAAGAAGAAAGGGATAAGTGCTTCATCTATAGTCGGCCAGGGCACATGATTAAGAACTGTCCAGTGGCCAATGTTGCTTTGAGGGCAAACAAGGTTCCAGATGCCTCTTCATTAGCTCTAGCACCAAAGGGTGAACCAACTAGTTCCGACACCGATCAGAATTGTCTCTATGATCTCACTACCCGCTAGGAGTCTGAGGCATCACCTGATGTTGTTACAGATATATTGGAACTCTTTTCTTGTGATGTGTATTATTTACTTGTTCTGGGATCCACTCTTTCTTATGTGACCTTATTTATGGTAGTGTATTTTGGTTTCAATCCCGAGTGTATTTTGAACCCTTTTTTTGTTTCTACCCTGATAGGTGATTCTTTGGTAGCTAGTAGAGTCTATATGGGTTGTGTGGTATCTGTGGGTGGTCGAGAGACTCTGGTTGATCTGTTTGAATTAGACATGGTTGATTTCGATGTCATATTGGGGATGGATTAGTTACATTCGTGTCATGCTTCTCTAGACTGTCGAACCCGTAAGGTTGTCTTTAAATTCCCTAATGAGCCAGCTATTAACTAGGAAGGTGGTTTCCTAGCTCCTAAAGGGAAGTTCATACCGTATCTTAAAGCTCAGAGATTAATCTCTAAGGGGTGTCTCTATCATCTAGTTTGGGTTAAAGATTCTAACTCGGAGGGTCCTTCTTTGTATTTCATCCCAGTGGTAAATGAATCTCCTGAGGTCTTCCCTAATGACCTTCCCGGTTTTTCTCCTGATAAAGAGATTGAGTTTGGGATTGATCTTGTTCTGGACACTCATTCGATTTCTATTCCTCCATATAGAATGGCTTCGACTGAGTTGAAGGAGCTGAAGAAGAAACTATAGTATCTTTTGGACAAGGGTTTCAACCGTCCTAGTATGTCCCCATAGGGTGCACCGGTATTATTCATGCATAAGAAGGAGGGTTCCCTTCGGATGTGCATTGATTATCGGAAGTTGAATAAGGTGGAAGTAAAGAATAAGTACCCTCTTCTAAGGATAGACGATTTGTTGATCAGTTGCAGGATGCTAAATTTTTCTCCAAGATTGATCTTCGATCAGGGTACCATCAGTTAAAGATTAGGGAGGTGGATATCCCTAAGATTGCCTTCCTTACTCGGTATGTGCATTTTGAGTTTCTGGTTATATCTTTTGGATTGACCAATGCCCCGATGATATTCATGAATCTGATGAATTGGGTCTTCCTTTAGTTTCTAGATTTGTTCTTCATTATGTTCATAGATAATATCTTGTTGTACTCAAAGAGTGAGGTGGGCTAATTACCTTCGTATAGTGTTGTAGACCCTGGAAGTGCAGCAGTTGTATGCCAAATTTTCAAAATGTGAATTCTGATTGAACACTGTCACTTTTCTAGGTCATGTTATTTCTGGTGAAGGGATCATGGTGGATCCACAGAAGGTAGCAGTGGTTAAGAAGTGGCCTAGAGCCATGACTCCAATCGATATTCGGAGCTTTTTCGTTTTAGCTGGTCACTACAGAAGGTTTGTGGAAAGTTTTTCTTCTATAGCTTCCCCATTGACAAAGTTAACTCAGAAGAAGGTAAAATTCCTATGGTCTGATACTTGTAAGGGTAGTTTCGAGAAGTTTAAGGATAATCTAACTTCGGCTCCGGTGTTGACTTTGACAGAAGGCATAGATGGGTTTGTGGTATATTTTTATGTGTCCCATGTAGGGTTGGTTACATGTTGATGCAGTGATAACACTCAACTTACATGTTAATTTAAGTGAAAGGCGGTCGTCATCAATATATTTACCCATCTTTGGAGTCGGGGTCGAATCCACGAGGAACAATGTGAGTGACAATTAAGTTAATTTGAAATAATAGATACTAATTAAATTCAAACCAATAGTACATGAAGATAAAAATGGGAGAGATAGGTATCTACACTAATGTTTTGTTTTTTTCTAGTATAAATTTGGGGCTACGAATAATTAGAGTTTTATCAATTAGGCACGGATCTTGGGATTTTGTATTACTAAGGGGAGTGACATGTGGATTCTAATAGTCAATATAATTTTATTAGATCAAGTGTGGGTAGGTTTGGTTATAGGTTTTGATGCTAGTCTTCCAACAAAACACCAAACTTTCACCCATTGATTCTTTCGAATATCTAATGGGTGTGTTCAAAAATTGGTAACGAAACCTCAATTTAGGCATCCCTATTTCAAGGATAATACTCATGGTATAGTCAACTTCACAAATCACCCTGATGTCTAAGATAGTGATAGATTGGCAAACTATACACATAATTGTCTACCATTTCTTTGGTCTCCACATCCCTCTTTCAAGGATGATATGAATTCCTAAAGTTCACCCAAAACCCTTCTTTCAAAGATAGCCTTGAGCTTTCTAGAGTTTAGAGCTTGCACCCATGAAAACTATAGTGGTATTTGGGGCTTTCACCCACAAATCCCAAACAAATTGGTCAAGCAATGATAAAACCCATCAACATGAACTACCAAATAGAAGCTAACAACAACAAACCACACACACTTTAATCCCTATTCGTACATAACCCCCCGAGGGAGATCTAGCTACACATAAGATAAATAAGTAAAGATATACCCATAATATCCATTGAAATGATTTATTGAAGACTAAGTGAATGTTACTTCAAACTTTGGACTCCCACAAATCTCCAATGGAAATGAGATACTCTTCCGCTTAGAGGCTACTCCAATGTATTCTTCACCCAAAATTTTATACAATATTGTCTTCTCCAAAAATAGAGGCTATGAACTCAAGAACAAACCCTAACTATTGGGGAAGATGGTATTTGTTCAATAAATGAGATGCTTAGGGTTTTAGTCCTCTTTTGTCAAATTTGGGATCAGCCACGTGCATTTTCAGTTCAACCCTTGGGCTGCATTCTTCCGCCATATCGCGATCATACAAGCTTGTCCGCGACTATAATTAGCTTCTATGATCGTGGTTGATTGACTTTTCCTGACTGCCTAGATTGAGGTCATCAAACCGCAACCGTGGTAACTGAGGCCAGTTCCTACTCTAAGTCTTCAACTGCACTTTCTTGCTATCTTTTGATCATTTTAAGCTCCAATCCACATCTTTCTATCTCATCAACTCTATGCCTGCAAAGTATGGATATTAGTGCATTTAATCACAATTATGTCTCATTTATTCATTCATAACAAGGTAATATGCACGAATGTTGAGTGCGAATGAGTGGTAAAATCACCACTCATCAACACCCCCCAACCTAAAGCTTTTGCTTGTCCTCAAGGAACACTACAACTTACCATGAGACACAATTATCTATGCCTAAACTTTATGCCTTAAAGATCACAATAACTTCAACCTTATTTACTACCACAAGTAGGTCATTGCACATAGGCTAAGATATTTTCACTACTTCCCTCATCATGGAATGCCATATCTAAGGAAACATAAGACTTCATAGAGAAACCAAGAAACAAAAATCCATTACAAAGCTATACTCCATTTGCCTTATTGCTCAGAAGGTGACAAAATCACCCACCTCAACTTGTTACATGCCAACCTCATAAGAAAGAGAATTTCACACCAAGCCACACGATATGCAACAAGGAATTTTAAGTGCAAAAACTCTATCCCTCACAAAAGAATTCTCTATGCAACAAGTGTCATACCATAGGATTTCCCCTTTCAATCGCCACTACAAAGAAAGTACATGGTCGGAGATCTCCAAGGACTTTTTAAGCTTGTAACGTAGGTTTGGGTTAGGGTAGGATATCATTTTGGACTAACATAGCTACACCCTTCCTTGAACATCTACATCACACTATTTAATCCTCTTTTTTGACTATTGGCTACTCCTCTTTGTTTTCTCTCTTTTCATATGCCTACGTTTTTATTCCTTCACCATTTTTCTTTCATTTTTTTCTTGCAACTCTCATGCACTTCTTTCCTTTATTGAACTCTTTATTTTTCTATTCATTTGTTTTCCAAGAATAGGCACATTAGGCATTTAACTAAAACCTTTGTGGCCCCAAACTCTCTTCCATCAATCTTTACCACCCCCAACTTAGGCTTTTAGCCTCAAGTTGCATTTTTAATTTCAAGAAGGGTATGGTTCAAAGAGGTATAAAAAAATAGTTCACGGTTTGTAATAGATTTTCCAAAGAAAGGTCCAAAGGCTCAAAATGGGTAACTAGGGATTAATTTTATGCACGGGTAGGCTTTTTAGGCTAGAGTGGTTTCCAAAATAAAAAAGATGGCCTAATATCATTTCTCCAACCAAATACAATCAACATTAGCTTTGACAGACTAACAGGGCAAGTTCTAGATAACGCAAGTGTACAAAAAATGAATTCAAATAGCTCACCCCACATGGCATGCGAAATTTGCCAAGGGAGCTAAAATGTCCCTCCTGCTAGAGACAAAATTTTGAGTATCTATTTCTATCTACAAGTCAAAAATTTATGGAGATACAAAAAGAGAAAAAGTTTTGTTACAAAACTGCTCACATCCATGCCCTTTATTTTTGAATTTTTTTGGATGAGGTTGTTTATTTTGTAATAGCATCCTGCCCAATTTGATAAACTATGGTTACAACCAAAGCCTTAGTCTCATATTTTGTCTCAAAATAGGCAAAGCAACCATATGGCTACTCAGACTTCGCCAACGATGTATAATGTGATCCCAAATACACAATGCCATGGGTACTCAGAATTCCCCTGCATCTACACATCAAAACCCAAACACGATTCTTTACCCTTAATAATATCATCACTCAATCTATCATAGGGCAAAGCTAGTCATGCATAACCAACATCACAATAAAATTAAAGTAAAAGAAAACCTAAAATTAAAAACCACATGATAATCCATAAAATGTGGGCACCATCAGAGTACCCAAATATGTAGCATCCTAATACAAAAAAAAATAATATCCAAGGTTTCATCCCAAATAATCATAAAAAAAATATCCAGCAGCTCAACATCAAAACAATATAACTCTGGGGGAACCCCCGACTAAAAGGAATGCAGTGTGCTTACTACATGTGCAATGAATCAAGAGCAAGAGGGGTATCCATAAATCTGTATGAAGAGCTTCTTCCTCCCGCTTACTCTACACCATCACCATCAGAATCATCAGTAAACCAATCTATAGGGGCCTCATTTTCACTATTCAACCTCGGTGAAGGTAGTTAATGTTTAGGATTGAGCACCTTGAAGATTCCCTTTACCCCCTTCCACATCTTCTTGAAGAACTTATCTCTCTTTGCTATATTCTCATGTGAATCCCTGAGGTCCTTGTGTGATGCACCTAAGGCTGAATAGGCTCTCTCTAAGCTGACGACTGTGGCTCCCTACTTTTGCTGCTTCTCTCTGTATTTCTCATAGTCTGACTGAGTTACATATGAGTGGTGAGCAGTGGAAGACTCTCCCAGTCTCTGAGGTAGTCTGGATAATAGTTACCTTACCACCTATATCTAACCAGAGATTTTATCGAAGATGATGGCTAATGAGGGTCTGCAAGAGTCTGTATCCTCTTAGGCTGATTTGCTCGAATCTATTTTTCTCTTCTTGCTTTGACCTGGGGCATCCTCACCTATGAATTTGAGTGGGAAAGTGTGGGGTCCTGGGAGAACCTAGATATCTATAGCATATTTCTCCACTTATGCCTTCCTGCATAGCTTTGTGATAAGGAAAGGGAGGAAAAAATATGTACCTCCATGATTTCTGAAGTACCTCCACTCTGAATGCACAATCTCTCCCACATTCAGGGCGATGCTAGATAAGAGTCAAGTCACCATCCGAGCTTGCATGTCTATGACAATGGTCATTTGAGTGCATGGTGATACTTAGCTACAGACGATATTCAGCCAAAGCCCGACCTCAGCTGTGAAGTCATTAATCAGAATGTCTCTATTGGTGGTGGACCAACGAACCTCTTTTCCATCATATAAAATATCCTTCATCCAAGGCCTTAGCTCACATGATTTTGCATGAAACTGCTCCATGTCAGCATTCGGGATCCCATACACCTCGTTTATTCTCTCTGACCTGAAGTTTACTTGTCTTTCCCTAATAGTCATTATCGGATTTGAGAAAGAGGCTACGCTTAGGTTAGCATAAAAATCACGTACCCAATGCTCATTAGAAACCCAGGGGTCCAGGGCAAAGCACATCCACCCAATCTAATTAAGTCTGACATAAAAACTGCAAAACTTTTCCTCTACTTTATCTAAGTTGATACCCCTTTTAGGGAACAACTTAGTTCAGGGAAAGTCTGAATAGTAGAGTTTCTAGCATTGTGCATCCATGAATATGGTGTTGTTAAAATTTGCCATCTTTGAGGCTTAGAACTTGTAATCAATACAACTCAGACCATCATTAGCATTATCATACCAAAAATATGCTAAATCAAATAGGTAAGCTCATGCGGTAGCATTATATAAGGTTTTAGGGGTGGGAATAGATGTGCCAAAATTTTAGTTTCTACAAAAATGTCCTCAGGTATGGCGATCGTGGAGCATTGACCGCGATCGTAGTACCTAAGACCAGATTTGACTGTTTCTGCACTTCAGTCTAAATACATAATTTTAACCCCAAATTTTTGTTCCTACTAGGCATATCAAAAGTATAATAATAGAATTTGAGCCTAGAATGTGTGATCATAGCCCCGAACTCAAAGGAATTAACATTGAACTCATTGGGGCATTAAATCAAACACATGGTGTACACATTCGTTTCAACTATTTTAGGCCTAAATATGGGTACTCAAGACTTCCCCATTAGCGTGTACACTAACTACAACAGCTAACCACAACAATAATGATGAACTAACATGCATTTAGTAATAAAAACATTATCTCAAGCCTTTCCCTATACTACAAGTTCTACGCATACAATTATTATCAAAATCAAGGACGTTGAGACAACTTACCAAGTTAAAGATGCAAATAAATTGAAATGACACTTAGAGATGCAACCCAAAGACAAAATTTAAGAGTATTTTGAGAGAAAATTGAAAGAGATACGTGAGAAAGAAAGGGCATTCAGATGGTCTTTTAAACTGAATCGACCGTGATCGCAGTCCTAGTTCCACAATCAGGGTCACGCGGTCTCCACTATTGCAGTGGCATGGACCGTCGTCTCGGTAATTAAGAACAAAAATCAGGTCTTCTACACTCCTCTACTTAGTCCCAATCATGCCAATTTCACAACTCCCTTTTTTTAATTTCAATAAAAATTTCTCCTAGTGCCACCATTTCATGGATTATGCATGAACAAATGCAAAAATAAAATCTACTCTATCATGCATAAAATAAAAGGATACGGGCCACTCTTCGTGCCGTGATGGGGTACCTCCCATCAAGCGCTTAGTTTAATATCGCGACATGACGTCTCTTCCTCGTCCTTTTATGCTTCCACTTAGAAGATTTGAATCTCTGTCCCAACATTCGTTCACTATAAAATGAGCAACAGAGGGACAGAAGATTCAAATCTTCAAAGATAAAACTTGGAAGATATGAGGAAATGACGAGGGATCTTCGATCTCGCCATTTGGAAAACTTGAACCCTTTACCTAATTTGACATCAAAGTTTTGGTTTGGATTCTTAGGGAAAGGTGAAGACATCAATAGGTTGCTAGTTGCACATCGTAAGTTGGAGTCCTTCGCCATTGATGGTGAGGCTTCCATGTGCTCTTTTGGAGTGTCAAATCCCTAAATATAAGGATTATACTCCTTCTCTCCATAATCCCCCATTGTCTTAGGTAGATGGATTCTTATCAATCCTCTAAGAACAATGTGGAGAAGTGGTTTGAATAAGGTCTAACCCCTAACTCTGGAATTTCCTTCTCTGTAGCACTTTCACCTCGAAATGAAATAGAGTCTACATAAGAGATATGCCTTGATTATTCTTTTGACTCTAGTACCATTTATTTTATTTGGAAATCATCCACATCATTTGATTCGGTTGATTGGGAAATCACCGAGGATTCTTCACTACCAAGCTCATTATCATAGCTTGGTATCTCTTCTTGATTAGACTTCTCTTAGGAAATGGGCATGGTAATGATATTTGCAAGGTTTGTTTCCTTGTCCATTTCCTCTATCTTGACAATTTCCCTTCCAAATGCCTCATAGGATTGATACATGTCTTGCACATTCTCCCCCGGTGTAGTTACCCAGTCAAAAATAGTTTGAAGCATTGTTTTAAGACTAATGAACCCGGTATGTTGCTCTTCCTTCTCCCCATCATAAGACCTATCAAACTCATATGAAGAACTAGAAACTCGGTTAGTATAATAGGGGGAGGGGGGATTTAGGAAATCACTCCAATATCTATATATACCACCACATAAAGAACAAATATACTCCCAATAAGATTGAGATGATGTTTCCCTCTCTCTCCGAAGAGTATAGTTACAATCTCTCCTAAAGTGGGATCTATTACAATATGGACATAGCTCATCAAGATATGACTTCCAACTACAAAAATTATATTTGTTGGAAGATGTAATGGATACATGTAAAAGAAAATAAAAATCTACCTAATGTAAGAAACAAAAGAAAATCACAAACAAATATTTACAAGCTTGAATTCTAGCAAGTAATCTAAAATTTCAAACTAACTTAATACGCCAAATTTTTCCCCGGTAACGACTTCATTTTTTATAAGGCTCAACTTAGATATTAATTTAAGTGCAAGGCAGTTGTCATTAATATATTTACCCAACTTTAGAGTCAAGGTCAAATCCACGAGGAACAATGTGAGTAACAATTAAGTTAATTTGAAATAATAGATACTAATTCAATTCAAACCAATAGTACAAAAAGATAAAATTGGGGAGATTGGTATCTACACTAATATTTATTTTTGGATTTTTGTAGCATAAATTTGGGGCTACGAATAATTAGAGTTTTATCGATTAGGCTCGGATCTTGGGATTATGTATTACTAAGGGGAGTAACATGTGGATGCTAATAGTCAACATCATTTTAGTAGATCAATTGTGGGTAGGTTTGGTTTTAGTTTTTAATGCTAGTCTTTCAACAAAACACCAAATTTTCACCCATTGATTCTTTCGAATACCTAATGGGTGTGTTCAATAATTGGTAACCAAACCTTAATTTAGGCATCCCTACTTCACAAATCACCCTTATGTCTGAGATAGTGATAGATTGGCAAAAAACACACACAATTATCTACCATTGCTTTGGTCTCTACATCCCTCTTTCAAGGATGATATGGATTTCTAAATTTCACCTAAAACCCTTCTTTCGAAGATAGCCTTGATCTTTCTAGAGATTGGAGGTTTCACCCATCAAACCCATATGGGTATTTGGGGATTTCACCCATAAATCCCAATCAAATTGGTCAAGCAATGATAAAACCCATCATAATGAACTACCAAGTAGAATCTAACAACAACAAACTACACACACTTTAATCCCTATTCATACATAACCCCAAGAGGGAGATCTAGCTACACATAAGATAAATAAGTAAAGATATACCCATAATCTCCATTGAAATAATTTACTGAAGACTAAGTGAATGTTTCTTCAAACTTTGGACTCCTATAAATCTCCAATGGAATTGAGATACTCCTCCACTTAGAGGCTACTCCAATGTATTCTTCAACCAAAATTTTATACAATATTGTCTTCTCTAAAAATGGAGGCTATGAACTCAAGAACAAAACCTAACTATTGGGGAAGATAGAATATGTTCAATGAATGAGATGCTTAGGGTTTTAGTCCTCTTTTGTCAAATTTGGGATCAACCACATGCACTTCTAGTTCTGCCCTTGGGCTGCATTCTTCCGCCATGCCGCGATTGTACAGGCTTGTCCGCGACTACAATTAGCTTTCGTGATCGTGGTTGATTAACTTTTCCTGACTACCGCGATCGTGGTCATCAGACTGCAACCGCGGTAACTGAGGCCAGTTTCTGCTCTAAGTCTTTAGCTGTACTTTCTTGCTCCCTTTAGATCATTTTTAGCTCCGATCCACATCTTTCTATCTCATCAACTCTATGCCTGTAAAGTGTGACTATCAGTGCATTTAATCACATTTATGTCTTATTTATTCATTCATAACAAGGTAATATGCATGAATGTTGAGTGAGAATGAATGGTAAAATCACCACTCATTATGTAACATAGTAAGGTGATAGCTTATGCCTCTAAACAGTTGAAGGTGCATGAGAGGAATTATCTAACTCATGACTTGGAATTGTTAGTTGTGTTGTTCGTGTTGAAAATATGGCATCACTATTTATATGGAGTGCATGTGGATATACTTTCTGATCATAAGAGCCTACAATATGTGTTTACTTAGAATGAGCTTAACCTCAGGTAAAGGAGATGACTTGAGTTACTCAAGGATTTTGACATGAGTCTTCACTACCACCCAGGTAAAGCTAACGTGGTAGCTAATGCTCTTAGAAGTTCACCCATGGTGAGTCTAACTCATGTGAATAAGGAGAGTGGGAGTTGGTGAAGGATATTAACCATTTTTCTTACCTTAGAGTTCCCTTCTTGGACTCCCAAGATAGTGGCGTATTTGTATAGAAGGTGGTGTAGTCGTCTCTTGATGCTAAAATCAAGGAGAAGATGTTAGATCATGTATTAATAAGGATCAAGGTTGATGTAGGTGTGCAGAAAGTGATGACCTTCTAGATTAGCAGTGATGGTACCTTGCAGTACTAAGGGACATTATATATTCCTGATGTAGATGGTTTGTGAGAGAGGATATTGGCTGAGGTATATGATTCACGTTATGGTGTTCATCCTAGTTCAATGAAAATGTATCATGACCTTAAGTAGATGTATTGGTCAAACAATATGAAAAGGGGTGTGGAAAATTTTGTAGCCAAGTGCATGGTGTGTCAGCATATGAAAGTTGAGCACATGAGGCCCAGAGGATTGTATCAAGAAATTGAGTTGCCAGAGTGGAAGTGGAAAGTGATCAACATGGATTTCACTACTGATCTTCCTCGGTCTTGGAATTAATTTGATTTAATTTGGGTCATCATTGATAGGATGACAAGGTTAGATCATTTTTTACCAGTGAGAACTAATTTCTCATCTTAGGACTATGCGAGGTTGTACCTCCAAGAGATTGTAAAGTTACATGGGGTAACTATTTCTATCATCTTGGATCGCAGTATGCAGTTTTTATCTCACTTTTGGTGGTCATTTTAGAAAATTTTAGGGACCAAGGTGAGTCTTAGAACATCTTTTCATCCACAGTCGGATAGACAGTCAAAAAGGACTATTCAGACATTGGAGGATATGCTTCGTGCTTGCGTGATCTACTATGGTGGTAGTTGGGTTTAGAATTTGCCTCATATAGAGTTTGCCTATAATAATAGTTACCACTCTAGCATTGGAATAGCTCCATTTGAGGCATTATATGGTAGAAGGTATAGATCTCATATTGGGTGGTTTGAGGTTGGTGAGGTAGAGATGTTTGGCTCAAATATAGTTCACCAAGCCATTGTGAAAGTGAAGGTGATTCAGTATAAAATTAATGTTTCCCAAAGTTGTCAAAAGTCCTATGCAGATGTGAGGCATAAGAAGTTAGAGTTTGACATTGGGGATAGAGTGTTCTTAAAGGTGTCTCCCATGAAGCGAGTAATGTGGTTTGGGAAGAAAAGAAAGATCGGTCCCTAGTATGTCCATCCGTGCTTGATTTTGAGGAGGGTTGGTAATGTTGTGTATGAGTTAGAGTTTTCTTTTAGTTTGAGATCTATTTAACCGATATTCCATATTTATTTGTTGAGTACATGTATAGGTGATCCATCGCAAATTATGTCTATCAAGGATATTGGTATTTCAGATTTCTATCTTATATGGATATCCCAGTTAATATCGTGGATTGACAAGTTCGCTAGTTGTGGACCAAGGACGTAGCCTCGGTAAAGATTCTAGGGGGAACCACAAGGTAGAAGAGGATTCATAGGAAGTTGAAGAGGACATGAAGTAAAGTATCCATTCCTGTTTTTCACTCTGAAAATTCATTGATAAGGTATGTGTTCTTCTTAACATCATTTTCTTCTAACTTAGTTAAAGAAATTATTGATTTCCTTGCATCTTTGTTTCTAACTTAGTTAAAGGTCAGAGTAGAGGTGTTGGGGTTTAAATCATGCTCTACTACCTTGTCCCATCATCCGAGTATGAATGATCTAAGTAGGGGAAAATTAAAATACCCTAGTTTTTGGCGCCCTTGGAAATTTCCTGAGCTATGAGATCACTTGTCTTATAATGACTCATCATACGAGTCGTTGATAATGCTCAATCTACAGCTCTCGTAGGAGTGTAAAGCGGTCGTTAGCAAATATAGAACCCAACCTGGGTTGGGTATCGATCCCACAGGGAATAGCTTGGTCAACAAGTAAGCAATGATTACTAGACTTTTAGTGCAAGTCTCGTAAGAAGGGGGGAATTGTATTTTGAAAATAATGTAACCAAAATAAGAGAGTAAAGCAGAAAATAGCAAAGAAAAAAAAAAGAATGTTTAGTAGGTTGTGAAACAATGAGAATTGAGGAGTTGGGGTTATGTCCACCTTCTGAGTTATACGTCTCTATTGACTATGAGTGTGTTGAATTCAGACATGCATGTGCTTATAGAGAATTGTATTCGATGGTAAATCCAGGCGTCTTTCGACCTATTCGAGGATTATTTCACTTTAACTCTTTCGAGCTTAAAGTGTGTCTAACGGTACGAATTCTCCAAGAGGTTAATCCAGTTACGGCACTAACTTTTTAATAGGGGATGGGACCCTACTACCTTGACATTATCTCTTTTCCAGACAGATAACCTTTCTTTCGAACAAGTTAAATGTTATACTGGCGTATTTTTGCGTTTGCAACCACAAAGAATTTAGATTAAGATGAAGAGAATAATGATATAAGCAACATACGTGTCACGAACTCACAAACTCACAGCAATAGATAGTATCTCATTCGGCTTCCATAACCCCAACAGAGAAGTTTAGTTACCCATGAGTGCGAAGGAAATCACAATTGACATTGTTGTTATACCACAATAAAGATTTCACGTTTGTAATGGTGTGGTAGGCGTTAGGCGTGAATCCCTTAGCAAAGTAACGTTTCTCTTGTTGTGGAATTTAAGAATAGATGAATAGAAGAAGAAAAATAGAATTAATGGAAGAATGATTGTTTAGAACTAGAATGTCTTAGAAGTAGAATAGAATAGAATTAAATGTAAGAAGATGTAAGAAGATGTCAGAAGATGTTCTAAAATCTCTAGCAAGATAGGGTATTTATAATACCCATATCCTATTCCTACTAAGCTAATGAAATGCTTAACCAAATCCTACTAAGCTAATAAAATACTTAACCCAATTGTACTAGGTTAATGTATCATTATCCTAATCCTAACAAGCTAATGTAATACTTAACCCAATTGTACTAGGTTAATGTATCATTATCCTAATCCTAATAAGTTACTGCTAGTCCCCAAAGTCTTCAGAAATGTTGTTTTAGCCCGGGACAGAATTTTCATGCGCCATCTTTAGTCCTTGGCGTCCAAGATTGGCTTTTCTCCTTTCGTGAAGCTTTCTTTGGCGTCAAGTTATCCATGAAATGCTGAATTCTGCATCATTTATACCTGAAACTTTGCTAATCATGTTCGTTAGCTCACTTACAGGAAAATGGACTAAAAGTGCATGAAATATATAATTTGTTCTCAAAACTAGGCTAAAATATGGGCAAAATATAGTGCTATAGGCGTGTAAATTCGCCTATCATCAACACCCCACACTTAAAGCTTTGTTCGTCCTCGAACAAAATATCATGTCCCTCTAAACATCAACTTAGGGTTTCATAGCAACAACATAAAATATTCGTCAAGACAAGCACAACAATTATCAACAAAGAGTAGTTTTCCGATCATTAGTAGAGACCATTTAGCCTCCAACATAGACTCGTGATGGTGGTCAACTCATATTCAAAAGTTAAGGCACAAAGAATCATACACAACTACCCAAAACTCATCAACCATGTGTGTCTCACAATATATTACCCATAATCACTCACAAGTATAGCATATTTTTCAAACATGGGTATCAAAATATCCTTGCTCTCACTCTCACAAAGAATTCATATGCAGCAACTGATGACCATAGGCTTACCCTTAGTGTAATGCTCCACTAAATGTAAGAATGCTAAGCTTAGAATCAAATAGGTCTTTTGATGGTTGTAATGTAGGCTAAGGGACGGGTAGGACTATTTTGGCCAGAAATAGTGACTATGTTCCTAAGCGCTTTAATACATCACATTGTATCATTAACACTTTTCTTTCAAACAACCTTTCTACTTTCTTTTATTCTACCACTCTTTTTCTCCTCTTTTGTTTTTCAATTTTAAACATAACTAACTTTTCAGTTTTCCTTTCCTTTTTCTTTTGATAACATACCTCTTATGATAGCACTTTCTTTTTCATAACTCATTCAAGCACCAATGCATTCTAAAGCATCATACTCACCCAATTTCCTCTTATTTTGTCACATGACTTTTTCACTTTAAAGCACTTAGGAATTTAGATCAAATTATAGTCTTGAAAAAAATGGATTAGGCTTACATACGAGGTTTGTCAAAGAAAATAGGCTAAAGGCTCAAAAGGGTTTAACTAGGATGATGTCCATGGGTAGGTAAAAAGAAGGTAAATAATCATAGGTTGCCAAAGAAATGCTTAAATCATCCCCTAGACTTGCACTCTTTATTTTCGCTTTACATACATACCAGGCAAGTTCTAGCATCAGCCACAAGCACAGAATATACTATTATCTCACACACACAAGGCACATGGTCGACTTTATTGGGAGTAGTATAGACTCTTGACCCAACAGATGAAGGAATTAAACCAAACAATATCACATAGTGAGTCACAATTAGAGCCTAAATGTCTCAATAGTCATGATTTTAGCACAAACTCTTGTCATAATCTCATGCTGCCTATTAGAATAATTTCATGCGAAGCTAAGCTAAAAAAAACAATTAACTACAAACAAACATAAATAAATGCAAATATGGATGGAGAAGTATAGCATGCAAATGCCAGCACCCCACACTTAGACGGGACACACTGTCCTCAGTGGAAAATAAATAAGAAGAACCTGGTTAGTCGGACTCATCCTCTATGTCTGGGGTCATACCCCTTGCATCGGAATCATCATCAGAGTCGTCATCCTCAGAAGTTCCTCATAAGTATCCCACTTAATTCCAAGAGTGAGTCGAGGTATTTGCATCGAGGAGGGTTCTCCTTGCTCTTTTCGGCCTCTTTTCTTGCCTTTTTGTGAAGTGGTAGCCTTATCTTTGCCTTGTCTTGCTTTGGGTGCCATTGTACCTGAGACTTAAAACAATGTTCATGTTAGCATCATCTCGATGGATACAATCTATAAACAAGCAGTAGTGGCACCACCCCACACTTAGTTTGTTGGTACAGACTAGTGAAGTGAAAGTGGTCGATTACTCAGACTTCATCGACATACATTTTAGGGGCTATATTCCAACAAGAAATTCAGATATGTAACACTTCTTGCAATCTTTGCAATACTTTCATGTTAGGTATATCAAGACTTCTACATAGGGATTACATCATGGTATAGTTTCTATCAATAATCACAATCTCCTATGTCGGTAGGCAACTATAAGTCTTATTCCGATGAGCGAGACATCCCAATATGTAAGTATTCAAGAGACAAGAGTATGCAATGTTCATGACTATAGCAATTCCGCAAGTAGTATGACAATGCATCAAAATCGAATTGAAGTCGGAAACAAGTTAAGATCATCCTAACGTATATGTTCACTCACTTGGTTGTGTATCAACAATTCAAACACATTCACATCTCCAATACTTCTTCAAGATTTAGCAATTCATAATAGACATAGTAACGTAGTACTTACGAAAAATAGATGAAGAACACAAGAGTACTTACGTGATTGAAGCCTTTGGAGATGTTCTTGTGAAGTGGAAGAGCAAAAGTTTTAAGAAGATTTGGATGCTATGTGCAGCACCTATGTCAGGTTTTCAATGTGTTTGTGCCTCAATACTAAGTCTCCTTTATATAGGAAAAGAATGGGTCGGGTTTTGACCCATTTAAAATCAGATTTGGAGACATAAAGTGACCATAGGCGGTGCCTTTAGCTTTGCCTATGCTTGGCATAGGCGGCGCCTTTTGCAAAGCATTGTCTAGCATAGGCGGCGCCTATGCCATAGAATTTGGTGAGCATAGGCGGCGCCTTTTACTTTGCATTTGAGATTCAGAGACAAAATGCTTTAGCATAGGCGGCGCCTATGCTATGGCATACTTGAGCATGGGCGGCGCCTATGCTATGGCACACTAGATTTCGAGACCTTGGGCCATAGTATAGGCCTTGCCTTTTTTGTGGCCTAGTTTTACCTAGGCCTAGCCTTGCTCGATGCCTATATTTTCATGAGCAATGCTCAATCCATAGCCTTTTGCATCTTCATGCCTAACTTACCACCTTTACCATGCAATACGTCCAAATCAAAATTTGAAATCGATCTCCTCGTTGAATACCTCTTGCACCTACATTTGCTCAAAACCAATAAAAAAGATTAGTACGATGGGTTGCCTCCCACCAAGCGCCTTAGTTTTGGTCGTGGCACGACTCTTATTTTTGGATTTTTATTTATCAAAAACAAAACACGTATTAGAACGAAAGAAAAATAAAAAATGATAAACGATGGGTTGCCTCCCATCTAGCGCTTGATTTATTGTCGCAGCACGACATAGTTACCTCGAGTACTTAGACTTCATCGAGATAGATGGTGGATCATTTTTTGAATGGATTCAGACGATAATGAGGCTTACTTATAGGCATGCAATCTTCTTCGAGATGACCCTTGTGCATGCCTATCCCAGGAGGGATACCAATTATATCATCAATAGTCCAACCCATAGCTCTCATGTATCTCTTCAGAGCAGAGATGAGAGCCTCTACGTGCTGTTTACTTAAATCATCCGCACTCACCGGAAGTATATTTATACTTTCCAAGAACACATACCTTAGATAATCGGGGAGCTCTTTCGATTCTAGCATTAGTGGCTCTTCAAGGGAAGTCTTCGCTGTTGGTGATGGTTAATTCTTAAGATCACGGTCTGGTTGCTTAGGAGTATGGGAATAGGACTCTATTTTTGTTAGAGAACCCATAAGTTCTTTATAATCTTCATCGTCCTCATGCTCAACATTCAGTGGCGCAGCAGACAATGGCTCAACAGTAAGCTGTTTCTCTACATATAATGCTTTCTTATCCTCATGATGAACATCATCTACAGAGAACACATTCATATCGCTGGGCTGCTTCATTGCTTTGCATTTATCAAAGCGGACCACTTCGTCATTCAACCGAAATAAAAGCTCATTAGCTCTCATGTCAATAAGAACACTTCCCGTTGCAAGGAAAGGACGTCCCAAGAATATGGGTACTTCAGAATCCACCTCGTAATCTAAAATCACAAAGTCTGCAGGAAAAATGAAGGTAGACACCTTCACCAACACATCATTCAAGATACCCACAGGTCGTTTTACTGACCTATCCGCCATCACGAGCCGCATATTGGTTGGTGTAGGGTCGCCCAACCCCAACTTTCTGTAGATGGATAGTGGCATCAAATTGATGCTAGCTCCCAAATCGCACAATGCCTTAGCAAAATTCATAGATCCAACCGTGCAAGGAATAGTGAAAGCACCAGGGTCTGCCTTCTTCTGTACTAAGGACCTTGTGGCAATTGCACTGCAATGATGAATATTATCTGCCGGCTCATAGCTTACTGCCCACTTCTTTGTCAAAAGATCCTTCATAAATTTCGCATACCCAGGCATTTGTTCAAGTGCCTCCACCAATGGAACATTAATTGTCAGTTGTTTTAACATAGTCATGAATTTGCTGAACTTCGTATCGTCCGCCACCTTCTTCAATCTTTGAGGAAAAGGTGGTGGTGGATATGGAATTGTTTTCTCCACGGGTTTCTTTTCCTCTTGCCTTCGTTTTTCAGCCTTTTCAGGATGCAACATACTCGGTGTACCGTCATGGACGTCGTGGGTGGATTCTACGGCAGCTTCTCCTTTTGCCTTATCATCAATGTCTGCTACTTTGTCAACCACTTTCTTGACTTTTGATGAAGTTTCCAGCACCTTACCACTTCGGGTAGTAATGGCCATACATGACCCATCATTCCTTGGGTTTTGCACAGTGTCGCTAGGTAAGGTGCCAGTCTTTCTTTGATTGAGTGCTGCTGAAAGTTGACTCAATTGCTGCTCTATTTGCTTGATTGAAGTGGAATGTGAATCAACTAATTGCTTTATGGTGGACAAATCATTTATTACCTCCGTTACTCCCGCTCTAGTTGCTTCCACTCCTTTCAATAGTTTAGCCATCATGTTTTCCATACTTCCAGAACTAGATGTGGTGGCGTCACGTCTTCCAGGGGGAACATACAAACCACTACTATCATTCTTGTTCTTCCAACTACCTTGGTCCATGTTTCCAGATTTACCATGATAGTTCCGACCTTGGTTTCCTTGGGCATTGCCTCGGAAACCCCCCTGATTGTTCAAGTAGTTGGCTTCTTCTTCCGAATCAGATTCGTTTCTTCCTTTTGACGCAACAGCTTTGACTTTTCCGGTCTTCCCTGATAATAGATGCTTTGTAAGAAGATCCACTTGTGTTTTCAGGTGCGTCATATCTTGATCACGTTCTTCTTCTCGTCTCATTTGGTCTGCAGTCATGCCAATAGAAAAAGTGGGGCTTGCTACCACAGAATCCCTGGTATGCCAAGCTCTACTTTGCTTCCTCATACGATCTAGCATATTGCTTGCCTGACGAAAGGTGAGATCCATAAAAGATCCTACGGCCGCATTATCCACCACTGGTTTAGTTATTAAATTCAAGGCTCTACATAGTATCCCTATTAGGTGAACATTAGTCATGTGATGGTTTGGGCACCTTATTAGCTTCGTCTTGAACCTCTCCCATGTTTCATGAAGGGCTTCAGTTGGAAGCTGACGAAAGTTGATGATTTCATCTCTCAATTGTGCTCTTTTGGATGGCGGAAAGAATCTTTCTAGGAAAGCGTCTCTCAATTGCCTCCAATTTGTAATAGAATCAGGAGTTAGCCCATTCAACCATAGAGTTGCCTCCCCAGACAGAGACAATGGAAATAGACGTAATCAAATTGCATTCTGACCAACTCCAGGATTGTCAAACGACTTGCATGTAGAAATAAAGTTGATGAGATGCATATTCGGATCATCGCCTGCTAGTCCACCAAATATTCCCTTGAGTTGCAATAACTGAATCATGGTGCTCGTGATGTTGAACTTGGCTCCGGGTGCCAATGGTGGAGGAATAATGGCTCCTGTGGCTCCGGCTCCATCAAGATCATCATCATCATCATCGAAAGCTGGCTGCATAGCTTGGCGTTCAGGCCTAAACCTAGCTTGACGATCTCTTCTGTTGGCAGGTGTTGCGATCTCAGCGGCATGCCTAGGGTTTAGTAGCTCGTCATCACCTAGATCTTCATCGTCAGGATTTGTTGCTCGCCCAGGGTTATCAATATTCTGTTGATGCACTTGAGCGGCGGCTAGCGCAGCTAGTCTCGCCTGTTCCTGTTGAGCAGCCATCTTTTCAATTGCGTGTTGTGCCTCCATTCTGCGAATACGTTGTGGTTCAGGATTGATAGGTAATAACGGTTGACCAGAACTTCGGGTATGGGGCATGCACTGAATAAAAACCTGTAGTAAACAAAAACAAAAACTAAAAGTAAAAGTACGAGAATCTTTGACCAAAGGGTCTAGTAATTATTACGAACTTAATTGACACTTGTATTCCCCGGCAACGGCGCCAATTTTTGATAACGCTCAATCTACAGCTCTCGTAGGAGTGTAAAGAGGTCGTTAGCAAATATAGAACCCAACCTGAGTTGGGTATCGATCCCACAGGGAATAGCTTGGTCAACAAGTAAGCAACGATTACTAGACTTTTAGTGCAAGTCTCGTAAGAAGGGGGGAATTGTATTGTAAAAGTAATGTAACCAAAATAAGAGAGTAAAGCAGAAAATAGCAAAGAAAAAAAAAAGAATGTTTAGTAGGTTGTGAAACAATAAGAATTGAGGAGTTGGGGTTATGTCCACCTTCTGAGTTATACGTCTCTATTGACTATGAGTGTGTTGAATTCAGACATGCATGTGCTTATAGAGAATTGTATTCGATGGTAAATCCAGGCGTCTTTCGACCTATTCGAGGATTATTTCAGTTTAACTCTTTCGAGCTTAAAGCGTGTCTAACGGTACGAATTCTCCAAGAGGTTAATCCAATTACGGCACTAACTTTTTAATAGGGGATGGGACCCTACTACCTTGACATTATCTCTTTTCCAGACAGATAACCTTTCTTTCGAACAAGTTAAATGTTATACTGGCGTATTCTTGCGTTTGCAACCACAAAGAATTTAGATTAAGATGAAGAGAATAATGATATAAGCAACATACGTGTCACGAACTCACAAACTCACAGCAATAGATAGTATCTCATTCGGCTTCCATAACCCCAATAGAGAAGTTTAGTTACCCATGAGTGCGAAGGAAATCACAATTGACATTATTGTTATACCACAATAAAGATTTCACGTTTGTAATGGTGTGGTAGGAGTTAGGCGTGAATCCCTTAGCAAAGTAACGTTTCTCTTGTTGTGGAATTTAAGAATAGATGAATAGAAGAAGAAAAATAGAATTAATGGAAGAATGATTGTTTAGAACTAGAATGTCTTAGAAGTAGAATAGAATAGAATTGAATGTAAGAAGATGTAAGAAGATGTAAGAAGATGTCAGAAGATGTTCTAAAATCTCTAGCAAGATAGGGTATTTATAATACCCATATCCTATTCCTACTAAGCTAATGAAATGCTTAACCAAATCCTACTAAGCTAATGAAATACTTAACTCAATTGTACTAGGTTAATGTATCATTATCCTAATCCTAACAAGCTAATGTAATACTTAACCCAATTGTACTAGGTTAATGTATCATTATCCTAATCCTAATAAGTTACTGCTAGTCCCCAAAGTCTTCAGAAATGTTGTTTTAGCCCGGGACAGAATTTCCATGCGCCATCTTTAGTCCTTGGCGTCCAAGATTGGCTTTTCTCCTTTCGTGAAGCTTTCTTTGGCGTCAAGTTATCCATGAAATGCTGAATTCTGCATCATTTATACCTGAAACTTTGCTAATCATGTTTGTTAGCTCACTTACAGGAAAATGGACTAAAAGTGCATGAAATATATAATTTGTTCTCAAAACTAGGCTAAAATATGGGCAAAATATAGTGCTATAGGCGTGTAAATTTGCCTATCATCATTCGTATGATATGGGTACGGGTCAGGTGACCTAAATTGTAAGGTGTCCATTAATTGGTGGTTGGGTTTTTGTTGTAGGTATAACTTGGTGGGTACAGGGCGTATGGTTTGGTAATGGGTCATTGGGTTGATCCTTCACTTAATCTGAGACTTAGTAACTTGACTTGGCTCTGAGTTCGAGTTGCTGACTATGAGCTATAAAGATATGGTACGAATAGTATAGTTTAGTCGTATGTTGTCCAGTGTTAACCCATTTGAATTCTATCTTACGACTGGACCATACGAGGCGTATGGTCTGTTCATGAGTTGAGGCAATAGAGTTATATAGTGGACAGCGTATACGTGTCTAACCTTCTATTCTGGTTATGACTGGATAGTACCATCCATAAGTTGTGGTGATTAGTTGGAGGGTCAACTTGTACCCACCTACAGTGATTTTACAGCTTTAAGTTGGGGGAATTCTAGATATTTCCCCTCTTAAATCCCTTTGACCCCGTGACATAAAACATCTTTAGGGACTTCATTAACCTTTCATTCTAAATCAAACACTCATAAAAATCTCTTAAAATCTCTCAAGCTCTTGGTTCAAGAAAAGGCTAGGGTTGCTACAGGGCAATCAATTAGGGGCTTTCAAGAGCAAATCTCTCCATATTTATTGGTGTCTAAGGCATGTTACTCCTCCCTCATTGTTAGTTTAACTAAAACCATATTTTGATGAATGGTTTTCATGGCATTATTGTGGTATTGATTTGGTTTTGAAATAGATTTTGGGGTTTTGGTTATTCTTGGTTGGATAATTCTTTCCCATGTTTTACTTATGGTTTTTCATGTTATAACTATGATTTTAACATTTGGTTGCAAATTGATACTTAGTTTTGGTTTGGGAAATCATATTCCCTCAATATGTTTGTTAAAATGCCAATGAGAATGATTTTGACACATAGTTTGACTCTTATTGAAATTTTTGCATTGCATAATATGGTAATGGAACATAAATTGGTTTGCTTGGTTATAAATGGTTTGGAAAGGCCTTTATGGCCATGGTATTGACTTAAATGGAAAATTTTAGAATCAACTTAGTTTAATAGTTTTGGATGGCATAAAAAGGATAGACTTGCAAGCTCTAATTTTAGTACGACGATACCAATGGTTAATACCTAATGAAAAGACTCCTTGGTAAATGGTTTGGTATATGTAAAAGGTGTAATTGGGATAAAGGGGTTGAGTAGCAAACCCGTGGAAGGTGGGGGTCCCACGGGGATCGCCATTGGAACCTCACATTTTCCGATGTGAGGATGGTCTTAGTGACCGTGTGCATTATGTCACACATTATATTTTGGGGGATGTACTAGTCATCCCAGGTTTCTATTCTCCGATCGTGCGACTAACACGCACTAAGGCCCTTTCAACGAGGGAAGCTAAACCCATATAGCCCGTGGGCGGTTTTAGGATGGCAAAGCTACACAACCTAGGTTATATTTTAAATGCACTCTAAACCCAGTTCCCTTTCCCCGCATGATATGTGTATGTGTATGTATGTGATTTCATATGGTTATTTACTTTGGTTTTGAATAATGGAATTATTTTATCCTTATTCATGAGTACATGCTAGAGTTCATTTTGCTAATCATCTTTGGGCGCTTTATCCCTATGCGATGCAGGAATCGGCCATACTACTCCTCTTTCTCAGTGACTTAGATTCGGGGACAACTTTGTGTTAGACAGAAATGGTGAGATTTCATACTCTAGAAGGCTCCATTTCATGCTATGGACATCTTTACATTATTTTTGTTTCTTGGACTTTGGTTTTGGCGATATTTGGGGGCATGTCCCCACCGAATGTTCTTTATTTTTGGTTAGAGGATTTGTGGGACTACTATGGGCATAGGCGGTGTCGGTATTGGTGTCAGCCTTGGTATTGGTATTGGGGTTGACACCGGTTGGATACTTGGTTGGATGTTTTTTTGGTTATGAACTCCTTTAATGTTTTTGAATCATAATTATTTATCTTATTATATGCTCAAAATTCATCCGACATAGGGTGCAGGGCAGTTATGGTTGGGTATTGGGGGCGGTCTCCGGTTTGGGTTAGACTTGAGATGCCCGACACGACTAGGACCAGGTTTTGGTCGTGTCATTATCCCACTGGCCATCCTAGGATGCTACATTATTTCATGATGTAGGGTCTGAAGATATTTCTATTACTCCAGTGCTGAGTTAGGTTGATTAGCACGTCTGTCGAGTTGTTGTGAATTGTGAGCCTCCATTCTTCGAAGGCCTTATCATTTCATTATTCTGTCCTTACTGATTTAGTATTTTGGATTCTTTTTGGTCATAGTCGGGGGCATGTCCTGACGTAGTTATTATTCTAGTTTAAAGGTTTTTGAGGACATATGTGGGTTAGTTGGTTATTAATTGACGCTTAGATTCTATTTGAGTTATCTATTTTTCTTTCATTATTATCTTAATTGGCTTCCACTTTATTCTTTGTTGTTATTATTGTGCTCATGAGGTTAAGCTAAGGGGGTGGTCTTTAGTCCATGGTGGGCTTGAGATACCCATCACGGCTAGGCCCTAGTTTGGGTTATGACAATTGGGTCTTTTAAGGCATATAAAGTGAATTTGGGTTGACCGGACAGGTTATCCCAACAAAACCCAACCCAACTTTAAGCTATAATATCTCTTGGCATGGCCTAAGAGGCTTGCGCCTGAGATTCACCTGGGTTGCATGCACAGATCCCTGACAGCCCCAAACCAATTATGCTTGCATTCTAAGTATGTTGAACTTGTGCCTGGACTGCTTAAGCAAGTCTAGTGTAGGTCGAACCAGTGTATGCTAATGATTTGAGCTTAATCTTGCATCCCAATTGCGCTGGACCTGTTCCTGGACTACTCCAGCATGTCCGTGTAAGTTTCCATAGAATACTTTAGAGATTTGGCTCAAATTTTGAGTTCATCTGCGCTCCTTATGCTCTTGATTTGCGCTTGGACTTCCTAAGCAGTTTCGGAGAAGGTAAAAATAGTGTGTCCATCAAAAAAAAATTCTCCAAGGTTGGCTGACCTGTGTTCCATTTGTATGTGACCTGTGCCTGGACTGCTCAAGCAGGTCCAGTGCAGGTCTAAGTAGTTTTCATGGCAATATGATTTTTTTTGCTTCAAAGTTTTAGGTTTGGGGCATAGTTTTGTGACTTTGAACCGGCCTTCACGTATCCCATTCTTGCAATATCTCCCGCAACAACCAAACACAAGCTAAAATTAGTATCCAAAACATTCGAAGACATCAAGAAATATGCGCCTCTTCAGAAAACCTGTCCAATGGATTTAATCGCTCTATAAAACGTTACTAATCAATTCTCATCAGTTCAACATCAAAAACTTCTTCTACACTTTCAAAAATAAGATCAAACAAGGGTTTTCTCCAAGAACAAAAGGTCAAAAAATCCATCCTTAAGTCCAAGATTTCCAAGGAACAAATCAAGATTCGAGTTCTACTCTTTAAACTAAGTAATGTAAGGTACGTGGGGGGTTTCTAAACTAGATGGGCTTGTTGAAAACACTTTGAATAAGATTTATATTATGGGTACGAATGGAGAAAGGGGAATTGCATAGTGGATAGTGTGTGGATGTCCAACTATCTATTCTGGGTACGACTGGATAATACCACTCGTATGGTGTGGATACGAGTGGAGGGGGCCAACCAAACCCACATGTAGGAATTTTTACAGTTTAAGTTAGGGGTATTATGGACATTTCTTCTCTTAACCTCTTTTGGCCCCATGACTTAAAACACTCTTGGGACTTCATTAACCTACTATTCCTAAATCAAAAACTCTTAAATCTCTCTTAAGCTCTTGGTTTAAAAAGAGACTAGAGTTTCCTCAAGGTGGTTAATTAAGGCTCTCAAGGGTGGTTTGTTTTCGTCGTCTTTGGTTTCTAAGGCATGTTACTCCTCCCTCATTGTTAGTTTAAATTAAAAGAATGTTTTACTTAATGGTTTTCATGGTATTATTATGGGTTTGTGTTGGTTTTGAAATATATATTGGGGGTTTTGGTTACTAATGGTTGGATGATATTTTCTCGTGTTCTATTTATGGTTTTTAATGTCATAATATTTGTATGAACATGTGGTTACATGGGAATAGTTAATTGGTTCTTGATTTTGGTTTTGAAAACTATATGCCCTCAATATATTTGTTAAAATCCCTATGAGGATGGTTTGTCATATTGTTTAACTTTCATTGAAAACTTTGCATTACATGATATGATAATGGAACCTAAATTGGTTTAAATGATTTTAAATGGATTGGAAAGGACTTGGTGGTCATGGCTTGGTTTAATTGGAAAACTTGTAGGGTATATGAGAATCCCCAAAAGTGTTGGCTAATGACATTGCTTGCAAGCTATAGTCGGTTTGACGATACCACTATATAATGTCTTAGTAATTAAACAATGGAATCGGTGGTTGGTAATATGTTAAAAGTTTTAATTAGGCAATAATGGCGGGTTGTGATAGATAACCATGAAGGTGGTAGTCCAATGGACGGACATTGGAAACTCATGTTTGTCGACATGAGGGCTGGTAATGGTGGACAAATACTTGTGGGGTACACGTGAATCCCCAAAGTTATACTTGTATATATGTACCATAAAGGGCGAAGGGTACACGGGAATCCCCAACCCCTATGATATCTTCTATTCGTGTATCTATACGTATTGTGGCCCGTTCAGGGGGTAACACTGAACCCATGTAACTCGTGGGTGGTTTTAGAACGGTTAAGATAAATAGCCCAGGTTAAGGTCTCGGCTTTCTTTCCTGACATGGTATATATGTATATATGTATATGATTACATTAGGTTATTTACTTTGGTTTTGAATGATGGTATTATTTTATCTTTATTCCTAACTACATGTTGCGTTCACCCGCTAATCCATCTGCGGTCGTTGTATCCCCACGCAATGCAGGAATCGACCATACTACTCCTCCTGCTTAGTGACTTAGATTCGGGGACAACATCTATGTCAAACTGAAGTGGTGAGTTTCCATACTCCGGAAGACTCTATTTCATGCTTTGGATTTCTTTTCATACTTGTGTTTATTTCTTAGACTTTGGTTTTGGGTATGGTCGGGGACATGTCCTGACTGAATATTTTTTGTTTTTTATTAGAGTCTTTGTGTGACTACTTTGGGCATGGGCGATGTCGGTATTGGTGTCAATCTTGGCATTGGTATTGGTATTGGTATTAGGGCTGACACCAGTTGGATATTTGATTGTATTATTGGTTGGTTATGGTTAGGATTTTGTCATTGTCTTTGAGTGTCAATTATTTTATCTTGTTATATGTTCGAAATTCATCCAACATAGGGTACAAAGTGGTTATGTTGGGTATTAGTAGTGGTCTCTAGTTCCGGTTAGACTTGAGGCACCCAATACGAATAGGACCTGGTTTCGATCGTGTCGGATTGGTATCAGGGCCCTAGGTTCATGGTCACTTAGGAGTCCAAAAAGTGGTATCGAGTAGAGTCTCTTTTAAGTATGTATAGCGTGCCACCCTCATAAGGGAGAGGCTATAATACATCTAGGAATGTTTCTCTTTCTTGTGTTCTATTTTCAAGTTGTAGAGTCTAAGTCCTGAAATCTTCTCTAATTTTTGTTTGTTCACTTTTCAAATCATGCCTCGATGATCTGAAGCTCACGGAAACTCCTTTATCCCAATTGGGGACAATGTTGATGGGACACGTTCTACTCATGAGATCCATACCTGGTCTAGGGGTCCAGTTCATAATTGTCCTTCTGGAGTTCCACCAATTCCCTCTAGTCCATCTCAAACTCCTCACGCTGAAGTGACGAACGCTGAGTTTCATCAATTTATTCATATGTTAGCATAGTTGGTATCTACTCAGTCTGAATGTGCCATTCCTGCTACTCTATTTTTTGAGGCTACAAGGGTTGGCCAGTTCATGAGGTTGAATCCTCCGACCTTCACTAGTATTAAGGTGAAGGAGGATCCTCAAGGTTTTCTGGATGAGATAGAAAATATCTTTCGTGTTATGCATGCCACGAATATGGAGGGCGTGGATTTTGTCACCTACCAGCTGAAGGATGTGGCATACAAATGGTACGAGGAATAGGAACAGTCAAGGGGCAACAATGTTGAGTTATCTTTATGGGAGGACTTTTTTAATGCTTTTCTGGGCCGCTTCTTTCCTCAGGAGTTGAGGGAAGCGAAAGCAGAAGAGTTTGTTAATCTGAAGCAGGGTAAGATGTCAGTCAAGGAGTATACCTTGAAGTTTTATCAGTTATTATGGTATGCTCTAGAGTTGGTTTCTGGTATGAGGGCGAGGATGAGAAAGTTCGCTTCTAATATATCCTGAGACTTGATTTTGGAAAGTAAAGTAACCTTGTTGATGAAGGAGAAGGATATCTCAGGTTGGTGGTAGACATGCATCAGGTAGAAGAACAAAAGAAGAAGCAGGCTAAGATAAGGGAGAGGTAAGGCAAAAAGTTTAGGTTCTCTGAGCAGGGTGATGGCTAACAGCAGAGTGGCAGGGGTGATGGTAAGTTGCCCAAGAAGAAGTGAAGCAACTCTGGGTCTTACTCGACAGCTAGTGTTCTTTACCCAAAGTCATCGGGTGACAAGCGTCTATATAGTGGCAACAACTTTAGGGTAAAGGGTGCCCAATCTCAGGTTAGTGGGACCCAGTCAGCTCTATTATATCTTTCTTACAGGTTTTATGGTAGATTGCATTGGGGTTTTTGTGATGAGGGGAGGGACAAGTGCTTCAACTGTGGTAAGCCAGGGCACATGCTTAGAAACTGTCCTGTTGGTAAGGTTGCTTTGGGGGAAAATAAGGTTCCAGTTTCCTCTTCTTCGACTCCGGCAACAAAGGGTGCACCATCTAGATCCAGCACTGGTCGGAACCATCTCTATGCTCTCACTACACGCCAGAAATTCGAGGCATCGCCTGATGTCATGACTGGTATGTTGAAACTCTTTTATCAATATATATACTATTTACTTGATTCGGGGTCCACTCTCTCTTATGTATCCCTATTTGTGGTTGTGCATTTTGGTTTTGGTTTGGAGTGTGTTTCAGACCCTTTTTCTATTTCTACCTCGGTAGGTGACTTTGTGAATGCTATGAAAGTCTATAGGGGGTGTTTGGTATCTGTTGGTAGTAAAGAAGTTGTGGTGGATCTATTTGAATTAGATATAGTGGATTTTGTTGTAATACTGGGCATGGATTGGTTGTACTCGTGTTATGTAGCTCTAGAATGTTGGGCCTATAAGCTTGTCTTTAAATTCCCTAATGAGTCGGTTATTGAGTGGGAAAGTGGTTCCCTAGCTCCTAAAGGAAAGTTCATATCATATCTTAGAGCTCAGAGATTCATCTCCAAAAGGTGTCTCTATCTTCTAGTTTGGGTTAAAGATTCTAACTCAGATGGTCATTCTTTGCATTCCATCCTAGTAGTGAATGAATTTCTTAAGGTCTTCTCTGATGACCTTCCTTGTGTTCTCTTGATAGGGAGATTGGGTTTGGGATTGATTTTGTTTTAGACACTCATCCAATTTATATTCCTCCATATAGAATGGCTCCGGCTAAGTTGAAGGAGCTTAAGAAGCAACTTAAGAATCCTTTAGATAAGGGTTTTATCCATCATAGTATGTCCCCGTGGGGTGCACCGGTGTTATTCGTACGTAATAAGGATGGTTCCCTTCGTATGTGTATTGATTATCAACAGTTGAATAAGGTGACGATAAAGAACAAATATCCTCTTCCAAGGAAAGATGATTTGTTTGATCAGTTGCAGGGTGCTAAGTTTTTCTCCAAGATTGATCTTCAATCCAGGTATCATCAGTTAAAGAATAGGGTGGAGGATATCCCTAAGACTACCTTCCGTATCTAGTATGGGCATTTTGAGTTTCTGGTTATGTCTTTTGGGTTGACCAATGCCCCGGCGACATTCATGGATCTGATGAATAGGATATTTCATCAATTTCTGTACTTGTTCTTTATTTCTTTCATAGATGATATTTTGGTGTATTCTAAGAGCGAGGTGGATCATACGAATCACCTCCGCATTATATTACAGACCTTGAAGAAGCAGCAGCGGTTGCATGCCAAATTTTTTAAAAGTGAATTCTAGTTGAACGTTGTCACTTTTTTGGGTCATATCATCTTTAGCAAAGGGATCATAGTGGATCCATATAAAGTTGCAGTGGTGAAGAAGTGGCCTAGACCCACGACTCCAACCAATATTTGGAGCTTCTTGGATTTAGCTGGTTATTATTAGAGGTTTGTGAAAAGTTTTTCGACTATAGCTGCCCCGTTGACTAAATGACACAGAAGAAGGTAAATTTTATGTGGTCTGATGGTTATGAGGGTAGTTTTGATATGTTGAAGATAAGCTAGCTTCGGCTCCGGTCTTGACTCTGCCCAAAGGCACTGAGGGGTTTGTGATCTATTGTGATGAGTCCAGTATGGGTCTTGGTTGCGAATTGATGCAACATGGAAAGGTGATAGCTTATGCCTCTAGACAGTTGAAGGTGCATGAGAGAAACTATCTAACTCATGACTTGGAATTGTTAGTTGCGGTGTTTGTATTAAAAATATGGCATCACTATTTGTATGGAGTGTATGTGAATATATTTTTTTATCATACAAGTCTGCAATATGTGTTTACTCAGAAGGAGCTTAACCTCAGGCAAAGGAGATATCTTGAGATTCTTAAGGACTATGACATGAGTCTTCACTACCACCCAGGTAAAGCTAACGTGGTTGTTGATGCTCTTAGCAGGTTGTCCATAAGGAGTCTAGCTCATGTGGATAAGGAGAAGCGAGAGTTGGTGAAGGACATTCACCATTTGCATAACCTTGGAGTTCGTCTTTTGGACTAAAAGAATGGTGGTGTATTCATTCAAAAAGTGACGCAGTCATCTCTTGGTACTAAAATTAAGGAGAAGCAAGAGTTTAATCTTGTGTTTATGAGGATCAAAAGTTATGTTGGTGGTCATAAGGTGATGGCCTTTGAGATTAGTGGTGATGGTACCTTACGGTACCAAAGGAGATTATGTGTTCCTGACGTTGATAGTTTATGAGAAAGGATCTTGGCTGAGGCACATGAGTTGCGCTATGTTGTTCATCCTAGTTTGACAAAAATATATCATGACCTTAAGGAGATGCATTGGTGAAACATTATGAAAAGGGATGTGGCTAATTTTGTGGCCAAACGCATGGTGTGCCAACAAGTGAAAGTTGAGCACTTGAGACCTGAAGGTTTGTACCAATAAATTGAGTTACCAGAGTGGAAGTGGGAAGTGATCAACATGGATTTCATTACCGGTCTTCCTCGGTCTCGAAATTAATTTAATTCGATTTGGGTTATCATGGATAGGATGACAAAGTCAGCTTACTTTTTGCCAGTGAGGACAACTTCTCGGCTAAGGATTATGCGAGGTTGTACCTCCAAGAGATTATGAAGTTGCATCGAGTACCAGTTTCTATCATCTTCGATCGTGGTACACAGTTTTCATCTCACTTTTGGCAATTATTCCAGAAAGGTTTGGGTACTAAGGTTAGTATTAGTACTGCTTTTCACCCGCAATCAGATGGGCAAGCAGAAAAGACTATTTAGACATTGAAGGACATGTTTTGGGCTTGCGTGATTGACTATGGTGGTAGTTGGGTTAAGCATTTGCCTCTTATAGAGTTTTCCTATAATAATAGCTACCTCTCTAGCATTGAGATGGCTCCGTTTGAAGCCTTGTATGGTAGGATATGTAGATCTTCTATTAGGTGGTTTGTGGTTGGTGAGGTGGAGATATTTGGACCGGACTTGGTTCACCAGGCTATGGAAAAGGTGAAGGTGATTTGGGATAGGCTTAAGGTTGCCCAAAGTAGCCAAAAGTCCTATATAGACGTAAGGCGAAGTGATTTGGAGTTTGAAGTAGGGGATAGGGTATTTTTGAAGGTGTCTCTCATGAAGGGAGTAATGTGGTTTGGTAAGAAGGGTAGGCACAGTACCTGGTATGTTGGTTCGTACTTAGTTTTGAGGAGGTTTAGCAATATTGCATATGAGTTGGAGTTGCCTTCTAGTTTGCGTTCCATTCACCCGGTATTCCATGTCTCCATGTTGAGAAAGTGTATGGCGATCCATCTCAAATCATTCCTATCAAGGATATTGGTATTTCAAATTCTTTATCTTATGAGAAAGTCTCGGTTGAGATTTTGGATCGGCAGGTTCATCGGTTGCAGACCAAGGACGTGGCCTTGATAAATGTTCTATGGAGGAACCACAAGGTTAAAGAGGCTACATGGCAAGTAAAAGAGAATGTGAAGTATAAGTATCCATTCCTATTTTCTACTCTGAAAATTCATGCGGAAGGTATGTGTTCTTCATAAAGTCTTTGTTTTCAAACTTTGTTATACAAAATAGTGACTTCTTTGGTATCTTTGTTTTCTAACTTGGTTAAAGGTAAGGTTAAAGATGTTTGGGGGTTTAATCGTGCTTGTACTGCCTTGTTCCATTATTCGAGGACGAATGATCCAAGTGGGGGAGAATTGAAACACCCTAGGTTTTAGCCCTTAGAGATTTCCTGAGTTTTTAACCCCTGTTGATCATACGACTCACCATACGAGTCGTATGGTGAGGGTATGGGTCAAGTGACCCAACTCGTAGGATGTTTAGTATTTGTTGGTCAAGTTTCTATTGTGGTTACAATTTGGTGGTACGAGTCGTATGGTTGGTAACGGGTCGTTGGGTTTATCCTTCACTTAATCTGAAACTAAGTTACTTGACTTGGCTCTGAGTACGAGTGGAATAGCAGAGTCGTATCCAACCCCTTTTGATTCTGTATTGGATATGACTTATGGGTACTACTCGTATGTTATGGGTATGAGTGGGGCAAGGCGAATTGTATGGTGGAAAGTGTGTAGATGTTCAACCTTCTGTTCTGGGTATGACTGGATGGTACCACTCGTATGTTGTCGGTACGAATGGAGGGGTCCAACCATACCCACCTGAGGGAATTTTTACAGTTTAAGTTGGGGGTATTCTGTACATTTCCCCTCTTAACCTCTTTTGACCCAATGACAAAAAACACTCTTTGGACTTTATTAACCTACTATTCCCAAATCAAACACTCTCAAAACACTCTTAAATCTCTCTCAAGCTCTTGGTTCAAAAAGAGGCTAGGGTTTTCTCAAGGTGGTCAATTAAGGCTCTCAAGGGTGGTTTCTCTCCTTCTTCTTTGGTATCTAAGGTATGTTACTCCTCCCTCATTGTTAGTTCAAATTAAAAACATATTTTACTTAATGGTTTTCATGGCATTATAGTGGGTTTGTTTTTGTTTTAAAATATATGTTAGGGGTTTTGGTTACTAATGATTAGATGATGTTTTCCCGCGTTCTATTTATGGTTTTTAATGTCATAATATTGGTTTGAACATGTAGTTGCATGGGAATGGTTAATTAGTTCTTGATTTTGGTTTTGGAAACTATATGCATTTAATATGTTTGTTAAAATGCCTATGAGGATCGTTTTTCACATAGTTTGACTTTCATTGAAAACTTTGAATTGGATAATATGGTAATGGAACCTAAATTGGTTTAAATGATATTAAATGGATTGGAAAGGCCTTGGTGTCCATGGCTTGGTTTAATTAGAAAACTTGTGGGGTATATGAGAATCCCCTAAGTGTTGGCTAATGACATTGCTTGCAAGTTATTATCGGTATGAAGAAACCACTTCATAATGCATTGGTAATTAAATTCTGGAATTGGTGGTTGATTATGTGTTAAAGGTTTTAATTGGGAAATAATAGCGGGCTGTGATAGCTAACCGTGAAGGTGGGAGTCCAATGAACGGACACTAAAAACTCATGTTTGCCGACACGAGGGTTGGTCATGGTGACCATATACTTGTGGGGTACACGGGAATCCCCTAAGTTATACTTGTATATATGTATCATGGAGGGCAAGGGGTACACGGGAATCCCCGACCCCTATGATATCTCGGTTCGTACGGCTACATGCACTAGGGCCCATTCAGGGGGTAACACTGGACCCATATAGCCTGTGGGTGATTTTAGGATGGTCAAGCTACATAACCCAGGTTAAGGTTTTAAATGCATGCTAAACCCAATTTCCTTTCCCGACATGGTATATATGTATATATGTATGTGATTGCATAAGGCTATTTACTTTGGTTTTGAATGATGGCATTATTTTATCCTTATTTCTGAGTACATGCTAGCGTTCACCCGCTAACCCGTCTTCGGGATCTGTATCCCCACGCGATGCAGGAACTGGCCATACTACTTCTCCTGCTCAGTGACTTAGATTCGGGTACAACATTTGTGTCAGACTGAAGTGGTGAGCTTACATATTTTGAAAGACTCAATTTCATGCTATGGATTTCTTTTCATACTTTTATTTATTTCTTGGACTTTGGTTTTGGCTATGCTCGGGGTCATGTCCCGATTGAATGTTCTTTATTTTCGGTTAGAGGCTGTGTGACTACTTTAGGCATGGGCGGTGTCGGTATTGGTGTCAGCCTTGGCATTGGTATTGGTATTAGGGCTGACACCGGTTGGATATTTGATTGGATTGTTAGTTGGTTATGGTTATGGATTCTATTATTGTCTTTGAGTATTAACTGTTTTATCTTGTTATATGTTCAGAATTCATTCGACATAGGGTACAGGGCGGTTATGGTTGGGTATTGGGGATAGTCTCTGGTCCCGGTTGGACTTGAGGCACCCGATACGACTAGGCCCTGGTTTGGTCGTGTCACGGAAATAGGCACGATCCTCCTCAGTCTCAACTCTACCACCCTTTCCAAAACCTACATAGTATGATTCAACAACTTGATACCCCCATAGTTGTTGCAACTCTGAATGTCCCCCTTGTTCTTATTTAAAGGAACCATCGTACGCTATCCCCATGCTTCGGGAATCTTTGTCGCCCTAAAATGGTGTTAAAGAATCTCGTCAGCCACTCTAAACCTATCCCGCCAGTGCTCTTCCAAAAGTCCACCAAAATCTTGTTTGGCCCAGTCGCCCTGCCCCTACGCATCCTGCGAATAGACCCCTTGATATGCCTACAATAACTATAATCGCAACTCTTATCTGAGTTCTCCAAGTCCCCCAGCACAAAACTTTTATCCCCCTCGTCATTCAAAAGTCTATGGAAATAAGATTGTCACCTCTTCTTAATAAGGGCATCTTCCACCAACAATTTGCCATTCTCCCCCTTGATGCACTTCACTTGGAATACCATAAGAAAGGAAAAAAGTTTTAGTATATGATTTGTTTGAAAACTAAAAGAAAGACTAAAGTATACCATAAGAAAAATGTTATTTTAAAATTATAAAAACTTTTACTCCCTCTATTTTAATTTATTTATTTCGTTTTGATTTAGCACAAAGTTAAAGAAAAAGTAACAAGTATTTTTGAATCTTGTGGTCTTAAACTAAAATATGTAGAAAGAACCAAAATATCTGTTGATCTTATTGTCTTAAACATATCACGTGGAAAATTAAAATTAACCCAAGAAAGAAAACAAACATTTTTTTAAAACGAACTAAAAAATAGGACAAAAAGATTGAAACAAATATATAATTTAATATTTTAAAAATATTAAAAAATAATCAAATTATACCAATAACTAATATATGATACAAAAAACAAAAATAGAAAAAAAAATTATAAGTATAAATATAAATATAGTTTGGGCCCGGACTTAGTAGGAGCAAAAGAGTAATTCTCAAGAATAGATCCAAATTGGGGTGGCTTCAAATTTTAGCCCCAAATAAAAAAACTTTCTTAAAATAGACTTTACCTATTGACTAATATTCTTTTGGACTAAATTACCCCTGATCAATGTAGTAAATTTCATAAATGATCCTCATAATGGATAACAACTCCATATTTATATCTTTCAACTTTCATTTTTTTCTCCTTTTAATTTTACTTTGATTTTTATTTTTGATTTTTTTCAACCCTTACTTTTTTCTTTTTTCCTCTCAACTTCTTTTTTTTTCTTTTTTATTTTACTTTGATTTTTTATTTGTTCTTTCCTCTTTTTTTTTGTTCTTTTTTGTTTTTCTCAATCTTTACTTTTTTTCTTTACACCTCTCAACGTCTACTTTTATACAAAAAAAGTTTTTTTTATTTTTCTTTGATTTTTATGTTTCTTTTCTTTTTCTTTTTAAATTTTCTCGACCTTTTTTTTTATTTAATCTTTTTTTTATCAACGTTTATTTTTTTCCCACTCTCTCTCAACTTCTACATTTTCTTTAATTTTTATTTTTAATATTTTTTCATTTTCTTCCTTTTCCACAATTTTTATTTTATTTTTGTTCTTTTCTTCGATTTCTTCCATTCAGTTACATCCCATGAACAAGAGTCGACACTATTACATTATAAAAGCAAGACTTATGACTTTCAAAAAACAAGCTACATTTCATGGACAAGAGTTGACACTACCACATTGTAGAGGCAAGACTTATGACTTTCAAACGACAAGTTATGTTTCATGGGCAAGAGTTGGCACTAGCACATTGTATTTGATTGATGAGATGTTCTACAACTCTTACCTTAGAGGAAAGACATAGCTTAGGACTTTCAAATAACAAATTATGCCACACGGGCAAGAGTTGACTCTACCACATTATGTTTTCATTTATGAGATGTTCTACAACTATTTCCTTAAAGGCAAGACTTAGCTCAAGGACTTTCAAACTATAAATTATTCCCCACGGGTAAGAGTTGACTCTACCACGTTATGTTTTCATGTACGAGATGTTCTACAACTATTGCCTTAGAGGCAAGACTTAGCTCAAGGACTTTCAAACTACAAATTATGCCCTACGGGCAAGAGTTGACTCTACCACGTTATGTTTTCATTTATGAGATGTTTTATAACTGTTGCTTTAGAGGCAAGACTTAGCTCAAGGACTTTCAAACTAAAAATTATGCCCCACAAGCAAGAATTGACTCTATCACGTTATGTTTTCATTTATGAGATGTTCTACAACTCTTGTCTTAGAGGCAAGACTTAGCTCAAGAACTTTCAAACTACAAATAATGCCCCACGAGCAAGAGTTGACTCTACCACATTATGTTTTCATTTATGAGATGTTCTACAACTATTGCTTAGAGGCAAGACTTAGTTCAAGGACTTTCAAACTACAAATTATGCCCCACGGGCAAGAGTTGACACTACCACGTTATGTCTTTATTTATGAGATGTTCTACAACTCTTGTCTTAGAGGCAAGACTTAGCTCAATGACTTTCAAATAATAAATTATGCCCCACGAGCAAGAGTTGACACTACCACGTTATGTCTTTATTTATGAGATGTTCTACAACTCTTGTCTTAGAGGCAAGACTTAGCTCAATGACTTTCAAATAATAAATTATGCCCCACGGGCAAGAGTTGACACTACCATGTTATGTCTTTATTTATGGGATGTTCTACAACTCTCACCTTAAAGGCACGACTTATCCCCAAAATTTTCAAACAAGTTATGTATATTGGGCAAGAATCAATACTAACACATTGTGTTTTTAACTTATAATATGCTCTATAACTCTTGTCTTAGAGGTAAGACTCCTCCTAAGGACCATCAAACAATAACTTATGCCCCACGGACAAGAGTTGACACCACCACATTGTTTATTAGTTTATGAGATATTTTATAACTCTTCCCTTAGAGGCAAGATTTAAACCAACGACTTTCAAGTAACAAGTTGTGCCTTATGGGCAAGAGTTGACATTACGACATTATGTTTGATTTATGATATATTCTATAACTCTTGCATTAGAGGCAAGACTTAACCCAAGGACTTTCAAATAACAAGTTATGTCCCATGGATAAGAGTTGACACTATCACATTATGTTTTGATTTATGAGATGTTCTATAACTCTTGCTTTAGAGACAAGAATTAGCTCAAGGACTTTTAAACAACAAGTTACGCTCCATGGATAAGATTTGACACTACTACATTGTGTCTTGATTTATGAGATGATTTATAAATCAAGGACTTTTAAACAACAAGTTATACCCCATGGGAAAGAGTTGATACTACCATATTATGTCTTAATTTGTGAGATGCTCTATAACTCTTGTATTAGAGGCTCGAATTAGTCTAAGGACTTTCAAACAACAAGTTATGTCGCATGGGCTAGTGTTGATACTACCACATCATGTCTTGATTTATGAAATATTCTATAACTCTTGCCTTAGAGACAAGACTTAGCCGACAAGTTACGCCCTATGGACAAGAGTTGACACTATCATATTGTGTCTTGATTTATATAGATGTTGTATTAGTCTTGAATTTAAGATAAAACTTAGCACAAGAACCTCCCAAAAGAACAAGTTATGCCCAATGAACAAGTGTTGACACTACCACGTTATTTTTTTGATTTATGAGATATTCTATAACTCTTTTCTTAGAAGCAAGACTTAAGGATTTTCAAACAAGAAGTTATGCTCCACAAGCAAGACTTGACACTACTACATTGTGCCTTGATTTATGAGTTGTTCTATAATTTGTCTTAGAGGCAAAACATATCCCAAAGAACTTTCCAACAACAATTCATGCCCTTAAATTTGCTTTGATGTCAAAAAAAAGAAGATCCCTTTGCGGATTATCCAATTTTTTATCTATTAGCAAAATATAATAAGAGTTGAGAAAAAGGAAAAAACCGATCAAATAAAATAGAGAAATAAAAAAAAGATTGAGAAAAAAAAAGGCAAGAAAAAAAATAAAGATTAAAAAAAAGTGAAGAATTAAAAAAATTGAAAAAATAAAAATAAAGTTTGAGAAAAATGAGGGAAAAAAGAGAAATGATAAAAACCAAAAATAAAAGAAAAATAAAGGTTGAGACAAATGAATTAAAAAAAATGAAGAAATAGATAATGTTTGAGAAAAGAGGGGAAAAATGAAGGTTGAGTCAGATGAATTAAAACATGAAAATAAAATTAAAAGAAAAGAATAAAAAAGCTGAAAATAATAAAATAAAAATAGAATTTGAGAGACAAATGAGTATGAAAAGTGTAAAAATATTTGAGTTGTAGAGAGTAAAATTGTACATGTACTATACTAAAAGGGAAGGAAGGCTAGTCTTTAAAGAATTTTCTTCTTGAGGTCAAAAATTAAAAGTCACCCACTATTTGGGCTATAACATGTAATTTACTAGGAGCCAAAGGCACTAGTATATTAATAAACTATAAAAATTATTAAAAATATTTATAAGTTTGACATAAAATTATTATTTTTATAATGAATTAGATAATATATTATTTAAACATTATAACATAACATTTAAAAAAAAACTATAAATAACACGATTATTAATTTTTATAATAATCAAATTGCAATTAGTTATGAAGATCAATTGATATAAAAGTAAATAACACCAATAATAATAATTAGTTATTCCTTAATATAATTTTTCCATATTTAAAAATAGTCTCTCTAATAGAAATCTATAATCTATATCTATATCTATAATCTATATCTATAATATATTAAAAGTGTGAAGCCCTTTAGAAAAGTGATTTGAACTTTTTATCCTTCATTAAAATATCCCCCTTTAGACAAAACTATCTTTTTATTATTTTCTTCAATTTATTATTTAATTAAGTTTATTATACTAACTAGACTCCTAAAATATATGAGACTCCTAAAATATATGGAAACTTTTGATTTTAAATAGATTGTCTTCTCTCCATTTTTTTTTCCAACTTTTCAATGCTTTCACATAAATACCATAAATCTTTTTACCTACACCACCATAATCACTTCATTATATGTAAACCCCCTAACCAATTTCTCTCTTACCCCATTAATGAAAAAAGGGTACCAAAATATCGTGTTTGGTTTTTGTTAAATTATCAAATTTAATATATTTTTTTACTGATCAATTAAAAAAATACTTTTAAAATAATATAGAAAAATACTCCTAAAATAAGATTTTATTAAGAAAATACTTCTATAAATATTGAGATGCACGTTAAACTAGAGAAGAAATCGATTTAGTTGTTGAAAAAATATGATTGATGCTCATCTAACTTGATTCGGTTGAATGTCTAGATTGGAGGATGCTTAATTTTCTAATCCTTAACTTCTTCACTATTTTTGACAACATAATAGAATTCAACGTGTGTGTATATAAATCTTCTTTGTTTTTATTCAAGTCATTCTTTAGGGTCAAAATTTTCCTCAGACAAGAATTATTTTCATCAAAACTGAAGCTTTGTGATCACTATTGTATTATTTTGTTGTAGTTTACCGGTGTGATCACTATTGTATTATTTGATTGTAGTTTACAGGTCGTAAATGAATTTAAGGTGGTAGATGAATGTCGGTCAGCTTTGAGAAAATTTTTAGATAAAGGTTAGATTTAATTGTATTGTATTTAAATCTCTGTTTTGATAATTTTTTTGTGTAAAGGTTAATTTTAGTTGTATTATTTTGATATCTCTATTATCATATTATTTTGTTATAGTTTACAGGTGGTAGATAAGTGTCAGACGGCTTTGAGGAAATTTTTATGTAAAAGTTAGATTTAATTATATTGTTTTGATGTCTCTATCATCGTATTATTTTGTTGCAGTTTACAGGTGGTAGATGAATGTTGATCGGCTTTGACAATTTTTTTTGGTAAAGGTTAGGTTTAATTAAATAAATTCTTCAAAAGATGTTGAATTTAATTATTGTGTTCATCTTTATTATTTAAACAAATATCCTATTTAGTGTAACGTTATCTCTATTAGTTTGTTATTTTGTGGTAATTTACAGTTCGTAGATGAATCTCGATCGGCTTTGAGAAATTTTTGTGTGTAAAATTTAAGTTTATTGTATTATTTTGATATCACTTTTATCGTATTATTTTGTTTCAGTTTACAGGTGATAGATAAATGTTGGTCGGCTTTGAGGATTTTTTTTCTGTAAAGATTAGGTTTAATTGTATTATTTTGACATCTCTATTATTGTATTATTTTGTTATTGTTTGCAGGTGGTAGATGAGTGTCGGACGATTAAAAATATTTTTGGTAAAGGTTAGATTTAATAAATAAATTCTCCAATCTTTACATATACTAACTTTATCTTTCAAGTTCCGTAATATATCCTAAGTTACCAAAAAAAAAAATATATTAAATTTAATTATCATATTCATCTTTATTATTTAAATAAATATCCTATTTAGTGCAATGTTTGAATTCATTAAAGTGAGGTACACGTGCAAGACGCGTATACCTAAACTAGTATGTATAATAAGTGGGTTGAGTAGATAGAATTATGGTTAAAAAACTTACCTAAATCTATCATACTTAGAAAATATTTATCATTTATAGTAACATAATGTTAACTCATGCAAGATTTTTTTTTAATATATGGTGTAAATTTTTAAATCCTGATTAAAATTTAAACAACACCCGAAAGAATGATATCCGTGCACTTTGCCCCCCCCCCCCCCCCCCCCCTCGCCTCCTCCCTTAATTTACCAATAATGAGAAATGCAGGGAACACGTTTTCACATTTTATAGATTCAAACCCACACAAACCAGTGGTGCACTTTGCCTGAAAATTATGAGCCGCTCAAATGGAGCCATCTCATAACATAACATCGTTTTCAATTATTATTATTAGCCAAATAAAACCCATAAATGTAAAACTAACGACCAAGTAATCCCCAAAGTTGAAAGAAAGAATCATTCTTCGATGGCTTCTTTGATTAACCCACCTCTCACTCTGCCTCAAAACAAGGTGAAATTCACACTCAATATTTTTTTTAATCAAAGCTCTTTATTGGTTTCCAAAGACTTGTTGATTGTGATGCGCAGACCAAAAATTGTACTTTAATTTGAAAACTTTCTCTAGTCTAATTTCTTTAAATGATATTTCTGCTGAAGAAGATGCAAAAGGTATTAAATAATTCGAATATCGCAAATAGAAAGTTGATGTTCATACTAACAACTAACGTTATTAGAATCAATTTCTGTCAATTAGGGAGTAGCTGTCACTGCCAAGTGAAACTTGATATGTCTCTTCTAAAGTAGGATTTTTCCCCCATTCTTTGCAGCTTATGTAGTTGCTTATCCTAAAATTTGAACGAACTATTTTAACTTTTTGGTATAGAGCCCCTTTGTCTTTCTTCTGGTGTGATTGTTTTTCTATCAATACACTGGTGATCAAGAAGAGAATTCCCGAATGGAATGGGTGACGCCTATTCTCATCTCGTCTCCTCATTCCACTCCTATTTTACTGAAACAAGTAATGAGTAATCTATAGTCAAGCTGCAATTAGTACAAAAATCAGCTAGCAAGGAAAGCTTGAGCTTTATTTTGGAGTAGATAGTTTTTGCCTCGTGTTTTACAAAGTTATAACTTTGAGCTCTTTCTTTTAAGAATTACTTTGTTGGAAGACAATACCACACCGAAGGCCTCCTTTTACTAGCAAATTGATTATAAGCTTAGAGCAATGGGTTGTGTCAAAAATCAAAATATAGTATCAAATAGGCTTTTCTTTGGCAGATAGACCTATAGCTTTGTGAAGGAATCATTGATTGTGTTTTTGTCTAAGATCTGAGACATTTTCTAGATTAGATGTGCCCCCAGTGCTTTGGTTTAATGTTAAAGAGTTCAACTTATGACGTGTGACTTAAGACAAATGTCACAAATTCGAACTCTGCCTCAGAAAAAAAGCCCGGCATTTAAGCGGAGAAGGGTAGAGGGGCAGCCAGGCAGGCCCATCATCTGTGGAGTTTTGTGCTCTACATCATTGGCTCACGGGGATTTCTTGGTTAGTAAACAAAAATCCAGATTAGCTGGTTCTTTCCCATTCTTTATCAGGTCGAGTCTCACTATTATTCACAATTGTAATTAAAGAGTAGGAAATCATAGTTAACTCCTTGTCAAAGAAAGAGAAACAGAAGAGAAAACGAAATTGGCATCTCGGTTGTTACCAAACTTAGACAAGACAATCTTTAAGCATATATCCACATATCAGGGTGGAAAACAGTATTCTGTTCTTGAATAAAAAAAGCTCATCTATTTTGTGCTTTATATGTGGCAAAGCTTTCTGCTTGCGACCTCCAAAGCAGTTTCTGCCTTCTATGTGATTGGAGATGGGAAAAACAACAATAACAATATACCCAATATATTCCCACAAGGTGGGGTATGGGGAGGGTAGAGTGTTTGCAGTCTGTACCACTACCTCAAAAGTGAGATAGAGTGGTTGTTTCCGACATGCCTCCAGCTCAAGATAAAAACAGTCTAGAAAAAGACATAGTATAAGAACAAGAAGCAATAGGTAGTAACAAAACAAACAGATAGTAACTGAAACAAGACTACCACAAAATAATACTACAATCAATCTACCCGAAACAACAAACATCACCAAAACTCCATGAACAAGACACTACAAGCGTGGCACTATGACTACTAGCACGTATAACAGAACAACGCATTCCTACCTACTAGCATGGACACACCATTTTATTCCATTGTGCTTGCTATTTTTCTTTTTTCTTTCAATTTTTTGTTTGAAATAGCATTTTATGATGCTTTTAATTATCTGATACGCCAATCACACTTTGTATTTTCTTACTAATGGATGGCTCAAGAATGATAGAAAAGGCAGCTTCATCTGTACCACTATTGATGCGTTTGTTCATTGTTTCTTTCACTTTGTTGGTTTTCTGGATATGTTCTTAAAAACCCCAATATTCAGCTGAACCCTGGGGGTGTCCTAGCTGTATCTACCAGTGGAATAACAAACAAAATTTTTCAACCATCTTCGACACGATGGAACCACAGTTGTTTGTTGATGAGAGCCAAAACATCAGTGGAAATGGATATGCTTGCAAAAGAATCTGTAGGCACCGACGCTGTTGATAATAAGGGTGATGTTTCTTTTCCATCTTAAGCAACACACAGTAAAATTTTTCATTGTATCTCTATATTCCTCGGCATCTTCCTTCATGAAGTAGCTATAGTTGAGGAATCCATGAAATCTTTTGTGGTCCTTTGATCATGCATGCTATTTGGTACTAGTTTTATTCCATGTGAAGAGAATAAGTGAATCTTTTCCTACTTGTGTAATTCTAAATTTGAATAGACATGGACATAAGGATAACTGTACCAAACACAAGTTGGAGCTGTGATATTCTTGTTCAAGATTTTGATACAATGTGAAGTGACTACAATTTCTTAGTTGTTCAGCTTAAGGGTACATAAGGTGACATGGTGAATACACATCTTATTGGTAATTTTGTACCATCTTTCAAGGTCTTAATTTCATATGGGCTGATATGTTTACACCAAAACACTTCCACATGGATTATTTGATCACAGAATATATAATGGGAAGATTGTTAGGCCAAATTGGTCTTCTAACAAATTGGTCGAGTGTACCTGATTTTCAATTATTATTTTGATTTAATGCAGATTTTGGAGTTGTAAGCATGCACCACGTTGGAGTACTATGTGAAAACCTTGAGAGGTCATTGGACTTTTACCAGAATATTCTTGGTAATCACACTTCACTTTCTAAATGGATGGTTTACAGAGGAAATACATAATTTCATAGTTTTAAAAGTTCATGAATGATCAGGACTAGAAATAAATGAGGCAAGACCACATGACAAGCTTCCCTACAGAGGTGCTTGGTTGTGGGTGGGTACTGAGATGATACATCTAATGGAGCTTCCAAATCCGGATCCCTTAACTGGTCGGCCCGAGCATGGGGGACGAGATCGTCATACTTGCATAGCAATTCGCGATGTGTCTAAGCTGAAAGCTATTCTTGATAAAGCTGGTATTTCATTTACCTTATTCCCTGTTTCACCTGCTGACTTGAAAATGGCAAAAGATACTCTGGACATTTATTCAGCTCTTTGTTTTCCTTTTCAGGCATTCCCTACAGCCTTAGTCACTCTGGGAGACCAGCCATTTTCACTCGAGACCCAGATGCTAATGCACTAGAATTTACTCAAGTTGATGCTTGATAGGATGTGGACTGCTTGTTCTCTAATTGTAATCCTTATGTACGCTTTTTTAAATTATTGGATAAATAGAGAAAATATAACAATCCTTTGCAAAATGCATAAAGTTGAACTCTTACCAATCATTACTTACACAGTTGCAATCATCAGAGCTTCTCCCGCCTTCATTCTTGTTGTGTCCTTGGTTCATTTTGTGAAAGGGAACAAACTTGACTTATAATGTAGAGTCAGAAAAAAGACCATATTCAAATTCACTAAGATGTGAATATCTGATTGTGATGGAGTTAAAGCATTTTAATATTAGTATAATATTAATTTGCTTTTCATTGTCTTTACCAAAATGTAATATGTTGACTATTGGCTTTACCTCCTCTCCATTTTCTTAACGCTGGAGGATTTAAGATTTATAGTTAAGTGTACGTGTTTCATACGTGTATATGACAATAATAATAAGTGTATATAAAAAATAAATTACTATCATTTATATCGAGCAATATACTTGATCCGCCTTTAAAAGTTCCACTATTATGAATCGGATTCACTTAAAGTCACTTAAGGCTAATTTCTTGGTAGAGAAAAATTTACTCTTCAAAAGATTTCTCATTTCTCTTTTTCCATACTACTCACATCAGGACAAGTAAAATCACATTTCATGTCATGTGTCTTTTCATCCAACACTAATAATTATAAATTTTGAAACAAATATATGAACAAAATATTTTTTTTTTTAAAGGATATGTTGAAATATTAATTATCAACACTTAAAACATAAATCGAGCGATGCAAATTATTCCTAGCGTCGATCTCTAAGAACCTGACGGAAGATCAAAATTGATTATAAATTTGATTTGCTAATTCATGAAATCTCTAATTCCCATTCTTTTTTATCTTCTAGTCAACTAATGACTTTGTTTAATAGTTGTTTGACACTATGATTTGTTTGTTATCATGACAAGTCACAATTCTCACTTTATATTCTCTCCATAGTTTTTTATGTAAGTATGATTCCGACAAAAGACTAGTAACTTGAATTACGCCTTAATAAGAAATAGAGCTAATATGAATAAGAAATAAAATTTAGAACAGAAAAAACATACCTTAAATTCACTCATAATCGACATGAAGTGTCGTTCACACGCTTCACATAAATCTTTCTTCATCTGCACAAAGATATTAAAAATCAATCAATAATGATTTATTTACAGAGGCAAATACAAATAATTTTAAAATATGAAAAAAAATCAAAGGTTCTTTAATTTTGCCAAGCCTAATTTAAATCAACAACAACAAAAAAAAAAAAGAACTTATTTTGAAGGTAATTTTTTTTTAAAAAAAAATGGGCAACATAAAAAATCCAGAGAGAAAAACTCATATTTGCGGGAAAAAAAAGGGAGGGGGGGGGGGGGGAGAATTGAATTTGGAGAAGTATATGTCAAGCCTATATATTTAATTAAAATAAAATGGGATTCTTTCTGTATATTTTGAGACTATTAATTTCTCTCCATATATTTAAGGACTCACATATATTTTAACATTGATATATTTTACACAATTTAAGATTCTTAATTTCTTTTCATATATTTATTGTATCAGGATTATTTTCGTATATTTTAGGAGTCCTTAATTTAATAATATAATAATTGAAGGAAAAAAGTCAAAAGATGATTTTACCTATTGCATATTGTTTTAATGAATGACAAAAAGTTCAAATCATTTTTCTAAGGGTCTTCACGCTTTTAATATATTATAGGGGTTAAAAATCATTTGCACCCCCGAACTTTGTTGTAAAAATTAAATACCCTCCTCAACTTTGAACAATAATCATTCTCCCTCCTTTTTCTTATTTGATTTTTCAAAATACCTACTTTACCCTTGTATTTATATCAACATTTGAATTATTTTTTTTTAAATAAACTTTTTTATAAACACAATTTTTATTTTTTAATCTATATAACATATTTTCTATAAAAAGTTAAAGGTTATTTTTTAGATGAAAAAATAAAAGTGAGAAATATTAATTGAGTATATAAGTTAATGACATTCTATAACGAAATAAATGAGCAAAATAATAAAAATTAATTTTATTAAAATAAAAAATTCTAATATCTATTTATAGGTGAAAATAATAGGTAATTATATTTTTATAAATATATTTCAATGCAGGTAATACAAATTAATTAATAGTCAAGGGTCCTTCGAAAATAACTTCTCTACCTCCCCACGATAGTAGTAAGGTTTGCATGCCCCTACCTTCCACATACCTCACTTTGGGGATTTCACTGGGTATGGTGTTGTTGTAGATCTATATTTATTACAAATCAAATGATTATTGTTAATGAATTTTAAATTACAATTTACAAAAAAATTCATATTGACAACTAAAACTCATTTATCTATATAGATATTAAAAAACAAGAGTGAATCAAAATATGCATCTACATACATAATTATATACACACACATACATACTTAATACCTATAATATAAAAAATTTGAATGTAAAAAATACCATCAGATTTTGTAATTAATTTATAAAAGAATTTACTAATAATGTAACTGAATTTAAATAAAAATGATAAATACATCGGTTATGAAAGATAAATATATATAATATAAAAAATATTATATAAATAGAAGATTAAAAATATTAAGGGTAAAATAGGTATTACATAGTGAAAAGGGGAGAATGATTGTTGCTCAATATTAAGGGGGGTGTTTGATTGATTTTCACCCCAGTGAAATCCCCTAAGTGAGGTATGAGGAAGGTAGGGGTACGCAAACCTTACCACTACCTCAGGGAGGTAGAGAAGTTGTTTTCGAAGGATCCTTTACTATTAATTAATTCGTATTACCTGCATTGAACTATATTTATAAAAATATAATTACCTATTGTTTTCACGTATAAATAGATATTAGAATTTTTATTTTTAATAAAATTAATTTTTATTATTTCGTTGTAGAATGTCATTACTTTATATACTCAATTAATATTTCTCACTTTTATTTTTTCATCTAAAAAAAACTTTTAGCTTTTTATATAAAATATGTTATATAGATTAAAAAATAAAAATTGTGTCTATAAATAAGTTTTTTTTTAAATTCAAACATTGATATAAATACAAGGGTAAAGTAGGTATTTTGAAAAATCAAATAGGAAAAAGGAGGGAGAATGATTATTATTAAAAGTTGAGGAAATTGTTTGATTTTTACAACAAAGTTCGGGTGTAAATGATTTTAACCCTATATTATAGCTACTTAAATGACTTGACATTATTGTTTCAGGCATTACTCCATTTATTTGGAGTTAGTGGCATTGCCTTTATTCACATTTTAACTCCATCCGTTTGCTTTTTTTTTTTTTTTTTCATTTGTTGTTGGAATGCATGTCACTACTTTAGTGTCTTAATACCATAATGGCACCAACCAACGTTGCATGGCAGAAAATTTTCAGCTTTCAACTCTTATTTATTTGGTGATATTATAAGTCTTAGTTACATGTAACTCTTGTAACCTTTAAGTCATTCTTCTTTCATTTTAACTACCTCTCATTCATTCTTATTTATTACATGAAAGACTTTCTTTTCTATACATAGAGGTGGTCTTGCATGTTTTTTCAATGCACAAGAAATAGAGTTCATAAAAGTTTGTAAAAAAAAGGAATTTATTAGTTGAAGGGAGGTGTTCTTTTTTTGGAGTTTTGAACTCAACTCTCGCTCAGAATTGTTGAGTTGTTCATTGTGAAAAGGCTGTTGTATTCTGGAGGGGACAAATAAAGAAGATTACTGCTGGCCCGGTGAAATCATTTGCTGCAGTGGGCTTGAATCTCGTTAAAGAGAGTGAGATATCTGCGCCTCAATCAAGAATAAGATTCTTGTATTTTCTTCATTTGTATATTTTCAGTTGTAATTTTATTGTAATTTTACCAACAATTTTAAGGAGATTCTATGGCAACAATTGAAAAAATCGCGAATGTCAAGATGGGAGATCTTAACAAGTCATTTTGGTTCAACGATACTCATTTCAAGAGGTGGAAGGGTAAAGTGTTTTTCTACTTAAGTCTTCTCAACGTTTCATGTGTGTTAACTAGAATCCAAATAAAGTAGATAACTTTTTCACGAGTGATGAAAAACTTATTTCTCTTCAAGAGAAAGTTGAAAATACGATGGAGACTCCTATAAGTGTCAGTATTTTTTACTTGATTGTCTATCTGATAATGTTTATGATTATTATGATAGAACTTACTCTAGTGCAAAGAAAATTTGGAAAGCATTGCAGAGTAAGGCCTCATTTATTTGCACTTAATGGAGGTGTGAATCTGAATGGTTCAGACTTCAGACCATTAAATGCATTTGTTTTTTATTAAGGTTTTAACTCTTAATAGGTCTGAATAGGTCTTAATCGTTCAGATCTAGAACCAAGTCTTAATAGGTCTGAAGGGATATTCTGATGTTGGATAATATTCACCACTCTATTCATATTCAGCAGTCACCACCACTAACCACATCTACCACCGTCACCATTGTCAACTACCACTCACCACCACCAACCATCTCCACCATCACAATCACCATCAACAAAAAATACCTCTACCACACTTACTACCTCTTTTATTTTAATTATATTCACCGCCACCACTGCCGTCAACAACACCACTATCGGTCAATCTCTACTACCAACCAACTCATCTATCACAACTAGCACCACCACTAACTACCACTAATACATCACAACCTCTACACATTCTTTGACCGCCACCACCATTGTCACTAGTAACACAACCTCTACCACCACTTCAACCAGTACCATCGCTGCAATTTATCTCTACTAACAACTATCTCCACCATCACAACAAATAACATCTCCAACTAGCACCAACACATCGTCAATCATCATGCATTCATGTTTCAACCAACATAATCAACACCTTAAACTACAAACATCAAGCAACGCCACGTCACATCAACCACCACCACCATCAATCGACACCATCGTAACAGTCACTACAATACCAACCATCACAATTATCACCACCAACATTATTAATCACTAACATCAATCATCATCACCACAACCACCATCATAAGCCATCTCCACTATCACTAACAAACATAAATATTTTTTCTCAATCAAATACTAATAATTTTGTTGCATTAAATTACATACTTTTTTAATATATAATTAATTTTCTATTTGAATTATATTTTTATTTTATTATGTATACATACAAATAATTTTTTTTACACATTCAGATGTTGAAAAACAAATAGTCTTCATCATTCAGTTTTTAGATCTTGAGACAACATCTTAATCATTTATATGTGTTTTCAGATTCATACGTCTGAATCTTAAAAAAAACAAATGGAGCCTAAGTATAATACCAAGGTGGCTGGAGCAAAAAAGTATGCCGTTAGCAAATTTTTTCATTTTCAAATGGTGGACAACAAATCAGTGGTAGACCAAGCTCAAGACTTTATAATAATTGTTGGAGAGCTAAGGTCCGATGAAGTCAAAATTGGAGATAAACTTATTGTTTGTGGCATGATAGATAAATTTCCTCTTTCTTGGAAGGAATTTCAAAAAACTATGCGCTACAAATAAAGTGAAACTTCTCTTGAGACTTTGATAATGAGAATCTGCATGGAAGGAGAGGCAAGGGGCCAAGATGCACTTTTACAAATAGAAGAGAATAACATCACGCTGAAGGTAAATTTAACTACTTCAAATAAAGCTACCCCTAAAACTAGCAAAAATACCACTTTGAAGCCTAAAAAGAAACAATTCAAGAAATATGATAGTAGACATCCCAATGACAATATTGGTGAAAATAACCAAGCAAAACATTAATATGTTCAAGAAAAGCGACCATGCTTTGTCTGTGGCAAGAGTGGGCATATTGCTCGATTTTGTAAATTTTGGAAACATGACCCTACACCTCAGACAAATGTTATCAAAGAACCATTTGTGGCCGTGATAACAAAGATAAACATGGTGGAGAATGTTGATGGATAGTGGGCTGACTCTGATGCAAACCGTGATGTCTGTTATGACAAAGATTGGTTTAAAAATATATTTCTTTAGAGGAGCCCAAAATAAAACATGCGTAGAGATTCTCACACAACTCAAGTGCTTGGAATGAGAAATATCGAGTTGAGTTTTACTTCTGGAAGGGTATTAATTTTAAAAGATGTACTTTATATCTAGTTTTCTTCTTAATAAAGCAGACTTCAAATAGATTATTGAATCTAATCGATATATAATTGTGAAAAATAATATTTTTGTGGGAATGGGTATGCTTGTGATGGGATGTTCAAGTTGAATGTTGAAATGAATAAAATATCTACTTCTGTGTATATACTTTTTTCTATTAATTTTTGACATTCTCGTTTATGTCATATAAATGATCGTTATGTGAGAATCATGAGTAGTTTAGGATTAATTCCAGTGATCAAAAAGAATTTTAAAAAATGTGAGGTTTGTAATAAAGTCAAAATCACAAAAAGGCCTAATTTTCAAGTTGAAAGAAAAGCTGATTTATTAGAATTAGTTCACACTGATATTTGTGAAGTTGGAGGAATTTTAACTCATGGAGAAAATAGATATTTTATCACTTTCATTGATGATTTTTCTAAGTTTGCATTTGTTTACTTAATGAAAAATAAAAGTGATACTTTTGAGAGTTTTAAAACTTTTCTCCGTGAAGTTGAAAATCAGTTTGGTAGAAAAATAAAAAGAATCAGAAGTGATAGAGACTGTGAATATGAGTCACATGAGTTCAATTCTTTTGTTAGATCATTGGGTATAATTCATGAAACTACTCCTTTTTATTCTCCTGCATATAATGGTGTAGCGAACAAAAAAAATAGAACTTTGATTGACCTAACTAATGTCATGTTAATTGAATCTTGTGCACTTTTAAATCTTTGGGATGAAACTCTTTTGACTGCTTGTTATGTGTTGAATCGTGTGCCTCATAAAAAGACCAAATTAACACCTTTTGAGTTGTGAAAAGGTCATAAGCCAAATTTAAGATATCTAAGAGTTTGGGGTTGCTTACCTTATGCAAGTTTAATGGATCCCAAGATCTCTAAGTTGGATAAAAAAGTTACTACTTGTGCTTTTCTTGGTTATGCTTCAAATAGTACATCTTATAGATTTTTTAATCTTGAAGATAGTATTATAATAGAATCTAATGTTTCTATTTTCACGAAAATAAATTCCTTTTTGATTCTAAAAATAGTGGGGGTCAAAGAACTGAAGAAAATATTTTGTCACTATCGAGTTTTTCCACTTCTATTTTGAAAAACAAAGAAAATGATGATTTTGAGTTAAGAAGAAGTAAACGAGCTAGAGTAGAAAAAGATTTTGGTCCTGATTATTAGGTTTTTAACGTTGAAGATGCCACTCACTTTAAAAGAAGTATTGTCTTCACATGATGCTATTTTTTGGAAAGAGGTTGTAAATGATGAATGAAATCGCTAATTTTCAATAAAACTTGAAAGCCAATTGATTTACCACCGGGTTATAAAACAATTGAATGTAAATAGGTCTTACGTAAAAAATTAAAATCGGATGGATCTGTTGATAAATACAAGGTTAGACTACTGGCTAAAGGTTTTAAGCAACTAGAAGGCCTAGAATTTTTTGATATTTTTTCTTTGGTAACTAGAATTACATTCATTAGACTTTTAGTTGCTATTGCAATAATTTTTAATTTATAAATTCATCAAATAGATGTAAAAATTATTTTTTAAAATGGAGACCTAAATGAGGAGATGTACATGGAATAGATCGAGTGTTTTGTTGAGGCTGACCAAGAAAGCAAAGTATGTAAACTTACTAAATTTCTATATGACTTGAAACAGACACCTAACCAATGGCATGAAATATTTAATTCCTGTCTGATTGATAATGACTTTAAAACAAATGAGTGTGATAGATGCATATATCATAAGTCTTGACATAATTCGCATGTTATTATTTGCCTATATGTTGATGATTTATTGATCTTTGGCTCAAATAAGAATGTTATTGGAGAAACTAAAAATATTCTTGTCACACCCCTTTTTCGCCCGAAGGAATCGAGTCGAAGGGTTGTTCCAATTAAAGTGACGGTTTTGAATAGGGATTATTTTATTTACAGTGTCGTCACTTGGAATTGAGTTATGGTGTTTCAAGTCACCCTTTTTGAATCCCTAGTCAAAAGGAAATGACTCTTTTATACGATCTGCGAAAACAGAAGACCGGGTAAGGAATTCTGTTGGCCGAGGGGGAGGTGTGAGGCACCCCTCAAGTCCCGTGGTTCTAGCACGGTCGCTTTGACTTATCTTGACTTAAACTATTTTGACCAATTATGTTAAGGCCTAAATTCGCTCATTTTATTTAAAACTAGTCTATTATTTTATGTTAAATAAATTAATGAAAATTAATTTTAGAAAAATATTTATCAAGGTGCATTATTGCATCCTTGAATTTTTAAATGACTCAGAAAGATGCGTACGCCACATTCTTAATTAGAACAAAAATTAATTATTTTATATTCATCTAACGTTTAAAAAATTACTTATTCGGAGTGTTACCTAACTCTAAAAGTAAGCTTGAGCGAAAATCGTTTAAAGCAATTAACTAATTTAATAAAATAATTATCAAAATTTATTAATAACGATGAATGAAAAATAAAAAATAAACAAAATAAAACAAATGATAATAAAAAATATATATAAAGATACCCATGTCCATTTTAAACAAAAAGTTTCTTTTTAAATTTTTTTTTTTTTGCTATTTATAAAGGAAAAATTACATAAAGTAGCATACTTAAGATTATAATTACAATAAATAGCAACACTTTTGTAAAATTACAATTTATAGCAAGGGTAGTATTATTTTGCTCATTAACTAGGCAAGCACATGTTTTACTCTCACTACTTTATAGTTTCCTATTTTCACATCCTCCAATTATAGCGATATCTTTTACCCTTTTTTTCATCTTCTTTTTTTTTAACATTTTATGTTCTTATTTTATTTTATTTTCATTTTTTATTTTCACTTTATTTTCTCTCTTCTATTTCTCTACTTTTTTTCCTTTTTCCTTTTTTTTCTTTTTTTCTTTTTTTCCTTTTTCATATTTGAACATAATTATCTCCATGATCTTCAAGATTTCAAAATAAAACATCATTACTGTCTTTCACTCTCTTATATCTCTACCTTTTTTTTACTTGTTATTTTTTTCATTTATTTTTTTATTTTGATTTCTTTTTCTTTTTTTTCTTTCCACTTTATTTTCTCTCTTCTATTTTATTTTTTTTATTTTTCGTTTTCTTTTTTTTCCTTCTCGTATCTTTTTTTTTTCTATTTTTGTTTTCTTCTTCTTTTTTCTATTTTATTTTGTTTCTTTTTTCTTTTATTTTTACACTTCTATTTCTCTTTCTTCCTTTTTTTTTCTTTTCACTTCTCTTTTTTTCATTTTTTTTTATATATTTTTGTTTTTTCCCCTTTTTTTAACTCTTCTATTTCTAACTTTTATGTTGAAAAGACAAATATGTATATCACATACATATATTCAAAAAACATACAAAATAAATAGTCATACAGATCTGGATATGTATTTACGGTACAAAACATACATATGTATTTACGAAATACATATCATATTCATATTAAACAGTAACAAACATAACTATACTATATATCTTCATATGTATTTGCAAAATACAAAGGTGACTCATATAAAATAAGAATATACATATAGATCAGGTATGTATTCTGTAAATACATATGCAGAGCTATATGTATTTTATACGGTGTTGAATTTGTGTACATACTATGTCATTTTAGAGGGTAACATATGTACTTATTTGCTTTCTTTTATTGTTTAAGATATGTATCATGTATTTTTTATTACTTATATGTATATGTATATAATTGTCATTTTTGTTATAGAGATTTTCTGTCTTATATGTTTATATATACATATGAGTCAGATATGTATTTCTATAGATATAAATACAGTTATATATGTATGTTTTTTACCGTAAATACATATGCAGATTTGTATGTCTATTTATTTTGTATATTTTTTGAATATGTATATATGATATAGATATTTATCTTTTAAAAATAAAAGATAGAGATAGAAGGGTAAAAAAAAAAGAAAAAGAAAAAAAAACAAAAACGAAAAATAAAAATTCTAAAAAAAAGAAGTGAAAAAGAAATAGAAGTGTAAAAATAAAAGCGAAAAAAATTTAAAAAAAGAAAAAGAAAATGAAAAAAAATATGAGAAAAGGAAAAAAAAATGAAAAAAGAAAAAAAAAGAAAAAACAAAAAACAAAAAACAAAAAAGAAAAAAAAAAGAAGTAGAAGAGAGAAAATCAAATGGAAAGAAAGAAATAATAATAAAAAAAAAAGATTAAAAAAATAAAAAATTAGAGATATAAGAGAATAATATTTTGAAATTTTGAAGATCATAAAAATAATAAACTTCATATTTGAGTTTGATTTGGAAAAGGCTAGTAATATAAATAAGAGTAATTTATGAGAATTTAATTAGATGAGATAATTATTTCTTATTTAACTCAACTAATTTGAGTAAAACAAGGGTAATAAATATTGATGTATGTGTATTTATATAACAACAGTTTACTTAAATACAAAATACAATTTATTATTTTTTATAATTATGAAATTGTTATTATAAAATTACAATTAAGACTCTATAATTGTTATTTCTGAAATTTTCCCATTTATAAACCAAAAGAACCATATCGATGTAAGTCTCACTTGCATTTTCCATAAATTGATAATTTATCTTTCAGTTGAAACAAAACCCCCAAAAAAATACTCCTAATTCATATTAAATCTTTACAAAGAAAACCTTTAAACAATGCCAACAGGAGATATACCAAATAAAATTGAAAACTTTCGAAATTAAAGTGCGCCTTAATCCCGTCTCTAGAGTACAAGATGATTTCTTTAATCTTGGAAACCGATTCATTTATGGCGTCGCGGCGGCAGTAACATGTCGCTAACGAAATTTGCGGATTTCGCCGATTTTAATGGGGATTTCCGGCGAGTTCCGTCCAGATCTGGCCGGAGTTGGTGGTCGCCAGTGATGTTTGCTCCGACGGTGACCATGGCTGTCCGGATTTCATAAAAAGAAAAAAAAAAGAAAAAGGTAGGGGTAACGACGATGGTGGATTCCGGAAATGGGTATGCCGGCGATGGGTGAGCGTGGGGAGGTGCCGACAGTGTGAGCATGTACAGTGCATGTATTTTTTTTTTGATTCCGGCGAAATTTCGCCGAAAAAAGCTTGCATGACCAACCTATTTTCTTCTCATTATCCTATTGTTTTCTCTCCTTCGTCTCGTTCATTTTTTTTACTCACTGTTTTTACTTTGCGATGTTTGTACTATGAGTGTGTTGGAGTCCCTGTATTGTGTGAAACAGTGTGGCTGTGAATGATGTGTGATGTATGAATATGTTATTTTCCGTGGACAAGCATATAAACATTCAGCAATTTAAAATACAACATATAGTAATGAATAAATTCACGTAATAAATCATATACACATACTGAATAATACATGAAAACTATTTAAACAAACTTCATTCATGTTTTATCTTTTAATAAAATTTATACAACAAACAATGTAGGATTAAAAAGGAACCTGTATAATGAGTTAAATAGAAGAAAATTCGAAATCGTCATCGACAACTCGAACGTAAATGTGAAACTCAAATCACCACTCTTTCTCTGTTTTGATTTTCTCTTTTCCGGATCCACTTTTTTTGTTATCTCTCACTTTCTGTGTTTTTCTCTCAAAATCTGATAGTGTCTGATAGTGTTAATGTACTTTTTTTTTGGATTTCTGATAGTGAATCTCCGTAGAATAGTACGTTAGTTGTAATTAAATAGGGGAATTTGGGAGGGAGTAGTCTACGGGAATTTGGGAGCGAGTGGTTTGGGTAGTTTAGGATTCAAATTGAATATATTTTTTTTATTATTATTTAGAATAAACAATAATAATACTAATAAATATTTATTAATTTTTATATTTAAGAAAATATAATAAAGGTTTATAAATAGTCTAAAAATAATACAATTAAGAGAGTACTAAAACTACTAACTTATTTATTTAAAAAGAAACATATTTTTTTCGTATTATTATTTTTTAAAAAAATTGGTATAAAATAAAATAATATTCTAAAATTAATTTCATTTAGTTATTTAATTTTTAACTAAAACTTTACTGAAAATAAAATAATAATTAAAATAATATTGAATCAAATATAAATATTTAATATGGAAAAATATATATATTACACTCGGGGAGGGTCAAAAATCACGTATCTACAATTCTTAGAAGCTATTTTGATATGAAAGATCTTGGTGAGACAAATTTTATTTTAAGAATAAAAATTACTAGAACATGTGATGGAATTTTTCTTGATCAATCACATTATGTTGAGAAAATTTTGAAGAAATATAATTTCCATGATTGCAAGCATGTTGTAATTCCTTTTTATTCTAGTGTTCACTTGTTTTCTGTTGAAAGTGAAAATGATGTAATAAATCAAAAGGAATATGCTATCATAATTGAAAGTTTGAGATATGTGACTAACTGCACTAGACCTGATATTACATATGTAGTAGGAATACTTAGCAGATTTACTGGCAAATCAGGTAATGAACATTGACATGTTATAATGAGAGTAATGAGATATTTAATTGAAACAAAAATTTGTGGTTTGTTCTATAAAAAATATCTTGTTGTACTTGAAGGTTTTTGTAATGCGCAATGAAACACTTTATAAGGTGATTCCTTATCTACTACTGGTTATATTCTTACTTTGGGTGGTGGTGTTATTTGTTGAAAATATAAAAATCAAACTATTATTGCTAACTCTACCATGGAGGCTGAACTAATTGTTTTAGCTTCAGCTGGTGAGAAAGTGAATTGGTTGAGAGATTTGTTATTTCAAATACCTTTTGAAAAATCAATTTCTCTTATTTTAATTCATTGTGATAGCATTGCTGTAATTGGTAGAATTCAAATTATTATTACAATGGTAAATCCAGACCTATAAGGAGAAACACAGTAATGCGAGATCATATTTGACAAATGATACTATTAATATTGATTATGTCAAATCTTGTGATAATCTTGCAGATCCATTGACTAAGGACTTAGCAAGAGAAAAGGTCTGAAGCACATCGAGGGGGATGAGATTGAAACCTATAAATTCTTGAGTAATATGTGAGGAAACCCAACCTAGGGACTAGAGATCCTATAATCAGGTTCAATGGAAAAAACAAATCACATGATGACTTATTGTGAAAAATGCATTATTTTTTTTATCCCTCCCTATGTTGTGAGTGCATTTACCTGTAATGATTGTGAGGTTGAGTTTAAAAAACTCTTAATAAAAATCTATAGCTCGTATGAGTGGGGTATTAAAATTACAGGAGCACTCTCGACAGATTTCACCTATATGAGTGTGGAGATAGGTCGTTTCCTATGAGAATTAAGCTCACTCTCAAAGACACTCATGAAAATCGGAATAGCACAAGGCCATAATGTGTTGGCTATAAAGCTCGTGTCAACACCTTGACTATTATGTGAAAGCAATATATTTTTATTTTCTTTAAGTAGTCATAGTTCAAGTTTGAGACCATTACGACTCTAGAGTAAAAATTACTATTTTACTGAGTGAAGGTTTAATACGGAGCACACCTTTATTATGGATGGTAGTCTTCCTTCAACAAGTGTACTATCTTATTAATATTAAAATGAGTGAGAAATTAATGGGGTTGAACATTTTAATATTAGTATAATATTAATTTGCTTTTCATTGTCCTTACCAAAATGTAATATGCTGACTATTGGCTTTACCTCTTCTTCATTTTCTTAACGTAGAAGGATTTAAGATTATACTTAAATGGCTGACATTATTGTTTCAGGCATTACTCCATTTATTTGGAGTTAGTGGCATTGCCTTTATTCATATTTTAACTCTACCCGTTTATAGTTTTTTTTTCCTAGTTATTGTTGAAATGCATGTCACTACTTTATTGTCTTAATGTCATAATGGCACCAACCAACGTTGCATGGCTGAAAATTTTCAGCTTTCAACTCTTATTTGTTTGGTGATATTATAAGTCATTTAATCTTAATTCTTTATAGTGGTAGAATCTAGTGATTAGTGTCCTTAGTTACATGTAACTCTAACCTCTTGGCCATTATTCTTCCATCTTAACTACCCCTCATTTATTCTTTTTCATTGCATGAAAGACTTTCTCTCCTATAAGTAGAGGTGGTCTTGCATGTTTTTTCATTGCACAAGAAATAGAGTTCACAAAAGTTTGTAAAAAAAGAGTTTATTAGTTGAAGGAAGATGTTCTTTTTGTGGAACTTTGAACTCAAATCTTGTCTAGAGTTGTTGTGTTGTTCTTTGTGAGAAGGTTGTTGTATTCTTTAGGGGACAAGTGAAAAAGATTACTGTTGGACCGATGAAATCATTTGCTGCAGTGGGCTTGAATCTCCTTAAAGAGAGCGAGATATCCGCGCCCCAGCCACGAAGAAGATTCTTATATTTTCTTCATTTATATTTTTTCAGTTGTAATTTTATTGTAATTTCACTAACATATTTTGTTATCCTTTGGATTTTATATAATGTAAGCTGATTTAAACATATACAAAATTTCACCTTTTTTGACCAACAAAAGGATTGAGAAAGAAAATTGTTAGAGTTTGTGACCCAAATTCTCTTGATCCGGTCTTGAAAAGTTCGTGGTGCGATCCATATTTGTTATTTTTTGTAGGGTCTGTGGTAGTAGCGTAGGGATTGGGTTTAGGATTTATTTGTACGCGTGAATTATATAAATGCATTTAGTGGGTCAATTTTAGACGTAATATATATACGTCTTTGAGACTACGTCTCCATTGTTGTACTCCTCTCCATTATAGTGAAAATCCTTCTCTCCTGCCCGTAATTTTTTCCGCAAGAATTTTCACGTAAATCTGTTTGTTCATCTTATTTTCGTTTGCTTGTGGTTTGCTTATTGTTGTCAGATTCTTAACAAAAATAATTCGCAAGATCTGAAGTATAATTGATGATAAACATCTACGTCCAAAATTCTTTATCCTTTTACTCCTTCATAGCCCACACATCTATATAAGTTGTGGGATTATTAAAATCCATAGAATGGTTACTTTCCAATACTTCCAGCATGAGAACACCATTCTTGCAGGATTGCTCCACCTTTTTCCATTTCTCATCAACCAAATCAAAAGAGGTTATGCTCCAAACCCTTCCCAAACCAAAACCAACAGTACTAGCCCAATGAAACTTCTTATTAAGAAGCTTAGCTGCACATAGGAGTGGCAAACGGGCGGATTGGATTGAATTTGGACGGGTTAAATATGGATCGAACAAAAATAATTTGGATTGCAATCCGCCCATATAAATATGGGTAAATATGGATTTGGTCAAATATGGATTGAGTAAAAATGGTTCAAATCCACTTTAACTCCTAAAGTCAAAAACATAAAACTTCTATATCATACCAACTTGACTTATTTTCCCATTTTTTTTTAGTTTTTTTCTTTTTAGTTTTTTTTTCTCTCTCTTCTATATGTAGCCTCTAGTTTTATTTTTTTATTTTTTCAAAAAAAAATTCAGTTTTTTTCTCTCTCTTCTATCTCTAGCCATTGCTTCTCTTTCTTTTTTCTTTTTTTCCTTTTCCTTTTTGGTCTCCTTTTTTTTCGTTTTTTTATTTTACTTTGTTTTTACTTCTTTCTCACTTTTTTCTTTTTTCGTTGTATTTTATGTTTTATATTTTTTTTTATTTTCGAAGAACATGGTTAAGTCGAGTACAAATTATGGATGATGACTGAAATATCATAACCACTCAGTATATTTATATTTACCATCATTTTTTTTTCTTTTTTCTTTTCTCCTTTTTCATTATTTTTTTCTTTTTGATTTTTTTTGTATTTTTTTCTTCAATTCTTTCTTTACCCTTTTTTTCTCACTTCTACCTCTTTTTTTTTTTTAATTTCTTTTTCTATTTTTGGTTTTCTTCTTTTTTTATGATAACGAAAATACCCTAAGCGCATATTGATTTATATTCGCCCAACATTTATAATTTGTGTAAGTACATTCAAGTGGACTCCACCTAATGGACAGATACAGAGATAGTATCCTGGAAGATCTTGGAATTACATTCGTCGAACCAAATATCTTTAGCAGTCGCAAGAAGTAAACAAATCAAGGTTTCTACGTACTTCCTGTCTTGCCTGACCCTAAGCTCTTCGTTTCGTGCCTTACTTCTGCTCTAACGAGAACTCTAAGATGAGGGAGTTAGAAGTCGGATTTGAAACTGGACTTTTCTATAAATCAAGGGCTCTATGGATCCTCTTCCATATATGAAATGGAATAAAGATGGACCAAGCTACTTAATGCAATTGTATTTGTATTTGTTTTTTAGACTTCAAACTTGTATTTGTATTTTATAGTTTGCACCGTCATATATATTTTATATAATTCGCACTTATATTTTAAAAGAACTGTTTTGTATTTGTAATTTATCTTTTACTGCACATTGTATTTGTATTTTGTGGTTTTATTTTGCTTGTATTTGTATTTGTATTCTATTTTCATTGATGAACTTGTATTTTTAAAGATCTATTTTATATTTGTATTTTTAAGTTGACCGTGTATTGTATTTGTATGTATAATTGCATTTGTTTGTATTTGCATTCGTAGTTGACAGTATCATTTGTATTTTTAAACAATTGAAAAAGAACATTTATTTTTCTTTCTATGAACACTAATATTTATATATATTGATACAACTTGTATTTTATTGATATAAATTAAACAATACAAATAAAAATAATAAAATTATGCAAATACAATTGCTAAATTATACAAATGTTACATTTGTATAAAATTATACATGTTTATACAACTTGAACCATACGCATACTAATGATACTTGTTTCTATACAAATATAAATGATAAATTTGATATACAAATACTAATGATACATTTGCATTGAATGATACATTGTATATTTATATATTTTAGTCTCGAAAAAATACAAGTAATTCATACACTTATTTGTATATAAATACAAATGATAAATTGTACATACTGACAACTAAGCTATTCAAATACAAATAATAAAATTATTTGAAATATATAGTACGATACAAATAAATTTAAAGTAAAAAAAATTATAAAATATAAAATGCAATAAAAAAAAAGCTGAGGAAAAAATATAAAAAAAAAGAAGAAAAATGACAAAAATGACGAACCAAGAATGAAAAGGGGGGAAACGGAAATACAAAAAAAAAAAAGAATGCGAAGAAAAAAGAAATAAAATTGAAAAAAAAAATTGTTGAAATAAAAGAAAGAAAAAAGTGTAAGAAACGAGTAAAAAAAAAGTGGAAAAAACAAAAAAAGGAAAAAGGAAAAATAGTAAATTAAAGGAAAAAGGAGAGAAAAAAATAGTTAACTAAAGGAAAAAAGAAAGAAAAAACAAAAAAAAAAAGAAACTAGAAAAGAAAAAAAAACTGATATTTTAAGCATAGGTGGGTAATCTCTGTGTTTAAATGGGTACCTGTTATAAATGTATTTACATTATAGTGAATGTCTATCAAGATCTATCAAGATCTACTTTGATATCTATTAGGATTTGAAGCATCCGTCTTTTACTCAGATTAGGAGTAAATTTCTCCTATAAATAGAGGGGTTTTGTTCATTGTATTTACAATCTTATGATCTATCATCCCTCAAGAGAAGAAATAAGAATTGTTTTCTCTATTCTCTCTACTCTTCTTTTTTATTCTTTATAGTTTTATATAGTTTTATAACACGTTATCAGCACGAGCTCTGACAAACAAGGTGAGATTATAAATCTGAAGGATTTCAAGGTTAGTAATTCTTTATGTTATCTTTCTTTTGCTACTATTAATATAATTATTATTGGATTTGAGGAGAAATAATTGGTTTGAAACCATTTATATTTTAAATTTATTTCTCAAAAATAATATTATCAAACAGGATGATAATATGTTGGGTTCAAGTCCCATCGATTCATGCCTAAGACGCATTTATATGGATAAGATGTTGAGTTTGAATCTCAATACACCATATTGATGATATTATGATGGCTAAGGCAAAATAAGGGGTGTTTAATGAAAAGTCATGAAATTCGACCCATTGAATATGCTTCATTCCATGAAGTGAATGTGGTAGCAATATATGATAAGTCTGAAAGATGACAACTTACTTTATTCTTGAGGTGTATTTGGTAGCAGTGCATAATATGTCTGAAAGAAGACAAGTGATTAAATGCACGAATATATGCGTGGAGGGACAATATGATAATGATCATCAAAAGTGACGATATTTTCACACGCTTATATGATTATAAGATATACTAGAGAAGAATTCTTTACATCATATGTATGCCTCGATTTACTTCTGAAGTAGCAAAATCTTGAAAGAGGTTATAAGCTATCATAATTTGATAGCTTAAGGCACGATTATATTCAATTCCTGGAGAATGAGAAACTTATTAATGCAAACGTGTACTTGATTGTGATTGTATCACAACTCACCTCCGAAAGAGGTTGAATAATTTTAAAATCTACTTCTGAAGTAATAAATCTGAAATTTATTCATATAATAGTAAATCTGAAATTTACTAAAGCAAAAACACATATCATGGTAAACTTGGCGTTTACTAAATTAAAAGTTCATAAGTTGACATGAACGATTGTGATATCCCAAAGATATGCATACCTCAATTGAACATATATTGAAGAATTAGAAAATTCTTCATGAACTTTAATGTTGCTTGTTCTCATGATAAGTTGGTTGGACCAACTAATTTCGGGATTTGATCCCTCAAAATCTGAAAAGAATAAAAGGTGAATAGGGGCCCGTTCACCTATCATGTGATATGTTGAAAATATACATCAATAAGATGATCACATGTACATTTATGGTCAACCTACGTTTGACATTCATAAAGTTACTTGTTCAATATAAATTGAGCATAATTTTCAGATTGTGCAATCAAGAAAGTTATCTTGATGATGATGGCTTGGCATTGAATGCCTTTGATAAATAGCTAAACCATCGCTAATGAGAACAAAGCTTCATGTGTTGGTATGGAATATGATATGTTGCATACAATAACACTTGTATGTATTAGACCAATAAATTATGATTATTTCTTTCCTCAATTGGTTCAAGGTCGGGAACCAATTATTTCATCTAATAATTTTGATGTGTGGTATACGATTAATGAATATACCATAATGCACAAAGATGGATTCCTCAAAGAAGTAGAGGATGTATGTTAGTTTTCCTAACATAAGGGGGAGATTATAAACGCTATGAAATATGTTAGGAATTATCATCAGATCCTCATCCAAAAGATAATTCAAGTCAAATGCCGAAAACATCTCATATTAAGCGCAAATACTCTTATTTTGTGTTCCTAAAGGACAGAGTCTATGCATGCATGAATCGTGGTAGACTAATCAGTTCCAAATGAAATAGTCCTTGAAAAATAAGGAGAAAATAATCATAATAAGAAGGCAATGAACTCTTGAAGAGCCTACGACATAATATTTCATGAAACCTTATGTAAGGTTCATGTGCCTGAAAATAATGAAGTGATGAGATCTCAAAATATTATGTCGCATTGTGAACCGATACGAAATGATATATCATCAATATATTTGACACAATATGGGCGCAATATTGTAAAAGATTACGAAGATCTAAATTCTATGTTTATTTAAGCATGTTGACGTAGAAACATTTATCAAGTGACATGAAAGAATGCATCTTGGTAAGTATAAAACTTATTTGATTTGCATTCCATGTATTTGAAGATGTCACTCATGAAATGTTGAATATTGTCACTTGACAAAACTTATGTGAAAAACTTTTAAGGATTCAAAATGCTTGAAGCATATAAAAGTTTCTGAGAAACTTATTTATAATCCTTATATTGTATAAGCTTATAGCTTGAAAATCATTGGAACTCTTGGAGAGTTTTCAAAGCAATAGATTATTTGCTGAAATTCGAAATATATCGAATTGGATTGGTTATGAAGTACCATATCTTAGTGCAATTGATGCACTCATGTAACTTGCAAATACTACAAGGTCTATAGCCTTTTCGGTTAATATGTTAGCAAGGTATATTTCTAATCCTATTAGGAGACATAGAAATGAGATCAAACATATTATTTTATTCTAAAAATTGCAATTCCGATATTACTAGTCATGCTGATGTTGGGTACTCATCTAACCCACATAAATCTCGGTCTCAAACATATAATGTATTCACATGAGGGGATACTGCCATAACTTGAAGATATACAAAGCAGTCATCTAGCCATTTTATCGAACCATAATGAGATAATAGCTATTCATGAAGCAAGTCAAGAATGAGTATGATTGAGATCCATGATACATCTCATTCGAGAAAAATGTGAAGTGAAATGTGACAATGTACCCATAATTTTATATGGAAATAATGCAACATGCATAACACATCTTGATGGATTCATAAAAGGAAATAGAATGAAGCACACTTCATCAAAACTTTTCTATATACATGAGCTCCAAAAGAATGGTGATATTAACATGCAACGGATTCGTTCAAGTGACAATGTGGCTGTTTTATTCACCAAGTCTCCTTCAATTGCAACTTTCAAGAAGATGGTGTACAAGATCGAGATGCAAAGGTTCAAGGATGTTCGTATTAGGGGGAGTTAATACGCGCTGTACTCTTTTTCCCTTACGAGGTTTTGTCCCACTGGGTTTTCCTTGTAAGGTTTTTAATGAGGCGGCCGAAATGCGTATTATTAGAGATGTGTACTCTTTTTTCTTCACTAGATTTTTTTCCTACTGGGTTTTTTCTAGTAAGGTTTTAACGATGCACATTATCTACCAATTAGACATTCAAGGGGGAGTGTTATAAATGTATTTACATTATAGTGAATGTCTATCAAGATCTACTTTGATATCTATTAGGATTTGAAGCATCCGTCTTTTACTCAGACTAGGAGTAAATTTCTCCTATAAATAGAGAGGTTTTGTTCATTGTATTTACAATCTTATGATCTCTCATTCCTCAAGAGAAGAAATAAGAATTACTTTCTCTATTCTCTCTACTCTTCTTCTTTATTCTTTATAGTTTTATATAGTTTTATAACAGTATCCATATTTTACCCATTTTGTCCATATTTGTATGAGCTTTTAAAATGAGTTGAAGTCCATATTTACCCATTTGAAATATAAGTGATCCAATTCAATAAATATGGGTTAAATGGACTTTTTTCACAAATATAGACTGAAATTGCCAGCTAGGCACTAATTAATCGAGCCAACATTCCAAGGATATTCAAATCTTTGCCAAGAATCGCTCTTCAGATAATACATACTGGGAAAATTTTAACATGGGTGACCCTCAACCAACAATAGTTGTGTGAGGCACCATTATGGACAAATGTATTTATGAACCCCTTTGTGTCAGCACATGTCCCTCTCTTCATCTCCTCTTATTTTGACCTTTTTCTTTTATTTTCTTTTTTTTCTACACTATACTTCTTTATTTTAATTTTCTACAAATTTATTTATGACTTTTAATTTTTTAATGGTTAAATAGTTTAAATTTAATCATAAATTTGAGAACATAATCTTTAAGTTTTTAGGTAAAATTTATATATTCGAAAACTAAGTAAAAATTACTATAAATCACAATTATTGACCAATTCAAAATATTTTAAAAATATATGAAAGAATTGCTATCAAAATAAATTTAGTTGAATCATGAAATCAAAACTAACACATAAATTGAAACAGAGAAAGTATATTTCAGTCTTTCTCTATCTCTTTTGTTTTTTGGTTAATTAGTATCTCTCTCTCACACTTATATGTTCTTTTTTTTTCGATAGTTTTCTTTTGTTTTAATCTGTTTTAAAATCAATTTTATTACTCCCTTAATTTTATTTATTCGGTCCGCTGAAAATAACTTTTCTCTTTATTTTAACAAATAAAAATTTCATGTTATTTCTTTAGTATTTATCATTAAAAAGCTATATAAAGTATTAATAGTTAAATTTAAATTTTCAAAACATAATCAATAGGATTAATTTAGTAAAATAAATTTTTAATACAATCACAATTTAATTTATGTATAAAAAATAAACTCATAACAAAATAGTGAAAGACCTTCATGTGTTATTAAATAACATAAATATTACCAACATGAGTTGTGGTGCAGTGATGGGGCTGCTCCACCTTTAATCAAATATCGAGGGTTCGACACTGGGTATGGAGAAAACTCTATTGGGAGCGCTGTCACCTTAATGGGCCCTGCAACGCGCGATTCAGATTAATCGGGGCTCCAGTACAGACACCGGACACCGAATAGGAAACCAAAAAAAAACATAAATATTTAGAGTTTATGGACAAACCATAAGTTATTTTTATCATCATTAAATTAACTTGAACCCAGTAACGAATTTTTTAAATTTCATTTTAGTTCATTTAATCTAGTTTTCTCATTTTGAAAATTTTTTATTGAAAGTTTTTTGGCAAAAAATATTTCCCAATTTTCTCACATTAAATTTTTTAACAATTACTATCTTATGTATTTTCCTAAGTCAGGGGTCTATCGGAAACATCCTCTCTACTTTATTTGAGGTAGTGATATGATCTGCATACATTCTACCCTCCCCAGATTCACTATGTGAGAATATACTACGTATATTATTATTGTCGTAATTTTTTATGTATTTATTTAAGTATAACAGTAGTATTAAAAATAATATTTAATTTTTACTTGTTATCAAATACAAAAGAAATTTGGATCTTTAACGAACCAAATAAAACAAAATCAAGGAAATAGTCAAATTGATTTTACTAAATCGAGAAAGTGTAAAAAAAAAAAGGAGTAAGGAGGAAAGATAAATAAAAGGAAAAAAAAAAGAAAAGATAAATTGGTGAGGAAGAGGGCAAGTTAATTAAGTTGATATAATGGATCCCACAAGACATTATTTTGCTAATTTAAAAATCCCTCACACAACTAATACTAGGTGTGCCTCGCCCATGATAAAATTTTGAGTTAATACATAAAAATGACCCTAAACTTGACACCAAATTATAACTTTGACCTTAAACTTTAATAGTGCACAAATAAGACCTTTAACTATTCAAAACCTGAACAAATATGACCTCCGATTTTGCAACCCCATGCGTGAGTCTCACTCGCGCCTACGTGGAAAGGTAATCCAATCACACGGTGCCACATCGTTAAAAGGGCTGACTTGGAGAGAGGTCATATTTGTGCAGTTTTGAATAGTTAAAGGTCAGATTTGTGCATTGTCAAAGTTTTGCTTTTTATGTTAAAACGACGTCATTTTTATTATTATTATTATTATTATTATTGTTATTGTTATTGTTATTATTATTATTATTATAATTTTTTTATTTATTTCTATAGTAGAAGCACCTAACTTTTTTTTTTATTTTAAAAAATTATTATTATTATTATTATTATTATTATTATTATTTTATTTATTTTTATAGCAGCAACACTTAGCTTTTTTTTAATTAAAAAAAAACAATGATCGAACCCGCACAGTAGGCTGAAGGAAGCGCCCAAGAAGAGCAAATAACACCACTGGGCTATCTAAGTGTCTTGTTTCATGTGGTTCAACATTAATATATGTACATAAATATACATTTTCTATCTTATATATATACAACGTAATTTTTTTACCGAGGGAGTTCGGGTGAACCCCATGGAAACCACGTAGGTCCACCCCTCGTTAATTTAATAATGTTTTAATAACGTTAATTTAATAAAAATTTAATTACGTTAATTTGATAACGTTAATTTAATATACTACTACTACTATCCTTAATAACATCAATTTAATAACGTTTTATTAAAACTATAATTTTTTTATTATTAGTATAGTTTCATCTTTAATTTGATATTTAAATAAATAATATTTAGATATATTATATAACTTAAATTCGTCCCCTGCTTTATAATATATATACATACCCGCTCGATTTTTTCATATGAGGCTGACCCGCCTAATTAATAAATCTTCACTATTGTTCTTTTTCTGCAATGACAAAAGAAATTAGATGTCATTTTCATCTTTGAGCCGAAAATAATAAAAAAATAATAGTGAAGAGTCATTTAAAGGTTATATTTGTGCAGTTTTGAATAGTTAAAGGTCATATTTGTGCACTGTCAAAGTTTAAGGTGATATTTATGTATTATGCCCTTAGATTTTAATCTGGAGGCGCCCAGTTTTGCGTGTTGAACACACGTTTTGCCACGTAGGATTGGAGGTCATATTTGTGCAGTTTTGAATAGTTAAAGGTCATATTTGTGCACTGTCAAAGTTTAAGGTATTAATTTATGATAAAATTGGATTTAGATATCCACCAAAACAATATTTATAATATTTGTTTAGATGAATAACGTACAAAAACTACAACAATATAAAGAATTAAAACAAATAATATCTGAAAGACGTAAAGAATTAAAAATAAGGATAGAAAGACTACAGTATAACATAATTGCCGGAGTTAGTAAAAACTCAGTAAATGCACAAAAAGAAGAAATATCAAATTTAGAATCAACAATAGATAGTCTAGAATATATATATATCAACATAACCTATATACATTTAAATAAAACGAACAAAGAAGAATTTATAATAGATGAAAAAACATATGAAAATCACGAAGGATTAAAAATAAAAATAGTATTCTCTAATTTAGGAAGGAGATATAAGAAAATTAGTGAACATTTATATTTAATGTTAGAAAAAGAAGAATTAAAATTAGAAGATAAGTTGACAACCGTGGTAAGAATAGAAAGAGAAAACGAAGAGATAGACAAAAGAAAAGAAATAGATAAAATAAAACAACAAACCATAGAAGAAATACGAAAAATAGAAGAAACTAAAAATAGTAGGATTGCTGAATTAAAAAAAGAACTACAAATGCTAAAAGATTTATATGAAAAGAGACAGAAAGAAAAAGAACAAAAAGACAAAGAACAAAAATTATTAATTGAGATAAATCAATTTTTTTAAAAAATAGAAATAAAAAATAAAGAACCAGAAACCAGTGAATTAGAAATAAATACAATAGATGCTGAAGAAACAAATAATTATGATTCGGAAGATAGTGAAACATATACAGAAATTCTAGAAAACATAGGAAAATTAGAAATTAATGAAAAACAAGAAGTAATTAATAAAGAAAATCTAGAACTAATAAATACAGAAGTAAATACCCTAGATAAAAATACAATATCTAGTACATCAGAAATAAGAAAATCAACCTATAATTACAAAAATAAGTTTAAAAGATATAATCCACAGGATGAATATAACAAATGGACACAAAAACAAATAATTAATTACAACTTTTTAGATTTAGACTATGTAATAGATACAAATAAAACAATACAATTATGGGTAGGATACATGTCAAAACAATTATTATATAATAAAATAGATACAACAAATACACCAGAATATATAGAAAAGACATTAATAGGAGCAGTAAAATTATGGTTTTTAAACCTAGCCGAAGCAAGTACAAAAAGTACTAAGATCTGATAATAAAATAGAAGGAACATCAATACCTACTAAAATACTGCTAACAGAAATATTGAAAAAATATGAAATAGCTATAAGAGAAGAATTTAGTAGTATAACAACAGAAGAAAAAGAGCAAAACAAAGAGAAAGATATGAATAAGAATTTAATGTTAAAATTAACAATATGTAATATGTGCTATATAGATGAGTATACGTGCGCATTTAAAGAATATTATTATAACGGAACATATAACGTAGAAGAAAGTAAAGAAATAAGAAGATTATATTTTAGTAAATTACCTGAACCATTTAGTTCAAAAATAATAAAAAGTTGGGATGAAGCAAAAATAGTAGATACTCTAGGAGCAAGAATAAATTTTTTACAACAATGGTATAGAAATCTATGTGAAAAATATAGAGAAGAAATAAAAATGGAAAAAACATTAATAAGAAATTTAGCATGTTGCAAAGATAAGATAGTGCCTAAATTTGGATGTGAAGAAAGATATTATAAGAAAAGAAAAAGACAAAAGAAATATAAGAAATACAAAAAATCAAAATATAAATATAAGAAACCAAGAAAAAAATATTATGTAAAAAATTATAAACATAAAAGACCATATAGGAAAAAGAAATCTATAAAAGAATGTACTTGTTATAATTGTGGAAAACTAGGACATTTAGCTAGAGATTGTAAATTACCAAAAATCCCCAAAAATAAACAAATATCAGAAATAAAAATAGAAAATACAAAATATATGCAGATAGATTATATAGATTATGAATTAGAAAGTGAAGATAGTATATATGAAATTTCGGAGAATGAAACAGATAATGAAAAAGATAGTGAATTAAATGAATCAAATGATTGAAGAAGATATAAAAATAAACCAAATAACTGAAGAAGATATAAAAATAATAACAAAAGAAGAATATTTAAATGAAGAAGGAGCAGATCAAAAAATAATATTTGACAGTAATATATTTGACGAAATAAAAGGAAAAGAGTTAGACTTAAGTGTAGAAAAAATATTTAAAATACCAACAATAAAAAATATATTTAGTAAAAAAAAGGAAGAATACTACGTAGTAAGTCAAAAAGAACATATAATAGACTGTAGATATGCAAAAGGAAGAGCTCGTATACCACTAGTGACAAAAAGAATAATTAATAAAGAAATAAACGATATAAAAAGTAAAGACCCAATAAAATATGTACACCTTGGAGGAACAAAGATATTGATAAAAGCATATTTTAGAGAAGGAATAGATACACCAATAGAATTATATTTAGTAGATGATAGAATTATAAAACCTATAGAAAAAAGTATAATAACAGCCATAAAAGGAAATTTAATATACCAAAAATTTAAATTTATAATAAGTGCGAATTATTCAGTAGCAATAACAGATAAAAATATAGATAAATCATTAGAATTATATTGAAAAATATCAGGAATAGAACTAACCCCAGGAAGTAAAATATTTACAGTAAGATGTAAAAATCTCTATGTATTAACAACAAAACATAAAATAACAGGAAAAAATAAAATTAATAAAATACAAATAGAAAGTCCTTTTGAACAATTTGTAAAAACAATTGATAATAATGATTATAGTTACAAAGACATAGATATAGAAGAAGATTTAGAAATAATAAATGATAGAATAAGCACAACAAAAAGAATAGCTCATGAAAAAACAAAATCATCAAGCTCATAAAAAAGAACAAGTTATGAAACAACTTCAACAGTTAATTTAAATCAATATTATATAACAGGAACAATAAATGAAAAAGAATATTTAATACTCTTAAACACAGGACAAGAAGAAAATTATATAGCAAAATATCTAGTAAAAAGTGAAGAAATAAAATCTAATAGTGATATATGCCCAGATTTACCAAGGAGTCTAATAAACATTAAAGATACGACAGAAAAAGAAATAATAATAGGAGCCAGAAAAATAAAAATATAATTTGAAATAAAGGAAGAAATGCAAAAAGAAGACATAATATTAGGAATAAAATGGTTAGAACAAGTAAAATCATACAATATAGAACATACACAATTATCTATAACATATAATAAAGAAAGATTATTCATAAAAAGAACTTTAACATGATATGAAAATATATGTACTTGTAAAAATAATAGTAGAAGGATATTATAATAGGTATTATACACCTATGATAGATACAGGAGTAGAAGCAAACTTATGCAGATACAACTGTTTACCAGAAAGTAAATGAGATAAATTAAAAACACCAATAGTAGTCAAAGAATTTAATAATGAAGGAAGCTTAATTACATATAAAGCTAAAAATGTAAAAATACAGATATGAGATAAAATAATAACAATAGAAGAAATCTATAATTATGAACTAACATCAAAAGATATGCTTTTAGGAATGCCATTTTTAGATAAATTATACCCACATATAATAACTAAAACAGATTGGTGGTTTACAACACCATGTAAACAAAAAGTAAGAGTAAAAAGAGTTATTAATAAAATAAGAAAGAAAACTGATTGGATAGAAGGAAGTAAAAAAATTACACAAAAGTTAGAAAATATAAAAAATACAGAAAACACAGTAGAACTAGTTGAATTTTCGATAAATAAAAAAAAAATAACTATATTTTCACTAGATAAGGTAGAAATAATAAAGAAAAAATTAAGACAATTATATAGTGAAGATCCATTAAAAGGATGGGAAAAACATAAAACTACTATAAAAATTGAATTAATAGATAAAAATAGCATAATAACTAAAAAACCATTAACATATAATTTTGACGATTTAAAAGAATTTAAAATGCATATAGATGAATTATTAGAAAAACAACATATACAAAAAAGTAATAGTAAACACAATAGTCCAGCATTTATAGTAAATAAACATAGTGAACGAAAAAGAGGTAAAAGTAGAATGATTATTGATTATAGAAATTTAAATGCAAAAACTATGACATATAATTATCCAATACCAAATAAGCTATTAAAAATAAGACAAATACAAGGATATAACTATTTTAGTAAATTTGACTGTAAATCAGGATTTTACCACTTAAAGTTAGAAGAAGAATCTAAGGAATTAACCGCATTTACGGTAGCACAAGGATTTTATGAATGGAACGTATTACCATTTGGATATAAAAATGCACCAGGTAGATGTCAACACTTTATGGATAGTTATTTTAAACAATTACCTAATTGTATAGTATACATAGATGATATACTATTATATACAAAAACTAAAGAACAACATTTAAAATTATTAGGACAATTTACAGATATAATAGAAAAATCGGGAATAAGTTTAAGTGAAAAGAAAGCTGAAATTATGAAAAATCAGATAGAGTTTTTAGGAATACAAATAGATAAAAGTGGAGTAAAAATGCAACAATATATAGTACAAAAAATAATAAATTCAAAAGAAGAATTAGATACAAAAAAGAAATTACAATCATTTTTAGGATTAGTAAATCAAGTAAGAGAATATATATCAAAATTAGCAGAAAACCTAAAGCCTTTACAAAAAAAAATTAAAAAGGATGTAGAATATAATTATAACGAAGAAGATAAAAACAAGTTCAAAAAATAAAAATACTCTGTAAAAAGTTACCAAAATTATAATTCCAAATGAAAATAATTTTTTTACATATATAGTAGAAGCAGATGCAAGTGAATAAGTTATGGAGGAGTACTTAAATATAGATACGAAAATGAAAAATTAGAACATCATTGCAGATACTACTCAGGTACGTTTAATGAAACAGAAATAAAATGGGAAATAAATAGAAAAGAATTATGTTCATTAAATAAATATTTATTAGCATTTGAACCATATATTGTATATAACAAATTTATTGTGAGAACAGATAATACCCAGGTTCGGTGGTGGCTAACAAAGAAAATACAAAATTCAGTCACAACAAAAGAGATTCGGAGACTAGTAGTGAATGTATTAAATTTTACATTTACAATTGAAGTAATTAGTACTAACAAAAATGTTATTGCAGATTACATATCAAGACAAAGCTACACAGACTGATATAATAAAAGATGATGCTTTAGAAAAGATACTCAAAACCCTAACTACGCTTTCAATGAAAGTGGACAGTATCGATAATGAAATAGAAAAGCTAAAGACTGATGAAGTTAAACTGAAGTCTGAAGCTACAAATCAGCTAACTCAGCAGTGTGCAGAGCTATGTCGATCGGAAGACATTAAAATTCCAGAGCTAAAAGGAGACGTTGGGACACTTCATAAAACCCATAACGTTTATCAATCTACAATTGTAGGTACAAGCAAAGGAGTTAGTAGACAAAGATACCAGAACATGAACATGAATAAGATATTTGAGAAACCATTTATACCAAAACCAAAAAAAGACCCCTTATTTCCACCCCCACAAATTACCACATACCGAAGTAGTCTGAACCATGATAAAAAAACTTATAACTTTATAACCCGAGAATACATAGAAAATATCTACAAAGTACAAACTTTTCTAAACCTAAACCCCAGAGCTACAGATACCCAGGGACCAAACACAAACTATATAACCCAAAAATTGCAAGGTTACAACAAGCTAATCGCACTACCCAAAACCAATCCAAGCTTAATAAAAATATATTTCGACTATGGATTATTAAATACCGTATATACTCAAGATGGAGAAGAACTAACAACTATAGAAGAATTACATAAAGTATTCACCACCTATAAAAGAGTAACCAAAGGAAATCTATTTTATATAAAGTGTTATACTGCACCAGCAGAGATATTATACGACGAGATCAAACCAGTTATACAAGTTGTAAAAAAAGGATTAACCAGAGATATGATTATACCAGAAGATATTGTGCAGCAGCCAGAGATACCCAGAATTGAGATACCTGATTTCTACGCAAATAAACGACTCATTGGACTAGCTATAGTTATCCAAGAATTAGCAAATAATTATACCAATGGAAACCCAATATGGAGCTATTATTCAAGAGACCATCAGATGATTTACTCAGATTCAAAAGAACTACGACAAGTAGATATGGAAGATGTTAGACAATGGATAATGACGTTACTTAACCCAGAAAAACAATCTAATGCAAGAGCAATTAGAAAAGGATTTATTTTAGACGGATTATTAACAAGATATTGCAAGATAATTGGACACAAATATCCAGACCATCAATGTTCGAGATGTAATGGAGAAGATAATATTATCCCAGAAGTCTGGCTAGAATAAAAGAAAAAATCAAGAAGATAAGCATGCCAGCTGGAAAGAAGATAGAAAAGCAGCAAATACGACAAGAAGAAGATAACAACGGAGCAATAATAGAGAGACAAGTTAATTAAAGTTGAAAGTGACATATTAAAGAGTAGATACTTTTTCTTGAAAACTTTACGTAAATTATACTATTTACTTTAAGACTTTTTGGCACTTTCCATAATTATTTTCTTTGTCTTTATAAGACTTTTAGAAAGATGTAATTATTTAGGAAACGTGTAAAGAGATATATTAGGATAGGTGTAAAATAGGATAGCCTCCTTTTTTGACTATTGTAACATCAGGAACCATGTAAAGCATGTAAAGGATTCATTATAAATAAAAGGCATCGAAGGCAAAAAAAAAAGACAAGCCTTCATGCGTTGAAGCAAACACTCTTCGTTCACAACAAACTTTTGAATATTTATTAAAAACAGGTATATTTCAATGGAAAAAGCTATGGATGAACAAAGCTTAGAATTATCAAACATATCAGAACAGGTATATTTATTTATGATTATGAATAGCTAAATTCATAAATTCTTAACAATCATGATATGATAAAATAAGTTTATGTTAGTTGCTTTATAGTAGAATTATTCGAAAAATAGCATGTTAAGAAGTTTATTAGCAAAGTGGAAAAGGAGAAAAATCCCTAAGAACTATGCCATCCTAAATGTGAAATCGGTGAGGCAAGAAAGCCGTGATAGGGAGTAGCCAGAGTAGAGGCGCTGTTTAAGGGAAAAATATTCAGATTACCATGCTAATAGTGATCGTAGAATATGTTATTTAAGAATAATCTAGTATATAGTAATCTAAAATGATCATATTTTGTTATGTGTATGATTGAATAAAATATTTTGAAAAAGCATCATATGAAAAATGAATACTTATTTATCTGACGAAATGGTAGATAAATTTAAAATACTAATTTTATATGTACTTAAGGATATAGAAATTGCAGATATAAGAAAAATCATATTGGAAAAAATATTTGATAAATATTTTATGACTAGAGTAAATTATATACCACACTTACCTAACTACTCTTACAAATGCTTATATACTAAACCTACATATCAACCATGATAAATTACATATATTTAGAATTTTGGAAAATGGATATGAAAAATATACAATCAACAGAAAAACAAATGAAAACAAATTCAGATGAATATATGAGGACTAAAGATATAAAATATATACAATTTCTCAGTGAAAATATAGAAGAATTAATGAGATTAAAACAAAAAACTAAAAAACATTATAATAAAGTATTTAACTAATTTTAAATGACAGATAATATTAAAATATTAATCTTATATATACTTAGAAATATAAAAATTATAGATATTAAGAGAATAATATTAGAAAAAATATTAGACTATGAAATTGAAATTATAAATTGGATAGAACAACTATACCTAGATAATTACCCAGATGGATATTATTCAAACTAAAATGTTAGAATATATTAGAAAAATTAGAGAAAACCAAAGTGACCTATATGAAGAAATTAATTATAGAAACAGACTAAAAGAAATAATGGAAAATCTAAAAGAAAAATTAATATGGATAAAAGAAACCTTAGAAAATTTAGAAAAAAGTACAGATAATAGTTTATATAACATAAAAAACTCATTAAGAGAAGAAGAAAGAGAGATAATTAATAGCATTAATAGCCTTAATTTAGATATAAATTATAGTACAATTAGAATAAAATATTTTACATAAACTAGTAAACAAGCAACTACTTTAGAAAAAAATGATAAACTATGAATATTTAAACTATTGGAGACAAGATATGGAAGAAATAAGATTAGAAGAAATGCTTATGAAAGAGAATTTAATCGAATATTTTAGAACAAAAGATATAGAATATTTAGAATATCTCAAAAATAATCTAGAAGAATTACAAAGACTAAGAAAAAAAACTAAAGAATACTACAGTAAAACATTTAATCAAATACCATTTAATCACCTCCAAAATATGAACATAAATAAAATAAAAATAAATAAACTAAAAATAAAAATATTTAGAGAAATTAAGAAATATCTATTAAAGTTATCCGCACCCCCTACTACAATTGGTATATGGTCATTTTTATGTATTAACTCTAAAATTTTCCATACATATTGATCTCTTGAAAATCACGCAAAAAGCTACTTATAGTAAAGTCTGCACTACCTTATAATTATCATGGATCTCATTATATTCAAAATCATAAGTGAAAAGGCTAAAAATGCCTAGATTCAATTTTAAAATCAGGCAATTTCTTGTACTTTCTTATTGTCGGGTTTCATAGAGATATTTTTTTGCTTCATTTACAAGAAAAATCAATCCATTCATAGAATTCTCAATCAAAAAACATATATGAAGTCTTTCATGAAATAATCCAAGTTAGATTCCTCCATAACGCTATAGTTGGTGATATTATTAACTGATAAACTCAAATGGGACTTGATAAATTCATCTCTACAGGTCAAAGGAAACCATGATTTTGAAAAAAAACTAAATTTCAAGAGAGATTTCAGTGAATGCCTTGAGAGGATTTCAACGACTTCAGATGGCATAAAAAAGTTTGTCAGTTTACTTCGATATGAGTGTTGATGGGAGGGTCTATTAGATACTGATTTTTCTATTATGTTCCTTTGTAGGTAGGTAGCATTATACTTTTAATTTATGAAAATATGGATCCGATAAAGAAAGAAAGCAAAGCGAGAATTCTCTTTACTTGTTTTGAGTTAAAGTGAGAATGAGGAGACAACTCTTCTGAGATTTATAATATCAGTTGAAGAGTCCATGGCAATTTACACCTAACTTATCACGTATGTCCTTTTTTGTGATATGACCATATCTTTTTTTTTAAAGAAAATGATTCACATCCTAATCTCTCTATTTTTTTTACAAAATAATGAAAACACCCCTTTAAAAATAAATTTACAAGGGCAAAATTGAAACTACAGATTAAAAGTAATAAAATTAAAAAAGGCTAATAAAAAAATAACGGAATCAAGTCTTTTCATAAATAAAGTTTGAATCATAATTTTAAAAAATTATTTATGCATGATTATTCCAATAACGGGTACAACAACAACATATTCAGTGTATTCCTACAAAGAAAGGTCTCAAGAGGATATAATGTGCACAATCCATACCATTACTTCAGACGAAGTAGAGAAGCTATTTCAAAAGAAGGTTTCTTTGCACAAAAGTCGATTTTCTAAACAAATTTGAGATTTATATATTTTCACCAAAAAGGCAATTCAGATTCCATTTAATACCCAAATGTATTAACTCTTGTAATAGCCATATCGTCTACAATACCAATTTACAGAAGTAATTTTTTTTCCAAAGCAACTGAAATACACTTGTAATTTTTTTTCCAAAGCTACTGTAACACACTTTTCCCTCCTGCGATGCTGCTTAAGTAGGAGAAATAATTGATATATCAAGTCATACAATGAAACAGATAAATGTCATTCTTGGATGCTCTGATATTAGGGCTGCACGATGCTATGAAGGATATAATTTCAGGAAAAAAATCAATGAATATCCAAAGTTCTAAAAAGATAAAGTTATCTGACAGCCATATTACAGCTTTGGTGAACATAGCTGCAAGCATACATGCTTCTTGCAAATTTACCGTTCAAGGTCACTGAAGCAAACAACTTCAGATTTCTCACTGTACTTTTGTTAAAGTACACTACAAATATTTGATTCGGGGATGAAAAATGTAACGACCTAAAAATTTGATGAAATATGTGATATTTGTGATTTTGTGTGATTTGACTGTTTTATCACTTCCCATAGTTGCATTATGATATTTCTAGGGTGTGGGACTGATTGACATAATTTTTGATGCATTTTGGTATCATTTATGCAATATTGTAGTTTTTTATGGCTTCGAGAGCCTTATTTTGGTCTTATGTGGATATTTTTTGATCCGTGCTATGGATGGCCAAATGGACCGTGCCAGCAGCTCCAGATCATCGATTTTAGGTTGGGTAGACCTTTGGTTCGGGTCTCGGTGCACCCGAGCTCATTTCGACCTATTAATCGGAAAATTAGAAAATTAGAAATATGGGTGTGGGACCCACATTTGATCAAAACGACCTCGGATGAAAAATATGACTTCGCCAGCGGATCTGGAATATCAATTTTAATCTCATTTCGATCCTCAATTTGAAAAATTATGATTTCGAATTTCGGGGGTCAACTTTGTGAAAATAATTTTTTTTCAAAAATTTGACTTCGCCAACGTGTCTGGAACGTCGAATTTAGTATGGTTGCATAGTTCGTTTGCGTGTCTCAGACTCCGAACGAATTTCGGGCACCCCGTCGAAGTCCGGATCGATCTTAAAAAATGAAAATCTGGTGCAAATAGCAGATTTTTGCTATAAAAACAGCCTTTTCACTATTTTTGGCCTATTTTGCTCATTTTTTATCTTGGCTTTTGGGAGTTAAACCCAAAAATTGTGTGGGAGCTTAAAAATAAAGTTTGTGAGAGTTTGGAAAGCTAGATTAACACTTTTTTCTTGGTTTTATTACGGATTAAAGTTAAGAATACACCCTTTTCTTAGTAATTTCTTGATTAATTTCTCAAAATTTCAAAAATTTTACGACATGATTTTAAATTCAAATTTCACTCCTTTTCACTTGAATAATGTTTTTATCTTATAATTACTAGTTTTTCATCAATTTAACCTTCAAAACAACTTCGATTCTTGATTTTAACCCGAATTTCAAATATTTTACCCGATAAAGTTCAAAAATAGTTTTTCTTCGATTTGAACCCCATTTTTTACTCGATTGAACTTGAGTTTTCAGTTGTAGGTTCCTAAAAATATGGGGAACATATTTTTCAAGTAAAGTTCTTATGTTGCCCTTCTTTTTTCGAAAAACCCATTTCGGGGGTCCCTTTTGACCCCGAACTAAAAGTAGTCAATATGGATGTCATTGGATTTGTTTTGATGCGTAGATTTCATATTTGATGTTTCTAATGAAGTTTGGGATTTTTCATGAAAAGTAAGGTCGCGGGTTCAAGTATAGCGAACCAGTTTTGGCTTTCGAGGTAGGTTATGGCTTAATTCTTTCAGACTGGGATAGGTAGTAAATGATGGTACAAAATGCATGGTAGGGTGGAAACTAATCATGAAAAAAGACTATCTATGTGTTGTGCCCGTGTGGGGGCTTATATGTGATGTAATTGTAGAAATTGAGATATTATGTGATATATGTGACCGTGTGAGGTCCTATGTAATATTGATAACCTTGAATACATATGAATAATTGTATTGTATTGTTAAAATGTTAAATGTGGTACTATTGGTGTACTGTGATTATATTTATACTTTATTGGCAAATGAGACATGTGAAAAATCATGGATGATACGAAAATAATGAGTGGATATTGACTCATGTGGTTGTGGAAATGTATCATTTGGTTGGTTGTGGAAATATATCATGTGGTTGTTTGTGGAAATACTCATTGTGATTGGTTGTGAGCATTACATCTTCATATCATATTAATTCATGAAATATTGGTACCATCGTGGAAACATCTGAGAAACACTGGCAACACCTTTTTAAGAGATATTGTGACACCTTATAAAACTCTTTCTGAGGAATATACCGAAAAGAAGATATGAGATACGTGGATTGTATACGGGTTGACGAACCCGCCATGGGTCCTACATCAGGAAGCTTTATCTCCGTAGGTGTATACGAGATTGTGCGACAATCCCGGAGGTTGTACGATGACCTCGTGCATCATCATCATCATATACATTGCACTTACTTTATTGTGTTATGTTGTGTTGTATTGGCATATTGACTTGTCATTTATGTATTTGTCGTATCTTCTTTTATTTGTATTTGATGATCTTGTATATGCATGTTCCCCCTTGTTCTTCTTATATGTGATATAATACGTACTTTTGTTCTATATTGGTGTGATATTGCAATATATATGAGATATATTAGAACTGTTAGTGCAAGCGATGTGGGCTACCATTGTGGGACATTTTCTGATTGCAGGTGACGTGCCCTTAGTGTATATTTTGTATGCTTTATTTACTATTCTTGGTCGACCTATGATACCTACTAAGTACAAGTGGACCGTACTCATGCTTACTGCGCCCTTTCGGTGCAGGTCCTAGCTCGAGTGCGCCTCAGCTTGATTGACTCGGGCGATTGTTGGAGCTTCCAAGGTAGCAGTTGGACATTTATGCGTCCGAAGTTCACCTCTATCTTTCTATAGTAGTTATGTCTTTATTAGTATTCGAAGATAATTATTATTCGTTTGTGGTTGTTTTTTCGATGTATTTGACTCTTCGATTGTATTAGTAGTTCTTACACTATTGTTACCTGGTTTTGGGCATGATTAGTTTTTTGGATAGTTATTTCCGCATTGTTATGATTACTTATATGGTTCAGCTTTGTTCTAGAAGCCTTATCTTGGGATATTTCTGTCTTTTCCTATTTTCGTATCAGTTTGGGTGATAGACTTACTTGTCAAGGTATGCCGTGACAAGTGCCATCACGACCCTCATTTTTGGTTTATGAAAAATTGGTATCAGAGCAGTCAGGTTTCATTAGTCTCAACGGTGTAATAACGGGATATCTAATTGAGTCTCGCAGATCTGTACGTAAACGTTCGTATCTATCTTCAGAGGCTATATGACGTCTTTAGGAAACTTCCCTCATTTTATTCCTTATCATGTGAATTCTTTCATACCCTGTATTATGAGTTGTGTTTCACTCTTTCTGCGTGAATGGAGTTTCTTATACCTCTTATCAGTTGAGAGATGCAGTGAGAGATTAGTGAAGGACGTTTGTCAGTTGTAGACCCCGTTATCCTCCCGAGATGACTTGGGATCAGTTCAATGAGGCTTTCCTAGAGAGATTTATGCCTTTCAGTTTGAGAGACCATATGCGGTATGAGTTTGATCATTTGGAGCAAGGCTCTATGACAATTGTTGAGTATGAGTCAAGATTCTATGCCTTGTCTAGATATTCCTATGATAGTATTTCCACTGAGTTTGAGAAGATACGGTAGTTTGTAAAGGATTTAGATGTCTCTCTTCAGTTGGCTACATATCAGATGGTTGAGCTTGAGGCTTTTTTCAGAGTATTGTGGATCATGCTAAGATGACAAAGGGTATTCTAAGTGCATCTCAAGGAGGCTCCAAGAAGGCGTAACGTTTTGGTGAGTTTAGAAGTCAAACCTCTCGAGGCAGAGATTTTAGAGGTTCTCATGGATACCATGGTAGGCCTGTGTAGGTGACTTTATAAAGTTTAGGTGGTGGATCTTTTAGTTCAGCAGTTTAGGGTGGCCATTCGAGCTCAGTTATACTTTCTCTTATTGAGACTAGTTGTAGAGGTTGCTATGTATGTGATGAGATTGGACATGCGGCCAAGGACGGTCCCTGCTAGGTGATTCGAGCAACTCTTATTTCATCTATGAGAGGTAGGGGCTCCACCAAAGGTGCAAAAGGTAGAGATTATAGAGCTTGTTTTGGTGGTCGTGGGGCTACGCAGCTAGCTGGTAGTCGTGGACAGTGTTATGCTATACCAACTAGACCTGAGGCAGAGGCTTTTGATGTTTTGATTATAGGTATCGTCCCCGTTTGTTTCAGACCTACACCTGTATTATTTGATCTCGGATGGACTTTCTCCTATGTGTTTGCATATTTTGCTTTGGGTTTTGATTCTGTTAGTGAGCCTCTTACCATGCCTATTCGTGTATCTACCCCGGTAGGTAATTCTTTAGTGGTGGATCAAGTGTACCAATGTTGTGTTGTGACTTTTGTTGGGCATGGGACTTTGGTAGATTTGCTTGTGTTAGATATGGTTGATTTTGATGATTATTTTGGGTATGGATTGGTTGGTTCCTTATCATGTTGTCTTAGATTATTTTGCTAAAACTGTGACTTTAGCTTCGCCGGGTGTGCCATGGATAGCTTGGAAGGGTACACTTTATTCGGGTCCTAAGAGGATTATATCTTCTGATCAGGCTCGTAAATTGGTTAAGAGGAGATGTTTATCTTACTTGGCTTATATTCATGACACCAATGTTGTTTCGTCTCCTTCCTTGGATTCTATTCGTGTTGTCCATGAGTTTATGGATGTGTTCCCTACGGACTTGTCTGGTATGCCTCCGGATCGAGATATTGATTTCAATGTTGATGTTGAGCCAGGCACCAAGCCCATTTCCATTGCAGGAGTTGTTAGATAAGGGATTTATCCAACCTAGTATTTCACCTTGGGGTGTGCCTATCTTGTTTGTCAAGAAAAATGATGAGTCTATGCAGATGCATATAGATTATCGGCAGTTGAATAACGTGATGGTTAAGAATAAGTATCCTTTTCCTCGCATCGATAATTTATTTGATCAGCTTCAGGGTGCGACAATGTTTTCAAAGATTGATTTGAGGTTCGATTATCACCAATTGAGGATTAGAGTTTCGAATATTCCAAAAATAGCTCTTCAAACTCGATACGGTCATTATGAGTTCTTGGTCATGTCCTTTGGGTTGACCAATGCCCCTACCGCATTCAAGGAGTTGATGAACCGGTGTTTCGATCATATCTTGACTTCTTTGTTATCGTATTTATAGATGATATCGTGGTGTATTCCAAGAGTGAGGCTGAGTATGAGGAATATTTATGGATTGTACTTTAAAGATTGAGGGGTGAGAAGTTGTATGCTAAGATCTCTAAATGCGAGTTTTGGTTAGAGTCCGTTTCTTTCTTGGGTCATGTGGTGACTAAGGAAGGTATTATGGTTGATCCATCCAAGGTTGCAACGGTTCGTGATTGGACTAGACCTACTTTGCCTACCGAGATTCAGAGTTTTGTTGGCTTGTCGGGTTATTATCTGCATTTTGTTGAGGATTTTTCATCCATTGCATCTCCATTGACTGAGTTGACTCAAAAGAAAATTTCTTTTTAGTGGTCCGATGCTTGTGAGACGACCTTTCAAAAGCTCAAGGATTTGATGACTTCAGCTCCTATCTTGACTTTGCCCAAGGACGACATGGGTTTTACCATCTTTTGTGATGCTTTAGGTATTGTGTTGATGCGAAAGGGCAAGGTAATTAATTATGCGTCTCGTCGGTTGAAGCCTCATGAGAGAAATTATCCTACCCATGATTTGGAGCTGTGAGAAGTTGATTTGCCTTGATGTTGTAGAGACACTACTTGTATGGAGTTCGTTGTGAGATCTTCTTAGATCATCGTAACCTTCATTACTTCTTTACTAGCGAAATCTTCATATGAGTGGCTTGAGTTTCTTAAAGATTATGACTTGACTATTTTCTATCATTCGGGCAAGGCTAATGTGGTTGTGGATGCCTTGAGCCGGAAGTCAACTAGCATGGGTAGCTTGGCGCATCTTTTGACCCAGGAGAGACTTTTGTCCTTAGAGATTCAGTTTTTAGCTAACCAGATGGTTAGGCTTGATATTTTGACACCGGGATGTGTTTTGACATTTGTGAAGGCTAGATCTTCTTTGATGGAGTAGATTCGAGCTCATCAGTTTGACGATGTTGGATTGAGGTTGATTCACGATAAGATGTTGAGTGAGGAGGCTAAGAAAGCCTCACTTGATTCAGATGGAGTTTTAGGGATTGGGGGCTGAGTTTGTGTGCCGAGAGTAGTGATTGAATTAGGTTGATCTTGGAGGAGTCCCATTGTTCCAGATATTCTATCCATCCAGGGGTGACTAAGATGTATCGTGATTTGAGACAACACTACTGGTGGGGTGGTATAAGGCGGATATAGCGGATTTTATAGCTCGTTGCCTTTATTGCCAATAGGTGAAGTCCGAGCATATAAGACCTGGTGGATTGTTTCAGAGCTTGTCCATTCTTGAGTAGAAGTGAGAACGGATCACTATGGACTTTGTGACTAGTTTTCCTCGTACATCTCATAGTTCTGACAGTGTTTGGGTCATCATAGATCGATTGACCAAGTCAACTCATTTAATTCCTGTTCAAGTCTCATTCAGTGCTGAGAGATTGACCCATGTTTACATTCGTGAGATTGTGCATCTACATGGTATGCTGGTGTCCATTAGTTTAGATCGAGGTTCTGTGTCCACATCTCACTTTTGAAAGATGTTTCAGGATGAGTTGGGTACTCGGGTTGATCTTAGCATAACATTTCTCCCCAGACTGATGGCCAGTCAGAGCGAACTACTCAGGTTTTAGAGGATATGCTCCGCGCGTGTGTGATGGATTTTGGTGGCCAGTAGGAGCAGCATTTGGCTTTAGCAGAGTTTGCATATAATAATAACTACCATTTCAGTATCGATATAGCTCTTTTTGAGACGTCGTATGGTAGGAGTTATCGCTCCTCAATGGATTGGTTTGATGTTTCAGAGATGAGACCTCAAGGTGCAGACTTGCTTCATGAGTCTTATGATAGAGTTTGGGTCATTCAGGATAGACTTAGAGCTACTCAAAGTAGGCAGAAGTATTGTGATGATCACAGACTTCGTGCCTTGAGATTTGGTGTTGATGATCGTGTTTTTCTTTGAGTTTCACCCATGAAGGGTGTGATGAGGTTTGGGAAGAGGGGCAAGCTTAGCCCCAAGTATATTGGTCCATTTGAGACTCTTCAGACTGTTGGTGATAATGATTATGAGTTGGCTTTGCCCCTTGATCTATCAGCTTTTCATCTAGTTTTTCATGTTTTTATTCTTCGTCATTATATTCCAGATGAGTCTCATGTTATTCATTAGGAGTCGGTTCAGTTAGATGAGCGGTTGCCCTTTGTTGATGATCCAGTTTCCATTTTGGCTAGGGATATTAGGCGGTTGGGCTCTAGAGTGATCCCTGTGTTAAGGTCCAGTGGCGTCATCGACCTGTAGATGAAGCTACTTGGGAGGTAGAGTCTGATATGCATAGTTCTTATCCTCTGATCTTCATCGATTCAGATATTTCCTTGCCTTAGTTCGAGGATGAACTAGTTTTTTAGTGGTGGATGATGTAATAAACTAAAAATTTGATGAAATATGTGATATTTGTAATTTTGTGTGATTTGATCGTTTTACCCCTCCCCGTAGTTGCATTATGATATTTCTAGGGTGTGGAAGTGATTGACATGATTTTCGATGCATTTTGGTATCATTTATGCAATATTGTGTTTTTTGATGGTTTCGAGAGCCTTATTTTGAACTTATGTGGATATCTTTTGATCTGTGCGACGGATGGCCGAATGATTTTCTTGCATCATCATTTTGACAAAGTCCTATCCCAGTTGGGCTGGAAATTGCCTATTCGACAAGGCCCTAGTTTGAGTCATGTCATGAATTTCCTTGTCACGACTCGAGACTACCCCCTAGTCGTAACACGGTGCTTTGAACCACAAGTGGTCCCAAGCTAACCCATGAACTGGAATACTGTTAAGCAATAGATTGATAATATATTAGAATAATTGGTTCTGTTGTGCGGAAATATACTAATGACAAAATCTGGGAAGAATTATAATACTGATACAATTTACAATCTGATAAAATTGAAGAGAGGACTGAAATTACATGACTGACTCTGACTGATATCTATGAAGCCTCTACTATACTGACTATAGGTAGTTGGGACATGCCTCCAACTACCACTAATCAATACATATGAATAATAAAAATAAAGTATATGAACAACATCTGACTGGAGTCCCTGAAGAAGGAGAACTCATCACCTTCTGCTGGAATCTGCAACTGTCTGGTCATTATATGTGGGATACTACTGGTACCTACATTACGAAACAAAGTAGACACATAGACATATATGTGGATTAATACTTTTAGAATGTACTGAGTAAGCGGGGGTGAATGCAATAAGTAAAACTGATTTTATATGTAATCTTAAAAAATACATGCTAAGTGTAAGTAGATTCACCAAGAGACTGAGATAAAATGAAAGATAAAATATATTAAAACACGAGTAACAAACATAATCCGATAAGCTGGTGAATTACTTCAATTGTAGTGAATATCTATCAAAATCTATAAAGATCTACTTGATGTCTATTAGGATTTGAAGTATCTGTCTTTTACTTAAAAACTAGGAGTAAATTTCTCCTATAAATAGAAGAGCTTCCTTCACTCAAGAGAAATAAGATTTACTCTCTATTCTCTCTCTACTCTTCTTCTTTGTTCTTTAATATTTTATAACACATTATCAACACGAGACTCTACCATCTCAAATTTGAAGGCTAAGGCTAAGGTATTATTATTTTTCTTTCCTTTTTCATATGTCTAACAATCTTAAAAGTGTAAGTTCGTTGCCTTTCAAAGTTCGGGTAAGAACTATATTTTATAGGTGCTGGATGCTGAAATCTACCTAGATGCTATGGATCTTGGAGACGCCATAAAGAAAAAAAACACAACATCTATTCAAAATCATGCCAAGGCTATGATTTTCTTGCATCATCATTTTGACAAAGTACTAAAAATTGAATACCTTACTACTAAGGATCCACTCGTATTGTGAAATAGCCTAAAATAAAGGTTTGGCCACTTAAAGATGTTCATCCTCCCAAAAGCACGATATGAGTGGATGCATCTGAGGTTTCAAGACTATAAGTCTGTTCATGAGTACAATTCAGCCATGTTCAAAATTTCTTCTCAATTGAAACTATGTGGAGAGACGGTCAATGATGACGATATGATGGAAAAGACGCTCTCCACTTTTCATGCCTTGAATGTGCTATTACAGCAGCAATATCGAGAAAAAGGTTTCAAGAAGTATACTGAACTGAGTTCTCATCTTCTCGTGGCTGAACAAAATAATGATTTGTTGATGAAAAATCACGAGAATCGACCTACTAGATCTGCACTATTCCCTGAGGTGAATGATGTGCATGCTTACCATGCTAGGCGTGGAAAAGGTCGCGGCCCTGGTCGTGGTCGTGGTCGTGGACGTGGATGTGGACGTGGTCGTGGTCGTGGACGTGGTCGTGATGACCAAGAAAAAAATCTTGTTCTGGGTGTTAAATCATTCATCGAACAAAAAGAGAAAAGATGAGAAACATGAAGCAATTACTTATTTTCGATGTGATGGAAAAGGACATTATTCATGTGAATGTCGTGCTCTCAAGCACTTGGTTGATCTTTATCAAGCATCACTAAAGAAGAAAGAGAGAAATCCCGAGGCTAACTTTCTCTCTGAAAATGTTGTTGACATCACAAGCTTGGATGTAGCATATTTTTTCGAGCACCCCGAAGGAAAGATTAATCACTTGATTGGTGATGGTTCCGTAAACATGGAAGAATGAATATTTTTTTAATTTTTTTTTATTATTGATAAGAGTTAGTGAATAAAGAATCATGTAAAAGTAGTTATTTGCATGAGTATTAGTTTTTGATTAGTATTAATTAATTTAATTATATTATTGTAGTTTATTAGTAAATTGAACCATTTACCTTTCGTGGGGAGACTAATCTTGTCATTTTTCTTCTCCCTAGTAGATTTGATAAGGTGGACATTTTGTGGTGGATTTTATTAATTTATTTTACCCTTGTTGCTGCACTTTGTGAACAACGCCTCAGTGATTTTTTTTCTTTATGTGATAAAGACGGACAACTTCAAAAACCTTATCAATTAAATTGCTTTCTCAACTAGATTACAGTATGTGCTACGAGAAAAATAATGATTATGTAGTCCAATTTTTCTTCTGCTTTTCCTTTACCACATGCGTCAAATTCCTATAATATAAAAAATAATATTATATTCTTTAAAAAAATATAGTATAATAATATTATATTGTTATCGCATGCTAATGTTCCATACCACTAATTATAATTATAAATATATTACGTGTTACATTATTTAATATAATAATATTCTCATATGATTACGTAATTTAATAATATTCTCATATTCTTATGATTACGATTGAATCACGTACTAATTGTATATATTTTTTTTATTTGCTTAGTAAAGTGTGATTAACAATTCCTTAGAGTATAAACTTTTACTTTGTACAAAGATTTAATATATATTTTATTTGGTGTATGTCATTTTATTTGAAGATATGGATAATTTTCAAAGTAAGCTGTCCAATTGTGAGGATATTTGTTTGATTGATTCTGGTACTACACATACGATATTCAAAGGCGAAAAATATTTCTCTCATCTAAACATGGACAAGATTAATGTTACTACAATTTCTGGTAGTGCTAATTTGATTGAAGGCTTCGGAAAAGCCATTATAATCTTACCTAAGAGAATTAAACTCATCATAAATAATGCTATGTTTTCTCCTAAGTCTAGGAGAAACTTGATGAGTTTTAAAGATATCCGTGAAAATGGTTATCATATCAAGACAATTGATAAGATGAATCTTGAATATCTTGGTATCACCAAGAATGTCTCTGGGCAGACATGTGTTATTGAAAAGTTTCCTGTTTTATCTTTTGCCATGTATTGGACAAAGATTTGTGCAATTGGGGCACATTCTATAGTAAATCCAAAGTTTACTAATTCCAATACTTTTGTACTTTTGCGTGATTATCTGGAACATCCTCGATCTATAATACTGAGACGAATCATAGAAAATTCAAATGGGCATCCATTAAAGAACTTGAAGGTTCTTTCGAATGGTGAATTTTTATGCAATACTTGTTATCAAGGCAAGCTGATTGTGAGGCCATCGCCAATAAAAGTTGGGATTGAGTGTCCCGCATTCTTGAAACACATACATGGGGATATTTGTGGAGCCATCCACCCACCTAGTGGGTCGTTTAGATACTTTATGGTCCTAATAGATGCTTCTTCTAGATGGTCTCATGTATGCCTTTTGCCATCTCACAACTTGACATTTGCAAAATTATTGGTACCAATAATACGATTACGGGCACAGTTTCCTGATAATCAAATTAAGTCTATTCGTCTTGATAATGCTGCAGAATTTTCATCCCAAGTATTTAATGATTATTGCTTATCGATTGGGATAAGAGTGGAACATCCTATACCCTATGTTCTCACTTAAAATAGCCTTTCCGAGTCATTAATTAAACGTCTGCAGTTGATAAAAAGACCATTTCTTAGGAAAACTAAGTTGCCCACTTATGTTTGGGGTCATGCAATTTTGCATGCTGCAATATTTGTTCGTCTTAGACCGATAAATTATCATAAATTTTCTCCGTTGCAATTGGTTTTGGGTCAAGAGCCTAATATATTTTATTTGAGAATTTTTTGGTACGGTGTATATGTGCCTATACCACCACCAAACCTCACCAAGATGGGCCCTCAAAGAATGTTAAGAATTTATGTTGGGTTTGAATCACCCTCCATTATTCTCTATCTTGAACCATTAACGAGAGATATGTTCACTGCTCAATTTGCAGATTGTCGGTTTGATGAGATAGTTTTCTCAAAATTAGGGGGAGAAGATAGTGACATAAAAAGAGAAATTTTGTGAAAAATCCATCGCTATCTCATCTTGATCCACGTGTTTCTATTTGTGAGAAAGAAGTACAAAAGATTATTTATCTACAGAAAATTGCAAATAAAATGCTAGACGCATTTACAGATTTGAAAAGGATGACTAAATCACATATTTCTGCAGATAATGTCCCAATTCGAATTGATGTCCCTAAAGGACCATCCACTAGTGTCATAGCTAATGAATCTAAAGCACACTTGAATCGTAGTAGACCATTAGGTTCTAAGGATCGAAATCCTAGAAAAATAATAAATGGTCAAGATGACACTACGAAAGATCCTCATATGGAAGTTCAAGATTTGAGCAATGTTGATGTTTCTGAAGGAATTAATGAGCTTAAGACTCAAGAAAATGAGGAACTATCCATAAATTTAAGTGATGTTGAAACTAATTTGAATCGATCTGAAACAGTAGTAGATTATGTTTTTGCATATAATGTTGCAACAAAAATCATGCAAGATAGTGAGGATCTTGAACCTTGATCTTTCACAGAATGTCATCAAAGAAATGGCTGGCCAAAATGGCAAAAAACAATTCAATCTGAATTGAATTCACTTGCCAAACGTGAAGTTTTTGGACCTGTAGCTCAAACACCTAATGGTGTTAATCTTGTTGGCTATAAATGGATCTTTGTGGAAAAAAGAAATGAGAAAAATGAAATACAAAGGTATAAGGCACGCCTTGTTGCACAAGGTTTTTCAAAATGGCCTGGTGTCGATTATGACGAGACATATTCACCAGTTATGGACCTAATAACATTGCGTTATCTTATTAGTTTCACTGTCCATGAGAGACTTGAAATGCATTTGATGGATGTGGTAACGACCTATCTATATGGATCACTTGATAATAAGATATACATGAAAATTTCTGAAGGATTTAAAATGTCGAAAACATATAGTTCTAAGCCTCGGGACATGTATTCCATTAGATTGCAAAGATCATTGTATGGTTTGAAGCAAATTGGACGCATATGGTATAACCGTCTTAGTGAATATTTATCTAAGAAAGGTTATACGAATGATGAAATTTGCCCATGTGTTTTCATAAAGAAAATAATATCGGAGTTTGTTATATTTGATGTATATATCGATGACATAAACCTTATTGGAACGCCAATAGAGCTTCAAAAGGTAATTGATTACCTAAAGAAAGAATTTGAGACGAAAGATCTCAAAAAGACAAAGTTATGCCTTAGATTGCAAATTGAGCATTTGACAAACGGTATCTTTGTTCATCAATCTGGCTATACAGAAAAGTTGTTAAAATAATTCTTTATGGATGGAGCACATCCATTATGTACTCCGATGGTTGTTCGATCACTTGATGTGAATAAGGAGCCATTCCGACCTCAAGAAAAGAATGAGAAACTTCTTGGTCCTGAAATATCATATCTTAGTGCAATTGGTGCACTAATGTATCTTGCAAATACTACAAGGCATGATATAGCCTTTTTAGTTAATTTGTTAGTAAGGTATAGTTCTGCTCCTACTAGGAGACATTGGAATGGGATCAAACACATATTATGGTATCTAAAAGGGACTATCAATATGGACTTATTTTATTCTAAAGATTGCTGTTCCGATCTTGTTGGTTATGCTGATGCTGGGTACTTATCTGACTCGTATAAAGCTCGGTCTCAAACAGGCTATGTGTTCATATGTGGGGGTACTTCCATGGCCTGGATATCTACAAAGCAATTTATCGTAGCCACTTCATCGAACCATGCTGAGATTATAGCTATTCATGATACAAGCCGAGAGTGTGTGTGGTTGAGGTCCATGATACGCCCAAATTACAACTCTCGTTAGAAAGTGTAAGCGGTCGCTGTCAAATATAGAACCCAACTGGGTTGGGTGTCGAATCCCACAGGGAATACTATGATCACTAAGTATTGCGATTATTATTAGACTGTTGGTCGAAGATTTCAAGATAAGGGGGGTTTTGGTTTAAGTGCACAATAGTACTATTAATGTAACAAATGAGATGATATATGTAAAAGTAATTGATCACAGAGAATGAAAAGTTAGGGTTATGTCCACCTTGTAGCTTCTACTTCTATATTAACTATGGGTAATACGAATTTTATACATGCATGCACTTATAGAGAGACGTATTCTAATTCTAAATCCAAGTGTTTTTCAACCATCAAGGATTTATTCACCTTAGTTCTCTCGAACCTAAAGTGTACAACAACTTATACAAACTCTCCAAGTAGTTAATCCTGCTAGGGCATTAACGTGTAAACTAGAGGTTGGAAACCCTAATTTCTTGTCACACTCTCTTTTCCAAACAACAACTTTTCTATCGAACAAGTTATTGCTATAATGGCGTATTCCCTATGTTTGCAACCACGAGAATTCAATTATAATGAAGAGAGTAATGATATAAGTGCATTACACATCATAAATTCACAAACCCATAGCAATAGAGAGTATACTATAAGGTTTCCATAACCCTAACAGATAAGTTTAGCTACTCATGAATACAACGGAAATCAAAATAGACATAATCATCATACCAAAACTTAGAACAATCTCGACGATGGAGATGACTAGCGACAATAAGAGAGGAACGTGTTTCTCTCTCTCCGTTGCTCAAGCTAAGCCGTTTTCTGCTCTCCAAAAATATTACAGAATCTCAATTATGTGAATAATGGCTGAAAATTCAGCAATAAGGTTTTTAATAACAACCTTCTCTACTAAGTTGCTACTGCATCCTTAACTATTTAAAAATGTTGAGTTTGCCCGGGAAAAAGTTCCCATGCATCACATTTAGTCCAAAAGCTGCCTTCCCTTTTATGTGAAGTTTTCCTTTGTTGTCCACAGGTCCCCAAAGTGCTGAAATCTTCCGCATTAGTACCTGAAAAGCATGCTAATCACATAGGTCAGCTCACTTAATTGAAAGTAGACTAAAAGTGCAGGAATTATGTATTTTATCCTCAAAACTTAGCTAAAACATGGGTAAGTTATGGTGCTTAGACGTATAAATACGCCCAACATCACCACCCCACACTTAAAGCTTTGTTTGTCCTCGAACAAAATATTACGTCCATGCAAACACCTAACTAGAATTTACAAGAGCAACACAAAATTTCCAACAAGACATACACTGCAATTATTAACAAAGAGTAGATTTCTTGATCATTACTAGAAACAACTCACCCTCCAACATAGACTCATTAGGATGGTTGATTCGTATACACAAGTTAAGCCAAAAAAAATCATACAAAACTACCCAACAATCATCAACCATGTGCGCTCACACAAAATGTTACCCATAATCACTCATAGTTTTGCATTTTTCAGAAACATGGGTATAAGACTTTGCTTGCTCTCACTCTCACAAAGAATTCTTAGATTACAACTGATGACCATATGCTTTCCCTTAGTGTAATGCTCCACTAATATCAGAATGCTAAGGTTAGGATCAAATAGGTCTTTACGGGTTGTAATGTAGGCTAAGGGACAGGTAGGACTATTTTGGCCAGAAATGGTGACTACGTTCCCTAAGCGCTTTAATAGACTACATTATGCCATTTACACTAACTTTTAACAACCACTCTATCTTCCTTTCATCCACCAACCCCCTTTCCCCATTGAACACAATGATGGGAATATACAACTCTCTTTTTATTATTATTATTTTTTTTCTTTTTCTCTTTTTTTTTAATTTTATTTTTTTATTTAGCATCCCTATGATAGCCACCCTCGATCACATATTTTCATGTATCAATAACTAAAATTTGGGGCATCACTTTCACCATTTTCATTTTATTTTGCCACACTCTTTACTCAACTTGATTTTACAATTTAAAGCGCTTAGGAGCTTTTGGATCAAATTATGGTCTTAAAAAAAATGGATTAAACTACATATGAGGCTGCCAAAGAAAATAGCTAAAGGCTCAAAGGGTGTTCACTTGGACAATGTACAAAGGTAGGTAAAAAGAAGATAAACAAAATCAGGGCTGCCAAGGAAATGCCTAAATCATCTCCTAAACTCACAATCTTTATTTCGCTTCACACACACACTAGGCAAGTTCTAGCATCAGTCGCAACAAAGAATATACAATAACCTTACACACACATGGCACATGGTCAACTTAATTGAGAGCATTATAGATTCTTGACCCAACAGATGAATGAATTAAACCACAAACAATTATCACACAGTGAGTCACAACTTAGAGCCTAAATGTTTCAATAGTAGTGATTCAGCACAAACTCTTGTTATAATGCCATGCCGTCTATTAGAACAATTTCATGCACTTTCTGACTAATTACAACTAACTAACTACGAATAAATCAAACAACTAAAAATAGATGTAGGCAAGCAGTACACAATACAACAGACATATACCCGCACCCCACACTTAGACGGAACACACTGTCCTCAGTGTAAATAAATAAGCAAAACCTGATTAGTCAGACCTCTCCTCTATATCCGGGGTCATACCCCCTGCGTCAGAATCATCATCAGAGTTGTCATCATCAGAGTTGTCCTCCATATCAGAGTCTAGCAGTCGGTGATCATCGTCTGTCGGCACATCATCATCTAGAGGTTCCTCAAAATTTACCCCCACTCCACACATGGCCCGAGCATGCTCATTAAGCGGGTAGTTATAGTCCAACTGCTGAAGCTCTGCATTAGTCGACACACGACCCCCATTCATCATGGTAAACCTAGTCATGCCATACAGATGGTGAAAAAAACTTTCATCTCGAGCATGTCTCTCAGCAGTGGTAAGGGTGATGCCTTGACCAGTTTCTGACTCTTTGATTTTCGTGAGGTCTACCTTCTTTGGGTTATGTGGCAACTTATGGTCTTCTGGCTCCTCCTCAATATGCTCTTTCCTTAATATTACAGTCAAAAAATTATCGAAACTGAAATGGGACCTTTTGTGCAGCCTTGCTTTTCGCATTGACGATCGTATAACCGCACCAATGTTGATGGGAACATTCGTCATTAGAGCATATACCAAGCAGACTCGATCACGCGTAATCTTAGTGTATTGTGTCCCAGGAATCAAGCAAGAATTGACTATTCTTAACCATATGCGAGCTTCTCTGTTCAAAGAAGCATATGGGTAAGTATTGTGACGCCCATTATCTTTGTGACAAGTCCACCGGGTCATGGACCTTGATCCACACAACGTATGTCTGATGGCTCTGTAAGGAGGTCTGTGGTAAAGCTCCTTGAGTGGTGATTGATCCACACTTGGAGTACCCAGGAAAGAGTTAAAGAAATCAGCGTTCAATTGCAAGACTTGGCCCCGAATCTTTACTTCACTTCCGGTAGTCCTTGGGGACCAGCTGACATAAAATTCTCGAGTCAAATCAAGATTTCATTCCCCCATATCTCGAAAGATAAAGTCAAGATTTAGTTCCATGATTTTAGCCAAAATGCGAGGGTCTCTCTTTGCTAAACTTTCCTTCTGCATCAAATCCACATGAACATATTTCTTCACTTTATTGTTCCTATACCATTCCTTCCCTTCCTCCTCCAGAACCCACTTGATCCCAAAAGTGCGTCGAGGCACTTGAAGAGAGGAGGAATCAGCCTGGTCTTTTCTTGACTTTTTCTGACCTTTTTGTGAGGTGGATGCTTTCTCCTTTCCCTGTCGTCCTGTCGGAGCCATGTTACCTGAGATCACAATAGAGTCATGTTAGTTTCATTTTGGAAGATTTACTATAATCGAAAAAGAAAATAGTGATGGCACCACCCCACACTTAATTTGTTTGCACAAACTAATTGAGTGAGTGATGTCGATTACTCAGACTTCATCGACATACATTTAGGTGGTATGTTCCAACAACATTAATAGCGCAGTCACACTTTCAACCCTTCACTTTACATAACAATTTCTCAGTTTGATATAGAGAAGCAACACACAATGGTCATGTAATCTTGACTATCATTTTCAACTTTATTTCATTGGAGCAATGCAATCTTTGAACAAGACTACCACATAGAAATCTTATCATGCTATAGCATAGAAACAATCACACCATCTTATGCTTGTGGTCAATCATGATCATTACATCGATGAACGAGTCATTCAAACATTCAAGCTTACAACTCTCAAAATTATGCATTAACTTCAAAATTTCAACTCCATAAAAAAAATTATGACAGTGAATACCAAACAATACATGCTGGAGTAAAGTCAAGAATACCCACAAGAATTCTTTCACTCAATGAGATGCATCATAACAAACCAACCATATTCTCATCACCAAGCACTACTTTAAAATCTAATTAACCATTATAAGCCTAGCACTGCAACAACTACGGAATATAAAAGAACAACTTACTTGGCGATGGATCGGAAAGGTGAGTTCGCAAGATTAGATGAGAAAAGAGGAAAACTTGGAGAGGATAAGGGAGATTGGGCGGCTCCTAGGTTCAACAAACAATTGAGTGGTGTTCAAAGGTAGAGGGTCTATTTAAAGGATGAGCCATGGGTCGGTTTGATCCGTTTACAAACGGGTTAGTAGGCAAAAAGCATAAGTAGGCGGCGCCTATAGCATTGACTAAGCATAAGTAGGCGGCGCCTATAGCATTGCCTATGTTGGCATAGGCGGCGCCTTGCCCATCACCTATGTGAGGCAGTGAGCATAGGCAATAGCATAGGCAATAGCATAGGCGGCGCTTTGCTCATTGCCTTTGTTGGCATAGGCGGCGCCTATCTTATTGCCTATGTTGGCATAGGCGGTGCCTTGCCCATCGCCTATGTGAGGCAGTGAGCATAGGCAATGGAGTAGGCGGCGCCTTGCTCATTGCCTATGTTGGCATAGGCGGCGCCTATCCTATTGCCTATGTTGGCATAGGCGACGCCTAGCCTATGGCCTTTGCTCCATCATTCCTAGACTTACTACCATTGGCATGGCTCACTTTCAAATCAAAATTTTGGACTAATCTCCTCCTTTGTACGTCTTGCACCTACACTTAATCAAAAATAACAAAAATGATTAGAAGGATGGGTTGCCTCCCACCAAGCGCCTTAGTTTTGGTCGTGGCTCGACTCTTCTTTTTGAACTTTTATTTATCAAAAACAAACTCCTAGTGAAACAAAAATGATTAAAATGATGGGTTGCCTCCCATGTAGCGCTTGATTTATTGTCGCGGCACGACATAGTTATCTCGAGTACTCAGACTTCATCGAGATATATGGTGGCTATACATTTTATCGAATTGGTTGGACCGATATATAGATTCACTCTTTGGCCATTCACCTTAAAGACACCACCATCATTGTTTTCTAACTCCACTACTCCAGATGATTAAACTTGGCTGATTCTGAATGGACCAGACCATTTAGATTTCAACTTACCTGGAAACAGCTTCAGTCTGGAGTTGAAAAGAAGTACTAAATCGCCCTTCTGAAAGTTTCATTGGATAATCCTCCGATCATGGTACTTTTTTATCCTTTCCTTGTAGAGATCTGCTCTTTCGTATGCATGTAGACGGAATTCATCCATCTCATTCAGCTGTCCCAATCTCATATTAATCGCATCATCCCAATTCAGGTTAAGCTGCTTCAGTGCCCACATTGCTTTATGTTCTAGCTCAATTGGCAAGTGACAAGCCTTTCCATAAACTAGTTGGTATGGTGACATGCCAATTGGTGTTTTAAACGCGGTCCTATATGCCCATAAGGCATCATCCAACTTTCTGGACCAATCTTTCTTGCTGGCATTCACAGTCTTAGCAAGGATCAGCTTGATCTCCCAATTTGAAACCTCTACCTGCCCACTAGTTTGTGGGTGGTACGGTGTAGCTACCTTATGTTGCTTAACCCTATACTTTACCAATACGGCTCTGAACAGCTTGTTGCAAAAATGTGATCCTCCATCGCTTATGATGGTACGAGGTACCCCAAAATGAGAGAACATATTTCTCTTTAAGAACGCTACGACACTCTTACCTTCATTATCAGCTAGCGCGACTGCTTCGACCCATTTGGATACATAGTCCACAACAACTAGGATATATTTCATCCCAAATGAACTCACAAATGGGCCCATGAAATCAATAACCCAGACATTGAATAACTCTACTTCAAGCATTTTAGATATGGGCATCTCATAGTGCTTTGAGATAGAGCCTTGCCTCTGACACTGATCACATCTTCTTACGAAATCGCAGACATCCTTGAATAATGAAGGCAAATAGTAGCCACTTTGCAGTACTTTCCTAGCCGTCCGATCACCTGCATGGTGACCCTCAACTTGGGAAGCATGGCTTGCTTCCAGTATGCTAGGCACCTCCTCATCTGGGATGCATCGCCTAATAATACCATCAGCACATCATCAAAAAATATAAGGCTCATCCCAGAAGTAATGTTTCACATCATGCATGAATTTTTTCTTTTGACGAAAGGAGAGATGCTCAAGGTTGGTTTGCACTATGTGCTCACTCTCAAGTCTAGATAGATGATCAGCTACTTGGTTTTCGCAACCTTTTCTATCCTTTACCTCAAAATCGAATTCTTGAAGCAGTAACACCCACCTAATTAGCCTTGCCTTAGCATCCTTCTTTGCCATTAGATATCTTAGAGCCACATGATCTGTATGAACCACTACTTTGGTTCCCAACAAGTAAGCACGAAACTTTTTGAAAGCATAAACAACTGCTAGAAGCTCTTGTTCAGTGACGGTATAGTTCTTATGTGCTCCATTTAAGGCCTTGCTCGCATAGTAGATTGGATGAAATAACCTTTCTCTTTTCTGACCAAGTACAACACCCAAGGCTACCCCGCTTGCATCACACATAACTTCAAAAGGTAGTGACCAATCGGGTGCTACAATAATAGGAGCTTCAACTAGCTTTCCTTTGAGGCATTCAAATGCCTTCAAACAATCTTCACCTAAGTAAAACTTTGCCTCCTTCTCCAAAAGTTTGCATAATGGGATAGAAATCTTGGAGAAGTCTTTAATAAACCTCCGATAAAAACCTGCATGACCGAGAAAACTACGAACCCTCTTTACAGAAATTGGAGGTGGTAGTCTCTCGATAACTTCAATCTTAGCTCGATCAACCTCAATTCCCTTTTCAGAGACTTTATTCCCAAGAACGATGCCTTCCTTAACCATAAAATAACACTTCTCCCAATTTAACACCAGATTGAATTCAACACATCTCTGCAAAGCCATACTCAGATTTTCCAAGCATGATTCAAATGACTCACCTACAACCGAAAATTCATCCATAAAAACCTCCAAGGTGTCTTCAACCATATCAGAGAAAATGGATATCATACACCGCTGAAAAGTGGCAGGTGCATTACATAGACCAAATGGCATTCGTTTGAATGCAAAAGTACCATATGGGCATGTAAAAGTGGTCTTCTCCTGATCTTCAGGAGCAATGCAAATCTGATTATATCCGGAATAACCATCTAAGAAATAGAACCATCCCTTCCCTGCCAATCGATCAAGCATTTGATCCATGAATGGCATTGGGAAGTGATCCTTTAACGTCCATGAATTCAGCTTCCGGTAATCCATGCACACTCTCCACCCTGTGACAGGTCTGAGTGGAATTAGCTCATTCTTTTCGTTTGCGATTACTGTCATGCCCCCTTTCTTGGGCACACTTTGTACCGGACTCACCCATTTACTGTCTGAGATTGGATACACCACCCCTGCATCTAACTACTTTATGATTTCTTTCTTCACCACCTCTTGCATAGGTGGATTCAGACGACATTGATGCTCAATAGTGGGCATGCAATCTTCCTCGAGCTGAATCTTGTGCATACATATCCCAGGAGAGATACCAATTATATCATCAATAGTCCAACCAATGGCTCTCTTGTACCTCTTCAGAACAGAGATAAGAGTTGCTACTTGTTGTTCACCTAAATCAGCAACAACTATAACCGGCAGTGTATTTTCACTTCCCAAGAACGCATACTTTAGATGACTGGGTAGCTCTTTCAACCCTAGCACTGGTGGCTCTTCAATGGATGGCTTCGCTGGTGGTGAAGGTCGATTCTTAAGGTCAAGGTCCAGCTTCTTAGGGGCATATGAATATGACCCCATTCCTGTCAGAGAACAGATAGTTTCTTCGTACTCTTCAACATCCTCACGCTCAAAGTTCAAAAGCACAGCAGCCAATGGCTCAACAGTAAGCTGCTTCTCTGAAGATAATTCCTTCTCATCCTCATAATAAACATCAGCAACAGAGAACAAAATTATATCTTTGGGCTGCTTCATTGATTTGCATACATCAAAACGTACCACTTCGTCATTCATCCGAAATAAAAGCTCATTTGCTCGTAAATCAATAAGCACACTTCCTGTTGCGAGGAAAGGACGACCCAAGATTATGGGAACTTCATAATCCACCTCGCAATCCAAAATAACAAAGTCTGCAGGAAGAATAAAGGTAGAAACCTTCACTAGTACATCATATAAGATACCAACAGGTCGTTTTACCGACCTATCTGCCATTACGAGCCGCATGTTGGTTGGTGTAGGATCGCCCAACCCCAACTATTTATAAATGGCTACTGGCATCAAGTTAATGCTAGCCCCCAAATCGCACAATGACTTAGCAAAATCCAAAGATCCAGCCGTGCAAGGAATAGTGAAAGCACCCGGATCTGCCTTCTTCTGTACTAAAGACCTCATGGCAATTGCACTGCAATGATGAAAATTATCTGCTAGTTCATAGCTTGATGCCCTTTTCTTTGTCAAAAGGTCCTTCATGAATTTGGCGTACCCTGGCATCTGCTCCAGTGCCTCCACCAAAGGCACATTAATAGTCAGCTGCTTCAACATGGTCATGAATTTACTGAACCTGGTGTCATCAGCCTTCTTCTTAAGTCTCTGAGAAAAAGGTGGTGGTGGATTTGGAAGAGTTTTCTCCACCACTTCCTTTTTATTTTGCTTCTCATTATCAATCTTTTCAGACTGCTGACATCTAGGTGTAGTATCATGAACGTTCTCATTCTGATTTTCAGCTTCTACAGAATCATCACAATCTGCTTTAATAACATTCTCTTCTATATTATCAACCACCGGCTTGCCTTTGGATGGATTTTCCAACACCTTACCATTCCTGGTAGTAATAGCCAAACATGATCCATCATTCCTTGGATTTTGCACAGTGTCACTAGGTAAAGTGCCAGCTTTTCTTTGATTGAATGCCGCTGATAGTTGACTCATTTGTTATTCCAGCTGTTTTATTGCAGTGGAATGTGAGTCAACCAGTTGATTTATTGAGGACAAATCATTTTTTACCTCAATTACTCCCATGTTGGTTGCCTCCACTCCTTTCAACAGCTTAGCCATCATGTCCCCCATAGACATCTTCCCAGAGCCAGATGCAGCAGCTTCACGATTTCCAGGAGGAACATACAAACCACTCCTGTCAATCTTATTCTTCCAACTCCCTTGGTCTCGGTCCTTGTATCCGGATTTTTCATAATAGTTCCGACCTTGGTTTCCTTGGACATTGCATCGGAAACCCCCCTGATTATTCAAGTAATTAGCTTCTTCCTCAGGATCAAAGTCATCTCTTCCCTGTGATACAATAGCTTTGACCTTTTCTGTCTTTCCTGATAATAAATACTTGGTAAGAAGGTCCATCTGCATTTTCATGTGAGCCATATCATGGTCACGTTCCTCTTCTCTTCGCCTCTGTTCTGCCATCATGCCAATAGATACAGTAGAGCTTGCTACCTCAGAATCCCTAGTATGCCAAGCTCTACTCTGCTTTGTCATACGATCAAGCATATCACATGCCTCAATAAAAGTAAGGTCCATGAATGACCCACCCGCAGCATTATCAACCACTGGCTTAGTCACTGAGTTCAAAGCCTTATATAATATTCCCATCAAGTGGATATTTATCATCTGATGATTTGGGCACCGCATAAGCTTCTTCTTGAACCTCTCCCATGTTTCGTGGAGAGATTTAGTTAGAAGCTGTCGAAAATTGCTTATCTCATCTCTTAATTGTGCTCTCTTGGATGTCGGAAAGAATCTTTCTAGGAAAACGTCTTTCAGTTGCCTCCAATTGGTAATAGAGTCAGGAGTTAGCCCGTTTAACCATAGAGTTGCCTCTCCAGATAGAAACAATGGAACTAAGCGCAGCCAGATCATATTCTGTCCAACTCCTGGATTGTCAAACGACTTGCATGTTGAGATAAAATTAATCAGATGCATATTCGGATCGTCGCCTGCAAGTCCACCAAATAACCCCTTGAGTTGCAATAGCTGGATCATGGTGCTAGTAATATTGAACTTGGATCCGGGTGCCAAGGGCGGAGGAATAATAGCCCCTGTGGCACCAACCCCATCCAAATCATCATCATCATCATCAAAAGGAACCTGCATAGCTCGGCGTTCAGGTCTCATTCTAGCTTGACGATCTCTATTGACATTTCTGTTCACAGGTGCAACCACATCATCTGCACGCCTTGGATTTAATAACTCATCATCACCCAGGTCCTCATCATCAAGATTTGTTGCCCAACCTGGGTTATCAGCATTCTATTGATGTACTTGCGCAGCTGCCAATGCAGATAATCTAGCCTGCTCCTGTTGAGTAGCCATCCTTTCAAGGTTTCGTTGTGCATCCATTCTGCCAATAAGATGTGGTTCAGGATTTATAGGTAATAAGGGCTGACCAGAACTTCGTGTATTTGGGATGCACTCCACTAAACTTGAACAAAACAAAAACAACAAACAAAAAGTAAAATTTGAGAATCTTTGACCAAAGGGTCTATTAACTATCACAAACTTAGTTGACAACCATATTCCCCGGCAGCGGCGCCAAACTTTGATACGCCCAAATTACAACTCTCGTTAGAAAGTGTAAGTGGTCGCTGTCAAATATAGAATCCAACTGGGTTGGGTGTCGAATCTCACAGGGAATACTATGATCACTAAGTATTGCGATTATTATTAGACTGTTGGTCGAAGATTCCAAGATAAGGGGGGTTTTGGTTTAAGTGCACAATAGTACTATTAGTGTAACGAATGAGACGATATATGTAAAAGTAATTGATCACAGAGAATGACAAATTAGGGTTATGTCCACCTTGTAGCTTCTACTTCTATATTAACTATGGGTAATACGAATTTTATACATGCATGCACTTATAGAGAGACGTATTCTAATTCTAAATCCAAGTGTTTTTCAACCATCAAGGATTTATTCACCTTAGTTCTCTCGAACCTAAAGTGTACAACAACTTATACGAACTCTCCAAGTAGTTAATCCTGCTAGGGCATTAACGTGTAAACTAGAGGTTGGAAACCCTAATTTCTTGTCACACTCTCTTTTCCAAACAACAACTTTTCTATCGAACAAGTTATTGCTATAGTGGTGTATTCCCTATGTTTGCAACCACGAGAATTCAATTATAATGAAGAGAGTAATGATATAAGTGCATTACACATCATAAATTCACAAACCCATAGAAATAGAGAGTATACTACAAGGTTTCCATAACCCTAACAGATAAGTTTAGCTACTCATGAATACAACGGAAATCCAAATAGACATAATCATCATACCAAAACTTAGAACAATCTCGGCGATGGAGATGACTAGCGACAATAAGAGAGGAACGTGTTTGTCTCTCTCCGTTGCTCAAGCTAAGCCATTTTTTGCTCTCCAAAAATATTACAGAATCTCAATTATGTGAATAATGGCTGAAAATTCAGCAATAAGGTTTTTAATAACAACCTTCTCTACTAAGTTGCTACTGCATCCTTAACTATTTAAAAATGTTGAGTTTGCCCGGGAAAAAGTTCCCATGCATCACATTTAGTCCAAAAGCTGCCTTCCCTTTTATGTGAAGTTTTACTTTGCTGTCCACAGGTCCGCAAAGTGCTGAAATCTTCCGCATTAGTACCTGAAAAGCATGCTAATCACATAGGTCAGCTCACTTAATTGAAAGTAGACTAAAAGTGCAGGAATTATGTATTTTATCCTCAAAACTTAGCTAAAACATGGGTAAGTTATGGTGCTTAGACGTATAAATACGCCCAACATCAGTCCACAATACATCTCATTCGAGAAAAATGTGGCTTGAAATATGATGAAGTACCCACAATTTTATATGAAGATAATGCAACATGCATAGTACAACTTAAAGGAGGATTCATAAAAGGAGATAGAACGAAGCACGTTTTGCCAAAGCTCTTCTATACACATGAGCTCCAAAAGAATGATGATATTAATGTACAACAGATTTGTTCAAGTGACAATGTGGCTGATTTATTCACCAAGTCTCTTCCAACTGCAACTTTTAAGAAGATGGTGTACAAGATCGGAATGCAACGATTCAAGGATGTTCTTATTAGGGGAGTTAATACGTGCAGTACTCTTTTTCCCTTACAAGGTTTTGTCCCACTGGGTTTTTCTTATAAGGTTTTTACTAAGGCAACCTATATGCGTATTTCTAGACATTCAAGGGGGAGTGTTATGATATTGTGTATATCAATTATAGTAAATGTCTATCAAGATCTATCAAGATCTACTTGATTTCTATTAGGATTTGAAGTATCTGTTTTTTACTCAAAAACTAGGAGTAAATTTCCCCTATAAATAGAAGGGCTTCCTTCATTGTAAATCATCCCTCAAGAGAAATAAGATTTACTCTCTATTCTCTCTCTACTCTTCTTCTTTATTCTTTAATATTTTATAACAAGAATGATGTAATACCTTTTTTGGCTAAGAAACATAGTTATTTTTTCTCTCTCATTTATGTAACACATTTAAAGAAAAGTTAAAATGAAATACTTCTTTAACACTCTAAATTATCTATTGATTATGTTTGATGCTATATTTAATTCTTTCTACAACACATATAAGAGAAAAAACACTTGAACTATGCATGCTAAATAACTTAAGTATTATATTTTTTATTCTTTGTTACTTTTAATGCATCTTTAGCGACGCAACTCCAATCAATAAGAAAAATCAAACACACAGTGTTATTTCTAAGAAGCAATACATGCTTAAATGCAAAGTTTAAATGAAGATTTTTTAAAAGTGATGTTAATTAAATAATTTTTAATGTTATCATCAAGCGTAAAATAAAAAGCTGATAAAAATTATTAATATTGATTAAAATTACATATTATAAAGTTAGATAGAGAAGTAATGTGACATTATTAGATATTAGAGAAGTGATGTGACACCACTTTTTGACCAAGAATTGTATAATATTTTTTCTTTTTCTTTTTGAAATATTTTTTCCCTTCATTTCTCTACATAATCTACTACTTAGATTAACAAGCGTCACATAAATTAAAAGATCTCATTATAACAGCCAGTTCATGTTTTAACAATATTAACTGATATTCCCTCCATTTCGTTTTAATTGAGCTTTATTGATTTGACGATCTCTTTAAGAAAATATTTAATAGAGACTTATTTTTACTAAATTAACTCTATTAATTATACGTTGAAAATATAAATTTGAATATATATACTTTACACAATCATTTAATGACAAGAGTAGTATTAAAAAAATACAATAAACTTCTCTTGATTTTAGAATTTGAACAACTAAAATAAAATAAATATTTTTAATAAGAGGGCCAATTATTATGAAACGGTTGAAGTATCCATTAAATTTGTTTCCTAAAATAGTTTTCCCCATTTATTTGCTACGGAATTCAAGGGACCCCGAAAATCACTTAACCTTTCCTCTGCTTTATAATTATTTATCTATTTATGTGAAATTTTTGATGGGATAAGCTTGAAACACTAAAATGTGAACATGTACACATTTACGGTACCTTTTAAATTCTCATTAAAAGTTTTAGTCCACCTCTTTAAATTTATTGACATACCAAATTTTTTAGACTATATTTAGTGGCGAATCCAAAATTTTGTCCAAGTGAATTTAAGTTATAATGGATCTATTTAAGTTATTTGCACCCCCCAACAATTGGTATCAGAGCCTATGATGTTTAAAGTTACGGAAGTAGCATATATTTGGATTTAATAGCAAACATTGTTTACATGAATAACGAACAAAAATTACAAAAATATAAAGAATTAAAACAAATAATATCTGAAAAACGTAAAGAATTAAAAATAAGGATAGAAAGACTACAGTATAACATAGTTGTCAGAGTTAGTGAAAACTCAATAAATGCACAAAAGGAAGAAATATCAAATTTAGAATCAACAATAGATAGTCTAGAATATATATATCAACATAACCTATATACATTTAAATAAAATGAACAAAGAAGAATTTATAATAGATGAAAAAACATATGAAGATCACGAAGGATTAAAAATAAAAATAGTATTCTATAATTTAGGAAGAAGATATAAGAAAATAGGTGAACATTTATATTTAATGTTAGAAAAAGAAGAATTAAAATTAGAAGATAAGTTGGCAGTCATGGTAAGAATAGAAAGAGAAAACGAAGAAATAGATAGGAACAAAGAAATAGATAAAATAAATACAATAAATGTTGAAGAAACAAATAATTATGATTCGGAAGGTAGTGAAACATATACAGAAATTCTAGAAAACATAGGAAAACTAAAAATTAATGAAAAACAAGAAGTAATTAATAAAGAAAACTTAGAAAATACAAACACAGAAATAAATACTCTTAACAAAGAAGACGATGAAAACATAACACCTAGTACATCAGAAATAAGAAAACCTACATATTATTATAAAGATAAGTTTAAAAAATATAACCTAAAAAATGAATATAACAAATGGACACCAAAATAAATAATTAATAAAAATTATAACTTTTTAGATTTAGACTGTGTAATAGCCACAAATAAAACAATACAATTATGGGCAGGATATATGTCAAAACAATTATTAGATAATAATATAGATACAACAAATACACCAGAATATATAGAAAAGACATTAATAGGTACAGTAAAATTATGGTTTTTAAACCTAGCCGAAGCAAGTAAAAAAGTATTAAGATCTGATAATAAAACAGAAAGAACATCAACAACTACTAAAATATCTCCAACAAAAATATTGAAAAAATATGAAGTAGCTATAAAATATGAATTTAGCAGTATAACAACAGAAGAAGAAGAACAAAATAAAGAAAAAGATACGAATAAGAATTTGATGTTAAAATTAGAAATATGTAATATGTGCTATATAGATGAATATACGTGCGCATTTAAAGAATACTACTATAAGAGAACATATAATATAGAGGAAGTAAAGAAATAAGAATATTATATTTTAGCAAATTACCTGAACCATTTAGTTCAAAAATAATAAAGAGTTGGAATGAAGCAAAAATAGTAGATACCCTAGGAGCAAGAGTAAAATTTTTACAACAATGGTATAGAAATCTATGTGAAAAATATAAAAAAAAAATAAAAATGGAAAAAACATTAATAAGAAATTTAGCATGTTGCAAAGATAAAATAACACCTCAATTTGGTTGTGAAGAAAGATATTATAAGAAAAGAAAAAGACATAAGAAATATAAGAAATACAAAAAATCAAAATATAAATATGAGAAACCAAGAAAAAGATATTATATAAAAAATTATAAACATAAAAGACCATATAGGAAAAAGAAATCTATAAAAGAATGTACTTGTTATAATTGTGAAAAACTAGGACATTTAGCTAGAGATTGTAAAATGCCTAAAAATCCAAAAAAGAAACAAATATCAGAAATAAAAATAGAAAATACAGAATATATGCAGATAGATTATATAGATTATGAATTAGAAAGTAAAGATAGTATATATGAAATTTCGGAGAACGAAACATATAATGAAATAGATAGTGATGTAGATGAATCAAATGACTGAAGAAGATATAAAATGAACCAAATAACTGAAGAAGATATAAAAATAATAACAAAGGAAGAATATTTAAATGAAGAAGGAACAGATCAAAAAATAATATTTGCTAATAATATATTTGACGAAATAAAAGGAAAAGAGTTAGACTTAAGTGTAGAAAAAATATTTAAAATACAAACAATAAAAAATATATTTAGTAGAAAAAGGAAGAATACTACGTAGTAAGCCAAAAGGAACATGTAATAGACTATAGATATTCAAAAGGTAGAGCTAGTATACCACAAGTAACAAAAAGAATAATTAATAAAGAAATAAACGATATAAAAAGTAAAGACCCAATAAAATATTTACACCTTGGAAGAACAGAGATATTGATAAAAACATGTTTTAAAGAAGGAATAGATACACCAATAGAATTATATTTAGCAGATGATAGAATTATAAAACATATAGAAAAAAGTATAATAACTTCCATAAAAGGAAATTTAATATACCAAATATTTAAATTTATAATAAGTACAAATTATTTAGTAGCAATAACAGATAAAAATATAGATAAATCATTAGTATTATATTGAAAAATAACAGGAATAAAACTAACCCCAGGAAGTAAAATATTTACAGCAAGATGTAAAAATCTATATGTATTAACAACAAAACATAAAATAACGAAAAAAAATAAAATTAATAAAATACAAATAGAAAATCCTTTCGAACAATTTGTAAAAATAATTGATAATAATGATTATAGTTACAAAGACATAGATATAGAAGAAAATTTAGAAATAATAAATGATAGAATAAGTACAACAAAAAGAATAGCTCATGAAAAGCCAGAATCATCAAGCTCATAAAAAAGAACAAGTTATGAAACAACTTCAACAGTTAATTTAAATCAATATTATATAGCAGGAATAATAAATGAAAAAGAATATTTAATACTCTTAAACACAGGACAAGAAGAAAATTATATAGCAAAATATCTAGTAAAAAGTGAAGAAATAAAATCTAATAGTAATATATGCCCAGATCTGCCAAGGAGTCTAATAAACATTAAGGATACAGCTGAAAAGGAAATAATAATAGGAGTTAGAAAAATAAAAATAGAATTTGAAATAAAGGAAGATATGCAAAAAACAGACATAATATTAGGAATAAAATTATTAGAACAAGTAAAACCATACAATATAGAATATACACAACTATCTATAACATATAATAAAGAAAGATTATTCATAAAAAGAGCTTTAACATGATATGAAAATATATGTACTTGTAAAAATAATAGTAGAATGATATTATAATAGGTATTATACACCTATGATAGATACAGGGGCAGAAGCAAACTTATGTAGATACAACTGTTTACCAGAAAGTAAATGGGATAAATTAAAAACACCAATAGTAGTCAAAGGATTTAATAATGAAAGAAGTTTAATTACATATAAAGCTAAAAATGTAAAAGTACAGATATGGGATAAAATAATAACAATAGAAGAAATCTATAATTATGAACTAACATCAAAAGCTATGCTTTTAGGAATGCCATTTTTAGATAAATTATACCCACATATAATAACTAAAACAGATTGGTGGTTTACAACACCATGTAAAAAAAAAGTAAGAGCAAAAAGAGTTATTAATAAAATAAGAAAGAAAACTGATTGGATAAAAGGAAGTGAAAAAATTACACAAAAGTTAGAAAATATAAAAAATACAGAAGATAAGGTAGAAATAATAAAGAAAAAATTTAGACAATTATATAGTGAAGATCCATTAAAAGGATGGAAAAAACATAAAACTACTGTAAAAATTGAATTAATAGATAAAAATAGCATAATAACTCAAAAACCATTAACATATAATTTTGACGATTTAAAAGAATTTAAAATGCATATAGATGAATTATTAGAAAAACAGTATATAAAAGAAGCAATAGTAAACATAATAGCCCAGCGTTTATAGTAAATAAACATAGTGAACAAAAAAGAGGAAAAAGTAGAATGGTGATTGACTATAGAAATTTAAATGCAAAAACTATGACATACAATTATCCAATACCAAATAAGATATTAAAAATAAGCCAAATACAAGGATATAACTACTTTAGTAAATTTGATTATAAATCAGGATTTTACCACTTAAAGTTAGATGAAAATTCTAAGGAATTAACCGCATTTATGGTACCACAAGGATTTTATAAATGGAACGTATTACCATTTAGATATAAAAATGCACCAGGTAGATACCAACACTTTATGGATAGTTATTTTAAACAATTATCTAATTGCATAGTATACATAGATGATATACTACTATATACAAAAACTAAAGAGAAACATTTAAAATTATAAGAACAATTTACAGATATAATAAAAAAATAGGGAATAAGTTTGAGTGAAAAGAAAGTCGAAATTATGAAAAACCAGATAGAGTTTTTAGGAATACAAATAGATAAAAGTGGAGTAAAAATGCAACAACATATAGTACAAAAAATAATAAATTCAAAAGAAGAATTAGATACAAAAAAGAAATTACAATCATTTTTAGGATTAGTAAATAAAGTAAGAGAATATATACCAAAATTAGCAGAAAACCTAAAGCCATTACAGAAAAAATTAAAAAAGGATATAGAATATAATTACAACGAAGAAGATAAAAAACAAGTTCAGAAAATAAAAATACTTTGTAAAGAGTTACCAAAATTACAATTCCCAGACGAAAATAAAAAAATTATATATATAGTAGAAGCAGATGCTCGTGAATGTAGTTATGGAGGAGTACTTAAATATAGATATGAAGAAGAAAAATTAGAATATCATTGTAGATATTACTCAGGTACGTTTAATGAAACAGAAATAAAATGGGAAATAAATAGAAAAGAATTATGTTAATTATATAAATATTTATTAGCATTTGAGCCATATCTTGTATATAACAAGTTTATTGTACGAACAGATAATACACAGGTACGTTGGTGGTTAACAAAGAAAATACAAAATTCAGTTACAACGAAAGAGATTCGGAGACTAGTATTGAATATATTAAATTTCACATTTACAATTGAAGTAATTAGTACTAACAAAAATGTTATTGCGGATTACATATCAAGACAAAGCTACACAGACTGATATAATAGAAGATGATGCTTTAGAAAAAAAATACTCAAAACCCTAACTACGCTTTCAATGAAAGTGGACAGTATGGGTAATGAAATAGAAAAGCTAAAGACTAATGAAGTTAAACTGAAGTCTAAAGCTATGAATCAGCTAACTCAGCACTGTGCAGAGCTATGTCGATCGGAAGACATCAAAATTCCAGAGCTAAAAGGAGACGTTGGGACACTCCATAAAATCCATAACGTTTATCAATCTACAATTGCAGGTACAAACAAAGGAGTTAGTGGACAAGGATATCAGAACATGAAAATGAATAAGATATTTGAAAAACCATTTATACCAAAAACACAAAAAGACCCCTTGTACATACCCCCACAAATTACCACATATCGAGAAAGTTTGAACCAAGATAAAAAAGCCTATAACCACATAACCCGAGCATACATAGAAAATATCCACAAAATACAGACTTATCTAAACCTTAAACCCAGATCCACAGATATCCAAGAACCAAACACAAACTATATAACCCAAAAATTACAAGGTTATAACAAGTTAATCGCACTACCGAAAACCAACCTAAGCTTGGTTAAAACTTGTTTCAGTTATGGATTATTAAATACCGTATATACCCACGAAGGAAATGAACTAATAGATATACCAGAATTATATAGAGCATTCACCACTTATAAAAGAATAACCAAAAGGGATTTATTTTTTATAAAGTTTTATACTGCACCAGCAGAGATATTATATGATGAGGTCAAATCAGTCATACAAATTGTAAAAATAGTATTAACCAGAGATATGATTATACCGGAAGATATTGTTCAGCAGCCAGAGATACCTAAAATCGAGATACCTAATTTTTATGCAAATAAACGACTTATTGAAATATCTACAATTATTCAAGGATTAACAAATAATTATATCAATGGAAACCCTATATGGAGCTATTATTCAAGAGATCATCAAATAATTTATTCAAATTCAAGAGAACTACGACAAACAGATATGGAAGATGCTAGACAATGGATTCTGACATTACTCAACCCAGAGAAACAACCAACTGCAAGAGCAATTAAGAAGGGATTTATTTAAGAAGAATTATTAACAGATATTGCAAAATGATAAGACACAAATATCTAGACCATCTATGTTCAAGATGTAATGGAGAAGATAATATTATCCCAGAAGTTCAACTGGAATAGAAGAAGATAAGGACGACAGCTGAAAGATACACGACAAAAGATAGAAAGACACGGAGCAATAATAGAAAGATAAGAAGACAAAGCATTGAAATATGAAAATGACATATGACTTTGAGAAATGTGAAATACGTAAATTATGTAAACATTTACTATTTTTATTATGTAGGCTAGACTAGCTTATAGCCTTTTTGACTTTTCTTGTTTTTTTTTGGCACTTGCCATTTTACCTTTTAAGACCATTATTAATCTTTTATTTTCTTGACAGATGTAAAGTAGGAATAGTATAAAGTATTTTACACGTTTTCTTTTTAGTCTATAAATATGTAAGCCTTCGGCAAAGTTAAGGGCAAGACTTTCATGTGCTGAAAGCAAGCCTTCCCTTATGTACACAAAAAACTTTTTGAATATTTAATAAAAACAGATATATTTCTAAGAAAAGCTATGGATAAACAAAGCCCAGAATTATCAAACCTACCAGAACAGGTATATTTATTTACGATTATGAATAGCTAAATTCATAAATTCCTGACAATCATGATATGATAAAATAAGTTCATGTTAGTTACTTTATAGTAGAATTATTCGAAGAATAGCATGTTAAGAAGTTTATTAGCAAAGTGGAAAAGGAGAAAAATCCCTAAGAACTATGCCATCCTCTTATCACGGCTTTCTTGCCTCACCGGTTTCACCTTTAGGATGGCATAGTAATTTATGGTTTATAAGGGAAAAATATCCAGATTACCATGCTAATAGTGATCGAAGAACATGTTATTTAAGAGTAATCTAGTATATAGTAATCTAAAATGATCATATTTTGTTATGTGTATGATTGAAGGGAATATTTTGAAATAGCATCATATGAAAAATGAATCCTTATTTATATGATGAAATGGTAGATAAATTTAAAATACTTGTTTTGTATGTATTTAGGGATATAGAAATTGTAGATATAAGAAAAATCATATTGAAAAAAATATTTGATAAATATTTTATGACTAGAATAAATTATATACCACACCTACCTACCTACCTACTCTTACAAATATCTACATGCCAAACCTACACATCAACCATAATAAATTACGTATATTTAGAATGTTGGAAAATGGATATGAAAAATATACAATTAATAGAAATATTAATGAAAACAAATCTAGAAAAATATATGAGAACTAAAGATACAAAATATGTGGAATTCCTTAATGAAAATATACAAGAATTATTAAGATTAAAACAAACAACCAGTAAATATTATGATAAAGCATTTAATAAACCATAAATTACTAAAATCCAATTCCAAGTTATCCAAGTTATTCGTAGAAACCTAAGCATCATATGGACAATATGACAAGCTATATATCTGATGAAATTAAGATACTTGTTTTATATATCATAAAAGACTTAGAAATAGAAGACATAAAGAAAATAATATGGGAAAAAAATATTTTATGAAGAATCGTTAAGTCTAGAATGGTTAGAAGAAATGCATGGTCTTAGCTTATATTATTCAGATAGTTATTACTCAGATAATAATAGTTATTATTCAGATGAATATTATACAGATTAAAAATGTTAGAATATATAAAAAGAGTTAGAGAAAAAAAAAGTTGGCTATACGAAGAAAAGAATTAAAAGAACGATTAATTTGGATAGATAAAACCATGAAACAACTAGAATTAAAAGACAGTTTAGAATATGATTTAGACATAGAATTATTCGTAGAAGAAAAAGACAGGATAATTAACGAAATAGATAACCTAGAATTTAATATCGGATAGAGTATAATTACAATAAATTATTACAAAGAAATTTGCAGTATTACAACTACTTTAGAATAAAATGATAAACTATGAATATTTAAAATATTGGAGACAATATATGGAAGAAATAAGATTAACAGAAATACTTATGAAAGAGAATTTAATTGAATATTTTAGAACAAAAGATATAGAATATCTTTTTGAACAAACTTTATTTGACGAAATCTGATCAATACTCCATTTATATGCATGTAGTAACAGTAACTGATGCACTGTTTCGACTGAACTGATGCGCTGTGTCTGAACTGATGCACTTTTTCTTTTCGACTGAACTGATGCATGCACTGAGCTGATATACTATTTTTGTTTCGACTAAACAGATGCAATTCTTCAATGAAGTGATGCATTATTTTGAACAGGTGCACTGTTTGGTGAAATGGTATACTTCTTCAGCAAAAATGCTGCAGACATGCATTTTTAAAAATATCACACCATTTAAGTAAACCAATGCCACCTTTTCGAAGAGGCATCTGCTAAGATATATAAACCTGCTTTCCTTCACAGGTTTTGATATGAAATTTTCAGAATAAAAATTCTCTTCTTTTCTTTACAAATATTCTGTGTGATCAATCAAAACATTCTGTACGTTCGAAGAATCCGCCTATTTGAGGTACCGATTGAAGGCCATTTTATCCTGGGAGAAAGATTCCATAACCTCGGGTACAGTGAGGAGAATTATTCCTTAAGAAAAGTCCGTGAATTCGGACGACTTGGCCTTATTCATTTCTGTTTCATCTACTTTTTGAAAGAATAAAATACACCTCTTGGAAAGGTCATTTTGATCTTGTGTTGAGGGTATTTGATATACTTCATTGTGTTCTTGTTTATACTTGAATTTTAGTTGAAGTTGTTGTTCTGCATCTACAGATTCTGCGTACCCGTAGAAGGAAATAACAATCTTAAGGAATAAATAATTTTACAGAATCTGTATAACTTATTTTTGGAGATTTAAGCTTTAAGCTTTCTACTCCGCTTGAATTTAACTAGTGATTAGAAGACATAAAATCTTCATCACAAGTTAAAGTTCACTCGGTTGACGATTTGAAGTTATAAAAACTTCATCGTTAATTAGAAACAAGAAGAAAAGTTGAAAAGTTATTTAACTTTATAAGTAGTTTTCTGAAAATACTTAACTTTTCCGTCTTGTGTTGACAGGAAAGATGACTAACAAAAGTCAAATGATGGATGTGACAATGTCTGTGGGGGCAAATAATATTGCCACATCAAGTCGCACAAATGCTCTGCCAACAATGGCACCGGCGGAGAAGCCCAAAATATTTTTGGGCATTGACTTCAAACGATGGAAGCAAAAAATGTTCTTTTACCTCACCACTTTATGTCTGCTTTGGTTCACTAGCGAAGACGCTCCTGAGGTGCCCGAGAAAACCTCTGACAAAGACCGCTTCGTTATTGTAGAAGCTTGGAAATATTCAGACTTCCTTTACAGGAATTATATTTTGAGTGGTATCCAAGATGACCTCTACAATATTTATAGTGGAACCAAGACATCAAAGGAACCGTGGGGGGAACTTGAATGAAAATATAGGACAGAGGATGCAGGAATTAAGAAATTCCTTATTGCACGGTTCCTGGACTTCAAAATGATAGATACCAAATCTGTTGCCTCTCAAGTACAAGAGTTACAAGTCATCATACATGATCTCCTAGAAGAAGGTTTAATTGTGAATGATGCTTTCCAAGTAGCAACGATAGTTGAGAAGCTACCACCTTTGTGGAAAGACTTCAAAAACTACTTAAAGCATAAACGCAAGGAGATGACCTTTGAAGATCTTATTGTACGACTTCGTATTGAAGTGGATAATAAAGCTGCCGAAAGAAGGTCAAAGGGGAATTCTACAATTAATAGAACACATATTGTAGAAGATGACCAAAACAATTCCAAGAAAAGGAAGAAAGCTAAACAAGGAAGCAATCAACCCAAGAAAAAGTTCAAGTGAAAATGCTTTAACTGTGGCGAGATTGGCCACAAGTCCACAGATTGTCGTGCCCCAAAGAAAGGCAACAAAAAGGACCAAGCGAATATGATTGAGTCCAATAAAGACTGTGATGATTTATGTGCTATGTTCTCAGAATGCAACTTGGTGGGCAATCCTCGCGAATGGTGGATGGATTCTGGTGCCACCCGTCATGTTTGTGCCAAAAGAGAGCTGTTTTCGTCATTCGCTCCGATTCAAGTAGAAGAAATGATCTATATGGCTAACTCCGCTATGGCTAAGGTAGAAAGAACAGGAAAAATTTGCTTAAAGATGATTTCCGGAAAGGTCTTGACACTTAACAATGTCTTGTATGTTCCGGAGTTACGTAGGAATTTAATTTCTATTTCACTTCTAAAGAACGGATTCAAATGTGTAACCATTTCTGGAACAATTGTAATTAGCAAAGGAGAAATGTATGTAGGAAAAGGCTATCTGACCAAAGGCCTATATAAGATGAATGTAATGACTGTTGAAATAAATAAAAGTTTGAATTCTTCTTATTTTCTTGAGTCTTATGATTTATGGCATGAACATTTAGGCCATGTTAATTACAAAATGTTACGAAAGCTGATTAACTTAGAAGTTTTGCCAAACTTTGAGTGCAATAAATCAAAGTGTCAAACGTGTATGGAATCAAAGTATGCAAAACATCCTTATAAGTCCGTTGAAAGGAATTCCAATCCCTTAGACTTAATACACACTGACATTTGTGATATGAAGTCAACACCATCATGTGGTGGGAAAAAGTATTTCATAACTTTTATTGACGATTGCACTAGATACTGTTATGTCTACTTGCTAAATAGTAAGGATGAAACAATAGATGCGTTTAGGCAATATAAAACTGAAGTTGAAAATCAGTTAGACAAAAAGATCAAAATGATAAGAAGTGACTGGGGCGGAGAATATGAATATCCCTTTACACAAATATGTGTAGAGAATGGAATAACCCATCAAAATGCGACCCCATATTCACCTCAATCTAATGGAATTGCGGAAAGGAAAAACCAAACTTTAAAGGAAATGATGAATGCCCTACTTATAAGTTCTGGTTTATCGTAAAACTTATGGGGGAAGGCTATCCTTACGGCCAATCGTATACTCAATAGAGTTCCCCATAGTAAGACACAATCAATTCCTTATGAAAAATGGAAAGGAAGGAAACCCAACTTAAAATATTTCAAAGTGTGGGGGTTTCTAGCGAAGGTTTAAGTTCCTATACCTAAAAGGGTTAAGATAGGACCTAAAATGGTAGACTATGTGTTTATAGGATATGCTAAAAGCAGTAAAGCATGTCAATTTTTGGTTCATAAATCCGAACATCCGGATATTAATAAAAATACGATAATTGAATCAGACAATGCTGAATTCTTTAAAAATATTTACCCGTATAAAATTAGACATGAACAGTCTAGTGGAGGATTTAAATAGCCTAGAGATGAACCAAGTGAGAATGTACATAATGAAGAAAATCCAAGAAGTAGTACACGTCAAAGAACGTCTACTTTATTTAGATCGGATTTTATAACATTTCTCTTAGAAAATGAGCCTCAAACATTTAGGGAAATGATGGCATCTTCGGACTCATCCTTTTGGAAAGAGGCAGTCAATAGTGACATTGATTCAATCTTAAGACACCATACATGGGAATTGGTTGATCTTCCTCCCGAAAATAAATCTTTAGGTTCTAAATAGATCTTCAAACGGAAGATGAAAGTGGATGGTACTATTGACAAATACAAGGAAAGACTTGTAGTAAAAGGCCTCAAACAAAAAGAAGGCCTTGATTACTTCGATACATACTCGCCAGTAACAAGGATAACATCGATTCAAATGTTAATTGCCTTGGCTGCGGTATATGGTCTTAAAATCCATCAAATGGATGTGAAAACCTCTTTCCTAAATGGAGAATTGGAGGAAGAAATTTACATGGTACAACCTGAGGGTTTTGTGGTTCCAGGGAAGGAAAACAAGGTGTGTAAACTTATCAAGTCATTATATGGACTAAAGCAAGCACCAAAACAATGGCATGCGAAGTTTGACCAAACCATGTTGGAAAACGGATTCAAAATAAATGAATGTGATAAATGTGTTTATATTAAAGACACTCCAAATCACCAAGTCATTGTATGTTTAGATGTGGATGATATGTTGATCATCAGTAGAGACATTTCTGACATAAATGCAACAAAATGAATGCTCGAGAGCAAGTTTGAAATGAAAGACCTTGGAGTTGCAGATGTAATCTTAGGTATAAGAATCCATCAAACTCCACAAGAGTTGGCATTGTCACAGTCTCATTATATCGAAAAGGTACTTGACAAGTTCAAGTATATGGAATTCGATATTGCCAAAACTCCATTGGATGCGAGTTTTGCACTTCGAAAGAATGAAGGTGAAAGTGACTCACAATTGGAGTACGCAAGAGTATTGGGATGTTTAATATATATAATGATCTGTACACGACTAGACATAGCATGTGCTATTAGTAAATTAAGTCGGTACACGAGTAATCCCACCAAAACTCATTGGATGGCAATGGAAAGAGTTTTGGGGTATCTTTAATACACTCAAAATTATGCTTTACATTATAATAAATATCCTGTGGTACTTGAAGGATATAGTGATACAAATTGGATCACCAGATCGAATGAAGTAAAATCCACAAGTGGATATGTATTTACTATCGGTGGAGGAGCAGTCTCTTGGAAATTATCCAAACAGACTTGTATCGCTCGCTCTAAAATAGAATCTGAATTTTTCACATTAGATAAAGCCGATGAAGTAGCAGAATGGCTTCAGAATTTCTTGAAAGATATTCCGTATTGGCCCAAGCCAGTAGCACCAGTATGTATACACTGTGATAGCCAAGCGACAATAGGTAAGGCAGGGAGCATGATGTATAACGATAAATCTCGTCATATAAGATGAAGACATAATACCGTTAGAGAACTCCTCTCTAGTGGAATTATCACTATAGACTATGTAAAGTCAAAGGATAATGTATCGGATCTACTTACAAAAAGCCTATCTAGAGAAAGAGTAGAAATAACATCTAAGGGAATGGGTTTAAGGCCTAGGACAAGTCAACATGACGGTAACTCTACCTAGCAGACTGGATATCCCAAGAGCTAGGTTCAAGGAGATCAAACAAAATTGTGTCTGACAGGTTCAACATTGTCAAATACCCAACCCATTCTCATAATATAGATAATGTTTAGTAAACAAGGATAAGACTTCAGGTGAAAAGTCTTTTAATGATTATCTAAATTTGACCAAATAGTTTAATCTACAGGATTGAACATTTAGAAATCACCTATGTGAGGGAGAAGTGGAAGCCGCTTTTAGGAGAATATTAGTAAAGGCCTATTCTCTAAACTCTCATGAAAACCGAGATGTGTTCATGGCTGAAAAGAATAAAACCGTAAGAACCATAAACGTTAAAAGGATGGTTGTGTGACATGTGTTGTCTAGGTGTACATTAAATCTTGATGGTTCAAAGATATCAAATCTTCCAATTGACCGAGTGCATCCGATGCATGTTCACTACGGAAAGTTCAAAGGGAAACCCACTTATCCAGATGCAATCAGTCTTTGCTTGATGATCACATAATTTTCTGTTAAAGTTTTATGAAAAATATCCATTCCCCATTCATGTGGGGGATTGTTGAGTTCATAGAAGTGTGAATGGAAAATGGAGAAAAATGGTGGAGAAGAGGAGACACCAATTTGGAAAGTGTACTCCCAAAATTGGAAAGTTTATTATTTCTCCCACATTGGTGGGAGAAGGGAACTTTGGAGTATTTATTATGATGAATACTTACTCCATATGATAAGTGAGGCAAGAAATAAGAGATGCCTTGCGCCGTCGTCGTCGTCGCTCGCTCGGCTTCGGCTTTGGATTTGGATTTGGATTTGGATTTGGCAAATGATCGATTGATGAGATCTATATTTTTGGACAAACTTTATTTGACAAAATCTGATCAATACTCCATTTATATGCATGCAGTAATAGTAACTGATGCACTGTTTTGACTGAATTGATGCGCTGTTTCTGAACTGATGCACTGTTTCTTTTTGACTGAACTGATACATGCACTGAACTGATATACTGTTTCTATTTCGACTGAACAGATGTAATTCTTCAATGAAGTGATGCACTATTTCGAACAGGTGCACTGTTTGGTGAAATGGTAAACTGCTTCAGCAAAAATGTTGCAGACATGCATTTTCAGAAACATCACACCATTTAAGTGAACCAATGCCACCTTTTCGAAGAGGCATCTTCTAGGCTATATAAACCTGTTTTCCTTCACAGGTTTTGATATGAAATTTTCAGAATAAAAACTCTCTTCTTTTCTTTATAAATATTCTGTGTGATCAATCAAAATGTTCTGTGCGTTCGAAGAATCCTCCTATTTGAGGTACCACTATAGTATGATTGAAGGACATTTTATCTTGGGAGGAAGATTCCATAACCTCGAGTACAGTGAGGGAAATTATTCCTTAAGAAAAGTCCGTGAATTCGGACGACTTGGCCTTAATCATTTCTGTTTCATCTACTTTCTGAAAGAATAAAATACACCTCTTGAAAAGGTCATTTTGATCTTGTGTTGAGGGCATTTGATATACTTCATTATGTTCTTATTTATACTTGAATTTTAGTTGAAGTTGTTGTTCTGCATATACAGATTCTGCGTACCCGTAGAAGGAAATAACAACTAAAACATATAATTTAAAATGAACGTAGTATTATTAGAATATAGATTAACTATCCTTGACTATCAATCGGATTCACTAAGTAACTTTTTATATAAAGATCTTGTACTTTTCTACCATGATTTATTTTTAATAAAAAGACGATACTTTTTAATCTTTTAAAAAATAATTTATCTTAAATCTCATTTATCTAGAGATGATTTATAACCATGCAAATACTTATGACTTAGTTTTGATATCTATTTTAAAAAAAATCTTTTATTTCTTAAATTCTGTAACAAATCAAACTGCATCACATACAATAATTAAAAAAACGAGGTCCTAAAATTTTTGGGACTTCAAGCCATTGCTTCACTTGCTTTGGCCTTGAGCCAGCTCTGAACGAAGTGTAAATGAGTTCATACTACAACAAATACAGAGGATGGTTAGAGACAGAATTTTACTTTTTAGAGATACCAAAAGAGCAAAACAATGTATAGGCTTGTTATATAAATTGTGTACTTAGTTTTACTGGAGGGATAGTCACTTTTTTGGAGGGGTAGGTACTTTTCATTTGGTTGTTTGTATTCTTTGCTTTCTTTGTACTAAAATTTATGAGTTGGTTGTAATAATATTTTACAATTTATTCTAAAAAAAAAGGTTGTGTTATATGCCATGTGACATATAAATGTGTGAATGTTATTAACAAGAGATAATAGTTAGTAGCAAAATTAAACTTGAACATTAAAAGCTACTTATTCAAATTGAATTTGAATATCAAAGTTACTTGTTCAAATTGAATATCAAAGTTAATTGGTCAAATCACCAACTTGATGTCAAGCCTAACAAGATTAGGGAACAAGTTTGGTGGTTTATAAATAGTCACGTTTTGTACATTTTTATATATAGATATTTTTTGTACATTTTTATATATAGATTCACGTAGTAAATAAAAAAAATACTAAAATTCTCTAAAGTTGTCTCATTTTTTTTTGTAGTTTAATATTGATATTTTGTCTTTATTTTATAACATGTTATCAGCACGAGACTTTACCATCTTAAAATTTGAAGGCTAACAAAAGAAAGATCAGAAGATGGAGAAGGCAAGACTACAAGAACTATGCGATCATCACGATTTGAATTTCACTTTTCTACTAGTTATGATAAGATAAGTATATTATTAACTCATGTTCATCAATTAAGTTTGAAAAGAATATTGATAATCACAAAGTGGTGTTATTGTTATAGGCTAAAATTTGAGTTTATTATACTTTGACCTAATAGTTATTAGTCGAGGGTGTGATGATGAATTTACGTCTCATGCCATTAAGAGGGTTAGACATTGGGTTAAAGTACTGATGCAACCCAATGATAAGATATTAGATTTAACTCCCATCGATTTTTGGCTTAAGACGCCTTTATATAGATAAGACGTTGAGTTTGAATCTCAATGCACCATATTGATGATGTAATACTGACTAAGGATTTTTTTTTTTGTGAAAAATCATGAAATATGTGCCATTGAATATGCTCCATTTTCTGAAGTGAGTGTGGTAGCAGTGCATAATATGTTTGAAAGAAGACATGTGGTTAAATTTATGAATATGAATATGGGCATGGAAAGGATAAAACCTTTTGTTAAATTTTATATACGTCTCGATTTGCTTATGAAGGAGCAATATCTTGAAAGAGATTCTAAGTTATCATAATTTGATAGGCTTAAAGCATGATTTTATTTCATTCCCAGGAAATGAGATTTTTAATTGTTAAAAACTACAGATCCATTTTCTGGGGTGAATGTGTAAGGAGTAACACCTCCATAAGAGGTAGAATAATTAAGAAGTAATATTATGAAATAAACTCCAAAATAGTAAACTTGAAAATTTATTCATGTTGCTAAGTAAAACTTATATGCCATGGTAAACTTGGAATTTACTAGTACAAATAAATTCATAAGTTTGCATAAACGACTTTGTCTTTCCGAAGATATGCAATTTGATTATTACACAACATATATATTAAAGAATTAGAAGATTCTTTGAAGAACATTATGAGTTCTCAAATGATCATTCAAAAAGTGATGATAATTTTTGTCACTAATGGGCATGGTATGTAAAGTCATTGGACACGTGGTTGTCATGTGACCTAATTTGGTGTATGTTTTATAAATCCCCCATCAAAATAAACAAATATAAAGTGATGATGCACTTGACCTTTAAAAGTCATGTTGAAGTTTGTCATTAAATATAATAAATTTTATGACTTGAGAATGAGCTTTTAGTGAAAATTTATGAGGCATGTACATATGATAGTTCATTCCTTAAAGAGAATGAGAATTTTGATAAGCCTCATTGATGGTCATCCTTTCTTGAAATGAATGTGTCAACATGTGATAAAAAAATATGAATAAGGGCATGCTCATGCATGTTTGGATAAATATCACATCTCACCTCCACGAGAGGTTTGAGAATAACAAAGGAGATGTTATTTTGACATAAACAGTCATTGATCGCGTACTTGTAGTATGCCATAAATATTTTGATATGTTTATCATGGATTATCGAAGGGTAAAAGTAAGAAACAAGTCTTGCCTATATAATGTTTTAAAATTATGATCGTACTTATATGATTTTCTCCTTGAAGGAGATGTTTACCATATACATGGTATGTGAAATATTTGATAGTACACAAAATTAATTGAGAGCTCCAATAGAGTTTAAGTGTTACTATCCAGAGGAATGAAATTGTTCATAATATTGGGATCGTAATAAGTCTCAAAAGAAACTTATTAAATTTCAAAGATATTGTCAAAAATTAATTATATTGAGACTATAAATAATGAAAAGATGTTATATCTTCATATTACTCGAATCGGCTCGGGTTATAAATATTTACATAAAATGTTATCCTTCATTTTTCTTCTATTTGTAATATAAAAATATGAGCATATTAGAATCACATGTAATAGTAAATTAAAAATTTACTGAAATAAATATTAGTTGGCATGACGGTTAATCATCCCGATTCAAATGTGATGCAAAAAAAATTGAGAATTCATGTAGTTATATATTAAAGAAATAAAAAGTTCTTCATGAATTCTCTTGTGCTACTTGTTCTCACAATGAATTGATCATTGTACCAGCTAGGTTTGGGATTGTATTTTCAAATTTTTTGAAACATATAAAAAGGTAAATATGGCCCGTTCGCCTTTCATGTGGATCGATTACTATTATATAGTTTAACAAATACATCTATGAAATGATCACGTGTGCTTTTCTATTAATTTATAATTTAATTTTTACAGAGTTATTTGCTCGAATTGTCAAATTAATAACATAATTTCAAACTATAAATTATGTTGACAATGCTAGTTGGTTTAGCAGAAATTGTATGCCTCCAATTATAGCTAAATCATTGATTGTGAGAACTAAATCTCCCAAAAGAAATTTGATATGAGATATGCTATTTAAAATATAGCAACATTAGTATGCATCAAGCCAACAAGGCTCCCTTTTCACTATTGGTTTAGGGTCAGAAATCAAATAATTTTCATTTAAAAATTTGAATGTGTGGTATATAATATAATTTCTCCACCACAACGCACGAAGATGGATGCCAAAATAAGATTGGGATAAATGTTAGATTTTCTAACATTGGAGGGAGACATGATTAACAAATGAAAATTATGTATGAAATAAATTATCTAGATCCTCATAATATATATATATATATTGAATTATAAATAGTAGAGAAAAGACATCTTTTCCCTCCTGAACTTGTCCTCCCAACTCACTTTAGCACTTAAAACTTAACTTCCGTTTATTTACCCCCTTAATAACTTTAAAGTGAATTAAATTCCACCCTAAAAAATTATACCACTCTCACTACGGAGAGTGAAGTACACACGCCCCATGTCATTGCCAAATCAGTGCCACACCAGTGCCATGTCATTTCCATGTAAGAAATTATAAATTTTTTTTAAAAAAGTAATCTCACACATATTATTTTTATATATTTATTACAAAAACAAAGAAAAAATATTTACTATATATATTTATATAAAGTATATATATATATTTTTAATATATATATTTAATATATATATATATATATAATAAAAAGAAAAAAGAAAATCCCTTTCATCTTCACACCCCCTACCCCACCCCACCCCTCCTTCTTCAGATCAGATTCCCCCCCGCTCTTCCAGCCTCTTCCCCCTTCCCCCCGCTCTTCCAAATGTTTCCCCCCTTCCTCTTCCTTATTCTTCTTCTTCACATAAAAGCACCCCTTTTTCTCTTTCTTTACCACTATTGCAAGCTTTTTAATGAATTTATTTTCTTCATCAAATGAAAAATAAACTTGAATTAACTTGAGCAAATTCAACAATGGACTAAATACAAGTACATGATCACAAAAACACATCAATACACAAAATCTCAAATCTAAATTCTTTCACATTAACCAAAATTCAAAATCCCAAAGCTCCCAAATTTTCAATCTTTTACTCAAAAATGTTTACAAAAATAGTATAAACAGTCCCAAATTCAGAAATGGCATAGATGGTATTCGCATGACATGGAATTCTTGGCCAAGAACCAAACTTGTTCATCAATCTTGAAGCCTTCTTGTTTGTCAAAAATTAAATTTTGGATCAATTAAGACTTGATAGGAAGGGGATTATGAAGAAACAGGATGAAGAAATAGAGTATTGTGGGGTGGGGGTGGGGGTGGGGGTTGGGAAGGGGAGTGAGAAGAAGATGAAAATGTCTTCTGATGAAGAAGACATACCCTTTCTTATTTTTTTCTTTAATTATATATATATATAAATATATATGTATATATATAAATATATATGTATATATATAAATATATATGTATATATAAATATATATGTATATATATAAATATATATGTATATATATAAATATATATCTATATATACACATATATATCTATATATACACATATATATATCTATATATACACATATATATCTATATATACACTTATATATCTATATATACACATATATATCTATATATACACATATATGTCTATATATACTAATATATATCTATATATACACATATATATATATCTATATATATACATATATATTTATATATATACATATATATTTATTTATATTGAGGTGGGGTCTTCATTATTTGAGCAAATTTAGGATTGTCAGTTTGAGAATAATAGAGTTTGCATCCTCCGTGATTAGGTGTTGACTGGTGAGTCCAAGAGGGCTACCATAGATTCTGAGGGTGTTTTTAGATTTTATTGCCATATTTGTGTTTTGAGGACCGATGGCTTGATTCAGTTGGTTTTTTACGTGGCTTACAACTCTAGATATTCTATTCACCTAGGTACAACCAAGCTGTATAGCGATTTGAGACAACATTATTGGTGGAGTGGATTTAAGTGAGATATAGTAGATTTTATGGATCGTTGCCTATATTGTCAGCAAGTAAAGGTCGACCATCAATGACCCCGTGGTTTGATTTGGAGGTTGCCCATTCCCAATTAGAAATTGGAGAGAATTACTATAGACTTTATTAGTGATTTGCCTTGCACTTCCCATGATTCTGATGGTTTTTGGGTTATCATAGATCGGTTGACCAAGTCTACACATTTTATTTCTATTTAGATGTCCTTTAGTGCCCAGAGGTTAGCCCATATCTACGTATGTGAGATAGTCCATTTTCTTGATGTGCCTATACCTATCATTTTAGAATGGAGTTCTATGTTTACTTCCAACTTTTGAAGAGATTTTCAGGAAGAGTTGGGTACTCAGGTGGATCTTAGTAGAAACTTTCATCCACAGATCTATGGTCAGTTAGAGAAGACTATTCGGGTCCTCATGGATATTCTCCAAACCTGTGCTAAGGATTTTGGAGGTCAGTGGGAGGAGTACTTATCCATGACAGAGTTTGCATATAATAACAATTATCATTTGAATATTGAGATGGCGCCTTTTGAGGCTTTGAATGGTAGGAAATGTCATTCTCGATTAGATGGTTTAAGACTTCAGAGGTTAGACCATGTGGTACTGACTTGCTTAAAAAATCATTGGATAGAGTCAGGGTGATTCAGGATATATTGAGAGCATCTTCGAGTAGGCAGAAGGCTTATATAGACTGTAGGATTCATGCCTTTTGGATTTAGTGATTGGGTATTCATCTGTGTGTAGCCTATAAAGGGTGTGATGAGGTTTGGGATAAAAGGTAAGCTTCACCCCAGATATATTAGACCTTTCGAGATTCTTCTCATAGTCAGTAAAATGACTTATGATTTTGGTTTACCTCCAGATTTTGATGTTGTTCTTTTGTTTTTCTATGTTTCTATGTTGCATTAATACATTTTTGATCTATCTTATGTGCTTAGATAGGATTCAGTCCAGCTAGATGAGCGGTTGACCTTTGTGGAGAAGCTTGTGCTTATTAGTGCTAGTGAGGTCAGGAGGTTGCACACTAGGGAGATTTCGATAATTAAGGTTTAGTGGAGGCACCGTCCAATATAGAAGGCTACATAGGAGATCAAAATCAAGATGTGGAACTAGTATCCTCACTTGTTTGAGCCTTCAGGTACATCCTAATCCTTGACTTTCATAGACAAAAGTCCTTTTTAGTAGTAGATATTGTAATGACCCTTCAGGTCATTTTTCATATTTTTACTTATTTTAATCGTTATAGCTTTCCTATAGCTACCCTAAGTCATTTATGACTTATTGGTATTGATAGTTTGGTTACCGAGCAGTCCGATTAGTTTTTAGAGTCAATTCCTTATTTTGAAGTCTTTGCTGGTTTGAATTGGATACCAGGTGAAAACTATAGTCAAACGACCTTGTATTCTAATTTTGACTATTCCAACAGCTCTGGAATGTCAATTTTAGTCTAGGAGGACTCTTGGTTTGGGTCTTGAGGTACTTGGACTCATTTCAACCTGCTAGTCGAAAAGTTAAGAAAATAAAACATGGGTATGGGACACACTTTTAGTCAAAACAACCTTGGATGGAAATTTCAATTGTGCCATTGAGTCCATAATATCAAATTTAATAGGGTAGCATAGTCCCATTTGTGTATACGAGATTATGGATGAATCCTGAGGGGTTGGCGGAGACTTGGAGATTTTCAAGTCTCCCAGTTGTTCTGGTGCGATCGCTAATAGTGAGCCAAAGGGGTGTGATAGTGACTACCTTGGTAGGACACCCAAATATTGTGATTGTGGTGCTTGTATCACAGTAGCAACTCGCATGGACAACCACTAGATGTGGCAATCGCGAGTCCCGAGTCACGATAGTGGCACTCGATACCTGGAAAGAGTATAAATACCCCATCCCAATCCTATTTTTCCTATTATTCATCCATTCTCTTCATACTTAAATCCTAAGGACTGAAAAATCTTTGAATTAGAGCTTGTGGGTGATTTGGGAGCTTGAGTAAAGATTATTACGCGATTTTCCTTTGGATTTGAGGTAAGATTCCTCCATTTTCATGATTGATTTCCCTTCTTCTCCCCTAAAATCCCTAATCTTTGTGGCTTGATTTTAGCACCAACATGGCTGGGATTTTACCCATTCTTGAGGGTAATTACTCCTTGAGCATGAGGAAATGTAGTGTTGGCTTCAAAAATACAATTTTCGTAAACGGAACCCACATGGGACTTTGAGTATTTTTAAACCCAAAGCATAATGGTGCAATATGGGTATCATTATTCTTGTGTTGATGAGTGTATTTTTATTTTAATATCTTCACATCTTGAGGAGGCTTCTCAGGAGGGAAAGTCGGTGATTTAGTGCATTCTCTGAGCTTTTTTTTACGTCCAGGTAGGATAGATTTTTCCTTACTTAGATTAAGCTACGTCAGAGTCTATTTATGATATTATGATAGATTTGGGATGGGTTTTTGGTGTTGGTGATCAAATTGGAAATACTCGGGTTAGTTGGACCTTCTAGGCTATTTGAAAATCGTAATTTAGGTGTTTCGGCTTAGGTACTTAGGTCATGAGTAGAATTTCCATCTTAGGGATAATTAAGTTTTGTTTGATGTCTAAAAGTGGATTTAGATACCTTAGCTTAGTTTGGGTTAGAATTTGCCTAGTAGTGGATTTGGGGGATTTAAAAGTGGGCTCTTTGACCTACCTTAGACCTAAATTTGTTATGGCTATTAAAAATTATTTTATATGCTTGTTGTATGTCTTGCGATTGCTTATTTATGTAATATTGAGAATCTTTGGCACTTGATGGTGATGATAGGTTGAATATTGAAAGTTGAGGCTTATTGATTATGCTTGTGTTTATGTTATCGATTATGCTAGTGATTATACTATTGATGGAGCTAGTAATTATGATATTAGTTATGATATTAAATATATGATATGGATAGGTTCTGGTTGTACCTTGAGAGTTGGTAAATAATAGTGGTTCGAGTTGTACTATCTTTATGTTTACCCTCTAGGCTTATGGGGGCTTGGGTTAGGTTATTTAATTTTTCGTACTTATTGACTTATGAGGGCTTATTTTGTAGTTATAATCGCATGTTTTTGATCCTTTATGTTATGTTCTTATCTGATTATTTACTTATTTATGTACAACGATGTTGGAGTTATCTCAGGTTCGCTTTCTTACCTTGACCTAGCTATGTATCTTGAATTTTATCATTGTTATATCATGATTTAGCCCAGTCGTCCGATGATGCCTACTGTGTACCCATGGTTTTGGTACTCATACTACACTTTTGTACCTTTTTGGTGCAAATCTGAGTACTAGTTGCCGCCGTTGATTCTTCGATCATGCTGTGTTTGATTTTGGAGATAGGGTAAGCTCTTGGAGTCGGAGTTACCTATTTCCTTCTATCTTATTTATATCTAGTCTTTTGCTTCGAGACAAATTGTATTGACTATTGTAGAACTTGAGTTGTACTATTAATAGCTCTTGTACTGACTCTACCAGGTTGTGGCATGGGTATTTGTATTATTGGCTACCTCTTGTCTATTTCTACTGCTTTGCTTATTTATAAATTAAAATTGTTGTTTTCACTTTTTTGGGCATTTTCCACCAAGTTAGCCTATTGTGAATCACTCTAGGCTATGGTTTGGCTTACCTATTAGTGGGGTTTGATAGGTTCCATCATGACTCATAAGTTGGTCCGTGATAGTGGATCACCTCCATTTGACACCCCTGAATGTAAAAGGGTGCTACTATGCCTTTTGTAATAATCAATAACAGGATAATAGGGTCTACTCCAAAATTGAATGGGCACTTGGGAACTTCCACTATCTATAGCCCTATGGGAATGTTCAAGATGATTTTATCACCCTAGGGGTATTTGATCATTACTCTATCCTCATCCATGACAATGCTTAGAAACTATATAGACCAAGGCCTTTCAAGCTCTACAAAACTGTCACAGGAAATTTCCTGAGATTGTAGCATCCACATGGAGGAAGCATTTCTCTAGAACACACATATACAAACTGAGTCAAAAACTTAAAGCTCTGAAAAATGATCTGCAGGAGATGAAATCCTACCTTGCATCTTATGCTAAAAAAATCCAACAAACTAGAGAAAGTTGGACATCATATAGAGTAGGTTTGTTACAGACACTATGAACCAGGAATTGATACAGGAAGAGAAACAACTTCTTCAGTATTTTCATCAATGGAGTCTAGTGGAGGAGAAAGTGCTAAGGCAGAAGTCAAGGGCAATATGGATTAAATCTGGTGATGCAAATACCAAGTACTTCTATGCTTAATAAAATTAGAGCCAATAGAAATAATATTTCTTCTATATATGACACTACAGGTAACAAGACTGATCCCACACTTATTGAAAATGAGTTCATTGGCTTCTTTTCTATCCTTATGGGTGCATCTGCAACTAAGAATTTATGTACAAACACTATGGTGATGAAACGTGGTCCATTCTTATCACACCTTTAAAATCTCCACCTCATTAAAGATTTTACTAATCAGGAAGTCTACATACTTTGAAGAGTATGCTGATAAGTTGTCAATTTGATGACTTGGTTGCACCTTTTAAGCTTAAATTATTATGATTTTCCATTGACTTGATATTAATCTTATACTTAATGCTCATTTGTGTGTGTAATGGTTGAAAAGGGAAGATGAGCAAGCCTTTCAAGTCAATGAGAGGACAAATATGGAACAAAAGAGCACTAAAGACTACATGGGTGTGACGGGAATTCACCCGCGCAAGTAAGTGGCCAAAATGATCAAAACAACCCTATCTTCTTATAATCTACTATGGATTTTCTTTGTATCTTCTCTTTATCTCCCCTCTATCTAATTTAGATCTACTTAAGCAGATCAATAGTAAGGTGGTATTTTTGTAATATTTGGAAAATGTGGAATTGAGGCTTAAATATGGGTTTTTAGATCATTTTCACTATCTTTGAACCTTGTTGTATTACTCTTGAGTGAAGAACATATTTAGAGTGATTCCCAAATTAAGTATTAATCTTTCCATTGAAGATTTATTGAAAAACAAAGCTTGGATTTGCATTCCCATTATTTTTCATGGATCAATTTAATGGAAACTTTGGTATATCTTTACTTTCTCTCTCTATGAGTAGTTGATTCTTCATCTTGCGATTATACTTGAATAGGTTGTGATTAGTGCATGGATGTTGTCTATTTATCTTTATAATTAGCTATTTATTATGGGTTTTATTTATTTCATATTTTAACTAAGAATTGGGGGTTGCAAACCCCAATTACTTTTGAACCCATATCATCCTTGAAAGAGGGGATATGGGTGAGGAATAAATGTAAACAATAGCTTGATTTATTCTATTTAATAACATCTCTTAGAAATAAGGATGTCAATTGAGGTAATAGATTGGTGAAATTGTTACACTTATGAGGTGTTCGAAAGAACCCATTTGTGAAATTTGGCGTTTTATTGAAAGATTGACACTATTACCTTTAAAATCTAGCCTACCCATAACTCTTAGCTAAATTTGTATAAATTCTCAATTACCCATACATGAGTTCATACCTATAATGGCATAACCCCAAGGTCTATTCCCAATTGATGACACTCTTAAGTATTTTCAATCTCAAGATTGTATTTTAAAAGAAAAGTAATTGTCACTTTACAAACATTCCAAGCAATCCCCCCATTTTACATTTATTTTTGTTTATACACACTATGGGTCAATTCCTAGTTGACTAAAAACACTCTCGAGCTTTGAATTTCATGTCTTCACTCCTTGTGGATTCGACCCCAACCTAAGTTGGGTTATTGTATTGACAAAGATCATTTACACCCATTCAAGAGTGTAATTTGAGCGTTGTAAAAAATGATGTCGTTGTCGTGGAGTGAAACATAGTTTTCATTCTTATAGTATTTTTAGTCACTTTGGGTTAGTTGTAGTGTTTTATTTAAATTATTTGTTATTTTTTCTCTTTCTCAGGTGCGCATAATAGTATACATGATACTATGAGCCAACATGGTAGTAATACCAGTACTTTTGATGAGTATTTCGAGGACGAGAATCACTTTGGAGATACAGGTCGAGCTAGTTCTATTCGTATTCCACCGGTGGAAGCAAATAAAGTGTTTCACTTTACTAGCATGATGCTTTATTTGCTTTAAATTAAAGGGTTGTTTGGAGGTCAAGCACATGAGGATGCCAATCTACACTAGAAGAATTTTATTGATGTGTGTTCTCCATTTGAACTAGCCCACATATTACAAGAATCAATCCATTTATGTCTTTTTCCATTCTCATTGATGGGAGAAGCAGTTTTATGGTTACAGTTTTTGCCCGCGGGATCTATCACTTCCTCGGTTAAACTCACGAAAGCATTCTTGGATATGTACTTTCCTTCTTCTCGGATGATGCAACTAAGGGATGAAATTATCAATTTTTCCAACTTAATGGAGAACCATTGTAATACCCCGATCATCCTTAGTTCAGTTCAACCTATAGTGCATGCATAAGAGGCTTAAAGCCTGAAAATTTAGCAAAGTGTTGGGGACTTAGCCTTATTTTGGCCCCTTAACTTTGATGATTTTTAAAGTAACCTCCCCGACCCTGAGATGTAAGTTTTTGAGTTCATTTATGTTTAGGGGTGTAAGGAGCATGTCTCGAGTAAGTTTTAAATTTTTTGGATGATGATTGTGGCACGTTTTAATTTTATTTCCAGCATTTCAATGCGATTGTACCGCGTCGCGGTGGGTATAGCGATGAATGATTCATCACATCGCGACAAGGCTTTAATCGGCGTTTCAGTTAAGAATTTAAATACCAGAGGGGCAGTCTTGTCTTTTTCCAACACTCCAATTCATAAAAACACGGGATTAAACTGCTGATAGGGCATTATTTGCCCACATTCCCCAATTTTACTCTCAAAGAAACCCTAAACTTTACCCTAGTTTATCTAATTAAATCCTCTCCCTTTCAAGAAAACTCAAGAATTCAAGCTTTATTATCCAAGAACTTTCAAAAAAGTTGTTCCCTTTCAAGATTTAAGTATTAAAGGTATGTGTGATGTTCATCCATTGGCCCTTTCCACCCATGGAGTTCAAGAATCTTTTTTTATATCAAATTGTGAGTTTTTATATGTTTTATGATAAATTATCCCTATGAATTGTTATGAATTTTGATTATACATTATGTTTACAATTGTTTTTGATGGGATTAAACCTTACATGTTGGAATGGTGATGTTTTCATGTTAAATCCCCAAATTATGTTTTTTGTATTGCAGCCAAGTGATTATTAGATGTTTTAAACTATTCCCATGCTTTAATTCATAACCCTCATGTGTTTGATGAAATGTCTACAAGTCAAATTTTGAACAATGATCCCTTGTATGGTATTTAACGCTTTATATGTCCTTATTGTTATTTCCATTCTATGTCAGGGGTTATGAATACTCAAAATTTAGCTGCTTACATAGTTTCCAGTAAATACAGAATAATTTCAGATAAACCACGAACATCGTCATTCAGTTAGTTGTTATATTTAGTCGTGGCTTAGTTAAACTTACGCCAGTTCAGTAATCAGTGTCTTTTAGTTGGGAGTAAAACTTAGTACCGAGTGAACATAGGGGTGACGTCTCCCCCGTCAGTAGGCATGAGGCACTTGTCTCTCCCGTCAATAGGCATGAGATGTTAGTAGTAGTCCCTAAGTTCCATACCTATGGCATCACTGTAGACTTTGAGGGGTCCCCCGTCAGTTTGGCATGCCACCCTCATCCTTCGAGATATCAAATTAGTGGACCCACACAACTAATATTAGTACCCGTGGAACAGTACTGACACCCTTCCAACTGGGGTTATAGGTTGGACCCTGCTAGTACATTAGGGCATGTAGGTTATAGCTAGCTCCCATAGTCTCAGTTCAGTATTCTGTACAGAGTTCAGTTTCAGGTTTGCTTGACCATAGCATACAATTATCAGTTACTCAGTTATCAGTGTTTCAGTACTTCAGTTTATAGACCATATAAAAATATGTTTTGTGCTCGGTCATGCATTCTTGGATTTTACAATTTTCATGCATTTATACTCAACTATCTCATATTATTCAGTCAGTCATTATCTCATGCATATAGCCTATGCATTTCAGCCTAACCTAATCTCGCATACCAGTACATTCAAAGTTCTGATCGCATACTCATTTTCTTATGCTATAATATTTAATATCATAGGTTCAGACTCTCAGTATCCTGATCATGCTTAGGTAGATTGGGTTATCAGCAGTAGCAGAAGTGGTGAGTCCTCATCCTTTGAGGATGGGTTTATCTTATATTCAATTATGTTAGCAGTTTAGTTTTTTATTCAGTCAAAGTTAGTTGGGGTTTTTGTCCCATCAACTCCACAGTCAGTCAGTTTTAGAGGCTTTCAGATATTCAGACAGATAGAAGTTTATCAGTATCTTTAGTATGTTTTCAGACGTTCAAAACTATGATTCAATATTGTTTTCAGTTTCTAAAATCTTATGGCATTATCAATTGATTTTCTATTTATGTTTTCATTATCAGTATATTATTCATTATTCACAGCAGGTATCAGTTCATGGTTTAGCTTGTGGTCTTTTGGGACTGTAAGCACCGTGTGGCGTCCAGGTTGTATTTATGGGGCGTTACAACCATTATATAAGGCTTGGAAATAATTGAACAATAAGTTAATGCAATACCCAAATCATGAGGTCCCGAACAAAATGCTTCTTCAAATATTCTATAAGGAATTGAATTAATTGAATAAGACGATAGCCGATAATGTGTCCGGATAATCTATTATCAAATAATCTTATGGTGTTGTAGCAACTTTATTGGATCAAGTCACTAAGCAAAGTAGAGGTTGACATACAAGAGATACCGAGGTGGCCGTGGGGCTCCCTCCATACCTTTTGTAAGCCATGAACAAAGAAAAAAGGATGACAAAAGCGATGAGAATATGGATAAAGTAATGACACAACTTGATCTTCTAACCAAACATGTAATGGGAGATCCTCTAAATGTGGTTAATTTCATTGATTATAAGAGTGTTAAAGCTTATTATAAAGAGGAGTCAAAGTCTCTTGATGAGGAAATTCAGTTCTTGCCAAACCAAATGGGGTTTTTTTACCTTACCTATCAAAGGTAAGGTGGGAATTAAGGTTTGAAGGAAAGGGATCATGATAGAGATTTGAGTTCTGGAGATCATGATAGAGACCAAATTGGAGAGATAAAGATAGGGGTTATGATCGGTATGCACCTCTACATGATAGGGCCAGGGGTAAAGAGTCTAGTTCCATTGGCCTGGAGAAGTTCCAAAGTAAAGATGTCCTTGCTCGTATCCTGACGAGTGTTAAGGGAACCGATAAGATGGTGAGAGAGATGAAAAGTAATTTTTCACAACTAAATCAAATGGTGACATCTAATTAAGACTCTACCAAGCAACTTGAAACTCAATTGGGCAAAATCTTGTCTCAACTTTATGCAAGGAAAAAGGGTGGATTACCTAGTGATATGGTTGTTAATCCTAAAAATAATGCTCACATCATGGCTATTATTACTAGGAATGGTCGAACTCTTGGTAAAGATGTTGTTGATCTTGCTGAAGACTCCAATGAAAGGACAAATGATAAACAAGTGAATAGAAAGAGAAAGCGACTAGAAAAGTCAAATGATGATGTTACAAAACCTAATAAGCCACTTTTCGTAATGCCAAAGGTAGTTGAACAAAAGGTTGAAAGTGAGGAAGCCCCTAAAGCAGTTAATGGTGATGCTCCAAAAATAGATGAAACTCTAGTTATTCCTTTGTCACAAATAAAAATCCTCCTCCATTTCCACAAAGTCTCAAAAAGAAAGAAGATGATACCAAGTTTAAGAAATTCTTTGCAAAATTTAGCAACCTATCAATAAATAGTCCTTTGTTAGAAGTTTTACAAGAGATGCCCGAGTATGATTAATTCATGAAGGACTTGGTCACAAATAAATGAGTCATGGATTTTGAAACTATCGAGTTAACCCACAATTATAGTGCCATAATGTCTAGAACAATGTTGGCAAAGAAAGAAGACTCGGGTGCGTTCACTATTGCTTGCATTATCGGGGTTTATAAATTCAGAAAAACACTGTATGAACTTGGGGAAAGTATTAATTTGATTCCATTTTCTGTGTTTTATAATTTAGTCTTAGGTTCTCCTAATCATACCACTATGAGGTTTTTAACGACTAATCATTCAATCAAAAATCTGGTCGGTGCGTTGCATGATGTTCTTGTGAATGTTGACCGATTCATTTTTCTGGCTGATTTTGTTGTTCTTGATTGAGAGATTGATCATGAGGTCTCAATAATTATTGGTAGGCCATTCTTGTCTGCCAAAGGGTCTTTAACTGATGCCGAATATGATGAAATAATATTTTGGGTGAACAATGAAGAGGTCTCCTTCAATGTGTGTAAGTGTATGAAACAACCTGTTGATTTGCAAGTTGTTTTAGTGATTGATGTGATAGATGATGAACTGACTTAAAGCATATATTATTAATGATCCCTTGGTGGGTGTATTATGGAACTTGGAGAGAGAAGCAAATGAATAATATAATAAAGTTGTTGCTTCATTGATGGGTCTCGGCTCTTACACCAAGAACCTGGTCAAATTGGATCTTGATTTGAAAAATCATAAACGTCCAGCAGCAGTGTAATGACCCCTTAGGTTATTTTTCATAATTTCACTTATTTTAGTCATTAGAGCTTTCTTATAGCATCATCAAGTCATTTAAGACTTTTTGGAACTAATAGTTCAGTTATCGAGCAGTTCGTTTGTTTTTTAGAGCCAATTTCCTATTTTGATGTCTTCACTATTTCAAATTGGCTACTGAGTGGAAATTCAGTCAAATGACCTCATATGCCAATTTCAACTATTCTAATAACCTCTGAATATTGATTTTAGTTTAGGAGGACACTTGGTTTGGGTCTCAAGGCACCCGAGCTAATCTCAACCTATTAGACAAAAAGTTAAGAAAATAAAATATGAGCGTGGGACCTAATTTTAGTCGAAATAACCTCAGATGGAAATTTTAACTGTGCCATTGAGTCTGGAACGACGAATTTGGTATGATAGATTGTTCTTTAAAAATAAGAAGTTTCCTTAAAAAACAAGAAGTTTTGGTCTGAAAGCGATAATATCAACCACTTGATGCCCATTCGAGGTATAATAGTCCGTTTGCGTATACGAGATTTTGGATGAATCTCGAGTGGTTGGCATAGACTTCCAAGTCTCAACTATATCTAATGCAATCTCCAATAGCGATGCAAGGGGTCGCAATCGCGATACCCTTGGCAGGCACTGACCGCCGCCATCGCGGCGCCATATCACGATAGCGACGTACCTAGGCATCCTTAAGTTGTGGTAATTTCAAGGTGCCAAGTCACGATAGAGCTTTCGAGCACCTTAAAGGGGTATAAATACCCTATTTCTAGCCTCTTTTTGCCCATTCTTCATCGATTCTCTTGAGGCTTAAACCCTAATGAGTGGAAAAACTTAGGATTAAAGCTTGTGGGTGATTTGGGATCTTGGGTAATGATTACTACGTAATTTTCCTTTGGATTTGACGTATGATTTTCCTAATTTCATAGTTGATTTACCCCTTTTTCTTTCCCAAAAATCCTAAAGCTTTGTGCATTTATTTTAACACTAATATAGCTCGAATTTCACCCATTCTTAAGGGTAATTACTCCTTGAGTATGTGGGAATATTTGTTTGACTCTAGAAATATGATTTGCAAGAAGGGGATCCACATGAGATTTTAGTATCATTTTCGGACCCGAAGCACAATGGTGCAATATGGGTATCATCATTCTCATGTTGATGAGTAAATTTTGATTTTTTATATTGGCATCTTGCAAAAGATTTTCGAAAGGGAAAGTCCATATTTTAGTAGATTCTTCGAGCTTTCTTTGGCGTCACGGTAGGCTAGGTTTTCCCCCTTCTTAGATTGAGCCATGTCATAGTATGTTTATAATATTATGTTAGATTAGGGATGGATTTTTGGTGTTGGTGATCAAATTAGCAATACTTGGGTTAGTTGGACCTTCTAGGCCATTTGGAAACCGTAATTTAGGTGTTTTATCTTAGTTGCTTAGATCATTAGTAGAATTTCTTAGGGCTAATTAAGGCTTGTTTGACATGTAAAAGTAGAATTAGATACCTTAGCCTAGTCCAGGGTAGAGTTTGATTGATAATGGATGTTGGGTTTTAGAAGTGGGCTTCGACTCTCCTTAGGCCAAGACTTGAACTAGTATTAGTAGACTTTTATTCACTTGTTGTACATCTTGAAATTACTTATTGAGAAGAATTAGTACTCATTGATCATGATGGTTTGGTATGGGGATTTGATGCTAAATACGGAAGGACTCGGTGGTTTTGATGTTGATTATTAACGTAATATTAATTATGACATGATATATATATGTATTTATATATATATATACACACATATATATATTTATATATATATATAGATTCGAGTCTGGCTAGTGATGATGATATATGATTACCCAGTTCAAGTCGGAAGATTATTATGTTATTCATTATATGATTACTGGTTTGAGTTCAAATATTGGTTATAATATTGATGATATAATTACCAGTTCAAATCCAGGTATTTATTATGATATGATGATATATGATTACCGGTTTGAGTTCGAATATTGATGATGACATTGATGATACTATTACTAGTTTGAGTTTTGATATGGAGTATGATATTGGTGAGATATATTTTGGTTTAAGTTCTAAAGTGAAAATTATTGTAAATTTGGAATAATATGGATAAATTCTGGTTGTACCTTGAGAGTTGGTAAGGGATGGTGGTTCGGGTCATACTATCTTTGTGTGTACCCTCCAAGCTTATGGGGGCCTGCGTTGGGTGATTTACTTTTCCACACTTATTGGCTTATGGTGGCCAATTTTGTAGTTATAATTGCATGTGCTAAATCCTTTATGTTATGTAATTATTTTGGTTATTTACTTATTATGTACAATGATGTTGGAGTTGATTCAGGTTTGTCACTACCTTGACTTAGTTATGTTATCTTGCATTTTATTGTATTTATATCATGATTTAGCTCAGTCAGCTGATGATACCTATTGAGTATCCATGGTTTGGATACTCATACTACACTTTTGTACCGTTTAGGTGTAGATCTGAGTACTAGTTGCCATCGTTGATTTAAGGAACGTGCTTTGTTAGATGTGAAGATAGGGTGAGCTCTTACATTCAGAGTTTCCCATTTTCTTCTATCTTGTTTATGTCTAGTCTCTAGTTTGGAGATAGGATTTTTTTGATTTCTTAGAACTAGAGTTGTCCTTATAGTGGCTCTTATATCGACTTTACCAGGTCATGGGATGGTTTTTTACATTATGGTCATCTTTCGGACTATTTATATAGCCTTGCTTATTTCTTGTGTTGAATAGTCTAATACGCCCATTTGGGGCATTTCCATTAAGTTAACCCATTGTAAATAGCTTCGAGTTATGATTTGGCTTACCTACTGGTAGGGTTTAGTAGGTGCCATCATGACTTGTAAATTAGGTCATGATAATATGATATCAGAGACAGGTTACACCAGTATTGTTGGTACAAGAGCAAATGTCTAGTAGAGTCCTGTGGATTGGAACAATAATGTCCATTTCCTATCTTCGGGAGTCTATAGGTCATTCTTAAGAGTTCTTCACTTTTTTCACTCATTTCGTGCTATATATCTGAGTTGGTTTATAAAACAATCCTTTGACTTCACTCTTTCACATATGTCTAGGATACGTGTCACTGCTACATGAGATGAGGTTCTCGAGATCGAGCCTGGGAATCCTATTATTATTTATGGATGAGATAAAGGACGTGTATATCCTCGAGATGTTTATTTAGCTAGGGTCCAGGATAGGGGGCCTCCACCAAACCCTATTCCCGCTCCTAAGCAAGAGATTCTCCCTCCTCAGCTAGCGGTGGGTAGGGACCAGCTCCGGCTCCACCGAGGATTATTTCTTCTTCAGTGCTCAGGGATGATTTGGTTTAGCTTTTAGGGTTGGTTGGTGGTGAGCTGTGTGATGGTACATATCTTACAAATCAGAGTGGTACTGAGGCTCCTAGAGCCGAGGTTCCTCCTTTTTCTGGAGTGCTCAGTTGATAGTTGCTCAGTCAATGATTACCTAACCTGCTATGTCTACTGAAAAGCAGAAGATGTTAGGCAGATCCTTGAGATGGGCTTTGCCTAGATTTTTTATTGCACCGACCGAGGATGCATATGAGTTTCTGATTGCTTGGGCTTCGTAATTTGGGCCTAGTTGAAACTCGTGGTGTGGATTACACTACCTTTAAGTTGGACTTGGCAATCCGACATTGGTGGAGAGGTCATCTTGATTCCAGGACAGTTGGATCTTCTTCTTTGACATGGGCTCAGTTCTTTGAAATTTTCTTAGAGGAGTACATGCCTCACAACCTTAGGGATTATTTGAAGGATCAGTTCTCGAGATTGAAGCAGGGCTCCATGACAGTTGTAGAGTATGAGGCTCATTTTCATGAGTTGGCAAGGCAAGCTATTTTTATTCTTGATATTGAGTATAAGAGAGTTTGTTGCTTTGTTAGAGGATTGAGACTTCCCCTCCATATGTCTACTTAGAGTTTGGTTGCTGTGGGTAGGTCTTTTGCTGCCATGACTCGAACTAGGGCCTAGTCGTGACGAGTATCCCAAGCCCATCAAGGACAAAAAACCACTCCTTTTTTCCTAGTCAACATAGAAGATAACACCTAGCAGCGGCTGAATTCCATAAATATAACAATATAGGAAAGTAATAACTCAAAGACATCTATGAACGTCAACATCAATACCCAATCCATAGTAATGTCCATAAAGCCTCTACTAATCCAAAAATAACTAATGTCGGGACATGCCCCCGAACCTGACAATGATAATGATAATTTTAATGTAAACTCTTTAATTCTATTTTATGAAAAGAAATCAATGGAATGATCAAGTCTTCTGGAGAATGAAAGCCCACCACTTCACCGCAAACGACTGACGAACTGAGTCGATCACCTAACACTATGCAGGAAAAGTAGGATTGTCTTTAGACTTTGTATCACATGGGAATACAACATTCGGAGATGGTTAGAGGGTTTAACACTAGAATGTAACTCAGGGTTAAGTATAAAGTAATGACAATTCAAAAATCCTGTTCAACTCAATGTACATGTTCACATACATGTGTGCATATATATATACACTTATATAAAATGTTGGGATAGGGAACAATGCTTAACATGACTTTAAAAACCTTATCCTAGGTTGTATATCTTAACCATCATAATAATAGTACCCACGGACTATATGGGCATATCTCTCACCCCATGGCCGGGCCCCAGTGCGCGGAGCTGCACGAACTAGAGAATAATCTTATATATATACACGGGGGACTCAAACCTCCTATTCATATACTAAGGTGATTTAAGCACCCGATCATGTAATGTAATATGGGAGACTCAAACCTCCCAATCATGCAATAAGGTGGACTCGAACCACCTAGTCATAAGCAAAGGGACTCAAACCCCAAGCTGTTTAGACTTCCACACCGGCAAATGCAGTTTCCAGTTTTTGTCCCTCGGGACTATCACTTTCACGGCCCCACTAACAACCCTTTTTTAAGCCCCATTAAAATATTTATTACACATTCTCATTCATTGAACCATAATAGACATTTAGGCAAACACTGTTGGTATCGTCATACCAACTACACTTGAAAGGTAACATCAATATGGCATCACAATTCCATTAACTTAGGAAAACAACTCTTTCTGTTCATTAAGACAAAGTGGGGGAAACCGACTTCCTTCGTTCATTAAATAAAACCATCATGTTTCTATAACATCTTTAAATCATGAAATTATTCTAAAAATAGTTCAATGCAATTTTACTCATACTCAAAACCACTTTCACAAAATTGGGTTGGGGTTATTTCCAATTCAATTGTCAGTATTCACAAAATTTGGGAAAATCTCAATCCTCTAGTTTTTTCAACATTCCCATGCATCAAATTGATTTCAAAACCACCATTTAAAATTTGAATAAGTGCATATGTGTTAAGCATAACATAAACAACAATCATTCAAAACCCTCAACCCATGTTACCAAACCAACATCAAAACCATATGGAGAAATATTTAAAACACATGCTTTCACAAAGTAATAGTTGGGAAAGAGTAACATGCCTGAAGGATTCTCAATTATGGAGAAGAAACCTTAAATTGACCTCTAGATACTCAACCTTGAGGAAACCCTAGATTTATTTTCTTGAGAGAACTTGAGAGAGTAATGAGGGTTTATGATTTATTAAAGTGTTAAAAATAATGCCCCAAAGGTGTTTTTTGGACGTGGGGTCTAAGTGGGTAAAAAGGAAAATGTCCAAAGTGCCCCTAAAATAAAAGACTAGAAATTTATCGCCCAGTCGCTATGGGTGACCTTATGACTCATAGGCTCACTCTTTGAAACATGGATTTTATTAATAGGTTGGACTCATCAACACTAGTATGGTTACAGAAGGACGATATGGCTCGTAAAGAGTCTAGATGACTCGTTACGTGTTATTCGTACTCAAGATAGAAAACCTTGGGCATCATACTGGTTTGGCTATGGAAGGGGGATATATTACACGTAGTAAGTCTTTACAACTTGTTATCTCAGGCTGTCCCCATTGTAGCAACTCAAGAAAAACTCATTAGACACTATACGATTTAAGTCCTATGACCCGTTAAGACCCCCTACAACTTATAGGGTAAGTCATAGTCAGGACAGTGGGTTCAAAAACTCAAAATTTTTGGTGGCAAACACCTGGGGCATCACATTTGCTAAAGTTTCTGATAATGGTCAGGTGATAGAGGAGATGAATCATGACGCCCAAGGGGAAAGCGATAAGAGGCCTAGATTTTGGGGTAGTTTTAGTGGGAGTCATAGTAGCTCGTAGTTTAAAGGCAGTGGTTCTTAGGGTAGGTACCCTTTGTGTCAACCTATTAGCCTTAAAGTTAGCCTAGTAGACCCATTTAGGCAGTGCTCCAGATTACTAACGGAGGTCAGTATTTTGTTAGTGCTCACCCTGGTTAGGTTAGTGGTCACTTTTCGAGGGGTTCATTTTCTGGTTATTCTAGTCATGGTGGATATTCTGGGCAGTTGGATCTTCTAGTTATAGTTTAGCTCAGGTGACTTGTTATAGTTAAAGAGCTTTTGGTCATTATTCATGAGAGTGCCTAGTCATGGGGCGATTATTGCTTAATCTCAAAGTGTTCCCCTTATTAGAGAAGTTCATCCCTAAACTAGAGGTGGTTTGTATGGTCATAGGGGTAGTCCCCAGGGTGCTTGAGGTGGTTCTCAGGCAGGTAGATAGGAGATCGGTCAAGAGTCCAGCCAGGTGGCAGGTGTGGTCAGTTGTATGCACTACCTGCTAGACTCGAGGATGAGTCTTCTGACTCTCTTGTCACGTATATGATTATGATGTGTTGTCAGTTGGCCTTAGCTTTATTTGATCTGGAATCCATTTATTCTTAGGTTCCTGCTTATTATGCTCCATAGTTAAGAGTAATCTTGGGATTTATTATCCATGCCATTACGTGTATCTACTTGTATGGGTGATTCCTTAGTAGTGGATCGGGTATTCAGATCATGTGTTATGATTGTTAGAGATATTGATACTTATGCTGATCTTATTATATTAGACATGGTGGATTTTGATGTGGTTCTGGGCATGGACTAGTTATTCCTCTATCATATGGTCATAGATTGTTTCGCCAAGACCGTTACCTTAGCTATGCCCAGTATACCCCAATCATGTGGTAGGAAGCTGTTAGCCGTGAACTGAGAAGGATTATTTCTTATATGTGTGCTAGGAGACTTATTTTGAGGGGTAGGAAGTCTTATCTTGCTTATATTTGTGATGTTAGTATGAAAAATTCATTGTTTGACTCTGCACTCGTAGTCCATGAGTTTTCTGATGTTTTTCCTACAAATTTGCCTGGTATACCTCCTACCTGTGAGATTGAGTTTGTTATTGATCTTGGGACTGGCACCCAACCTATTTCTATGGCACCTTACCTTATATCTCCTGCCAAGCATAAATAGTTGGATTCTCAGCTTTAGGATCTTATTGGAAAGGGTTTTATTAGAACAAGTGTATCCCCTTGGGGAGCTCTTATGTTATTTGTGAAAAAGAAAGATGGCTCCATGCGTATGTGTATTGATTATAGGTAGCTTAATAAGGTGACGATGAAGAACCGTTATCCCATGCATCACATTATGACTTATTTGGCTAGCTTCATGGTGCAACAATGTTTTCTACGATTGATTTATGAGTTGGTTACCATCAGTTGAGGATTTGGGCCCAGGATATCCCAAAGACAACCTTTAGGACCTGTTATTATCACTATGGATTTCTAGTGATGTCTTTTGGGTTGACTAATGCCCTATCTATATTCATTGATTTGATGAATCGTGTGTTCAAGCCTTATTTTAATTCAGTTGTGATCGTGCTCATCAACAGCTTCCTTGTGTATTCAACGAGTAGAGATGAGCATGCATAATATTTGAGGATTGTGCTCCAGACTTTGGGAGATCATGTGTTTTTTGCTGAGTTTTCTAAGTGTGAGTTTTGGCTTGAGTCGGTGACATTCTTTGGGTATATGGTGTAAAAAGATGGTTTATGGTAGACCCAACAAAGATTGAGGCTATTCGTGATTGGGATAGGCCTACATCTCCGATCGAGGTTTGCAGCTTTATTGACTTGGCTAGTTATTATAGACGATTCGTCAAGGGTTTCACAACAATTTTAGAACCTATGACCAGATTGACTTGAAAGGAGGTTCGTTTTTGATAGTACGAGGAGTTTGAGTCAAGATTTGGAAAGTTCAAGGAGTTTCTTACCCCAACTCCTATTTTGTCTCTTCTTGTTGAGGGTGAGGAATTCATCATGTATTGTGATGCTTCTGGTGTTGGTTTGTGTTGTGTATTGATGTAGCAGAGTTGTGTTATCACTTATGCTTCAAGGCAGATTAAGGTACATCAGTGCAACTACCACACTCATGATTTGGAGTTGGCGATGGTAGTTTTCACGCTTAAGATTTAGAGGCTTATGTTTATAGTGTGCATTATGAGATTTTCATTGATCATTGCAATCTTCAGCATCTTATGACCTAGAGAAAACTTAATGCTAGGTAGCATAGATGGATGAAGTTGCTTAAGGATTATGATATATCGATCCTGTATCATTCGGGCAAGGCAAATGTGGTAGCAGACGCCTTGAGTCAGAAAATAGTGAGTATGGGTAGTTTGGCTTGTATTTCAGTTTCTCAAAGGCCGTTGGCATGGAAAGTCCAGTCCTTTGCTAATTTGATGGTTTTTCTTGATATTTCAGACCCTCAGAGGATACTTTCTAGTGTTGCAGCGAGGTCTTTATTATTTGAGAAGATTTGGGATCGTTAGTTTAAGGATAATAGACTTTATATCCTCCATGATCATGTATTGCATGGTGAGTCCAAGAGGGATACCATAGTTTTTAGGGTGTTTTGAGATTTGATAGCCGCATTTGTGTGCCTAGAGTTGACAACTTGATTTCGTTTATTTTGAACGAGGCTCACAACTCTTGATATTCTATTCATCTGGGTACAACCAAAATGTATAGAGATTTGAGACAACATTATTAGTGAAGTGGAATAAAGAGAGATGTGGTGGACTTTGTAGGTCGTTACCTATGTTTTCAATAGGTGAAGGTCAAGCATCAACGACCAGGTGGATTGATTCAGAGGTTACCCTTTCCCGAGTGGAAATGGGATCGGATTACTATAGATTTTAATAGTGGTTTACCTCGTACTTCTTGTTGTTCCGATGGTATTTGGGTCATTGTAGATCGGTTCACCAAGTCGGAACATTTCATTCCTATTCAGATATTTTTCAGCGTTGAGAGGTTGGCTCGCATTTATGTTAGCAAGTTTGTTTGCATGTTGTGCCTGTGTCTATTATTTTAGATCAGGGTTCTGTGTCACTCCAGCTTTTGGAGAGCTTTTTAAAGGAGTTGGGTACTCAGGTAGTTCTACGTACAACCTTTTATCTGAAGATAGATGGCCAGTCAATTAGGACTATTGAGGTTTCGAGGATGTGATCCGAGCCTATATTATGGATTTTGGAGGTCAGTGGGAGCAACACTTAGCTTGGGTGGAGTTTGCATATAATAACAATTATCATTCGAGTATTGAGATGACGCTTTTTGAGGCATGGTATGGTAGGCAGTGTTGTTCCCAAATTAGATGGTTTGAGACATCTGAGATTAGACCCCGTGGTACTGATTTGCTTCTGGAGTCGTTGGATAGATTCAACGTAATTTATGACAGGTTGAGAGCAACTCAGAGAAGGCTGAAGGCATATGCAGACTATAGTCTTCATGCCTTGAGATTTGGAGTTGGTGATCGGATATTCATCCGTGTGTCGCCCATGAAATGTGTGATGAGATTTGGGATGAAAGGAAAGCTCAACCCTAGATATATTGGGCCTTTCAAGATTCTTTGCATATTTGGCAAAGTAGATTATGAGTTAGCCTTACCCCCATATTTTGCTGATGTCCATCAAGTTTTTCATGTTTCTATGTTCCAGTGATATATTCCTGACTTGTCTCATGTTCTTAGATAGTATTTAATCCTTTTAGATGAGCGGTTCACGTTCATGGAAGAGAATGTAATCATTTTGGCTAGTGATGTTAGGCAGTTCCACACTAGAGAGATTCCTATAGTTAAGGTTTAGTGGAGGCACCACCCAGTGGGAGAGGATACAGGTAGATTGAGATCATAATGCAGACCCAGTATCCTCAACTCTTCGAGACTTTAGGTGAATCCTAATCCTTGACTTTGTCGAGCAAAAACCCTTTTAATAGTGGATATTATAATGACTCTTCAGATCATATTTCATAATTTTCCTTACTTTCACTGGTAGAGCTTTCTTATAGATGCCCCAAGTCATTTACGACTTGCGGGAACTGACAAATTAGTTACCAGGCAGTTCGTTTAATTTTTAAGCCAATTCCCTGTTTTAAAGTCTTCCAGAGTTCAAATTGGCTACCAGGCAAACACTATAGTCAAACAATCTCGTATACTAATTTTGACTATTCCAACAATTCTAGAATATCAATTTTAGGCTAGGAGGACTCTTGGTTTAGGTCCCGAGGCACCCGAGCTCATTTTGACCTCTTGATTAGAAAGTTAAGAAAATTAAATATGGGTGTGGAAACCACTTTTAGTTGAAACAATCTCAGATGAAAAGTTTTCCTCTGATATTAAGTCTGGAACATCAAATTTGGTATGGTATCATAGTTTGTTTGCATATGCGGGATTCAAAATAAATCTTGAGGAGTTGGCGGAGACATGGAAATTTCTGAGTCTTAGCTATATTTGGTGCAATAGCCAATAGTGATGCTAGGGTTCGCAATCATGATACCCTTGGAAGGCACCGTGTGCTACGATCGCGGTGCCATGTTATGATAGCGACTCACCTAGGCAACCTTAGGTTGTGGTGATTGCGAGGTGCCGGGTCGAGATAGCGAATCTCAAACACCTTAAAAGGGTATAAATACCCCATTTCCAGCCTGTTTTAGCCCATTCTTCATCCATTTTCTTGAGACTTAAACCCTAAGGAGTGGAAAAGCTTAATAATAAAGCTTGTGAGTTATTTGGGATCTTGGGTAATGATTACTATGCTTTAGGGGCATCTTACGAAAGCTTCTCAGAAGGTAAAGTCGGTAATTTAGTGGATTCTTCAAGCTTTGTTCGACGTCTAGGTAAACTAGGTTTTCCCTCTTCTTTGATTAAGCTATGTCATATTATGTTTATGATATTATGTTAGATTTGGGATGGATTTTAGTTGTTGGTGATCAAATTGGCAATACTTGGATTAGTTCGACCTTCTAAGCCATTTAGAAATCATAATTTATGTGCTTTAGCTTAGTTGCTTAGATCATTAGTGGAATTTCTATCTTAGGGATAATTAAGGCTTGTTTGACATATAAAAGTGGAATTAGATACCTTAGCCTAGTCCGGGGTAGATTTTGATTGACAATGGATGTTGGGATTTAGAAGTGGGCTTCGACCCGCCTTTGGCCAAGACTTGAACTAGTATTGGTAGAATTATATATGCTTGTTGTACATCTTAATATTGTTTATTGAATATAACTATTACTTATTGATCATGTTAGTTGCATAATTCCTTTACCAAGTTTTAGACAAGCAAGAGTTCCATTAAAATACTCAATGCAGTGAAAACATTATTATAGGCATTTTGTCAAACACATTGAGGGCATAATATGACCAAAACCAATTTCCATTACCATTTAAACCATTCCCATGCAAACCAGTTATCCAAAACCACAATTAATGCACATAAAGAATAATTAAAACCATGGAAAACCATAACCAACCATTTAATATCAAAACCCCCAATTCATATTTGAAAATCAAAACCATACAATCAATGAAATCATGAAAACATTCATAAAAACCATGCCTTTAGATAGAATAAACAATGAGGGAAGAAAATATGCCTTAAACCAAGAAGATGATGGAAAGAAATCATCAAGATAAGCCCTAAATTAATCTTCTAATTAAAACCCTATCTTCCCTTGTCCAAAAGCTTTTGAGATAATTATAGAGTGTTTAGAAGAGTTTTCTAAGTGCTAATGAATGGAAAATAGGGTAAATATCCTCCCAAGTAGGTTAGAAGTTGTGGGACCTTATTAGGATAAGTGGGAAAATGTCTAGAATACCCCTACTTAAGTAGCACAAAATCTCGTCCCAAGGATACGACTGACCCTCCCGAGTCGTACCCTTCTAATACGAGTGGTACCCTCCACTCGTATCCTAGCCTCAACCTTTGGATCCAAAACTGTCCAGCATACGACTCATCCAATTAAGTTGTATGCAATGTATACGATCCTTACCCTCCATCTGTACCCCTAGCAGGTCTAAACCCAAGGAAGATTTTGGCAGTGTCCACCATACGAGTCCTAGGTACGAATCGTACCCTGGATAACGGCTCATGGTGAGCCACTCGTACTTTGATCCAACCTAAGTTACCAATTATAAGATTAAGTTAAGGAACCAAATGATCCATAACAACCAATACGACTCGTACCCTAAGTTGTATCCGTTCCAGTAACCAAAATCCATCCCTCTAACCAACACTAGGCAACATACGACTGGACCTTACCATCCGTACCCCAACATGTGGCTCGTACCCTTGAGTCGTATTTGATCCGGAGATCAGAATTCTAGAAAATTTTCTAAGGTTCAAAACACAAGGTGTTTCAGTCTCCCTGACTAGGAACATTCATCCTCGAATGATGGATAAGGTAGGGGCAACCACAAGCACGAGTCATTTGCTTTATCAAATATATTTCCAATCTTTAACAAAGTTTGAAAACAAAGAGGGAGGGATATTAATATTTCCCTTAACAAACTTTGAAAATAAAGATGTGTTGAAGAAATGTACCTTTTACACGAATCCCAGGAGTAGAAAACAAATGCGAATATTTTGACTTCATGTCCTCCTCCGCTTCCCATGTAGCTTCTTCCACCTTATGGTTCCACCAAAGAACCTTAACCGAAGACACATACTTCGTTCATAACCGACAAACCTACCTATCCAAGATCTCAATCGAGACTTCTTCATAAGACAGAGAGTCTGAGATACCTAATCCTTCCCAAGGAACAACCGACGAAGGATCGTCAATGCACTTCCTCAACATGGAAACATGAAAGACCGGATGAACCAAGCTTAAGCTTGAAGGCAACTCCATCTTATAATAAATATTACTAATTCTCCACAAAACCTCATAAGGACCAACATACCAGGGACTGAGCTTCCCCCTCTTTCCAAACTGCACTACCCCCTTCATGGGAGATACCTTGAGGAAAACCTTACCCTAACCTCAAAATCCAAGTCTCTACGTCTAACATACACATAGGACTTTTGGCGACTTTGGGCAGCCTTAAGCCTCTCCTGAATCACCTTCACCTTCTCTATAGCCTGTTAAACCATGTCGGGACCAAACATGTCCGCCTCACCAAGATCAAACCAACCAATAGGAGACCTACACCTCCTACCATACAATGAATCAAAAAGGGCCATATCAATACTAGAATGATAACTATTGTTGTAAGCAAACTCCACCAAAGGTATACACTCAACCCTATTTCCACCATAATCAATTATATAAGCCCGAAGCATATCCTTCAATATCAGAATAGTTTTTTCCGCTTGCCCATCCGTCTGTGATAGAAAGCCATATTCAGACCACCCATAGTCCCCACCTTATTCTGGAAAGTTCGTCAAAAGTGAGATGTAAACTACGTGCCATAATCATAAATAATCGAAACAAGCACCCCATGCAGCTTCACAATCTCCTGAAGATACAACTTCGCATAATCTTCCACCGAGAAGGTAGTCTGCACTAGCAAACAATGCATAGACATAGTCATCCTATCCACTATGACCCAAATTGAATCATATTGATTTCGAGATCAAGGAAGACTGGTAAAGAAGTTCATATTTATCACTTCCCACTTCCATTTAGGAAAATCAATTTCTTGATACAACCTTCCTAGCCTCATGTTCTCAACCTTAAGCTGTTGACATACCATCCACTTGGCCACAAAATCAGCCACATCCCTCTTTATTCCATTCTACCAATAGATCTCCTTGAGATCATGATACATCTTAGTTGAGCTAGGATGAACAACATAGTGCGATTCATGCTTCTCATCCAAAATCCTTTGTTGCAACCCATCGACATCAGGAACACACAACCTCTCTTGGTACCATAAAGTAACAACATCAATGATCTCAAACACCACTACCTTTTGCCTACCAACGTCACTCTTGATTTTTATCAAGATAGGATATAGTAAACATGTACTGTAGACTCTTATGATTAGAAAAGATATCCACGTGAACACCATACAAATAATGCCTTAATATTTTCAAATCAAACACAACCACTAACAGCTCTAAATCACGAGTAGGATAATTCCTCTCATGCACTTTCAAATACCTGGAAGCATAGGCAGTCACCTTCTTATGCTTCATCAAAACACAACCAAGCCCTACCCAAGATGCATCACAGTAAACCACGAACCCATTATTGCCTTCCGGAAAAGTCAGAATTGAAGATAAAGTCAACTTATCCTTCAGCTTCTCGAAACTCCCTTCACAAGCATCTTACCAAGAAAACTTGACCTTCTTCTTAGTTAGCTTAGTCAAAGGAGCAGTTATCGATGAAAAGATTTCCACAAACCGCCTATAATACCTAGCTAAACCTAAGAAGCTCCGAATGTTGGATGGAGTCGTGGGTCTAGGCTACCTCTTCACCACAATAACATTTTGCGGATCTACCATGATCCCTTCACTAGATATAATATGATCGAAGAAAGTTACAACGTTCAACTAAAACTCACACTTGGAGAACTTGGCATACAACTATTGTTCCTTCAAGGTCCAAAACACCACACGGAGGTGATTAGCATGATCTATCTCACTCTTTGAATAAACCAGAATGTCATCAATAAACATAATAACGAAGAGATCCAAATACTGATGAAAAACTATGTTCATTAGATCCATAAATTCTGCTGAAGCATTAGTAAACCCAAATGACATTACCAAAAACTCAAACTACCCTTACCGAGTACAAAAATCCATCTTAGGGATATCCATCTCCCTAATGTTTAGCTGATGGTACCCAGAACGAAGATCTATCTTAGAAAAGAACTTGTCACCATGCAACTGATCAAACAGATCATCTATCCTTGGAAGAGAATTTTTGTTCTTGACCGTCACCTTGTTCAACCACCTATAGTCAATGCACATCCGAAGGGAACCATCCTTCTTGCTCACAAACAACACCGGTGCACCCCATGGGGATACACTAGGAATAATAAACCTATTGTCCAGAAGATCCTTACGTTGCTCCTGCACTGGCCTCAACTCAATCGGAATAATTCTGTACGGAGGAATACAAATTAGATGAGTGTACGGAATTAGATCAATACCAAAATCAATTTCCCTATCCAGAGGAACACAAGGATGATCATTTGAAAAGACCTATGGAAACTCATTAACCACTAGAACTGACTGGAAAGAAGTACCTTCTGAGTTAGAATCTTTAACCCGGACCATGTGATAAAGAAAACCTTTGGAGATTAGCCTTTGAGTTCTAAGATAAGAAATAAATCTCCCCCTAAGGGCTAAAGAACCACCCTCCCATTCTATAACCGGTTCACCAGGGAACCTAAAGATAACCCTACGGGTCCGACAATCCAAGGATGCGTAACAAGAAGGCAACTAATCCATACCCAAAATAATGTCAAAATCCACCATACCCAACTCAAATAGATCCACAAAAGGGTGTGCTCTCCACCAACAGATACCACATACCCCCTATAGACTCTCTTAGCGATAATCGAGTCACCTACCAGGGTAAAAATAGAAAAAGGATTTGAAATAACTTTTGGATCGAAATAAAAAATATAACCACATAAGGAGTTACGTAGGTGAGAATGGACCCCGAGTCAAGCAAACAATATACATCATAAGAGAAAAGTTATAACGTAACAGTAATGACATCAGGTGATGCCTCGAATTCCTATCGGGAAGTCAAAGAATACAACCTGTTTCGACCAACACTAGAACCAAGAGTCGTAACAGAAGTAGATGCAACAACACCAGGTGTAGGAGTAGAAAATGATGTCACAGGAATCTTATTTGCCCCTGTAGCAACCTTATTAATTGCACAATCCCTGAGCTGATGTCCTGCCTTGCCACACTTAAAGTATTTGTCCTGTCCTTCATCGCAATAACCCCAATGAGGATGACAATAGAACCTACAAGAAGGGCATGAAGAAATTGAATGACCTATATTTTCCTGAGATAGGCACCCTGTGCTCGGAAATTGTCACCACCATGATAACGTTTGTTGCCCGACTTGTAAGGAGCACTAGTGGAAGTAAAGGAACCAGAACTTCCTTACTTTTTTCTACTATTTACCACCATCCCGACCACCCTGAGACTGAGCACCTCTCTGGTCAGAAAACCTGCTCCTCTTACCCTATCTATCCCTAAACTCTACCTAATTTCTCTTTTCATCCTCTACTTGTTGCATTTGAATAGTCAACCTAGAGATGTCCATATACTTAATTAGCAAGGCAGTCTTTCTTTCCAAAAAGATCCCGATTAAACCCAGAATCAAAGTTCCTCATTCTTTCCTGCATGGCAACTACTAAATCAGGAGCATACCTCGATAATTGGTAAAACTTCAAGGAATATTCCTTGATAGACATCCTCCCCTATTTGTGGTTCACAAACTCCTCTATATTTGCTTCCCTCAACTCTTAGGGAAAGAGACGATCTAACAAGGCCTTAGAAAAAGTATCCCACAAGACTAATTCATCCACATCATCTCTATCCCTAGCTTACTCTTCATACCACTGGTTTTCAATATCTTTAAGCTGATAAGAGACAAAGTTTACCCCTTCCACATTGGTATCCTACATCACTCGAAATATCTTTTCTATTTTATCCAAGAAGCCTTGTGGATTCTCCTCTACCTCCACTCCAGAAAAAATGGGAATACCCATCTTCATAGATTGGCCAACCCTTGTGGCCTCAGCAGACAAAGCACCAATCGTACCCCGCTCAACCTGAGCAGCGACCATCAGAGCAATACCATGAATGGACTAAAATAATTCTGCATTAGTCACCTCGCCTTGAGGAGGACTAGTAGCAAGCGTTGGAGCTTTACAACTATAAGAGATAGGACTGTGAGATCGGAGATGAACCTAAAAAGTAGGATGTACCCCTTCAGCATTACACTCAGATGGGATAAAAGAATTTCCTTGTGTTTCAGATCAATGAGGCAAGATCTGAATGACCAAAAAATAATGATTAGAGAATATTCCAAGACTGAGACTCCAAGCTAGAAATTTGAATACCAATAAAGTTAAATATTCCTAAATGCCTTGTAGCCTCTCCTTTATGAGTGAGGCGCGCTACATACCCCTAAAAGAGAGTCTACTCGATATGGCTTTGTGGACTCCTAATTGAACATGAACCTAGGCTCTGATACTAACTTAATGTGACTTGATCAAGGGCCTTGTCATAATGGGCGACCCAAGTATGACCGAGACCAGAGACCACCCTCGTTACCCAACCCAACCTCCAGCTGCCTTCCCCGATTTGGCCAAATTTTGAGTATGTAGTAAGATAGTGTAATAACTCACATGGAGACTCTGGGATAAGATAACAACAACGACTGACCCAATTGAGTCCAACCATCCCATACCATTAATATAACCATACCAAACCGATACCGAAAAAGGGTCATAAACCAGGACATAACCAAAGATGTTCTAAAACATAATATAATTAATACCAAAATAAAATACTATGGAACACTGAGAAATTATGTTCGTTGATGTCAGCCCCTCAGCTTATTGAAATGACAAGACCGACACCAATAACGATCCCGCCCATTCCAACCCATAGAAGTACCATAAATCCTCTAACCAAAAGAGTAATAAAATCTTATTGGGACATGCCCTTAACTATGGCCAAAACCAATATCCAAAATAAAATCAAAATGTCTAGAAATATCCATAACGTTAAATGAAGCCTTCCAAAAAGATTTAAGTTGACCACTTCAGTCTAAATATTGATTCCCGATTCAATTACTATGTAGGATGAGTAGAATGGCTGGTTCCTGCATAACGTGGGTATACAACCGCTAATAGATGGGTTAGTGGATAAACGCTAGCATGATCTCAGGATAAGGATAAAATAATGCCATTTATAAAACAAAATAAAACCATCCATATTCACACAAACATACATACACACAAACACACACATATATATAAACCATGCCGGGAAAGGGGACTGGGTTTAGCATGCCTTTAAAACCTTTACCTAGGCTGTGTAGCTTTGCTGTCTTAAATCACCCACGGGCTATATGGGTTCAGTTCCCCCTGCTAAAAGGTCCAGTGCGTGTAGCCACACGACCAGGGAAGAAAACATGGGATGACTAGTACATACCACAAAATATAGTGTGACATCAAGCACACGGTCACCAAGACCAACCTCACATCGGTAAATATGAGTTTCTAATTTTGGTCCCCTAGGGACCTCCACCTTCCATAGCTTTACTATACAACCCGCCATTATTGCCCAATTAAAACCATTACCAAGCAAACAACCAATCCATTTACCATTTATTAACTAAGGCCATTTAGTGGTGGTATCGACATACCGACCATACTTGCAAGTATTAACCATAGCCAACCATATATAGGTTTAAGGGGACTTTCAAGTGCCCTTCCATTTACCATATTAAACCACTTAGGGGTTTCCATATACCCCTAAAGCATAACCATTTAGCCATTTACCTTTCCAAGCCAATTAAACCATGCATAATTTCTTTATGAAGTTTTAAGACAATCAAGAGTTCTATTAAAATACTTAATGCAATGAAAACATTATTATAGGCATTTTGTCAAACACATTAGGGGCATAATATGACCAAAACCAATTCCATTACCATTTAAACCATTCCTATGCAATCCAATTATCCAAAACCATCATTAATACACAAAAAGCATAATTAAAACCAAGGAAAACCATAACATACCATTTAATATCAAAACCCCTAATTCATATTTGAAAACCAAAATCATATAATCAATGAAATCATGAAAATATTCATAAAAACCATGCCTTTATATAGAATTAACAATGAGGGAAGAGAACATGCCTTAAACCAAGATGATGATGGAAATAAATTACCAAGACAAGTCCCAAAGCAATCCTCTAGTTGAAACCCTAGCTTCCTTTGCCCAAAAGCTTTTTGAGTGAATTATAGAGTGTTTAGATGAGTTTTTTAAGTGTTAATAAATGTAATAATAAGGTAAATAACCTCCCAAGTAGGTTAGAAATCGTGGGACCTTATTAGGATAAGTGGAGAAATATCCAAAATACCCCCCACTTAAGTTGCACAAAATCCCGTCCCAAGGATACGATTGACCCTCATGAGTCATACCCTTCCAATATGAGTGGTACTCTCCACTCGTATCCTAGCCCCTTGGATCAAATGCTGTCCATCATAAAACTCATCCAACCAAGTGTTATCCAGAGCATACGATCTATACCCTTCATCCATACCCTTTTCAAGTTTAAACCCAAGGAAGATTTAGACACTGTCCACCATACGAGTCCTGGGTATGACTCGTACCTTGGATTACGGATCATGATAAGCCACTCATACTCATATCTAACCTAAGTAACCATTTCTAAGATTAAGTTAAGGAATCGAATGATTTGTAACTACCAATACGACTCGTACCCCTAAGTCGTATCAATTCCAGTAACCAAAATCCATCCCACCAACCAACACTGGTCAGTATACAACTGGACCTTATCATTAGTACTGCAACATACGACTCATACCCATGAGTAGTATTGGTCTAGAGATCAAAATTCCAAAAAAATTTCTAAGGTACAGAAACAAAGGTGTTTTAGCTCTTGAGTATAATAATGGTGAGATATATTTTGGTTTAAGTCAGAAAGTAGAAATTGTTGTAAATATGGCATGATATGGATAGATTCTGGATATACCTTGAGAGTTGGTAAAGGATGGTGGTTCGGTTTATACCATCTTTGTGTGTACCCGCCAGGCTTATGGGGGCCTTTGTTGGGTTATTTACTTTTCTACACTTATTGGCTTATGGGGGCCAATTTTTGGTTATAATCGCATGTGCTTGATCCTTTATGTTATGTTATTATTCAGGTCATTTACTTATTTATTTACAATGATGTTGGAGTTGATTTAGGTTTTTCTCTACCTTGGCTAAGTTATGTTACCTTGCATTTTAATGTATTTATATCACGATTTAGCTCAATCGGATGATGATGCTTACTAAATACCCGTGGTTTTGGTACTCATAATAAATTTCTGTACCTTTTTGGTGCAGAACAGAGTACTATTTGTCTCCGTTGATTCGAGGGTCGTGCTGTGTTAGATTTTGCAGATAGGGTGAGCTCTTGGAGTTGGAGTTGCCCATTTCCTTCTATCTTATTTATGTCTAGTCTCTAGTTTTGAGACTGGATTGTATTGACAACTTTAGAACATAGTTGTATTTATAGTGTCTCTTGTACTGGCTCTACCATGTCGTGGGATGGTTTTCTATATTGTGTTTATCTTTCAGACTATTTATATTACCTTGCTTATTTCTTGCGTTGAATTGTCTAATAAATACTTTTTAGGGCATTCCACAAAGTTAACCCATTGTAAATAGCTTCGGGTTTAGTTTCGGCTTACCTACTGGTGGGATTTAGTTGGTGCCATCATGACTCATAAATTGAGTCGTGACAACCCACCAAACCATCTATTATTGAACCGCCTCAAATTTAACTTAAGTCGTTGACTTCCTACCTCCAATATGTTTTCTTGGGTGAGAACTATACATTTACAATCATTGTTACGAGTGATCTAGCACCTTATTAAGTGGATACCTTGAAATTTATTGTGAAAAAATTCATCCGTGCTATTGGGTGGACCATAGAGGACATCATAGGCATTGCTCCCAGAATTCACTCTCATAAAATAAAATTGGAGGTCGATTATATTCCTAGTATGGAATACCAAAGAAGACTCAATCCTCCAATGCAAGAGGTAGTCAAGAAGGAAATTATCAAACGGTTAGATGCGAGTGTTGTCTACCCAATTTTTAATAGTACATGGGTGTGTTCGGTCCAATGTGTTCCCAAGAAGGGTGGCATGATGGTAGTCCCAAATGAGAATAATGATCTTTTTCCCGTCCGTACAATCATGGGTTGGAGGTTGTCACGACCCAAACCCAAGGCCTAGACGTAATGGGACTCCCAAGTCCAACCAAGACTGGGGACCTCCCCCTTAACCCTACCCAACCACCTTTCGCAACCTTAGATGCGCTGAATTTTGAGCATATAACAAGATTGTGTAAATGTTCTCGTAAAGACGCTGGGATAGGGTCACAACAGTGACTGACCCAACCAAGTCTACCTGCACCAAACCAACCATCGACACCATACCAAACCAATGAGAATATCAAAACATAATATGATAATCAAACCCAAAATGTAATACGATGGAACAACCAACAATATTGTCCAATGATGTCAGCCCCAACACCAATGATAATGCTAAGGCCGGAAGCCATACCGATCCTACCCATACCAACCCCCAGAAGTACCACAAAGCCTCTATCCGAAAGAATACAAATATTCGGTTGGACATGCCCCCAACCATGGCAAAAACCAATACCTAAAACAAAAGAAAAATGTCTAAGAATGTCCATATCATGAAATGGAGCCTTTCGGAAAGATGGAAGCTCACCACTTCAATCCAAATGCTATCCCCAAGTCAATCACTATGTAAGAGGAGTCAAATAGTCGGTTCCTGCATAGCGTGGGTATACAACCGCTAGTAGATGGGTTAGCAAATGACCACTAGCATGTATCTCAGGATAAGGATAAAGTAATGCCATTTAAACAACCAAGTAAAACCATCCATAATGCATACAACCATACATATATATAAACCCGGGAAAGGGAATCCGGGTTTACCATGCATTTAAAAACTTTACCTTACTTGTATAACCTTGCCGTTTAACCACACGTATGGGTTGTATGGGTTTAGCTCCCCCTTCTGAAAGAGTCCCAGTGCATGTAGCCGCACGACCAGGAAATATCCCATGGTATGACTAGAACAACCCTCTAATATAAAACATGACACTCGCATGTGGTCATCGAAGACCCCTCATATCAACAAATATGAGTTTCCAGTTTTGGTCCCTACAGAACCTCCACCTTCCACGACTTAGTTACACACCCCGCCATTAATTTCCAAATTAAAACCATGTCCAAACAATCCAATTACCATTTATTTACCAAGGCCAATTAGTAGTGGTATCGTCATACCAACCATACTTGCAAGATTTATACATAGCCAAACCATTTATGTTAATGGGACTCTCAAGTGCCATTTCCGTTTTACATATTAAGCTCTTGTGAGACTACCATGTTCTCTACAAGCATAACCAATTAGTATTTAACCTTTGTAAGCCATTTAAACCATTTATAGTTTCATATATAAGCTGAAAAACAAGCAGGAGTTCCATTTAAAGAAGTCAACGCAATGAACATATCTTTATAAGCATTTTATCTAACACCTTGGTGGCATAATATAACCAAAACCAATTCTAAAGACCATTAAACCATTGACATGCAATCCAATTTCCCAAATCCATCATTGATGCATATAAAAGCATAATTAACCATAGGAAACCATAACCAAGCCATTATAAACAAAACCCCCAATTAATAGTTGAAAAATCATAAACCATGCAACATTGAAACCATGAAAACATCCATAAAATCCATGCCTTTTTAGAATAATAAGTAGGGAAGAGACACATGCCTTAAACCGAGAAAGATGATGGAAGAAAATCACCAAAGCAAGCCACAAAGAAATCCCTAAGTTGAAACCCTAGTTTTTTTGCCCCAAAAGCTCTTGAGAAAATTATGATGTGTTTTGAAATAGTTTTCTAAGTGTTAATGAATAGAATAATAGAGTAAATAACCTCCTAAGTGTATTAGAAGTTGTGGGTCATAATTAGGGTAAGTAGGTAAATGTCTAGAATACCCCCACTTAAGTCTCTTAAAAACCCCTCACAGGGATACGACTGACCCTCTTACGAATCGTACCCTTCCTTACGATTGGTTTCCTCCAGTCATATCTAGGCCTTAACCTTTGGATTAGACACTGTCCAGCATATGACTCATCCAACCAAGTCGTAACATCAACATACGATCCATACCCATAATTCGTATACTTGGAATTATGAATTACAAATAGGATCAAACACTGCCCACATACGAGTCACCGATACAACTCGTATCAAGCCTTACGACTTGTACCCCTTAGTCATGACCATTTAAGTGATCAAAACCATCCCACCAACTAACAATGGTCAGCTTACGATAAAACCATGCCACTCGTACCCTAGCATATGGCTCGTAACCTAGAGTCGTATTGGGTTCGGAGAATGGATTTCAAGGAAAATTTCTAAGGCCAAAAACCCAAGATGTAACATTCTCCCTCACTAGGAACATTCATCCCCGAATAATGGATAAGGTAGGGGTAACCGCACACCGAGTCATTTGCATTATCAAATACCCCTTTAACATAGTTTGAAAACAAAGTGGCAAAGATGTTGATCTTTCCTTTAACAAACTCAGAAAATAAAGATGTGTTCAAGAACACATACCTTCCGCACAAAAACTAGGAGCAGAAAACAAGAATGGATACTTGGACTTCATATTCTCTTCCGCTTCCCACGTAGCTTCTTCCACCTTATGGATCGGCCATAGAACCTTAACTGAAGCCACATTCTTAGTCTGCAACCGACGAACTTGCCTATCTTATATCTCAACCGGTACCTATTCATAAGATAAAGAATCTGAGATATCAAACCTCTCCAAAGGAATGACCAAAGAAGGATCACCAATACACTTCATCAACATGGAAACATGAAAGATCGTATGAACTAAACCCAAACTAGATGGAAACTCCAACTCATAATCCACATTACCAACTCTCCGTGAAATCACATAAAGACCAATAAACTGAGGACTGAGCTACCCTTTCTTGCCAAACTGCATTACTCCCTTCATGGGAGACACCTTTAGGAATACCCTGTCCCCAACCTCAAACTCCAAATCTCTACGCCTAATATCCGCATAAGACTTTTGACGACTCTGAGCAGCTTTAATCCTATCCCAAATTACCTTCTCCCTAGCTTGATAGACTAAATCGGGATCAAACATATCCACATCACAAATCTCAAACCACCCAATAGGAGATCTACACCTTTTACCATACAATGCCTCGAAAAGAGCCATACCAATAGTAGAATTATAACTATTGTCATAAGCAAACTCTACCAAAGATAGATGCTTTACCCAACAGCCACCATAATCAATCACGCATGCCCAAAGAATAACCTCCAATGTCTAAATCATTCTCTCCGCTTTCCCGTCCGACTGCGGATGAAAAGTTGTATTTAGACTAACCTTAGTCCCCAACCCTTTTTGGAAAGACCACTAGAAATGAGATGTAAACTGTGTACCACAATCAGAAATAATTGAAATAGGAACTCCATGCAGCTTCACAATCTTTTGAAGATACAATTTCGCGTAATCTTCCGTTGAAAAGATAGTCCTTACTGGTAAAAAGTGAGCAGACTTAGTCATCCTATCCATGATGACTCAAATCGAATCAAATTGGTTCTGAGATCGACGAAGATCAGTAACAAAATCCATATTGATTATCTCCCATTTCTATTCAGGAAACTCTATTTCTTGATGCTACCCACCAGGCCTCATATGCTGAACCTTAAACTGTTGATACACCACACACTTGGATACGAAGTCAACTATATATCTCTTCATATCATTCCATAAATAGATCTCCTTAAGATCATGATACATCTTTGTCGATCAAGATGGACAACATAGCACGACCTATGCGCCTCATCCAAAACCCTTTGTCGCAACCCGTCGACATTCGAAACACACAACCTCTCTTGGTACCACAAAGTATCATCACCACTAATCTAAAAAATTGCCACATTTTTCCCACCAACGTTACTCTTTATTTTTATCAAAACCGGATCCAACACTTACTTCTCCTTAGTGTCTACACTAAGAGATGATCAAACCACTTCTTGCACCATCATACCACCATCCTTAGCTTCCAAGAGACAAACTCCAAGATTAGCCAAGCGGTGAATATCCTTCACCAATTCCTGCTTTCCTTACTCAACATGAGCTAAACTTCCATAGACAACCTAGTAAAAGCATCTACAACCACGTTAGCCTTACCTGGGTGATAGTGAAGACTCATATCATAGTCCTTGAGAAGCTCAAGCCATCTTCTTTGCCTGAGATTAAGCTCCTTCTGCATGAACACATACTGAAGACTCTTATGATCCAAAAAGATATCTACGTAAACTCCTTATAGATAATGCCGCCATATTTTTAAAGCAAACACAACCGCTAATAGCTCCAAATCATGAGTAGGATAATTCCTCCCATTCACCTTCAACTGTCTGGAAACATAGGCAATCACCTTTCTATGTTGCATCAAAACACAACCAAGCCCTACCCGTTATGCATCGTGATAAACCACAAACCCCTCATTGCCTTTCGGTAATGTCAAAATTAAAGCTGAAGTCAACCTATCTTTTAACTTATCAAAACTCCCCTCATATTTATCTGACCAAGAAAACTTAACCTTCTTTTGAGTTAACTTAGTCAAAGGAGAAACTATCGATGAAAAGTATTCCACAAACTACCTATAATACTCGGCTAAATCCAAAAAGCTCCGAACATCAGATGGAGTCGTGGGACTAGGCCATATTTTCACAATAGCAACCTTTTGAGGATCAACCATTATCCCCTCACTAGAAATAATGTGACCCAAGAAAGTCATGGCATTCAACTAAAACTAACACTTAGAGAACTTGACAAACAACTGTTGTTCCTTTAAGGCCTGCAACACAACATAGAGGTGACTAGCATAATCCACCTCTCTCTGAATACACCAGAATGTCATTAATAAACACAATGACAAAGAGATCTAAGTATTTCCTAAACACCCTATTCATCAAACCCATAAATACTGTCGGAGATTTTGTTAACCCAAATGACATCACCAAGAACTCAGAATGCCCATACCGAGTACGAAAAGACGTCTTAGAGATATCCACCTTCCTAATATTAACCTGATGGTACCCAGGCCAAAGATCTATCTTGGAAAAGAACTTGGATCTCTGTAACTGATCAAACAGATCATCTATTCGAGGAAGGATATACTTGTTCCTAACTGTTACCTTGTTCAACTACCTGTAGTCAATGCACATCCGAAGGAAACCACTATTTTTGCGCACAAACAACACCGTGCACCCTATGGAGAAATGCTAGGATGAATAAACCCCTTATCTAGAAGATCCTTAATTTGATCCTTGAGTTCCTTTAACTCAGCCAGAGACATTTTATATAAAGGAATAGATATTGGATGAGTATCCAAAATCAAAGAAATACCAAACTCTATTTCCCTATCCGGAGGAACACCATGAAGATCATCCGAAAATACTTCTGAAAACTCATTAACTATCAAAGCTAATTGCAAAGAAGGACCTTCCAAAGATGGAATCTTTAACCCAGACCAAGTGATAAAGACACCCTTTAGAGATTAACCTTTGAGCTCTAAGATAGGAAATAAATCTCTCCCTAGGAGCTAAAGAACAACCCTCCCATTCAATTTTTAGCTCACTAAGGAACCTAAAAATAACCTTACGAGTTCGACTATCTAAAGATGCATAGAAAGAATGTAACCAATCCATACCTAAAATCACATCAAAATCCACCATCCCCAACTCAAATAGATCTACCAAGGTTTGGATATCACCAACGGATACCACATGCCCTCTATTGACCCATTCATTAATAACTGAGTCTCCTACCAGGGTAGAAATAGAAAAAGGGTCCAAAATAATTTTTGGAATCAAAACCAAAAGAAAAAGCTATATAAGGAGTCACATAAGAAAGAGTGGAGCTCGGATTAAGAAAACAATATACGTCATGGAAAAAGAGTTGTACCTTACCAGTAACGACATTAGGTAATGCCTCAGATTCCTATCGAGATTACAAAGCATATAATCTATCCTAACTAATACTAGAACTAGGAACAGTAATAGAAGCAGATGCCATACTACCAGGTGTAGGAGCAGAAGATGAAGCCACTGGAATCTTATTAGCCCCCATAGTAACCTTGTTGACCAGACAATCCTTGAGCTAATAGCCTACCTGACCACACTTGATGAACTTATCTTTACCTTCCTCACAGAATCCTTGATGAGGACATCCTTATAACCAACAAGGAGGACACAAAGAAATAGACTGATCTCTAATCGCCTGAGATTGGGCAACCTGAGCCCGAGAATTATCACCACCTTGGTGACGCCTGTCGCCCAACTATGTTGGGTAAGGAGAATTGGAAGCAGAGAAGGAACTAGAACTCACCCACTTCTTTCCCTACCACTTTCCACCATCTCTATCACCTTAAGATTATGCACCACTCTAATAAAAAAAACTTCCCCACTTCTCCTGCCTATCCCTAAATTTTGCTGCCTTCTCTTCTCATCCTCAACCTGCTGCATATGAAATGTCAACCTAGAGATGTCCATATCCCTAATCATCAAAGCAGTCTTGCTCTCAAAAATCAAATCTCTATTCAACCTAGAAGTGAACTTCCTCATTCTTGACCTCATACCAGTCACCAAATCGGGAGCATACCTTAACAACTGATGAAACTTTAAGGCATATTCTTTCACAGACATCCTTTCTTTCTTGAGGTTCACAAACTCCTCTATCTTAGCTTCCCTCAACTCCTGAGGAAAGAAACGATCCATGGAGGAATTAGAAAAGGCCTCCCACAACCCTTCATCTTACATATCACCCTTATCTCTATCCCACTCCTTATACCACTAATAACCAACATCTTTGAGATGATAAGCCGGAAAGCTAACTCCCTCTATATCAGAAGCCTACATAGCCCAAAATATCATCTCTAGTTCATCCATAAAGACCTGTGGGTCTTTCTCCACCTTCACTCAGAAAAAAGTCAGATGACCCATCTTTATAAATTGACCAAACCTTGTGGCCTCAGCAGACAAAGCCCTAGTCGTACCCCACTCAGCCTGAGCGGCGACTATCTGAGAAATAACATGAATAGATTGACAAAACTCCACATTCATCATGTAACCTTAAGGGACCTAAAGAGAAGTAGGAGGAATAGGATAAACTCCAGCACAATTGGGAATAGGACCATGAAATTGAAGATGTACTCCAGACATAGGAGGTACCCCTTCAGCATTATCCCCGGATGGGATGGAAGAATTTTTTTGTGTTCCAGATCTAGGAGGCATGACCTGAAATACAAACAACCAAGGATTAGAGAAGATTCCAAGACTAAGAATTTAATAAAAGTGAACCATTCCTAAATGTCTCCCAACCTCTCCCTTATAAGTGTGGTGCGCTTCACACCCCTAAAAGAGACTCTACTCGACACGACTTTGTGGACTTCCCAGTTTACCATGAACCTAAATCTCTAATACCAAATTTTCATGACCCAAACCCAAGGCCTAGACGTAATGAGCATCCCAATTCCAACTAGGACCGGGGACCGGCCCTTTAACCCAACCCAACCACCTTCCACAGCCTTAGATGAGCTGAATTCTGAGCATATAACAAGATCATATAAATTCTCTCATTAAGATTCTGGGATAGGGTCACAATAGTGACTGACCCAACCGAGTCTACCTATACCAAACTAACCATCCACACCATACCAAACCAAAGAGAATATCAAAACATAATGTGATAATCAAACCTAAAATGTAATACGATGGAACAACATACAATATCATCAAATGATATAATACCCAATACTAATTTCAATGTGAAGGCCGACACCAATAGTGATCCCACCTATACCAACCTCCAGAAGTACCACAATGGCTTTATCGTAAAGAATACAAATATCTGGTTGGGACATGAACCCAACCATGGCCAAAACCAATATCTAAAATAAAAGAAAAATGTCTAAGAATGTCCATATTATGAAATAGAGCCTTTAAGAAAGATGGAAGCTCACCACTTAAATCCAAATATTATCCCCGAGTCAATCACTATGTAGGAGAAGTCGAACGGTTGATTCCTGCATAGCGTGGGTATACAGTCGCCAGTAGATGGGTTAGCGAATGATAGCTAACTTGTATCTTAGGATAAGGATAAAGTAAATCCATTTAAACAACCAAGTAAAACCATCCATGATTGTAATACCCCGTACTTTTTCCTAGCTCAATTTAGCTTCTAGAATGTTAAGGATTAGCTTTAAAAAATTAATAAGTCTTCACAAATATAGAATTTTTAAGTTCTAGACCCACCAATGTGTAGATAATTGGCTCAGCTTTCCAATTATACCAATTTTTCCTTAATATGATACTCGGTTGAGAAGTTATGGCATTTTTAGTAAAACAGTATGGCATTTTGACAAGTACCGCATCACGGTGAAGGTCGATTTCACAATTGTCAAATTTAGTGGAGCAGTATGATTATGTCACATCATGGTGAAAGTCCAGTTCTCACTCGGCCTTTTTACAGTGAGGCGCCATAATTTCAGTGCGTTGCGGCGATGGCCAAAATGGGAATCGTCCCTTTTCTAGTAGCCCAACACGATAGACCCACATCACGTTGATGGGAAAAATTGGGCTCATCTCTTTTGCAGTGAGCCACTGCAATAGTGGTGCGTCATGGTGGGTGGCCAAATCGAGATTTTTCCAGTTCCCGAGTTAAATTTTAAAAGGGTAATTTAGTCAATTCCCAAGCCCCCAAGTTGTGAATAACACAGAATTAAACCTATTCTAAGCTTTCTATGCTCACTTTTTATCAATTGTCTATCAAGAATACCCTAGAACCTCAAAACTTAACCTCCAAAAAATCAAATTTCCTCTTTCCTTTTCCAAGATAACTCAAAATTAAGGATTCCCAATTCAAGAGATTCAAGAAGTCATATTCAAGAGCACAAATAGGGATTCAAGTACAAGCTTTCTTAGAAATCGCGTCAATTAAGGTAAGTGGGATTTTGAACAAGGATACATCTTTCATCCTTGTGCCCAAAACTAGTTTTTAATTATAAATTCACATGATTTTATATGAAATTCAAGTTAGGGTTCATACCCATTTATGGTTAATTGATGATTTTGAGATTTCAAGTGATTTAGATGATGAATTACATGCCTACTTTCATAAATTTATGCACGTGACCATATTTTCCAGATTTTGAGTTGAATTATGAATATTTTCATTATCAAGAATGAACTTTATGATGATTTTACATGAAATTGATGCATGGGTTATCAAGCCCTAGTTGAATGTTGTTATTTCAAGAATGATTATGCTTTTAAGCATCTTATGATATGTTTATAGACAATTTTGAAAAGAGATTTGATCATTTGATCTTTAGCTAGGATATAAAATCCACTTTACAGCTTAAATTTAGTTTTGAATGAACAGATACACAGTTAGTTCCAGTTTGAAACATTATGACTTTAAAAAAGTAGATTTTCTACAGGATGAGCATACAAATTAAAGGGAGTAGTAGTTAGCACCGAACAAAAAGTGTGGGTTTAGCGCATCCTACTTCTCTAGAACTACGAGCCAATGTAGGTGCAAATTTAGTATTCCCATTTCTATATGGATGACAGTTACAGATCTGATCACTTAGCTCAGGTTATACTCCCTGGTAAGGGTATGACACCTCTCTCCAACATGAGGTTTTTCCCTTAGGGGAACAAGACGTTGGACTTCATGATAGCTCACATGGTTTATGTTGGTTAAGAGAACCTCCCTAATAGAAAATAATAATAGAAAAGCTTTTAGAAACTAAGTGTAAAGGCTCGCAGTTTTACTCAGATATTATCTTACATAGCATATCATTTATTAATTTTTAGCTTTTAGTTCTCGGATGATAAAGGTGAGTCCTTTCTACACTTAGCGTGCATGATTTGAAAATAGAAACAAGTACAATTTTTAGACTTTAAATGTGATGGATCAATAATTTTATAAAGTATGTTTTATTGTTCACGAACTATGATTTATAGATTTCAGTTGTTCTATCCATATGAGTCATTACATATATCATGTTTGTTTTGTGAATTTTAATAACATTGATATATTACTTTTACTTATGCATTCAGCCTTATATACTCAGTACATCCTCAAAGTATTGATCCACATATATGTCTATGTGCTACATTGTCTTATAATATAGGTTCAGGTGCTCAGTCTCAGTTGCGTGAGTGATTTCGAGCATCTCTATCTACATCTCGATAGTTGGTGAGTCCTCATGGTTCGAGGTCCCATTTATCTAGATTTCTAGTTTTCCTAGTATTTGATTAGTTACTTTCAGTTATCCCAAGTCAGTTGAGGGTTTGTCCCAATGGCTCTCTAGTTTCTTAGTAGTAATGGCTTGTTGGACTACTAGCTATTACTTTCATACTTTCAGTACTAGTTACCCAGATAGTATATTCAGTTAATCTCAGACAGTTTTAGTAATATTCAATATCATAGTATTTTTATCTAATTAAATTACTTTAATATGAGTTATAGACTTAGTAGCAGGCTTACAGGGTTAGCTTAAGACTACTCATAGTCTTGGGTACTGTGTGACGTCTCGAGACTAGGTTTTGAGGAATTACAAACTTGGTATAAAAGCCTAAGGCTTAGAGGGTCCTAGGGAGTCAGACAAGCCACGTTACATAGAGTCTTGATCATGGGTGTGAAGCGCGCCACATTTATGAGCAAGAGGTTGCGGGACATTTTTAAGAAAATTACCTCTTTCTTTCATAATCCATCGTGATTATAGCTATCTCTATCTGCTATTAAATCGTGCTCTTTCATGATAGAACATGCCTCCTCATAGAGACAATGCCCGCAAAAATAATAACCAGCGACCCCATCTTGTTGATCCTCTAAATGAGAATATGACTCACGCTGAATTTTGGGCTGCCTTTCAGGTGTTAGCCCTAGTTGTGACTGCTAATATTCAGGATAATAATAAGGCTACAGTTTTACATCTATAAGAGTGTGATTTATCTGCAGCCAGACTTTGTGACTTCATGAGAATGAATTTGCCTAAAGTCTTTGGGTCAAAGGTAGGTAAGGACCCACAGTTGTATCTTGATGAGGTAAAAAAGATCACCCAAGTTATGCATGTTACTGAAGAGGAGAGTGTAGAATTGGCTTCTTATAGGCTGAAGGATGTTGCTTACGACTGGGTTGTTATGTGGAAGAAATATAGGGGTGAGAATACAGCTCTCATGAGTTGACAGGTATTTTAAGATTCTTTTCTAGACAGGTTCTTTCCGCGTGAGTTGTGGGAAGCCAACATTGAGGTATTCATAAACCTGAGGCACGGCTCAATGACAGTGAAGGAGTACTACCTTAAGTTCAACCAGTTATCTAAGTATGTTCCTAAGTTGATAGCTGACACTAGATCTAGTATGAATAAGTTTGTTACCAGAGTGTCTGGATTGGTAGTCAAAAAGTGTAGGACTTCCATGCTTATTAGAGATATGGATCTTGCTAGATTAATGAATCATGCCTAATAGATTAAGGCAGAAAAGTTAAAGGGAAGAGATAGCAGTAATAAGAAGAGATAGAAGTAATAAGAAGGCTAGAACTGGGCAGCTTGAGTATGGTCAAGCAAGGTCTGTAGGCAGAAATTGTTTGCAGTTTCAGAGTCGTTCACCTTTGCTAGTGCTATCTTCATCTAGTGCCCCACACTCAAAACCAAGAAGGAATAATGGGGTAAGACTTCTATGTACAGATCTCAGAATAGTGTGAGTGAAATGCCTAGTTATCTTTCATGTGCTAGATGTGGTAAGAATCATCCCGGTGAGTGATTGCTAGGTCAGAAAGGTTGCTTTGGATGTGGTCAGTTGGGCCATGGTATTAAGGAGTGCCCGTATGCTAATCAAGAAAGCAGGGATGTTCATCCCTAGACTCAGGCTACTAGTGAACCAGCTCTCATATCTCTCTCAATCCTGCCTCAGGGCGCATAATTCAGTACCGGTGGCGGTCAGCGCCAGAATTTGTTCTATGTTTTACCATCCTGCCAGGAGTAGGAGATATCCCTAAATTTTATTACTGGTATGCTTCATGTCTTTCATCTTGATGTTTATATGTTGTTGGACCCCTGGTCGAGTTTCTCTTATGTGACCCCATTAGTTGCGGTAAATTTTAAAATAGGTCCTGAAAAGATCGTTGAGCCCTTCTTGGTTTCTACCCCAGTGGGTGAGTCATTCGTTGCCAAACAGATTTATAAAAAGTGTCTTATCACTGTCCTTCATAAGACTATGTTAGCAGATTTGATAGTGTTAGACATGGTTAACTTTGACCTAATTCTTGGTATGGATTGGCTCCATTCTTGTAATGCATCCATAGATTGTCTCACCTAAGTGGTGAAGTTTCATTTTCCAGATGAGCCAGTCCTTAAGTGGGAAGGTAATTCAGTGTCTCCAAAGAGTCATTTCATATTTTATTTTAAAGCTAGAATGTTGATATCTAAAGGGTGTATCTATCATTTAGTTTGAGTCAAAGATACTAAGTCTAAGACTCCAATAGTTTAGTCTATCAGTGTAGTCAATGAGTTTCCTAATGCCTTTCCTAAAGATTTGATAGGGGTACCTCCCGATAGGGAAATATAATTTGGAATTGACCTTCTCCTAGATACTCAACCTATCTCTATTCCTCTATATCGTATGGCTCCAGATGAGCTTAAGGAGTTAAACTAACAACTTAAAGACCTCTTAGATAAGGGTTTCATAAGGCCCAGTGTCTCTCCATGGGGCACTCCCATCTTATTCTCGTAAAAGAAAGATGGTTCTTTGAAAATATGCATTGATTATCGTCAGCTGAATAAAGTCAGAGTCAAAAACAAATATCCTCTTCCTAGAATCAATAATTTATTCAATCAACTCTAAGGTGCAAGTTATTTCTCCAAGAGAGACCTTAGTTCCGGCTATCATCAGCTTAGAGTAAGGGAATGTGATCTCTCGAAAATAGCTTTCAGAACCCCTTATAGTTATTATGAGTTTCTAGTTATGTCCTTCAGGGTAACAAATGCCCCAGCAGCCTTCATGGACTTAATGAACCGTGTGTTGAAATAGTACCTAGACATGTTTGTCATAGTCTTTATCGATGATATCCTTGTCTATTTCCGTAGTAAGGATGATCATGTAGACCATCTTAGAATTGTGTTGCAAACTCTTATAGATCACCAGTTGTTCACCAAATTCAACAAATGTGAATTTTGGCTATGGTCAGTAGCTTTCCTCGGTCATATTATTTCCAGTGATGGCATTAGAGTTGATCCCCAAAAGACCGAAGCGGTGAGGAACTGGCCTAAACCTATTTCTCCATCAGACATTAGAAGTTTCTTGGGTTTAGCTAGCTATTATAGATTCATCCATTGAATCTCCTATGACCAAATTAACTCAGTAGAAAGTTAAGTTTCAGTGGTCAGATTCCCGAAGGAAGAGTTTTCAGGAGTTGAAGACTCAACTTACTTCAGCCCCAGTTTTAGCACTACCTGATGGTATAGATGGGTTTATTGTATACTGTGATACCTCTAGAGTTTGTTTGGGTTATGTGTTGATGCAGAGAGGTAAGTTCATTGCCTACGCCTCTAGACAACATAAGATGCACAAAATGAATTACCCTACCCATGATCTTGAGTTCGCTGTTGTTGTGCTTGCATTGGAAATATGGGGGCACTATCTTTATGGGGTGCATGGTTATATGTTTACGGATCACAAAAGTTTGAAGTATATATTCACTCAGAGGGAGTTGAATCTTCGTCAGAGAAGGTGGTTAGAATTGTTGAAGGATTATGATATGAGTGTGTTGTATCATCCGGGCAAGGCCAATATAGTGGCAAACGCTCTTAGTAGATTGTCTAAGGGCAGCATTGCTCACGTGGAAAATGATAAGAAAGAACTAGTATGGGAAGTTCACCGGTTGGCTAGATTGGGTGTGAGATTGGTTAACTCAGCTAAAGGGAATGTTGTGGTTCAGAATAGTTTAGAATCTTCTCTAGTTTCTGAAGTGAAAGAGAAACAAGATAAAGATCCTAGTTTGGTCAAACTGAAGGGTTCAGTTGAAGACCAAAGGTAGAGGTTTTCTCCCAAGAAGGAGATGGTGTGTTGTGATACCAAAGTAGATTATGTGTGCCATGTGTTGATGATTTGAAGTAGAAGATTATGGCAGAAGCACATGGTACACATTATTCCATCCATCTGAGAGCCAACAAGATATACCGTAATCTGCGGGAAGTTTATTGGTGGAGTGGTATGAAGAAGGATATTGCAGAGTTCGTAGCTAAAGTATTTAGTTTGTCAACAGTTCAAAGTAGAGCACCAAAAAACTGGTGGCACGTTGTAGGAGTTTGGTATTCCCACTTGGAAGTGGGAAGAGGTGAATATGGACTTTGGACTGGATTACCCCATTTACGTCGTCAACATGATTCAATTTGGGTCATAGTAGACAGATTGACTAAATCAACCTATTTCTTGCCGGTTCACACATCCTACATAGCTGAAGATTATGCTAAGTTGTATATCAGAGAGTTAATTAGATTGCACGGAGTTCCTTTTTCCATTATCTCAGACAAAGGTACTCAGTTTACCTCTAAGTTTTGGAAAGCCTTTCAAAAGGGTCTTGGTACCCAAGTACATCTCAGTTCAGCCTTTCATTCGTAGAAAGATGGTCAATTAGAGAGAAACATTCAGACCTTAGAGGATATGTTGAGATCTTGTGTTATTGATTTCAAGGGTAGTTGGGATGAGCCTTTGTCGTTGATTTAGTTCGCCTATAATAACAGTTACCATGCTAGCATTCAGATGGCCCCATTTGAGACTCTTTATGGGCGGAGGTGTAGATAACCAGTCGGTTGGTTCGAAGTGGGTGAGGCCAATTTGATTGGACCAGATATGGTGTTTGAAGCTATGGAGAAAGTTTATTTGATTCGAGAAAGATTGAAAGTAGCTCATAGTCATCAGAAATCGTATGTAGACGTGAGAAGGAGAGATCTTGAGTTTAAAGTAGATGACCTTGTATATTTGAAAGTTTCATTCATGAAGGGGGTGAAGAGATTTGGAGAAAAAGGGAAGCTTAGTCCCCGATATGTAGGCCCCTACAGGATTTTAAATAGTGTTGGGAAGGTACGTATGAGGTTGAACTACCCGCATACTTGTCCTCAGTTCATCCAGTGTTCCATGTATCCTTATTTAAGAAGTACATAGATGATTCAGCTATTGTAGTTCCTCTAGAAAGCACAGATATTCAAAATAGCCTTTTATACGAAGAAGTTCTAGTAGAGATCCTTGATCATCAGATTCGTAGACTGAGGAACAAAGAAGTTCCTCTTGGTCAAAGTTCTGTGGAAAAATTAGTCCGTTGAGGGCGCTACTTGGGAAACACAAGAAGATATGCGTACCAAGTTTCCTCATCTCTTCTCTACAAATTTAGATTTAGCCGAAGGTAACGGTTTTCCTTAATTCAGTTCTTTCCCAATCTCAAATTCATCCATATAGTTATCTCCATATAAATTCATGCACTCGCAGATTAGGTCAGTAGCTCAGCATGTTTAGATTCAGTCGAGCAATTTGTTTAGTTGTGCATGTCAGCATATAGACTCAGTTCCTTAGTATTTCTAGTTTACTAGCCACATTCGAGGAAGAATATTACCAAAGGGGAGATATTGTAATACCCCATACTTTTTCCTAGCTCAGTTTAGCTCCTAGAATGTCAAGGATTTGCTTCAAAAAATGAATAACTCTTGATACATGTAGAATTTCCAAGTTCTAGACCCAGCAATGCGTAGATAATTGGCTAAACTTTCCAACGATACCAATTTTCCCTTAATCCGATACTCGGTTGAGAAGTTATGGCATTTTTAGTAAAACGGTATGGAAATTAGACAAGTATCGCATCACAGTGAAGGATGATTTCACAATTGTCAAAATCCAGTGGAGCACCATGATTACATCGTGTCGCGGTTAAAGTATAATTCCCACTTTTCCTTTTTCCAGTGAGGCAACGCGATTTCAGTGCATCGCAGCGATGGCCAAAATGGGACTCGTCCCTTTTCTAGTAGCCAAACAAGATAGCCCTGCATCGCTTTGATGGGAAAATTCAGGCTCGTCTATTCTCCAGTGAGCCACCGTGATATTGGCACATCGCGATGGATGGCCAAATCAGAATTTTTTCAATTTTCGAGTAAAATTTTAAAAGGGCAATTTAGTCAATTCCCAAGCCCCCAAGTCATGAATAACACAGAATTAAACCTATTCTAAGCATTCTATGCTCAATTTTCATCAATTCTCTCTTAAAAAAACCCTAGAACCTCAAAACTTAACCTCCAAGAAATCAAATTTCCTCCATTCTTTTTGGAAGATAACTCAAAATTAAGGCTTCCCAATTCAAGAGATTCAAGACTTCATCTTCAAGAGCACAAATAGGGATTCAAGTTCAAGCTTTCTTAGAAATCGCATCAATTAAGGTATGTGGGGTTTCGAACAAAGGATAAATCTTTCATCCTTGTGCCCCAAATTAGTTTATAATTATAAATTCACATGATTTTACATGAAATTCAAGTTAGTGTTCATATCTATTTATAGTTAATTGAAGATTTTGAGATTTCAAGTGATTTGGATGATGAATTACATGCCTACTTTCGTAAATTTATGTATATGACCATATTTTCCATATTTTGAGTTGAATTATGAATATTTTCATTATCAAGCATGAACTTTATGATGATTTAACATGAAATTGATGCATGGGTTATCAAGCCCTAGTTGAATGTTGCTATTTCAAGAATGATAATGCTTTTAAGCATCTTATGATATGTTTATAGACAGCTTTGAATAAGGATTTGATATTTTGATCTTTAGCTAAGATATAAAATCCACTTTACAACTTAAATTCAGTTTTGTACGAACATGTACATAGTTAGTTTCCAGTATGAAACATTATGACTTTAAGCAAGTGGATTTTCTACAGAATGAGAAAACAGATTAAAAAGAGTAGTATTTAGCATCGAGCGGAAAGTGTGGGTTTAGCGCATCCTACTTTCCTAGAACTACAAGCCAACGTAGGGACATATTTTGTATTCCCATTTCTATATGGATGACAGTTACAGATGTGATCACTTATCTCAGGTTATACTCCCTAGCAAGAGTATGACACCCCTCCCCAACGTGAGGTTTTCTCTTTAGAGGAACGAGGCGTTAGACTCCATGATAGCTCACATGGTTTTTGTCGGTTAAGAGAACCTCCCTAACAGAAAATAATAATAGAAAATCTTTTAGAAACTAAGTGTAAAGGCTCGCAGTTTTACTCAGATATTATCTTACATAGCATATCAATTATTAGATTTCAGCTTTCGGTTCTCAGATGATTAAGGTTCGTCTTTTCTACACTTAGCATGCATGATTTGAAAACAGAATACAAGTATAGTTTTTAGACTTTAAATGTGATGGATCGCCAATTTTATACAGTATGTTTTATTGTTCATGATCTATGATTTTCATATTTCAGTTATTCCAGCCATGTGAGTCATTACATATAGCATGTTTATTCTATGAATTTTAATAACATTGAGATATTACTTTTACATATGCATTCACCCCCATATACTCAGTACATCCTCAAAGTAATGATCCACATATACGTCTATGTGATACATTGTCTCATAATGTAGGTTCAGGTGCTCAGTCGCAGCAGCGTGAGTGATTTCGGGCATGTCTATCTACATCCGGACAGTTAGTGAGTCCTCATGGTTCGAGGGCCTATTTCTCCAGATTTCTAGTTTTCCTAGTATTTGATTAGATACTTTCAGTTTATTCCGATTCAGTTGGGGGTTTGTCCCAATGGCTCTCTAGTTTCTTAGTAGTAGAGGCTTGTCGGACTACTAGCTATTATATTCAGACTTTCAATACTAGTTACCCAGACAATATATTTAGTTGATCTCAAACATTTTTTTATAATATTCAGTATCTTAGCATTTCTATCTAATTAAATGACTTTAATATGAGTTATAGACTTAGTAGCAGGCTTACAGGGTTAGCTTGAGACTACTCGTAGTCTTGAGTACCATATGATGTCTCGGGACCAGTTTTCGGGGTGTTACAATGATGCATACAACCATACCTATATATAAGTGCCGGGAAAGGGAATCCGAGTTTATCATGTAGTTAAAACCTTATCTGGGCTATGTAACCTTGTCGTTAAACCACACCCATGGGCCGTATGGGTTTTAACTCACCCTACAGAAAGAGTCTCGGTGTGTGTTACTGCACAACTAGGAAATATCCCATGACATGACTAGTACATCCCTCCAATATAAAATGTGACACTCGCATGTGGTTATTGAAGACCTCTCATATAGGCAAATATGAGTTTCTAATTTATGTCCCCCCGGAACCTCCTCCTTACTCGACTTAGTTACATATCCTGGCATTAATGCCTAAACTAAAACGATGTCTAAACAATCCAATTACCATTTATTAACCAAGTCTAATTAGTAGTGGTATCGTCATACCAACCATACTTGTAAAATTTATCGATAGCCAAACCATTTAGGTTAAGGGGACTCTCAAGTGCCCTCTCCATTTTACATATTAACATCTTGGGAGACTACCATGTTCTCCACAAGCATAAACAATTAGCCTTTAACCTTTTTAATCCATTTAAACCATTTATAGTTTCATATATAAGCTGAAAACAAGCAAGACTTCCATTTAAAGAAGTCAATGCAATGAACATATCTTTATAAGCATTTTATAAAACACCTTGGGGGCATACTATAACCAAAACCAATTCCAAAGACATTAAACCATTGCCATACAATACAATTTCTCAAAACCATCATTGATGCATATAAAAGCATAATTAACCATAGGAAACCATAACCAAGCCATTATAAACAAAACCCCCAATTAATAGTTGAAAACCATAAGCCATGCAATATTGAAACCATAAAAACATCCATAAAATCAATGCCTTTTTAGAAATAATAAGTAGGGAAGAGACACATGCCTTAAACCGATAAAATGATGGAAGAAAATCACCAAAGCAAACCCCAAAGCAATCCCTAAGTTGAAACCCTGGCTTTCTTTCCCTAAAAGCTCTTGAGAGAATTATGATGTATTTTGAAATAGTTTTCTAAGTGTTAATGAATAGAACAATAGGGTAAATAACCTCTTAAGTGTATTATAAGTCATGGGTAATAATTAGGGTAAGTAGGTAAATATCCAGAATACCCCCACTTAAGTCCCTTAAAAACCCATCACAGGGATACGACTGAACCTTTCACGAGTCATACCCTTCCTTATGATTGGTTTTTAGCAGTCCAACCTAGGTCTTAACCTTTGGATCAGACACTGTCCAGCATACAACTCATCTAACCAAGTTGTAATATCAGCATACGATTCGTACCCATGATCCGTATCCCTGACAGAATGATTAACCAGAAGTATCAAACACTGCGCACCATATGAGTCACTGATACAACTTGTATCAAGCCATATGACTTGCACCCCTAAGTCGTGACAATTTCAGTGATCAAAACCATTCCACCAACTAACACTGGTCAGCTTATGACAGGATAATACCACTCGTACCCCAATATACGGCTCGTACCCTGGAGTCGTATTGGGTCCGGAGAACGAATTTCGATGAAAATTTCTAAGTCCATATACCCAGGATGTAACAAGGTAATAAGGACTTTCATAAATTGAATTCATTGATCTAGAAAGATCACTTTCCTATTCCTTTTATTGATCAACTATTAGATCATCTAGCCAAGAGAGGATGGTATTACTTCTTTGATGGGTATTCGGGATATAATCAAATTTGTATACTGGAGACCAATAAAAGACTAATTTTAATTTTCTTTATGGGACCTTTGAATTCAAGTGCATGCCCTTTGGGCTATTCCACGCATCGACCACTTTTGAAAGATTTATGTTGTCTATTTTTCTGATATAGTAGAGGACACCATGGAGGTCTTCATGGATGACTTCTCTGTGGTTGGGAACTCATTTGATTCTTTCCTTGATCATTTAAGTAAAGTACTCGAACGGTGTATAGAGATCAATCTCATTTTGAATTGGGAAAAATGTCACTTTATGGTCAAGGAAGGTATTGCACTAGGTCCCAAAATTTTGGAAAAAGTCATCCAAGTCGATCAAGAAAAATTTAAAGTGATTGTTAAGTTATCCCCCTATCTCCGTAAGTGGTGTTAAATATTTTCTTGGTCACACGGGGTTATATAGGTGTTTTATTAAGTATTTATCTTAGATTGCTCATTCTTTGTGAAAACTTCTTTAAAAAAAGGTGAATTTTAAATTTGATGGTGATTGTCTAAAAGATTTTAATCGTCTGAAGGAACTCTTTGTGTCGGCTCCTATCATAGTAGCTCCAGATTGGTCCTTACCTTTTGAAATAATGTGTGATACGAGTGATATTGCTCTAGGTGTGGTGTTGGGCAAAAGAAGAGAGCAGTTATTCCACCCAATCTACTATGCAAGAAAATCATTGAATAATGCCAAATTCAGGCCTATTTGTTGGGTACGAAAGTGGTTGTACACATAAATTATGCAAACCTTAGAAATCTCATGGTAAAGAAAGAGGAAAACCATCATTTGATTAGGTGGATATTGATCTTGTAAGAATTTGACTCTGAAGTAAAAGACCAAAAGGGTTGTAAAAATCAAGTAGTCGATCAACTTTCCCGCCTTGAATCCAATCATTAGAAGTTGTGTGATATTGAGATTGATGACACATTCTTTGATGAGTTAGTCATGTCATTTTCAGGAAGAATTAAGCCTTAGTATGCGGACTATGCTAGCTATATTGTGAGTTGCTTGCTTCCCGATGATCTTAATTGTTATCAAAAGAAAAGGTTTTTGTTTGATGTGAAGAAGTACTTTTGAGATGACCAGTACTTGTTTAGAGAGTATGAAGATGGTATGATTCATCGGTATGTTATGGAGTCAAAAATGAAGGGAATTCTTGAGGCTTGCCATTCTTCTTCATTCGTAGGCCATCATGGTGGTATTAGAACATCTACAAAGGTTCTCTAAAGTGGATGCCATTCGCCCACGCTCCACTGAGATACTTATGAGTTGGTTAAAATATGTACTCAATGCCAAATTCAAGAAGGTATCTCAAGGAGGCATGAGATGCCTTTTATGCTCAATCTCGAGGTTGAATTGTTTGACGTGTGGAGGATCGACTTCATGGGTCCCTTTGTACGATAGTATGGTAATAAATACATCTTAGTATCCATTTATTATATCTAAATGTGGGTGGAGACCATTTCTCTAACAAGAAATAATAGCAAAAGTGTCACCTTCTTCTTAAAGAAATACATCTTTACAAGGTTCGGGACTCCACTGGCGATTATTAGTAATGGCGGTTCTCATTTTTTTAATCGAGTGTTTGATGCCTTTCATGATAAATATCGGGTGAATAATAAGATTGGCACGTATTATCCCCAAAATAGTGGTCCAGTTGAGATCTCAAATCATGAAATCAAGTCCATTCTTGAGAAAATCGTGAATGTTGGTCGTACAAATTGGGCAAGACAACTCGATGATACTCTTTGGGCGTATAGGATGGCCTACATCGATGTCCCCCTACCAATTGGTATTTCTAAAGGCTTGTCACTTACCCATGAATTAGAGAATAAGGCCTTATGATCCTTGAAAAAGTTGAATATGAATTGGGAGGGCACCTCCAAATCCAGAGTGAATCAATTTCATAAGTTTGAAGATTTTTGACTCAAGGTATAGAAAGTTCCATGTTGTAAAAAGAAAAGATGAAGAGGTGGTATGATTCTAAAATCTTGAAATGAGAGTTTTATGTGGGTGATGATGTGCTCCTTTTTAATTCTAGATTAAAACTCTTTGCGGGTAAGTTTAAATCCAAGTGGTCAGGTCCGTTCATGGCCTCAAATGTTTATCCTAGTAGAGCTATTGAATTAGAAGACAACGCGAAGAAGATATTTGTGGTAAATGGATAAAGGTTGAAGTACTACCGTGTTGGTGGACCAAGTGTGGCTGTTTTCTGAAGAGGAAAAGTACCAAAACTCCCCTTTTAAAGTATCCCGCCTTCGGAACTTCAAAATTTGCCCGACGGCTTGGTTGACGGACCGTCAGGAGGGTGACGGACCGTCACCTTGACCGTCGGGTAATATCCAATGACTGAACTCACTGTTTTAGGGGTGATGGAAGGCCTTATGGTCCATCCCAGAGAGATTGATAGCTCTTTGTAAAACAAGCACCCTTGGCAGATTGATACCTCTTTGTAAAACAGGCATAAGATTTTATGTTGATATCATATTAAGGCGAAACTAGTGGCATTGGAAATAGGACTCAAAGATCTTTCATTTTTTATATAGTACGACCCCTAATTCACTATATAAAAAAGTTATGGTTGATTGAAGTTGACCCAAGTTTAGACGTTCACCAAAACTCAATCAATAGGAAAGCTTTCAACTCGTCCTAGAGTTAAGGGACCTCTATGATCTCAATTCATGCTCAACTAGATTCCCACACTACATAATTGAAGAAAAAACCAAATTTTCATAGGATTTATTGGCTTTTGGAACTATTACACATAGGAATGACGGTTTACAATCTAGCCCGAAATGCGGGTTGTTACATTATCTCTCCCTTGGGATCATTCATCCCCGAATGATGGGTAGGGACTTGTTGAAGCTCTAAAGGTATGGAATAAGGAACATAACCTCGCATTGAATGTTTTTCCTCAACAAAATATGCAAAGGCATCGAAAAAGCTTCATGATAACCCCTAGTGAAACGCGTAAGCACGAAGCGTGAGGTAGTGAAACTTTACATAGGGATGACATTACACATGAGTTCTATGAATAATTATCATCACAACATAAGGCATGAGTTTATTTGGTGATCATAGACCTTATTTACAGCAGTACTAATCATGAAATGAGATTTTACGGAAGACAGGATTTAGAAGCCTTTTTCACCTTACAAGATACAACGAATGGACCTTAAGTTTAGAGACATTATTCATCTATTCCCCAACATTAATCAACATACTTCATTATTTCTAACCTATGATTCTCCCATAACACATTTAACCACAAGAGTTTTGTGTCCCGTCATATAATAATTCTATGCTGAAGCCCAACACGGAGGAAAGACGTGCTAACTTAAACTACGGGATCCTACACTCTACATCACATTAAGAAATAACCTCACCCTATCACTATAATCCAACAACCTCAAGTCTTAATTCAAGGAATACTAACCACACGGGACATTGGTTTGTGTTTTCATCAATCACAAAATTTAAGCCTATCATTACTACACCCACTTCATGGATCTCCCAACTAAGACCAACCAATTCAATCATTCTCACTAAGATTTTCACCACATAACTCCTTCTTAACTATCTCACGTCACGACAGCTCATCTTCTTCTTCCCCCTTCTCTTATAACCCTAGCTCTAGAAGTCACATCAAAATATCCATCTTCAAAAACATCTACTCCCCCACCCAACACACTACCATGCTTTCAAAACTACCATCATACTAATATACAAAGGGTCATTGAGGGAACCGAGCCTAAACATCACGAATGGATATAACACTTATCAATTCATAGTTTATACTTATTGCACTACTCAAGAAGGGACATGAAGTGAAGATACGATAGAATAAACACAGAGTGCTTCAGAAATCAAGTGTCTGGATCATAAGCAAAGGGTCGTTTGGCATAACCACAACACAACATAATTTCTTAGGACATACTACGGTGAGAAACATAGGTACACATATCTCATGAATTACATAACATAAGGTCAGAATTCATAAAGTCAATGATTGAGACAAAGATTGATACTTGAAGCTATTGCTTCTCATTTTCAGAGCTGAGATAGTCATAAGTTCACACAAATTAATCTCTTTGGTTAATTCTAACATAAAATAATTCAGTGACAAATAGAAACATCTTTTCTTAGGACCAAGTATGCTGCGAGACATAGGTTTGGATCATGAGCAACATAACATATTAGTTGGATACTTAGAATATTGGATCACTGAGGGACATTACAGTTCCTTGTCTAGATATCGGAACATAACATGAGTTACATAGAGACCTCAAACCTTAGGCAAAGGCAAGACATGAATACATAAGACATTGGTAGAAGTCCATTCAAATTGAAGTAGGAGGAGCTTGATTGAAACATGATTCTTACTTGAAACTTGACACCACAAAAAAAAATTCGGGAACTACTTTAATCCATCATCTCCCTCTTAGATCAAAGTCACCTTCCTAGACTTTGAATATAACCTCTCATCAATCTATAACCATAGTTCTCAATATAATAGGGGATATCGGTATACAGACGAACACAAACTTCCTTCAAGCATTTTACATAAAGACACTAAATTCTTTCTGGGTCATCCCCTTTCAGGGATACTTATCATAACGTCCTCTAACTCCAAAGTCACCAAATTATGACTAACATTATTATGGGCATGGGCATCTATGCTTCTAAATACTTAACACTCTATCTTCAACTCTTTTGAATACTTGCATTACACCTTTAATCACATAACTTACAACTTAACAAAATTTGTAAAACCATACCCAAGGCTCATATTTCCTACCTATATTTCCTCAATTCAACTCTAACGAACACCGTACAATAACTCAACAGACTTCTCCAAACTACAGTTTAAAGAACACAAACTAGGTACGTAAAATACTTATACACATGAATGCTAAACCTTCCCTTTTTAAGTATACTCTAAAAACATTGCTTTCCAAAAATATTACTCCTAATTTTTCTCTATCCTCTATTGTCATCAACCTACAATTCATAGTTTCATGAGCATACACATCCTCACTCCTTATTACATAAAAATTCACTCTCCACTACTTAACCTTCAAACATTAGACAATTAATCACATAACTTATATCATAAAATCTTACCTAACACTATACTACCAGAGGGTGCAACTTATTCTTATATACTTACGCCCTTATCCACTTAATAACTCACCCATAATTTATTATTTTAACACTAGTCCTTATATACACATATACCTCATAATTACCACTTAACTTTTCATAAATTATCAACCTAGGATCTTTCACAAATCACAACAAGCCTACTAATTCATTCCCACAAAATATACATCATTAACCTTAAGCTACTACTCTTACCACCATATTCTATATCTAAAGTTCAAGCCTATAGTCTAGCAGTAATCACGTACCACCAGTAAAGCATGCAACATATTATACTAGTCCATCAAATTGGGAAATTAACTCAAAATACTCATTTCATTTAACTACTACCTACTATCGCAACCCCTCCATGGCATCACTATTACAACTCAAAATCCACTACATACCTTCTCATATGAAGTACTAGTTTACAACCACTAAAGAAAAGAAGATTAAGAGGGTAAAGACACATAATAGACATGGTCAACCTTAATCTTCTATTATAACCCAATACGATCTTATCTACATATTCTACTTTCTCACATCATACTTACCCAAGCATACATTTAGACTACCTTCAAATTCCACATACAACAATGAGTCTATAATTATAACCTATTGGCTAATCTAACCGCTTTCATTCACAGCCTATAAGGGATTTCTGTAACCACCATAACTATCTACTCTGGGTTCTTTCCTATTTTGAATAAATAAAAAAATCAAAGCCAAACACTTTCTCCACACATCACCATACAATCTACAAGTCTCACCACAATATTATCCAACCACCATAAAAGAGAGAACCACCCCTAAATCAAAGGGTTATACAACTAAAACTACTTATTTATGCAATAGTCAACCTCACTCTAACTACTAACCTAATGACTTCATGTCACTAACTTCTGGACTATCTCACTACCATTAGGTCATGACACTTTAACATATACTACTACTCGGGTGGAAATACAGTTCCAACATTCTGCTACACAACATTTCCTGCAATAAGAATTTTGAAAGGGACTGGATACACTTAAATACCTCAGGATGAAAAACATGATTTTATCAGTATCAAAGTTTACACTAGAATCAACACACCTTAAAGCACTAACGGAATCCTCTGAAGTCCTTGCACAATTTTATAATCTTTTATGACTCAATCAGAAAGTATTATACCATTTAGATTCTAGACTTCTGCACTTGAATCACCTCAACAATAAGACATATCTGAGAACATTAGAGTAAGGAAAGAATTGGGATAACTTTATTTTTGTATGGGCGAAACTATAACATGAACTAAAGTATGAAAGAGGAACATTCTGACTCCATAGCACGAACTAGAATATGAAGAAAGAGAGACATTCCTAAATGCCTTGTAGCCTCCTGCTTATAAGTGTGGCACGCTACACACCTATAAATAGGAATCTACCTGACATGATTTCACAGATACCTCGGGACCATGAACCAGGCTCTGATACCAAGTTTGTCACGACCTGAACCGAAGTCCTGGCCATGACCAGCATCCCGAACCATGAAGGCCCGAGCGCTCTTCTAAATCTGGTAATTATGAACAATATTAATATTATATAAGAAAATTTGTGAAAACAACACATGAAAAAACTATGGTCAATCTCATAACTCAAATAATTTGAAAATAAAATTCTAAATATTCTAAACATGTGACAACCGTCTGTGAAATCTCTAACATTACAATATCCTTCATAAATCTGAAACATAACTGGGACAAGGCCTCCAGTAGACTATAAAAAAGAAAGAAGAAATGAAATCTGAAAATCAGGCCTTTCGGAATAGAGAAGGTTCACCAACTGCAACTTCTGACAGACGCGAATCTACTGCTGAATGGGACCGCTGGACTATGCCTCAGATCCTGAGATATAAAGGGTTAATACATATGTACTGGTATGCGGACTATACAAAACTAAAATACTGATACAAAAAGTAAGTGAGAGCATTTCCTGAAGCAAAACACATCACTATAAACCATTTGAAAATCTATGGGCATAGTATATAGATCTTTAGGAATAGTTTTGGGAATCAACATAACATCTTTGTCTTAGTTCTGAGTTAGGTGGTGCACCCTATAAGACTGATATTCGACGGGCTATATGGAATCCGCCATTGACTCGGTGGGTAAGCCCCCAACCCAAGTTTGTTGTAAGAGTTGGAGTTTCTAATTCTGATATGCCACATGGCACTAAGCCAGCATATAATACCTCTTGGGGAAATAATATCTTGTATTGGTAAAACAAGGTTTTGGGAAATGAGTTATCTAAACTCGTGCCTTCTTCGAGTAACCACCCAACATCTCTTAAGCCCATTTTTTAGCCTTTTCAAAACATGCATCTATCTTAAATCAATTTCTGAAAAATCTGAATGAAATCTGACTTATGTTCTGTTCTGAGTCTGTTATGGCATTATCTATTTTGGTATCGTAATACCAAGACTTGCAAGTCATATTTCAGAGCTATAAAATATCATATCACAGCCTCTTATTTTAAAATATAAAGTTTAGACCACCATACCTCAAACAATTCACGAAGATTCATACTTCAAAATATTTATCAAGTTATGTAAAGATCACTATTTTTAGTATTTCAACAAACATGTGGTGGTCCTGAAATTTGTGACAAAATATGCAATCTTCTTAGTAAACGTCTTTAACCTTTTACACCAAGTAAAACACCCCCTCTTCAATTTAAAACCATAATCAAGTCATAAACAACACTCAAGACATTTATATCATGCTTCCAACAATGCATTTTGAATAAATCATAACTTACGAAAACAAGAAGCTTGTAAACAAGAGAGGGGATTTCTAATAGTTCATGCTCTCAATTCATCATTCAAACTCATCAAACTCATACATATATATACTTATACATGATTATAATTCAAGTTTAGGGGAAAGGCCTCAAGACCAAAATAATAACATCATTAAAGAATTCATCATGCAAAATTGTAAACATAAACTCCAAACCCCTTTAAAATTCATGATTTCTATAACTTTAAATCTTATTCAAAGGGTTTTAAACAAGCTCATGTAGTTGAGTAAAACCCCACATACCTTATATTACTTAGTTTAAAGAGTAAAACTCGAATCTTGATTTATTTCTAAAAAATCTTGGACTTAAGGAAGGATTTCTTGACCTCTTGTTCTTGGAGAAAACCCTAGTTTAATCTCATTTTTTAGAGTGAAAAAGATGTTTTTGATGTTGTAAACTGATGAGAATTGATTAATAACATTTTAGAGTGTTATTAAATCCACTAGGGATGTTTTCTGAAGAGGAAAAGTACCAAAACACCCCTTTTAAAGCATCCCACCTTTGGAACTTCAAAATTTGATCGACGGTTTGGTTGACGGGCCGTTAGGAGGCTGAAGGACAGTCACCTTGACCGTTGGGTCATTTCCAGTGACTAAACTCACTGTTTTAGGGGTGACTGAAGGCCTGACAGTCCGTTACAGACCTGACGATCTTTTGGGTCGGCCATCGCACCCTCGGTAGATTAATGCCTCTCTGTAAAATAGGCATAACTTTTTACCCCAATATCGTATTCAGTCAAAAATAGTGGAATTGGAAATAGGAATCAAAGAGCTTTTATTTGATATATAGTAGGACCCATAATTCGTTATATTCAAAAAGTTATGGCCTATTGAAGTTAACCCAATTTTAGACATTCACCAAAACTCAATCGATAGGAAAGCTTTCAACTCAACCTAGAGTTAAGAGACCTCTATGATCTCAATTCATGCTCAAATAGATTCGTACACTAAATAATTGATTAACACACTAAATTTGCATAGGATTTATTGGCTTTTGGAACTATTACGCGTAGGAATGACGGTTTATACTCTAGCCCAAAATGGGGGATGTTACACTTTAATATGCTAACTAAAGTTTTTTCAGTAAGAAATGATGTATAAAATTTCATTTTAACTGAGATATTCCCTAGATAAGAAATTAGGGAGAGAATTATCATCTCCTTTTTTATACTGAATCTCAAAATCAAAAGGGGCTAATTGGGCTTGCCACTTTGCAATTATTAACTTTGAAGCATCATGTTTAAAATCTTTATCAAACATATACTTCACAGATTAAACATCAGTTTTTATCAAAAAAATTTATTATAAAGATAATCTTGAAATTTTAGAACACATTTAACAATAGTTAGCATTTCATGAGCTACCGTAGCATATTTTCTCTGACTATCAGTCCATTTACCAGAATGAAATCTTATCAAGTATTCAGTTTTATTATGGGAATTAACTTGTTTCAATATTCCACCATAACTAATATTAGATGCATCTGTCTCAATGATTTTTTGCCAAGCAGGATTGGCTAAACTTAAACAGGGTAAAGTTTTAACACTTTGTTTAATACGTTTAACAAGATTTGTATGACTATCCGTCCAAGATCCTTTATAATTGTTTTTTAACCTATCATTTAACGTGGCTAACTCACGAGATAAATTCTCATTAAAAGGAGAAATATAATTCAAGCTTCCAAAGAATCTATGCAATTGAGTCCTGTCAATTATAACATCAGGAAATTTAGAAGCAAAATCAATGGATCTCTGAATGGGAGTAATCTTCCCTTGACAGATATTATGTCCTAAGAATCTAACATCTATTTGAAATAAACTCATTTTTGGCTTGGATATCACCAAAATGTTTTGTATCACAATTTTCTTAAAAATATAGAGATGCTTGATATACAATTCAAATGTTTTAGAAAACATAAGAATGTCATCAATATAAATGATGATAAAACCAATTACAGGATCAGATGGGCTGGAAGTAATCCCCGCGGCCATCTTGACCTTTAAGTTAATATCGATAAACAAAACCAACCGAAATTTATAAGAATTTCATATAGCTTAAGGACTATATGGAAGTTTTTATTCAAACAAAGGGCCTGACAGAATTTAATAAACACATCAGTTAAGTCCATGTGTCTAGCACTTCTAACCGTGAAAAAGGGGTGCCCTTTTCTTCAACTTTAATGGGCTTAAAGATTCACGGCTCACTAGATGTAGTCACTAAGACAAAGACAACAAAAGCAGTACCAAATTCAACTGTACCACCATTTTGGAACCAAGCCAGGAAACTATAGAAAAATTCCTTTATATTTTGATAGAGTATAGATCTTTCACGGCTATTATACAAGAGAGGTTAGATCTTAAGCATAGATACGAAAATTATTTAGCGGGACATAGTCACGATCGAAGAGAAAGAGAGAGTATTAAGAAATGCAAATTAAAAATTATTTAAATACCTTAATTGGATGGATGCAAGGCCTAAATAGTAATTAACGGTAGACTTTTATTCCAAACTAGAGAATATTATACAAGAAAAATGAAGAACTACAGAGAGAGAGAGAACCTTTAGAGAAAGGAAAAAAGAAAATTAAAATATTCTGCCTTTCTTAGCAAATGAAGGCACCTATTTATAGAAAAGAAAAATAATCTAGGAATAGTAAAATGGGTACCATATTTGAGTCCCATGCACAATGGATCTACTGTGTAGGAATCTGCCGATAGTACTAAGGGTCCCACATCCGGGTCCCATGCACAGTGAATTTACTATGCAGGTATCTGTGAATAGTATATCATACTTTATTCTTCCCTTTTATTTTTTTAAGAAATTCCTCCGTTCTTGCAATGGCATCTTCTGACAGAGGTCTATCTGAAAGGATAGGTTGTGAGTCTTCAACATCTTCTTCGGCGATATCATCACTGATTATACTCTTCATTGAAGTGTCTGATTTGCCACGACTGTCAACTGATTTCATCAAAATTTTTTGAACATCTTCCAAATAGTTTTCTATCATTTCAATTTTGTCGTCGTCATGTACAATGATTCTCCTTGCAATGTGTTTTAGTGAATTTTCCTCTATAATAATTTGTCGAGGGGCTACTGAATATTCTGGAACTTTATTTTGAATAGAGTCCAAGAGTTCCTGCCCATGCAATATTTTTGTTTTGGAATCCTTTCTTATTAATTTATCCCAAAAATTATTATAAAATACCCTGTACAAACATGGGATTTGTTCTTCTGTGAATCCGAATTTCGGAGTCCATTTATGAATCCAAGGAATAGAGAATTCTAGAAAAAAATACATTTGATCAGTTTTATCCAAGTTGCAGAAACGATCTTCATGATATAATTCGTTTGACTGAGGAGAGACTTTGGCCCATTCTTTGTATACTTTAAAAATGGATCTGGCAATATCTGAATGGTTGGACCATGATAGGACCACCAATTTAAAAACCAATTTGGAATTGGTTTTGTAAAGGTCTTTGCACATCCCTTTATAAACCAAGTATTCTTATGTATATAATTATTATAATAAAGAACTTTATCAAAGGCCTGAATGTATTCCCAATAAGTGAAATTTATTTAGGAACCTTTGACCAGTATCTACTTTTTGGTCATAGTAGTCGTTCCCCAATTTTATACAGATATAATCCGTTTAATAACAATTTTAGAGAAGTTATAAACATTATTTTCACTGTTATAACCAGAGAAATATTCACATTCTGCACTCCCAGTGGTACTAAGAATGGTTTCATAATAAGTGCGGGTTTTGTATGACTCACCTAGAAAATATAAATTATTTATCAAATATTTATAGAGTATCTTCCATGGTTCATTTCACCTCTGAATTTTGGAATTCTCAATAAGAAATATAATTTCTTTGTTTTCTAGACTTTCATAAAGATTGGAGTCATCATTATCTTTTGTAATTGAAACAAATGTATCACTTTGCTTTTGAGCTGCTAAATAAGCTTGCAATTGTCCGTACAACGGTCTATCTTCTGGGATATCATCCAGATGGATAGAAGTAGAGGAATCGCCTTTCTGCAACCTTGGACTTTATAAAACTTCTATTTTCTATTTGTATAACTGGAGAATTAGATAAGGATCCATACGACAATCCCTATGAATATGATCTGTTAGGGGATGATCTTCCCCTTCCAACGGAGGCTGATCTTCCTCCTGATTTACCCTATCCTTTTCCTCTGGCCATCTTTCATGGAGGGTCAGTATCCAAACTGCAAATAGTACAATTAATCAGATATTTCCAAATTGTACCAGTCAATATTTCTAATTTCTTCATAATTAAAGATAGAAAATTATTTTTCAACCATATCATGGATGACTTTACCAATTATGAGATTTTTAATGTCTCTGTATAACGGAATTACCTTTAATATGGTAACCAAAATTTTTTTTTAGTGAGAAACGATGTATAAAATTTCATTTTAACTGAGATATTCCCTAGATAAGAAATCAGGAAAGGAATTATCAATTCCATTTTTATACTGAATCTCAAAATTAAAAAGGGCTAATTGGGCTTGACACCTTGCAAATATTAACTTTGAAGCATCATGTTTAAAGTCTTTATCAAACATATACTTCACAGATTGAGCATCAGTTTTTATCAAAAAAATTTGATTATAAAGATCATCCTGAAATTTTAGAATACATTTAATAATGGTTAGCATTTCATGAGATATCGTAGCATATTTTCTCTGACTATCAGTCCATTTACCTGAATGAAATCTTATCAAGTATTCAGTTTTATTATGGGGATTAACTTGTTTCAATATTCCACCATAACCAATATTAGATGCATCTGTCTCAATGATTTTTTGCCAAGCAGGATTGGCTAAAGTTAAACAGGGTAAAGTTTTAACACTCTGTTTAATACATTTAAAAATATTTGTGTGACTATCTGTCCAAGATCCTTTATAATCCTCTTTTAACCTATCGTATAACGGGGCTAACTCACCAGATAAATTCTCATAAAAAGGGAAAATATAATTCAAGCTTCCCAAAATTCTCTGCTGTTGAGTCCTGCCATTTACTACATCAAGAAATTTAGAAGCAAAATCAATGGATCTATGAATGGGAGTAATCTTCCCTTCACAGATATTATGTCCTTAGAATCTAACATCTGTTTGAAACAAACTCATTTTTAGCTTGGATATCACCAAAACGTTCTGTATCACAAATTTCTTTAAAATATCAAGATGCTTGATATGGAATTCAAATATTTTAGAAAACACAAGAATGTCAAAAATATAAACAATAATGAAATCGATATAATGATTAAATATATCATTCATTATTTTTTGAAATTCCGATGGGGCATTTTTTAAACCAAACGGCATGACATTTCATTCATATGGCCCAAAAGGAACATTAAAAGCAGTTCTATATGTATGCTCTTTAAATATTTGAATTTTACCAGTATCCCGATTTCAAATCGAACTTTGAAAATATATTGGCGTCGTATAAACAAGATAATAAATCCTTTTTATTTGGAATAGGATACCTAATCCATTTTAAATTTTTATTCAAAGGTTTATACTTTATCACCAACCTGGGAACACCACGTTCCTTTTCTGCTGCATTGTTAACATAAAAAGTAGTACATGACCAAGGAGATTTTGAAGGCTTTATCAAACCCTTTTGTAACAGATTTTCAATCTCTTTTTTGTAGAATTCAACTAATTCAGCATTTATTTGACAAGGTCATGATTTCGTTGGGATATCATCCTCACAGAAATTATCTTCATAAGGAAGGGTAAAATATGAGTGTTTGGCAATTTATACTCTATATCAAGAGCATGCCCAGCTACAGATTTAACTACATGAGTGGTTTTATGAAAGTATTTTGTAGGAACTAACCCTTCTTGTATGCAGCTAACATCTACTACACTATCAATCATAGCAATACTATTTACTGAAAAATAATGATCAATCAAAAAAGTACATTTAATATACCATTTATGAGCAGTAAATATTTGCATCATTCCCAAAAAATAATCATTTTTTGAATCAATCGAATTTTGAATATCATCCGTATCACTTTCTTAGGAAATTTTTTCTTTTCCTTTGAAAATCTGTGTGGGAGAAATATCTTTCTCAATTTGCGAAATTTTGTGATCACAAATCATTTGATTTTGTTTAAGGGATTTAATCTCCTTTTTCATGTTTTTAACTTCAACTTTTAAATCATCAAAAGAAGTATCTTTACCAGGAGCATAACTCATAACAAGACGTCTATTAACCTCTGATTTAGAATAACGCATAAAATAATTGCTATCAACAGTTTTAGGAGTAAAGGTATGGTTATCAGTAGTTTAGAAGTACTGGGTTTTGGACTAGTAGACAAATTAATAATCTTTTCCCGTAGTTTCTCATCCAAAACTTCTTTCAAAAGTTCTAGCACATTATCAAAAGTAATGGTTTGAACATTTAAATCTTCAAACTAGGATTGCAAATTATAAAATGCATCATCACAAGTTCAAGTATAACCTTGGCAATCAAAACAAGCATTAACATTATCACTATCAGATAAATCAGGTAGCTCAATATTATTTTCTGATTCAGATTCAGAATTATAATCAGATTCTAAACCAGAGGTGTATAACAAAGCATAAACTTAATCATGCACATCATCAGCAAGACCTAAAGATTGAAGATTTTTAAGCTTACAATTTTGAGCAATATGTCCAAAGTTACCACATCTGTAACACTTAATCTTAGCAAGATCACGCTTAGACCTATTTTTGGCAAATCTAGTAGATTTTCTATAGGATTTTCTAGTTTCACGTTATTCTTTGGACCTATTTCTAGATCCCCTTTTTCTATAAGGCTGCTCACTTTTGGAATATCTATGTCTTTTCTTCTTAGTAGTGGAAGCTGGTTTAGGTATACCAAATTATGTACAAATATCTCCTATCTGAGATTTTTCTCTAAGCTTATCAAGCTTAAGTTGTCTAGACAATTTTAACTCATTACACAAGTTTAATCCTTCTTGCTTACAAACTTCTATCAAATGACCATAGGTGTAATTTCCTCAAGTAATTTCACCAGAGGAACCTCTAAGAGATTTTCGCACTCTTTCAGCAAAAAATGGAGGAAGCCCATCTATAAACTTAGTCTTCCAGTGGTCTTATCGATTTTTTGGGTAATTCCATGACCCGACTTAAAAAGGTGTCTTTATGCCTGCTAAATTCTCTGAAGGTTTTACATCTATGCCCATTTAAGAGAGCTCAAATATTTTCATACTGATTGGTAAATCTACCATTAAAATGTTCTAAAATTGTAAGAACAAGTGTATAAACAACATCTTCCCTATTTGAAACTAGGGCTCTTCCTAGGTTATCCTGCCCCGGTATAGTAGCTATAACATTAAAAATTGACTCTCTTTGTTCATGAGTTAGAAAATTGTCCCACTAGCCACAAAGTTGGCCAGTAAAACCAGCAACTATTATTTTATAGATAACTTTATCTGTTCTATTATTCAGTTTTATTATGGGGATTAACTTGTTTCAATACTTCACCATAACCAATATTAGATGCATCTGTCTCAATGATTTTTTGCCTAGAAGGATTGGCTAAAGTTAAACAGGGTAAAGTTTTAACACTCTGTTTAATACGTTTAACAAGATTTGTATGACTATCCGTACAAGATCCTTTATAATTCTTTTTTAGCTTATCATATAACGGGGCTAACTCACGAGATAAATTCTCATAAAAAGGGGAGATATAGTTCAAACTTCCCAAAAATCTCTACAATTGAGTCATGTCAGTTATAACATCAGGGTATTTAGAAACTAAATCAATGGATCTCTAAATGGGAGTAATCTTTCCTTGACATATAGTATGTCCTAAGAATCTAACATCTGTTTGAGATAAACTCATTTTTGTCTTGGATATCACCAAACCATTCTGTATCATAATTTTCTTTAAAATATCAAGATGCTTGATATGCAATTCAAATGTTTTATAAAACACAAGTATGTCATCAATATAAATGATGTTGAAATCCATATAAGGATTAAATATATCATTCATTATTTTTTGAAATTCCGATAGGGCATTTTTCAAGCCAAACGACATGAAATTTCATTCATATTGCCCAAAAGAAACATTAAAAGTAGTTCTATAATCATGCTCTTTAAATATTTGAATTTGCCAATATCCCGATTTCATATCGAACTTTGAAAATATATTGGCGTCGTATAAATGAGATAATAAGCCCGTTTTATTTTAAATAGGATACCTAATCTATTTAAATATTTATTCAAAGATTTATAATTTATCACCAACCTGGGAACACCATGTTCATTTTCTACTGCGTTATTAACATAAAAAGCAGTAAATGACCAAGGAGATTTTGAAGGCTTTATCAAATCCTTTTGTAACAAATTATCAATCTCTTTTTTGCACAATTCAACTAATTCAGCATTCATTTGACAAGGTCGCGATTTCATTGGGATATCATCCTCACAGAAATTATCTTCATAAGGAAGAGTAACAATATGCCTTTTATGATTCCAAAAAGCACTGGGGTGATCAACACAAGTATCAATAGCTAGTTGTTCAAAAATTAACTTATTTTTTTCCTGCAGCTTAGCATATTTCATTGTATCACAAATATTCATGCTAAGTAATTCAAGCTGCAAAAAATTAACATGTTTTTTCTTCATATCAATTAAAGCCTTAATATCTCTAGTTTCGGGATCTGTAACAAAAGAATAAGATATCTCTTTATTTTTGTAAGTGGTCGAAAATCCTTTTGCAACAATATGAGTATAAGGATAAATAGCATTTATAAAAGAAGTTCCAAGTATAATTGGAGAGTATAACTATTTTTTTACGAAAAAGAAGAAATGCAGAATGCATATTTTATTCTGGCATATATGAGTGTTTGGCAATTTATACTCTATATCAAGAGCATGTACAGATACATATTTAACTACATGAGTGGTTTTATGAAAGTATTTTGTATGGACTAACCGTTCTTGTATGCAGCTAACATCTGCTCCACTATCAATCATAGCAATATTAGTTACTGAAAAATGATTATCAACCAAAAAAGTACATTTAATATACCATTTATGAGCAGTAACAATTTGCATCATTCCCAAAAAATAATCATTGTTTGAAATAATGGAATTTTTAAAATCATCCGTATCACTTTCTTCGGAATTTTTTCTTTTCCTTTGGAAATCTGTGTGGGAGAAATGTCTTTCTCAATTTGCAAAATTTTGTGATCACAAATTATTTAATTTTGTTTAAGTGATTTAATCTCCTTTTTCAAGTTTTCAACTTCAACTTTTAAATCATCAAAAGAGGTATCTTTACCAGTAACATAACTCATAGCAAGACGTCTATTAACCTCTGATATAGAATAAGGCATAAAATAATTGCTATCAACAATTTTAGGAGTAAAGGTATGGTTATCAGCAGTTTTAGAAGTACTGGATTTTGAACTAGTATACAAATTAATAATCTTTTTCCGTAGTTTCTCATCCAAAACTTCTTTCAAAAGTTCTAACACATTATCAAAAGTAATGGTTTGAACATTTAATTCTTAAAACTGGGATTAAAAACTATAAAATACATCATCACAAGTACAAGTATCACCTTGGCAATCAGAACAAGCATTAACATTATCACTATCAGATAAATCAGGCAACTCAATATCATTTTCTGATTTAGATTCAACATTATAATTATATTTCGAACTAGAGGTGTATAAAAAACCATAAACTTTATCATGCACATCATCAGCAAGACGTAAAGATTTAATCTTTTGAAACTTACAATTTGGAGAAATATGTCCAAAGTTACCACCTTTGTAACAATTAATCTTAGCAAGATCTCGTTTAGACCTATTTTTGGCAAATCTAATAGATTTCATATAGGCTTTTCTAGTTTCACGTTCTTCTTTGGACCTATTTCTAGATCCCAATTTTCTTTAAAGATGCTCACTTTTGGAATATTTATGTCCTTTCTTCCTAGAAGTGGAAACTGATTCAGGTATACCAAAATGTGTACAGAAATCTCTTATCTGAGATTTTTCTCTAAGCTTATCAAACTTTAGTTGTCTAGACAATTTTAACTCATTACACAAGTTTAATCCTTCTTGCATACAAGATGCTATCAAATGACCATAGGTGTAATTTCCCCAAGTAATTTCACCAGAGGAACCTCTAAGAGCTTTTCACACTCTTTTAACAAAAAGTAGAGGAAACTCATCTATAAACGTAGTCTTCCAGTGGTCATAAAGATTTTTGGGTAATTTCATGGCCCAACATAGAAAGGTATCTTTATACCACCTGAATTCACCTAGGGTCTTACATCTAAGCCCATTTAAGAAAGTTCGAATATTTTAATACTGATTGGTAAATCTACTATTAAAATATTCTAAAATTGTAAGAATATTTGTAAGAACAACATCTTCCCTATTTGCAACTAGGGCTCTTCCTAGGTTATCATTCCCTGGTGGAGTAGCTATAGCATTAAAAATTGACTCTCTTTATTCATGAGTCAGAAATTGTCCCACCAGCTACGAAGTTGGCCAGTAAAACCAACAACTATCATTTTACACATAACTTTATCTGTTCTATTATTTGTATTACCAGTGGCTTTGCACACCGTTGAATACATCATAATGCGATGAACCAGGATTATTAATTGCCTCTCAATTAAGCCATCAAGATTTCATTCATAAATATCATCTCTGTTATAAGACGTATTGGTATTATTCTAATCCCTTTTCTCTATCAGAACATCTTGAGGAGTGGGTCACGGATAGTAATAAGTTTGCATGAGGTGTAAATCGACATATTTGGTATTTTTAGCCGGTTATTTTCTAACCATTCCTCTGAGATTATTAAGCTCTGATTTGGTATGATTTTACAAATCAGGAGTGGATTCTAGGCTTTCAGCAAAGGCATTAGACAAATCAATAGGTTTAATATTTAAACCAAAAAGCTTTTTATCAAGAAGTTGTTCTAAATCATGCAAAGATGATTTAAGTTGAAATCCTTCAATATCAGGGGCCATTGAATACTGGTTTTATTCGTCAAATCTTCTTACTTTCTGAAGAAGAAGAAATATCAGTAGAGTTTGAACTAATACTGAGTTTTCTTATCAAATCAGTTAACTCAACGAGCTTTTTATCAAGAGAAGAAATATGTTCACCTAAAACTTTCACATATAAGCTCAAATAATTATTTTGGGAAATCAAATTATTAATTTTTGCAAAGTTACCTTAGCGAATTCATTATCAATGAATTTTTGAAATGCAAAAAATGTAATACCAATATTATTTGGCAAAATAAAAGGAGCTTGGGAAGGGTAAACAGTTCTAACAATGTTACCACCATTATCTTGATATGATCTTTCAACCACCTTAACATACAATGGCAAGTATGTTGTTATAAATCAAGTCACAAAATACATAATTTGATCATGAAATGCACACGTTTCATAGAATTCTTGAGATATATTATTCATGTCATCAGGACTATAAGTCTAAAAAAACTAAGTTTTAAACTGGTTCCATTTTTTTATCAAAAAATTCCTTTTTAATATAATTTCGTTCCTGGGATCCGGGACTAAAATTAATTTGGTGTGGAATCATTAAATATCATTCAGATCAATGTTCATTTCAGAAGCAGTAGGAATGTCTGTATCAGAAATATTGTCATTATCTGGAACAATATTTGTTCGAGGATTGATTTTAACTTTCTGTATAAATCTTGTAGAAGCTGAGTCAATTGTTTGCAAAGAGGCTGCACAACTTCTAGTTAGACTATATAATGGTTCTACAGGAGAAATATGATGCATAGCAAGTAATAATTTAGGCATGGAGAATAAATGTTTGTTATAAACAGTAGACCTTTCATCGAATTGAATACAAATCCTACCATCCAGATTTTGAGTCGCATGCGATAATTCACTATTAGTTAAATCATCAGTGACTTGATTTTGAGATATAATCGAATTTAAGGTCCAAGTAGTGGGAAAATCAATCTCATCCCATTTAATAGGCCTCCTTGTGGTGACCTTAGACCTTGAAAAATTAGTCTCGACTAATATAGTCTGATTTGATGTATCGTATAATCTACATCGAGGATTTAAAGTAGTTAATAATCCGTAATAAATTCTGTATGATAGACAAATAAGTTCAAATCCAGCCGCATAATTATAACCATGCATTTTCACATTTAATGTCAAAGCATCAAGTATATTCCCATCAGTCAAAGATAATTATAAATTTGGCGGAGTATTGAAATAAACTGGACCATAAGCCAAAGTGGATTCAATCGAACCCGTTAAAGACTTTCTAAAATTCAGATTTCTAGCATCCCTGAGAGCTGCCAAGAATGTTTTTGGTAACCCTTTAAGAGTTAATGGTTTAAAAGCAATTTGAACCATTCCAATATGTATAAAGTTATAATTATTTTTATATAAATCAATATCGCATTAATTTAATAAACGAATCGTCTGTTCTGATTAATTTAATGCCAAAGACTGTTCAGTCGTCTTTATTATTTGTTTAGAAAGAACTTTATCAAACCAACCATAATTATAAATGGTTTTAATATCAACCTTTGGAATAGTACACTTATTTAACAAGTCAAAATTTTGAGGTATATCTACCTCTTCAAGTCGAGTACTCTTAGTACTCACATCTCTCATTTTCATGAGCATTAAAATTTTGTATCTATGCCAAATAGTTCAGATCTATTACATAATGACCATGAAAGTTCCTAGGCTCTGATACCAATTACAGGATCTGAGGTGCTGGTGGTAATCCGCACGGCCATCCAAACCTATAAGTATATAAAAAAAAACTGAAATATATAATAATTTCATATAGCTTAATGACTGTATGAAAATTTTTACCCGAACAAGGGGTTTATCAGAATTTAATACACACTTCAGTTGAGCCCATGTGTCTAGTGGTTCAAACCGTGAAAAAAAGCATCATTTTCTTCAATTTTAATGGGCTTAAAGATTCACGGCTCACTAGACGTGTCACTAAGACAAAGTCAACAAAAGAAGTACCAAATTCGATTATTCCACCATTTCGAAACCAAGCTAGGAAACTATAGAAAAATTCCTATATATTTTGATAGAGTCTAGATCTTTCATGGCCATTATACAAGAGAAGTTATATCTTCAACATAGATATAAAAATTATATAGCCAGACATAGTCACGACCGAAGAGGGAAAGAGAGTATTAAAGAATGCAAATTAAAAATTACATAAATACCTTAATTGGCCAGATGCAAGGCCTGAATAGTAATTAACGACAGGCTTTTATTCCAAACTTGAGAATATTATACAAGAGAGATGAAGAACTAGAGAGAGAGAGCCTTTAAAGAAAGAAAAAAAGAAAATTAAAAGCTTCTGCCTTCCTTAACAAATGAAGGCACCTATTTATAGAAAGAAAAAAATCTAGGAATTGTAAATTGGGTCCCACATTCAGGTTCCATGCACAGTGGATCTACTGTGTAGGAATCTGCCAATAGTACTAAGGGTCCCACATTCGGATCCCATGCGCAGTGAATTTACTATGCATGCATCTGGGAATAGTATATCATACTTTATTCTTCCCTTTTAATTTTGTAAGAAATTCCTCCGTTATTTGTAATGGCATCTTCTAACAGAGTTCTACCTGAAGGGATAGGTTGTGAGTCTTCAACATCTTCTTTGGTGATATCATCGCTGGTTATACTCTTCATTGAAGAGTCTGATTTGTCACGACTATCAACTAATTTCATTAGATTTTTTTGGACTTCTTCCAAATAGTTTTCTATCATTTCAATTATGTCGCCGTCATGTACATCGATTCTCCTTGAAATGTATTTTAGTTAATTTTCCTCGATAATATTTTCTCGAGGGGCTATTGAATATTCTTGAACTTTATTTTGAATAGAGTCCAAAAGTTCCTGTCCAAGCTTAAGTTGTCTAGGAAATTTTAACTCATTACACAAGTTTAATCCTTCTTGCATACAAGCTGCTATCAAATGACCATAGGTGTAATTTCTCCAAGTAATTTCACCATAGGAACCTATAAGAGCTTTTAGCAATCTTTCAGCATAAAGCGGAGGAAGCCTATCTATAACTTAGTCTTCCAGCGGTCATACCGATTTGCGGGTAATTCCATGACCCGACTTAGAAAGGTGTATTTATACCACCTAAATTATCCTAGGGTCTTCCATATAAGCCCATTTAAGAGAGTTCAAATATTTTCATACAAATTGGATAATCTACCATTAAAATGTTCTAAAATTATAAGAACAAGTGTATAAACAACATCTTTCCTATTTGCAACTAGGGCTCTTCCTAGGTTATCCTGCCCTGGTGCAGTAGCTATAGCATTAAAAATTAACTCTCTTTGTTCATGAGTCAGAAAATTATCCCACCAGCCGCGAAGTTGGCCAGTAAAACCAGCAACTATCATTTTACAGATATTATTATCTGTTCTATTATTTGTAGTACCAGTGGCTTTGCACACCATTGAATACATCATAATGAGGTGTACGAGGATTGTTAATTGTCTCTCAGTTAAGCCATCATGATTCCATTCATAAATATCATCTCTGCTATAAGACGCATTGGTCTGATTCAAATCCCTTTCCTCGATCAGAATATCTTGGGGAGTGGGTCGTGGATAGTTATAAGTTTACATGTGGGGTAAATCGGCATATCTGGGATTTTTACCCGGCTATTTTCTAATTATTCCTTTGAGATTATTAAGCTCTGATTTGGTCTGATTTTTAAAATCAGGAGTGGATTCTAGGCTACCAGCAAAGTCATTGGACAAAGAGAGTCAATTTTTAATGCTATAGCTACTGCACTAGGGCAGGATAACCTAGGAAAATCCCTAGTTACAAATAGGGAAGATGTTGTTTATACACTTGTTCTTAAAATTTTAGAACATTTTAATGGTAGATTTACCAATCAATATGAAAATATTTGAACTCTCTTAAATGGGCTTAGATTTAAGAACCTAGGAGAATTTAGGTGGTATAAAGACACCTTTCTAAGTCGGGTCATGGAATTACCCAAAAATCGGTATGACCACTGGAAGACTAAGTTTATAGATGGGCTTCCTCCGCTTTTTACTGAAAGAGTGCAAAAAGCTCTTAGAGGTTCCTCTAGTGAAATTACTTGGGGAAATTACACCTATGGTCATTTGATAGCAGCTTGTACGCAAGAAGGATTAAAGTTGTGTAATGAGTTAAAATTGTCTAGACAACTTAAGCTTGATAAGCTTAGAGAAAAATCTCAGATAGGAGATTTCTGAACCAGCTTCCACTTCTAGGAAGAAAGAACATAGATATTCCAAAAGTGAGCAGCCTTATAGAAAAAGAGGATCTAGAAATATGTCCAAAGAAGAACGTGAAACTAGAAAAGCCTATAGGAAATCTAATAGATTTTCAGAAAATAGGTCTAAGCGAGATCTTGCTAAGATTAAGTGTTATAGATGTGGTAACTTTGGACATATTGCTCCAAATTGTAAGCTTCAAAAGCTTAAATATTTAGATCTTACTAATGATGTGCATGATCAAGTTTATGGTTTGTCATACACCTCTGGTTCAGAATCTGATTATAATGCTGAATATGAATTAGAAAATGATATTGAGTTGCCTAATTTATCTGATAGTGATAATGCTAATGCTTGTTCTGATTGCCAAGGTGATACTTGCACTTGTGATGATGTATTTTATAATTTACAATCCCAGTTTGAAGATTTAAATGTTCAAACCATTACTTCTGATAATGTGTTAGAACTTTTGAAAGAAGTTTCGGATGAGAAACTATGGGAAAAGATTATTAATTTGTCTACTATTTCAAAACCCAGTACTTCTAAAACTGTTGATAACCATACCTTTACTCCTAAAACTGCTGATAGAAATTATTTTATGCCTTATTCTATATCAAAGGTTAATAGACGTCCTGCTATGAGTTATGCTCCTGGTAAAGATACCTCTTTTGATGATTCAAAAGTTGAAGTTGAAAACTTGAAAAAGGAGATTAAATCTCTTAAACTAAAGCAAATAATTTGTGATCACAAAACTTCGTAAATTGGGAATGATATTTCTCCCCTATAGATTTGCAAAGAAAAAATAAATTTTTTTCGAAGAAAGTGATACGGATGATATTCAAAATTCCCTTGATTCAAAAAATGATTATTTTTTGGGAATGATGCTAATTGTTACTGCTCATAAATGGAGTATTAAATGTACTCTTTTGATTGATAATTATTTTTCAGTAACTAATAATTCTATGATTGATAGTAGAGCAGATGTTAGTTGCATACAGGAAGGGTTAGTCCCTACAAAATACTTTCATAAAATAACTCATGTAGTTAAATCTGCATCTGGACATGCTCTTGATATAGAGTATAAATTGCCAAACACTCATATTTTCCAGAATAAAATATGCATACCGCATTTCTTCTTTTTGGTAAAAACAGTTATACCCTCCAGTTATACTTGGAACTTTTTTTATAAATGCTATTTATCCTTATACTTATATTGATGCAAAAGGATTTACGGCTACTTACAAAAATAAAGAGATATCTTATTCTTTTGTTACAGACTCCGTAACTAGAGATATTAATGCTTTAATTGATATGAAGCAAAAACATGTTAATTTTTTACATCTTGATTTACTTAGCATGAATATTTGTGATACAATGAAATCAGCTAAGGTACAGGAAAAAATTAAGTTAATTTTCGAACAACTGGCTGTTGATATTTGTGCTGATCACCCAGTGCTTTTTGGAATCACAAAAGGCATATTGTTACTCATTCTTATGAAGATAATTTCTATGAGGATGATATCCCAATGAAATCATGACCTTGTCAAATGAATGTTGAATTAGTTAAATTCTGCAAAAATGAGGTTGATGATATTAAAAAGGGTTTGATAAAGCCTTTAAAATCACCTTGGTCATGTATTGCTTTTTATGTTAATAATTCAGCAGAAAAGGAACATGGCGTTCCCATGTTGGTGATAAATTATAAACCTTTGAATAAACATTTAAAATGGATTAGGTATCCTATTCCAAATAAAAAGGATCTATTATCTCATTTATACGACGTCAATATATTTTCAATTTTGATTTGATATTAGGATATTGGTAGATTCAAATATTTAAAGAGCATACTTATAAAACTGCTTTTAATGTTTCTTTTGGGAAATATGAATGGAATGTCATGCCATTTGGTTTGAAAAATGCCCCATCAGAATTTTAAAAAAATGAATGATATATTTAATCCTTATATGGATTTCAACATCATTTATATTGATGACATTCTTGTGTTTTCTAAAATATTTGAATTGCATATCAAGCATCTTGATATTTTTAAGAAAATTGTGATACAGAACTGTTTGGTGATATCCAAGCCAAAAATGAGTTTATTTCAAACAGATGTTAGATTCTTAGGACATAATATTTGTCAAGGGAAGATTACTCCCATTCAGAGATCCAATGATTTTGCTTCTCAATTTCCTGATGTTATAACTGGCAGGACTCAATTGCAGAGAATTTTGGGAAGCTTGAATTATATTTCCCCTTTTTATAAGAATTTATCTCGTGAGTTAGCCCCGTTATACGATAGGATAAAAAGGATTATAAAGGATATTGGATGGATAGTCACACAAATCTTGTAAAACGTATTAAACAGAGTGTTAAAACTTTACCCTGTTTAACTTTAGCCAATCCTGCTTGGCAAAAAATTATTGAGACAGATGCATCTAATATTGGTTATGGTAGAATATTGAAACAAGTTAATCCCTATAATAAAACTGAATACTTAATAAGATTCCATTAAGGTAAATGGACTAATAGTAAGATAAATATGCTACGGTAGCTTATGAAATGCTAACCATTGTCAAATGTGTTTTAAAATTTCACGATGATCTTTATAATTAGAAGTTGTTGATAAAAATTGATGCTCAATCTGTGAAGTATATGTTTGATAAAGATTTTAAACATGATCCTTCAAAGTTAATATTTGCAAGGTGGCAAACCCAATTAGCCCTTTTTAATTTTGAGATTCAGTATAAAAAGGAATTGATAATTCTTTCCCTGATTTCTTATCTAGGGAATATCTCAGTTAAAATAAAATTTTATACAACGTTTCTTACTGAAAAAACTTTGGTTACCATATTAAAGGTAATTCTGTTATACAGAGACATTCAAAATCTCATAATTGATAAAGTCATCCATGATATTATTGAAGAAGAATTTTCTGTCTTTAATTATGAATAAATTAAAGATATTGACTGGTACAATTTGGAAATATCTGATTAATTATGTTATTTGTAGTATGGCTACTGACCTTCCATAGCAGATGGCCAAAGAAAAAGGACAGGGCAGATCGGGAGGAAGATCAGCCTCCGGTGGAAGGGGAAGATCATCACCAAACAAATCATATTCTCAGGGATTATCATACGGATCCTTATCTAATTCCCCAGTTTTACAAATGGGAAATAGAAGTTTGATAAACTCCAAGGTATCGCAGAAAGGCGAATCCTCTACTTCTATCCATCAGGATGATAACTCGGAAGATAGTCAATTATACGAACAATTGCAAGCTTATTTAGCAACTCAAAAGCAAAATGATACATTTACTTCAATTACAAAAGATAATGATGACTCCAAACCTTATGAAAGGCTAGAAAACAAAGAAATGATTTTCTTATTGAGAATTCTGAGATTCAGAGGCGAAATGAACCGTGGAAGATACTCCACAAATATTTGATAAATAGTTTATATTTTCCAGATCTGTCATACAAAACCCACACTTAATATGAAACCATTCTCAGTACCACTGGGAGTGCAGAATGTGAATATTTCTCTGGTTATAACAGTGAAGAGAACGCTTATAACTTCTCTAAAATTATTACTAAACAAATTATATTCGTAGAAGATTGGGGAATGACCACTATGATAGAAAAGCATATACTGCTCCAAAGGTTGCAAAATAGATTTCACTTATTGGGACTACATTCAGGCCTTTGATAAAGTCCTTTATTATAATAATGATAGACATAAGCATATTAGGTTTATAAAGGTATGTGCAACGACCTATGCAAAACCAATACCAAATTGGTTTTTAAATTGGTGGTGGTCCTATCATGGTCCAACCATTCAAATATTTCCAGATCCATTTTTAAAGTTATACAAAGAATGGGCGAAATTCTCTCCTTAGTTAAATGAATTATATCATGCAGATCATATCTGTAACTTGGATAAAATTGATCAAATGTATTTCTTCCTAGAATTCACGATTCCTTGGATCCATAAATGGGCTCCTAAATTTGGATTCACAGGAGAAAAAATTCTATGTTTATACAGGGTATTTTATAATAATTTTTGGGACAAATTAATAAGAAAGGATCCCAAAACAAAAATATTGCATGGACAGGAACTCTTGGACTCTATTCAAAATAAAGTTCAAGAATATTCAATATCCCCTCGACAAAATATTATAGAGAAAAATTCACTAAAATACATTGCAAGGAGAATCGATGTACATGACGACGACAGAATTGAAATGATAGAAAACAATTTGGAAGAAGTTTGAAAAAATCTAATAAAATCAGTTGATAGTCGTGACAAATCAGACATTTCAATGAAGAGTATAACTAGTGATGATATTGCCGAAGAAGATGTTGAAGACTCACAACTTATCCCTTCAGATAGACCTCTGTCAGAAAGGTGCCATTGCAAGAATGGAGGAATTTCTTAAAATATTAAAAGGGAAGAATAAAACATGATATACTATTCCCAAATGCCTGCATAGTAAATTCACTGTGCATGGGACCCAGATGTGGAACCCTTAGTACTATTGGCAGATTCCTACACAGTATATCCACTGTGCATGGGACCCAGATGTGGGACCTATTTTACTATTCCTAGATTCTTTTTCTTTTCTATAAATAGGTGCCTTCATTTGTTAAGGAAGGCAGAAGCTTTTAATTTTCTTTATTCCTTTCTATAATGGCTCTCTCTCTAGTTCTTCAACTCTCTTGTATAATATTCTCAAATTTGGAATAAAAGTTTGCCATTAATTACTATTCAGGCCTTACATCTAGCCAAATAAGGTATTTATATAATTTTTAATTTGCGTTATTTAATAATCTTTCTCCCTCTCTAGCCATGACTATGTCTGGCTAAATAATTTTCGTATCTATGCTGAAGATCTAACTTCTCTTGTATAATAGTCATGAAAGATCCAAACTCTATCAAAATATAAAGGAATTTTTCTATAGTTTTTTGGCTTGGTTCCGAAATGGTGGTACAGTCGAATTTGGTACTGCTTTTTTTGGATTTGTCTTAGTGACTATGTCTAGTGAGTCGTGAATTTTTAAGCCCGTTAAAGTTGAAGAAAAGGGCTCCATTTTTTCATGGTTAGAACCGCTAGATACATGGGCTTAACTGAAGTGTGTATTAAATTCTGACAAGCCCCTTGTTCAGGTAAAAACTTTTATAAAGTCATTAAGCTATATGAAATTCTTATATATTTTGGTTGGTTTTGGTTTCCGATATTAACTTATAGGTTTGGATGGCCGCACGGATTACCTCCAGCCCCTCAGATCCTGTAAAATACTCAACAAATATTTGATAAATAATTTATATTTTTTGGGTGAGTCATACAAAACCCGATACGGATAATATTCAAAATTCCCTTGATTCAAAAAATGATTATTTATGGGGAATGATGCAAATTGTTACTACTCATAAATGGTATATTAAATGTACTCTTTTGATAGATAATCATTTTCTGTAACTAATAATGCTATAATTGATAGTGGAGCACATGTTTAGTTGCATACAAGAAGGGGTAGTCCCTACAAAATACTTTCATAAAACCACTCATGTAGTTAAATCTGCATCTGTTCATGCTCTTGATATAGAGTATAAATTGCCAAACACTCATATTTGCTAGAATAAAATATGCATACCGCATTTCTTCTTTTTGGTAAAAAATCAGTTATACCCTCCAATTATACTTGGAACTCTTTTTATAAATGTTATTTATCCTTATACTCTTATTGATGCAAAAGGATTTATGGCCACTTACAAAAATAAAGAGATAACTTATTCTTTTATTATAGACCCCTTAACTAGAGATATTAATGCTTTAATTGATATGAAGCAAAAACATGTTAATTTTTTACAGCTTGAATTACTTAGCATGAATATTTGTGATACAATAAAATCTGCTAAGGTACAGGAAAAAATTAAGTTAATTTCTGAACAACTGGCTGTTGATATTTTTGTTGATCACCCCAGTGCTTGTTAGAATCGCAAAAGGCATATGGATTTCATCATCGTTTATATTGATGACATTATTGTGTTTTCTAAAACATTTGAATTACATATCTAACATCTTGATATTTTTAAGAAAATTTTGATACAGAATGGTTTGGTGATATCCAAGCCAAAAATGAGTTTATTTCAAACAGATATTATATGCTTAGAACATAATATCTGTCAAGAAAAGATTAATCTCATTCAGAGTTCCATTGATTTTGCTTCTAAATTTCTTGATGTTATAACTGACAGGACTCAATTGCAGAGATTTTTGGGAAGCTTGAATTATATTTCTCTTTTTTATAAGAATTTATCTCATGAGTTAGCCCCGTTATACGATAGGCTAAAAAGGAATTATAAAGGATCTTGTACGGATAGTCATACAAATCTTGTTAAACGTATTAAACAGAGTGTTAAAACTTTACCCTGTTTAACTTTAGTCAATCCTGTTTGGCAGAAAATCATTGAGACAGATGCATTTAATATTGGTTCTGGTGGAATATTGAAACAAGTTAATCCCCATAATAAAACTGAATACTTGATAAGATTTCATTTAAGTAAATGGACTGATAGTCAGAGAAAATATGCTACGGTAACTCATGAAATGCTAACCATTGTTTAATGTGTTCTAAAATTTCAGGATGATCATTATAATCAAAATTTTTTGATAAAAACTGATGCTCAATTTGTGAAGTATATGTTTGATAAAGATTTTAAACGTGATGCTTCAAAGTTAATATTTGCAAGCTAGGTGGCAAGCCCAATTAGCCCTTTTGATTTTGAGATTCAGTATAAAAAAGGAATTGATAATTTCCTTCCTGATTTCTTATCTAGGGAATAACTCAGTTAAAATAAAATTTTATACATCATTTCTTACTGAAAAAACTTTGGTTACCATATTAAATGTAATTCCATTATATAGATACATTCAAAATCTCATAATTGATAAAGTCATCCTTGATATGGTTGAAGAAGAATTTTTTGTCTTCAATTATGAAGAAATTAGAGATATTGAATGGTACGATTTGAAAATATCTGATTAATTGTGCTATTTGCAGTTTGGCTACTGGCCCTCCATGACAGATGGCCAGAGTAAAAGGATAGGGCAGATCAGGAGGAAGATCAACCTCTGGTAGAAGGGGAAGATAATCTCCAAACAGATCATATTTTCAGGGATCGTCATACAGATCCTCATCTAATTCCCCAGTTATACAAATGGGAAAAAGAAGTTTGATAAACTCCAAGGTATCGCAGAAAGGAAAATTTTCTACTTCTATCCTTCTAGATGATATCTCGAAAGATAGTCCATTACACAGACAATTGCAAGCTTATTTAGCAGCTCAAAAGCAAAGTGATACATTTGCTTCAATTACAAAAGATAATGATGACTCCAAGCCTTATGAAAGGCTAGAAAATAAAGAAATGATATTTCTTATTGAGAAATCTGAGATTCAGAGGCGAAATGAACCATGAAAGATACTCTACAAATATTGATAAATAATTTATATTTTTCGGGTGAGTCATACAAAACTCAAACTTATTATGAAACCATCTTAGTACCACTGGGAGTGCAGAATGCGAACATTTATCTGGTTATTACAGCAAAGAGAACGTTTATAACTTCTCTAAAATTGTTACTAAATAGATTATATCCGTATAAGATTGGGGAATGACCACTATGATAGAAAAGCAGATACTTCTCAAAGGTTCCAAACTAAATTTCACTTATTGGGACTATATTCAGGCCTTTGATAAAGTCCTTTATTACAATAATGATAGACAGAAGCATACTTGGTTTATAAAGGTATGTGCAAAGACCTATACAGAACCAATACCAAATTGGTTTTTAAATTGGTGGTCCTATCATGGCCCAACCATTCAGATATTGCCAGATCCATTTTTAAAGTTATACAAAGAATGGGCCAAAGTCTCGCCTCAGTTAAATGAATTATATCATTTAGATCATGTATGCAACTTGGATAAAATTGATCAAATATATTTCTTCCTAGAATTCTCTATTCCTTGGATTCATAAATGGGCTTCGAAATTCGGATTCACAGGAGAACAAATCCCATATTTAGACAGGGTATTTTATAATAACTTTTGGGACAAATTAAAGAGAAAGGATCTCAAAAAAAAAATATTGCATGTACAGGAACTCTTGGACTCTATTAAAAATAAAGTTCAAGAATATTCAGTAGCCCCTCGACAAAATATTATAGAGGAAAAATCACTAAAACACATTGCAAGGAGAATCGATGTACATGACATCGACAAAATTGAAATAATAGAAAACTATTTGGAAGAAGTCCGAAAAAATCTGATCAAATCAGTTCATAGTCGTGACAAATTAGATACTTCAATGAAAAGTATAACCAGTGATGATATCGCCGAAGAATACATTGAAGACTCACAACCTATCCCTTCAGATAGACCTCTGTCAGAAGATGAAATTGCAAGAATGGAGGAATTTCTTAAAAAATTAAAAGGGAAGAATAAAGTATGATATACTATTACTAGATGCCTGCATAGTAAATTCACTGTGCATGGGACCCGAATGTGGGAACCTTAGTACTATTGGTAGATTTCTACACAGTAGATCCACTTTGCATGGGACCCGGATGTGGGACCTATTTTACTATTCCTAGATTTTTTTTCTTTTCTATAAATAGGTGTCTTCATTTGCTAAGGAAGGTAGAAGCTTTTATAGAATTTTTAATTTGCGTTCTTTAAAATTCTCTCTCCCTCTTCGGCCGTGACTATGTCCGGCTAAATAATTTTCATATCTATGCTGAAGATCTAACTTCTCTTGTATAATAGCCATGAAAGATCCAGACTTTATCAAATTATAAAGAAATTTTTCTATAGTTTCCTAGCTTGGTTTTGAAATGGTGGTACAATCGAATTTGGTACTGCTTTTGTTAGTTTGTCTTAGTGACTACATCCAGTGAGTCGTGAATCTTTAAGCCCGTTAAAATTGAAGAAAAGGGTGCCCCTTTTTCACGGTTAGAACTACTAGAAACATGGGCTCAACTGAAGTGTGTATTAAATTCTGACAGGCACCTTGTTCGGGTAAAAACTTCCATACAGTCATTAAGCTATATGAAATTCTTATATATTTTGGTTGGTTTTGTTTTTCGATATTAACTTATAGGTCTGGATGGCCGTGTGAATTAACGACAGCCCCTCAGATCCTGTAATTGGTATCAGAGCCTAGGAACTTTCATGGTCATGATGTAATAGATCTGAGCTATTCGACATAGATACAAAATTTTATTGCTCATGGAAATGGGAGATGTGAGTACTAAGAGTACTAGATTTGAAAAGGTAGATATACCTCAAAATCTTGACTTGTTAAATAAGTGGATTATTCCAAAGGTTGATATTAAAACCATTTATGATTATGGTTGGTTTGATAAAGTTCTTTCTAAACAAATAATAAAGACAACTGAACAGTATTTGGCATTAAATTCATCGGAATAGACGATTCGTTTATTAAATAAATGCGATATTGATATATATAAAAATCATTATAACTTTATGAATATTGGAATGGTTCCAATTTCTTTTAAGCCCTTAACTCTTAAAGGGTTAGAAGAAACATTCTTAGCAGCTCTCAGGGATGCTAGAAATTTGAATTTTAGACAGTCTTTAATAGGTTCGATTGAATTCACTGTGACCTATGGTCCAACTAGAAATCATGTAGCCTCTTTGAACACAATTGACTTAGCTTCTACAAGATTTATAGAGATAGTTAAAATCAATTCTCGAACAAATATTGTTCAAGATAATGACAATATTTCTGATAGAGATATTCCTACTGCTTCTGAAATAAACTGTGATCCGAATGATATTTAATGATTCCACACCAAATAAATTTTAGTATTGGATCCCAGGCAAGAAATTATATTAAAAAAGATTTTTTTTCATAAAAAATAGAACCAGTTTAGAACGTGGTTTTTTGAGACTTATAGTCCTGATGAGATAAATAATATTTCTCAAGAATTCTATGAAACATGTGCATTGCATAATCAAATTATGTATTTTGTGCCTTGATTTATAACCACATACTTGCCATTGTATGTTAAGGTGCTTGAAAGATCATATCAAGATAATAGTGGTAACATTGTTAGAACTGTTTACCCTCCCCAAGCTCCTTTTATTTTGCCAAATAATACTGGAATTACCTTTTCTGCATTTCAAAAATTCATTTATAATGAAGTCACTAAGGTAACTGTTGCAGAAATTAATAATTTGATTTCCCAAAATAATTATTTGAGCTTATATGTGAAAGTTTTAGGAAAACATATTTCTTCTCTTGATAAAAAGATCAATGAGTTAACTGATTTGATAAAAAAATTGAGTATTAGTCCAAACTCTCCTGATATTGCTTCTTCTTCTTCAGAAAGTAAGACAGAAGATTTGATGATTAAAACCAGTATTCAAAGGCCCCCTGATATTGAAGGATTTTAACTTAAATCTCCTTTGTATGATTTAGAATAGCTTTTTGATAAAAAGCTTTCTAGTTTAAATATTAGACCTATTGATTTGTCTAATGCCTTTGCTGATAGCCTAGATCCTGATATGAAAAATCAGACCAAATTAGAGCTTAATAAGCTTAGAGGAATGATTAGAAAACAACTGAGTAAAAATCCCAGATATGCTGATTTACCCTGCATGCAAACTTATTACTATCCGCGACCCACTCCTCAAGATGTTCTGATAGAGGAAAGGGATTGGTATCAGGGAATTTTGAATATCATTCGTATCACTTTCTTCAGAAATTTTTTCTTTTTCTTTGGAAATCTGTGTGGGAGAAATATCTTTCTCAATTTGCGAAATTCTATGATCACAAATCATTTGATTTTGTTTAAGATATTTAATCTCCTTTTTCAAGTTTTCAACTTCAACTTTTAAATCATCAAAAGAGGTATCTTTACCAGGAGCATAACTCATAGCAAGGCGTCTATTAACCTCTGATATAGAATAAGGCATAAAATAATTGCTATCAGCAGTTTTAGGAGTAAAGGTATGGTTATCAACAGTTTTAGTAGTACTGGGTTTTGAACTAGTAAACAAATTAATAACTGTTTTCCGTAGTTTCTCATCCGAAACTTCTTTCAAAAGTTCTAACACATTATCAGAAGTAATGGTTTGAACATTTAAATCTTCAAACTGGGATTGCAAATTATAAAATGCATCATCACAAGTGCAAGTATCACCTTGGAAATCAGAACAAGCATTAGCATTATCACTATCAGATAAATCAGGCAACTCAATATCATTTTCTGATTCAGATTTAGCATTATAATCAGATTTCGAACTAGAGGTGTATAACAAACCATAAACTTGATCATGCACATCATCAGCAAGACCTAAAGATTTAAGCTTTTGAAGCTTACAATTTGGAGCAATATGTCCAAAGTTACCTTATCTGTAACACTTAATCTTAGCAAGATCTCGCTTAGACCTATTTTTGGCAAATCTAGTAGATTTCCTATAGGCTTTTCTAATTTCACGTTCTTCTTTGGACCTATTTCTAGATCCCCTTTTTCTATAAGGCTGCTCACTTTTGGAATATCTATGTCCTTTCTTCCTAGAAGTGGAAGCTGGTTTCGTTAAACCAAACTGTGTACAGAAATCTCCTATCTGAGTTTTTCACTAAGCTTATCAAGCTTAAGTTGTCTAGACAATTTTAACTCATTACACAAGTTTAATCATTCTTGCATACAAGCTGCTATCAAATGACCATAGGTGTAATTTCCCAAAGTAATTTCACTAGAGGAACCTCTAAGAACTTTTTGCACTCTTTCAGCAAAAAGCGGAGGAAACCCATCTATAAACTTAGTCTTCCAGTGGTCATACCGATTTTTAGATAATTCCATGACCAGACTTAGACAGGTGTCTTTATACCACCTAAATTCTCCTAGGGTCTTACATCTAAGCCAATTTAAGAGAGTTCAAATATTTTCATACTGATTGGTAAATCTACCATTAAAATATTCTAAAATTGTAAGAACAAGTGTATAAACAACATCTTCCCTATTTGCAACTAGGACTCTTCCTAGGTTATCCTGCCCTGGTGCAGTAGCTATAGCATTAAAAATTGACTGTTTTTGTCTAATGTCTTTGCTAATAGCCTAGATTTCACTTCTGATTTGAAAAATCAGACCAAATCAGAGCTTAATAAGGTCAGAGGAATGATTAAAAAATAGTTGGGTAAAAATCCCAGATATGCCAATTTACCCCGCATGCAAACTTATTACTATCCGTGACCCACTCCTCAAGATGTTCTGATAGAGGAAAGGAATTAGAATTAGACCAATACATCTTATAGCGGAGATGATATTTATGAATGAAATCTTGATGGCTTAACTAAGAGGCAATTAACAATCCTCGTACATCGCATTATGATGTATTCAACGGTGTGCAAAGCCACTGGTAATACAAATAATAGAACAGGTAAAGTTTTCTATAAAATGATAGTTGCTGGTTTTACTGGCCAACTTCGTGGCTGGTGGGATAATTTTCTGACTCATGAACAAAGAGAGTCAATTTTTAATGCTATAGCTACTGCACCAGGGTAGGATAACCTAGGAAGAGCCCTAGTTGCAAATAGGGGAGATGTTGTTTATAGACTTGTTCTTACAATTTTAGAACATTTTAATGGTAGATTTACCAATCAGTATGAAAACATTTGAACTCTCTTAAATGGGCTTACCAATCAATATGTAAGACCCTAGGAGAATTTAGGTGGTATAAAGACACCTTTGTAAGTCGGGTCATAAATTAATTATCAATAATTTTAGGTAAAAATAATAAAAAAATGATAATAAATATTATACTCCTATAAGTTGCTTATTTTGTGGATTTAGTTAAGAGGAGAGAAAGCTCGTCTAAACATCACGATTGAAAAAAATAAATTTAATAGAACAAAATTCAAATATAATTTCTCTTTAAACTTAAAAAATATTTCTTCCCATTTGATTCAAATATATTATTTTAATTTACGTTTGAAAATAATTATCTCATAAATTCTCGTATCATAATAAAGAATAAAACTCACTAATTATATTACTTGGTTTAACAAATTATATTTTAAAATTATTAGATATCATGAAAAAGGTCAACTTGAAATAATTTTGGAATGATGTGAATTGTGGATAGAAGGTCTTGTAGATGTTTGTTACTCCCTCCATTTGAAAAAATAAAGACTTATTTTCTGTTTTAATTTGTTTAAGATTTTTTTTTTGAGCAATACTTTTATTTCAACTTTCCACACGACATGTTTAGGACTACAAGATAAGGACATTTTAGTATATTTAACATAACTTTAATTTATGACCACAAGATACAAAAGTTTTATTTATTTATTTTTTCTCCGTGTCAAGTAAAATATATCATTCTTTTTTAAAATGAAGGGAGTAATATATATTTTTATTTCTTTACTACTCTACTAAATAATTTACTATAACCAAATATGCAAAGAAAAAATATAATTCTATTTATTTGTGGATATTTTATTTGAATAAAATAAAATTGAAATTTCATTACTTGTAAAAGAGAATAGAAATGAGTATTTTGTATTAGAATCAACAAAAAATATTTCTAGAAGTTGTGAAAAAAATATGGAATCCACGTGAGATATTATATAACTTTGGGATATGATTGACATTTACAAAAAAAAAAAAGGTTCGATTTTTTTGTCATTAAAATATAATGTACAAACTTTGAGGCTTACAGAACAAGTAAACAATGCACTTTTCTTTTGAGGAGAGAAAGCTTGTCTGGACACCACGATTGAATTTTTTTTTAAATAGAACAAAAATCTAATATAGTTTCTCTTTAAACTTAAAATTATTCTTCACATTTGATTCAAGTATATTATTTTAATTTAAATTTAATAAAACAATTATCACAAAAATTCTCGTATCATAATAAAGTATGAGCAAAACTCACTACTTATATTACTTTTTAAGGTTGAAAAAATTATATTTTTAAATTATTTTAGATATCGTGAAAAATTTAAACTTGAAATTATTTTTGAATGATGTGAAATGTAGATATATGAATGCTAGATGTTTGTTACTCCCTCCATTTAAAAAATAAAGACCTACTTTCTGTTTTAGTTTGTTTTAAAAAGAACGATTTTTTTTTAGCAACGCTTTAATTTCAACTTTCCATGCGTCATATTTAGGACTACAAGATAAATGACATTTTGGTATATTTGACATAACTTTAATTTATGATCACAAGATACAAAAGTTTTCTTTATTTTCTTATTCTTTGTATCAAGTAAAATATGCCATTCTTTTTGCACTGGAGGGAGTAATATATTTTTTAATTTTTTTATTACTCTACTAAATAATTTACTATAACCAAATATGCAAAGAAAAAATTTAATTCTACTTGTCTGTGGATATTTTATTTGAATAAAATAAAATTAGAATTCCATCACTTATAAAGAGAATAGAAATGAGTATTTTGTATTAGAACCAACAAAAAATATTTATAAAAAATTGTAAAAAAAAAATATGTGGTCCACGTGAGATATTATACAACTTTGTGATAGGATTGACTTTTCTAATATTAGATTATCTATTTTTATCAAACATGGTGAATAGAAAATATGTTATGAATTAAATTAAAGTGAGAGGAAAACAGAGAAATCAGATTAAATAACATATAATATATAATTATTTTTTATAAAAAAAAAAAGGAAAGTATATGATATTTGATACTTCGGAACTTTTCTATAAGGTGAAGTCAATAAATGAGGCCTACCATTAGATGTACATTTGTATCTTTTTGTACTTTTAAACCAAACACTTGGCTATAAAATTTTATAGGATTAGAATGGTTTTCTTGAAAAGTTCATACTTTTTCTGCAGTACAATTACTTATAAGTTAGATATTTTTTTAATTGATAGAATTGCCCCTGGTCGTCCTACCTTTCACCTTTCTATAAGGGTGTCAAGTGGGCCGGGTCAGCCGGCCCACCTAAAGAAATCGGCCTAGTTTGATCCGGCCCGGTAAGCCCAAGGGCTTTAGGGTACTGAGTCCCGAGTCGGTTTTTTATTTGAGCCCGGTTAATCTGGCCCGGATCAAGCCCGGTCCAGGCCCGCCGGTTAACCGGCCCGGATTATTATTATTATTATTATTTTTAATTTTGGATTTTGGGCCAAACTAGTTGTTGGCTCAACGACTATATAGCCGTTTTTGGGTCCAAACGGCTAGTTTGGGCCCATTAATTAAAAAAAAAATATTTTTACTTTTAAAATAATTTTTTAATCCCAAAAAAAATTCTATAAATACCCTACACCTCCAAATCATTTTTCACACAATTTTTCACTCTCTCAAATCTCATTCTCTCTCAATTCTCAATTCTCAAATATTCAATATATTTAATTCCCTAAAGTGCTCACTTTAATTTTTTAATTTTGCGTTTACAAAGTACGAGTGGAAGTTTCTAAAGTCGCAACCTTCGGATACTTCCAAAATTTGGTATTGTCGTTCCATCTCTTACGTTTAATTTTTATTTATTGTATTAATTGTTGAATATTTAATTTTATTATATTTGTATATTTTGAATTTTTTTAGTTTAATTTAATTTATACTATGGATAAATTAAGAAACCTCGCTACTAAAGGTGTTAAAATTTTTTGTCCCGAAAGCGGTAGTGGTAGTAAAAAGCGAATTACTAGCGGTAGAGGTACTTCAAGTAGTAGATATACCCGTGTGCCTTCGTTCTCCAGTACCACTTGGTACACCTTTTGAGGAAGAAATAGGTGTAGGTGCTCACGATATGGATTATATAGAAGCTCAGGAAAATTACGGTATAGAAGAAGAAAATGAAGTAGATGCGGTTAATTTAGACGAAGATGATGAAAATATTGGTGAGACACCCGCCGTAGGAAATGCTAACGTTAGATCTGAATCGGTTAATCTCCCTTCCCGTCCTCCCCGTTCCCCAAGACCTCGTAAAACAACTAGTATTGCATGACAATTTTTTGAACGTATATCAGATACTGAGGTGCAATGCAATATTTGTCAACATATATATAAGCATAAAGGCGGAGGCAAGCAAGGAGGTATGGGTACGTTAATGAGACATATAGGTGATGCTCACGAAAGAGAGTTAAAAATTGCACAAGGTGGTGGGGATGTTGGTGGGCCAACGCAAACTAGAATGGACCTAGCAACCGGTCAGGTAACGAAGAATATAATAAATTGAGGGACCGAAAAGAAATAACTAAAATGGTAGTTGTGGGTTGTTTGCCTTTTAGTTTTTCTTCTTCTGATGTCTTTATTCATTATATTCAAGCAATTTATAATCCTATGTTTAATGGTATTTCTAGAAGTACTTGTAGGGTCGATATTTTTAGACTTCATTCACAATATTATTTTTATTCATCAATATTGTTAAAAAATATTCAATGTAGATTGTCCCTAACTTTTGATCTTGGTCGTGCTGTAAATAAAAATGATTATTTAACCGTTACTTGTCAGTGGATGGATAGTAATTTTGTGATGCAAAAACATATTCTTGCTTTTTTATATGATGAAGATCGTAAACATATTGGAGATTTTATTGCTGATTCTATCGTTAAAGTTGCCGGATTTTATGGTATCGAAAATAAAATCTTATGTATTACTTTTGATAATTCTTCTAACAACAAGACTGCTATAAAAAAAATTAAAATCTACGCTATCTCCGCCGTTGCCTGAAATTTTTCATATTAAGTGTGCATGTCATATATATAATTTAATTGTAAAAGATGGTCTTGAATTTTTTGAGCTTTATATTGAAAAAATTTGTCTTGCTGTTGGTTTTATTCAAGGAAATAATAGTAGATCGAGAATTAGAGAATTTAAAGTTAAATGTCAAGAAAATAGATTTACACTGATATTGATGCCTGAGGAGATTGATATTAGATGGAATTCTACATATGATTTTTTAAAAACTTGTTATAAATGTAGAGTTCCTATTACACTAGCCTTTAACCAACATTGCGGTTCATTAGCTGATTCTGCTAATTGCATGCTACATGATTCTGATTGGGTTGTAATTAATGATCTTGTTAAGTTTTTAGAAAAAATTTATGTAGCTACGGTTGAATTTTTCGGTGCTTATTATCCTACTGTTTGTAATATTTTGGGATATATAACCGATATTTCTGGTTTGCTCAAAGAATATAAAAATAAAGAAGGTTATAAAGAAGTTGTTGGTGTCATGTTTACTAAATTTAAAAAATACTTTTTCCCAATTCCTCCTATTTACTTGGTTGATGCAATGCTAAATCCGTGCATGAAATATAATACTATGTGCCACTTTAGTACTATTATTTATGCTAATTTAGAAATAAATACTAACAATGATTCTGAACAAGTACAACCTGATTTGTAGACGGCTATGAGTGATGCGAATGAATACATAGAAAATTTATATAATCACTATGCTGATTTATTTGATTTAGTCGTACCTACAAATATCACTCAAACTGTCGCTCCTCATCCTCCCGAGGAGCCATCATCTTTTAAAAGGTCGGCACATAGTGGTTTTCCTGATTCCTTTTATAATTTACCTTGTTGGAACAGTGTTGATGAGAGAGCTTACACATCAACTTATCGGGAATAGGTGAACTATTATCTTCGGTTGCCGCCAGAGGATTACAGACGACGACTCAACACGTTGGATTGGTTGAGGAGTAATGAAACACAATATCCTATGCTTTCAAGATTAGCTAGAGATATCTTGAATGTTTCAATGTCAACCGTTGCATCAGAGAGTGCCTTTAGTCAGGGACGACAACAGCTTGGAGACAATCGACACTCATTGGAAAACAATGCAATGAATGTTCTAGTTTGCCTCAGAGATTGGATTAGAGCGAAAAGAAAAAACCAAGGAATGGAATCGGAGACAAACAACGAGCTGAAACTTGAAGAAATTATGTCTTCACGGGTGAACTCCGCAGAATCAAGTCCAATGCATGGTTTTGCCCCCGTTGACTTCGACTATCCTATGCAAGTTCTCGTTAATATTAACATGAATGAGTTGGAAAAAATGATGCATAATTTGTAGATTTTTCATTCATGTAACTTATAAATTTTGAATCATTTCGCAATCAATAAAATTCCTCAAATTCATTCACTCCTTAGTCCTTACTTTGTAATTTTTTTCATTTAATGATTTAAATTGAATTTCTAGTTTAAATTTAAAACTTAATTCAAATATATTATTAATTTACTACCAAGTATTATTAAATTTTTATGTTAAGTAGCATATATTTTGTACATTTGTGTATATATTTTCTATAGATGTGTATATTTAACGTATACATGTGTCTATGTTTTATAAATTTGTATAAAACTATATATATATATATATATATATTGTAATGTATATATATTGTAGTATATTTTATTTAAAGTAGTACATATACATTGAATGGTGCGTATACATGTGTATATATCTTCAATAGATGTGTATATTTAACATATACATGTGTATATGTTTTATAAATTAGTATATAACTATATATATATATATATATATATAAATATATTATAGTATATATTATTTAAAGTAGTACATATATATTGAATGGTTCCTATATATATGTATATATCTTCTATAGACTTTTATATTAACGTATACATGTGTATATGTTTTATAAATTAGTATATATATATATATATATATATATATATATATTGTAATGTATATATATTGTAGTATATTTTATTTAAAGTAGTACATATATATTGAATGGTGTGTATATATATGTATATATCTTCTATAGACATGTATATTTAACGTATACATGTGTATATGTTTTATAAATTAGTATATAACTATATATATATATATATATATATATTGTAATGTATATATATTGTAGTATATTTTATTTAAAGTAGTACATATACATTTAATGGTGCGTACATATGTTTATATATCTTCTATATATGTGTATATTTAACGTATACATGTGTATATTTTTATAAATTAGTATATAACTATATATATATATATATATATATATATATTATAGTATATTTTATTTAAAGTAGTACATATACATTGAATGGTGTGTATATATCTGTATATATCTTCGATAGATGTATATATGTAACGTATACATGTGTAAATGTTTTGTAAATTAGTATATAACTATATATATATATATATATATATATATATATATATATATATATTGTAGTATATTATATTTAAAGTAGTACATATACATTGAATGGTGCGTATACATGTGTATATATCTTCAATAGATGTGTATATTTAACGTATACATGTGTATATGTTTTATAAATTAGTATATAACTATATATATATATATATATATTGTAATGTATATATGTTGTAATATATTTTATTTAAAGTAGTACATATACATTGAATTGTGCGTATATATGTGTATATATCTTCTATAGATGTGTATATTTAACGTATACATGTGTATATATTTTATAAATTAGTATATAACTATATATATATATATATATATATATATATATATATATATATATTGTAAAGTATATATATTGTAGTATATTTTATTTAAAGTAGTACATGTACATTGAATTGTGCGTATATATGTGTATATATTTTCTATAGATGTGTATATTTAATGTATACATGTTTAAATGTTTTATAAATTAGTATATAACTATATATATATGTTGTAATGTATATATATTATAGTATATTATATTATATTTAAAGTAGTACATATACATTGAATGGTGTGTATACATGTGTATATATCTTCAATAGATGTGTATATTTAACGTAAACATGTGTATATGTTTTATAAATTAGTATATAACTATATATATATATATATATTAATGTATATATATTGTAGTATATTTTATTTAAAGTAGTACATATACATTGAATGGTGCGTATATATGTGTATATATCTTCTATAGATGTGTATATTTAATGTATACATGTGTATATGCTTTATAAATTAGTATATAACTATATATATATATATATATTGTAGTATATTATATTTAAAGTAGTCTATATACATTGAATGGTGCGTATACATGTGTATATATCTTCAATAGATGTGTATATTTAACGTATACATGTGTATATGTTTTATAAATTAGTATATAACTATATATATTTATTGTAATGTATATATGTTGTAATATATTTTATTTAAATTAGTACATATACATTGAATTGTGCGTATATATGTGTATATATCTTCTATAGATGTGTATATTTAACGTATACATGTGTATATATTTTATAAATTAGTATATAACTATATATATATATATATATATATATATATATATATATATATATATTGTAATGTATATATATATATATATTGTAATGTATATATATATATATATATATATATATATATATATATTGTAATGTATATATATTGTAGTATATTTTATTTAAAGTAGTACATATACATTGAATTGTGCGTATATATGTGTATATATTTTCTATAGATGTGTATATTTAATGTATACATGTTTAAATATTTTATAAATTAGTATATAACTATATATATATGTTGTAATGTATATATATTGTTGTATATTATATTTAAAGTAGTACATATACATTGAATGGTGTGTATACATGTGTATATATCTTCAATAGATGTGTATATTTAACGTAAACATGTGTATACGTTTTATAAATTAGTATATAACTATATATATATATTTTTTTTAATGTATATATATTGTAGTATATTTTATTTAAAGTAGTACATATACATTGAATGGTGCGTATATATGTGTATATATCTTCTATAGATGTGTATATTTAATGTATACATGTGTATATGTTTTATAAATTAGTATAGAACTATATATATATATATATATATATATTGTAGTAAATTTTATTTAAAGTAGTACATATATATTGAATGGTGCGTATATATATGTATATATCTTCTATAGACGTGTATATTTAACGTATACATGTGTATATGTTTTATAAATTAGTATATAACTATATATATATATATATATATATATATTGTAATTTATATATATATTGTAATTTATATATCTATTGTAATTTATATATATATTGTAGTATATTTTATTTAAACTTTAAAGTAGTACATATATATTGAATGGTGCATATATATGTGTAATTGTGTATATGTGTTTATATTTTTTTTAATTATAATGTAGTATATACTATATATATAGTGTATATATATTGTTTAACGTATTTATAATGTATATTGAAAAAAAAGTTTTTTTTTTATATTTTGACTGGGTTTGACCGGGTTTAGGTGGGTTTGACCGGGTTGGGTTAAGTGGTCCGGGTTAGGATTGTTTTTATTAATTTTACTGTTGAGCCCGGCCCAGCTCGGCCCACTTAACCCTAACCCGGACCTAGTCCGGCCCACAACCCGATTATTTTTGACAGGCTGATTTCGGGTTGGCCCGGCCCGGCCCACTGGATAGCCTTATATATATATATATATAAATTAAGTTATAGTTAAACAAATCTGGGTCAAACCCGCATCAGGCCCAAACTGAACAAAAAGCAAAATAGGAAACAAAATTAATTACAAAAATATTGTATTTTGTCTAAAGCTTAAAATATAATCTTCCCGTCTCATTTTATGTGGCATCATTTTCTTTTGGGTCCGTCCCAAAATAAGTCACCTTTCCTTATTTGGTAACTACTTAAAGACAATTATGTTTTTACCTTTATTGGTACAACTTATTAGGTCTCACTTAATTAAAGATAGTAGTAGTACATTTTTAATAAAGGACAATTTGATAAACATCATCAGGTCTTTTCTTATTTCTTAAACTTCATTCTCGGTCAAATTATGTCATATAAAATGAGATGGAGGGAGTAGTATTTGTACTTTATATGTCTAGAAGGTTGATGTGCTTCTCTCTCCTCTACCACTTACAAAAATTCAGATCACTTCTCTTGTACGGTTATGTCGTAGGGGAGCATGAAAAAAAAACCTTTCCTTTGTTGTTCCTTGCTTGTCTTTGCTCACTCTGACATTTAGTTTATCTTTTCATAATTTTTGTTGTGTTGTGTATATGAATGGTGAGCTATTTTGAAGCTCTTGTGCCCATCGGTGAAAGAATTAATCATATTTTAATGAGCTTCACATCTATTCTTCAAAGCATTGTCCAAATATGAGGTGAGCTCTTCGTTTCCTCATTCTTGATTTCTATTTACAACTATATGAACTTTGATTAACTGAGATTTCGGGCTGATTTCTTGTTGTGTAGCTTCATGTATCTCTTTCGTAAGTTTTATTTGTGTTTTTCAAATTACAAAAAGAGAGAAATAAAAGTTGTGATTATTAGACTTGCACCCTCCATCTCATTAATCAGTCCAACATAAATGAACCTAAAGTTATGGTGTAAACTACTACGACCTTGAGATTGAAACAGAATTCTTTTGATTTCTTATGACTGAAAATTCAAATCAAGTTTTCGTTCCTACAATTTCATCATATTAAATGATGTGTACAGTCTCCAGACCTCGCATATGACGTTACATTGAATTTATTTTTGTCATTGTTAATGATGCGTCCGTATCAATCACCTTAAACATAGTTACCAAGTAATATGCATCGATAATAGTACCCTCGGATATGAATAACAATTAAATATAATTTATTATTTTTTTGAAATGTGTGATTGTGGGCAGGGAATGAAAGTAGTGAAAATTAATTTGAATGTCACTGAATGTGGAAAATAATATATTTGTTTATAATATCTTCGTCATCAACAAACTTAACAAATTTAATGTAACGATCCGAGACTCCTCCCTAGTCGTCACATGGTGCTTGGAACCACAAGTGATCCCAAGCTAACCCATGAACTGGCATATTGTTAAGAAACTGAAATATAATAAATAAATAACAAGTTCTGTTGTGCGGAAACATATTCATGGCATAATCTGAATAAATACATTACTGATAAAGTTTACAATCTGATAAAACTGAAGGAAGAAACTGAAATTTACATAACTAACTCTGACTGATATCTATGAAGCCTCTACTATACTGACTATAGATAGCTGTGACATGCCTCCAACTACCACTAATCAATACATATGAAAATAAATAAATTGTACATGAACTAAATCAATCTGGAGTTTTCGTAAGTAGGAGAACTCATCACCTGCTGGCTAGAATCTGCAACTGTCTGATCGTGATGTGTGGGCTACAAATGGTACCTACATTATGAAACACTGTAACCATACAGACGTATATGTGGATCAGTACTTCAGGAATGTACTGAGTATGTAGGGATGAATGCAATAAGTAAAACTGATTTCATACGTAATCTTAAAACATGCATGTTAAGTGTAAGTAGACTCACCAATAGGTTGGAATAAACTGAAAACTGAAATTTCCTAAAGCATGAGTGACAAACATACTCTGATAAGCTGGTGAATCTCTATACTTAGTTTCTATAAAACTATACTTTAAGGATATAAGTAGAACTGAAGCTAGGATATGGTAAAACATGGCTACTGTATGAATACTGAGTCTGAAACTACGTGATGGAGTCTGACATAACTCGAGGATCTGAGTGTTCAATCATACTGAGCACGAATGCATAAATATACAAAACCATACATAGTCATATACTAAACTTATCTTATTAACTAAATGAATGCTAGCTGAATACTAGTCATGTGAGACTGAACTGTACTTAGTTTGAGTAACTGGACTGAAACTGTAGAGTACTATGCATATGAGTTGAGGACTATCTAAACAACATAAGATAACTGTGCATGAATGCATGGAAACTGTAATATCTGAGAATGCAAGATCAAGCGTATAATATGATTTTGAAATAATCTGTAAACTAAAATGCTAAAATACTGATAACTGTATGCCATGGTCAAGAAAACTTGAAACTGAACTGAGTTCTGAACTAAATACTGAAACTGAAACTGTGGGAGTTATCATCTAACTGACATACCCTGATTATAGACTAATTTAGAGTCCAACCTGTAACCCCAGTTGGAAGGGTGTTAGCACCGTACCACGGGTTACTAACAGTAGCTGGGTCAATCCAAATCTGGCAGGAAGACTCATGAGATATATATGGTTACGTCAACCCTATTCTAGAAGGAAGATGATATACCCTACGCTGGCTACGTAGTTCTGTAACTCAGTGACTGCTACTAAGGGTCAAACCCTTTGCTGGCAGGAATTCTCCCATCCCTGGGTTCGCTCGGTGCTGAATCCTACTCCCAACTGAATTGACACTGACCTGATCACTAAACAATACTAGGATTGACTGAACTCACACTGATTCTGTTGATTGACAGAATGCTACTGTTTGGGATACTACTAAATTATTCTATTTCGATTGGAGACTAGATAAACAGCTAAATTTTGGGTATTCAATACCCCTAAGACTCGATAGCATAGATAATAAGGACACATTGGAGCATTTGAGACTATAATAAGTAAGCATTATTTAAAGAAACCCATCACTTTGGTATTTCATCATACATATGGGGATTAGTACTTTAACATGGGACAATCCATCAAATACACGGGGATCACGAACTTGAACATGAGAATATCTCAAATATGGGAGCATAACATGAATACATAACTAAAATCATGAATTTAGAAATTCACATGAAATTCACTTGAAATAGGACATGGGAGTTTAATCATACATGTAAAAATTATAGCTTGAACCTAAAAATGTCTTAAACAAGGTTGAACAATAGAGTTACAAGACAAAATTCACAACTTCGGGATTCATCTTGAAATTGATTGAACATGATATGAGAATTTCATAAAACATGTGGAAAGCCTGAATTTAAAACATGAGAATATTGCTAAAAATCATGAATTTAGGATCTATTATGAAATTCACTTGAATAAAGCATCAGAAATTTAAATTCATAGCATGGGGAATTCAAAACCTTGCATGGAATCATACATGGGCTGAAATTAATTAAAATTACCATTAAAACATGCAATTCAATCTTTCTTGAACATTTAAAATAACATAATGATCGAAAAATTTATTCTTTAATTGAAATAAAAGTGTTTTGGACTCCATGGGTGAAAGAGGACCCATGGATGAACTCCCACATACCTTAATAGATGATTTGAAATTGAAAACTTGACTTGAAAATCTTGAGAATGTTATTGAAAGTTTTTTCTTGATTTTCTTGGATTAGGAACCTTAATTTCTTGATTGTATTGAAGAAACTTTGATGAAGTTTTGGTGTTTTTGAGGGGGCTAGGGTTTTCTTGGAGATAAAAAGATGAGAAATCATGTATCTAATGCTTTTGGGGATGAAATTAAGTGTTATGGGCGGATTTGGGTGAGGAAAAGTGACCAAAGTGCCCCTAGACCCTTTAGGAACTGAAATAACATGTGAAACAGTTTAGTGATGCGGTTGCCATCGTGTCGCATCGCTAATCGCGTTGATGACCGACGCGTCGCGTCCCAATCGCGTCGGCTTACTGCCTCTTATGAAAAATGCCATAACTTTTTGCTCGGGTATCAGATTAAGGCAAAATTGGTATCGTTGGAAAGCTAATTCAATTATCTACAATTCGGTGGATCTTGAGTTGCAAAATTTTATGCATATAAGAAGTTATTTATGTATAAAATAGAACCTTGTAGAATCGAATACCAAACTTTGGACGAATTAAAAGCTCTAAGCTCAACTTTGTTTTAAGTGATTCTTATGAATATTTTTCACCTCAAAAGCACATAAAATACGAGGATAAAGATCATGGAACTCATATTCATTTGGGAATCATTTGGATTATAGCTTTTGCACGTGGGAACAACGGTTCATAGACTAGCCCAAAAATATGGGGTGTTACATTATCTCCCCTTTGGGAACATTCATCCTCGAATGAGACTGCTTAGACTGAGAGTAATGTATGAAGGTGACTGATATCATATTCTGAACATGCATGACTTGGAACATGATTGCATAACTGATTCTGAAACCGGATACATTAATTGAACTGATTTTCATGAATACATGCACTGACATGAGAATGGTTATACGACTGAGATATAAACAAGAGAGTCAACTTATGAGTAACTAGTACTTCAAGATGGATCTGATTTCATGAAGAAAAGATGAGAGATTTAGGACATGAATACTCGGGGTATTACAATATCCCCCTTGGTATCGTTCGTTCCCTGAATGACGCTGATTTGGTTGAAATACTAAGGAAAGACTGGGATGATGCACAAGACACTTATGAATAGAATCATGATTGAATATCTGAATATGAAACATGATGCATGGATTAAACTGAATTTGTAACTTGCATGGACGTGATTGAATTATTCTATGGAATAGTTAAACTTATGAAACATCGGATAGTAAAACTAGACGAAAAAAGGAAAAACTATAGGAACTTTTTTGTGTGACTGCTAACTGGATTACTGGCTAAACGGACTAAATTATACTGAAAGCTTATACTAGACTATACATTACACTTTAAAACTACAGTTCACTTGAGGCTTCTAAAAATATTCACATGGGCACTAATAACTCTAGCATTAATAAATCTATCTGCTGAATTCTAAGCTGAACTGAATTCTCTCACTATGATCAAGCCTACTCGAATCCACAAAGTGCACACATAGCACTATAATACTAGCCTGAACCATGAATTCAATACACCATTCGTTTTCATAACTTCTCATCTCAAGAATAATAATCATTCCCACTTTAACAACCAACTTTAACCTCTTACCATAAATTAACTAGTGCACAATAAATTCATCGACTATACACCAACATGACATTCAAGACAATCATTATAACCACACATGAACTTTTTGGCAAACAACCACCACAACATCTTTCTCACATTCTCTAAACCTCTATCAAGAATAACTTTCATGCACCAACCCAAGAAAACACACATAGAATTTCAACTAATCATGACATAAGGAGAGGTCACTGAAAGGTTAGAACATAAGGACCTGAAGCATGAAAGGATAACTTTGACACTTAATTGAATCCCGAGGAATAGAGTATCAAAATCATAAATTCTTCAAAGAGAGCTAAACTAAGGGCATACATGACATAAACTAAATTTCGCTGATCATTAGGAGTGTAGCATGAGTACCTGGATCTGAACATACTATAAGGCATAGGTACATGATGCATGAGTTGCATCACCTGAGTTTGGAGTTTATGATTTCATGGAATATGATTCTTACCGGTGAGTGAACTGGAACGGCTTATACTAGGAACTGGAAGCGTATATGATTCTCTATGATGTGCATGAACATGAGCTATGATCATGGAACTGACTCATAAGGCATGAGTAAATATCGTAAAGACTGAAAAACTTTGCACTGAGATAAGAATAGGTTGAGAATCATCCTTCCTTACTTCTTTTATACACATACTGACACTACTACTAGAATCTGAGACCCTGACTTGGTCACTTGCTCTATCATCTCCCCCTTAGACTAAAGCTATCATCTTAAGTCTGTGGACCCCTTTAATAACTCTAAACTTAAATGCAATCACTTTACTCTAAGTTCACACCATCTAGAGCTTCAACTCCTTTATTTCCTATTAGCTAAATTTTCAAAGATTCAAGCTTAGGTTCTAACACTCAGCATGGATATCCCCAAACTTTTAATGAACCATACTAACTTTCTTCATAGCCTATTAACATCACATCTAAACCATGAGAACTACCATCACACCTGAACATCCGACATCAACAACATATAATTTTGAATCCACAAACTTAAATTCTTGCATACACTGTTTCAAGCCTACTGGTTCACCTTTCATACAACTAGCCCCATGGATACAAAATCTACTCAATCCAGATAACACTATCCCAACTCTACTACTGTTAAACTTCTGGGTTCATGATTCTAACTCTAGATTATATGCTCACATATAACTTTGACTTAATGTAGGATTTTCATAAATAAGAATGAATATTTTCAAAGTTCAGAACATAAGGGAACTGATGGGATACTTTCTGAGCCAACATGCAATCCCAAAATTGTCTATGGGGACTGTCTGAGAAAACTCTATCCATAGGAATTTGAGCTTGACTGTTTCTATTATCTCAAAAATAAGGTGGAGATGGCATGAATAGAGTAAGATGAGAATTGTAAAAATGTCTTAGAGAATCTTTGTATAGTATGATCTGAGACATGAAAGAAGGGAAATATTTCCTAAATAACCTGTAGCCTCCTGAAGAAAAGTACAAACATCTTCGTACCGTTCGACAAGACTCTACTAGACATGACTTCATAGACACCTTAGGACACATGAACTATGTTCTCTGATACCAAGTTTGTAACGACCTGAGACTACCCCCTAGTCGTCACACGATGTTTGGAACCACAAGTGATCCCAAGCTAACCCATGAATTGGCATACTATTAAGCAACTGAATATAATAAAATAAATAATAAGTTCTATTGTGCGGAAATATATTCATGGCATAATCTGAATAAATACATTACTGATAAAGTTTACAATCTGATAAAACTGAAGGAAGAAACTAAAATTTACATGACTGACTCTGACTGACATCTATGAAGCCTCTACTATACTGATAATAGATAGCTGGACATGCCTCCAACTATCACTAATCAATACATATGAAAATAAATGAACTGTACATGAACTAATACTGTCTGGAGTTCCCAAAGTAGGAGAACTAATCATCTGCTGGCTGGAATCTGCAACTTTCTGATCATGATATGTGGACTACAAATGGTACCCACATTATGAAACAATGTAGACTCACAGAAGTATATGTGGATCAGTACTTCTGAAATGTATTGAGTATGTAGGGGTGAATGCAATAAGTAAAACTGATTTCATACGTAATTTTAAAACATGCATGCTAAGTGTAAGTAGACTCACCAATAGGCTGGAATAAACTAAAAACTAAAATATTCTAAAGCATGAGTGACAAACATACTCTGATAAAATGGTGAATCTCTACACTTAGTTTTTGTAAATCTATACTTTAAGGATATAAGTAGAACTGAAGCTAGGATATGATAAAATATGGCTACTATATGAATACAGAATCTGAAACTACGTGATGGAGATTGACATAACTCAAGAATCTGAGTGTACAATCATACTGAGCACAAATTCGTAAACATACAAACCAAACATAGTCATATACTAAACTTATCTAATTAACTGAATGACTGCTAGCTGAATACTGGTCATGTGAGACTGAATTATACTTAGTCTGAATAACTGGACTGAAACTGTAGAGTACTATGCATATGAGTTAAAGACTATCTAAACAACATGAGATAACTGTGCATAAATATGTGGAAACTGTAATATCTGAGAATATAAGACCAAGCGTATAACATGATTCTGAAATAGTCTATAAACTAAAATACTGAAATACTGATAACTAAATAACTGATAACTGTATGCTATGGTCAAGTAAACCTAAAAATGAACTGAGTTCTGAACTGAATACTGAAACTAAAATTGTGGGAGTTATCATCTAACCGACATACCCCGATTATAGACTGATTTGGGATCCAATCTGTACCCCCAGTTGGAAGGGTGTTAGCACCGTGCCACGGGTTACTAGCAGTAGCTGGGTCAACCCTAATCTGGAAAAAAAACTCATGAGATATATATGGTTACGTCAGCCCTAGTCTGGCAGAAAGACGATTTACCCTACACTGGCTATGTAGTTCTATAACTCAGGGACTGCTACTAAGAGTCAAACCCTCTACTGGAAGGAATGCCCTCATTCCTGGGTTCGCTCGGTGTTGAATCCTATTCCCAACTGAATCAACACTGAACTGATCACTAAACTATATAGGCTTGACTGAACTTACCCTAATTCTGTTGGCTGACCGAATGCTACTATTCGAGATACTATGGAATTATTTTATTTTGATTGGAGACTAGATAACATCTAAATTTAGGATATTCAATACCCTCAGGACTCAATAGCATAGATAATAAGGACACATGAGAGCATTTGAGACCATAATAAGTAAGCATTATTTAAAGAAACCCATCACTTGGGCATTTCATCATACACATGGAGATTAGTACGTTAACATGGGACAATCCTTCAAACACACGGAGATCATGAACTTGAACATGGGAATATCTCAAACATGGGAGCATAGTATAATTACATAACTAAAATCATGAATTTAGGAATTCACAAGAAATTCGCTTGAAATAGGACATGGGTGTTTAATCATACATGTAAAGACTATAGCTTGCACCTAAAAATGTCTTTAAACATGGGTGAACAATAGAGTTACATGAAAAAATTCATAACTTGGGGATTCATCTTGAAATTGATTGAACATGATATGGGAATTTCATCAAACATGTGGAAAACATGAATTTAAAACATGAGAATGTTGCTAAAAATCATGAATTTAGGATCTATCATGGAATTCACTTGAATAAAGCATGGAAAACTCAAATTCATAGCATGGAGAATTCAAAATCTTGCATGGAATCACACATGGGCTGAAATTAATTAAAATCACCATGAAAACATACAATTCAATCTTTCTTGAACATTTAAAATAACATAATGATTGAAAAATTTATTCGTTAATTGAAATAAAAGTGTTTTGGGCTTCATGGGTGAAAGAGGACCCATGGATGAACTCCCACATACCTTAATAGATGATTTGAAATTGAAAGCCTGACTTGGAAAACCTTGGAAATGTTATTGAAAGTTTTTTCTTGAACTTCTTGGATTAGGAACCTTAATTTCTTGATTGTATTAAAGAAACTTTGATGAAGTTATTAGTGTTCTTGAGGGGGATAGGGTTTTCTTGGAGAGAAAAAGATGAGAAATCATGTATCTAATGTTTTTGGGGGCTGAAATAAAGTGTTATGGGAGGATTTGGGTGAGGGGAAGTAACCAAAGTGCCCCTAGACCCTTTAGGAACTAAAATAGTGTGTGAAATAGTTCAGTGACGTAGTTAACATTGCGTCGCATCGCTAATCGCGTTGATTACCGATGCGTCGCATCCCAATTGCGTCGGTTTACTGCATCTAACGAAAAATGCCATAACTTTTTGCTCGGGTATCGGATTATGGCGAAATTGGTATCGTTGGAAAGATAATTCAATTATTTACAATTTGGTGGGTCTTGAGCTGCAATATTATATGTATATAAAAAGTTATACGTGTTTAAAGTAGACCCTTGTAGAATAGAATACCAAACTTTGGACGAATCAAAGACTCTATGCTCAACTTTGTTCTAAGTGATTCTTATGAATATTTTCACCTCAAAAGCACATTAAATACGAGGATAAAAATCATGAAACTTATATTCACATAGGGATTATTTAGATTATAGATTTTACACGTAGGAACGATTGTTCATAGACTAGCCCAAAAATACGGGGTGTTATATTTAAAGACTTCATCTGGATTCTAACAGTTGAAGCTCTTCATATCCTATTTAGACATGTGCGTCTTGTCAACAATATTTTCTAGATCTAAAGGATATGAAGAGTTGTTTTCAATACTTGAACTATAAAAAAATAGATATATTTTACAGCGTTTATCATAAGTTACAGGAACAAAAGTTAAAAAATATCAGGACTTCTCCACCGTTTAAATTATTTTATAGCATAATTGTAGTCTTATTACAATATAAATGAGGTAATAATAATAATAGTTTACATGTTGATGGTCTTATTTTGATAAAGTGTTTGTAGTATACCTCAATAAATCTTCATTTAAATCAATTCTCAACTATTTGATTATATTTGTTGCATCTCAATCCCACAACATCAAAGAAATTATGTTGTTGTCATCCAACACTTTTAAGTTGTAGTTTGTACCTTAAAAGAGTTATTAGTTGTAAATATTGTAAGTTTGTTTATGAAATAGTTTACATAAGTATGCATTATGATCATACCTATGTCTCGCAGAGTTGTATTTGCATGTAGATTTTACAATAAAACTCTTTGTTAACTTTATTTGAGAACTATTTGCATGATAAATAAGACCATCCATGATCTAACTCTAGGTATACAATCTTTGCCACAATTCAATAATTCTGAGCATTGAAATTGAATATACAACTACTATGTACGAAAATACAGTTTAAAATTGTATTGAATTAAAACATTTAAAATTAGATACTTACAGGAAATCAAAATTTGAGTAATTCCTTGTGAGCTTTCTCCATGCACAAAAGCAATTATGTTTCTTTTGCTATCATGAGATAATTTAATAAAATTAATAATAAACTTTTAATTTGTAATAATCATAAATACATGATGTAACTGATAGAAACCTAAAGAAAAAATTACCAATTTGAGGAAGATTTGAGTTGATTCAATGGTTGAAAGTGTGTCAAGTTCTCCTAACTAAATATTATTCTACAAATTTAATCATATTTGTAAGAATTTTCTAATTGTACAGTGAATTTGAATTATAGAATAAGTAGAGAATTAATTAACCTCCAAATCAGTGTGATCTAATCAACTGCATGATGATGACGACAGGCTTTTCATTGACTTCTTTCAAACATAACGTGATCTGTTCAACAAAATAGGCCAAAAAAGTTGTTGAAATGTTTTTGTTCCTATAGGTATTATAGGATTAGGCACATGAATATAAATAACTATTTTTTAATTTAATTATGGCAAGATTACTCAATCTCATATTTTAATGTTCGTGATCATCCGGACACTATCATCTTGTTTGATAGACTGTACGTCTCCATAACTCATAATTTTATCAATAATATCTACAACAATAATATTTGATCAAAGAAATTCATGCAAAATTTATAATTATTGAAGTCAGAATAAAGCAAGATTATTGGGTTAGCATTTTAATATTAATTGTATGCAATATTATTATGCATTATATTTGCATTAAAACATTTGTCTTGCAACTCTTTATTCATTGCCCCATAGTGTAGCAATAAATTTCTAACCTTTTATTCTTTATGTGCAAATTACTGGCACATTACTTTATGACAATAAGTGTTCATAATAAGGAAAAGACTTGATCTTTTGGTTGTTGCACTTTCCTTTGCACGATAGTGGATTTTGAGAGAATGAATGTGCAATTATTTTGTATAACTCCAATAACCTATAATCCATTATTTTATCTCTTTATGTCTTGTAACTCATATAATATATGTAACCTCAAAGTTATTCATCTACCTCACTTAATATTCATGTTGGGTTCAAAATCGAGAGGGCGTCATGCAAAGTTTAAAGTTTGTCAATCATAAAGATGATAATTCAGACGACAAAGAAAAACATACTAAAGAATATATTATTGGTATGATTTGGCCAATTGGACTACATATTAAAAACTAATTCAAAAAATATAAAAACTTATTGAGCTATTAATCTCCCCCTAAACAAGACTCTTTAAAGGCTAATGTGAGTGTTATTGTGTTATATGAAAAGAGGGGTATTTTATTTATTGAGATTCAAATCATTCCTTCAAGAAAGAGGTTAGCCAAATATGGAAGAGTTTTATATTTTCTTTTTAGTAAAAGTAAAAGTAAAAGTAATTATCATATTACTTTTATTTTTCTTCAATAGAAAACTAATACTCAAATTTGAAAAGAAAACTAGGTCAAAAATCCTAATAAATCTCCTCCTCTTGGCTTGATTTTCTTCACTTGATCCGCCTTCTTCACATGCATGATCTTAGTTCTTCACATAATTTTCATCACTGCTACTTGCCATGGTTAAAAATAAGGTTTAAAATATTATGATTAAAAATAGATTAAAAATTAATATTTTATTTTTATTTTTAAAGATGCAACAATGAGGATGTTGAAAATATGGTTCAAACTTCTTCTCTATATGTAGTTGAACAAAATCTTCATTATCATCAAAGTGATTGCAGTTATAACTAAAATCGCCTTCATCCTGTCTTCAACCCATGAATGAACCATACGCTCTGATACCACTTGTTGGGTTCAAAATTTAGAGGGTGTCATGCGGAAGCTAATAATTTGGAAATAAAAAAAATGATAATTCAGACGACACATAAAATAATAGTAAAAAGATATATTATTGATATGATTTGACCAATTAGCCTACATAGTAAAAATTAATATTATTGGAAAAACATAAAAAAATATTTGGGAGAAATGTCCCCCCTTATGATATTGTATTGTTGTATAAGAAAAGAGGTCTTCTATTTATAAAGGTCCAAAATATTTCCTTAAAAAACGAGGTTAGCCAAATATAGAAAAGTTTTATATTTTTCTTTTAGAAAAAGTAAAAGTAATTATGGTATTACTTTTATTTTCTTCAATAGAAAATTAATACTCAAATTTGGTAAGAAAATCAGGGAAAAAATCCTAACCATCCACTACTCCCTCATTTACTAGATGGAAGAATGTTACACCTATATAAATGATGTTCTCTTCCATGTGTTAAAAAAAGACCCCAAGGCCGTAGCCCCCTAATATATATATATATACATACATATAAAGTGTGCACCAAGTACACGATCATATGGACCCCCAACATCGGCAAAAATGATTTATAGTGCTCGTCCTCCCGGGACTTACACCTTCATGGTTACCTACACAATTCCCTTTAAGCCAACATTAAAACAGTTGCACATAAACCAACCATTAACCTAGTAGTCTTTCATTAGGGCATTTACGAACTTGATATCATCATACCAATTATTCCAAACCAAAATCCTTTAACCAAATTGACTCCCAAGTTCCATTTAAATTTCAATCCATGGCCACCAAGGCCATTCCAAAACCATATTTATCCATTTATCTTTTAATGCAATGTAATGGGTTCAACACACGTTAAACCATGCAATTATCCATATTCAAAACCATGATTATAAAGTGGGTTGAGGTTAATGCCATTATCAAGTCAAAATTTCATCAATTAGGGAAAACTCAAATCCCCCATTTCAATCATTTAAAAAATGCACCAATTTAATCCTAAAAATATTAATTTAAAGTATGAATAATCAATTTTAAACATGGGACAAGTAATTCATACAATAACAATCAAAAACCCTCAACCTCAATTTCAAACCCATCATTTAAATCACATAAATAAGCCATAAATTAATGCTATAATATAAAAATACAAGTTAAGGATGAGCAACATGCCTAAAATACACAAGGAATTGAATACAACTTGGAGTTTGGCGCCCAAAATAGTGATTTTTTGAAAATCCCTTGAGTTTTCTTGGGTTTTGAGTTTAAGAGAGTATGAATGGTGTTTTATTCTTTCAAAATTAAAAGAAAAGGGTTATTTTATGTTATAAGGTCGTGCAAGGGGTAAAATACCAAAAACCCCTCACCCCAAGTGAATAAAACAAAAACTGAATGAAATTAAAACATCAGCGTGGCACGCTGCTATGACGGAGGGTAGCCTCTGTGCCACGCCTATAGCATAGAGGCTAACCTCCTTAGCATGCCAATATAGCGAATCCTCACTACCTCGGGGTTCCAACATGGCCCCGAACCCCTTCTAAAAATTCTAAAACTTTTCCAAAACCCTCTATTAACATTTTTAAACATAATCCAAGTCAAAAAATTATGCTACACACGCGGGGGGTCAAAAATAAAATCATTGAAATTTTACTGGGTCCTACATTATCCCCCCCTTTGGATCATTCTTCCCCAAATGATAAGTTAGGACACCTTTAGTACGAGAATTGTAAGAATACATCAGAATCAAATGACAAGTTCGGAATGCGACAAAAGGGAAACAAAACTCAAAACCTTAAGCACTTTCATTTAACCTGGGAAACAAGAATAGGTACTTGGCTTTCATATCTTCTTCAGCTTCTCATGTAGCTTCTTCCACCATTTGATTCCTCCAAAGAACCTCCACTGAAGCTATGTCCTTTGGATTTAATCGTCAAAATTGTCTATCCAATATCTCAATCGAGACTTCCTCATAAGACAAAGAATTTGAAACACTAATAATCTCAATGGGCACTATCAAAGAAGGATCGCCCACACACTTTTTTAGTATAGACACATGGAAAATAGGATGAATAGAATCCAAATTCACAGGCAATTCCAACTCATAAGAAACATTCTCAATTCTGCTCATAATTTGATGTGGGCCAAAATAACAAAGACTGAGCTTCCCCTTCTTTCCAAAATCACGAATCCTTTCATAGGAGACACCTTCAAGAACGCCCAATCACTAAATTCAAACTCCAACTCTCTTCGCCTTATATCTGCATAAGACTTTTTGCAACTTTGAGCAGTCTTAAGTCTTTCTCTAATCACTTTCACCTTCTCCATGTTTTGGTAAACCAAGTCAGGACCAAATAACCTAGTCTCACCTACCTGAAACTATCCAATAAGAGACCTATATCTCCTACCATAAAGAACCTCAAAAGGACCTATTTAGATACTAGAATGATAATTGTTATTGTAAGCGATCTTAATAAGAGGCAAATGGTCAACCCAACTACCTTTAAAATTGATCACACAGCCCCTTAGCATATCCTCCAAGGTCTAAATAGTATGTTTTGCTTGTCCATCCATTTGAGGGTGGAAAGTAGTGCTAAGGTTCACCTAAGTACCCAAACCTTTCTGAAATGCATGCTAGAAATAAGATGAAAACTACATACCTCGGTCTGAAATGATGGACAATGGCGCACCATGCAACTTTAATATTTCTTGAATGAATAACTTAGCATAATCCTCTCCTAAATAGTTAGTACTCACAGGCAAGAGGTGATCAGACTTAGTAATCCTATCTATAATAACCCAAATAGAATCATACTAATTTAAAAATCGTGGAAGACTCGTAACGAAATATATATTAATTATCTCCCATTTCTATATAGGCAACTTTATCTCTTGAGACGTGCTACCAGGCCTTAAATGTTCGACCTTGACTTGCTGATAAATCATACACTTAGCCATAAGGTTTGCCACATCCTTCTTCATACTATTCCACCAGTAGATTTCCTTTAAGTCATGATACATCTTGGTCAAATTTAGATGAACTGTCTATCTAGACTTATGAGCCTCCGCCAAAATCCTTTCCCCGCATCCCATCAACCCCAGAAATACATTTGCCTTGATACGTCAAGATGCCATCTCACTCAATCTCGAAATCCATAACCTTTTGTTGACCCACATTATCCTTAATCTGCATAAGTATGAGATCCAAAGCCCGCTTCTTCTCCACTTCAACACTAAGTGATAATTTAACCATATAATGCCCTAGGTTTTGGACTCTAAAAGTTTCTTGACTTTTGCCATCACTGCCTAGGCAACAACTTATGTGACGAATCATTATCACTCATTAGGAGTCGTATAGTGCCAGTCGTAGCTTAAATAGTTAGGTTGCCCAATGTTTCTATCTTGAGTATAACTAGACCCTCACAAGTTGTGGTCACTCAATGAGAGTCGTAAGGTAGGACTCGTGTCCCACCAGTGAGATGGCCCTTCGTTACTGTCATGGTCACGATTGGATTCTCGCGAGTTATAAGTTTTGGTCAGAAGTCGCAGGGTAGGACTCGTAACCATACCAGTGTAGTGGCCCTATGTTGCTGCCCAAACCATGAGTTAAGGTGATGACTCGTGACTAGTGCCCACAAGTCATTACTTGACCTGTAGCGACTGGATGCTATTTTTTTGCATATCTTTATTAAGGGTATTATGGTCTTTTCCTTCCATCCCATTATTTTTACATGATTTAAAACCCTTATTTTGGCCCTATTTCTATTAGTTAACAAACATAAACATTACTCTCTTCTCTCTAAATTCTAAAATCAAGAGCAAAGCTAGGGTTTCAAGGGCTTAATTGTCTAAGCTTCAAATTGTGGTTTTCTTCCAAATTACTTGGTGTTTTAGATTTGTATCTCTTCCCTAAAAAGACTTGTATTTTTTATTATGGCATGCAAGGTTTTATATTCATATGTTTTTAATGTTTGGATTTGGAATTGGGTTGAGGGTTTTGAATGGTTATTATTTAAATGGTATTTCCATGGTTTACTCACATTGTTTTATGCTTTAATTGATGGATTTTGGAACTATTGGGTGCATGGACATGGTGGATGGAATGGGGGTCGTGGATTCCTCCAAAATTATGGTTTTGGGTTTGGAATTGGTATTAACCTCAACCCACTTGCATAATTGATTCTGAAATATGGAAAATTACATGGTTTTGCTTACTTTCTAAACTATTGCATTGCATTAATGTTTAAATGAATAAAAATAGTTTTGGAAGGCCTTGGTGGTCATTGTTTGCTTTTAAATGATTTTGAAGGACCTTGGTGGCCATGTATTGTTTCTAAATTTGAACTTTGGAGTCTATTTGGCTAATTGGTTTGGAATGACATAATGGAATTGACTTGCAAGTTCAATTGGTATGACGATACCATTCGGTAAATACCTTTGTGGATGACTCCTTGGTTTAATGGATGGGTTATGTGCAAATGTTTTAATTTGGGCTTAAAGGGGGTTGGGTAGCTCGCTGTGGAGGTAAAGGTTCAGGATGGACCAATATTGGAAACCGCATTTGCCGGTGTGGGGGTTTTGGTTACCGTGTACCTAGTCCAAACATTATATATATATTTTTTGGAATGACTAGGGTCATGGATTCCCAATATCTTCCTCGGATTTCTCTAGTTCGTGTAGCTAACACAAAATGGGGCCATTTCAGTAGGAGAAGCTGAACCCATATAGCCCGTGGGTGCCCTTAGGATGGATAGAGCTACACAGTACAAGTTAACAGTTTTAAATCTCATGCTTAAACCTTCTACCCTATCCCGACATTATCTATATATATATATATGTATGTATGGAACATGTACATGCAGTTTTGGATTATTTTGAAATAATAATAGTCTCTACACATCTGAAGAGACCCATCCTTCTTTTGCATGAAAAACATGGGATCACCCCACGGAGAAACACTAGGACGAATGAAACCCTTATCAAAAAGATTCTTTAACTGCTCATTTAGCTCCTTTAGTTCAGTCGATCCATCCTATAAGGAGGAATAGAAATTGGATGGGTATCTGGTAGAAGATCAATCCCAAAATCTATTTCCCTATTGGGAAGAATTCCATGAAGATCATCAGGAAAAACTTCAGGAAATTCATTTGCCACAGGGACAGATTGCAAAGAGGGACTCTCAAAGTTAGAATCCTTAACGCAAACCAAATGATACAGACACTCTTTGGAAATCAACTTTTGAGTTCTAAGATAGGAAATAAACCTCCCTTTGGGAACTAAGGAACTCCCCTCCCATTCAATCACCGGTTCATTAGGAAAATGGAAACTAACCTTTTGGATCCTACAATCCAGAGAAGCATAGCACGAATGAAGCCAACCCATCCCTAAGATTATATCAAAATCTACTATGTCAAGTTCTATCAAATCTACCAATGTCTCCCTATTAAGAATGAACGCCACACCACCTCTATAGATCCTTATAGCAATAATAGAATTGCCCATCTGAGTAGACAACAATAGAATCACCTATTAGAGTAGACACAATAAAGGCTCAGAAATACTTTTGGGACCAAAACCAAAGTATACAACCATATAAGAGGTCACATATGAAAGGGTAAAAATTGGATCAAGAAAATAATAAACATTATGAGAGAAGAACTGTAACACACTAGTATGAACATCTAGGGATGCCTCAGATTCTTGGCAAGTGTTAAGTGCATAGAGATGATTTTGGTTAGTATCGGTACCTAAAGTACAACCCTTAGGTGTAGGATCCAAAAAAGTGATGACCAGAACCTTATTAGCCCTAGTGTCCACCTTAGCCATATGGCAATTCCTCTGCATATGTCCAGGCTGACCATAATTGAAACATAAGCTCCTTCCCTCCTTTTAATAGTCATGTGAAGCTGCCCACAAAATTAACAAGAAAGATAAGATTGGGTTGTTTGAGCTCCACTAGCATGGGACTGGTCACCCTGTTCCTTAGGACCATTGCTAGCCTGAAAACGACGAGCACCTGGAGGCTTAGGAATATGGAGCGCTAGCTGTCAAATATGAATTAAAACTTCCCTAATTCTTCTTCTTGGTCCACTGTCTACCATCTATCCTACTATTTTTCTAATTCATGCCCTACTCTGAATATCTAAACTTCTTCTTCTGCCTCTCTCCCATCTCTTCCTTCTTATTCTTTTAATCATCTACTTACTGTATATAAACCACAATCCTATAGATGTCCATATCATTGTTCGACATTACAACCTTACACTCTAATACCAAGTCAAGGGATAACCCAAAATCAAACTTCCTTATCTTGGATCTCATGTTAGACACCAATTCTGGAGCATAACGAGACAACTGCTAAAATTTTGGGCACACTACATCACACTCATCTTGCCCTGCTTCAATTTCACAAACTCTCCAGCCTTAGCTTCCCTCAACTTCTGAAGAAAGAAGTGATTAATAAAGGCACCCAAAAACTCATACCACATCACTGAATCAACATCATAACCTCATAGGTATTCTCACTCCTCATACCACTGATAAGATATATCTTTCAATTTATATGTAGCAAACTCTACACCCTCAAAATCAGTAGCATGCATCACCTTGAAAATCTTCTCCATCTCATCTAAAACCCCTGAGGATCCTCCTTAACGTTAGAGCCTGTAAAGGTTGGGGGATTCAACCTCATGAACTGACCAACCTAGGTGACCTCAGATAAATAAGCAACATATCCAACACGATTATACTAATGAAACTACGATGCCACCAACTAAGTAAACATATGAATAGACTAACGAAACTCCACATTAGAGATGTTTCCTTGGGGTGACTGAGCATAAGTGTCACCAGCTCGGGAAGTCTGAGAAGAACTAGTAGGGATCTGTGGAACCCCATGTGGAGTAGTACAATTAGGAACAGGGACCCTAGACTTAGTCTGCACTCTATAAATAGGGTGAGTCCCCTCCATATTTTCCTCAAATAGGATAGATGGTCCAACAGAGTTTCTATGATCGTTAGATCTTCGGGGAGGCATGATTTGAAATATGAGCAAACCAGTAGTTAGAGAAGTTTCATATCACTAGACTCTATAGCCCAAAATATAACATAATAAAGGAAAATATTCCTTAATTCCTTATAGCCTCTCCCTTATAAGTGTGGCGCGCTACACTCTCATAAAAGAGACTCTACTCGACACGTCTTTGTGGATACCCAACAATTCTAAACCATGCTCTGATACCAAGCTTGTCACGACCTCAACCAGGGCCTAGTTGTAATAGATATCTCAAGCCCACCATGAGTCAGAGAATACCCCCTTAGCCAAACATCCACAACTTTAAAAAAGAATACAGTAGAAGCCAACCAAATAGTAATAAAAAGGATAGATAATCAAATATAGCATCTATGAATCAAAATTAACATCCAACCCACACTTGTCCACAAAAGCCTCTAAAACCAAAAATACTAACTAAGTTGGGACAAGCCACCAACTATGACAAAAGAATCCAAAATAGAATACTAAACAATACAGAAAATAATAAAGAAACCAGAAAAATAAAAAAGGCCTTCTGAAATATGAAGGCTCACCACTTCACAACAGATCCACAGGAATATCGAATCACCTAACACTGTACATGAGAAATATAAAATCCTTTGAATCCTACATCATGAAATAATGTAGCATCCAGGGATAATGTAACGTCGTGAGTCTGTACCCCAGATGCTACACGATGCTCAAAATACCGAAGGATCACAAGCTAACCCATGACTGGTACCTTCTATAATAACTGAATAATAATACTATAAAAATATGGAAATTATATGGAAACTGGCCATAAGGTTCAATATAATAAATAAATACTGAATACGGTATCTCAATACCAAAACTGAATATCTGCTTAAAAAATACTCTAGTCTGAATAAGCCTCTAACTGTCTGAATAAGTAGTTGATGGGATAAGTCCCCAACTAACTCTGAACTACTAAAATGAACTAAAATGCTGAAGTGATAACCACATCCTCGGACTATGAGGACTCACCACTAACACTGACTACTAAATATCTAAACAACTAAATATGATCGGGAGATCGTGCATCCGAACCTATGATATAAGATATCATACCGCAAAAGAAAAGTATGCCTCAATCCTTTGAATATACTGGTATGTAAAGTGAGGTAGGCTGAAATACATGGGTTCATATGCATGAACAATACTGACTGAATGACATGATTATAACTAAATGAGAGTACATGCATGAACACATAAACTGTAACTGAGGTCGCGATAACAATGGACACTGAGTTCTGAATCACTGGTTTGCTGATATCTGAGTTTACTGATACTGTATATTATTAACTGAATGACTGTATCTGGCAGTCCTAATTTTGTGCAACTATGCCGAGTTCTATACTGAACTAAGTAACTGTATCTAACAGTCCTAATTCCATAGAACTGAATTGAGTTCTATTCTGAAGACTAAAACTTAAACTGTGGGAGGTAATTATCTAACCAATATGGCTCTCTCTGAATTGATTAGGGTCTAACCTGTAACCCCAGCTGGAAGGGTATCAGTACCATGCCATGGGTAAAGACAAAGTGATTCACCCTCATCTGGCATGTGCTCTGAGTGAGAATGGTGGTACCCTTAATTGGCAGGTTAAAACACCTCATCAACCCTCAACTGGCAGGTTGATGTCTCAACCTACTCTAGATACATAGTTCTGGAACACAAAGACTTCTTCTAAGGATCACACCCTCTACTGGCAGGTTAGTCTCCATCCTTGGGTTCACTCGGTGCTGAATCCTGCTCCCAACAAAATAGACACTGGACTGAATTCTAAATCATTCTAGGCTGGACTGAATTGTTACTGATCATACTATATAACTGAACTGAACTGAGTTCACTGGGTTCCATGGATTGACGGAATACTACTGAATTTTGTTAACTGACTGAGGACTACTGACCTTTTATGAGTTCTGTAACTGACTAAATTCTACTGATCGTGACATGACTGATACTATTCTGTGACTGACTGTGGCTCTAGGTAAGTAGCTAAATTTTTAGGTATTGAATACCCCCAGGACTCGATAGCATAAATTATAAGACATAGCACAATCTTGAAACATGATAGCTAATTACCTGATCATCATTCCTTCATTGGGACATTCTAGCAAACACTTGCATGACATGAACTTGAATACAAGCTAACATGATATAATTTCACTATTTAACTCACATGAGCAATTCAACAAACACTTAGAGGACATAGTATGTGCATATAATAATAAACAACATTCGAGCATCATAATTTCAAATACCAAATTTACAGTTTGGATGGTTTTAGCATGAATTAACATAGTACAACACATATAACAAATAGTTTCGTATGCATCTCGCAATTGAATCATGAACTAGAAACCCTATTAACATGGTATTCATGGACACATTCAAATTCAACAACTATGAAATTTATCAAACTCATTAACTTGTAGTAAAAAAAAGGTGCTTGAACTCCAAAGGTGGAAAGAAACCCTTGGATGAACACTTGACATACCTTGGTTGCTAAATTCTTGAAAAATGATGGTGAAATCTTAAGCCTTGAATTTTGAAATTTGATCTTCTGGGGTTTTTGTTCTTGAGTAATTTCAGAATAGGGAATGAATTTTGCCTCTAAAGGGGCTTAATATTATGTTTTGGGGATGATAACCATGGGTAAAAGATACCCCTAAGGAATGCAGATTTTAATTACTAAAAATTGAATTTGCGATGCACAGACCGATGCATTGCATCGATGGTGTCGATGCTATGGATTATGCATCGCGTTAAGTGCGCGTCGATTTACTAGAATTTGCACTGGGGTGCTGGAGAAAAATATTCATCGACATGATAGACGATGCGGCGCATCGAGATCGTGTTGATCCACTGGTTTGGACTTCCAAACGTGCCTTAAAAAAAGTCCAAAAAATCCAGAACTTATCCGAGGACACCTACTTACTCTCCTGATCATGATTCAACCTAAAGATTGATATTTTAAGACCATAGAGGTCGTGAAATAGAGTTGCCAACTTACAAAGGCTAAAATAACACTAAGTCTGAGTACTTGGATAAAATTTTCTAAGTCTGGGACCCCTTAACAAGCTTTAAAGGACTGAGTTAAGCTTAGGATTTTGTGGGGTCTTACAATATCTCCCTTTTGGGAACATTCATCCTCGAATAAGACTGACTAAGCTGAGAATACTGATAGACTGAATTTAGATACAAGACATGTACAACTGAAGCATGATTTCATGTCTGAAATTACTGATAAACTAAAATTTCTTACTGAACATGCATATCTAATGCATGAGTACATAGCTGAACCTGATTCATGAATGCATGACTGGATTTCTCATAAGCTGAGTTTCTTATACTAAACATACATATCTGATGTATGAAGTCACAATTGAATATGCAATGATAACTGGTACCAAATTTATAAAGGAAAATTTGAGCATGGAACTGAGCAAGTTTAAGAAAAACTGTTATCTTTGGTTGAGTCTGAGTTTGCGGAGAAGAGGTGAGGATACTTGGTCTGTATGTCTTCCTCTTCTTCCTAAGTAGCTCCCTCAACAGACTGATTTCGCCAAAGAACTTTGACTAGAGGGACTTCTTTGTTCCTCAATCTGCGGATCTAAAAATCAAGGATTTCAACTAGAATCTCTTTGTAAGAGAGGTTGTTTTAAATATCTATACCCTCTGTAGGGACTACGGATGCTGGGTCACCTATGCATTTCTTAAGCAAGGAGGCATGGAACACTGGATACACTGAAGCTAAGTCTGAAGGTAACTCAAGCTCATAAGCTACCTTTCCAAAATGGCTGAGAATTTGGTAAAGACCGACATATCAGGGACTGAGCTTCCCCTACTTGCCAAACCTTTTCACTCCTTTCATAAGAGAGATTTTCAAGAATACAAACTCACCGATCTCCAACTAGAGATTATTTCCTAAATACGCATGAACAGGAACATAAGAACATAACTGAGCCTGAAACGTGATGTAGGAACTGAATATCATAAATAGAATTGAGACCCTGAATACATGGCTTACGGCTGACTTTGGAACTTGAGGATCCACCTATGAGTACCCACTACTCCAAATTGGATTCGTTACGTAAAGAAAAAAAGGAAGGTTTAGGTCATGAAAGCTCGGGGGTTATAGTGCATCTCACCCTTGGGAGATTATGTCCCTTAAAAAATGCTGACTTAGCTAAGATACTAAGGAAAAACTGATATGATGCATAGGGCACCTACAAATTGAATCGTGACTGCATATCGAGGTTTTAAAATCGAGGCATGCACCTTAACTGAGATGAACTCGCAACCACATAGTTGATCGATCTTGGAATAGTCGCATTCATGAGACTTCGGATAGTGTGACTAGATGGAAGGATGGGAAACCCAACCATACGAACATTGTCCGCCTAACTGCTAAACTGAATTGCTGGTTTTGTGGACTAACTTATGCTGAAAACTTATATTTGACTGGAGCCTTTCTTTGTCACTCTTTCTATAGAGTTCTAGTCGCTTTAGGAAGCAAGGAGTCTTGGTATGGCTGAATAAAATAGCTGAATAAGAAAATCATATCCTGGCTAAAATTCTATAATATGAGTTGGGGCATATGAAACATCATCTAAGATGAAGTGACTAAGCCTTATGCACTGCGACTACAAATTTTCAAGCTTAGACTTTTCCCTTGAATACTCTCTCAACTATACTCTCCACCTTAGTACAACATATCACCTGAGACTACTGAAAATATTCACATGGGTGTTGAGCACGAGTGCATAAACTTACTAACTTATCTGATTATCTAAATGGCTGATAGCTGAATACTTGGTCATGTAATATTGAACTGTACTTAGTCTGAATAAATAAACTGGAACTGTAGAGTATCATGCATACGAGGTAAGGACTGCATGGGTAACATGAGATAACTGATCATGAATTCGTGAAAACTATATTATTTGAGAAGGCAAGACCAATCGTATAACGTGAATCTGAAATAGTCTTTAAACTGAGGTACTAAAATACTGATAACTGAATAATTGATAACTGTATGCTATGGTCAAGTAAATCTGAAACTGAACTGAGTTACTGATCTGATTACTGGACTGAGACTGATATTGTACTGAAACTGAATACTGGGTTTTGATAACTCTACCTGCTGAAGACTGATCTGGACTGAATTCTCCCACTATGTTCAAGCCTACTTAAATCTCCAAAATGTATTTAGCCACTTACACATCAACATGACATTCAAGCCTGTATTCATAACTACAGCCTCATATAAAACTAGTATGCAGTAATGTTTTCTTAACATGAAATATTTACTCTCCCCCTTCTAAGCAACTGCTCATCACTACATCATTTTATAAAGAGAGTCCACTGAAGGGTTAAAACATGAGGACCTAATGTATGCATGAATACTATACCAAACTCGACGCTTAACTGAGGTCTGAGGAATAGAATATCAACACCATAAATTTATCAAAAGATGTAAACTAAGGATATGCATGACAAAATCTAAATTTAGCCGATCACTAGGAGTGTAGCATGGGTCATGGAAACTGAGCATACTGTATAGCATGACATGGGTACCTGAGTCATGAGCTGCATGACCTGAGTCTGGAGTTTTTGTACTCATCGAACATGATTCATAACAATGAGTGAACTGGAACTCCTTATACTAAGAACTGTAAGTGTGCATGATTGCTAACGTGCATGAGTATAGGCTATGATCATAGAGCTGACATGTAGGACATGAATAGATATCATGATAGCTGATGGGTTTTGAGACTCTGAAATACAATTCTAAGATGATCTGCATGATCATTCTCACTACAAAAATAGACAAGAATGTCATCTATGAAGAGTATGACGAACATGTCCAAGTACTGCTTGAACACACGATTCATCAAGTCCGTAAAAGCTGCTGGGGCATTAGTAAGACCAAATGACATGACTAAGAATTTGAAGTGACCATACCAATTTTTGAAAGCTATTTTCGGAATGTCCTATTCCCTAAATCTGAGCTGATGATAGCCTGATCTGAGGTCTATCTTAGAAAAATAACTAGCACCCTGAAGTTGGTCAAATAAGTCATTAATTCTGGGAAGTGGATACTTATTTCTTGACCGTGACTTTATTTAGCTGACGATAGTCCATACATATTATGAGAGAACTATCTTTCTTATGCATAAATAGAACTGGTGCACCCTACGGGGATGTACTGGGTCTGATGAATCCCTTATCTAGGAGATCCTTTAACTGTTCTTTTAATTTTTTGAGTTCTACTGGGGCCATTCTATATGGCAGAATAGATATGGGTTGAGTATCTCGAAGAAGGTCTATTCCAAAGTCGATTTCCCTTTTGGGAGGAACCCTGGAAAAATCTTCGGGAAACATGTCTAGGAATTCACATACTACTGATACTGACTCAAGAGTAGGGGTTTCTGATCTAGAGTCATGGACTCAAATGAGATGGTAGATACATACCTTAGATATCATTTTCCTTGCCCTAAGGTAGGAAACAAGAAGACCCCTAAGTGCTGAAGTACTACCCCTCCATTATAGGATGGGTTCATTTGGGAACTAAAACTTAACAATTCTATTTCTGCAGTCGACTGAGGCATAGGAGGAATGAAGCCAATCCATGTCTAGAATGACATCAAAATTGTTCATCTCTAATTTGACTAAGTTTACTGAAGTGACTTTCTAAAATACCATAATCGAACAATTCCTGTATACCCACCGGGCTATGATAGATTTACCTACTAGGGTAGAGACTGAGAAAGGCTCTACTAGAATTTTGGGACTAACTCCAAAGTCAACAACTATATAGGGAGTTACAAAAGACAAAGAAGCTCCTAGATCTAGCAAAGCATAAACATGCAAATGATAAACTTGTAACATACCAGTGACCACATCAGGAGACATTTAGTGATCCTGTCAGGATTGAAGTGTATAAAGCCTGTTTGGGCGTTGCCCACTGGTTGAACAGGAAGCAGCACCCTGCTGATTCAGGCGACCAAATTGAGCCGGGGAATAATTGTTTTCTGACCCTGGGAACCTGACTGGGGACAATCTCTGATTCTGTGACCTAGATTGCCACACCCAAAACATACATCACTACCATCTCTACAAATACCCTGGTGGTTTCTTCTATATTTCATACAAAAGGGATTGGTTCGTCCACTCTTTGGCCTAGATGTTCGGCCCTCTTATTCTTTCTCCCTCTTTTCCTATGCCTTTCATCCTTACTCTGCGGAGCATGACCCATAAGACTAGATAGGATAATAGTTATCTGATTGTTCTGAGAAACTATTGAATGGCCTAAGGTGGTGAAAGAAGCTCTATCTCAGCGTGAGAAATATGCTCATTCAGGGGATCTGCCTGAACGTTCGGAGGGGCTGGCTAGTTTTCGTTACTTCTTTCATTAGCTTTCCTGGAACACATGTTATGGAAGCATAATAAAGAGATGAATTACACTGAGTGTTTAACTTGAGCTCATGCTCACTCGCTCGACATGAATACTGAAAGAAGGGAAACTTTTCCTAAAACATCTAATAGCCTTCTATCCATAAGTGTGGTGCGCTACATACCCATGCACAAGACTCTACTAGATGTGGATTTCAGAATTCCTAGGACTCTGTTGAACCTTAGGCTTTGATACCAAGTTTGTAATGCCCCGAGTCTGTACCTCGGATGCTACACGATGCTCATAATCCCGAAGGACCACAAGCTAACCCATGACTGGTACCTGCTGTAATAATTGAATAATAATACTGTAAAAATGTGAAAATTATGCAGAAACTGTCTATAAGTTTTAATACTGTAAATAAATACTGAATACGATATAATAATACCAAAACTCAATATCTGCCTGAAAAATACTCTAGTCTGAATAAGCCTCTAAATATTTGAGTAAGGAATTGATGGGACAAGTCCCCAACTAACTCCTAACATCTGAAATAAACTGAAATACTGAAGTAATAAACATATCCTCAAACTATGAGGACTCACCACTAACTCTGACTGCTTAATATCTGAACTGCTATATATGATCGGGAGCCCGTGCATCTGAACCTATGATGTAAGACATCATAGCGCAAAAGAAATATATGTGTCAATAATTTGAATGTACTGGTATGAAAAGTGAGGTAGGCTGAAATGTATGGGTTCATATGCATGAACAATATTGACTGAATAAGAGTACATGCATGATCATGTAAACTGTAACTGAGGTCGCGATAATAATGGACACTGAGTTCTGAATCACTGGTTTACTGATATCTAAGTTTACTAATACTGTAATACTGTTAACTGAAATATTGTATCTAGCAGTCCTGATTCTATAAAATTATGCTGAGTTCCTTACTGAACTAAGTGACTGTATCTGATAGTCCTGATTCCGTAAAACTGAACTGAGTTCTATTTTGAAGACTGAAACTGAAACTGTGGAAGTAATCATCTAACCGACATGCCCCTCTCTGAATTGATTATGTTCCAACCTATAAACTCAGCTAGAAGGGTATCAGTACTATGCCACGGGTAAAGACAAACTGAGTCACTCTCATTTGGCATGTGCTCTGAGTGAGAATGGTGGTACCCTTTACTGGAAGGTTAAAACACCTCCTCAAACCTTGACTGGCAGGTTGATGTCTCAACCTATACTGGCTACATAGTTCTGGAACGCAAAGACTATTTCTAAGGATCACACCCTCAACTGGCAGGTGAGTCCCCATCCTTGGGTTCACTCAGTGCTGAATCCTACTCCCAACTAAATAGACACTGAACTGAATTCTAAAACATTCTAGGCTAGACTGAACTATTACTGATCGTACTATATAACTGAACTACACTGAGTTCACTAGGTTTCGTGGATTGATGGAATACTACTGAATTTTGTTAACTGACTGAGTACTACTGAGCTTTCATGAGTTCTGTAACTGACTAAATTCTACTGATCGTGACATGACTGATACTATTCTGTGAATGACTGTGGCTCTAGGTAAACAACTAAATTGTCAGGTATTGAATACCCCCAAGACTCGATAGCATAAATTATAAGACATAGCACAATCTTGAAACATGATAGCTAATTACCTGATCACCATTCTTTCATTAGGACATTCTAGCAAACACTTGCATGACATGAACTTGAACACATGCTAACATGATATAATTTCACTATTCAACTCACATGAGCAATTCAACAAACACTTGGAGGACATAGTATATGCACATAATACTAAACAACACGCGAGCATCATAATTTTAAATACCAAATTCACAATTTGGAGGGTTTTAGCATGAATTAACATAGTACAACACATATAACAAATAGTTTCGTATGCATCTCACTATTGAATCATGAACTAGAAACCCCATTAACACGGTAGTCGTGAACACATTCAAATTCAACCATGAAATTTATCAAACTCATTAACTTGTAGTTAAAAAAAGGTGCTTGAACTCCAAGGGTAGAAGGAAACCCTTGGATGAACACTTGACATACCTTGGTTGCTAAATTCTTGAAGAAATCTTAAGCCTTGAGTTTGAAATTTGATCTCCTAGGGTTTTTGTTCTTGAGTAATTTTTGAATAGACAATGAATTTAGCCTCTAAAGGGGCTTAATTTTGTGTTTTAGGGTTGATAACCATGGGTAAAAGACCCAAATACCCTTGAGAAATGCGGGTTTTAATTAATGAAAACTTAATTATCAACGCACAGACTGATGCGTTGCATCGATGGGGTCGATGCTATGGCCAACGCGTCGCGTCGAGTCTGCATCGGTTTATTGGAATTTACTGGGGAGCTGGAGAAAAATATTCATCGATGTGATAGATGATGCAGTGCATTAAGATCGTGTCAATCCACCGATTTGGACTTCCAAACGTGCCTCAAACGAAGTCTAAAAAATTCAGAACTTGTTCGAGGACACCTACTGACACTCCTGATCATGATTCAACCTAAAGATTGTCATTTTAAGGTCGTAGAGGTCATGAAAAAGAGTTGCCAACTTACAAAGGCTAAAATGACACTAAGTCTGAGTACTTAACTAAAATTTTCTAAGTCTGGGACTCCTTAACAAACTTTAAAGGACTGAGTTAGGCTTAGGGTTTTGCGGGGTCTTACAGATAATTAGTGGAATAAGTAATGGCACGTAACTCAAGAAAGGTGATAAAATAATGCCAATGCTAAAAAACCAGTCAAAACCATATACACAACATTTATAATTCTATATATACAGGATGCTGGGATAGGGACAATGATCAATTAATATGATGGTTCAAAACATTAACCTGAATTGTGTAGCTCGCTCCATCCTAAAGGCACCCATGGGTTATATGGGTCCAGATCCCCTGTTGGAAGGCCCCCAGTGCGTGTTAGCTATACGAACTGAAGAAAACCATGAAAAGGCTGAAGACCTCAAGGTCTTAGACCTCCATACAATATATATATATATATATATATATATATATATAATATGCACCATGCATACAGTTACATGGACCCCAAACACCGATAAATATGGTTTCCAGTGTTCGTCCCCAGGACTTACACCTTCAAGGTGAGCTACACAATTCCCTTTAAGCCAACATTAGAGTAGTTACACATAAACCAACCATTAACCCAAGAGTCTTTCATTAGGAAATTTACCTATTTGCTATCATCATACCAACTATGCCAAACCAAAACTATTTAACCAAATTTTACTCCTAAGTTCCATTTAAATTCCAATCCATGGCCACCAAGTCCATTCCAAAACATATTTATCCATTTATTCTTTAATACAATTCAATGGTTTCAAAATAAGTTAAACCATGCTATTATCCATATTCAAAATCAAGATTATAAAATGGGTTGAGTTTAATGCCATTATCAAGCTAAAATTTCATTAATTTGGGGAAACACATCTCCCCCATTCCAACCATTTAAATAATTCACCAATTCAGTCCCAAGAATATCAATTTAAAATATGAATAATCAATTTAACACATAAGACAAGTAATTCATATAATAACAATAAAAAACCCTCAACCCCAATTTTAAAATCATCATTTATATCATATGAATAGGCCATGAATTAATTCCACAATGTAAAAGTACAAGTTAAGGATGAGCAAGATGCCTAAAATACACAGGAAATTAAAGACAATTTAGAGTTTGGAGCTCGGAATAGTGAATTCTTGAAAAACCCTTGAGTTTTCACAGGGTTTGCATTTAAGAATGAATGAATGGTATTTTGATCTTTCAAAATTGAAAGAAAAGGGTTATACTATGTTATAAGGTCGTAAAAGGGGTAAAAATACCAAAAGCCCCTCACCCCAAGTGAATAAAACAAAAACTAGATGAAATTAAAACATCGTGGCACGCCGCTATCGCCAAGGATAGCCTCCATGCCACGCCCTTATCAAGGAGGATAACCTCTGTGTCATGCCAATATCATATACCCTCACTACCTTGGGCTCCTAATATGTCCCCAAACTATAACACCTCGAATTTTTTGCCTCTAAAATTTTCTTGAGTTTAGAGCTCACTGCTCAGTCTATTTCTTATATAACAAGTCGTAAGATCTCCTTACAAGTCCCAGACCTTGAGTTGTAAGGTGACCAGTAAGGGTTTCCCATGTTTCTATTGTGACTACAATTGTTATATTACAATTCGTAATGACTCTTTATGAGTCGTAGGGTGCCTTTCATAGTCAAACCAGTGTAGGTACCCAAGTCACTATTATGGTTACGACTAGGACCCTACAAGTCACAAGATATGTGCATGAGTCATAGGGTACGATTCATAGGATAAACAATGAGGAGGCCCAATGTCTCTACCCAGACTATAAATTATGGCGATGACTCGTAACCTGACATCACAAGTTATGACGTGACTCGTAGTCACTAGAATTAGTTATTCCTGTGTTTTAATCAGGGGTACTTTTGTTATTTCCCTCTTTCCCTAATTGTGACCGATGACTTAAAAATACTTTAGGGTATTATTATCACTCAAAAAGATATCAAAATATACTTTTTTTCTCTCAAATTCCTCAAAGCAAGAACAAGGCTAGGGTTTCTCAAGGTTGATCATCCAGGGCTTAGAGGTTGATTTCCCTCCATAATTCCTAATACTTTCAGGCATGTACCTCTGAAATATTCGAGTTTTTAGATCTTTGAAAATTTCCTCGATTTCTAGTTTCTGGGCAAGATACAACTTAGGGGAATGATTTGTACACTTGGGTATGGGTGGTATGGTCCAGGCATATACTGACTAGTGTTGGTTGGTGAAATGGATTTTGGTTAGTGGAATGGGTATGACTTGGTGGTACGAGTCGTACTGGTGGATATGGGTTGTTTGGTTCTTTCACTTAACCTTAGACTTAGTAACTTAAGTTGGATCTGAGTACGAGTGGCTCACCATAAGCTATAAGCCAGGGTATGAGTAGTACCCAGGACTCGTATGGTGGTCAATGTTCAAACCTCTTGGATTCTATTCTGCTAGGGGAACAATTTATGGGTACCAATCGTACACTTGAATACAACTTGGGTTAAGGTGTGTCGTACCTTGAACATTGTTGGGTCTAAGGAGAAAGCCTAGGGTATGAGAAGTGGGTACTACTCATACCATATGGGTACGACTCGTAAGGGTCAATCGTACCCTATGACAGGAATTTAATGCAATATAAGTGAGGGCAATCTGAACATTTCCCCACTTATCCTAATAAGGTCCCATGACTTATATTTATCTTGAAATGTTATTTTCCCTATTATTCTATTCTTAAACACTTGGAAAATACTCTTAAATCCTCTCTAGTATTCTTGGGTAAAGGAAGCTAGGGTTTCATCTTAAGGAGTAAATTGGGGTTTATCTTGGTGATTTCTCTCCATCTTCATCATGGTTTAACGCATGTAGTCTTCCCTTATTATTAGTCCTAACTAAAGGCATGGTCTTATACAATGTTTTTATGATTTGAATATTGTATGATTATGGGTTTTTAAATATGATTTGGGACTTTTGGTTATAAATGTTTGGTTATGGTTTTCCCATATTTTAATTATGCTTTTATATGTATTAATGGTGGTTTTGGATAAATGGTTGCATGGGAGTGGTTCTTTTGTAATGGACTTTGATTTTGAAAATACTATGCCCTCAATGTGTTTTATAAAATGCCTTTCAACAATGTTTTCACTATTATATTGGTTTTTCAATTGAACTTATGCATGGCTTAAATTTTGTAATGGAACCCTAAATAATATGAATGGTGTAAAGGGTTTTAAATTGATTGGAAAGGCCTTGGTGTCCATGGTTTTGATTAATTAGAAATTATGTGGGGTACACGAAAATCCCCTAAGGATTGTCTAAGGAAAATACTTGCAATTTATAGTCGGTATGATGATACCACTATATAATAGCCTTGGTTAGTAAATGGTTAATTGTTTGGTTAGTTGCTTGGTCATCATTTTAATTGTTCTTAAAGCAGGGATGTGTAGCTAAGCCATGAAAAGTGGAGATCTCATGGGGGGATCTAAATCGGAAACTCATATTTGCCGATGTGAGGTTTCTTACTAGTCATCCCAGGTTTTCTTCCTTGGTCGTGCAGCTTCACGCAATGAGACCCTTTCAGCAGGGGAGCTGAACCCATATAGATCGTGGGTGGTTTAAGATGGCAGAGCTACACAACCCAGGTAAAGTTTTTAGTGGAATGCTAAACCTGGTTCCCTTTCCCAGCAAGGTTATATATATATATGTATGGTTGTGTGCATATGGATGATTTTTACTTGGTTTTATAAAAGGCATTATTTTATCCTTATCCTGAGTTCATGTTATCGTTCACCCGTTAACCCATCTTCAGGTTCTGTATCCCTATGCGATGCACAAACTGGCCGTTCCACTCCTCCTGCTTAGTGATTCAGACTTTGGGGTCAATATTTGGATTGAAGTGGTGAGCTTTTATCATTCCGAAAGGCTCTATTTCATGGATGTTATTTTATACTTTGACTTATTTATGGATATTGGTTTTGGCTATGGTTGGGGACTTGTCTCAACCGTATTTTGGTATTCTTTTGGTTAGAGGCTTTGTGTTACTACTATGGGTTGGAATGGGTGGGATCGGTATTGTTGTCAGCCTTAACATTAGTATTGGTATTGGGGATGATACTGGTTGACTATATTGTTGGTTGTTCCATTGTATTTTATTTTGGGGTTAATCATATTATGTTTCGGAACTTCTTTTGTTATGGCCCTTAGTTCGGTATTGGTTTTTCTTGGTGGTTTAGTTAGTATGGTTTGGTGGAAGGGATAACTTGGTAGGGTTGGTCTACGAATAGACCTATCCCAAAGTTAGTCCTTGTCCAGTTATGCTATTTTGTTATATGTTCAAAATTCTGCCAACTCAGGCTAGCGGCTAGAGGTTGGGCTAGGTAACGAGGGTGGTTTTTGATCTCGATTGGACCTGGGATGCCCATTATGACAAGGCCCCTAGGTCAGGTCATTTCAAGTTGGTATCAGAACTTTAGATTCATGGTCGATTGGGAGTCCACAAAGCCGTGTCTAGTAGAGTCTTTTTAAGGGTATGTAGCATACCATACTCATAAGAGAGAGGCTATAAGGCATTTAGGAATATTTTAGTTTCTTGGTATTCTATTTTCAAGCTTGGAGTCTAATTCCTAGAATTTCTCTCTAATACTTGGTTATTCACTTTTCAGATCTTGCCTCGACAATCTACAGCACAAAGAAACTCTTTAGTACCATCTAGGGACAATGTTGATGGGGTACGTCCTACGTTTGGAGTTTGTCTTTGGTACCAGGGTCCTGCCCTTGATTATTCTGGAGTTTCTCCAGCTTTTATTAGTCTTTCTCAGAGTGAGGTAACTAATTCGGAATTTCTCTAGTCTATTCATACTATTGCTCAGTTAGTTGCTGCTCAGGCTGAGCGGGGTGAGTCTGGTGGATTGTCTGCTGAGGCTATAAAGGTTGGTCAGTTTATGAAAATAAATTCTCCTACTTTTACTGGTGTGACAGTGGAGGAGGATCCTTAGGGTTTCTTGGATAAAATAGAGAAGATATTCAGGGTGATGCAAGCTATTAATGAGGAAGTTGTAAACTTTGTAGCTTGTCAGCTCAAGGATGTTACGTACCAATGGTACGAAAAGTGGGATAGGGATAAAGGTAATGTGGATGAGTTGTCCTTATGGTATGCCTTTTTTGGTACTTTTCTAGATCGTTTCTTTCCTCAAGAGCTGAGGGAAGTGAAGATAGAGGATTTTGTGAATCTTAAGCAAGGGAGAATGTCTGTCAAGGAATATGACTTGAAATTTCATCAGCTGTCAAGGTATTCTCCTGATTTGGTCGCTGAAATAAGAGCGAGAATGAGAAAGTTTTCTTCTGGGCTATCTTGGGATTCGATCTTGGAAGGCAAGACTACTTTGCTGATTAAGGATATGGATATTTTGAGGTTAGTTGTCCACAAGCAGTAGGTGGGGGATGAGAAGAGAAAACAAGAAGAGTTCGGAGATAGGTAGGGTAAGAGGAGCATATTTTCGTACCAGAGAGGTGCTCAGTTGCAAGGTGGTTGGGATAGAGGTAAATGGCCAAAAAAAGAAGTGGGAGAGTTCTTTTTCCTTCTCTATTGCTACTGCTGATTACCTAAAGCAGTCGGGTGATAGGCATCCGCAAGGTGGTGATAACTTCTGGGTACCAGGTGCCCAATCTCAGGCGAGTAGGGGTCATTCGGCTTCTTTATGCCCTCCGTGTTAGTTCTATGGTCGTCTGCATCAAGGCTATTGTGATAAAGGTAGGGACAAGTGTTTTAGATGTGGCCAGCCAGGCCATATGCTCAAGAATTGTTTGGGTGTTAAAAGAGCTTCAGGAGCGGTAAAATACCTTAGTTTCTGGACCTTAAAAATATCGTAGAATTTTGATCTCTATACCCAATATAAATCATGGATACGAGTTGTATTTTGGGGTATGGATGGTATGGTCTAGTCGTATACTAACCAGTGTTGGTTGGTGGGATGGATTTTCGTTACTAGAATGGATACGACTTAGGGGTATGAGTTGTATTGGTGGTTATGGATCATTTGGTTCCTTAACTTAATATTAGACTTGGTTACTTAAGTTAGATCGGAGTATGAGTGGCTCACTCTGAGCCATAAGCCAGGGTACGAGTCTTACCCAGGACTCGTATGGTGGATAGTGTCTAAATCTTCCTTGGGTGTAAATCTGCTAGGTGTACAGATTGTGTGTTGTCAATACAATTTGGTTGGATGAGTCGTATACTGGTCAATGTTTGATCCAAGGGTTAAGGCCAGGTTACAAATGGAGGATAATAATCATATCAGAGGGTACAACTCGTCTGGGTTAGTCGTATCCCTGTGATGGGATTTTGGTACAACTTAAGTGGGGGTATTTTGGAAATTTCCCCACTTATACTAATAGGATCCCACAACTTCTAACCTACTTGGTAGGTTATTTATCCTATTATTCCATTCATTAATACTGAGAAACATTTCTAAAAACACTCCATAATTCTCTTAAGAGCTTTTAGGCAAGGGAAGCTAGGGTTTCAACTAAAGGATCAATTTGGGGCTTGTCTTGGTGATTTCTTTTCGTCATTATCTGGGTTTAAAGAATGTTCTCTCCCCTTATTATTAATTCTCCTCCTTGTTAATTCTAACTAAAGGCATGGTTTTTATGAATGTTTTTATATTATGCCCCTAATGTGTTTGACAAAATGCTTATAAAGATATGTTCATTGCATTGACAACTTTTAATGGAACTCTTGCACGTTTTAAAACTTGGTAAAGAATTATACATGGTTTAAATGGCTTGGAATGGTAAATGTCTAATGGCTATGCTTAAGGGGCACATGAAATCCCCCAAGTGGTTTAATATGGTAAATGGAAGGGCACCTGAAAGTCCCCTAAACCTATAAATGGTTGGCTATGGATGATACTTGCATGTAAGGGTTGGTATGACGATACCAATATCAATGGACTTAGTTAATAAATTAATAATGGTTTGGTTATTTGGAAATTAGTTTAAATTAGGCAATAATTTTGGGAGGTGTAGCTAAGCCGTGGAAGGTAGAGGTCCCGGGGGAGACCAAAACTAGAAACTCATATTTGCTGATATGAGGTTAGTTTTGGTGATTGTGTGTATGATGTCATACTATATTTGGGGGATTTACTAGTCATCCTAAGAGATACTTCCCTGGTCGTGCGACTACACCTATTAGGGCCCATTTAGCAGAGAGAGCTGAACCCATAGAGCCTGTGGGTGGTTTAGGACAGCAAAGCTATACAACCTAGGTAAAGGTTTTAAAGGCATGCTAAACCCAGTTCATTTTCCCGACGTGGTTATATATATATATGTATAGTTATGTGCATATGGATAGTTTTACTTGGTTTTATAAATGGCATTATTTTATCCTTACCTTGAGATCATGCTAGCGGTCACTCTTTAACCCCGTTTACTAGCGGTTGTATACTCAAACTATGCAGGAACTAGTCTTTTTAGTCCTCCTACATTGAGATTGACTTGGGGACAATATTTGGACTGAAGTGGTGAGCCTCCATCCTTTTAGAAGGTTTTATTTCATGTTATGGATATTTCTAGACATTTTAATTTATTTTTTACATTGGTTTTGTCTATGGTTGGGGGCATGTCCCAACTAAATTTCATTACTCTTTTGGTTATAGGCTCTGTGGTACTTCTATGGGTTGGAATGGGTGGGATCGGTATAGGTTTTAGCCTTGGCATTGGAATAAGATGGGAGGCTGGCATCATCAGACATAATTTCTCACAGTTCTATCATATTTTATTTTTGGATTAATTATATCTTATTTTGGAACATTCTTTGTTATGTCCTAGTTTATGACCCTTATTTTGGTATCGTTCGGTATGGTTCGATTATTGGTATGGGATAGTTGGACTTGATTGGGTTGATCACGGTTGTGATCTTATCCCAGAGTTTTTGTGTGAGCTGATACACTATTTTGGTATATGTTCAGAATTCAGCCAACTCTGGGTAGGCGGCTGGAGGTTGGGTTGGGTAAGGGGGATGGTCTCCAGCCCTAGACAGACTTGGGACACCCATTATGACAAGGCCCTAGGATGGGTCATGTCAAGCGGTCAAAGCTTGGGTTGTTTCATCTTCTGCTCTTGTTCCTAGTGGTGCGGCTTTAGTGTCTGATTTTGCTTCTGGTACTGGCACTGTCCAGAGTAGGTTGTATGATCTTGCATCTCGGTAGGAATCTGAGGTATCACATAATGTCGTTACTAGTATGTTATAACTCTTTTCTCATGACGTGTATTATCTGTTTAATCCAAGGTTCACTCTTTCTTATGTGACCCCATTTGCGGCTGTATGTATTGGTTTTGATCCTGAGGTTGTTTCAGATCCTTTTTTTGTTTCTACACTAGTAGGTAACTCGATTATTACTAAGAGAGTCTATAGGGGGGTGTGGTATCTGTTGGTGGTAGGCAGACTTTGGTGGATTAGTTTGAACTTGACATGGTGGATTTTGATATTATTCTGGGGATGGATTGGTTACACTCTTGTTACGCGTCCTTGGATTATCGAACCCATAAGGTTATCTTTAGGTTACCTAGTGAACTGGTTATAGAGTGGGAGGGTGGTTCCCTAGCTCCTAGGGATAGGTTTATTTATTATCATAGAGTTCGAAGGTTAATCTCTAAAGGTTGTCTTTATCACTTTATCCGGGTTAAAGATTCTAACTCGGAAGGTCCTTCTTTACATTCAGTTTTGGTGGTAAATGAGTTTCCTGAGGTCTTTCTGGATGATCTTCCTAGTGTTCCTCCGGATAGGGAAATAGAGTTTGGTATTGATTTGGTTCTGAACACTCATCCAATACCTATTCCCCCTTATAGAATGACTCTGGATGAGTTGAGGGAACTCAAGGAGCAACTTAAAGATCTTCTGGATAAGGGGTTTATTTGTCCTAGTATATCCTCGTAGGGTGCACCGGTGTTGTTCGTGCGCAAGAAGGATGGTTCCCTTCGGATGTGCATTGACTATCGACAGTTAAATAAGGTAACGATAAAGAACAAGTATCCTCTTCCAAGGATAGATGACTTGATTGATCAGTTGCAAGGTGCTAAGTTTTTTTCTAAGATAGATCTTCGGTCTAGGTATCATCATCTTAAGATTAGGGAGGAGGATATCCCTAAAATGACTTTTCATACTTCGTATGGGCACTTTGAATTCTTGGTGTTGTCATTTGATTTGACTAATGCCCCGACGATATTTATGGACTTGATAAATAGGGTTTTCAGGCAGTTCTTGGATATCTTCATCATTGTGTTTATTGATGACATTCTGGTTTATTCCAAAAGTGAGGTGGATCATTCTAATCACCTCTGTGTGGTATTGCAGACCTTGAAGGAACAATAGTTGTATGCCAAGTTTTCCAAGTGTGAGTTTTGGTTGAATGCTAGGACTTTTCTTAATCATACTATTTCTAGCGAGGGTATCATGATGGGTCCGCAAAAGGTAGCTATGGTTAAAAGGTGGACTACACCCATGACTCTAACCAATATTCGAAGGGTTTGGCTGGGTATTATCGGTGGTTTGGAGAGACCTTTTCTACGATAGCTGCTCTTTTGACTAAGTTGAATCAGAATAAGGTAAAGTTTTCTTGGTAGGATGCTTGTGAGAGGATTTTTGAGAAGTTGAAAGATAAGCTAACTTTGGCTCCAATCTTAACATTGCCTGAGAGTAGTGAGGGGTTTATGTTTTATTGTGATGCATTTAGGGTAGGACTTAGTTGTGTTTTGATGCAGCATGGGAAGGTGATTTCCTATGCTTCCAGGAAGTTGAAGGTACATAAGAGGAATTATCCTACTCATGATTTGGAACTATTGGCTAACGTGATTGTTGATGCTCTTAGCAAGTTATCCATGGGGAGTTTAGCTCATATAAAGAAAGGAAAACGTAACTTAGTGAAAACTATTCACCATTTGGCTAATCTTAGAGTTCACCTTTTAGAATTCGAAGATGGTGAGGTGACGGTAGAGGAAGTGTTTCGGTCGTCTCTTGGTGTAGATATTAAGGAAAAGCAAGTGCTAGATCCTATCTTGATGAAAATCAAGAGTAATCTGGGTATACAGAAGGTAATGGTGTTTGAGATCAGTGGCGATGGTACTTTATGGTACCAAGGGAGGTTGTGTGTTCCTGATGTCGATGGTTTATGGAAAAGGATCTTGGCTGAGTGCATGAATCGCGCTACATTGTACATCCCGGCTCGACAGATGTATCATAATCTCAAGAAGATGTATTAGTGAAATGGTATGAAGAGGGACGTGGCTGATTTTGTGGCCAAGTGCTTAGCATGTCAACAAGTTAAAGTTGAGCACATGAGACCTAGTGGGTTGTATCAAGAGATTGTTTTGACCAAATGGAAATAGGAGGTAACCATTATGGATTTCATTACCGATCTTCCTCGGTCTCAAAATCAATATGATTCAATTTAGGTCCTCGTGGATAGGATGACAATTCTGCCCACTTCTTGCCAGTAAGGACTACCTTTTTGGTGAAGGATTATGCGAAGTTATATCTTCAAGAGATTGTGAAGCTATATGGGTACCTATTTTGATTATCTCTGATCATGGTAAGCAATTCTCATCTCATTTCTATTGGTCTTTTCAGAAGGGATTGGGTACTAAGGTGAGTATGAGACGGATGTTCAAGCACAAAGAACTATTCAGACATTGGATAATATGCTTTGGGCATGTGTGGTTGATTATGGTAGCGGTTAGGTTGATCATCTACCTATGGTAGAGTTTGCTTACAACAATAACTATCATTCTAGTATTGGTATGGCCCTTTTGAGGCGTTGTATGGAAGAAGGTGTAGATCTCCTATTGTTTGGTTCGAGCTTAGAGAGGTGGATATGTTTGGTCTGAATTTGGTCTATCCGGCTATGGAAAAGGTGAAGGTGATTCAGGATAGGCTTAAGGCTGCCCAAAGTTGCCAAAAGTCCTATGTAGATATAAGGCATAGAGAATTAGAGATTGAGGTTGGGGATAAGGTATTCCTCAAGGTATCTCCCATAAAGAGAGCAATGTGGTTTGGCAAAAAGGGGAAGCTCATTCCCCGGTATATTGGTCCTTATGTGGTTTTGCGGAGGGTTGGAAATGTTTCTTATGAGTTGGAGTTGCCTTCTAGTTTGAACTTCATTCATTCGGTATTTTATGTCTCCATGTTGAGAAAGTGTCTTGGTGACCCTTCTTCGTTTTTTCCTTTGGAGGGGTTAGGTATCTCGAACTCTCTGTCTTATGAAGATGTCCAGGTTTAGATCTTGGATAGGCTGGTTCATCAATTTTGAACTAAGGATGTGGCTTTGGTTAAGGTTCTGTAGAGAAACCATAAGGTGGAAGAAGCTACATGGGAATTGGAGGAGGACATAAAGTTCAAGTATCCGTATCTATTTTCTGCTCCTGGGATTCGAGCGGAAGGTATGTGTCTTCAATAGATCTTTATTTTCTGAGTTTGTTAAATGAAAAATTAACATCTTAGCTTTTTTTTTCAAACTTTGTTAAAGATCAAAAATATATTTGATAATGCAAATGACTCGTCCGTGTGATTACCCCTACCTTGTCTGTTATTCGGGGATAAATGTTCCTAGTAGGGTAGACTAAAATATTTGGTTTATGAACCTTAGAAAATTTCCTTGATTTCTGGTTTCTGGGCAAGATACGAGTTAGGGGAATGAGTCGTGCACTTTGGTACGGGTGGTATGGTCCAGTCGTATGTTGACTAGTGTTGGTTGGTGGAATGGATTTTGGTTACTGGAATGGGTGTGACTTGGTGGTACGAGTTATATTAGTTGATAAGGGTTGTTTGGTTCTTTCATTTAACCTTAGACTTGGTAACTTAAGTTGGATCTGTGTATGAGTGGATCACCATGAGCCGTAAGCCAGGGTACGAGTCGTACCCAGGACCTGTATGGTGGTCAGTGTTCAAACCTCCTAGATTCTATTATGCCAGGGGTAGGGTTTATGGGTACCAGTCGTACACTTGAATACATCTTGGATTTAGGTGTGTCGTACCTTGGACAGTGTTCGGTCCAAGGGGAAATCCTAGGGTACGAAAGATGGGTACCACTCGTACAAGATGGGTACCACTCGTAACGGTTAGTTATACCCTATGACGGAAATTTAATGCAGTTTAAGTTAGGGCAATCTGGATATTTCTACACTTATCCTAATAAGGTCCCACGACTTATGTTGCTCGTGGAATGTTATTTGCCCTATTATTCTTTTCTAAAACACTTGGAAAACACTCTTAAATCCTCTCTAGAGTTCTTGGGCAAAGAAAGCTAGGGTTTCATCTTAAGAAGTAAATTGGGGCTTGTCTTGGTGATTTCTCTCCATCATCATCTTGGTTTAAGGCATGTACTCTTCCCTTATTTTTAGTTCCAACTAAAGGCATGGTTTTATACAATGTTCTTATAATTTGAATGTTGTATGATTATGGGTTTTCAAATATGATTTGGGGGTTTTGGTTATAAATGATTGATTATGGTTTTCCCATGTTTCATTTATGTTTTATATGCATTAATGGTGGTTTTGGATAATTGGTTGCATGGGAATAGTTCTTTGGTAATGGACTTTGGTTTTGGAAATACTATGCCCCCAATGTGTTTGATAAAATGCCGTTTACAATGTTTTCACTATTTTATTGGTTTTTAATAGAACTTATGCATAGTTTAAATATGGTAATGGAACCCTAAATGATATGAATGGTTTAAATGGTTTTAAATGGATTGGAAAGGCCTTGGTGGCCAGGGTTTTGGTTAATTGGAAATCATATGGGGTATATGGAAATCCCCTAAGGATTGGCTTAGTATAATACTTGCAAGTTATAGTCGGTATGACGATACCACTATCTAATAGCCTTGGTTAGTAAATGGTTAATAGTTTGGTTAGCTACTTGGTAATGGTTTTAATTAGGCTTAAAGGAGGGATGTGTAACAAAGCCGTGAAAGGTGGAGGTCCCAGGGGATCTAAATTGGAAACTCATATTTTTCGATGTGAGATTTGATCCTAGAGACTGTGTGCATGATGTCACACTATATACTTTAGGGGATGTACTAGTTATCCCAGGTTTTCTTCCTTGTTCATATGGCTTCATGCAATGGGGCCCTTTCAGTAGGGGAGCTAAACCTATATAGCCCATGGATGGTTTAGGATGACAGAGCTACACTGCCCAGGTAAAGGTTTTAATGGCATGCTAAACCCGATTCCCTTTCCCAGCATAGTTATATATATATATGTATGGTTGTGTGCATATGGATGGTTTTTACTTGGTTTTATAAATGGCATTATTTTATCCTTATCTTGAGTTCATGCTAGCATTCACCTGCTAACCCATCTTTGCGCGTTGTATCCCCACGCGATGCAGGAACCGACCGTTCCACTCCTTCTGCTTAGCGATTCAGACTTCAGGGTCAGCATATGGATTCCAGTGGTGAGTTTTCATCATTCTGAAAGGCTCCATTTCATGGATGTTATTTCATACTCTGATTTATTTATGGATATTGGTTTTGGCTATGGTTGGGGGCATTTCCCAACTGGATTTTGGTATTCTTTTAGTTAGAGGCTTTGAGGTAATGATATGGGTTAGAATGGGTGAGATATGTGTTAATGTCAGCCTTAGCATTGGTATTAGTATTGGGGATGATACCGATTGACGATATTGTTGGTTGTTCCATCGTATTGCATTTTAGGGTTAATTATATTTTGGAACTTATTTGGTTATGGCTTGATTTATAGACCTATGTTCAGTATTGGTTTGGCTTGGTAGTTTGGTTGGTATAGTTTGGTGGACGGGATGATTTGGTAGGGTTGGTATAGGAATAGACCTATCCAAAATTCAATCCTTGTCTAGTTACGCAATCTTGTTATATGTTTGAAATTCAGCCAACCCAGGACAGGCGGCTGGAGGTTAGGGTTTGTAGCGGGGGTGGTCTTCGATCTCGGTTGGACCTGGGACGCCCATTATGACAAAGCCCCCGGGTCAGGTCGTGTCAACCTCTCCCCTTAAACTTGTTTTACTTAAAGTATGTGTTTAAATAGTTATTCATGTGGATTTGTCTATGAAATTTGAATTGGGTTGAGGGTTTTGGAAGGACTGTCACTTGATTTGAATTCTCATGGTTTTAATGCAAGTGTTCATGTTTTATTTATGTATTTTGAAACTCGTTGGGGTGTATGGGTATGGTGAATGGGATGGGGGTTGAGGTATTCCCCTGAATTAATGATTTTGGTTTGGAAATAGTATTCCCTCAACTGACCTGGATAATTAGATTTAAAATATGGTTAATCACATAATTTTGGCTGATTTCCCTAATCTATTGCTTTGCATAAATTGTTAAATAGTTAAAAAGAGATTTTGAAGGTTTTTTTGGACATGTTTTTTATTTTAAACTTGATTTAATGAACAAAGGGGGTCGTGAAAATTTTCCAAGTGGATGGAATTGGTATGACATAGTTATAAGCTTGCAAGCATAATGGTATGACGACACCTGTGGTTGATGCCTTAACAGATAATTCCTTGGTTAAATGGATGGCTTATGTGAAACTTATTTTAATTAGGTTTAAAGGGGTTGTGTAGCTTACCTTGGAAGGCGGAGGTCCTGGAGGACCGATACTGAAAATCTCGTTTGCAGTGTGAGGGTCTTCATGACTGTGTGCATGGTTCACACTTACATATATAAATATATATATATATATATATATATATATATATATTGGATTGGTTGGGGTTAAGGCATTTCCTGGCTTATCCTTGGATTTCCTGGTTCGTGTGGCTAACACGTACTAGGACCCTTTTAGCAGGGGGAGCTGAACCCATATAACCCATGGGTGCCCTTAGGACGGTTAGAGGTACACAGTCCAAGTTAATGGTTTTAAATCTCATGCTTAACCTTGTTCCCTATCCCAATATCTTATATATATATGTATGTATGTATGTATGTATATATGTGAACATGTACATTAAGTTTGGACTTGATTTTGAATTGGCATTATTTTATTCCTCTCCCAAGTTACATACTAGCGATAACCCAGCTAACCATCTCTGAATGTTGTATCCCCATACGATGCAAGAAATAGAGACACTTCTGCTTTCCCGGCAGAGTGTAGGTGATTTTTGGATAGCTCGTGAATTAACTTTGAAGTGATAATCTTCCATTCTTTGAAATACCCTCATTTCATGGTCTTGTTTCATTCATGTTTTGGACTATTCCTTTTGGACTCATTTTGGCTATGTTCGAGTGCATGTCCGAACTTTAGGTTGTTCTTGGTTACTAGAGGTTTTGTGGATTACTATGGATTGGGATGGATGTTAAAGTTCTTATATTTCATTCTAAGCTAGTTTCTTAACTATCTTGTTATATACTCAGAGCTCAGCTCTATCTTGTAATATGTTTGAAATTCATTCACTGCTAGTTGTATTATGTTCTATTTGGCTAAACAAAGGGGGTGGTCTCCGGTCCTTAGTGGACTTGAGATACCCGTAATGTCCAGGCCTTGGTTTGGGTCGTAAGAAGCTTGGTAGTAGAGTGTAGGTTCATGTTCATTAGGTGTCCACAAAGCCATGTCAAGTAGAGTCACTTTTATGGGTGTATAGCACGCCACAATTATAAGAAAGAGGCTAGAGGGCATTTGGGAATGTTTCCCTTTCTTGTGATCTATTTTTTGAGCTATAGAGTCTAAGGTCTTGAAATCTCCTCTAATTTCATTTGTTCTCATTTTAGATCATGCCTCCCCAAAGATCTGATTCTCGTTGAAACTTCTCTATTCCACCTGAAGATGATGTGGATGGAACTCGTCGAACTGATGGAGTACAAACTCAACCTAGGGCCCCTGCTCCTGACTGCCCACATGGAGTTCCACCAGTCCCTATAGTCCTCCTCGAACTTCTCAGGATGATGATATTCATGCCCCATCATCCCAAGGAGATATTTCAAATGCTGAGTTTCGTTGATCTACTCATCTGCTGACTCAACTGGTGACTTCTTAGTCCCTTCAGCCTGACCGTGTTGGTTATATTTCTCTATCTTCTAAGTTCACTAGAGTTGGTCAGTTCATGAATTTAAACTCCCCAACCTTCACAGGCTCTTAGGTTGAGGAGGATCCTCGAGGATTTATGGATGAGATGGAGAATATATTCAGGATGATGCATGCTACTGATGTTGAGGGTGTAGAGTTTGCCGCATATCAGTTGAAGGATGTGGCATATCAGTGGTATGAGAAGTGGGAACAATCAGGGGTAATGATGCTGAGCAGGGTATATGGGAGGAATTATTTTGGTGCTTTCCTTGATTGTTTCTTTCATTAAGAGTTGAGGAAGGCTAAGGCCTAAGATTTTGTGAACTTGAAGCAGGGAAGGATGACTATAAAGGAGTATGCCTTGAAGTTTCACCAGTTGTCTCGTTATGCCTCGGAGATTGTGTCTAGTATGAGGGCAAGAATGAGAAAGTTTGCTTCGGATTTATCTCGGGACCTAGTACTTGAGTATAAGGCAGCGATGTTGAATAATGACATGGATATCTCTAGGCTGGTTGTGTATATGCAGCAGGTTGAATATGAAAAAAAATAGACAAAGATGGGAGAGAGGCAGAGTAACAAATTCAGATATTCAAAGTAGGGTGGAGGCCAGCAGAATAGTAGTAGAGATGGTAGGCAGTGGGCAAGAAGAAGGCTTAGGGAAATTATAGTTTTTATTCTACGGATAGTGATCCTTATCCTAAGTCATCTGGCGATCGTCGCTTTTAGACTAACAGTGGGTTTAAGACCTAGGGTGCCCACTCCTAGGCTAGTGGAGCTCAGTCAGCTCCATTATATCCTTCTTACAAATTTTTTGGACATATGCACTGTGGTTATTGTAATGAAAGGAGGAATCTATATTTTAAATATGGCCAACCTGGTCATTTTTAGAGAAATTATCCGTCAGCAAATATTGCTACTGGAGCTAATAAGGTTCTGGTTTCTACATCTTTGGCTCCTACGCCATATAATGCTACTTCTAGTACATGCACTGGTTAGAACTATTTTATGCTCTTACCACCCGTCAAGAATAAGAGGCATCTCCTGATGTTGGCACTGGATATTACACCTTTTCTCTCATAAGATATATTGTTTACTTGATCTGGGGTCTACTCTTTCCTATGTGAACCCCTAAATGGCTATTTATTTTGGTTTTGATCCTGAGAGTATTTTCGATCCCTTCTCTGTGTCTACTCTGGTAGGTGATTCTATTATGGCTAGAAGGGTCTATAGAGGTTGTATGATATCTATTGGTGATAGGGAGACATTGGTGTATCTGATTGAATTGGATATGATAGATTTTTCATGTGATCTTGGAGATAGATTGACTCCATTCACGCTATGCTTCTCTAGATTGTCAGAACTATATGGTCAGCTTCCAATTCCCAAATGAACCGCTAATAGAATGGGAGATAAGTTCCTTAGTTCCTAAGGAAAGATTTATTTCTTATCTTACAGCCCAAAAGTTGATTTCCAAGGATTGTCTATACCACCTAGTTCGGGTTAAAGATTCTAGTTTTGAGGTTCCCTCTCTACAATCTATCCCCATTGATAAAAAATTTCCTGAAGTATTTCCAGATTATCTTCCTGGTATTTCTCCTGATAGAGAAATAGGATATGGGATCGATCTTCTACCGGATACCCATTCTATCTCTATTCCTCCTTATAAAATAGCTCTGGATGAGTTGAAAGCACTTAAGGAGCAGTTAAAGGATCTTCTTGTTAAGGATTTCTTTTGTCCTATTATGTCCCCGTAGGGTGCTCCTAAGAAAGATGGTTCCCTTCGGATATGTATACATTATCGACAGTTGAATAAGGTGATGGTGAAGAATAAGTATCCTCATCCTAGGATAGATGGCCTCTTTGAACAGCTTCAGGGTGCTAAATATTTTTCTAAGATTAATCTTCGATCAGGTATCATTAGTTGAAGATTAGGGAGGTGGATATCCCCAAGACTACCTTTCAAACTCGATATAGTCATTATGAGTTTCTGGTGATGTCATCCAGGTTAACTAATGCTTCGATTGTATTTATGGACTTGATGAATCGGGTAAACAGGTAGTTCTTAGATTTATTAAAGATTGTGTTTATTGATAATATCTTGGTATATTTCAAGAGTGAGGAGGACCATACCAATCACCTTCGAGTATTGTTGCAGACTCTTAAGGATCAACGATTGTATGCCAAGTTTTTGAAATGTGAGTTTTGGTTGAATGTTGTAACCTTTCTAGGTCATATTGCGTCCAGTGAGGGAATCATTGTAGATCCACGGAAAGTTGAGGTAGTTAAGAAGTGGCCTAGACCCATGACTCTAACTGACATTCGGAGCTTCTTGGGTTTAGCTGGGTATTATGGGAGATTTATGGAAAGTTTTTTGTCTATTGCTGCTCCATTGACTAAGTTGACTTAGAAAAAGGTAAAGTTTTTATGTTTCGCTGCTTGCGAGGGTAGCTTTGAGAAGATGAAGGATAAGTTTACTTCTGCTCTGGACTAGACCCTGCTCGAGGGTACTGATAAGCTTGTTATTTACTGTGATGCATCACGTATGGGACTAGGTTTTGTCTTGATGCAGCATGGTAAGGTTGTGGCCTATGCTTCTAGGCAAATGAAAGTTTATGAAAGAAATTATCTAATTCATGATTTGTATTTGGTGGTTGTTGTGTTTGCTTTGAAGATTTTGCATCACTACTTGTATGGGGTTCATGTTGACATTTATTCAGATCATAAAAACTTGTAATATGTGTTCACCCAAAAGGAATTGAATCTCAAGTAAAAGAGATGGCTTGATTTGCTCATGGACTATGATATGAGTCTTCATTACCATCCATGTAAGGCTAATGCGGCTGCTAATGCTCTTAGCAGGTTGTTTATGGGAAGCTTAACTCTTGTGGATAAGGAAAAGAGGGTATTGGTGAAGAATATTCACCGGCTGGCCAATCTAGGAGTTCATCTCTTGGATTTTGAGGATGGGGGTGTGATTGTGCAAGAGGTGGCGAGTCATCTCTTGTAATGACCCTTTCGGTCATTTTCTATATATCCACTTATTTTCAATGTTAGAGTTTTTTCATAGCTTTCACAAGTCATTTATGACTTACTGGAACTAATAGTTTGGTTACCGGGCGGTTCGTTTGTTTTTTAGAACCAATTTCCCATTTAGAAGTCTTCATTGGTTCCAAATTCTCACCTAGAAAAAACCTCAGTAAAACAATCTTGGATACAGATTTCGACTGCACTAGCAGCTCTGAAATATCAATTTTAGGCTAGGTAGACCCTTGGTTTGGGTCCCACTGCACTCGAGCTCATTTTGACCAGTTGGTTGAAAAGTTAAAAATTAAAAGATATGGGTGTGGAACCCACAAGTGGCCTAAATAACCTCAGATGAAAAATTTGACTTCACTATTGCATTCAAAACACCGAATTTAGTGAGGTTACATAGTTTGTTTGCAAAAATTGAAGTTTGAATGAGTACCAGAGGTCAAAAATTTTGACCTCGCTGGAACTGGAGTATGGCGATGGAAGCCAATGAAGGGTGATCTCGGGAGCATGATCGCTACCCTATGCAGTGCGAATGTGGTACCTCTTTGCCTGTTAGGGTTATAAATAGCCCCCTTGGTCGAGATTTGTCCATTTTCCACCCCTCTTTGAGCTCTAGAAACCCTATAATGACATGATAGCCTCAAATTAATTCTTGGGGGTCAGTTAGAAGCTTGATTAACATATATTTTTGTGATTAACAATGGATTTGAGGTAAGAATCCTTTCATTTCATGCTTTAATTTCTTGGATTTTTTAACAAAACCCCCAAATTGCTTGAGGTCTTGATTTTATCCTAAATAATCTTGGTTTTTACTTGATTCTTGAGGGTTATGATTCCCTAATGGTATTTTAACGTTGGGTTGATTCGGGAAGCATGTTTTCCGTATGTAGGACACTCTTGGGGTTTTTAGTGTCGTTTTTGAACCCGTAGTACAATGGTGCAATATAGTTATCAATGTGCTCGTTATGATGTTTAGATTGTGTTTTTGATAGCTAGACACCTTGAAGAAGCTTCTCAAAAGGGAAAAGTGAATATTTAGCAGACTATTGAGCATTCACCGGATTTGAGGTAGGCTAGGTTTATCCATTGTTAGATTGAGCTATGTTTTGATATAATTGTGATATCTTGTGAGACTGGGATGGGTTTTAAGTATTGGTTTGATGAAATGCAAGACTTGAGTTAGTTGGACCAATTAAGCTATGCGAATCTTAGACGTTGAAAAATTGACTTGTTTCCCATTATTTTTAGGTGAAATAGCCTTAATTACTCATGTTTATCATGAGAATGCCTTAGAATACTTAACCTTAGGTGAAATGTTCTAGTTGCTCACACTTAGAGTAAGTTGGCCTTAATTGCTAATACTAGTGAAGGTTGCCTTAGTTCCATTGGACTTAGTAATAGTGCTTTTGTAGAATATCTACCTTGGGGCTTATGGTGGCTTGTTTTACATCTAAGAGTCATTAAGATACCATAGCCTAGTCCGGGGTAGAAATTGACTTTGAATGCATTCGGGGATTTAGATGTGGGATTGTTGATCCACCTTAAGGCAAGACTCATGATTAGTTCCCTTGAACCCTTACGCTTAGTAATTGACTAGAGAGTGCCCCTTTGTGGCAATATTGATGATTGTTGGTACTTGTTGGTTATGTGGAATGGCATTGGAAATGATGTCCAAGTGTGTAAGACTTTGTATGCCTTTTTGGCTAAGGCTTACGCCAAGCTACTAAATATGTTATTGTGATTAACTATTGTTTGGGCTAATGAACATGCTATTAAATGAGCCCTTGACTATAATATGGCCTAAGCCATGAATGGTGTTATCAACCACGCTATGAATAAGTGATATATTAGGTCATGCTTTAGCCATCGTTCATACTAATGATAAATTATCTTTAGGCCAATAGTAGGCCAACGAATACGTTAGTAACGAGCCATTGTTCATGATATCACTTATGGTTATGCCCAAGGTCTAAACGACTAGATTATAGATTATGTAAAGATGAGTCATTGTTATACGTTTGATTAAGCCATTGTTTAGGCTAGTCTTCTGGCCCTTAACTATACTATTACCCAAGTTATGATCATGCTTAATAATTAGGCTAATAAATCATATTGGAAATCTTTCTTATTGTCGATGTCAGAAACGGTGATGTAAATAGTGCTATAAGGCACACTTATTGACTATGTACAAGAATGCTATATAGATTATGTTTGGACTCATGTTATGCTTTTGTCTAGTAACCAAACTAGTGATTATGCTAGAAAGCCTTCGTGTTACTAATATTATGAGATGTTACTAAGGGATCTTGAAGGTATATTTATTTACTATATAAGAAGCTATGCCACTAACCATGTTGAACCCATTAATGCCTTGTAATATTCATGCTATATGTATTCATATTTTTTAGATAAATTGTCCTTGACGACGAAAGATGAGATATAAAGGTATGCTTCTCCTTACATCTCTGTTACTTTAGCCCTCGTTGGGTTTGCACTTTACTTTATCCCTCACGGGGCTTTTCATTTACTTACTTGTCATTTACTTTAGCCCTTGTAGGGCTTGTTCTTTATTATATATGTGTGTGTGTGTGTTTTGTCCTTTTTAAATTTCATTCAAAAAGAGAATGATTTTGGCTCACTTAAACCTATTTCAAAAGATTCAAGAAAATTTCAAAATAATTGTAAGAATTCACAGAGTCACCACTTTATTTTTATAGAAAAATCAAGAAAACTTAAAAGAGTTTCAAATGTTCAAAAATAAAAATAAACCTTTAAAACTAGATGATGGGTAAGGGTTCATTCAATTAACGCCCTAAGAAGGCTTTTAAAGAACTTAGGAGCGCCCATTTAAAATGGTGACCAAATATTTTTTGACTAACTTAAAAAAGACGAATTTTGCAAAAGGTTGAATTTTGTAAACATTTGATTTTATAGACAATGTTAAAACTATTTATTTATTTAAAATGACATGTATTTATTCAAAGGGAAAACATTCTATTTGAATTAAAATGAGTTGTCATTTTTCTTTGAGGAAAATGAATTTTTCTTTTGTAAAAGAAGAAGATTATAATTATTTTTTTTATTATTAATACCATAGGAAAGTTCATTTTTGTTATAAATAATACTTTTTGAAAAAAATGTTAAAAGCATATCAAATTAAAAGTATCATATTAATCGTGAAAAGTTAGAATTTACAAGAAAAATTAGTTTCTTAAGTTTGAAGAAATTTATTTTAATTCAATAGACTATTAGTTATATGAACATAACAAATGCCATTTTGAAAAAAAATACTCAATCTGTAAAAGGCTTATTTTAATGAGAAAATCGAAGGAATCAGTTTAATCTGTTTTAAAAATATAAATTAGGTGAAGAAATTATGAATTAAGTAAAAGAAAACTAAGATAAAATAAAAATGACAACACTTTAGAGAATTTATCTAGGTTAATTGATTAAAAGGCTAGTTAATACAAATAAGCAATACAAGCTAGAAAAATAATACAAGAATTAAAATTGAGCCCTTAATTAGCCCATTAATAATGCTGCCCAGCTTTGGGCTTTGAATTATGGACTTCAGTCCATTTTTCTGCAGTGTATACTATATGTGTATATATCATCCCCCTTTTCTTCCTGCGGTTTTGTGTATATATGATGTATATCAGCGTATAAGACCCTGTATACTTGCTCCCAGCTTCATCATGCATCAAATCTAGGCGTATATCAACCACCTTTGACCTGTAAAGCCTATATATACAACGTATATGAATGTATACCAGAAGCTTTCCATGGTATACCACTGTATACCAGTGCAAAACAGTCCTCTTGGGTTTTGGTCTTGAGGTTTTGATGCGATGTTGGGTTGGTCCCAACGAGGACGCAGGAAAAAAGGAGTTAAATGAGTTCATGCACAAGAGATAAAAGATAAGGATTCGTAGCCAACTAGTAATAACACCACACATTGAAAACGTATCCACACTAGCCTATTTATCCTCGTCCTATTTTTAATAGGTCACCCAAAGAAATAACTTTTTTTTTTTTAAGAAAGTTCAGTTGGAAATGACAAACTTTTCCTCTAGGTTGGTCCATATTTTTTCCATTCTAAGTTGTATTATATTCTTGTAAAATTATATCTTAAGATGATGTTCTAATATTCATTTGTTAGGAGAAAGTTGGAAGTTAGCCATACATTATTAGTTTTTTTAAAAAAGAAATGATAATTCAATGAGTTGTTTTAATGCCAACTAATGAGAAACTATGGATAAGAATTGCTTAGTTTTAAAGAACATGCATTCTAAACCCTTAAATAATATGACGTGAACAAAAATTGAGAAATCCAATTAAGACTAAAACTGTAAGCAAACAAAATATCAAACTCGAAGTCTCATGTCTAGTTCCATGAGGAGCACAGAGGATGATTATCTGAACTCAACAAGTGTCCTTTTCTCCGGGTGATGACGAAAACATACTTTCCATTATTTCACAAACTCATATTTTAATAAAAACAAAAAAGAACTGTGACATTGAATTTCTAGTTACTAAACTCACAAGATAAATTACCATATTGGTAACAGTGTTGGTCATGGGCCTTTGTCCCTTCCTATGTGGATAAAATGAAGTCCAATTTGGACCAACTCACTTTTGATCATAGGCTCATTACTATAGGGCATATATATTGATCTTTTTAGGTCTTATTCACCATCACAAAAAGAGAGTTTTCAGCAGCCAAAGAGAGAAAAACAAAGCTGATTTTCGCACCTAAATTTCAGCCACAGCTGTCAACTTCAAATTGCGATTTCCGCTTCGTTTCTTGTTCGATTGAGCTGTTTTTGGGACTGCTTGTTCCTCTCATCTCAATCTTTGATTAGGAACTGACGGAGCTTGATTTGGTGGCCTGTAGCTCCTGTTATTCATTCCCGAACAGTAGCTGCATTTTTAGTGCTTTCACTCCTTTATTTCTCTAGTGTTTGGTGATATGGATTATGTATTGTTTCTTGTTGTTTGGAACTTGTTTGGTGGCCATTTTGGAGGACAATATTGTAACTCTTTGGTGATTATAGTGGAGGTTTTGGTCCCGTGGATTTTTACTCTTCACACTGAAGGGTTTTCCACGTAAATCTTGTGTCTCGTGTGATTGCCTTTATTCTTATCTTGTTTTATTTGGTTGAGTTGTTTTCTGTATATTACTCTATTTTTCTTGGGTTTATTTGTCTCCTCTTGGTTCAATTTGAAAGGGAAAGTTTAGTCTTGGGTATTTTTAGTTGCTACCCTGTTGGGCTCTTTGATTGTGTGCCCGTCTTTCCTAACAAGTGGTATCAAAGCCAAGTTGTTGTTGATTATCGATTTGAATGATGGAGGCAAATATGAAAAAGATGGTGTGTTTGAATGGTAGTAACTATCATACTTGGAAAGGCATGATAAAAGATCTTCTATTTGTCAAGAAAATGCATCTACCTGTGTTTGCATCTACTAAACCTGAATCCATGACAAATGAGGATTGGGAATTTGAGCACTTACAGGTTTGTGGCTATATCAGACAATGGGTTGAAGATAATGTTAGAAATCATATTGTGAATGAGACACATGCTAGAAGTTTGTGGGACAAGCTCGAGACACTTTATGCTTCAAAGACTGGAAATAACAAGTTGTTCCTGCTTAATCAATTGATGAATATCAGGTATAAAGAGGGCAGTCCTATTTCTGATCATATAAATAATTTTCAAGGTGTCCTTGACCAGCTGTCGGAATGGGTGTAAAGTTCGATGAAGAAATTCAGGGACTTTGGCTTCTTAATACTCTGCCTGACTCTTGGGAAACTCTTCGAGTTTCTTTGACTAATTCTGCTCTCGGTGGTATTGTAACTATGGAATATGTTAACAGTGGTGTCTTGAATAAAGAGATGAAAAAAAGATCTCAGGCCTCATCTTCTTCATCTTCACACTCTGATGTTTTGGTTACTGAAGAGAGGGGGAGAAACAAGTCAAGAGATTCAAATGATAGATATAAAAGTAGAAGAAAGTCAAAGTCCAAATTCAAGAATGTTACATGTGACTATTGCAACAAAAAGGGGCATATCATGAAATATTGTTATAAGCATAAGAGAGATATAAGACGGCAAAAAAAAAGGCGATAATGAAAATCGTGTTGCTGTTGTTGCTAATGATGATCTTTTTTTTTGCTTGTGGTGAGAATGCGATTAATCTTGTTCACGATGAGTCTAGCTGGTTTGTGGATTCTGGTGCTACTTCTCATGTTACGCCAAAGAAAGAATTATTTTCTTCTTATACCCCAGGTAATTTTGGGATGTTGAAAATGGGCAATAATGATGAAGTTAAAGTACTTGGCATTGGCACAATTTGTTTGGAAAGTAACAATGGTTCCAAACTAGTTCTCAATAATGTCAAGCATGCTCTAGATGTTCGCCTGAATTTGATTTCTGTAGGAAGTCTTGATGATGAAAGTTATGTTAATACCCTTGGTGCTGGCCATTGGAAGCTTACTAGAGGTTCGATGATTGTGGCTCGAGGTGACAAGTTGTCTAACTTGTACGTATTTTAGGGCTCTACTTCTAGAGGCTTGATAAACTTGGTGGAGAATGATACTTCATCAGAGTTGTGGAATAGAAGGTTGAGTCATATGAGTGAGAAGGGGATTGATAGTTTGGATAAGAAAAATTTGCTTTCTGGAGTAAAACAAGCAAAGTTGAAGAAGTGTGTTCATTGCTTAGCCGGTAAACAGAAAAGAGTTTCTTTTCAGAGTCACCCGCCTTCAAGAAAGCTTGATTTTCTGGAGTTGGTGCATTCTGATTTGTGCGATCCTTTTAAAGTAAGGTCTCATGGTGGTGCACTTTACTTTGTGACTTTTATTGATGATCATTCTCGCAAACTCTGGGTATTCTCTTTGAAGTCCAAGGATCAAGTACTTGATATGTTTAAGAATTTTCAGGCCTTGGTTGAAAGACAGACAGGGAAGAAATTGAAATACATCCGTTCAGATAATGGTGGTGAGTCTATTGGTTCTTTTGATAGATATTGCAGAGAGCAGGGTATTCGGCATCAGAAAACTCCTCCAAAGACTCCTTAGTTAAATGGCTTAGCAGAGAGGATGAACAGAACACTAGTTGAGAGGGTTAGATGTATGCTTTCAGATGCTAAGATGCTAGATTCCTTTTGGGCAGAAGCACTTAATATGGTTGTTTATGTTATCAATTTATCTCCTACTAATGCTTTGAATAGTGATGTACCTGACAGAGTTTGGTCTGGTAAGAATGTTTCTTATGATCATCTTAGAGTCTTTGGGTGTAAATATTTTGTTCATGTTCCTAAGGATGAAAGGTCAAAGTTGGATGTTAAAACTAGACAGTGTATCTTCATTGGTTATGGTCAAGATGAATTTGGCTATCATTTTTATGATCCAGTTGAGAAGAAACTTGTTAGAAGCTGCGATGTTGTGTTCTTTGAAGACCAAACAATTGAAGATTTTGACAAAGCTGAGAAGGTTGATTCTCAGAGTAGTGAGAGCCTAGTTGATGTTGATCCAGTTCCTTTGACTACTGCTCCTGAAAAAAATCTTCATGATGATGAAAATCAAGTTGATAATGAAGATGATGATCATGTTCAGAATGACCAGCAAGAAGTTGTTGATGCTCCAGTGCAAGTTGATATGGTTGATCAGCAACCAGTTGGTGATGCTCTAGAGAGTTCTCTTAGACGATCTACAGGAAAGAGAATATCTTCATCTCGTTATTCTTCCAGTGAGTATGTACTCTTGACTGGCAGGGGAGAACCTGAGAGTCTTAATGAGTCCATGGAAAGTGAAGAAAAAGAAAAGTGGTTTGATGCTATGGAAGATGAAATTAAATCGTTGCAAGATAATCATACCTTTGATTTGGCTAAGCTGCCTAAAGACAGAAAAACTTTGAAAAATAGATGGTTTTTTCGGGTGAAGCATGAAGATGGTAATTCAATTCCACGGTACAAAGCTAGATTGGTTGTAAAGAAATTTAACCAGAAAAGGGAAGTTGATTTTGATGAGATATTTTCTCCGGTTGTAAAGATGTCATCCATTCGTGTGGTTCTAGGCTTAGCTGCAAGTCTAGATTTAGAGGTTGAGCAAATGGATGTTAAAACTGCTTTTCTCTATGATGACTTAGATGAAGAAATTTAAATGGAGCAACCCGAAGGTTTTGAAGTCAAGGAAAAAGAGAATTATGTTTGCAAATTGAAGAAGAGCTTTAATGGTTTGAAACAAGCTCCTAGGCAGTGGTACAGGAAGTTTGGTTCCTTTATGAGTCAGCAGGACTTCAAGAAGACTACTTCAGACCATTGTATTTTTGTGAAAAAATTCTCTGATGGTGACTTTATTATTGTGTTGCTTTATGTTGATGACATGCTTGTTGTTGGTCATAATGCTTGCAGGATTCAAAAGTTGAAGCAAGAGTTGAGTAAGTCTTTTTCTATGAAAGACTTAGGACCAGCAAAGCAGATTCTTGGCATGCAGATTGTCCGTGACAGAAAGGCCAAGAATTTGTGGTTATCACAAGAGAAGTATATTCAGAAAGTACTTCGAAGGTTTAACATGGACAAGGCTAAGGTTGTCAGTACACCTTTAGCTATGCACTTCAAGCTGAGTACAAAGCAGTGTCCTTCCAGTGATGATGAGAAAGAAGATATGAAGAAAATTCCTTATGCTTCAGCTGTTGGTAGTTTGATGTATGCAATGGTTTGCACAAGACCGGATATTGCTCATGTTGTTGGTGTTGTTAGTCATTTTCTTTCTAATCCGAGAAGAGAACATTGAAATACTGTGAAGTGGATTATGAGATATCTTTGTGGCACTTCTAGTCTGAGTTTGTGTTTTGGTATAGGGAAGCCTATTCTTTGTGGTTATACTGATTTAGATATGGCCGGTGATGTTGATACTCATAAGTCTACTTTAGGGTATTTGGTTACTTTTGTAGGGGGAGCTGTGTCTTGGTAATCTAGGTTGCAAAAATGTGATGCTCTATCTACTACAGAAGCTGAGTTTATTGTTTCCGTTGAAGCTTGTAAAGAATTACTTTGGATGAAGAGATTCTTGGGGGAACTTGGTTGTGCTCAAGAGAGGTATGTGTTTTTTGCGACAGTTAAAGTGCCATACATCTTGGCAAGAATTCTACATTTTATGGTCGGTCTAAACACATTGATGTGAGATACCATTGGATTCGGGATGTGTTGGATTCTAAGTTGCTTGAACTTGAGAAGATTCATACGGATAATAATGGTTCCGACATGATGACTAAAGCTTTGCCAAGAGGGAAGTTTGAAGATTGTTGCATGATCGCCGGGATGGCGGTCTCCTCTACAAAGTCGGGAGGGGGAGAATTGTTGGGTCATGGGCCTTTGTCCCTTCCTACGTGGATAAAATGAAGTCCAATTTGGACCAACCCACTTTTGCCCATAGGCCCATTACTATGGGGCATATATATTGATCTTTTTAGGTCTTATTCACCATCACAAAAAGAGAGTTTTCAGCAACCAAAGAGAGAAAAACAATGCTGATTTTCGCACCTAAATTTCAGCCACAGCTGTCAACTTCAAATTGCGATTTTCGCTTTGTTTCTTGTCGGATTGAGATGTTTTTGGTACTGCAAGTTCCTGTCATCTCAATATTTGATTAGGAACCGACGGAGCTTTATTTGGTGGCCTGTAGCTCCTGTTCTTCATTCCCAAATAGTAGCTGCATTTTTTGTGCTTTCACTCATTTATTTCTCTAGTGTTTGGTGCTGTGAATTATGTATTGTTTCTTGTTGTTTGACACTTTTTTGGTGGCCATTTTGGAGGACAATATTGTAATTCTTTGGTGATTATAGTGGAGGTTTTGGTCCCGTGGGTTTTTACTCTTCACACTGAAGGATTTTTCACGTAAATCTTGTGTGTCGTGTGATTGCCTTTATTCTTGTCTTGTTTCATTTGGTTGAATTGTTTGTTGTATATTACTCTATTTTTCTTGGGTTTATTTGTCTCCTCTTGGTTAAAATTGAAAGAAAAAGTTTAGTCTTGGGTATTTTCCGCTGCTACCCTGTCGGGCTCTTTATTGTGTGCCCGTCTTTCCTAACAAACAGTGCATTGTTGGAACCGAACCAAGGCAAATGACATTTTCTGGAAACTACCTTAATGAGATATGGCATATAGTGGTGTCTAATTTGTGTGAAAATACCATGTACAACATAATAATTCAAGATAAATTATGATTAGATAACGAGGTTTAAAGAAATTATTCTGGCAAAAAGGGTCAACGCAAAGATAGTGAGAAAGAGCAACCCCTTTACTCTTAAAATATATTACGCCGACATCGAGAAATGGAGAGAAACAAAAATGACAAGAATTATTTAAGGGAATTTTTAAACTAGAAAGATGGAACATAACAATGAGCTACTTTCAAATCAAACTATAATGTTTTACACAAACGGAGGGTCCTTTCCAAGTTTAAAACAACACATTCAAGGAATATATAACGTATTTATAGTGATAAACTTTCAAACCTTGTGTGGCGGCCAAAAGCTTATGAACGAAGGAAAATGATAATTTTGGGTGCTCGTGGTAGCCCCATATTGTTCGAAACGAAGCAAAAGCAGAGGAGCAAGGTTTCACACATTCTTTCAAGACAACTACATACCGAGAGGAATGGAAAATTTTGTATATTTTTTTTAGCTTTTGTTTAGACAAGCAATTGCACCCAACTAGGATAAACAATACGCATATTTATGAATTTTAGATGCAAAAGAAAACTTAGTGCCAAAATACCTTCGTCGAAGTTGATTTTCAGGGCTAAAAGGGCGATAACAACATAAACTCTAATATACGACAAAGGGGTATTTGCACAACCTCGTCAATCCATATCATTAATCATAAACGAAAGAAATATATTATTAAATTAAAACAACAATATGTTAAACAAGTGGATAGAACAGCCGAACTTAATTGGCATGGAACAAAACCATCAAACTTGAGACCCAAAATAAATCACGTGTTGACATGCTCACAGACACATAAAATGACTTTCGTAAACCACAATCAGGTTCTTGTTTACAACACCAGAATATTGATAATAGCAAGAATTCAAAATCGAAGCGAATTTTATTACATGGAACCAAAACAGATGAAGAAAAATGAGATGAAAGTGAAGTGAAAAGAGGCGGGTTTGTACCTTTTTTCATGGCAGCAAACTATGACGTCGAGCCTATAACAATGAAGTTTTCACCACCAGAGTTTCACTCGATTTTGCCGGAACTCAAATTAACTTCCTTGGAACTTGCGTGATTTCACTGGAGTCAATTGTTTTTTGCTGTGAATTTTTTACGTGAGATTAGAGGAATGCTCCTCCAAAATCTCCAATTTCCCCCAAAATCCTCCCCTTTTCTCTCTATATAGGTGGGTATTTATAGTGAATTTTGAGGTTGTTTTGGGGGAGACCGGAGGGTAAAAAAGGAAAAATAAGTTTGAGATTTGAATTTCAAAATTGAGATAAGATTTGACTTGGAATTATATGAATTGAAACATTGTTGATGAGTTATTTGTTGTCGTTGTTGTACTATTGAGCGTTGAAATTGTGGTTGTTATTGTTGTTGCTGATACGGGTTGATGTAGTTGTAGATAACGTTGTCGGCTGTTGAAGTCGTTGTTTGATATTATTTTGGTGAGGTAGTTAATTGCTGACTGTCGGTTGAAGCTATTGTTTATAATGTTGTTTTGTTGGGGTTTGTTGTTGTTGATGTGTTTGTTGTACGCTGTTAAGGGGAAGTGGAGATAAGAGTTGTGGGCCGGATTGTTAATTGGGTTGGTTGTTGGGGCGGTTTGAAGTGGTTGGGTTGTTGTTAAGCAAAGAAAGAGGATTGTTATTGTTGTTGGGCCTCGAGAAGGGAATAAGGGTGTTGGTGGGTAGCTAATTTTAAAGGGTTTTAGGGGTTATAAGAATAGATTTACAAATAGGTTATAATTTCAATCAATTTTATTTAAATTCTAAGCGTATTGAACATCAATTGGCTAATTACATTACAATTATGGCCAAAATAATTTTAATTATGATCAGATTTAATAAATTAACTAAAATTAAAATGAAACCCTATACGAATTATCAACCAGTTTAATCCCGAGCTTCTTGTTTTAACAAAATTAAATAAATTATTTATTCTTTTTTTCAAATTAATTATTATTATTATTTTTAGAATAAATTATATTTGGATCAATATTTTGCCTATCAAATTAATTTTAGAGACAATCCTTGATTAAAATCAAATTTCTAATAAAATAGTTATTTTAGTAAAAAAAAATATACGATCTCGTATGCAAATATAAGAATATATAATCGCTACTTAAAATGACAAAATTACCTAGAAAATATTATGAGAAGTCTTTTATTTGAATAACATAAATGTTGTAATTTTATTTAAAATCAAAGAAACTCAAAATTAAACTTAGTCGTGGAGTAAAAAAATTAGATGTCAACAATTGTCCCCTCTCTTTGGGTAGGGTGGATGTAAGTAACCCTGGGTAAAGGGAGATTGATGTTCTTAATTTTTTGTCCGACCACACATTCATTTCTCGAAGGGGTTGGCTTCCGCATGAGTTTTAGGGAGTTATGGCTGGACCCTGGTGTCAGGTTTCCCACATATCTCAAGTTACATATGAATTCAGGCCACTTGTAATTCATTGAGCTTGATTTCAAGCATGATTTTCAAAGAATTTACAAGTTATCCTGATTTTTAAATTTTAATAAAATTGAAAAGCTGGGGAATAAGAAGATTGGAGGGAGGTTGGAATGCAGTCGAGTTTTCTACATAGAGCTTAGCCTACATATCCTTGAGACTCGAGGAATCATACTGCATGTAGTTTGACTCAATCAGTAGAAAAGATAGTCTTTTATTTTAGACGATCTTTGACTTGGGACGAGTGATAAGTTATTTGAGCTTATAGAAAAGAGGCCTGTAACATTTTAACCATGAATGTGAGATCCTTAACATCAATAGGAAAGAATTTACCTGGAAATAATTTCCAAAACTCTGAGTGCGTTATCACTCGAATTTGAAGGAAAGAGAAGGTTACTTCCAGTATGAGTTTAGAAGTGTCTTGAAAGTGAAACTGAAACTAGAATATCTCAAAATATGGTTTGATGGTGGTGGAAGTCGTCCTTCAGCTCGCATCCAAAGAGTTTGAAATTCCTCTTCAGACTATGTCCCAATTTGCTGCTAAGAAAGAGTCCCACATTGTGTTGCGTCCTTTTTGGGGTTGTCCATACCTGTGGTTTTGATTTAAGAATTTCATCATTTTAGATATTCTCGACAACAACACAGACAAATGATTAGTCGTAAATGTAGCATTACACAAACGTAGATTGGTGTAAACCTGTTTTAACATGCTATGCTGAGATTGTTGATGAGCCAATTTGCATAACCACTTTGATCGGAGTGACGGTCTAACGTGTCTCATTGAAAGGCGAACGACCTAGTTTGAATGTAACATGCCACTTTGAATAGAGTGATGGTTCAACATGTCTCATTGAAAGACGGATGACCTATTTTTAATGTAACATGCCACGTTGAATGGAGTGACGGACCAATGTATCTCATTAAAAGGCGAACAGTCTATTTTGAAAGTAACATGCCACTTTTAGCAGAGTGACGGTCCAATGTGTCTCATTGAAAGGCGTAAGACCCAACATGAATGTAATATGTCACTTAGAACGGGGTGACGGCCCAACGTGTCTCATTGAAAGGCGGACGACCAATATTGAATATACCATGTCACTTTGAAAAGGGGTGACGACCCAACGTGTCCCTTTGAAAGAAAGATGACCTATCTTGAATGTAACATTCCATTTTGAACAGACTGACGACCCAATATATCTTATTAAAGGGTGATAACCCAAATATAATAAGATATGTCCTTTAGAAAAGGTGAACGACCCAAATAAGATGTGTTCTTTTGAAAGGACGGATGACCAAATATAATAAGAAAAGTAGATGTTGATTTGTTGAACTTCATCCTTTGAATCGCGAGTCCTTTATAGGACTTGTGCATGTCCTGAGCTTCTGGATTGAATCCTCAAACTTTGAAAGGATTCTTTTTCATTACTTCTTAAAGGCGATCTTGCATAACGTCACCTGTATAACTTGAACAACACTTGCTAATAATACAATAACTTGTTATAACTAAGTGAGGTGTGTAACAAAAGATATAGTTTAAAAATAAAGAAAAAATTATTTGACCCATAATGACTTAGAGATGGTAGTTTGGATAATATCTCCACATCTTCATCATTATACCCCATCATTTCCCTATAAATCAGAGAAAGTGTTAGAGATAGTAAAAAAGTAATAGAAACATAAATCAAGAGAAAAATAGAGAAGAGAAGTTATCTGGATTATTATGACAAGACCACAGTGGATCTGATAATGCCCTTTGTCATGCTTAACATTGTCTACTTTGTGACTTCACTGGTCCCACATCCAAAGAAAAATTCTTAGTTTTGAGACACTGACTGTGTTGGTATTGTCTTTCTCTCTTGGTGCACTTTGTCAATCATTGATTTGCAAACTTTTCTGATCTTGAAGTATGGCTTTTGTGGAATTTTTGAGGATCTTCCTCAAAAAATTTGCCCCGATGTATAATATGGAAACTCTCGATCTTTCTTATAACTTAGTACATTATTTAGTATGGAATTTTTGAAATCTTCTCAAAAATTCTACTCCAGGTTAAAATGCAAAGTACTTGAGTCGTTTCTGACGTGGAGTGCTTTAAGCATAGAGAAATTTAAATATTATTCTCTAATTTCAGCAACGTCTAATTCTCAACTTTGTAGCCAATGTCAAGTTTTTCTGAAATTTTTGAGACCTTCTCAAAAATTGCTGCCCAGTTACATACTTCGATGTTATCTTCATTTAACTTGGGAAAGGATTCTTTAATGAATTTTTTAGATCTTCTAAAAAAATTTGCCATAGTTTCGATGAAAGTTTTACAAAAAATATGACTGGGATAATGTGGCACCTACGCATTCCATTGAGATAGGAAATGTAGTTCCATCATAAATTGAGAAGATAAATCTTCTTAGGGGTTGACCGAAGGTGACACAGGCCACCTACATATCCCTTTCTTGGGAATTCAGGTCAAACGTAGTTCATACTGAAAAGATAAATTTTTTTAAGGGTTGACCGAAGCCGACATAGGCCACCTATGTATCCCATTCTTGGGAATTCAGGTCAAACATAGTTCATACAATTAAGAGGGTGCAATTATAAGGAAATCAACCATAAAGTACGATTACAGAGAAATAAAATGACAAAATGCAATTACAAGGAAATAAAATGAGAAAGTATGATAACAAGGAAAGAAAATTCTAACTTCCAAATATAGGATAGAAGGATGCCAAAAATGCACCTTTCGAGGAAAATTCATGCTTCTTCTGATTGATGATTTCAATGACTACTTCTTATGATTGGTTAATGGGTTGTTGTTAACATTAGAGGGAGCTTCTTCAAGTGTTATCACCTTATTGTCAATCAGATCCTGAATTTTTTGCTTGAGAGTGATATATTTTTCTGTATCATGTCCAACAACTCTAGAGTGGTAAGCACATGGCTTGTTTGGATCATACCAATTAGCAGAAGGGTTCACAGGCTCTGCTTCCACTGGATGAAGTAGTTTTGCTTCTTTCAACCTTTCAAAAAGCTAGGTAAGAGATTTTGCCAACGATGTGAAAATTTTGGGAGGCTTCCTTTCATGATTGGCATAAGAAGCATTATTTTGATAGTTTTGTGGCGGAGGTTGAGCATGATATGTTGCTTGTGCATTGGAGATCGGATAGTAAGCATGTCAACTATTCGGTTGGTATCGAGGAGGTTGCTTATAGTTGGAAGAACTTTTTTGAATCCTCACTCTCATCACTTTCTTCTCTTTTTTCTTTCTATTTCCAAAAGAACTAGTCTGGAAACCTTTATGAGTGGATTGCAGTTCCGTAAAATTTATTATCCTTCCTTTCTTGAGGCTATCCTCAATCATTTCTCCAGTCTTGACAATTTTAATAAATATTTTTCCATCCATTGTTACCATGCAATCAAAATACTTGGCACTTAGTGCATGAATGAAGTAACTGATCATTTCAGCTTCCTCCATAGGAGGATAGACCCTAGTTGCCTCTTCTCTCCACTGTATGGCATATTCACAAAAACACTCATTTGTTTTCTGCCTTAGCTTTGTGATAGAGATTCTGTCAGGAATAATATCGATATGAAACTTGTAGTGATCCAAAAAAGCATTTTCCAGGTCATCCCAAGTGCGCCATTTAGTCACATCTTATTTAGCATACCATTCTAAAGCCTTTCCACTCAAGTTTTGACTGACTAACTTAACTCGTATTCCTTTATTTTTTCCCACTCCAATAAACTTTTAACAATAAGTTTTCAAATGAAAGAAAGGATTTCTGGACCCATCAATTTTTTCAAACTTTGGGATCTTATAACCAGGAGACAACTTGATCTCGGGAAATGCACACAACTCTTCATACTTCACACTTTGGATATTCCTAAGCCCCCGAAGGCTTCTCATTGCATCTTCCAAGACCTTGATATTTCGGGTCACCATCTCATTAATGTACATTCTTGGCTTATTTTCTGTTTCAACATAATGATTAGCATATAAGTGGTATAACGCTTTAGTTTCCGTCATTGGTGGGGCAATAGAATAGGTGTACACTGCCAGAGCTTGACGTAACAATGATATGTTCTAAACATTTAGATGAGCAAATGTGTACTCAAAAGGGACATTTTGAGAAACATGAGCAACATAAACCTCCCAATCAACTCCTTTTGACATTAGAAACATAGGTCCTTTTTGTCGAGCATCAGGAGAAAAAGTCATGTTTGGAGGAGTATGAGAAGGTGTTCTACTTTGCATCACCATGAGCCTTAGCTCAAAAATTTATTGCTCCAAACCGACAATGAACTCTGGGGTTATTTCTCTTCCTATCGAGGCACTCGGGTCCATTTCCATAGAGAAGGTGGGAACTGACTTGGACGTGGTATTTGTGCTGATCAGACTAGGATCCATAGTTGAACGAGTCCTTCTGTTAGCCCAAGCAAGAACCGATGACTCTATAGTTTCTTTCTTAACCTTAGACTGTGTGTTATATTGGTGGTCTACTAGCGATTACTTTTGTCTTTGTGAAGCTAACAAGTTTGACTACCAACCCAAATCAGCCTCTCTTTAAAGGAAAGTAAAACACTCAAAAAGTAAAAAGTTAGTCCATGATCGTAATGATTCACCAAAGTAATATACAAAATAAATGACATATATTTGGTTTGAAATGGGCTAAGCCCAAAATTTGGAGGATAAGACACTTGGGAAAGTGACCAAATAATCACAACTTTGATCATTTGATGGATCTTGAATTTAATGAGAAAAACAACACCTCGAATAGAATGAACTAAGTGATTTGAAGAAATCAGTTGTTTACGAATAAACATCCCGGAGGGCTTATAGGAAAAGTTGTTTTAAAGACTACATATTCTTTTCACTAGTGGAGTATATGGATAGCTCTAACTATAATCAAGTGCGAGAAAAAGCGAATTGTGAGAGCAATGTGGTCAATGTGAAATAGATGATGAACTAATGAAATTTTGAACAAATTGGGTAAATTGGAAGGAATTTTATCAACGGACTTATAAGGATATTTTCGAGAGATTCAAAGTTTGAGTCTTATATGTCTATTAACGCTCTAAGACTTCGAAATAAAATAATGGGCTAGTCCTGTTTAAAGCCAAAGATATGTTATTTAAACACACAGATCAAGCAAATATTGATAAAGCAAAATAATAAAACACTTTAGCACGTAAACATTTATTACGCGTCCTAGCATACATTGGACCTTTTGAGCTAGAGGTAAGCCTAGCGTTTGAAGGGTATATATGTCGTTTGTAAGACGTTCCATTGCTCCCAAATATATACCAGGGGACAATCGTTCATACAATTCGGCATTAAATCCTTCAATTAAAACACATAAAGAATGATCATCTGTTATTGACTCATGGCCAATAGACGTAAGGTGGGTTCTTCTAATGGGCCCAATACCCCTTCAGGTATTGGTTCGTCCTAGGTTCATGCCTAAAAGAGTTTTGGTTTCTCTCTATCCTAGGTATCTAGAGTGGGCTTTGACCAGGTTCCCAAGCAGACAACTCAGATTTGAAAATACGAACAATCATCAGATGCCTAACATGCCAATAAACTGTTGTATTTCCAACACTTCATTTGGAATTGATAAATAGGGTCGAGACATCCACGAAACTCTAAAATAGTTTATATATTCAAATGTAGAAGTATGCCATGAAATACAGCAATTTAAATTTTGCGAAAATTTAAACACATAAGCAAAAAAAAAACAGTTAAATAGTACAGATCCAAATAGTTGGTCAAATAAGTTAGTTCAAATATTTGATTAAAACCTAGTTAAATCTCCAGTAGAGTTGCCATTTCTATTTTATCCTTTTCGGATTTCATTTAAAAAGAGAATGGTTTTGACCATCTTAAAACTATTTCAAAAGATTCAAGAAAATTTCAAAATAATTTTAAGAAATTCACGGAATCGCCACTTGACTTTTATAGAAAAATCAAGAAAACTTATTTTAAAGGTTCAAAACAGAAATAAACCTTTAAAACTAGAGATAATGGGTAAGGGTTCAATTAATGCCCTAAGAAGATTTTTAAGGCACTTAGAAGCGTCCGTTTAAAATGATGAACCAAATATTTTTGGACTAACTTAAAAAAGACTAATTTTGCAAAAGGTTGAATTTTGTAAACACTTAATTTTATAGAGAATGTTAAAATTATTTATTTATTTATTTAAAATGACACGTATTTATTCAAAGGAGAAACATTCTATTTGATTTAAATTGAGTTGCCATTTTTTCTTTGAGGAAAATAAATTTTTCTTTTGTAAAATAAGAAGATTATAATTTTTTATTTTTTTATTATTAATACCATAGGAAAGTCTGTTTTTGTTATAAATAACATTTATTAAAAAATGTTAAAAGCATATCAAATTAAAAGTATCATATTAATAGTGAAAAGTAAGAATTTACAAGAAAAATTAATTTCTTAGGTTTGAAGAAAGTTACTTTAATCCAAATAAACTATTAGTTATATGAACATAACAAATGCAATTTTGAAATAAAATACTCAATCTTTAAAAGACTTAGTTTAAGGAGAAAATCGAAGGAACCAATTTAATCTGTTTTTGAAAATATAAATTAGGTGAAGAAATTATGAATTAAGTAAAAGAAATCTAAGATAAAATAAAAATGATAACACTTTAGGGAATTTATCTAGGTTAATTGATTAAAAAATTAGTTAATACAAATAAGTAATACAAGCTACAAAACTAACACAAGAATTGAAATTGGGCCCTTAGTTAGCCCATCACTGAAGCTGCCCAGCTTTGGGCTTTGAATTATGGACTTCAGTCCATTTTTCTGCAGTGTATACTATGTGTATATCAGCCCCCTTTTCTTCCTGCGTTTTTGTGTATATATGTTGTATATCAGCATATAAGACCCTGTATACTTTCTCCCAGCTTCATCATGCATCAAATCTAGACGTATATCAACCACCTTTGACCTGTAAATCCTCTATATATAGCGTATACGAATGTATATCAGAAGCTATCCATGGTATAGCACTGCATACCAGTGCAAAACAGTCCTCTTGGGACTTGGTCTTGAGGTTTTGATGCGATGTTGGGTTGGTCCCAACGAGGATGCAGGGAAAAAGGACTCAAACGAATTCATGCACATGATATAAAAAATAAGGATTAGTAGCCAAGTAGTAATAACACCACACATTGCGAACGTATCCACACTAGCCTATTTATCCTCTTGTCCTATTTTTAATAGGTCACCCAAAGAAATAACTTCTTTTTTAAGAAAGTCCAGTTGGACATGACAAACTTTACATCCAGGTTGGTCCATATTTTTTTCATTCTAAGTTGTATTATATGCTGGTAAAATTATTTCTTAAGATCATTTACTAGGAGAAGGTTGGAAGTTAGCCATACATTATTAGTTTTTTTTTTTTTAAAAGATAATTCAGTTAGTTGTTTTAATGCCAACTAATGAGAAACTATGGATAAGAATTGCTTAGTTTTAAAGAACATGCATTCTAAACCCTTAAACAATATGACGTGAACAAAGATTGAGAAATCCAATTAGACTAAAACTGTGAGCAAGCAAAATACCAAACTCGAAATAAAACACAATAGTCTCGTGTCTAGTCCATAAGGAGCACAAAGGATGATTATCTGAGCACAAGAAGTGTCTTTTCCTCCGGGTGACGACGAAAACATACTTTCCATTATTTTACAAACTCATATTTTAATAAAAACGAAAAAGAACCATGACATTGAAGTTCTAGTTACTAAACTCACTAGATAAATTACCACATTGGTACAGTTCATTGTTGGAACCGAACCAAGGCAAACTACATTTTCTGGAAACTACCTTAATGAGATATGGCATATAGTGGTGTCTAATTTGTGTAAAAAACCATGTACAACATAATAATTCAAGAAAAATTATGATTAGATAACAAGGTTTAAAAAACTATTCTTGCAAAAAGGGTCAATACAAAGATAGTGAGAAAGAACAGCCCCTTTACTCTTAAAATATATTAGCTGACACCGGGAAATGGCGAGAAACAAAAATGACAAGAATTCTTTAAGGGAATTTTTAAATTAGAAAGATGGAACATAACAGTGAGCTACTTTCAAATCTAACTTTAATGTTTCGTGCAAACGGAGGATCCTTTCCAAGTTTAAAATAACACATTCATGAAATATATGATGTCTTTATAGTGATAAACTTTTCAACCTTGTATGGAAACCAAAAGCTTATGAACGAAGGAAAACGATAATTTTGGGTGCTCGTGGCAGCCCCATATTGTTTGAAACAAAGCAAAAGCAGACGAAGAAGGTTACACATATTCTTTCAAGACAACCATATACCGAGAGGAATGGAAAATTCTGTATATTGTTTTTAGCTTTTCAGAGACGAGCAATCACACTCAAATGGAATAAACAATACACATATTTATGAATTTTAGATGCAAAAGAAAACATAGCGCCAAAATACCTTTTCATCAAAACTGATTTTTAGGGCTAAAAGTGATACAAGATCGACAAGAAAGACACAAAAACATACACCAAAATAGTCAACGATTTGAAGAACCGAGGACCCCCTTTGATGACCTCTCTGGGATTCACAAGAAGAACAAGAAAGGAAATGACTTCAAGAGTAAAACACACTAAAAACAATAATAACACTTGATGAACAAGATGCAATAACACCAATACACGGTTACAAGACAAGAACACAAATGGATTATACTAGATATAGACAAACGATTACAAGAAAGTAAAGATAGATAGATAGACAAATGAAGATGTAATATTAACAATCCAAAAGCTTATTCCACTTTTGGACCTGTAATATCACACACAACCTAAACCTATCTCTTACGTGACCTCAAGGGAACCAGAACCCCCAAGCAATCTCCGTTTCTAAGCAAATCATCAACACAAGGATTCCACCTTGCCCAAGAATTTCACCTTGAAAGAGGCTCTCAAAAGAGGCTACAAATATGTCATCTAAAATCTCCACTTAAAATGAAGGCAAACTAGCTATTTATAGGCCATGGATTTTTATTACACAATGAACCCAAAAGTGACCCTAAAAGTATTGGGCCCAAAAGTGACCCAAAGCCCAAAATAATGTCATGGGCGTCCATGCTCTCTCGAAGCCCACGCTATCTTCCAAACACGTCATGGCTCAATGCTCTCATGGATGACATCACCCACGCTCCAAGCTATAATCCACACACGTATTTGTTCCCCTAAAACAATCAAATCTTAGATCCATAGATGTGATCCTTGAAGCATCGATCCCAAAGGAGTGGAGCCCATTGATCTTGTATCATCCTCCCTTTCTTGAAAAGGATTCGTCCTCGAATCTAACTCCTTTATCAATTTGTCGTTGCACCTTTCAAGTTTGGAATTCTTTGGTAAGAACTCCGTTAGGATTTCAAGCTCATTTTCATATGGCATTCTTCTTGCATCCTCCTTTGATATTATTTGTTCATGAACCTGCACAAATGAAGGAGTGATGCTAGGTAAAATGCTAGCATCTTGGTTAGCGAGTAACAAAGGTTCCATGTTAGAATTGGTCTTCTCAATTTGGATTTGGGTTGGATGAACAATGTCGTCGGGAACTTGGTTTGTAGTGGGAACATGTTCTTGAAGTGGAATCGGATGTGGGATTTGGTAATGAGGTGTTTGTTGGTGGAATTATGGTGGTTGGGGTACATTTGGTGGGGTTTGGGTAGTAAGACATGTCACCTTTTCCATGTTTTCTTCCAAACGTCACCCATCCTTCTTCCAACTAGTCAATTCTTGTCGCCAATCCATGAGAGCTTTCATTATTGCCTCTTTTGATATAGGTTGGATCTCATATCCCAAAGTCATGGTACTTATAAATTAGGCACTCAACACAACTTTTTATTCAATTTTGAGGATCAAACACCACCTTTTGAAAAGAATTCAAGATGAAGGTTTGAATCTTCTCAAGAACACTCAAGAACACCAAGAACTTCAAAAATCTCTAACTCTTAAACCGATGATCGGAATTCAATGAAATTTTGAACCAAGACTATTTTCAACCTTCTAAATACATTCCAAACATCAATTTTTTTCAGTTTCTCAACCAAAAATTTCAAATCTTGAACCCACCTCTCTTTCTTCAAGTTTAAGCCCACATCTAGGGTAGAACACTCAAATCAACTCCGATTTGGCTCAAATTCGAACCCTAGACTCCTATAGTGTTAGAGAACAAGAATCTAACACTAAAAATACAATAAAACAATAAAATCAAAGACTCAAATTTTGACCTAGGGTTAAAAACGGGAATAGTACTTTTTTTAAAAAAAAATTTTGATTTTGACATTTTTTTTTTTTTTTGCAATTTTCAAGATAACAAACCCAAGATTGACTTCGTACGAAAAAAATCAAGCTCGGCTCGGATACCAAATGATACAAGATCGACAAGAAAGACATAAAAACATACACCAAAATAGTCAACGATTTGAAGAACCGAGGACCCCCTTTGATGACCTCTCTGGGATTCACAAGAAGAACAAGAAAGAAAATGACTTCAAGAGTAAAACACACTAAAAATAATAATAACACTTGATGAACAAGATGCAATAACAACAACACACAGTTACAAGACAAGAACACAAATGGATTATACTAGATATAGACAAACGATTACAAGAAAGTAAAGATAGATAGATAGACAAATGAAGATGTAATATTAACAATCCAAAAGCTTATTCAACTTTTGGACCTTTAATATCACACACAACCTAAACCTATCTCTTACGTGACCTCAAGGAAACCGGAACCCCCAAGCAATCTTCGTTTCTAAGCAAATCATCAACACAAGGATTCCACCTTGCCCAAGGATTCCACCTTGAAAGAGACTCTCAAAAGAGGCTACAAATATGTCATCTAAAATCTCCCCTTAAAATGAAAGCAAACTAGCTATTTATAGGCCATGGGTCTTTATTACACAATGGACCCAAAAGTGACCCAAAGCCCAAAATAATGTCATAGGCGTCCATGCTCTCTCGAATTCCACGCTATCTTCGAAACACGTCGTGGATCAATGATCCCGTGGATGACATCATCAAATGTAGCTTCTCCCGCGCTCCAAGCTATAATCCACACATGTATTTGTTCCCCTAAAACAACCAAATCTTGGATCCATAGATGTGATCCTTGAAGCATCGATCCCAAAAGGAGTGGAGCCCATTGATCTTGTATTAAAAAGGGCCCTAAAAATGACAAAGGGGTATTTGTATAATAGGCTAAATATAGTTCCGTACTTTTATTTACGCACAAACTCATCAAGCCATATCATTAATCTTAAGCGACATATTATTCTATGAAAACAACAATATGTTAAACAAGTAGACTAAACACCAAAATCATATTCCGAACTTAATTGGCATGGAACAAAACCATCAAACTTGAGACCCAAAATAAATCACGAGTTAACATGCTCATAGACACACAAAATGACTTTCCTAAACCATAATCAGGTTCTTGTTTACAACACTACAATATCGATAATATCAAGAATTCAAAATTGAAGCAAATTTTATTTCATGGAACCAAAACGGATGAAGAAAAAGGAGATGAAAGTGAAGTAAAAAAAGGCGGGTTTGTACCTTTTGGGGGCAACAAACTAGGATGATGAGCCTATAACGATGAAGTTTCCACCATCAGAGTTTCATTTGATTTCTCCAGAACTCAAATTAACTTCCTCGAAACTTGCATGATTTAACTGAAATTAATTATTTTTTGCCGTGAATTTTTTGGTTACGTGAGATTAGAGGAATGCTTCTCCAAAATCTTCAATTTTTCCCAAAGAATCCTCCCCCTTTCTCTCTACATAGGTGGGTATTTATAGTGAATTTTGAGGTTGTTTTGGGGGAAATCAGAGGGGTAAAGAAGGAAAAACAAGTTTGAGATTTGAATTTCAAAATTGAGATAAGATTTGACTTAAAATTGTATGAATTAAAACGTTGTTACTAAGCTATTTTTTGCCATTGTTGTACTATGGCAATTATATGATGATATAACATCATAATATCTTCCGAAGATATTATGATGATGCCCGGCAAGGCCGGAGGATGATTGTTGATGTGCTTACATGTACATCTACCAGTTTAGGTCCGGCTAGCCCTACATATGATAATTATATGTTTATTCACGTTCTGGTGTAGTGTTCTTGTGTAGTTGGGTATAATGTTGATATTAGATATGTTGTTTATAGTCTTCTAATAAGTAAGGTTTGAAATGGTATAGTTATTGATTTAAGTATGAAAGATGCTTAGTAGTGGATATTGCTTAAGTGGCTGATAGTGACTAATGGAGTTGTGAACTTTAGTGATAAAGAGAACTAGTGACATCAATGACTATTTATAGTAATGATTAACTTATTAAGGAGATAGGCATTAATGATCCTAGTAAATGATGGTGATTAGTTGTTATTGATGACTAAGTCTATTATGTTGATTAATTATTAAACGAGAATTGTAGATTAATGATGCTAGTTAATTAGAGATGTTAGTTGAGAGATGAATAAGTATATAACTGGTGATTAGTGGTCATATGATGAATGGTGACTAGTGGGATTATGATGGCTAGAATGAATATTGATTAATTATCAAATATGGTCTAGTGATGAATCTTGAATAGATGCTTGCTATTGGATAGTTAGTGAATAATGGTTAGTTGTTGACCCTTGAATAGTGATTATGAGATAAATAATGGATAGAGAATAATTAGGGGTTATATGATAACTAGTGAGTAATTGGTTTAGTAATAAGCATTGGCTAGCTAATAATGAGTAAATAGGGTGTATTGATGATATAAATACCTATATGTTGGTAGGGATACAGTTATGAGTATATTGATATATGTCATTCAATTACAAATATTTAATGATCATTATGAATGTTGTCAAATGTCCAATTGATGGAAATTGTGGAAAACTATAGAATAGTGAGGAATTTTGGATATATTGATGACTTGAATCTTTTTTGTTTCTCTTGGGTGTGCTCTCCGGTGGTATGGGATACCCTGATAAGTTCTTTACTTTATGCTTTCTTGGGTGTACTCTACGTGGTATGAGATACCGTGATGGGTTCTTTACTTTATGCACTAGTTGGTGTATGTGCGCCAACTTTTACTTGTGTTTTCTCGTGATTGCACTTATGTTGCCTTATGATTTTGAATCATTTATTCTTTATGCATGATGATATGGATAACCGTTGAAGCCTTATGTTATATTGTGATTTCAATATATCATGCTTGTTATATACAAAAATATTGGCATGTGTTATTGCCCAATTGTAATACCCCATGTTTTCATATTTTAAATCTCCCAAGAAATAGCCCACGAGGTTAGTGCTCCAAACGCATCAAGCCTTGTATATATTTGAGGTAATGGAAAGAAGTTGTGGAAATTCTTACTTGAGGTCCTGAAAAGACTGTTATGGTTACGACTAAAGGTAATGAGTCATTAGCACTCGTGATGAGTCATCATGAATGAGTCGTAACAACTCTAGTGAATCCCTTTGCCTTAAGCCCAGTGAATACGATACTTCAACACGACTCGTAATTAGTGACTACAAGTCATATGGAGGGACTCGTAGTCATAATAGTGTGTAACCCAAAATCCTCCCCAGTGGTTACAATTCCAGCATACGACTCGTAATCGGACCTTACGAGTCATTTTGAACTCTTACCCTGTCCAGTAGAGAATTCAGGGATTTAGCCTCAAATTACGAATTCACCTAATGACTTGTAGTCATTCATAAGAAGTTGTTAGGTGGTAATCATAACCAGACTAAAATTTTCCCAGAATTGCAGGATACGACTCAAACCACGAGTCGTAACTAGTCGTTACGAGTCAAAAGCTGAGTCGTAACGACTAGGAATGTGTTTTTCTGTATGTTTTTCCAAGTTTCCAAGGGCCTATGTGTCTTTTACCACTTCCTTAAAAGCCAAACCCATGTCATTTTGGCTTTACAAGGGGTGGTATAAAGACCCCAAAGCCCCAAATCATTACATAATCTTCAATTTCACCAAATAGAATCAAGAAAGGCGATTTTCTCTCTTCTTCAAGCAATTAGGGTTCCTTAAGAATAAGATAAATTTAAAGGGTTTCTCAAAGCTTCTACTTCAGTATGTGGGGAATTCATCAATGTGTTCTTTCCACCCATTGAGTCCCAGAATTTTCTTTTTGGTCTAAGTATGATTTATTCTCACTTTTATGATTTAACTCAGTAGAATTATGAATTTATCCATGTTTTCCTCATTAATTCACATTCAAGACATGATAATAATCTTTCCTATGTGAATTATATTCCATTCTAATGTAAGTTTCAAACCCCCATGTCATGCTTAGTCAATATCACGTTAAATTCTCGAATGCATGTATTAATCCATGTGGTCATGATATCTTCCCAAGTTCAATTTATTCCAATGTTTAAATTCATGGTTCTCACTAATATATTGAAATGTCCTATGCTTTGGGTCTTTGAACTATGACTTTATTTCAATATTTTAAATGTTGTTATCGTATTTTGAAATCATTTAGTGCTAGAGGTTTATGAACACCAGATACCTATCTATTTATACATGCCTTTATTTACAAGTTTCAAGCCAGTCAGGCCATGATTTCAATAATATATTCAGGATATCATGTTCGTATTGAGCACTTATCAGTACAGTATCACATCATGTTAGACCTATAATAATACCTGTGTCAGTTCAGTTGAGAGTAGGATTTAGATCTGAGCAAACCTAGGGATGAAGGCTTACCTGCCAGTAGAGGACTGAGACATTTAGTAGGAATCCCTAAGTTCCTGAACTACGTAGCCAATGTAGGTTATGAGAAGTCACCCACCAGTAGAGGACTGACACTCTCTTAGGGGTCACCCACCAGTAGAGGACTGACAACCTAGTCCTTCAAAACACCAGTTTAGTGGATCCACACAGCTATGTGTTAGTTCCTGTGGTAAGGTACTGACACCCTTCCAACTAGAGTTATAGATTGAATCCCGATTAGCTCAGATTAGAGCATGCCAGTTACATGATAGTTCCCACAGTATCAGCCAGTACTCAGTCTATATCAGTTCAGGTTTGTTGGACCAAGTATTTTGAATTTCAGTTTTTAAATACCAGTTATTCAGATCATATTCAGCACATGATTTACTTAGTCTTACATTGTAAATTCGACATGTTCATGCATCCATGTTCAGTTTCCATGCATCTTTATGCTAGTCGTTACCTCACGTACCTGTACATTCAAAGTACTGATCGCATATTTTTCTTTTGTGCTATCTTATCTTATAACATAGGTTCAGACACACATTTCACTGATCATTCTTAGACAGATCAATATCTTCCCAGCAGCAGTAGTGGTGAGTCCTCATCCATAGAGGATGATATTATTTTTGTATTTTGATACTTACTTTTATGTCAGTTAGTCAGAGTTAGTTGGGGGCTTGTACCATCAACTCCTCATGTTAGAGACTTTCAGGCTAGATATTTTGGTTAGACGTTCAGTCAGTTAGTTCATCTTTCAGATGTTATAAATGATTTTTCATATATTTTAGCTATATTCAGTTCAGTATTTCATTTTGAACCATATTTCATCAGCTTATCTTCCTCATATGTCATTCCAATGTCATTTTATTTAGTGCTCCCAGTAGGTACCAAATCATGAGTTAACTTGGGGTCACCTATGTTTTTTAGTACCGTGTCGCGACTAAGGGGTAGTCTTGGGTCATGAAAAACTTGGTATTAGAGCCGCAGGTTTTAGAGTGTCCTAGGGTATCTAAAAGCCACATTGAGTAAAGTCTTATGCATGGGTGTAAAGCGTGCCACACTTATGAGAAAGAGGTTACATGAAATTCTTAGAAAAGTTTCCCTTCTTCAGTGTTCATGTCATGCAAAAGAGCGTGAGCTCTATTGAATTACTTCTTTTCTAACTCATCCTTCATTTTATTTACAGATAATGCCTCCTAAAAGAAACAACGGAAGAAGGAACAGGGACCAACCTACACTATCACCTATTCAGGAAGGTCCCTCGAACGACCATGTTTCTGACACTGAGTTTAGGGCTGCTTTCACAGCTTTGGTCCACTCTGTAGATTCTCAGAACAACCAGAAGTTTGTTGTTCCATCCAATCCAGTGTTGAATACAGCTGCAGTTAGAATTCAGGATTTCACTTAGATGAATCCCCTTTCTTTTTCTAGATCCAAGTCTGAGAAAGATCCATATGATTTTTTGGATGTTTTGCAGAAAGTGATAGATATCATGGGTGTCACTCCTAGTGACAGTGCAGACTTAGCTACGTATAATTTGCAGAGAGTAGCTCACACCTGGTTCAAGCAGTGAAAGAAAAACAAGGGTGTTGATGTAGGACCTATTGAGTGGGAGGAGTTTGCCCCAACCTTCTTAGAAAGATTCTTCCTACTAGAGTTGAAGGAGGCCAAGGTTCAGGATTTCATTAATTTAAAGTAGGGTAGCATGAACATAAAGGAGTACTCACTCAAGTTTACTCAGTTGGCGAGGTATGCTCCAACTATCGTAGCTGACTCTAGGTCCAAGATGAGTAAGTTTGTATCTGGTGTATATAATAGTATGGTCAAGGAGTGTAGAACCACCATGTTGAAAAAGATGGACCTTTCTAGGATCATGGTTCACACTCAGCAGATTGAGAATAAGAAGCTTAAAGAAAGGGAAAGAGAGAATAAGAGAAAAAGGACAGATAGCTTTAACTTCTCTTAGCTGAAGTCAGAAGGAGGTAACCATTCTCAGTTCCTCTAAAAATTCTCATCTCCAACCCCATTTTCAGCTAGTGTGCCAATGCCTAAGTTCAGGCATAACTGTAGGGATAGAGCACTAGGCTCTAAGTCCCAAGGCAGTATAAACAGTGGTCATACCAATCGGCTCTACAGAAAATGTGGTAGAAATCATCCGGGTGAGTGCAGAAAAGGTAGTGATATGTACTTTGGGTATGGCAAGCTAGACCATAAAATTAGGGATAGTACAATATTTGCTTAAAAGAGAAAGGATTTGCGATAGGGGCAATCTAACTTTTCCCCAGCTCTAGCAGTTCGCCCGACTGAGCAGGGTGACACTTCCAGTTCCACCATTGGGAAATGCTAGAAAATACTGTACGCCCTCCAGCCTCAGCATGATTCAGAGATTTCTCCTGATGTGGTTATGGATACGTTGCAAGTATTTCATAGTCATGTATATGCATTTTTAGACCCCAGAGCTTCACTTTTCTTTATGACTCATTATATAGCTATAGAATTTAGTGTCAGTCCTGAAATATTAGTAGAGCCTTTCTCAGTGTCTACCCCAGTGGGTAAGTCTATTGTAGCTAGATGGCTATACAAAAATTACCCAGTCACAGTGTCTCAAAAATTTACTTCAGTTGATCTTATGGAGTTATAGACAATTGATTTTGATGTCATTTTCGTCATGGATTGGCTCTACTCATGCTATGCCTCAGTTGACTGTAGAAAATAGAATTTTCCAGTTCTAGTTTCCTAATGAACTAGTTATCAAATAGAGAGGTAGTACTTTGGTGATTAAGGGTCAGTTTGTTTCCTATCTTAAGGTGAGAAAAATGATATCCAAGAGGTTTGTTTACCATCTCGTTCAAGTCAAGGACTCAAATTCTTAAACTCCATGTCTTGAGCCAGTTCCAGTAGAAAAAGAATTTCCAGATGTATTCCTAGAAGATCTTCTTGGAGTTTCTCCCGAAATGAAAATTAACTTCAAAATATATCTCCATCCAGATACCCATCCTATCTCTATTCCACCTTACAGAATGGCTCCAGCTAAGCTTAAGGAACTTAAAAAACATGTAAAGAATCTTTTAGATAAGGGTTTCATCAAGCGTAGTATTTCCTTATGGGTGTTGTAGTCCTTTTCGTGCACAATAAAGACAGTTCTCTCAGAATATGCATCGACTACCATCAATTGAACAAAGTCACAATCAAGAATAAGTATCCTCTCCCCAGGATTGATGATTTGTTTGGCCAACTCTTGAGTGCAAGTTATTTCCCTAAGATATACCTCATATCCAACTATCATTAGCTTAGAGTCAGAGAATATGACATTCCAAAGAAAACTTTTAGAACTCAGTATGGTCACTTTGAATTCCTAGTTATGTTTTTTGGACTAACGAATAACCCTACAGATTTTATGGACTTGATGAATAGGGTGTGTAAGTAGTAGTTGGAAATATTCATCATAGTCTTTATTGATGACATCTTTGTCTATTCTAGTAGTGAGAATGATCATGCATACTATTTAAGGGTTGTATTGCAAACCCCTAAGGACCATCAATTATTCGCTAAGTTCAGCAAGTGTAAATTTTGGTTGAGATCAGTAGCTTTCCTTGGTCACATAGTTTCTAGTGATGGTATTTGAGTTTATCCCCAAAAGACCGAAGTAGAGAGAAACTAGCCTATACCCATCGTTTCATCATCTTGAGTTGGCAGCAGTTGTATTTGCCTTAAATATTTGGAAGCATTACCTTTATGGGGTTTATGTTAATGTGTTCATAGATCAGAAGAGTTTACAATATGTGTTCACATAGAAAGATATTAATTTTCATTACAGAAGATGGCTTGAGTTGTTAAAAAATTATGATATGAGTGTGTTGTATCATTCGGGCAAGGCCAGTGTAATATCAGATTCCCTTAGTAGATTTTCCATGGGTAGTGTTGCTCATGTTAAGGATGATAAGAAGGAGTTAGTTAGAGAAGTCCATCAACTTACGAGGTTAGGAGTTTGATTGGTTGATTCAGCTGAAGGTAGTATATGGGTTTAGAATGGTTCAGAATCTTCATTGGTTGATGAAGTGAAAGAAAAACAGGATCGGGATCCTAGTTTGGTTAAGTTAAAGGAGGTAGTTAGAGATCAAAAGGTTGAGGTTTTCTTCTAAGGGGGAGATGGTGTGCTTCATTGTCAAGGCAGACTATGTGTTCCGTGTGTTGATAGTCTGAGATAGTATTTATTGGTTGAGATGTATAGTGCACGATATTCCATTCACCCAAGGGACACCAAGATGTACCGTGATTTGCGAGAAATCTATTGATGGAGTGGTATGAAGAAAGATATTGCAAAGTTTGCCGCTAAGTATTCGGACTGTTAGCAGGTTAAAGTTGAGCACTAAAGGAATAGAGTACGCTTCAGGAGTTCAGTATCCCCACTTGGAAGTGAGAGGCAATGAACATGGATTTTGTAACAAGGTTGTCTCGTACGTGTGATCATCATGATTCAATATGGGTTATTGTAGATAGAATGACCAAGTCAACCCATTTATTGCTAGTTCATACTTCATATTTAGCTGAGGATTGTGCTAGACTCTTTCTCAAGGAGTTAGTAAAGCTGCATGGGGTTCCTTTAACTATTATTTCTGATAGAGGTACTCAGTTTACCTCTCACTTTTGGAAGACTTTTTAGAAGGGTCTTGGTACCCAAGTTCATCTCAGTATAACTTTTCATCCTCAAATAAATAGTCGGGTAGAGAGGACCATTCAGACCTTAGAGGACATGTTGAGGGCTTGTGTTATTAAATTTAAAGGTAGTTGGGATGACCACTTACCTTTTATTGAGTTTTCCTACAACAACACCTATAACTCTAGTATTCAGATGGCCCCATTTAAAGCTCTCTATGGAAGGAGATGCAGATCTTTTATTGGTTGGTTTAAAGTAGGTAAGGCTGCTTTTATAGGGACAAATTCAGTGTTTGAGGCAATGGAGAAAGTTTAGTTGATTTATGAAAGGCTGAAGACAACCTAAAGTCATTAGAAATCTTATACTATCCTGAGGAGAAGAGACCTTAAGTTTGAGGTTGGCGACTTGGTTTATTTAAAAAAATTTCCCATGAAAGGGGTGAAGAGATTTGGAAAGAAGGGGAAGTTCAATCCTCGTTATGTTGGCCTATATAGGATTTTGAGTCATTTGGTAAGGTAGCTTATAAGTTAGAGCTGCCTGTAGATTTGGCATCAGTGCAACTGGTATTTCACATTTCCTTCCTAAATAAATGCATTGGTGATTCAGCTTCTATGGTTCCTTTGGAAAGTGTAGAGGTGAAATATAGTCTCTTCTACGAAGAAGTTATAGTTTTGATCTTTGACCGTCAGATTCATAGGTTGAAAATAAGTTTCCCTAGTTAAAGATCTATAGAGAAATCAATCCGTTGAGGGAGATACTTGGGAAGCAAAAGCAGATATGCGAGCCAAGTATCCTTATCTTTTCTCTATGAACTAGACTCAGTTTGAGGTGATGGTTCTCTTAAATTGACTCTCTTATGTTCTTTATTCCAACTGCATAACCATCATCATGTCATCTCATTGTATGCATTCATGAATTCAGTTCAGACTATGTATCATGTCTTAGATTCAATTGTTTGATCATGTTTCAGCTCACAAGTATTCAGTTTATGGTCTTTGTTTCCCTTAGCATTCTCAGCCTAACTAGTTTTATTTGAGGACGAATGATCCCAAGGAGGAGATATTATAATACCCTGTGTTTTCATGTTCTAAACCTTCTAAGAAATAACCCATGAGGTTAGTGCTCCAATAGCATCAAGACTCATATTGATTCGAGGCAATGATAAGAAGTTGTGGTAATTCTTACTTGAGGTCCTGACAAAACTACCATGGTTATGACTTAGGGTAAAGAGTCGTTACCACTCGTGATGAGTAATCATAAGTGAGTCATAACAACTTTCGTAAATCCCTTTGCCTTGAGCCCAATGACTATGATACCTCAACACAACTCATAATCCATGGCCATGAGGCGTATGAAGGGACTCGTAGTCACAACAGTGTGTAATCCCAAATCCTTCCTAGTGGTTATGATTCCAGCATACGACTCGTAACCAGTCATTATGAGTCCTTGCCATGGACTCATTGCCTGACCAGTAAAGAATTCATAGATCCAGCCTCAGGCTATGACTTCACCAAATAACACGTAGTCAGTTGTAACAAGTCGTTTGGTGGTAGTTGTAACTAGACTAGAATGTGCTCAGAATACCAAGATCCCAGGCTACGACTCAGACCACAAGTCGTAACCAGTCGTTATGAGTTGGAAGCTGAGTCATAATGACTGGGAATATATTTTCCTACACGTTTTCCCAAGAGTTTATATGTCTTTTCCCACTCCTTTAAAAGCCAAAACCATGTCATTTTGGCTTTACAAGAGGTGGAATAAAGACCCTAAATACCCAAATCACGACATAATCTTCAATTCTACCAAAGAGAATCAAGAGAGGAAATTTTCTCTCTTCTTTAAGCAATTAGGGTTCCTTAAGAACAAGATCAATTTCAAGGGTTTCCCCGAATCTTTTACTTCAGGTATGTGGAATATTCATCAAAGGGTTCCTTCCACTCATTAAGTCCCAAAATTTCCTTTTGGTCTAAGTATGATTTATTCTCACTTTTATGATTTAAATAAGTAGAATTAAGAACTTATCCATGTTTTCCTAAGTAATTCACATTCAAGCCATGATAATAATCTTTCCCATGTGAATTATATTTCTTTCTGATGTAAGTTTCGAACCCCCATGTCAAAATTAGTCAATATCTTATTAAATTCTTAAATGCATGTATTAATCCATGTGGTCATGATATCTCCCCAAGTTTAATTTATTCCCATGTTCAAATTCATGCTTCTCATTAATCTACTGAATTTTCCTATGCTTTGGGTCTTTGAACTATGACATTATATCATTATTTTAAATATTGTTATCATATTTCAAAATCATTTAGTGCTGGAGGGTTACGAACACCCGATACCTATCTATTTATACATGCCTTTATTTACAAGTTACAAGTAGTCAGACCATGATTTCATTACTATATTCAGGACATCATGTTCATGTTGAACATTTATCGATATAGTACCACATTATGTTAGACCCATAATAATACTGGTGTCAGTTCAATTGGGAGTAGGATTTGGCACCAAGAAAACCTAGGGATAAAGGCTCACCCACCAGTAGAGGACTGAGACCTTTAGTAGCAATCCTTATGTTCCTAAACTACATAGCCAATGTAGTTTTTGAGATGTCCCCTGCCATTAAAGGACTGACACTCTCTTAGGGGTCACCCACTAGTAGAGGACTGACACCCTAGTCCTTTGGGATACCAGTTTAGTGGATCCACATAGCTATGTGTTAGTACCCATGGTAAGGTACTGACACCCTTCCAACTGGGGTTGGACCTCGATTAGCTCAGATTGGGGAATGTTGGTTACATGATAGCTCCCACAGTTTTAGTCAGTACTCAGTCTATATCAGTTCAGGTTTGCTGGACCAAGTTGTTAGTTTTTCAGTTATTCAGTTAGTTAGATCATATTCAGCTCATACTTTACTTGGTCTTTCATTCTCAGTTCCACATGTCCATGCATCTATATTTAGTTTCCATGCATATTTCTGTTAGTCCTTACCTCACATACCAGTATATTCAAAGTACTGAGTACATACTTTTATTTTGCGCTATGTTGTCTTATAACATAGGTTCGAATGCACATTTCACTAATCATCCTTAGACAAATCAACATCTTCCCAGCAGCAGTAGTGGTGAGTTCTCATCCATCGAGGATAATATTATTTTAGTACTAACTTTTATGTCTGTCAGTCAGAGTTAGTTGGGGGCTTGTCCCATCAACTCCTCATGTTAGAGGCTTTCAGACTAGTCGTTCAGTCAGTCAATTTATCTTTAGGATGTTAAAAAATATGTTTTAGACATGTTAGCTATATTCAGTTCAATATTTCATTTTGAATCGTATTTCATCAGCTTATCTTCCGTATATGTCATTACAGTGTTATTTTATTAAGTTCTCTTAGTAGGTACCAAATCATTTGTTAGCTTTGGGTTACCTATGACCTTGAGGACCGTGTCGCTACTAAGAGGTAGCCTTGGGTCGTGACAGCTATGCTATACTGTTATTTTGAATTTCTTACTTATTATATATAGTGATGATAGATATGATTCAAGTTCGATCATGTACCTTGATTTATTAAGATTATCTTACACTATATCATTCTTATATTATGATTTAGCTCAGTTGGGCGATGATGCCTACTGAGTACCCATTCTTTTGGTCCTCATACTATACTTCTGTATTTTTTGGTGCAGATTCAAGTATTAACTGTCATAGTCGATCGTGGTTCATGTAGTGCTTGGTTTTCAGAGATAGGGTGAGCTTTTAGAGTTTGGGTTACCCGATATCCTTCTATCTCTTGTACTCAGTCTTTAGTATTCAAGACAGATGTATTAAATATTATAGACTTGGAGTTGTATTGAAACTATTAATTGCTCTTGTACTAGCTCTACCAGTTTTTAGGATTGGTATCTTGTATGATTGCTATTCTATCTAGAACCTTTATGTTTTTAATTGATGTTCTTGAATTTCACCTATGTTGGGCCTTTCTTACCAGATTAACCCATTGTATTAACTCCGGGTTCTGGTATTGGCTTACCTATAGGTGGGAATTGGTAGGTGACACCTTGAATCATAAATTAGGTCATGATATCTCTTGGTACAGAGGTGAAGGAGAAATAAGTTTTGGAACCTATCTTGATACAACGTAAGGATGATGTGGATCAGCAGAAGGTTATGGCGTTTTAGATTGGTGGAGATGGTATCTTGAGGTACTAAGGTAGATTGTGTGTTCCTAATATTGATGTGCTGCAGGAAAGAGTTTTGACCGAGGCTCATGAGTTGAGGTATATACTTCATCTAGGCTCGACGAAGATGTATAATAACTTGAAGGAGATCTATTGGTGGCTCAATATAAAGAGAGATATGGATAACTTTGTGGCTAAGTGTATGGTTTGTTAGAAGGTGAAAGTTGAGCACTTGAGGCCTGGCGGCATATCTCAAGAGGGTTAGTTGTCTATGTGTAAGTGGGAGGTGATCAACATGGACTTTATTGCTAGTCTTCTGCGGTCTCGGCTACAGCATGATTTGATTTGGGTCATTGTAGATGATATGACTAAGTATGCTCACTTCTTACTTGTGAGGACCACTTACACTGGAGAAGATTATGCGAAGTTGTTTATTCTAAAAATCATCAAATTGCATGGTGCTCCAGTTTTCATTATTTTGTTTCAGCAAGGCTTGGTCACACGGGTGAACCTTAGCACCGCATTCCACCCTTAGATGAATGGACAAGAAGAGAGGACTATTCAGACACTAGAATATATGATAAGGGCCCATGTGATCAATTTTAGAGGTATCTGGGTGGATCATTTTCCTCTCATTGAATCTGCATATAATAATAGTTATCACTCTAGTATTGGTATGGATCCTTTTAAAGCTTTTTATGATAGGAGTTATAGATCTCCTATCAGGTGGTTTGAGGTTGGTGAGACCATATTGTTCAGTCTGGACTTGGTTCACCAAGCCACGGAGAAGGTAAAGGTGATTTGGGATAGACTTAAAACTGCTCAGAGTCGCCAAAAGTCCTATATGGATGTGAGGCGAAGAGAGTTGGAGTTTGAGGTTTGGTGATTGGGTATTCTTGAAGGTATCTCCTATGAAGGGAGTGATAAAGTTTGAAAAGAAGGGGAAGATCAGCCCTCGTTATGTTGGTTTGTACTTGATTTCGAGGAAAGTGGGGAAGGTTGCTTATGAGTTGGATTTGTCTTTGATTTTGGGTTTTGTTCACCCGATTTTCCATGTTTCGATGTTGAAGAAGTGCGTGGGTGATGCTTCTTTAGTGGTACCTATTAAGGATATGGGTATTTCAAATTCCTTGTCTTATGAGGAAGTCCCGGTAAAGATTTTTGATAGACAAGTCCGTCGTTTGAGGGCCAAGGCTGTGGCTTCGGTAAAGGTTTTATGGAGGAACCAAAAGGTTGAAGAAGCTACTTGGGAAGCTAAAGAGTACATGAAGTTCAAGTATCTATTCTTGTTCCTTGGATTGGATAATCGTGCTTTAGGTATGGGTTTTTCTACTCTCTTTGTTTTCTAACTTTGTCAAAGGAATTGTAGTTATGTGCTTATCTTAAAATTGTGCCTATGGATTCCTTGACTCCCCATTCGAGGAAGAATGATACAAAAAGGGAGGGGTAATGTAATACCCTAGATTTTTTACCTTTAGAAATTTCTTGAGTTTGGAGCCCCCTGCTCAGACTTTGGCGCACCTAATAAGTCGTAAGGTCTCCTTACAGGTCGTAGGGTGAATAGTGAGTGTTTCGCATGTTTTTGTTTTGACTACGACTGGGATGTTATGTTGTAGGATGCTATTCAAACTAGTGTAGGTGCCCAAGTAACTGTTGTGGTTATAACTAGGACCCTATGAGTCGCAAGGTATATGTACGAGTCATAGGGTATGACTCATAGAGTAAACAATGAGGAGGCCCCATGTCTCTACCCAAACTACGAGTTATAGGAATGACTCCTAACTAGACGTTATGAGTCATGATGTGACTCGTAGTCATTGGCGATAGTCTTTCCTGTGTTTTAATTGGGGGAACTTTTGTAGTTTCCCTCTTTCCCCAATTGAACCCACAACTTAAAAACACTTTAGGGTCTTATTATCACTCCAAAAGAAATAAAAATACACTTTCTCTTCTCAAAAATTCCTCAAAGCGAGAACAAGGCCAGGGTTTCTCAAGGTTGATCATCCAGGGATCAGAGGTTGATTTGCCTCTATAATTTCTAATACTTTCAGGAGTGTAGCTCTCCTCTTAAACTTGTTTTACTTAAAACATGTGTTTAAATAGTTATTCATGTGAATTTAAATATGGATTTTGAATTGGGTTGAGGGCTTTTGAAGGTTTACCACTTGATATGAATTCCCATGGTTTTAATGCAAGTGTTCATGTTTTATTTATGTATTTTAAAACTCGTTTGGGTGAACGGGTATGGCGAATGCGATGGGGGTCGAGATATTCCCCCAAATTGATAATTTTGGTTTTGGAACTTGGTTTAAAAATTGTGTTTCCTCAACCCACTTTCATAATTGGATTTAAAATATAGTTAATCACATGATTTGGTTTATTTCCCTAATATATTGCATTGCATAAATGGTTAAAAGGGTAAAAAGGGATTTTAAAGGCCTTGTTGGCCATATTTTTTATTTTAAACTTGATTTAATGAATAAAGGGGGTCGTGTCATTCCCCCAACTTGATTTAATGAACAAATAAGTCCGTGGCATTCCCCCAAGTAGATGGAATTGGTATGACATAATTATAAGCTTTCAATCTTAATGGCATGACGATACCTTTGGATGATGCCTTAACGGATAATTCCCTGGTTAAATGAATGGGTTATGTGAAACTTATTTTAATTGGGCTTAAAGGGGGTTGTGTAGCTGGCCGTAGAAGGTGGAGGTCCTAGGGGGACCAATACTAGAAATCACATTTGTCGGCTTGGGGATCTTTATGACCATGTGCATGGTTCACACTTAAATATATATTTTGGATTGGCTGGGGTCGAGGCATTCCCTGGCTCATCATTGGATTTTTCCGATTCATACGGCTAACACGCACTAGGACCCTTTCAGTAAGGGGAGATGAACCCATATAGCCTATGGGTGCCCTTAGGATAGTTAGAGCTACACAGTCCAGGTTAGTGGTTTTAAATCTCATGCTAAACCTTGTTCCCTATCCCAGCACCTTATATATATGTATGCATGTATGTGAACATGTACATTGAGTTTGGACTTGATTTTGACTTGGTTTTATTTTATTCCTATCCTGAGTTACATGCTAGCGCTCACCCCGCTAACTATCCCTGAAGGTTGTATCCCCACGCAAAACAGGGAACAAAGACACTTCTACTTTCCCTACATAGTGACAGGTGATTTTTGGACAGCTTGTGATTCATCTTTGAAGTGGTGAGCTTCTATTCTCCAAAATACCCTCATTTCATGGTCTTGTTTCATTCATGTTTTGGACTATTCCTTTTGGACTCATTTTATCTATGGTCGAGGGCATATTCCGACTTAAGTTGTTCTTGGTTACTAGAGTCTTTGCCGATTACTGTGGATTGAGATGGATGTTAAAATTCACAAATTTCTTTCTGAGCTAGTTTCTTAACTATCTTGTTATATGCTTGGAGCTCTGCTCTATCTTGTTATATGTTTAGAATTCATCCGTTGTAGTTGTATTGTGCTCTATTTGGCTAGGTAAAGGGGGTGGTCTCCGGTCCTCGACGGACTTGAGATATCCGTCACGGCCAGGACCTGGTTCTAGTTGTGACACGAACCCCTTTCGAAAATTCCAAAACCTTCCCAAAACACCCTTTTAACATTTCTAAATACAATTCAGGTCAAAATTGATGCTACGCACGTGGAAGGGTCACAAATAAAATTGTCAAAATTTTGCAGGATCTTACAATATCCGTGCCTTGGCCTGAATATTATTTATTCAATTTTTATCCATTTTTATTTTTAACTATAATTTTTTGCAATTGTGATATATTACACCAATAATTTAAGGAGATTCATATTTTTTTATAGTTTGAAAAAATGTGATACCAAGATGGAGATCTCAACATCTTAACATCACTATTCTCTTCAAGAGATGGAAAGAAAGTGATGAAGGGTAAAGTATTTTCTACTTTCTCAACTCAAGCGAAGAAAAGATAAAAACTTTTATACTTGTTGGGGAGGAAAGGTAAAAAAAAAATTATCTAATATTTTTCCTGAATAAAATTATACTACTTTTCATAAAAAATTACTTTTGTTAAATTCTCAAAATAGTTGGGGCTAATGAAATGAGGAAAATTCCCTATGAAAAATGTGTTTTTTTATATTTTTGAGAACATTTTGAAACAAAAAAGTGTTACAAGTGCATGTATGAGTGTTGGAATAAATCACATGTCATTATTAATTTGCATATGGTTTAATGTCTTCAATTTGGCTCTAACATTAGTGTTATCAAAGACAAGAAAAAATTGCAAAGACATTTTGACATTAACTATTTGGATGAGATAAATTCATTCTTGGAATGAAAAATATCATAGATTGTGGTGAAATTTTTCTTAACAAGTCACATTATGGTGAAAATTTATGAAATACAATTTTATTGATTGTATGAGCCATGCAATTCTTTTTATACAAATAGGTAAAAGTGTTGTGACAAATAAAAAAAGAGTTTGCCAGCCTAATAATAAAAATGAGATGTGTGACTTATTGTACTTGGCATGCTAATGTGGATGCACTAAACGTACTTAGCATATACAAGCAAACTAGGTATATTTACTTAGTACAAAAGTTGAGGCTTGTTTTAAAAAGAAAAAATATTCTGCTAAAGTATTTTTTGATGTGATAAAAAAAACTTGGTGTTATTTATTGAAATGAGAAAAAAATATTATTTGTTAAACTCTACTATGGAGGTTGGGCTAATTATTTTAGTTTCAACTAGAGAAAAAGTGAATTGATCAATCACTTTATTTTGATAAATTGATTTCTCTAATTTTGAGTTATTGTGACAACACCAAAGTTATTGTTATAGCTTAAAACTATTATTATAATAGTAATTCAAACCCATGAGGAGAAAATAATATTGTAATATAATATTTGACAAATGGTACCAAAATATTGATTATGTCAAATTTTGTGATAATCTTGTAGGTGAACTAAACAAGGCCTTGGCAAGATAAGGGGTCTAAAGCACATCAAGGGGGAAAGAATTGAAGCTCAAAAACCTCTAAATCATATATGAGGGAATCCAACCTGAGAACTAGAGATCCTATAACAGGTTCAATGCGAAAAATAAATCATATGATGACTTGTTGTGAATGCACTATTGTTTTATCCCTCTCTATGATATGAGTGCATTTTTATATAATGAGTTAGGGAGGTTGAGCCTAAGAACCCTTAATGAATTTTATATCTCGTATAAGTGGGGTGCCACAATTACAGGACCACCCTTGATAGATTTCACCTATGTGAGTGTAGAAGTAGGTCGCTTCCTATGAAAATTGAGCTTATTCTAAAAAACTCTCATGAAAAATTGGGATAACACATGGACATAATGTGTTGGCTATTAAAGCTTATGTCAACACCATGATTGTTGTGTGTAAGAAATGATACTTTATTTTGTTGGATTTCAACACATACACAGGGCCAATGTGCAGCGAAAAATAGATAGAAACATACCTTCAGTCATTATTGTTCATGTTTTGTGAAGAATCACCTCTGCCAAAAACTTTAACAAGAAAAGAATGAAATAAGACTTAAGAATCTTCTAGCCTATGCCTATCAAAGTTATGCCAGATTGATGGAGTCATAGGCGTATTTATAGGTAGGCTAAGGACTCTTAGGAAGATAACTTTAACCATAGGGACTTTCATAGTTATTTCTTGTCATAACTTGGAGGAAAAGTAATTGACTGATTTATTACTTTACTTGAGAGACATGATAAATTTCCTACAAAAAATATGTAGGTCATTAATACATAATATTCTTACATTCTCTCACTTGACCAACATATCAAAATCAGATAGTTCTTTATGAGTGAAAATAAACAATATGTATATAAACGCATATTCACTCAACTTAATAGTTATGAAAAAAATTACATTTATAAAGAATATATTAATACAAGAATCATGTCTTAATCAAACACTTTCTTCCATGTATTATGATGTACAATATGTTCTAAATAAAATGTCCAAACTTTATAAATGAGCTTAATATAAGTCATTTAGAGTCCGGGTTTATTGGATCCAATGATCACTTTATAAAACATGAAAATCAAAATGTGCATGTTCATGGATAACAAAAATATAATGTCCAGACAAATTCTTAGAGAATATAGCAAGATTACAATGAGTTACTAACTTCTATACGAATCACATGATCCTTGTAAAAATTAGCTGGTAAACCTTTAGTCATAGGATCAATAATAATCAAAGTAGTACTAACATGTTCAAACTCACATCTTGCTTCTTGACATGATCTTTAACCATAAAATACTTTTTATCGATATGCTTACTCTGTGAAACACTCTGAACTTTGGCCTTTGTAAAATTTCTTGAGTCTTGGGCATTATGTGTATCATATGACTCATCATACTACTCGTATGATGAGGGTACAAGTCAAGGAACCAAGTCATATGTTGGTCAGTTTCACATTTGACAAGTTCTATTCTTGGTACAGAAGACATCACACGAGTCGTATGTGCATGATACAAGAAGTATAGTGCAAAACTGTATGTTGCTTAGTGTCTAACCTTAATGTTTTTCCTAGGGTATGGTTTGAGGGTTCTAGTCGTATGGTAGGGTAAGATTTAGGCTAAGGAGTTATATATTGGACAGAATATGGTGTCTAATATTCTGATCAAGGTATGAGTGGAGGGTACCACTTATACGATGTTGGTACGAGTGGAGAGACCAAACTGTACCCTCCTGCGAGTTTTTTTTTACAGCTTTAAGCTGAGGGTGTTTTAGACATTTCCCACCCTAAGCCCTTAAGACCCCACGTCTTATAACACAATTTGGTCCCTTATTCCTTACTTTGGAAGATCAAAACATTCTCATAAACTCTCTAAAAACCTCTTATGGAGATTGGGTTAGGTTTCATCAAGGTGGTCTTCTAGAGGCTTAAGGATCAAAATCTCTCCATGAATCATCGTAACTCAGACATATGAATCTTCCATCATTATTAGTTCATAAAAGTCATGTGTTTTAAACTTTGTTCTTGAATCATAAATGGTGGTTTTGAAATCCATGGTTGATGGTTTGAATGCATATTATTGAATATTGTTCTCTTATGTCTTAACTTATGTTTATGCATGATTTAATAATGGTTTTGCACATGTGGGTGCTAGGAAATTATGATTTAAACTATGGGGTCATAATTTACCCTAACTTGATAGTTTTTTACTTGAATAATGGTTTGATAATGGAATGACCTCAACCTATTTATGACAATATCTATTGTATTTGAACTAATGCTTGGTATAAGAATGCTAATAAAGGATGAATGATTTTGTAAATGTTTTGATGGCCATAAATTGAATCGAATTATGATTTGAACTATGGCATTGGCCTAATAATGTAAATGGTTGGAAAATGGTTTCATGAAGACCTTGTGGGTCATAAATGATTTTAAATTGTAACATTAGTGATTTAATTGGTTAAATGGGTTTGATTCCCTTAATGTTGAATTGAATTGAGGTCTTTGTATAGACTATGGGCTCAAGTCCCAAATATTGAATAATAATGGTTATGGCATGTTGTACACTTGCTAGTGGGGCTGGTATGACGATACCAATGGGATGCCTTTGGTAAGTAATCGGACTAATGGTTTTGTGTATGTGTAAATAATGTTTGAAATGGGATTTAAAGTGGGATGTATAGCCAGGCCGTGAAAGTAGAGTTCGAAGGACTAACACTGGAAACTGCGCTAGACGATGTGGGTGTCTATATGATCGGGAGGTTTGAGTCCCCCAAATAGATATATGAATGGGAGGTTTGAGTCCCCCAAATAGATATATGAATGGGAGGTTTGAGTCCCCCATATTTCATACATTGGTGCTTAAGTCACCTTGAGTATGCCGGGAGGTTCGAGTCCCACATAACGGCATATACAGACATGGATATTCTCTGGTTCGTGCAGCTACACGCACTGGGGCCCTTCCAGCTAGGGGTGAGCTGGACCCATATAGACCGTGGGTGACTTTCTATATAACAGTTATGCTACACAGCCTAGGTTAATGTTTTCAAAGTTCATGTTAAGCCTTGTTCCTTATCCCGACACTATATATATATATATATATATATATATATATATAAATTTGACTTGGTTTTATTAATGGCATTATCTTATTCCTCTATCCCTGAGTTACATACTAGCGCTCCTACCGCTAACCGTCTTCGAACACTATATCCCCATGCGATATAGGGACCAGAGTTTCTTATTCATTTTCTGTGCATTGACCATGTTTTCGAGTGGCTCATGAGTTGACATTAAATTGGTGAGCTTCCATAGTTCAGAAAGCATTCATTTTATGGTCTTTTTACTCTTTGTCATAGACTTTGTTAGATTTTGGATATTATCGAGGGCATGTCCCAATATTTTATTGACTTTGGATTTTAGAGGCTTTGTCGATTACTGTGGACTTGGGTATGATGGTTTAGTGTGTAGTGGTGATGAATGGTTTAGACATTTTTTGAGCTGTTCTTAGTCTGATATTGCTCTATCATATTATATGTTTAGAATTCATCTGACACTCACGGTTGATATATTTTTTAGGTAAGGTAAAGTGGGAGATCTTTGGTCCTCATGGGACTTGAGATACCCTTCACGGCCAAGCCCTGGTTCGGGTCGTGGCACTTTGGCTGTCACTCTTATTATTTTGTGAAAACAATACCGCAGCTGAATTATCATAAAACAATCTCAATGTTCTTGCAATAGAATCAACAACTTTAAGTCCTGAAGTGAAGTTCTCAACCATAACGCTTGTAATGTAGCTTCATAGCATGCAATAAATTCAACTCCTATTGTGGGTGTTGCAACAATGGTTTGCTTAACACTCCTCCTAGACATAACACCTCCAACGAGAAGGAAAATGTATCCAAAAGTAGATTTATCACTGTCTTTGCATCCACCCAAATTGGAGTTTGAGTACCCAATGACTTCCAACGAGTCAGAATATTTGTATGTAAGCTTAAGATATTTGGTTCCCTGTAAATATCTCAAAACCCTTTTGACAACTTTCCAATGATCAGGACCAGGGTTACTTTGATATCTGCCAAGCATTCCTACTACAAAGGCAATATCAGGTTTGGTGTAGATATGTGCATACATAAGGCTCCCAACAAGTGAAACATATAGAATGACTTTTATTTTCTCTTGTTCCAATGCATTTTGTGGGCATTGATTCAATGAGAATTTTTCACCTTTAATGATAGGTACTTCTATAGGAGAATAATTTTTCATTTTGTATCTTTCCAATATTCTTTCAATGTAGGCTCTTTGAGATAGTCCAAGCAATCGTGGAGATCTATCTCTGTGAGTCTCTATGCCAATGACGTATGAGGCTTCACCCATATCCTTCATTTTAAAATTCTACATAAGAAACTATTTTGTCTCATGCAACAACCCCAAATCATTACTAGTAAGTAAAATGTCATCCACATATAGGACTAGGAAAATATATTTACTCCCACTTATCTTAAGGTATATACATTGATCAATGATGTTCTCTGTAAATTCAAATGAAGAAACTTTATTATGAAATTTAATATATCATTGGTGGAAAGCCTGCTTTAATCCATAAATAAATTTATTGAGTTTACAAACAAGGTGACTTTCATCCTTATCACTAAAACCTTTAGGCTGACGCATGTATACCTCCCTTTTAAGATCTTCATTTAGGAAGTAGCTGTAAATCAAAATGAGCTACTAATTCCATGATCATTCTTAATGAATCCTTATTTGATATAGGAGAGAATATTTCATGGTAATTAATACCATTTTGAGTGAAACCCTTGGTTACAAGTCTAGCTTTATATCGCTCAACATTACCAGATGAGTCTTTTTTTATTTTATAAACCCACTTAGATACTATAGTAGAGACTCTTTTTGTTAATTCAATGAGACTATAGACTTTATTTTTAGCCATAGATTCTATCTCTTCTTTCACGGCATCATACCAAAGTGTGGAGTTTTCTCCACTCAAGACTTGTGAAAATGAACATGGATCATATTTTAGTTCAATATCATAATCAGACTCTTGAAAATATACAACATAGTCAGTAGAAATTATTTGTCTACAAATTCTTGAGGATCTTCTTACTTTCACTTGTTCAGGTGCTCCTTCACAATGGGTTCAGGTAAAGTGGGTTTTTCTTCATGTGGCATAGCAAGTGGTAGTGACTCTTGAACTTGTTGTTCTTCAGATATTCATGATAATTTAACTGATTTGCATTTATGTTTTTAGCATATAAAGGTACCATAAGTGGTTTCCTTATCTCTTTTATTTCTACCACTTGAGTTGAACTACTCCCACTTACTTTATGTTTCTCAAGAAATTTAGCATTTCTAGCCTCAACAAATTTAGGAGAATGACAAGGATGATAAAACCTGAATCTGTTAGAGTTAACCACATAGCCTATAAAGAAACCATTTATTGTTCGTTCATCCAACTTTTTTAAATATGGATTATAAACCTCACTTCTGTTGGACATACCTAAATATGTAAGTGGCTCAAACTAGATTTTCATCCTTTAAATTATTCAAAAAGTGTCTTGGGGACAGACTTGGATGGAAACCTATTTAAAATATACACAATAGTTTTTAAGGCTTCAATCCATAATGATAAACATAAATATAATATTCTAATCATGTTTCTTACCATGTTTATGTAAAAGCCTACGAGTTCATAGAAAAGGATCTGACTATTCATCATATGTTTAAAGGCCCCAAAGTGATTATTCCACACTAGAGGCAAGTGCCATGATCATACTGATACCCTCAAGATTCCAAGCATTTTATTTTTGTCCTTCCCATGTTTGAAACTGTAATACCCCGCACTGTTCTCAGTTCGATTCAACTCTTAGTAGTATGTATAAGGGGGCTTAAGGCCTAACATTTCAATAAGTATTGGGGACTTAGTCTTTTTCAAGACCCCTAAACTTCAAGGATTTTATTTTTGTTGTTCCCGACCTTAAGACATTTATTTTGAGTTAATTCATGTTCAGGGATGTAAAAAATATGCCTCAGAGGAGTTTTGGATTTTTTGGACAAGGTTTACGGCATGTTTGGATAACAAAACCACTGGGTTACCGTGATAAGCCCGCGACGCGGCAGTAGTACCGAACTCATGTTTATCACGCTGCGGTGAGGGAATTCCATGACTTTGATTAGAATACATCACGGTGATATTGTTGCATCCGGTTTTTTATTTAAATGGTTGAGGGGCAATTGGGTCTGTTCCCCCTCAACCTAATATTCATAACATGACTTAGGCATCAGTTAGGGAATAATTTTGCCCTTCTTCTCTAATTATACTCTCAAGAAAATCCTCTCCTTCCCCCCAAGAACAAGAATTTAATTCCTTTCTCCCTAAGAAATCAATAATTCAAGTTCCCCAAGTCCAAGAACCTTCAAGAAAGCATCAAGAAAAGCATTTTTCCTTTCAAATTAAAAGCTTAAGGTATGTGAGGTGTTAATTCATGGGTTCCTTTCTCCCATGGAGCCCCAAAACCCTCTTTTAATTCAAAGAATGGATTTTTCTATTATTATGGTATTTCATATTTCTTAAGATAGGTTTAATTCATGTTTTCATGGTGATTTTAATTCAATTCAGCCCATGTATGATTCCATGCAAGATTTTGAATTCCATATTCTATGAATTTGAGTTTCCCATGCTTTATTCAAGTAAATTCCATGTTAAATCCGCAACTTTATGACTCCAGTCATGTAATCATGTTGTTTTCCTCTATTTAAAGCATTTCCATGTTTAAATTCATGATCCCCATATGTTTGATAGGATGTCTATACTTATGGGTTTTGAACCATGATGCTTTACTACAGTTTTTAAGCTTGTTATTGCATTAGTTATCATTCAATGTTAGTGGATTATAAATACCCAATACTTAAGTGTTCTTACATGAATTTAGATCATTTTAGTTATGATTTAGTTAAACCATGAGTTCTATTACTTACACAATTGATATAATCATGATGAGCATTATAAGTTATGAAATTATGTTCAGTAAAGCTTAGTTCAGTTCAGTTCCAGTGTCAGTTAAGTAGGGAGTAGGATTTAGCACTGAGAAAACTCAGGGATGAGGTCTCACTTGATAGTAGAGGGTGTGACCCTTACTAATAATCCCCAAGTTATAGAACTACGAAGCTAGCGTAGGTTAGAGATGTCTACCTGCCAGTTGAGGGTTGACAAGGTGTTTACCTGTCAGTTGAGGGTGACACATATCTCATTAGAGTACCTGCCAGTTGAGGGTGACTCATTAGTCCTTTGGGAAACTAGTTTAATGGATCCACAAAGCCAGTGTTAGTACCCATGGCACGATATTGACACCCTTCCAACAGGGGTTACAGGTTGGACCCTGATTAGCTCAGATTAGGGAATGTCAGTTAGATGATACCTCCCATAGTCTTAGTAAAGTATTCAGTGTATATTCAATTCAGGTTTACTTGACCAAAGCATACAGATTTACAGTTATTCGGTTATACAGATTTCAGTCTCTCAGTTTACAGATTATTTCAAGCATATGTCTATGCTTGGTCTTGCATTCTCATATATATGAGTTTTCATTCATCATGCTCAGTTATCTCATTTGTTAAGTTAGTCTTTATCTTATGTGCACAGTACCCCATGCATTTTAGCCAGACCTCATCCTATATACAATGCATTTATAATCCTGACCGTATACTCTTCTTTGTGTTATGATGTCTTATATCATAGGTTCAGAGGCTTAATTTCCCGATCGCAATTAGACAACCAACGTTACTCAGTATTCATAGAGGTGAGTCCTCATCTATCGAGAAAAAATATCTCTCATTTAGTACTTTAGTATTTCAATATGTTCAGTCAGTTGGAGTTAGTTGGGGGGCTTGTCCCATCAACTCCTCAGCCAGTTAGAGTCTTTTCAGACAATTAGACAGTCAATTAGACACTTATCCAGTTTATTAGTCTTCTCAGTATTTTTAGTTGTTTTGGGTTGACAGTTAGTTTTCAATATTTCAGAAGATTTTTCATACTTGTGGTTGAACCATATTTTTAGTATTTTGATTTGCATTACTTCAGTAGTTTATCTTCCACACATGTGTATGATTATTATTTTATTTAGTGCTTACAGCAGGTACCAACTCATGTGTTAACTTATGGTCACTTGTGAACGTAAGCACCGTTGCCGTAGCTAGGGGGTATCCTCGAGTCGTGAAAAAACTTTGTATCTGAGTCTAAGGTTTCACAGTTTCCTTGGGTGTCTGAAAGCCACGTTGAGTAGAGTTTGTGTATGAGTGTCAAGAGCCCCACACTTATGGACAAGAGACTACGAGATATTTTTGGAAAAGTTTCCTTTTTTTCAGTATTCATGTCATGCGAATAAATATGATCTCTATTTAAACTCTATTTCTAACTTATTCTTCATTCCATTTATAGACCATGCCTCCCAGAAGAAATAACGAAAGAAGAAATGGGGACTATCCTACACCTCCACCTATTCAGGAAGATCCTATGAATGAGAATGTCTCTCACACCGAGTTCAGAGGTGATTTTACTACTTTATCCCATTCAGTAGCTGCTCAGAACAACCAGTGAGCTATTTACCCAACCAATCCAGTGGCAAACACAACTGCAGCTAGGATTCGGGATTTCACCCAAATGAATCCCCCTTTGTTTTTGGGATCCAAGTCTGAAGAGGATCCTCAGGAGTGTCTTGATATAGTTAAGAAGGTGATAGATATTATGGACATCACTTCGACTAAGAGTGCAGATTTGGCTGCATATCAGTTGCAGAAAGTAGCTGATACTTGGTTTAAGCAGTGGAAGGAGGATCGTGGTGTTAATGTAGGGCCTGTTGAGTGGGAGGAATTTGCCATGACTTTTCTAGAAAGGTTCTTCCTATTAGAGTTTAGGGAGGCTAAGATACGAGAGTTCATTAATTTAAAGTAGGGCGACATGAGTGTGAAGGAATACTCGCTTAAGTTTACTCAGTTTATGAGGTATGCTTCTAATGTGTTGGCCGATAATAGGTCTAGGATGAGTAAGTTCATGTCTAGTATAGCTGATAGTGTGATTAAGGAGTGTAAGACTGCCATGTTGATTAAGGAGATGGACTTATCTAGACTTATGGTTCATGCTCAATAGATTAAGGAAAAAAAACTTAAGGAGAAGGAGAGAGAGAATAAGAGGGCCAGAAAAGGTAGTTTTAACTTTTCTCAGCCAAGTTCGGAAGGTGGTAACCTTTCTCAGTCCATCAAAAAATTTTAGCCCCAGATCCATCTTCAGCCAGTGTGTCAGTGCCTAAGTTCAGGCATGATAGTCGGGATAGGGCACCAGGCTCTAAGTCTAAGGGTAGTGTGAACAATGGTCGTACTAATCCGTTTTGCGAGAAATGTGGCAGGCATCATTAGGGTGTGTATATAGCTGACAATGATGTGTGTTTTGGATGTGGCAAGTCAGGCCACAGAGTCAAAAATTGCTCAAAAACTGGTCAGCAGGGTCAGTCCAATCGTCCTTTAGTTCCAGCCGGTCACCCAACTCAGCAAGGTGCCGCTTCCAGGGAAAATAGTGGACAACTTCAGAATAGGTTGTATGCCCTCTAGATCCTGCATGATTAGGAAAGTTCTCCTGATATTGTTATGGGTACGTTGCAGGTCTTTCATCTGCATGTTTATTCTTTATTAAAACCTGAAGCTTCACTCTCTTTTTTAACCACCTATATATAGTCGATTTCAGTGTCAGTCTCAATTTGTTAGCAAAACCTTTCTCAGTGTCTACCCCATTGGGTAAATCTACTATAGCCAGACGGGTATATAGAAATTTCCCGATTATAGTATCTCAGAAAATCACCTTGGTTGATCTTTGTGGAGTTAGAGATGACTGATTTTGATTTCATTCTTGACATGGATTGGCTCAACTCATGTTATGCCTTAGTTAATTGCTGAAATAAAGTCGTTCAGTTTCAGTTTCCCAATAAACCATTCATTGAATAAAGGGGTAGTACCTTTGTGCTTAGGGGTCAGATTGTTTCTTATCTTAAGGCGAGAAAAATGATATCTAAAGGGTATGTTTACTATCTTGTTCGAGTCAAGGACACTAGTTATGAGACTCTAAGTCTTGAGTCAATTTCAGTAGCAAGGGAATTTCCAGATGTGTTACCTGAAGACCTTCCTGGAGTTCCTCCAGAAAGGGAATTGACTTTGAAATAGATCTCCTTCCAGACACTCAACCTATCTCTATTACACCCTAAAGAATGGATCCAACTGAGCTTAGAGAATTGAAAGAATAGTTGAAAGATATCTTAGACAAGGGATTTATCAGGCCTAGTGTTTTCCCAAGGGGCGCTCCAGTCTTATTTGTGCGTAAGAAATATGGTTCTCTCAGAATATGCATCGGTTACTGCCAGTTGGACAAAGTAACAATCAAGAATAAGTATCCACTCCCCATGATTAATGACTTGTTCGACCAATATCAGGGTGCCAGTTACTTCTCCAAGATAGACCTCATATCCGGCTATCATCAGCTCAGAGTTAGAGAATGTGACATCCCAAAGACAGCTTTCAAAACTTGGTATGGTCACATCTAATTCCTCATTTATGTCTTTTGGAATAACGAATTCCCTTACAGCTTTCATGGACTCGATGAACAAAGTATTCAAGTAGTACTTAGACATGTTTGTCATAGTCTTTGTTGATGATATTCTTGTCTATTCCTTTAGTAAAAAAGATCATGTAGACCATTTGAGAATTGTATTACAGACCCTTAGAACTCACCATTTGTTCGCCAAGTTCAGTAAGTGTGATTTTTGGCAAAGATCATTAGCTTTCCTTGGCCATATTGTCTCCAGTGATGGCATTTGAGTTGAACCTCAAAGACCAAAACAGTGAGAAACTGGCCCAGACCCATCTCTCCTTCAGATATTAGAAGTTTCTTGGGTTTGGCTGGCTATTACAGATGGTTTTTCTAAAGAGTTTTATTCTATTTCATCCCCCATGTCTCGATTGTCTAAGAATAAAGTAAAATTTTTGTGGTCAGATTCTTACGAGAAGAGTTTTCAGGAGTTGAAAACTCGACTCACTTCAACCCCAGTATTGACTTTGCCAGATAGCTTAAATAGGTTTGTAGTATACTGTTATGCTTCCAGAGTTGGTCTTGGTTGTGTATTGATGCGGAGAGGTAAGGTCGTAGACTATGCCTCTAGATAGCTTAAGCCCCATGAAAAGAATTATCCTACCCATGATCTTGAGTTGGCAGCTATTGTTTTTGGCTTGAAATTTGGAGGCATTATCTTTATAGAGTGCATGTTGATGTGTTCACGGATCACAAAAGTTTGCAGTATGTGTTCTCGCTGAAAGATTTGATTCTTTGATAGAGAACATGACTAGAGTTGTTAAAACATTATGATATGAGTGTGTTGTATCATTTGGGAAATGCCAATGTAGTAGAATATTCCCTTAGTAGATTGTCTATGAGTAGTGTTGCTTATGTTGAGAATGATAGGAAGAAGTTAGTCAGCGAGGTTCATCAACTTGCTAGGTTAGGCGTTTGGTTGGTTGATTCAACTGAGGGTAGTATATGGGTTTAGAATGGTTCAAAATCTTCTTTGGTTGCTGGAGTGAAGGAAAATCAAGATAGGCATCCCTGTTTGGTTAGGTTGAAGAAATCCATTAGAGATCTAAAAATAGAGGTTTTTTCTCAAGGAGGAGATGGTTTGTTGTGTTTATAGGGAAGGTTATGTGTTCCATGTGTTGATGAATTGAGGCAGTGAATTTTGGCAGAAGCGCATGGTGCATGATATTCTATTCATCCAGGAGCCACTAAGATGTACCGTGACTTTTGGGAAATCTATTGGTGGAATGGTCTGAAGAAGGATATTGCAGAGTTTGTGGCTAAGTGTTCAAATTGTCAGCAAGTTAAAGTTAAGCACTAGAGGCCTAGTGGTACATTACAGAAGTTCAACATACCCACTTGGAAGTGGGAAGTGGTGAACATGGATTTTGTGATGGGTTTGCCTCGTACTCGTCATCAGCATCATTCGATATGGGTCATTGTAGATAGAATGACCAAATCATCTCCTTTCTTACCAGTTTATACTTTATACTCAACTGAGGATTTGCCAGGATTTATATCAAAGTGTTGGTTAAGTTGCATGGAGTTCCATTGTCTATCATTTCAGATAAAAGTACTCAGTTTACCTCTCATTTTTGGAAGGATTTTTAGAAGGGTCTTGGTACCCAAGCTTATCTCAGTACAACTCTTCATCCTCAGACAGATGGTTAGGAGGAAAGGACCATTCAGACCTTAGAAGACATATTTAGAGCATGTGTTATTGAGTTTAAAGGTAGCTGGGCTGACCATTTACCCTTAATTGAGTTCGCCTACAATAATAGTTATCACTCTAGTATTCAGATGGCTCCATTTGAGGCTCTCTATGGGAGAAGATGTAGGTCTCCTATTGGTTGGTTTAAAGTATGTGAGGCTACTTTGAAAGGGCCAGATTTAGATAAGGTTTGGGGCATGTTTGGATAAAAAAACCAATGGGTTACTGCGATAAGCCCACGATGCGACATTAGTCCTGAACTCATGTTTACCGCATCGCAGTGAGGGAATACCACAACTGTAATTAGACCGCATCGTGGTGACGTTGTTGCATCCAGTTTTTAATTTAAATGGTTGAGGGGAAATTGGGTCTTTTCCCCCTCAACCCAGTCGTTCATAACACGACTTGGGCATCAGTTAGGGTATAATTTTGCCCTACTTCTCTAAGTTTCCTCTCAAAAAAGCCCTCTCCTTCCCCCAAGAATAAGAATTTAATTCCATTTTCCCCAAGAAATCAATAATTCAAGTTCCATAAGTTCAAGAACCTTCAAGAAAACATCAAGAATATCATTTTTCCTTTTAAGTTAAAAGCTTAAGGTATGTGGGGTGTTTATTCATGGGTTACTTTCACCCATGGAGCCTAAAAACCCTCTTTTCAATTAAATAATGAATTTTTATATTATTATGGTATTTTATATTGCTTAAGAGGGGTTTAATTCATGTTCTCACGGTGATTTTAATTCAATTCAGTCCATATATGATTCCATGCAAGATTTTGAATTCCTCATGCTATGAATTTGAGTTTTCCATGCTTTATTCAAATGAATTCCATGTTAAATCCACAACTTTATGACTTCAGTCATGTAATCATTTTGTTTTCCCCTATTTAAAGCATTCCCATGTTTAAATTCATAATCTTCACATGTTTGATGGAATGTCTATGCTTATGGGTTTTGAACCATAATCCTTTACTACAGTTTTTAAGCTTGTTATTACATTCAGTGATCCTTTAGTGCTAGTGGGTTTTGAACCATGATCCCCACATGTTTGATGGAATGTCTATGCTTATGGGTTTTGAACCATGATCATTTACTATAGTTTTTAAGCTTGTTATTACATTCAGTGCTCATTCAGTGTTGGTGGGTTATAAATAGCCGATACCTAAGTGTTTTTACGTGAATTCAGATCATTTCAGTCATGATTCAGTTAAACCACGAATTCTATTACTTACTCAGTTGATGTAATCATGATGAACATTATAAGTTATGAAATTATGTTTAGTAAAGCTTAGTTCAGTTCAGCTCCAGTATCAGTTTAGTTGGGAGTAGGATTTAGCACTAAGAGAACTCAGGGATGAGGGATCACCTGACAGCAGAGGGTGTGACCCTTAGTAACAATCCTCGAGTTACAAAACTACGTAGCCAACGTAGGTTAGATATTTCTACCTACCAGTTGAGGGTTGACAAGGTGTTTACCTGCCAGTTGAGGGTGACACATATCTCATTAGGGCACCTGCCAGTTGAGGGTAACTTATTAATCCTTCGGGAAACAAGTTTAGTAGATCCACACAGCCAGTGTTAGTACCCGTGGCACAGTACTGACACCCTTCCAATTGGGTTATAGGTTGGACCCCGATTAGCTAAGATTGGGGCATATCAATTTGATGATACTTCCCACAGTCTCAATACAACATTCAGTGTATAGTCAGTTCAGTTTTGCTTAACTAAAGCATACAGATTTACAGTTATTCGGTTATACAAAGTTCAGTCTTTTAGTTTACAGATTATTTGTGAAATATGTATATGCTTGGTCTTGCATTCTCAGATATTTCAATTCTCATGCATTCATGCTCAGTTATCTCATGTTGCTAAGTTAGTCCTTATATTATGTTCATAGTACCCTATGCATTTCAGCCAGACCTTATCCCATATATCAGTGCATTTAAAGTCCTGACCGCATACTCTTCTTTGCGCTATGATGTCTTGTATCACAGGTTTGGAGGCTCAGTATCCTGACTGCAATTAGACAACCAGCGTTACTCAGCAGCCATAGTGTTGATTCCTCATCCATTGAGGACAAAATATCTCTCATTCAGTACTTTAGTTGTAATACCCAAAACTTTCTTTAAGTCAAATTTAGTCTCCGAAGAGTTAGTGATGACTTCCTAAATAATTAATGTTTAAACCAGATAGAATTTCCCTAATTTTGACTTTTTATCATGTGGGAAATTGAATTAGCTTTCCAATGATACAAATTTTGTCCAAATCCAATATCGGAGTAAAATGTTATGGACGTTTTATAGAGGATAAGTTGGAACTGCTCAGAAGCAACGGTCAGGCTGACGGACCATCGAGCTAGCGACGGTCCTTCGCCCAAACTATCGCAGGCGAGGCAGTAAGTAAATTTTCTGGCTAAGATGCGATGTACAAGTTGACAGACTATCGATCTTGCGATGGAACGTCGTCCAAGACATCGATACTAAGGCAGTAAGTCCCTATTCTGGTCCAAGTGTATTGGTCAGGCCAACGGACCATCGAGCCAGCGACGGACCATCGAGCCAGCGACGGACCGTCGCACGAGTCATCGCAGATCCTGTTCAGTGATTTTTAAGCCATTTTTAAAAGGGTGTTTGTGTTTTTTGCACCCGTTTTAACCCGTAATTATACCATACCATAGCTCATAACTTCATTATTCATTCACAACACCAAATTAGGGTTTCTCTCAAAGATCAATCCCCAAGAACAAGAAACTCTAGGTGCTTAATCCCAAGTCAAGAACTCAAGCTTTCCTCCACCAATCTTTAAGAAATCATCCACCCAGGTATGTCAAGTGTTGATTCATGGGTTCCTTTTACCCATGAATCTCAAGAAACTCTATTTGAAATATAAACTTTGGATTCCATGGTATGAATTGAATTATATCCATGTTTATGTGGTTGTTTGATTTCCAAGTTGAAGTCTTTAATGACTATCATAAAAATATATTAGTATGTGGTTGAAATTCTTGGATAGGAAGTGTAAAATATTTCCATGAAGTCTTATTTCAATATTCATGCCTAAGCCTAAAGATATGCACAAGGTGTTTGATAAAATGCCTAAGAGAATAGGAATTATGCCCTATGACTCATTTGTGACCAAAATTAATGAATCCATGTTTCTCCCTTATATTTGATATGACTCCCAAGTTATTGTTATGCTTTGTATTGGATTGATGAAATGCTCATGAGATTAGGCTTATGAAATTATGATATGTTTACATGCATTTCTATTCATGTGTAAACTTATAGCATGCGAATACTTAATGAAAATCCCCAATGATTATACTATGAATTGTTGTTTATGGTGATGTGTCAAGAAGTGTCATGTCTTGTTAGTTTCATGCTATTGAGTCCTGGGGGTAATTGTACCCGATAATTTAGCTGCGTGCCTAGAGACAGTGTCAGTTTTCAAGATACTCTCAGTCAAGCCATGTTCAGTAGAATTCAGTTAGTCTCATGACTCAGAAAAACTCAGTAATCTCAGTGATACTCCGTCAGTCAACAGAACTTAGTAAACTCAGTCCAGTCAGTTCAGTATAATTAATTTAGTGTCTAATCAGATGGGAGTAATATTCAGCACCAAATGAGTCCAAGGATGGGAACTCACCTGCGAGTAGAAGATATGATTCTTAGAAGCAATCCTTGCGCTCCAGAACTACGTAGCCAGCGTAGGTTGAGATATCTTACCTGTTAGATGAGGGTTGATGAGGTGCCTTAACCTGTTAGATGAGGGTCCCACCATTCTCCTTAGAGTACCTGTTAGATGAGGGATCACTCACAAACTATCCTTACTAGTGGCGCGGTATTGACACCCTTCCAATTGGGGTTACAGATTGGACCCCAACTCAGCTACATTGCTTTAATTAGGGCATATCGATTAGATAACTACTTCCCACAGTTACAGTCTCAGTCTTAGTCTCAGTAATAGAACTCAGATAGTTCTACAGAATTCAGGACTGTCGGATACAGTCACCCAGTTCAGTACGGACTCAACAAGTTCCATCAGAAACAGGAATGTCAGACACAATCATTTAGATAATAGTATATCAGTTATACAAAACTTATGTTATCAATATTCAAATTCAGTGATGTCATGATCTCAGTCACAGTTCACGTATTCATGCATATATTCTCGCGTTCATGTTATTCAATTAGTTGGTATTGTTGATGCATATAAACCCATTGCATTCAGCCTACCTCACTTGCATACCAGTACATTCAAATATACTGATGCATTTTTGCTATGGTGTTTTATACCATAGGTTCAGAAGTATGATTTCCAGATATCCTTAGTAGATCAGACATTCAGAAGCCAAACTAGTAGTGATTCCTCATCATTCGAGGATAGCATGATTATTTTACTACTTTATTATTTCAGTAGTATGGAGTTAGTTGGTGACTTGTCCTATCAACTCCACAGTTTTTAGATAATTTAGAGGCTTTCAGACTAGCATATTCAGACAGTTATTTCAGTTTTGGTATTGCGATACCGTATTATTCAGATGTTATGTTTTATCTAAGAGATAAGTAATCCTAGCCTACCTAAACGCCATTAAAGCTCAATAAAGTCCACTAGATCGAAGCTTTCTCCTTCTGAGAAGCCTCCGCATGATGTGTAATGACCCGAGATGACCCCCTAGTCATCACATGGTGCTTAGGACCACAAGTAATCCCAAGCTAACCCTTGTATCAACATAACTCATGAGAAACTGAAATAAATACATAATCACTAAACGAAATAAGCGGAAGATAACTCTTTAGTTGAACATCTTCAAAACAAACTATTAAAATGATTACAGCTCTATACAAAATCAAAACTGAAATCCAATATATTAACTCTACTGACTGTCTGTGAAGCCTCTACTAGTATTGACTATAGGTAGTCGGGACATTACCCCAAACAATCCCAAATCATTATGGCTAAATAAAGAAAATAAGATACTACTCAAACCAAAGTTGACTCGAGTCCTTGAATCAAAAGAACCCATCACCTGCTGACTGTAAGATGCAAACTATCTGATTATGATGTGAGTGCTCCAACTGGTACCTATATTATGAGACAATATAGCACATAAACATATATGTGGATCAGTACTTTTGGAATTTATTGTTGGAGTGAATGCATAAGTAAAACAATAACTCAATATTCATATAAACTTTTCAAGAATGTATGCTAAGTGTAAATGACTCATATTGACTTGAATATCTGAAAGCTAAAAATCATAAATCATGAATAATAAAGCATACGGTATAAATCCTATGAGCCATAACACTTAGTTCTAAAGATTGTACTTTTACTTTCTAGTAGTGGAATAGGTAGGACTGAAGTAAGTCTAATTTCAAATCATACAGGCTAAGTTTAAAAGGACTCACCTTTATCATCTGTAAACTGAAAGCTAAAAATCTCATAGCTAATGTCTTATGTAAAATAATATCTGAATAAAATCGTGAGCCTTTACATTTAGTTTCTACAAGATTTTCTGTTATTCTTTTATGTTAGGGAGGTTCTTCAAACCGACATAAACCATGTGATCTATCATGGAGTCCAACGTCTCTTACCCACGTTGATAGAGTTGTTCTACCCTTGCCATTGGAATAGAACATAGCTAGAGTGATCATTGTACTGAACCCACTAGGGGTATTAAAACCTACGGTGGCACGTAGTTCTGGGGCATGAGACCTTGGAATCATACCCAACTCGGTGCTAAATACTACTCCCTTTAATCAATATGTTTATTCTGTAGGAAATCCACCTTAAAACTAGCATAAGGGTTTGTAATGAAAACCAGTTATGCGTCTGTCTGTTTGAAACAGTAATCAAAACTAACTGTGTGGATTCCATATCTTAGCTGAGGATCATAGGATCAAAAGTCTTTCTTAAAATCTAAACACATACTTTTCAAAGAATACTTAAACATTATCTTTCTTGAAATATCAAAACTAAAACTTAGGGCTTGAAAACCCTTTCTTGAAAACTCATGTCAAATCATTACAATTCATGCTCAATAATAAAAGTCTTGAAATACTTTAACAATTCTAGTCAAGATACTGAATTCAATGCTCAATATACAAAATCAAGTCACACGCACAAGTAAGTGAAAATAGTCATGCAATTCAATACTTAAATCACTTGTAACTTCATAAGGATCAAACAATGATATTCGGGTATGAACCCTAAACTATAAATCATGTAATTTCATGTAAACTCAACTTTAAAACTAGTTTTAGGTACAAGGATGAAAGAAGTATCCTTGTTCATAACCCCACATACTTTAATAGGCTTGATTTGATGTAGAAAACTTGACTTTTAAACCCTTGGAGATGATCTTGAAAGCTTTTCGCAAGATTCTTGGATTAGAGAACTTAATTCTTGGTTTTTCTTGAAGAGATTGTAATGGAGTCTTGAAGTTCTTGGATGGAGATTAGGGTTTTGTTCTTGGAGAGGAATTATGAATAAAGTAGGCAAATAATACTCCTTGGGGATTTAATTATGTGTTATAGATGAGTTAGGGTGGATGCAAGGACTTATTTTCCCTTAACAATGCGGAAACAGAAACTAAAAAATAGGTGCTGCGACGGAGTGCGCATCGCGCGCTAATCGCGTGACCTCACTGCCTCTCTCACGAAAATGGCTATAACTTTTCGTTCGGGTATCGGATTTAGGCAAAATTTGTATCATTGGAAAGTTGATTCAATTATCTACAATTTGGTGGGTCTTTAGATGCAAAATTCTATGTATATAAAAAGGTATACACGTTCAAAGTAGATCCTTGTAGAATAAAATACTAAACTTTGAAAGAATCAAAGGCTCTTAGCTCAACTTTGTTCTAAGTGAGTTCTATGTCACATCGAGAGAACTTCATAAACTAGGATAATGATCATGAACTTATATTCACATGGGAATCATTTGGATTAGAGTTTACACACATAGGAACGACAGTTAGAATTCTAGCATGAAAATACGGGGTATTACATTATCTCCTCTTTGGAATCATTTATTCTCGAATGATGGATAGGAAATTGTTGAATCCTTGGAGGTATTGAATAACGTTGACATAATATGTCTTCCAAGAAAGGATATAACCGAGCTGAAACATTCAAAATATCCATCGTGAATTGATTTCTGAGCTAACTTGCCATTACTTACTATAAGGAGCTAATTCATGTTGAGAATTTAGAATTCGCTTGAAGTGTTCATGATACAATTGTGCATATAGAACTGCAAAGTGATAACTTATGCAAGCAAGAATTATGAGATAATAAGACTAATATCATACAATGGGTATTACGATGTCTGAGCTAGAATACTTGGAAAACTACGATCATTCACTGAACACTTATGAACTGAATCATGACTAAATATTTGAATTGTAGATATGATGCATGGACTGAACTGAATTACCTTACGGAATAGCAATACTCATAAAACTTTAGATAGTAAGACTAGATGGAAAGTTGGAAATCTATAGGAGCTTATTTTCTTGATTGCTAAACTGGATTGCAGGCTATATGGACTGGATCATACTGACTTCTCATACTCAATAGAGTATTTCTTCAACACTCTTCTACGAAATTCTAATAATATTAGGGAGCAAAGACTTTTGGGCATGATCTGAACAAGACATCTGACTAAGGAATCACAACATTGATACAACTCGATAGCTTGGGAACATAGGCAAATAAATCGTAAGCTAGGATTGAATTACTAGGCCTTAGGCAAAGAAACTCCTTACCTTCAAAATTAGCAACACTTATCAAATATTCCCTCAACTATACTATTCTCCTTAAATACCACATTCATTGATTCAACTTCTAATTCTCACATGGGCCTTGATAAATCCATCTACTAAAGTCCAGACTGAACTAAATTCTCTCACCATGATCAAGCCTAACTTGAAATCATGAGGTACAACACGCCACACCATAATACTTGTCTAAACCACATGATTCAATCTTCCATGTCTCTTTTAGAGCTCATACCCTAAGCATATCATGCCTTACCACTTCAATGACTAACTTGAAACTCTTACTATGGATTCACTAGCATATATTATATTCATACACTTACATCCCGACACGATATGTAAGCCTACCATTATAACCACATATGAACTTCAAGGCAACCACTCATAAAGGCATACTTCTCATATTCTCTAAACCTCTATCGATAACAACTTTCTTGCACTATTGTCAAGAAGACATACTCAGAATTCTCAACTAACCATGACCTAAACCAAAGATTTACCTCAATCTTACTTTATACTTATAGCCTTAACTAAAATGGGCATAAAACGATCTTTTGTCGACAAGAAACATTTACCCTTTCCTATTTACATAACTGTTCATCATCACTATCTTGACATAAGGAAAGGTCACTGAAAGGTTAGAACATGAGGACCTAAAATATGAAGGAATACTAAGCATAACTGGACACTTTACTGAGGCTTGAGGAATAGAGTATCAACATCATGGATTCACTAAAAAGATCTAAATTGAGGGCATACATAACATAAACTGAATTTCGCTAGTATCATGAGTTAATACTTATCATAAGCTATTCAACATAATACTGGAGTTCACAGATTCATGAGGGATAACTCAAATCATAGAGTGAAGCTGTTACTTGCTTGCTAAAAGATGAGAATGGACTTAAGTACGCTTAAAGTGTATAAGCATTGGCCTTTGGCATGGATCTATCACGTAAAACATGGATTTGGTGTGATAATGACTGAAATCCAAGGAATACTCTAGAGTAAGAAGGGATCACTATCTCATTACAACTCTTATTGACATTCATCACAATCTAATTCTCATAACTTGATTTGTCTCTTGACTCTACCATCGCCCACTTAGATCAAAGCTGACATTCTAATCTTATGGGTCTACACATAAATGCTAAACTCACAAGAATAAATCATATTTTGAACTTACTAACTTCATTCTTGAACAACCCTTTCATATATCGTCCATAACTTTCTAGCTTCAATGATCATCATTAAAGACTTATACTATCATCTGCAAACATGTCTACCTCACTAAACATATAATCATAGCCTACCAAGATCACACCTCTATACTTATATTTTTTTCCAAATCGTAAGAATAAAAATCATACTTAAAAGACCCAACACCATCTATCCAAAACTCCTCAACTTAGCTATTAATAACACCATGTACTAAATAACTAGCCTTCTTCTACTTAGCAACTCAAGGGTACTACTAACCACACACAACACTTAATAACCTTAGAGAATAATACAACCCCATATCACCTTGGGCACACCTCTACATCATACCTACAACATCATACTTAATCTCAAATCAATATACTTAAATTCTTGCATTCACTATTCAAGCCTACTAGATCACCTCCATATAACTAGTATCACCAACCAAGAAATCATTATTTCCACCTTTATGATCCTCTACTATTCAAACTTATTGTCTAGTGCTAAACATGATTAAAAACCCAACCTCACATACTATATTCACTTGGAAGCTATAAAACAAGACACCAAGAAACACTAGTTCACTAAAGCCTCAGAATAACAATAATCGATCATAATCATATAGTATAACCTATTAAAGTCCGTTAGCACATCCTCCTTCTACACATTACGACTATTTACCCATCTATACACCTAAACTACTTTTAAAACTCTATAAGTTTCAACTAAACTCCTTTTTGCAACCCCAAGGGAAGCCCAAATTAACATACTCAACCACCAAATACTTTCATTAATAGCTTATACTTTTCTAACACCATAAATACCATCAATACTCCTTTTCTACTTCAAACAAACAAAAATTCACCTTAACTAATAACCCAATAACATGCATAAGTTTATCTATATACTTCCAATCAATCGCCATCACCACATTTCTTGTCACTACACTTCTATACCCATACTTCTAACTATAAGAAGGTTCTACTACTTACGAATCATAATACTCTAGGTTGCAATATCTCTCAAATGCAAACTCTATTTAACAATCTAGGTTCATACTATCTCATCTCATGAGCAGGATTGAAGGGTTAATAAGGAATCTGAATACACATCTTATTCTGCCTTAACTGAATAAATTATAAAGAAGAGGACATAACTTTCAACTTGAGGAACTTATAACACACTAGCGAGCTCCTCTCAATCCCCCTTGTGTGACTTCTGAAGTTACTGATAGTAATTCTGAGAGCATCATATTGGGAGGAATTGGAACTTACTAATCATGTAATCTCAAGAATAATATATAGATGGAAAGTATGGATTAACATGCGAATCAACAGAAGTTTCTGAAGGAACAACTTTACAACACGATCTAGAGTATGAGAGAAAGGAAACTTTTCTTAAATGCCCTATAGCCTCTCAAAGAAAAGTACAGACGTATCCGTACTGTTCCGCAAGACTCTACTATACACGACTTCATAGACACCCTAGGACACTTGAACTCTGTACTCTGATACCAAGTTTATAACAACCCGAGACTACCTCCCAATCGTCACACGGTGCTTAGGACCATAAGTGATCCCAAGCTAACCCTTGTACCGACATAACTCATGAGAAACTAAAATAAATACATAAGCTCAAAATGAAATAAGCGGAAGATAACTCTTTAGCTGAACATCTTCAAAACAAACTATTAAAATGATTACAACTCTTCTTTATACAAAACCAAAACTGAAATCCAATATATTAACTGTACTGACTGTCTATGAAGCCTCTACTTGTATTTACTATAGGTAGTCGGGACATGATCCCCAACTATTCCAAATTAATACGACTGAATAAAGAAAACAAGATACTACTCAAACTAAAGTTGACTCGAGTCCTTGAATCAAAAGAACCCATCACCTACTGACTGCAAGCTGCAAACTATCTGATTATGATGTAAGTGCTACAACTTGTACCTACATTATGAGACAATATAGCACATAAATGTATATGTGGATCAGTACTTTTGGAATTTACTGTTGGGGTGAATGCATAAGTAAAACAATAACTCAATATTCATATAAACTTTTCAAGAATTCATGCTAAGTGTAAATGACTCACATTGGCTTGAATATTTGAAAGCTGAAAAATCATAAATCATGAATAATAAAGCATACTGTATAAATCCTGTGAACCATAACACTTAGTTCTAAAAATTATACTTTTACTCTTTCTAGTAGTGGAATAAGTAGGATTGAAGTAAGTCTGATTTCAAATCATACAAGCTAAGTGTAAAAGGACTCACATTTATCATCTGTAAACTGAAAGCTAAAAATTTCATAGCTAATGTCTTATGTAAAACAATATCTAAATAAAATTGTGAGCCTTTACATTTAGTTTCTAAAAACTTTTCTGTTATTCTTTTCTATTAGGGAGGTTCTTCTGACCGACATAAACCATGTGAGCTATCATGGAGTCCAACGTCTCTTACCCACATTGGTAGAGTTGTTCTACCTTTGCCATTGGAATAGAACCTAGCTAGAGTGATCACTATACTAAACCCACTACGGGTATTAAAACCTATGGTGGCACGTAGTTCTGGAGCATGAGACCTTGGAATCATACCCAGCTCGGTACTAAATACTACCCCCTTTAATCTGTATGCTCATTCTATAGGAAATCCACCTTAAAACTAGCATAAAGGTTTGTAATGAAAATCAGTTATGCGTTTGTCTGTTTGAAACTGTAATCAAAACTAACTGTGTGGATTCCATATCTTATCTGAGGATCATAGGATCAAAAATCTTTCTTAAAATTTGAACACATGTTTTTTAAAGAATACTTAAACATTATCTTTCTTGAAATATCAAGACTAAAACTTAGGGCTTGAAAACCCTTTCTTGAAAACTCATGTCAAATCATCACAATTCATATTCAATAATAAAAGTCTTGAAATGCTTTAACAATTCTAGTCAAGATACTAAAATTCAATGCTCAAGATACAAAATCAAGTCACACGCATAAGTATGTGAAAAGAGTCATACAATTCAATACTTAAATCATTTGTAACTTCATAAGGATCAAACAATGATATTTGGGTATGAACCTAAACTGTAAATCATGTAATTTCATGTAAACTCAACTTTAAAACTAGTTTTGGGCATAAGGATGAAAGAAGTATCCTTGTTCATAACCCTACATACCTTAATAGGCTTGATTTGAGGTAGAAAACTTGACTTTTAAATCCTTGGAGATGATCTTGAAAGTTTTTCTTGAGATTCTTGGATTAGAGAACTTAATTCTTGTTTTTTCTTGAAGAGATTGTAATGGAGTCTTGAAGTTCTTGGATGGAGATTAGAGTTTTTTTCTTGGAGAGGAATTATGAATAAATGAGGCAAATAATGCTCCTTGGGGCTTTAATTATGTGTTATGGATGAGTTAGGGTGGAGGAAAGGACTTATTTACCCTTAAAAAAATGGAAACAGAAATTTAAAAATAGGTGCGTGCGACGGAGCGCGCGTTGCGCACTAATCGCGCGACCTCACTGCCTCTCTCACGAAAATGGCTATAACTTTTTGCTTGGGTATCAGATTTAGGCAAAATTTGTATTGTTGGAAAGCTGATTCAATTATCTAAAATTTGGTTAACTTTTTTCTAAGTGAGTTCTATGAACGTCTTTCACCTCGAGAGCACTTCATAAACTAGGATAATGATCATGAACTTATATTCAGATGGGAATCATTTAGATTAGAGCTTACATACGTAGGAACGCTGGTTAGAATTCTAGCATGAAAATATAGGGTATTACACGATGCCACACTATCAAATCGACAACCTACGTGCCAACATGAGAATAACAATACCCATATTACATATAAATGCTCCAGCTCCAAAATCAAGCTAAAATTCCCACATAGGTACCACTTGTAAAGTTATAACTTTAAAATCATCAACACGTCCCTCTAATCTCAAGAATCATTTATCCTCAAAATGAATAAATTTTGAGCACAAATGAATCTAAAATCAACCCCCAAAGAATCTAGAGATTTGAAGTTAAGTCGGGGAATAAATCAAGAAATTAGATGAAAATTTATGGGAATAGCGATGAGGAATTAGCCCAAGTAACGTCTCCAACTCACCTTGAACACCCAAGGATCGATCTCCACAGTCTCTTAGCGGTATAGAGTTTTTAATCGGGTTTGGGAACTAGAAAATGACAAAAAACCAAGAAGACTAAGTCTTAAATGCACCAGCGACCTCGCCTACACGGCAAAAAGATCTCCCGGGAAGCCTCGCATAGGAGACCAAGGCATCACGCAGGTGATGGCATGCCAAATGTATCCTTATCGCCAAGGAGACACAAGGCTCGCCTAGGCAGCCAATGCGCTGCTCAAGTGATGACATTCTAGGCAGCCTTGTTGCTCAGGAGCTTTAAGGCATGCTAAGGTGACATCGCCTAGGTTGTCAAGGAGACTCTAAGAAGACAACACCAACACTGAAGACACCATCAAACTTGGCTTTGAGCCAAGTATCTGATAGACCTCTCGAGACTCATCTGGAATCTCGTGAGCGTAAACAAACTATGCTACCACATCAAATTCGATGTTTTAGACTTAACAATGCTATTGAAATTTCTATCTAAGGTCATTTTGATCGAATATGGGTCCCACACTCGAATAGTTATTTTAACCAATTTTCACCCAATAGCCTAAAAAGAGCCTGAAAGTCTTGGGACTCGAACCAAGGTCCCCCAATCCTAAAATCAATGTTTTGGATCTAATAGAACTATCAAAATTGGCATACGAGGCTATTTACCTATAGTTTAGGCCTACCTAATTCTTTATAGTATTAACTTCAAAATAGAGAATTGACTCTAAAAACCAAATGAACTGCCCGTAACTGAACTATCGGCTCCAACAAGTTATAAATGACTTGAGGTAGCTATGGGAAAGATCTAAATACCAAAATAACATGGAAATATAGAAAATGATTTATAGGGTCATTACACTATCCACTACTAAAAAGACTTTCGTCTATGAAAGTAAAGGATCAAGATGTACCTAAGGACTCAAACTGGTGAGGATACTGGGTTCGCATCGCACTTTAGATATCTCAAGTAGCTTCCTCGATTGGATGATGTCTCCACTAAACCTTAACTACTGTAATCTCTCTATAGCGCAACCGCCTGACATCGCTTGTCAATATAGAAACTATCTCCTCTACGAAGGTCAACCCCTCATCTAACTAAATCAAGTCCCATCAAAGCACATGTAACTCATTAGGAGTATAATGCCACAACATAGAGACATGGAAAACTAAATGAACAACTGCAAAATCTGGGGGCAAGGCCAACTCATAAGCTACTCCAATGGTTCAAAGTATCTCAAATGGCTCAATATACTTGGGGTTGAGCTTTCCCCTCTTCCCTAACCTCATCACACCCTTCATCGATGATACTCAAAGGAAAACCCCATCACCAACTCTAAACCGCAAGGCATAAAGTCCACAATCAACATAACTCTTCTTCCTACTCTGAGTTGCCCTCAACCTATCTTGAATCACCCTAATCTGATCCAACGACTTACAAAGTAAGTTCGTACCACAAGACCTAATCTTAGAGTCCTCAAACTAATCTATCAGAGATTGGCAATGCTTAACATATAATGCCTCAAATTATGCCATCTCAATACTCAAATGATATATTTTATTATAGGCAAACTATGCTAAGGTTAAATATTGCTCCTAATGACCTCCAAAGTACATAACAAATGCATAGAGCATATCCTCAAGAACTTGAATTGTCTGCTCCAACTTCCCATTAGTCTGAGGGTGAAAAATCATGCTAAGGTCCACTGAGTACCCAACTCCTCCTAAACAGTCCTCCAAAAGCTAGAAGTGAACACTAAGCCTTCGCTTGAGATAATAGATATAGGTACCCCATTTAGGCAAACAATCTCACGAACATAGATATAAGTGAACCTCTAGGCATCAAAGAAACTTTGAATAGGAAGAAAATAGGCCGATTCGGTCAACTTATCTACAATGATCCAAATGCCAACAAAACCGTGAGAAGTGTGAGATAAACCACTTATGAAGTCCATGGTGATCTGCTCCCACTTCCACTCGAGAATTGGTAATCTTTGAATCAGGCCACCAGGTCTTTGATGCTTGGCCTTTACCTGCTAACAACATAGGCACCGAGCTATAAAGTCTACTACATCGCTCTTCATGCCACTCCACAAGTAATGGTACCTCAAATCTTTATACATTGTAGTTGTACCAGGGTGAATAGAATATCTAGATTCGTAAGCCTCCTGTAATATCAACTAAATCAAGTCTTTAACCTTCAAAACACAAATACAACCATCATATATCAAAATACCTTTTGAATCCAAGGTAGCCTTTTGGAATCACCATTCAAAACCTGGTCACGAATGCTACAAAGTTTATTATCCTCAAACTGAAAACTCCAAATACGCTCAAATAAGATAGACCTAGCCTCAACACTAGCAAAGATTTTCTTGGAATCAAATGTCAAGTCAAATCATCAAATTGGATAAGTACTGGGTGTCCAATGCCAAAAGTCGCTTAAAAACTAAAATGACAGCCAAGCTACCCATACTCACCGCCTTTCGACTCAAGGCATCTTCTGCATATTCGCCTTGCCTGGATGATAAAAATAGAGATATCATAGTCCTTCAACAACTCAATCCATCTGCATTATCTCAAATTAATCTCCCACTGGGTCATCACTAGTGAAGACTATGATGGTTAGAATAGATGTCACATCGAACACCATACAAGTAGTGCCTCTAAATCTTGAGTGTAAATACTACCGTCGTTAACTCCAAATCATGAGTGGGGTAGTTGCACTAGTGGACCTTCAGCTGCCTCGATGCATAAGCAATAACTCAACCCTTCTACATTAGAATATAACCTAAACAACTACCAAAATCATCATAGTATATAGTAAATCCCTAGCCCGCAACATGAAGAGTCAAAATAAGAGCTGAAGTGAGAAAACCCTTGAGCTTCAGAGAACTTGATTCACACTTATTGGACCACTGAAAAGGAACCTCCTTCCTAGTCAACCTATTCATTGATGATATAATAGTAGTAAAACCCTCAACAAACCGCTTGTAGTAACTTGCCAAACCAATAAAGATATGAACCTTAGTCAAGGACGTAGGTCTAGACCGATCACAAATAGCCTCAATCTTTGTCGGATCCACCATAATCCCATCCTTAGGAACCACATGTCCTAGGAATGTACAAACTTGAGCCAAAACTCTCACTTTGAGAACTTGTAATAAAGCCTATGATCTCTCAAAGTTTGAAGCACAATCCTTAAATATTGCTCATACTTCTCCCTACTATTCAAATAAATAAGGATATCATCGATGAATATAGTCATGAAGGATTCCAAATAAGTCCTGAAAACAAGGTTCATCAAATCTATGAACATTGCTAGGGTATTAGTCAATCTAGGAACTTATAATGGCCATAGCGAGTCCTGAAGGCTGTCTTAGGAATGTCCTCAAATTGAATCCTCAACTAATGGTAACTAGAAGGCTGTCTTAGGGAGCAATGTTGCTCCCTAAAGTTGGTCAAATAAATCATCAATATGAGGCATAGGATACTTATACTTCATTGTCATCTTATTCAACTACTTGTAGTAGATACACACACATAAAACCATTTTTTTTCTTCACGAACAAGACAGGAGCACCTCTAGGAGATATACTCGACCTAATAAAACTCCTAGCCAGAAGATCCTAAAGTTAAGAATTTAGCTCCCTATGCTTGGTAGGAGCCATGCGATAAGGTGCCTTAGAAATAGGTTGGGTACAAAACTCAAGATCTATATCGAACTCAATATCACGCTCAGAAGAAAGGCCAAGTAGATCGGTAGGAAAAACCTCGTGAAAATCACAGACTATAAGAGTAAAATTAAGTAAAAAAACTCTCTGCACTAACATCACAAATATAAGCAAGATAAGACTTGCAAATCCTTGATATCAATCTTCTAGCTGAACATAAGAAATAATCCCTGTTGGCGCATGGCTAATATAACCCTTCCACATAATTAGGGGCATGCTACGCATGGATAAGGTAACGATCTTGGCAAAATAATCCAAGACTGCATGATAAGGGGATAACCAGTCCATGCCCAAAATCACATCAAATTCCACCATATCTAACATAATAAGATCAACCTGAGTATCAAACTCTCAAACGATCACAACACAGATATATAAATTTGATCCACTACTGAAGAATCATCCACAATAGTGGATACATGTAATGAAACAGATAAACACTCCTAAGATAACCCTAACCATAGTGCATAATAAGAAGACACGTATGAATAAGTAGACCCCAAATCAAATAAAGCAATAGCTAGTTGACGACACACCGAAATCAAACCTATAATAAAATCATCCCTATGACCCTGCATACCACCTCTAGCTGGGGCGACACTGCCCAAATAAGTTGAATACTCTTTATTAAAGGCATAACTACTCCACACCAGGGACACTCTCTAGAATAATAATTGATGACTCTACAATCATAGCATGCCCCAGGCACTCCAATTAGACTAGAGGAACCGACTGACCCAAAATAGCCACCTCGATAAGAAAGACCAAAATTTATGCCTCTAAAAAATTAACCACTACTTTAACTAGAGTATTTACTATAGTTACGCCGATGCCCATAAATAATCTAAAGAGCGGCATGAACGAGCCTAGTAGGTGACCCTAGTGCTAATAAGACTGGCACTGAGGGTACCTAATTTGAGAACTTTTTCCTCTGAACTATGAGACTTGAATTCGCCTAAATTACACCTTCTAAAAAGTATAACGTAGTTGTTTGACAAATATAGAATCCAACAAAGGTTGGGGTCGAACCAACAGGGAATATGACAAAAATTAGTCAGAAGATTGTTGATGTAGATGGAAAGTGCAGAAAGTAAATGGGAGATTTTGTAAGAACAATAATAATAGTAACAATTATTGGAAAATATGGTTGTTATCTGTATGAGACGATCACTAGGATTGTGTTCCTCCTGATTTCTTAACTCCATAGACTTATCATGCTCGTCAAACTATCTTGATGTCGTGCATACAGAATCTAACAAGTTATGTATCACCTAACTGTCTCTCGACCATGGTTTGTGTGAATTTTAATCATCTCCTCTCGGTCTCAGAGTGGCGCATTATTAACCCTTGTCCTGGATCTCAGATTAATTATCTCCTATCAGTTTCAAGTTAATTAGATGAAGGTTGGTAGCTTCAAATTACTACTGTGATCTTGTTTTCCTAATCTCATCCTCTCTCTTGAGTTAGTATCTAATACAAGAAGTTTCATAACGTCTAAAGTCACCACAAGCAATCAATACAAAGAAAAACCACAATACATGCATGAACACCAATCAAGAATGACTTTGCACTTCCTCTACTTTGTTAATCCATCAGGGTTAGTTCCTACAATCCTAGTTATAGGGTTTAGCTGCTCATGATCATAAGAACACATATATAATTCATAATTGAAAGCATAGAAATGATCTAATGAAAACCAAAATCTCAACTTTAGATCAGAACCTAAAAACCAATAACATGAATTTCAAGATTAAAGTGTATCTTAGAACTCAGAATAATGTAATAAGTGTGTAAAACTATCTAAAATACTAATGAAACATCAAAGGGGTATTTATAGTTACATCAAAAATCCTATAAAACCTATCAAAAACAAAGTAGGAAAATAAGGTCGGCACCAACCTACGACCCCACTTACGGGTCCTAGGTAGTACCTACATCCCTAGGTGGGTTCGTAGGATCAGATGTCATTTAGGTATTCAGGACCCAACCTATGAGGAGCACCTATGGGGCCGTAGGTACTGCCTACGCCACGTAGGTTGGCTTCGTAGGAATCAGAGAAGAAATCAACTTTCAAAATCTCAAGTCTGCAACCTACGGGCCTGTAGGTACTACCTACGACTTGTAGGTAGCCTTCTAGCTACACTTCATTATATTTTTCTCATTTTTTATCCCAAACCTTATTTTTCTGCAAAACCAACATAAAAACACATCACATCTAACAAAAAGGCCTAAGTACTTGCATAATTTCCTTGTTTTAAGCATCAAAAGTGCCATGAACCCATGGAACATCAACATCCTCAACTTAATAACATTTTTATGTTCTCAGGAAGCTAACACATATAACATAAAACACTATGCTTAACTAAAAGAAACCTAAGATACCCACGATAGTCAACTTAATTTGGCTCAAAGTACTTACCCCTTCCTATTTCCAATATTTCAAAACCACTGTATGGATCCATATGGCACAACAGCATGACACAAAGGAATCAAGTAATGAAATTACATTAGCAACAAACAACCAAGCGTATATGCAATTTACACTACCCGAATATATAAATAGTTAAAAACACAACCCATATACCCTAACAGTAAAGAAGTCCCAATTATCATATCATCATCATGCATGTCAATGCAATGGACTACATCAAGACACTCACACTCACAAAAGAAGTTCCAACAATGTGCATAAAATACCATCCCTTATTTTCTATACCTTAGTTTTTCGAACAGTTTGACCAGGATCACTATAGGACTTTGCTAGGCTTGTAGTGTAGTCTTAGGGGTAGGTATAGTACATTTGAAATATAGTGACTCACCCTCCTTGACACTACACTTACATTTTAGGCTTCGATTCTCAACCATTCTTCTTTTATTGCTCCTTTTTTCTCCTTTATAGATTATTTGGATTGGGTATGGTATTCTTCTTACTTTTTGTTTATTCACTTCTATCATTATTTTTTTCATCATTCATTTTTTTTATTTTCTTTTCCACCACACCCAACCCTACTTGCTTTTTCTTAACCACCCTAAACTTAGGAGATATTCCTGAGTTGAGGTATATAGTGTCCAAGGAGGGACCAGGGCCAAGGTTTATTATAATTAAATAAAAAGGTAATAGGGTTAAAATAAGAAAATAGGCCAACTTAAGGCCTCATTTGTTTGCACTTAATGAAGGTCTGAATCTGAATGGTTCAGACTTCAGACCATTAAGTGTATTTGTTTTTTTATTAAGATTTTAGCTCTTAATAGGTTTGAATAGGTCTTAATCATTCAGATCTAGAACCAAGTCTTAATAGGTCTGAAGAGATATTCTGGTGTTGGATAATATTCACCACTCTATTCATAATCAACAGTCACCACCACTAACCACCTCTGCCATTGCCACCATTTTCAACCACCCCCCACCTCCACTATCACCACTACCATCGACAACAAATATCACTACCAACCACTATTGTCAACCGCTACCACACATACTACCTCTATTAGTCTAATTATGTTCACCGCCACCATCGTCGTCAACAACACCACCATCATCAACCACTACCAGCCAATCCCTACTACCGACCAGTTCTTCTATCACAACTAGCACCGCCACTAACTACCACTAATACATCACAACCTCCACACATTCTTCGGCCGCCACCACCATTGTCACTAGTAACGCCACCTCTACCACCACTTCAACCACTACCATCATTACAATTTATCTCTACTAACAACCATATCCACCATCACAATAAACAACATCTCCAACTAGCACCAACACATCATCAACTATCATGCATTCATGTTTCAGCCAACATAATCAACACCTCAATCTACTAACATCAAGCAACGTCACATCACAACCATCACCACCACATCAATCGCCACCTTCATAACAGTCACTATAATACCAACCATCACAACTGTCACCACCAACATTATTAATCATTAACATCAATCATTTCCACCGCAACCACCATTATAAACCATATCCACTATCACTAACAAACATAAATGATTTTTTCTCAATCAAATAATATTTTTTTTGTATTAAATTACATACTTTTCTAATATATAATTAATTTCTTATTTGAATTGTATTTTTTATTTTATTATATATACGAATAAAAAAAATTCACATTCAGATGTTGAAAAACAAACAGTCTTAATCATTCAGTTTTCAGATCTAGAGACAGCATCTAAATCATTCAGATATGCATTCAGATTCAGACGTCTGAATCTTAAAAAAAAACAAATGCACCCTTAGGCTCAAAAGGTGGATCAATGAATGCTTATTCACATTTGGACGGTATTTTAGTCTAGGAATGAACTTATTCCAAAATGGCCTATGATCATGTCCTAACCAACTATCCTACAACCTAGGCAAGACTAATTGGGCAAGTTTTAGATTAAATATACAAAGTGAACTAGGTAAATGCCTCACGCACACATGGTATAGGGTTATATTCAACTATTACCTATTCAATTCATTCAATGCTAAGCTTTGATTATATTGTCCCTAAAATTAATGCCATAACAAGATTCAAATAATGTTCACACATATATTTACATCACATAGTTCACAAAATTTTTTGGAGGGATATCATTTCTTTCTAACAAAACAAAACAAGTCAACTGTACTTAGGTTCCTTATTTTTCTTCTACTTAAACATAAACAACACATAACACAAAACAACACATAAAAAACCTAAACATTCCGGCTCTACTACAATAACACACTCCGAGGAAAAGAGATACGACAAGAAAAATCGAAAGAGGATATCTAGACCCACAAGTAGCCCTACCCCTATCAAATAAGTATGTATTTTCCCCAATTCATCGGGCCACATAACACAAAAGAGTAATGAACACACCTTTCACACCTTACGTGCGTAGATATGATGTCAATCACAACTAACATGACTTATCATAAATGAAAAAATAACAAAACACCTTGGGTTGCCTCCCAAGCAATGCCTTATTTAATGTAGCGACATGACGTAGGGACCTTGATTACTCAAGTTTCATTAAGGTATCCATATGATTGGCCTCCAGGGTCATCAATACTATTTATTAGCGAAACTAACCTTATGTCAGTTGGCTACTTCATAGTTGTACGCATATTAAACATAACTTCCTTATTATTTTGCCAAAACTTAAGCTCGCCTGTTTCCATATCCACCAATTCTCTACCCATGGCTAAAAATATTCTCTCTAAAATTATAGACATCTCAAAATCAACCTCACAATCCAAGACAACAAAGTCAGCCGAAAACATGAAGTTGTCCACTTTGACCAACATATTAAATGATATGCTCATGGGCTTCTTAACTATATGATATGCCTTTAATAACCACATCATCATAGGTTTGGGAGTCCTCAGCCTCAATTGTTTGAAAACTGCCAGCGATATCAAGTTAATGCTTGCACCTAAGTCACACAAAGCCTTTGAAAATCTAGATGTCCCAATAGTACAAGCATTAGTGAAAGCTTTGGGATCACTTTTCTTCTGCACAAGAGATCGAGATGTAATTTCACTACAATGATGTAAACCACCAATATCCTCATAATTGATAGTTCTCTTCTTTGTCACTAACTCCTTCATAAATCTTGCATAGCCAGGCATCTGCTCTAAATCTTCAAAAAGAGAGATGTTTATACTCAACTCTTTCAGCATAACAATAAACTTCTTAAACTTCCCTTCTTTGGCCTTCTTCTTCAAACTTTGAGAAAAAGGTGGGGTAGGTTGTGAAATATACTTAAAGATTGGTTTAACCTCCTTACCCTTTTCCTTTATTCGTATTTGGTCATTTTTTTAACTATAGGCTTCAGATACACCTCATGATTCATCAAATTTTTAGTTTCATCTTTGGGTGCTTCATCAACATCAATAGTATTATCCCTTACCTTATCAACTATAGACATAAGTGAATTAATAATAACCTTACCACTCCAAGTGGTGATGGCTAGGAGTGACTGTGATACTTAAAATTTTGAATGGTATTGCTTGAAAAAGTTCCCAATTAACGCTAATTAAATATAACAAACATTTGACCAAATTGTTGCTCAATCTGCTTAATCATCGTAGCATGTGATTCTACTTTCAAGCTCATCCCTGAGATATTTGCCTTAATCTTCTTAAGGAAATTCTCTTGGATCTCTTGACCCTTAACAAACTTAGCAAGTAATACTTCCATTCTAGAGTCAGCATCACGATTTCCCAGTGGAATATATAGATCACTATTTTCCTAATAATCATCTTTTCTCCTCTGGTCACCATTTTGCTCCCTGCTCTTATTCCTATACTCGTTCCCATAATAGTTCCGACCTTGATTCCCTTGCCTCGAGTTCCAAGAATCCTAATTGGACCCTTGGCTCAAAAACTCACCATCTCTCTATCTAAGTACTTTACTTTCTTTAGAGTCAGACTCATCATGTCTAATAGATTTACCTTGTGCACTAGCTGGATTCACTTTTTCTACTCCTATTATTGCAAACTGCTTGGTAATAAACCCAATATCAGTCCTCAGCTGTACTACCTCTTGAGCCACCATCTCATCTAGGGCTCTCTACTCACTAGAAATACTAATAGCATATGTGCTGACTCCCCTATCTGTCTTCTGAGTGTGCCATCCTCGATTGGTTTTGGTGGTATTTCCATAGCCTACTCCCAACGAGGACTCATGAAATTCACATTAGTAATAATATCAATAATAAATTTGTGTTTGCATTCAAGGCTTTATAGAATATCTCGAGCAAATTCCTCCTAGAAATTCTGTGGTTGTGCACATTTATCAACTTCTTCTTAAATCTCAACCAAGTCCCGTATAGTGCCTCTGAATGCAATCGTTGAAAATTATAAATCTTATTCTTAAACTGCAACATTCTAGAAGGCGAGAAAAAATTGTCCAAGAATTATGTCTGCAACTCATTCCAAGTGGTAATGAACCCATGAAGTAGTTCCCCTAATCATAACGTCAGTTTGCCTATAAGAGAAAATGGGAACAGCCTGAGTCTCAAAGCTTCTTGACTCACCCCAGGTAGATTATAGTGAAACTCCCAACAAAATTCATAATATGTATGTTTGCATCATCAGTCGGTAACCCAACAAACACACTTCAAATTAAGCAACTAAATTATTACACTCATAATGTCAAATTTTATTCTTTGGGGCAATTTTGGAGGAATGATAGCTCTTGTCTCATTCGATTCAACATACCCTAAATCTCCCTTTGAATTGTCATACACTAGCAAGTAATAATCAGCAAGTGGTTGAACTCTATCTCTTCTAAGTATGTCCTTGTCGAGTGTTTCTCAATGATCTGCTAATTTTTGTTTAGCCCTTTCCTCAGCACGTCGGGCTAGTTCTAATCTCACATTCTCTTTAGATAACAACCAGATAGTAGTTTCCTCAGTAGTCTCATGAACACCATCAGAAGGTAGCCAATTCAATGTAGTTAGATCATTCTAAAGCCCTTCGTGCCAGTCTATATGCTCATACTCTTCCATCTTATGATTGTGTCATAAGGTCCGTTCAAACTAAGGATCAAAAGGAATCAAAGGATTGCCTTGACTCCTAGTGCTAGGCATACACCGGTATGTGCCCTAAAAATAGCAGAAAACAAAAAACCAGAAATCTGAACAACCTTAATCAATCAATCCACAACCATATTCTTTGGCAACAATGTCAAAATTTGATGTCACCCAAATTACTCCTCCTAAAAAGTATAATGCGGTCTCTTGTCAAATATAGAACCCAAGAAAGTTTGGGGTCAAACCCATAGAGAATAGGATGAAAATCAGTCAAAAAGTTGGTGTTGTAGCTGGAAAGTGCAGAAAGTAAATGAAGGGTTTTTGTAAGAACAATAGTAACAGTAACAATTGCTAGCAAATAGGGTTGCTATCAGTATGAGACAATCACTAGGATTGTGTTCCTCCAGATTTCTTAACTCCACAAACTTATCATGCTCGTTAAACTTTCTTGGTGTCTTGCATGCTTAATCTAACAAGTTATATATCACCTAACCATCTATAGACCTTGGTTTGGGTAAATATCAATCATCTCCTCTCGGTCTCAGAGTGTCTCATTATTAACACTTGTCGTGAATCCTAAATTAACTATCTCCTCTCGATCTCAAGTTAATTAGATGAAGGTTGGTAGCTTTAAATTACTGTTGTGATCTTTTTTTCCTAAGCTCAATCTCCCTTTTGAGTTAGTATCAAATAAATTCTGGTTCTTAACGTTTGTAGTCATCAAGAAAACAATCATTACGAAGAAAACCACAATACATGCACAAACACCAATCAAGAACAACTTTCTACTTCCCCTACTTTGTTAATCCATTAGGGTTACCGCAACCGTAGTTATGGGGTTTAACTACTCATGATCGTAAGAACACATATATAATTGATAATTGAAAGCATATGAATAATCTCACAAATAATTAAGAATGAAAACAAAAATCTCAACTTTATATCAAATCATAAAAAATAATAACAAGAATTCATAATCAAAAGTTCATCTTAGAACTCAGATTAATGTAATAAGTATGTAAAGTACGTAAAAGTGTCTAAACTACTAATGAAACATCAAAGGGTTATTTATAGTTACATCAAAAAACCTATCCAAAACAAAGTAGGAAAATAAGGTCGGCACCAACCTACGACTCCATTTACGGGACATAGATAGTACTTATGGGCCCTAATAGGTTCGTAGGAATTAGAGTGTACTTCAGGTCTTCAGAACCTAACCTATGAGAGGTACCTATGAGGATGTAGGTACTACCTACACCTCGTAGGTTGTCCTTCGTAGGAATCAGAGAAGGAATCGACTTTAAAAATCTTGAGTCTGCAACCTACGAACCCAACCTAATGCCCATAGGTACTATCTACATCCCGTAGGTGGGTCTCATAGGTAGCCTTCTAGCTATATTTCATTATATTTTTCTACTCCAAGCTCTATTTTCCTATAAAACCAATATAAAACATATTACATCTAACCAAAAGACCTACGTACTTGCATAATTTCCTTGTTTTAAGCATTGAAAGTGCCATGAACTCATAAAAAATCAAGCCACTCTAACTCCTATTGAAACTACCCTGGTGATGTGGTCTCTTATCATTGCACCCTTGGGCCTCGCGATGCATCTCCTCCATAGTATGGACGTGATGAGAAACCTCAGCAAAAGATCCGCCAGCTACGACCAAACTCTAAGTAGCTATACAAAAAGGAAGTTTTAGCCCTTTAACAAAGCACCAAACCTACTCATATCGATCAGTAAGATAGAGTAGAATGTCTAACCAACTCATAGAACCGTGACTCATACTCTAGAACAATCATAAAACCTTTCTCTTATCTCAAAAAATAATCTCTCAGATGTTCTCAAAGGCTGCAAGGAATTTACTTTTTCAAGAAAACCTTAGAGAATTAAATCTATGTGAAAAAAAAAGATCTAACAGGCTTGGAATCAAGATAACCTCTCCATCAATGTCTAGCTGCTAAGTCCAACTGAAAAGTAGTGTAGTTAACCCCACTAGTCTCAACTCGACCTAAATTATGGATCCTATCCTAATAAGTAATCAAGAACTCAAGTGCATCCTCACTCAGAGCCCCTACAAACCTAGGTGGAGTCAATCCAAAAAATTTACCCAACATCTTCTGCTCCATAATACAAATAGCTGGTTAGGTGGTACCAGTTCAGCAACTAACAGTGCTAGAGAGACCTCAAATTTGGGAGATGCAGCTACAAGCAATGCCACTACCTATGTACTACTCTAATACATAGACTAAGCACCATCAGATGATGCACCACCAACTAATCCTAATAACTGGACCAAGGCATATCTAAGCACTGAAGAAGAAATAAATCTTGATGGGATTCGAGCTACCCCCTAACCCACCAATAGTTGGGGTGGCATAACATCTGGAGTTACTTTTGGCTCCAGATTAATTATAGGATCTGGTAAAAGCTCGTTATCTTTGCCCTTAGATGGGGCTGCAGCTCAATTTGGTCATGACCTTGGAGACGTCCATGACCTCTAGTGGGTGTCCTGGTTGCAGACTTAGGTTCATCATCACCGGTTGTAGTATCTTGCACCTTGACCAGCTGTGAAAGAGTAAAATAGTAAGAACTTTGTAAACCAACACAGACTCGACGTATGAAATGAATGAAGAAAGTGAAATTCTCCTAAAAATATCTTATAGCCTCCCAAAGATAAGAAATGGACGTCATCATTTTGATTGTCAAGAATCTATTAGACACTTGCTCTTGTACAAACACTAATAGTGAACCTAAGCTCTGATACCAATTTGTCACAACCTAATTTCTCAGGTTTTGATGACACCTCCTCTAACCTACTAGTAGGTTACCCAAACCATAGCCCTAGACGTTAGTAATGGCACAATTGGTGAAAGGTATATGAAATACCAAAAATAAAGCATACCACTGAATTATAAGAAGAAAAATATAAGTGCAAGATACTAAGCAGAGAATGAGAAAAGTGTGTATCTTAGTATACCAAAAGAGTAAGAGTACTAAATTCTATTAGTATAAAGATAATCTAGAAGGTAAAAAGAGTACTAAATAATATCAATATAAAGATAGTCCAGAAGGTAAAGACTGACCAAAATAACAAATGGAGAGAGAATCAGCTTCATCTCTAAAATCTCACCCATCTCTAAATGCACCAACAGATAGCTCAAATAAAGTGTCAACAACAACTAGTACTCGGATCTGCATCAAAAAAAGATGTAGAAGTGTAGTATGAATACCAAAAAAAAGGTACTCAATAGGCATCCTTGATAGACTGAGAAAAATCAAAATAAAAGCATAATAAGATGCAAGAATGTAAGCTAAAGTCAGGGATAGAGGGGAAAACCTAAAATAATACTTCAACTGACAGATAATAAATAATGAGGTAAATAAAGTCAAAGGAATATGAGCTAACACAGCCTAACTAGATCCCCATAATCCCAGAAAGCACAAACAAGAAAGAATTAACCCAAGCGAGCCCCCATATGCCTGATGATAAAATCAAGAGAGAACCAACAACAATAATGATTATAAAGTAACTGACAACTAAAACCATATCTATTGATCCTTTTTATTCCATAACCGCCAGATTCAAATTCTTAACATCAAAAGTGAATAATAAATTACAGACTCTAATATAATAAATACAAGACTCAAATTGGGAATTTAGTATCATAATACAATTGCACACAAACCGTTTTCTAAAAGTAAATACAAGATAACAAGTCTAGTCTAAAGTTGAAAAGATGTCTAAATAATCCCAAGGCTCAAGAATATGTATAAGGTGATGAAAGAAGGACTTCTAGGTCTACTAGGAGCTAACTAGGACAATTAACCTAAAAAGGGATTAGTTAGGCTTGCTAAGGCAACAGTTAAAATCAAAGAGATGAGAAAAGAGTCCATTCAAAAACATCTCTTTAATCGATTAAACAACTCAAATTTCTCTAAACATGCAATCAAGTTGTAAATCCAACCTAAATATAGCATAATACTAAAATGGTATCATAACAAAGCTCAATCTAAGAGAGAAGTAAGCCCAACCAACCTAGACGCCGCTGAAAGCTCGATAAAATCCACTAGATCAGAGCTTTCCCATTTTGAGAAGCCTCCATAAGATATGTAATGACCCTTTAAGTAATTTCCCATATTTTTGCTTATTTTCATTTTAAGAGCTTCACTATAGTTGTCCCAAGTTATTTATGACTTTCTGGAACTGACAGTTTTGTTATCGAGCAGTTTGTTTGGTTTTTAGAGTCATTTCTTTATTTTGAAGTCTTTGCTGGTTCCAAATGGCCACTAAGCTAAAACTTCAGTCAAACAACCTCGAATGCAAATTTTGACTATTCTAGCATCTCTAAAATATTGATTTTAGTCTAGATGGGCTATTAGTTTGGGTCCCGAGGCACCTAAGCTCATTCCAACCTATTGGTCAAAAAGTTAAGAAATTAGAAATTAGGTATGGGACCCATATTTTATCGAAACGACTTTGGATGGAAATTTCTATTGCCTCATTGAGTCCAAAACATTGAATTTAGTGTGTTTACATAGTTTATTTGTGTATACAAAATTTTGGATGAATCCCGAGGGCTTGGTAGAGACTTAGAATATTCCAAGTCTCAGCTTAATCTGGTGCACCCACAATCGCGGATCATGGATCTCGATCGCGGTCTGGTAGCACCAGCAAGTGTCATAATCGTGACACTTCAAGTCGTGGAAGTGACTTTTTGGGCAGGCTAATAGAACCATGATCGCGGTGGGGATTATTTATTATGTTCATTCTAGGAGTCTTATTTCAATGATTTGTGAGTCTTATCTCGCTTAAATTTGTGATACTAGTATGGAGAGTCTATTGCTTGACTCTATTCTGATAGTTTGTGAGTTTTTTTACGTGTTCCCTACCGACCTGCCTTGTATTCCCTCTGCCCTTGAGATTGAGTTTTTTATTGATCTTGAGCCTGGTACTTGACCTATTTCTATGTTATCATACCGTATAGATCCTGTCAAACTTAAGGATCTAAGTTCTCGGCTTTAGGATCTTCTTGGTAAGGGTTTTATTAGACGAGTATGTCCCCTTGGGGAGCCCTTGTGTTTTTTGTGTAGAATAAAGATGGTTTTATGTGTATGTGTATTGATTATAGGTAGCTTAATAAGGTGACGGTGAAGAACCATTATCCTATGCCTTACATTGATTACTTTTTTGACCAGCTTCAAGGAGCGATAGTCTTTTCTAAGATTGATTTGAGATCTAGTTACCATCAGTTGAGGATGTCTTGGAGAGAGCTTTTAGGACTCACTATAGTCATTATGAGTTCTTAGTGATGTCATTTGTCTTGACTAGTGCTCCAGCCGTATTTATGGATTTGATGAACTGAGTGTTCAGACCTTATTTGGATTCCTTTGTGATTATGTTTAGTGATGACATCCTTGTGTATTGAGGAGTAGAAAGGAGCATGTGCAACATTTTAGGATAGTGCTCCAGACTTTGAGAGATCATGTGCTTTTTTATCCAAGTTTTCTAAGTGTGAGTTTTGGCTTGAGTCTGTGACATTCCTTGGGCATGTGGTGCCTAAAGATGGAATTATGGTAGACCCAGCTAAGATTAAGGTGATACATGATTGGACTAGACCTACATCTCCAACTGAGGTTCATAGCTTTGTTGGTTTGGTCGGTTATTATAGATGATTCATCGAGGGTTTTGCTACTATTTCAATGCCTATGACCAGATTGACTTGAAAATAGGTTCCTTTATGATGGTTCGAGGAGTGTGAGTCGAGCTTTGGAAAGATCAAGGATTATCTTATTTCAACTCCTATTTTATCTTTACTTATTGAGGGTGAGGTATTCACCGTATATTGTGATACTTTTGGTGTTGGTCTAGGTTGTATTTTGATGCAGGTGGGTTGTGTTATTGCTTATGCTTCAAGACAACTTAAGGTCATGAGTGCAACTACCCCACTCATGATTTGGAGTTGGCGACAATAGTTTTCGCGCTTAAGATTTGGAGGTATTATCTCTATGGTATGCATTGTTAGATTTTCACCGAACATCGCAGTCTTCAGCATCTTATGACCTAAAGGGAGCTTAATGCTAGACAACATAGATGGATGAAGTTGCTTAAGGATTATGATATCTCTATCTTGTATGATACAGGTAAGGTGAATGTGGTAGCAGATGTCTTAAGTCGGAAGACAGTGAGTATGTGTAGCTTGACTTGTATTTTGGTTTCTCAAAGGCCGTTGGTGTGGGACATTTAGTCCTTAGCCAACTTGATGGTTTTCCTTGATATATCTATTCCTAGAAAGATTCTTTCTAGTGTTTAGGTGAGGTCTTAAATTTTTTAGCAGATTTAAGATCGATAATTTGAGTATAGTAAGTTTCGCTTCCTTCGTGATCAGGTGGTGAGAGATGAGTCCGAGAGGATCACCCTAGATTCTGAGGACATTTTGAGATTTGATATTCGCATTTGTGTTTTGATGATCTATGACTTGATGCAGTTGATTCTGCATGAGGCTCACAACTCTAGATATTCTATTCACCCGGGCACAACTAAGATGTATAAAGATTTCAGACAACATCATTGGTGGAGTGACATGAAGAGAGATGTGGCCGACTTTGTAGCTTATTGACTTTGTTATTAGCAGGTAAAAGTCAAGCATCAATGACTAGGTGGATTGAATCACAGGTTACCCATTCTCGAGTGAAGATGGGAGCGAATTATCAAAGACATTATTAGTGGTTTGCCAAGTACTTCCCGTGGTTCTGATGTTATTTAGGTCATCATGGATCGATTGACCAAGTCAACACACTTCCTTCCTATTCTAATGTCCTTCAGTGCTGAGAGGTTAGCCCAATCTATACGTATGAATAGTCCGTTTGCAAGATATGGCCATATCAATCATTTCAGACTGGGGTTCTGTGTTCACTTCTAGCTTTTGGAGAGCATTTCAGGAGGAGTTAGGTACTCAAGTGGATCTTAGTACTGCCTTTCATTTGCAGATCGATGGCCAGTCTGAGTGGACCATTCAAGTGCTTGAGGATATGCTCTGAGCCTGTGTTATAAATTTTCGAGGCCAGTGAGAGTAGCACTTTAGCCTTGGCAAAGTTTTTTTATAACAATTGTTATCTTTCGAGTATTAAAATGGTGTCATTTGAGGCTTGTATGGTAGGAGATGTTGTTCTTCGATTGGATGGTTGGAGACTTCTGATATTTGACCCTGTGGTACTAATTTTCTGCAGAAGTCATTGGAAAGAGTCGGGGTGATTCAGAATAGGCTGAGAGCAGCTCAGAGTAGGCAGAAGGCCTATGCAGATCGTAGGCTTTGTGAATTGAAATTTAGAGTTGGTGATTGAGTATTCCTCCGTGTATAACTCATGAAGGGTGTGATAAGGTTCAGGAGTGTCACGCCTCCTATCCTATTGAGACAGACAGGCACCGGATGCCCTAAGGGCTCGAGATAACCAACTTATGCCTTGGGATTACTATGCATGTAACGTGATAATTATAAGGCCCTAACAAGTATAGAGGTAAGACTCCTTGACAAAGGTTCAACATAGATAAGCCCATAATAGATATACATGACTTGGTCGTTGGGTCCTTGATTACTAGAGAATAAGACACCACCATGCTTACTTTAATAATAGTCTACAAAGCCTCTAAATGATAGACATCACTAGTTTAGATCGAGACAGGACCCCGCCATACCCTTAAATATAATATAAATACAATATCAAATACATGCTAAAGACTCGGCAAGGCCCTGAATCAACCTAGAGCTCTCACCAACAACCACTGAGTAAAACGTGCTCCTTTTAGGAAGATCTATTAGCTGAAATACGTGTACCTGCGACAGGAAACACAGTGTCCCCCAGGAGGGACTTCAGTACGAAAGAATGTACTGAATATGTAAGGCAAAAGTAACCATATGTAAAACAAGAGCTCAAGTGATACCAAGTACAGTTGTATAGATAATGATAGAAGACCATCTTTGCTTATACTTGTGGAATCATGTACATTACATCCTTTGCTTTGCTTTACTGTTCCTTGCATTAGTAACTTTATAAGATATTACAAATGACCAGCTGATTAGTGGTAAGTAGACAAATTGGGATCGGCCCATGCTAGGCTTACGCCCTTGAGCTGCCACCCATACAAACATTGGGATCAGCCCATGCTAGGCTTACGCCCCTGAGATGTCACCCATATAAACATTGGGATCAGTGCATGCTAGGTTTTTTCCCCTGAGCTGCCAGCCACATATAAAAGTGTCAGGATCGGTCCATGCTAGGCTTATGCCCCTGAGCTGCCACCCGTTCAATTCAGATTGTTACTTAGTATATTTAGCCTTTGATATTGTTATTTGAAGGCCATAATATTATTGAGCTTTAGAGATATGGACCGATAGAAGAAGACATGTGATCAAGACAAGAACAATGATATAGCAAATAAGTATAACATCAATGTAGTAATACTTTGGAACTTAAATGACACCACGAACCTTACTAGGCATAAACATATTCACTAATGAGCCAACAAGACATGTGAAATGCGAGGAGATGAAGACATGCAACAAATGAGTTGGTAAGGTGTATAACTAGTAAGCAAGTGACATTGCATAGCATATATGGGTTGTGGTAGATTCCAGTGATCTTACATAGCATATGGCAGTTGTGGCAGTTCAAGTGTAAAAAGTTAGATGTTTCAAATTAGGGAATATGTGCATACCAAGTGGAGACATGTAACTTCTCAAATAAAGAGGTTTGGACTATACAATAAATACTTACTAGGTTATACAAATAGAAGGGTACGTGAGAATGGGTACTATTGAGGCACTGGGCAGATTCTAATTAGGAACAAAGGTGTATCCCATGTAAGGACATATAAACTATATATTGAATAGGTAAGGACTCTATAAGGTCACCTTATACCCAAACACGATGGGAATGATATTTAAAAGGAATATGTGTAGCCAAAAAAAGTATATGATCAATTAGACAATTGAAGCAATTTTTTGACAGATTGTATATCCTGCATGGGACACTCTTAACTTGTATAATTTTAGATCGTATTGACACATATAAGAGAAATATGTGACACTTTGACACACTTCTATACCATGGGCAGTAAATAAAAGGTCGATTAACTACAGTGGAGTTTGTAGACCATCACAATGTATCCTTTACCATGAACGATTATCTATGAAGCTCACTTTATTTGGTACACGAGTATAAGACATCATGCCAATGAATATGAACTAGAATATCCTTACATATCTCGTTGTCTAACCTAATTATTACAATGAATTAGCCTTCTTTCCTTTAAGGTGTTAATCTAAAATATAAGGACTAATCACTATATAATCCCTTGGAAAACAATTGCTAAACATTTGACGGGCAGTAAGACTGTTCAACCCCTTAAACACTTGGCGTATCACCACACCCTCCTTCTATACTTTAATACAACTCCACTTAACCATTCTATAAGGTCACCCACTGCCTCCAATAACAACACCTATAGACATTACCTAAACAGTACCAAAATCCTTCAACACAATATAAGATATTGAACTCATGGCTTCCGATCACCATCCCGTGAGTTCTTAACAAAAACATATATAAAATCCTCCATCAAGACCTATACAAAATTAGGGGTAAATAGGGGCAGTAACCTTACCTTTATTTATGAAATTTACTTTCTTAAAGTGCACTCCATCAAGACTCTAGGTTTCCCTTAAAGTTGAACCAAATACTATTGAAAAATATCTTGGCGATTAAAGAGAAGTGGACTGCCAAGCTTGGAAAAAAGGGCTGTCCTATACGTAAAACAAAACAATAACTTGATTTCCATAACTTTCCATGATAGTATTAAAGATAAAACATAGTTATTTTCACTTACCTTGGCTGTAAATAAAGAGGGTTTCTTCAAGAACCCTAGGAGAGAAAAGAGGCAGCTTTTTTAGGCTTGAGAGAAAACAGAGAGTGAGCTAATTATAATCTAATTTTTTTTGCAAGTGAGAATGAAGAGAAAATGAACTAATTGGACCTTATAAATCCCTCCACTTGACCGCCTCTTTTTTGCTCATTTTCATCCATATATTGGTCAAAATTAGTCCAAGTAGGTGATGCACCTACTTGGCTATTTAAGCTGGTCAAAAATTCCAAGTAGGTGATACACCTTCTTGGTTTATTTCTAGTTGGATCACACCATATTGGGCCTTAAATAGATTAGGTATTGGGATGCTTATCTTTCCCTTTTCTTTCACTTAATTTGGGCCTTAAATATGTCTAATAATATAGTCCTCAATTCAGTCCAATAGTATAAGTAGGTGATGCACCTACTGGTCTCCTACTAGCTTAATTAAGTCAAGCAAGTACCTCACTTATTTTCTCTTATCTTTTTCCAAAATCTTGATCCCTCTACTTAACTTAACACTTATCTTTAACTTTAAGCTCAAATACCTATCTTAAGTTTAAATAGTTTTGTCTATGCTAAGTTGATCTATGTTTGGAAATGTATGGAGTGTTACATCTTCCCCCCTTGGATCATTCGTCCTCGAATGAAAGGTATAGCTAATGACTTGACTAACCTTAGAATTTCCCCAAAAAAATTTCTAGAGTTTCCTTTGTAAATAAGACTACACTAAATCTGTGGGCTCACTAAAATAATGTCTACAAGACTTACATGGCATCTCAATAGATATAACACATGAAATGAGAATATGATAAGTAAAACCTCTCTCCTGACCATGTGACTTAATGAAAACTACTTTAGTATAGTGTGATTTGCCTCATTTCCTCTATAAACAAATAGAACACGTAGAATTATGAAATTTAATATACATGAACACACGACTTGTAAATGAAATATCAAATGAACAAATGCTAGTAGAACTTCGGATCATATAGGGAAGCACATGATCTAAGATCCTCTCATTGATGCTTGGGATGAGAAGGGGATTTAGAATTTCTGCCATCTTTTATTTCCAAGTAGCTTATTCTATATCCTAGTTCTTCCTCAATACTTCAATAGAGGTAAACCTTTTGTCCCTAACTTCCCACCTTAGCAACTAAGAATGGTTATGGGGACTTGTTAACATTATAGGTCCTTGGTCATTTACTATAGTTAAGGGAGCACAATGAATAATGGATCTCTTAAAAATTTCTATAAAATGGACACATGAATCATAAGCTTCTTAGTCTAAATATTGGGCTCAACTTTCCTTTTATTCCACATTTTATCTCATAGGAGAATCTCTTAAGAGCAACAATTGTCAACATAAAACTAATATTTTGTGTCGCACCTTAGGATAGGTTATTAAACTAAGCCACCCACCTATGAGTAAGTTTCATACTGGAATTCATTCATATGCCCATCCTGTTCTAGACACTATTCTCATTATATCCCAATCTGAGAAAGCTTTATCCAACTATGTTAATACTCACACTAATAAACATATAGGGGAATATAATATGTGGATAAGTCGTATAGAATCTATGACACACATAGATCAGCACAAAAGAGAACTTAACATACATATATACGAACCTAATAAGCTTGTGACATATAGACAATTAAGTTACAAAAATATGTGATTTATGTAAAAGAAAAATAGTAAAGCATGTAGCAAATGAGCATATGAACCATAAAAAAAGTGATAAAATGAACTATGAGACATGTAACATATAGGCAGGTGAATTAAAAGACTTATAGTATGTGAGCAAGTAAAATAACATATTAGGAAAATGGACTAGATGAGCACATAATCCAGAGGACTAGGTTATGACAATTTATACAATGTATAAGCAAGTGGGCTATAAGAATGAACATGATAAGAAAGTGAACTATGAAACACAAATCACATTGAGCAAGTGGACTAGAGCATGAATAACTAGACTAATACATGAATAATTATACAAAGCATGTGTAGGCTATGAGGGAGGTAGCATATAAGCAAATGGTCTATGAAAGGTATAACCTATAAGCAAGTTATAGGTGATACTTTAACTCATGAGTACTAATTCCAATGCCTATAACACACAGTCAAGTTAATCTGTGATACAACTAAAATACGGACAAGTGATCTGTGGTAAATAATTAGCGTTATAAATGACATATACGGCAAATTCTTATGAACATATAGCAATAAATGAGGGTTCAATGAAGTAGATAACATCTACATACAAGTATTATATGACATATTTTATAAGTGAGAAAATAATCCACAAAACACATTCGACCTATAAATAGACAAGCTATAGAACTTATGGCATATATAATTACGTAACAGACCAGATTCTTTTGAAACTAGGAGATATCTTATGGGGTCACTCTACCCTATTAATTTCGAGCATACTACCTCTAGTGCTAAATCACTGGTGGGATAGTTCTTCTCGTGTTTGTTACTCAACTAAAAACACATGAAATTGGTTTCCCTATAGTATCTTTCTAAGCTGCTATGATTTCTCCTTATCAGTGTTTCATTCATATCAATGCAAACACTAGGGCCATGATAGAAAAGAAATCCTTAACAGTTCATTCGTAGGATTAGGAGGTCGAGATCAACCTTATCTTTTCTACTGACCCGGTATATCATGACAATCAATGTTTGGTACCATATAAAAGTTCAAATAAACAAATTACTAATGAAATTTAAAGGCACTATAACACATAAACTCTTATTTATAGCAACTCACACATAAATGTCAAGTACATGTAAAATTATATTATGATTCTTAAACATCTGAAGGTTAGTCACTCTAGGCTTAACTAGATAGGTCTATCCATGCTAACTAATTTTTTGTAACAAGGAAAGGCTAAAAACTTATGTCTTAACAAGTGATGGCAATCCAATACCTTTAGTCAAGAAATTTAGAGAAGCTATGCATCAAGGGAATTTCTATATCAGGGACTCAAGTGAAAAAAAAGGTACCTTATACTTCACGATAATTTTGATAAGCCATCAAAACTCTATATGTATGCACAACAAACTATTCTTTATTTTAATAGGGATAATACAAATGCATCCTTAGATGTTAGAATTAGGCCAAGTGTATATCTTCCGATCGCCTTTCTATTCTTGCATTTAATAAGACTAGGCATCCAAACATGCATTCGTATTGAGTCATTTGGGTATCACTCTTACCTTCTTCATGTCTAACAAATACCCCTTTTAACCAAAATGGCTTACTTTATGTATTCTAATATACAAAAATAGTCTAGATAATCACCACATAGGTCTAACCAGTCAATATTTCTTTTTCAACCACAAGTTGTAATCGTATACTAACCTTCTATAGCCAAAATCATAGTTCACCGTAGGAACCAAGTTTATATATACTCTTATGTATAACAATTAGAAATGCTCATCCTAGAGTTTTCTAACCACAAAAGGGATTGCATGTTATTATTACCTATTTGGGGGGGTCATACACACATACCTTATAAAAAGATAATTAATAAAATCTAGAATGATATCTAGTAGGTGTTTGGTCCTTATCTTCTAACTAGGGGTATAGGCACTATCACATTGAAAGGTTTACCCTTCAGACCATGCTACTAACCTCTTTCAACTAATACAAAACTAGTTCAGCATATTCTATTTCAAAATGTGAGCAACTCTAAAACCCTATATATTTACTAACAAAGTACTAAATGTTCTCCGTAGGATTAAATCCTATATATTGAAGGAGTCATGTGGAGGAAACGTCAGACCCAAGAACCACTCACATCGTATTAATAAGTTAGACTAGGAAAATTTGCACCCAATCTTTATAACTAAGGTAACTATTTATTATATAAAAACATTAGCAACCCTATTACATAACACTCAAATGAATCAGGACAATACAAATTGTACAAATCCCTATATGCAAGTAAGTAGCACAAACACCTTTACAATGTTCTCTATTGTGGGCCGTGAGGGTCGAACTAAATTCGCTCATCTTAATCTAAATTTTGATATCTTAAAACCCTTTTTTTATACGTTGCCTCTTGGACCTTAGTGGTGCTAGAGTTTTTTCCCACTATTGACCTTAGCGATAGTAGGTATAGTATGAATATGATAGATTGTAGTACGAGCGGGAATAAACTTCTTAACATTGCTCTATCATACGATCTAGATTATGAAAGAAAGTAACATTTCCTAAATATCCAAATAGCCCCCTAATTATAAATGTGGCGCGCAACATATTCATAAGTAAGGACCTACTAGACACGTCTTTGTAGACTCCCTAGGATGACCTGCTCTGATACCACTTTTGTCACACCTCCTATCCTATTGAGACGGAAAGGCACCCGATACCCTAAGGACTTGAGAGAACTAACTTATGCCTTGGGATTACTATGCATATAATGTGAAAATTATAAGGCCCTACCAAGTATAGAGGTAAGACTTCTTGACAAAGGTTCAACATAGATAAGCCCATAATAGATATACATGACTTGGTCATTGGGGCCTTGATTACTAAAGAATAAGACACCACCATGCTTATTTTAATAATAGTCTACAAAGTCTCTAAAATATAGACATCACTAGTTTAGATCGGGACAGTACCCCGCCATACCCTTAAAATAATACAATATCAAATAAATGTTAAAGACTCGACAAGGACCTGAATCAAGCTAGAGCTCTCACCAATATCCGCTGAATAAAATATGTCCCTTTTAGGAAGATCTATTAGCTGAAATATGTATGCCTGCGATAGGAAACACAGTGTCCCCCAGGAGGGACGTCAGTATAAAGGAATGTACTGAATATGTAAGGAAAAAGTAACCATATGTAAAACAAGAGCTCAAGTGAAACCAGGTACAGTTGTATAGATAATGATAGAAGACCACCTTTGCTTATACTTATGGAATCATGTACATTACATCCTTTTCTTTGCTTTATTGTTCTTTGCATTAGTAACTTTATAAGATATTACAAATGACCAGCTGATCAGTGGTAAGTAGACAAATTGGGATTGGCCCATGCTAGGCTTACACCCCTGAGCTGCCTCCCATACAAACATTGGGATTGGCCCATGCTAGGCTTTTGCCCCTGAGCTATAACCCACATATAAGGGTGTCGGGATCAGCCCATTCTAGGCTTATGCCCCTGAGATGCCACCCGTTCAATTTAGATTGCGTTACTTAGTATATTTATCCTTTGAGATTATTATTTGATGGTCATAACATTATTGATCTTTTGATCTATGGACCAATAGAATAAGACATGTGATCAAGACAAGAACAATGATATAGTAAATAAGTGTAACATCAATGTAGTAATACTTTGGAACTTATATGACACCACGAACCTTACTAGGCATAAACATATTCACTAATGAGCCAAGAAGACAAATGAAATACGAGGAGATGAAGACATGCAACAAATGAGTTGGTAAGGTGTATAACTAGTGAGCAAGTGACATTGCATAGCATATATGGGTTATGATAGATTCCAGTGATCTTACATAGCATATGGCAATTGTGGTAGTTCAAGTGTAGAAAGTGAGATGTTTAAAATTAGGGAATATGTGCATACCAAGTGCAGACATGTAACTCCTCAAATAAAGAGGTTTGGACTATACAATAAATACTTACTAGGTTATACAAATAGAAGGGTACGTGAGAATGGGTACTATAGAGGCACGTGGGCAAATTCTAATTAAGAACAAAGGTGTTTCCCATGTAAGGACATATAAACTATATATTGAATAGGTAAGGACTCTATATGGTCACTTTATACCCAAACACGATAGGAATGATATTAAAAAGGAATATGTGTAGCCAAAAGAAGTATATGATCAAATAGACAATTGAAGCAATTTTTGGACAGGTTGTATATCCAGCATGGGACACTCTTGTATAATCTTAGATCATATTGACTCATATAAGAGAAATATGTAACACTTTGACACACTTCTATACCATGGGCAGTAAATAAAACGTCAATTAACTATAGTGGAGTTTGTAAACCATCACAATGTATCCTTTACCATGAATGATTATCTACGAAGCTCACTTTATTTGGAACAAGAGTATAAGACATCATGCCAAAGAATATGAACAAGAATAGCCTTACATACCTCATTGTGTAACCTGATTATTACAATGAATTAGCCTTATTTCCTTTAAGGTGTAAATCTACAATATAAGCACATAATGGAGCTAATATTAGAACCTAATCATAATGTAATCCCTTGTAAAATAATGGCTAAACACTTGATGGGCAGTAAGACTATTCAGCCCCTTAAACACTTGGCTTATCACCACACCCTCCTTCTATACTTTAATACAACTCTACTTAACCATTCTATAAGGTCACCCACTGGATCCAACAACAACACCTATAGACATTACCTAAACAGTCCCAAAATCCTTCAACACAATATAAGATATTGAACTCACGGCTTTCGATCACCATCCCATGAGTTCTTAACAACATATATAAAATTCTCCACCAAGGCCTATACAAAAGGAGGGGTAAATCGGGGAAATAACCTTACCTTTATTTCTAAAATTTTCTTTCTTAAAGTGCACTCCATCAAGACTCTAGGTTTCCCTTCAAGTTGAACAAAATACTATTGGAAAATATCTTGGAGATTAAAGAGAAGTGGACTGCCAAGCTTGGCAAAAAGGGTTGTCCTATACTTTAAACAAAACAATCACTTGATTTCCATAACTTCCCATGATAGGATTAAAGATAAAACATAGCTATTTCCACTTACCTTGGCTGGAAATAAGGAGGGGTTCTTCAAGAACCCTAGGAGAGAAAAGACGCGGTTGTTTTAGGCTTGAGATAAAAGAGAGAGTGACCTAATTATAATCTAATTTTTTTTCAAGTAATAATGAAGAGAAAATGAACTAATTGGACCTTATAAATCCCTCCACTTGACTGCCTCTTTTTTGCTCATTTCTAGCCACATATTGGTCAAAATTAGTCCAAGTAGGTGATGCACCTACTTGGCTATTTAAGCTGCTCAAAAAGTCCAAGTAGGTGATGCACCTACTTGGTTTATTTCTAGTTGGATCACACCATATTTGGCCTTAAATAGATTAGTTATTGGGATGCTCATCTTTCCCTTTTCTTTTACTTAATTTGGGCCTTAAATATGTCCAATAATATAGGCCTCTATTCAGTCCAATAGTATAAGTAGGTCATGCACCTACTGGTCACCTACTAGCTTAATTAAGTCAAGCAAGAACCTCACTTATTTTCTCTTATTTTTTCCAAAATCTTGATCCCTCTACTTAACTTAAACTTATCTTTAACTTTAAGCTCAAATACCTATCTCGAGTTTAAATACTTTTGTCTATGCTAAGTTGATCTATGTTTGGAAATGTACGGAATGTTATAAGGAGGAAGGGTAAGCTCAGCCGTAGGTATATTGGACCTTTTGAGATTTTTCTTACAGTTGGTGAGGTGTCTTATGAGTTAGCTTTACTTCCTTATTTTGTTGTTGTCCATCCGATTTTCCATGTTTCCATGTTGTGGTGATACATTATTTCTCAGTATCATGTACTTAGATGGGACTTAATCCATCTAGATGAGCGGTTGATCTTCGTTGAGGAGCCAGTGCTTATTTTAGCTAGTGATGTTAGGCAGTTACGCACTAGGGAGATTTTTGTAGTTAAGGTTCAGTAAAAGTGCCTCCTAGTGGAGGAGGCCACTTGGGAGATCAAGAGCAAGATATGGTCCCAACATCCTCACCTGTTTGAGACTTCAGGTATATTTTAATCTTTAACTTTCACGGACAAAAGTTCCTTTAGTAGTGGATATTGTAATGACCCTTCAGGTCATTTCCCATATTTCCAATTATTTTTCACTGTTAAAGCTTATCTATAGCTGTCCTAAGTCATTTATGACTTTTTGAAACTGACAGTTTGGTTACCGAGCAGTTCATTTGCTTTTTAGAGCTATTTCCTTATTTTGAAGTCTGTACTAGTTCCAAATAGCCATCAGGTAAAAACTTCTGTCAAACGACCTTGAAGACAAATTTTGACGATTCAGTAGCTCTAGAATATTGATTTTAGGCTAGGTGAACTCTAGGTTTGGGTCTCGAGGCACCCGAGCTTATTCTGACCTATCGGTCAGAAAGTTAAGAAATTGAAAATTAGGTGTGGGACCTATATTTCATCGAAACAACCTCAAATGAAAATTTTGACTGCATAATTGAGTCTGAAATATTGAATTTGGTATGGTTACACAGTTTGTTTGCGTATATGAAGTTTTGGATGAATCCCGAAGGCTTGTCTAAGACTTAGAATAGTCCATGTCTCAGTTGTAATATGGTGTATCCGCGATCATGGACCATGGATCGCGATCGCGGTCTGGCAGCACCAGCAAGTGTCATGATCACGATACTTCAAGTCATGAACGCGACCCCTTGGGTAGGCTAACAGAACAACTATCATAGTGGGTAATGTCGCAATCACAACATCCTTGTCTGATGCCTTACATCACGATCGCGATGGTCGGGTCGCAATAGCGAGACCCGAGTACATGTTATGGGAATAGATGGACTCTCTTTGCATGATTTTGATCATTCTTCATTCAATTATTTGAAAGATAAAACCCTAAATGGTGAGATACTTTAAAATTAAAACTTGTGGGTGACTTGGGAGCTTGGCTAATGCTTGTTTACACGATTATCTTCCAATTTGTTGTAAGATTTCATCCTTTATATGATTGATTTTTCCTTTTTTAATTCTAAAAATCCCAAAACCTGGGAGGCTAGATTTTAGCCTACATTAGCTTGAAATTCACCCATTTTTCAAGGTAATGATTCCTTGAGCATGTGGGAACATTGAGTTGATTTTGAAAATGTGATTTTCCATAAATAGGACCTACATATAATTTCAATGTGATTTTTGGACCTGAAGCACAATAGTGCAATATGGGTATCCTTATTCTCATATTAATGAGTAGAATGTGATTTTGATAGCTTGACATTTTGCGGAAGCTTCTCGAAATGGAAAAGTGGTGATTTAGCGGATCTTGTGAGCTTTCTTCAGTGTCCAAGTTGGCTAGGTTTTACCCTTTGTTTGATTGAGTTAATCCATTGTATGCTTATAATATTGTGTTAGATTTGGTATGGATTTTAGGTGTTGGTATGATAAAATTGAAATACTTGAGATTAGTTGGATCATTTAGGCTATATTGAAGATCGTGTTGGGCAAGATTAGCCTATTTATTTATACCTTAGGTGAAATTGACCTTGTAGTCTTATGCCTAGATAGGAAATACTTTAGTTATTAAACTAATAAAAAGATTTCCTTGGTCACTTGAGTTTAGGATGAAACTTACTCGAATTGCCAATACCTTAGGTGGAATGGACTTAGTTGCTCTATATTAGGAGGAATTGCTATCCTAGGACTAGTTATGTCTTGTTCAACATCTAATAGTGGATTTAGATACCTTAACCTAGTTTGGGGTAGATATTGTTCAATAAATGATTTTGAGAATTTAGAAATGATTGACCCACCTTAGGCCAAGAATTGTGATAGTTATTTAAGATCCTTTAATAAGCTTGTGTACATCTAGGTAGATGGTTATTTCGGTGAGATTTAGACACCTTGGTATTGTGGTTTTGATAAATGGCGTTGGAAGTAATTCTTAACGACTATACTATAAGTGAGTTATTGGTGAAGCTTATGTTGAGCTATTGAATATGCTATTATTTTGGCTATTGATTGGGCTACCGAATATACTATTGAATAAGTCCTTGATTATCATATTGTCCAAGCCATAAATTATGCTATTGATTGAGCCAATGAATGAGCTATTAACTATGCTAGTGATCATGCTCATCGATAAATTAGCATTTACGCTTTGTTCATGCTAGAGGTCATACTTATTGACTAAATTGATGATTAAGCCATTGATTATGCTATAAATAAACTATAGATTATGCCTTGGATTGGATATTGACCAAGCTAATAATGAATTATCTATTATGCTAATGATAAGCCATTAATTAGGCTATTGATAAGTTATTGCTATGCTTGATAGTGCATAATGATTATATTAGAGGTCATGTTAAATGAATATACTGGAGAATACATTATGGATTATGCTAAAGAGAATGCTTATTGATTATATTAGCGATTATGCTATTTATTATGCCAAAGATCCTACTTATTTACTACATTGGAAATCATGTTATTGGTTATGCTAGCACTCACGATTTCGATTATGATTATTGATCATGTTAAAATATTATGTTTATGGTTATGCTATTAAGTACTCTTTTGATTATGTTGTTGGCCACATTGATGATGATATTGATTATGCATATACCCGATAAGGCCAAAGGATGATTATGATGATATATACCCGACAAGGTTGGAGGATAATTATGATGATATATATCCGGCAAGGCCGAAGGATGATTATGATGATATATATACCCATCAAGGCCGGAGGATAATTATGATGATATATATATATATATATCCGGAAAAATAGAAGATGATTGTGATGATATTTATGAGGATATTGTTGAATATCCATACTGGTTCTAGTCTGGCTATACGTATTATACTATGATGATATACTTATTATGATATGATGACTTTGGGGTATATGATTGACCATCTAGCTAATCCAAAAATGAATAAATAGTTATAATGTGGTATGATATAGATGGTTTTAGTGATAAATGATTAGTTGATAAATGTTTGTTAGTCGGAAAATATTGATTAGTTGATGAATAATGACTAGTTGATAAGTGATGATTAGCCGCTATATAAAGATTTATTAATAAGTGATGTTTAGTTGATAAAGGATGATTTATTGATACATGAGGATTAGTTGTTACATGATGATTAGTTGACAAGTGTTGATTAATTGAAAAATGATAAATATGAAAAATCGATGGTTATAGTGTGACATGATTTGGAGGAATTCCAATTGTATTATGAGAGTTGATAAATGACGATGGTGGGTTGCTCTATCTTGTTTGTACCTTCCAGGATTATGAAGGATTGTGATGGCTTATTTACTTTTCGGCACTAGTTGGCGTGTGGGAGCCAATTTTGTAGTTATGATTGCTTATGTTGATGTTTTATGTTATGTTATGCTATTATTCTAGTTTATTTACTTGTTTATGCACAACGATGTTGGAGCTACTTCAGTTCGGTCTATACCTTGACTTAGTTATGTTATCTTACATTTTATCATACTTATATCATGATTTAGCTCAGTCGGCCGATGATGCCTACTGATTACCCGTGATTTTGGTACTCAAACTACACTTTTGTACCTTTTTGGTGCAAATCTGAATACTAATCGCCATTGTTGATCGACATTTGTGTTGTGCTGATATCTAGAGATAGGGTGAACTCTTGGAGTCAAAGTCACGTATTTTCTTCTATCTTTCTATGTTCAGTTTTTTGTTTTGAGATAGATGTTATTGACTATTCAAGATATTTGGGTTGTATTATTATTACCAGATGTTTTTTTACTGACTCTACCAGGTCGTGGGATGGTATCTATGTTGACTATTGTATCTATTTCAATACTATGCTTATTTATAAGTTGTGTTGTTGATTTCCACCTATGTTGGGCATTTTCCACCAAGGTAACCCATTGTGCTTAACTTTGAATTACGATTTGGATTACCTGCTGATGGGATAGAGTAGGTGTCATCATGACTCGTAAATCATATCGTGACAAGATACCACACTATTAAAATAATAACCTATGTGTCAACACGAGACTAACGAGACCCATATTGTATATAAATGCTCCAAATCCAAAATCAAGCTAAAAATTCCACGTAGGATCCGCTTATAGAATCACAACTTTGAAATCGTCAACACATTCAACTAAGCTCAAGGATCATTTATCCTAAAAAGGGGGTAAATTTCTAGCATAAACGAATCTAAAATCAACCCCTAAAGAATCTAGGGATTTGAGCTAAGACGGGGAATAAATTGAGAAATTAGACAGAAACTTAAAAAATAACGATGAGAAATTACCCAAGTAACGTCTCCAATACACTCAAAACATCCAAGGATCGATCTCCACAGTCTCTTAGCTCTCTAGGGTTTTTAATAGGATTTTGGGACTTGAAAATGACCAAAAATTGAGAAGATCAAGTCTTAAATGCACCAACGACCTCACCTAGGTGGCATAAATCTCGCTCATGTAGCCTCACTTAGGTGAACAAGGCATCGCCCAAGCAATAGCATGAAAAATACAGCCTTGTCGCTAAGGCGCCGCTCAAGCGAGGGATGCTAGTCAGCCTTGTTTCTCAGGTGCTCCAAGGCATGGTAAGGCGACATTACCTAGGAAGATAACAAGCCGCTACGATGACGACACCGGCACTAAAGGCACCAATAAACTTGGCTTCAATACAAGTCTTCAATCGACTCCTCGAGACTCATTTCAAATCTCATGAGCACAAATAAACTATGCTACCTCACCAAAATGATGTTTTAGACTCAATGATGCCATTAAAATTTCCATCCGAGGTCATTTCGATTAAATGTGAGTCCCACACTCGAAGGTCCATTTTAACCAATTTTTACCCAACAGCTCAAAATTAGTCTAGAAGCCTCAAGACCAAAACCAAGGGTCTCCTAGCCTAACAAAACTGTAAAATTGGCGTATGACGCTATTTACCTATAATTTAAGACAAATACCAATTCTTAATAATAAAAACTTCAAAATAAGGAATTAGCTCTAAAAAACAAATAAAGTAATCGAATTGTTGGTTCCAACAAGTCATAAATGACTTGTGGTAGCTATGGAAATGCTCTAAACATTGAAATGGCATGGAAATGCATAAAATGGCTTGGAGGGTCATTACAAACAATCTCAATCAAGCTACCTCAGTCAACATGTACAATAACTCTTAAAAATTATACTCAATAACCAAATTTTAAAGAGCTGTTAAACTAGTTCCAACTCTTCTCTTTTTCTTATTCATTTCCCTTCTAGGGACATCTCATTAGAAGGTAATATAAGAGGCAATCTCAAATCAACAAACAGTCGAGAAAAACAAAAAAATAAGCCTAGTTAGACAATTTAATTTTACATGACATCATTACTCTCTGGGAGTCCCAAAAATTCTTCCATCTAATATGTCTTAACTAATTGTGACCATCCAGATCTATTAAGTTCCCGCTCACAATATCCCTAATCACGCCTTATTTAAGGTTTCATTTAAAAGAAAAGAACCTTATTTGAGGTTATTGGAGATAGTTAGGAATAGAAAATCAAAAATCTACTTAAGCATGCTTATAAACAAACCATTGTCCAGTTCTTGTCATGAGAAATGGCAAGACTATGATCTGCAATGGCATTAACAACTCGATTGTAGAAACAGATAGCTGCAAAAGGACGTGACTCAACACAGCAGGATATAGTAGCAGTATAATGTTCAATAGCTTCCAAATATTATTTGAATTTAAATGTCTCTTATCCGACTTTCAATTCTTAGGGAGCAAAGCACAAAACTACATAAAAAATAGTTGAAATGGAATTAAATTAAAAGTAGTGGAATTCTATAATAAAAAAGATAGGGAACCAATATTCAATAATTTTAGTCAACCCAATATCAGATGGAATCACAAAACAATAGGTAAATACCTTGCAATGTAAAAGTTCACAAATAGTGGCTGCTAGAAGAGATGATGATTCCTGGGTCATGTTTCTATATCTATAAAAAGGTGGAGAAAAATGCTCAAAATTATTCCTGAAATCAAGAGAAAGAGAGTTGAACATATTTCTTAAAAATTTAGCTTTACCTTTTCCAACAGAAATCGCTTGCTCTTGTTTGTCAATTAAGTCAAGGGCCATCTCAAGCTTTTCAAATTGGAAATGTGACCTGGACTTGAGGTTCCATCTCCAAAGAATCAAAGATGAGCTTTTGATATTGATTTCATCTAAGTTTGCAAAGTCAGAAGTCAAGTGTTTTTGGAAATATTAAGCTGCTTCTTGCAAGTGGTTACCTGTGTTTTTTGCAAGTCTTCTAGTCTTCTGCTGCTTTAATTGTAATTCTCCTATCTAGGTATAAATTATTTCTTAATTCCAAGTAATTGTTTTATTACTTAATTGCTTATTCGACCTCACCATTTCAAGATCAGATATCCATATTGCAATAACCTAGTGTATCACAATACATTGAAGCAGAACTCTATGAGATCTCAAGCTAGTTGTACACATATTAGTGTTTCAATCAGATATCAAACCCAATACTTGTTAACTATCCTTCTTGGGTTATACATCATGTTAATAGTAGGTGAATTTACCAGCCAAACCTGTGTGGGTTAACACATTATTAACTACTATTTACTTATTTTTGAGTTTATCACATTCTTCGTGCTTGTGAAATTTAAGCAATATCATTATACAAGACATCACTAGTTTAGCACCTGTAACATCCTCAAATACTAATGGAATTCATCCAGATTGATTTTTTTTCAAAAGAATTTCCATATTATCATCCAAAGTAAATTTATCATGTATTGTAAGATGACGAGAACTTTTTATCTAGTCATGACACTAATAGTTAGCCTAACTCAACTTCAAGCCGACCATAAATCTTCGCTAATGCAATTTTAGATGACTAAAACTCGATTGACTTAGTAAGCTATATAATCACAACCTACAGGTAAGAAACAACTGTGCTCACAATAATTTGATTTGTGAAAAGAAAAAAATAATGGCCATCACGATAAAAATTCTATGTTTCTCCCAACCATTCTTGTCATCAAGCCTTCTCTTCTTCTTTTTGTTTTTAAAAATTCTAGCTCTCTTGAAGAGGAAAGAAAACTTAACCATAATTTGTACCATTAAAAATATTATCTTCTTTAGCAGCTTCATAATTAGATTAAAACTACAAATTCAAAATATTACACTACTCTAGCATTCAAGATAGCCATGAAAAGAAGTTATCTTATGTGAACTAAGAAAGGATGAATAGATGACTCCTATATGCAGTTAGTTCCTGAATATTAGTTCACAAGAATTTATGTAGGTATAAGTGATTCTCATAAGCTCTGTTGCATTATGTTAGTATAGTACTTTAATTAATCCTTATGTACTGCCTTTTATCAAGAAAGGTTGATTATTACCCTAACCTCCTGAGCCGATTTAGCTTCTTCACATTGAAAAGGAAAAAAAACTTTATAAAATAGCCTTCAAGCATGTTCAACCAGGCAAAATATATAACATCCAGGAAATTGAAATAATAAAGAATAAACACATCATAAGAACTTTTTTCGTAACAGGAAAGAGTAAAACTTTTTCATTAGCATTGTCCATACTCATAAGAAGAGTTGACATGAAACTAATAATTGTTTTTATATAAAAAATATTTCTAGGTCACCACACATTTGAACCGTGGCTTATATTATCATTAAGATGGGATGGAGCCATTGAAACCTTAACAGAGAGATTTTCATGCTTCAGAAAACAAGAAAAGTCTTTGATAGTTCTACCTTCTTTTTTATCTTTCCACCAAGAAGACAAGTGGCCCTTTTTAGTTTTGATTTTGAAGAATCTGATACAAAAAAAAAAAAAAGAATAAGCACGGTTTTAAACCGAAAAATAGTGAAACATTACAGACCAGTAATAATTTATAGTTCTAAAAAAACTTTACCTACCCCCACCCTCAATAATAAAGGAACAAGTAGATAATTGATGAGAACTAGATACACTAGCAAGTGTATCAATCATTCAAGTATAAAGTATTAACTTATAGAACAAAGTGGAATTGAAATATCTTTTGAAGTTGTAAAAATCAAGCATCTCCTACCAGATGATGTAAGTCTTTAAATTAACAAATCTTCCCTTTCCTTATTCTATTTTCAAGAAAAAAAATCTTGTTTGAATACACACCACGACATAGGCTTAATGATTGTGTACACTATACTTGATGTGTTTTAAATTATGAAATTGTAATTTTGACACTTGTTGAGATTTTGGAAGTTTTCCCTATGTAACAACAGAAGATGAGGACATGAAATAAATTTCATACAATTTAACAACCAAATCATTACCTCTTATAAATTGAGTTAGGTGCCATGGCGATAAAAAAGATATACCTTCAGTTTCTCTCCTCTTAGCCCTGCATAAAATGCACACAAAGAAACCAAATTTTGATGACCTAAGGACCCTAAAAGCTCTATTACATGCACTACTTCTTTCATTATCAGTGTGCAAGATGGTATCAAGAACCTCAACAATGTAAATCTATCAATACTCAACAAAGTAACCTTGTATACAGTCCCATAACTTAATTTCCCAATGACTTCTCTAGGGTTCTCTAAGAAATCGTACACAGTGAGATCCTCACCATCTTCAAACTTGACGAACAAATCTTTTTAGACGCCATCTCTTTTTATAACCTCAAATTTAGCTTCTACATCACTAGAACACTTTCCCTTCTTTTCCTTATACAAAAATTGATATCCAATATGATTTTTTGGTTAACAATTATCTAGTATAGTTGCAAAAATATGAATGAACCAAATGAGCTAGTTGTTTAAAGCCCTCGTTCACTTAAAACCCTGATATTATAACTTTTAAGCCTTCCTATCTATTTTCTCTATATTGGAAAAGTTTTGAGGTAGAGTGATATAGTATTATATATTTGATACATTTATAGCTAGAAGTACGCCAAGGATTGAATAGAAGATATTGTCACTAAGGCCCGTTTGGCCATGAAAATTACTTTTTTCCAGAGTTGGAGATGAAGTTGGAGTTAAAATTGTGTTTGGCCATGAATATAAATTAAAGTTGTATTTGAAATCTTGTGAGAGAAGTATGAGTGAAAAAAAAGTGAAAATAAGTAAAACTTGTTTTCACTTTTCCAAATAATTTTCTGGAATTAGAGTTGGAAAATTCATGGCCAAACACAGCATGTTTTCACTTTTTTCACTAAAATAAAATAATTTTTCAAAAAAAAAGAAAAAAATTCTATGGACAAACAACTACTAAATGTTGTGCACTACAAATAAGTCACGATATCAAGAACAACTACATAGAATAGTGACAAAGAATAGTAGTAGCAACAACTAAATAGGGATTCAAATAGGAAAATTGGGACTTTTCTATCTGTCTCTCCGTCTATTACGAAGTAAATCATAACAAAAGAAACATTGAAATCAAGGAAAGGGTAAGAGAGATTCTAAATTTTGAAGAAAAATAAAAAAATTCAAGAATACTAAACATGAACAACACAAATAAAAACTAAGAAGGAGATTTGAGAATAATAAGTAAAAAAGATCGGTGATAAGTCGTCAATTTGATGACTTGCTAGCACCTTTTGAGCCTAAATTATCATGTTTTTTCATTGATTTGATGGTACTCTTTTACTTAATTCTCATTTATGTAGGTAAAAGTAAAAAGAGAAGATGGGAAGATCATTCGAGTCAACAAGAGGCCAAATGTGAAGGAAAAGAGTCATCCGTTTTGCATCTACTTTGAGATGCTACCCATCTGCTCTATCTGCTATCTTTCCTCTTTAGATCTGCTCAAGCAAATCAAGAGCAAGATGATAATTTTGTAATTTTGTCAAATGTGGAAGTGGGGCCTAAAAGAGGGTTTTTAGCTTATTTTTCAAGACCTAGCTTTCATTTTTCATCTTAGCTTCTTTTTCTCATCCTAGCTTCTATCTTTCATCTTTTCACCCATAATTTCATCTTAGAAGAACATTGTACTAATTTTGACTAACATAATATATGTGAGTGATTCCCAAGGAAGAATTAGTGATTGTCCATTGAAGATTTATTGAATTTCCAAGTTTGGAACTACATTCTCTTGATTTCTCATGAAGGAAGTCAATGATAACTTTGGTATATTTTTACTCATTTTGTCTATGAGTAGCTAATTCTAAATCTTGGGGTTATGCTTGCTTAGTTTGTGGTAGTGCATGAGTGTTAGCTATTTATCCTCCTAATTAGTTATTTGTGATGGGTATTGCATTTATTCTATGATTTAATCAAGAGTTGGGGGTTGCAAACCCCAACCACCCTTGAACCCATGTCATCCTCAAAAGAGGTGATATGGGTGGGGAATAAATGCAACTAATAACTTGAATCATTTCATTTAATGACATCTCTTAGACATAAGGATGCAAATTAAGGTAATAGATATGCAAACTTGTCACACTTGTGAGGTGTTCGAAAGAATTCATTTGTGAAATTTGGTGTCGTAATTGAAATATTGACATCAATACATTGACATCTAGTCTACCCATGACTTTTAGCCAAAGTTGGATAAAGTGTCAAGTACCCGTGCATGAACCCACACCTATTCCCAATTAAATTTACTCTTAGCATTTTTTAACGTCAAGATAGTGCTCTAAAATTTAAGTAGTTGTCACATTCAAATTAATTCCCCCATTTTACATTTATGCTTGTTTCATTCACATTATGGGTCACCTTTTAGTAGACTATCAGCACTCTTGAGTTTTGAATTCCATGTTTTCATTCCTTGTGGATTTTACCCCAACTTAAGTTTGGTTATTGTATTGATAATGATCACTTACACCTATTCAAGAGTGTAATTTGAGAGTTACCAAAAATGGCGTCACAGTCGGGGAGTGAAACATAGTTTTCACTCTAGTAGTGTTTTAGTTACTTTGGGTTAGCCATAGTATTTTATTTTACATTATTTGGTGGTTTTTTTCTTTCTTAGGTGGTATAATAGTATACATGATACTATGAGACAACACGATAGTAATGCCGGGATGGTTGATAGGTATCTTGAGGATGCAAATCACCTCGCTGATGCGGGCCGAGCTAGCGCTATTTATATTCCACCGGTGGAAGAAAATGGAGTGTTTCACGTTACTAGCATGATACTTCATTTGCTTTAAATAAAAGGGTTATTTGGAGGCCAAGCTCATAAGGATGCTAATGTACACTTGAAGAATTTTATTGATGTGTGTTCTCCATCTAACATAGCCCACATATTTCAAGATTTAATTCGGTTATATCTTTTCCCATTCTCTTTGATGGGAGAAGTAGTCTTATGTTTGCGGTCTTTGCTTGGGGGATCTATCACTTCATGGAGTGAGCTCACGAAGGCATTTTTGGAAAAATATTTTCCTCCTTCTCAGATATTGCAACTAAGGGATGAAATCACCAACTTTCGCCAACTTAATGGCAAACCGTTATATGAGGCTTGGCAATGATTCAACAACAAGTTAATGCAATGCCAAAATCATGAGGTTCCATATAAAATGCTTCTCCAAATTTTCTATAGGACATTGGATCAATTGAACAAGACGGTAGTCGATAATGCGGTCAGGGCTTCTCTTGTCAAACTATCATATGGTGTTGCATAGACTTTCTTAGATCAAGTGACCGAGCAAAGTAGAGGGTGGCACACAAGAGATACCGAGGTGGTCATGGGGGCTCCCTCCACATCTATTGTGAGCCAAGAACAAGAGAAAAAGGATGAAGAACGAGATAAAAATATAGCCAAAGTGATGACACAACTTGATCTTCTTACCAAGCATGTGATGGGAGCTCCTCCTAAGGTGGTCAATGTTGTTGCTTCTAAGAGTGATAGAGATTATGATGATGAGGAATCAGAGGCCTTTGATGAAGATATTTGGTTCTTATCAAACCAAGTGGGGGGTTCTCGCCCTACCAAGCAAAGCCAAAGCAGGAGTCAAGGTTGGAAGGAAATAGATCATGATAGAGATTGACATGATAGAGATCATGATATAGATTAGGAATGGAGATATAAGGAGAGATATTATGCTCGGTACGTGCCTCCACATGATCAGGCAAAGGGTAAAGAGTCAAGTTCCATTGACCCGGATAAGCTCAAAAATGAAGATGTCCTTGCTCAAATTTTAATGGGTGTTGAGGGGACCGACAAAATGGTGAGAGAGATGAAAGGTGACTTCTCACAACTCAATCAAATGGTGGTATCTCACTCAGCCTCTATCAAGCAACTTGAAACTCAATTAGGCCAAATCTCGACATAACTTTATGCAAGACCAAAGGGTGGATTGCCTAGTGACACGGTTGTCAATCTTAAAAATGATGCTCATATCATGGCTATTGTCACTAGGAGTGGTCGGACTCTTGGTAAAGATGTTGTTGATCATGTGAAGAGCCCAATGAAAATAAAAATGAAGAAAAAGCCAATGCAAAAAGAAAGTGGCTAGAAGATCCAAATGATGATAATCCAAATCCTAATGAGACAAGTGTTAAACGGCCGAAGGTAGTTGAAGAAAATGTTGAAAGTGAGAAAGAACCTAAGGTGGTTGATGATGTTACTCTAAAATTGGATGAAACTCCAATTGTTCCATTGTCACAAATCAAAATTCCTCTCTCATTCCCACAGAGGCTTAAGAAGAAGGATGATGATATGAAGTTCAAGAAGTTTTTTACAAAATTTAGCGATTGATCGATGAATATTCCTTTGCTAGAAGCCTTACGAGAAATTCATGGGTATGCTAAATTTATTAAGGACTTGGTTACAAAGAAGCGAGTCATAGATTTTGAAATAATTGAGGTAACCCACAATTGTAGTGTTATAATTTCTAGCACAATGGTAGTGAAGAAAGAATACCCGGGTGCATTTACTATCCCTTTCACTATCGAGGTGTACAAATTTGGAAAAGCATTGTGTGATCTTGGGGAAAGTACTAATTTGATGCCATTTATCGTGTTTCTAAAGCATCCCGGGTTTGCACCCTTAGAAAATTCCTTGGAATCTCATTATTTGGACCCAATATGACTTATGGTACGAGCTGTATGCTGAGGTACGAGTGGTGAAGTCCTATTGTAAGTTGACCAGTATTAGTTGGTGGGATGGTTTTGGTCACTGGAATGGATACGACTTAGGGGTGAGTGTCGTATGGTTGGGTATGAGTCGTATAGGTGACTCATAAGGTAGACAGTGTTTGATCTTCCTTGAGTTGCATTTTGCCTGGTATACGGATCATGGGTACGGATCTTATATTGAGGTTACAACTTGGGTGGATGATTCGTATACTGGATAGTGTCTGATCCATGGTTGAGTCTTGGTTACGATTGGGTGGGTATCAGCCGTAGGGGAGGTTACTACTTGTAAGGGGGTCAGTCGTGACCCTGTGTCGGGTTTTTATGGGATTTAAGTGGGGGTATTCTGGACATTACCCTAATAAGGACCCATGACTTCTAATACATTTAGGAGGTTATTTACCTTATTATTTTATTCTTAAACACTTAGAAACTCTTCCTAAACATATCATAATTCTCTAAAGAGCTTTTGGGAGAAAGAGATAGGGTTTCAGCTAATAGAATACTTTGGGGCTTGTCTTGTTGAATTCGTTCCATCAATCTTCTTGGTTTAAGGCATGATTCTCTTCCCTAATTGTAATTTCAATTAAAGGCATGGTTACATGTTTGATTTCATGGTTTTTCTCTTGCATGATTATGGCTTTCAACTATTGATTTGGGGGTTTTCATGTTAAATGCTTGGTTATGATTTCCTATGGTTTTAATTAGGTTTTATATGCATTAACTATGGTTTTGGACAATTAAATTGCATGGTAATGGTTTAATGATAATGGAATTTGGTTTTGGTTATATTATGCCCCCAAGGTGTTTGATAAAATGCTTATAAATATATGTTCATTGTATTGGCTTATTTTAATGGAACTCTTGTTTTTTTCGGCTTATGCATGAAAACTTAAATATTTTTAAATGGTTTACAAAGGCTTAAGGCTAATTGGTTATGGTTTTAGAGAACATGGTAGTCTTCCAAGAGGTTTACTATGGTTAATGATAGGACACTTGAATGTCCCCATAATCTAAATGGTTTGGCTATAGATAATGCTAGCAAGTATAGTGGTATGATGATACTACTGATTTATTGAATAGCCTTAGTTAATAAATGGATAATTGGATTGTTTGTTAATGGTTTTAATTGGGCATTAATGGCGAGGAGTGTAAGCTAAGCTGTGGACGGTGATGGTCCAGGGGGGATCAAAACTCAAAACTCATATTTGTTGATATAAGGGGTCTTTGATGCCCAGGTGCGAGTGTCACATTTATTTGTAGGAATGTACTAGTCATACCAGGTATATTTCTTGGTCATGCGACTACACGCACTAGGACCCTTTCAGCAACAGGAGCTGAACCTATATGGCTCGTAGGTCGTAGGACGGCTAAGCTGCATAACCCAGGTAAGGGTTTTAAATGGCATGTTAAACCCGATCCCTTTTCCCGGTTTGGACTACGTCAAGTTGGTATCATAGCCTAGGTTCATGGTCAAATGGAATTCCATAAAGCCGTGTCGAGTAGAGTCTATTTTAGGGGTATGTAGCGTGCCATACTCATAAGGGAGAGGCTGCAAGACATTTAGGAATGTTTTATTTTCTTGGTATTCTTTCTTCAAGCTTGGATTCTCAGTCCTGAAATCTCCTCAAATCCTTATTTGTTCATCTTTCAGATAATGCCTGCGATATCTGGAACATAAGAAAATTCTTCTGCCCCATCTGGAAGTGATTATGAGGGAGCACGTTCTACTCTTAGGGTTCATCTTCGATCTCATGGTCTTATTCCTGATTGTACCAAATTTCCTCCTATTCCTCCTACTACTCCTCAAGTCCCTCAGGGCAACATCACAGATGTGGAGTTTTGTTAGTTTATGCATGTTATTGCCTAACTAGTTGCTGCTCAGGCTAAGTGGGGTACGGTTAGCATTATGTCTGCAGAGACATCTAGGCTTGAACAGTTTATGAAGATGGGTCCTCCAAATTTTATGGGATTGAAGGTGGAGGAAGACCCACGGGGCTTTATTGATGAGATGGATAAGTCTTTTGGGTAATGAGGGCTACTAATGTGGAAGGAGTAAACTTTGTAGCTTATCAGCTCAATTTTTTATCTATAGTATAAGAAGTGGGATAGAGATAAGGGTAAGGTATAAGAGGATGGTTTGTGGGAGGCCTTTTCTAATGCCTTCATGGATTGATTCTTTCCTCAAGAGTTGAGGGAAGCTAAGATGGAGGAGTTTGTGAACCTCAGGCAAGGGAGAATGTCTGTGAAGCAGTATGCTTTGAAGTTCCATCAGTTGTCGAGGTATGCTCCGGATTTAGTGGTTGATACGAGATCTAGAATGAGGAAGTTTGCTTCTGGACTGAACAAAGATTTGATTCTAGAGAGTAAGACTATTTTGATCATGACGGATATGGACATGTCGAGGATGGCTGTTCATATGCAGAAGGTTGAGGATGAGAAAAAAAGCCAGGAAGGAAATAAAGACAGGTAGGGTGAGCAGGGCAGGTTTTCTGATCAGGGAGATTCCCAATCTCAGGGTAGTTGAGATGGTGGGAAGTGGCAGAAAAAGAAGTAGTCGGAGTTCTGGTTTTTTCTTTACTATCAGTGCTCTTTACCCCTAGCAGTTGGACGATAGACGTCATCATAGTGGTGACAATTCTCGGGCACAGGGAGCCCAATCTCAGGAAAGCAGAGGTCTATTTCTTCGTGTCCTACTTGTCAATTTTGCGGTCGTCCTTATCGGGAATATTTTGAGAAGGGAAGGGATAAGTATTCAAGTGTGGCCAAGTAGGCCATCGGCTCAGGAATTGTCCATAAAACAAGGTTGCTATGGGGGCGAATAAGATTTTGGTGGCTTCATCTCCTGTTTCTATACACGATGGTGTAGCGTCTACTTTTGTTACTACTCCTGGTTTCAGTGTTGACCAAAATTGGGTGTATGCTTTGGCGTCCCGTCAGGAATTCGAGGCATCACTTAATGTTGTTACTGGTACGTTACAGCTTTTTGCTATTGACGTATATTATTTGCTTGATCCGGGTTCTACCATTTCCTTATGACTCCTTATATAGCTGTGTCTTTTGGTTTCAATCTAGAGATTATTTTGGATTTATTTTCTGTTTCTACCTCAATAGGAGATTTGGTCATTGTTGAATGGGTTTATGGGGGGGTATCTGTGAGTGGTAGACAGACTTTGGCAAATCTGTTTAAGCTAAGTATGGTAGATTTTGATATAATATTGAGCATGGATTGGTTGCATTCTTGTTATGCAAATTTGGATTGTCGAATCCGTACGATCATCTTTAGGTTCCCTGGTGATCCTGAAATAGAATGGGAAAGTTGTTCTTTAGCACCAAGGGGGGAGTTTATTTCTTATCTTGGAGCTCAGAGGTTAATCTCTATGGGTTGTCTTTATCATTTGGTCTAGATTAAAGATTCTTACTCAGAAGGTCCTTCATTGCAGTCAGTTCCAGTAGTTAATGAATTTTCAGAGGTTTTTCCAGATGATCTTCCAAGTATTCCTCCGGATAGGAAAATAGAGTTTGGTATTGATTTGCTTCTGGACACTCATCTAATTTTTATTCCTCCGTATAGAATGGCTCTAGCTGAGTTAAGAGAACTCAAGGAACAAATTAAGATCTTCTAGACAAAAGGTTTATTTGTCCTAGCATTTCTCCATTGGGTGCACCTGTGTTATTCGTGCGCAAGAAGGATGATTATTTTCGTATGTGCATCGACTACGGGCAGTTGAATAAGGTAACGGTCAAGAACAAATATCCTTTTCCTCGAATAGATGATCTGCTTGATCAATTGCAAGGTGCCAAGTTGTTTTCCAAAATACATCTTTGGTCTAGGTACTTTCAGTTGAAGATTAGAGAGGTGGAGATTCCTAAGACGGCTTTTCTCACTTGGTATGGGTATTATGAGTTTTTGGTGATGTCATTTGGAATGACAAATGCCCCGGCAATGTTTATGGATTTGATGAATAGGGTGTTTTGGCAGTATTTGAACCTCTTCATCATTGTGTTTATTGATGATATTCTGATGTATTCGAAGAGTGAGGTGGATCACGCTAATCATCTTCGTGTGGTGTTGCAGACCATAAAGGAACATCAGTTGTTTGCCAATTTCTCTAAGTGTGAGTTTTGGTTGAATGCTATAACTTTCTTGGGTCATATCTTTTCTAGCAAAGGGATCATGGTGGATCCGCAGAAGCTGGTTGTTTAAATGAAATAATATATTTGTTAATTTGTAGAAGTAAAAGAGATGGATGGATGGATGGATGGATGGATGGATGGATGGACGGATGGACAGACAGACAGACAGACAGATAGATAGATAGATTCTTATTGGGTTATCGGTTTACCCAATAAGTCAATAAGAAAAGCTAAAACCGAACCAATAACCCAATAAGTTTTTTATAAAACCATTAAAAAATCATTAACCCAATAACCCAACAAACCAACAACACTAAACCAATAACTTTTATCGGTTCGATTTATTGGTCGGTTCGGTTTTTGCACACCCACACCCTGAGTGTATTCAAAGATTGACTTGGCATTTGGTAACTATAAATGGATAGTGGATTATGGGCATGTAGAGCATGAATTTTTGAATCTTGGGTGTCTGACCATTCTCCAATTCTCATCCAAGTGAGTGCTAGACCTCCATCCAAGCCAAAGTCATTCAAGTTGCTTAAGTTTATTTTAGACCACCCAAATTTTGCAAGAATCTTGACAACAGTAGAGTAGAAGATTCACTGGTTATGGAATGATTTAATAAGACTAAACTCAAACCTCTGAAGGTTGGTTTGAAGGATCTAACTACCTATATGGTATCATATAGTCAGAAATTACAGGATGCTAGACAAAACCTAGAGATAGTACAAAGTCAACTGGCCACTCAACCAGATCTTGATAGCGCAGGAACAAATGCATATGGCCGAGATTAGGAAATGGAGCAAAATAGAGGAAAAAGTGCTCATGAAGAAGTCAATGATAAATTGGATAACTAGCAGAGATGTAAATATCAAGTATTTCCATGCACAGATGAACATAAGAAGCAACAGGAACACTATTACTTCTAGTCATAATGCTAATGGGGTTAAATTGTAGGAACCTAAATTAGTGGAGGAGGAGTTCATATCATGTTTCACTAAACTTATGAGGACAACATCTGAGGATCTTCCTTGTTCAAATGTGGAACTAACAAGAAATGGATCCTGCCTTTCCTATCAACAAAGATGTGTTCTTATTGCCCCAATCACAGACTAGGTGATAGTGGATGCAATGGAAGGAATGGGTCAGGATAAACAACAGTTATTGATGGCTTCCTAGATGAGATTTTTCTTAAGCATTAGTCTATTGTCAGAGATGATGTAGTGAATGCTATCAAGGAATTTTTGAGATTGGCAAGATGTTAAGAGAGGTCAGTTGCATAACTCTTACCCATATGCTAAAAGTTTCTAATCCTACTCTCGTGTAAGACTATAGACCTATTGCATGTTCCATAATCTACAAGATTATCACAAAGGTCTTGACAAATAGGATTAAATAGGTTTTAAGTTTTATTGTTAGTCCCTCACGATCTGCTTTCATTGAGGGTAGAAGTATCATTGACAATATCTTGTTTATTCACGAGGTAATGAAATGGTATTGATAGAAGTATCATTGACAATATCTTGTTTATTCACGAGGTAATTAAATGGTATTCTAGAAAAGGATTGTATCCTAAATTTACTATGAAAGTTGATTTAAGAAAAGCTTACGATTCCATTGAATGAGAATTTTTGAGAATATTTCTTGCTGAACTAGGCTTTCCCTTTAAATTTATTAATTGGATAATGGAATGCATCTCTACTGCTTCCTACTCTCTCGTTATCAATGGACGTCTGTCCAAAACTTTTCAGAGAAAAAAGGAATTAGTCAAGGGGACCCCATGTCACCCTACCTTTTTGTCTTGGCTATAGAGCACCCTCAAAGAGAGTTGAATGTTATCTAGGTATTAGCCTTTCGATTTTCATCCTAGATGCAAGCAGCTTAGAGTAGTCCATAATTGTTCTGCCTTTGATTTATTAGTGTTTTGCAAAGTTGATCTAACTTCTATCCAGTTACTCCAAGAAACTTTCCATAGATTATCTACAGTTACAGGTTTTCAGGCCAATAATGAGAACAATTCTATATTTATGACTGGTGTAAAGTCAGAGTTGAAACAAACTATTCTTGCAACACTGGATATGGAGAAGGAGAGATACCCTTTAAGTATTTGGGGGTTCCTATTTCATTCAGAGTATGTCATTAGTGGGGAAAATCACAGAAAGGGTCAGATGTTGGTTTGCATAGTTGCTCTCTTATGCCAGAAGAATTCAACTTATTTAGTCATTTTTGGTATGTAGACTTGTTGGACACATCCTTTTGTTACCAAAGAAAATACTGAAAATGATAGATTGTATTTGTAGAACTTACTTGTGGACAGGTTCAACTTTGAGATCAAAGAAGGCCATGGTCTCTTGGGAAAAGCTCTGTCTTCCAAAGGCTGCAGGGGTCAGAATGTCAAAAACCTGAAGTTGTGGAATACTACTGCTATATTAAAGTTGTGGTGGGTTGTGCTTGAGGAAAACGATTATTTGTGGATCAAATGGGTGCACATATTTTACATAAAAAAATAAGCCAATGGATCAATGCACCATACCAGTCAATGCATTATGGGTAGTGAGGAAAATATTAGAGGTTAGAAAGTATCCGGAAGAAATGGATCTATAAGGGGATTTAGATGCAAATCTGAATGCAGTAGTGGTAGCAGACAATTTTTCTATTCAAAAGATGTACCTCAGCCTTATGCCATCCTACCCAAAGGTGCCCTGGAAGAGTATAGCACTACCACAACTTATCCATCCTAGACACAAAGTTATCTTGTGGTTGGCTGCTTGGAAAAGATTGGTAACTGTGGAGCGGCTACTAAAGTTTGGTATTCAGGTGATACTTGATTGTGTTTTCTATGGAGCTTATGTTGAAGCCTTTGATCATATCTATTTTGATTGGTGTTGTTACTAGATCATTGTGTCAAAGGATGTTGGTCTAGATGGGGTTCAATAGAACTACTAGGAACTGGCAAAGTGAACTAGAGTTGGCCAACCGGTGGGCAAGTGAAAAGTAAGGGAAAGGTTCAATTATGAGTTGTCTTTGCTCTAGTGGTGTGTTTTATATGAAGGGAAAGGAATGCCTTGAGATTTCAATCTAGCCCCTATCAATGGGACAGAGTCAGTAAGGAGATTGGCCTCTACATAGATGTTCGAGGAAGGGACTTGCACAAATGGAAGACTGTCGTGCAGATGATTGACAGATTGCAAAGAGCTATGCTTGCTGAAGTCCTGTACGATGGATATAGAATTGGAAGTGTAGTAGTTGCTTTGTTTTTTTTCCTAATAGGTGGCTTTGGTTTAGTCTCTTGAGAAGTAAATGGTCAGCACTTGGTTTTGTATGCTGCACTTATTTTGGTATCAATAAAAGTGAGTAGTTTCGACCAAGAAAAGAAAAAACTTAACAGGTGTTATAAAATATAAAACAAGAACAAGAAGAATGAAGAGAAAAGAAAGAGTCATTATTATTTCTCTTGAGATATTTCTTGATGAGTTAATAACAATGAACGAAAACTCCTTTATTTATAAGGAAAAATTAATTTTGGGGTTTCTAAATTTTTCATAAATAGACACTTACTATTTATGGGAAAGTAGACATTCACTATGTATGATAATATATATAACACTCCCCTTGAATATCTAATTGATAGATAATGTGCTTCGTTAAAACCTTGCTAGAAAAAATCGAGTGAAAAAAAAATCTAGTGAAGGAAAAATAGTACACATATCTAACTATGCGCATATAGACTACCTCATTAAAAACCTTACAAGAAAAATCCAGCGAGACAAAATCTCGTAAGGGAAAAAGAGTACAACGCGTATTAACTCCCCTTAATGAGAACATCTTTGAACCTTTGCATCTCGATCTTGTGCACCATCTTCTTGAAAGTTTCAATTGGAGGAGACTTGGTAAATAAATCAGCCACATTGTCACTTGAATGAATTTGTTGGACGTTAATATCACCATTCTTTTGTAGCTCGTGTGTATAGCAAAGTTTTGGCAAAATGTGCTTCGTTCTATCTCCTTAAGTCCTCCCTTAAGTTGTGTTGTGCATGTTGCATTATTGTAACACCCTAACTTAGGATAAGGAGTCTCATATCGACAAAACACAGGAGGGATGATGGGTATATAAGTAAGCAAGCTTTACTCCCTAGTGACGTATTTTAAAGTGGTGCGGGTCTAGACCTAAAGAAGACAATATTACTAGTGGGCTGGGCTAAGGGGTCCCTCTGGCCTTGATGGTTCGGGATACCCGTCGCAGCCAGGGCCCTGGCTCGGGTCATGACAAGAATGGTATCAGAGCCGTTTTTGTGTCAGCCCTGTCGATATGGGCCAGAGTTTAAACTGAGTTTAGGCAAATCCTGATAAGGCAGGGCAAACCTCAGTCTTGAGTCTAGCCAAATCCCATTCGGTGGGGCAAACCTCCGTGAGGACGTTGAGTCCATAAAGGGGTTGTATGTAACACCCTAACTTAGGATAAGGAGTCTCACATCGACAAAACACAGGAAGGTGTTGGGTATATAAGTAAGAAAGTCTTACTCCCTAGTGACGCATTTTAAAGTCGTGCGGGTTTAGACCCAGAGCGGACAATATCACTAGTGGGCTGGACAAAGGGTCTCTCAGGCCATAATGGTTCGAGATGCCCATCGCAGCCAGGTCCTCGGCTCGAGTCGTGATAATTATCCTCATAAAAAATCATGGGTACTTTGTCACATTTCAAACTACATTTTTCATGAATGAGATGTATCGTGGACCTTAACCACACACACTCTTGGCTTGCTTCATGAACAACTATTATCTCAACATGGTTCGACGAAATAGCTAAATAGACTGCTTTGTATATCTCCAAAATATGATAGTACCCCCACATATGAACACATAGCTTATCTCAAGTCGAGTTTTATATGAGTCAGATAAGTACCCAACATCAGCATAACCAACAAGATCGAAACTACAGTCTTTAGAATAAAACAAGCTCATATGTTTGATATCATTCCGATGTCTCCTAGTAGGAGCAAAACTATATCTTGCTAACAAATTAACAGAAAAAAGCTATATCAGTCCTTGTAGTATTTGCAAGATACATTAGTACACTAATGACACTAAGATGTGGTACTTCATAACCAATTCAATTTGGTATATTTCTCATGTCAACAAATAATTTATTGCTTTTGAAAACTCTCCAAGAGTTTCAATAATTTTCAAGTTATAAGCTTATACACTATAAGAATTATAAATAAGTTTCCCAGAAACTTTTATATGTTTCAAACATTTTGAAACCTTAAAAGGTTTTATATAAATTTTGTCAAGTGACAATATTCAGCATTTCATGAGTGACATCTTCAAGTAACTGGACTACAAATCAAATAAGTTTTATGCTTACCAAGATGCATTCTTTCACGTCACTTGATAAATATTTCTACGTCAGCATGCTTAAATAAACGTTGAATTCAGTTTCTCAGAATCTTTTACAATATTGCGTCAGATATTATCGATGATATATCATTTTGTATCGATTCACAATGCGATATAACATTTTGAAATCTCATCACTTCATTATTCTCAAGTACCTGAATCTCTCATAAGGTTTTCCTTCTTATTATGATTATTTGTTCCTTATTCTTTTCAAGGATTATTTCATTTGGAACCTATTGGTCTACCACGCTTCATGCATGCATAGATTTTGTCCTTTATGAACACAAAATAGGAGCACCTGCAGCTTAAATATGAGATGCGTTCGGCATTTGACTTAAATTATCTTTTGAATGAGGATTTAATGATAATTCCTAACATATTCCATAGCTGCTTATAATCTCCCCTTTATGTTAGAAAAACTAACATATATCCTCCATCTTCTTTGAGGAATCCATCTTTGTACATTATTGTAGATTCATTAATCGTAAACCGCACATCAAAACTATTAGATGGACAATGTGTGATTCCTGACTCAGAACCAAGTTGAGAGAGAATTAATCATAATTTATTAGTTTGATGCATACAAGTACTTTTGTATATAATATTTCAAACCAACACATGAAGTTTTTTGTTCTCATTAGAAATGGTTCATCTATTTATCAAAGATATTTTATGCCAAATCAACATTATCAAGATGAATTGTCTTGATTACACAATCTGAAAATTATGCTCTTAACTCAATTTTATTGAGCAAGCAACTTTATGAATGTCAAACTGCAGGTTGACGATAAATGTACATGTGATCATCTTATTGATGCATCTTTTTAACATATCACATGATAGGTGAACGAGCCCATATTCACTTTCTATAATTTTCAGATTTTAAGGGATTCAATCCTAACATTAGTTGGTCCAACCAACTTATCATGAGAACAAACAACATGAATAATATTTGAAGAATCTTCGAATTCTTTAGTACATGTCTAATACTCAATATACACATCTTTGGATGTCACAATCGTTTATGTCAACGTATGAATTTTTATACTAGCAAACTCCGAGTTTACCATGACATGTGCCTTTTGCTTTAGTAAATCTCAGATTTACTTTATAAGAATAAACATCATATTTACTACTTCTGAGAAAATTGCAGAATATTTCTTCTCAATAATTCTACCTCTTTCGGAGGTGAGTTGTGGTACCATCACAATCAAGTGCACGTTTGTATTGATAAGCTTTACTAAACATTATCACATTCACCCCAGGGAATGGATCTATGCTTATAACAATTAAAATTTTCATTCCCAGGAATGAAATTTAATCGTATCTTAAGCCTATCAAATTGTGATAGCTTATAACCTCTTTAAAGATATTGCTAATTCAAGAGCAAATCGAGGTGTGCATATAATATAGAAAATTTTTCTCTAACATATCTTATAATTGTAATATGTGTGTGAAAATACTATCACTTTTGATGATTATTGTCATATTATCCCTACACGTTTATATCCGTGCATTCAATCACTTGTCTTCTTTCAGACATATTATGCACTGCTACCACATTCCTTTCAAGAATGGAGCAAGTTGTCTACTTTCAAATTCATCATATATTGATACCATATGCACTTCATGAAATAGAGCATATTCAATAGGACAGATTTTATGACTTTTCACCAAATACACATTATTTTATCTTAGCCATCATAATATCATCAATATGGTGTATTGAGATTCAAACTCAATATCTTATCCATATAAAGTCGTCTTAGACTATAACTCGATGGAACTTGAACCCAACATCTTATCATCATGGTGCATTGAAACTTTTAACCCAATGTCTTACTCTCTTAATGGGATGAGACTTAAATTTTTCATCATATCTTTTAACAATATTGCTCCTCATGAACAAATTTAAAGTATGAGTGATTCCACACCAATTATTTTTCCTCAAATCCAACAATGATTATATCATTAGTAGCATTAGACAGATAACATAAGAAATTACTAACCTTAAAATTACCTTCAGATTTATAATCTCACCTTATTTGGCAGAGTCTCGTGCTACTAACGTGTTATAAAATATAAAGCAGAGAAGAAGAATGGAGAGAGAAGAAAGAGTAATTGTTATTTCTCTTGAGAGATTTTTTGATGATTTAATAACAATGAAGGAAAACCCCTTTCTTTATAGGGAAAAACTAACCTTGGGTTTCTAACTTTTTCAGAAATAGACATCTACTATTTATGATAAAGTAGACATTCACTATATATAGTATCTACTATTTATGATAAAGTAGACATTCACTATATATGGTAAAATAAACATTCACTATGTATGGTAATACATATAACAACAAGCACCTAGTTGTTAAGACCTTTTCTTAAAAAATCAGATCATTTATACAAACACAAGTTCAGTTTGGATTTGGGACGTAATTGATTGTGTAGTGGCGCTGTCCAAAATCTGATTCAATTACGAAAAGCAAACTTCAACTAGTTTAATTTGGAATCAAGGCATAACATATTGTAGAGAGGGTGTCGTGGTGCAGGATCTGATACATTTATGGGAAACCGTATGAGCGTTTTATTATTCAAAAATCATTGGTTAGGACACCAAGCAGAAAGGTTCACCCCTACACTTTCTGGATCAACACAAATGATTGTTAGTCGAAGTTATCTTGCTGCACAGTAAACACTCACTCTAGAACGTGAAGTATAATAAACAATGTCCAGATTGTGTAAATCAATTCTACAGCCACTACTAAACAATGTTGTCAAAATAAAATAAATTTAACTGTATAATTGTGTTAATACTCATTTTGCCAATCAAGGATTCAGTGTCCATCAGGTAGAAGCAGTCCCCGCCATCATCATACTTGTTTCAAGGCATCATGCAACTGGAGAGTGCTGCACACAACCATGGGGAGCCAGCTACAGTCATTACCCATCTGCCAGTCCATTACGAACATAGTTGTACAGATACTTCAGCACAGCCTCATTGTTATCAGTTGATTGCTTTGCCTGTCAATCTGGGGAAAGGGTCTTGCTTGCTTAAAACTACAACTTTACTTTTGTGAGCAAAGTAACCTTTGACTAGGTTCTTATATATCAAAATGGACATGATGCATTCCACCTGCAACAAAGCATAGAAAGCTCCAGTTATCCAGGACAAAGTAAAGGAAGAAGCCTTTATTTTTCTTTCTTTTTTGGGTGCAATGTAAGAAGCCAGTTGAAAGAGGAAATATGAAATCTTGAAACAGCCAGCTGTTAAGAGACAAAAAGCTTACCTCATCAACATCCATATCAATTTCAAGCCATTTTAGAGCTCTAACAATTAAGTCTAACTTGATTTGGTGAGCTTTATTCTGATCTTTCTGCTTCTGGATAATATAGCTGTATAACAAATAATACAGTGATTTTAATAATACTCAAAGACAATTAGAAATAAACATTAAAAAAGAAAGGCCAAATACATCGGCATCCCCTCAAACTGGCCAAAACTTTTCATTTGAACAACTTGAACTAAGGGGGTTGTACGTACCTATTGAACACCTGAACTCGACCTAAACTGTACCGATTAGATCCCGAAATGACAATCTCCCACAACGATGAGACAAATCAATGAACGATACGTGGAAAATACTAAAATAAAGAATCTGATCAGTTAATTTTTCCCGCCTCCCCCCATGGTCTTCTTCGTCATTGCACTACCACCATAACCACCATCACCCTCCATCTCCAGCAACGAATCGGCAATTTTATAATCACACCATTACTGTGACTCGAGTTCTTAAAATCTGTTCTGAAGTTAAACTTGAGTTCTTAGAAAATAAGTTATCAAAGTTCGCAAGATTAATTCCCAATGTTATTGCCTTAGTTCTTAATGAACTATTCATTGTTATATTTGTTTCACATTTTTGCTCTCAAAACAGCATCCACCTTTTAGTAAGTCTCGTTAGTAATTATCCAAGTAGTAGTAGCTGACGGAATACTTCAATTTCAAAAAAAGTAGTTGACAGAATACGCCTATCTCCAAAAAACATTTTTAGCTTCATCCTCTGCTTCCTCTCTCTACCCCCAAAAAATTACTTAGTTACAGTGAGTTTTAAAAAAAAACGTTCTTGGTTCACTCAGACACCCTGCAGTAACCTCACTTATCACAATTTCTATTCCAAACCCAGAAAGATCGAACTTCTATTCTCAAAAACCACAGTACCTCCATCTAAACTGACCCACAACTTGAAGAAAATCCGGCTGAGTCCCACAGATTGGAAAAGATTGTCGGATTTTCCAAAAACGTTAGAACTAGGATTCTGTCTCCACGCGCAACAGTGTTCATTTTCTGATCCTGTTAATTCAGATATTTGTGTGGTTTTAGAAAAACTATTAGATGGAGGTCGAATCAGGTGTTGCAGTAACTCCCGTTAGAGGTAAGTCTAGACGGTGGTGGAGGTGGAGACAGTTGTTATGGTGGCGGCAGATTGATGTTGTAGGAGAAAGACGCTAAAAAGGAAAAAAAGATTAGGGATTTTTACAAACTCAATGGAGAGTGTTACACAGATTGTGCCATGTTAGCAGCGTGCGTGATGGGTATATATTTTACTAACATCACATGGTCAATAGGTCGTACCTCATGATCAGGTGTCTAAATGAAAATATTTGGCAACTAGAGGGTGCCGTGCATGTTTCCAGCCAAAAACAGAAGTACGACACTTACATCTTCTTTAGTAACCTCTGGTAAACTTGTAGCTCTAGCTTCTCCAAGACAAGATAAACGCCAGACCTTAAGAACCTGGTAATAGGAGTGTTATTGGATATGCAAATATAAAGCAGTTCACATATAAAGGAAAAATATACATACTGGTCTTCATGTTCCTGCAAAGCATGTCGAAGAAGTCGTAGATCCCCTCTTCTAAAGGCAAGCACAATGTTGTTGTACTGTAAAAATAAATTCAAAGAGGAAAAGGAGAGTGAGATTGCAAAGCATGAAACTCTTGTTTCCTACATCTACTCATCATAAAGTAATCAATCACACATTCAATTCATAAGACATGCACCTCCTGGCATTTAAACACCAAAAAACTACATGGTATTTCCCATGACAGCCACCAATTGATCAAACAGAACAACCGTTTCCTCTTCATTCAGTATGAATAAGACGCTTAGATTTTGTTGTTTGAACACAACGATCTTTCTATAGTGAACAAACTTTTCAGAATTTACCCTCTTCAGATGAATCACTAGCTTTAGAACACACTTGAAAAATCCATAAAAACAAGAAAGATAGAAAATAAGAGGTTAAGAGCGCAGTGAACTTCACATATGGAACCAAACTTGCTTTTCTGGGGCGCAATGAATTTCATATATGGGAGCAAACTTCCTTCTTTTCTTTCAAAATAAGTTGAAAAGGGCAAAACAACAACTTGTTTTAATAGAAGAAAGAGGACTCAAGTGCTTCTCATTGAGCAGTGTTGAGGTATTTCTAAAACAGAAACAGAGCTGATGCAAGCTAATGGTAGAAGTCAACAATTCCTTTAACTTTCCAGGAACAACCTACAAGTAAAAGAGTATGGCACGGGGTACAATTATTTCATGTCACAGAATCCAGGAACAAATGAACCATGAGAATAAATACTAATGAAGGTAGACAAGTATGCCAATTAATAATAGACAAAAAGGAAAAAAAAATAAAGAACAAAGAAGAAGGGCAAAAGCAATAGACATCAAGAAAATTGAAAAAAGAAGAGGGAAAAATAATTTGCATCCAAAGGAGTGGCCTAGGGATCATGAAGTGGGTGAAAACCTATGTTGCTTGAACTCGGCCGTTTTGCCGCTGAACCCGTCTCGACACGAGACTGGCGCGAGTGCGGACGCTTCCGCCATCTCCGATTCGGTCAAACGATTTCGGCCTCGTTGACTAGAAATTTGAGGGGAAACATTGGATAGGCCAGCGAGTTACCTGAAAAAATTCCAACCAACGACTACACCGGCGAACTGTAAAGTTACAAAACAGAAATGACGTTGTCGATGTACCTTGTCGACGTGCCGATGATCGACTGGGTAGGAAGAAACACTAACTGTTTCTCGGCAACGGTGACGGCATTGGCATATGTATTTTTCAGCGACGGCGTTGACGCATGTACTTCTTGGCGTTGGTCATTATGTCGGTTCACTAACCAGTTTTATTTAATTGTGTTATATCTAATTTTTTTTTTTAAAAAAAAAACCAATATACAGCAGTTTTGTTTTTGATAAAAATATTTAATACACGAGGTTTTATAGTGTTTTTAATAAAAAATTCACTACAGTTATGAGTTATGTCGGTTTACACATGCCGAGCAACATAAGTTTACTGCATGTCGGTTCTTGTGTTTTTTTATTATAACATTTTTATGATATAAAAATAATTTATATCAATATTTGGTAAATAAATGTAAGTTAAAATTTTGAGAAAAAGTTCCTAACATTAATACTACTCCTAATTGAAAAGTAAAATTAAAGACAAAAGTAACTAAAATTAGTAAACTACCTAAAATAAATAAATCATAATCCCTATGCGTCAAGGAAAATTAAATTGATTTATAAGTCAATATTAATTTTTTTAACCGTATCCCCGCACCCGTATCCACACTCAGATTCGCACCCCCGAATCTTAAAATTTATATTTTGACGAATCCGACTCTCGGATCCGCACCCGTCTTAGATACCCGCACCCGAGTCCGAGCAACTTAGGTGAAAACCTTGGAGATCAGGGTTCAAATCTAACAGAGACAAAATAACACTAGGTGATTTCTTCCTATCTTCTGATCGGTACCTGTTCTGGTGGGAGGTAGCTAGTACCGGTGGAATAATCGACATGCAAGCAAGCTCGAAGGACACAACCATTATTTCTTTTAAAAAAAGAACGTACAAAAAGGGAAAAAACAATGTTTCACGGATCAAATAGTTGGTATGCCACACTCCAGACACTTTCTTCCTAGAAACCATCCATCTAAGAGGATCAATTTGTTGATGCATTCAAGGTTGAATTTTATTAAAAGGAAAACGAGAAAGTAAGGTGATTAATAAATTCCGACTCTAGGAATTTGTGACAGCAGAACCTACAATTTATACTTTATAGAATACTGTCAAATGTCATAAAACATTAGAGAGAAGTTCCACATTAAAAAAGTTGAATCAGGGAAGCATCGCTATTAACATATTTGCCATGGGAAATGAAATCACAATCTTGCTGGAATTATTTCCAAAGAATGAAATTTCAAATGCAAGTCACAAAAAATTATATAATTGAATACCAATAACTCTTATCAATTGATCCTGAACAGCACTTAATGCATCTCTCTGGCCAGTTCATTTTATAGTAATTTTGTTTTGGGACAATGGCATCCGAACAAGTTCATTGTACAGTAACACCACTACAGAACGCTAGAAGAGAAACTTACCTGACTAGATAGGTCTTAACTGCTAACTAAAAGCCTAAATCCGTAGTCGTTGACTAATAGGCTAATCCAAGCTGTTAAACAGTAGCAGCTTTTCCGTGTTACAAGTAAATGATACCTCTTACTCATCCATTAAAGGGTGCATGGTACTTGTTTTCTTTGCATCATTGCATGTTTAAGCACTAAACAACAACAAACCCAGTATATTCCCAAAGTGGGGTCTGGGGAGGGTAGAGTGTACGCAGTCCATACCACTACCTCTAAAGAGGTAGAGAGGCTGTTTCCGATAGACCCCCGGCTCAAGATTAAAGACAGTATACAAAAGCATCAAAAGCAAGGAACATGGTAAAATAACATAGGTACGACATCCACAGAAGATTGTACATTGCCAAACAAAGAACACCAAAGTCCATCTAATTACTGGCTACGACTCATCCACACCCTTATCCCTCCATCCTAATGTTTTTCCTCCATACCTTCCTATCCAGGGTCATGTCCTTAGTCAACTGTAACTGCTCCATGTCACGCTTAATCACTTCTCTCCAGCATTTCTTCGGTCTACCCCTACCCCGCTTGAAACCTTCCAAGGCCAACCTCTCACACCTACGAACTGGGGCATCTGTACCCCTTCTCATTAAGGATGAATAAGGATGTTCTGAGCGCTGAGGAGTTGAGAGCATAGGGCAATTAAGGAAGCAAGATAACAGAAATGAGGAGATGATGGAGAAATGAAGATAATTAATCCCTGTTGACCTTTAGAAATGGAATACGCAGCTCTGGTAAGCTACATCAGCAACTTTAATGGATTTTTTTATCAGTAAACTCAGAAACTAGAATGAATTAACTTCAAATGTTACGAGTTTGAAAGTTAAAAGAAGAAAAGAGAGTTTCACGTCTAGCGCTTAAATTTAATAGACAGCAAACCCTTTCATGAAATCTTTGGGAAGTATAAAACTTCAATTAGGTTCCATTTCAACAGCATAAGAATCTCATGATGTTCATCTGAAAGAAAAATCAGCAGCCATACCTCCTTTAGATTAGCTATTGTGAAGTAAATGCATGCTATTAGTCTATTCTAAAAAAAATCTCAACATTTCAAGATGAATGAATTAAATATGAATGAGAAGACATTAAACACCTCAGTCAAATTGTACTACACCTCAGTCAAATTGTACTTCTCCAAAAGCGACGTTTTAGGTAAGATGCCGATTGAGAGCTTCACAGGAATAAGATATTTTAGTATCATTCTGAAAAGAAAAGCATAATGTCAATGAGATGAAATCAATGAAGTCAGTAATAGTGTCTGCTTGCTGTTTGAAAAAAGAAAACTGACAGCGTAAATTCAACATTTATTGCAGAAAAGCAACATCACTGCAGGATATTCATCTTACAATAATCTTTTAACCATTATATCCTTTCATGAGTGAAACATCCGAAATATGACAGGAACCTATACAGACCTTATATTTCTTTCTTTCCAAGGATTGCAATGGTTTAGAGCGTATGATAGCTTATGATCAGCAGCAGAAAAGTTTTCATTGTACACCTCCAACCGCCCAGTATAATACATGTAAGTGACCTTATCCCTAAGAGGAAACTCCTCGAAATCGAAAATGCGGGCAGTTTCAATGCTTCTTGTAACACTTTTACACAGGTGAACTGTTCCGAGCTTGAAATAAATTTTGAAAAGCTGGCAAGTGACATATAAAGCTCCAACACGTTTTGCTCCTTTTCCAGCCAGGACTCCAAACACTTTCATGAGAAATGAGCCAGCACCTTTCAACTTTTCTGGTGTTTTTCCATTAGAAGCTAACTCTCTGTCTGCCTACACATTCAAAAACTTACATCACTCAACTCAACAAACCCTTCTGACATTCCAAATAATAATATATAACAAGAGTAGGTCTTACCCTTTCAGCAAGAATTCTAGTTTCATAGGCAATGACATAAAGGGCTTCCAAAGCCCAAGCTGATTCCCAGTTGCGGAACTCTTGAGTAAACGCACTGCAATATCCACAAAATCAATTTTTTGCCAGGGGAGTGGGGGACAGGGGGTAAAGGGAGAAGGGGCACAAGCTAACTAACTTGGCAGCTTTTTCAAAAGCCTGGTAAGATTCAACCAAGTTTGTGAGTCGATAACTTTGTAAAGCACGAAATAGAGGGAGTAATATATCTGCATACTGAGAGTATCTATCAGCTTGTCTGATTACTCTGCTAGCATCCTGTTTTAGACATATGATACACATTAATAATGTATTCTAATTAAGGCGGGGTTTTGCTATCTACAAAAGCATTCATTTATACATCAGACTGCATCTCAAAAACTATCGCATTATGTTACTGTTAGTTAGGTGTAGGAAATATCAACAGTAAAGCAATAAGATGCACAGTGCAATGGAATCATCAATCAAATTGAAGCCCTAAGTCTTAAAAGAAAACTAGAAAGTTATTACCTGGAAGGTGATGAGGGCATCGGATAGAGAAAGGAGAAAAGAAGGGTTTGAAGAGATAGAGAAGATAAGGCAGAGAGACTTGGCGTCTTGAGATGAAACGGCGTCGGAGAAGCGGTTAAGGAAGTCAGTGACTCGTCTGTGAGCTTCTCCCATACTTAAATATGATGATGCCATTCTTCCTCTTGCTTCTTTAGCTATTCCATGAATTCCAATCAAATTTAACCTTTTGGTTTTGCTCGGGAATGGCCGAGTGAGCAGACACCAAAACGGGTTTGCGTCTTTCTCAACTTGGAACAAGAATGGCATCTATAACGGCGTCGTCCCTACTGTTTGCCCAAAATAGTTCTCCATATATTTTTTTTTGGTAATAAATTCTCCATATTTACTAACGGCAAAATGGTTCGATCGACTCTTGTACTATATTGTTTTATAATGTGACACTTCTACTTGCATGTTTGTCATCTGTACCTTGAGCGCATTGTAATGTGGACACTTCTATTTACATATTTGTCATCTGGACCCTTAACCTACTAAAAAATAATATTTTAAACTCTTTGACCATTGACCGGATCTATTTTGCATTAAAATTGTTGAGTAGGATTTGGAGCGTGACTACATGCGTGTATGGGCGAGTGAAGCAATATATTTATATTAAAATAATAGTAAAATTAAAAAAAAAATAAAAAAGGCAGTCAACCTTTTTCCAATTTTTTTAATTTAAAAATATTTTTAAAAATTAAAAAGTAATAAATTTAAAAATAAAAAAAGCCACCCCACCCCTCACCCCAGCCTAGCCCCGTCCAGCACCCCCACCCCACCTTAACCCCGTCCAGCACCTCCTACCCTACCCCAACCCCCATCCAGCCACCCCCTACCCCACCCTAACCCCCGTCCAGCCACCTCCCACCCCACCCTTCACCCCCGTCCCTCCATCCATCCATGGCTGTCATAGCCATCACCATTAACGTCCCCATCCCTACAGCCCCCAAGGATCTTCCTTCGTCTTCTTTTTCTTCATCATCATATATCCCTGAAGAGGGTCTTTGTTGTGGTTGATATTGTTGTTGTTGTTTATTGTCAAAAAATTTTTTGTTATTGTTCCCTGAAGAGTGTCTTTACTGTGGTTGATATTGTTGTTGTTGTTCATTGTCAAAAAAAAATTGTATATATCCCTAAAGAGGGTCTTTGCTGTGGTTGATATTGTTGTTGTTATTCATTATCAAAAAAAAAATTATTGTTGTTCCCTGAAGAGGGTCTTTGTTGTTGTTATTCATTGTCAAAAAAAAAAATTGTTGTTGTTTTACTTTTTAATTTTTTTTTATTCACTTTCTCAATTTAAATTTTTCATTTTGTTTAGGATTAATTTTGTAACTTTTACAAATTGTTAAAGATATTTAAATAAAAATTAAAAATTCATTATGTTTGTGTATGTGAATTTATAGTTAGAACTTTAAATTAATTGGAGAGAAATTTCAATTATTTAGAATAAATTTGATGTTTAATTAAATTTATTGTGTTTGTGTATTAGAATTTATAGTTGAAAATTTAAATTAATTTAAATAAAAAATTTATTGTGTTTGTGTTTTAGAATTTCTACAATTTATAAAAAGAATTTATTTAATTAAATTTATTTTAATATTTAATTTTTTATATAACATTTTAAAAATAACATAAAATTTAATGTAATACTTAAAAATGAGGTGGCAGCTGACGTGGACATTAAATTTAATGTAATACTCAAAATGACGTGAAAGCTGACGTGGGGCGGTTGTGTTACACACACCGTCAGAGGGGTTTAAAATGTTGCTTTTTAATGGGTTCAAGGGTCCAGATGACAAACATGTAAATAGGAGTATCCACATTACAAAACAGACATAGTACAAGGGTCCATCAAACTATTTTGCCAATTTTTTTTAAAAAAGATTGAAGTACATTAAATGGTCAGTGTTAAGAACTTTTACTATATTATATAAATATATTAATAAGTAAGCTTTCATAAAAATTAAAATTTTAAATCTTAAAAATAAGATATATAATACTCCATTCATTCCTCTTTATTTGCTCCATTTGGGTTGTGCTTATATTTCTAAATATTCGCTTATTTAATCTTTTAAGAATAATTTGAATAGAAAGATGAGTTAAAGGACGACCAATGGCAAACCTGTAATTAAGCTCATCTACAATGTTAAATAATAAATATGTTGAATTCTTGATTATTCTTAAGTTTGCACAATGGTCTCTCATGTTCTTTTGTCTCCAATTTTTCAAATCATTTCCACTAACTTTCAAAATTCAAGAGGGATTTTTCAAATTTATTATATTTTATAGGCAAAATAACTTAGTGAACCCTTATACTTGTTCCCATTTATAAAGTGGACACTTCTACTTAGCCATTTGTCATCTGAACCTATCAACCCATCAAAATCCAATATTTTGAACCTTTCAACTCAATAAAACTCAATATTTTAAACCCTTATTTGCTTACGTGGCATTAACATTATGATTTGGCAAAATATGTGTAAAACACGCGCGTTTCAGTGTGTAAACCCTATGTTTTGCCTCTAATTTTTTTTAAAAAAAATAATGGTAATTTTTTTTTAAAAAAAGCCCTTCTTCTTCATTTCCCTCCCTCTCCCCATCTCCCCCACCCTCGCACCAGTCCCTCTCTTTCCATCTCCTCCACCCCGCACCAGTGTCCCCTACCAGTTCCCCGCCCCTTTTCCTCCGCCCCACCCTCCACCAATTCCCCACTCCGCCCCATTTCCCATCCCTCACCGCTTTCCACACACCATAACAGAGAAAACATAAAACACACACAGTGACAGGTCTCCTTCATTTCCAATCACGATATACACATACACACAACTTCACAATCAAGGAAGGTACACTTACCATCAGCTTTACCCATTTACTTTCAACTACCATCACCGCCACATTCGCCGACGATGATGATGCCTCAATTTTCATTCAAAATTCAATTTTTTCAACTATATCAACTCCAAAATCTCCCATAAAACACCAAAATTCACTGAAAAACAAATAAAATTCAGCAAATCCAATCAAAACCCAGCTCTAATTTTCATCCAGAAATCATTTTTTTCAACTATATCAGCTTCAATTTTCATCCAAAATTTAATTTTTCCAACTATATCAGCTCAAAATCTCTCATAAAACACCAAAATTCACTGAATAACAAATAAAATTCATCAAATCTGATCAAAATCCAGCTCCAATTTTCATTCAAAATTCAATTTTTTTCTAATATATAAACTAAAAAAAAACTCTCATAAAACACCAAATTTCACACATAACATAGGCGAAGGCGCAGTGCCATCATTGAAAGTGGAAACAGAAAGAAGAAAGTCCTTAATGAGGAGTCGTTGAGAAGGTGTCCATTTTTTCGTACCAAATGATGTAAATATTTATGGGAGAAGAAAGAACCGGACCCATAAGGTAATGAAGGTTTACGAGGTCTGAAGAACCTTCAAATTTTTTATTTGATGAAAGTGTTCTTGTGGATAGCTTTGGGTTAAAGTAGTTCTGGTTTTGGATGTCAAGTACTGTTGTTTGTTTTGTTGGAGATCCATGGTTAGATCCAAACTGAATAATAATAACAAGAAATATGAGAAATAAGTTTATATTTTATATTTTTATTTATATTTTAATATTTAATTTATTATGTGGCATTAAAAAATGGCGTGGAAGCTGACGTGGAGGTGTTTGTGTTACACACACTGAAAAAGAGTTAAAAATATTGAGTTTTATTGAGTTGAGGGGTTCAGATGAAAAATGTATAAGTAGGATTATCAACTTTACAAACTATACCAAGTACAAGGGTCCACCGAGCTATTTTGCCTATTTTATATTATAGAATATATTTATTTATTATAGAAGAGTGAGTTGGAGGACGACCAATGGCAAAATTTTCATTTCATAAAAAATTTAGAATATTTGTTGATATGATATAACTTCAAAACAAAAATTTAAAAGAAAAGTTTTTAAAAAAAGATTGAAGTACATTAAATGGTCAATGTTAAGAACTTTTACTATATTATATAAATATATTTATAAGTAAGGTTTCATAAAAATTGAGATTTGTAATCTTAAAAATAAGATATATAATACTCCATTCATTCCTCTTTACTTGATTCAATTGGGTTGTGCTTATATTTCTAAATATTTGCTTCTTTAGTCTTTTAAGAATAACTTGAATAGAAAGATGAGTTAGAGGACGACCAATGGAAAACCTGTAATTAAGCTCATATACAAGATTAAATAATAAATATGTTGAATTCTTGATCATTCTTAAGTCTGCACAATGGTCTTTTGTGTTCTTTGGTCTCCAATTTTCCAAACTATTTCCACTAGCTTTCAAAATTCAAGAGGGTTTTTTCAAATTTATTATATTTTATAGGCAAAATAGCTTGGTGGACCCTTGTACTTGTTTCCGTTTATAAAGTGGACACTTCTACTTAGCCATTTGTCATCTGAACCCCTCAACTCATCAAAATCCAACATTTTGAACCCTTCAACTCAATATTTTAAACCCTTATTTGCTTACGTGGTATTAACCTGAAGATTTGGCAAAAATACGTGTAAAACACACACGTTTCAGCGTGTGAACCCTATGTTTTGCCTTAATTTTTTTTTAAAATAATTGTAATTTTCTTACAAAAAAAGCCCTTCTTCTTCATTGCCCTCCCCCTCCCCATCTCCCCCACCCCCGCACCGGCCCCTCTCCCTCCATCTCCTCCACCCCGTACTAGTATCCCCCACCAGTTTCCTAACCCCTTTCCTTCGCCCCCACCCTCCACTAGTTCCCCACTTTCCCTACCCCCACCAGTTCTCTCACCCCTTTCCTCATCCCCCACCGCTTTCCACACACCATAACAAAGAAAACATAAAACACACAGTGACGGGTCTCCTCCATTTCCAATCATGATACACGCATATACACAACTTCACAATCAAGGGAGGTGCACTTTACCATCAGCTTCACCCATTTACTTTTAACCACCACCACCGCCACAGCTGCCGATGATGATGACGCCTCAATTTTCATTCAAAATTCAATTTTTTCAACTATATCAGCTCCAAAATCTCTCATAAAACACCAAAATTCACTTAAAAACAAACGAAATTCAGCAAATCCAATCAAAACCCGGCTTTAAGAAGATTGAGCATGATTGAGAAATATCTTAAGAAGATTCAGTACCTTATACTGAATTTGGATTTGCGGAGAAGAAATGAGGGTACTTGGTCCGCATATCTGCCTCTGCTTCCCAAGTGGCTCCCTCAACGGACTTATTTCGCCAAAGAACTTTGACTATTGGAACTTCTTTGTTCCTTAGTCTATGAACTTGGTGATCAAGAATTTCGACTGGAACTTCCTTGAAGAAAAGACTTCTGAATATCTATACTTTCTAAGGGAACAACTACAACTGGATCACCAATACACTTTTTCAACAATGAGACATGGAACACTGGGTGTACTGAGGCTAAATCTAAAGGCAACTCTATCTTGCAAGCTATCTTTCCAAAACAACTGAGGATTCTGAGGGACCGACATATCGGGGACTGAGTTTCCCTTTCTTGCCGAATCTCCGCACTCCCTTCATGGGAGAGATTTTCAAGAACACAAGATCACCGACCTCAACCTCGAAATCCTTTCTTCTTACATCTTCATATAATTTTTGTCGGATCTGGGCAGTCCTAAGCCTTTCTCTGATCAACTGAACCTTCTCTAACGTATCAAACACCAAGTCAGGCCCTACTACTGCAGCCTCACCTACTTCAAACCAACTAATTGGAGATCTACATCTCTTACCATAGAGAGCCTCAAATGGAGCCATATAGATATTGGAATGATAGTTGTTATTGTATGTGAATTCACTCAAAGGAAAATGGTCATCCCAACTACCCTTGAAATCAACAACACATGCTCTCAACATATCTTTAAGAGTCTGAATGTTCCATTCTGCTTGACCGTCTGTTTGAGGGTGAAAATTTGTACTGAGGTGGACTTGGGTACCAAGACCCTTTTAGAATGCCTTCCAGAAGTGAGAGGTAAATTGAGTACCTCTATCTGAGATGATAGATAAGGGAACACCATACAACCTAACCAACTCTCTGAGATAGAGATTGGTATAGTCCTCGGCTGAGTAAGAGATATGGACTGGCAAGAAATAAGCTGATTTGGTCATCCTGTCTACGATAACCCAAATAGAGTTATGCTGATATGGGTACGAGGTAAACCTGTTACAAAGTCCATGTTTACTTCCTCCCATTTCCACATGGGAATACTGAACTCCTGCATGGACCCACTAGGCTTCTGGTACTCAATCTTAACTTGCTAGCATGTAGAGAATTTAGCTACAAGCTCTGAAATATCTCTCTTCATCCCACTCCACCAATAGATCTCCCACAAATTACGGTACATCTAAGTGTCCCCTAGTTGAATAGAGTAATGCACACCATGCGCTTCTGCAAGAATTTGTTTCCTCAAATCATCTACACCAGGAACACATAATCTACCCTGACAATGCAAAACACTATCTCTCCTTTGGAAGAAAATCTCCACTTTTTGATCTCTGACTGATTCTTTCAACTTAACTAGACTGGGATCTCTATCGTGCTTTTTCTTCATCTCAGAAACTAGAGATGACTTTGAGATACTCTGCACCCATACACTACCTTCTGCTGAATCGAGTAAACGGACACCTAGTTGGGCAAGCTGATGGACTTCCTGAGTTAACTTCTTCTTACCATCCTCAACATGATCTACACTACCTATAGACATTCTACTGAGAGCATCAACCACTACATTGGCCTTTCCCGGATGATACAGGACACTCATGTCATAATCCTTTAATAACTTTAACCACCTTCTCTGATACAGATTCAAATCTTTCTGAGATAACATATACTGAAGGCTTTGGTGAGCTGTGAACATATCTACATGCACTCCATACAAGTAATGCCTCCAAATCTTTAAGGTGAATACTACTGCTGCTAGCTCAAGATCATGAGTCGGATAATTCTTCTCATGAGGCTTAAGATATCTGGAGGCATAGGCTATGACCTTACCTATCTGCATGAGGACACAATCCAAACCTACTCTGGATGTATCACAGTACACAACAAAACCATCTGAACCGTCTAGTAGAGTAAGAACTGGGGTTGAGGTGAGTCGAGTCTTCAACTCCTGAAAACCCTTCTCGCATGAATCTGACCACTGAAACTTAACTTTCTTGTGAGTCAATCTGGACATGGGGGACGCAATAGAAGAAAACCCTTCAACAAACAACGGTAATATCAAGGGGTAGGCATTCAGTATTTGGTTTGGTATTTTCATAATTCAGGTTCGGTAATTCGATAATCGGTAAATGAAAGTAGATACCAAATACCATACTATTAAACTTCGGTTCGGTAATTGGTAAATTAAATTTTGGTTTGGTATGAAATTTGGTATTACCATATTAAAGTTGGACATGCTTATAATGATCCTATTTGGTGATAATAGTGGTGATTTCCAACCAACGTTTTGAGAAAAATTCAATTTTGTTTGGTAGTTTTACACCTCTAAATACATAGTTTTACACCAGAAAAAATTAATTTTGTTTGGTCTTGTTACACGTTGATATGTGTGACTTAATTAATGAAACACCTTAAAACCTATGTTATTGTAGTTTGATCCATCTCTAAGCAGAGGAGAACTGGATGTAACACGAATAATATTCACATCAAACTGGATGTAACACGAACCAAATGTAACAAACTGGATGTAAATGTGATGCAAAGTCATAATATTACTTCTTATAAATATGATGGAGAGCAATATATGTTATGTTGTCTGTCAAGTGCTGAGTTTTTCGAAAATTTCCATCTTCTGTTGACATGTGAACACAAGGATTAAGAAGGCTTGATCAAGTCCCCTTGGTTAAAGCCATATTCCGACCTATGGTAGGAATATTAGAGTTAGGAAAGTGCAGCCAACAATGGTGTTATGTATCATGTCATGAAGACTTCTTTTCTGTTGTTCCCTTCCATTCCCTGATTTTTATTCTTAGTGTGATATTTTCATCAAAAGTTGTCATATGTTGGTTGCAAGAAAGTCTGCTGTGTAAAGTTAAGAGTCTATTTTATGTCTGTGTTTAACAGTTCAAAGTTTTCTTGAGCAATATTCACACAAGTATGTGGCCTTTGGAGTATGGACTAGGTACGTGGCCTATGGATCACTTAGCTATTATTGGATACTCGGGAAATACTAAATACCAAATGATAGTAATATTTTTTACCAATCCCAAACCCAAATACTGTAATTTTAAAATTTTACTCCCAGATACCATCCCAAATACCAAATTACCGAATACCAATTACCAAATTTTTTGGTTCGGTATGGTAATTCAATTTTTGGTATTTTATGCCTACCCCTAGTAATAGGCAGCTAAACCCAAGAAACTCTAAATATCTGATGGAGAGATAGTTCTAGGCTGATTTCTCATCGCTTCAGTCTTTTGAGGATCAACTCTAATGCCATCACCAGAAATAATATGATCAAGGAATGCTACTGATCTTAGCCAGAATTCACACTTACTAAATTTAGCAAACAACTGGTGAGCTCTAAGAGTCTGGAGCACTATGCTGAGATGGTTTGCATGATCGCTTTAGCTATGAGAATAAACAATAATGTCATCAATGAAGACTATGATGAACATGTCCAAGTACTGCTTGAACACTCGGTTCATCAAGTCCATGAAGGCTGCTGGGGCATTTGTAAGACCAAAGGACATGACTAGAAATTTGAAGTGACCATACTGAGTTTGGAAAGCTGTTTTTGGAATATCACATTCTCTGACTCTAAGCTGATGATAGCCTGATCTGAGGTCTATCTTGGAAAAGTAACTGGCACCCTGAAGTTGGTCAAATAAGTCATCGATTCTAGGAAGTGGATATTTATTCTTGACTGTGACCTTGTTTAACTGGCGGTAGTCTATGCACATTTTGAGAGAACCTCTTTCTTATGCACGAATAGAATAGGTGCACCCTACGGTGAGACGCTGGGTCTGATGAATCCCTTATCTAAGAGATCCTTCAATTATTCTTTCAATTCTTTGAGTTTAGTTGGAGCCATTCTGTATGGAGGAATAGATATAGGTTGAGTATCTGGGAGAAGGTCTATTCTGAAGTCGATTTTCTTTTCGGGAGGAACTTCGGGCAGATCTTCAGGAAATATATTTGAGAATTCATTTACTACTAAAACTGACTCAATATTAGGAGTTTTTGAGTTAGAGTCTTTGACTCGAACAAGATGGTAAATACACCCCTTCGATATTATCTTTCTCGCTCTAAGGTACGAAATCAACTGACCTCTAAGAGCTGTGGTACTACCCCTCCATTCAAGGACTGGTTCATTTGGGAACTAAAAATGAACTATACTATTTCTATAATCAACTAAGGCATAGCATGAGTGGAGCCAATCCATGCCGAGAATGATGTCAAAATATGTCATCTCTAACTCCACGAGATTAACTGAGGTAACTTTTTGAGATATTGTGACCGGAAAATTCCTGTATACCTGTCTGGCTACAATGGAAACACCCACTGTGGTAGACATTGAAAAGGGCTCTACTAGGGTTTTGGGACTGACTCCAAAGTTGACGGCTATATATGGAGTTACAAAGGAAAGAAAAGCTCCAAGGTTTAGTAAAGAATAAACATGTAAGTGAAAGACTTGCAACGTACCAGTAACTACGTTAGGAGAATTTTCCTGATTTTGGAAGGACTGAAGATCATATAATCTGTTCGGACGCTGACCACCGGTAGCACTGGAAGAGGCACCCTGCTAAGTTGGGCGGCCGGATGGAACTAACGAATGATGGGACTGGCCCTATTGGCGCGCATCCCTACCTTTTTGAGCAACTACCCGACACTCCTGAATCTGATGACCTGGCTTGCCATACCCAAAACACACATCACTACCTGCTCTACACTCACCCTGATGGTGTCTACCACACTTCTGACATAAAGGATTGGTACGAGCACTGCTAACATTCTTGTGAATTGGGTATTGAGATGCAAAATTCTACTTGGATTCTTATGAATTGGGTATTGAGAAACCAACACTAGCCAACCCAACTAATGTTGTTGTAAAAGAAGTAGACGTTCAGCGAGCTGCTGTCAAGTTGCCTAAGGAGAGAATTGAATAATTCTCCACTAAACTTTCATCATCTGAAGGAGATATGCAGATGAAGATGGATGAAAAACATCTAATTTTTTGCTACATGCCTCGTGAGCGTCGAAAGGACGGAAAACCTTTGCTAGAAGTATGTACTCAACAAAGCCACCCTCCAAAGAGAGAAATGAGCCATAAGACATTTCATGATTTGAAGGAGATTATGAGTGTCCCAGTTATACAGGTCCATATATCACGCCTAAGCTTCCAGGAAGAAATACTTTAGCTCATAAGATAAAAGGTCAGTTTGATTAAAAAGCCTTTACGCTGCTTGAAAATCAGGATACGATTTTTCCAAGTCAACAAGACTAGGTGAGTTCAAAGATGGTGTCACTGGTAAGAAGATACATGGTCTTACAGAGGCACAAATGACATTGAGAAAGCAAGTGCATAATGTTTCCACTCCTAAGTTTGGCCTGGGATTCAAATTTCAGGCTCTTCGAATTTTTGCTAAAAAGGGCAAGGAAACAACTTCATCATATTATGCCTCAGTAGAAAAATACAAGGGATATAAGGATGAGAAAATGCCACAACAAACTTCTGTGTTTGAACGCATAGAAAGATTGACACCTCGTGTCTCTGTATTTGAAAGATTGGGTTACAAGGACAAAAGTAGAGCCTCTAAACAAATTAAAGAAGAGGCCAACACCTTAAGAACTTCTGTCTTTCAGTGTTTAGTAACCACAAGAAAGTCATTAGCAAAAAAAGGGTTACTGGAGAATGAAAAGCAAGGATTTCTTGATGGAATCGATGACAAAGACATTCATAGCATTTTCCCATCACGTATGAAGAGAAAGATTGTGTTGTCAATCACCACAGATGGTTTGCTTAAATTAAAAAAAAAACCCATAGTTTTCACTAACCAGTTTATTGGAGAGACAAAGAAGGAGCAAAAAGAAGCCATCACGACATTCGAAGAAAGTCAATTGGAAGATTCCAACTTTGTACAAGCATCCTGTCAAATAACAGTGGAAGAAGGTCCATACTTTGATAGTGTGGTTGATGATGTTCAAGAGGCTCCACCCCAACTAGAGGATGGCATACAATCAACCGTAGATGAACTCAAAGAACTTAATCTCGGCACTCTGGAAGATCCGTGCCAAATATTCATTAGTGTGCTTCTTACACTGCAAGAAGAAAGGGACTACTTTAAGTTATTAGTTGAGTACAAAGATGTCTTTGCCTGGTCGTACTAGGAAATGCCAGGCCTTAGTCCTAGGGTAGCTATTCATCATTTGGGGATCAAAAAGGGGGCACGTCCTATAAAGCAGTCACAATGAGTGTTTCACACCAAGTTGGTAACACAAATTGAAGTAGAGGTCAATAAGCTTATCAAATCCAGATTTATCCAAGAAGTGAAGTACCCATCATGGATCTTAAACATTATACCTATCAAGAAGAAGAATGGTCAAATACATATCTTCATTGATTTTAGAGACTTGAATAAGGCATGCCTAAAAGATGATTTCTCGATACTGATCATAGAGCTCATGGTTGATGCAATAACTAGAAATGAAGCTATGACATTTATAGATGGATCTTCCGAATATAATTAAACTAGAATGTCTCCAAAGGAGAAAGAATGCACTTCATTCTGAACTTCAAAAGGGATATATTATTACAAGGTTATGCCTTTTGGTCTAAAGAATGCGGGTGCAGCCTATGCAATGCAAAATATTATTGATGACAAAATTACATAAGAGGGTGGAATATTACGTCGATGACTTGATGGTAAAGGCAAAGTGCAGGAATGACCATCTTGAAGACCTTCGCATTATTTTTGAGAGGTTAAGAAAATTCAACTTGAAAATGAACTCACTCAAATGTGCCTTTGGGGTTACTTTATGAAAGTCTCTTATCTTTATCGTGCGTCATCGTGGAATTGAAGTTGATCCCACAAAGATTGATGCCATTCAAAATATGCCCAAGCCAAAAAACTCGAGAGACCTCCGCAGTCTACAAGGAAATTTGGAATTCATTCGGAGCGTCATCTCTAACTTGGTTGGAAGGTGTCAACCCTTCAACCATCTAATGAAAAAATGCACATTTCCACTGGGACCAATCATGCCAAAATGCTTTTAAAAGCATTAAAGGATACTTGTTGAATCTACCTATATTAGTGGCACCAACTCCTGAAAGGCCGTTGATACTCTACATTACATCACAAGAGCGATCACTTAGAGCACTTCTTCCTCAGGAGAGTGAAGATAAGAAGGAAAAAGTATTGTACTATCTAAGTCAAACCTTGATAAGAGCTGAGTTAAATTATACGCCTATTGAGAAGATGTGCTTAGCTTTGCTTTATGCGTTAAAGAAATTAAGGCATTATTTTGAAGCATACACCATCAAACTAATTTCTTGGGTTGATCCCGTGAAGTTTGTAATGACACGACCAGTTCTCTCAAGGCATCTACCAAGATGGTCTGTATTGTTTAACAAATATGAGATCATATACACATCTCAAAAGGCTGTGAAGGGGCAAGCACTTGCCAATTTTCTGTAACACCCCATACTTTTGGGCTAGAATCTAGACCGTCGTTCCTACACGTATAAACCCAAACTAGATAATTCCTCGTTAATATATGAGTGGTTATCAATCCTATAGTGTGTTAATACCTTTGAATATGAATTGACGTCACAAAAACCCCCTAACTCTAAAACGAGTTGAACATATTTCTAACGATTAAGTTTCAGTGGACGTTTAAACTTAGGTCAACTTCCATCGACCATAACTTCTTGTATATATAGAATTAGAGGGTATACTATATATCAAATGAATGGTCTTTGAAGTAGCTTTCCAATGATACCAATTTCGCCAAAATCCAATACCCAAACAAAAAGTTACAACTATTTTCATGAGAGAGGTCGTAGCTACGCGCGATTAGCGTGAGACGCACGCTCCGTCGCACGCACCTAATTTTCAGGTTCTATTTTCATATTTTTAAGGGAAATTTGGACCTTTACCTCACCCAAGGTCTGCCCATAACATAAGATTCACGCCCCAAAAGTAGAATACACGCCATAATTCAATTTTTCCTCTCAAATTAAATTCCTAAATCCTTTCCCTCAAGATCAAGAATCAAGATCTTAAGTTCAAGACTCTAAGAAAAGGGTCAAGATCCGGGTTCCATCTATCAAGATCTAGGTTCCATCTTTCAAATCTTATAGTCTAAGGTACGTAGGGTTTATCCTAAAAACTACATGGGCTTGTAAACATTAGAGCATAATTTAAAGATTATTAAGCATTAATTTTAAAGGGGTTTTGGAATCTATATTTAAATTATGTATTCCGAATGTTTCAATGTTACTATTGCTTTGGCCTTGTGGTCTTTTCCCCTAAATTGATTTACATATATATGTATATGTATGAAAATTGAGATTTGAAATTGTTTAAGAGCACAAATTATGAATTCCCTCTCGTGTATTGAATTAAAGTTTATGGTTTTGTCGGAAAAGAGTTGAAATACATATTTTACGATGTGAAAGTAGTTTTCTCAATGTCATAGTATTTGAACATGATTTAGAGATAATGAGAGGGTATTTCTTGAGATATCTATGTTTTGTGTTAAAGAGAACGAATTGCATGAAATTAAGAATTTTTACATGACCACCTTTGTTTATTGAATCGTTGATAAAGAGAATTGCTTGCATGGTTTCACATGAGTTTTAAAGAATGAGTTTCTTGAAAAGAATTGTTAATATGGTGGTCCTGAATTTCATGATTTAAGAATAGAGACATAATTTGCTATAAATGGCTCAGAGAATGTGACTTGCAAGTCAATGGTATGACGATTCCATGTAAATATATGCCATAACAGAACTAGAGTCTTCAGAGTTTGATTTTCAAAGATTGCATATTGTAAAAAATTAAAAGTGGGCTTAAAGAGGATTAGGTGGTTACCCGAAGAGGGCACGAGTCAATCGACTCATAGCCTAAAATTATGTTTTGCCGATACTGGTATGTTACTTTTGTACGCCGGCGACGGCCCTGTGGCTTAGTAGAGATTCATAGACTCCAACCCCTACGGCAAACTTGGGTTGAGGGCTTGGCTGCCGAGTTAAGGGCACATTCCATATAGCCCGTGAAATTACAGAATTATAAGGTATACCACCTAGCGCAGAAGTAAAACAAAGAGTATGTCACAGAGTTCAGATGGTTTTATAGAGCCTTTTAACCACGCCCATGTGACTTTTACTATGTGACATATTTATGAACCATTTTTAAATTGTTCTCATATATGTTGAATATCAAATATTATTTTTGGTTTGCTCTGCGTACCAGTACAACTGTATTGACCCCCTACCTCTCAGGGTCTGAGGCTCAATCTAGCGATCCGGCTAAGCAGTAGATCTTTCTAGATAGAAAGACAGAGTCCAGTTGGTGAGCCTTTTATGTTTCAGAAGGCCTGTTTAAATTTCAGATATTTATTTATGGTTTTGGTCTACTGGGGGCCTTATCCCAATTTTCAGACATCTTTGTTTCATATGTAGTAGAGGTTTCACAGACTGGTTCAGATATTGTTTAGTTGTTGTTAGGTTTTACTTTCCATCTTTAAATTGAATTCAGAATGACCATGATTCTGAATTATATTTTATTTTGTATCTTTTTTTATTGTATGAACATTGTGTATGAGTACCTGATAGAGAGGGGTGTCTGGGCTTTCATGGTTCAGAATGCTCATCACGGCCTGGGCGTCAGTTTGGGTCGTAACAAACTTGGTATCAGAGCACGGTTCATAGTTCCAGGGTGTCTGCGAAATCGCATCCGGTAGAGTCTTATTTATGGGTGTGTAGCGCGTTATACTTATAAGCAAGAAGCTATAAGGCGTTTAGGAATGTCTTTCTTTCTTCATGTTTTAGTTAATGCTATGGAGTCAGAATGTTCCTCTTTCATACTCTAATTCGTGCTTTGGTGTCACCCATATGAAAGAAAAGTTAACCTAATTCTTTCCTTACTCTGGTGTTCCCAGATAATGCTCTCATATTTACTAGCAAAAATTTCAGAAGTCACAGAAAGGTCTTGAGAGGAGCTCCTTAGTGTGTCGTAAGTCCCTCAAGTTTAAAGTTGTGTCCTCATTCTTATGAGGCGTTCAGTTAAGACAAGAGTAAGATGTGTATTCTTAGGTCATTGTATATTATGTGTCAAATTTCTATCTCTTGTAATTTTGTTATCATTGTGTTGTTGAAAACTAAAAGTCTAGTGAAGCCGTGTGGGGCTCTTTCAATTCACTAGCATAGTTGCTTTGTTATTCAATTTATTTTCTGGTTCAAAACACAAAAATCAAGTCTAGTAATGCCGTGTGAGGCCTATTTTGATTCACTAGCAACTTGTTGTTCTTGTGTTGGTTAGAACTGGGGGTTTAGAGGTGTAGTGACAAGAAAAGTGGTAAGGGAGATTTATTGAATATATGTAGCCGATTTTTTTTTTGTATATGATAGAGTCAGTAATGAAGTGATATATCCTTATGTGTTAGGTTAGTAGAAGGTGGAGAAGGAGTTATTGGTTAAGGTAAATTATTGTTTGCTTGAAGTATGAAAAGAGTTATTGATGGTATTTGTTGTGCTAGAAAAGTATAGGTTATTGGTGAAAGTACTTAGTGGATGAGTGTTGTAAATTTAGCGTTCCTTGAGGTTTCAAGAGGGAGTTTAGTTGAAACTTATAGAGCTATGAAAGAAGTTTAAGTGTATAGATAGGTAAATACTAATGATGTGCAGAAGGAGGATGCGTTAATGGATTATAAATAAGATAGGCCATATGATTATGGCTGAATATTGTTGTTATGAGATTCTGGTAGGCTAGTGTTTCTTAATGTCTTATTCTATAACTTCCAAGTGAGAATTGTATGTAAGGTAGATTATTATATAAGATTAAGATTGACCATGTCTATTATATGACTTTACCCCTTGAACTTCTTTTCTTTAGTGGTTGTAAACTAGTACTTCATGTGAAAAGGTATGAAGTGGATTTTGAGCTATAATAGTGATATCATGGAGGGGATTGTGATTGTAGGTAGTAGTTAAATGAAATGAGTATTTGGAGTTGTTTTCCCAATTTGATGGACTGGTACATTATATTGCATGCTTTGCTTTATCAGTGGTAGATGATTGATGATAGACTATAGGATTGAATTCTAGATGTAGAATGTGGTGGTAAGAATAATAGCTTAAGATTAATGAAGTATATTTTACGGGGATGAATTAGTAGTCATGAAGTGATTTGTGAAAGAGCCTAGGTTGATAATTGATGAAAGGTTCAAGTGGTAAATGTGAGGTATATGTGTATATGAGAACTAGTGTTAAAATGATGACTTGTGGGTGAGTCATTAAGTGGATAAGGGCGTAAGTATACAAGAATAAGTTGCCCCCGATAGTATGACGTTAGGTAAGATTTTATGATATGAATTATGTGATTAACGATCATATGTTAGAAGGTTAAGTAGTAGAAAGTGCAGTTTTATGTGATAAGAAGCGAGGAATTGTATGCTCATGAGACTGCATGCTGTAGGTTGATGACAGTAGAGGATATCAAAAGTTAAGAGTAGCGTTCTTGGAAATCAATGACTTTAGAGATTACTTAGAAAGGGGAAGTTTAGCTTTTATGAGTATATGTGTTTTACATACCTGGGTTGTGTTCTAAATTGTAGTATGGAGGAGTCTGGTGTGTTGTTGTACGGTGTTCGTTAGAGTCAAATTGAGGAAATATTGGTACGCAATATGAGCCTTGGGTATGGTTTTACAAAGTTTGTTAAGTTGTAAGTTATGTGATTAGAGGTGTAATGTGAGTAATCTAAGGAGTTGAAGATAAAGTGTTAAGTGTTTAGAAGTGGGCATGTCCATGCCTATAATGATGTTAGTCATGAGTTGATGACTTTGGGGTTAGAGAAAGTTGATTAGTATCCCTGGGGGGGGGACGTCCCAAAAAGAATTTAGTGCCTTTATGTTAAATTGTTGAGAAGAGTTATATTCATGTACATATTGATATCCCTTGGTGATAAGGAGTGTGAATGCGTATACTCATGGGAGTGGGGGTTGTAGAGTGATGGCTATAATGGTTAGCAAAAGTTAAGAGTAACATCTACAGAACAGCAAGGCCTTCGGGGTATAGATCATTAGGGAAAGTTAGAGTTTAAGTATATGGTAATGTCTCTTTTATGTTGAGAGTTGTGACTTTGATCTAAGAGGGAGATGAGGAATTAGGTAAGTTCCTGAAATTTTCTCATTGTAGCGACTTAGGGAATAGTCATGATGAACCTACTCCTATTCAAGCGTGTTCTTTCTGCTTTAATCTAAGAGGTCACTATGCTAATGCCTTACGTTATGTATCCAAGTCCTACCTATGTCTAAGGTTTGAGCACTCGGTGTAATTTATGACATGTCTTGACTTCCAAACTAGAAGAAATAATATCCCTCGATGATCCAATATTCTAAGCATCCAAGCTCTATGTGATGTTGCTCATGACTGATAAATCTATGTCCCAAATCATGATTGGTTTTAAGGAACTATGTTTTTCGTATGTTGACGATTTATTTTATGTCGGGATTAGCCAAAATGATAAAGTTGTGCGAACTCATGACTAATTCAGTTCTGAAAATGGGAAGCGATAGCTCCAAGTAGAAGTCCTTGCTAAAATCGTCGACTTCATGAACTCCACACTCATGTTATAAGACTCATGTTGTAAGCTCTCATGTTTCTCACTGTGGTTGTCCTAAGAACTCGTCCTATGTTGAAATTGTGCCAAAATGACTCTTCATTTGTGATCCAAATACTTGATATATGAAATACTCTGTGCTTGTACCGTATCTTCAATTCATGTCCCACCTTGAGTATGGAAATCAGTATATGTTATAACCGAATAGTGTTACTCCATTTTATGATGCTCTTGCTCAGGTCCTTTAATGACCCTTTGTATGCTAGTATGATGGTGGTTGTGGAAGCATAGAAGTGCGTTAGGTGGGGGAGTAGATGTTCTTGAAGGTGAAGATTTTGATGTGGTTGTCGAGTTAAGGTTATAGCTAAAGGATAAAGAAGGAGATGGACTTTTGTTATGTGAAATAGCTACGAAGGAGAAATGTGGCAAAAATAATTTTGTGAGTGATTGAAATTGCTGGTCTTAGTAGGGAGATCCATGTAGTGATTGTAGTAATTATTAGGCTTGAATGTTCTGAATGATGAAAACACAAACCTATATGCCATGTGATTCGTATTCTTTGAATTAAGACTTGAGATTATTGGATTACAGTGATGAGGTGAGGTGATTTCTTAATGTGATACAGGGTGCAGGGCACGTAGTTTAAGTTAGCCCCTCTTTTCTCTAAGTTAGGCTTAAACATAAAAGTATTATACGGAGGGACACAAACTTTTATGGTTAGATGCGTTACGGGAGAATTGTAAGTTGGGAATGATGAAGTATGTTGATTAATCTCGGAGTATAGATAAGAAGTGTTGCTAAGTTTAAGTCTTTTCGTTGAATTTTGTAAGATGGAGAATGCTAATACTCCTGTGTTCCGCGAGAAGCTTATATCATGTCTTGTACTAATCTTAATCAGGCCGAGGACTTTTAGAAAAAGTTATGTTTTGCAATGTTTTGATCATGTGCCATAAAACACATGCCAAGATCATGTCGATGTCAAGTTTTGTTGTCTCAGGTTTCATGCTTACACATTTCACTAGGGGTTATCATGAAGCTCGTTTGATTCTTTTGCATATTTTTGTTAAGGAAAAATGTTCAGATCAATATTACGTTCTTTATTCTACACTTTTAGAGCTTCAAAAAGTCCCTACCCATCATTCGGGGACGAATGATCCCAAGGGGGAGATAATGTAACACCCCATACTTTTGGGCTATAATCTAGACCGTTGTTCCTACGCGTATAGACCCGAACTAGATAATTCCTTGTTACTATATGTGTGGTTATCAATCCAATAGTGTAGGAATACCTTTGAATATGAACTGAGGTAACAAAAATCCCCTAACTCTAGGACGAGTTGAAAACATTTCTAGTGATTAAGTTTCAGTGGATGTTTAAACTTGGGTCAACTTCCATCGACCAAACATTCTTGTATATATCGAATTAGAGGTCCTACTATATATCAAATGAAAGGTCTTCGAAGTAGATTTCCAACGATACCAATTTTGCCAAAATCCGATACCCAAGAGAAAAGTTACAGCCATTTTTTGGAAAGAGGCAGTAGATGTGCACGATTAGCGTGCGACGTACGCTCCGTCGCACACACCTAATTTTCAGGTTCTATTTTCGCATTTTTAAGGGAAATTTGGACCTTTACCTCACCTAAGGTCTGTCCATAACATAAGATTCATGCCTCAAAAGCAGAATACACTCCATAATTCAATTTTTCCTCTCAAATTAAAACCCTAAATCCTTTCCCTCAAGATCAAGAATCAAGATCTTAAGTTCAAGACTCCAACAAAAGGGTCAATATCCGGGTTCCATCTATCAAGATCTAGGTTCCATCTTTCAAATCTTATAGTCTAAGGTACGTGGGGTTTATCCTAAAAACTACATGGTCTTGTAAACATTAGAGCATGATTTAAAGATTATTAAGCATTAATTTTAAAGGGGTTTTGGAATCTATATTTAAATTATGTATTCCGAATGTTTCAATATTACTATTGCTTTGGCCTTATGGTCTTTTCCCCTAAATTAATTTACATATATATGTATATGTATGAAAATTGAGATTTGAGATTGTTTGAGAGCAGAAATTATGAATTCCCTCTCGTGTATTGAATTAAAGTTTATGGTTTTGTCGAAAAAGAGTTGAAATGCATGTTTTACGATGCGAAAGTAGTTTTCTCAATGTCATAGTATTTGAACATGATTTAGAGATAATGAGAGGGTGTTTCTTGAGATATCTATGTTTTGTGTTAAAGAGAACGAATTGCATGAAATTAAGAATTTTTACATGACCACCTTTGTTTATTGAATCGTTGATAAAGAGAATTGCTTGCATGGTTTCACATGAGTTTTAAAGAATGAGTTTCTTGAAAGGAATTGTTGATTTGGTGGTCCTGAATTCCATGATTTAAGAATAGAGACATAATTTGCTATAAATGGCTTAGAGAATGTGACTTGCAAGTCAATGGTATGATGATACCATGTAAATATATGCCATAACAGAACTAGAGTCTTCAGAGTTTGATTTTCAAAGATTGCATGTTGTAAAAACTTAAAAGTGGGCATAAAGAGGGTTAGGTGGTTACCCGAAGAGGGCACGAGTCAATCGACTCATAGCCTAAAACTGTGTTTTGCCGATACGGGTATGTTACTTTTGTACGTTGGCGACGGTCCTGTGGCTTAGTAGAGATTCAGAGACTCCAACCCTTGCGGAAAACTTGGGTTGGGGGCTTGGCTGCCGAGTTAAAGGCACATTCCATATAGCCCATGAAATTACAGAATTATAGGGTATACCACCTAGCGCAGAAGTAAAACAAAGAGTATGTCACAGAGTTCAGATGGTTTTATAGAGCTTTTTAACCACGCCCATGTGACCTTTACTATGTGACATATTTATGAACCATTTTTAAATTGCTCTCATATATGTTGAATATCAAATATTATTTTTGGTTTTCTCTGTGTACTAGTACAACTGTATTGACCCCCTACCTCTCAGGGTCTGACGCTTAATCTAGCTGTCCGGATAAGCAGTAGATCTTTCCATACAGAAGGGCAGAGTTCAGTTGGTGAGCCTTCTATCTTTTAGAAGGCCTGTTTAAATTTTAGACATTTATTTATGCTTTTGATCTACTGGGGGCCTTGTCCCAGTTTTCAGACATCTTTGTTTCATATGTAGTAGAGGTTTCGCAGACTGGTTCAGATATTGTTTAGTTGTTGTTGGGTTTTACTTTCCATCTTTAAATTGAATTCATAATGACCATGATTCCGTATTATATTTCATTCCGCATCTTCTTTTATTGTATTAACGTTGTGTATGAATACCAGATAGAGAGAGGCGTCCGAGCCTTCATGGTTCGAGATGCTCGTCACGGCCAGGGCCTCAATTCAGGTCGTGATATTTCTTCGCCGATCACCCTTTGCCAGTGGAATGGGAGGTTTCAGATGAGTTTCCTGATAAAGATGTACTATTTACTAAAGAATTGCCGCCCTGGACAATGCTCTTTGATGGATCTGCACGTCGAGATGACGCAGGAGCAGGTGTTGTGCTGATATCACCAGAGAGATTAACCTTGCCTTTATTATTTATTTTGGGTGAAACATGTTCCAATAATGTTGCAGAGTACCAAACTTTAATTGTTGACCTTGAAATGGCATGAGATATGAAGATTCCACAATTGGATATCTATGGTGATTCTAAGTTGATCATAAACCAACTTTTCGGGAGTTACGAGGTGAAGAAGGAAGATCTTTTTCCATATCACTAATATTCCATTCTTTTGCTTGAAAGGTTTGATCAGGTGTTCCTAAACCACGTTCCAAGAGAAGAAAATTGCATGGTGGATACTCTTTCTAACTTAGCCATAACGCTGGCACTCAGAGAAAATGCGTCAACAAAGGTTCAAGTATGTCTTCGATGGATTATTCCTGGTTGTCTCGATCTTCAAATAGATAAAAGCGATCATACATCTGTTTGAGTGGTGGAATAAAATGATTGGCTAAAACCATTAGTTGAGTATCTTGATCATGGAAGGCTACTTGAGGATCCATGGAAAAGAGCAGACATTAAGAGAAGGGCACCACGATTCATCTTTCATAAGGGACTATTATTTCGTCGTTCTTATGAGGGATTATTCCTGTGGTGTCTTGACAAAGAAGAAGCTCAATAGATAATGGAGGAAGCATATTCTGTCACGTGTGGGGTACACCAATAAGGGCCTAAGCTTCATTTCCACATTAAAAAGATAGGCTACTATTGGCCGATAATGGTAGTGGATTGTCTAGAGCATGACAAAAGGTGTCATGCGTGTCAATTCCATGCTAATTACATCCATCAGTCTCCAGGGCCTCTTCATCCAACTGTAGCCTCATGGCGTTTTAATTCTTGGGGACTTGATGTTGTTGGACCTCTTCCAAAGTTGTCAAAAGGGCAAATGTACATCTTAGCCACTACTACTATTTCTCAAAATGGGCTGAAACTGTGCCATTAAAGGAAGTGAAAAAGGAAAATGTTGTTGATTTTATCAAGTCAAACATAATTTCCAGGTATGGCATACCAAGATGCATAGTACGGATAATGGAACGCCCTTCAACAATAAACTCATGAAGACTTTGTGTGAGAAGTTCAATTTTAAGCAGCACAAGTCTTTAATGTACAATGCACCTGTCAATGGTCTTGCCAAAGCTTTTAACAAGACACTTAGTAACCTATTGAAGAAAGTTGTTGCAAAAAATAAAAGGGATTGGTATGAGAGGATTGGTGAAGCTTTATGGGTATATCGTACAACCTTTAGAACTACAACGCAAGCGACTCCGTATTCGTTGGTGTATGGCGTAGAGGCGGTCCTTCCATTAGAACAACTGAACATAATGCTCAAATTCGTCTAGCAGAGTTGGAAGTATTGGATGAAAAGAGATTAGAAGAGCAACAAAGGTTGGAGTGTTATCAAGCTCGACTCGCTAGAGCTTTCAATAAGAGGGTGCGACCACAATTATTTCAAGTAGGTGACATGGTCTTAGCAGTTCGAAGACCCATAATCCTCAACAAACGCATCGGTGACAAGTTTATATCAAAATGGGATGGGCCATATGTAGTGAAGGAAGCTTATTCAAGTGGCGCTTATAAGATTGTCGATCAAAACGGTGTAAGAGTTAGTCCCATCAACGACAAGTTTCTAAAGCAGTTCTTTCCATGAAGGTTTCCAACGCTCCTTAAGGCACGAGCTTAAACTGCATGTCACTCCTGGCCCGTATGAGTCTAAACTGTGAACGGCTCTCCAAAAAAAAATTAATTTTTTTTTAAAAAATAAAAATAAATTAACTCATCATTCTTGAACTACGTTATGACTTGATCCTTCCGAGGTACGTAGGCAGCTTAGAATATTTTTACTTTAAGTTCAGTCATATGATTTACAAAAATTAAAAAAAAAAGCAAGTGAAATTATTTGAGCATGGAAATCATACTTTGAATTGGCATAGATATCACATGAGGATAGACGTTCCTTCGCTAAGCTTATCGCGGACGTGCAAAGGTGAAGAGATAAGCAAGGCAAAGAAGATTTCGGTAATACATCTGTATAAATTCGCATAGGTGTTCACAATCATTTTTACATATGTGGTAGATCTTAAAGTCTTCTTCGCAACAGAAAAAAAAGTGTCTCATGATTCGAAAGCTCCTACGACAAGTTATGAATTTTCTATCATAATCGTTCAAAGTTGCAAAATAAGCCATCAGATTCCGAACTAAACTGACTTTGATGATGTATTTGTATAAATCCGCAAAGGTGTTGAGTGTGGTTTTTATGTGTGTTGTATATCTATGAATCTACTTTCCAACAAAAAAAATGGCACCTAATTTCGATACTCCTACGTCGAGATACAAAATTTATCGTGATGCTACGCAAAGCTGATAAACTAGCAAACCAAGATTAGATGATCGGTTTTAGGGCTATATCTGGGATGATTTGGATGTAGTCTGATTATGATTCTCATGTGAGACGTAGCTATATGAGTCTAGTTTTCAACGCAATAAACGGTACTTGATTTCGATACTCCTACGTCAAAATATGGAATTTATAGTGACGTTGCTCAAAGATGATAAAACTAGCGAACCAAGATTAGAAGAGCGGTTTTGGGGCCATATATGGGAAGATTTAGGTGCAATTTAATTATGATTCCTACATGAGACACATCTCTACGATTCTAGTTTCCAAAGCAAAAAACATCTCCTGATTTTAGTATTCCTAAGTCAAGATATGAGAAAATTTGTGAGGGTGCACAACAAAAAGTGACAAAACAGAACTGAAAGACTGATTTCGGAAGGGTACCTGGGCTAATCCGGAGAACTTTTGTCCATGATTTTTACCAACATTATGGTTACATGAGTTAGCTTGCCAGAGGAATAAGAATTTTGTGATTTCGACACTCCTAGTTCTAGTTATGATTTTTTTTACAATAGTCGCTCAAAGCTGAAAAATGGGGTGACATAGAGTTCGAGCAAAGCCTTTTATAAAAGATTTACGCAAGTGTAAAAATCTTTTGGTCATGACTTTCATGCACATTGTATTTTTGAGAATTCCCGTTCCATCGATACAAGTGACTCATAATTTTGAATTATTTATCTCATGTCACAAATGTCAAAGCATTAGGCAAATGAAAGGACATGTTGGCGTGTCAAATTTTAAAAAAAAAAACTACATAGCACGAGAGAAATTAAAAAAAAAATGTCACTTTTATTGCTCCAAGAAAGACTGCCAATACATCATGATAAGGTCCAAAGTAAAACTAAAAAGGGAAAAGAAAACATTCCTAAGAAAAAAAAAAAAATTAAGGGAAAAACTTATGGTCAAGAATCTGAAGGCGACTTGTCTCAGCGATTTCCTTTAGCTTAGCAAGTTCTTTGGTTTTTGTTTCCGAAATTGAGCTGATTTTCTCAAGGGCATGAATCTCACCTTCAATGTTGGTGACACTCTCTTGATTTTTGGACAATTTTTTTTTATGCTCTTCAATATGCAAAATGGTTTTCTTCTTCTTTAACGTCCAAGCTTCTAACTCTTTTTCAGATCTCTCAAGGACTTTTTGAAGCTCTCCCAAATTTTTGTCAATCTTGACTTTGTCTTCATTTGCAGCATGGAGATATTTTTGCACAACAGAAAGCAACTTTTGATGAGCATCTCCAGTTATCTTTTGGGAACTAGACAATTTTGGAACATCATAATCTCCATGCTTCTTAAAAAAGTGTGCAAGTTGAACCTCTAAAGAAGAGAGGTCGACGACATTGACCTCCCGAAGACCTTTAAGAACTAGAGTAACACCTTTATCCAACTTTTTGAGGTTTTCTGATGATTCAGCAGAGAATTGTGTAATACATTCACACAAGGTACGGCACAATCCAGAAACGTAGGACAATTTGAAAGCCGAAATAGCCTTTTGCGGTTCAAAATTTGGGGCAATCCACTGTAATGGACGAACCAAATCCTTGGAAACATTTGAAGGTCTATTATCATTTGCTTCAGCCACCATATCAGTTGTTGGAATATTTTGAAAAGATTTAATATTTTCTGACAACTTTGTCGACGGATCCTTATTTATAGCTTGAGTCATGGCATTATCAAGAGAAAGATTAGTACTGTTCAACACACTTGAAGGATTCGAGCTTGTGACACAATCCTCACCAAATACATTATCACCAAATATGTTACTGGAAATGTCCACAAAACCCAACTAAAAAGAAAGAGAAGTTAATATCGAGTAAAGAGGCAAGTTGTGATATTAAAGAAGTAATTATTACCTGATGTACCAAATCAGCCAAGGGCATTATTGAACCAGCGGCACCCTCTTCAAATATAGTGGTGTCAATACTTATGGAATCTAAATCAACAAACTCACAATGTTGATCGCTTAAGTCCTTATGTTATTTCTTCAAACGCTTCCAGTATGGTTCTTGGCTAGCATTGCTTTTATTGAACTAGAGGCGGCACTATCAATAACAGCTCTATTGAGTGAAACAGGTGGTTTGGATTAGTAACTACAAAATGCACAATATCTAGTGACTTTTCAATGCCTTTATCCGACGGGCTGGAAGATTTCTTTCTTTTGTGGATAACTTTGATCACTTCAAAAGTGGAGATGACCACTGGCTTGGGGGACGATGAGGGGCTTTTTAATGTTTTATCCATATGTGTATCCTTTCCCTTTGAATTATTAGATTTAGGAATGACTTGGACAGATTGAGCAGGATTACCAGTTACCACATTAGACTTTGAAGAGAGAGAAAGCTTACCTTGACCGTCCATCTGAAGTTGGTCTCCTTTGGTTGATAAAGGGGCATCATTTTTCTTTGGACCTCTTAAAATAATATGGGTACTTCGTCTTAACACAGTCTCCCGATGGGCTGGCCACCAATCCGAGTACTCTCGAGTCATAAAAGGTCCACTGTCCAATAGACGCATTGGTATGTTATGCTTTAACAAAATCCCAAGGCGAACACAAGAATCCCAAAGTTGAACCAAAGATAGCAGCGAACTATCAAAATGATGCTTTGTCAGAATGCCGGGAACATCTTGATAAAATCCAAATTAGAGACTAAATAGATGAGGGCTATAAGGCTCCACGATTAAATCATTATCATGCCTCAAAGTGACAAAACTTGAACGAAGGCCTATGAAGAAGTCACTCCAAGAATTGGACAGTTTGTCGCTATCATCAATTTGTACCTTTTTTCCCTATAGCAAGGCCAAATGAGAAAGCTTCTTTACATTGACTTGTTGAAATAACTTGCAAGCATCAATAGGGTCAAACTGTTTTGCCATCTTTTCTCCTGAAATTAGCCATATTTGCACCCCATGCTGTGGACGGTTTACATGGTAATAAGTTTTAAAATACACACCTATCCATCCATAATCATATTAGATGGGAAAGAGTGCATGGAAGGACCCCAAGTTTGAAGAAGTAGAGATCTCTCTTAGTCCGCAATAGATGCTTGTAAGAAATGGGACCACTAAAGAAATTTTTTCTCCATGAGCCATCAAGATTGCGACTTTGAAGATGCTAGTACGAATACAACCAGCCTTTTTGTTGGGGAGTAAAAATTTACAGAGTCAACACTCAAGAAAATATTCCAAATAAGTTTCATCTCTGAGTGATTCTTCCACGCCTAACTCGACAAAAGGGGCATTCTCTTCTTCAGTTCGTGGTAAAAAATTCATGTCAATATTCCCAAACGGATCATGATTCATCCTTGGCTTCGTCCAATTTTTTGACATTTTTTGTGAAGGTTCAACATATTTTCTTGGTCCTCAGAACCAGAAATTAGTCCAATCAAGAAAAGAGACGTCATCAATGACACCTTTTGTAAGTCGGTAGAATATCGAAAATAAGTGTGAGCAGCTTCTAGGGATAAAAGGCTTCCCTTTGTCATCCACATATATCAACTCCTTAGCTGAGGGAATAACTTTTCATAAAATGACCCATGAACATGAAGACCTCTGATATTTCTCAAGTCCCATAAAGATATGGACAACTCTCTAATAAAAGCAGAAACTATGTTAGTGGATGGATGCCAATTCTCATAGAAGGCCTAGAGCATATTCCGTTATGGTCATACATGAACAATGAAGCAAAGATGGCATCATGTCTTTTTGCACTCCAAGGTTTCCTTATTACGGGCAAAAACGTCTTCTATCCACTTCCAGTAGCCAGATGTCTATCGAACCTCACCAAATTTGGAGGGGCGAATATGCCAACTTCTAAGGCTCCCAATGCGGCTAGGAGAGCTCGACAACATTTTGATGTGTAGAAGACTTCAAAAGGAGAACTTTTTCAGTAACAATTTTGCCCAAAAAGTTGTCCATGACGTCCTTAGTTTCTATTGTTAACCATTCTGTAAGAAGTAGGTAAGTTTCTAGCGGATTTCTAACAAGCGGGAAGGTGCCAATCACCGGGGGATGAACTTTCAAAGTGAGAGCTTTGGCATGCGAATCTGGTTTGCTTACTACGATCTCAAGGTAAAGGTATGGAGTTTCACGGTCATTGAAACAAGTCATTATTGGGGACCAAGAGCACCCTACACCATTCCTGAGGATTAAGAAAAGAATAGAGATTAACCGTTAGGGACACACAAGTTGGGAAACAAGAGAGCCTGAAGTTGAGTATTAAAAAAAATTAACTATGGCAACACAGGTTAAACTTGGTCGCAAATTTTTGTTTAGTTGTTATTCTTTTTTTTTCGATTGCAATAAACATAATTGCAAAACTTGGTTAAGTTACAACTCCCTGTTGTTACTTATTAAGAAAATGAGTATCTTGCGATTGTAGTCACTTATTTCGTATTGCAATCACACAAATTTAAGAAAGCAAGAGGCAACATGTTGCTATGAAAGTTACAGTTACCTGAGGAGCAGCTTGTGGATTCAATCGTATCGGGCAAAGTCACAGCTTCACAGTCTAGCAATCAAACACAGTCGAACACTTTCTTTGTGGCTACCGAGTGCTTTGATAAATTTTCTCTACAAGAGAAAATCTTATATAGAAGTTCTGGTGAAAATCTCAATTTCATATAAAAGGAAGGTTGTAATAAGATTGAAAGAAAAATCCCTGGGAATTTCAAGTTTCCAAGTAGCTAAAAGAAAATTACCATATTTGAAAGATTTCTTTGATGAAATTTGATTCTTCCTGAACACCAAAGGAAAGTTAATATTTGTTTGGTTCAAAAGTTCAATTAAGAACTTTTACTAACATGCAAGGGGCAGTAAGTTAAGGATTTACTCAATATGGTCATATTTCAAATCCATATGGAGGGGCCTTAATATTGTATAGTGTGTAATGACTTGAACAAATATTAGGGATCATTTATTTCACGCTTAACCAAGAGAAGAACTTTCGCTATGTGAAAATTTGTGGCAGAAATTTTAGACCACTCACAAGTGGTGGTCTATATAGAAGGCACCAACAAGAAACAAGTACCTTTGAACTAAAAAAAAAATGAAAACACATTCATAGGTACTTCAATTCTCGTCGCCATGTTTCGGCAAACCTACAACGTCGACAAGTCTTGAAGTAAGGGGCATTTGTAGATATATAAAATTCAACGGGTTAAATTCATAAAAAATTTGAGTTTAATTCATGATCATTTGGGTTGATTAACTATTTTGGGCCCTACAAATTAATTAGTCTATTTTATTAAATTCAAGCCCAAGGTCCATTACACTTTGGAGCCCAAACCCATTCCACGTGTCAGGGTGACTTGGCATCCCCGTCAAATTAAAGACCTACAAGGTAATGCCACATGTCCAAATGATGTGGAAATCACATTCAAATTCAAGAACCAGTTAAAAGTCGCCAAGTGTTAAAGTGACATATTTTGGCCAATCACAAGCAACCAGGCCTGCTCTTTATAACTATAAATAGGGGGTAACATAACATTCTAAAGTACATTCTGAAAAGAGGACTTTGAAAAGCATTAGCAACATCACCATTGACTATTAAGTTCTTGCAAGGATAAACCAATGGAGTTCTTTCGGGAGATTATTCCAAAGCAACAAAACACTTTCCGACATTCCCAATGATTGAAATACGTCTCTAGGAGTTCAAATCATCCAACAATTCAAGAAACACGCTAATGAAGGCCCCCGAATTATTTCTAAGTTTGGGAGAGAAGAATCAAGAGAGTTACAAAATTGTACTCACAAGATTTATTTAAATAAAATTACTTTTTTTATATTTTATCTTTGGTAGTAGTTAATTTTCAGCACTACAAAAATTTGTTGCGAACAGTCTATCCTTTCTCTAACAGTGAATTGTATTTGTTGTAACATAAGTCTAACATTAACGACTTGCCCACAAAACATCTTCACATACCTTGCATGCCAAATGTTGTATACCATAGCTCTAAAGCTAGCAACAACTACTTCTTTCTTAAACTTGTTCCAATGCCTCTATTTAATGGACTTAAATACATTGGGGACATCCGATAAAGCAATATTGATGCTAACTAGTCTGTTATGTTACTCCACAGGTTTAGTGTGACCTTACATTCCGAAAATAAGTGTGTATCATTCTCCAAAAACTGCATATCACATAGTACACAGTTGTCCTTATTACAATGCACTCATATTCTCATTAACCTGTCTTTGGTGAGCAGCTTCCTGTGTATAACAATCCATAGAACAAACCTGTATTTTGGAATGAGTATCTTATTCCAAACCAATATAGCACTTGCACAGGCAGGTTTTCCACCTATTAAGGCATGATAACTCTTGGAGATTGAGTAAATTCTCGAGGTAGTAAGTGTGTATCTACCCTGTCCATACTATTTCATCATACCATGTTTGATCTTATGTAGTTTTTTCCAATACCAACTACAGTTAGTTGTAGGTGTATAAGTCCAAAAATCTTCTTCTCCCTTCATATATATGTTATGAGTCCATTTTACCTATAGTTGCTCTAGATTCTATTGGATCCAACATATCAGTTTACCAACTGCTGCAATATTCCATATTCGATAGCTTTTGATATTCAGTCCCCCTTTAGCCTTAGGCCAGCAAACGTTAACCCATGCTACTAGTGAGATTTTTTTCTTGTCAGCAGAACTACCCCACAAAAATCCTCTACACTTCTTCTCAACAATTTTAACAATACTATGAGGAAGTAGAAACACTGAGCTCCAGAAGTTTTGCAAAAAACAAATCACAACATTTGCAACTTACAATTTCCCTGCCGTGTAAAATAACTTTAAACTAACATTAAATAACATATATTTTTTAATTTCTTTAATAAAAAATTTTACTCCACCAATATTAATTAGATTTGCGGTATATTTTTTTATAGATAATTTTCAACTATCAATAACATATCTTTAGTATTTTTATATTATTTCATTATGAAAATAAATGTATGATATATTTATATGGATAAGAACAATCTCTTATCTTCTTAATATAAATACACTATTTACTTTTATTTATATAGTATATCAGGTAAAAAGACCATATTTTAAGAAAACATTACTCGTATGATTTTATAAATATATATAGATGACTAAGGGCATTATAGTTATTTTTCCATACAAATTCATCATCCAAAATTCATCTCTTTTTAATTTATTTATTTATTTATTATAGAAGAGTGAATAGTAGGACGACCAAGGAAAAAATTTTCATTTCATAAAAAATTTAGAATATTTGCTTATATGATATAACTTCAAAACAGATATTTAAAAGATAATTTTTTTTAAAAAAAGATTGAAGTACATTAAATGGTCAGTGTAAAGAACTTTTACTATATTATATAAATATATTTATAAGTAAGCTTTCATAAAAATTGAGATTTGTAATCTTAAAAATAAGATATATAATACTACATTCATTTCTCTTTATTTGCTCCATTTGGGTTGTGCTTATATTTCTAAATATTGCTCTTTTAATCTTTTAAGGATAATTTGAACAAAATCTTCCTATCATGCCCTTGTTCAATAAATGTAATCATTATTGATTTGGAAAGAGGTATAAAATTTATTAGGGGTATATTAGTAATATTACTTTTAATTTTATAGGAGCAAGAGATTAAGGTGTGTGTCTAACCCAAATAGAGCAAATAAAAAGGAATGAAAAGGGTAAAATATAATAAATAAATTAACCTATATGTAATAACTAATTTTTGGAAATAAAATTTAAATATTACCATTCCAAAAAAAATGTTTTACACCTAAAGAGAACTCACTAAGTCGACCCCCTTCCAGGAAGGTTGTCAACATAAGCAAGCCTCAAAACTACTTACAAACCAAAGCCAAAAAAATTGCACACTTCCTATCACTCTTTGAATTACCAAACATGTCTATTCTTTCTCTAACAGTGAATTGTATTTGTTGTAACATAAGGCTAACATTAACGACTTGCCCACGAAAAATTTTCACATTCCTTGTATGCCAAATGTTGTATACTATAACTCCATAGCTCGCGGCAACCACTTCTTTCTTGAACTTGTTCTAATGCCTCTGTTTAATGAACCTAAATGCATTGGGGACATCCGATAAAGCAATATTGATGCCTAACCAGTCTGCTATGTTTCTCCACAGGTTCAGTGTGACCTTACATTCTGAAAATAACTGTGTATCATTTTCTAAAATCTGCATATCACATAGTTCACAGTTGTCCTTATTACAATCCACTCCTATTCTCATTAACCTGTCTCTGGTGAGCAGCTTCCTATGTATAACAATCCATAGAACAAGCCTGTGTTTTGGAATGAGTATCTTATTTCAAACTAATGTACCTCTTGCACATGCAGTTTTCCACCCATTAAGTTATGATAACTCTCTGAGATTGAGTATATTCCTGAGGGAGTAAGTGTGTATCTACCCTGTTCATACCATTTCATCATACCAAGTTTGATCTTATGTAGTTGTTTCCAATACCAACTACAGCTAGTTGTAGGTGTATAAGTCCAGAAATCCTCTTCTCCCTTCATATATATGTTATGGGTCTATTTTACCCATAGTTGCTCTGGATTCTGCTTGATCCACCAGATTAGTTTATCAATTGCTACAATATTCCATATTCGATAGCTTTTGATATTCAGTCCCTCTTTAGCCTTAGGCCAACAAACATTAGCCCATGCTACTAGTGATATTTTCTTCTTGTCAGCAAAACTACCCCACAAAAATTCTCTATACTTTTTCTCAAACAGTTTAACGACACTTCGAGGAAGTAGAAACACTAACCTCCAGAAGTTTTGCAAAAAAAAAAATCACAGCATTTACAACTTGCAATCTCCCTGCCATGTAAAATAACTTTAAATTAATATTAAATAATATATATTTTTTAATTTATTTAATAAAAATTTTAACTCCACCAATATTAATTAGATTTTTGATGTATTTTCTTATAGATAATTTTCAACTATCAATAACGTATCTTTAGTATTATAAATTTATTTAATTATGACAATGAATGTATGATATATTTATATGGATAAGAACAATCTCTTATCTTCTTAATATAAATACACTATTTACTTTTATTTATATCGTATATCAAGTAAAAAGACCATATTTTAAGAAAACACTGCTCGTAAGATTTTATAAATGTATATACATGACCAAAGGCATTATAGTTATTTTTTCATACAAATTCATCATCCAAAATTCATCTCTTTTTTATTTATTATAGCAGAGTGAGTTGGAATACGACTAAGGGAAAAAATTTCATTTCATAAAAAATTTAGAATATTTGTTTATATGATATAACTTCAAAACAGATATTTAAAAGATAATTTTTTTAAAAAGTGATTGAAGTACATTAAATGGTCAGTGTTAAAAACTTTTACTATATTATATAAATATATTTATAAGTAAGCTTCCATAAAAATTGAGATTTGTAATCTTAAAAATAAGATATATAATACTCCATTCATTCCTCTTTATTTGCTCCATTTAGGCTGTGCTTATATTTCTAAATATCTTCTTCTTTAATCCTTTAAAGATAATTTGAACAAAATCTTCCTATCATGCCCTTGTTCAATAAATGTAATCATTATTAGTTTGGAAAGAGGTATAAAATTTAATTAGGGGTATATTATTAATATTACTTTTAATTTTATAGGAGTAGGAGATTAAGGTGTGTGTCTAACTCAAATAGAGTAAATAAAAAGGAATGAAAAAGGTACAATATAATAGATAAATTAACCTGCATGTACAATAACTAGTTTTTGGCAATAAAATATAAATATTACCATTCTAACAAAAGAGTTCTACACCTAAAGATCACTCACTAAGTCAACCCCCTTCCAGGAAGGTTGTCTACATAAGCGAGCCTCAAAATTACTTACAAACCAAATCCAAAAAGAACTGCACACTTCCTATTACTCATTGAATTACTAAACATGTCTATCCTTTCTTTAACACTGAATTGTATTTGTTGTAACATAAGGCTAATATTATACGACTTGCCCATGAAATATCTTCATATTCCTTGCATGCCAAATGTTGTATACCATAGCTCCATAGCTCGCAGCAACCACTTCTTTCTTGAACTTGTTCCAATGCCTCTATTTAATGGACTTAATTGCATTGGGGACATCCGATAAGGCAATATTGATGCCTAAACAGTCTGCTATATTTATCCACAGGTTCAATGTGACCTTACATTCTGAAAATAAGTGTGTATCATTCTCCAAAATCTACATATCACATAGTACACAGTTGTCCTCATTACAATGCACTCCTATTCTCATTAACCTATCTCTGGTCAGCAGCTTTCTGTGTATAGAAATCCATAGAACAAACCTGTGTTTTGGAATGAGTATCTTATTCCAAACCAATGCAGCACTTACATAGGCAGGTTTTCCACCCATTAAGGCATGATAACTCTTGAAGATTGAGTATATTCCTGAGTCAGTAAGTGTGTATCTACCTTGTTCATACCATTTCATCATATAAGTTTGATCTTATGTAGTTGTTTCCAATACCAACTATAGTTAGTTGTAGGTGTATAAGTTCATAAATCCTTTTCTTCCTTCATATATATGTTATGGATCCATTTTACCCATAGTTGCTTTGGATTCTATTAGATCCACCATATCAGTTTACCAACTGCTACAATATTCCACATTCGACAACTTTTGATATTCAGTCCCCCTTTAGCCTTAGGCCAACAAATATTAGCCTATGCTACTAGTGAGATTTTCTTCTTGTCAGCTGAATTACCACATAAAATTTCTCTACACTTTTTCCTAACCAGTTTAACGACACTCTGAGGAAGTAGAAACACTGAGCTCCAGAAGTTTTGCGAAGAAAAAATCACAGCAATCACAACCTGCAATCTCCCTGCCATGTAAAATAACTTTAAACTAACATTAAATAACATATATTTTTTTAATTTCTTTAATAAAATTTTTAACTCCACCAGTATTAATTAGATTTGTGTTGTATTTTTTTATAGATTATTTTCAACTATCAATAACGTATCTTTAGAATTTTTATATTATTTTATTATGAAAATGAATGTATGATATATTTATATGGATAAGAACAATCTCTTATCTTCTTAATATAAATACACTATTTACTTTTATTTATATAGTATATCAAGTAAAAAGACCATATTTTAAGAAAACATTGCTAGTAAGATTTTATAAATATATATAGATGCCCAAGGGCATTAATAGTTATTTTTCTATACAAATTCATCTCTTTTTGTGGGCCCCATTTCTCATTCAATATTTTTCCTCTTCTTTAAAATGCACTACTTCTCACTTCTCACCGTAGCTATATAACACAAGAGAATTCTCAAAATAATCTACAATTTAATGTTTATTATACTATTTCAAATTAATATCATATTAACAAGGTTTGAATTTCAAATGCTGCATTTAGTTGGCAATTATTCAATCAAAAACAAATATAGGAAAATTTTTAATATTCTCTTATTATTTTATTAATTTATATATAAAAAGATGAGTAGGAGGACGACCAATGACATATTTGTAATTTAGAAGCAAATAAAGAGCAAATTTCAATATTCTTTATATTAAGTAGCAAGTGTATTGTTGAAGCCATAAAAAGTCATCTTTCTTGCGTCATCAACTAACCATTACTCGGTCTGTTTCCTATTCAAGTTTTCTCTAAAATTGATTATTTGTGTTTGGTTATAGTATTATATATTTTTATATTTTTGTAATAATAAAAAACATTATATATTTTATTTTTTCTACGATATATAAGTGACGCTTTGGGTGACTACCAAGGGTGTTTTCGTAAATAACACCAACATCAAGGGTATTTTCGTAACTAACACCTATAATCAATAATGATGGTTCTGTGGTAATGACATTTCCTCGTGTATTTTTCCTTTACTTTTTAACTTTCCCAAATTTATTTCTCCCATGTTCATTTTCTCTTTCATTTTCCCTTTCCCAAATCTCATTCATTACGCACCTTCACACCAAAATACAAGCTTCAAACAAAATCTGTTCTCGCTTGCTAAAAAATTTATTAAAATTCTCATAAATTTTGTGTATATATAATTATAGTAAGGTTTATATTTTGTAAAAACAACCCAAAAAATGATTCTGTTGTTAATCTTCCAACTGTCTGGTATAGTATTATTTCTCTTTTATTTTCTACGTTTTCTATATGTTTGTGGTGAATTTTGTGATTTTTTTAAGTTTGGATTGGTTGTCAATTGGGTTGCTGCTCTTTCTTTTAGTTTTTATGAAAAAGGTTTTAATTTGCTGCAAAGAAAATAGTAATATTTCTCTGTATGTTATATTGTGTATCTGGAACTGAATTTATCGCTGATTCTGGTTTGCATATAAAAAATGAGAACTAAATGCTTAAAAAGGCATTTATAAACGACATTTGTTTGATTTTAAAAATGGAATCTCGGTGAACTAATCTCCCGCTATGCGCAGAATCTTGGGAAGGTCCCTACAACGAGGGTCTATTGTACGTAGCCTTATCTTGCATTTAAAGTAGACACTATTATTTTTTATGATTAAGGAATACTTTTTTGTTATATTAAATCAGGTCATGTGTTTTCTTCAGAGCTTTTTAATTAGTTAGAGATTTGTACATCAGTTTAGAAATACATCTGAGATTTAGAGAAGCTACAGTTTACAAAAACTCGTAGTAGTCTTAAAAGATAACTTATAGAGTGGTGGAATAAAACAACCTGAATAGAGATAGAGGATTCAAATAGTCAACCTCAAATTACTATGGGAATGAGGCTTATTTGATTGATTAATTAAGAGTACAATTCCGACAACAAACGTATAGACCAAATGTAAATCTTTGTCCGACATTCTTTAAACAGGCCCACCAACACATTGTTTTTAGGACTTGTGTTCTATACTTAAAAAAAGTCACAAATGTCTCAACCAAGGGATCAAAAGGTGAAGCTCCTAAGTCTTGGACTACCATATTAGTGTCCTTAGACAACCAAGGAATATGGAATTTGAGATCAGCTATGCGGTATACACAATATCTTGGACAACAAGTGTAACTTGGAGTCTACAACCTAACCCCAAACTTAGTTACTGAATACGATGACATAATAACTAATGCTCATCTTTGTGCCAAAGTTGTTGCTCAACATCCTTAATTTGATGAGTTTTATATACATAGGCTTTTCATTTACTGGTCATGAAAGATTGATTAGGATATTGGTTGCTAACATAAATTCCTAACTGGATGTAATTGCTAAGAGCAGAGACCTTATTCCTCTCCTCATGTTGGTTATCAAAAAGTAGGAAATGGATCGACTTAAATGACGGGAATGATTCAAGACGTAAGAGGAAGAATTTTAGGTCTCATTTAGATAAGGTACCTTTATTATTAAAAGTTCGTGTCTAAACAAGGTACTTTAATTTCTATTTAGTTTATGTGTGGATATTAATAAATTAATTGAAAACAACGGGGAGGAATGATATAATAATTCATTATCAGTGGTAACATATAATGCTTCTTGTAGCAAAAAAAAATTGAACATGTACTATCAATAAGTTTACTGGTATTCTGAACCTACTGACAACTTACTTTAGATCCTTAATTCACCTTTATTTCAGGTGTATGTTACTGCATGCCCATTCAGGAAGATGTCTAACATATTTGCTAGTAAGTCAATTGGGATGTTGACAAGGGAAGCAACAAGTATACACATAATTGATTTTGGTATTCTATATGATTTTCAATGGTTATGCTTCATTCAAGGGATTTCCTTTAGGCCAACAAGACCTCCAAAACTTTGGATTACAGGAATAGATTTTCCACAACCTGAATTTAGGCCAATGGAGAGATTTGAGGAGACGGCATGGACTAGAAAAATATTGCAAGAGGTTTAATGTCCCTTTTTAGTATAATGCTATAGATAAGAAATGAGATTTTATTCAGCTGGATGATCTCAAGATAAACAAAAGTGAGATGCTTGTTGTTAATTGCTTATACAGGCTCATAAATGTGCCTGATGAAACAACATGTGAAATTAGTCCAAGGGATGATGTCTAAGATTGATTAAGCAAATAAATCTTGATGCTTTACTTCATGGAATCATTAACGGGATATATTACTCAAGTTTCTTTGAAATTTGATTTAAAAAGGCACTATTCCACTACTCTTCTCTATTTGACATGATGGAGCCAAATGTTTTCCACTACTCTTCTCTGTTTGTCATGATGGAGGCAACTGTTTACGCAGTAAAAAAAGGTGTTTTTTCACTCTTTCTACGTGATTCTTAGGTGTTTTTATTTAACCAGAGAGATATAGAGAAATTATGTTATGCCTTTTCATTGATACCATGGTTTATAACTCAATGGCCTGGTAAAAAAACTTCCATATTTATGTCAAATGAAGCAGGTGTTAGGCTTGATGTGTTTGGCTTTGGACTATTTTAGGAAACAACCTGCAAGTTTTCAAATATTTGTGTGTGTTATATTTTTGTCAATTTGTGTACCAGATGTTGTGATCAGGGATCAACAATTTGAATAGTAAGTCTCTGTAGGTATCAAATATCATGAAACAATGAAGCAAGCCAACAACAACTAAGACTAGATATCAGAAACTTAAATTAAACTTGTACGTGCTTTATGCTTTTTATGACTTCAGCTGGAGTTCCAATGAACTGGAGCTTGTGCAGGCTCTACAAAAAAATTTAACGCCAAAAGGAGAATATGGCTTTAGCTCTTTACTTAGTTAATTGATTCTTTCCATATATGTTCTTGAATATTTATTTTTATTTTCTGAAAGGAGGTGGGAATCTTTTATAAGAACATTTCATTGTGTTTTCAAAGAAAGAAAGATAGTCAGATGTATTGCTCTTATGAGCTTATAGCTAATAAGTTATTAAAGTAAACCCCACCAAGTTTAGTTTGTAGTAAAATAATTGGTGTACTAGGAAAACAGTGTCTTAACTTTGTTATGACTTACGCTTATTTTTGTACTAGTTGAAAACAAATGAAAGGTGTGAATTAAATCTACTAACATAAAAGATAATATAGAAAGTGGGTGTTATATAATTTGTTTTCTATATTTTCTTTATCTACTAGCACTATTGTATGGTGTTATAGCAAGACTACAAATAAGAATATCTTGTGCGAAACTTAATGGTCAGAATTCTTTTGAAATAATTTATATAAAAATTGGTGTTTGTTGTTTGTTGTAATGTTACTCTTCATTAAATAAAATGATGAAATGAAGAATTTTTTGATATGTAGATCTTACCTCCGTAAGGTTCATACAAAAATGAAAAGGATATTGTAGTGCCTATGAGTACAACGCCTCCATCTTTGGAGGTCCTACCTTTTGAGTTCATTGAATCATGTTTTTTAATTTTGCCAATTGCATATGGTTATTTATGTTTCTATGAGTTGGTATGACTATTTGTACAACAATTTTATGCATATATTCCCTGCTTTAGACCTTTTGGATAGTCATATAGGCTCTTTCTCTGCGTCCGTCATATGAAGAGAATTTGAGTTGGAAGTGTTGGGTCAAGAAAGTTGGTCAACTTATAGAAATATGCATCATTGAAGATGTAATTAAAAAGACGAGTTGGTTTAGTAACTTAATAGATGGAAAAACAGGTGATAGAAATATACTCTAGATGAGAAAATATTTATTCTCCTTCCTTTTCACTAATTTCTTAATGTTTTATCCACACATCTCAAAAAGTTCCGCTATCAATCAAAGGATTAACTCATATTAGTATGCGGTAGAGGTTAGAGTATTAGTTTTGAATTATTAAAGTCATTTCTTTGGTAACTTGATAGTGTAAAACACATGTGCCTATGCACATGGCAACACATACATAGGAGATGAAAAGAAAATTAGTGTTCGGGATAACGTTGGAGAGTATCACTTGGGATTAACATAATAGATAAGCCATCTCTGCTGTTTCTTGACTAAATTACAGGTGTTTTTGATTATCAAGTGCTTTTAGTGTTGCTGAAAAAATTAAAAGACATTGCTAAAAGTGGTAGCGTAGTCCTCATGGCCTCACATCATCAAGTTGCACATGGTTGGTCTATGAGGTATGCAATTTATCTTTCTTGATCCAATAGCTGGGTGAATTGCAGTAGCCTTGAAAAACTATTGTCCCTCTTTATACATTTTCAACTAATGCAACTCTTTTTCAGTTATGCTTCTTGTTTTTTCTGGTAATGAGAATTCAAATATTCAAATATATTCTCCATATAGATTTCAACGGTTCATCTATATTGATTTTGCTTTTTTTTAGACTGATCTTCAAGTCAACAGAGCAACAAATTCTTTCCTTCTGCTCCAAAGTGTACACAGAATGTGGTTCTCTTAATTTTTTTTAAGAAGTTCTTTACTTGATAGGTTTGTTTCAAGCTATCATATTTATAAATTACTTGATGTCAATGCTTTCTAATTGGTTCGACATTGTTGCAAAAAAAAAAAAAGTAGAAGAATAGAAATGAATCAGTTTTTCTAACTAAGAAACATTGAAATATGTGAGGTCCAAGGTTCTCTAATTAGTTTTAATTGATACGTTCTTTTTGCATAGGAGTCATACTTAGTATTAGAGTATACATTTATTTTAGGTATACACAAAGAACCAGGTTACTCTTCATGAGGCGCAATTCATCTACGAGATGCTTGGGAGGCCTGAAAACATCGGGATAGGATGTTTATGAGTTTTGGACATTTTGTTCCACTTTTCTCCCCATTTGTTGAACAGATTGATTTAAGTATTTACTTTGCAGAAAGTCATGGAGTCTCCATGCGTGAATGAGAAAGTAAGGGATTCATATAAGTTGATCCTGACTTATTTAGAATCGAGATGCAGTTATTGTTGGGATTAGTGTGTTTCTGTTCACCTTAACATGCCTAACACATTATTGGTTTATGAAAGATACTAACATGTATTCACATTGTGTCATTCTCCTTTCTTATTTTTACTAAATTCATTTTGATAGATACTGCAAATTTCATCCCTTGGCTATGTTCTGTAATGGTTGGCTCTTTTAATTGCCAAACAGGAAAAGAAAGGCTTATGGTTGCAGAGTTTTATGGAATAGTCGACAAAAGGGTGCTTCCTTTTTCTTCTCTTGTAAATGAATCCAAAAAAATGTACTATTTTGCAAATACTCAGCATTATTATAGATATACGCCTAATATATACAAGATGTAGAGTTGAGTTTATTCCTAGATATTGTGCAACATTGCTTCAGTGAGCCATCTCGAAGTTGAAACTCTTCAATAATATTGTAATGACATGAATATTACAAACAATGTCGGTGTAAATATTCCCGTGCATTGCATGGGCATGGGCCATCTAGTATTATATAGAAAGATGAGTAGGAGGACGACCAATGGCATACTTGTAATTTAGAAGCAAATAAAGGACAAATTTGAATATTCTTTATATTATTATTATTTTATTATTATTATTATTATATAGAAGAGCCATAACTAGGACGACCAGGGGCAAATTTGTCAATTAATGAAATTTCCAGCTTAAACTTATTGTACATTATGCAAAGAGTAGGGAATTTAAAAAAAAAATTCCGTGTTCCAGAAAATTCTAATGACTATGCTTTGAAAAGTTTTAAAAAAATCAAGTGACATCTTAAAGAAGTGAGGCCCATTATTTTTCTTCCAAAGGTTATGGAGAAATTCTTTTCTTAAAATTTTCTTTATGTAATAGCTTCAGAATTCATGATCATACACTTTCTTTCTTATTTATTTAAATAATATACTTGAATTAAATGAAAAGAATAATTTTAAATTTAAAGAAAAATTATATTTGAAGTTTGTTCCATTTAATTTTTTTCTTAATTTTGATATTCAGACAAACTTTCTCTCCTCTTATCCCAAACCACGGAATAAACATTGTGAAATTTTTTCATGTATCTTAAATTCGAAGTCTAATCAAAGTTATATAATTTGAAATATTGGAAGACGTAATTTATCAGTGGATATGTAAATACTCACATATGTTTCCATAAATGATAAAAAAATAAAAGTAATTTTGGCCACACATTTAATTGCATAAAGTAGTTACTATTATATTATAGTAAAATAATAATAAAAAAACTCATAATTATTGAATAGGCGTGTATCTATCATACACAATAAGAGAATTCCTCCATAATTTCAATACTTCACTTGATACATATCATTACAAAGATTTACAATACATGTAAATTATGGAAACATAATTACTTGCTAATCATCTGTTAAAATTATTTTAAACAACTTATTTAAAATGTAATATTAACCACCTCATGTTAAATTACTACAATATATATCATGTTAACTTTTGTTAATTCTTTAGATTCTCCTTATTTAAGGTAGTAAATTTCCTCATCAGATAGACAAACCATTTTAAAAGAAATTTCTCGCTTACTATATTAAATTAATCTCCTATTTTTGACGTATATAAGACAAGACACAAAAAAAATCTTTTAACATTATGATTCATTAAAATTTTCATCCACGTCCTTATTTTAATTTGTTAAACACACATGAAATGAATCTAAATCTATTTAAAATCAATTTATGTATGAATTAGTATTCATTATTGCTTTGTATGATTCTATAAAAAAATGTTAATAAACAGATATTTATAATTTTAATTTGTTCTCTTGTATAGTTTTTAAATAAAGTAGAACATTAAAATTAGTTGTTTAATATAAGAGAGTGTGTTTGATCTAATATTAAAATACGCACTAAAGTGTATGATATTTTGATGTTCTTATTTCCATTTGTTAAACACATATGAAATGAATCAAAATCTATTTAAAATCAATTTATGTATGAATTAATATTCTTTATTGCTTCGTATGATTCTATAAAAAATATGTTAATAAATATATATTTATAATTTTAATTTATTCTCTTGTATAGTTTTAAAATAAAGTGGAACATTAAAATTAGTTGTTTAATATAAGAGAATGTATTTGAGCTGATATTAAAATAAGCACTAGAGTGTATGATATTTTAATGTCCTTATTTCCGTTTGTTAAACACACATGAAGTGAATCTAAATCTATTTAAAATCAATTTATGTATGAATTAGTATTCTTTATTTCTTCGTACGATTCTATAAAAAAATGTTAATAAATAGATATTTATAATTTTAATTTATTCTCTTGTATAGTTTTTAAATAAAGTAGAACATTAAAATTAGTTGTTTAATATAAGAGAATGTGTTTGATCTGATATTAAAATAAGCACTATAGTGTATGATATTTTAATGTTAATTATGGAAACTTAAATAATTTGTAAGATATCATTTGATTTTATAAAAATAAGAAGTTATATTTTATTACATAGTTTGATTTCTACTTATGCTTGTATTGTGTTTATTCAAAAAATATTAATAATTATGTTTTAAAAAAATTAATTAAATAACTATAAGTGATTTAAAGGACGACCAAGGGTATATTTGTCATTTCACATCTAAATGGTACAATCATTAGTCAATAGTAATATCAACAAAGCACTCCATTAGCCATTTCTTTTGTTTTTTCTAGCTTACGTGTCTACAGTTTCTAAGTGGACTCGTTATGTGCCTAACAACATTTTTACTTCCAAGTCCCAACTTATTCAACCACATTATTTACTACGAAACAATTTAAATAAATTTAAATTTATAATTTGAATATCCTTTCAAGAAATATTATATTGTTTACATAGAACTAAAACTATTTTTTATTTTTATGTGATAAGTATTAAATTTTTTTCCTCGTATATTTATTTTCTTATATTTTAAACTTTTTAAGTGTCCGTCAAAATTTTCAATACTCCAAGATTTTAATATTTTAGTTTTTTACTCAAAAAATACTATCACACATGAATTTGATGGGTTAAAATTTAAATTTGTTAACCTATTTAGAGATTTTTTTTTTATTATCAAATAAATTTACAAAAAATATCATTAAATCAGTCAAAAAATATTTTACTAGAAATGAAAAAGAATTACGTATGTAATATTCATATAAGTCTTCGAACACACAATTTTTGTATTCACTTATAGATTGTAGGTGTAATCACAATTGTTGCGCATGTCAACTCGCAAGTCAGATAGTTAAAAGATAAATTTTTAAAAAATAATTGAAGTACATTAAATGGTAAATGTAAAAAACTTTTACTATATTATATAAATATATTTATATGTAAGCTTTCATAAAAAAATAGATTTGTAATTTTAAAAATAAGATATATGATACTCCATTCATTCCTTTTTATTTGCTTCATTTGAGTTGTGCTTATATTCCTAAATACTTGCTCCTTTAATCTTTCAAGAATAGTTTGAACAAAATCTTTCTATTATACCATTGTTTAATAAATGTAATCATTGTGATTTGGAAAGAGGTATAAAACTTAATTAGGGGTATATTAGTAAAACTACTTTTAATTTTATAGGAATAAGAGATTAAGGTGTGTGTCTAACCTAAATAGAGTAAATAAAAATGAATGAAGAGAGTACGATATAATAGATAATTAGCCTGCATATAAAATAACTTTAAACTAACATTCAATGACATATATATTTTTAATCACTTTAATAAAAAATTTAGCTCCGCTAATATTAATTTGATTTGTGCTCTATTTTTTTATAGATAATTTTCAACTACCAATAATGTATCTTTAGTATTTTTATATTATTTCATTATGAAAATGAATGTATGATATATTTATATGGATAAGAACAATCTCTTATTTCCTTAACATAAATATACTATTTACTTTGATTTATATAGTATATTAGGTAAAAAGATCACATTTTAAGAAAATACTGCTCGCAAGATTTTATAAAAAATGCCAATACACTGACACTTATAATTTTAACTTATCCTCTTGTATAGTTTTCAAATAAAATTGAAAAATAAAAATATTAAAATAAGTTACTTAATTCAAGAAAATGTGGTTGACCTGATGTTAAAATAAACATTGAAGAATATTATATTTTAATTTTACTTAGGGCAATTTTAATAAGTTTTAAGGTATTAATTGATTTTATAAAAATAAAAAATATTTTTTTTTAAAGTGTGATCTCTATTATAATTTTCTATCGTATTTATTTTAAAATATTAATTTAATTTTTTTGATAAACTAATTAAATACCTATAAATATATTTAAAACTATAATATTTGGCTCGTAAAATGGGCCCTTCATTATCTAGTATATTATAGAAGAGTGAGTTGGCGGACGACCAAGGATAAAATTGTCATTTCATAAAAAATTTAGAGTATTTATTTATATGATATAACTTCAAAACAAATATTTAAAAGACAACTTTTTTTTAAAAAAAAAAGATTGAAGTACATTACATAGTTAGTGTAACGAACTTCTGCTATATTATATAAATATATGTAAGTTTTCATAAAAATTGAGATTTGTAATCTTAAAAATAATAGTTATAATACTCCATTCATTCCTTTTTATTTGCTCTATTTGGTTGCGCTTATATTTCTAAATATTTGCTCCTTTAGTCTTTCAAGAATAATTTGAACAAAATCTTCCTATCATGCCCTTGTTCAATAAATGTAATCATGATTGATTTGGAAAGGGGTATAAAATTTAATTAGGGTATATTAGTAAAATTAATTTTAATATTATAGGAGCAAGAGATTAAGGTGTGTGTCTAACCCAAATAGAACAAGTAAAAAAGAATGAAGATGGTACGATATAATAGATAAATTAACCTGCAAGTAAAATAACTTTAAGCTAACATTAAATAATATATATATTTTTAATCCCTTTAATAAAAAATTTAACTCCACCAATATTAGTTTGATTTGCGCTCTATTTTTTATAGAAAATTTTCAACTATCAATAACATATCTTTATTATTTTTATATTATTTCATTGTTAAAATGAATGTATGATATATTTATATGGATAAGAACAATCTCTTATCTCCTTAATATAAATACACTATTTACTTTTATTTATATAGTATATTAGGTAAAAGACCATATTTTTAAAAAATATTACTCATAAAATTTTGTAAAAAATGTTAATATATTGACACTTATAATTTCAATTTATCCGCTTGTATAATTTTAAATAAAATTGAAAAATAAAAACATTAAAATTAGTTACTTAATTCAAGAAAATGTGTTTGACCTTGTGCTAAAATAAGCATTGAAGCATATTATATTTTAATTTTAATGATGGCAATTTAAATAAGTTGCAGTCTATTATTTGATTTTATAAAAATTAAAAAGATTATATTTTTTAAAGTGTTATCTCTATTATCATTTTCTATCATATTTATTTAAAAATATTAATTTAACTTTTTTTATAAACTAAGTAAATACCGATAAATATATTTAAAACTGTAATACTGGGTCCGTAAAACGGGCCCTATCTAGTACACATAAAAGAATTGTTTCATTAAAAGTACACATAATTTAATTTATTGATAACAACGTTTAACATTATACCTATATTAATTGATGTTTTGTATTGGGTCTTGAAAAATGATTTGGGGATTAAATAATTAATATTAAGAATAAGACCTAAAATTTTTTATCTCTTCTTAATATTGTACATTAAAAATGATAAGTAAAATAAAAATCTATTTCTGAACTAGTCAATTTAATTTCTTAAATTTGGACATAAAATCTTAAATTCTTTTGAAATAACATCTACATATTTAAAATAAAAAAAAAGTACAAGTCACGGTAAATGACAAATCAAAATATTTTTAAAAATATGTTAAAAAATTTATGATAAAGAAAAACTTGATTAAATAACAACATTTGAAAGATGTCACATAAATTAGGAAGAAGAAATATTATTTTCATTAACAATGAAATTAACTTTATACTTAAGAAAATTATTTCTGCTATTTAAAGTCATACTATTGGGCCCGTACCTTGCATGGGCATTTCCAAACTAGTATTAAGTATAAAAGTTCAAAAGTTTTAATAGGACTTTCTTGAAATAAGCTCAAAAGTTTATGGGGATAATATCCACGAAAATATCTGAAGTTTAACCAAATTTCCAGTGGAGCATATTGAACTTTGCGGGGGTCCTATTACCCCCCCCCCCTATATTTTTTTAATTGGAATTAATTTTCTCCCGGACTTTTTTAAAGTGGAATTAACCCCCCCTCCTCAAAACATATACCCAGGCTTTTCGGTGGGAAGTGTGGTACACGCGTCGTTTTTTCTCCATTTTATCACTTTTCAATATTTTTTCACCATTACAACCATATTAAATATTCCAAATGATTCCATTGAGTTTATGAAGAATTTTTTTTTAAATAATTGAATGGAATCTTCCATTAATTTTCCATTGAAACTCGGAAGATTCAATTAGCGAGTTCCATTAATGGAAGATTCAATGAAACTCGCTAATTGAAAACTCAATGGAAGATTCAATTTCCATTAATGAAACTCAGAAGATTCAAAAAATTCATTAATGGAACTCAAAAGATTCGGAAAATTTAATTTCATGATTCAATTTCCATTAATGGAACTCGGAAGATTCGGAAAATTCATTAATGGAACTCAGAAGATTCGAAAAATTTAATTTCATGTATGAAGCTATTATATCTTCCGTTAATGGAACTCAGAAGATTCAATTTCCATTAATGGAATTCGGAATTAAATTAGCGAGTTTCCGAGTTTGAATCTTCCGAATCATCCATTGAGTTTCAATTAGCGAGTTCCATTAAATTATAACCATTGAATTCCATTAAATTTCAATTCAGAAAGGAAAGAAGAAAGAAGAAAGAAGAAAGAAGAAAGAAAAAAGAAATAAAAATATAAAACTTTAAATAATTATAAAATTAAGGGGCTGTTTGACAAAAAAAAAGAGTTTAAAACGTTTTTAACACTGTTCACGCGCTCAATGCACATGACTAACACGCAATGTGCCAAGTGACAGATATATGCCATTAAAATATGAAAAAAAGTCTGGGGGGTAATAGGACCCCCACAAAGTTCAGTGTGCTTAACTGGTAATCCGGTCAAACTTCAGGTATTTTCGTGGGTATTATCCCAAAGTTTATGACATTCAAAAGCCTTTACTATTGTATTATACTCTCTTCGTTCGATTTTACTTATCAATTTTTGAGTTGCTACACCTATTAAAAAAATAATTAATAACATGACTATTTTACCATAGTATTCCTATTAAATGATGTTTACATTGTATCTTGAAATTAATTTGAAAATAAATAAATTAATGTTAAGGGTAAAATATAAAAAAAAGAATTTATTTTCTCTTGATAGATTAAAAATGACAAGTAAAAGTAGAAATCTAATTAAAAAATTAGTGACAAATAAAAACGAACGGAGGGAGTATTACCAAACACACATAAAACGTTGACTGCTTTTATGGTGTGCATTAACTCATACATGAATGGCAATCAAGAACGTAAGAACGTGTATGGTAAATAATTTTGCATAATTACATATTATAAAGAAGTGGTATATCTATTACTAATATATAAATGGCACTAAAACTGCTGAAGCAGGCAACTTATGGATGACAGGTCTGCTTCAGCTGTGATTTTATTATATCATTTATTATTAATTATTATAAGTCATTTACATATTAAAAAATTAATAATATTTAACTAAAAAAAAGTAAAATAGATATTTATGACATATTTGCTTCAGTTGCTTCAACCGTAATTTTACTATATCATCCCTAATTAATTATTATAAGTCATTTACATATTAAAAAATTAATAATATTTAATTAAAAAATTACAATAGACATTTATGACATGCCTCATTCATCTGCTTCAATCGTGATTTTATTATATCACTCTAATTAATTATTATAGATCATCTAAGCATTAGAAAAGTGATAACATTTTATTAAAAAAAAAAGGTAAAATAGACCAACATTATAGGTTCACTCTTGATTTTTTAAATTAACTTGATGACTTATATGAGGTCCACTTAAATTTTTTTCACATATTCTTTTTCTAATAATTTTACGATATCGCTTCTAATTAGTTAACCATTGATATTTTAAATTAGCTTGACGACTTATATGAGGTCCATTTAATTTTTTTTCACAAGTATTTTTTATAATATTTATATTATATCGCTTCTAAATAGTTATTATAAGTCATTTAAGTATTAAATTATAAATAATATTTAATAACAAGGATAAAATAGATTAAAAGTTACAAACTAAAAATGGTTGGATGATGTACTTTGCAATAGTAATATTTGTGTCAAAAAGAAAGTATGGAAGTAGTACACTTACTTAGATCTAAATGATTAGATTCAAACAAAAAATTAAATACATAATTACGAGCTAAAATCTGAATAATCAAAATATCATTTTTTATGACGCACAACTAAATGAAGCATAAAATACGTAAACACGGAAATTAAATTTTAATTTTTTAACTACTTTTTCATTTCGGTGGTCGACATGCTTGCTGGCCACTGCTTGCTCTGTGATTTTATTATCACTTCTAATTAATTATTATATGTGATTTACGTATTAGAAAATTAATAATATTTAATTAAAAAAAGTTAAATAGACATTTATGATATGCCTGCTTCAGTTGCTTCAACCGAAATTTTATTATATCACCTCTAATTAATTATTACAAGTCATTTAAGTATTAAAAAATTAATAATATTTAAAAGATAAATTAGACACAAAATAATAAATTAACTCTTGATGTTTTAAATTAACTTTACATCTTATATGGGACCCACTTAGATTATTTTCACAAGTATTTTTATAGCAATTTTTCTATATCACTTCTAATTAGTTATTATAAGTCATTTAAGACATGTCTGCTTCGCTACTTCAATCGTGATATTTGCTTGACTCTTGAAATTATATCAGTGCCACTTAAGTTAGAATAGAAGAAAAAGTATTATAAAGCAGAATAATTAAAAATTTAAATTATTTAAAATAATTTAATTTTTTACGTTACTTCATGCTTAAATATATTTTCTTTGCACTTAATGGAAGATCTAAACTTTAGGTTGTAAGATTATTAGGAGAATATAAACTGCGATTAAAATTCTAAATACACTCATATTATATATAAATATGTCAATACTTAATTATGACAATTTATTTCACTGATTTCATAATAATTTAAAAAATTTAACCTTAATATGTTGGGCCCGTGCTTAGCACGGGTCTATTGCCACTAGTATTTTAAGAGATGTGAAAGTTATTTGAGGCGAGTTTGATAATTGAAACAACTACTTTCACATAAAAAAATCATAATACTCCGTTCATTCCTTTTTAATTGTTCCTCTCATTTTTCGTAAATAAATTTGATTATGTTTCAAAGCTAAATTGTATTAGATTAATTTAAATTTTTAAATTACAATTTAGTTATTAAAAAATTACATGAAAAGTACCATAAATTGCAATTATTATTTTTTAATTTGATTAAAAATACATCTTAAAATATTGATCAAAATTTGTATTATTTGACTCTAGAAAAGAAAAGGGAGCAATTAAAAGGGAACAAAAGGAGTATATAGTATGGTTATTAAGGTGGCACATATAGTGGTGATAGAAGTAGAAGCATTGGAGATTTAGCAGTGGTGGATGCTTCTATACATATTTGAGTAAGTTCTTTGTATTATTGTTGTTGCGTATAGTAATTATTATGAATGTATAAATTCAGATCTTGCAAGTCAATAATTTTTGTCTATACTTCATATTCCACTCTTTTTAATTTTCCAGTCGATAAAGATAGAAGCATCAGAGATTTAGAATGGTGGGTTCTCCCCTCCGACAATTGAGTAAGCTTTTTGTATTAGTGTTGTTACATACAATAATTAATATGATGTATAAATTCGAATCTTGCAAGTCAATATTTTTTGTCTATACTTTATATTACAATTTCATTAGATTTTCATCAATTTTTTGAATTGTGGCCGCTCTTATTTTCCTTCTTATGGTTATACATGGAAGAAGATATTATAAAATTGTAATAAATATAAATGTATCATAGCACTTTTAAAATATTCAATATTAGGAGAAAAAACATTCTTGATTTAGTACTATATTGTAATACCCCGTACTTTTCCTAGCTTGAAAAGTTTCCCCAAGAATGTTAGAAGCTTTCTTTGGAAGATGAATCCACTTTTGTACACCTGGTATTTTCAAGATTTTCACTTTTATCATGTGGAGAATCGAATAAGCTTTCCATCGATACCAAATTCGCCCGAATCCAACACCCGGGTGAAGAGTTAGAGCCTTTTTAGTGACACAGTGTATCACCTGAGCCTTTAGCGCATCGCGGAGGTAGCTCAAATAGAAATTGTCAATTTCCAGTGTTGCACCGCGATAGTGGTGCATCGCACCAAACTTCCAGATCGCAGACAAGGTGGCAAAGTGATAGCTCCGTGTCGCGCCACCGTGCAATTTCCCATTTGTCACTTTCCAGTGACTTGGCGTGATAGTGGCGCATCGCGCCAAGGATGAAAATTGGGAAATTTTATCAGAAATTAAATACGTGTCCTAGGGTTAAAGGGTCAATTTCCCACCCTATATAAGCCTTATAATACGAGATTTATCCATAATTCAACAGCTTATACTCAATTACTATAAAAACTCTCAAGAACAAGCCCTAGGGTTTTCATAGAAGGTTCAATTCCAAGGAAATTCACCATCAAATTTCAAGAATCTCTCCATCAATCTTCGTAGAATCACAAGCTAAGGTATGCATAGTGTTCATTCATGGACTCCTTTCGTCCATGAAGTCCAAGAATCTCTTTTCAAATTCAAGTGTATAGATTTTTTGTATGAATTCCATGTTGGGTTTGTGTTGGTCATGTTGATAATGACCAATTGAGTTTTAATCCATGTTTGGTGATAAATTTCATGTGGAATTGACTATTAAAGATGTAGATTCATGTAAACCTAGGATTAAAACCCTTGGATGATGAAATTAGATACGAATCATGATGTTTTGATTGTTGTATAATGTTGTCTACATATATTAAGCCTACCATGTGTTTGATTAAATGCCTATACGAAGGAAAAGTTCCCAACTAGCATGATATTATGAAATCCTCATGTTTGTACAAGTTTATGCATATCACATGTTTGATGAAGTGCTTCAATATATGAATCATGAATTGTGTTGTTGGTCATGTGTTCACATAAGTCATGCTATGTCAGTTTCTTTCCATTGAGTCCTGGGGGATCTTGTACCCGACAATTTAGCTGTGTTCCTTCAGCTATGTCATGTTTTCAAGATACTCTCAGTCAAGCTATGATCCATAGAACTCAGTCAGTCATGTAACTCAGGAAAACCCAGAAATCTCAGTAATCTCAGTAGTTCAGTAATCTCAGTGATTTCAATACTCGGTAATCTCAGCAACCACAGTTTTCCCAGTCAATCTTAGTAACTTCAGTACTCCCAGTCAGTCCTCAGAACTCAGTACATTCCGTCACTCAATGGATCTCAGTAAATTCATTTTAGCTCCGCTAAACAATACCATTAGAATCAGCTCAGTTCAGTTAATCAGTTTAGTATTTTTTAGATGGGAGTAGGATTCAGCACCGAGCGAGCCTAGGGGTGGGGACTCACCCGCTAGATAGGACTGAGATCCCTAGAAGAAATCCCTAAGTTCCAAAACTATGTAGCCAGCGTAGGTATGAGATATCACCTGTTAGATAGGACTAACATACTCAGGGATCATCCGTTAGTGCATTTAAATGTATAAGACTGATCCTAGGGGTCACCCACTAGATTAGGACTGACTCCACAACAGTTGTCTTTACCAGTGGCGCGGTACTGACACCCTTCCAGCTGGGGTTATAGGTTGGACCCCAGTTAGCTTAGTATGGGGCATGTCGGTTAGATGAATACATCCCACAATTTCAGTTACAGAATAAGGACTGTTAGATACAGTCAATTCAGCTCAGTAGTATAGATTTAGGACTATCAGATACAATCACTCCTTATCATTATAAATAGACTCCGGGATCACCCATTAGACAGGACTGATCTCAACTATGGTCAATATGTAATGGTATTATCAGATTTAGAGATCACCCGCCAGATAGGACTGATCTCAGATTTAGTTACTCAGATACAGTACAGAACTCATCTAGTTCCATCAGATTTAGAATGGTCAGATACAGTCACTCATGTTATCATTTATATCAGTTATCAGAACTCATGTTATCAGTATTCAACTTCAGAACTATTAGACACAGTCAACCAGACCAGTTCTTCATAATCAGAACTGTCAGAAATAGTGATTCATGTATAAGTAACATAGTATCAGTCCCTCAGATATCAGTAATTCTATTTTATTAGTAAACTCAGTAGTCAGAACTTAACATTCAGTCCTATCACGATGTAAGTTACAGTTACGTATGCGTGTATGTATTCTCACGTTCATGTTAGTCAGTCAGTTAGTATTGTTCATGCATATGAACCTATTGCATTCAGCCTACCTCACTTGTATAATAGTACATTCAAAGTACTGACGCATTTGCGCTATGGTGTCTTATACCATAGGTTTAGCAGCACGAGCTCCAGAGAACCAGTGGCATCCCAGTTCAACGATCAGAGTTAGCAGTGAGTCCTCATCCTTTGAGGACATGATGATCACATTACTATTTCAGTTTTTAGTTTATTTCAATAGTTGGAGTTAGTTGGGAATATGTTCCATCAACTCCTTATTCAGACAGTTTAGAGGCATTCAGACTACAGTATGTTCAGATAATTATCTCAGTTGTTTTGGTATTGTTATACCATATTTTTTAGTTATGTACTAGTATTGAACCTTATGGCCTTTCAGTTCATGTTTTCACATTTATGATATTATTGCTATTATTCACTGCTCAATTTACAGATATCAGTCATGGGTTATCTTGTGGTCCTTCGGGGTCATGGTCACCGTGTAGCACTCCGGGTACTAGATTCGAGGCATTATAAACTTGGTATCAGAGCCTAAGGTTCAATAGTGTCCTAAAAAGTCTGAAAAGTCGCATCTAGTAGAGTCTTGTACATGCGTGTATTGTGCACCACATTTATGTGCAGGAGGCTATGAGATGTTTTAGGAACAGTTTCCCTTCTTTCAGTATTCATGTTGTGCCAGTGAGCATAGGCTCAAAGTTAAACTCTTAGTCATGAATCAGTCCGTGGATGGCCTATGCATCACCCCAGTATCTCAGTAGGGTGAGCATTCTTAGAGGGACATAGTGTCCCAAGGGGGAGATACCCCATTATTTCCTCAATGCTCTCATGTCTTAAATTAAGTTTCTTTTCACATAAGGAATCCAATTTAGAATAGAGGGTAATCAATCATAAGTTGACCCTCAAAGTCCCAACCTCAGCTATGGGCCAAGTATTCAGAGGCTTAGTTCAGTTCACGAAGTTCAGTTTATGTATTGTGTTTCAGCCTCAGTCATGTTCTCAGGTTCCAGTTCATGCATACTTCTAGCATAATCATGGGGTCATCAGTGTTTTTCAGTCACGTAACAGGTTTCTTAAACTTACTCAGTTAGGTTCTCATATTTCCGCTCATGCATGTTTAGTAAGACGATCTCGGATTCATTAGCATTTCCGGTTAAGATAAAAGTTCTCCTTAGTCTTACTCAGTTTCATATTCAGTGTTCATTACAAACTTCATACTAAGTACCCTTGCATATTAAGCCATGCATTCATATATCAGTTCAGGCATGTAATTATGCATCAGACATGCATTCTCACTGCAGGAAATTCAGTTCATCAGAATATTCAGTCTTGTACTCATAAGTCAATTATAAGTCATGCATCAGATATGCTTGTTCAGTATGTTATATTCAACCATCAGTCATGAGATCATGTTCCAGTTATTTATGTTCAGTAGGTACGTCAGTTTATGTTCTTCCCCTCACTCTCAGTCTCATTCGAGGACGAATCATCTCAAGGGGGAGATACTGTAATACCCCGTACTTTTCCTAGCTTGAAAAGTTTCTCCAAGAATGTTAGAATTTTTTTTTGAAAAATGAATCCACTTTTGTACACGTGGTATTTTCAATATTTTCACTTTTTATCATGTGGGGAATTGAATAAGCTTTCCATCGATACTAAATTTGCCCAAATCCAACACCCGAGTGAAGAGTTAGAGCCTTTTTAGTGAGACAGTGTATCACCTGAGCCTTCAGCGCATCACGGGTATATCTCAAATGGCAATTGTCAATTTCCAGTGTTGCTCCGCAATAGTGGTGCGTCGCACAAAACTTCCAGGTCGCAGACAAGGTGGCAACGCGATAGCTCCGCATCGCGCCACTGTGCAATTTCCCATTTGTCACTTTCCAGTGACTTGGCGCGACAGTGGTGCGTCGCGCCAAGGATCAAAATCGAGAAATTTTCTCAAAATTAAATACGTGTCCTAGGGTTAAAAGGGTCAATTTTCCACCCTATATAAGCCTTATAACACGATATTTGGCCATAATTCAACAGCTTATACTCAATTACTCTAAAAAACTCTCAAGAGCAAGCCATAGGGTTTTCATAGAAGGTTCAATTCCAAGGGAATTCACCGTCAAATTTCAAGAATCTCTCCGTCAATCTTCGTAGAATCACAATCTAAGGTATGCATAGTGTTCATTTATGGACTCCTTTCGTCCATGAAGTCTAAGAATCTCTTTTCAAATTCAAGTGTATGGATTTTGTATGAATTCTATGTTAGGTTTGTGTTGCTCATGTTGATAATGACCAATTGAGTTTTAATCCATGTTTGGTGATAAATTTTATGTGGAATTCACTAGTAAAGATGTAGATTCATGTAAACCTAGGATTAAAACCCTTGGATGATGAAATTAGATATGAATCATGATGTTTTCATTGTTGTATAATGTTGTCTACATATATTATGCCTACCATGTGTTTGATTAAATGCCTATACGAAGGAAAAGTGCCCAACTAGCATGATATTATGAAATCCCCATGTTTGTACAAGTTTATGCATATCACATGTTTGATGAAGTGCTTCAATATATGAATTATGAACTGTGTTGTTGGTCATGTGTTCACGTAAGTCATGCTATGTCAGTTTCTTTCCATCGAGTCCTGGGGGTACTTGTACCTGATAATTTAGCTGTGTTCCTAGAGCTATGTCATGTTTTTAAGATACTCTCAGTCAATCTATGATCCATAGAACTCAGTCAGTCGTGTGACTCAGGAAAACCCAGAAATCTCAGAAATCTCAGTAATCTCAGTAGTTCAGTAATCTCAGTGATCTCAGTACTCAGTAATCTCAGCAACCTCAGTATTCCCAGTCAATCTCAGTAACTTCAGTACTCTCAGTCAGTTCTCATAACTCAGTACATTTCTTAGTCAATGAGTCTCAGTAAATTCAGTTTTGCTCCGCTAAACAATACCATTAGAATCATCTCAGTTCAGTTAATCAGCTCAGTTTAGTTAATTAGTTTAGTGTCTTTCAGATGGGAGTAGGATTCAGCACCGAGCGAGCCTAGGGATGGGGACTCACCCGCTAGATATGACTGATATCCCTAGAAGCAATCCCTAAGTTTCAGAACTACATAGCCAGCGTAGGTATGAGATGTCACCCGTTAGATAGGACTGACATACTCAGGGATCACCCGTTAGTGCATTTAAATGTATAGGATTGATCCCAGGGGTCACCTACTAGATTAGGACTGACTCTACGACAACTGTCCTTACCAGTGGTATAGTACTGACACTCTTCCAGCTGGGGTTTTAGGTTGGACCCCAGTTAGCTTAGTATGGGGCATGTCGATTAGATGAATACATCCCACAGTTTTAGTTACAGAATAAGGACTGCCAGATACGGTCAATTCAGCTCAGTAGTATAGATTTAGGACTGTCAGATACAGTTACTCCTTATCATTATAAATAGACTCTGAGATCACCCATTAGACAGTAATGATCTCAACTATGGTCAATCAGTAACGGTATCATCAGATTTAGAGATCACCCGCCAGATAGGACTGATCTCAGATTCAGTTACTCAGATACAGTATGGAACTCAGCTAGTTCCATCAAATTCAAGGCTGTCAGATACAGTCACTCATGTTATTAGTTATATTAGTTATTAGAACTCATGTTATTAGTATTCAGCTTCAGGACTGTTAGACATAGTCAACCAGACCAGTTCTTCATAATCAGAACTGTCAAAAATAGGTATTCATGTATTAGTAACATATTATCAGTCCCTCAGATATCAGTAATTCCATGTTATTAGTAAACTCAGTAGTTAGAACTTAACATTTAGCCCTATCACGATGTCAGTTACAGTTACGTATGCATGCATGTATTCTTACGTTCATGTTAGTCAGTCAGTTAGTATTGTTCATGTATATGAGCCTATTGCATTCAACCTACCCCACTTGTATACCAGTACATTCAAAGTACTGATGCATTTGTGCTATGGTGTTTTATACCATAGGTTTAGAAGCATGAGCTTCAGAGAACCAGTAGCATCCCAGTTTAGCGATTAGAGTTAGCAGTGAGTCCTCATCCTTTGAGGACATGATGATCACATTACTATTTCAGTTTTTAGTTTATTTCAGTAGTTGGAGTTAGTTGGGGACATGTCCCATCAACTTCTTATTCAGACAGTTTAGAGGCTTTCAGACTACAGTATGTTCAGATAATTATCTCAGTTGTTTTGGTATTGTTATACCATATTTTTCAGTTATGTGTTAGTATTGAACCTTATGGCCTTTCAGTTCATGTTTCCGCATTTACGATATTATTACTATTATTCACTGCTCAATTTACAGATATCAGTCATAGGTTAGCTTGTTGTCCTTCCGGGTCATGGGCACCGTGTAGCGTTCTGGGTACCAGATTCGGGGCATTACATATATAGAAGCATGGTAAAGGAGAGACCTCTTCGTCAACGTGTCTTCTTACTTCGTGCTTTTACTATATCACCCCTAATTAATTGTTATATGTCATTTATGTTTTAGAAAATTAATAATATTTAATAAAATAAGTAAAATAATCATTTATGACTTGTCTGCTTTAGTTGTTTCAACCGTATGTGTTCTTCAACATGCCTGCTTTCTATATGATTTTTTTATATCACTTCTAATTAATTATTATATGCTATTTACGTATAAGAATATTAGTAATATTTAATAAAAAAATAAAATAAAAATTTATGACATGTCTGCTTTAGCTGTTTCAATCGTAATTTATACTACCCCTAATTAATTATTATATGTCATCAATGTGTTAAAAAATTAATACTATTTAATTAAAAAAAGTAAAATTGACATAAAATGATACATTAACTAGTGATGTTTTAAATTAACTTGACATCTTATATGAGACCTACTTTCTTTTACAAGTATTTTTATAGCATTTTTGTTATATCACTTCTAAGTAGTTATTATGCGTCATTTAAGACATATCTTCTTCGCTACTTCAATCATGATGTTTAGTTAACTCTTACGTATTATAAAGCTAATCATGTTTAATAAAAAAACAAAGTAGAATAGACATTTTATGACATGTCTACTTCAGCTGCTTCAACCGTAATTTTACTATATCACCCTTAATTAATTATTATAAGTTATTTAAATATAAAAAATTAATAATATTTAATAAAAAAAGTAAAATAGATATAAAATAATAAATTAATTCTTGATGTTTTAAATTAACTTTGACATCTTATATGAGGCTCACTTAAAGTTTTTTCACAAGTATTTTTATAACAATTTTGCTATATCACTTCTAATTAGTTATTATGAGTCATTTAAGACATGCCTGCTTTGCTACTTCAATCATGATATTTGGTTGACTCTTGAAATTATATCAGTGCCACTTAAATTGATGAAATAGAAGAAAAAAATATTATAAATCACAATAATTAAAAAATTAAATTATTTTTAAAGTATAATTGACTATCAATGCCACAAAAATTTGGACAAAGAGGATATTATAAATGACAATAGTCAACAACTTAAAATACTAAATTACATTGCCAAAAAGTATTATAAATTACATTAGCTAATAGTTTAAAATATCTAAAAATATATTTAAAATATAATTAATTATCTAAATTTATTTTCATCAAAAAAAAATTATGTCAGATAAATTGAGATAAAAAAAAAAACATATATTGGGCCCATGTCACGGCCCCCTGGATATTTAGTTACTATTATATATAAGCATGGTAAAGCAGGTACCTCTTCGTCGACGTGCTTGCTTGCTCCGTGATTTTATTATATCACCCCTAGTTAATTATTAAATGTCATTTATGTATTAAAAAATTAATAATATTTTAAAATAAATTAAAATAGACATTTATAACATGTCTGCTTCAGTTGTTTCAATCGTATGTGTTCGTCGACATGTCTATTTACTTGGTAATTTTATTATCTCACCCCTAATTAATTATTATATGTCATTTACATATTAGAAAATTAATAATATTTAACAAGAAAATAAAATAGACATTTGTGACATATCTGCTTCAGCTGTTTCTACCATAATTTTACTCTATCATCTTCTAATTAATTATTATAAGTCATCTAAGTATTAAAAAATTAATAATATTTAGTAAAAAAATAAAAATAGATATAAAATGATAAATTAACTCTTGATGCTTTAAATTAACTTGACATCTAATATGATGCCCACTTAAATTTTTTTCACAAGTAATTTTTTATAACGATTTTGTTATATTACTTCTAATTAGTTATTATGAGTCATTTAAGACATGTTTGCTTCACTCAATCATGACATTTGATTAACTTTTACGTTTCAAAAATTAATCATGTTTAATAAAAAAGTAAAATCGACATTCATGATATGTCTTCTTTAGTTGCTTCAATCGTAGTTTTACTATATCACCCCTAATTAATTATTATAAGTTATTTAAATATTAAAAAATTAATAATATTTATTAAAAAGGAAACATAGACATGAAATGATAAATTAACTCTTGATATTTTAAATTAACTTGACATCTTATATGAGGCCCGCTTAAATTTTTTTATAAGCATTTTTTATAACAATTCCTAATGATTGCATGTTATTTTGGAATGACAATGCAAATCTTGATAATTGGGTTTTATGTGGTTTTTCTAGATGGAAGAATGTTAATGATGAGTTGACTAATAAGACCACCAAAGTTGTTGTGAAGGTCTTAAGGTACTTTCCTTTAAAGCCTAGGCTTCAGAGGATATTCATGTATTTTGAAACATCTGTGGCTATGAGATGGCATTCTACTGAACGACCCAAAGATGGAAATTTAAGACATCCTACCGATGGGGAAGCTTGACAACATTTTTATTCTAAGTACCCGACTTCGCCAAAGATATTCGTAATGTTAGATTGGGTCTTTCAAGTGATGGTTTCAATCCATTCAGAACAATGAGCATTTCATATAGCACATGGCCGGTTATATTAATGAACTATAACTTATCACCATGGATATGCATGAAACCGGAGTATATTATGTTATCAATGATTATTCCAGGTCCCTCATCTCTTGGAAATGCTATTGATGTATATTTGCAACCGCTAATTGCAGAATTGAATGAACTATGGAATGGGGAGTGGAAACATTTGATGCTAAAACTAACCAAACATTTAATATACATGCAATTTTATAGTGGACAGTTAGTGATTTTCCAACACTAGCAAGCTTTTTGGATGAAGCACCAAGGGTAGATGGGTATGGCCTACTTGTAATCATAGTACTTGCTCCCAATATCTCAAACACAGTCGTAAGATGTGTTACTTGGGTCATCAAATATTTTTTCCCTTTGATCATCCATATCGAAGAGATAAAAAATCATTTAACGGTAAAAAGGAGCATAAAGCTGCACCTACACCCTTATCAGGTGAAGAAGTCCTTGAAGAACTATGTGAATTAAACAATATTTTTGGAAAAGGCCAAAAAAAAAGAAAGAGAAATAGTGATGGTCCCTAGAAAAAAAGATCCATATTTTTTGAATTATCGTATTGACAACAAAATAAATTGCGGCACAACCTTGACCCAATGCACATAGAGAATTTTTTTTGTGATAGGTTGCTTGGTACTTTGTTGGATATAGCTGAAAAGTGCAAAGATCATTTAAATTCTCGCTATGACTTGCATGAGATGGGGATACCCAAAGAGCTTCAACCAGTAGAAGATGGTAATAGTGGAAAAGTTCATCTGGCTAAAGCTTGTTTCTCCATGAAATCGGTGGAGAAAAGGTTGTTTTGCACTATTTTAAAAGATGCCAAATTACCAAAAGGGTTTACCTTTAATATATCAAGTCGAGTGCAAATAGATGAGATGAAAGTTTTAGGATACAAAAGTCATGATGCTCATTTCATAATACATCACCTCCTCTAGGTTCCAGTTAGGTAGGTGTTACCCAAGAATGTGTCTTTCACCTTGATTAGGTTGGGAAATTATTTTAGAGCCATATATAGTAAGGTTATCAAAAGAAATGATCTGGATAAAATAAAGGCTGAAATCATATATATAGAATGTGAGCTTGAAAAGATCTTTCCTCTAAGTTTTTTTTTTGATATAATGACATATTTGCCTATCCATTTAGTAGATGAAATTAAGCTTGGGGGCTCGACTCATTTGCGTCATATGTATCCTGTTGAAAGAAATCTGTGTAACTTCAAGGGATTTGTTCGCAATCGAAATACCCTTGAAGCATCAATAGTAGAGAGTTTCTTGGCTGATGAATGTTTGAACTTTTGTTTGAGATACCTAGATAATAGGGTGAAGACAAAATTTAGTAGGTATCAAACAGAGGAGGATGGGGACATTCAAATAGAGGGAGCTGGTTTTTCACCTATATTTCCTATGATAGGTCATCCAATCGAAAGTAAGAAGAAAAGAAAAGGAAAAACTTTTGATCTGGATAATCATCAGTGGTTTAAAGCAGATCGGTATGCTTTGTTTAATACCAGAGATGAAAAAATGGAGACATTTATTAAGTAAGATTGAATAGTTATTAGTATTTTAAATTCCTTTATATAATTTCATAATATTTTTAAATTTCATTGATCTACATCATTATTATTTTACTTTGCAATACATGCTGGTAGGGAACATAAGGATTTAGTTGATAATCAGAGTCTAGGAAATGCATGTGTAAAAGCACAGATTCATAGTCGAGAATTTGGTGAATGGTTTAAGAAAAAAGTTAAAAATATAGAAGTGCCAAATCATTTAAGATGGTTAGCTGTAGAGCCTAAATTTGTTGCTAAATGATATACTGGATATTTTATTAATGGATATCAATTTTATACAATGACATGGGATGTCTCAGCCAAGACTCAAAATAGTGGCGTGACTTTGTCAACAACAACAGATAGTTTTGCTAGTGCTAGAGACTTGAATTCTGTCGATGGAATGACTATCTATTATGGAGTCATTCAAGATATTATCGAGATAGATTATTGGGGTTGCATTAGTGTTGTACTATTTAGAAGTGATTGGTTTCATAATGAAGTGGATGAATATGGGTTGACTCGCGTAAATTTCAATAGAAAATACAGCATAGATGACCCTTTTGTATTAGCATCACAAGTGCATCAAGTGTTTTATGTGAAAGATCCAATTGAGAAATGGATATATTATGCAAGAAATAAAGTCCCTGTTGATTTGTATGATTTGGATTAAGAAAGTTGTCCCAATATTGAAGAAACATTTTAGAGGGAGCCTAATAATGACATTGGTTCATCAGAAAGAGTACTCAATGTTGATATCAGATGGTCGAGAGACGATCTCCCTGTTGATATCCTTGATGTGCCTCCCCTTGCACAATATTCAGAAGATATATTGGAATCATCAGAAGAGGAAGATGACATTGATGATACCGATTGAAATTTGATGAAAGCCAATGACTGACAATATTAAGATATTCTGAACTTGTTTAAAATTTCTATGTAATGGTAAGTAGCTAATTTCCTTTTTAGTTGGATTTGGTTTGTTATGAATGTATATTAGAATGTGTTTTCTATCTTTTATTTTATTTCTTGTGTGTTGTTAATTGTTAAAATATCTTAAATTAGTGGAACTTAACAAATACACATGTGCTAAGAGATGTTGGACACATTGTGAAGTCTTGCTTTCTGGTATCTCTTTCTTATTCTGGTCTTTATTATATTGATAAGTCTTTTTATTTCTTCTTTGAATCCAATATTCATCTTTTAGCATTGTGTCTGAGCAATCTACAACTTCAAATTGCACTAGAAAGAATCTAGGTTCTAAACTCTATCATTTTTTCTCTATCTGATAAATATGTCTTCCTTTTCTTGGCTACGGTGTAGTTGATTTGAGGTCTAATACACACTGAAAGTGTGGTGTGGGCTTTCATTTTGGCTCTTCTGTTGACTTAGTTATTGCTAGTTTTCTTGATTTGAGGTTTGAAATAAGTTTTTAGTGTGGTATAGGCATTCATTTTGGCTCGTTTGTTGATTTGAGGCCTGAAACATACTGAAAGTGTAGTGTGTGTACTGTAGCTAGCTAGTTATCTACTTTCTTAACTATAATGACAGTTGTTGTGTTGTTTATGTGAGCTTTTATTGCTGTGTTGATGTTTGGGCTTATTTTTTACATTGTCTTTTACTGCTGCTACACTATCTGTTTTAATACAGTGGAACTGCTCTTCTACATTATCTTGTAATTGCTTGTTTAAAAAGTGTAATTTTGCATAGTTGTAGGTCATTTCTGTGTGTTATTATGCACATTTTGGAAGTAGTATTTGTTGTCCATCAGCTACTGTTGTTGCTTGAGTAGACACACTATTTTCTTTTAAGAAAACCAAGTGTATATACTGTTGGGGCTGGAGTAGGCAAGCTTTTATTGCTGTGTTGATGTTGTGGACTTGTTTTTTTCATTGTCTTTTACTACTGCTACACTATCTATTTCAGTATAGTAGAACTGCTTTTCTACTTTGTCTTGTAATGGCTATTTTGGAAAGTGTATTTTTGCATAGTTGTAGGTCATTTCTATGTGGGATTATGAACATTTTGGAAGTAGTATTTGTTATCCATCAGCTACCGTTGTTGCTGGGGTAGGCACACTATTTTCTTTTGAGAAAACCAAGTGTTTATACTGTTGGGGTTGGAGTAGGCAAGCTTTTATTGTTGTGTTGATTTTGTGGGCTTGTTTTTTTCATTGTCTTTTTCTGCTGCTACACTATCTATTTTAGTACAGTAGAACTATTCTTCTACATTGTCTTGTAATTGCTATTTTTGATAGTATATATTTGCATAGTTGTAAGTCATTTCTGTGTGCGTTTATGCACATTTTGGAAGTAGTATTTGTTGTCAATCAACTACTATTGGGGCTAGAGTAGGCACACTATTTGTTTTTGATAAAATCAAGTGTAAATACTGTTGGGGTCGGAGCACAGCACACTATTTTCTTGTTTAAGGTTTTGGGTTTTATGTTGCATCTTATGTTTACCTTATGTACTTTCTGTTGCATCCTTGAACTTGGTATATAATTTGTGAAGTTTGTTTAGTTCTTTAAAATAAGTGAATCCTAACCAGAAGTTCCACTATCTGAGTACAATAAAATGAGTTAATCAAAATGAGTGAAGTTCAAGGGCCTGCAGTTAAGTTGTACAAGTTTTGCTCAAAAAAATATCGTGTTGTTGGTTGACTGATTTTTCTCATTTATTACTGAAGTTAAGTTGTTGGTTGACTGGTTAATTCATATAGTTTTTTTATAAAAATGGATCAAGAAGGGCCTTAAAAAAGAACAAGGAACAGGACATATAGTTAACCTGGATCATTATCAACCATGGTCAATTACAGAAAAAGACGTATGTTGACAACAAATGAAACTGTTCAAGCTATATGGGCTGAGAAAGAGGATCTTCTAAAGTTAATTGAACTAGAGTAGCCACCAGTAGCACCACCAGTACCACCATGTACAGATATTGAACAAACTATAGGGGAGCACCATGCAGATGTTGAGGAACATGTGGAGGATAAGGTCCAAATCATTAAAGATTCAGGCACTCCTACAACAGCTGGACATTCTGAACAACAAGGTAACATATAACTTATAAACTTTTTGAATTCATTCATGACCCCTAATTTCTTATATTTTATTATAGCTGTAGGGCCTTCCACTAGGAAAACAAGAGGCAAAACTCTAATGCATAAGGTACATGGCCGACAAGAAAGAAAATTGATCACATTAAATCAGAAAAATCAACTTGTTGGACCTACCGATGAAGTCGTAATTGAGTTGGGAAGATTCCTAGGCACACTGGGTAAGAATTCAACCCTTTGACCATTGGATATTTTTATTGGAGACGTATGGATAGTAAACATGATTTATGGGATTATACCAAGTTTTATGTTTTGTATATTTGACATATTTTTAATTAAATGGTTCAATATATAGTTGATATATTGTTATCTAAGTACATTTGGTGTCTATGAATGTGGTGGCTATATTTGTTAGCTTTATCAGTGTTGTTGATTGCATTTGTTCAATAATAAGTTCTTGGCTGAAGAATGTTTGTGCCTCCTTAGTTTTTTGGTTTTGTACGTAGAAATGTAGAATTAGGTAAGTAAAGTTTAATTATCTACTATTGGCTATATTTTTTATGTGTTGTTGTTGTTGACCTTTGAATATCATATTATTTGCATATAAATATAGGTTTGCTAATGATTTTTGATAGTTGTATATGTTCTGCTATCGGTATATCTGCTATATGTTTGATATATGTTCTGTAACAAGTAGAACAATAAGGGGATTCTTCTAATTTTCCATCAAATTTCAAAGAGTTAGTGGATCACTAAACGACAAAAATAATCTAAGTTGCTAGTACTCTCCAAAATGTTGCTGCACACATATCGGGTCCTTCAAAAATACACTATTTTTGGAGGATCTGACACACCCGTACATATTTTTGAAGAGTACCACCGACATAGAAAATAATGATATGTAACTTGGGAGTCAAATCATTAAATAATCAATTTAATAAACTTCCAAATAAGGAAAAAATCAATATGAATAGTAAAAAAAGAAAAAATAGAAATAAAAAATTAAGTAAAATTACTTGTAGTGATATGGAATAGTCTTGATCATTACAATAGTAGTACTAGTATTGTTCTTATGTCTCCAATTTATAGGTATCACATCGTGTTTCTTTAGCCTATTGATTCTTGGCCTTTTCTCTTAATAAGCAACATGTCTTTCATCATCTTCCATTGATCTTCTCCTAACTGAACCCTTACTTGAACAACTTCCTCTTTTAAAACCACATCTGTTTATGTTGATCGTCCGGCAAAAATATCGTCCACCACACAATTCTACTTTCTAAAACACCTCTGTATTATTGTTATGTTTAAATATCTATCTTCTAATTAAAAAAATAATCAAACATTTTTTAATTGTACTGTCATTGATAAACTTTATCTGATAGTACAACTGATAAACTTTATCAACTTCTTTAAACACCGATAAAGTACAACTAATAAAGTATAGCAATATAATTATATCAATCACTTTGTGAAAGTTTTGCTTGTTAAACTTTATAACTACAACTTTATCGAATGATAAAGTACAATTGATTAACTTTATCAACTATATCATACGCTGATTAAGTACAATTGATAAATTTTATTAGTATAACTTTATGAAACACTTTGTGAGCAGGAAAAAGTTTACGTTTGACGAACAATGCAAATAGAGGTGATTTTGTAAGAGGGAGTTGTTCAAGTGAGGGTTCAGTTAGGAGGAGATTTATGGAAGATGATGTAAAATGTGTTTCTTGTTAGGGGGAATGGACAATATTTAGTGGGTTAAAGAAACACGATGTGATATCTATAAAGTGGAGATATAATAACAATACTAGTACTACTATTGTAACGATCAAGAATATTTCATATCACAACAAGTAATTTTACTTAATTTTTTAAATCTATTTTTTTTGCCTTTTCTACTATTCATAATATTTTTTTCTTATTTGGAATTTGCTTAACTCAATTATTAAATGATCTATCTCTCAAGTTACATATCATTATTTCTGTCGTTATAATAATTTGCTAATTCTTTGTAATTTGACGACGAATTAACAAGTAGAATGACAATGACATTATTGAAACTTCTACACTTTTCATTTATTTAGTTAAAGACATAATTTTTTTTTTGTTGTTCTAGCTAAATGGAACCAACTTGTAGGCAAAGTATGATATTCCTGAGGCCGCAAAACATTGGGTTTTGGAAAGAATTTGAGAATCTTGGAGAAAGCATAGATCTGATCTGAAGAGAGATCATTATGATCCATATGAAAATGATAAAATTCGAATTAGAAAAAGGCTGGAAAAATTTCCAAAATGTCAATTCAAAGAGCTTCTCGTATATTGGAAGTTAGAAAAATTTCAGGTAAAACATATTTCACCATATGCGACCATATTACTATTAGGCTACGGATGGAGCCCTTCATTACTATATTTAATGTTATAGATTTATTTTTTCAAAAAATGCCCGAAACAAATACTGAGAATCGGAAGAAGCTAATGAATCCCCACACTACTAGGAAGAAGAGTTTTGCTTTAGTCCGCAACAACTTGGTGTGTTTTCATGTGTATTATTGAGTTTTAATCTGTCATTTAAATAATTTTTGATTTTTTTTAATTATGATATGAATAGGAAAAGGAGAAATGGGGGACTTTGTATCTAAAGGAGATTTTTTCGGCCACAAGAGCAAGGAAACCTGATTGAACATACAAGGCATCAAATGAAGACACCATTAGTAAAATTATATGAAACTAATCTTTTATAAATGTATATTGACATAACTGACTAATTAATATTTTTTAATTACTTGAATGTGCTTTTGAATATGATTATTAGGCTCAAATGGAGGAAATTAAGTCACAACAGGGTGCCGATGATCAGCCAGTTGATGTATTTTCAGTCGTCATGGGTCCTGAACATCCGAGTCATCTAAGACTATTTGGAGAGGGGGGGGGGGGTTACAAAAACTTCTCTAAAAAGGTTATAGGGAATATCTCATTTAACTTCACATGCCACAAATGATGTCGTGCAATAAATACAATATAGAATGCAAAAAATTGAGGATCAAATCGAGGAGCAAAAAAGGATCATTCGATAAAAAGTTATTGCAGATGTAATTGCTCAACTTCAGAATACAGGATTTGTTGAACCTAGGCTATTGGTGGCATTGTCCATTTCTTCACCAATAGAATTGACTTCTATAGAAGCAGCTAACGGGGGAAACAATCAAAACAGTCAAGGATAGTGTTTGAAATTTTGATTTAAGTTAGTTTTATTTATAAGAATTGTATTTCAATTCATATGGTGGATGAAATTGATTTTGTTGGAATGTATTGGATGTTTAGTGATAACACTTAACTTACACGTCAATTTAGTATAAGGCGGTCGTCGTGAATATATTTACCTAACTTTGGAGTTGGGGTTGAATTCGCAGGGAATAATGTGAGTGTCGATTAAACTAATTTGAAACTATAGCTATAAGTTGAATTCAAACAAATGATACCAAAAGATAAAATGGGGGGTTTTTAATGATCAAAAAAATAATTGTTGGTCACTTTAGTTTCAGTGTTTGTAATCAAGAATTTATGGAAAACCAGAATTATGTTCACTATGGGTTTTGGTACTTGACAGATTCTAATAGTGATTCAAGATTCTCACGATAGGTAGGAACAACAGATTGTCTTTATCAAAGTTATGCATAAATGTCTCTCGACCTACTTAAGCATTTAATTACCTAATCCTCTCGGTCTTAGGGAATTTATATTCACTGACCAGACTTCACCTCAGGTTAATTAACCTTGTTACAACGTCAATTATTAAACGGAATGTTGGTAGCTTCCAAGTCCCTGTCAATAATTCACTTCCTACTATAGTTGATTTCTTATCTCAACCAAATCAATGCAGGTGCTATCTATCGTTTGCAACCAATAGACAATAATTAAAGCCTCAGAATTATCAAGGAGTCCTATTACCTTTAGAATCTTGAACACTTAGCAACTTACCAAGACCTAACCCATAGATACCATAATTCGGGTTAAAGGGATTTAGACACTCATAATGTAATAATCGATACAATAAGTTGAATTCATTATTTGAAAGATGAACTTACAGGAAGATGAATAGCAACGAGTGTTTCATAGATTAGATCAAAGTAGAAATCCCAAAATATTGATGATAATCTCTTCAAAGTTAATTGTTTTGTTCAAGACAAGAAACTAGAGAGAAAATAACAAAATACGTGTGTTCCAAAATAGGTTCAGTATGTCGAGTACCAGCCGATATGTTTTGCCTCCTGATATGTTCAACCTCCTTTTATAATTAGAAAACCCTAACATATGCTTTAAATACTTCATCCTAATTATGGAAACAAAATCACAGAGTTCAGTAATTTCTTGGACAGGTGATGACATTTTGTGACGCCTTATCAGGAGTCTGACGACTTATCACAGATGTCGTCAGCTCCTCTTCGCTTTTGACATTCGCTGCCTTAGGCAGACGATGAAGCGTGATGGCTTATCAGATCTTTGAAAACTTATCACAGATGTCGTCGATGATTTAATTCGTCTTTCATGTTCTGCCTTAGGCTAACAACGATCTTGACGGCTTATCAAAACTCTGACGACATATCAGACAATGTCGTTACTTCTCTACTCAGCTCCTATGTTCTGTCTAAGGCTGCCGGCGACTCTAACGGCTTATCACAAGGATGACAACTTATCACATATCATCGTCACTTCTTCCAACTGAATCCCATTCTCTGGTTAAGGCTGACGATGAAGCTGATAACCTATCAGAGTGCTGACGACTTATCACAAAATGTCGTCAGCCACACTTCTCTTCTATTTTCTTCAGATTTTAAGTCTTTTACTTCCATCATGTTGGTTCTCTTGCCTCTTGACTTCCACAGCAAAATCAAAGATAAAAAAATCAAAAACGACAAAAGTTGCTTAAGACTTTGCAATTATTCTCAGTTAAAAGCCTCAAATGTGTTAGCATCTACTCAAACATCAACACCCTCAACTTAAAACAATTGCATGTCCTCAAGAAACTAAAACACAACCAAGAGGATACAAAGTACATTCGGCATTTAACCATCCATATTATCTCAAAACATCTTCACCATCTCCAAGGTTAATTAATTTAAAAATAACTGTGTATATTATTGAAGAACAACAATGCGACACACATGAATCAAGATATGACATCAATTCAGCAACAACAACCATGCATATACCAAGATTACATTATCTAAATAAGTTAGCAACTAGCAACATAACCAGTGTGCCCTCACTACAAAGCAGTCACACTTCACTTTTATCAAACATCACATATGTAACCATGGGGACAATCAAAAGACGCTCATTCTCAGAATGAAGTTCCAATCATTGTATGCCAAATACCATAGGCTTGCCCTTATTTTTACTACCAAGATTTTCAGATAGGTCAGCTAGGATCACTATAGGTTTTCTCTTTGGCTTATAATGTAGGCTAGGGGATTGTATGATACTCGATGATATTTAAAGTGACTAAACCTCCTTGACACTACACTAGCTTCTAGGGTCTCACTTATTAACCTTTTTCTATTCTTCTATTTTCTTGATCACATATATTCAGGATGGGTGCGGTCTTTTTGACAATCATTTCTTTTTATTCACAACTTTTCTTTTCTTATTGTTTTTCCACCGCACCCAGCTTATTATTTTTTTTATTCTATTTTTCTTCATACTCATTTTACATCACGCACCCCTATGGTATCCACCCTCAACTTAGGCTATTTGCCTAAGTCAAAGTTCATAATGTCCAAGGAGGACCAGGGCCAAAACAGGTTCATTGTGATACAAATGGCAGTGTGATAGGTATAATAAAAAAAATAGGCATTCAGGCTCAAAATTAGGATCAAAGGATATTATTTACACATGGAAGGTCATTTAGGCTAAAAGTGGACTAATATCAACAACGACCTATGATCTTTTCCTAACCGCTATCCTACAACCAAGGCAAGACCAACCGGGCAAGTTATGGATTTAACACACAATTGGAACTAGGTAGTATGTCATACACATACATGGCACAAAGGTACATCACAAGCTACTTCCCATTCGGTTAATACAATTGTTTAGCAATGGTTATTATGTCACTAGTACTAATGCCATAACAAGATGCACAATGGTCACACATAAATACATATCACACAGTTATAAAATAGACCATTGGAGAGGTGTTCAAAAATCAACAAAAACATGTTAACTGCCTAAGGTACTTGTATTTCTCCTAGTCAATTACAACAAATCACAATACGCCTAAACATGCCGGCTCTTCTAGGAACAAGACTCCTAGGAAAAGAGGCACGACAACAAAAACCCCATGAGGACATCAACACCCACAAGTAGCCCCACCCTCAACTTAAAATCATGCAATGTCCCCAATGCGTCAAACTAAAACAAGAGAGTTAGAAATATACCTGTGGCACCATGGGTGCGAAGATCTGATGTCAATCACATAATACGAATACAAACAACGAAATACCTTGGGTTGCCTCCCAAATAGTGCCTGATTTAATATCGCGACATGACTAGGTTATCTTGACTACTCATAATTCATCAAGATACCTTGAAAGTGCTTCATGCTTTATCCCTCCACTTAGACAATTTGAATCGTCGGCCCATCTTTTGATCTTTACATCTTTTAGGTGTGTTGGGAAAATGTGAGAGCATGATAAGAAAAGTTCTATCACGCCACTTCAAAGAATTAAACACTTGCCTAATTTTGCATCGAACTTTTGTGTGGGCTCATTTGGTAACGATGAGAATCTTAAAAATCCACTAAATGGAAATCGATCTTTAAGATTCTTGGCCTTCAATATTGGGGTTGTATTGTACCCTTTCGGCAAGACAAACTCCAAAATATAGGAATTTTCCTCCTCATTTCCAAAATTCATCATTTGCTTGGGTGATTCGACTTTCATCACATCCATCAAGCATAATGTTGAAAAGTGGTTCGAGTGAGGTCTTCTCCCTAATTTCAGAGTTGCATCCTTCTCGACCTCTTCACCCCAAAGTGGGCTAGAGTCTTTATAAGAGATTGGCATGGTTTCTTCTTTTGCCTCTAGCACCATTTCCTCAATCGTGGCATCATCTCTCATGGTTGGTTCGGTTGGTTGGGAAATAATCGAGGGTTGCTAATCATCAAGCTCAACATCAATATATGATTCTTGCTACTCATCTTCACACTCTTCCATTATTTTAAATGATTCCACAGACAAGATATCATATAAACATAATATAGAAGAATGCTTTAAATGATTGACCTCTATATCTATCTTCTCATGAATGATTGGCTTCATGACTTGACACATATCACATATAATATCATACATTTCTTTTTAGAGATCCAATATTTGTTGAAACATAGCTTCAATGCCACTCTTCCCGGTGCTTCATTCGTCCTTTTCTTGACCATAAGACCTATCAAACTCATAAGAAGAACTATAATTAAGGTTAGCGCAATAGGGGGAGGGGGCATTTGGGAAATCACTCCAATGTCCATCTTGACTACCACATAAACAACAATTATACTCCCGATAGGATGGAGATGGTGTACATATATCTCTTCGGGGAGCATAGCTACAATCTTGCCAAAAGTGAGGTCCATCACAATATGGACATGAATTATCAAGATAAGATTTCCAATCACCAAGCTCATGTTCATTCCATGATGCCATAGTAATAAGTAAACTAAAATAAAAATCTACCTAACACAAGAAATAAAAGAAAACTAAAAACAAATATTTACAAGTTTGAATTCAAGAAAGTAGGCTAAAATTTTGAACCAACTCAATACGCGAAATTATTCCCCGGCAATGGTGCCATTTTTGATAACGCTCAACTTATACATCAATTTACTGCAAGGCGGTCGTCGTCAATATATTTACCCAACATTGGAGTCAGGGTCAAATCCACAGGGAATAATGTGAGTGACGATTAAACTAATTTAAAACTATAGCTATAAGTTGAATTCAAACAAATGATACGAAAAGATAAAATGGGGGGTTTTTAATGATCAAACAAATAATTGTTGGTCACTTTAGTTTCAGTGTTTGCAATTAAGAATTTATGGAAAACCAGAATTATGTTTACTATGGGTTTTGGTACTTGACATCTGCTAATAATGATTCAAGATTCTCACGATAGGTAGGAACAACAGGTTGTCTTTATCAAAGTTATGCCTAAATGTCTCTCGACCTACTTAAGCATTTAATTACCTAATTCTCTCAGACTTAGGGAATTTATATTCACTGACCAGACTTCATCTCAGGTTAATTAACCTTGTTACATCGTTAATTATTAAATGGAAGGTTGGTAGCTTCCAAGTCCCTGTCAATAATTCACTTCCTACTATAGTTGATTTCTCATCTCAATCAAATCAAAGCAAGTGCTATCTATCATTTGCAACCAATAGACAATAATTAAAACCTTGAATTTATCAAGGAGTCCTATTACCTTTAGAATCTTGAACACTTAGCAACTTACCAAGACGAACCCATAGATCCCATAATTCGGGTTAAAGAGATTTAGCCACTCATAATGTAATAATTGATACAACAAGTTGAATTCATAATTTGAAAAATGAACTTACAGCAAGATGAATAGCAACGAGTGTTTCTCAGATTAGATCAAAGTAGAAATCCCAAAATATTGATTATAATCTCTTTAAAGTTAATTGTTTTGTTCAAGACAAGAAACTAGAGAGAAAATAACATAATACGTGTGTTCCAAAATAGGTTCAGCATGTCGAGTACCAACCGATATGTTTTGCCTCCCGATATGTTTAGCCTCCTTTTATAATTAGAAAAACCTAACATATGCTTTAAATACTTCATCCTACTTATGGAAACAAAATCACAGAGTTCAGTAATTTCTTTGGACATGTGACGACATTTTGTGATGCCTTATCAGCAGTCTGACGACTTATCATAGATGTCGTCATCTCCTCTATGCTTTTGACATTTGCTGCCTTAGGCTGGCGATGAAGCGTGACGGCTTATAAGATCTTTGATGACTTATCATAGATGTCATCAATGATTTACTTTAGCTCTCATGTTCTACCTTAGGCTAATGTCGATCTTGACGACTTATCAAAACTCTGACGATATATCAGACAATGTTGTCACTTCTCCACCTCAGATCCTATTTTCTGTCTAAGGTTGATGGAGACTCTGACGGATTATCACATGTCATCATCACTTCTTCCAACTAAATCCCATTCTCTATTTAAGGCTGACGATGAAGCTGATAACCTATCAGAGTGCTGACGACTTATCACAAAATATCGTCAACCACACTTCTCTTCTATTTTCTTCAGATTTTAAATCTTTTACTTCCATTTTGTTGGTTCTTTTGCCTCTTGACTTCCACTGCAAAATCGAAGATAAAATAATCAAAAACGACAAAAGTTGCTTAAGACTTTGCAATTATTCCCAGTTAAAAGCCTCAAATTAGTATCTGCTCACACATCATTTAGTGTTGTACCTTTTGTGGTATGAGGTGATTTTCCATATGTTGTTGTTGTTGGTTACAATAACAAACTTCAGCCGTGTGCTGTTATTGGAGGTTTGTTTTTTCTACTTATTTAACAGGTGCGGTAGATGGTTAACATGTGTTATTTCTACCTGTTTATGTCCGCTAAACAAATATTCCTTCATTATTTTCTAATTTTTGTAGTTGTCATGCTGTCATGTCTTATGATACATAACTTTATGTCCTTGCAGATTTGGTGGTAGGAGGAATGAGTTTTCCAGGTGACCTTGTAGGCATCTATATCAATTTGTTATTTTGAAACATGTTCATTGAAACTATGAATTAAACCCTTGAAAACCTTATTCCTAAAATTGTATTCTTCTTACAAAAGTATTAAGAATGCATGTGTTGCTAGTTACTCTACTATTGGTCTTGGAGACATTGTATTTCTTGGGATTCAATTTTCTTGACACTGTATGTTAGTGTTGTTGTTGGAGGACTAATTTACTAAGGTTATTGTTGGAGTGATTTATAAGGTAGTTGGTGTGGTTTAGTGTTGTTGGACTGATCGGAAGAAGTTTTGTTTAAAATTTTGATTCAAGTTAGTTTTATTACTACGAATTGTATTTCAATTCACATGGTAGATATTATTGATGTTGTTGGAATGTATTGGATGTTTAATGTTGTACCTTTTATGGTGTGTTGTGATTTTCCATGTGCTATTGTTGTTGGTTAGCAACAACAAACTTCAGTCGTGTGATATTGCTGTAGGTTTGTTGTTGTTAAGATTTTTTGAAAATCTTCTTTAAGTTAATTATTCAGTTCTTTTGTAGATATGTTCATACTGAGGTTGTTGTTGTTGGACTGTTTTGGTTGGTTAGTGTTGTTGTTGGAGGACTAATTTACTAAGGTTATTGTTAAAGTAATTTATAAGGTTGTTGGAATGGTTTAGTATTATTGGATTGATTTACTAGTGTTGTTGGACAGATCGGAAGAAGTTTTGTTTGAAATTTTGATTCAAGTTAGTTTTATTACTAAGAATTGTATTTTAATTCATATGGTGGTTCGTATTGGTGTTGTTGGAATGTATTGGATGTTTAGTGTTGTACCTTTTATGGTGTGTCATGATTTTCCATGTGCTGTTATTGTTGGTTATTAGCAACAACAATCTTCAGCCGTGTGTTGTTGCTACAGGTTTGTTGTTGTTAAGATTTTTTGAAAATCTTCTTTAAGTTACTTTTTTAGTTTTTGTAGCTATGTTCATACCCAAGTTGTTGTTGGATTATTTTAGTTCATTAGTGTTGTTGTTGGAGGACTGATTTACTAAGCTTATTATTGGACTGATTTATAAGGTTGTTGGAATGGTTTAGTGTTGTTGGACTGATCGAAAGAAGTTTTGTTTGAAGCTTTTATTCAAGTTATTTTTTTTTATTAAGAATTGTATTTTAATTCATATGGTGGCTGGTATTGATGTTGTTGGAATATATTAGATGTTTAGTGTTGTACTTTTTGTCGTGTTGTGGTTGGACTTTAGCGATGAGATTTGGGTTATTGTTCTCTTATTGTAAAATTTTTTTGGGGTACCTCTGTGGTTTGTCTAGTTAGCAGTGATTTTCCATCTGTTGTTGTTATTGGTTAGCAACAACAACAAACTTCAGCCGTGTGCTATTTCTGTAGGTTAGTTGTTGCAGTTTTGTTTATGATTAATCACCAAGATAAGATGTTCATATTTTGTTACAGTTTTGTTGATCATTAATCACAAAAAATGTTGTTGCTGATGATTTGTTACAGTAGTTTTGTTGCTGTAGATTTGTTGTTGTAGATTTGAATTTTTGGTGATAAGGCTTTAATATAGAGTCAATACTGCATTGGAAGTTGATACAATTGATTTTCTATGTGCCTAAAGCTAATGACTGGATTTTGCTTGTATTACCAATTAATATTTTTGTTTTTCTTTTTGTTGTAGGTGATCAAGAATAGAAGATGGTTGGAACGAAATTGATGAACTAGACCTGAACTAAGGGATCGATCACATAATTGGCTTAATGTTACGCTAACTATTTGGAAAAATTCGACTATGTTTGAAACGTTGATGAACTTTCAATACTTGTACATTTTGTTCTTTTTGAATGGTCATAAAAACATTTCATTTCTTGGTTGTAATCATTTTGGATTAGTTCCTATTACTTTTGGTGATTATAATATGTACATTTTATGTGTAATGCTAGCTTTATAAAAATCATTGCAATAGCATAATATAATAATGCTAAATAGCCTAAAATAACTGTCCCAATAGCCTAAATAATAATTCTTGTAGTGTATATTTAAACTGTTACAGTACCATTATAGGATGATTTATAGCCGTCGCAATAGCAATATATATTAAAGACTGCTATAAGGACAGTCTATACCAAAATTTCCGATACTAGCAGCAAGAAGGAGTACCCCGGTGATATCTAAACTTTGATATTTAGTTACTTTTTACTAGTTACTATTTACCACTTTGTTTCTTTCTACTGTATTGTTCCGTTCCTTGTGATTATAGTTGTGACTGGCTGCTTTTGCTTATTGGTGGATATTTGTTGTGTTGTTCTAGCTGCTAGGCCAGATAGTGTATTTTGTGTGTGCCAGTTGTTTCCCTACTGCTTTCCAATTTTCCTGATTTCCTATTATTGCTTTGTTTTGTTGTCTGTCGGTTTAGGGATTTATTCGGTTCGTAAGTGGTGGCTGTAGGGGTTGATTGTGGAATAGGGTCATATCAAAGGGGGTTGGGGTTTGGGATAATTTTACGTGGGGTAAAGAGGGGATGACAGGGGTGGGTGTGGGGTCTAGGTCAGGTATTAGGGATGGTGCGGTGAGGGGCGGTAAAAGTAGGCAAGAGGCGAGAGAAGATAGGTTGAGGGTAGGGTCTTGGAACATAGGAAACCTTTAGGGTAAGTCTGTAGAGCTGTTAAAGATTCTTAAGAGGAGAAAGATTAATATTGCATGTGTTCAGGAGAGTAAGTAGGTAGGGTCCAAGGTTAAGGATGTGGATGGGTATAAGTTGTGGTACTCAGGGAGTGAGAGACATCGAAATGGAGTAGGGATCTTAGTGGATAAGGAGCTTAGAGGGCAGGTGGTGGAGGTTAAGAGGGTCAGTGATGGGCTGATGACGATTAAGTTGGTCATTGGGGGGTTTATGATGCATGTGTGTAGTGTTTATGTGCCGTAGGTGGGCTTGGAAAAGGAAGGTGAAAGCGAGGTTTTGGGAGGCTTTGGACGAGGTTGTGAGAAGCGTGCCTAGTTCGGAGAAGATTGTCATAGCAGGGGATTTCAATAGGCACATTGGGGTTTTACCGGGAGGTTATGACGATGTGCATGGAGGTTTTGGTTTCGGTGATAGAAACGATGAGGGAGCTGCTCTGTTGGATTTTGTGAGGGCCTTTGGGCTGGTGGTGGGATTGGGGGTGTGGGAGTGTAGAGGGGACGTGGATGTTATGTAGGATAGGGATGCCAGTTGCATCACAGAGACTATTAGAAAAGTATTGGGTGTTTTGAGGGGTCGGGCAGGATGGAATACGGGGAACTGGTGGTTGAATGAAGAAGTTAAGAAGAAAGTGAAGATTAATTAGGAGGCGTATGTTAAGTTGATTGAGAGTAAAGATGCAAAAGAGAAGTGGGTGAATAGAGAGGTCTATAAAGTAGCAAGAAAGGAGGCTAAGCTAGCAGTTATGGTATCTAAGACAACACCGTTTGAGAGCCTGTATGCAAGGTTAAAGGATAAAGGCAGGGAAAAGAGGTTGTATAGGCTTGCTAAGGCTAGGGAGCGGAAGGGTCCGAACCTTGATCAAGTGAAGTGCATTAAGGGGGAGGATGGTAGAGTCTTAGTGGAGGATGTTCATTGTAACGCCCTGATTTTCTGAACCAAAATGCTACACGGTGCTCATGACCCCAAGGGACCACAAGCTAACCCATGACTGATATCTGTACCTGTACACTGCATAATATATGAATATAAGTGTGGAAACATGAACTGAAAGGCCATAAGGTTCAATACTGAACATAATCTGAATAATAACAATGTCTGAATAAAGTGGTATCACAATACCAAAACAAAACTGAAATACTGAAATCTGAATCTAGTTTGTAATCTAGTCTGAAAGCCTCTAACTATCTGAAGTAGGGAGTGGAAGGAACATGTCTCCAACTAACTCCCGACCACTGAAATCCAAAATGAAATACTGAAGTAATAAAGTAGTAATCATGTCCTCGGAGAATGAGGACTCACTGCTAACTCTGACTGCTGAAATCTGCAATGTTACTACTGCTCTAGAACTGGTGTCTCTAAACCTATGGAGTAACATAAGGGAAAGTACCATAGCGCAAATGCGTCAGTATGTTTGAATGTACTGAGTATACGAACGAGGTAGGCTAAATGCAAAAGGGTTTATATGCATGGACAATGCGGACTAATATGAACGTAAGAATACATACATGCGTAAGTAACTGAAACAAAGCGACTGTATCTGACATTCTAAATCTTCTAATAATGATTAAGAGTGACTAAGCTTGAGATCAGGCCTAACTAACGGGTGATCTCTGGAACTGATATTGAGAATACTCAACTGAATCTGAGACTGAGATCAAGACTATCTGATGGGTGACCTCTGTAAGTACTGATACTGAATAACTTTATGTTATACCAACCCTATCTAGCGGGTGGTCTATAAATCTATGGAACTATCTGAGTTCCTTACTGAGATTGATGACTGTATCTGGCAGTCCTAATTTCTGAGTTCTACTCTGAAGACTGATACTAAAACTGTAACTGTGGGAGTTCTCACTTAACCGATATGCCCCGAGTATGAACTAGTGGGGTCCAACCTGTAACCCCAGCTGGAAGGGTGTCAATACCATGCCACAGGTAAAGACCTCTCTGGTCAAGCCTATCTGACGGGTGACCCTCGTAGAAAGTCAAGCCTAAGGCAGTATAATAGTCAAGCCTCTGTAACTGGTGACAAGCCTTTTTTTGATGGGTGACTCCTACATCCTGCATTGGCTACGCAGTTCTGGAGTTCAGGGATTGATCCTAATGACTCTGCCTCTCTGATGGAGAGCCTCCATCCTTGCACTCGCTCGGTGCTAGATCCTTCTCCCAACTGAAAGACTCTGAACTGATTCTTAAAATTTGTACTTGATCCGAACTGAAGCTGTTACTGAGTTTCTTACTTGACTGAGCTGTCTGAGCTCACTTGGTTTCATTATCTGACAGAATACTACTAAATCTATTATCTGACTGAATGATACTAAGTTCTGAATTGATTTCTTGAATGCTACTGAGATATGAGCTGAGTACTTAACTGAAGCTGGAATAATAATGATACTTAGATTACTGAGATTTCTTAAGTTCTATAACTGTCTGAAAGTTCTGAATTCTGTAACTGACTGAGTTCTACTAATCATAGCACGACTGAGATTATCTTGAGACTGACTCGGCTCTAGGCACACAGTTATATTTTTCGGGCACAAGTACCCCTAGGACTCGATGGAAGGAAACTGAGACACATGATACTTCTTGATCATAAGAATAACATCCACAATTCATAATACCATAAGTAGGGGATTTCATACTACACATGGTTCTTAACACCTTATACATGAAAGGGAATACATATAACATGGGTATACTTGCATACCTCAGTATCATGGACATTCCATATCACAACAATAACTCATAAAACAACACATATCAATAACATGGAATTCATATGGAAACATAAGGGATAGAACATGGACTAGTCATTTAAGCACTATTAAGTCATAAAAACATGGATTCTATCATTCTTGGCATTTTATAAAACACCTTACATGCACAACTTTGGGCATAGGTGTACTTATCAATTTGACAATCTTAATTCCATCCAAAATTCATGGGTTTCAACTAACCTACTCACATACTTCATGAAAAACACATCAAGATACAACCTTGAATCCAAACAACAATCATCAACATGAATATAGTCATAACACAATAAAGAAATCATAATTTATAATTTAAAACATATTTCTTGAGCTCCATGGATGAAAGGGATCCATGGATGAACACTACACATACCTTAGTGATTGAATCTTGAAAGAGATCTAATGTTTCTTGAAGATTCTTGAAGAAATCCTTAGGCTTGCTCTTGATTTTTTTCTTGACTAGGGTTTAACCTATTTGGGATAGAATGTTCTTTTTCTTGAGGAGATGATCTTGAGAGGAAACCCTAATCTTGTGGTTGAGAGTGTATGAGAGAATTTTTGAGAAGTTTAACTGAAGAAAAATAGGAGAAAGTTTCGTCCCTTAAGGGTTTTAAGTTGTGGGAGGTATAGAAAAAACATCAAAATACCCTTACTAAACCTCTTCCCAGTTGCTGAAAATCTAAGGCTGACGACATTTGTGATAGGCCGTCAGACTTGTGATAAGTCGTCACAAATATCGTCACTAGGGGGTTGGAATTGATGGATTTCTTCCTAAGGATGACGACATTCGTGATAAGTCATCACACTTGTGATAACATATCAGAAATGTCGTCACTAGGGGCTGGATTCTGCCTAAGGCTGACGACATTTATGATAAGTCGTCACACTTGTGATAAGTAATCAACAAATGTCGTCAGTCAGTTTTCCAAGCTGACATGCTGGAGTAAAATAGGCATAACTCTTTGCTCCGATATCGGATTTAGGTGAAATTGGTATCGTTGAAAACATAATTAAAAGAGATTTCATTTGACATATAGTAGATCCTCTAATTAGATATACAAAAGGAGTTATGGTCGATTGAAGTTGACCCAAGTTTTGATGCTCACTAAAACTTGAACCATAGGAAAGCTTTCAACTTTTCCTTGAGTTAGGGGACCTCTATGATATAAATTCATGCTCAAATAGATTCCCACACTACATAATTGATTAACACACTAAATTTACATAGGATTCGAGGCTTTTGGAACATCTACGCATATGAATAATGGATTTTCATTCTAGTCCGAAGTGTGGGGTGTTACATTCACCTTAAGAAGAGATGACAAGAGTATTTTCATAGGATTTGAACGAGGATGGGGACAAAGGCGTTGAGTTAGAGAAGCTGGAGACTTTGGAGGAGAGCCGTGAATTTAATTATTATAGATATTTTAAGGTTGAGGAGGTCATAGAGGCTATTCGTAGGAGACGATAGGGAAGGGCGACGGGGCCTGACGAGATTCTGGTGGATTTTTGGAAGTTTATAGGTGGGGCTAGTTTGAGGTGGTTGACTAATTTGTTTAACAACATTTTCAAGATGGCGAGAATACCTGAGGCTTAGAGGTGGAGTACGATGATTCCGTTGTATAAAAACAAGGGTGACATTCAGAGTTCCAAAAACTATAGGAGTATCAAGCTGTTAAGTCATACTATGAAGATTTAGGAGATGGTGGTTGAGTAGAGATTAAGGAGGATCATGTCCATTTCGGAGAATCAGTTTAGTTTTATGCCTAGTCGCTCGATGACAGAGGAAATCCACCTGGTAAGGAGATTGGTGGAGCAGTATAGGGAAAGAAAGAGGAATTTACACATGGTGTTCATCGACCTGGAGAAGGCGTATGACAAAGTCCCTAGGGAGGTTCTTTAGAGATTCTTATAGGTGAGAGGGGTCTTGGTGGCATACATCAGAGCTATTAAGGACATGTATAATGGAGGAAAGACTCGGGTAGGAACGACGGGAGGGGACTCAGAGCATTTTCCGATCGAGACAGGGTTGTATCAGGGTTCGACTCTTAGTCCGTTTATGTTTGCGTTAGTGATGGACGTGTTGACATGGAGTATTCAAGGGGAGGTGCCTTAGTGTATATTGTTTGCGGATGATGTCATGCTTATTGATGAGATGCAGGGGGGGTATGAATGATAAATTAGAGGTTTGGAGGCAAACCCTTAAATCTCAGGGGTTCAGGTTAAGTAGGTCCAAGACAGAGTAAATAGAATGTAAGTTTAGTGAATTGAGGTAGGATGATGATGTAGTGGTGAGGTTGGATTCCCAGGATGTCTGTAAGAGGGATAATTTCAAGTATCTTGGGTCTATGATTCAGGGGAACGATGAGATTGATAAGGATGTATCTAACCATATTGGAATAGGTTGGATAAAGTGGAGTCTTGCCTCGGAAGTGTTGTGTGATAAGAAGGTGACCCTTAAGATTAAAAGCAAAGTCTACAAAGTGGCAGTCCATCTAGTCATGCTGTATGGAGAAGAGTGTTAGCCAGTCAAAAACTCCCATATTAAAAAGGTAAAGGTGGCAGAAATAGGAATGTTGCATTGGATGTGTGGACTTATTAGGGGAATAGAGTTAGGAATGAGATTATCTGGAAGAAGGTGGGAGTGGCTTCGGTGGAGGACAAGATGTGGGAAGGTAGGCTGAGATGGTTTAGGCATGTGATGAGTAGAGGGACAAATATCCCAGTTCGTAGGTATGAGAGGTTATTATTGGATGGATTCAGGGGGAGGAAACGTAGGCCGAAGAAATACTAGAGGGAAGTGATTAGACATAACATAGAGCAACTTCAGCTTACTGAGGACATAACCCTAGATAAGAAGGTATGAAGGTCGCGGATAAGGGTAGAAAGCTAGGATGAGTGCGTGGGTTGTAGCAAGTAGTTAAAAAATTTCATGTATAGCCGGGTTAGCAATCCTAAGACTGTGTCCATCAGTAGGAGCCCTTAGTCAGTAGGGTTTGGGGGTGTTGGGTGCCTTTGGTTTGTGAGTGTATGTTACTAGTAGGTGGTTGTCCTATTCCTGATGTCCTTTTCTTATCTAGTATTTCATATTGCGCTTATTTATCTTATTTTGTATTGCTCTGATTTCTATTGTATTATATCTTATTCCTTATTTATGTTATGCCATACATCCTGCTTCATGTTTCATTACGCTCTTGTTTACTATTCTTTATCTTGAGCCGGGGGTCTATCGAAAATAGCCTCTCTACTTCTTTGGAGGTAGTGTTATAGACTACATATATTTTACCCTACCCAGACCCCACTTTGTGGGAATACACTGGGTTTTTTGTTATTGTTGTTGTTGCTATATGGACAGTTTGGACTAACCGTTGTAATAGATATATAACCGTCCTAATATATTCTATAGGGATGGTTGGAAACTATCCCAATAAAATATTAATAGTTGACATAGCTTGTATAACCGTCCCAATACACTCTATAGGGACAGTTCAAAACCGTCCCAACATAATATAAATCATCCCATAGACAATATAACCGCCCCAATATGTAATATAGGAAGGGTGGATAGCCATTCCAACATAATATAAACCGTCACCATAACGTCTATATAACCACCCCAATATACTATATAGGGATGGTTATCAGTCATCCCAATATACTCTAACGGTCCTGCAATGTTTATTTATGGACGGTTTTAACCGTCGCTATAGATTAATGTACAATAACGGTTATAGTAACCGTCGTAATAGAATTATGTATAACGACGGTTGTGTTAACCGTCGCTATAGCTTTATGTATAGCAATGGTTTATCAAGCCGTTGCTAACTTCCATTGCATTTGATCTATAGTAACGCCTTCAGTTTTATCGGTTTTCCTAACCATCTCCATAGAGCTTTGGGGATAGTTTTTTTATCCGTAAGTACGGTAAATGAACCGTCTCTATAGCACAATTTTCTAGTAGCAACCCAATTACTAGATACCCCTTACAATTGGTAAACAACTAAGTCAATACTCTCACTAGAAGTGAAACCCAGATATATGTCACCTTCTAAACAGAATCAGGAAACTCTTGTGGATACTCCTCAAACTTGGATCTAGAGAACACTAGGTGTTTCATCCGAGTAAAGTCTCAGATCCTTGCTGCTGTCGTGTTCACTACAGGACGAACTGGGGAAACAACCTATTGGATATCTTGGGTAGCCATAGTCTGGGCCAAAACTGTGAATGTGGTCCTAAATTCATCATGAGTGACATGTTCATTCAGAGGGTCTTCCTGAACGAGTGGTGGAGCAGGCTAGTCCCTATTTCTCCTTTCGTTATTCCTTTTGAGAGTCATTTTATATAAATGGTAGAGGATGTGTTAGAAGAAGAATTTTAACAGAGTTTTCACTCCATCACACGATATGAATACTGAATGATGGGAAACTTTTAAAAAACGTCTTATAGACTCTCGCCTATAAGTGTGGCGTGCTTCATAACTACACACAGGATGCTACTTAATGTGGCTTTTAGACACCCTAGAACACTTTAAACCTTGCGCTCTGATACAAAGTTTGTCAAGACCCGAGACTAACCCGTAGCCGTAACACAATGCTTAAGGTGGTCCTAAGCTAACCCATGAACTGAAATAAGTTTTAAAGATTGAGAAAAAGTAAACAAAATTCTATGTGAAAGTTATTCACAAAAATATTTGAATGTCAAAACAATATCAGATATGCTGAAATCATCACTAAAAACATACCAACTTTCTGACTGTATGAAAACCTCTAAACATGGTGAGTTGTTGGGAGAAGTCCCCCACTAACTCTGACTACTAAAATAAACCTAATCTGAAATACTAGGAAAAAATGATAAATATTCTAACTAGTCTTCAACTGATAAGGACTCACAAATGCTACAGTTGGATGGCACATAAATAGTCTAAGTATGATCGGGAAATTGGGCATTCGAACCTATGTTAGCAGACAACATAGCTCAAAAGAAAGTATTTGGTCAGTACTTTGAATGTAATAGCATGCGATATGTGGACTGTCTGATAGACATGTAATTGAGCATGAAGGTATGAACATGAAAATAGAATGCAAGACCAAGTAAAGCATGTGCGGAAAAGATCTGAATAACTGAATAATTGATAAACTGAACACAAGGTCATGCCAACCTGAATTGATATATATATATATGAGTGCTAAACTGAAACTGTTGGAGTATCATTTAATCAACATGCCCTAATATAAGAAAATCAGGGTCAAACCTATACCCCAAGTTGGAAGGGTGTCAGTACCTTGCCACAGGTACCGACACTAGCTGTATGGATCCACTAAACTAATGTCCTGAAGGACTAGGGTGCAAGTTCTCAACTGGATAGTGACCTGTAAAAGAGTGACGGTCCTCTACTTTTAGGTGACATCTCATAAACTACACTGGCTACATAGTTCTGGAACTTAGACACTTCTACTCAAGGTCTTAGTCCTCTATTGACGGGTGAGCCTTCATCCCTATGTTCGATCGATGCTAAGTCCTACTCCTAACTAAAAGACACTGTAGTGTAAAATGGTACATGCACTTATAACGGATATGCTCAAGTAATGGTAAATCTGAAAATAATATTGCATAAAAATCTAAAGTATTTAAAACCACGTGAACTGGTCATAATAAGGGAATTTCTTTAATAAAGACCAAAAATTGAACAACTGAGAAATGCTCAATATGAATATGATAATTTGAATTTAATGATACAAACATGGTTTGAATGACTTGTAACTTGAAAATCAAAAACATGCATGACTATAAAGGTATCGGGAGTTCATAACCTGCCAGCACTGAAAATATAGTTACCTATAATATTTTCAAAGTAGTGACATGATAAGAAATTTCACGATTTAAACTAAAGAATCCAACAATTTCATCAACATAATAAGTTATCATGATTAGAGTATGGAAGAATACTTGAAGTTATGAGAAAACACTATTTCATAGTTGAATTTAAGAATTACATGGAGTAATTTATGGAAGTTATACTTTTCATGGAACCCTAAGTCAAGAGGGAATTAAATTTTAGGATCTTAAGAAACTTTGGGGCTTAATTAGTGAAAAGAGCCTATTAATGAATATCCAATATACCTGAATTGCTCGACTTCTTTACCGAACTTGGAATTGAGACCTTGGAAAGCTGAATTCCTTGGAGAAAATCCTTGTTTTGTCTTGTAAGAGTGGAAGGGGAATTCATATCATTAACTAATTGAAAATAAAGGTAAAATAATTCCTAGTTACATTTTGGGTCATTGATTGGGGATTTAAAAGTAAGAAATACCAAAAATCCCTTTGACTTTAAGGAAGACTGCATGATTTTGCACAACCTCCGTGACAATCTTCCAATCACAGAGGCTATTCTCGTAGACACGCTACTTATTACAGAGAGTATCCTCCATGATATGCCACTTATGACGAAGACTAACCTCCATGACACGGCGATATCGTGGAGGCTTACTGCCTCAGAATTTAAAAGTGACCACAAACCTCATCTAAAAATTCCAAAACTCTTATGAGACACCCTATTAACATTCCTGAATACATTTTGATCCTTAAATTGATGTTTTAAATATGGGAAGCCAAAAATAAAATGCTTGGAATCTTGAGAGTGTAAAAAAGGCCATGTCACTTGTTTCCAGTGCATAATAATTGCTTTGGGACCTTTAAACATGCAACGAATATATGGAAACTTTTCTAAGACCTTGAGGGATATTACAAAGAACAAGTTCCTATTAGTGTTCCGTGGATCAAAATATTTACATCCATTTCCTATCTTTTGGAGGCTATGGGACATTCTTAGGAGTTCATCACTTCTTTCACTCATTTTATGCTAAGAGTCTGAGTTGCTTCATACAATATTCCCTTGACATTACTCTTTCAAATATCTTTAAGACATGTTCTACTGCTACACGAGATAAGGGCCCCAAAATCGTGCCCTGGGATCCTTTTTCAGTTTGTGGATGATCTAGAGGTTGTGGATAGCCTCGTGATGTGTCCCCAGCCAGGGGACAGGATAGGCTACTTTCCCAGACCTTATTCTCGCACTTGAGCCAGAGATTCTTCTGCCACAATCAGCATTAGACCAGGATAAATCCCAAGCTCTAACAGTGTTTATTTCTTTATCAGTTCTCAGAGATGCATTGGTTTAATTATTGAGTATTTACAATGGTGGGACATTTGATGGTACACAGTTTTCAGACTAGAATGATACTGACATAGGGGCACAACCTATAGATGCGGCTTCCAGAGTTGATTTTCTTTGGCTTCGATAGCTGTCTAGTTTATAATTTCTCAGCCTGCTTTGTCTTCTGAGGAGAAAAAAATGTTAGGTAAATTATAATTATCTCTACTTAGATTTTTGGTACTCCTAAAGAGGATGCATATGAGTTCTTGATTGCTTGTGAATTGAGACTCATGGGGTGGATTACACCATATTTTAGTTAGCTTTATCTGCTCGTCATTAATCGAGAGGTTATATGGATTCTAGACCAGGTGGGTATTGTTTTTTGTCTGGGAGTCAATTCTTTAAGATGTTCTTAGAGAAATATATGCCTCACGACCTTAGAGATTGTTTGAGAGATCAGTTCACTATATTAGAGTAGGGATCCATGACAATTGTTAAGTATGAGGCTCGTTTTCATGGGTTGGCTAGGCATGAAAAATTATATTTTGGACTCTAAGTAAGAGAGTGTTTGTTGGTTTGTTAGAGGGTTGAGACTCCCGATTCATATGGCTACTCAGAGAATGGTCTCTATGAGTATGTCCTTTGCTGAGGTTTCGAATCATGCTAGGGTGATAAAGGAGATGCACCATGAGAGTTGTGAAGGACATTATAGGAGGCCTAGATTCTAGGAAATATTTAGTTGGAGCCATAGTAGTTCCCAATTTAGAGATGATAATCTCATATTGGATATTCTCTACTTTTATCCTATCAGCCTCAGGGTCAATATTGTCGACCTATTCTTGTAACTCTTTAGATTACTGTGGAGGTTAGTTTAGTGCTAGAGATCTCCCTAGTAAGGGCAGTGGTCATTCTTCGAGGGTCATATTTTTTGGTCAGCCTACACGTGGTGGTCATTCTTTATCAGCCAAATCTATTGGTTTTGGTTCAGCATCTATTTATTATTTTACTTATGGACTCCCTAGTCACTAGTCACGTGATTTCCCTAGTCATGGGGCGATAGTATTTTCAGCCCAGGGTGCTTTCCCTATCAGAGAAGTTAATACCTTGGTAAGAGATAGTTCTCATGGTTGCTGGGGTAGTTACTAGGGTGATCGAGGAAGTTCTCAGGTAGTCAGGATAGGAAATTGGTCATGTGCCCAGCAAGGTAGCGTGCATAGTCAGTTTTATGTAGTACCTACTAGACCCAAGGATCAGACTTTAGATATTGTAGTTACAAGTATGATTTTTGTGCGCCGCTAATCGGCCCGAGCCTGGCCCTCTAATATGTTCACTTTTATGGTTTGTTTGACCAGCTTTAGGGTGCAACCGTGTTTGCTAAGATTGATTTGAGGCTTGTTATTTTAGGAGATGTCATTCTCTAGTTGGATTGTTTGAGACTTCTAAGGCTAGGCCCCAATATACATATTTTCTTTAGGACTCATTGGATAGAGTCAAGGTGATTCAAAATAGGTTGAGAGCAGCCCAGAGTAGGCAGAAGGCCTACAAAGATCTTATGCTTTGTGCATTGAGATTTGGAGTTGGTGACTATGTTTCTTAGTGTATCACCATGAAGGGTGTGATGAGATTTGGGAGGGAGGGTAAGCTCAGCTCTCGATACATTGGTCCTTTTGAGATTTTCTACGTAGTTGGTGAGGTAACTTATAAGTTAGCTCTGCCTCAAAATTTTGCTACTAGTTTTCCATGTCTCTATCTTATAGTGGTATATTCCTGACCCATCTCATGTGCTCAGATGGGATTCAGTCTAGTTAGACGAGCATTTGACCTTTGTAAAAGAGCTTGTGCTCATTTTGGCTAGTGATGTGAGACGGTTGAAAACTAGAGAGATTCTAGTTGTTAAGGTTTAGTAGAGGCACTACCCAATGGAGGACGCCACTTGGGAGATCAAGAGCGAGATGCAGGTCCAGTATCCTCACATGTTCGACAGTTTGGGTATATACTAGCTCTTAATTTTTGGAGACAAAACTTCTTATAGTAGTGGATATTGTAAGGACCCTTCAAGTCATTTTCCATATTCCTACGTATTTTCACTATTAGAGATTTTCCATGGCTTCCCCAAGTAATTTACAACTTACTGGAACTGATAGTTTGGTTACCGAGCAGTTCGTTTGTTTTTTAGAGCCAATTCCCTATTTGGAAGTCTTCACTGGTTCAAAATGGCCACTGGGAAAAAACATTAGTAAAATGATCTTTGATGCGAATTCCGACTGTGCCAGTTGATCTGAAATATCAATTTTATACTAGGTAGACCTTTTTTTAGGGTCCCAATGTGCCCAAACTCATTTCGACCTATTGGTCGAAGAATTGTAAAAATTGAAATTTAGGTGTAGGACCCACATTTGGTTGTAAATTAAAAATTTTGGTATGGGACCCATATTTTATCAAAACGACCTCAGATGGAGATTTCGACTTCGCCAACACACATAGAACATTGAAATTAGTGTGGTTACATAGTTTATTTATTTTTATCAAATCCCGAATGAATCCCGAAGCATTGGTCAAAGCTTGGAATTTCTTTAAAGTTTTAGTTGTTACCTGGTGCGAGGTGAGGATGCCGCGATTGCACAAGCATGAATGGCAATATCCAGACAGTGATCATGGTCTATGGATGACAATTGGGATACCTCTTTGTCTGGGAAGGGTATTTAAAGGCCTTTTAGGCTGCATTTTTAGGCATTTTCACTCATCTTTGAGACTAAGGAACCATTATATGGTATGCTAAACTTAAATTGACTCTTGGGAGCTTAATTAACATACATTTTTGAGATTAACAATGGATTATAGTTATAAATCCTTCCATTACATGCTTGAATTTCTTGAACTCTTGACCAAAACCCCAAAGAGCTTGAGGGCTTGATTTGGGCCCAAATAATCCTAGATTTTACCTATTTCTTGAGGGTTATGTTTCCTTGATGGTGTATGAACTTTGGATTGACCTCGAAAATATGTTTTTGCAAGTGGGACCTACTTAGGGTTTTTGCTATTATTTTTGGACCCAAATCACAATGGTGTAATATAGGTTTTGCTATTATCGTACTGATGTATAAATTATGTTTTTGATAGCTTGACACCTTGAGGAAGCTTCTCGAATGGGAAAACAAAAGTTTAGTAGTTCTTAAGCTTTCATGGATTTAAGGTAGGTTAGGGTTGTTCCTTGTTAGATTGAGCTATGTTATAGTGTAATCGTGATATTTTTTTATATTGGGATGGGTTTTAAGTGTTGAATTGATGAGATGCAAGACTCGTATTATTTGGACCTTTTAGACTATTAGAATCTTAGAATTGAAAAGCTTGACTTGTTTCCCATTATCTTAGGTGGAATAGACTTCATTAATCATGTTTAGCATGAGAATTCCTTAGAATACTCAACCTTAGGTGAAATGCTCTAGTTGCTCATAATTGAAGTAGCTTAGCCTTAGTTTCTTATATTAGACAAGGTTTTCTTATTCCCAATGGAGTTAATGATAATACTTGAGTAGAATATCTACCTTAGGGCTTATAGTGGGTTGCTATATATCTAAAAGTTGATTTAGATACCTTAGCCTAGTACGGGGTTTAAATTTACTTTGAATGCATTTCGGTGATTTAGTAGTGGGCTCGTCGACCCTTCTTAAGGCAAGACCTACTGATAGTTCCCTTGAAACCTTACGCTTAGTAATTTACTAGAGAGTAGCCTTTTGAAGCAATATTGATGACCCTAGGTACTCATTGGTAATAAGGAATGGCATTAAGAGTAATGCCCAAGTGATTATGCCTTTGTATGTTTTATTAGATTAAGCTTATGTTGAGCTATTAATTATGTTATTGTAATTGGTTATTATTTGGGCTAATGAACATACTGTTGAATGATCCATTGATTATAATATGGCCTAATCCATAAATGGTGTGTTGGCTACATTATTAATATGCTATAGAGTATGTCATGCCTTAGCTATTTCTTATACTAGTGATAAATTATATTTAGGTCAGTGATAGGCCAATGAATATACTACTAATGGGCGATTGTTCATGATATCGCTTATGGTTATGCCCATGATCTAAACGACTAGATTATTGAATTTGTAATGATGAGTCCTTGATTATACTCATGATTAAGCCGTGACTACATCATTGAGTAAGCCATTGATTAGGCTACTATTTGGGTAGTTGACGATACCATTGCCCATATTATGATCATGCCTAATTATTATGCTAATAATCATATTGGAAATCTTCCTTATTGTCAATATTGGAAATAAAGATGTTAATGGTGTTAGAAGGCACACTTACTAACAATATGTAAAGATATTCAATAAATTATGCTTGGACTTATGATATCTCATTATACGACTAATTATATTAATGTTTTTTCCACTTATCATATCTATATACCAATCTCTTTGGTATAGGAAGAAGGAACATGTTGGTATTAAGGATAAGTTTCGGGGGGAAAACCCGATGATAGCTTATAATATTAATGTTACTTATACATATACCTATGGACAAAGTAACCTTGATGATGAATGTTGGATTATTGAGGTACATTCTTCTTCTCCTCTTTTATATTTATATACTTTAGCTCTCGTGAGTCTTGGCATCTACTTTAAACCTCGTAGGACTTGTTATTTACTTTATCCCTCGTAGGACTTGACCTTTATTAATTATATTTTCTATATGTAGTTTTGATGATGAGCATTTAACTGCAAGGGACTAGGTCCCTGGATGTGCAAGATACAGTATAGTTTGCAGGCGTTGTCTGCATAATTTTGTTCTCTTATGTAACAAACTTGTAGGTGCTATTTTATACTGATTAGGACAACAGGTCCAATGATCTTTTAGCCCTAATCATCACTCAGATATAAAAGGAAAGAGAAGCCTCTTAATCAAATTGGTATTTTGCATAATTACAAAGAGTGAAGAGAGGCAGCAAAAACCCCATTTCAACACTACTCAAGTTCTAAGCTTTATGAGTGCTTTAATTGAATTTGTTCTTAAGTTAGTACTGATTTGTAATCGAACTACTCATTCTATATAAGTAGAGTTTTTATTTTGAGAGTTCTTAGGTAGAGTTACCAAAGTTTGTTGCTTATTAGAGCTAATTAGTGTAGAGAGTCCTTGGCAGAGTTGCCAAGATAAGATTGTAGTAGATGTATTACAAGCGAAAGGAACCTAGAGTTAGGTTCATCAAAAGATGCAATAAAGAGTTTAATTATAGTGGAAGTTGAGGTGTTTGTGACGATAAGCCGTGGGTTTTCCCTTCCTGGGTTTCCGCTTAAGAATCTTGTGTTTTTACTCTTCCTGCACTGTCTTTAATTTTCCAACACTCTGTTATTTGATTACCTGTAATTGATTTTTAGGGACATGGTCCCTCACTGTGTGGTGCAACCCCCAAAGTTTCCAATAATTGGTATCAAAGTAAGGTCACTCTAAAAGGTTCACACCTAGAGTGTCTTGGTTAGCATGGCTACTCCATCCAACCTAGACACACCTAGATTCAATGGAAAGTACTATGGGTGGTAGAAAACAAGGATGTTTGACTTCATTATGGCTGAGGACGGTGAGCTAATGGATATTATTCTTTATGGTCCTCATGTACCTGTAAAAGAAGTCAAACAAGGAGATATTACAAAAATGGTTATTAGAAGCAGGAGAGAGTTCAATGATGAAGATGGAAAAGAATTGAGAAAAACTACAAAGCAAAGAAACTTCCAATCTATGGCATAGGACCAGATGAATACAACAGGATTTCAACTTTTGAAACAACTAAGAAAACTGGGACTGATTGAAGACAGCTCATGAAGGAACCACTGATGTGAAGGATTCCAAAGTTGATATGATGACTATCTAGTATGAAACCTTTACCATGAAAGAAGGAGAGACAATTCAAGAGATGCACACCAAATTTACTTCTATCACTAATAAGTTACACTTCTTAGGCGAAGTAATTCCCTTGTACAAATATGTGAGATAATTTTTGGGGTTCTTCTTAAATCTTGGGAAAGTAAAGTGGATGCTATCACTGAGGCTAGGAACTGAAAAAGTCTCACCATGGATGAACTCATTGGGACCCTGAAAACTCATGAACTTAAAAAGCAGCAAGGGCATGAAAAGATGGAGGCAAAAAGGCAAAAATCTTTGGCTTTAAATGCTTCAAGATAAAGGCCAAATAAAGACGATCCGGATGTTGCCAACCTGGCAAAATAAATTGTAAAAGCTGTGACAAAAAGTGGTCAGTTCCAGAGAAGTGGAAGCAATAGAAGAAAAAGAGCCACTATGGAAGTTTGCCAAAACTGTGGAATTCCTGAACACTTTGTTAAGGATTGTACATGTACAAAATAAACCATCAGGATTATCAAAATACTAGAGGTGACAGAGGAAGAAATAGTGACTAGGTCCCTGTAAAATCGAGAAGATAGGTTGCAACCGATCTTGGAGTTAAACAAGCCTAAGATAGTTGGGGTGACTCCTCTAGTGAATCTAATGAAGATGAGAAGTCTACAGGTGTTTCCTTTCTTGAAGTGGAAGAAGAGAAAGTGAACATTTATTCCTCGTTTTCCTTCATAACAGACACTGAAAATCAAGAAGAAAATGAGGTAACTATCTCTGACATTAAGAAAAAGCTTGAAAAGTACTCAGATAGAAAGATAAAAAAGCTAGCCAATGTATTGATTAATATTTTGTGCAAGTTGAGTACTGAGAAAATTGGTCTTCAAGAAAATATAAAGAATTAGGAGCTTGAATTAATTTCCTTAACTCACTAGGTTTCTAAAATAGAAGAACAGTATGCTAAAGTTAAAATTTAACAATCTGAGTTTTGTGAGCCAACTGAAGAAAGTAGATGCTTCTGATAGCACGGTGAAGAAAGAGGCTCATAACTTCAAATTGATCTTAAAGATAAGCTGAAGAATTCTCTAAACAATCTCTTGATTGTGCTAAAAAAATGAGGAGTTAGAAAGGGACCTGGTCCATTTGAGGGAAGAACTCAAAAAATCTTTTCAGTGGACTTCATCCTCACAATTTCTCTCTAATTTCACTGGTCAGGGAGTATATAATGGTAAGGTACTTGGCTATCAATACAAAGATCAATCTTCTAGGTTAAAATATAAGTTGTTTCAAAATGTCAAAAACAAAGTCCATAAACCCTTGTGCACTCACTGTGGAAGAGATGGACACCTGAAGGAAAATTGTCAAAGTTGAATTAGAGAAAAAATGATTGGTGTCAAATATATTCAGGAGGAGAATTCACATCCTAAGGGTTTCAAGCCCTTGATAAATGTAAAAAGGAATCTCTACCTAGTTGGACTAAGAAGGATCTGATTACACCATTTTCTTTTGACTGGGAGATCAGGCTTAAGTGGGTTCCCAAATCAAACAATTGTCCATTGGCCAAGGTTTTGAAAAAAAGATTGCAGTCAGGATTTGTTTTGTAATAATGTATGAGCAAGGCTTAATTTTTGAAAATCTAACTATGTTCTCTCTCAAGGCACTTCCGGTGAAGGTGTCTTACTGTGAGAAATTTATCTTAGGGACTTGATCCTTGGTTTATCTGAGTAAGAAAGATCTAAAAATATAAAAGTGGAATCCTATGGATTGAAGAAAGATGGGTGATGTTGCTGAAGATGAAGAGGCAAAAGGTTGAAGAATTCAGATGAGAATGATGATGATTCAAAGTGCCAATCGTTAATCTCAGGTTAAGTTGAAGAACAACAAGAAGGGGTCATGTCAAAATCCTTAGGGACCTAGTTTCTAGGAAACTCATCTCATAAGAATCTTCAGTAGTATCAACAATGTCAAGTATGGGACCTAATCCTCAGACATACATTGAGAACAGACTGTGGAATATGAAGTGTGTGTGCAGAGGCAAATGGCTAAAACAACAATGATTTAATCAACTTGACCTATTTTATGATTAAGTGTTTCCACTCTACTAGGCTATACTTAGGAGACAGGTATCCTTGGTAAAATAGATGCATGTGAGTCTAGCTCAGTACTATTCCCTTGCAGGTATGCACCCATTGGAACAACTTAGGAAGTGGACAAATGTGACAAGCACAAACTTGAAGATCACTTAAAAGAGAGGGACCAGTCCCATCTCTCAGGTTAGTTCCTATAAAGAATGCTCTAATAATAATCATAAAATGTTGTCTAAATTGGCCATGTGTATTTCCTCCTCTACAAAAGAAGTTAGTTCCTTGTTATAAAATTAAGGGTCACACTTAGTAATCTCAAGCATGTCACTTCAATAGTGATCTCTTTTATTAAAAACTCTCCAATCCTAATTATTCCCATTTAATCTCTCTCACCCTCAGAATCAAATGTCTAATGATTCTACTTCTTCTTACCAAGCTGAACGTTCTGAGGTAGACAACACTCTACAAAATTAGGATGAACATTCTCAATACTCTGACCCTTCAACAATAAAAGTCATAGGTAGCATATTCATGAGTCTCCAACCAAAAATTGAGTCAACTTCATCCACCGAGTCATCTTTACAAAATTTAAAACTTTTAAATGAGTCAGTTCTAGTTGAAACTTCCTCAACCTTCGAAAGTTTTGTTCACCTAATCATGATAGAGGATTACAATCGGGTTTTTGGATCTCTGAGATGAACTATGAAAAAACTAAGGGGAAGTAGAGAAAAAGAGAAAATAATGGACTCTGTGGTGAAAATGACTAAAACCTATTCTATAAGAGGTTTTGAAAAGAAAATAATAGAATGTGCCATGTAGGATAACAAGACTTAAACCATAAAAAAGAAGGACTATAAAAAACTGTGGTAGTAGAGGAAAATGAAAATATTAAAGTTGTGGAGGTTAAAAGAGGAGAGGACATAAATTTAGGAGTCACTGTAGTTATAAAGGAAAGAGAATGGAAGTTCATGTTACTGAGAGAACTAGGTTCTCTGAGTTAAAGTCTGGGATCCATGCTAGAATTAGGCAGAAACATATAGCTGTCAAGAAAAGAAAAGACTCTGAGGGACCCAGTCCCAAGAAGAGAACAACTGTGGGTAAAAATGAGTAGTAGTCCGAAGAAAAGCAAAAAGTGCAAAGCTCAAAATAAAAGTGGTAGAGCCGACTGGTGAAATTTAAGGACTTAATACTGAAGTTAAAGTCCTCACCAAATAGTTTTTGGATTCCCATGCTGCTATGAGTGCAAGAATGGAGATGCTAATTAAATCCCTTTCCCCTAAGCCTCCCTCTACCTGAACCTTGTTATCCTTTTTTCCCTCATCAAACCAATGTGAGTTTCATGTCCGAATTCTCATGATAGCCCTTAAAGACAATTTCTTTATGATTGATTATTTTAGCTTAGAGGACTAGTACTGACTCTTATAAATGATTGAATCTTATTTTGTGTGCCTCATTTGTCTTCTTCAATTTAATCTGCTCTTCATATTAGTGTTTCCCCAACGGCCATGAGTTAATTATCTTTACTTTTGGTTTACTTTTATTCCTTTTCAATGATGACAAAAGGGGGAATACACCGACTTTATATATAAGGACCAGGTTACCAGTTACCAAGTGTGTGTGCTCATATGGTGCATGCTAATAGGGGGAAGTATATGATGTGCTAAGGTGGATAATAAGGCATAATAATAGGGGGGAAGTGTGCAAATGCACTAAATGAAGATGCATGATGATAGGGGTAAGAAATCAAAAGTTTTTGCTACAAATAACAACAAGGGCTAGGTCCCTGTGTTGCATGATGGTGGAAACATGATGACAGAAGGAGCATTTATCTTCAAGTGGTAATCACACTAATTAAATTTGATGAATGCGCATTGATGCTCAAAGCTAAATGGTTGGTTTATCATCATAAAAAGGGTGAAAATTGCTACATGTAGTTGTGATGATGAACATCTAACTGCAAGGGACCAAGTCCGTGGATATGGAAGATACTGTACAGCTAGCATACATTGTTTGCACAGTTTTGTCCTTTTGTGTAATAAATTTATAGGTGCTATTTTGCACTGATTAGGACAGTTGGTCTAATGATCTTTCATCCCTAATCATCACTCGGCTGTAAAAGAAAAGGGGTACCTCTTTATCAAATTGTTTTTTTGCATAATTTCAAATAGTGAAGAGAGGCAGCAAAACCCCCATTTCAACACTGCTTAAGTTCTAAGCTTTATGAGTGCTTGAATTGAATTTGTTCTTGAGTGAGTATTGATTTATAATTGAACTACTCATGCTATAAAAGTAGTGTTTTTATTTTGAGATTTCTTAGGTATAGTTACCTAAGTTTGTTGCTAATTAGAGTTAATCAGTTTAGAGAGTCCTTGGCAGAGTTGCCAAGATAAGCTTGTAGTAGAGGTATTACAAGTGAAAGGAACCTAGAGTTAGGTTCATTGAAGGCTGTAATCAAGAGTTTGATAATAGTGGAAGTTGAGGTTCTTGTGAGGGCAAGCCGTGTGTTTTCCCTTCCTGTGTTTCCATATAAAAATCTTGTGCTTTTACTTTTTCTACACTATCTTTAAAGTTCTAGAACTCTATTATTTGATTTCCTATAATTGTTTTTGATAGACCTGGTCCCTCACCATATAGTGCAACCCCTAAGGGTTCCAACAATATTAATTTACATATTATGATAATATATGGATACTCGTTAAGGCAGGAGGATATTATGATGATATATTGATATCCGGCAAGGCTAGAGGACATTATGATGATATGTTGATACCCGGCAAGGTCGAAAAACATTATGATGATATGTTGATACCCAACAAGGCTAGAGGATATTGTGATGATATGATGATAGCCAGTGTAGTCGAATGATATTGTGATGATATGATGACACCCAATACGACCGAATGATATTGTAATGATATGATGATACCTGATGCGGCCGAATAATATTGTGATGATATGATGATACACGGTGCAGCCGAATAATATTGTGATGATATATTGAAACCCATTATGGTCGAAGGATATTGTGATGTTATATTGATACCCAGCAATGTCGGAGGATACTTAATGATATGATGATGCCTATCAAGGACGGAGGATAATTGTTGATATGCCTATGTGTATATTTATCGGTCAGAATCCGACTAACCGAAGTTGGGTATACGTTGATATTAGAGGTGTCGGTTATAGTATCCTAATGATTTAGTGTATGAAGTGGCATAAATATTAATTTATGGTGGAAAAGGTGATTAGTGGTGGATGTTGCTTAAGTGAATAATAATTGTGATGATGATTTTGCTATGGAGATTAGTGAAAATGGGTTTAGTGATGGTGATTCTTAGTTGCTATATATGACTAAGTCTATGATGTTGGTTAGTTATTATAGATGGATTTATGGACTAATGATGCTAGTAAATAAAAGATGCCAGTCGATGAATGAATAGTGAGTAACTAGTGTTTAACAGTTATTTCATGAATAGTGATTGGTGGGATTATGATGGCTAGAAATAAACATTGGTTAATTATCGAATTTGGTCTAGTGTTGAATCCTGATAGATGCTTGAAAAAGTCTATTTAGTGAATAATGTCTAACTATTTACTCATGGAGAATGATTGTTTAATGAATATGAGATAGATGATAATTCAAAATCTCTTGATGCCTAGCAAGTAAATGGTCAAGAAATAAGTATTAGATAACTAATAATGAGAGAATAAGGTGTATTTATGATATAGCGGTGTACATAATGGTATGGTTATAGTTATGAGAATATTGATATATGTTATTTAATTACGATTATTGATGTTTATTATGAATGTTAAAAAATGGCCGATTGATGGAAATTGTGGATAACGATGGAATAATGAGTATGTCTGGATACAAAATTGATTTAATTCCTTTATGTTTCTCTTGGGTGAGATCTTCGGTGGTATGGGACGTCGTGATGAGTTCTTTACTTTATGCACCAGTTGGCGTATGGGAGCCAACTTCGTGCGTGTGAATGTTTGTGTTGATGCCTTATGTTATATTGTTATTCCAATATTTATTACTTGTTATGTACAATGATATTTGCATGTGTTGATGCCTTATGTTATACTGTTATTCCATTTGATTACTTAATATATATAGTGTTGATGGAGATGATTCAGGTTTAATTCTGTTCCTTAACTTAATTATGATTATCCTGCATTATATCATCTTTATATCATGATTTTGCTCAGTCGGCTGATGATGCCTACGAAGTACTTGTTGTTTTGGTACTCATGCTACACTTCTTTACCTTTTGGTGTAGATCCGAGTACTAGATATAGTCATTGAGTGTTGTTCATGCGGTGACTGATTTCGGAGATAGGGTGAGCTCATGGAGTTTGAGTCACCCAGTTTCCTTCTATCATTTATATTCAGTTTTTAGTATTCGATATAGTTTTAATGACTATTCTAGAATTTGAATTATATTAATACTATAAGATGATCTTGTAGTATCTCTACCATGTTTTAGGATTGGTATCTTGTTTGACTATTTATTCTATTTAGAACCCCTTATGTTCATAATTGATGTCCTTGAATTTCTCTTATGTTAGGCCTTTCTAACCAAATTAAGCCATTGTTTGGCTTCGGGTTATGGTATTAACTTGCCTACTGTCGGATGGTGGTAGGTGCCATCATGGCCCATAAATTGGGTCGTGAAACCCTGGTACCTACGTGGGATCACTTATGGCCCATACGTGGCCTAGTAAGTGGTCACCAACCTTAGTTTTCCTTATTTGTTTTGGAGTTGTTTCCTAGGGTTTCCTTGTAAACTATATATACCTTTTTGATATTCTTTAGTTAGTTTACGCACTCTTGAGACTGACAAACATATATTTAATTTAAGGATTTGATTTTTATCTTGGGATTGTTTTGTATTGATTTTACAGAATATTCAGTTGAAGACTTTGGATTTTATTCTTTATTATTGTGATATTGTTTGAAGGCTTTCAATTATGAATTCCTTTGATAGTTTCACAACAAAGAGAGGCTAATTCCCTTAGCTAGGGTTATGGGAACCCTAACTGATTAACAAAGTAGAGGAAGTGTTCAATTCTTCTAGATAGTTGTTGCTACATGCATTGTGGTTTTCTTTGAGTTTATTGCTATCTTAATGGTTGCAATGTTAGGATCAAGCATTATTCACTAATAACTCGAGATGGAGGTAGAGATTCAAAAATGGAGATCACAATAGTGATGTGGGGTTAACTGCAAAAATAAGCTTCCTTGCATTATCTATTTAAGATGATTAACTTACATCTAATCAACTTGAGACCGAGAGAAGGTAGTTAAAACTGGGTTTCAAGGTAAGTGTTAGTAATACGATGCTCTGACACCGAGAGGAGATTAGTAAAATTAACCAAATGATGCTTAGAGGCAGTTAGTGATACCTAACTAACCATATTCTACATGTGCAACAGTTTGATATTTGGATTGAGCATGAGAAGCATACAGAGTTAGAAGCTAGGGGAACACAAGCCTAGTGTTCGTTTCTTACTATTTACAACCAAAGATTTTGAGTCCAATTACTTGTTCGAGATTACTACTACAAATCCTTCAAATTACTTTCAGCACTGCTAGTTGATTATAGCAAACAAAAGATATAATTCAATATATTACCTTAGAATTTGACCCCAACCTTGTAGGGTTACTATATTTTGCTTCGATCGCTTTAGCCTTGTTTAGAGGCATAGCTTTAGGTGAAATCTTCGACACCCACCAAGGCTGCACAGGTCAATTAAGAAGACCAAGTTCCGCTTAAGCAACACTCAATGGTGTAAGCTAGGTCGCTTAAGCGATCGGGTGGCCGCTTAAGTAGCCTCTGCTCAAGCAACCCAAGTGTCACTTAAGCAGATGCACCAGCTGAGTGGTGCATCAACTAGAGAATTTGAGAATTCTAAGTCTCCGCGGATCCCTTGGGATTCATCTAGAATACCGTGAATGAAAACAAACTATGCTACCCAATCAAATTTGAAGCTCCAGACTCAATGGTGATATCAAACTTTTGTAAAACCATTGTATTCAAAAAATTGACCCTCGAGACCCAATTCACAACTTTCCAAACCGAGGCTCAAACTGAGATACAAAAGCTAAAAAACAACACCAACCATGTTACCAACCTAGAATCGACGTTCTGGATCTGCTGTCGCAATCTATTTTGTAATCCAACGCACAGAACAACAAACATTGACCTAAGTCAATAATAAAGTCTTTTTAACCACCAAAAACTACAAATAATAGCAAAAGCATTGGCAACCATGCCAATCATCACCATACCCCAGAAATACCACAAAGAAACAATTGGGAGGGGTAAATGGTCAAATAAATCAGAAATGAATAATTCAGAAAAATCACCAAAAATCAAGCCATTACATCATCCTCTATTAAAAATCTAGTTCATGCTTAAACTATAGGTAATGGAAATACCTGAATCAAGGAAAAGTTGGGGATAACTACCACACATATTAGACTCGACCTCCTAAGCCTCATCTAGAGGCCAATGTCTCCACTGGAATATCTCTAGAATGCAACCACTACAATCTCTGGCAAGATTGGAGACAGGGTCCTCAACAAAAGATAACATCTCATCTAACTAAACTAAATCTCATTGAATGACATAAGACTTGTTCGGAGGGTAATTATGAAGCATGAAAAAAAGAAAAAACTAGATAAACAACTGATAAAAACCTAGGGGCAATTCTAATTCATAATCCACATCCCTAATAGTCTAAAAAATCTCAAAAGGTCAAATATACCTAGGGCTAAGATTTCCCTTCTTCCCAAACCTCATCACGCCCTTCATGGGCGATACATGAAGGAAGACTCGATCACCAATACTAAATCTCAAGGATAAAAGTCTACGATCTGCATAACACTTCTACCTACTTTAAGCCACTTGAAGTCTATCGTGAATGACTCAAGCTATATTCAAAGACTTATGAAGCAAGTCTGTACCCTGAGTCTAATCTCATAAACCTCAAAACAACCAATTGGAGAGTGAAAATGCTACCATACAAAGCCTTAAAGGAGCCATCTATCATGAGCCAATTTATGAGTCATGATGGCACATACCAATTCCCACCAGTAGGTAAGCCCATACCAAAACTCGAAGTTAACATTATAGGTTAATTCGGTAAGAAAGTCCCAATATAGGAAAAATTAAAGAACATAAATTGCTAACACGAGGGTTTTCTATGGAATAATAAATCATAAAGATACCAATCCCAAAACCTGGTAGAGCTAGTACAAGAATAACTAATAGTATTAATGCAACTCCATGTCTAGAATAATTAATACATCTGTCTTGGATACTAAAGACTGAATACAAAAGAAAAAAATGGGGTGACTAAAACTCTAAGAGCTCACCCTATCTCCAAAAATTAATCACTGCACGAGCCATGATCAACAACGATAACTAATACTCAAATTTTCACCAAAAAGGTACAAAAGTGTAGTATGAGTACCAAAACCATGGGTACTCCATAGTCATCATCGGCCAACTGAGCTAAATCATGTTATAAGAATGATAAAGTGCAAGATAATTATAACTAAGTTAAGGTATAGAATCGAACCTGAATCATCTACATCATTACTGTATATAATTAGTAAGTAATTTGGAATAACAGTATAACATAAGGCATCAACATATGCCAATATCTCCACACATAACAAGCATGGAATATTGGAAATAATAATATAATAAAAGGTATTAGTTCATGCCAATATTGTCTAGCATAAAGAATAAATGATTCAAAATCATAAAGCAACTCAAGTGCAATCACAAGAAAACACAAGTAAAAATTTGGTGCCCATACACCAACTAAAAAATTCCTCATATTTTGGTTAAAGAGGACATTCTACCAATAACCTACGTATTCAAATGGAGTCTATTCCTAATTTTCAAGTTCTCTATGAACCCTATACCCATGTTTTGGCCCTCTGATTATGATCTAAGTGTTTTTATTTGTGAAGCCCTTTGTACTTATTGGATCATATCTTACGTCACAGACCTTACCTTGAGTAATGCAACCAATATATATTGTAATTGAATATTATAACTCCTATTTTTGAAGCTCGTACTCTAGTCTCTCAGTTGCTCTCCTTGTGTCAAGATGATACTGGTTATAGAAGCATAGTAATATTTTTGATTAGTGAGTGGATAATCATAACTGTAAAATTTTGGTATGGCTACTCGAACTAAGGTTATAGGTAAAGTGGGAAGAGTGAGATAAAATTTTTGTTGGGTGAAATAGTTAGAAGGAGAATATGTGGTGACAATCTTTGTGAAGGTGATAGAGGTTGCTGAGTTTTTGGTGGGGAGATTCATAAAGTGGGTGCAGTAAAGATAGGCTTGAATGTTGTGATTTATAGATTCACAAACCATTGTGCTATATGCCTAATACTCTTAATAAGACATGATGTTGTTTGACTATAGTGATAGAATAGAGTAGTATTCTTGGATGGATGTAAGGCATAGAGCCCTGCAACTTAAATTAGCACTTTTTTAACTCCAGAGTAGACATCAATATCAAAATAATATGTAGTTATATTCAAGCCCTTGTAGTGATGTGTTATTTGTGGAAATTTTAAGATTGAAGTGGTGAACTGTGGTATTGTATCTGAAGTCAAAATTGAGAAGTAATGTGATATTTAAGGGCTATTAGTATAAGACCCTCAATCCATCACTTTATTTTTGACCCTCCTATGTTTGAAACATCAATTTTTGACTTAAATAGTGTTTAAGTGTGTTAAAAGGGTGTCTTAAGGGGTTCGGGGTGATTTTGGACCCTGGAGGCAATGAAACTCCTCAATATCGCTGTGACACGGAGGCTACACTCCGTGATAGGGTATGTGGCATAGAGGATAATCTCTGTGTTAGGGTCTATAGCATGGAGTTTAGCCTTTAAGATAAGGTACATGCCACACCCCTATGTAAAATCCATGCATCTTTGATTTTCTCACTTAGGGTGAGGGGCTTTGGGTCTTTTACCTCTTGTATGACTTTAGTCACGTTGTCACATAATTTGTGCATACATAATTTACTTGGTGATGCTATAAAGCCCTTTTTTATTCTTATATGTATTTTGCTGAGGAAAATTCTTAATGTGAAGTTACATACTTTGTTCCACATTTCTAAATCTTCAAATGATTCCTATCCATCATTTGAGGATGAATGATTCAATGGGGAAGATAATGTAAAACTCCGTATTTTAGGGCCAGAATTTAAACTGTTGTCTCTATATGTATAAACTTAAATCCAATTATTTCTATTTAAATATAAGTTTCATGATAATTTACCTAGTGTGTAAAGTACTTTTAAGGTGAAGAATGTTCATAGTAAACACTTGGAGTGGAGTGGAGTTAAGAAATTTTGATTCGAACATATTTTGGAATTTGATTTTACAAGGGTCAACTTTGAACGTGTATAACTTTTGAAATATGTGGAATTTTGGAGCTTAAGACCCACCAAATTAAAGATAAATGTGTCCTCTTTCTAACACATATGATATGACCTTAATTTGGTACCCGAAAAAAAAGTTATGAGCATATTTGTGAGAAGGCAGTAAGGGTCCGCGATTTTGTTGTGGCACAGAGCTTATCACGGAGAATATCCTCTATGACATGTTGATGCTTTAAATTCGGGTAGTTTTTGGTTTTGTTTACCTGGGATGAGGGGTATTGAGGTTCTTTAACCTAGTAATGACCTTTAAACACTATATTAACTATTTCCATCACTTTCTAAGACACAAGATTGATTATTTCTCTCTCAAACTCCAAACCCAAAGTCATAAGGGTTTCATCACACGTTCATTTTTTGGGTTCCAAGCTCCAAATTTTTTACAAATTCATGTGTGTCTAAGGCATCTACCTCTTTCCTTAGAATTTATATTTTCTCAATGGCATAAATTTATTATTAATGCATGGTTTTGATGTGGGTTTTGACATAGTTTAGGGCTTTTGACATAATTGATCATTAAATTATTTTTTCCATGGTTTATTATGTAACATTCATAGGAATGGTGAATAAATTGAGGTGTCATGTGTAAACCCAATTTGATGATTTTGCCATGATATATGGTTTGAAAACAATGTACCCTCAACCTGTTTGTGAATTTGACAATAAATATGATTTTGTCACATATTTTAAATTGCTCACTTGTACTAATGCATTAGCATAAAAAGATTAATGAAGTATAAATTCTTTATTTAAAAGGTTTTTGTGGACATGGATTGACTTTTAATTGGAACATTGGGGTTTGGTTGGTTAAATTGGTTTGATTCCTAAATGGCAAATTACTTGGAGGTCATTTGAGCTGATGGGCTAGAGTCCCAGTTGGCTAAATAGTTAACATGTCATGATGATATTAGCATACAAGTAAAGTTCATACGAATATACCAACGTGTTTCCTTAATGAATAAGTGATTTAATAAAATGGGAATGTATGTTAAATGTTTTTATTGGGCTTTAAAAAGGGATGTGTAGCTAACCGAGGAAGGTAGAGGTCCTGGGGGAGGGGACCAATACTAGAAAATATTCTAGCCAGTGCGGTGTCTAAATGGCTTGAGGGTTCGTGTGCCTTTGATTATAACCAGGTTGTTCGAGTCCACCTTATTAGATGATGGGGTGGTTTGAATCACCCATATTATATTACATAATCATGTGCTTAAGTTACCTTAGTATATGATTGGGAGGTTCGAGTTCCCCGTGCATATATATAATATTATTCTCTGTATCGTGTGGCTACACACACTGGGGCCTGACCAAGGGCTGAGAGATGGGGACCATATAGCCCGTGGGTACTATTATAGGACGGTTAAGATACACAATATAGGAAAAGGTTTTAAAGTGCATGTTAAGCCTTGTTACCCAGCACAACATATGGCATATATATAAGTATATACATTTGATTTTGTGTATTTGATTTTTAATGATTTCTGATCTGTTGATCCTGGTAATATGTTATCCTTTATTCCTGAGTTACATTCTAGCAATCTAACCGCCAACCATCTTCAGATGCTGTATCCCCACATGATACAGAAACTGACTATACTCCTACTCTTCTAGCACAGTTACTAGGTGATTGTGGGACAACTCGTGAGTTAGAAAATAGTGGTGATCTTCCCTACTTCAAAATACCCATTTCATGCTATGTATTTCCTTATGTTTTTTCTACTTCTTTTGGACTAGTTTTTTCTATGGTTGGGGCATATCCCGAATAATCTATCTTTTGTTTTGTCAGAGCCTTTGTTGGAAAGTATTGTGGACATGGGATTGGTTGTCGAACTTATAGACTTCATTGAGTCTGAATCATATTCATATATCTTATTTTATCTTTGGATATCCACTGTTATATAGTATTGTGAATCAATTGACTAGGCTAAGGGGGTGATCTCTGGTCTTTGGTGGACTTAAGATGGCCATCATGGACAGGCCCTAGTTTGGGTCGAGGCACTCCTGCACGATGGTTAACCTCTCATCCAACTGAATCGAGTCCTACTAAAGCACATGTAACTCATATGGAATGTAACACCGCAACATAGAGACATGGAATACTAGATGAATAATAGAAAAATCTAGGGGAACTCTCCAACTGTGTGAAGAATCTCAAAATGTCCAATATATCTGAGGCTAATCTTGTGTTTCCTCTTGAACCTCATCACACCATTCATGGGAAATACTCGAAGGAACACCCGTTCTCTAACTCCAAACCTCAAGGCAAGAAGTCTTAGAATTTTATAAGCCTTCTACATACTCTTAGATGCACTCATCCTGCCCTGAATCTCCATGAATCTATCCAACGACTCCTAAAGATAGTTAGTACCACGGGGCCTAACCTCAGAGGTCTTGAACCATCCAATCAGAGATTGACAACCCCTACCATATAATCCCTCAAATGGTGCCATAACAATACTCAATTAATAGCTATTAGTACATGCAAATTCTACCAAACCTAAGTGTTTCTCCCACTAATCTCTAAAATCCATGATAGAGACTCGGAGCATGTCCTCAAGAACCTAAATAGTCCATTCCAATTGCCTATCAGTAAGAGGGTGAAAGGTTATACTAAGATCCACTTGAGTACCCAACTCCTCCCAAAAACTCTCCAAAGCAATAAGTGAATACTGATAAGACTGGAGTAGAGGGTACCTACCTTGAGGACCACTGTCTCTAAACCATAAGCCACTCTATCTGCCACTGAAATTACCCTGGTAACACCCTCTTAGCATTGTCCCCTTAGGATTTAAGATTTATCTCTTCCATAATCCAAATAATGATTAGAAACATCTATTAAATATGTACTAGCAGAAACCAAACTCTGTGTATCCATGTGAACAAGAATTATCAATCCCCAAACAATATATCAAATCCGCTCATATTTGATCGGCAAGATAGATGTAGCAAGCTTTGTCAATTCATGAATCTAAGGTTCATACTTAAGAACAGCCAGACAACCCTACTCAAATCATAATAATTAATCTCTCAGTCAATCTCTAAGACTATAAGTCATATACATCTCCACAAAAAACTTAGAGAACTGAGTCCATGTAAAAAGGGGAGATCTAGTTGGCCTAGAATAAATATAACCTCTCCAATAATGTCGAGCTTCTAGATCCAACTAAAAAGTAATGTAGTCAACCCCACGAGTCTTAACTATGCCTAAATTACTGAGCTTATCCCTATAAGTAATCATGAACTCATATACATCCTCGACTGGTGCCCTAAAAACCTAGGTGGAGTCAACCTCAGAAATCTACCCAATATCTTCTACTCCTCAATAGACATAGCAGGCCAGAAGACTACCAACTTAGCAACAATCGGTATTAAAGAGATCTCAACTCTAGGAGCCGCAATTATAGGTTGTGCCCCTTCCTTAATACTACTCTGATCCGTAGTCTAAGAAACATCAAACGTTGCACCACCAACCAAACATGAAATCTGAACTAGAGCATCTCAGAGTTTTGAAGAAGAAATAATCCCTAATAGATCCTGGGCTTCACTTTGGCCCACAACTAGATAAGTTGGAGAAATCTCTAGTGCGGGAGCAGGAATAGGTTTTAGTGAAGGCTCCCTATTCGCATATCTAGATAAGGATACAACTATCGTCTACCCTCGATGTCTAGGTCATCCATGTCCTCTTGTAGGATCCTTATTCACTGACTCATGGTCCTCCTCTATAAAAATAGTAGCTCACGACCTAACCATCTATAAAAGAGTTTAATCAAATGAACCTTAGAAACCAATATTGACTCATATCACAAAATGAGTCAAAGAATTAGATATATCCAAAGAATTTCTTATATCATCCCGAAGATAGGAAACATACATCATCATTCTAATCTATAGGACTCTACTAAACACTTGCTCTAGTACCAACAATACTAGTGAACCTAGGGTTTGATACCAATTTATCATGACCTAATTCATGTCATGATGGTGATGTTTCCAAATCTATACCTCCTAAAATGTATAACACAAACACTTGTCAAATATAGAACACAACAAATGTTGGGGTCGAACCCATATAGAATAGGACAGAAATCAGTCAGAAGATAGCTAACGAAATTGAAAATTGCAAAAAACAAATGGAAGGTTTTGTAAGAACAGTAGTAATAACAACAATTTTTGGCAAAAAGAGTTGTTATCAGTATGAGACAATCACTAGGACTGTGTTCTGCTTGACTTCTTAACTCCGCAGATTTATCGTGCTCGAAAAACTATTATGATGCCTTGCATGTAGAATCTAACAAATTTTGTATCACCTAACTATCTCTAAGTCTTAGTTTGGGTGAATTTAATTCATCTCCTCTCATTCTTAGAGTTTCATATTACTAACCCTTGTCCTGGATCCTATATTAACTATCTCTACTTTGTATCAAGTTAATTAAATAAAGGTTGGTAGCTTCAAATTACTGTTGTGGTCTTCTTATCCTAATCTCAACCTCTCTCTCGAGTTATTACTAAATATAGTCATGTTCTTAACATCTGAATTCATCAAAAAAGGAATGAATATGAAGATAACCACAATACATGCAAGAACACCAATCAAGCATCGTTAATACATCAGGATTCCCACAATTCTAATTATGGGGTTTAGCTGCTCATGATAGGAAGAACACAACTTTAATTCAAAACTAAAAGCATATGAATTCTCTCACAAATAATTAAGAAAATCAAATTCTCAACTTTATATCAAACCCTAAGAACTAGGAAGAAGAATTCAACGTTCAAAAGTGTATCTTAGAAATCAAAATAATACAATAAGTATGTAAGGTGTATAAAACTATTAATAAAACATAAAGGGATATTTTTAGTTACATCACAGTTCTCCTAAAAAAATAGGTTAGATAAAATAGTTTGTGAGAATGCCTCAAACAATGAGTCATCTTGACTGGCAATGGCTCGTTGTCAGCTCCGTATACTAGGCTTCCATATAACTGGTGACACACTTATTATGTCACTAAATGAGTTGTTGCCTGACTCATAGGATCACTAGATAGATTTTCAACCTTTAGATCTTCAACTCCATATGCTCAGAATGAGGGTAACTACGAGTCGTATCCTGACTCTACGACTCATCACCAACTTTATTTCCACTGCTTTAAAAATTCATCCTTTAGGACTGTTATTCTTCTTTTTCTTAGACCGACTCTCTCTATGACTTATAGTCTAACCATATGAGTCATGGTTAATGCTGACTTTATTCTTTTTCTTCTATTCATTCATTAGTCAGGCGAAGACTTGGATGACAAGTTGTAGTATCACCCAATGACTCATTGTCCAAGTAGAAGACTACTATTTTTGAGATTTTTCTTCCTTTTCCCATTCTACTAACTTCTGATCCTATTTTTCTTGCAAAACAAACATATAAACACATGACATCTAACATAAGGACCTAAGAACTTACATAATTCCCCTGTTTTAAGCTTCGAAAGTGCCATGAAACCATGGCACATCAACACTGTCAACATAGAATGTTTGCATATCCTCAGGAAACAAACACATAACAAAGAAAATGATGTTTAAAGTAAACGAAACCTAAGGCACCTCTGGTAGGCAACTCAATTTTAGCTCAAAACTCTTACCACCTCCTATTTCCAACTTTTCCAAACCACTGTGTGGATTCATCACAATAGTATGACATAAAGGTATCATGTAATGACATTATATTAGAAACAAACAACCAAACATATATGCAATTTATACTACCCGAACATATAAGCAGTTAACAATACAACCCATGTACCCTCACAGTAAAGAAGTCCCAACTATCACAGCGTCATCATACACGTTAATGCAAGGGACTATATCGATACACTCACACTCACGTAAAAAGTTCCTACAATGTGCATAAAATACAATAGGCTTTCCCTTATTTTCTATATCTTAGTTTTTTGGATAGTTCAGCTAAGATCACTATAGGACTTTGCTAGGCTTGTAATGTAGGCTTGGGGGAAAGTATGGTACATTTTGGATATAGTGAATCACCCTCATTATCACTAAACCTACATTTTAGGCTCCAGTTCTCAACCATTATATATTCTTTTATTTCTCCCCTTTTCTCCTTTATTGGTTATTCAGATTGGGTGTGGTTTTCTCTTTGCTTTTTATTTATTCACTTCTATTTTTCTTTTTTTCTATTTTTTCTTTCTTTTTCACACTTTTCTTCCACACCCAACCCTACTTGATTTTTCATTTATTCAATATCCTAATACATGCCTAATTTTAACTATGCACCCCTATGATAGCTACCCTCAAATTAGGCGATTTTCCTGAATTAAGGTGCATAGTGTCCAATAAGGGACCAGGGCCAAAACATGTTCATTGTAATTAAATGGGAAGGTGGAAGGGTTAAAATCAAGAAACTAGGTCAACTTAGGCTTAAAATATGGATCAAGGGATACTTATTCACATTTTGATAGTCTTTTAGGCTAAGAATGGACTAATTTAAAAATGATCTATAATCATGTCCTAGCCAACTATCCTACAACCTAGGCAAGACTAACTAGGAAAGTTCTAGATTAAATGCATAAAGGGAACTAGGTAGCTACCTTACACACATGGTACAAGGCTATACGATCAACTACTACCTATCCAGTTCATGCAATGCTAAGCTTTGATTATTTTTCCCTAATCCTAATGCCATAACAAGGTATATACAATGGTTACACATCTATTAACATCACACAGTTCATAAAATTTTTGGAGGGGTATCAATTTTTGTAAAAACTTAAAAAAACACAAGAAAAATATGTCAACTACTCTTACGTTCCTTATTTTTCTTCTAATTAAACATAAAAAACACATAACATAAAAAAAAACACTACCTAAACATGCCGTTTCTACCTAAGATAAAGTAGCTGATGGGTAAAGAAATAGGACAACAAAATCCTTTAATTATGGTACACCCCACCCCTAACTACAGATGATGCATTGTTCCTAGTGCATACTAGCTACTAAAATCTCAAAACTAGGGGGTGAAGACATACCTGAGCACCCTAGGCACCAGATCATGACATATCAGAAGGATGGGCCTCAGACTAGACCCCACTCTCATCAATAGTGACACTAGTGGTGATCGAGGCACTCAAATTAATAGTAGTAGTGATAGGGGACGATTCACATAATGGTGGCGGGATCTCAGGAGGCAAAAATTTTCTACCACTCATATCTAATATAGTTGCAGTCATTATATCACCTATTTAGGAGCTTCTATATCCTACTACAATCTCATGGACCTTGGTCAAATAGTCTTGGGATGTCTACAGGATAGCTGCGTGAGCTGCCCACATCTCATCTCTCTCTTTTTCTCTTTCTTATGTTACTCGATCTCTCACCAACTTCCTTATCAGCATATTTATCTTTACCTTTTATTTACCAAATATCTAACACACCTTCAATTGATGACTCCTCAATAATAGAAAAAGCTAGGAATTGCCATACGACCATGTCCTCTACAATAATGCGTAGAGTATCCAACTTCTTATGCACACCAACTAAATTTGAGGCCTTAACAATCACCAAATTTTGATTAATGTTCCCCTTAGAATTGTAAAATTATGTTTACATGCCTTGCATCTCACTCTAGATATCCTTTTTTACCTAAGGCTTTACCCCCTTCTCGATTTTTTTCACCATCCACTCGAGGGTGCCTAACCTCTTCATCATATCAATTAAAAACTCCTGCAAGACCCGAGAATAGCTACTTGAAGGTGGATGTAGAGTATATAGTCTTAAGAAAGAAGGAGTCGGGGCTTTGGTGACCCTATAATCAATAGACCCTACTTCATCTGTGGAGGTCTGCAGTTCAGATCATGAAATCTCAGCTTAAGTGTCTCTAAGGTTGTCAAAAACCAGAGTATCAATGTCCATGGACTGATAATTTTCCTATAACAGTGATGTACCCACCTTGGCCTTTGAAATGCAGTTGTCTTAGTTCTGGATCAAACCAAAGTCAGTGGTCTGGTATACCATCAAAAAATTATTGACATCCAGGATTACAGGCACCCGCTCATCCTGAAAAATCTAATTTAGTAAACACAAGAAGGCTAAGTTTGTGTCGGTACTAACAACTCTATCACAAATCTCCTATGCAATGATCTTGGCTATGTTAATCTCATAGCCCTTTATGATACCAACTACCAAAATAGCCCTATAGAGTCTAAAAATATTATCTCCTATGGTTGGGATCAACCGATGTTGAACTAATGTCCACCAGGCTTTAGTGGTAAAACTCAAAATGTCCTTGATAATCTATGTGGATGGACGTATAACCAATGGCACATCCTTCTGCACAGTAGCAATAATACTTATGATCCGCTTCAAGTGCATATATTTATCATCTATATCAATTTACTTTATCTTCACCTTCTTCATTTCCTCAATACGGTGATCAATCTAGAAAGAGTCAGTAAGGAGCTCAAACTTTTCTTTATGTAAGAATATGGAGGTGGTTTTCATAAAAATATGAATTTGGCTAGCTAAACTCATAAGGCAGTGCAAAAGATCACCCTCTTTCCATAACAAACCTTGTGGATATATCCGCCTCAGATCCATTTGATATGTAACATAAAATACTCATACTAGTATCGGGTTATATCTACCTGGGGCTTACGGCATCCACTCGAAGTGGTACTTTTTGAAAAATGCCTCAAACTCATGCATCTCTTACATATTAATTATCATCATATTGTGCTTGGGACAATGGCACTGTCCTGCTCAAATAGCTCTTATATATCAGGGTATCCCATCGATTGAAAATATGCACGGGGACTGGCTCAAGCTACAATAAAGGTTGTACTATGTTAGAAGAGAAATCTCCACTATTGCACTATCACTCGAATCTTCTTCCTAAATCCCCATAGCATCCTTCGAGTTTGACTCAAAACCTTAATTTTCAATTATTCTACCAGATGCAACATTATTGGTGCTTTTAGAGGCATCTTACTCTCCTTCTTTACCCCTTTTGAGACCAAACTTTGACCCCTCTCCCTCTTCAGACTGGGGAGGTACATGTGGTGGTGATTTTCTTCGGTTATTTATTTGGGGCTTAGCCTTTTATCCCCAAGGTAAATTGCTCCTTGATTCCATTAGTTTTGAGATGGATACTCTTCTATGGAACCACTGGATTCATCATCAGTTTTCTCATCCCGAAGTTGATGGGTGGGATGAGCTTTCTTCTTTGAGGTTTGCATGGTCCCCTTAGTGGTGTCGTTCTTTAGTACAATTATACCTATGTAAAGAACACTATTAGTTAAAACTAGAAGTAGTAAAGAAAAAATAAAGAAACACTAACAAAAATTTATACTAGTTGGGCACCCTATGTGTCAAGCTAAGACTCATTACCAGAGGCTACGAGTCATTCTATCAATCGTAGGGTGTGATACCGTACAGGGTGATTTTACTAGTGACCCTACGAGTCCAAACAATGAGTTATTGGGTCAATCAGCCATTTGTAGTGTGACTCATCAGGTGACCAGAGAATAATTTTTTAAGTTCCATATCTATCCAGTCACTATGAGTCCTAGGGTGACACATTAACCATAGGGTCAGTCTACGAGTCATAACGTTGCTTGTCACGACTATTAACATAAAGGGTTATGGATACTCAGTGTTCAACCATGTTTCCCAAGGGTACTCAATTTTCCCCACTTAATTCTTACACATAATTCATACCTTAAATCATGCCCCACTTAATTTCTACTCCAATATCATGTGAACACTATTATATTTATTCATGATTCTAGCAATTAATCAACCCCTAGGCAAGTTTTAAGAAATACTTCCAAAGCAATAATTACGTAACATTACATGACCAAAATTTAGCTAATAAGTTCAACATACTTACTTTGAATTAGGGAGAAATGATTGGATGCTTTACTTCACTTAGCCTGGTTCTTGAGATGAGATTTTTGATTTCTTTTAGAGTGCGTATAAATTCCAATGGGGTGATTTAAGGAGATGAGAAGTGTAATTGAAATAGAAGAGATGATTATGGGAGATGGGGGAGTTGCGTTTGGGGTTTTAATTTCCCTTTTATAATGCATGATTCAGCTTAGGTCAGCCCATTAGGTTCATAAATTTTTTCCTGACCACGACTCTTGGCAATGACTTGTAGTCAGTGGCTACGAGTCATTGTCTCTCTCATTTAGTGTGAATACTTACCTGGGTTTCCAGTCCCTACATTCAAGGTGACGAGTCATAGTCATAGATGATGACTCATTCTGACAGTAGTCAGGAATCTAGAGATCTCTTACCTGGTTCTCTTAATGTTTTCTCTCCCTGACAAGTTGTAGAGTATCCCTACAACTCATAGGGTCCCTCGTTGGGACCTGGGCGCCCAACTTTTTTTAGACTTTTTGAAAATAGTTCAACACGACACATTTGAACACACAGATTACACTATAACTAAATTAAATATAAAACATGGGTTGCCTCCTATGCAGCACTTCATTAAACATTGCGACATGGCATGGCTATGTTGTGTACTCAGACTTCACCAAAAAACCCATGGGTTTCCTCCTATACAGTGCCTAATTTAACATTGCACGACTTAGTTGCCTTGGCTACTTAGACTTTGCCAAGGCTAACATCCCTACACACTATCAATTCCTCCATGTTTCCCATGTAATGCTTGACACGATTCCCATTCACCTTAAATAGAGTATCATCATATCATTTTAGGTCAATCGCACTATGTTAAAATACTCTTACCATGCTGAATGTTCTAGACCACCTAGACTTCAACTTGCCAAGAAATAAGCAAAGCCTGGAATTATACAACAAGACCATATCACCGAGATAAAATACCTATTTCTCAATCTTTTTATTGTGGTACAACTTTATCTTCTCCTTATACAAGGTTGAAATATCATACACATAGAGATGGAATTCATATAACTCATTTATCTTGTCCAACCTCAAGTACGCAGCATCACTCAACACAAAATTTAGCTTCTTCAATACCATACTGCCTTATGCTCAAGTTTAACCGGTATGTTGCATGCCTTTCTTTACACAAGATGGTAAGGAAAGGAACCTATGGGGGTTTTATAAGATGTATAGTAGGTCTAAAGTGCATTATCTAGCTTTCATAACCAGTCAGTCCGATTGGCATTCACAGCCTTTGCCAAATTGGACTTGATCTCATGATTGGAGATCTCAACCTGCCTACTTGTCTATGGATAGTAAGGTGTTCCTACCTTATTTTTCACACCATATCTCTCAAGTAGTACCTTTAATAGATGATTGCAGACATAGGGCCCATCATCACTAATGAAACACGTGGATTACCAAACTGTGAGAAAATATTCTTCTTTAAAAATATTGTGTCACTTTGACCTTCATTATCGGGAAGTAAAACTTCTTTCACTCACTTAGACACATAGTCGACTGCCATTAAAATGAACTTCATGCCATGCAAAGTCACAAATTGACCCATGAAATCAATACCCCTTACATCAAAAAGCTCAAGCTCAAGAATAAGTGTCATGGGGAGATCATTCTTCAACTAGATATTTCCTTGCCACTGGCATTGTTCAACGCCCGAGCATAGTCTTGTGCATCTTTATAAATAGTCGGCCAATAGTAATCACATTGTAGAATTTTGTAGGCTGTGCGAGTACTTCATGGTGACCCCAACTGGAGATGAATGATGGGCCTTAAGGATGATCATCATCTAAAATTTTTGAATACACCTTTGAATCATACCATCTACACACAATCGAAATAAGTAAATCTCATCCCACAAAACTTTCCTTCCTTATGCATAAATCATTTGTGTTGCTTGAATGACATGTCGGGATAATATCACTTGCCAAATAATTGGTAAAATCAGCAAACAAGGGGATTAAGTCTTGTGATGTTTCCAAGACTTGCTCGTATTGGAGAGTATCATCAATCTCAACCTCATCCCCTAATTTAAGCATCACCTCCTCTTCTAGGAGGGGTAGATAGTGTGCAACCTGATTCTCTGTGCCCTTCTAGTACCTTAAAGTCAAACTCTTGCAGCAATAGTACACATCAAATAAATATAGGCTTTGTATCTTTATTTTCCATAAGGTACCTAAGAGATGATCCAGCTTCCTGATCAGTATGCATAATGACTGTGTTCTTAATAAAATAGGACCAGAATTTCTCAAAAGAAAACACCGCCAAGAGCAACTCCTGTTTAGTAAAACCGTGTAATTTTTCTATGCGGGGTTGAGTGCTTTGTTGGCATAATAGATTGGGTGAAGTATTTTCTTAAGTCTTTGGCCTAGGACAACTCCTAGGACCATACCACTGGTATCACATATCACCTCAAATGAAAGTGTCTAATTTGGAGACACAATGATAGGAGCAGAAGTCAACCTCTCTTTTAGGCACTCAAAGACCTTAAGACAAGAATTATCAAACACGAACTTCACCTCTTCCTCTAATAATATGCATAGTGAATTTGAAATTTTAGATAAGTCCTTGATGAACCATCTATAGAACCTTGCATGACCAAAAAAACTCTGAATACCTTTTACAAAAATTTACGGAGGCAATTTATCAATCATCTCAATTTTGTCCCTATCAATCTTTATTCCATTCTTTGAAATATTGTGCCCAAGAACTATCCCCTTTTTATCCAAGAAGTGACATTTCTTCTAATTTAACACCAAATTATATCCTCATATCTCTGAAGTGCACTATCCAAGTGAACCAAATAGTCATTAATCAAGTCACCCACAATCGAGAAATCATCCATAAAAACCTCTATAGTATTCTCCGCCATATTAGAAAATATAGACATCATACAATGCTGAAATGTGGTGGGAGAATTATAAAGTTCAAAAGATATTCTCTTGAATGAGAATGCACAATATGGACTTGTAAAAGTGGTTTTCTCTTGGTCTTTGAGGGCAATAGAAATTTTATTATGCCCAGAATAACCATCAAGAAAATAATAACATTCGCTACCTTGAAGACGATCTAATATCTGGTCCATGAATGGCATAAGAAAGTGATCATTCTGAGTCCAAGTATTTAGCTTTTGATAATGCATACAAAATCGCCATCCTATAGATGATCTCATGGGAACTTACTCATTCTTCTTATTTGGGATCATAATGATCCCACCCTTCTATGGCACACACTGAACTGGGCTCACTAACTTTTTATCGGTAAGAGGGTTAACCATACCTATATCTAACCACTTCATATCTCTTTTTTCACTTTCTCTTGCATGGGTGGGTTAAGATGATGTTAATGTTCAATCTTAGGCACACACTCTGATTCAAGCTTAACCTTAGGAGTGCAAATTTCAAGTGAATCCTACTAATATCCGTAATAGTCCAACCAATGGCCCGTTTAAACCTCTATAAAATTGAAATCTAGGCCTCAACCTGTGTATCCACTAAATCTATAGCAATGATAATTGACAAGGTATTTTTTACTCCCTAATAATTCATAATGCAAGTGAGAAGGGAGGTCCTTCAATTCTAAGATCAGTGGCTCCTCAATAGATGGTCGAGCTGGTGGGGTTGCTCTATTCTTCAAGTCAAGATCCAATTTCTTTGGAATATAATAATAAGAACCTCTACCAACAAGAGCTCTCGCCATCTAATCATACTATCAGTACCATCTCTATAGAAGTTTATGATCATCGTCGTTAATTTCTCTACCCCAAGTCTCTCTTCAATAGGTGAAATCAATGCATCTTCATCAACAAGGTCTATCACAGATACCACTCATATATCTTTTGTATAGCACATCGGCTGGCACATATTCAAAGTAACTTATTCATCATTGATCCTAAATTTAATCTTTCCCATCTCCATGTTAACCAATGCCTTACTTGTGGCTAGGAAGGGCCTTCCTAAAATAATAAGGATGTCCAAATCCACCTCATAGTCGAGAATCACAAAATCAGTTGGGAATATGAATGAAGCTTGTTTACCAACACATCACATAATATACCAACCAATTTCTTCATATTTTGATCGACCATTAATAATCTTGTAAATATTGGCTTAGGTGACCCCAACCCCAAATGCTTGTACACAACTAGTGGCATTAAATATATATTAGCTCCCACATCACATAATCCTCTTGAGAAATTCAAGGACCAAATAGTGCAAGGAATAGTAAAAACTCCAGGATCCTCTTTCTTCTCAACCAAAGATCCAAAAGAAATAACACTATAGTGGTGCATATTGTCAGCAGGCTCAAAACTCACCATTCACTTTTTAGTCATTAGATACTTCATGAACATTAAATATCTAGGAATTTTCCACAAAGCTTCCATAAGAAAGATATTAACAGACAATTTCTTCAGCATCAACATGAATTTTTGATATGTCCCTTCTCCCTTATTCTTCTTCAACCTTTGAGAAAAAGGTAGGGGAGGTTGTGGAATAGGCTTCAAGACTGGTTTGACCTCTTTACCCTTTCCTTTATTAGTATCAACTCATTTATCTACTCCTATTAATTTCTATAATGTCTCACCATTAGTCATCAACTTCTCAATTTTAGCTTTGGGTACATCATCAACCTCAAAAGTATTAGGCTTTAAGATGGGTTTGACCTCATCACCTTTTTCTTTATTAGTATTAGCTAATTTTTCTACACCTACAAATTTATATGACATCTCACCATTAGTCACCAACTTCTCAATTTTAGCTTTGGGTGCATCATCGACCTCAACAGTATTATTCCTACCTTAACATTAATAGGCATAGGTGGATCAATAGTAACCCTAGCACTCTGAGTGGTGATGGCTAGGCAGTGACTGTCGATTTTAGGATTCTGAATGGTATTTCTTAGAAGAGTGCCTGGTTGACACTGATTCAATGTAGCCAATATCTAACCAAACTATTGCTCGAGCTATATAATCGCGGTAGCGTGCGATTCTACTTTTTGGCTCATTCTAGAAATATCTACCTTAATCTCCTTAAGGAAACTCTCTTGTCTCTCTAAATACTTTACTAACTTAGCTAGAAATGGTTACATCCTTGTGGCATCATGACGATTCCCCGATCGAACATACACACCACTTTTCTCTTTATAATCATCCTTTCTTCTCAAGTCACCATCACTTTCTATCTGATCTTATCCCTATACCTATTCTAATAATACTTTTGATCTTGATTCTCTTACCTTGAGGTCCTAGTGTACTAATTGGACCCTTGAACCTTGGCCAAAAACCCACCATCTCTTTGTCCAAGTACTTTTCTTCATTTTTAGTATTAGACTCATATTGTCTAACAGAATTACCTCTTGGGCCAACTATATTAACCTTTTCTTCTCCCATAGTTGCAAATTGCTTTGTATATAACCTAATTTCCATCATTAGTTGTGCTACATCTTGAGCCATTGTATCATCTAGGTCTCTACTCACTGGAAGGACCAATAACATAAGTTTTGGCTCTTCTATCTGCCTCTCGAGTATGCCATCATCAGTTGGTTATGGTGATCTAATCAAAGATTTCTTCAGCTTGCTCCCAATAAAGACTCAAGAAAACCCTACCAGTAATAGTATTAGCAATAGCTTTTGTGTTTGCATCAAGGGATCTACAAAATATCTTGAGAAAATTCCTCCCTAAAATTCTATGATTAGGCATATTCGTCAATTTTTTTCTTAAATCTCAACCGAGTATCGTACAATGCTTCTGAATGCAATTGTCTAAAATTATAAATCTCATATACTCATTACGTATTTTTTTTCTTGGGGAAACTCTAGAGGATGATATCTCCTATCTCAATTGGTTCAACATACCCTAAATCTTCTTTTGGATCATCATACACTGGTAAGTAATATTAAAAGGGTGGTTGAACTCTATCTCTTCTATGTCAGTCCCTATTAAGTGCCGTTTGATGATCTACTACCTTTTATCTAGCCCTATCCTTAGCACGTTGGGATAGTGCTAACCTTGTATTTTCTTTGGCTAAAAACTAGTTAGAAGTTGCCTCAACAATTACATGAACACCATCGGAGGTTGCCAATTTAATACATTTAGGTTATCCTGAATCCCCTTGTGCTGGGCTCCACGCTTAGACTCTTCTATCTTATGATTTTGTCGTAAGGTCCATTTATGTTGGGGATCAAAAGGAATTAGGGGATTGCCTTGAATCCTAGTGCTAGGAACACACTTGCGTATGCCTCCAAAAGGGCAAAAAATAGAAAACCAACAACCTCAATCAATCAATCTATAACTGTATTCCCTGATAAGGGTGCCAAAATTTAATCCCCTCAAAATTACACCTCCTAAAAAGAGTAATGCGATTGCTTGTCAAATATAGAAGTCCACAAAGGTTGGGGTAAAAACCACAAGGAATAGGACAAAAATCAGTCAGAAGATTTTTGATATAGATGGAAAGTACAAAAACTAAATGGGATTTTTGTAAGAACAATAGTAATAGCAACAATTGTTGGATAATATGGTTGTTATCAGTATGAGACAATCACTAGAATTATGTTCCCCTGACTTCTTAACTCTACAAAATTATCATGCTCATCAAACTATCTTGGTGCCTTACATGCAGAATCAAGCAAGTTATGTATCACCTAACTATCTCTCAATCTTGATTTGGGTGAATTTCACTTATCTCCTCTTGATCCCAAAGTATTGCGATCTTCTTTTTCTAATCTCAATCTCTCTCTCAAGTTAGTATCAAATATAGACAGGTTCTTAACGTCAGCAGTCGTTAAGGAAAAAATCAATACAATGAACACCATAATACTTGCAAGAACACCAATCAAGAATGACTCTGCACTTTGCACTTTCTCAACTTCATTAATAAATCAGGGTTCCCATAACCTTAGTTATAGGGTTTAGCTTATCATCATGCAACAAAACACATATAATTCATGACTAAAAGCATATAAATGATCTCACATATAATTAAGAATGATTTTAGCTACTCATGATGCAATGACACACATATTATTCATAACTAAAATCATATGAACCATCTCACAAATAATTAAGAATGAAAACCAAAATCTCAACTTTATACCAAACCATAAAAACCAGGAGAAAGAATTCCAAGATCAAAAGTATATCTTGGAATACAAAATAATGTTGTAAGTATGTAAGGTTCATAAAACTAATAATAAAACACAAAAAGGGTTTTTATACTTACATCACAGTTCTCCTAAACAAAAAAATTTAACTATGGTCGGCAGTGGCAACACCTCAGACAATGAGTCATCTGATCTGACAATGGGTCGTTGTCATCTACGTATCGTAGGCTTCCATGCAACTGGAGATGACTCGTCAGGTTACTAGATAAATCATTGCCTAAATCATAGGATCTGCAACTATATTTTTATCCTTTAGATTTTTAAATCCGTATGCTTTAAATGATGGTCACTAGAGTCATAGCCTTACCTTATGACACGTCACTAGCTTCATTTCCACTACTATAAAAAATCTATCCTTCTGGACTTTTGTTCTTCTTTTGCTAAAAAATACTATCCCAACTACTCATAGTTTGACCCTTTGAGTAATGGTCAATGTTGACTTCATTCTTTTTCTTTTATTCAATCACTAGTCAGGCGACGATTTGGATGACAAGTCATGATGTCACCCAATGACTCGTTGTCTAATCATAAGATTACTATTTTGGAGCTTTTTCTTTTATTTCCTATTTTACTCACTTTCAATCCTATTTTTCTTGCAAAACCAACATAAAAAGGCATCACATCTAACAAAAGAACATATGTACTTACATAATTCCCTTGTTTTAAGCAACAAAAGTGCAATGAAATCATGGCACATCAGATGACATCTACTTTAGCCCACCAGTAGGTAAGTTGACCATAGCCCAAAACTATAATTAATAGGCTAATTGGTACAAAATAGGAAAAAATCTGAAATTATGCAAGTAAATAAGTTATAAGACATAAATCATAAGAAAAATTGCATAATTAAAGTGGAATAAAGAGAAGAGTAATGTTATCCCATGATCTAGTAAGGTCAGCACAAGAGCCTCTAATCAAAAGAATACGAGTACTATCAAAGACAAAATTAAATAGTCTCAAAACAGAAAGACTATCCAAATATAAAAGAGGGGAAGAAGTTCAACTCTGACTCCAACAGCTCACCTTACCTCCGAACTATGACAAGCACAATCACAACATTAATTGTAGTAGCTAGTACTTAAATCTACACCAAAAGGTTCAAAACTGTCATATGAGTACCAATGCCATGGGTACTCAGTAGGCATCATCGGCTGACTGAGCTAAATCATAATATAAATACAATAAAATGAGAAATAAATAAGCTAAGTCACAGGAAAAAGGTCAAACATGGAAATACTAGTAAAAACAAAAAAAAAGGAAAAAAGGTCAATGCTGGCTCTAAGTTCTCACTCTATCTCTAAACTCTGACCAGCATGAATCTCAATGTCAATGGCGGTTGCTAGTACTTGGATCTACACCAAGAAGGTAAAGAAGTATAGTATGAGTACCTTAGACACAGTACTCAATAGGCATCATCGTCCAACTAAGTTAAATAATAATATTAACACAATAAAGTGCAAAATATATAACTAAGTTAGGGAAAAGGGCAAACCTAGAGTGAAACTTTGAATACTGAAATAAACAACTGTACTAATAATAAACAAAAGAACAACTATATCTATATAATTGTTCCTATAAGCCAGAAGGTGAGAATAAAGTAAATAACACAACGCGGACCCTCATAAGAATCGAGATGCAATCAAGAGAATTAATGACAATAATTAAACCAAGTATCCATATCTGGACACCATAATCGTACATCCTTCCACACTGTCAAACACAAAACTCGAATTGGTTCCATAACCTTCATAATTAAACTCTCAACACTGGACTTGAATCAGAACTCATATCATGAATATTGCCATTATCAAATCGGTCTTAATGTCATAAATAGTTGGACTCGAATCAAAACTAATATTGTCTCCCAAGTATCAATCTAGGATAAAATACCACGCATCTAAACCTTAAGGGATAAATAACATAATAAAAGTAATTTGCAAGGTTTATTGAGTCTACAAGAAACTAATAGCAATCTTTTTCTAAGGTGGGCCGAAGGGTCCACTTCTAACCCCAAAATCCGTTCTAAGGAAATTCTGACCTTGAACTAAACTAAGGTGTCTAATTTAACTACTATATATTAAATAATCTATATTTTAGTCTTATGATAGCAAATTTATCTAAAGAATAAGTAATTAAGGTAATTAGGCCTAATATTGATTCTTTAATTGGATAAAAGACCCCAATCATACTAAATTCACCTCCAAGACCTACTTACCACCCTAAAACTAGCATTATATCATATTTATACTATAGTCAATCCCAATATAAGAGAAGGGTAAGCCTATCCTACCTAGATGCTGAAGAAAGTCTGTTGAAGTTTGCTAAATCATTGATTTCCCTTTCGAAGAAGCTTCCGCATGATGCCACGCAACCAAAATCATAATCTACTCATCAATAACATAACAATAGTACCTATATTGAATTCGTGCTTCAGGTCCAAAATCAAGCTAAAATTCCATGTGCGGCCCACTAATAGAATCACACTTTTAAAACCATCAACACATCTCGTATGCTCAAGGATCATTTTCCCTCAAGAATGGGTAAATTCTAAGATCAAATAATGCTAAAATCAATACAACAATAATCCAGGGATTTGGGTCTAAATTAAAGAATTAACCCATGAATTAAGTGGAAACTTATCAAGATTTCGATGAGGAAACGAGTAATCCAAGCTTACAACCACCCCAAAATCTAACAATGAACACTTACCTAATTTTCCATACTCGCTAGGCTCTAAACTCTTGATACTTGAGGAAAATAGTGTGAAAATTAGGCAAAAGAGGTATTTAATGGCCTCTCAGGTGTCTCTTAAGCGGCCACTTAACCGCTTAAGCGATTATCGCTAAAATGGCTAAGTAATGGTTAAGAGGTACAAGTTAAGGTCTGGCCCCTATGCTAAAGAGGACAATCAACTGCTTAAGTGGCCTCTTCTTTGGTGGCACAACTGGCAAGACTTGTCGCTTAATCGATCGGTTGGCCACTAAAGTAGAATCCTTTAAAGTGACCCAAGTGCCACTTTAGTTGATACACCAGCTGAGACTTGGAAGAATTTCAAGTCTACACTGACCGCTTGAGATTCATTTTGAATCTCATAAACGCAAATGGACTATGCTACTCTATCAAATTTGACGTTTTAGACATCATAGCACAGTTTAAATTTCCATTTGTGGTATTTTGAAAAAAAAGTAGGCCTCTGCACCCAAGGGCCATTTTAATTAAATTCCAACCAATAGCCCAAAATGAGTACAGAATCCTTAGCACTCGAGCCTAATTTCACCCTAGTCTAAAATCTTTGTTACGGAGCTGATGTAACTATCAAAATTAGCACAAGAGGTTGTTAAACTGAAGTTTACACCTAATAGACAATCCATACCAAAAAAGACCTCAAAATAGAGAATCGGCTAAAAAAACCAAGTGAACTATCCCATAACTAAGACATTAGCTCCAGCAAGTCAGAAATTACTTAGGGTAGCTATAGAAAGGCTCTAAATGATAAAAATTTATGGAAATACAGAAAATGACCTGGACTTTCATTACAAAGAAGAAGTGATAACTATAATTACACTAACTATCCTTATTTCAAAATCATAACTATGAATCTCTTAATACCATAAACACCAGACTCGAATTGGTCTCATAATCATCATATAAAAATCTCAATACTATAGGTAAACTGGAATAAGTTTATCATGTGCTTGAATTGAACCAGAAACAATATCATGAGTACCAGACTTAAACTAGATGTAAAATCATCGTAGATGCTAGACTTGACCCAAAACTAATATCATAAATCGACGGACTTAAGCTAGTCTTATAATCTCTAAAGAAAAAATCTAGAATAAAATATCATATGCCTATTGTCTCCTCGATCTCAAGAATATAATCAAAATAATACGTGAAAGCCTATTGAGTCTATAAGAAGCTAATAGGAATCTTGACCTAAGGTACCCCAGAGGGGCCTACTTTTAATCCCAAAAGTCCATTCTAAGGAAAATTATACCCCAAACTAGACTAAAGTATTAAATCCAACTACAAGGTGCTAGATGAGCCTCGCTACGTCCTAAGATAGCAATTCCACCAAAGAAAGGAATAGATAAGTCAAATATACATAATAATAACCCTTAATCGTCTAGATAATCCAAACCACACTAAATATACGACAAAGTCCTAATTCCTAATCCTAAACTAGCACAATATCATATTGATACTATGATTAAGCTCAATCTATGATAGAGGTAATCCTAGCAAACCTGAACACCAAAGAAAGCATGATAAAGTTTACTAAATTGGAACTTTCCCCTTTTGAAAAGCTTCTACATGATGCCACACTATAAAAATAGTAATTTACGCATTGATTTGAGAATAATGGTACCCATGTTGCATTCTTATGCTTAAGGTCCAAAATAGAAGTCAAAATTCCATATGGCCCTACTTGAAGAATCAAACTATCTAAATCGTCAACACATCTCTCGATGTTCAAGGATCATTTACCCTCAATAATGGATAAATTTCAAGTTCAAATGATACAAATATAAACTCACCAAGAATCTAGTGATTTAAACAAAGAATTAGATGGAGACTTACAAGAATTTCTATAAGGAAATGGTTATTCGAGCTCTCCAACATCCCACATTCTCCCATTGATCGCTCTCTTAATTTTTCACATTCTCTAGAGCTTTGAGGATCTTTTAACATGTGAAAACTAGGAGAAAATAAGGTAAAGGGATGAATTTAATGCCCTCCAAGTTTCACACAAACGGTCATCGCTAAAGCAGTACCTGGCTATGTTTGGTCTTCCGCTAAAGCAGACAAGCTGCCGCTCAAGCAACCTAGTAGGTCGAGTCTAAAGCAATCGATTGGCCGCCAAAGTGGCCTCTGCTAAAGAGACCAAAGTTTTGGTTTAGCCGATGCACTAGCTGAAACTTGGAATTTTCCAAGGTTCCACCAATCCCTCGATATTTATTCAAAATTCTATAAACGCAAATGAGCTATCCTGCCTTATAAAATTTGGCATGACTCAATGGCACCATTAAAATTTCCATATAGAGGCCTTTTAATGAAATATTGTCCCTTCACCTTAGGGTCTCTTTAAAATGAGCCCGGAAGCCTTGGGACTCGAATCAAAGGCCTCACCTAGCCTAAAATCAATGTTTTGGAGTTGATGAAACTGACATAATTGGAATACAAGATTTTTTACTTATAGTTTATGCCTGATAGCCAATCCTTAATAACAAAGATTTTAAAATAGAGAATTGGTTGTAAAAACCAAAAGAACTACCTGGTTACTAGAGTGTCAACTCCATCAAGTTATAAATGACTTGGGAAAGGTATAGAAATCTCTAACTAGAAAAAAAGTGTGTAAATGTAGAAAATAACCTTGAGAGTCATTACATTAGATTACTTATTTGTATGGTGTTGGGTTGAGTTGACATATGATGCCTAACAATACTTGTTGATGAATTGATGCTATCTCTGCTATTTTTTTATTGAATGTATAACATTTTTTAGCTTTTGAGTCAAGACCTCAACATTATCTATCAATTCCAAACTTAGATTCTCGGGTGAGCATCATGGCCAAACAACCATTGAATCTTCAGATTTGTATTTACATCCCTTGGTTTAGGACTAAGACTTTTTAAATTTTTTCTTCTATTCTTTAGATATTCTATTAGTTACCTATTTAGAAATTCATAGTTTCTCTCATAAGTGACTTCAGGTCCTGGGAATTGTCCTAAATAGAGGTTTCTGCATTGTACTAGTAGTTGGATAGTTTCAGTGATTTGATGTTATTTCTTCACAATTTAATGAAGAAAATTTAGACTTTTTTAATGATGAAGTAGTGTAAAGTTAATGTAAATGTGGAATTAGATTGATCGAGGGTTTGGGTTAAGCATGATTCTCCTACCATAGATTAAGGTAAATGTCAATCAAGATTGTTTGGGTCGTGACAATTCACAATTTTCTTTTTCTATTTTCAGTTTATTTAGTTTACAATTACATCTTGGAATTTACCACTTGAATAAATAACAACTCTATTCTAATTTAGTAAATAGTTAAGTCTCAAATCCCTGTGGCCTTGATATCTGGCTCAAAAGAGCTACTATATTACTTGTACAATTATGTACACTTGTATGTACATTTGGACATAACATGTTTTTGGTGCTATTTTAAGAGACTTAGAAAGTAATTATTTATCTAGGTTGGACATTTTCTTTTTATTTATTCAAGTTTTTGTGCGCCTATTTTATTTCTAAACAAATATTTTTATTTCCTTCTTTTAATATTTTTATTTTCTTCTTTTAATATTTTACTACTCTTCTTAATATGACATCTTGAGATAAATATTGATTGAATATTGGATAATCTTAGTGGTATTGTGGAGGACCCCACTTGAATAACAATTGTCATAATATTTAAAGGAGAAGATTGTGTGTACCTACCCAATTTTTTGAATTGAATGTATGTTGTCTATATGGTGGTCATAATAACTATTAAAATGATTGTTCTAACTCTTATTACCCTCCCTGAGACCTTATATGATTCTTCTATTATTTATAATGTTTACAGAAGTAATGAAGTGGAGGATGCGGAACATGATGCTCGCATGTTTGATATGCTAAAGAAAATACAGGAACAACAAGCATAAATGAGGGAATCCATAAAAAGGAATCATTCCAAACTCATAAAGATGCAGGCTAAGATTGAAACTTGTAATCTGCAAGTTACAACCTTAGCTAATACTCAATTAAAAGAAGAGAGTGAATCCTTACAAAGAGAAAATTATGGAGGAGCAGATATAGTAAATGAATCTTGGCTAAAGGAACATGTTCAACTAATAAAATTTGATAGAGTTTTTTTGTGATAGTATTAAAAACATTGCAACCTAACTAAGTGAAAGAAGAGTTGATCTCAGATAAGAAATGGACAGATTCGGCTTAGACATCTATGACTTGGAGGCACACTTGTATAAAAAGCTTGAGGCATCTGATGTCCAATCACCAATTATTATGTCTACTAGCCAACTAGTGGAGAACATGGAAAACTTTCACCCATTCAACTATTCTCTTTCCATTTGTGTTGAGGAGTAGTACTAGAGTGAGAATGTTGTAAATAATGTTATTTTTGAGTTGAGGTGTGCTGAACCTCATTCTAATAATTTTCTATATTACATTTAGATGATGAGATGAGAATTGAGTCACCTAAATTGGTGGAAGGGTGTGTAGATGAGGAACAGAATCCATACATTCTAAAATTTGCCACATAAAAAGGGTAAATTGACATTCCTTACTTAAGGACAGGGAAGTGCAACATGTGATATCTATTGCTTGTTTCATTCATCTTTATACCATCACCACCTGAGAAGAGCAATAAAATTGATGCAAAGATGGGGCTACAATTCATATTCTAAAAGTGAATGGAAAAGTGGTAAAGTTGATGACGTCATGTTATGGCGTTAAATCAAACGCTTGTTGGGAGGCAACCCAATTAGTAATATAGTTTCTTATTTTTAATCTTTTTTTTTTGTTTTCTTGTAGATTTAGGGAAATTTTGAGCACTTGAATTTGAAGCTAAGGAGCACTTTGAGCTTAAGTGTGGGTGCATTCGATCATTGATGAATTGAGGAAACATGTCGCTAGCAAGGGCCTAGAGGTACTCTGAGAGTATCTTTAGCCCTCATTTAATTTTTTATTTCTTGGGATAGAGCATGATTTTAAGTCTGGGGCTGAAATATTTTCGATATTTGTTAAGGTTGAAGTATGTTGTAGGATTTCTTTTAGTTGCTTCCTCTAGAAATTTATTTTTTGAAAGAACTAAAAAAACACAAAAGATTTTTCGGTTCCATGGACTAGAACAGTTTTTTTAGTGTTTGGCATTTTTGTCTTTAGTAGATCATATTTTGTCCACACCTTTTTTTTTTTGGTTTATTTCTAAGGGGGGCCATTTGAACTAAGTAACTTTTCTTAGGAGTAATTTTTGGGGATATAAGAGAAGGCCTTTTTGACTTGTTGATACTTGAAATTTAGGCCTGATTTTGGCTAGTACTTTTGTGTGAGTGCTTGAGTATTAATAAAATAATAGATTTTCTAACACCTCACCCCACACTTAAGGCCCTGTTCATCCTCTAATAAGATTTTTCATTTAGTATCATCAAGGAAGACTCTAGATTACTACTACAACTAAGACACTCAAGCTAGGACTATAATCACTACATGAATAGCAAGATCCACCACAAGCATGTGACAATACAATTGAAATTATATGAACGCTACTTCAAAACTTCCTAACCTCAAGAATTAACTCTACCCAGTTGGTAAAATCATGCATATTACTCAACAAATAGATCATACAAATCACTTAACCATCATTAAACATGTTCCCTCACCACAAGAGAGTCACCCACATTCACTAACAAATATGATATTCATCACAAAAATGGGTGTAAGAATTAAATTCCACGCACTCTAACAAGGAATGCACATGTCACACAAGATGAACCATAAGTTTGCCCTTTGTGTAGTACTCTACTAATATCAATATATCGAGGCTTGAAATCAAGTAGGATTTTAAGAGTTGTAATGTAGGCTAAGAGACGAGTAGGAATTATTCTAGACAATAATAGTGACTATCTTCCCTAAGCACTTTAATACATCACAATTTACATCATACTCTTCTCTAACCAACAAAATTTTTCACCACTTTTATCTTCCTACCACTCTTTTTCTTTACCCCAGCTCTTTAAGATAGTTCACATATCTTAAGAAGGGGATATTTGCAATCAACACATGATTCACATTTGATCAATTTTTCTCCTCATTACATTACTCCCAACCATAATACATAGAAATTTTCAAAACACCAATAGTTACTATTTTGGGACTTCAGTTTCTCCTTTTTCAATTTTACACTCCTCAAAATCTTAATTTTTCAACTGAAGTGCTTAGGAGATTTGGATTAAATTATGGTCAGTTGAAAGAAAGAGAATAAGATACATATGATTCTACCAAATAATAGGCTAAACACTTAATGGGGCTAACCAAGATCATGCAATAAGGGTAGATAAAGAGGGTATAAAACATAACTATCAAAGAAATATATATATTATTGCTAAACCCAACATTATTTATTTTGCATCACTTATAGACATTGATATCCAACAAGGACTGCAAGAAAAACCGCATGCTCAAGTAAGAAGGATCTCTATAGAGTCTAAACCAAACAAGAGAAAGAATTCAAAATTAAGCCAAAATCTCATAAGAGTCACATAAATGAGCCTTGGTGTCTCAATAATAGTCATTCAGCTCACTATATATGCTTTCACATTCAAAACCAAGTTCCATCATGTAATAATGCATATCACTTACCAAGAACATCTCATTTATTCATAAGAAGAAAAAAATATAAAATTTCTCTTAAAAATTAACAAGAGGTACTTGGTTCAAAGAGCGCCTCCTCAAAAAAAGAATAAAAAAAACAAGGGGTGGGTGAAGTGAGCTCCTACTAACAGACACCAACAAAAATGAAAATAAAAAAGCTAAAAATCTTTTTGAAATTTTTTAATTTATTCAAAAGCTAGAAAAATAACAAAAAATGGAAATCCTATAGCACCATTTCCCCCTAACAATCAAAAGAAGATTCCCCACCCCACATTTAAAATCACACTTTGTTCCTAAATTATAACCTAAAAGTAAGGATAAAAATACTTTTTGAGGCCTCTAGGTCTAGCTAGTAGCATTATAACCATGAAGGGTTTTGGTGGACTCCACACTCAGTCTTTCTCATGCTCTTTAGCTCAGATCTTTGATACATAGACTTCTCTTTAACCTTCTAACACTCACCAACAATAGATATCCACTACACAGACTTCCATTTAACCTTCTAACACTCAACAACAACAAAACAAAGGTGATACTAAATAAAAACTAATAAAACTAGAAATAATTACCTTAACTTGGGTTTCCTCCCAAGCAGTGCCTGATTTAATGTCACGGTACGACTCACATCACTACTTTTAACCACATTCTTTTATTCTCTTTTTACTACTCAAAGCCCATCTTCTTATTCTTTTTTGACCTTTGAGTGCTTAATGTCAAGGTTTTCAACTCTTTCTAAACTTACATTTTAAAGATTTTTTTTATGTTTCTCAATCTCGAGCTTAATTTTGGACTTGGGAAACTCGATGAAAGAGTATGAAAAATGTATTGGATGCTTGAACTCTACAACCCCATACTTATCCACTTCCATGGTTTTGATCATATGTAAATCCTTGTAGTTTTAGGGTTTATTGAGTGCCTTGTACATTGTCAAGTCCACCTCTTCATCATTCAATCTAATCTTTAGAGTGCCCTCTCTCACATCTATCAATGCTCCTCCAGTTGCAAAGAATGGACATTCCAATATGATTGGTACCCTGTCATTTACATTATGATCAAAAATAATAAAATTAGCGGGAATAATGAACTTCTGACACAACTCTAGTTTTGAGAACATCTTCAATGATTCCTTCAGATACCACTCTAGTTTTGTCTACCATTTAAAGCACCACTGAATATGGCCTTAATTTTCCCAATCCAATGCTATTAAAAACTAATAGGGGCATCAATTTTATGCTTTCCCCCAAGTCAATGAAAGTATATACCATATCACATTCACCAATTTATTTAGGGAGAGTGAAACTCCCAGAGTTCTTAAGCTTTGTCGGCATCTTGCTCATCACCATTGAACTGCACTCCTCAGTATGTGCTACTATCTCAATGTCACCTATTTTTTCCTTATTGGTCACCACATCATTCAAGTACTTAGTGTACTTAGGCATTCCCTACAAAACATATAAAAAGGATGGTTAATGTAAAGTTCTTTGAAAGAGTCAAAGAACTTCTTAAAGAAAGATTTTTTTTTTGCCTTTTTGAGCCTTTGAGGGAATAATGGTGGTGGTCTCTCTGATGTATGCTCAATTGACTTTGCTCTTGGATACTCACATTTCTCCAATTTTTCATCTTCTTTAGCTACATCTTGTTTCTCATCTTCTTGCTATGGGAATAACTGTACTTGTACCTTTAGATTTTTCTTTAGAAGTCTATAAATCAAGTCTCTACCACTCCTCAAGGTAATTATCATTATATTCTTTGGATTTTTAGTATCACTAGGCAAACCCCTTTAAGGTTTTCATTCTACGCCTGAGCTAACAGGCCCAGATATGTCTCCAAATTTTTCTAAGCCAGTTGCTAATTTTTAATATCTGCAACCATTTATTCTTGGTTGGCCAGGATATTTTTCAAAGTCTCTTTAATAATACTAGCCTAGGTGTTTTAATGCCTTTTTGCTGATGAAACTATTGAGTTTGAGCCTGATTGTTGCCCTATGAGTAATTAGGCTGACTCTGCCAGTTGTAGTTTTAGGCATTACCATAGTTCTGACATTACTTTAGTTCATTACCCACAAAATTAATTGACATCGATATTTTCTCCACATAAGTCTATAGGGTGACCACTGCTTCTATAAATAACACACCAAGACTGAGCCTGTTTAACTGCATTTACTTGGGCCTAAGGTTGATTTATACTTAACTTACTAAACTGTGCCATTATTTAATTCAGAAAGGAGGCCAATTAAGTGGATTATGTTGTGACACTATCAACCTTAATCATAAGTGTATGCTTCTTCACTACACTTCTAGAAATATCACCGCGCCATTTCGGATTACCTTGTGTAATTTGATTTAGGATTGTATATAACTCATCATAAGTTTTCTCCAAAGCTTGACCACCTACATCTAAATCTAGATTTTTTTTTTGTTATTGTCAAGAGCCTTAAAGAAGTATAAGCTAATACCTCGTTGATCTGTTGGTGATGCATACAATCTCTGAAAAGAACTTGAATCTCTATCATATGATAGAGATTCTCGTTTGGCTTCTATTTAAAACTCAGGATTTAACTTCTTAACTTCACAGTTTTGCTAGATCAAAAGAATCAGATGAGGAACTTCTTCTCCAAGTTGTCCCAAGTTATGATGGAATTTGAAGATTCTACCTTTAACCATTTCTTCACTTCCCTAGTAGTAAGAAGGGGAAGAAAGTGAGCTTCATATAGTTTGTGAGACTCAAGTGGGAATAAAAGTATCACTATATCCAAGAAGTTCTATAGATGAACTTGTGGATACTAATGTGACAGGCCTGTAAACTACTAACTATTGTGTAAGAACAACACCATATTCAGTTTTAGCTCAAATCTACCCCCAAGTTCCGATCTGTGATGGCAGAGGTAACATTAGTTGTGAGTTCGATTGCCACTTCATGTATTGTCCTGTAGGCTGGTTGTGCTTAATCCATAACTTTAGGAATAAATTTTCCTTATTGAACTTATATAATGAAATAGATACATATTTCTTCTCTCCTTAATTAATGGAAGTATCGATCAGGTTCAGAAATGAGGCCAACCAAATTCCTTTCCCTTTCCAGCTTACTTGCGATTCAGACCTGTACTGGTAAGTTCAGAAGCTAAGACCAAGTTGTTATCACTTATGAAACAAAATAGAAAAACTAAAAATCAGAAAGTTGTCAATTTTTAAGTCCCCAACAACGGCGCCAAGAACTTGTTGCTCCCTAGATCACATGCAAGTGTACATAGCCGTCCAAGTAATATATTTGCTCTTTTGAGCCGAATATCGATCTCATAAGGACTTAGTTTTTTCATGAAATCCTATTCTATCTTTACTAATGACATTAAACAAGTTCAAGTGTAACCAATTAAGCGTTTGTGTTTGGTAATTATAAACTAAATGCAAGAGATAACAATGATATGAAATTTTAATTGTAAATAATATATGGAGAGTTCCAAGGTTGAGACTTACTTCACATTCATGCATAACATGGTGTCTAGCTGGTGTTGGTATTTATCATGATTGTTAATATACGGGGTTGATATTATAACATGGGAATGGTCATACTCTGAGTCAACTACCCAAATTAATCTCACAACTATATAGTTGAGCAGTGATGTGAGTCTTTAATTTGGATGCATTAAACTATCTTCTTGTTTAATTAATGAAGTGGGGTGTTTAGGTATATCTCTATCCTACACATAAATGATCCTTTAAAAATTAGATTCTAATGATTAGATAAATGATCCACACTCTTTAGATTCTTTATTCCATCCCTCAAATCCTATGGTCAATTCGTCTTGGGACTTAAATTTATCTTAAAGTTCATGATGCTTTAGAATAGTAAAACAATAATGTAAGAACAATCTCATACTTGATAAACATATAAACCACAATAAAATCATAATTAAACACTCATGTTTATATCCTCAACCCTAAAATGAAGGTGTTTTTCCACTCAGTCTTACAAAGAATCACCATAGATAAGTTCATAAAGTAAAACTGCAAGAAAATGAAGTTAAAGAAAAAAGAACCATATTTTGAGCCCCTTGATCACTTATATCCTATCCAATTCATGCATTGCTCCAAAGTTGGGATGAAATTCTTACTAGGTTCTCTTTTTATAGTGTTTTAGGTTGTCCATAGGTAACCCAACATGAAATATATACACTAAAAACTTTTCCCCTCTCTTAAAAGGCTTAAACTCAACTTCTGGATGTGTAATACCCCGTATTTACCTATCATTATATAAGTCCTAATACATGAGTATTCATATACAAAATTTTTGAAATACTTATTATTTGTCAGTTTAGAGCTTGCCATTGCGTAGGAGATGGAATTACCTTTTTAACGATATAAAATTCGACAAAATTCGATAACCGGGTAAGAACTTATGGCGATTTTAAGTTTCAATCGTTAAACACCATCATTTTAGTCCCTAGCGCATCGCGGATCCATTCTAAATGACAATTGGCAATTTCCAGTAAGGTATCGTGATCCTGACGCATTGCGCCAAGGGCCAGATTGACATTTGTTATCTTCTAGTGTTGTAGTGTGATACCACCGTATTGCAGTGAGATTCCAGGTCACAAACAAGGTGGCAACGCGATTGCACCATCTCGTGCCATCATGCATTTTCCCAATTGTCCAATTCTAATGACACGGCGCGATAGCGCTGCATCGCGCCAACCCATAAAATCGAGAATTTTTTAGTAATTTCGAGTTTTAAATTTAAGGGAATTAAAGTCTTTTTCCCCTCACCCCAGTCAGCCTTTAATATGAAATCCCCCCCCCCCCACAACTAACCTATTACTTTATTATTTACTCAATTTTCCCCCATATTCAAGAGTTTTCTCTCAAAAATACAAACCCTAGCTCTCAAGAATCAAGGTCAATCCCAAGAACTTCTCCAAGAACTTATCAGATTAAGGTATGTTAGATGTTCATTCATGGATTCCTTTCATCCTTGGAGTCCAAGTATCCTACTTAAAGTATAAAATTTTGATCTTTGCAAGTTAATTGATTTTAAATTGAGATTTCACCCATGAATCTCCATGTACTATTGATTTTATACAATGATTCCATGAAATTATTATTGTTATTCAATTCTCCATGTTTTAAAATTACTATCTATTGAATTAAACCATGATTTATTACTATTATGTCGAATTCATGCTTTTTTTATAAGTTCCATGACATTTCTATGATTTTTTTAAACCATGAACTACAAGTGTTTGATAAAATGCCTACAAGAGTGATTGATTTAATAAAATCCTTCATGCTTTGTCCCTCAAGCTTTAGGGTCATTTTACCATTGTTCTTTTCAAGTCCTAGGGGTATTGAATACCCAAAACCCATAGCTATTTATGTAGTCTAGTCTCAGTACATTACAGAATAGTCTTCAGAACATACTATGAGCACTATCAGAATAGTCAAATATAAGTTAGATAAACTCAAAATAGTCTAGAATTTCAGTGTCTTTCAGTTAGGAGTAGGATTTAGCACCGAGCGAGTGTAGGGATGGCGGATTCCCTATCAGATAGGTAGAGTCGTTAGTAGTAGTCCCTATACTTCAGAACTACGTAGCCAACGTAGGATATGGGAAGTCACCCATCAAATTAGGCTTGACTATCTCCCAGGGGTCACCCGTCAGTTCAGGCTTGACACCCTTAGTCCTTTGGACATTATATCAGTTTAGTGGATCCACACAACTAGCATTAGTACCCGTGGCATGGTAATACACCCTTACAACTGGGGTTACAGGTTGGACCCCGATTAGCTCAAATTGGGGAATGTCGATTAGATGATACCTCGCACAGTCACAGATACAGTCTTAGTTATAGTCCCATTTCAATTATTCAGTCTTAGTGTTGTTTGACCAAAGCATATAGATTTCAGTTATTTTAGTATTTCAGTTTACATATTTTACCTAGTTTATGTTATATGCTTGGTCATGCATCCTCAGTATCTACAGATTTTCATGTATATTCAGTATTTACAGATTTTATGCATACTTAGTATTTACAGATTTCCACACATTCCCAATACCTACAAATTTTATGCTCTATAATCAGTACTCCCGCCTTTACATGCATATTCAGTTAATTATTAGTTCTATTCATGAAACCATGCATATCAGCCTACCTCATTTAGAATACCAGTACATTCAAAGTACTGATCACATACCTTTTCTTTTGCGCTATGATGTATTATATCATAGGTTCTGATGCTCAGTTCTCAACTTGTGATTAGACTTATCAGATCCTCAGCAGTAGCAGTGGTGAGTCCTCACACTTTGAGGACATGCTTCCTTTATTTTATATCTCAGTTTAGTAGTTAGTTAGAGTTAGTTGGGGGCTATCCCATTAACTCACAGTCATTCTATTTTAGAGGATTATCAGATATTAGAGTTAGTTATTCATTATTCAAACATTTTAGTTAGTTATCCAACTTATCACTATTTTTATCAGATTTAGTCAGTTATTTCTATAGACTCATAATTTAGTTATTAAAACCTTATGGCATGTCAGTATTCTTCTGCATTTATGATTAAGTTATCCAGTGCTCATAGCAGGTACAAGCTCATGGGTAAGCTTATGGTCCCTCGGGACTGTAATCACCGTGTGACGCCCAGGGTGTGCTCTCAGGGCATTACAAACTTGGTATCAGATCCTAAGGTTTTAAAGTGTACTAGGAAGTCTGAAAGCCACATCAAGTAGAGTCTTGTGCATGGGTATGTAGCGCGCCACACGTATGGATGTGAGACTACAAGGCGTTTAGGAAAAAGTTTCCCTTCTTTCAGTATCCATGTCATGCGATTGAGCATGAGTTCAAGTTAAACTCCCTGTCTAATCTATTTATTCCTTCCATTTATAGAACATGTCTCCCAAGAAGAACGGAAGAAGAACAGAAAACCAGCCAGCCCCTCATCCCGTGTAGGAAGATCCTCTAGATGAGCATGTCTCTCACGTAGAATTTAGAGCTACGTTCACTACTCTGGCAACCTCCATAGCAGCATAGAATTAATAGCCAGCTACTATTCCAGCCAACCCATTGGACAATACTACTGTAACCAGAATTTGGGATTTCACCCGGGTAAATCCTTCTTCTTTCACGGGATTCATGTCTAAAGAGGATCCACAGGAATTCTTAGATATGGTTCAAAATGTCACGGATGCTATGAGGGTGACATCTAGGCAGAGTGCTGAGTTTTCTTCATACTAGTTGCAGGATGTATCCCATACTTAGTCTAAGCAGTTGAAGGTTGATAGAGGTATAGATGCAGGGCCTGTAGAATGGGAAGAGTTTGCCACAACTTTCTTAGAAAGATTCTTCCTATTGGAGTTGAGAGAGGCTAAGGTTTGGATTTTATTAACTTGAGGCAGGGAAGCATGAGCGTGAGGGAGTATTCCCTTAAGTTTAATCAGTTAGCTAGATATTCTCCTCATATGGTAGATGATAATAGGTCTAAGATAAGTAAGTTTGTGCCTGGCATATCTAATAGTGTGGTCAAGGAGTGCAGGACTGCAATGCTGATTAGTGAGATGGACTTGTCTAGGCTGATGGTCCATGCTCAACAGATAAAGAAGTAGAATATTAAGGAGAAGGGGAGAGGTAACAAGAGGGATAGGATGGGTAGTTTTAACTTCAGTCAGCCAAAGTCAGAGGATGGTAGCCGTCCTCAGTTTTATCAGAGGTCTTCAGCCCCAGCACCCTCTTCAGCCAGTGCTCTTGTACTCAAATTCAGAAACGACAATAGGGATAGAGCACCAGGCTCTAAGTCCCAGGTTAGTGTCAGCAGTTCTCATACAAATCCTCTACGTCAGAAATATGGCAGACACCATTAGGGTGAGTGTAGATAAGGTAGTAATGTATGCTTTGGGTATGGCAATCCAGGCCATCATATTTGGAAGTGTTGGGTAGTTACTCAGAAAGGTAGGGATGTGCACCAACAAGGCCAGTCCCATCAGTCGTCAGTTTTATCTGGTCCCAACTCACCAGGGTGTTGCTTTCAGTGCTACCAATGGTCAGCGTCCGAATAGATTATATGCTCTTCAGTCCCTCCAAGATCAGGAAAATTCTCCCTATGTAGTTACTGGTACATTGCAGGTTTTTCACCTATATATTTATGCCTTACTAGCCCTAGAGCTTCTCTTTCTTTTGTAACTCCATATATAGCCGTCAATTTCAGAGTCAGTCCCGAGACTCTAGCAAAGCCTTTTTCAGTGTCTACCCAAGTAGGTGTTTCCATTGTAGCCAGACAGGTATACAAGAACTGTCCGATAAAAATATCTTAGAAAGTTACTTCAGTTGATCTCATGGAGTTAGAGATGAAGGATTTTGACGTCATTCTCGGCATAGATTGGCTCCACTCATGCTATGCCTCAGTTGATTGTAGAAATAGAATAGTTCATTTTTCAATTCCCAAATGAACCAGTCCTTGAATGGAGGGGTAGTACCATAAATTTTAGGGGTCAGTTAATTTCGTACCTTAGAGCGAGAAAGATGATATTGAAGGGGCGTATTTACCATTTTGTACGAGTCAAAGACTCTAACTCAGAAACTTCAACTCTTGAATCAGTTCCAGTAGTAAATAATTTCTCAAATATATTTTTTGAAGATCTTCCCAAAATTTCTCTCGAAAGGGAAATCGACTTCCGAATAAACTTTCTTCAAGATACTCAGCCCATATCTATTTCGCCATATAGAATGGCTCCAAGAGAACTCAAGGAGTTAAGAGAACAGTTAAAGGATCTTCTAGATAAAGGATTCATCAGACCCAATATCTCCCCGTGGGGCGTACCTATACTATTCGTGTGTAAGAAAGACAATTCTCTCAGAATGTGCATAGACTACCATCAGTTGAACAAAGTCAAAGTCAAGAACCGATATCCACTTCCTAGAATTGATAACGTATTTTACCAACTTTAGGGTGCCAACTACTTTACAAAGATAGACCTCAGATTAGGCTATCATCAGCTCAGAGTCAGAGATTGTGACATTCCAAAAATAGCTTTTCGAACTCGGTATGGTCACTTTGAATTTCTAGCCATGTCCTTTGGTCTAACGAATGCCCCAACAGCCTTCATGGACTTGATGAACTGAGTGTTCAAGCATTACTTGGATATGTTCATCATAGTCTTCATTGATGACATTCTTATTTACTCCTGTAATGAAATTGATCATGCAGACCATCTCAAAATAGTGTTATGAACTCATAAAGCTCACCAGTTATTCACTAAATTCAGTAAGTGAGAATTCTTGCTAAGATCGGTAGCTTTCCTTGGCTATATTATTTCTGATGATGGCATTAGAGTTGATCTTCAAAGACTGAGGCGGTGAGAAACTAACCTAGACCTATCTCTCCATCAGACATCAGGAGTTTCTTGGGTTTAGCTAGCTATTACCGTCGATTTGTTAAAGGATTTTCTTCTATTGCATCCCCCATGTCCAAATTAACTCAGAATAAAGTTATGTTTCAGTGGTCAGATTCCTATGAGAAGAGTTTTTAGGAGTTGAAGACTCGACTCACCTCAGCCTAGTTTTTACCTTGCCAGATGGTTTAGATGGGTTTGTTGTGTACTGTGATGCATCCAGAGTAGGTTTGGGTTGTGTCCTCATGCAGAGAGCCAAGGTCATAGACTATGCCTCCAGACAACTTAAACCCTATGAGAAGAATTATCTGACTCATGATCTTGAGCTAGCAGTAGTAGGATTCTCCTTAAAGCTTTGGAGGCATTACTTGTATGGGGTGCACATTGATATGTTTACTGATCATAAGAGCCTGCAGTATGTGTTCTCTCAAAAATATTTAAATCTGCATTAGAGAAGGTGGTTAGAGTTATTAAAAGATTATGACATGAGTGTTCTGTATCATTCGGGCAAGGCCAATGTAGTGGTTGATGCTCTCAGTAGATTGTCTATGCATAGTGTTGCTAGTGTGGAGGATGGTAAGAAGAAGTTAGCTCAAGAAGTTCACCAGCTTGCCCGACTAGGTGTCCGCTTACTCGATTCAGCAGAAGGTAGTGTATGGGTGCAGAGTAGCTCAGAATCATCTCTAGTTTCTGAGGTAAAGGAAAAGTAGGATAGAGATCCTAGTTTAGTTATGTTGAAAAAAATCATCCAGAGATTAGAGAGTGGAGGTTTTCTCCCAAGGGAGAGATGGTGTGTTGTGTTGTTAGGGTTAGCTATGTGTTCCTGGTATAGATGAAGTGCATGGTGCGCGTTACTCTATTTATCCAGGGTCCACTAAGATGTATCGTGATTTGTGGGAGATCTATTGGTGGAGTGGGATAAAGAGAGATATTAATGCTCTATGTGGAAGCAAGTTAAGACTAAGCACCAGAAGCCTAGTGGGTCTATATAGGAGTTTAGTATTCCTATTTGGAAATGGGAGGAAGTTAACATGGACTTTGTAACGGGTTTGCCTCGTACTCATCATCAGCATGATTCTATTTGGGTTATCTAGACAGGATGATCAAATTAACTCATTTCTTGCCAGTCCATACCTCTTATTTAGCCGAGGACTATGCCAAACTCTATCTCATAGAGTTGGCCAGGTTGCATGGTCTTCCCTTATCTATCATCCCAGATAGAGATACCTAGTTTACCTCTAACTTCTAGAAAGCATTCCAAAAGGGTCTTGGTACCCAAGTCCATCTCAGTACAACTTTCCACCCTCAAACAGATGGTCAAGCAGAACGGACCATTCAAACTCTAGAAAATATGCTGAGAGCATGCGTAGTTGATTTTAAAGGTAGTTGGGATGACCACTTGCCTTTGATTGAATTCACATATAATAAAACCAATCATTCCAGTATCACTATGGCTCCATTTGAGGGTCTCTATGGTAGGAGATTTAGATCCCCAATTAGTTGGTTTGAAGTAGGTGAGGCCGCAGTAGTAGGGCTTGACTTGGTGTTTAATGCATTAGAGAAGGTTCAGTTGATCAGAGAAAGGCTTAGGACTGACCAGAGCCGATAGAAATTGTATGAAGATGTGAGGAGAAAGGATCTTGAGTTTGAGGTCAGTGATTTTGTGTACTTGAAATTCTCTCCCATGAAGGGAGTGAAGAGATTCAGCAAAAAAGGAAAACTCAGTCCCTGATATGTCGGTCCCTTTAGAATTTTCAATCATTTAGGAAAGGTATCTTACAAGCTTCAGTTTCCTTCATATTTAGCCTCAGTACACCCATGTTCTATGTCTCATTGTTGAAAAAGTGTATTAGTGATCCAACTGTAGTTGTTCCTTTAGAAAGTGTACATATTCAGAATAGTCTTTTCTTTGAGGAAGTTCCAGTCAAAATTCTTGATCATCAAGTTCGTAGACTAAGGAACAAAGAATTTCCATTGGTCAAAGTTCTTTGGCGAAATCAGTCCATTGAGGAAGCCTCTTGGGAAGTAGAGGCAGATATGCTGACCAAGTACCCTCATCTTTTCTCTGCGAATCCAAATTCAGTATAAGGTGCTAATCTTCTTAAGATTTCTCTCTATAATGCTCAGTTTCAGATGCACATCATGTTCATGTCAGCCGTGCACTCATGAGTCAGTTCAGTCATGTATTCCATGCATCAGATATGTATGTTCAGTGTATAAGCTCAGTCCATCAGTTTTCCATCAGCTTAACCAGTCCCATTCGAGGACGAATGGTCCCAAGGGAGAGATATTGTAATACCTAGTATTTACCTAGCATAATTTAAGTCCCAATACATGAGTATTCATATATAAAATTTTTGAAATACTCATTATTTGTCAGTTTAGATCTTGCCATTACGTAGGAAATTGAATTAGCTTTCCAACGATATAAAATTAGCCCAAATCTGATAACTGGGTAAGTAGTTATGGGGATTTTAAGTTTCAGTTGTTAAACACCGTCATTTTAGTCCTCAGCGCGTCGCGGAGCCAGTCTAAATGACGACTTGCAATTTCCAGTGAAGTATTACTATCCTAACGCGTTGTGCCAAGGGCCAGATTGGCATTTGTCATTTTCCAGTGTTGTAGGACGATACCACCGCATCGTGGTGAGATTCCAGGTCACAAATAAGGTGGCAACACGATTGCACCACCTCGCTCCACCATGCATTTTCCCAATTGTCCAATTTCAATGACACGGTGCAATAGTGCCACGTTGCGCCAGCCTAAAAAATCAGGAATTATTTAGTAATTCTGAGTTTTAAATCTGAGGGAATTAAAGTCTTTTCCCCTTCACCCCAGTCAGCCTTTAACATGAAATTCCCCCCTAATTAACCTATTACTTCATTATTCACTCAATTTTCCCCCAAATTCAAGAGCTTTCTCTCTAAAATACAAACCCTAGCTCTCAAGAATCAAGGTCAATCCCAATAACTTCTCCAAGAACTCATCATATTAAGGTATGTTAGATGTTCATCCATGGATTCTTTTCATCCATGGAGTCAAAGTATCCTATTTAAATTATAAAATTTTGATCTTTGCAAGTTAATTGATTTTAAATTGAGATTTCACCCATGAATTTCCATGAAATATTGATTTTATACCATGATTCAATGAAAATATTGTTGTTATTCAATCCTCCATGTTTTAATGTTACTATCTATTGAATTAAACCATGATTTAATACTATTATTTAAAATTCATGCTATTTCTATAAGTTCCATGACATTCCTATGATTGTTTTAAACCATGAAGAAAAAGTGTTTGATAAAATCCCTACAAGAGTGATTGATTTAATAAAAGCCTTCATGCTTTGTCCCCAAGTTTAGTCTCATTTTACAATTGTTGTTTTTGAGTCCTGGGGGTATTAAATACCCAAAAACCATAGATGTTTATGTAGTCTAGTCTCAGTACATTCCAGAATAGTCTTCAGAACATAATATGAGAATTATCAGAATAGTCAAATATCAGTCAGTTAAACTCAGAACAATCTAGTATTTCAGTGTCTTTCAGTTGGGAGTAGGATTTAGCACCGAGTGAGTGTAGGGATGGTGACTTCCCCATCATATAAGAAGAGCCGTTAGTGACAGTACCTATACTCCAGAACTACATAGACAGCGTAGGATATGAGAAGTCATCCATTAGATTAGGCTTGACTATCTCGCAGGGTCACCTGTCAATTTAGGCTTGACACCCTTAGTTCTTTGGACATTATAACAATTTAGTGGATCACATAGCCAGCATTAGTATCTGTTGTATGGTATTAACACCTTTCCTACTGAGGTTACAGGTTGGACCCCGATTAGCTCAAATTGAGGAATGTCGGTTAGATGATACCTCCCACAGTCTCAGATATAGTCTCAGTTACAGTCCAGGTTTAGTTATTTAGTCTTAGTGTTTCTTGACCAAAGCATACAAATTTCAATTATTTCAGTTTACAGATTTACTTAGTTTATGTTATATGCTTGGTCATGCATCCTCAGTATCTACAGATTTTCACGTAACTTTAGTATTTATCAATTTTTATGCATACTCAGTATTTAAAGATTTTTCATATATTCCTAGTACCTACAGATTTCATGCTCTCTATTCAGTACTTAATGCTTTACATGCATATTTCGTTAATTATTAGTTCTGTTCATGAAACCATGCATATCAGCTACCCCAGTTAGCATACCAGTACATTCAAATTATTGATCATATACCTTTTATTTTGTGCTATGATGTATTATATCATAGGTTCTGATGCTCAGTTCTCGGCTCGTGATTAGGCTTATTAGATCCTCAGCAGTAGCAGTGGTGACTCCTCATACTTTAAGGACAGACTTACTTTATTTCATATCTCATTTTAGTAGTTAGTTGGGTCCTGTCCCATCAACTCATAGTTATTCAGTTTTAGAGGTTTATCGAACATTCGTGTTAGTTATTCAGTATTCAGACATTTCAGTTAGTTATCCAGTTTATCAGTATTTTTATCAGATTCAGTCAGTAATTTCTATAGACTTATATTTCAGTTTCGAAGTTAGTAATTAAAACCTTATAACATGTCAGTATTCTTCCATATTTATGATCATGTTATCCAGTGCTCACAGAAGGTACCAGCTCATGGGTTAGCTTGTGGTCCCTCAGGACTATAAGCATCGTGTGACGCCTAAGGTATACTCTCGGGGCATTACAGATGCCTTGAGAGTTGCCTCACACTATAAGGACTCAAGCTCATATTTGGGGTCATAGAGTAGACATAAAGTGAGTCCAAGGAATTATGGGGTCACCCTAGGGGTCATGGTGCACCCTCCCAGCCCACTTTGGGGTGTACGGTGCAAGGGATGCTTCCTGAGAGATTTTGCTCCATTTGGCTCCTACATTTTCGTGCATTTAGTCCTTGTTTCCCCACTTATTAGGACTTATTTGTAGTCTTCACATATAAACACCTTAAATGGTCTCCAACAACATCAAATAACAAGCATTAGTTAATACAACACAATAGAGCTCATCAAAGTGCACTAGAACCAAGCATAGCTTAAGCTAGCCCAACTAGTTTCCTCATCTAAACTCTATTGGGTATTTTTTATTCTTAACTTATTTAAAATACACCATAAACACGCTAAAAATATTATTCAACACATAAATATAAAATTACACCCCTAATAACTCATTAAGAACATCAAGAAGTCCTCAAAACTAAGCTAAATGTGCATAGATAAGGATGCTTACTTAGGAGTATAAATACTCCTAAGATCAACATATAGGCTCATGGTTGTGACTCTATATAAAGTTTATTATTACTTTTTAGTTTGTAAAACCCTTTTATATATTTAAAGTAATTGATCCATCTCGATTGATACTTGTGTCATGTGCAGTGAGATTTCCATATATTCCATATTTTGCATCTTAGTCGAGAACTTTTCCTAAATGTTATTGAAGTGAAATAAAAGTACTGCTCTATTTAGAAGATGATAATAAACTTTCTCTGATTTTCATATGACATGTTATCCCACTCAGAAATTGTTACTATTAGTTATCCCATTTGAGCCTTTACTATTAGTTAGCCCCTTTAAACCTGTAGCCTTTCATTTGGTAGCTGCATTTTTGGGTGATCCTTTTGTTGAATCTCTAGTGTTTTCACCCTTCTTCCTTGAGCATTGAAGCATATACTGCGATAAAATTATAAATCCAAAGAAAAGAAATGGTTGAGTGTAAAAAGGCAACTAATAAGAGTTTCATGTGATGGGAAGATCCTCTTTGAAAGAATGAGACATGAAAATATAAAGAAGAGAAATTATTTTTAAAATAATTGATTGAAGCATTCTTGATATGATGAGATTAATAGGTAAATAATTTCTAAATAGGGGGTGGAAAATAAAGAGAAGAAAATAATGGGTGATGAAGTCTATGAGCGCAAAGCTCTTAGGGAAGTGCAACTCACTATTATATAATTTTCCTAACCGACCCCTTGCCTATATTACAACTTGTTAAAGTTTGACTTGATTCTATTTGAGAATGCTTAATTAGTGGAGATATATATAATTAGTACAGATATGGTTCTTTGTGCATGCATGTGAATTTTTTTGTGAGCGTGAGAGTTGTCCTTTAATGTTAAGTCCTATTTAATCTTTTGAATTGAGTGTGTGGACTATTTATTACTTTGAGGGAACTTTTTAAATATTAGATATGTTATGTTATTAGCTCTCTTTGATAAGAGTAGGTGAACAAGCTTAAATTTAATGAGTTAGAGTCCATCTTCGAGGTTAAGAGATTAAAAGTTTGTTGTTTATTTGTATGTCTTGTATAATGAATGAGAAGTGTATTTGATGGTTGAATATTTACATGGCCTATTTTTCTGTTTCAACCAAAGTGGTGGTATTTCTTAATTGATTTATTTGATGAGCTTTAATGTTAGATCAAGGACGAGCAAGAGTCTAAGTGTGGTATAATGTTATGAGGCTAATAATACATATATTTAATCATTATTTGCCTCACATTTATTATTTTAATTTGTTCTATTTGAGCATTGATTTTATGAATTATGCTTAATATTATATTTTTTATGTATATTATTACAATGGTGCGAAGATAAAGAAATTTGGAGCATAAATAATTTCAAAACGAAAGATGATAAGAGGAAATCAAACAGATAAATTAATGAATTAAATTTATTAAAATAATAAAATTCAAACTTCTAAGTTAAATTAAAGCAAAGTGTGCCTTCTAATCCACTGAGCCATCATAGTGAAGGAGTGTCACAGACCTAAAGGCTCTATAATTAAAGCCACTGCATGGAGGAAGCAGTAACCCGTATTTATTTTTCCAGTCCAATTTGGACTAAGTTATTATTGGACTTTTCTTATACTTATAATTATTCCATAGAATTAGTATTTATTGAGATTTTAATCTAGAGAGAACTAGGAGCCACTATGGAGGCCAAAGAAAATTGGTTCTATCTTTCTTTTTAATATTTATTAATTTTTATATTTTTCTTTGAATGATTTGTTATAATTGGTTCATTTATGTGAAGTTAAAATTCTCATTCTAGGATTATGGTATCTAACTACATAATTATTTAGTAGTTATTTATTTGATAAGTATTTACTTATCATATTAGTTCTTGTATTCTTATGCTTACTTTTTTAATGCTTAGATACCAATAAAATAAGTTTATATTCTCATTGTCAACTCAAAAGGGGAATCATTCTTTAGAATGAAGAATATTAGGAGTAAGATCATTTCTTTAATAATATAATAAATTAATTGTCGGCTAGGATAGTAATATACTTAGATTGCCTTAGTCAGTTATAAAACAGGAAGATAAAGTTAATGCTTTTGAATTAGGTTCTCACATTCAGTGATATAGCTAAGAGGCTAGTGTTAATAGATGCTTAGAGGATAACCATTCTCAAATCATAAAACCAATCTTGTAAATCAATAATTAGATAAATAATCAAGTCAATAAAATTGATTACTCTATATGATTGACAGTGAATCCATAATCCATGATCGCTTCATCACATTGATTACATATAAATCTGCTCTTTATTTTGTTAATTTTTTGTTAGCTAGTTTCTTTTATTTTTCTTTAGTTAAGTTATAATTTTATCCTTGGGTTTATTGCCTGAATGAATAATATGCACTAGTCTAATTTAGTGAATATTTAATAGACAAGTCCATTTGGATACAATATTTGGACTCTCAATCCTAAATGGCTTCTATAACAGCTTACACTTGTGCATTTACGTGTAGATGGAACAAGATGCACATGCTTGATTAATAAATAATTTAACTTCCTCTTCATATAGGGCATCAAATTCTTCACTCAACAAGTCATCTCCCCTTAGTAACCATAACATTCATACTTTTTGAGCTCAAGCCCATGATATGTTTTATAAGAAGACCCATTTTAGTCATTATTTTTTCCATATTTACATTAGGAACCTCATATTTATTCCTTTTATCTATTATAATCAAGTAGGAGGAGGGTGTACCCACTTTCACCTAGGCCTCTAAAGTATACCATCCATGATTACTTTTCATCATTCTATCTAGTAATTTTTTTTTTGCTACACCAAAGATGTGATTCAACATTTTTTCTCCAACTAGATTTTCTAGTATGGACTTGCTAATAGAATCTAAAGAGCAATAAAACTTTTTCAACAAAAAATTATCCAAAGGTCCATGGGTGGGACATTGAAGTAATTTTTTCTTCAAGTAGAGCCATGACTCTTTGCAAGGCTGATTAGGTAGTTGGTAGAAATTTGTGATCTCATCTCGATTTTGAAGAATCCATGATGGAAGAAATAATTGATCAAGTAAATCCTCTTTTAACTCAATCCAAAAGGTAATTAGACCTTCAGGTAACTCTCCAATCCATGTGGTATCCTCTATCATAAACAATAAAGAAAAAATGTGCAACCTAATGGATTTTTGGGTGATGTTTGCTATGTTTAAGGTATTGCACACCTCAAAAAAGTTCTTGAGGTGGTTAAGTACATCTTTATGTGACTTACCACCAAACATTCCCTTCATTTGTAATCGATAGAGCATAGTGCTAGTGACAATAAAAAAGGCATTTCCTATTGTCGATGATAAGTGAATAACACTATAATGTCCTAATTTGTGAAAACTTGATTTTTATATGTTTTGACCATTTTAACCTTACCCATAGTTGTTTTATGATGATTTTAGCATGTGGGGATAGTTTTCATAGTTCTCGATGCCATCGAGAATGATTTGGACGAGTCATGGTTTTTAAAAGCTTTAAAAGTCATATGTTGAATTCTATCATTATTTATTATTTTGAGTTTTAAATGATGATTTGGATAGTTTGATTAGGTTCGAAATATCAAATTTGGGTTAACAACATGGTTGATTCGGGTTCAAGACCTTTAATTGGCATTTTGATCCATCATTTGAAAAATAGTGAAGGAGGGGTCTTGGGGGTCAGTATATTAAAAACAATAATTTTTTTTCAAAATTCGACCCTTTTATTGAGTCTGGAATGTAAAATATAGCCTGGTAGCATATATGATTTATTTCTATCGGGTATCGAATGAATCTCGAGGATCCATTCAAAGAATTTAAAGGCATGCAAAATCAATAAAATTATTGATATCTGGTGCAGGACAGATCCTTCTTTGCTAAAGAGAGCCTTTGGTTGCAAGTATTGAGGATAAATATACCCTTCATTATGATCACGAGGTGGTAGGTGCTATCAAGAAGAACAGAAAAGTCCTTCTTCACAAACACAATGAGGCTATTGTAAATGCAATGAGGTTGTCACAAATGCAAAGTGTTGAATGCGTTCATGAGGAGCTACTCACTAAATAGGATAAAATCCTCAATTTTGCAATTTTACTCAATTTTTGGACCTCCAAGCCTTGTAAAAGGTGGTTTTAAGGGTTTTTTCTTCGTGTTTCATTTATTTAACTTCAAAACTCATATCTCCATTAATTTCCATTGATTACATCTTTGAAAAACATCTTTTAATCATGTTTTTGAAATGGGATTTTGAGGTTTTTACTGGTAACTCTTAAAAATATTTTTTTTTTGAGTTGGGCCTTGTTTTAGGCTATAAGTTATTGGATTTTCAACTGTAGATGGGGAAGGTAATTGTAAAATGTAATTTTTATAATTTTCAACTATAGATGGGGAAGTTATTTCTAAAATATAATTTTTGTTTTACCACTTTCATTTTTTAACTCATTTTTTGAATTCATTTTGGGCTTAACTCAAATATGAGCAATATGAGTATCTTTAGCTTTTTTTAATATATGGATGCCATATTTGAATGTTGTAGTTGATTCTGAGGTTATTCATAGGGTGAAAACTCCGTGTTGAAGCACTTTAGGCCGGAATTTTATTATTTCTAGGTTGGTTATTGCTTAACTTCTTTCAGATTGAGCGAGGTAGTCAATAAAAAAGTAAAGCATGTATGGTTTGGGGATAATAACTATAGGATTTATATTTCAAGATTATTATTATTATTGTGTGCCTGTATGGTGCCTTATATTCTTTTGTTTTTTATTTGAGATATATGATATTGCATATTTCTTGTGTGGGGGCTTTATTTGACATCATTGGACTTATTTGTACATTTAAATTCCTTTACTCTAGATGTAATACCCGTATGAGGGCTTGAATAGTTATTTTAGTCCTTTTATAGCTTTGGTTGCATTTGCCATGATAGATATGTCTGAGTTAGGTTTGATGTGATCTAAATAAGACCTTACATGCATATTTATTTTGATGGTGCATAATTAGAGTTAATAATAATGAATTATGGGCATATTGAGTTAATTTTTGAGCTCACTTCTATACATGTTGGATGGATTGGATATCTTCATATTAAATTAATTGTTAGCATTACATCCTCAATTCATACATACACATTTATGAGATGCTTATACCATTGAATAACACTATTTTGAAAGAAAATAAGACACTTTTATAAAACCTCTTCGTGAACACGAGCCAAAGAGGTGGGTAGTGAAATTGAGATATGAGTTATAGTATATAGGTAACCCCCAAAGAGTCCTATCTTGGGAGTTGTGAGCTCGGTAGGTACATACATAAAGTCATGCTATGGGTTTCATCATTCATCCCAACCTTATTGCATTGCATTGCATGTGCATTTTTACATAATTTTCCCTAATTACTCTTGACTTGACTTTGATTTTTTTTTCATTTCCGTTTATATATTAGAGCTATTAGTAGAGACGGTATGAGATATCTTTTGGGAATTTTCTGCCTGTAGGTGATGTGCTCATTGTTTCCTTTACTTATGTTATTTTCTACTTTGTCCAGTCGGCCTATGATGCCTACTAAGTACAAGTGGACCATACTCATCCTTACTGTTCCCTTTTGATGCATATCCTAGCACGAGTATGACACATGTAGGTTGATATCATTCTATTAATTGGTGATATTTGAGGTACCAATTATTCTATCACTTAAATATCGATCCCAATCCTCTTCTTAACTATCTGGATATCTTTATTTCATTTACAGAGAAAAATCATGTACTTTAGATTCAATTTTTATTATTAGATGCTCTACACTCATGATATCAGATTTTGGGATGGTTTGGATATATGTGTGTGTGTGACTTATTTTTGTTATAGAAGTCTCATTTTACTTTAGTTCCTTATTTATTTCATATTTTTTTCTTAGGATGATTGGCTTACTTATAAGGATGGGATGCGATTAGTTTCATCATGACATTATTTTTGGATCATAACAAATTAGTATCAAAGCAACCAGGTTCACTAATCTCGTAAGTTTAAGAGCTGGATGTCTAGTAGAGTCTCGTGGAGCAGTACAACTAGGCTCAGTAAATAATTGAATTAATAAAGGGAATCCTATAAGATATCTTTATGAAAAATTTCTCTAACTTGATTCCTTGTTGTGCAGGTTGTTCATACCTAATATTCTTAACTTGTATTTCATTTTTTCTATGCAAATGGTGAAAACTAGATCTAGAGAAGCTAGAGATACTAAGCCGGCACCTAAGATAGGAGACCTAGTTCAAGGATAAGGCAGGAGTCATGGCTGACTCAGAGGTAGAGGATAGGCATCAGGATCTACCCTAGATAGAAGATGTGCTATAGAGGCCTCTCTCAAGCCTGAGGTTATGTATTCTAGGGATGATTATCAAATAGGATATGTGGGGCCATTTTAGTCTCCATAGAGCTTAGTTAATACCTTAGTTCTTTAGAATCTTTAGGTTCATCTCTTGAATTGTTTGGAGAGTTTTCTCTTGATTGTACCTAGTATCCCTTAAATTTCAAGTGATATTCCACCATCATTGTCGGTATCTGCATAGGGTATTCCTATTTCTGAGGTACAAGCATCATCTTTCGTACCCTCATATATGGAATCTTTACATACAAGACTTACTATTTCTCTAGTAGCTTCGGGTACAACTATGCCTTCTAATGATCAGAAGATATTTGAGAGCTTTATTCACTTAGGTTTGCCCAAGTTTAGCGGAACTATTGTTAAGTATGCCTATGTGTTTGTGATTTATTACCAGGAAAAGATACATAATCTTAGATCCCTTGTGTCTCATGGAGCTGTTTATACCACTTATCAGTTAACGAATATGGCTAGGAATTAGTGAAGGTCACTTTCCAGTGGTAGGATTTTAGGTTTTCTTGCTATGACATAAACTATGTTTTTGAGGCCTTCTTGGAGAGATTTGTACTGGTAGCATCTCCAACGAGTCTTGAGAGGATTCAAAAGTTTGTAAAGGGGTTAGATGGTACAGATCAATAAGCTACAACTCAAATAGTAGTTTTAAGGGATCTTTCCAGAGTTTTATTGAGCATACCAAGATGATTGATTCTTTATCCAGGCAAACCAGAGAGGCACTAGGAAAGTGAATTTTCTGGGTGAGTTTAGTAGACATGTGTTTTGAGTTAGAGATTTATCTAGTAAAGATTTTCATGGTTATCATGGTAGGTTAGTTTAACTATGTTATAGTATTTAGGTAGTGGGCCTTTAGGTTCCATAACTTATGGTAACCAAGTATTACATAACGCAAATGGAGGTTCCAAGGTTGGTTCTTTAGGCCAATGCAGTTGTTCTAGTTCATCCATACCTTCTCAGATTGAGTCAGGATATAGGGGATATTTTATATGTTATTAATTTGGACATGTGGAAAAGTATTTTCCTCGATGTGTATATGGGCCTACTCAATAGGGTTCTTAAATTTAGCTTTGCCTTACTTCTATTTCTATAGTAAGATGTGGTTCACAAAGTGGTAGGTTTTGTGCCAATGGTGCTAAATGTGTTAAGGGTAAAGGTAGGAGGACTCATAGAGGTGGTTGCAAGATTACTCAACCTAGGAATAGATATGGTCGGTGTTATGTTATATGTAGGAGACATAAGATAGAGTTTTCTGATATATTTATTATAGGTATCATCCCAGTTTGCTACAAATCTGGTTTAATATTGTTTGACCCTAGGTTTTTCTATTTGTTTGCATATTTTTCTTCTAGTTTTGATGTTGCATGTGAACCTTTTGTTATACCTCTTTATGTTTCTACTCTCGTAGGAGATTCTTTAGTGGTGGATTAGGTGTACCCATCTTTTGTGGTTACCTTTGTTGGCCGTGAGGCTTGGGTAGACTTGATTATCTTAGATATGATTTATTTTGATGTTATTTTGGGTATGCATTGGTTAGCTCCTTATCATTCTATTTCTGATTTTTATGTCCCTTAGCTATACTGGGTGTGTTGAGGTTAGCTTAGAAAGGTACACTTATTTTAGTTCGAAAGGTGTTATATCTTTTGTATGTGCTCTTTGATGATAGAGATAGGTTGTTTTTATTATTTGAATGAAGTACAGGATACTAGTGTTGCCTCACTACCTCCTATAGATACTATTTGGGTTGCTCACGAGTTTATGGATATGCTTCCTATGGATTTTCCTGGTATGCCTCTAGATTTTGATATCAATTATTCTATTAATGTCGAGTTGGGCACCAATCCTACTTCTATGCCTCCCTATTAGATGGCTCCAACTAAGTTGAAGGAATTGAAGAAGCAGTACCAGGATTTGTTGAGTAAAGGATTCATTAGATCTACTATATCTATTTAAGGTGCTCTTGTTTTGTTTGTAAAGAAAATATATAGTTCTATGCATATGTGTATTGATGAAAGACAGTTGAAAAAAGTGAAGGTTAAGAATAATTATCCTCTTCCTGGCATTGATGATCTTTTTGACCAGCTTCAAGGTGCTTTGTTATTTTTTTATGATTGATTTGAGATTCGGGAATCACAGATTGATTGTTAGAGCTTTGGATGCTCGAAGATGACTTTTTGGACTTGATACAATCATTATGAGTTCTTTGTCATGTTTTTTGGATTGGACCCTGTAGAACTTATGGAATTGATGAATTGAATATTTGAACCATATCATAACTCCTTTGTGATTGTAGTTATAGATGACACCTTGATAAATTCCAAGAATGAGGCCAACCATGTAAAGCATTTGATAATTGTACTTCAGAGGTTGTATGATAAGAATTTGTATGTGAAGCTTTCCAAGTGTGAGTTTTTATTAGATTCCATCTCTTTCTTGGATCTGTGGTAACCAAAGATTGTATTAAGGTTGATCCAGTCAAGATAGAAGTGATTCATGATTTGGATAGACCTATTTCTCCTCTTGAGATTTGGAGTTTTGTTGGTTTGGTAGGTAATTATCAGTTCTTTGTAGAGGGTTTCTTGTCCATTATAGCTTTTTTTACCAAGTTGACTAAAAAAAAGGTATTTTGATGGTTGTATGCATGTGAGAAGAGCTTTCAAAATCTCAAAGAATTGTTGACTTCGGCACCTATCTAGACCTCACCTAATGAGAGTTTGAATTTTATCATGTTTTATAATATATATATATATATATATAGTGTTGATTTGGGTGCGGTGTTGATGTAGGAAGATAAGGTGATTTCTTGTGCCTCTCATCCGTTGAAGCCTCATGTGAGAAATTACCCTAGACATGATTTGGAGTTGGAATCATAGTGTTTGTATTGAAGTTGTTGCATATTACTTGTATGAAGTTCCTTGTGACATTTTCCCAGACCATTATAGCCTTCAATACTTTTTTCAGCCAGTGAGATCTTAATATGAGGCAACCGTGATGTCTTGAGTTATTAAAGGATTATAACCTTATTATTTTATATCATCTTGGCAAGGGTAATGTGGTTGTGGGTGTCTTGAGTTGAAAGTCATCTAGTATGGGGAACTTAGCTCATCTCTTGACCCAAGACTGGACCTTAGCTTTGGAGGTCAGTCCTTAGCAAATCTGGTGGTTAGACTTGATATTTCAACACCCAAACATGTTTTAGCCTTTATTAGTGCTAGATCTTCTTTGATTGAGCAAATTTGAGCTCACCAATTTGATGATGATAGTTTGACGGTGATTTAAGGTTAGGTGTTGAGTGGCAAGGCTATGGCGACATCTCTTGATTCTTATTGTGTTTTGAAGATTGGAGGCTGTGTTTGTGTGCCAAGTGTTGGTGGATGGGTGAGATTAATTTTGAAGGAGACACATTGTTCCAAATATTCTATTTATCTAAGGGTGACCAAGATGTATCGTGATCTAAAACAGCTTTACTGGTTGGGTGGCATGAAGAATGATGTGACAGACTTTATAGGTCATTGCTTGTGTTAACAAGCTGAAGGTTGAGCATCAGGGACTCGGTGGTTAGCTTTAGAGATTACTGTTGACACCTAATTTTTTCCTCTTCGACTAGGTTTAATCCTTAGTTGCTTTGATTTAAGGAAAAAAATCAAAATATTTATATTATCTGGAAAAAAACATTCTGAAATATTTATTTGGGTAAAAAATTTTATTTTAATTAGCGATTATATATTTTTTGTATTCATATATACAAGATCATATAATTATGTTACTTAAATAATTATTTTATTAAAAAGTAGTGTCTCATCAAGAACTTTTTTTGAGAAGGTAACATTTGTGTATATTAACAACTGACAGTACATTGGTTGTACTAAAAACCATCTTTACAACATATCAAAACAAAGAGCTGAATCAAAATACTATAAAGAGCCTAGAATGTCAATGATTGACTCAGTATCCTCTAAGTACATTTGTTTATACCAAAACAAAACAATTTGATGTAGTTTATCTTGATCTTCTGTTGGTCACAGTTTTTGTCCTCAAAATATCTAGAATTTCTCTCTTTCCATATTGTTCACTAGATGTAAGCTAGGACAGTCCTTCATTTGTCTCTGTCTGCAACTCTTGCTCTCGCCTCTTCCCAGCTAATTAATAATTGAGTGATTTTGTTGGGCATAACCAAAACAATACCCCTGAGGCTAAGGGAAAATCATCCATCGTTGACATGTAATCTTACACTGTAGAGATAGATGACTGGCTGCCTCACCCTCTTTACCACAGAGGTAAAATCTGGAATAAAAGAAAGAGTTTTTTTTCTTAATGTGTTCTTGAGTTAAAATTATTTCCCTTGCTAATATCAAAGTGAAAGAGGCAACTTTGAAAGGTATATTCACTTTCCAGATATACTTCCAAGGACACTGATATACTAGTGACTTACTTGGACCAAAAGTTTATATGTACAGTTGACCTTAAAAATACCTTTACTATCCAAATTCCACCATAATTTATCACCTTTTTCATTTGTGCCTTTAAATTCATCCAATACTTTAAAAAATTTAGTCATTGTATCCATTTCCCAGTCATTGAAGTTCCTTCTATATTGGATGTTCCACCTTTGATGTATCCAAATGTCTGCAACATACAGAAGTTGTTGGATAGCCACCCTATATATATCTGAGGGAACAAACCTTAAAGACTATATGACCCCAACTATTTGTCATCCCAGAAGGAAATCTTGAGACCTTTTCCTACTTTGACAATAATGTGATTTCTTAAATATGGCCAAAGTACTCTGATTATTAAGTTGAATGGGAAAGATGGGCATCCTTAATGTCCAACTTAGAAAGTATTCTGGCCTTTTCTTGACTGATTCTAGAATCCACAACTTAATTAGATACCAAGATGTCATCTATTATTTGTCTATTTTTAATGAAAGCCATCTTTTTGACGTCCACTAGCTTGTCTACTACTTTTTAAAATCTTTCTGTTAGCACCTTAGAAATCTATGTGGCCAATTACGCTAATTGGTCTGAAATCTCTCAGCTATTTTGCTCTTATCTTCTTTGGTATTACTGCAATGCATGTGGCATTTAAACTTTTCTCAAAGATTCCATGATCATGAAAATTCTTGAGAGTTTCCTTAATGTCTTTTTTTCAGCACATCCCAGCATTTGATGAAGAACCCCATCGTGAAACCATCTGGTCCAAGTGATTTATCTATGGAACATAACTTATGATACAAGTCAAATAGCCACCCTAATTTTTGAAGACATGATTGGAGACTATCACTTAAAGGCTCAAGACTTGGTCATCCCAAGGGCATAAGAATATGCAAGGAAGACCCATTTTGAGCCTACGATTGAGCATACCCTTCATCAAGGCCGTGAGTAGAATATTTCTTGGAGCATTGAAGACTCAAGGATTCATGGTTTTGGACACTTAATAGCTCATGGTTTTGGTCCTTCTTTATTGAGGGCATTTTGGTCACTTCACTTTACCCAAAATGCACTCTATGGCCACCCCTTTCATTAAGGGTAGTGTAGTTATTTGTCTTTTTTTGTAATGTAATATAAATAGAACAATATAAGGTTTTTAGGACTTAGTTATTTATTGATGTAAGATAAACTCTCTCTAGTTTGAAGAGTGTAACACCCCTTAGTTGTAGCGCTTGGAAAGCCACCAATCCGTAACTAGGGCTGCCCAAGTGTGGATATCACTTGTGTTGCATCGTTGGCTTGATACGTTGGTGTTTAGAGGAGGTAACGTCCCTCTTGTGTCAATGTTAGAGTTAGGTTTGTATCATTGGTAGTTTTAAGGGTCTAAGAGTTTCACAATTCTTGGGTTCTTAAGATTGTCCCTTTATTTGGTCTAACTATCTATCTTGTATTGTTGTTGTAAGTTTCAGATTTTTTGTTAATGTTAGTGTAACCCGTGAGTTTCTTATTGATATAATATTGTTGTTCTCATATTGTATTGATAATATAGTTTGTGGATCGCTAGAGATTAGGTGTTAAACACCCCAATACTTTATGTTCTTATTGTTGTTCTTGAATCCAAGAGGGGTCACTCAAAGGTTCCTCGGTTCTCTTGAGCTTTTGGACTATTTTGTGTGTTCTTGGTTGATCATGTGTTATTTAGTATCAGAGCCATCTTTGATTTTGTTCTAACAAGATCAGTCTTGGGCTTGAGAGTTGGAAAAAAAAATATTCTTGTGTTTAGTGTTCTTGGTCGAGAACTTGTTGCTCTTGATTGTTGTTGTCTTGGACGAATTGTGTTGTCTAGATCTAGTAGTCTTTTGCTTGTTTAGAGTGTCTCAAGTGTTGATTTCCTTCTCACCAACACTAAAAGTGTCTAGATCAAAAGTTTGATCTTAAAAATGATGACATTGTTGATGTGAGCTTGAAGTTGGCCGAATCTTGATGTTGTTGTTCTTTTCCTAATGGTGATGTTGTTGTAGACTTGGAGTGTATCGTTGTTGATATTGTTATTGTTCTTGAAAATTATTGTTGTGATCTTGTTGTTCTTCATCCATTCTCATATCTTGACCAACATAAAAGTACCTAATAGATCTAAAAAGGTGGAATATAAAGTTATAAAACTTGTTGGTGAAAGACTTGATCCCATCACTCTTGACTTGACCACAAGTTTTTCTACCACTTTCCCTATTTCAAGGGCCTTGTTTTGTGGGAATAGTACAAGTCAAAGTCACACCTCTTTTAAAGATTGAAATTGAAAAAGGTTCTAAGACTAATACTTTTCCTCCAAAACCAATTTCATCCATTCCAAATTGAGAAGTGACCAAAAAAATATCAACGTGATAATTAAAATTAGTGGAAGCCGTGGCCAATTATAGAGTGACACATCATCACTTCCACTGTTCACACATTAATTTAAGCTCAAACTTGGATTGTTAGTTTCTTATTGTTGATTCCTAGTTTCATTTGTTGACACTAGTAACTAATCGACAAACTAGTACTCTTCTACTAGATTGTAAATTAGTTTTTGAGTACGTTTTTTCGTGTTAGCGTTATTTTGTGCTTTTCTTATTTTTAAACCATAGAATTTCTTGGTTCAAGTTCGGACATCACTTCCTTGAGTCTTCAAACAAAGAATCCATTCCAACCAAGGAGTAGACTCACCCCTCGACCCATCACGAACTTCAAGACAACTTGCAACACTTGTGAATCCAAGTGTGAGACAATCAAGTGTGTGGGAGTGTGGTGAGGTTGTTTCGAACTAACTTGTGTTTTTAACTAACTTGTGTTTTGGTTTGTAGGCTTGTTCTTTTTTTTTAGGAATAATTGCAAGGGAACCCGCGGCTTCAACCTCTCTACCCATGGACAACAATACCACCAATGTCATTTTGGCCTACTTTGACACTATGTCCCAAGACCTAGCTATGGTAAATGAAAGGTTGGATTGTATGGTAGGTCAAAGGATGCAAATGGGTTTCCCGGACAAAATTTAGGAGAAAGGTGGTCTACGAGGTAAAAATGTTATTCCCTATACTCCTATGGACTTAGAATGTTGTGTTGTGGCTAGTAGGAGCCAAGTGGGTGTAGTTGTGGCTTTGCCGAGGGTAGAGGTGCTTGAGTCTCCCTTTTGTGATACTCTTGGTATTGTTAGGTTGCATGAGGATCAAACTCTTGTTGTAGGTACGCAAGCACTAGTTGATCCTTTAGATGACGAAATTGATTCTACACATGAGAATGGTTTGTGTCCATCTAGTGCGAGCACTTATAACTTGACTAAGGTTCCATTACCAAGTGGCGAGAGTATTCACACACTAGTTGACCCTTGTGAAAAACAAAGTGTGTCTACGTTGGTATATAGGTTGCCAATAACTAGTGGGAATGTGAACAATGATTAATCGGGTGGAAAAGACCATGATGTGCTCGATTGAGTAGGAAACCCGAATTGTGATTGTCTTGGTAAAGATGGTTTTGCTTGTGATCCCTTGGCTGCCCGAGGTAGTTTGTGTCTAAGTGAGGATTTCTCATTTGAAAGAGAATGTAATATGTTCTTAGAAATTCCATTTACTTCTTCTTTAAGTTTTTCGTATGTTGGGCATATTCCTAGTGGAGATTTTGAAACTAGTAGTAAGTGCATGCATGAGAACCCTTTATTTGAAGTTAGCTTGTGGAACACCTTTCTCAACCTACTTTTTATACATGATATTTCTAATGGTGATAAACAGGGCTTTCTTAACCTTGAGGATGGCACCCTAGGGGAGAATGAGAGTGTCCAAGACCTAAGTCCTTAGTTACGTCTTCCATTTGACCCTGGTAACTTCTTAGGATGTGAAGGATGGATAGTTGTTGGTCGGTCCACTTGCTTGAGTGATATTGTTATATGTGTTGCGTGGACTTTAATTTCAATTAGGGAACCACTCTTTTGTAATATTTTGCTAAGCCCCTCGTGATTAAAACTAAGGATGTGTGGCTATATCTCAAATGTGTACCTCCTTGGCATAGTGATGTTGTTTATTGTACTAACTGTAACCCTCATGTCATGAGGATGTGGTGCTTTTTTGTCTTCTCTTCGTTCTTGCATGGTTTGGATTTAAGGTCGAATCCTTTTCAAGAAGGGGAAGATGATACGAGTCAAATAGCCACCCTAATTATTGAAGACATAATTGGAGACCATCACTTAAAGGCTCAAGACTTGGTCACCCCGAGGGCACAAGAATATACAAGAAAGACCCATTTTGAGCCTACCATTGAGCATACCATTCATCAAGTCCATGAGTGGAAGATTTCTTGGAGCATTGAAGACTCGAGGATTCACGATTTTGGACACTTAATAGCTCATGGTTTTGGACCATCTTTATTAAGGGCATTTTGGTCACTTCACTTTGCCCAAAATGCACTCCATGGCCACCCCTCTCCTTAAGGGTAGTGTAGTCATTTGTCTTCTTTTGTAATGTAATATAAATAGAACAAGATAAGGTTTTTAGGACTTAGTTGTTTATTGATGTAAGACAAACTCTGTCTAGTGTGAGGAGTGTGACACCCATTAGTTGTAGCGCTTGGAAAAGCCACCAATCTGTAACTAGGGCTGCCCAAGTGTGGATATCACTTGTGTTGCATCGTTGGCTTGATACGTTGTTGTTTAGAGGAGGTAATATCCCTCTTGTGTCAATGTTAGAGTTAGGTTTATGTCGTGGGTAGTGTTAAGGGTCCAAGAGTCTCACAATTCTTGGGTTCTTAAGATTGTCCCTTCATTTGGTCTAACCATCTATCTTGTATTGTTGTTGTAATTTTTGGATTTCTTGCTATTGTTAGAGTAACCCGTGAGTTTCTTGTTGATGTAATATTGTTGTTCTCATATTGTGTTTATAATATAGTTTGTGGATCGCTAGAAATTAGGTGTTAAACATCACAATACTTTGTGCTCTTGTTGTTGTTCTTGAATCCGAGAGGGGTCACTCAAAGGGTCCTCGGTTCTCTTGAACTTGTGGACTATTTCGGGTGTTTGTTTTGTGTGTTCTTGGTTGATCATGTATCAACTTCAAACATGAAAGAAGTTCCTCCCCCATAAATTCCCCTTAAAGATACTCTATCTCAACCAACCAATCCGATTGCTTACAAGTCTATTGTTCAGGGTCTCTTAGCAAAGATTTTGATAAAAATCAATGATCTCTGCCTCAATTCTCTATGGCTCTACTATAGTTGTATCCTGAATCACTAGCTGGTCAATATTAATGCTTCTCTTATACGCATTGACCACATAAATAAAAACATTAGTATTTCTATCCCCCTCTTTAAGCCAAAGTGTCCTAGATCTTTGGCTCTATGTTGTTCTTTTATTTTTTAGTTGTTCGTCATAATCCATCAATACAGTTGACTTTAACTCAGACTCTTCTTCAGTCACCAGTCTTATATCTTGAGAAGCATTTAAGGTAGCCAGTTAACTCAAAATCTAAGTCTTTTGCTTCTCCAAATTTTCAATCGTGGTCTTGCTTCACTCTTTTAGCTTGTCTTTTGGAGCTTTTATTTTGCATGCTAGGATGTGATCAGGCTTTCCTATCAAATCAAAAGATTCCCACCATCCTCTAACTCTATCCACAAAACCATTAGTGTCTAGTTGCCAATTGTCAAACTTGAAGTATTATTTAGTTTGTTCCCATTTGCCACATTGTAATGCCACAAGATTGTGATCGGAGGTCAATCTTGAACTATCAACTTTTAATCAAAAACTATCTTGAAAATTAGTTCAAACATGTAAATCTTGATTTAAATATAATTTGTTCTTAAAAATAATCTATTCAAAAAGTATTTATTTGATTTTATTAATCCAATAAACTCACAATTAAATCAGTTGTTAATTTATATTAGATTTTGTTTGAATTTAGCTAATTTAATGAATTTGACTGTAACTGAAATCAATTTGGTCACAATTGCAATGCAATTGGCCAATTGATTTTCAATATTGATTAAAATTTAAATAAAATTTACAAAAATTCTAACTCATGGCTGTTTCCTAAACTAACCTAATTTCTACCCTTATTTCCAAACACCCACGTCCCATTACCCTTAAAAATGCTAGGACCCATTCTTAACTTGCATGATCTGACCCAACCACACTTCTAAACCCTTCTTTCTCACAACACCAACAACACAAAGAACAGTAAAGAATACCAGACACCAGAAACACCAGCAACAACGTTCAGTTGCAATATATCAATGAAACTCCAAAACCTCTTTTCCCGCTTTTTTGCTCCCTTCTCTACCATGAACGTATGAATCGCACATGAGAACTTTTACCAAAGCATGAGAACCTTTTAGAATATGCCTAGTTGTCTCCTTCAATGTCCAATTTCCATTATTTTGGGAGAAATAGTATGAATTCGTACACACATGCACAATTTCTAGTAGTCCTAGAGAGGAATTTCCTTTTCCCCAATTTTTATTGGTTGCTTAAATATTGAATTTCTAGAAAATCCAAGAATTAGTACCAATTCTGATCTGTCCATCCTTATCCCATCTTTGAAATTCGAATTTCCCCTCAAGATCCCAAAATGCCCTTCGACAAACCCTCTCTCACATCGTCCATTTCCAGAAATCGACCCTCAACCTCTTTCTATATGTATAGCTCACTATTGAGTGCTGAAAATCCAAGTAATAGAGGTTGAAAGGATCATTTAAGCATAAAGTCTTGAAGATTAAAAACATTTGGAGCAAGGGAAATTTCAAAAAGGATTTCCTTTAGTTTTAAATGTTTAGTTTTCGATGGTGGTAGAGATTCTGACGATAGTTTGAGTCCCGTTTTGCTGCTTCAATAGAGGTAAACCCTCATCTATTTTTCTTCTTTGCTATTTCATATTATTTTTTGTTGTGGTGGGTGGTATGTTTTATTAGTTGGCTATTTTTGCAGTTTTTGTTAGTAGTTGAAACCTACGTTCGATTGTGGGAACGGCTTTGTTGCTTTAGTATTTAAGATTTTTTATGGTGTTTTTGAACTACTGTTTTGGGTATTGGATCTCACGTTTGATTGGGAGAATAGGTTTGGTTTTTTTCTCTTTGATGTTTGTTTGAATTTTCTTTGAATATTAAATGTTTCGCTTATTTCTCTTTATGAATGGATTCCATGTCTAAAACTCCCAATATTTTCCCGTTTTCCCTTTTGATTATGTCATCTTGTATCAATTGTGTTTTACCTCTAGGTAAATTTTTTGATCCCGTCCGTCTTAGTGTGATTATTGTTTACTCTTCTTTTATTAGAAATATGCGAACATTTTCCTTCTAGCGTTGTCTAGGTTTGATGTTTGCTTTTGTTTTTGTCTGGTTTTCTTTTTAATAAATGAAATTTCAAAGTTTATTATTTTGTCTTGACTACTAGTGATTGCTTTTTGTCTTCATTAGTTTAAGTATTGGAAATGTGAAGTTTATCATGTCTTTTGATTCGTTAGCGGAACTAGTGAACTTAATAGAAACAGATGCGTTTAAGGAATCCTCAATGATCTATTGGTTTATGGTCTAATAGACTAGTCAGCGAAAGAATGAAGATGGTTTAGGATGGCTTTTACCCCTTCCTTCTCCCTTAGTCATTATCAAACAAAGATCCAAAGGTATATCTTGGTAAAGGATAAACATAACTAGTGTCAAATTTTGTGTAAGTTTGCACGCCTTTTTGTGTATTTTGATTCATGTTTACTTCTCCTCCATTTTCTCTTATCCAAACCTTGTAGCATTTCACTTTGAGTTAAGGAAAGCATCGAGAAATAGTGAAATGCTCTAGTTAACTTTCCTATTTAACTGATTGCCATGTTTTGAAATCTTGAATTATTTTTTGCTAAATTAGGTTAGCTTTGAAAGAAAAATGCTTGTGCAATTTTATTTTTCCTCGAATAGCCTGAAATTATCTCCAAAATTGACTAACCATATGTCTTCCCTGTTTATTTCTCCATTCATATGTGTTATGACTTAGATGATCCCATGTCTTCCTTGTGTCGGTTTACTTCAAATTTTAAATGTTTGGCGTAATTTTTATATATCTAAATGTTAGTCCTTATTGTCTTTGGGCATGAACCTCCTATGATGAGTTCAAATGGATTCCCCCTGCGTTTCCTGGGAACCAAATCCCATCCTCTCGGGTCAAATTCCATTCCAGTCCAAATATGGATGTATTTGGCAACGAAGCAAGTTCCTATACACCAAACATGCAGCAACAATATACAGGGATATAGAATGAAAAAGTCGAAAGGGAAGAGAATATACAAGTGGAAGTCAAAGAAACGCATGCAAATGTCGGGTATAAAACCATGTATACAGTAGATATACATAAGACGGGAAAATTTCAGAAATAACAACTGTAGAGCCATAATTATAACTTTTATAGCAACAGTTTCAAAATTACGAAAAATAACAATATGTATTTTGTATTTTAGTAAAAGGTTGCTATAAAAATACATATACAAATATGTTAAACGTTCCTTATTAAAATCTAATCAGTTAGAGCAAATTATGGGATTAAACTGTTTCTTATTTTAAGCAACATTCAATTAACAAATACCTTTACCATTAATGACTCTTTTTTTTTTTTTTTACTTTAACCGTTAATAAATAATTTGAAATTCAAAACTCGGTTTTCATATACATCTGGTAAAAGCATTTAGAAAAAAAAAATTGAGAGATTGAAATATCATTGATGAACTCTGTATTTTACGAAGAATATTTGAATAATCAACTCAACGATTATAGGTATGGTTAAATAAACTTTTTAGATCATGTTAATGGAATTGCGAAAATAATTTGAAAGTTAATAACAATGTGTTAATGATCATGAAGTTGAAAATTTTATATATTGTATTCTGAATTTTATAAGTTGTGGGTGAAATTTTTTTTTTTCTACTTTTTTTCTTAAACGTCAAAGATTTTGTTTTAGTCATTTATGTATGAAACTAAACTAAACTAAATAATTTTTCGTGGAATTTTTTTTTTGTTTGTGTATATACAAATTATTAATTGTATGCAGTACATATTATATAATTTAATTTGTATTTAATATTTTGTAGTGTTCTGGATCTTGACGATGGGAAGCATACATGTTCTCATTAAACATACTGGTAGTATGAATAACATTGAACAACAATATGAAGATTACATCAGTGATGCAATATTGTTGAGCATAAACGCTTCATACAACCAACTGCGCGAAGTACTAGCTTCGCATATGGATGTCGATTTGACATGCAAAAGCATTCAAATTGAATATCAGTTAACAGATATTGAAGGTAAAATACGTATACGTAATGACATGGGTTTGAAGGTCTACATTATACAAAAAGTGGATGTAAAGGCAATGAGTGCTTTGCCCTTGTACATAAGTGTTTCAGAAAAGAACAGTTTCAATGAATTCGTTAGTTCATCAATTTGTAACGCTGCGAGTATGAATCTATCTATCACTGCGCGTAACGTTGTGAATACAAGTACTGAAAGAGCATTGATAGTTACTAATTTAGATGAATGTTTGAATGTATTGGATATTGACGCAACTAAAGCAATTATCTCGGATCCACATCACAAACATATTGAGGTTGAACAAGTTTATATCTCGAAAAGAGTGTTAAAATCTGTGATGAAGGATTACACGATTCGAGAGAAGTTTCAATCACGATCTGTTAGATCAAGTAAAACTTGGTAAGTTTGTCATGTATGTAAAATCTGTTGTTTTTTTCTTGTTAAATTTTATTACAGCATATATATTTAAAAAATACGTATAGATTATTTTTTGTTTGTACATGTTGTAAATTACATTACATCATTTTTTTTATTTTTTTTTGCAATTACACATTAATATGCAAATCACGTAATTGTGATTTTTTATTCCGTGCATCTGATATCAACAAATCAAGAATGTTTTGTGTTAGAGAATTCTTATCCGAACACACATGTCCGATAAAGGATAAGATTTATCCTAAGTTTCATGCTACTAGTAAGTTGATTGGAGGTATGGTGAAACAAAAGTTTAAAAACCACAAAAGAAAGTACAGTGCGACTGAAATCAGAAGTGACATGAAGGAAGACCTTGGTATGGATTTGACGTATATTATGTGTTGGCAAGCTAAGGAACAAACACTTGAAGATTTGAGAGGGAAACCTTCGGCATCATACGGAAAACTACTTGCATACATTCATGTTTTGAACACTACTTATCCAGGTTCACATATACGAATGAAAAGTCATGAAGATAATGATTTTTTGTATATTTTTATCGCACTAACTACATTCATACAAGGGTTCGATCACTGTAGACCTGTGATAGTTGTTGATTCAAGTTATCTTTGAGGACTGTACAATGGCATATTTGTAGCTGCATGTACCATGGATGAAGCCGGTAAGCTATTCTCAAAATGTATTTGACTCTATGAATAGATGTATATGTTTATAATATATATATATATATATATATATATGCAACATATTTATATTTGTACTATCTATTTGTTATGTTTTAGATATATGAATTTATATTAAAGTTGTGAATTATGTTTATGAAATAAATTTCATTCACATAATCAGTAAGTTATATATTTTTATAGAGTACTTATTTAATTTTTTTTGTAGATGTTGATTGGGAGTAGGATATAGTTCCAGATATATTTATATGTATTATAGGTTTTAGTTATGTTTATGTTTTAAATTTCAGTGAAACTTGTTCCGAGCTGTATGTATTTGAAAAATACATGATTTTTTTAATGTCTGTATATATCGTACTTTTAATGTATTTGTTTCATGTTCAGGCCATATATTTCCATTGACATATGGAATAGTAGATTCTGAAAATGATACATCCTGGACATGGTTCTTTCAGAATCTAAAGGAAACATACGGTGAAAGAGAACATATGTGTGTAGTTTTCGATCGTAACCCAAGCATTATAAAAGCTGTTGCTGGAGTGTACAATAATGTACCACATTACGCTTGAATGTTGCATCTATGGGGTAATGTGAAAAAAAAAATTAGGAAGTCACATGATACATTGTCTGAAATCTTCTATACCATGGCGAAATCATACTCAAAGTCTGAATTTCATAATTTTATAGAAAAAGTGGAGGTAGTTGATGTTAGGGTGAAGAATTACTTGGAGTTGGCGGGATACGATAAGTGGGCTAGGTCATATGCAACAGTTCATAGGGGATGGACCTTAACATCAAATATTGCAAAGTCAATTAATGTTGTACTGGTATCAGCTAGAGAACTTCCAATACATGATTTTTTAGAGGAAGTTAGATTGATGTTTGGTAGATGGAACTGTGAAAACAGATAGGAGGCATTGTACACACGCACGGATCTTATTGGAAAATTTCAAGCAATTCTCCAGCAGAATGAAGCAGAGTGTACACGTATTAAGGTATGATAAAATAGATATAATCATTTAATGTTAGATCTTCTTGAATTTTTATATGTTGTATGAAACATATCTTAATATACAAATTATTTAAATTATAACAAATCTATGTGTTGTAATGAAAAAAATATGTATATATTCTTTAGACATATTAATATGCATTTGCTGCTTTGGAAAAAATTACATTTGCTAATCTGTAGCAAATTTTACTGTAATATTTTTTTTTTATAATATTTTTTATGTATTAATATTTTCAGGTTATACCAGCGTCAGAGTACATCTATACTGTCCACGATAAGGAGAAATATTTTATAGTTTGTCTAAAGGAAAAAAAAATATTCTTGTCATGCATTTTAATTGGATGAGATACCATGTGTGCATGCTTGTGCTGTACTTAATAGCAAGAATCTTGAAAAAGGACTATATTTCTCTAATCTATACAAGCCAAAAACTGTACTGAGAACATATGATCTTCCTGTATATCCTCTACCACATAAAGATGACTGGGTGATACCTCAGAAAATTTTAGACGAAGTAGTTTTTGCCCCAAAATACAAGCGCCCCCCTGGAAGACCTGCAAAGAAGGAGCGCGGTAAATCAGGAAGAGATATGTTTGGAAAGAAAAGCAAAAATTATTGTAGTTCATGCGGACAAAAAGGTCACAATAGACGTTCATGTAGAAAATACAACAAATGATACATTTTATCATGTTTTTAGTGAAAATTCAGTTGCTTTATTATTCTATTTTTTTTTTGAATTGTTTCATTTTGAATTTTGAACTTTTTATTGATATTAATAATTTGATAGTGTTCAGATGTTGCACTTTTATGAAGTTGAACTTGTTAATTTGTTATAGTTCAAATGTTTAATTTTATATTATATATGTATATATATACATATATTTTTTGCACTAAAAATATGTTTGAATATGGAATAATAGGAGCCATTGTTATTTTGAAAAATAAATATGTTTACATTAGACGTAAGTGGAAATACAATCTGAAACGAACATTAGTATTAACCATAATGTTTATCTTTCAAAAAATACAAATTGAAATCTGAATAATACATATGGCTGAATGTGTATTAAGTAGAAACGTGTATATGGAAATCAAATAAAAATACATATGTATTATAAACGATTATGTTCAGTTGAATGGTATATGTATTTTGAATATACATTTACTCACTGAAATTTTAAAATTTATGTTAATAAAATACATTTGTTAATTGGAATGGCATATTTATGAGTAATACGTATTTTACAAATACATATATTTACTGTCATGGTGATATATATTTTTAAAATATATATCTTCACTGTAATGGTAATACGTATTTTGAAAATACATATCTTCACTGTAATGGTGATATGTTGACTTCAGAATTGATTTGGTAAATGTATGTTCATGTAATGTTTAAAATATAAATATTAAGTGGAATAAGCATATGTATGTTAAAAATACATAATTTCACTGGAATAAGCATATTTATTATTACAAATCTGCACATAGACATATACTAACCATGAAAAACTGGAAATTAGACGATTAAAAATCAAAAAGTTAAGATAACAATAAAGAAACATTAACATGCCATCTCTGACCATTAAAGTAACATATGAATCCCATAATCTATTCAAAAAAAAAATATCCACCTAATCTTAAATGTTTTTAACTTCAACAAAATAAAATACAAATCAAATATCAACCACTTCAGTGCCTTCTGTTAACTCAGTGATCCGAAGAGGCCCCATTGGTGCTTCATCATCACTTTGTGCCTTTACGTTTGCTTTTCTAGTACCATAATTCCACAACAGTGAAGTGTATCTTATGCGAATTAGATCTGGGTCAAAGTCAATACATGGAACAACTTCACCAAAAGTAAGACACTCGGCATATGTAACCATATATAAACCACAATCCCTTCAAAGACATACATTAATAAGTAAGAAGTTGTTACAACTTTAATGCATATGTATATATACAAGTAATATGCATACTAATTACTTACAAGCTGCCACTTGATTGTTGAGGCACATTCTCTACAATTGAAACACCAAACGGATCCATCTTATCATTCAATTTGTAATTAGGATGATTGTCGATGTCAATACCCTTATTCTCGTAGAATTTACATTTAATGATACATATAGGTATAACCTTAGCTAACTTTTCAATTTTAGTAAGCACTGCCGCATCATGACCAGGAACTGACAAAGAATCATATACATATATACACTTATGATTGAAAGATATAACTGCAAGAACCCAATGATGTTTTGCCTTTACGTGAACAGGAATGAACATATGATCAACCGTATGCCATGGCACTGTAGCATGTATGCGGAATCCACTTACATACTCATTCAGATGATATTCTTTCCACCAGCATTAAGAGTTGCATCATCCAATTTATACACATCAAACACAGTTGTAACAATGTTCATGAAATTGCAGTCTACAGTGCTGAACTTATATGAGATATTGGGATCATACTTGGACTTCTTTCGCAGATAGTACAAACATACATCAATTTGCTGCATTATAAATACATTTCATACTTAATATTAAATAAACAAATAAAAAAAAATCAAACCTTACATATGAAAATATCATGTACAAATCAGTGAAGGTATAATATACTTCATATGTATTTACAAATATACATTTTCAACTATAACAAAATAATCAATTACAATTATTCATATTTAACACCGAACTAATATATATTCCAATATACAAATCAATGTAATAATACATCACTTACCTCATCTGACCACGTCTGGCTAGGAGTACCCATAACGTAGAACCAATTCTTGTCTTCAACAGATAAAATTCCAAAGTTGATAACTGATATTTTTGCCTTTCCTTTCAAATAATGTTCTTCTTTGTTGTTCCTGTTTATTCATTATACATATTAGTCTATAATTTACATAATCTTAATTTACAAAAGTTAGTACTATTAAGTTGTATTCTGTATACCTCTTCGAATGATATTTAAGAATATTCAATGAAAGCCAGGTCATGAACTTGTTGATGACTTTAGTGTCTTCTATCGCATTAACTGGATGAGATGTGAAGGGATGCTTCTGATAGAATGTTCTCCATTGCTCTTCCGTGCTTACTTTATTATTAAGTTATGCAATTAATTATGTATATATAATAAATTACATAAGATAATGCAGTATTATAAGAAACAATAAGTATACTGTTGAAATAAAAGTTAAATCATGTCTGAAAAGTGCAACAGATGTATTTCTGAAATACATATGAACAAATGCAGAGTAAAAATGTCTAAACTATCCAACTTCAAAATGAAAAAATATTCATCAAAATATAACCATATCTTATTAAAAACATTTACTGTTGTTTCAAAAATACAACTGAACAGCAAAAAACAAATTCATACTTCACTATCCATTAGGAAAAAAATATAAAGTAAGAAAATTTGTTAACTAAAAAAATTATGTTAAGAGTACTAACCATCTGCTAAACCAAATTTCATTGTGAATGGTGACTCATTATATCTAGATGGTCGCGAAATCCTTGAAACATGCATTGACATTTGTTGTGCTTGATTTGCCGATGGATGTACAATTATACTTCATTCAAGATTGACATACGCATTAAGACTGGAAATAAGCTCATCCGGAAGAGTGTTCTGAGAGTCAGACAAATGTTGATCAGCATTGCTTTCAACATTTACTCCCACAGGAACATGGACTACACTCTTATATTGCTGATCTAACTTTAAATTATCCACATCATTAACCTCTGACTCATGTCCCGCTGGTGTATTTATATTCATCTCGATCGCACCTTCTTTGTTCTGTATAAATTTTACAAAGATCTAGTTAGATTGCATTTCTTAACAAATGAAAAATAGTAATCAATGCACGTATTGTAGATAACTTGAACTCATCTTCAACTTCAACATTGACTTTTGTTATGGAGTCAAGATCAATGCTTCTAAGAACGTCATCTGGAAATGTGAGTTGAGATTCTGATATTTGTGCTTCACCAATACTTTCGTCAACTGATTTTGTGATCTACACATGTTCATACAAATTAAATAAAATAATATTTATGAAGAACTAAAAACCTAACCAATATGTATTCAGCATGCCGGAGCGACACAAACATCTCTTTCTTCATGAACATCTATATCAGTTTTTTCCTTTAAAAAATAAAATAATAAAAAATTAAAATAAGTATTATTGATCAATATAACTATACCTAACTAAAAAAAAAAATCTCTACCAAAACAATGTCATTATCCTCATTGTACCCATCAATATCATTATACACATCATTCATACTGTTGCTTTGATATCCTTCCATATCTTCGGCAACCTATTTTAATATTATTTTTTATAATGATAAATTAGAATTGTATATATAAAATTAGTTGAATATAAATGCACGGAATTTACTTACCAATATGACTTCAGGATTCTTGTTAAACTCATGAACAAACTTTGTAGTCGTTTGATGGGGTGATATACTCTTAACATTTTCATCCGCTGATGGCTGATCAGATTCGCTGCCTTTTGCTTTTTTCTTCGCGTTTAAAACATGAAAATATAAATAAAAAAATTAGTAAATAACAACTTAGTTGTAAAAAAATACATATGCTGTAAATGTATATATGTTGTACTTTATTTTCATTGATTGCATTCATCATCTGATCAAACCTGAAAGACACTAGGCCACAGACATCATTAAACTCTTGCCATACCTGAATTATAAAAATAATAATTAGAAATGGAAAAATAAATTAATCAAAAGCTTAAAGAAAAATTAACTTTTCACAAAACTTATCAAAGACTTTCTTCGAGAAAACACCGTCTTCATCTTCAGAACTGAACGAAGACGGAGTAGGTGACTGAACCGAAATAGATTTTTTACTGTCAGGCCGGTTTATGTCGTTCCTATTTCCACGTAGCGTAAATTTTGTTTGAATTGGCTTGTGAATTGGAGTCCTGACAAAAGGCATCTTTGCAGCACGGGGTGGAGGGGTCCATTTTTATATCAACTCATCTACACCTTTAGGATGTGGCTTCATTTTTTTCTTTACAGGTGAAGCTGAGAAATCGCCATGATGTTTTTTCATTGTGGTAAACTGATTTTGTCTTTGTGGAGGATCCTAAAAATTATCATCCGAATCAATGTCATCTTCATTATGACAAGCAGATCCAGGAACAAGCTTCTTCGGTATATGAAAAGCTGAAATCTCCTTTCTTGTTGGCTCGATATTCTTAAAAATAACCTATAATTTAAATAACATAATGAAAATAATAATTTAGATGGTAAAATTAATTACATTATAAATCAGTTAACCATGATCCAAACCCAATAATGAATATACACTGACAAATGGTATGTTGTATATATACATATACCAGATCAGAAAATACATTTACAAAATAATCAACATCACATACAAAAAAAAATTCGTAAAACTAACCTTGTCATCTGTATCATCAAACATACTTCCCATAAGAATTTCATATCTTGGACGAGGAGAATTTGTCTTCCAATTCAAAATACGAGGGATTTGAGAATCCACCTTGGAAGAAACATTACGAGGCACGTTTGAACAACACTCGTACAACCAAATTTGAATGGCCAGTGGCTTTCCAAGAAGCATATAGAACTTTCCTTTCGGCTTCAACTTTTTATACAAACTTCTAGGTAATTCTTTAAATGCAACCGATCCCCACGGATAATCACTGTAGCGACCACTCTCAACCAAATCAAAGTGGAGGTGTGGAATAGCTACGGTATCAACTGACGATAGTAAGAATGCGTGAATAAAATACAAATTGGCAAACTTTAACGCATCTTCATCTTTATCATTCCCTCAAATTTTGTCAGAAACAGCAACATATAAATCTTTTTTCTGTACAAAACTCTCACCATCAAAATATTGATCAATAATTCTATTTGGGCGCTCCTCGTTAAATACAAATTCATCCTTATTTGTAGCATAATTCAAATCAGTCACCAAAGCAAATTCTCTAATAGTGAAATGAATAATTGTGCCCTTTGCTCGAATGACTATGGCACTTGTAGAACTTTCCCTAGTTTCAAGTGACATAATGCATCTGCCTAACTGGGCTTGGACTACACAATCTTTCTTCTTCATGAAGAAACCAAATATACTTTTAGTACAAAACATCTTGTACTGACTCTTCGTCAACATTATCTTAATACGGTCTTCAATATCATTGACTGTATGACATCCTATATGAGGAGCAAATTTGGACAATACCCGGGCCATGAATATTTGATCACGAATGATCTAAACATCAAAAAAATACATTTATATGAAAAAACAGTCTCTTATATGTATTTATGAAATACATCTTAAAACTAGTTTATACAAATTGTCTTATATGTATTTATGAAATACATCTTATAGTTATTTTATAAGATGTATAATAACAAATACAACTATGTATGTAAAAAATATATTTCAACAAATAAGAAATACATATCACATTAAAAATCTAATGACTACCAAATACAACTTAACATCGAATAAAAATCTTAGAGGTAACATAAAAACGCATATCTAAACTGTATGTATTTTCATAATACACATTAGAATTATATTTCAACAAACACATTATGTATTTTGTGAATACATGATTTGTACAAATTTAATTAACAAGACAAGAATATAACAACACATATACAAATTATATAACAAATGTATTTTAATAATACATATTAATCCAAACATTCTTTTATATGTATTTATAAAATACATCTTATAGTTATTTTATAAGATGAATAATAACAAATACAACTATGTATGTAAAAAATACATTTCAACAAAAAAGAACTATATATCACATTCAAAATCTAATGACTACCACATACAACTTAACATCGAATAAAATTGTTAGAGGTAAACATAAAAACACATACCTAACTTGTATGTATTTTCAAAATACATATTAGGATTAAATTTCAACAAACACATATGTATTTATATAACAAAACAGTCTCTTATATGTATTTATGAAATACATCTTAAAACTAGTTTATACAAATTGTCTTATATGTATTTATGAAATACATCTTATAGTTATTTTATAAGATGTATAATAACAAATACAACTATGTATGTAAAAAATACATTTCAACAAATAAGAAATACATATCACATTAAAAATCTAATGACTACCAAATACAACTTAACATCGAATAAAAATCTTAGAGGTAAACATAAAAATACATATCTAACCTGTGTGTATTTTCAGAATACATATTAGAATTATATTTCAACAAACACGTGTATTTTATGAATACATGATTATTATAAATTTAATTAAAAAAAATAATATAACAACACATATACAAATTATATAACATATGTATTTTCAGAATACATATTACACTTCTATAGTTGCTAGTTCAACCATTTTCCCCAAAGAATATATATATACAGAAACCTAATAAATACAAATATCTTACACAAAATTTAGATATGAAATGCATATTTAAAATATATTGTATATAGCATATACAATTCATATCAATAACAAGATTTTCGAGTAGTACCATACCTCCTCCACTTTCTCTTATTCAAATTCAGAATCTGATGCAACAGGACTTGTAATTTTACGACATACTCCTTTTTCATCCGACTTTTTTCTTTTCACTGATTTTTGAAATTTTGTGGGAGATGAAGTTTTTTTCAATCCTTTCCTTTTCATTATTTTCACAATCTTTTCAGGATTATTACGGTGCTTAGATCTCAACACTTCAATGGTAACACCTTCCTTAGAGAAAACATTAGTAGAACCCAAATTAAAAACTTCGTCTTGTGTTAAACCAAGACTAAATGATGGTACTTCATCGGTAAGTAAATTATTCGGTTGATTTTCTCTAACTGAACAACTTCGATTTGCATGTTGAGCCATTATAAATTTTAACAGAAAAAAATTAATTCAAAACAGAGAATTTTCGTAGAACTAATATTGAAAAAAATGGCGACACTAAACACATTAACAAAAATTAAATGGTAAAAAGTAACATGCATTAACTGAAATAAATACTTACCTTATAAAGTGGGTATGATCTTTATCAAGATCGTGGGAGAGATATGCGAAAATATGTGAAAAAAAAGAAACGGAAGTTGGAGGGAAGTAAATTGGTAAAGTAAAGTAAAAGTAGGGATGTGAAAAGTTTGAGGTGATATCACACGCTTTTCAAAAAAAAATAAAAAATATTGCTATTTTTGTTATAAGTTGTAATTTTACCAAACTATTATTATTTCTTGTAATTAAAGTATTAAGGTTGCTAGTTTATGTAATTTTTCCACATAAGACTGCTAAAAGAAGAAGACCGGTATACAACATAATACAAAAGATAAAAAATGGGCTAAAACCCATCAAATTTGGTAGCGACTATTAAAATGTGTAAAAAGACCACTTACTCCCTCCCTCCCCCTCCCCCTCTCTCTTGCTTTCTCTCTTTCCTTTTGTTGTATATTTGAATTGTTTGTATTAACTCTAATTTTTAATTTGTTTAATCTAGTTGATCTCCTCTGGAGTTTCCATATTTTTATAAACAATTATCCCTTACATCATATGGATTTGATTAATAAAGTTAGCTCCTTTCTTAAAAACTTGAGTTACATTTGTCACTTGGCTTAAAAGAAAGAGTTTCCTTAATAAAACTGTTGCTATAGGTTTATTTGGTTTCAGAAGTCACCTTTGCAAACACTCAACAAAGTTTTTACCCATTGTACCGAGTTAGTCAAACAAATTTACTTTCAAAATAGGTCAGACAACCACGTGCTAGCAGATACCTTAGGTGAAACCCTTTCGAAGGTATTAATAAGAACCCTTACCTAATTTCTAAAAAACTTTACAAGATCTTTTTGTTTGTCTTTTAAATAAATTTCAAGTTTTTTCTTAGTTTTTCCTTAATAAATGTAAAGGTGAATTTCATTTCAAAATCAAATTTGAAATTTTTTTCTAAGTGTTCGAATTCCAAAAAACAAACAAAAATTATTTTCTCCGTAAAACTGAAATGACGACTCTGCTAGAGAATTCAACTAGGTTCTAACCAAATATTTGAAAACCAACTTTATTTGACGTACTATTTGGATTAGCGATATTTTAATTACTTATTCCCTTATTTTTTAAGTTCTCGCAATTAAAAATTGTTTCCATTTCATGTCATATTCTTCCACTCCTGGCAAAGCATTAGGCATCAAGAAAATGGGTGGTTATGACGCCTGCACCTGCACTCCGTACAATACCTTAACTTTTTTTAAACCGCCAAGTGAAGTAGTTGGTTCGAGTGGGTCAATAGTCACTTGGTGTGTTACCCCGGATTGTCCATTTTAGGTTCCCACACAATTTGAACAAACCGCTCTAGTCAACTAGAATAGAGCAAAACTAAATCCTTAATGACTAAGCATTAGCCAAGGACGACTTAATATCCCAGGGGATATTAAGAACATTAGATAAAGCACCATTTGTGTCAAAAGGATTCCCGACCCGTTGACACCACATCCAGTTATTCGAAAAGACATATGTGTTGTTCGAAAAGACATATGTGTTGTTCGAAAAGACATATGTGTTGTTCGAAAAGACATATGTGTTGTAATCAAACCATTGTCCTGGGGTGGGGGCCTAATAGCTTACTTGTTTTTAAGGAAACCATGATTCTCAAGTTTGAGAATGGTATTAAGAGGAACCAATACACTTGGGGAGATACCAAAGAAATACAAGAAGCGAGCAATGAGGGAAGGATCACCTTCAAGATCACATTAATTCTCGCCCCTATATGGGCTCACTTCTTATGCATTCTTTATATACCCAAAAAAAACCTACGTGTATTAAATTTTTTTCCTTTGACGGGCTTTATTTATATTTATCCCCATTACCCTTAAGATATACACCCTTATTGACGGGCTTCGTACCCATTTGGGAAAATCTTTGATACCTATTTTGGGGTAATAAAATTGTTTAAACCCAATATATACGTCTTTTGATCACTCGTTAGGTCCACTTTTGGCTGAAAAAAGATCCCTTAAATAGGATGTGAATGTTATTATGCGCGCTTATGTTTGTTATGTTGATTGAATCAAATGCAGATTGATTTACTCCTCCTTTTTAAGAACCCCTTTATTAAGAAATATACAACAACTAGATAAAAGTCCGACCAAACTACTCCAAGTCTCTCTGAAAAGTCCACGGTTATTCTTAAAATTTCCTAAAAGTTACTCCTACCATTTCAGGAAGGTTGACAATAGTCAAAAAAATCTATTATATGAAAGACTGGGGAGGTCAATAGGAGAAATGCTAAAACAAAGAGGCGATTATTAGAGCTAGACCAAATGGATGAGATACTAAAGATAGAAAATAAGAGAATGGTTAAGAAAATTGCTTCAACCGAAAGAAAGATTGTCAAAGTCAATCTATTGATTGTACAAAAATTGGATGATGCCATGGAAAAAATTAGGGAATTGGAGGAACAAACCGCCCTAACTAAAGCAAAAATTGCTATGTTGGTCTGGATGCTAGGAAAAGAGAATGAAATACCAAAAATAGACCTTGCTAAAGATATAAAACAACTAGCCACGGAGTTTGAAGCAAATACTGAATAATTGGAAAGATAGTAGGGAAAGATAAAGGAAATGAACTAGAAGGTGGTATCCTCGTGCAAGAAGGGGTACCGACCCTTGAAGAACTTATGTGTGACATAAAAAATGGTAGAAAGATGCAGAAAAAACATTATTGCCTTCAAGGTTTAGGCAAGGAGATGAACAAATCACACTCAAAGCAAGTGAAATGAGTTACTTAAGAGAGCCAAAAATTGTGAAAGTCTCAAACATTTACCAATTGTTGCAGGCTAAGGGAACTTTGTGTTCAATTAAGACTCGAAGACCCCAATATGACCCCAGGAATAAGTATAAAGGATGTTCTTACCATCTACGTCAGAAAGATTATACCACAGAGTGTGTGTTGGAATCCAAAATATGTGACTTTATCAACAATGAAAAAATTGTTCACTTTTATGTACCACACACCATACTGAAGTGTGATAGGATTGAACCAGGAGTGCCCCTCACTAGAGTTCTCACAATTTGTTGTTTGAAATTTATGACTTCTAAGGATAATTGCAAGAACATTTACTTTAAGTTGGTCCAAGAAAAAATCCCCCATCCAGTCAAAAGAAAGGAAAGGAAAGGGTATGCAAAATGGAGGAATGGTGATGACATCTGCCATTATCATAGTTAAATCAAAGGACAAGCCATTGGGAAGTGTAGCGCTTTCCATTTTAATTAAGAGAACTTGATCATAATTGGAAATATTTTATTAGAGTTCATGTCGGACCATCCATGAATCAGAAGAAGGCAAAAGAAAATTGAAACACTTTCCACTTACTAGAATCAAGCTTTACAGGTTGTAAGTTTGTCTGTGTCTTTATGTTTTATCTAATGTAATGAAGTGAAACAATCCCTTTTTTCAAATATTCAAATATGTAGGGCTTGATTTCTCCTTTGGTAGATATGTAGGCAGCCTTTCGGCCCAACCCCTATCAACAAAAACTTTATTATACCCTATAATTAGCAAAAAGAGGTATAATGACAAGAGAAGAAATGTCGATCTTTCTTGATAAAATTCACTTAGCCAAATCAATAAGCAAAATCTGGTTCATTGGAAATCTCAAGTATTATTACCTTATGGATCAATTTACCTGTGATGAGAAACGAGTTTATATATTTTCTTTTTGCTTCATTATCTTGCATTTTTATTACTAAACATGATCTAACACATCAACGTTGGGGTTGTTTTTACTTTATAGGTAATATAAACTAATTTTTTTGACATAAAATGATGAAACATCCCTACTTTACATGATAAAAAGTGAATAAAGATTCCTCTCTCGACCATTGTATCGTTATGGGAAAAGAAAAATGACTGGTAGTGACAAAGGAGATGGTATGACTTATATTACTATCAAGGAACATGTAGTAAAGGCACAAAGTGAAAGGATTTCTTAATTGACTAAGAAATTGAAAGAACTCTAAGAGAGAGCACAGTGAGCAAAAGGTACAGGCAGTTTTGACATTATATCTAACACTTTAATCTTGGATGATCCTGGGCCTCCAGCTTCACAAAACTCATATCCCTTCTTTTATGTGTAAACAAAATATCCAATTCCTCCACCAAATTACAAAAATCCAGCTCCAAATTATCAAATACCTCTAACATATGAAGACCACTAGCGAAACACTCAGATTTCAAACCCTTCCAATCCAAATCTACAAATATGCCTCAAAATTGAACCATTGATATACTAAAGTAAAACCTCTCATATGAGGAAGATTCGTTGAGTACTTACCCCTTTGGACAAAAGTCAAACATAACTTTTTTGAAAGTGACACGACTCGAACCAGGGCCTAGTCGTGTCGGGCATCTCAAGTCTAACCAGGACCAGAGACCACCCCAATACCCAACCATAACCGCCCTGCACCCTACATCGGATGAATTCTAAACATATAAAAAGATAAAACAATAATAGTTTAAAGACATTTAATAAAGTCTATAATCCAAAATCCAACAACCTCAACCAATTATACAATCGGTGCCAACCCCAATACCAATATCAAGGCTGACGCAATTACCTACACTGTCCATTCCCATAGTAGTCTGATAAAGATTCTACCCAGAATCAATAACATTTGGGACATGCCCCCGACCATAGACAAAACCAAACTGATGAAATAAAGATAAACGAAAGAAGTCCATAAAATAAAATGAAGTATTCCGAAGTATAGATGCTAATCACTTCAGTCTGACACAAAGTTGTTCCTGAATCCAAGTCACTAAGCAGGAGGAGTAGTATGGCCGGTTCCTGCATCGCATGGCGATACAGTGCTCGAAGAAGGTTAGCAGAATTAACGCTAGAATGTACGTAGGAATAAGGATAAAATAATGTCAGCAATTCAAAACCAAAGCAAATAATCATATCCAATCACATAGATACATATATATTGTGTTGGAAAAGGGAACCGAGGCTAGTATGCATTTAAAACCTTTACCTGGGTTGTGTAGCTTTGTCTTTCTAAAACCACCCAGGGGCTATATGGGTTCAGCTCCCCTGCTGAAAGGCCCCCAGTGCGTGTTAACCGCACGATTGGGGAAAAGAAGCTGAGATGACTAATATATCTACCAGAATATAAAGTATGACATCAAGCACACAATCACCATGACCAAACCTCACATCAGCAAACATGATTTTCCAATATTGGTCCCTTCGGAACCTCTACCTTCCAGGGCTTTATTACATACCCCGATTTAATCCTATATTAAAACCATTTACATGTTTCAACCATTTTCCAAGGAGTCCTTAAGTTAGGCATTAACCATTAGTATCTTCATACCAAATTAGAGCTTGCAAGTCTATTACCTTATGCCATATAAACCATTAAACTAAATTAGAATCCACCGATTCTAATTAAACCAAAACCATTTATATTCAAACCATACCCACTAAGGCCTTTCCAAAATGGTATGACACCAACCAAAACCAATTTAAGTTCCATTACATTTTATGCAATGCAAAGATTTCAATAATAGTCAAACTATGTGATAGAATCATTCTCATTGGCATTTAATAAACATGTTGAGGGCATATAATTTCCAAAACCAAAACCAAGTATAAACTGATCATTCCCATACAATCACATGTTCAAACCATAATTATAACATGAAAAACCATAAGTAAAACATGGGAAAACATTATCCAACCATAAGCAACAAAACCCCCCAACATCTATTTCAAAACCAAAACAATCCCACAATAATACCATGAAAACATTCATTAAAACATGCTTTTAGTTGAACTAACAATGAGGGAGCAGTAACATTCCTTAGACACCAAGGAAGACAGAGAGAAACCACCCTTTAGAGCCTTAATTGATTGCCTTGAAGAAACCCTACCCTTTTCTTGAACCAAGAGCTTGAGAGAGATTTTAAGAGTTTTTCAAGAGTGTTTGATTTTGAATAATAGGTTAATGAAGTCCCAAAATATGCTTTATGTCGTGGGGGGGGGGGGGGTTAAAAGGAGTTAAGAGGTGAAATGTACAGAATGCCCCAAACATAAAACTGTAAAATCATCGCAGGTGGGTATGATTTGACTCTCTAACTCATCGACACTGGACAACGTACGACTCCACTATACAACGTGTACCCTATCCTCATGGCTCTTAGTGAGCCACTCATACTCAGAGCCAAGTCAAGTCACTAAGTTTCAGATTAAGTGATGAATCAACCCAATGACCAGTCAGCAAACTATACGACCCATTCTCACCAAGTTATAACCACAATAGAAACTCAACCACCACTCACAGGACACCTTACGAGTTGGGTCACCTGACTCGTACCCACACCATAAGACTTATATGGTGAGTCATTTACAAGGCCAATGAGCTAAAAGCTCAGGAAGTTTCCAAGAGACAAAACCCAGGGTATTTCAATTCTCCCCCACTTGGATCATTCATCCTCAAATAATGGAGTAAAGTATTTCAAGCAAGATTTGGAATCCACACGCCTATACTCTTACCTTTAACTAAATTAGAAAACAAAGATACCATGGAAATCCATCTTTCCTTAGACTAAGTTAGAAAACAAAGATGTTAAGAACAAAACATACCTTACGCATGTATTTCTAAAGAGGAAAATAAGAGCAGATATTTGGACTTTATGTCCTCTTTAGATTCTCAAGTAGCCTCTTAACCTTGTCTTTCCTCCATAGAAACTTTACTGAGGCCATGCCCTTGGTTCTTAACAGGAAAACCTGCAGATCTAAGATCTCAACTGGGATCTCCTCAAAAGATAAGGAATCTGAAATACCAATATCCTTGATAGGCATAATTTACGACGGATCACCCTTACATATCCTCAACATAGAAACATGGAATACAGGGTGAATAGAGCTCAAACTAGAGGGCTACTCCAACTTATACGCAATATTTCCAACCCTCTTCAAAATCAAGCATAGAACAACATACAAGGGACTGAGTTTCCCCTTCTTCCTTAACCACATTACTCCCTTCATGAGAGATACCTTCAAGAAATCTCTATCCCCAACCTCAAACTCTAACTTCCTATGCCTTACATCCGCATAGGACTTTGGAAACTTTTGGCATCCTTGAGCCTATCCTAAATCACCTTCACCTTTTCTATAGCTTGGTGAACCAAATCTAGGCTAAATATATCTGCCTCACCAACCTCAAACCACCCAACTATAGACCTAGACCTCCTACTAAATAAGGCTTTAAATGGAGCCATCCTAATGCTAGAGTGGTAGTTATTATTATATGCAAACTCTATAAGAGGTAAGTGATCAACCCAACTACCACCATAGTCAATCATGCAAGCATGAAGCATATCCTCCAACATCTGAATAGTCTTTTCTATTTGCCCATCTGAATGCGGGTGGAAAGAAGTTCTTAAACTCACCTTAGTCCCCAACCCTTTCTACAACGATCGCCAAAACTGAGGTGAAAAGTGCGTACCACGATAGGAGATGATAGAAATAGGTATCCCATTCTAATTCACATAGTCCTCAGCTGAGAAGTTAGTCCTTATTAGCAAAAGGTGAGCAAACTTTGTCATTCTATCCACGATGACCCAAACTGATCAAATTTATTCCAGGACCGAGGAATACCAGTAATGAAATCCATGTTGATTACTTCCTACTTCCACTCTGGTAATAAAATTTCATGATACAATCCTTCGACCCTCATATGCTCAACTTTTATTGTTGGCACACCATGCACTTAGCATTCGACCACAAGAACTTTACCTTCTTCCTAGTTAACTTAGTCAATGGGGCAGCTATAGAAGAAAAAATCCCCACAAACCTCCTATTGTAGCTATCTAAACCCAAGAAACTCCGAATATCAGTTAGAGTCGCGGGTCTAGGCCACTTCTTAACTACTACAACTTTCGGTAGATCCACCTGATCCCTTCACTCGAAATAACATGACCCAAAAAAGTGACAGCATTTAACTAGAATTCACATTTCATAAATTTGGCATACAACTGCTACTCTTTCAGGGTATGTAATACAATACGGAGGTGGTCAACATGATCAACCTCGCTTTTAGAGTACACCAGAATATCATCAATGAATCCAATGATGAAAAAATCCAAAAACTGGTGGAAGACCCTATTCATCAAATCCACGAATGCCATCGGGGCATTGGTCAACCCAAAAGACATAACTAAAAACTCAAAATACCCATACTGAGTGCAAAAAAAAGTTTTAGGGATATCTATCTCCCTAATTTTTAACTGATGATACTCGAATTGAAGATCAATTTTGGAGAAAAACTTAGCACCTACAACTAATCAAGCGAATCATTTATCCTTGAGAGAGAGTACTTATTCTTTACCTTTAACTTATTCAACTATTGGTAATCAATACAAATTTGAATAAAACCATCCTTCTTATGCATAAAAAACACCAGTACGCTCCATAGGGACACGCTAGGATGGATGAAACCCTTGTCTAACTTCTTCAACTCAGCTTGAACCATTTTATATGATGGAATAGAAATTGGATAGTGTTTGAAATAAGATCAATCCCAAACTCAATCTCCTTATCAGGAGGGACACCAGAAAGGTTATCACGGAAGAACTCAGGAGATTCATTTACTATCGGGATAGAATACAAAAAAGGACCCTCTATAATGCCTCGAATCTTGTACCCAAAATAGTACACGATGCTCATAACCCCGAAGGACCACAAGCTAACCCATGATTGATATCTGTACCTGTATACTGCATAATATACTATATAATGCGGAAACATGAACTAAAAGGACATAAGGTTTAACACTAAGATATAATATCTGATTAAAATATAACATCTGGGTGGGGTATGAAATACCAAAAACAACTGTAATAAACTGTCTGAACATACTGTAGTCTGAAAAACCTCTAAATCAGGACTGAACTATCTGAATAAGGAGTTGATGGGACATGTCCCCAACTAACTCCAACTAATAAATAAATTAATGAGGTAATAAAGTAATGATCACGTACTCGAAAGATGAAAACTCACTACTAACTCTGACTGCTGAGACTGGAATCTACTGATGCTCTAGAGCTCGTGTCTCTGAATTTATAGTATAAGACACCATAGCGCAAATACGTCAGTACTTTGAATGTACTGGTATGCATGTGAGGTAGGCTGAATGCATGGGGTTCATATACATAAACAATACTGACTAACTGACTAATATGAATATGAGAATGCATGCATGAACACATAGTAACTATAACTGAGATTGTGATAACATAAATTTACTGATAACGAACATAACAGGTAACTTAGTTCTGATGACTGATATAAATGATAACATGAGTGACTGTATCTAACAGTCCTGAATCTGATAGAACTAGATGAGTTCCATACTATTCTGAGTTGACTATATCTGACAGTCCTGAATTCTTTAGAACAATCTGAGTTCTATTACTGAGACTGAATGACTATATTTGACAGTCCTGAATCTATAACTGAAATTGTAGGAAATAGTTATCTAACCGACATGCCCTAAATAATGCATTATAGCTGAGTTGGGGTCCAATTCGTAACCATACTTCGCCACCGGTAAGGAAAAGCTGTTAGTAACACTCATCTGACAGTGTCCCCAAAAGAGAATGGTGGGGCCCTCATCTAACAATGCTTATCCACCTCATCAACCCTCATCTGACAGTGTTGATGTCTCAACCTATGCTTGCTACATATTTCTGGAACGCAAGGATGACTTCTAAGAATCACACCCTCATCTGACAATGTGTGTTCCAATCCTTGGGTTCACTCGGTGCTAATTTCTACTCTTATCTGAATAGACATTGTACATGAATTACTGAAATGAACTGGATTGGGTTAATTGAGTTCCGTTTACTGATGAAATATTACTGAGATTTTTGTATTACTGAGCTTTCTGAGATTTCTAAGTTTTACTGAATTTTCCTGAGTCACAGACAAATTGAATTCTACTAAACATGGCTTGACTGAGGCTATCATGAAAACAAGACACCGGTTCTAGGCACACAACTAAATTATCGGGTACAAGTACCCCCAGGACTCGATGGAAAGAAACTAACAAAGCATGACTTTCTTGAATACTTGACCAATATCACAATCCATAATTAATTTATTGAGGTATTTCATCAAGCATGTGATATGCATAAACTTGTACATATATAAGGATTGCATAATATCATACTAGTTGGGCACTTTTCCTTCACATAGGCATTTAATCAAACACATGGTAAACATAGTATATGTAGACAACATTATACAACAAATAAACATCATGATTCAACTCTAATTTCATCATCCAAGGGTTTAATCATAGGTTCATATGAATCTACACCTATACTAATCGATTCCACATAAAATTGATCACCCAACATGGATTATAATTCAATTGGTCATTATCAACATGAACAAAATCAAACCCAACATGAAATTCATAAGGAAATCTATACACTTGAACTTTGAAAAGAGATTCTTGGGCTTCATGGATGAAAGGATTCCATGAATGAACACTATGCATACCTGGTAGTGAGTTTCTTAAAGTTCTTTAACTTGAAGAATTTGAATCTCTTAGTTCTTGAAGAAGATTTGAATTTTTTTGCTTAAAGATTGCTCTTAGGGAGAAAACCCTAATTATTTGATGTTGTGAAAGATTAATGAATTTTTGGAGCCTTGATCGGATATTACTAGGTATATAAATGGCTGGTAAAAGACCAAAAAGCCCATTTAAACTTAAAAATAACTAAACGGGATGTGCGATGGCTCATGCGATGGTCCGTCGCTGGCTCGAATGTCCGTCGTTTCGACCGCCGTATGTGGACCAAGAAAAGGATTCACTACCTAAGTAGCGACGGCTTGGGTAACGGTCCGTCGCAAGTTCGACGGTCCATCAACTTGTTCTTTGCACCTTATCCATAAGGTAGCCTCACTAACTTGGCTGCAACGGTCAAGGTGACGTTCCGTCGCTAGATCGACGGTCCGTCAACCTGGCCATTGCACTTGGGTGATTCTGACAGCTCTCAGTAAAATGTCCATAACTTTTTACTCCAATACCTGATTTAGATGAAATTTGTATAGTTGGAAAGCTAATTCAATTTCCCACATGATAAAGAGTGAAAATCTTAAAAATTCCATGTGTACAAAAGTGGATTCATCTTTCAAAGAAAGCTTTTAACATTCTTGGGATAATTTTAAGCTAGGAAAAAGTATGGGGTATTATAATATCTCCCCCTTGAGAACATTCATCCCCGAATGAGACTGAGAATGAGAAAAGAAGATAAACCGACGTACATACTGAACATAAATGACTGAAACATGATTTCATGACTGACATGACTGATAACTGAATATATCATATCGAGCATGCATATCTGATGCTTGTGTAACTGATTTATAAATGCATGGCTTAGAGTTCTGATGAACCTAGGTTCTCACAATGAGAATGCATGTTTGATTCATGATTATATAACTGAATTGATACATAAATATATGACTGAATATGCAATGATATTTAATACCAAGTTTGTGATGAAATTCTGAACAGGAACTGTATACCAAGCTTGTAACTGAAGTTTGAACATAAAACTGAAAAACACTGTTACCTTGACGTTGATATGAGTTGGTGGAGAAGAGGTGAGGATACTTGGTTTGCATATCTGCTTCTTCTTCCCAAGTAGCTCCCTCAACGGACTGATTTCGCCAAAGAACTTTGACTAGAGGGACTTCTTTGTTCCTCAGTCTACGAGTCTGATATTCTAGGATTTTGACAGAAATCTCTTCATAAGAGAGGCTATTCTGAACATATATGCTCTGACTAGGGACTAAAACTTCTGGATCACCTATGCACTTCTTGAGCAAAGAGACATGGAAGACTGGATAAACGGAGGATAGATCTGAAAGTAATTCGAGCTCGTAAACTACTTTGTAAAGCGACTGAGAATTTTAAAGGGACCGACATATCAGATACTGAGCTTTCCCTTCTTGCCAAACCTCTTCACTCTCTTCTTGAGAGAGATAATTAGATAGACATAGTCACTAATCTCAAACTCAAGATCTTTTCTACGAACATCTGGATAAGACTTCTGTTGGCTCTAGGAAGCCTGGAGTCTTTCTCTGATCAACTGGAATTTTTCTAAGGCATTGAATCCTAAGTCAGGCCCTATAACTGAGGCCTCACTAACTTCAAACCAACCAACTAGAGATCTACATCTCCTACCATAGAGAGCTTTGAATGGAGCCATCCGAATACTAGAATAATAGCTATTGTTGTATGCAAACTCAATCAAAGGCAAGTGGTCATCCCAACTACCCTTGAAATAAATTGTACACGCCCTTAGCATATATTTTAGGGTCTCAATAGTCCTTTTTGATTGACCATCTATCTGAGGATGAAAGGATGTACTGAGATGAACTTGTGTACTAAGACCCTTTTGGAATGCTTTCCAAAAATAAAACGTGAACTGGGTACCTCTATCTGAGATAATAGATAACGGAACACCATCTAATATGACTAACTCTCTGATGTAGAGTTTGGCTTAATCCTCGATTGAATAGGAGGTATGGACTGGAAAGAAAAGATCTGATTTGGTCATCTTATCTATAATGACCCAAACTGAATCATGCTGGCCACGAGTACGAGGCAAACCCATCACGAAGTCCATGTTCACTTCTTCCCACTTCCAAGTAGGTCTACTGAACTCCTGTATGGACCTACTAGGCTTCTGATGCTCTATCATAACCTTCTGACATATAGAGAACTTAGCCATAAACTCTGCAACATCTCTCTTCATCCCACTCCACCAATAGATTTCCAACAAGTTGTGGTACATCTTTGTGTCCCCTGGATGAATATATTAGCACAAACCATGTGCTTCTTCAAGAAGTTACTACCTTAAGTTATCTACACCTGGAACAGACAGACGACCCTAACAACGTAATACACCATCTCCTCTTTGCAGAAAACCTCTAATTTCTAATCCTTGACTGACTCTTTTAACTTGAAAAAGCTGGGATCTCTATGTTGCTTTTCTTTCACATCGGAAACTAGATATGATTCTTAACTAGTCTGAATCCATACATCACCCTCTTCTGAATCGTCTAAGCAAACGCCTAGTTTGTCAAGCTGATGGATTTCCTAAGATAACTTCTTACTATCCTCAACATGAGTAACACTACCCATAGAAAATCTATTGAGAGCGTCGGCCACGACGTTGTCCTTGCCCGGATGATAAAGGACATTCATGTCATAATCTTTCAAGAGCTCTAACTACCTTCTCTGATGAAGATTAAGATCTTTTTAAGAAAAGACATACTAAAAGATCTTATGATCTGTGAACATATCTACATGAACTCCATATAGATAATGCCTCCAGATCTTTAAGGGAAAAACTACGGCTTCTAATTCAAGATCATGAGTAGGATAATTCTTCTCATAGGGTTTAAGCTGTCTGGAGGCGTAGGCTATGACCTTACCATGCTGCATGAGGACATAACCCAAACCTACTATGGATGCATCACAATACAATACAAAACCATCTTAACTATCTAGAAGAGCTAAGACTGGAGATGAGGTGTGTCGAGTCTTCAACTCCTGAAAACTTTTCTCGTAAGGATATGACCACTGAAACTTGACTTTCTTCTGAGTCAATCTGGACATAAGGGATGGAATACAAAAAAATACCTCAATAAACTATCTGTAATAGCCAGCCAAACCCAAGAAACTCCTAATATCTAATGGGAAGACAGGTCTGGGCCAGTTTCTTACCGCTTTGGTCTTTTGAGGATCTACTCTAATGCCATCACCGGAAATAAAATAACCAAGGAATGCTACTGACCTTAGCCAAAATTTGCACTTACTGAATTTGGCAAATAGCTGATGATCTCTGAAAGTCTGAAGTACGATTCTGAAATAATCTGCATGATCACGTTCACTTTAGGAATAGACAAGAATATCATCTATGAAAACTATGAAGAACATGTCCAAGTACTGCTTAAACACACGGTTCATCAGGTCCATGAAAGCTGCTGGGGCATTAGTAAGACCAAAGGACATAACCAAAAACTTGAAGTGACCATACCGAGTATGAAAAAATATTTTTGGAATGTCACATTCTCTGACTCTGAGCTGATGATAGCCGAATCTGAGGTCTATCTTAGTTAAATAACTGGCACCCTGAAGTTGGTCAAACAAATCATCAATTCTGGAAAGTGGATACTTGTTCTTGACCGTGACTTTATTGAGTTGATGGTAGTCTATGCACATTCTGAGAGAACCATCTTTTTTTTGCACGAATAAGATTGGTGCACCCCATGGGGGCACACTGGGCCTGATGAATCCCTTATCTAAGAGATCCTTCAACTATTCTTTCAGTTCTCTGAGTTCTGTTGGTGCCATTCTGTATGTCAGAATACATATAGGTTGAGTATCTGGAAGAAGATCAATGCCGAAGTCTAGTTCTCTTTCGGGAGGAATTCCTGGAAGATCTTCGAGAAAGACATCTGAATATTCATTAGATACTAGGACTGATTCAAGACTGGGAGTTTCGGAACTAGTGTCCTTAACTCGACAAGATGATAGACACATCCTTTAGATATCATTTTCCATGCCCGAAGGTAGGAAACAAGATGACCTTTGAAATCGGATACACTACCCTTCCACTTTAGGACGGGTTTGTTCGAAAACTGAAACTGAACTATTGTATTTTTTCAGTCAATTGTGGAATATCAGGAATGAAGCCAATCCATGCCGAGAATGACATCAAAATAATTCATCTCTAATTTGACTAAGTTTGCTGAAGTGACATTCTAAAATATCATAATTGGGAAGTTCCTGTATACCCACCGAGCTATGATGGTTTTACCCAGTGGGGTAGAAACTGAAAAGGGCTCTGCTAGAATTTTGAGACTTACTCCAAAATCAACTTCTATATAGGGAGTAACAAAAGACAAAGAAGCTCCTGGATCTAACAAAGAGTAAATATGAACATGAAATATCTATAACTTACCAGTAATCTTATTAGGAGAATTTTCCTGATCTTTGCGGGACTTGTGAGCATAAAGTCTGTTTGGGCGTTGCCCACTAGTAGCGTTAGAAATGGCACCCTTCTAGTTTGGGTGATCAGACTATGCTGAGGAATGATACTTCTGACCTTGCTAACTTGACTGGGGACAATCTCTGACTCTGTGGCCTGGCTTGCCACATCCGAAATAGACATCGTTACCATCTCTACAAGAACCCTTGTGCTTCTTACTACAAGTTTGACAAATGGGATTAGTTCGGGCATTACTGACACTGCCCTGAGACATTAAGCATGGCTCCCTATCTCTATTACCATACCTGAACTTTGAAGCTGGAGCACTAGATGAAGAAAGAGCTGGAACTGATGACTTAGGATGAAACTGAGAATGGTTTCCTCCTTCTGATTTGGGCTGAGCAAAGTTAAAACTACCTGTCCTTGCTCTTTTAGTCTTCTTCTCCCTTGTCTTAAACTTTTGCTCCTCTATCTGCTGAGCACGATTCATAAGCCTGGCTAGAGTCATGTCACTATTCAACATTGCTGACCTACACTCGTTGACCACACTATCATTCACCCTACAAACAAACATACTCATCTTGGACCTGATGTTTGCAACCACATGAGGGGAATATCTGGCTAATTGAGTAAACATAAGAGAATACTCTCTCACCATCATGTTTCCCTACCTGAGGTTGATGAATTCTAACACCTTAGCTTCTCTCAGCTCTAGGGGAAAGAACCTCTCTAAGAATGCGGTGACAAACTCCTCCCACCCAATAGTCCCTGCATCATCTGTCCTTTCTAACTTCCACTGCTTGTACCATGTGTGATCAACATCTTGCAACTGATATGCAGCTAGCTCAACACTCTCAACAGCTGACATCCCTATAACGTTAGTAACTTTCTGAACCTAATCGATGAATTCCTGAGGGTCCTTATCTAACTTAATCCCGAGAAAGGATGGAGGATTCATTCGGGTGATGTCCCGAATCCTGGATGCAGCTGAATTGGCCACTGGGTTGACTGGAACAATAGCTGGTCATTCATTATGAGCAGCAACTGACTGGGTAAGAGTTGTAAATGCATCTCTGAACTCTGCATGAGAAACATTTTCGGCCAAAGGTACTTCGGGATGAAAGGCTAACTGATTCCCATTTTTTTTTGGAGGCATATTCTGTAGAAGAAAGGGAGAAATAGATTAGACTGAGAGATTGACTTGAGACTATGCTCACTGATATGAAATAAATACTGAAAGAAAGGAAACTGTTCCTAAAACATCTTATTACCTCATGTACATAAATGTGGCGCGCAACACACCCATGTACAAGACTCTACTATATGCAGTTTTTAGACTTTCTAGGACACTATTGAACAACTTGGATCTGATACCAAGTTTCTAATGCCCCAAATCTGTTACCCAGAATGCTACACGGTGGTTATGACCCCGAAGGACCACAAGTTAACCCATGACTGATATCTGTACCTGTATGCTGCATAATATACTGTATAATGCGGAAACATAAACTGAAAGGCCATAAGGTTCAACACTAAGATATAATATCTTATAAAAATATTACATCTAGGTGGGGTATGAAATACCTAAAATAACTGAAATAAACTATTTGAACATACTGTAGTCTGAAAAGCCTCAAAATCACGACTGAACTGTCTGAATAAGGAGTTGATGGGACATATCCCCATCTAAATCCAACTAATAAATAAATTAATGAGGTAATACAGTAATGATCATGTCCTCAAAAGATGAGAACTTACTGCTAACTCTGACTGCTGAGACTAGAATCTAATAATGCTCTAGAGCTCGTGTCTCTGAAACTATGGTATAAGATACCATAGCCCAATTGCGTCAGTACTTTGAATGTACTGGTATGCATGTGAGGTAGGCTGAATGCATGGGATTCATATGCATGAACAATACTGACTAACTAACTAATATGAATGTGAGAATGCATGCATGAACACATAGTAACTATAACTGAGATCGTGATAACATGAATTTACTGATAACTAACATAACTGGTAACTGAGTTCTGATGACTGATATAACTGATAACATGAGTGACTATATCTAACAGTCCTGAATCTAATGGAACTAGCTGAGTTCTATACAGATCTGAGTTAACTTTATCTGACACTCCTAAATTTTGTAGAACAATTTAAGTTCTATTACTGAGACTGAATCATTGTATCTGACAGTCCTGATTCTATAACTAAAACTATAGGAAGTAGTTATCTAACCGATATGCCCCAAATAATGAATTATAACTGAGTTAGGGTCCAATCTGTAACCCCAATTAGAAGGGTATCAATACCGCCCCACCGGTAAGAACAAGCTATGAGTGACACACTGTAAATGAATTACTGAAGTGAACTGGACTAAGTAACTGAGTTCTGTTTAATGATGGACTAATACTGAGATTTTTGTATTACTGAGCTTTTTGAGATTTATGGGATTTCTGAGTTTTACTGAGTTTTCCAGAGTCACATGACTAACTGAATTCTACTGAACATGGATTGACAGAGGATATTGTGAAAACATAACATTGGCTCTAAGCACACAACTAAATTGTCGGGTACAAGTACCCCCAAGACTCGATGGAAAGAAACTGATAAAGCTTGACTTTCTTGAAAACATTACCAACATCACAATCCATAATTCATTTATTGAGGCATTTTATCAAGCATGTGATGTGCATAAACTTGTACATACATGAGGATTTCATGATATCATACTAATTGGGCACTTTTCCTTCACATAGGCATTTAATCAAACATATGGTAAGCATAGCATATGTAGACAACATTATACAACAAATAAACATCATGATTCAACTCTAATTTCATCATCCAAGGGTTTAATCATAGGTTCACATGAATCTACACCTATACTAATCAATTCCACATAAAATTGATCACCCAACATGGATTAGAACTCTATTGGTCATTATCAACATGAACAAAAGCAAACCTAACATGGAATTCATACACTTGAACTTTGAAAAGAGATTCTTGGGCTTCATGGATGAAATGAGTCCATGAATGAACACTATGCATACCTGGTAGTGAGTTTCTTGAAGTTCTTGAACTTGAAGAATTTGAATCTCTTAGTTCTTGAAGAAGATTTGGATTTTATTGCTTAAGGATTGCTCTTAGAGAGAAAACCCTACTTTTTTATGTTGTAGAAGAATAATAAATTTTTGGAGCCTTTGTTGGATATTACTAGGTATATAAACGGGTGGTAAAAGACCAGAAAGATCCTTTAAAACTGACTTAAAAATAACTAAACAGTATGTGCGATGGCTCGTGCGATGGTTCGTCGTTGGCTCGATGGTCCGTCGGTTTGACCATCGTACGTGGACCAAGAAACAAATTCACAGCCTATGTAGCGAAGGCTTGGGCGAAGGTCCATCGCAAGTTTGATATTCCGTCAACCTCTCCATCGCACCTTATCCAAAAGGTTGCCTCACTACCTTGGCTGCGACGGTCAAGGCGGAGGTCTGTCGCTAGATTGACGGTCCGTCAACTGGCCGTCGCACCTTGGCGATTCTGATAGCTCTCGATAAAACACCCATAACTTTTCACTCCGATACCGGATTTAGACAAAATTGGTATTGCTTGATAGATAATTTAATTTCCCACATGATAAAAAGTGAAAATCTTAAAAATTACACGTGTAAAAAAGTAGATTCATCTTTCAAAGAAAGCTTCTAACATTTTTGGGACAATTTCAAGCTAGAAAAAAGTACGAGGTATTACAATATCTTCCTTTGAGAACATTCTTCCTCGAATGAGGGGATAAGATAAACCGACGCATATATGGAACATGAATGATTGAAACATGATTTCATGACTGATATGATTAATAACTGAATATATCCTACTGAGCATACATATCTGATGCTTGTGTAACTGATTCATGAATATATTGCTGAGAGTTCTGATAAACCAAGGTTCTGACAATAAGAATGCATGTATGGTTCATGATTATATAACTAAACTGATACATGAATGCATGACTAAATATGCAATGGTATTTAATACCAAGTTTGTGATGAAATTTTGAACATGAACTGTATACCAAGCTTGTAACTAAAGTCTAAACATGAAACTAAAAATCTTACGGAGAACTATTACCTTGAGCTTGATATGAGTTGGCGGGGAAGAGGTGAGGATACTTGGTTCACATATCTGCTTTTACTTCCTAAGTAGCTCCCTCAACGGATTGATTTTTCCAAAGAACTTTGACTAGAGGGACTTCTTTGTTCCTCAGTCTACGAGTCTGATAGTCTAGGATTTCGACTGAATCTCTTTATAGAGAGGTTGTTCTGAACATCTATGCTCTGAATAGGGACTATAACTTTTGGATCACCTATGCACTTCTTGAGAAAAGAGAAATGGAAGAATGGATGAACGGAGGCTATATCTAAAGGCAATTCGAGCTCATAAGCTACCTTTCCAAAGCAACTGAGAATTTTGAAGGCACCGACATATCGGGGACTGAGCTTTCCCTTCTTGATGAACCTCTTCACTCCCTTCATGGGACAGATCTTTAGATAGACATAGTCACCAATCTCAAACTTGAAATCCTTTCTACGAATATTTGCATAAGACTTTTGTCGGCTCTGGGCAGCCCGGAGTCTTTCTCTGATAACTGGACGTTTTATAAGGCATCAAATACTAAGTCAGGCCCTATAACTGAGGGCTCACTAGCTTCGAACCAAAAAACTGAAGATCTGTATTTCCTACCATAGAGAGCTTCGAATGGAGCCATCTGAATACTGGAATGATAGCTATTGTTGTATACAAACTCAATCAAAGGCAAGTGGTCATACCAACTAATCTTGAAATCAATTGTACACACCCTTACCATATCTTCTAGGGTATGAATGGTCCTTTCTGCTTGACCCTCTTTCTAAGGATGAAAGGCCGTACTGAGATGAACTTGGGTATCAATACCCTTTTGGAATGCTTTATAGAAATAAAAAGTGAACTGGATACTTTTGTCTAAGATAATAGATAACGGAACACCATGCAATTTGACCAACTCTTTGATGTAGAGTTTGGCATAATCCTCAGCTGAATAGGAGGTATGGACTGGAAGGAAAAGAGCTGATTTGGTCATCCTGTCTATAATGACCCAAACTAGTCACGAAGTCCATGTTCAATTCTTCCCACTTCCAAGTAGGAATACTGAACTCCTGCATGGACCCACTAGGCATCTGATGCTCTATCTTAACCTGTTGATATGTAGAGAACTTAGGCATAAACTCTGCAACATCTCTCTTTATCCCACTCCACTAATAGATTTCCCGCAAGTTGCGGTACATCTTTGTGGCCCCTAGATGAATAAAGTAGCGTGCACCATGCGTATCTGCAAAAATTAACTGCCTTAAGTCGTCTACACCTAGAACACACAGACGACCCTGACAATTTAATACACCATCTCCCCCTTGGGAGAAAACCTCTTCTTTTTGATCCTTGACTAACTCTTTTAACTTAAAAAGGCTGGGATCTCTATCTTGCTTTTCTTTCACATCGGAAACTATAGATGATTTTGAACTACTCTAAACCATACATAACCCTCTTCTGAATCGGCTAAGCAAACACCTAGTCTAGAAAGATGATGGATTTCCTAAGCTAACTTTTTCTTACAATCCTCAACATGAGTAACATTACCCATAGACAGTCTACTGAGAGCGTCGGCCACGACGTTGGCCTTGCCCGGATGATAAAGAACACTCATGTTATTATCTTTAAAGAGCTCTAACCACCTTCTCTGATGAAGATTGAGATATTTCTGAGAAAAGACATATTGAAGGATCTTATGATTTGTGAACACATCTACACGAACTCCGTATAAATAATGCCTCCAAATCTTTAAGGAAAAAACTACGGCTGCTAACTCATGATCATGAGTAAGATAATTTTTCTTATGGGGTTTAAGCTGTTTGGAGGCGTAGGCTATGACCTTACCATGCTGCATGAGGACACAACCTAAACCTACTCTGGATGCATCACAATACACTACGAAACCATCAGAACCATTTGGAATAGCTATGACTGGAGCTGATGTGAGTCGAGTCCTCCACTCCTGAAAACTCTTCTCACAAGGATCTGACCACTGAAACTTGACTTTTTTTTGAGTCAATCTGGACATAGGGGATGCAATAGAAGAAAATCCCTCAACAAATCATCGGTAATAGACAGCCAAACCCAAGAAACTCCCGATGTTTGTTGGAGAGACAAGTCTGGGCTAGTTTCTTACCGCATCAGTCTTTTGAGGATCTATTCTAATGCCATCACTGGAAATGGTATGACCAAGGAATGCTACTGAACTTAACCAAAATTCGCACTTGCTGAAATTGGTGACCAACTGATGATCTCTGAGAGTCTGAAGTATGATTCTGAGATGGTTTACATGATCAAGCTCACTGCGGGTATAAACCAGAAGATCATCTATAAAGACTTTGACGAACATGTCCAAGTACTGATTAAACACACGGTTCATCAGGTCCATGAAATCTTGTAGGGAAGTAGTAAGATCAAAGGACATAACCAGAAACTCGAAGTGACCATACCGAGTACGAAAAGCTATTTTTAGAATGCCATATTCTCTGACTCTGAGATGATGATAGACGGATCTGAGGTCTATCTTAGAGAAATAACTAGCACCCTAAAGTTGGTCAAACAAATCATCAATTCTGGAAAGTGGATACTTGTTCTTGACCATGACTTTATAGAGTTGATGGTAGTCTCTTCACATTTTAAGAGAACTGTCTTTCTTTCGAACGAATAAGACTGGTGCACCCCACGGGGACACACTGGGTCTGATGAATCCCTTATCTAATAGATCCTTCAACTGTTCTTTCAGTTCTTTGAGTTCTGCTGGTGCCATTCTGTATGGCGTAATAGATATAAGCTGAGTATCTGGAAGAAGATCAATGACGAAGTCTATTTTCCTTTCAGGAGGAATTCCTGGAAGATCTTCGAGAAAGACATCTGAATATTCATTCACTACTAGGACTGATTCAAGACTGGAGTTTCAGAAATAGTGTCCTTAACTTGAACAAGATGATAGACATAAACTTTAGATATCATTTTTCGTGCACGAAGGTAGGAAACAAGATGACCTCTGAAAGCAGACACACTACCTTTCCACTCTAGGAAGGGTTCATTCAAAAATTAAAACTGAACTATTATGTTTCAACAGTCGACTGTGGCATAGCAGGAATGAAGCCAATCCATGTCGAGAATGACATCAAAATAAATCATCTTTAATTCGACTAAGTCTGCTGATGTGACTTTCTGAAATATCATAATCAGGCAGTTCCTGTATACCCGCTGAGCTATGATGGTTTTACCCACTAGGGTAGAAACTAAAAAGGACTCTGCTAGAATATCGGGACTGACTTCGAACTCAACTGCTATATAGGGAGTAACAAAAGACAATGAAGCTCCTTGATCTAGCAAAAGCGTAAACATGAACATGAAAGATCTATAACGTACCATTAATCACATCAGGAGAATTTTCTTGATTTTGGTGGGACTGGAGAGCATGAAGTCTATTTGGGCGTTGCCCACTAGTAGTGCTGGAGGTGGCACCCTGCTGGTTTGGGCGACCAGACTGTGCTGAGGAAGAGTTTTGCTAACCCTGATAACTTGACTGGGGACAAACTCTAACTCTGTGTCTTGGCTTACCACATCTAAAACAGACATCACTACCAGCTCTGTAAGCACCCTTGTGGTTCTTACCATAAGTTTTACAAAGGGGATTAATTCAGGCATTTCTGACACTGCCCTAAGACTTAGAGCCTGGCGCCCTATCCCTATTACTATCGCTGAACTTCGAAGCCGGCACTAGCCGAAGAAGGAGCTAGAACTGATGACTTAGGATGAAACTAAGAACAGTTTTGTCCTTCTGATTAGGGCTGAGCAAAGTTGAAACTACCTGTCCTTGCTCTCTTATTCTGCTTCTCCCTCATCTTAAACTTTTGCTCCTCTATCTGCAGAGCATGACTCATAAGCCTAACTAGAGTTATGTCACTATTCAACATCGCCGACCTACACTCATTGACCATATTATCATTCACCCCAGAAACCAACTTACTCATCTTGGCCCTGCTGTCTGCAACCACATGAGGGGCATATCTGGCTTATTGAGTAAACTTAAGAGAATACTCTTTCACCGTCATGTTTCCCTGCCTAAGGTTGATGAATTCTAACACCTTAGCTTCTCTCAGCTCTAGGGGAAATAACCTCTCTAAGAATGCGGTGACAAACTCCTCCCACCCAATAGGCACTACATCATCTGGCCTTTATGACTTCCACTGCTTGTACCATGTGTGAGGAACATCCTGCAACTGATATGCAGCTAGCTCAGCACACTCAACAGCAGACACCCCTATAATGTCAGTAACCTTCTAAACCTGATCGATGAATTCCTGAGTGTCCTTATCTGACTTAGACTCGAGAAAGGATAGAGGATTTATTCAGGTGAAGTCTTGAATCCTGGCTGTAGCTGAATTGTCACTGGGTTGATCGAAACGACAGCTGGTCATTTATTCTGAGAAGCAACTGACTGGGCAAGAGTAGTAAATGCAACTCTGAATTCTGCATGAGAAACACGATCGCCCAAAGGTACTTCAGGCTGAGGGGCTGACTGATTCCCATTTCTTTTTTTTGGAGTCATGTTCTATAGAAGAAAGTGAGAAATAGATTAGACTGAGAGATTATCTTGAGACTATGCTCATTGGCACGACATGAATACTGAAATAAGGGAAACTGTTCCTAAAACATTTTATAGCCTTCTATACATAAATATGGCGCGCAACACACCCATGTACAAGACTCTACTAGATGCGGCTTTCGGACTTCCCAGGGAACTATTGAAAAACCTAGCTCTGATACCAAGTTTGTAATGCCCCTAATATGGTACCCAAAATGATACACGGTGATCATGACCCCGAAGGACCACAAGCCAACCGATGACTGATATTTGTACTTGTATACCGCATAATATACTGTATAATGTGGAAACCTGAACTGAAAGGCCAGAAGGTTCAACACTGAGATATAATATCTGATAAAAACAACATTTGGGTGGGGTATGAAATACCCAAAACAACTAAAATAAACTTTTTGAACATACTATAGTCTGAAAAGCCACTAAATCATGACTGAACTGTCTGAATAAGGAGTTGATGGGACATGTCCCTAACTAACTCCAACAAACAAATTAATTAATGAGGTAATAAAGTAATGATCATGTCCTCAAAAGATAAGGATTCACTTCTAACTCTGACTACTGAGACTGGAATCTACTGATGCTCTGGAGCTCGAGTCTCTGAATATATGGTATAAGACACCATAGCGCATATGCGTCAATACTTTGAATGTACTAGTATGCATGTAAGGTAGGATGAATGCATGGGGTTTATATGCATGAACAATACTGACTAACTAACTAATATGAGCATGAAAAAGCATGCATGAACACATAGTAACTATAACTGAGATCGTGATAACATGAAGTTACTGATAACTAACATAACTGGTAACTGAGTTATGATGACTGATATAACTAATAACATGAGTGACTGTATCTAACAGTCCTGAATATGATGGAACTAGCTGAGTTTCGTACTGTTCTGAGTTGAATGTATCTGATATTCCTGAATTCTGTAGAACTATCTGAGTTCTATTACTGAGACTGAATAACTATATCTGACTGTACTGATTCTGTAACTGAAACTGTGGGAAGCATTTATCTAACCGGCATGCCCTACATAACGCATTATAGCTGAGTTAGGGTCCAATCTATAACCCCAATTAGAAGGGTGTCAATACCGCACCACCGGTAAGGATAAGCTGTGAGTGACCCTCATCTGACAGTGTCTCCAAAAGGGAACGGTGGGGCACTCATCTGACAGTGCTTATCCACCTCATCAACCTCCCATCTGATAGTGTTGATGTATAAACCTATGCTGGCTACATAGTTCTGGAATACAAGGATGACTTCTAAGAATCACACCCTCATTTGACATTGTGTGTTCCCATCCTGGGGTTCAATCGGTGCTAATTTCTACTCCCATATGAATAGACACTGTACTTGAATTACTGAACTGAACTGGACTAAGTTAACTGAGTTCTGTTGACTGACGAAATATTACTGAGATTTCTGTATTACTGAGCTTTCTGAGAATTCTAAGATTTTTGAGTTTTATTGAGTTTTCCTAAGTCACATGACTAGCTGAATTCTACTGAACATGGCTTGACTAAGGATATTGTGAAAAGATGACACTGGCTCTAGGCAAACAACTAAATTATCGGGAACAAGTACCCGTTGAACTCTATGGAAAGAAACTGAAAAAGCATGACTTTCTTGAATACATGACCTACATCACAATCCATAATTCATTTATTGAGGCATTTCATCAAAATGTGATATGCATAAACTTGTACATACATGAGGATTGCATATATCATACTAGTTTGGCACTTTTACTTCACATAGGCATTTAATCAAACACATTGTAAACATAGTATATGTAGACAACATTATACAACAAATAAACATCATGATTCAACTCTAATTTCATCATCCAAGGGTTTAATCATAGGTTCACATGAATCTACACCTATACTAATCAATTCCAAATAAAATTGATCACCCAACATGGATTATAATTCTATTGGTCATTATCAACATGAACAAAAGCAAACCCAACATGAAATTCATAAAGAAATCCATACACTTGAACTTTGAAAAGAGATTCTTGGGCTTTATGGATGAAAGGATCCCATTAATGAACACTATACATACCTGGTAGTGAGTTTCTTGAAGTTCTTGAACTTGAAGAATTTGAATCTCTTAGTTCTTGAAGAAGATTTGGAGTTTGTTGCTTGAGGAATGCTCTTAGAGAGAAAACCCTAATTTTTTATGTTGTAGAAGAATAATGATTTTTTGGAGCCTTGGTCGGATATTACTAGGTATATAAATGGGTGGTAAAAGACCAAAAAGCCCCTTTAAAAATTACTTAAATATAATTAAATGGGATGTGCGATGGCTCGTGCGACGGTTCATCACTGGCTCGACGGTCCGTCGTTTCGACTGTCGTACGTGGACTAAGAAAAGGATTCACTGCCTAAGTAGCGATGGCTTAGGCGATGGTTCATCGCAAGTTCAACGGTACGTCAACCTTTCCATCACACCTTATCCTTAAGGTTGCCTCAAGGAGACGGTCCGTCTCTAGATCAACGGCCCGTCAACCTGGCCATCGTACCTGGGCAATTCTGATAGCTCTCGATAAAACGTTCATAACTTTTCACTCCGATATTGGATTTAGATGAAATTGGTATAGTTGGAAAGCTAATTCTATTTCCCATATGATAAAAAATGAAAATCTTAAAAATTACACATGTACAACAGTGGATTCATCTTTCAAAGAAAGCTTCTAACATTCTTGGGATAATTTTTAGCTAGGAAAAAGTATGGGGCATTACATTATCCCCCCTTGAGAAAATTCATCCTCGAATGAGACTGAGAAAGAGGGGAGAAGATAAATCAACGTACATAATGAACATGAATGACTGAAACATGATTTCATGACTGACATGACTGATAACTGAATATATCATACTAAGCATGGATATCTGATGCTTGTGTAATTGATTCATGAATGCATGGCTGAGAGTTCTGATGAACCAAGGTTCTCATAATGAAAATGCATATCTGATGCATGATTATATACATGAACTGATACATGAATGCATTACTTAATATGCAATGGTATTTAATACCAAGTTTGTGATGACGTTCTGAACATGAACTGTATACCAAGCTTGTAACTGAAGTCTGAACATGAAACTGAAAAGCTTAAGAAGAATTGTTACCTTGAGCTTGATCTGAGTTGGTGGAGAAGAGGTAAGGATACTTGATTCGCATATCTGCTTCTACTTCCCAAGTATCTCCCTAAACGGATTGATTTTGCCGAAGAACTTTGACTAGAGGGGCTTCTTTGTTCCTCAGTCTACGAGTCTGACAGTCTAGGATTTCGACTGGAATCTCTTCATAAAAGAGGCTGATCTGAACATCGATGCTCTAAATAGGGACTACAATTGCTGAATTACCTATGTAATTCTTGAGCAAAGAGACATGGAAGAATGGATGAATGGAGGCCAGATCTGAAGGCAATTCGAGCTCATAAGCTACCTTACCAAAGTGACTGAGAATTTTGAAGGGACCGACATATCGGGGACTGAGCTTTCCCTTCTTGCTAAACCTCTTCACTCCCTTTATAGGAGAGATCTTTAGATATACATAGTCACCAATCTCAAACTCAAGATCCTTTCTACAAACATCTGTATAAGACTTCTGTCGGCTCTGGGAAGCCCGGAGTCTTTCTTTGATAAATTGTACTTTTTCTTAGGCATCAAATACTAAGTCAGGCCCTATAACTGAGGCCTCCCTATCTTCAAACCAACCAATTGGAGATCTGCATCTCCCACCATAGAGATCTTCGAATGAAGCCATCTGAATACTGGAATGATAGCTATTGTTGTATGCAAACTCAATCAAAGGGAAGTGGTCATCCCAACTACCCTTGAAATAAATTGTACACGCCCTTAGCATATCTTCTAGGGTCTGAATGGTCCTTTCTGCTTGACTATTTGTCTGAGTATGAAAGGCTATACTGAGATGAACTTGGGTACCAAGACCCTTTTGAAATGCTTTCCAGAAATGAAAGGTGAACTAGGTACCTCTGTCTGACATAATAGATAACGGAACACCGTGCAATCTGAACAACTCTCTGATATAGAGTTTGGCATAATCCTCAGTTGAATAGGAGGTATGGATTGAAAGAAAAAAATTAATTTGATCATCCTATATACAATGACCCAAACAGGATCTTGCTTACAACGAGTACGAGGCAAACCCATCACGAAGTCCATGTTCACTTCTTCCCACTTTAAAGTAGGTAGACTAAACTCCTGCATGGACCCACTAGGCATCTGATGCTCTATCTTAAACTTCTGACATGAAGAGCACTTAGCCATAAACTCTGTAATATCTCTCTTCATCCCATTCCACCAATAGATTTCCCGAAAGTCGTGGTACATCTTTGTGGCCCCTGGATGAATAGAGTAGTGCGCACCATGTGATTCTGCAAGAATTCGCTAACTTAAGTTGTCTACACCTGGAATACTGAGACGACCATGACAACGCAATACACTATCTTCTCCTTGGGAGAAAACCTATACTTTCTGATCCTTGACTGGCTCTTTTAACTTGAAAAGGCTGGGATCTCTATTTTTCTTTTCTTTCACCTCAGAAACTAGAGATGATTCTAAACTACTCTGAACCCATACATCACCCTCTTCTAAATCGAATAAGCGAACTCCTAGTCTGGAAAACTGATGGATTTCGTGAGATAACATCTTCTTACTGTCCTCAACATGAGTAAAACTACCCATAGACAGTCTACTGAGAGCGACAACCACGACTTTGGCCTTGCCCAAATGATAAAGGACACTCATGTCATAATCTTTCAAGAGCTCTAACCACCTTCTCTGACGAAGATTGAGATCTATTTGAGAAAAGACATACTGAAGGCTCTTATGATCTATGAACACATCTACATGAACTCCATATAGATAATGCCTCCAAATCTTTAAGGAAAAAATTATGGCTACTAACTCAAGATCATGAGTAGGATAATTCTTCTCATGGGGTTTAAGCTGTATGGAGGCGTAGGCTATGACCTTACCATGATGCATGAGGACACAACCCAAAACTGCTCTAGATGCATCACAATACACAGCAAAACCATATGAACTATCTGGAAGAGCTAAGACTGGAGATGAGGTGAGTCGAGTCTTTAACTCCTGAAAATTTTTCTCGCAAGGATCTGACCACTGAAACTTGACTTTCTTCTGAGTCAATCTAGACATAGGGGATGTAATAGATGAAAATGCCTGAACAAACCGCCTGTAATAGCCAGCCAAACCTAATAAACTCCTGATGTCTAATAGAGAGACAGGTCTGGGCCAGTTTCTTACCGCTTGGGTCTTTTGAAGATCTACTCTAATGCCATCACCGGAAATGATATGACCAAGGAATGCTACTGAACTTAGCCAAAATTTGTACTTACTGAATTTTGTGAACAACTAATGATCTTTGAGAGTCTGAAGTACGATTCTGATATGGTCTGGATGATCACGCTCACTGCAGGAATAGACCAAAATATCATCTATGAAGACTATGACAAACATGTCCAACAACTGCTTGAACACACGGTTCATCAGGTCCATGAAAGCTGTTAGGGAATTAGTAAGACCAAAGGACATAACCAAAAACTCTAAGTGACCATACCAAGTACGAAAAGATATTTTTCGAATGTCACATTCTCTGACTTTAAGCTGATGATAGTCGAATCTAAGGTCTATCTTAGAGAAATAACTGGCACCCTAAAGTTGGTCAAATAAATCATCAATTTTGGGAAGTGGATACTTGTTCTTGACCATGACTTTATTGAGTTGATGGTAGTCTATGCACATTTTGAGTGAACTATCTTTCTTTCGCACGAATAACACTGGTTCACCCCATGGGGACACACTGGGTCTGATGAATCCCTTATCTAAGAGATCCTTTAATTGTTCTTTCAGTTCTTTGAGTTCTGATAGGGCCATTCTGTGTGGCAGAATAGATATAGGCTGAGTATCTGGAAGAAGGTCAATGCCGAAGTCTATTTCCCTTTCAGGAGGAATTCCTGGAAGATCTTCGGGAAAGATATCTGAATATTTATTCACTTCTGTGACTGATTCAAGACTAGTAGTTTTGGAACTAGTGTCCTTAACTTGAACAAGATGATAGACACATTCTTTAGATATCATTTTCCATGCCCGAAGGTAGGAAACAAGTTGACCTCTAAAAGAGGATACACTACCCTTCCTTTCTAGGATGGGTTCGTTCAGAAACTGACACTGAACTATTCTGTTTCTGCATTCAACTGTGGCATAGTAGGAATGAAGCCAATCCATGCCAAGAATGACATCAAAATTAGTCATCTCTAATTCGACTAAGTCTGCTAAAGTGACTTTATGAAATATCATAACCAGGAAGTTCCTGTATACCGCCAAGATATGGTGGTTTTACCCACTGGGATAGAAACTCAAAAGGGCTCTGCTAGAATTTTGGGACTGACTCCAAAATCAACTGCTATATAGGGAGTAACAAAAGACAAAGAAGCTCTTGGATCTAGCAAAGAGTAAACATGAACATAAAAGATATGTAACGTAGCAGTAACCACATCAGGAAAATTTTCCTGATCTTGGCAGGACTGGAGAGCATAAAGTCTGTTTGGGTGTTGCCCACTAGGAGCACTGAAGGTGGCACCTTACTGGTTTGGGCGACCAGACTGTGCGGAGGAACGGTTCTACTGACCTTGATAACCTGACTGGGGACAATCTCTGACTCTGTGTCTTGACTTACCATATCCGAAACAGACATTGCTACTAGCTCTGCAAGCACCCTTGTGGTTCTTACCACAAGTCTGACAAAGGGGATTAGTTCGGGCATTGCTTAAACTGCCCTGAGACTTTGAGCCTGGCGCCCTATCTTTATTACCATCCCTAAACTTTGAAGCTGGAGCACTAGCTAAAGAAGGATATGGAACTGATGACTTAGGATGAAACTGAGAATGGTTTCCTCCTTCTGATTTGGGCTGAGAAAAGTTGAAACTACCTATCCTTGCTCTCTTATTTTGCTTCTCCCTCGTCTTAAAATTTTCTCCTCAATCTGCTAAGCATGAGCCAAAAGCCTGGTTGGAGTCATATCACTATTCAACATTACCAACCTACACTCGTTGACTACACTATCATTCACCCTAGAAACAAACTTACTTATCTTGGCCCTGCTGTCTGCAACCACTTGAGGGGCATAGCTGGCTAATTGAGTAAACTTAAGAGAATACTCTTTCACCGTCATTTTCCCTGCCTGAAGTTGATGAATTCTAACACCTTATCTTCTCTCATCTCTAGGGGAAAGAAACTCTCTAAGAATGTGGTAACAAATTCCTCCCACTCAATAGGCCCTGCAGCATCTGGCCTTTCTAACTTCTACTGCTTGTACCATGTGTGAGCAACATCCTGTAACTGATATGTATCTAGATCAGCACTCTCAACAACTGACACCCCCATAATGACTGTAAACTTCTATACCTGATCAATGAATTTTTTAGAGTCCTCATCTGACTTAGACCCGAGAAAGGATGGAGGATTCATTTGGGTGAAGTCTCGAATCCTGGCTACAGCTGAATTGGCTACTAGGTTAGCCGGAATGACAACTAGTAGTTCATTCTGAGCAGCAACTGACTAGGCAAGAGAAGTGAATGCAGCTCTAAACTCTGCATTAAAAACATGTTTGCCTAAAGGTACTTCGGGTTGAGGGGCTGACTGATTCTCGTTTCTTCTTTTTTGAGGCATGTTTTACAGAAGAAAGGGAGAAATAGATTAGACTGAGAGATTGACTTGATACTATGCTCACTGGAAAGACATGAATACTGAAAGAAGGGAAACTATACATAAAATATATTATAGCCTCCTGTACATAAATGTGGCGCGCAATACACCCATGTACAAGACTCTACTCGATGCGGCTTTCAAACTTCCTAAGACACTATTGAACAACCTGGCTCTAATACCAAGTTTGTAATGCCCCGAATCTGGTACCCTGAATGCTACATGGTGATCATGACCCCAAAGGACCACAATCTAACCCATGACTGATATCTGTACCTGTATACCGCATTATATACTATATAATGCAGAAACATGAACTGAAAGGCCATAAGTTTCAACACTGAGATATAATATCTGATAAAAATATAACATCTGGGTGGGGTATGAAATACCTAAAATAACTGAAATAAACTGTCTGAACATACTATAGTCTGAAAAGCCTCTAAATCATGACTGAAATGTCTGAATAAGGAGTTGATGGGACATGTCCCTAACTAACTCCAACTAATAAATAAATTAATGATGTAATAAATTAATGTTCATGTCCTCAAAAGTTGAGGAATTACTTCTAACTTTGACAGTTGAGACTGGAATCTAATGATGCTCTGGAGCTCGTGTCTCTGAACCTATGGTATAAGACACCATAGACCAAATGCATCAGTACTTTAAATGTACTGGTACGCATATGAGGTAGGATGAATGCATGGGGTTCATATGCATGAACAATACTGACTAACTGACTAATATGACCATGAGAATGCATGCATAAATACATAGTAACTATAACTAAGATCATGATAACATGAATTTACTGATAACTAACATGACTGGTAACTGAGTTTTGATGATTGATATAACTGATAACATGAGTGACTGTATCTAATAGTCCTAAATCTGATGAAACTCACTGAGTTCCATACTGTTCTGAGTTGACTGTATCTGACAGTCCTGAATTCTGTAGAACTATCTGAGTTCTATTACTGAGACTGAATGACTGTATTTGATAGTCCTGATTCTATAACTGAAACTATGGGAAGTAGTTATCCAACCGATATGCCCCAAATAATGCATTATAGCTGAGATGGGGTCCAATCTTTAACCCCAATTAGAAGGGTGTCAATATCGTGCCACCGGTAAGGACAAGATGTGAGTGACCCTCATCTGACAGTGTCCCCAAAAGAGAATGGTGGGCCCCTCATCTGATAGTACTAATCCACCTTATCAACCGTCATCTGAAAGTGTGTGTTCCCATCTTTGGGTTCACTCGGTGCTAATTTTTACTCCCATCTGAATAGACACTATACATGAATTGCTGAACTGAACAGGACTGAGTTAACTGAGTTCTGTTGATTAATGGAATATTACTGATATTTATGTATTACTGAGCTCTCTGAGATTTCTGGGATTTTTGAGTTTTACTGAGTTTTCCTGAGTCGCATGACTAACTAAATTCTACTAAACATGGCTTGATTAAGGATATTGTGAAAACATGACACTTACTCTAGGCACACAACTAAATTGACGGGTACAAGTAACCCTAGGACTCGATGGAAAGAAACTGACAAAGCATGACTTTCTTGAATACATGACCATCATCACAATCCATAATTCATTTATTGAGGCATTTCATCAAACATGTGATATGCATAAACTTGTACATACATAAGGATTTCATAATATCATACTAGTTGGGAACTTTTCCTTCACATAGGCATTTAATCAAACACCGGGTAAGCATAGTATATGTAGACAACATTATATAACAAATAAACATCATGATTCAACTCTAATTTTATCATCCAAGGGTTTAATCATAGGTTCACATGAATCTACACCTATACTAATCAATTCCACATAAAATTGATCACCCAACATAGATTAGAATTCTATTGGTCCTTATCAACATTAACAAAAGCAAACCCAACATGAAATTTATAAAGAAATCCATACACTTAAACTTTGAAAAGAGATTCTTGGGCTTCATGGATAAAAGGAGTCCATGAATGAACCCTATGCATACTAGGTAGTAAGTTTCTTGAAGTTCTTGAACTTGAAGAATTTGAATCTCTTAGTTCTTGAAAAAGATTTGGATTTTATTGCTTAAGGATTGATCTTAGGGAGAAAACCCTAATTTTTTATATTGTAGAAGAATAATGAATTTTTGGAGCCTTGGTCGGATATTACTAGGTATATAAACGGGTGGTAAAAGACCAAAAATCCCCTTTTAAAATGTCTTAAAAATAACTGAACGGGATGTGCGACGGCTCGTGCGACGGTCCACTGCTGTCTCGACGGTCCGTCATTTCGACCATCATATGTGGACTAAGAAAATGATTCATTGCCTAAGTAGCGACGACTTGGGTGACGGTCCGTCGCATGTTTGACGGTTCGTCAATCTATCCATCTCACCTTATCCAGAAGGTGTCCTCACTGCCTTGGCTGCGATGGTCAAGGCGATGGTCCATCACTAGATCGACGGTCCGTTAACCTGGACATCACACCTGGGCTATTCTGACAGCTCTCGGTAAAACATCCATCCATAACTTTTTACTCCTATACCGGATTTAGACGAAATTGGTATCGTTGGAAAGATAATTCAATTTTCCACATGATAAAAAGTGAAAATCTTAAAGGATTCCACGTGTACAAAAGTGGATTTATCTTTCAAAGAAAGCTTCTAACATTCTTAGGATAATTTCAAGCTAGGAAAAAGTACGGGGTTATTACACCCTCTGAGTTAGAATCTTTGACCCAAACCAGATGATAGAGACACCCCATGGAGATTAATCTTCTAGCTCTAAGATACGCTATAAACTTTCCCTTAGTATTTTGGGAACCACCCTCCCACTCAATGATCGGCTCATTAGGAAATTTAAAGACCCTTACAGGTTCGATAGTCTAGAGAAGCATAGTACGAGTGCAACCAATCGATCCCCAGTATGACATCAAAATCAATCATGTTTAATTCAAACAGATCAACTAGAGTCTCCCGACCAACCAAAAATACCACACAACCCCTATACATTACCAGAAAAACAGCCTATAAGGAAGGGAAATATGGTCCCAGAAAGTCCAAATCTTGTCCCAACTAGTCTTTTGGGACCAAAAAATTCCGGTCGCATCCCATCGTAACAGGCTCTGTCGCTAAAGGTCATTAGCATTAAGTCCAATAAACCGGTCCTTAAAACCCTTTTGCTATGGCAAAAAAGCTGGTTGTAATTGCGTTTTAGTGATGGTATATCTTGTCCCAATCGACTAACTACGTGATCTTAATTATTCTTTTGCGACAAGCAATCTCGTCCCAAATAGGCTAACTTCCTTGTCATAATTATATTTTAGCGATGGTATTTCTTGTCTCAAATAGACTAACTACCTTATTGTAATTATCTTTTTGTGATGGTATTTCTCGTCCCGAATATCCTTTAGCGACGAGCAAAATTCTTTTCCTAGATCAACCTTTAAGGACGATCGACATCCTGGTCATAGATCAAATTTTAAAGACGAGCGATATTCTAGTCCTAGATCAACCTTTAAAGATGAGCAACACCTCTAGTCATAGATAAACATTTAAAGACGAGCAATATTTCTAGTCTCTTATTGACCACAAATGAGCCAAATATATATCACAAAATAATAAATTTCATCAATTTATATCAAATTACTATCGAGAATCAAATCCAGTATGCATAGTGATAAAATCTATACATCTCAGTATTGTAGTAACACTTATATACTTATCTGACAAGTTTAAATAACTCAAATCCAAGTATTAACTCAGTGGAACTACCACGAGACATGACTAATTTTCTATATCAGTATATAGTTCACCTTTGAAACTATTTTTGTTTGTAGAAGGCATTATAGACCTGAATGAGTTTCAGAACTGCTGCTGCCATTCCTGAATTATGCGATAGAGGGCATAATTGGGAATCGAATCACAGGTATCGAGTTTGAGGTTTGTCATCGAAGAAGTATCGTGTCCACTGTACAACCATCCTTTTATCGCATCGCCATCATAAATATAACCATCCACTGCTATATGTGGATCTTCCATGACATCCTAAAAGTGTTCACGTCAAAGATAAAAGCATCAATCATATAGGATACACACAGTACACCAGATACGAAGTATCAGCTACTATCTGTGCATCTTGATTTTTTTTTCTTTTTTTCTTTATAAAGGTAAAGTTAACAACTTGATTCATGATAGTATCCTATACTAGAAGGGTTATATGTGCCTCTTTATTATTTCAAGTAGAAGTATTCTTCATTTATACCGCTTGAAAAAAATTAATACATTCTGATGCTAGTCACTCATGCAACCTAAATTCTCTCAACAAATAGATGAAAGTGATTATTATATCTTCATATTTAATGATCATCAACAAATAAGACTGAGGATCTCACAGCTAGTCCGCATGTTCTCACACAACACAAGCATTGATCACAAAACTGAGCATCTCACATAGACAATTCCTACATCTCCATTTAGAAGGTGAAAGAGTGACTATTTGAAATCACGCAGAATTTTGAACCAAAAGAAAACAAATCATATATCTTACGCTTACTTGAAAAATAGGACAAATGAAATGAGGAGGAATTCATTTTTGACTCTTGGAACCCTGAGATGAAGTATTCAAATCTTAGTGTGGTGTGCATATATCTCTCATTGGCTTAATTGTTGGCCAAACTTCTGAGAGCATATAAGGCCGATTTAAAGGATCTTTCTCACAGCACCTCAGCGTTAGATAATCTAATAGTTCCGCTTGATCAATTAGCCAATAACCAGCCGAAGAGTCCAAAACTGAACCCAAGAACGATGATGAATAATCTCTGGCCAAGAGAAAAGTACATTTACAACAGGCTTCCTATGAATCTATAGAATGGTTCTGTTGTTCAACTAAAGGGTTGAGTCCTTTACCACCTGTTACTATCCGAATAAATATTTTACATAAGTTATCTTATGAATTTAGTATTTTAGTGTTCAATAACACAAAAAGGAACACGCAGGTCTGAAGTTTATTCTTTCCTTTAAATTAACTTGAATTTGGCTTTAGTTTTTTAAATAAAATGTAGTTTGTGTCTGCTTTTCCTTTTTTAATATATAATCGTACAAATTACCTATATAAATTACTTGATTCAATCTTCTCAAGTTCAAAATGAAAAATATCCAGCAAGAGAAGAGGGCAAGTCCAAAAGGTTTTACTTACCCTTAAAAAGTTGGGCTGAAAATCCAAAAGCTGAGTTATGAGTTCGAATTGTCCAAACCATATAATGAGACAATATCACATTTCCTCAACCAATATGGGGCACCCTGACACCTCAGCACACCCTGCATTTGACATTCGTAGCGTCAGCAACATAACTTCAGGACCCAATAATAATGATATACCATGTGTAATTCCATAAGTGGGATTACGGTAAAATGAAAGCATACCTTACCCCTACCTCGTAGAGATAGAGAGGTTGTTTCCAATGGAACCTCAGCTTAAAAAAAGCATTTTAAATCGGTTTGAAGAAGGGAATACAGAAACATAAATAGTAACAAAATAAAACAATGCAAAATAGAAAATAGTACACAACATACAAAAGAAAGAACATTAATAACAATGAACTAATGCAATAACTAAAGCACAAACAAACACAGGTCATAACTTCAGGGCCTAACACTGGGAAATACTACAACAATCACGGGTCTGGCTCGAGTATCGTGTTAAGAAAATCAATGTAGGGATTAACTCAACCGAAATAGCTAGTTCATTTAATGAGAAGTGTCCAAAGCCATAAAATGAGACAAGATACTCCCTCAACCATTGTGGTACACTCTTTAATATTTACATCAAAACAACTCGTTTAGCTTATTCCACATCCAGCTCCACTCAATAGTAAGATGTGCTAGTTATCACGTATCTATTATTAAATTTTAACTCTGTAAATTCAATAATAAAATGTCCAGCCAAGTGAAAAAGGACCGAGGTTCAAAGTTATTACTTTTCAAGTTTCTTTGCTCTATATATAGTTTTAACGTCCAACAATATTATTTCATGTTTCAACACTATTAGGCTCTATTACCAGTAAAAGATGCAAGTAATTTTCTATTCCAATTAAATAACTTCTTGACTTCTCATGATGTCCATAAAAAACATTTCCAACGAAAGGAAAAAGCACCAAGGTATTACCGTTTACTTCCTACAATTTGTTTAATTATTTAAACAGATTTTATCTTAAAACCATCACAAAAGAGAGAGTGTTCCCAAAGGAGACACTCTTAAAAAATGTCTTCTATACAAATAGATAGTGATAATGAGGATATAGCAAAAACTATGCCTCGATCCTAAGCTTGGTAATGATAATAACTATTTAAAGAAAAGGTATTAATGCTACAAAAACAATGCAGGAAGAAGGGGCACACAAAATGGCTAATCCTTGGATGTAGGGCCTAGGACAACAAACATTATTTTGAAACAAAAATGATGGCAAGCTATAAAGTTTCAGCTTCCATGGGAGACAAGGTAAGAGAAATTTAGTATAGTGAACCTACTGTAATTCTAGATGGGGTTTAAGACACTAAGTAAGGGAAACATGTGCATGACTAGACAATGTGATGAGATATTAATGTTTAACATAGTGGAGGAAATGAATCTTATACTCCACTTTTGGAAATCTAATTATACCCTACATCCATTGGAAATGGGATAAAATTGAAGCACAAGATCACATATTTTCTTTACTCTGTCACGTGCTAATGAGCTAAAAATTAGAGAATGGGAAAAGTTGAACCTGCTCACATAAGAAAATGGCTGGAAACATGGAAGTCATAATACTATGAAGAGAGGTATATGATCTTGTATCTATGTGGTGATTAACAATAATTTGACCCTGTAGGCTATAAAAAGTATCATAAGAGACTTTTTGTAAAAGAGTCATCTGCAGAAGGTCCTTTTCTGTTGATAGTAAGAGTTAACTATGTACCTTTGGATTGATGGAAAAGATTTTCCCTTTAGGTATTCCAACCTTGAGGCAGCTGATCTCATTTGTGTGTCTGTTTCCAAAACTAGCGTAGAAGGAAGGGATTCTTATCATAAGGGAACAATGTTTTTATATCCTGCAAACTTAAAATTTAACGGGTTATGATCTGCACTTGTTGCCATAGCTAGATACATGTTCTCATAATGAGTAATTTTATCTTCTAAACAGCTACCAATTGCTCAAGAATTTGCATATTTCCATTTCAATATTCCTTGCCCGTGATATTTCTCAAAGTTTCACGCTTTCTCTTTTAGTCACTATATCTGTCTTGTGATTTATTTATTTCATTAAACTCATTGGATGTCTTCAGTCAAGGGTCTATTGGGGAAAAGTTATCTACCCCATGAAGGTAGGGATAAGGTTGAAATACACCCTACACTTCCCAGAACCCACTTGTGGGACCACACATCATACGGGGTATGTTGTTTTTGGATTAAACATATTTTGATGTTTCTGCGCGGCCATATTTTAAGAGTGGCATGCCAAACAACCCAACTTCCACCCACCTTCAACAACAATAATATTAGTTAAATAGTAACCAAATCTTAGTGTATTAAGCAACCTATTTCTACATTTTGAGCATTTGAAATCTATGAGTGTAAACAGTGAGTCTCCATGCATCAAATTTCAAACGTGCTATATAACCCATCTATTTCACTTGCTTTGGTTGTAAAATGTTTACAAGCCATAACTCACTTAAGCTAGAAGAAAAAGAAAAATTGACTAAAAATATAACAATCGTTAGAGTTTGAAGGTTAACAAAAGTTACTACCATTGTAGCACAAAAACTTTAGATAGACAAAAAGGTGTCAAGACACTAGGAAAACAATGAGATTACCTAACGTAATATAGTACCAAATTGGCGCATATGTTCTTGCATTCTTGCACACAAATTACTTATCAAGTTAGCTCCTTTACACTTGTAGCTAGCTCGACTATCCCATGAGGTAGATTCTACATCCTACCAACACAAATACCAAGTAACTTTACATAACTGACCAAATAATCAACCCCAAAACTGCCTTCTTATGATCTCCAATCCTCAATATCATACAAAGTGCTCATCAAGATAGCTCCTTTACACTTTATCAAAGAACAAAAGAACACCAAATCTTAGGAAAAAATACAAAACTGATATAGATACATATAAATTAGAGATCAAGGTAGCTTCTTTACACTTTATCACAGAACAATATACATAGAGAACACCAAATCTTGGGAAAACAAAGAACTTAGGGTTTTTATTTTAAGCCCGCCATCAACAATCACCAGGAGTTGACCCAATGATAGATTCTTCTTCTAATACTATGAAATTGATGTTTACAGAGAGATGAGAAATTTCCAGGAACAAAAAACTTTACTCAAATCTTTACACAGAGATGAGAAACATAACGATAACGGAAGCTGCAATTGGAAATGAGAGAGATTTAGCTGATGATTTGAGAAATTTAGCCGATTGCAAATGAGAGATATTTGGTCGATTGGAAATGTGAGATTTGAGCGTTCAATGATTGATCGATAATTTGGACATACAGATAACTTTTTTTGTTTTGGCGCGTTAAGTTTTATTTTTATTAAAAAATTTATTATAATAATTTGGTTATACTTCCCTCTAAATTATTATTAGGGACCAATTAATATTTTTTTTGGAACCAGATTTTATACCTTCTAAAATATACACAATTAGGGACCGGAATTTAATCTCCTCCTAATAAGTATACTTTTAGAGACCAAATTATTGACTCATCCCTCAATGTTGGTCTTAAATAGACCTTTTATTTATAAAGATAGATTCTTCAAGCCACCACAGAGTCACCCACCAGGGTCAAAACAGAAAAAGGGTTTGGAATACACTCGAGACCAAAACAAAAATGCACAACAACAAATGGGGTCACATAATAAAGAGTGGAACTCGGATAAAGTAAACAATACACATCATGACAAAAGAGTTTCAATATACCAGTCATCACATCAGGGGATGCCTCAGACTCCTGGCGGGAAGTGAGAGCATAGAGACAGTTTTGACTAGTGCTGAAACTAGATGGTGCACCCTTTTGTGCCAGATCTGAAGAAGAGGCAACATAAACCTTTTTTCCCCTAAAGCAACCTTGACCACTGGACAACTTCTAACCATGTGCCCTAGCTAACCACAGTTGAAGCACTTGTCCTTTTCTTCATCATAGTAATCCTGATGCAATCGACCATAAAATCTACAGGGAGGGTATGACGAAGCTCACTAGGCCCCGCTAGCTTGAGGCTGGGCACTATGTGACATAAAATTATCGCCACCCTAGACATACTTGTGAACTGACGACTTTGGGTAGGGAGCACTAGCCGTTGAGTAAGACCCAAAATTGCCTCATTTCTTTTTGGGCGACTTTTTACCATCCCTGCCACTCTGCTGTTGGCTACCACCCTTCTAAGAAAATCTAAACTTCTTTCTTAACCTCTCCCCTATCTCAACTTACTTCTTCTTCTCTTCCTCCACCTGCTACATATACAAAAATAACCTGGAAATATCCATGTACTTGATCAACAAAGAAGCCTTACTCTTTAATATCAAGTCTCGGGATAATTCGAAAGCAAACTTCCTCATTCTATCCCCCATGCTAGAAACCATCTTCAGAGCATACTAAGATAATTGGTGAAACTTCAAGTCATTCTTCTTGACTGACATCTTGTCTTGCTTCAACTCTTCCGTCATTGCTTCCTTCAACTTTTGAGGAAAGAAGCGGTCCAGAAAAGTATTAGAAAAATCCTCCCACAGGGCTGGCTCAGCATTGTCACCCCTTGACTGATCCCATTCTTCATACCACTGGTACGCCATATCTTTCAGCTAGTAGGAAGAAAACTCCACACCCTCTATATTTGTGGCATGCATAACATGGAAGATCTTTTCTATCTCATTCGGAGAACCCCGAGGATCTTTCTCAACATTAACACTAGTAAAGGTCAGAGGGTTAAACCTCATGAACTAGCCAACCCTTGTGTCCTCAGATGATGGAGTAACAAAAGTACCACGCTCAGCCTGAGAAGCTGCCAGCTATGCTAATATTTAGATAGACTGACAAAACTCAGCAGTAATCACATCAGCCTGAGGGGATCAAGAAGAACTGAAGGGAACCAGTGGAAATCCAGCTGGGAAATCAGGAATTTGACCCATAGACCGAGTCTGGACTCCATAAGTAGTATATGTCCCATCAATATTGTCCTCAGGTAGGGTAGATTAGTTACCGTAAGCTTCAGATCTTCGAGGAGGCATGATCTGAAAAGAGAACAAATGGGAATTAGAGAAGATTTTAGGACCTTAGACTCTACACCTTGAAAACTGATAACGCTCAAACTACAGCTCTCGTAAGAGTGTAAGTGGTCATTGTCAAATATAGAACCCAACTGGGTTGGGTGTCGAATCCCACAGGGAATACTTGGTCACTAAGTATGCAATGATTAGTAGACTGTTGATCGAAAATTCTACGAAAAAGGGGGGATTTAATTGTAGCGTGAATTAAGAGTATCAAAGTAACAAAGAAAAACGGAATGTTTAGTAGGTTTTAATCAATGAGAATTTTAAGTTAGGGTTATGCCCACCTTATGAGTTTTACGTATCTATTGGCTATGAGTTATGCGAAATTCAGACCTGCATGCGCTTATAGAGATTCGTATTCTATGGTAAATCCTAGCGTCTTTCAACCATCAAGGATTATATCACTTTAACTCTTTCGAGCTTAAAGCGTATACTAATGGTACGAATTCTCCAAGAGGTTAATCCAGTTACGGCACTAACTTTTAAACAGGGGTTGGTAGCCCTATTTCCTTGTCATTCTCTCTTTTCCAGACATGTAACTTTTCTTTCGAACAAGTTAATGCTATACTGGCGTATTCTATATGTTTGCAACCACAAGAATTCAATTAAGATGAAGAGAGTAATGATATAAGAAGCATACGTATCAAGAATTCACAAACTCATAGCAATAGATAGTATATCATAAGGCTTCCATAACCCTAACAGAGAAGTTTAGCTACTCATGAGTGCAACGGAAATCACAATAGATATAATCATCATCCCACAACCTAGAATAATCTTGGCGATGGATGTGATATGGCGTCAAAAGCTCTAAAATGTTTTGCCCTAGCCATTCTTCTCAAGAGAGCCGAGTTCTCTGTGTTAGACTTACAGAATATTGTAACGTGAATTAGGAGCAAAAGTCGAATGAAAAAGACTTGAATTAATGAATGAGTGCATGCTGAAAAATTCAGCAAAATAGGGTTTTTATAACATCCTTGTCCTAGTCCTACTGAAATAGGGTTTTTATCCTTGTCCTAGTCCTACTGGGTTACTGTATCCTTGTCCTAATCCTACTAAGTTACTGCTGATCCCCCAAGTCTTTAAAATGCTGTTTTTTCCCGGGACAAGTTCTCCATGCATCACTTTCAGTCCACAAGCTTCCTGAAGCTGCCTTCCTTCTTACGTGAAGTTTCCTTTGGCGTCCAACAGTCCATAAAATGCTGAAATCTTCATCATTTATTCCTGAAAACTTGCTAATCACGTTGGTTAGCTCACTTACAGGAAAAAGGACTAAAAGTGCAGGAATTATATACTTTGTCCTTTAAAACTTAGCTAAAATATGGGTAAATTAAGGTGCTTTAGGCGTGTAAATACGCCTAACATCAACACCCCATACTTAAAGCTTTGTTCGTCCTCGGACAATATATCATGTCCATATAAACATCTACTTAGGGTTTCACAGTAACAACACAACATATTCATCAAGACAGGCATAACAATTATTAACAAAGAGTAGTTTTCTAATCACTTCTAGAAACAATTCAACCTCCAGCATAGTCTCGTGATGATGGTTAATTCGTATTCAAAAGTTAAGGCACAAAGAATCATACAAGACTACCCAAAACTCATCAACCATGTGTGTCTCATAATATATCACCCATAATTACTCACAAGTATTTCATTTTTCAAAGCATGGGTATAAGATTATCCTTGCTCTCACTCTCACAAAGAATTCATATGTTGCAACTGATGACCATAGGCTTGCCCTTAGTGTAATGCTCCACTAATATCAGAATGCTAAGCTTAGGATCAAATAGGTCTTTTACAGGTTGTAATGTAGGCTAAGGGACGGGTAGGACTATTTTGGCTAGAAATAGTGACTATGTTCCTAAGCGCTTTAATACATCACATTATTCCATTAACACTCTCTTTTAATCAACCCTCCTACCTTTCTTTCATCTATCACCCCTTTTCACCTATTTTGCCATTCAAGCATAACTATCTTTTTATTTACTCATAAACACAATTTATCTTTTTGTTTTTCTATTTCCTTTTTTTTTATAACACACCTCTATGATAGCCACTCTTTTTCGTAACAAATTTAAGTACCAATACATTCTAAGGCATCACTCTCACCTAATTTCCTCTTATTTTGTCACATGACTTCACAATTTAAAGCACTTAGGAATTTGGATCAAATTATGGTCTTGAAAAAAAAAAGGATTAGGCTTACATATGAGGCTGTCAAAGAAAATGGCTTAAAGGCTCAAAAGGGTTGACTAGGATAATGTCCACGGGTAGGATAACAGAAGGTAAACAATCACAGGCTGCCAAAGAAATGCCTAAATCATCTCCTAAACTCACACTCTTTATTTTGCTTTACACACACACCAGGCAAGTTCTAGCATCAGTCACAACACAGACTATACTATCATCTCACACACACAAGGCACATGGTCGACTTTATTAGGAGCAGTATAGACTCTTGACCCAACAGATGAATGAATTAAACCACACAATTATCACACAGTGAGTCACATGTAGAGCCTAAATGTCTCAATAGTAACGATTTAGCACAAACTCTTGTTATACTACCATGCCGTCTATCAGAACAATTTCATGCAAAATCTAAAAAATTTAAAATTAAACTAACTAATTACGACTAATTAAAATAAACAAGAACTAGAATAAATGCAAATGCAGACAAAGAAGTATAACATACAAATACCAGCACCCCACACTTAGACGGGAGACACTGCCTTCAGTGGAAAATAAATAAGAAGAACCTGATTAGTCAGACTCATCCTCTATGTCTGGGGTCATACCCCCTACATCGGAATCATTATCAGAGTCATCGTCATCAGAGTTCTCCTCCACGTCGGAGTTTAGCATTCGTCGATCATCATCGGTTGGCATGTCGTCATCAAGAGGGTCCTCAAAATATACACCTACTCCACACATCGCCCTCGCATGCTCATTCATTGGGTAGTCATAATCCAACTGTTGGAGCTCTGCAGCAGTTGGAACACGACCCCCGCTCATCATGGTAAACTTCATCATGACATATAAATGGCGGGAAAAGCTTTCGTCGCGAGCATGTCTTTCTGCAGTGGTTAGGTTGATGCCATGCATGGATTCAGCATCTTTAACCTTTGTGAGGTCAACCTTGTTTGGGTTGTGTGGAAGCTTATGATCTGCAGGTTCCTCTTCGATGTCCTTCTTCCTCAATATCGCAGTCAACAGATTGCCAAAGCTGAAGTGGGACCTCTTGTGCAGCCTGGCCTTACGCATTGAAGATCAAATAATCGCCCCAATGTTGATGGGGATGTTCGTTATCAAAGCGTACACCAAGAACACTCTATCACGTGTGATCTTTGTGTACTGTGACCCTGGAATCAGGCAATAATTGACTATCCACAACCATATCCGAGATTCTCTGTTCAAGGAGGCATACGGGAAGGTATTATGCCGACCGGTATCCTTGTGATGACTCCACCGTGCCATTGATATTGTTCCGCATAGTGTGTGTCTGATTGCCCTGTATGGAGGTCTACGATAAAGCTCCTTGAGCGGTGATGGATCCACAGATGGAAGACCCAGAAAAGACTTGAAGAACTCCGCATTCAGTTGCAAGACTTGGCCCCGAATCTTCACTTCACTTCCGGTAGTCTTTAGGGACCAATTGGCATAGAATTATGGCGTTAGATCAAGATTGCATTCTCCCATATCTTGGAAAATGAAATCAATATGTAGCGCCATGATTTTAGCCAAAATGCGGGGTTCTTTCTTTGCTAGATTCTCCTTTTGTATTAAATCCACATGAACATATTTTTTTACTTTATTGTTCTTGTACCACTCCTTTCCTTCCTCCTCTAGGACCCATTTTATCCCGTACATGCGTTGAGGTATTTGCAGCGAGGAGGATTCACCTTGCTCTTTTCGTCCCCTTTTCTGGCATTTTTGTGAAGTGGTTGTTTTTTCTTTTCCTTGTCTTGCTTTTGGTGCCATTGATTGTACCTGAGATTAAAATAATAGTCATGTTAGCTTCATCTCGGTGGATACAGTCAACAAACAAGAAGTAGAGGCACCACCCCACACTTAATTTGTTGTGACAAACTGATTAAGTGAACGATGTCAATTACTCAGACTTCATTGCCATACATTTAGGTGTTATGTTCCAACAATATATTCAGCGCAGTCATACTTTTCTTTTCATCTTCACTATCCTTTTCAATTCTTTTTCATGTACTCTTAACTATGTTTTCATGTTTGGACTAATGCATCTCTTTGAACAAAACTGCTACATAGATATCGTATCAATTTATGGCTTAGAAATAATCACAACATCTCATGTTTGTAGTTAACCATGATTTTCATCTTAATGGACAAGTCATTCAAACATACAAACTTTCGAGTTACAAGATTATGCAATTTATCTTAACCATGTCGATTCCGCAAAAGTATGACAGTGTATCAAAATCAAATTCAGGTTGGAACCAAGTCTAGAACACCCGTACGTATTCTTTCACTCACTTAGTTGTATCACAACAAGTCAACCACATTCAAATCACCAACACTACTTCAAGATTTAACAACTTATTATAGGCGTAGTATTGTAATACTTACGGAATATAAAAGAAGAGCAAAGAAGTACTTACTTGGATGATGACCTTGGAAGATGTTCTTGCAAAGTTAAAAGAGCAAAAAGAAAATTTTTGAGAGATTTTGGAGAGGTAGGTGGCGCTTAGGTTGAATTTGCAATGCATTTTTGTTCTAAGACTAAGGTTCTATTTATAGGGCAAGCTTGGGTCGGGTTTTGACCTATTTGGAATTGGATTAGGAGACCAAAAAGTGAGCATAGGAGGCGCCTAATGCTTTGCCTATGCTTGGCATAGGCGGCGCCTTTTGCAAAGCCTAGTTGAGCATAGGCGGCGCCTATGCTATGGCATTGTTAGGCATAGGCGGCGCCTATGCCATGGCACTCCAGATTCAGAGACAAAAGGCTTTTGCATAGGCGGCGCCTATGCTATGGCATTGTTAGGCATAGGTGGCGCCTATACCATGGCACTCTAGATTCAGAGAGCTTAGGCCATAGCATAGGCCTTGCCTTGTTCGTTGCCTAGATTTTCATAGGCAATGCCTAACTCATAACCTTTTACTTCTTCATTCCCAACTTACCACCTTCAACATGCAATACTTCCAAATCAAAATTTGAAACCAATCTCCTCCTTTACACCTCTTGCACCTACACTTATTCAAAAACAACACAAACGATTAGAACGATGGGTTGCCTCCCATCTAGCGCCTTAGTTTTGGTCGTGGCTTGACTCTTCTTTTTGGATTTTTTATTTAACAAAAACAAACTCTTAGTAAAACAAAATGATTAAAAACGATGGGTTGCCTCTCACCAAGCGCTTGATTTATTGTCGCGGCACGACATAGTTATCTCGATTACTTAGCCTTCATCGAGATATTTGGTGCATCATTTTCTGAATGGATTCAGACGACGCTGATGCTTAATTGTGGGCATGCAATCTTCTTCGAGATGCATCTTGTGCATACATATCCCAGGTGGGATACCAATTATATCATCAATAGACCAACCAATGGCTCTCTTGTACCTCTTCAGAGCATAGATAAGAGCCTCTACGTGCTGTTCACCTAAATCAGCCGCAACACTCACCGGAAGTGTATTTCCACTTCCCAAAAATGCATACCTTAGGTGACTGGGGAGCTCTTTGGATTCTAGCACTGGTGGCTCTTCAATGGAAGTCTTCGCTGTTGGTGACGGTCGATTCTTATGATCAAGGTCCAACTTCTTAGGAGCATGAGAATAGGACCTTATTCCTGTTAGAGCACAAACGGTTTCTTCATATTCTTCAACCTCCTCACACTCAAAATTCAATAGCACAGCAGACAATGGCTCAACAGTAAGCTGCTTCTCTACAAATAATTCTTTCTCATCCTCATAGTGAACATCAGCTACAGAGAACACATCTATATCTCTAGGCTGCTTCATCGATTTGCATACATCAAAATGGACGACTTCGTCATTCAGCCGAAATAAAAGCTCATTAGCTCTTAAATCAATAAGCACACTTCCAGTTGCGAGGAAAGGGCATCCCAAGATTATGGGAGCTTTAGAATCTACCTCGCAATCCAAAATAACAAAGTCTGTAGGAAAGATGAAGGTGGAAACCTTCACCAATACATCATGTAAGATACCAACAGGTTGTTTTACCGACCTATATGCCATCACGAGCCGCATATTGGTTGGTGTAGGATCACCCAACCCCAACTTTCTGTAAATAGATAGCGACATCAAATTGATACTAGCTACCAAATCGCACAACGCCTTAGCAAAATCCAACGATCCAATCGTGCAAGGAATAGTAAAAGCACCAGGATCTGCCTTCTTCTGTACTAGCGATCTTGTAGTGATTGCATTGCAATCATGAACATTATCTGCCAGCTCATAACTTGCTGCCCTCTTTTTTGTCAACAGGTCATTCATGAATTTAGCATACCCAAGCATCTGTTCCAGCGCCTCTACCAACGGAATATTAATAGTCAGCTGCTTCAACATGGTCATGAATTTACTGAACCTGGTGTCCTCATCTTTCTTCTTCAGTCTTTGCGGAAAAGGTGGTGGTGGAAGGGGAATTGTTTTCTCCACCACTTCCTTTTTATCTTGCTTCCGATTATCAACCTTTTCAGGAGTGTCGTCAGCCTTTTTCTTCAGTCTCTGAGGAAAAGGTGGTGGTGGAAGGGGAATAGTTTTCTCCACCACTTTCTTTTTATCTTGCTTCCAACTATCAATCTTTTCAGGCTGCAGACGTCTAGGGGTGACGTCATGAACACACTCTTCAGCTTCTTCAGCCTCTTCACATTCTGCATCAATAACATTATCCGCTATATCATCAACTACCTGCTTGCCTTTAGATGGATTTTCCAACACTTTACCACTTCGTATAGTAATAGCCATACACGATCCATCATTCCTCGGATTTTGCACTGTGTCGCTAGGTAGTGTTCCAGCTTTTCTTTGATTTAATGCCGCTGAAAGTTGACTCAATTGCTTCTCCATCTGTTTTATTGAAGTGGAATGCAAGTTAACCAATTGATTTATTGAAGACAAATCGTTCTTCACCTCATTCACTCCCGTATTAGTTGCCTCCACTCCTTTCAGCAGCTTTGCCATCATATCTTCCATAGACATCTTCCCCGAACCAGATGTCGCGGCCTCACGATTTCCAGGAGGAATATACAAACTACTCCTGTCAGTCTTATTCTTCCAACTACCTTGATCACGGTCCTTGTTTCCAGATTTATCATAATAGTTTCGACCTTGGTTTCCTTGGGCATTGCCTCGGAAACCCCCCTGATTATTCAAGTAGTTAGCTTCTTCCTAGGAATCTGATTCATCTCTTCCCTGTAACACCACAGCCTTGACTTTTTCGGTCTTCCCTGATAATAAGTGCTTGGTAAGAAGATCCATCTGTGTTTTCATGTGAGCCATATCCTGGTCACGTTCCTCTTGTCTTCGTCTCTGATCTGCAGTCAAGCCAATAGATACGATAGAGCTTGCTACCTCAGAATCCCTGGTATGCCAAGCTCTACTCTGCTTTGTCATACGATCCAGCATATCACTCGCCTCAATAAAAGTAAGGTCCATGAATGGCCCACCTGCAACATTATCAACCACTGGCTTTGTCACTGAGTTCAAAGCCCTGTATAATATCTCCATCAAGTGGATGTTGGTCATCTGATGATTTGGGCACCTCATAAGCTTCTTCTTGAACCTCTCCCATGTTTCGTGGAGAGCTTCAGTTGGAAGCTGTCGAAAATTGCTGATCTCATCCCGTAGTTGGGCTCTCTTGGATGGCGGAAAGAATCTTTCTAGGAAAGCGTCTTTAAGTTGCCTCCAATTAGTAATAGAATCAGGAGTTAGCCCGTTCAACCATAGAGTTGCCTCCCCAGACAGACACAATGGAAATAAGCGCAGCCGAATTGCATTCTGCCCAACTCCTGGATTATCAAACGACTTGCATGTTGAAATAAAATTGATCAGATGCATATTTGGATCATCGCCTACGAGTCCACCAAATAACCCCTTGAGCTGCAATAACTGAATCATGGTGCTAGTGATATTGAACTCAGCTCTGAGTGCCAAGGGTGGAGGAATAATAGTCCCTGTGGCACCAGCTCCATCCAGATCGTCATCATCATCATCAAAAGGAGCCTGCATAGCTCGGTGGTCAGGTCTCATTCTAGCTTGACGTTCTCTCCTATACATAGGTGTTGCCACCTCATCTGCACGCCGTGGATTAAGTAACTCATCATCACCCAGGTCCTCATCATCAGAATTTGTTTCCCGACCTGGGTTATCAATATTCTGTTGATGCACTTGAGCAGCTGCCAGTGCAGCTAATCTAGCCTACTCCTGTTGAGCCTCCCTTCTGTCAATGTCACGCTGTGCATCCATTCTGCCAATAAGTTGAGGTTCAGGATTTATGGGTAATAACGGTTGACCTGAACTTCGAGTGTTTGGCATGCACTTCAAACAAACCTGAATAAAAAAACAATAACTAAAAGTAAAATACGAGAATCTTTGACCAAAGGGTCTAGTAACTATCATAAACTTAGTTGATGATAACACTCAAACTACAGCTCTCGTAAGAGTGTAAGCGGTCGTTGTCAAATATAGAACCCAACTGGGTTGGGTGTCGAATCCCACAGGGAATACTTGGTCACTAAGCATGCAATGATTAGTAGACTGTTGATCGAAAATTCTACGAAAAAGGGGGGATTTAATTGTAGCGTGAATTAAAAGTATCAAAGTAACAAAGAAAAACAGAATGTTTAGTAGGGTTTAATAAATGAGAATTTTAAGTTAGGGTTATGTCCACCTTATGAGTTTTACGTATCTATTGGCTATGAGTTATGCGGAATTCAGACATGCATGCGCTTATAGAGATTCGTATTCTATGGTAAATCCTAGCGTGTTTCAACCATCATGGATTATATCACTTTAACTCTTTCGAGCTTAAAGCGTATACTAATGGTACGAATTCTCCAAGAGGTTAATCCAGTTACGACACTAACTTTTAAACAGGGGTTGGTAGCCCTATTTCCTTGTCATTCTCTCTTTTCCAGACATGTAACTTTTCATTCGAACAAGGTAATGCTATACTGGCGTATTCTATATGTTTGCAACCACAAGAATTCAATTAAGATGAAAAGAGTAATGATATAAGCAGCATACGTATCAAGAATTCACAAACTCATAGCAATAGATAGTATATCATAAGGCTTCCATAACCCTAACAGAGAAGTTTAGCTACTCATGAGTGCAACGAAAATCACAATAGACATCATCATCATACCAAAATCTAGAATAATCTTCGCAATAGATGATGTTAACGTCAACTAGGGTTGGACATTTTTGCTCCTTCCGTTGATCAAGTGTTTGCCGGCCTTTCTCTGTTTTGTACATACAGAATCTGTAACGTGAATAATAGTAAAAGTCGAATGGAAAATAATTTAATTAATGAATGAGTGAATTGTCAAAAGCTTGAATTAATTGAAAAGCATGAATGCTGAAAAATTCAGCAAAATAGGGTATTTATAACACCCATATCCTATTCCTACTAGGCTACTGCGTACTTATCCTATTCCTACTAGGTTACTGCATCCTTATCCTAATCCTACTAAGTTACTGCTGATCCCCAAAGTCTTTAGAAATGCTGTTTTTGCCCGGAACAAGTTATCCGTGCATCACTTTCAGTCCATAGGCGTCCAAACGCTGCTTTCCTTCTTTCGTGAAGCTTCCTTTGGCATCAAGTTATCCATAAAGTGCTGGAATCTTCATCATTTATACCTGAAAACTTGCTAATCATGTTTGTTAGCTCACTTACAGGAAAAAGGACTAAAAGTGCAGGAATTATATATTTTGTCCTCAAAACTTTGCTAAAATATGGGTACATTAAGGTGCTTTTGGCGTGTAAATACGCCTATCATCAACACCCCACACTTAAAGCTTTGTTCGTCCTCGAACATTATATCATGTCCATATAAACATCTACTTAGGGTTTCACAGTAACAACACAAAATGTTCAACAAGACAGGCACAACAATTATTAACCAAGAGTAGTTTTCTAATCACTTTTAGAAACAATTCAACCTCCAACATAGACTCGTGATGATGGTTAATTCGTATTCAAAAGTCAAGGCACAAAGAATCATACAAGACTACCCAAAACTCATCATCCATGTGTGTCTCACATAAGATATTACCCATAATCACTCACAAGTATTGCATTTTTCAGAACATGGGTATAAGATTATCCTTGCTCTCACTCTCACAAAGAATTCATATGTTGCAACTGATGACCATAATCTTGCCCTTAGTGTAATGCTCTACTAATATCAGAATGCTAAGCTTAGGATCAAATAGGTCTTTACAGGTTGTAATGTAGGCTAAGGGACGGGTAGGACTATTTTGGCCAGAAATAGTGACTATGTTCCTAAGCGCTTTAATACATCACATTATGCCATTAACACTCTCTTTTAATCAACCCTGCTACCTTTCTTTTATCTACCACCCCTTCTCACCTCTTTTGTTATTCAATAGAATCAACTTTGTATTTTTTTATTTTTTTCATTTCATTTTTCATTCATCATTTTTTTTATTTAACACACCTCTATAATAGCCATTCTTTTTCATAACAAATTCAAGTACCAATTCACTTTAAGGCATCACTCTCACCCAATTTCCTTTTATTTTGTCACATGACTTTACAATTTAAAGCGCTTAGGAATTTGGATCAAATTATGGTTTTGAAAAAATGGATAGGCTTACATATGAGGCTGTCAAAGAAAATGGCTAAAGGCTCAAAGGGGGTTAACTAAGATAATGTCCACGGGTAGGTAAAACGAGGGTAAACAATCACAGGTTGCCAAAGAAATGCCTAAATCATCTCCTAAACTCACATTCTTTATTTCGCTTCACACACACACCAGGCAAGTTCTAGCATTAGCCACAAACATAGAATATACTATAACCTCACACACACAAGGCACATGGTCAACTTTATTAGGAGTAGTATAGACTCTTGACCCAATAGATGAAGGAATTAAACCATACTCTTATCACACAGTGAGTCACACTTAGAGCCTAAACGTCTCAACAGTAATGATTTTAGCACAAACTCTTGTCGTAATACCATGCCGCCTATCAGAACAATTTCATGCAAAATAAAAAAATTCTACTAACTACTAACTAAATCAAACAACCAAACATAAATAAATGCAAATGAAGATAAAGAAGTATAGCATGCAAATACCAGCACCCCATAATTAGACGGGACACACTGCCCTCAGTGGAAAATAAATAAGAAGAACCTGATTAGTCGGACTCCTCTTCTATGTCTGGGGTCATACCCCCTGCATCGGAATCATCATCAGAGTCGTCATCCTCAGAGCTTCTTCAAATTGTACCCCACTTGATCCAAAAGTGCGTTGAGGTATTTGTAGCGAGGAGGATTCAGCTTACTCTTTTCTTCCGCTTTCCTAACCTTTCTGTGAGGTGGATACTTTTTGTTTTTCTTGTCATCCTTTTGAGGCCATTCTACCTAAGATCCTAATAGAGTCATGTTAGCTTCATCTCAGAAGATTCAATTGATAAACAAACAGTAATGGCACCACCCCACACTTAAGTTGTTGGCACAGACTAATTAAGTGAGCGATGTCGACTACTCAGACTTCATCGTCATACATTTGGGCGATATGTTCCAACAATATGTTTAGCACAATCATACTTTCATGTCATCTTACTATCCTTTCCAACTCTATGTAATCTTGACTATACTTTCATGTGTGGATTGCTGTACCTTTTGAACATGACTACTACATAGAGATTGTATCAAGTTATGACATAGAAATAATCACAACATTATGTGCTTGTATTTAATCTCGATGGACGAGTTGTTCAAGCTTCCAAGCATTCAATTTTTGACGTTTATGCAATCACTTCACCATGTCGATTTCACAAAAGTATGACAGTGTATCAAAATCAACTACAAGTTGGAACAAAGTCTAGAACATCCTTACGTATTCTTCCACTCACTTAGTTGTATCACAACAAATCAACCATATTCAAATCACCAATACTACTTCAAGATTTAACAATTTATTATAGGCGTAGTAGTGTAGTACTTACGGAATATAAAAGAAGAACAAAGAAGTACTTACTTGGTTGATGGCCTCGGAAGATGTTCTTGCAAAGTAAAAGAGCAAAAGGAAAATTTTTGAGAGATTTTGGAGAGGTAGGCGGCTCCTAGGTTGAAGTTTCAATGCATTTTTGTTCTAAGACTAAGGTTCTATTTATAGGACAAGCTTGGGTCGGGTTTTGACCCATTTGGAATCGGATTTGGAGACCAAAAGTGACCATAGGCGGCGCCTAATGCTTTGCCTATGCTTGGCATAGGCGACGCCTTTTGAAAAGCCTTGTTAAGCATAGGCGGCGCCTATGCTATGGCATTGTTAGGCATAGGAAGCGCCTATGCCATGGCATACTAGATTCAGAGACAAAAGGCTTTTGCATAGGCGGCGCCTATGCTGTGGCATTGTTGAGCATAGGCGGCGCCTATGCTATGGCACTCTAGAATCTGAGAGCTTAGTCCATAGCATAGGCCTTGCCTTGTTCGTGGCCTAGATTTACATAGTCCTTGCCTTGTTCTTTGCCTATATTTTTATAGGCAATGCCTAACCCATAGCCTTTTGCTTCTTCATTCCTAACTTACCACCTTCAACATGCAATACTTCCAAATCAAAATTTGAAACCAATCTCCTCCTTTACACCTCTTGCACCTACATTTACTCAAAAACAACAAAAACGATTAGAACGATGGGTTGCCTTCCATCAAGCGCCTTAGTTTTGGTCGTGGCTCGACAAAATCTTAAGAAAACAAAACAATTAAAAATGATGGGTTGCCTCCCACCAAGCGCTTGATTTATTGTTGCGGCACGACATAGCTATCTCGATTACTTAGACTTCATCGAGATAGATGGGGCATCGTTTTCTGAATGGATTCAGACAACGCTGATGCTTACTTGTAGGCATGCAATCTTCTTCGATATAACTCTTGTGCATACATATCCCAGGAGGGATACCAATTATATCATCAATAGTCCAACCCATAGCTCTCTTGTATCTCTTCAGAGCAGAGATGAGAGCCTCTACGTGCTGTTCACTTAAATTATCCGCCACACTCACCGGAAGTGTATTTCCATTTCCGAAGAACGCATACCTTAGATAATTGTGGAGCTCTTTCGATTCTAGCACTGGGGGCTCTTCAATGGAAGTCTTCGCTGTTGGTAACGGTTGATTCTTAAGATCAAGGTCCGGATGCTTAGGAGTATGAGAATAGGACCCTATTTCTGTTAGAGCACACATAGTTTCTTTATAATCTTCATCGTCCTCATGCTCAACATTCAGCAGCGCAGCAGACAATGGTTCAACAGTAAGCTGTTTCTCTACAGATAATGCTTTCTTATCCTCATAATGAACATCAGCTACGGAGAACACATTCATATCGCTGGGCTGCTTCATTGCTTTGCATGTATCAAAGCGGACCACTTCGTCATTCAACCGAAATAAAATCTCATTAGCTCTCATGTCAATAAGCACACTTCCTGTTGCAAGGAAAGGACGTCCCAAGATTATGGGAACTTCAGAATCCACCTCGCAATCCAAAATCACAATGTCTGCAGGAAAAATGAAGGTAGACACCTTCACCAACACATCATTCAAGATACCCACAGGTCGTTTTACCGACCTATCTGCCATCACGAGCCGCATATTGGTTGGTGTAGGGTCGCCCAACCCTAACTTTCTGTAGATGGATAGTGGCATCAAATTGATGCTAGCTCCCAAATCGCACAATGCCTTAGCAAAATTCATAGATCCAACCGTGCAAGGAATAGTGAAAGCACCAGGGTCTGCCTTCTTCTGTACTAAGGACCTTGTGGCAATTGCACTACAATGATGAATATTATCTGCCGGCTCATAGCTTACTGCCCGCTTCTTTGTTAAAAGGTCTTTCATGAATTTAGCGTATCCGGGAATCTGCTCTAGCTCTTCCACCAAAGAAACATTAATAGTCAGCTGCTTCAACATAGTCATGAATTTACTGAACCTGGTATCATCAGCCTTCTTTTTCAGTCTCTGAGGAAAAGGTGGTGGTGGAAGAGGAATTGTTTTCTCCACCACTTCCTTTTTATCTTGCTTCCGATTATCACTCTTTTCAGGCTGGTGACGTCTAGGTGTAACATCATGAGCACTCACTTCAGCTTCTACGGTATCTTCAAACTCTGCTCCATCAACATTCTCTGCTATATCATCAACCACTTACTTGCCTTTGGATGGATTTTCCAACACTTTACCACTCCGGGTAGTAATAGCCATACACGATCCGTCATTCCTTGGGTTTTGCACAGTGTCACTGGGTAGCGTGCCAGCCTTTCTTTGGTTGAATACCGCTAATAATTGACTCAATTGTTGCTCCAGTTGTTTTATTGCAGTAGAATGTGAGTCAACCAATTGATTTATTGACGACAAATCATTTTTTACCTTAGTAACGCCCATATTGGTTGCCTCCACCCCTTTCAACAGCTTAGCCATCATATCATCCATGGACATCTTTCCAGAGCCAGACGCCACAGCCTCACGGTTTCCAGGAGGAACATACAAACCACTCCTGTCAGTCTTATTCTTCCAACCACCTTGATCGCGGTCCTTGTATCCAGATTTATCACAATAGTTCCGACCTTGGTTTCCTTGGGCATTTCCTCGGAAATCCCCCTGATTATTCAAGTAATTTGCTTCCCCCTCAGAATCGAAATCATATCTTCCCTGTGATACAACGGCTTTAACCTTTTTGGTCTTCCCTGATAATAAATGCTTGGTAAGAAGATCCATCTGCGTTTTCATGTGAGCCATATCTTGGTCACGTTCCTCTTGTCTACGCCTCTGCTCTGCAGTCATACCAACAGATAAAGTAGAGCTTGCTACCTCAGCATCCCTGGTATGCCAGGCTCTACTCTGCTTTGTCATACGGTCCAGCATATCACTTGCCTCAATGAAAGTAAGGTCCATGAATGACCCACCTGCAGCGTTATCAACCACTGGCTTTGTCACTGAGTTCAAAGCCCTGTATAATATCTCCATCAAGTGGATATTCATCATCTGATGGTTTGGGCACCTTATAAGCTTCTTCTTGAACCTCTCCCATGTTTTGTGGAGAGCTTCAGTTGGAAGCTGTCGAAAATTGCTGATCTCATCCCGTAATTCGGCTCTCTTGGATGGAGGAAAGAATCTTTCTAGGAAAGCGTCTTTCAGTTTCCTCCAATTAATAATAGAATCAGGAGTTAGCCCGTTCAGCCATAGAGTTGCCTCCCCAGATAGAGACAATGGAAATTAGCGCAGCCGAATTGCATTCTGCCCAACTCCTGGATTGTCAAACGACTTGCATGTTGAAATAAAGTTGATCAGATGCATATTCGGATCATCGCCTGCGAGTCCACCAAATAACCCCTTGAGATGAAATAACTAAATCATGGTGCTAGTGATATTGAACTTGGCTCCGGGAGCCAAGGGCGGAGGAATAATAGCCCCTGTTGCACCAGCTCCATCAAGATCGTCATCATCATCATCAAAAGGGGCCTGCATAGCTTGGCGTTCAGTTCTCATTCTAGCTTGACGATCTCTCCTGTTCACAGGCGCTGCCACCTCATCTGCACACCATGGATTAAGTAACTCATCATCACCCAGGTCCTCATCATCAGGATTTGTTGCCCGACCTGGGTTATCAATATTCTGTTGATGCACTTGAGCAGCTGCCAACGCAGCTAATCTAGCCTGCTCTTGTTGAGCCGCCCTTCTTTCAATGTCACGTTGTGCATCCATTCTGCCAATAAGTTGTGGTTCAGGATTTATGGGTAATAACGGTTGACCTGAACTTCGAGTATTTGGCATGAACTCAACAGAACCTGAATAAAACAAAAACAACAACTAAAAGTAAAATCTGAGAATTTTTGACCAAAGGGTCTTGTAACTATCACAAACTTAGTTGACAACTGTATTCCCCGGCAACGGCGCCAAAATTTGATAACGCTCAAACTACAGCTCTCGTAAGAGTGTAAGCGGTCGTTGTCAAATATAGAACCCAACTGGGTTGGGTGTCGAATCCAACAGGGAATACTTGGTCACTAAGTATGCAATGATTAGTAGAGTGTTGATAAAAAATTCTAAGAAAAAGGGGGGATTTAATTGTAGCGTGAATTAAGAGTATCAAAGTAACAAAGAAAAATGGAATGTTTAGTAGGTTTTAATCAATGAGAATTTTAAGTTAGGGTTATGTCCACCTTATGAGTTTTACGTATCTATTGGCTATGAGTTATGCGGAATTCAGACATGCATGCGCTTATAGAGATTTGTATTCTATGGTAAATCCTAGCGTCTTTCGACCATCAAGGATTATGTCACTTTAACTCTTTCGAGCTTAAAGCGTATACTAATGGTACGAATTCTCCAAGAGGTTAATACAGTTACGGCACTAACTTTTAAACAGGGGTTGGTAGCCCTATTTCCTTGTCATTCTCTCTTTTCCAGACATGTAACTTTTCTTTCAAACAAGTTAATGCTATACTGGCGTATTCTATATGTTTGCAACCACAAGAATTCAATTAAGATGAAAAGAGTAATGATATAAGCAGCATACATATCAAGAATTCACAAACTCATAGCAATAGATAGTATATCATAAGGCTTCCATAACTCTAACAGAGAAGTTTATCTACTCATGAGTGCAACGGAAATCACAATAGACATCATCATCATACCAAAATCTAGAATAATCTTCGCAATAGATGATGTTAACGTCAACTAGGGTTGGACGTTTTTGCTCCTTCCGTTGATCAAGTGCTTGCCGTCCTTTCTCTATTTTGGACTTACAGAATCTGTAACATGAATCATAGTAAAAGTCGAATGGAAAATAATTGAATTAATGAATGAGTGAATTGTCAAAAGCTTGAATTAATTGAAAAGCATGAATGCTGAAAAATTCAGCAAAATAGGGTATTTATAACACCCATATCCTATTCCTACTAGGCTACTGCGTACTTATCCTAATCCTACTAGGTTACTGCATCCTTATCCTAATCCTACTAAGTTACTGTTGATCCCCAAAGTCTTTAGAAATGCTATTTTTGCCCGGGACAAGTTATCCGTGCATCACTTTCAGTCCATAGGCGTCCAAACGCTGCTTTCCTTCTTTCGTGAAGCTTCCTTTGGCATCAAGTTATCCATAAAGTGCTGGAATCTTCATCATTTATACCTGAAAACTTGCTAATCACGTTTGTTAGCTCACTTACAGGAAAAAGGACTAAAAGTGCAGGAATTATATATTTTGTCCTCAAAACTTAGCTAAAATATGGGTACATTAAGGTGCTTTAGGCGTGTAAATACGCCTATCATCAGTTGACAACCGTATTCCCCGGCAACGGTGCCAAAATTTGATAACGCTCAAACTACAGCTCTCGTAAGAGTGTAAGCGGTCGCTGTCAAATATAGAACCCAACTGGGTTGGGTGTCGAATCCCATAGGGAATACTCGGTCACTAAGTATGCATCGATTAGTAGACTTTTGGTGACAGTTCTGCGGATAAAGGGGGGATTTTATGCGTGAAGTAAAATTATCAAAATAGCAAAGTAAAAACGAAATTTTTAGTAAGATTTTAATCAATGAGAATTGTAAGTTAGGGTTATGTCCACCTTATGAGTTTTACGTATCTATTGGCTATGAGTTATGCGGAATTCAGACATGCATGCGCTTATAGAGATTCGTATTCTATGGTAAATCCTAGTGTCTTTCGACCATCAAGGATTATATCACTTTAACTCTTTCGAGCTTAAAGCGTATACTAATGGTACGAATTCTCCAAGAGGTTAATCCAGTTACGGCACTAACTTTTAAACAGGGGTTGGTAGCCCTATTTCCTTGTCATTCTCTCTTTTCCAGACATGTAACTTTTCTTTCGAACAAGTTAATGCTATACTGGCGTATTCTATATGTTTGCAACCACAAGAATTCAATTAAGATGAAGAGAGTAATGATATAAGCAACATACGTATCAAGAATTCAAAAACTCATAGCAATAGATAGTATATCATAAGGCTTCCATAACCCTAACAGAGAAGTTTAGCTACTCATGAGTGCAACGGAAATCACAATAGATATAATCATCATACCACAACCTAGAATAATCTTGGCGATGGAAGTGATATGGCGTCAAAAGCTCTCAAACGTTTTGCCCTAGTCGTTCTTCTCAAGAGAGCCGAGTTCTCTGTGTTAGACTTATAGAATATTGTAACGTGAATTAGTAGCAAAAGTCGAATGAAAAAGGCTTGAATTAATGAATGAGTGCATGCTGAAAAATTCAGCAAAATAGGGTTTTTATAACATCCTTGTCCTAGTCCTACTGAAATAGGGTTTTTATCCTTGTCCTAGTCCTACTGGGTTACTGTATCCTTGTCCTAATCCTACTAAGTTACTGCTGATCCCTCAAGTCTTTAGAAATGCTGTTTTTGCCCGGGACAAGTTCTCCATGCATCACTTTCAGTCCACAAGCTTCCAGAAGCTGCCTTCCTTCTTACGTGAAGTTTCCTTTGGCGTCCAACAGTCCATCAAATGCTGAAATCTTCATCATTTATTCCTGAAAACTTGCTAATAACGTTGGTTAGCTCACTTACAGGAAAAAGGACTAAAAGTGCAGGAATTATATACTTTGTCCTTTAAAACTTAGCTAAAATATGGGTAAATTAAGGTGCTTTAGGCGTGTAAATACGCCTAACTTCAAAAACAGAACACAAGAATGAGAAACATTCCTAAATGCCTCGTTGCCTTTCCCTTATGAGTGTGGTATAATACACACCCATAAAAGAAACTCTACTTGACACAGCTTTATCAAACAACAATTGACCATGAACCTAGGGTTCTAATACCAATCGGACAGACACGAACCAGGGCCTAGTCATGTCGGTCATTTTAAGTCCAACTACAATCGAAGATCACCCACAGTACCAACCATAACTACCCTGCACCCTACATCGGATGAATTTCGAACATATAACAAGATAAAACAATAATAGTTTAAAGACATTAAATAAAGTCTATAATCCAAAATTCAACAACCTCAACTAGTTATCCAACCGGTGCCAACCCTAATACCAAGGCTGACACCAATACCAACACCGCCCATGCCCATAGTAGTCTGACAAAGCCTCTACCCAGAATCAATTACATCCAATCGAGACATGCCCTCAACTATATCCAAAACCAAACCAGGAAAATAAAGAAAAATGAAAAAGTCCATAACATGAAATGTAGTCTTCCAGATTATGGAAGATCACCATTTTAGTTTGACACAAAGTTACCCTTGGATCCTAGTCACTGAGAAGGAGGAGTAGTACGGCTAGTTCCTACATCGAATGGGGATACGTTGCCCAAAGATGGTTAGCAGAATGAATGCAATCATGTACTTAACAATAAGGATAAAATAATGCCAGTAATTTAAAACCAAAGAAAATAACCATATGCAATCATATAGAAACATACATCTATGCCAGGAAAGGGAACCAGGTTTAGCATGCAATTAAAACCTTTATCTGGGTTGTACTGCTTTGCCATCCTAAAATCACCCATGAGCTATATGGGTTCAGCTCTCCCTGCTGAAAGGGCCCCAGTGCGTGTTAGCCGTACGATCGGAGAAAAGAACCTTAGATGACTATTACTTCTCCCAAAATATAAAGTGTGACATCATGCGCATGGTCACCATGACCAAACCTCACATCAACAAACATGAGTTTCTAGTATTGGTCCCCCAAGGACCTTCATCTTTCACGGCTTTTCTACACACCCCTTTAAGCCTATATTAAAACCATTTACCAAGGAGTCTTTAAGTTAGGAATTAACCATTAGTATCGTCATGCCAAAATTAGAGCATGCAAGTCTATTATCGTATGCCATATAAACCATCAAACTAAATTAGACTCTACTATTTCCAATTATACCAAAACAATTTATATTCAAAACATGACCAACACGGCCTTTCCAAAATTATATGAAACCAACCAAAACAAATTTAATTTCCATTTCCTTTTATGCAATGAATAGATTTCAATAATAGTCAAACTATGTGAAAAATCATTCTTCATTGACATTTTATCAAATATGTTGAGGGCATATAATTTCCAAAACTAAAGCCAAGTATTAATTGATCATTCCCATGTAACCATATGTTCAAACCATAATTATAACATGAAAACCATAAGTAAAAGATGGGAAAACATTATCCCACAATAAACAACCAAAACCCTCAGCATCTATTTTAAAACACAAACAACAACATAATAATACTATGAAAACCATTCATTAAAATATGATTTTAGTTGAACTAACAAATAGGGAGGAGTAATATGCCTTAGACACCAAGGAAGACAGATAAAAACAATCCTTTAGAGACTTAATTGATTGCCTTGAAGAAACCTGTAAGACCCACAAAAATTCTAAGCTTAACTCAGTCCGTTAAAGCTTGAAAAGAGGTCTCAGACTTAGAAATTTTAGCTAAGTGTTTACACTTGGAATTTATTTTAGACTTCGTAAGTTGGAGACTCTATTTCACGACCCTCATGACCTTAAAGTAATGTTTTTTAGGTTGAATCATGATCATGAATATCAGTGGGTGTTCCCAAACAAATATTAGATTTTCAGACTTCGTTTGAAACACATTTGAAAGCTCAAACTAGTGGATCGACGCTATCTCGATGTGCCGCGTTGCCCATCATATCGATGAATATTTTTCTCCAGCTCCCAGTGCAAATTTTAGTAAACCGATGCAGACTCGACGCGGTGCATTGGCCATTGCATCGATGATGACGATGCGGTGCATCAGTCTGTGTGTCACTAGGCCAGTTTTTTATTTATTAAAAACAACGTACAAAGGGGTAAATAGGACATTTTCCTCACTTCGACCCAGCCCCTAAAACACAAAATTCTTCCCTTACAAAGCAAATTACACTCTTTTCTCTCAAGAGCAAAACCCTAGAACATCAATTTCAAAATCAATTCTCAAGAAAACTCCAGCAATCTTCAAGAATTCAAGTATTAAGGTATGCTAAGTGTTCATCCAAGGGTTTTCTTCCACCCTTGGAGTTCAAGAAACCTTTTGAACTATAATTAAATAGTTTTGATAAATTTTATGATTGAATTTGATTGTGTTGATAACTATGATGTTAGTTGAGTTTAGAATCCATAATTAATTACAAGTTCATGAGAAATAAATGGCATGTGTGGATTGCGGTATGGTTTCATGTTAAAAAACCCTTTGAAATTGTAAGTTAGGATTATGATGATGATGCTTGCATGTTGTATTACAGTCGTGTGCATAAATTATGCTCTTCAAGTGTTTTGATGAATTGTTCATGTGAGTTAAGTAATGAAATTATATCATATTAGCATGTATATAAACTCATGTATATCAAGTGTTTGACAAAATGTCTAAATGAATGCATTTTAGTGAGCCAGTACTATTATGCTACTAAATTCATGCAGTGTTCTACTTTTCATGCTATCGAGTCCTGGGGGTAATTAGTACCTGAAGAATCTAGTTGTTTACTATAGCTATAACAGTTACAAAATAGTTTCAATAGTATTCAGTAATCAATCTTAGTTCAGTATTCAGTTCAGAACTCAGTACTATTCAGTTTCGAACTCAGTAAACTCAGTCAATTCACAGAATTCAGTCAGTAATCAGTTCAATACTCAGAGAACTTAGTATTAGTCCTTTCCAGTTCATATAATCAATTAAGTGTCTTTCAGTTGAGAGTAGAATTAAGCACCGAGCGAGCCTAGGGATGGGGGATCACCCGTTAGTTAGGATTGAGATCCCTAGAAGCAATCCCTAAGTTACAAAACTACGTAGACAGTATAGGTTATGAAATGTCACCCATTAGATAGGACTGGAATACTCAGGGATTACCCATTAGATAGGACTGACATACTCAGGTATCACCTGCTAGTCAGGACTGATCTCAGTGGTCACTTGCTAGACTAGGACTGACCCTACAACCAGTTGTTTTTACCTATGGCATGGTACTGATACCCTTCTAACTGGGGTTACAAGTTGGATCCTAATCTATCCAGAAAGTGGCATGTTAGTTAGATAATTACCTCCTACAGTTTTAGTTTCAGTCTTAGTATAGAACTCAGTTAAGTTCTATAGATTTATGACTATCAGATATAGACACCCATCTCAGTATATAACTCAGATCAGTTTTACAGAATTAGGACTGTTAGATACAGTCACCCAGTTATCAGTAATATAGTATAGTAAAACTCAGATAGTAGTAAATCAGTATTCAAAACTCAGTATCCAGTATTATTATGACCTTAGTTATAATTTACGTATTCATGCATGTACTCGCATTTAGTTATGTTCATGTTACTCAGTCAGTTATTGTTCATGCATATCAGTCTACCTCACTTAGTATACTAGTATATTCAAAGTACTGACACATACTTTTCTTTGCTCTATGGTGTCTTATAACATAGTTTAGACGCACGGGATCTTGACCATACTTAGCAGCCCAGCATATCAGCAACAGACTTATTAGTGAGTCCTTATAGTTTGAGGAAAAAGTTATTGCTTCTATTTATCAATAGTTCAGTAGTCGAAGTTAGTTGGGGGCTTGACCTATAAACTCCAGTTTCAAACAGTTAGAGGCTTTTAGACTAGAGTATTTCAGACGGATATTTCCATATTTAGTTTTCAGTATTCAGTATTTATTTTAAGTTTTAAACCTTATGGAAAGTTTCTGCCAAATTTCTTCATTTTCAAAGTATTATTACTCAATTATTACAACAGGTACAAATCATAGGTTAGCTTATGGTCCTTTAGGATTATAAGAACTGTGTAGCGTTCGGGGTACAGAATCGGGGCGTTACAAACTTGGTATCAGAGCCTAAGATTCAACAGAGTTCTAGGAATTCTGAAAGCCGCATCTAGTAGAGTCTTGTGCATGAGTATGCAATGCACCACACTTATGGAAAAGAGGCTACGAGATGTTTTAGGAAAAGTTTTCCTTCTTTTAGTATTCATGTCGTGCGAGTGAGCATGAGCTCAAGTTAAAATCTTAGTCTAATCCACTTCTTTCTTCCATTTATAGAATATGCCTCCCAAAAAGAACAATGGAAGAAGAATAGAAAACCAGTCAGCACCTCAGCCCGTTCATGCAGATCCTCTGGATGAGCATATCTCTCATGTAGAATTTAAGGTTGCATTCACTACTCTAGACAATTCACTAGCAGCTCAGAACAAATGGTCATCTGTTGTTTAGGCCAATCCAGTGACCAATACTGCTGCAGCCAAAATTGGGGACTTCACCCGAATGAACCCTCCTTTCTTCATGAGATCTAAGTCAGAAAAGGATCTACAGGAGTTCCTCGACCAGGTTTAAAAAGTCACAGATATTATGGAAGTGACTTCCAGTAAGAGTGCTGAGTTAGATACCTATTAGCTATAAGATATAGCCCATACGTGTTTTAAGCAGTGGAATGTAGACAGGGGTGTAGATGCAGAACCAATAGAGTGGGAGGAGTTTGCTACCGCTTTCCTAGATAGATTCTTTCACTTAGAGCTAAGAAAAACCATGGTGTTAGAGTTCATCAATCTCAGGCGAAGAAATATGAGTGTGAAAGAGTATTCCCTCAAGTTTACTCAGTTAGCTAAGTATGCTACCCATGCAATAGCAAATAATAGGTCCAGAATGAGCAAGTTTGTTTCTGGGTGTCAGAGAGTGTGGTCAAGGAGTGCAGGACTACGATGTTGATTAAGGAGATGGAAATATCTAGGCTTATGGTCCATGATCAACAGATTGAGGAGCAGAATATTAAGAAGAAAGAGAGAGAAAATAAGAGAGCCAGAATAGGTAGCTTTAGTTTTGCTCAGCCAAGGTCAGAGAGTGGTAACCGTCCTCAATTTAGTCAAAAGTTTTCATCCCCAGTTCCATCTTAATCTAGTACACCAGTACCAAGGTTCAGGAATGACAGTCATGATGGGGCACCAGGCTCCAAAACCTAGGGTAGTGTGAGCAGTGGTCGTACTCATCCGCTTTGTGAAGAATGTGGTAGACATCACCTAGGTGCGCGTAGAGCTTGCAATGATATATGTTTTGGATGTGGCAAGTTAGTCCACAGGATGCGGGAGTGTAGATTTATGGCTCAGAAGGGAAAATTATAGTGACGATATTGATGATAGTGCGCCAGCAGGGTCAGTCCAACCGTCTTTCAGTTCATTCCGGTGTCCTGAATTGATAGGGTGCCACTTATAGTGCTTCTAGCGGGCAACACCCAAATAGGATTTATGCACTTTAGTCTAGAAAAGATCAAGAAGTTTCTCCTGATGCCGTCACTGGTATGTTACAGATCTCCCATTTACATGTTTTATCTTATTAGATCCGGGAGCTTCTCTCTCTTTTGTAACTCCTTACATAGAGGTCAATTTCAAAGTCAGATCAGAAACCTTAACAAAACCTTCTCAGTCTCCACCCTAGTGGGTCAGTCTATCATAGCCCGGCAGGTATATAGGAACTGTCCGGTTCTGATATCTCAGAAAGTCAGGACTTGAAATTCTAGTAGTAATGTGAATATATGTAGACAAACGGTGGGAGGGAATGATGCCCAATCCATCTTTACATTAGTGCAAAGTTTTGTACTTTAGTTATCATAATGTCTACTCATTCCTTACATGTCAGCTCTATGATCATAGCCCATATTCATGCACATTCATGAAATCATGTACGCTTACAGTTCTAAGTATAAGGAGTTCCAGTTCACTCAGTGTTACGAATTATGTTCCATGAATACAGAAACTCCGAACTCAGATCATGCAGTTCATGACTTCTGCACTCATGCCTTACAGTGTGTTCAGTTTCCATGATTCATGCTATGCTCCTAATGATTATCTAGATTCAGATTTATGACATATATATCCTCAATTTATATCTCTTGATAAATCCATGATGTTAATATTCTATTCCTCAAGCCTCAGTAAGTGTCAAGTTTGGTATAGTATTTATTCATGCTTCAGTTCCTCATGTTTTAACCCATCAATGAACTCTTCTTATAAAATAGTGTAGTGATGAGCGATTTCATACTTTTTTTTACACCAGTCTATAGTTATGAGGTTAGGCTTAAATGTCAGGTTAGTGTGGAAGCAAATGGCTAGCAGGAAGTCGTATTTAGTGCATGAAGGAAGGGAAATAAGATTTTTTCATAAGATGAGAAGTTGAGAAAATGCAGAGTATAAGTGTCTATCCAGATCCTTGACTTATGTCAGTCTCTATCACATAGTTATCAAAACCCAGTATTCAGCTCCAGTACAGTCTCAGTTACCATCTTAGTTACAGTGTCAGTCATAGTTTCAGTCTAGTAATCTGATAAGAAACTCAGTTCAGTTTTAGGTTTTCTTGACCATACTGTACAATTATCAGTTATTCAGTTATCAGTATTTTAGTACCCTAGTTTATAGAATATTTCAGAATCATGTTATACATTTTTTCTTGCATTCTCAAATAATACAGTTTTCACAAATTCAAGCTCAACTATCTCCTGTTACACAATCAGTCCTTACCTCATATACATAATACTCTACAATTTCAGTCTAGTTATTTAGACTAAGTACAGTTCAGTCTTACATACCCAATATTCAGCTATTAGACATTCAAATAATTAGATAAGTTAGTATGTTTATGCACTCGTCGTCAACACCCATGTAAATATTTTCAGTAGTCTCAGGTAATGTGTTGTACTAACGTGGAGAGTATAGTTGAGAGAGTATTCAAGGGACATGTCTAAGCTTGAAAATTTGTAGTTGCAGTGCATAAGGCTTAGTCACTTCATCTTAGATGATGTTTCATAGGCCCCGACTCATACTACATAATTTTAGCCAGGATGTGATTTTCTTATTCATCTATTTTATTCAACCATGCCAGGACTCCTTTCTTTCTAAAGCCACTAGAATTCTATAGAAAGAGTGTAAAAGAAAGGCCCCAGTCAAATATAAGTTTTCAGCATAAGTTAGTCCACAAAACCAATAATTCAATTTAGAAGTTAGGCAGACAATGTTTGTATGATTAGGTTTCCCATCCTTCCATCTAGTCGCACTATCCGAAGTCTCATACATGTAACTATTCCAAGATCGAGCAACTATATGGTTGCAAGTTCAGCTCAGTTCGGGTGTCATGCCTTAGTTTTAGATCCCCCATATGCAGTCACAATTCAGTTCGCAGGTGCCCTGTGCGTCGTCTTAGTTTTTCCTCAGTATCTCAGCTAAGTCAACATTCTTCAGGGGACATAATGTCCCAAGGGGGAGATGCACTATAATCCCCCCGAGCTTCAATGACCTAAACCTTCCATCTTCTCTTCATGTAATGAATCCAGTTTGGAGTAGTGGGTACTCATAGGTGGACCCTCAAGTTCCAATATTAGCTGTAATCCATGTATTCAGGGGCTTAGTTCAGTCCATGAAATTCAGTTCATGTATTACATTTCAGGCACAGTGATCTTCTCATGTTCCCGTTCATGCATGTTTAGTAAATGATCTCAGGTTTATCAGTATTCTCAGCCTAAGGTAACAGTCTTCCTTAGATTGTCTTAGTTCCATGTTCAGTTACAGTTGTAAAATTGGTATCCATTACCATTTCATATTCGATCATGCATTCATGAATCAGTTCAGTCATGTACTCACGCATTATATATGCATGTTTAGTTTGAGAACTCAGCTTGTCAGTAGCTTCAGTCAGGTGTTCCATGCATCAGATATGCATGTTCAATGTGTAAGCTCAGCCTATCAATGTTTCTCAGCTTAGTCAGCCTCATTCGAGGATAAATGTTCCTAAGGGGGAGATATTGTAACACCCTGCAAAATTCTAAGCTTACCTCAGTCCGTTAAATCTTGAAAAAAGGTCTCAGACTTAGAAATTTCAGCTAAGTGTTTACACTTAGAATTTATTTTAACCTTCGTACGTTGGCGTCTCTATTTCACAACCCTCGTAACCTTAAAGTAGTGATTTATAGGTTGAATCATGATCATGAATGTCAGTGGGTGTTCCCGGATAAGTTTTGGATTTTTCAGACTTTGTTTAAAACACATTTGAAAGCTTAAACCAGTGGATCAATGCAATCTCAATGTGTCGCATAGCCCATCGCGTCAATGAATATTTTTCTCCAGCTTCCAGTGCAAATTCCATTGAACCGATGCAGACTCGACGTGGCATATTAGCCATCGCGTCGATGCCAATGACGCGGTGCATTGGTCTGCGTGTTGCTAGGCTAGTTTTTCATTCATTAATAACAGCATCCAGAGGGGTAAATAGGACATTTTCCTCACTTTGACCCATCCCCTAAAACACGAAATTCAACCCTCACAAAGTAAATTACACTTTTTTCTCTCAAATTGCTCTCAAGAGAAAAATCCTACAACATTAATTTCAAAATCAATACTCCAGAACACTCTATCAATCTTCAAGAATTCAACCATTAAGGTATGTTAAGTGCTCATCCAAGGGTTTCCTTCCACCCTTGGAGTTCAAGAAATCCAAGGGTTTCCTTCCACCCTTAGAGTTCAAGAAATCTTTTGAACTACAATTACATAGTTTTGATAAATTTGATGATTGAATTTGATTGTGTTCATGACTATGATATTAGTTGAGGTTAGAATCCATGATTAATTACAAGTTCATGAGAAATAAATGGCATGTGTGGGTTGTGGTATGGTTTCATGTTTAAAACCCCTTTGAAATTGTAAGTTATGATTATGATGATGATGCTTGAATGTTTTAATACAGTCATGTGCATAAATTATGCTCTTCAAGTATTTTGGTGAATTGTTCATATGAGTTAAGTAATGAAATTATATCATGTTAACATATATATACAAACTCATGTATATAAAGTGTTTGACAAAATGTCTAAATGAGTGCATTTTAGTGAACAAGAACTATTATGATACTAAATTCATGCAGTATTCTACTTTTCATGCTATCGAGTTATGGGGGTAATTAATCCCCAAAGAATCTAGTTGTTTACTAAAGCTATAGCAGTTACAGAATAGTTTCAATAGTATTCAGTAATCAGTCTCAGTTCAGTATTCAGTTTAGAACTTAGTAGTATTCAGTTCCAAACTCACTAAACTTAGTTAGTTCACAAAATTCAGTCAGTAATCAGTTCAGTACTCAAAGAACTCAGTATTAGTCCAGTCCAGTTCATATAATTAATTCAGTGTCTTTCAGTTGGGAGTAGGATTCAGCACCGAGCAAGCCTACTGATTGGGGCTCACCCATTAGTTAGGACTGAGATTGCTAGAAGCAATCCCTAGGTTCCAGAACTACGTAGCTATCTTAGGTTATGAGATGTCACCCGTTAGATAGGACTGACATACTCAGGGATCACCCACTAGTCAGGACTGATCTCAGGGGTCACCCGCTAGACTAGGACTGACTCCACAACCAGTTGTCTTTACCCGTGGCACGGTACTGACACCCTTCCAACTCGGGTTACAGGTTGGACCCTAATCTATCCAGAAAGAGGCATGTCGGTTAGATGATTACCTCCCACAGTTTCAGTTTTAATCTTAATAAAGAACTCAGTTTAGTTCTACAGATTTATGACTGTTAGATATAGATATCCAGCTCAGTATATAACTCAGATCAGTTTTACAAAATCAGGACTATCAAATACTGTCACCCAGTTATCAGTAATACAGTCACAGTAAAACTTAGATAGTAGTAAATCAGTATTCAAAACTCAGTATTCAGTACTATCATGACCTCAGTTACAGTTTATGTATTCATGCATATACTCGCATTCAGTTATGTTCATGTTACTCAGTCAGTTATTATTCATGCATATGAACCCATGCATATCAGCCTACCTCACTTAGTATACCAGTACATTCAAAGTACTGATGCATACTTTTCTTTGTGCTATGATGTCTTATATCATAGGTTCAGACGCAAAGGATCTTGACTGTACTTAGCAGCCTAGCCTATCAGCAATAGACTTATTAGTGAGTCCTTATAGTTCGAGGACAAAGTTATTACTTTAGTTTATCAGTAGCTCAGTAGTCAGAGTTAGTTGGGGGCTTGTCCCATTAACTCTAATTTCAGACAGTTAGAGGGTTTTAGACTAGAGCATTTCAGATGGATATTTTCATATTCAGTTTCAGTATTCAGTATTTATTTTTAGTTTTGAACCTTATGGAAAGTTTCCACCAAATTTCTACATTTTCACAGTATTATTATTCAGTTATTGCAGTAGGTACCAATCATGGGTTTGCTTGTGGTCTTTTATGATTATGAGCATTGTGTAGCGTCCAGGGTAGAGACTCGGGGCGTTACAAAACCCTAGACTTTTCTTGAACCAAGAGCTTGAGAGAGATTTTAAGAGATTTCTTAATAGTTTTTGATTTAGGATAATAGGTTAATGAAGTCCCAAAAGATTCTTTATGTCATAGGGTCAATTAGAGTTAAGAGGGGAAATGTCTAGAATACCCCCAACTGGTACTATCCAGTCGTAACCAGAATAGAAGGTTGGACACCCACACATTTTCCACCATATGACTCCATTTCCCAACTCGTGACTAAACCATACGACTCGTATGGTCCAGTTGTACCTAAGACAAAAACCAAAGGGATCGACACTGGACAACGTACGACTCCATTATACCACATGTACACTATCTTCACGACTCATAGTTATCCATTTGTACTTAGAGCCAAGTCAAGTTACTAATTTTTAGATTAAGTGAAGTATCAACCCAATGACCCATCACCAAACCATACGACCCATACCCACCAAGTTGTAACCACAATAGAAACTCAACCACCACTCACAGGAAACCGTAGAGTTGGGTCACCTGACCCGTACCCATACTATATGATTCGTATGATGAGTCATTACAAGAATAGTAAACTTAAGACTTAGGAGTTTCCAAGGGACAAAACGTAGGGCATTTCAGAAAGGTTGCAAATGGTTGGACTAATTCAAACTATCAATCAAAAAGTTATCAACACTCGTGCAAGATATTATAATTTGACCAACATTGTGCTTACTATTCAGGAGGCATTAGACATACTATGGAAGACTACATCAATTTGAATCACAAAATCCAAGACTTAAAGGACCTAAATGTCATCTTTCTCCATAATAACCATCACAATCAACCTAATCCCCGACTATTCAAACCCCTCAATCTATTTTCTATACCTGATCCACTCCCTAACTCCTTAGCCAAATCATCCAGTCAATCAATCGAATTCCCAAGCTCTATTACTAAATTATCAACTCGTTTACCAAGATCCTCCTCAAAATTTCAAAATTTACCAAAGGGATATAATTAACTAAAGTTTTTATCTAATCCCTCCTCTTATCAACCAGAATAGCCATAATTGTCCTTATCTAAATTTGGAAGATAAGGTTCTAAGAATTGTACCGCCTTGACTGAAACTCGGACTCAATTATTCAAAAGATTAAAGGTGATGGGACTCCTCCTGCCTATTCTACCTAATCTAGGTAACACCAACACTTGGTCTTTAAGATCTTATTGATACTGTGCTTATCACTTTGAGGGCATCGTGCATTATAATAAAGATTGCATTCATCTAAAGTATATGATATAAGACCTGATCAACCAGAAGGTCATCTCACTTTAGAAAGCACCACTAAATGTTACTAGTAACCCACTCACAAATAATAGGGGACTTGCAATCAAGGTAACAGAAACAAGCAATGAGTGGCTAAAAAATAAGACCATGGTGTCGGTAATTCACAAGAAAACAAATGAGATAGGAAAAGTTATGGCTACCTCAAATATTGATGAAGAGACTTAGTTCATAATACTAATCGCACCATATCTGACCTTGGCACTGATGCTTATGGAGAGAAGTTTATGGTAGAATAATTGTTGTAAACATATAACTAAATAAAAAAAGGTTACTCTCTCTAAGAGTTGGAAAATGATACCTGCAAGAAAAGTGTGCAGAAATAACTAATTAATAAAGATGAAGGTGAAGAATTATGTAGAAGGATGTGTTATAGGGAGTACTCTACTGAGAAGCACTTTGAAAAGATTCCAACTCAGATCCCTGTGAGCTCACAATATCGCAAACTAGCTCTAATGAAAGTTCTCAATAGAGCGTATATGCCTGTACAGAATCACCAAATAATATCCAGTAATGATGAGTTGCCATTTCAGAGAATTATGTACGATGGGGAATTATGTATTAATTTCAGATACCAGTATAAGATCATTAATAGGGCATTGATTAATGATGGATCAAGTCTGAATGCCTATTCATTAACTACTTGGAATCAATTCAACTATGACATGGGTAAAATATGTCAAAGAAAAGTCAATATAGGAACTTTTGAGGGTCAGAAAGACTCCATTAGGGAAGCCCAGTTGTATCTCAAGATAGGGACTTCAAAATTCCAATTTAAATTGTAAGTGATAGATAATGTTGCAAGATAAATATATCCTTAGGAAGACCATGCCCATGCAACATGAGTCGTTCATTCAACATTGCACCAATTGCTGATGTTTGTATGTATAAACCAAGAAATAGTTATTCATGATCAAGGGAACTACTTGAGCCAACAAAAAAAGTATTTTTTGAGATTGAAGATGCCCCTAAAGGAAATGACTCCTGCATAGTGAAAATTATGAGAGCCATTGAGAGTGAAACAAGTTATCATAAGCCAATACTTTCGATCTACAAAATGTTGGCCACCATTATGCTAAAAAGTGATTTGCACCTAGATGTGGCCTTAGAAATATTTCAAATCAAATTATTCATCCCATTGTAATTCCTAAAAAGTTATTCAAGCACGAGATAGAGTATGTTCTAACTAAAGAGGACAAAAGGAAAACAAAGAAGAAATATCAAGAGTTGTCTTAGAAACTGCCTGAAGTCTAATAATTATTTCCTAAATCTATAAGTAATGGTATCAAGGATTGAATAAGGAATAGGTTTGAAGAGTTTGATACTACCATGGAAGAGTTCCCCAAGATAGATTGAATCAAGGAAAATGAACCAGAAGAAGAGTTATTGAACATGACTTCCATCCAACTTATTACTCACCGATCAACAGGGTATCTGGAAAGATAAAATTTAATCTTCTAGAAAATTGGTGGTAGTATAGATGAGGCCCAATATCCACCCTTTAGGTTTATTAGTTCTCTTTCATTTATTATGATTTCCAAAAGGCATAGAACCACACTTTCACGGGACATTGATAGAGTTTATAAATATTTTCTTAAATTCAACTAAAGCCTCCCCTATTGAAAAAATCTTTATAGTTAATTTTTTATCTACTTGATATTATCAAACTTTCCTTATTTTTGAAAAAAGTAATAAAAATCTAAAAACATGGGATACAATGGTCGTAGAACAATCAAAAAAATAACCAAAGACTTTAAGAATCACGAAAAGTCAAACCTACAAAAGAGAATGAGGTGGTTAAACAGGGAGACAACGACAAAGTTAACAAACTAGGTTTGATGCCTATCTAGCAAAAACAAGAAAGAGAAATCTTATCAATTCTATCAAACTAAAGTGGACAATTGTTCCTTCCTTCCATCAAGATAAACACAATGAAGGTGCCATGTCATCAATAAAGTGTTATCTAGAGAAGCCTTAATTCTATTCAAGTAGGATGGAAAAGAGCATTTCATGCAAGTTAAACCTAAAGAGATACCATATCTTAAGATGGTATTTTCCTTGTATTAGTTTTCTTTTAATAGCATTTTTTCTTAAAATAACCATTTTATGCTTTAACATAGTTTAAAATTTCCCTCCCTTTTATTTAAAAACTAAGTTTGACCTGAATTCTCAAGAGTGATATATAGGAAACACATGGTAGCTTTGGTCAACTCTTTAGATCATCTTATGTCTCCCTAACATAGACCTGCACACCGATTGAACTGATTCTTGATTCATAGGGATACATAGGCGCCCCGATGACTTGGTCAAATCACCACAAGAAATGTAAACTAGGGAAGAATTTTTTAGAAGGAATCTCAAAAATTCAAAAGAAGAAGATCATCTTCCAAAAAGGAAAATGAAGACCAACAAGAACTTTGGGAGAAAGTCTCAAGATCCACACAAGTCAAGATCATCTCAAATAGTATCTAATTAGGGAAGATATTTTGTAAAGGTATTCTAAATTTCTATTCACATTTTGAAAAAATTCCAAATTCCCCAACACTAGGAGGCTAGAGCAAACTGCAAACATTACCAACTGCGACATAGTCCATAGCAACTAAATTCCCAACCATGACAAGCTATTATAAAACTAAGCTATTAAACTCCTACAACAACACCAATGAGTTTCCAGAGATACTTCATTGGATGTCAGACATAGCTAGACCTCAAACTGAAGATGTTTGTTGAGCTAGCGCATTACTTGACTGTAGAAGTTTTTCTAAAAAAATTTACACAAGTTTTTGAAACTAATTTTTTTAAAAAACCAAAACTCTTTTTGAAAATATCTGCATATTTTCTATTTGACTAGTTTCGCCTAACATCTATTGAAATAGAAAGTCATGGTGGAGGTCCAAACATGACAATGCACAGAAAGATAGCATGAAGTAAACCAAATATTGGAGGAGGTCAACATGGAGTAGTTTCACCCAAAACTAACAATTTTTCTATGGATTCAGGGATCACTATACAAATGGGGTCTCCTTAAAAAAACCTATGTGAATTGGGAGCCATATCAAAACATGTAATGCTTAAGAAAGGTACTTTTGGTTGGATCCAAATATGGGTTCAACCGCCATATAGGATTATTGACCCCTTTGACTTGTATATCTCATTTCAAGACAGTATGAATGACAAATAAAGGCATTTTATCTTTGTTATGAATATTTTATTTCAAAACATTTTCTAAAAATAGTTGCTATAATTTACCTTGAGCACAGGTACATCCAAAACAATCCCCACAATAATGGAGTTATCAAAAGGATCACCCAATAAGTAGAAGAGCAAAGATATCTTCCCCAAGATCTGTAATAAGGAAAAACAAGCATATAACATTTGCAAATAACATTCGAGTATCCCTTAGAAAGAAGGTTTCGCCCATTCTTTTACATCCGATGGACTTGTTAGTTAAATACTCCCATTAAACAGAAGATTAATAGAAGGCTAAGTCATTCAAATTATTATTTTGTGTATTTCTCATTTAAACATTCTTAAATCTTGATTGTGGTCGCCAACAAGAGCAACACTGTGTCTACTAATCGTCTACCTTAAGTACAGGTACATGTAGAAAGCCAACACGTCAACAAACAAACTCAGGTGAAGCTTTTGTTCGAACTTCTATAAAGGTCATGTCATCCTATTACATGCCATTACATTTCATTACATCCCATTAAATGCCATTACATCCCACTGTATTTTATTATAAACCATTGAATCCCATCACATTTATTGCATTCCATCATATTCTATTATATTTCATTATATTCCATTACATATCATCAATCCCATTACATACCCTTTCATTCCATCACCGAGAAGGACATTTTATTCCATTGTCGAGAGAGCCATTTCACTCTATTGGCAAGCGGTCCATTTCATTCCATTTTCTAGAGATCCATGCTGAGAGAACTATTTCATTTCATTGCCAAAAGGTCCACACATAGAGGAACATTTTATTTTATTACCTAGAGAGACATACCGAGAAGGTTATTTCAATTAATTATTGAGAGGGCAATTTTATTTCATTCCAAGAGTCCATAATACCATCCACATAATCCTTTGTAACCGCTCACCATACAAGAAGATAAGTTCTTTCTTTGGAAGATGCTTTGGAGTACCTATATCCTTTGATTATACAAAGATAACATAATCTGGCATCAAGGATATCTCAGTATTTTATATTTGTTCATCATGCAAAAGGTGATGTAGCCCAATGCTGAGGATATTTTAGTACTTTATGTACCAGTATTTGAATGCATCAACATATCAAAGTTGATAAAGTACATGATCCAAATGGGCATCTTTAAGTCTCTATCTAAAGGCGGATGACACATTATATTTCCTAGATAATTATAATCTGAGGGTCATCTATAAGCTATAATATTTAAGATAAAATAGTGTGTGAGATTTTGTATGAGTTTATAGTCCATGAGTCATTCAAACATTGCAACAACATCTTGACTGGATAGTATGTAACATTACCCACAAATTGATAACTTGAAGGCTATCTGTAATCCACAACTAAATCCTTATTGGCTGATGTGTAGAATCACCAACATTGATAATCCTAGGGTTCTATATAATCTGCGACATATCCAAGATTGATTGTGTATAGGATTACCCAAAGACTAATATTTTGAGGGATATCCATAAGCTACACTGCATCCAAGGTAGGATATTGTGCAGGATTACCCAAAAAGTTGGTAGTTCGAGGGATATCATTATGCCATCTCTTATCCAAGATCAACTAATATGGAGAATCACCCAAAAGTCCATCAACTCAAAGGACGTTTATAATTTATCTCATATCCAACATTGGACAATATGAAACATTACCCAAAGATTTAAAAATTTGAGGGATATCCATGAGCCATACGAATATGGAAGATGCAAAATACTTCCCCAACGATCGAATGTAAAATGCCATTACTGATAGATGAAGAGGATATAATTCAACATTTAAGAAGAATTATAGGAGACCAAGAAGTTACCACATCATCATAAGATTACGCAATTGTAGGGACCGTTCTATACAAAGTATTGTCGGTGTCCAATAAGGCCATCCCACTTCGTAGAAATTTTTAATTGGCAAAAGTCCATCTTATCCAAAACCAAGAGGATTTTTGTATCTATTATTGCAAAGAGTTGTTTTCCTCCAAAAATTGTACATGACACGACAACATCGCTTTTTGGATGACAACTCACGTGAATATATGGTAAAAGTCTATATACCTCTCCCTAAATTATGTTTATCACTAACAACTTTTTTTGAGATATTATCACAACAATTCAAGAGGATGAAAATCTCAAACTAAAAACATAGGTTCAGAAATTTCCAAAACACATACAACATAATATGGAACTAAGGCATAGTCCAAAGAGGGACGCCAAGCCTTTGGACGCGAGCTAAAAGATAATCCCACCACCATCAAACCACATTATTCAAAGGAATATGGGAATTTTAGGATACTTTGGTTTTAGTTTCACTTCTGAGATATTTCTAAGCTCGTATCGAAGGTCACCTTTTTTCCTTCAAACCCAAGTGACAACAAACCTAGAGCCTTGGAAATTATGTCAAGGTAAAATCTTACCTATGGATATGAAGAGCTCCAAATTCATGGTTAAAAGGATACAAGACTCTTTCCATAACTCAAATAAGTTTTCAATCATCCTAAGCTAAAGATAGTCTTAAATAAAGGACTATCTTTTCTATTGATGGAGTCAAACTACAAGTAGTCTGATTTGAATCTCGGGAGTATATAAGTTGGAATATTTGTTTAAAAATCAACTACATTTTAAAATCCCCCAATTTCTCTCTTATCCCCAGTTTTTCAGTCTCTATAAAATTCTAAGTTTGGATAATGTGTGAATTATTTAAGAATTAAGCTTACGATCGAGTATTATGAACTATAAGTGCCCTGAATTATCATGCAACCTAAGATATATAAAAAAACTCAATACTAGGTGTAAGGCCCCATAAAGTTCTCTCATAGTCTAAGCCTTTAGAACATGTCAAATGAAGCCTTATTTCATCTCTAAAAGAGTTAGGAATGACTTCCAAAGTGATCAGTGTTTAAAACTCTAGAGTTTTCCTAAAAATGACTTTTTATCATGTGGGAAACTGAATTATCTTTCCATTGATACCCATTTTGTCAAAATCCAATGTCGGAATAGAAAGTTATGGCCGAATTACAGAAAACAATTTGAACCGCCCAGGTGCGATGGAGAGGGTCGATGGACCATCAACCCAGCGACGGATCGTTGCCCAAACCGTCGCATCAGAGACATTGAGACCATATTCTAGCTAGGTGCGACGGTAAGGTCGACAGACCATCAAGCTTGTGACAGACCATCGATCAAACCATCACAGACAAGGCAGTGAACCCCTATTCTGGTCCAGGTGCGACGGTCAGTCCGATGGACCGTCAACCCAGCGATGGACCATCGCACCAACCGTCGCAGATCCCACTCAGTAATTTTAAGTTGTAAAAGGACTTTTTGGTATTTTCCACCCTTTTTAACACCTAGAAATATCCAAAACAAATTAGATAGCTTCAGTTTCTTCAAGAACATCAAAAACTAGAGTTTTCTCTCAAGATTAACCCTCAAGAGAAAATCCAAATCTTTCTCTAAGAACCTTAAAATTCCACCATAGTTGCTGCAAATTGAGTTAAGATTCAAGGTTCCCAAGTCAAAAGCTTCAAAAACCCTCACTCAAGAGTTTGAAAAGAGTCTCAAGCAAGCTTGTTCACCTACAAGTCAAAATTCAAGGTATGTGGGGTTTGAACAAGGGTAAACCTTTCCCCCTTGTGCCCAAAAGCTTATTTTAATTACAAATTGCTGAAATTTATGTGATTTTACTATGAAATTCAGTTAGGGTTTACACCCATTATCGTTCATTACAAGATTTTGATATTTCCCATGAATTGAGAGTTGAATTACATGATTTCGATTATGTTTCGATGCCTATTAATGAAATTTATGGATTTCAAGATACTTTATGAGTAATTTCATTCCTAATCATGAATTTTGAGATATCTGGCTTGAGATTTTCTGTTTGGGTTAATAGACCCTCTTTAAAGATTGTTGTTCAAGATTGTTTGGGTCATAAGTACCCCCTAGTTAGGCTATTTTCAGATTTTAGTTGAAGATTTGACCTTTTGGGTTTAAGCTAACATAAGAATCCACATTTAATTATGATTTAAAGCAAAGAGAAACATGATTCCATTATAGAACCTTGATTTATATTAAGGTGGATTTTCATAAAAGTTCTAAGCCTAAGTATGTGAGTAGTATTTAGCACCGCGTTGGGTATGATTCCAAAGTCTCAAACCCCAAAACTACGTTCCTCCATAGGATTCTAATTTACCCAAAGTAGGTTAAGATAAGTGATCACTAAAGTTAAGGTTCTACTCCGATGGCAAGGATAGAACAACTCTCCCCAACATGGGCAAGACGTTGGACTCCATGTGGCTCATATGATTTATGTCGGTTAGAAAAAACTCCCAAAGTAGTATCCTACCCTAATTAAGATAAAAGTTTCCTATGTCCCAAAGTTCTATAAGATCTAAGTTTTAAAGAAGTCATTTATTCTCCATAAGATCAAAGTTCAAGTTTCGAGAGCTAATGTTTTAAGATTTCTCTTGCTTACCTGTTTTGAGAATAAGATGGAGAATATGGGTTTTAGAACTAATATAATGACTCATGAGATTTATGATTTATGCCTCATTATATATGATTTATGATTTATGCCTCATTATACATGATTTATGATATTCAGTTTTTAGTTTTATTAAAGCTATGTGAGTCATTTATTGCTATATGCATGATTTCTATTAAGATTGATACTATTGTCATAATTAATGCATACACCCCCATATACTCGTATATCCTCAAAGTACTAATCCACATATACGTCTGTGTGTTACATTATCTCATTATGTAGGTTTAGGTGCTTAGTCCTAACATTGACAGTGATCTTCGAGCATCTTATCTACATCCTTATCCTTGGTGAGTCGTCATGGTTCGAGGACCTATATTTGCAGCTTTTCCGCTTTCATAGTGTTTTGAGTTTTACTTTTAGATCATTGCGAGTCAGTTGGGGGTCTGTTCGAATGGCTCTCCAATTTAAGTAGTAGAGGCTTTGTCAGACTAGACTTTCAGTTAAAGTTGTGTTCCAGATTGTTAGTATTTTTGCTATCCAAACATTATTTCCAGTTATTTTGGATTATAATTGACATAATAAAGTATCATTGTCTAGCTTATTTATCCTAAAGCAAGTTTTAGAAGTAGTAACAGGCTCAAAGGGTTAGCTTAGCGCTACTTGTAGCCTTAAGTACCGTGTGACATCTCGGGATGAGATTTCGGCGTGTTACACTAGGGCTCAACCATAAATCCATGAAATTCATCCAAAAATCAACTCTATTTTGAGAAAAAATTTATGTACAGACAAAATTAGGAATGACAAACACCCTTTACCTAGGGTTACTTGCATTAACCCCACCTCAAGTGAGGGGACAGTTATTGACACATAATTTTTGCCCTCCCCAACTAGATTTAATCCTGATTACTTCAAATTTAAATAAAATCAAAATATTGATATTATCTAAATAAAAACTTTACAAAGCATTTACTTAGGACAATTTTGTCATTTTAAGTAGTGATTAGATATTTTTAGTATTTGTATATGTGAGATTGTATGTTTTTACTTAAATAATTATTTTATTGAATCGGATTTTAATCAAGAACTATCTTTAAAATTAGTTCAAACAGGTAAATCATGATTTAAATAAAATTTATTATTAAAAAAATTTGGAAAGTATTTGTTTGATTTTACTAAACCAAAGAAGCTCAGGATTAATCGTTTGTTAATTCATTTTGAATCTCCAATTTAGCAAATTTAGAAAATTTTACTGTAATTAAAGTCAATTTGATTATAATTGCAATGCAATTGGCCAATTTATTTTCAATATTGGTTAAAATTAAATAAATTGACTGAAAGTATAAATCTTTACTATTTCCTAAACTAGCCAAATTTCCAACCTTATTTGTACCCTTATTTCCTAACAGCTATGTCCATTCCCTTTAAAATTTTTATAGGCACAATCCCATTCTTAACATACCAAACCCGACCCAACTACCCTTATAACCCCTTCTTCTTTGCAACACCAATAGCCACAAATAACATTAAAGAACATCCAACACAAGCAACACCAACAATAACATTCAACTGCAGTGACACCAAGGAAACTCCAAAACCCCTTTACCCGTTTCTTTGTTTTTACTTCCCCTCCAATGAACATGTCAATCACATATAAGGACTTGTACCAAAGAATAAAAACCTTCTAGAAAATTCCTAGGTGGCTCCTTCAATGTCTAATTTCTATAATTTTGGGTGAAATAGTATGAATTCTTACACACTTGCACAATTTCTATTGGTCCTTGAAAGGAATTTATTTGTCCCCAATTTTTATTGGTTGCCCAAATTTTTAATTTCTACAAAATCCAAGAATTGTTACTAATTCTGAGTTGTCCATCCTCATCCAAGCTTTGAAATTCAGACTTCCCCTCTAACTTCCCCAAAATGCCTTTCGATAAACCTATCCCATATCATTTATTTCCAAAATTCGACCCTCAATTCCTTTCTATATCTAACTCACTATTGTGAGATGAAAATCCAAGTCATAGAGGTGAAAAAAGTGCCTTTGAGCAGAAAGTCTAAAGATTAAAAAAAATTAAGCAAGGAAAATTTTGAAAAGGATTTGCTTTAGTTTTAAATGCTTCCTTTACTATGGTGGTAGATATTTTGATATAGTTCAAGTCTTGTTTTGCTACTCCAGAAGAGGTAAAACCCTTATTTATTTTTCTTTTTTGAGATTCTGTATTTTTGTTGTTCTTGTGGTATATTTTAGTAGTTGGGTATTTTTGCAGTTTTAGTTAGTAGTTGAAACCCACGTTCGATTGTGGGAATGGGTTTGTTTCTGTAGTATTTAGCATTTTCTATGGTGATTTTAAAATACTATTTTGGATATTAAATCTCACATTTGTTGGGATAATAGGTTTAGTTTTGTTTGTATTTGATGTTGGTTTGAACATTTTTTGAATGTTTTCTAAATGTTTAGCTTATTTTGCTTTATGAATTAATTCCATGGGTCTAAAACTTCCAAGTTTTCACCTTTTCCCTTTTGGGAGTATTGTTCAGAGGTTGATCATATCATCTTGTGTCTGTTGTGTTTTACCTCTTGATATTGATTTTGATCCCGTCTGTCTTAGCTTGATTATTGTTTATTCTTTTAAAATTTGGTACATGTAGAATTTTCCTTTAAGTGTTGTCTATGTTTGATGGTTTCATTTGTTTCTATATGTTTTTCTGTTTAGTAAATGGAATTTCAAATTTCATTTTATTTTGATTAGTAGTTATTTAGTGATTATTTCCCGTCATCCTTAGTTTGTGTTGGAAATGTAAAGTTTTTCATGTCTTTTGATTAGTAAGAGGAACCAGTGAACTTAATAGAAACAAATGAGTCTAATAAGTCCTCAATGGTTTATTGGTTTATGGTCTGATTGACTAGTCAAAGAGAGGATAAATATGGTTTTGGATAACTTTTACCCTCTCCTTCTTTCTTTTTCATTGTGAAACAAAGATCCAAATATATATCTTGGTTAAGGATCAACATAACAACTAGTAGCGCATGTTGTGTAAGTTGACGTGACCTTTTGTGTATTTTGGTTCATGTTTACTTCTTTATTTTCTCTTATCCAAGCCTTAAAGAATTTTTCTTGAGTTAAGGAAAAGTAAAGGTGAACTACTTAGTTAACTTTACTATTTAACCTATTGTTATGTTCTAAAGGAATGAATTTTTTTTTGCTATTGGATTTGTTTTGAATTAAAAATGATTCTAGAATTTTGCTTTTACTCAAATAGTCTAAAATTATCTCTAGAACTGACTGAGCATATGTCATCCCAGTTTATTTCTCCATTGGTATGCGTTATGATTTAGATAGTACTATTCCCATCCTTCTGTCAGTTTCTGATGAGTGGCAAATATTCCACTCATCTATACCAAAATTCCTACACACTATTAAGAAATAAATGTATACATGAGGCAATATCGTTAGTAAAATGTATTAATTCCCGTGTTTTATATGTTTGCAGGTAATCGGATGGAAAGGATTCTAAGCGAAGCTAAAAAGGGAAGCAAAAGAATGAGGTACTGGAATGAGCTAAAAATTAAGACCAGGGATCAACCTTTGGTACCATAATCACAATCGCAATTTGGAGGGTCATGATCGCAATTTGAAGAGTCGCGATCGTGATCCAAAGCTAAGTCCAACCTCGGCGATCGCGATGGGAACACCACAATCACGTGAGTTGTAAATGAAGTCAACCAAGGGAGATCATGATGCAGTGGGAATTTCCCAAGGGGAAGAATTGTAAATTCATAAAGCTGAAGCCTAAATCTCAAAATCACAAACCCTTTCACTATTAGGGCATCTTTCAACCAATTTTTTAATTATGTAGAGATAAAAACTATTCTACTTTGGGCAAACAACAAGTGTAATACATTCTCAAGAGAGTTTTAGTTGAATTGGTGATTAAAGTGTGGATTACTCTTCCTTTGATTTTCAATGGAAACATTGAATGTTAACTTGGGTATATCTCTTTTCTTTAATCTCATGAGTTGCTAAATTTCCATCTCGGGCTTATGCTTGAATAGGGTGTTAATGTGTATGGGTATTGATTGACAGTTTAAATTAATAGTTAATAGATTTGGGTTTTACTATTTCTCTAGGTTTGAGTTGATAATTGTGGGTGAAAATCCCTGGTGCTTTGGATCTTATATCATCCTTGAAAGAGGGATATGAGTGATGAGTATTTGTAAACAACAAATTAATTTTAGCTTCTTCCTTAGCATTGTATTAGAAATAAGGATGTTATGTGGATTTTCTATGTTCATTGGCATTATCTTAGAAACAGGGATGCCAAGTTGAGGTATTGGGTTGATGAATTTGTCATACTCATGAGGTATTCAAATGAATCCATGAGTAAAATTTTAGTGTTTCGTTGAAAGACTAGCCCTAAAACCCCAAAACCTAGCCTACCCAAGGCTCATTAACTAAAATTGGTATTACTATTGATTACCCATACCTGAATTACCCCTAGGATGGCATAACCCCCAGAACTCTTCATATTGGTTTTACTTATCACTTGTTTGATCTTACATTAATGATGTAGTGTGGTTTTGTTCAACTAAAGTTCTAACTCATAACCCCCATTTAATTTCATGGTTTATTTTAGACTTACATTATGGGTTAACTCCTTGTTAATTCTCAACATACATAGGTTTAGAAAACTAGATTGAACATATGTGGATAGGACCCTGCCTCTTGTTAGGTTTATATTAAAGACAACATTCTTCATCAAAATAATAGTGTAAGTTGAGTGTTATCAGTTTTCTTCAAATTTTAATAGTTTGGTGTAATTCTTGTATATCTAGATGTTAATCCATATTTTTTGTCATGAATCTCATACGATGAGTCCAAATGGATTACCCCTGTGTTTCCTCAAGACCAAGTCGCATCCTCTCAGGTCAAATTTCATACCAAGTCCACGCAAAGAAGAAAGACTATTTTCCTTAGATATATAACAAATATGCAATAATATACAAGGATGTGCATTGAAAAAGTAGAAAGGGAGGCATATATACGGGTGAAAGGCAATGAAATGCATGCAAATGTCTGACATACAGTAATGTTTACATCAGATATAATTAGGACACCGCTAAAAAGAGGATGGTATACAATAGTTTACAAAAGATAGGAAATGGGCTAAAACCATCAAATTTGACTACGACTATTAAAATGGGCCAAAAGCCTACTCCCTATCTCTCTCTCTTTATGTCTTTCTCTCTCTCTCTCTCTCTTTCCTTTTATTATATATTCGAATTATTTGTATTAATTCTAACTTTTAATTTGCTTAATCTAGTTGATCTCCTGTTGGAGTTACCAGATTTTATAAAAAAAATTCCCTTTACATCGATATGGATTTTATAATAATGTTAGATCTTTTCTTAAAAACTTGAGTTTCATTTGCCACTTAGCTTAAAAGAAAGAGTTTCTTTAATAAAACTATTGCTATAGGTTTATTTGGTTTCAGAAGTCATCTTTACAAACACTCAACAAAGTTTTTACCATTTTTTCAAGTTAATCAAACAAAGTTATTTTCAAATGGATCAGACAACCACGTGTTAGTGAATACCTTAGGTTCTTTAAACCCTTCCTAAGTATTAATAAGAAACCTTACTCGATTTCTAAAATATTTAAAACATTTTTCTATTTTAGACTTTTAAATAATTTTCAAGGTTTTTCTATTTATTTCTTAATAAATTAAGTGGTGGCTCTCATTTCAAAATTGAATTTGAAATTTTTTCCCAAGTGTTTGAATTCAAAAAAAAAAGTCATTTTCTCCAAAAATAAAACAATTACCTATTTCTGAGTGAAAGTGGGAATATAACACTATGGACTTCGTGAGTGGGTTGCCTCATACTTCTCGAGATTTTGACAATATTTGGGTCATTTTAGATCGATTGACCAAATAGGCCTCTTTGCATACCTACTTAGATTTCATTTAGTGCCAAGAGGTTGGCCTATATCTATGTTCGTGAGACTGCTAATCTTCATGGGGTGCTCGTATCTATTATTTCAGATAGAGGTTTAGTGTTCACTTCTAGCTTCAAACGTACTTTGGACTTTTGAGGAGGAGCTGGGTACCTAGGTCGACCTGAGCACAACTTTTCACCCATATATTGATGGTCAGTCAAAATAGAATATTCATGTTTCAGAAGGATATGTTCCACCCATATCTTATGGACTGGGGGTTAGTGGAAACATCATTTGGCCTTAGGTTAACTTCACTTATAGTAATAGCTACCAATCGAGTATTGAGATGGAACCTTTCTAGGCATTGTCGATCTCCTATTAGTTGGTTTAGAGAATTAAGAGGTTAGACCCTGTGGTACCGACTTGCTTTGCCAGTCTTTGGACAGGGTTTTAATGATTTAAGATAGGCTTTGGGCAGTCAAAGTAAGAAAAAGAGTTATACAAACTGTAGTCTTTATCCCTTGATGTTTGGGTTATACAAACTGTAGTCTTTATCCCTTGATGTTTGGGATTAGTGATTGAGTCTTCCTTTGTGTGTCACCAATGAAGGGAATGATAAGTTTTGGGAAGAGGGGAAAGCTCAGGCTGAGGTACATTGGACTATTTGAGATTCTTCGAACATTTAGGGAGGTTGTTTATGAGTTGGCCTTACCTCAAGACTTTTTAGCCATCCATTAAGTTTTTCATGTATCTATGGTTCAACGTTATATTTTTTATGAGTCTCATATGCTTTGTTGGGATTCGATTTATTTGTATAAGAAGTTAACCTTTGTAGAGAAGCTAGTGTCTAATTTAGTGAGAGATGTTAGACGATTTTGTTTTAGAGATATCCTTATAGTTACGGTTCAGTGGGGACACTATCTTGTTAAGGAGAGAACTTAGGAGGTCCGCTCAGACATGTATAGTAATTATCCTTGAATTTTTACCAAATTCAGGTAATTCCTTCTCTTTTAGTCTGAGGAAAAGTAGAGTCTTAATTGTGGATGTTGTAATGTCCTAATTTGTTAAAACTTGATTTTTATGTGTTTTCACCATTTGCCCTTCCTCATAGTTGTTGCATGATAATTTTGGAGTATGGAGATAGTTATCATAGTTCCCAATGCGATTGAGAATAATTTAGGCGAGTTGTGGTTTTTAGAGGATTTAAAAGTCATATAGTTGACTTCGATCAACATTTGTTGTTTTGAGTGTCAAATGACAATTTGGATAGTTCTATTACGTCCAAATGTTGAATTTAGGTTAGTAGCATGGTTGGTTCGGGTCCGGGTCCTTTAATTGGAATTTTGATTATTTATTTAGAAAATAGTAAAAGGGGTCTCATGGGTCAATTTAAGTAAAACAATCTTTTTTGAAAATATAAAATCGCTACTGAGTCCGAAACATCAAAAATAGCCTGGTAGAATATATGGATTATTTTTTAGGTCCTAAATGAATCTCGAGGGTTCGGTAAGAGAATTTGAAGACATGAAAAATCAGCAAAGTTGTTGATATCTAGTTCATGCCATATCCCTATTCGTGAATGTGGAGAAGGAATTTCCCATTCTTCATGGTCGCGAGGTGGTGTCCATGATCACGAAGGGCAGACGAGTCCTTTTTCATGAACATAACGAGGCTACTGCAAACGCGAATGCCTAAATCATCAACCACCATGAATGTAAAGCCTTGTACATGAACACGAAGTCTAATTTAATGGCATAGTCAGCGTTGACCCTCACAAATGTGAAGGGATGACTGCATTCATGGTGCCCTATTCACCGAACAGTATAAAACCCTCAATTTGGAAATTTTACTCTATTTTTAGACCTCCAAGCTTCTGAAAAGGAAATTTTGAGGGTTTGTTCATCGTGTTTCATATGAGTAACCTCAAAACTCATGCCTCCATTAATTTCCATTAATTACATTTTCAAAAACACCTTTTAATTATGATTTTAAAATGGGATCTTGAGGTTTTCACTAGTAAAGCTTAAATATAATCCTTCTTCGATTTGGACCTCATTTTTAATCCATTTTTGTGTGGGTTTTCAACTCTAGACTCCTATGACTCTAGGAATATTATTTCTAAAACAAAATGCTAATTTTATCCCTTTCATTTTAAAATGGATTTTTTGAATAAGTTTCGGGACCAACTCAAATCTAGGAAATATGGGTATCTTTAGCTTTCTTTAATGCGTAGATGTTATATTTGAATTTTGTAGTTGATTAAGACTCTGTTTATAAGGGTAATGCTCCATGTTGAAACATTTTAGGCTGGGATTTCATTGTTTTAAGGTAGGTTGTGACTTAACTTCTTACAAATTGAGTTGGATAGTTAATAAATAAGTAAAAGCATGCTATGGGTTGGGAAATATCTATGGGATTTATATTTGAGATTATAATTACTGTTATGTGCATGTGTGGGAGCTCATATTCTATTGTTGTTGACTTGAGATATCTTATATTGCATGTTTCCCGTTTGTAGGCTTTATTTGGCATCATTGGCCTTATCTACATATTTAAATGTCTTTAGTCTAGATATAATGCCCATGCGGGGGCTTGAATTGTTATTTTAGTTTTTTTTGAGAATTTGTTGATGTTATCATGATAGAAATGGTTTATTTAGGTGGTTTATCTGATTTATATGATTTCATACTTGTATACTTATTCCAATGGTGTCTTATTAGAGTTGATAATAATGTATTGTGAACATATTGAGTTTATTTTTTGGCTCACTTATATATGTGTTGGACGTTTTGGATATCTTCATATTGAGGTAATTGTGAGCATTACATCCTTATTTCATATATACACATTCATGATATGTTGGTACCATTGAGGAACACCTTTTTATAAAAACCATCTTCATAAACAGGAGCCATAGAGGTGGGTTGAGATGAGGTATGAGTTATTGTATATGGGATGCGAACCCACCATAGGTCCTATCTTGAGAGCTGCGAGTTTAGTAGGTGTATACAGAAAGTCATGTGATGTCTTTTATCATACATCTCATTATAATTGCAAGGCACTGCATGTGTATTTTACATGATTTTCCTAGTTACTCTTGACTTGTGTTTAGTTTATGTTTATTTATGGTGTATATCTGTGTTGTTTTCATTTTGGTTTATTTATTAGGATTGTTCATGGACATTATGTGAGCTATCGTTTGGGACTTCTCCACTTTCAGGTGACATGCTCATAGTTTACTCTATTTTTTTCTTTGCTCATTCACCAAATCATACCTACTAAGTACAAGTGGACCATACCCATCCTTACGATACCCTTTTAGTCTAGATCCTAGCACGTATACGACACACGAAGGTTGAGATCATTCTATTCATTGGTGATATTCAAGATACCGATTGTTCTATGTGTTAAAAGTCGACCTCAAGCCTCTTCTTATATATCTGGATGTCTTTATTTCATTTTTTGAGATTCAGTTTGTATTATTCGATGCTCTACACTCATGACATTCGATTTTAGGATGGTTTTGTACATTTTTCAGATTTCTCTCATTTTCTTATATATATATGCATGACTTGACCTTGTTCTAGAAGTCTCGTTTTACTTTATTGCCTTGTTTATTTCATATTTCTTTCCTTTAGGGGTGATTGGCTTATTATCCACACTAGGTCGTCGTGATAAGTGACATAATGACTTTGTTTTTGGGTTGTGGCAAGCACTTGCTATCCCATACCTCCCAAGTATTCCCATCATAAAATAGTCCTCATATCTTTGGTATCACTACCATGATAATTCATATTTTCACTGAAAAGAGAGAAAAAATAATAAATAACATAAAAGTAAACAAAGGCAAATGTAAGTGAACTAAAACACATCAATAAGGGAAATATACACTTTCATTATCGACAATTGTGTCATTTTTTATAACGTTCAAATAAACCTCTCAAAAGAGATATAGATAATTGTATGCAATATATTAGCCTAACTCAAGAATCAGGGACAAACTCACAAGGAATGAAAAGTAAATTTCAGCCTAGTGTTGAAATTCATCATAGGCTTGCACAAATCAAATAACAATATAAGTAAAATTGTGGGGGGGGGGGGGGGCAGTTGTGAGAATAATTTGAAATAGTTTTTCAACACAATTATCTCTTAAGAAATAGGTTTATCTCAATGGAGCTCATTTTTTAAGTTGTAATCAATTAGTTAAAGCATTAGGTTTGTGGTAGCAGGAATCTATTATAGTGTCTGGATAAATGATGTTTGCTTCAATACTATTAATAATGTGGGTAGGTGTCACAACCCGAACCAGGGCTGGCCATGACGGGTATCTCAAGTCCACCGAAGATAGGAGACCACCCCTTTTGCCTAGTCAAAACAGAACACAATACAACTACCAATGGATGAATTCCAAACATATAACAAGATAGACCGAGTTCCAAATATATAACAAGATAGGAAACTCAACTATCTCAGAAAAGAATCTAAGAATTTCAACAACCATCCCAATCCATTGTAATCCACAAAGCCTATAAATAAGCCAAAACCAATCTAAGTTGGGACATGACCTTGACGATAAGACATAAATGAAACGAGACCTTAAAATGATTGACCTTCCGGAGAATGGAATCGTACCACTTCAAAACTGACTGTTGACAATCCAGAAATCCTCTCACAACATGGGAAAAGTGGAAGAGTCTCTGATTCCTACATCGGGTGGGGATACAACATCCGAAGATGGTTAGCGAGTTAAGCTCTAGCATATAACTCAGGGAGGGGATAGAGTAATGCCATAATCAATAGTCCAAAAATCACTTAAAGCCAATGCACATAATCAAATAAATATATAGAACATGTTGGGACTGGAAACAAGGCTTAGTATGTAAGTAAAAAACATTAGCCTGGACTATGTAGCTTAACCATCATAAAAAGGCACCCGCGGGCTATATGGGTTCAGCTCCCCTACTGAAAGGGCCCCAGTGGGTGTTAGACACACGAACCAAAGGTATCAAGGAATACCATGGAATTCCCCGACCCCATGAAAATTCAGGATACAAATAAATATCAATAGTGTGAATCATGAACACAATCATCAAGACCAACCCTCACACCAGCAAATGCGAGTTTCCAGTATTGGTCCTTTGGGACCTCCACCTTTATGACTTAGCTACTTATAACCTCCATTAAGCCCTGTTGAAATAGGTTTCACATGACCCATCCATTTAACTAAGGACTTGACCACTAAGGTACAATATAGGTATCGTCATACCTTTACGTCAGTGATGACGGGTCACCCTATTACTCGTGAGGACACGATACAACTCGTCATCATGAGACATAGTCTGGTCAGTAGCACAAGGCACCCATATTGTTTTGACTATGAGTTATACCCTAAGACTCGTGCTCAGACTTTCCCACTCATGAGGTTAATTCGTAGACTCAGTAGAAATAAGGTACCATTACATTGGTTTGGCTACGAAAGGGACCCTATGACTCGTAAAGAGTCCATACGACTCATTATTTCCTAGTCGTTCTCAGGATGGTAACATTGGGTAAGAAACTGGTCACTCTACAATCTGGGGTCCTACGACCAGTAATGTCACCTTATGACTCATAAGGTAAGCCATAGGTTGGATAGTAAGCTCAATGATAAGAAATTTTCAGGCACAAAAATCTAGAGTGTTTATCCCCCCCCCGCCAGGATTATTCTTCCTCGAATGATGTATTAAGGCATTCATTAGCATGATTCTAAGACCGAAACACAACCATACTTTCCTATAAAAAATCCAGAAAATAAGTATATTGAGGAGAACACGTACCTTAAGCACGATTATCCAAGGTGGGGAACAAGAATGGATATTTGAACTTCCCATCCTATTCATCTTTCCAAGTAGCTTCTTTAACCTTATGATTCTTACATAGAACCTTCACTGAATCCATATCCTTAGTCCTCAAACGGCCGACTTGCCTATCCAAAATCTCCACTGGGACTTCCTCATAGGACAAGGGATCTGAAATGCGAACACTCTCCAAAGGAACAACCAGGAAAGAATCGCCCATGCACCTCTTCAATATAAAAACATGAAACACTGGATGGATAGAACCCAAACTCAAAGGCAACTTCAACTCATAATCCACCTTGCCCACTCTCATAAAAAAAGTATGGGCCCACATACTGAGGACTGAGCTTCCCATTCTTTCCAATTTTCGTCACCCCTTTCATGGGTTACACCTTTAAGAATACCTAATCACTAATATCAAACTCCAACTCCTTACGTTTTGCATCCGCATTGGACTTTTGGAGACTTTGGGTAGTCATAAGTCTATCCCTAATCAACTTCACCTTCTCCATGGCCAGATGAACTTAGTCAGGACCAAACAATCTAGTCTTACCAACTTTGAACCACCCAATAGGAGAACGACATGTCCTAGTTTAAAAAACGGAGCCATTTGAAAACTAGAATGATAGTTGTTATTATATGCAAACTTACTGAGACAAAAATGATCAACCCAACTACCACCAAAGTCAATCACACAAGCCCTTAGCATATCTACCAAAGTTTTAATGGTCCTCTCCTCTTGTCCATCTGTCTATGGGTGGAAAGCGGTGCTAAGGATCACCTTATTTCCCAAACCTCTTGAAATGACCACTAAAAGTAAGATGAGAACTACGTACCTCGATCGGATATAATACAAATAAATGCACTATGCAACTTGACGATCTCCTTAATGAAAAGCATAGAACAATCCTCCGCAGAACAATTAGTCCCACTAGCTATATGTGGGCAGACTTAGTCATCCTATCCAGAATGAGCCAAATTGAATCGAATGGGTTTCGACATCGAGGAAGATCGGTAATGAAGTCCATGTTAATTAGTTCTCACTTACACACGGGAAACTCAATATCTTGAGACAACCCACTAGGCCTTAAGTGATCCACCTTCCCTTGCTGACAAACCATACACTTGGCCACAAAATTGGCCACATCCCTCTTCATGTTATTCCACTAATATATTTCCTTCAAGTCATGGTACATCTTCGTCGAACCAAGATGATCCGTGTACCTTGACTCATAAGACTCAGCCAAGATCCTCTCTCACAACCCATAAACATCAGGAACACACAATCTACCATGGTACCTTAGGATACCATCATCACCAATATCAAAAGCTATAACTTTCTGCTGACGTACACATCCTTAATCTGCATCATTATATAATCCAAAACCTGCTTTTTCATTATCTCAGCACCAAGAGATGACTTCACCACCTCTTGCACAATCAAACCTCCATCATCAGAGTTCAAAAAATGAACTCCAAGATTAGCCAAATGGTAAATATCCTTTACCAAACATTGTTTCCCTTATCAACATGAGATAAGTTCCCCATGGACAAACTGCTAAGAGCATCAACAACCACGTTAGCTTTACCTGGATGATAATAGAGACTCATATCATAATCCTTGAGCAACTCAAGCCATCTCATTTTTCTGAGATTCAAATCATTCTGGGTGAACACATACTTCAGGCTCTTATGATAACAATATATATCAACATGAACTCTATACAAGTAATGATGCCAAATATTTAAAGTAAGAACCACAACCAATAATTCCCATTCATTGAGTCAGATAACTATTCTTATGCATCATAAGCTGCTTAGAAGCATACACCACAATCTTACTATGCTACATTAAAACATAACCCAGTCTCACACTGGATGTATTATAGTAAACAACAAAGCCATCAGTACCCTCAGGTAGGGTCAACACTGGAGCTGAAGTCAACTTATCCTTCAACTTCTCAAAGTTAGCCTCACAATTATCGTACCATAGAAACTTCACCTTCTTCTGAGTCAACTTAGTCAATGGAACAACGATAAAAGAGAAACTCTCCACAAACCTCCTATAATACCCTACTAAACCAAAAAAGCTCCAAATACAAGTTGGAGTCGTGGGTCTAGGACACTTCTTAACCTCCTCAACCTTCTACAAATCCACCATGCTCCCCTCACTAGAAACAACATAACCAAGGAAGGTCACATTATTCAAATAGAACTCACACTTTAAAAACTTGACATACAAATGTTGATCCTTAAGAGTCTCCAACACTGTACGGAGGTAATTGGCATGACCCTCCTTACTCTTAGAATATACCAAGATGTCATCAATAAACATGATAAAAAATAAATCCAAGAACTGTCTGAATACCCAATTCATCAAGTTCATAAATGCAGCCAGAGCATTAGTCAATCCAAATGACATAACATGAAACTCATAATGACCATACTGGGTACAAAAGGTAGTTTTAGGGACATCTACCTCCCTAATCTTTAACTGATGATAACCCAATCGAAGATCAATCTTAGAAAAGCATTTTCCACCCTGCAGCTGGGCAAAAAGGTCATCAATCCTACAAAGAGGATACTTGTTCTTCATAGTAACCTTATTCAACAGTCGATAGTCTATACACATTTGAAGGGAATCATCCTTCTTACACACAAAAAGCATAGGATCACCCCACGGAGAAACACTAGGGCGAATAAAAACCTTATAAAGAAGTTCTTTCAACTACTACTTAAGTTCCTTCAACTTAGTCGGAGCCATTCTATAAGGAGTTACAGAGATATGAAGGGTATCCAGTAAAAGGTTAATCCCAAAGTCTATTACCCTATCGAGATAAATATCGAGAAGATCATCAAAAAATACTTCAGTAAACTCATTGACTATAAGGACAGAATGTAAAAAAAGGGCTATTAGAATTAGGATCCTTAACCCAAACTTGATGATATAAACACTGCTTGGAAATCAATTTTTGGGTCTAAGATAAGAAATAAACCTTCCCTTAGGTACTAGGGAACTCCCTTCCCACTTAATTACCGGTCCATTTGGGAATTGGAACTGACCTTATAGGTCCAATAATCTAGAGATGCATAGCACGAATAGAGCTAATCCATCCCCAAAATCACATCAAAATCTAACATATCCAACTTTATCAGATCCACCAATGTCTCCCTACCACAGATAGATACCACACAACCCCTATAAACTCTTTTAGCCATAACAGAGTCACCTACCTGGGTAGACACAAAAAAGGGATCAGAAATACACTCAGGACAAAAAACAAAATGAATAGCCACATAAGGGGTTACATAAGAAAGAGTAGACCACAGATCAACTAAGCAATACACATCATAAGAGAAGAGTTGTAACATACTAGTGACAACATCAAGAGAAGCCTTTAATTCCTGTCAGATGGTGAGAAAATACAAATGATTCTGACTAGTGTCGGCACTAGAAGTAGCACCCATTTGTGATGGAGATGAAGGCTTAACAAATAAAACCTTATTGGCTCCAGTAGTGACATCGTTAAATGGAAAGTTCTTTTGAATATTTCCAGACTGGTCATATATGAAACACTTATTTTTTTCCTCATAAAACACCACAGTGCAACTGTCCACAAAATCTTCAAGGAGGATATGATGGAGCTAACTGGGCTCTACTGGCCTGAGATTCAGCACCTTGTTCCTTAAATCCATTGTTGCTCTGAATGCGGTAAACACCAAAAAACTTAGGATATGGATTACTAGTCTTAGAATAAGAACTCGAGTTTCCCTTTTTTTTCTTAGACCACTTCCTGCCATCTCTACCACTATTTTGGTAGTCTCCACAGTACTCAAAATACTTAGATTTCTTAGTTTACCTCTCTCCCATATCTACTTGCTTTTTCTTCTCATCTTCGACCTGTTGCATATACACTACAAGCTTAGAGATACCCATATCCTTGTTCAACAAGGTGGCCTTGCTCTCCAACATCAATTCGCAAGACAAACCCAAAGAAAACTTCCTCATTCTACCCCTTAGAAAATATACCAATTCCAAATCATAACGAGACAGCTGATAAAATTTCAAGGCATACTCCTTCACCATCATTCTTCCTTGCTTAAAATGTACAAACTCCTCAACCTTCACCACCCTCAACTCCTAAGGAAAAAAGCGATCAAGGAAAGCACCAAAGAAGTCATCCTACATAGTTGGCTCGACATTATCTCCTCTAAATTATTCCCACTCCTCATACCACTAATATGTCATATTCGTCAATTGATATATGGTAAACTCTACACCCCTAGATTCAGTAGCATGCATCACTCTGAATAGCTTTTGTATCTCATCTATGAAACCTTAAGGATCCTCCTCAATCTTAGAGCCTATAAAAGTTAGAGGATTCAATGTCATAAATTGGACAACTCTAGTAACCTCAGAATATAGAGCAACAAAACCAACATGGTCAGGATAACAAGTCTGAGAAGTCACCAACTGAGTCAATAGAGAATAGATTGATGGAATTCAACATTAAAAATATCTCCTTAAGGCAGTGGGTCATGAACATCATCAGCCCGAAAATAACTGGTATGGATCAGTGGAACTCTACATGGGTAGTCAAAAGTAGTGACCCTAGACCGAGTCTGTACTCTATAAGTAGGACTAGTTCCATCCATATTGTCCTCAGGTAGAATAGAGGGTTTCCATGAGCATCAGATCTTCGGGGAGTCATGATCTAAAAGACGAACCAACAGAATTAGAAGAGACTCAAGACCATAGACTTTATGGCCCAAAAATAGAATACAAGAAAGGAAAACATTCCTAAATACCCTGTAGCCTCTCCCTTATAAGTATGGCGCATTACATACCCATAAAAGAGACTCTACTTGACACAGTTTGTGGATACTCAATGATCATGAACATAGGGTCGAAAACCAACTTTGTCAGAATCCAAACTATGGATTAGTCGTGACAAGTATCTCAAGTCCTCTAAGGGCTAGAGACTACCCCCTTTGCCTAGTAAAAATAAAACATAATAAAACTAGAAGCAGATGAATTCTAAAAATATAACAAGATAGACTGATTTTTGAACATATAACAAGATAGTAAACTCAACTATCTTAGAAAAGTATCAAAGAATTTAAACAACTATCCCAATCCATAATAATCCACAAAGCCTCTAAACAAGCCAAAATCAATCTAAATTAGGACATGCCCCCAATGATAGCCAAAAGAGTCCAATAGAAGTAGCCTAAGAAATAAATGAAACGAGACTTTAAAATAATTTCCCTTCCGGAGACTAAAATCTCACCACTTTAAAGTTGTCTGTTGACAACCCAAAAATCCCATCACTATACAGGAAAAATAGTAGTGTCTCTAGTTCCTATACCTCATAGGGTTATAGAATTTAGAGACAGTTAGCGGGTTGAGTTCTAGTATGTAACTTCGGGTGGGGATAAAGTAATGCCATGATCAATAGTAAAAAAATATTCAAAGCCAATGCACATAATTATATACATATATAAAACATGCAGGAATATGGAACAAAGCTTAGTAAGAAAGTAAAACATTAGCCTGGACTATGTTGCTTAACCTTCATAAAAAGGTACCCGCGAGTTATATTGGTTCAGCTCCCCCTGCTGAAAAGGCCCTAGTGTGTGTTAGACGCACAAAATAGAGGTATCAATAAAGACCAGGGAATGCCCTGACCCTATGTCATTCTAGTATACAAATAAATATCAATAGTGTAAATTATGCACATGGTCATCAATTCCAACCCTCATGCCACCAAATACGAGTTTCTAGTATTGGTTCTTTGAGGCCTCCATCTGCACGACTTAGCTACATAACCCCCATTAAGCTGTGTTAAAATAAGTTTCACATAACCCATCCACTTTACCAAGGAATTGACCAGTAAGTCATACAATAGGTAACATCATACCCTTACACTTGCAAACTTGTAATAATGCCATCACAATTCCATTAACTTAGTGGAATGCCTCAACCCCTTTTCATCATTAAATCATTATGGGGGAATTCCATGACCCGCATTATTCATTAAAACAAATTTAGTTCTTTAGCCTTTTGCTATAAATAGTTTCAAAGGTATTTTCAATGCATATATTTTCATGTTTAAAGTAAGTTCCACAAGACTAAGTTGAGGTTATCACCAATTCTATTATCACAATCAATATAATTGGGGAAATCTATGACCCCATAGTTTATTCACCATGCCTATGCACCCCACACATTTTAAACCATCATTAAAGCATGAAAATTTACACATAAACCATGGGAACATCATTTAAAAAACAATCATTCAAACCCCTTAACCCATATTCCAAAGACAACACATAAAACTACTTGAATAATAATTGAAAACACATGCTTTACCAAAATAAGATTTGGGGAAGAGTAACATACATGAGATATAAAGAATTACAAAGAGAAATCAACCTTTGGAAGACCTAATTGTCAATCTCTTGAAACCCTAGGTGTTCTTGACTTAAGGAATTTGAGAGAGAAAAGAGTGTGTTTTGATTTGTTAAAAGATGAAAATAACCCATTTTTATTGTTTTAAGGATGTGGGATCTAAGTGGAGGAAAGAGGGAAATACCCGAAATTCCCTTGATTAAAAGCTAAACTTTATCGCCAGTAACGACGGGTCACCCTACAAATCATGAGGATATGATACGACTTGTCACCATGAGTCGTAGTTTGGTCAGGAGCACAAGGCACCCACACTGGTCTGACTACGATTCATACCCTACGACTCATGCTCAGACCTTACGAATCACATGGTTCAATCATAAAAACATGATAAATAAAGGACCATTCCATTTATTTGGATATGGAAGGGACCCTACGACTCGTTAAGAGTCCATATGACTCATTACATCCTAGTCGTACTCCGGTCGATGACGTTGGGTAACATACTGGTCACTTAAAAAATTTAGGGTTCTATGACCCACAATGACACATTATGACTTGTAAGGTAAGTCGTAGGTTGGGCAGTAAGCTAAAGTCCAATGAAATTTTTAGGCTAAAAAATCTAGGGTGTTATAGTAGGCTATATCTTTTGTATTGATGACAAATTCTCAATTTATCAACAAATCTCACTTGGGGTTTTCTCAAACCCCAATGTGTGCATAATTCCAAACAACCTATAAACTTAAATAAGTTATTCTATCTGAAGATATAAATACCAAATGACATACATCAAGTCTTTATTAACTAATCCCCCTCACCTTTATCCTCTTTCTCTGGAAAGATAAAGCATTAGCCTAGGATTAATTAGTGTTTACAATCTCTTATTAAAAGTGAATACATAGATAATTAGCTAAACCCAAAAAAATACATTATTATAGAAGAAAACAATCACTACCCATTAACAAACTAAAATCCTATCATGACCCGAACTAGGGCCTGGCCGTGATGAATATCCCAAATCATGAAGGCCCGAACGTCCTACTCTATCTAGTAGTCATGCACAACATTCATATAAAAAGATAAGATGCAAAAATACAATATGATACAGAAACATGGTCATTAACTTTGAGATTCAAGACATAAGAATGGAAGCTGCAACTCAAAATATCTAAATAAGATCTGACTAAGTCTGTGAAATCTCTACTACATCTCAAAACTGTTCTAAAAACTGGGACATGGCCCCCGGTAGACCAAAACAATAGAATAACATAATATGAAATAACAAGCCTTATGGAACAAAAGAGGCTCACCACTGGATGGATCACTTCTTTTTGGAATCCTCTACTACTTAGCCGGACTCTTGGACTGAGCCTCCGAACCTAGGAGGTAGGGGTCAATACAGATGTAATGGTATGTAGAGCAAATCCAAAATAATAATTTATATTCAACATATATGAGAGCAATTTAAAATAGTGCATAAACATATCATATAGAAAGAAATCTCATGGACATTTTCGAAAGACTCTGTAAAATCATTTGAACTCTGTGACACTCTTTGTTTTACTTCTGCGCTAGGTGATATACCCTATAACTCTGAAATTCAACGGGCTATATGGAACCCACCATTGAATCGGCGGGGAAGCCTCCAACCCAAGTGTGCCGTAAGGGTTGGAGTCTCTGACTCTGCTGCGCCACACGGCCGTCGCCAGCGTAAAAATAATATACCCGGATCAGTAAATCACAATTTTAGGCTAAGAGTTACTTGAACTCTAGCCCTCTTCAGGAAACCACCTAGCTCTCTTGATGCCCATTTTTGACTCTTTAATACATGCATTCTCTGAAAACATACTCTGAAAACTCTAACTCTATTATGGCATACATTTATATGGTATCATCATACCATTGACTTGAAAGTCACATCTCTGTGCCATTTTTAGCATATTCCCATCTCTGTTTTCAAAACATAAATTTGGGACCACTATATCAATAAATCATTTCAAAGAACTATTTCTCTAAAACTCATGTAAACACATGTATGCAACTCTCTTTGTCAAACTTTCAATGATGCAAGGTAGTCATGTCAAAGCTCTTAATCTCATGCAAATCTTTCTCTTTTAACAAAATATATTTACATCAAGAAACACCCTCTCTTAAATCTCTAAATCATGCACAAAATACTATGGTATTTGAGTAAACTATTTTCAAGCCATAAATCATGCATTTCAATCAATCACCATAAGATCATAAACATTAGGTTATCACAAGAGAGGGATTTTTCATTATTTGTGCTCTCAAATAAATCTTCAATTTCAAGTTTCATACATATACTTATATGTGTAAATCAATTTAAAGGGATAAGGTCTAAAGGCCAAAACAATGATATCATTAAACATGCATAAGGAATAATAAAATCATGGATCTCAAAACCCCTTTAACAAATTCATGCTTGATGATGTTTAAATCATAATTGGATGTTTTCAACAAGCCCATGTTGTTTTAGGATAAACCCCATGTACCTAAATTTAGAATTTTGATGGATAATTCTTGAAGCCTACGGTTTTTGGATTCCAAATCTTCAATCAGTTTTGAAAACCCACGGTTGAATCTTAAAATATTTGGATTTTTAGTTTGAAACCCTAGAGAGTGTTCTTATGAATTTTTGAAGAAAATATGAATAATGTGGTCACTTGAGAGAAAAATCTCATGTTTAAGCTAACAAGGGGGTAGAAATTACCCAATATACCCTTAATGAGATGGAATAAAATATAACTGGGAGCCCGATTTTATGGGCCACCGCAACGCGTCACTATCATGGTGGCTCACTGGTAATTGACAAATGGAATCCTAGGGGTCACCGCGACGCGGAGCCATCGTGTTGTCGCACTCGTTGGGACCTAGAACTTCAGCGCGATACGCCATAATCACGCTAGGCTATTGAATTTGACAATTGTTAAATAGACCACATCCGCGATGCGCGAAGTACCAAAATGACGGTGTTTTACGACTAGGACTTAAATTAGCCATAACATCTTGTCCGTGTATCGGATTTGGACGAATCTTATATGGATGGAAATATCATTCAAATTCCCACACCACATAATTGATTACAATGGAAAATTTGTATAGTATTTATGTCTTTTAGATCATCTACACATAGAAATGACGGTTTTTGTTCTAGCCCGAAATGCGAGGTGTTACATTATCTCCCCTTTGGGATTATTCATCCCCAAATGATGGGTAGGAACATTAAATCTTAAAGGTATAGAATAACGCGGACCTGATGTGTCTTCTAAGAAAGGATATAACTGATCTGAAATATTTAAACTTCTATCATGAAACTGAATTCTTAGCTGACTTACCCTTACTTATTTTAAGGAGATGATTCATGCTGAGAGTTTAGGATTTCCCCCCGAAATGTTTATGCTAAATTCACACACATTGGATTTGGAAGTGATAACTTAGGTAAGTACGAATCATAAGGCAACAAGATTTAGATCATACAAAGGTATTACACTGTCTGAGCTAAAATAGCTGGAAAAATTTGAGATTATGTGCTGAACTCTTATGAACTGAGTCATGACTATATAACTGAATCTGAAACATGATGCTTGGACTGAATTGAGTTCGCAACTTACACAGATGGAATAGATTATCTTTTGGGATGGTCATATGCATTGGACTTCAGATAGTATGATTGGGTGAAAAGGTGGAAAACCACTGTGACTCGTCTGCCTGACTGTTAAACTGAATTATACTGGACACTTATACTTAACTAGAGTATCTCTTCAACACTCTTTCTAAAGAAGTTCTAGTAGCATTAAGGAGCAAAGAATCTCTGACATGAGTTACACAAGACATCCAACTAAGGAATCACAACAACGACATTACTCTATAGCATGGAATATAAACATATAACTCGTAAACTAGGATAGATTACCAAACCTTAGGCATTGCAACTTCTTACTTTCAAGATTAGCCACACTTCTAAAATACTCTCTGAACTATACTTTCCCCTTAAACACCATGCTCATTGATTCCACTTATTTTTTCTCACATAGCCGTTGATATTTCCATCTACTAATGTCTAAACTGAACTAAATTCCCTCATCATCTTCAAGCCTAACTCGAAATCACAAGACGCACCACATAATATTGTAGTACTATTTTGAATCATGAATTAAGCACACCTTACATTTCACAATTCCTCATCTCCTGCATAATTCTTATTGTCACTCCAGTAATCTCCTTCAACTTCGTATTAGACATTCACAAAAGGCATCCATCCATATGCGTACAAACATGACATTCAAGCATATCTTCTTACCCACATATGCACTTCTAAACAACCACTCTTAAAGCATATTTCTCATATTCTCTAATACTTCTATCCATAACAACTTCCTTGCACTATTCAGATAATACACATAAAATATCCTCAACCAACCAAGCCATACATGAAACTTCACCTCGAAATTCTTTCAACTTATAGACTTATATAAAACAAGCGCACTATAATTTTTTCCAAATATAACGCATAAAACTTCAAATAACCTTGACACGTATCAAAGACTCGGCCTCAATCTTACTCCACAATTACCGCTTTAACTCAAATAAGCATACAACCATCTTTCATTAACAAGAAATGTTTACTCTTTCCCATCTAAAAAACTATTCATCATCGCTATATCGACCTAAGGGAAAATGTCACTGCAAATTAAAATATCGGGATCCGAAACATAAGGAGAGTACTAAGAATAACTTGATACCCTACTGAGGCGTGAGGAATAGAGCACTCATGTCATGGACTCATTAAAGATATCTAATCTGGGGGCGTACCTGATATAAATATGGATTTTTCACTGATCGTTAAGAGTATCACATGTGCACAAGAGTCATGAACTGCATGATCTGAATTTTGGAATTCATAACTTACGAAAAGCAATTCTGGCAGCTAACAAACTGGGAACTCATCATACTAGGAACTAGGAAAGTACATGATTCCTTATCATATGCATGAAAATGAGCTATGATCATGAAGATGAAATATAAAGAAAGAGTATGTGTCGGAATAACTGAGGTAAACCATTGAAATAAGAATAGATTGAGCATCATTTTTTCTCATGGCCAATTCCACAACTTACAAGTACATCTATTAACATCTGAAAACTTGACTTGGTTACTCGTTCTATCATCTTTCCCTTGGATTTAAGACATTACTCTAAGTCGGTGGACCACTATATACACTCTGGTATAAACTAAAATCACTTTACCCTAGAGTCGGGGATATAACAATCCAAATAAAACTAAACTTACCCTGTGAGACGGTGTCTTCATGTATAACAACCAATGATAGTACCTCCTTCTAAGATTCAACCCTTAGGTTTCTATATCCCCAAAAGTCATCATATAACATCTTAAACTTTCACCAACACAGATTTTTCTAACACTAAGCATGGATATCTCCAAACTTTTGACGGACCATACCACTTTTGTCATAGTCTACCAATATCACGACTCCAAATTTATATCTCTCAACTATGAGAATCAAGATCATATCAAAAGGCTTAACATTATCTATCAAAATTCCTTAACTTGGCTATTTAGAACACCATATACCATCTAATTAATCTTTCTCCACCTAGAAACTAAATGGTACCACTAGCCACACACAATATGTAATAGCCTTAGAAAAATACCGCAACCTCATATCACCTTGGCATACTTCTACTTCATACATACAACATCTTACTTCATTACGAATCAAATAAACTTAAGTTCGTCCATGCATTGTTCAAGCCTATTAGATCACTTTCATAAAACTAGTATCAATCATCTATCACCAATGAAGAATGCAACATAATATACTAGTCCATCAAATTGGGATATTCTACCCAAATATCTCATTTTATTTAGATACAACCCACAACCAAAACACCTTCATGACATCACTGCTATGCCTCAAAATCTACTACATACCTTCTCACAAGTAGTAATAGTTTACAACTACCAAAGAAAAGAAGGTCAAGGGCGGGTAGAGTCACATAATAGACAGGGTCAACCTTAATCTTATATTATAACCCCATACAATCTTATCTACTTATACGGCTTTCTCACATCACAATTACTTACCTAAGCATACATTTAGACTACCTTCAAATTCCACAAACAACCTTGTGTCTATAATTATAACTTACGGGCTAATCAAGTCATTTTCCTACTTCCAGCAAACAACAACTCACCTTAAATAATAACTCCTTCTCTACCTTCTACTAAGCTAACACTCAAGGACGTATCACTTTAATACCAACTCAATCTCATACAAATAGGTTCGGATATACATACATTCAATAAATTTCCCTTGCCACTTTTCTTGCCATTACGCCTCTAAACTCCCAGTTCCAACCAACACAAGAATCAACAAGATGGACAACAAGTTGCTAGTGAATTGAAATAGGCCCCACACGGCTCCACTAGACTTTGATTTTCAACAACACAATGATAGCAAGGTTACAAGAGATAGAAACTTGACACATAATAATCAATGATCTAAGAATACATATCTTACTCGGTATGAATAAAAATTTGAGTCCAACACTCCCTCCACAGACTACCATACAATCCACACATGGTACTAGCTACCACATTAGTCTATCACTATAAAGAGGTAAATCATCCTCAAACATTAGTTATTCAACTCAACATATTTATCTATATAAAATTCAACCTCGCTCTAATTTCTAACCTTATGACTTCGTATCACCAACTTCTTGGTCTAATCTCACTACCAATAGGTCATAACATCAACACTTTAACTTATACTACTACTCGGGTGGAAATACAATTCCAACATTCTGCTACCCTCATTCACTCTTAAGCATGACATCTGCAACATAAAATTTTTGAAAGGGACTGAATACACGTAATACCGCAGACTCAATCAGAAAGGACTATACTATTTAGATTCTAGACTTCTGCACCTGAATCACTTCAAAAATGAGGCATATCTGAGCACATCAAAGTAAGGAAAGAATTGGGATGACTTTACTTCCATATGGGCGACACCATAGCACAAATTAGAGTAAAAAATAGGAATATTCTGACTTCATAGCATGGACTAAAACATGAAGAAAAGGATATATTCCTAAACGCCTAGTAGCCTCTTGCTTATAAGTGTGGCATGCTACATACCCATAAATAAAATTCTACCTGATGCAATTTTGCAGACACTCTGGGACCATGAACCGTGCTCTGATAACAAGTTTGTCACGACCTGAACTAGGGCTTGGCCATGACGGACATCCCAAATCATGAAGGACCGAATGTCCTACTCTATCTGGTAGTCATGCACAATATTTATATAATAAGAGAAGATGCGGAAATACAATCTGATAAGGAAACATGGTCATTAACTCTGAGATTCAAGACATAAGAATGAAAGCTGCAATTCAAAACATCTGAATAAGATCTGACTCAGTCTGCAAAATCTCTACTACATCTCAAAACTGTTCTGAAAACTGGGACATGGCCCCCAGTAGACCAAAATAACAAAATAACATAATCTGAAATAACAGGCTTTCTGAAACAAAGAAGGCTCACCACTAAACGGATCACTTCTCTCCAGAATTCTCTACTGATTAGTCGGACCCTTGGACTGAACCTCCAAACCTGGGAGGTAGGGGTCAATTCAGATGTACTAGTACACAGAGCAAATCCAAAATAATAATTTATATTCAACTTATATGAGAGCAATTTAAAATAGTTCATAAACATATCATATAGTAAGAAATCTCATGGGCATTTTCGAAAGACTCTGTAAAATCATTTGAACTTTGTGACACTCTTTGTTTTACTTCTGCGCTAAGTGGTATACCCTATAACTATGAAATTACATGAGCTATAAGGAATCCGCCATTGACTAGGTGAGTAAGCCTCCAACCCAAGTGTGCTGTAAGGATTGGAGTCTCTGACTCTGCTACTCCATACGGCCGTCGCCAGCATAAAAATAATATACCCATATCGACAAATCACGGGTTTAGGCTAAGAGTTACTTGAACTCTAGCCCTCTTCAGGCAACCACCTAGCTCTCTTTATGCCCATTTTTAACTCTTTAACACATGCATTCTCTGAAAACATACTATGAAAATTTTAACTCTGTTATGGCATACATTTATATGGTGTCGTCATACCATTGACTTGTAAGTCACATCTCTGAGCCATTTTAGCATATTTCCATATCTATTTTCAAAACATAAATTTGGGACCACCATAACAATAAATCATTTCAAAGAACTCTTTCTCTAAAACTCATGTAAATACATGTATGCAACTTTCTTTGTGAAACTTTCAATGATGCAAGGTGGTCATGTCAAAGCTTTTAATCTCATGCAAATCTTTCTCTTTTAATAAAATATATTTACATAAAGAAACACCCTCTTAAATTTCTAAATTGTGCTCAAAATACTATGGTATTTGAGTAAACTATTTTCAAGCCATAAATCATGCATTCCAATCAATCACCATAAGATCATAAACATAAGGATGTCACAAGGGAGGGGTTTTTCATTATTTGTGCTCTCAAACAAATCTTCAATTTCAAGTTTCATACATATACTTATATGTGCAAATCAATTTAAGGGGATAAGGCCTAAAGGCCAAAACAACAATATCATTAAACATGCATAAGGCATAATAAAATCATGGATCTCAAAACCCCTTTAACAAATTCATGCTTGATAATTTTTAAATGATAATTGGGAGTTTTCAACAATCCCATGTAGTTTTAGGATAAACCCCACGTACATAAATTTAGAATTTTGATGGATGATTCTTAAAGCCTACGGTTTGGGGATTCCAAATCTTCTATCAGTTTTGAAAACACACGATTGAATCTTGAGTTATTTGGGTTTTTAGTTTGAAACTCTAGAGAGTGTTCTTATGAATTTTTAAAGAAAATATGAATAATGTGGTCACTTAGGAGAAAAATATCGTGTTTAAGCTGACAAGGTGGGGTGGAAATTACCCAATATACCCTTAATGAGATGGAATAAAATATAACTGGGAGCCCAATTTTATGGGCCACCGCACACGCCACTATCGCGGTGGCTCACTGGGAATTGACGAAAGGGATTCTTGGGGTCACCGCGACGCGGAGCCATCGCGTTGTCCCACTAGTTGAGACCTGGAACTTCAGCGCGACGCGCCATAATCTCTCTAGGCTACTGGAATTTAACAATTGTTAAATAGACCACCTCCGCAACGTGCCAAACACCAAAATGACAGTGTTTTACGACTAGGACTTAAATTAGCCATAACATCTTGCCCGAGTATCGAATTTGGGTGAATCTTATATCTACGGAAAACTCATTCGATTTTCCACACTACATAATTGATTAACATGCAAAATTTGCATAGGATTTATGACTTTTAGATCATCTACGCATAGAAATGATGGTTTTCATTTTAGCCCAAAATGCGGGGTGTTACAAATCCATTCATCACAACCCTTAAGAATGAGGGATTTAACTATTTATAATTAAAGTAATAGGGAATATACTAAAATTATCATCTAGATCTTTCATTAAATTGAACATCCACAAGGAATTGGTAAGATTCAATGGTAGAAATTCAACTTATCCCCTATACAATAGTTAGGAGTAAAAACTAGTATCTAATATTAATTAGGGTTTAAAAATCAAAATTCCAAATTTATAATTCTTTTGGTTTGAGTTATATTGGATGTTATGATTTTTAAGTTAGGTTTAATTTATTTCATGCAGCATCTTGAACCATATGCAATGTGTACTACTCGATTAAATGTTCATTAAGAGAAACATGAAGGATGACAAGAATTTTGTCTCAGCAAAACCTGAAGCACTTTTAGGACCTGAGTTAATTTCCAGAAACCAAAATGAAAATTATGCGTATAAGTTTGTCAGCCATTTTTTTTTTCACAAATATTGATAACCAGTGACTATTTTCTTCTATCGTTTGGTTGTATGTTGTTTTCTATGAAATATCATTTGTCTTGTTAGCAACTCCGGTGAATACAATAGTATATGTTTGGTGTGCCCATATCACAGAGAGAGTGTGTGTGAGTGTATATACCTATCTTTATATATGTCTGTATATATATAAGAGTGATCTCCGGGCTATCTTGCATGTACCTCAAGTAATTGCACTGGGAACCTGATAAAACCTTTTACAGAGTTTCTAGTCAAAAGAATGTTTATTTGGTTAATTTTTGCTACACTATGAAGTGCCTTAAAAAGTTTCTAACTTGCATCCAGAAGGAAATAACCTGATTAGTTGTGTTTCTTTGTCATTGTTGCAGCCAACAAGCACCAGTAGCTTAGGAAGGTACATTGCTGCATCACTTAGACAACATTATCATCATTTAAATGTGAAGAATGATGGAACTCAGTAACTTGAATCACCTGTAAGATATTATAGCTCAATGGAGGTAACTTTTCCTTTTTAAGTACCGTTTAAGCAAATTGAAGTATGATACCTTTTGTAGCACATGATTGTGTCTACATGACTAGTCAATTATGAAATATTTAACTTTTGATTTTATACATGGGACGTGGCTAAATATGAGTATTCGTTCAGAAATATATGATAGGATCAATTGATTTCGGAAAAAATTTCTGGTGAATATATTCTGGATACTATATGTAACTTCTGAAATTTTGATAAAGTTCTCTAACTGTCACTTGGTTGAGTCTATTATGATCCTACCTTTACTACATGAGAAGTAGCATGTCTTGAAATGAGAAGGTTACTGCCCGTACGCGTCAACTTGTTTAACCTTATTCAAGTCCGTCTTGCACGTGCTATATTTGATTACTTCAGAAAATTTTAGGTGAATTAGTTAATTAATGCACGCCTATAGGCTAGTTGTTGGTTGAATTTCAAGTTTGTCTATAGGCTAGTTGATGGGAATTTTACTTATGTGGTAATGATGCTTTCTGCTGCCACATTTATGTTTTGGAATTTTTTTGGTGCTCGACTCATGGCTCCTTCCCTTTGTCATGGAAGTGCTGTTTCGCTCGCGTTACAACTCTCATTTACTGTGTGGGTATGTTAGTGTATAAACTTGTATGTACTGAGTTGATTTTCAATAATCACCCACAAGGTTCAAGTTTGGCATATTCCATGACGTCCAGCAAGATAATTTATCAAATATGATTGAGTAATCCTTTTGTAAAATATTTTTGACTCTCCACTACTTCTATTTCCATATTGTTTCTAATTTAATGCTCTTTTTTTCATAATGTGGGCAAGGGTATGCTTACATTCGATGATTATATCTATATCTCTTTGTTTTGCAGTAATTGGTTTCTGGTTTGTGGTTGCAGGTTATTGCCTGTTCATGTGCACTTGGTCTTGCCATTCCTACTGCTGTGATGGTAAATAAATATAGTATCGTATTGTACTATCATGTAATTCCAAGGGTGATCCTAACACTTGATGCATAGTAATTATTTTAGACATATTTGTGTAAAGGTTGGAACCTCACTTGGTTCCACTAAAGGCTTGCTTTTGTGTGGTGGAAGTTTCCTAGAAAGATTCTCAACAGTGGATACAATTGTGTTTGATAAGACTGGGACACTGACTATTGGTAGACCAACTGTGACCAAAGTTGTGTCTCAAGGTCAAGGCCATCAAGAAGATGCAGATGCAAGGTTGAGTGCATACTTTAGTGTATTTATACTACCTCTCTCCTAGCTATATTAGGCATTCCAAAATGCAATCCACTTTCTTGAAAAGGATAGTTTGATCTTCTTCAGTAAAAAAGAAAGTGCTGATACATTATATTTAACATAAAAAAAAATGAAACCCATTTTTTCTTATAAAAATACATTTGTTTGGTAATAAAAAGTAACTAGTATTAGTGTTTCTTATTTGTTTTCTTGTAAGAAAATGGACCTTGAGTCTAATCCAACTCCAAAACTAGCTCATGAGGAGACAACACTCTATTCTTCCAACTATTCTTCTAACCAATGTGGTTTAGCACCTTTTCGTGCACTTAGATATCTACACCTGAACGACATAATATTGCCCAATATTGGGTAAACCAAGAATTAGGATGGGTTTGGTTGTGATTCCATGTTAAGAAAATAGAGCTTGTGTCTAAATTAACCAAAAGTTAGCTCATGAGGTGAGCATTAAGGTGAGTTTCCACGAATAAGTAAGGAGATAACAATCTATTCTATTCCCTCAACCAATGTGGGACAAAAATTTTGTTTCTCATATACTTATTTTGTACTATTTGAATAATGGATATGCTAGAAAGAGAAAAATCAAGAATGTGATTCTGCATGATGGAATAAGAGAAACCAGTGAGAAGTTAACCACCTTTATATTCATCCAAGTCATCTCTTGTTCTAGCTGTTCACTTCTTTTTCTCTGTCCTCTCTTTTATACATTATACTAGTCATCTCTTTTAGGCTGCTGCCATCTATTGCTTTCTAAGTTCCGATGTTGGATGTTAGTGGTCAATCTTTGGATTTTTTTTCTTTGATAACAGAATTTTGAATGGTGAAAAATGTTTAAATTTAAGTGAAATTGAGACACCCAGTAACAGAAAAGGTGTCAATGGTCTTTATTGAAAATAATGACCCAAGTTTTGGTATAGACAAGATTCGATTTCACCTTATCAGTGGTCAGAAGTTGATATTCTGATGTTTGCTGCTGGAGTTGAATCAAATACCAATCATCCAATTGGAAAAGCAATTGTAGGGGCAACTGGATTATTCAGTTGTTATGAAGCTGTATGACAGGCATATCTCTTGAAGTTGAAGCACTGTTATGGTTTAGCCTTTGACTATTATAGCATTGGTATAGCCTTGTACCATTTTGTCGCAGTCCGTTCAATGTATAGGGGTCATTGAATTCATGGTATTAATACACCTATCTTTCATGTATTATTGAAATTGTTTTAGTCCACTTAGTTCTTTTGAACTTGTTTTGTAGGAAGAATCACCACAGAGAGTGTGATATACACTTTTGCTCGACCTTCTCAGTGGAAAACACATCCCTCCTAGCCATGTATGGTTTTCTTGCTAAGTTTATTTTGGTTCTTGGTTAAGTGTTCCCTTGTACTAATTTCCTGGTACTGTCATCCTCTTCTTCAGTAATCTATCTTGTTGAACTTCGTGCTGATGCTTAGAATCTTACTGTAACAATAATAATCATTGTTCAAGACATAAAGTGGAATCATATTTTTAGTTGTTCTGTCTTTGCGAAATGAAAGACAGGGACTTCAAGGAGTTAAACATGAATCTACAAAAAGCTTGGCGAAATTGCTAAAATTGGACATGAAATTTAAATTGCTAATACCAAATGTATTATGGTTTATATTATTACGGTTATTAAAGTATAGGCATTCACGACTTAACACAATTCTTTCTGGTGTTCTTATTCCTTCTAATATGTATCTACAGATGACAGGCACTGGATCTGATAAAAGATCAGAACCTTGAGATGCTAACTGATTCTTGCTTGTAAGGTCAAGAAATCATTAGAAAGTTAAAGAACTTTGTTTCAGCTGGATCACTTGCAGCTTTAAGGAAAAAACAGATGCTAGAACACAAGAAGAAGAAGAAGAAGAAGAAGAAGAATACAGTCTACATAGAATTTCTTGAAACTTATCGCGACTATAACTTGATACTATGTAAAAGCTTAAGTAATGATTTGAGTACTTAACATACATTTTGTTTTGAATTTAGATTACTAGTTCAATTTGTTCCATATTTTGGATTATATGATTATTAATGAATGATTTTGTTTTATGATGTGTGTATAATTGTTTATTGTAATTTATTATGTATGTAAATACTAATTTATAATACGTCGCAATAGATGCTGTTGCAGTAGATACTGTTGCAAATGTCGCAGTAGATGCTATTGCAATGGTTTAATGTCGCTGCAATAGAAGGTATTGCAACGGTCAGTAACCGTTGCAATAGGTGACAATAGGCGTCTCAATAAGTCAAAAAATAACCGTCGCTATAGGTCAAGCTATAAAGACGGTTGTAACCATTGCCATAGGTCAAGCTATGGCGATGGTTGTAACTGTTACAATAGATGAGAATAGGCATCTCAATAAGTCAAAAAATAACTGTTGCTATACATCTAGCTATGGCGACGGTTGTCTAAAATCATCACCATAGCTTGACCTATGGTGACGGTTTAGACAACCGTCGCATAAATCATTGCCATAGACCTATTGCAACGCCCACCTATGGACGACTATTGAACCATTGAGATAGAGCTATGTCAATGGTTTTTCTATCTATTACAACGGTTTTGCAACCGTCACCATAGGGGTAATTTCTGGTAGTGAACTATCTTATAACATACGTCGTACAAAAAAACATAAGAGCTTGGGCTGTATATGATGACTGCTATAGAAGCATTCAAACTATCACAAAATCAAACTGTAACTGCTAGGACACAACAATGTAAGGGAAAAAACAATTTATGAGCTTGGAAACCATTTATATTCACAACCAAATTTGAAAACTGTCAACTTTAATACTTAAATTTCCAATAGATAATGTCATAATTAATTCAGAAGAAATATACATAGAGAAAGTTCAATAGGTACACACCAACTCAGTATCAAATCTCATAAGAAACATCAAAACTTCAACAACTTGTCTTAAATCCTCATTCTCGTTTATTCCTCGTAGGTCTTTAAACCACCCTTCCCAGAGACCAAAATAAAAATAAGAAAAAAGAAATCAAAAGACTTTCTAGGAAGAGTAAGTGATTCAAACAAAGCATGAAAATGTTAGCTAGTCGGCAATTGCTTATGCAAACGCAACCCACCTCATCATATATACCATTCACTTAATTGGAAGCCATTGTTTTTCATTAATTCTTAATGGATAAATACATTACAAAAGAATGAAAAGGTTGATTCTTTTTTTTTAAAAAAAGCAACCTGGTGAACTAATGTTCCCGCTATGCAGGGTCTGGGGAATGGCCGACCAACGATCAAATAATTAATCATTATAAATAGGAAATAAGGTACTTATATCAACTAAATTGCTAACAGTTGTTTAAATATCTTACCTTGACATGGAAATGTATTTCGATGATCTTTCTCTGATAATATCTGACACACGCTCTACATATAATTAGATTAAACTTGTTTTTCAAGTAAAATCATAAAATTTTATAAGAATAAAATTGGGACACAAAATCTCAATACTACAACAATGTGATTATAAATAAAGTGAGGACTAAAGTGAAAATCACTTTTTGGGAATACACTGCATATGTTGTTGTTATCTTTTTAATTCATTGCTTTGATGTTGAATGCTTTTCCAACAAATTCAGAAGTTGTATTGACTTTTGCTGTAGAGAGGTGAGCCCTTTGTTCCTCATTGCCTGTGTTTCTTCAAATGTCATGCCATCATCAACTTTTGTCACAAGTTTTAAATATATTAGAGCCAAAAACTTCCCCAGCAGCACAGGAACAGTAGGTCTATACTTTTGGGATCATAATTTCAACTACTGTACAAGAGAAAGATATAAATATGGCTATAGATAACTTCTCCACCTTATTTGTTCTGCAATAACACTGCACTTTGTATACATAACAGAAGTGTTCATTTGTAAGAGGTTAAAGAAATCAATGTCCAAATATATGTCCCAGCACTGGCATTTAGATCACAAACCTTGAAATGGAAATGTGTTATCTATGTCAAGAGTTGTCACCGCCAAGCACTTAATCCTTACAACTTTAACCCTCTTCAATGGTTATGGATGACTTCCAGCATATTGTGAGTAACTCCACCATCTGTAACTGGTCGAGTCTGAACTAAATTCATTAATATATATTTTTCTAAATAAACCATCTCTTAAAAAAAGTAAGGATCGAATACCAAATATGCATGTTCCCAATTATTTTATCAATGTATATGGCTAAAGGGGAATGGGTACATAAAAAGAAAACTTAAAAGACAAATTATTGAGCAACTTTTGTCCATAAGGATTAATGATAAATCACATATATCGTAGCGGCGGAGAACAGTTGATAACCAAGTAAATCCTGGATTAAAGGACTAACAATTAATTTATCCTGGAGTAGCAATATTGAAAGAAATCAATCTAAAAAGTGAGTGTTTTCTGCCAACAGGCACATCTGTTCGTAAGTAGTGTCTTTAGTTTGTACGGGTGGTTTTTTTTTGCTTTCAATAAAATAAATAGGGTAATTAGGATTTCTTATGAAGGGTATTTTTGTAATTTCATGAATTGGGGTATTTTAGTAATTTCACTTTAAGGTTTTGGAGTTCATGCTTTTAAGGTAGTATTGATATATGATGATTTTCTAATTATTGGTGGGACATTGTGGTTTGAATATACTTTGCTTAGGTATTTATGATCCCATTAGTTTACTTCGTAGCCTCGAGATAGAATTCCACTGTTAATCCTTTTATTAGTTGGTTGCCTCTCTCTTGAGCTTAGTGTACATCATTTAGTAGCCTTAGAGTTATTATTAGAAGCCTTAGTCTAGTTTTGGATAGTTTCTTGAATTAGGTCGGGTTCCTTGGGGAGTTTTAGCTACAATATTTTTTTCATAAGGTATTTTTCTCTAGTATAGAATCCTTTCAATTACGAGATAGTCCTTATTTACAATAGTAATTATTGGTGGACTTAGTATTGGTTGAACAATTGATTTATTCACTTTATTATTCTTGTTATTGTTGCATATTCATGGTATATTAGTGACTTGGACTAGAGATGCTATTTTTTGTTAGAAATGGACTTGAGGAGCTTTTTATTGGATTTTGGAATTTAAAAAGGTAAAATTGACTTATTTATATCCCTGATTTGATTCTGGGCACCTAATATTACTAATATTATTTGAAAGTCCTAGTTTTATCCTGGGAAAGGTATATAAATATCGTGAATCTCCCATAGGTCCTGCTTTTGTGAAGCATAGATTCTGGAGGAGGAGTATATGATAATTTTGGACGTGACATTCATTTCATATTGAATTTTGTGGTGTCCATTCATACCTATTTATTCTTACATATTTCTTGTAGTTAGTATTTTTTCGCTTGTATCCATCATGCTTATGGGGGAGGATGGGTTATATTGACTTTGTTTGCACTTTTTTGGCTTATAGGAGCTCGATTAGGCTATAAATAGCTAATTATTATGCATTTGAGGTAATTTAATTACATTTCCCTTATTCTTGTAGATTTGACAAATTATTCTCTTTCTGGACTTTCTATACATAACCTTAGCTTATATTTTATTATATTATATCTATATCTTACATGAGGTCAGTCGGTCTATAATGCTTACTTATTATCCCATATTTTGGTACTCATACTATACTTTTGCATCTTTTACCCTGATGTAGATCCTAGTACGAGTTATCACCACCGATATATTTCTAGTGTGGAGATTTTAGATCAGAATACTTAAGGTGAACTCTTCGCAATTGGAGTTGATCCATCTCCCCTACTTTTCGAACAAGTCCTTATTTTGTATATTCAGAGACAGTTCTGTATATGTATTTTATCTATCAAGAATTCCTTGTATATATAGTAGCTTGTGCATACATTGATACTAGGTCTTAGGGGTATTTTGTATATTTAGTTTCTTTACTCCCTATGTATATATGTATGGATTTTATTTTAGGTATTTAGTCCTTTTGTTTGGCCTTTGTATCTCATTTAGTACTCTTTTCTTAATTAGCCTATTATTTTTTTATTCAAGGATATGAGTTTAGTTTACCTATTGGTGGGATATAGTAGGTGCCATCATGATCTCAGAGTTTGGATCATGGTATTTTGGTATCAACGCCTAGGTTCACTGCTATCATTGGTATAATATAAAATATCTAGTTGAATCTTGTGGATCAATATGATGACGTTTGCATCCTATCTTGGGGAAGCTATATGACATTCTTAGTAAATTTCAACCTTTTGATTCCTTATTGTGCCTGTTATTCAGGTTGGCATTAGAAATCTCATTTGTTTACTCTTTCATAAATGGTTAGGATGAGTGCTACATCAGCCAAAGGTGAGGCCTCATGCCGGCAACTAGGGCTTTGAATAAGGGCTGAAGTAGAGGTCAATCCCAAGGTAAATGTAGAGCTCGAGCTACCTTACATACTTAAGACAAGACAAAGTGCCAACAATAGAGCCAATTATTGAGCGAGAGCCAGTCATTGATCCACAGCCAGCACCAACAGATCTACTACCTCAACAATCTACGGTCAGGGACTAGCCTAGAATACACCTAGATTTATGGATACACTAGTAGTATAGGATTCTTTGGTCTACCGATTGAGTATTCTAGGAGGTATGCAACAAATATTAGCTCATAAAGTAGCTCAAATGACACGACCCAAACCAGGGCCTTGTTGTAATGGGCATCCCAAGTCCAATGAGGACCAGGGACCACCTCCAATACCCAACCTAACCTCCAAACAGATATCCAGAGTCAGATGAATTCTAAATATATAACAAGATAGAGTTATGTACCACTCAAGACTCTGAGATAGGTCCATGACCATGACTAGCCCAAACAAGTCAAACCATCTAACACCGAACCAACAACCATAACATAAACCAATTCATAACCATTCCGTAACATATAAGATGGAACAATCATAAATCAAATATAGTAAACCAGTATCAGACATATTATCAATACAAATGAAAAGGCTGACACCAATACCGATGCTGCCCATACCAATCAATAGTAGTACCACAAAGCCTCTGTACGAAAGTAAAATAATATCTAGTCAAGACATGTCCCTTACCATAACCAAACCAAAGTCTACGAAATAACCAAATTGTGTAAAGAAAACCACAACATTAAATAGATCCTTTATCAGTATAAAAGTTCACCACTTTAATCCAACACAAGCTGATCCCGAATCTGATCACTGAGCAAGAAGAGTAGAACGACTGGTTCCTATATCGCATGGGGATACACTGCCCGAAGATGGGTTAGCGGGTGAATGCTAGCATGCATTCAAGACAAGGATAGAATTATGCCAAACTTTAAAACCAAGTGAACAACTATATGTATACACAACCATACATATATACATACATATATATATATATATAAATATAAAATCCATACCAGGAAAGGGAACAGGGTTTAGCATGACTTTAAAACCATTAACTTGGGTATCTGTACCTTAACCCTCCTAGAACAACCCAAGTGATATATGTGTCCAGTGTTACACCCTAAATAGGCCCCGATGCGTGTAACCGCATGAACCGAAGATACCATAGGAGTAGGGGATTTTCGTGTACCCTCCGCTCTCCATAATACATATATAAAAGTGTAACTTATGGGATTACCCTGTACCCCATGAGTATATAGTCATTATGACCAATCCTCATGTTGGAAAACATGAGTTTCCAGTGTCCGTCCATTAGAATCACATCATCACAATTAGCTATCACTACCTGCCATTATTTCCTAATTAGAACCATTCATACACAACCAAACCACCATTCCATTTATTATTAACCAAGGCTATAAGTAGTGGTATTGTCATACTGACTATAGCTTGCAAGAAATGTCTTAGACAACCTTTTTAAAAAAGGGATTCCCATGTACCCATAGATTATATTATTAAGTTTTCTTGGGGGATTCCCATGTACCCCACAAGTACATTCATTACATAGTTTGCTTGGGGGATTCCCTTGTACCCCACAAGGCTTCAATTAAATCAAACCATGACAACCAAAACCTTACCATTTAATAATTTAAAACTATCCAAGCCAGTTTAAGTTCCATTACCATATTATACCATGCCAAGTTTTCAATAAAAGTCCAACTATATAAAAAAAAGCATTCTCATAGGCATTTTATCAAACATGTAGGGGGCATATAATTTCCAAAACCTAAACTAAGTACCAATTAACCATAAACATGCAATCCACATGTTCAATCCACCATTAAAACATGAAAAACATAATTAAGACATAGGAAAACCATAACTAACCATTTACAACCAAAACCCCAACATATATTTGAAAACCCAAAACCATACCACAATTATGCCATGAAAACCATACATTAAATCATGTCTCTAGTTGAAATAACAATGAGGGTGGAGTAACATGCCTTAGATTATGAGAAAATGGGGAGAAATCACCCTTTAGAGCTTTAATTGACCACCGTAGAGAAAACCCTAGCCTTTGCTTAACCCAAGATCTTGAGAGAGTTTAAAGAGAGTTTTTGAGTGTTTAAGATTAGAATAATAGGGTAAATAAAGTCCCATTAGTGTTTTATGTCATGGGGTCATAAGATGTTAAGACGAGAAATGTCCAGAATACCCTTAACTTAAACTCTATAAAATTTCTGCAAGAGGGTACGACCACCCCTCCAAACTGTACCATACCATACGAGTGGTACCTACCACGTGTACCCTAGGTGTCACCTTGGACCCCAACACTGTTTAACATACGACCACCAAGGCCAACTCATATCCAATGATATGACAAGTACCATAGAACTATTTCTTAGGAAGAATAGAATTACCTAGACTAGATATAGGGCATCATATGATTGAAATCATACCACTAGTACCCTAACATATAACTAGTATAATCCATTCATACCTTGGACAGAAACCAACCTAACCACACTATTAACATACAACCAAGACCCTCTAACTATACCCTATCATACGACAAGTACCCTAAGTCGTATGATATCCATAAAACTCAAAACTGAGAAACTTTCGAAGGACCAAAACCCAGGGTATTTCAATTCTACCCCATTTGGATCATTCATCCCCTAATGGTCGACAAGGTAGTATAAGAACAATTTTTGATGTTTCACTAAGTTAGAAAACAAAGATGAAACTCCTTTAACCAAGTTAGAAAACAAAGATGTGATGAATGTAACACCCCGCAAAGTTCTCTCCTAGTTTGATCCTTAGAGAATTTTCGGAAAACCAAAAATCTGAGTGTAAAAATTTCAGAAATATCTTCCCATCGATACCAATTTTATCAAAATCCGACATCGAACGAGGGAGTTATGGCCGTTTTTTACTAAATGGTATCGGAATTGCCCAGGTTTGACGGTTGACCTGGTGGACCGTCAGGTCCTTGGTGGGCCGTCAAGTGTCCCGTCAAGCCAAGGAAGTGACCCCTCATTTTGGTCATCATGTCATGGACAAAGTGGTGGACTTTCAATAAGTTGACGGATCGTCAAGGGGTTCGTCAGGTCGAAACAGAATGGCCCATTCCTGACCCCCGAGTGACGGACGATCTGGTGGACCAAAAAATTCCTGACGGACCTTCACATCGACCATCATGATGAGGCAGAATGACCTAGATTTGGCACTCGAGTGACGAGCGACCTGGTGGACCGTCAGTCCCTCTGACGGACCGTCAGATCGACCGTCACAGACCCCAATCAACAGTTTTCAACTCTTTTTCTTTAAAGGGCATTTTGGTATTTTCCACTCTTTCCCCAAACTCTATAAATACCCACTTAAGTGTTGAAGGACTCATTTTCTTTTCTCTTCTTTCACCCAAAAACTAGGGTTTCCAAAATAAAAAATTCTCTCTTCTACCACTAAAAATTAAGAGAGAATCAAGAGAAAGGATCAAGAATTCTTCCAAGAGACTTCAAGAAAAGGGTTTCTCCAAGGTATGTAGATGTTGATTCTTAGGTACCTTTCATCCAAGACGCTCAAGTGCCTTTTTCTAAATCTCCAAGATTTATGTTTATGAATTTTTAATGATTCTTGTGTGTTGAAATTGATGTTCTTGCTATGATTGAGTTGTGGTTCATGTTTGTCTACAAGATTATCAAGCCTTGGCCTTAGTATGTGGTATTTGTGTGGTAAATGGATTATGTACTTGTTGTTGATGTTGAATGACCTCCAAGATGGGATACTTATGTGGTTTGTATGAATGTATGATAATATATGAGTGAAAACATGTAAATTTGGTTATTCATAATGAGTAGTTGGGTTATTATACTTATGCCTAAGTTGTGCATGTGAGGTGTTCGATAAAATGTCTAAGATACAAAAAATTAAGCATTGTAGTTAAATCGTGATCTAATGACTTCTAAGATACAATTATGTGTTATGATTGTTGATGTGTTCATGAATTTTGAGTGTAGAATTGGTTGATTTAGCAAAGTATATTATTATTTCTAATTACATGGAGAGATGCTTTAATAATTGTGATGGTGCATTAATGATGGTGACGATGAATGTATGATTGTGATAATACATGAATGATTATGATGATGAATGAATGCTTGTGTTGATGCATGAATCATTGTGATGGTGAATCATTGTAATCGTGATGATGTGAGAATGATTATGTTTTACTTTTATGTTATTGAGTCCTGGGGGTATTTATACCCGATAATAGAGTTGTTGCCTAGAACCCGTGTCAGGTTCACGATAATTCCAATCGATCCATAATTCTCAGAACTCAGTGAACTATAGAACTATATATCTTCAGACAAGTGCGGAGCTTAATCTGGCTCTGTAATCTCAGTTATCTCTGTTTCACTAGTAATCTATCCTCCTTCCTGTAATTAGCTCAGATCTAATAGTATTCAAGTGATTCAATTCTAATCCCAAAAGCGATTTGAATAATCTATTCAATCTCTGCATCGTCAGTCAGATACTATGATTCGATACCTTTCCGTCAGATATGGAACTTAGTGATCTCAGCGTAACTCAGTCAGATCTATAGAGAAGTATAATCAGTATCAGATTCAACTCAGTCTAAGTTCAGTTAAGAATCAATTAGTGTCTTTCAGTTGGGAGTAGAAACTAGCACCGAGCGAGCTCAACTGTTGCTCCTTTAAGGTCTGCAACACAACACAAAGGTGATTAAAATGGTCTACCTCACTCTTAGAATACAGAAGTATGTCATCTATGAACAAAATGAAAAATAGATCTAGAAACAGATAGAAGACCCTATTCATCAAATACATAAATGTTGTCGGAGTATTGGTCAAACCAAAACACAAAACCAGAAACTCAAAATGACCGTACCTTGTATGGAAAACTTTCTTAGGGATATTCACCTCCGTAATCTTAAGATGATGATACCTAAATCGAAGTTTTATTTTAAACTTATCACCCTGCAACTGATCAAAAAAGTCATCTATCTATGGAAGAGGATACTTATTTTATCATTACCTTATTCAAATACCATAGTAAATACACATCCGAAAGGAACCATCCTTATTATGCACGAATAATACCGGTGTGCCCCACGGGGACACATTAGGATTGATGAAACTCTTATCCAAAAGATCTTTAAGTTGCTATTTAAGCTCCTTCAACTCATTCAAGCCATTCTATAAGGGGGAATAGAAATTGGACGAGTGTGCCAAACCAGATCTATCCCAAAATCAATTTCTCTATCTAGAGGAACACCAGGAAGGTCATTAGGAAAGACCTCAAGAAATTCATTCACCACTAGAATAGAATACAAATAAGGACCTTCCGAGTTAGAATATTTAACCTAAACTAGATGATAAAGACACCCTTTGGAGATTAATCTCTGAGCCCTTAGATATGATATAAATTTTCCTTTAGGAGATAGGGAACTACCCTCTAATTCAATAACCGGTTCACTAGGGAACCTAAAGATAACCTTACAGGTCTGGCAATATAAGGACACATAGCACGAGTGTAACCAATCTGTCCCTAGAATGACATCAAAATCCACCATATCCAGTTTAAACAAATACACCAAAGTCTCTTTACTATCAACAGATACCAGACATATCCTATAGACTCTTTTAGCAACCATAGATTCACCTATGGGGGTAGAAACAAAAAAAAGTTTTGAAATAACCTCAAAACCAAAATCAAAATGTACAGCCACAAATGAGGTCACATATGAGAGAGTAGACCCTAGATCAAGTAAATAATACATGTCATGGGAGAAAAGTTTAAACATACCAGTCGCGTGATCAGGCAATTCCTCAGACTCCTATTGGGTAGTCAGTGCATATAGACTATTATGATCAGTACCAAAACTAGATGGTGCACCCTTTAGTGCTGGAGCTGAAAACAAAGCAAAAAAAACCTTATTCACTCTCAAAGCAACCTTACCAATAGGATAGTTTTTAAGCATATGGCCTGGTTGACCATATTTGAAGCATTTGTCCCTTCCCTCATCACAAAAGCCCAATGGAAACGACCATAGAAACTATAAAGAGGACACGATGAAACTAATTATGCCCTACTAGCCTAAAATTTGACATCATATGCCTTAAGGTTATTACCACCCTGCTGACCTCTTCCTCTCAATGACTTTGGGTAAGAAGAACTAGCTGTGGAAAAAGAACCAGAACTCCCCCTTCTTCCTTGGCCACTTACCATAATCCCTACAACATTGATATTAGCCACCATCCTGCTTAGAGAACCTTGAATTTTTTCCCTACCTCTCCCCTATCTCAGCCTGCTTTTTTTTCTTCTCCTCCACCTGTTATATATGAACAATAAACCAAGAGATATAGATGTCCTTGATTAGCAAGGCAGTCTTACTTTCAAGGATCAACTCATGAGATAGTTGTGAGGAAAAATTTCTCATCTTATCCCTCTTATCTGACACCATCTCTGAAGCATACTGAGACAACTGGTGAAACTTTAAGGCATACTTCTTGACCGTCATCTTTCACTACTTCAGATTAACAGATTTCTTTGCTTTTACTTCCATCAACTCATAAGAAAAGAAGCAGCCTAGAAATTCATTAAAGAAAGTCTCTCATAATGATGACTCATCAATATCACCTCTTTCCGAATTCCATTCCTCATACCATTGGAATGCCATATCCATTAGCGGGTAAGCCGCAAGCTCCACCCATTCCACATTTATGGCATGCATAACCCTGTAAAATCTTTTCTATCCTATCAACGAACCTAATTTTAGGCGTATTTACATGCCTAAAGCACCTTAATGTACCCATATTTTAGCTAAGTTTTGAGGACAAAATATATAATTCCTACACTTTAAGTCCTTTTTCCCGTAAGTGAGCTAACCAACGTGATTAGCAAGATTTCAGGTATTTATGATGAAGATTTCAACATTTTATGGACTGTTGGACGCCAAAGGAAACTTCACGTAAGAAGGAAGGCAGCTTCTGGAAACTTGTGGACTGAAAGTGATGCATGGAGAACTTGTCCCAGGCAAAAACTACATTTCTAAAGACTTGGGGGATCAATAGTAACTTAGTAGGATTAGGACAAGTATGCAGTAACCCAGTAGGACTAGGACAAGGATAAAACCCCTATTTCAGTAGGACTAGGACAAGGATGTTATAAAAACCCTATAATGCTGAATTTTTCAGCATTCACTTCTTCATTAATTCGAAGCTTTTTATTATTCTCACTCATTCATTTATTCAAGTATTTTTCATTCAACTTCCGCTCCTAATTCACGTTACAATTGTTAATAGAGAAAAAAGCTAACTCGTGGGAAACACCAAGAGGAAAAACGTCAACCTTGTTGTGACGCCACACTCATCTCCAACGTGAGATCATTCTAGTTTTGATATGATGATGATGTTTATTGTGATATCCGTTGTTATCGTGAGTAGCTAAACTTCTCTGTTAGGGTTATGGAAGCCTTATGATATACTATCTATTGCTATGAGTTTGTGAATTCTTGATACGTATGCTGCTTATATCATTACTCTCTTTATCTTAATTGAATTCTTGTGGTTGCAAACATATTGAATACTCCAGTATAGCATTAACTTGTTCGAAAGAAAAGTTACATGTCTGGAAAAGAGAGAATGACAAGGAAATAGGGCTACCAACCCCTGTTTAAAAGTTAGTGCCGTAACTGGATTAACCTTTTGGAGAATTCGTACCATTAGTATACGGTTTAAGCTCGAAAGAGTTAAAGTGATATAATCCTTGATGGTCGAAAGACACTAGGATTTACAATAGAATACGAATCTCTATAAGCGCATGCATGTCTGAATTCTTCATAACTCATAGCCAATAGATACGTAAAACTCATAAGGTGGACATAACCCTAACTTACAATTCTCATTGATTAAAACCTACTAAACATTCCGGTTTTCTTTGTTACTTTGATACTCTTAATTCACGCTACAATTAAATCCCCCCTTTTTCATAGAATTTTTGATCAACAGTCTACTAATCGTTGCATACTTAGTGACCAAGTATTCCCTGTGGGATTCGACACCCAACCCAGTTGGGTTCTATATTTGAAAACGACCACTTACACTCTTGCGAGAGCTGTAGTTTGAGTGTTATCAAATTTTGGCACCGCTGTCGGGGAATACAGTTGTCAACTAAGTTTGATGATAGTTAATAGACCCTTTGGTAAAAATTTCTCAGATTTTACTTTTAGTTGTTGTTTTTGTTTTGTTCAGGTCTGTTGAGTGCATGCCAAATACTCGAAGTTCAGGTCAACCGTTATTACCTATCAATCCTGAACCATAACTTATTGGCAGAATGGATGTACAACGTGACATTGAAAGAAGGGCTGCTCAACAGGAGAAGGCTAGATTAGCTGCGTTGGCAGATGCTCAAGTGCATCAACAGAATATTGATAACCCAGGTCGGGCAACAAATCTTGATGATGAGGACCTGGGTGATGATGAGTTACTGAATCCTAGGCATACTGATGAGGTGGCGGCACCTATGCATAAGAGGGAGCATCAAGCTAGAATGAGACCTGACCGCCGAGCTGTGCAGGCCCCTTTTGATGATGATGATGACGATCTTGATGGAGCTGGTGCCACGGTGGTTATTATTCCTCAGCCCTTGGCTCCTGGAGCCAAGTTCAATATCACTAGCAGCATGATTTAGCTATTGCAGCTTAAAGGTTTATTTGGTGGACTTGCAGGAGATGATCCGAATATGCATCTGGTCAATTTTATTTCAACATACAAGTCGTTTGACAATCCAGGAGTTGGGCAGAATGCAATTCGGCTGCGCTTATTTCCATTGTCTCTGTCTGGGGAGGCAACTCTATGGCTGAACGGGCTAACTCCTGATTCTATTACTAATTGGAGGCAACTGAAAGACGCTTTCCTAGAAAGATTCTTTCCGCCATCCAAGAGAGGAAAGTTAAGAGATGAGATCAGTAATTTTCGACAGCTTCCAACTGAAGCTCTCCACGAAACATGGGAGAGGTTCAAGAAGAAGCTTATGCGGTGCCCAAATCATCATATGACCAATGTCCACTTGATGGAGATATTATACAGGTCTTTGAATTCGGTGACTAAGCCAATAGTTGATAATGCTGCAGGTGGGTCATTCATGGACCTTACTTTCATTGAGGCAAGTGATATGATGGACCGTATGACAAAGCAGAGTAGAGCCTGGCATACCAGGGATGCTGAGGTAGCAAGCTCTACTTTATCTGTTGGCATGACTGCAGAGCAGAGGCGTAGACAAGAGGAACGTGACCAAGATATTGCTCACATGAAAACTCAGATGGATCTTCTTACCAAGCATTTATTATTAGGGAAGACCGAAAAGTTTAAAGCCATTGTATCACAGGAAAGATATGATTCCGATTCTGAGGGGGAAGCAAATTACTTGAATAATCAGGGGGGTTTCCGAGGCAATGCCCAAGGAAACCAAGGTCGGAACTATTATGATAAATCTGGATACAAGGACCGCGATCAAGATGGTTGGAAGAATAAGACTGACAGGAGTAGTTTGTATGTTCCTCCTGGAAATCGTGAGGCTGTGGCATCTGGCTCTGGGAAGATGTCCATGGAAGATATGATGGCTAAGCTGTTGAAAGGAGTGGAGGCAACCAATTTGGGCGTTACTGAGGTAAAGAATGATTTGTCATCAATAAATCAATTGGTTTACTCGCATTCTACTGCAATAAAATAGCTGGAGCAACAATTGAGTCAATTATCAGCGGCATTCAACTAAAGAAAGGCTGGAACGCTACCCAGTGACACTGTGCAGAACCCAAGGAATGACAGATCGTGTATGGCTATTACTACCCAGAGTGGTAAAGTGTTGGAAAATCCATCCAAAGGCAAGCAGGTGGTTGATGATATAGTAGAGAATGTTGATGAAACAAAGTTTGAAGATGCCGTAGAAGATGAAGTGAGTGCTCATGATATTACACCTAGACGTCACCAACCTGAAAAGAGTGATAATCGGAAGCAAGATAAAAAAGAAGTAGTGGAGAAAATGATTTCTCTTCCACCACCACCTTTTCCTCAGAGACTGAAGAAGAAGGCTGATGACACTCTTGTAAAGGTTGATATTCGGAAGCAAGATAAAGAGGAACTGGTGGAGAAAATGATTCCTCTTCCACCACCACCTTTTCCGCAGAGACTGAAGAAGAAAGCTGATGACACCAGGTTCAGTAAATTCATGACCATGTTAAAGATACTGACTATTAATGTTCCGTTGGTGGAGGTGCTGGAACAGATGCCTGGGTATGCTAAATTTATGAAGGACCTGTTGACAAAGAAGTGGGCAACAAGTTATGAGCTGGCAGATAATGTTCATCATTGCAGTGCAATTGCCACGAGGTCTTTAGTACAGAAGAAGGCAGATCCTGGTGCTTTCACTATTCTTTGCACGATTGGATCGTTGGATTTTGCTAAGGCGTTGTGCGATCTGGGGGCTAGCATCAATTTGATGCCATTATCCATTTACAGAAAGTTGGGGTTGGGCGATCCTACACCAACCAATATGCGGCTCGTGATGGCAGATAGGTCGGTAAAACGGCCTGTTGGTATCTTATATGATGTGTTGGTGAAGGTTTCCACCTTCATATTTCCTGCAGACTTTGTTATTATGTATTGCGAGGTGGATTCTGAAGTTCCCATAATCTTGGGGTGTCCTTTCCTCGCAACTGGAAGTGTGCTGATTGATTTAAGAGCTAATGAGCTTTTATTTCGGCTGAATGACGAAGTAGTCCATTTTGATGTATGCAAATCGATGAAGCAGCCTAGAGATATGGATGTGTTCTCTTTAGATGATGTTTATTATGAGGATGAGAAAGGATTATCAGTAGAGAAGCAGCTTACTGTTGAGCCATTGTCTGCTGTGCTGTTAAATTTTGAGCATGAGGATGTTGAAGAATATGAAGAAACTGTTTGTGCTCTAACAGGAATAAATTCCTATTCTCATACTACTAAGAAGCTGGACCTTGATCTTAGGATTCGACCTTCACCAACAGCGAAGACTTCCATTGAAGAGCCACCAGTGCTAGAATCGAAAAAGCTCCCCAGTCACCTAAGGTATGCATTTTTGGGAAGTGGAAATACACTTCCGGTGAGTGTTGCAGCTGATTTAGGTGAACAACACGTAGAGGCTCTTATCTCTGCTCTAAAGAGGTACAAGAGAGCCATTGGTTGGTCTATTGATGATATAATTGGTATCCCACCTGGGATATGTATGCACAAGATGCATTTCGAAGAAGATTGCATGCCCACAATTAAGCATCAGCATCGTCTAAATCCATTCAGAAAATGATGCACCAAATATCTCGATGAAGTCTAAGTAATCGAGATAACTATGTCGTGCCGCGACAATAAATCAAGCTCTTGGTGGGAGGCAACCCATCGTTTTTAATTGTTTTTGTTGTTTTTGTTTTCCTAGGATTTTGTCGAGCCACGACCAAAACTAAGGCGCTTGATGGGAGGCAACCCATCTTTCTAATCGTTTTTGTTGTTTTTGAGTAAGTGTAGGTGCAAGACGTATAAAGGAGGAACTTGGTCTCAAATTTTGATTTGAAAGTGAGCATGTTGAAGGTGGTAAGTTGGGAATGAAGAAGCAAAAGTTTATGAGTTAGGAATTGCCTATGAAAATATAGGCAACGAACAAGGCAAGGCCTATGCTATGGCCTAAGCTCTTTGAATCTAGAATGCCATAGCATAGGCGCCGCCTATGCCTAACAATGCCATAGCATAGGCGCCGCCTATGCAAAAGCCTTTTGTCTCTGAATCTAGAATGCCATGGCATAGGCGCCGCCTATGCATAACAATGCCATAGCATAGGCGCCGCCTATGATCAACTAGGCTTTGCAAAAGGCGCCGCCTATGCCAAGCATAGGCAAAGCATTAGGTGCCGCCTATGCTCACTTTTTGGTCTCCTAATCCGATTCCAAACGGGTCAAAACCCGACCCAAGCTTGTCCTATGAATAGAACCTTAGTCTTAGAACAAAAATGCATTGCAAATTCAACCTAAGCGCCGCCTACCTCTCCAAAATATCTCAAAAATTTTCCTTTTGCTCTTTTCACTTTGCAAGAACATCTTCCAAGGCCATCAACCAAGTAAGTACTTCTTTGCTCTTCTTTTATATTCCGTAAGTATTACAATACTACGCCTATAATAAGTTGTTAAATCTTGAAGTAGTGTTGGTGATTTGAATGTGGTTGACTTGTTGTGATACAACTAAGTGAGTGAAAGAATATGTATGGGTGTTCTAGACTTGGTTCCAACCTGAATTTGAATTTGATACACTGTCATACTTTTGCGGAATCGACATGGTTAAGATAAATTGCATAATCTTGTAATTCGAAAGCCTGTATGTTTGAATGACTTTTCCATCAAGATGAAAATCATGGTTAACTACAAACATGAGATGTTGTGATTATTTCTAAGCCATAGATTGATACGATATCTATGTAGTAGTTTTGTTCAAAGAGATGCATTAGTCCAAACATGAAAACATAGTTAAGAGTACATGAAAAAGAATTGAAAAGGATAGTGAAGATGAAAAGAAAAGTATGACTGCGCTGAATATATTGTTGGAACATAACACCTAAATGTATGGCAATGAAGTCTGAGTAATTGACATCGTTCACTTAATCAGTTTGTCACAACAAATTAAGTGTGGGGTGATGCCTCTACTGCTTGTTTGTTGACTGTATCCACCGAGATGAATCTAACATGACTATTATTTTAATCTCAGGTACAATCAATGGCACCAAAAGCAAGACAAGGAAAATAAAAAACAACCACTTTACAAAAAGGCCAGAAAAGGGGACGAAAAGAGCAAGGTAAATCCTCCTCGCTGCAAATACCTCGATGCATGTACGGGATAAAATGGGTCCTAGAGGAGGAAGGAAATGAGTGGTACAAGAACAATAAAGTAAAAAAATATGTTCATGTGGAGTTGATACAAAAGGAGAGCCTAGCAAAGAAAGAACCCCGCATTTTGGCTAAAATCATGGCGCTACATCTTGATTTCATTTTCCAAGATATGAGAGAATGCAATCTTGATCCAACTCAAGAATTCTATGCCAATTGGTCCCCAAAGACTACCGGAAGTGAAGTGAAGATTCGGGGCCAAGACTTGCAACTGAATGCGGAGTTCTTCAACTCTTTTCTGGGTCTTCCATCTGTGGAGCCATCAGCACTCAAGGATCTTTATCGCAGACCTCCATACAGGGAAATCAGACACACACTATGCGGAACAAGATCAATGGCACGGTGGAGTCGTCACAAGGATACCGGTCGGCACAATACCTTCCCGTATGCCTCCTTGAACAGAGAAGCTCAGATATGGTTGCGGATAGTCAATTATTTCCTGATTCTAGGGTCACAGTACACAAAGATCACACGTGATAGAGTGTGCTTGGTGTACTCTTTGATGACGAACATCCCCATCAATATTGGGGAAATTATTTGATCTTCAATGCGTAAGGCCAGGCTGCACAAGAGGTCCCACTTTAGCTTTGGCAATCTGTTGACTGCGATATTGAGGAAGGAGGACATCGAAGAGGAACCTACAGATCATAAGCTTCCACACAACCCGAAGAAGGTTGACCTCACAAAGGTTAAAGATGCTGAATCCATGCATGGCGTCAACCTAACCACTGCAGAAAGACATGCTCACGACGAAAGCTTCTCCCGCCATTTATATGGCATGATGAAGTTTACCATGATGAGCGGAGGTCGTGTTCCAACTGCTCCAGAGCTCCAACAGTTGGATTATGACTACCCAATGAATGAGCATGCGAGGGAGATATGTGGAGTAGGTGTATATTTTGAGGAACCTCTTGATGACGATATGCCAACCGATGATGATCGACGAATGCCAGACTCCGACGTGGAGGAGAACTCTGATGAAGATGACTCTGATGATGATTTCGATGCAGGGGGTATGACCCCAGACATAGATGATGAGTCCGACTAATCAGGTTCTTCTTATTTATTTTCCACTGACGGCAGTGTGTCCCGTCTAAGTGTGGGGTGCTGGTATTTGTATGCTATACTTCTTTGTCTGTATTTGCATTTATTCTAGTTCTTGTTTGTTTTAATTAGTCGTAATTAGTTAGTTTAATTTTAAATTTTTTAGATTTTGCATGAAATTGTTCTGATAGACGAAATGGTAGTATAACAAGAGTTTGTGCTAAATCATTACTATTGAGACATTTAGGCTCTACATGTGACTCACTGTGTGATAATTGTGTGGTTTAATTCATTCATCTGTTGGGTCAAGAGTCTATACTGCTCCCAATAAAGTTGACCATGTGCCTTGTCTGTGTGAGGATATAGTATAGTCTGTGTTGTGACTGATGCTAGAACTTGCCTGGTGTGTGTGTAAAGCGAAATAAAGAGTGTGAGTTTAGGAGATGATTTAGGCATTTCTTTGGCATCCTGTGATTGTTTACCTTCTGTTTACCTACCCGTGGACATTATCCTAGTCAACCCTTTTGAGCCTTTAAGCCATTTTCTTTGACAGCCTAGTATGTAAGCCTAATCCATTTTTTTTTCAAAACCATAATTTGATCCAAATTCCTAAGTGCTTTAAATTGTGAAGTTATGTGACAAAATAAGAGGAAATTGGGTGAGAGTGATGCCTTAGAATGTATTGGTACTTGAATTTGTTATGAAAAAGAGTGGCTATCATAGAGGTGTGTTATAAAAAAAAGAAGAAAAGAAAAGAAAAAGAAATAGAAAAACAAAAAGATAAATTGTGTTTATGATTAAATAAAAAGATAGTTATGCTTGAATGGCAAAATAGGTGAAAAGGGGTGATAGATGAAAGAAAGGTAGCAGGGTTGATTAAAAGAGAGTGTTAATGGCATAATGTAATGTATTAAAGCGCTTAGGAACATAGTCACTATTTCTGGCCAAAATAGTCCTACCCGTTCCTTAGCCTACATTACAACCTGTAAAAGACCTAATTGATCCTAAGATTAACATTCTGATATTAGTAGAGCATTACACAAAGGGCAAGCCTATGGTCATCAGTTGCAACATATGAATTCTTTGTGAGAGTGAGAGCAAGGATAGTCTTATACCCATATTTTGAAAAATGAAATACTTGTGAATATTTATGGGTGATATATTGTGAGACACACATGGTTTATGAGTTTTGGGTAGTCTTGTATGATTCTTTGTGCCTTAACTTATGGATACGAATTAACCATCATCACGAGTCTATGTTGGAGGTTGAATTGTTTCTAGTAGTGATCAGAAAACTACTCTTTGCTGATAATTGTCGTGCCTGTCTTGATGAATATTTTGTGTTACTGCTGTGATTTCTAGTTAGATGATTGCATGGACGTAATATTTTGTTCGAGGACAAACAAAGATCTAAGTGTGGGGTGTTGATGTTAGGCGTATTTACACGCCTAAAGCAACTTAATGTACCCATATTTTAGCTAAGTTTTGAGGACAAAATATATAATTCCTACACTTTTAGTCCTTTTTCCTGTAAGTGAGCTAACCAACGTGATTACCAAGATTTCAGGTATTTATGATGAAGATTTCAACATTTTATGGACTATTGGACGCCAAAGGAAACTTCACGTAAGAAGGAAGGCAGCTTCTGGAAACTTGTGGACTGAAAGTGATGCATGGAGAACTTGTCCCGGGCAAAAACAGCATTTCTAAAGACTTGGGGGATCAACAGTAACTTAGTAGGATTAGGACAAGTATGCAGTAACCCAGTAGGACTAGGACAAGGATAAAAACCCTATTTCAGTAGGACTAGGACAAGGATGTTATAAAAACCCTATAATGCTGAATTTTTCAGCATTCACTTCTTCATTAATTCGAAGCTTTTTATTATTCTCACTCATTCATTTATTCAAGTCTTTTTCATTCAACTTCCGCTCCTAATTCACGTTACAATTGTTAATAGAGAAAAATGCTAACTCGTGTGAAACACCAAGAGGAAAAACGTCAACCTTGTTGTGACGCCACACTCCTCTCCAACGTGAGATCATTCTAGTTTTGATATGATGATGATGTTTATTGTGATCTCCATTGCGTTCATGAGTAGCTAAACTTCTCTGTTAGGGTTATGGAAGCCTTATGATATACTATCTATTGCTATGAGTTTGTGAATTCTTGATACGTATGCTGCTTATATCATTACTCTCTTCATCTTAATTGAATTCTTGTGGTTGCAAACATATAGAATACGCCAGTATAGCATTAACTTGTTCGAAAGAAAATTTACATGTCTGGAAAAGAGAGAATGACAAGGAAATAGGGCTACTAACCCCTGTTTAAAAGTTAGTGCCCTAACTGGATTAACCTCTTGGAGAATTCGTACCATTAGTATACGCTTTAAGCTCGAAAGAGTTAAAGTGATATAATCCTTGATGGTCGAAAGACACTAGGATTTACCATAGAATACGAATCTCTATAAGCGCATGCATGTCTGAATTCCGCATAACTCATAGCCAATAGATACGTAAAACTCATAAGGTGGACATAACCCTAACTTACAATTCTCATTGTTTAAAACCTACTAAACATTCCGTTTTTCTTTGTTACTTTGATACTCTTAATTCACGCTACAATTAAATCCCCCCTTTTTCGTAGAATTTTCGATCAACAGTCTACTAATCGTTGCATACTTAGTGACCAAGTATTCCCTGTGGGATTCGACACCCAACCCAGTTGGGTTCTATATTTGACAACGACCGCTTACACTCTTACGAGAGTTGTAGTTTGAGCATTATCAGAACCCTGAGAATCCTTCTCTGCCTTAACACCAATAAAAGTAGGAGGGATTAACCTCATGAACTAGACAACCCTTGTGGCCTCAGAAGATGGAGTAACAGATGCACCACGCTCAGCCTAAAAATCTACAAACTAAGAAATCATATACATTTATCATATCGTCTTGAGGAGCCTGAAAAAGACTTGAGGGAACGGGTGGAACTCCCAAAAAATAGAAAAATGACCCCTAGATCGAGTATGTATCCCATAAGTAGAGAGTGTTTCATCAACATCATCCCTAGTTAGGACAGAGGAGTTTTCGTGCATATAAAATCATCGAGGCATGATCTAAAAAGAAAACAAACCAAAATTAGAGAGGATTTTAGGAACTTAGACTTTACAGCTTAAAATCAGAACACAAGAAAGAGAAATATTCATAAATTCTTTGTAGCCTCTCTCTTATGAGTGAGGCGCACTACACACCCTTAAAAGAGACTCTACTCAACACGGATTTGTAGAATCCTAATTGACCATGAACCTAGGGCTCTGATACCAACTTGACATGATCGGAACTAAAGACTTGTGGTAATGGGTATCGCAAGTCCAACGAGGATCGGGGACCACCCCTGATACCCAACCCAACCTCTAAACACATACCCTAAGTAAGATGAATTCCAAACATATAACAAGACAGAGTTATGTACCCCTCAAGACTCTAGGATAGGTCCATGACCATGAACAACCTAAACCAGTCAAACCATCCAATACCGAACCAATAACCATAACATAAACTAGCTCATAACTATTCCATAACATAATAAGATGGAACAATCACAAATCAAATATAGTTAACCGGTATCAACCCTAATACTAATACAAATGTCAAGGAAGACACCAATCTACACCGCCCATACCAACCCATAGTAGTCTTACAAAGCCTCTATCCAAAAGTAAAATAATATTCAATCGAGACATTCCCCCGACCATAGCCAAAGCCAATGTCTATGAAATGACCAAAGTGTGTAAATAAAACCATATGCATACAAAACCATACATATACATATATATATAATTATATAATCTATGTCGAGAAAGGGAACTGGGTTTAGCATGCCTTTAAAACCATTAAACTGGGTATGTTTAGCTTAACCTTCCTAAAACTACCCACGGGTTGTACGGGTCCAGTGTTATTCCCTAAATAGGCCCCGATGCTTATAGTCACACAAACTATATATATCAAAGTAGTAGGGGATTCTCGTTTACCATTTTCTCTCCAAGATACATATATACAAATATAACATAGAGGATTACCATATACCCCATGAGTATATGGTCATCATGATCAATCCTCATGTCAACAAACATGAGTTTCTAGTGTCCGTCCATTGGACTCACACCTTCATAGTTAGCTATTACAACACACCATTATTTCCTAATTAAAACCATTCACACATAACCAAACAACCATTACATTTATTATTAACCAAGGCTATAATTAGTGGTATCGTCATACCGACTATAGATTGCAAGCAATTTTCTTAGCCAACCTTTTTAAAGAAGGGATTCCTATGTACCCATAGATTACATTATTAAGTTTGCTTTGGGGATTCTCATATACCCCAGAAGTATATTAATTACTTAATTTTCTTAGGGATTCTATTGTAACCCACAAGGACTTCAATTAAACCAAGACATGACCAACAAAACCTTATCATTTAACCATTTAAATCCATCCAAACCAGTTTAAGTTCCATTACCATATTATACAATACAAGGCTTTCAATAAAAAACTAACTATAAACCCTAAGTGCTTAATTGTGATCTTAAAAGGTGACGAACATTATAATGAATTTGTTTGAGCATTCAATCAAACACAAGGTGTACACACTAATTATAACCTATTTAGGCTAAATTTTCGGTACTCAAGACTTCCCTATCGGTGTGTACACCAACTACAATAGCCTACCATACATTTAATCACATACATGCATTGTTCAAGCAAGTGGAAACACTATTTCAGGCCTACTCTTAAACTACAAGTTTAAAGCCAATGACCAATAAAATTCAAGTAAGATAGAAACCTACATGGGGATGTGAGGAGCAACTTAACTATGCAAAAAATTTCCAACCTTTGGATATAATTTTAGAGAAAAAAGTGGAGAAAGGGGAGTGGGAGGAAGGAGTAACCGGATTATCTTTTAAAATGACTTTACTGCGATTGCAGTCAAATTTCCAGGATTGTGGTGAATCATCTACCGCGATCGCGGTATCACGGGCTCGCTACCGCGGTACCCAAGACCAATTTTGGGTCCTTTGCACTCCCTTGCTTAGCCCATAACATAATAATTTCACACTTTCCCTTTCTCAAACTTATTCCCAAACACTCTTTAGTACCTCAATTTTATGGGTTATGCATAAAAAAAAAATCTACTCTGTCATGCAAAAATAAAAGACTACATGCCACTTTTGTGGCATGATGGGTTGCTTCCCATCTTTTATGGAATGACATCTCTCCAACTATCAATTGTGTTTCCATTTAGAAGATTTGAATCTCTATCTCAACTTTTTCTTACTGTGAATTGAGAGGTAGAGGGACAGAAGATTCAGATCTTCCAAGATGAAACATGATAGAAAGGGGGACATGGCGATGTGGATTCTATATCACCATTTTGAAGGATTGAACCTTTTTGCGAATGTCAATTCAAATTTCCAATTTGGCTTCTTAGGTAATGGTGGGAACATTAATAGGCCATTAGTTAAACATTGGGAGTTGAGCTCCTTGTCCTTTGAGTGTGGGGTTTTCATATGGTCTTTTGGAATGTCAAACTATAAAATGTAGGGATGGTTCTCCTACTTCGCAAAATCCATCATTTTCTTAGGTAGGTGGACTCTCATCACATCCACTAAGAACAATGTTGATAAATTAGATTGTTCGAATGAGGTATATACCTTAATTTCGAAATCGCATCCCAATTAGTATCCTCACCCCAAAATGGACTAGAGTCTTCATAAGATATTTGCTTGACTTACTCATTTAACTCTAGCACCATTTCCTCAAATTTTGGCATCTTCAACTATATTAGGTGCAACTAGTTAGGAAATCACCGAGGAATCTTCACTACCGAGCTCATCATTAATCATATAGCTTGGTTTTTCTTCTTGATCAACCTCATCTTGAAAAGTGGGCAAGGGTATTTGAAAGATTTATTTCCTTGCCCATTTTTTCTATCTTAATAATCTCCCTTCCAAATGCCTCATTGGATCGATGCATGCGGTGCACCTCCTTGTTTATTATAGTTACCCTATTTAAAAGAGTTTGAAGCATTGGTTTAACACCATTGGATATAACACGTTGCTCTTCTTTTTCCACATTGCGACCTATCAAAGTCATAAAAAGAACTAGAATTTTTGTTAGAATAACTACGGGAGGAATCATTTGGACAATCACTCTAATGTCCACTCTACCAACACATAAAGAGAAATCATACACCCAGTAGAATCGAGATGGTGCCTCCATATATCTCCGGGTGGTATATCTACAAACTTTCCAAAAGTAGGTTCCATCACAATATAGACATGTATCATCAAAATAGGATTTCCAACTACAAAAATTATATTTATCCCAAGATGCCATAGTAACAAGTAAAAAACAAAAAAGTCTACCTAACACAAGAAACAAAAGAAAATCACACACAAATATTTACAAGTTTGAATCCAAGCTAGTAGGCTAAAATTTCAGACTAACTCAATACACCAAATTGTTCCCTGACAACGATGCTATTTTTGATAACGCTCAACTCATAGTTCAATTTAAGTGCAAGGCGGTCGTCATTAATATGATTACCTAACTTTGAGTCGGGGTCGAATCCATAGGAACAATGTGACTGGAAATTAAATAAGTTCCAAATTAAAGTTACTTGATAAATTCGAGTATTCTATACAAATTACTTGGGGGGATTTTGAATGTTTACAAAAGTGTAAGACAATTTGTGGGCTTCCAATGTCACTAATTCAAGACTAAGAATAATTAGAGCATAATCAATTCAAGATGGATCTTGGGATTATGCTCTCCAAGGGGAAAGTTATGCCTTATTTCTAGGAAGATACGTAAAAGACAACATACTCTCTATTCACCCTTATTTCTAAGATAGCAAAAAGATAGTAAACTACATCCATTACTATCCACTATTGCTTTGTCCCTCATAACACTCTTTTAAAGATGCCATGGGTTCTCAAGAGTTTACCTACGTCCCTCTTTCAAGAATGATATGAGCTTTTAAGAGTTTGGGATTTTCACCCACAAACTCATTTTAGGTGTTTAGGGTTTTCACCCATAGATTTCAACTAATTAAATCAAGAAATAGTGAAACCCTCATCAACAAATTAAAATCTACACAAATAAACACAACCCACTCACAATTGCACCATATTCGAACATAATCCCAAGAGGAATAACTAGATACACATAAGATTAATAAGCAAAGATATACCCAAAATCTCTATCAATTTGATTAATGAAAAGATAAAGAGAATAAAAATTTCAATCTTTAGGGTTGAACAAATCTTTAATAGAAATGGTCGATTCTCCACTTGGAAGCTACTCTAATGTATTCTTTACCTCAAAATTAGTACAAAAAAATGTTCTTTTCAAATTGGAAACTAGATGATGGAAGAGAGTCTAAAAAATCAAGGATCCCCTCTATGAGATAGGGTTTGAACTTATTATGGGAATTGGGGATGACTGTGTAAATTTATAGATCTTTCCCTGGGCATAATCATACTGTTCTGCAATTGCTGACACTTGTCCACGATTGTGGTCAAAACCTGCGATCGCGGTATATTGACTTGTCTTTACTGGCCGCGATCATGACCCTCAGCTAGCTATCACGATAACTGAGGTTTGTTTCTACTCCAGGGCTTCCTGTTGTACTTCTTTTCTTCTTTTGATTCTTTTTAGCTCAAATTATATTCTTTCCATCTCATGACCTATATTTTTGCAAAATATGGAAATTAGTGCCTTTAATCACAAATTTGTCTCACTTATACATTCAAATCATGGTAATGTGCATGAATGTTTAGTGTAAATAAGTGGTAAATTCACCACTCATCAATATGACACTATGTTCTACCCCATGAGTACGAGAAGATACGATAGTATGTTAGACATTGAAACTTCCATTCTATATGGACACTAAGAGTATAGTATCCAAAGGTAGATCTCTTATTGATATTGTTGATTATATTCACACTATGGGGGGTTTCATCCCGAGGATCGTGGAGACAGTGATAAAAGGCCTTGTAATAAGGCAGATACAATAGGAGTTGTAATGGTTCTTAAATCATAAGCAAAGGTATTCAAGATCGACATCCTCAGTAGTAGTCATATCATCCACAGGGCCAATCTTATTGAGAAAGATATGACTGATTTCAACGTGATTCTGGAAGTGAACTTGTTATCCCCTATCATGCAATCTTTGGTTACTTGACCAAGTATGTTACCTTAGCCATGTCTAGTATACCCCTGATTGTGAGTCTAGGTGCTTATATTCACGTGTCAATTCAAATTATTTCTTATATTAAGGCTACGTGACTGCTATAGAGGGTATGTGTGGCTTATCTTGCTGATGTTTATGATGTTAGTATTTAGAGTCCTTCTTTTGAATTTATTCCTATAGTCCTTAAGTTCTTCAATATTTTTTATATTGACCTACCTAGCCTTCCTCCTGAGGGTGAAATAGACATTGCTATTGAACTTGAGCCGGGTACATAGCCTATTTCTATTGCACCTTACTATATCGCTCTTGCTGATCTTCAAGAGGTGAATGTTAATCCTTAGGATTATTTTAGTAAGGCAATTATTAGATCGGGTATATCTAATTAGGTTTGATCCTATTCTACTTGTGAAGAAGAAAGATGATTCTATGCATATGTGTATCGATTAAAGGTAGTTGAATAAGGCGAAAGTAAAGAGTAAGTATCCTATCCCTCGGATTGAAGATCTATTTGTCTAGTTACAAAGTTCATCCATGTTTTATAACATTGACTTGAGATATGTCTACCATAAATTGAGTATTTGGGTAGAGGACATCCCCAAGACAGCCTTCAGGATTTGCGACAACCATTACGAGTTCTTGGTAATGTCTTTTGGATTGACCAATGCTCCAACAGTGTTCATAGACTTGATGAAATAAGATTTTAGTCCTTATATGAACTCCTTCGTGAGTGTGTTTATTGATGAAATCCTTGTTTACTCGAGGAATAGGGAGGAGCATGAGAAATATTTGAAGACCGTACTCCACACTTTAAAAGATCAGTGCCTTTTTGCCAAATTATGTAATTGAAAGTTCTGGATTAAGTCTATAGCATTCTTAAGGAACGTGGTGTCGAAGGATGGGATTATGGTTGACCCAATAAAGATTGAGGTTGTTCATGATTAGGAATTGCCTAAATGTTTGACTGAATTTCATAACTTTATTGAGTTGGCGGGTGATGAGTGGAAAATTTGCCATTAATTTATATCTTATTTCTTGCACACTATGGTGAGTTAATTGAATATATTTGACTAATTCTATATAAAATGCACTAATTTCTAGTGTTCAAGATCTTATTGGGAAATCTGATAAAAAGAGCAAAGGAAAAGATGTAAGGGAAGGAAAGTAAATAAAAAGGAACAAAGGCTAAAGACAGGCCCTAAGATATGACTCTCAGAAGCTACAATCGCATCGCAATTTGAGGGTCACAATCGCGATGGATCAAGATTGAAGAAGTATCGTGATCTCGAGATGAAGCTCCATGATTTTTGAGTCGCGACCTATAGAAGGATGATATCGTGACTGGTCGTGAAATTTCCAGGGTCAGACTTATAATTTGACATTTCTTAGTCCCAAAATATAATAGGCTAAATCCTTCACATTTCTAGCAGCTAATTTCTAATTTTTGACTGTGAGGAACACCATATTGAGATAAAAAAATTGTGGGAGTTGTGTTCGATAGAGATGTTGCTATTATTTGGATTTTAAGTTTGGATATTACATTGATCTTACTTTCCATGGAGGATTTAAATGTTAATTTTGGTATATATCTTCTCTTTATTTTCATGAGTATCTAAATATATCTCTTGGTGTAATACTTAATTTGGTGGTGAATAGTGTGTGGGTGTTGATTATTTGTCAATTTAATTGGTTATTTGTGATAGGTTTTGCTTTTGTTCCATGTTTAGTTTGGAATTGGGGGTTACAAAGCTCAACTACCCTTGAACCCATATCATTCTTGAAAGAGGGGATATAGGTGAGGAATAGTTGTGAACAATAACTTGAGTTAGCTCATTTATAACACCATCTTAGAAATAAAGATGTTGATTGAGGTAGTGGATTGGTAGATTTGATACACTTGTGAGGTGTTCGAAAGATCCCACTTGTGAGATTTGGTGTTTTATTGAAAGATTAACACCAATACCCCTAAATCTATCCTACCCAAAAACCCTAGACTAAACTTGGATGAATAATTGAAAAACCATGCATGACTTCCACTTAGGATTGCATAACCCCAAGGTTTCTCTCTATTTGGTATCACTCTTCGATACTTTGTCTCGTAATAGTGTTCAATGTAGTTGTTATAAAATTTACTCAAACTAAACCCCCATTTAATTTCTTATGTTATTTAATTTCTCACTACGAGTTAACACTTGATTAACTACCAACACTTGTAAGTGTAAGCTCTACCTCTTTACTCCTCGTGGATTTGACCTAACTCTTAGTTGGGTAATTATATTTAAAATGGCTGCCTTACACCTAATTTTAGTATAAGTTTGAGAGTTATATAAAATTACGCTATTGCCAGAGAATGAAACGTAGTTTTCACTATTGTGGTGCTGTTAGTACCCTTGGGTTAGCCATAGTGTTTTAGTTTACATTAGTTGTTGTATTTTTCTATTCTTAGGTGGCAACTATGGCATATAAGATAACATAATACAACACAGTAGTAATGATGAAACTTTTGATAGGATTGGGGATATTGACCATCTTGGAGATATAGGTCGAGCTAATGCTATTCGTATTCCACCAACAGAAGAAAATGAAGTGTTTCACATCACTAGTGTGATGATTCATTTTCTTCAAATGAAAGGGTTATTTGGAGGCCAAGACCATGAGGATGCAACTCTACACTTGAAGAATTTTATTGATGTGTACGCTCCATTTGACATAGCCCACATTTCTCAAGAGTCAATCCAATTATGTCTTTTCCATTCTCTTTGATAGGAGAAATGGTCTTATGGTTGCGGTCTTTGCCCACGGGATCTAATACTTCATGGGTTCAGCTCATAGATGCATTCTTTGATAGGAATTTCCTCCTTCTCGAATGTTGCAATTAAGGGACGGGATCACAATTTCTTGCCAACTTTGTGGTGAACCATTGTCTGAAGTTTGGAAAAGGTTCAATGATAAATTGATGATATGTCCAAATCATGATGTGAGGGAGAAAATGCTTCTCCAAATTTTCTATAGGGTATTTGATCAATTAAGTAAAATAATGGTTGATAATGTGTTCGGGGGTTCTCTTGTTGAGTTATCATATGGTGTTGCGGTGACTTTGATAGAGCAAGTGACAAAACAAAATAGAGGATATCATACAAAGGACACCAAGGAAGCATGGGGTCCACCGCAACATCTTTTGTAAGCAAAGAACAAAAGAAAAAAGATGAGGAAAAAGAGGAGAATATGGCCAAAGTGATGACCTAACATGACCTTCTTATCAAACATATAACAGGGGCATCTCCTAAGGCAATCAATGCAATTGATAACAAGAGTACTAGGGCTTATTATGATAAAGAAGTGGAGAAGTGACCAACACTTTGGATGTGCATATTGGGTTACTTTATGTCAAAGATCCAAATTGATCCTAAGTGGATGTCTCGCGATGTTAAATCAAGCATTAGATGGAAGCTACCCATAAATATTATAAATATGGCCCGTATCCTTTAAATTTTGATTGTTAGAATAGGTTAGGATTTTTGTGTTTGGTTAGTAAACAAAATCTTTGTACTTAGAAGCAAATTGGAATAGGCGAGGTGACAAAAAATACAGTGGAATCGAGCTTAGAGAAGCCCTTTAAAAATAGGGGAATTAAACCTCGTGTCAGGTGTCGTGATCAAGACACTGAGATCACAATTGTGATCCAAAGACTCAGATTCACCCAACATAGTCTCAGGTATCGCGATCACCAAGGCTGACCGCAATTGCGAGGTATCGTGACCATGAAAGCTGATCGTGATTACGATTGCAAATTGAGCAGTTATAAAAAGGGAACCATCTCCAAAATGGTTCCACTACCCACCCCTCTTTAAAAACTCAAAATCCATCAAATTTTATCATTCACAAATGGTTTTGAAAGTGCTATTCATCCTTATTTCCATCCAAATCTTAGGTATGTCCTTCAATTATCCCTTTTAATGCTTAATTTTTGTCTTAGTAGTATGCTTAGGGACTAAACTTGAGTTAGTGGTTTTCTTGCTTAATCTGTACATAAATTGATATTATCTTGTGTGGTTGATGTTTTTGTTGGTGTGTATTTGATTGGGGAAGTCTTCAGTACCCAAAATTTGCTTAAAATAAGTGATAATCCAAAGTGCACACTAAGTGTTTGATAAAATTCCTAAATAAGTTCTTTGATAGTTTTTCTATGATTTAGAGGGAATTCTAGTGTGATTTTGAAGTGTATTCCATGTTTTTAGCTTTGTACATCTCTAAAGAACACAATTGGGGTAGAAATTATAAATGTGTACTTGAACAAGCCTGGGACAATGAAGCCTCAGGTGTCGAGATCGCCAGTCACCAAAGTGTGATTGTGAGACCTGAGTCCCGTTTGATAGGCTTTCCAGGTGTTGCAATTGCAACTCAGTATAGTGCAATTGTGAGAACTAAGGCATGTCTGAAATACATTTCAGGTAACTCGATCGCAACTCAGTAGAGTGAGATTGTGAAATCTGAGAACTGCCTGAAAGACCTTTCAGGTGTTGTGATTGCAACTCAGTAGAGTGTGACCATGAAACTTGAGGCTTGTCTAAAATTTTGAATTTTCATTTAATGCCCTAATATGATCCTTGAGCTATTTCCTTAGCTTCCCTCAGTGACATAGCATTGTTTTCACATGATGATCTTGATGGTTGATGCTTGTGTGTTGTTTTCAGGTTTTTAGAAAGCTAAACACGGAAATTTTTTACCAAACCCGCTTTCTCTCAGCTGAATGTCAGACTGTTTAATATGAGAATCATGACAGGAAGAAGCTATTCTCTTAGCGGGGCAGCTCAATGGAGTAAGTGCTAAAACAACTCCTGACCTTGTATCAAAGATTGCAAGCAATAGACTGGAGTTGCTTTTCCTCGAAGCCATCCCGATCAGATAAACAATCAATATGGGTATTTTATGCCCACTCTGAGTCTGTAAATCTATCCAACCTGGTCATGAGAATTAGGGGAAAAGTTATCATCTTGGGATTTGATGTGATCCATGAGATATATGGGTTGTCGAATGCCGAACCTAAAGAGTTTGAGGTAAAAGATTATGTCATAGGGAGTTAGCTATCCTTGTAATTATGTCTAAGAAGAGAGGTCACATATGATGCTATAAAAAAAAGGATCACCCTGAATGATTTCATGGTAGAAGCTTCGATTTGGTTGACTGTTATCTGTAGTCGTGTCTTTCTGAGCACAAACATGACAAAAATCCCTGTTATGCAAGCCCAGATAGAAGCTTGCATCATAGAAAACATTCCTTTGAATTTTGGTCTCTTTTTGATTGTGGAGTTTAAACACTACAATAGACATTACAAGATCTTATGTGACCCCATTCTAATGTTTCTATCTTTTATCACTAGACTATGCAAGAGGGTTGTGGTTGAGAAATATCAAGGGGATAATTGGATTTACCCTAAGACACCAATTTACCTACTGAAGATATATGATGAAAGCGTAACTTCCAAAAGCAAGAAGAGAGATTAATTTAGGTAAGTTGGTGAACGATGATCTCAACTCCTATAGTCCATTCTCGACAGGTCCATTCGAGGAATTATCTAGTCAGATGTGGCTAATCTGGGACTTGGTATAAAAACTTCCTATAGGGTTGGGTGAGTATTCCATAGGTCGTGTCTCCTACGTCTCTTAGAGTGACTATGACAGGATCTTAGATGACTAGAGAACGTAGGGGGCCACCATATCCAAACTAAGTAGGCCTACACCTACTTGGCCCAATCACACAAAAATCTTAGTAAGTGTCATGGTAAAATTAAGAGAAGGGAGAAGAGACGAGATGAGTTCCTAACGTAAATGTCGAAAAGAGTGAAGATCTTATGGTTGGTCCTGAAGCCATGTAATGAACCTTTGGGTCATTATCCAAATTCTTGCCTATTTCCCCTGATAGATCTTCTCTATAGCCATCGCAAGTTGTTAGTGACTTGCGAGGACAGATAGTTTGGTTACTTGGTGGTTCATTTGGTTCCTTGAACCACTTTCTCAATTTGAAGTCTTCATTGGTCCTAATTGACCTTTAAGTGAAAACTTTAGAAACCCACCTTAAATGTAAAATTTGACTTCATCAATGCATCCAGAATGTCGATAACTATGTAACTACATATCTTGTTTGTTCAAAACAGACCCCGAATGCATCTCGAGGCATTGGTCGAAGCTCGAAACCAAGTTCCAAACTTCAGCTATATCTTGTGTCAATGGAGATGCCACGACAGCAGAGGCTAGGGAACGACCACAGTTCTGCGACCGTGGCTAGGCGAAGGGCGCGATCGCGCTACTCGAGGCTGGGTGGAACCTATTTAATGGCTTCTTTGATTGAAATTTTGCCTCCTTCTTGAACTTTAAATCCCTAATTGAGTGTGAAATCTTCTATGAAAGTCTTGTGGGTTGAATTGGAGCTTAAGCAACTTATGAAATTGAATCTTGCTACAATCAAAGGTAAAATCTCTTCTAGTTTGGTATTGATTACTTAATTTTTTGACTCAAAACCCCTAAACCATTGAGTCTCAAGTGTAGCCCCAAATTTGATTGATTGACTCAAATTTCTTGAGGGTTATGACTCCCTTAAGGTAGTTGAACAATGGATTGGTTTTGGAAACTTATTTTCCAAAGCTGAAACCTACTTGGGGTTTTGGTGTTATCTCAAACCCATGGCATAATGATGCCATAATGGGTATTATTAATCTTGTTGTAATGCTTCGATTGTATTGTTGATAGGTTTACTCATGCAGGAAGGAGCTTCAACAAAAAAAAGAAAAGCTTGTTGGTTCATGAGTTACTTGTACTAAAGGTAGGTTAGGCTTACTTGTAGTTAGATTAAGCTTGATTGTAGTATAATTTTTAATATCTTATGAGATTGGGTGGGGTTTAGATAATAAATTATTGAATAGTGATAATTGGGATTAGTTGGTTCTTATAGGTTATTGAATTTGTAAGGTGATATACTTGACCCTTAGCCTAGAACCTTGGATAGTCTACCTGTAGTTTCATGAATAGTATGATATTACTTTAGTGGCTCAAATAGTTGAGAATGGTGTTGTTCCCTAACCTTAATATTATGTTGACCTTGTTAGTGCTTAGTTAGGAAATGACCATGGTGTTAGATGGACTTAGGAGGAATACTTAAAGATGGTTTTCCTGATTGGCTTAGAAAGAATTGATAAGCCCTTATGAGATGATATAGATAACTTAGCCTAATCTGGGTAGATGTTAGACTTGTGATGGTGGACTTTGTCATTCTTGGAATTTAGGAGTGAGACTTGACCTACCTTAAGTCGAACTATGAAATCCCTTAGAGACCTAGTTACTAGATGTATGTCTAAATTATGTTATTGAGTTTATTAATGGTTAAACCTAGATTGTTGGTCTATACATATGGATTATGGTTGGTTAATATGTATACTTGATGGATTATCTAGTGGTCATGATATGGATAGCCTTGGGAAAGTGACTATTGCATATATATCATATAAATACTCATACTCATGTTTATGCTCATGTTATTTGGTAATGCTTACTAGCAAAGTAGGATGATACATATTCCCTTACATCCTTATTACACTATTATTGTGAGCTTGTATTTTCTTATTTTTTTGGCTATGTATGTGTATGTATGTTAATTTCCTTGAGAAATATGAAATGGCATGATGATATCTGGTGAATCCAAAAGATGTGTTGATATTATATTGATACCCAGTGAATTCAAAAGAGGCAATGATATATGATGTTACCCGATGAATCCGGAGGATATGTTGATGTTATAATGATACCTGATGAATCTGGAGAATATGTTGATATTATGTTGACCCCCGGTGAATCTGGAGGATATATTGATGATACGATTAATACTCAGTAAATTCGAAGGATATGTTGATACCCGGTGAATCTAGAAGAGGTAAAGATGTTATGATGCCGTGTGGGGAAAATTTACATAAATGCACCGATACTTGTTAGGTTAGGCCGTGTGGGTCCAAACCGCTTATATACTTGTGACATGATGTCTTCTTTGGTAAATAGTTATTCATTCCTTAGCCTTATTCACTAAATGAGAAGTGTTACCCTTGTTGCCCCTAATTGGTAACTAGAAGAAACTTATGCCTATTAATGGGTTAAGGCTAATTGGTATGTGTAATCTTGTGTAGAGCCAAAGGCTTACCTAGAAAATATATTCATCTTGGAATAATCGTTATGTTACAAAATTTTGCCTAATAAAGTGGATTATGAGATAACTTAGTTATTTCTAATAAATGATTATGACTTGTAGGCTAGAAGCCTAGTGAACTAGTTGGAGGGACTTACTTGCTCAAAATATGAGAGCTAGTCCTTAAAGTTGTAATATGCTTAATTATAATAGACTTAGTATTGCATGATAAATCATTAGGTTGACTTCTAATATGTGATGTTCAGGTGATTTAATTGGTAACTTATACCATGGAAATGCTAGTTAGAAAATGGACTTGGGATAGATGAGTAACGAATAGTTTGGGTAACTTGTAGTCGTTCCTTAATTGATAACTAATAACTCTAAGACTTGTAGTCTTGTGTCTTATGGAAGTGAAGGTTAACTTCAATAAACTAAAACATGGAGTTTATAAATGCACCAGAGAGTTAGTAACTTTATAGCTATGCTATAAAAATATTGGTTTCGTTGTGACTAAATTACATTATGAATATTGGTTATGGTTCTTGGTAATAAGTCATGGCGTGGTTGTGCTACTCGCAGCTTCGGAAAGTGTGGAGTAGTTTTGCTTTATTGTATTATTTGTTGATCTTTTGGTGTACTCTCCGGTGGTATGGGACACCGTGATGAGTTATTGGTTTTGTTCTTTTGCGTGTACTTCCCGGCAGTATGGGACGTTATGGTATGTCTTGTTTTTTATACTTTAGTGTTGTGTATGTGTTGATTATAAAATGACATAATTGATATTTGGTATGTGACTTTACGCTTCCAAAATGATATTTATTTGATATAACAATTATGAAGTCTATTGATATTGTATATTGTGTTATTGCCTTAGTAGTATAGATATTGTTACAGTGCTATTGAAGAAGATTTAGGTTTGATCCTATGCCTTGAATTTAAGTTATTTTCTTATTTTATATCATCTTTATATTACAATTTAGCTCAGTCAGGCGATGATGCCTATTGAATAACTGTGTTTTGTTACTCATACTACACTTTTGTACCTTTTGGGTGCAAACCCAGTTTCTAGTTGCCGACGTTGAGATAGTTCATGCCGCGTTGTAAATCTGGAGATAGGGTGAGATCTTAGAGTTTGATTTTCCCTCTTTCCCCTTTACCTTTAATTGTCTTTTGTTTTCGAGACAATATATGAGATTACTTAAGATATTTAAGACTTGGAGTTGTAAATTCTATTGTTAAGTCTAGATTCCCTTGTACTAATACTATGAGGTCATGGGATTGGTAATGAATATCATTTGTCCTTAGTTGTGAAATGTTTTTGTTTATATTGTATTCATATGTAGGTTCCATGTTGGATATTTCTACCGAGGTAACCCATTGCATTAGCTCTGAGTTACAATATCAGCTTACCTACCGGTGGGATGTGGTAAGTGACATCATGACTCAGAATTTGGATCGTGACGAGTCAAGAGAGGGACTTTCTTCTCTAAAAATGATGTTGATAATGATATTCCAGCTAGGTGGTTTGAGGATGAGGATCCAGAGTCGGATGATGCCGATGAGGAAACAGAGAGTGATTACAACTGGTGATGTAGCTTTTGGTAGTCCCTTTATGCTTTCATGACATACAGTGAGGACATTTCAAATTTTTACTTGGGGATGCCCTTTTTCATATTTGTTTCATATTAGGTCAGTAATACTTGGATAATTTGACTTTTGTTTATTGTTTGGTTTGTAATATGTGGATGATTTGGTTTTTATTTGATATACATTTGTGTTATTCGGATGATATAGTTTGTACGTTGGATATCCTTAGTGCCTAAGTTTTATAATGATTTTGTGGATTAGTCATTTTTCTTTTCTTGATTTTTTTTTTGATATTGATGTTGGATGAGCCTTTCCTTATGATACATTGAGTGACTACAATCTTAAGAAAAAAATCATCGCATTGAGGTGTTGGAGTCATAGATGCAGGAAAAGTTTGAGTACCCATGGCATTATAAATTAGGATTGACATTGCAGCTATGGTGAAGTCTGAGTAGCCATAAGTATTTCCCTCATTAGATCCTGAATGCGAAATGGTGTCTTGCTTGGTGCTAGTGATAGTTAATCTGTGTTATTTATGATGGGTTTTTCTTTTGTTCCCTGTTTAGTTAAGAATTAGGGGTTACAAACCCCAATTACCCTTGAAACCATATAATCCTTGAAAGAGTGGATATGGGTAAGGAACAATTAAACCTATACCATCCTTGAAAGGGGAATATGGGTGAGGAACAATTGCAAACAATAACTCTAGTTAGCTTATTTAATAACATCATCTTAGAAATAAGGATGTTAAATGAGGTAGTGGATTGGTAAATGTGATACACTTGTAAGGCGTTCGAAAGAACCCACTTGTGAGATATGGTATTTTATTACAAGATTAACACTAATACTCCTAAATCTAGCCTACCCAAAACCCTTGACTAAACTTAGAAGAATAATTGAAAACCCATGAAAGACTCCTACCTAGGATTTTATAATCCAAAAGTTTCTCTCTATTTGGTAACACTCTTCGATACTCTTCTCTCATAATAGTGTTCAACGTTGTTGTTACAAAATTTACTCAAACTAAACCACTCTGTTAATTTCTTATGTTGTTTAATTTTGCACTACTACTTAACACTTAGCTAACTACCAACACTTGTAAGTGTGAAATCTACGTTTTCACTCCTCGTGGATTTGACCCTGACTCTTAGTTGGGTGATTATATTGACAATGACTGCCTTACATCTAATTTTAGTGTAAATTTGAGTCTTATAAACAGGCTACTATAGATAGTTAGTAGATCGATTCTCCTCTATTGGAACACCTATGGCTATATTAACTAGGCAGGAGGTCCCATTTTAGGAGTTCGACAAGTATGAGGCAAACTTTCTAAAGCTCAAGGCCTTGCTCACTAAAGCTCTTATATTGACTCTTTCAATTAAGGGAGATGGGTTTACAATATAATATGATTCTTTGGGTGTTTTGTTCGATTATATTCTGATGCAGTGGGGCTGAGATATAGCATATACTTTGAGGCAGATGAATATGTACAAAACGTAACTACCCTACTCATGACTTGGAGTTGGCAATGATAGTTTTTATGCCTAAGATTTGGAGGCATTACCTTTATGGTATTATTGTGACATATTCATTGATTACCATAGCGTTTAATACATTCTGACTCAAAAGGATTTTAATTCAAGGAAGCATATGAGTCTTGAGTTGCTAAAGGACTATGACCTCTCTATTTTGTACCATTCGGAGAAGAAAAATATGGTAACAGACGTCTTGAGTTGTAAAGCAGTGAGATGGGGAGCTTAGACTTAACAAGTTGATTCAGTATGATATATATCAGACCTAGGTAGATTGATTCTAGTATTGAGGCCAAATCCACTTTGTTGGAGCAGATTCAAAATCAACAGTTTGAGGATAGTCCATTGCGTGGTATTTGAGATCAAGTACTTCTTAGATATTTACTTTTTAAGAAAAAAGTCCTTTTAGTAATGGATGATGTAATGACCCTCCAAGCCATTTTAAACATGTTCATGTTTTTTCTACAATTAGAGCCTTCTTATAACTTCCCTAAATTATTTCTGACTTGCTGGGACTGACAGTTATTTTTCGACAGTTTGTTTGAGAATTTTACCGACACTGAATGTGTTGTCTAATGTTTTAATTAAATATGAATTTCGTTAAAGATATATTTAATTAACTTTCTAATATGTTTTTGATGATTATGAAATTTTTTACTTTCAATATATTTATAGGATTTTATAATTTATTAATATTTTAAATAAAGATAGTGAGTCTAGATATGTTCAAAATTGTTATTATATGATAGAGGATTTATTTGAAATAATTTTTTTATTAATTATAGTATATTTAAATATTATATTTATTTTATTATGAACCTATGAAATACTCTAGTGCATACATAGTGAGATAAAAATAAAACTTAGTGCTACCACCCAATATCCACATGGAATAACGGGTGCAACAAGCACTAGGTTAGCTAATTAAATGACACTTGTCAAACAAGTGTCAAAATAATTAGAAAGGACCATAGCGTGGATGGTTCTCTCCCTCTCTATATATATATTTCATCCATAGTGATATATATCTATATATTATATCCATAGTGAGATAAAAATAAAAGTTATTGCTACCATCCAATATCCACATGGAATGATGGGTGCAACAAGTAAGTGCTAGAATAGCTAATTTAATAACACTTGTCAAACAAGCATCAAAATAATTAGAAAGGACCATAGTATAGACGATTTTTATATATATGTGTGTGTGTGCACGCGTGCACGTGTTATCGTACTTTGTTGAACCAACAAATACCTTGCATGCACAATATGATAAGTTATGTACCATTAACCATCTTTTGGACTAGCTAACATATTTCATCCTTTACCTTTTGAGTCTCAAGATGTGTGTGTGTGCATACACACATGTGTGTATGCGTGTGTGTGTAAAATTAAGTAGTGTAGATTAATATACATAATTTATTTGCATATATTCACTTCTATATTTTCTATTTTCCTTAAAAATTCACATCTTCTAGCTTTTTTATAATTCTATGTATTCCAATCCCTTGAATCATATATGTTATTACGTTAAAGGAATTTGACGGGAAAATTATTTTGATAATACATTTGATCACTAAAAGAAAAGAAAAATTAGTTATCTACATCTAGTTAAGTTTGGTTTTTAGTGTGAAAGATCGGACATAGGAGGATATTTCCTGCCCCTCGGAGGTTCTTGATGCGGCGACTTCTAAGCCTAAATAGAGTGGATGAGATAACCTATGACTGATATCTGTAACTGAGCACTGCATGATATGCTATATAAATGCGGAATATTAGCTGTAAGTCCATAACATTAAAAACTGTAACATGTCTGATAAAACAATATCTGAACGGGGTATAGAAATACCAAAAACTGAAATAAATTGTCTGAACATACTGTAGTTTGAAAGCCTCTAAACTGTCTGAAAACTGTGGAGTTTATGGGACATGTCCCCAACTAACTCTGAACTACTAAAATAAACTAAGTACTGAAGGAACAAAATAATCAAGTAATATAATCCTCGAATGATGAGGACTCACTGCAGACTCAGCCTACTGAAACTGGAATGCTACTGATGCTCTGGAGTTCATGCTTCTAAACCTATGGTATAAAAACACAATAGAAAAAATGCGTTAGTACGATTAAATATACTGGTATGCAAGTAAGGTAGGCGAAATATAAAGGGTTCATATGCATGAACAATACTAATTGACTATATAACATGAATGTGAGAATACATGCATGGATAAGTAACTGAAACTGAATACGTGGTAATAACTAAAACTGTGGGAGAATTCATCTAACCGACATGCTCCAAATAAGCTATTATAGATGAGTTGGAGTCTAATCTATAACCATAATTGGAAGGGTGTCAATACCGCGCCACTGGTAAGGACAAGCTGTGAGCGAACCTTATCTGACAGTGTCCCCAAAAGTGAACAGTGGGACCCTTCTCTGACAGTGTTAATCCACCTCATCAACCCTTTACTGACATTGTTGATGTCTCAACCTATGATGGCTACATAGTTCTGAAATGTAAGGATTTCTTCTAAGAATCTCACCCTATGCTGACAATGTATGTTCCCATCCTTGGGTTCACTCAGTGCTGAATCCTACTCCCATCTGAATAGACACTGAACTGGACTGACCTGTTACTGATTGTACTGATTAACTGGACTGAACTAAGTTCACTAGATTCCATTGACTGACAAAATACTACTGAGATCTTATAACTGACTGAGAATTCTGAGATTTCTGAGTACTGAGATTACTGGATTACTGAGTACTGGGCCGATACTGAATTTACTGAGTTTTCCTGAGTCATGTGACTGACTGAATTCTACTGATTATGGCTTGACTGAGAGTAATATGAAAACTGACACTGACTTTAGGCACACAACTAAATTATCGGGTACAAGTACCCCCAGGGCTCGATAGAAGGAAACTGACAAGGCATGGCATTCTTGAATACACGACCAATATCAACAATCCATAATACAATAAGTTGGGCATTTCATGAAGTACATGGTTATCATAATCTTGTACATGGTAGGAATGCATATACTAAATGTCATAATTTCATACTCTAACATCATGAGCATTCCAACAAACATCTACATTGTACATCAATAGCATGGGAGTCATTTGAACATAAGGGTAAAACATGAATCCTTTACTTAAGTTACAATTAAGTCATATTACATAATTTCTAGTATCTTAGGAATTTTGTCAAACCCTTAGGGTGCATGACTTAGGGCATGGCATAATCATCAAATTAACATATCATAACCAACTAAAATTCATGGTTTTTAACTCATATGATAACATGTTTTCATTTAAACACGTAAAGATTCCAAGTGGGGAATCATACAACAACAACAACCATATGAACATAATCATCACATAGCATAAATATCATAATTCATAGTTTAAAAATTGATTCTTGGGCTTCATGGATGAAAGGAATCCATGAATGAACACTATGCATACCTGAGAAAGGAAACCTTGAAGGTTCTTGGAGTTCTTGGATGGATTTCTTGAGATTGACCTTGATTCTCAAGGGATAGAGTTTTGTTTTCTTGAGAGAGAATGTTCTTTATATTGGGGGGAAAAAGTGAATAATAAGTAGCTAAGGACGTTTTTAGGGCTTAAATCCCACATTTGGGTGGTATAAAATCATGGGAAAGGACCCATTTAACCATTGATGCGTCCTTTAATTTTTGTGAAAATTTCTCGATCTGGACCCCTGACGCGATATGGTGCTATCGTGTCGTGTGTCTGGAAAGTGAAAACTAGCAAATTGCATGGTGGCGCGACGTGGTACAATTGCATTGCCACCTTGGACGCAACATGGAATCTCACCGTGACGCGATGGTATCGCGTTGGAATACAAGAAAAGGACAATTATGAATTGGGACTTTGGCGTGATGCACCACTATCGTGGATCAACACTATAAATTGACAATTTCCATTTAAGCTAGCTCCACGATGTGTTGATGGCTCAGGCAATACACTGTCTCACTGAAAAGGCTCTAACTCTTCGCCCGGGTGTCTGATTTAGGTGAATTTTGTATCGATGGAAAGCTTATTGAATTTCCCACACAACAAAAAGTGAAAATCTTGAAAATTTCACATATAAAAAATGTATCCATCTTTAAATCATGTCTATGATATCTTCGGGATGAATTTAAGCTAGGTAGAAGTACGAGGTATTATAATATCTCCCCCTTAGGAACATTTATCCTCGAATAAAACTAATTAAGATGGGAGAAATGATAAACTGAAGTATATAAGGAACATGAACAACTAAAACATGAGTACATGACTGACATTATTTCTTTACTATGATTTATTCTGAGCATATATATCGAATGCATTAGTACTGATTCATGAATGCATGACTGGGATCACTGATGAGCTGAGTATATTGAACATATATATCTGATTCATGAATACATGGATGAACTGACACACGAATGAATGGTTAGGAGTACTGATAAGATGATCTCATATATCAGATGCGTTAATACATGACTGAATTGACTCATGAACATGCGACTAAACATGTAATAGTAAAGATACCAAATTTGAAATAAAAACTGAGCATGGAACTGAATACCAAGTTTGTAACTGAAATTTGAACAAGATACTGAATAAGCTTAAGAAAAGATGCTACCTTGGGTTGAGCCTGAATTAGCGGAGAAAAGGTGAGGATACTTGGTTCGCATATCTGTTTCTGCTTCCCAAGTAGAACCCTCAACGAACTAATTCCGCCAAAGAACTTTGACTAGAGAGACCTCCTGTTCCTCAGTCTGCTAGTCTGATAGTTAAGGATTTTGACTGGAATATCTTTGAAAGAGAGGTTGTTTTGAATGTCTATGTCCTCTATAGGGACTACAACTATTGGGTCACCTATGCACTTTCTTAATCAAGGATACATGGAACACTATATGAACTGAGGTAAGATCTGAAGAAAATTGGAGCTCGTAAGCTACTTTGCTGAAATGATTGAGAATTTTGAAGGGACCGACACATCGTGGACTGGGCTTTCCCTTCTTGCTAAATCTCTTCACTCTCTTTATAGGAGAGATCTTTAAATAAACATAATTACCAATCTCAAACTCGAGATCCTTTCCGAACATGCACGAATGGAAACATGAGAACATGACTAAGTTTTTAACGTGTGTCAGGCACTAAGCATCGTGACCTGAACTGATCCATTGAGTACATAGATTACGACTGAGATTAAAGCTAGAGAGTTAACCTATGGGTACCCACTACTCAGAACTGGATTCATTACGTTAAAAAGAGAAAAAAATGTCTAGTTCATGGAAGTTTGGGAGTTATAGTGTATCTCCCTCTTGGGAAAATATGTCCCTTAAAGAATGCTGACTTGATTGAGATGTTGAGGAAAACTAAGGTGATGCACAAGGTACCTACGAACTGAATCGTGACTGTATATGTGGGATCCAAGACTGAGACATAAAACATGGACTGGTCTGCACACACAATGACATGATTGGTCCATCTTAGAATAGTCACATTCATGTGACTTCGGATAGTGTGACTAGATGGACAGAATGGGAAAATACATAAACTTATCTGTCTGACTGGTGGACTGAGGTACTGGTTGTTCAGATTAATTCCAACTGACTGACTCATCAGATCTGCTTACTGACTGATGTCTTAGTACTAGGAATGTAAGACTGAACGGTACTTAGTTTGGACATATATAAAAGTGTATCCATCTTTAAATCATATCTTTGACATCTTTGGGACAAATTTAAGCTAGGTAGAAGTATGGGGTATTACAACCATAAAAGTTATTTTCCTTGATTTTTGAGCATTTTTGACATTTTGAGACTTTTCATAGCGGCTATAGGTCATTATGACTTACCTAAATAGTTGGTTCGATTATTAGGCAGTTTATTTGGATCTTAGGCTCACTTCCTATTTTGGAGCTATCGTTGTGAAAGAATTGGTGTTGGACTAAAAATCAGAGTAAAGAACCTTAGATAAGAATTCCAATAGCATCATTAGTTCTAAAACATTAATTTTAGGTTGGGGGCACCCTTGGGTTGGGTCTCGAGGCTTTCAAACTTATTTTGGGCTATTGCGTGGATTTTGATTGACATGACCCTTTTAATATGGAACCCATATTTGATCAAAATGACCTCGGATGGAAATTTTGATGGCGTCATTAGTTCCAAAATGTATAATTTAGTATGTTAGCATATTTAGTTTGGGTCTCGAGACTTTATATTTTGTTTTGAGTGTTTAGACAAAAAATAGTTAAAATTGCCTAAAAAGGTTCTCGAGGGTTAATTTTTTATAGATGGCCTTTGTTCCTAAATCTAATGATTTCATTGGATCCAAAACATATTTATGATCATTTTTCGCTATTGGTTCATGTTTGTAGAGTTTCAGATGAGTTTCAAGGGTCAAAAATAAGTTTTGGATGTTATTGGCACTGATGTGGCCGCTTAAGAGACCGTTGATCATTTGACTGGGTGTAATGAACCTTCAAGTCAATTTTTATATTTCCACTTATTTTAACCGTTAGGTCTTTCAAGGAGATGGCCAAATCATTTATGACTTAATAGGGCTGAGAGTTCGATTATCTGATAATTCATATAGTTTTTAAAGCCAATTCACTATTTAGAAGTTTTCTGTAGTTCCAAATGGCTTACCTAGTTCATTTGTGTAAATTAAATTCTAAAAGCTTCCTGAGACCTTAGCAGAAACTTAGAAAATTTCTTAGTTATCATTGATTTGCTGATGCATGTGCGATCGTACAAAGGCTATTATGATCATACTATTGCAATTGCATAATGGGTATTGCAATTGTAATATCCCCTTCTGATTCTAGGATTTCTGATAGTATACCTTAAAATGCACTAGCAACACCTCTGTATTTGTTATGGGTATTTAAAGGCCCATTAGGTCGCAAAATTATTGATTTCCACTATTTCTCTTGAGTGCAAAATCTCTAACGAGTATGATAACACAAAATTTATTCTTGTGGGTGTCTTGGAGAGATTTCTTAGTTTCTATTATCGTGAATATATTCATATGTAAGGTAAGATTTCATCCCTTTCTTGGTGATTCTTGGTTTTTGACCCAAAACCCAGAAAGCCTGAGGGATTGATTTTAGCCCTAAATTAGCTTGGTTTTCACCCATTTCTTTAGTGTTATGAATCCTTGATCATTAATGAACATTGGGTTGATCTTGAAAATGTGATTTTCATTAGTGGGATCCACTTGGGTTTTTTGGTATCATTTTTGGACCTGAAGCACAATGGTGTACTATGGGTATCGTTATTCTCGTATAAATTAGTAGATTGTGATTTTTCTAGTGTGATGGCATTTTGGGATTATTATAAGAGGATGGACATTTAGGGAATGATTTAAGGATTTACGGCTCGGCTTTAAGGTAGGCTTAAGACGATACGTGTATATATTGCGTGTTAATGTGAATGTTAAGTTTGATTATGTGTAGAATGACTTAGTATAGATTATTGATGTTTGGGTATTAAATGAGGGATTGTGACCCGTAATATGAAGTGCTTCTGATCCGTTTTGAATCTTATTGCCTTCTTCCTAGATTGAACTAATTCGTAGGATGAATATGATATAATGTTAGGCTTGGGATATGGTTATAGTATTGAAAGCATGGTTAGTATATGCAACCTTATTTGGGCCATTTTAGAGATCTTGAAACCTTAATTTAGGTGGAGTTGACTTAAATGCCCATGTTACTAGGTGGAATTCCTATCTCAGTATTAGTTATGGCTTACTTGACATCTAGAAGTTAAACTAGATACCTTAACCTAGTTTGGGGTATGGATTGCCTAAATATGGAAATTGAAGATTAGAAGTGGGTTCCTCAAACCCACCTTAGGCTACACTTGTGTTAGCCCTTGTGGACTTAACTGGGGATGTTAGGCATAGTTGAGACTATTTAGCCTTTAGAATAAAGTTAATTTGCAACTTGGTAATTATGATGACATTCCCGGATTATGATTTATGGCTTGTAGATATTCTATGGAATGCCGAACTTGATTTCTGAAGTGGTCCTTTGACATGATTGATAATGTAGGCATACAAATAGTAATGATATATGGCTTATAGATACGATATGTCTTATAGGTATCATATATGCCTCATACACATGAGATGCCTCCTAGATGTAAGATGCTTATTGACAAATTATGCTTCCTAGATGTGAGATGATTATAGATATGCCTTATGTCTTATGAAGATGTCATACCTCCTAAATACGCTATGGCTTATAAATATGAAATTATGTATAAATATGATTATTTATATGGGTTCCAGATATGTATATAGGACGAAGGCTATGATTATGATGCTATAATTTTTCCAGATAGATTATTGGGCCATGGGCCATGTTATGATATTGGTTGGACATTCGAGAAGTGTTTATCCTTGTAAGGGATGCAATTATAGTTTATGAATGTATATATTTATGTACACCTCTCCGATATGGGATAGAGAAAGATGCAATATGATGCTTATGATTCAATTATTTGTCTACTAGTGATAACATTCATAGATTTGGTACATACATGATAATTATATCGGTAAATAATGTGAGTCTAGTTAAAATATGATCTTATAACTATTCTTCCTAATTAAGGATTAAAGCCTACTTTTCATCTTAAAAACAAATTTCTTTACAATAATAACTACCTGACTTAATGAAAAACTTATATATAAAAGATATTAATAATGATTCTTTAAAGATTTGATCAAGAAAGATTTCAATTTGTGATTTGACACTATTATGAGATAATTTGACCCTTTCTATACTTTTATAATTACTTAGTCCTGATGATCACTTCGGGCAATGGATTTATGGACTTACACTATTTTTAGCCATGGCTTAAGTCTGTGTACCCATCATACCTATATGATCAGATTTTAGTATTGATGGTATATAAATGTATTGATGATTAGGCGATTTATTTTTATACTCAGTAAATCTAGAGGATGTTATAATATTGATATTGACACCTGACAAGGATAAAGGATGTTGTGATGATTATATTGATACTTGATAAGTCTGAATAATGCTTATATTGATATGCCTATGTGTACATCTATCAGTTCGAGTTCGGCTAGCCTTATTATAACACCTGCATTTTTGTGCTATACTTTGAATCATTATTCCTATGTGTGTAAACTTTAATCCCATGATTTGTATGTTAATTCATGGTTCATGATCATTTTCCTAGTGTGTAAGGTTCTTTCGAGGTGAGAATGTTCGTCGAAATCAATTAGAGAGAAGTTGAGCTAAGAGCCTTTGATTCAGCCAAATCTTTGTTTCGATTTTACTAGGGACACATTGAATGTGTATAGCTTTTGATATATGTGGAATTTTTTAGATCAAGACCCACAAAATTATAGATAATCTAGTTAGCTTTGAAACGATACCAATTTCTCCTTAATCCGATACCCGAGCGAAAAGTTATGACCATTTTTGTGAGAAAAAGTAAGGGTACCCGATATGCCAACGCTGTGAGGGATATTCCCCTGGAATATAGGGGTCATCATGAGGGCTAATCCTATGGACTATATGGAACACCGTGAGATCTATTCCTTCACTGTTTCAGCTTCTTAGTGGTCATGGGTCACTTTGGTCCTTTACCCTCAACCCCAAACATCCAAGGCAAGAATTATAACAACCAAAAGCAAATTATTTGCCCATCATCTTCAAATAAATTCATGCAAAAACCCTCTCCTTTCCCAAGAACAATATTACAAGCTTTTAATCCCATGAACACAAGAATTCCAGCTTCCTAGTTCAAGAATCTTTAAGAAAACATCTAGAATAGGATTTCTTTCACAAGTTCATCATTCAAGTCCTAAGATTAAAGATTTCTTCCTCAAGAATTCAAGGGTTCAAGTTCCAATTTCAGGTTTCTTTAAGAATTTGTTCAATTATGGTATGTGGGATGTTCATCCATGGGTCCCTTTCACCCATGGAGCCCAAAAACTATCTTTTGGTTTAATTTGTGAGTTTACACATGTTCAAGAGGAAATAAATCCATGAATCTCTTGTTAATTCAATTACAAGTTATGGTTACATGTGTCTTCAAGTGGAATGAGTAATATCATGTTTTGAGTGTTAAAATTCCCATGCCAGGTTCAATTGATCTCGGGATAAATCCCCAAATTATGAATTTAGCCATGTCATCATGTCGTTTCCTCATGCTTGAGACATTTGTATGGTTAAGTTCATAATTCTTACATATTTGATGATATGTCTATGTTTTGGAATCTTTGAACCATGATTACATTCCACAGTTTTTAAAGTTTGATATCATATTTTCTTTATAATCATTCACTGCTGGCGGGTTATGACCTCCCGATAACTATGTGTTTTATATAATTTCCATCTTTCAAGTAACAAGTCAGTCAGACTAGGGTTTTAAATATCATATTCAGAACACCATAATTATGTTGAGCATTATTAGATTATATGTTTATATTTACCTTAGAATCCATATGCATTGTAATTCTCAGAATACCATGACCTGAGCTTATCAATTATCAGTAAATATACCAGTTAGTATTTCAGTGTCTTTCAGTTGGGAGTAGGATTTAGCACCGAGTGGGCAGTGTGGTTTTATCGCATCCTACTTCCCCAGAAACTACTTGCCACCGTAGGTTTAGGGGCCTTGCCAAAGAGTGTTCCCCTTACCCAAGATGGTCTCAGTTTAGTGATCACTCCAGTTCAGGTTCTATTCCGATGCCAATGATAGAACATCCCTCCTTAATATGGGTCAGACGTTGGGCCTCCATGATAGCTCACATGGTTTATATCAGTAACATAATACTTCCCACAATTTTAGTCCAGTTAGTTAGACTAAGTACAGTTTAGTTTTACATGTTTGTATTTAGATATCAGTTAACCAGTATACAATTATAAGATAATCAATATACAGATTCCAGCAAATTTGTATTTAGATATCAGTAAATTAGTATCCAGATAACAGTTACTTAGTATTCAGTTATTGGTTATTCAGTATTCAGATATTAGTTTGTTGGTTTTCATATATCAGCTACTTAGTATACAGACATTAGTTAACCATTTACTTAGATTCCAGTCGTTCAGTCAAGGCATCAGCCATTCAGTTAATCAAATCTTCTTAGGACATGTTATGTTTGGTTTGTATGCTTATTCATTTATGCTCACTATATATTATATATTCATATCCTTGAGTTATGTAGTTTCCACCATATAGATTCATACCTAGTATTCGTACATCATCCATTGTATAGTTTTTATACTATATTCAGTCTTACATGAGATTTACATACAATATTCATGTTTTTACTACTTCCTAGATTTAGATCTACTTATTCTACAAAAGTAAAGATTTAAGAAACTAAGTGTAGTGACTCACTAGATTATCAGATTATGTTGTTACTTATGCTTTAAGATTCTTTATCTTTCAGTTAATTTCAGTCTCTTGGTGAGTCTACTAGCACTTAGCATGCATGTTTTAAGATTAGGTATCTACTTAGTTTTACTTATTGCATTCACCCCACTTACTCAGTACGTTCTAGAGTACTGATCCACATATATGTCTATGTGCTACATTGTCTTATAATATAGGTACCAGTTGTATCCTACACATCATAATCAGACAGTTACAGCTTCCAGCTAGCAGGTGATGAGTTCTCTTATTTTGGGGACTCCAGTCAGTCATAGTTCATATACTGTATTGTATTGTATTTATTCATATGTATTGAGTTATGGTAGTTGGAGGTATGTCCCAAATATCTATAACCAGTATAGTAGAGGATTCTTAGATAGTCAGTCAGAGTTATACAATGTAAATTCTAGTTCTCTCTTCATTTTTATAAGGTTGTAAACTTTATCAGTATCATATTTATCCAGACTATGCCATGATTATGTTTCTGCACATCAAACTTAGCTATTTTATATATTCTAAATCAGTTGCTCAATAGTATGCAAGTTCATAGATTAGCTTGGGATCACTTGTGATTCTAAGCACCGTGTCATGACTAGGGGTAGTCTCGGGTCATGACACATATCTATGGCAATTATAGATATATACCCAGTATGGCCGGAGGAGGATTATGATAATGATGTTTAGTATAGTGATGGTTATGATGATGATGATATTATGATATTGTGGATTCAGTTGCATTCATTCTTGTATGTGCATCGCCTATTGCCAGTATGTTCTATAAATTATCTCGTACGAAGGGGTTTCATACATAAGGGTGATGATGATTTCTTGTGATGTGTTGTATGTTTATTGAACCTTTTTAGATGGGATGATGGGGTTACTTTATTGGCTCAGTTAGGTATTTAGTTGTTTTGGAATAGTTGGTTACTCGTGCTGTAATACATATTGCTATTATCATTGTTGTAATAATTCTTATGATCATTGTTATGGCTATTTTATGACAGATTGGTCATTGATTTGGTATTCAGATGCAAGGTATGATTCTAGCCTTTTTATTGTACGATTATATTATTATACATGATCATCTGATGACTTCATGCATGGATTAGAACTCTGAGTATTCTAGCACTAACTCCTGCTATGATATAAGGTCTTATATAGCTAGTCTTATGATTTAGGATATTCTTTGAGTAGACTTGAGTTATATACATATATATATATATTCTTACTTGGTTATATGTAGCTATGGTATTGTTGTATATCCCTCTTTTCCTCCATTTAGTAAAATTATATTCTTATTCCTTAGCCTTGTACACTTATATGTCTCTTCTTTCCACTCTTACATGTACATTGGCCAGTGATATATGGTATAGTGTTGAGATTCCTAAGTATGGATACAATAATATAGTGCATTCTTATTGCTTCCTTAGCCTTAATTTGTTAGTCTCTTCGACATAAATAAGATAGTTTTAAGTTCTTAGTTTTGATGGTTGACAAATTGATAGTTGGACCTATTCCTCGGAGCTTCTATTTTGATGACTAGGTCATCTACGTATTAGGTAATGGGTTGGGCTCACTGGTCGTTGTCACAATCAACTTTCTAGCTGACACATAGTATAAAAGTTTGTGAAAAGATGTTGCCACCTTTTTGCCTCAACCAATGAGATTACTTCTAGGGTTTTATTATGTCTCAATATATAATGCTCATCTTTCTCAACAAGAAAACCAACACTTCTATTTACTCATAATTAAATATCTTTATGAAGTGTCGCAGCGCTGCATATCAAAGGCTGGAATTATAATAGGGAACGTGTTGTTCATCAAGTTATATCTTTATTTCCTTGTTATAGTTGAGTCCTTGTAGTTTGTTCTTAAAAGTCTGCCTACGCTACTAATGATTGTTAGTAGGTATGGTGTACCATCTCTTTTTAATCATTAAGAGTTAGGTCATTGTCCAAGCTAGAGTTAGCTTGAGAAGTCTAGTTAGAGTTAGCTGGAGATGTTGTTAGATAGAGTTAGCTGAGGTGAGAAGCAGTAGGGTTACTGTTTGGTTTCCTTGTAATAGAGTTACTGCTAAGAAACAAAAAGATTAGGAAGTTAATCCTCGGAGTCTCAAGGTATTTCTTAAATATAGTGGAGCTTGAGATCCTGGAGACAGGTCATGGTTTTTCCCCCTTGAGCAAGGACTTTCCACGTAAAAAATCCTGTGTCTTTACTTTTTATACTTCTACACTACTTACTGCATTTTTCTCTTAGTTCTTATTGCATGTGTAATTTAGGGAAGTGTTCCCTGAGTCAAGGAGCAACCCATCCCCAAAAATCCCATTATTTGGTATCAAAGCGGGTCTTCTATAATAAGGCTAACACCTTAGAAGGATCCTGAGAAATGGAGGCCTCATAAGATACTTACACCTCTGAAGTTTGTGAAACAACTTAGATTGCAAAAAAGGGTTCTTAAATCCTTAGATAGATCTAAAGATCTGTCTAAAATAGAGAAGTAGAGTATCATAAAGAAGTGTAGTTGGAAAACTAAAGCAGACAAGATTACTAGTTAGGTGCTTGCACCTTGTTGGGGGGGACTCATAAAGTGGTTCTAAACAAAGAAATAAAGCCTATATACGGGCAACAAAAAGAAAGTACCAATGTTTGACTCACTTTATGCCCTTATGGAAGATACTGACAATGAGAAGGAGAAACATATCACTTTACTTGATATCAAGGAAAAATTAAAGGACTATTACTGAGTAAGCTGAAATCTCTTGCCTCTGAATTGATTAATTCTCTGAATAACCTTTCTAGAGAAAAGAAAATCTGAAGAAATCCTTGGAAAACTGTAAGCAAGATGAGACTGAGCTGAATGTTCAAATGAATGAAATTGCAACCGAAAAGAGGAAATTAAAGGAAGAACTAAAAAAATGTATAGAGGAAATAAGGGAATTAAGTGTTCAAGTGGCTGAGCATCAAACCACTTATAAGACTCTTACTTGTGAAAATGATCTACTAAATGAGAGAGTAGATGAAATTTCAAAGGAGTCTAAGGGTAAAAGCGAAAGGAACAGAATATCATTTCATCTTGAAAAAGAACTAATCTATGTTAAGGCTGACCTGACTGCCTCTCTTGATATAAATTCCATCCTTAAAGAGGAACTTACTAAAGTAAAAATTGAACTTGAAAAAAGTCTCAAGTGGACTACCTCCTTACAAATAGTGACAAACTCTACCAACTAAGAGGATATGTATGGTCACTCTAAAGAAGAATGTTCTTCCAAGATAGCAACCTTGAAGGATATGAAAAGTTTTGTAGCCATCAAAATAAAGACAAGACTGCCAAACTAGGCAAAAAAAAGGTTGATCTTTACTTTTCATCCTTCTGGGAACCCAAACTTAAATGGATTCCTAGTGATCAATGAGGTAAAGAAGGCAAGAGGGAGCAACCAACACAAGATGATGCTGGTGGGTTATTGGATCTCAAGAATGAAAAATTTAAAGATAACCTCTTGCTGAATGTACTCAAAGAGATATGTTTCCTTCATAGTGGAATCTTGATATGGAATTTATTAATGCTGATAGCACTGTTAAAAAGGACAGTCTAAAACACAGAAGAAGTTGTCCTTGTTACTTCCTTCATTAAGAAAAATAAGGAACTTTTGGGTAATACTTGACAAGGAGAATGTTGGAATCCACATAGATGCATGAGACACTCAAAATTTCCTACTGGCGACTATGAATTAGTAAGTAGGTATCTATGTCAGATGATGTCTTACTTGGATAATTCAATCAAATATACATGCAGATATACACCCATAACAAGTAAGAACAAATATGAATAGAGGGTGAGACAACATAACTAACGTGATTTTGACATTTTTGATAGACCAGGTTCCTACTAAGGTTAGTATCACTCACTATTCTTAAATAATGACCGCTTAAATATTTAATGATTTTGCCATGTTATTTTCCCGCCACTCTCAAAAGAAAACCACCTATATTTTGTATTAAAAAATTATGTCCATCTATTCGGACACGTGTCCTCAAACTTATCATAATCTCTAATCTCGTCTATTTGTTCATAAAGCCTAAAATCAGAATATCCTCTCTCTCTATTGCATATGATCTCTCTAATCAAATCATATTAGATCCCCAACTACTCAGAGATCATGTTCCTTTTGTCACTCTCTAATACTTCTTCTCTAAAAAGGGGGCTTCTTATTTAGCCATGCATAAAAAGTTAGAAGATCTTAGCCAGACTAACTCTATTACCATTTCTTTACTTCATCCTGATCCCTATTTATCAAGAAATAGGAGAGGAATCCTAGAAATCACTAAAGAAATAAAAGTGCAAGAGCAAAAAAATGATTCTAAGAGAACTTTCATAGGAAACAATGGAAGTGATATTGAATGCATAATTGTAGATTTGAGTGATTATGATTGTGAGGGTTTTAACTATGATTATGAGGAATATATTACTAGTGCTAAGGAAAACTTAAAATGAAGAGAGAATGCATTTCTAAAGAAAGGTAGAAGAAAAGGGTCTTGTTACAATACTTGTAAGGCCTGTAGATATAGCTCTAATATGTCAAAGAGGGCAAAGGAAAAGGAAGAGACTCTTAATCTTCAGAAAGATGAAATTTTAATCTCACAGTACTAGAAGTAAGAGAGTTGATCAGTATGATGAAATTTCAAAATTGGGATCACTTGTTCTAATTTGATGCATTCTATTTGTATGAGGAAGAGGTAAAGATGATTTATCAAAACCTAGATATTTCTGCCAATGGTTTGTATCTAACCTCTCTAGTAAATGGTATGAAAATAGGTTTAGATGAAGAACTTCTTTCTGAAATCCTTTGTGTTCCAAATTTAGGGATCAAGTGTATAAAGTCGAGGAAGGTCTACTGAGTTTTTAAATTGTGTGGTGCACTTGATGGATCACACCCTAAAAGCCCCGACAAAAGAGTTATCAAGAGTGACTTTGAATTATTGTGTTAACTTGTGACAAGTACAATGCTTCCTAGGCTTGATAATGAGACTACTCTAACTAGTGTTGATTTGTTTCTAATGGAGATGATGTTCAAATATAAGAAAGTTAGCCTCCCAACCATTGTTATTACATATATGAGCAATTTTTCAATTGCAAACACCGATAAGGATGGGCTACCCTATGGTTTTTGGATGGATTGGGTGTGTACTTACTTCAACATTCAGTGTATAAAAGTGAATGTTGATTTAGTAAAGGGAATGTATGAAATCTCAACCCCTAGAAAAAATGAATGTTTTCTCAGGATGAGTGATAGAGAGCCCTTGTCTCTAGTGGTTGACTTTATGAATGAACAAAATCGGTTGAAGAAAAGTAGAAAGTATGATTGCCTTGCTTGCTTTGTGATATAACAAAATAAGTGTGTTGAAGGATGATTTAGCTGTCCAAAAGTGAAGAGGAAATAATTTTAGGATAGAAAGTGTATGCTGCAAAGTGCTACCCTGCAGGAAAGGGTGGAGGAGTCCAAAACTAGGAATATCTGCCTAAAGCTCCTCCCTAATATCATATCCTTCCTGGTTCCGTCTTATTTATTTTTATTTATCTCCTTGGATTCCTTTACTATTTTCTTTCTAGTGAATGTTTGCCATAATTATTTTCAAATATTTTTATATTTATTATTTTTGTAAGCGGTTTGTGGTACTATTTGATGCTTGAATGAATGACTTTTTGTGCTATCACTTCTCCTATTTATATCTAATTCTATCTTGCTCATGTTAGTGTTGCCTCACTGGCTATCAATTAACATGTATGACTTATCTGTGCCTGGTTTACTACCTAACCATTTCAATAATGTCAAAAAAGAGAAAACAAACAATATTTGTAGATATGTACAGTTTTGTATTATGCATATATGTAGGATGTTGTTGTGCATAAATGTGTAGTAGCTTTGTATAAAATAGAGTCTATGGTATGTGCTCATAAAGATAAAGGTTCTCTCATTCAGAGGGAACATAATTTTTTTATGCCTATATTCTTATAGTCATTAGTGAAAAAGGGAATTTGGTTGAGAAAAACTGGTCTGGCATATTATTGTAACACCCCGAGATCCCATCCCAAGATGCCACACGGTGATTATGACCCCGAAGGACCAAAATCTAACCCTTTACTGATATCTAAGCCTATACACTACATAATATCAAAAATAAATGTGGAAACTAGCCATAAGGTTCAACACATCTATGAATACTCCTAATATAGAAAACTGAATACTAATACATCCGTTTGAAAAGCCTCTAAACTGTCTGAACTGTGGAGTTGATGCGACAGGTCCCCAACTAACTCCGTCAACTAAAAATAAAAAAAGTCTGAAATAATAATAGTAAACTGAGATTCATCCTCAAAAGAAGAGGACTCACTGGTACTGCTACTGACCGGGAAAGAACTGATGAGGATACTCTGGATCCGGTGGCTCTAAACCTATGGTGTCAAACAAGACACCATAGAGCAAATGAGTCAGTACAGGAATGTACTTACTATGTAGAAGGGGTAGGATAATGCAAGGGCTCATGTATGTACAATATCTAAACTGAAATAATCATGAAAGATTCCACATGAGAACACATACATAAATGCACAGACAATGAACACAATCATCGCAACTCTAGATACTGAAACTCGGATACCACTTTACTGTGGACTAAACTCGCTGCTGACACTGAGATACTAAATCACTGACTCATCTGATACTGATAATTAAGGATCTGGATGTACTTATATCAAGGAGTGAATTCTTAGCTTACTAATTTCGATTGATAGAATTAGAGATCAACTTTTCTAACAGATGACTTTGGAAGCTTTATCAATGATAAGAAATATGATTATATCTGAATCTGACAACAAGAATATTCAATTGAAATCTGATACTGTGACCAAGACTGTCTAGAGGCATATCTCTGAATATGATATAAAACAACTGTATATGTGACCAAGCCTATGTGACGGGATGGTTCATGAATCAATGGAACTATTTGAGTTCCTCATAAATATAGATGACTATACCTGACAGTCCTGATTTCTGAAGATTTATTCTGAAACTGAAACTGAAAATATGGGAAGTAGTCATCTAACTGACATGCCCCTACTATCTCTTAGGGGTCCATCCTCTATCCTTAGCTGGGAGGGTGCCAATATCGTTCCATGGGTAAAGACATTATCTTTATTTGACCCTCATCTATCAGGTACTCAAACGAGAATGTTGGATCCATCCTATAACTGGTCATGCCACCTCATCTACCCTCAACTAGAAGGTATGATGTTTCAACCCACGCTGGCTAAGTAGTTCTAGAGTGAAAGGATTATTTCTAATAATCACACCCTCTACTAGTAGGTGAGTACCCATCCTTGAGCTCACTCGGTGCTGAGTCCAACTCGCAACTGAAAGACACTGATATGATTCTTAACTGAACTTATACTGAGCTGAATCTAATACTGATCATGTTTCTCAAAAGATCTGACTGAGTTACGCTGAGATTACATAGTTTCCGTATCTGACGGAAAAGGTATCGAGTCATGGTATCTTACTGACGATATAGATCTTGAATAGATTACTTGAATCTCTTCTGAGATTAGAATTGAATCACTTGAATAATATTAGAACTGAGATGATTATAGGAATGAGGCTAGATTACTAGTGATACAGAGATTACAGAGATAACAGAGATTACTGAGCTTTCTTAAGTTCTTCACTTGTCTGAGGATACAGAGTTTTATAGTTCACTGAGTTCTGAGAATCATGGATAGACTGGAATTATCGAGAAACTAACATGGGCTCTAGACAAAAGCTCAATTTTTGGGTATAAATACCCCCAGGACTTTATGACATAAAAGTAAAGTATAATCATTCATTCATCATCACATTCATTCATATATCATCACAATCATTCTTGCATCTTCAAGATCATTAAAGCATCTTCAAGTAATTAGGAATCATATCATAAAATAATGTAGGGGAAACATGCTACTAGATCTTACTCCATTCAACAAAGTTTTACCTCAACTATTTCATACCTATATCAATCTTGACACTTGCTTGGATATCACATAGCTTGGGGAAACTTCATACTATCATGTCACAACTTACTTGCTAACCACTTGAATGTATTAAAAACTTAGCATATAACAAAGAGCACATAATTGGGGAATTTACACCCATTATATCTTGACTTGTTCACTAGGGACTTTCAACAACCTCTAGACATGACCGATTTTACACCTACATGGGGATTTCATGCTATCTTGGCACATATCACTCACTAAGGTATTTTATCAAACACTAGGCATGCATGGACTAGCTCAAAATTTGGGCCTTCATATTCAACATACTATAATGGACCTTATGCTTCACCTAAGATCTTTATCAAACCTATGGGGGAAATTCTACGCTTATTCAACTATCTCAAAAGTCATGAACACATCACATAGAAAACCACTTCAAGAGGGTCTATCACAAACATCACATGAATTCCATATACTAGGATCAAAGCTCATAATTTTTGTAGGAAAACATAAATCAATACTCAACAACACATTAAACATCAATATCAACTCATACAAATCATTAACAACTCATAAACATAAAAAAATCTTTTAGTTTTAAAAAGGGTTCTTGAGCTTCTTGGATGAAAGGGACCCAAGAATCTACATCTACATACCTTAACCTTATAAATTTGATGAATTCTAATACTTGAGACTCTATCCTCAATTGTAATAAATGATTCTCGAAGCCCACACTATGAGGAACTTGATTCTTGAAGAAAGCTTGAAGATTTATCGATGAATTTTGGAAGATTAGGGTTCTTGATGAAACCCTAATTAGATATTCTTGAGAGAATTGGAAGAGAAAAAATGATGAAATTAGGGTTTTGGAAGTGGGTTCTCATATTTATAGAGGCTCACAAAAGGTGGGAAATGACCAAAATACCCTTGCAAAAACGTCTCTAAATTGCTGAAAAAAATGGCTGACGACATTTGTGATAGGCCGTCAAACCTGTGACAGTCCATCACAAAATGTCTTCACAAAAGGGTGAATTTTATGACTTTCTGCCTAATTGTGATGACCTTTTGTGACAAGCCATCAGATCTGTGATCGGTCATCACAAAATGTCGTCACACATTTTTAGACTAACCTGCTGGAGTAAAATGGGCATAGATCATTTCTCCGAAATAAGTTTTTGACTAAATTGATATATTTGGAAAGATAGTTCAAAGATCTTTCATTTGATATATGGTAGGTCTTCTAATTAGATATATACAAGGATTTATGGTTGATTAAAGTTGACCCAAATTTTGACGGTCACTAAAACTTGAACGATAGGAAAGCTATCAACTCGTACATGAGTTAGGGGACCTCTATGATCTTAATTCATGGTCAAATAGATTCCCTCACGATTCAAAGTATTTCATAATTGGGAGGATATTTCTGAAACATTTTGACTTGGGTTTTCGCTTTACCACATACGATCTAAGGCTCAGACTGGAAGAGGATTTTGCGGGGCATTACATTATCTCCCCCTTGAGAACATTTGTCCTCGAATTTTGCTTGATAGACTGAGAATACGGATCAACAGAACTTACTCAATAAATGGAAACATCTCAGATTAGGACTACACCAGTGGAACGACTGACATAGAGAGTTCTTACACTGGGCATGCATATTTGATGCATGGAATACTCGACTGATGATACACATAGATGAATTCTTATAATACATATGCATATCTGATGCATGGAATCATAACTGGGATGATCTCATGCATACACAACTGAACACACGCTGACAAGATGAAATCTTTCTGCTAAATGCACATATCTAATGCATGAATGTCCGGCTAAGCTGACTTTTGAAAGCACGACTTGACAATGCAACAATGACTGAAGCTAACCTCATAAAGAAAATATGAACATGCATCGCGATGAATCAAATGGCATGCAACATCATAATACTATGGGGTATCTCCCTCTTGGGACTCTATGTCCCTTTAAACACACTTTGTTGAAAAACTAGAGCGATGCGCGGGGCACCTACAGACTGGGTCATAATTGACCGATCAAGATCTGAAACTTATGCATGACTCATTCTAATACAAAAGGTAAAAATAGAATCAAAGGATATAAAAATTCATATCGTAAAGATGAAGGGCTCAAAACATACCCGGGTCTATCGTAAGGAATCTTCCCGATCAAGGTGAGCATGAAGTGTATACAATCTGTTATGAGTTGAAGGACGACTACGCTGACTTCAGGGACCTGTATTAGGACCGTATCAAACTTTGTGACCGGTCTCTCCACATCCAAAGCACACATCACTACCGGCTCTACATACACCCTTATGATTCTTACCAAATTCTTCACACAAAGGGTAGGTAAGACCCCTACTCTCACTACTCTAGATCTTGGAGTATGGTGCACTAGCTGAGGATTGACATGGGACTGAAAACTTTTGACTATGGTGAGAACGGTTACCACTCTGTGACCCTGCTTGGGAGAAACTATGACTACTTGTTCTGGATCTCTAACTCACTCTCTCTATTTCTTTCATTTTATCTTCCTCAATTTTGTTTTGCATAAATCATTAGCCTAGAAAGATCCATATCTCTATTGATCATGGAATATCTACACTCTTTTAATACATCACTTGATACCCCAGTCAAAAACTTACTCATACTCGCTCTAGGGTTAGCTATCAAGTCAGGAGCATACTTAGCTAATTAGTTAAACTTAAGACAATACTCTTTTACTGTCATGGAGCCTTGCCTTAGGTTCATAAATTCTTCTACCTTAGATTCTCTAATCTCTAGGGGGAAAAACTTATCTAAAAAGGCATCCTAAAATACTTTCCAGGTCATGGGATCATCATTCGTCCCTCCACCCTTCCTCCATACTACAACCCAATCATAAGCAATATCTTTCAGCCTATAAGAGGCTAGTTCAATGCTTTCTTCTTCAGACACATGCATAACTTGGGTGATATTCTTTACCTCCTCTAGAAACAACTGCGGTTCCTCATCTAATTTAGACCCAAAGAACTCGGGAGGACTCATCCTGATAAAGTCACAGAGTCTAGCTACGGCTGCATCATTACCCTGCTATTGAGGAGCAGCAACCTGATTTTTGGTTTGCACTATAGTTGTCACAGATTGGGCTAGCACCTGGAAAGCATCCCAAAAATCGACATGTGACACACTTTCATTCTCAGGATCTACTGGCTGTGAGGCCTTATCATTGAACCCATGGACAAAATCTCTACGAGGAGGCATACTCTGTAATTGGAAGAAAGAAGTGGATTAGACTGAGGATCAACTTGAGATCATGCTCTCTCACAAAAAATGATCACTGACATAAGGGGAACTGCTCCTAAGAACATCCCGTATCCTCTTGTACATAAATGTGGTGCGCTACATACCCATGCACAAGACTCTACTAGATGCGGCTTTTTAGACTCCCTAGGACACTCTTGAACCTTAGGATCTAATACCAAGTTTGTAACGCCCCGAGATCCTATCCCGAGATGCCACACGGTGCTTATGACCCCGAAGGACCAAAAGCTAACCCTTTACTGATATCTATACCTGTACACTGCATAATATTAGAAATAAATATGGAAACTAGACATAAGGTTCAACACATCTATGAATAGTCATAATACAGAAAACTAAATACTAATACATCCGTCTGAAAAGCCTCTAAACTATCTGAACTGTGGAGTTGATGGGACAGGTCCCTAACTAACTCCATCAACTAAAAATAAACAAATTCTGAAACAATAAAAGTAAGCTGAGATTAATCCTCAAAAGAAGAGCACTCACTGCTACTATTCCTGACTGGGATTGAACTACTGAGGATACTCTGGATCCTGTGCCTCTAAATCTATGGTGTCAAATAAGACACCATAGCGCAAATGCGTAAGTACAGGAATATACTGAGTATGTAGATGGGGTAGGCTAATGCAAGGGATCATGCATGTACAATATCTAAACTGAAATAATCATGAAAGATGCTGCATGAGAACACATACATGAATGCACAGAACATGAACACAATTATCGCAACTCTAGATACTGAAACTCGGATACCACTTTACTACAAACTAAATTCGCTGCTGACACTAAGATACTGAATCACTGACTCATCTGATACTGATAATTGAGGATCTGGATACACTTACATTAAGGACTAAATTATGAGCTTAGTACTGTTGACTAACAGAATTAGAGATCAACCTTTCTAACAGATGACTTTGGAAGCTTTATCAATGATAAGAAATATGATTATATCTGAATCTGACAAAAAAAATATTCAATAGAAATATGATACCGTGATCAAGTCTGTCTGGAGGCATATCTCTGAATATGATATCAAACAACTATATATGAGACCAAGAATATGTGACGGGATGGTCCATGAATCAATAAAACTATCTGAGTTCCTCATAAAGATAGATGATTGTATTTGACAATCTTGATTTGTGAAGATTGATTTGGAAACTGATACTAAATTTGAAACTAAAACTGTGGAAAGTAGTCATCTAACCGATATGCCCCTACTATCTCTTAGGGGTACAGCCTCTACCCCCAGCTGGGAGGGTGCCAATACCGTGCCACGGGTAAATACATTATCTTTATGTGACTCTCATCTATCAGGTACTCAAATGAAAATGGTGGAGCCCTCATCTAACAGGTCAGCCACCTCATCTACCCTCAACGAGCAGGTATGATGTCTCAACCTACGCTGGCTATGTAGTTCTGGAGTATAAGGATTACTTCTAAGAATCACACCCTCTACTAGTAGGTGAGTTCCAATCCTTGAGCTCACTCGGTGCTGAGTCTTACTCCCAACTGAAAGACACTAATCTGATTCTTAACTGAACTTAAACTAAGCTAAATGTGATACTGATCATATTTCTCAAAAGATCTAACTGAGTTACGTTGAGATTACTTAGTTTCCATATCTGATGGAAAAGGTATCGAATCATGGTATCGACTGAAATTATTAAGAAACTGACACGGGCTCTAGACAACAACTCTATTGTCAGGTATAAATAACCCCAGGAATCGATGACATAAAAGTAAAGCATAATTATTCATTCATCATCACGTTCATTCATATATAATCACAATCATCCATGTATCTTCAAGATCATTAAAACATCTTCAAGTAATTAGGAATCATATCATAAAATAGCGTAGGGGAAACATGCTACTACATTATACTCCATTCAACAAAGTTTTACCTCAACTATTTCATACCTATATCAATCTTGACACCTGTTTGGATATCACATGGCTTGGGGAAAATTCATACTATCATGTCACAACTTACTTGCTAACCACTTGACATGTATTAAAAACTTAGAATTATATCAAAGAGCACATAATCGAGTAATTTACAACCATCACATCTCGACTTGTTCACTAGGGCCTTTCAACAACACTAGACATGACCGATTTTACACCTACATAGGTATTTTATGCTATCTTGGCATATATCACTCACTAAGGCAGTTTATAAACACTAGGCATGCATGGACTAGCTCAAAATTTGGGGCTTCCTATTCAACATACTATAATGGCCCTTATGCTTCACCTATGCTCTTTATCAAACCTATGAGGGACATGCTTCGCTTATTCAACCATTTCTACACTCAAAAGTCATGAACACATCACATAGAAAATAACTTCAAAAGGTCTATCACAAACATCACATGAATTCCATATAGTTTTAAAAAGGGTTCTTGAGCTTCTTGGATGAAAGGGACCCAAGAATCAATATCTACATACCTTAACCTTATAAATAGGATGAATTCTAATACTTGAGACTCTATCCTAACTTGTAATAAATGATTCTCAAAGCCCACACTATGAGGAACTTGATTCTTGAAGAAAGCTTAAAGATTTATGGATGAATTTGAAGAGAAAAATGATGAAATTAGGGTTTTGGAAGTGGGTTCTCATATTTATAGAGTCTCACAAAAGGTGGGAAATGACCAAAATACCCTTGCAAAAATGTCTCTAAATTGCTGAAAAAATGGTTGACGACATTTGTGATAGGCCGTAAAACCTATGACAGCCCATCACAAAATGTCGTCACAAAAGGGTGGATTTTATGACTTTCTGCCTAATTATGACGACCTTTTGTGGCAAGCTGTCATCTCTGTGACGGGCCATCACAAAATGTTGTCACACATTTTCCAGACTTACATGCTGGAGTAAGATGGGCATAGATCTTGCTTCAATATCATTTTTTGATTAAATTGATATCCTTGGAAAGATAATTCAAAGAGATTTCATTTGATATATTATAGGTCCTGTAATTTGATATATACAAGGATTTATGATTGATTAAAGTTGACCCAAATTTTTACAGTTACTAAAACTTGAACAATAGGAAAGCTTTCAACTCGTCCATGAGTTAGGGGATCTCTATGATCTTAATTCATGGTCAAATAGATTCCCTTATGATTCAAAGTATTTCATACTTGGAAGGATATTTCTGAAATATTTGGACTCAGATTTTTGCTTTACCAAATACGCTCTAAGGCTCAGACTGGAAGAGGATTTTGTCGGACATTACAATTATCATGTGGCCTATGTTGTGTTGCTGAAGTATTGGTTGTGCTGTGTAGAAATTGACTGAATATGATGAGTACATTGATATGATTCTATGGGTTTTTCATCATCAAAAATAGGGAAATTGGTAACTCCCTTAGCTTTGATTATTGGCAAATTCATGGTTTGGGACCTATTCCCTGGATCTTCTTTTATGATGACAAAGTCCTCTACACATTAGGTAACAAGTTAGGCTTACTGGTCACTGTCACATTTAAATTTCTAGCTGGCACATAGTACAAATGTTGGTGAAAAGATGTTGCCACCTTCTTGCCTCAACCATTGACATTACTTCTAGGGATTTCTTGTATATCAATATATAATGCTTATCTTCCTCAACAATAAAACCAACACATGCATATACTCACAATTAAAGATTATTCTGAAGTGCCATAGTACTACATATCAAAGGTTGGAACTATAATTAGGAACCTGCTGTTCATTGAGTTGTATCTTTATTTCCTTGTTATAGTTTAGTTTTTGTAGTTTGTTCTTAAAAGTCTGCCTACATTGCTTATGATTGTCATTAGGTGTGGTGTACCATCTCTTTGTAATCATCTAGAGTTAGGTGATTGTCCAAGATAGAGTTAGCTTGAGGAGTCTAGTTAAAGTTAGATGGAGGTGTTATCAGCTACGGTGAGTTGGGGTGAGAAGAAGTAGAGTTACTTCTTGGGTTTCCTTATAATAAAGTTATTTCTATGAAACAAAAGGATTAGGAGGTTAATCCTTGGAGTCTGTATTCAAGGTATTGCTTGAATATAGTGGATCTTGAAATCCTTGAGGCAGGTCATGGTTTTTCTCCCTTGATAAATAAATTTCCACATAAAAACTTGGTGTCTTTACTTTTTGTACTCCTGACTACTACTACATTTTCCTCTTAGTGTTTGTTGCTTGTGTAATTTTGGGCTCCGAAGTCGAGGAGCAACTTACCACCCAAAATCCCTTTAGATAGGTTATCTTTATTGTCTCATTGGTTATCCTATATGGTTGTTGGACATTTGGGTGTAGTTTTCCATTCTATTTATATGTTATATATACCTTCTTTATCTTTGGAGCTCAGTCTATAGTTGCCTATTGAGTACCACATATTTTGTACTTATTCTACACTTTTGCAGCCTGCAGATCATATTTTGGGTTATTGTCATTGATGTGTGCATCGTGTGGAGCAGCCATGGCACAGAGTCTTATAGTGATATTATGATGTTTGAAGTATTACTTATCTCTCTCTTATGTATTACTTCTCTCTCTCTCTTATGTATTGGACTAGTCTTTATGTTTTATTCAGAGATAAGTACTTTAATGTATTCATTTGTATGCCACTTTGAAATTTTGTTATGTAGAAGCTTTTGTACTAAGACCACAAGGTTTTGTGACTATATTATGTATTTGATATGTTATTATATATTTTTTGCATTTTGTCCTTTATCTCATTCGATAGTCCATTACTAGTTGTTCTGGAATACGGGTTTGGCTTGCCTACTGGTGTGTTATAGTAGGCGCTATCATGATCTAGGAAATTGGGTTGTGAAAAATTGGTTTCAGAGCCTAGGTTTCTCCAGCGTGTTAGTACAAGAGCTAAGTGTTTATTAGAGTCCTGCGGATCGATGTGGAGACGTCCGTAACCTATTTTTGGGAGGCTACAGGGATACTCCTAGGAAATCCATTTCTTGACTCTTTGTCGTGTGTCCGAATTGCAATGAACCTTAAAACACATTCTTTGACTCTATTTTGTCCCCAAATAGGCGATGCTAGATAGTCAGTAGATGTGGATAACACTTTGACACATGTTTTCATAGCTTTAGTACAGCGTCGAACCAGAGATTTAGAGGTGGATATTGAAGATCTTTAGCTTCAACCAAAGGATTTGAGGTCAGCTTAGGCTCCAGTAAAACTCGTGACTACTTCAGATCTTTGAGGTTTAACATTAGGGATCCGAGTCATGTTGCAGATCTCTCCTAGCTATGGATAACATTCGTTCATCGAACAGTTCTCATACTGGAGTTAGTTTGGTGTTCATCAGGGTTTGTTACCCATTTTTGAATACTAGATTTAATTTCTTGAGTGGGTTAGGCAATTTACTGTGCTATATCCTTTAGAGAAGGACATGGTGTATAGATATATTAGAGGATCAACATTGCCACTCTTTTTGGTGTCAAAGCACATGATAGCAGCTAGGTCCTTCTTCTCTTAAATTTTTTATTATGTGAGGGACATAGAGAGAGTATGTATTGAGACTTATGAAAGTGGTGGAATGAGGCCATGCCCTTGGTATTGTGCTATTGGTATTTTATCCGAGAGCGGTGATCCTTCTAGTAGTAATCAACTTATCTTTCAACAGATTAGCTTTGCGTAAGTAGTATTTCTTACTATGAGTGGTCCTAAAATTTAGCATGGTGATTATTACGGGTAGAGTTCTAATCGAACCTTGCAGAGTTTTCGTATAGGTCTTTAGGACATGACGACCATTCTAGATTATGAGGGGGAGTATCTTGAAGTATTGCAGGATCTTGTTTTGGTTGTTTCATGATAGGACACTAGCTCAAAGTGTTCCCCATATATGAGTTACTTGATAAGTCAGGGCTAAAATGTATTCCCTTCCAGCCTAGAGTTCCTGAGACAGGCTATGACAATGGAAAGGATGATCATTTGTAATAAAGAGTGTTCTCAGCATCAGTCTTCTATCCATTTGGGCTTAGTTTGTGTTCTTGCCATACTGGTGCTTCAGGAGTTCACTATGACTGTAGAGAAATAAACTACTTGTCTAGTGAGTGTCCCCGATATAAAATTGCTAGTATTTCAGCTCATTCAGATTGGCTTCATGATAAGTGTGGCAACTTTAGTTAAATATAGTGCACTTAGCACCTCAATTGATGATTTAGTCAGTCGGTCTGACTTTGGACCCAATCAGATTTATTCTCCCATATACCCTTCAAGCATGTGGTTGCAAGTGTCATTGTGATTGGCATACTTTTATTTTTTGCATTTCCTTCTTTCATTGTATGCATTAGATTCATTGTACTCATTGATGATTATATGGTCTGATGAGTTCATATTGATTATTGTGTGTCTTGTTATTGAAATCATGATTATATGACTACCCCCGTGGTTTATATCTTTTAGTAGTAGATGAGGTAGATATGCATTGATATTTTCTCCCTATGGGTGTAGCATTTGGATTCGAGTCCCATGTATCTTTGCACATTAGCATTATGGTGGCCCTTGAGTGGTGATACGCCCAAATTACACCTCTCTAATGAGAGAGTAAGCGGTCATCGTCAAATATATAACCCAACTAGGTTGGAGTCGAATCCCACAGAGGATATGATGTTAATCAAGGCTATTTTTTATTTAACTATCTAATATCTAGTAGTTTCCTTTAATAGGGGAGGGTTATCAATCAAAAAATTGTTAACATTTTAACTTGCTTTAGAAACTCAAAGTTAAAATTACAGTATTTCAAATCAATGATATAAAGAAACTAGAGTTGTGATCTCTATAAGTATTAATCCTTTTCGAGTAATAGTTGGGGTGTTAGATTCTCAATACTTTTGGGAAGCACCAGATTATCATTATCGATGGTTTATCCAAGTGTTTTTCAACCTACTTAGACGATCAATTTCCTAATTCTCTCAAACTTAGGAAATACTCTTTATTCACGCTGATTTTATCTCGAGTTGATTAATCTTGTTACAACATTAATCATTAGTTGGAAAATTAACCTTTCCAAATCCTCATTGATAATACACTACCTTTAGTTGATTTCTCAGTTTTGATCTAACTAATATAAGGCTAGATCAATTGTCTACAACCAATAGAAAACATTCATTATGAAGGAATTATCATGATGTTCCCACAATCACTCAAATCTTATCCAACTATTAAATCAACAAAATAATATTCATAGCTCCCACAACTCTAGTAGTGGGATTTAGTTCCTCATGAAAAAGAAAGAGATAACAACAATTGAATTGATAATTCAAAGCAATTAAACTTACAATAGATGTAATCAAAGGTTTATTCCCTTCCAAGTTCAAGTAGAATTTCCCAAAACTAAACCGAAAATCCAAAAACTGAATTCAAAATTAAGAGACCCAAATGTAAAAACTGATGTTTTGGAATAAGTTTAAGATGTTGAAAGAAACCCTAAAAGATGCTACTTATGTACGTAACTTTCAAAATTCAAAATTTAAAATCCATACTTTTCGCCCCATAGATGATGACATGGGATGATGGCCTATCACAGAGTTGATCACTTATCAGTTCAAGTCATCAACAATTCCTTTAGATTCTTGTATGCTACAAACAGGTGACTACCTAGTCTGATAACCTATCAGATAGTTGACAACCTCCTGTGATGACACATCAGATAGTTGAAGACCTCTTGGGATGACCTATCACATAGTTGACGACCTTCTGTGATGACCTATCAGATAGTTGATGACCTCATGTGATGACATATTACATAATTGATTCCCTATCAGACCAGGTCGTCAACTATTTTCCCATTTCTTGCTTTCTGCTAATGGGTGATGGCCAGCTGTGTAAACTTATCAAATAGTTGATGACTTATCAGAAAAGTCATCAACTAACATCTTTTTGTCTGTTTCAATTAAAACTTGTCCTGCTTGACGTAGTTATCATAGGTTTCCCTACATCTCAATTTCCCTTCATTATCACATGAAATATAATAAAAACCAACAATAGTTACTTAAGAACTTACAAGTATTTTGAGTTAAAATCCTTAAATGTGCTAACACTAAGCTAGTACATCAACACCCTCAACTTAAAACAATTGTTTGTCCTCAAGAAACAACATAATACAATACTACGATGCTTAACCAAGAGAAACGTAAGATAACTATGATAGCCAATCATTAATTTCTACTCAAAACACATTACCATCTCCAAGTTCAATCACTTTAAACCCAACTGTGTATATTAATGAAGAATAACAATGAAAAACAAGGGAATAAAGATATGGCATCACATTAGCAACAAATAACCATGCATAAATACAAGTTACACTACCCAAATAGGTAAGCAGCTTACGATACAACCCATGTTCCCTTACAACAAAAAAGTCACTCCTCACTCATATATGACATCAAGAATGTCAATGCGGGGACGGTCAAGAGATACTCACTCTCAGAAAGAAATTCCAATCAATATATGTCAAATACCATCTGCTTGCCCTTACTTTCATTTCCTAAGTTTTCAGATAGTTAAGATCACTATATGACTTTTCTTTAGCTTGTAATATAGGCTTGGGTATGGTATGATACATAAAGATATTTAAAGCGACTAGGCCTCCTTGGCAGTACACTAACTTTTGGGGTCTTACTTTTTAACCATTTTTTTAACCTTATTTCTCCCTTTCTTTATTAGAGCATATTCAGGATGGGTGTGGCCTTTTAGTCTTTCTTCTTCTCTTTTTCACAAATTTTCTTTTATTTTTATTTTTCTACCACACCCAGCCTTACTTTCTTTCATCTTATTTTACATTTCTTTATACCCATTTAACATCATGTAACCCTATGATAGCCACCCTCAACTTAGGCTATTTGCCGAAGTTGAAGTGTACAATGTCTAAGGAGGACTAGGGCGAAAATAGGTTCATTATAGTACAAATGGGAAGTGATAGGTATAATATAAAAAATAGGCATACAGGCTCAAAATCAGAATCAAGGGGTATTAATCACACATCGAAGGTTATTTGGGCTAAAAGTTGACTAATATAAAAAAATACCTATGATTATTTACTAACCACTGTCCTATAACCTAGGCAAGAAAAATCGAGCAAGTTCTGGATTTTACACACAAAGGGAATTAGGTAGTATCTAACACACACATGTCACATAGATACATCTCAATCCACTACCTATCCGGTTCATGCAATTGTTAGCAATGGTTATCATGGCCCTAGTGCTAATGCCATAAGAAGATTCACAACAGTCACATATAGATACATATCACATAGTTACAAAATAAAAAATTGGAGAGGTATTTATCATTTATCCCAAAAATTAGTAAAAAAAAGTCAACTGCCCTAGATACTTATTTTTCTCCCATTTAACCATAAAACATCACAAAACAAAACACATTACGCCTAAACATGCCGGTTCTGCTAGGAATAAGACTTCGAGGAAAAGAGACACAACAATAAAAATCCCAAAAGGACATCAACAACTACAAGTAGTCCCACCTTCAACTTAAAATCGTGCATTGCCCCTAATGCGTCAAACCAAACCAAGAGAGTTAGAAACATAACTGTGGAACCATAGGTGTAGAGATCTGATGTCAATAACATAATACGAATACAAACAACAAAACACCTTAGGTTTTCTCCCAAGCAGCACCTGAGTTAACATCGCGACATGACCCTATCATCTTGACTACTCAAAATTTGTCAATATACCTTGCGTATACCTCTTTACTTCTCTTGTTGGATCAAGAAAATTCTTTATTCCTATTCCAGCCACTTTGAAGGCACTCACATCCTTGCTTTGAAGTTCAATCACACCAGCTAAAGTCTCCACAACAGACCTGTCCTCAACTGGTATATCTCGCTCATCTTTATAGAATACAATAATGACCGAGAAGACATTTATCTCTTTTTGTTGTTTCATGGATTGACACACTTTAAAACTAACTTCTTTCTCTTTGAGCCTAAATTTAAGCTCTTACAGCTCCTTATCAACTAATACTCTTCCAGTTGCTAAGAACAACCTGCCTAAAATTATGGCTACTTCAAAGTCCACTTCGCAATTAAGAATTACAAAGTCGGTAGGAAATATAAAATTGACCACCTTTAAAAATACATCATATAGAATCCCAACTGGCCTATTCACCGATCTATCCACCATTAGAAGCCATATATTGGTGGGTATAGGGCCTCCCAAACCTAGTTTCTTAAAAACCGCCAATGGTATAAGATTTTTACTTGCCCCAAGATCACAAAGAGCCCTTTTAAAGTTTAGCAATCCAATAGTACATGGGATAGTAAATGCTCCAGGATTAGTTTTCTTCTGCATAATAGATCTTATAGCAATAACACTACAATGATGAAGATTGCCTATCATTTCATAGCTCACAGTATTTTTCTTCCTCAACAGGTCTTTCTTAAACTTAGCATATCCGAGCATCTGTTCTAGTGCTTCAACTAAGGGCACCTTCACTGTCAATTGCTTCAACACAACCATGAATTTGCTAAACTTTCTATCATCTTCTTTCTTTTTAATTGTTCTGGAAATGGGGGTGGTGGCCTTAGGATTATAACTAGAGAAACCTCTACCTCTTTACTTATGCATTGCTCCACATCACTAACATTCTTCGTCTAGGTGGTTGTTCCACTTTTGCACTCTTATTTTCTGAACCTCCCAACTCTATAGGAATAATTGGAGATTCATCAACCATCTTCCCATCTATTTTGATGTCATTATTATAAGAGGATGGTCCCAGACATGGACTAGATAACATCTTACCAATACTAGTAGTAATACCCATACACAGCCTGTCAGTCCTTGAATTTTGAACTGTATCACTTTGTGGAGTCCCACTCTTTCTTTGGTTGAATGTTGTGGATAATTTGCTTATCTGTTGCTTCAATGTTTTAACAGATATGGAGTGTGAGTCCACTAATTATCTCAATGATGACAAATCGCTCTTTATCTCCCTTACTCCAGCATCAGTTGACTCTACTCCTTTTAATAATTTAGCTATCAAGTCCTCCATCGATATCTTATCGGAATTATTCACAGCATTATCACGGCCACCAGGTGGTACATATAATCCACTACTATTATTTTTATTCTTCTAATCTCCTTGATAGTTCCAACCTTAGTTTCCTTGACAATCAGCTCAAAAACCTCCTAGTTATACAAGTATTTAGCCTCATTTTCAGTATCTGATTCAGCTCTCCTACTTTTTGATCCAACAACTTTCACCTTTTCTGTCTTGCCGAATAGCAAGTACTTGGTGAGAAAATCTATCTTGGTGTTCATGTGTGCCATATCTTGGTGGAACTCTTCTTCTTTCATGTGTTTCTTCGCAGATAAACCACTAACATAGTAGAGCTTGCTACCTTTGAGTCCCTGGTATGCCAAGATCTACTCTATTTAGTCATTCTATCAAGCATCTCTGAAGCACCAGGGAATGTAAGATCCATAAATCCTTCACCTGCAACATTATCCACAACCGACATAGTAATATAAATCAAGGATCTATACAAAGCCTCTATCAGATGTATATTAGTCATTTTGTGGTTGGCACACTGCATTAGTTTCTTATTGAACCTCTTCCACGTCTCATAAAAAGCTTCGATCCGATGCTACCAGAAGTTACTTATCTCATCCCTCAACTGTAACATCCTAGATGGTAGAAAAAACCTTTCTAGGAAAGTTCCTTTCAACTCTCTCTAGTTTGTAATAGAATCAGGAGTCAACCCATTCAACCATAATGTTGCCTCCCCAGACTGAGACAACGAGAATAGATGCAGATGGATTACATTCTTCCCTACTCTCAAATTATGAAAAAACTTTAAAATAGTGAAAAAATTCACTAAATGCATATTCGGATCATCACCCTAAAGTCCACCAAACAACCCTTTAAGATGAAACAACTAAATCATGGTTCTTCGAATATTAAAGTTAGCTCCATGTTCCAAAGGTGGAGGGATAATATCTCCAGTAGCACTTGATCCATCCATCTCATCCTCATCTTCGTCAAGTTACAGCTTGGTGGTCTGGTCTCCCTATGAATGGACAATTTCTATTCATAGGTGCAGCTTTGCCCTCTACATATCTCCTATTGGTTGGATCAATCAAATCATCATTCCCTAGGTCCTCATCATCTAGATTAGGGAATCAGCATGGGTTATCTACATTCTGTTGATTTAACTAAGCTTTAGCCAAAGCGGTTAATATTTCGGCTTCTTATTGGTCTGCCATTCTCCATATAAGATGAGGTTCAGGGTTGAAGGGTAATAATGGTTCTCCTAAGTTTTTGGTTCATGGAATATACAACCAGATAGCCTGCAAATATAAAAAAACCAAATAAAAGTAGAACCAGGAAACTTAACTAAGAGTCAATTATCACAGATATACTCAAATGACAACCGTATTCCCTAGCAATGATGCCCAAATTTGATACGACCATATTACTCCTCTCTTATGAGAGAGTAAGTGGTAGTTGTCAAATATATAGCCCAACTATGTTGGGATCGAATCCCATAGGGAATATGGTGTTAATCAAGGCTATTTTTTATTTAACTAACTAATAGCTAGTACTTTCCTTTAATTGGGGGTTTTTATTAATAAAAATATGTTTAACGTTTCAACTTTCTTTAGAAACTCAAAGTTAAATTGCAGTATTTCAAATCAATGATAAATAAAAACTATAGTTGTGATCACTATGAGTATTAATCCTTGTCGGGTAATAGTTGTGGTATTAGATTCTCAATACTTGAGGGAAGCACTAGATTTTCATTATGGATGGTTTATCTAAGTGTTTTTCAACCTACTTAGATGATCAATTTTCTAATTCTCTCAAACTTAGGAAATACTCTCTGTTAACATTGATTTTATCTCGAGTTGATTAATCTTGTTACAACATTAATAATTAGTTCAAAAATTAACATTTCTAATTCCTCGTTAATAATTCACTACCTTTACTTGATTTCTCAGTTTGAATAAACTAACGTAAGGCTAGATCTATTGTTTGAAACCAATAGAAAACATTTATTACAAAGGAATTATCAAGATGTTCCCACAATCACTCGAATCTTATCCAACTATTAAATCAACAAAATAATACTCATAGCTCCCACAACTCTACTTGTGGGATTTAGTTCCTCATGAAATAGAAAGAGATACAAACAATTGAATCCATAATTCAAAGCAATTAAACTTTCAATAGATGTAATCAAAGGTTTATTCCCTTCTAAGTTCAAGTAGATTTCCAAAAACTAAACCAAAAATTCAAAAACTTAATTCAAAATTAAGAGACCGAAATCTAAAAATTGATGTTTTGGAATAAGTTCAAGATGAAGAATGAAACCCTAAAAGCTTCTACTTATATTCTTAACTTTCAAAATTTGAAATTTAAAATAAATATTTTTTGCCCCATAGCTGACGACATGGACTGATGGCCTATCACAGAGTAGATAACTTATGAGATCTAGTCGTCAGCAATTCCTTCAGATTCTTGTATGCTGCCCATAGGTGATGACCTAGTCTGATAACCTATCAGATAGTTGATGATCTCCTGTGATGACCTATCAGATAGTTGACGACCTCCTATGATGACCTATCACATAGTTGATGACCTCCTGTGATGACCTATCATATAGTTGACGACCTTCTACGATGACCTATACATAGTTGATGACTTTTTAGACCAGGTCGTTAACTATTTTTCCCATTTCTTGCTTTCTGCTTATAGGTGACGGCCAGCTGTGATAACTTATTAGATAGTTGGTAACTTATCATACAAGTCATCAACTAATATCTTTCTATCTGTTTCAATCAAATCTTGTCCTTCTTTACGTAGTTATCATAGGTTTCCATGCATCTCGATTTCCCTACAATATCTCATGAAATATAATAAAAAACAACAATAGTTATGTAAGAACTTACAAAATGTTCAAGTTAAAAGCCTTAAATATTCTAAAACTAAGCTAGCACATCAACACCCTCAACTTAAAACAATTGCTTGTCCTGAAGCAACTACATAATACAATACTACGATGCTTAACCAAGAAAAACATTATATACCTATGACCGTCAATCATTAATTTTTTCTCAAAACACATTACCCTCTCTAAGTTCAATCACTTTAAACCCAACTATGAATATTAATAAAGAATAACAATGTGACCTAAGGGAATCAAGATATGGCATCACATTAGCAACAAACAACCATGCATATATACAAGTTACACTACCCAAACAAGTAAGCACCTAGTAATATAACCCATGTGCCCTTAAAACAAAAAAGTCCCTCCTCACATATGTATGAAATCAAGCATGTCAATGTGGGGACGGTCAAGAGACACTCACTCTCAGAAAGAAGTTCCGATCAATGTATGTCAAATACCATAAGCTTGCCCCTATTTTCATTACCTAAGATTTCATACATTTAAGTTAGGATCACTATAGGATTTTTCTTCAGCTTGAAATGTAGTCTTGGGGATGGTATGATGCGTAAAGATATTTAAAGAGACTAGGCCTCTTTGGCACTACACTAACTTTTGGGGTATCACTTATTAACCATTTTTCAATGTTATTTCTCCCAATATTTATTAAAGTATACTCAGGTTGGGTGTGTCCTTTTGGTCTTTCTTTTTCTCTTTTTCGCAGTTTTTTTTCTTTTTTTTTCTACCACACATAGCCTTACTTTCTTTTATCTTATTTTACCCTTCTACATACCCATTTTACATCACGTACTGCTATGATAGCCACCCTTAACTTAGACAATTTGCCTAAGTTAAAGTTCATATTGTCCAAAAAGAACCAGGACAAAAATAGGTTCAGTGTAATAAAAATGAGAAGTTATAGGTATAATAAGAAAAATAGGCATGCAGGCTCAAAATCGGGATCAAGGGCTATCATTCACACATGAAAGGTCATTTAGGATAAAAGTGGACTAATAAAAAAAATAACCTATGACCCTTTCCCAACCACTATCCAACAACCTAGGCCAAACTAACCAGGCAAGTTCTGAATTTAACACACAAAGAGAATTAGGTAGTATCTCACACATATGGTACAAAGGTACATCAAAAGCCACTACCTATCTGGTTTATGCAATTGTTGGCAATGATTATCATGTCCCTAGTAGTAATTCCATAAAAAATTCACAATAGTCATATATAGATACATATCACATAGTTACAAAATAGAAAATTAGAGAGGTATTTATCATTTATCCTAAAAATCAACAAAAAAATATCTCAACTTCCCTAGATACTTATTTTTCTCCCAGTTAACCACAGAACATCATGAAACAAAACACAATATACCTAAACATGCCGTCTCTACTAGGCATAAGTCTCTGGGGAAAAGAGACACGGCAACAAAAAACCCAAAAGGACATTAACACCTATAAGTAGCCCCACCCTCAACTTAAAATCATGCATTGTCCCCAATGCGTCAAACCAAAACAAGAGAGTTAGAAACATACGTGTGGCATCATAGGTTTGGAGATATCATGTCAAACACATAATACAAATACAAATAACAAAACACCGTGGGTTGCCTCTCACACAACACCTGATTTAACATCATTGCACGACTCGGTCATCTTGACTACACAAATTCATCAATATACCTTGTTTATACCTCTTTACTTCACTTATTGGAATAAGAAAATAATTTATTCCTTGTCCAGCCACTTTGAAGGCACTCACATCCTTGCTTTTAAGTTCAACCACACCAGCTAAGGTCTCTACAACAGACCTATCCTCAACTGGTACATCTCGCTCATCTTCATAAAATACATCAATGATCGAGAAGACACTCATCTCCTTTTGCTGTTACATGGATTGGCACATTTCAAAACAAACTTCTTTCTTGTTGATCCTAAATTTCAGATGATTCAACTCCATATCAACTAACACTTTCCTAGTTTCTAATAATGGCCTTCCCAAAATTATGAGTAATTCAAAGTCCACTTCACAATCAAGAATTACAAAATCGGCAGGAAATATAAAATCGGCCACCTTTACAAGTACATGATATTGAATCCTAACTGTCCTTTTCACTGATCTATCCATCATTAGAAGTCGCATATTGGTGGGTGTAGGACATCCCAAACCCAGTTTCTTGAAAATCACCAAAGGTATAAGATTTATACTTTCCCCAAGATCACAAAGGGCCCTTTTAAAATTTAGCGATCCAATAGTACATAGGAAAGTAAATTCTCCTGGATAAGATTTCTTCTACACAATAGATCTTTTAGAAATAGTGAAACAATGATGAAAATTGTATATTATTTCATAGCTCAGTCTTTTTCTTCATCAACAGGTCTTTAATAAACTTAGCATATTTGGGCATCTGTTCTAGTGCTTCAACTAAGGGCACATTCACTATCAATTGCTTCAACTTAGCCATAAATTTTCTACACTTTCCCTCATCTTCTTTCTTATTTAATCATTATGGAAATGGGAGTTCTTGACTTAGGATTCTAACAGGAGAAAGCTCTACCTCCTATCTTATGCATTGCTCTACATCACTAATATGATTTGGCTTAGGTGGTTGTTCCATTTTTACACTCTTCTTTTTTGAACCTCCCAACACCATAGGCACCACTGGAGATTCATACACCATATCCCTATCTATTTTGACCTCATTAATATTAGAGTATGGTCCCAGACATGAACTGGATAACATCTTACCAATCCTAGTGGAAATATCCATACACAACCCATCATTCCTTAGATTCTAAACTATATCACTTGGTAGAGTCCTACTCTTCATTTGGTTGAATACTGTGGATAATTGGCTTATATGGTACTCTAATTGTTTAATTGATGTGGAGTGTGAGTCCACTAATTGACTCAAGGATGATAAATAATTCTTTATCTCCCTTACTCCAACATCAGTTAACTTTAATTCTTTCAATAATTTGTCCATCATGACCTCCATTGATATCTTTCTAGAAATATTCACAGAATTATCAGGGCTCCCAAGTCGTACATACAATCCACTTCTATCATTTTTATTCTTCTAATATCCTTGATAATTCCAACCTTGGTTTCCTTGACTACCAGCTCAAAACCCCCTGGTTATATAAGTATTTAACCTCATCTTCAATATCTAATTTAGCTCTCCTACTTTTTGATCCAATAAATTTTAGATTTTCTGTCTTACCAAATAGAAAATTCTTGGTTAGTAAATCAATCTGGGTATTCATGTGTGACATATCTTGGTCATACTCTTCTTCCTTCCTTCTTTGCTCTGTAGACATACCACTAGATATAGTAGCGTTTTCTACCACTAAATCCCTAGTATACCAAACTTTACTCTGTTTAGTCATTCTATCAAGCATCTCTGAAGCCTCAAGGATGGTAAGATCCATAAATGCTCAACCTGCAGCATTATCCACAATTGGCTTCGTAATAGAATTCAAGGATCTATACATAGTCTCCTTCAGATGTATGTCAGTCATTTTGTGGTTGGGATACTGCATCAATTTCTTCTTGAACCTCTCCCACATCTCATGAAGATCTTTGATTAGAAACTACCTGATGTTACTTATCTCATCCCTCAGCTGTAATATCCTGGATGGCGGAAATAACCTTTCTAGGAAAGATCCTTTTAATTGCCTATAGTTTGTTATAGAATTAGGAGTCAAGCCATTCAGCCATAGTGTTTCCTCTCTAGACAGAGAAAATGGGAATATACATAGATGGATTATATTCTTCCCTACTCCCATATTATCAAAAGACAAATAGTGAAAAAATTCACTAAGTTCATATTCAGATCATCACCCGAAAATACACTAAAAATCCCTTTAAGATGAAGCAACTAAATCATGGTTGCTTGTAATATTAAACTTAGCTCCAGGTGCCAAAGGTGGAGGGATAATATCACCAATAGAACCTTTTCCATCTATCTCATCCTATTCCTCACTAAGATCAAATTGAATAGATCGGGGGTTTGGTCTCTCTCTGAATAGGCAATTTCAGTTCATAGGTGTAGCCACACCCCCTGCACATCTCATGGTGGTCGGATAAATCAAATAATCATTCCCCAGGTCCTCATTATCTGGATTAGGGACCCTACCTGGGTCATCTGTATTTTACTGATTTAACTGAGCATTAGCCAAAATAGCTAATCTTTTGGTTTCTTGTTGGTTTGCCATTCTCCCAATAAGATGAGGTTAAGGGTTGAGAGGTAATAATAGTTATCCTGACCTTCTGGTTTATGGCATATACAACTAGATAGCCTGCAAATATCAAAAACAACAAATAAAAGTAAAACTAGGAAACTTAACGAAGAGATAATTATCACAGATATACTCAATCAACAATCGTATTCCACGACAAAGTCACCAAAATTTGATATGCCCAAATTACACCTCTCTTATAAGAGAGTAAGCGGTCGTCGTTAAATATATAGCCCAACTATATTGGGGTCTAATCCCACAGGGAATATGGTGTTAATCAAGGCTATTTATGATTTAACTGACTAATAGCTCGTAGTTTTCTTTAATTGGGGGGGTTTATGAATAAAAAAAATTGTTAACATTTCAACTTGCTTTAGAAACAGAAACTTAAAATTGTAGTATTTCAAATCAATGATATAGATAAACCAGAGTTGTGATTACTATGAGTATTAATTCTTGTTGAGTAATTGTTGTGGTGTTAGATTCTAAATACTTGTGGGAAGCACCAGATTATCATTATTGATGGTTTATCCAAGTTTTTTTAAACCTACTTAGATGATCAATTTCCATATTACCTTGAACTTAGAAAATACACTCTATTCACACTAATTTTATCTTAAGTTGATTAATCTTGTTACAACATTAATCATTAGTTTGAAAATTAATCTTTCTAAATCCTCGTTGATAATTCACTATCTTTAGTTGATTTCTCAGTTTGAGCAAAGTAACTTAGGTCTATATCTATTGTTTACAACCAATAAAAACATTCATTATGAAAGAATTATCAAGATGTTCCCACAATTACTCGAATCTTATCCAACTATTAAATCAAATAAATAATAGTCATAGCTCTCACAACTCTAGTTATGGGATTTAGTTCCTCATAAAATAGAAAAAGATAACAACAATTGAATCCATAACTCAAAGAAATTAAACTTTCAATAGATGTAATCAAAGGTTGATTCCCTTCTAAGTTCAAGTAGAATTTTCCATAACTAAACCATAAATTCAAAAACTGAATTCAAAATTAAGAGACCCAAATGTAAGAACTGATGTTTTGGAATAAGTTCAAGATGTTGAATAAAACCCTAAACGCTGCTACTTGTATCTGTAACTTTCAAAATTCAAAATTTAAAATCCATATTTTTTGCCTCATAGTTGACGACATGGGCTAATGGCCTATCACAAAGTTAATAATTTATCAGATCAAGTTGTCAACAATTCCTTCAGATTCTTGTATGTTGTCCAGAGGTGATGACTAGTCTGACAACCTATCAGATAGTTGACGACCTCATGTGATAACCTATCAGATAGTTAACAACCTCCTATGATGACCTATTAAATAGTTGACGACCTCTTGTGATGACATATCAGATAGTTGATGACCTCTTGTGATGACCTATCACATAGTTGATGACTTATCAGATTAGGTCATCAACTATTTTTCCCATTTGTTTCTTTCTTCTTAGGGGTGACGACTAGCTGTTATAACTTATCATATGGTTGATGACTTATTAGACAAGCCATCAACTAATATCTTCCTATTTATTTCAATCGAAACTTGTCTTTCTTGACGTAGTTATCATAGGTTTCCATGCATCTCAATTTCCTTGCAATATCACATGAAATATATTGACAAACAACAATAGTTACTTAAGAACTTACAATTATTTTGAGTTAAAAAACTTGAATGTACTAACACTAAGCTAGCACATCAAGTGGTACATGATACTAATGTTATGTTTATTTTGGTACATCCTATTCATTATATTGATGTTGATATTCTATTTTTATTTCTACCATTTCTTGAGGTTATTGATATTATTTTATGTTATTACTTAATGTAATTAATTAATCCCGATGGGTAGCTGTATAAACTAGTTTTATCTAGTTTAAATTCCATTTCTTTGCTACTCTCTTTCGGTGGTTTGAGTAGAAATTGCCTAATTTGATGATTTCTTTCTTATATCAAGGTGAGGTACTATTTTCTCTCTTTGTTATCTATGTAGGATTAATTTAGAAATGTATTGTTATATCGAACACAATTTTATCTTCCATTATTTTGTATGGTTCTAGAGTTACAAATTTAGTTATATTTCTCTTTCTTGAGTTTGGGACTCTTAGAATTGCTTTTGTGTACGAAGGGTTTTGCATTAGCTAGCCCTTTATTTATAGCCCATTTTTGGCTTCACCAATTTTTGGATCCGTTCTTCATTTTGCCTATTTCATTGCTCGATAGCAGTTTAATATTGATATTAAGATATCTTAGGTTTATTTTGTAGACTTGTTGGGTTTGTCTCCCAGTGGTGGGTTTCCCTTATTATATGTGTGGAGTTGGATGCTCCGTTCTTACCGTGATGTGATTCCTGTCTTCTAAGGAGTTAGGGAGTAAGACGCGGGTGGCCTTTCTTGTGATTACTTCTTAAGTTAGCAAATTGTAAATTTTTTATCTTGAGTTTTTTGATTTTCTGTTGGAGGTATTGACATTGACCTTGGATTTGAGATTCGTATTTTTTTTCAATAATATGATTCTTGGATGAAGTGATAACTGTCCTACCAGTGTGGATTTAGGAAATACCCATCTTAGAGTTTGTTCAGCCTAATGCAGCTTGTTGGAATATTTCTCTTCGATGATAGATGCCTATGTCTATTCTTTGCCAGATGGAGTGTTGCATTGATTAGTTTTTGTCTTGAGTTGTATTTCTCCAAGTTTCAAGAGTTTTTTCCATTGTTAGTAGGTTTGTGGCCGTTATGAGTTCTTGAGTATGCTTTGATAGTTCATACCCTCCAGTGGTTATGGAGTTCATTCTCTATGTCTTCAGCCAGTGATTCATCATCTATAGTGATTATGTTCCTTAGCTATGTTTTGATTTTGGCTCTGCTTGATCTGGTACGGATATGTCTGATTTAGATAGTATGGTTGATGTGAGTAATTGACCTTGGTTTGGATTTGTTGGCTCAATTTAAATTTTTATGGCTCGATATGGCGATTTAGAAGTTATGATAGATTTGGAACATTAGTGCCTACCCATTTTTTAGGTTTGGTGTGGATAGTTGAGATTGAGCGATTTAGCTTTGGTATTGAGATTTCTGCTTGGAATTGTAGAGCCTAAGTGCAACCTTCATTATAGATTTGTCTCATCTTGGATTTTATTTACAGGCTGGTTGAGCCTATTCCATGGTTTCCTATTCAATCTTCTTAACTTCGATGGATTATAGTTGTTAAGTGTTCAAATAATAGCCCATGGACTCAGTATTGGTTCTTTTATTTTTTACCATGAGTCATCAGTCTTCATTGGAAATTTTGGATGATATACTCAGTAGGAGTAGTATACTTGAGTTGGATATAGCATGGTTTTATTCTCAATTGATGGGACATCATTGAGTGGATCATTCTGTGATGAGTAGTTATGCATTGACCTTCTGGATTTTAGTCTTTGTTACCACCTGTAATAGTTGTAGCATTGACATAGATTGCATTCCTTGATTATCTTTATGTATGTGCCCAGATAGCGCCTAATGAGCTTATTCTCATGGTTTCCATATGGACTTTCAGTGGATTAGCTTCAGTTTTTCCTGTCCTATTTGATGAAATTACATGGACGAGACTCTAGTGATTTTCATTCTGATTTGGAGAAGATAACAAGTATGTATTGGTAAAAGAAGATAATGTTTGGATCTGGAGTCGGTTGTATGCCTCATTCTTTGGTTTGCTTTTGGCTTGGATAAGCCTTTGTTTCTTTGTGTAGGTATCTATATAGTATTAGTGTGTTATTGGTCAGACTTAAGTGCATCAACCTTCTTTGCTTCAGTTGGAGGCTAGTTGGTGGTTAAAGTTGAGTTTTGACTGTTTGGAAGTTAAGTGAGAGGGCTGGATGAAAAAAGGATACCTATGGAAAAATCCATTAGAAGTGTTCTCTCTTTATGGAGGTTATCTGGGAATTTATGCTTGGAGCATGTGGGCCTAGTACCTCATCAGTTAGAGCTTTTGAGACCTTTTAACCCGCTGACTTTCAGGGACAAATGTTCTTTGAGTAGTAGATATTGTAATGACCCTTCTGGTCATTTTTTATGTTTTTAGTTATTTTTATTGTTAGGGATTTCCCATAGCTTCCCCAATTCATTTATGACTTGCTGGTACTAATAATTCGACTATCGACCAGTTCATTTAGTGTTTAGAGCCAATTTGCTATTTAGAAGTCTTCCCTGTTTCCAAATGTCCATCGAGTGAAAACTTCAGTAAAATTATCTTGGATACAAATTTAGACTATACCAGCAACTCCGGAATATCAATTTTAGGCTAGGTAGAACTTTGGTTTCGGTCTCAATGCGCTCGAGCTCATTTCAACCTATCAGTCAAAAAGTTGGAAAATTTGAAATATGGGCCTAGGACCCATATTTGGTTGAAACAACATTGGATGGAAAATCTAACTTCTCCATTGCATTCAAAACATTAATTTTAGTAATGTTACCCATTTTATTTGCAAAAATCTAATTCCAAATGAATCTCGACACCTTAGCAGAAAGTTGGAAAATTTCCAAGTTTCAGTTGGTTTTCTGATGCATGTGCGATTGCTCAAAGGCCATCGTGATCACACTATTGTAGTCACATAAGGGGTGTTGCAATTGCAATATCCCCTTCTAATACCAGGGATTGCAATAGCACACCATGGGCTGTGATGACAATACCTTTGTACCTGATATGGGTATTTAAATGCCCTTTAGGTTGTAAAATTTCCCATTTTCACCTATTTTCTTGAGAGAAAAAGCCGTAGTGAGTATGATAACTCAATATTGAGTCTTATGGGTGACTTCAAATCTTGTTTAACATCTATTATTGCGAATACCGTCGGATTTAAGGTAAGATTTCATCCCTTTCTTAGTGAAATTCTTGGTTCTTGACCCGAAACACCAAATAGCTTAAGGGCTTAATTTTAGCCCTAAATTATCTTAGTTTTTATCCATTTCTTAAGGGTTATGATTCCTTAATTATGAATGAACATTGGGTTGATCTCAAAAACGTGAATTTCGTAAGTGAGACCCACTTGGGGTTTTTGGTGTCATTTTTGGACCCAAAGTACAATGGTGCAATATGGGTATCGTTCTTCTAGTATTGATGAGTATATTATGATTTTTTCTGGTGTGATGGATTTTTGGGATGTGAAATTAAGATGGATATTTGGGGAATAAATTAAAGATTTGCGGTTTGGCTTTGAGGTAGGCTTCTGTCTACTATTCTTTGTAAAATGATACGTTTATATATGGTGTGTTAATGTGAATGTTAAGTTTGATTATGAGTAGAATGACTTAGTATTAATTATTGAAGTTTGGGGATTAGATGAGGGCTTGTGATCCATAAGGTGAAATGCTTCTTATTCTTTTTGAATCGTATTGCCTTCTTCCTAGATTAAACTAATTGGTAGGATAAATATGATATGATGCTAGGTTTGGGATGTGGTTATAGTATTGGAAGTACGATTAGTATATGTAACTTTTCTTGGGCTATTGTGGTGATCTCCAAACCTTAATTTATGTGTAGTTGACTTAAATGCCCATGTTGTTAGAAGGAATTCCTATCTCAGGATTTGTTATAGCTTACTTGAAACCTAGAAGTTAAACTAGATACCTTAGCCTAGTTTGGGATTCAGATTGCCTAAATATGGAAATTGAGGATTAGAAGTGGGTTCCTCAAACTCACCTTAGGTTAAGACTTGTGTTAGCCCTTGTGGACTTAGCTTCGGATGTTAGGCAGAGTTGAGACTATTGATCCTTTAGAATAATGTTACTTTGCAACTTGGTAGCTATGATGACTTTCCCTAGATTATGTCTTATGGTTTGTAGCTATGCTATGGTATTACGCACTTGATTTATCAAGTGTTCCTTTGACATGCTTGATAAGTTATAGACATAGTTATGATATATGGCATATAGATATGATATGCCTAATTGCTATGATATATGCCTCATACACATGAGATGCCTCCTAGATGTGAGATGCTTATTTATATATTATGCCTTCTAGATGTGGGAGATTATAGATATGCCTTATGGCTTATGGAGATGTTATGCCTCATAAATACGCTTTGGCTTACAAATATGAGATGATGTATAGATATGATTTTTGACAAGGGTTCTGGATACGTATGTAGGCCGAAGGCCTTGATTATGATGCTATTATTATTTCATACACATTATTGCGCTAAGGGCCGTGTTATGATATCAGTAGAACATTCAGAAAATGTTTATTCTTGTAAGGGATGCAACTGTAGTTTATGAATATACATATTTATATACATAACTCTCCGGTATGGGACGAAAAAAGATGTTGTATGATGCTCATGATTCTATTGTTTGAATACTGGTGATGACATGCATAGATTTGGTACATTCATGATCATTATATTGGTAAATAATGGGATTTTAGTTAAAATAAGATCTTATGACTACTCTTCCTAAGTAAGGGTTAAAGCCCACTTTTCATCTTAATTTTTTTTTTTACGATAATAATTTCCTGACTTAATGGTTAACTTATATATAAAATAGATTAATAATGATGATTTAAAGATTTGACCATGAAAGATTTTGGACTATTATTTGACACTACCATTTACTCCGGTCGTGTGATATTTTGACCCTTTCTACACTCTAATAATTATTTAGTCCCGAAGATCACTTTGGGTAATGAATTTACAGACTTATACTCCTTTTAGACATAGTGTGAGTCCGTTCACCTTTATACCTATATTCTTAGATTTAGTACTGATGGTATATATATGTATTGATGATTAGGCGAGTCACTTTTATACCCCGCAAGGTTGGACAATGTTGTGATAGTGATATTGATACCCGACAAGGTCGTAGGATGTTGTGATGATAATATTGATACCCAATGTGCCTATGTGTACATCTATTGGATTGATTTTTAGCCCTATGTATGATATTATGATGTTGTGAATTTGATTTCTTTCATTCCCACCTGTGTATTACCTATCACTAGTATATGTCTATATCTATCATCTTGTATACGAGGGTTGCATAGATATGGGGGATGATTATTCCTTATAGTGTGTTGTATGTTGATTGAACCTTTTGATCCTGGGATGGTAGGGGTACGTTATAGGCCTGGTTAGGTATTTGGTTGTTTGAAATAGTTGGTTACTCAGGCTGTTATTGATATTGTTATTATCATTGTTATGGTCATTGTTATGGCTAGTTTATGATAGATTGTTCATTAATCCAGAATTGAGATGTAAGGTATGATTATGGCCTCTTCTATTTTATGATTATATTACTATACATGATCATCTGATGACTTGATACATAGATAGAACCCTGAGTATTCTAGCACTATCTCTTACTATGATTATGAGGTCTTAAATAGTTAGTCTGATAATTTAGGTTGTACTTTGAGTAGACCTTATTTTATATATTTATATATATATGTATATGTGTGTGTGTGCATACTTAGTTATATGTAGCTATGGTATTACCCTATATCCCTTATTTCCTTTATTTACTCAAATTATATACTCATTCCTTAGCCTTGTATACTTATATGTATCTTCTTTCTACTTTTAATTGCATATTGGAAAGTGATATACGATATGGTGTTGCGATTCCTAAGTATGGCTGGAATAAGATAGTGTATTCTTATTCCATGTGTTTGGTACTCATACTGCATTTCTGCAGCCTGCAGATCATACTACGAGTTATCGCCATTGATGTTTGCATCGTACGAAGCATCCATGGTTTGGAGACTTAGAGTGATCTCCTGACATTCAGAGTATTACTTATCTCTCTCTTAGTATTAGACTAGTCTCTATATTGTATTCAGAGATAAGTACATCAGTGTATCATTTGTACGCCACTTTGAAATCTTGTTATGTAGAAGCTCTTGTACTAATAACACGAGGTTTTGGGACTATATTATGTATTCGATTTTTTATTATATCTTTTTCGTATTCTTTCCTTTATCTCTTTGGGTAGTCCGTTGCTAGACGTTCTGCACTACAAGTTTGACTTGCCTGCTGGAGGGTTATAGTATGCACCATCATGATCCAAGAAATTGGGTCATGACACCGAGTAACTTAAGCTCTATTTGACTTCTTAAGCGATATTTTGACCCTCTGACCATGTCTCTAAAGTAATCAAATTGTCACTTAAGCGACCATCACTAAGTATAAGATCCAAACCAAATGCATTTCATATTTTTAACATTTTGGGAGCAATAAAACTTCAATTTTGATGATTCTCAATGCTTTTTTTCTCATATAAGTATTCTCTATATGATTAGAACTTCATATTCCTCATTTCCAAGAATACTCATTTTGTTTTTCATATTTTTTGACTAAAATTATAATTCAAAATTCTTTTCCTCCATTCTTGAAGCTTGGAGTGTGGAAAATTATGGGAAATTATCCATTGAGGCTAAGGTAAGATAATTGAATACCTGCTCATTATTTTCCATTGTTTTTCCCCATTAAATTCTACTATTTCCCTTGTAAATTGTTAGAAATTATTTTTTGAATTTCTTAACTTTATGGGCTGATTTTGGGCCTTGATTTGAGCTCCATTTGTGCTCGACTTTTGAGCATGCTTTCCTTATCCTTTGAGGGACATCGTAATGGATTCACTTTGGTATTCCTTTATTGGGCCCCATAAGCCCATTATTGACCTTATTTTGGGCTCAAAGTTTTATATAGCAATATGGGTATCATTTTAATTTTATTAACCTGTAGATGGTTCAAGACTTGCGGTTCAACATTGAGGTAGTCTTTAGTGTACTTTTCTCTTTGAGATTGCGTACAATATAGATTGCATACAAGGTAAAGATTATAGGATGGGACTACAATTTGTATATTAGACCTTAGCTTATTTAGGGGACTTGGTGATAGAAATGTGACCCAAACCTTAGTATATAATATGGACATAGGCACGCTAACCATAGAGTGATAATAAGGACCTTTTATAAAAAAATTTACTGTTTTACTATGTGACTTGAACCGTAGTTTTCCAAAATATTATACTACTTATATATTTATTATTGAGACCGAGGTCGTGGTTATAATATCAGTTGGACTTCTGATGAGTACTCTACCCTTAGAAAGGATGTGATTCTAGTTTATGTAAACTTAGGTATTTATTATTGTATTATTTGAATACTGGTGATGGCATGCATACTTTTAGGCACAATCATGCTCACTTAGTGGTATGATTCTAATGAAAATCATGATGTTACTATTATTTTTTAAAAAGGGACTTGTTCCCAAGTTTCAGTTTTAAAATGAATTCTTTTATAACGGGAATCATACCACCTTATTTAATGATTTATGAGCTTTTAAAACTAATGATGATATTTTGTAAATCAGATCGAGATTGATTTTATTTAGTGGGTTGTCCACTCTTTTACCACAACTATTTACTTTGGTCAAGAGAGATTTTGAATCTTTCTATGCTATTATATTGATTTTGTCCTGAAGTTGATCTTTGGCAATGGTTATTTAGTTATGACACTTATGATACTATTTACAATTTGAGTCCGACAGTTATGACACTATTTTTTATTCGAGTCTAGCACTTATGATACTAGTTTTGGTTATAGTCTAACACCTATGATACTATTTCTAATTTGAGTTCTGAACTAATGGTACTATTTCCAATTTGAGTCAAGCACTTATGATGCTAAATCTAATTTGAGTTTTCCACCAATGATACTCTATTTGGTTAAAGTTTATGCTACTATTTCTAGTTTGAGTCCGACATTTATGATACTATTTTTTATCCAAGTTCGACATTCGTGGGGTACTTATTATGTTAAGAAACTTATTCGAGTCTGGTGATTAGGGTATAGGAGGATTCACGGACATGGATTACTATTGATTTATGTTGCATCCATTTATTTATATGCATTTTCTATCACTAGTATAATTATTTTTGTGCTTATACCTATTGACCTTATTGGAGGTTGCACAGGTATAAGCAATGATTATTATTTTTTGAGTGTATTCTTGTACTTTTTGTCTTATGGAGGCCTGAATAAGTTATTATTTTTCTGGACTATCCAATTACTTTAATGTACGTTATTATGGATAGTTCGTGTCGGGATGATTATGGATGGGTACCTTTGATTATCGGTACATTTTTTATTCCTTTTCTTTGTTATAGTAAGATATTTTTAGATTATCTTATGTTTAGTCATTCTTTGGTAAGCAGTCCTAATTATGCTAGCATTAGCTTTCCTTTTTGGCAATGATCCTCGAGCACCTAGATTGGTTCCCTTAGGTTATTAACCTTAAGATTAGTCCTACTTAGGTGTTTGTGAGTTTATATATATAAATATATGTATATACATACACCCATGATATTATTGTATCTCTTTCTTTCCTTATGTACTAATTTCATATATATATCCTTTGGCCTTGTATTACTATTATATGTCCTTCCTTCACTCTTCAAATGTACAATGGCTAGTGATATACAATATTGTACTTTAGTTCCTAAATGCTATTAGAATAAGGATAATTACACTTACTGTTCTATTAGCATGATTATGTTTAGTGTTCTATCTATCTATTTGCGGTTTATATTTTTGCATTACATGTTATTTATTCTTGCATTATCTTTGGAGCTCATTTAGCCGATGTCTACTAAGTACCATCTGTCTGGTAGTCATACTACACTTTTTCAGCTAGTAGATCATAGTACGTGTTTTCACCATTGACATATACATCGTGTAGAGCTGCTATGGATTCGAAATTTATCCTGAAGTTTGGAGTATTCCTACTCTTCCTCATACTGATTAGACCTACTCTTTTTTATATTTTGGAGATAGTCTATACATGTACATTTATTCATTATTTCACTTTGTACTCTGATTTGATTAGAAAATGTTATACTAACTTCACCAGGTCTTGGAGTTGTATTCTATATTAGTCTTTTCTTTAAATTCATTTTTCTATGTCCTTCATTTCTCCTAATAGTCCATCAATAGTTGTTTCAGACTATGGGTTGGCTTACCTACTGGTGGGTTATAGTAGGTGCCATTATGACCTGAGAATTTGGGTCATGATAAATTGGCATCAGAGTTTAAGTTTATCGGTGTTCTTGTATGAGATCTTATTGTCTAGTAAAGTCCTATATATTCGTATAGTATGTCCTATATTTGGGTGGCTGCATGGTATTCTTAGGAAATTCTATTCTTGACTTTTTATCATATGTTCGTATTTTTATAAGCCTATAGTACTTTCTTGACTCCATTCTTTCCCTTATGGATGGCATGAGGTTATTGATAGATGTGGATGGGACTTCAGCATGTGCTACTAGAGTGTCAGTATAGCATCAGGCTAGAGGGTCAGAGATTAATATAAAAAATCATCGGTGTCAGTCAAAGAATATGAGACTAGCTTGGGCTTTGATATGGTTTGTGACTGCCTTAGCTTTTCAAGATTCAATCTTGGGAATTTTGAGCCTTTTATGGGTACTTCATAGCCACAGGTGGTGTTCGATACATTGAGGGGTTCTTAGACCAGAGTTGGTCTTATTGGTGTTAAACATGGCTCCTTATCTATTTCAGTGTACGTTATTGGGTTTCTCAAGGGATTTGATATACTCTAATACTATATGTTTTAAAGCATTAGATGGTGCGTGGATTTATTAGAGTGTTAGCCTTGCCACTTCGCTTGGCATTGAAGCATTTATAGCAGTTGAGTCTTCTTTCTCTTAGGTTTTTTATCATTTGAGGACCACAGAGAGAGCATGTATTAAGACATATAGATATGGCGATAAGAGGCCATGTCATTAGTATAGTATCTTGGGCATTTTTTTGGGAGTAGGGATCCTCGAAACAGGGATAAACATCACTTGTAACCTTTCATTTCTATACATATAGCATCTCGAACTATAGGTGGGTCTTAGATCATTTGTGGTGGTCACAGTAGACAGAGTTCTCATTAGACCTTGCGGAGTATTTGGTATGGATCTTTAGTCCATGCCACCATTCTAGTTAGTAGGTACAATACCTAAATGTGTTTTAAGAGCTTATTTTGATTGAGGCGATGTTGCTCATTTGTTTAGGGATTTCCCCAAGTGTCAGTTGGTCAGCTAGTTGGGGTCAGTTCATATTTTTTTCTAAGAGAGAGCTTCATGAGTTTATTACGACTGTAGAAGACTATTCATAAGTCTAAAGAGTGTCCCTGACAAGGGACTATTAGTCAATCTACATAGACAGTTCAACCTTATAGGGATGTCACACCTTTAGTTAGAGTTAGTGAACTTAGTGCCTCGGTTTGTCATTCAACTGCTCAGTCTGGGTTTGGACATGCTAAGATTTGTACTCCTTTGGGCATGTCAGTACTATAACATCGGAGTCCATCGATATAGGTATGATTTGAATTTTTTATATTTTAGTTATTATTTGAATTATGTTGGGGTTTCATACCCATCAGAGCTTTATGCCTTGATATTACTATATTTGTTAAAGTATGACTTATGTGGATTCATGCATAGGTGACTACCTCTATAGATGATTTCTTGTAGTAGCGAATTCAGTGGATTAGTGTGGTATTTTCCTTGGGGTGTAATATTTGGCTTAAAGTTCCTTCTCTTTGGCATTATTGCCTTGTTGTAATCTTAGAATGGCACTGGTTGTACTTTTCATCTTTTTGTGCCACCTGTACTTTATATTGTAGTTGTTAATATTATTATTGTGACATTGGTCGAGTCTTATTTGATAGATATTTAGACTGGTGTTATCTAGTTAGTGTATCCCTTCTTTTGATTCATATTTATTTGGCCTAGAGCCTTGGTTGGTTTGTCTTTCTTTCTATTAGAGAGGTAAGGTCGACTATTGAGAGGGCTGTGAAAGTGAAGGTAGGTCTGTCCTTCTGTGGTTTTGTTGTGATTCTAGCATAGGCAACTCATTTTATGGTCCATTCTAGAGATTGTTTAGTTCAAGGTTTGCCTTTTTAGTTTGGCAAGTTTGTTGCTTGGTAATGGTCTTCATCTCGGTATCGGTGTTGTGTTTGGTACTCCTTTATTTTGATGATGTGGTTCATGATTCATTTGAGTTAAGGTTATTTCAAAAGGGTGAATTTAGAAGCTCTTCAGTTCAACAATTGGTTCGGCCCGATATGACTTTGTGGTATGCTTTTGCTTGGTGATATATGAATGGGTATCAATTTACGTTGACTAGGTTGGTGTATTTTGAGATTGAGTATTGGTTTGACCAAATTTAGGCTAAGTTCATACTTTTTTTAGTTGCTCAAAATTCAGCTATAAATAGTAATATTTGTAACTTTGGTGAGTCCTTAGTTATGCCTTGATACATTATGCCATTCAATAGATATGGAGTTGAGAGTTGGTGTTTTCTGTCGGTGGTTTTCCCTATTTGTGGTTTTTTTCTTCAATTGCATTTCAGTTTTGTCTCTTGCAGGAATCATTAAGGATATGCCTGATTTCTAGTATTAAGGTTGATTTGTGTGTTTGGCCTTAGTTCAGTTTTGTTGGCTCAAGTTTGGAATTTTGACACTATGGAATAGCATCCTAAAGGTTATGAATGATTTTGGAATTTGGATGCTTAGTCATCAACATGATTTGTTTAGACAATTGAGACCAAGTGGTTTAGCTTCAGTTTTGAGATTTCAGCTGTGAGTTGTACAACTTGGGTGCAACCTCAATTTCTTGATTTGTTTTAGTTGAGACTTTGTTTATTGGTTGGATAAGCTAACTCATTACCTATCGACTTAGTTTTCTTCAATTTAGATAGGGTGTGCTTGATAGATACTCGATTTATATTCTATGTGGTTCAGAGTCGATACCCAATTTAGAGAGGTAGAGAAATGCTAGATTTGGAATTTAGAGTTGGTGGTATGGATCATGCCTTGGGTGGTTTATGTTCCGACTTTTGACAAAACATTTTACATCTTTTCAAGGGATAATTGTATGTTTTCAAGCAACTTTTGTTGTATTTGATACTAGATTTTGGTTTTTCAGGTTAAGGATTTAGCTGAATAAGAAACATAGAAATGTAGAAGAAAAAGGACACTAGATGTCAAACTAGCGGACCGCCGGCCAAGTGACGAACCGACAAAGTGACCATCAAGGCTAAACAGAATGGACCAAGTGGATGACTCCTGTGACGGTCCAAGTGAAGGATGGTCAGACCTTTGAAGGACCATCAACTTGGCTGTCAGGATGAAACAGTAAATGGATTCTCAAGTTATCAAGCGACAGTCCACTCGGTGGACCATCGGACCACTGACGGCCCGTCAACATGACCGTCACCCCTTAACCAGAAAGTAGTAGTTTGGGACCTTCAGCGACGGTTCAGGTGATGGACCATCAGGATTCTGACAGGCCATCAACGTAATCGTCAACTTCGACACGACTTTAATAACTTTTGGAAATATGCTATAATAACCAAATTTCCTTCACACAAGCATTTTATGAAACACATGGGGAGCATGCTTTGGTCATATAACAATTTTCACACTTAATTCCAATGGATAATCAATCAACATACAACTTGAAGGGATTTATCATGAACATCACATAATTATTACATAATAGGGTCAAAGTTTGCAACTTTATAATCATATCATGGATTAAAACTCAACAAAAACATAACCTTCAAACTCAATTCACATAAACCATGAAAAACACATAAATTTAAAATCTAGAATTTAGAAAGAGAGATTCTTGAACTTCTTGGGCAGAAGGGACCCATGAATCAATACTTACATACCTCAAAGGCTTGAATCTTGAAAGAGAATGTCTTTTCTTGAATTGGGAATGATAATTTCTTGGTTTCTTGAAGGAAAGCTTGAATCTTATTCTTGGGTGATGATCTTGAGAGGAAATCCTAATTTTTTTATTCTTGAGAGTGGAGAGGATTAAGGGTTTTTAAAACTGATTTATGATGGTTATGTACATGATTTTGATGATTTATGTCATGGAAGGTGAAGGTAAAGTCCAAAATACCCCTACGAAACCGCTTCCTAGATGCTGAAATTATCAGCTGACGACCAAGGCTGATAAGCCGTCAGATCTATGATAGCCCGTCAGCCCAGGTCGTCACCTAGGAGTTGGAAATGATGGATTGCTGTCTAAGCTTGATGACATGGTTGATAAGTCGTCATAAATGTCGTCATAAATGTGATAAGTCATCAGAAATGTCGTCAGAAATGTGACAAGTCGTTAGAAATGTCGTCACTCAGTTTCCAGGCCGACATGATGGAGTAAAATGGGTATAACTTTTTGCTCCACTATCGGATTTGGGAAAAAAATTCTATCATTAGAAAGATAATTAAATTATATATCTGATGGTGTGTTATGATATTAAAAAATCATAGTAAAATGAGAGATATACTCATTTGAAGTTTACTATGGCAATATCCTTCCCAAGAATTCAATTGGTAAGGAATGTTTTGCTTCGTATGATAGCTGGGAGTTATTTGAAGCCTTAATATACATCTAAATTACTCATAAAACTATAAAAAAAATCATGATGTACTATGAATGAGATTGAAACATGGCATTAATAATTGTTTGGATTTGTTTTGGGGTATTATAATATCTCCCCCTTGGGAACATTCGTCCTCGAATGAGATTAACTGAGAGGGGAGGAACGATAGACCGAACATGAACTGAACATGACTAATTGAATCATGATCTCATGAATGACGTGACTGATAAACTGACTATATCATATGAAACATGCATATATGATGCATGTGTAACTGATTTGAATGCATGTAAGATCTCAAGCTACTCCTAAGCTCAATTCTCATAATGGACATGCATATCTAATGCATGGATGCATGACTGATTTGTTCTCATGGATGCATGACTAGGTATTCTAATAAGCTAAACTTTCTCTACTGAACATGCAAATCTAATACATGAATGTCTGACTGAGCTGACTCCTAGAGGCATGACTGATTATGCAATAATGACTGATGCAAAGCTTGTAATGAGAATATGAGCATGCAACTAAATGGATTTAAGGAATTTGATAACTTTGGGGAGTCATGGAGTATCTCCCCCTTGGGACACTATGTCCCGCTATGCACACTTACCTTACTGATATACTGGGTAATGCACAAGGTATCTATGAATGAGATCATGACTGAACCTCATAACTCTAAAACTAATGCATATCATGAAGATAAAAGATTGATATGTACCCGAATCTATGTTAGAAAAACTTTCTAGATCATGGCGAGTCTGAAGTGAATAGAGTCAGTTCGGCCGATGACCGCTATTGGTACTACGAGTGGTGCCCTGTTGATGCGAATCTCTACCTTTCTGAGCTAACACTCTACACTCCCGCACTTTGTGACCTAGCATACCACATCCAAAACATACCTGACTATTAGTTCTGCATGCACTTGGATGGTTCTTGCCACACTCTCTACAAAATGAATAAGTGCACTAACTTCTAACTCTACTTTGGGATTTGGAGTCTGGCGCCCCATCATGACTGACATTTCCAAAATTTGGTGCAGGCACACTAGATGAGGATGGAACTGGGACTGAAGTCTTCTGACTATGGTGAGAATTATTACCACCCTGTGACCCAACTTGAGAAAAGCTGTAACTACCTATTTTGAATCTCTTATTAGATCTCTCTCTCTCCTTAGAATTATTTGCTTCTATCTGCTAGGCATGTATCATTAACCTAGAAAAATCCATGTATCTATTGAGCATAGCGATTCTACACTCCATCAACACCAATCCAAACACACTAGTCATAAACTTACTCATACTCGCTCTAGGGTCAGCTATCAAGTCAGGAGCATACTAATCTAACTAGTTGAACTTAAGACAATACTCTTTCACTGTCATCGAGCCTTGTCTCCGGTTCATAAAATCTTCTACCTTAGTTTCTTTCTTCTCTAGAAGGAATAATTTATCTAAAAAGGCATCCTGAAATATCTGCCAAGTCATGGGAGTTGCATCTTCCCCACTACTCTTCTTCCATAACACTACCCAATCATGAGCAATATCTTTCAGCCTATAGGACGCTAATTCCACACTCTCCTTCTCTGACACATGCATAATTTGGGTGATATTCTTTACCTTTTCTAGTTAAAGATGTGGGTTCTCCCCTATTACTAACCTAAAGAATTCTGGCGGGTTCATTCTCATAAAATTTTTGATCCTTGCTGCAGTTGAATCCCTATCTTGCTAAGGTGGGGCTGCAGCCTGACTGTTGCCCTAAACACTAGTGGTCACAGCTTGGGATAGAGCCTGAAAATCTACCCAGAACTCTATATGTGACACATGTTCATTCAGAGGATCTACGGGCTGAGGTGGCTAATTGTCATTCCTACAGGTATTATCTCTGTGAGGAGGCATGTTCTGCAAATGAAAGAGGAATAAAGATTAGACTGAGAGTTCAACATTATCTTCTTGCTCAATGGATAGACATGAATACCGAAAGAAGGAAAACTATTCCTAAAACATATTATAGCCTCCTGTACATAAATGTGGCACGTAACACACCCATGCACAAGACTCTACTAGATGCGGTTTTTTAGACTTCCTAAAACACTATTGAATCTTAGGCTCTAATAACAAGTTTGTAGTGCCCCAAATTTCCAAATCGGGATGCTACACGGTGCTCATGACACCGAAAGACCACAAGCTAACCCATGTTTGATATCTGTACAAGTACACTTCATAATATATAAATATAAATTTGGAAAGCGAGCAAAAATTTGCCATAAGGTTCAAAATGTATAAAAATACTCAAAACTGAAAACTAAATACTAATACATCTATCTTAAAAGCCTCTAACTTTCTGAACTGTGTAGTTGATGGGACATGTCCCCAACTAACTCCATATACTAAAAATAATCTGAATCTAATGATATAGTAAAAAAAATAAGGATCATCCTCGAATGAAGAGGACTCACTGCTACGTCTACTGCTGCTGACTGGATCTGTACTACTAAAAGTGCTATAGGGATCGTGCTTCTGAACCTATGGCATCAAATAAAACATCATAGCACAAATGTATATGTACGCGAATGTACTGAGTATGTAAATAATGTAAGGCTAAATTCAAGGGCTTATGCATGAACAATAACTAACTGAATGATATCCAAGAGATGGATTAGTATACATAGAGAATCTGTAACTATTTAACATATTGTGTATAACATGACTGAGGATACTGGGACTGAATCTGATAACTTATACTAAATATACCATCAATCTGAGGTTTCTAAACATACTGAGTTTATACATATCTGAAGCTACTAAAACAAATATCTGTACTTATTAATTTTGATAAATTGGATGACTGAGTCTACCGATAACTGATATTAACTGGCTGAATCTAAGATCAAACCTATCTAGCGGGATGATCTCTAAATCTTCTAATAATGATTAAGATTAACTAGGTTTGTGATCAGGCCTAACTAACAAGTGATCTCTGGAACTGATATTAAGAATAGTCAACTAAATCTAAGACTGAGATCAAGCCTATCTGACGGGTGACCTATGTAGGTACTGATATTGAATAACTTTATGTGAGACCAAGCCTATCTAGTGGGTGGTCTATGAATCTATGGAACTATCTGAGTTCCGCACTGAGATTGATGTCTGTATCTGACATTTCTTATTTATGAGTCATACCCTAAAGACTGATACTGAAGCTGTAACTGTGGGAGTTCTCACTTAACCGATATGCCCCGAATCTAAACTAGTAGGGTCCAAACTGCAACCCCAGCTGGAAGGGTGTCAATACCGTGCCACAGGTAGAGACCTCTGTTACGGTCTAGCCTCTCTTACGGGTGACCCTAAAATGGGATGTCAAGCGTAAGGAAATATAATAGTCAAGTCAATCCTTAATCTTACGAGTGACCCCTGGTCCTACGCTGGCTACGCAGTTATGGAGTACAGGGATTTCTGCTAAAGACTCTGCATCTATAACGAGGATGATGCCATCCCCATACTCGCTCGGTGCAAGTTCCGACTACCAACTGAAAGACTCTGAATTGATTCTTAACTAAACTAAAACTGAGCTGAATCTGTTATTATTCATATTTCTTGACTGATCTGACTGGGTTCACTTGGTTTCATTATTTGACGGAATACTACTGAATCTAATATCTGATTGAATAATACTAAGTTTTGAATTTTGTAACTAACTGAGTTCTACTGATCATAGCACGACTGAAATTATCTTGAGACTAACTCAGCTCTAGGCACACAACTATATATTTTGGGTACAAGTACCCCCAGGACTCGATAGAAAGAAACTGACAAAACATGACTTCTTGCATTCACGACTAACATCAACATCATAGCATGTATTCAAGTATACATAATTGAGGACTTCATACTAATATATAACAATTCATTCAATAAGGGATGCACAAGGATAAGAATGCACACAACATACTATAATTCATTCACTATGGTCTCACAACAAATACTTGGCGTGCATGGCTTATACTAAAGTTAGGGGTTTCTAGGAATTATTCTATAATGATCCAATTTCCTTCACACAAGTATTTTATCAAACAAATGGGGAGCATGCTTTGGTCATATAACAATTTCCACACCTAATTCTCATGGATAATCAATCAACATACAACTTGAATAGATTTATCATGAACATCACAAAATTATTACATAATCGGGTCAAAGTTTGTAACTTTATAATCATATCATGAATTAAAGCTCAACAACAACATAACCTTCAAACTTAATTCACATAAACCATGAAAAACACATAAATTTAAAATCTTGAATTTAGAAAGAGGGATCTTGAACTTCTTGGGTGGAAGGACCCAAGAATCAACACTTGAATACCTCAAAAGCTTGAATCTTGAAATAGAATGTCTTTTCTTGAATGTTCTCGAATTGGGAATGATAATTTCTTGGTTTTCTTGAAGGAGAGCTTGAATCTTGTTCTTGGGTGATGATCTTGAGAGGAAATCCTAATTATCTTGTTCTTGAACATGGACAGGATTAGGGGTTTTTAAAATTGATTTATGATGGTTATGTACATGATTTTGATGATTTATGGCATGGAAGGTTAAGGAAAATTCCAAAATACACCTACGAAACCGCTTTCTAGCTGTTGAAATTATCAGCTGACGACCAAGGCTGATAAGCCGTCAGATCTGTGATAGCCCATCATAGATCTAAATTTCTTTGTAAGCTTGATGAAATGGTTGAAAATTCATCAAAAATGTCTCCATAAATGTGAGAAGTCATCAGAAATGTCGTCAAAAATGTCATCACTCAGTTTCCAGGCTGTTATGCAGGAGTAAAATGGGTATAACTTTTTGCTCTAATATTGGATTTGGGTGAAATTGGTATCTTTGTAAAGATAATTCAATTATATATCTGTTGGTGTGTATTGAGATAAATAATTCATAGTAAAATGAGAGATATTCTCATTTGAAGTTTACTATGACAATATCATTCCCAAGAATTTAATCGGTAAGGAATATTTTCTTCGTTTGATAGCTGGGAGTTATTTGAAACCTTAATATACATCTAACTTACTCATAAAACAATAAAATGATCATGATGTACTATTCATGAGATTTTAACATGGTGCTAATATTGATTTGAATTGTTTTTAGGGTATTACAACAAATCCCCCTTGGGAACATCCGTCCTAGAATTAGATTGACTGAGAGAGGAGGAGCGATAGACCGAACATGAACTGGACATGAATAATAGAATCATGATCTTATGATTGAAATGACTGATAAATTGACTATATCATATTGAACATGCATATATGATGCATGTGTAACTGATTCTGAATGCCTGTAAGATCTAAAGCTACTCGTAAGATGAATTCTCATAATGGACATGCATATCTAATGCATGGATGCGTGACTAATTTTTTCTAATGGATGCATGACTTGGTGTACTGATAAACTGAACTTTCTCTACTAAAAATGCATATCTAATGCATGAATGTCTGACTGAACTGACTCCTAGAGGCATGACTGATTATGTAATAATGACTGAGGCAAAGCTTGTAATGAGAATATAAGCATGAAACTAATTGTATTTAAGGAATTCGATAAATTCTGGGAGTCATGGAGTATCTCCCCCTTGGGATACTATGTCTCTCTATGCATACTTACCTTACTGATATACTGGGGCGATGCACATGGCATCTATGAGCTAGATCATGACTGAACCTCGAGATTCTGAAACTAATTCATATCATGAAGATAAAAGATTCATATGTACCCAAATCTATGTCAGGAAAAATTTCTGGATCATGGTGATTCTGAAGTGAATAGAGTCGGTTCTGACGCTGACCACTATCTGTAATAGGAGTGGCGCCCTGCTGATAAGAATCTCTATCTTTCTGAGCTAACACTCCACACTCCCATACTTTGTGACCTGGCTTACCACATCAAAAATATATCTGACTATTGGCTCTGCATGCACCTAGATGGTTCTTGCCACACTCTCCACAAAGGGAATAAGTGCGCTCACTTCAAACACTACTTTAGGCTTTGGATCCTGGTGCCCCATCATGACTGAAATATCCGGAATTTTGTGCAGGAACAACAACTGAGGATCGAGCTGGGACTAAAGTCTTCTGACTATGGTGAGAACGATACCACCCTGTGACCCAACTTGAGAAAAGCTGTAACTACCTTTTTTGAATCTTTTATTAGCTCTCTCTCTCCTTAGATTTATCTGCTCGGCATGCATTATTAACCTAGAAAGATCCATGTCTATATTGATCATAGAGGTTCTACACTCCTTTAACACCAATCCGGACACACCAGTCATAAACTTACACATACTCGCTCTAGGGTCAGCTATCAAGTCAGGAGCATACTTAGCTAATTGGTTGAACTTAAGGCAATACTGCTTCACTGTCATGGTGCCTTGTCTCAGGTTCATAAACTCTTCTACCTTAGCTTCTCTCATCTCTAGTGGGAAAAACATATCTAAGAAGGCATCCTAAAACATCTTCCAAGTCATGGGAGTTGCATCTTCCCCTCTACTCTTCTTCCATAATACTACCAAATCATGAGCAATATCTTTCAGCCTATAGGTTGCTAATTGCACACTCTCCTCCTCTGAAATATGCATAATTTGGGTGATCTTCTCATACTCATTTAAATAAAGTTGTGGGTCCTCACCTACTACTGACCCAAAGAATTCTGACGGGTTCATTCTAATAAATTTCTCATCCTGGTTATGGCTGAATCTCCATCTTGCTGAGGTGGGGCTGCAACTTGACGGTTTCCCTGAACACTAGTGGTCACAGCTTGGGCTAGTGCCTGAAAAGCTGCTTGGGACTCTGCATGTGACATATGCTCATTTAGAGAATCTATGGTATGAGATGGATGATTGTCATTCCTATGGGCATTATCTCTGATAGGAGGCATGTTCTACAAATGGAAGAGGAATAAGGATTAGACTGAGAGTTTAACTTGAGCTTTTTGCTCACTGGCACGACATAAATACTGAAAGAAGGGAAACTGTTCCTAAAACATCTTATAGCCTCTTGTACATAAATGTGGCGTGCAACACACCCATGCACAAGACTCTACTAGATGCGGTTTTCAGACTTCCTAGGATACTATTGAACCATAAGCTCTGATACCAAGTTTGTAACGCCCCGATTTCCACAAGCTAACCTATGACTAATATTTGTACCTATACACTTCATAATATATAAATATTAATGCGTAAAGCTGGCTAAAGCTTACCATATGGTTTAAAACATCTAAAAATACTCAAAACTAAAAAATAAATACTAATACATCTGTCTGAAAATCATCTAACTATTGAACTGTGGAGTTGATGGGACATGTCCCCAACTAACTTCATCTACTAAAAATAATCTGAATCTAATGAGATAGTAAAAAAAATAAGGATCATCCTCGAATGAAGAGGACTCACTGCTACGTCTACTACTGTTGATTGGATCTGGAATGCTAAGAGTGATCTAGGGCTCATACTTCTGAACCTATGGTGTCAAATAAAATACCATAGCATAAATGCATCAGTACAGGAATATAATGAGTATGCAATTGAGGTAAGGCTAAATACAAGGGCTTATGCATGAACAGTAACTAATTGAATGATATGCAAGAGCTGGATTAACATACATAGAGAATTTGTATCTACTTAACATACTGTGCATAATGTGACTAAGCATACTGGGACTGAATCTGATAACTTATACTAAATATACCTTCAATATGAGGTTTTGAACATACTTAGATTATACATATCTGAAGCTACTGAAACTGATATCTGTACTTATTAATACTGATAAACTGGATGACTGAGTCTACCGATAACTGAAATTAACTGGATGAATCTTAAATCAAACCTATCTAGTGGGATGATCTCTAAATCTTCTAATAATGATTAATATTGACTAGGCTTGAGATCAAGCCTAACTAACAGGTGATCTCTGGAACTGGTATTAAGAATACTCAACTGAATCTAAGACTGATATCAAGCCTATCTGACGGGTGACCTTTGTAGGTACTGATACTGAATAACTTTATGTGAGACCAAGCCTATCTAGTGGGTGGTCAATGAATCTATGGAACTATCTGAGTTCCTCACTGAGATTGATGACTGTGTCTGATAGTCCTAGTTTCGGAGTCCTACTCTAAAGACTGATACTGAAACTAGAACTATGGGAGTTCTCACTTAACCGACATGCCCCAAATCTGAACTAGTGAGGTCCAACCTATAACCCCAGCTGGAAGGGAGTCAATACCATACCACGGGTAGAGACCTCTGCTACGGTCAAGCCTTTCTGACCGTGACCCTAAACAGGATATCAAGCCTAAGGCAATATAATAGTCAAGTCAAGCTTTAATCTAACGGGTGACTCCTGGTCCTGTGCTAGCTACACAGTTATATAGTACAGGGATTGCTGCTAAAGACTCTGCCTCTATAACAAGGAAGCCGCCATCCCCATACTCACTCGGTGCTAGGTACTACTCCCATCTGAAAGACTCTGAATTGATTATTAACTGAACTAAAACTGAGTTGAATCTGTTATTATTCAAATTTCTTGACTGATCTGACTGGGTGCACTTGGTTCTATTATCTGACGGAATACTACTGAATCTAATATATGACTGGATAACACTAAGTTCTAAATTCTGTAACTAATAGAGTTCTACTGATCATAACATGACTGAAATTATTCTGAGACTGACTTAGCTCTAGGCACACAACTATATTTTTTGGGTACAAGTACCCCCAGGACTCGATAGAAGTAAACTGAAAAACATGACTTCTTGAATTCACGGCTAAGACCAACATCATAACATGTATTCAAGTATACATAATTGAGGACTTCATACTAACATATAACAATTCATTCAACAAGGGATCCACAAGGATAAGAATGCACACAACATACTATAATTTATTCACTATGGTCTCTTAAGAAACACTTGGCGTGTATGGATTATACTAAATTTGGGGGTTTCTAGGAAATATGCTATAATGACCCAATTTCCTTCACACAAGCATTTTATCAAACAGATGGGGAGCATGCTTTGGTCATATAACAATTTCCACACCTAATTCTCATGGATAATCAATCAACATACAACTTGAAGAGATTTATTATGAACATCACATAATTATTACATAATCGGGTCAAAGTTTGCAACTTTATAATCATATCATGAATTAAAACTCAACAACAACATAATCATCAAACTCAATTCCCATAAATCATGAAAAACACAAATTTAAAATCTTGAATTTAGAAAGAGGGATTCTTGAACTTCTTGGGTCGAAGGGACTCAAGAATCAACACTTGCATACCTCAAAAGCTTGAATCTTGAAATAGAATGTCTTTTCTTGAAGGTTCTTGAATTAGGAATGATAATTTCTTGGTTTTATTGACGGAGAGCTTGAATCTTGTTCTTGGGTGATGATCTTGAGAGGAAACCCTAATTTTCTTATTCTTGAGAGTTGAGAGGATTAAAGGTTTTTAAAACTGATTTATGATGGTTATGTAAGGGATTTGATGATTTATGTCATGGACGGTGTAGGAAAAGTCCAAAATACCCCTACAAAATCACTTCCTAGTTGCTGAAATTATAAGCTGATGAGCAAGATTGATAAGCCGTCTGATCTATGATAGCCCGTCATCCCAGGTCGTCACGTAAGAGTTGGAATTGGTGGATTGTTGTATAATCTTTATGACATGGATGATAAGTCATCAAAAATTTCATCAGAAATGTTATAAGTCATCAGAAATGTCATCAGAAATGTGATAAGTCATTAGAATTGTCATCACTCATTTTTCAGGCTGACATGCTGGAGTAAAATGGGTATTAATTTTTGTTCCGATATCGGATTTGGGAAAAATTGGTATCTTTATAAACCTAATTCAATTATATATCTGTTGGTGTGTCATGAGATCAAAAATTCATTGTACAAAGATAGATATGCTCATTTGAAGTTTATTATAGTGATATCCTTCCCAAGAATTCAATCGGTAAGGAATATTTTGCTTTGTCTGATAGCTAGGAGTTATTTGAAACCTTAATATACATCTAACTTACTCATAAAACTATAATAGAATAATGATGTACTATGCATGAGATTGAAACATGACAGTAATATTGGTCTAGATTTTTTTTTGGGGTATTACAATAGCTCCCCCTTTGGAACATTCATCCTCGAATGAGATTGACTTAGAGGGGAGGAACGATAGACCGAACATGAACTAAAAATGAATAAATAAATCATGATCTCATGACTGATGTGAATGATAAACTAACTATATAATACTGAACATGCATATCTGATGCATGTGTAACTGATTCTGAATGCATGTAAGATCTGAAGCTACTCGTAAGCTGAATTCTCATAATGGACATGCAAATCTAATGCATGGATGCGTGACTAATTTGTTCTCAAGGATGCATGACTGGGTGTACTGATAAACTAAACTTTCTCTACTGAACATGCATATCTAATGCATGAATGTCTGACTGAACTGACTCCTAGAGCAACACTGATTGTGCCATAATGACTGATGCAAAGCTTGTAATGAGAATATGAGCTTTAATTTAAATGTATTTAAGGAATTCACACTATGCATACTTACCTTACTGATATACAGGGGTGATGCACAGGGCATCAATGAACTAGATCATGACTAAAACTTGAGATTCTAAAATTAATGCATATCATGAAGAAAAAAGATTCATATGTACCCGAATCTATGTCAGGAAAACTTTCCAGATCATGGCGAGTCTGAAATGAATAGAGATGGTTTTGATGTTGACCACTATTAGTACTAGGAGTGGTGCCCTGCTGACAAGAATCTGTACCTTTTTGAGCTAACACTCTACACTCCCATACTTTGTGACATGTATTATTATATACAAAACATACCTAACTATAGGCTCTGCACGCACCTAGATGGTTCTTGCCACACTCTCCATAAAGCGGATAAGTGCGCTCACTTCTAACACTACTCTAGGCTTTGGAGCCTGGAGCCCTATCATGACTAACATCTCTATAATTTTGTGCAGGCACACTAGCTGAGGATGGAGTTGGGACTGAAGTCTTCTGACTATGGTGAGAACAATACCACCCTGTGACCCAACTTGAGAAAAGTTGTAACTACCTGTTTTGAATCTCTTATTAGATCTCTCCCTCTCATTAGATTTATCTGCCTTTATTTGTTGGTCATGCATCATTAATATTTACAGATCCATGTCTCTATTGAGCATAGTGGTTGTACACTCCTTCAACACCAACCCAGACACACAAGTCATAAACTTACTCATACTCGCTCTAGGGTCAGCTATAAAGTCAGGAGCATACTTAGCTAACTGGTTGAACTTAAGAAAATACTACTTCACTGTCATGAAGCCTTTTCTCAGGTTCATAAACTATTCTACATTAGCTTCTCTCATCTCTAGCTGGAAAAAATTATCTAAGAAGGCATCCTAAAATATCTGCCAAGTCATGGGAGTTGCATCTTCCCCTCTACTCTTCTCCCACAACACTATCCAATCATGAGCAATATCTTTTAGCCTATAGGATGCTAATTCCACACTCTCCTCTACTGATACATGCATAATCTGGGTGATCTTCTTCACCTCTTCTAGATAAAGTTATGGGTCCTCACCTTCTACTGATCCAAAGAATTCTAATGGGTTAATTCTCATAAAATTTTTGATCCTGGTTGCGGTTGAATACCCATATTATAGAGGTGGGGCTGCAGCCTGATGATTGCCCTGAACACTAGTGGTCACAGCTTGGGCTAGTGCCTAAAAAGCTGCCTAAAACTCTGCATGTGACACATGCTTATTCAGAGGATCTACGGGATGAGGTGGCTCATTGTTATTCGTATGGGAATTATCTCTGTGAGGAGGCATGTTCTGCAAATAGAAGAGTAATAAGGATTAGATTGAGAGTTCAACTTAAGCTTTTTGCTCACTGGTACGACATGAATACTGAAAGAAGGAAAACTATTCCTAAAATATCTTATAGCCTCCTATACATAAATGTGGCGAGTAACACACCCATGCATAAGACTCTACTAGACGCGGCTTTGCATACTTCCTAGGACACTATTGAACCTTAGGCTTAGATACCAAGTTTGTAACGCCCCGATTTTTCATATCGGGATGCTACATGGTTCTCATGACCCCAAAGGACCACAAACTAACCCATGACTGATATATGTACCTGTACACTACATAATATATAAATATTAATGCGGAAAGATGGTGAAAACTTGCCATAAGGTCAAAACGTCTAAAAATACTAAAAACTAAAAAAATAAATACTTATACATTTATCTGAAAATCCTCTAACTGTCTAAACTATGGAGTTGATGGGACATGTCCCCAACTAACTCCATCTACTGAAAATAATCTAAATCTAATGAGATAGTTTTTAAATATAAAGATCATCCTCGAATGAAGAGGACTCACTGCTATGTCTACTGCTGCTGACTGGGTCTGGACTACTAAGAGTGCTCTGGGGCTCGTGCTTCTGAACCTATGGTGTCAAATTAAACACCATAGTACAAATATATCAGTATGGGAATGTACGGAGTATGAAAATGAGGTAAGGTTAAATGCAAGGGCTTATGCATGAACAATAACTAACTGAATGATATGCAAGAGCTGAATTAGCAGACATAGAGAATATGTAACTACTTAACATACTGTGCATACTGTGACTGAGCATATAGGGACTGAATCTGATAACTTATACTAAATATACCATCAATTTGAGGTTTCTGAATATACTGAGATTACACATATCTAAATCTACTGAAACTAATATTTGTACTTATTAATACTGATAAACTAGATGAATGAGTCTACCGATAATTGATATTAACTAGATGAATCTGAGATCAAACCTATCTAGCGGGATGATCTCTAAATCTTCTAATAATGATTAAGATTGACTAGTCTTGCGATCAATCCTAACTAACAGGTGATCTCTAGAACTGATATTAAGAATACTCAACTGAATCTAAGACTGACATCAATCCTATTTGACAGGTGACCTCTGTAGGTACTGCTACTGAATAACTTTATGTGAGACCAAGCCTATATAGCGGGTGGTCTATGAATCTATGGAAATATCTTAGTTCCTCACTGAGATTGATGATTGTATCTGTCATTCCTAATTTCTGAGTCCTACTTTGAAGACTGATAATGAAACTATAACTGTGGGAGTTCTCACTTAATCGACATACCCCAAATCTAAACTAGTGGGGTCCAACCTGTAACCCCAGCTAGAAGGGTGTAAATACTGTTCTATGGGTAGAGACCTCTTCTATGGTCAAGCCTCTCTGACGGTTGACCCTGAATAGGAAGTCACGCCTAAGGAAATACAATAGTCAAGTCAAGCCTTAATCTGACGGGTGACTCCTAATCCTACGCTAGCTATGGAGTTTTGGAGTACAGGGATTGCTGCTAATGACACTGCCTCTCAAAGGGGGAAGCTTTCATCCCCATACTCGCTCGGTGCTAGTTCATACTCCCAACTGAAAGACTCTGAACTGATTCTTAACTGAACTAAAACTGAGCTGAATTTGTTATTATTCATATTTCTTGACTGATTTGACTGGGATCACTTGGTTCCGTTATCTGACAGAATACTAATGAATCTAATATCTGACTGAATGATACTAAGTTCTGAATTATGTAACTAACTGAGTTTTACTGATCATAGCACGACTGAAATTATCTTGAGACCGACTCGGCTCTAGGCACACAACTATATTTTTGGGTACAAGTGCCCCCAGGACTCGATAGAAGGAAACTAACAAAACATGACTTCTTTAATTCACGACTATCATCAACATCATAGCATGTAATAAAGTATATATAATTGAGGACTTCATAGAAACATATAACAATTCATTCAACAAGGAATGCACAAGGATAAGAATGCACACAACATACTATAATTCATTCACTATGGTCTCTCAATAAACACTTGGCGTGCATGGATTATACTAAATTTGGGGGTTTATAGGTAATATGCTATAATGACCCAATTTCCTTCACACAAGCATCATATCAAACACACGGGGAGTATGCTTTGGTCATATAACAATTTCCACACCTAATTCTTATGGATAACCAATCAACATACAACTTGAAGGGATTTATCATGAACATCACATAATTATTACATAATAGGATCAAAGTTTGCATCTTGATAATCATATCATGAATTAAAACTCAAAAACAACATAGCCTTCAAACTCAATTCACATAAACCATGAAAAATACATAAATTTAGAAAGATGGATTCTTGAACTTCTTGGGCGGAAGGGACCCAAGAATCAACAGTTGCATACCTCAAAGTCTTGAATCTTGAAAGAGAATTTCTTTTCATGAAGGTTCTTAAATTGTGAATGATAATTTCTTGGTTTTCTTGGAGGAGAGCGTGAATCTTGTTCTTGGGTGATGATGTTGAGAGGAAACCCTAATTTTCTTATTCTTGAGAGTGGAGAGGATTAAGGTTTTTTAAAACTGATTTTGATGGTTATTTACGTGATTTTGATGATTCATGTTATGGAAGGTGAAGGAAAAGTCCAAAATACCTTTACGAAACTGCTTCTTTGTTGCTGAAATTATCAGCTGACGACCATGGCTGATAAGCCGTCATATCTATGATAGCCCATTAGCCCTGCTCGTCACCTAGGAGTTAGAATTGATGGTTTGTTGTCTAAGCTTGATGACATGGCTGATAAGTCATCAGAAATGTCGTTAGAAAGGTGATAAGCCATTAGAAATGTCGTTAGGAAGGTGATAAGTCATCAAAAATGTCGTCACTCAGTTTCCAGGATGACATGCTGGAGTAAAATGGGTATAACATTTTTCTCCGATATCGGATTTAGGATAAATTTACTATAGTTGGAAATATAATTCAATTATTTATATGTTGGTGGGTCATGAGCTCAAAAATTCATTGAACAAAGAGAGATATTCTTATTTGAAGTTGACTATAGGAATATCCTTCCCAAGAATTCAATCGGTAAGAAATATTTTGCTTCGCCTAATAGCTGGGAGTTATTTGAAGCCTTACTATACATCTAACTTACTTATAAAACTATAAAATAATCATGATGTACTATGCATGAGATTGAAACATGGCGCTACTATTGGTTTTGATTTTTTTTAGGGTATTACACTCACCTTCCTTCATCTTCTTTATTTTCTTGAATATGAGCACTTTTACAAAGAGAGAATGAATGGGAATATCCATATCCAACTCCATATAATTAGGAACCTTGGGATCCCTGGCATACGTATGTAGCTTTAAAACCAGACTAGAGATGAATGGTCTCTTCTTACTAACCCGATAAAACTCCATCCACTCTATTTTAATCTGGGACTCACATTCAGCTTAACCACATAAATAACATAGGAAACCACTAGAGTTATATGGTAGGTCACATTATAAGTGTCTCCTAATGGATGAATCCTACTAGATATTAGGTATATCCATCTTTAAGCATCATCTAAAAAATAAATGATAGTAATACCCTTGGTATAGGGACACTAGGACTACTCCCTGAACTCCATTAGAAGTAGAGCATACTACATCCATATCATATTCATCTCTTAGTCCTTGGCCAAATAGTCAACATTAGAGACATGTGGTACCCCAAACACTTTATTTATATTTTGAATGCCTATAAAGACATCCACTTCTCAAATGAAGATGGTGGAACTAGGGAATTCCAAAGTATAATAGGTATTATAGCATAAATCTCAATGACCCAGCCAGAGATATTACCTCCTGATAAAGAGATAGAGTTCGGGATCGATCTTCTTCCCGATACTCAGCCCATTTCTATTTCTTCTTACCGTATGGCACCTGCAGAACTTAAGGAGTTGAAAGAGAAACTCAAAGATCTGTTAGATAAGGGTTTTATAAGGCCCAGTATTTCTCCTTGGGGTGATCCTATGTTATTTCTGAGAAAGAAAGATGGTTTCCTGCGTATGTGTATTAACTATCGCCAGTTGAATAAAGTCACTATCAAAAATAAGTATCCTCTTCTTAGAATGGACTTTGTTTGACCAATTGCATGGTGCAAGTTACTTCTCAAAGATAGATCTTCGATCCGTCTATCATCAACTCAAAATTAGGGAGTGTGACACCCCAAAAATAGCTTTCCGAATTTGCTATGGTCATTTTGAGTTTCTTGTTATGTCCTTCGGGTTAACTAATGCCCCAACAACTTTCATGGACCTCATGAATCGAGTGTTCATACCATAACTTAACATGTTTGTTATCGTATTTATAGACGATATTCTGGTGTACTCCCGTAGTGAGAATGAACATGCAGATCATCTCCGAATTATCTTACAAACTCTTAGAAAACCTTCAATTATTTGCCAAATTCATAAATTGTGAGTTTTGGTAGAGTTCAGTTGCTTTTCTGGGTCATATCATTTCTTTCGAGGGTATTAGAGTTGATCCCCAAAAGACAGAAGCTGTTAGAAACTGTCCTAGACCTATCTCTCCAACTGACATCTAAAGTTTCTTGGGTCTAGCTGGCTATTACCGCCATTTTGTTGAAGGTTTCTCCACTATAGCATCTTCTATGACCTGTTTGACCTAAAAGAAAGTAAAGTTCTTGTGGTTCGATTCTTTTGAGAAGAGTGTTTAGGAGTTGAAGACTCGACTCACTTTAGCCCCTGTTTTGACCTTGCCTAATGGTGTTGAGGGTTTTGTAGTATATTGTGATACTTCTAAAGTTGGTTTGGGTTTTGTATTGATTCAGAAGGGTAAGGTGATAGCTTATGCTTCTAGACAGTTGAAACCCCATAGAAGAATTACCCCACCCATGATCTTGAGTTAGGTGTTATTGTGTTTGCTCTAACAATCTGGAGACACTACTTGTATGGTGTTCACGTTGATGTTTTCAATGATCATAAGAGTTTGAAATATGTATTTACCCAGAGGGAGTTGAACCTTAGGAAAAGAAGGTGGTTAGAGCTATTAAAAGATTATGATATGAGTGTGTTATACCATTTGGGTAAGGCCAATGTAGTGAAAGATGCCCTAAGCAGGGTGTCTATGGGTAGTGTTTCACTTATTGAAGAGAGTAAGAAAGAGTTGGCTCGTGATGTGCACCGTTTGGCTAGACTGGGGGTTAGGTTGTTTGACTCTGCTAAAGGTAGTATAGGGGTGCAGAGTAGTTCCGAATCCTCCTTGATTTCAGAAGTAAAGAAGAAGCAAAACTTAGATGCTAGTTTGGTCAGACTGGAAGAATCGGTCAAGGACCAAAAGGTGGAGGTTTTCTTCTAAGGGGGAGATGGTGTGTTAAGATTGAAGGATAGATTATGTGTTCCGAATATTGATGATCTGAGATAGAGAATTATTGCTGAAGCTCACGGCGCGCGATATTCTATTCATCCTAGTGCCACCAAGATGTACCGCGAATTGAGGGAAATCTATTACTGGAGTGGCATGAAGAAAGATATAGTAGCATTTGTGGCTAAGTGTGCGACGTGCCAATAGGTTAAGGTAGAACACCAAAGACCTGGTGGTATGATGCAGGAGTTTGGTATTCCCACTCGGAAGTGGGAAGAGATAAACATGGATTTTATGACTGGTTTGCCTCCTTCCCGACTCCATCATGATTCCATTTGGGTTGTTATGGATAGATTGACTAAGGTTGTACAGTTATTGCCTGTGCATACTTCTTATACTACTGAGGATTATGCTAGATTGTACATCCGGGAATTAGTCAAATTGCATGGAGTTCCCTTGTCCATTATTTTATATAGGGGTACTCAGTTCACTTCACAATTTCGGAGAGCTTTTCAGAAGGGTCTTGGTACCCAAGTGCATTTGATTTTTGCTTTCCATCCATAGACAGATGGTCAGGCTGAGAGGACCATCCAGACCTTAGATAATATGTTAAGAGTGTGTGCTCTTGACTTTAAGCAGAGTTGGGATGAGCATTTACCGTTGATAGAGTTTGCTTACAATAACAGTTTTCACTCTAGCATTGGCATGGCTCCATTTGATTCTTTGTATGGGAGGAAATGTAGGTCACCCATAGGTTGGTTTGAAGTGGGTGAAGCTACCGTGAGTGGTCCTAATTCGGTCTTTGAGGCTATGGAAAAAGTCAAAGTGATTAGAGAAAGATTGAAAACCGCACAGAGTCATCAAAAGTCGTATGCTGATGTGAGGAGAAGAGACCTTGAATTTGAAGTTGGTGACTTGGTGTATTTAAAGATTTCACCCATGAAGGAAGTGAAGAGATTCAGGAAGAAAGAAAAACTTAGTCCCCGTTATGTTGGCCCCTACAGAGTTCTTAGTCGTGTTGGTAAGGTAGTGTGTGAGGTTTAGTTGCCTTCAGAGTTATCTTCCGTTCACTCTGTCTTCCATGTCTCCATGGTTAGGAAACACGTTGGTGATTGTGTTATTGTAGATCCTTTAGAAAACCCTGATGTACAAGATAGTCTTTCTTTTGAGGAAGTTCCTATTGAGATTTTAGATCACCAAGTCCAAAGACTAAGGAACAAAGAAGATCCCTTGTTCAAGGTGTTGTGGAGAAACTAATCTATTGAAGGTGCAACTTAGGAAACTAAGACGGATATGTGATCCAAGTATCCTCACCTGTATTCCGCAAGCCCCGATCAAGATGAAGGTACCATTTGGCTCTAAATCATTCCTTTTCTATGCAGAATTGCATTAGTTCAGCAGTTATTTTATGCTATTCAACTGTGACTTCATGAATCATGCAATCCTTGTTGTGTCTTAAATGTAGAATAAAGTAGAGGCAAGATTACCAAGTTGCTTCAGCTGTGTACCCTTCGTTTTCTCCTTACTCTTAGTATACTCAGCGTCATTTGAGGACGAATGTCCCCAAGAGTACCCTAGTTATAAGAGAGCTTATTATGTGTTAAGTGTGGTTATATAAGTGACTTAAGGTAGTACAAGCTAAGAGTTTCGAAATCCATCAAGTTTTAGTGTTTGATTTTGCTAGGGTCATCTTTGAATGAGCATTACATGATAAATATGTGATATTTCTTCATATTTCTACCCACCAACTTATAGAGAATTGAATTATCTTTCCAACAATAATAATTTCATCAAAATCCGACACCCGAGCAAGGAGTTATGGCTTTGCGAAGTAGAGTGCGTCGCCTAACCAATCACACATGGCTACTGGAATAGGTGTGCAATAAGCAATGCGGCGCATACTCAAATATGTGCGATAATCAATATGGCACATATGTAAATATATGCGATAGGCAACACGGCGCATATGTAAATCTATGCGATAGGCAATACAACGTATATGTAAATGTATGCGATAAGAAATGTGGTGCATATGTAAATATATGCGATAGGAAATGCGGCGCATATGTAAATGTATGCGATAAGCAATGCGGCACACACTTGGTGTTTCAGGTAGTAAAAACACTTCGTTTTGAGTTATTTTGTGGGCAATTAAGTCTTTTGGCACTCCTTACACACCCCTAAATTTAACCTTACAAATTTAATAGAATCTAAACACATCATAACCCTATTATTAATCTAAGTTCATCATCCAAGAGCACTAAAGGAGAAAAACAACTAGGGTTGCACAATCAACATTGAGGGTCCAATCTCTCAACGAATCCGTTACCATAAAGGTATGTGGGGTTTTTAACAAGAACATCCTTTTGTTCTTGTTCCCAAAAATTTGTATTATTTTACGAAGATACATGATTTTACTTGTTTAATTATGAATTTGATATGGAAACTATTATCCTATATTTTTGTTCAAGAAACTATGATATTTTTGTGACGTCTTAAAGATAAATTCCTTGAGTTTTGATGTTAATATCATGTTTCAAGTTGAATTTCCAGATTTTCATATGAATTATACTTGTTTTCTATACAAAGTATGAATCTTGAAATGTTTTACTCTAGTGTTGATATGTGGGATTTAAACCCTCTTTGATATTATGATCTTATGTGAAGTAATGTGTTAGACACACCTTGATATTTGAATGATTTGACCTTTTGGTCTTGAAAGAGTTATTTTTGAACTCGAATGAGAAAAGAAATCCACATGTTTATTTATTATGAAAAAGGGGTAGCATGATGGCTCCTAATATGAATTGTTGAATTGCGTTGTTGTGGATTTTCTTTTGAAATGATCTGAGCTCAGTCCGGGAGTAGTCTTTAGCATCGAATGGGAGGTATATCTGTGATTGGTACATCCCTAGAACTACGTGCCCCCATAGGATATGATCCTAAGGCTGATTGATATAGTGATCACTAGTGAACAAAAGATTAAGATCCTACTCCAATGGTAAGGATAGGACATCTCTCCCCCAATGTGGGTTGGACGTTGGACTCTATGTAGCTCACATGGTTTATGTCGGTTGTAAGAGACTCCCAGTGTGTGTGTGTATTCTTCTGATTGAGAAACTTATTATTTCTAAAGAATTTGATGGATATTTCTATATCTTAAAGAGAATTGTTATAAAAGCTACTCATTTTGATGACTTGAAAATGATCATGAAAGTGATTGGGATTTACTATGATGAATCATATGTTTTCACCCGATGTGTTTTAATCTATGGTGATTATGATGATTTTATTTCGAGCTATGTGAGTCTCTTATTAAATCATGTATATTTTCCTACGAATATTTGTGATATAGGACTTTTATGAAAACTTACATACAACCTCATATACTCGGTCCATATTCCATGGTACTGACCCATGTATTTGTACGTGAGCTACATTTTCCTTATAATATAGGTCCAGGTGCTCATTCCCAGGCTTGACGTGATTCTCCGAGCACATTGGTCTACATTTTCTACAGTGGTGAGTCCTCATTGTTCGAGGACTGGTTATTTTAGATTTCACTCTTTTATTTTGAGATATCATTTTATTCCTTGGTGTTAGGGTCAATTGGGGTCTGTCCCAATGGCTCAGTGTTATATAGTTTAGTAGAGGTTTGTCAGACTAGATGGTTAGATTGATCAATCTTGTGGAGAGGTCGTATTTAGTAACTTTCCACATCTCTTCCGTCTTGATTTATGATATTATGGAGAATATCTTAATGATTGATTATAGTAATCCTGTCGATAAGTGTTGAATGGTATGAAAATGGTTCAAAGGGTTAGCTTGGGGCTACTTGTAGCCTTAAACATTGTGTGATGCTTTGGGACCCATTTTTGGGGCGTTACAGTTATCGGTTGTTGGTTATTGACATACCTTAAATACTCTAAGATTATCTAATGCTATTGTGTTATATGTTTGAGATTCAACCCCAATTAGTGAGAATATTCTTTTTTGCTAGGCATAAGGTGGTGGTCTTCGATTCTCGGTGGACTTGAGATTCCATTCATGGCCAGGCTTGGGTCGAGTTGTGACAAAGTTGTTATCAGAGCCTAGGTTTGGTGTCATTGGGTTTCCATAAATTTGTGTCATGTAACTTCTTTTTTATGGGTGTGTAGTGCGCTACACTTATAAGGAAGAGGCTATAAGGCATTTAGGAATGTTTCCCTTTCTTTTTGTCTTATTTATGGGCTATATAGTCTAAGGTCTTAAGTCTCTCTACTTCCCACTTGTTCTCCTTTTAGATCATGCCTCTAAGATAATCTAAGATTCATGGAAACTCTTTTGTCTCATCTGAGGACAATGTGGAAGGAGCTTGTTCTACCCCTGGGGTACAACCCCGATCTAGGGTTATTGCTTTTAATTTCCATCATAGATTTCCACCGATCCCTATTGATCCTTCTCTCGTGGGTGACACTTCTACTCAGTCACCTCAAAGAAATATTTCAAATGTTAAGTTCTGCGGGTATATTCATCTACTAACTTATTTGGTGACATCTCAGCAGAGTTGGCAAATTTATGAGGATGCACCCTATGACTTTTACCAGTACTAAGATTGAGGAGGACCCTCAAGTTTTTATAGATGAGATGAAGAAGATCTTTGGGTCATGCATGCTTCTGATGTAGAAGGTGTGGGATTTGCTGCCTATCAACTGAAAAATATATCATACCAATGGTATAAAGAGTGGGAGCATCTTATGGATGGGGATGTTAAGTCTTCCTTATAAGATGATTTTTCTTATGCTTTTCTGGACCGATTCTTCCCTCAGGGGTTGAGGAAGGAAAAGGCAGAGGAGGTTGTAAATCTAAAGCAAGGCAAGAGGATAGTAAAAGAGTGTGCTCTAAAATTCCATCAGATGCCCTGATATGCTTCTGAGTTTGTGTCTTGCATGAGGAATAGAATGAGGAAGTTTGTTTCTTGGGTTATCCTATGATCCGATTCTACACAATAAGGAAGTTTGTTGAACAAGGACATGGATATCTCTGAACTCGTGGTATATATGCAACAATTCGAAGAGAAGAAGAAGTAGGTTGAGATTGGGGAAGGCAGAGTAAGAAATTTTGATAATTGAAATAGAGTAGAGGCCAATAACAGAGTGGTAGAGATATAGGGAAATAGTCTAAGAAGAAGAGCTGGGGATGTCCTAACTCTTATTCGATGGCTAGTGCTCTCTACCCAAATCCATTTAGTGATTAATATTTTTAAGGTGGTGATGGTTCTAGGGCCCAGGGTGCCCAATCTTAGGCCAGTGGTCCTAGTCAGCTCTATTATATCCTCCCTACAAATTTTTAGTCAGTTACATCATGGTTGTTATGATGAGGAGAGGGACAGGTGTTTTGATTGTGGTCAGTCGGGACATATACTGAGAAACTATCCCATTTGTAAGGTTGGATCTGGGGCTAATAAGGTTCCTGCTAGCTCTTTATTAGATCCTACACCAAAGGGTTCTACTTCGAGTACTGGTTTTTTTCAGAATGGCTTGTATGCTCTTACTATCCTAAAGGAGTTTGAGGCATCTCCTTATGTTGTCACTGGTACTTTAAAATTCTTTTTCTATGATGTGTACTATTTACTCAATTCAAGGTCTACTTTTTCTTATGTGACCCTATTTATGGATGTGCATTTTGGTTTTGGTCGCGAATGTATTTCATACCCCTTTTCTATTTCTACCTCGATGGGTGACTCTATGGTTATTAGAAGAGTCTATAGGGGTTGTGTGGTGTCTGTGAGTAGTATAGAAACTCTGGTAGACTTGATAGAGTTGGACATGGTTGATTTTGATTTCACATTGGGGATGGATTGGTTACACTAGTGCTATGTCTCTTTAGACTGTCAAACCCATAAGGTAATTTTCAAATTTCCTATTGAGCTAGTTATTGAATGAGAGGGAAGTTCCATAGTGCCTAAAAAGAAGGTAATATCATATCTTAGATCTCAAAAATTGATTTCTAAGAGGTGTCTCTATCACTTGATTCGGGTTAAAGATTCTCACCCAAAGAGTCCTTCATTGTATTCCTTCCCCGTGATTAGTGAATTCCTTGAGTTCTTCCCTAATGATCTTCCTGGTGTCCCTCCTAATAAAGAAATTGACTTTGGGATTGATCTTGTTTTGGACACTCATCCTATCTCTATCCTCCCTAAAGAATGGCTCCAGATAAGATGAAGGAGCTTAAGGAACACTTGAAGAATCTTTTAGACAATGGTTTTATCCTTCCGAGTGTATCTCCATGTGGTGCATCTGTATTATTCATATGTAAGAAGGATGGTTCCCTTCGAATGTGTATTGATTACCAACAGTTGAATATGGTTATGGTAAAGAATAAGTATCCTCTTCCTAGGATCGATGATTTGTTTGACTAACTTCAGTGTGCTAGGTTTTTCTCTAAGGTCTCTCATCGATCTAGGTACCATCATTTAAAAGATTAGGGAAATGGATATCCCTAAGGCTGTCTTTCGTACTTAGTATAGGAATTTTAAGTTCTTGGTCAAGTCTTTTGGGTTGACCAATGCCCCGATGACATTTATGGACTTTACAAATTAGGTATTTTGTTAGTTTCATGATTTGTTCATCATTATGTTTATAAATGATATTTTTGTGTACTCTAAGAGTGAGGCGGATCATGTCGATCACCTCCATATTATATCGCAGACCTTGAAATATCAACATATGTATGCTAAATTTTCAAAGTACGAGTTCTGGTGGAATATTGTTACCTTTTTGGGTTATATTATTTCTAGTGAATGGATCATGATAGATCCACAGAAAGTTGCGGTGGTTAAGAAGTGGCTTAGACCTATGACTCCAATAGATATTTAGAGTTTCTTGGTCTTAGTGGGGTATTATAGAAGGTTTGTAAAAATCTTCTTATTGATTGCGTCATGTTTGACTAAGTTGACATAGTAGAATGTGAAGTTTATGTGGTTTGGTACTAGTGAGGGGAGTTTTGAGAATTTGAAAGATAGATTAACTTCAGCTCCAGTTTTGACCTTGCCTGAGTGTACAGATGGCTTCATGGTTTATTGTGACACATCTCGTGTGGGTCTTAATTATGTGTTAATATAGTATATAAAAGTGGTAGCGTATGATTCTAGTTTGTTAAAAGTTCTCAAGAAGAACTACCCAATTCATGATTTAGAGTTATTGGCTGTAGTATTCGAATTGAAGACCTGGCGTCACTATCTATATTGGGTTCATGTTGATATTTATTATGATCATAAGATCCTGCAATACTGTTCACTTAGAAGGAACTGAATCTCAGTTAAAAGAGGTGGCTTGTGTTATTGAATAACTATGACATAAGTCTTCACTTTCACCCATGTAAAGCTAATGTGGTTGCTAATGCTCTTAGAAGGTTATCTATGGGCATCTTATCCCATGTAGAGGAATAAAAGCACAGAATGGTGAAGGATATTCAGTGTTTGTCTAACCTTGGAGTCCGATTCTTAGATTTTGAAGATGGTGGTGTATTTGTACTAGAGAAGGTGAAGTCATCTAATTGTACTGAGGTAAAAGGGAGAAAAGTATTAGATCCTATCTTGATGCAGATCAAGGATGATGTGGGTAGGCAAAATGTGATGGCTTTCAATATGGGTGGTGATGGCATTTTGAGGTACCAAGGGATGTTGTGTGTTCCCGATATTGATAGATTTTGAGGTAGGATTTTGGCTGATGCCCATGATTTGCGGTCTATTATTCATCACGATTCAACGAAGATGTCTCATGATCTTTAGGAGATCTTTTGGTAGAATAACATGAAGTGGGATGTAGCTAATGTGGCTAAATTCTTGGTGTGTCAACAAGTAAAGGTGGAGCACATGAGGCCTGGTGGGTTGTAATTATAGATTGAGTTGTCGGTGTGGAAATGGGAAATGATCAATATGGATTTTTTATCGACCTTCTAAAGTCTCAAAATTAGTTTTATTCTATTTGGGTCATTATGGATAGGACGATCAAGTCTGCTCACCTTTTTCCCATAAGGACTAATTATTCTGGAGATGATTATGCTAAGTTGTTCATTGAGGAGATTATTAGGTTGCATGGTGCTTTGGTGTCCATCATTTTGGATAGGGGTACGCAGTTCTCATGTCATTTTTGGCATATGTTTCACATAGTTTTAGGGACTAAGGTGAACCTTAGTACCGCTTTTCATCCTCAAATAGATGGGCAAGCAAAAAGAACTATTTAGACATTGGAGGAAATTCTTTGAGCTTGTGTGATTGATTTTAGTTGTAGCTGGGTGGACCATTTTCCTCTCATTGAGTTCTCTTATAATAATAGTTACCACTCTAGCATTGGTATGGCCCCGTTTGAGGGGTTGTATGGTAAGAGGTGTATATCTTCTATTGAGTGGTTCAAAGTTGGTGACATAGAGATATTTTGACCAAATTTGGTTCACCAAGCTATGGAATAGGCGAAGGTGATTTGAGATAGGCTTAAGACCACCCAACGTCCCCAAAAGTCCTACGCAGATGTGAGGTGAAGGGAGTTGGAATTTGATCTTGGTGAATGGATGTTCTTTAAGGTGTCTCTCATAAAAGGAGTGATGCGGTTTGGAAAGAAGGGGAAGCTAAATCCCTATTATGTTTCTCTGTAATTAGTTTTGTGGAGGGTTGATAATGTTGCCTTCTAACTTGGGCTCTATTCACCTGGTGTTCTATGTTTCGATGTTGAGGAAGTGTGTGGGTGATCCTTCATCGGTTATTCCTTTAGAAAACATCGGTGTTTCAGATTCCTCGTCTTATGAGGAAGTCCCAGTGAAAATCTTAGATCGGCAAGTCCTTTGGTTGCGGACGAAGGACGTGGCATCGGTAAAGGTTCTTTGGAGGAAACTAAGTTTGAGGAAGCTACTTGGGAAGCTGAGGAGGACATGAAGTCAAATTATCCATTCCTATTCCTTGCTCCAAATAGTCGTGCTTAAGGTAAGTGTGATCTTATCATCTTTGTTTTCTGTCTTTGTTGAAAACTGTGGGCACATTTCTGTGTTAAATCATTCTAATGGATACCTTGAACCATCATTCGAGGACACATAATCCTAAGGGAGGGAGAATGTAACACCCTAGGTATTGGTCCCTGGAAAATTTTAAGTTTTGGCCTCACTGTCCTGGTAACGACTCAACTTATAAGTCATAATGACTCAAAATGAGTAGTAATATCTAAATTGTAGGGTGACCAATAAATCATCCCAAGTTTCTGATGTGATGATGACTAGACCCTTACAAGTCATAAGGTCCTATGACAAGTCATTAGGTGGTAGTCATAAGGTGATTAGATTAAGCTTTAATTGTTACAATCTTGAGTACGAGTCATAAGGACTGGTTAGATTCGTTAGTATGACTTGTAGGCAGACAGCATGGAGCGTTAGTGGTTCTATTTTGACTACGACTCAGGGAGACAAGTCATAAAGATTCCTAACGAATCATTGGGAGACTCGTAACGACTGGAGAAATTATTTACTTATGTAATTAAGGGTATCTTGGTAATTTCCCCAGTTCCCCAATTAGACCACACAACTTAAAACCCTCTTTGGAACATCATTATCATACTATTCTCTATCAAACACTCCAAAATTTTCTTTCGAATTCTCCATTCAATTCAAGGCTAGTGATTCAAAGGAAGTGGTCATAGAGGGTTGTAAGGGTTCTATCTCCTCTAAATTTCTTGGTTTTTGAGGCATGTTTCTCTTCCCCTAAAATTGTATTTTCTGAATAGCATGAATTGGTTAATGTTTACAGGGTTTTGATATTGGGTTTTGAACTATTGGTTGAGAGTTTTTGTTATAACCTGTTTAAATGCTTTTCTTATGATTATTTTGAAATTGTTTTACTTATATTGATGGTTGATAAATTCATTAGGGTGCATGGGAATGGAGGATGGAATAGGGGTACAATGGTATTCCCACCTTTGTAAACTATGGCAATAGGGTTACAAAGGAATCCCTAAATAATTGGTTTGGTATGGAAATTTGTAATAACCTCAACCCACTTGTATAATAAATCTTGGAATATGCATTGTCACTTGGTTTGGTCTATTTCTAGAAATTAACGCATTACATAATTGGTTAATTTAATAATAATGAGGATTAGGAAAACCTTGTGGGGTACATAAGAGTCCCCCAAGTGATTTTAATAATGGAGTCTGTGGGGTACACGGGTTTTCCCTAAGTGTTGTCTTAATGACATTTCTTCCAAACTATAGTCGGTATGAAGATATCACCTAATAATGCCTTATTAATTGGCTCCTAGAATTGGTGGATGGGTTATGTGTTAAATATTTTAATTGGGCAATAATGGGGGTTGTGTTAGCTATCCATGATGGTGTGAGTCCAAAGGGCTAATACTCGAAACTCATGCTTTCATACATGAGGTTTCTTCTTGTTGTCTGCATGCTTGACGGGTTAAAGGGAACCCCCCAAGTGGATATGAGTACTTCTATATCATGAAGGGTGAAGAGTACAAGGGAATCCCCATCCATCTATGATATCTCTGGTTCGTGCAGCTAACACGCACTAAGGCCCTTCCAGGGAGTGACACTGGACCCATATAGCCCGTGGGTGGATTTTATGACGGTCATGCTACACAATCCAAGATATGGTTTTAAAGTTCATGATAAGCCCGATTCCCTCTCCAGTATCTTATATCCTATATATATATACATACGTATGTGCATGGATGTGTACTTGTTCATTGGTTTGACTTGGCTTTTATTTGATGACATTATTTTATTTTTATTTCTAAGTTACATGCTAGCGTTCATCCCGCTACCCATCTCCAAATGTTGTACCCCCACGCGATGCAGGATTTTTTCATACTTCTACTCATCCCTCGCAGTGATTAGGATTTGGGATGAGTTCCTGAGTTGACATTGAAGTGGTGAGCTTCCATACATCGGAAGTCTATATTTCATGTTTTGGTCTCTTATGTCTCAGACTTGTTTAGACTTGTTTTTTTCTATTGTCGGGGACATGTCTTGGCACTTTATTAATTTCAGCTTTGGTAGAGGCTTTGTTGGATTATTATGGACTTGGGTGGTGATGTTGGTCGATTGATTTGGTTGTCGGTTGTTGGTTATAGACATACCTTAAATGCTCTAAGATTATCTTATGCTATCTTGTTATATGCTCGGGATTCAGTCCTAATTAGTGTGAATATTCTGTTCGGCTAGGCATAAGGTGGTGGTCTCTGGTCCTTAGTAGACTTGAGATACTCATCATGGCCAGACCTTGGTTCGGATCGTGAAACTCCATACCAATACCAAGATCAAACTATCAGCAGGAGACAACCCCAACAAACTTGTAGGGAAAGTCCAAGACCTCTTGACATCAACATCAAAACCACTATTAAGCGATGGACTAGTCAAGTTAAAAGAACGAATCCCAAACTAGTGAACCTCAGAATGATCTATAGAGAAGGACAACCGATGCTAAAATCTAAACCAACCTGAAGGCAAGTACTAGAATCTCAAACTAAAAAATTAGCGTGTAACCAACTTTACAACTCTAGAGCCATAGCAACACCATGAAAGGCCAACCTACCTTCACTTTTTTAGTCCACTCAACAATCAATATAGCATCTCTAATAGGAGAGTAAAATAACCAACATTACCTCTCTAGGATAGAGAAACTATCCAACCAAACTAGTCGCCCAGGTCAACATACAAGAATCACGAGAAAGAGGATTCTAACTAGATAATGCTAGTCTAGCCGCCAATCAAGCAAGAACCAATCAATTCCACAAGAATGAAAATAATAACAACAACAATTGAAATATCAGTATAAGAAGTACGTGGTTTAAAAAAATAAAAATCAACAATAAGTACCACTCTAGGGCCATATGGAGACCAATATGCCGTGATAAATAGGACTCAAACCCAAATGCTACATCCTTAGGAAAATATCAATGTTGATCCACCCTGTCCACTACTAAAAATATCATCTATAGAGGTAGTCACACAATTATGACCTCTTCACCAAGGCATACAATAACAAATATAAACCTAGCGATGCACATAATCATTGACGGTATGTAATGATGTAAGAACAATAACTCCTATTAGTTTATGATAAGGTTGCTGTCAAAATATAGTACCCTAACAAAAGTTTGGGTCGAATCCCAAGGGAATACGTGGACTCATGGATTTAAGATACTGTAATCGGTGGGCAATAACTGGAAAAGTAAATGGGGGTTCTGAATGGAAATAGCAAACAAAGAGCAACTGTAAACTTAAATTGTGATCAGTATTGGTGAACACTAGGATTGTGTTCCCCCTGGCTTCTTAACTCTGTAGTATTATTATGCTATGTTGAACCAACCCGATACCTTGCATGTAAAATCAATACGTTATGTACCATCTATAGTCTTTTGGATGAGTAGATAGATTTCACCCTTTACCTTTTGAGTTTCAGGATGTCGCCTTACTAACCCTTATCTTGATCCCAGTTAACTATTACCTTTTGAGTATCTAGTTATTAAATGAAATCTAACCATCTTACATAGATAATACATAGTAGTGTGGATTGATAGCTAAACTCAAAATTATTGTTGTCATTATATTTTCCTAGTCACTACTATTCTTTTGGAGTAAGTAGCAATAATCTAGTCGGTATCTTAACATTGGACACCGCTAAGAAATTTATTATAGTGAAGATAATGCAATGCCTGCCATGAGTATTAGGTCAATTTTGCAATTGTTCTTCTCCTACTTCATCAATCTGCCAGGGCTTTCACAACCCTTGCTATGGGTTTTAGTCGTTCATTCTTGGGAAGAAATCAGTAACATTCATATTCAAAAGCATAGATAAAATCACAATGACAAAAAGTGTAAGAACCTACAACCGTAATGAAATTAATGAACTGAAGTCAATACAAGATAATTGCAAGATCAACATTGAATCTTTGAATCAAAATATGTTTGTGAATATCAAAATTGTGTAAATCCTACTATAATACACATAAAGGGTATTTATAGTACATGCGGAAACCCTAAAACGAATGCCCAAACAAGATAAGTGAAAATAGGGTTGATGGCCACATGTGGTCAGTACCTGTAGTCTGGCCCCAGATGTAGGTAGTACCTGCGGTCCTGGCCCTGGGCACAGGTACAAGTCGTAGGTACTTAATAAAAAAATCTTGCAAGTGTAGCTCTCAAGATTTTGGACTTTTGGTACTTGCTTTTCCTACCTGTGGTCCATAGGTCCTACATGCAGTCCATAGGTTGATTTAGTAGGTGCCGAGAGTAATATTTTCAGTTCTTCTTTGATTCTTGAACATTCTTTGATCACGATCAAGCCAAAGAAGTGTCCCAAGAGTCCACAATTGCTCTAAACATAGAAAAAAAACCCTTTTCATGAACTTATCATCCAAAACATGATTTCCTACAACACATACCCAAAAGCATCATATCTAACAAAATTACCTTAGAAACATGTATCTTTTCCTCATTTTAAATGTCAAAAGGGCTATAGTTCTATAGAAAATCAACACCCTCAACTTAGAATGTTGCATGTCCTCACGTAATAAAACACAACAAAAATAAAAAATATGCTTAACTAGGTTAAACTAAGTGATTCAAGGCAGTTAGTCAACACTTAAATTCAAAACATAACATCCCCCTCCAATCTTATTTTTCAAAACCAATTATGTATGAACATGAAGTACAATAATGTGATACAATGGAATCAAGATGTGGCATTTATATTAGTAACAGACAACCATTCTTATATACAAGTTACACTACCCAAAACAAGCAAATAACTAGCAATACTACTCAAGTGCCCTCAAAATAAGGATGTCCCATTCAAACATATGAAATCATGCATGTCAGTGTAGGGACAGTCAAGAGACACTCACACATGGAATAGAAGGTCCAATCAACATACATCAAATATCATAGGATTGCTCTTATTTTCCTTACCTTAGCATTCAGATAGTCACATAAGGATCACTATTGGACTTTTCTCGGCTTGTAATGTAGGCTTGGGGGCTGGTATGGTACATATGGACATACCAAGTAACTAAGCCTCCTTAGAACTACACTAACCTTTTTTCACTTACTAACCAATTTCCTTTTTATTCCACCCTTATTTCTCCGTTTTAATTCTTTATTGCACATTCAGGTTGGGTGTGGTTCCTTTATTCTTTATTTTTCTCTTTTTCACAATTTTTATTTTCTTTTTTGTTTTTTCTACCACACTTAGCCCTACTAACTTTTTCTATTATTTTCCCTTTTTCATACCCATTTTAGACTACACACCCCTATGATAGCCACCCTCAACTTAGGCGTTTTTCCTTAGTTGAAGTGCGCAATATCCAAGGAGGACCAGGGACAAAATAGGTTCATTATAATATAAATGGGAAGGTGAAAGGTGAAACAAGAATAATAGGATTACAGTGCTCAAAACAGGGATCAAGGGATATCATTTACAAATGGAAGGTCATTTCGGATGAAAGTGAAATAAAATGAAAAATAGCCAATGATCCTTTCCTAGCCGACTATCCTTAAACCTAGGCAAGACTAACTAGGCAAGTTATGAATTTGACATACAAAGGGAACTAGGTAGTATCTCACACACACATAGCACAAAGTCAATATTACCAACTACCCCTATCCAGTTCATGCATTTGTTTGAAAGTGATTATCATGTCCCTAATCCTAATGTCATAACAAGATCCATAATAGTCACACACAAATACCTTCACACAGTTCTAAAACACAAATTTTTGGAGGGGCATCACAATCCATAAAAACATTACTGCTACCCTAATACTTTAAAATCTCCTAATTAACCAAAAACCACCATGAAACAAAACACTATATGCCTAAACATATCGGCTCTACTAGGACCAAAACTCTGGGAAAAAGAGGAACAAAAACAAAAAATCCAAGAGAAAATCAAGACCCATAAGGAGCCCCACCCCAATTGAAAATCATGCATTATCCCCAATACATAAAAACTCTATAAGAAAAGAGAGTTAGGAACATACCTGTGGCACCATAGGTGCGAGATATGATGTCATTCACGAATAAAAATACAAAAAACAAAATACCTTGGGTTGCCTCCCATGAAGTTCCTGATTTACTATCGCGTTACGACTCAGTTCCCTTGGCCACTTAGACTTGGCAAAGGTCTATTTCAGCACACACTAACTTTTTCTAGGTTTCTCATGTAGTGTTTCTCTCACCGCCCATTCACTTTAAATGGGACATCATCAATACTATTTATCTCAATAGCACTAATTGGGAACACCTTAACCACAGTAAATGGTCTATTCCATCTTGATTTCATCTTGCCAGGAAACAAGTATAGTCTTGAATTATAAAACAAGACCAATTCACTGGGTTTGAATATTTTCTTCTCGATCTTCTTGTCATGGTATAACTTTATTCTTTCTTTGTATAAGGCTGACTTGTCGAAAGAACTGAGTCAAAATTCATCAAACTCATTCACCTTGCTCAACCTCAATTTTACTGCATCACACCACTCAAAATTTAGCCTTTTCAATGCCTATAGTGTCTTATTCTCAAGATCAACCGGTAAGTGGCATGATTTTCCATACAAAAGATGTTATGGAGAGGCACCTATGGAGGTCTTATAGGATTTTTGGTAGGCCAACAATGGATCATCTAACTTCTAGACCAGCTAGTCCTGTTGTAATTCATAGTTTTTACCAATATGGACTTTATCTCTCTATTGAGACTTCCACTTGCCCACTCATTTGAGGATACTAAGCTGTTTAAACCTTATACCTTACCCCATATCCACCAAGAAGTTCTTTGAATATGAGGTTACAGAAGTGTGGCCCACCATCACTGATAATTGCACGTGGAGTTCCAAATCATGAAAAGATATTTTTTTTCAAAAGGCGGTGACACTTCTACCTTCATTGCCTGAAAGTGAAACTCTCTCCACCTACTTTGATTCATATTCAACCTCTAATAAAATGTATCTCATACCATAGTAGCTTATAAACGGGACCATGAAATCAATCCTTCACACATCGAACAACAACAACTCTAGAATAGGTGTCATCGGGAGTTCCTGGCGTCGTGAAATATTGTCTTGATGCTGACATTAGTCATAGGCTTTTGCAAAATATAAGAATCCTTGTAAATTAAAATCTAGTTAAATCCATATTGCAGAATATTTTGGGTTAGTCATATGCCGCTGTGGTGACCCCCAACTGTTGAAGAATGACAAACTTCCAGAATGCTCAACATCTCCACCTCTGGAATGTATCTCTGAATCACACTATCAGTGCAAACCCTGTACCAATATGGCACATCCCAAAAGTAATTTCTTACCTCATGCATAAATCCCCATAGCTACTAGAAGGATATACACTCTGGGACAAGATCACTTTTCAAAAAGTTGGCAAAATCAGCAATTGAGGAAATCAAATCATGAGATGCTGCCAACACTCGCTCATCAAGAAAAGCATCATCTATCTCAATATTATCCCCTAGTTTCTTTATGGTATCCTCCTCAAGTCTAGATGAGTGGTCTACAAATTGTTTTTATTTCCCATTTTGGTATTTAACTTCAAAATCCAACTCTTGCAGCAAGAGAACCCAACAAATCAGTCTAGGTTTGGCATATTTCTTCGACATCAACTATCTCAAGGATGCATGGTCAGTGTTCACTATAACCTTAGTCCCAATCAAATATGATTGAAATTTTTCATAAGTAAAAACCACCTCTAGTAGCTTCTACTCTGTAACTATATAATTTTCTTGTGTGGGGTTTAAGGCTTTGATGGCATAGTAAATGGCATGTAGCATTTTTTCTATTGTTTGGACTAGAAAAGCTTCCAAGGCCACTTTGCTTGCATCACACATGACCTCAAAAGGAGCAGACTAGTCAGGAGACACAATGATGTGCATTGAAATAAAATGCTCCTTTAGGCATTTGAAATCCATGACACAATCATCATCGAACTAAAATTTCACCTCCTTCTCTAAGAGAATGCATAGAGGACTTGGAATTTTAGAGAAGTCCTTGATGAAATTTCTATAAAAACCTGCATAACCCAAAAAACTCCATGTGCCTCTAACTGACACTAGTAGTGGCAACATCTCTATCACCTCAATAATTGCTTTGTCCACCTCATTGCGATGTATGGAGATCTTTTACCCTAGAATGATACCTTCTTTTACCATGAAGTGGCATTTTTCCTAATTTAATACCAAGTTATACACTTCATATCTCTGCAGTGCACTGGACAAATAGGTTAAGAAATCATTGAATGAGTCCCTAACCACTGAAAAGTCATCTATGAATACTTCAATAGTATCTTCCACCATGTCAGAGAATATAGACATCATACATCTCTAAAAAGTGGTCGGTGCATTACCCAACCCGAACGATATCCACTTGAATACAAAGGTCCATAGGGGAAAGTAAAAGTATTATTTTCTTGTTCATTGGGGGGGAATCATGATTTTATTGTAGCCCAAATACACATGAACAAAATAGTACCAACCCCGGCCTGCTAATTTGTCCAACATATGATCCATGAACAGTATAAGGAAATGGTCTTTTTGTGTCCACTTATTCAGCTTTCTGTAGTCCATGCATATTGTCTATTAGTCAATGTCCTCATTGGTACTAATTTATTCTTCTCATTTAGAACCACTGTGATTCCTCTTTTCTTTGGCACGCATTGAATCAAGATGATCCACTTGTTGTATGCGATGGGAAACACCACCCCAATATCTAAGCACTTGATTATTTATTTTTTCATTGCCTCCTACATAAGAGGATTTAGTCATATCTGATGCTCAATATTGAGAATGTTGTCTAGCTTAAGCTGTATCTTATATGTGCTTATGCCTGGTGGAACCCCTATAATGTTTGCAATAGTCCACCCAATAGCTCTTTTGAATTTTTGTAACACTAATATCAAAGCTTTCACCTGTGCTCCTTCTAAATCTATCGTAATAATTACTGGTAAGGTCTTGTTATCCCCCAAGAATGCATACTGTAAATAAAGTAAGAGTGACTTTAATTCCAATACTGGTGGTTCTTCTATCGATGGTCTTGTAGGAGGTGTGGTTCTGTTGTTTAAGTCAAGATCTAACTTCTTAGGGGCATATTCGTAAGAACCTATGCCAAGCAGTGCCTGAACCAACTCATCATACTCATCTATCCCATCACTCACGAAGTTCATAATCACTTCTGCTAATGATTCTACCCCTAATCTCTTGTCAATAGGAACCTCTATTGCAACCATATGATCATCTACTACATTAATCACTTCTACCACTCTCATATAGTCAGACTACTCAACTATCATGCATATGTTTAACACTATTTGCTTATCATTCTATTTGAAAGTGATTTCCTCTAGGTCTATATCAATCGACACCTAACTAGTCGACAAGAAAGGTCTACCCAAGATAATCGGAGAATGAGTATCCACTTCATAATACAACAGCAACAACAACATACCCAGTGTATTCCCATATAGTTGGGTTTAGGGAGGGTAAAGTGTACGCAGGCCATACTGCTACCTCTGAAGAAGTAGAGAGGTTGTTTTTGATACACCCCCAGCTTAGGACCAATAACAATATAGCAAATCATAAAACATAAATGCGTATAGACTAGTTCATTATGCAAAATAAATGAACAACGGTATCCTCAAGGTAATACAACATCCACCAGATACTATTAAAACTATCTAACCAAAAACATAGACCTCACTCAACACCCATGAACAAGAAACTTCAAACATAAATAAAGAAATGCTCCCACCCCCTAACCCTCTACCTTAATCCATATCTTCCACACCTTCCTATCAAGGGTCATGCCCTCTATCAGTTGTAACTTCTCCATATCATGCCTAATTACCTCCCTCTAATATTTCTTTTGCCGACCTTTACCCGACGTAAAACCATCCATAGCCAGTGGCTCATACCTCTACACTAGAGCATCTAAGCCCCTCATCATCACGTGCACAAATCAACGTAACCACACTTTTCATATCTTATCCTTCATCGAAGACACCCCACCTTTTTCTGAATAATCTTATTCCTCACCCTATCTTTCCTGGTATTTCATCACATCCATCACAACATCCTCATCTCCACCACTTTTAACTTGTGGATGTGGGAGTTCTTAACAGGCCAATACTCTACTCCATACAGCATAGCAGTTGGACTGCCACTCTGTAGAACTTACATTTAAGATTTGGGGGAACCTTCTTATCACTTAAAACTCTCGAAGGAAGCCTCCATTTCAACTACCCTGCCCCAATACTTTGCCTGACATCCTTTTAGATCTCACTATTGCCCTGAATCATAGAACCTAGATACTTGAAACTCTCCCTGCTCTTAATGGCCTGAGAGTCCAGCTTCACAACCACTTTAGCCTTCTATGACATATCGCTAAACTTACACTCCAAGTACTCCATCTTATTCCTTCTTAACCGAAATCCTTTAGACTCAAGGGTCTGTCTCAAAATCTCCAACTTATCATTAAATCCTCCCCGAGACTTATTGATCAATGCCACATAATCAGAAAATAACATACACCAAGTCACCTCCCCTTGAATATGCCGCGTCAACACATCAATCACCAAGGTAAATATAAAAAGGCTAACAGTTTATCCCTGGCGCAAACCTATCAAAACTGGAAAGTTCATTGAATCTCTACCTTACATCCTCACTCGAGTCTTCACGCCATCATACACGTTATGAATCGACCTAGTGTATGCCACGGGCACCGCTTTATCTCTAAGAACCTCTACAGAATCTCCATGGAAACTCTATCATAAGCCTTCTCAAGATCAATAAACACCATGTGCAAGTCCTTCTTCCTCTCCTACAACTGCTCCACTAATCTCCTCACAAGGTGAATGGCTTCAATAGTCGAATGACCTGGCATAAAAACCAACTGATTCTTAGAGATAGTCACGATCCTTCTTATCCTTAACCTTACCACCCTTTCCCAAACCTTCATAGTATGACTCAATAACTTAATACCTCTATAGTTGTTGCAATTTTGGATATCTCCCTTGTTCTTATATAATGGAATTATCGTACTTAAAATCCATGCTTTAGGCATCTTCACCACTCTAAAAATACTGTTAAACAACCTTGTCAACCACTTCAGACCTACCCGATCAGTGCTCTTCTAAAAATCCATCAAAATCTTATTTGGACCCATCGTCCTACCTCGATGCATCCTATGAATATCTCTATTAACCTTCTATACCTCGATATTCCTACAATAACCATAGTTGAGATACTCCTCAGATTTCTCCAAGTCACCAAACATAAAACCTTTGTCCCCTCCATCATTCAAAAGTTTGTGAAAATAGGACTGCCACCTCTTTCTAATGAGGTCATCCTTCACTAACACAATACTATTCTCTCCGTTGATGCACTTTACTTGTTAAAGGTCATGATCCCTCCAATCCCTAGCCTCAGCAATTCTATATAACTTTTTATCCCCATCTTTCTTCACTAAAGCCGCATACAAGCTCTCAAAAGCTATCGTCTTGGCTGTCGTAACCGCTAACTTATACTCTCTCCTAGCTACCTTATACTCTTCCTTATTCTTCCACCTCTCCTCATCATCCTTAATCTCAACCAACTTAGCATAAGCCACCTTCCTATACTTCACCTTCCTTTTAACCTCTTCATTCCACCACTAGTCCCCTCAATGCTATCCATATCGACTTCTCCAAACACCCAACACCTCTCTAGCAGTCTCTCTAATGCAACTAGCTGTCTTCTCCCATATATTGTCTATATCCCTACTACTCTCCCAAGCTTCCCTACTCCACAACTTTTTCCCCATCTCTAAAGAACTAGCCAAAGTTAAGCTACCCCACTTAATCCTGGGTTGAACCTCCACACTCCTCTTCTTTCTGTCCTTATTGATTTCCAAGTCCATTACCAACAGCCTATGGTAAGTCAAAAGATTCTCTCTAGGTATGACTTTACAATCTTTACATAACACTCCATCACCCTTCCTAAGAATAAAAATGTTTATCTTAGTCTTGGCCACAAAACTACAAAATGTAATAAGGTGATCCTCTTTCTTCGAAAACTTTGTATTCGCTATCCATAACCCAAAGGCCCTAGAAAAATCCAAAAGAGAAACTCCTCTTTCATTGCTCTCACCAAAACCAAAACCACCATGCACATCATCATAAACTCTCGACAAAGAAGCAATATGCCCATTGAAGTCTCCTTTCATGATAATCTTCTCAGTGCTCGGCATGCCCCTCACCACCTCATCCAAAACCTCCAAAAAACCCATCTTTTTTTCCTTGTCCAAAACCTACTTGTGGAGCGTAAGCACCAATAATATTCACCATAGACCCTCCCATAAACAACTTAATAGACATCAACCTATCACTGACTCTCTTAACCTGTACCACTTGCTCTCTAAGTTCTTCATCTACTAAGATACCTACCCCATTTCTATGTCTCATGCAACCTAAGTACCATAACTTATATCTATCTACATCTCTCGCCTCAGTGCCTACCAACATGCTATATTAACCCTCCTTTTTCTAACAATCTTCACTAGCTCTATAGACTTACCTTGAAGCGTACCTAATTCTAGGACCCAACTCTCACACTAGAAGCACCCTTATCCTACCTAGCCCTACTAACTCTATCCCCTAACCCTAGACTTGAACCTAGACCCGACTTAGCCCCATCCCCGACCTAAGACATCACCCCAGCCACCAATCAAAAGGATATGATAGAAAAAAATAGAGAAAAAAGATCCATAAAACACGATGAGCAAAATTAGCGAGCTAGCAAGTAGTAAAACACACCACAAATACAAGAAACTGACTAGTGCTACTTAAACAACTAAGCACAATGACTAAATCAGCTAAATCAGCAAATAAAACAAGCAAACAGGTTTGATACTCCCTAGCAACCACAAGTGTTATACTACTCACATCAACGAACACCGACTAAGTTATAGACTAACCGAGACTAGTAATCCCACAGAAATAATCAAGAAAATTAGACAAGAACTCAGGATAGAAAATCATGATAGAAAATGATACAAGAAGCCTATACCATATAGACTGTGGAAGAATAAACTAGAGAAGACTGAAATGAGTATACCTGATACGCAGTGAAGGACATTATCTTGATTGTTTTGTTGAATTTTGGCAAGTTGGTGTAGAAATTGGTCACCAAAATATTACCACTGGAGATATGCTTGAATTCCATCAGAGAGTCTGGACCTAGAAATACCTGTGAATGTAGTAAATATTGAAACTATCGACCTGCTTCTTGGAAGTTGGTTGGAGATATGGTCTCGACGTCACTAAAAGCTACAGTTCAACAGTGGGTAGTTTGACCTCACTGATCTTGGTTGATTTTATGGGTTCCATCAATTTGTTAATGAAATCGGTTTCTAGACTATCTTGTCGAGGCTATTGCGCATATACATTTCAAGATAATTGGCAATGATCGAATCGATATGCCTTTTTTATCTTTTGGGAATTTTGTCTAATACCTTCCGTCAAAATAGATTTCTCTTCCATGAGTTTTGCCAGAGAAGAGGCAAAGGAGAGCCATTACCAGAGATGAGGTGAGGAGAGTAGTAGCCGAAAAAAATGCAAAAAAGAGCAATCGCCAGAGTGTGATTTGAAATTGCCAGAGAATAATGATAATACGAGAGTGAAATAAAGAACAAAAAGATTCAATTCACAGTAAAAAATTATGAAATCCGCTGGATATGTGAACACCACCACCTTCTGTTCTACATTTCAAACAATACACACAATCTTCTTTATAGATGATTCAACCATCAACAACCTTGAAGATGTAGGCTTAAGTTAGCCTAACCCCAATAATTTGTATATCACCAATGGCATTACATTTATTCCTGCTCCCATATCACATTGAGCCTGATTAATCTCATAAGGCCCAATAGAACATGGGATATTGACTATACCCGTGTCTCCTTTATTTTCTACTAAATGTGCATAAAAATCTGCACCAAACTTCTGCACTATATCTCAGATCTTTCCTGCTACCCACTCGTCCTTATCACCACTCCCAAAATTATCACCATTATAAGTAAGCTTCTCAAATTAAGCTATAGATGGCTCATCTGCAACCATATTTTCCTTCTTTTGGTTCATTAATAGCAAGAAAAAACTGCTCATCAGATGGGGAATCACTCCTTGTGTTAATAGCCAAACAATGAACCAGTGTTTGAGGATTTGACACATTGTCTCTAGGAAGTTCTTCTGACTTTCTTTCAGCTAAAGTAATAGAGATTTTCCCATACTGCCGCTCAAAATTCTTGATATCAGTTGCATGTGACTAAACCTTTTAGGAAAATCCTGAAACATCGGCCTTGAGTTCTTTAAGGCGAGCTTCTTGACTCTCTTGAACCTTCATCAACTTAGCCAATATCTCTTATATTCTTTATTCCACATATCATTTGTTAGGTGGAATACATTATCTTTATCATCATAGTTTCAAACTTGATTCCCTTGACCTTGGGCTCAGAAATCCACCAAATAATGATCCACATACTTTATATCCTCCTCTAACTCAGATTCACGCACCCTAGAAGCTTCACTTTGTACCCCTATTGCATTAAACTTAACAGAATTTATTGTTCCAAATTGCTTGGCTAACTCACTAATGTCTCTCCTCAAAAATAAAATCTCCTAAGCTACCACATCTTTAGCTACTCTTCCCTCACCATAAGCTCCAATGGAATAACTATGAGATCCTATTATATCAACCTCCCAAGTTTTCCACCCTCGGTTAGTTAATGAGATCTGATCAATAATACTAGATGTTATCTTCCATGTAATCTCATGATGGCTCCTTCGGAGATAGTGTCTACCATTGCTCTGGAACTGATAGTCAGGGATCTATAGAAGATCTCCAACAAGCTTGTCCCTAATATTCGGTAGTGGGCTCCATGATGAGCTTCTTCTTGAACCTGAACTATGCCTCATACATAGATTCTGACTACAACTGCTTGAAGTTATAAATCCCATCGTTGAGATACAATACTCTGGATGGAGGAAAGAATCTGTTCAAGAATTTTTTGCATAAATTGCTCTATCTATAGACCCTCATGGAAGTTCCCCTACTAATAAAGATGCCTATCTAGTACGCAAAAAGGGAAACAACCTCAATCTCAATGGCTCATAATATACCCCAGGTATGGCATATAAAGCACAAATCCCAGTGAAATTTTCCAGATGTATGTTTGCATCATCTATAGGCAACCCTGCAAACAACTCTTTAAGTATAAGAGCTGAATCATAGCATTAGAAATGTTAAACTTAACATCAGGGGGAAAAACAAGAGGTATGATATCTCTGGTCATTATCGGATCAATGTATCCCTGATCCTCTTGATCATCTTCATACAACTGAACATACTGATATGTTGGGATCTCTTGAGGTTAACCTCTTCTATTTCTATTCTAGTTTCGACTGAGTACTGCTCGATGGTCTGCTATCTATCTCTGCTCAAATAACTCTACCTCCCAAGCTATGCTTTGAGATTTTTCTAGTGCCCTCTTTTCATCTTAAGCCTAAGTTAAAAGCTTACCTGTCTATCGATTAATAATTTCCTAAACTCCTTCAAGAGGAGGGGGAGGTGAAACATCACGAACACATTCAGGATGTCCATCTCTTTTTGGCTCAGTCATCCTACTTGGTATTTTTAGGATACTCTCTCGATTTTGATTCAGTAGGATTAAAGAATTAACTCTACTCCTTGCGCAAGACATACATGGGAACTAATACAAAAAAGAAAGACCCAAAGATTGCAAAGACCTTAGTTCACAAATCAACACCATACTTCTCGATAACGATGCCAAAAGTTTGATAACATCCAACCAACAACTCTTATCAAATAATTATACCGTCATTGTCAAAATATAGTAACCTAACAAAGGTTGGGGTCGAATACAAAGGGAATACATGCACTCATTAATTTTAAATACTATAATTGACGGGAAGCAAGTTTTTGAATGAAAATATCGAACAAAGAGTAACTATCAACTTCGGTTGTGATTAGTATTGGTGAACACTAGGATTGTGTTTCCCCCGGATTTTTAAATCTATAGTATTATTGTGTTATGTTGAACCAACCCGATACCTTGCATACAAAACTGATAAGTTATGTACCATATACATTTTTTTGGATAAGTAGATAAATTTTATCCTTTACGTTTTGAGTCTCATGATGTCGCCTTACTAAGCATTTTCTTTATCCAAGTTAACTATTACCATTTTATACTCTAGTTATTAGATAAAATCTAACCATCTTACATAGATAATACCTAGTAGTGTGGATCGACAGCTAAATTCCAAATTACTATTGTCATTATCATTTCCTATTCACTACTCCTCTTTTGGAGTTAGTAGAAATAATCTAGGTAGGATCTTAACATTGTCCACCGCTAAGAATCTATTATAGTGAAGATAATGCAATGCATGCCATGGGTATTAGTTCAATTCAACAATCACACTTCCCTTAATTCATTAATCCATCAGGGTTTCCACAACCCTAGCTATAGGTTTTACCTGGTAATGCTTGGAAAGAAATCAATAACATTCATATTCAAAAGCATAGATGAAGTCACAATGACAAAAAGTCTAAAAACCCACAACCATAACTAAATTACTAAACTGAAGTCAATATAAGATAATACCAACTTTAAAATCCGATCTTGGAATTAAAATATATTTGTGAATATAAAAAATGTGTAACTCCTATTAAAAATACATAAAGGGTATTTATAGTACATGAGGAAATCCTAAAACCAAAGACCAAACAAAAAAAAAAAGAAAAGAGGGTCGGTGGACACATGTGGTCCGTACCCATTATTTGGTACTGAGCGCAGGTAGAACCTGCGGTCTTTTCCCTTGGCGTAGGCACAAACCACAAGTATTGGATGGAAAAAATACTTCAAGTTTAGCTCTACAGATTTTGGAATTCTGGCACTTGCTATGACTACCTGCTATTTGTAGGACCTACATGCGCTCCGTAGGTTGTCTTAGTAGGTGTCTGAGTTATCTTTTCAGCTCTTATTTGATTCTCTAACATGCTTTGATCTTGATCAAGCCAGAAAGTGTTCCAAAGATCCACAATTGCTCCAAACATTGCAAAAACACCTTTTTACACCTTTTTCACGAACTTAGCATTAAAAACATGATTTCCTACAAGACATACCCAAAAAATATCATATCTAACAAAATAACCTCAGAAATATGTAGTTTTTCCTCGATTTAAGCATCAAAAGTGCTATATTTCTATAGCACATCAGTATGAAATCACCAATTTAAATCAAACAAAAGGTAATGATAGAAAATAATAGGTGCACCTATCACAAAGAGACTTTATCCATAAGACTGATATGCCTGAAGGAGCATGAATCATGGAAATCAAAACTCGGACTGAGCATTTGAATCACCAATCGAGGTACTCAATGCACTACCTCTAACAAAAGGTGACACAAAACTATGAGACTGATCTGGATGAGATGAATGTCTACTAATAATGACATATCAAGGACACTCCCTAGACCATGATCAATCTTTCTACAGTCCTAAAAAAAACCCTAAAGCCCGAAATTGACGAGAATTATGAGCGAACTCTAATTGGATATCTAATTGATGTAGGAGAGGCTTTCTATTAAATTTACCATTCTTCCTACAATCATAAAACACCTCAAGAGACCTAGGATGGAAAAAAACATATGCTAACTCTATTTGAGCACCCAACTAGTGCCTGGGGCTCTCCCTAAACCAATGGACAATATCGCCACAACAAAATTAAGTTCATGGAGTGTTATGAGGTACCACACCCACGGATCTAGAATGGCTACCAGGACCTAAATATCCATGGAAAATACTCTACAAGGTATGAGGAGAACTCTACCTTATGTGACCACTAGGAATAATCTAAGAGCTAATTATATCCTAAGATGCTACCTACATAGAAATGACAGGCTGCAATAGAAGTTGATCCCTGTGGGGAAGATCCCTACTCTTGGATGGAATACTAATAGCACTTAACTGAAGACATGGCCTCTTAATGACATCTTTATAAGTCTCAATACATGATTTCTCTGTGGCCCTTTTATGAGTGACAAATTTGTCACTAATTCTTTCCAAACTCTTGCATATTATAATGAAATAATTATGTATATGAGGGTAATAATCTATAGAAATGCACTAATTTTTAATACTGGGAATCTTGTAGGAAACTTGATTAAAATTAGTTGATACAAAGCTAGATGATATAGAATGAGAGAAAGAGGAACTAAAGCTAAAAATCAGGCCCAAGAGTTTACCCTCAAGTGTTGTGGTCATGGTCTGAGGGATGTGATCGCTATCAGTCAAAAAAGTCAAATGAAGGGTGATCATAGTTTGAATATCGCAATTACGGTGTCGTAATCGTAACTGAGGAATGACGATTGCGCGACAGGGCTGAAAAAATTCAAGGGCAAAATTATAATTTCACTAAGCTAAATCCCAAATCATATGGAGATAAACCCTTTTAATGGAGGCATCTTTCATTAAATTTTTAGTTTTGGAGAAAAAGAAAGCACTTTATTTTTGAGTTGAGAATAATTTGGTAAGTTTATTCGAAGAGATTTTGGTTGTAAATTGAGATTGAAGTTTGGGTTTACTCTTATTTAGATTATTATGGATCAAGTGCATGAAAATTTGGGTATAATTCCTCTCTTTAATTTCATGAGTAACTAATATTATATCTTGGGGTTATGTTTGATTAGGTAGTAAATTATGTGTGGGTGTTGATTATTAGTCCAAATAATTAGTTAATTATTGTGGGTTTTGCTCGTACTCTATAGTTAAATTAAGAATTATGGGTGAAAACCCCAATTGCCTTGGATCCCATATCATCCTTGAAAGAGGGATGTGGGTGAAGAGTGATTACAAACAATATCTTAAAATATCTTGTTTATTAGAACTATCTTAGAAATAAGGGTGTTAACTGGATTGGCTGTGTTCATAAGCATCATATTAGAAATAAGGATGCTAAGTTGAGGTTATGGAATGGTAAGGTTGTCACGCTCATGAGGTGTTCGAAAGAATTCATGAGTGAAGATTAGTGTATTATCAAATAATTAACACTAAGACCCTAAATCTAGTATACCCAAAACCATTAACCTAGCATAGACTAACTCTTGATTGCCCATGCATGAAAACTACTTAGGACAACATAATCCCAGAATGTCTCTTAATTTTATAAATTTAACAATTGTATCGATGTCTTGTTAGTTTCATTTGGGTAATTGTGTTCAATAAAATTCATCATTCAAACCCCCTAATATACTTTCATATTTATTTTTAGTCTTGCATTATGAGTTAACACATAGTTAACTCTCAACATACATAGGTATTGAGAGATATCTTGCACTCCTCGAGGATTCGACCTCGATTCATATTGGGTATATACTGACATCGACCGCCTTGCATTGAAATAATGGTGTAATTTAAGCATTATCAAAAATTGCGCCATTGTCGGGGAGGGAAGCTTAGTTTTCTCTATTGCGGTGTTGTTAGTGAACATTGGTTAATTGTAGTGCTTTTGTTTACCTTATTTTTGTTCTTTGGTTAGGAGATTTTCATAGTAATCAAGACAGCATGATCCACAATGGGAGCAATGAAGGCTTATTTCATGGACACATTAAGGATGAGGATCATCTTAATGATGCAGGGCGTGCGAATAAAATCTGCATCCCAATGACCGAGGGAAACAGAGTATTCCATGTCATAAGTATGATGCTCCACATGATATAAATGAAAGGTCTATTTGGGGTCAAGTATATGAAGATGCAAACCTAGATTTGAAAAACTTAATTATGGTGTGTGCCCTATTTGATATTGCCTATATTACTTAAGAGTAGATTCATTTGAGGCTTTTCCCATTCTCCTTAATGGGTGAAGCTATTTTGTAGTTGAGATCTCTAAATGTCAGGTCTATTACATCCTGGGTCAAACTTATAGAGGCCTTTTTGGATAGATATTTTCCTTTGTCTATAATGCAACAACGAAGAGACAAAATCACAAATTTTTGTCAACATAGTGGTGAGCCCTTATATGAGGTGTGGCAAAGGTTCAATGACAAACTTATACAATGCCCAACCCATGAAGAGCCATAGAAGATGCTCTCACAATATTTTATAGGGAATTAGACCAACTTAACAAGATGGTGGTGGACATTGCATCAGGTGGTTCTTTTATGAAATTTTCATATGGTGTTGCAACAAATCTACTTGAGCAAGTCACTAAGGAAAATTGGGGATGGCACACTCGGGACTCCAAAGTAGACGTAGGGTCCCCTACCACATCTTATGTCAACAAAGAGTAAAGAAAGAAACACAATAAGAGAAATGAAAATATGGCCAACATAATTACCCAACTAGATCTCCTCATTGAACACGTGATGGGAGAACCTTCTAAAGTGCTTAATACCATTTCCTCTCAAGATGTCAAAACTTATAATGAGGAGGCATATAAGACACTCGACAAAGAGAAAAGGTTCTTGGAAAACTATCTAGAGGGTTCCAACCTCGCCTACCAAAGGAAAGACGGGAATCAGGGTTAGAATGGTTGAGACCGAGATCGAGATTAGTGCGATAGTGAGATAGGGATAGAGAAAAAGATTTGAGTGACAAGGAGAGAGGATATGATAGGTATTTTACCTCTCAAGATCGTTTTAAGGACAAAGAACCAAGCTCCATAGATCTAAAAAAATTCAAAACTGAGGATGTCTTTTCTAATATTTTGATGCATGTTAAAGGCACTAACAAGATGGTAAGAGAAATAAAAATTAACATCTCTCAATTAAACTAAATGGTCACATTTCATTAGGCTTCCATTAATTAATATGAAATACAAGTTGGTCAAATTTCAACCCAACTCAATGCTAGTCAAATAAGAGGTCTACCTAGTGAAACAATGGTCAATCCAAATAATGATGCCCATGTTATGAAAATCTTCACTAGTAGTGGCAGAAATCTTGATGAAAATGTGGTTGAGGTTGATGAGAATTCTATTGAGAAAGAAGAAAGTACAAATAGAAAGCGGTCCAATGATGATACCACAAAGTCTCATGATGTGGGTGATGAGGAACCGATGGTCATTAAAAAAAAAGGTGATAGGGAGGAGATTCCTAAATTGATCTAGTGAGCAAATAATGAATGAATCTCAAAGTTTTCCATTTCCACCAATTAAAATCCCTCCACCCTTTCATCAAAGGTTAAAGAAGAAACATGACAAAACCAAGTTCACAAAGTTCCTTGCAAAACTTAGCAATCTCTCAATCCATATCGCATTATTAGAAGCTCTTCAAGAGATCCCGAGATATGCTAAGTCCATGAAGATCTTCATGTCCAAAAAGCAGCTTGTGGACTATGAGACTATAGAAGTGATGCATAGTTGTAATAATATCATGTTAAACGTCATGGAAAATAAACAGGAGGACCCAGGTGAATTTACAATCCCTTGAACCATCGGTATGCATAAATTTGAAAAGGCATTGTGTGTCCTTGGTGCTAGTATCAATAAGATGCCATATGCTGTGTGTCGAAGGATAGGGTTGGGTACTCTAAAAACACCCAAGATACACCTTCACTCTGAAGGTTATGTGGTCATTGCAAAACATAGTAAACCAACAAAGGTTATGTCCAAATTCCAAGGAAATACATGAAATTGTGGATCTCAGCTGTTATAATCTACGGGCAACACTAGAAAAGTAAATGGGTGGTTTTGAGTAGAAATATTGAATAAGTGGAAAATATCAACTTTGGTTGTCCCTAGGCTTCTCAACTCCATAGGCTTATCGTGTTTTATTGAACCAACCTGATACCTTGCATCCAGAATTTGATAAGTTATGTACCATCTATAGTCTTTTGGACAAGTAGATGAATTTCACTCTTTACCTTTTGATTCTAAGGATGTCGCCTTACTAACCCTTATCCTGATCCCAGTGAACTACTACTTTTTGAGTCTTTAGTTATTAGATGATAAATAACCATCTTACTAGGATAATACCTAGTAGTGTGGATCGACAGTTAAACATCTAATTACTATTATAATTATCTTTTCCTAGTCACTACTCCCTTTTTGGAGTAAGGAGAAAAAATATAGGCCGGATCCTAACATTTGCAACTGATAAGATATATTAAAGTGAAGTAAATACAAAGCATGCATGGGTATCGGTTCAAAACAACAATAGCACTTCCCCTACTTTGTCAATCCACCAGGATTTCCACAACCCTAGATAAGGGGTTTTAGCTGCTCAGGCTTGTGATATAATCAACTACATTCATGATTGAAAGAAAAATAAGAAATAACAATAATCACAAGTAAAATCCCAAAAGTTTAAACTGAATTAATCAACCAAAATCAATACAATAGAATTTCAAGACCAAAATTGAATCACAAAATCAAAATATATTTGTAAGTATCAAGAGTGTGTAATGTGTACTAAAAAACATATACGGGTATTTATAGTTCATGAGGAAATCATAAAGTAAAATCTCGGACAAAAAATACCAAAAAAGGGTCAGTGGCCATATATGGTGTCCACACGCGGCCTCGCCTTGGGTATATGTGCCACATGCGGCTTGAGGCTAGGCGTATGTAGACACCTGATGTCCACATACGGACTAGCCTTGGATGCATGTACCACATACGGTCTGAGGCTAGGCACATGTAGACACCTATATGTTTTAAAAAAAAATTCCTGCTGCTTCTTCCCTCAGGAGTTTGGACTTCTGACGCTTACCTTACCCACATGTTGACATAGGTAAGTACCAGAAGTTATTTGTCAAATTTTTTACTCTCGGGATCTTCACTTCCTCTAGTTACCTTAGTCTGACATAAACCACATATGCTACATGTGGTCCATATATTGACATAGGTAAGTGCCAGGACTTCCAACACTTGCAACCAAGCTTTAAATCTTCAACTTTCATCACATGTTTTGGTCACGAACAATAAAAGTGTCACAAATACCAAAAATTGATCAATTAAGTAGCTAAAAACATCATTTTTCATTTTTTTCATGAACTTAGCATCCAAAAGCTAGTTTCCTGCAAAACATACCCAAAACACATCATATCTTACAAAACAATATAAGAAATTTACAGATTTCCATAGTTTTAAACATCGAAAGTGCAATATTACTATAGTACATCAACACCTTCAACTTAGAACATTTGCATGTCTTCAGGAAACACAACACAACACAACAAAACAAAACAAAACACGACACTTAATTAGTAGGTTCTAAGCTATTCAAGACAGTCAATCAACACTTTAAGCTCAAATCACAACACCCCTCTATGTCAACTTTTCAAAACCAACTGTGTCTAAACATGAAGCACATAAATGTGACACAATGGGATCAAGGTATGGCACTACATTAGAAACAGACAACCATGCACATATACAAGTTACACTACTCAAACACATAAACTACAAAAAATATAACTCATGTACACCCACAACAAATATGTCCCAATTACTCATATAAAATAATACATGTAAATGCATGATGAGTCAAGATATACTCATACACAAAAGAGAAATTCTAATCAATGTGCATCAAATACCATAGGCTTGCCCTTAATTTCTTTACCTTGGTTTTAAAACAGAAAGGTTAGGATCGCTATAAGACTTCTCTCGGCTTGTAATATAGGCTTGGAGGCTAGTATGGTACATGATAACGCTCAACTCAAAGGTCGATTTAAGTACAAGGTGATCATTGTCAATATATTATCAAACTTTGAGTCGAGGTTGAATCCAAAAGCAAAAATGTTAATGGTGATCAAGTAAGTTCAAAATAAAAGCTACATGCTAAATTCAAATATGAGATACAAAAATTTTGGGATTTTTGAATGTTTTCAAAAGTATAACAATTCTAGAACTTCTAGAAGACTAACTCGAGTCTAAAAATAATTAGAGTATAATCAATTAGGAATGGAACTTGGGGTCATGCCATTTTAGGTGTATACTTATGTATGGGCAATTGAAAATTTATCCAAATTTAGATATAGTCATGGGTAGGTTAGATTTAGAGGTATTAGTGACAATCTTTCAATAAAATACTAAATTTCATTTATGGGTTCTTTCAAACACCTCATGAGTGAGGACAAACAACCAATCCAATACCTCAATTAGCACCTTTATTTCTAATATGGTACTATCAAATGATTTAACTCAAACAACACCCTTATTTTTAAGATGATGCCATTTCACAAGCTAACTCAAGTTATTAATTTCAATTACCCTTCACCTCATACCACTCTTTCAAGAGTGGTATGATATCCTAAATAATTAGGGGTTTCACCCATAATTCTTAGTTCAAGTATGGGGTAAAATCAAAAGCTACAACAAACAGCTAATTAGATAGATAAATAAATAACACCCAAACACCACTCACAAGCATAACTACACGAGGAAGATTTTTCTATCCATAAAGATAGTAAATAAAGATATACGAAAATTTCCACCAAATTAATTCATGAAAGATAAAGAGAATGCAAACGAAAACTTTAAATTTAAATAAAAATTTACAAATCCTTTACTTAGGAGCTACTCTAATTTATTCTTATCTTATGATTAGTATAATAGTCTCCCCAAGATCATAAAATTGATACTGGGTAAAAAAATGGATAAATGATAAAATCTAATCGTGAAAGGGTTTAGGCCATTTAGAGACTTGGGTTCAGTTGTGCGCATTTATGAAATTTCCCTTAGACACTCTCCCACTCCATTTGATTGCAATCTTTGGGTAATATTCATGCTTCTACGATCACATGGATGCTGATTTTGATTGCCATTTTTTACCATAGTTGACCGATCGCGATTGCGATCCTTGAACCATGATAGCATCAAATGAGGTTGCCTGATTTCCAGATCTTGTTCCTTTTTGTCCATTTTCTTTTCATTTCAACTTGATTTCAACTAATTTTCACCATAATCCCTACAATATCACCAAAGTTAGAAATTAATGCATTTTAAGTGGATAATTAGTCTCATTTGCATAATTAAATCATAGTGATGTGCACAAATTTGGGCATCAATGAGTGGTAAATTTTCCACTCATCAACACCCCCAACTTAAACCTTATCTTGTCCTCAAGAAACACTACTTCTTACTTAATGAGACTATGAAATTGTAAGCCCATTTATATGACCAAATTATCCCAATGACTTCGAACTTGATTAATACCAACAAGTAGCTCTCAAGCATGTGAAAATCTATTCTCACAACTTCCCTCAACATGAAGCACAATCTCAAAGAGGCAAAATACTTTAAAGAAAAATAATGCAATAATCACTAACTCTCTAGAAATGACTCTTTGTCGATAGCAATTCCACTACACTCTTTTTGCCTTATTTTTTCAGAAGATGAGAATTTCACCGGCTTTAATTAGTATACATGCCTCCTCACAAGAAGTAAAATTCACAGTAAAAATTATCTATTAAGAAACAAGGTATTTAAGTGCAAATACTCACTCTCACAAAGACTTTCTCAATGGTAACAAATACCATACCATATGTTTGCCCTTATTTTCAATCGCCACTACTATGAATACACTTGGTTGGGGATCTCGAAGGGATTTTTAAAGCTTGTAACGTAGGCTTGGGAATGGTACGCTATCATTTAGGAACAAAGTTACTACACCCTCCTTGAACATCTACTTTACACTATTCAACCCACTTTTGACCATGGACCACTTCATTTGTTTCCAAAATTCACACATTCACACATGCCTAACTTCACTATTTTGATTTATTCGTATCTTTGAAAGAATTTTCTATTCTACTATTTATTTTGCAATCTAAGATATTCCTTCTTTTGATGATTCCTTTCTTTTTCATTTTTTCACTTTCTCTCTTGCTTATCCTTTTTAGGCTTCCACTTAAAAATCATGGCCCAAGGTCACCTCTTTCAACACTTATAACCCCCAACTTAGGATTTTGGCCTCAAGTTTCATTGTTTTAAGTTAAAGGAGGGTAGGGTTCAAAAGGGGTATTAACTTTAAATGGTTCTAGGCTTGTAATGTGGTTGCCAAAGGAAGGCTTGAAGGCTCAAAATAGGTAACTAAGGATATTATTCTATGTACGGGTAGGTTATTTTTGCTAAAGTAGGTTCCTATGTTCACAAAGAAGTCCTAAGATAATTTCACCAAGCAATACTAATTAAAATTAGACTTGAGAGACTAACGGGGTGAGTTCTAGATGATACAAGTATGAATGAGAGTTACACAATTATGCTCACCACACATGGCATGCAAACTTTTCAAGGTGTCTTAATTGCATTTCCTACTAAAGATAAAAGAAACATTTAACATATACTACAAACTGAAGAATTCCAAGTCACAAAAAGAGGTAAAGTATTGTTACAAAAATTTTCACGTCCAAGCACTTGGTTTTATTTTATTTTTTGACGAAGCAAGGTGTTTGCTTCACATTCTTACCTTGCAAGATTGGCTATTTATGGAACCAAACAAATTTTTCATCTCATATTTTGGCTCTCATAAGGGTATAATACCATATGGCTACTCAAACTTCTCCATAGGAATATTTGCAATCCCAAATATATAATGCCACGATTACTCAGACTTTCCCTGCATCTATGACTCAAAATCCAATCATATGATGATTATTCCCTAAGAATATCATCACTCAATCTATCATAGGGAAAGGTTAGTCCAACATCACTACTAAAGTAATAGAAATATAAAAATGAAAACAATCAACTCATAAAATTTCCATGCTTCGTATGTGCTATGTTGAAGTAGTGGAAACCAATGTGTAAGCAAACAAGGTCAGGACCACACCCCAACTAAAACACTTGTAGTGACCTCACTACATAACACAGAAGCATAAAAAAGGTGAAAGGGATCCCTGAAACTGCATTGATATCCATGTTGATAGCTGAACACAGTATTGTTATCGCGACATAGTTAGTGAGATCGCGATACTATGATCGTGATCCTCAGGCCACACTTGTGATACCTGAGGCATTCTACTACCTTATTTTGCCTTATTTTTTTATGGCTGCCAGACTTCTAAATATGGTATTCCCCTATTTTTGCCTTCTGGTCTGTCCGAAACATTGGAAAAACATCAAAATTATTTGACTTATTCAAAAATACATAGTGCAAACATAAAAATGATGGGTTTCCTCTCATAAATTGCTTGATTTAATATCGTAGGACGATACCTTTATAACTATTATTTATGTCTCTATTTAGAAAATTTGAATTGACGCACCAACTTTTGATCGATACATCTTTGAGGTACATGGGGAAAAGGTGGGGACGCAACAATAATACTTCTATCTCACTACTTTAAAGACTTAAACCTTTTACCAAAATTCATATCAAAATTTTGAGTTGGCACATTGGGTATTGGTGAGAACATCAATAAGCCACTAGTAAAACATTAGATTTTGCACTTATTGGATTTGAAGTGAGGGATGTCATTTTCCCCTTTTGGAATGACAAACTCTAAAGTATAAAAATTTTGTACTTCATTTCCAAACATCATCATTTTCTCTAGTGGTTTGAATTTTATCATATCCACCAAGAATAATTTTGAAAAGTGACTGGAATGAGGTCGTCTTCCCAAATTTGGAGTTATATTCTTCTTGACATTCTCACACTAGTCTTTACAAAGGATTTTCTTGGCTTTTCCATTCAACTCTAGTACTATTTCTCTAATTTTTTCATCCCTTATTATATTTTGTTTGGTTGATTGGCCAATCACAAAGAATTTATCAACATAATGCTCACACATTTTTGGATCATCCACAAGACTTTATATCTCTTCTTTATCAACATTATTTTGAAGATTTGGCATATTCATGGTACTTGAAAGATTGGTCTCCTCCACTTCTTCTTTCTTTTCACTTTCCTTTCCAAATTTCACCATGTATTGATGCAAGAGATTCATATTCTCCTCCGTTGTAGTCTCCTTATCATAGATAGTTAAAATCATTACTTCAACACCATTGTATCCAATATATTATTCTTCATTTATCACATTATGAGACCTTTTAAAATTATAAGAAGAATAATAATTTTTGTTAGCATAACTAGGAGAGGGGCATTTAGTAAATAAATCCAATGTACATCTAGAACACCATATAAAGAACAATCATACTTCCTATAGGATCGAGATGGTGCACACATAATACTGGGTGTATTTATGAACTCTTGTATCGTTATTCTAGCTTATTTAGCCTGTTTTGAGGACTTATTATGTGCTTTATGTATTAATTATAATATAAACAATAATTTGAGTTATTAAGAATGTGATTACAATATTTAAAAGTGTTTTCAAACATGTTTGGACTTAAATTGATCATTTAGAGTCTAGATAAGAAAACTAGTTTTTCCAGCTTTAGCTAGTTATCGTTCTAGTTGATCTCGATTGATTCTAACGTATATAATGAGTTCATTATGAATTGAATGTGTGATTATGTATGGGAAACCTTATTTATAGTTACAAAAGTTCAATTGAAATGAGCCAAGAGTCAACAATAAGTAAAGTGTAAAGTAGTCGAGACTAGCACTTCATTTGATTTTCTAGATTGTAGTTCTTGATCTTGTGTTGTGTTGAACTCTAATTCTTGGTGTTTAATGTTATAGGAGACTTAATGAGTTTATTTTAATGATATGTTGATGTTGATGAAGCTGGAAATCAAGAAAAAACAACACCACAAGGCATGGGAGAAGCGGAGGAAAAATTCAAAGAATTTAAGAACTAATGGCACAATCCAGTGAGTGCGGGTGATGAGGGGGAAATGCCTTAGCCATAGAAGTGAAATAGAGCTCACACGAAATACCTTGGAGTGGATAAATAGAGCCCATGATACTGCTGCCAATCCGGTTCTCCCAAGCCCGCGATGGTCCTCCATTCCTAACTGGCTCAAAATTGCACAAATATAAATATGCCAGTTTAAACACTTTGTAATTCACCCTTGGACGTCTTGGATAATTGATATGGTATGATAAAAACATTATTTAGGGTTTTTGTTCTTTAATTTATCTTTTTAATATATTTGATTATGTATTCAAGTATTTAGATCATGATTATGTCGATTAGTGGCTAAACACCATCTTTCCAGGGTTAATGATAAGAACATTAATACTATCATTTTGATTTGATTTCATTTTATTTGCTTATCATATTTGGTTATTTTTTTATCCTTGTTTTAACTATTTTAAGGAGTAGCTAACCTTATAATACATATATTGTAAATGTTATGATCTCGGGAAAAGGGAATAGGAAGATAGAATGTGGGGATGAGCAAAGTAAGAATCTTATTCTTTTATGAAATAAGGAATTTGAATTAGCATCTAGGACAGGGATGTACCTAGAAGCCTTTCTTGGTTCAAATGTAGGATGATAGCTTTAAGTACTTAATTGGATTATTACATCCACGCTCAATGATGTAGTTGTAATGTACAAGTTAGGTAAACAATTAGAGGTCAGGATATCATGATCATGCGATAAACCCAACGAATAGACAACCAACATAAACAATTGAATGAATGAAATTCAATAAGGTAGTAGGATTGTTCATAGTGCTTTAACCATGGGATTTACTCTATTAATTGTATTAAGTCTTTTACTTTATGCACAGTTTACTTTAGTTTTATTAGTTTACCAATCACAAACTCTTTCTGGTTACCTTGAATCAAGTTAATCTCTATAAGTGAAATAGAATTTGAGTAGTTGTTGGAACTAGTCCCTGTGGGATCGATATTCATTTTTCTTTAAGGCCACCAAATTACTTGGTTGACCACGTACACTTATGTGCACGCTTGGGGACTGTAAAGTTTTTGGTGCCATTTCCGAGGACTTATAATTAGGCAACTATCTTATTTTTAGTTTAGCTATATTGTGTTGTACATTGTTTTGTATTTTTTATTTTTATTTCCTTTTATTTTCTGTGATCTTACTTCTTGACATGGCATCCTGGGATATATAGTTTTTGAGGGATGATGATTCTTGTCATTTTGGTGGAGGACCCTACCAAGAGACTTTTTGTCTAGATTTTGATGCAAGCATTTAGAGAGGACCTACTTGTTTAGGTCCTGTGCAGTAGAACATAAGTTGGTATGTGGTTTTTGGAAATATGTATCACTCTATAGATAAATTTTTAGCTAATCCTTCTTCAGTCATGTTTGAGGGCAATGCTCAAAAGAGAACTAAGAGGGTAGATGCGGAGTTGACTCCCCAACCAGTTGCAGATAAAGTTGTTGACAATTCGAGGAAGTTTGAGTATTCAGAAACTAAAATTGTTGAACATGTTAAGGATATACCACCACTACTATCTTCACAGAGGTTGAGTAAAGCAAATGAGGAAACTAGCCAATTTTTGAACAAACACAAGAATCACACTAAATCAAATGCCATCTTTCTTTTGAGTCTACAATTAAGAAGGTGAATGAATATGAGAGAGGGTATTGTGGATAGTGAAAATTTTGAAGTGGGATTAGTTGATCCTCATTTAAAGTACTTTTATACATTATGTTTAGATAATGTCTTATCTGTGGAATCGTCTAAAATAGTGGGAGAGTTTAAAGATGAGGAACAAGAATCCTATATTATTAATTTTACACTAGTTAAACAACATAAAAACACACCTCACTTCAAGGACGAGGGATTTACCATGCACATTCTATTACTCAGTTCCTTAATATTTGTACCACTACCCTATGATCGATGCAAAAATATGGATGTGAAGTTGGGGGTAAAATTCAAATCCTCAAGGTAAAGGAAAAAGTTGATTGGGTAATTCCACAACACTAAATCAGGTGCTTCCTAGGTGGTAACCCAAGTAACGTATGTTTTATTTTTAGTATTTTTAGTTTTTACTTCACTAGTTTTTGCTTTTGTTGAGTCACAGGTTGATGGAAAGTCTTACTATCAGAAAACCTGAGCTGAGAAGCATGTCAAAGACTAAGTGTGGGGTCTTCGAACCCCCTTGTTGTATAAAGATGCGACTATATTCCTAGAGGCCTCAGGGAGTATTTATATCTCTACTTTTAAGTATACTTTGGGAACAAAGTAGTTTTTAAGTGTGGGGTGGGGTAGGAAATTCTAATTTTTAGGATTCTTTTAAAATATTTTAGGCCTGGAATAAGTAAGATGTCTCGTTGGAGATATATTTGATTCTATGGTGAAAGTGTTTTGTTTGTAAAATCATGTTCATTATTTGAATTACTACTTTTGAGACACCCAGACTCATGATTATGACTCCTGTATTTATTGTCTTAAAGTTGAATTCATGTGATTGTTAAGTTAAGAGTCCATGATGATCCTACTCGAGTTTAACATGTTCCATATGTGTGTTAGTAGTTTGTATATTCCTTGTTGCATGTGAAGTTTAGAAATTTCCTGGTGTGTGTGAAAAGTAAAATAAAGAGTGTGGGTGTAAGACCCCCGCAAAATTCTTAGCTTAATTCAGTCCTTTAAACTTGCTGAGGGGTCCCAGACTTAGAAAAATTCTAGATAAGTATTCATACTTAGTTTTATTTTAGCCTTTGAAAGTTGGCAGTCTCATTTTGCGAACTTTATGTCCATTAAATCTTGATATTTGAGTTTATTCATGATCAGGAATGTCAATAGGTGTTTCCAGACAAGTTTTGGATTTTTTGGACCTCATTTAGATCATGTTTGAATGACCAAAATAGTGAGTCGACGCGATCTTAATGTGTCGCATTGTCCATCACATCGACATATAATTTTTCCCTCAGCTCAGTGCAATTTTCAATGAAACGATAAGAACTCGACATGGCGTGTTGGCTATCACATCGATGCCAATGATGCAATGCGTCGGGCTGTAGTAAATTAAGTATTTTCCCCATGCCCTTTAGCCCCCATAACATAAAATTTATCCCTCTTTTAGCAAGTTATATTCATTATTTCACAAATTGCACAAGAACAAAAACCCTAGGTTAATTAAATTCAAACTCAAGGCTTAAGATTCCACCGTTAGTTTTTCAGAATTCACCAACTAAGGTATGTGAAGGGTTCATCCAAGGGTTACTTCCACCCTTGGAGTCCAAGAAACTTTTTTAAAGTTCATGTAGAGTGATATCATGATTTCCATGATTTGAATTAAAGTTTATTCATGATTTATTGCAAAATTCTGTAGAGTTAATTGATATGTGTTCTTTATCATGTGAATCCATTTTGAAACACTTGGAATTGTGTAATTGTAATTGAATCATGATGCCTACATGTTGTGTTAGTATTAAGTAAATATATTGTGCCCCACAAGTGTTTGATGAATTGTCCATGTGAATTGAATAGTGAAATTATATCATGTTAGCATGTATGCAAGTGTTTGCTTGAATACCCAATGAATGAATGATGATTAAGTAGTTAATTTCCATGGATCAAGATTATGCCATATCTTTTAAGTTTATACTATCGATTCTTGGGGGTATTTAATACCCGATAATTTAGCTTCTTGTCTAGAGCCATGGTCTATTACAGAGCAGAATCAGTGATGTCTCGATCAGTTGAATATAGTTAGTTACAAAAATTAAGAAAATCTTAGTGAACTAAGAATTAGTACCGCTTAGTTCCATAAAATTAGTTCAGTTTAGTTATGCAGTACGATCAGTAACAGTTTAGTCTAGCCTAGTATCGTCTAGAATTCAGTCTAGTGTCTATTTAGTTGGGAGTAGGATTCAGCACCAAGTGAACGCAAGGATAAGGACTCACTTTACAATAGAGGGTGAAGTCCTTAGAAGTAGTCCTTGCATTGCAGAACTATTTAGAAAGTGTAGGTTGAGAGATCAACCTACCGGTTGAGGGTTGATGAGGTGATCTACCAACCAGTTGAGGGTATTACTGCTCTCATTCAGAGTACCTACCAGATGAGGGTGACTTATCACTTGTCCTTACCCATGGCATGGTATTGACACCCATCCAACTGCGGTTATAAGTTGAACCCCAAATTTGTTAGAGAAGGGGCATGTCGGTTAGATGATTACTTCCCACAGTCTCAGTTTCAGATTCAATCTTAGTATGGAACTCAGTTTAGTTTAGTAGATTCAAAATTGTCAGACGCAGTCTCTCAGTTTTTTTTGGGACTCAGTATAGTTCCATAGAATCAAGTCTATCAGATACAATTATTCAGTTACCAGTAATCCAGTATTCAGTAATATTATGATCTTAGTACAGTTTACATATTCATGCATGTACTCTCATTCAGTCATACTCATAATATTCAGTTAGTATTGTTCATGCAAATGAACCCATGCATTTCTGCCTTCCTCACTGAGCATATGATTACATTAAAAGTAATGACGCATGCTTTTCTTTTGCAATATGATGTCTTATATCATTGGTTCAGACGCACGGGATCTCGAGCACCCTTAGCAGTTTAGACTCTCAGCATACAGAGTTAGGGGTGAGTCTTCATAGTTTGAGGATGTGATCATTTATTTAAGCATTTCAGTTCATTTTTAGTAGTCAGATTTAGTTGGGGACTTGTCCGATCAACTCCAAATTTCATACAGTTTAGAGGCTTTTCAGACTAGAGTATTTTTAGACAGTTATTCAGCTTTCAGTATTGATGTTCAGTTTTTGTATTATTATACCATATTTAGTATTATTTATAGTATTGAACCTTATGGCTAGTTTTCTACCTAATTTCCACACATTTTAGTATTATTGTTATTCAGTTATTACAACAGGTACCAGTCATGGGTTAGCTTATGGTCCTTCGGAATTATGAGCACCGTGTAGCATCTGACGTACAAACTCGGGGCATTACAAACTTGGTATTAGAGCCTAAGGTTCAACTGAGTCCTAGAAAGTCTGAAAGCCGCATCTAGTAGAGTCTTGTGCGTAGGTGTATTGTGCGCCATACTTTTAGATAGAAGGCTATGATATGTTTTAGGAAAAGTTTCCCTTCTTTTAGTATTCATGATGTGCAAGTGAGAATGAGCTCCAGTTAAGCTTTCAATCTAATCCTTTCCTTTTCATTTACAGAAATATTCCTTTAAAGAGGACTAAGGGAATAGAAATAGGAGATCATCCAGAACCCCAGCCTATCCAGCCTGATCCACTTTATTAACACGTCTCCCACGCTGAGTTCAGAGCAGCCTTAACCACCCTAGCTCATTCTGTGACAGACCAGAATGAATACCGAACTTCCATTCCGGCCAACCCAGTGGCCATTACTACTGCTGCCCGGATTCAGGACTTCACCCGATTGAACCCTCCATCATTTACCGAGTCAAAGTCAGATGAGGACCTTTAGGAATTTCTTGATCAGGTTGTAGAAGGTTACTAATATTATGGTGGTAACCACAATTGAGAGTGCTGAGTTAGTCGTATTTAAGTTGTAGGATGTAGATCACTCATGGCTTAAATAGTGGAAAGTAGAGAGGGCCCCAGATGCAGAGCCTATAGAGTGGGTGGAGTTTGCCACTGCTTTTCTAGATAGGTTCTTCCCACTAGAGTTGAGAAAAGCAAGGGTTCTAGAATTTATCAATCTGAAGTAGGTAAATATGATAGTAAAAAATTATTATCTCAAGTTTACTTAATTATCTAGATATGTTCCTCATGTAGTGGCAGACAACAGATCCCGAATAAGTAAGTTTGTGTCAGGGGTGTCTAGCAGCGTGGTGAAGGAAAGTAGGACTGCAATCCTTATTAAAAATATAGATATATACAGGCTTATGGTACATTCTCGGAAGATAGAGGAGGCTAAGAAAAAATAGAAGTAGAGGGAGAGTAAAAGAGCGAGAACAAGTAGTATCAACTTTGCTCAACCTATGTCAGAGGGTGGGAATCATTCTCAATTCTTCCCAAAATCTTTAGTCCCAGCTCCATCTTTAGCCAGTGCTCCTGTGACAAAATTCAGAGACGATAATAGGGATAGGGCACCAGGCCCTAAACCCCAGGGAAGTGTTAGTAGTGCCCGAACTAATCCCCTTTGTTAGAGGTGTGGCAGAAACCACTAGGGTATCTGTAGAGAAAGTAGTGATGTGTGTTTTGGGTATGTCAATCCAGGACATAGAGTCAAAGATTTTCCTCAGTCAGGTTCTCAAGGTCACAATAAGCGCCCCCCAGCTTAGTCCGATCGCCCGAATCAGTAGGGTGCCGCTTTCAGTGCCACCAGTGGGAAACACCCAAATAAAATCTATGATATTTAGTCCTGATAGGATTAGGAGAGTTTTCCTGATATGGTCATTGGTACATTGCTCCTTTTCCATTTCCATATTTATGCTTTCCTAGATCCAAGAGCTTCTTTGTCCTTTGTTACTCCATATTTAGCTATTGATTTTGGAGTCAGTCCCAAAATTCTAGCAGAGCCTTTCTTAGACTCTACCTCAGTGGGTAAATCCATCATATCTAGGCATGAATATAGAAACTTCCCGGTTATGATATCTCAAAAAATCACTTCAGCAAACTTAGTCAAATTAGAGATGACTAATTTTGATGTCATTCTCGGCATAGATTGGCTTCATTTCTGCTATGCCTCAGTCGACTGTAGAAATAGAATTGTCCATTTTCAGTTTCCAAATGACTCCATCCTAGAGTGGAGGGGTAGTACTTCAGTACTTAGGGGTCAATTTATTTCTTACCTTCGGGCTAGAAAAATAATATCTAAGGGATGTGTCTACCATATCGTTCGAGTTCAGGCTTTAGTTCAGAAACACCTACTCTTGAGTCAGTGTCAGTAGTATATGAATTCCTAGATGTGTTTCCCGATGATCTTTCTGGAGTTTCTCTCGAAAGGGAAATTGATTTCAGAATTGATGTTCTTTTAGATACTCAACCCATATCTATTCCGCCATACAGAATGGCTCCAACATAACTTAGAGAATTAAAAGAGAAGTTAAAGTATCTCCTAGATAAGGGATTAATCAGACCCAGTATGTCCCCGTGGGGCACAACAATTTTATTCATGCGTAATAAAGATGCTTCTATTAGAATATGCATTGACTATCATCAGTTAAATAAAGTCATGGTCAAGAACAAGTATCCACTTCCCAAAATCGATGACTTGTTTGACCAAATTTAGGGTGTCAGTGACCTCTCTAAGATAGACCTCATATCAGGCTATCATCAGCTCAGAGTCAGGGAGTGTGACATCACCAAAATACTTTTAGAACTCGATATGGTCACTTCAAATTCTTAGTCAAGTCCTTTGGTCTTACCAATTCTCCAACAGCCTTCATGGATATGATGAACCGTGTGTTCAAGCAGTACTTGGACATGTTTGTCATAGTCTTCATAGATGACATTCTCGTCTACTCCCGCAGTGAACATAATCATGCAGACCATCTCAAAATAGTGTTACAGTCACTTAGAAATCATCAGTTATTTGCCAATTTTATTAAGTGCAAATTTTAGCTAAGGTCAGTAGATTTCCTCGGCCATATAATTTCCAGTGATGGCATTAGAGTTAATCCCCAAAAGATCGAAGCAGTGAGAAACTGGCCCAGGCCAATCTCTCCGTCAGATATTAGGAGTTTCTTAGGTTTGGCTAGCTATTACCGATGGTTCATTAAGGGATTTTCATCTATTGCATCCCCGATGTCAATATTGACTCAAAAGAAACTAAAATTCCAGTTTTCAGATTCTTGTGAGAAGAGTTTTTAGGAGTTGAAGACTCGACTCACTACAGCTCCAGGTTTTACCTTATAAGATGGTTCAGACGACTTTGTGGTGTATTGTGATGACTCCAGAGTTGGCTTGGGGGATGTTCTGATGTAGAGAGGTAAGGTCATAGCCTATGCCTCTAGACATCTTAAACCTCATGAGAAGAACTATCCTACTCATGACTTTATGCTAGTAGCAGTAGTGTTTGCCTTAAATATTTGGAGGCACTATTTGAATTGTGTGCATGTTGATGTATTCACAGACCATAAGAGCCTGTAGTATATATTCTCTCAGAAATACCTAAACCTCCAATAGAAAAGGTGGTTGGAGTTGTTGAAAGACTATGACATGAGTGTCTTGTATCATCTGAGCAAGGACAATGTAGTGGACGACGTTCTCAGTAGAATGTCTATGGGTAGTATTAATCATGTTGAGGACAGTAAGAAAAAGTTAGTTCTAGAAGTTCATCAGCTGGCCTGACTAAGTGTCCGCTTAGTCGATTCAACAGAAGGTAGTGTATGGGTGCAGAGTAGTTTCGAATCATCCCTAGTTTTTAAAGTGAAGGAAAAGTAGGATAGAGATCCCTGTCTAGTTATGTTTAAAGAACCAGTCAGAGATCAGAAGGTAGGAGTTTTCTACCTAGGAAAGATGGTGTTTTGCGTTATCAGGGTCGACTATGAGTGGGAGGCGTGATGACTTGAGGCAACAAATTTTTGCAGAAGAGAATGGTGTTCGCTACTCTATTTATCATGGGGTCACTAAGATGTACTATGATTTGCAGGAGATTTATTAGTGGAGTGGGATGAAGAGAGATATTGTAGAGTTTGTGGCTAAGTGCTCAACATGTCAGCAAGTTATGAATGAGCATTAGAAACCTAGTAGGTCCATGCAGGAGTTTAGCATTCCCACATAGAAATGGGAAGAAGTGAACATAGAATTTATGACGGGTTTGCCTCGTACTCATCGTCAGCATGATTCAGTTTGGGTCATTATAGAGAGGATGATCAAATCAACTTATTTCTTACAAGTCCATACCTCTCACTCAGCTGAGGATTATTCCAAACTTTATATCAGGTCCATAACTCTCACTCAGCTGAGGATTATGCAAAACTCTATATCAGGGAGTTGGTCAGATTGCACGGCGTTCCATTTTCCATCATATCAAATAGAGGTACCCAGTTCACCTCTTATTTTTGGAAAGCATTCAAAAAGGGTCTTGGTACCTAAGTTCACCTCAATACAACCTTTTATCCTTAGACAGATGGTCAAGTAGAAAGGACCATTCAGAATTTAGAGGATATATTGTGTGCATGTACCATAGATTTTAAAGGTAGTTGGGATGGGTACTTTCCTTTGATTGAGTTTGCATACAACAACAACTATCATTCCAGTACTCACATAGCTCCATTTGAGGTGCTTTATGAGAAGAGATGTAGCTATCCCATTGGTTGGTTTGAAGTAGGTGAGGCTGCAGTAGTAGGGCCTGACTTGGTATTTGGTACCTCAGAAAAAGTTTAGCTGATCAGGGAAAGGCTTAAGACAACTCAGAGATAACAGAAATCGTATACAGATATACGCAAAAAGGATCTCAAGTTCGAGATTAAAGACTATGTATACTTGAAAATCTCTCCTATGAAAGGGGTGAAGCATTTTGGCAAGAAAGGGAAACTCAGTCCCCAATATGTCGGTCCTTAAAGAATTCTCAGCCATTTTGGAAAGGTAGCTTATGAGCTTAAGTTGACTTCAAATCTATCTTCAGTCCATCCAATGTTTCATGTCTCCTTGCTAAATAAATGCATAGGTGACCCATCAACCGTAGTCCCCATAGAGGGCATAGATGTTTAGAACAATCATTCTTACGTAGAAATTCCCGTCGAAATCCTTAATTATCAGATTCGCAAACTGAGGAACAAAAAAGTCCCTCTAGTCAAAGTTATTTGGCGGAATCAGTCCATTGATGGAGCTACTTGGGAAGTAGAAGCAGATATGCGGACCAAGTATCCTCACCTCTTCTCCGTAAACTCAGATTAAGCTCAAGGTAATAGTCTTCCTTAAGATTATTTAGTTTCATGCTCAGATTTTCCATTGCGAACTTGGTATCAGTTAACATTTCATGTTCTGTCATATGTTTATGAGTCAGATCAGTAATGTATTCATGCATCAAATATGCATGTTCAGTATGAAATTTAGTATGTCAGTAATGCAGTCAGATAATCATATTTCAGATATTCATATTCAGGAAGTAAGTTCAGTCTATCAGTCCTCTCAGCTTAGTTAGTCTTATTTGAGGACGAATGTTCCCAAGGGAGACATATTGTAAGACCCCACAAAATTCTTAGATTAATTGAATCCTTTAAGCTTTGTAAGGGGTCCTAGACTTAGAAAAATTCTAGCTAAGTATTCAGACTTAGTGTTATTTTAGCCTTTGAAAGTTGGAAATCTTATTTCGTGACCTTTATGTCCATTAAATGTTGATATTTGAGTTAATCACGATCAGGAATGTCAATAGTTGTTTTCGGACAAGTTTTGGATTTTTTAGACCTTATTTAGATCATATTCGAATGACCAAAATAGTGAGTCGATGCGATCTTGACGTGTTACGTTATCCATCGCATCAAAAGATAATTTTTCCATCAGCTCAGTGTAATTTCCAGTGAATCAACGCGAACTCGATGCATCACTTTGGATATCACGTCAATGCCAACGACGTGGTACGTCGGCCTACATGTCGATGATTCAATTTTTCAGTAATTAAAAATCTGCATTCTCGGGGTTTATTAAGTCTTTTTCCCACATCCTTCAGCCACAATAACCTGAAATTCAGCCCTCTTTTAGCAAGTTATATTCATTCTTTCACAAATTTCTCAAGAACAAAAACCCTAGGTGAATTAAATTCAAACTCAAGGCTTAAGATTCCACCGTTAACTTTGCAGAATTCACCAACTAAGGTATGTGAAGTATTTATCCAAGGGTTCCTTCCACCCTTGGAGTCTAAGAAACTCTTTTAAAGTTCATGTATAGTGATATCATGATTTCCATGATTTAACTTAAAGTGTATTCAAGATTTATTGCAAAATTCATGTAGAGTTAATTGATATGTGCAATTTATCATGTGAATCCATGTTGAAACTCTTGGAATTGTGTAATTTGAATTGAATCATGATGCCTACATGTTGTGTTAGTATTAAGTGCATATATTATGCCCCATAAGTGTTTGATGAATTGTCCATGTGAGTTTAATAGCGAAATTTAATCATGTTAGCATGTATACAATTTCATATCATGCAAGTGTTTGCTTGAATGTCCAAATGAATTAATGATGTTTAAGTAGATAATTTCCGTGTCTCAAGATTATTCCATGTCTTTTAAGTTTATGCTATCGAGCCTGGGGATATTTAATACCCGATAATTTAGCTTTTTGTCTAGAGCCATGGACAGTCACAAAGTATAATCAGTCATATCTCGATTAGTAGAATTCAGTTAGTTACAGAACTTAGGAAAAACTCAGTGAACTCATAATCAGTCCCGCTCAGGTCAATAAAATTAGTTCAGTTCAATTATGCAGTACGATCAGTAACAGTTCAGTCTAGCCTAGTACAGTTTAGAATTCAATCTAGTGTCAATTCAATTGGGAGTAGGATTCAGCACCGATTAACCCAAGGATGGGGACTCACCTTCCAGTAAAGGGTGAAATCCTTAGAAGCAGTCATTGCATTCCAGAACTATGTAGCCAGCAAACGTTGAGACATCAACCTGCCAGTTGAGGGTTGATGAGGTGATCTACCTACCAGTTGAGGGTACCACTGCTCTCGTTTAGAGTATCTGAAAGATGAGGGTGGCTTAAAACTTGTCCTTACCCATGGCATGGTATTTACACCCTTCCAACTGGGACTACAGGTTGGACCCTAAATCAGTTAGATAAGGGGCATGTCGGTTAGATGATTACTTCCCATAGTCTCTATTTCAGATTCAGTCCAAGTATGGAACTTAGTTCAGGACTGTCAGACACAGTCACTTAGTTTAGTACGGGACTCAGTATAGTTCCAAAGAATCAAGACTGTCAGATATAGTAATTCAGTTACCAGTAATCCAGTATTCAATGTTATTACAATCTCTGTACCGTTTATGTATTCATGCATGTACTCTCATTCAGTCATACTCATGATATTCAATTAGTATTGTTTATGCATATGAACCCATGCATTTCAGCCTACCTCACTAAGCATACCAGTACATTCAAAGTATTGACGCATGCTTTTCTTTTGCACTATGATGTCTTATATCATAGGTTCAGACGCAGGGGCTCCCGAGTTAGTGGTGAGTCCTCATAGTTTAAGGACATGATAATTTATTTCAATATTTCAGTTCATTTTAAGTAGTCGGAGTTCGGTGGGGACTTGTCCTATCAACTCCACAGGTCATATAGTTTAGAGGCTTTTCAAACTAGAGTATTTTTTGATAGTTGTTCAGTTTTTAGTATTGATGTTTAGTTTTGGTATTGTGATACCATATTAAGTATTATTTATCGTATCAAAATTTATGGCCAGTTTTTTGCCTAATTTCCGCATATCTCAGTATTATTGTTATTCAGTTATTACAGCAGGTACCAGTCATGGGTTAGTTTGTAGTCTGTCTGGATTATGAGCATCGTGTAACATCAGGGGTACAGACTTGGGGCGTTACAGTGTGTTTAGGAGATGATATAGCCATTTATTTGGTATCCTTGTTTCATACCATATTTTTACCTGCCCCTGTGCATAATCCTAGTAAACCCCATTGAGCCTTTAGCTTTTTCTTTGTAAGCCTTATTTGTAGCGTAATCCCTTCTTTGATATACCTTAATTTGATCCAAAATATCCTAAGTGATTTAATGTAAATTATTTGAATAAGACGTTTGAAATTTAAGAAGAAAAACGTAAAATTGAAGCCCCAAAGTTATATTTATTGGTGTGTAAAAATTGTTGGTTAGGAGTTAAAGAAATTTGAACTAAAGAAATTTTTATTTTTAGCCCAGTCATGTTACAATAAAAATGTTTTGGCCCTATTCCTCCTAGGACATTGTGCACCTCAACTAAGGCAATTACTTAGGTTGAGGATGGCTATTATAGGTGTGCGTAACGTATAATGGGTATGATGAAGGGTAAAATTGAATGATGTATGCATAGAATACTCCCACCCTAGTGTTGATAATGAGTTTAATGAGATGGGGTGAAAAATAAAAAGGAATGGGATAGACAAAAGTAGTGTAATTTAGTTTTTAGAGGTGGTTTAATTATAAAAATGTGATGTATTAAAGCACTTCAGGAAGATAGTCACTATTAAGCCAAAATAGTTTCTACCTATCCCTTAGCATCCTTTACAACTCTTAAAGACCTATTTGATCGTATACTTTATCATTATGATATTAGTTTTGTACTACACTAAGGGAAAGCTTATGGTTCATTATGTGTAACTTGTGAATTCTTTATGACAGTGAGCAAAATTTGATTCTTGTACCCATTCTGTTATAAATTGCATTTAGGTGTGTTTATGGGTAAATTTTTTGTTTTGAGGGCACATGTTTGGTGAATGTGGGTGAGTTGTAGGATATCTTTTATTAAACAATATGCATGAGTTTTCCCACTTGGTGAGTAAATTCCTGAGGCTAGGATGTTTTGGGGTAGTATTCTATAACTTTTAATTGTGTATATTATAGGCTTAGTGTAGAAATATGCATTGTATAAAGTTATTGTCGTACTATCATGAGTGTCCTGCATGTAGTATACGAGTAGAGTCTCCTCAGCTTATGATGCTTAGAGTAATGAGTTGTTCGAGGATGAACATGGCTTTAAGTGTGGGGTGGTGATATTGGGTGTATTTATGCACTCTAGTATCATTATCCTAGCTTATTTATCCCTTTTTGAGGACTTATTATGTGATTTATGAGTTAATATTGATATAAACAAGAATCTAAGTGTTAAATCATGTGATTACAATGTTTTAAAATGTTTTCAAGCAAGTTTGGACTTAAATTGACCATTTTGAGCCTTGACGAGAATACTTGTTTTACTAGCTTGAGCTACTTGTCGCTCTAGTTAATTTCGATGCATTCTAACGTGTAAAATGAGTTCCTTATGATTTGAATGTGTAATTATGCATCAAAAAACTTGTTTATACTATGAAAAGTTCAATTTAAATGAGCCAATAGTCAACAATAAGTAAAGCGTAAAGTGGTCGAGACTAGTGCTTCGTTAGAGTTTCTAGCTTGTAGTTCTTGACGTTATGCTATGTTGAACAAATATAGCTTTTCGTTAGATTCTATAGGAGTCTTGATTATTTGAGTTTAATGATATGTTGATATTTAACAAGCTGGAAATCAACGAAAAAAAACACCACAAGTCATGGGAGAAACGAAGGAACAATTAGAAAAATTTAGAAGCGAACAACGCAATCCAGTGAGTGCAGGTGATGAAGGGGCGACACCTCAGCCATAGCATTGCACTATATCTCGCACAACCTGGCTTTGAGAATTATAATGGATCCCCAAATACCCCTTCCAGTCCGATGCTTCAAAGCCCGTGACGCCCCTCCAATCCAACTGGCTAAAAATTGCCAAACTATAAATACGCCTCTTTAAACACTTTGTAATTCACCCTTGAACATCTTGGATTATTGAGAGTTTCTTCTAAACACTTTATTTAGGGATTTTATTCTGTAATTTAGCTTTTTAACAGATTTTATTATGTATTCAAGTATTTGGATCATGATTATGTCGATTAGTGGCTAACGCCCCCTTTCCGGGGTTAAAGTGAAGAACATGAATACTATCATTTTGAATTCATTTTGTTTGATTTTCTTACCATATTTGGTTATTTTTTTTTATCTTTTTTTGAACTATTTTAAGGAGTATCTAATCTTAGAATACATATATTGTCAACCTTGTGATCTCGGGACGGGAAATAGGGAGATAGAACGTGGGGATGAGCAAAGTAAGGTTCTTATTCTTTTATGAAATAAGGAATTGGAATTAGCATCTAGGATAGGCATGTACCTTGAGGCCTTGCTTGGTTCAAATGTGGGATGATAGATTTAAGCACTTAATTGGATTATTATATCCCTACTCAATGATGCAGTTGTAATGTTGAAGTTAGGTAGATGATTAGAGGTCGGGAGACCATTATCATGCAATAAACCCTACGAATCAACAACCAAGATAAGCAATTTAATGAATAAAGTTCAAAAATGTAGTAAGATTGTTCATTGTGCTTTAACCCTGCCCTTTACTCGATTGATTATCTCAAATATTTTACATCACACACTGTTTACATTATTTTTAGTTTTCCAATCACAAACTCTTTTTGGTTATCATGAATCAAGTTAATCTCAATAAGTAAAATAGAATTTGAATAGTTGTTGTAACTAGTCCCTGTGGCATCAATATTCAGCTTTCTTTAAGGCTACTGTATTACTTGGTAGATCACGTACACTTGCATACGTGCTTTGGGACTGTCAAGTTTTTGGTGCCGTTTCCAGGGACTTATAAATAGGGAACTATCTTATTTTTAGTTTAGCTATATTGTGTTGTGCATAGTTTTGTAGTTTTTTCATCTTATTTCCTTTTATTTTCTATTATCACACTTCTTAACATGGCATCCTGGGATAGATTATTTTCGAGGGATGATGATTCTTGTCATTTTTATGGTGGACCCCACCATGAGGCTTTTGGTCCAAATTTTGATGCAAGCGTTTGGAGGGGACCTACTTGTTTCTGGCCTGTGCAGTAGATAACAAGTTGGTGTGTGGTTTGTGGAAATATGTATCACTTTGCGGATATATGTGGAGCTAATCCTTATTCAATTATGTTTTAGGCCAATGCTTAAAAAAGAACTAAGGAGGTAGATGCAGAGCTGACTCCCCAACTAGTTGTAGACAAAGTTGCTAATAATTTGAGAAAGTCTGAGTACTTGGAAACTAAAATTGTTGAACAAGTTAAGGATATACCACCACTACCATCTTTATAGAGGCTGAGTAAGGAAAAAGAGGAAACTATCCAAATTGTGGAACAAACACAAGAATCACAGTCAATCAAATGTCATTTTTCTTTTGAGACTGCAAATGAGAAGGTAACTATGAGTGAGGTGTATTGTGGATAGTGAAAATTTTGAAATGGGATTGGTTGGGCCTCATTTAAAGCACTTTTCTACATTATGTTTAGATAATGTCTTATCTGTGAAATCATCTGAAATAGTAGGAGAGTGTAAATATAAGGAACAAGAATCTTATATTATTAATTTTGCACTAGTTAAGCAACATAAAAACCCAACTTACTTCAAGGCCGAGTAGTTTACCATGTATATTATATTACTCGGTTCCTTAATGTCTGTACCACCACCCTATGATCAAGTAAAAAATCTGGATGTGAAGTTGGGGGAGAAATTTATATCCTTAGGGTAGAGGAAAAATTGATTGGGTCATGCCGCGACACTAAATCAGCCGCTTCTTGGGAGGCAACCCAAGTAAAGTATGTTTTAGTTTTAGTATGTTTTGTTTTTACTTCATTAGGGTTTTTTTTAGTTGAGTCACAGGCTGATGGAAAGTCTGAGTACCAAAAACCCTGAGCTAAGAAGCATGGCAAAGACTAAGTTTGGGGTCCCCGAACCCCCTTGATGTATAAAAATGCGACTAGATAGGCCTAGAGTCCTTAGGGAGTATTTCTATCTATACTTTTAAGTATACTTTGGGAACAAAGTAGCTTTTTAAGTGTGGGATGGGAAATTCCAATTTTCATGATTCTTTTAAAAAAAATTTAGGTCAGGAATAAGTAAGATGTCTTGTTGGTTATATATTTGAATGCATGGTGCAAGTGTTTTGTTAATAAAAGCATGATGATTGTGTGAATTCCTACTTTCGAGACACCTAGACTCATGATTATTACTCATGTACTTGTTGGCTTAAAGTTCTATTCATTTGATTGTTTAGTTAAGAGTCTATGATTATCCTACTTGAGTTGAACATGTGCCATATGCTTGTGAGTAGTTTGTATATTCCTTGTTGCATGTGATATTTAGAACTTGCCTGGTGTGTATGAAAAGAAAAATAAAGAGTGTGGGTTTAGGAGATGATATAGGCATTTATTTGGTAGCCTTGTTTCATACCACCGTTTTACCTAATCTTGTGCATAATCCTAGTAAACCCTATTGAGCCTTTAGGTTTTTCTTTGGAAGCCTTATTTGTAGCCTAATCCCTTCTTTGATAGACCTTAATTTGATCCAAAATCTCCTTGGCACTTTAGTGTAAATTAATTTAATAAAAAGTTTGAAATTCAAGAAGGAAAAGGTGAAATCGAAGCCCCAAAATTATAGTTATTGGTGTGTAAAAATTGTTGGTTGGGATTTAGAGAAATTTGAGCTAAGTAAATTCTCATTTTTAGCTCAGTCATGTTACAATGAACCTGTTTTGGCCCTGGTCCTCCTAAGATATTGTGCACCTCAATTAAGGCAATTTCTTTGATTGAGGGTAGCTATCATAGGGGTGCGTAACATATAATGGGTGTGACTAAGGGTAAAATCGAATGATGTGTGCATAGAAAACTCCCACCATAGTGTTGAGAATGAGTTTAATGAGATGGGGTGAAACATAAAATGGAATGGGATAGACAAAAGTGGTGTAATTTGGTTTTTAGAGATGAGTTAATTGTAAAAATGTGATGTATTAAAGCGCCTATAGAATATAGTCACTATTAAGCCAAAATAGTTCCTACCCTCTCTTAGCCTACATTACAACCCTTAAAGACCTACTTGATACTAAGCTTATTCATTCTCATATTAGTTGAGCACTGCACTAAGGGAAAGCTTATAGTTCATTATGTGTAACTTGTGAATTCTTTATGAGAGTGAGGAAAATTTGATTCTTGTATCTATTCTGTTATAAATTGCATTTATGTGTGTATTTATAGGTAACTCTCTTATTATGAGGGCACATGTTTGATGAATGTGGGTGAGTTGTAGGATTTCTTTTATTAAAAAATATGCATGAGTTTTCTAACTTGGTGAGTCAATTCCTGAGGCTAAAATGTTTTGGGGTAGTATTCTTGAACTTTAAATTGTGTATATAACATGCTTAGTGTAGAAACATACATTCTGTGAAGTCATTGCTGTACTAGCTTGAGTGTCTTTCATGTAGTATAAGTTTAGCGTCTCCTCATATTTTGATGCTTAGAGTAATGAGTTGTTCGAGGACTAACACGACTTTAAGTGTGGGGTGGTGATGTTGGGTGTATTTATGCACTCTAGTATCATTATCCTAGCTTATTTAGCCTTATTTTAAGGACTTATTGTGTGATTTATGTGTTAATTATTATATAAACAAGAATCTAAGTGTTAAATCATGTGATTAAAATGTTTAAAAGTGTTTTCAAACAAGTTTGGACTTAAATTGATCATTTAGAGTCTAGACGAGAAAACTAGTTTTACTAGCTTGAGCTAGTTTTCTTTCTAGTTAATCTCGATGGATTCTAATGGGTAGAATTAGTTACTTATGATTTTAATGTGTAATTATGTGTGGTAAAAATTTTTTATAGTGTGAAAACTTCAATTGAAATGAGCCAAGAGTCAACAATAAGTAAAGCGTAAAGTGGCCGAGACTAGTGCTTCATTAGAGTTTCTAGCTTGTAGTTCTTGACGTTGTATTTTGTTGAACTATAATGCTTTGTTTTTGGTTTTATAGAAGGATTTAGGAGTTGAGATTAGTGATATTTTTATATTTAAATAGCTGGAAATCAAGGAAAAACAACACCACAAGTCATAGGAGAAGCGAAGGAACACTTAGTAGAATTTAGGAGCGTACAACACAATCAGGTGAGTGCAGGCGATGAGGGGGTGAAACCTCAGCTATAGCATTGAAATAGAGCCCGCACAGGATGCCTTAGAGTGGTAAAATGTATCCCCTGACACCCCTTCCATTATAGTTCTCCAAAGCCCGCAATGCTACTTCATTCCTAACCGGCTAAAAATTGCTCAACTATAAATGTGCCTCTTTAAACAATTTGTAATTCACCCTTGGACATATTGGAGCATTGAGAGGGTCTTCTAAACACTTTATTTAGGGTTTTAATTCTTTACTTTATATTTTTAAAAGATTTGATTATGTATTCAAGTATATGGATCATGATTATGTCGATTAGTGGCTAAACGCCCTCTTTCTGGGATAAAGCCAAGAACATGACTACTATCACTTTGAATTCATTTCTTTTGATTTGATTATCATATTCGTTTTTTCGTTTATCCTAGTTTAAACTATTTTAATGAGTATCTAACCTTAAAATACATATATTGTCAACCTTGTGATCTCGGGAGGGGGAATAGGGAGATAGAACGTGGGGATGAGCAAAGTAAGGTTCTTATTCTTTTATGAAATAAGGCATTTGAATTAGCATCTAGGACAAGGATTCACCTATTATCCTTTGTTGGTTCGAATGTAGGATGATAGCTTTAAGCATTTAATTGGATTATTAAATCCACGCTCAATGATGTAGTAGTAATGTCAAAGTTAGGTAGTAGATTAGAGGTCGGGAGACCATGATCATGCTATAAACCCTACAAATCGACAAGCAAGATAAACGATATAACGAATGAAGTTCAATAACATAGTAGGATTGTTCATAGTGCTTTAACCCTTGGATTTATTGTCTCAAGTATTTTACTTTATGCACTATTAAATTTATTTTTAGTTTACCAATTACAAACTCTTTTTGGTTATCTTGCATCAAGTTAATATCAATAAGTGAACTAGAATTTTAATAGTTATTGGAACTAGTCCCTATGGGATCGATATTCGGATTTCCTTAAGGACACTATATTACTTGGTAGACCACGTACACTTGAGTGTGTGCTTGGGAGCTGTCAACACATCTCCTTCCGGAGAGCATAATTAAAATTTTGCCAAAAGTGTGGTCCATCATAAGATGGACATGGATCATCAAGATAAGATTTGCAACCACCAAAGTCACATTCATTCCAATATGCCATAGTGAAAAGTAGACACAAATGAAAATCTACCTAACACAAGAAACAAAAGAAAATCACAAACAAATATTTACGAGTTTAAATAGAAGCAAGTAAGATAAAATTCCAAACAAACTCAATACACCAAATTGTTCCCTGAAAACAATCCCATTTTTTATAACTTTCAACTCACACGTCGATTTAAGTGCAAGACGATCATTGTCAATATAATACCCAACTTTGAGTTAGGGTCGAATCCACGCGGAATAATTCTAATGGTGATTGAGTAGGTAAAAAATAAAGCTATATTCTAAATTCAAATATGAGATACAAAAATGCCGAGATTTTTGAATGTTTTCAAAATTATAAAAATTCTAGGACTTCTAAAAATTGACTCAAGGCTAAGAATAATTAGAGTATAATTAATTAGGAACAGATGTTAGGGTTATGCCATTCTAGGTGCAAACTCATACATGGGTAATTAAAAATTTATCAAAATTTAGCTATAATCATGGGTAGGCTAAATTTAGAGGTATTAGCGTCAAACTTTCAATTAAATGCTAAATTTAATTTGTGGGTTCTTTCAAACACCTCACGTATGTGGCTAAACAACCAATCCAGTACCTCAATTAGCACTTTTATTTCTAAGATGGTACAATAAAATGAGATAACTAAAATAACACCCTTATTTCTAATATGATGCCATCTCAAAAGCTAACTCAAGTTATTGTTTGGAAATACCCTTCATCCAATATGCCTCTTTAAAGGATGGTATGAGATCCTAAATAATTTGGGTTTTCACCCACAATTCTTAGATCAAGTATGGGGTAAAAGCAAAACCCACAACAAATATCTAATTAGATATAGAAATAAAAAACATCCAAGCACCACTCACAACCTATTCAAGCATAGCCCCAAGAAGAAGAATTAGCTACTCATAAAGATATACCAAAATTTCCATCAAATTAATTCATGAAAGATAAAGAGAATGAAAACCCAAACTTCAAATTTGAACAAATCTTCAATGGAAATTTGCTAATCCTTCAATTAAGAGCTACTCTAATGTCTTCTTAGATCAAGATTAGTAAAATAGTCTTCCCAAGATGATAAAATTGATGTTGGGTAAAAAGATGGATAAAGGATAAAATCTAATTGTGAAAGGGTTTAGTCCATTTAGAGACTTGGGTTCTGTTGTACGCATTTACGAAAGAACCCTTGGACACTTTGCCTCTCCATCACGGTCATATTTATACGATCGCATGGATGCTAATTGCGATCTCCATTGTTAACCCAAGTTGACCGACCGCGATCGCAATCTTTGAACCACAATCGCAGTAACTAAAGTTGCATAATTTCCAGCTTTTTCTCCTTTAGTCCATTTTCCTTTCCTTTCCGCTTGATTTCAACTAATTTTCATAATAAACCCTACAAGATTACCAAAGATGGAGATTAATGCATTTAAGTGGATAATTAGTCTCATTTGCACATTTAAATCATAGTAATGTGCACAAATTTTGGCATCAATGAGTGGGAAATTTTCCACTCATTAGTACATATGGGCATATTAATTGACTACGCCTCTTTGGCACTCCACTAACCTTGGGGTCTCACTTATTATCAAACTTTATTATTATTCTACCCTTATTTCTCCCTTTTTATTCTTATTGCACTTTATGGTTAGGTATGGTCTTTTATTCTTTCTTTTTCACCTTTTCACAATTTTTTCTTTTCATTTTTTTCTCTTTTTTCTTTTTCTACCAAACTGAGCCCTACTAATATTTATCTTATTTTACACTCTACATACCAACTTTACATCACACACCCTAATGATATCCACCCTCAACTTTGGCAATTTGCCGGGGTTGAGGTGCACAATGTCAATGAAGGACTAGGCCAAAAGTAGGTTATTGCAACATAAATGAGAAGGTGAAAGGTCAAACAAGAAAAATAGGCTATATGGCTCAAAACAGGGATTAAGATATATTATTTCACATAGGGAAGGTCATTTAGGTTAAAAGTGGACTAATATAAAAAATGACCTAAGATCCTTTCCTAACCAACTATCCAATAACCTAGGCAAGACTAACTTGGAAAATTCTAAATTCAACATACAAAGGGAACTGAGTAGCATCTCACACACACATGGCATAAAGTCAATATTACGAGCTACTACTTTTCTTGTTCATACAATTTTTAGCAAGTGATTATCATGTCCCTAATCCTAATACCATAACAATATCCACAATGTTCACACAGTTCTAAAATAAAATTTTTAAGGGGTATTATTTTTCTCAAAAATTAATAAAAAACATGAAAATTACCCTAAACCCTTAAAAATCTCCTAATTACATTAAAACACAACACAATAAGAAACAAATAACAATACAAAACTATATTTTAATCTAAATATCCTGGTTCTACAATTGTATAACAGCCGACAAGAAAAGAAGCACACCAACAAAAATCTGTGACTTCTATGGTATACCCCGCCCCTAACTAAAATTTTTGCACTATACCCAATGCACTAAAATAATATAAATCAAAGGAAATAAGGACATACCTGGGATAGCTAGGCACTTGTGTTATGACCATCCCCAGATGAGGGCACATTAATTGGCAGAGGCGGTGCACTACTAGAATATGCACTCATTACTATCTCTAGATGCCTCTGTCTCTCAACAAGTGTTGAATCCATCAAATCATGTTTGGCCTTTTTAAAGGTCTAGTCATATGGCATATCAGGATTTTGCAAGTCTCCCATGTGACCTCTCTTGGCCTCAACTATCGGGACCTCCTCGTTATCCTGTGTGAAGAAATCAAAATATCTAGGTATGCGCAGAGGTGATATTTGTACCACTGGGAGTATGACTAAAGAAGTGTCTTCCATATGGCTCTTTGTGAGATAACATATCTTTGCTTGCAATTTATCCATCTTCTCCATCATCTGGGCTAGATCTGATGTCTCTAACTCTTTAAATTAGACTTAACCCATCTCTCTAAAGCATCATGGCATTTCTAAAAATTAGGAAATAGCTCTGACATGATAGTTCACTATGTAGCCTCCCATCTAGCCTCTGCCATCTCGAATCTAGTCCGGACCCTTGAATGCATCTACCCATATAGAGTAGTTATCTCGATTTCAACAACTCACAACTGCGCATTAGTGGCCCTCTAACTATCTACTAAACTCTTCAAAAATACTCAAGATATCATACTAATACCTATAGTAGGAGTTGTAGTGGATGGATGAGTGGTCTATGAAGATATGCATTCGGCTCTAAGGTTGAAGTCGGGGCTGATGATAAAGTAGTTGGTGTCCCCTTGCCCTGAGTATTCAAATCTGGGGCCTCTCTCTACTCTCCTATTTAAAAGTCAACACTAACTCCCACATCACCTCCATGTACCTAACACGAATCTATGGAAACTGATGGAACCTTAGTCTAGACCCAAGGTACTGCAATAGGCTCACTAGATCTCCTAGGAATGGCCAGACGTGCTCGATCTTTCATACTCCATATCTTCACCATATCTGTCATAAGTATCCTCTCATCTACTCCCGATATCCCAGGTACACCATCCTAGTCACATTACCCTTGAATCAGGCAAAGGAATGGCTGATTCGTAACTTGTCCAAAATCTTTATAATGAATCTCATATCGAAGAATGGCTGCAAAGTAAATAGTTTATTAGGCCATTAAACTAGCAATCAGGGATGCTCCCTCCCAAGTCAACACATTATCTGAAGTAGTAGAGAATAGTCAATATTGAATGAGCAACCACCAAAACTTTGCATCAAAAGTCAATGAATCTTTCTTTATCACACCATGTCCCTCAATCCATGGGGTCTCATCCCCCAAAAGTAAAATATAGTTATATCTCTAGCAATATCAACTCTCTCTCATCTATGTTTATCGTCCTGCATATTATTCTATCGCGTTATTCTCTCAGTCTGCAGTCATACTCTACTGTGGATGTGAGAGTGATATAGTCTGGACAAAAAATTACCTGACAAATAGTCTATGCCAAAAAATCAACCCTAACCCCTCTTACAAGGGTCTTATCAAGATGTGGATGCTCCATATGTCTCATCAGGCCTTGAAATATGTGCATCAAAAGAATTACTATAGAATGGTATGACAGATAAAACTCTCGCATCACAATTAGGCAATAAGAATCATTTGATCTAGTCATCCACTCTAACAGATAATGATCAAAGAAAGATCGCAACTGTGGTACTCAACTCAACCTAGATAGATTAATCTTTTTCTCATAAAAATAAGACTCTTGGTCCTGTCAGCCTCTAAAATGTGACTGTCTATATCAAATATCTTCCACATCCCCTCAACACAGCATCTAAAATTTTCCTTCTTAAGAGGTTCCTTCGAGATATATGTGGGTATGAAATTCTGCCCCAGCTATATAAGTGTGAAATCATCTAGAATAGTCATTTCATGGGAAGTGTACTTTGTATCCTACTCAGAATAGGGTACATCTTACTGATGTACATAAAAAGCAGTGCCCTCCTCAGATAGGGGTATCGTTGATGACTCCTTCTACTATGCAACCTTGAATTAATTTGATGTGTGAGAAGATGCTAACATATTTGAGGCTTTTAACTGAGAATATGTGCAAGGTATTAAGCATTTTTTTATCATTTTTGATTGTTTTATCTGGGATTTTACAGTAGAAGCCAAGATACAAGAGAACCAACAAGGACGGAAACAAAAGAGTTGAAATCTGAAGAAAATAGAAGAGAAGTATGGCTGACGATATTCCTGATAAGTTCTCAGCATTGTTATAAGCTATCAGATTCGCCGTCATCCTTAAATAAAGAATGTACCTCAGCTGAAAGTTGCTACGACATTTGGTGATAGGCTGCATAAGTTTGATAAGCCATCAAGTTTGTCGTTAGCCAAAGGAAAAACATGACAGCTGAAGTGAATAATTAACGACATCTGTGATAAGTCATTAAATAGATGATAAGTCATTAGGTTTCATCATCATCCTTAAGAAGGAAGTGCTAAAACTAATGAAGGAGTTGACGATATTTGTGATAAGTCGTCAGACTCCTGATAAGGTGTCACGAATGTCGTCATCTAATTCGAGAAATTGCTGAACTCTGTGATTTTGTTTCCATAATTAGGGTGAACTATTTAAAGCATAGATTAGGGTTTTCTAAAGGGATTCCGAACCTATCTTGGGACACACATATATTGTAATTTTTCTCTTTAGTTTGTTGCCTTGAAAAACAGTTAACTTTTAAGAGATTTTCATCAATATTTTGGGGTTTCTATTGTGATCTAATATGATAATCACTAGTTACTATTCAACTTATGGTAAGTTCATCTTTCAAATTATGAATACATCTAGTTGTTTTGCTTATTACATTATGAGTGTCTAAATCTCTTTAACCCGAATTATGGGATCTATGGGTTAAGTCTTGGTAAGATGCTAAGTGTTTAAGATTCTAAAGGTAATAGGACTCCTTGATAATTTTGAGATATAAATTATTGTCTATTGGTTGAAAATGATAGATAGCACCAGCTTTGATTTTCTTGAGATAAGAAATCAAATATAGTAGGAAGTGAATTATTGATAGGGACTTGGAAGCACTAAACTTCCATTTAATAATTAACGTTGTAACAAGGTTGATTAACTTGAGGTGAACTCTGGTTAGTAAATATAAATTCCCTAAGTCCGAGAGGATTAGGTAATTAAATACTTAAGTAGGTCGAGAGACATTTAGGCATAACTTCGATAAAGATAATTTGTTGTCCTACCTACTGTGAGAATCTTGAATCACTATTAGCATCTGTCAGGTACTAAAACCTATAGTGAATATAATTATGGGTTTCCATAAACTCTTGATTACAAACACTAAAACTAAAGTGACCAACAATTATTTTCTAATCTCCAAAACCCCCATTTCAGAAAGCATCCAACTATCAATTGATTAAATCAGAAACAACTTATGTTCGCACCATATTCCCTATGGGATTCAACCCTAACCTAGTTGGGTTATATATTGAAAATGATCGCTGACATTCTCATTAGAGAGGTGTAGTTTGAGCGTTATAAAAAATGGCCCATTGTCGGGGAATACGGTTGTAAATTGAAGTTTGTGTGCACTAATTGACTGTTAGTCAAGTTTCCTAGTTTTACATTTATTTATCTTTTTGTTTATTGCAGTATATTTGTAGTGTATCCTAAAAAACAGAAGTTCCAGAGAACTATTATTACTATTTAATCTGGAACCGCAACGAATTGGAAGAATGGCAGACCAGCAGGAGGCTAACAGGTTAGCAGCCTTAGCTAGAGCTCAGGTGAATGTGCAAAATTTCGGTCAACAAGTAAGACATACAAATACTGAGCATGGAGATTTGGGAGCTGAGGAGTTGTTAAACCCTGGTAACCCAAGGCGTACAGAGCAAGTAGATGCACCAGTACAGCGTAATTCTAATAGGAACCATCCGTTCCGAAGAAGGCAAGATTACCAGCCGGTCCAGTATGACCTCAATGATGATGATGATGGAATGGATGGAGTGGGTACAATGGTTGCAATTACTTCTCCACTGTTGGCACCTGGGGAAAAATTCAACATTACGAGTACTACGATTCAACTCCTCAATCTGAAGGGGTTGTTTAGTGGCCTTCTTGGGGATAACCCTAACTTGCATCTGGTGAAATTTTTCACCATCTTTAAATCTTTTGATAACCCAAGAGTGGATCAGAATGCTATCCGATTGAGATTGTTTCTGTTGTCTCTATCTGGGGAGGCAACATTGCGTCTTAATGAGCTGACACCCGATTCTATAACCAACTGGAGGTAGTTGAAAGGAGCTTTCCTAGAAAGGTTCTTTCTGCCTTCCAGGAAGGTACAATTGAGGGATGAGATCAGAAACTTTAGGCATCTCCCAACTGAAGCCTTGCATGAACCTCCGAGAGATTCAAAAAGAAGCTGATGTAGTGTCCAAACAACAATATGACAGACATACACTTGGTGGAGACTTTGTATAGGGCGCTTAACTCTGTGACAAAACCAATTGTAGATAATGCTAATGGTGGTTTGTTTGTTGATCTTACATTTCCAGAGGCTTCAGAAATACTAGAGAGAATGACCAAACAGAGTCGGGCATGGCATACCAGAGACTCTGTGGTAGCCATCCCTACTATTTCTATGGGTATGACTGTAGAACAACGCAGAAGAGGCGAAGAGAATAACCAATACATGGCTTACCTAAAAACACAGATGGACTTGCTAACCAAGCACTTGCTATTAGGGAAGATAGAGAAGGTAAAAGTTGTAGGATCACAAGATAGAGTTGATGCTGATTCAGAAGAAGAGGTGAACTATGTAAATAATCAGGAGGGTTTTCATGACAATAGACAAGGGAATGAAGGTTGGAATTATTATGATAAGCCTAGTTATAAAGATAGGGACCAGGTAAATTTGAGGAAAAATAATGATAGGAGCAGGCTATATGTCCCTACTAGAAATCCTGAGGCTGCTACAACAAGTTCTGAAAAGATGTCCATGGAGGACATGATGTCTAAGTTGCTGAAAGGAGTGGAGGCCACCAACTCTGGTGTGACTACCATGAAGACCGATCTGTCATCTATTAGTCAGTTGGTAAACTTACACTCCACCATAATCAAATAGTTGGAGTAGAAGATGAGCCAACTCTCCACAGTATAAAACTAGAGGAAGAGTGGAACCTTACCAAGTGATATGGTCCAGAATCTACAGAATGATGGCTCATGTATGGAGATTACCACTAGAAGTGGTAAGACATTACCTGGCCCTTCTGTGGGGATAATTTTGGTTGAAGATATGACTGAGGCAGAGGATGAGCACAAAGAAAAATGTCCAGTAGATTCTAAGAAGCTGGATGATTCTGATGATGCTCCAAAAAAAAGAAAGAGAAGGAAAAGGATGTAGTGGTAAAAACTCTCCCAATACCACCACCTCCCTTTCCTCAATGATTAAAGAAAAAAACTGATGTTGCAAAATTCAGCAAGTTCATGGCAATGCTCAAACAATTGACAGTGAATGTGCCATTGGTTGAGGCACTGAAGAAAATCCCAGGATATGCCAAATTCATGAAGAATCTGGTAACAAAGAAGCGGGAAGAAAAATATGAAATGGTGGATAATGTCCACTATTGTAGTGCCATCTGTACACAATCCTTAGTGTAGAAGAAGGCCGACCCTGGAGCATTCACTATTCCATATGCAATCGGGTCTCTAAATTTTGCTAAGGCCCTATGTGATCTATGGGACAGTATAAACCTAATGCCATACAATGTGTACATACAGATAGGTGTGAGGGATCCTACCCCGATGAACATGTGATTGGTGATGGAGGATAGGTCTGTAAAGTGGCCAGTGGGCATATTATAGGATGTATTGGTAAAGGTGGCCGACTTTATACTGCCTGTTGATTTTGTAGTCCTAGACTGTGAGGTGGACTTTGAAGTGCCCATCATCCTGGGTAGACCATTACTTGCAACTGGGAGAGTGATAGTGGACATGGAGCTAAATGAGCTAAAGTTCAGGCTTAATGACAAAGAAACAAGATTCAAAATACACTCATCCATGACACAGAAAAAAGAAAAGAGTGTTTTCTCAATCATGGAAGTATTCTATGAAGATGGTAAAGAGGTATCAACAGGTTATCTTGGCGAAGTATGAGTAGTCAAGATTACCAAGTAGTGCCGCGACATTAAATCAGGTGCTATTGGGAGGCAACCCAAAATTTTTATGTTCCAGCGAATTATTTATTTTTGTAGTTAGGTTCTAGTTCAAAGAAGGTGGAATCAATGTATCCATCTAGGTATTCCTGATGACATATTTGACGGGATGTCATAATTGTGATAAGGTGTTAGATTCGTTGTCAGCGAGATCAAAGCTGAGGCATGTTCTGCTAAGGCTGACGACATTCATGATAGGCTATCACAGTTATGATAAGCCATCAGCTTTTGTCGTCAGAAAGCCTAAAAGAGTAGCAGAAACTTTGGGCAAAATTAAAAAGATCTGACCCAGCCCACAACTTTGTCTTTCCACCTTCCCGTGTATTCTCTTTCTATGCTTTAAGATTTATTCCATTCCATACTTAGTTTATTTTCTTGCCTTTTTAAAGTATTTCTAAGTAAAACAAAAGAAATTTTCCTTTCTTTTGAGAGTGAGTTTGAAGTCAACGTCAAGAACTTTTCTCTTATTTCAATACTTCTTTCTCACTCGCATAAATAAGATGAAAGTGTCAAAAGTGAAGTCGTCCATCATATATGCTTAAAAACTAACTCTTTTCTTAAGTTGGTAAGTAATACACTTATTTGAGCCAAGGCTCCCAAGAAGTTTGAGTCAAGTTTAGCTTACAAATGTGTGAAAATATGGAACTAAGGTTTGTTGTGCATGCTTGGGACTTAAATTTCAGCTCAAAAATGCCAATCAATGTGATTGTCAGAAGAAGTTGGTTTAAAAATAAAATTAAAATCAAGTTAAGGATTGTGTTTTGAGTTGACGACATAGGTGATAAGCTATCACAATTATGACGGCTTATCAGATTATGTTGTTATAAGTTGAGAAAAGAAAGCCTGTTCTATTAAGGCTGACGACATGGATGATAAGTTATCACAATCATGAAGACCTATCAGACCATTTCGTCACACCTGTGATCTGAAGCATAAATAAACCCTTTCAAGTGGTGTGGAACTTCAATGATTGATGTGTTTGTGTTTATACGCTTGAGTGTCAATTAATGTTTTTTCTCTTGCTACAGGTCTTATAATGGCACCCAAAGGAAAGAACTCAAAATATACAGAGAAAGTGACCAAGGAAAGTGTACCCCGAATGCTTTTTGATAAGGAATCTGATTATGAGAAAGAAGAGCCACTGCTCAGAAAGAAAAGAAAGAAGATAAACCCAAAAAATCCTCCACCACCCCTACCAGTTGTGGTGGAGAAGAGTGAAGAGAGTGATATTGAGACAACAACATCTAAACATACAGTTTCTGAGCAAACGTCCTCTGAGTAAAAAGAGTAGGAACATGCTGAATATGAAGAGCATAATTCAAAACATCCTAATTTCGAGGAACATGAGTCTAGGAAAACTAAATCTGAGGGACCATTATCTGAGTCCCCTTCTGCTGAGCAACAAGATGATAAAGAGTCTTCTATTCGGGAAAGTATGGTTAAATATAAGAACCCCGAAGTTCGAGACAACACTAGGTGGCAAATTCCCAAAGCACAGAAAATCTTCTTTGATGGGTTTCTCAGAACTAACAGAAGAGCTGTTAAAAGGCCAATCTTTGAAGAAAAAATAATCATCACTAAAGGGTTGAGCAGATATCCTAAAGTAGAGAAGAAATTTTGTGACTACGACTTGGGATGGACTACAAGAGGAGAAAACTCATTTTTCCCTACACTAGTTAGGGAGTTCTATGCGAACTATCAAGCTCGCTTGGAAAACATGTGTAAAGAAGGGGAGAAATCAGTTGATCAACCTTTTTTGGATAAAGTTCTAGTACGGGGTGTAATGGTGGTTGTTTCTGAAGCGACAATTAAAAGATTTCTTCATGGACCAAACTTCACTCCTCAGGACACTTCACCTACATTCTACGCTCGGTTGAAGCATCAAGAAAATCAATGATCTTAGTTATCCACACTCATAGGTGATGGAGAACCTGAATGGCTGACCAACCCGAGTGAAAGGATCTTTAAGGCTTCCCTGAATCCAGAGGAAAGATTTTGGTGGGGAATTGTACGTATCTGGTTAATGCCCACAGATAGAGACAATATCCTTGGGTATGATAGAGCTATACTAGTCGCAAGTCTTATGGCTAACCTCAAATTGAACTTTGGAGAGATTATTACTGAAGAGATGAAAATTTAGGTCGCAAGGTTCGATACGGCATATCCTTTCCCTTGTCTAATTATGAGTTTGTGTAAGGTAGCCAATGTACCTAAGATTGGACGGTTAGACGAAGAAATGCTTGCCAAGAATACCCACAATCCTATCCGATAAGATGAAAATCAGCCGAGGCTAACACTTGACAGAGGAGCAGAGTTTTTGATAGATCCATCGGTTACAGGTACCATCTCAGCACCTAATATAGAAGTATAGGATTCTGAAGTTGCACCACCGATATCCTCAGTACGAGCAGATCCAGTGCCTTGAAATATGACAATCCCTTCAGCTACAGTGCCTACAACAGAATTCTCCTTCAACCCGATGAACTTTAGGAGAGTGGAAAAATAAGCCAAATAGTGTGAAGTTCAACTGCAACTCTTTGCCAGACAATTTATGACTGCAGTAGACAAGAGGGTTAAGGCTGCACTTGAGCCCTACAAGGATCTACCGGGTATGATTGATGAATTAGATAACCATTTAAATGCATGGTTGGAAGAGAGGTTAGTTCAAGAGATTGCATTATTCAAATCAAACCTAGACAAGGTAAAAGAGGAGATTGAAAAGCTACAGCAACACCAATTTATGGTGTCAGTAAATTCGAATATTGATGAGTCTGAGGGAGAAATCCCATTGCTTAATCTCACAGAGGAACAAGTAAAGAAAAAGAAGAAGAAGGGTGAGAAGAAAGGCAAGGGTAAGAGAGAGAGGCCTGATAGTGATGAAGAAAGACAAGCCGATAAGAGGGCAAGAAAGAAGGATGAAAAAAAGGAGATAAAGAAGGTGATGATTGAGTCCTTCATTAACAATGAGAAATAGGAGGTAGCCATCTGAGCGAGAGCCGTAGGTGCCTCTACTAGTAGGCCTCCAGCAATTGCTATGCCAGCTGCACTAGAATAGAGTGAGGCTCCCAATGGAGATAAGGAAGCTAAGGATACGACAGTAGCGGCTGAAACCCATGACCCCCGTGCTTGATCTACTTTAGGTATACCCTAACCCTTCGTTAAATTTTTCTTTGATTTTAAGTTGAGGGTGTAGGCTAAATTATTATTGTAAAATTTTGTAACTGACTAGGAGAAATACAAATAACTAAGACAGTTAACTTGTTTTTGTGATTTTTGAGCACCTCTCCAATAGTATGAAGGTTTAAATGTGTGATTTGTATCTAAGTGTGACCACTGTGCCTCATTGTATGGCATTAGTTCTAGTGATGCAACAATTATTGCTAAACAACTGCATGAACTGATTGAGTAGTAACTTGTGATATAATTGTGTGTCATGTGCGTATGCGATCTTACTTAGTCCCCTATGTATGTTAAATCCAGACCATGCCCGGTTAGTCTTACCTATGTTGAAGGATAGGGTTAGGAAAGGATCATAGGCCATTTTGATATTAGCCCACTTTTAGCCTAAATGACCTTCCCTGTATGTAGAATATACCTTGATCCCTACTTTGAGCCAGATTATCCTTTTTCTTTCTATGACACCAGTCACCTTCCTATTTATATCACAATGAATCTATTTTGGCACTGGTCCTCCTTGGACACTGTGCACCTTAACATAGGCAAATGTCCTAAGTTAACGGTGTCTATCTTAGGGATGCATGATGTCAAATGAGTATAAAGATAGGTAGAATAAAAATTAAGAATAAACAGATGGGTTCAGTGGAAAAGAATAAGAAAAGAAAAGTTGTAAAAAAAAAGAAGTGATTGTAGGAAAGATAGCACCCATACTGAATAAGTGTGATCAAGAAAAGAGAAGAATAGAAAAAGGTTAATAAGTGAATCCCAGGAGCTAGTCTAGTGTCAAGGAGTCTTAGTCACTTTAAATATCATCAAGTATCAAACCAGCCCCTAGACTGCATTACAAGACAAAAAGAAGACCTATAGTGATCTTAGCTGACCTGTCTGAAAACCTTGGTAATAAAAATAAGGGCAAGACCTATGGTACTTGGCATACATTGATTGAAAATTCATTCTGAGAGTGATTGTCCTTTGATTGTCCCCATGGTTACATATATGATTGCTGATATAAGAAAAAAGGGATTTCTTTGTTGTGAGGGCACACCAAATATGTTTCTAGTTGCTAACTTATTCGGATAGTGTAATACTGGTCTATGCATGGTTGTTATAGATCAATTAATGCCGTATATTGATTCTTATTTATTGCATTGTTGTTCTTTAATAATATACACAGTTGTTCTTGATAAGACTTATCTTCGAGATGGTGAAGATGTTTTGAGATAATATGGATGATTGACGGCCGAATGTACTTTGTATCCTCTTGGTTGTGTTTGAGTTTCTTAAGGATAAAACTTTTGTTTTAAGTTTAGGGTGTTGATGTTTGAGTAGATGCTAACACATTTAAGGCTTTTAACTGACAATAGTTTCAAGGTCTTAAGCAACTTTTGTCATTTTTGATTGTTTTATCTTTGATTTTGTACTAGAAGCCAAGATGCAAGAGAACTAATAAGTACGGAAGCAAAAGAGTTGAAATCTGAAGCAAATAGAAGAGAAGTGTGGTTGACGACATTCCTAATAAGTCATCAGCCTTTTCATAAGTTATCATAGTCGCCGTCAGTCTTAAACAGAGAATGGACCTCAACTGAAAGTTGTGATGACATTTGGTGATAGGCCGTCAGGTTTGTTCGTTAGCCTAAGGCAGAACATGAGAGCTGAAGTGAATAATTGACGACATCTATGATAAGTTGTCAAAGAGCTGATAAGTCATTAGGTTTCATCCTCAGCCTTAAGAAGGAAGTGCTAAAACTGAAGGAGTTGATGACATTTATGATAAGTCGTCAGACTCCTGATAAGGAGTCACGAATGTCGTCAACTAATCCGAGAAATTGCTGAACTCTGTGATTTTGTTTCCATAATTAGGGTGAACTATTTAAAGCATAGTTTTGGGTTTTCTAATGGGATTCCGATCCTGTCTTGGGACACACATATATTGTTACTTTTCTCTCTAGTTTCTTGGCTTGAAAAACAGTTAACTTTGAAGAGATTTTCATCAATATTTTTTGGTTTCTATTGTGATCTAATCTTAGAATCGCTAGTTACTATTTATCTTGTGGTAAGTTCATCTTTCAAATTATGAATATATCTAGTTGTTTCACTTATTAAATTATGAGTGGCTGAATCTCTTTAACCCAAATTATGGGATCTATGGGTCAAGTCTATGTAAGATGCTAAGTGTTTAAGATTCAAAAGGTAATAGGACTCCTTAATAATTCAGAGATTTTAATTATTGTCTATTGATTGCAAACGATAGATATAACCTACTTTGATTTCCTTGATATAAGTAATCAAACATTGTAGGAATTTAATTATTGACAGGGACTTGGAAGCACTAAACTTTCATTTAATGATTGACGCTGTAACAAGGTTGATTAACCTGAGGTGAAGTCTGGTTAGTAAATATAAATTCCCTAAGTCTGAGAGGATTAGGTAATTAAATGCTTAAGTAGGTCGAGAGACATTTAGGCATAACTTCAATAAAGATAATATGTTGTCCTACCTACTGTGAGAATCTTGAATCACTATTAGCATCTGTCAAGTACTAAAACCCATAGTGGACATAATTCTGGTTTTCCAAAAACTCTTTATTACAAACACTGAAACTAAAGTTACCAACAATTATTGGCTAATCTCCAAAACCCTCATTTCAGGAAACAACTAACTATCAGTTGATTAAATCACAAACAACTTAAGTTCACACCATATTCCCTGTGGGATTTGACCCCAATCTAGTTGGGTTATATATTGACAATGATCGATTACATTCTTATTAAAGAGGTGTAGTTTGAGAGTTATCAGAATCTTGGGACCCCTTCTTAGACTGGGGGTCTTAGTTATACTCTATTCATTTGGATCAAAATCTTCCTCATCCTCCTCCTCATCATCATCATCATCTGGTAGTGGATAATATGGAAATGATCTCCATGTTAAATTTATCCTTGGTCGGGCTACACATACCTGTGTAGCCTAGACAATCTAAATTATCTCAGTACGAGACCTAAGCTGAGAAAAAGCTGGACATCTACCCTATTGTGACTGCTCAGGTTCCAGCTGTCTGGAAGAGACCAAGATAATAGTCTCAGCTATGTGGCATATTTTTCCTCTCATAACTCTGCATGTCACCCTATCTACAATATCTGTAAGTCGTTCAATCAGGTACTTTTCTACCGAACCATTGGTCTTGGGGAACATATCCCATCTCCTGGAGGTATCATTCTCCATCTTCTCAGTAGATTTTTGTTCCATATGTACCTAAAAAACTAGTTGTTAGTTCCAACAAAAATGAGGGACTGTAAAAGTTGAAGAAGAACCCAAAGTTTGAAAAGTTTGAATTTTTCCTCAATTTTCAAACCCCTATAACTTATTTGAAGTCCCAAAAGGTCCAATGTGCAAACACATATCAAGAATAATGATTTTCAATGCAAACTACATGCCCAACCTTTTGTATTACTCGACTTGTTCAAGTTCAACTTCCATTAGGCTCCTACATACAAGCATGATAGATTCTATATATTTTATGGAAATACTCATATTAACTTGTTTATTCAAATAAATAAATCAACACATAAATAATAAAAGCCGAGAAAGTTACCTCTTTTATGATAATACGGAAGTGAACAATGAAGAAATTGAGCAAAACCCAAGTTGGAACTTGTTTTTAGTGTGTTGTAACAAGTTGGTACCTTAAAAAAGTTTCAACTTAGCCTTTCTTTAAGTGAGGGATTAGTTTATGATTTAAGAGGTAAGTTCTGATTTAAAGAGAAAAGTGAGATTTTGAGGATTTGAATTAGTTACAATGAGTCTAAAAGTGTTTAAATACGGGGGGGGGGGGATTTAGGTCTTAAATATGCATTGGTGGGACTAAAATTATAATTAAAATTTGGGCCCTCAAATTAAGCACTTGTAGCACACACATGTGGCTTCCAAATGAGGCCTGCTATGTGGCACATGTTCAGGGCACATGTGGGCCTAAATTATTGGCCCATTTTCTTGCATTCTACACATGGAATTTTGATATTTTCCTAGATACTTATGTTCCTGTAACTTGAGTTTATTGTTCCAAAAGTATGATTATATGCCAAAGTCCATATCTTTCCACTCTCATCCTTAAAATTTCATCAGTTCAATTTATTGCTCACTTTACCTAGACTGTGTGGGACTTGTGACTTTGATGGGTTGGTCACATAATCCCCTTACTTAGAAATTTATGCATGCATAAATCATACCATATTCCAAGTAAATCAGTAAGCTATAAACCTACAAAATAAAACAAACAAAAATTGATCACTAAAATAGTAGGTTGCCTCTAACCTAACATTTGATTTAACATCACAGCACGACATGGCTGTGTTGGTTACTCAGGCTTCACAAAAAAGCCCATGGGTTTCCTCCCATGAAGTGCTTGATTTAACGTCATGGCATGATGCAAATACCTTGATTTCTTAAAATTTATCAAGATACCCATAAGAATACCCTCCTGGGTTATCAATATAATCTATAACCAATACCACCCTCATGTCGGTTAGCTGCTTCATTGATTTTTGGATGTTAAATGTGTCCTCCTCTCCATTGACTCTGAATTTAAGCTCTTTTTTTTCTTTTTCAACCATCGCTCTACCTATGGCCATAAAAAGTCTCCTAAATATGATAGGGATGTCAGTATAAATCTCGCAGACTAGAATAACAGAGTCATCTAGAAATATGAAGTTATAAACTCTCACTAGCATATCAAATGAAATATCCACAGGTTTCTTCACCGTGCGGTCAGCCATCATTAGTCGCATTGTAGTCGCTTCAAGAGGGTTCAAGCCCAATTTGTTAAATATAGCTAACGACATAAAATTTATATTGGCTCATAAGGAACATAAAGCTCTAGCAAATCGAGATGACCCAACAGTAAATGGTATAGTGAATGCTCTAAGATCACCCTATTTTTGAGTTAGAGACCTAGTAGTTACTGCACTATAGTAGTGCAAGCCATCAACATCTTCAATAGTAGCTCCTTTGTTATTTATGACCAATTGTTTCATAAACCTGGCATATCTAGACATCTGCTCCAATTCCTCCAAAAAAGGAATATTTAAGCTCAACTCTTTCAGTATCTCAATGAATTTGTTAAATTTTTTTTCCTCTCTTTTCTTCTTCAGTTGCTGAGGAATAGGTAGTGGTGGTATTGGAATTTTTCTTATTTCCTACTCAACAACCAAACCCTTACCAACTATATCATCACCACTTGTAGCCTTTTTTCACTCTATAATAGGTGTCTCAACAATAAAAGAGTCATCATGTCTTGGCGCTTCCATAGTAGGTAATGGGGAATCCAATGTTGTCATACCGCTCCTTGTGGTAATGGAAAGAACATGACTGTCATTTTTTGAATTTTTCACATAGTTTCTCAGAAGGGTACATGGCTGCCTCAAGTTCAGAGTTGATGACATCTGTCCAAATTATTGCTCTAACTGCTTGATCTTATTATTATGAGATTAAGCCTTTCGGGTCAATCCTGAGATGTCATCCTTAATCTCCTTAAGGATGGTCTCCTGATTTTCTTGACCCTTCACTAGCTTATTCAACATTTCTTCTATTCTTGATTTTGTATATCTTCTACCAGGTGGAATGTACCGATCTCCCTTCTCTTGGTAGTCATCCTTCTTCATCCAGTCACCATCGCACTTCTTTCTATAACTCTATATTTATTAAAATAGTTTTGAACTTTTTTCCCTTGCCTCGGGGCTCACAAACCCACCAACTGACGATCCAGATAGTTTACTTTCTCCTTTAATTTTGACTCATAAGATTTAGAAGCTGAACCCTATGCTCCTACTGCATTAACTTTATTAGAACTTGCTGCTGCAAACTTCTTTTCCAGTAACCTAACATCAATTCATAGTAGTACAATCTCTTGTGCTACTGAATCATCAACTACTTTTAGGTAATAGGAGGCACCAATAGCATATGTTCTAGATCCCCTCGCATTTTCCTGAATTTTTCACCCCCGGTTATGTAATACCCCGTATTTTTTCCTAGCTTGAAATTTGTCCCAAGAATGTTAGAATATTTCTTTGAAAGATGAATCCACTTTTGTACATGTGGTATTTTTAATATTATAACTTTTTGTCATGGGGGAAATTGAATTAGCTTTCCAGTGATACCAATTTCATCAAAATCTGACATCGGAGGAGAAAGTTATGGACAAAATACAGAAGGCAATAAAACCGCCCATGTGTGACGGTGAAGCCGACGGACCGTCTCCCACGACCATCGTAGTGAGGAAGTGTGACTACCTTCTTCCTAGGAGCAACGGCCCAGGCCGACGGACTGTTGGACAAGCAACAAATCGTTTCTTAGGCCATCGCAAGGAAAACAGTGAGGACACCTTCTGGATAAGGTGCGACAGACAGGTTATAGAAAGTTAAACTAACGATGGACCATCACCTAAGCCATCGCAGCCAAGGCAGTGAGACACTATTCAGGTCCACGCGCGATGGTCAGAACGACGGACCGTCGAGCCAGCGATGGACCGTCGTACAAATCGTCGCAAGCCCCATTCAGTTAGTTTAAGTCCTTTATTTAAAGGGTTATTTTTGATATTTTACCACTCATTTATATACCTAATTATATCTGACCATAGATTATTTTGTTCACCATTCTTTCACAAAAACAAAACAAGGGTTTTCTCTCTAACATTAATCTCCAAGAACATAATCCAAATCCTCTTCAAAAGCTAAGATATTCAAATTCATCAAGTTCAAGAACACCAAGAAACTCAACCCAAGTAGGCATAGTATTCATTCATGGACTTCTTTCATCCATAAACCCCAAGAATCTCTTTTCAAAGTTTAAGTTAATGGATTTCCTTTATGAATTTCATGATTGGGCTGCTCTTGTTCATGTTGATAATGAGTAATTGAATTCTATTCCATGTTGGGGGATAAATTTTATGTGGATTTGATTAATATAGATGCAGATTCATGTAAATCTATGATTCAACCCTTGAATGATGAAATTAGAATTGTATCATGATGTTTAATTGTTGTATAATGTTCTTTACACATACTATGCCTATCATGTGTTTGATTAAATGCTGAGATGGAGAAAAATGCCCAACTAACATGATATCATGAAATTCCCATGTATGTAAAAGTTTATGCAGATCACATGTTTAATGAAATGCTTCAATAAATGTATTATGGATTATGAAGTTAGTGATGTGTTCAGGTAGGTCATGCTTTATCAGTTTCCTTCTATCGAGTCCTGGGGGTACTTGTTCCCAAAATATTAGTTGTGTGCCTAGAGCCATGTCATGTTTTCACAATGCTCTCAGTCAAGCTATGATCCTTAGACTTCAGGCAGTCTTATGACTCAGGAAATCTCCATGATCTCATGAACTCAGTCAGTTGTCAGATATCAATAGTATTTTGTTAGTCAACGGTAGTCAGTAACTTAGTCCATGTTAAGTTTAGTAAATCATGTTCAGTGTCTATTCATATGGGAGTGGAAATTAGCACCGAGCGAACCTAAGGATGGGAACTTACCTGTTATATGAGGGTATGATATTTAAAAGCAATCCTTACATTCCAGAACTATGTATCCAGCATAGGTTAAGATATCATAGCCATCTATATGAGGGTAGATGAGGTGGCTTAACCAGATATATGAGAGTTCCCACCATTCTCACTAGAGTTACCTATTATATTAGGGTCACTCACATGTTATCCTTACCAGTGGTGCGGTATTGACAGCTTTCGAATCACGGCATAATTAGACACCAATTAATCTATAATACATCATTTGGGGCATGCTGGTTAGATGACTACCTCCCACAGTCTGAGTATCAGTCTCAGTAAAAGAACTCAGATAGTTCTTTAGAATTCAGGGTTGTCAGATACAGTCAGCTCAAATACAATACAGAACTCAGCTAGTTCCATCAGATTCAGTATTGTCAGATACAATCACTCATGTTATCATCTATCATAGTTCAGTCATTAGTTATGTTAGTATCATCATACTCATGTTTTCAAGATTTCAGATATAGTTACTATGTATGCATACATCTATTCTCACGTTCAGATTAGTTAGTTAGCCGGTACTGTTCATGCATATGAATCCCATGCATTTAACCAACCTCACATGCATACCAGTACATTCAAAGTACTGATGCATTTGTGCTATGGTGTCTTATACCATAGGTTTAGAGACACGAGTTCCACAACATTAGTAAATTTCAGATATCAGCAGTCAGAGTTAGCAGTGAGTCCTTATCCTTCGAGGACATGATTATTTCTCTATTATCTCATTAATTAGTTTATTAGTTGGAGTTAGTTGGGGACATGTCCCATCAACTCCTTACTCAGATAGTTCAGTCAGTTAGAGGCTTTCCAAACTATTATGTTTAGACAATTATTCCAATTGTTTTGAGTATTCCATACCCCGTTTATATGTTATGTTTTACTTCAGTTATGTGAACCTTATGGCCTTTCAGTTCATGTTTCCACATTATTTAGTATATTATGCAATATACAGGTACATATATAAGTCATGGTTAGCTTGTGGTCCTTCGGGGTCATGAGTACCGTGTAGTATTCCGGGTACCAAATTCGGGGCATTACAAACTTAGTATCAGAGCCTAAGGTTCAATAGAGTCCTAGGAAGTCTGAAAGTCGCATCTAGTAGAGTTTTATACATAGGTGTGTTGCGCGCCACATTTATGTGCGGGAGTCTATAAGATGTTTTAGGAATAGTTCCCTTTCTTTCAGTATTCATGTCGTACCAGTGAGCATAATCTCAATCTACTCTTTCAGTCTAATCCATTTCTTCTCCTTATTTAAGAACATGCCTCCCAATTGAAGATCCCATCCTGTCCATGAAGATCCCTTGGACGAACATAATTCTTATGCGGAGTTCAGGCCGTATTCACTACTATTGCTTAATCAGTTGCTGCTCAGAATGAATGACTAGTTGTCACTTTGGCCAACCCAGTGGCCAATTCACCTGCAGCCAGGATTCGAGACTTCACCTGAATGAATCCTCCATCCTTTCTTAGGTTTAAGATAGATAAGGACGCTCAGGAGTTACTAGATCAGATGTAGAAGGTTACAGAAAAATGGGGGTTACTCCTAGTGAGAGTGCTGAGCTAGATGTATATCAGTTATAGGAAGTGGGTTATACTTGGTTCAAGTAGTTGAAGTCAGAGAGGGAAGATGATACAGGGCCAGTTGAATGAGAGGAGTTTGCTTCTATTTTCCTTGATAGATACTTTCCCCTACATCTTAGAGAAGATAAGGTGCTAGAATTCATCAACTTCAGGCAGGGAAATATGACAGTGAAAGAGTATTCTCTTAAGTTTACTCAAGTAGCTAGATATGCCCCTCATGTGGTTGCACATAGCAGGGCAAGGATGAGTAAGTTTGTTTTCGGGTTGATTCATAGCATGGTTAATGAGTGTAGATCTGCCATGCTAAATAGTAACATGACTTTAGCCAGGTTTAGGACTCATGCTCAACAGATAGAGGAGTAGAACATTAAGGTGAGGGTGAAGTAGAATAAGAGTGCGAAGACAGGTAGTTTCAACATTGCTTAGCCTAAGTCAGAATGAGGAAACTGTTCTAAGTTTCATCCTACGTCATTAGTTCTAGATCTTTCTTCAGCCAGTGCTTCAGTTCCTAAGTTCAGAGAGGGTTAAAAAGATAGAGCGCCAGGCTGTAAGTCCCAGGGCAATGTTAGCAGTGCCCGTACCTATTATTTTTGTCGGACTTATGGCAAGCACCATTAGTGAATTTGCAGAGATGGCAGTGGTATTTGTTTAGGAGGTGGAAAGCCAAGCCACAGAGTGAGAGACTATCCTCAGCCAGGTCCTCAGGGTTAACAGAATCGCTCCTCAACTCATTCCGGTTGCCCAAATCAGTAGGGTGCCACCTCCAGTATTACTAGTGGGAAACTTCCAAATCATCTCTATGCTCTTTAGTCATGACAGGATCAGGAAAATTTTCCTGATATGATTACTGGTACATTACAGATCTTTCATGTGCACATTTATGCTTTACTAGATCTAGGTGCTTCTTTGTCTTTTATTACTCCCTATATCGTAGGCGATTTTGGAATCAGTATTAAAATTCTAGCAGAGCCCTTTTCAGTATCTACCCTAGTGCGTAAAACCATCATAGCCCGGCGGGTATACAGGAACTACCCGGTTATGATATCTCAGAAAGTTACTTCAGCAGACTTAGTCAAAATAGAGATGACTAATTTTGATGTCATTCTTGGCATGGATTAGATAAATTCCTGTTATGCCATAGTCAACTGCAGAAATAGAATAGTTTAGTTCTAATTATCGAATGAACCCGTCCAAGAGTAGAAGGGTAGTGTATCCACTTTCAAGGGTCAGCTTGTTTCCTACACTTGAGCACTGAGAATGATATCTAAAGGATGTTTCTATCATATTGTTTGAGTTAAGGTCACTAGTTTCGGAAATCCCAGTGTTGAATCAGTCCCAGTCGTGAATGAATATTTAAATGTCTTTCCCAAAGATCTTCCAGGAATTCCTCCGAACGGGAAATAGACTTTGGCATTGATCTTCTTCCAGATACTCATCCTATATCTATTTTTCCATACAGAATGGCACCAGCAAAACTCAAAGAATTGAAAGAGCAGTTAAAGGATCTCTTAGATAAGGGATTCATCAGACCCAGTGTGTCCCCATGGGGCGCTCCCATATTATTCGTGCGCAAGAAAGATGGTTCTTTAAGAATGTGTATAGACTACCGTCAGCTTAATAAGGTCATGATAAAGAATAAGTATCCTCTTCCCAGAATGGACGACTTGTTTGACCAACTTCAGGGTGCTAGCATTTTCTCCAAGATAGACCTCGGATCTGGGAATCATCAGCTCATAGTTAGAGAATGTGACATTCCAAAAATAGCTTTCCTTACTCGGTATGGTCACTTCGAATTCCTAGTCATGTCCTTTGGTCTTACCAATGCCCCAACCACTTTCATAGACTTGATGGATCGTGTGTTCAAGAAGTACTTAGACATGTTCATCATAGTCTTCATAGATGATATTTTGGTGTATTCTCGCAGTGAGAGAGATTATGCAAACTATCTTAGAAAAGTACTTTAGACTCTCAGATATCATCAGCTATTCGCCAAATTCAGTAAGTGTGAGTTTTGGCTAAGGTTAGTAGAATTCCTTAGTTATATCATTTATGGTGATGGCATTTGAGTAGATCCTCTAAAGACAGAAGCAATAAAAAACTGGCCTCGCCCTGTCTCCCTATTAGATTTTAGGATTTTCTTGGTTTTGGCTAGCTATTACAGGCGGTTTGTTGGGGGATTTTATTCTATTGCATCCCCTATGTCCAGATTGACTAAGAAGAAAGTCAAGTTCTAGTGGTTAGATCCTTGCGAGAATATTTTTCAGGAGTTGAAGACTAAAATCACCTCAGCTCCAGTTCTAGCATTACCAGTTATTTCAGATGGGTTCGTAGTGTATTGTGATGTATCTAGATTGGGTTTAGGTTGTGTCCTGATGCAGCATGGTAAGGTCATAGCCCATGCCTCCAGACAACTTAAGTCCAATGATAAGAATTACCCTACTCATGATCTTGAGTTAGAAGTCGTAGTGTTTTCCTTAAAGATTGAGAGGCATTACCTATACGGTGTTCATGTAGATGTGTTCACAGATCATAAGAGTCTTTAGTATGTCTTTTATCAGAAAAATCTCAATCTTTGTCAAAGAAGGTGGTTAGAGCTCTTGAAAGATTATAACATGAGTGTCCTTTATCATCCGAGCAAGGCCAACGTAGTGGCCGACACTCTCAGTAGACTGTCCATGGGTAGTTTTTCTCATGTTGAGGATAGTAAGAAGAAGTTAGCTCAGGAATTCCATCAGCTTCCGAGATTAGGCATTCTCTTAGTTAATTCTTTAGAGGGCAATATATAGGTTCAGAGTAGTTTAGAATCATCACTAGTTTCCGAGATGAAAGAAAAGCAAGATAGATATCCCAGTCTTGTCAAGTTGAAAGAGTAAGTTTAGAATCAGAAAATAGAGGTTTCTCCCAAGGGGGAGATGGTGTTCTACGCTGTCATGGTCATCTCTATGTTCCAGGTGTAGATGACTTAAGGTAGCAAATTCTTGCAGAGGTGTATGGTGCGCGCTGCTTTATTTATCCAGGGGCCAAAAAGATGTACCGCGACTTGTAGGAGATCTATAAGTGCAGTGGGATGTAGAGATATTTCAGAGTTTATGGATATTTCTCTACATGTTAGCAAGTTAAGATAAAGCATCAGAAGCCTAGTGGTCCTATGTAGGAGTTCATTATTCCTACTTTGAAGTGGGAAGAAGTGAACATGAACTTAATGATGGGTTTGCCTCAAACTCATCATCAACATGATTCAGTTTGGGTCATCGTAGATAGAATGATCAAATCATTATATTTCCTTCCATTCCATACCTTTTATTTAGCCGAGGATTACGCCAAACTCTACATCAGGGAGTTGGTCATATTTCATGGTGTTCCACTATCTATTATCTTAGACAGAGGTACCCAGTTCATCTCTTATTTATGGAAAGCATTCCAAAAGGGTCTTGGTACCCAAGTACATCTCAGTACAACCTTTTATCCTCAGACAGATGGTCAAGCAGAAAGGACCATTCAGACTTTAGAAGATATGCTAAGGGCGTGTGCAATTGATTTCAAGGGAAGTTGGGAAGACCAATTGGCTTTGATTGAATTTGAATACAACAACAACTATCATTCTAGTATTAAGATGGCTCCATTAATAACTCTCTATGGTAGGAGATGTAGATCTCCAATTGATTGGTTCGAAGTTAGTAAGGCCTCAGTTATAGGGCCTGACTTGGTATTCAACGCCTTAGAGAAAGTCCAGTTGATCAGAGAAAGAGTTTGGGCTGCTCTGAGCCGACAAAAGTCTTATGCATATATTCATAGAAAGGATCTCGAGTTCCAGATTAGTGATAATGTCTATCTAAAGATCTCTCCCATGAAGGGACAGAGGAGGTTCGGTAAGAAGGGAAAGCTCAGTCCCCGATATATCATTTCCTTCAAGATTCTCAATCGCTTTGGCAAGGTAGCTTATGAGCTTGAATTGCCTTTAGATCTAACTTCAGTTCATCAAGTCTTCCATATCTCCTTGCTCAAGAAGTGCATAGGTGACCCAGCAGTTGTAGTCCCTATTCAGAGCATAGATATTCAGAATAGCCTCTTTTATTAAGAGATTCCGGTCGAAATCCTAGACTATCAGACTCGTAGATTGAGGAAAAAAGAAGTCCCTCTAGTTAAGGTTATTTGGCAAAATCAGTCTGTCGAGGGAGCTACTTGGGAAGAAGAAGTGTACATGTGTACCAACTATCCTCATCTCTTATCCGCCAACTTAGATCAAGCTCAAGGTAATAGTTCTCTTTAAGCTTACTCAGTTATATATTCAGTGTTCGTCATAAAATTGGTATTAAATACCATTGCATATTTAGTCATGCATTCATGTATCATCCTAAGTTATATAATTATGCATCATACATGCATTCTCATTGTGAGAAACTTAGTTCATCAGAACACCCAGTCATGCATTTATAAATCAGTTACACATGCATCAGATATGCATGTTCAGTATGATATGTTCAGTAATTAGTCATATCAGTCATGAGATTATGTTTCAGTATTCATGTTCAGTATGTACGTTGTTTATTCCGTCCCCTTACTTAGTCTCATTCGAGGATGAATGTTTTCAAGGGGGAGATATTGTAAACCCCGTACTTTTTCCTAACTTGAAATTTTTCCCAAAAATGTTAGAAGATTTCTTTGAAAAATGAATCTACTTTTGTACATTTGGTATTTTTAAGATTTTCACTTTTTTTTCATAGGGTAAATTGAATTAGCTTTCCAATGATACCAATTTCATCAAAATCTGACATCGGAGGAGAAAGTTATGGCCAAAATACAGAAGGCAGTAAAACCACCCAGGTGCGATGGTGAGGCTGAAGGACCGTCGGACAAACGACGGACCATCGCCCACAACCGTCACAGAGAGGCAGTCACTCCGGCCGTCATAAGGGAAATAGTGAGGCCACCTTCTAGATAAGGTGCGACAGACAGGTTGACGGACCATTAAACTTACGACAAACTATCACCCAAGATGTTGCAGCCAAGGCAGTGAGACCCTATTCAGGTCCACGTACGATAGTCGGAATGACAGACCATCGAGCCAGCGATGGACCATCGTACGAGCCTTCGCAGGTCCCATTCAGTTATTTTAAGTCATTTTTTTAAAAGGGTATTTTTGCTCTTTTATATACCCAATTATATCTGACCTTAGCTTATTTTGTTCATCATTCTTTCACAACAACAAAACTACGGTTTTCTCTCTAACATTAATCTCCAAGAATAAAACCCAAATCTTCTTCAAGAACTAAAGATTCAAATCCATCAAGTTCAAGAACATCAAGAAACTCAACCCAGGTATGCATAGTGTTCATTCGTGGACTCCTTTCATCCATGAAGCCAAAGAATCTCTTTACAAATATTAAGTTAATGGATTTCTTTATGAATTTCATGATTGGCCTGCTCTTGTTCATGTTAATAATGAGTAATTGAATTATATTTCATGTTGGGGGATAAATTTTATGTGGATTTGATTAGTATAGATGTAGATTCATGTAAATCTATGATTCAACCCTTGAATGATGAAATTAGAATTGTATCATGATGTTTAATTTTTGTATAATGTTGTTTACACATACTATGCCTACCATGTGTTTGATTAAATTCCTAGATAGAGGAAAATGCCCAACTAGTATGATATCATGAAATCTCCATGTATGTACATGTTTATGCAGATCACATGTTTGATGAAATGCTTTAATAAATGTATTATTGATTATGAAGTTAGTGATGTGTTCAAGTAGGTCATGCTTTGTCAGTTTCCTTCTATTGAGTCCTGGGGGTACTTGTACCGAAAATATTATTTGTGTGTCTAGAGCTATGTCATGTTTCAATGATACTCTCAGTCAAGTTATGATCCTTAGACTTCGACAGTCTTGTGACTCGGAAATATCTATGATCTCATGAACTCAGTCCGTTGTTAGGTATCAGTAGTATTCCGTCAGTCAACGAAAGCTAGTAACTCAGTCCATGTTCAGTTCAGTAAATCATGATCAGTGTCAATTCAGATGGGAGTAGAAATTAGCACCGAGCAAACCCAAGGATGGGCACTCACATGTTATATGAGGGTATGATTCTTAGAAGTAATCCTTGCGTTCCAGAACTATGTAGCCAGTATAGGTTGAGATATCATAGCCTACTATATAAGGGTAGATGAGGTGCCTTAACCTGATATATGAGGGTTCCCACCATTCTCACTAGAGTAACCTATTATATTAGGGTTACTTACATGTTGTCCTTACCAGTGGTGCGGTATTGACACCCTTCCAATCAGGGCACAGATTAGACCCCAATTCAGCTATAATGCATCATTTGGGGCATGTCGGTTAGACGACTACCTACCACAGTCTCAGTATCAGTCTCAGTAAAAGAACTCATATAGTTCTTCATAGTTCAGGATTGTCAGATACAGTCAACTCAGATACAGTACGGAACTCAGCTAGTTCTATCAGATTCAAGTCTGTCAGATATAGTCACTCATGTTATCATATATCAGAATTTAGTCGTTAGTCATGTTATGCAATTGCATACTCATGTTATCACGATTTCAGATATAGTTACTATGTATGCATGCATGTATTCTCATGTTCATATTAGTTAGTTTGCCTGTATTATTCATGCATATGAATCCCATGCATTCATCCTACCTCACATACATACTAGTATATTCAAAGTACTGATACATTTGAGCTATGGTGTCTTATACCATAGGTTCAGAGATACGAGTTCCAGAGCATCACTAAATTCCAGATATCAGCAGTCAGAGTTAGCAGTGAGTCCTCATCCTTCGAGGACATAATTATTTCTCTATTATCTCATTAATTAGTTTATTAGTTGGAGTTAGTTAGGGACATGTCCCATCAACTCCTTACTCAGAAAGTTCAGTCAGTTAGAGGCTTTCCAGACTATTTTGTTCAGACAGTTATTCTAGTTGTTTTGGGTATTCCTTACCCCATTTAGATGTTATGTCTTACTTCAGTTATGTGAACCTTATGGCCTTTCAGTTCTTGTTTCCCCATTATTCAGTATATTATGCAGTATACAGGAACAGATATCAGTCATGGGTTGGCTTCTGATCCTTCGGGGTCATGAGCACCGTGTAGCATTTCGGGTACCAGATTCGGGGCGTTACAGGTTAGTAAGAGAGATCTGATCTAGTATCTTCGAAGCTGCCTCCCAGCGTAGTCTCACAAAAGATCTTCCATAGATTGTGTTGTCCATGGATCTGGAACTGATGGACAGGGCTCTGTAAAATATCTCCAATAGGTTCTTCCCTGACATCCGATGGTTGGGCACCATACTCAGCTTCTTCTTGGACCTAAACCATGCCTCAAAAATAGAATCCAACTGTAGCTTCCTAAAATTATAGATCTCATCGTTAATGTGATACCCCGAGTTTTTCCCATTAAATATTTCGCTCCCAAATGTGTCGAGTCGTTAAAGCCTTTTTATCTTGCCAAGAGAATCTTAGCACTCCAAAAAAAAACAAATTCTAAGTGTTGAAACTTTCTCATTTAGACCTCTGATCTTCGGGTATTTATTTGACGACCTTTCCGACATCCGTTTTTTGATTTTCAAGTTGTGTTGCGATGGGGAAAGGTCTTAATAAATCCCGAGTGAGTTTCAAAATTTTTGGAGTAGCATAAGGGCACGTTTGGGTCCCCAAAACAGTGCCACCATGCGATTAGCATGCTCCAGAAATTTTCAGCATTTCAGGGCCAACTTCAAACGATCATCACTTCCTGAATATAAGGAACTGGGAGATATGCTATATATCTAACGAATTATCTTTGATTCTTCTTTCCAATGCAATTTGTTTCACCCCATTCCAACATCAGAGTAATAAGTTACGATCAATTTATTTCAGCATGTCAAATCAGTAACTGAGGGAAGGATTTGATTTGGGTCAAATTCGGTCGATCATAACTCCTTATATATGAAGAACTGGGTGTCCTACCATATATAAAATGAAATATCTTTGAGTTAGCTTTCCAACGATATAAATTTCTCAAAAATCCAATACCCGAACGAGGAGTTATTCAGTTTTTCGTGGCCAAGGTACGCAGGATTTTTCTGCCATTTTTCAATTTCCTTAGGGGAAATCCAATCATTTCACCCTTGCCCCATTTCGTGGAAATAAGCATAAAAACTGATTTTGGGCATCAAAGTCTGTTATTTTCAAAAAACTTCCAAGAAAGAAATCCTAAACCTCTAAATTCCCCTTCGTAAATCTTCCAATTCCACCATGAAAATTCCAAATTAATCCGATAAATGAAGTCCCCGTTCCGAGCTCTTCGAGATGCATCAATCAATTTCATGACTACTATTCTGAGCCAAGAATTCATTCCAATCTTTAATTTTAAGGCATGTGGGGTTTGAACAAGAATAATTCTTCCGTTGTTGTGCCCGTATCTTTAATTTTTATTATGAATTATTATGAGTTTGGCAAATGAATTTATTTCCAAGATATCCTACCATGAGATTGTGATTATGTATATATGTAAATTGTTCAAGCTTGCCAATTATGATTATTTAATGGATTCATATGATTTTGTAAGTTGAATTATGTCTAAATAATTCGATTATGAACTTATAAAGATTTGAACTGTAAGTTTTGAATCACATGAGTATTTGACTATTTTCGTTCTATGAATTGAGATTTAATATTGGGATTCTTGGTGTTTCTATCAAGAATTGATATATTTTGAACATGTATCATCGTTTTAAGTTCAAGAATGAATTATTGGTATTTCCAAGTGTTTTCGAGCCATGTGTCAAATTTTGATCTTCCTTATGACAATTTGAGTTATTGGATATATTGATATCAAAGTTTCAATGAGTCTTGGTATTTTTCGGATGGTTTTGATGAGTTAAATTATTGAAAATATTATGTATTGAGTCTTCATATCCTTTTCCAAATGTCGAGTCGATTATGGTTCAATGCATTGATACCATATTGATGTTGAGGAATATTAAAATGTTTTGAGCTAAAATGTGTTGAGTTAGGAATCCACAAATTGATATGATTTGATAAATGAGAAAGAGATTTGATTTGGTCATTATGATAAAACCTTGTGATGTTGTGGTAGATTTCCTAATGCGTTCTGAGCTTGTCGGGGAGTAGTACTTAGCACCGAGAGGGAAATTTGGTATTTCTCCAAACCTATGTGCCACCGTATGGTTGTTTGATGATGATATTATTGGCCAGATAGCCCGATTGTGATTATTGCAATTTTAAGGTCGTACTCCCTAGCAAAGAGTATGACGCTCCCGCCAACTGGGGTTTCAAATGTTGGTATTCCACGTAGCTCACGTGGGGTTGTCGATTATAGGAAACTCCCGTGTCCATAAGATTAAGTTTCTTGAATTACTGAGTCACTTCGAGATTTGAGTCAAAGAGTTGAGATGTTTATGATGTTTTATGGTCATTTATCATGATTTATAATTACCTATGATGATTTTTGACGATATGATAATTTATGATGATTTAGGATGATTTATCATAATTTATGATTTATAATGATTTACGTGGATTACGGGATGTTATCATATGAACTGCTTATTATGAAATTACGAAAAGTATGATTTGATATAACTCAAGCCAAGCGAGTCATCATTGTCCGTATGGATATTTTCATGAAATTGATTATACTATTTATATTGTTGAATGCACCCCCACATACTCAGTACATTTCAAAGTGCTGACCTACATATTTCCATGGGCTATATTCTTACAAAATTGTAGGTACAAGCTGTAGTGCACATATCATGTTCAACTTGGTCGCAGCTCTCGATCGGCAGGTGATTAGTCCTTTTGACTCAGGGACTTGAGTTGTTCAAATTTGAGGTGTATTGTATTTTCTGTATTCAGTCGTATTGAGTAGAGGTAGTTGGGAGTCATTACCCGGCTATCTTTGGCCAATGCTAGTAGAGGCTTCATAGACAGTCACTTACTGTCAGTGTATTCAGTTTCAGATTTGTATGTATATGAGCGGAATTGTGACCGTGTAAATTTACTTTCATGTTGGTCAAACTAAGTTATGGCTTGTTTCCGCATTATTCCTTCTATTTTATGTATTTTATTCAGTTGCTTTGGGTTATGCCAGATGAAGATTTAGCTTGGGGTCACTTGTGAGCTTAAGCACCGTGTGACTTCTCGTGATCCGATTTCGGGGTGTTACAGTTAAGCCATAACATCATGGATTGTGGAAAGAAACTTTTTCAAGAATTTCCTGCGTAAGTCATTCCATGTATTGGTAGATCCTCTTGGTAGTTCCCTAATCCATAATGATACTTCTCCAATATGTGAGAGGGGGAACAACATCAGTCTAAGTGCTTCCTAATTCAACCTTGGACTTTTATACGAACAACAAATCCCAATGAAATTTTCCAGGTGCATGTTTGCATCATCTATAGGAAAACGAACAAATACACCCTTCAAATTTAAGAGCTGGATTATTGCACTCGTTATGTCAAACTTGATGCCTGGGGGTAAAACAAAAGGAACAATGGATCCAGTCTCTACTGTCTCAACATTTCCCAAATATTCTTCATCATCATCATACGACTGCACATATTGATATACTGGGATCACTTGAAGAAAGTCATATCTGACTCTATTCTGATTTCCATCCAGTGCTTCTCGATAGTCTTAATTCTTGTCGCTGCTCAGCTAGCTCTGTCACCCAAGATATCCTCTCAGCTTCTTTTGTTTCCCTCCTCTTGTTATAAGCTACTACTCAAAGCACCCCTGTTCGCTAATCAACAATATCCTAAACTCCTTTGGGAAGAGGGAGAGGATCACTATTATGAACCCCTTCCGGAATGTTATCTATTTTCTATTCCACCATCCAATAAGGTGTTTGTAAGATCCTCTCTAGATTTGGACTCACTGGGAGTAAGGGATTGCCTCCACTCTATGTGTTAGGCATACATGTGCATATACCCAACTAAGAAGAAAAAAAAATAAAAAACCCAAAAATTGCAACAACTTTAATTCACAAATCAACATCGTATTCCCTGGAAACGAAGCCAAAATTTGATAGCGCCCAAGCTACATCTTTAATCTAAAGGTTATGAAGACACTGCAAAATATAGTAAACTAAGAAAGGTTGGGTATAATCCCAAGGGAATACTTGGAATGGGGTCTCACAGCTATTATAATCAATGGGCAAAACTAGAAAAGAAAATGGGGGGTTTTGAGTAGCAATATCGAATAGGTGGAAAATATCAACTTCGATTGTAATCAATCGTAGATGAACAATAGGATTTTGTTTTACCATGGATTCTCAACTCCGTAGGATTATCGTGCATTATTGAACCAACTCGATACATTGCATGAAGAATCTGATAAGTTTTGTACCATTTACAATCTTTTGATCGAGCAAATGAATTTCACCCTTTACCTTTTGAGTATCAGGATGTATCCTTACTAACCCTTATCTTTATTCTAGTTATCTATTACCTTTTGAGTCTCTAGTTAATAGATGACAACTAGCCATCTTACTTAGATAATACCTAGTAGTCTGGATCGACAGTATACTTCAAATTACTATTGTAATTATGTTTTCCTAGTCACTACTCTTTATTTGGAGTAAGTAACAATAATCTATGTGGGATCTTAACATTTGCAACAACTAAGATATATATTAATGTGAAGACAACACAATGTATGCATGGGTATCGGTTCAGAACAACAATAACACTTTTCATACTTTGTCAATCCACTAGGGGATCCATAATAATCACAAGGAAAAACCAAAAACATTATCTAAATTAATCAACCAAAACCAATACAAGAGAATTCCAAGGCCGAAATCAAATCTCAAAATCAAAATATATTTGTAAGTATTATGAGTGTGTGACTTCACTAAAAAAGACATAAAGGGTATATATAGTTCATGAGGAAACCCTAAAATCAAAGCTCGAACGAAAAAGAACAAAAAAGAATCGGTGCCCACACGCGGTGTCCAAATGCGGCTTGAGGCAAGGTATACGTAGACACCTACATGTGTAGGAAAAATTTCCTGCAGCTTTTGCTCTTGGGATTTTTGACTTCTGGCATATACCATACCCACATGTGATCCACATGTGCTACATGCGTTCCACATGTTGACATAGGTAAGTGCCAAAAGTTATTTTTTAGTTTTTTTGTCACGACCTGGGGCTACCCCTTAGTCGTGACACGGTTCTTAAGGCCACAGGTGATCCAAAGCTAACCCATGAGCTGGTACCTGCTACGTGCATTGAATAAAGTAATACAATAATAACAAGTGTGAAAGATAAACTAATGAAATACGATCCAACATGGATTACCAAATTGAATATACTGAACATGTCTGAACACAAAACAACTGATAACATATGAAAGATAAACTAACTTCTTGAACATCTAGTCTAAACGTATTAAAGCCTCTACATAATGAGTTGATAAGAAAAGTCCCCAACTAACTCTGACTGACTGACATAAAAGTAACTGTTGTAAATAATGTCCTCAATGGATGAGGGCTCACTACTGCTACTGCTGAGAAGATATTGATCTGTCTAAGGAAGCTCAGTGAACTGTGCGTTCAAACCTATGTTATAAGACAACATAGTAGAAAGAAAAGTATCTGATCAATACTTTAAATATACTGGTATGTTAGGTAAGGACTACTGAAATACATATGGAATCTGAACATTAATGCATGACATGTAAAACTGTGAATGCAAGACCAAGTATAGTATATGTTGAAATGATCCGAATAACTGATATAATCTATAAAACAAACTGAATGAATATTGAAATCTGGCTACTTGGTCAACCAAGCCTGAACTGATATAGAATGATTACTGACTAAAACTGTGGGAGTTATCATGTAACCGACATGTCCCAATTTGAGAAAATCAGGTTCCAACTTGTACCCCAGTTAGAAGGGCGTCAGTACATTTCCATGGGTAGTAACACATGTCTATGTGGATCCTTTAATCGTGAGTATCAAAGGACTAGGGGTCAAGCCTAAATTAATGTGTCATCCCTCATGACCTATGCCAGCTACGTAGTTTTGGAACTTAGGGACTTCTACTAGCGACTCTGCCTAAACTGAAGCGGAATCCACCATCACTGCATTTACTTGATGTTAAATCCAACTCCCAACTAAACTGATACTGGTATTATTGTTGGCTTAACATGATATGGTGTTGTACTTGTAAGTTCTCAGCATGAAAATGGTACTCTTAATGTAGTATTAAAATCATGGTCTAACTGACTTGTAACTTAAAAATTAAGGTATGTGGAAACAAATAGGTATCAGGTTTTCATAACTTGCCATCATTGAATGATTACAAAATTCAATAACAATACTCAAAACGTTGACATAAAGTAGTATTTCAAAGATCCAAAACATAAGACATTTCAATAAATGAGAAAGATACACAAATTTGAACATGGGGATGCATAAAACTTAAGACGAAACAAGTCCAAATGGTTTAGTTCATAACTTGATGATTTATCATGAAATCAATGGGATGTGACATGGAATTTGAATTTAAAACATGAAATAGCATAAATCTCATAGGAAAAATATTTGAAATGGCTTGAATTCACTTACTAAGAAATACATAGATTAAATTCATAAATTGCATGGATCATTTCATAAAATAGAATAAAATTCATACTTTTAAACCAAAAGAGGGTTTTTGAGCTCAATGGGTAGAAAGATCCCTTTGATGAATAACCCACATACCTCAATGGTCAAATTCTCAAAGAAAATCTTGAGTTTGAAGCTTAAATTCTTGAATTCTTGGGAGAAGAGGCTTGAATTCCTTATTTTTGGGAAGGGGGAAGGGTTTCTGCATTAGTAATTCTGATGATAATTGGCAAATAATGACCTTTTGAGTGTTAAAAGTTAAGTTTTTTATGATTGGGGTTGATGGGAAAGGACCAAAATACCGCTTGGTCCTTAAATTTAAGAACCTGGAAAAATTTACACTGTCTTCGCATCACAAAGGTCATCACAGACATAGTCACCACTATGTGGAAGTTATTACAGAGCATAGCCTCTGATACGTAGCCCTATCATGGAGGTTCACTTCCTCCATGGTCAAAACACGCCCGAAACCCCTTTTGAGAAACCAAAAACTCTTTCAGGATACCCCTTTAACATCCCTAAACATGTTTAAACTCAAAAATTGACATTTCAAATTCAGAAAGGCCAAAAATGAATTCCTCAAAGTTTTGGGGTCTTTAAAGCAACCAATTCCCCTACAGTTAGTGAAAATTTAATGCCTTAGATTCCCTTAACATGCAGCTAAGAGCTGAAGCAAAACTAAAAATCCTATGGTGTATTATACTTTTACTCTTGACATCTTCACTTCCGGTACTTACCTTAGTCTTATACAGACCACATGTTCTACATGTGGTCCAAATGTAGACAAAAATACCATTTTTATCTTTTTCATGAACTTAGCACCCAAAACCTAGTTTCCTATAAAACATACCCAATAAGCATAATATCTAAAAACAACCTAAAAAACTTGAATATTTTCATAGTTTTAAGCATCAAAAGTGTTATATTTTTAAAGAACATCAACAAACTTAACTTAAAACATTTGTATGTCCTCAGGCAACATAACACAAGACAAAAAATAAAATATAACGCATAATTAGGAGGTTCTAAGCTATTCAAGGTAGTAAATCAACACTTTAAGATCAAATCATAACACCCCCTCCTATCGAAACTTCTCAAAACCAACTGCGTATAAACATGTAGCATAATAATGTGATATGATGGGATCAAGGTATGACACTAAATTAGAAATAGACAACTATGCACATGTACAAGTTATAATACTCAAACACGTAGACAGCTAGCAATATGAATCATGTTCCCTCATAAAAAATATGTCCAAATAACTTATATAAAATAATACATATCAATGTAGGGACAGTTAAGAGACACTCACACTCAGCAGAGAAATTCCAATCAATATGCATATACCATAGGCTTGCCCTTTTTTTCTTTACCTTGGTTTTCATATAGACAGGTTAGGATCACTATAGGACTTTCCTCGGCTTTTAATGTAGGATTGGTGGTTGGTATGGTAAATATGAACATTTAAAGTGACTACGCCTCCTTGGTACTACACTAACCTTGGGGTTTAACTTATTAGCCAACTTTTTTTTTTATTCCATCCTTATTTCTCCCTTTTTATTCTTTATTGCACATTTAGGTTGGGTGAGGTATTTTATTCTTTCTTTTTCACTTTTTTTGTAATTTTTTCTTTTCTTTTTCTCTTTTTTTCCCACCACACCAAGCCATATTAATATTTTTTCTAATTTTATACTCTACATACCTAATTTACATCATGAACCCCTATAATAACCACCCTCAACTTAGGTGATTTGCTTGAGTTGAGGTGCACAATGTCTAAGGTGGACCAAGACAAAATAAGTTATTACAACATAAATGGGAAGGTGGTAGGTTAAATAACAAAAATAGGCTATAAAGCTCAAAATAGGGATCAAGATATACTATTTCACATAGGGAAGATCATTTAGGCTAAAAGTGGACTAATATAAAAAAAAGCCTTTGATCCTTTCCTTACTAACTCTCCTATAACCTAGGCATGACTAACTAGGCAAGTTATGAATTCAACACGCAAAGAGAACTAAGTAGCATCTCAGACACATAGGCATAGAGTCATTATTACATACTACTATTTATCTACTTCATGGAATTGTTCGCAATTGATTATCATGTCCCTAATCATAATGCCATAACAAGATCTATAATTTTCACACATATATACATTCACAGAGTTTTGAAACAAAATTTTAGAGGGGTGTTGTTTTTATCAAAATCAATAAAAAACATGACAATTTCCCTAAACATTTAATAATCTCCTAATTACACAAAAACACAACACAATATGAAACAAAGCGTAATACAATACTAGATTTTAATCTAGACATGCCTTTTCTTAAACCATACATTGGCCGATAAGAAAAGAAGCACTCCAATAAAAACCCATGGTGTCTTTGGTATACTCCACCCCAACTAAAAACTATGCACTATCCCAATGCACTATAATAATATAAAATAAATATTAGTTTAGTGAACATCTCTAAACCAGTTATGAGAATGCGAAGCAAAATAGTTTTTTTAGGCCAATCAGAACAATAAGTCTATGGGCTGCCAGATGTCTATATGACAGGGTTTGATGAAAATAAATGTGCCTTAAGAAGATGGTTAGCTAAGAATCTATTCTAAAAAATAAAGTCAAATGAGCTACAACAAAAATGGGGATTACTTGGAATGAGCTCTTGTAGAGGCTTAGATCTTATTGACTATCATCTGTAGTCGTATTTATATATGCACCAAGATTTCTTATATCTCAGTTATGCAAAATCAGATTGTAGCATGCCTATTAGACAAAAAATTCTTTGAATGTTGATCATTTTGTGCTCTCCGACATCAGGTATTATAAGAACAGAGGTGGCCCAATTATCATGTTTCAATCTTTGATAACATAGTTGTTCAAAAGGGATGAGGTCGAGTAGTAACTGGTGGACAACTGGATATCTCGAAAGATGCCAATTTTCCTTTTGAATATTCATGATGAGAGTGCTCTTTCAAAAGGCAAAAAGAGAAAGATTGACTTAGGTAAGTGGATGATGATATCGACTCTTGGAAGCCATTTATAGATGGGCCATTTGAGGATCTCTCGACTGAGATTAGAGAAATTCAAGAGCTTGTGTTTGGGTTGCCCAAGGGATCAAGAGAACTTTCTACACTTTCCACTACTATGTTGCATAGACTGACAATGAGAGGTTTCTAGTAGATCAGAAAAAAAAAGCCACCATCTTCAGAATTAAGTGGGACTATTCTTCACCGGCATGGTTACATCAGGAGATATGGGATTCTCATTACAAGTTGAGGAGAAGAGAGAAGAAAAAAGATAAATTCTTCACCCACATGTGGAAAAGGGTGAAGGAAATATGGAAGGTCTTGAAGCCTAATGAGAAACTTCCTTCCCCAAGAATAGATTTAGAAACTAAAGCCCCATAAATGGGGAAAGATTATGATTATGTAGAGGATGATTCTAAGATGGAGAGTGATGACAATACTTGATGCTTTTTCAAGCAACCCCTCAAACGCTTACAAACTATTTAGTTAGGGATGCCTATCTCCTTATTTATTTCTAAGTTGATTCCTGGGTTTGTATCATTTAGATCCTTATTTGTATACTTTATGTTTTATTTGGATGATTACTTTTGATTTATTTGGATGATTTCATTTGGGTTGTAATATTAGGCATTCTGATGATGCACATGATTTGTGGATTATTCACTTTTGTTTTTCATTTCTAGTATTAATTTTTCTTTGTGGATATGAATTTTTGAGGATCCATTCCCTATGATAGACTGAGTGACAACATTCTTAAGGGAAAATTGACATTTTTGGGGTTTTGAGCTATAAATATAGTTGAAGTTTGAGTACCTGTGGCATTATAGATTTGGGATTCCTACTATTTCTACAGTGATGTCTTATTTGCCATATGGTTTTCCCTTATAAGATCCCAAATATAAGAGTAGAACTTGATTTGGAGCCAACAATAGTTAATCTTGCATGGTGAAACGCAAAGCAAGCACCCCTATAATTTTTTTTTTGTGAAAATCAAGGGCATATACATGAATGATTTTGTAAGAAAACTTTACCTCTTTTTGTGACTCCAAATTATTTATTAGGTAGGGTGTAGTAATTAACGCCTTTTGCCTCAAATAGGAGATGCAATTGATCCTCCAAGAAAAGTTTGCATGCTATGTGTGGTGAGCTTAGTTGATTGATTCTCATGCATACTTGTGTCATCTAGAACTTTCCCTATTGGTCTTCAAAAGGTAATATTAACTGCACATTGTTGGAGAAATAATCTTAGTCCTCCTTTGTAATAATGGAAAGCCACTTTAGCCTAAAAATCTTACCCATGCTATAACGGAATTCCTAGTCTCCCTTTTTGAGCCTTTGAACCTTTCTTTAGAAACCATATTAAAAGCCTTGAACCATTTAAACTTTATCCCTATTTTGAACCTGAAACACCCTGGGTATTAACTGTTAGAATTTTTTTCCAATTTTGGCTTCTGGACATCATTAGACTTGGGGTACTAGTCATATGATGTGGTATGAGTTGGTTGGTCTTGTTCGTATGGAAACTTGTGTTGGGTGGTTGAGTTTCTAAAATGGGTACGACTAGGTAAGTATGAGTCATATGGTTGGTGACGGGTCATTCTTTTGGGTTTTCCTCCACTTAATCTAAAATTCAGTAACTTAACTTAGATTTGAGTATGAGTGGCTCACAATGAGTCATTATATAGGGTATGAGTGGTATAGTCCAACTAATATATTGTATAGTACTAACCCCCTCTGGATTCTGCCTATGGTACGGGTTAAGGATACATGTCGTATACATAGGTATGATTGGGGCTTGGTGGCTGTATGTTGGACTGTGATGGGGTCCAAGGTATGCCTAGGGTATGAGTGATGGGTACCACTCATATGTTAGGGTAAGGGTGGTATGGTGGAGTCATACCCTTCTACGGAAAATTAATACAGTTTAAGTTGGGGGTATTCTAGACATTTCCCCTTATAACTCCTTGGGACCCCATGACTCAAAATACCTTTTTAGGGCTTTATTATACTATTTGTAATCAATCAAACACTATAAACTCTCTCAAAATCTCTCAAGGATCTTGGGTTAAGCAAAATCTAGGGTTTCTTTCAAGGTGGTCAATTGAGGTTTATAGGGGTGATTTTTTCTCATCTTTATCTCAATCTAAGGCATATTCGTCTTCCCTCATTAGTAGTTCCAACTAAGGGCATGTGTTATGAATTGTTTTCATGGCATGAATGTAGTGTGGTTTTGGGTTTACAAATATATTTTGGGGTTTTTGGTTATAAATTCTTGGTTATGGTTTTCTCATGTTTTAATTATGGATTTACATATTTTAATGGTATTTTGGACATTTGGTTGCATTGGAATGATTAATTGGAACTTGGTTTTTGTTTTGGAAACACTATGCCTCCAATGTGTTTGATAAAATGCCTATGAGAATGCGTTTACTACATTGTTGGAATTTTAATAGAATTGTTGCATGGTATCACTTGGTAATGGAACCCTAAATGCAATAAATGGTTTAAATGGTTTGGAATAGTTAAATTCTAAGGTTTTGGTGGTTATGGTTGGTCTAATTGAAAGCCTTGTGGGGCACAAGGGAATTCGTCAAGTAAACATAATAATTATAACTTGTGGTGTACATGGAATTTCCCCAAGTCAACTTAAAAATGTAATCTATGGGTACATGGGAATCCCTTTTTCTTAAAAGGGATGGCTAAGGACATTGCTTGTGAAACACCCTAGTTTTCGAACCTTAGAAAATTTCATAAAATTCTAGTCTCTGGACCCAATATGACTCTTACGTACGAGCCTATGTTGGGGTACAAATGGTATGGTCCAGTCGGATGTTTACTAGTGTTGGTTGGTCGGATGGATTTTGGTTACTAGAATAGATACGACTTAGGGGTACGTGTTGTTTTGGAGGGTAAGAATCATTTGGTTCCTTTACATAAACATAGACTTGGTTACTTAGGTTGGATCTAAGTTCAAATGGCTCACCATGAGTCGTAAGCCAGGGTATGAGTTGTACCCAAGACTCGTATGGTGGACAGTGTCTAAATCTTCCTTGGCTTTAAATATGCCAGGGATACGGATAAAGGGTAGCAATCATATTCTTTGAATATGACTTGGTTGGATGAGTCGTATCCTTGAAAGTTTGGATCCAAAGGTTGAGACTAGGATACAAGTGGACTGTAACACTCATATTGGAGGGAATAACTCGTGAGGGTCAGTCGTACCCCTATGATGAGATTTTGTGAAACTTAAGTGGGGGTATTTTGGATATTTCCCCACTTATCCTAATAAGGTCCCATGACTTCTAACCTACTTGGGAGGCTATTTAACATATTATTCCATTCAATATCACTTAGAAACTGTTAAAAAATACTTTATATATCTCTTAAAAGCTTTTGAGCAAGGGAATCTAGTGTTTCAACTAGAGGATTGATTTTGGGCTTGTCTTGGTGATTTCTGTCCATCACCATCTTACTTTAAGGCATGCTCTCTTGCCTCATTGTTAATTCTAACTAAAATCATGGTTTTTAGGAATGTTGTTATGACTTCATTGATTGTATGATTTTGGTTTTCAAATATGATTGGGGGTTATGATATTATATAGTTTTCCATAGTTTTATTTATGCCTTATGTGAATCAATGGTAGTTTTGGCTAGTTGGATTGCATGGGAATGGTTTAATGATAATTGGAATTGGTTTTGGTTATATTATGCCCCGAATGTGTTTGACAAAAAGCCTATGATAATGTTTTCATTACATTGGTGTAACAACCCAATTTTCCAGAACCGGAACGCTACATGGTGCTCATGACCCCAAAGGACCACAAGCTAACCCATGACTGATATCTGTACCAATATACTGCATAATATAACTTAATAATGCAGAAAACAAGCGCTGAAAGGCCATAAGGTTTAATTGAATAAAACATATGATAAATCATAATATCTATATGGGGTATCGAATACCCAAAACAACTGAAGTATGAATCAAATTTGAAAGCCTCTAAGTACTATATGAATAAGGAGTTGAAGGAACATGTCTCCAACTAACTCCTTCTAGCAAAACTGAACTAAAATAAATACTATCATAGAGTAATAATTATGTCCTCGAAAGATAAGGACTCTCTGCTAAAATCCTTGACTACTGAAACTGGAATGCTACTGCTACTGCTGATCTAGGACTCATGTCTCTAAATCTATGGTGTAACAGAATAAGAAACCACCATAGCTTAAATGCATCAGTACGATAGAATGTACTGAGTATGCAAGTGGGGTAAGATGAATGCATGAGGTTCATATGCGTGAACAATACTAACTGAATAACTAATATGAACGTGAGAGTGCATACATTAATACATAGTAATTGAGATCGTGAAAACATGATAACTGAATCTGTATACTGATAACATGGTTTACTGATATCTAACATGACTGATAACTGTGTTTTCATAAATGATTACATGAGTGACTATATCTGATAGTCCTGAATCTGATGGAACTATCTGAGTTCCGTACTGTATTTGAATTGACTGTTTCTAAAAGTCTTGATATACTAAAATCTGAAGAACTATCTGAGTTCTTTTACTGAGACTAAGACTGAAACTGTGGGAACTAGTTATTTAACCGATATTCCCCATATATGCCATAATAGAGACACTGGGTCCAATCTCTCCCCTGACAGAAAGGGTGTCAATACCACGTCACTGATAAAGACAAGCAGTGAGTGACCCTCATATAAAAGGTTACTCTAATGAGAATGGTAGGACCCCTCATATAGCAGTTTAAGCCACCTCATCTACCCTCATATAACAGATTATGATGTCTCAACCTACGCTGGCTACATAGTTCTGGAGCGAAAGGATGATTACTAAGAATCACACCCTCAAAATAACAGGTGACTTCCCATCCTTGGGCTCACTCGGTGCTAACTCCTACTCCCATCTGAATAGACTAATTCATGATTAACTGAACTATACATGGATTAAGTTTACTAAATTTTCGTTGACTGATGGAATACTACTGCTATCTGATAACTGACTGAGATCATGTGATTTGAGTTTTCTTGAGCCATTTGACTGTTTAAGTTTTATGTCGCATGGCTTGACTAAGGATATCATGAATAGATTACTCAAGCTCTAGGCACACAACTATATTTCTTGGGTACGAGTACCCCCAGGACTCGATGGAAGGAAACTGATACAACATAACATTTTTTGATCATAGGAATAGAGTGCACAATTCATAATGCCATAAATAGGGGATTTCATACTAAGCATAGTTCTCCATATCTTGTACATAGTAGGGAGTGCATATAACATATGGGTACTTTCATGACTTCAAGAGAAATAATATTTTATAACATAACAATCACACATAGACATAGCGTGAAATTCATGTTGAATCATAAGGAATGACATGGACTTGTCATTTAGGAACTATTGAGTCATAAAAGCATGATTTTTATTATTCTAGGCATTTCATCAAACACCTTATATGCACAACTTTGGGCATAGGTTTACTTACCAACTTAACAATCTTAAATACCGACATTCATGTTTTTTCAACTAACATGCTCATATACTTAATGGAAACACATTAAGATACCATCTTGAAACACAATTAACAACTATCATCATGAACATAGTCATACAAATCATAATTCTATTATTTAAAACATGGTTCTTGAGCTCCATGGATGAAAGGAATCCATGGATGAACACTATGTATACCTTAGATTGAAGATTCATGAAAACTAGCGGTGAAATTGGTTTGAATTTTGAAAGAGATCTAATGCTTCTTGAAGGTTCTTGAACAAATCCTTAGTCTTGTTCTTGATTTTCTTTGACTAGGGTTTAACCCCATTGGGAGAGAATGTTCTTGTTATTGAGGAGAAAGATAAAATAATGGGATAATATCCTTCTCAAGGCTTTAATACTATATTTAGAGTGAGGGAAAAACACCAAAATACCCCTACGAAATCACTTCCCAGTTGCTGAAATTATCAGCTGATGACCAAGGTTGATAAGCCATCAGATCTGTGATAGCCCATTAGCCCAGGTCAGCACCTGGGAGATGGAATTTTTTGGTTTCTGTGTAAGCCTAACAACATGGGCTGATAAGCCGTCATAGTTGTGATAAGTCGTCAGCTCATGTCGTCACTCATTTGCCAGGCGGACATGCCAGAGTAAAATGGGTATAACTCTTTGCTCCGACATCGGATTTGGGTGAAATTGGTATCGTTGGAAATATAATTCAATTTTATATCTATTGGTAGGTCATGATCTCAAAAATTCGTAGTATAACCAGATATATGCTTATTTGAAGCTGACTAAAACAATATCCTTCCCAAGAATTTAATCAGTAAGGAATGTTTTGATTCGTCTGATAGCTGGGAGTTATTTAAAGCCTTAATATACATATAAATTACTCATAAAACTATAAAATAACCATGATATACTATCCATGAGATTGAAAAATGGCGCTAATATTGGTTTGGATTTTTCGGCGTATTACAATTGGGTTTTTTAATGGAACTTTTCTTGTTTTAAACCTTGGTAAAGGAATTATGCATAGATTAAATAGATTGAAAAGGTAAATATATAAATGGTTATGCTTTTGGGGTACATGGAATGCCCTAAGTGATTTAATATGGTAAATGGAAGGACACTTGGAAGTCCCCTTAAACCTATACATGGTTGGCTATGGATGGTACATGCATTTATGGTCAGTATGATGATACCACCACTAAATAGACTTTGTTAATTAATGGTAAATTGATTGGTTTGTTTCTTGTTAATGGTTTTAATTTAACAATAATGGCAGGATATGTAGCAAAGCCATGAAATGTGGAAAACCTAGGGGGACCAAAACTAAAAACTCATATTTACCAATGTGAGGTTGGTCTTGGTGACTATGTGCATGATGTCACACTATATTTTGGGGTATGTACTAGTCAACCCAAGTTTTATTCCATGGTCTGTGGATTCACGTACTGGGGCTCTTTCAGCGGGGGGCTGAACCAATATAGCTTGTGGGTGGTTTAGAATAGTAAAGCTACACATCCTTGGTAGAGGTTTTAAAAGGCATGCTCAAATTGTTCCCCTTTCTTTGCATGGTTATATATATATATATTTATTTATGGTTGTGTGCATTTGTATGGTTTTTCTTGGTTTTATAAATGCATTATTTTATCCTTAGCTTGATATCATGCTAGCGTTCAACCTCCAAACCATCTACTGGTGGCTATATAACCACACTAGGTAGGAACCGACTATTCTACTCCTCATATATAGTGATTAACTCAGGATCAACATTTGGACTGAAGTGGTAAGCTTCGATTCTTTTACAAGGCTTCATTTTATGTAATGGGTATTTTTAGACACTTTGATTTTATTTTGGATATTAGTTTTGGCCATGGTTGGGGGCATGTCCCAACCATATTTTATTACTCTTTTAGTGAGAGGCTTTATGGTACTTCTATGGGTTGGAATGGGTAGGATCGAAATGGGTGTCAGCCTTATCATTATTATTAGTATTTAGGCAGGCATCATAAAAAATAATTTCTCACTGTTCCATCATTTTTTATTTTGTGACTAATTATATAATATTTTGGAACATATTTGGTTATGTCCTCTTTTATGGACCTTGTTTCGGTATTGGTTTGGTATGGTTGGATTATTGGTTTGGGATGGTTGGACTCGGTTGGGTCGATCACAGTTGTTATCTTATCCTAGAGTCTTCATGTGAGCTATTGCACTATCTTGCTACTTATTTGAAATTCAGCCAATCAGGGTAGTCAGCTGGAGGTTGGGTTAGGTAACCGGGGTGGTCTTTGATCCTGGTCGGACTTGGGATATAACTACGATAAGTCCCTCGGTTGGGTCGCATCAAGTTAGTATTAGAGCCTAGGTTTATGGTCAGTTGGGAGTCCACAAAGTCGTGTCTAGTAGAGTCTATATTAAGGGTGTGTAGTGCGCCACACTCATAAAGGAGAGGATACAAGGCATTTAGGAATGTCTCACTTTCATGGTATTCTTTTCTCAAGCTTAGAATCTAATTCCTAGAATCTTCTCTAATCCTTTTATATTCGTCTTTCTGATCATATGTAGTTATTATCCATAGATACTTGGAGTTTGATGTTGGGGATAAGGTTTTTCTTAAGGTATCTCCCATGAATAGAATAGTGTATTTATGTAAGAAGGGGAAGCTCAGTCCCCGTTATGTTAGTCTTCATGAGGTTTTGTGAAGAATTGGTAATGTTGCTTATGAGCGAGATTTTCCTTCTAGCTTGATCTTGGTTCATGCCGTCTTTAAAGTTTCCATATTGAGAAAGCGCATTATTGATCCTTCTTTAATTGTTCCTTTAAAAGGACTGAGTATCATTAATTCTTTGCCTTATGAAGAAGTCCTAGTTGAAATCTTGGATAGACGGGTTTGTTGGTTGTGGACCAAGGATGTGGCTTCAGTTAAGGTTCTATTGCGGAACCATAAGGTAGAAGAAGCTACATGGGAAGTGAAGGAGGATATGAATTCCAAATATCCGCATTAGTTTTCTTCTCCTGGGATTCGTATGAAAGGTATGTATCTTAAACATATCTTTATTTTCAGAGTTTCTTAGAGGAATGACTAATATTTTTGCCTTTTTTTTTCAAACTTTTTTAAAGATCATAAATATATTTGATAATGCAAATGACTCATGCGTGTGGTTACCACTACGTTTTCCATCATTGGGGATGAATGATCCTAGTGGGGACATTGAAACACCCTAGTTTCTGGACCTTAGACAATTTATTGGAATTCTGGTCTCTGGACCCAATATTACTCATGGGTAAAAGCCATATGTTAGCATACGGATGGTATTGTCCAGTTATATGCTGACCATTATTGGTTGGTGGGATGTATTTCGGTTACTGAAATGGATACGACTTAGGGGCACGAGTTGTATTGGTGGGTACGGATCATTTGGTTCCTTAACATAATAATAGACTTGGTTACTTAGTTTGGATTTGAGTAAGAGTTGCTCACCATGATCCGTAAGCCAGGCTGCGAGTCATACCTAAGACTCGTATGGTGGACATTGTCTAAATCTTCCTTGGGTTTAAATTTGCCATGGATATGGATTGTATGCTTTGGATAAAACTTTCCTGGATAAGTTGTATGGTGGATAGTGTGGGTCCAAGTGAATATTCTAGTATACGAGTGGAGGGTACCACTCATATTGGAGGGTACGACTCGTGAGGGTCAATCGTACCCTGTGATGGGATTTTGTGCAACTTAAGTAGGGGTATTCTGGATATTTCCCCACTTATCCTAATAAGGTCCCATGAATTCTAACCTACTTGGGAGGCTATTTACCATATTATTCCATTCATTAACACTTAGAAAACCTTCTAAAACACTCTATAATTCTCTCAAAAGATTTTGGGAAAGGGATGCTGGGTTTTCAACTAGAAGATTGATTTGAGGCTTGTCTTGGGGATTTCATTCAATCATCATCTTGGTTTAAGGCATGTTCCCTTCCCTCATTGCTAATTTTAACTAGAAATATAATTTTTATGAATATTTTCATGAGTTCATTAATTATATAATTTGGGTATTCAAATATGAATTGGGGTTTTTGATATTATATTGTTGATTATGATTTTCCATGGTTTTAACTATGCCTTATGTGCATTAATGGTGGTTTTGGATAATTAGATTGAATAGGAATGGTTTAATGGTAATTAGAATTGGTTTTGGTTATATTATGCCCCCAATGTGTTTGAGAAAATGCCTATAATAAGGTTTTTATTGCATTGCGTATTTTAATAGAACTCTTGCTTGTTGTAAAACTTAGTAAAGGAATTATGCATGGTTTAACTATATTGGAAAGGTAAAAGGCTAAATGGTTATGCTCGTGGAGCACAAGGAATCCCTCAAGTAGTTTAATATGGTAAATGGAAGGGCACTTGGAAGTCCCCTTAAACTTATATATGGTTGGCTATGGATAGTACTTGCAAGTACGGTCGGTATGACGATACTGCCAATAAATGTCCTTGGTTAATAAATGGTAAATGGATTGGCTGGGTTCTTGGTATTGGTTTTAATTGGGCAATAATGGTGGGATATGTAGTTGTAAGACCCCATAAAAGTCTAAGTCAAATTAAGCTCTTTAAAGCTCTATAAAAGATCCAATAGTTAGAAAATTTTGGCCAAGTGTTAAAGACTTAGTCTCATTTTAAGGCTTCAAACTATTAGGATTTATTTCATGACCTTCCTGACCTCCGTTTGTTGATTTTCAAGTTGATTCATGATGGAGCAAGTCAATAGTACATCTCGAGTGAGTTTCGGGATTTTTCAGATAGTGTAAGGGAAAGTTTGGTTGTCCAAAATAGCGAAGTCTCATTACAGCCCCACGTCGCGAGGTCCAGCCCTGTTTCTAGATGTCGTGTCACGAGGGCAAGTTAACATTTTTGTAGGTAGCATCGCAAGGCCAATCCCATTTTGCAGAAATTGTATTATAGGTTTTGGGGGTAAAGGGGTTATTTCTCCCACCGTATTCAGCCCTAAAACACAAAATTAATCCCTATATAACCTAAATATTTCATTATTAACTCAAGTTTCCCCAAAGTTCATCATTCTCTCTCAAAATCAAGAAACCCTAGTTTCAAAATTTTAGGACAAGGCTCAAGGATTCCTTCAAGAACCCTTAAGGATTTACGTTCTAAGGATCGTAAAGTGTTGATTCATGGGTTCCTTTCACCCATGAAGCTCAAGAAACCCATTCAAAAATATAAATTTTTAATTCCATGTTATGAACGAATCATATCCATGTTTATGTTGTTGTATGATTACCAAGTTGAAATCTTTAATATATATAAGGAAATTATGTTAGCATGTGGTTGGAATTCTTGTATTTTAAGTGAAAAATGTTTCCATAATGTATTATTTTAATGTTCATGCCTAAGCCTCAAGTTATTCATGCAAGGTATTTGATAAAATGCCTAAAATAATAAGAATTATGCTTTATGACTCAATTGTGACCAAATTGATGAATCCATGCTTTACCATTATGTTCATAATGACCTCCATGTTATTGTTATGCATTGTAATGGTTTGTTGGAATGCTCATGAGATTAGACTTAAAAAATTATGACATGTTTATGTGTATTCCTATTCATGTGTAAGCTTATGATATGCAAATACGTTATAAAAATCCCCAACAGTTATACTATGAAGTGTTGACTATGGTCATATGTTCAAGAAGTGTCATGTCTTTTTAGTTTTATGCTATCGTGTCCTGGGGATACTTATACCTGACAATTTAGCTATGTGCCTAGAGCCAGTGTCAGTTTTCAAGATGCTCTAAGTCAAGCCATGATCAGTAGAATTCAATTAGTCACATGACTCAGGAAAACTAAGTAAATTCAGTACCAGTCCAGTCCTACTCAGTAATATCAGTAAACTCAGTAGTATTCTGCAAGTTAACAGAATTCAGTGAACTTAATCTAGTTCAGCTCAGTATAATCAGTTTAGTGTCTATTCAGTTGGGAGTAGGATTCAACACCGAGTGAACCGAAGGATGGGAACTCACCTGCCAGCAGAGGCTATGATTCTTTGAAGCAACACTTGCATTCTATAACTAAGTAGCCATCGTAGGTTGCGATATCAAAAACCTATTAGATGAAGGTTGATGAGGTGTATTAACCTTTCAGACGAGGGTCCCATGTTCTTCTTAGAGTACCGGCCAGATGAGGGTCACTCACAGTTAGTCCTTATCACTGGCGCGATGTTTTCACCCTTCCAATTCGGGTTATAGATTGGACCCCAACTCACCTATATTACTTTATTCAAGTCATGTCGGTTAGATGACTACCTCCCACAGTTTTAGTTTCATTCTTCAGATTAGAACTCAGATAGTTCTATAGATTTTAGGACTGTCAGATGTAGTCACTTAACTAAGTATGAAACTCAGCTAGTTTTATCAGAATCAAGATTGTCAGATACAGTCACTCAGTAAATAGCATATTAGTTATTAGTATGCACGTTATCAGTATATTCAGTATTCATAATCCTCACATTCTCAGTTACAGGTATGCATTCATACATGTATTCTGATGCAGTCTTATTCATGTTATTAGACAGTTATAGTTCAAACATATGAACCCCATGCATTCATCCTTACCTCAATTTGGTATACCAGTACATTCACATGTACTGACACATACTTTTCTTTTGCGCTATAGTGTTTTATACCATAGGTTTGGATGCTCAGGTTCACAACTATGCATTGGCAGCTTTAGGTTTTAGTCAACAACAGTAGACTATCAGTGAGTCCTCATATTGTGAGGATACTTTATCATTTCAATATTTCAATACATAGTTTATTTCAGCAGTTGTAGTTAGTTGGGGACATGTCCCTTCAACTTCCTATTCAGACAGTTTAGAGGCTTTCAGACTAGATATTCAAACTTTAGTATGTTTAGTATTTATATTTTAGTTTGTTTTGGTATTGTTATACCACATACTTTAGTATTATTTTAGTTATTTAAACCTTATGGAAGAACAACCCATTATTCCACATATAATTACAGGGTTAATTTACAGATATTGCAGTAGGTACCAGTCATGGGTTAGCTTATGGTCCTTCGGGATTATGAGCACTGTGTAGCGTTCGAGTCTCAGAATTTGGGGCATTAATAACTTGGTATCAGATCCTAAGGTTCAATAGATTCATAGGACGTCTGAAAGCCGCATCTAGTAGAGTTTGTGCAGGGGTGTGTTGTGCGCCATATTTATGTACTAGAGGCTAAAAGATGTCTTAGGAATAGTCTCCCTTCTTTTAGTATTCATGTTGTACCAGCGAGCATGATCTCAAACTTAATTCTCAGTCTAATCTGTTTCTCCCTTTTCATTTACAGAACATGCCTCCCAAAAGAAGAAATGAAAATCAGTGAGCCCCTCAGCCCATCCAAGCAAATCCCTTTGACTAACATGTTTCTCATGTAGAGTTCTGAGCTACATTCCCCACTTTTGCAAATTTAGTTGCTTCTCAGAATGAACGGACAACTGTTGTTCCGACCAACCCAGTGGCCAACACTTCTGCATCTAGGATTCGGGACTTCACTTGGATGAATCCTCCATCCTTTTTAGGTCTAAGTCAGATGAGGACCCTCAGGAATTCATTGATCAAGTCCAGAAGGTTTCAGATATCATGGGGGTTATTGCTAGTAAGAGTGTTGGCTAGCTGCATATCAGTTGTAGGATGTGGCTCACACATGGTTCAAGAAGTTAAAAGAAGAGTGGTTTATAGATGTAGGGCCTATTAAGTAGTAAGAGTTTTCCACTGCCTTCTTAGATTGATTCTTTCACCTAGAGATGAGAGAATCTAAGGTGTTAGAGTTTATCAACCTCAGGTAGGGCAATATGACAGTGAAAGAGTATTCTCTTAAGTTTACTCAATTAGCTTGATATGCTCATCATGTGGTGGAAGATAGCAGGGCTAAGATGAGTAAGTTTGTTTCTAGGGGGAATGATAGTGTGGTCAAGGAGTGCAGGACTGCCATATTGATTAGTAAGATGGATATAGCCAGGCTTATGATCCATGCAAAATAGATAGAGGAATAAAAGATTAAGGAGAGGGAAAAGTAGAATAAGAGAGATAGAACAGGTAGCTTCAATTTTAGTCAGCCTAAGTCAGAGGGTGGAAACCATTCTCAATTCCGCCAAAAGTCATCTATTCCAGCTTCTTCCTCAGCTAGTGCTCCAGTTTCTAAATTAAGGAATGGTAACCAAGATAGGGTGCCAGGCTCTACATCCCAGGCAGTATTAGCAGTGGCCGAACCAATCATCTTTGTCAAACTTGTGATAAGAAGTACAAAAGTTTTTGCAGAGCTGGCAGTGATGTGTGTGTTTCAGATGTGGTAAGCCAGGACACAGAGTCAGATATTATCCTTAGCCAGGTATTCATGGTCAACAGAACCGTTCCTCAACTCAGTCCGGTTACCCGAATCAGTAGGGTGCCACTTCTAGTATAACCAGTGAACAGGGCCCAAACAGGATCAGGAAAATTTTCTTGATGTGGTAACTACTACATTACAGATCTTTCATGTACATGTTTATTCTTTGCTAGATCCCGAAGCTTCTTTGTCTTTTGTTACTCCTTATATAGCAGTTAATTTCAGAGTCAGTCTCAAAATTCTAGCAGAGCTTTTCTCAGTCTCTACACCAGTAGGTAAAACCATCATAGCCCTGCAGGTATACAGGAACTATCTAGTTATGATATCTCAAAAAGTCACTTCAGTAGATTTAGTCAAATTAAAGATGACTGATTTTGATGTCATTCTCAGCATGGATTGGCTTCATTCCTTCTATGCCACGGCCAACTGCAAAAATAGAGTGGTCCAATTTTAGTTTCTAAATGAACCCTTCCTAGAGTGGAAGAGTAGTACTTCAGCATTCAGGGGTCAACTTGTTTCTTACCTACGGAATAGGAAAATAATATCTAAGGGATGTGTCTATCATCTTGTTTGAGTTAAGGACACTAGTTCCAAAACTCCTAGTCTTGAATCAGTTCCAGTAGTGAGCAAATATTCAGATGTTTTTCCAAAAGATCTTCCAGGAATTCCTCCCAAATGGGAAATAGAATTCGGCATTAACCTTCTTCCAGATACTCAGCCTATATCTATTCTGCCGTATAGAATGGCACTAGCGGAACTCAGAGAATTGAAAGAACAGTTAAAGGATCTCCTATACTAGGGATTCATTAGACCTAGTGTGTCCCCATGGGGTGCACTAGTCTTATTCATGTGAAAGAAAGAAGGTTCTCTCAGAATGTGTATAGCTTACCGCCAGCTCAACAAAGTTACAGTCAAGAACAAGTATCCACTTCCAAGAATTGATGACTTGTTTGACCAACTTCAGGGTGCCAGTTACTTCTCCAAGATAGACCTCAGATCAGGCTATCATCATCTCAGAGTCAGAAAATATGACATTCCAGAAACAACTTTTTAAATTTGGTATGGTCACTTCAAATTCTTAATCATGTCCTTTGGTCTTACAAATTCCCCAAACACTTTCATGTACTTGATGAACCGTATGTTCAAGAAGTACCTGGACATATTCGTCATAGTTTTCATAGATGACATTCTTGTCTATTTCCGTAGTGAGCATGATCATACAGATCATCTCAGAATCATATTGTAGACTCTCAAAAATCATTAGTTGTTCACCAAATTTAGTAAGTGCAAATTTTGGCTAAGGCTAGTAGCATTCTTTTTTCATATCATTTCTGGTGATAGCATTAGGGTTGATCCTCAGAAGATCGAAGCAGTAAGAAAATTCCCTCGCCCTGTCTCTTTATTAGATATCAGGAGTTTCTTAGGTTTGGCTGGCTATTGCAGATGATTTGTTGAGGGATTTTCATCTATTGCATCCCCTATGTCTACATTGACTTAGAAAAAAGTTAAGTTTCAGTGGTCAGATGCTTACGAGAAGAGTTTTTAGGAGTTGAAGACTCGACTCACCTCAGCTCCAGTTTTGACTCTTCCAAATGGTTCAGATGGGTTCGTAGTGTACTTTGATGCATACAGAGTGGGTTTAGGTTATGTCCTCATGAATCTTTTTAAGGTCATATCCTACGCCTCCAGACAACTTAAACCGCTTGAGAAGAATTATTCGACTTATGATCTTGAGTTAGCAGCCATAGTTTTTTCCTTAAAGATTTGGATACATTTACTTATATGGGGTGCATATAGATATGTTCACAGATCACAAAATCCTTCAGTACGTATTCTCTTCGAAAGATCTTAACCTCCATCAAAGAAGGTGGTTTGAAATTTTTGAAGACTATGATATGAGTGTCCTTTACCATCTGGGAAAAGCCAATGTATTGGTCGATGATCTCAGTAGATTTTCTATGGGTAGTGTTAGTCATGTTGAGGACAGTAAGAAGAAATTAGCTCAGGAAGTCCATCAGCTTGTCTGATTAGGTGTCTACTTAGTCGATTCAACAGAAGGTAGTTCATGGGTTCAGAACAGTTCAAAATCATCTCTAGCTTCTGTAGTTAAGGAAAAGCAAGATAGAGATCCCAGCCTAGTCAAGTTGAAAAAATAAGTCAAGGATCAAATAGTTGAGGTTTTCTCCCAAGGGGTATATGGTGTATTGCATTATCATGGTCGTCTATGTGTGAAAGGTATTGATCACTTAAGGCAGCGAATTCCTGCCAAAGCGCATGATGCGTATTACTCAATTCATCCAGGGCCAACTAAGATGTATCACGATTTGTGGGAGATCTATTGGTGGAGTAGGATGAAAATAAATATTGAAGAGTTTATGGCTAAGTGATCTATATGTCAGCATGTTAAGGTTGAGCATCAGAATCCTAATGGCTATATGTAGGAGTTCAATATTCCCACTTGGAAGTGGGAAGAAGTGAACATGGACTTTGTGATGGGTTTGCCTCATACTTGTCATCAGCATGATTCAGTTTGGGTCATTATAGATAGGATGACCAAATCAACTCATTTTCTTCCAGTCCATACCACTTATTCAGCAGGGGATTACGCCAAACTCTATATCAGGTATTTCAATAAATTATACGGTGTTTCATTATCCATTGTCTCAGGTAAAGTTACCCAGTTCACCTCTCACTTTTGGAAAACATTCCAAAAAGGTCTTGGAACTGAGTTCATCTCAGTATAGCCTTTCATCCTCAGACAGATGGTCAAGCAAGAAGGATCATTCAGACTTTTGAAAATATGCTAAGGGTGTGTACAATTTATTTCAAAGGTAGTTGGGATGACCACTTGCCTTTGATTGAGTTTTCACATAACAACAACTATCATTCAAGTGTTCAGATGGCTCCATTTGAAGCTCTCTACGGTAGAGGATGCAGATATCCAATCGGTAAGTTCAAAATTGGTGAGGTCACTGTGCTAGGACTAGACTTGGTATTCGAACCTTAGAAAAAGTTTAGTTGATCAGAGAATGGCTCAAGACAGCTTCGAGCCGATAGAATTCGTATGAATATATGTGCAAAAATGATCTCGAGTTCGAGATTGGTGATCATGTGTACTTAAAAATCTCTCCCAGGAAGGGAGTAAAGAGATTTGGCAATAAGGGAAAGCTTAGTCCTTGATATGTCGGTCCCTTCAAATACTCAGTGGCTTTGGCAAAGTAGCCTATGAGCTCGAGTTGCCTTCAGATATAGCTTCAGTGAATCTAGTCTTTCATGTCTCCTTGCTTAAGAAGTGCATAGGGGACCCAATAGTTATAGTCCTTATAGAGGGCATATACATTCAGAACAGCCCCTCTTTCGAGGAGATTCCAGTCAAAATCCTTGACAATCAGACTTACAAACTAAGAAACAAAGAAGTCCCTCTTGTCAAAACTTTTTGGCGGAATTAGTCCGTTAAGAGAGATACTTAGGAAGAAGAAGCAGATATGCGGACCAAGTATCCTCACCTCTTCTCCGCAAACTCAGACTCAACCCAAGGTAATAGGTTTCCTCAAGATTATTCATTCATATAATCATAAACTTGGTGTCAAATACCATTGCATATTCATTCATATAATCATGAATCAGATCAGTCATGTATTCATGCATCAGATAAGCATTCCCCTTGTGAGAAACTTAGTTTATCAAAATATTATTCATGCATTCATGAATCAGTTTAGCCATGAAATCATGCATCAGATATGAATGTTCGGTATGAATTCAAGTAAATCAGTCATGTCAATCATGTAATCATGTTTCAGTTGTTCATGTTCAGCAGGTACTTCAATTATCATTTCTCCCCTCCCAGTCAGTCTCTTTGGAGGATGAATGTTCCTAAGGGGGATATATTGTAAGACCTCTTAAAAGTCTAAGTCAAATTAAGCTCCTTAAAGCTCAATAAAAAATCCAACACTTAGAAAATTTTGGACAAGTGCTAAGGACTTAGTCTCATTTAAAGACTTTAAACTCCGGGGATTTATTTCATGATCTTCCCTACCTCTGTTTGTCAATTTTCAAGTTGATTCATGATGGGGAAAGTCAATAGTACATTTTGGGTGAGTTTCGGGATTTTTCAGATAGAGTAAGGGCAGGTTTGGTTGCCCAAAATAGTGAAGTCTCATGATAGACCCACGTCATGAGGTCCGATCCCATTTCTAGATGTCGCATCACGTGGGCCAGTTCACATCTTTATGGGTCGTATCGTGAGGCCAATCCTATTTTTCAAAAATTTTATTATGGGCTTTGGGGGTAAAGAGGTCATTTCTCCCACTCTATTCAGACCTAAAACATGAAATTAATCCCTAAATAACCTAAATATTTCATTATTCACTCAAGTGTCCCCAAAGTTTATCATTCTCTCTCAAAAGCAAGAAACCCTAGTTTCAAAATTTTAGGACAAGGCTCAAGGATTCCTTCAATAAGTCTTGAGGTTTTACGTTCTAATGTATGTAAAGTGTTGATTCATGGGTTCCTTTCACCCATGAATCTCAAGAAACCCTTTCAAAAATATACATTTTGAATTCCATGTTATGAATTGAATCATATCCATGTTTATGTTGTTGTATGATTACCAAGTTGAAATCTTTAATACATATAATGAAATTATGTTATTATGTGGTAGAAATTCTTGTATTTAAAGTGAAAAATGTTGCCATGATGTATTTTTTTAATGTTAATGCATAAGCCTCAATTTATGCATGCAAGGTGTTTCATAAAATGCCTAAAAGAATAAGAATTATCCTTTATGACTCAATTGTGACTAAATTAATGAATCGATACTTTACCCTTATGTTCACAATGACCTTCATGTTATTTTTATGACTTGTAATGGTTTGGTAGAATGCTCATGATATTAGACTTACAAAATTATGGCATGTCTATATGTAGTCCTATTTATGTTTAAGCTTATGATATGCAAATACTTGATAAAAATCTCTAATGGTTGTACTATGAATTATTAACTATGCCCATGTGTTCAAGAAGTCTCATGTCTTGTCAGTTTCAGGCTATCGAGTCCTGGGGGTACTTGTACCCGATAATTCAGCTGTGTGCCTAGAGCGAATGTCACTTTCAGGATTCTCTCAGTCAAGCCATGATTATTAGAATTTAGTCAGTCACATGACTCAGGAAAACTTAGTAAATTCAGTACCAGTCTAGTCCTACTCAGTAATCTCAGTAAACTTTGTTAGTTAACAGAACTCAGTAGTATTCTGTCAGTCAACAAAATTCAATTAACTCAGTCTAGTTCAGCTCAGTATAATCAGTTCAGCGACTATTTAGTTGGTAGTAGGATTCAGGACCGAGTGAACCCAAGAATGGGAACTCACCTGCCAGCCGAGGGTGTGATTCTTAGAAGCAATCCTTGCATTCGAGAACTACGTAGCCAGCGTAGGTTGAGACTTCAAAAACCTATTAGATGAGTGTTGATTATTTGGATTAACCTATCTGATGAAGGTCCCATCGTTCTCATTAGAGTACCTGCCAGACGAGAGTCAGTCTCAGTTTGTTCTTACCAGTGGCGCGGTATTGACACTCTTCCAATTGGGGTTACAGATTGGACCCCAAATTAGCTATATTGCTTTATTCGAGGCATGACGGTTAGATGACTACCTCCCACAGTCTTAGTCTCAATCTTTAGAATAGAACTCAGATAGTTCTATATATTTCAGGACTGTCACATACAGTCACTTAGCTCAGTACCAAACTCAGCTAGTTCCATCAAAATCAAGACTGTCAGATATAGTCACTCAGTAAATAACATATTATTTATTAGTATGCACGTTATCAGTATATTCAGTATTCAAAATCCATACGTTCTTAGTTACTGTTATGTATTCATGTATGTATTCTTACGCAGTTATATGTTATTAGACAATTATAGTTCATATATATGAACCCCATGCATTAATCCTTACCTAACTTTGCATACCAGTATATTCACACATACTGACACATACTTTTCTTTTGTGCTATGGAGTTTTATATCATAGGTTCCAATGCTCAAGTTCCCGACCGTGCATAGGCAGCTTCTTGTTTCACTCAGTAGAAGTAGACTAGTAGTGATTCCTCATCTTGTTAGGATACTTTATCATTTCAGTATTTTAGTACTTAGTTTATTTCAGTAGTTGGAGTTAATTGGGGACATGTTCCATCAACTCCTTATTCAGACAGTTTAGAGTCTTTTAGACTAGATATTTAGACTTTAGTATGTTCAGTATTTATATTTTAGTTTGTTTTGGTATTGTTATACCACATACTTCAGTATTATTTCAGTTATTTGAACCTTATGGCAGTTTAACCCATTATTCCACATATAATTATAGTGTTAATGTATAGTTATTATAGCAGGTACCAGTCATGGGTTAGCTTGTGGTCCTTCAGGATTATGAGCACTATGTAGCATCTGGGGTTCAGAATCTGGGGCGTTATAGTAGCAAAGCCTTGGTAGGTGAAGGTCTTATGGGGACCAAAATTGGAAACTCATTCTTTATTACCATGTGCATAATTTCACACTATATTTTGGGGGATGTACTAGTTATCCTAGGGTTTCTTCTCTAATTGTGCAGCTTCATGCATTGGGGACCTTTTAGCAGGGGGAGTTAAACCCATATAGCCCGTGGGTAGGTTAGGATGGCAAAGCTACACAACCCAGGTAAAGGTTTTAAAGGCATACTAATCATGATCCCCTTTCCCAGCATGGTTATATATATATATATGTATGTATGTATGTATGTTTTTATGAATATAGATGGTTTTAATTGGTTTTATAAATGGTACTATTTTATCCTTATCTAGAAATCATGCTAGTGTTCACCAGCTGACCCATCCACTGGTAGCTGTATAATCACGCTATGTAAGAACCGGCTATTCTACTCTTCCTATATAGTGATTGACTCGGGTATCAACATTTGGACTGAAGTGGTGAGCTTCAGTCTTTTTTAAAGTCTCAATTTCATGTTATTAATATTTCCAGAAAATTTGATTTAATTTTGGATATTAGTTTTGGCCATGGTCGGGGGCATGTCCCACCCGAATTATATTACTCTTTTGGTTAGATTTTTTGTGGTACTTCCATGAATTAAAATGAAAAGTATTGGTATGGGTGTCGCCTTAGCATTGGTATTTGTATTAAGGATGGCATCGTCATACATAATTTCTCATTGTTCCATCATATTACATTTTAGGATTAATTATATTATGTTTTGGAACATCTTTGGTTATGGCCTGATTTATTGCCTTTGTTTTGGTATGGTTGAACTATTGGTATAGGATGGTTGGACTCAGTTGGGTCGATCACAGTTGTGATCTTATCCTTGAGTATTCATGTGATATGTTGCACTATCTTGCTATATGCTCAAAATTTAGCCAACTTAGGACAGATATCTAGAGGTTGGGTTGGGTAATTGGGGTGGTCTCCGGTCCTAGTCGGACATAGGATGCCCATTACGACAAGGCCCCCAGTCAGATCGCATCAACTTGTAAGTTATAGTCGGTATAACGATACCACTACTTATAGCCTTGGTAAATAATAAATGGAATGGTGGTTTGTTTGTGTGGTAATAGTTTTGACTATGCAATAATGGTAGGGTGTGATCGCTAACCGTGAAGGTGTGAGTGCAATAGACAGACACTGGAAAATCATGTTTTCCGACATGAGTATTGGTTATGGCGACCATATATTATAATTTTAGGGAACATGGGAATCCCCTAAGTACACTTGTACATATTTATCTTAAAGGGCGAAGGGTTATCGGGACTTCCTTTCTCCTATGATATCTCCAGTTTGTTTGGCTACACGCATTGAGGCCCATTCAGGGGTTTACACTGGACCCATATAGCCTATGGGTAGTTCTAGGACAATTAAGCTACTCATACCCAAGTTAATGGTTTTAAAAGCATTCGAAACTCGGTTCTCTTTCTCAGCATGGATATATATATATAAGTATGGTTATGAATATATGGTTGATTTACTTGGTTTTAAAGGTTGGCATTATTTTTCCTTTTCAAGAGTAATTGCTAGCTTTCACCCGCTAAGTCATCTTCAAGTGACTGTATCCCCACGCGCTACTAAAACTTGCCATTCTACTCCTCTTATTTAGTCTGATTTGGGATCAACTCAGTTTGATTAAAGAGGTGAGCTTCCATATTTTGGAAGGCTCAATTTCCTGTCATGGATATTTTTACATACTTTATTCATTTTATAGACATTGGTTTTATCTATGGTTGGGGGCATGTCCCAAATAAATATTGTTTTACTTTTAAATAGAGGCTTAGTTGACCTACTAGGGGTTGGTATGGGTGGTGTTGGTATTGGTGTTTGCTCTAGTATTGGTACTTGTATAGGGGCGGATACCATTTGATTGTATTTCTTATTGTTCTATCCTATTATGTTATGGACTCATACTTTGCTATTTTTTTTGCTTTGTTTTGGTTATTGGTTGGTTGGAATTGCTTTGGGGGGTCACGGTCATGGACCTATCAAAGAGTCTATACTTGTAATAAATGCTATCTATCATAAGTTCAGAATTCATCCGACTCAGGGTACACGTTTGAAGGTTGGATTGGTTAATGGGGGTGTTCCCCTGTCCTGGTTAGACTTGGGATGTCCATTATGACAAGGAGCAGATTTGGGTCATGTTAAGTTGGTATCCGAGCTTTATGTTCATGGTCAACTGGGATTCAACAATTTTGTATCGAGTACAGTCTCTTTTAAGGGTGTGTAGCATGCCACATTCATAAGATTGAGGCGACAAGGCATTTAGTAAATATTTCTCTTCTTTGTGTTCAATTTTAAAGCTTGGAATCCAAGGTTTTGGATTCTTCCAATTTCTATTTCCTTGTCTTTCATGTCATGCCTCGACGACCTAAAGTTCGCAAAAATTCCTCTGTTCCAATAGGGGATAATATTGGTAAGATATGTTCTACTCTTTGGATCCATACTTGATCTAGGGGTCAAGTCCCTTATATTTTTGGATTTCCATCAGTTCCTGCTAATCCTCTTCAGTCTTCTCAGGAAGACGTGATGAACGTGGAGTTTTGTTAGTCGATTCATATGATTGCTCAGCTAGTAGCTTATCAAGCTGAGCGTGGTGTATCTGGTATTGCATCTTTAGAGGCCACAAAGATTGTCCAGTTTATTAGGTTGTCATTTAAATTTTACTTATGTTAAGGTGAAGGATGACACTTAGGGTTTTCTAGATGAGATGGAAAAGATCTTCAGTGTCATGTAGGCCATGAATGTACAAGGGGTGAATTTTGCTGCCTATCAGTTAAAGGACATAGCGTACAAATGGTATGACAAATATGGTGATGTTGATGGAATTTCTCTAATGCTTTCTTGGATTGCTTCTTTGGTTAGGAGTTGAGGGAAACGAAGGCGAAGAAATCTGTTAATCTAAAATTAGGGAAAATATTGGTCAAGGAGAATACCTTAAAATTTCACCAACTATCTAGGTATGCTCCAAAAAAGGTGTTGGATATGAGGGCCATGATGAGAAAGTCTACTTTAGGACTATCTCGGGAGTTTACCCTTGAAAGCAAGACTGCATTACTGATCAAGGACATGGATATTTCTATGTTGGTTGTTCATATGTAATAGGTAGATGAGGAAAAGAGAAAGCAATCTGAAATAGGGGAAAGACAGGGTAAAAAGTTTAGGTTCTCTAAGTAGGGTGGTGGTCAATAACAAAGTGGTTGTGATAGTGGTATGTGGCCAAAGAAGTAGTGGGGGAGTTCTGGTTCTTTCTCCATAACTAGTGCTCCTTACTGGAAACCTTTGGGTTACAATCGTTAATAGAAGGCGATAACTTTAGGGATAAGGTGCCCAATCTCAGGAAAGTAGGCTTCAGTCGACCTTATCATGTCCTCTTTAAAGGTTTTATGGTGGATTACATCAGAAATTTTCTGAGGAGGGAAGGGACAAGTTCCTTAAATATGGTCAGCCATGCCATACGCTTAGAAATTGTCTTGTTGATAAGGTTGCTTCGGGAGAGAATAGCTTTTTAATTGCCTCCTCATCTGATCCTGCACCAAAGTATGCTGCCTTTACATTTGTTTTTGCTTCCGCTACCAGCACAAGCTAGAATAGGTTGTATGCTCTTACTACCCGACTGGAGTTTAAGGCATCGCTTGATGTTATGACTAGTACATTACAACTCTTTTCTCATGACGTGTATTATTTAAATAATCTGGGGTCCACTCTCTCATAAATTACCCCATTTATGGCTATGTATTTTTGTTTTGATCCCAGGGTTATTTTGGATCCATTTTTTATTTCTACCCTTTTAGGTGACTCTGTGATTGCTAAAAGAGTCTATAGGGGGTTTGTGGTATCTGTTTGTAGTAAGGAGACTTTGGTGGATTTGTTTGAATTAGATATGGTGGATTTTAATGTCATTCTAGGGATGGATTAGTTATACTCGTGCTATGCATTGTTAGATTTTTGGACCCATAGGGTTGTCTTTAAATTCCCTGGTGAACCAGTTATTGAATAGAGGGTGGTTCCCTAGCACCTAAGGGGAAGTTTATATCATATTTTAGAGATGAGAGGTTAATATCTAAAGGGTGTCTCTATCATTTGGTTCAGGTTAAAGACTCTAACTCAAAAATTCCTTCTTTGCATTCAGTTCTGGTGCTGAATGAGCTTCCTGAGGTCTTTCTTCTTGGTGTTCCTTTGGATAGGGAGATTGAGTTTAGGATTGATTTGGTTCTGGACACTCGTCTAATAACTATTCCTTCTTATATAGTGTCTCCGACTAAGTTGAAGGAACTCAAGGAGCAACTTAAGGATCTTTTTGATAAGGGTTTCATCCATCTTAGTGTGTCCCCATAGAGAGCACCGGTGTTATTCGTGAGTCAAAAATATGGTTCCCATTGCTTATTTGTTGACTATCGGTAGTTGAATAAGGTGATGGTTAAGAACAAATATACTCTTCCTAGAATAGATGACTTGTTTGATCAGTTGCAACGTGCCAACTTCTTTTCAAATATAAATCTTTGATCTCGGTATCATCAACTTAAAATTGGGGAGATGGATATCCCTAAGATGTTTTTCCGTACTCAATATGGGCACTTCGAGTTGTTTGTTATGTCATTTGGTTTGACAAATACTCTAATGACATTTATGGATTTGATGAATAGGGTATTCCATCTGTTTTTGGATCTGTTTGCCATTATATTCATTGATGACATTTTGAAGTACTCTGAAAGTATGGTGGATCATGCCAATCATATCCTCATGGTGTGGCAGACCATTAAAAAGAAATAATTGTATGCTCAATTTTTGAAATGTGAGTTTTGGTTTAACGCTGTCACTTTTCTGGGTCATATTATCTCTAGTGAGGGGATCATGTTAGATCCACAAAAGGTGGCGATGGTTAAGAAGTGGCCTAAACCCATGACTCCAACTGATATTCAAAGCTTCTTGGGTTTGGTTGTGTACTATAGGAGGTTTATGGAGAGCTTTTCGACGATAGATGCCCATTGACTAAGTTGACTCAGAAAAAGGTAAAGTTCTCTTAGCCAGATGCTTGTGAGAGTAGTTTCAAAATTTAAAGGATAATCTAACTTCGGCTCCAGTTTTGACTTTTCTAGGAGGCAATAAAGGGTTCGTCATTTGCTATAGTATGTCTCGGGTGGGAATTGGTTGTGTTCTGATGCAGCATAGGAAGGTGATTGCCTATGTTTCTAGTTAGTTGAAGAAAAATGAGCAGAATTAACCTACTCATGATTTGGAGCTTCTAGTGATGGTGTTTGCATTGAAAATATGGTGGCACTATTTATATATAGTGTACATGGACATATTTTCTGATCATAAGAGTCTACAGTATGTGTTCACTCAAATGGAGCTTAACCACAGGCAGAGTAGATGGCTTGAGCTTCTCAAGGATTATGACATGAGTCTTCACTACCATTTAAGTAAGGCTAATGTTGTCGTTGATGCTCTTATCATTTTGTCCATGAGGATTTTAGTTTATATAGAAAAGGAGAAGTAGGAGTTGGTGAAGGATATTCACCACTTGGCTAATCATGGAGTTCACCTTTTGGACTTCGAGAATGGTGGTATATTGGTAAAGGAAATGGTTCGATCATCTCTTGGTGCAGAAATCAAGGATAAGCAAATCCTAGATTTTGTCTTGATGAAAATAAAGGGTGATGTAGGTGGGAAAAAGGTAATGGTATTTGAGATCAGTGGTGATGGTACCTTGTGGAACCAAGGGAGGACATGTTTCACGATATTGATGGTTTTTTAGAAAGTGTATTGGCTGAGGTGTTTGAATTGTGCTACTTGTTCATCCCGATATGATGAAAATGTATCATGGTTTTATGGAGATATATTGGTTGAATGGTATGAAAAAGGATGTGTCTATTTTTATGGCCAAGTGTTTAGTGTGTTAACAAGTGAAAGATGAGCATGAATCCTGGAGACTTATGTCAGGAAAATGAATTGCCTGAATGGAAATGGGAAGTGATTAACTTAGATGTCGTTACCAGTCTTCATAGATCTCGGAACTAATTTTATTTGATTTGGGTCATCGTGCATAGGATGACAAAGTCATCACACTTCTTGCCAGTGAGAACTAAATTTTTTGATGAAGATTATTTGAGGTTGTATCTTTATGAGATTATGAAGCTACATGGGCTACCTATATCAATTATCTCTGATGGTGGTATGTAGTTTTCATCACACTTTTGTCAGTTATTTCAGAAGGGGTTCAGTACTAAGGTTAGTCTGGGTACTAATTTTCATCCTTAGGTGGATGGGCAAGCAGAAAGGACCTTTCAAATATTGTAGGATATGCTTCGTGCATGTGCAATTAATTATGGTGATAACTGGGTTGAGCATCTACCTCCGATAAGGTTTGCTTACAATAATATATATCATTCTAGTATTTGTATGGACCCTTTTGAGGCATTGTATGGTAGGATATATAGATAACCTATTTTGTAGTTTAAGCTTGGTAAGGCGGATATATTTGGGCCAAATTTGGTTTATCAGGCTATTAAGAACGTAAAGGTAATTCAGGATAGGCTTAATGCTTCCCAAAGTCGCCAAACTCATATACTGATGTAAGGCATAAGAACTTGGAGTTTGAGGTTAGGGATAGGGTGTTCCTAAAGGTGTCTCACTTGAATGGAGTAATCTGGTTTGGGAAAAAGGGGAAGATCAGTTCCCGGTATGTTGATCCTTATGTGGTTTTGAGATGGGATGGTAATATGGCGTATGAATTGGAGTTGCCTTCTAGTTTGAGCTCCATTCATCTGGTATTCCATGTCTCTATGTTGAGAAAGTGTATAGGTGATCCTTCTTTGTTTGTCTCTTTGGAAGAATTAGGTATCTCGAATTCTCTATCTTATGAAGAGGTCCCAGTTGATATCTTCAATCGACAGGTTTATCGGTTGTGGACCAAGGATATAGCTTTGGTTAATGTTTAATGGCAGAAAGACAAAGTGGAAGAAGCTACTTAGGAATCGAAAGACGACATGGAGTCTAAGTATCCGCATTTGGTTTTTGCTTCAGATATTCATGCGGAAGGTAAGTGTTCTAGATCACATCTTTGATTTATAATGTGGTTAAAAGAAGGTTTATTTCCTTGCATCTTTTTTTGCAAACTTATTAAAGGTTGGAATAGTTATATTGAGGTGTAATTCCTTCTAGTTCTACCTTGTCCATCATTTGGGGACGAATGATCCTAGTGGGGGAGACTGAAATACCCTAGGTTTTGACCCTTAGAAAATTTCTCTATTTTAGATTATGGATGTCATACGACTTGGGGTACTAGTTGTATGATGTGGCACCGTTTGGTTGGTCATGGCTGTATAGTGGCCAGTGTTGGGTGGTTGAGTTTTTGGAATGGGTACGACTAGGTAGGTACGAGTCGTATGGTTGGTGATAGATCGTTGGATTGTGTTTTTCTTTACTTAATCTAAAACATAGTAACTTAACTTGGATCTGAGTACAAGTAGCTCACCATGAGTTGTGATCTAGGGTACGAGTGGTACAGTCCTACTCGTGTGTTGGACAACGTCAACCCCCTCTAGATTCTAACTAAGGTATAGGTTAAGGGCATGTGTTGTATGCTTAGGTACGATTGGGGATTGGTGGTCGTATGTTGGAAAATGTTGGGGGTCCAAGAGATGCATAGGTTACGAATTGTAGGTACCACTCATAAGATAGATTATGGGTGGTATGGTGGTGTCTTACCCTCGGGAAATTAATACATTTTATGTTGGGGATATTCTATACATTTTAACTCCTTGGGATCTCATGACTTAAAACACCTTTTTGGGGCTTTATTAACCTATTTGAAATCAATCAAACACTCTAAACTCTCCCAAAATCTCTCAAGACTCCTGGGTTAAGCAAAAGCTAGGGTTTCTTTCAAGGTGGTCGATAGAGTCTGATACGAGTGATTTATTTTCAGCTTCTTCTCAATCTATGGTATGTTACCGTAATACCCCAAACTTTTTCCTATCTCAATTTAGCTCCTAGAATGTCAAGAGTTAGCTTCAAAAATGAATAACCTTTGATACATATAGAATTTTTCTAGTTCTAGACCCTCCGGTGTGTAGAAAATTGAATTAGCTTTCCAACGATACTAATTTTTCCTAAATACGACACTCGGTTGAGAAGTTATGATGTTTTTAGCAAAATAGTATGGCATTTTGATAAGAACTGCTTTACGAGGAAGGCCGAAATGACAATTGTCAATTTCCAGTGGACCTCTGTGATTGGCCCGCATTGCGTTGGAGTCCCATTTCCCAATTGATAATTTCCAGTAGCTCACTGCAATGGTGACGCGTCGCGGTGATGTTCTAAGTGTCATTTCTATGGTTTACCACGATAACTCCGTGTCACGTTGATTTTTCCAGTTCCTAGTCGTCCCTTTTCTACGGAGCCACTGTGATAGTGGCGTGTCGCGGTGGCATGCCAAATCGGGAATTTATATTCTTTTCTTGTTTCGATTAAAAATTTAAAAAGGGCAATTTTGTCAAATCCCAAGCCCCCAATTCGTCAAAAACAAGGAATTAAACCTATTCTAAGCACTTTATACCCATTTTTCATCAATAGTCTCTAAAAGAAAACCCTAAAGCTCAAAACTTACTCTGCAAGCAATCCAACTTCCCCCATTATTCTCCCAAGATAGCTAAAGATTTAAGGATTACCATTTTAAGAACTTCAAGAGTTCATCTTCAAAAGCTCAATTAGAGCTTCAAGTTCAAGCTTTCTTAGAAATTAAATAGGTTAAGGTATGTGGGGTTTTGAACAAGGATAAATCTTTCATCCTTGTGCCCAAAACTAGTTTTTAATTACAAATTTACATGAATTTTGTATAAATATATATGAGTTTCAAATTAGGGTTTATACCCATGTTGTTAATTGCAAGATTATGAGATTTCAAGTGATTTAGAAGTTTAATTGCATGTCTATCTTCGTATTTTCATACGTATTGCAGTAAATTCCTAATTTTGAGTTGAATTATCAATATTTACATTATTAAGCATGAACATTATGATGTTTTGACCTTAATTTGATGCATGTGTTATTAAGACCGAATTGAGTATTGCTATTTCAAGACTTATTGTGCTATAATCACCCTATAACTAGCTTATTTTTAGATTTTTGATAAAGATTTGATCTTTTGATCTCAACTTAGATATGAAATCCACTTTACAGTTTCAGATTACAGTTTAACTTAGCAGTTATATAGTTGGTTTTCTTAATAAACCATTATACTAGATTTTTAAAGTGGATTTCCAACATAATGATCTTACGGATTAAGGAGAGTAGTATTTAGCACTGAGTTGGGTATGTTCTCATGCCCAAGAACTACGAGCCAACGTAGGTTCAGATTATCATATTATTCCCATTTCTATATGGATGAAAGATACAGATGTGATCTCTTATATTAGGTTATACTCCTTGGTAAGAGTCTGACACCTCTCTCGATGTGAGGTTTGCCCATAAGAAAATGAGACGTTGGATTCCATGATATCTCATAATGTTTATGTCACTTAGAAGAACATCCCTATTAGTAAAGATTTTCAAAACAATTTTAATAGTATTTTTCTGCAGAAAAGAGAAATCCTAACAAAATAATCCTATTAGGAAAGCTTTTAGAAACTAAGTGTAAAGGCTCACAATTTTACTAAAATATTGTTAGTGTAAAACCCAGTTATCCTCCATGTGCTAAGTGTGGTAAGAATTATCCTTGTGAGTGCTACTTGGGATAGAAGGTTTGTTATGGTTGTGGTAAGTTGGGACATATAATCAAGGAGTGTCTGCATGCTAAGTAGGGAAATAGGGATGTTTGTTCTCAGACTCAGTCTACTAGTGCACCAGCTTCTCTAGGTCGTACAGTCCCTCATCAGGGCGCATCATCTAGTATTGGTGGCGATCAGTGCCTGAATTAGTTTTATGCTTTACCATCCCGTCAGGAGCAGGAGGATTCACCAGATGTTGTTACTGGTATGCTTTATGTATTTCATCTTGATGTTTATGTGTTTCTACACCCCGGGTCGAGCTTTACTTATGTGACCCTATTAGTTGCAGTAGATTTTGAAACACGTCCTGAAAAGATCCCTGACCCCTTCTTGGTTTCTACTCTAGTGGGTTAGTTAGTTTTTGCCAAACAAATCTATTGAAAGTGTCGTATCATTGTCCTCATAAAATCATGTTAGCAAACCTAATAGAGTTAGATATGGTTGAGTTTGACCTTATTCCTTGTATGGATTGGCTCCATTCTTGTTATATATCCATAGATTGTCGCACCCAAGTGGTGAAGTTTCAGATTCAATATGAGCCAACATTTGAATCTAATGGTAATTTAGTGTCTCCCAAGAGTTATTTCATATCATATCTTAAATCCATAAGGTTGATCTCCAAGGGGTGTATCTATCATCTCATTCGAGTCAAATACACTAAGTCTGAGACTTTAACAGTTTAGTCGGTCAATGTAGTCAATGAGTTTCTGGATGTGTATCCTGAAGATTTTCCAGGGGTACCTCCCGATAGGGAAATAAAATTTGGTATTGACCTTCTCCCAGATAATAAGCCCATCTCTATTCCCCCGTATTGTATGGATCCAGCCGAGCTTAAAGAGTTTAAAGAGCAACTCAAAGATCTTTTAGACAAAGGTTTCATAAGGCCAAGTGTTTCTCCATGGGGCGCTCCCATCCTATTTTTGCGAAAGAAAGATGGTTCTTTGTGGATGTGTATTAACTATCGTCCACTAAATAAAGTCATTGTCAAAAACAAATATCCTCTTCCTAGAATAAATGATTTATTTGATCAACTCCAAGGTGCAAGTTACTTCTCAAAGATAGACCTTAGATCTGGCTATCATCAACTTTGAGTAAGGGAATGTGATATTCCAAAGACAACTTTCAGAACCCGTTATTGTCATTTTGAATTTCTAATCATGTCTTTCGGGCTAACAAACTCCCCAGTAGCCTTCATGGACTTAATGAATTGTGTGTTAAAACTGTACCTAGACATGTTTATCATAGTCTTTATAGATGATATCCTTGTTTATTCCTTTAGTGAGGATGATCATGAAAACCATCTTAGAATTATGTTGCAAACTCTTAGAGATCACCATTTGTTTTCGAAAATCAAAAAGTGTTAATTTTTACTAAGCTCAGTAGCTTTCCTCGGTCATATTATTTCCAGTGAATGTATTAGTGTTGATCCCCAAAAGACAAAAGCAGTAAAAAACTGACCTAGACCTATTTCTCGTCAGACATTAGAAGTTTCTTGGGTTTAGCTGGATATAACCGACCTTTCATTGAGGGTTTTATGTCTATTGAATCTCTTATGATTATATTAACTTAGAAAGAAGGTTAAATTTTGTAGTCAGATTCCAGCGAGAAGAGTTTTCAGGAGTTGAAGACTCGACTCACTTCATCCCTAGTTTTAGCATTACCTAATGGTACATATTGTTTTGTTGTATACTGTGATAACTTTAGAGTTTGTTTGGGTTGCGTATTGATGTAGAGAGGTAAAGTTATAGCCTATGCCTCTAGACAACTTAAGCCTCATGAAAAGAACTACCCGACCCATGATCTTGGGTTACCTGCTATTGTGTTTGCATTGAAAATTAGAGGTACTATCTTTATGGGGTGCATGTTGATGTGTTTGCAGACCACAAAAGTTTGCAGTATGTATTAACTTAGAGGGAGTTGAATCTTCATCAGAGAAGGTGGTTAGAATTATTGAAGGATTATGATATGAGTTTGTTGTATCATTTAGGCAAGGCCAATATAGTGGCAGATGCCCTAGTAGATTGTTCATAGGTAGTATTGCTCATATGGAGAATGATAAGAGAGAGGTAGTTTAGGAAGTTCATTGGTTAGATAGATTGGGTGTGAGGTTGGTTGATTCAGCTGAAGGGAATGTCTTGGTCTAGAGTAGTTCCCAATCTTCTCTAGTTTCGGAAGTGAAAGAAAAATAGGATGAGGATCCTAGTACTGTCAAACTGAAGGGTTCAGTTAAAGACCAAAGCTTAGAGGTTTTCTCCCAAGGGGGAGATGGTGTGTTGAGGTACAAGTTTAGATTGTGTTTACCATGTGTTGATGATTTGAGGAAGCGAATTATGGTGGAAGCGAATTATGGTGCACTTTACTCCATTCATCCAGGATCCACCAAGATGTACCACGACTTGCGGCAAATCTATTGGTGGTGGTATAAACAAAAGATATAGCAGAATTTATAGGTAAGTGCACAACTTGACAACAGGTTAAGGTAGAGCACCAAAGACCTAGTGGTACGCTGCAGGAATTTGTCATTCCCACTTTGAAATGGGAAGAGGTGACTATGGACTTTGTTACTGGATTACCCCATTAACGTCGTCAACATAATTCGAATTGGGTTATTGTAGACAGATTGACTAAGTCAGCACATTTCTTGCCAATGCGCACCTCCTACACAGCTGAAGATTATGCCAAGTTGTATATCAGAGAGTTCGTCAGATTGCATAGAGTTCCTTTAGCTATCATTTCATATTGGGGTACTCAGTTTGCCTCTCAGTTTTGTAAAGCCTTTTAGAAGGTTTTTGGTACCCAAGTTCATCTTAGTTGAGCTTTTCATTCAGAGACAAATGGTCAGGCAGAGAGGACAATTCAGAACTTAGAGGATATGTTGAGGGTGTGTGTTCTCTATTTAAAAGGAAGTTGGGATGAGCATTTGCCATTGATTGAGTTCTCCTATAATAACAGTTACAATGCTAGCATTCAGATGGCCCCATTTGATGCTCTTAATGGGATGAGATATAGATCACCAGTTAGTTGGTTTGAAGTGGGTGAAGCCACTTTAATTAGGCCAGATATGGTGTTTGAAGACATGGATAAAGTTCGGTTTATTTGAGAGAGATTTAAAGCAACTCAGAGTCATCAAAAATCTTATGCAGATGTAAGAAGAAGAGATCTTGAGTTTGAAGTAGATGACCTTCTATATTTGAAAGTTTCACCCATGAAAGGAGTGAAGAGATTTGGAAAAAAGGGGAAGCTTAGTCCTCGATATGTAGGCCCCTACAGGATTTTGAGTAATGTTGGGAAGGTTGCGTATAAGCTTGAGTTACCTGCAGATTTGTCCTCAGTTCATCCAGTGTTCAATATGACCTTATTGAAGAAGTGCATGGATGATTTAGTTGTAGTAAAACCTCAACAAAGTGCAGATATTTAGAATAGCCTCTTGCACGAAGAAGTTCCAATAGAGATTCATGACAATCAGATCAATAGACTAACGAACAAAGAAGTTTCCTTAGTCAAAGTTCTGTGGTGAAATCAGTCCATTGAGGGGGATACTTGGGAAGCAGAAGTAGACATACGTACCAAGTATCCTCATCTCTTCTCCACAAACTCAGATTTAGACGAAGGTACCAATCTCTCTCAATTCAGTTCCTTTCCAGTCTCAGATTCATCTATATAGTTATCTTCATGTAAATTCATGCGCTTACAGATTATCTCAGGCGTTCAGTATGTTCTAGATTCAGTCATGCAATTTTTTTTAGTTGTGCATATCAGCACATAGCCTTAGATTCCTTAGTATTTTCATTTTAGCCAGCCACATTTGAGGAAGAATGTTGCCAAGGGGGAGAAAATGTAATACCTCACACTTTTTCCTAGCTCAATTTAGCTCCTAGAATGTCAAGAGTTAGCTTAAAAAATGAATAACCTTAGGTAAATATAGAATTTTTCTAGTTCTATACCCTCCAGTGTGTAGAAAATTGAATTAGATTTCCAATAATACCAATCTCATAAATCTGATACTCAATTGAGAAGTTATTGCATTTTTACAAGCACCGAGTCGCGAGGAAGGCCAAAATGGCAATTGTCAATTTCTAGTGGACCTCCACAATTGGTCCGCATCTTGTTGGAGTCCCATATCCCAATTATAAATTTCCAATAGCTCACCACGATGGTGGCGCATCGCGGTGATGGCCGAAATGGCATTTCAGTGGCTTACTGTGATAGCTTCGCGTCGCGTTGATTTTCCAGATCCCATTCGTCCCTTTTCCAGTGAGCCATCGTGATAGTGGCACATCAAGGTGGCATGCCAAATCGGGAATTCTTCTTCTTTTCCAATTTCGATTAAAATTTTTAAAAAGGGCAATTTAGTCAAATGCCAAGCCCCAATTAGTCAAAAACATAGAATTAAACCTATTCTAAGCACTTTATACCTATTTTTCATCAATTGTCTCTAAAATAAAATAATAAAGCTCAAAACTTACTCTCCAAGAAATCCAACTTCCTTTATTATTCTCCTAGGATAGCTCAATATTAAGGTTTTCCAATTCAAGAACCTCAAGAGTTCATCTTCAAAAGCTCAAATAGGGATTCAAGTTCAAGCTTTCTTAGAAATTGCATCAAATAAGGTATGTAGGGTTTTGAACAAGGATAAATCTTTCATCCTTGTGCCCAAAACTAGTTTTTAATTACAAATTTATAGGAAGTTTGTATGAATATACATGAGTTTCAAATTAGGGTTCATACCCATCGTTGTTAATTGCAAGATTATGAGATTCAAAGTGATTTAGAAGTTGAATTGCATGTTTATCTTCGTATTTTCTTACATATTGCAGTAAATTCCTGATTTTGAGTTGAATTATCAATATTTACATTACTAAGCATGAACATTATGATGTTTTGACCTTAATTTGATGCATGTGTTATTAAGCCCGAATTGAGTATTTCTATTTCAAGACTTATTGTGCTATAATCACCCTATAAATAGCTTATTTTTAGATTTTTGATAAAGATTTGATCTTTTGATCTCAACTTAAATATGAAATCTACTTTACAGTTTCAGATTACAGTTTAACTTAGCAGTTATATAGTTGGTTTTCATAATAAACCATTATACTAGATTTTTAAAGTGGATTTCCAACATAATGATCTTACGGATTAAGGAGAGTAGTATTTAGCACAGAGTTGGGTATGTTCTCATGCCCCAGAACAATGAGCCAACGTAGGTTCAGATTATCATATTATTCCCATTTCTATATTGATGAAAGATACAGATTTGATCTCTTATATTAGGTTATACTCCTTGGTAAGAGTTTGACACCTCTCCCGATGTGAGGTTTGCCCATAAGAAAACGAGACGTTGGACTCCATGATATCTCATAATGTTTATGTCACTTAGAAGAACATCCCTATTAGTAAAGATTTTTAGGACAGTTTTGAAAGTATTTCCCTGCAGATAAGAGCAATCCTACAAGAATAATCATATTAGAAAAGCTTTGAGAAATGAAGTGTAAAGTCTCACTATTTCACTCCGATATTGCTTTACAGAAAGGCATAAGCTACAGACTTCAGCTTTCAGATTTCAGATATAAAAGTGAGTCCTTTCTATACTTAGACAACATGACTTTCAGATAGAACACTACTACAACTTTTAGAACTAAATGTTATGACTCACTAGATTTATGAAACATGTTTTGCTAATCTTAATTATGATTTACAATTTTTAAAATATTCCAGCTTATGTGAGTCATTTACATTTAGCATGCATTGTTTTACAAATTACGATGATGTTGAGACATTGTTTTAATTATGCATTAACCCCATATACTCAGTACATCCTCTAAGTACTGATCCACATATATGTCTATTTTCTATGTTATTTTATAATGTAGGTTCAGGTTCTCTATTAAAGTAGCATGAGTGATTTTGAGCACCTCTCTCTACATCCCGATAGTTGGTGAGTCCTCATAGTTTGGGGACTTAGTTATTCAGTTTCTTTTCAGCTTTTCAGTATAGATGATTCAATATTTTTTGACAGTTTAAGTCAGCAGGGATTTTTCCCAATGACTCTCTAGCTATTAGTGGTAGAGTCGTGTTAGACTGCTAGATACATTTTCAGATTACTCAGTATTGATTGTTCAAATAGATTTTCCCCATTCTAGTTTTGATATGATATCTATATTTTCTCTATTATGAGATTTAGACTTAGTAGAAGGCAGACAAGGTTTGCTTAAGGATACTCATAATCTTGAGCACTATGTGACATCTCGGTACCATGTTTTGTGGCATTACAAACTTGGTATCAGAGCCTAAGGTTTATAAGATTCCTAGGGAGTTTAACAAGCCGCGTTACGTAGAGTCTTGATCGTGGGTGTGAAGCACGCCACATTTATGATCAAGAGGCTATGGGATGTTCTTAGGAAATCATCTCTTTTTTACATGATCTATCGTGCTTACAGTATCTTTATCTTCTTTTAACTTATGATTTTATGTAACAGTTGAATGCGCCTCCTCGTCGAGATAATGCCCACAGAAATGATAACCCGCCACCCCAGTTTGCTGACCCGTTGAATGAGAATGTATCCCATGCTGAATTTAGGGTTGAGTTTCAGATGGTGGCCCAGGCAGTGACTGCCAATGTTTAGGGTAACCATTAGGAGGCAGTCCCACTTTAGTAGAATGTTGATTTAGCAACATCCAAAATTAGAGTTTTCATGAGAATGAATCCTCCAGAGTTCTTTGGGTTGAAAGAATGTGAGGACCCACAACTTTATTTAGATGAGGTAAAGAAGATCACCCAGATTATGCATGTTTATGAAGATGAGAGTGTAGAGTTGGCAACCTATAGATTGATGGATGTAGCGTATTATTGGGTAGTTATGTGGAAGAATGGTAGAGATGAGAATGCAACTCCTATGAGTTGGCAAGTATTTCAGAATACATTTCTAGAAAATTTTCTCCCGCATGAGATGAGAGAAGGTAACATAGAGGAGTTTATGAACCTGAGGTAGGGCTCGATGATAGTGAAGAACTAATGCCTTAATTTCAACCAGTTGTCTAAGTATTCCCGTAATACGATGGTTGATCTGAGGGAAAGTATGATTAAGTTTACTACTGGAGAATCTGGTTTGGTAGTAAAGGAGTGTAGGACTACCATGCTTATTGGGGACATGGATATTGCTAGGTTAATGATTCATGGTTAGCAGATTGCACCAAAAAAATTGAAGAAAAAAGATAGAAGTAATAAGATAGCTAGAATTGGGAAGTTTGAGTATAGCCAGACTAGATCTAGAGAGGGAAATCAATCGCAGTTTCAGAATCATTCATCTGTTCTAGCACCATTTTCAGCTAGTGCTCCCACTGCCAGAGCTAGGAAGGAGAAGTTAGAAGTTATACCATTGGTTTTCATAATAAACCATTATACTAGATTATTAAAGTAGATTTTGAACAGAATGTGTATATAGATTAAGGGGAGTAGTATTTAGCACCGAGTTAGGTATGTTCTAATGCCCCAGAAATACGAGCCAATATAGGTTCAGATTATAAAATTATCAGATTATTCCTATTTCTATATGGATGACAGATAAAGATATGATCACTTAGATTAGGCTATACTCCTTGGCAAGAGTATGACACCTCTTCCCAACATAAGGTTTTCCCATAAAGAAGTAAGATGTTGGACTCCATGATAGATTATATGGTTTATGTTTGTTAGAAGAACCTCCCTATCAGTAAAGATTTTTAGAACAGTTTTAAAAGTATTTTCCTGTATAAAAAAGCAACCCTAACAGAATAATCCTATCAGAAAGGCTTTTAGAAACTAAGTGTAAAGGCTCATAATTTCACTCAGATATTATATTACAGAAACAAATTAGCTACAAACTTCATCTTTCAAATTTTAGATATAAAAGCGAGTCCTTTCTACACTTAGACAACATGATTTTCAAACAGAACACTAGTATAACTTTTTGAACTAAATATTATCACTCACTAGATTTATGCAACATGTTTTTTTATTCTTGATTATGATTTGCAGTTTTTCGGATATTCCAGCTTATGCAAGTCATTTATATTTAGCATGCATTATTTTACAAATTATGATGATGTTAAGACATTGTTTTAATTATGCATTCACCCTATATACTCAGTACATCCTCAAAGTACTGATCCACATATATGTTTATAAGATATATTGTTTCATAATGTAAGTTCAGGTGCTCAGTTCTAGCAGTGTGAGTAATTTCAAGCACCTCTCTCTCTGCATACAGATAGTTGGTGAGTCCTTATAGTTTGGGGACTTAGTCATTAAGTTTCTTTTCAGCTTTTTAATATAGATGATTCAGTATTTCCAGACAATTCAAGTCAACTGGGGGTTTGTCCCAGTGACTCCATAGTTTTTAGTAGTAGAGGCTTATCAGACTGCTACATATGTTTTCAGATTATTCAGTATTGATTATTCAGACATATTTTCTGCATTGTAGTTTTGATATTATATATCTATATTTCCTCTATTATGAGATTCAAATTTAGTAGAAGGCAGACAGGGTTAACATAAGGCTATCGTACTCTTGAGCACCATGCGACGTGTCAAAACTTGGTTTTGGGGTGTTACCATTACTCTTCCTCCATTGTTAGTTCCAACTAAAGGCATGTTTTATGAATTATTTTCATAGCATGAATATTATGAGGTTTTGGATTTTCAAATATATGTTAGGGGTTTTGGTTATAATTTTCCTAGGTTTTAATTATGGATTTATATTATTTAGTGGTGTTTTGGATATTTGGTTTTATGGGAATGGTTAATTGGCACTTGGTTTTTGGTTAGGAAACACTATGCCCCCAATGTGTCTGATAAAATGCCTCTAAGAATATTTTTGCAACATTGTTGGTATTTTAATGGAACTATTACATGGTATAACTTGGTAATCAAACCCTAAATGGTCTAAATAGTTCAAATAGTTTGTAATAGTTAAATGGTACGGTTTTGGTGGTTATGGGTCATCTAACTAAAATCCTTGTGGGGTACAAGAGAATCCCCCAACAAAACATAATAATGATCACTTATGGGGTACATGGGATTCCCCTAAGTAAACTTAATAATGTAATCTATGGGTACATGGGAATCTCTTCTTCTTAAAAAGGATGGCTAAGGACATTGCTTGAAATCCATATTCGGTATGAAGATACCATTATTATATCCTTGTGTAATAATAAATGTAATGGTGGTTTGGTTGTGTGGTAATAATTTTAAATGGGCAATAATGGAAGGGGTGTGATAGCTAACCATGAATGTGTGCGTCCAATAGACAGAAACTAGGAACCCATATTTGCTGATATGAGGATTACTTATGGAGACCATATATGATACTTACGGGGTACACGGGATCCCCTAAGTACACTTGTACATATGTATCATGGAGAGTGAAGGGTACTCGGGAATCTCCTTCTCTTATGGTATATATGGTTCGTGCGGCTACACGTATCACAACCCGTTCAGAGGGTAACACTGGACTGATATGGCCCCTGGGATGTTCAAGGGTAGTTAAGATACACATACCCAGGTTAATGGTTTTAAAGGCATGCTAAACCCGATTCCCTTTCCCGACATGTATATATATATGTATGGTTGTGAATGGATATGGTTTGTTTACTTGGTTTCAATGTTTGGCGTTATTTTATTCTTATCCTGGGTACTTTCTAGCATTTGCCTACTACCCATATTTGAGCGGTTGTATCCTAACGCGATGTAGGAACTAACCATTCTACTTCTCTTGCTTAGTTATCGAATTTGGTATCAGCTTGGTTAGATTGAAGTAGTGAGCTTTCATATTTAGGAAGGCTCTATTTCATGTCAGAGATATTCTGACATATTTTGGTTATTTTATTGATATTGGTTTTGGCTATGGTTAGGGGCATGTCCTAACCTGATATTGTTTTACTTTTGGGTAGAGGCTTTGTGGAACTACTATAGGTTGGTATGGGTGGCGTCGGTATTGGTTTCGGACTTAGTATTTGCATTTGTATTGGGGTTGATACTATTTGGATGTATTTATGATTTTTCCATCTATTATGTTAAAGAATCATACTTGGTTATTGTTTTGGTTTGGTTTTGGTTATTGGTTGGATATTGGTTAGTTGGAATTACTTGCGTGGGTCACGGTCATGGACCTATCCTAATGTTTATACTTGTAATTAATGCTATCTTGTTATATGTTCAGAATTTGACTAACTCAGGGTACGTGTTTAGAGGTTAGGTTGGGTAATAGGGGTAGTCCTCGATCCTAGCTGAACTTGAGATGCCGACTAGGATAAGGCCCTAGTTAGGGTCGTGTCAGAACCCTACACTCCTTGAACAAAAAAATTCTTCTTGAGGCTTAAAGCTTAAGTTGGAGGTGGTAAATCTTAGAAGAAGTGATCTTGGGACACGATATTATAGGTGACTCCCTAAAATCTAAAAATGAAGACAATTGAATGAGAAAAAGAAAAGGATCAACAAAAGAAGAAAAATACATGAGATTACACAAAGGAAACAAATGAGAAGAAAATGCTTCCAAAAGATGGGTAAACTAATGTTGTAAAGGAAGGCTCAGGTGCCAAGTAGGAATGTATGAAGTGGCCCATGAACCAATGTTTGAATTGATAGTGTTTTATGTGGAGTTCAAGGATTATGTAATAACTTTTCCTAAAAAAATTATCCTACCCTTCCCTAAGCCTACATTACAAGATTGAAAAATTCCTTTGAGATCTTCAACCAAGTGTTTTTTAGTCAGTAGGAATTGAAAATAAAGAAAAGAATATTTCATGAAACTTGTGTGTATTGAGAGATTCTTTATAAGAGTAAGTGCTTACACATTTATCCCTTGTTACATGATAGCAATTTTGGGGTGTTGGGACTTTCCTTCCATGAGGAGGCATGTAAACTAATAAAGGTTGGTGAAGTTGTCATACTCCTAAAATGAGGCAAACAAGTGTAGTTAAGTCGCTATTGATAGATAGTCACCTCTTGAGAGTTAGAAGTAGTTGTTTGATTGTTCTTAAAATTCTTTTGCAACCTTGAAAATGTAATTGATTTTGAGGGGAGTTTCATGAATAGTTCTTCCCATGTTGTTGACTAATTGTTAGTGCTAATTGAGTGCGGAATTTTGGTGTTCATTTTGTTTTAAAAATGGGCTTATAAGTTGATTATTCTCATTGAGTAAAGAGTAGTGATTCTTGAGGTCAAGAAAAAATTTAAGTTGGGGGTGTTGATGAGTGAAAAATTTGTCACTCGTTTACATCCAAAATCCTGCACACTATGATGAAATAATTGTGTATATAAGGATAATTATCTATTAAAATGCACTAATTTCCTGTATTGGTAATCTTGCAAAAAACTTGATGAAAATGAGTAGATACAGATCTAAAAGAGATAGAATTAGAGCAAGGGGAACCAAAGCTAAAAATAAGGCCCAGGAGTCGACTCTCAGGTGCTGTGATTGTGGCCGGATGGTCGCGATCACATTCAGTCAATAATGTCAAATGGAGGGCGATCATGAGGTTACTATCGTGCTCACATTGTCACGATCATAATCAAGGAATAGTGATTATGATAGGGCGGAAAAGTTTGAGGGGTAGAATTGTAATTTCATTGAGCTGAATCCTAAATTATATGGGGATAAACCCTTTCATAATGGTGTTATCTTTCATTAAAAATTCCATTTTGGAGAAAAAGAAATACTTTATTTTTTAGTAGAGAAAAAATAATTCAGTGGATTCCAAGATATTTTGGTTATAAATTGAGATTGAAGTTTGGGTTTACTCTTATTTGGATTATTATAGATCAAGTGCATGCAAATTTGTTTTTTAATTCCTCCCTTTAATCTCATGAGTAACTAATCTTATATCTTGTGGTTATGTTTTATTAGGTAGTGAGTTATGTGTAGGTATTGATTGTTAGTCAAAATTATTGGTTACTTGTTCAGTGTTTTGCTCTTACTCAATAGTTGAACTAAGAATTGCGGGTGAAAACCTCGATTTCCTTAGTTCCTATATCATCTTTTAAAATGGGATGTGAGTGAATAGTTATTACAAACAACACCTTGAAATAACATGTATATTTGCACTATCTAAGAAATAAGGGTGTTAAGTGGATTGGCTATGTTCATAAGCATCTTCTTAGAAATAAGGATGCTAAGTTGAGGTTATGGACTGGTAATAATGTAATGCTCATGAGGTGTTTGAATGAATTCATGAGTGAAATTTAGTGCTTTATAAAAATATTAACACTAAGACCATAAATCTAGCCTACCCAAAACCCTTAGCCAAACTTGGACTAACTCTAGATTTCCCATGCATGAACGCTACATAGGAGAACATAACCCCAAGATCTCTCTTAATTTTATAAATTTAACAATTGTATCGATATCTTGTTAGTTTGATTGGGGTAATTGTGTTCAACAAAATTCAACATTCAAACCCCCTAATTTCATTTCATATTTTGTTTTAGTCTTGCATTATGGGTTAACAGATAGTTAACTTTCAATACACATAGGTGTTCAAAGCTAGATTACACTCATCGAGGATTTGACCCCAACTCATATAGGGTATATATTGACAATGATCTCCTTGCATCGAAATTATGGTATAAGTTGTGTTCTCTCATCCTTGCATGGTCAACAACCATACATAAGAAATACCCGACTGCTATCAAATGCTACAACGCCAAACACAACAACAAAGCTGGTTCTCTAAAATATCCATACACCATCTCATGCTTTGAAGGATTTAGAATTAGAGTATGTTTGTACCACTCAAGATACCCAATCTCATACTTCAAAATCGATAAGGAATCCAGTTGAATAACAACAAACCCAACTCTAGCCTGAGAATTGTCAATGAGCTGGACCTCATCTCTAGCTGTAAGGTATCCATAAAAAAGGCTCAGAATCCCCAATGTTGAATCTTAAAAGACTAAAGTGGTCAAAAAACCTGCCAGTGCTTGGGATGCATCATTATCCTTCGATTGACGCTGAGGATATTTGATATTTATATTTTACTCCCTAGTTCGACGTTGTGTAAAAACTCTGGAAACACACATTGGAGTCCCATCTGTATCTATTGATAACCTCACAGAATTAATCCAGTATAAAATATAGTAAACAATGAGTTAAAGGTTCATGGAAATACAAACATGCGACAAAAAGTCAAGAATAGCATTCCCTAAGAATGTCCTATAGGCTCTCCAAGATAGTATACAAACGAATCCATATCTTTCCATAGGATTGTACTAATCACTTAGCTCTTGTACCAACACATCGATAAACCTATGGTATAATACAAATTTGTCACAATCCAAGTCCCCAGGTCATGATGGTATCTACAATATCCCAAAAGTAGGTAAGCCAACCAGTAGTTTGAAACCTCTATCAACAAACTATTAAGAGAAATGGAAGGAAACAAAAGGATAAATCTAATAAAAGGGGATAATATATATATAAAAAACCCAAGACCTGGTGAAGTTAGTGCTAGATCTTTTAATAGAATAAGAGTAAAAAGTCAAATATTAAATAAATATACATGTATAAGCCATCTCTAAGTAAAATGTAGAGATCAATCTAATCAACAGAAAAGAGACTAGTATTTTATACACCCAAAATACAACTCCCTTTATAGAATAGGATGTTGTCGTCGACAAATATATAACCCAACAAAGGTTGGGGTCGAATCCCACAGGGAATATGGTGCTAATTAAGATGTTTGTGATTTAAGTGACTGATACAAACAATTTCCATAGGTTAGGGGGGTTTGTTATACCAAATTATAAGGTAGTATTTTAATTGTTATTTGAAACACAGTGTTAACTTTGCAGAGGAGCAAAACAGTAATGAATTTGAACTAGAGTTATGGTTCCTATGGTTAATATCATTCTTTCTTGCTAATTGTTGGATAGGATTTTCATAATTTATGGGAAACATAAAATTATCAGTGTCACAAATTCATCAAAGTGTTTTTTAACCTAAATCAGATGATTTGTTCATTAATTCTTTCAAACTTGAAGAAACCCTGTGTTAGAGTTTGATTTCATTTTGAGTAGGTCAATCTTATTAAAGCATCGACAATTAGGCAAAAAGTTAACATTTCAAAATCCTATTTCCAAGTTCTATTTTTATTTCTTAACTCAAGAGAATTAAACTTAAAGTATCTAATGGCAACCAATTGAAACCTGTTAAATCAACAAAATTATCAATGTGAATCCCATAATCATTCAAATCCAATTGAAACTAAAAATCAAATAATTAATTCACCATAGCCCTCACAGCTAGAGTTGTGGGAGTTTAGCTCCTCATGAATTTAAAAAATACTAAAAGATGTGAATTCATAAATTAAATAGTTATGCTAATAAAATATGGAATTAAATTTAATTTTCACTCGAATATGTATAGTTTTTTTCCAAAATACCCAAATTCAAAACTCAAAACATCAAAACTAATCTCCAAAAGTAATGTCTGAGGAAAGTAGTCAACGATAATGAGGAATCCCTAAAAGATGCTATTTACATATGGAAAATTAAAAATTTAAAAATTAAATAGCTAAACTACCGCTCAACAGTTGACGACAAGATTGACAACTTCTCAACCTCATCGTCAATTGAGTTCTTTAGTTGTATCATTCTGCTTTATGTTGGTAATGACATTGACAGGCTGTCACTTCACTGGTAGCTTGTCACCTATGGTTTTCAACAAGTTATTCTCACTACTTCAGGTTGATGATAAGATTGACAGCTCGTCAGTTAGTTGTCAACTAGTTATTATTGTCGTCAAAACAACTTTTTGATCCTTTTCTTCGGTTTCCTCAAGATTTGAATTATCCTGATAATGAAGCAAAATACGATAACAAACAACACAACCTACAGAAGAACTTACAATTATTCCAAGTTAAGATCTTTAAATATGATGTCAGGAGGCCAGCACACCAGCACTCTCAACTTAGAACACTTTTTTGTCCTTAAGTAACTACATAGTACTGTGTTATGCAAACAATAGAGTATCAGTGGATAAAGTAGCATTTCTATCTTTCAATTTTAACCCATTAAAGTGTGTGTGATATTTTTTACAAATAACCATAGGATTCTATTCTTAGCATCGTAATTCAAATAAGAAACACTACATAGATTTAAAGTATTCAACCTCATAGTCAACGATCACAACTGCCATTCATATGCCTTTACTAATAAAAAGAAGTTCCTCACACCGTATTTTACTTTTTGTTTTAGGAACTGGAAATCAAATCTCTGGAAATCAAACTTCTAACTGTTACAATGAATTTTCATATTGTGCACCCACTATGCCATAGGCTAACTAAGATCATTGCAGGACTTTTCTCGGCTTAAGTGCAGGTAGGGTAGATTCGGATTAGTTACATAGCCCTTCTCGAAAAAACTTTGCTAAACCTTTCCTCTTAATTTGGAATTTCATGCTCATTTATTTTAATGTTTAACCCATTTCTATTTTCTAATGCAGCAACTTCAATAAGTATATTCACTCCCTTGTTCAAATACTTCACAAATATACATTTTTTTAGAATAAATATAAGCATGTAGCTTCACACATTCATAAAAAATTCTTCTTTCTACTACTATATACACCCTCTTTCAATCATCACGCCCTTTTATAGTAGTCACCCTCAACTTAGGCAATTTGCGTTAATTGAGGTGCATGATATCCAAGAAGGGACTAGGCCATAATAGAGGTTTACACATAAAAATAAGGAAAGTGAACATTTTTTGAACAAAGAAGGTATATTATATCATATAAGCATCAAATTTTTAACATAATCTTTTGGGTCATTTTTTAGGATAAGTGGTCTAAATACCCAAAATAGCCTGCGATCCTTTCCCAGATGTCTACTTGCAACCTAACAAAATTAACTGGGCAAGTTCTGGATGTAGGCACATGCTAAGAGTATAGTAAAAAGATCTCAACCGCTCATGACACATAAAAAAACAATCATCACCAACCATTCATTTAATACTTAAGCATAAATAGAATTTTCTATATTCATATACTACAAAGGATAGGCATTGATTCACAGTAGAATTTAGCATGAATATCACCAAATTTTTTGATGGGTTAACATTTTCAAAACATTTATGCAATTATTTTATATTAATTCATATCCACTCTTTTTTACATACACAACATACAAGACATAAACAAAACACAAATACTAGTAAAGTGTCCTAAACATTTCGGTTCCCTAAATAGCACACAAGTGAGTAGAATACAGGCAATAAAACCTTGTGTTTATTAGTACGCCACACCTATAAGAAAACTTGTACATTGTCCTCAATGAATTATTTTTGAATTGTAAGAACATAGATGGGGATATACCTGTCATTCTGTAGGTGCTTATGTCATGTAACGCTGAGTGTAAGGTTGTATTAGCAATTGTAAGAAAATTAGTAGGAGCACCAAGTTCTACCAATTTTCTTATAATAGTGATTGGTGGAATAGAGTACTCACCAATCATTTTAATAGTACCCAAATCTATGGGCATTCCATACACGGAGGCCCCCACAGCTCTAGCCTACAGTGCTTCTTCTCTCGGTTCATTTTCTTCTTTGTACTTCCTCAATGCTTCTTTTAAATCTTTTATCTCCTTTATTTTCCTTTTTTCTCACTTTTTTTCTTTCTTTGATCATACTTTACTTTCTTTTACCTTTTTTTTAGGATCAACCAATTTTCCAGTGATGTCATACAATGCTTCCTCTTCTTATTCTAATTCCTCATCAACTAGACTAAAAGGTTCATGGTTTGATGGCTTTATAAAGTTGTGATATTATCCCTTGCTCTCTCCAATGCTATCTCAAACCTAGAAAGATCAGGAATAGTCATTTCTCTTAATCTTCTATTAACTTTACGTTGCATGTCATCAAAATGCCCATGGAGTTTAGGATAAGGTAACACAACTTCATGATTTTTATATCAATAAATGGACCAAAATATTTAGCAAACAAATTTAACTAAGCATCAAAGCTTTCCTTGTTTGACCCATCTTCTTAAACTTCTGCTGATTGATAGCATACTCATAAATGGAAGATGTGATAACTGTTGGTCCTTTAATCTCAGTTGTAGGTATAGTACCCGCGGATGAGGTAGTCTGAAGGGATATGATAGTGAAATCTATATACCTTATACAGATCTGGAGGCATTTGTAAGTGTATGAGATTCCTTTATGATTGGTGTATCATCTCCAATATTGGACCTCTTACCCAAACTCAATGTGTGCCTACTTTTATCTCTTCTATCAAAAGTGTGTGTCTTTATTTCTTTCACTATATTATACACTCCGATAACTAAAGGGACATGATCTTCCTCACATAATCTAGTGATCCTGCATGGAAAAGTATATGTCATATCAGTTCTTGTGGATCGAATCTTGATCTCATCAACAATTATATCTCCAAAACTCAGTGGAATCCCAAAGATAAGACTTGCTACCAATATTTCTCTATCCTGATAAAATGTATTATCTCCTCTTATCGACATTAATTTGAATCTAACAATATCCTACCAAATCTTCGCTACCTGAGATAATGATGCTTTGGTAATTCTTGCATATTGGGTTATTCATCCAATCTGATTCCCCTTCTGCTAAGACTAGTACTACCCAAAGGCATTGATTAGCCCGGTCATTCATTTTGTGACAGAACTCAAGAGTAGTAGTCGTGGTTATAAAGTATGTCCTATGTAAGAATTTGTTAATAGTGCAATCTAACATGTTCACCGTAACACCCGAACTGGCATCTGATACATGTTTTTTATCCATGGTGTTCTCTCTTTTCTTACATATAGTCTCTAAGGTAGAAGTATAGTTTGCATAAATTTCTCGCACAATAGCCGAATAATATACTCCTCCTACTCTGGTGATCCATCCTAAATTATACAACATCATTATTTTCTCAATTTTAGGATATCTGCTCAACCAAGATGTAATGATTCTTAATTCTTTTAACAAAGGTGTTTTCATGCTTAATTTACTAGGTTGCCAATCGTTCTTGACAGGTTTTGGCTAATCCTTCAACTATCCATCTCAAACTATCTCAATTATTAAGATTCTTAATCTTTATCACATCACCTTATGGATGAAAATTTTCCTCCACAAGGTTATCTGATGTAGGAGAATCTTCTTCATCTTCAGAACTCTCTTCAGAGTTGGACTCACACTTAAGAGATACTACCCACTCATTAGACTAGAGGGTTGGTTATCTTATACAAAGAATTTTCTTTATTCGATATCCCTTTGGTCTATCTCCTTCAATTTTATTCTCAGATTCATCATACAGTCTCCAAGGAAATAGTATACAATATATTTTCTCACTTTAACAGTGTTGACGAGATGGGTTGACATCTCGTTAACCCCATCATCAACTTACAATAGATTAACTATAAAGATTATTATCAAAGGTAACAACATAGTTTACATCTCATTACATTATTGATAACTTGTAAACTTCATCATCAACCTAAAATAGAATCGCCTAATAATTATTAACATAGGTGAAGACAGAGTTGACAAATCATCACTTTGTTGATATTTTGTCAATCTCGTTCTCAACCTAAAACATAATCCCCAAAAGTTATTTACATAGTTGGTTGAGATTGGCAGCTTGTTTCTTTCTTGACAAGTTGTTAACTCTCACTATTAACCCAAAACAAGCTTTAGTTAACTTATTTACCATTTTGAGGACTTGGGTTTATAGCTTTTCATCAAGATGATAACTTATCAACTTTAATCGTAAATTGCTAAATAGTATGTGATCTATTCAATTTAGTTGAATTTTGAACACTTTGGAAAAGTCATTGTGTATTAACTCTTGGATTATTAAGGTTACTCTTCCTTAAAGGAGTAACTCTTATAACTTATTGGGAAATCTACAATGCCTAAACAATTAATTTTGTCCTTCATAAGCAAGTTTTAGTATCAGTGCTTTTGTTTTCAACTATCAATTAAAATAAATGTGTGTTATCTAAAATTTCTCGCATAATATTAAAACTTCCACATTATTCCACCTTTTACACAAAGGATTTAGAGAGCAAATGCTTGACATACCTTGAAGATAAAGTGAATTAGCACCTGAATACGTAATTGATATTGAGCTTGTGATTTTGCAACAAATATGCAGGTGTTGGCATACTTAACTTATACGTGAGTAAATAAGAGAGGAAAATAAATTAAAGGAGTGCTTTGAGAGTTATACTTTCAATGGGAGTTAATGACTTTAAGTTGAAGAGAGGTAGGAGACTAAAGAAACGTGGGATAGGTATAGAGGTGAATAGTTTTAAATTAATGGGTATTTTATAATTTTATTTGTTTTTCAATAATGGATGAATGGAATAAATTTTGAAAACTCAAAGAAACACCAATTTGAGTAGGTACTAGGAATGTCACAGGTCTCAATAGGTTGGATCGGGTCAGGTTTTATAAGAATGAAATGGGTAAAAATTTGATCTTACCTGGGTTAAAGATTTAGTTAATGGCTTGTCATTAGGTGGAAAACTCTTCACTTGAGCTCATCGACCTTAAATAGATTTTCCCTACAATTTTTGCATCAATTGATGACTAGGAGTTGATGGCTCATCACTTTGTTGATAGCTCATCAAACTTTTCATCAAGGTTATCAACATTATGCTATATCTTTAATTCACATTCACAACAAAATTGATGACTTGAAACTTAGTTGACAGCTCACCAGCTATGTCACCAAGGCTATCTATATTGCACCAAGCATTTTATCCTAGGTTAATGACTGGATGTACAACACGTCATCATACTAAAAGATTGTCAATCCTAATTTTTCCAGTGATCTCATCTGATTTTTCCATTGTCCTTACATACCTTAACAAACACATTAACCATGGTGATACATAAAAAGAAGAAATATAACTATTTACAACACAAAATGAGGTTGCCTCCTAAAAGCGCCTGATTTAACAGTGCGGCATGACTATATTATCTTGAATACTAAGAATTATTCAAGATACACCATAGATAAAACTTTTACCCCATCGATTTGGCTTATGTATCATTTGATTTTATTCCCATTGACCTTGAATAAATTTCCCTCTTTATTTTCTAATTCAACTACTCCAGATAAAAAACATGAGTCACTTTGAACGGTACATACTAGGGCTTCTTATTGGGAGAATAAAATGGATAAGTATGCTTAATGTTTCTGCTTATCAAATATCAAATTTGAAATATAATAATCCACTAGCCAACTAATAAAATATCAGTTGGTTTCATTCAGATTAGTAATTATTGGATGGTTAACAGGCATTGTATTGGCTTATCCATTAAACAAATACTACCATAAATATACTATAAGTATATATATATATATATTATAAGTGAAGACTAGTCTAATATAGTTCAAACTCACGACTAATGAACTCATAGATTAGTAAGAAATTCAACTCGCAAATCATATTAACTCATATAACTATGATGCCTGTGAGCTATCTTATTTAACATGTAACTCTCTTTCCATAATGGGAACTCCAAAATAGAGAATAAAATAACTTATTTTTGATTGATCTTTATGGAGCGACATTTTGGTCTGATCAACTTTAAGGAGCGGTAGAATACTAAATGGGGCTTTAAGTTTAATAATAGGTACTTTAAAGTATATAACTAATGGTAAAAATTAATTATAATAGTTCTTAATGTTTAATGGTTTAGCCAATAAGAAAATTGAGTAATCCACCCAGCATCGATAAATTGTTAACTATAAAAGTTTAATCTGTTTCCCGGCTATTTATCCAATTACCCAATAACAATAAGCCAATAAGTCAATTTTGTGGTTGGATTATAAGTTGTGGTTTGGTTTTGAATAATCCTAGCCCCGACCACTTCAATTTTAGATTTCTTGAAAAAAGCCTAAACATTGAGTTTAATAGTAACTCCTAATCACAAACTTGGAAGTTTCTTTTTTCAGTTCTCTGATCATGATACCACTTTATACTCTCTTTGTAAAGATCAATCATCTCTTACGCTCGAAGTCAAAGTTTATCCATCTCATTTAGTTTATGTAATCTCATATCAACTGCTTTCTTCCAGTCCCAATTCAACCTTTTGAGTACCCACAACGCTTTGTTTTCCAACTCTACAAGCAAGTGAAATGCTTCACCAAATACTATCTGGTTAGGATACATACCGATAGGTGTCTTAAAAGCATCTCGATATTCCCATAGCACATCATCAAATTTTCTTGACCAATCACTTTTATTTGCCTTAATGGTCTTAGCTAGTATGGCATTGATTTTTCTATTAGACACATCCACTTGTACCCTAGTTTATGGGTGGTAAGGTATGTCTACCTTATATTGCTTCACCCCATACTTCACTAAAGTAGACCAAAACATCTTGTTATAAAAAGTGGATCCTCCATCGCTTATTATTGTGTATGAGATACCAAAGGGAAAGAAAATGCTCTTTCTCAAGAATGAAACCACACTTTTACCTTTATTATTTGTTAGATCCATAGATTTGACCCTTTTGGACACAATCCATAATTACCAGTATATACTTGTGACAACATGAACTTATAAAGGGCCCTATGAAATCTATGCCCCACACATCAAACAACTCAACTTATAGCATCTTACTTATAGGCATCTCATGATGCTTGAAGATTAACCCTATCAGTAACTTTGATCATAGATTCTAACAAACTCATAGGTGTCTTTGTGAATCATGGGCCAGTAGTACCCACTTTACAAAATTGTTTTGGTTGTTCGATCACCTGGATGAGTCCTCCTACTAGAGAACAATGAATAACATGCAAAAATTTTAACATTTCTATCTATGGTACACATCATCTAATAATGTCATCAGTAAAATATCTGAACAAATAAGGCTCATACCAGAAGTACCTATTCACATCACGTAAGAACTTTTTCCTTTGGTGATAGCTAAAGTTATCCAAAATAATTTCACTGACCAAGAAGTTTGCAGAGTCTACATACCATCGCACCAGATCAAGAGTATCTATGAGTACTTATTCATTAGGAAAAGAGTTATTAATTTTTAACTCTTCCAACTTATTTCCTCCTTCTCCAACCTAGATAGATGGTCTTCTACATGGTCTTCACATTCTTTTCTATCTTTGAATTCAAAGTCAAACTCATGTAACAACAACACCTATCTAATAAACCTTGATTTGTCATATTTCTTTGCCATCAAGTATCTTAATACTACATGGTCTTTTTGAACTAAACCTTGTTCCCAGTAAATGCACGTTAAATTTTTTAAAAGCGTAAACTACAGTTCAGATATCTTATTCTGTAACAATATAGTTCTTCTGTGATCTACTTAATGTCTTTCTAACAAAGTAATAGGACAAAAGTTTTTTTCCCTTTTATTTCTTAGAACAACTCTGAGTGCAGCTCCAATTGCATCACACATAGCTTCAAATGGTTTGGACCAATATGGAGTAATAATTATAGGAGAAACAACTAATATTTCTTTGAGGCTTTGAAAAGATTTCATACATTCATTATTGAGCACAAACTTGGCTTCCTTTTCTAATAGTTTGCAAGGAGGATTTACAATCTTGGATAAATCATTGATGAATCTCTGACAAAAATCTGTATGGCCAAGGAGACTGCGTGAAACACCTAGGATTAGAACCATTGAAAAACTTCTCCATTAGGTGACTTTGGGGTGGGTACCACTAGGGGATTGATTGTACCTAATGGATACAAGTCATATCTTTCTTCACCTTTCTTCTCGTACCTTGAGCAGCCTAGGAAGAAAAGTATTATGTCTTCTATATAAGTGAACCCTCCTCAATTGTACCCTAAGGGCATGAGTATTACCTAGGTGAGTCATATAGTGTAAGGTATTGGCTTGGAGTGGACTGGTTTTGTTACAAGTAAAGCATACGACTAGGGGTGAGTCATACCCCTTAGATATGACTCAAGGGTTCATGGCCGTACCATTAACAGTGTGTGTTATCGATAAGATGCCTAGGGTATGAGTGAAAGTAACACTAGTACCCTTGGGTACAATCACTTAAGCGAGTCTTATAGTGAGTCGTACCCCTTGACGAGTTCAATTTTTAGCTTTTAACTAAGGGCCTTGTGGTTATTTACTATGTCTAAATCCCTAATCCCTCTCACTATATAATGTGTGTATTCTCTTAAACATCTATTTTGATGGATCAAACACCCTAATTACTCTCTCAAGCTTTTCTTTGAAGATTTAAAGGCTAGGCTTTTAAGAGTGATATTCAAGAGGCAAAGGGGATCCAATATTCTTAGTTATTTATCTTGATTAAGGAATGAACATCTTTACCTTTCTACATAACTCTAAACCTATTTATTTTATACTTGGATTAGTATGTGTACAGGGTGGTTTTGAAATCAAATGAGAAGGGTTTTGTTTCCTGATGATGAATAATGATGATTCTTACTTAGACTTAAGTTAATACATGTTATTTATGGTAGTTTTCACATGTAAATACTTGTTGTATGTAGTATAAATTATGGGTCTTGAGTAAACCTAGTCTTGATGGTTTCTACCATGAAATTGGCCTGGTAAAGGCATGTACACAATGTATTTGTGAAAATGTCTAGTTACATGATGATGATGTTATAAACTTGGGCAATTGCATAAGATGTATGACTTCTTGATAAAAAATATTGTGAAGGTAATGTAAGCCATGTATTATGCAATAGATGACCTTAATGACTTAATAAATAAGAATGGAGTTAAAGTCCCTAACATTAAAATGAACGTGAATTGTGTGTAGGACTAAATTGTGGTATAGAATTTCTAATGAAATATGAATTTAGTAAGGTACTTAAGGTCCATAGTTTGAATTTGATGATGATTTGAATTACGGCATTGGCCTAATAAATGGGTGAGCAATGAAGGCTTCCATGAGGACCATGTGGTCTTGTATGATGTTGAATTGGATAAATGGGTTAAAGTCCTTATGTGTAGAATTGAATATATTTGGATACATTGACAATGGGTTAGAGTCGCCATGTTGACTAATGATAGTCGTTATGGCATGAGGTTTAAGTTTCTTGCCTAATGAAATTGATTGTAGTTAAAGTCCCTTGAATAATAACATCTCATCAGGTTAAATTGCCTCACCAAATGAATTGGCTTGGGGTTAGAGTCCCTTATCTAATGTTGTATGATGTTTGAGTCCCTTGCCAAATGTATGAGCATGTAGTAAGATTTCATTGTTTGAAAGAATGTGTGTGAGTGATTAGAGTCGCTCACTTATATGAATGTGTGTGAGTAGTTAGAGTTCCTCACTTAAATAGATGTGTATGTGGTTAGATTCCCTTACTTAATGATATGTGAATATGGTTAATGTACTATGCCTAATGAGGAATTCTTGAATCTACAAGTATAGAAGGTTGAAGTCCTCCATTGCATGTATAATAAATGAGCACTTCAAAAGTATTCATAAATCTTAACCCTTGATTAACTTGTGATATGTCTATATATATGAATAAGGTTGTGAATGTGATTTAATATGATATCATTATCCTTGAGTTACATGATATCATTCAAACTAGTAACCGTCTCTAGATGCTATGTCCCTATACGACATAGGGGCCAGAGCATATTCTTATATTCCTATGTAGTGATTAGGTGATATAAGTGGTTCTCACATTTACTACAGAGTGGTGAGCTTTCTTGTTTCGGAAGATATTCCTTCTTGGTCCCCTATCTTTAGACTTAGTCTCAATTTTACTTGGTTTGGTTATTGTCAAAGGCTTGTCCCATCACATACATTTCCAAACATCAATTTGTATAGAGGTATTCTGGATGACTGTGGACTTGGGTATATTGGCTGGTGTGTTGATATGTATGAAGTGGTTAGACATTGTTTATGGTATAACTTTTAGTATTGTTTTCCGCTATCTTATTATCATGTCAGGATTCTCTCGACCCATGTGTTTTTTCTAATGATTGTGATGGGTTTTTTGGTCTATCTCCTATTCATGTGGGCTTGAGGTACCCCTAAAACATGGTCCAGTTTTGGGGAGTTTCAAGTTGGTATCAAAGCCTATGTTCATGGTTAGTTGGGTGTCCATAATTTTGTTTTGAGTAGAGTCAGTTTTATGGGCGTGAAGCACTCCACACTTATAAAAGTGAAGCTATAAGACATTTTAGAAAATGTTTCCCTTTCTTATGTTTCAATCTTAAGCTATAGAGTTTAACATATTAGATTCCTCGAATTTATGTTTTCTATCTTTCAGATCATACCTCCAAGTAGATCCGAGACTCAAGAAAACCCTTCTAAGGGCCCTATGGATGAAGCTCATCCAACTTCAGGAGTTTGGCCCTGGGCTAGGGCGGTGGAATCCAACCATCTTCATGGGGTTCTATCTGTCCCCACCAACCTCGACTATGAGAGTGACCCTCCTATTCCCTTACCTTAGAGTGATGCTACAAATGTTGAGTTTCGTCACTCTATCAACCTCTTGACTAAACAGGTAGCTTCTCAAGATGAGTGTGGTGCTTCAACCGTCATTTCTTCTTAGGCCATAAATTGTCCAATTTATGATGTTGGGCCCTCCTATGTTCTACAGTATGAAGTTTAAAGAGGATCCTTAAAGATTCATTTTTGAAATAGAGAAGCTCTTCCAAATCATGCATGCTTCGGAGATTGACGCCATTGAGTTTTATTCCTACAAATTGAAAGATGTAGCATAATAATGGTACAGGGGTTAAAGTTACCTAGAGGTGTTGATGCTAGTCCTGCCATGTGGGAGGACATCTCTGAGGCTTTCGTAGACCACTTATTTACTCAAAAGTTGAGGGAGGCAAAGGAGGAAGAGTTTGTGAACTTAAAACAAGGGAGGATATCTTTTCAAGTATATGCCTTGAAATTCCATTAATTATCAAGGTATGCTACTGAAATGGTTTCTATCATGAGGGATAGAATGCATACGTTTGTCTCGGAATTTTCCCATGGGTTAGTCCTTGAGAGAAAGGCAGCTTTGTTGATTGAGAACATAGATATTTATAGGTTAATTATGTATTTCTAAAAAGTGGAAGAAGAGAAAAAGAATCAAGTTGATCTTAGTGTGAGGCAAGGAAAAAAATTTCAACCTTCTAGCATAGCGGTTGTGATGGTGTTAAGTAGGCATAAAAGAAGTGGGGCAGTTCGAGTTCCTTCTCCTCAGCTATTGTTTTCTCTCCTTACCTATTTTTGGGTAATTGTCGGACTCAGTTTAGTGGTGGGTCCCTAGCATAAGGTGCCTAATTCGAGGCTAGTGATTCCTAGTTAGCTCCATCTCACCCTCCTTGTAGATTTTGTAGTCAGATTCATCGTGGTCAGTATGAGAAAAGGAGAAATATATGTTTCCATTATGGTCAGATTCGGCATATTAATCATAATTTCCCTTCTCTAGCAGCCTCTTAGGACAATAGAGCCCCAATTACTACTTCATCTACTTCCTCACCAAAGTGTGCTATGTCTTCCCCTGCTTCTATTTATGGCACTGACGCTGGCTGGAACCATTTGTATGCACTTTCTACTTGCAAAAATTCTGAGGCATCTCCTAATATTGTCATAGGTATGTTGAGACTTTTCACTTGTGATGTGTATTTTATGCTTGATCCAAGGTTTACTTTTTCTTATGTGACCCCGTATATGGCTGTGCATCTTGATTGTGATCCCGAGAGTTTGTTGGTTCCCTTTTTTTTTCTACCTCTATAGGAGACCCTTTGGTTGTTAGAAGGGTCTATAAAGGTGGTGTGATATCGGTTGATGGTAGAGATACTCTTACAGACTTGATAGAGTTGGACATGGTTGATTTCGATATAATTCTTGGGATGGAATGGTTGCACTTTTGCTATGCTTCTTTAGATTGTCATACCCATAAGGTTATGTTCAAATTCCCTAATGAGCCAGTCATTGTATGGGAGGATGGTTCCCTAGTGCCTAAGGCAAGGTTCATTTCTTATCTAAAGGCCCAAAAGTTGATTTCAAAGGGGTATTTGTATCATTTCGTCAGAGTAAAAGATTCTTACTTGGAATAGCCTTTACTAGAATTCATTCCCATGGTTAATAAGTTTCCTGAGGTGTGTTCCCAATGTTCTTCCAGGTGTTCCTTCTTATAGGGAAATTGATTTTATGATTGATCTTGTCTCAGACACTCGTTTGATATCTATCCCTCCTTATAGAATGGCTCCAACAGATCTAATAGATCTTAAGGAGCAATTGAAATACCTCTTAGACAAAGGTTTTATCCACCCTAGTGTGTGTCCATGGGGTGCTCCTGTATTGTTTGTGCACAAGAAGGATGGTCCCTTTGTATGTGCATTGATTATCGTCAGTTGAACAAAGTGACCATGAATAACAAAAATCCTCTTCCTAGGATCGATGATTTGCCTGATCAACTTGAGGTTGCTAAGTTTTTCTCTAAGATTGATCTTAGATTGGGTTATCATCATCTTATAATTAAGGTGGCTCGAGTTGTTGAAAGACTATGATATGAGTCTTTATTACCATACTACTAAGGCAAATATAGTCGCCGACGCTCTTAGTATATTATCCATAAAGAGTTTGGCCTTTTTAGATAGGGATAAGTGGGAATTAGTGAAAGGAATTCACTATTTGGTTAATCTTGGAGTTTGACTTACGGACTCTGAGGATGGTAGGGTATTTGTTCTTTTGGTATCTCAGTTGTCTCCTATGGACGAGATGAAGGAAAAACAAGCATTGGACCCCCACTTGATGAAGATCAAGAGTAATGTAGGTCAACAGAAAGTTGTAGATTTTATGATTTGTGGTGATGGTATCGTAAGATACGAAGGTAGGCTATGTGTTCCTAACATCGATGGATTGAGGGAAAGGGTCATGGCCGAGGCTCATGGATCCCGTTATCCCATTTCTCCCTGTTCCGCAAAGATGTATAATGTTCTTAGAGAGTTCTATTGGTTAGGTAATATGAAGCGTGATGTGGAAAGCTATATTGTCAAGTATATGGTGTGTCAACAAGTGAAAGTTGAACATGAGGTCCGAGGGCTTGTATAAATAGATACCATTACCTGAATAGAAGTAGGAGGTAATTAATATGGATTTTATTATCGATCTTCCTAGATCCCAGAATCAATGTGATTCAATTTGGGTCGTTGTTGATAGAATGACCAAGTCTGACCACTTCTTTCCAGTGAGGACTAATTTCTCGGTAAAAGATTATGCTAAGTTGTAGATTTTGGAGATTGAAAAGTTGCACGGTTCTCCGATCACTATTATTTTGGATCGTGGTCGTTCCTTTTCATCCAATTTTTGGAAGTCATTCCAAAAGGACATGGGTACTAAAGTGTGCCTTAGTACCATTTTCCACCCACAAATGGATGGGCATGCGGAAAGGACCATCCAAACATTGGAGGACATGTTGCGGGCATGTGTCATTGATTATGGTGGTAGTTGGTATGACTACTTCCCTTTGATTGAGATTGCCAATAATAATAGTTACCACTTTAGTATTGGCATGGCTCCTTTTGTGGTATTTCATGGTAGGAGATATCGATCTCGTATTGGGTGGTATGAGGTTGAAGAAGGTAAGTTTTTTGTCCCTAATCTAGTTCTCCAAGTCTTAGCAAAGGTGAATATGATTCTTGATAGGTTGAAAAAGGTTCAAAGTCTCCAAAAGTCCTATGTGGATATGAGGCGTAGGGACTTAGAGTTTTGTCTTGGCGATAGAGTATTCTTGAAAGTGTCTCCCATGAAAGGAGTAATGCGGTTTGGCAAAAAAGGGAAGCTTAGTCCATGGTATGTTGGTCACTACTTGATTGTGATGAGGGTTGGTAATATTACCTATGAGTTGGAGTTTTGTTCTAGTATGAAATCCATTCAATCGGTTATCCATGTCTCTATGTTGGTGAAATATGTGGGTGATCCATCGTTTGTTGTTCACTTAAGGGATGATGATATTTTGGACTCTTTGTCCGATGAGGAGATCCTAGTGAGGATCTTGGATCGATAAGTTCACTGGTTGCGAATGAAAGAGGTGGTTTTGGTGAAGGTTCTATGGAGGAACCAAAAGTCAGAGAATGCTATATGGGAAGCGAAAGAGTACATGAAGTCCAAGTATCCGCACTGATTTCCTATTCCAGAAACTTGGGATGGAGGCATGTGTTGATTTCATTTCTTTGATTTATGTCTTTGATAGACAATGGGTTAAAGTCCCCAATGCATTGAGTGATTTGTGCCTTGTTAGGCCATGGGTTCAAGTCCGTAATGCTTTGAAACTATATGTGTCCTTCTTGAAATAGGTTTAAGTCAATAGTATCTTGAATTGATTCATGTTTTTGGTAAGTTATGGGTTCGAGTCCTTAATTCTTGAATTGAATAAGTGTCCTGGATAAGTTGATGGTTTGAGGTCCCTAAGTTGTGAAATGAGTAATTATTGATAAGAAAGGGTTTAAGTCCCTAAGCTTTTAAATGAACAAGTGACTTTGATAAATAATGGGTTTGAGTCGCAAAGACGATGACGTGAATGATTGATTGATAATGAGCATGGTGTGTGTTATATCCTTATTGTGTGCTTGTTCTAACTTGTTTGAAGGATGTTTTGATATGAGAAAATGTGTTGGCTTGTTTTTATTTCTTACCTTACCACTCATTCGAGTACGAATGATCCAAGTAATGGAGAATTGAAACACCTAGCCATAGAACCATTTAAAAACTTCTCCATTAGGTTTCTGTGGGGTGGGTACGACTAGGGGATTGAGTCATACTAAATGGATACAAGTCATATCCTCCTTCACCTCCTCTCTCATACTCTGAGTAGCCTAGAAAAGGTAGTATTCTATCTTCTATATGAGTCACCCCTCCTCAATCGTACCCTAAGGGTATGAGTCATACCTAGGTTAGCGTATAGAGTGATATCTTGGCTTGGACTGGACTAGTTTTGTTATAAGTAGAGCACATGACTAGGGGTGAGTCGTACTCCTTTAGTATGACTCAAGGGTGCATGGTTGTACCCCAATAGTATGTGTCACCTAAAAGAGACCTAGTTTACGAGTCATGGTACTACTCGTACCCTAGGGTACGATCACCTAAGTGAGTCATACCCCTGGATGGGTTCAATTTTCATCTTTTAACTAAGGGTCTTGCGGTCATTTCCCATGTCTAAAACCCTCACCCATCTCACTATATAAGTGTGTTTAGCCTCTTAAACATCCATTTTGATGGATTAAACAACCTAATTACTATATTCAACTCATCTTTGAAGAATTGGAGACTAAGGTTTCAAGGGTGATCTTTAAGAGGCAAAGAGGAGTCAATGTTCTTGGTGATTCATCTTTTTTAAGGTATGTACCTCTTTCCCTTTCTAAATAACTCCAAACCCATGTATTTCACACTCGTATTAGTAAGTGTACATGGTGGTTTTGATAGCAAATAAGAAGGGTTTTGTTGCCTATTGATGAATAATGATGATTCTTACTTAGACTTATGTTTATACATGTTAATGATAGTAGTTTTGATATATGAATGCTTGTTTTATGTGTTCTGACATGTGGGTCTTGAGAAACCCTAGTCTTGATGGTTTCTACTATGAAATTGGCCTTGGTAGAGGCATGTACACTAGATGTTTATGAAAATGTTTAGTTATGGGCAATGTCCCAAGATTTATGAATGCTTGATAAATGATTTTGTTAAGGTAAAATGATCCTTGTATTTTGTAATTGATGACATTAATGTCTTGATGAATAAGAATTAGGTTAATGTCCCTAACATGAAAATGAACGTGAATTGTGTGTAGGACTAAATTATGGTATAGAATTGCTAATGAAATATGAATGTTTTCTAAGGGTCTTGAGGACCTTAGTTTGAATTGTATTATGAGTTAAATTAAGGAATTGTCCTATTGAAATGGGTGAGCAATGAAGGCTCTCATGAGGACCATCTGGTCTTGTATGATGTTAAATTAGCTAAATGGGTTAAAGTCCTTATGTATGGAATTGAATGAATGAACAAAGGGTGTCCCAATTTCGACTAATGATAGTCATGGTAGCTTGAGGTTTATGTCCCTATCTTAATAAAATCGCTTGTGGTTAAAGTCCCTTCCCTAATAAGATCTCAAGAGGTCGAAGTGCCTCGCCAAATGAATTTGCTTAGGGTTAGAGTCCCTTATCTAATGTGGTAAGATGTTTGAGTCTCTTTCCAAATGTATGAGCATGTGATAAGAGTCCCTTGGTTGAATGAATGTGTGTGAGTGGTTAAAGTCCCTCACTTGTATGAATGTGTGTGAGTGGTTAAAGTCCCTTACTTAAATGGATGTTTATATGGTTAGAGTCCCTTACTTAATGATGTGTGAATATGGTTAAAGTCCTATGTATAATGAGGAATGATTGAATCTATAAGTATGGAAGGTTGAAGTCCGCCATTGTATGTATGATGAATGAGTGTGTCCAAAGTGTTGATAAATCTTGTCCACTTGATTAGCATTTCATATGTCTATATGTATGGATAAGGTTATGATTGAATATGATTTATTGCTTGTTATTTAATGATGATGCTAACTTATCCTTATCCTTGAGTAACATACTAGTGCTCCAACTTGTAATCGTCTTCAGACGCTATGTCCCCATGCGATATTGGGGCATAACATCTTTTTCTCTTCCTGCACAATAATTAGGAGATAGAAGCGGTTCGTGCATTTACTATGGAGTGGTGAGCTTCCTTATTTTTTAGGGAATTCCTTCTGGGTCCCCTATCTTTAGACTTAGTATCAATTTGATTTGGTTTTTCTATTGTTAGGGGAATGTCCCGACACATTCATTTTTAAACTCTAGTTTGTATAGAGCTATTGTGGATGACTGTGGACTTGGGTAAATTCGCTAGTGTGTTGATATTTATGAAGTGGTTAGACTTTGTTTAAGTTATGTCTTTTATTATTGTTTTCCTCTCTCTCATTATCTAGTCGAGATTCACCTGACCCATGTGATTGTTGTGATGATTGTTATGGGTTTTCTGGGCGACCTCCGTTTCATATGGGCTTGAGGTGTCCATACGACATGGCTAGATTTGGGATGTGTCAGTGTGTGCCCTCTTTCTTGAGATAGGAGGTGGTAGTTTTCAATGACTTCAATCTTTTACTCGATCAACTTAAATTACTTTGGCTGAAATCTTATTCCCCAATATTATGCCTTCTTTCACCATGAAGTAGCGCTATTCCTAGTTGAAAAAAAAATTAAACTCCTTAGGATGTTGTAGCTTTTTTAGGTTTATCAAAAAATTGTCGAAAGAATCACCCACCACTTAAAATCGTCCATAAACTCTTCCAAAGTGTCTTCTACCATGTTTGAGAAAATAAACATCATACACCTTTGAAATATGGTCGGTACATTACACAACATAAATAGCATTCTCTTTAAATTAAAGGTTCCATATGGAAAGTTGAATATAATTTATCTTAATCTTCAAGAGCAATCGATATTTTATCATAACCTGAATATCCATCTAAGAAGCAATACCAACCCCTTCCTACTAATTGATCTAGAATTTGGTCCATAAATGGCATTAGAAAGTGGTCTTTCATTGTCCAAGAATTTAGATTTTTGTAATCCATATATACTATCCATCCTATAACTGGCTTAAATGGAATCAACTCATTCTTCTCATTGGCCACTACAGTAATACCTCCTTTCTTAAGAACACATTGGAATGGGCTTACTTATTTGTTGTTACCGATTGGGTAAACCACTCCTATATCGAGCCATTTTACTATCTCCTTTTTATTACATCTTGAATTGGGGGAAATAGTTTGCATTGATGCTCAATAGTGGGTATATAGTATTCTACTAACTTAATCTTATGAATACAAATACCTGGAAGGATGCAAATGATTTCTGCCATGGTTCACCTAATAGCCTTCTTATATCTCCTTAACACCGATACAGGATTTTCTAATTTTGCTTCAACTAAATCTTCAACAACAATAATTGATAAAGTATCCATTTCATCCAGAAAGATATACCTTAAGTGTCAAGGAAACTCCTTCAACTCTAGTATGGTTGGTTCTTCAATAGATGGTTTTTATGACTCGAGAATACCCCCTAGTCGTAACATGTGCTTATAGACACATGTGATCTTAAGCTAACTCATGTACTAGCATACTATCGAGAAATTGATTTAATATGTATATAAAAAACTTAATTTGCTGAGAGGAAGCATAATCATGATAAAATCTAAATGAATGTAAGACTCAGAAAATTTACCATGGGATAAATCTGAAGTAAGAACTTGTATTACATATCATGACTCTGATTGACTATCTATAATGCCTCTAATATACTTACTATAGGTAGCTAGGACATGCCTCCAATTACCACTAACCAATACATATGGACAATCAAAATACAACACATGAACTGCAATGGACTCAGTCCTCGAAATAAGGGAATTCATCACCTGGTGGCTAAATGCTGAGAATTGTTTGTCTTGAGTGTGTAGACTAAATTTGGTACCTACATAATGGATGATATAGCAAAAAAGGCATATGTGTGGTCAGTACGTTCGAATATACTGAGTATATGGAGACATGCACTAAAAACATGCTTTAAAACTAAGGACATAAGTTATTTGCTAAAGCATATGTTTAAATCATGGCTATACCTGAAAACTATAAGTCTTAGTGAAATTTATAAATCATGAGCATAAAATAATTCTATAAGTTGGTAAGTAGTAAAACATGAATAATGTATGTAAATCTCAGGTAAAGCAGAATAGACTGTAACATGTATTGATGATCATGTATGGATACTGAGCATGAAAACATTAACGTGTAAAACTGTGAATGCAAGACAAACTGTAGCATGTAATGAAATGATATGAATAACTAAATAATCTGTAAAGTTGATTGAATAATTATTGAAATATGATTACTTGTTCAAGAAAACCTGAACTTAAATAGACTAATTGTTGACTGAAACTGTGCAAGCTAGCATGTAACCGACATGCCCTAATTTGAGCTTTCAGGGTCCAATTTATAATCCCAGATTGAAGGGTGTCAGTACCTTACCATAGATACTAACACATGGAAGTGTGGATCCACTAATCTGATGTCCCAAAGGGCTAGGGAGCTAGTCTTAAACTGGAAGGTGACCTCAAAGGGAATGTCAGTCCTGAACGGGAGGGTGACATATCATAATTCTATGATGGCTACGTAGTTCTAGATCTTAGGTACAACTACTAAGGACCTAGTCCTAACATGTGGGTGAGCCCCCATCCCTAGGTTTCATTGACGCTAAATCGTACTATAAATAAAATAATACTGGTATTATTATGGGTCTAACATGACATGGTAGTGTAATGATAAGTGCTCAACATAAACATGGTAGTCTGTGACCTGTTTGACCTGTAATTTGAAAACAAAGACATGTATAACCAGATGGGTATCGGGTGTTCATAAACCTCTAGCATTGAATGATCACAAAATACGTAAACAACACTTAAAATAGTGGTATAAATCATAATTGAAAGACCAAAGAAATAAGACATTTCAATAATTGAGTGAATTACATAAACTTGAACAACGGGATGAGTTAAACTTGAGAAAACAACATATTCACATGATTTAATTCATAACTTGATCATTTGACATGGAATCACTTGAATAGAACATGAGTAATTGAAATTTATAGCATGAAATTAACTAGTTTACATAGGAACACATGTTGACATTGCATCTGTTCAAATTACTAAGAATTAAGTTCATAAGTTGCTTGGATAATTTCATAAAATAGAATTGAATTCATACTTTACATGAAAAAAGGATTTTTGGTCTCAATGGACGAAAGGAACCCGTTGATAAATACCCTACATACCTGAATTTCTTGATTTCTTGACGGAGAACTTGAATTTCGATCCTTGGAAGTTGGACTTTTTGAAGAAACCCTAAATTCTTTTCTTTTAAGAGTGGAGAGGATTAGGAGCATTTAAAATTAATTAGTAATGGATAATCACACACTTAGTTGATGATTTTAAGTAGTTGGAAGTAGGGTTTGAGTTGAGAAAAAGACAAAAATACCTCTAAAGAAACAAAATAATTTTTTTATAAATTTTAAGTTGATAGCTTATCAACTAGTTGATTGCTTATCAACTTAGTCATCACATTCTCTTAATGTTCGTTTTAAGGAGGACGATGAGGTTGATAATCCATCACTTAGTTGACGACTTATCACCTTAAGTCATCACCTTGTAGCTGGATTTGGTGACATTCTAGTTGAGGCTCACGACGAGGGTGATATCTCATCACTTAGTTGATGGCTTATCATCTTAAGTCGTCACATTATTGATAGATGAACACTCCAAAATAAAATGAGCATAATATTCTACTCCGACATAGGATTAAGTTGAAACTAGATACATTTGAAATAAGACTCAAAGATCTTTAATTTGGCATATAATAGGAAACATGAGTCATTATATTACAGGAGATACAGCTATTTAAAGTGGACCCTTTAAGAATAGGATACTAAAACTCAATCGATACAAGTGTTCTCAACACGACTTTGTTCTAAGTGCTTCCTATGAACTTTTTTCACCTCGATATCATTTAAAAAACTAGGTAAATGATCATGAAATAGATATTCATATCCTAATATTATTATGATAGTTTACACATGTAGGAATGATGGTTCAAAGTCTTGCCAAAAAATGCAGGGTGTTATATTATCTCTCCCTTGGAATCATTCGTCCACCAATGATGGATAGGAAATTGTTGATTTCTTAGATATATGGAATAATGTACGCATGACCTGTATGCTAATGAAGGATATATCCAAGATGAAAGATTAAAACTTCTATCATGAAACTTATTTCTGAGCTGACTTGTCATTATCGATGATAAGGAACTGATTCATGGTGAGAATCTAGAACTCACGTGAAATGTTCATGATACAATCATACATATAGAATTGCAAAGTGATAACTGATGTAGTAAAATTGTAAGAGTTACTAATAATAGTATAAGGTATGTAACTTATCATTAGGGATTGTCCCTCAACAAAACATATATAGAAATCAAAAGAAAGAGGGCTTCATGGTATCACCAAGTACATTATGTAAGAATTAATCATGAGATAATAAGACCAATGTCATGCACGGGGTATCACAATGTTGAAGCTAGAATACTTGAAAAACTGAGATCATGCACAGAACATTTATGAACTGAATCTTGAAGACATATCTGAATTGGAGACATGATGCATAAAATGAACTAAATTCACAACTTGCATGGACATGAATTAATTACCTTATGGAATATCCATACTCATGAATCTTTGGATAGTAAGAAGAGATGGAAAGATTGAAATATGTAGAAGCTTATCTATCTGATTGCTAAACAGAATTGCTTGATATACAGACTAGCTTATTCCAAAAGTGTATACTCAACGGAAGTATTTCTTAAACACTCTTTCTAAAGAAATTCTAATAACATTAGTGAGAAAAGAATTCTTGGGCATGATCTGAATGAGATATCTGAAAAAGGAATAATAATATGGCTATTACTCTGCTACATAGAATATAGGCCTATAAAATATAAGCTAGGATAGAATTACTAGGCCTTAGATAATACAACCCTCAACTATAATTTTCCTCTTAAATACCATGCTCATTGATTCAACTTATAATTCTCACATAGGTACATATAACTACTCTCGCCAAAGTCTGAGTTGAACTACATACTCTCACCATGTTCAAGCTTATCTCGAACATAAAAAGTGCAACACATAATACTATAGTACTTGTATAAATAATGAACTCAATGACCATATGTGTTTAACATCTTTCATATTTATAATAATTCCTCTTACCACATAAACAACTAAATTCAACCTTAATATTTCTTCACACTTATAGCCTTGGACTAAACAAGCATACCACAATCTTTCCTCACCAAGAATCATTCACTCTCTCACATCTAAATAATTGTCCATCTACACTATATTTACAAAAGAGAGGTTAGTAAAAGTTTAGAACATGAGGACCTGAGCCATAAAAAATACTATACATAACTTCAACACTTAACTGAGGCTTGAGGAATAGAGTATCAGCATCATGAATTTGCTAAAGAGATCAAAACTAAGGGCATATATGACATAATGCAAGTTTTAACTTGTCATTAAGGGTACACCATGAGTTATAGGAAATGAGCATATTGTAAAGCGTGAGTACATGAGTCATAAGTTGCATCTAATACCCCGAGAATCCTAACCTATAGTAGAACCATGCTTCAAGATTATAAGAAATAAATTATAGTTTTTTGGTAGTTTTATGATCAAGTTAGATGTATATTAAGGCCTCAAATACTTCCTAGCTATTAGATGAATCAAAACATCCCTTATCGATTGAATTATTTAGAAGAATATTGTCATAGTCAACTTCAAACAATCCTATCTTTTGTTGTACTATAAATTTTTGATTTATTGACCCAAAAAATAAAGATAATTGAATTATCTTTCCAAATATACCAATTTCACCAAAATTCAGTATTGGAGTAAAAAGCTATGGCCAATTTACTGAGAGCTATCCGAGCTGCCCAAGAGGGACGGGCGAGTTGACGGACCGTCAAGTCAGAGAAGGACTGTCGCTTTTCCAATTGCAACTGAGTTATTAAGGCCATTTTCTATACCAAAACTAACGGTTGGAGAGATGGTCAGTTACCAGAGTGATGGTCCGTCACCCAGACCGTCTATTTTGTCCGAAACAGCGCTGAAACAACGTTTTAAAGGGCTTTTGGGTCTTTTTCACCCTTTTTAACCCCTAATTACATCAAATAAAAGCACATAACTCCTCATTCATCCATAAATCAAAAGTAGTGTTTCTTTTAAGATCCAAACCAAAGAGCAATATTCAAACACTTCTCCAAGAAAACTCAAGAATCAATGTGTCATCATTCAAGAACCTTCAAGAAAAGTTAACATCCTTCAACATTCAAGATTTTGAGGTATGTAAAGTGTTGATTCATGGGTTTATTTCACCCACGAATCTCAACAATCCCATTTTTAAACTCATGAATTGTTATTTCCATGTGGTGCGTTGATTTTAATTATGTTGATGTGATTTTATGAATCCCAAGTTGGAGTCTTTATGTTCTTTTCATGAAATTATTCTAGTATATGGGTTGGAAACTTTTAAATAGAGTTGATTAAAGTAACCATGATGTATGAACTAGTGTATATACCTAATCCTAAGGTCATGCATGGAATGTGTTTGATAAAATGTCCAAAGAACAAGAATCAACCTTTAGGACTCAATTATGACCAAATTGGTGAACCCATGCTTTACCCTTATGTTCAAAATGACTTCCATATTATTGTTATGTATTGAAATTTTTTGATGGATTGTTCAGGAGATTAGCCTATTAAATTATGAAAGGTTTATATTCTTTCCTATTCATGTACCAAACCACGATAATCAAGTGCCTCATTAAATTCCCCAATGATTTTATTATGGATTGTTGATTATGGTCGTTAGTCCAGGAAGTATCATGTCTTGTAAGTTTCATGCAATCGAGTCCTGGGGGGTACTTGTACCCAATAATTTTGTTGTTTGCTCAGATCCATTTTCATATTTTCAAGATACTCTCAGTCAAGCCATGTTCAGTAAAATTCAGTTAGTCTTATGACTCAGAAAAACTTAGTAATCTCAGTCAGTTATACGATCTCAGTAATATTCCGTCAGTCAATGAAACTCAATAAACTCAGTCCAGTCAGTTCAGTATAATTAATTTAGTTTATAATCAGATTGGAGTAATATTAAGCACCGAGTGCGCCCAAGGATGGGAACTCACCTACGAGTAGAGGGTGTGATTCTTAGAAGCAATCCTTGTTCTCCAGAACTACATAGCTATCATAGGTTGATACATCTAACATGTTAGATAAGGGTTGATAAGGTGTCTTAACCTATTAGATGAGAGTCTTACTATTCTCCTTAGAGTACATGTTAGATGAGGGATCACTCATAACTTGTCTTTCCCTGTGGTTTGATATTGACACCCTTCCAATTGGGGTTACAGATTGGACCCCAACTCATATATAATGCTTTATTTGGGGCATCTTGGTTAGATGACTACTTCCTACAGTTATAGTCTCAGTCTCAGTAATAGAACTCAGATAGTTCTGCAGAATTTAGGACTGTTAGATACAGTCACCCAGTTCAGTATGGAACTCATCAAGTTCCTTTAGCAAAAAGACCGTGATACACAGTCATTCAGATAATAGTATATCAGATATATGAAACTTATGTTATTAGTATTCAGATTTAGTGATGTCATGATCTCAGTCACAGTTCACGTATTCATGCATGTATTCTCACGTTCATGTTATTTAGTCAGTTAGTATTATTCATGTATATAAAACTCTTCCATTCAGCCTACCTTAATTGCACACTAGTATATTCATTTGTACTGACGCATTTGCGCTATGCTGTTTTATACCATAGGTTCAGAAGCATGAGATCTAGAGCATCCTTAGTAGATCAGTCGTTCAGCAGATAGACTAGCAGTAAGTCCTCGTCATTCGAGGATGTTATTATTTGAATATTTCATTCTTTCATTACTTAGTTTATTTTAGCAGTTGGAGTTAGTTGGGGACATGTCCCATCAACTCCTTATTCAGACAATTTACATGCTTTCAGACTAGCATGTTCAGATAGTTATTTCAGTTGTTTTGGTATTGATATACCATATCTCCAGGTGTTAAGTGTTATCATATTTTGAAAATTATGGCCTTTTAATAATTTATTCGATATTTATACAGTATGTTATGAAGTTCTCAGTTACAGATGTCAGTCATGGGTTAGCTTATGTTCCTTCGAGGTCATGAGCACCATGTGGTGTTTTGGGTACTATTTTTAGGGCGTTACAAACTTGGTATCAGAGCCTGAGGTTCAACAGTGTCATAGGAAGTCTGAAAAGCCGCATCTAGTAGAGTTTTGTGAATGGGTGTGTTGTCCACCACATTTATGTACAGGAGGCTATAAGATGTTTTAGGAACAGTTTCCCTTCTTTTAATATCCATGTCATGCCAATTAGCATTAGCTCTAATCTAACTCTAAGTCTAATCCATTTCTCCCTTTCATTTATAGATCTTGCCTCCTAAAAGGACTAACAAAAGGAGAATCGGGAATTAATTAGTTCCAAAGCCCATCCAGGAAGATTCCCTAGAAGAGCATGTCGTTCATGGTGAATTCATAACCGACTCCCTTACTTTATCTTACTCAACAGTAGCTTAGAGCAATCAGTGGGTTGTTTTCCCACCTAGGCATATGATTCATTCCCGATAGAGTAAGGTAGGGAAACGTAGGGAGAAGGAAAGAGAGAAAATAAGAAAGCTAGAACAGGTAGCTTCAATTTTAATCAGCCTAAGTTAGAGGGTGCGAATCGTTCTCAGTTCCACCCAAAGTACTCAGTTCCAACTCCATCCCCAGTCAGTGTCCCAACACCTAAGTTTAGAAATGGCAGCAGTGATAAGGCACCAGGCTCTAAGTCTCAGTGCAGTGTAGCATTTTCCTGAACTAATCCTCTTTGCCAGAATTATGGTAAGAACCACAAGGTTATTTGCAGAGCTGGCAGTGATGTGTGTTTTGGATGTGGCAAGCCTGACCACAGTGTTAGAGATTGTCCCCAGTCAGGATTTCAGGGTCAACAGAACTGTTTCTCAGTTTAATCCAGTTTCCCGAATTAGTACCACTTCCAGCGCAACCAGTGGGCAACACCCAAACCGACTCTATGATTTTTAGTCCCAAAAAGATCAAGAAAATTCTCCTGATGTGGTCACTGGTATTTAAAGATATTTCATTTGCATATTTATCATTTGATAGGTCAAAGATTTTTTTCTTTGTCTTTTGTTAATACTTATATAGCAGTTGATTTTGGAGTCAGTCCCTAAATTCTTGCAGAGCCTTCTCAGTCTCTACCCCAATGGGTAAATCCATCATAACCTTATGGGTATACAGGAACTGTTCAGTGATGGTATATCAGAAGGTTACTTCAGCAGACTTAGTAGAATTAGAGACGACTAATTTTGATGTCATTCTCGGCATTGAGTGGCTTCATTCCTTCGATGCCACAGTTGACTGCAGAAGTAGAGTTGTCCATTTTCAGTTCCGAATGGACCAGTCCTTGAGTGGAAGGGTAGTATTTCAGCATTCAGAGGTCATCTTGTTTACAACCTATGGGATAGGAAAATGATATCTTAGGGATGTGTTTATTATCTTATTCGAGTTAAGGACTCTAGTTCCAAAACTCCCAGTCTTGAGTTAGTTCTAGGTGAGAGTGAATATTCAGATGTATTTCTCGAAGATCTTCTCGGAGTTCCTCCAAAGAGGGAAATAGACTTCGGCTTTAACCTTTTTTCAGATACTTAGCCCATACCTATTCCTCCATATAGAATAATAATAGCTGAACTCAGCGAATGTGATATTCTGAAAATAGCTTTCAAAAATTGGTATAGTCATTTCAAATTCTTAGTCATGTCCTTTGATCTTACCAATGCACAAACAACTTTCATGGAATCGATGAATCGTGTCCAGTACTTGAACATAATCATCATAGTCTTCATAGATGACATTCTTGTCTACTCCTGCAGTGAGTGTGATTATGCAGACCATCTCAGAAAAGTGTTACATACCCTCAAAACCCATCAATTATCATGATATCAATTCATGTCCTACATTTCAACTCTATGATAATCGCTCATATTCGTGCATGTTAGTAAGAATCATGTACACTCACAGTTCCTAGTATAAGGGGTTCCAGTTAACTTCGTGTTACGAATCATGTCCCATGAGTACAGAGACTTCAGACTTAAGTAATGCAATCATGACTCATGCACTCATGTAATACTTTACAGTATGCGCAGCCCACATGATTCATGCTCCACTTTGAATGATCAGACATACTCAAATTATGTGACATATACCGTCAGTTTAGATCCCTTGGTGAAATCTATGGTGTTGATGGTCTATACCCTAGGCCTTAGTTATAGCATCAATTTAGTAATCAATATTCAATAAAGGACTTAGATAGTCCTATAGAGCTATGAATTTCAGCTATCAGTTACTTAGCCATCAGAATTCAGTATCAGTCTAAACCTCAGTTATCGGTATTCAGCTATAAGACCCAATATTTAGTTCCTATATAAGTCCAGTTAAAGTCTTAGTTATAGTGTCAGCTCCAGTTCAGTAATCAGATCAGAAACTCAGTCCAGATCCAGGTTTGCTTGACCATAGCATATGGATAATAACTATTCAGTTATTAGTATTTCAGTAACTCAGTTTACAGAATGTTTCTGAATCATGTTATACGCTTAGTATTTCATCCTTAATATAATACAGTTTTCACTTATTCATGCTCAGTTATCTTATGTTATCCAGTCAATCACTACCTTCTATGCATAATGCTCTATAGTTTTAGTCTAGTTATTTAGACTAAGTACAGTATAGTCTTACCTTCCCAGTATTCAGTTATCAGCCATGCAGTTAATCAGATAAGTTAGTATGTTTATGCATTCGTGCTCAGCACCCATGTGAATATATTTAGTCATTTGAAGTAATGTGTTGTCCTAAGATAGAGAGTATGGTGGAAGAAGTATTCGAGGGATATGTCTAAGCCTGAAAATTTTAGATGCAGTGTATAAGGCTTAGTCACTCTATTTTAGATAATGTTTCATAGGCATTGCCTCCTAGTATAAGAATTCCAACCATGTGGTGATCCCATATTCAGATGTCCTGCTCTGACTAGGCCAAGACTTCCTTTCTCCCTACAGTCACTAGAACACTATAGAAAGAGTGTCATAGAAATACTCCAGTCAAGTATAAGTTTTTAGTATGAGTTAGTCCACAAATCAATCAATTCAGTTTAGCAGTCAGACGAATAAGTTCGTATGGTGTGGGTTCCTATTTTTCCATCTAATCGTACTATCCGAAGTCTCATGAATGTAACTATTCAACTATTGATCAACCAGGTAGTTGCATTTCTAGCTCAGTTCATGTATCGTGCCTTAGTTTCAGAATCTAGATATTTAGTCACAATTTAGTTCGTAGTTGCCTTGTGCATCACCTCAGTTTTCTCATAGCTCAAAAAAAAAGAAGTGAAAATTAGCCCAATATTCTTCAAGGGACATAGTGTCCCAAGGGGGAGATACACTATAATCCCCTGAACTTTCACGACATAAACATGCCACTCTCTCTTCACGTAACGAACCCATTTTGGAGTAGTAGGTACCCATAGGTTGACCCTCTATCTCTAATCTCAATTGTAAGCCATGTACTCAATGTCTCAGTTCAGTTCGATAGTCAGTCCATGTCACACGTTATAGACTTAGGTGTATTCTTATGTTCTTGTTCATGTATGTTTAGTAAAGGATCTCGAGTTGAGATAAAATACAATTTATTATTGTTAAAATGTATCCCATGAAGAGAGTGAAGAGATTCAGAAAGAAGGAAAAACTCAGTCCCCGATATATCGGTCCCTTTAAAATTCTCAGTCGCTTAGGCAAAGTAGCTTATGAGCTTGAATTGCCTTCAGATCTAGCTTCATTTCATCAAGTCTTTCATGTCCCCTTGCTAAAGAAGCGGATAGGTGATCCAGCAGTTGTAGTCCTAGTCGAGGACGTAGATATTCAGAACAGTCTATCGTATGAGAAAATTCCAGTTAAAATTCTTGACTATTAGATTCGTAGACTGAGGAACATAGAAGTCCCTCTAGTTAAAGTTCTTTAGCGGAATCAGTCCATTGAGGGAGATACTTGGGAAGTAGAAGAAGATATGCGGATCAAGTATCCTCACCTCTTCTCTGGTATTTCAGACCCCACCCAATGTAATAGCTTTTCTTAAGTTCATTCAGCTTATGGTTCAAATTTTAGTTGCAAACTATGCTCAGTTTTTGTTTCAAACTTGGTGTATTTACCCTTACATGTTCGGTCGCGTGTTCATGAGTCAGTTCAATTATGTATTCACGCATCTGATATGCGTGATCAACTTATCAGTACTCTACGTCATGTATTCATGTATCAGCTCAGTCATAAAACCATGTATCATATATGCATGATTAGCATGAATCTTAGTAATGTCAGGCATATAGACATGTTTCAGTTGTTCACATCCTTTAAGTAAGTTCAGTCTATCAGAAATCTCAGCTTAGTCAGTCCCATTCGAGGACCAATGTTCCCAAGGGGGAAATATTGTAATACCCCAAAAATCCCAACCAATAGTAGAACCATGCTTCAAGATCATGAGAAATAAATTATAGTGATTTTTAAGTTTTATGATCAAGTTAGATGTATATTAAGGCCTCAAATACATCCTAGCTATAAGATGAATCAAAACATCCCTTACCGATTGAATTCTTGAGATGGATATTATCATAGTTAGCTTCAAACAAGCATATCTTTTTTTATACTATGAATATTTGATCTCATGACCCACCAAAATATATATAATTGAATTATCTTTATAAATATAACAATTTCTCAAAAATACAATATCAGAGTAAAAATTTATGGCCATTTTACTAAGAGTTATTAGAGCTGCCCAAGAGCGACGGGCGAGCTGACGGACCATCAAGTCAGCGATGGACCGTCACTTTATCCATCGAAACTGAGGTATTAAGGCCATTAATGGCCCAAAACTGACGGTTGGAGTGACAGTCATTCATCAGAGTGACAGTTCGTTACCCAGATGGTCAATTTTGTCTGAAACAGTGCTGAAACAACATTTTAAAAGGCTTTTAGGTCTTATTCCACCCTTTTAAACCCCTAATTACATCAAATCAAAGCACATAACTCCTCATTCATCCATAAATTCAAAATTAGGGTTTCTTTCAAGATGAAAACCCAAGAACAAGATTCAAACCCTTCTCTAAGAAAACTCAAGAATCAAAATGTCACCATTGAAGAACCTTTAAGAAAAGTTAACCTTCTTTAAGATTCAAGCTTTTGATGTATGTAAAGTGTTGATTCAGGGGTTTATTTCACCCATGAATCTCAAGAATCACATTTTTAAACTCATGAATTGTGATTTCCATGTGGTAGGTTGATTTTAATTATGTTTATGTGGTTGTATGAATCCCAAGTTGGAGTCTTTATGTACTTTACATGAAATTATGCTAGTATGTGGGTTGGAAACTTTTAAATGGAGTTGATTAAAGTAACCATGATGTATGAACTAGTGTATATTCCTAATCCTAAGGTTATGCATGCAATGTGTTTGATAAAATGCCCAAAGAACAAGAATCATGCTTTAGGACTACCCTTACGTTCAAAATGACTTCCATGTTATTGTTATGCATTGGAATTGTTTGATGGATTGTTCATGAGATTAGTCTATGAAATTGTGACATGTTTATATGTTTTCCTATTCATGTACCAAACCATGATAATCAAGTGCCTCATGAAATTCCGCAATGATTTTATTATGGATTATTGATTATTATCATGAGTCCAGGAAGTGTCATGTCTTGTCAGTTTCATGCTATCGAGTCCTGGGGGTACTTGTAACTGAAAATTTAGCTGTGTGCCTAGAGACAGTGTCATATTTTAAAGATACTCTCAGTCAAGCCATGTTCAGTAGAATTCAGTCAGTCTCACGACTCAGGAAAACTCAGTAATCTCAGTAATCTCAGTCAGTTATTAGATCTCAGTAATATTTCATCAGTCAATGAAACTCAATAAACTCATTCCAGTTAGTTCAGTATAATTAATTTAGTATCTAATCAGAAGGGAGTAAGATTCAGCACCGAGTGAGCCCAAGGATGGGAACTCACCTGCGAGTAGAGGGTGTGATTCATAGAAGCAATCCTTGCACTCCAGAACTATGTAGCCAGCGTAGGTTGAGATATCTAACCTATTAGATGAGGGTTGATGAGGTGGATTAACCTATTAGATAAGGGTCCCAGCGTTCTCCTTAGAGTATATGTTATTTGAAGGATCAGTCACAACTTGTTCTTACCACTGGCGCGGTATTGACACCCTTCCAATTGGGGTTACAGATTGGACCCCAACTCAGCTATAATGCTTTATTTGGGGAGTGTCGGTGAGATAACTACTTCCCATAGTTACAGTCTTAGTCTCAGTAATAGAACTCATATTGTTCTGCAGAATTCAGGACTGTCAGTTACAGTCACCTAGTTCAGTACGAAACTCATCTAGTTCCTTCAGCAACAAGACTATGAGACACAGTCATTCAGATAATAGTATATCAGATATATGAAACTTTTTTTATCAGTATTCTGATTCAGTGATGTCATGATCTCAGTCACAGTTCACATATTCATGCATGTATTCTCACGTTCATGTTATTCAGTCAGTTAGTGTTGTTCATACATATTAGCAGTGAGTCCTCATTATTTGAGGATGTTATTATTTGACTATTTCATTCTTTCATTACTCAGTTTCTTTCTGCAGTTGAAGTTAGTTGGCTACATATCACATCAACTCCTTATTCAGACAGTTTAGAGGCTTTCAGACTAGCATGTTCAGACAATTATTTCAGTTATTTTGGTATTGATATACCATATCACAAGATGTTATGTTTTATCAGATTTTTCAACCTTATGGCCTTTTAACCTTTTATTCCACATTTATATAGTATGTTATGCAGTGCTCAGTTACATATGTTAGTCATGGGTTAGCTTATGGTCCTTCAGGGTCATGAGCATCGTGTGGCATTCCGGGTACTAGATTCGGGGCGTTACACTGCATGACCTATATTTGGAGTTCATAAATTCATGGAATATGATTTGTATTGTTGAGTGAACTAGAAATACTTATACTAGGAACGCAGAGTGCATATGATTCTATATAAGTGCATGAAAATGAACTACGATCATGGAGTTGACGTGTAAGGAATGAGTATATGTCATGGTGATTGAAGTACAAAGTCTATACTGAGATATTAATGGGTCTAGTATCTTCCTCCATAGTGATATTTTACAACACCTTTGAGCCTGACTTGGTTTCTTGTTCTATAATCTCTCAATTAGCTTTAGGACATCATTCTAAATCTGTGGAGCCTTTAAATAAACTTTATTCTAAACTACAACCACTCTACTCTAGATTCTGAGATATAAGAATACACATAAATAATAAACTCACCCTAAAAAACAATACCTGAAAGTGTAAAACACATGGCCAACACTTCTAAGTTACAACTCTTAACCTTCTAAAGACTCAATAGTCATAATATAATAACTTGAACACTTACTGCTTAGAATCTTTAAGAGTATCACCATACCATGAGTTTGCACCATCTAGAATTTCCACTCTTCTCTTTATTTGCTCAATCATCCAAGATTCAAACTTAGATTCTAACACTTAACATGGATACTCTTAATCTTTTAATGAACTATAATAACTTGATTTTTGAACACTCCATCACTAAATACTATCCTTAACTTTATTTAGATTCAGCAATCATCATCACATACTTACACCCTCCTCAACAACATACCTGCCTCACTAAACACACGTTATGTTTTTTTCCTTCATAGGTTACTAATATCATATCTCTAAACTTATATTTTTTCTTAAAACATGACAATTATGATTACACCAAAATACCCAACATCACAACCTATAATCCATCACTTAGCTTGTAAGAACATCATATACCATATAACTAGCCTCATTTGCACTTAGAAACTCAAGGGTACTATCTAAGAACACACACGTAAGAACTTAGAAATAATACAATTTCATATCACCTTGGGAACACCTCTAAATCACATACACCCCATTATAAATAATATCAAATCGATAAACTTAAATTCATGCATACAGAATTTCAAGCCTACTTGTTCACCTATAATAAAAATAACCCCATGGATGCATAATCTACTAAATCCAGATAAATACTATCCTCACTTTACTGCTGCTAAACTTCTACGCCCATTCTTCTTACTCTAGATCACATGCTTTCATAGGATTCTGAGAAGGGATTTGAAAGCACATCTAACAACGGCCCAATGCATGATTTTTTTTCATGATCATGAATGAAATCTTGCATACTTTGGGACATAAAGGAACTAGTGGGATACTTTCGAGCATCCGTGTAATCCCATAACTATCTATGGGCACTTTTTGAAAGAAATCTATCTATAGGAACTGATGCTTCACTATTTTTGTTACCTAAAAAATAAGGTAGTGTTGGCATAAATGGAGCAAAACGAGAATCAATATAATTTTTTTAAAGAACATCTCTATAGCATGATATGAGATATTGAAGAAGGGAAATATTTCTTAAATGCCCTGTAGACTCTCAAAGAAAAATACAGACATCTTCGTACAATTTTGTAAGACTCTACTTGACACAGCTTCATAGATTTCCTAGGACACTTGAACTTTGTGCTCTGATACCATGTTTATCACGGCCTAAGACTACCCCCTAGTTTTAACATGGTGCTTATAACCACAAATGATCCTAATATAACCTAAGTACTGGCATACTTTCAAGTAACCAATTTAATATGTATATGACAAAACTTAATTTGCTGAGAGAAAGCATAATCATGAGAAAATCTAAATGAATATAATACTGATAAAGTTTATAATGTGATAAATCTTAAGAAAGAACTTATATTACATAAAATAACTCTGGCTGACTATCTATGAAGACTCTACTATACTGACTATAGCTAGTTGGGACATGCCCCCAACTGCAACTAATCAATACATATGGATAATAAAAATACAACACATGAACTGCAATGAACTGGAGTCCTCAAAATATGGGAGTTCATCATATGTTGGTTGAATTCTGAGAACTATTTGTTCCTTATGTGTGGACTACATTTGGTACCTACATTATGGAGGATGTGGCTACAAATGCATATGTATGGACAGTACGTTGGAATGTACTGAGTACATAGAGACATGCACTAAAACTTGAAAAATACTTAAAACATGCTTTAAAACTAAAGAAATAATTTATTTACTGAAGCATATATTTAAAACATAGTTATATATGAAAACTATAAGTTATAGTGAGATTTATAAATCATGAGATAAAAATATTTTTGTACGATGGGAAGCGGTATAACATAAATACTATATGTAAATCTCATGTAATGCTGAATAAACTATAAAATGTACTGACGATCATGTATGGAGAATGCAAAACCAAGTATAACATGTTCTGACATGATTTGAATAACTGAATAATCTGTAAAACTGACTGAATATTTAATAAAATTTGATTACTTGGTCAAGCAAACTTGAACTGAAATATACTAATTGTTGACTAAAACTATGGGAGATATCATGAAATCGACATGCCCTAATCAGACCTATCGGAGTCCAATGAGTACCCCCAGTTGGAAGGGTGTTAGTATCTTTCCATGAGTACTAACACATGGAAGTATGGATCCACTAATATAATGTCCCTAAGGACTAGGGAGTCAGTCCCAAACTGGTAGGTGACCCCAAAAAGAGCATCAGTGCTAAACTAGCGGGTGAAATGTCATAATTCTATGTTGGCTACATAGTTTTGGAACTTAGGGACGGCTATAAAGGACCCATTCTTAACCGATAGGTGAGCCCCCATCCCTAGGTTCACTCAATGCTTAGTTCTGCTCCCAACTGAATGACACTGGTGTTATTATAGGTCTAACATGACATGATATTATACAGATAAGTGCTCAAATGAACATGGTAGTCTGTGACCTATCTTACTTGTAACTTGAAAATAAGGACATGTATAACCAGATAGGTATCGGGTGGTCATAACCCTCAAACATTGAATGATCACAAATGCTTAAAAAAGTGGTATAAAAATTATTGTTGAAAGACCCAAGAAATAAGACATTTTAATAATTGAGTGAAATATAGGAACTTTAACAAGGGGAGGATTAAAACTTGAGAAACCAACATATTCACATGATTTAATTAAATATTTGAAGATTTGACATGGAATCACTTGAATAAAACATGTGTAATTGAAAATTAAAGCATGAAATAAACTAGTTTACATGGGAACACATGTTGACATGACTTTAGTTCAAAATACTACGAATTAAGTTCATAAGTTGAAAGGATAATTTCATAAAATAAGATTCAATTCATCCTTTAAAAAATGATGAGCGTTTTTGGGTTGAATGGGTGAAAGGAACCCATTAATGAATACCCCACTTACCTGAATTTCTTAATTTCTTGATTTCTTTAAGGAGAACATGAATTTGAATCCTTGGAAGTTAAACTTTGGGGAGAATCCCTCATTTATTTTCTCTCGAGACTGGAGAAGATAAAGAACATTTAAAACTGATTAATAATGGCTATCTTGCTTTTTTGATGATTTTATCATGAGGAGTAGGGTTTGAGGTGAGGAAAAGACCAAAATATCCTTAAAGAAACTAAAAATAAATTGCAAAAATTTTTAGTTGATGACTTAGTTGATAGCTTGTCCACTAGTTGATGGCTTATAAACTTAGTAATTACTTTCTTTTAATGATCTGGTTAAGGTTGACGACGAGGTTGATAGCTCGTAACTTAGTTGATAGCTTACACCTCAAGTACTCATCTTGTAGTTTGATTCGTTCACATTCTTGTTGAGGCTGACGAAGAGGTTGGTATCTCTTCACATTGTTGATGACTTATCACCTTAAGTCTTCACCTTATTGAAAGCTAAACACTCTGAAGTAAAATAATCATAACTTTGTATTCCGACAATGAATTAAGGTGAAATAAGATGCGTTCGAAAGAAGAAATGAAGATATTTCTTTTGATATATAGTAGGACATATTTTTCATTATATTCTAGGATATAAACACATTTAAATTTGAACCTTTAAGAATCAAATACTAAAACTCAATCAATCCAAGTGTTCTCAACTTGACTTTGCTCAAAGTGATTCATATGAACATTTTTCACCTTGATAGATCTTAACACACTAGGAAAATGATAATGACATATATATTCATTTACAAACTTTTTTATGATTGTTTACATATGTAGGAATGATGGTTCAAAAGCTTACCCAAAAATATAGGTTGTTACATGGTTTTGTTGGCGGTGTTGTTTGTCCTTCAAGTCCAAGGCCAGCTTCTTCAGTTCATAATAGTACGATCCCACATTGGTTAATGCACAAACTATTTAATTGTATTCTTAGATTCCATTCCTTTCAAAATTTATCAACATTGCTGCCAAGGTCTCAACAACAAATCTCTCTTTAATGGGCACTACTATTTCACTTTCCTCCACCATATCAATAGCAGAATCAACACTCTTATCTTTTGGTTATTTCAGCAATTGACAAACATCAAACTCTTCTTTATCATAGAGCCTAAATTTAAGCTCATTCTTGTCCATATTTATAAGTATTCTTCTAGTATCTAAGAATGGTCTACCCAAGATTGTGCGTACTTCGAAATCAACTTCACAATCAAATTTTTTTAAGTTATCTAGAAATATGAAGTTTGAAACTTTCAGTAGTACCTCATAAAGGATCCCAACATATCTCTTGATTGAATGGTCTACCATTAATAGCCACATTGATGTTGGTTTGAGGTCTCCTAGTCCCAACTGCTAATATATTTATAATGGGAAAAAAGTGATATTGGCTCCAAGTTCATAGAGTGACTTAGCAAAACTAAATTCTCCCAAATCATCATTTTTTAAACAAATGATCACATAGAAATTGAACTGTAAGGATGGAGATTATCAATTATTTTGTAGCTCACTATCCTTATTTTAGTTACCAGATCTTTAATAAACTTTGTGAATCCTCGAATTTGTTCCAAAGCATCAACCAATGGTAAATTTACTAACAACTACTTAACCATGACCATGAATTTACTAAATTTGTCATATTTGGCCTTTTTCTTCACCCTTTGTTGAAATAGAGGACGAGATTTAGGAATTTTGGCTAGTGGAATTTCAAATTCTTTTCTTTTTTATTTCTCAACTCATCTTTATTTGTCTCATCGGGAGTTTTCCTAACAATATCCTTCCTCTCACCTACTTTCTTGAACTTTTTTGACTCAATCAAATAACTTTTTGGCTCACCACCCTTCTCTAAAACCTCATTATTTTATACAACATAATAAATATATTACTTAATTTTAGGATGTGTCTCTAGTAATACTCTATCTCTTCGTGTGGTAATGTCTAAACATCTACTGTAATTTCACGGATTCTACATTTTAGCACTTGGCGGAGTTCCACTTTTTCGTTGGTTGAAACCTGCCGAGAACTAATTAATCTGATATTCTAAATTATTTATTGAGGTGGAATATGAATCAAAATGATGACTCATACTAGATAAATTATTTTTCATCTTCTTAATACCTACATCTGTAGATTGTACTCCTTCAGTAGCTTAGCTATCATGTCCTCTATAGACATCTTCCAAGAGTCATTTACAACATTAGCATAATTTTTGTGTGTCTTATACAATCCACTTTGATAACTCTTGTTCTTACAATTACCTTGATCACGATCTCTTTAACAAGATTTATGATAGTAATTATCCCTTTGATAGTTCCGACCTTTTTTCCTTGGCCACTAGCTTGGTAACCCCTTAATTGTTCAAATAATTCATTTTTTCTTGGAATCTTACTCAAATTCTCAGTTGTGTGATCCAACTTCTTTTACTTTCTCAACATTACCTAACAACAAATTCTTAGTCAATAGATCCATCTGTGTCTTTAGATATGCCATATCTAATCACGTTCTTGTTCACTTCAGCCCTGCTCAGCTGACATGCCAACTGAATATGTATTGTTTGATACCTTAGAATCCATGCTATGTAATGCTCTGCTAGTTTTTTCAACCAATCTAGAATCATAGTTGCCTCTATAATAGTACATTCAATGAAAGCACCACCAGCTGCAATGTCAACCGTTGACTTTGTGTTTGAATTCAATGCTCTAAAGAATGTTTCCATCAAATGTTCATGAGCCGTCTTATGATTTGGACATTGAATAAATTTATTCTTGAAACTCAAACAAGTTTCATGTAGCGCCTCATTAGGTAGTTTCCTAAAATTATTTATTTCGTCCCTCAACTTTAACATCCTAGATGGTGGAAAGAACCTTTCTAGGAAAGCTCCTCTGATTTGCATCCAGTTTGTTATTGAATCATGTGTAAGTTCAGTTAGACACAAAGTTGCCATCCATACAAAAACAATGGGAATAACCTTTGCATCTTTATTAAAGGTTATAGAATCATGTGCAAGTTCAGTTTAACCTTTGCTGGTGATATTAAAACTCCATGAGCTACTTTGGGTGGAAAAATTGCCCTAGTAGCTCGAACCCCATCCAAATTAGCTTCATCTTCATCATCCAAATAAAAGTTAATCGCAGGCTATTGGCGCCCTCTGGTCTGTGCTCACTGATTTTGATTAGATGGAGTGATGTTTTTAGCTTATGGCCCATTTATAAAATCAAGCAACTCATCATCACTTGGGTCTTTATTCTCATTATATGACAAAGACCTGGAATACGCATATTCTATTGGTTCAGTTGTTTGGTAGCTAGTGCAGGGAATCTTTATGTTTCTTACGCTTCCATGTTTCTCCTCAAAGTTCTAGGGAGTTCAGGATCAAATGGTAGTAACGGTTCACTAGAACTGTGAGTTCATGGCATGCACAAGTATTAGCCTTCAATAAGAAAAACAAAAAATAAAAGTAAAATTACAAAATGATACTATAGTACAAATAACCACTACAACTTAATTGAAAATTATATTCCCCGGCAACGACGCCAAAATTTGATACCCCAAGCTAAAACTCCCTTTAAAGAAGCATAAGCGGTCGTCATCAATATATAACCCCAACAAAGTTTAGGGTCAAATCCCATAGGGAATACGATGATAATTAAGATGTCTGTTATTTAAATGACAGATAGCCAACAATTTCCATAGGATAAGGGTTGTTGTTGTAAATAATTATATAGAAGTCTTATGATTGTTGTTACAAACACATTGTTAACTTTCTAGAGGTGTAAATAAGTATTGAATTTGAATTAAAGTTATGGTTATTATGGTAATATCATTGTTGCTTTCCAATTATTGGATAGGATTTTCGTGGCTTGTGTGAAACATAAAATTATCAACGTCCCAAATCCATCTAAGTGTTTTTCAACCTAACTTAGATGATTGGTTCTTTAATTCATTCAAACTTGAAAAAACATTGCGTTAGAGTTTGATTTCATTTCAAGTAAGTCAATCTCATTAAAGCATTGACCATTAGGTAGAAAGTTTAAGGGAATTGCATTTTTTCCGTCTCTTAAATTGTCAAAAGACATATATATTGATAAAATCCTCCATATGCATGTTCGTATTATCTCCAAATAAACCACAAAATAATCTCTTCAGGTTCAACAGTGGTATCATTGTGCTGGTGATATTAAACTTCACTCCATGAGCTAGTGTGGGTAGAAAAAATGCCCTAGTAGCTCAAATCCCATCCAAATCAGCTTCGTCTTCATCATCCAAAGGAAAGTTATTCGCAGGATTTTGGCGCCCTCTGGCCTGTGATCACTGATTTTGATTAGCTGGATTATTGTTTTTAGCTTATGGCCTATTTATAAGATCAAGCAACTTATCATCACTTAGGTCTTTCTTCTCATTATATGACAAAGACCTGGAACACGCATATTCTATTGGTTCAGTTGTTGGGTGGCTAATGCAGGGAATCTTTATGTTTCTTACGCTTCCATGTTTCTCATCAAAGTTCTAGGGAGTTCAGGATCAAATAGTAGTAACGGTTCTCTAGAACTGTGAGTTCATGGCATGCACAAGTATTATCCTTATATAGGAAAAACAAAAAATAAAAGTAAAATTATGAAATGATATTATAGTACAAATAACCACTACAACTTAATTGACAACTATATTCCCCGGCAACGGCGCCAAAATTTGATACCCCAAGATAAAACTCCGTTTAAAGAAGTATAAGCGATCGTCACCAATATATAATCCCAACAAAGTTTGGGGTCAAATCCCATAGGGAATATGGTGATAATTAAGATGTCTGTTATTTAAATGACAGATAGCCAACAATTTCCATAGGATAGGGGTTTTTGTTGTAAATAATTATAAAGAAGTATTACGATTGTTGTTACAAACACATTGTTAACTTTGTAGAGGTGTAAATAAGTATTGAATTTAAATTAAAGTTATGGTTATTATAGTTATATCATTGTTCCTTTCCAGTTGTTGGATATGATTTTCATGGATTGTGTGAAACATTAAATTATCAACGTTACAAATTCATCTAAGTGTTTTTCAACCTAACTTAGATGATTGGTTCTTTAATTCTTTCAAACTTTACAAAACATTGTGTTAGAGTTTGATTTCATTTTGAGTAAGTCAATCTCATTAAAGCATTGACCAATAGGCAGAAAGTTAACATTTCTGAATCCTTATTGATAATCCATGTCCTATTTTAATTCTTTCCTCAAGGGAATTAAACATGTATGTTCTACTATTTGAAACCAATTGAAATCTATTAAATTAATAGAATTATAAATGTGAATTCCACAATCATTCAAATCCTAATAAAACTAATAATAAAACAATGAATTTACCCTAGATCCCACAACTCTGGTTGTGAGAGTTTAGCTGCTCATGAATTTAAGAAAGATTGCAAAAGATGAATTCAGAAATTAAAGTGTTATGCTTACAAAATATAGAATCAACTTCAATTTTCTTTCAAAATCCATAATAGTTTTCCAAAATACCGAAATTCAAAATTGAATTTTCAAAACTAGTCTCCAAAAATAACGTCTGAGGAAAGTAGTCAAAGATAATGAGAAAACCCTAAAAGCTTCTATTTATATTTGGAAAATCCAAAATTCAAAATTCAAACAGCTAAACTACCACTCAATAGTTGACGACAAGATTGACAACTCATCACTTAATTGACAGCTCGTCAACCTCGTCATCAACTGAGTTCTTCAATTGAAACATTCTTGTTCAAGTTGACGATGACATTCACGGGTCGTTACTTTATTTGTAGCTTACCACAAATGGTTTTCAATAAGTTCTTCTCATTGCTTTAGGTTGACGACAAAATTGACAACTTGTTAATTCTAGTTGTCAAAATAACTTTTTCTCCTTTTCTTTGGTTTCCGCAAAATTTTACTTTTCCTTAATAATCAAGTAAAGAACAATATAAAAAAACACAAGTTGCTCAAGAAGTTACAATTATTTTGAGTTCAAACCTACAAATGTGTTGTCAGGAAGCCAGCACATCAGTAGTCCTCCAAATGCTAGAAGCTCACCCCAATCTCAAATCCATAGTTGCTCCAAACGACACTCACAACAACGGTGAGAACTTGTACTATAATGTATAGACTGCAAAAGTATCGTATGAGTAAGAAATGTGGTGTCTAGTAGGCATCTGTAGGCATAGATCCAAAGATAATGCAAGCATAATTAACATTAAAAAGAGGAATATAATTATAGTCAGACATACAAGAAACTAATCATGATATTATTAGTGAAGCATTAAGGATAAACTTATCCTATCATATTAGTATTCAGAGTCTAAAGTGTAATATCATACATCACTAGCTAATTTACAAGGAAGAGTAGAGGAATACCAAATAATAATATACAAGGCCAAGATTACATATACGACATCAACATATAAGTAAGGGAAGGATATACAATAAGGTAATATCATATGTATAAATATACATATATATAGCTACTCAAGTGAATGACTAAGGTAACTAACCAAGAATCTCAAGGCATCTTAATCAAGTAGGAAACTAGTGTTGGCATAATCAAGGTCCCTAATCATAATGTTTAAATATGAGATAACTATCCATAATATAACATTCTGTAAAAGAAAAAGGATTAGAATCTTACCTCCACCCGCATTACCATTCCATAATCATATTTTCATGAATTAACTGAAATAACAACAATAAAGTAACCAGCTAGTTCAGAAAAAAAACTACCTAACTGCAACCTCATAAAATCTAAAGGTTTAATCAACACTAAACAATCATCAATCATAGCTTATACCTATGCAACCCTCCATTAGGAATATGGATATAACCACTAAATACCATACTAGTGATAGGCAATGCATATGAATGAATAAATGTAAAGTAAATCCGTAGTACCATAATAGAGCCAAGTGTTATAACATACCATGTGTACATGTCTCCTCCAACTCAACAACTCATAAAGAAAGGATCTATGGTGACCTATTTTTTCCGGCACGATTGCTTACGAATGAATAGGACCCTAGTGGATTTGGGAATATCCATATACATTTACATAGTCTTGATACAGGATTTCTAATCATTATCATCATCGATCTACCCCATCCAGTACTGGATATATATATATATATAAAGTGTAAGGACTCAGACCATGGCTAAAAGTGTGTAAGTCTATAGATACATTTCCCGAGATCAACTCTGAGACTAAATCATTGTTCAAGAGTTGAAAGAGTCGGAATCTCTCTCGACAGTAGTAAATAGTTGTAGTAACAAATAGGATGAACCATGGACTAAAATCAATCTCAGTCAATTTTTTAAAACATCATATTTAGTTCTAAAATCTCATAAAACATTAAATGAGGTGGTACAATTCCCATTATAAAAGAATCTACTTTAAAAGTGAAATGTAGAAATAAATCCCTTTGTAGAAAACAGTAGTAAGATCATTATTTTGGTTTAAATAGTACAACTAAGTGAGCATGAATGCACATAAAATAATGCATTTCATCACCAATATCCAAATAATTCAAGCACAACCGTCCAGGTATCTATAGACTAAAGCCATATCTTTTATAAGGATAACTCACCTGGATTCCAACTAATCTCATAACCACGACCTCGATCCCAATAATATAAAACTAGCATAATGATAATACTATTATACTAGGAAAACATAAAATATTCCCCGAAGTCAATTAGTAAACCTTTTACTAAATGATACTTCATAACAACTATCATCAACATACTTCTGAAATAGGGTGATAGGATTCTATAGCAATAGCAAATATATCATCATAAGGGGAGGTTCACCCTCTATCCCTCAAATTACTAAGTCCTATCATACCCACCTAGAATGAAATTTGAACTACACATAATTTTACAAGGAAAAGTAGACCGGAGCCTACCACAATGCTGAACCATAATCCTTTAATCATCCACAAATTATTTGTCTTTGTTGCACTATCCCAAAACACTATTATTCTATGAAAATTATAATATACATGACATTAAAAGTAAAATATAATCCATATTTCTATATAATGGATCGTATTGGAATTTGGGTAAAAAATGGGACTACGAGGCCCGCAAATGGAATCCAAAATTAAATTTGTCATGAGGTCCCTCAAAGATAATAAATGTGTGCTAAAAAATTGAGAAAAAATGGTGCATAAATATGTGTTGAATTAAGCCAATAAGGTCTAAATATTCAAAGAGAAAATTTCAAAGTATTTACAATGAAATGGGATGGAAATTGATTGTGAAAATAATGGGAAATGACCAAGGGATGTTAGGCTAACTTACTTTACCTTGAATGGATGATTGCCCACTTTTTCCCTTACTTCAAGCTCTCAAAATAGTGTAAAATGGTGGAAAAATAATGTTACAATTGGGTGATGAAAAGTAAATTTAACAAACCCCAAGTGCCGCTATAGTGGTCACTTAGTTTCTTAAGCAAATATTACTAAAGTGTCTCATTTACCACAAAAGCGGTCAAAAATGGGATGCGAGCATCACTAAAGCAGTCTTTCGGCAACTAAAGAGATGTATTCTAAAGTGGATATTGATTGCTTAAGTGGTCCTTGGCCAAATACCCAAGGCTGCAAAAGTGACCCTATTTCTCTAAAGTGGCTACCACTAAAATGGTCAAAGGGCCAATTAAGTTGTTGCACTAGAAACCTGAAGGATTAGATTTTCTACGTCCAAAATGGACTCTGATTGGTTGTTCGGGATTCATTCAAAACCTCTTGTAAAAAAATACACTACTGTACAATATTCAACATTTTGGACTCAATAAAACAATTAAAGCTTTAATCAGAATTGTTATGACCATATGTGATGCCCACACCTACAGTTTCACATTTCATAGTTATGACCCAATAGCCCAAAATGAGTCTGGATGCCTCAAGACCTAAACCAAGGCTATCCTATACCTAAAATCAATATTCTAGAGTTGATGGCAACGTTCGAATTCTCATGTGAGGTTGTCTACTGGAAGTTTTGGTTCGAGACCAATTTATTAATATCCATAGGTCTAAAATAGGGAAATGAAACTAAAAACCAGAAAAAATGCTTGATAACCATGTCAACAATTTTAAAAAGACATAAATGACCTGTAGCCACCATAAGAAGGCTTAAAATTCAAGAAATGCATGTAAATCAAAGAAATAACCTAAAGGGTTATTATATAATCTTTAATCATTATGGAATACATTTTAAAAGCATTAATCTTTAACAAAATTATCCACTTTATTTCAAATAAATTTTTTACAATAAGTACAATGCAGAATTTAAGCTAACACTTATCAAAACCTAGTCTAAACATGTAAAGACGTCAACTACAATAAGGACAAATCAAGCTATATCCTCTGTATAAGGGATAAATAACAAGAGTATTTGAAAAATGATCACTGCCATGCTATAGAAACTTTAAGTAACCTCCAATCATAACTATACCCCTAAAGGAGAAATTGTAAGTGCAGTATCCTTACAAAACAGACGTACTAGTAGGTATTATTGGTGGACAACTGTTAGAAAGCATATAACAGTATATATCAAACAAGAAGAGATCATGGAAATATTAATCTTAGAAATATTGTATTACTAAACTTACTACAACTCCCAACCTTACCGTCTTTCCTTTATAATAAGATTATTAATTTTCCTCAGAGTATGATGACACAATGCAATTCTATGGAACAACCAAGCCCAAAACGCTTATGCACTAACATATTTGAAAAAATTCTACACTTTTATCTCACTCTCAAACACACATTAAATCCTCTTTCATGAAAACCCTACACGATCACCTAGTTTCACAGACCTCTACACTTCTCTCTCTATCTCTCTCCTTAAATCCTCTTTCGTGACAACCCTTACTTACTATTCTACTTCCATCACTTGCTAAATACACTATCAAGAGAATTAGTAAAGAAACAACTACTTCACAAGAAAAGATACTATAATACACTTTACAAAAATAACTCTACATGTATATTGATAAGATCTATACACAACGCAAGACACACCTTGAATTCACACTTACCTACAATGTAAAATCACAAACACATTGTCTTAAAAATCACCCATTATCTTATGTTTATTCATCCCATCTCACATTACTCAGTTCAATTCCTTTTTACACCTAGTAAGTCATATTATCGTCTAATCACATAGACAATATACAATAATGCTATACGAATAATTGAAAAAATAATGCAAGCCTAAAAATAGTGTACATACATACAGGTGTCAGTAGGATACGTGAATATGACCTGTAGGGGATGAGCTTAGTTTATGTACAATACCGATGTGGTGATCAATTCCAATATCATTCTGTGTCGGCGTGACACTCGATCCGAATTTTATTCAATAGGTAAAAACCAAAATAAAATTCTCAAAGAACAATAATAACCATAATCAAATTTAGATTGCAATCATCAACCTCAATAAAATTCTCAAAGCACAATAATATCAATAATTGAATATATATTGCAATCATCAATACTTTAACCTTCGAGTTAATAAATTTGGCTTAGCTTTAGAATTATCTTAACCAATAATTACAAGTATTCCCATAGGATAATCAAAATCATATAACCTAAATATAAGCATAGAGTCAAATCAAGCATAACAACCATAGTTGTGGTTTATAAATTTTGTTGTGTTTTGATGATTTTTCCCATCCATGTAGTTTTTATTTTCTATTTATGAGTTAAGGGGTTGTTTGGAATCTTCCCCAATTTGTTCAAGAATGATTTTAGTGAGTTTGAGGTCCATAATGGCTTTAAAGGTAGTTTGTTTGACTATGGTCAACATTTTGCGACCCGTGCATCGGATGGTGATTTGGTTAGTTCCATTAGATCTGAAATTACAATTTTGTATTAGTAGCATAGTTAATTTTGATTCCAGGACTTTATATTGTATTTTTAGTATTTAGATTAAAATTAGTAAAATAAACTTAAAAGGGGCCTCGAGGGTTAATATATTGTAAAGAATCTCATTTTGTAATACGACGATTCTAGTTAGTCCAAACCATCAAGTTTAGCCTAGTAGAATTATTGTATTATTTTTGTGAGGTCCCAAATGAATTTCGCGGGTCCATTTAGAGATACTTCAACCTAGCACAAATTCTGATTTTATGTGATTTGGTGCCAACAAATTCCTTCTTCTTGAACACTGGTCATTAGTGACAAACATGGAGGAAGAAAATCTCATTCATAGTGAACATAATGGTGAGACTATGTTTGAAAACACAAAACATGGGGATTGAGTCAGGTTATCTTCATTGCGGTCGTAACCACAATTGGACCTATACGAATGTGAGGAGTCCAGGTCAACAACCTTCATGAATGCAGAGGGTTGACTACAAATGCAAAGAACAAGTAAATGAACGATCAATATTAACCCTCACGAATATGAAACGCTGATCATGTTCGTGAAGTACTGTTCATTAAAATTGTGAGATGTTGCCATTTTTTAGATTATTACTAGTTTTCATCTTTGAGACCTCGGGTAGTGGCAATTTCAAACAAGATTTTAATAAAAATGTGTAGATAAGTTCTAAATTCATATTTTCTTATTATTTTCTTTAGATTTTATCTTCAAAACTACTTTAAATCTCTTATTTCAAACTTGGATTTTTGGGTTTTTATCTGGTAAATAATAAAATGGATTTTTCTTTGATTTAAATCCTGATTTAACTTATTATCAATTAGGGTATTATTATTTATATTCCTCTAGATATGATGAACAATATTCCTAAATAAAATTCTAAATTTACCCTTTTAAATTTTGAGCATATTTTTGAATTATTTTTGGAGAAAAATGAATTTAACGAATTGGGTATCATTGGAATTTTTTGTATAAGTAGATTATATTTTCTACAAATTTAGTCCAATTGAAAACCATTCGTGAAGGAAAGGCTCTGCATTAAAGGGGCTAGACTTAGATTCGTCTTTTAAGGTAGGATATAACTTAGCTTTCTTCTGACTAGGGTGGGTATTTAACAATTAATGTAAAGAATGTTATAGGTTGGGGAATTTGAAGTCAGAATTATACTTGGAAACTATTATCATAATCGTGGAGCTTATGGAGGGGATTATATGTATATTGTTGTTCATTTTAGAGAATATACTTATTAAAATGCCCGTGTGGCTCTTTATTTGATATTATTGGACCTATTTAATCAATAATTTCTATTATTATCACTGTGATGATTGTACAAGGGTTTTTATGGATATTAAAGGACTTTATGAGCATTATTTGCCACTATCATTATAGTAATTCCTAAGAGAGGGACTAAAATAGTATTATTTATGTATTATATGAATATTTATTCTAGTAGTGACATGTGGTGGATGATATGATGAATTATTGACATATTCAGTTGATTTTGAAATCATTTATAGCTATATTAAATTTATTATTATCTTCATACTGAATGGTTATGAGCATTACATCCTTATTTCATCCATACATATTCATGAGATTGATCTCACTGAGAAACTCTGATGTTTTAATAAAATAAAGCACTTTGCAAAACTTTTGACTGAGGGATGTGTCGCCAAAGTGATTGAGGCACGAGATTTAAATTGTGAAAGTACATGAGTGATGAAACCCTTATTAGCCTTGTCCTGGGAGTTTTAACTTAAAAGATGTATATAAGAGCTATGCTATAGATTATATCATTATTATTCCGCCATCATTCCATTACGTTATTGTATTTGTACTTCCATTTATGTGTTTCTTACCGTGTATCTAGTTTTTCTTATATACTCATGTGTATTTATTCGTATATAGATATTACACTTATAGCATTCTTAGTAATATGGTGCGAGGTACCATTTGGGAGCTTTTTTGTAGGAAGATGAAAGCATTCTCATAGTATTCTTTACTTATTTAGTTTTCTCCAATTAAAACTATAATCATTACATGTATCTAACCCAAATCTACTATAATTAACCGTAACCTAGCTCATTGATGATTTAGCCTCTATAAAATATTAAGAATCACTTCTTTAGAAGTTTCATCATCCAATCCATCGAGGTTTTCAATAGCGAAAATTTTAGAAAACACCCTTCCATAGCATGGCCTCTTACTCCTTATTATACTAAGGCTCGGGTTCATCGAGGGTGTTTGTAAATGAGGCAAATGATAAAAGAGACAACAGTCAGAGAAGAGTTTTAAAAAATCTTGGAAGTCTTACATGTTAACCATTATTATGGAAAGCACAATGTCACTACATCAATATCACTATAGTGGCCAACCTATTACTACAACAACATTTAGCATACCTATCCCAACAAAAATTTTAACTCAGTTAAATTTGGGCCTTGGATTTTCTTCCATAAATATGAATTCTAGTTGATCCCACAATTCATTTTGGATCATTATTTCTTTGGGGAACAATATTTACCATAATAATGTAATGGATCTTTATAATAGATACTGACTTACCCATCGTTCATCCTCGAATAGGTACGATAAATAAGAGGGAGAGTTTTAGAATAATTTTTGTAACCCAACATTGCCAAAATTGTAGAAAATTAATGCATATTCCCCAAAAATTTTGAAATAATTGATAATAGTTACTATACCTCCACCTTATACATAGCAGAAAATAGCAACCCGACTAGCCTATAGGCTACTGATCACAAAGATATAGGCACAAGTTTTGATCACTATATCTAGAAGAATACAATTCATACAAAAATTTATGTAGTAGGTTATCTAAAATACTAGGACCACACAATTTGACATTTCAAGAGTGGAGAAACATAAGAGGTTTCCTTCATGAAAGGGGGTTCTTGATAAAAGATGTAGCTAAGGAGGAACTTAAGTTTACAAATAGTTATACACCTTTAAGTGGTAATTTTTAGTGGATCCCACAATCATATGTATCCTGTAAATAGTTTGGGAGTTCTTTGTTATCTTCTTCAATTTATTAGACCCTACCCTTGAGTGGCAAATATTTTGAGGATTTGATCAACATTTATGAAATATTAGGCATGAAAAAACCCTCAAATGCAACCTTTCTAGTGAAGAAGTATGAAGGTGATATGAAATAGTTGCTCAATTTTCCTATGGTACCTACTGAGCATAAGTAGAATGTAGTCACTCTAATTTTTTTGCCCATGCAATGCAGATCTCAAATTAAGTGTGACCCTTGGTGGCTGATTTATGCTTTGGATACTGAGTGGTACAATTAATCTCTAGTATTTAGGGTAGATTCTAGGCCTCATCCTATCTTATTTTGACTTTATTTTTTATCAGAGATAGATTTATATATTTTAGATTTTAGTATTGTATTTGATGCTCTACATAGTTATGACACCAAGTTTTGGGGATTGATTTTATTTATTTTGAATATTTTAGTTTTATAAGTATCATAACCTGACTTCATTCTAAAAGACTTATATTTATTTATCTATTTCCTATTTCAATTTTCTATTCTATTATGAATATTTAGCTTAACTACCAAGGCTTGGTCACGGTAGGTGTCATCATAACCTCTACTATTGGGTTGTGACAAACTTGTATTAGAGTAATAGGTTCACGGGTATCATAAGTTAAAGATCAACATATCCAATAGAGTCTCAACGATCAATTGGTTGACGTCAATATCTATCTTTGAGAGACTATAGGATATCCTTAGGTAAAAAATATCTAAATTAACTCTTTAACATATGGATCATTCACTCAAAATATTTTAAACTTTTATTCTACTATTTTTCTTATAGATGGTGAGGACTAAATCTAGAGATATTGAGGATATTAAGCTAACACCCACTATTAGAGCCCAATCAGAGGGTGGAGTCAGGTTTATGATCGAGCCATTGGTAAAGGCAAGGCTGAAAGAGGTACTGTAGTTGGAGAATAAGCTAGAGGGGTCTATCTTATGCTTGCAGATTATTATGATAAAAAGTAGTATTAGATAGAGGATTTAGGGACCAGCTCAGACCCTTCAAGGTTTGTTACTACCATGGTTCTTTAGGATTTATTAATTTGTCTCTTGGTCAATCTAGATGGAATACCTTAGACTATTATTTCATTTAGTATGCCGAGTGGTTCATAGAGTATAAAAGGTATTCAACCTCTAGGGTAGGCTCTTACTTCTAATTTTTCTAACTCTAAGGGTACAACCAATTGTTGTAGTACCCCAACATATTTATAATTTGGATATTAGACTTATTGTTCCTTCTATTGATTTAGGTCCTGTGATGTCTTCTAATAAAGAAAAATGGTTTGCAAAATTTATTTAGTTGGATCCTCCCGAATTGAGTGGTGCTATTGGTGAGGATACTTATGAGTTTGTATTTCATTTCCAAGAGAGGTTTCATAACATCAGATCCATTGATTCCCACGATGTTGCCTGTACTACCTACAAGTTGGATGATATGGTTAGAAGTTGTAGAGGTCTCTTTCTAGTTTTATACTATTGGGATATAATATTATGACATGGACCCAATTTATAAGCCTTTTCTAAGGAAGTTCTTGTCTTACAGTTCAAGGGTTCATACGAGAGATAAGTTTGATTATTGGTATTAGGGCTTCATGACCATTGTAGAGTATGCCACATATTTTTATGAACTATCCCTATATGGCACTACTATTATCTTTACCATGCTTGAGAGTATTAGGAAGTTAATTATAAGCTAGATAGCTTATTATTAGTTGGAGATAACTTAACTTATGATTTTGGAAACATCTTTTTATATTATCGTAGAGCATGTTAAGTTGATTGACTCAATTTATTAGGGTACTCACGGTAATGGTGCTACGATGATATGCTAATAAAGTGTGTTCAATGGGCACATATCCCAAGGTAGAGATTTTTCCTATAAAGGTTTTCATGGTTAATAAGGCAAGCTAGTTTAGAAATCCTTATAGAGTTTGGGTAGTAGGTTTGTGGTTTTTGAGACTTTAGGTAGCCAAGATCTAGATCATGCAGGTAGAGCTTCCAATTTTTGTTCATGGGGGAATGAAGGACATTTTTTCTCTTTTAGGTCCTCTCAATATGAGTCAAGTAGTAGAGGGTGTTTCATATATTATGAGCTTAGTTATTATGCAAGATTGTGTCCTCGATATGAATTGCGTTCTTCCTACTAGGGTTGTCAACTTCAACTTTATCCTACTTTTGTATCTGCAGTTAGAGATAGTTCGTAGGAAAGTAGAGATAATTCTTGAGGTGATAGAGTAAGAATTGATAAAGCTTGTAGTAGTGGATAAAAGGGTTACATATCCTAAGAGTAGGCATGGTTAGTGCTATTCTATACCTGAGAGCCCTGAGGTAGATGCTGTTAATGTAGTTATCACAGGTACAATCCTAATTTTTCACCATTCAACTTTTGTTTTATTTCATCCTAGAACAATATTCTCCCATGTTTCTATGTATTTTTAAATGGGTTTTGATGTAGTATATGAGTCCCGTCCTATGTCGATTCATTTTCTACCCTCATAGTTGTTATTTAGTTGTAGATTGGGTCTACCAATTATCTGTACTAACCTTTGCAGGGCATGAGACCTGGGTAGACAAGATTATCTTAGATATGATTGATTTGGATGTTATCTTTGGTATGCATTAGATAGCTTATTGTCATGGTATATTTTATTTCATTGCCAAGATCGTGACTTTAGCAGCTATCGACATGCTAAGATTAGCATAGAAGGGTAATTCTTGTGAGTGTTCTAAGGGAGATATACCTTTTCTATGTGCTTGTTTGATGGAATAAAGTAGATGTCTTTCTTTTTTGGCCTATTTGTGTGATACTTGTAATGTATCACCACCTTTCTTTAATTTTTTTTGAGTTTTTTATAAGTTAAAGCATGTGTTTTCTATGGACTTGCCTAATATGCCTCCTAATTAAGAAATTGATTTTTCAATTAATGTTGAGCTGAACACTAAGTCCATTTCCACTACATCTTAAAATTTGGCCTCAAGTAAGTTGAAGGAATTGAAGGAAAAATTTCAAGATATGTTGGTTAAGGGTTTTATTAGGCCAGCTGTGTCTCCTTGGGTGATATTATTTTTCATTTAAAGAAGAAGGATGGATTCATGCACATGACTATTGACTATTAAAGATTTAATAAGGTGATGGTCAAGAATAAGTATCCACTTCCTCGCATTGATGATTTATTTGATCTATTTTAGGGTGCATTAGTTTTTTCTAAAACTGATTTGAGCTCTAGTTACCATCAATTGAGGATTAAAGATCTAGACATTCCAAAGATGGCTTTTATGATACAGTATGGTTATTATGAGTTCTTAGTCATGTATTTTGGGCAGAATAATGCCCCCACAATATTCACGGAGTTAGTGAATAGAGTATTTTGGCATCATCTCATTTTCTTTTTATTATATTCATCAATAATATGTTGTTTTATTTTAAGAATGAGGCTGACTGTACATAATATTTAAGTACTATACTCAAATATTGTTGGATGAGAAGTTGTATTCCAAGTTCTCTAAGGGTGGGTTTTTCTTAATTCTACTTCTTTCTTGAGTTATGTAGTATCAAAGATTGTATTGTGGTTGATCCGACCATGATAGCAATAGTTTGTGATTAGGTTAGACCTATTTATCCTACTAATATTTAGAGCTTTGTTAGATTAGTAGGCTAATAGTGGTGCTTGATGTTGGGTTTCACTTTTATTGCAGTTGTTTACCAAGTTGACTCAGAAGAAGATTATCTTTACATTGTTGAAAGATTGTGAGGAAAGATTTTAGAAGCTCAAAAAATTGTTGACTTTGGATTTTATTTTGATCTTTCCTAAGGAGATCTTGAGTTTTAACATATATTATGATGCTTCTGGAGTTAGATTTTGTGGTATGTTGACGCAGGAAGGTAAGATAATTATGTTATGCTTCTTGACAGTTAAATCCTCATGAGAAAAATTAGCCTACTGATAATTTTGAGTTTGTCGTGGTTGTGTTTGTGTTGTAGTTTTGGTGATCCTACTTATATGGAGTACATTGTGTGTTTTTCTCCAATTATATAGCCTTTAGTACTTCTTCGCCCAATGAGATCTTAAGATGATACAATGTAATGGCTTGAGTTGTTTAAGGAATAATCTTACTATTCTATATGATCCAAGCATAGCTGATGTGGTATGGATGCCTTGAGCCAAACACTGTGAGAATGGGGAATTTAGATCAAATTTTTACTTATGAGCGACCTTTGGGATTAGAGGTTTAGTTCTTAGCTAACCAATTAGTTAGGGTTGAAATTTTGGCGCCCAGATATGTTTTGGCATTTGTTGAGGCTAATTCATCATTGACAGAGTAGATTTTAGATCATTAATTTGATTATGAAAGATAAAGAAAGATTCATGGTAAAGTTTTAAGCATTGAGGGTAAGGTGGACTATCCTGATCTTGAGGGTGTTTTAAGGATTAGTGGTTGTGTTTGTGTGCCTAAAGTTAGTGGTTAGGTTAGGTTGATCTTGGAGGAGGCTCATTGTTTAAGGTACTCTTTTCATCGAGGAACAACTAAGATGTATCATGATTTAAAGAAACATTATTAGTAAGGTGGTATGAAGAAATACATTATGGATTTCATGGCCAAGTGTTTGAAATTCTAACAAGTGAGGTATGAACATCATCGACTAGGTGGAATGATGTAGAAAAATCACATTCTCAAGTGGAAGTGGGAGTAGATCACCATGGATTTTGAAGTTATCCTTCCCTCTACTTTGTGAAATTTTGATTTTATGGGGGTGATTTTGGGTGGATTGACCCAATCTATGCATTTTGCACCTGTGAGGGAAAATTAAAATATGGAGAATTTATCCAAGATCTACATAAAGATGTTGTTTTAATACATGGTGTACCTATCTCCATAGTTTTTTATAGAGGTACTTAGTTTACCTAGAACTACTAAAGTTCTGTAGAGTGAGTTAGGTACATAGCTTTATTTGAGCATGACATTTCATCATCACACAAATGGTCAGTCTAAGAGGACTAGTTCTTTCAATTGGAAGAGTTTTTCTACAATGACTACCATTCTAACATTTACATATCACCTTTTAAGGCTTTGTATGGGTGAATGTATAGATTTCTTATGGGATGGTTTAATTTATTTGAGTTGAAACCTTGGGGCACAAATTTAATGAGAGTTTCAATGGATCGAGTAAAACTAATTTAGTAGAGTTTGTAGTTTTCCAGAGTAGGCTTACAAGTTATGTCAACTATTCAGTCTACAATGTAGAATTTGTGGTTCAAGAGTTTTTTTTTTTGAAGGTTTAACACATGTAGGGTTTGATGAGGTTTCGGAAAGAAAGGGAATCTTAGTTTGAGGTTTATTATCCCTTTTGAGATCATTGAAAATTATGGAGATGTGGCTTATAGGCTAGGTTTTCTTCCATCTCCGCCAGCTGCCGATCTAGTATTCAGTGTTTTCATGTTAAAGGTATTTTGTACAAATAATACACATGTGATCTGGTGGGATTCTATTGTATTATACCATGATTTATCCTTTAAGGAGGATCCCATTGCTATCCTAGGTAAGAAGACTTCCAAGTTGAGGTCTAAGCATATTAATTCAGTGAAGGTCTTGTAGAGATATTGCCCAATTGCGAAGGCTGCATGGGAGGTTGAGTCTGATATGAGTTCTAGATACCCCTAGCTTTTTACCGCTTCAGGTACTTTGTTTTCGTTTTAGTTCAAGGAAAAACTTATGTTTTAGTTGTGGATAATGTAATTACTATAATTTGAAATTATAGGTTTTGCAGTGTTTTGACCATTTTTTCTATTCCTTGTAGATGCTATACTCTATTTATGAGTTATGGGGTAGGTTTGAATGGTCCAAATGATTTGAGTGAGTTTGAGGTCCTTAGATGCTTTTATGGTGGTTAGTTTAACTTTGGTAAGAATTTTGTGATGCAAGCATTGGATGGTGATTTGGTTAGGCCTATTAGATTTGAAATATAAATTTTGCGTTAGTTGTATAGTTAGTTTAGGATCGAGCCTTTATATTGTATTTTGGGAATTAGACAAAAACTACAAAATAAGCTTTAAAAGGGTCCAGGGCTAATCCATTGAAAACAATCTCTTTTCATAAATATGATGGCTTTATAAGTTTGAAATGTCAAATTTTGCATTGTAGCATAGTTATATTATTTTAGTAGGGTCCCTAACGAATTTCGAGGGTCTATTTAGAGACATTTCAACCTAATGAAAATGCTAGTTTTCTACTATCTGATGTCAACAAATTCCTTCTTTACAAATGTGGGACCTTGGCTGCAAACATACATGAGGAAAAGATCATTTATCAAGAATGCAATGGTGGGACCACATTTCCAAGAGTAAATCTAAGGATTAGGTCGGGTCATCTTCTTTACAATCCGATCAGACCCTCGCAAACGTGAGTGGTCCATGTCAATAGCATCCATGAACTCAGAGGGTTGACTAGAAAAGTGAAGACAAATTTAATATCTGATCTTCTTTGATCAGGTTGACCGCGTTCACAAGGTATTGTTGGTAAAAAAAAGTGGAATTTCCCTATTGTTTTGCAATTTCCACCATATTTCATATTTGACACCTCGGATAGTGGCGATTTCAAAAGAGATTTACATCAAAATTGTGTGTGTAATTTTTAAATTCATGTTTTCATCATTTCACTTGGATTTTATCTTCAAAATGACTTTAAATCTTTAATTTCGAATATGTATTTTTGTGTTTTAACCTGATAAACTATAAAATTGGTGTTTCTTCAAATTGATGTTCGGTTTCAACTCATTTTTAGTTGGATTTTACAATTTAGACTCCTCATGATATGAGGAATAAGATTATTATACAAAATTCCAAATTTACTCTTTCCAATTTAAAGCCAATTTTTGAACTATTTTTGACCCAGGATAAATTTAGCCAATATGTGTAGCATTGGCCTCCTTTTATGTGTAGATTTCATTTTTGATAGATGTAGTCCATTTCTTGGTTGTTTACTAAAAAAGTCTTTACGTTGAAGGGTCTAGGCTTGGGTTTTTTCTTTTTGGGTAAGTTATGACTTAACTTTCTTGTAACTAGACTGGGTAGATATCCTTTCATATAAAGCATGTTATGAGTTGGGGAATTAGTTATGTGGATTGTATTTCGAAACTATTACCATTATCGTGTTGCATATACAGGGTCGTATATGTATATTATTGTTGACTTGAGAGAATATATTTATGGTGATGCTCCTGTTGCAGCTTTATTTTATATTATAAGCCTTATTTGTGCATTTATTTCCATATAGTAATTTTGAACATTATTTGACTCAATCATTATAGTGATACTTGAGAGAGGGACTTAAAAATAATATTATTAATGCTATACATGATTATTTATTCATGTGGTGCCATGCGATGGGTTATATGTTGAATTATTGACATATTGAGCTGATTTTGAGATGATTTATACCTGTATTAAATTGATGATTACCTTTATACTAAATGGCTGTGAGAAATACATCCTTTTTAATCCACACATATTCATGAGATTGGTACTAAAGAGAAATACCATTTTTTTAAAAAGAAACACTTAAAAAAACCCTTGACCGAGGGGTGTGCCGCTAAGGTGATTGTGATATGAGATTGAGATTGTGAAAGTATATGGGCTGTAAACATTCCCTGTGTTCTTGTCTAGGAGATTAAGCTAGAAAGATGTATATGAGAGATATGTGGTGTCTTATATCATCATCATTCCATCATCATTCCATTATCTTTACACTATTATTCCATTGCATTGCATCATTTGTACTTCTATTTTCGTGCTTGTTACCATGTATTTAGCTTTTGTTATATATTCGTGTATAGTTATTCTTATATGGATATTACGCTTGTAGAATTGTTAGGAGATACAGTGAAAGCTATCGTTTGTGAACCTTTCAGTATGCCAATGGAAGTGTAATCATAATTTTCTTGTTTAGTTTTATACATTTCTCAATTAGCCTATGATACCTATTGAGTATAAGTAGATCATACACACTCCTAATTCAATGCCCTTTTGGTGCAGAGTTCTGTCTGAGTGTGACCTGAGGTGGATGATTTGCGCTATGAGTGACTGATATTAATGTACTGGTGAGCTCCATCATTTGGGGAAGTTTCTTGTATTTAAAATTTCAATATTGTATTAGATTCTCTTCACATTTATGACACTCGATTTTGGGGATTGAGTCTATTTCTTTTGGATATTCTAGTTCTATGATCAATATGTACTACCTTTACTCTAGATGTCTAGTATTTATTTCATCACTTTTCTATTTTTATTTTTTGTTCTATCTTTAATTCTTGACTTTCTTACCTAGGTTGGGTTGGGATAGGTGCCATCATGAACATTACTATTGAATCATGACATCAAGTCTACTACTACACTTAATAAAACTTTTCAACTGACAAATAGGAATTACTATCGATAAAATCAAATGCTCTTAACCTAAGCTAGCATATTAAGGCTTATTTTCCATATGCTAACTCAACATTATTTATTCCTCCTACTCACTAACGTCTACCATTATAGTGATTCCTATTTTCTACATAAGGATATTCATAACACTAATCTCCCTCATATTTATTCCATTAACATCAACCAATGAACCACTTAATCTTTTCAAAATATACTATTTACCATCCTTGAATCTATTGGCTTTTTTTTCCACAAATACTATGAGTCAACCAATTCCATACACAATCATCTTGAAATATGTAAGATACTATAATATCTACCCAATCTCTTAACATACCTTTTAATATGTGACTCTTACAAACCCGCTATTTACTGATTTGCCTCAAGATCACGCAAGTATAGAAACCTCTTAAAATAGAAAGAGTTAGTGAATACCATAAAATCACCATACCTCAGTTAATATATCAATTTCTAATACCCTGTGTTCAGTTCGTTAATCGTTCCATCCAAAATCCATCTCTGTAGGCCTAGACATGAAGTCTCCTATTAAAACTATATTTATTGCACGTATCTAAGGCAAATCAAACATAATTAAACCATTATCAATGAAACATCCTAGGTTTTGACCCTTAAAATATTTCATAGAAATTCATTCTCCGAACCTAATACGACCCATGGGTATAAGCCGTATGCTAGGGTACGAATGGTATGGTCCTATCGTTTGTTGACCAGTGTTAGTTGATGGGATGGTTCTGGTTACTAGAATTAATACGACTTGGGGGTACGAGTCATATTGGTGGTTATGGGTCATTTGGTTCCTTAACCTAATCTTAGACTTGGTTACTAAGGTTGGATCTGAGTATGAGTGATTCACCATATGCCATAAGTTAGGGTACGCATCGTACCCAAGACTCGTATAGTAAAATGTGTTCAATTTACCAGGTATTTTGTTTTTCTAGGGATACGGGTCATGGATACTAATCATATAATGTGGTTACGACTTGGTTGGATAAGTCGTTGGATAGTATTTGATGCAAGGGTTGAGGCTTAGATACGAGTGGTGGATACCAATCATATTCGAGGATAAGACTCGTATGGTTCAGTCGTATCACTATGATTGAATTTTTGTGCAACTTAAGTGGGGGTATTATGGACATTTCCCTACTTACCCTAATTAGGACCCACAACTTCTATAACACTTAGGAGGTTATTTACCTTATTATTCTATTCATTAACACTTAGAAACTATTCCAAAATATCTCATAGTTCTCTCAAGAGCTTTTGGGGCAGCGAAGTTAGGGTTTCAACGAAGGGATTTCTTTGGTGATTTCTTTCCATCAATTATTTAGTTAAAGGAATGATTGTCTTCCCTTATTGTAATTTAAACTAAAGTCATGGTTTATATGATTCATTTCATTGATTTTACTATTTCATTATTATGGTTTTTCAACTACTATTGGGGATTTTGATACTGAATGTTTGGTTATCATTTTCTATGGTTTTAATTATGCTTTTATATGCATTAATGGTGGTTTTGGACAATTGGTTTTCATGGTAATGGTTTAATGGTCTTAAGAATTGGTTTTGGTTATATTTTCCCACAAGGTGTTTCACAAAATGCTTTTAAAGATTTGTTTATTGCATTGACTTCATTTAGTGGAACTCTTGCATGTTTTAAATTCGATAAAGGATTTATACATTGTTTAAATGCTTTTAAAGGGATAAAGTCTATATGGTTATGCTTGTGGAGAACATAGAAGTCTCCCAAGTGGATTTAATATTGTATATGGAAAGGGCATCTGAGGTCCCCTAAACCTAAATAGTTTTGCTAAGGATATTACCTGCAAGTAATGGGATGGTATGACGATACCACCAATATTGGCCTTCATTAATAAATTGTAAATGGATTTTTTGGACATGGTTTTTATTGGACATTAATAGCGGAGTGTGTAGCTAAGCCGTGAAATGTGTCGGTCCCTGAGGGACCAAAATTGGAAACTCATATATGCCGTTATGAGTGGTCCTTGATGACCATGTGTGAGTGTCATATTTTATATTGTAGGAATGTACTACTCATCCTATGGGATATTTCTCGGTCGTATGGCTACATGCACTGGGACCCTTTCAGCAAGGGTGCCAAACCAATATCGCAGTGAGTAGTTAGGACGGCAAAGCTACACAACCTAGGTAAATATTTAAAGTGCATGCTAAACCCGGTCCCCTTTCTTGATACATATATATGTAGGGTTGTATGCATTATGGATGGCTTTACTTGGTTGTATGACTGGCATTATATTATCCTTATCCTGAGATTCATGCTCGCGATTATTTGATAACCCCATCTACTGGTGGATGTATACCCGTTCTATACATGAATCGCCTATTTTACTCCTCCTGTTTAGCATGCGAATTTCGTATCATCATTTGGACTAAAGTGGTGAGCTTCCATCCTTTCAAAAGGCACGATTTCATCTTATGGATTTCTTTAGACACTTTTCTTTTATTTTGTATATAGGTTTTGTCCATGGTTGGGGGCATGTCCAAACCAGATTTTCTTACTCATTTTGATAGAGGCTTTATGGTATTTTGGGGTTTTTTTCGGCGGGACAGGTAGAGTTGTCAACCTTAGCATTGGTACTGATATTGAGGTTGGCATCATCGGACATAATTTCTCACTATTCCATCCTATTACATTTTTGGACTAAGTTTCATATTATGATTCGGTAATCCCTTTGGTTTATGGTCCATTGAAGGGTTTGGTATGATTGGTCGGTCCGTGCGGTATGGTTAGACTCGGTTGGGTATGTTACGGTTGTGACTCTATCCTAGATTCTTAATAAGAAAAATAATGTTATCTTGTTATATGTATGAAATTCAGCCCAGCTAAGGCTGTATATAGGTGGTTGGATTGGGTAACAGAGGGCGGTTCCCGATCCTGGATGGACTTGGTATGCCTATTACGACTAGGTCCGAGGTCGGGTCATGTCAACCGACCTAATTGATGAATTTTCTGCTACATAGAGTGAAGATTCTCTGCTCTAGTGCTTTGTTATAAAATCTTGTAATGACCCACCCTTCATATCGTTTCTATTGATTTCGCTTATTTTCACCGTTAGATATTTTTCATATTTACCCCAATTCATTTGAAACTTGCTAGAACAGATAGTTCGGTTACCTAGTAGTTCGTTTGGATTTTAAAATCATCTCCCTATTTAGATGTCTTTGTTGGTTCCAAATACCTTCCGAGCAAAACCCTTAGTAAAACTCTATCAAATTCAAATTATGACTGTACTAGTTGCTCTTAAATATCAATTATAGGTTGGATAGACCTTTGGTTTGGGTCTCGCTACCCCCGAACTCATTTCGGCCTATTTGTTGGAAAGTTGATAAATAGGAAATTTGGATATAGGGCCCACATTTTGTCAAAACAACCTCGGATGGAAAATATGACATTGCCAATGGTCCGAAATATCAAAACATTGTGGTTGCATATTTAGTTTACTCATATTGGATTCCAAATGCATCTGAGACACTGGCCGAAACTTGGATTTTATTCCAAGTTTCAGCTGTCATCTGGTGCAAAAAAGGTACTGCGATCGCAATGCCACGATCACGGCTCGCTTGCTCACCCTTGCGTGAATTGAGGACGTGGGAAAGGTTATTTAAATGCCCTTTTTTTCTAAAATTATCTATTTTGGTCTTGCTTTGAGTCTCATAAACCCAAATAATATATGTAGTCCACAAATTTTGTCTTAGGTGTTGATTGGGAACTTTAATAACTTGCCTAATTGTGATTAACATCAAATAAAAGTTATGAATCCTTCATTTGTGTTGAAATCTTGATTAATTGGCCCAAAAGCCCAAATGGATTGAGGCTTGATTTTATCCCTAATATGCTTGATTTTTACCAATTTCATGAGGGATATTACCCACTAATGGTATTTGAACAATGGTTCGGTCTCGAAAACTCATTTTTCATAATGGGACCCACTTGGAAATTTTTGGTGTCATTTTGGAAGCACAATGATGCAATATGGTTATTGATATTCTTGTAATAATACATGGATTGTGTTTTTGATATTTTGGCTCCTTGATAAAGGTTTGAGGAAATGGAAAGCAAAGTTTATTGGTTCATGAGCTATATTTAGTCTCGAGGTACGTTAGCTTACTTCTTGTTAGATTGATATTTATAATAGTATGACCTTGACTATTGATAAGATTGGCTGGGGTTTTGGGTGTTGATCTAATTTATAGTCCAGTTCTGGATTAGTTTAACCATTTAGGCTATTGAACTCAAAAAGTGTCATACTTGACTTACAGTCTAGAACCTTGGTTAGTTGGACTTGTTATGTCATGAATAACATGAGAATGATCTTGTTTCTCTAGTACACGTGTGTGACCTTGTCACTCCCATTAAATAGTAAGTTTACCTAGTTGTGCATAGTTTTGGAAATTGTCGTACTAGCTTGGGATGAATTAAGAGTAATACTTGAGGAAGAATTGCACCATCGAACTTATGTGGATTCATAAACCTTTATGACATGACTTAGATGGCGTAGCGTAGTACCAGGTAGAAGTTACACTATTTGAGGAGATTGGGATATTTGAAGCGAAATTTTACCCGTCTTAAGTTTGGACTTTGTAATTTCATTATTTACTTAGATACTTGTTAAACAAATAGAATATATCTCTGGTAATATGATGGCTAACTCCGGTAAATAGTTTATTCATGATGTTGGTGTTGGAAATAATGTGCATGACTGGTTGCTAGATCATTGATATTGCTTGGATAGTAATGAAATGTCATATAGGTTGAACCCATGACTATGCTATCACTTAAATCACTGACTAAATTACCATATGGGGCTTTGATTAAGTTATTACTCATATTATGTTCAAGCTTAGTAACAAAACTAATGTTTGTGCTAAAGATCCTCTTATGCTAATAATGTGAATCATGTTAATAAATAAGGGAAATAGAAGGTATAAACCATGGCTTGTGTGACTATGCTAGTGATCTTTTGAAGAGAGGTAATACATTGAGTTTCCATACCATATAAGAATACTTGTTAATGTACGTATTAATATATTATGTTGATAATGAATGATGAGGTACAATGGAAAGTCTTTTCATACTTATCTTTCATTCTATCCGTCATGAGGCTTGCATTTATTATTGATTGGATTGCATATATATATATTGATGTTACGATAATTCCCTCTAAATCCGAAGGATATATTGAAGTTATGATGATACCTGATAAGTTTGGAGCTTATATTTTTTATATGATGATGCTCGGTAAGTCCGGAGGATATATTGATAATATGATAATGCCCGATAAATCCGGAGGAATATATTGATGTTATGATGATGCCCGGTAAGTTCGGAGGATATATTGATGACACGATGATGCCCGATAAGTCTAGAGGATATTTTGATGACATGATGATACCCGATAAGTCAAGAGGATATATAGATGTTATGATTATGACCGGTAAGTCCAGATGATCTATTAATGCTATATGTGGTAAGAGTATATATGTTTATATGTGGATTTCCTTCATATGATTACATTCGTACGTGCTTTGAGGGGTGATGTTATTATTGGTGTTGTCGGATATAGTTCATAAGTTTTAGGAACTTGCTAAGCAGTGTAACTCATGTTTATGCTAAATAACTAGTAGGAGTAGACTATGCCAAATAATGAGTTATGACTAGTTGGTAAGTAGAATCTTGTGTGGAATTAATAATTCATCTAAGTGGGTATACTTATCTTGAATAAATAGATTAATTAAGGAATATTGTATATTAGAATGTTCTATGTAGTAACTAGTTGTATATTAAGTGACTATTTTACTTAATGACTACAAGTCTTGAGTGCTCGTTAACAAACCGTGTTTAGTTGAAATATGTTAATTAGAAATTGTGATGTTTATGTGGTTAATGATGATAATAGGTCATCATTGGTGATTATTAATGATATTGATGACTAAGTTATGATATGTATTATCTATTAATAGCGGATTTTTATATTAATGATGCTTGATAATAAATAATGTTAACAGTTAGATAGATTAGTGTTTGAATAATGATTAGTCATTTTTTTGCTAGATGGTGACTAGTGTGATTATGATGATTGGAGCTGTTCTATGATTAATTGAGTCAATGGTTTAGTATTGAACCTCGACTAGATGTTGGATGTTGGTTATTTAATGAATAATGGTTAATTGCTAACATGTGAATAGGGATTATGTAAGAATTAGATAGGCTAATAATTAGAGTCCATATGATGACTTGCAAATTAGTGAGATATTAGTAATCATCGGCCAGCAAATAATGAGTAAGTACAACATATTGATGAGTTAAACATCTAAGGGTGATATGGTTATTGATATTAGTACCTTAGTATATGTTAGTTATTTCTTGTAAAGGTTGATGATTATAATTGTTAGCAAATGACCATTGAGGGAAAATGTGGAAAACCATGCAAATTGAGAAAGTTGGTTATATATCTATGAACGTTGCTTCAGTTGATCCTTTGATGAACTCTTCAGTGGTATAGGATGACGTGATGGGTTCTTTATTCTATGTTCTTTTGGTTGTACTTAGCATTGGTATGGGACGCCATGGTGACTTCTTTTACTTTATGCTCTGATGGATGTATGTGCCTCAACTTATTATTTTACGGGGTTGTAATTGTATTAGTATGGATATATGCTTTTGCATCACGTACTCCTCATATATGAATGTATTGGTGTGTATTGATACGATATGTCGTCATATCATTCTAGTTGATATTTTATTTTATGCAATTATAATAAATATGATTTATGTTCGATTTTGTACCTTGACTTAGAGAAATTATCTTACTTTAAATCATCTTTATATCATAATTTACCTCTGTCATTCGATGATGCCTACTAAGTAACCATTGTTTTGGTACTCATACTACACTTCTGTACCATTTTTCAGCAGACCCGAGTACTAGTTTCCGCTGCTGAGTTGAGTTCATGCAGTGTTGTCCTTTTGGAGACATGGTAAGCTCTTGTAGTTTTGTGTTAGCCATTGCCCTCTATCCTTGTGCAGTCTTAGGTATTTGAGACAACATTGTTGACTATTCTAGACTTTTGGGTTGTATTTCCTATTATCAATCTTAGATGCTCTTGTACTGATATTTCCATGTTGTGGGATTGGTATTCGTATTTTTATTATCTTCTCTTAATGGAATACTATTGATTCTAATTATATGTAACACTCTGATTTGCTGAACCGGAATGCTACATGATGCTTAGGACCCCGAGAGACCACAAACTAACCCATGACTGATATTAGTACCTATACACTTCATAATATACTTGTAAAATGCGGAAAACATGAACAATAGGCCATAAGGTTCAACTGAATAACATGTCTTACAAAAACATAACATCCATATGGGTGATAAATACCCAAAACAACTGAAAGCTGAATCTAAAATCTGAACTAAATCTGAAGGCCTCTAAATACTATCTGAAATAAGGAGTTGAAGGAACATGTCTCCAACTAACTCCGTCTGGCAAAACTGAACTGAAATAATGAATGAAATAAAATAATATCGTCCTCGAATGGATAAGGACTCACTGCCACTCTGTATATTGGAATTCTACTTCAACTGCTGATCTGGAACTCGTGACTCTGAACATATGGTGTAACATAAACGAAAGCACCATAGCACAAATGCATCAGTACAATTGAAAGTACTGAGTATACGAGTGGGGTAGGATAAACGCAAAAGAGTTTACATGTATTAGAAATGCTAACTGACTAACTAATATGATCGCGAGAGTGCAATCATGCATACACAGAAGCTGAGATTGTGAATACGTGATACATGGATCTGTACGCTAATACATGGTTTACTGTCATCTAACATGACTAATACTGGAATTCTGATAACATGGATCACTGTGTCTGACTGTCCTGAATCTGTTGGACCTTCCTGAGTTCTGCACTGTAACTGAATTGACTATAACTGACAGTCTTGGTATACTGAAATGTGAAGAAATATCTGAGATATTTCACTGATACTGGGACTGAAACTGTGGGAGGTAGTTGTTTACCCGACATGCCCCAATAATGCATATAGTTAAGTTGGGGCTAATCTCTGCCCTGATAGGAAGGGTGTCAATACCGCGCCACTAGTAAGGAGAGCTGTGACCGACCCTTAGCTGACAGGTACTCGAATGAGAATGGTGGGAACCCAAAACTGATAGGTTAAGCCACCTCATCAACCCTAATCTGGAAGGTTAATTTGTTTCAACCTACGCTGGCTACGTAGTTTTGGAACACATGGATGACAACTAAGAATCACACCCTAAACTGGCACGTGAGTTCCTATCCTTGGGTTCACTCGGTGCTAACTTCTACTTCCATCTGAAGAGACTGAACATGATTTAACTGGTTGTACATTTATTAAGTAACTGACTTCCGTTGACTGATGGAATAGTACTACTATCAGAGAATTCATTGAGATCATGAGATATCTTAGATTTCCTGAGTCACATGACTGACTTAGTTCTCTAGATCATATCTTGACTGAGATTATCGTGATAACATGACATGGCTCTGGGTACACAACTATATTTTTTGGGTACAATTACCTCCAATACTTGATGGAAGGAAACTGACACACATAACTGACTTGATCATAAAAATGGAGGTCACAATTCACCATATCATAAGTAGGGGATTTCATACTAAGCATAGTTCTCAGCATCTTACGTTTGGAAGGAAAATTCATACAACATGTGTACACTTGCATATCTTCAATATCATGCTCAATCAATGTCACAACAACGACACATATCAATAACATGGAATTCATGTGGAATCATAAAGCATAGAGCATGGACTTGTCATTTAAGTACTACTAAATTATGGGACACGAATCTTATCACCTTAAGCATTTTATCAAACACTTTGCATGCATTTTTTTATCTTAGGTGTGTTTTCATGAATTTCCCCATTTTAAACCACATAAAGTTCATGGATTTTAACTAACAAACACAAATACTTCATGAAAATACCTTTAGATATCATCTTGAGACTTAAACAACAATCATCAACATGTACATGGTCATATTACAATAATACAATCACAATATAATATTTAAAACATGGTTCTTGAGCTCTATGAATGAAATGGATCCATAGATGAACACTATGCATATCTTAGATAGAAGATTCTTGATGATTGAGTGAGAAATTTGCTTGAACTTGAATACCCAATTGAAAAACCTAATGTGTTTTTTGAGAGGATTTTGAGAGAAAGAGTATGTTTTGGTGAAATAAGGTCTTAATTCCGTGTTTATGGAATATATAGGGGTTGAAAGATTAACCAAATACCCCTCTAGTTGCGTTATTTAATTTCTATGAAAATCACCTAGTTTGGGCCCCCGACGCGACACAGAGATATCGCGTTGCCCCCCGTTTGTTAGCTGGAAACTCACCGCAACGCAGTGAAATTGCGGAGAGATGCTGGATATTGACAAACGCCATTTTGGTTTTTGGCGCGATGTGCCACTGACTGAAACGACTCTGCTGAAACTTTAAATTGTCATAACTTCTTCACCGGGTATCCTTTTTAGGCAAATTTGGTATCGACGAAAAACTTATTCATTTATATAAAATTTGTAGGGTATAAATTTTCCAAAATAACGCCTATAAACCGAGTTATGCTCATTCAAAGATGACCTGTGTGAAATTACACACGAAAACTTGGTGGATTCAAAAGTTCTTAGCTTGGCTTACTCCAAGTGACTCTTATGATCATGTTTAACACATCATAATCTCTTATCACTAGGATACTCATCCTAATTCATGTACTCAAATATGAATCACAGGATAGGAAGTTTCATGTGTAGAAACAACGGTTCATTTTCTAGCTTAGAAATATACAGGGTATTACAATATCTCCTCCTTGAAAATATTTGTCCTCGAATGAGACTGACTAAAATGGGGATAAACGATAAATTGGAGAACGTGGAAGACATACACTACTGGAACATGATCTCATGATGGACATGAATGATAAGTTAAACATATCATGCTGGACATGCATATCTGATGCATGAGTAATTGATTTATGAATACATAACTGAGATTTATGAAAACTCAGTTCTCCCAATGTGAATGCATATTTGATGCATGATTATACAAGGGACTGATACATGAATGCATGACTTAATATGCAATGATACTTGATACCATATTTGTGATGAAATATGAGCATGAATTGAATACCTAGTTGTATAGAATACTGAATGGGAAACTGAATAAACTTAAGAAGAACTGTTACCTTGAACTTGATCAGGATTGGCGGAGAAGAGGTGAGCATACTTGGTATGCACTTCTACTTTTGCTTCCCAAGTAGGTCCCTCAACGGACTGATTTCACCAAAGAACTTTGACTAGAAGGACTTCTTTGTTCCTCAGTCAATGAGTCTGATAGTCAAGAATTTTGACCGGAATTTCCTCTTAGAAGAGACTGTTCTGACTGTCAATGCTCTGAATAGGGACTACGACTGATGGATCACCTATACACTTCTTGACCCAAGATACATGAAATACTAGATGAACTGAGGCTAGATCTGAAGGCAATTAGAGCTTATAAGATACCTTGCCTAAGCGACTGAGAATCTTGAAGGGAATGACATATCGGGGACAGAGCTTTCCCTTCATGCCGAACCGCTTCACTCCCTTCATGGGAGAGATCTTGAGATAGACATATTCATTTACCTTGAACTCGAGATCCTTTCTACAAATGTCAGCATATGACTTCTGTCGGCTTTGAGAAGCCTGGAGTCTATCTCTGATTAACTGGACTTTTGCTAAGGCGTCGAATACTAAGTTAGGCCCTATGACTGAGGCCAAACTAACTTTGAACCACCCGATTGGTGATTTGTATCTCCTACTATAGAGAGTTTCAAACAGAGCCATTTTAATACTAGAATGATAGCTATTGTTGTATGCAAACTCAATCAAAGGAAAGTGGTCATCCCAACTTCCCTTCAAATGATTTGCACACACCCTTAGCATATCTACAAGAGACTGAATGGTCCTTTCTGCTTGACCATTTTTCTGAGGATAAAAAGTTGTACTGAGATAAACTTGGGTACCAAGACCCTTTTGGAATGCTTTCAAGAAGTGAGAACTAGGTACCTCTATCTGAGATGATAGATAATAGAACACCAGGTAATCTTACCAACTCCCTGATATAAAGTTTGGCGTAATCCTCTACTGAATAAGAGGTATGGACTTGAAGGAAATGGGCTGACTTGGTCATTTTATCTACAATGGCCCAAACTAAATCATGCTGATGATGAGTTCTAGGCAAACCCGTCACGAAGTCCATGTTCACTTCTTCCCACTTCTATGTAGGAATGGTGAACTCCTGCATGGAACAACTAGGTTTTTGATGCTCTATCTTAACCTGGTGACATGTTGGGCACTTAGACACAAATTCTACAATATCTCTCTTCATCCCACTCCACCAATAGATCTCCCATAGGTCACGGTACATCTTAGTGGCCCCTAGATGAATAGAGTATCACTCACCATGTGCTTCTGCAAGAATTCACTGATTTAAATCATCTACACCTAGAACATAGAGACGACCCTGACAACGAATGACACCATCTTCCCCTTGGGAGTAAACCTCTACTTTCTGATTCTGAACTGACTCTTTTATCTGGACAAGGCTAGGATACCTATCTTGCTTTTCTTTCACCTCAGAAACTAGAGATGACTCTGAACTATCCTGAACACATATCCACCCTCTAAAGAATCGACTAAGCGAACACCTATTCTTGCAATATGATGGATTTCCTGAGCTATTTTCTTCTTGTTATCCTCAACGTGAGAAACACTACACATGGAGAGTTTACTGAGAGCGTCAGCCACAACGTTGGCCTTGCCCGGATGATAAAGGACACTCATGTCATAATCTTTCAAGAGCTCTAACCACCTTTTCTGATGAAAATTAAGATATTTCTAAGAAAAGACATGTTGGAGACTCTTATGATCTGTGAAGACATCTAAATGAACTCCGTAGAGATATTTCCTCCAAATCTTTAAGGCGAATACTATGGCTGTTAATTCAAGATCATCGGTAGGGTAATTGTTCTTATTAGGCTTTAATTGTCTGGAGCCGTAGGCTATGAACTTACCATGTGGCATGAGGACACAACCTAGACCCACTCTAGATGCATCAAAATATACTACGAACCCATCGAAACCATCTGGAAGAGCTAGAACTGGAGTTGAGGTGAGTCGAGTCTTCAATTCCTGAAAACACTTCTTACAAGGATCTGACCACTGAAACTTGACCTTCTTCTGAGTCAATCTGGATATGCGGGATATAATAGAAGAAAATTCCTCAACAAACCGCCTGTAATAGCCAGCCAAACCCAAGAAACTCCTGATATCTGATGGAGAAACAGGGAGAGGCTAGTTTCTTACCACTTCGGTCTTTTGAGGATCTACTTTAATGCCATCACAACATATAATATGGCCAAGGAATGATACTGATCTTAGCAAAAACTCGAACTTTATGAATTTGGGGAATAGCTTGAGATATTTGAGAGACTGAAGAACAATTCTGAGATGGTATGCATGATGATGCTCTGTGCGGGAATAGACCAGGATATCATCTATGAAGACTATGATGAACATATCCAAGTACTGCTTGAACACACCGTTCATCAAGTCCATGAAAGCAGTTGGGGCATTGGTAAGACCAAAAGACATGACTAAAATATTGAAGTGACCATACCGAGTGCGGAAAGTTGTTTTCGAGATGTCACATTCTCTAACTCTGATCTGATGCTAGCCTGATCTGAGGTCTATCATTGAGAAATAACTGGTACCCTAAAGTTAGTCAAACAAGTCATCTATCCTAGGAAGAGAATACTTGTTTTTGATCGTAACTTTATTAAGCTAATGGTAATCAATGCACATCCTGAGAGAACCGTCTTTCTTACGCATGAATAAGGCTGGTGCACCCTATGGGGAAACGTTGGGTCTAATGAATCCCTTATCTAAGAGATCCTTCAACTGTTCTTTCAGTTCTTTGAGTTCTACTGGTGCCATTCTATATGGCAGAATACAAATAGGCTGAGTATCTGGAATAAGGTCAATGCCGAAGTCTATTTCCCTTTCGGGAGGAATGCCTGGAAAATCTTCGGGAAACACGTCTAAATACTCATTTACAACTGGGACTGATTCAAGACAGGGAGATTCAAAACCAGAGTCTTTAACATGAATGAGATGATAAACACATCCCTTATATATTATTTTCCTTGCCCGAAGTTAGGATACAAGATGACCCCAGAAAGATGAAGTACTACCCTTTCACTCTAGGATGGGATCATTCGGGAACTGAAACTGAACTATCCTATTTCTATAGTTGACTGTGGCATAGCAAGAATGAAGCCAATCTATGTCGAGAATGACATCAAAATCAGTCAGCTTTAATTTGATTAAATCCGCTGATATGGCTTTCTAAAATATCATAACCGGGCAGTTCCTGTATACCCGCCGAACTATGATGGTTTTACCTACTGAGGGAGAGACTGAAAAGGACTCTTCTAAAATTTTGGGACTGATTCCAAAATCGCCAGCTATATAAAGAGCAATAAAAGATAAAGATGCACCTGGATCTAGCAAAGCACAAACATGATCATGGAAAATATGCAATGTACTAGTAACAACATAAGGAGAATTTTCTTTATCCTGCCGTGTATGAAGATCATAGAGTTTGTTTGGGCGTTTCCCACTAATAGCACTAAATGTGGCACCCTGCTGATTTGGGCGATCGGACTAGGATGTGGAATAATTTTATTGATCTTGTAGACCTGAATGCAGACACTCTCTTACACTATGGCCTGGATTTCCACAATGGAAACAAACATCGCTACCAACTCTGTAAACACCCTTGTGATTCTTACCATAAGTCTGATACAGGGGATTAGTTCGGGCACTGCTGACATTTCCCTGAGACTTGTAGCCTGGTGCTCGATCTCTGTTGGCTTCTCTGAATTTTGGCACTGGGGCACTGGCGGAGGAAGGAGCTGGAACTGCTAGCTTAGGATGGAACTGCGAACGGTTTCCTCCTTCTAATTTGGGTTTTGCAAAACTGAAACAGCCTGACCTTGCTCTCTTGTTCTGCCTCTCCCTAGTCCTAATCTTCTTCTCCTCTATTTGCTGAGCATGGGTCATAAGTCTGGCTAAAGTCATATCATTGTTCAGCATTGCAGACCTACACTACACTCATTTACCATGCTATCATTCACCCCTGACACTAACTTACACATCTTAGCCCTGTTGTCAGCAACCACATGAGGGGCATATCTGGCTAACTGAGTAAATCTGAGAGAATACTCAGTAACCGTCATATTTCCCTGCCTGAGGTTGGTGAACTCTAAAACTTTTGATTTCCTTAACTCTTAGGGAAATAATATGTCTATGAAAGTTGTGCCAAATTCCTCCCACTTTATAAGACCTACACCATCTACCCTCTCAGATTTTTACTATTTATACCATGTATGAGAAACATCCTATAACTTGTATGTGGCTAACTCGTCACTCTAACAAGAAATAACTCCCATGATGTCTGTGACCTTCTGGACTTGGTCAATGAATTCTTGAGGGTCTTCATCTGACTTAGACCCGAAGAAAGATGGAGGGTTCATTCGGGTGAAGTCCCGAATCCTAGCTGCGGCTGACTTCGCCACTGGATTGGCCGGAATAATTGGTGGCCATTCATTTTGGGCAGCCACAGACTGAGCAAGTGTGGAAAATGCGGCCCTAAACTCCGCATGAGAAACATGTTCTCCCAAAGTATCTTCAGGCTGAGGAATTAGTTGGTTTCTTCTCTTTGGAGGCATATTCTAAAATAAGAGAAGAATAGATTAAACTAAGAGTTTAACTTGAGATTATGCTCACTAGCACGACATGAATACCGAATGAGGGGAAATGTTTCCTAAGACATCTAATAGCCTCTTGCACATAAATGTGGCACACAACACACCATGCATAAGACTCTACTAGATGTGGCTTTCTGACTTCCTAGCACTCTATTGAACCTTAGGCTCTAATACCAAGTTTGTAATGCCCTGATTTGTAGAATTGGAATGTTACATGGTGCTTATGACCCCAAGGGGCCATAATCTAACCCATGACTGATATTTGTACTTATACATTGCATAAAATACTTGTAAAATGTAGAAAAAATAAACAATAGGCCATAAGGTTCAACTGAATAACGTGTCTAACAAAAACATAACATCCATATGGGTGATAAATACCCAAAACAACTGAAAGTTGAATCTAAAATCTGAACAAAATTTGAAAGCCTCTAAATACTATCTGAAATAAGAATTTGAAGGAACTTGTCTCCAACTAACTCCATCTAGCAAAACTGAATTGAAATAATGAATGAAATAAAATAATATAATCCTCGAATAGATGAGTACTCACTGCCATTCTGCGTACTGGAATTCTACTGCTACTATTGATCAGGAACTCGTGACTCTGAACCTATGGTGTAACATAAAAGAAAGCACTATAGCGCAAATGCATCAGTATAATTGAAAGTACTGAGTATACGAGTGGGGTAGGTTGAATGCAAAAGGGTTTACATTCATGAACAATGCTAACTGACTACCTAATATGAACGTAAGAGTACAATCATGCATACATAGTAACTAAGATCAGGAATACGTGATATATGAATCTGTATGATAATACATGGTTTACTGTTATCTAACATGGTTGATACTGTAATTTTGATAACATGGATGACTGTGTCTGACAGTCCTGAATCTGATGGAACTACCTGAGTTCCGTACTGTAACAAATTTACTGTAACTGATAGTCTTGGTATACTTAAATCTGAAGAAAATTCTGAGTTCTTTCACTGAGTTTGTGACTAAAACTCTGGGATGTAGTTGTTTAACCGACATGCCCAAATAATACATATAGCTTAGTTGGGGTCCAATCTCTGCCCCGACTGGAAGGGTGTCAATATCGCGCCACTGGTAAGGACAGCTGTGAGTGACCCTTAGCAGTCAGTTACTCGAATGAGAATGGTGGGAACCATAAACTGGTAGGTTAAGCCACCTCATCAACCCTAATCTGGCAGGTTAAGATATCTCAACCTACGCTGGCTACATAGTTCAGGAACACATGGATTACCACTAAGAATCACACCCTAAACTGGCAGGTAAGTTCCCATCCTTGGTTCACTCAGTGCTAACTTCTGCTCCTATCTGAAGAGACTGAACATGATTTAACTGACTGTACATGGATTGAGTAACTGACTTCCTTTGACTGACGGAATTGTACTACTATCTGAGAATTCATTGAGATCATGAGATTTCTGAGATTTCCTGAGTCATATGACTGACTGGGTTCTATAGATCATGGTTTCACTGAGATTATTGTGATAACGCGATATGGCTCTAGGCACACAACTATATTTTTTGGGTACAAGTACCCCCAGGACTCGATGGAAAGAAACTGACACACATAACTGACTTGATCATAAAAATGTAGTCCATAATTCACCATATCATAATTAGGGGATTTCACACTAAGCATAGTTCTCAACATCTTATGTATGAAAGGGAAATTCATAAAATATGTGTACACTTGCATAGCTTCAATATCATGGACAATAAATATCAAAAGAACGACACATATCAATAACGTGGAATTCATGTGGAATCATAAAGCATAGAGCATGGACTTGTCATTTAAGGACTATTAAATCATGGGACATGAATCTTATTACCTTAAGCATTTTATCAAACACTTTTCATGTATTCTTTTATTTTAGGTGTGTTTTTATGAATTTCCCAATTTTAAACCATGTAAAGTTCATGGATTTCAACTAACAAACACATATACTTCATGAAAACACCTTTAGATATCATCTTGAGACTTAAACAACAATAATCAACATGTACATGGTCATATCACAACAAGACAATTACAATATAATATTTAAAACATGGTTCTTGAGCTCTATAAACGAAATGGATCCATAGATGAACACTATGCATACATTAGATGGAAGATTCTTGATGATTGATAGAGAGATATTCTTGAACTTGAATCCCCAATTGAAAACCCTAATGTGTTCTAGAGAGGTTCTTGAGAGAAAGAGTATGTTTTGTTGAAATAAGGTCTTAATTCCGTGTTTATGGAATATATAGGGGTGGCAAGATTACCCAAATACTCCTCTAGTTGCGTCATTTAATTTATGTGAAAATCACCAGATTTGGTCTCCCGGTGCAATGTGTAGATATCGCATTTCCCCCTATTTGTGATATGAAAACTCACCAAGATGCAGTGAAATTGTGGAGAGACGCTGGAAATAGACAAAAGTCATTTTGGCTTATGGCACGACGTGCCACTGACTGAAATGATGCTGCTGAAACTTTAAATCGCTAAAACTTCTTCACCGGGTGTCCATTTTAGGTGAATTTGGTATCAAAGGAAATCTTATTCGATTATGTATAATTTGGATGCTATAAATCTGTCAAAATACTACCTATAAAATTTTTTATTCTCATTCAAAGATGACCGATGCAAAATCACACACGAAAACTTGGTAGATTCAAAAGTTCTTAGCTTGGCTTAATCTAAGTGACTCTTATGATCATACTTAACATATCATAATCCATATTATAACTAGTATAATCATTCTAATTCATGTACTCAAATATGAATCACAGGATAGGAGGTTTCATGTGTAGGAACAACGGTTCATTTTTTAGCTTAGAAATATACAGGGTATTACAATATCTCCCCCTTGGAAACATTCGTCCTCAAATGAGACTGACTGAAATGGGGATGGATGATAAACTAGAGTATGTTCAAGACATACACTACTAGAATATGATCTCATGATAGACATGACTTATAAGCTAAACATATCATGCTGGACATGCATATTTGATGCATGAGTAACTGATTTATGAATGCATAACTGAGATTTCTGATAATGGAGTTCTCCCTATGAGAATGTATATTTGATGCATGATTATACACTGGAATGATACATGAATGCATGACTGAATATGCAATGGTACTTGATACCATATTTGTGATGAAATATGAGCATGAACTGAATACCTAGTTGTATAGAATACTGAATGGGAAGCTGAATAAGCTTAAAGAGAACTATTACCTTGAGATTGATATGTATTGGTGGAGAAGAAGTGAAGATACTTGGTACACATGTCTTCTTTTGCTTCCTAAGTATCACCCTCAATGGACTAATTTTTTCAAAGAACTTTGACTAGAGGGACTTCTTTGTTCCTCAGTCTATGAGTCTGATAGTCTAAAATTTCGATCGAAATTTCCTCAAAGAAAAGACTTTTCTGAATGTCAATGCTCTGAATAGGGACTATGACTGATGGATCACCTATACACTTCTTGAGCAAAGAAACATAAAAGACTGGATGAACTAAGTTTAGATCTGAAGGCAATTTGAGCTCATAAACTACCTTGCCCAAGCGCATGAGAATCTTAAAGGGACAAATATATCAGGGTTTAAGCTTTCCCTTCTTGCCGAACCGCTTCACTCCCTTCATGGGAGAGATATTTTGATAGACCTAGTCATCGACCTGGAACTCGAGATCCTTTTAATGAATGTTAGCATACGACTTCTGTCGGCTCTGAGCAGCCCGAAGACTTTCTCTAATTAACTGCACTTTCTCTAAGGCATCGAATACTAAGTCAGGCCCTATGAATGAGGCCTCACTAACTTCGAACCACTCGATTGGATATCTATACCTCCTACCATAGAGAACTTTGAATGGAACCATTCTAATACTGGAATGATAGCTATTGTTGTATGCAAACTCAATCAAAGGAAAGTGGTCATCCCAACTTTCCTTGAAATCAATTGCATACGCCCTTAGCATATATTTATGATTCTGAATGGTCCTTTCTGCTTGACCATCTGTCTGAGGAAAAAAAGTTGTACTGGGATGAACTTGGGTACTAAGACCCTTTTGGAATAATTTCCATAAGTGAGAGGAGAATTGGGTACCTCTGTCTAAGATGATAGATAATGGAACACCGTGTAATCTGACCAACTCCCTCATATAGAGTTTGGCGTAATCCTCGGCTGAATATGAGGTATGGACTGGAAGGAAATGGACTGACTTGGTCATTCTATTTACAATAACCCAAACTGAATCATGCTAATGATGAGTTCGAGGCAAATGCGTCACGAAGTTCATGTTCACTTCTTCCCACTTCCAAGTAGGAATGGTTAGGTTTCTGATACTCTATCTTAACTTTCATATATGTAGGGTAGTTAGCGACAAATTCTGCAATATCTTTCTTTATCCCACTCCACCAATAGATCTTCCGTAGGTCGCAGTATATCTTAGAGCCCCCTAGATGAATAGAGTATCACGCACCAAGCACTTCTGCAAGAATTCACTGCTTTAAATCATCTACACCAGGAACACAGAGACGACCCTGACATTGAATGACACTATGTCCCCCTTGGGAGAAAACCTCTACTTTCTGATTTTGAACTGACTCTTTTAGCTTGACAAAGCTAGGATCCCTGTCGTGCCTTTCTTTCACCTCGAAAACTAGAGATGAATCTGAACTATATAAAACAAATACACCACCCTCTGAAGAATCGACTAATCAAATACCTAGTCTGGCAAGCTAGTGGATTTCCTAAGCTATTTTCTTCTTTCTATCCTAAACGTGAGAAACACTACCTATGGAAAGTCTACTGAGAGCGTCGGCCACAATGTTGGACTTGCCCGGATGATAAAGGACACTCATGTCATAATATTTCAAGAGCTCTAACCACCTTCTTTGACGAATATTGAGATCTTTCTGAGAAAAGACATACTAGAGACTCTTATGATCTGTGAAGGCATCTACATGAACTCCGTAGAGATAATGCCTCCAAATCTTCAAGGAAAATAAAACGGCTGCTAAATCAAGATCATGGGTAGGGTAATTCTTCTCATGATGATTTAACTATCTGGAGGCTTAGTCTATGACCTTACCATGCTTCATGAGGACACAACCAAAACCCACTCTGGATGCATCACAATATACTACGAACCCATCGGAACCATCTGGAAGAGCTAGAACTGGAGCTGAGGTGCGTCGAGTCTTCAATTCTTGAAAACTCTTCTCGCAAGGATCTGACCACTAAAACTTGACCTTCTTCTGAGTCAATCTGGACATGGGGGATGCAATAGAATAAAATCCCTCAACAAACCACCTATAATAGCCAGCCAAACCCAAGAAACTCATGATATCTGATGGAGAGATAGGGCGTGGCTAGTTTCTTACCACTTCAGTCTTCTATGGATCTACTCTAATTCCATCATATTAAACAATATGGACAAGGAATTCTACTAACCTTAGCCAAAACTTGCACTTACTGAATTTGGTGAATAGCTGGTGATCTCTGAGAGTCTGAAGAACAATTTTGAGATGGTCTGCATGATCGCCCTCTGTTCGGGAATACACCAGGATATCATTTATAAATATTATGACAAATATGTCCAAGTACTGCTTGAACACACCATTCATGAAGTCTATGAAAGTGGCTGGGGAATTTCTAAGACCAAAGGACATAACTAGAAACTTGAAGTGACCATACCGAGTTTGGAAAGCTGTCTTCGGGATGTCACATTCTCTAACTCTGAGATGATGGTAGCCTGATCTGAGGTCTATCTTGGAGAAATAACTGGCACCTTGAAGTTGGTCAAACAATTCATCTATCCTAGGAAGAGGATTCTTGTTCTTGACGTAACTTTATTGAGCTGACGGTAATCAATGCACATCCTGAGAGAACCATCTTTCTAAAGCCCGAATAAGACTGGTGCACCCTACGGAGAAACACTGGGTCTAATTAATCCCTTATATAAGAGATCCTTCAGCTGTTCTTTTAGTTCTTTGAGTTCTACTGGTGCCATTCTGTATGGCGGAATAGAAATAGGCTGAGTATCTGGAATAAGGTCAATACCGAAGTCTATTTCCCTTTCGAGAGAAATGACTGGAAGATCTTCGGGAAATATGTCTGAATACTCATTTACAACTGGGATTGATTCGAGACTGGGAGATTTGAAACCAGAGTTTTTAACATGAACGATATGATAAACACATCCCTTAGATATCATTTTCCTTTGCCGGAGGTAGGAAATAAGCTGACCCCTGAAAAATGATGTACCACCTTTCCACTCTAGGACGGGCTCATTCAGGAACTAAAACTGAACTATCCAATTTCTACAATCGACTATGGCATAGCAGGAATAAAACTAATCCTTGTCGAGAATGACATCAAAATCAGTAATCTCTAACTCTACTAAATCTGTTGATGTGGCTTTCTGAAATATCATAACCGGTTAGTTCTTATATACCCACTGAGCTATGATGGTTTTACCTACTGGGGTAGAGACTTAAAAGGGCTATGATAAAATTTCGGGACTGATTCCAAAATCGCCTTCTATATAAAGAGTAACAAAAGACAAGAATTCACCTGGATCTAGCAAAGCATAAACATGAACATGGAAAATATGTAACCTACCAGTAATGACATTAGGAGAATTTTCCTATTCCTGTAGGGTCTGAAGCGCATAGAGTCTGTTTGGGCGTTGCCCACTAGTAGCACTAGAAGTGGCACCCTGCTGATTTGGGCGACCGTACTGGGCTGTGGAATGGTTTTGTTGACCCTGTAGACCTGACTACGAACACTCTCTAACCCTGTGGCCTAGCTATCCACAACCGAAACAAACATCGCTACTAGCTCTACAGGTACCCTTATGGTTTTTACCACAATTCTGACACAGGGGATTAGTTTGGGCACTGTTGACACTGCCCTGAGACTTAGAGACTGGTCCTCGATCTTTGTTGCCGTCTATGAAATTTGGCACTGGGGCACTGGCAAAGGAAGGATTTGAAACTGCTAGATTAGGACGGACCTACGAACTATTTTCTCCTTCTGATTTGGGTTGAGCAAAATTGAAACTGTCTGACCTTGCTCTCTTGTTCCACCTCTCCCTAGTCTAATGTTCTGCTTCTCTATTTGCTGAGCATGGGTCATGAGTCTGGATAAAGTCATATCATTGTTCATCATCGCATACCTACACTTATTTACCACACTATCATTCTCCCCTTACACGAACTTGCTCATCTTAGCCCTGTTGTCAGCAACCACATGAGGGGCATATCTAGCTAGATGACTTAATCTGATAGAATACTCTTTAACCATCATATTTCCCTACTTGAGGTTGATGAACTCTAAAACTTTTGCTTCTCTCAACTCTTGGGGAAAGAATCTGTCTAAAAAGCCATGAAAAAATCCTCCCACTTTATAGGACCTGCACCATCTACCCTATCAGATTTTCACTGTTTGTACCAAGTGTGAGCAATATCCTATAAATGGTATGCAGATAACTCATCACTCTAACAAGAAGTAACTCCCATATGTCTATGACATTCTGGGCCTGGTCAATAAATTTTTAAGGGTCTTCATCAGACTTAGACCCGAAGAAAGATTGAGGGTTCATTCGTGTGAAATCCCGAATCCTAGTTGTGGTTGAGTTGGCCACTGGATTGGCCTGAATAACTGGTGGCCATTCATTTTGGACAACCACAGACTGAGCAAGTGCGGTGAATGCTACCCTAAACTTTGCATGAGAAACATGTTCTCCCAAAGTATCTTTGGGCTGAGGAGCTAGCTGGTTTCTTCTCTTTGGAGTTATATTCTGAAATAAAAGAAGAACATATTAGACTGAGAGTTTAACTTGAGATTATGCTCACTAGCACAACATGAATATTGAATGAGGGGAAACTGTTCCTAAAACATCTCATATCCTCTTGCAAATAAATGTGGCGTGCAACACACGCATGAACAAGACTCTACTAGATGTGGCTTTCAGACTTCCTAGGACTCTATTGAACCTTAGGCTCTGATACCAAGTTTTTAATGCCCCAATTTGCTGAACCAGAATGCTACACGGTGCTTATGATCCTGAGGGACCATAAGCTAACCCATGACTGATATTTGTACCTGTACACTGCATAATATACTTGTAAAATGCAGAAAACATAAACAATAGGCCATAAGTTTCAACTGAATAACATGTTGGACAAAAACATAACATCCATATGGGTGATAAATACCTAAAACAACTGAAAGTTGAATCTAAAATCTTAACTAAATCTGAAAGCCTCTAAATACTATATGAAATAAAGAGTTGAAGAAATATGTCTCCAACTAACTCCGTCTAGCAAAACTAAACTAAAATAATAAATGAAATAAAATAATATCATCCTCGGATGAATGAGGACTCACTGCCACTCTGCGTACTTGAATGCTACTGCTACTGCTAATCTGAAACACGTGACTCTGAACCTATGGTGTAACATAAAAGAAACACCATAGCGCAAATGTGTCAGTACAACTGAAAGTACTGAGTATACGTGTGGGGCAACTGAAAGTACTGAGTATACGAGTGGGGTAGGCTAATTGCAAAAGGGTTTACATGCATAAGCAATGCTAACTAACTGATTAATATGAACGTGAGAGTGCAAGCATTCATACACAATAACTGAGAAAATAAATATGTGATATCTGGAACTGTATGCTAATACATGGTTTACTATTATCTAACATAACTGATACTTGAATTATGATAACATGGATGACTGTATCTGATAGTCCTAAATCTGATGGAACTACTTGAGTTCCATACTGTAACTGAATATATTATAACTGACAGTTTTGGTATACTTAAATCTGAAGAAATATCTGAGTTCTTTCGCTGAGACTAAAACTGTGGGAGGTAGTTGTTTAACCAACATGCCCCAATAATGCATATAGCAAAGTTGGGGTCCAATCTCTTCCCCAACTGGAAGGGTGTCAATACCGCGCCACTAGTAAGAATAGTTGTGAGTGACCCTTAGCTGACAAGTACTCGAATTAGAATAGTGGGAACCCTAAACTGACAGGTTAATCCACCTCATCAACCCTAATCTGGTAGGTTAAGATGTCTCAACCTACGCTGGCTACATAGTTCTGGAACATATGGATGGCCTATAAGAATCACACCCTAAACTAGCCGGTGAGTTCCCATCCTCTTGTTCACTCAGTGCTAACTTCTACTCCCATCTGAAGAGACTGAACATGATTTAACTGGCTATACATGGATTGAGTAATTGACTTTCTTTCACTAACAGAATACTACTACTATCTGAGAATTAATTGAGATCATGAGATTTCTAAGATTTCCAAAGTCATATAACTGACTGAGTTCTATAGATCATGGCTTAACTGAGATTATCGTGATAATGTGACATGGCTCTAGGAACACAACTATATTTTTTGGGTACAAGTACCCCTAGGACTTGATGGATGGAAGCTGACAAACAAAACTGACTTGATCATAAAAATGGAGTCCACAATTCACCAAGTGACTGTTCTGATCATTCTTAACACATCATAAGCTCTATTATCACTAGGATACTTATCCTAATTCATTTACTTAAATATGAATCATAGGATAGGAGGTTTTATGTGTAGGAACAACGGTTCATTTTCTAGCTTAGAAATATATGGGGTATTACATTATGTCTAAGTATTTAGAATCAGTGGGAAATCCTACCAAAGTAACCCATTGCATCTTTTGGTGTTTGGGTTATGGTGTTGTCTTTCCTACTGGTGAATTATAGTAGGTACAATCATGACTCAGGAATCGGGTCATGACAAATTAGTATCAGGGCTTAGGTTTCACCAGTATTGTAGATACAAGCACATGTTTCTAATAGATTCGTATGGATCAGAATGTTGACGTCATTTCCTATCATCGGGAGGCGTTGGGACATTTTTAAGAGTCCTTCACTTCTTTCACTTGTATCGTGCTAACAGTTTGAGTTGGTTTGTAGGATATTTTCTTGACTTTACTCTTTTATAGATTTCTAGGATATGTTCAATAGCTATGCATGATAAGGATCTTCAATACTGAGCCCACAGATCCTACTTTTTTTTAAGGATAACCTCGTGATGTGTCCCTAGTTAGGGACCATAATGGGCAACCGCCCCCAAACCCCATTCTTGTACCTGATCTAGAGATTCCTCTACCACAGCCTGCTATGGGCCAGGGACCAGCCAAGCTCCAACAGGTTTCATTCCCTATTCATTCTTTAGAGACGCCTTGGTTTAGCTATTGAGTATTGTTGGTGGCACATACTCTATTGGGGCAGGATTTCAACCTGTAGCTGCAGCTCCTATAGTTGAGGTTCCTCCTATACCGATAGTTGTTCAGCAAATATCCACTCAACTAATTTTTGACCTAGCCTGCTATGTCTGTTGAAGAGCTTAAAATGCTGGGATAATTTTTTAGGTTGGCTATGCCTAGGTTTTTTGGTGCTCCAAGAGAGGATTGATTTGAGTTTCTTACTTCTTATAAGGATATACTTTATAGTTTTAGTAATATTGAGACTCGCAGTATGGATTACTACCATATTTTAGTTGGGTTTGTCTATTCGACATTGGAGGAAAGGTTTTATGAGTTTAAGAAAAGTTGGATATTCCTCCCTATTATGGACTCAGTCCTTTGAGATATTCTCAGAGAAGTATATACCACACAACCTTAAAGATTGAGTAAGGGATCAGTTCACCACATTGGAGTAGGCTTCTATGAAAGTCACTGAGTATGAGGCTCGTTTCCATAAGTTGGCTAGTTATGCTACTTTTATCTTGGATATTGAGAATAAGAGAGTTCGTTTCTTTGTGAGAGGCCTAAGATTCCCTTTTTAAATGGAAACTCAAAGTTTAGTTACCATTGGTAGGACCTTTGCTGAGGTTTCAGATCATGCTAGAGTGATAGAGGACTTGCATCGTAAGGGTCATAATAAGAGGCTGAAGTTCCAGGGTAGATTTGGTGGTAGTCGTCATAATTCCTGATTTAGAGGTGGTAGTTGTCATGTTGGGTATCCTCCGCATCCATCTTTTAAGCCTTAGTGTTAGATTAGTTAACCAGTTCAACCCTTCAGACTACTGATTGTGGTCAGTTTTATACTAGTGGTAGCCTCGTTAAGAGTGGTGATCAGTCTTTGAGAGGTTTGTTTGCAGGCCATGCTAGACGTGGTGGGTACTCCGATTCAGCCGAATCTATGAGTTGTGGTTCTGCTTGTAACCATTGTTTTACTTGTGGGATTCCTGGTAATTTTCATGATATTTTTGTAGTTGTGGGGAGATGGTTGTTTTAGCCAAAGGTTTAACCTCATTAGGGCAGTTTATCCCTTTAATAGAGGTATTTCATGAGGTCACAATGGTGGTTATCATGGTGCTGGAGGTGGTACTCAGGCATACAGGACAAATTTTTGGTTGGGTTCCCAGTTAGGTGGCTAGTGTGGTCAGATATATGCAGTACTTGCTAGACCCCAAGCTGAGATTTTTGATGCTTTAGTTACAGGTATGATTTTTATGGTTCGTGAGATGACTCTTGCTTTATTTGATCTCGGATCCACTTATTCTTATATATCTAATTAATATGCCCCACGGTTGGATTTGACTAGTGACTTAATATATATGCCATTACATGTATCTACTCCCGTGGGTGATTCTTTAATAGTGGATCGATTGTTCTTATCATGTCTTTTGACTGTTAGTGATGTTGATACCAATGCTAATCTTATTATTCTGGATATGATGAATTTTGATTTGAATCTGTGTATGTACTAGTTATCCCACTATCATATGATCATTGATTATTTTGCCAAGAACTTTACCTTATTCATGCCCGGTATAGCCCCACTCTTATGGCAGGGAGCGGTTAGCCGTGAGCTGATGGGGATTATTTTTTATATTTGTGCTAAAAGACTTATATTGAGGGGCTACGATTCTTATCACACTAATATATTTGATACTCATGTATAGAGTCCGTCGCTCGACTCTGTTCCTGTTTTCTGTGAAGTTTTTGATGCATTCCCTACCGACCTGCTAGATATTCCCCTGACCGTGACATTGAGTTTACTATTGATCTTGAGCCTGACACCTGACCTATTTCTATGGAACATTATTGTATGGCTCTTGTTGAGCTCAAGAAGATAAATTATTAGCTTCAGGATCTTTTTGGTAAAGTTTTCATTAGACCCTGTGTGTCCCATGGGGAGCTCCCATAATCTTTGTAAAAAAGAAAGATGGCTCCATGCATATATGGATTTATTATAGACACCTTAATAAGGTGTCAGTGAAGAATTGTTATCCTATGCCTCACATCGATGACTAGTTTGACCAGCTTCTGGGTGCAACCATGTTTTCTAAGATTGATTTGAGGTTTCACTACAACAAAAAGATCTATTTAAGACCAACATTTAGGGATGAAATATAATTTTTTCTCTAAAATTATATTTATTCAGACCAGATTATATTCCAGTCCCTAAATGTGCAATTTATTGTGAAGGAATAAAATCTGATCCCTAAAACTTTTTTTAACCGGTCCCTATTGATAATTTGGATTCTTAAGTGGGAAAAAGTAATACCGCCAAATTTTTAATTAATACTAAAATCATAATTGGGCGCTAATTAATATATTAAACATAAAATAAAATTAAAAAAAAATAAAACACTATTCAGCTTCTCCTGAAAACATACAAATAGAAAATTCTAAAAGTTCTCTGTAACAATTAAAAAAATTAATAAGCCTTAATTTCCATCTCTCAAATTAGTACTCTTCTTGATTTATAGTGTCGTGCACAATTCTCTCATCAATTCACTGTGACGTTCTCAAATTGCTATTCGATTCCCTTTGGTGAGCTCTACTTTACACTGTTTTTCCAATGTTATGCAGTTTGTATTGACTAAAGATTGGTCACCATACTTTAGCGGTTCTAAATATGTTTTCTTGTATATCCTTGTGATCGCAGTTTTGGGATGTCCTTTTGGACTTATTTTTGATTGTATTTATTGGATGATTAGTGATTTAAAACCTGAGGTTCTTCATTTGTCTTCTCTATAGTATATGTGCTGAGAGTCTCATTTGAGAGTAGGGAAAATTGATCTATTCTTAGTGAACTTTTTATGGTTTCTTATCAATGAACAAAAGGAGTCCAGAGTTATTACAAATTGTTTTGTGTTTTCTCGTTATATGTTAATGGGTTGTGTTAGTTTCAATTAGTCTGGTGTATTTTCATCTGGGTTGGGACAATTTTCAGCATTAGCAGAGAGTATGGTTTTATCTGACTTTTTAGTTTTGTCAATATTGTGAAGCTACTATTTATTCCAAGTTTATTACAACTTGAACTTCTATCTGATATGATGGAAAGAAATTGATCCTTGTTGGTGCTACGACTGTGGAAGATAAACTACAAAAGGGAGTATGTACTTTATGCTCCTCAATAATACAAACTACATTTTCTCAGACATAGTAGCCATTTTTGACTATTTCACATATGTACCATTTCATCAGGTTCCTTAGTATATAGATAAACTGACGCAAGCTGGTCTCAAGATGTGGGTTCTGACAGGTGACAAGATGGAATTAGCCATCAACATAGGGTCAGTCTCAAAGTCAAAGATATATGTTCTACCATCTCAGTAATATTTGTTTATTCATTGGATTAAAGATGGTAAATAATACTCTTGTTTCTGTGCAGGTACGCATGTAGTCTACATCGGCAAGAGATGAGAAAAATATGCATATCGATGACGAATGCAGACTCGGTTTAGTTTGAATTCTTTTCTTCTGTTTATTTTATGTTACTATGTTCTTTAATGACACGGGCCTTTGCTTTTGGGTTCTTATCTAGGACTAAAACCCGTTGTAGGGGGATTTCTCTGAAGTTATCAAAGAATATTTGGAGCGTGGGATCATGAAATGGATAGCTTTTAATCATTTGGAACCTTTCTTGTAGGTACTGTGAATTAAACCATACCTGAACACCCGCCCTTCCCCCAATTTAATTGTGATTTTGACAACATGAAGCATAAAGTCTTAGAACAACAACAACAACATACCCAGTATATTCCCATAAAGTGGGGTCTGAGGAGGGTAAGTGTATGCAGTCCATACCACTACCTCAAAGGTGAGATAGAGAGGTTGTTTCCGATAGATCCCCGGCTCAAGACTAAACTTTGTTAAAAAATAGTCCTTTTCACATTATTGTTAATTGTGTTTGCTTGGTGAGGGTTATAAATAGTCCGAGGCAGAGGGTACAAACCGATAGCTGAAAATACTTTTAAGAGAAGAATTTAATACAAGTGTGATGTCGCTCTTTTGGAGGTATAGCGGAAGATCTATTAGATTCTTTCTCTAATCAAAGGCTTTGGTTTAGTTGATGATTCTTTCACTGACTCCTAATCAATATTTTTCCTATTAATCAGTTTCTTCATGTCTCTCTTTTGTGTGCATTGTGGGTTTTTCAATTTCTTGAACCATCAAGCCAAATGAGATAAAGATATTCTATTGATATTTTGAAGCCACTCAAATATCTAGTTGTTGCAGAAAAGATTAAAACTTTTTGGTTGTTGTTTAGACTAATAACTTTTAGGAAAAATATAGCAATAAAATGTAACTTTTTGGAAATATATGCTTGTTTCCTAAAAACGTAAAATGTTTCCTAATTTACAGCTGGATGCGCTGATGGAACTTGCGTAATTTGGGATTTAGTACTAGAGGCATTGCAAGAGAATTCTAGGACGATGACTGTGTTGCCTCAGTTACAAATGTTTGTTGGTCAAAGTATGGCCATCGCATACTTGTCTCCATTGCTGTTAAGTCCTTGACACTCTGGAATGTTGTTAGAGGAGAGAAGATAACTCAGACCACTCTACAACAAACCCCTTTACAAGCTCGCTTACATCCCGGGTCCTCTACTCTGTCTATTTGCTTGTTGTTCCCCCTTTCACCTTCCCCTATAATTGTTGACTTAGACACAGAAAACATGACTGTGCTCCCTGTCTCGCCTACTGAAAGAGGGAATGGACTTTCTCTTTATTCAAAAAATAAATTTTCAGATGGCTCTGCCCCATTTACTCCAACTGCAGCTTTCTTTAACAAGTACGGAGATCTGGTTTATTTGGGGAATTCTAAAGAGGAAATACTAATAATTGACCATAAAAGTGTTCATATGCGTGGTATAGTTTTTGTTCCAGGAAATGCTTTTATAAAGAATATGGTGTTTAGCAGAAATGGCCAGTATCTCTTAACAAATTCAAATGATCGTATAATCAGGATATATGAGAACCTTCTTCCGATTAAAAATGCACTTACGAAGAAACCAATGGCCTGAATGACCTTGAAGGGGTTGATAAGTTGAAAGAAGTTGGGGCATAATGTTTAGCTCTATTTTGGGAGTTTCAGGATTCTGTTACCAGAGTGAACTAGAAAGCTCTATGTTTTAGTAGTGATGGTTAGTGGGTTATTGTTTTTTCTGCCAACAAAGAAGAGCACAAGATCTACATTTGGGATCGGGAAGGTCATTTTGTAAAAAACCTCTAAGGACTAAAGACAACAATAATAGATCTAGCTTGGCATCCCGTACACCCTGTTGTTGTCTCTATTTTACTATATGGGTTTGTCTATATTTGGGTGAAATACTACACTGAGAATTGGAGTGCATTTGCTCCCGATTTCAAAGAGCTTGAAGAAAATGAGGAGTATATTGAAAGGGAAGATGAATTTGATATTAATCCTAACATGGAGAAGGTGGGGGTATTACTTGCTGGACTTTTTGAATTCGAAAGAAGTATAGATCAGACATTCTTCTTACTTTTCTCTTTCTCTTTTTGATATGAACATACTCATGAAGTTTAAAGAATTAGGTGTCGACAAGGATGAAGATGTTGATATTATTGGTGTGGAGAATGATTCAACTTTCAGTGATTTTGATATGTGCGGAGATGAAATTTTCTTTTTGCCTACTGACCCAATTCCTGATGCTCTAGAGCCACAAGACAAGTGTGTTGGTAGTATTTCAGAGCTAGGAGAAAGCAACCAGTTTGGATCCCCTAGTTCAGATGGGGTTGGTCAAAATGGGAAAGTGAAACATGAGTCTAGTCCATTTGAAGGTGGTAATACACTTTCAATTATTATTATTTTCTTAAAATAAGGGTAACTACATTTTTCATTGTATTTTAAATGAATCAAACAATTTCAAATTTCGTGATTCCAATTTCTATTACCTTGGTGAATGTAAATAGTCATATCATTGGGGAGTGTAATTATTAATATCCTTGGTGAGTGTAAACTCCTTGTTATGTTCTTTGAAAGAAAATATTTATAAAATCTGTATCCAGTTGACAAACCTATAATGACAGCTTCCAAAGGTTACTAGTGTTTAATGTTTAATTACAAATTTCAGAATTTATGTCATAACTTTTTCTTGGATGACAATCAACTATTCCTCGATCTCAGTCTCAAGAACTTTTTCTTGGATGGATAAATTAGTATTGTTGTATTACGATATTCTTGAAATTTATATTTATTCCGTCATTTGTTATGTTCTATTTTATATGTTATTTTTGGGAGTACTGTATCCTTCCTTATAGTCCTTTTCTATATGTCTTACTGTGCATGTTTGTTGTATCTGCAAAACGTTGTTCTCAAATATTACACTACTAACAAATTTAACTAAATAGGTTATATTCCATAAGAGCAATATTTTGTTTGCTTGTATTACCTGGACTGCCCAATACGTTATATTCTATAGGAGGGAGAACTGAAGATGTCTGTTCTAGAAAACATATGCACCAAACTTGATTTTATTTTGTGCAGATACATGGATATCCATCGTTCAACTATAATAAAACTATAAGAATGAACAAGGAATTTTGGTTTCACATGTAGCCAAAATTTCCCATTGTTGACAGACCCTTCCTACTATTTATCTAGAGAAACTCTAAGACAAGCTATCAAATCCTATCATGCTATTTGAACAAGTGAAGTTACTATTACCGATGTATTGTAAACCATCTTCTTTTTCCCTGAGATGTTAGGGAAGTCACTATGTATACTGAAGCAGAACTTTATGAGTTCAATATACATAATAATTGAGGAATCGCTTCAGAATATCCTAATAGGTATCGTTATCTATATTTTGTGATAACAAAAAGAAGTCAAAAAAGTAAGTTGACCTTGCAATGGAAGGAAAGTAAAATTTATGCTTATGTCTGAGCTAGATAAAGTAATGAAAATTCCTTTGAGACAAAATATAATGAAAAGGTCAACTTTTTCCTCTATTGCATCTCTATTTAGAGGAAAAATCATTGTTTCTCGTCATTTCCTCTACAAATTTATAGACTAAAATACTCTACAGGCTTATGAATCTACTGATAGTATACTTTTTATTGTACCTTTGTGGAGTGTACAGATAGTCTATTCCATACATTTGTTCCGTTCTTTGGATCATGCTCTAGTTCTAAAACTAAATTACAAAGTCGTCTTCTATTTTAGTTAAGACTTTTGTATGAATCTCAATAATTAGCTAACTCATTATTAATATCCTATGCTATTTAGTTATTATTTTAATGCAACCATTGATAATTCTACTGTAGAGGATACAGGCACAATCAAAAGGAAATGAAAGCCTTCAGAGAAGGTACTGTAATTGTAGATGGCGATTAGAACTGAAAGTCAAGGACTTAAACAATAAAAATAGGAGTTACTTGATTATTTTTGTGCTATGTATTCAAATCTTATGAAAAAAGTGATATCATACTTAGCTCGATCGGGATGGTAACTATGTTTTTTCTTAAATAAATATTAAAACTAATATCATGGTATGTTAATTTAGTTTTCTGGTCTCAAATTATATCATATTTTTGTATCGAGATTCTCGATTGCAATTTGATATAAATTGATGAAATTTATTATTTTGTGATATATATTAGCCTCATTTATGGTAAATTAGAGACTATAAATATTGCTCATTTTTAAAGATTGATCTAGGAATAGAATTTTTTTCTTCTTTAAAAATTGATCAACGACTAGGATTTTGCTCCTCCTTAAAGTTTGATCTAGGAAAAGAATTTTGCTTGTCCCTAAAAGATAATTTAGGAACAGGTAGTTAGTCTATTTTATATGAGATATATGGCCGCTAAAAATAACTATGATCAAGTAGTTAGTCTATTAAGGAAGAGATATACCATTGCTAAAAGATGATTAGGACCAGGTAGTTAGTTTATTTGGGACGAGATATATTAATGCAAAAGAATAATTAGGTCAAGGTAGTTATTCTATATGCGATGAGATATATCCTCGCAAAAGGATAATTAGGACAGGATTTTTAACCGTCTCAAAAAGTTTTTAAGGACCATCTTTTTTGTGTCGTCACTATTGAGCTTTTGCGGTGGAGCCTATTAGGACGGGACCTGACCAGTTTTTACCCATCCTAAAACCCAATTGGGACGAGATTTGGACTTTTTGGGACCATAGTTTCCTTCTTTTTAGGATATTTTTCTTGTTGTGTTCGGTTATCATTATCTAAGGATTCAAGCTAAAGATATCTCAAAGATAGCTTTCAAGACCCGTTATGGTCAGTATGAGTTTTAGGTGATGTCTTTTAGGCTGGCTAATGCACAATCCACGTTCATGGATTTGATGAACCGTGTGTTTAGACCCTACCTAAACTCCTTTATTATTATATTCATTAATGATATTCTAGTTTATTCGAGAATTAGTAAAGAGCATGAATAATATTTGAGGATAGTGGTCCAGACCTTGCGAGATCATCCATTTTTTCCAAATTCTCTAAGTATGAGTTTTGTCTTCAGTTAGTGTCATTACATGGACATTTGGTATCTAAAGCTCGTATCATGGTAGACCCAGCTAATATTGTGGCAATTCCTGATTTGGTAGGCCTACGTATTCGACTAGGGTTCGTAGTTTTATTGGTTTGGCTAGTTATTACAGGTGCTTTGTTGAGAGCTTTGCTTCTAGTTCATCCCCTATGACTAGATTGACTCAGAAGTGAGTTCCTTTCCGATGGTCTGAGGAGTAAGAGTTGAGATTTAGAAAACCCAAGAATTATGTTACTTCAGCTCCAATGTTAGCTCTTCTTGTTGAGCATAGGGGATTCACCGTGTTTTTTGATGCTTTAGGTGTTGGTCCTTGTTGTGTTTTGATGTAGAAAGGTTGTGTCATTGCTTATGCTTTGAGAAAGTTTAAAGTACATGAGCGCAACTACCCCACTCATGATTTAGAGTTGGCGATGGTAGTTTTCGCGCTCAAGATCTGGAGGCATTATTTGAGTGGAGTGCATTGTGAGATTTTCACCGATTATTGTAGCCTTTAACATCTTATGACCTAAAAAGATATTAAACCTTGGCAGCATAGATGGATGGAGTTACTAAAAGACTGATGTTTCAATATTATATCATCCGAGTAAGGAAAATATTATAGTTGATTCCTTAAGTCGCAGGGCAGTTAGTATGCATAGTTTGTCATACATATCAGATTCTCAGAGGCCTATGGCACAAGACATTCATTCCTTATAAACTTTGATGGTTCGCGTTGATATTTAAGATCCTGCTAAGATTTTAGCCTGTGTAAAGAAGAGGTCCTCCCTATTTGAGTAGATTAGCGATCATCAGTATGAGGATAGAAAGTTGTGTTTCCTCTATGACTATGTGTTGACTGGTGAGTTTGAGAGGCACACCATTGATTTTGAGGGTATTTTTTGGTTTCCTTCCTATTGTATGATTGTCGCTTATTTTCTTTTTTAATTTATTAATTGTTATGGGGTTGGCCAATACATCATGTTATTAACCTATAATTGGAGTTGCAAACTCTAGTTAATCGTAGACCCCTTATCATCCTTAATAAAGGGGATAAGGGTGAGGAGTAGTGCTCCACAATGACTTGATACTTATTATTTAATGGTAGTTTGTAGATATAAGGATACTAAATTGAGGTTTTAGGTTGTTTATAAAGTAACATTTGTGAGGTGAACAAAAGAACCCCGTGTTATGTTTATTGTTTTATTGAAAGATTAGCATTAAAATTTAAGAGCTAGCCTACCTATAACTATTAATTGAACTTAGGAAAATATCAAATTACCCATGTATGCACTCAATCTCATGAAATCTTATCTCCAAGAGACTTTAATCCTTGATTACAAATTTCTAGTGCGCCTATATTTCTATGGTCACCGCTTAATTATGAAATGTATAAAAAGATCATCTAGATCAACCAAACTAGGTCACAGGGTATATTTCTATCCTCAGTGATGAATCGATTTCCATTCCCTTTAAGGTTCAAAAATGAGACCTATTCTTAATTTTACACTTGTCATTTTCTTTTTCAAGTCCAACAAAAAAGTCCTATATAATATTCACATGGTGATCAATCAAACAAATAATTGAAAACAATAAGAAATAAATAACTCAATAAAGGGAAATCATAATAGATAATATGATATTCAAGCCACAACATTCGTTTCAACCATAACCCTAGATATTAAGAGGTTTAGCTAATCATGAATCTCTTTGGAAAAATAGATTTCATGAATTTACAAGGCAAAAATTGAAAATAAAATGAGAAAATAAAACTAAACTTTGTTCTTGAGTTTTACCTATCTTTTTGGTTCCACAAATCAGTTGGTAATGATAAAAAATGTGTGAGAGGAATTTATATAGAGTTTAGGAACCTTTAGAATGTCGAAAACCAATCCCAATCGGATTTGGAAAAATTTCGATTCGCGCCACTACCCAAAAGCGGAACAGTGGTGCAAAGAGCAGTGAAATTTCCCGAGGACATGCAGATTTCGCATCACACACCCAAAGCAAGGTGGTGGCACAATCTTGGAAACTGGAAACTTTCAGATTGTAAGCCACACTTTTGCCACTATTCCTACATGAGTTGATGGCACAAAAAAATCCAAGTGTAGCTACGTAAGTATGCTTCTACTTTCTTTCTTCACTTGTAATCAGTAATTATTTCTTGTCTTGTTTCCAAAGTTGTAATCATTTTCTAATCAATATGCCATTTTTTGTCAATCATTGGCTCATAATTAACATTTTCCTTTCCCTTTTTGAGATTTTAATTCCACATGAGTAGCTTTAGTTTTTTTATTTTGGCAACTTTCACTTCTCATCCAATTTTTCTTCAAATCTCTTTTATCTTCACTTCATTTTATTTCTGTACATTAAAATATAATATTAAACATAAGATAGTATAATAAATACTCAAAGATAATTAAAAGTACTAAAATTTGTGGAAAATAATGATTAAATATATGCATTTTTAGACTCACATCGGCCCCCCTTCTCTCACTTAGACTCTTTCTTCCGTTCGAGTACGCTATACGCTCATGACTTAGACTCTACTAGAACTCTATAAATTGAAAAAAAATTACTCAAGCTAAGACTATAATAGACGACAAGTTCTTATTAAACATGCTTCAGTCATACCATAAATTTAAACAGCTGCTCCAAGACCTCCCAGCCTCAAGAACTGGCTCAATCTTATTGATAAACTCATACAATTCACCCAATCAAGATATTAACTACTACACCGATGCTTTATTAACCATGTACTCTCACAACAAGAGAGTTACGCATATTCACCCACAATTATACAAATTAATGCAAAAATGGATATAAGAAAGAATTAATCTCATTTCACAAAAAAAATAACATGAGATATATGGTGAACTATAAGATTTTCCTTGATGTACTCCTCCACTAATATAAGAATGTCAAAGTTAAGATCAAGTAGAACTTTTCGGGTTGTAACGTAGGCTAAGGAATGAGCAGGAACTATTTTTTCTTAAACAGTGACTAATTTTCCTGAACACTTTAATCCATCAATTTTTTTTATCGTTTGCACGCTCTTCACTCAATCAACTCTTTCTTCTGCTCTTCTCACCCACAAATTTCTTTATTTTTCCATCTCTTTAAGAAGGTTCACATACCTCTAGTAAGGATAACTTAATTATCAAAAACTTTTTTCCCACTTTTCTTTTGTTCTTTTTTTACTCTCTACCAATTGCATATGAATTTTTTTAAAATCACTTGCACATTATATTTTTTATAGGCTTTCCACCTCAACTATCTTCGTTTTGTCAATTCTCACTAATTTTAACTCTTATTTCTTAATTAAAATGCTTAGGGATTTTGGATCTAATTTAAGGTCTATTGAAAAAAAGGATAAAGTTTCATACACGGCAGAATCAATAGGGCTAACAAAGACCATCCATTGTAGGTAGGTAAAGTAAAGAATAAACATAGGCTAATCAAACAAACACCTATGTTATCTCCTAAACACAACATTCCTTATTTTACTTTGCAAACACACTAGGTAAGTTCTAGACATCAAAAAGAAAACGTGAAATAACAACAAACACCTAACATATATGGAATATATTTAACTCAAGAAGGATCCATATAAACATTCAATCAAGAAAACAACAAGAGTTATAATTTAAGCTAAAAATCACATACGAGTCAAGTAAAAGAGCCTAGGTGTCTCAAGAGATGTCTTTTTTTTTAAAAAAAAACACATGCTTTCAAGCTCAAAACCAACATGTATTATTTTTTCATATGTAGTACCTAACAAGATTAAATCACATTCAATTAGTCCTAATGACTCTCTAACTCCTAACGACTAACTCTTTCCTCAGAAAGGTAACTATCAATCATAAAAAAAATCATTCTACCTAATAAATAAGCAAAAACTATTCCAAAACAAAAAAGATAGTTTGTTCAAAGGGTCTCTCCTCTAAAAAGAATTGAAAAAACCAATGGATAGGTGAAGCATGCACTACTAATGAACTAAAAAGCTAACATCCAACAAAAACTATTCTAATCTAGAAAACTAAAAATATTTCTTTTGTGTTCTTGGATTTTATATTTTTTTGGGGCTATTTCTTAATTTAAACAAATAACTAATAACAACGCAACTCCTCTAGGACACATCACCCTTAACAAATATCAGAAGAATCTCACCACACACTTTAAGTTGTGCTTTGTCCCTAAACCATTAATCAAAATAAAATAGTGGTTAGAAATACTCCTTGAATCCCTATAGGGTCTAGCTAGCAGCATGTCTTCCTCGATATTTCTATTCAAGAAGTGAATGACCCCACACATATGCTTTATCCATGCCTCTTAGCTTTGAAATATGGGTATCCGAGTCCCTTAAATATGCACAAACCAAAAAAAGAAAACAAAAATCAAAAGTTACACTATAAATATAAGACAGTACTATTACAACTTGAGTTTCTTATAAGCAACACCTAATTTAACATCGCGACATGACGTAAGTCAAAGATCTACACAATTTTCTCATTTTTTCCTTCCCATATGATGCAACTTCTGCTACTTCTTTACTCAAGGAGGATCATTAATATCATTTAGTCTTTTTCACTTTAAATTTTTTATTTTTTGGACACACACTTTTTCACCCTACACTTATCATTGACTATCTCTATAATTATAAATAAGTCTCTATAGTTTAAAGGAATGGAGAGTGACTTATAAACTATAACATTTGTCTCATCATCATAGACCCTCATCTTAAGATCCATTTTTTGTACATAAATCACAACTCCAACAGTGGATAGGAATGGGCATCCCAAAATAACCGCTACCTACTTATCTACTTCAAAATCTAAGATAATGAAGTTCGAAAGAATCACAAACTTACCTACCTTGATGATCACATCTTCAACCACTCATTGTAGTTTCATAAGAGAGCGATCTGTCACTTGTAAAGTGAGAGTAGTTAGGCGTGGTTCTCCCAAACCTAGTTTCTGGAACACAGATAAAGGAATTAAGTTTATACTTGCCCAAAGATCACACAATGCATACCCAACCTCTACTTCACTAATGTACATGAGAAGGGTGAAACTCTTAGGGTATTTAAATTTCTTAGAGAGCTTTCTCAGTACCCTCAAACTACTCTTATTAGTGAGTGCAACTGTTTTAAACTCTACGCGTCTTCTTTTTCAAATCACCACACCTGTATAGTATTTTGCATATTTGATTGTGACCCTCAATGGAATAATTAAGTTTATACTAATATCAAATTTCTTGAAGATATCAAGAAACTTCTTTAAATTTGCATCCTCCTAAATTTATGGAACTTTTGTGGGAATAATAGCATAGATTCCTCAAAAGTGATCGCAGGTTGCTCAATAATGTAACACCCCAAGATCTCATCCCAAGACGTTACATGGTGATTAAGGCCACACGCGGCCTCAATCTAACCCTCTGAGCCTGTCATCAATTCTATAACTCACCATGACAATAATCAAGCTGTAATAAGGAAGAATAGTCATGTCATAAACATACTAGAATACGAAGAGATATTATCTTGTACAATCAAAATGCTGAAGTTTTGTACATACTGGTACTCTAGTCTGACAAAGCGTCTACTACATAAGACTGGGGAGCCATTGGGACAGATCCCCAACTGACTCGTACTAAACTGGGAATAAACAACCCTCTACTATCAAGATAAAAATTAGGGACATAGGTCCTCAAACCATGAGGACTCACCAACTGTACGAATGTAGATGGAGGTACTCGAAGATCATTTTCGCTGCTGAGACTGAGCACTTGAACCTACATCATGAGAAAATGTAAAACACAGAAGAGTATGGGAATCAGTACTTGGGAATGTACTGAGTATGTAGGGGTGGATGCAACATTTTAAATAATATCATAAAGGTATAAGAAAATCATGCATGCTGACAATAATACCTCCCTTCACTTGAATTATCTGAAACATTATTCCCATAAGTCATCAGTAATAACACATTCTTCATAAAACTCATAAATCATTTAACTCAACTCAAAATCTTTGACTCATGACTTAGAGTGACTCGGTACCTCAAGGTACTTAGATCATTATGGACATAGGAGTTTCTTATAACCGACATAACTACACCATATGAGCTGCATGGAGTCCAACGTTTTGCCTTCCTAAGGAGAGAACCCCACATTGGCGGGGGTGTCGTACTCTTGCCAAGGAGTACAACCTCAATTTCTCAATCATAATCCCATACTCAGCCTCTATCCCACAATCATCAATATCAATCCTACGGTGGCACGTAGTTTCAGGGAAATACCATATTTCTTGCTCGGTTCTAAATACTCCTCCCAGAATCAGCTCAGAACGCGTTAGGAAATCTACCTTAATCAATATAAAATCATGGGTCTATTATAAAGACCAAAACATAAATATATATCTCGTCTGTAAATCATAAACATCTTGTAGATTCCTAACTCGACTCAACTCAACACAATCTTTATCAGTATCAAGTACATTTGCTTATCAAATAATTTCAAATATCAAAAGGTTCAAGGAAACATCATAGGAATCATTCTTGACTCTCAAGTTCAAAATCAATATGTATTCAATAATCAACTTCTCATGGAAGGCTTAAATCATGACACTTATCTCAACTCATTCGGAAATCATCAATTCATAATAAGAATATTCAACTCATAGCATAAATCCTCAATTCAAGAAATATGGTGGTAAATAGATCATAATATCAAACTTAATCAACTCAAATCTCATAAATCATTAATAGAGAATTTTGGGTGTAATCCCACTATGTAAATTCATGAAAATCAATAATAGAAATTAAATCTTTAGGCACAAGAACAAAAGGAGTGTTTTTGTTCAAACCCCACATACCTTGATTATGGATTGGAATGAAGAAACTTGTTATAGACTCATTTTCCACATCTTGATGTTTTTGACTTGGGTACCTTGAATCTTGAACCAATTTGTGAAATTTATGGTTGGATTGTTGATGTTCTTGGAAGATTTGGGTTGAATTTTGAGAGAGAAACCCTAGTATTCTTGATGAAATGGAAGAAGAATGAAGTTTTCTTCTTTACTTGGATATATATAGAGGGTCAAAATGGGTGGAAAAGACCAACATACCCTTTTAAATATGCCCCTTAATTGCTGAAAAAAATGGCTGACGACATCCGTGACAAGCCGTTAGACCTGTGATAGGCCGTCATGAAATGTCGTCTCAAATGGGTCAAAGTTTTGATTTTCTTCCTATGGCTGACAACGTCATCAGAAATATCGTCAGAAAGTGACGACTTCATCAGTAATGGCGTCAAAAACGTGACAGCCCGTCAGAAACGTCATCAGCCTTTTCCAAATTGATATGCTGGAGTAAAATGGGTATAACTCGTTGCTCCGATATCGGATTTTGGCGAAATTTGTATTGTTGGAAAGCTAATTCAATTATATATTTGTTGATAGGTAATGAACTCAAAAAATCCAATTATAATGAGAGATATTCTCATTTGAAGTTGACTATACCAATATCCTTCCCAAGAATTCAATCGGGAAGTAATGTTTTGATTCACCCAATTGTTAGGACATCTTTAAGGCCTTAATACACACCATCCTTGATCAGAAAACAACCCAAAACATTATAATTTATTTTTCATGAGCTTGATTCATGGTTGCACTATTGGTTAGAGTCTCGGGGTATTACAATATCTCCCCCTTTGAAACATTCAGCCTCGAATATTGCTAGATAGGCCAAGAACAAGAGAAAATGAGGACGTATAGCTGGCACGGCTCACTAAAAGGGTTTACTTCACTATAAACTTTTGAGTACTTTACAAAATGCATGAATCATAGAGAGAATAACCATATAGCTGAATACACTAGATTAGAAGGAAACTGGATTAAGGAAGAATAGTACCTTAGGCTTAATTTGAACTTGCGGAGAAGAGATGAGGGTATCTGGTTCGCATATCTGCCTCTGCTTCCCAAGTAGCACCATCGATTGATTAATTTTACCACAGAACTTTGACCAAGGGAACTTCCATATTTCTTATTCTACGAACTTGATAATCTAGGATTTCAACCGAAACTTCATCATACGAAAGGCTATCCTAAACACCCAAACTTTCTGATGGATCAACAACAATAGAATCACCAATATTCTTCTTAAGCATAGAAACATGAAAGACCCGATGGACAGCTGACAACTCGGCAGGCAATTCAATCTCGTAAGCTGCTTTCCCAACACGATTCAAAACTCTATAAGGGCCAACGTATCGGAGACTAGCTTTCCCTTTCTTACCAAATCTTTTCACCCCCTTCATGGGTGTAATATTCAAGTACACCAGATCGTTAACCTCAAACTCAAGAGCTCTTCTTCTCACATCTGCATATGACTTCTGACGACTTTGGGCCGTCTTCAACCTTTCCCAAATCAGCTCAACTTTCTCTATAGCCTCAAACACAACATCAGGTCTACTCACAGTGGCTTCACCCACTTCAAATCAACCTATGGGTGATCTACATCACCTTCTGTATAAAGCCTCAAATGGAGCCATCCCAATGCTAGCATGAAAACTGTTGTTGTAAGAAAATTCAATCAATGGCAAATGTTCATCCCAACTCCCTTTGAAATAGAGAACACATGCCCTCAACATATCCTCCAAGGTCTGGATGGTCCTCTCAGCCTGACCATCGGTCTACAGATGAAAAACGGAGCAAAGATGAACTTGGGTACCGAGACCCTTCTTAAAATCCCTCTAAAAAAGAAAGTAAATTGAGTACCCCTTTCTTTGATAATAGACAAAGAAACTCGATGCAACCTAACTAACTCTTGAAGGTATAGTTTAGCATAGTCCTCAGCGGTGAAAGATATATGCACTGGCAAGAAATGTGCGGACTTAGTCAACCTATCTACAACGACCCAAATTGAATCATGATGACGTCGAGAAGGAGGTAAACCAATGACAAAATCCATATTTACTTCCTCCTACTTCCAAGTAGGAATACTGAATTCTTGCATCATTCCACCGGGTCTTTGGTGTTCTATCTTAACATGTTGGCAAGTTGTACACTTCTCTACAAATTTTTCTATATCCTTTTTCATACCATTCCACCAATAAATTTCTCGCAAATAGCGGTACATCTTGGTAGCACCTGGATGAATAGAATATCGCACGCCATGCGCTTCATCCATAATTCTCTGCCTTAAATCTTCAACATCAGGCACACATAATCTATTCTAAAATCTCAATACACCATCTCCCCCTTGGGAGAAAACCTCCATCTTTTGGTATTTAACTGACTACTTCAGTCTGACCAAACTAGGATCCATATCTTGCTTCTTCTTTACTTTCGAAACTAAAGAAGACTCGAAACTACTCTGGACCCAAACATTATGTTCAGCTGAATCAAGCAATCTAACTCCCAACCTAGACAGACAATGCACCTCACGAGCTAACTCATTCCTATCTACCTCGACCTGTGCTACACTACCTATGGACGACCTGTGAAGGGCATCTTCCACTACATTGGCCTTGCTCGGGTGATACAGCATATGCATATCATAGTCCTTTAATAATTCTAACCATCGCCTCTGATGAAGATTCAACTCTTTCTGAGTAAACACATACTCCAAACTCTTGTGATCCGTAAAGACATCAACATGAACACCATACAAATAGTGTCTCCAGATTTTCAAGGAAAAAACCACTGCAACTAACTCGAAGTCATGGGTCGGGTAGTTCTTCTGATGCAGTTTTAACTGTCTGGAGGAATGGGATATAACCTTAGCTTTCTGAATTAACACGCAACCCAACCCAACTCGAAAAGAATCATAGTACACCACAAAATCATCTACACCATTTGGTAGGGTCAACACAGGGGCCGAAGTGAGTCGAGTCTTCAACTCCTGAAAACTCTTCTCGCAAAAATCAGACCACATGAATTTAACTTTCTTTTAGGTCAACCGAGTCAAACGAGATGCAATAGAAGAGAAACCCTCAACAAAATGATGGTAGTAGATAGCTAGACCAAAGAAACTCCTAATATCAGATAGGGAAATAGGTCTATGCCAATCTTTCACAACTTCTATCTTTTGAGGATCAACTCGAATACCTTTAGAAGAAATAATATGACCCAGAAAAGAAACTGACCTTAGTCAAAATTCGCACTTGCTAAATTTGGAAAATAGTTGATGATCTCTAAGGGTTTGCAAGACTACTCAGAGATAATCTGCGTGGTCGTTCTCACTTCGGGAGTATACAAGAATATCATCTATGAATACAATAACAAACATATCTAGGTACAGTCTGAACACCCGATTCATGAGGTCCATAAAAGTTGCTGGGGCATTTTTTAGCCCGAAGGACATGACTAAGAACTCAAAATGACCATATCGAGTGCGAAAAGTTATCTTTGGAATATCACACTCCCTAACTTTAAGCTGGTGATAACCAGATCTTAAGTCTATTTTCGAGAAGTAACTGGTACCTTGTAGCTGATCAAATAGGTCATCAATTCTAGGAAGAGGGTACTTATTCTTGACTGTAACCTTGTTAAGATGACGATAGTTAATTCACATCCGCAGTGAACCATCTTTCTTTTGGACGAACAGAACGGGTGCACCCCAAGGAGATACGCTAGGCCTTATGAAAACCTTATTTAGAAGATCTTTGAGTTGCTCTTTCAACTCCTTAAGTTCTGCTGGGGCCATACGATATGGAAGAATAGAAATAGGTTGCGTGTTGGGGAGAAGATCAATTCCAAATTCTATCTCTCTATGGGGAGGTACCCTTGGGAGATCTTCTGGAAAAACATCACAAAACTCATTAATAATGTTGATCGACTGAATGGGTGCAGTCTCAAACTTAGTATCTTTTACTCGAACCAAATGATAGATGCAACCCTTGGATATCAATTTCCTAGCTTTAAGATAGGATATGAAATGACTCCTGGGAGATACAGAATTTTTGGACCACTCAAAGAATGGCTCATTAGGAAACTTAATCTTGACTACACGGCTACGACAGTCTATAGATGCATAACAAGAGTGAAGCAAATACATACCCAGAATAATGTCAAAATCAACCATGTCTAGCTCAATCAAATCTGCAAACGTTACTCCGTGAAGGACAATGATAGGACACTTCTTATATACTTTCTTAGCAATAAAAGGTTCACCTACTGGAGTAGAAACTACAAAAGGCTCAGGAATCTTTTCAGCATTGATCTCAAAATTCACAGCCACTAACAGAGTCACATAAGAAAGACTTGACCCAGGGTCCATCAACACATACACATCAAAATGAAATACACAGAGCATACCAATAACCACATCTGGTGAATCCTCCTGATCCTGGTGGGGTGATATAGCATAAAAGAAATTTTGGCGCTGACCACCGGCAGTACTAGATGAGGAACCCTAAGGAGGAGTAGGACGAACCAAAGGGGATGGAGCAGTAATAGCCTGACTTTGTGGAAGAACATTACGTCTCCCTTTTTTAGCATATGAGCAATCCCAGAATTTGTGTCTCAACTTACCGCAACCAAAGCAACCCCTCTGACCGACTAAGCACTCACCAGGATGGTCCCTACCACACTTCGGGCATGGGGGAGGACGAGGTCTGTTACTCACACTATCCTGAGATCTGGACACAATACGTCTATTACCCTACTCCTGCCTATATCTAAATGTGGGATCACTAGTTGATGATGGTGCTGGCACAAAAGAATGACTCTGAAACTGAGGGAGGATCCCTTCAGAAAATCTACTCTAACTATACCCCTGCTGCTTTGATCTGACTCTCGTATTCCCTCTCACTCTCACTCTCTCTCTCTCTTCACCTTGTCTGCTTTACCATGTCCCTATTAAGCATAGCAGACCTACACTCTTTCACAACATAACTCGATACGCCAATATTAAACTTACTCATACTGGTCCTGGAATCAGCCATCATACTGGGAGTATACTTAAACAACTGGTTGAATTTAAGACAATACTCCTTAACTGTCATGGAGCCTTGTCTCAAGTTTATAAAAACTTCTAGTTTTGCTTCCCTCAGCTCTGGGTGAAAGAATCGGTCTAAGAACGCATCCTAGAATAACTGCCAAGTCATGGGAACAACATCCTCCCATTTACTCTTCCTCCACAACTCCACCTAATTATAAGAAACATCTTTCAAGTGATAGGAATCTAGATCCACACCTTTGTCCTCCGTTACATGCATAATTAAGGTGATCCTTTTCACCTCATCAAGATACATCTGGGGGTCCTCACCTTCCATTGACCCATAAAACTCTAGCGGATTCATCCGCATAAAATCTCAAACTCGAGCTGCTGAAGAATTACCTTAATGCGGAGGTGGAAAAACGGCCTTAACATTGACCTAAGCATTGGAGGTAACTGCCTAGGCAAGAACCTGAAAAGATACCCAAAATTTGGCATGAGTTACCATCTAATTTAAAGGATCAACAGGTTGAGGTCGTTTATTATTTCTGCAAGCTCTACGAGGAGGCATTTTCTGTCATAAAAGAGCATGAATTAATAGTAGAGAGAAATACTCGTAGGCACGAAAGACTTCTGAAAGAGAGAAATAACTTTTCCTAAAATGTCCCGCAGCCTCTTTCTCATAGATGTGGCGCGCTACACACCGATGATCAAGACTCTACATAACGCGGTTGGCCAGACTCCCTAGGACTCTTTCAAACCTTAGTCTCTTATACCAAGCTTATAACTCCCCAAGATCCCATCCCAAGACATCACATGGTGCTTAAGGCCACATGCGGCCTCACGCTAAACCTCTGAGCCTTTCATCACTTCTATAACTCACTATGACAATAATAAAGCTATAATAAGGAAGAATAGTCATGTCATAAACATACATGAATACAAAGAGATACTATCCGGTACAATCCAAAGGCTGAAGTTCTGTACATACTGGTACTCTAGTTTGACAAAGCCTCTAATACATAAGATTGAGAAGCCATTGGGACAGATCCCCAACTGACTCGTACTGAACTGGGAATAAACAACCCCCTACTATCAAGACAAAAATCAGGAACATAGGTCCTCGAACCATGAGAACTCACCAACTGTACGAATGTAGATGGAGGTACTCAAAGATCACTATCGCTACTGACACTGAACACCTGAACCTACATCACGAGAAAATGTAAAACACAGAAGAGTATGGGAATCAGTACTTGGGAATGTACTGAGTATGTGGGGGTGGATACAACATTTTAAATAATATCATAAATGTATAAGAAAATCATGCATGTTGACAATAATACCTCCCTTCACTTGAATTATCTGAAACATTATTCTCATAAGTAATCAGTAATAACACATTCTTCATAAATCTCATAAATCATTTAACTCAACTCAAACTCTTTGACTCATGACTTAGAGTGACTCGGTAACTCAAGGTACTTAGATCATTATGGACGTGGGAGTTTCTTATAACCGACATAACTACACCATGTGAGCCGCATGGAGTCCAACGTTTTGCCCTCCTAAGGAGAGTACCCCATATTGGCGGGGGTGTTGTACTCTTTGCAAGGAGTACAAAATCAATTTATCAATCACAATCCCATACTCGGCCTCTGGACCACAATCATCAATATCAATCCTACGGTGCCACGTACTTTTGGGGAATTACCACATTTTTTGCTTGGTGCTAAATACTCCTCCCAGACTCAGCTCAGAACGCGTTAGGAAATCCACCTTAATCAATATCAACTCATGGGTCTATTATAAATACCAAAACATAAATATATATCTCGTCTGCAAATCATAAACATCTTGTGGATTCCTAACTCAACTCAACTCAACACAATGTTTCTCAACATCAAGAATATTTGCTTATAAATCATTTCAAATATTAAAAGTTTCAAGGAAACATCATAGGACTCATTCTTGACTCTCAAGTTCAATATCAATGTGTATTCAATAATCAACTTCTCATGGAAGGCTTAAATCATGAAACTTATCTCAACTCATTCGAAAATCATCAATTCATAATAAGAATATTCAACTCATAGCATAAATCCTCAATTGAAGAAATATGATGGTAAATATATCATAATATCAAACTTAATCAACTCAAATCTCATAAATCATTAATAGAGAATTTTTGGTGTAATCCCACTTTGCAAATTCATGTAAATCAATAATTGAAATTAAATCTTTAGGCACAAGAACAAAATGAGTGTTCTTGTTCAAACCCCACATACCTTGATTATGGATTGTAATGAAAAAACATGTTATAGACTCCTTTTCCACTTCTTGAGTTAGGGTTGTAGATGTTTTTGACTTGGGTACCTTGAATCTTGAACCAATTTGTGAAATTTATGGTTGGATTCTTGATGTTCTTGGAAGATTTAGATTGGATTTTGAGAGAGAAACCCTAGTATTCTTGATGAAATGGAAGAAGAATGAAGTTTTATTCTTACTTTGATATATATAGAGGGTCAAAATGGGTGGAAAATACCAAAATACCCTTTTAAAAATGCCTTTTTATTGCTGAAAAAAATGGCTGATGACATCCGTGACAGGCCGTTAGAGCCGTGATAGGCCGTCACGAAATGTCGTCACAAAGGAGTAAAAATTTTGATTTTCTGCCTAAGGATGATGAAATCATCATAAATATAATCAGAAAGTGACGACGTCATCAGAAATGGCGTCAAAAACGTGACAGCCCATCAGAAATGTTGTCAGCCTTTTCTAGATTGATATGCTGGAGTTAAATGGGTATAACTCTTTGCTCTGATATCAGATTTTGGAAAAATTGATATCATTGGAAATATAATTAAAATATCTATCTGTTTATAGGTCATGATCTCAAAAATTACAAGTATAATAAGAGATATTCTCATTTGAAGTTGACTATACCAATATCCTTCCCAAGAATTCAATCGGTAAGGTATGTTCTGATTCACCCAATTGTTAGGACATATTTAAGGTATTAATACACACCATCCTTGATCATAAAACAACCCAAAACTTTATAATTTATTTCTCATGAGTTTGATTCTTGGTTGCACTATTGGTTAGAGTCTCGGAGTATTACAAATAATCTCTCTCTCTTGTTTTCTCTTGCACTAGTTGTATCACTGGAGTTTGTTTTTGGATAAAATTTTATAGAATGTTTTGGATTATTATATTTGTCACAATTAATTACTCTCCTCTTTGGAGGCTTTGCATTCAATAACTCTACACTTACAACTTGACGTCTGCATTTAAAAGGAGCTTTAAACAGATCTCTTATATTCCTTAGTGAGACTACCATTACCTATTTTGTATTATTATCTGTATCTATAGATAGTGCACCTGTAAGTCTTGCATGATGTGATGAAGCTAGTTGGTTTACTTGACTCTCAATTTCATGAATAAACTTCTATATTTTATTCATATTCTAAGTTTTTTTTTCGTGTGACCTATTTTATTATATCTTGTATAGAATTTCTAACTTGTGAAGCTTTTGGTATATATTGTTATATTTGGACCGATTGATTTCCATGCCAACAGAAATTTGGGTGGTTTCTATAATTTTGCCACCCCATATAACATATAGATTCTAGATTCTAAGGACATCAGAGTAAGCATGATTTTCACTACACTTCTAAAAAATCAAAGCAATAGCCTAAACATATTGTACCAATTGAACGTGACCTGCAATTGGAGCTAATAAACTCTATTTCTTTATGGCACACAACTGCACAATATTATTTGAAATAGATGACACATCATCCAACTCTAACTTACCTGGCATTTTGTAGTTAGAAGTAAACAATCTGCTTTGCTCTGAATGGTCTTGATTACCTGAAGACATTAGATTGAGAAATGCCTCTATTTCATCATCAATCTTGGATAAATTATACCCTTGATCTATAGTATCGAATAATGGCTTGGAGTCTGGCCTCAACTCTTCAGTAAAATTATGACCAATACTCTCCATAGGTTAATGGTGGTGTGGGATATCTCTTAAGTATCCCTTTTATCTCTCATAAGCTTAGGAAAAAGATTTAGAAATAAATCAAGAAATCTTGCCTTTGAACTCTTTTGTTTGAGAAACTTTACATAGAAAGCATCCAAGACATGATAGATCCTGCTGGTTCATTTTGCAACCATTGCTTTGTTTCTCAATTTAGTGAAAAATGGGAATAGTGTCAAGTTCATCTATATAATGGGAGAAACAAAACAACGAACACATATAAAGTCTGAATAATTTAATAAAAACTCATAATAGTAACAATTCTAATAAATTTCCTACAACGATGGAAATAATTTGTTGCTTTCTTTTACACACACAAGTGTACCTGATCGTACAAGTAATAAAGGATGTAAGTCCATATATCGTATACATAGGAATTTAAGGAATTAATTTCTAGTTTGAATTCTTATTTCAGTTATACAGTTGATAACCAATAATAAAGAGTGATATGAGTGCATTGAAAGTAAGTATAAATAATTGTAAGAAAGTCGTGGATTGGTTGTATTGTAATTTACATTTCAGAAAAGATCCAGGATTGCAGTATTTTGACAATCTAGTTAAGCTTTCCTATCATACACCTAATTTAATTTTCTGAGTTACTAGTTTATATTTACTGTAGCTATTGAGTGTTTTCCAATAAATCTAAGCCTACTTGACTATCCCTAAAACCTATATTTCTATGGTCGTCAGATAAAAGTGAAGTGCATAGAAATATTTTTATATCAACTAAGCTAGGTTGTAGAGTATATTTCTATCCTCAGTGAAGAATCGATTTCCTATTCCTTCAAGGTTCACAAACTATCCCTATTTCATTTTTTACACTTGTTCCATTTTTAAAGCCAATAAAATAACCCTAGATAATATTCATAAGGTGATCTATCAAACGAATATTTCAAAGCAAGAAGAAATAAATTACTCAATAATTGGAATCAAAATATATAATATGATATTCAAGACATAAATTTTAGGTTCAACAACAACCCTAGAAATTAAGAGGTTTAGATACGCATGAATCTCTTTAGAAGAAGAGATTTCTTGAGATTGTAAGGTGGAAACCAAAAACTAAACTAAATCTTGTTCATGAGCTTTTCCCTGGCATATTGCTTCCCCAAATCAGTTGTTAACGATAAAAAAAAATTTGTGAGAGGTATTTATATTGAGTTTAGGAACCATTAAAATGTCGACAATAAATTCCAATTGGTTTGTAATATGTTCTGTTTCACACCACTATCAAAAACATGAGCAATGGCACAAAGTGTAGTGAGATTTCTTTAGCACATACCGATTTTTTGCCACACCCAAATCAAGGGGGTGTTAAACGTTTGGAAGCTGGAGACTTTCAGATTGTAGGTCAAACTTGTGCCACAATTTCTAAAAGAGTTTATGGTGCAAATATTTCCAAGTGTTGGTGTGTAAGTATGCTCCTACTTTTATCACTTGTAATAAATAATCATTTCTTCACTTGTTGCCAAAATTGTAATCCTTCTTCAATCATTTGCCAACCAGTGGCTAATAATTAACATCTTTATTCCATTTTCTTTTTGCAATTTAAATTCCACACTAGCAACTTTCATTTATTTTTTTCAACTTTCACATATCCAATTTTTCTCAAAATCTCATCATCTTCACTCCATTTTACTTCTACGCATTGAAATATAATATTTAGCATAATATAATATTAAAAAAATACTCAAAGATAATTAAAGTACAAAAATAGAAGACAAATAATGACTGAATATTTGTATTTTTAGGCTCACATCACAAACCAAGTTTACAATTGATAAATTAAATACAAAGATATTCAAAAATAATCCCCCCATTTTACTTTTATCGCGTTTTACCTATTACGTGGAAACATTTATTGGCTTATTATACTTGAAGTTGAACCTATCTCCTTCATTCCCTGTGGGATCAACCACAACTCACGACTTGGGTGAATATATTGCATAACCATTAAGTACATCCTTTTTAGGGTGTATTTGAGTGTTATAAAAAAATGGTGCCATTGCTGAAGAATTAAATTTAGCATTCATTTTTATAGTGCTTTGATTCTCTTTTACTAGCCGCAACTTGGAGTTACTTTTATTTAATTCTTTTATATTGATTACGTTATAAAATAAGCCAACAAGGCACAATGAGTGAACGTGATAGTGTCAACACTAACTTTGATGGGAAACTTGATGATGAGGATAAATTAGGTGATTCCTAAGGGCTAGTACCATTATTTGATCACCTATGGTGGGCAATGTGACCTTACATATCACTAGTGTGATGCTTCATCATCTCCAAATGAAAGGAATGTTTTATGGCCTAGTTATTGATGATGCAAACACTCATTTAATGAATTTTTTTAGATGTTTCTACTATATTTAAAATTTCTAATATATCCGAAGAGTCCATCCGATTAGGTTGTTTCAATTTTGTTTGACGGGTGATGCAGTTTTATAGTTACGAGAGTTGCCAAAATGATATATTACATCTTGGGTTTAATTAATAGAGTCTTTATTGATCAAATTTTCCCTCCACCAATTGTTCTTCAATTGAATGATGAGATCAAAAACTTCTAACTAGTAAGTGGTGAGACATTGCATGAAGCATCGTTCAAGATCAAGAAGTAATTTCTATATTTCCTAACCTTGAGTTGCCGGATTAAATACTTCTTAAAATATTCTATAGGTATTTTGAACAACTGAATAAGTATGGGGTGGATAACTTGGTCAGTGGATCATTGATCAACCTAATATTTTGAATTGTCATGGAATTATTGGACCAAATGATGAAGCAAAGTAGATCATGGAACATACAAGATATTAAAGTGGTTGTGATTCTCTATTCATGTCTTATGTAATCCTAGAACAAATTAAAATGGATGAAAAAAGAGATGTGAACATGGATAAGATCATGACACAAATAGATCAGACAAGAAAGCATGCCATGTGGTCAACCCCCAAAGTGGTTAAAGACATAGATTAAAGAAAAATTAGGCTTATGAAGATGAGGATGTCTAGTAAATTGTTAAGGAGATCCATTACTTATCAAATCATACAAGGTTTCCCTACCTACTTATCAAAGTTGAGGTGGGAATCTAGGATGAAAGGAAAAGGATAGAGCTTAGAAAGATCAAGATTGGAGGAACCAATACTATGATCATGATTACAGGGATAAGATAGAGAAAGAAAGACAGAGAGATTTCAAATGGAGATATAAAAAGCACAAAAATTATAATTATATCCCACAACATGATAGGCAAAAGGGTAAAGATACCATATTTGTTGATTTGAAAAGTTACAATAAGAAAGACATGCTTGCTCAAATTATTATGGGAGTTGAAGGTAGTGATAAAATATTTAAGAGATGAAAAGTCACTTTCACTACTAAATCGAATAGTCACTTCTCCTTTGGCTTCAATTATACAACTTGAGACTTAACGGAGAAAAATCTTGGCGTATCTCAACACTAGACAAAAGGTCCATCTCCCTAGTGACATCATGGTGAATTTAGAATGATGTTCATTACATCGCTATGATTACTAAAAGTGGAAGGACACTAGTTAATGAAGTTGTGGATCTTGAGGAAGACCCTAATGAAAAGAGGAATAAAGGGCAAGTGACTAGGAAAATAAAAAAGGTTGACAAGTGAAATAATGAAATCTCTAATACTAATAAGCTAAAATATTGGAAAACTAAATGAATTGGAAAAGAGGGTTTAGAGTGAAGAGAAACAATAATAGTTGATAAAAATATCAAAAAACCAGGGGAATGACCGATTGCTCCAAAGACGTCAATATAAGTACCTCACATATTTCTATAAAGGTCTAAGAAAAAAACATGATGCCAAGATTAAGAAGTTTTTCTCCAAATTTAGAAGCTTATTGTTAACATTTATTTGGTTGAAGATTTACATGTGATGTCCAAAAATGGCAAGTTCATGAAAGACTTGGTAATAAAGAAAAAATCCATGGAGTTTGAAATAGTTGAGATATCACATCGTTGTAGTGCTATAATATCAAACAATATGGTGGTGTAGAAAGAATACCCTAGTTCCTTTATTATTCCTTGCACCATTGGGGTGTATCAATTTGGGAAAGCTTGAAGTGACATAGGGGAAAGTATAAAATTGATGTCGCTTGATATATTCATGAAGTTGAAATTAGTATCTTCAATGTCCACAACCATGAGACTCTAAATGAAAAATCAATCTATTAAATACTAGTGTAATTCTATATGATGTTCTAGTCGGAGTCAATAATCATTTTTCCTACCGACTTTATTGTTCTCAATTTTGAGATAGACTATTAAGTTCCAATCATTTTTAGTAGATCTTTCCTTGCTACTGGAATGGAATTAGTAGATATGAAATATAGTGAAATCAAGTTTAGAGTGAATGACATTGAGTGATATTTCATATATGCAAGTCATAAAAGAAACCAAAGGACTTGTAATTGATTTCAGTGTTCGATATGATCGATGATGAGGTGGATTTTATTTGTGAGCCTCAAGAAGTGGTATTATGGAATTACAAAAGTGAAGATACTTAGGAATATGAGGTCATGAATTCCTCAATGGATCTTGGTTTCTACACTAAATACCTATGAAAATTAGACCTTGATTTAAAAAATAGGGAGAGTCCTCCCATCAAGCCTTCAATTGAAGAGCCACATCAACTTGCTATGTCTTTTTGAGGGAAGGTAAAACCTTACCCATTATTATTGTAGGAAATTTGTTTTCATAGAAGGTGAAAATATTGTATTTGGTAGTGAGAAATTTTATTTAGACTATTGGGTTGACTATGTGGATATTATCAAGATCCTTCCTAGTATTTTCACTCATAAGATAAAGTTGTAGGACGAATATATATTGAGTGTTAAAATTTAATATAGGTTAAATCCTTCATACAAAAGTTTTTAAAAGGAGATCACAAAGTGGTTAGATATGGGCATTATTTATTTGATCTTTGATAACACTTGGGTGAGCTCAATGCAATGTGTTCCCAAAATGAGTCAATCATAGTGGCTCCCAATGAAAATAATGTACTTGTGCCCATTAGATGGGTTATGTCTTAGAGAATATAGATAAACTATTGAAAACTCAACTCATGGATGGAAATGACTATTTTCATATGCCTTCCATAGATTAAATTCTATACTGCTTGAAGACGCAGGGTTGGTATTGTTTTCTAAAGGATATTCAAGGTATAACCAAATCTCTACATCTCTGAAAATCAAGAGAAGAAAACCTTCACATGCCCATATGAAATATTTTCTTATAAGAACATGACCTTTGGGTTATGCAATACTCCTTCCACCTTTCAAAGATATATGCTGTATATATTTCTGAACATGATGAAAGGTACAATGAATGTCTTCAAAGAAGATTTTTCAATGGTGGTGACATATTTTAGACTTTTCTTGATCACTTGGCTAATGTTCTTCAATGGTGTTTGGAAACAAACCTAGTAGTAAATTAGAAAAAATTACATTTCATGGTGAAATAAGAGATTGCACTAGGGAATAAGAAATTAGGAAAAGGAATAAACTAAAACACCTAGGCTTGGAACCATTGATAAATTTCTTCATTTGATGTCACTGGAGTGGGTACAACTATGGGCACAGAACGTACCTCCTGGAATCAAGTCGTATCCATTATCCCCTCCCCTTTCGTACCATAAGAAACCTAGTAGGATAGTATACAGTCTACTATACTAGTGAACATCCCCCTCAATCATACATAAGGGTATGAGTCATACCTAGGTGAGTCATATAGTGCATGGAACTTGGTGTAGAATTGATTTTTTTGGTATAAGTGTTGTATACGTTTGAGGGCATAAGTTGTACCCTTTGAATATAACTCAAGGGTGTGTGGTTGTACCTTTAATAGTATGGGTGACCAAGGAGAAGCCTAGGGTACAAGTTAGGGTACCACATGTACCCTAAGGTACGGTTCGTAAGGTGAATCATACCCCTGCACGGGTTCATTTTAAAACTTTTAAGTAAGGGCCTTGTGGTCATTTACCATGCCTTAAACGCTAAGTCTCTTCACTATATAAGTGTTTAAGGCCACCTTAAATGAATTTTGTATTGATTAAGTACCCAAAACACTCTTTCAAACTCATATTTAAAGAATTAGAGGCTAGGGTTTCAAGGTTCATCTTCAAGAGGCAAAGTCAGGTCAAGTTTCTTGGTGAATCATATTTTTTAAGGCATGTAACTTTTCCCTTATATAAATAACTCTAAACCCATGTATTTAACGCTTTAATTAGTAAGTGAACATGGTAATTTGGAAATCAAATAAAAAAGGGTTTTTTTGCCTAATAATGAATAATATTGACTGTGGCTTTGACTTGAGTTTATACATGTTATTGATTATGATTTGCATATGTGGGTGCTTGTTGTATATGCTATAACATGTTTGACTTGAGTAAGACTTATCATGATGATTTCTACCATGATTTTATTCTTGATAAAGGTATGCGCATAAGGTGTTTGAGAAAATGTCTAAATGAAATGTCTAGTTATATATTGATAATGTTGTGAACTACAAAAATGATCTAATGAGCATGAACTATTTTTGAATGCTATGTTAAAAATATTGTTATTAATGTCATATGTTAAAGTATCACCATGTTTGTTTCATAGCTTTGAAAGGGGTCTAAGTCCCTAAGCATGAACTTAAATTATGTGTGGAACTAAAGTACGGTATAGAAAGGCTAATGAAGCTTGAATGAATTTCAAAGGTATTGATGACTATGATTCAAATAAAATGATGATTTGTATGAAGGAATTCGCTTAATAAAGTTGTTAATCGATGAATACTCCAATGAAGACTTTATGGCCCGATATGGTGTTAATGTGGGTATATAGTTCAAGTCACTAAATGTGAAATTGATTAAATGAATGTTAATGCATGATCAAAAAGAGGTTAAGAGTTCAAGTCTCATCTAATAATGGCAATGAGATGATTAGTGGTTCGAGTCCTTAATACGATGAATGTCTTGTGGTTCGAGTCCCTCGCCCAATAAAATGACTAGTGGTTCGAGTCCTTCATACGATGAATGTCTTGTGGTTCGAGTCCTAATGAAATGAACAATTGTGGTTTGAGTTCCTTGCCTAATGAATTGCTTGTGGCTCGAGTCCCTTGCTTAGAGAGAAATGTTTAACGTACAAGTGTGAAGGTCAAAGTTATTCACCTCATGAGATAGGAATAAGTGAAATGTGAATATTTTCTAAGTCCTATTCTTTTGTGTCATAATATGAACATGTTGTATATTTCAACATGTATGATTGTGTATTTAAGAATGTGATTGAAAGTGATGTAATGAATTGGCTTTAAATGATAATGTTATTTTATCCTTATCCTTGGGTTTCGTTCTAGCTCTCCAACCGCTAACCATCTCTGGATGCTATATCCCTACGTGACATAGGGATCGGAGAATTATCTTCTCCTTCTATGCAGTGATTAGGTTATCAAAGCAGTTCGTACAGTGACTTTGGTGTGGTGAGCTTCCTTACTTCGGAAGATATTACTTCTTTTTCTCCTATATTTAGACTTAGTCTTATTTTAACTTGGTTTGCCTACTGTCAGGGGCTTGTCCCGACATATAAATATATAAACATCAGTTTGTATAGAGGTGTTATGGATGACTATGGATTTGGAAATATTGGCTAGTTTTATTAATCAAATGAAGTTCTTAAGACATGTTTATGTTATTATTTATAATATGTTCCCGCTATCTTATTATATGGTTGAAATTCACCCAACCCATGAGATGTATATTGAAGATTAAGATGGGTAATTGGGGGGACCTACTGTTCATGTGAGCTTAGGGTTCCCATTTGACATAGCCCAGTTTTGGGGCATGTCAAGTAGGTATCAGATCCAAGGTCATGGTCAGTTTGGTATCCACAATACCGTGTTAAGTAAAGCCCTTTTTATGGGTGTGAAGCGAGCCACACCTATAAAAGAGGGGTTATGAGACATTTTAGGAAATGTTTACCTTTCTTGTATTTCAATCTCAAGTTATAGAGTATAAGGTCTTGAATCTCCCTAATTCCCTTTTTTGTATCTTTTTGATCATGTCTCCAAGAAGATCTGAGGTTCAGTCAAAAACTTCTTTCCCAATTGAGGGCCCTATTGACAAAGCTCTTCTAATATCTAGAGTTTATACCAAGGCTAGGGCTGCGGAATTTGTCCATCTTTGTAGGGTTCAACCTCTCCCTAAAAACCCAGACTATAAAGAGTAACCCTCCTATTTCATCACCCTAAAGGGATGCTACTAATTCTGAGTTTTGTTGCTCTATCAACGTCTTGACTCAATTGGTACCCTTTCAATCGGAGCGTGGTTCTCCAACTACCATTTCTTTTGAGTCAAAAAGAATAAGCCAATTAATGAGGTTGAGCCCTCCTATGATCTTCAGTACAAAGTTGAGGAAGATACTCAAGGCTTCATTCATGAAATGGAGAAGATCTTATAAATCATGCATGCTTTGGAGGTTGAGTCCTTTGAGTTTGCATCCTACTAATTGAAAGATGTAACATACCAATGGTGAAAAGGGTAGGAGTTGTCTAGAGGTGTTGATTCTAGTTTCACCATGTGGGAGGATTTCTTCAAGGCTTTATTAGACCGCTTCTTTCCTCAAGAGTTGATGAAAGTGAAAGTGGAAGAGTTTGTGAAATTAAAGCAAGAGACGATGTTCGTTCAATAGTAGGCCTTGAAATTCCATCAATTGTCAAGGTATGATCCCGAGATGGTCGTTATTATGTGGGATAGGATGCGTAATTTTGTCTCGAGATTGTCCCATAACTTAGTCCTTGAGATAAAGATGTCCTAGTTGATTGATAATATGGACATCTCTAAGTTGATGTTGTCTATGTAACAAGTGGAAGAATAGAAAAATAAGCAAGTTGAGTTGAGTGAAAGGATGATACTAACATAAAGTGTACAAGAATTACAAGCTTTCTTTAAAGACCAAGCTTGGATTTCCAAAGTAGTTGAATACCTTGGAACCACCTAAAAGTCATGGCTTAAGTTTAAGAGAGGAGGCACCTCACTTGAAGGGTATTATGGACTTTATACACTCCAAATCAACACTCAAGATGCACCTCTTCCTAAGCCTTGATTAAGGGACTTTTAGTATTTGTCTTATAATAACTATAAAAAGACGCTTAGGCCTTTACTTTTATTATTTTGTATGAATTATTGAGTGATACTCAAATTGTATTTTCTTTCTTTAGTGTAGGGCTTGGAAAATCTATCTTAGTGCAGGTCTTGGAAAAGCCATTAAAACTAGGGTTAACCTTGTGTTGACATTTTGAAAGAAAGTTAGGTGCTTGAGGTCATTGATCCCTTTGTGTGCACCTAAGAGTGTGGTGTTATCCATCAATAGTGTTGTGTGTCTTTGTGTTTGATACACACCTAGTGCTATTCATTGGTGTTGGTGTATGTCTCACTACATATCCATTTACTTAATTTAATTTTCCCTATTGTTTTGCTTGAATCTGTGTCTCTCTTCTTCATCTTATCTTCTTTAGTTGCTTATTTTTTTTGTTTTTTAGTGTGTTTTCACATTTTTGTTCAAGTTTTAGGTTAGACTTTGCAGCACATTAGTATCAATAACCATGTATTAGAGTTGTTCCCACAACTCTATATCTTGGATCTAAGAAAATCTTCACACAAAAAAGAGAGTCTAGAGTACATAGCAAGAGCCATCTTTGCATTATTTTGTTGTAGATTCGAAAGTTGCAAGTTAGATCTACACATTTTTGTGTTGCTTTTATGGTATCTAGTGCTAGATCCTTGTTCTCTCACACTTAAAGAGCCTAGATCTAGGTATGGAAGAAGATTTGGTTGTGTTTGAGCTACATCCACCATTGTTGAGGTGTGTTGAAGCTTTTGTGAAGGTGGGATCATGTGGTTTTATGATATTACATTTTATTCTTGATTTGTTGTTAATTATGCTTGGGTTGTGTAATACCCTATACTTTTTTCTAGCTAATTTCATCTAAATAATGTCTAGTATTATCTTCTAAATTGAATAATGGTTATTCTATGAGGAATTTTCAAGATTTTCACTTTTTGTCATGTGGAAAATTCAATAAGCTTTCCATTGATATAAGATTCGCCCAAATCCGCTAATCGGGTCAGAAGTTATGACTATATCAAGTTCCCATCGTAAAACAACACCATATTAGTCAGTGGTGCACCGCGCCACAAGAGGAAATGGAATTTGGCAAATTCCAGTAGGGGTCCGTGATTATGGCACATCGTGCCAGGGCCCAAATTCAGAATTGTCCTTTTGTAGTGTCTTAGCGCGATTTCCTCCGCGTCGCACCAAAGTTCCAGGTCGCAAAAGAAGGGTCAACGCGATGGCTCCGCATCGCGCCATCCCTCAATTTCCCAATTGTCAAAATCCAGTGACACGGAGCGATAGCTCCGCGTCGCGCCAGGGGTCCAATTTGGGAAAATTTTACTGAAATTAAATGGCGCGTCCAGGGTTAAAAGGGTCAACTTTCCACCCCTATTTAAGCCCTTTAACACGTGATTCAGCTACTTTGCACCCAAAGTACACTCTCTTCTCTCAAAAACCTCTCAAGAAAAAGCTAGGGTTTTCATAGAAGATCCAATTCCAAGAAAGTTTCCTCCATCAATTTTCAGGGAATCACGAACCAATGTATGCGTAGCGTTCATTCATCGACTCCTTTTGCCCATGAAGCCTAATAATATCTTTTCTAAGTTTATGTTTATGAATTTCTTTATGAATTTCATGTTGGGATTATTTTGTTTATGTTGAGAATGATCAATTGAATTCAAATCCATGTTGGGTGATCGATTTTATGTGGAATTTATTTGTATAGATTTATATTTATGTGAAATGATGAATAAACTCTAGATGATGAAATTAGAGATAAATCATGATGATTAATTATTGTATTATGTAGTTTACATATTCTATTCCTACCATGTGTTTGATTAAATGCCTAGATGAAGGAACAATGCCCAACTAGTATGATATCATAAAATACCCCCTGTATGTACCAATTATGCCTATCACATGTTTTGATGGAATACTTCTATAAATGTATTATGGGTTATCATATTAGTTATATGTTTAAGTAATTTATGCTTGGTGAGTTTTCCTACCAGCGAGCCCTGGGGGTACTTGTACCCAAAATATTAGTTGTGTGCCTAGAGCCATGTCATGTTTCCACTATACTCTTAGTCAAGCTATGAATCCTTAGACTTCAGACAGTCTTATGACTTAGGAAATCTCCATGATCTTATGAACTCAGTCAGTTGTCAGATATCAGTAATATTCCATCAGTCAACGAAATTCTGTAACTCAGTCCATGTTCAGTTCAGTAAATTATGATCAGTGTCTATTCAGATGGGAGTATGTAATTCTTAGAAGCAATCCTTGCATTCCAAAACTATGTATCCATCATAGGTTGAGACATCATAGCATGCTATATGAGGGTAGATGAGGTGGCTTAGCCTCCTATATGAGGGTTCCCACCGTTCTCACTAGAGTTACCTATTATATTAGGGTCATTCACATGTTGTCCTTACCAGTGGCACGGTATTGACATCCTTCCAATCAGGGCATAGATTGGACCCCAATTCAGCTATAATGCATCATTTGGGGCATGTGGTTAGATGACTTCTTCTCACAGTCTCAATAAAAGAACTCAGATTGCTCTTCAGAATTCAGCACTGTCAGATACAGTCAAAGATACAATATGGAACTCAGCTAGTTCCATCAGATTCAAGACGGTCAGATACAGTCACTCATGTTATTAGTTATTAGAATTCATTCATTAGTCATGTTAGTAATAATCATACTCATGTTATCACGATTTTAGATATAGTTACTATGTATGCATGCATGTATTCTCACGTTCATATTAGTCAGTTATCCAGTATTTTTCATGCATATGAACCCCATGCATTCAGCCTACCTCACATGTATACCTGTACATTAAAAGTATTAACGCATTTGTGCTAAGGTGTCTTATACCAAAGGTTCAGAGAAACGAGCTCCAGAGCATCATTAAATTCCAGATATCAGCAGTCAGAGTTAGTTGTGAGTCCTCATCCTTCGAGTAAATTATTATTTCCCTATTATCTCATTAATTTGTCTATTAGTTGGAGTTAATTAGGGATATGTCCCATCAACTCCTTACTCAGACAGTTCAGTCAGTTAGAGGCTTTCTATACTATCATGTTTTAGACTTTAGTATGTTCTGTTTAGTTATTGGTATTCTATTACCCCACACAGATGTTATATCATTCAGATCATGTTTAATATTGAACCTTATGGCCTCTCAGTTCTTGTTTCTGCATTTTAAGGTATTTTATACAGTATACAGGTACAAATATCAGTCATAGGTTATCTTGGAGCATCGTGTAGTATTTTGGGTACCATATTTGGGGTGTTACAAACTGGGTATCAGATCCTAAGGTTCAATAGAGTCCTAGGAAGTGTGAAATCTACATCTAGTAGAGTCTTGTACATGGGTGTGTTTCACTCCACATTCATGTATAGGAGGCTATAAGATGTTTTAGGAACAGTTTCCCCTCTTTCAGTATTCATGTCGTGCCAGTGAGAATAATCTTAAGTCAATCTCTCAATCTAATCCATTTTACCTTTTTTCTACAGAACATTCCTCCTAAAATAAGAAAAGGAAATCAGTCAGCCCCTCAGCCTGAATATCCTTTGGGCAATCATGTTTCTCATGCGGAGTTCAGGGCCTCTTCACTACTCTTGCTCAGTCAGTTTCCGCTCAAAATAAATGGCCAACAGTTATTCCGGCCAATCCAGTGGCCAATTCAGTCGCATCTAAGATTTGGGACTTCACTCGAATGAATCCTCCATCCTTTCTCGGGTCTAAAGTAGATGTGTACCCTCAGTAATTCATTGATCAGGTTCAGAAGGTGAAAGATATCATGGAGGTGACTAATGTTTAGAGTGTTGATCTAGTTGCATATCATTTGCAGGATGTGGATCATACTTGGTTCAAACAGTGAAAGTCAGAAAGGTCAGATGATGCAGGTCCTATTGAGTGGGAGGATTTTGTCACTACATTCGTAGACAGATTCTTTCCCCATGAGCTTGGAGAGGATAAGGTGCTAGAAATCATGAACCTCAGGTAGGGAAATATGACGGTGAAAGAGTATTCTCTTAAGTTTACTCAATTAGCCAGATATGCCACTCATGTGGTTGTAGACAGTAGAGCCAAGATTAGTAAGTTCAATTCAGGGGTAAATAATAGCATGGTAAATGAGTGCAGATATGCCATGCTAAATAGTGACGTTACTTTAGCTAGGCTCATGACTCATGCTCAGTAGGTAGAGGAGAAGAATATTAAGATGAGGGAGAAGTAGAATAAGAGAGCAAAGATATGTAGTTTCAACTCCGCTCAGCCTAAGTCAGAAGGAGGAAACCATTCTCAGTTTCGGCCTAAGTCATCAGTTCCAGCTCCTTCTATAGCCAGTGCTCCATTTCCTAAGTTCAGAGAGGGTAACAAATATAGAGTGCCAGACTCTATGTCCCAAGAAAGTGTTAGCAGTCCCCGTACCTATACTTTTTGCCAGACTTGTGGCAAGCCCCATCAAGGTATTTACAGAGCTGACAGTGGTATTTTCTTCGGATATGGCAAGCCAGGCCATAGAGTTAGAGATTATCCTCAGCTAGGTCCTCAGGGGTACCACCACCAGTGCTACTAGTGGGTAACGTCCAAATTGTCTCTATGCTCTTCAGTCGTGATAGGATAAGGAGAATTCTATTAATGTAGTTACTGGTATGTTACAGATCTTTCATTTGCATGTTTATGCATTGATAGATCGAGGAACTTCTTTGTCTTTTGTTACTCCCTATATATTAGGTGATTTCAGAATCAGTCCTGAAATCCTAGAAGAGCCCTTTAGAGTCTCTACCCAAGTGGGTAAAACCATCATCGCCCAGCGGGTATACAGGAACTTCCCGGTTATGATATTTTAGAAAGTCACTTCAGCAGACTTGGTCGAATTAGAGATGACTGATTTTTACGTCATTCTTAGCATAGATTGGATTTATTCATGCTATTCCATAGTCGACTGCAGAAACAAAATAGTCCAGTTTCATTTCCCAAATGAACACGTCCTTGAGTGGAAGGGCAGTGTATCCGCTTATAGGGGTTATCTTATTTCCTACCTTCGGGCAAGGAAAATTATATCTAAAGGATGTGTCCATCTTCTTGTTTGAGTTAAGGACACTAGTTCTAAAACTCCCAGTCTTTAATCTGTTCCAGTTGTAGGTGAATATTTTGATGTCTTTCCCGAAGATCTTTCAGGTGTTCCTCCCGAAAGGGAAATAGACTTCGGTATTGACCTTCTTCCAGATACTCAGCCTATCACTATTTAACCATACAGAATGGCACCAGCAAAACTCAGAGAACTAAAAGAACAGTTGAAAGATCTCTTAGATAAGGGATTCATCAGGCCCAGCGTTTCCCCGTGGGGCACTCTTGTATTATTCATGTGCAAGAAAGATGGTTCTCTTAGGATATGTATAGACTACCGTCAACTTAATAAGGTAACGGTCAAGAACAAGTATCCAATTCCCAAAATAGATGAATTGTTTGACAACCTTCAGTGTGCCAGTTACTTTTCTAAGATAGACCTCAGATCCGGCTATCATTAGCTTAGAATTGGATAATGTGATATTCCAAAAATAGATTTTCATACTCGGTATGGTCATTTTAAATTCTTAGTTATGTCCTTTGGTCTTACCAATACCCCAACAGCTTTTATGGACTTGATGAACCGTGTGTTCAAGCAGTACTTGGACATGTTCGTCTTAGTCTTTATAGATGATATTCTAGTCTATTCCCGAAGTGAGCGTGATCATGCAAACCATCTCAAAACAGTACTTTAGACTCTCAGAGATCATCAACTATTCACCAAATTCAGTAAGTGTAAATTTTGGCTAAGGTCAGTAGCATTCCTTGGTCATATCATTTCTGGTGATGGAATTAGAGAGGATCCTCAAAAGACTGAAGAAGTAAGAAAATGGCCTCGTCCTGTCTCTCCATCAGATAGCAAGAGTTTCTTGGGTTTGGCTGGCTATTACAGATGATTTGTTGAGGGATTTTCTTCTATTTCATTTCTTATGTCTAGGTTAACTTAGAAGAAATTTAAGTTTCAGTGGTCAGATCCTTGCGAGAAGAGTTTTCAGGAGTTGAAGACTCGACTCACCTTAACTCCAGCCTTAGCTCTCCCAGATGGTTCAGATGGGTTTGTAGCGTAATCTTATGTATCTAGAGTAGGTTTGGGTTGTGTCATCATGAAGCATGGTAAGGTCATAGCCTACACCTCCAAACAGCTTAAGCCCTATTAGAGGAATTATCCTACTCATGATCTTAAGTTAGCAGCCGTAGTCTTTGCCTTGATGATTTGGAGGCATTATCTATACTGTGTTCATGTAGATATATTCACTGATCATAAAAGTCTTCACTATTTCTTTTATCATAAAAATCTCAATCTTCATCAGAGAAGGTGGCTAGAGCTTTTGAAAGATATATGATATGAGTATCCTCTATCATCTAGGCAAGGGCAATGTAGTGGCCGACGCTCTCAATAGATTGCCTATGGATAGTTTTTCTCATGTGGAAGACAGTAAGAAGAAGTTAGCTCAGGAAGTCCATCAGCTTACCAAACTAGGCGTTCGCTTAGTCGATATAGAAGAGGATGATATATGGGTTAAGAGTAGTTCAGAATCATCTCTAGTTTCTGAGGTGAAATAAAAGCAAGATAGGGATCCCAGCGTTGTCAAGTTGAAAGAATAAGTTCATGATAAAAAACTAGAGGTTTTCTCCTAAGGGGAAGATAGTGTTCTACGTTTACAGGGTCGTCTCTGTGTTCCAGTTGTAGATGACTTAAGGCAGCAAATTCTTGCAGAAGTGCATGGTGTGCACTACTCTATTCATGCAGGGGCCACGAAGATGTAACATGACTTATAGGAAATATATTGGAGGATTACGATGAAGAGAGATATTGCAAAGTTTTTGACTAAATGATCTATATGTCAGCAAGTTAACATAGAGCATCAGAAGCCAAGTGGATCCATGCAGGAGTTCAATATTCCTACTTAGAAGTAGGAAGTTGCGATCATAGACTTCGTGATGAGTTTGCCTAGAACTTGTCATCAGTGTGATTCAGTCTGGGTCATTATAGACAGAATGACCAAATCAGCCCATTTCTTTCTAGTCCATACCTCTTACTCAGCCGAGGATTACACCAAACTCTACCTTAGGTAATTGGTTAGACTACACGGTGTTCCGTTATCTATTATCTCAGATAGAGGTACCCAGTTCACCTCTCATTTCTGGAAAGCATTCCAAAAGGGTCTTGGTACCTAAGTTCATCTTAGTACAACCTTTCATCCTCAGGCTGATGGTCTAGCAGAAAGGACTATTCAGATGTTAGAAGATATTCTAAGGGCGTGTGCAATCGATTTCAAGGAATGTTGGGATGACCACTTACCTTTGATTGAGTTTGCATACAACTACAACTATCATTCCAGTATTCAGATGGTTCCATTCAAAGCTCTCTATGGTAGGATATATAGATCTCCAATTGGTTGGTTCGAAGTTAGTGAGTCCTTAGTTATATGGCCTGATTTAGTATTCAATACCTTATAAAAAGTCTAGTTGATTAGAGAAAGACTCCAGGCTACTCAGAGCTGACAGAATTCTTATGCAGATGTTCGTTGAAAAGATCTCGAGTTTGAGATTAGTGATCATGTCTATCTAAAGATCTCCCCTGTGAAGGGATTGAAGCGGTTCAATAAGAAAGGGAAACTAAGTTCTCGATATATCGGTCCCTTTAATATTCTAAGTTGATTTGGGAAGGAAGCGTATGAGCTCAAATTTCCTTCAGATCTAACCTCAGTTCATCTAGTCTTTCATGTGTCTTTGATCAAGAAGTGAATAGGTGACCCATAAGTTGTAGTCCCTATTCAGAACACTCTCTCTTATGAAGAGATTCCAGTTGAAATCTTATACTATTAGACTCATAGATTGAGGAACAAAGAAGTCCCTCTAGTGAAGGTTCTTTGGAGAAATCAGTCTGTAGATGAGGCTAATTAGGAAGTAGAGGCATACATGTGTACCAAGTATCCTCACCTCTTCTTCACCAACTTAGATCAAGCTCAAGGTAACAGTTCTTCTTAAGCTTACTTAGTTTCATGTCCGGTGTATATCACAAACTTGGTATGCAACTTCATGATCATGTTCCCATTAGAAACTTGGTATCAAGTATCATTAAATATTCAATCATGAACGCATATATCAGTTCAGTTATGTAATTATTCATCAGCTATGTATTCCCATTGTAAGAAACTTAGTTCTTCGAAACACTCAGTCATGCATTCATGAATTAGTTAGACATTCATCAGATATGCATGTTTAGTATTATATGTTCATATTATCAGTCATGTTAGTCATGAGATCATGTTACAGGTATTCATGTTTAGTATGTATGTCAGTTGTGTTTTCTCCCCTTTCAGTCAGTCTCATTAGAGGATGAATGTTTTCAAGGGAGAGATATTGTAATACCCCATACTTTTTCCTAGCTAATTTCATCTCAAGAATGTTAAGTATTATCTTCTAAATTGAATGATTGTTATTCCATGAGTAATTTTCAAGATTTTCACTTTTAGTCATTTGGGAAATTCAATAAGTTTTCCATCGATATAAGATTCTCCCAAATCTGATAACCGAGTTAGAAGCTATGACTATTTCATGTTCCCATCGTAAAACAACGCCATATTAGTCTGTGGCATGCCACACCACAAACGTAAATGGTATTTCTCAAATTACAGTAGAGGTCCACTATTAAGGTGCGTCGCGCTAGGGACCAAATTCAGAATTGTCCTTTTCCAGTGTCTTAGCGTGATTTTCTCCGCGTCGAACCAAAGTTCCATGATGTAAAAGAAGGGAAATGCGATGGCTCCATGTCGCGTCATCCATCAATTTTCCAATTGCGAAAATGCAGTGACACGACGCAATAGCGCAGCGTCGTGCCAGGGGTCCAAATCGGGAAAATTTTACTGAAATTATATGGCGCATCCAGGGTTAAAAGGGTCAACTTCACACCCTTATTTAAACCCTTTAACACGTGATTCAACCACTTTACACCCAAAGTACATACTGTTCTCTCAAAAACCTCTCAAGAACAAGCTAGCATTTTCATAGAAGATCCAATTCCAAGAAATTTTCCTCCATCAATCCTCATGGAATCACGAACCAAGGTATGCGTAGTGTTCATTCATGGACTCTTTTCATCCTTTAAGCCCAAGAATCTTTTTTTTTACGTTTAAGTTTATGGATTTCTTTATGAATTTCATGTTGTGATTGTTTTGTTTATGTTGAGAATGACCAATTGAATTCAAATTCATGTTGGGTAATCGATTTTATGTGGAATATTTGTATAGATGTATATTCATGTGAACCTATGAATAAACCCTAGTTGATAAAATTAGAGATGAATCATGATGATTAATTGTTGTATAATGTTGTTTACATATGCTATGCCTATCATGTGTTTGAATAAATGCCTAGATGAAGGAACAATGCCCAACTAGTATGATATCATGAAATCCCCCCCTGTTTGTACAAGTTAAGCCTATCACATGTTTTGATGGAGTGCTTCTATAAATGTATTATGGATTATGATGTTAGTTATATGTTCAAGTAAGTTATGCTTGGTGAGTTTTCCTTCCATCGAGTCCTGGGGGTACTTGTACTCGAATTATTAGCTTTGTACCTAGAGCTATGTCATGTTTCCATGATACTCTTAGTCAAGCTATGAATCCTTAAATTTCAGACAGTCTTATGACTCTGGAAATCTCCATGATCTCATAAACTCAATTAGTTGTCAGATATCAATAATATTCCATCAGTTAAGGGAATCCAGTAACTCAGTCCATGTTCAGTTCAGTAAATTATGATAAGTGTCTATTCAGATGGGAGTAGAAATTAGTACCGTGTAAATCCAAGGAGGGGAACTCACCTGTTATATGAGGGTGTGATTCTTAGAAGCAATCCTTGCATTCCAGAACTATGTAGCCAACATAGGTTGAGACATCAGAGCCTGGTATATGAAGGTAGATTAGGTGGCTTAGCCTACTATATGAGGGTTCCCACCGTTCGTACTAGAGTTACCTGTTATATTAGGGTCACTCACATATTGTACTTACAAGTGGCGTGGTATTGACACCCTTCCAATCAAGGCATAGATTGGACCCTAATTTAGCTATAATGCATATTTTGGGGCATGTCGATTAGATGACTACCTCCCACAGTCTCAGTATCAGTCTCAGTAAAAGAACTCAGATAGTTTTTCAGAATTCAGGACTGTCAGATATAGTAAACTTAGATACAGTACGGAACTCATCTAGTTCCATCAGATTAAGGACTATAAGATACAGTCACTCATGTTATCAGTTATCATAATTCAATCATTAGTCATGTTAGTCATCAGCATACTCATGTTATCACGATTTCAGATATAGTTACTATGTATGCATGCATGTATTCTCACATTCATATTAGTCAGTTAGCCAGTATTTTTCATGCAAATGAACCCCATGGATTCAGCCTACCTTACATGTATACTAGTATATTCAAAGTACTGACGCATTTGCGCTATGGTTCCTTATACCATAGGTTCAGAGACACGAGCTCTAGAGCATCAGTGGATTCCAGATATCAGCAGTCAGAGTTAGCAATGAGTCCTCATCCTTCGAGGATATTATTATTTCCCTACTATCTAATTAATTAGTCTATTAGGTGGAGTTAGTTTGGGAGATGTCCCATCAACTCCTTACTCAGATAGTTCAGTCAGTTAGAGGTTTTCTAGACTATTATGTTTCAGACTTTAGTATGTTCAGTTTTGTTTTGGGTATTCTATTACCCCACACAAATGTTATATAATTCAAATCATGTTCAGTGTTGAACCTTATGGCCTTTCAATTCATGTTTCTGCATTTTAAAGTATTTTATGCAGTATACAAGTACAACTATCAATCATGGGTTAGCTTGTGGTCCTCGAGCTCATGAGCACCATGTAGCATTCTAGGTACCAGATTTGGGGAGTTACAGCTTGGCAAAGGGAACCTAGATCTAAAAGAAAAATTGAATTTAGGATTCATTTTCCTAGTGGAAAAAACTTGGTCAACTCTTGAATATTCATTATGTTCTTCCATTATCTTCAAATCTTGTGGAAAAAGAATAATCAAAGTACTAGTTTGATCCAAAAAAAGAAAGAAAGAGAAGGTGAAAGTTGATTGTACAAAGAATATTACCTAGCATATTCCTAATCTTCCCAAAGAAGAGTGGACAAAGGAAATATCAAAGTACAATTAAAAGAATAAGGGGGGCGGGACTAATTGTTTTCAAGTTCATTTGAACTTGAAAAATGGCACCAAACCCTCCACTCCCAATTTCGTTCATACACCTTCTTAATTCAAGTGTGGCCGAGACAAGAAGTTAGAGAAATTGAAAATTTTGAAAAGTGACATCCAATCACAAGTTGCCATATCATCACTTTTTGAACAACTGAATTGAGCTCTAAATTAGATTTCCTAGTTTCTATTTGTTTTTTCTTGTTTCTTTTGTGTTGATTCTATCACTAATTATCAAACTAGTAACTACCTACTAGGTTGATAATTAGTTTAGAGTCCTTTTGTTTTGTGTCATCATACTTTGTGTGCTTTGTTCATTTTGTAATTCGTAATATCTTCTTGGTTCAAGCGACAAACTATTTTTATTTGAGTCATCTCAAACAAAAATTGATTCCAGACAAAATTAGATTCATTCCTCAATCACTCAATAAGTATGAGCCAAAGTTTCAACACTTGTAAGACCAAGTGTGAGGTAAGAATCCAATAGTGAGAGAGAGTTTGTGAGGATATTTGAACTAACTTGTTTGTTCATTTTGTAGGTTTGTTCTATGTAGTTTTTAGGTACTTGACATGGAATCCGAGTGTACTACATCCAAATCTTTGGGAAATGATATTGGTGGGGCAATTTTGGCTCGACTTGAGGCTCTTGGCCTTGAACTAAAGATGGTACGAATAGAAATGAACTCAATTAAGGGTGATTTGGGTTCAAGGAAGGGTAATTTGGGTTCAATAAAAGGTTATTTGGGAATAATGAAGGGTGAGATGATTATAATGAAAGTGGGTATTGCTAGATTATGTGCACCAAAACCTCAACAATATTCAAACCACCAAGTCCTAAATCCACTTGACCAAAGACCCTACACTCCACAAAATCCCATGCCACAAATCCAAACACATCATCAACAAAATCCAATGCCTTCTCCCCAAGATCCACTAAACTAAAATCACCTCATCTAAGTAGAAGGAGAGGAAAAGTTAGAATCCAAAGATAATGAGGTCGAGCCTTAATATGGAGAGAAAATAGATGATGAGGTACAAGAAGAATGTCAAGAAAAGAGGTAAAGGGAAAGGGAAGCCGTTCTTAGTGAAGTTGGAAAGGAAAAGAGACCCGTACTTATGGAGCTTTCCCACAAAGGATCTTTGATACTCACTAACCCAAATGCTAGCACTTTGCCTAGCATTGATTCTTCTAATGTACAGATTCAATCTCATATATTTTTAAGGAAATATCCATAGGGAATTCCACATGAACACTTGGTTGATGAACTTAAGGTAACCTTGGCCGAGAGTTCTAAACAAGTGGGCTGCCATGGTACAAATCGAGGTAATATTGCTACACTCTACACCCCTTTGAGCTTAAAATATTGTGATGTGGCTAGTAGTGGCCAATGTAAAGTAGTTTTGTTCTTGTCTAATGTTAAAGTTCATACCTCATTCCTTGGTAGTACTCATGATATGTGTGAAGATCAAATTTCTCCTACGTATAGTACACTACTTGATAATGTAAATGGTGTGACCAAAATCTTTTATACTAGTGTTGATGCTTATAATGTTGATCATGAAAATGGATATGATCCTTTGAACTTATGTGGTGAAAGCTGTGTAATTAGTTTTTTTTTATAGTGATCATGTGTGTGGAAATATTGTAAATACTAGAGTATATTTTATTGAGGAAAGTCTTCTAGGCCGTAGGTCCTTATTATTGAATTTTGCTCATCCCATAAATACAAATGCCTTGTGTGATTATGAGTTTGATCCTCTATTAAAAGGAATGAGTAGCCTCGGCTTATGCAATTGGCTACTTCATCCATTTGATCCTGGTGCATTAGTTGGGTAGGGAAGGGATTGTCTCGGCTTGTGCTCATTTTTCCCTAATGTTTGCCTTATCCCTATCCTTTGTACTGATCATACTAAGTGTTTTATGGTAAAAAAAAGGATTTCTTGTTGTATCTTAAAAGTGTACCCCCTCGGCATCGTGTCTTCACACTTGATTCCTTCCTATACTACCTCTTTACCTATGATGATAACCATGTTAATTTTGAATTTTTATTATGTAGCGGTAGGAAGTTTGGTGGATGATTTCCTTGTTTACATAATAGTGATATATGGGTAAGGTGGATCTTAAGATTAATAGTGGCATCATATTTGATGAGGTCCTTTGTAGAGGCAATGAAACAAATGTATCATATTGTTCCTAAGATAAAGGTAGTCTTACCTTTTGGGTATAGTAAAGCCATTAAGACCATTGTAGTTTCCTTATCTCTCTATATTTGTTAAAGCCACTTCTTTTGTGCCATTCATGCTAAGATGTTCATGTCACACACAAAGGACCTATGGATATATTTCAAATTTGAACAACCTTGGCTTGATGATATATGTGATAGTCTTGGATTTCACTTCTCTTTTCTTGATTTCTATCATAGCCATGTATTTGGTGATGCTTGTAGTAAGTGTTTCATGATAATTACAAAGGATTAGAGGTTGTATTCCAAGAGTGTGTCCCCTAGGCGTGATTATATAATTGTTGTAATAATACTAACCCTCAAACCGTGAGGATTGTGTGTTTTTTCTCCTTCCCTTTGGTTTTTGCAAGTTGTGAATTTAAGGTCAAAATCCTTTCAAGATAGAGAGGATCATGCAAGCGTAAAGATCACAAGAATTACAAGCTTTCTCAAATGACCAAGCTTGGATTTACAAAGTGGTTGAAGACCTTGGACCCACCTCAAAGCCATGGATTAAGTTTAAAAGAGGAGGAGAGAGACCTTACACAGTCCATTGGCTCCTCACTTGAAGGACATCATGGAATTCATACACCCTAAATCACTATCACGAGGCACCTCTTACTAAGCCCTCATTAAGGGCATTTTAGTCTTTATATTATAATAACTTTAAATAAACACTTGGTACTTCACTTTTATTAGTTTGGATGAATTATTGAGTGATACTCAAATTGTATTTTATTTCTTTAGTGTAGAGCTTTGAAAAGCTATCTTATTGTAGGACTTGGAAAAGACATTGAAACTAGGGTTAACCTTGTGTTGACAATTTGGCAAGAATGGTGGGTGTTTGAGATCACTGATCACTTTTTGTCCACCTAAGAGTGTGGTGTTATCCATAATTAGTGTTGTGTGTCTTGGTGTTTGATGCACACCTTGGATCTATTCATTGGTGTTGGTGTATGTCTCGCTACCTATCCATTTACTTAATGTAATCTTCCCTTTTGTTTTATTTGAATCCATGTCTCTCTTATTCATCTTCTCTTTTTTAGTTAATGATTTTTGGTTTTTTAGTGTGTTTTCATGTTTTTGTTCAAGTTTTAGGTTAGATTTTGTATCATAAATGATGAAATTTAGACCTTTTAAGTTTAGTGGTGGAAGAAAGGTAAGTGTTCTAGAAAGAAGTGGGGGATCTTGAGTTATTTCTCCTCAATTAATGCTCCTTACATGAGGTCATCAGGTTATCATTGGTCTATGTTTAGTAGTGGGGTCTGGGAATAGTGTGCCTAATTCTAGGCTAGTGGTGCTCAATCTGCTTCATGCCGCCCTTCTTGTAGATTTTATGGTCAGATTCATTATGGTCAGTGTTAGAAGGGGAGGAACAAATGTTTTAGTTATGGTAAGAGTAGGCACATGCAACGTGTGTGCCACTCTCGGGCGGCTCCTTGGTCCAACAGGGACTTAGTGCTATTGCCTCTACTCCCATACTGAAGGGTGCTATATCTTCTTTTACTTCTATTTCTGGAGTTGATGCTGGCTGAAATCACTTATATACACTTGCTACTCCAAGGATTCTGAGGCATCTCCTAATGTTTTCACGAGTATGTTAAGAATTTTCTCCCGTGATGTGTATTTTTTGCTTGATTCAGGGTCTACTCTTTCTTTTGTGACCCCATATGTGGTTGTCCAACTTGATTATGATCCCGAGAGTCAGTCAGTTCCTTTTTCTATTGCTACCCTGATCGAAGACCCTGTGATTATTAGAAGGCTCTTTAAGGGGTGTATGATATCAGTTGGTGGGAAAGATACTCTTGTATATTTGATGGAGTTGGACTTGGTTGAATTTGATGTCATTACAGGGATGGATTAGTTGTAATCTAGCTATGCTTCTTTAGATTGTCGGTCCTGTAATGTCATGTTTAAATTTCCTGACGAGACGGTCATTGAATGGGAAGGTGGTTCCCTAGTGCCTAAGTGAAAGATCATTTCTTTTCTCAAAGAACTAAATTTGATTTCAAAAGGGTGTTTGTATCATTTGGCCTATGTTAAATATTCTAACTCCAAAGGTCCTTCTCTAGAATCCGTTCCCCTGGTAAATGAATTCCCCAAGGTGATTCCCGATGATCTTCCCGGTGTTCCTCCTGATAGAGAAATTGATTTTTGGATTGATCCTATTCTGGACACTTGTCTGATTGTTATACCTCCATAAATAATGGCTCTTCAGTGGAGCTAAAAGAGATTAAGGAGAAATTGACATACCTCTAAGATAAAGGTTTTATCCGCTCCTAGTGTGTCTCTGTGGGGTGCTCCTATGTTATTCATACGCAAGAAGGATAGTTCCCTTCGTATGTGCATTGATTGCCATCATTAAAGAATGTGAGCGTACAGAATAAATATCCTCTTCCTATCATTGAGGATCTATTTCATAAGTTTTAGGGTGCGAAGTGTTTCTCTAAGATTCATCTTAGATTTGGTTATCATCAACTTAAGATTAGGGATGCAGAAATTGCTAAGACTTCCTTTGGAACCCGGTATGGTCACTATGATTTTCTTGTCATCTCTTTTGTGTTAACCAATTCCCCAACAACATTCATAGACTTGAAGAATAGGGTCTTTCATCCATTTTTAATCATATTTGTCATTGTCTTCGATGATGATATCTTAGTCTATTCTAAGAGTGAGGTGGATCATGTAGATCACCTCCATGTCGCATTGTAAACTGTGATGGATAATCACTTATATGCCAAGTTCTTCGAGTGTGACTTTTAATTGAAAGCCATAGCTTTTATTTGTCATGTTATCTCTTGTGAAGGGATCATGGTAGATCCACAAAAAGTCGTGGTGGTTAAGAAGTTGCGTAGATGTACGACTCCCACTGATATTCAGAGCTTCTTTGGTCTTACCAGGTACAATAGAAGATTTGTAGAGAGTTTCTCTACTATAGCTTCCCCATTGACCAATTTGACCCAGAAGAAGGTCTAGTTCTTGTGGTTGGATGCGTGTGAGGGTAGTTTTGAGAAGTTAGAAGATAAATTGACTTCGGCTCTAGTTTTGACCTTGCCCAAAGGTAGTGATGGCTTTGTGGTGTATTGTGATACTTCTCGAATTGGTCTTGGTTGTGTGTTAATGCAACATGGTAGGTTGGTGGCCTATGCTTCTAGATTAATGAAAGTTCATGAAAAGAAATACTCTACTTATGAATTAGAGTTGTTAGTCGTGATTTTGGCATTAAAGATTTGGCAACATTATCTCTATGGGGTTCATGTTGATATCTTTTCCGATCATAAGAGTTTTCAATATGTGTTTACTCAAATAGAGTTGAACCTCAGGCAAATGAGGTGGCTTGAGTTGTTGATGTACTATGATATAAGTCCTCATTACCATCCCGATGAAGTTAAAGTAGTCACTGATGTTCTTAGTAGATTGTCTATGGGAAATTTGGCTTATGTAGATGAAGATAAGCGTGAATTGGTGAAAGCCATTCATTATTTGGCAAATCTTGGGGTTCGACTTGCGGACTTCAAGGATATTGGTGTATTTGTGCATCCGGTATCACATTCATCTTTTGTGGTTGAGGTAAGGGAAAATCACATATTGGACTCAGACTTAATAAAGATCAAGAATAATGTGGGTCAACACAAAGTTGCGGACTTTGTGATCGATTGTAATAGTATCTTGATAACCAAGAAAGACAATGTGTTCCCGATGTCAATAGATTAATGAAAAGAGTCATGGCTGAGGCTCATTAATCCTGTTATAGTATTCACCCCTGTTCCACCGAGATGTATCATTATCATGGAGAGTTTATTGGTTGGGTAATATGAAAAGAGATGTGGCTAGTTATTTGGCCAAGTGTATCGTTTGCCACTAAATGAAAGTTGAGCACACGAGGCCTGGGGGACTGTATTAAGAGATTTCATTACCCAAATGGAAGTGGGAGGCAATTAACATGGATTTCATTATCGGTCTTCCTTGATCTCATAATCAATGCGATTCTATTTAGGTCATTATTGATAGAATAACCAACTCCACTCACTTTATGCCCGTGAGGAGTAATTACTCAGCAGAATATTTTGCTTAGTTATATCTTGCGTAGAGCATGAAGTTGTACGATGCTTTGGTCTTGATTATCTTAGATTGTGGTCGTCCATTTTCATTCAACTTTTGGAAGAAGTTTCAAAAAGGTTTAGGTGCTAGAGTGTGCCATAGTACAATTTTCCACCCGCAAATGGATGGGCAAGCCAATAGGACCATCAAAACATAAGAGGATATATTGCAGGCTTGTATGATTGATTATGGTGGTAGTTCGTATGACCACTTACCCTTGATTGAGTTCACCTATAATAATAGTTACCACTCTATGATTGGAATGGCCCCTTTTAAGGCATTATATGGTAGGAGATGTCGATCTCCTATTGAGTGGTACAAAGTTGGCGAGGGTAAGTTGCTCGGCCCCGATGTAGTTCACCAAGACTTAGTGAAGGTCAAGGTGGTTCATTATAGATTTAAATCCACTCAAAGTCACCAAAATTCCTATGTAGATGTGAGGCGCAGGGACTATGCATTTAGTGTTGGCGATTGGGTATTCTTGAAAGTGTCTCCCATGAAAGGAGTGATGTTGTTAGGTAAAAAAGGGATGCTTAGTCCCTCGTATGATGGTCCCTACATGATTTTGAAGAGAGTTGAAAATGTTGCCTATGAGTTGGAGTTGTCGTCTAGCATGAACTCCAGTCACTCGATATTCAATGTCTCTATGTTGTGAAAATGTATGGGTGATCCTTTGTTGGATGTTCCGTAGAGGGATGTTGATATCTCGGACTCTTTCTCCTATAATGATATGCTAGTGAGGAGCTTATATCGGCAAGTTCTTCTGTTGTGAACGAAACAAGTGGCTTCGGTGAAGGTTCTATGGAGGAACCAAAAGTTCGGGGAATCTACATGGGAGGAGGAGGAGAACTTGAAGTCCAAATATTCGCATTTGTTTTCCATTCTGGAAACTCATGATTGAGGTATTTGTTAATATTTTTTATTTGACTTATGTTGTGGTAGATACTGGATTCGAGTCCCTAACATTTGAAGGAGCAAGTGGCTTTGGTAAATGATGGGTGTGAACCCTATAGTGAATGAAACAAATGGTTGAGTAATAACCATTGTGATGTGTGGCGCATCCTTGTTGTATACTTTGTTATAACATTTTTAAAGATTTGTTTGATGTGTGATAATGTGTTAACTTATGTTTATTTTACCCGTCATTAACGGATGAATGATCAAAGTGGGGGAGAATTAAAACATCAAGGCTTTTAACCATTAAGAAATTTCTTCATTTGATGTCATTGGGATGGGTACAACTAGGGGAATGAGTCATACCCCTTGGATATAAGTTGTATCTAATATACCCTCCCATCTTGTACCTTGATCATCCTAGGAGGATAGTAAATTGTCAAATATACGAGTGACCCTCCCCCCAATCGTGCCTAAGGGTATGAGTCGTACCTAGGTGAGTCGTATGGTGCACGAAACTTGATGTAGAATGGGATGTTTTTGGTACGAGGGTTTTTTAACGTTAAGGGCATGAGTCATACCCTTTGGATATGAATCAAGGGTGTGTCGTCGTTCCCTTAATAGTATAGGTGACCTAGGAAAAACCTAGGGTACGAGTCAGGGTACAACTCATACCCTACAGTATGGTTCGTAAGAGGAGTCGTACCCCTGTATGGATTCATTTTACAGCTTTTAACTAAGGGCTTTATGGTAATTTCCCATGCCTTAAACTCCAAGTCTCTTCACTATATAAGTTTATAATGCCTCCTTAAACACATTTTGAGTGAATCAATCTCCCAAAATCATATTAGAAGAATTTGAGGCTAGGGTTTCAAGGGTGATCTTCAAGAGGCAAAGTGAAGCCAAGTTTCTTGGTGAGTCATCTTATTTAAGGCATGTAACTCTTCCCTTTTATAAACAACTCTAAACCCATGTATTTCACATCTTAATTAGTAAGTTCACATAGAGATTTTGAAATCAAATTAAAAAGGGTTTTGTTGCCAAAAGATGAATAATGCTGACATTTTCTTAGGCGTGTGTTTATACAGGTTATTGATGATGATTTACATATGTGGGTGCTTTATGTATGTGGTATAACATGTTGTTCTTGAGTAACCCTAATAATGATGATTTCTACCATGAATTTGGTCTTGATAAAGGTATGCACATAAGGTGTTTGTGAAATGTCCAAATAAAATGTCTAGTTACATGTTGATGATGTTGTGAACTACGGAAATGACCCAATGAGTATGAATGGATGATGAATGAAATGTTAAGAATATTGTTAGCCATGTCATGTGTTAAAGTATCACCATGTTGGTTTGATTGCTAAGAAAGGGATCCAAGTCCCTAAGAATGAACTTGAATTGTATGTGGATCTAAAGTGTGGTATAGAAAGGCTAATGAATCTTGAATGACTTGTAAGGGTCTTGATGACTATCATTTGAATACAAGATTATTTTTATGAAGGCATTAGCCTAATAAAGTGGTTAATCTATGAATACTCCTATGAAAACCTTGTGGCCCTTTATAGTGTTAATATGGGTAAGTGGTTCAAGTTATTGGAGGTGAAATGGATTTAACGGATGTTAATGCAGGAACAAAAGGGGTTAAGAGTTCAAGTTTCATCTAATAATGGAAATGACATGACTAGTGGTTCGAGTACCTATTTCGATCACTGGCTTTGGTTAGAGTCCCACACCCAATGAAAAGACTAGTGGTTCGAGTCCCTAGTACAATGAATGTCTTGTGGTTCGAGTCCCATGCCAAATGATATGGCTTATGGTACGAGTCCCTCGCACAATCAAATGACTAATGGTTCGAGTCCTATTCCAATGAATGGCTTGTGGTTTGAGTCCCTTGCCTAATGATTTGCTTGTTGTTCGAGTGCCTTGATTAATGAGAAAAGTTGGACGTATAAGTGTGGAAGGCTGGAGTTATTCAACTCGTGACATGGGAATAAGTGAAATGAGAATGCTTGCTAATTTCTGTTTCTCTGTGGCATAATATGAACATGTTATGTATGTCTACATTTATGATTATGTATTTAAGAATATAATTGAAAATGATGTAATGAATTGGATTTAAATGATAATGTTATTTTATCCTTATCCTTGAGTTACATGCTAGTGCTCCAACTGCTAACCATCTTCGAACTCTATGTCCCCACATGACATAGGGAGAAGCATATCTTCTCTTCATGCACAGTGATTAGGTGATCGAAGAGGTTCGTGCAGTGACTTTGTAGTAGTGACCTTCCTTACTTCGGAAGACATTCACTCTTGGTATCCTGTCTTTCAACTTATTCTTATTTTGACTTGGTTTGGCTATTGTCGGGAAGGTTGGCCCGATATATACATAAAAAAAAATCGGTGTGTATAGAGGTATTGTGGATTACTATGGACTTGATAATATTGGCTAGTTTGATGAATCAAATGAAATTCTTAAGACATGTTTAAGTTATGACTTATAAAATGTTCCCTCAATCTTATTATATGGTCAGATTTCATATGACCCATGAGATGTATATTGATGAGTAGGATGGGTTATTAGGGTGACCTCGGGTTCATGTGAGCTTGGGGTGCCCATACGACATCACCCAATTTCAGGGCGTGTCATACATGTTTACCTAGCTAAGGTCAAAGTAATTACAAAGTTTGCTCCCTGATCACCATTATGGGGGTCGAAAATTTGTTAGGACATGCTAGTTTCTATCTATGTTTTATAAAAGGGTTCTCCAAGATAGCTCATCCAATGTACAAGATTCTTGAAAAGTAAGTAAAATTTGATTTTGATAATGATTTTCTGAACAAATTCAATTTTGTCAAAGAGAAAATTGTTCAACTCCTATCATTGTGGATACAAGTTGGTCACTTCCTTTTGAATATGCAAGTGACTTTGCATTAGGAGTGGTTTTCGGCCAATGGAAGGACAAGATTTTTCATCCAATATATTATGATAGCAAGTCCTCGAATGATGAATGGAGAAGTTATCTAGTTATGGAGCAAGAGTGGCTTTCCGTAGTCTATGCTTTTAAAAAATCCCATGCTTATTTTTTGGGGAAAAAGGTTATTGCACACAACCATACGACTCTTTGGTATATTATGGCTAAAAGGATGCTAAGTGTAAATACCAAAAAACGAAGGGTCGTGATGGAACTTCTAATGGCAAGCCTTGAAAAGTAATCCTGTTACCTAACCTGACATGAAATAATAAATCAAAGACAAAACCCAAGGCAAGGCTTCTTGAATGAAGCCGAACCACACAATTATGATTATGGCGAAACTACATAACAAAAAATACCATAAGAATATCCCAAAACCCGCTGTCATAGTGTATCAACTGTTAATACATCTCGAATGCCAAAAAATACAATAATAGTTCAAAAGGATCAAAATTTGTCTCCACATACAAAATAAGACAAAAGATAGATAGGAACAGGTAGTAGAACAACTCCAGAAGCATAGATCATCCTCTACCACAAATATACCCCAGATACCGCCAGAATCAGCTGTCATGAGGCACACTAATACCTAGATCTGCACTAAAAGGGTACAGTAGGGATGAGTACAGTCCACTTGTACTTAGTAGGTGTCATAGACTAACTAAGTAAAGTAGAATATAAAGCATATAAAATATGCATGTAACCTCGACTAGAAAATGTCCCAAATGGTAGCTCACATTGTCTCCACTAATAACTCCACAATATAAACATATATCATACATGAATACGAGAAAGAAACACAAGTGTACACGTATACAAAATACAAGTATAGGTAAAAAGTATAGTAGATAGATATCATATCAATGGAAATAACAAAACACATGGCGATCACAATACACATAAAATGCAGGGAAAATAATGATAATGATGATGATGTGAAGATGAAGATGAAGTGATGATCGAGGATGCTGCACAACCTTCATATTCACGTACTGAGTTGTGTTTCCTAGAAGGACCTATTTGGGGTTTGTATCCCATATACCATTTAATATCAAATATCTAATACCCATAACTCCTCTCCGGCACCTCCATTGATATAGGGTTTTTAAAGATGTCACATTTTCTATCAGAAAAATTATTATTATCTATATTTCCATGGTGGTACTAATATTTTATGAATGTATATGATCTGAGAATTTAATGCTCACATCCAACCAAACGAGAATTTCCAAAAACAACCAATATGCCAACAATTTGAGCCAAAATCCCCTTAATAATCCAACCATCCAACCATCCAATGTAATCCACATGCGAAGGAGGAAAATATACAATAATATTCCATTGATACCACATAAACTCCAATTTAGGCTTTTTCATTTGAGTATTTTTAATCAAGTATATACATAAGGGCAACAACATCATATAAGTCCCCACACGATCACACATAGAAAGTAATATTCCAAAACAACTAATTCAAAACTAAATAGGAACCACCACAGGCACAACACAATATTATAGCTATTTTCATTATTGGTTCCTGCACCCTTAACATGATTTTTATATCCATATTAACTACCCAACCCAGATTGAAGATAGTTAAGTCATAACCTACCTTAAATGCTGAGAACCGATGCAACAAGCCTTGACCTCAAAGCTTTAACTTCATGAAAGGACACAAGATCAGATAAACCACGTAAATATAAAATTTATGCATTGAAACAAAGTTGATGATACCCATATTACTCCTTTTTAGGTCGAGATCCAAATGGACCCCTGAAATGGGGATTTTGAAAAGGAAATAGAAACTAGAATTTTAGTCCAAGAATTTGTTTCTCATGATTAAAGGAACTTATACAAGAAAATCCAAGTGAAAAGGGATTTAAATTGGGGTTTAAGTAAAAGAGTTTCCAGTTTAAGGTCGTACAAGCTAAATTCCCGAGTTCCATATTTGAAATTAAGTTTTGAAATGATTTTAAATGACATGAATCAAAGAAAAATAAATGAAATAGAGTTTTGGATCTCACCCAAGCTAAATATGGAAGAAATCTCCTACAAAGATTATTCCCCAAGCTCTAAGTCAAAGAAATGGTGAAAAATCATGAAATTGTGGATTTAATCCATCCAGGAGCTGCCTAAGCAACCACCTAGTAACTTAAGATGCCATATTTTAGGCGACCAAGCATCGGTTATGTGATGCCTGCCTTTTCGCATATACGACTTGGCTTTTGCTTAAGTGACTGTCGTAAAAGTGATCGCTCATGTGATTCCCCCAGCTAGCTACGAGTCGCTTAAGCGACCAACAGATTGCCTAATCGAGTAAACCAGTTGATTGATGTACCAGCATTCTCCAAGTCTCGTGGACTCCTTGAGATTCATCCAAAATCCATAGTATGCAAACAAAATAAGCTACTAGACTAAATTTGATTCTCCAAAATCAATAGCGACATCAGATTTTTGAAAAAGAATTATTTTCACAAAGTTGACCCCCGAAACTCAATTTCACAACTTTCTAGACCGAAGATCGAATTGAGATATAAAATCCATAATACTACACCAACTATGTTACAAACAAAAAATCAAAGTTCCAGATCTACTGGCACAGTTCATTTTACCTTCTAACGCACATAATAATAAATGTTGACCAAAATCAACTAATTAGACTTTATAACAACAAAAAACTATAATCTCATACAAAACACAGTAAATGCACTGAAACCATGCCAATTATCCACATGCCCCAGAAATTACACAAACCAGCCATGGGAAATGGTAAAATTATCAAATCATACAGAGATAAATATTTCACAAAAATCACCAAATATCAGGTAATTACATCATACACCACTAAGAATCCTGTTTGTCCTAAAAAAAGGCAAGAGAAATACCTAAATTAGCAAAAAGCAGGGGATAACTACAACACATATCAGACACAACCTTCTAAGTATACTCATGTATAGGTTGATGTCTCCACTTGACCTTAAACACTGAGATAAATCTAGAATGCAAACGTCTAAGATCTTTAGATATAACGAAGATGAGCTCTTCAACAAAAGACAACATTTATCTAACTAGACTGAATCCCAACATATGACACGAGACTCATCCAGAATATAGTGTTGAAGCATGGAAGCATGAACAACTTGATGAATAAATGATAAATCTGGGGGTAACGCTAAATTATAATCCACATCCCCAATAGTCCAAAGAATCTAAAAAGGTCTAAAATACTTATGAGTATGCTTGCCTCTCTTCCAAAACCTCATCACGACCTTCATAGGCGACACACAAAGAAAGACTCAATCATCTACACTAAATCTTAAGGCACAAAGTCTATAATTCACATAACACTTCTGCATACTCTGAGTTGTTCTAAGTTTATCAAGAACGACCCAATCTCTATCCAAAGACTCATAAAGCAAGTCTGTACCTCGAGGTCTAACATCAAAAACCTCAAACCAACCAATTGAAAGGAGACAATGCTTTCCATAAAAAGCCTCAAAAGAAACCATCTCAATATTTAAATGATATCTATTATTACACACAAACTCTACCAAAGGTACATGTTGCTCCGACTGACCACCAAAATCCATCGCATAAGCACGGTGCATGTTCTCTAAAACCTGAATAGTCTACTCCGATTAAATATTGGTTTGAGTGTGAAAAGTTATACTAAGATCAACCTGAGTACCCAACACCTCTTGAAAAGTCTCAGATAAGTGAGATATGAACATTGAACCTCAATCTAAGATGATAAACACCAACACAACATAAAGGCAAACTATCTCATGAATATAGATACGAGACAACCTCTCGACACTGAAGGCAACCTAAACCAAAATGAAATAAGAAAATTCGGTCAATTGATCCACAATGACCGAAACACTATCAAAATAATGAGAGGCGCAAGGTAATTTTGTCACAAAGTCCATAGGTATCTATTCCTACTTCTACTCGAGAATGGGTAACCTCTGAAGCAAACTACTAGGCCTTAAATTCTTGGCCTTTATCTACTGACAACATTGGCATTCAGATACAAAATTTGCTACATCTTTCCTCATACCAACCCACCAGTAGTTTTGTTTAAAATTATAATAAATCTTAGTCACTTCTAGACGGATGAAATAACTTGAATAATGAGCATCCTCTAAAATCAATCTAATCTAATCACCTATTCTCAACACACAAACTTGGCTTCCAGTCCTTAAAACCCCATTAGAATCAACCGAGTCTTCCTTAGCCTTTCCACTCAACTCCTTATCACGAATCCCCTTCAGCACAACATCATCAAATTGATGAGCTCAATTCTACTCCATCAAGGAAGACCTATCCTCCACAAATTCCCAAACACATCAGGTGTCAAAATATCAAGACTGAACATTTGGTTAGAAAAATATTAAGCCTACATGTACAAAGGTCTCACCTGAGTAAGAAGATGCTCTAATCTACTAATACTTGTCGACATCTGGCTTGAGGCATCCGCAACCACATTAGCCTTTCCCAAATGTTAATAAATAGTCAAGTCATAATCCTTATACAACTTTAGCCAATGATGCTACTTCATATTAAGATCTCGCTGTGTGAAGAAATACTAAAGAATACAATGATCAGAGAAAACCACACAACTAACTCCATAATTTCAAAGAAAAATCAATGGTGCATGACTCCAAATAATGGGTAGGGTAGTTCCTCTCATGGGGCTTCAACTACCAAGTAGCATAAGTAATCACCTTACTCTCCTACATCAACACAACACATAACCCAACACCAGAAGTATCACAGAAGATGGTAAAACCCATGCTCTCCTTGGATAAGATCAAGATAGGGGCTAAAGTCAACAATTCATTGAGATTTAGAAAGCTCCCCTCACATACATCAGATCATTAAAGGGAAATTTTGTTTTGACTAAACTTGGTCAACAGACCTGCAATAGATGAAAAAACCTCAAGAAAACACCAATAATAGCCTACTAAACCAATAAAGATTTAAATTTAGTAGGAGAAGTAGGCCTAGCCCAATCATGAACCACCATAATATTTGTTGGATCAAGTATAATACCATCCTTTGTCACCAAATCAACTAAAAATGAGACAGACTTCAACAAAAACAAACGCTTGGTAAACTTAGCATACAACTTCTCATCCATCAATCTATGAAGCACAATCAACAATTTTTTCTCATGGTTAGCCTTACTCATAGAATAAATCAAGATATCATAAATAAATAGAATAATAAAGGAGTTGAGATACAATCAAAATATCCGATTCGTTAACTCCATGAACGCAACTGGGGAATTTGTTAACCTAAAGGACATGACCAAGAACTCATAATGAATATATCGAGCCTAAAACGCTGTCTTTGAAATATTCAAAGCTCTAATCCTCAATTGGAGTTACCTGGATGTCAAATCAATCTTCAAAAACACTGAAGCACCCTAAAGCTAATTGAATAAATCATCAATATGAGAAAGAGGATACTTATTCTTAATCTTCACCTTGATCAACCCTCGATAATTACTACATATACCTATAGACTCATCCTTTTTCATTAAAAGCAAGATAGGTGCACCCCAAGGTGATACACTAGGTTGGATAAATCCCTTATCAAACAACTCCTACAAATAAACCTTCAGTTTTGTTGGGGCCATCTTGTAAGAAAGAATATAAATAGGCTTGGTTCCCAGTTCAATATTAATAGCAAAGCCAATATTACAATCTAGTGGCATATTTTGTAAATTCGTAAGGAAAACTTCCACGAACTCATAAACAATACAAATAGAAGCTAAAGAATAAGGTGAGGCCACACTAGTATGACGAATACGAGCAAAATAAGACAAACATCCTCTATTAACCAAGTGATGAGATGAGCTTGAAGGAAAGATATAAATTTCTTGGGACCCTAATAAAGCACACCCTTCAAAGTTATCCCTAGCACATTCACTGAAGCTATGGTCACGGTCTTAGCATAAAAATCTATGACAACACGATAAAAAGCTAACCAATCCATTTCTTAGTTAACATCAAAATCTACCATATCTAAGAAAATTAGATCTACCCAAGTCTTACCCCTAGCAAAAGTCATAACACAAGATTGGTGCACCTGATCGACCACGAAAAAGTCTCCTACAGGGGTTGATACACGGTTAGGCAAATGGAAAAAGGCTCATTATTAGAATTAAAACACAAAGAGAAATATACAGAAAAAAAGTAGAAAGTAAATTTAGGATCAAATATCATAGATTTAGATCTAAAATAAATAAGGATGATACCAGGAATAACAATATCGAAATCCTCTACCTCTAGTCTAGTGGGTATAGCATAACACTACTTACAACTACTACCTGACTGAGTAGCCCTGTTCCCACCACCATATGCACCACTACATTTTCCTTATACTCTTGTAGTATTAGCTCTTTCTCTAACAGCTAATATAGGAGTAGCCCTAAAAATACAACATGGACAATACTTGTCATAATGGCCAACCTCATTACACATAAAGGAATCTCTATACCCTGACTCAATAAGAGGAGGTAGGCCTGAGCTAGAATGACCCCTTAAAGCTACTGAAACAAAAGACCCACTTCTTGAACCCTGCAAGGCTTCCTACACTAGTCTACTATAATACACATGAAAGACTATAGATTTTTTTCCTCGAGTAGCATAACCTCTAAGATTATCTTAATGATGCACCCTCTTATTTCTTCCTTGAGATGGTAAAAGAATTGACTCAGACATCTTATCATGGTCTACCATAATCTAAAATGATGTCCCATACACTACCATATGTGTATTAGCTAACTAAAGAGAAACATTAAACCTCTTCATAAACTTCTAAATCTTCTCAGACTCAATGGTAATGCTAGCATAAAAATATCTTAGCAAGCTATGGAAACATGCCTTACTCTCTGAAATAGTCATGAAGCCCTTCTCTAAGCAATCAAACTTGTCTCTCATCTGGTCCAGTAGACTGAATTGCACAAACCAATCCAGAAAGGACTTAATAAACTGATCCCAAGTCATCTATGGATAATGACGAGGTCTTCAAATAACAAGAGATTGATAACACCTAAAGTTATACCTCAAAATAAAGATAAAGAAGTCGATTAAAAATATAGTAACTAAACATATATTGGGGATGAACCCACAGGGAATACATGAACTATCTCATAAACTTACTAAAATCATTTGACAGTACAGGAAAGTAAATTGGGGATTGTTGTTGTAATCTATGAAAAGTAACAAGATGTTGAATGCTTTTAGTTTTAAATTATTAGAAACAAACACTAGGCTTGTGTTTTCCCTGGATTCTAATTATGGAGGTTTATCATGCTCTATCCAACTAGCAAATTGATGCACGTGTAAAATATAGCAAGTTATGTATCACCAACACCCTCTCGACATACTTGGTGAATCTCACTCATCTTCTCATGGTCTCAAAGAGTTGCACTACTAACCCTTTCCTTGGACCCTAGTTTCAACTATCTTTGCTCGGTCTAAAGTTTATTGCATAAAGATAATTATCTTTTGTAGATAGTGATGATTAGCTTATTTAAACTATTAACTTCAAATTACTGTTGTGATCTCCTTTTCTCAATGTCTTCCTCTTTCTCAGGTTCGTAGTAAATTTAGGTAGGATCCTAACATTTGCAACCATTAAGAAAACAATAAGCGCGAAAGAAAACATATTACATACAACAACAATAAGCTAGAAGGTTTGAACACTTCCCCTACTTCATTAATACACCAGGGTTCCCATAACCATATCTAAGGGAATTAGTCACTCATCATTGGGAAACAATAAATAAAATTCATACTTTAAAGAATTAAATCAATATCAAAATAATTAACAAATAAAACCCAAAGTCTCGAATTGACTAATCAAGCAAAATAAAGAACAAAGCAATCCTATGATCAAAATCGAGTCTCAAAATCAATTATAAGACTATAAGTAATAAGAGTGCGTAAACTAGCCCCAAGGGGAATAAACTAGCATTTTCCAACTAAAAAATGTCAAAAGGGTTTTTATAGATTACATGGAAATACTATAAGCCAAAAAAATAATCCAAGAAAATTAAGTTGGTGGCAACTAACGAGGTCAGCTATGGGTTGAAGGTGTTACCTACCCCTAGTATGTGTCAATACATAGGTGGTGCCTAGTTTTTAGCTCTCTAAAATTCAGTTTCTGTCTCCTACGCAACTACCTACGCCCATTAGGTGGTACCTACGGGGCATAGGTGCATAGGTAGGTGGTCACTTTTTAGATTTTATTCTTTTTTCTTCTGGTTAGCTTCCTAAATTTTGTTTCTTAGAAAAGAACTACAAAAACACATCAAATCCAACAAAATAGCCAAAGGTAGATGCATATTCTCCAAGTTTAAGCACCATAACTACCATAAAACCATGGCACATAAAAACTCTCAACATAGAATATTACATGTCCTTAGGGAACAAAAACACAACAAAATAATATAATGATGCTTAACTAAGAGAAACCTAAGATACCTATGGTAGTTAATCTCAAATTTAGCTCAAAAATATCACTCCCTCCTATTTTGACTTTACAAAATCAATTGTGTGTATCTATAAAGTATTAAAATGTGACACAAGGTAATCAAAATAAAGCATTACATTTACAACAAACAATAATGCATATGTACAAGTTACACTGCCCGAACAAATAAGCAGTTTGCAATACAAACAATGTACCCTCACAATAAAGAAGTCCCAATCACTCATATAAATCGTGCTTGTTAATGCTGGGTCGTATCAAGATACACTCACACTCTCAAGAAAAGATCCAACAATGCGCATCAAATACCATAGGATTTCCCATATATTTTTTACCTTGGATTTCAGACAGTCGGGTTGGATCACTATAGGACTTTACTCGGCTTGTAATGCAGGCTTGGGGGCTGGTATGCTACATATGGATATTTTAGTGACTATGCCTCCCTTGCACTACACTAATTTTTGGGGTCCACTTATCAACCAACATTCTTTTATTCCACTGTTATTCCTCCATTTATATTCTTTTATTTCACATTCAGGTTGAGTGTGGTTTCTCTTATTCTTTCTTTTTTTCCTTTTCAACTTTTTCTTTTTCTTTTTGCTTTTGTCTACTACACCCATCCCTAGTTTCTTTTGTGTTATTTACCCTTCTTCATACCAACTTAAAATTACATACCCTAATGATAGCACCCTAAACTTAGGTGATTTTCCTGAGTTGTGGTGCATACTATCCAAGAAGGACCATGGCCTAACTAGGTTCATTGTAACATAAATGAGAAGGTGAAAGGTGAAACATGAAAAATAGTCTATACAGGCACAAAATATTGATCAAGGGATACATATTATGTTTTGAAGGTCATTTAGGCTAATGGTGGACTTATTTCAAGAACGTCCTATGATTCTTTCCCACCGACTATCCTACAACCTAGGCGGGACTAACAGAGCAGGTTCAGGATTCAACACACAATGAGAACAAAGAAGTATCTCACACACACATAGTACATGATTGCATCACAAACTGCTACCTATTCAGTTCGTACAATTGTTATCTATGATTATCATGTCCCTAATAATAATTCCAAAATTAGATTCATAGTGGTCATAATTATATACATCACATAGGTCAAAAATAAAGTTTTTGGAGGGTTATTAGTTTTCCTAATAAATCAAAACAAAATTTATCAACTACCTTAGATGCTCAATATTCTTCCAATTAGAAAACACAACACAATACAAAACAAAATACAATATGACCTAAACATGTCGGCTCTACTAAGAACAAACACATGGGAAAAGTGACACGAAAGGAAAAAAACCCAAGAGGACATCTAGACCTAAAAGAAGCACTATCCTCAATTTATAAATTGTCCCCAATGAATTAGACCACTACAAGAAAAAAGAGTTAGGACCATACATATAACACCATAGGTACAAAGATTTCAAGTCAATCATACTAACATGAATACAAATGCCTTGGGTTTCCTCACAGGAAATGCTTGATTTAATATTGTGGCATGATGTGGCTATGTTGGGTACTAAGAATTCACCAATAAGCCCATGGGTTTTCTCCCATTCAGTGCCCAATTTAATGTCGCGGCCTGATGCAAATACCTTGATTACTCAAACTTCATTAAGGTAGCAAAAAAGGTTGTCCTCCAACTTTTCTCTCCATTTTGAACATATAAATTGAGCCCCTAAGTTTTTCTCTAATTTTCTACTAAGCTCATGGGGCAATTATATGAAAATAAAGGAACTAAGTGATAAATGGGGAATGTTGCAACTCCTGACCCCTTAAGTGAGGAATATAATTTCTTGATTTTGGCACAAATAATTCAAGAATATAATCATATCATTCCTCCATCTCACAATCTTCCATAGGCTCAGATGACTCAACTAATATCTTACTATCCAAATATAATATGAAAAAAAACATAGAATTAGATCTAATACGTCCTAATTCATGAATTGGACTTTTACTTACATCTTCACATAACTCTAATTTGATATTCTAAATAGTGAAAACCTCCACAAAGTTTTGATCAAGTGCTAACTCCTTCAATTTAGCTCCTCAATTTGGCTTATACGAAATTTCTCAACCTCACACAACTCATAACTAAATTATTGGGCATAACATACACAATCATTGCATCTAAGTCTTCTTTTAAGTTATGAATCTCAAAGAAAAACCTATAAACCTTTACTAAACTCCCCCTTTTATTGCAAGAAGTGTAAATATGTATAGCATGCTCTCATTATGCTCCTACAAGATATCGATAATAATGCACTACATCAAAAGAATAAAGATCAATAAGTAATAAGTCATTATCACTACACACTTCCTCTTGTATATATGACATATCCAGAAGAGTAGAAAAATATAAAAAAATAAAACCAAAAAGAGAAACAAATACAATTAAAAATTCATGCCATATTCTCCAGCAACAACACTAAAAATTTTATATCGCCCAAACCTATAAATCAAATTAAAGATAAAGTATCCAATACAAAATATTGTAACCCAACTCAGGTTGGGGTAGATCCCATAAAGAATAAATGAACTATCTCTCAAACTTTCTAAAATTATCCGACAGTAAAGAGAGGGATAGAGATACATAGTCTAGTTTATTGATTTAAGATCTTATTCTAAACCTTCTTCCCTATCCCGATATTATATTTATTTATATTTATATATGCATTTATGTGAAAATGTACATTGAGTTTATATTTGATTTTAAAATGGCATTATTTTATCCTTCCCCTGAGCTACATGCTAGTGCTCACCTAGATAAACACCCTTGGATCCTACATTATTTTATGATATAGGGTCCTTGGTGTTTCTTCGGCTACTTTCTGCAGTGTTAGGTGATCCAGTTTGCTAGTTAGTTTGCAGTGAAGCGGTGATTTTCCATCATCCAAAAAGCTTAGTTATTCCATCAATTTATTTCCATATATTATAATTAAACATCTCACATTAACATTATCATTGTCATTGCCACTATCATGGTTGGGGACATGTCCTGACCTAGTTTGATATTCAGATTATTTTAGAGGCTTTTATGGACATGTGTGGGATGGTGTTGTTGACTCTTAGAGATTATTCTTGAATTACGTTAACTAATTTATATTTATTCTCTTGTTGTATTTTTCTCATTATTATTTGAATTATGTTAGGATTGGATAGGCTATGAGGGTGGTCTCTGGCCCATGGCATGATTGAGATACCTATCACGGCTAGGCCCGAGGTTGGGTCGTGATGAGATTGGAATCATATGTTAGGTTTAGGGTTATTGTGTGTCCATAAAGCATTGTGGAGTGGAGTCCTTTTTATATTTGTGTAGTGAAATTAGGTTAAGGGTCATTAGGTGTCCACAATGCTATGTCGAGTAGAGTCTTTTTTATTGGTGTGTAGTGCGCCAAACTTATAAGGAAAGGCTACAAGATATATAGAAATGTTTCCCTTTCTTGTGTTCTATATTGGGATATAAAGCCGAGGTCATGGAATTTCTCTAACTACTGGTTCACTCATGTTTCATATCATGCTTCCTTGAAGATCTAATATTCGTAGGAACTCTACCACAACCTAAGAACCACCTGTCAAGACCTATTCACTAATCCTAATGGAACCTACTAAAACCCACAAGTAGGTAAGCCAACACTGTAACAATGAGCTAAGGCAATGGGTTACTTTAGCAGAAAGGCCAGAAAGGGCCATGATAGATGAACACAATCATAAACTACAATGTTACACAATATACAATCAACTATGTATACCAATCCCACGACCTGGTAATATCAACATAAGAGCATCAAAGTATGATAATAGGAAATACAACTCAAAGTCTAAATAGTCTTATAAATTTGTCTTGAATCAAAAGACTGAATAAAGGTAGGACAAAAATGGGTGACTCAAAACTTTAAGAGCTCACCCTATCTCCAAAAGATGAACAATGCACGATCTTAACTCAGTAGTGGAAACTAGTTATTGGGTCTGCACCAAAAAGATACAGAAGTGTAGTATGAGTACAAAAACAATAGGTACTCAATAGGAATAATTGGCTGACTGAGATAAATTAATATATAAAGATTATAAAAAGCAATATAATTTCTTTAAGTCAAGGTACAAAATTAAAACTAAATAGTCTTCGTCATCACTGTGAAAAATAACTAATCAACTAGAAAAATAATATGACACCTCATATCAATACTATTAAAACCGTCATATAACATGAGTAATTGATCTGGAAGTATAAAGCTATATACATATAATTAAAACTGCATAAATACTAAGTTCAACACACATACATCCATTATAGCATTTAGTAAAAGAACCCAACATAGCGTCCCATACGACCAAGGATTACACCCTATAAAATATAAAGTGAAAAACTCATAACGACGTCCCATACCACCGAATAATGCATTAATAGATCAAATCATCATGTATCAAGATATATATAACCAACTTCTTATTATCCATGGTTTCTGAAATTTGGAGCAACGGTTTATATACTTGGTATGGGCATTTTGATTTCTTGGTGATGTCATTTGGGTTGATCATTGCTATGACAGCATTTATGGACTTGATGAACAGGGTGTTCAGGCAGTATTTTGATCTCTTCGCCATTGTTTTTATTGATGACATTCTATTTTATTTGAAGAGAGAAGTGGATCATGATGATCACCTTTGAGTGATGTTACAGACCTTAAAGGATCAACGGTTGTATGCTGAGTTCTCCAAGTGTCAGTTTTGGTTGAAAGCTATGACTTTCTTAGGTCATATTATTTCTATTGAAAGGATAATTTTTTATCCTTAAAAGGTCGTTGTGGTAAAGAGGTGGCCTAGGCCAAAGAATCCATCTGATATTCAGAGCTTCTTGTATTTGGCCGGGTATTATAGGTGGTTAGTTGAAAGTTTTTCTTCGATAGCTACTCCTTTGACTAAGTTAACTCAGAAGAAGTCCAAGTTTTCTTGGTCCGGTGCTTGTGAATGAAGTTTTGAGAAGTTAAAGGATAAGTTAACTTCGGATCTAATCCTGACCTTATTAGACAACAATGATGGGTTTGTTGTTTATTTTGATGCATCTTAGGTAGGTCTTGGTTGTTTGTTTATACAACATGGGGAGGTGATTTCCTATGCTTCCAGGTAGTTAAAGGTACATGAGAGGAATTATCCTACCCATGATTTGGAGTTGTTGGCGGTTGTATTTGCTTTAAAAATATGGCAACATTATTTGTATGGTGTTCATATGGATATCTTTTCTGATCATAAGATTCTTCAGTACATGTTCACTCTGAAAGAGCTTAATCTCAGGAAGATGAGATAGCTTGAGCTTCTCAAGAAGTAAAATATTAGTCTTAACTACCACTTAGGTAAGGCTAATGTGGTTGTTAATGCTCTTAGTAGGTTGTTTATGAGAAGTTTGGCTCATATGGAGGAAGGAAAATGGAATTGGTAAAGGATATTCACTACTTATTTAATCGTGGAGTTCATCTCTTGGATTCCAAGGATGGTAGTGTGATGGTTGAAGAGGTGCAGAGATTAAGGAAAAACACGTGTTGGATCTTATATTAATGAAAATAACAAGTGCCTTTGGTGGGAAAATGGTAGAAGTTTTTAAGATCAGTGGTGATAGTACTTTATTGTACCAAGGGAGATTGTTTGTTCTTGATGTCAACGTATTATGGAAAAGGGATTTTGCTGAGATGCATAAATCACGCTATGTTGTTCATCCTGGATCGACTAAGATGTATCATGATCTCAAGGTGATATATTGGTTGAATGGCATGACAAGGGATGTGGTTGATTTTGTGGCCAAGTGTTTGTTTTGTTGATAGGTTAAGGTAGAGTACATGACTCCAAAAGGGTTATATCAAGAATTTTATTTGCCTGAATGGAAGTGGAAAGTAATCAATGTGGACATCATCAACGGTCTTCCTCGGTCTCGAAATCAATTTGATTCGATTTGGGTCATCGTGGATAGGATGATTAAGTATGCTCATGTCTTGCCATTGCGGACTATCTTTTTGGTAGATGATTGTGAAAAGTTGTATCTTCAGGAGATTGTAAAGCTGCATGGGGTGCCTATTTTTATTATTTCTAATTTTGGTACGCAGTATACATCTCACTTCTACTGGCTTTTGCAGAAATAGTTGGGGACTAAGATTATTCTGAGTAATACATTCCATCCGCAGTCATATAGGCAAGTGGAGAGAACTATACAGACATAGGAGGATATGTTTTAGGCCTGTGTGATTAACAATATTGGCAATTGGGTTGAGTATCTACCTTTTGTGGAGTTTGCTTACAACAATAACTATTATTTGCGTATTGGTATGGCTCTTTTTTAGGCGTTCTATGTTATGAGGTTTCGATCTCCTATTGGTTTGTCTAAGCTTGGGGAGGCAGGCATATTTGGCCTGGCTTTTGTTTATCAAGCGATAGAGAAGGTAAAGGTAATTCGGGATATGCTTAAAGCTTCCCAAAGTTGACAAAACTCCTATACTTTTGCTAGGCGTAGAGACTTGGAGATTGGGGTAGGGGATAGGTTGTTCCTAAAGGTGTCTCCCATAAATAGAGTGGTGTGATTTGGCATAAAGGGAAAACTCAATCATTGGTATGTTGGTCCTAATGTGATTTTATGAAAATTTGGCAATGTTGCTTATGACATTGAGTTTCCATCTAGCTTATGTTTGGTTCATCCGGTGTTTTATGTTTCTATGTTGAGAAAGTGCACTGATGATCCTTCTTCGGTTGTTCTTTTGGAAGGATTGGGTATTTCATATTCTTAGTCTTATGAAGAGGTCCCGATTGAGATATTAGATAGGTATGCTAGTCAGTTGCGAACAAAGGATGTGGCTTCAGTTAAGGTTCTATGGAAGAACCATAAGGTAGAATAATCAACTTGGGAAGCAGAACAGGACTTGAATTCTAGATATCTGCATTTGTTTTCTACTCTTGGGATTCGTGCAGAAGGTATGTGTCTTCAACACATCTTTATTTTCTATGTTTTTAAAGGAAAAATTGGCAACTTTGCCTCTTGTTTTTGAAACTTTGTTAAAAGGATGTTTGATAATGCAAATGACTCTATGTGTGGTTACCCCTGCGTTGTCCGTCATTCGGGGACAAATGTTCCTAGTGGGGGAGACTGAAACATCCTGGGTTCTAACCCTTAGAAAAAATCAAAGAATTTTCATTCTCTGAACCCAATACGACTCATGGGTACGAGCCATATGTTGAGGTATGAGTGGTGGGGTCTTGTCGTATACTCACCAGTGTTAGTTGGTGGGATGGTTTTGTAAATGGAATAGGTACGACTTAGGGGTATTATTCATAGAGCTTGGTACGAGTCGTATCAGGGACTCTTATGGAGGCGAGTGTTTGATCCACTTGGTATTTCATTCTGCCAGGGATACGGGTTATAGTTATGGAACGTATGTTGTGGTTATGACTTGGTTAGATGAGTCATATACTGGATTATGTTTGATCCAAGAGTTGAGGCATGGACACGTGTGGTCAGTACCAATTGTATTAGGAGAGTACGACTCTTATGAGTCAGTTGTATCCCTGTGATGGGTTTTTAAGGGATTTAAGTAGGGGTATTCAAGACATTTCTCTACTTACCCTAATTAGGACCCATGACTTCTAATACACTTAGGAGGTTATTTACCCTATTATTCTATTCATTAACACTTAGAAACAATTCCAAAACACTCCATAATTCACTCAACAACTTTTGGGGAGAGAAGGCTAGGGTTTAATCTTTAGGATTGCTTTAGGTCTTGTCTTGGTGATTTCTTTCAATCAATTCATCAGTATAAGGCATGTTGTTTTCTCTTATTGTAATTTCAACTAAAGTCATGGTTTATATGATTGATATCATTGTTTCGATAATTCATAATTATGGTTTTCAACTATTATTTGGGGGTTTTGATATTAAATTCTTTGTTATGGTTACTTATAGTTTTAATTATGCTTTTATATGTATTAACTGTGGATTTGGACAATTAGATTATATGGTAATGGTTTAATAGTCTTTGGAATTTGTTTTATTTATATTATGCCCCCAATGTATTTGATAAAATTCTTTTAAAGATATATTCATCGAATTGAATGCTTTTAATGGAATTATTGCATATTTTGAACTTGGTAAAGGAATCATGCATGATTTAAATGGTTTGAAAGGATAAAGGCTAAATATTTATGCTTATAGGGAACATAGAAGTCTCCTAAGTGGTTTAATATGGTATATGGAAGGGCACTTGAAAGTCCCCTTAACCTAAATGATTTGGCTATGGATATTACTTGCAAGTAATGGGTTGTATGGAAATACCAATAATATTGGCCTTGTTTGATAAAATAGTAAATGGATTGGTTGGTTATTTGGAACTGATTTTATTAGGGCATTAACAATGGGATTTGTTTTAAAGCCATGGAAGGTGGCTGTCCTGGAGGGACTAAAAATGGAAACTCGTATTTGTCGATATGAGGATTTATCTTAGTGGACCATTTCATGATGTCACACTATTGGAAGATGAACTAGTCATTCCCTAGGATACTTCCTTTTTCATGCGGCTACACATACTTGGGCCTTTTCAGCAAGGGGAGCTGATGTTGGGCGTATTTACATGCCTAAGCACCATAATTTACCCATGTTTCAGCTAAGTTTTGAGGATAAAATATATAATTCTTGCACTTTTAGTCCATTTTCCTTTAAGTGAGCTGACCTATGTGATTAGCATGTTTTCAGGTACTAATGATGAAGATTTCAGCACTTTGTGGACCTGTGGGCAGCAAAGGAAAACTTCACATAAGAGGGAAAGAAGCTTTTGGACTGAAAGTGATGCATGGGAACTTTTTCCCTGGCAAACCCAGTACTTTTAAAGACTTAAGGATGCAGTAGCAACTTATGGGACAAGGATGTTATTAAAAACCTTATTGCTGAATTTTTCAGCATGATGATCATTCGATTATTGACAATTCACGTTGAGGATTTTGTACTAGTTTTGAGAACAGAAAACGGCTCACTTGAGCAACGGAGAAAGAAAACACGTTTAATCTCCATAGCCGAGATCTCTCTAAGTTTTGGTATGATGATGATGTCTACTTTGATTTCCGTTGTATTCATGAGTAGTTAAACTTATCTGTTAGGGTTATGGAAACCTTGTAAGATACTATCTATTACTATGAGTTTGTGAAGTCTTGATGTGTTATGCTACTTATATCATTACTCTCTTCATTTTTATTGAATTCTTATGGTTGAAAACATAGAGAATACGCCATTATAGCATTAACTTGTTCGAGAGAAAAGTTACATGTTTGGAAAAGAGAGTGTGATAAAGAAATAGGGTTTCCAACCTCTATTTACACGTTAATGCCTTAACCGGATTAACTTCTTGGAGAATTTGTACCATTTGTTATACACTTTAGGCTCGAGAGAGATAAAGACAAATAAATCCTTGATGGTTGAGAAACACTTGAATTTAGAATTAGAATACGATTCTCTATAAGTACATGCATGTCTAAATTCTGCGTTACTCATAGTTAATAGAGAAGTAGAACTTATAAGGTGGACATAACCCTAACTTATCAATCTCTGTGATTAAATCTTACTACGCAAATTTTTCCATTGTTACTTTGATAATATTAGTTCACGCCTAAACCAAACCCCCCTTTTTCCTTGGAATTTTTGACCAACAGTCTTCTAATAATTGCAATACTTAGTGACCAGAGTATTCTCTGTGGGATTCGACACCCAACCCAGTTGGGTTCTATATTTGGCAGCGACCGCTTACACTTTCTAACGAGAGATGTAATTTAGGCGTATCAAATTTTGGCGCCGCTGCCGGGGAATACGGTTGTCAACTACGTTTGTGATAGTTAATAGACCCTTTGGTCAAAGATTCTCGAATTTTACTTTTTGTTTGTTGTTTTTGTTTTGTTCAAGATTATTGGAGTGCATGCCAAATACACAAAGTTCTGGTCAACCGTTATTACCTATAAATCCTGAACCACATCTTATTGGCAGAATGGATTCGCAACGAAACCTTGAACGGATGGTTGCTCAACAGGAGCAGGAAAGATTAGCTGCATTGGCAGCTGCTCAAGTGCATCAACAGAATATTGATAACCCAGGTCGGGTAACAAATCTTGATGAAGAGGACCTGGGTAATGATGAGTTATTAAATCCAAGGCGTGCTGGTGAGGTGGCAGCACCTGTGAACAGGAGAGATCCTCAAGCTAGAATGAGACCGGAACGCCGAGCTGTGTAGGCCCCTTTCGATGATGATGATGACGATTTAGATGTGGCTGGTGCCACAGGGGCTATTATTCCTCCACCCTTGGAACCCGGAGCCAAGTTCAATATCACCAGCACCATGATCCAGCTATTACAACTCAAAGGGTTATTTGGTGGACTTGCAGGCAATGATCCGAATATGCATCTGATCAACTTTATCTCAACATACAAGTCATTTGACAATCCAGGAGTTGGACAGAATGCAATTCGACTGCGCTTAATTCCATTGTCTCTATCTGGAGAGGCAACTCTATGGTTGAACGGGCTGACTCCTGACTCTATTACTAATTGGAGGCAACTGAAAGACGCTTTCCTAGAAAGATTCTTTTCGCCATCAAAGAGAGCACAGTTACGAGATAAGATCAGCAATTTTCGACAGCTTCCAACTGAAGCTCTCCACGAAACATGGGAGAGGTTCAAGAAGAAGCTTATGCGGTGCCCAAATCATCAGATGACCAACATCCACTTGATGGAAATATTTTACAGGGCGTTGAACTCAGTGACTAAGCCAGTGGTTGATAATGTTGCAGGTGGGTCATTCATGGACCTTACTTTTATTGAGGTTGGTGATATGCTGGATCGTATGACAAAGCAGAGTAGAGCTTGTCATACCAGGGATTCTGAGGTAGCAAGCTCTACTGTATCTACTGGCATGATAGCAGAACAGAGGCGAAGAGAAGAGGAACGCGACAAAGATATGGCTCACATGAAAACACAGATGGACCTTCTTACCAAGCATTTATTATCAGGGAAGACAGAAAAGGTCAAGGCTGTTGTATCACAGGGTAGAGATGAATCCGATTCTAAGGAGGAAGCGAATTATTTGAATAATCAGGGGGGTTTTCCAGGAAATGCCCAAGGAAACCAAGGTCGGAATTATTATGAAAAATACGGATTCAAGAATAAGACTGACAGGAGTCGTTTGTATGTTCCTCCTGGAAATCGTGAGGCTGCGGCATCTGGCTCTGGAAAGATGTCCATGGAAGATATGATGGCTAAGTTTTTGAAAGGAGTGGAGGCAACCAACATGGGAGTAACTGAGGTAAAAAATAATTTGTCCTCAATAAATCAATTGGTTGATTCGCATTCCACTTCAATAAAATAGCTGGAACAATAATTGAGTCAACTATCAGCGACACTCAATCAAAGAAAAGTTGGTACCTTACCTAGCGACACTGTGATGAACCTAAGGAATGATGGATCATGTATGGCTATTACTACCAGGAGTGGTAAGGTGTTGGAAAATCCATCTAAAGGCAAGCAGGTGGTTGATATTACAGAAGAGAATGTTATTGAAGCAGATTATGATGATTCTGTAGAAGCTGAAAATCAGAATGAGAATGTTCATGACACTACACCTAGATGTCACCAACCTGAGAAGATTGATAATCGGAAGCAAGATAAAAAGAAAGTGGTGGAGAAAACTCTCCCAACTCCACCACTACCTTTTCCTCAGAGACTGAAGAAGAAAGCTGATGACACCAGGTTCAGTAAAATCATGACTATGTTGAAGCAGTTGACTATTAATGTGCCTTTGGTGGAGGCACTGGAGCAGATGCCAGGATACGCCAAATTCATGAAGGACCTTTTGACAAAGAAAAGGGCAGCAAGTTATGAACTGGCAGATAATGTTCATCATTGCAGTGCAATTTCCACGAGATCTTTAGTACAGAAAAAGACGGATCCTGGTACTTTCACTATTCCTTGCAGGGTTGGATCCTTGGATTTTGCTAAGGCATTGTGCGATTTGGGGGCTAGCATCAATTTGATGCCACTATCTATTTATAAACAGTTGGGGTTGGGCAATCCTACACCAACCAATATGCGGCTCGTGATGGTAGATAGGTCGGTAAAACGACTTGTTGGTATCTTATATGATGTACTGGTGAAGGTTTCTTCCTTCATTTTTCCTGCAGACTTTGTTATTTTGGATTGCGAGGTAGATTCTGAAGTTCCCATAATCTTAGGACGCCCTTTCCTCGAAACAGGAAGTGTGCTTATTGATTTACGAGCAAACAAGCTTTTATTTTGGATGAATGACGAAGTGGTCCGTTTTGATGTATGCAAATCAATGAAGCAGCCTAAAGATATGAATGTGTTCTCTATAGATGATATTTATTATGAGGACGAGAAAGAATTATCTGTAGAGAAGCATCTTACTGTTGAGCCAGTGTCTGCTGTACTTTAGAACTTTGAGCATGAGGATGTTGAATAGTATGAAGAAACTATTAGTGCTCTAACAGGAATGGGGTCCTATTCTCATGCCCCTAAGAAGCTGGACCTTGACCTTAAGAATCGACCGTCACCACTATCGAAACTATCCATTGAAGAGCCACCAGTGCTAGAATTGAAAGAGCTCCCCAGTCATCTAAAGTATGCATTCTAGGGAAGTGGGAATACACTTCCGGTTATTGTTGCGGCTGATTTAGGTGAACAACAAGTAACGACTCTCATCTCTGTTCTGAAGAGGTACAAAAGAGCCATTTGTTGGACTATTGCTGATATAATTGGTATCCCTCCTGGGATATGTATGCACAAGATTCAGCTCGAGGAAGATTGCGTACCCACCACTGAGCACCAATGTCGTTTGAATCCACCTATGCAAGAGGTGGTAAAGAAAGAAATTATTAAGTGGTTAGATGCAGGGGTGGTGTACCCAATTTCAAACAGTAAATGGGTGACTCCAGTGCAATGTGTGCCCAAGAAAGGGGGCATGACAGTAGTCGCAAATGAAAAGAATGAGCTAATTCCACTCAGACCTGTCACATGGTGGAGAGTGTACATGGACTACCGGAAGCTAAATTCGTGGACATTAAAGGATCACTTTCCAATGCCATTCATGGATCAAATGCTTGATCGATTGGCAGGGAAAGGATGGTTCTGTTTCTTAGATGGTTATTCTGGATACAATCAGATTTTAATTTCTCCTGATGATCAGGAGAAGACCACTTTTACATGCCCGTATGGTACATTTTCCTTTAAACGAATGCCATTTGGGCTATGTAATGCACCTGCTACTTTCCAGCGATGTATGATGTCCATTTTTTATGATATGGTCGAAGACACCTTGGAGGTGTTTATGGATGACTTTTCTGTTGTAGGTGAGTCATTTGAATCATGCTTGGCAAATCTGAGTATGGCTTTGCAGAGATGTGTTGAATTCAACCTGGTGTTAATTGGGAGAAGTGTCACTTTATGGTTAAGGAAGGCATTGTTCTTGGGCATAAAGTCTTTGAAAGGGGAATTGAGGTTGATCGATCCAAGATTGAAGTTATCGAGAGATTACCACCTCTAATTTCTGTAAAAGGGGTGTGTAGTTTTCTCGGTCATGCAGGTTTTTATCGGAGGTTTATTAAAGACTTCTCCAAGATTGCTAGCCCATTATGCAAACTTTTGGAGAAGGATGCAAAATTTGACTTTGGTGAAGATTGCTTGAAGGCATTTGAATGCCTCAAAGGAAAGCTAGTTCAAGCTCATATTATTGTAGCACCCGATTGGTCTCTACCTTTTGATGTTATGTGTGATGCAAGCGGGGTATCCTTGGGTGCTGTACTTGGACAGAAATGAGAAAGGATATTTCATCCAATCTACTATGCGATCAAGGCCTTGAATGGAGCACAGAAGAACTATACCGTCACTGAACAAGAGCTTCTAGCAGTTGTTTATGCTTTTGAAAAGTTCCGTGCTTACTTGTTAGGAACCAAAGTAGTGGTTCATACAGATCATGCAGCTCTACGATATCTAATAGCAAAGAAGGATGCTAATCCAAGGCTAATTATGTGGGTGTTACTGCTTCAAGAATTTGATTTCGAGGTAAAGGATAGAAAAGGTTGCGAAAACCAAGTAGCTGATCATCTATCTAGACTTGAGAATGATCACATAGTGCAACCCGACCTTGATATTGATGATGCATTTCCTGACAAAGAAATCCTAGCCACTATGGTGGAAGACTTACCGTGGTATACAGACTTTGCGAACTACGTGGTAAGTAAAGTGATTCCTGAGCATCTCTCCTTTCATCAAAAGAGAAAGTTCATGCATGATGTGAAACACTACTTCTGGGATGAACCGTATCTCTTTCGACGATGTGCTGATGGTATTATTAGGCGATGCATCTCAGATGTGGAGGTTCCTAGCATACTGGAAGCAAGTCATGCTTCCCAAGTTGTGGGTCACCATGCAGGTGATCGAACGACAAGGAAGGTACTCCAAAGTGGCTATTACTGGCCTTCATTATTCAAGGATGCTTACGATTTTGTGAGAAGATGTGATCAGTGTCAGAGGCAAGGCTCTATCTCGAAGCACCATGAGATGCCCATATCTAAAATTCTTGAAGTAGTACTATTTGATGTATGGGGTATTGATTTCATGGGCCCATTTGTGAGTTCGTTTGGGATGAAATATATCCTAGTTGTTGTGGATTATGTATCCAAATGGGTTGAAGCAGTAGCGATAGCTGATAATGAAGGTAAGCGTGTTGTAGCGTTCTTAAAGAGAAATATCTTCTCTCATTTTGGGGTACCTCGTACCATCATAAGCGATGGAGGTTCACATTTTTGCAACAAGCTGTTCAGAGCCATATTGGTGAAATATGGGGTTAAGCAACACAAGGTAGCTACACTATATCACCCACAAACTAGTGGGAAGGTAGAGGTTTCTAATCGGGAGATCAAGCTAATCCTTGTGAAGACTGTGAATGCCAGTAGGAAAGATTGGTCCAAAAAGAGGGATTATGCCTTATGGGCATATAGGACTGCGTTTAAGACACCAATTGGCATGTCACCATATCAACTAGTTTATGGGAAGGCTTGTCACTTGCCAATTGAGCTAGAACATAAAGCACTGTGGGCGCTGAAGCGACATAACTTGAATTGGGATGATTCTATTAATCTGAGGTTGGAACAGCTGAATGAGATGGATGAATTCTATCTACATGCATATGAAAGAGCAGATCTCTACAAGGAAAGGATGAAAAAGTACCATGATCGGAGGATTATCCAACAAAACTTTCAGAAGGGTGATTTGGTACTTCTTTTCAACTCCAGACTGAAGCTATTTCCAGGTAAGTTGAAGTCTAAATGGTTTGGTACATTCAGAATTAGCCAAGTTTACCCATCCGGAGTAGTGGAGTTAGAAAACAATGATGGTGGTGTCTTTAAGGTGAATGGCCAGCGAGTGAAGCTATATATCGGACCTACCGATTCGATAAAATGTATAGCCACCTTATATCTTGATGAAGTCTAAGTACTCGAGATAGCTATGTCATGCTGCGACAATAAATCAAACGCTACATGGGAGGCAACCCATCATTAGGAGTTTGTTTCGTTAGGATTTTGTTTTTGATAAATAAAAGTTCAAAAAGGAAGAGTCGAGCTACAACCAAAACTAAGGCGCTCGGTGGGAGGCAACCCATCCTTCTAATCATTTTTGTTGTTTTTGATTAAGTGTAGGTGCAAGATATACAAAGGAGGAGATTAGTCCCAAATTTTGATTTGAAAGTGAGCCATGCTAAAGGTGGTAAGTGAGGAATGATGGAGCAAAGGCTATAGGCTAGGCATTGCCTATGCCAATCTAGGAAACAAACAAGGCAATGCCTATGCCAATCTAGGCAACGAATAAGGCAATGCCTATGCAAATCTAGGCAACGGACAAGGCAATTCCTATACCATTGCCTATGCTCACTGCCTCACATAGGCAAGGGATAAGGCAAGGCCTATACCAATGTAGGCAATGCTATAGGCTCCGCCTATTCCATTGCCTATGCTCACTGCCTCACATAGGAAATGCCATAGGCGCCGCCTATGCCAATCTAGGCGATAGGCAAGGCGCCGCCTATGCCAATCTAGGAGATAGGCAAGGCGCCGCCTATGCCTATCTAGGCATTGCTAAAGGCGCCGCCTATGCTAAGCATAGGCAAAGCATTAGGCGCCGCCTACTTATTTTTTCTTGTCTCCTAACCCGATTGTACATGGATCAAACCCGACCCATGGCTTAGTCTTTAAATAGATCCTCAACCTTAGAACACAATTCCATTGTTTGCTCAAGATAGGCGACGCCTAAGCTTCCAAATTCTCTCAAAGTTTTTCTTTTTGCTCATCTAATCTTGGAAGTTCATCTTTCGGATCCATCACCACGTAAGTTACTCTTTTATATTCCGTAGTTGTTGCACTACTCCGCTTATAATGGTTTATTAGATTGTGAAGTGGTGTTTGGTGATGAGAATATGGTTGGTTTGTTATGATGCATCTAGTTGAGTGAAAGAATTCGTGTGGGTATTCTTGACTTTACTCCGACTTGTATTTGATTGGTATTCACTGTCGTATTTTTATGAAGTCGAAATTGTGAAGTTAATGCATAATCTTGAAAGTTGTAAGCTTGAATGTTTGAATTAGTCGTAGTTAGTTAGTCATAATTAGTTAGTTAGATTTTAGATTTTGCATGAAATTTTTCTGATAGAAGGCATGGTATATTATAACAAGAGTTTGTGCTAAATCATTACTATTGAGACGCTTAGGCTCTAAGTTGTGACTCACTGTGTGATAAATTGTTGTGGTTTAATTCATTCATCTGTTGGGTCAAGAATCTATAATGCTCCCAATGAAGTTGACCATGTGCCTTGTGTGTGTGAGGATATTATATATTCTTTGTTGTGATTGATGCTAGAACTTGACTGGTGTGTGTGTGAAGCGAAATAAAGATTGTGAGTGTAGGAGATGATTTAGGCATTTCTTTGGCAGCCCTGAAATTGTTTACCTTCTTTTTACCTACCTTTGTACATTGTCCTAGTGAACCCCCTTTGAGCCTTTAGCTATTTTCTTTGGCAGCCTCATATGTAGCCTAATCCATTTTTTTTCAAGACCATAATTTTATCCAAACTCCCAAGCGCTTTAAAATTGTAGAATCATGTGGAAAAATAAAAGGAGAATGGTGAAAGTGATGCCTCAGGGTGTATTGGTACTTGAAATTGTTGTGAAAAAGAGTGGCTATTATAGGGATGCTTGCTTAATATAAAAAGAAAAAAGAAAAAAAAAAGAAAAAAATAAAAAATAAAAAATTTAGAAAAACAAAAAGATAGTTGTGTTTATGATTGAATAACAAAATGGGTGAAAAGGGGTTGGTAGATGAAAGAGAGGTAGAGTGGTTGTTAAAAGATAGTGTAAATGGCATATTGTAGTGTATTAAAGCGCTTAGGGAACATAGTCACTATTTCTGGCCAAAATAGTCCTACCTGTCCCTTAGCCTACATTACAACCTGTAAAGACCTATTTGATCCTAAACTTAGCAGTCTGATATTAGTAGAGCATTACACTAAGGGCAAGCCCATGGTCATCAGTTGCAATATAAGAATTCTTTGTGAGAGCTAGAGCAAGAAGAGTCTTATACCCATGTTTCAAAAAATGCAAAACTATGAGTGATTATGGGTGATATCTTGTGTGAGCACACATGGTTGATGGTTGTTGGGTAGTTTTATATGTTTCTTTGTGGCTTAACTTATGGATACGAATTAACCATCCTAATGAGTCTATGTTGGAGGTTGAGTTGTTTCTAGTAGTGATTGAGAAACCTACTCTTTGTTAATGATTGTTGTGCATGTCTTGTTGAAAATTTTGTGTTGCTATTGTGAAATTCTAGTTAGGTGTTTGCATGGATGTAATATTTTGTTCGAGGACAAACAAAGCTTTAAGTGTGGTGTGGTGATGTTGGGCGTATTTACATGCCTAAGCACCATAATTTACCCATGTTTCAGCTATGTTTTGAGGATAAAATATATAATTCTTGCACTTTTAGTCCATTTTCCTTTAAGTGAGATGACCTATGTGATTAGCATATTTTCAGGTACTAATGATGAAGATTTCAGCACTTTGTGGACCAGTGGGCAGCCAAGGAAAACTTCACATAAGAGGGAAGGCAACTTTTGGACTGAAAGTGATGCATGGGAACTTTTTCCCGGGTAAACCCAGTATTTTTAAAGACTTAAGGATGCAGTAGCAACTTATGGGACAAGGATGTTATTAAAAACCTTATTGCTGAATTTTTCAGCATGATGATCATTCGATTATTGACAATTCACGTTGAGGATTTTGTTCTAGTTTTGAGAACAGAAAACGGCTCACTTGAGCAACGAAGAAAGAAAGCACGTTTCATCTCCATAGCCGAGATTTCTCTAAGTTTTTGTATGATGATGATGTCTACTTTGATTTCTATTGTATTCATGAGTAGTTAAACTTATCTGTTAGGGTTATGGAAACCTTGTAAGATACTATCTATTACTATGAGTTTGTGAAGTCTTGATGTGTTATGCTACTTATATCATTACTCTCTTCGTTTTGATTGATTTCTTATGGTTACAAACATAGAGAATACGCCATTATAGCATTAACTTGTTCGAGAGAAAAGTTACATGTTTGGAAAAGAGAGTGTGACAAGGAAATAGGGTTTCCAACCTCTATTTACACGTTAATGACTTAACCGGATTAACTTCTTGGAGAATTTGTACCATTTGTTATACACTTTAGGCTCGAGAGAGCTAAAGCGAAATAAATCCTTGATGGTTGAGAAACACTTGGATTTAGAATTAGAATACGATTCTCTATAAGTGCATGCATGTCTAAATTCCGCGTTACTCATAGTTAATAGAGAAGTAGAACTTATAAGGTGGACATAACCCTAACTGATCAATCTCTGTGAGTAAATCTTACTATGCAAATCGTTCCATTGTTACTTTGATAATATTAGTTCACGCCTAAACCAAACCCCCCTTTTTCCTTGGAATTTTCTACCAACATTCTACTAATAATTGCAACACTTAGTGTCCAGAGTATTCTCTGTGGGATTCGACACCCAACCCAGTTGGGTTCTAGATTTGACAGCGACTGCTTACACTTTCTAACGAGAGATGTAATTTGGGCTTATCAGGAGCTGAACCCATATAGACTATGGGCGGTTTAGGACGGCCTAAATACACAGCCCGGGTAAAGTTTTTTAATGCATGTTAAACTTAGATCCCCTTTCTGGGCACTTATATATGTATGGTTATTGCATTGGATAGTTTTACTTTGTTTTATAACGAGCATTATTTTATCCTTATCCTAAGATTTATGCTAGCAGTCACTCCCTAACTTGTCTACTGGCAGTTGTATATCCATACATTGCAAGAATCGTCCGTTCGACTCCTTATACATAGTGATTGAATGGGGACATCATTTGGACTGAATTGGTGAGCTTCCATAATTTTGGAAGGCATCATTTCATGTTATGGATATTGTTAGACGTTTTGACTTTATTTGGGATATTTATTTTTGCCATTGTTGGGGGCATGTCCAAACTGGATTCATTTACTCTTTTGGATAGAGGCTCTGTGGTAATTCTCGGGGTTGGAATGGGCAGGATTAGTATTGGTGTTGGGGATTACACCCTTGGATGATATTGTTGGTTGTTCCATTGTATTATATTTTGAGATTGATTATAAAATTTTGTGTTGGTAATCTTTCTGGTTATGACCTCGTTTAAGGCCTTGTAAGGTATAGTTTGGTATAGTTGAACTATTGGTATGGATTGTTGGACTTGGTTGGGTTAGTCACGGTAGTGATCTATTCCCAGTGTCTTTGTGTAAACTGTTACACTAGTATGTTCCATGCTCAAAATTCAGCCAATTCAGGGCAGGCGCTTGAAGGTTGGGTTGGGTAGGGTAACTGGGGTGGTCATCGATCCTGGTTGGACTTGGGATGCTATTACGACAAGGCCCCAGGGTGTGTTGTGTAAACTAGGGTACAAATTAGGGTAACAATCATACCCTAGGGTACGGTTGGCTCAAGTTAGTTATGCCCAACATTACGGCTAATTTTTAGCTTTTTGTTAAGGACCTTATGGTCATTTCCTACACCATAAACCCTAAGTCACCTCAATATAAAGTGTATATGGCCTCTTTAAATACATTTTAAGTGGATAAAACATCCAAAAATAATCTCTCAAACTCATCTTCAAAGAATTGGAGGATAGGGTTTCAAGGGTGACATTTTAGAGGCAAGGTGAAATAAATATTCATTGTGAATCAAGTTGTTTAAGTCATGTAACTCTTCCCTGTGATAAATAACTCTAAACCCATGTACTTTACATTTGGATTTGTTAGTTTACATGGTGATTTTGAAATCAAATGACGAGGGTTTTGTTGCCTAATGATGAGTAATGTGGACTTTTGCTTAAACGTTTGTTTATACGTATTATTTATAATAATTTGCATATGTGGGTGCTTGTTAAATGTGGTATAACATGTGAGTCATGAGTAACTCTAATCTTGATGACTTCTAACACGAAAATGGCCCAGGTAAAGGCATGCACACAAGGTGTTTGTGAAAATGTCTAAGTGATAACGCTCAAACTACACTTTTGAATGGGTGTAAGCGATTGTTGTCAATATAAAACCCAACTAGGTTGGGGTCGAATCCCACAGGGAATATGATGTGAACTCAAGTTTTTTACGGTTTAATTCACTGATAGTTTAACGTCTCCTGAAATAGGGGTTTAAGTTTCACAAATAATTGTTTGACACTTTGATTTTGATGTTTGTGACCAAGATTTTATGAAATGACCAGAATTATGTTCACTAGGGCTTACGGTACATGACAGATGCCAAAGGTGACTCAAGATTCTCACGGTAGTTAGGATAACAAGCTATATTTATCGATTATATGCTCAAATGTCGCTTGACCTATTTAAGCATCTAATTTCCTAATCCTTTCGGACTTAGGGAATCGCTGTTACTACCCAGATTTTACCTCAGGTTAATCAACCTTTTTACAATGCTGATTATTAAATGAAGTATTTCCGAGTCCCTGTTGATAATTCACTTCCTACTAGTTATGATTTCTTTCTTAAGCAAATCAAACTAGGCATGCCTACTATTTGCAACCAACAAACATTAATTAACTAAGCCGAATTATTAAGAAATCCTGACACCTATTGAATCTTGAGTATTTAGCACCTCTTCATGACCTAACCCTAGATCCCATAATTCAGGTTAATGAGGTTTAGCCACTCATGATGAAAGAAACATGTACACAAATTGAATTCATAATTGGGAAGATTAACTTACAACTATGACAAAGATCAAAATGTATAACTTGAATTGATTAACAAGACAAAACTCCTAAAAAATTAGTCTAGAGAGAGAGAGTGAGAGAGAAAAAATCGTCTGTCCAAAATATGTTGATTGATTAGTTTTTGTATATCTAGAAAACCCTAAAACAAGGCTTTAAATATTTAACCCTAAATAAGGAAACAAAATAGAAGTTTGATCTTTTTCTCAGAATAAACGACGACGTCAGTGACACCTTATCAGGAGTCTGACGGCTTATCATGGATGTCGTCAACTCCTTTGCATTTTTGGCTCTTTCTGATTAAGGATGACGACGACGATGATGGCCTATCACCATCTAAACGATGTGTCATGGATGTCGTCACAAACTTTATTCAACTTCCATCTTCTGTTTAAGTCTGACGACATCCTTTACACTTAATAACTAGGCTGACAACGTGTTATGGATGTCGTCACAAAATAGTCTTCAACTTCCATCTTCTGTTTAAGGCTGACGACGCTTCTGACGGCTTATCACCATCCTGACGCCTTATCACAAAGTATCATCACAACTTCAACTTATGCCAAATCTCTGGTTAAGTCTGACAACAACTGTGATAGCCTATCATAGGGCTGACGGCTTATCACAGATGTCGTCAACCACAATTCTCTTCAGATTCCTCCAGATTTTAACTTATTTGCTTCCATTCTTGTTGGTTCTCTATCCCATCAGCTTAAAATGTAAAATCATTCATAAAAAAATCAAAAACGACAAAAGTTGCTTAAGACTTCACAATTATTCTTGGTTAAAGGTCTTAAATATGTTAGCAATTTCTCACACATCAACACCCTCAACTTAAAACAATTTCTTGTCCTCAAGCAACTCAACATAACTAAGAGAATACATAGCATATTCAGCAGCCAATTTTCTCTTTTACCCTCAAAACATAGTTACCACCTCCAAGGTCCATCCAATTAAAACCAACTCTGTATGTCATTGAAGATCAATAATGTAACACAAAGGACTCAAGCGATGGAATCAATCTTAGCCACAACAAACATTTATATACCATTGTTGCTCTATCTAAATAACCAAGTACCTAGCAACAATACCATTGTGTTCACACAATAAAGAAATCCCCCTCCTTGCATATAATAAACCAATAATGTAAACGTGGGGATCATCAAAAGACTCTCACTCTCAAAATGAAGTTCCAATCAGTGTATGCCAAGTACCATAGGCTTGCCCTTATTTTCATTACCAAGACCTTCATATAGGCCAGGTAGGATCACTCTCGGACTTCTTTTAGGCTTATAATGTATGTTGGGTCTGGTATGGTATTCAGGGTCATTTAAAGTGACTATGCCTCCTTGACACTACACTATTCTCTTGGGGCTCACTTATTCACTTTTTTTTTCATTTTCTTTTCCATTGATCGCACATGTTCAAGTTGGGTGCCTCTTTTTTTTTAGAATAGCATCCATCTTTTATTCATCTTTTTCTTTATTCTACCCTTCTTCATACTCATCTTACACAATGCACCCCTATGATAGCCACCCTCAACTTAGGCTATTTGCCTAGGTCAAGGTGCACAGTGTCCAAGGAGGACCAGGGCCAAATAGTTTCATTATGGTATAAATTGGAAGGTGAAAGGTGTCATAAGAAATAAATAGGCTAATTAGGCTCAAAATAGGGATTAAGGGATACAATGCACATAGGGTAGGCTGTTTAGGCTAAAAGTGGGTTAATCAACAAAATGGCCTATGATCCTTTCCTAACCCCTATCCTTTTACCATGGTAAGACTAACTAGGAAAGTTCTGGATTTAGCATACAAAGGGAATTAAGTAGTTGCTTACACACACATGGCATGCACGTATATTGCAGGCCACCACTTATCTAGTTCATGCAATTGTTCAGCAATGATCATCACGCAGCTAGAACTAATGCCATAACAAGATTCATAATGGTCATAAGTACATATAATTCACACAGTTTTTGCCAACAAAACATTATAGAGGTGTTTAAAAATCAACCAAAAACATGTCAAATGCTTTCTATACTTGTATTTCTCCTAGTTACCATAAAATATGTTACAACAATAGACTACCCTACACCCTCAACTCAAAATCAAAGCAAAATTAAACTAAGGGTTAGAGTACACCTGGAATGGATCCATCTAGGATGTCACAAGTTGCCTCTCATGCAACACTTGATTGAATGTCGCGACACAACTCAGGTATCTCGATGACTTCAAACTTCATCGAGACAGATAATGGTGATTCTTTTCACTGATTCTTTTAGGCCAATATAAAGCTTGACATATTGCCCATTTACCTTGAAGGTACTGCCGTCTTTATTTTCAAGTTCCACCACTCCAGATGAGTGGACTTGACTAACTTTAAAAGGGAATGACCACTTAGATTTCAGCTTACCTGGGAACAATTTGAGTTTTTAATTGAACGGAAACACCAAGTCACCTTTTTTGGAATTCCTGTTTCTCTATTATCCAATAATGGTATTTTTTATCTTTTGTTCATACGGATCTGCTCATTCATAGGCCTTGAGATGGAATTCATCCATTTTATTCAATTTCCCCAGTCTCAGCTATGCCGCTTCCTTCCAAGTCAGATTTAACCTTTTGAGTGCCCATAAGGCCTTGTGCTCCAGCTCTATTGGTAGGTGGCACAATTTTCTATAGACAAGCAGAAATGGTGACATGCCAATGGTTTTCTTAAAAGCAGTCTGATATGCCCACAAGGCATCATCGATCTTTGGATACCAATCTTTCGAGCTAGCATTCACCATTTTTGCTAGGATGGCTTTAATCTTACGATTTGATACCTCCACTTGCCCACTGGTTTGTGGGTGGTATGGAGTAGCCACTCTGTGCTATTTCACCCCATATTTTTTCAAAGCTTCTCAAAACATTTTGTTGCAAAAATGAGATCCTCCATCTCTTATGATTATACGTGGTACTCCAAAGAGAGAGAAGATGTTCTTCTTGAGAAAAACGACAACCCTCTTCCCTTCATTATCAGACAAGGCTACAGCTTCTACAAATTTTGAGACGTAGTCAATAGTGACTAAAATATACTTCATCCCGTACGAGCTCACAAAAGGACCCATGAAATCAATGCCCCAGATATCAAATAATTCCACTTCAAGCATCATAGTCAAGGGCATCTCATCTCATTTAGAGATTGACCCCTGCCTCTGGCATTGGACATATTTTATCACAAACTCGTGGCCATCCTTGAACAATGTTGGACAATAATAGCCACTCTACAACACCTTCCTATCTTTTTGGTCACCTGCGTGATGAACCCCAACTGGGTAAGCATGACATGCTTCCAATATGCATAATACATCCACTTTTGGCACGCATCTCCTTATAATATTATTTGCACATCGCCAAAAAAGATACGGCTCATCCCAGAAGTAATGCATCACATCATGTAGGAACTTCTTCCTTTGATGGAAAGAAAGGTTTTCAGGCATGACCTCACTCACAACATAATTTGCATAATCTGCATACCAAGTCAATTTTTCCATAGCGGCAACCAGAATCTCCTCATTAAGGAATGCATCGGTTATCTTTATTTCATGACTACTTTCCTGTTCACCTTCTATTCTAGAGAGATGATCTACTATGTGGTTTTCATAATCTTCCCTATCCTTGACCTCAAAGTCAAATTTTTGCAGCAGCAATACGCATATGATTAGCCTTGGTTTAGCATCCTTCTTAGACATAAAATACCTCAAGGCAGCATGGTTGGTGTGGACCACTACTTTGGTCCAAAGCATATAATCTGTGAACTTCTCAAAAGCATACACTATAACAAGATGTTCCTTTTCAGTAACGGTGTAATTCTTTTGCTCTCCATTCAGTGCTTTGCTAGCATAATATATCGGATGGAAAAGTTTATCCCTCTTTTGCCCTAATACAACTTCAAGGGCCACACCACTTGCATTACACATGATGTCAAATTGGTTTGCCCAGTCAGGTGAAATAACAATAGGGGCCTCAATCAGCTTCTTTTCAAGGCATGCATAAGACTTCAAGAACTCGTCATCTAAGGAAAATTTTACCTCCTTCTCCAAAAGTTTGCAAAGTAGATTTGCAATCTTTGAGAAGTCTTTTATAAATCTCCGATAAAAGCCAGCATGTCCTTGAAAACTATGCAGTCCTTTCACTGAAATAGGAGGTGGTAGTTTCCTAATAACTTCCACCTTTGCTCGATCAACTTCTATCGCCATTTTAGAGATTTTTTGGCTGAGAACGATGCCCTCCTCGATGATTAAATGACATTTTTCTCAGTTAAGAACCAAATTAAATTCAACACATCTTTGTAAGGCTACATCAGATTTGCCAAACACATCTCAAATGAATCACCTACTACAGAGAAATCATCCATGAATACCTCTATGGTGTCCTCCACCATGTTAGAGAAGATAGACATCATACACCGTTGAAAAGTGGTGGATGTATTAAATAGCCTAAATGGCATCCTTTTAAATGCAAAGGTTCCATATGGGCATGTGAACGTCGTGTTTTCCTGATCTTCAGGAGTAATACATATTTGGTTGTATCCAGAATAACCATTCAAGAAGCAATACCACCCCCTGCCAGCTAATCGATCAAGCATTTGGTCCATAAAGGATATCGGAAAGTGGTCTTTTAGAGTCCAAGAATTTAGTTTGCAGTAGTCCATGCAAACACTCCCCCCAGTTACAGGCCTGAGCGGAATCAACTCATTCTTTTCATTAGCAACCATCGTCATACCCCCTTTTTTGGGTACGCATTGAATTGGGCTTTCCCACTTTCTGTCAGAAATAGGGTAAACCACTCCTGCATCCAACAACTTAATAATCTCCTTCTTATCCACCACTTGTATAGGTGGATTATGATGGCGCTGATGCTCTATGGTTGGAAAACAATCGTCCTCAAGCTGAATTTTATGTGTGCATATTCCCGGGGAAATACCAATAATATCTGTTATGGTCCACCCTATAGCTCTCTTGTTCCTCTGAAGTACTGAGATAAGTTCTTTCACCTGTTTTTCCCAAAAATCCACTACAATAATAATAGTTAGTGTGTTCCCATTGCCAAGAAACACGTACCGTAGGTACCCAGGCAATTCCTTCAATTCCAACATCGGAGGCTCCTCAATAGATGGCTTGGATGGTGGCGTTGGTAGATTATCTAGATTAAGGTCTAGCTTTTAAGGAGTATAAGGATATGAACCAATGCCAATCAAGGAACAAACGGTCATTTCATACTCCCTAATGCCTTCACTATCATAATTCATCATAACCGCGACTAAAGGTTCGATAACAAGTTGCTCAGTAATGGGAACCTCTGGTTCGTCCTCATAATAAACATCAACTACCGAGAACACACTCATCTCTTCATGCTGCTTCATTGATTTTCCCACATCAAATTATACCACTTCATTATTCATCCTGAATAAGACCTCATTCACTCTCAAATCAATCAGCACACTTCCCGTTGCGAGGAAAGGTCGACCCAAGATTATGGGCACCTCAAAGTCCACCTCACAATCCAGAATGATGAAGATTGTAGGGAATATATAGTTGGACACCTTTACCAACACATCATACAGGATGCCAACAGGTCGCTTTATTGACCTAGCCGCCATCATGAGTCTCATGTTGGTAGGTGTGGGATTTCCCAGGCCCAACATTCTGTAAATAGTCAGTGGCATCAAATTAATGTTTTCTCCTAGATCATATAGTACTTTCATGAATTCTATTATCCCAATTGTGCAGGGAATAGTGACTGCACCTGGGTCTATCTTCTTCTGTACTAGGGTCTTTGTAGAAATAGCACTACAAAGGTGGAGATCTTTCTTCAATTCGTATCTCACCGCTCATTTCTTAGTCACAAGGTATCTCATGAATTTCGCATATCCTGAAATTTGCTTAAGTGCTTCAACCAGGGGCACATTTATTGTCAATTGCTTGAGCATTGCCAAAATTTTGCTGAATTTGGCATCATCAACCTTCTTCTTCAATCATTGAGGAAAGAGAGGTGGTGGTCTCGGGATAGATTTCAACACCACTTCCTCTTCCTTCTCTTTTTGTTTCTCCAAAGCATCAACAAAACTATCCAGTTTCTCAGACTCCATTGGTTTTCTTTCTTCGGATTCAACAACAACCACCTCACCATCTACAGATTTTCCCACAAAAAGGATAGGTAAGATCTTACCACTCCTAGTGGTAATCTCCGTACATGAGCCATCATTCTACGGATTCTGAATCGTATCACTAGGTAAAGTACCTCTTTTTCTTTGGTTTAGTATTGCAGAAAATTGGCTCATCTGCTGCTCCAACTGCTTGATAGAAGTATAGTGTTAACTAACCAACTGACTTAGGGTAGAGAATTCACTCTTCATAGTAGTTACCCCCAAGTTGGTAGCCTCAACTCATTTTAGCAATTTTTCCATCATGTCCTCCATGGACATCTTACCAGAGCTAGTTGGTGCAGCATCTCGAATTCTAGGAGGAACATACAAATCACTCCTATCATTATTGCTTCTCCAGTGTCCTTGCTCCCTATCTTTATAATCAGGATTGTCATAAAAGTTCCGACCTTATGTCCCTTGGCTATTGCCTCGAAAACCCCTTAATTACTAAAATAGTTTGCCTCCTTATCTACATAAGTAGCAACGGTGCACTGAGAATCCACAACCTTAAATTTTTTAGTCTTTCCTGATAGTAAGTGCTTGGTCAGCAAGTCTATCTGTGTCTTCAAATGGGCCATGTCTTGGTCTCACTCCTCATCCCTTCTGCGCTGCTCCATAGTCATACGAAAATAAACAGTCGGGCTCGCTACCACAGAATCCCTGGTATGCCAGGCCCGACTTTGTTTGGGTATTCTATTCAACATGTCTGAAGCCTCTAGAAAAGAGAGGTCAATGAATGAACCACCCATATCATTATCTACAATTGGCTTTGTCACAGAGTTAAAATCTCTGTTCAAAGTCTCCATCAAGTGTGTGTCTGTCATGTTGTGGTTCGGACATTGTGCCAGCTTCTTCTTGAATCTCTCCCAAGTTTTATACAAGGCTTCAGTTGGGAGCTGCCTGAACATACTGAATTTTTCCCTCAACACTACCCTCCTAGAGGGTGGAAAGAACCATTCTAGGAATACCTTTTTCAACTGTCTCCAGTTGGTTATAGAATCAGGCTCCAACTCATTTAACCACATTATTGCCTCCCCAGACAGAGACAATGGAAACAATCTTAACCGAATCGCATTTTGACTCACTCCCGTATTATCAAAAGATTTTCAAATGGTAATGAAGTTTAACAAGTGCATGTTTGGATCATCACCAGTCAAGCGTCCAAACAACCCCTTCAGATTCAGTGGTTGGATCATGGTACTTGTTATGCTGAATTTTGCACCAGGTGACAACGGTGGAGTAATGATAGAACCCGTTTCACCTGTTCTATCCATTTATTCGGCATCTTCATCGTCATCAACCTCATAATGGACAGGCTGTTAACTACACCTTTCTCTGACTAGACGATTTCTGTTGAAATTTCGCGGCACTGGTGCAACAATTTGCTCAGCTCGCATTGGGTTTAGAGGATTCAAAAATTCCTCATCACCCAAGTCTTCATCATCATGGTTTGGGTGACGTACTTTTTGACCTTGGTTTTGTACGTTCACCTGAGCCCTGGCCAAAGCAGCTAATCTTTCTGCCTCCTGTTGCTCAGCCATTCTCCCGATCAGCTGAGGTTCCAGATTAATTGGCAATAACGGTTCTCTGGAACTTCTTGTTTTTGGCATAAACAACAAAGAACCTGCAATAAATATAAACAACAAATAAACATAAATCTTGAAAACTAAACTAACAGTCAATTAGCCCACACAATCTTTCAGTTTACAACCGTATTCCCCAGCAACAGCGCCATATTTGATAACGCTCAAACTATACTCTTAAATGGGTGTAAGCGATCGTTGTAAATATAAAACCCAACTAGGTTGGGGTTGGATCCCATAAGGAATATGATGTGAACTAAAGTTGTTTACGATTTAATTCACTAATAGTTTAACATCTCCTGAAATGGGGGTTTAAGTTTCAAAAATAATTGTTTGACACTTTGATTTTGATGTTTGTAACCATGATTTTATGAAATAATCATAATTATATTCACTAGGTCTTACGGTACATGACAGATGCCAAAGGTGACTTAAGACTCTCACGGTAGTTAGGATAACAAGCTATCTTTATCGATTATATGCATAAATGTTTCTCGACCTATTTAAGCGTCAAATTTCCTAATCCTCTCGGACTTAGGGAATCACTATTACTGCTTAAATTTTACCTCAGGTTAATCAACCTTGTTACAGCGCTGATTATTAAATGAAGTATTTCTGAGTCCCTGTTGATAATTCACTTCCTACTATTTGTGATTTCTTTCTCAAGAAAATCAAAGTAGGTATGCCGACTGTTTTCAACCAACAGACATTAATTAACATCTCAGAATTATCAAAAAATCCTAACATCGATTGAATCTTTACTATTTAGCACCTCTTCATGATCTAACCCTAGATCCCATAATTCAGGTTAATGAGGTTCAGCCACTCATGATGCAAGAAACATGTACACAAATTGAATTCATAATTTAGAAGATTAACTTAAAACTATGATGAAGATCAAAAAGTATAACTTGAATTGATTTACAAGACAAAACTCCCAAAAAATTAGTCTAGAGAGAGAGAGAGAAAAAAAATCATCTTTCCAAAATATGGTTATTGATATGTTTTTGTATATCTAGAAAAATCTAAAATAAGGCTTTAAATATTTAACCCAAAATGAGGAAATAAAATAGAAGTTTCAGGATTTTCTTAGAATAAACGACGACGTCAGTAATGGCTTATCAGGAGTCTGATGGCTTATCACGGATATCATCAGCTCCTATGTATTTTTGGCTCTTGCTGCTTAAGGATGACGATGATGGCCTATCACCATCTTGATGACGTGTCATGGATGTCGTCATAAACTTTCTTCAACTTCTATCTTCTGTTTAAGTCTGACGACATCCTTGACAGCTTATCACCAGGCTGATAAATTGTCATGGATGTCATTACAAAACTATCTTCAACTTCCATCTTCTGTTTAAGGATGATGATGCTCCTGAAGCCTTATCATTATCCTGATGCCTTATCACAAAGTATCATCACAACTTCAACTTATGCCAAATCTCTGGTTAAGTCTGACGACAACTGTGATAGCCTATCACAGGGATGACGGCTTATCACAGAGTTCATCAGCCACACTTCTCTTCAGATTCCTCTAGATTTCAACTTATTTTCTTCCATTCTTGTTGGTTCTCTATCCCATCAGCTTAATCTGTAAAATTAGACATAAACAAATCAAAAATGATAAAAGTAGCTTAAGACTTCACAATAATTGTTGGTTAAAGGTCTTAAATGTGTTAGAAATTGCTCACACATCACTAAGTGAATTGTCAAGTCTTATGTTTGTGATGTTTTAAACTAGGGCAATGGCCCAATAAGTATGAATAGTTGTTAAATGTTATTATAAAGGTACTATGATCAATGTATGGTAAAATTGATGACCTTGTTGGGTGATGGTTAATGAGGGGTTAAAGTCACTAAACATGAAAATGAACTTGAATTGTGTGTTAACCTAGAGTATGGTATGAGTTTTGTATAAGATTGCTAATGAAATTTGAATAGTTTGTGAGGGTCTTGATGACCATAAATATAATTGTACGATGAATTCAATTAAGGCATTGGCCTATTGAAATGTTGGGCAACAAAGGCTCCCATGAGAACCATGTGGTCATGTATAGTGTTTAATAGATGATGACAAATGAACAAAGGGTTGGAGTCCCAATATCTACTAATGATAGTTGTAATGACATGATGTTAAGGTCCCTCTCCTAATGAAAAAGCTTAAGGTTAAAGTCCCTTGCCTAATGAAATTATTTACGGTTAAAGTCCCTTGCACAATAAGATCTCTTGAGGTTGAGGAGCCTCGCCAAATGAAATGGTTTCGGTTAGAGTCCTCTATCTAATAGTACATGAGGTTAGATTCCTTTTCCTAATATATGGGCATGAGGTTAGCGTCCCTAGCCTAAATGAAGGTGCATGTGTGTTTAGAGTCCCTTGCTTAAATGGATGTGTATGTGGTTAGAGTTCCTTTCTTAATGAGTTTATATGTGGTTAAAATCCTTCATCTAAGTAATATGTAAATGTGGTTGGAGTCCCATACATAAGAAGATTTGTTTAAATCTAAGTGTGGAAAGCCGGAGTCCTCTACTTTTTGTCACATGATTGATTGTTTTGACAATTTTGTTAGGCCTTGTTTACTTGTTTGGCAGGTGATATACCTATATGTATGGATAAATTCATGAATATGGAAATATAATATATAGAATTGTTGTTTGTTGATAATGCTATTTTATCCTTATCCTTGAGTTACATGCTAGCTCTCCAACTATTAACTGTACCCGAACGCTATATCCCCATACAACATAGGGGCCAGAGCATCATCTTCTCTTCATGTGTAGTGATTAGGTGATCGAAGCGGTTCATGCATTGACTTTGAAGTTTTGATCTTCCTTTCTTCGGAAGAAATTCATTCTTGGTCTCTTATCTTTAGACTTAGTCTTATTTTGACTTGGTTTGGCTATTATCGGTGGATTGTCCTGACATATACATTTCTACATATTGGATCATAAGAGGTATTGTGAATGATTATGCATTTAGGTATGATGTATAGTTTGATGAATATAATGAAGTGTTAGACATGTTTATGTTATGACTTATAGTATGTTTCCGCTATATTTTCTTATGGTTGGGATTTATCTGATCCTTGTGATTTATATCGATGAGAAGGTTAGGTTATCAGGGCAACCTCTGGTTTATATGGTCTTGAGGTTCCCATATGACATGCCCCGGTTTTGGGTCGTGGAAATAGCCAATTACAAAAGGGAATAAGTTATAGACATATAATTTCCATACATAGGGCTAGCCATAATCGAACCGGTAGATGTATGCATAGGCAACCAATAATTATCTTTCGGCCATATTGGGTATATCATCAACATATCCTCCAGTCATACTGAGTATAATCATGTCATAAAAATATTGTCCGGTTTCACCAGGTGTCATCATATAATCGCAAAATTATTCAGCCACACCGGTATCATTATATCATCACTATATCCTTTGTCTTTTCCATGTATATTCATATCATCATAATATCCTCTGTCCTTGCTGGGTATTTACATATCATCTTAATATCCCCTGACCTTTCCCGGTATCAACATATCATCACAATATCCTCCAGCCTTGATGACTATCATTATATAATAACAATATCCTCCGTCCTTACCGGGTATCAACATATCATCACAATATCCTCAGGCCTTATTATGTATCAACATATCATCACAATATACTCTGGCCTTGATGGGTATCAACGTATCATAAATATATCCTCTGTCCTCGCCGGGTATCAATATAGTATCACAATAAGTAAATTTATATCATTAATAAAGAACAAGCCCCATAAGGGGTAAAGTAATGACAAGCCCCATGAGGGCTGAAGTAAATAAATATAAAGGAAAATCCAAGAACAACATACCTCCATAATCCAATGTTCATCATCAATGTCACTTTATCAATAGATAAATGCATATGTAACATGAATAATATAACTATCATCGGGTTTTTCCTCGGAACTAATATCATTAATACCAACATCTTCCTCCGTCCCATATCATAAAGATGGGTATATAGACATGCAAAATAAGTGGCAAAAACATTAGCATAATTAATCATATAAGGGAGTATCATGAGTTCAATATTAGTCTATAAAATATCTTTACATATAGTAAACAAGAGTGCCTTCAAGAACCATTACCATCACCGTTTCAAATATATACAACAAGGAAGATTTCCAATATGATATATTAGTGTAATTAATACTTTTGATCATAAATTGCCAATAATTTAGTTAAAGGTACAAACACTATCCTAATCAATGGTTTAATTGATTATGTAGACATGGCTTAATAAAGAGTATAATCATGGACTCATCATTACATAATCTATAATCTAATCATGTAGACAATGGGTATAACCATATGTGATATCATGAACAATGGCCCATTAGTAGAATATTCATTGGCCTATCATTAACCTAAAGATAATTTATCACTATTATGAACAATAGCTTAAGCATAACATAATCTATAACTTATATGTAATGTGGTCAAAACACCACTTATGGCATAGGCCATACTACAGTCAAGGCTCATTCAATGGCATATTCGTTGGCCCAAACAATAGTCAATCACAATAACATAATTAATAGCTTGGACTAAGCTTTAGGTAACAAGGAACAAAAAAGGGACAATCACTTGGGCATTATTCCTAGTGCCATTCCACATAACCAACAAGTACCAAGATTCATAAATATTGCTTCTAAACAGCACCCTCTAGTAAATTCCTAAGCGTAAGGGTTCAAGAGAACTATCCTTAAGGTGGATCAACAAGCCACTTTTAAATATCTAGAATGCATTCTATGTCAGTTCATACCGATAACTAGGCAAAGGTATCTAAATCAACTCTTATATGTATAACAAGCCACCATAAGACCTAAGGTAGATATTCTACTCAAGCACTTTTACTAAGTTTAATGGAACTAAGGAAAGCTTCTCTAGTATAAGCATCTAAGGAAAACTTACGCTAAGTATGAGCAACTATAGCATTTTTCCTAAGGTTGAGTATTCTAAGGCATTCTCATGCTAAACATGAGTAATGAAGTCTATTCCACCTAAGATAAAGGGGAACAAGTCAAGCTCTTCAACTCTAAAATTTTCATAGTAAATGGCCTGATAAACTAAGTCTTGTATTTTATCAACCCAATACTTAAAATCCATCCCATTCTAACAAGACCTCACAATTATATTTTGGCATAACTCAATCTAACAAGGAATAAGCCTAGCCTACCTCAAATCCAAAGAGTGGTAAATAATCTAATAAACCTTTGGTTTTGCATTTCTAGAAGGTTCTTCAAGATGCCAAGATATCAAAAATATTATCTACACATCATTATGAGACCATCAATACCCATATTGCACCATTGTGCTTCAGGTCCAAAAATGACACCAAAAACCCCAAACGGGTCATACATATGAAAAACATATTTTTGAGACAAACCCAATGTTAAAAAAAAATAGGTTATCATAACTCTCATGAAATAGGAGAAATTTAAGATTGTTAGGGATAAAATCAAACCTTTAAGCTATTTGTGGTTTTGGTCAAATAATAAGGAAATTCAAGGCTTAAAATGAAGGATTATTAAAACATATTTGATGTTAATCACAAAAATATAAGTTAAGCAAGATTCATAATTTAACCAAGACTCAATTTAAGATTTTGACACTTTTTAGGGTTCCTTGGTCTCACATATGAGTGGAAAATGCCCAAAATTCAACCTAAGGGTCCCTTTTATAGCCACCATAGTCAGTCAAGGGTAGTGATCGCCATCTATGGATGGAAATATCACTAGGGAGATTGTGTATCATATTATGATGATCTCCGTAGGGCTATCATGATGCCCTTTGGTGCATTCACGTACCTCTCAGAACTAGAAATGAGGAAATTTTAATGTTCTCAAATGATTCTTTAGGATTTATTTGGATTATGATATAAGCAAATCAATTATGTAACCACATTGATTTTGACATTTTGGGCATGATGGTGAAGTCATATTTTCCATATGAGGTTATTTCAACCAAATATAGGCCCTACACCCAAATTCTCAATTTTTCAATTTTCTGCCCCAAAGGTCGAAATGTAATTGTGTATGTTAGGAGCAAAATAAAAGTTCTACCTAGATTTAAATCAACATTTTGGAGATATTGGCATAGTCTGAATTTGCATCTGAGATCGTTTTGCTAAAGATTTTGCCCGGTTGCCATTTGAAACCCGCTAAGACTTCTAAACACAAAATTGGCTCTAAAAACCAAATGAACCCAGTATTTGAATTATCATTTCCAGAATTCCATAACTTACTTGGGGCAGGTATGGAACAACTCTAATAGAAAAAATAGGTAGGAACACAGAAAATGACCTGGCGGGACATTACAATGTTAAAGATCACAATATTGATCATGATTATTGATGATATTAATATACTATGTTAATGGTTATGCTATTATATACTGTTATGGTTATACTATTGGCCATATTGATGATGATCTTGATTATTTATAACTATTAGAAATCCAGAGGATGGCTATGGTATTGATAATATTGATGGTATTGAAGAATATATTATGATGATGATTTATGCTAGACAAGGTAAGAGGATGATTATGATGATATAAGCCCAGCAAGGCCAGAGGATGATTATGATGATATATACTTGGCATGGCCAGATGATATTTTAGATGATAGATGATTCACAAGGTCGGAGGATGATTATCATGAGGATATATGCCCAACAAGGTCAGATAATAATATGATGATATAAATCTGATAAGGTCGGAGGAGGATTAAGATCATATATTCCTTGCAAGGCTCGAGAATGATTATGATGATATATAAATACTTGGAAAGACCGAAAGATGGTTATGATGATATTTATGAGGATATTGTTGAATATCCATACCAATATAAGTTCGACTATACATATTATACTATGATGATGTACTTATGCTGATACAATGACATGGGTATTTGAGATTGACAATCTAGATAACTTGAAAATAAGGTAATAGTTTTAATGTAGTATTATATGAATAGACCCTAGTGATATAATAATTAGTTGACAAACATTGGTTAGTTGATAAATATTTGTTAGTTAGAAAATAATGACTAGTTGATATGTGATGATTAGTCGCTATATGAAGATTAGTTAATAACTGATGTTTATTTGATAAAGGATGATTAGTTTATACATGAGGATTAGTGTTACTTAATGGTTATTTGATAAGTGTTGACTAATTAGGAAATAATTAATATGGACACTCGATGGTTAGAGTATGGAATGACTTGGATAAATTCCAATTATATTATGAGAGTTAATAAATAATAGTGGTGAGTTATATTATCTTATGGGTACCTTGTAGGCTAATGGGGGATTGCGATGGGTTATTTACTTTTCAGCACTAATTATCATATGGAAGCACATTTTTAGTCATAATTTTATGTGTCGATGCTTTATGCTATGTTATGATAATATTCTTGGTATCTATTTACTCATGTATAGAGATGTTGGAGATAATAAGGTTCTTATCCTTACCTTGACTTAGATATGTTATCATACACTCTATTATTCTTATATCATGATTTAGCGTAGTAGGGAGATGATGTTAACTGAGTACTCATGGATTTGGTACTCATTCCATGATTTTGTACAATTTTGGTGCATATCCTAGTGATAGTTGTTGTTGTTGATAGATGTTCGTGCTATGTTGGTATCTATAGATTGGGTGATCTCTTGGAGTCAGAGTCACCTATTTTCTTCTATTTTTCTATGTTTAGTCTTATATCTTGAGACAAATGTATTAACTATTCTAGATACTTGGGTTTTTATTATTATTACTAGATGCTCTTGTAGTGTCTCTACCAGGTCGTGGGATGGTATTTATGTAGTGAATACCTTTGAACTATTTCTATTTCCTTGCTTACTTCTTATTTTGGGTTGTCTAATTTTCCCTTTTATCATATTTCCATTTTGTTGACCCATGCATTTGGCTCTGGGTAGTGCCTACTTAACTACAGGTGGGATTTAGTAGGTGCTATCATGACATATAAATTGAGTTTTAACAAATTGGTTTCAAAGACTAGGCTACATCACTATTGTTGGTACAAGAACAAATGTCTAGTAGAATCATATGGATTAGAATAATGACATCTATTTCTTATCATCGGGAGGATATGGGATATTCTTAGTAGTTCTTCACTTCTTTCACGTATATCATGCTAAGTGTTTGAGTTGGTTTGTAGAAAATTCCTTTGATATCACTCATTTACAGATATCTAGGACACATGCTACCACTATACAAGATGAGGCTCCTAAGACCAAGCCTAGGGATCATTCTCCTATTCGTGGATGACCTAGATATCATGGGCATCCTAATGGTCTATCACCAGCCAGGGGCAAGGATAAAGAGCCTTCTCCAGAACCTATTCCCTCTCTTGAGCCAGAGATTTTTTAACCCAGCAAGCGGTGGGCCAAGGACCAGCCAAGGATCTACTAGGATTTATCTCTTCTCCAATTCTCAGAGATAACTCAGTTTAGCTTTTGGAGTTAGTTGGTGGTGCATTACCTGATGGTGCACAACCTACAAATTAGTGTGATACTGAGGTAGGGGCATAATCTTTAACTACGGCTCCTAGAGTTAAGGTCCCTCATATGTTGATAGTTGCTCAGTTAGTAGTTACTTATACAATGGTTTCCTAGCCTTCTATGTTTGTCGAAGAGAAAAATATATTAGGTAGATTCTTGAGATTAGTTTCGCCTAGGTTTTCTGGTCCTCCGAGCGAGGATACATATGAGTTTATAATTGCTTGTAATGATACACATCATAATTTGGGCCTAGTTGATACTCGTGGTGTGGATTACACTAACTTTCAGTTGGACTTGGCTTTTTAACATTGGTGGAGAGGTTACATAGATTTTAGACTTGCTAGATCTTTTTCTTTTACAAGGGCTCAGTTCTTTGATATGTTCTTGGAGAAGTAAATGACTCGTAGCCGTAGGGATTGTCTAATTGACCAGTTCTCTAGTTTGAGCTAAGTTCCATGATAGTTAAAGAGTATGAGGCTCATTTTTATGAGTTGGCTAGTCATGGAACTTCTATTCTAGATACTGAGTATGAGTGAGTTTGTTGCTTTTTTATATGGTTGAAACTTCCCCTTTCTATGTCTAATCAAAGTTTGGTTGTTGCGGGTAGGTATTTTTCTAAAGTTTTAACCATGCTTAACTTGTGGAGGAGATATATTGCGACGCTCATGGAGGTAGCGATAACAGGCGTAAACATCATGATAATTTCAGTAAAAGCCATAGTAGTTCCCTATTCAGAGATACCCATTTTTATAATAGATATCACCTGGGTCTATCCTATCAGCCTCAAAGTCAGCCTAGTTGACCTATTCAATTAGTGCTTCTAATTACAAAAGAAGGTCAGTCATGTTTTAGTGATCGTCCTAGTGAGGGTAGTGGTTGGTCTTTGAGAGGTTTATCTTCTGATCATTCGAAACATAGTGGCTATTTTGGATCAGTCAAGTTTTTTGGTTCTGGTTCAACATAGGTAATATATTATAGTTGTGGAGCTCCTGCTCATTATTTGTGAGATTGCCCTAGTCAAGGGGCGCTTGTTCATTTAGCTTAGAGTGTTCCCCTATTATATTAGTAAATCCTATAGCTAGAGGTAATTCTTAGGATCATAAGAATGGTTTCCAAATACTTGAGGAGGTTCTTTGATATGCAGGATAGGAGGTTGATCAAGTGCAAGGCTAGGTAGTGAGTGTGTCCTATTGTATATTGTAACTGCTAGACCTGAGACTAAGTCTTCAAATACTTATATTATAGGATCCACTTATTCTTATATATCTAATTATTATGCTCTATGGTTAGAGTTGTCTTAGTATTTTTTATCTGTACCCTCATGTGTATCTACTCTCGCGGGTGATTCTTTAGAAGGGTTTAGATCATTTATTATGACTGCTAGAGATGTTGATACCTATGTTGATTGTAATATTTAACATATGTTGGATTTTGATATAATACTTGGCATGGACTAGTTAACCCACTATCATTTGGTCATGGATTGTTGTACCAAAACCATTACCTTAGCAATTCTCGGTATACCCCCAATCATGTTGCAAGGAGCAGTTAGAAATGAGTCCGTAGGGATTATTTCTTATGTTCATTCTAGGAGGGCTTATTTAAAGGGGTTGTGAGTCTTTTTTTTCTTATATTTTTTATATTAGTATGATGAGTCCATTGCTTGACTCTGTTTCTGTAGTTGGTGAGTTTCCTAATGTATTCTCTACCAACCTACTTGGTATTCCCCCTACCCGTTAGATTGAGTTTTCTATTGATTTTAACCTGAGCACCTAACCTATTTCACTAGCACTTTACCATACGGCTTCTGCTCAGTATAAGAAGCTAAATTCTCAGTATTAGGATCTTCTTGATAAAGGTTTTATTAGTCCAAGTATCTCTCCTAGAGAAGCATCTTTGTTGTTTATGAAGAAGAACGATGGCTCCATGTGTATGTGCATTGATTATAGGTAGCTTAATAAGTTGACTATGAAGAACCATTATTTTATACCTTGCATTGATGATTTGTTTGACCTGTATTAGGGAGAGTAGTGTTCTCTAAGATTGATTTGAGATCTAGTTACCATCACTTAAGGATTCAAGTTGAGGATATCCGGAAGACTACCTTTAGTACTCGTTATGTTCATTTCCAAGCTACATTGATGGTTTTGATGAACTTAGTGTTTAGGCCTTATTTACATTCCTTTGTTATTGTTTTATTAAAGACATCCCTGTGTACTCTAGGAGTACGGAGGATATGCATAGTATTTAAGGAATATGCTCTTGATTTTGCGACATCATGTGCTTTTCGTAATGTTTTATACGTGTAAGTTTTGGCTTTAGTTAGTAACAATCCTTGGGAATGTTGTGTCTAAGGATGGTATTATGGTTGACCCAGCCAAGATTAAGGAAATTCGTGATTGGGCTAAGCCTACATCTCCAACTGTGTTTCATAGCTTTATTAGTTTTGTCAGTTATAAAAAAAATTAATTAAGGGTTTTACTACTATTTCAATGCCGATGACCAAATTGAATCGAAAAGAGGTTCGTTTTTAATGGTCTAAGGAGTATGAGTCGAGCTTTGGAAATCTCAAGGATTTCCTTTCTTATATTTGCCTTGGTAATGTTTTATGTTGCAAGGTCATATTATTGATGCTTCAAGACATCTTAAGATTCATGAGAGAAACTACCACACTCATGTTTTGGAGTTGGAAGTTGTAATTTTCATCCTTAATATTTGGAGAAAAGATCTATATGGTTTGTATTATGAGATTTTCACCTATCATCACAACCTTCAGCATCTTATGACCCAGAGAGAGCTTAATGCTAAATAGTTTAGATAGATAGAGTTTCTTAAGTATTATGATATCTCTATCTTGTATCAACTGGGTAAGGAGAATATGGTAGCAGATGCCTTGAGTTAGAAGGATTGAGTATAGGTAGGTTGGCTTGTATTTTTGTTTCTCATAGGTTGTTTGCATGGTACATTCAGTCTTTAGCCAACTTAATGGTTCATATTGATATTTCAGATCCTTGGAGGATTCTTTCTAGAGTTGATAAGATGTTTTTGCATTTTGAGTAGATTCAGGGTCGTGAGTTTGAGGATAGTAAGATTTATTTACTTCGTGATCAGGTGTTCAGTGGTGAGTCCAAGAGGAACACCATAGATTCTGAGGGTATTTTGCAATTTGATGGCCGCATTGGTGTTTTGAGGATTGATGACTTGATTCAGTTGATTCTACATGAGTCTCAAACCTCTAGATATTTTATTCATCCTGGAACAACTACGATGTATTATTGTTTGAGAAAATATTATTGGTGGAGTGGAATAAAAAGAGATATGGGGGATTTTTTAGCTCATTGACTATGTTGTTAGTACGTAAAAGCCAAGCATTAGTGACTAGGTTATTTGATTTAATGATTGCCCATTCCTGAGAGGAAATGAGAGTGGATTACCATGGATTTTGTTAGTGGTCTTCCTCATTATTCTCATGGTTTTGATGGTATTTGGTTCATTGTGGATCGATTGACTATATCTGCATAATTTCTACCTATTTAGATATCTTTAAGTGTATAGAGGTTAGCTCGTATCTATGTGCGTGAGATAGACCATTTGAATCATGTGCCCATATCTATTATTTTAGACTGGGTTTCCATGGTCACTTCTAGTTTTTGGGGAGCTTTTCAGGTAAAGCTGGGTACCCAGGAGGACGTTAGTACAACTTTCCATGTGTAGACAAATAGCCAATTCAAGCAGACTATTCAGGTGCTTGACGATATGCTCCAATCCTGTGTTATAGATTTTGGAGGCCAGTGGGAGGTTCACTTAGCCTTGGCAGAGTTTGCTTATATCAATAGTTATGATTGAAGTATTAAGATAATGGATGCAGAGGCTTTGTATGGTAAGAGATGTCGTTCTCTGATTGGATGGTTTGAGACTTCTGAGATTTGGCTTTCTGGTACTAATTTCATTCAAGAGTCATTTATAGAGTTAGGGTGATTCAAGATAGGTTAAGAGCAGATTAGGTTTCATAGAGGCCCTACGAAGATCGTAGACACCAGTCCTTGAGATTTGGTGTTGGTGATCGAGTATTACTCTGGTTGTAGACAATGAAGGGTGTGAGGAGGTTTGGGAGCAACGAAAAGTTGATCCCTAGATATATTGGACATTTAGAGATTCTTCACACGATTGGTAAGGATGCCTATGAGTTAGCTTTACCTCCATATTTTGCTATTGGCTATCAGATTATCCATTTTCCATATTTCAGCGTTATATTCCTGATCCATCTCATTTTATTAGATGGGACTTAGTCCTGTTGGATGAGTATTTGACCTTCGTGGAGGAGCTAGTGCTTATTTAGGCTATTGAATTTAGGTAGTTGCACACTAGGGATATTCCTATAGTTAAGGTTCCGTGGAGGCACTACCCAGTATAGGAGGTTACTTTTGAGATCGGGAACAAGATACAAACACAATATCCTCTCATTTTTTAGACTTCAGGTACATCCTAGACCTTAACTTTTGCAAATGAAAGTTCCTTTAGTAGTGGATATTGTAATGACCTTTCAAGTCATTTTACATATTTCTATTTATTTTCACTATTAGAGATTCTTTATAGATACCCTAAGTCATTTATGACTTACTGGAGCCAACATCTTAGTTACTGGGCAGTTCGGTTGGTTTTTAGAGTCATTTCCTTGTTTTGAAGTCTTTACTAGTTTCAAGTGGCCACCAGGCAAAAACTTTTGCCAAACAACCAAGAATGCAAATTCTGACTATTTTAGCAACTATGAAATATCAATTTTAAGCTCGGTGGACTCCTTGTTTGGGTCTCGAGGCATATAGGTACATTTTGACCTTTTGGTTGGAAAGTTAAGAAAATGGAAATTGGGTGTGGGATCCACATTTTTCAAAATAACATTAGATGTAAATTTCAACTCTTCTATTGAGTTCAAAACATCGTATTTTGTGTGATTACATAGTTCATTTGTGTATATAGCATTCCAGATGAATCTCAAGGACTTGGTGGAGACTTGGAAATCAGTTATACCTAATATTCTAGTGTATTTCTATGTCGATGCCTTTGGCCGTGATCGTGACTCCTTGAGCAAGGTGGTAAGTGTCGCGATCGCGACACTTTTAGTTACAAATACGGCTCCTTGACCAGTCCACTAGACTACGATCACAATGCATGAGTGTTACGACCACGACATCCTTGTCTGATGCCCTGGATCGTGATCATGAACATCTGGTCATGATAGTAAGACCCGAGGACATGGAAAGGGTATAAATAACCTATTTTAGCTTGATTTTGCTCATTCTTCACCAATTCTTTTGAGACTAAACCTATAAAAAGGGATATGTCTTGTTATTGGTGTTTGTGGGTGGATTGGATCTTGTCTAACACTTATTTACGTGATTATCTATAAATTTGAGGTAAGATTTCACCTTTTTCATGTACAAATTTCCATATCTTGTTCAATTATACCAAAACCATTAGGGCTTGATTTTATCCCCAAATTAGCTCGGAATTCACCCATTTTTAGTGTAATGATTTCTTGAGCATGTGGGATTGGTGAGTTCATTTCGGAAATATGATTTTTCCGTAAATAAGAACCACTTGGTATTTTGGGTAATTTCTGGACCCAATGCATAATGGTGCAATATGGGTATAAATATTCTCATATTGATTTATATAAAGTGATTTTGATATCTTAGCATCTTTTGGAAGCTACTTAGAAGGGAAAAATGGTGATTTAGCAGATCTTGTGAGTTTTCTTTTATGTCAAGGTAGGCTTAGTTCTATCCCTTGTTAGATTGATCTATTTCATAGTATTTTTATGATATTGTGTTAGATTTGGGATAGATTTTAGTTGTTGGTATGATATATTTAAATACCATGGATTAGTTGGATCATTTCGGCCACCTCAAATATTTTTTTGGCATGATTAGCTTAGTTAACCATATCTTAGGTAAAGTTATCCTTGTAGGTTTTAGCTTTGGTTAGAAATTCATTAGTTGGTAAGCTAATGACATGATTTCCTTGGTCAGTTGAGTTAGGATAAAACTTACCCAAGTTGCCTTACTTGAGATGAAATTGACTTAGACACTCTATATTAGGAGGAATTTCTATCCTAGGGCATGTTATGGTTTGCTCAATATCTAATAGATTATTTAGATACCTTATCCTAGTCCGGGGTAGATATTTCTTGATAATGATTTTGGGGATATAGAAGTGGTCCCTTAGACCAATCTTAGGTAAGGACTGGTGATAGTTAGTGAAGACCCTCGAATCACATATGTACATTTGTGGAGATGGCTATTTCAGTGATATTTAAATGCCTTGGTACTTTTTGGTTATGATGGATAACGTTGAAAGTAAAGCTTAACGAGTATGATATGAATGAGTTATTGGTTGAGCTTATGTCTTTGATAAGCTATTGAATATACAATTGATTTGTCTATTGTTTGGGCTACCAAATATTCTTCTGAATAAGACCTTGATTATCATATTTTCTAAGCCATAAGTTATGCTATTTATTAAGACGATGAATGAGCTATTGACTACGTTAGTGATCATGCTTAGTGATAAAGTAGCATTTGTGCTTTTGTTTATGCAAGAGGCCATGCTTATTGACTACATTATTGATTAAGCCATTGATTAGTCTATGAATAAACTATAGATTGTGCCATGGAATAACTTTTGATCAAGCTATAGATAGCCATGGAATAACTATTGTTCAAGCTATTGATAAGCTATCTCTTATGCTGATGAAAAGTCATTAATTATGCTATTGAGTAGTTATTGCCTATGCATTGATAACACATATTGATTATATTAGTGATCATATTTAATGACTAAATTGGCGAGTATGCTATTGATTGTACTAAAGGTCATTCTTATTTACTATATTGACAATCATGCTATTGATTATGCTAGAGCTCACAATTTTGATTCTGATTATTGATCATGTTAATATACTTTGTTAATAGTTATGCTCTTAAATACTCAAATGGCTATTCTATTGGCCGTATTGATTATGATATTGATTATATATACCTGGTAGAAATTCGGAGGATGGCTATGCTATTGATAATATTAATTATATTAATGATGAGATTATAATTATAATATTATTATTATGATGACATATGACCGACAAAACTATAGGATGATTATGATGATATATACCAGGTAAGGCTGGAGGAAGATTGTGATGATATATGTATGGAAAGGCTGGAGGATTATTATGATGATGATATAATTGTGATGATATATGTATGGAAAGGCTGGAGGATTATTATGATGATGATATATGACTTGTAAGTCCAGAGGATGATTATGATGATATATATCTAGCAAGGTCGGAGGATGATTTGATGATAAATGCTTGGCAAGGTTGGATAATGATTATGATGATATATAAATGCCAGGCAAGACAGAAATATGATTATGCTGATATTTATGCAGATATTGTTAAATATTCATACTGGTTCAAGTTTGGCTATATGTATTATACTATGATGATGTACTTATTACGATACCACGACATTAGGGTGTGATATTATCAATCTAGCTAATAGAAAATGAGAAAATGGTTATAATGTAGTATGATATGAATAGACCCTAGTGATATAATGATTAGTTGATAAACCTTGGTTAGTTGATAAATATTGGTAAGTTGGAAATTAATGACTAGTTGATAAGGTGTTATAAGCCATTATAAAAAGATTAATTAATATATGATATTTAGTTGATAAAGGATGATTTATTGATACATGAGGATTAGTGTTACATGTTGGTTTTTTTAGAACTGTTGACTAATTGGGAAATGATGAATATGGACACTCAATTGTTAGAGTATGGCATGACTTTGTTGAAATCCAATTATTTAATGATAGTTGATATGTAACACCGCAAAAATGGGTCCCGAGACATCACACGGTGCTTAGGGGTATAAGTGACCCAAAGTTAACCCTCCTACTGGCATATCTCATAAGCAACTGAATAAAATGCTTAAATCTATATAATATCAACGAAAACATAGCACTTCTCTGAACTTGATCAATACAAATATGAACTTTACAAGATTACAACTCTATTTTTACAAAATGAAACTGAAACTAAATATATCAACTTCTATTGGCTGTCTGTGAAGCCTCTACTGGTACTGACTTTAGATAGACGGGTCATGACTCCCAACTATCCAAGCTCAATACGACTAAAATAAGAAAATACAATACTTCTCTAACTGTATAACTAACTCAAGCCCTTGAATCAAAAGGACTCACCACCTGCTGACTGGAAGCTGCAAACTGAGTGAATATGGTATATGAGCTACCACTTGTACCTACATTATGAGACAATGTTGCACATAGTCATATATATATGGGTCAGTATTTTGGGAATGTACTGAGTATATGGGGGTGTATGCAAAATTTTTAAATAATATCATAAGTGTAAAATAAAATCATGCATGCTGACAATAATGACTCTCTTCGCTTGAATAAAACTGTAATATAGTTTCTCATAAATCATCAACAGTAACACATGCTTCATAAATCTCATAAATCATTGGACTCAACTCGAAACTCTTTGGCTCAAGACTTAGAGTACCTTGGTGACTCAAGAAACTTAGACTATTATGGACTTGGGAGTTTCTTATAACCGACATAAACTATGTGAGCTTACATGGAGTCCAACCTCTTGCCCACATTGGGGAGAGCTATTCTATCCTTGACATTTGAGTAGAACCTTAACTTTAGTGACCACTGTCTTGACCTTTTGTCCCTTAATCTTTATCCTACGGTGGCACGTAGTTCTGGAGAATTAGGATGCACTAAACCCACACTTCCCGCTCGATGCTAAATACTACTCCCAGACTCAAGCTCAGAACGCGTTAGGAAATTCACCTTAATCAACTCAAGGATCTATCAAGAAGACCAAATCATAAATATATCTCATCTGTAAATCATATACAACTTGTGGCTTCCTAACTCGACTCAAACTCAAAACAATCTTTCACAACATCAAGTAGACTTTCTTATCAAATCATACCAAGTATCAAAAACTTCAAGAAAAACATCATATAACTTATTCTTGACTCTCAAGCTCAATATTAATGTATATTCAATAGTCAAACTTCTCATGGAAAAGCATAAATCATGACACTTGTCTTAAATCACTTTAGAAATCATCATTTCATATTATCAATATACATCTCATGGCATAAATTTCTCAATTTAAGAAATTTGATGGTAAAATAATCATAAATGTCAAACTTAATCAACTAAAATCTCATAAATCATCAATAATGTAGTTTGAGTGTAAACCCACTTGCAAAGATCATGAAATTTCAATAGTACAAATAAAATCTTTGGGCACAAGAATGAAAGGATATTCTTGTTCAAGCCCCACATACCTTGATTATGATTTTGAGATGAAGAATCTTGATTGGAACTTCTTTCTCGCACCTATGAGCTAAATTTATTGATGCCTTGACTTTGATATCTTAAATCTTGAACCACTTGAAGGTATTTATGGAAGGTTCTTGAATTTTCTTGGAGAAGATTGGATTTTTGGGTTAAGAGAAAGCCCTAGCTTTTTGAATGTTCTTGGAAAGAAATTGGAGAGAAATGAATTTCTCTTCTCTACTTGGATATATATATAGAGGGTAAGAATGGGTGGAAAATACCAAAATACCCTTGATCAAATTCTAGAACTGGAGCCCGATTTTTGGCCCTAGCGCGACACACCAGGATCGCGGTCCTTCACTAGATTTGGACAATTGTGAAACTGCTCAGTGGTGCGACACTTTGAAATCGTGATGTCACCTTGGTTGTGACCTGGAAGGGCACCGCGACATGGTGGAATCGCATTGGTGCACTGTAATTTGACAATCCTAATATTGAGCCTTGATGTGATGCGTCAATATCACGGAGGCTCACTGGAAAATGACAATTACCATTTTGTCTATATTCACGATGCGCTAAAGTGCTAGGTGGCACACTATCTCACTAAAATGAATCTAACTCATCACCTGAGTGTCAGATTTGGGCAAATTTTGTATCGATAGAAAGCTTATTCAATGATCTATAGGACAAAAAGTTGAAATTAGGGAAATTCTACATGGTTCAATCATCATTCACTTTGAAATTCATTTCCATATACTCAAAAGATGGATTTAGACCTAAGGAGATCGGGGTATTACATGATAAATGAATATCTTATGGGTACCTTCAAGTCTTCTGTGGTTTACAATGGGTTATTTACCTTTCCACACTAATTGTCACTTGTGAGCCAATTTTTTAGTTATGATTGAATATGTGATGTTATATATTATGTTATGATGATATTTCAGTTATTTATATATTCAAGCATAGTTATGTTTCAGATATTTTAGGTTAATTTCCTTCGTTGAATTAGGTTTGTTATCTTGTATACTATCATTCTTATATCATGATTTAGCTCAATCGGTCGAGTTCTAGTTGTTGCAGATTCGAGTACTATTTGCTGCCATTTTGATTTAGCTCAATCGGCCTACGATTTTGGTACTCATACTACACTTCTATAAGTTTTTGGTGCAACTTTGAGTACTAGTTTCCACCATTGATCCACGTTTATGTTGTGTTGATATCTGGCTATAGGGTGAGCTCTTGGAGTTAGAGACGCTCATTTCCTTCTATTTTTCTATATTCAGTCTTTTGTTTTTAGATAGATGTACTAACTATTCTCAATACTTAGGTTGCATTATTATTATTATATGCTCTTGTACTGGCTCTACCAGGCCGTGGGATGGTATTTATGTAGTGAATACCATTAAACTATTTCTATTACCTTGCTTATTTCTTGTGTTGGGTTGCCTAGTTGGACCTTTCGGGGCATTTCCACCAAGTTGACCCATTACAAATGGATTTAGTTTATGGTTCGTCTTTCCTACTGGTGGGATTTTTTAAGTGCCATCATGACTCGTAAATTGAGTCATGACACAATGCTTGATTTAATGTTGTTGAACGACATGGATATGTTGGTTACTCAGACTTCCCCAATAAGCCCATGGGTTTCATTCCATGAAGTGCCTTATTTAATGTTATAGCACGACTCAATTGCCTTGGCTATTAATACTTCACCGAGGCTTACATTAAAAACCACTTTCACCTCATCGGTATTACCTAAATAGAGCTTAACACGCTACACGTTCACTTTGAATGGTGGTTCACAATCTCGTTTTAGATCAATAACACCATGCAGGAAAACCCTAATCACGGTAAATAGTCCATACAATCCAGTCTTCAACTTTCTAGGAAATAAGCAAAGTCTTTAATTATGTAACAAAACCATATCATTGGGATCAAACACTCTCTTCTTGATCTTCTTAGCATGATACAACTTTATCTTTTCCTTGTACAACTCAAAAATCTCATAAGGTCGGAGATGAAATTCATCCAATTAATTCACCTTTCTCATCCTCAACTTAGTTGCATCATACCTCTCCAAATTGAGCCTTTTCAACGCCCATAGTGCCTTGTGCTCATGTTTGACCGGAAAGTGGCATGCCTTTACGTACACAAGCTTATAAGGAGAGGAAACTATGAAGGTCTTAAAAGCGATCGGTAGGCCCACAAGGCATCGTAAACTTTCTTGACCAATTAGTCATGTTGACATTCACAGTCTTTAAAAATATGGACATTATCTCCTAATTGTAGACCTTAACCTACCTACTCATCTAAGAATGGTCAGGTGTTTCCACCGTATACTTCACCCTATATTTTTAAAGAAGGGCCTTAAATAGATGATGATTATAGAAGTGTGACCCACCATCATTAATAATGGCACGTGGAGTTCCAAATTGAGAAAATATATTTTTCTTCAAAATGCAGTGACACTCCTGCCCTTATTGTTGGGAAGCAAAACTACCTATACTCATTTATACACATGGTCAATCTATTAAAAAATGTACTTCATCCCATTGAAGCTCCTAAATGGGCCTAAGAAATTGCTCCCTTATGCATCAAACAACTCCAACTCCAAGATAGGGGTCATGAGGAGTTTATGTCTCCGTGAAGTATTGCCTTGGCGCTGACACTTATCACAAGCTTGGGCATAATCATAAGCATCCTTGTAGATAATTGTTCAATAATACCCACACAACAGAATTTTGTGGGTTGTGTAGGTACCACCATGATTACCCCCAAATGGAGATAAATGATAATCCTCAAGAATGTTATTACTCTCCACCTCAGGATTATATCTCCTAGTAACTCCATATGCACAAATCCAAAATAAATAAGGCTCATCCTAGAAAAACTTTCTCACCTCATTTATGAACTTCTTACATTACTGGAATGGTAAATCTTCTGCTACAAGATCACTTGCCAAAAAGTTAGCAAAATTAGCAAACTAGGGGATTTAGTCTTAAGTTGGTGCCAAGAACCTCACATCAGAAGAGTATCATCTATATCAAGCTTATCCCCTAACTTTTACATCGCCTCCTTGTCGAGGCAAGAAAAGTTAACCACAACCTGGTTCTTAGTACCTTTTTGGTCTTTTAACTCATAGTTAAATTCTTGTAATAAAAGAACCTAACATATCATCCTTAATTTATCATCTTTATTTGACATCAGATACCTCAATTTTGTTAGATAAGTATGAACAATTACTTTGGTCCCAATCAAATAGGACAAGAATTACTCAAAAACAAAACCAACTACTAGTAACTCCTGCTCAGTGGTTATATAGTTCTTCTAGTCTGGGTTTAGTGTCTTGATGGTATAATAGATCTGGTAAAAGAATTTCTCATGTCTCTGTCCTAGGTTAGCACCTAAGTTCACTCTACTAGTATTATATATAACCTCAAATGTAAAGACAAATTAAGGGATACAATAATGGGAGCCGATACAAACCTCTCCTTAATGCACTCAAAGTCCGTGAGAAGCGCATAATTAACTACAAATTCACTTATTTCTCTAAAATCTTGCATAAGAGTTTAAAAATTATAAAGAAGTCCTTGATGAATAACCTATAAAAATAGCATAACCTAAGAATCTCTGGATACCCTCAACTATGATCAAAAGAAATAATTTTCAATCACCTTTCTATTTGAACTACCCACCTCAATAATCCTCTATGAGATTTTGTTTTCGAGAAAAATACCCTCTTTTACCATGGAATGGAACTTCTCCCAATTCAACACCAGATTGCACTTCCCGTATCTCTAGAGTGCATTGGCCAAATAGGCCAGGCAATCATAAAATGAGTCTCCACCTACCAAAAATTCATCCATGAAAATCTTTATAGTGTCCCCACCCATATAAAAAAATATCAACATCATAAACCAATAAAAGGTGGTCGAAGCATAACATAGTCCAAATGTCATCCACTTTAATGAAAAAGTCGCATAAGTGGAAGTAAAATTAGTCTTTTCTTGGTAATCTAGGTCAATAGAAATTTTATTGTACCCCAAATACCCATTAATAAAATAATATCAACCCCTGCCTATAAGTTTGTCTAGCTTTTAGGGAAATGGTCTTTTTGAGTCCAAGTGTTAAATTTTCTGTAATCCATGCTTACTCTCTGTCTAGTAATTGGTCTAATGGGAACTAGTTTATTCTTCTTATTTTGGACCACAGTGATCCCACTTTTCTTAGGTACAATTTAAACTGAGCTAACCCACTTGTCGTCTGCACTACGGTAAACCAATCCAATATCTTACAAATTGATGATCTCTTTCTTCAACGCCTCCTACATAGAATTATTCAACGATGTTGGTGATTGATACTGGGTATACAATCTATTTTACGCTGTATATTATGATTTCAAGTACCGGATGAAATCTCCATATTCTATGCAAATGTCCATATGATGGCCCTCTTGAATCTCTATAAAACTAATATCTAAGTTTCAACTTGTGTACCCCATGAGTAAGTAGCAATAATATTCGACAAGGTACTTTTGACCCCAAAAAATGCATAATACAAGTGAGATAAGAGGGCATTCAATTCAAAGACTAGTGGCTCCTCAATAGATCGTCAAGCTAGAGGAGTGGTTCTATTCTTAATTTCAAGATCTAGCTTTATTAGAGCATAAGTATAAGAACCTCTACCATAGAATCCACTCAACATCTAATTATACTCATCAATTCCATTACTGTCTAAGTTCATGATAACTCTTGCTAATGCCTCAACCCTAAGTCTCTCTTTAATGGTCATAGCCACTACATCATCATCAACAATATCAATTATGGACACAACTCTCATATTCTTTGGTTGTTGCATATACTAACACACATTCAAAGTAACTTGCTAATTATTGATTCTAAAATTTATCTACCCCATATCCATGTCAACCAAAGCACTACCCGTAACTAGCAATGGTCTGACTTAGATAATAGGGACTTTAAAGTCTACCTAATAGTCAATGATCATGAAATCAGCTAGAATATAAATTATACCATCTTTATTAAAAAAATCACATAAAATACCAACTAGTTTCTTTAGAGTCTAATCAACCATCAATAACCTTATTGATGTAAGATTAGGTTCTCCCAAACCTAACTACTTGTACATTACCAATGACATCCGATTGATACTTACTCCCAAATCACATAAATCATGATAGAAGAGGAAGGACCAAAGAGTGCATGCAATAGTGAATTCTCTAGGGTCCTCTTTCCTTTCTACTAAAGTATAGAATCAATGACATTACAATCGTGCACATTATCTGCAGGATCAAAAGTCACTGTCTTCTTCTTAGTATCTAGATCTTTCATGAACTGCACATAGCATGACATATTCTCTAATTCTTCCATAAGAGGAATATTAACCGACAGTTCCTTCAATATTGACATAAACTTTTGGTACTTTTATTTTTCTTGATTCATCTACAACTACTAAGGAAAAGAAGGGGGAGGTTGTGGAATGGTTTTCAATATAAGCTAAACATCTTTTCCCTATCATTTAAGCATCTCAACTCTTGTATCAATACCTATAAATTTTGTGATGACTCATAATTAGTCACTAACTTCTTAGATTCCACTTTAGGTACCTCATCTCTATTAATAATATTATCCAAATCTTCATCGACTTCCAGAATAAAAAGATAAATAGTAGACTTACCACTCTGAGTGGTGATGACAAAATAATGGCTTTCATTCTCTTTATTCTACATAGTTTTACTTGGAAGGGTAGTCAACTAATATTGACTCAAGGTTGCTGACATCTGACCAAATTGCTGCTCAAGTTGCTTGATCGCAGTAGCATGCAGTTCCACTTTTTGGATCAGACCTTAAATATCTTCCTTAATCACCATAAGGAAACTTTCCTAATTTTCTAAACCCTTAAATGGCTTAGTAATAAACACATCAATCGTTGAATTATGATCTCAATTCCTTGGGGGGATGTACGCACCTATTTTCTCCTTATAATCTTCTTTCTATCTCTGGTCACTATCTTTCTCTGCTCTAATCCCTATATATGTCCATATAATAGTTTCGACCTTGGTTACCTTACCTTGAGTTCTAAGTGCCTTTAGCAGACCCTTGGCCCTTGGCTTAAAAACCCACCATCTCTCTATATAGATATCTTGCCTCTTTATAAACAACAGAATCATATGACCTAGGTTCTTTACCTTGTTAGCCAACAAAATTCATCTTTTCAGCATTCATCGTGTCAAATTACTTCATCAGCAACCCAATTTTGTCCTCAGATTTGAAAGTTTTGGAGCAACTGTATCATCTAAGATTCTTTGCTTCTTAGAAGAACCAATAGCATAAGTACCAGCACTAATATTGGTTTCAAAAGTATGCCAACCTCAGTTGTTAAGAGAGACACTATCTATGATTTCTGACACCACTAGATAGTACTAGTACTACTATCTATGAATGATCCTCTGGTAATTATATCTGCAACACTTTTGAACTAACATTTATGGCTTGATAGAATATTTCAAGGAAATTTTTCCTTGAAATCCTGTGATTAGGCACCATCATGATCTTCTTCTTGAACCTTAAATATTTCTCATACAATGGTTCAGACTGCAATTGCCTAAAATTATATACCTCATCCTTTAATTGCAGGATCCTTGACGGAGGAAAAAATTGATCAAAGAACTATTTTTGAAACTTGTTCCATGTAGTGATCCACCCATGAGGTAATTAACCAAGCCATAATATAGCTTTAACATAAAAAGAGAATAGCAGTAGCCTAATTTTCTTCACTTCCTGACTCACCCCAGGCAAATTATATGAAATCCAGATACCCATGAAATTCTTTATTTGCATGATGGCGTAATCAGTTAGTAGGCCAGCAAACACACCTTTTAGATTTAACAACTGGATCATAGAACTAGTCATATCGAACTTCCTCCAATGGGTAAATCCAAAGTAATGATGGATCCTATCTCAATTGGTTAAACATACTCTAAGTCATCCTCCAAATTATTTTGACCTGGAAAACACTGATAAGCTGGGAGCACTTGAGCTCTATCGCTCCTTCCTATGTCATATTCTACTTAACGATTTTCTTCTTAACTCTGTCTCTCCTCTTGCATTGCAAGAAAGGTAACCTCATGATACCTACTCTAGTTTTTCTGCTAGTAATGACGCTGGAGAGAAGTCATGTGTATTATTTCAAAGTCTCTCACGATAAGCTTTATGATTGTGTTTCGACATCCTAAGATTCTATCGTAGGGTTTTTTAAAGCTCTGAATCAAATAGGATGAAGGTATTTCCTTACTCCTAGTACATGGAATACACATGTGTACACCCCTAGATGAATGGAAAAGTAAAATCAAACAGCCTGAACAGAATATTTCAATCAATCCACAACTGTATTCCATGGAAATGGTGACAAAAATTGATGTAGCCCAAACTATACCCTCCAAAAAGATACAATGTTGTTATTGTCAAATCATAGTAACCAAACTAGTTGGGATCGACCCCAAGGAGAATAGGTCAAATCTATCTCATGAACTTATTGAAATACGAGAAAGCGTAGAAAAATAAATTAAGGGTATTTGTAGTAAATAGGAAAGTACCAAGCCTTGAATGCTTTTGGCTATAATTAATCTGAAATAACACTAGGACTGTGTTCATCTTTGCTTTCTAACTCTGTAGGTTTATCGAGCTCAATTTGACTATCTTAATGCCATGCATGTAGAAATTGCCATGATAGATATCACAAAATGTCTTGTAAATGTCGTGATAATTTTCTCTTCACCTTGAGAGTCTCAGAGCGCAGCCTTTGAAAACCTTGGCTTCAAATCAAGTTTAACTATTACCTTGTAAGTATCAAGTTAATTAAACGAGGGTTGGTAGCCTCGAATCACTGTTGTAATCTGCTTTTCCTAATCTTGAACTATCTAGTAGAGATGATTTCTAATATAGGCAAGTCCTTAACTTCTGTAGTAGTGAAGGAAGACAATGAAAAGAACATCACAATGCATGCAAAAACAATGATCTAGAAGAACCTCACACTTCTTATAGTTCATTATTTTGCCATGGTTCCCACAACCCTAGTTAAGGAATTTAGCCACTAATAGTTGCAAGAAACTCCATGGAATTCATAAAAGAAAGCATAGAAATAATCTCACCACAATTGATTAAAAAAACCCAAAGTCTAAAATTAATAATCAACCAAAAAGCACTAACGAAGAGATTCCAAGATCAAAAACTCAATCTTAGAATCAAATATATGTTTGTTATTATTATGAGTGTGTATAGTGACTTTAAAATATAAAAATATTAATTATAGATTACATAAATACCTTAAAAATCTAAACCAAAATAAATAGGGAAACTTGTGTTTGTGGTTACTTACGGGACATAAGTGGAACTTATGCCCCGTAAATGGGCATCATAAGTGATTGGGAACTTCAAAATCTCATCATCTTAGAGTACTTGAACTTCGCATGGTGCCTATGGGGAATTATTACTTACCTCCTATAAGTTCCCTCATTGTAGGTATCAATAACTTTCTAAGTATTCAGCTTCTCAGTACTTGACTTTTCTGCAACTCACGTGCCATAGGTGCCCCATCAAAACTAGAACTTACGTTCCATAGGTGCCCTACTGTCAATGTCAGATAGTGATTTAACTTTCAGGCTCTCTAAATTTGCCACCTTTGGGACTTACGAGTCTACTTACAGTGGTGTAACTAGAACTTACTCCATGCAGGTAACCTCATAAGAAAGGTTTTCTGCAACCTTCAACACCCTTTCTTCGTTGGAGCTCCAATACCTAGTTTCATGAAAAATAGATCCAAAAACACATCATATCTACCAAAAGGAACCTATGTACTTGAATATTTTAATGTTTTAAGCATCGAAAGTTCCTTGAAATTGTGGCACATCAAAGATGAATATCAATAGTAAGTACTACTCTAGGGCCACAATAAGGCTTATATTCGAATGTAAATATGACTCGAACCCAAATGCTACATCCCCATGAAAAATATCAACATTAATCCACTCCATCCACTACTAAAGAAAATAATCTACGGGGGTTATCATTTAATCATGAACTCTATATCAAGGCATACAACAATCGATATAACCCTACAAAGTCATACAATCATCGATAAGTATGAGAACCCTAATATAAAAAAATAAGAAGGTAAAGGAAACAAATAAAAAGGTACATATAACACGGTGAAATTTTAATTAAAATGACCAACATTCTTGAGGGAGAACAACTCTGAATGGGTCAAAACTCAAATTGAGTATCTAGATCATCAATGTAGGTGCAAAGCATACTGCCTCTAACTGAAGGTTCCACAACATTATATGACTGATCTAAACTAGATGAATGACAAATAATTCAACATCGAGGACACTCTCTAGACTAGTGGCCAAACTCTTTGTAGTTGTATCAAGCTCCTAAATACCTAACCTAGAAAGAAACATAAGCTGACCCCAATTGGCTGACCAACTAATGCTGAGGGTGCTCTCTACTAAAATGACCATCTTTCCCACAATCATAACACACCTCAGAAACTTTAGGCTTTCAAAGAATGTATGCTAACTCGTTTTGAATGACCAACACATGTTTAGGGAACTCTCTGAGAAGAATGTCCAATATCACCAATGTCAATACGAGATACATGGATACTCCTTGATACTACCTCTCCTAATTCAGAATGGAAGTCTTGGCCTAAAGACCTATACCATGTACTATGCAAGGTCCGATGAGAGCTCTGCCCACTATAACTGCCATAACTAACCTTAGATCCACCCAAAGATTTAAATGCTACCTGTGTAGAAACAATTGGCTACAAGTGATACAAATTTTCTTTCGGAGGATCCTCATTCCCAGATGGAATACTTATTGCCCCGTACTGATGAAATTTCCTCATATACCTACCTCCATAATTCCAAATACATTCTGTCTCTATGGTATTTACATGGTTAATAACCTAAGAAAAAAAAGAGCCAACTACTATTAAGTGTTGCGATGCCTAATAAAGTGGCAATGTTACTCCTTTAATAAATTCATTACCACATCAATCTCTAAAGGATATACCATGGGGATATTTCTGGCCTAATTGATAAATAAATCTTTGTACTCTAAAATTGATAAGAAACCCTAATAAACACCCACAAATCAATCTCTAGCCAAAGGACTAGTCAATAAACTAAATGTCATCCCTAACTGTAAGGTATCGACAAAAAAACTTGGGATCCCTCATGCTGAACCTCAAAATACTGAAGCGATTGTAAACCCCACCCAAGTCTAAGCTGGCCCCAAATCCTTAGGCCGACACTGAAAATCTTGGACATCTATCCTTAACTCCATCATATGATACTAAACTAAAAATCTAAAAATGCATGCCAAAGTCTTTTCCACATCTATCAAAAACCTCGCATCGTCCATTAGAGATAGCATAGAGTCAATGAGTGTACTTGAGGCTCATAAAATCATTGACACACAACAAGGAATCAACAACTAAATTTCCTAAGAATTCCTTGTAGCCTCCCAAAGATAGGTTATAGACGTCTCTACACTGATCTGCAGGACTTTACTAATCATATAGCTCTTTTACCAATACACTAATAAACCTAGGCTCTAATACCAATTTATCATGACCCAATATCTTTAGTCATGATGCCGCCTACTACAACCCACTATTAGGAAAGCCAACTCGTAGTATGGAATTACTAGTAATGGACTACAAAGATAAATAGATGAAGAACGTAGAATAAATATAGTAAAAGACTAAGATATATAAGATATTCCTAAAACCTTGTGGAATCACTACAAGAGTGACTAATATAACAAGAGTTAAAAATGAAGTAAAAATGAATATACTGATACAACCTATCTCTGAATAAAATATAGAGACTAAAATATGTATATGATTCAATACTCCGCATTCTAGGAGGTCACCCTATATCATCAAACCATAGATACTCTACATGATGCACACAACAACAGCAACAATCAATATTATGATCTGCAAGATACAAAAATAGTATTGAGTACCAACGCATGGTACATAGGTGGCAACTATCGATTGAGCTCTAAAGATAATGAAAGTATAAATACCAAGCTAGTAAAAATGTAACTAGAAACCAATATCCACAAAACTACATAATAAGGATATCTATTTTATTCATATCTAAGGAACGAACAGAATAAACTAATGGAACAATAAGGATAAGTTGTCTTATTTCAACCATTCTTCGAAAACCTATAACTCTTCTATATATCACGGACCAACATATGAATAAATAATGGAAGAAAGGCATATATAGTATTATACAAGGACATGAAATTAATTTATAACATGAATAAGTGATAGAATGGAGGGATACATGGTAATACCATAATTACTATAGGTAGATACAAATGAATAATAGGGCTATTCCAAGGATACAAGCTAATTAATCACACTAGCATCTCCAATCCACCTGATCATAGTAGGAACTGGTTCTAACATAATCACGGTCTTTAATGTATATGTGTACACACGATATAATTACCAAAATGAAATGACCATAAAGAAAGAAACTAGAATATCATGTTTTAAACCCATAATTCCTAACCAATGGATAATCATTTATATTAATATAACCATAAGATAAAATAATTAGAACCATACCTTAAATCTCAATACCAATAAATTAATTAACCTATCACAAACTAACCATAGTAACAATAAAAAAATAATACCAGGTAATCGACTAGTTAGCACAAACAGTACATAATTGGAATTTTCATAAAACACCAGTGTCATAGGCTTAGAAGGTTCATCAACACGCAACAAACTACAATATGAGGCTATACCTATACAATCCTACATAAGGCTAATTGATATAGGTGCATACTGGTGATAGGAAATGTATATGGAAGAATGAATTTCAAGATATAATTTGTAATACGATAACCGATTTGAATGCCATAAAGTAACCTAGTGAATAAACTCATATAATCATTATCATTATTAATATCCAAACTTTAACCAAAACTTATATCATCAATATCACCATCAATCGTTGAACATAAACCAAAGTTCATATCATCAATATTACCATCGATCGTAGGACACAATCCAAAACTTTTATCATCAACTGCATATTCATTAAGTATTATATATATGTATTTATATATAAGTGTACGAATAGAACTATGTCTAAAAGAGTGTAAATTTGTAAATCCATTACCCGAGATAAATTCAGGACTAAATCATCATTGGAGTGTAGAAAGGGTGGGAAACTCACATGAACGAGGTAAATAGTAGTAGTAAAATTATGGACCAGAATATATCACTGTTAAATCTCTAATATCATCATTATTAGTCTTGAAGGCTCATAAAATAATCATTAAGATGGTTGATTCCCATTATGAAGAAATCTACTTTAAAAGTGAAAAGTTGGAATAAATACCTTTTTAGAAAAAGAGTAATAAAAACATATTTTAGTTGGGATCATACCATTTACCATTTAAGTGATCATGATTGTATCAAATCTATGCATGCCGTCACCTGTATTCAAACAATATGATTATAAGCATCAATATATTTATAAACAAGGACCACTTTATTTATAAGCATAGAATACTTAGCGAATCCTAACCAATTAATATCATAAACACGACCTTTTTCCCAATAATAAATCCAGAATTACAACATCATAATCATGGCCATAGGCCTAAATGTATATTCGGCATAATCATACCATCATGATCCAGAAAATAAACAATCACAATCCACCGAGTAATGTATTAAATAATATACTAGAGGTTCATTAGTCTCAACTATGCCTAACACTCTAACATGTGTATATAAGTCTACCAGAGCCAACACAAATTTAAACACCTTAGGTTTTGTCCCTTGGAAATCATGAGTTTAACCCTACTATCCTTATAACGACACACCATATTAGCTGTATGGTATGGCTATGGGTCTAGGGACCTTATTCTTATGTTGGTTAGTGTATTGCTGACCAAGTTTTGTCCTTGTTATGAGAAAATCCATATGAGTCATATGGTATTGCGACAAGAGATTAAGGTTCCAATTAGAGGTTTTCAATTGTCTTGCCCTAGATGTTCTGCTTAGTGTACGAATCGATAGTATTAGTCGTGTAGTATGATGATGGATTGCGAAAGGGAATCATATGCTTGATAGAATATGGTGCCCAAATTTTTGATCTAGTGATGACTTGAGGGTACCACTCTTATGTTGTGGAGACTAGTTGGAGGGTCCACTTGTACCTGCGTATAAGTTTTCTATAGTTTTAAGTTAGGTGTATTCTGTACATTTCCCCTCTTAACTCTATTTGAACCTAGGACATTAAACACCTTTAGGGGTTACATTAACCTATTATTCTCATTTAAACACTCTCAAAATCTCTCTCAAGCTCTTTGTTCAAGAAAAGGCCAAGGTTTCTTCAAAACAATCAATTAGGGGCTTTCCAGAGTGAATCTATTTATCTTCCTTGGTGTACAAGGCATGTTAATCCTCCCATATTTTTAGTTCAACTAAAAGAATGTTTTAATGAATGGTTTTCATGGATTTATTATTGTATTGCTTTGGTTTTGAAATAGATGTTAGTGGTTTTGGTTGGGTATGATTGGATAATTTTTCCCATGATTTACTTATTGTTTATAATGTTATAATTATGGTTTGAAGATGAGGTTGCATGGGAATGGTGAAATGATACATGGTTTTGGTTTTGGAAAAAATATACCCTAAGAATGTTTGTTAAAATGCCAATGAGAATGAGTTTGTCACATAGTTTGACTATTATAGAAATCTTTGCATTGCATAAAAGATAATGGAACTTAAATTGATTTTATTAGTTTTAAATGGTTTGGAAAGGTCTTAATTTCCACGATTTTTACTTAATTGGAAACTTTGGAGTCAAATTAGTTTAATGGCTTTTGTATGGCATAAGAGCATAGACTTGCAAGCTCTAATTTTGGTATTAAGATACCAGTATTTAATTCCTAAACTAAAAAATCCTATGGTAAATTGTTGATTAAATGTGAATGGTTTTAACATGGGTTTAAAGACATTTGTGTTAGCAAAGTCGTGGAATATGGAGGTCCCGGAGGGACAAAAACTGGAAACTCATGTTTGCAGATGTGAGGTTTGGTATTGATGACTGTGTGCCTGATGTCACACTTATGTTTTAGGAGATATACTAGTCATCTCAGGTTTTATTCTTTGATTCATGTGGCTAACACGCACCAGGGCACTTTCAGCAGGGGGAGATGAACCCATATATCCCATTGGTTTTTTAGGATGGCAAAGCTACTTAACTTAAGTTAAGGGTTTTAAATGCATGCTAAAACTATTTCCCTTTATCGGCATAATATATATGTATGTATGTGATTTCATATGGTTATTTACCTTAGTTTTGAATTGGTGGTAGTATTTTATGTTATTCTCAAGTACATGCAAGCATTCACTTTATTAATAATCTTATGGCGTTGTATCCCCATGCGATACAGGAACTATCCATACTACCATCCCTCCTACTCAGCGACTTAGATTTGGGGATAACTTTGAGTTAGACTGAAGTGGTGAGCTTTCATACTCTGAAAGGCTCAATTTATTAATTTTGGATAGAGGATTTGTCAGACAACTATGGGCTTATGTGGTGTTGGTATTGGTGTCAGCCTTGGCATTATTATTTGTATTGGGGTTGACACCGATTGGATATTTTGTTATATTTGGTTATGGAATTCATCAAATGTCTTTCAATTATTGTTGATTTATTTTGTTATATGTTTAGTACTCATCAAACATAGGGTAAAGAATGCTTACGAATGGGTATTAGGGGGCGGGCTCTGATCTCGGCCGTACTTGAGATACCCAACATGATAAGGCCTTTGTTTGGGTATGTAAGATTTGTATCATAGCCCTAGGTTCATGGTAAATTAGGTTTCCAATAAAGTCATTTCGAGTAGAGTCTCTGATAAGGGTGTGTAGCATGTTATACTCATAATGGAGAGGCTACAAGCCATTTAGGAATTGTTCTCTTTCTTCTGTTCTAATTTCAAGCTATAGAGTCTATGTTCTAGAATGCTTCCCTAATTCCTATTTTCTAAATTTTCAAATCATGCCTCCTCTATGATATGAAGTCCATGAAAACTCCTCTGTCCCACCTAAAGAGAATATTGTTAGGACCTATGCTACTTAAAGGGTCTAGATCTGGTCTAGGGCTCCATTTCCTGATTGTCCTCCTGGAGTTCAACTTCTTCCATCCCGTCCTTCTTAATCTCCTCAGGCTGATGTGAAAAATATTTACTTTCGTCAGTCTATACATATGTTGTTTTTATTGGTAGCTTCTAAGACTGATTGTAGTGTTTCTACTACTCGATCTTATGAATCCACAAGGATATTTCATTAGGTTGTACCCTTCTTTGTTCATTGGTGTTAAGGTTAAGTAGGATCCTTGGGATTTTATGGATGAGATAGAAAAGATCTTTCATATTATGCATGCTACTAACATGGATGGAGTGTAATTTACTACCTATCAAGTGAAAGATGTAGCATACCAATGGTATGAGGAATGGGAACAAATTAGGGGTGGCGATATTGAGTCAGCCGTATAGAATGATTTCTCTAGTACTTTTCCAAACTGCTTCTTTCCTTAGGAGTTGAAGGAAGCAAAGGTAAAAGAGATTGTTAACCTAAAGCAAGGAAAAATATCAGTCAAGGAGTATGACTTGATGTTTCACAAGATAACTTGGTATGCTCCAAAGTTTGTTCTAGCTTGAGGGATAGAATGAGAAAGTTTTCTTCTGGGTTGTCCCAAGACATAATTTTGGAGAATAAGGCTACCTTCTTGAAAAAGGACATATACAAGTTAAAATTGGATGTGTACGTGCAGCAGGTAGAAAGAGAGTAGAAAAAGTAGGCTGAGATTGGAGAGAGGCCAAATAAAAAGTTCAAATTTTCTGAGTAGGGTGGTGGCCAATAACAGAGTAGTAGGGGTGGTGGGAAGTGTCCTAAGAAGAAGTGGGGCAATTTTGGGTCTTACTCGGTGGCTAGTGTTCCCTACCCAAATCTGTAGGGTGATCGGCATTTTCATAGTGGCGATAACTATAGGGAACCAAGTGCCCAATCCTAGGATAGTAGGGCCCATTCATCTCTATCATATCCTTTCTGCAGATTCTATGGTTGATTGCACCAAGTTTACTTTGATGAAGGAAAGGACAAGTTCTTCAACTATGGTCAGCCAGGGAACATGATTAGAAAATATATTGTTGGTAAGGTTGCTTCTAGGGAAGACAAAGTTCCAGTTACTTCTTCTTCAGCTCTGACACCAAAGGGTTCACTATCTAGTTTTAGAACTAGTCGAAACTATCTCTATGCGCTAACTACTCACCAGGAGTCTGAGGCATCGCCTGATGTCATGAATGGTATGTTGAAACTCTTTTCCCATGATTTTTATAGTTGAGTTGATCCGGGGTCCACTCTTTCTTAAATGACCCCATTTGTGGCTATGCATTTTGTCTTTGGTCCTGAGTGTGTTTCGAACACTTTTTTTATTTCTATGTAAGTGGGTGATTCTATGGTGGTTAAAAGTGTCTATAGGGGTTGTGTGGTGTCTTTGGGTGGTCAAAAAATCTTGGTGGATTAGTTTGAATTAGATATGGTTGATTTTGAATTCATATTGGGGATGGATTGGTTGCACTCGTGCTATGCTTCATAAGATTGTAGAACCCATAAAGTCATCTTTAAATTCCCTAATAAGCCAATTATTGAATGGAAGGGTGGTTCCCTATCTCCTAAGGGGAAGTTCATATCATATGTTAGAGCTTATAGATTTATCTCCATGGGGTGTCTCTATCATTTAGTCAAAGTTAAAGATTCTAAATTGAAGGATACTTCATTACATACTTTAACAGTGGTGAGTGAATTTCTTGAGGTCTTCTTTAATGAACTTCATGTTGTTCCTCCTGATAGAGAGATTGAGTCTGGGATTGATCTTGTTTTGGACACTTATTCAATTTCCATTCCCACATATAGAATGGCTCTATCTAAGTTAAAGAAGATTAAGGAGCAACTAAAGTATCTCTTAGACAAGGGTTTCATCAATCCTAGTGTGTCTTCATTGGTCTCACCGATTTTTTTTCATGCGTAAGAAGGATGGTTCCCTTCGGATATTCATTGATTATCGAGAATTGAATAAGGCGATGGTAGTTGATGATAGGCATATTTACACGCCTAAAGTACTATAATTTACCCATATTTTAGCTAAGTTTTGAGGACAAAATATATAATTCATGCACTTTTAGTCCTTTTTCCTGTAAGTGAGCTAACAAACATGATTAGCAAGTTTTCAGGTATAAATGATGAAGATTTCAGCATTTTATGGATAACTTGACGCCCAAGGAAGCTTCATGAAAGAAGGAAAGGAGAGCTTGGACGCCTAGGGACTAAAAGTGACGCATGGAAAACCTGTCCCGGGCAAAAACAGCATTTCTAAAGACTTTGGGGATCAGCAGTAACTTAGTAGGATTAGGATAATGATGCAGTAACCTAGTAGGACTAGGATAAGTAATGCAGTAGCTTAGTAGGAATAGGATGTGGGTGTTATAAATACCCTATTTTGCTGGAGATTTTTATAATCCCCATCCATCCACCATCCATCCATCCATCAAAACAATTCTCCACCACCCTCATCCCTATTCTATCCTTCCCCTTTTTCTTTATTAATTCATTGTTGACATTATTTTTCATATATTCGACTTTTAATTTTTACAACAAGAGAAAAGCTATTTTCAAGGAATTCACGTGAGATTTTTATGATGATAATGTCTATTGTGTTTTCCGTTGCACTCATGCGTAGCTAAACTTCTTTGTTAGGGTTATGGAAGCCTTATGAGATAGTATCTATTGCTATGAGTTTGTGAATTCGTGACATGTGTGCTGCTTATATCATTACTCTCTTCATCTTAATTCAAATTCTTGTTGTTGCAAACACATAGAATACGCCAGTTTAGCATTAACTTGTTCGAAAGAAAAGTTATATGTCTGGAAAAGAGATAATGTCAAGGTAATACGACACCAACCCCTGTTAAAAAGTTAGTGCTATAACTGGATTAACCTCTTGGAGAATTTGTACCATTAGATACGCTTTAAGCTCGAAAGAGTTAAAGTGAAATAATCCTTGATGGTCGAAAGACGCCTGAATTTACCATAGAATACAATTCTCTATAAGCACATGCATGTCTCGATTCCGCATAACTCATAGCCAATAGAGACGTATAACTCATAAGGTGGACATAACCATAACTCTCAATTCTCATTGGTTAAACATCTTACTAAACATTCTTTCTTTTTACTTTGCTATTTTCTGTTTTTACTCTATTATTTTGTTTACATTATTGCACACTACAAAATCCCCCCTTTTACGAGACTTGTACCAAAAGTCTAATAATCTTTGCTTACTTAGTGACCAAGTATTCTCTGTGGGATCGATACCCAACCCAGTTGGGTTCTATATTTGACAACGACCGCTTACACTCTTACGAGAGCTGTAGTCTGAGCGTTATCAAATATTGGCGCCGTTGCCGGGGAATACGGTTGTCAACTAAGTTTGTGATAGTTACTAGACCCTTTGGTCAAAGATTCTCAGATTTTACTTTTAGTTGTTGTTTTTGTTTTATTCAGGTTTGTTTGAGTGCATGCCAAACACTCAAAGTTCAGGTCAACCGTTATTACCCATAAATCCTGAACCACAACTTATTGGCAGAATGGATGCACAACGTGACATTGAAAGAAGGGCTGCTCAACAGGAGTAGGCTAGACTAGCTGCACTGGCAGCTGCTCAAGTGCATCAACAGAATATTGATAACCCAGGTCGGGCAACAAATCCTGATGATGAGGACCTGGGTGATGAGGAGTTACTTAATCCACGACGTGCAGATGAAGTGGCAGCACCTATGCACAGGAGAGATCGTCAAGCTTGAATGAGACCTTACCGCCGAGCTGTGTAGGATCCTTTTGATGATGATGATGACGATCTGGATGGAGCTGGTGCCACAGGGGATATTATTCCTCCGCCTTTGGCACCCGGAGCTAAGTTCAATATCACTTGCACCATGATTCAGTTATTGCATCTCAAGGGATTATTTGGTGGACTAGCAGGCGATGATCCGAATATGCATCTGATCAACTTTATCTCAACATGCAAGTCATTCGACAATCCAGGCGTTGGACAGAATGCAATTCGGCTGCGCTTATTTCTATTGTCTCTGTCTGGGGAGGTGACTCTATGGTTGAATGGGCTGACTCCTGATTCTATTACTAATTGGAGGCAATTGAAAGATGCTTTCCTAGAATGATTCTTTCCGCCATCCAAGAGAGCGCAGTTGAGAGATGAGATCAGCAATTTTCGATAGCTTCCAATTGAAGCTCTCCACGAAACATGGGAGAGATTCAAGAAGAAGCTTATGAGATGCCCATACCATCATATGACCAATGTCCACTTGATGGAGATATTATACAGATCTTTCAACTCGGTGACTAAGCCAGTGGTTGATAACGCAGCAGGTGGATCATTCATGGACCTCACTTTTATTCAGGCAAGTGATATGCTAGATCGTATGACAAAGAAAAGTAGATCTTGGCATACCAGAGATTCTGAGGTAGCAATCCCTACTGTATCTATTGGCATGACAGCAGAACAAAGGCGAAGAGAGGAAGAACGTGATCAAGATATGGCGCACATGAAAACACAAATGGATCTTCTTACAAAGCATCTATTATCAGGGAAGACCGAAAAAATCAAAGCTGTTGCGTCAAAAGGAAGAGAGAAATCCGATTCCAAGGAAGAAGCCAACTACTTGAACAATCAGGGGGGTTTCCGAGGCAATGCCCAAGGAAACCAAGGTCGGATCTAGTATGATAAATCTGGATACAAGGACCGCGATCAAGGTAGTTGGAAAAACAATACCGACAGGAGTGGTTTGTATGTTCCTCCTGGAAGACGTGACGCTACTGCATCTGGTTCTGGAAATATGTCCATGGAAGATATGATGGCTAAGCTACTGAAAGGAGTAGAGGCAACCAGCACAGGAGTAACTGAGGTAATAAATGATCTGTCCGCAATGAAGCAATTGGTTGACTCGCGTTCCACTTTAATAAAATAGCTGGAGCAAAAATTGAGTCAATTATCTGCTGCATTCAACCAAAGAAAGGCTGGAACACTACCCAGCGATACGGTGCAAAACCCAAGGAACGACGGATCATGCATGGCTATTACTACCCGAAGTGGTAAAGTGTTGGAAAATCCATCTAAAGGCAAGCAGGTAGTTGATGATATAACGGATAATGTTATTGATGCAGAATGTGAAGAGGCCGAAGAAGATGAAGAGTGTGTTCATGACGTCACCCCTAGACGTCTGCAGCCTGAAAAGATTGATAGTTGGAAGCAAGGTAAAAAAAAAGTAGTGGAGAAAACTATTCCTCTTCCACCACCACCTTTTCCTCAGAGACTAAAGAAGAAGGCTGATGACACTCCTGAAAAGATTAATAATCGGAAGAAAGATAAAGAGGAAGTGGTGGAGAAAACGATTCCTCTTCCACCACCACCTTTTCCGCAGAGACTGAAGAAGAAAGCTGATGATACCAGATTCAGTAAATTCATGACCATGTTGAAGCAGCTGACTATTAATGTTCCTTTGGTGGAAGCGCTAGAGCAGATGCTCGGATACGCTAAATTCATGAAGGACCTTTTAACAAAGAAGCGGGCAGTAAGCTATGAGCCGGCAGATAATATTCATCATTGCAGTGCAATTGCCACAAGGTCCTTTGTACAGAAGAAGGCAGACCCTGGTGCTTTCACTATTCCTTGCATGGTTGGATCTATGAATTTTGCCAAGGCATTGTGCGATTTGGGAGCTATCATCAATTTGATGCCACTATCCGTCTATAGAAAGTTGGGGTTGGGCGACCCTACACCAACCAATATGCGGCTCGTGATGGCAGATAGGTCGGTAAAATGGCCTATGGGTATCTTGAATGATGTGTTGGTGAAGGTGTATACCTTCATTTTTCCTGCAGACTTTGTGATTTTGGATTGCGAGGTGGATTCTGAAGTTCCCATAATCTTGGGATGTCCTTTCCTTGCAACAGGAAGTGTGCTTATTGACATGAGAGCTAATGAGATTTTATTTCGGTTAAATGACGAAGTGGTCCACTTTGATATATGCAAAGCAATGAAGCAGCCCAGCGATATGAATGTGTTCTCCGTAGCTGATGTTCATTATGAGGAAAAAAAAGTATTATCTGTAGAGAAACAGCTTACTATTGAGCCATTGTCTGCTGCGCTGCTGAATGTTGAGCATGAGGACGATGAAGATTATATAGAAACTATGTGTGCTCTAACAGAAATAGGGTCTTATTCTCATACTCCTAAGAAGCCAGACCATGATCTTAAGAATCAACCGTCACCAACAGCGAAGACTTCCATTGAAGAGCCCCCAGTGCTATAATCGAAAGAGCTCCCCAATTATATAAGGTATGCGTTCTTGGGAAGTGGAAATACACTTCCGGTGAGTGTGGCGGATGATTTAAGTGAACAGCACGTAGAGTCTCTCATCTCTTCTCTGAAGAGATACAAGAGAGCTATGGGTTGGACTATTGATGATATAATTGGTATCCCTCCTGGGATATGTATGCACAAGAGTTATATCGAAGAAGATTGCATGCCTACAAGTAAGCATCAGCGTCGTCTGAATCCATTCAGAAAACGATGCCCCATCTATCTCGATGAAGTCTAAGTAATCGAGATAGCTATGTCGTGCCGCGACAATAAATCAAGCACTTGGTGGGAGGCAACCCATCGTTTTTAATTGTTTTGTTTTCTTAAGATTTTGTCGAGCCACGACCAAAACTAAGGCGCTTGGTGGGAGGCAACCCATCGTTCTAATCGTTTTTGTTGTTTTTGAGTAAGTTTAGGTGCAAAAGGTATAAAGGAGGAGATTGGTTTCAAATGTTGAGTTGGAAGTATTGCATGTTGAAGGTGGTAAGTTAGGAATGAAGAAGAAAAAGGCTATGGGTTAGGCATTGCCTATGAAAATATAGGCAAAGAATAAGGCAAGGCCTATGTAAATCTAGGCCACGAACAAGGCACGACCTATGCTATGGCCTAAGCACTCAGATTCTAGAGTGCCATAGCATAGGCGCCGCCTATGCTCAACAATGCCATAGCATAGGCGCCGCCTATGCAAAAGCATTCTGTCTCTGAATCTAGTATGCCATGGCATAGGCGCCGCCTATGCCTAACAATGCCATAGCATAGGCGCCGCCTATGCTCAACAATGTCATAGCATAGGCGTCGCCTATGCCAAGCATAGGCAAAGCATTAGGCGCCGCCTATGGTCACTTTTGGTCTCCAAATCCAATTCCAAATGGGTCAAAACCCGACCCAAGCTTGTCCAATAAATAGAACCTTAGTTTTAGAAAAAAAGTGCATTCCAATTTCAACCTAGGCGCCGTCTACCTCTCCAAAATCTCTCAAAACTTTTCCTTTTGCTCTTTTACTTTGCAACAACATCTTCCGAGGCCATCAACCAAGTAAGTACTTCTTTGTTCTTCTTTTATATTCCGTAAGTACTACACTACTACGCCTATAATAAATTGTTAAATCTTGAAGTAGTATTGGTGATTTGAATGTGGTTGATTTGTTGTGATACAACTAAGTGAGTGAAAGAATACATAAGGATGATCTTGACTTATTTCCAACTTGTATTTGATTTTGATACACTGTCATACTTTTGCGAAATCGACATGGTCAAGATAATTGCATAATCTTGTAACTCGAAAGATGACATGTTGAAATGACTTGTTCATTGAGATGAAAATCATGGGTGACTACAAACATGCGATGTTGTGATTATTTCTATGCCATAAATTGATACAATATCTATGTAGTAGTTTTGTTCAAAGTGATGCATTAGTCCAAGACATGAAAACATAAGTCAAGATTACATGCAATAGAATAAAAAAGGATAGTAAGATGACATGAAAGTATGACTGCGCTGAACATATGGTTGGAACATATAACCTAAATGTATGTCGATGAAGTCTGAGTAATCGACAACATTCACTTAATTAGTTTGTGTCAACAAATTAAGTGTGGGGTAGTGCCACTATTGTCTATTTGTCAATTGAATCTTCCGAGATGAAGCTAACATGACTTTATTGAGATCTCAGGTAGAATGGCACAAAAAGGACGACAAGGAAAAGAAAAAGCAACCACTTCACAAAAAGGCCAGAAAAGGGGACGAAAAGAGCAAGGTGAATCCTCCGTGCTGCAAATACCTCGACGCACTCTTGGAATCAAGTGGGGCACTTATGAGGAACTTCTGAGGATGACGACTCTGATGATGATTCTGATGCAGGGGGTATGACCCCAGACATAGATGATGAGTCCGACTAATCAGGTTCTTCTTATTTATTTTCCACTGAGGGCAGTGTGTCACGTCTAAGTGTGGGGTGCTGGTATTTGTATGCTATACTTCTTTATCTGCATTTGCATTTATTTATGTTTGTTTTGTTGGTTAGTAGTTAAATTTTAATTATTTTTTTTAACTTTGCATGAAATTGTTCTGATAGGCAGCATGGAATTATGACAAGAGTTTGTGATAAAAACATTGCTATTGAGACGTTTAGGCTCTAAATATGACTCATTGTGTGATAATTGTGTGGTTCAGTTTCTTCATCTGTTGGGTCAAGAGTCTATACTACTCCCAATAAAGTTGACCATGTGCCTTGTGTGTGTGAGGTTATAGTATATTCTGTGTTTGTGGATGATGCTAGAACTTGCCTGGTGTGTGTGTGAAGCGAAATAAAGAATGTGAGTTTAGGAGATTATTTAGGCATTTCTTTGGCAACCTGTGATTGTTTACCCTCGTTTTACCTACCCGTGGACATTATCTTAGTTAACCCCCTTTGAGCCTTTAGCCATTTTCTTTGACAGCCTCATATGTAAGCCTATCCATTTTTTCAAGACCATAATTTGATCCAAATTCCTAAGCGCTTTAAATTGTAAAGTCATGTGACAAAATAAAAGGAAATTGGGTGAGAGTGATTCCTTAAAGTGAATTGGTACTTGAATTTGTTATGAAAAAGAATGGCTATTATAGAGGTGTGTTATAAAAAGAAAAAAATGAAATGAAAAAAGAAAAGAAAAATACAAAGTTGATTCTATTGAATAACAAAAGAGGTGAGAAAGGGTGGTAGATAAAAGAAAGGTAGCAGGGTTGATTAAAAGAGAGTGTTAATGGCATAATGTGATGTATTAAAGCGCTTAGGAACATAGTCACTATTTCTGGCCAAAATAGTCCTACCCGTCCCTTAGCCTACATTACAACCTGTAAAAGACCTATTTGATCCTAAGCTTAACATTCTGATATTAGTAGAGCATTACACTAAGGGCAAGCCTATGGTCATCAGTTGCAACATATGAATTCTTTGTGAGAGTGAGTGCAAGGATAATCTTATACCCATGTTCTGAAAAATGCAATACTTGTGAGTGATTATGGGTAATATCTTATGTGAGACACACATGGTTGATGAGTTTTGGGTAGTCTTGTATGAATCTTTGTGCCTTAACTTTTGAATACGAATTAACCATCATCACGAGTCTATGTTGGAGGTTGAATTGTCTCTAGAAGTGATTAGAAAACTACTCTTTGTTAATAATTGTTGTGCCTGTCTTGATGAATATTTTGTGTTGTTACTGTAAAACCCTAAGTAGATGTTTAGATGGACATGATATTTTGTTCGAGGACGAACAAAGCTTTAAGTGTGGGGTGTTGATGATAGGCGTATTTACACGCCTAAAGTACTATAATTTACCCATATTTTAGCTAAGTTTTGAGGACAAAATATATAATACATGCACTTTTAGTCCTTTTTACTATAAGTGAGCTAACAAACGTGATTAGCAAGTTTTCAGGTATAAATGATGAAGATTTCAGCATTTTATGGATAACTTGACGCCCAAGGAAGCTTCACGAAAGAAGGAAAGGAGAGATTGGACGCCTAGGGCCTAAAAGTGACGCATGGAAAACCTGTCCTGGGCAAAAACAACATTTCTAAAGACTTTGGGGATCAGCAGGAACTTAGTAGGATTAGGATAATGATGCAGTAACCTAGTAGGACTAGGATAAGTAATGCAGTAGCTTAGTAGGAATAGGATATGGGTGTTATAAATACCCTATTTTGCTGGAGATTTTTATAATCCCCATCCATCCACCATCCATCCATCCATCAAAACAATTCTCCACCACCCTCATCCCTATTCTATCCTTCCCCTTTTTCTTTATTAATTCATTGTTGACATTATTTTTCATATATTCGACTTTTAATTTTTACAACAAGAGAAAAGCTATTTGCAAGGAATTCACGTGAGATTTTTATGATGATAATGTCTATTGTGTTTTCCGTTGCACTCATGCGTAGCTAAACTTCTTTGTTGGGGTTATGGAAGCCTTATGAGATAGTATCTATTGCTATGAGTTTGTGAATTCGTGACATGTGTGCTGCTTATATCATTACTCTCTTCATCTTAATTCAAATTCTTGTGGTTGCAAACACATAGAATACGCCAGTTTAGCATTAACTTGTTCGAAAGAAAAGTTATATGTCTGGAAAAGAGATAATGTCAAGGTAATACGGCACCAACCCCTGTTAAAAAGTTAGTGCCGTAACTGGATTAACCTCTTGGAGAATTTGTACCGTTAGATACGCTTTAAGGTCGAAAGAGTTAAAGTGAAATAATCCTTGATGGTCGAAAGACGCCTGAATTTACCATAGATTACAATTCTCTATAAGCACATGCATGTATGGATTCCGCATAACTCATAGCCAATAGAGACGTATAACTCATAAGGTGGACATAACCCTAACTCTCAATTCTCATTGGTTAAACATCTTACTAAACATTCTTTCTTTTTACTTTGCTATTTTCTGTTTTTACTCTATTATTTTGTTTACATTATTGCACGCTACAAAATCCCCCCTTTTACGAGACTTGCACCAAAAGTCTAATAATCTTTGCTTACTTAGTGACCAAGTATTCTCTGTGGGATTGATACCCAACCCAGTTGGGTTCTATATTTGACAACGACCACTTACACTCTTACGAGAGCTTTAGTTTGAGCGTTATCAGTAATGACTAAGTTCCCTCATCAAAGGATAGATGATTTGTTTGATCATGAAACACCTTGGGTCTGGTACCCTTAGAAAATTTCCTAGATTTTTGGTTTCTGGTCAAGATATGACTAAGGGTACAGGTTGTACATTGGGGTATGATTGGTAAGGCTGGGTCATACATTAACAAGTGTTTATTGGTCGATTAGATTAGATTCTGGAATGGGTACGACTTGGGTTGGTATGAGTTGGAAGGTAGTTGACGTGTCGTATGGTTGGGTTTTCCTTCACAAAATCTGAGACTTAGTAAACTAACTTGGATTTGAGTATGAATGGCTCACCATGAGTCGTGAGATAGGGTATGGGTGGTATTGTCACACTCGTGTATTGGACAATATCAAATCCTCTTGGTTCTATTTTGGGTATAGGTTAAGGGTGCCAGTAGTATACTTAGATACGTTTTGGCTTGTATGGTCGCATGTTGACTAGTGTAGGGGTCTAAGTAGTGTCTAGGGTACAAGTGGCGTCTACCACTTGTATTGGAGGGTATGACAGGTATGGTGGATTTGTACCCACTTGTAGGGATTTTAAGATATTAAGTTGGGGGTAATCTGGATATTTCCCTACTTAACCACTTAAGGTCCAATGACTTATAACTCTATTGGGACATCATTTACCCTATTATTCTAATCTAAAACACTTAGAAACACATAATAATTCTCTCTAAAAATCTTCGATAAAGGAAGGCTAAGGTTTCATCTAGAGGAGCAAATTGGGTCTTGTTTGTGTGACTTCTCTCCATCATCTTCATAATCTAAGGTATGTACTCCTCTCTCATTGTTAGTTCTAACTAAACACATATTTCATACATTTTTTTCATGGCACGATTAATGTATGTTTTTGGAGTTTTCAAATGTATGTTGGGGTTCTAGTATTAAATTCTTGGTTATTGTTTTCCCATGTTTTAATTATGTAATTCCATGCTTTAATGGTGCTTTGGACAATTGGTTGCATGGAAAAGGTTAATTGGTAATTAAAATTTGTTTTGGAAACAGTATGCCCTCAACATGTTTGATAAATTTCCTATGATAATGCTTTAACTATATTATGGGACTTTTAATGGAACTAATGCATAAAATGTTTGGTAACAAAACCCTAAATGGTTTAAATTGTTTAGATAGTTTGGAATAGTTTAGTGTACCTATTTATTGTTAGTTCGCCCTAGAAAACTTAATAATGAAATACTTGTGGGGTACATGGGAATCCTCCAAGTTAACTTGATAATATGATTTATGGGTACATGGGAATCCCTTTTCACCAAAAGGTTGGCTAACGACAATTCTTTCACGCAATAGTCAGTATGACGATACAATTACTCAAAGCTTTGGATAATAATAGTGGAATAGTAGTTTGGTTTGATTGTAATGGTTTTAATTGGACAATAATAGCGAGGTGTGATAGCCAATCGGGTACGATTCCAATGGATGGACATTGGAAACACATATTTGTCGATATGAGGGTTGGTTATTGCGACCATACATGATACTATGAGGTACATGGAAACCCTCTAAGTATATTGTCCATATTTATCTTGGAGAGGGAATGGTACTCGGGAATCCCCTACTCTTTTGGTATCTTTTTTTTATGTGTCAACATACATCGGGGTACATTCAGGGGGTTACACTGGACCCATATAGCCCGTGGTGGTTCTATAACTGTTAAGCTACACATACCTAGGTTAATAGTTTTAAAGGCATGCTAAATCCTATTTTCTTTCCCGACATTGTTATAAATATATTTATAGCTTGTATGCATATGGTTGGTTTGCTTGGTTTTTAATGGATGGCATTATTTTATTCTTATCCCGAGTTCATGCTAGGGTTCACCCGCTAACCCAACTTTGGGTGGCTGTATCCCTACATGATGTAAGAACCGACCATTCTACTCCTCCTGCATAGTGATTGGATTTTGGGATTGGCTATTGGGTATAGTGGTGAGCTTTCATATTTTGGAAAGCTCAATTTTTTATCATTGACATCTTTACATACTTTGGTTATTTTATGGACATTAGTTTTGGTTATGGTTGGGGGTATGTCCTAATTGGATATTGTTTTTCTCTTGGTTCGAGGCTTGTGTGGTTACTATAGGTTTCAATAAGTGAGATCGATATTGGTGTCATCCTTTGCATTGGCATTGGTATTGGGGATGATACCATTGAACTTGATTTATGATTATTCTGTCCTCTTATATTATGTTATGGATAGGAACTTGGCTATTGTGTTGGTTGTTGGCTTGTGGTTTAAGTTCAGTAAATAGGTTATTGATTGAGTTTAGAAGGGTGGACTCATTTGGGTGGGTGAAAGTCATAGACCTATCCGAGAGTTTGGAATTGGTATAGAATCTGCTATCTTATATGTTTGAAATTCATCTGACTCAGGGTATGTATTTAGATGGTTGAGTTGGGTATCGGGGGTGGTCCTCGATCCTGGTTGGACCTAGGATGCCCATTATGATAAGGCTCTGGGTCGGGTCATGTCAAGTTTGTATCTGAGCTTTAGGTTCATGGTCAATTAGGAGTCCACAAGCTGTGTCGAGTAGATTCACTTTTAAGGGTGTGTAGCATGCTGCACTCATAATGGGGAGGCTACAAGACATTTAGGAATGTTTCACTTTCTTGGAATTCTATGTTTAAGCTTGGAGTCTATGTCCTAAAACCTTCTCTAATCCTGGTTTGTTCCTTTTTTAGATCATGCCTTGACGATCGGAGATGCAAGAAAACTCTTTTGTTCAAACTAAAGATAATGTTGAAGGGACACGCACTACTCAGGGGATCTATTCTTGGTCTAGGGGTCCAGTCCTTGTTATTTCTGGAGTTCCATAGGTTGCTACTAGTCCTCCTCTGGGTGAGGTGACTAATGCAGAATTTTGTCACCCAATTTATGTTATTGTTCAGTCGGTTGTTGTTCAGGATAAGCGGGATACATTGGGTGTTTCATCAGCTGATGCCATAAGGGTTGGCCAGTTTATGAAGAGGAATCCTCCAACATTTACTGATTTCAAGGTGGAGGAGTATCCTCAGGTTTTCTTGGATAGAATGGAGAAATCTTCAGTGTGATATAGACCATGAATTTGGAAGGGGTAAACAGTGCTACATATAAGCTTAAAGATGTGGGGTACCAATGGTATGGGGAGTGGGATAGGGTGAGAGGTGATGTTGATGAGTAGCTTTGTGGGAGACTTTCACTAATCTTCTTTTGGATCACTTCTTTCCTCAAGAGTTGAGGAAAACAAAAGCGGGAGTTTGTTAATTTGAAATAAGGGAAAATATTTGTCAAGGAATATGCCTTGTTATTTCATTAACTATCAAGGTATGCTCTGAAATTGGTGTCAGATACAAGGGCAAAGAAGAGAAAGTTTGCCTTTGGACATTCTAGGGATTTGATCCTTGAAAGCAAGACTGTGTTGTTGATTAAGGATATTGATATGTTTAGGTTGGTGGTTCATATGCAACAGTTGGAGAAAGAATAAATAAAGCGGATTGAGTTTGGGAAAATACATGGTAAGAAGTTCAGATATTCTAAACAAAGTGGTGGGCAACATTAAGGTGGCCAGGATGGTGGTAAGTAGACAAAGAAGAAGAGGGGGAGCTCTGGTAATTTCTCTACAGGTAGTGCTCCTTACCCAAAATAGTCGGGTGATAGGAGTCGGCAGGGTAGGGTTAATTTTTTAGGTACAAGACGCCTAATCTGAGGCATGTGGAGCTCAGTCAACCTTACTATTCCCTCTTTGTCTGTTTTGTGGTAGGTTGATAGGGGTTTTGGTGATTAGGGGAGGGATAGGTGTTTCAAATATGTCCATCCAGGCCATATGCTTAGAAATTATCTGGTTGGTAAGGGTGCTTCGCGAGAGAGAAAGGCTCTATTTGCTTTATCTTTTTCTCCTGCACCATAGAATGCTTCTTCTTTATCTATCTCTACTTCTGGTACCGGTGTAGGTCGGAATAGGTTATATGCTCTTGTTACTCGACTGGAATCTGAGGCATCACCTAATGTCATTACTGGTATGTTAAAACTCTTTTCTTGTGACATTCATTTTTTGCTTGATCCAGTGTCTATTCTCTCTTATGTGATGCCATTTATGGCTTTGTATTTTGCTATTGATCCCAAGGTTATTTTAGATCCTTTTCCATTTATACTTTGATAGTAGGCTCTGTGTTTACTAAGAGATTCTATAGGGTATGTGTGGTATTTGTTTGTATTAGGCAAAATTTGGTAGATTTCTTTGAACTTGATATGGTAGATATTGACGTTGTTTTTGGTATGGATTAGTTACACTCTTCTTGCTCATTCTTAGATTGTCAGACCCGTAAGGTTTTCTTTAGATTCCCTGGTGAATGGGTTATTGGGTGGAAGGGTGGTTCCCTAGCTTCTAGGGGGAGGTTTATTTCTTATCTTATAGCTCAAAGGTTAATGTCAAAAGGTTTTCTCTATCCTTTAGTCTGGGTTAAATATTCTAACTCAAAAGGTCCTTATTTTTATTCTGTTCTGATGGTAAATGAGTTTCCTGAAGTCTTTTCATATGATGTTCTTGGTGTTCCTCCAGATAGGGAGATCGAGTTTGGTATTGATTTGGTTTCGGACACTCGTGCAATATCTAATCCTTTTTATAGAATGGCTACAGCGGCGTTGAGAAAACTCAAGAAGTATCTTCAGGATATTTTAGATAAGGGTTTCATCCGTGCTAGTGTGTCACCATGGGGTGGACCGATGTTATTCGTGTGAAAAAAAGATGGTTCCCTTCGGATGTGCATTGACTATCAATAATTAAATAAGGCAACGATAAAGTACAAGTATCGTCTTCCAAGGATAGATGACTTGCTTAATCAGATGCAAGGTGCCAAATTCTTTTCAAAGATTGATCTTTAAAATTGGGTATCATCATCTTCAGATTAGGGTGGAGGATATCCCTAAGACGACTTTTTGTAATTGGTATGGTCACTTTGAGTTTTGGTGATGTTATTTGGTTTGACTAATTCTGTGGTGGCATTTTTGTATTTGATGAATAAGGTTTTTAGGAAGTTTCCTAACCTTTTTGTCATTGTGTTCTTTGATGACATCTTGGTGAATTCTAAGAGTGAGGTGAATCATCCTAATCACCTATGTATGGTGTTTTAGACCTTGAAAGATCAGCATTTGTATGCCAAATTCTCTAAGTGTGAGTTTTTGTTAAACAGTGTGACTTTTCTTGGTCATATTTTTCTAGTGAAGGTATCATGGTCGATCCGTAAAGGGTAGTTGTGGTTAAAAGGCATCCTAAAACCACAACTCCAACCTACATTTGGAGCTTCTTGGGTTTGGCTATGTATTATAGGTAATTCGTAGAAGGTTTCTCGATGATAGCTGCCTTATTGACTAAGTTGACTTAGAAGAAGGTAAGGTTTTGTTGGTCGGATATTGGTGAGGTTGATATGTTTTAACAAGACTTTGTTTATAAGGCTATGGACAAGGTCAAGGTAATACGGGATAGGCGTAAGGCTTTCTAAAGTCACCAAAAGTCCTATGCAGATGTAAGGCATAGAGACTTGTTGTTCGAGGTTTGGGGTAAGGTTTTCCTGAAGGTATCTCCCATGAAGGGAGTGATGCAGTTTGGTAAAAAGGGGAAGTTCAGTCCCCGATATGTTGGTCCTCATGCAATTTTGTGGAGGGTTGGTAATGTAGCTTATGAATTATAGTTACCTTCTTATTTGAGCTCTATTTATCTAGTATTTCATATCTATGTGTTGAGAATGTGTCTTGGTGAACCTTATTTAGTGATTCCTTTTTAATGATTGAATATCTCAAATTCTCTATCTTATAAAAAGTTCCCAGTTGAGATATTGGATCGGCAAGTTCATCAGTTATGGACCAAAGTTCTGGCCTCAGTTAAGGTTTTATGGAAGAACCACAAGATGGAAGAGGCTAAATAGGAAACAGAAGCGGACATAAAGTCCAAATAACCACATTTGTTTTATGCTTCTAATATTCGTGCGGAAGGTATGTGTTCTTGATCACATCTTTATTTTTTTAACTTGGTTAAAGGCTAGATTGATATTTGATAATTTAAATGAACTGTTCTTATGTTTGACCTACCCTTTCATTCATTCGGGGATGAATGATCCTAGTAGGGGAGACTGAAACACCCTGGGTTTGGGATACTTAAAAAATTTCCTAGATTTTTCATTTCTAGTCCAGATACAACTTGGGGGTATAGGTCATATGTTGGGATACGGTTGGTAAGTCTTGGTCTTACACTAACCAATATTTGTTGGTGAGTTGGATTAGATTCTTGAATGGGTATACTTGGGTTTGAATGAGTCATAAGGTGGTTGAAGGGTAGTATGGTAGGGTTTTCCTTCACTTCATTTGAGACTTAGTAAAGTAACTTGTATCTTAGTACAAGTGGCTTACCATGGGTCATGATAAAGTGTATGAGTAGTATTGTCAAACTTTGGACAATGTCAACTCCTCTTAGTTCTTTTATGTTTATGAGTTAAGGGTACCATTCTTATCCTTATATACGGTATGGCTTTCATGGTCGTATGTTGATCAGTGTGGGTGTCTAAGGGAGGTCTAGGGTACGAGTGATGGGTAAAACTCGTATTGGAGGGTATGACTAGTATGGTAGAGGTATACCCACCCACGGGGATTTTAATCAGTTTAAGTTGAGGGTAATCTAGATATTTTCTTACTTAACCATTTAATCCCCCATGACTTATAACTCTATTGGAACATCATTTACCCTATTATTCTAATCTAAAACACTTAGAAACACTCTCTAATTCTCTTTATGGCTCTTGTGTAAAGGAAGGCTAGGGTTTAATCTTGAGGAGTAAATTTAGTTGTATTTGTGTGATTTCTAGCCATCATCTTCATAATCTAAGGCATGTACTCCTCCCTCATTGTTAGTTCCAACTACATGCATGTTTTATAACAAAAATTCCTAACATGATTATTGAATGGTTTTGGGGTTTTCAAATATATGTTAGGGACCAGGTATTAAATGTTTGCTTATGGTTTTCCCATGTTTTAATCATGTAGTTAAAATCCTTAATGGTGGTTTGGACAATTGGTTGCATGGGAATAGTTAATTTGTTATTGATATGGGTTTTGGAAATAGTATGCCCCCAACATGTTTGATAAAATGCCTATGATTATGATTTTACTATATTATGGGACTTTCAATGGAATTATTGCATGACATGGTTTAGTAATCGAACCTTAAATTTTATAAATAGTTTAGATGGTTTTGAATAGTTAAATAGAATTTATTGGTGGTCATGGTTATAGTTAATTAAACTTCCTTGTTGGGTACATGGGATTACCCCAAGCAAACATAATAATGGAATACTTTTGGAGTACGTGGCAATCCTCTAAGGTGTGTGGTCGAGTTGTAGTCTGTAAGTAGGAGGGTTAGGTGTAGCTTGGTTGGTAGGTCTAGATTTGAGGAAGGGGGTGTTTGGTTTGGTAGTTGCACTTTTTTTTATGGAAGATGCTTCTTCTTTATTTTATTATTTTGCTCGCCTTTTGGTCTGTAGTCCTTCGTCTTAAGTCGGGGGTCTATCAGAAACAACCTCTCTACTCCCTCGGGGGTAGTGGTATGGACTGCGTATATTTTACCCTCCCCACACCCTACTATGTGGGAATATACTGGGTTTGTTGTTGTTATTGTTGTTGTTTTTGGTAATCCTCAAAGCTAACTTGATAATTTAATTTATGAGTGCATGGGAATCCCTTTACATAAAAAGATTACCTAAGGATATTGTTTGCAAGCTATAGTCGGTATGATGATACCATTACTCATAGCCTTGGTTAATAATTATGAAATAGTGGTTTAGTTGGATAGTACTGGTTTTTATTAGGCAATATAGGTGGGGTGTGATAGATAACCGTGAAGATGCGAGTCCAGTGGATGGACATTGGAAACATATGTTGCCAACATGAGGGTTGGTCATATCGACCATATATGATACTATAAGGTACATGAGAATCCTCTAAGTACACTATACATATGTATCTTGGAGAGTGAAGGGTACTCGGGAATCCCTTTCAGTTGTAGTATCTTTGGTTCGGTAGGCTACACGTATTGGGGCCCATTCAGAGAGTTGCACTGGACCTATATAGCCAGTGGGTGGTTCTAGAACGGTTAAGCTATACATACCTAGTTTAATGGATTTAAAGGCATACTAAACCCTGTTCCCTTTCCCAACATGGTTATATATATGTAAGGTTTGTATGCATGTGGTTGGTTTGGTTTTTTGACTGGATGGCATTATTTTGACGTTATCCTGAGTTTATGCTAGCGTTCACCCGCAATCCTATATTTTAGCGGTTGTATCCTCACGTTATGCTGGAACTATCCATTTTACTCTTGTATAGTAATTGAATTTCAGGATTAGCTATTGGATTTAAGTAGTGTGCTTCCATATTCTGGAAGGCTCTATTTCATTTCATGGACATCATTACTTAGTTTGGTTATTTTATGGTTATTGGTTTTGGATATGGTTGGGGGCATGTCCCAACCGAATATTATTTTTCTCTTGGTTAGAGGCTTTTCTAGATAGTATGGGTTGGAATGGGTGGGATAGATATTGGTACCAACCTCAGTATTGGAATTGGTATCGAGGCTGATACCATTGAATTGGATTTATGATTGTTCCATCCTCTTATATGATATTATGGACAGGAGATTGGTTATAGTGTTAGTTGTTGGCTTATGGTTTTGGTTTAGTAAATTGGATATTTATTGGGTTTGGATGGTTGGACTCGTTTAATTCGGTCATGGTCATAGACATATCCCATAGTTTGGAAGTGGTATAAAATACACTATCTTGGTATATGTTTACAATTCATCCGACTCAGGGTATATATTTGGAAGGTTTCGTAGGGTATCGGGGGTGATTCTCGATACTGGTTGGGCCTTGGATGCCCATTACCACAAAGCCTCAGGTTCGGTTATCTAAGATCAACTGATAGTTATATGTTTTTATCAAAGATTGATCTTCGATCTGGGTATTATCAGTTAAAGATTAGGGAGATGGATGAAGCTAATCACCTCCTTATAGTGTTTTAACTTTTGAAAGAGCAGTTGTATGCCAAATTCTTGAAATGTGTATTTTGGTTGAACGTTGTCACTTTTCTAGACCATGTCATTTCAAGAAAAGTGATCATGGTGCATTCCCAGAAAGTTGTAGTGGTTAAGAAGTGGCCTAGACCCTTGACTCCAATCGATATTCAGAGCTTCTTGGTTCAAGGTAGTTACTATAGGATGTTTGTGGAAAGTTTTTCTTCTATAGGTGCCCCATTGACTAAGTTAAGTTAAAAGAAGGTAAATTTCTTAAGGTTGGATGGTTATGAGGGTAGTTTTGGAAAGCTAAAGGATAAGCTAACTTCGGCTCCAGTCTTGACTTTGCCTGAAGGTACTAATGGATTTGTGGTATATTATGATATAGCCTGTGAGGGTATTGGTTGCGTTATGATGTAACATGGCAAGGTGATAGCTTATGCATCTAGGCAGTTAAAGGTGCATGAAATGAATTATCCAACCCAAGACTTGGAATTATTTAATGTGGTATTCGCGTTGAAGATCTAGTGGCACTACCTATATGGGGTGCATGTGGATATCATTTTTTATCATAAGAGCCTTCAATATGTGTTTACTCAGAAAGAGCTTAACCTTAGGCAAATGATGTGGCTTGAGCTACTCAAGGATTATGATATGAGTCTTCACTACCATCCAGGTAAATATAATGTGGTTGTGGATGCTCTTAGCAGGTTATCCATAGAAAGTCTGGCTCATGTGGATGAAGGAAAGCGACAGTTGACTAGTGTGGGGGTGGTGTGGTTGGGCAAGAAGTATCATAGTCGTCTCTTGGTGCTGAAATCAAGGAAAAGAAAATTTTAGATCCTGTGTTGAAGATGAACAAGGGTGATGTAGGTGGGTAGAATGTGATGGCCATTAAGATTAGTAGCAATGGCACTTTGTGGTACCAAGGGAGATTATGTTTTCCGATATAGAGGTTGCAAGGGAGGATCCTGGCTAAGTTGTATGAGTAGCGCTATGTCGTTCATCCTTGTTCAATGAAAATGTATCATGACCTTAAGGAGATGTATTTATGGAACAATATGAAGTGAGAGGTGGCTTGTTTTGTGGCTAAGTGCATGATGTACCAACAAGTAAAAGCTGAGAACATAAGGCCCAGTGAATTGTATCAAGAAATTAAGTTGCCACAGTTGAATTGGGAAGTGATCAATCAGGATTTCATTACCGGTCTACCTCGGTCTCGAAATCAATTTGATTCAGTCTAGGTCATTATGGATATAATGCCATGGTGCGCTCACCTTTTGCCAGTAGGGAGTAATTTCTCGGCTAAGGATTATGTGAGGTTGTACCTCGATGAGATTGTGAAGTTGAATAGGGTGCCTATTTCTATTATCTCAGATTATGGTATGAGGTTTTCATCGCACTTTTGGCAGTTATTTCAGAAAGTTTTTGTGACAAAGGTAAGTTTGAGTACTTCTTAGACCCTATGTGATTTACTATGGTTGTAGTTGGGTTGAGCATTTTCCTCTTATAGAGTTTGACTATTATAATAGCTGCCTTTCTAGCATTAGAATGGCTCTGTTTGAGGTGTTGTATGGTAGGAGCTATAGATCTCCTATTGGGTGGTTCTAGCTTGGTGAGGCAGAAATGTGTGGCACAGACTTGGTTCATCAAGCTATGGAAAAGGTGATTTAGGATAGGCTTAAAGCCACCCAAAGTCGCTAAGAGTCCTAAGCGACCGTGAGGCATAAAAAGTTAGAGATTGAGGTAAGGGATAGGGTTCTCTTAAAGAAGTCTCCCATAAGGGAAGTGATCCGGTTTAGAAAAAAAAGGAAGATCAATCCCAATTATGTTGGTTTGTACTTGATTGTGAGAAGGATTTGTAATGTTGTGTATGAGTTGGAGTTACCTTCTAGTTTGATCTCCAGTCACCTGGTATTCTATGGTTTTATGTTGTGGAAGTGCGTGGGTGATTCATTGCAAATTGTGCCTATCAAGAATGTTGCTATTAGAATTTCTCTGTCTTATGAAGATGTTCCTATTAAAATATTTGATCGACATGTTCATCGATTGAGGACCAAGGACTTAGCTTCGGTGAAGGTTCTATGGAAGAACCACAAGGTTGAAGAGGCTACATTGCGGTCCAAATATCAATTCTTGTTTTCTAGTTTGGAAATTAGTACATAAGGTATGTGTTGATCTTATCATATTTGCTTTATGACTTTGTTAAAGAAAATATTCATTTCCTTGGTATATTTTTTTTTCTAACATAGTTAAAGGTAATAGTAGAGGTATGTGGGGTCCAAATAGTGGTTGTACTTCCTTGTTCCATCCTTCGGGGATGAATGATCTAAGTGGGGGAGAAATAAAACACCCTGGGTTTTGTCCCTTGGATATTTCAAGAGGTTTGAACTCACTATCCTTGTAACAAATCACCATTCAAGTCATATGGTTTGGGTATGGGTCTAGTGACCCTTATCGTATGTTGGTTAGTGTGTAGATGATCAAATTCTTTCCTTGGTACGAGATACTCCATACGAGTCTTATGGTCTTGTGATAAGAGGTTTATGGTCCAATCATATATTGTCCAATGTCTAGACCTAGATGTTCTTCTTAGGGACAACTAGATGGTACTAGTCATATGGTAGGGTGACAGGTTGGGCTAAGGAGTCGTAAGTTGGACAAAATGTGGTGTCTATCTTTCTAATCCAGTGACTAGTTAAGGGTACTAATCATTGAATCATCCACAAATTATGCATATTTACTCCATGATCCCAAAATTTTGCCATGCTATCAGAAACATAATCTACATATCATTAGGAGTCCAATGAAACTATTTTCTATATAAAGGGTCGGGCTGAATTTTGGGTCAAGAAAGGGCCCGCAGGCCCACAAATGGAATCTAAAATTGAACTTGTGACGAGGTTCCTCGAAGGGCAATGAGTGTGTGATCAATAGTTGAACATAAATAGATCGTAATTTGGGTCCCAAATCAACCCTCAAAGTTGAGGAATTCAATCCCTAATTCTAAGAATTTCACAAAGAATTAGTAGGGAAATCGAAGGGAAAATCAATAGGAAAAGACAATGAAGAGTTAAGTTAGCTTACCTTAACATATTTGGATGATTCCCATTTCTCCTCTCTCTAAACACTCAATTTGGTGTAAGAATTGTGGAAGATTTGATTGTAAATTAGCTGAGAGAGAGAGAGCTTTTAAATCTACAGGGTATCGTTTAAGCGTCTCACCTCTCACTTACGTAATCTGGCAGAGGTGACGGGTATCTCTTACATAAATATAATATATCTTATGCTATACCTGCTTAAGAGGTCACGCCAATGACCAAATGCACCTGATTTTCTATGTTTGTAATAGACTTCGACCGAATTTTTGGGATTCGTTTGAAATCCCTTGTGTTCAAACAAGATATGCTACCGTACTAAATTTGACGTTCCAGACTCAATAGAACCATCTAACATTTCAATCGAGGTCATTTCGACTAATTGCGGGACCCATACTAATAGTTCCATTTTTCACATAATCCGCCCAAAAGCCTAATGTTAGTCTAGAAGCCTTGGGACCTAACCAAGTATCCCCCTAGCCTAAAATCAATGATTTGGAGCTGATGACATTATTTTAATTATCATAAGAGGTTATCTACTAGGAGTTTGGTCCGAGAACAAATCATAAACAACTAAAGGCCCAAAAAAGAGAAATGAGCGTAAAATCCAAACGAACTATCCAATCACCAAATCAACTATTTTGGCAAGTTATAAATGACCTATATCTATTATAGGAAGGCTCAAAATGTTGGAAATGCATTCAAGTTAAGGAATTGACTTGGAGAGTCATTAAAACCACTCAAGGATACACAAAAAACAACAATGGCAATCATAATGTAACTCTGTTTACATAAAGAAACCCCTTATATAAATTAAGCAAATAAACCTGGTTCAATCAAGGAACTAACATAATAAAGAAACTCATAATCTATGGTTCACTCAAGGAATCGTCACACTTACAAATACTTTATACATGAATGCTCTGGGTGTTATGGTATACCACTAGCCATCACATGCAGGGGACGAACTCTTGTCCATGTACCAAATCCCTAACATCAAGTGTTAGCCTACTTTAAGCTAACCTATCCAAAGAATATATACAAATATCGGTAAATATCACAAAAATGACAAACATCACAATAACGACAACCATATTGAATATCAAACCAACATTTACAATATTCAACAAGCTTCACATATAAGTTTATTGCATGCAATTAACACTTGGGATGTCAAACAATTATTTACCTTTTTTGAACATGCATTGTAAAAGAAATACTAAGGAATAGTTATAATACATATATAATATAACTTTGGTTTAAGCTACATTAATCTATCACCTACATCACTCCAAGCCTATAATACTCTAGCAAACTTTTGCTTGCAACCTCTACTTAATTATGGTTTAAAAATAGAAATAGAATACATAATCAACAAAATTACCTACAATATCGAGAATTAAAACCTAATCCTAAACCTTATGTCCAAGTAAATGATCATTCCGCCCACTTTAGGATTTTTCAACCATAAATCCACCTTAAAACTACTAATTTCATGCTTACATTATTTAATTATAGTCATGCAAGAGGAAATTATAAAATTTTAACTTAAACCCGATGTTTTTATAGACAATTATCCTTCTTCCACCAGAAAATTCAGATAGGTCAAGATATACCATGCGTAAAAATTCGTAAACTACTGATTATAAGGCTTAGAAGTCAAAAAAACTAGTTAATAGGGATCATAACTTACCTTTATGTTGATGTTAAATCAATGGAAATAACCCTAAATTACCTAAGCCTTCCCAAAATTAGTTTACCTGGTCCATCTCTCCCGCTATAGAAAAATCCATTCACTATTATAGGATTGACCGATTTTGAATCCCGCTATAGTAGAAAATTTCTCTACAATAGTGGTATCCCTAGAGCACCATTCCAACCACTATAGAAGGTGTGAAAGGGATGAAACTCGAGATTTACCTTAATTTTATTCTTTTTATAATGCACACTAAAGCCACTATATCCCCCAACTAACCCTTTTGCCTCAGGTTCATATCAAGAGTTCAACTGCCCAAATACACTACAAAAAAGTCAGATGAATTCTTCATTATTTTATCTAACATAAATCAAGCTAAACATGATTACATTTATCCATTGCAAAATTGACCTAGGCCTTATCTTGCTAAAAGCTGGTAGAAGACTAGCTTAGCCTAAAATTTCTAACTCCATACTTGGATAAAATATTAACCCATATTTTTTATTGTTAGAAATAGAGATAATAATGGAAAATGTGTTAGATCATCCCCAACCTCTATTTGTTGAGGGTATGATTGAATCTTTGGAACACCTATGTATTCCATTGAAGAAGTAATTAAATCAAACCTAGTTCCCATAATATTGTGGAAATTGACAAGAAAATACGTGGGGAGACTGCAGACGATAAAACCCACCTATTTGTCATTTTGTGGAAATTCAGGTCATCATGTAGTTAAACATACAAAGAGAAATATGGTATTTTTTAAATGGTTAACCAAACATAACATAGGATGACTACATATCCCTCTCTTGGGTTTAGGTCAAACATAATTCTTACAATAATTATAGGGAATGTTAAGATATTACAAAGCATAAAAATGATTACAATTAAAAAAAAGTGATTACAATAAAAGCAACATAACAAAACAACATATTCAAATATGGTATCTCTTAAAGGAACTAGATTTGAAGTTACACCCTCCAAATTTTGAGCATTTTATTTTTGGCCCTCCTATATTCAAAAAATTGTTTTTTAACCTAGATTGTGTTCAGTCATGTGAATAGGGTGTATTGAGAGAGTTTTAGAATTTTTTGATGGGGTTCGGGGTGGTTTTAGGCCACGGAGGTAGTGAGCCCCTATGTAAAATCCATGTAGTTTTTTTTTATTTACTTGGGTTGAGTAGTATTGGAGTTCTTTCACCTATGTATGATTCTTAAGCATTATATAGCCTATTTCTTTTAGCGTTAAGAGATTAAGTATCCCCAATTCCACTCAAAAATTAAAAACCCAAAGAGAGCCTAAGGAATTCATCATACGTTCATCTTTCGGGTTTCAAGCTCCAAATTACTTTCCAATTATCATGTTTCTAAGGCATGTACCTCTTTCCTTGTACTTGTATTTTATTAATGGCATTAAAATTTGTGTTTTTTTTATGGTTTTTATGTTTGGTTTTGAACTATGGGTTGAGGGTTTTTGATATAAACTATTTTAATGTTTTTCCATGGTTCTATTGATTTTTTATGCATGAATTTTTTGTTTGTACACTCATTTGGGTACATGGGAATGGTGAAAGAATTTAGGGGTATAATTGGATCCCCAAATAATTGGTTTAGGTATGAAAATTGGTAATAACATCAACCCACTTGCATAATTAATTTTGGAACATGATTTATCAATTGATTCTTTAAAACTAAAGCATTGCATAAATAGCAAAATGGCTAAAGATGGTACCAAAAACCTTTTGTGGTACAATGGAATCCCCCAATTTTATTTTATAATGGATTCAGGGGTATGGAAGAATCCCCAAAAGTTTGGACAATGACATTGCTTGTAAGCTGTAGTTGGTATGGCGATAACATTTAATGATGCCTGAATCATTGACTCCTTAGAGCAATATTTGGGTTATGTGTTAAATATTTTGGTATAAGATTAAAGGGGGTTGTGTATCTACACTTGAAGGTGTATGTCCCAGGGGACTAATATTAGAAACTCACGTTTATAGGCATGAGGTTTGGTCTTGATGGTCGTCTTCATGAGTCATACTTGAAATATATTTTTGAACGGCTAGTTTCCTTGATGTCCCTATCTTTGTCTGGGCTTATTTCTAAAGGCCCTTTTAGTAGAGAGAGCTAAACCCATATAGACCATAGATTCCAGTTTAGGATGGTAAAGCTACATAGTTCGGGTTAAGGTTTTATTTAAAATTCATACTAAGACCTTTTACCTTTTTTGACATGTGATATATATATATATGTATGTATATGTATGCATTGCATATGATTTTGTGAACTAGTTTTAATAGTTTTTGTATTATGGTGCATGCTATAATTTTATCTTTTATCGCTAATATACTTTCTAGATATCCAATATCTAGCCATTTTTAGACATAGTATCCCTATGCAGTACATGAACTAGCCATAATCCTACTCCTTCTACTCAGTGACTAGGGGATCAAGTGTAGCTCGAAAGCTAGAATAGAGTTATGAGCTTCCATATTTTAGAAGCCTTTATTTTATGCTTTAGGTTAACTTATATATTGAATCTTCTTTTAATTTGTTTTTGGCTATAGTCGAGGGCACGTCCCGACCAGACTATCTTTGGATTTGTCAGAGGCTTTGATGGACCTTATTGTGGACATGGGTATTATGGCTTGTTATTGATATGTGGTTGTTTGATATTTTTCTATCATATATTATTTGAGCCTTCTTATAAAATCTTGTTTTATGTTAGAATTCATCCGCTTCTAGGTCTACTTGGTTCTGTTAGATTAGGCTAAAGGGGTGGCCTTTGAACCTCTATGGGATTAAGATGCCCATCAAGACCAGGCCCTAGTTTGGGTCATGAAAAAGATGAAATCAGAGCCTAGGATCATGGTCAGATGGGGTATGCACAAAGTCGTGTCAAGTAGAGTCTTTTTTGTGGGTTTGTAGCATATCACACATAAAAGGAAGAGGCTATGGAGAATTTAGGAATGTGTTCCAATTTTTGTTGTCGTATTTTTAGGCTATAGAGTCTAATGTCTTGGATTGCTCTAACTCCTATTTATTATCCTTCCAGAACATGCCTCCTAGCTGATCTAAAGCTTAAGGAAACCCATCTGTCTAGCCTGAGGATAGTGTGGGCGGATCCCATCCAACTTATGAGACACAACATCAATCAAGGTTCGCTACTTCTAATTACACTCATGGAACTCGACCTTTCTCCACTGATCTTTCTCCAAATGGTGGCACTCATACTCAGCCAACTCAAGGAGATATTACTAATATTGACTTCCACTAATCTTTTCATTTGCAGACTGAGTTGTTTACATCCTAGTCACACTAGCTGGTTCATCTAGTATTGATGGGTATTCATCTAAGGCCACTATAGTTGGATAGTTTAAGAGGTTGATCCCTCTAATTTTCACTGGTACTACGGTTGAGAAGGATACTTAAGGTTTTATAGATGAGAAATGGTAAAGATCTTTTGATTTATTCATGCATGCAACTAATGTAGAGGGTGTCGAATTTGCTCCTTATCAATTTAAGGATGTAGCGTACCAATGGTATTAAGAGTTGGAGAAACTTAGGGATGTTGATTTTGAGTTCACTTTGTGGGATAATTTCTCTAGTACCTTTCTAGATCACTTATTTCCTCAAGAGTTAAGGAAGGCGAAGGCTAAAGATTTTGTGACTTGAATCAAGGCAGGGTGACAGTGAAGGAATATGCCTTGAAATTCTACTAATTATTATAACTTTGTGGGATGATTCTGAGTTCGCTTTTAGTTTGTCTCGAGAATTGATTTTGGGGAAAAATACTAACTTGTTGTACAGGGATATGAATATCACTTGATTAGTGGTGTATAGGAAATAGGTTAAATAGAAAAAGAAGAAGCAAATAGATGTGGGGGAGAGGTAGAGAAATTTTTTTTGGTATTTGAATTAGGATGGAGCTCAGCAAAAGAGTGGTAGAGATGGTGGGAAGCGATCTATGAAAAAGTAGGGTAACTTTGGTTTATATTTGATGGCTAGTGTACCTTATTATAAGTTGTGTAGAGATTTTCATTATTAGAGTGGTGATGGTTCTAGGGGATAAGGTGCCCAATCTCAAGCCAAATAAGGCTTAGTCAGCTCTATCATATCCTTATTTCAAAATCTGTAGTTGGTTGCATCGTGGTTTCTATGACAATGGGAGAAACTAGTGTTTTAGTTGTCTCCAGTTGGGATATATCTAAAGGATTTCCCTGAGGAAAAGGTTGATTAGGGGGCTAATAAGGTTCAAGTCACTATGTCATCAACTCCAGTACCAAGGGGTTCCATTTCTAGTATCGAAACTAGTCGAAATTACTTGTAAGCTCTTACTACTAGTTTGGTGTCTGAGGTATCACCTAATGTCATCACTGGTATGTTAAAACTCTTCTCTCGTGCTTTGTAGTATTTACTTAATTCGAGGTCTGTCCTTTCTTATGTGACCCCATTTGTGGTTATGTATTTTTATTTTATCCCGAGTATATCTCATACCACTTTTTTGTTTCTACCTTATTGGGGAACTCGATGATTTCTAGAAAGGTCTGTAGAGGTTATGTGGTATCTGTTGGTGGTAGAGAAACTTCAATGGATTTGATTGAATTAGACATGTCAGATTTTGATATCATCATTTGGATGGATTGGTTGCATTGATTCTATGCCTCTTTAGTCTATCGAACTCATAAGTTCATTTTTAAATTCCCTTATATGTCGGGTATCGAGTGGGAAGGGAGTTCTCTATTGCCTAAGGAAAGGTTCATATCATATCATAGAGCCTAGAAATTGATTTCAAAGGGGTCACTTTATTATCCGGTCTCGGTTAAAGATTCAAACTCAGGGTGTCCTTATTTACAATATATTCCTAAAGGTTAATGAATTTCCTAAGGTTTTCCCTTATTATCATCCATACATCCCCCTGGTAGGTAAATTAAGTTTGGGATTAACCTTGTTTTGTACATTCGTCCTATCTCTATCCCTCTTTATAGAATGGCTTTAGCTGAGATAAAAGAACATAAAGAGCAGTCGAATCATCTTCTTGACAAGGGTTTTACTCACCCTAGTGTGTCTCCGTGGGGTAATCCTATTCTTTTTGTGCATAAAAAGGATGGTTCTCTTTGGATGCGTATTGATTACCGCCAGTTGAATAAGGAAAAGGTGAAGAATAATTACCTCTTCTTCCTAGGATTGCTGATTTGTTTGACCAACTTTAGGGTGCTAAGTATTTCCCTAAGTCTGCCTCCCTAAGACTGCCTCTCATACTCTTAATGGACATTTTTAGTTCTTGATCATGTCTTTTGGGTTGATCAATTCCCTAACAGCATTGATGAATCTAATTAATCAGGTATTCTATCCGATTTTGGATTTTATCATGATTGTGTTTATAGATAATATTTTTGTATATTCAAAGAGTAAGGTGGATCATGTAAATCACCTTCGTATTATGTTGAAGACCCTAAGAGATCAACGATTGTATGTTATATTTCTAAAGTATAAATATTGGTTGAATGTTTTTACTTTTTTGTGTCATATTTTTCCTAGTGAAGGAATCATGGTGGTTCCACAAAAAGTTGTGTTGGTTTAAATATTTCCTAACACACGACTCCAACCAATATTTAATATTTCTTGGATTTATCTGGTTACTATAAGAGGTATGGTTAGATCTTCTCATTGATTATCGCACCTTTGACTAAGTTGACTCAAAAGAAGGTTAATTTTCTATGGTCCGATGCTTGTGAGGGGAGTTTTGAGAATCTAAAAGATAAATTAACTTCTGCTCCATTTTTAACCCTACTTGACGATGTTGATGGCATCGTAGTTTATTGGGATGCATCCTATTTGTGATGTGGTTATGTGTTAATGAACCATAACAAGGTTGTAGCATATGTTTCTAGGCAATTGAAAGTTCATGACAGGAATTATCTAACTTATGATTTGGAGTTGTTAGCTATGGTATTTATATTAAAGATCTAGCAACATTATCTATATGAGGTCCATGTTGAGATTTATTCTAATCATATGAGCCTGCAATATGTATTCACTCAAGGGCTATGACATGAGTCTCCACTATCACCCAAGTAAGGATAATGTGGTTGTTGATGCTCTTAGCAGGTTATGTATGAGGAGTTTATCCCATGTTGATGAACAAAATCAAGACTTGGTTAAGGATATTCACCATTTGGCTAATTTTGGAGTTTGTCTCTTAGATTCTGAGGATGGTGATGTGTTTTTACAAGAGATGGTAAAGTCATCTCTTGGCACAGAAGTGAAGAAGAAATAGGTTCTTGATCCTGTCTTGTTACAAATCAAGGATTAAATGGGTAAGCAGAAGGTGATGGCTTTATAGATTAGTGGTGATAGTGTCTTAAGGTACTTGATGTGGATAGGCTGCGAGGTAGAATTCTAGTCAAAGCTGATGAATCGTATTATTCGATTCAGCCTAGTTCGATAAATATGTATCATGACCTTAAGGAAATTTATTAGTGGAATAGAATGAAGAAGAAAGTGGATAATTTTGTGGCTAAGTGGAAGATTTGTAAACAAGTGAAGGTAGAGCACTTGAGGCCTGGTGGGTTGTCTCAAGAAATTGAGTTTCTTATGTGGAAGTAGGAAGTGATTAATATGGATTTTGTTATCTATCTCTCGAGGTCTCAGAACCAGTTTGATTCTATTTGGGTTATCGCATATAGGATGACTAAGTTTGTTCACTTTTTGCTAGTGATGACTAATTATTTTGCTAAGGACTATGTAAGGTTGTTTATTCAGGTCATCTTGAGCATGGTGCTCCAGTTTCCATTATTTGAGATCATGGTACTATATTCTCATCTCATTTTTTGTGATAATTCCATTGCGATTTGGTGAACGAGGTAACCCTTAGCATAACTTTCTACCCACAGATGGATGGACAAGTAGAATGGACTATTCAAACTTTTAAAGATATTATTTGAACTTGTGTAATTGACTTTGGTTGTTATTGGGTTGACTATTTGCCTCTTGTAGAGTTTGCGTACAATAATAGCTATCACTCTTGCATTAGTATGACCCGTTTTAGGCGTTGTATTATAGGAGGTGTAGATGTCCTACTAGGTTGTTCAAAGATGGTAAGGAAAGATTGTTCGGTCCTAATTTAGTTCATCAATATATGGATAAGGTAAAAGAGATTCGATATTGGCTTAAGACTGCCCAAAATCACCAAAAGTACTATATGGACGAAAGACGAAGAGAGTTGAAGTCTGATGTAGGTGATTGGGTATTCTTAAAGGTTTCTCCCATGAATAGAGTGATAGAATTTTAAAAGGAAAAGAAGCTCAGTCCCTGTTATGTTAGACCATATTTGATTTTGAAGACAGTGGAGAATCTTTCCTCTGAGCTAGAATTGCCGACAAGTTTGGGTTCTATCTACCTTGTGTTTCATGTGTCGATGTTAAAGAAGTGCATGGGTGGTCGTTCCTTTGTGGTGCCTATTGAGAGTATTGGTATTTTTTATTCCATTTCATGCAAGTATGTCCCGATGTGGATCTTGGATAGACAAGTTGGTAGATTGGGGACTAAAGAGCTAGCTTCAGTCAAGGTCCTTTGGAGGAACCATAAGGTGGAAAAATCCACTTGGGAAGCAAAGGAAAATATGAAAACTAGTTACCCATTCTTGTTCCATGTGAAGTCATAAATTTCATTTTTTGTTATTATATACGTTTGTCATTTGATTCTTGTCTAATATTTCTATTCCCATGCAGAAATTATCCTAGCTCATCATTACGAGATGAATGATCCTAATGGGGGTATAATGTAACACCCACAAAATTTTGAGCTTTTTTTGTCCCTCTCGTATTCGAAACATCAATTTTTTTCTTAAATTGTGTCTAGACATGTGAATGTAGTGTATAAAGAGAGTTTCAAAATTTTTGGATGAGGTTCGGGGTGATTTTAGAACATAGAGGTAGTGAGCCTCAGTGATATCCTCGGGTCATGAAGGATAATCTCTGCAATAGGGTTCGTGACATGAAGGATAATCTCTATGTTAGGGTTCATGGCACAGAATTTATCCTCCACGATAAGCTTTGTGCCATGCCCCTAAGTAAAATTCATGCAGTTTTATTTAGTTACTTGGGATGAGGGGTATTGGGGTCCGTACCACGCCCATATGTAAAATTCATGCAGTCTTTGGAACACCTATGTATTCCATTAAAAAAGTAATTAGGTCAAACCTAGTTCCCATAATATTATGGGAATTGACAAGAAAATAAGTGGGGAGACGAAAGACGACAAAACCCACCTATTTGTCCTTTTGTGGAAATTCAGGTTATTATGTAGTTAAATATACAAAGAGAAATATGGTATTTTTTAAAAGGTTAACCAAAGATGACATAGGCTGCCTACATATCCCTCTCTTGGGTTTAGGTCCAACATAATTCTCACCATAATTATAGGGAACGTTAAGATATTACAAAGCATAAAAATAATTACAATTAGAAAAAATTGATTACAATAAAAGCAATATAACAAAACAACATATTCAAATATGGTATCTCTTAACAGAACTAGAGTTGATATTTGACCTAGATTGTGTGCAGTCATGTGAATAGTGTGTGTCGAGAGAGTTTTAGAATTTTTGGATGAGGTTCAAGGTGGTTTTTGGCAACAGAGGTAGTGATCCTCTAGGGTATCCCTGTGTCACGGAGGATAATCACAACAATATGGTTTGTGACAAGGAGGATAATCTATGTGTTAGTGTCCGTAGCAAGTAGGTTAGCCTCCACGAAAATGTCTGTGCCATGTCCCTATGTAAAATACATGTAATTTTGTTTATTTACTTGGGTTGAGGATTTATGGGGTTCTTTCACCTGTGTATGATTCTTAAGCATTATATAGCCTATTTTTTTTAGCTTTAAGAGATTAAGTATCCCTAATTCCACTCTAAAATTAAAAATCCAAATAGATCCTAAGGAATTCATCAGACGTTCAACTTTCGGTGAAAGAGAAAAAGAAGAAGAAAATAGACGTCTTGAAAAGGAAGCGCAAGAAGTTTTGGTATCTGAATTAGGATGGAGGTAAGCAACTGAGTTGTAGAGATGGTGGGAATTAATCTAAAAGAAGAAATAGGGCAACTTTGGTTTATATTCGATGGCTAGTTCACCTTATCTAAAGTCGAGTAGAGATTTTCATTATTAGAGTGGTGATGGTTATAGGGGATAAGGTGCCAAATCTCAGGCCATATAGGGATAGTCAACTCTATTATATCCTCCTTTCGTACTCTGTAGTCGGTTGCATCATGGTTTCTATGATAAGGGGAGAAACTGGTGTTTCAATTTGGTCCATCTGGGATATATCTGAAGGATTGCCCTAAGGGAAGGTTTTTTTGGGAGCCTAATAAGGTTCAAGTCACCATGTCATTAGCTCCAGTACCAAGGGGTTGCATTTCTAGTATCAACTTTGGTCTAAATTACTTGTACGCTCTTACTATTAGTTTGGAGTTTGAGGCATCTCCTAATGTTATCACTGGTATATTAAAACTCTTCTCTCATGATGTGTACTATTTACTTTATTTGGGGTCGACTCTTTTTTATGTGACCATATTTATGTTTATATATATTTTTTTTATCCTGAGTGTATCTCATACCCCTTTTTTGTTTCTACTTTATTAGGGAACTCGGTGGTTCCTAGAAGGGTCTATAGAGGTTGTGTGGTATCTATTGGTGGTGGGGAAACTTTGATGGATTTAATTGAATTAGACATGTTAGATTTTGATGTCAACTTTTTGATGGATTGGTTGCATTCATGCTATACCTCTTTAGACTATCGAACTCGTAAGGTCATTTTCAAATTCCCTAATAAGTCAGGTATCGAGTGGGAACGAAGTTCTCTAGTGCCTAAGGGAAGGTTCATATGATATCATAGAGCCTGGAAATTGATTTAAAAGTGGCCTCTTTATTATCTGGTCTCAGTTAAAGATTCTAACTCAGAGGTCCTTATTTACAATATATTCTTAAAGGTTAATGAATTTCTTAAGGTTTTCCCTGATTATCGCCCATACATCCCCCTATTAAGTAAATTAAGTTCGGGATCGATCTTCTTCTAGACATTCATCCTATCACTATCTCTCCTAATAAAATTACTTCAGCTAAGATAAAGGAACTTAAGGAGATGTCAAATGATCTCTTTGACTAGGGTTTTACCCACCCTAGTGTGTCTCCGTGCGGTGCTCCTATTTTTTTGTGCATAAAAAGGATAGTTCTATTTGGATGCATATTGATTACTGCCAACTGAATAAGGCAATGGTGAATAATAAGTACATGTTTTTCCTAGGATTGCTGATTTGTTTTACCAACTTTAGGGTGCTAAGTATTTCCCTAAGATTGCCTCTCATACTCGTAATGGATATTTTAGTTCTTGCTCATGTATTTTGGGTTGACCAATGCCCCAAGGGCATTGATAGATCTCATGAATCAAGTATTCTGTCCGTTTTTGGATTTGTTCATGATTGTGTTTATAGATAATATTTTGGTATATTCAAAAAGTAAGGTGGATCATGTTAATCACCTTTGTATTATGTTGTAGACCCGAATAGATCAACAATTATATGTTAAGTTTTTTAAGTGTGAATATTTGTTGAATGTTGTTACTTTTTTGGGTCATGTTGTGTCTAGTGAAGGGATTATGGTGTATCCACAAAAAGTTGTGTTGGTTAAAATGTTTCCTTGACAAACGACTCCAATTGATATTTAATATTTCTTGGATTTATCTGGTTATTATAGGAGGTTTGGTGAGAACTTCACATCGATTATCGGACCTTTGACTAAGTTGACTCAAATGAAGGTTAATTTTCTATTGTACGATACTTGGGAGGGGAGTTTTGAGAAGTTCAACGATAAATTAACTTTTGGTCTGATTTTAACTCTATATGGCGGTGTTGATGGCTTCGTATTTTATTGGGATGCATCCCATGTGGGACGTGGTTGTGTTCTAATCAAGCAAGACCTCTTGGTAGCATATGCTTCTAGGCAGTTGAAAGTTCATGAAAGGAATTATCTAACCCGTGATTTGGAGTTGTTGGCTATGGTGTTCGCATTGAAGATTTGGCAACATTATCTATGTGAGGTCCATGTTGACATTTATTTAGATCACAAGATCCTCCAATATTATTCACTCAAGGACTATGACATGAGTCTCCACTATCACCCAGGTAAGGATAATGTGGTTGTTGATGCTCTTAGTAGGTTATGTATGTAAAGTTTATCCCATGTGGATGAACAAAAGCAAGACTTGGTGAAGGATATTCACCAGTTGGATTATTTTGGAGTTTTTCTCTTAGATTCTAAGGATGGTGGTATGTTTTTGCAAATGGTGGCGAAGTCATCTCTTGGCACAAAAGTGAAGAAGAAATAGGTTCTTGATCCTTTCTTGTTGCAAATCAAGGATAAAGTGGGTAAGCAGAAGGTGATGTCTTTAAAGATTGGTGGTGATAATGTCTTGAGGTAATCGATGTGGATGGGCTGCGAGGTAGAATTCTTACCGAAGCTCATGAATTGAATTATTCGATTCATCTTGGTTCGCTAAATCTGTATCATGAACTTAAGAAAATTTATTAGTGGAATAGAATGAAGAAGGATGTGGATAATTTTGTGGTTAAGTGCATGATTTGTCAACAAGTGAAGGTAGAGCACTTGAGGCCCGGTGGGTTCTCTCAAGAAATTGAGTTTCCTGTGTGGAAGAGGGAAATAATTAGTAAGTATTTTGTTGTCGGTCTTCTACGGTCTCAAACCAGTTTGATTCTATTTGGGTCATCGAAGATAAGATGACAAAGTCTGCTCACTTCTTGCTAGTGATGACTAATTATTCTGCTAATGACTATGTAAGGTTGTTTATTCAGATTATCCAGGGCATGGTGCTCCAGTTTCCATTGTTATAGATCGTGGTACTGAATTCTCATCTTATTTTTTGATATCGTTCCAGTGCGATTTTACGGAAATAGGTAAACCTTAGCATAATTTTCCATCTATAGACGGATAGACAAGCGGTAGGGACTATTCAGACTTTTTTAGATATTCTTTGAACTTGTGTAATTTACTTTTGTTGTAGTTGGGTTAACTATTTGCCTCTTGAAGAGTTTGTATACAATAATAGCTATCACTCTAGCATTGGTATGGCCCCATTTTAGGCGTTGTATTATAGGAGGTGTAGTTATCCTATTGGGTTGGTTAAAGTTGGTAAAGTAAGGTTGTTCGGTCCTGATTTAGTTTATTAATATACGGAGAAGGTGAAAGAGATTCAAGATAGGATTAAGGCTACCCAAAGTCACCAAAAGTACTGTGTGGACATGAGGTGCAGAGAGTTGAAGTTTGATGTGGGTGATTGGGTGTTCTTAAAGGTTTCTCCCATGAATAGAGTAATGCAATTTCAAAAGAAAAAAAAGCTCAGTCCCCGTTATGTTAGACCATATTTGATGTTGAAGACAGTAGAGAATGTTGCCTATGAGCTAGAATTGTCGACAAGTTTGGGTTCTATCTACCTTGTGTATCATGTGTCTATGTTGAATAAGTGTGTGGGTGGTCGTTCCTTTCTGTTGGCTATTGAGAGTGTTGATATTTTTGATTCCCTGTCATATAAGGATGTCTCGATGTGGATCTTAGATTGACAAATTCGTAGACTGTGGACTAAAGAGATAGCTTCAGTAAAGGTCCTTTGGAGAAACCATCAGGTGGAAAAATCCACTTGGGAATTAAAGGAAAATATGAAAGCTAGTTACCCATTCTTGTTCCATGTGATAGGCGAAGGAGCTTAAGTCATAAATTTTAAATTTTTGTTATTATCTAGGTTTGTCATTTGATTTAGGTCTAATATTTCTATTCTCATGTGGAAAGTATCCTAGCTTGTCATTATGACATGAATGATCCTAATGGTGGAATAATGTAACACCTTCCAAATTTTGAGAATTTATTTTTGTCCCTCTCATATTTGAAACATCAATTTTTGACTTGAATTATGTTTAGACAGGTGAATGTGGTATCTCTGGAGATTTTCAAAAATTTTGGATGGGGTTCGAGGTGATTTTTAACCACCGAGGTAGTGGGCCTCAGCAATATTTCCGTGTCATGGAGGATAATATCAACAATAGGGTCCGTGGCATTGAGAATAATATCTACGTTAAGGTTCATGGCACAGAGGTTAGCCTCCGCGATAAGGTACGTGCCATGTCCCTATGTAAAATTCATGTAGTTTTGTTTATTTACTTGGGATGAGAGGTATTGGGGTCCTTTCACCTTTGTATGACCGTTAAGCATTATATGGCATATTCTTTTCAGCTTTAAGAGGTTAAGAATCCCTAATTCCACTCTCAAAAACCCCAAGAGAGCCTAAGGAATTCATCATATATTCATATTTTAGGTTTCAAGCTCAGAATTACATTCCAATTCTCATGTGTCTAAGGCATGCAACTCTTTCCCTATACTTGTATTTTAATAATGGCATGAAAATTTATTTATTATTCATGGTTTTGATATTGGGTTTTGAACTATGGGTTGAGGGTTTTTTATATAAATTGTTTGAATATATTTCCACGGTTTTTATTGATTTATTATGCATGAATTGTTGGTTTGTACACTCATTGGGGTGCATGGGAATGGTAAATGAATTTATGGGTACAATGGGATTCCCAAATAATTGATCTTTATATGGAAATTTGTAATAGCCTCAACCCACTTGCATAATTGGTTTTGGAACGTGATTTATCAATTGACTTGTCTTATTTCTATAAAACTAATGCAATGAATAAATTAAAAAAAGTTAAGGATGGTTTTGAAATCCTTGTGGGGTACAGTGGAATCCTCCAAGTTGATTTTATAATGGATTCAGGGGTACGAAGGAATCCCTAAAAGATTGGCTGAAAACATTGCTTGCAAGCTGTAGTCGGTATGATGATACCACGAAATGATGAATGAATGGTTGACTCCTTAATGTAATGGTTGGGTTATGTGTTAAATGTCTTAATATGGGTTGGGGGTTGTGTAGCTAAACCGTAAAGGTGGATGTCCCGGGGACTGATATTGGAAACTCATATTTGTCGACATGAGATTTGGTCTTGATGGCTGTGTGCATGAGTCACACTTGATATATAGTTTGGGATGGCTAGTTGCTTAATGGGTCAAGATTTTCCTGGTTTTTCTCTGGTTCGTGCAGCTAACAAGCACTGAGGCCCTTTCAGCAGGAAGAGATGAACCCATATAGTCTATGGGTGCTGGTTTAGGACGGTCAAGCTACATAGTCCAGGTTATATTTCTTTTAAAGTTCATGCTAATCCTTACACTCTTTCCAGGTATGTGATATATATATATATTGCATATGGTGTTGTGCACTGGTTTTAATGGTTTTTATATTTTGGTTTAAGGTATTATTTTATACTTTATCCATTCTAGCGCTCCGACTACTAACCGTCTTCAGATGTTGTATCCCCACATAATGCAAGAACTGGCCATACTCCTACTCTTTCTTCAAAGTCACTAAGTGATCGATAGACAACTCGTGAGTTAGACTAAAGTTGTGAGCTTCCATCTTTCAGAAGATCCTATTTCATGCTTTGGGTTTCTTTATGTATTGACTCTTTTTTGGATTTGGTTTTGTCTATGGTCTGGGGAATTTTCTGACCAGACAATCATTATTTTGGTAGAGGCTTTGTTGGACATTACTGTGGACATGGGTATTGTGGTTGGTTATTGGTTGGTGGTTTTCGGATGTTGATCTATCATAGATTAATTGAGCCTTATTATCATATCTTGTTTTATGTAGGAACTCATCCACTGCTAGGTGTACTTGGATCATTTGGATTGGGCTAAAGGGGTTGTCTCTGGTCCTTGATAGAGTTGACATGCCCGTCACGGCCATACCCTGGTTTAGGCTGTGACACTTGATAGGCTTGTACTACTCTTAGACATCCATATCAATTAAAATCAAACCTCTTATGGATAATACTTTTCCAACTACATACGATCTATGCTAATTTAGAGCTAATTTTCTTTTTATTCCTCTTGGTCATGGGTAACATCTCGAATTTTCATGCTAAGAGTTAAACTATCCTATGTTTGTGGATAGAATCAAATCTGATAAATTTTTATTTTCATAGGAGATAAACCAATTATTTAGTATATAAAGAGTTTTGGGGATGAATTACAACCATAGGTAACCTTTATCACAAAGTTTAGTTGAAAGCTTCTTTATTGATTAAGTATCAGTAGAAGTTTTATTTAGTTTAACATCTAAAATTAATCCTCCTAGAAACAAAGGAGATATTTGTCCCAAGGCCTACCAAATTAAAGGACTTCTAGTCTTTTTTCTAACTCCACTGATCGTACATCAATCTGAGTCTGAAGTAGAAAGTTATGGTTCTGTTACTAAAAGGTAGTAGTGTTAGAATGTGATGTGCATAAATAGATAAAAAAATCTTGTCCAAATAATTCAAAATAATATTGATAACTACGATCTAAAGCTACAATTTTGTGATTTGAACCCTAGTTATGAGATATTGCATCGAGCTCGCACAACTAGTCAACAGGATCTATTAAAATGTCACTTTTCCAATCTTCTCTAATTGTTTTATCTTCCTCACCATCCCTATGATTGTTTTATTTCCTATCTTCCTCCTCCATGATTAGGGTAAGTCTCTCTTATATCATTCTAAGTGCTTTCAAGAAATTCTAACATCCAATTAAAGATTCTTAAAGAATTCTACATTATAGTCATTGGATTTCCATTAGATATCAATCTAGATTTCAAGAATTGATTTCTCAGAATTTCTTCCTAAATGTTAGGCTCTTCCTCAATTATTTTCATACCAATTTATAATTTAAGAATTCAGTGAGTATATCATTTATTCCTCATGCTATGATTTTAAAATTTATGATAGATAAACTTCAAAGTCAAGGTTTTTATCTCCATGCCTACAAATTTACTTATTATATTTATAGGGTTGATTTTATTGATGTTAAACTTTGAAAATCTATAGCAAGACATGAAACTTGATATATTTTATCGACCCTTGATGATTTAGCCTGTGTTTTTATAAGATATGATAAAGTAAGTTTAGTCTATGACTCTTTTTGAAATTCAAGATATGTTTTTTATGAAATTTCCTTTTGTTTAAATGAAAAAGCATATCCAAAGAAAGATTTTTCATTATTAAGTTCAAAGATTGATCATAAACTCATAAAAAAATGAGTTGAGCTAAGTCTCATACCATTAATCTAGATAGATTTTTATAAAGAGTGTTTGAGAACATATGATTATAAAGTTAGTTTTCGAGGATTATTAACACCTAAAGGACATGTATTAAAATTATACATATCCAATAACTACGTTAACACTATAGAATTAAGGATCACGCAACAAAATGGGAGACTCTTCTTAGCCGAAGAGGCATATTAGTGGATCCACAGATAGATAGATAGATAGATTCTATATCCTAGTAAAGTTGACTTATGCTTTTTATTATTATTTCCAATCGAATGATCCATTAATCAAACTAGTGGATCTTTGGTTCAAATCAAATTTCAAATGGATGAAATCCAAAGATATTTACATCTAGATAGAATGTTCCAGCTAAGATCAAACATTGGTAATCATGAGATCACATGATATATCTCAAGTTTAAGAAACTCCCCAAATAAAAAAACTTATGTATCTTCAAGAAATAATATTTTAGTGTAAAACCTTTTGTTTAAAGATAAGATTTGTTTAAAAAGTTTTACTTCTAGATTTTTATTAATATTTATTATTCAATTTACTTAAGATATTAGATATTCATTTTACCTTATGATTATGTTATTTAGCTACACCCCCTATCTAGTTTTAGCTATATAAATAGTTAGTTATTAAATTTTTAGTTTTAAGAAAAGCTTTTATATTATGATTACCGACTTTAGGACACCGGTTTTTATAAAATTCTATATCATGACTTGTAAACCATTTTTACATATTTTTAATTCTTAATTATTAAACTAATATATTTAAGTTATTCACTTTTAGAACATGTCCCAACTTCTTAGTTAAGATCTTATTTTATACTATCCGTTAATTTAAGAATTTTTAAGAAACATCTCTTATGTCTAGTTTTTATTTCTCTTTAGTTAGTTACTATCTACACCTTGATCATGCTCAACTTTGAAATGTTTTGTTATGTTATAATTTATTTAGTCCTTACATAACATGTCAGTAAATCTAGAATACTAATGACTCTTTTTAGTGCTATATTTTTTTTTGATGTAGCTTCCAGTATTTAGGTATTCAGGCATGTGATACAAATCTAGAGTAGGCTTCATCTCTTAAGGTATTATTAAGCCCTTCATCTTCCTAGAAGGCACATTTTAGTAGATATGTTAGTAGACAGTTTTGTTACATAAAGGGAGTTTGGGGTCTTGTCCCAGCTAACCATAATTAGTACCTAATAGAGACTTCATAGATAGGTAGTCATCCAGTAGTAATCAATATTTAAATAGATTTATTACAAGTTAATAAAAATATTTTTTCGATATTACAATAGTTTTTCCCATATTTTATCTTCCATATTATCTTTTACGACACATTTTATGTTTATACCAGGACAATTAGTTTACTCAGGCCACTCATGATTCTTAGTACCTATTATATTTAGGGTGTAGGTTGAAGTCATGAAATAAGGAAATATATGCTTGAGGACCTACTATTCTATTACAAACATATGAGCTCATAATCTCTAGTTTATTACTTGAATTATTCATTGTTGATACATTAACATGAATTATTCATAGAAAGCATGGGACATTCTTCATCACTTAGTCTTGGATATTTTTAAAGGAATGTATCTCAACTTCATAGGCTATTACTTACCTCTATCCCATAAACTAGTACATACGGAATTACCCTAGTCAAAGTCTGATTATCATAGGGTATGAAAACAAAGTATAAGGTAATATCTCATGCAAAGATCTATTCATGCTAACCCTTTTTATCAAGATTTTCTTGCTATTATTATTGTTAGCTTCTAAAAATCTTTTAATCAAAGAATTATATATGGCAGAATTTGATGAGGAATCTTGAATTGATCACACATTTCTTTCATCAGGCAACTATTCAGATCTACTTAATTGACTAGGGTATTCTGATTTGACAAATCAAATTGTTCTTGACAAAGTTTGCTACTAATTTCTTGGTCATAACTTAAAAAGAAACAACTTTCACCCACTTCATGAAATATACAATTTAAACCAAAATGAATTTTTCCTCATCAGAAGCTAGTTGTGATAACACCCTAGCTGCACCTTCACTCTAAAGATTATGAAGTCCCTGTCAAGTGTAGTAACCCAAAAAACATTGGGGTCAAATTACAATGAAATACGTGAAATTGCGGATCTTAGCTATTTAAATCAATGGGTAAAACTAAAAATGTAAATTGAGGGTTTTGAGCAGCAATATCGAACAAGTGGAGAATATCAACTTCGATTGTAATAAGTCATTGTTGAAAACTAGGATTTTGTTTCCTTTGGATTCTCAACTCCGTAGTCTTCTCTTGCATTATTTAACAAACCTGATACCTTGCATGTAGAATCTAATAAGTTATGTACAATTAATAGTACTTTGGATGAGCTGACAGATTTCACCCTTTACATTTTGAGTCATAGGATGCCTCCTTGCTAGCACATATCTTGATCTCAGTTAACTATTATCTTTTGAGTCTCTAGTTATTAGATGACATCTAACCATTTTACTTAGATAATACCTAGTAGCATGGATCGATAGCTAAACAATAAAATTACTATTGTCATTATCTTTTTTTAGTCATTACTCCTCTTTTAGAGTATGTATCAATAATATAGGCGGGATCCTAATATCTTAAACCACTAAAATAACTATTAAAGTGTAGATAATACAATGCATGCATTGGTATCGGTTCAGAATAACAATAGTACTTCCCCTACTTAGTCAATTTGCCAAGGTTTCCACAATCTAAGATAAGGGTTTTTAGCCGCTCAATCTTATGAACTAATCAACAACATTCATGATTAAAAGCTTGAGATTAATCACAATAATCCAAACTAGAAAACCCAAAACTTTAACTGATTAATCAACAAAAAGCAATAAAAGAAAATTCCAAGACCAAAATCATATCTCAAAACCAAAATTTGTTTGTACGTATAAGGAGTGCATCCCTTCTACTAAAAACACATAAGGGGTATTTATAGTACATGAGGAAACACTAAAATAAAAATCCGGATGAAAAAGGACAAAAAAAGGTTGGCGGCCACGTGTGGTATCCACATACGGACTAGCCTTGGGCGCATGTAAACACCTACATTTCAGAAAAATTTCCTACAGCTTCTGCTCTTGAGATTTTTGACTTCTAGCACTTACCTTACACACATGCAGCCCACATATGCTATATGTGGTCAAAATTTTGGCATAGGTAAGTGCTAGAAGTTATTTTTCATCTCTTTTATTCTTGGTATATCCAATTCCAGTACTTACCGCAGTCTTATGCATACCACATGTGCTATATGTGGTCCATATGTTGACATAGGTAAGTGTCAGGCCTTCCAATACTTGTAACAAAGCTTAATATCTTCAACTTTAATCACATGCTTTGGTCATGTACATTCAAGAAGTATTGCGAATACCAAAAATTAAATAAGTAGACAAAAACTCTAGCTTTCATCTTTTTCACGAACTTAGCATCCAAATGTAACACCACATATTTTTGAGTTAGAAATTGAACCATCGTTCCTATTTATGTACACTTTAATCCCATGATTTATATGTTAATACATGCGTCCTGATATTTATCCTATTGTGTGAAGTGCTTTCGACGTGAAAAATATTCATAAGAATCACTTGGAACAAAGTTGAGCTAAGAGCATTTGATTCGTCCAAAGTTTTGTATTCGATTCAGTAGGGGTCTTTTTTGAATGAGTATAACTTTTGATGGATATGGAATTTTATTCTTAATACCCACCAAATTGTTGATAATCGAATTAGCTTTCCAACGATTCCAATTTCACCTTGTTCAAATATCCGGGAGAAAAGTTATGGCTATGCAAAGGGCTGTGTGTTGCCTAAAAATAACCTAAGGCTACTTGAATAGCTAGGAGATTGGCATGACGTCGCCAATCCTAGGTTTAGCCGATTGGAAAGGCATCACCAACCTTGTCTTTGTCGATTGACTGGGTGTCACCTATGTCATAGCCAAGTGCAAAAAACACTTTGTTTTGACCTAGATCAAGGGTGTTGAAGTCATTTCACACCCCTAAACCGTCCCTAATCACTTTAAAATTTTAAAAAAATAAATTAAAACACAATAACTCCTCTCTTTTAACCCTAAACAATTAGTAAGCAACTCAAAATCACTCTATCATTCCCAAGAACTAGATTCAAGCCCTTTTCACAAGAAATCAAGGAATTTAATTTTCCAATCCAAGAAGCCTTCAAGAAATTCGTTGTTAAGGTATGTTAGATGTTAATCCATGGGCCGTTTTAATCCACGTGGTCCTAGAACCCATTTTAAAGTTCAAAGATATGTTTTTTACCTATTAATATGAATTATATCCATGAAATTTCATGTATTTCGATTATGTGTCATGTTTACAAATTATTTTGATTGAAATTTCCCTTGATACATTAGAATGGTGATATTCACATGTTAAAACCTTAACCCATGTTTTTAATATCATAATTATGTGGTTATTACATGATTTAATTACTCCCATGCTTTAAATCATGACCCCTATGCATTTGATGAAATGCCTAGATGAATGGGTTTTGTACAATGACTACTTATGATGTCCTCAGTGTTTTATTATGGGTGTATTGTTATTTCTATAGAGTCTTGGTGGTTATGAATACCTAAAAACTTAGTTGTTTACTTACTTTTAGTATCTTTAGAATGGTTTCAGATATATTATGAGCATTATCAGTTCATTCAGTTATTATAATCAGTTAAACTTAGATCGGTTCAGTATTCCTACCAAGTTCAATTAGGAGAAGGATTTAGCACCAAGAGAAAGCAGGGATGATGACTTCCCCGTCTATCATAAAGGGTAGTTAGTATAAGTCCCTGTATTCTAGAACTACGTAGCCAACATAGGATAAGAGGAATCATCCATCAATTTAGACTGGACTTCCTCTTAGGGGTCACCTCTCAGTTTAGGCTTGACACCCTAGTCTTTCGGGACGTATATTTAGTGGATCCACACAACCATTGTTAGTACCCATGGCACGATACTGACACCCTTCTAACTGGGGTCACAGGTTGGACCCTAGTTAGATTATATTGGGTCTTGTCGGATATATGATAGTTCCCAAAGTCTTAGACCAGTATTCAGTACACAGTTCAATTTCAGGTTTGCTTGAACATAGCATACAGTTACCAGCTATTCAGTTGTTAGTATGTAAGTATTTCAATTTACAGACTATTTCAGAATCATATTATACTCTTGGTCATGCATTCTCAGATTTCATAGTTTTCATGCATTTATATTCAGTTACCTCATGCTATTCATTCAGTCTGTTATTATTTATGCACATAAACCCTTGCATGTTAGCCTAACCTCATCTAACATACCAGTACATTCAAAGTACTAATCACATACTCGTTTCTTGATGTACGATGTTTGATATCATAGGTTCAGACGCTCAAGTTCCCAATCATACTTAGATATTCCTATGCATTAGAAGCATCAATAATGGTGAGTCTTCATCTATCAAGGACATGGTTGTTTTTTTCAGTTCATGTCAATATTTTATTTTAGTTAGACAGTTGGTGTTACTTAGGGCCTATCCCATCAACTCTCTTTCAGATAGTTTTAGAGGCTTTCAGACATTTTAGACAATCAGCCTGTTGTCAGTCATGTCAGTTAGATTTTCTATATTTTTTCATATATTTCAGACTTTTGGGTTATCAGTTGTATTATTTTCAGATTAAAAATTACACAGCGTATTCAATTATTCCACACATGTGTATTTTGTTATCATTAATCAGTGCTCATAGCAAGTACAAGTTAATGGGTTAGCTAGTGGTCTTTTGGGACCGTAAGCACCATATGGCATCCAGGGTACATTTTTGGGGTATTAAAAACTTGGTATCAGATCCTAAGGTCTTATAGTATCCTAAGGAGTATGAAATACGTAGTAGGGTCTTGTGCGTGGGTGTGAATTACATCACACTTATGGACAAGAGGCTGCAAGATGTTTTTGGAAAATTTTCCCTTCTTTCGGTATTCATGTCGTGTGAAAGAGCATGATCTCTATTTTAATATTTTTCTAATTCATCCTTTATTCTATTAAATAACATGCCTCACAACATGAATAACGAAAGTATGAATAGGAATCAGCCCGCACCTCTGCCCATTCAGGAAGAACCCCTGAATGAGCATATTTCTCATTCTTAGTTCAGAGCTTCCTTAAATAGATTAGATCACTAATTAGTGTCTTTGTATGATCAACTAGTTATTATCCCAGCCATACTAGTGGAAAATACCACTATAGCTAGGATTTGAGAATTCACCCGAATGAATCCTCCTTTATTTTCAGGATCCAAGTTTGATGAGTATCCATAGGAGTTCCTCAACGTGGTTCAGAAGGTAATAGATATTATGGGTTTGACTTATATTTAGAGTGTAGAATTAGCTTCTTACCAATTATTGGATATAGCTCACACTTGGTATAAGTAGTAGAACAGAGATAGGGGTGCATATGTAGGGCCTATAGAATGGGGGGATTTTGCTACAACATTCTTAGATAGATTATTTCCTTTGGAGTTCATTAGTTACAAGCATGGAAGTATGAGTGTGAAGGAGTATTAATTTATGTTTACTCATCTAGCTAGGTATGTTCCTCATGTGGTGGCTGATAACAGATCTAGGATGAGCAAGTTTGTGCCTGGTGTATCTGATAGTATGGTCAATGAGTATAGGACCATAATGTTGATTAAGGAAATGAACTTGTCTAGAATTATGGTGCATTCTTATAAAATCGAGGAAGAGAAGGTTAAAAAGAAACAAAGGGAGAGTAAGAGGGCTAGGACAGGTAGTTTTAATTTTACTTAGTCAGAGGGTGGTAACCTTTATTAGTTCAGCTAGAAGTGTTCAGACTCAGTTTCATCTTCCGCTAGTGTGCTAGTACAAAAGTTTAGGAGTGATAGTTAGGATGGGGAACCAGGATACAAAACCCAGGGTAGTGTGAGAAGTGATCGTACCCATCCACTTTGTTGAGAATATGATAGAAATCACCTAGGTATATTTAGATCTAGTAGTGATGTATGTATTGGATATGGTAATCTAGTCCATAGGATAAGAGAGTGTATAGTAATGGCACAGAAGGAAAAGGATTTACGCCAACAATGTCAGTCCAATCGTCCTCCAATTCCATCTGAACGCCTAACTAAATAGGGCACAACTTCTAGTTTCACCCGTGGTCAACATCAGAACATAATTTATGCACTCCAATTGCGACATGATCAAGAAAGTTCTCCTTATATAGTTATAGGTACGTTAAAGGTCTTTATAGTTTTGTGTATGTTTTACTAGACCTCGGAGCTTCACTAGTTCTTGTAATCCCCCATATAGCTATCAGCTTCAGTGTCATACCCGAAATATTAACAAAGCCCTTCTTAGTATCTACCTCAGTGGGTAAATCTATTATATCCAGGAGGGTATACAAAAAATTTCCGGTTATAGTATCCCAGTAAACAACTTTAGCTGATTTCAGAAATAAAGTCATTCAGTTTTAATTTCTCGATGAACCAATCATTGAATGAAGGGGTAGTACCATGTGCTTAGGAGTCAGACGTATTTTCAATTTCCTTCTTAGAATCCTATGATATCATATGATCTATAATTAGAAGTATGAAACCAGAAGTTTGGAAACAGTAGTAGAGTTGGGATAGTGTTATCTTAATTCGATGAGATTATATTTCATGGGGCTAATTATATGAAAGGTGAATCAATAGGCTTGAAGTTGTGTATGCAAGAATTTATGTTTGTTGACTTGAAAAATATGTTCCGGATGTGATGTTTGTTGGCTATGAAACAAATGTGGTCTTTTATTCGTACTTTTTTCACTTCTTTACAGTTTTGCTTTTCTTTTTCTTTTTTTTCTTTGTTTTCTTTACATTTTCTACCAAACCCAGCCCAACTAATTTTTTTCTCTTATTTTACCTTTATACATACCCACTTTACATCATACACCCCTATGTTAGCCACCCTCAACATAGGTAATTTTCCTGAGTTGAGGTGTATAATATCAAAGGAGAACTGAGCCAAAATAGGTTATTGCAACATAAATAGGAAGGTGAACGGTAAAATTAGAAAAATAGGCTATAAGACTCAAAACTGGGATCAAGGAATACTGTTTCACATTGGGAAGGTGATTTAGGCTAAAAGTAGACTAAAATAAAAAATGGTTTATGATCCTTTCCAAATCGACTATCATATAACCTAGGCAAGATAACCGGGAAAGTTTTGAATTCAACACCCAAAGGGAACTAAGTAGAATCTTACACACACATGGGACAAAGACAATATTACAAGATACTACTTATATGGTTCATGAAATTGTTAGTAAGTGTTTATCATGTCCCTAATCCTAATTCCATAACAAGATACAAAATGTTAACACATATACACATTCATACAGATCTAAAACACATTTTTTTGAGGGGTATCATTTATTACAAAAATCAAATAAAACATGACAACTACCCTAAATAATTATAAATATCCTAATTACACAAAAATACATCACAATATGAAACAAAACATAATACGACATAAATGTTAACCTAGACATGTCGGTTCTACAACCATACTACGACCAACAAGAAAAGAAGCATGACAACTAAAACCCGTGGAGGTTATGGTATACCTCAACATTAAATAAAAAATGTACAATTCCCCCACTGCACTGAAATAATATAAAAGAAAGGGAAATAAGACATACCTACCACACTGTAACATCCTGTATTTCCCTAGCATAATCTAAGTCCCAATACATGAGTATTTGTATATGAAATTATTGAAGAACTCATTATTTTTTAGTTTAGATCATGCCATTGCATAGGAAATTCAATTAGCTTTCCAAAAATATCAAATTTGCTCAAATTTGATAACTGGGTAAGAAGTTATGATGATTTTAAGTTTCAGTCGCAAAACCCCATCATTTTAACCTTTAGAATATGCCAATCTCCCATTTGGAAAATTCCAGTGAGGGTCCATATTCCTAGCGTATCGTGCAGTAGGTCAATTTGACATTTTTCAATTTCCAGTGTGACTCTGCGATCATGGCGCATTACGGAGCAGGTTAATTTCAAATTTGTCAATTTCCAGTGGACCTCCGCGATCATGGCGCATCGCGGAGATAGGAAAATTGTCATCCACAGGCTTACCGCGATGGTGGTGCATCACGACATTTTTCTAAGTCCCAGTTGTCCCTTTTACAGTGGCTTGGCATGATAGTGGCACATCGTGCCAAGGCCAAAAATTAGGATTTGAGTTTCCAGCATGTGTTTTTAAATTCAGTTAAGGGTATTTGGGTATTTTTCCTAAGACCTAAACTCTCCCTAAACATGAAATTTAACCCCTAAATACTCATCAGTAGTTACTTTCTCTAAAATTAAAAATCCCCTCTTTCAAGAACAAGAAACCCTAGCTCTCAAGAATCAAGGTCAAATCACTAGTATCTCCATCAATCCTTCCAAATTCATCATCCCAGGTATGTTGGATGTTCATCCATGGATTCCTGTTATCCATGGAGTCCAAGTATCTATTTTAGTTAAAATCTATCATCTTTTTAAGATTTATGATATTAAATTGTGATTTAAAACTATGAATCTCCATGAACTTCAATGAATATTGATTTTATACAATACTTTAATGGAATTATCGTTGTTATCAAATCCCCCATGTTTTAGTACTATCATTCTTTGAATTGGATCATGATTTAGTGTTATAAATTTTGAAGTCATACTATTATTTCAAGTTTTATAGTATTCCCATGAATTGACTAAACTATGAAGTACAAGTATTGGATAAAATGCCTACAAGAGTGATTTATTTAATAAGAGACTTCATGTTTTAGCCTTCAAGCTTTAGTGTCTTTTGAGTATTGTTGTTTTGATTCCTGGGGATATTGAATACCCGAAAACCAAAGTTGTTTATTTAGTCTAGCCTCAGTACATTAAAGAATAGTCTTCAGATTATACTATGCGCATTATCAGCATAGTTATATATATCAGTTATTCAACTTAGAATAGTCTAGTATCTCAGTGTCTTTTAGTTAGGAGTAGGATTTAGCACCTAGTGAGTGTAGGTATGAAGGCTTCCCCGTCAGATAGGCAGATTCGTTAGTAATAGTCCCTATACTCTAGAACTATGTAGCCAGCATAGAATATGAGTAGTCACTCATCAGATTAGGCTTGACTATCTCGTGGGGGTCACCCATCAGTTCAGGCTTGATATCCTTAAGCCTTTGGATAGTATATTAGTTTAATCGATCCACACAACCAGTATTATTACCCGTGGCATGGTAATAACACCATTCCAACTAGGGTTACAGGTTTGACCCCGATTAGCTCAAATTAGGGAATGTTGGATAGATGATACCTTCCACTGTCTCAGATACAATTTTAGATATAGTCTCAGGTACAGTCCCAACTCAGTTATTTAGTCTTAGTGTTGTTTGACAAAAGTATACAGATTTTAGTTTTATCAGTATTTTAGTTTATAGATTTTACTCAGTTTATGTTATACGCTTGGTCATGCATCTACAGTATTTACATATTTTCATGTATTTTCAGTATTTACAGATTCCATGCACTTTATTCACTACTCCATGCTTTACATGCACGTCCAGTTAATTATTATTATTCCTATTAATTAGTCCATGCATATCAGCTTACCTTATTTAGCATACCAATACATTCAAAGTATTGATCACATAACTTTATTTTAGCTATGATGTCTCATATCATAGGTGCTGATGCTCAATTCCCAAATCGCACCTAGATTCTCAGATGATCAGCTATACAGTAGTAGTGGTGAGTCCTCATCAACTAAGGACATATTATATTACTTTATATATTTATCTTAGTAGTTAGTTGAGTTAGTTGGGGTCTATTTTATCAACTCACATTATTTAGTTTAGAGGCTTTTCAGACACTACAGTTAGCTATTAAGACTATTCAGATTTTTGTATTTTATCAGATTCATAATTCAGTAGTTATTTAATTATTAAAACCTTATAGAATTTTAGTTATTCTTCTGCATTCATGATTACATTATTCAGTGCTCACAACAGGTACCATCTCATGGGTTAGCTTGTGGTCTTTTGGGACTGTAAGCACCGTATAACGACTAGGGGGTAGTCTCGATTCATTACAAACTTGGTATCAGAGCCTAAGGTTTTAAAGTTTCCTAGGAAGTCTGAAAGCTGCGTCAAGTAGAGTTTATGCGTGGGTGTGTAGTGTTCCACACTTATGGATGATAGGATACAAGGGATTTAGGAAAAGTTTCCCTTCTTCCAAGCATTCATGTTGTGACATTAAGCATGATCTCAAGTTCAACTCTTACTCTAATCTATTTTCTCCTTCAATTTACAGAATATGCCTCCCAAGAAGAATGGAAGAAGAACAATAACTCAGCCATCCCCTCAACCCGTCCAAGCTGATCCTCTAGATGAGCATGTCTCTCACGCAGAATTCAAAGTTGCGTTCACTACTTTAGCAAACTCCATAGCAGTAAAGAATGAATGGCCAACCGCTGTTCTGGCCAACCCAGTGGCCAATACTACTGTAATCAGAATTTGGGATTTCACTCGGATAAATCCTCCTTCTTTCATGGGATCCAAGTCTAAAGAGGATCCACAAGAATTCTTAGATATGATTCAAAAGGTCACGGATGCAATGGGGGTGACATCTAGTCAGTGTCGAGTTGGCTGCATATCAATTACAGGATGTAGTCCATACTTGGTTTAAGCAGTGGAAAGTTAATATAGTTATTAACGCAACGCCTATAGAATGGGAAGAGTTTCCCATGGCTTTCTTGGATAAATTCTTTCCATTAGAGTTGAAAGAGGAGAAAGTGTTAGAATTTTTTAATTTGAGGCAAGGCAGCATTAGGGTAAGGGAGTATTCTCTCAAGTTCACTCAGCTAGCAAGATATGCTCCTCATGTGGTAGCTGACAGCAGGTCCAAGATGAGCAAGTGTGTGCTTGGTGCATCTGATAGTGTGGTCAAGGAGTGTAGGACCGCAATGCGGATTAGTGAGATGGATTTTTCTAGGCTAATTGTCCATTCTCAACAGATAGAGGGGCAAAAGATTAATGAGAGGGAGAGAGGAAAAAAATTTCTAGGACGGGTAGTTTTAATTTCAATCAACCAAAGTCAGAAGGTGGTAACTGTCCCCAGTTTCATTAGAGGTCTTCAACCCTAGTACCTTCTTCAGCAAGTGCCCCAGTACCCAAATTTAGAAACGACAATAGGGATAGGAAACCAGGCTCTATGTCCCAAGTCAGTGATTGCAGTACTCGTACCAATCCTTTATGTTACAAATATGGCAGACACCATCAGAGTGAGTGCAGAGCGGGTAGTGACGTGTGCTTCGAGTATGGCAAGCCAGTCAATCAGATTTGAGAGTGTCGGGTAGTTGCTAAAAAAGGTAGGGATTCACGCCAATAGGGCCAGTCCCATCAGTCTTCAGTTCCATACAGCCACCCAACTCAGTAGGGTGCCGCTTCCTGTGCTACTAGTGGTAAGAGTCCGAATAGATTATATGCTCTTCATTCCTACCATTATCAGGAAAATTCTCCTGACGTAGTTATTGGTATGTTGCAGGTCTTTCACTTACATATTTTTTCTTTACTAGACCCTTGAGCTTCTCTTTCTTTTGTAACTCCAAATATAACCATCAATTTTTGAGTCAGTCCCAAAACTCTAGCAGAGCCCTTTTCAGTGTCTACCCCATTAGGTGTTTCTATTGTAGCTAGGTAGGTATACAAGAACTTTCTGGTCACAATATCTCAAAAAGTTACCTCAGTTTATCTCATGGAGTTAGAGTTGATAGATTTTGACATCATTCTCAGCATGGATTGGCTCCACTCATGTGATGCCTCAATTGATTGTAGAAATAGAATAGCTAATTTTTAGTTCCCAAATGAACCAGTCCTTGAATGGAGGGGTTGTACTACAGCTCATAGGGGTCAGTTGATTTCATACCTTTGATCCAAAAACATGACATCGAAGGGGTGTATTTACCATCTTGTGTGAGTCAAAGACTCTAACTCAGAAACTCAAACTCTTGAGTCAGTTCTAGTAGTAAATGAATTCTCAAATATATTTCCTAAAGATCTACCAAGAGTTCCTCCCGAAAGGGAAATCGACTTCGAAATAGACCTTCTCCTAGATACTCAGCCTATATCTATTCCACCATATACAATAGCTCCAGTTGTACTCAAATATTTGAAAGAATAATTTAAGAATCTCATAGATAAGGGATTTATCAAACCAGTATCTCCTCGTGGGGCACACCTGTTCTATTCATGCGTAAGAAAGATGGTTCTCTCAGAATGTGAATAGACTAACGTCAGTTGAGCAATGTTGCAGTCAAGAATTAATATCCACTTCCTATAATTGATGACTTGTTCGACCAACTTCAGGGTGCCAGTTACTTTTCCAAGGTAGACCTCCGATCAGTCTATCATCAGCTTAGAGTTAGACAATATGCTATACCAAAAATAGTTTTCCAAACTCGGTATGGTCACTTCAAATTTCTAGTCATGTCCTTTGGTCTTACAAATGCCCCAACAGCATTCATAGACTTGATGAACCGAGTGTTAAAGCAGTACTTGGACATGTTGATCATAGTCTTCATTGATGACATCATTGTTTACTCCCGTAGCAAAAATAAGCATGCAGAACAACTCAGAGTAGTGCGTCAGACTCATTGAGCTCACCAGTTGTTCACTAAATTCAGTAAGTGTGAATTTTTAGTAATGGCATTTGAGTTGATCCTCAAAATACTGAAGCGGTGAAAAAATAGCCTAGACCCATATCTCCATTATATATCAAGGGTTTCTTAGGTTTAGCTTTCTATTACTGTCGGTTTGTTAAAGGGTTTTCTTCTATTGCATCCCCTATGTCCAGATTTACTTAGAATAAAGTTAAGTTTCAGTGGTAAGATTCATGCGAGAAGAGTTTTCAGGAGTTGAAGATTCGACTCAACTCAGCCCTAGTTCTTACTCTACCAGACGGTTCAGATTGTTTTATAGTATACTGTGATGCAGCCAGAGTAGGTTTGGGTTGTATCCTCATGCTGAGAGGTAAGGTCATAGCCTACGCCTCCAGAAAACTTAAGACTCATGAGAAGAATTATTTGACTCAGGTCTTAATCTAGCAGCAGTAGTATTCACCTTAAAGATTTGGAGGCATTACTTGTATGGTGTGTATGTAGATGCGTTCACAGATCACAAAAGCCTTCAGTATGTGTTCTTTTAGAAATATTTGAATTTGTGTCAGAGAAGATGGTTAAAGTTATTAAAGAATTATTCCATAAGTTTTCTATATCATTCGGGTATGGACAATGTAGCGGATAATGCTCTCAATAGGATGTCTATGGGTAGTGTAGCTCATGTTGAGGATGGTAAGAAGAAGTTTGCCTGGTGAGGTGTTCGTTTACTCAATTCAGCAGAAGGTAATGTATGGGTGCAGAGTAGCTCATAGTCATCTCTAGTTTTTTAGGTAAAGAAAAAGCAGGATAGAGATCCCAGTCTAGTTAAGTTGAAAGAATCAGTTAGATATCAAAAAGTGGAGGTTTTCTCCCAAGGGGGAGATGGTGTTTTGCATTATCAAGTTAGATTGTGTGTAACTGGTGTAGATGATTTGAGGCAACAAATTCTTGTAGAAGCTCATGGTGCGCGTTACTCTATTCATCCAGGGGCCACTAAGATGTACTGAAATTTGTGGGAGATCTATTGGTTAAGTGGGATGAAGATAGATATTACAGAGTTTGTAGCTAAGTGATCTACATGCCAGCATGTTAAGATTGAGCACCAGAAGCCTAGTAGGTCCATGCAGGTGTTTAGTATTCCCATGTGGAAATGGGAGGAAGTGAACATAGACTTTGTGATAGGTTGCCTCATACCCGTCATCAGTATGAATCTATTTGGGTTATTATAGACAGGATGACCAAATTAGCTCATTTTGTGCTAGTCCATACCTCTTACTTAGCCGAGGACTATGCCAATATATATCTTAGAGAGTTTGTTAGGTTTCATAGTGTTCCTTTATCTATCATCTCTGATAGAGGTACCCAGTATACCTCTCACTTTAAGAAGGCATTCCAAAATCATCTTGGTACGCAAGTCCACCTCAGTACAGCTTTTCACCCTTATATAATCGGTCAAGGAGAAAGGACCATTCAGACTCTTGAGGATATGCTGAGAGCATGCATTGTTGATTTTAAGGGTAGTTGGGATGACCATTTTCCTTTGATTAAATTTTCATACAATAATAATTATAATTCCAGTATCCGTATGGCTCCATTTGAGGCTCTCTATTGTAGGAGAAGTAAATCTTTAATTGGTTGGTTTAAAGTAGGTGAGGCTGCAGTAGTAGGGTGTAACTTAGTGTTTGATGGGTTATAGAAGGTTCAGTTGATCAGAGAAAGGCTTAGGAATGCCTAGAGATGATAGAAATCGTATAAATATGTGAGGAGAAAGGATCTCAAGTTTGAGGTCGGTCATCTTGGGTTCTTGAAAATCTTTCCCATGAAGGGAGTGAGAAGATTTGTCAAGAAAGGGAAACTTAGTCCCCAATATGTCGTTCCCTTATGAATCCTTAGTCGTTTCGAAAAGGTAGCTTACGAGATAGAGTTTCCTTCAGATTTAGCCTTAGTTCACCCAGTGTTCCATGTCTCATTGTTGAAAAAGTGTATTAGTGATCCAGCTATAGTTGTTCCCTGATAAAGTGTAGATATTCAAAATATTGTTTCCTTTGAGGAAATTGTAGTCAAAATTCTTGATCATTAAGTTCGTAGACTACGGAACAAAGAAAGTTCCACTAGTCAAAGTTCTTTGGCGAAATCAGTCCGTTGAGGGAGCCACTTAGGAAGCAGAGGCAGATATGCGGAACAAGTACCCTCATTTGTTATCCAAGAATCAAAATTCAATATAAGGTACCAAATCTTCTTAAGATATTTCTCTATCATGCTTAGTTTCAGTTGCACATCATGTTCATGTCAGTCGTTCATTCATGAATTAGTTAAGTCATGAATTCCATACATTAGACATGTATATTGATTGTGTAATATCAGTCCATCTGTTCCCTCAGCTTAACCAGTTTCATTTGGAAATTTAATGATCCCAAGGGGGAGATATTGTAACACCTCGTATTTCCCTAGCATAATCTAAGTCCCAATACATGAGTATTTGTGTATGAAATTTTTGAAGGACTTATTATTTTTCATTTTAGATCCTTCCATTGTGTAGGAAATTCAATTAGCTTTCCAACAATATAAAATTAGCCTAAATCCAATAACCAGATAAAAAGTGAAGGCGATTTTATGTTTCAGTCGCAAAACCCTATTATTTTAACCTTTAGCGCATCATGGAGAAGGCCAATCTCCCATTTGGCAAATTCCAGTGAGGGTCAATGATCCTGGCGCATTATTTCATAGGTCAATTTGACATTTGTCGATTTCCAGTGTGACTCCACGATCATGGTGCATCGCGGAGCAGGCTAATTTCCCGTTTGTCAATTTACAGTGGGCCTTCGCAATCATGGCGCATCGTGGAGATGGAAAAATTGGTATCCATAGTCTTATCGTGATAGTGGAGCGTCATGATGTTTGTCAAAGCCCCAGTTGACCCTTTTCTAGTAGGTTGGCGCGATAGTCGCGCATCGCGCCAAGGCCAAAAATTGGGATTTCAGTTTCCATCTTGTGTTTTTCAATTTGTTTAAGGGTATTTGGTTCTTTTTCCTAAGCCTTAAACTCACCCTAAACACGAAATTTAACCCCTAATTGACCTAAATACTCATCATTATTCACTTTCTCTCAAATTAAAAATCCCTTCTTTCAAGAACAAGAAACCCTAGCTTTCAAGAATCAAGGTCAAATCACAAGAACTCTCCATCAATCCTTCTAAATTCATCATCCCAAGTATGTTGGATGTTCATCCATGGATTCCTTTCATCCATGGAGTCCAAGTATCTATTTTAATTACAAATCTATCATATTTTCAAGATTAATTATATTATATTGTGATTTAAAACTATGAATCTAAATGAATTTCCATGAATATTAATTTTATACCATACTTTAATGGAATTATCGTTGTTATCAAATTCCCCATGTTTTAATATTGTCATTCTTCAAAGTAGATCATGATTTAGTGTTATAATTGTTGAAATCATGCTTTTATTTCAAGTTTTATAATATTCCCATGAATTGACTAAACTATGAAGTACAAGTGTTTGATAAAATTCCTACAAAAGTGATTTATTAAATAAGAGTCTTAATGTTTTGGCCTTCAAGATTTAATGTCTTTTGAGTATTGTTGTTTTGAGTCCCGGGGGTATTGAATACCCAACAACCATAGTTGTTTATTTAGTCTAGCCTCAGTACATTACGGAATAGTCTTCAGATTATATTATGAACATTATCAAATAGTCAGATATCAGTAATTCAACTTAGAACAGTCTAGTATCTCAGTGTTTTTTAGTTGAGAGTAGGATTTAGCACCGAGAGAGTGTAGGGATGGCGGCTTCCACATCAGATAGAAAAAGTCATTAGTAGCAGTCCTTATACTCTAGAACTATGTAGCCAGCATAGGATATAAGTAGATACCCGTCAGATTAGGATTGACTATCTCACAGGGGTCACCCGTCAGTTCGGGCTTGACACCCTTAGTCTTTTGGATATTATATTAGTTTAGTGGATCCACACAACTAGTGTTAGTTCTCGTGTAATGATATTAACACCCTTCAAACTAGGTTACAGGTTGGACCTTGATTAGCTCAAATTGGGGAATGTCGTTTAGATGATACCTCTCACAGTCTCAGATACATTCTCAGATATAGTCTCAGTTACAGTCCCAGCTCAATTATTCAGTCTTAGTGTTGTTTGACCAAAGCATATAGATTTCAGTTATCTCAGTATTTTAGTTTATAGATTTTACTCAGTTCATGTTATATGCTTGGTTATGTGTCCACAGTATTTACAAATTTTCATACATTTTCAGTACTTACAGATTTCATGCTATTTATTCAGTACTTTATACTTTACATGCATGTCCAGTTAATTATTATTATTCCTATTTATGAGACCATGAATATAAACCTACCTCATTTAGCATACTAGTACATCTAAAGTACTGATCGCATACCTTTTCTTTTTCTCTATGATGTCTCATATCATAGTTGCGGATGCTCAGTTCCCGGATCACACCTAAATTCTCAGATTATCAGCAGTACAGTAGCAGTGGTGAGTCCTCATCATCTGAGGATAAATTATATTACTTCATTTACTTATCTAAGTAGTTAGTAGAGTTAGTTGGGGCATGTCCCATCAATGCACAGTATTCAGTTTAGAGGCTTTTCAGACACTACAGTTAGCTATTCAGACTATTCAGATTTCAGTATTTTCATCAGATTCATAATTCAGTAGTTATTTCATTATTAAAACCTTATGGCATTTCAGTTATTTTTTTGCATTCAAAATTATATTATTCAATGCTCACAATAGGTAACAGCTCATGGGTTAGCTTATGGTCTCTCGGGACCTTAAGCACCATGTAACGACTAGGGGTAGTCTCGAGGCGTTACATACACTCTAGGCATTCATGTCATGATCTTCCACATATAGGGGTATATCCACTAGCAGAGGCTATGGTAGTGGTGGAGCACTATGAGAAGATATACCTGCCGCTAGCTCTGCATGCCTCTTCCTATCAACATACACAATCTCCATCGAATCATGGGCGGCCTTTTTCATGGCTTGCTCCTATTATATGTTAGGATTCGATAATTCCCCCTCTCGGCATCTTTTGGTCCTAACTGTGGGGACCACCATATCATCCTATGTAAGTAAATCAAAGTATATGAGACAACGCAGAGGTAATGGCTGAACAACTGGGGATACAAATGGAGGGATGAATTATTTATGGCTATCAGTGAGAGATTGTACCTCTCCTTTAGGTAGGCCTACCTTATTCCTAATGTCTCCTAGATCCAATATCTTGATTCTACTAAACTAGGAAAATACTTTAGAATCAAAAGAATCTATCCATGAGTGAAATTATCTCAAATCTATGACATCATATCCCAATGCACAAACTGCCGTCTAGCCTCGGCTTCTCTAGTGTCGTCCAAATCCATGGCCAAGTCTGTTCATATAATGTTACCACCTTGGTCTCAAAAATAGGTAGCCAAGTATTTGTCACTTCTATTCTCTCCTTGACACCTGGTATATCTGTCACACTATCCTCTATAACAACATCCTCATCAATAGTATATATCATAGACACCACTTACAGATCGTCTAGTTTTTGCATTGTCATACATACATCAAAAACTACATGTTTATCATTCATTCTAAAGAAAATCTCCCCTAATTCCATATCAATAACCACCCTAGGAGTGTATAGGAAGGGTCTACCCAATATAATGGGGACTTGAAAATCAACTTCAAAATCAAGAACTATGAAATCAGTGGGGAACAAAAACTTATACATTACATAAAACACCCACCGGTTTTATCATATATGAGGCATATATCAATAGATTTATGGATTTAGGTTTGAGTTATGCCATTCTCAAAATATTTTACACAACCAGCGGCATCATATTTACTCTTGATCCCAAGTTACTTAAGACCTGTTTGACATTGAAAGTCCTAATAGAACAAGGAATGTTAACTGCTCTGATATCCTCCTTATTTTCTAATAACAGTAAGGAATGGGCCGTACTATAAGGGTGGAAATGATTATTGGGCTCAAATACTCAATCCTTACCACAATCATACTTAAAATTATCATCACCATATATCAATTTCTCCAACTCTGCCTTAGGAGTGTCATCACTTTCAGTGCTTTCATTTTTCAACTTCTCAATAGTAGGTATAGGGGGATCATCAGTAGTGGCACCAAAATTAGCGGTGATATTTAAAAAATGACTTATGTCTGAAGGATTTTGCATCATGTTACTCCGGAGGGCACCTGACTGCCTTTGATGCGAAGTGGTAGACACCTGCCTAAACTGATGCTCTAACTACATGATAGTTGTTGCATGAGACTTCATCTTCTTGGTTAAACCTAAAATATAAGCCTTGATCTCTTTAAGGATAGGCTCCTGATTTCTTTCCCCTTACTAGTTGGTCAATATTTCTTCCATTCTTGATTCATCACATCTGTCAGGTTGAATTTACTTGTCTCTTTTTTCTTTGTAATCATCTCTCTACCTCTAGTTACTTTCTTTAAGCATATTTGATCTCTATATCTATCAATATCATAAATCCAACTTTGGTTTCCTTTCCCTTGGGTTTTTAAACCAGCCAAGTGACAATCTTGATATCGAGCCTCCTCTTCTAGTTAAGACTCATAAACTTTGGATGTTGTATCCTATGTTTCTACTGCATTCACTTTCTCAAAATTTAGTATCACAAACTGCTTAGCCTGCAACCTAAGATCAAATCTCAGCACCGTAATTTGTCGTACCGTAGAATTATCAGCTACTCTCTGGTCACTGGGGCACCAATAGAATAAGTTCCAAAAAATTTCAGCTTCTATTCTAGATACCATAGAAAATTTTTCATCTTAACCTATACCTTCTTCCAACCATCTTAGTGTTATTTCTTTCAATGGTTCCAAACTTATCTATTATGTTACTGTACACCTACCTGATACGTATAATAACTTTGTGAGAGGATTTATAAGCCAGTTACCATACCTTATTTATTTAAAATCGGTGAATCTCCTACTACATTATAATTATCAAGTCATATATCAAGGCCTCCATTATATTTTTTAACTCTATTTGAGATAAGAATGTTGAGAAAGCAATCAAATCAAGTGTGGAGACCATATTTTCAAAAGGATGAGACTTCAAGTTTCACATGTTTAATGATTGCAAATCAATTCTTTGCTACTTCGTACCTGATTCATCTACTGGTTCCTATTCACTTCTTTTAATAGTAGGTGGTGATCCACTGAGATCCTTTTCTAAGATATCATATTCTGGAGCATTAGTAACCTGAATTGATAAAGAGATTTCTTGACCTGATTTAACTATACTCTACATACTTGTTTATAGGTTTCCCTTTGTTTAATTTTACAAGTCAACTAATTAACTGGGACTTCATGGGAGTTTTTTGATATTTTCTTAATTTGGAAATACCTTTTAACCAAGGTCATTCATCTCATCAAAGATTATATGAACACTTTCTTCAACACATTAAGTCCATTTATTAAACTCTATAACCTTTGCATTGAGTTGAGCACCGATGACAAACTATATAATGACCCTCCGGGTAATTTTCTACATTTCGCTCATTTTTCTATTTAGAGATTCCATATAGCTTCCCCAAGTAATTTATGACTTGTTGGAGCTCATTTTTCTATTACTGGGCAGTTTATTTGATTTATTAGATCCAATTTCATGTTTTAAAGTCTTTTCTAGTTTGAATTAGATACCGAGAAAAAACTTTACCTAAACCACCACGTATACAAATTTTGAATGTTTGAACAACTCTAAAATTCTAATTTTATGTTAGATGGACCTTTGGTTTGGGTCCCAAGACTTCTAGACTCATTTTAGGCTATTGGCTGGATGTTTAGAAAAATAGCACTCAAGCTTGGGAACCATTTCTTATCTAAATAGCCTCGAATGGAAATTTTGACTGCACCATTGAGTCTGGAATATTGAATTTTATAGGGTAGCATATTTCATTTGCGTATACGGGATTTCAAATAAATCCTTAGGGGTTGGAAGAGACTTGAAAAAATTCGAAGTTGTCAGCTGGTGCATCTGATAAAGAGACCCTTTGAGAACTCTAGCATAAGTCATTTAAGAAACCTTCTAGGTTATTTTGCATCTAGGTAGCACCAGCGAGCCTCTTTAGAGGCAAGATAACCACCAAATTGCATAATGCTTTAGGGCCAGCTTTTCTATTAAGTAGTAGACTAAGCATAGGCGGCCACTACTTTAGCGACACCTAGGTTCTTTAGAGGTAACCAAAATGGCCTAGTTCCAGCTTTAGTGGCACCTGGAAGAAATTAAATGCCCTAATTAGCTCGATTTTGTCCCATTTTTTTTACACATGTTCAAGTGTAAAAAATTTAGAAAGTGTGGAAACTTTCGAGAAACATGAATAGGTGATTTTGCGGATTTTGTAATCTTAAATTACTTATTTCTTCTCCGAATTCTTGGTATGTTTTCATTAATTTCATGATGAATTATTGTATTACTTCTCATAATCCCTATATTATTGGTGGGTTGAATTTAGCACCATTTGAGCTAAAGATTTACCCAATCTTGAGGGTTAATGTTACTTGAGCTAAAGAACATCATGCGATAGCTTCTCAAAAGGAAAAATCAATGATTAAGTAGATGTCACTAAGCTTTCTTCGGCGTCCAGGTAGGCTAGGTTTACCTCTCTCATAGATTGTGCTAAGTTGCATTATATTTATGATAATTTGCTAGATATGGGTAGGGAATTACGTCTTAGATGTATAATTAATATTATCTGGACTATTTAGACCATTAAGAGTAATTGACTTAGTTACTCATACAATAAGTAGAATTTCAATATTTGGACTAAAAGTGGATTATTTAATATATACTAAAAAACTTAGATACTTTAGCCTAGTTCAGGGTAGAAATGCCTTAGGCCATGACTTTCGTTATCTACTTTTAGACCTCTAGATATGCTACTTTATTTAAATTCTTACTATAGAGATGAAGGAGTCTAGATTCATGATACTTATTCTAGGTTGTTTCAAAGGAGTTGGGGCTAGTGCCAATTCAAGTCCAGCAATTTATGATTTTGTGTTTTGATTCATGACTGTCAATTAATGATATGAGTTCTGATTTAAGTCTGGCAAATGGTGATGATGATATTGTGTTTCGGTTTAAGTCAACCATTGATATTTTATTTTTTGTATTTTAAGTTGTGGATAAACTCACGCTTATGGCTTAAGATATGGTTAATTTATCTAATTTTGGTTACTTAGTTACTTTTATTACACCTTGTAGGCCTATGGGGACCCACAATGGGTTATTTACATTGCTGCTCTTTTTGTATTATAGGGGCCAGTTCTGTAGTACTCATTAGGCTTACTTTCATATTAAGGTTCTTTTGGTTATTTAATTACAATATATATAGCATTATTCTAGGTTTTTCCTTTTTACTTAGCTTATTTATCTTGCATTTTTGTTAAATTATGTTATGACTTAGCTTAATTGATCGATGATGCCTACTAAGCACCAGTGGTTTTGATACTCATACTATACTTTTGTATATTTTTTATCCAAATCCAAGTACTGTGGTCGTCATTGATGCTACAATCGTACAAGTTTTAGTTTGGAGATAGGGTGAGATCTCAGAGTTGGAGTTGCCCTTTTCTCCTTCCTCTATTTATGTTTAGTCTTTCTATATTTTGAGGCAAATGTATATTTTACTTGATTGCACTTTGTATTATTTTGGATTAAAGGCTTTGTGCTGATAATAGTAGCTCATGAGATTGTTATTTCTCTTATTTTATCTTCTATATTATTAATATTATTATTGGTTTATTGCTTGCAAGACTTTCACTTGCAACATTCTGGTATTTATTTCATTTTTCACCAAATTAGTCCATTGCTTACAACTCTGAGCTATGGTTTGGATTACCTACTAGTGGGCTAAAGTAAGAACCATCATGACTCCTAAATTAGGTAATGACAAATTGGTGTCAAACTAGATTCATTAGTTTTGTTGGTACAAGAGCAAGTGTCTAGTAGTCTCGTAGATTCAAAAAAATGACATAATTTTTTTCTTAAAAAAACTATAGGACATTCTTATGAGATTGATAAGGGGTAAATTTACCACCTATTTACACTCGACATTCATGCACATTACCATGTTTAGAATGAATAAAAGAGACTTATGTATGATTAAATGCACTAATATCCACATTTTGCAGGTATACAGGTTATGAGATAGAAAGATGTGGACATGAGATAAAAAGGATCATTGAAAGAGAAACAAAGTGCAACTTAAAAGTCCTGAAGCAGAAATAGGCATCTTTTACCATGATCATAACCTGAGGGCTACAATCGCGGCTAGTCATGACAGTCACTAACAACGATTGCGTTGATCTACACTCGGTTGTGCTAGCCGTGATCACCGTAAGTCTAGTGTGATTGTGGTCACACAGGATTTAACTTAGGTTCAATTTCTTAATCTTTAGCATTTGACACTAAATCACTTAAAATCTAAAAACCCTTTCCCATAGTGGGCATTGAGAGACTAGCAATACTATGAATTTTAAAATATAACCCTAAATTAGGCAAGAATTATAAATTTGATTGAGAAATTTTGATTTTGGTATTTGTGAAGAATAGATGTCTTGAACAACCCATTTGGTATATATTTCTCTCTTTTGTTCATGAGTATATAAATCTTTTAGTGTTGGGATTATTTTGAACTAAGGTGCAAAATTAGTTATGGGTTGTGATGTATTTATGTACATTCTAGTTAGATGATAATGGGTTACACTATTGCATGCTTAAATTTGTTGGGATTTGTGGATGTAAACCCCAAATACCCTCATGGGTTTGTGAGTGAAAATTTCATGCTCTAGAAAGCTGAAACCATCCTTGAAAATGGGATTTGGGAGAACTATATGAACCCTCATAATCCTGGAAAGACAAATGTGGGAACCAAGGCAATAGTATACAAATATTTGGTTTAATCTACTTATTTTCACTATCTTACACATAAGGGTAATTTTGTGGTTTATTTTACATTGGGTATCATCCGAGAAATAGGGATGCCCAAATTGAGGTAGTGGGTGAATATGATTTTCATGCTTTTTAGGTACTCGAAAGGGTCAACAAGTGAAATCTTTGAGGTTTTAATGACAAATTATCCTTAAGGGACCTAGACCCAGCCTACCACATTAGATGTTTACTAGCATATGCATCAAATGTCACACATCCATACCTAAGTTTCCCTTAGGTATACATGATCCTAAGATTCTTCATATATCAAAGTTAAATTAGTGTTTGTTGCTTAGTTTCCAAAATCAAGTTACTAGCAATATACACTCTTCCTTAACGAAGAACTGCCCCCCCCCCCCCCCCGATTTTCAATTATGTCATTTACTTTACAAACACTTCGGGTATTATTTTAGTAGGGCTTAATTACCACAATATTAGACCTTTATTTTTCACTTCTAGTGGATTCAACCTCAAAACGAGTGGGGATATTGACAACGACTGTCCTCTACCACTTTGGATGGTATAGGTGAGTGTTTCAAAATGGTGTTGTTGCCGATGAATGAAACATAGTTTTCACTTATGCGGTGTTGGTTCTTACTTAGGGTATACATGTAGTGGTGTATATTTTTTTTTTTTTCTTTTTTATATAGGTGATCTACGTAGCATACATGGAACCATGAGCGCCAATGCTTGTCAATCCGTGTCTTTTGACGTCCCACTTGATGATGAGTGGCAACTCAATGACGTTGGTTGTTCAACTGTCATTCAGATCCCACCAACTCAAGGGAATGGTGTCTTTAATGTCACAAGCGCCATGTGGCACATATTTAAAATGAATGGACTTTTTGGGGGGAAAGATTATGAGGACCACAACCTTTATATGATGAATTTTGTAAAGGTGTGTGCACCCTTTGATATCGCACACATAACCCAAGAATCTATCTAGCTTCACCTATTCCCATTTTATTTAATAGTAGAGGTGGTATTATGACATAGATCTCTTTCGATCGGGTCTATCACTTCATGGGATGTACTAACCATGACCTTTCTTGATCAGTATTTCCCACTATCCAAAATGCTTCAATTGAGGGATGAAATCATCAACTTTAGGCAATTGAATGGAGAGACTTTGTATGAATTATGGGAAAGATTCAACGAAAAACTAATGCAATGTCCAAACTACGAGGTCCCAGAAAAGATGCTTCTCTAAATTTTCAACTGTGTTCTTGACCACTCAACAAAACTATAATGGACAATGCGGCGGTGGACACTCTTGTGATGTTGCATTATCATGATGAAATGAATTTTCTTGAGGAGGTTACGAAGTTAAACCAATGATGAAATAAACGATTTACTGAGGTTCCTAAGAGTTCCCCCACTACATCCTTTGTTGTCAAAGAATAAATGAAAGGAGATGAAGAGAGAGAGGAGAGCATGGCAAAGATAATGACACAACTAGAGCTTTTGACAAAACAAGTGATGGGAACACCCACAAAATAGGTGAATTATGTGGCATAAAAAGCCTATGAAGATGATGTAGCAGATAAAAATCTTGATGTGGAAATTCAATACTTGGTAAACTATTCAAGGGATTCCCACCCCGCCGATCAAAAGCAAAGTGGGAATCAAGGTTGGATGGATCATGAATGTAATTGTGATCACAAAGATAGAGGCCATGACTATGAGCACTAAGTACAACCCCATGATCGGGCAAAGAACAAAGAGCCAATATCCATTGACCTGGACAAGTATAGATCCAAAGATATTTTGGTAGAAATTTTTATAAAGGTTGAAGGAACAGACAAAATGATCTGCATAATGGAAGGATATTTTTCACAACTCTCCCAAACCGTTGTGTCTCGCTTCACATCCATCAAACAATTAGAAACACAAATTGTGCGAATTTCCCCTCAAATCAATGCTAGGCCAAGGTGAGGTTTTCCCAATGACACTACTGTGAACCCAAATAATGATGCTCAAGTTTTAGCAATAGTCACTAAAAGTAGAAAAACCCTTAGTGATCACTTGAAAGAAGATTTGAGTGAAAAAGTGCCTGAGGTTAATCCAAAATATGTAACACCAAAATCTCATGAAGAACAAAAAAATTAAAATGAATCTATGGAAGTTGATAATGAGGTGGTTGAGAAAGAGAAGCCACAAAATAATGTAAGGCCAACAGTCCAAGTGCCTCCCCTATTTCCACAAAGGTTTCTTAGAAAATTTTAGGAACTTTAGAAATTTATGACTAAGCTTAGAAAACATTCAATAAATATCTCATTGCTTGAAGCAATCCAAGATATTCTGGGATATGCTAAGTTCATGAAAAAGTTAATGTCAAAGAAGAAGCTCATCGAAGGTGACACAATTGAAATCACCCATGGTTGTAGTGCTATTGGGAGTAGCAAGATTGCATAAAACAAGGAAGACACTAAAGCATTCACCATCCCTTGTACCATCGGAACACACGTGTTTGCGAAAGACCTATGTGACCTTGGTGCAAGTATAAACCTCATACCTTTTTCCATCTATAAGAAGGTTGGATTGGATGTCCCAACACAGACATCTATGAGAATCTTAATGGTGGATCGGTCGATTAAGAGAACGATCGGAATTATGTTTGATGGTCTAGTCAAAGTGGAAAAATTTATACTTTCAGCGTACTTTGTGTTTATGAATTGTTAAATAGACCAAGAAATTCCATAATACTTGGGAGACCTTTCTTATCCATGGAAAGAGCCATTTTTGACTTAGAAAAGGGGAAGATGAAGTTCAGATTGCATAAGGATGAGGTTTCCTTTAATGATTGCAAGATAAGGAAACAACCCATAGAACTTCAAGTGATATCCGTGGTTGATGTTGAAATTTAAGAGGTGAATGAAGGGGGAATTGAGGACCCTCCTTGATAAAGAAAGAATGAAGGCATCGTTCCACAACGATAACTTTGCTTTTTCTTTAGTAGTGTAGATTTTAATTTAGAAATTAAATAACCCATGGATTTATGGCACTATTGAATGTGTTAGAGGATCTTCGAAAGGGAAAAGTGTGAAAATTTTGCATTATGAATTGAACAAGGGAAAATCTCTTAAACTATGAAATAAGTTGAATAGGGAATAAAAGGTGCTGAAATACCCTCAGTTACCATGAGCATAGGCCCTAGGCCGCAATTGTAGCCACCCGCATGTCCACGATCATGGGAACTTGACTACTATCGAGGTCATCTCAGCTATATAGCCATCTGATTTACCCATTTCCCTCACACTCATTTTTCAAATTTACTCTCTTATTGGACCCATTTCTAGCCAAGATTGTTAGCTCTAACCTAGCATCCTTGCATCCATCTTGCATCATATACCCAGAAGTTGTCATGAATTCATGCTTTGATTATTTATAATAGGTCATAGAATAAATATTTTTGAGAGGTCCTAAATCATTGATTTCCATGCTTAAGTATTTCATAAATTATGATTGTTTGGTATTTAGCTACTGGATTATGGTGTGCACAAAAGAAGGGAAGTCTTGAGTACCCAAAATGTATGTGGAAATAGAGTCAAATGAATAGTGTACACAAAGTGCTCGATATAAAGCCCAAATTAATGCTCATTAATGGTTTTACATTTTAAGGGCGTAATCGAGTACCTAGTAGGCTTGTTTTATGCTGTTAATGTGGATTTTTCTTGTAGAGCATACTTGTGGCCTTAAATTTGAAAAATTTAAACATGGAAAATGGGTTTGAAACTGGTCTCATTTACTGTAATCGCAACCAATGATATCCTGATCGCGATAACAGAGTGTAATTTTCTGCCCTGCAAAAAAATCTTGGACTTCAATTTTTTGCATGAACACCACTAAGCAACTATCTAATGGGATTTGTTGAAAAACACAACAAACTTTGTGCATAAAAATGGTAGTAAGGGTTGTATGTGTTGTATGTTTATTTTTGAGATAATATCATGGAAAAATATAACCACATCTTATTCATGGCATCTGAATAACATACTTACTACTATGGTGTTCTGCAGAAAATAAAATAACCCCCAGATAGCGGCATATGTTTGGATAATATGCCATAAAATCTCCTGGCATTTCATGATAGTCTTGAGGCTACATAATGAAGGTATTTTTCCCCAAATCCATGCAAGGAAAATGAGAAATGGGTCTGTGAATTATACGCAAACCTGAGCATAGTGTCTTTCTCAGAACCATCAAACATAATTATCAAGATCCGGGGAAAATGGTCAACTTTGGGGTGGATCAAATTAATGGATCTACAGGATTCCAAATGCAAACATGGGTTAGTTTGAAGAAAAAAGGGTGTGAGCCTGAAATCTGGTTGGTGGAATAATAGTATCCTAGAAAGGAGTATAGTGGGCAGAAACCAAGAGTAACCTCCATATAAATAAATTCACTTTCGAGGCTCAAATATGATTGAACATAATATGTAGCTGATTCTTTCCTTGCACCCACATGACACCAGTGCTAGATTTATGGGCCCAGATAATCGCTTTCATCCTAGATGACATTCCTTTGAATATTGGTGATCTTGTGGTTTGTGATATGAAATTCTTCAAGAACCAAGGTGGTAAACATCTCTTCTTCCCCACTATGATTACTAAGATTTGTAGAATAGTTGGGGTTGAAAAATACACTGGAGATACTTCGGTGCACCCTGGTACCCCTATCTATCCTTTGAGAATTCAAGGAAAGGGCAAACCAAGTAAAAGAACGAAGACTAATATCAATTGGGGAAGTAAACATGTAGGGATCCTCTATCTCATAGGCCATTGATCGAAAAAACTCTTGAGGATATTGGAGTTGATATCACAGCCATCAAAGAGCTCGTATCAAGTTTACCCTTGGAACCGAGAGAGCCCTCAACCACTCGACATTCATGTTTCATATACCAATTATGGAAAGTATCAAGAGGATTAGAAGAAATAGGGAGCTACCATTACTAGGGTTGGGAAAGTCTACTCATCCTTAGAGACTTCACATCGTGATCTCTGGGTTGCACATGAAAAGATTATCATAAGGGAGAAGAAGAGAGATAGGTTTTTTAACAAGATATGGAAGGGGGTGAAGGTCCATTGGAAGGTCTTAAAAGCTCGTGATTGACTTCCTTCATCTAGATTGGAGAGTGATGATGTGATCCTATCTGAGTGTTCCAATCCTAAGGAGGCCAATGATAACGTAGAGTCCAAGAGTAATATTCGCTCTTGATGTTGTTCCAGCGAGCACGCTTATCTCTCTTTATGCTTGATTATATGTAGTAAGGACACTGCCACCCATTTAGTTGTGGATACCTATCTCTATATTCATTTGATTTGGGCCTGTATTATTGATATTTTTAGGTATGTTGTTGTTATTTTTTATGACTTTTATTTTCTAAAAATATTTGGGTTGTAATATTCGGGCACTCTGATGGTTCCTACATTTGCATGGATTAGTGATTTCTTTTGTAGATTTTTACTTTTTATTTAGTTTACTTATGGAAATATCGGATAAGCCTTTCCTTATGATAGTTTGAGTAACGACATTCTTAAGAAGAATGTGTCATGTTTGGGTTTAGAGTCGTTGACGCAGGGGAAGTCTAAGTACCTGAGGCAAGAAAGTCACAAATACAAGAGATGTCTGAGTACTTATAACATTTTGGATTTTAGGATCACATTTATACCTATGGTGTATATCGAATAGCCATATGGTTGGTTTGACTATATGAAAACCACAATATGAGATTAAGTCTTAGGTTGGTGCCATAATTATTAGGAAATAATATGTGGTACCTATGCAAAGTGAATACTCCTTCCGTCCAAAAATTTTCTAAAATAGTGGGCATGGGCATTAACAATCTTGTAACAAATCTTTTTCTCTTTTTGTGACTCTGAAATTTTGACTTGTAAAAATTTGGAGATACTCCATTTTTTCTGTTTAGCTGAAAGGGTAATTGAACCTCCTTGGCGAATTTTACATTCCATGTGTGGTGAGTTTATTTATCAAAATTTCTTGTGGACTTGTACCATCTAGAACTTGACTTATTTGTCTTTCAAGGCTAATTTTATTCTACTTGGTTGGGGAGAGGATCGTAGGCAATCTTTGTGATATTGGAAGTCCATTTTAGCCTAAAAATTCCTACCCTTGCATTGATGTTTTCCCTTTTCGCCCACTTTAAGCCTTTATACCTTTTTTTGCAAACACATTACAAGCCGTTAGCCTTTCAATCCTTACCTTTCTTTTGAACCCTACCCTCCTTGAACTTAAAATTACAAGTTGAGGCTAAAATCATAAGTTGGGGGTGGTGATGATTGAAAGAGGTAACTTTTGTCCACGAAGTTATCAGTGAGTGCCTTTAAGATTAATCATTAAGAACAAATGAATAAAAAAAAGAGGAACCAACAAAGGAAAGAGAAGCACAGAGGGTGTAAGAAAAAGAAAAGAAAATAAAAATGGCCGAACCAAGAAAATAAAAAGTAGGCATATGTGTAAAGAAGTGGCCTATGATCAAAATTTGGATGGAATAGTGTGATGTAGATTTTCGTGGAGGGTTTATCCATGTTGTTCCTAAAAGATATCCTACCCTACCCCAAACCTGCCTTATAAGCATCAAAAGCCCTTTGTGATTCCCAACCTGGTATATTTATTGTAGTGGCAATTTAAAATAGGGGCAAGCCAATGGCATGATACTTGTTAGCAATGAGAGTTTTTGTGAGGAAGAGACTTTTGCACTTAAATTCCTTGTTGCATACTTTGTAGCTTGGTGTGTGAAATTTTTCTTCTTGTGAGGAGGCATGTGAACAAGTTGAGGTGGGTGATTTTGTCATCTTTTGAGAAAAGAGGCAAAAAGGAGTATAGTATAGTTGAGATAAAAAAGTTAGTCATTCATAGAGTATCGGTGATTGTTACATTGTTACTATTTCAAGTCTTTTTCATCATTGAAAAATCACATTTTACGTTGAGAGGTGTTGTGAATATAATTTAACCCATGTTTGAAGAGATAAATTGTGGTATTAAATAATCTTGATGTCATCATGATCATTTGGGTCATTCAATATGGGAATAAAAGTGCATAGTTTCATGGTAAGGGTTAGTGTTGCTTGATGAAAAGAAATTTAAGTTGTGAGTGTTGATGAGTGGTAAATTTACCACCAATTTACACTTGACATTCATGCACATTACCACTTTTCGAATGAATAAAGGAGACCAATGTATGATTAAATGCACTAATATCCATATTTTTCAAGTATATAAGTTTTGATATTGAAAGATGTGGACTTGAGATAACAAGGATCAAAGGAAGAGAAATGAAGTACAACTGAAAGACTTGGAGCAGAAACAGGCCTTAGTTACCATGATCGTGGTTGAGGGATGCAACACAGCCAGTCAAGATGGTTAGAAACCATGATCGCATTGATTTACATATGGTCATGGTCGCGTTATCCATGATTGTAGTGAATCTGGTGTGATTGAGGTCTTACGCTATTTAACTTAAGGTCAGCTTCATAATTTTCAGCAGCTGACCCCTAATCCTATAAAAGCTAAATAACCTAGCCCATTTTGGGCATACAAGAGACTAGCAATACTTTGAACTTGAAATTGAAACCCTAAATTAGGCGAGAATCGTAAATTTAATTCGGATACTTTATTCTTTTAGTTGTGAACAATGGATGCCTTGAAAATCCCATTTAGTATATGATTCTCTATTTTCCTTATGATTAGCTAAATCCTTTAGTCTTACGATTATGTTATACTAAGGTGCAAATTAGTTATGAGTTATCAAGTATTTGCGTACATGCTAGTTAGATTATAATGGTTATATTATTGCTTGATTAAAGTTTTTGGGATTTTTGGGTGAACATCCCCAAATAAACACATGGGTTTGTGAGTGAAAACACCATGCTCTTGAAAGACCAAATTATCCTTGAAAGAGGGGTTTGTGTGAACCATAAGAACACTCATCATCCTTGAAAGAAGGATGTGGGATCCAAGGTAATAGTATATAATTATTGGGCTTAATCTACTCATTTTCACTATCATAGACATAAGGGTGATTTTTTGGTTGATTTTACCTTGGGTATCATCGTGGAAATAGGGATGCCCAAATTAAGGTATTAGGTCAATATGATTGTCACACTTGTTAGGTTCTTAAAAGGGTAAACAAGTTATATTATTGAGGTTTTATTGAGAACTTAGCCTCAAGGCCCCTAGACCTAGCCTACCACATTAAAAGTTTACTAGCATGTGCATCAAATCGCACACACCCACACCTAAGTTGCCCATAGGTAGAAATGATCCCAAGATTCCTTAAATATCAAAGTTACATTAAAGTTTGTTGCTTAGTTTTCAAAATTAAGTTACTAGCGATATACACTCTTCCATGAACAAGAACACCCCCCCTTAATTTTTAATTATGTAATTTACTTTACCAATATTTCAGGGATTATCTTAGTAGGACTTAATTACCCACAAGACTAGAACTCTATTTTTGAATCCTTGTGGATTTGACAACAAAGTGAGGTAGGATATTGAAAATGACTATCCTCTACCACTTTAGATGTATAGGTGAGCGTTATCAGTGATCTTTACTTCTTTCACTCATTTTGTGCTAAGTGTTTAAGTTGATTTATAAAGATACCTTTGGTTTTAGTCTTTTTTTAGATGGATAAGATGTGTGCTACTGCAATACTATAAGAGGACCCCGAGTCTATGACTATGGATACTATCATAGTTTGTGGATGACCTAGAGTCGAGAACAACCGAAAGAAGAAGCCCTTTTTGGAGACTATGATAAAACCTTCACTAGACCTTATTCCTTCTTATAAGTAAGATATTTCTCCACCTAAGATAGTGGTGGTCTAAGCACCAGTGTAGGATCCATTTATTTTTATTTCTTCTTAGTTTTTTTAAGATACATTATTTTAACTCTTGTAATTTATTGGTTGTGCATCATATGATGGTGCATACTCTATGGATAAGAATAGTACTAAGGCAGTAGCGCATCCTGGAGTTACAGCTCCTAGAGATGAGGTTTCTTCTGCGATGGTGGTTACTCAACCTATAATTTATCAGGAAAAACTTCTCTATCCAGCTATGTCTATTGAGGAGCATAAGATACTGGGGAGATTATTTAGATTATCTCCACCTAGGTTTATGTTGCATCGGGCAAGGATGCTTATGAGTTCTTAGTTATTTGTGAGGATATGTAATGACCCATAAAGTCATTTGTTATATTTCTATTTATTTTGACCATAAGATCTTCTCTATATCTTCCCAAAGTTATTTGTGACTTACTCAAACTAACTATTCATTAATCGAGAAGTTTATTCATTTTTTAGAACTAGTTCCCTATTTTGAAGCCTTCATTGGTTAAAATTATCTACAAGGTTAAAATTCTAGACAAACAATCTCGCATACAAATTTTGTCTATTCCATTAGATCCAGAATGAAAATTTTAGGGTAAGAGGACTCTTTGTCCAGGTCATGAGGTACCGGAGCTCATTTTGACCTATTGGTTAGAAAGTTAAGAAAATAAAATATGGCTTTAGGACTCACTTTTTGTTGAAACAACCTTGAATTGAAATTTTGAATGTGCCACAGAGTCTAAAATATTGAATTTTGTATGCTTAAATAGTCTATTTACATATACGAGATTCTGGATTAATCTCGAGGGGTTGGTGAATACAGATTTATGTATCTGGTGCACTCGCTAATAGTGAGCCATGGGTCGAAATCATTATACCCTTTAAAGGAAAGCATGTACTGCTATTATGGGCTTATGTCGTGAATGTGACTCAACTAGCAGCCACTATTTATGGCTCTCGTGAGATGTCGGGTCGCAATAGCAATACGCAAACACCTGGGAGGGGTATAAATACCCCACCTTTAGATTCTTTTTCTCATTATTCATCTATTCCAAGAGAGATAAAACTTTAAAGGGTTTGATTTCTTATGATTGAAGCTTGTGGCTGATTTGGGAAGCTTGATTAATGCTTATTTCTTGATTCTCCTTTGGATTTGAGGCAAGACTCCTCAAATATCATAGTTGATTTTCCCCTTTTCTTATCCAAAATCCCTAGAACTTTGGGGCTTACTTTTATACCCAATGTAGCTCGGATTTCATCCATTTTTAAGGGTAATTACCCCTCGCACATGATGGAATTTTAGGTTAACCCCAAAAACACAATTTCCATAAATAGGACCTACAAGGAGTTTCGATGTGATTTATGGACCCGATAAAAAGCGTGGTTTTATGCATCATTATTCTCGTATCAATGATTAGAATATGGTTTTATTATCATGTAATCTTTGAAAAGCTTCTCATAAGGAAATAGTCGATGATTTAATTGAACTTTTGAGGTTTCTTCGGTGCCCAGGTAGGTAGGATTACCCTTCTTAAAGTTTGAGTTTGTTCATAGTATGTTTATGATATTGTGTTGGATTTGAAAAGAGTTTTAGGTGTTGGAGTGATGAATTTTAGGACTTGGCTTAGTTGTTTCATTAAGGCAACCTTGAAATCTTAGACTTGGAGTACTTAGCTTATTTCCTTTTACCTTTGGTGAATTGGGATTCATGGCTTATGTTTAGAATGAGAATACCTTAGTTACTCAAATTAGGTCATATTGCCTTAGTTATTCATCCCTAGGGTGAATTTGGCCTTAGATTCTTCAGATAAGAAAGATTGCCCTAATTACTAGAATGTTAGTTGGGATTGACTTAGTTGTTCGTGTTTTGTATCGATTACTATCTCAGGGCATATTATGGATTATTATACATCTATAAATTCATTTAGATCCCTTTTCCTTTTCGGGATAGAATTTTTTTTAGAATGTAGTTCAGGGATTAGAAGTTGGCCCTTTTGCCCACCTTAGACCATGACTTTTGTTAGTTCTCTAAATCCTTTATACATTGGTTATACACCTTGGAAATTCTTATTGAGGAATGTTGAGAAACTTGGCACTTGATATGTCCGATGGTTGATACTGAGAGTTGATGCCTAGTGATCATACAAATTATCACGCTTATTGATTATCTTAAGGATTATACTAGTATTATGATATTGATCATTCTAGTGATTGCATTTTTCATTATATTAGTCATTATGGTTGTTGATTATGTTAGTGATTATTCGTGTTGATTATGATAATGGTTATGCTATTGATTATGCTCTAGCAATCATATTTATTGCCTATGCTAGTGATCATGCTTTTTTATTATGCTAAGTTATTTATGCTATCAATCATGCTAGTAATTATGTTCTTGTTAAACCTATGGACTATATAATTATAGGGTCAAGTCTAGATATTAATGAGGACTTTAATGATATACATATATACCTAGTTCAAGATCAGAGAATGGTGATGATAATGATTATATATTTGGTTTATGTCCAAAAAATAATTATGATAATGAACATATATGCCCAGCTTAATACCAAAGGATGATTAAGATGTTGATGATATATAAGTATATATATTTGCCTGTTCAAGTTTTTCTATTCACTATGATATGATTATCTATATGATTACCGGATCGAGTCTGGATATTAGGGTGTATTTTTGATAATGGAAATACCGATTTAAACCAGGTGGTTGAAAATAATTATAGTGGGGCATGACATGGATAAATTCTAGTGGTACAGTGAATTATGTTAGTTTATAAAATGACTAGTTGATAAATGATGTTTAGTTGACAATAGATAACTTGTAGGTAAATGATGTTTAATTTATAGTAGATAACTAGTTTGTAAATGATTTTTAGTTAATAATAGATAACTAGTAGGTAAATGATGTTAAGTTGGCAGGAGATGGCTAGTTGATCAAGGACTTTAATTGATAAATGAAGATTACTGGATAAATACATTTAAACTGATGATTGATGGTTAGTTTGTAACGAGGGATGGTTGTATTATTCTATCTTGATTGTACTCTCCAGGTTTATGGGAGCCAATGTTGAGTTATTTACTTTCCAAACTTATTGGCTTTTGTGGGATAATTTTGTAGTTTTGATTTCATTTGTTGATTCTTTATGTTATTTCATTATTCTAATTTATTTCCTTATTTTTGCATACTGATGTTGGAGTTATTTCAGGTTTGTTTTTCTACCTTAACATAGTTGGTCTATCTAGCATATTATCATATTTATATCATGATTTAGCACAGTTGATTGATGATACCTACTGAGTACTCATGATTTTGGTACTCGTACTATACTTATATACCTTTTGGTGCAGATAAGAGTACTAGTTGCTGTCATTGATCAATGATCGTGCTGTGTGGATTTTTGATGATCGCGTGAACTATTGGAGTTAGAGTTGCCTATTTCCATTTTTTTATGTCTTGTCTTTAATTTCAAGGCAAGATTGTGTTGACTATTTTAAGACATGAGTTGTATTTATAATCACTCTTATAATGGCTCTACTAGGTTTCGGGATCGATTTCTAAATTTTAGGATTATTCTTATCTATTTTCTTTCCCTTGTTTATTTAAAAGTTCAATATGTTATTTTCCACCTTATTTTGGGCCTTTTACACCAAGTTAACCTATTGTATTCATCTCTGGGTTATAGTTTGACTTAACTAATGGTGGGGTTTAGTAGGTACCATCATAACTAGTGAATTGGGTCATGACAAATTGGTATCAGAGCCTAGGTTTCAGCAATATTGTTTCTATAAGAGAAAATGTCTAGTAGACTCTTGCGGATCAGAATGATGGCATCCATTTCTTATTTTCGGGATGCTATAACACATTTTTAGGAGTTCTTCACTTCTTTCACTCATTTCACGCTTAGAGTCTGAGTTAGTTTAGAACATTTCTTTAACTTTCTTATTTCGTAGATATGTAGGACACGTGCAACCCATTATACGATATGAGGGTCCTGAGACTAAGCTAGGGGTCCTACTTCTCTCTGTGGATGATCCAGAGATCATGGAAAGCTATGAGATGGGTCCTTATCTAGGGGCCAGGAAAAGGGTTCTTAACTAGATCCTATTACCGCTCCTGAGCCAGAAGTTCTTTTACCTTAGCCAGCGATAGGCCAAGGACCAACCCAGGCTTAACTAAGATTTTTTTTCTTTGGTGCTAAGAGATGCTTTGGTTCTACTTTTGGGATTTGTTGGTGGTGCATAGTCTACAAATCAGAGTGGTACTGAGGCTCCTAGAGTTGTGGTTCCTCCTACACCAGTAGTTTCTCAGTTGTAGTTGCTTAGCAAGTGGTAGCCCAACCTTCTATGTCTGTCATGGAGAAAAAGATGCTGGGTATATTCTTGATATTAGCTCCACCTGGGTTTTCTCATGCACTAGGCGAGGATGCTTACGAGTTTCTAATTACTTGTTATTATAGGCTCCATAATTTGTGTCTTTATTTAGACTTGTGGTATGGACTACACTGACTTTCACTTGTATTTTGCTGGTCGACATTGGTGGAGAGGTTATCTTGATTCCAGACCTATTGAATCTTCTCCTTTGTCATGGACTTAGTTTTTCTAGAACTTTTTAAAGAAGTACATACCTTGTAGCCTTAGGCACTACATAAAAGATCAATTTTTAGATTGTAGAAGGGATCCATGATAGTTTTGGAGTTGGATGCTTGTTTAGATATGTTGGCTAAGTACACTACTTCTATTTTGGGCACTGAACATGAGAGGGTTCATTGCTTTAATAGAGGGTTGAGATTCCTTTTCATATGTCTTGTGAGAGACAAATTATTATGGGTAGATCTTTTACTGAGGTGTCAAATCATACTTACATAATGGAGGAGATGCATTGTGAGGCCCATATGGGCAGCAATAAGAGGCCTAGGCATCTAGGTAGATTCAAATAGAGTTTTAGTAATTTTTTATTCAGAGATAGTAGTTCTTAGGGTAGATACACTCTGTGTCCATCGAATCAACCTTAGAGCCAGCTTTGTAGGCCTATGCAAGTAGTGCTTTAAATTATTAACAGATGTCAGTCTAGTGCTAGAAATTACCCTAGTCAAGGTTACGAATAATCCTCGAGGGTTTTTTCTTCTTGTTATTCTAGTCATGGTGGTTAGTCTAGGTCAGTTAGATCTGTTGGTTCTAGTTTTTCTCATAGGACATGCTATAGTTATGGGGGTCGTGCTTACTATTCTCAAGAGTGCCCTTTATGTGGGAAGATTATTTGTTCAGCTCATAGTGTTCCCCTATTAGAGTAGTTCATCATGTAGCTAGAGGTGGTTTGCATGGTTGCATGGGTAGTTTCCAGGGTACTCGAGGAGGATATCTGGAAAGTAGGTCAGGAGGTCGGTCAGAAGCCTAGCCACGTGGTGGGCATGGTCAGTTGTATACAGTACCAGCTGGACCCAAGGCTAAGAACTCGAATGCTATTGTTATAGGTATCGTTTTGGTGTGTGATCAGTCGACACTTTCTTTATTTGATCCGGGATCTACTAATTTTTATGTGTCTGCTTATTCTGGTCCATGGTTAGAGTTATCTTAGGATTTATTATCTATGCTATTATATGTATCTACTCTCATAGGTGATTCTTTAGTAATGGATAAGGTTTTTAGATTATGTATTATCACTCTTAGAGATATAGATAGTAACATTGATCTTATTATTCTAGATATGGTGGATTTTGATGTGATTCTAGGCATGGATAGGTTATGCCGATGAGGATTACTTCTTAAGTTAATGTTAGTAGACTTATTTACGAGTATTATCTAACTTATATTTTATATATTAGCATGAAGAGTCCGTCATTTGACTCTGTTCATATAGTAAGTGAGTTTACTGATGATTTTTCTATCGATCTTCCTAATATACCTCCTACCCATGAGATTGAGTTTTTTTATCGATCATGAGCCTAGCATCTGAGCTATTTCTGTGGCACCTTACCATATGGATCCTTCCGAGCTTATGGTGTTGAATTCTAAGCTCCAGGATGTTCTTGATAAGGGTTCTACTTGACTAAGTGTGTCTCTTTTGGGAACTCCTATGTTATTTAAGAATAAGAAGGATGGGTCAATGTGTATGTGTATTTATTATAGGCAACATACTAAGATGACAATGAAGAACTGTTATCATATGCTTTGCATTAATGATTTTTTCGACAAACTTCAAGGTGTAGTGGTGATTTCTAAGGTTGATTTGAGATCTGGCTACCATGAGTTCAGGATTTGGGTGGAGGATATCCCAAAGAAAACTTTTAGGACCCATTATGGTTATTATGAGTTCTTGGTATTGTCATTCATATTAACTAATGCCCCAAGTGCATTCATTGATTTAATGAACCACGTGTTCAGTCCTTATATAGACACTATTGGGATTATGTTCATCAATGATATTCGTGTGCATTCAAGTAGTAGAGAGGAGCATATTCAACAATTGAGGATTGTGCTCCATACATTGAGGGATCATTTTTTGTTTTGCAAGTTCTCTAAGTGAGATTTTTTTCATGTGTTCATGACATTCCTTTGATATGTAGTGTCTAAGGATAAGATAATCATACACTGGGTGAAGATTGAGGCTGCTTGTGATTGTTCCAGGCCTATATCTCTGACTGAGGATCATAGCTTTATTGGTTAGGCTGTTTATTATAGAATATTCATCAATGGCTTTAGTACTATTTCAGTACCTATGACTAGATTGATTTAGAAGAAGGTTCCTTTTTTATTGTTTGAGGAGTGAGAGTCAAGGTTTGTAAAGATTAAGGATTTTATTACTTTAGCTCCTATTTTTGCTCTTCATATTGAGGGTAAGGGATTTACCGTGTATTGTAATACTTCTAGTGTTGGTTTGGGTTGTGTATTAATGTAGTAGAGTCGTGTTATTTCTTATTCTTTGAGGTAGCTTAATGTGTATGAGCGCAACTGCCCCACTCGTAATTTGGTGTTGACGGTGATGGGTTTTACGCTTAATATTTGTAGGCATTATCTTTATGGCATGCATTGTGAGATTTTGATTGATTATTACAGTCTTCAACATCTTATTACCCGGGGAAAGCTAAATGCTAGGTAACATAGTTTGAAGGAGTTTCTTAAGGACTATGATATATCTATCTTGTATCATCTGGACAAGGTAAATATAGTGGTTGATGCCTTGAGTTAGAAGGCAATCAGTATGGATAGATTGGCTTGTATTTCAGTTTCTTAGAGGACATTAGCATGGGGCAATCATTCCTTAACCAACTTGATTGTTCAACTTGATACTTAAGACCCTAGGAGGATTTTGGCTACTGTTGTGGCAAGGTCTTTACTTTTTTAGCAGATTTGGTGTCGCTAGTTTAGGATATTAAGATTAGGTTTCTTTGTGATCAGGTGTTTAGTGGTGACTCCAAGAGGGCCACCATAGTATCTGAGGGAGTTTTGAGATTTGATAGACACATTTTTGTTCCAAGGATTGATGATTTAATTCAGCTAATTTTGCACGAGTCTCGTAGCTTTATATATTCCATTCATCCAGGCACAGCTAAGATGTATAGAGATTTGACACAACATTAATTGTGGATTGGCATAAAGAGAGATATGGTAGATTTTGTAGCTAATTTCCTATGTTGTTAGCAGGTGAAGGCCGAGCAACAAAGACCAGGTGGGTCTATTCAGAGGTTGTCCATTTTCGAGTAGAAATAAGAGAGGATTATTATGGATATTATTAGTAGTTTATGTAAAACTTCCTATGGTTCCAATGGTATTTGGGTCATTGTAGATCGGTTGACCAAGTCAACATATTTAAGTCCTATGTTCAGGAGATAGTCCATCTTCATGGTGTGCCCATCTTTATTATTTTAGACCGAAGTTCCATATTCACTTCTTGTTTTTCAAGAGCTTTTCTGGAAGAGTTAGGTACTCAGGTGGACCTCTGTACAACCTTCTATCCACAAATAGATAGCCAGTTAGAGCGAACTATTTAGGTCCTTGAGTATATGGTATGAGCCTATATTATAGATTTTGAACGTTAGTGGGAGTATTACATAGACTTCGTAGATGGTGAATTTTAAGTATTTGTATGGTAGGAGATGTCATTCTCTGATTTGATGGCTTGAGACTTCTGAAATTGTACCCCGTATTATGAATTTGCTTTAGGAGTTGTTGGATAGTGTAAGGATTATTTATGACTGGGTGAGAGTAGCTCAGAGTAGGTTGAATGCCTATGTACACTGTAGGCTTTGTGCCTTGTGATTTAGAGTTGCTGATTGGGTATTCCACTGTATATTACCCATGAAAGATGTGATAAGGTTTGGAAAGAAAGGCAAGCTCAGCCCTAGATATGTTAGGCCTTTCAATATTCTTGACACAGACGGTGAAGTGGCTTATGAGTTAGCCTTGGATCTGAATTTTTTTGTTATTCATTTGTTTTTCCCTGTCTCCATTTTGCGGCCATATATTCTGGGTCCATATCATGTGCTTAGATGTGACTAGGTCTAGTTAGATGAGCGGTTGGCTTTTATGGAAGAACCTATGCTCATTTTGGCTAATGATGCCAGGAGGTTGCGCACTAGGGAGATTCCGGTAGTTAACGTTAATAGAGACACCTCCAAGTAGAGGAGGCCACTTGGGAGATCAAGATCGACATGTGGAGACTGTATCCTCACCTATCTGATACTTCAGGTACATCCTAATCCTTTACTTTCCAGGATGAAAGCTCCTTCGTATTTGATATTGTAATGACCATTAAGGTCATTTTACGTATTTCCACTTATTTTTCCTATTAGTACTTCTCTATACTTGCCCAAGTCAGTTGTGACTTACTAGAACTGACAGTTTTTTTACCGTGTAGTTTGTTTGTTTTTAGAACCAATTCCATGTTTTGAAGACTTCAATGGTTCAAATTGGCTATCGGACTAAAGCATTTATTCTGACCGTTATGACAGCTTTGGAATATAGATTTTTAGGCTAAAAAGGCTCTTGGTTTGGGTCCCAAGTCACCCGAGATCATTTTGAAATATTTGTCAAAAATTTAAGAAAATGAAATATAAGTGTAGGACCCATATTTTATTAAAAAGACCTCAGATGAAAATTTAAACTACATCATGGAGTCTAATATGTCAAATTCAGTATTGTTGCATAGTCTGTTTGCTTATACATGCTTCAGGATGAATCCAAAAAGTTGGCAGACTTTGAAAATTCCAATTCTCACCTATATTTAGTGCACTCAACAATACAGATCTAGGGGTCGCGATTGTGATACCCTTTGGAGGCCAATATGTTCCACAATCATGGGCACGTGTAGGGAATGTGGCTCAACTAGCAACCCCTATTTATGGATATTGCAAGGTGCCAGGTCATGATAGCGATACCCTAACACCTGGGAAGGGTATAAATACCTCATTTTTAGACCTTATTACACCATTCTTCATTCATTCCCAGAGAGCTAGAGCCCTAATTAGTGTGACATCTTGGGATTTAATCTTGTAAGTGATTTGGTAAGCTTGATTAATCATATTTCACGATTCTCTATCTAATTTGAGGTAAGATCCTCTAATTTCATGGTTTATTTTCCCCTTTTCTTGTCCAAAATCCCTAGAACTTTGGGTCTTTATTTTATCCCCAATGCAACTCGAATAACACCAATTTTTTAGGGTAATAACTCTTTCAGCATGAGGGAATGATGGATTCACCCCAAAAAATGCAATTTCCATAAATGGGACCCACATGGGGTTTTAGTGTATTTTTGGACACAAAGCATAATGGAGCAATATAGTGTCATTATTCTCATATTAATGGATAGAATGTGGTGACAGAATGTGGTCTTTATTGTGTGGCATCTTGGAGAAGCTTCTTGAAAGAAAAGTTGGTGATTTAATAAATCTTTTGAGCTTTCTTCAACGTCTAGGTAGGATAGGCATACCCTCCTTATAGATTGAGCTAGTTCATAGTATGTTTATGATTTTGTGTTGGATGTGGGATGGCTTTTAGGTATTGGCGTGATGCATTTCATAACTTGGGTTAGTTAGAATATTCGGGATACCTTGAAACGGTAGATTAGGAGTACTTAGCTTATTTCCTTTTGACTTAGGTGAATTGGTCTACATGTCTCATGTTTAGAATACGAATACCCTACTTACTCAAATAAGGTTAAATTGCCTTACTTATTCATGCCAAGGGTGAAGTTTGCCTTAGATTCTTAAGATAAGAAAGATTGCCCTAGTTACTAGAATGTTAGTTGTGATTGTCTTAGTTGTTAATGTATGGGAAGGATAACTATCCTATGACAAAGTATGGCTTATTATACATTTATAAATAGTTTTATATACCTTATCCTAGTCTTGGATAGAATTTTTCTTAGAATCTAGTTCGGGGGTTAGAAATGGGCCCTTTGACCCACCTTAGGCCAAGACTTGTGTTAGTTCGCGAAAGCCTTTATATGCTTGTTATACACCTTGGAAATGCTTATTGTGTATTGTTGATAATCTTTGCACTTGATTGTTATGATAGTTGATAGTGAGAGTTGATCCCTAGTGATTATACTAATTATCGCACTTATTCATTATCTTAATGATCATACTAATGATATGCGATTGATCATGCTAGTGATAGTGATATTGGTTATGTTAATGATTATTGCTAGTGATTATGCGCATTGATTATTATAGTGGTTCTACTATTGATTATGCTCTAGCGATCATGTCTGTTTCCTATGCTAGTGATCATGCCTATTGATTATGCTAAGTGATTAATGTAATCGATCATGCTAGTAATTATGTTTTTGATAAAGCTACAAACGGACTATATAATGTCACAACCCGAACCAAGGCCTACCCGTGATGGGTATCTCATGTCCACTGAGGGACAGAGATCACCGCCTGTACCCTAGCCAACCGAAACACAAAAATAGTTGGGAGCGAATGAATTTTTAACATATAAAAAAATAGAGTTGAGTTCCAAACATATAACAAGATAGGCAACTCAACTAACTAATTAACCAATCTAAGAACTTTAACATCCACCCTAATCCACAGTAATCTACAAGCCTCTAAGAAGCCAACATCAATATAAGTTGGGACATGCCCCAACAATAGAAAAAAAGAAACCAAAAGATAGTATATGATATAGTGAAACCTAAACATGAAATAAGGGTCTTCTAAAGAATGGAAGCTCCCCACTTAAACCTGACTCACAATTGATCCATAAATCACCTAATCTTTTAGAAGAAAGAGAAAAAGTGTCTCTGTTCCTTGCATTGCTTGGGGATACAACATCCAAAGATGATTAACGGTGTGAGCAATAGCATGTAACTCAGGATAAGGAGAAAATAATTCCAACTCAATAGACAATACAAGCTCAATGTACATGTTCACATACATGATTACATACACACACATATAAAATATGCCGGAATGGGGAATAAGATTTATCATCAGCTTTAAAATTATTTACCTGGACTGTGTAGCTCAACCGTCACCCAAACACCCACGGGCTATATGGGTATAGTTCCCTCTGCTTAAAAATCCCCAGTGAGTGTTAGTCGCACGAACTAGACATATCAAAGAAAGACAAGGGAATCCTCCAAGCATACATAAATCCATGGTACATATATATAGTGTCTGTGACTCAAGCATAAAGTCATCAAGACCAACCCTTATGCTCGTAGTCAAAGGTTTCTTGTATCATTCCCTCTGAGACATCCACCTTCATGGCCTAGTTAAACAACCACTTTTAAGCCCAATTAAAACAAGTTACACATAACCCATTCATTTAACAAAGGAATTACTTGTTAATTCATAAAACATTGGTATCATCATACCATTTTAATTGGGGGAATACCACGACCCCTTTATTAATTAAATCAGGTAGGGGGAATGCCATGACCTCCATTTTCATTAAATAAAATTGGGGAAATGACACCACCACCTTTGTTCATTAAATCAAGTTTAAAATAAAAAGCATGTCCAACAAGGCCTTCAAACCCCTTTTTATCCATTAACCATTAATGAACCATTAGTTTAGGGAAGTAAGCTAAATCATGTGATTAATCGTAATTCCAGTCAAGTTATACAAGTGGATTGAGGTAACACAATTTCCAAATTGAAATCATGAATTTTGGGGAATACCTCAACCCCCATTCCATTCACCATACTCATGCATCCTAATGGGTTTCAAAATACATAACTAAAACATGTATAATTGCATTAAAACCATGGTAATTCAAATAAAGTAACAACCCTTCCAAAACATTCAAAGCAATTCAAAAAACATATTAAAATCCACATTAATAACAATTTAAACACATTATTTAAGTAAAATATGTTTAAAGGGAAAGGTGCATGCCTGAAAGCATCACAATTATGGAGAGAAATTACCACTTGGAAGCTCTAAATGATCAAACTTGAGAAACCCTAGCTTGTCCTTGTCTTAGTGATTTGAGAGAGCTTAAGAGTGAGTTTAATAATGTATTATGGATGATAATGGGGTACCAATTGGGTTTTATGGTAGTAGGTCACAATTGGTGAAAGTGGGAAATATCAAAAGTTCTCTTAAAGAAACACATAGAGATTTGCCGACCAGTTGTTACTGGTCACCCTACCACTCATAATGACTGACTTTAAGTTGTCTCCTACACTCTTTGTTCGGGAAATATCATAAGGAATTACCAATATTAACCCTACAAATTTTACCATATTACTTATATTCCTACATTACGACTCATAGGGTTCAGTTATAGCAACAATAGAAAGAAGTGACCACCACACTGGTGGGATAATAAATCCACTATTACGGCATGTAATATCTCACCATGAATCATATCGTCTTAATTTTAACCATGATATAAACATTGGTACCTACACTAGTCAACCTATGATTGGGGTACTACTACTCATTTAGTGAGTTATAGTTGGGGAAATAAGCTCAAACCTCAAAATTTTCAAAGTCCAAAATTCAGGGTTGTTATGTATAATTAGTGGTTCAAGTCCAGATATTGATGATGACTCTAATGGTACATATATATAAATAATTCAAGACCAAATAATGATGATGATAATGATGATAATAATTATATACCTGGTTCATGTTTGAAGATTGATTATGTTGATGATCATATGTGCTTGACTTAAGGCCCAAGGATGGTTATGAGATAGATGATATATATATATATATTTATATTCACTAGATTATATTCGAATATTCCCTATGATATGATTATACATAGGAAGAATACATCTCTTGACCCCTCAACATGGAACAATATTTCAATTTGGCACATCAGGTGGATGTTTTTCACTTTAGGCACCTAAACTAGCGTACGGGTGTGTCATTTTAACATTTTTTGTACCAAAAGCAATAATATATGATGTTCATATATTACACGCACCAATGTCGTATAAAGTGATAACTAATACGATGAATTTTGTCATTTTTCTCCAATTAAATAATTAATTTAAATTTTCTTGAAAAAATTCAATAAAATAATGACCCCCACCCCCCAATATCATATTCTCCAAGGTACCCCACTACCAAATTTTTTTGCAATTCCCCCTACCTCTTATCCTTCTTCCCCTTCCAAAACCTGCTTCTCTAATACCCTACCCCAAAATAATTCTCACAGCAATGCGCCCCTTCCCTCACTCATCTTCTCCAAGGTATACCACCCCCAAATTTTTGTTGCGACACCAAATCCCCTTCTCAAATCAGCTTCTCCAATACCACACTCCTAAATTATATGCATGACAATACTCTCCAATACTCCATCCCTAAAATTGTCATCTCCAACCTTTCCCCTAAATCCCTATACTGCCTAATTCAATTCCTCAGAATTTGCAGTTGTTGTTCTTTGTGCAAATCTCGTCAAAATCTATTTTAAGAGCATTTAAGGGATTGTTAGTTAATTATAGTTTAAGACTTCAAAAACCAAGAGAACTCCATTGATAGTCATAAACGAAGCTTGAGTTCAAAGTTTTGCTTTTCACAAATCAATATAATTCTAAATATTCATTAAAGCAATAGATTAGGAATGTCTTGTGGAGTTCATACATAAAATTCTTATTTTTTTTAATTTGAAGTTGTTTTTGAGCGAATTTTTAATGTAAATTTTTGATTCTTTATGAAAATGAAATCATGTCCATTTTTAATGCTTGCAAAGAAAAGAAATGATTAAATAAATGTTGCTTATTATTTAATCTTCACGATCCATTAAGTGTGTATCCAATTTTTAAATCTCTCCCAATAATTTTCACCATTAACTAAGCTTATGATTGGTAAAAATAGTGGATAAAAATGATGAAAAGGTATAAAATAATGAAAATGGGTTAATATATTATTTATGGGCCAACTTATGCACCACATCAGCCAAAAAAGGGCTTCCATGCTCCTTCATGTAGGTGTAATACATGCACCATGTGAACACTGAATAATGTGTGAAAATGACACCCTCGAATGCTACTTGAAGTGCCAAAAGTGAACAATGTCCACTTGAGGTGCCAAAGTGAAAGATAGAGCCAAGTTAAGGGGCCTGTCGATATATTTTCCCTTATATATATGATTACTGGATGTAGTCTAGAAAGTGAGGTGTAATGTTGATAATATGGACACCGATGTAATATCTGAGGTGGAAAATAATTATAGTCTGGGCGTGGCATGGATAGATTCTAGTGGTACAATGATGGTGATAAATGATATTAGTTGATAAATGATGTTTAGTTTATAATAGATAACTAGTTGGTTAATGATGTTTAGTAGATAATAGATAACTAGTTGTTAAATAATGTTTAGTGGATAATAGATAACTATTTGGTAAATGATTTTTAGTTGACAAGAGATGGTTAGGTGATAATGGATTATGAGTCGAAAAATTGTGATTAGTGGATAAATAATGGTAAATTGATGAGTGCTGGTTTGATGGAGATGATATTTAGTTGGTAAATGATGAATGGTTGGATTATTCTTTCTTGATTGTACTCTCTAGATCTGTGGGGGACTATGTTGAGTTATTTACTTTTCCTACTAATTGACTTATCGAGGCCAATTTCGTAATTTTGATTGTGTGTGTTGATTCTTTATTTTATGTGATTATTTCATTTATATCCTTATTTATGCATGTGATGTTGGAGTTATTTCAGGTTCGTTTTTGTACATTGACTTAGTTAGGCTACCTTGCATTTTATCGTATTTACATCATAATTTAGCTCAGTCGGTCGATAATGCCTCCTGAGTATCCATGGTTTTGGTACTAATACTACACTTCTATAACTTTTTGGTATAGACTCGAGTACTAGATTTTTCTTTTGATGACGATTATGCTTTTTGAATTTCTAGATATAGGGTGAAATCTTGGAGTCGATCTCGCCTATTTACTATTAACTTTTATGTCTAGTCTTTAACATCAAGACAGGATTATGTTGATTCTTTTAAGACTTGATTTGTATTTATTTTCGCTCTTGTAATGTCCCTACCAGGTTTTGGGAAAATGTTGGATTACTCCTTATCTATTTCCTTTGCCTTGTTTATTCATAAGTTACATATTTTGTTTTTTTCCTCATGTTGGGCCTTTTCTACCAAGTTAACCCATTGCATTCAACTTCATGTTATAGTTTGGCTTAATAACTTTCAAGGTTTAGTTGGTGCCATCATTACTAGTAAATAAGGTAGTATACACTCCATAATTTAGGCCTAGTTAAGAACCGTGGTGTGGATTATAGTATCTTTTAGTTAGATTTAGCAACTCGACACAAGTAAAGAGGTCATCTTGATTGAAGAGAAGTTTGATCTCTCCCTTTAACATGGACTCAATTCTCTAAGGTCTTCTTAGAGAAGTATATGCCTCACACTCTTAGAGATTATTTGACTGATCAATTTTCGAGATGTGATTAGGGATCCATGACTATTGTGGAGTATGAAGCTTAGTTTTTTGAGTTTTTAAGTTAGGCTACATCTATTTTTCCAATCAAGTAAGAATGAGTATGGTGTTTCATTCGAGGATTGAGTCTTCCTCTTCGCATAGAGGAGATACATCGTAAGGCCCAAGTGTTAATGATAAAAGTTTGAAATATTACGGTAGTTTTAATAGGAGACAAAGTAGCTCATGATTCATAGGTAGTGGTTCTTAGGGTAGGTACCCTCTGCATCAACCTTATTAGAATCAGGGTCATTCTAGTAGGCCAGTTCATGACGCACTTTAGATTACTGATGAAGGACACTTTAGTTATAATGAATATCCTATACAGAGTAGTAGTCAACCTCTAAGTGGTTTATCATCTGGGTATTGTTTTTATGGTGGTTATTCTAGGTCATTCAAATCATTAGGTTTCAATATTAGCTCATGGAAAGTGTTTTGGTTATAGGTCTTTGACCATTTTTTGAGAGAATGTCCCAGTCGTGGAATAGTTATTTTTTTAGCTTAAAGTATTCTATCTATTAGGGAAATTCCACCCAAAGCTAGAGGTTGTATGCATGGTCCTTTGGGTTGCCTTGAAGGTGCTCATAGTGGTCCTCAAATAGGTAGGATAGAAAATTGGTCAGAAGCATAGCTAGGTAGCGGGCATGGTCATTTTTATATTGTATTTACTATACCAAAGGTAGAGTCTTCAAATTCTATTATTACAGATAAAGTTTCAATGTGCCATTAGCTTGATTTTACTTTATTTAATTCGTGCTATATATATTCTTATGTATCTTCTTTCTATGCTCTTTAATTAATGTTATCTTGGGATTCATTTTCTATATCATTATGTGTATAAACTCCTATGGATGATTCTTTGGTAAGGGATTGAGTTTATAAATTATGTGTTGTGGGTGTTTTAGAGTTTGATACTCCAGATGATCTTATTTTGTTAGATTTGTTGGATTTTAATATGATTTTGGCATGGACTAATTATTCCCCATCATGTGGTCTTGGATTATTTTTTTCAAGACCGTTACCTTAGCCATGTATGACAAACCCCCGGCTGTGTCGCATAGTTCTATTAGCCACAAGATGATGGAATTATTTCATATATACAGGCTAGATGACTTATTTAGAGGAGTTGTGAGTCTTATCTTTCTTATATTAGTGATGTTGGTGTAGAGAGTCCCTATCATGACTCTTTTCCTATAGTTTCAAAACTTCTTAGTGATGTTAGTATGGAGAGTCCCCCGCTTGACTATGTACCTATAATTCCTAAGTTTCCTGATATTTTCCCAACCGATCTACGTGGTCTTTCTCCTGAGCATCATATTAAGTTTGTTATTGATCTTGAGTCAGGCACCGAACCTATTTATATAGCTCCTTACCATATGGCTTCTATCGAGCTTAAGGGTCTGAATAATCAGCTTTAGGATCTTTTAGGTAAGGGTTTCATTGGACGAAGTACGTCTCCTTAGGGAGATCTTGTATCGTTCATGAAGAAGAAGGATAGTTTCTTGTATTTCTGTAGTGACTAAATGCATCTTAATAAGGTAACATTGATAATATTTGATGCCTTACACTGATGATTTGTTCAACAAACATTAAGGAGCGATGTCTAAGATTTACTTGATATTTAATTACTACTAGTTAAGGATTCGAGATGAGGATATCCTAAAGATAACCTTTAGGACTTGTTACGGTAATTATAAGTTCTTGGTGATTTCATTTGTCTTACCAATTACCTAGTTGCATTTATAGATTGGACGAACTGTGTGTTTCAGCCTTATTTTGATTACTTCATTTTTGTGTTCCTTGAATATATCCTTTTGTATTCGAGGAGTATAGAGGAGCATGTTCAACATTTAAGGATTGTGCTCCAGACTTAGAAAGAATAAGTTTTTTTCCTAAATTCCTTAACTGTGTGTTCTGGCTCGAGTCAGTGAAATTCCTAGGACATATGGTGTCTAATGATGGTATTATATTTGTTCCAGGAAAAATTAAGGTTATTCGTGATTGTTCCAGTCTTATATCTCTATCTGAGCTCTGTAGCTTTATTGGGTTAGCTAGTAACTATAGGGTGTATATTAAGGGTTTTGATACTACAAAAGCACCAATAACCAGATTTACCTCAAAATCCATTCCTTTCTATTGGTTCATGGTGTGTGAGTCAAGCCTTTAGAAACTCAAGGGATTTCTCACTTTAGTTTTGATATTGGATCTTCATGTTGAGGGTGAGATATTAACAGTAAATTATGATGCTTTTAGAGTTGGTTTTGGCTTTGTGTTGATATAGTAGGGTTGATTGATTGGTTATGCATTGAGACAACTAAAAGTACCCGAGTCCAGCTACCCCACTTATGATTTGGAGTTGGCGCCAATTATTTTAGCTTTTAAGATTAAGAGGCATTATCTTTATGGCATGTATGTGAGATGTACATGGAATATCATAGTCTTCAACATCTTATGACCCAGAGAGAGATTAATTATAGGCAAGGAGGATGGAGTAGCTTAAGTATTATGACATCTCAATTATATATCATTTGACAAAGGAATATGTGATTGCGGATGTCATAAGCTGAAAAGCGGTGAGTACAGGTAGATTGTTTTTTATCTAAGTTTCTTAGAGGTCCTTGGCATGGGGCGTCTAGTCCTTAGAAAACATGATGGTGTGACTTGACATTTCTTACCCCATTAGTATTCTTGCTAGTATTGAGGCGAGATCTACCTTATTTAATAAGATTCAGAGTTGATAGTGTGAGGATATGAGACTTGGTATTATCAATTATAAGGTTTTAAATGGTAAGTCCAAGAGGGATACCATAGATTTTAATGGTATTTTGAGATTTGATGACCATTTTTGTGTTTCGGAGGTTGGACAATTGATTCAGTCAATTTTGTGAGATGCTCATAACTCTAGATATTCTATTCACCTAGGTACAACTAAAATGTATAGAGATTTAAGTCAACATTATTGATGGAGTGGAAAGAAGAGAAATATGGAGTACCTTGTCACTTATTGCCTATGTTGTTAGTAGGTGAAGGCCAAGCATTAGAGACCTGGTGTATTAATTTAGAGGTTGCCTATTCCTAAGTAAAAGTGTGAACGGATCAATATTGAATTTATTAGTGGTTTTCCTTGCACTTCTCTTGGTTCTGAAGGTATTTTGGTCTTTGTGCATTAGTTAACCAAATCGATACATTTAATTCCTATTCAAATGTCCTTTAGTTCCAAGAGGTCATCACGTATCTATTTTTATGAGATAATTTTTTTACATGGAGTACTTATATCTATCATCTCAGACTGAGGCTCAGTGTTCACTTCTAACTCTTGGAGAGCCTTTTAGGATGACTTGGGTACTCAAATGGATCATAGCATATCCTTCCACCCATAGTTTGATGGGCAATGGGGGCGAACTATTTAGATCCTCAGGGATATTCTATGAGCCTATGTTATGGATTTTAGAAATCAGTGGGGGTAGCACTTAGCTTAGGCAAAGTTTGAGTATAATAATAGTGACCATTCGAGTATTAAGATGGAACCATTTGAGGCTTTGTAAGGTAGGATAGATCATTCTCTGCTAGGATGGTTCAAGACCTCCAAAATTCGACCCTGTGGTACACAGTTGCTCTAGAAGTCATTAGAGTGAGTGATTTAGGATAGCTTGAGAAAAACTCATAGTAGGTAGAAGGATTATGTGGATCATAGACTTTATGCAATGGGATTTAAGTTAGTGTTTAGGTATTCCTCCGAGTATCACGCATAATGGGTGTGATGAGGTTCAGGAGAAAAGCCAAGCTCATCTAAAATATATTGGACCTTTTAAGATCCTTTTCACAGTTTGTGAGGTGGCTTCTGAGTTAGACATACCCCAAGATTTTGTTGTTATTCAACTTGTATTCTATGTTCCTCTATCGCAGCGGTACATTCCTGATGAGTCTCATATGCTTCGTTTGAACTTGATTCACTTTGATAAGCAGTTGAACTTTGTTGAGGAGCCTGAGTTTATTTTAGCCAGGGATGTCAGGCGGTTTCTCTCAAGAGAGATTCCTATAATTAAGATTCAGTGAAGACACCGCCCAGTAAAGAAGGTTACTTAGGAGACCAAGAGAGAGATGCGGACCAAGTATCCTCACAATTTAAGGCCTCAAGTACATCTTAACCATTTATTTTTGTAGATAAAAGTTTTTTTAGTGGAAGTTATTATAATGACCCTCAAAGTCATGTACTGCATTCTTCTCATTTTCACCATTTAGATCTTTTCTATAACTGCCCAAAGTAATTGTATCAATTGTTGGAGCTTTCAGTTAGATTTTTGGGCTATGCATTGTTTTTAATTCTTTACTGGTTTGAATTGGCTACAAGGAAAAAACAACAGTCAAACAACCTTGTATGCCATTTCTGAAAGTTCTAATAGCTCTGGAATATTTATTTAGGCTAGATGGACCTTTGGTTTAGGTATGAAGACTTTTGGAAGCATTTTAGGCTATTAGCAAGAATTAAGAAAAATGGCACTTAGGTGTGGGATTTGTTTTTCATCAAAATAACTTCAGATGAAAAGTTTGACCACACTTTTGAGTTTGGAATGTCGATCTTATAGAATAGCATAGTTTGTTTTCAAATACAGAATTTTGATGAATCCTAAGTGATCGGTAGAGACTTTGAAATATTCCAAGTACTCAGATGGTGCATCCGTGAAAGCAGCCCTTTGGGGGATTTACCTTCCAGGCGCTTAAGCGACCAACAATCACAAGCCAGCCGCTTTAGCGGTAAGCTGACCTCTAAAGGACCTACTGCTTTGGTGATAACGTAACAGCTAAATAGGTATGCCAAGCATGGGTAAACACCGCTTGAGCAACACCTAGGCATTGTAGAGATAACTGCGAAAGAAGTCCTGTACCCGCTTTGGCGTTACCTAGAAGCAATTAAATGCCCCAATTAGATCAATTATCTGCTATTTTTCACACAAGTTCAAGAGACAAAACCCTTATAAAGTGTTGATACATAGTAGTAATATTAGTACGTGATCTCGAGACATTCGTAATCTTAAATTACTCATTTCTTCTCTAAATTCTTGGTAAGTTTTTGTTGATTTCATTGTTAATTTCTCTATTATTTCTTAACATCCCTGAATTTATCACCATTTAAGTTTGAAATTTACCCATTCTTGAGGGTAAATACTCCTTTAGCAAAATGGTCATGTTGATGGTTTTAAAAATATGATATCAAAATTGGGCCCAATATGGGATTTTTATGTGATTTGGGCCCAAAGCATAAAATTCAATAGGGTCATGTTGTTTATGTATAGATTTATAGATTATCATTTGGTAGCATGGTATTGTGCAGAAGCTTCACGCAAAGAGAAATAGATGATTTAGCAGATTTCACCAGGCTTTCTTTGGCATGTATGTAGGCTAGGTTTACCTCTCTCTTAGATTAGGATAATTTGTTGTATATTTATTATAATTTGCTTGATATAGGTTGGAAATAAGGTCTTGGAGGTATAATTAGTAATATTTTGACTATTTGGCCTATTATGGAACCTTAAATTAGGCATAATTGACTAAGTTACTCATGTTATAGGTAGAATTTCTAACTTAGGACTAAAAGTGGTTTATTTAATATGGTGTAGTATATTAGGATACCTTATCCTAGTCTGAGGTAGAAATTTCCTTAGAATAGATTTTGGGGATTAGAAGTGGGCCCTTCCAATCCAACTTAGGACAAGACTCTCGTTAGCTCCTTGTAGACCTCTTGACGTGTTACCTTATCTTAATGCACATTATAGAGACCGAGAAGGCAAGATTCAGGATTCTAATGCTAGGTCGGTACTAGGAAGTTGATGCTTGTTCTGGTTCTCAGTCTGGTGATTAATTATTTTGAGTTCTGGTTAAAGATTGGTGATTGATAATAACAGTTCCGGCTAGAGTCTGACAAATAATGATGATAATACTGAGTTGTGGTCTGAGTCGATTATTAAGAGGTTATTTATGGTATGTTATGGTGTAGATGAATTCTTTTTTATGTCTTGAGATATGGTTAATTAATGTAATTTTCTTTACTTAGTTTCTTTGATTGCACCCTCTGAGCTCGCAGAGGAGGGGGCCACGTTAGGTTATGTACGTTCTATACTTTCTTGTTATGTGGGCCAGTTTTATATTACTAGTCATGCTTTCTTACATATTATAGTTGTTTTGGTGATTTAATTACAACATCTGGAGCGTTATTCCAGGTTTGTCCTTTTATCTTATTTTAGCTTATTCATCTTGCATTTTTATTATACTTATATTATGATTTAGCTTAGTTGGCCAATTAATTCAACTGAGTATCTATGGTTATGGTACTCATACTATAGTTCTATACCTTTTTTTGCAGATTCAAGTACTAGTGGCCATGGTTGTTGCTGTGATTGTGTTGATTCAATTTGGAGATACAGTGAGCTCTGGAGTCAGAGTTTCCCTTTTCTCCTTGTTATATTTATTTTTAGTCCTTCTATATTCCAATATTGATGTATATTTTACTTGATCGTACTTTCTATTCTCTTGGATTAGAGGCTTTGTACCAACATTACTAGGTCATCGGATTGGTATTTCTATTATTTTATCTTTTGTCTTATTACTATTATTTTTGTTTATTGCTTGTGAGACTTTCACTTGTAACTTTATATTATTTATTCCATATTCCACCAAATTATCCCATTGCTTACGGCTCCTAGCTATGGTTTAGCTTACCTACAGGCGAGATAAAGTAGGTCTCATCATGACTCATAAATCCGGTCGAGACAAACACTCCCTCACCACTTTTACGATAAAACTTTCCTGAATTTTCAGTACCATTATTTAGGAAAAAATATTTGCATCCGACAAACTATGGTGAGATACCTTATGTTTTCATTAAAATATTAGTTCATAGGGGGTTTTATTTTGAAGGGTCCTGATCAAGAACCTATTCATTACATAGCATGCAGTGTCTACTTGTAATGACCCTCTAGGTAATTTTCCGTATTTTCACTTGTTTTAACTGTTAGATTTTTTATAATAGCTGCACTAAGTCATTTATGACTTTCTAGAACTGATGGTTCAATTACCAGGTTGTTTGTTTGATTTTTAGAGCCAATTCCCCTTTTAGGAGTTTTCGATGGTTCCAAATGGCCACCGAGCAAAAACATCAGAAAAATAATCTTAAATGTGAATTTTGTCTTTGCTTGCTGCTCTAGACTGAAATAAACTGAGATACTAAAATAAAATCATGTCCTCAAACTATGAGGACTCACCACTAACTCTGACTGTTGAAAATCTGAACAGCTAAGTATGATCAGGAACTCGTGTGTCTGAACCTATGATATAAAACATCATAGCCTAAAAGAAAAGTATGTGTCAATAATTTGAATCTACTAGTATCCTAAGTGATGTAGGTTGATATGCATGGGTTCATATGCATGAACATATACTGACTGAGTACCATGAACATAACTGAATGAGGGTATATGCATGAATACGTAAAGTATAATAGAGATCATGCTAACACGAGATACTGAGTTATGAATATTGATTTACTGATACCTGAGTTTACTGATATAGCATTAGTGATAACTAAGTGACTATTTCTGACAGTCCTAATTCTGTAGAGCTGAACTGAGTTCTATACTGAGTTGGGTGACTGTGTCTGATAGTCCAAAATTTGTAGAACTGAACTGAGTTCTATACTGAGTCTGAATCTGGAACTGAAACTATGGGAGGTAATTATCTAACCAACATACCCCTTATCTGAACTGATTTGGGGTCTAACCTGTAACCCAGTTGTAAGGGTGTCAGTACCGTTCCATGGGTAATGAGAAGCTACGAGTTAACCCTCTTTGACAGGAAACTCTTTTATCAACCCTTGCTGTTAGGAAAACTTATATGAGATATATCAAGCCTAGTCTAGAAGGAAGATATCTCAACCTATGTTGGCTACGTAGTTATGTAATACAGGGACTGTTACTAAAGTTCAAACCCTATGCTGAAAAAAATGCACCCATCCCTGGGTTCACTCGGTGCTGAATCCTACTCCCAACTGAATTGACATTGAACTAATTTCTAGTCTGTACTAGGCTCGACTGAGCTATTACTGATTGTACTGTCTAACTGAACTAAATTGAGTCTACTGAGTTTTGTTAATTGATGGACTACTATAGAATTCTATGGACTGACTGAATAATATGGAATTTTGTTAACTTATTGAGTTTACTGATGCCTGAACTGAATACTGTACTGGAACTACGACCGTTTTCTGAGTATTACTGTTCGTGACACTACTTAGGTTGTTCCGTAACTACTATAGCTCTATATAAACGACAATGTTTTTGGGTATTGAATACCCCCAGGACTTGATAGCATGAAAAGTCAATTATACCATAGACTTGTAAAGCATAACCATATGCACTTGTTCTTAACTCATTCATAGAGACATTTTATCAAACAGTTGCATGATATAACTTGCACATAAGCTAGCATGACATGATTTTCTCCTTTTTAGTTCACATGAACAATTTATCAAGCACTTAGTGAACACAATCTATGCACATGATACTAAACAAGATATAGGCATCATAACTTCAAATGCAATTTCACACGTTCAAGGGTTTAATATGAATTCACATGATACTACACGTATTTCAATTAACTCCACATGAACTTTGTAGTGAAACATAGATTTAGAACCCTAATTAATCATTATCATCACAAATATAATAAAACCCAACATAAAATTCATAAAATCAATACACTTGAAGTTTAGAAATAGTTTCTTGGACTCCAATGGTGGAAGGAACCCTCGGATGAACACTTAACTTACCTTAACAATAAAATTCTGAAAGATTAATGGTAAGTTCTTGAGCCTTGAATTGAATTTAAATCTCCTAGGGTTTGTTCTTGAGAATAATTTATGAAGAATGAATAGTTTTTGCTCTTAGAAGGGTTTAATTTCCTATTTTAGGGCTGACATACATGGGAAAAAAACCTAATTACCCCTGATGACTTGGATTTTTAATGACTGAAAAGTAACCTTGCGATGCGCAGACCGATGCATTATATCATTGGCATCGACGTGATGGCCAACCCACCACATCGAGTCTGTATAGGTTCATTGGAATTTGAACTGGGAGCTAGAGAAAAGTATTAATCGATGCGATGGGTGACGCGACATGTCGAGATCATATCGATTCACTTGTTTGAGCTTTCAAATATGATCCAAACGAAGTCCGAAAAATCCAAAACTTGTCCGGGAACACCCACTGACATTCCTTATCATGATTCAACCTAAAAATCATTACTTTAAGGTTATAAAGGTCACAAAATAGAGTCTCTAACTTATGAAGGATAAAAAACACTTAGTATGATTACTTAGCTAAAACTTTCTAAGTCTGGGACCCCTTAACAAGCTTAAAGGAATGAGTTAAGATAAGGATTTTGTGGAATCTTACAATATCTCCCCCTTGGGAAAATTCATCCTTTAATGGGACTAATGATGCTGGGAATACTAAAAGACTAAACTTTTTTACTGGACATGCATGACTACAACATGATTTCATAACTGACAATACTGCTATTTTTTAAATTTCAAGCTAAACATGCATAGTTGATGCATGAGTACTTGGTTGAACCTGATTCATGAATGTGTGAATGGAATTACTGATAAGCTGAGTTTCTCATGTGGAACATGCATATATTATGCATGAATACATAACTGAAAAATGCAATGGTAACTGATACCGAATCTATCAAAGGGAAATTTGAGCATGAAACTGAGTAAGTTTAAGGGAAAATAGTTACATTGGGCTGAGTCTTATTTTGTGGAGAATAGGTAAGGATACTTGGTCCGCAAGTCTGCGACTGCTTCCCAAGTAGCTCCCTCAATGGACTGATTCAGCCAAAGAACATTGACTAGAGAGACCTCTTTGTTACTCAGTCAGCAAATTTGATAGTCATGGATTTCGACTGGAATCTCCTCATAAGAGAGGTTATTCTGAAAGTATATACTACCTACAGGGACTACAACTGATATGTCACCTATCAGCTCTGCTCTATCTTAATCCTTTCCCTGATCAACTAAAGCTTCTGTAAGTTGTCAAACACAAAGTCAGGCCCTACCATTGTTGTCTCTCCCACTTCAAACCAGCCAATGGGAGACCTATATCTCCTACCATATACCACCTCAAATGGAGCCATCTGAATGCTAGAATGATAGTTGTTCTTATATGCAAACTCAATCAAAGGTAAGTGGTCATCCTAACTACCTTTAAAGTCTAACGCATATGATCGCAACATTTCCTCTTAAGTATGAATGGTCCTTTCTGCTTGACCATCTATCTGAGGGTGAAAGATTTTGTTGAGGTGGAATTGGTTACCAAGACCCTTTTGGAAGGCTGTCTAGAAATGAGAAGTGAACTGCGTACTTCTATCTAAAAAAATGGAGAACGAAACTTCGTGCAATCTGACCAAATCTCTAATATAGATCTTGGCATAGTCCTTGGTTGCATAAACAATATGGACTGGTAAGAAATAAGCTAATTTGTCCATCCTTTCTATAATGATCCAAACTAAATTGTGCTGATGATGAGTACGAGGCAAACCCGTCACAAAATCCATGTTCACTTCTTCCCACTTCCAAGTGGGAATATCTAACTCCTGCATAGCCCCACTAGGCTTCTAATGCTCAATCTTAACCTGCTGACATGTTAAGGACTTATCTACGAACTATGGAACATCTCTTTTTATCCCACTCCACAAATAGATCTCCCACAAATCACGGTACATCTTAGTGGCCCCTGGATAAATAGAGTAGAACACACCATGTGCTTCTGCTAGAATTCACTATCTTAAATCATCTATACTTGGCATACATAGCCGACCCTGGCACCGCAATACACCATCTCCCCCTTGGGAGAAAACCTTTATCTTCTGATCTCTGACTAATTCTTTCAACTTAACTAGGGTGGGATCCTTATACTGCATTTCATTCACCTCAGAAACTAGAGATGATTCTGAACTACTCTGCACCCATACATTACCTTCTGCTAAATTAACTAAGAGAACACCCTGTCGGCCAAGCTAATGAAATTCCTGAGTTAACTTGTTCTTACCATCCTCCACATGAGAAACACTACCCATAGACATCTTACATAGATCATTAGCCACTACATTGGCTTTACCCGAATAATAAAAGACGCTTATGTCGTAGTCCTTCAAAAACTCCAACCACATTCTCTGATAGAGATTTAGGTCTTTCTAAGAGAACACAGACTATAGGATCTTATGGTCAGTGAACACATCAACGTACATACCATACAAGTAGTGCCTCAAAATCTTTAATACAAATATTAATGTTTCTAACTCAAGATCATGAGTTAGATAGTTCTTTTCATGGAGCTTAAGCTGTCTAGAGGCGTAGGGTATAACCTTACCTCTCTGCATCATAACACACCCCAAACTAACTCTGGAAGCATCACAATACACAAGATGTCCATCTAAACAATCTAGCATGGTCAAAACTAGAGTTGTAGTGAGTCGAATCCCTCAACAAACCATCGCTAATAGCCAGCCAAACCTAAGAAATCCCTGATATCTGATGGAGAGATGGGTCTTGGCCAGTTTCTCACTGATTTGGTCTTTTGGGAATCAACTCTAATGCCAACACCAGAAATGATATGTGGATGAGGAAAACTACTGACCTTAGCCAAAATTTGCACTTACTGAATTTGGTGAATAACTGGTGGTTTCTGAGAGTGTATAATATTATTCTGAGATGGTTCTCATGATCATGCTCACTGTGGGAGTAGACAAGAATGTCATCTATGAATATTAAGACAAACATATCCAAGTACTTCTTAAACACATGGTTCATCAGGTCCATGAAAGTTGTTGGGGTATTTGTAAGATCAAAGGACATGACTAAGAATTCAAAGTGACCATACCGAGTTCTGAAAGCTATTTTTGGGATGTCACATTCCTTGACTCTGGGCTAAAGATAGCCTGATCTGAGGTCTATCTTAGAAAAATAACAAGCCCCCTGAAGTTGGTCAAATAAGTCATTGCTTCTAGGGAGGGGATACTTGTTCTTGACCGTGACTTTATTCAACTAATGGTATACAATACACATTATGAGAGAACCATATTTCTTATGCATGAATAAAACTGGTGCACCCCATAGGGACACACTAGGTCTAATGAATCCCTTATCTAGGAGATCCTTCAACCATTCTTTTAATTCTCTGAATTCTGCAGGTAGGTTTATATATGGAAGAATAGATATAGGTTGAGTAGCTGGAAGAATGTCTATTCCAAAGTCGATTTCCCTTTCGGGAGGAATTTCGGGAAGATCTTCAGGAAACACGTCTAGGAATTCTCATACTACTGATACTGACTCTAGAGTAGTGGTTTTTGATCTAGATTCCTGGACTCGGAAGAGATGGTAGACACAATCCTTAGATGTCAATTTCCTTGCCCTATGGTAGGAAGCAAGCTGACCCATAAGTACTGAGGTACTACCCCTCCACTCTAGGAGGGGCTCATTTGGGAACTAAAATTGGAAAATTTTGTTTCTATTGTCGACTAAGGCATAGCAGGAATGAATCCAATCCATGTTGATAATGACTTCAAAATCGGTAATCTTTAATTTGACTAAGTCTACTGAAGTGACTTTCTAAGATACCATAACCGAATAGTTTCAATATACCCGCCAAGCTATAATAGATTTACCCAATGGGGTAAATACTGAGAAAGGCTCTGCTAGGATTTCATGACTGACTCCAAAGTCGACAGCTATATATGAAGTTACAAAGGATAAATAAGCTCCTAGATCTATCAAAGCATAAATATGTAAATGATAAAATTTTAATATACCACTGACGACATCAGGAAAACTTTCCTGATCCTTTCGGGACTGAAGTGTATATAGTTTGTTTGGGTATTGCCCACTAGTGGAACTGGAAGCAGCACCTTGCTAATTTGGGCGATCGCGATGAGCTGAGGGATGATTATGCTGACTCTGCGAACCCACCTGAGGACACTGTCTGACTCAGTCACCTAGCTTGCCACATCTAAAATATATGTCACTACCAGCTCTGTAGACACTATGATAGTTTCTGCCACACTTCTAGAAAGAGAGGATTTGTTCAGGCACTATTAACACTACCTTGGGGTTTTGGGTCCTGATGCCCTATCTCTTTTGTCATCTCTAAATTATGGCACGGGAGCACTAGCAGAGGACGGAGCTGGAACTAAGGATTTTGTGCAGAACTGAGAACGATTTCCACTCTCTGCCTTTGGCTGGGTAAAGTTGAAGCTACCTATTCTAGCTATCTTATCCTCCCCCTCATTCTCTTTATTCTTAGCCTTCTCTATCAGCTGAACATGGACCATGATCCTGTATATGTCCATCTCCTTAATCGGCATTACGGTCCTACACTCTTTCACCACACTGCTTGACACACCAGACACAAACTTACTCATCTTATATTTCCTATCTTCTACCACATGAGGGGCATGTCTGGCTAATTCAGTAAACTTAAGAGAATACTATTGTACTGTCATGTTGCCCTGATTCAATTTTATAAATTCCAAAACCTTCACTTTTCTCAACTCTAGTGGGAAGAACCCATCCAGAAAAGCAATAGAAAATTCTTCCCATTCTATGATCCCTACATCTGCGGCCCTCTCTGCTTTCCACTGTTTGAACCATAAGTGAGCTACATCCTACAATTTATAAGCAACTAACTCAGCACTTTCATTAGCTATTACCCCCAAAATATCTATAACCTTTTGCACCTGATCAATAACTTCCTGTGGGTTCTCTTTTAAATTTAACTCAGTAAAAGATGGAGGGTTTATTTGGGTAAATTCTCAAATACTGGCTATAGCAGTATTGGCCACTGGGTTGGCTGGAACGGCAGCTGGGCATTCATTCTGGGGTTCCACAGAATGGGCTAGGGTGGTGAAAGTTTCTCTAAATTCAGAGTGGGAGACATGTTCGTCCAGAGGATCTGGCTAGACAGGCTGAGGTGTTGGGTGGCCTCCCGTTCCTCTTACCTTAATCCTCATTAGTGGTATATTCTATAAATGGAAGAGAAACTTGGATTAGACAAAGAGTTATAACCCACAAGACATGATTACTAGAAGAAGGAAACCTTTCCTAAAACATCTTGTAGCCTTCTGTCCATAAGTGTGGTGCGATACACACCCATGCACAAAACTCTACTCAATGTGGCTTTCAAACTTCCTAATACTCTATTGAACCTTAGGCTCTGATACTAAGTTTGTAACGCCCCGAGTCTATACCCTGGATGTTACACAGTCCTCATAATCCCAAAGGACCATAAGCTAACCCATGACTGGTACCTGATACAATAACTAAATAGTAATACTATAATTATGGGGAAATTAGGTGAAAACTTGCCATAAGGTTGAAATCTAAAATAAATACTAAACCAAACATTTGTCTAAAAATAGTCTAGTCTAAGAAGCCTCTACTATCTGAACACAGATTTGATGGGAAAAGTCCTCAACTAACTCTGACTAATGAAATAAACTTAGTGAAATAAAAATTGTGTCCTCAAACTATGAGGACTCACCACTAACTTTAACTGCTGAAAATTTGAACAACTAAGTATGATCGTTGGACTGTGCATCTGAAACTATGATATAAAATATCATAGCATAAAAGAAAAGTATGCATCAATACTTTGAATATACTGGAATGCTAAGTGAGGTAGGATAATATGCATGGATTCATATGAATGAAAAAATACTGACTGAGTAACATAAACATAACTGAATGAGGGTACATGCATGAATACGTAAACCATAACTGAGATCCTGATAACATTTGATATTATGTTCTGAACACTGATTTAATGATATCTTAGTTTACTTATACTGCATTACTAATAACTGAATGACTATTTTTTACAATCCCAATTTTGTCGAACTGAACTAAGTTTTATAATGAGCTAGGTGACTGTGTCTGATAGACCTGAATCTGTGGAACTGAATTGAGTTCTATACTAAGACTGAATTTGAAAATGAAACTGTGGGAGGTAATCATCTAACTGATATGCCTCTTCTCTAAATTGATTTTGGGTCCAACTTGTAAGCCTGTTGGAAGTGTGTCAGTATCGTGCCATGGGTAACGACAAGCTGTGAGTTAACACTCTCTGATAAGAAGCTCTTTTATCAACCCTCGCTGGCAGGAAAACTCGTATGAGATATATCAACCCTAGTTTGACAGGAAGATATCTCAACCTATGCTAACTACATAGTTTTGTAATGCAGGGACTGTAACTAAGGGTTAAACCCTTTACTGACAGGAATGCCCCCATCCCTGGGTTCGCTCGGTGATGAATCCTACTCCCAACAAAATAGACACTGAACTGATTTCTAGTTTGTACTAGTCTTGACTGAGATGTTACTGATTGTACTATCTAATTGAATTAAACATAGTCTACTGAGTTCTATTATTTGATGGAGTACTACTGAATTATTTTAACTAATTGAATACTATGGAATTCTGTTAACTGACTGAGTTTTTTGAGGCCTGAACTGAATACTGTACTGGAACTACGGCCATTTTCTGAGTACTACTATTTGTGACACTACTATGGTTGTTTCAAAACTAATGTAGCTCTAGATAAATAACAAAGTTTTTGGGTATTGAAAACCCCCAGGAATCGATAGCATGAAAAGTAAATCATAGCATATACTTGAAAAGCATAACCATGGGTACTTGTTCATAACTCATTCATAGAGACATTTTACCAAACACTTGCATGATATAACTTGCACATAAGCTTGCATGACATGATTTTCCCCTTTTTAGTTCACATGAGTAATTTATCAAGCACTTGGAAAACATTATATATGCACATAATACTAAACAACATGTAGGCATCATAACATCAATTCCAATTTCACACATTCAAGGGATTAATATGAATTCACATGATACTACACATATATCAATTAACTTCATATGAAACTTGTACTAAAACATGGATTTAGAACCCCAATTAATCATTATCATCACAAATATAATCAAACCCAACATGGAATTCATGAAATCAATACATTTGAAGTTTAGAAATACCGTTGAATGAACACTTCAAATACCTTAACAATCAAATTTTGAAAGATTGATGGTAAGTTCTTAAGCCTTAAATTGAATTTGAAATCTCCTAGGGTTTTTTCTTGGGAGAAACTTGTGAAGAATAAATACTTTTTGCACTTAGATGGGTTTAATTTTGTATTTTGGGGCTGATAGATGTGGGAAAAAAATCAAATTACCCCTGAGGACTCGTCTTTTTAATGATTGAAAATAAACCCAGTGATACACAGACCGATGCGCCGCATCATTGGCATCTATATGATGGCCAACGCACAACGCCGAGTCTGCATTATTTCACTGGAATTTGCGCTGAGAGCTGGAAGAAAATATTCATCAACGCATTGGGAAATGTGGAGCGTTAAGATCACGTTGATCCACTAATTTGACCTTAAAATGTGATCCAAACAAAGTCCAAAAAATATAAAACTTGTCCGAGAACTCCCACTGACGTTCCTGATCATGATTCACCCTAAAAATTATTACTTTAAGGTCATAAAGGTCGCAAAAATAAAGTCACTAACTTATGAAGACTAAAATAACACTAAGTATGAATACATAGCTAAAATTTTCTAAGTCTGGGACCCCTTAACAAGCTTAAAGGACCGAGTTAAGAAAACGATTTTGTGGTGTCTTACAGCCCTCTTATTACTAATATTGTGAGTAATGATAATAAGTTCTCTAGGAGGTATATTTATTGACTACATGAGAAGTTGTGCTACTAAAGAATTTTAACCCGTTAATGCTTGGTAATAGTCATGCTATATATATTTATATATCTATTGACAAATTGTCCTTGACATTGAATTATGATATATGAAGGTATGATTCCCCTTACTTCTAGTTTTCTTTATCCCTCATGGGGATTATCATTTACATTATCCCTCATGGGGCTTGTCATTTAATTTACTTGCTATTTACTTTAGCCCTCGTGGGTCTTGTCATTTACTTTAGCCCTCTTATAGCTTGTCATTTACTTTACTTGTCATTTTCTTTAACCCTTGTTGGGATTATTATTTTTTATTAATGTATTGATGATATGATGATGCCTAGAAAAGCCAGAGGATATATTGATGATATAATGATGCCCATCCAAGCCAGAGGATAAATGGATAATATGATGACGCCCGACAAGGACGGTGGAGAAATTGATGATATAATGATGCCTAATAATGCCGGAGGATATTATGATGAAATGTGAATACCCGACAAGACCAGATGATATTATGATGACATGTTGATACTTGGAAAGGATGAAGGATATTATGATAATATATCGATACTCGGTGTGGCCGGATGATATTGTGATAATATGATGATTCCTAGTGCGGCTGGAGGATATTGTGACGTTACATTGACACTTAGCAAGGACGGTAGATGCTATGTTATTATGATGATGCCGGAAGATGATTATTATTATGCCTATATGTTTATCTACCTGTTTGAATCCATGATAAGACCTGAACAAAGGCCTAGTCGGGTCGGACATCTCAAGTCCAATAAGGATCGGGGACCACCCCCAATACCCAACCATAACTTCCGTGCACCCTATCTCTAATGAATTTTGAACATTTAACAAGATAAAACAATAATAGTTTAAATACATTGAATAAAGCCTATATTCATAATCCAACCGGTGCCAACCCAAATGCCAATAACAAAACCAAGGTTGACACCAATCCCGACGCTACCCATTCCCATAGTTGTCTGAAAAAGTCTCTATACAAAATAAATAACATCCAGTAAGGAAATGCCCCAGACCATAGAAAAAACTAAAATTAAGAAATAACAAAAATAAATGAAGTCCATAGCCGGAAGTGGAGCCTTCAAGATTATGGAAGCTCACTACTTCAGTCTGACATAAAGATATCCCCGAATCTATGTCACTGAGTAGGGGGGAATGGTAATATGGTCGGTTCCTGCATCGTGTGGGGATATAGAACTCGATAAGGGTAAACAGAGTGAACGCTAGCATTAACTCAAGGATAAAGATAAAATACTGCCATCATACAAAACCAAGTAAAATAACCATATACAATCACATACATACATATATATTATGCCCGGAAAGGGAACCGAGTTTAGCATTAATTTAAAACCTTAACATGGGTTGAGTAGCTTGACAATCCTAAAACCATCCTTGGGTTATATGGGTTAATCTCCCCCACTGAAGGGGCCCAGTGTGTGTTAGTCGCACGACTAAAATATAAAGTGTTACTTCATGCGCATGGTCTCCAAGACAACCCTCACATAGGCAAACTTGAATTGCTAGTGTTGGCCCCCCATGGGACCCCAACCTTCCAAGGTTTTTCTACTCTCCCCTCTTTAATCCCATTTTAACCATTTACACAACCCAAACATTTACCAAGGAGTCTTTTGTTTATGCATTAACCATTGGTATCGTCATACAAAAATTAAAGCTTGCAAGGCTATCTTTTTATGCCATACCAAAGCCATTAAACCAAGTTGACTCCAAATTTTGAAATTAAACTAAAACCATGACCATCAAATCCTTTCCAAACCATTTAAAACCAACCAAACCAATTTAGGTTCCATTACCTTTCATGCAATGCATAAATTTTAAGAATAGTCATACTATGTGAAAAAAACATATTAATGGGTATTTTAACAAATAGGTTGGGGGTACAAACTCGTACCATGGATTCATCACAAAAATAGTGAGTTGGAAACCCATAAACTATCTACCATATGACTCCTAAACCACCACTCATGAACATACCATACGACTCGTATGGTCCAGTCATACCCTAGGCAGAATGTAATACCCCATATTACTACTAGGCTTGAAATCATCCCAAAAATGTTAGAAAAATACATTGGCAGATGAATCCAATTTTGTACACGTGGAATTTATAAGATTTTCACTTTTTGTCATGTGAAAAATTCAATAAGCTTTCCATCGATATAAGATTTTCCAAAATCTGATAATCGGGTAAGAAATAATGACTATTACAAGTTCCCGTTGTAAAACAATGCCATATTAGTCAGTGGTGCGCCACGCCACAGGAGAAAATGGCAATTTCCAAATTCCAGTCGGGTTTCATGATAGTGGCGTGAAATTCCAGGTCACAAACGAAGTGGGAAAACGATGTCTCTGCATCGCGCCATCCCTCAATTACCTAGTTGTCAAATTACATTAACACAGCGCGATAGAGCCGCATCGAGCTAGGTGTTCGGTTTAGGAAATTTTCACTGAAATTAAAAGATTCATCCAGGGTTAAAAGGGTAAATTTCCTACCCGTATTTAATCCCTTTTACATGAGATTCAGCTATTTGGAACCCAAAATATACTAGTTTCTCTCAATTTTCTCTCAAAACTAATCTAGGGTTTCAATTGGAGATTAAATTTCAAGAAAGTCTCTCCGTCAATCTTTGCTAAATCAAGAACTAAGGTATGTTTTGTGTTGATTTATTGATTTCTTTCAACCATAAAGCTCAAGAACCCTATATTAAATTATGAATCATTATATTTTTGTTATGGGTTGGTTGTGACTATGTTTATCTTGTTACAGGATTCCCAAGTTAGCATATTTATGTGTTTTTTGTGAAACAACATTAGAAAGTGAGTGAAATCCATAAATTGAGTAATTTATAATGTGCCGATTTGATAATTATGCCTATGCCCTAAGGTTGCAGGAAAGGTGTTTGATAAAAGGCCTAAGAAGATTGAAATTATGCACTAGAGCTAAATTGTAATCCAAAATGACTTCCATGTTATTCTTATGTATTGAAATTGTTTGGTGGATTTCTCATGAGTAATCCTTATGAAATTATCATATGTATACATGCTATCTTATTCACGTACCTAGCTATGATAACCAAATGCCCATGAAATATCTTCAATTATTGTATTATAGATTTTTTATGTTAGTCATGTATTCATGATTGTCATGCCTTGTCATTTCCTTTTCATCGAGTCCTGGGGGTACTTGTACCCAAAAAATATAGCTGTGTGCCTAGATTTAGTTTCATGTTTTCATGGTATCTTCAGTCAAGCCATGGTCTATAGAACTCAATCAGTCATGTGACTCATGAAAGCTTAGTAATTCAGTAATCTCAATAATATTCCAGTAGCTAACGGAACTCCATGAATTTAGTCTAGTCTAGTTCAGTTAATCATGATCAGTGTCTATTCAGATGGGAGTAGGAATTAGCACTGAGTTAACCCAAGGATGGAACTCACCTGTTATATGAGGGTGTGATTCTTAGAAGTAATCCTTGCATTCTAAAACTACGTAGCCAGCATATGTTGAGACATCATAGACTATTATTTGAGGGTAGATGAGGTGGATTAACCTGTTATATGAGGGTTCCCACCATTCTCACTAGATTTTCCTGTTATATGAGGGTTACTCACAGATTGTCCTTACCAATGGTGAGGTATTAACACTCGTCCAATTGGGGTTACAAATTGGACCCCAACTCATCCATAAAGAATATTAGGGGCATGTCGGTTGGATAACTACTTCCCATAGTTTCAGTTACAGAATTAGGACTGTAAGATACAGTTATTTAGTCTCTGTAATAAAACTCAGGTAGTTCTACAGAATTCAGGATTGTCAGATACTATCAACTCAAAACACTACAGAAGTCAGCAAGTTCTATCAGATTTAGGGTTGTCAGATACAGTCACTCATGTTATAAGTTATATCAGCCATCAAAACTCAGTTATCAGTCATGTTAGTTATCAGTAAATTTATGTTATCTCCATCTCAGATATAGTTACTATGTATTCATGCATGTATTCTCACATTTATACTAGTCAATTTGTTAGTATTGTTCATGCATATGATTCCCATGCATTCAGCCTACCTCACATGCATATCACTAAATTCAAAGTACTGTGCTATGGTGTCTTATACCATAGGTTCTGTGACATGAGATCCAGAGAATTAGTAGCATCCCAATCTCAGTATTCAGAGTAGAAGTGAGTCCTCATCTTTTGAGGACGCTATCATTATTTTATCATATCATTAATTAATTTATTAGTTGGAGTTAGTTGGGGACATGTCCCATCAACTCCTTATTTAGAAAGTTTAGTCTGTTAGAGGTTTTTCTGACTATCATGTTCAGAAAATTATTTTAGTGTTTTGGGTATTTCATACCCCATCCATATATTATGATTTATCAGTTATGTTGTAGATTTTGACCTTATGGCCTTTAAATTCATGTTTTCATATTTATACAGTATATCATGCAGTATATAGGTACAAATATCAGTCAGGGGTTAGCTTGTGGTCATTCGAAGTTATGAGCACCGTGTAGCATTTCGGGTACAAGATTCGGGGTGCTAAAAACTTGGTATCAGAGCCTAAGGTTCAATAGTGTCATAGGAACTCTAAAAGACGCATCTAGTAGAGTATTATGCATGGGTGTGTTGCACTCCACATTTATGTACAGGAGGCTATGAGATGGTTTAGGAACAGTTTCCGTTGTTTTAGTATTCATGTCTTCCAGTAAGCATAATCTCAAGTAAATCTATCTATCTAATCTGTTTCTCCCTTTCTTCTACAGAATATGCCTCCTAAAAGAAGAAACAGAAATCAGTCAGCCCCTCAGCACGAAGAACCTTTGGGAGAACATATTTCTTATGCAAAGTTTAGAACTACATTCATGACACTTGTTCAGTCAGTTACTGCTTAGTAGGAATAACCAGTTGTCATTCCAGCCAACCTTGTGGCTAATTCAGCTGCAGCCAACATTTGGGACTTCACCCGAATGAATCCTCCATCCTTTCTCATGTCTAAGTCATATGAGGGCCCTCGGGAATTCATTGATCAGGTTCAGAAGGTTATTAACATTATGAGGGTTACTCCTAGTGAGAGTGCTAAGCTAGCTGCATACCAGTTGTAGGATGTTGCCCACACTTGGTTTAAACAGTGGAAGTCAGAAAGGCCATATAATGTAGGGCCTATTAAATAGGAGGTGTTTGTCACCACATTCTTAGATAGATTCTTTCCCCAAGAGATAAGAAAGGCCAAGGTGTTAGAATTCATCAACCTCAGGTAGGGCAATATGACGGTGAATTATTATTCTCTTAAGTTTACTCAATTAGCCAAATATGCTCCACATGTGAATAGTGACATGACTTTAGCCAGGATTATGACTTATTATTAGCAGATAGAAGATCAAAAGGTTAAGATGAGGGAGAAACAGAATAAGAGAGCCAGTACAGGTAGTTTCAACTTTGCTCTGCCCAAATCAAAAGGAGGTAACCATTCTCAATTTCATCCTAAGTCATCAGTTCCAGCTCCTTCCTTAGCCAGTTCTCCAATTCCTAAGTTCAGGGATGGTAACAAAGATAGAGTGCCAGTCTTTAAGTCTAAGAGAAGTATTATAGGGGCCCGTACCTATCCTCTTTGCAAGACTTACGGTAAGCACCATCAGGGTATTTGCTAAGTTGGTAGTGGTATTTTTTTTTGGGTGTGGCAAGACAGGCCACAGAGTCAGAGACTATCCTCAGCCAGGTCCTCAGGGTCAGCAGAATCGTTCCTCAGCTCAGTCTGGTCTCCCAAACTTGCAGAGTGCCACTTTTAGTGCTAGTAGTGGGCAGCGTTCAAATAGACTCTATTCTCTCCAGTCTTAGCAAGATCGGGAAAATTCTCCTGATGTAGTTATTGGTACGTTATAGATCTTTCATGCGCATATTTATGCTTTGCTAGATCCAGGAACCTTCTTGTCTTTTGTTACTCCATACATAACATTTGATTTCGAAATCAGTCTCAAAATTTTAGCAGAGCCCTTTTCAATCTATACCCCACTAGGTAAAACTATCGTAGCCTGGTGGGTATATAAGTACTGCTCGATTATGATGTTTCAGAAAGTCACTTCAACAGACTTAGTCGAATTAGAGATGACTGATTTTGATGTCATTCTCGGAATGGATTGGCTTCATTCCTACTATGCCACAGTCGACTGCATAAACAGAATAGTCCAGTTTCAATTTCCAAATGAACCCGTCCTAGAGTAGAAAGGTAGTGTATCTGCTTTCAGAGAATAACTTATTTCCTACCTTCGGGCATGAAAAATAATATCTGAGGGATGTGTCTATCATCTTGTTTGAGTTAAGGATACTAGTTTTGAAACTCCCGGTATTGAATCAGTCCCATTAGTGAATGAATATTTAGATGTCTTTCCCGCAGATCTTCCAGGAATTCCTCCCGAAAGGAAAATAGACTTTGGCATTGACCTTCTTCCAGATAGTCAGCCCATATCTATTCCGCTATACATAATGGCACCAACAAAACTTAAAGAAATAAAAGAGTAGTTGAAGGATCTCTTAGATAAGGAATTCATCAGACCCAGTGTGTACCCGTGGGGTGCACCAGTCTTATTCGTGCGCAAGAAAGATGATTCTCTCAGAATGTGCATTTATTACCGTCAGCTCAATAAAGTCACGATCAAGAACAAGTATCCACTTCATAGAATTGATGACTTATTTGACCAACTTTAGGGTGCCAGCTATTTGTCTAAGATACACCTCAGATCAGGCTACCATCATCTCAGAGTCAGAGAATGTGACATTCTGAAGACAACCTTTCCTACTTGGTATGGTCATTTTGAATTCTTAGTTATGTCCTTTGGTCTTACCAATGCCCCAAAATCTTTCATGGACTTGATGAACCGGGTGTTCAAAAATACTTGGACATGTTAATTATAGTCTTCATAGATGACATTCTTGTTTATTCCTGCAGTGAGCGTGATCATGCAGACTATCTTAGAATCATACTTCAGACTCTCAGAAATCATCAGTTGTTTTCCAAATTAAGTAAGTGTGAATTTTGGATAAGGTCAGTAGTATTCCTTTGCCATATCATTTCTGGTGATGGCATTAGAGTAGATCCTCAAAAGAACAAAGCAGTAAGAAACTGCCCCAAACCTGTCTCTCTATCATATATCAGGAGTTTCTTGGGTTTTGATGGGTATTACAGATGGTTTGTTGAGGGATTTTCTTCTATTACATCCCCTTTGTCCTGATTGACTTAGAATAAAGTCAAGTTTTAGTGGTCAGATCCATGCGAGAAGAGTTTTCAGGAGTTGAAGACTCGACTCACCTCAGCTCTAGTCTTAGCTCTTCCAGATGGTCCAGATAGGTTTGTAGTGTATTATGAAGCATCCAGAGTAGGTTTGGGTTGTGTCTTCATGCAGCATGGTAAGGTTATAACCTACGCCTCCAGACAGCTTAAACCCCATGAGAAGAATTATCCTACTCATGATCTTGAGTTAGCAGTCGTGGTTTTTTCCTTAAAGATTTAGCGGCTTTAGTATGTATTTTCTTAGAAAGATGTCAATATTTGTCAGAGAAGGTGGTTAGAGCTCTTGAAAGATTAGGACATGAGTGTCCTTTATCATTCGGGCAAGGCCAATGTAGTGGCCGAAACTTTCAGTACACTGTCTATGGGTAGTGTTGCTCATATTGAGGAAAGTAAGAAGTAGTTAACTCAGGAAGTCCATCAATTTTCCAAACTAGGCATTTTCTTAGTCGATACAGAGGAGGGTGATATATGGGTTCAGAAAAGTTTAAAATCATCTCTAGTTTCTGAGGTGAAATAAAAACAAGATAGAGATCCCAGTTTAGTCAAGTTTAAAGAGTCAGTTAAGGATCCAAATGTGGAGGTTTTCTCCTGAGGGGGAGATGGTGTTCTGCATTGTCAGGGTCGTCTGTGTGTTCCAGCTGTAGATGACTTAAGGAAGTAAATTGTTACAGAAGCACATGGTGCATGCTACTCTATTCATCCAGGGGCCACAATGATGTACCGTGACTTGTGGGATATCTATTGGTAGAGTGGGATAAAAAAGGATATTGCAGAGTTTGTGGCTAAGTACTCTATATGTCAACAGGTTAAGATAGAGCATCATAAGCCTAGTGGACCTATGTAGTAGTTCAGTATTCCAACTTGGAAGTGGGAAGAAGTAAACATAGACTTTGTGATAGTTTGCCATGAACTCGTCATTAGCATGATTTAGTTTGGGTCATTGTAGATAGGATGACCAAATCAGCTCATTTTCTTCCAGTCCATACCTCTTATTCAGCCGAGGATTATGCCAAAATCTACATCAGGGAATTGGTAAGGTTATACGGTATTCCATTATCCATTATTTTAGACAGAGGGACCCAGTTCACCTCTCATTTATGGAAAGCATTCTAAAAGAGTCTTGGTACCCAAGTTCATCTCAGTACAACCTTTTATCCTCAGATAGATGGTCAAGCAAAAAGGACCATTCAGACCCTAGATAATATGCTAAGGGCGTGTGCAATTGAATTCAAGGGTAGTTGGGATGACAACTTGTTTTTCATTGAGTTTGTATATATCAATTTCTATCATTCCAGTATTCAGATTGCTCCATTCGAAGATCTCTATGGTAGGAGGTGCAGATCTCTAATCAGTTGGTTTGAAGTTAGTGAGGCCTCATTTATATGGCCTGTCTTAGTATTCGATGCCTTAGAGAAAGTCCAGTTGATCTGAGAAAGACTCCGGGCTGCTCAGAGTTGACAAAAGTCTTATGCAGATATGTGTAGAAAGGACCTCGAGTTTGAGATTGGTGACTATGACTATCTAAATATGTCTCCCCTGAGGGGAGTAAAGAGATTCGGCAAGAAGGGAAAGCTCAGTCCCCAATATTTTGGTCATTTTAAAATTTTCAGTCGCTTCGGTAAGGTAGATTATGAGCTCGAATTGCCTTTAGATCTAGCAGTAGTTTATCCAGTCTTCCATGTATCTTTGCTCAAGATGTGTATTGGTGACCCAGCAGTTGTAGTCCCTATTCAGAGCATAGATCTTCAGAACAACCTTTCTTATGAGGAGATTCCAATCAAAATTCTAGACTACTAGACTCATAGACTGATGAACAAAGAAGTCCCTCTAGTCAAAGTTATTTGGTGGAATCATTCCGTTGAGGGAGCTACTTGGGAAGCAGAAGTAAACATGCGTACCAAGAATATCATGTTAAGTTTTCATGTCCATATTTCAGTTACAACTTAGTAACAATCTCATGTTAAGAATTCCATGTTTAAACTTGGTACTAAGTACCATGGCATATTTAGTCATATGGTCATGCATCATATTATTTGTTTGTTCATGCATCATACATGCATTCTCCTAGTGAGAAATTCAGTTATCAGAATACTCAGTCATGTATTCAGGAATCATCTTAACATGCATCACATATGCATGTTCAGTATGATATATATACTTTTCAGTTATCAGTCATGTCAGATATGAGATCATGTTCACGTTGTTCATTTCAGTATGTACATCATTTTATATTCTCTCTTCTCACTCAGTCTCATTCGAGGATGAATAATCTCAAAGGGGAGATATTGTAATACCCTGTATTTCTACCTGGCTTGAAATCATCCCAAGAATGTTAGAAACTTACTTTGGAAGATGAATCCACTTTTTTACATGTGCATTTTTAAAACTTTCACTTTTTTCATATGGGAAATTCAATAAGCTTTCCATCGATATAAGATTCGCCAAAATCCAATAACCGGGTAAGAAGTTATGACTATTCCAAGTTCCCGTCGTAAAACAACGTAATATTAGTCAGTGGCACTCCGCGCCATTGGATAAAATGGCAATTGTAAAATTTCAGTAGGTATACTCAATAGTGGAGAATCGTACCAAACTTCTAGGTTGCAAATGAAGAGGCAACACAATGGCTTCTTGTCACGCCATCCTTCAATTTCCCAGTTGTAAAATTCCAGTGATACGGCGCGACAGCGCTGCGTCGTGCCAGAGGTCCAGTTCGGGAAATTTTCACTGAAATTAAAAGGCGCATCCAAGGTTAAAAGGTTTAATTTCCCACCCCTATTTAAGCCTTTTTACACGAGATTCATCTATTTGGAACCCAAAATATATTAGTTTCTCTGAATTTTCTCTCAAGAACAAGCTAGGGTTTCAATTGGGGATTCAATTTCAAGAAAGTCTCACCATCAATCTTCGCTAATCAAGAAATAAGGTATACATTGTGTTGATTTATTGATTCCTTTCATTCATAAAGCTCAGGAACCCTATTTTAAGTTATGAATCATGATATTTATATTGTGGGTTGGTTTGACCATGTTTATCTTGGTATATGATTCCCAAGTTGGCATATTTATGTGTTTTTCATGAAACTACATTAGCAAGTGAGTGAAATCCATAAATTGAGTTATTTATAATGAGTCAATTTGATGATTATGCCTATTCCCTAACGGTGCATGAAAGGTGTTTGATGAAATGTCTAGGAATATAGAAATTACGAGTAAAGACAAGTTACGAGTAAACCCTCTCTAACAGGGAGATCTTTCGTCAACCCTCACTAGTAAGAAAACTTGTATGAGATATATCAACCCTAGTTTGGCAAAAAGATATCACAACCTACGCAGTCTGCATAGTTCTATAATGTAGGGACTGTTACTAAGGGTCAAACCCTATGCTGACAGGAATTCCCCTATCCATGGATTGGCTCAATGCTAAATCCTACTTCCAACTAAATAGACACAGAGATGATTTCTAGTCTGTAATAGGCGTGATTGATCTGTTACTGATTGTACTATCTAATAGGACTGAACTGAGTCAACTGAGTTTCATTAAATGATGAACTACTACTAAATTCTATTATCTGACTGAATACTATGGAATTCTTTTAACTGACTGAGTTTAGTGAGGCCTAAACAGAATATTGTGCTGGAACTATGACTATTTTCTGAGTACTACTATTTGTGACAATACTGAGGCTGTTTCGTAACTAATGTAGCTCTATATAAATAGCTAAGTTTTCAGATATTGAATACCCCAGGACTCGATAGATGAAAAGTAAATCATAACATAGACTTGAAAAGCATAACCATGTGCAATTGTTCATAACTCATTCATAGAGACATTTTATCAAACACTTGCATGATATAACTTGCACATTAGTTTACATGACATAATTTTCCCCTTTTTAGTTCACATGAGCAATTTATCAAGCACTTGGAGAACACAATCTATCCACATGATACTGAACAACATATAGGCATCATAGTTTAAATTCCAATTTCACACATTCAAGGGTTTAAAATGAATTCACATGTTACTACATATATATCAATTAAATCTACATGAAACTTGGAATGAAACATGGATTTAGAACCCCAATTAATCGTTATCATCACGGATATAATTAAACCCAACATGGAATTCATGAAATCAATACACTTGAAGATTAGAAATAGTTTCTTGGACTCCAAGGGTGGAATGAACCCTTGGATGAACACTTCTCATATCTTAACAATCAAAATCTGAAAGATTGATGGTAAGTTCTTGAGCCTTGAATTGAATTTGAAATCTCCTAGGGTTTGTTCTTGAGAGCAACTTATGAAGAATGAATAATTTTTTCTCTTAGAAGGGTTTAATTTCATGTTTTGGGGATGATAAACATGGGAAGAAAACCCAATTACCCCTGAGGATGTGACTTATTAATGATTGAAAACTGACCTAGGGACACGCAGACCAATGCACCGTATCATTGGCATCGATGCAATGACCAACGCGTCATGTCGAGTCCGTGTCAGTTCACTAGAATTTACATTGGGAGCTAGAGAAAAATATTCATCGATATGATGGACGACATGGCGCGTCGAACCACTATTTTGAGCTTTCAAATGTGATTCAAATGAAGTCAAAAAAATCTTAAACCTGTTTGGGAACACCCACTGACATTCCTGATCATGATTAAACCTAAAAATCATTACACTAAGGTCATAGAGGTTGCAAAATAGAGTCTCTAAATTTCGAAGGCTAAAATAACACTAAGTATGAATGCTTAGCTAAAATTTTCTAAGTCTGGGACCCCTTAACAAGTTTAACGGACTGAGTTAAGATAACGATATTGCAGTGTTTTACAAACCTCTTTTTGTTAATATTGTGACTAATGATACTAAGTGCTCTAGAAGGTATATTTATTGACTACATGAGAAGTTATACTACTAAAAAAGTTTAACCCATTAGTGCTTGGTAATAATTATGTTATATATATTTATATATTTATTAAAAAATTGTCCTTGACGTCGAATGATGCGATATAAAGGTATGATTCTTTTTACTTCTATTTTTCTTTATCGCTCTTGGGGCTTATCATTTACTTTATCCCTAATGAGGCTTGTCATTTAATTTACTTTCTATTTACTTTAGCCCTCGTGGGTTTTGTCATTTACTTTAGTCCTCGTAGGGCTTGTCATTTACTTTGGCCCTCGTATGGGCTTGTCATTTACTTTAGTTGTCAATTACTTTAACCCTTGTTGGGCTCATTATTTTTTAATGATATATTGATGATATGATGATGCCCGCAAAGGCCGGAGGATATGTTGATGATAAAATAATACCCAGCCAAGACCGAGGATATATCGATGATTTGATGATGCCCGATAAAGATGGAGGATAAATTTATGATATGATGATACACAATAATGCTGGAGGATATTGTGATGATATGTTTATACCCAATAAAACTAGAGGATATTATAATGACATGTTGAGACTTGGCAAGGCCGAAGGATATTATGATAATATGTCGATACTCGGTGCAGTCGGATGATGTTGTGATAATCTGATGATACCCGGTGTGGCTGGAGGATATTGGGATATTACATTGATACTTGGCAAGGACGGTGGATGCTATGATGTTATGATGATACTGGAGGATGATTATTATTATACTTATATGTATATCTACCTGATTTAATCCTTGACAAGACCTAAACAAAGGCCTAGTCATGTCGGGCATCTCAAGTCCAACCAGCACTAGAGACCACCTCCAATACCAAACCATAACTGTCATGCACCCTATCTCGGATGATTTCCAAACATCTAACAAAATAAAATAATAATAGTTTAAAGAAATTGAATAAAGCCTATATTCATAATCCAATCGGTGTCAACCCGAATGCCAATACCAATACCAAGGCTAACATCAATCCAGACACTACCCATGCCCATAGTTGTTTGACAAAGCCTCTATCCATAATAAATAACATTTGGTCAAGACATGCCACAGACCATTGACAAAACTAAATTTAAAAAATAACAAAAATAAATGAAGTCCATATCATGAAATGGAGCCTTCAGGATTATGGAAGCTTACTACTTCAATCTAACCCAAAGATGTCCTCGAATCCAAGTCACTAAGAAGGAGGAATGGTAGTATGGTCGGTTCCTGCATCGTGTTGGGATATAGCACCTGATCAGAGTAGACATAATGAAGACTTGCATTTACTCAGGGATAAAGATAAAATATCGCTATCATACAAAACTAAGTAAAATAACCATATGAAATCCCTTACATACATATATATCGTGCCGAGAAAGAGTAGTATGGTCGGTTCCTGCATTCTGTTGGGATATAGCACCTGATCAGAGTCAACATAATGAAGACTTGAATTTACTTAGGGATAAAGATAAAATACCGCCATCATACAAAACTAAGTAAAATAACCATAGGAAATCCCTTACATACATATATATTATGGCGAGAAAAGGAACAACGTTTAGCATGAATTTATAACCTTAAACTTGGTTGAGTAGGTTGACCATCCTAAAACGACCAATAGGCTATATGAGTTAAGCTCTCCCTAATGAAAGGGAATCAGTGCGTGTTAGCCTCACGATCGAATAAAAGAACTTGAGATGACCAGTATATCTCCCAAAATATAAAGTGTTACTTCTTGTACACGGCCACCAAGATAACCCTCACATAGGAAAACATAAGTTTCCAGTATTAGTACCTCCTGGGACCCCAACCTTCCAAGGTTTTTCTACTTGCCCCTCTTTAAGCCCATTTTAACCAATTACATAACCCAAACATTTACCAAGGAGTCTTTTGTTTAGGCATTAACCGTTGGTATCGTCGTACCTAAATTAAAACTTGCAAGTCTATCCTTTTATGCCATACTAAAGTCATTAAACCAAATTGACTCCAAATTTTCAAATAAAACTAAAACTATGGCTATCAACTCCTTTCCAAACCATTTAAAACCAACCAAACCAATTTAGGTTCCATTACCTTTCATGCAACACATAGATTTCAAGAATAGTCATACTATGTGAAAAAACCATATTCACTGGTATTTTAATAAACATGTTATGGGTACATATATTTTAATGCCATAACCAAGTAATTTGGGAAATCCATAATACCCCAAAGTGCATTTACCATTACCACGAATCCCACAATGTTTAAATCATAATAAAATCATGAAAGAAATATCATTAAATAATTAGAAACATTGTTCAACCATGAACATCCAAGTACCCCAACCATTATTTCAAATCACAATAATATCATGAATTTCATACATTAAAACACATTCTCTTTGTAAAATAACAATGAATAAGGAGTAACATTCCTTGGACACTAAGGAAGATGGAAAGAATTACTCTTGAAAACCCCTAATTAATTGTCTTAATGAAACCCTATCCTTTGCTTGAGAGAGAGTTTGAGAGATATTTTAAAAAGTGTTTGATTGAGAATAATGGGTTCGTGAAGCCACAAAAGGTCTTTTATTTCATGCTATCAAAGGGAGTTACAAAGGAGAAATGTATAGAATGCTTCCAAATTAAAACTGAAAAAATACAGCAGGTGGTTACGAGTCGACCCCTTAACTCATGACCACAACATATGACTCGTACCATGGAGTCGTCACCAAGACAGTAAGGTGGAAACCCATACACTGTCTACCATATGACTCCCTAACCTCCACTCATGAACAGACCATACGACTCGTATGGTCTAATCGTATCCAAGGCAGAAACCAAAGGGATTGACATTGGACAACATATGATTCAACTATACTACTTGTTCCCTATCCTCACGGATGTTAGTGAACCACTTATAATCTGAGCTAAGTTAAGTCACTGAGATACTTATTTGATTAAGGGACTGACACAAACAAACTATCACCACCATAAATGACTCATATTACCAAACCGTAACCACAACAGAAACATAACCACCCTTCATCAGTCTCCTAACAACTAGGGTATCATAACCTATACCTATACCATAAGACTTGTATGGGGAGTCGTTACAAGGAAAATTAACTCCAAGGTCAGGAAATTTCCAAGGGTCAAAACCCAGGGTGTTTCAATTCTCCCATACTGGTATCATTAGTCCTTGAATGATAGAACAAGGCAGTACAAGCACAATTAAACCCCCATGCACTCCTACGTTTACATTTAAAATAGAAAACAGATTACCAAAGAACTAACAATCCACTTTTACCATTAACTAAACTAGAAAATAAAGATATTAAGAATAACACATACCTTACGCACAAATTTCCATAGAATAAAATAGAAATGGGGACTTGGACTTCATGTCTGCTTTAACTTCCCAAGTAGCCTCTTTTATCTTATGGTTCCTCCATATAACCTTAACCGAAGCCACGTCCTTGGTCCATAACCGATGAACCTACCGATCCAAGATCTCAACCAAGATCTCCTCAGATGATTGGGAATTTGAAATACCAATATGTTTTTTAGGTACAACTCATTAAAGATCACCCATACACTTTCTCAACATAGAAACATGGAAAACCAGGTGAATAGAGCTCAAGCTAGAAGGCAACTACAACTCATACGCAATATTGTCAACTCTTCTCAAAATGAAGTATCGACCAATACATCATGTACTATGTTTCACTTTCATCCTAAACCACATCACTCCCTTCATTGAAGATACCTTCAAGAATACCCTATCCACAACCTCAATTTCTAACTTTCTTTGCCTAACATCTGTATAGGACTTTTGAAAGCTTTGGGCAGCATCAAGTCTATATCGAATGACCTTCACCTTTTTCATTTATTGGTGAAATGTAGTGCCACAAATTTGATACCTGGAATGCTACACAGTACTCATGACCCCGAAGGACCACAAGTTAACCCATGATTGATATATGTACCTGTATACTGCATAAAATACTTAATAATGTGGAAACATGAACTGAAAGGCCATAAGGTTCAAAACTAAACATAATCTAAATAATATATAACATCTGTGTGGGGTAATCGAATACCCAAAACAAAACGAAACATACTAAAGTCTGAAACATGATTGTTTAGAAAGCCTTTAACTGACTGAACTGTCTGATTAAGGAGTTGATGGGACATGTCCCCAACTAAATCCAAATAATAAAATAATTAATGAGATAATAGGGAAATAATCATGTTCTTAATATATAAGGACTCAGTTCTAGCTTTGTCTGTGGATATCTGGAATCTACTATTAATCTGGAGCTCGTGTCTCTAAACCTATGGTATATGACACCATAGCGCAAATACATTAGTACTTTAAACGTACTGGTATGCATGAGAGGTAGGTTGAATGCATGGGGTTCATATGAATGAACAATAATAATAACTGACAAACTATCATGAGCGAGAAATTACATGCATAGGACATAACAACTGACACTAATACTATGATAACATGATTTCTGAATCTGAATATAACTAATAACATGAGTAACTGTATCTGACAGCCCTGAATCTGATGGAAGTATCTGAGTTTCATACTGTATCTAAGTTGACTATATCTGACAGTCCTAAAATCTGAAGAATTATCTGAGTTCTATTACTGAGACTGATTTATATCTGACAGTCCTAATTCTATAACATGAAACTGTGGGAAGTAGTTATCTAACTGACATACCCCTAATACGCCATGGTGGTTGAGTTGGGGTCTAATCTATAACCCCAATTATAAGGGTGTCAATACCGTGCTACCGGTAAGGACAAGCTATGGGCGACCCTCATCTGATAGTGTCCCCTATACAATAAAGCTGGGGCCCTTATCTGACAGTGTTTATCCACCTCATCAACCCTCATCGGACAGTATTGATGTCTCAACCTATGTTGGATACATAGTTCTGGAATGCAAGGATGACTTTTAAGAATAACACCCTCATCTGATATTGTGTGTTCCCATCCTTGGGGTCACTCGGTGCTAATTCCTACTCCCATCTGAATAGACTCTGAACATGATTTACTGAATTGACTATGGGCTGCTTATCCCCTTTAATAACTTTAATCATACATAAATCTTTAATTTAGGACATTACATTGGGTACTTCATAAACATCAAATACCACTTCTTTACAATCTACCCTAATCTTGATCGTTCCTTCTATAACATCAATCAAGGCCCTACCAGTGGCTAAGAATGAATGCCCCAAGATGATTGGTACTTGTTAATCTACCTCAAAATAAAGAATAATAAAGTCAGAAGGTATAATAAATTTACCAACCTTAATGAGGAAATCCTCAATTATTTCATCTAAATGTTTAAATGTCCCATCTTCCAGCTGCAACACCACGATGGTCAGTCTCGATTCTCCGAAGCCCAATATTTTAAACAGGGGTATCAAATTTATGCTTTTCCCTAAGTCACTCAACACATGGACCGCTTTACTCCCAATTTTAATAGGGATAGCAAACTTTCCCTCATGTTTTAATTTGTTGGGAATTTTTTTGTCAACACAACACTACACTCTTCTGTGAGTATTATAGCTCCCACATCCTGCAGTTTTACCTTCCTTGCCACCACATCCCTCAAGTACTTTGCATACTTAGGAAAACTCTGCAAAATATCTAAAAGAGGTAAATTAATATGAAGATCTCAAAATGTGTCAAAGAACTTTTTGAACATTGCATCCTCATTTTCTTTAAATTGCCTATGAGGGAAGGGTAATGGCAGTGTCTTCTTCACTTCTTCTGCGACATCTTTTTTTTAAAGTACTCAGTCTTCCTTGAATTTTTAGCATCTCTGTAAGTTATCTGTTTGGTCACCATATCGACATCTACCTCCTTCATTGCCTTGGAAGGTTCTTCTTAAAGCTCTTTCCACTTCTCAAGGTGATTGTCATAACCTACTTTATATTTTCTGTATGTGCTGGCAACCAACCTTGTGATCTAGTATTTAATGCTTGCTAGTTTTTCCCCACGTGCAACTCTAAACTTCGTGTGGCATCTTGAAAAATTTTTATGTCTATCACACAATGTTCTTGATTAGCCAAGATCTGTTTCATCATCTACTCTATATTGATAGTTGGATGATTTGGTTAGGTTGTGGATGTATGGCATTCCATGGCTAATTTAGTGGGTGAGTTTGCTACTTCATGTTGTAGGCATTACCATAATTTGTTCTTTGAGCATTACCTATATATATATCACAGATTCTGTATTTGAAGCACACGCGGCCGTAGCATGACCATTATTTACGCATACCTCACACCAACCTGCAGCTTGTTGGAAGTTATTGGCTGTGGGTGCAGGTTGTGTTGGTCCCACTTTTATGCTATTCAAAGATCTGTTTATCAAATTTTATAAAGCAGATACCTATGCTGATAAGTCTATTAATTGATCTACCTTTAATACACCCACAATTATTTTTTGTGGAAATTCTAGAGTCTGAATGCCACTTTGGATTTCCTTATGCTATGCAATTCACTAATGTGTATAACTCATCATAAGTCAATTCTAGCGCTTTACCACCTATGACAGAATCTACCAAAATCTTTGTATTATGATCAACAGCTTTTACAAAAGTGTGAGAAAGTACCTCATTCTACTATTGGTGGTGTGGACAATCCCAAAGAAGAGACTTGAAGTGTTCCCAAGCATGATAGAGTTTTTCATTAGGCTTCTATTTAAAGCTCACTTTCTTACTATGAAGTCTCGCCTGATAAAAAGTATCTGATGAGGAACTTTTTGGTTAAGTCATCCCATGATGTGATTGAATTATCTATCCCCGTATTGAACCACCTTTTATCTTCCCCCAAATGTGAATGCGGAAATAGTGTCATCCTCACATAATCTAGACTCACCCCATTCAGAGTGAATATACCAGTAAGCTCAATCAAGGTATACAAGTGGACTTGTGGATCCTTGTGTGAAAACCCTGCAAACTGTCAACTTTTTATAAGAAGTTGCACCATATTGTGTTTCAACTGGAAATTCCCCCCAGTTGCTAGTATTTGAATTAGGGAAGTCAAGTTTGTCGAAAGTGGGACTGCCACTTCCCTAACTGTCCTTATGGCTTCTTGTTGTTCATCCATTGAAATAGTATACTCTTGGCCTTATTGAATTTTATAATTCAGGGGAGAAGGATTGCTTCTCTCCTACATTAATGGAAAAGTTATTCAAATTCAGGGCTTGGTTCGACAAAATCCTGAGCACTTTCAAGCTTAATATCCTACAACCTATTTCCTGCAAAAACAAAACCAATACCAAGAGTAAAAAAACCAAATAAATCTAAAGGTAAAACTAAAATGAATATTTTCCAAGATACAAGTCCCCGGCAACAGTGCCAAAAACCTGATAGGACCCATCTTAGCTCGTCTAGGCAGATTTTATGGACGAGTATTCTCTCATGCAAAATTATGAGTTTTGTTCACTACAATAGAAAACTCTGTAGAAGCAAAGAATGAACGTCCAACTACTATTCCGGCCAACCCAGTCACCAATAGTGATACAACCAGAATTCAGGATTTCACTTTGATGAATCCTCTTTTTTTCACGGGATCCAAGTCTAAAGAAGATCCAAAGAAATTCTTAGATATGGTTTAGAAGGTCACGAATGCTATGGGGGTGACATCTAGTCAGAGTGTTGAGTTGGCTACATACCAGTTGTAGGATGTATCCCATAGTTGGTTTAGCACTGGAAAGTTGATAGGGATGTAGATGCAGGGCCTGCAGAATGGGAAGAGTTTGCCACAACTTTCTTAGACCGATTCTCCCTATTGGATTTGAGGGAGGCCAAGGTGTTAGAGTTATTAACTTGAGGTAGGGCAGAATGAGCGTGAGGGAGTATTCCCTCATGATTACTCAGTTAGCTAGATATGCTCCTCATGTGGTAGCTGATAACAGGTCCAAGATGAGTAAGTTTGTGTATAGCATATCTGATAGTATGGTCCTGGAGTTTAGGACCACAATTCTGATTAGTGAGATGGACTTGTCTAGGCTGATGGTCCATGCTCAATAGATAAAGGAGAAAAAGATTACGGAGAAGGAGAGAGGAAATAAGAGGGATAGTATGGGTAGTTTTAACTTTAGTTACCAAAGTCAGAGGGTGCTAACCGTACTTAGTTTCATCAAAGTTCTTCATCCCCAGCACCTTCTTTATCCAGTGCTCCCATACCCAAATTCAGAAATGACAATAGTGATAGAGCACTAGGATCTAATTCCCAGGTCAGTGTTAGCTGTGCTCGTACAAATTCTCTATGTTAGAAATGTGGAAGACACCATTAGGGTGAGTGTAGAGTGGGTAGTGATGTGTGCTTCAGGTGTGACAAGACAGGCCATAAGATTCAGGAGTGTCAGGTAAATACTCAGAAAGGTAAGGATGTGCGCCAAAAGGGCCAGTCCCATCAGTCATCAGCTACATCTGATCGCCCAACACAGCAGGGTACCACTTCCAGTGCTACCAGTGGTTAGCGTCCAAACAGATTATATGCTCTTAAGTCCCACCAATATTAGGAAAATTCTCCTGGCGTAGTTACTGGTACGGTGCAGGTTTTTCCCTTACATGTTTATGACTTACTAGACCCTGGAGCTTCTCTTTCTTTTGTAACTCCATATATAGTCATCAATTTTGGAGTCAGTCCTGAAACTTTAGCAGATCCCTTTTTAGTGTCTACCCCAGTAGGTTTTTCCATTGTATCCAGATAGGTATACAGGAACTGTCCGATCACAATATCTTTGAAATTTACTTCAGTTGATCTCGTGGAGTTAGAGATGATGGATTTTGACATCATTCTCGGCATGGATTTTCTCCAGTCATGTTATGCCTCAGTTGATTGTAGAAATGGAATAGTTCATTTTTAGTTCCCAAATGAACCAGTCCTTGAATGAAGGGGTAGTACCACAACTCTTAGGGGATAGTTGATTTCGTACCTTAGAGTGACAAAAGTTGATATCGAAGGGGTGTATTTACCATCTTGTGTGAGTCAAAGACTCTAACTCAAAAACTTCAACGCTTGAATTAGTTCTAGTAGTAAATGAATTCTCAGATATATTTTCTGAAGATCTTCTCGGAGTTTCTCCCAAAATGGAAATCAATTTTGGAATAGACCTTCTTCTAGATAATCAACCCATAGATATTCCTCCATATAGAATGGCTCCAGTTGAACTCAAAAAGTTAAAAGAACAGTTAAAGGATCTCCTATATAATGGATTCATCAGACATAGCCTCTCCCCGTGGTGCGCACCTGTTCTATTCGTCTGTATGAAAGACGATTCTCTCAGAATGTGCATAGACTACCGTTAGTTGAACAAAGTCACAATTAATAATTAAATATCCTCTTCCTAGAATCGATTACTTATTTGATCAACTTTAGGTTACCACCTATTTTTCAAAGCTAGACCTCAGATCAGGCTATCATCAGCTTAAAGTATGGTAATATGACATTTTGAAAATAGCTCTCCGAACTCGGTATAGACATTTCAAAATTTTAGTCATGTCCTTTGGTCTCATGAATTCCCTAGTAGCCTCCAGGGACTTGATGAACCCAGTGTTCAAGAAGTAATTGGACATGTACGTCGTAGTCTTTATTGATGACATTCTTGTTTACTCCTGTAGCAAAACTTACCATGCAGACCATCTGAGAATATTATTACAAACTCTTAGAGCTCACCAGTTATTCGGTAAATTTAGTAAGTGTGAATTCTGGCTAAGATAAGTAGCTTTCCTTGCCCATATTATTTTTGGTGATTGCATTAGAGTGGATCCTCAAAAGACTGAGGCAATGGGAAACTGGCCTAGACCCATCTCTCCATCAGACATTAGGAGTTTGCTAGGTTTATCTAGCTATTACCATCGGTTTGTGGAGGGGTTTTCTTCTATTGCATCCCCCATATCTAGATTGACTCAGAAGAAAGTTAAGTTTTAGTGGTCAGATTCCTACAAGCGGAGTTTTCAAGAGTTTAAGACTCAACTCACCTCATCCCTAGTTCTTACCTTGCCAGATGGTTCAAATGGGTTTATTGTGTACTGTGATACATCCAAAGTAGGTTTGGGTTGTGTCCTCATGCAGAGAGGTAAGGTCATAGCCTATGCCTCTAGACAACTTAAACACCATGAGAAGAATTATCCGACTCATGATCTTGAGCAAGCAGTAGTAGTATTTTCCTTAAAGATTTTGTGTCATTACTTCCATGGGGTGCACGTTGATGTGTTTACTGACCATAGAAGCCTACAGTATGTGTTCTCTCAGAAAGATTTAATTCTACATCAGAGAAGTTGGTTAGAGTTATTGAAGGATTATGACATGAGTTTTCAGTATTATCCAGGCAAGGCCAATGTAGTGGCGATTCTCTCAGTAGGTTTTCTATAGGTAGTATTGCTCATGTTGAGGATGGTAAGAAGACGTTATCTCAGGAAGTTCATCATCTTGCCTGACTAGGTGTCCTCTTACTCGATTTAGCAGAAGGTAGTGTATGGGTGCAGAGTAGCTCAGAATCATCTATAGTTTCTGAAGTGAAGGAAAAGTAAGATAGAGATCCCAGTCTAGTTAAGTTGAAAGAACTAGTCAGAGATCAGGAATTGGAGGTTTTCTCGCAAGGGGGGATGGTGTATTGTGTTGTCAGGGTAGATTGTATATGCCTGGTGTAGAAGATTTGAGGCAACAAATTCTTGTAGAAGTGCATGGTGTGCATTACTCTATTCATCCATAGGCCACGAAGATGTACCATAATTTGTGAGAGATCTATTGGTGGAGTAGAATAAAGAGGGATATTGCAGAGTTTGTGCATAAGTGTTGTACATGCGAGCAAGTTAAGATTGAGCACCAAAAGCATAGAGGGTTCATGCAGGAGTTCATTAGTCCCACTTGGAAATGGGAGGAAGTAACATGGACGTTGTGATGGGGTCTGCCTCGTACTCATCATCAACATGATTATATTTGGGTTATCATAGATAGGATGATCAAATCATCTCATTTCTTGCCAGTCCATACCTCTTATTCAGCCGAAGACTACACCAAAATCTATCTTAGAGAGTTGGTCAGGTTACACCGTGTTCCCTTATCTATCATCTCAGATAGTGGTACCCAATTTGCCAATCAATTTTGGAAAGCATTCTAAATGGTCTTGGTACCCAAGTCCATCTTAGTACAACTTTCCACCCTCAGATAGATGGTCAAGAAGAACAGACCATTCAGACTCTAGAAAATATATTGAGAGCATGCGTAGTTGATTTTAAAGGTAGTTGAGATGACCACTTCCCTTTGATTGAATTTGCATATAATAACAACTATCATTCATGTATCCTATGGATCCATTTGAGGTTCTCTATGGTAGGAGGTGTACATCTCTAATTGGTTGGGTTGAAGTAGGTGAGACCACAGTAATAGGGCCTAACTTGGAGTTTGATGTGTTAGAGAAGGTTCAGTTGATCAGATAAAGGCTTAAGGCTGCCTAGACCCAACAGAAATCATATGCATCTGCGAGAAGAGAGGATTTCAAGTTTGAGGTCGATGATTTTGTGTACTTGAAAATCTCTCCCATGAAGGGAGTGAAGAGATTCAGCAAGAAATGAAAACTCAGTCCCCGATATGTTGGTACCTTTAGAATTCCCAGTCATTTAGGAAAGGTAGCTTACAAGCTTGAGTTGCCTTCAGATTTAGCCTCAGTACACCCAGTGTTCCATGTTTCATTATTAAAAAAGTGTATTGGTGATCCAATTGTAGTTGTTCCCTTCGAAAGTGTAGATATTCAGAATAGTCTTTTCTTTGAGAAAGTTCCAGTCGAAATTCTTGATCATTAAGTTCGTAGACTAAGGATCAAAGAAGTTTCATTGGTCAAAGTTCTTTGGCGGAATCAGACCGTTGAGGGAGCCACTTGGGAAGTATAAGAAGATATGTGGACCAAGTACCCTCATCTTTTCTCTTCGAATTCAAATTCAGTATAAGGTACTAATCTTCTTCAGATTTCTCTCTATCATGCTCAGTTTCAGGTGTACATCATGTTCATGTCAGTCGTCCATTCATGAGTCAGTTCAATCATGTATTCCATGCATCAGATATGCATGTTCAGTGTGTAAGCTCAGTCCATCAGTTATCCCTCATCTTAACCAGTCTCATTTGAGGACGAATAATCCCAAGGGGGAGATATTATAATTCCCCATATTTCTTTAGCATAATCTAACAGGATTATTCGTATATAAAATTTTTGAAACACTCATTATTTTGTCAGTTTAGAGCCTGCCATTGCGTGGGAAACTGAATTAGCTTTCCAATAACATAAAATTTGCCCGAATCCTATAACCGAGTAAGAAGTTATGGCGATTTTAAGTTTCAGTCATTAAACACCATCATATTAACCCTTAACTCATCGCGGATCCAGTCTAAATGAAAATTGGAAATTTCCAGTGAAGGTGCGCAATTTTGGTGCGCCGATCCAAAGGCCAAATTGGCATTTGGGAGTTTCTAGTGTCTCTCCATGATTCCACTGCATCGCGGTGAGATTTTAGGTCACAAAAAAGGTGGAAATGAAATTATGCCGCATCGCGCCTCCGTACATTTTAAATTTTCCAATTTTAGCGACATGGCACGATAGCGCCTCACCGTGCAGGTGTGTTTTTTAAAAAATTTTGATGAAAAATTAATATTTCATTTAAGATTAAAACAGTCCTTTTCCCATTATTTGAGTCTGCCCAGGTGGGATGTTTAAGCCCTAAAAATGTTTTAAAAATCATTCTTTAATTAATTTTCCCCAAATTATAAGGCAATTTCTCCCAATCAAGAACCCTAGCTCTCAAATTCAAGGCCAATCCTCTAGAATTCACCATGAACTTCAAGAAATCCATCAATTAAGGTATGTTAGATATTTATCCATGGATTCCTTTCATCCATGGAGTCCAAGTATCCCATTTAAATTATAAAATTTTGATCTTTGCAGGTTAATTGATTTTAAATTGTGATTTCACCCATGAATCTCCATGTACTATTGATTTTATACCATGATTCAATGTAATTATTGTTGTTATTCAATCCTCCATGTTTTAATATTATTATTTATTGAATTAAACAATGATTTAATACTATTATGTCGAATTCATGCTATTTTTATAAGTTCCATGACATTACTATGATTGTTTTAAACCACGAACTACAAGTGTTTGATAAAATGCCTACAAGAGTGACTGATATAATAAAAGACTTCATGCTTTGTTCCCCAAGCTTTAGTGTCATTTTACCATTGTTGTTTTTGAGTCCTGGGGGTATTGAATACTCAAAACCATAGTTGTTTATGTAGTCTAGTCTCAGTACATTATAGAATAGTCTTCAGTACATACTATGAGCATTATCAGAATAGTCAAATATCAGTCAGTTAAACTCCGAACAGTCTAGTATATTAGTGGTTTTCAGTTGGGAGTAGGATTTCATTAGTAGAAGTCCCTATACTCCATACCTACATAGTCAGTATAGGATGTGAGAAGTCACCCATCAGATTAGGCTTGACTATCTCGCAGGGGTTACCCATCTGTTCAAGCTTGATACTCTTAGTCCTTTAGGCATTATATCAGTTTAGTAGATCCACATAGACAGTGTTAGTACCCGTGGCATGGTATTAACACCCTTCCAACTGGGGTTACAGGTTAAACCTCGATTAGCTCAAATTAGTGAATATCGGTTAGATGATACCTTTCACAGTCTCAGATACAGTCTCAATTACAGTCCCAGTTCAGTTATTCAGTCTTAGTGTTGTTTGACCAAAGCATACGGATTTCAGTTATTTTAGTATTTTAGTTTATAGATTTTACTCAGTTTATGTTATATGCTTGGTCATGCATCCTTAGTTTCTACAGATTGTTGCGTATCTTCGGTATTTACAAATTTTCATGCATTCTCAGTATTTACATATTTCCACATATTCCCAGTACCTACAGATTTCATGCATCCTGTTCAGTACTCCATGCTTTACATGTATGTTCAGATAGTTATTATTTGCACTCATGACACCATGAATGTTAGCCTACCTCATTTAGCATACCAGTACATTAAAAGTACTGATCGCATACCTTTTCTTTTGCGCTATGATGTATTATATCATAGGTTCTGACACTCAGTTCTCGGTCATAATTAGACTTATCAGATCCTCAACAGTAGCAGTGGTGAGTCCTCATACTTCAAGGACAGGCATACTTTATTTCATGTCTAACTTTAGTAGTTAGTTGGAGTTAGTTGGGGCCTGTCCAATCAACTCACAGTCATTCAGGTTTTGAGACTTATCAGACATTAGAGTCAGTTATTCAGAATTCAGATATTTCAGTTAGTTATCTAGTTTATCAGTATTTTATCAGATTCAGTCAGTTATTTCTATACACTTATATTTTGGTTTTGAATTTAGTTATTAAAACCTTATGGCATGTCAGTATTTTTCCGCATTTATGATCATGTTATCCAGTGCTCACAGCAGGTACCAGCTCATGGGTTAGCTTGTGGTTCCTCATGACTATAAACACCGTATGACGCCCAGGGTATGTTCTCGGGACGTTACAGTAAATAAAAGTACTTTGAACAATAAATAGGATAAAACCCAGGGTTATAGAACTTCAAACAATCATACTATGTTATTGAATTTCAGTCGTTAGCTTGCTTATCTAGGTTGTTGATTCGTAGGGTTAATTGCATGATCACGATTTCCCAACCTCTAATCTTTCACCTAATATGGATGTTACAATTACATCGTTGAGCGAGGATGTAATAATAAAACTAAGTTAATTAAAGCTATCATCCTACGTTTGAATCAAGTAAGGCATCTAAGTACATCCCTGTCCTAGATGCTAAGTTCAATTCTTTATTTTATAAAAGAATAAAAACCCAAACTTTGTTTATTCCCATGTTCTATCTCCCTATTCCCTCTCCTAAGATCAAAAGGTTGACAATATATGTATTTTACGGGTGATCAAAAAAAATATGATAAGAAAATCTAATGAAATTAATCCAAAATAATTAAAACAATAATAAACAAAAAACCAAATCTGATATGCAAATCTAACGAAATTAATCCAAAATAATAGTACTCGTGTTCTTGGCTTTCACCCTAGAAAGAGGGTTTTTAGACAATAGTATTCATAATCACGATCCAATTAATTGAATACATGATATGAATAATTAAAAATCTTAAGAAAGAATAAAAAATAAAACCTACGCGTAGCAGCCCCACAATATTTCCACAGTCACCACAATTGATCCAAGAATTGTCCAAGTATTCCTTTTTTTTGTCCACGAATTATCACCTGTATATATATTATATTAATCGTACACCATGTAGGATGATAATTCATGAATTCCAAGGTTCCCATATTGCATGTGAGGGTAGATTTTAGAAGTTGAAAGATAAATGAACTTCAGCCACAGTTTTTACCTTTCCCAGAGGTAGTGTTGGTTTCATTGTGTATTGTGATGCTTCTCCTATTAGGCTTGGTTGTGTGTTGTTACAGCATGGTAGGGTAGTGGCCTATGCTTCTAGTCAACTGAAAGTTCATGAGAAGAACTACCCTAATCATGACTTAGAGTTATTGGCCATGGTATTTGCATTAAATATTTGGTGTCACAATCTTTATAGGATTCATGTCGACATCTTTTCTGATAATAAGAGCGTATATTATGTATTTACTAAGAAGGAGTTAAATCTCAAGAAAAGAATATGGCTTAAGTTACTGAAAGACTACGATATGAGTCTCCACTACCATCCAAGTAAAGCTAACATAGTTGTTGATGCTCTTAGTAGGTTATTCATAAGGAGCTTAGCTCATTTGGATAAAGATAAGCGAGAGTTGGTAAAGGAAATTCACCATTTGGCTAATCTTGGAGTTCGTCTTACAAACTCTAAGATGTATTTGTGCATTTGGTGTCGCAGTTGTCTCTTGTTGTTGAGATAAGTAAAAGCAAAAATTGGATCCCGGTGTGATGAAGATTAAGAGTAATGTGGGTCAACAAAAGATTGTTGATTTTCCAATTAGTGGTGATGTTATCTTGAGGTACCAAGGTAGGTTATGTGCTCCGAATATCGATGGATTGAGGGAAAGGATATTGGCCGAAGCTCATGGATCTCGTTATTCTATTCATCCTGATTCTAAGAACATGTATCATGATCTTAGAGAGTTCTATTACTGGAATAATATGAAGCGAGATGTGTCTAGCTATAAGGATAAGTGTATGGTGTGTCAATAGGTAAAAGTTGAGCACATGAGATGTAAAGGTTTGTACTAAGAGATTGGGTTGCTCGAATATAAGTGACAGGTTCTTAATATGGATTTTGTGACCGAACTTCCCCGGTCTTGTAATCAATGTGATTCTACTAGGTCATTATGGACAAAATAACCAAATCCACTCACTTCTTGCCAATGAGTACTAGTTATTTGGTGGATGATTAGGCTAAGTTATATTTTTTGGAGATTGTGAAGTTGCATGGTGCTCTAGATTTTATCATTTCCAAGGTATTATAATATATGTATTTTATTTTTAACCAACTTCCTTACATTACATATAAATAGCCACAGAATTAACCTGAACAACCAATTGGCCTATAACTAAATAGAGAACAACTGATGCATGCAAAACTAAACTACAACAAGCTGACATCACAACAAATAAACACAACTACACGAATACTCATCCAATAAAAAGATAAGCCAAGTAATGAATCATGCAACAAAATTCAATTTCTCAATATAACCTTTTTCTGCCTTTCCAAACCTACTACCTACTATAATCTACAGAAAATAACATTCAAGCACTGCTTATGCAATTATATTACAATTATATTGTAGAGTGGAAGCTGATCAACTATGAATATATAATATCAATCTTAAGAATATGATAAGAAGGTGATACCTGGATTCACAAATGGAGATTTTTAGAGCTTGTGATTTCTAATCAAAGCTACAACAAGTTCGAATCATCCTCAAAACTAATAATCTTAATACTAAGCACAATCTCTCAAAACTAAATGATCTGCTCTAGAATAACCTACCAAATATGGGAGAAACCATGCTAAGCAAAGCTTAAGAACACTTTTTATGTGATCTTAAGTGGATTTATGCACATAAGTGTTGTTGTAGCCTTAATTAACTTAATTTTGAGAACTTTTTATGTGCATATTAAGTTAATATTTTTATATGTAAGCATATAAGTGTTGAATTACATGTTTATAAAGTTTGAGGTGTGTTAAAAAAAGTTTAGAAGTAAAATGTTCACTTAGAGTTTAAACGAGCACACTAGTATTCTTAGCTTGAGTTATGTGTCATTCTAGTTGATATTGAATGACTCTTTTGTGTTATGAGATCTAATTCATGGTGTTTTATTCTATAGGAAGCTTGGTCATATGATTAAATTTATAATTGTATGATATATTAGCTAGAATTGAAGATAAAAAGCTACAACAAATTACGAAATCAAATACCAAATGCATGGAACATAGCACGACAAAATCTGGAGAAAATTTCAGCACAAGGGTGTGGTACACCCTTGTTTATCTACGTTGAGGGAATGCCACACCCTTGGACACAAACCAAAACTTGAAATTTAACTGATGTTTCATGATAAGTGCATGACACTCCCTTATCACGCCAATTTCATAGAGTGGCATGCTAGTGTCAAAATTGGCCAACTTGTTCCTACATTAAATAGGACAGTCCAACTCTTTTGTAAGCAACTTGGACAACTTCTGGGTCTTGAAACATAATTGAGGAGGCTTAAATGAGGGTTTTTAACCCCTTATATGTTTTTAATTTTGGATTATTACATGAATTTCATGATTATAATTAATTGTAATTCCAGGAAAGGCTAAACTCTAGGGTTAAGGCCAAGAACATGAGTACTTAAGCTTTTTAATTGTGTTGGTTTATATTATTATAATTGTCGGTTGTTCATATATTTTTTCAAGTAACTATTATACAGATGCATGACCCTTTGGATAAATGTATTTTTCTATCGGGAGCCTGGAAAGAGGAACGATAGAATAAAATATGTGATATAATGGATGAGATTGTAATCATTAAATGAATTGAAGTTATGGTTTGTGTTTATGATAAGAATATACTTAATTCTCCCTATTTGGTTCATTTTGGGAAGAAATACAAATACATTTAATTTAGTACTTGCATCCCCACTAAACAATGTAGTTGTGAGGCTAAGTTAGATAGTTGATTAGAGGCATGGAAGATCGTAATCATAGTATCAATCACATGAATGAACAACCAAGATAATTAACTAAATATCACGACTCTATTTATTTATTCATGATGGAGCCAACTATAACAAACTAATTGTAAAGACAAACTCGTAGTCCGGAACAGCTAGTAGTGGATTACCCAAATAGATAAAGAAAAAATGCTTAATAGATGCAATAACATATCAAATACATAATATAGTCCCCAAAACCTAGTGGTATCAGTAGAAAATTTTCTAACATAACAAGGATACAAAATAGGTGCTAAATGGATATACAACTAAAACCATCTCTGAATAAAACATAAAGACTAGTCAAATATATAAGAGAAAGAGAGATAAGTAAAACTCCGAACCTCCGAAGTTCACTCCAAGTCTCTTAACTATGTCTTAATTATATTGAATGGAAAATTTTCCACTCATTTATATCAAAATTATTACACATTATAATGAACTAATTGTGTACATGAAGCTAATTTTTTATTAAAATGCATTAATTTCTAATATTTGTGAATTTGCAGGAAATATGATGAGACTGAATTCAGACAAAACTGGAAGAGAATGAAAATGAGAAAGAGAAGAAAAAGCTAAATATTAGGCCCAGGAGACAAACCTTAGATACTACAATTTCACTCTGAGGGTCGCGACTGCAATCAGTCAATAATATAGAGAAAGGCAATCGTGAAGTGACCACTGGATTGCAGGTATCGCAGTCATAATTGATAAACGCCGATCATAACTTGTCGAGAAATTTAAGGGGCATATTTTGAATTTTAATTTGTCAAATCTCAAGATACTATAGTCAATGCCCTTAATGTTTTCAGCATACTTTATCTACTTTTAAGTTTTAATAGAAAAAAAAAACACTTTATTTTGAGTGAGAAAACAATGGTTAATTTTACTCCAAGAGAGATTTGGTTGTAAATTGAAATTGAAGTGTGGGTTTACTCTAATTTTACTTATGATGAATGAATTGCATATGAATTTGGGTATATTTCTTCTCTTTATTTTCATAAGTAGCTAAATTAATATATTGTTCTTATGTTAGATTAGGTGATTAATATTGAAAGGATGTTGATTGTTAGTCTAAATAATTAGTTAACGGTGTTAGGTTTTTCTCTTACTTTATGTTTGAACTGGGAATTGTAGGTTAAAACCCCAATTATCTTGGATCCTATATAATTCTTTAAAGAGTGATGGGGGCGAAGAATAATGATGAAAAACAACTTCAATTAGCGTTTTCTGAGCATTATACTATAAATAAAGGTTTTATTTGAAGTGGATATTTTCACAAGCATCATCTTAGAAATAAGGATGCTAGTTTAAGGTAATGTATTGGTAAACTTTGTGTCACTCATAAGGTGGTCGAAAGAATCCATGAGTGAAATTTAGTGTTTTACCAAAAGGTTAACAGTAAGACACTAAATCTAGCCTACCTATTACCTTTAGCTAAAACTTGGGCTAACTCATGATTATCCATGGATGAATATTACCTAGGAAATCATAACTCCAAGGTTCCTCTCAATTTAATTTATTTATCAATTGTTCAATCTCATATTAGTGTTATTTTTTGATTTCGTACAACCAAATTCCAAATAATCCCCCCTCCAATTTATTTTCATATTCTATTTAAATATTGCATTACGGGTTAATGCATAGTTCACTCTCAACAAATGTAAGCTTTGAAAGCTTATTTGCACTCCTTAAGGACTCACCTTAACTCTCATTGGGTATATATTAATAACATTTGCCTTGCACTTAATTTGATATGAAAGTTGAGTATTAAGAAAAATAACATCGTTGTCGGGGAGTAAAAAATAGGTTTCATAATTGTGGTGTTTTTAGAGAACTTAGGTTACCGTAGTGTGCTAGTTTACTTTATTTGTTGTTTTTGTCATTTTATTAGGGGACTTTAATTGCATCTGCATTACCATATGACAATATGGGAGAAACGATGGCTCTTTCCATGGGCATATAGGAGATATGGATTATCTTGATGACGTGGGGAATGCTAGTGCCATATGCTTTCTACCGGTGGAAGGGAATGGAGAATATCATGTCACTAGTGCAAGGCTCCACCTACTTCAAATGGGATGTTCTTTGGGGGGTCAACCATACGAAGATGCGAATTGACATTTGAAAAACTTCATTGATGTGTGCTCCCCTTTTGGTTTTGCCCATGTATCTCAATAGTCCATCCTATTGTAACTTTTCCCATTTTCTTTGATGAGAAAAATGTTTTTATTGTTGGGATCTCTACCTGCGGGGTCTATTATGTCTTGTATTAAGCTTATAGAGGCATTTTTGTATCGATATTTCCCTCATTCTAAAATACTAGAACTAAGGGATAAGATCATAATTTTTTGTTTATTTAGCTGTGAGCCCTTATATGAATTGTGGCAATGGTTAAATGACAAAATCATGTAATGCTCGAACCATAAAGTTCTAGAGAATATGCTTCTCTAAATATTTTATTCGAAATTAGACCAATGAATAGAACTGTTGTTGATAACGCATCTAGAGGGTCCGTTGTCATGTTGTCTTAAGGTGCTGCATCACATTTGTTGAATCAAGTGATGAAGTTGTCTAGAGTTTTCCACACAATAGATGTCGAGGTATCTATGGAGGCTCTATCTACAACTTTTGTGGGCCAATAACAAAGAAAGGGATGAGGAGAAAGAGCATGTATGGACTAGCTAATAACCCAACTCAACATTCTTACTCAACATGTGATGGGAACTCGTCTTAAAGCGATCAATGTAATTACCTGCAAAAGAATTATGGTGTATGAAGATATGGAAAAAGAGGAACTTAATGATTAAAAAAGGTTTTTGTCAAACCATTTAGAGGGTTACCGCCTTACCTATCAAAGTCAAGGTAGGAATAAGAGTGGGAACAATTGAGAAAGGTACAAAAATTAAGACACTTTGCCTTAGATTTTGAGGGTTGCTGAAGAGACCAACAAGATGGTAAGGGAAATGAGAGGTGATTTCTCTCAATTTAATTAAATGATGAAATCCCATTCGACATCATTCAATCAATTAGAGGCATAAGTGGACAAAATATCGGCTTAACTTATAGCTAGATAAAGATGGGGACATTCTAGTGACGAGGTGGCCAATCCAAAAGACAATACCCGCAGCGAGGCTATCATCACTAGGAGTGGTCGATCTCTTAGTAAAAAGGTTGTTGATCTTGGTGAAAACTCTAATAATAAGGGAAATGATGGGAAATCTAATGTGAAAAGAAAAGTGGTTGGATAACCCATATGTTAAGGTTCCTAAGCTTAATAAAGCAAAAGGTGAGTAACCAAAGGTAGTGGGAGACAACAGTTAGAGGCAAGATCATACTAGAGTGGTTAAGGGTAATGATCCAAAATTTAATGACCCTCAATATATCCCATTTCCACTAATTAAATTCCTCTCCCATTCCCATAGAGGCTCAAGAAAAAAGACAATAATCCAAATTTAAAAAATTTCTTGAGAAATTTAGCAACCTATCTATCAATATTCCATTGATAGAGTCTTTTCAATAAATGCCATGGTATGCTAAATTCATGAAAGACTTGGTATCCAAAAAGTGAGTTGTGGATTGCAAAACTATAGAGGTGACTCATAATTATAGTGCTATTATGCCTAGAACAATGTCATTGAAGAAGGAAGATTCGGGTGCATTCACTATCCTTTGTACCATTGGGATGTTTAAATTTGCTAAAGCATTGTGTAATCTTAGGGAAAGCATCAACTTGATGTCATTTGTCGTGTTTTATAAGTTAGTCTTGGGTACTCCTAATCATATCACCATGAGGCTATTAATGGCCGATTACTTAATAAAGAAACCCATTGGGGTGTTATATGATGTGTTGGTGAAAGTTGTTCGGTTTATATTTTTAGCTGAATTTATTATCCTCAATTGTGAAATTAATTTTAAAGTTCCTATCATTCTAGGTAGACCATTTTTAGCCACCAAAAGTGCATTAGTCAATACGGAGTATGAGGAATGAAACTTTGGGTGAATAACAAGGAAGTCACAATCAATGTATGCAATTCCATGAAGCAACCTATGGACTTGCAAGTAATATTGGAGATTTATGTCATTGAGGACGAAGTAATGAACACAATTGAAGTGGATCTTGTGAAAGACCCCTTAGTGGGTGTATTGTGGATCTTTGGGATATAAGAAATTAAAGGGTATGATGAGGTATTCCCTTCATTGAAGGGTCTTGAATATTACACCATCAACGCAGCCGAATTAGATCTCGACTTGAATAATCATAAAAGTCTACCCGCCAAGCCATCCATCATTCAACCACGACTAGAAAATGTAGCTATGTAAAAGCTAGTTGGGAACGGTTATAACCTTCACCTAATGATGTGTATTCTATTATGACAATAAAAATAAATAACCATCGTATAATATATATAACGATTCCAATAGAAGAATATATAGCGACGGTTAAGACAACCATCGCTATAGATTATCTATAGCTACGGTTAATTTTGCTAAAAATAACATTACCCGAGAAATTTCCCTCCAACTTTATTTTACCCACTTTTTAAAATAATATTTAATAAAAAATTAACTAAAAAATATATTCTCTCATATTTTCTCCCATTAGAATTAGAATCCCCATTTCCTAATCCTTCATACCCATTTGCCGCGAATTTCCTCAAGAATTCGGTCAAAAATTATATTCTCTCTTATTTTCCTTAAGAATTTTCTTATTTTCCTCAATTATCTCAATTTTGTTTCTCCGTTCAGTCATGAAACAAAGATAATTTCCTTATTTTCCTTAATTTTCTCTCTCTGTACGCCCGATTGCTGGATAATTTCTCTCATATTTGATGGTTTAGAGATAAGTACTCTCCGTTCATATAGTCATTGCATTTGTTTGTACTATTTTTGTTGTCTTCCATGAGATATTGTCCATTTTCTCTAAAGTTATTTTTTATTTTTTCTATTTTCGATCTAATTTTCATCTAAGAAATAAATAAATTTTAGTGTGTCTTTTTCTCTTTTCTTCTACTCCGATTTTAGTGGCTTTTATTCTCTGAAAAGGTTTGCATGTAAGAATTAATTAACCTAATTTCTCTAATTTTCCTTGCATGTGCTTTTGTGGTTTGATATTAGTGGAATTTATTGGCTTTTATAGTCTAATTTATGGATTTTATGTGGTCTGATTTGTGAATTTTGGGGTCTGATATTCATTCAGATTTTGTGATATGTTGTTATAATTCAACAAATATGGGGTGGGTAGGGATGGAGCTTCATCCAAGGAACTTTTGAAAATAGATGGTCAGGGGAGTGTTGAAGTGACTTCTAGCAAATGAGGTGAAAAAATGTGCCTTAGGTTTCTTATTTAGGATAGAGTCATTGTTATACTTTAAAGGAGCTTGAAATTGCTACGAATTTTTTCTCATGAATATTTTATTGGTGAGGGAGGGTATGGTATTATTTATCCTGGCATTATGGAAGATAATAGTTGTTTTGTTGTTAAGAATTTTCTTAACAATAGGTGAGGCATTTTTTTCTTTTACTAGATTTTGCATGTATTAGTATGCAAGTTATTGTTTAGGAAAGAGGTGTAGTTGGCTTTGCAAAATAGTGAGTTCTCATTTTACCTTTGCTAATATTTGAACCGTAGAGAGCGAGGCTGTTTCTCAAACTTTTCAACTGTTACACCACCTCAATTGTGGTTGCCGTTATCCAAGTTATTATATGTTGATCAATATCAATGAATATTTTTTCTATTTCAAGTAAACGAGAATTTGAAACTGTTTTAAGAATTTTAATGTGCTTTCAACTGTTAAGAATTTTGAAGGATTCTGTTGGAATCGTACCACTAAGAGACAATAAATGTGCCTAAAGCCTCAATTCCATCACCAATATGCATAAAACACAATTTGGAATCTACACATCCATAATTATAACCTCATACATTCTAAGGATCAAGTTCTAACCTAGTGTCCAACTGGAATCATAACAATGACCTCAGGCCCAAAATACATAACCAATATCATAAATCCCTATAACTCGGAAAACTATGGCAATCATGGGCATGCCATAACAAAAAGGATCTAATCAGGGAAAAACAACATGAATCATTATGTAATATTCTAAGTTTTATGCTAAAGGATTACTTATGCAAATCAATGGTTAATAAAGACCCTCATCAAATATAATATTATTCTAAAATTTAAGAGGTATTCTAGGATAAGGTTTGGGTTACCTTTGTTTCCTAAATTCCTTAACTAGTTTAATTAATGCTATACAAGTTATAAACGTATCTTATCATCTCTTCCTATCATGCAATCTATGTTATCTCACAATCTCATAGAAAAAAGCTTATTGAATCCTACCTCAATGCTAATTAAAATTCATGAATCTTTCACAATTTGCTCATCATTGCTCGATAATATTAAAATGATTTCACAATATCAATATAGAAATTACTTGTTAACAGGAGTAAAACAATACCCATATTGATATATAAAACTTTGGGCCCAAAATTGGGTCAATGATAGGCATATGTGGCCCACTAACGAAACCCCAAAATTGAATCCATCATGAGGTCCCTAGTAGGATAAGAAATTTTTTCTTAAAAGTTGAGAACAAATGCGCTATTAATTAGTGCTTAATCAGCCTGAAAAAATAATGGAAAAAGAGGGCAGAAAATAAAAATATAGAGGACTTAGGCTGAGAAATTAGGAAGGAACTAATGGGAAATGGTAACATAATTATGTTTTATGCATCCCTATTTCCAATCAATGATTTCCCATATGTCTCTTGAGATCTAACAACTAAAATAGATAAACAAGGGTTGAAAAATTTTAGGAATCATGTAAGGAGAAAATATATACTACCTGGCATCTGACATTCGTGATTGCAGAGTCCAAAGGGTACGATCCAATGCCTATTAAAGTCACCCTTCACGAATGTGACCAAATGGTTCATGAACGAAAAAGTAAATGGCCTGGACCATTGCAAATACAACACTGGGGATTTCAGTCAGGACGAAGAAATATAGATTAGGTTGGTTGACCCTTCATCACAAATACGAGAAAGAAGGCTCATGATAGCAATGGCCTAAAGTTTAAACCTTCAAAATATGACGTTAAACTCGTGAATGTGATGGGAAATCGTTGTTTGCACCAATACAGCTGCACCAGATTTATCCAAGTCCTCATGGAAGCAATCGGATGCTTGAGATTCGTTTGGAATTCTTTGCGTGCCAATGAATAACGATACTATACCAAATTTGACATTTTAGACAAAATAAAACCATTAAAACTTTCATCCGATATAGTTTCTATTAAATATGGGTCCCACACTTAGCTCTATTTTAACCAAATTCTACCCAATTGCCCAAAATGAGTATGAAAGATCGGATCCTAAACCAAGGGTCCCCCTAGACCAAGATTAATTTTTCGGAGCTGTCACAATTTCCATACAAGGTCATTTATGAGGAGCTTTGGTTCGAGACCAATTCCTTAACTAAAAAATCACAAAAATATGGAATAGATCATAAAATACAAATAAATTATCCGACATTAGAACTGATAGTTCGAGCAAGCTATAAATGACATGTAGTTGTTGTGGGAAGGCTTGGAACACCAAAAATGCACGAAAATCAAGAAATTAAATTGAAGGGTCACCACAATATCCAAAATGAAAGACTTTTGTCCATGAAAGTCAATGGATAAGAAAGACTTTTGTCCATGAAAGTCAATGGATAAGAAGGGTCCAAAATCTTTAAAATATAAGGTACTGGGCCAGCATGCCCCAACCTTTACTCCATAGAGAGCCTCTAGGAAAAAATAATGCTTCCAAAGTATTTTGATATATGTATTTTATTCTGAAAAAACTTCCTTACATTATTTCTAAATAGCCACAAACTCAACCTGAACAGCTAATTGTCTTACAACTAAATGGAGAACAACTGATGCATGCAAAACCAAATTGCAACATGCTGACATCACACCAAATAAATACAACAACATGGATACTCATCTAAGATAAAGACAAGCCAAGTAACGAATCATTCAACAAAATTCATTTTCTCAATATAAACTTCTTCTACCTTTCCAAACCTACTATCTACTCTAATCTATAAAAAATATCATTCAAGCCCTTCTTATGCAATCACGTTAAACTGACCCTGAAGAATTGACATTGCTCCACTAAAAATATATAACATCAATCATAATAATATAACAAGAAGGTGATACATGGATTCATAAATGGAGATGTTCAAAGCTTGTGATCTCTAATTAAAGCTACAACAGGTTTGAATCATCTGCAAAACTAATAATCATTATACTAAGCATAATCGCTCAAAACTAAATGATCTGATCTAGAATAAACCATGAAATATGGGTGAAACCATGCTAAGTAAAGATTAAGATAACTTTTCATATGATCTTAGATTGATTTATGCACCTAAGTGTTGTTATAGCCTTAATTAACTTAGTTTTGAGAACTTTTTGTATGCATATTGAGTTAATATTTGTATATTGAAGCATGTAAGTGTTGAATTACATGTTTATAAGGTTTGAGGTTTGGTCAAAAAAAAATTAGAAGTAAAATGTTCACATAGAGTTTAAATGAGCACACTAGTATTCTTAGAATGAGTTATGTGCCATTCTAGTTGATCTTGATGGATTCTTTAGTGTTATGAGATCTAATTCATGGTGTTTTATTCTATAGAAAGCTTGGTGAGATAATTAACTTGAAAATTGGATGATATATAAGTTAGAATTATAGATAAAAAGTGACCACAAATCATGGAATCAAATATAAAATGCATGGAACAAAGCATGACATAATCTTGCTAATTTGAACACAAGGGCATGGCACACCCTTGAATATCGGCGATAAGGGCATACCACATGCTTGTTCACAAAACACAATGTGAAATTTACACTGATGTTCCTCAATAAGAGCATTCCACTCCCTTATCACACCAATGTCATAGAAAGACATACTAGTGTCAAAATTAACCAACGTGTTCCTACTTTAAATAGGACAGTCCAACTCTTTTTTAAACAACTTGGACGACTTCTGGGGCTTGAAAAAACGCTCAAGGAGGATTAAATTGGGGATTTTAATCCCTTATATTTTTTTACTTTTAGATTATTACAAGAATTTTATAGTTATAATTCATTGTAATTCTATGAAAGGTAAACACCCTCATCTAGGGTTAAGGCCAAGAACATGAGTACTTAAGCTTATTAATAGTTTTGGTTTATGTTATTATCTTTGTTGGTTGTTCATATATTCTTGTTATTAACTATTATATAGGTCCATGAACCTTAGGATAAATGTATTTTTCTATCGGGAGCCTGGAAGGAGGAACGATAGAATAAAATATATGATATATAGGATGAGATCGTAATCATTCAATGAATTGAAGTTATGGTTTGTGTTTATGATAATACTATACTTAATTCTCCCTATTTAGTTCATATATGGGAATAAATACAAATACATTTAACTTAGTTCTTGCATCCCCGCTCAACAATGTAGTTGGGAGGCTAAGTTAGATAGTTTATTAGAGGCATCGAAGATCGTAATCATATTATCAATTATGTGAATCAACAACCAAGGTAATTAACTAAATATCATGACCCAATTTATTGAGTCATGATGGAGCCATTTATAACCCACTAATTGGCAAGACAAACCCTTAGTATAGAATAACAAGTAATGTACTGCCTAAATAGATAAAAAAAGAATATAGAATAGATAAAATAACATATCAATTATATAATATAGTCCCAAAACCTAGTTGTATTATTACAAAAACTTCTAACATAAAAAGGATACAAAAGAGGTGCAAAATAAATATACAGCTAAAACCATCTCTGAATACAACGTAGAGACAAGTCTAATACATAAGAGAGAGATAAGTAATACTCAAACCTCAGTAGTTCACATTAAGTCTCCAAACTATGTCTTCTCTATGTTGAATGGAAAATTTTCCACTCATTTTTATCAAAATTTGTACACACTATAATGAACTAATTGTGTATATGAGGCTAATTCTTTATTGAAATGCATTAATTTCTAGTGTTTGTGAATTTGCAGGAAATCTGATGATACTAAATTCAGAAAAAGCTGGAAGAGACTGAAAATGAGAAAGAGGAGCAAAAGTTAAAGATCATGCCCAAGAGATGACCCATTGATACATCAATTGTGGCTTGAGGGTCGCGATTACAATTAATCAATAAGTTAGAAAGAGGCAATCATGAAGTGACCACTGTGCTTGAAAGTGTTGTAGTCATGATTGATAAATGATGATTGTGACTAGTCGAGAAATTTGAGGGGAAGATTTGGAATTTCACTTTGCCAAAACTCAAGATACAAAAGGTAAAGCCTTCAATCATTTCAGCATCATTTATCTATTTCTAAGTTTTGATAGAAAAAAACACTTAATTTTGAGTGAGAAAATAATTGTTAATTTTACTCCAAGAGATATTTGGTATTAAATTGAAATTGAATTGTGTGTTTAAAATTTATTTGGCTTATGATAGACGAATTGCATATCAATTAGGGTATATTTCTTCTCTTTAATTTCATAAGTTGTTAAATTAATATATTGGGGCTTATGTTAGATTAGGTGATTAATATTTTGTGGATGTTGTTTGTTAGTCTAAATAATTAGTTAATGTTTTTGGGTTTTCCTCTTACTCTATGTTTTAATTGGGAATAGTGGGTGAAAACCCCAATTGTCTTGGATCCCATATCATCCTTTAATGAGTGATGGGGGCAAAGAATAATGTTGAAAAACAATTTGAATTAGCTCTTTCTTAGCATTATCTTTGAAATAAGGGTGTTATTTAAAGTGGGTATTTTCACAAGTATCTTCTTAGAAATAAGGATTCTAGTTTAAGGTAATGAATTGGTAAACTTTTTCACACTCATGAGGTGTTAAAAATAATCCATGAGTGAAATTTAGTGTTTTACCAAAAGGTTAACACTAAGACCCTAAATCTTGACAACCTAAAACCCTTATCTAAAACATGGACTAACTCTTGATTACCCATGCATAAATATCACCTAGGAGATCATAACCCCAAGGTCCTCTCAACATTATTTATTTATCAATTGTTCAATCTCATATTAGTGTTATTTTGCGATTTTATGGAACAAAATTACAAATCAACCCCATAATTTATTTTCATGTTTTATTTAAATATTGCATTACTGGTTAAGCTTTGAAGTCTAGTTTGCACTCCCTAAGGAATCACCTTGACTTTTTTTAGGTATATATTTACAATGTATGCCTTGCACTTAATTTGATATGAAAGTTGAGAATTACCATGGACATATAGGAGATACAAATTATCTTGATGATGCGTGGCCTGCTAACGCCATCCATATTCTGTTGGTGGAAGAGAATGGAGAATTTTATGTCACTAGTACGATGATCCACCTACTTGAAATGGGATGTTATTTGGGGTTCAACTATACGAAGATGGGAATATACATTTGAAAAACTTTATTGACGTGTGCTCCCCTTTTTGTATTGCTCATGTATCTCAAGAGTCCATCCAAATGCAAATTTTCCCATTTTCTTTGATGGGAAAATAGTTTTGTTGTTGAAATATCTACCAGTAGGGTCTATTACATCTTGGATTGAACTTACGGAGGCATTTTTGTATCGATATTTCCCTCCTTCTAAAATGCTAGAACTAAGGGGTAAAATCATAAATTTTCGTCAATTTAGCAGTGAGTCCTTATATGAAGTGTGGGAAAGGCTCAATGATGAAATCGTGCAAGGATCGAACCATGAAGTTCTAGAGAAGATACTTATCCAAATATTTTATTGAGAATTAGACCAATGAATAGAACTGTTGGTGATAATGCATCTGGACGGTCTCTTGTCAAGTTGTCTTATGGGGTTACATCCAATTTGTTTAATCAAGTGACAAATCTATCTAGAGTTTGGCACTAAAGAGATACTGAGGTGTCCATAGGGGATACCTATGAAACTTTTGTTGTCAAAGAACAAAGGATGGTATGAGGAGAGAGATGCAAATATGGACAAGCTAATAACCCAACTCAACATTCTTACTCAACATGTGATGGGAACTCATCTTGAATTAATAAATACCATTACCTCTGAAAGAAATAGGGTGTATGAAGATGAGGAAAAAGAGGAAATCTATGAATTAAAAAGGTTTTTTTCAAACCATGTGGAGAGTTACCGCCTTACCTATCAAAGGCAAGGTGGGAATCAGAGTCGAAATGATTGAGAACGGTAAAAAAATAAACACATTTTGGATTTGATTTTGAGAGGTGTTAAGGGGACCGACAAGATGGTAAGGGAAGTGAGAGGTGATTTCTCAGAATTTAAGAAAACAATGAAATCCCATTTGACATCTTTCAAGCAATTAGAGGAATATGTGGACCAAATATTGGCACAACTTAGAGCTAGATAAAGAGGGGGATATTCTAGTGACAAGGTAGTCAATCAAAAAAGAATTTAAAATTTCGATTGAAATATTTAAATCTAACCATCAACTCAAAACAAATGTTAAAACTGAGGTGACTTATAAACTGGATAAGTGTCTAACTGACTGTCTGATTATCAGAAAAGCCTCTAACTGACTGAGGAGTTGATGGGACAAGCCCTCCAAATAACTTCGACTGACTGAACATAATAAAATACTGAAGTACTGAATGAGTGTTAATATGTCCTCGATGGTTGAGGAATCACCACTACGGCTGTTGAGTAACCCTAGATGTCTAACTGCGATCGGGAAACTAAGCCTCCAAACTTATGATACAAGACTTTATATCATAAAGTAGAGTATGTGGTTAGTACTTTGAATATATTGGTGTATGTGATGAGGTCTGGATGAAATTCATGGGGTACTGTGTATATCTCATAATGACTAACTGAACAACATTAGATAACTCAACATGAATGAATGGAAATTAAAATATCTAATAATGCAAGACCAAACATATACATAGTTTTTAAATAACCTATAAACCGAGAGACTAAAATCTGTATAGCTAAATAATTGTATATCTATATACTCTGGTCAAGAAAACTTGAATTAAATATACACTGAATAATGTATTGAGACTGTAGGAGGTGTCATCTAACCGATATACCCCAATTTGAGCTAATCACGGTCCAACCTATAATCCCAGTTGGAATGGTGATAGTACCGTGCAACGGGTACTAAAACTGGTTGTGTTGATCCACTAAATTGGTGTCTTGAAGGACTAATGAATCACCCTCAACTGGAAGGTGCTCTAATGAGATATGTGTCACCCTTAACTGGCAGATAAACACCTTGTCAACCATCAATTGGAAGGTAGACATATCTAACCTACGCTAGCTACGTAGTTCTGTAACTCGGGGATTGTTACTAAGGGTCACACTCTCTACTGTTAGGTGAGCCCCCATCCCCGAGTTCACTCGGTGCTAAATCCTACTCCCAACTGAACTGACACTGGATTGAACTAAACTAAGCTTGAATGAACATGATTTAACTGAATCATGACTAAAATAATATAAATTCATGTAAAAACACTTAGGTATCGAGTATTCATAACCCACCAACACTGAATGATCACTGAATACACTAACAAGTTTAAAAACTTTTGTAAAGGATCATAGATCAAAACCTCTCAGCATAGACATTCCATCAAACATGTGGGGATCAAGATTATAAACATGGGAAAACTTTAAATAGGGGAACACAACATGATTACATGACTAAAGTCATAGAGTTGCGGATTTAACATGGAATTCATTTGAATAAGGCATGGGAAACTCAAATTTGTAGCATGAGAAATTCAAAATCTTGCATGGAATCATACAGGATGAATTGAATTAAAATCGCCATGAAAACATGAATTAAACCCATCTTAAGCAATATAAAATACCATAATAATAGAAAAATCCATTCTTTAATTGAAAAGAGGGTTTTTGGGCTCCATTGGTTAAAGGAACCCATGAATGATCACCCCACATACCGTAAGCATTTATCTTGAAAGGAAAAATGCTATTCTTGAAGGTTCTTAAACTTGGGAAACTTTAATTATTTATATCTTGGGGTGAAAGGAATTAAATTCTTGTTCTTGGGGGAAAGAGAGGGTTTTCTTGAGAGAAAAATTGGAGAAGAAGGGCAAAATTATGCCCTAACTATTGCGCAAGTCGTGTTATGAATGATTGGGTTTAGAGGGAAAATACCCAATTGCCCCTCAGCTATTTAAATCAAAATTGGATGCAATAATGTTGGCACGATGCGGTCTAATTACAGTCGTGGAATTCCCTCATCTCAATGTCATAAACATAAGTTCAAGACTAATGTCTCATCGTGGGATTATCATGGTAACCCACTAGTTTTGTGATGCAAACATGCCCCAAACTATGTCCGAAAAATTCAAAACTCTTCCGAGGCATACTTCTTACATCCTTGAACATAAATTAACTAAATAATCAATGTCTTGGGGTCGGGAAACCAAAAATAAAATAGTCTAAGTTTAGGGGTCTTTAAAAAGACTAAGTCCCCAACACTTAGTGAAATATCTCCCCTTTAGAAACATTTATCCTCGAATGAGACTAATTAGACTGAGAGTACTAAACTAAGGCAACTGCGATCATATACTAAATATGCATGATTTGGATCATGAATACAGAACTGAGTCTAAAATATGATACATGAAATGAACTGATTTAGTGAATACATGCAATGACATGAGATTGATTATATAGCTAGAACTGAGAACGGGAAAGAGTCAATCGAAGGAAAACTGTTACCTCAAGATGAGTCAGAGTTTGTAGAAAAAATATGAGGGTACTTTCTATGCATATCTTTTTCTTCTTCCCAAGTAGCTCGCTCAACGGACTAATTCCGCCATAGAACTTTAACCAAAGAAACTTCTTTGTTCTTTAGTCTACGAATCTGACGATCTAGGTTATCAACTAGGACTTCTTTGAAAGAAAGGATATCCTTAATAACTGTTCTTTCTAAAGGAATAACAATAGTTGAATCGCCAATACATTTCTTTAACAAGGAAACATGAAATACCGGATGCACTGATGCCATATTTGCAGGCAACTCTAGCTGATAAAATACCTTTCCAAAGCAGTTTAAGATTCTATAAGGACCAATATATCGGTGATTGAGCTTCCCCGTCTTACCAAATCTCCTCACTCCCTTCATGGGAGAGATTTTCAAATAGACCAAATCACCTACATCAAACACAAGGTCTCTTTTCCTTACATTTGTAAAAGATTTCTGACGGCTTTGGGTTGATTTAAGCCTCTTCTTAATCAACTGAACTTTCTCCATCATATAAAACACTGAATTTGGACCTATCAAAGTAGCCTCACCTACTTCAAACTAACCAATAGGATACCTACATCTCCTTTCATAGAGTGCCTCAAATTAAGCTATCTAGATACTGGAGTGATAACTATTATTGTAGGCGGACTCAATCAAGGGTAAATGGTCATCCCAACTACCTTTAAGTTTAATTACATATGATCTCAACATATCTTCTAAGGTCTAAATTGTTCTCTCTTCCTTACCATCTGTCTGAGAATGAAAAGTTGTACGAAGATGAACTTCATTACCAAGACCCTTCTGAAAAGCCTTCCAAAAGTAAGAGGTAAACTGACTACCTCTATCTTAAATAATAGACAATCAAACTCCATGCAACTTAACCAACTCTCTGATATAAATCCAGGCATAATCTTCAGCTGAGTACGAAGTATGTACTACCAAGAAATGAGTTGATTTAGTCATTCTATCTATAATTACCCATATCAAATCATGTTGACAATGAGAACGAGGCAAACCCATCATAAAATCCATGTTCACCACTTACCACTACCAAGTGGGGATACTGAACTCCTACAATGTACCACTAGGACTTTGGTGCTCCCTTTAACCTACTAATAATTTGAACACTTAGGCACAAACTCTGCAATATCCTTCTTCATACCATTCCACCAATAAATTTCCCATAAATTACGAAACATCTTAGTGGATCCTAGAAGAATGGAATATCATGCACCATACGCTTCTGTCTAAACTCGCTGCCTTAAGTCATCAACACCAGGAACACACAACCTTCCCTGGAAACGTAATGCACTATCTCCCCCATAGCAGAAAACCGCTACTTTTTAATCTCTAACGGCTTCCTTAAACCCAACCAAACTGGGATCCCTATCTTGTTTTTCCTTCACGTCGGCAACAAAAGAAGATTATGTACTATTCTGAACCCATATACTATCCTCGGCTGAATCAACCAACCGAACGCCTAACCTAGAAAATTGATGAACCTTCCTGACTAACTTCTTCCTATTATCCTCAACATGAGCAACACTACCCATAGACAATCTACTAAGGGTATCTGTAACTTCATTGTCCTTGCTCACATGATACAACATATTCATATCATATTTTTTTAACAACTCTAGCAACCTACTCTGTCAAAGATTTAAATCTTTCTGAAATAACACACACTGCAAACTTTTGTGATTCATAAACATATCAACATGCACTACATAAACATAATGCCTCAAAATTTTTAGGGCACAAACAATAACTATGATCTCAAAATCATGGGTAGGATAATTGTTTTCATGGGACTTAAGTTGTTCAGAGGCATAGGCTTTGACCTTACCTATCTATATCAATACATAACCAAACCAACTCTGGAAGCATCATAGTAAATTACAAACCCATCTAAAACATCTGGAAAAGTCAATACTGGGGTTGAATTGAGTCGAGTCTTCAACTCCTGAAAACTCTTCTCGCAAGAATCTGGCCACTGAAATTTGACTTTTTTCTTAGTCTATAGAGATATGGGGGATGTAATTTAAGAAAAACCTTCAACAATCTATTTGTAATAGCCAACCAAATTCAAGAAGCTCCTAATATCTGATGGAGAGATAGGTCTGGGTAAGTTTCTCACTGCTTTGGTCTTTTGAGGGTCAACTCGAATGCCATCACTGGAGATAATATGGCCAAGGAAAGCAACTGATCTTAACCTAAACTTGCACTTAATAAACTTGGAAAAAAACTGGTGATTTCTAAGGGTCTGTAATACACTCAAATTATCTGCATGATCTTTTTCACTATGGGAATAGAAAAAAATATCATCTTTGAAGACTATGAAGAACATGTCCAAGTACATCCTGAACACTCTGTTCATCAATTCCATGAAAGATGATGGGGCATTTGTTAGTCTAAAAGAGATAACAAGGAATTTGAAGTGACCATAACGAGTTTTTAAAGATTTCTTTGGGATATTATATTCTCTTACTCTGAGTTGATGATAGCTGAATATAAGGTCTATCTTAAAGAAGTAACTGGCAGACTGAAGTTGGTTGAACAAGTCATCAATCTCATGGAGTGGATACTTATTCTAGATTGTGTCTTTGTTTAATTGACGGTAATAGATGCACATTCTGAGAGAAGCATCTTTCTTATTAACAAACAAGACTGGAGCGCCCCATGGGGAAACACTAGGCCTGATGAATTCCCTATATAAGAGATCTTTCAGTTGTTCTTTAAATTCCCTAATATAATCTTGAACCATTATGTAGGGTGGAATAGAGATAAGATGGATGTCTGGAAAGAGATCCATTCTGATGTAAATTTCTCTTTTAGCAGGAACTCCGTGAAGGTTTTCAAGGAATATATCTGGAAATTCCGTTACTACTGAAACTTACTCAAGACTTGGTGTCTCAGATCTAGAGTCCTTGACTCTAACAAATTGGTAAATACAACCTTTGATATAATTTTTCTTGCCTTAAGATAAGAAACGATCTGACCCCTAAGCACAGAGGTCGTACCCCTCCATTCAATGACTGGTTTATTAGGAAACTAAAATTGAATGACTCTATTTCTTCAATCAACTAAGTCATAACATGAGTGGAGCCAATCCATGTCAAGAATGACATCAAAATAAGTCATCTCTAATTGTACAAGATCAACTTAGGTGATTTTCTGAGATACTATAACTGGGCAATTTTTGTATACCCAATTAGCTATAATAGATTTACCCATTAGGGTTGACACTAAGAAAAGTTTTGTTAAAGATTAGGCCCTGACACTAAAAATGACTGCTATATAGGGGTTACAAAGGAGAGTGAAGCTTCGAGGTCTAATAAAGCATAAACATGGCGATGAACGACCTGAAACGTACACGTAAATACATTAGGAGAACCTTCCTGATCACACTGGGTCTGGAGGGCATACAACCTATGCTGACACTGCCCATTGGTTGTACTGGAAGGTTCACCCTGCTAATTCGGGCAACCGGCAAGAATTGGTGGACGGTTAGACTGACCCTGTTGACCATCCTTTAAGCAATATATTACTTTGTGACCTATCTTGCCACATCCAAAACACACATCACTTCCAGATCAACACACACCCTTATGATGCATACCACATTTCCCATGGAGTGGATTTGTACGACCACTATTCGCACGAACCTGGAACTTAGAGCTTAGTTCCCTATCTCGACTATCTTCCCTGAACTTACGTACTACCGTAGTGGATGAAGTTTGAGCTGTGGCTGAATATATCTAGCAGAACTGGAATGGTTACCACCTTCAAACCTTGGCTGAGAAAAGTTAAAACTACCTGTTCTGTCCCACTTGTTCTCTCTATCCTTCTCCTTAAGATTCTCTTCCTCAATCTGCTAAGCATGAAGCATAAGAATATATAAGTCTATCTCCTTAATCAACATGGAAGTCCTACACTCCTTAACTACACTATCAGCTACACAAAACATAAACTTACTCATTCTAGACCTATTGTCGGCCACCACATTAAGAGCATACCTTGTCAATTGAGTAAACTTAAGCGAGTTCTCCTTCATACTCACGCTGCCTAGCTTCAAATTAATGAACTCCTGAATCATATCCTCCCTTAATTCTAAGGGGAATAACTTGTCTCAATAAGACATAGAAAATTCCCCCTACTCAACAGGCCTTGTATCAACACCATGGTCCTCTTTCCACTACATAAACACAGTGTGAGCTACATCGTGCAACTGATATGTAGCCAACTCTGCACTCTCACTCGAAGTGATGCCCATAATATTTGTCACCATCTGAACCATATCAAGATACTCTTGTAAATCCTCTACAGACTTGGATCCCAAAAACAAAGGGAGATTTATTCGGGTGAAATCCCAAATCTCCATTTTAGATGTATTTGCCACTGGATTGGCTGAGAAAATAGCTCGCTGGTTGTTCTAAGCAACTACTTAATGGGCTAAATTAATAGAAGTAACACTGAACTCAGCATGAGAGATATGTTCATTCAAGGGATCTTCTTTAACAGGCAGAGATGCAAGTTGGTCCCCTGATACGCCCAAATTACATCTCTCTTACTAGAGAGTAAGTGATCGCTGTCAAATATAGAAACCAATAATAACAAATAATTAGTTTATACTAAAAAATTAAGTATGGGGTGGTGACTTCACCACCTTCATCTTAATTGTAGTTAGTTTTATTATGTGTGGCTGATATGGGTGATGTGATGAATATAGGAAAAATGGCTCTGATGATGATCTCCATGCAAGCTGCATGACTCTTACTGTGGATGAAGAGTACTTTTAGCCAGGTTCTTTAGCTTGTTATTTGCACTGGGGACAGTGCCTAGATTAAGTGTGGGGTGGCTGGTTACTTTGCTGCTTATTTTGTAAGAAATTAGTACTTTCTCCTTAGTATACTTCTGTGATAGGATTAGTTATTTTGTTTATTTTGTTTTTTATTAGATATTTGTTTAATTTAGTCATAGTTAGGTGCTTTTCTAGATGATGGATGGATGACGACCGTCTTAAGACAAAATTAGTCATTTGTTGCATGGAATCATTCTTATGTATCACATGAAATTATTGCACGAGCATGCGATGGATCATTATATTTGAAACATCTATGCTCTAGTTGTAACTCTTGTTGTGACTGTTGGTTTTAGTTGAATTCATTTAATTGTTGGGTCGAGAATCTATAATGCTCCTAATTGAGTTGACCATGTTCCATGAGTGTGTAAGACTGTCGTACATTCCTTATTGGAACTGATGCTAGAACTTGCCTGGTGTGTGTGCAAAGCGAAATAAAGATTGTGAGTTTAGGTGATGATTTAGGCATTTCTTTAACATCCATTGTTCATGCCTTCTTTTGACCTACATTTGTACATTATCTTAGCTAGCCCCATTGATTTTGTAGCTTGTTCTTTTGTTATCCTCATATGTAGCCTAACCCATTTTTGAATAGACCGTAATTTGATCCAAAATCTCCTAAGTTCTTTAATGTAAAATCAATTAGAGTTAGGAGTTTGAAAATAAGAGGAAAAAGGGTGAAATTGATTCCCCAAAGTCTAGTTATTGGTGTGTGAAATTGATGTGGTTGGGAGTAGCGAAAATTGTTGAAAAAAGTTCAAAATTTTATCTCGGACATGTTACAATGAACCAGTTTTGGCCCTGGTCCTTCTTGGACATTATGCACCTCAACTAAGGCAAATCTCTTAAGTTGAGGGTGGCTATCATAGGGGTGCATAACATGAAATGGGTGTAAGAAAATATATATATATTTGAAAGGGTTGCATACTCCCACCATAGTATTATTAATTGAATTTAATAAGATGGGGTGAAAACAAAAAATATGGATAGATGAAAGTGGTGTAAATTGGTTGTTAGAAATTGGTCTTAGTTGCATAATGTAGTGTATTAAAGCACTTAGGGAATATAGTCACTATTTCTGGCCAAAATAGTTGCTACCCTTCCTCTAGCCTACATTACAACCCATAAAAGACCTATTTAATCCTAATCTTAGCATTCTTATATTAGTGGAGCATTACACTAAGGTAAAGCATATGGTCATCATTTGTAATTTGAGAATTCTTTATGAGAGTGAGTGCAACTTGATTCTTATACCCATAATGTTAGAAATTGCATGAAAGTGAGTGATTATGGGTAACTTTCTTTTTGTGAGGGGACATAGTTGATGAAGGTTGGGTAATTTATATGATTTCTTTGCTTAAATGGTATACATGAATTTTCCAACTTAATGAGTCTATTCTTGAGGGTAGGTTGTCTCTAGTAATGATACATGAATTTACCTATTGTTTATAATTGTTCTGTGCGCCTATTTGAGCATCTTGTTCTTCCTTTGTGGGTGCTAAAACTTGTGTAGGATGCATAAATGGATATGTTCTTCAAGGACGAACAAAGATTTTAGTGTGGGGTGGTGATCTTGGGCGTATTTATACGACTAAGTATCATAGCTTACCCATATTTAGCTAAGTTTTGAGAAAAAAGTGCCTAGTTTCTTATGTTTTTACTCTACTTTTATGTAATTGAGATAATTAATGTGATTAGCATGATTTCAGTATTAATGAGGTAGATGGAGACATAATGGGACTATGGAATGCGTATGGCATATGAAACAAGAGAAAAGTAGCTTATTGGACCAAATGTGGTGCCTAGAATCTATGATTAAAACTAATTTGTCATTTATAATTAGTTCAGGGATGTAGAAGGCAAATATGAGAGAAAAGATTATAAAAAAGACTTGATGCTGAACTTTTATCATTATTCAATATTCTGTAGTATTTTGAACAAGGGAATAGTGGCTTAGGGTAGAGACAAAAAACGTTTCTCTTTTGTTTTCACTATTTGCACACCAAGACCGTCTTCTAGTTTTTGGTATGATGAATATTTCTATTGTGATTTCCGTTTTATTCATGAGTAGCAAAGTTTATTAGTTAGGGTTATGGGAGCTTTGTAGCATACAATCTATTACTTTGGGTTTTGAATTCATTATGCATTGATTTATTTACATCATACTCTCTTAGTTTATCTTGAATTCTCATGGTTGCAAACATAGAGGATGTGCCTTAAAACATTACTTGTTCGAGAGAAAGGTTGTTGTTCGGAAAAGAGTGTAGTGACAAGAAAATAGGATTTCCAACCCCTATTTCATATGTTAATGCCTTAACAGGATTAACTACTTGGAGATTTCATATTGTTTTTATAAACACTTTTGATCCGAGAGAACTAAAGTGAATTAGGCCTTGATGGTTGAGAAACACTAGGATTATGTTATTAAATACAATACGCTTCTCTGTAATCTTGATGTATGTATGAATTCATAAAGCCCATAGTTAGAAAGTATTGAAAACTACAAGGTGGACATAACCCTAACTTGCCATTTCTCTGAATTTGAACACTACCACACATACTTCATCTTTTTAAACTGAAACACCATCACTTTTACATAATTTTCTCAACATTATGTTCAACACAATAAGATGGAAGATTGAGGAAGGAAGGGGAAAATTCTTGAAATTGTTAGGAAAAGAGTAATCTTGAAGGACAAAGAGAATGGTGAGGGTGAAATCTTGTATGGCTTGGGGGTGAAATAAGGATGAATTTAGGAATTTAGGGTGTGGAGTCTATTGAAAGAATAAAATTCGGGTCGGGTTGACCCAATTCAAATACGGATATATATGAAAATTGGAATGGTGTGCGGCGTACAAGTTTAAGTGTGCGCCACATTGGTCATCGCACACATGAAATAGTGAGCCTATGCGGTATGTTGTGTGACGCACATGTTACCGCACAAAGGTAAGTCTGTGGCACATATGTTATTTCAAAAGTTTAAGTGTTCCCCGCCTAAGGTATCGCACAAGTGAAACAGTGAGGGTGTGCAGTTGGGTGTGCGATGCACAAGCTATATCCAACATTATGGTGTGCGCCGCACATGGTAACACCTACTTGAGGCAGTTGGCTTAGTCTATGTCTTAGGTGACACCTTTTCCATGGCCTATGTAAATTTGGAAACCATACACCCTATAGTACTCTTAAACTTGGATGCCATGCACCCCATTCTTCATATAAAGCATTGAGAAAGTTCCGTACCATAAAGGATTTGCCCCCGCACCCCCATCGAGGTTAATGGTGGGCTTCGGGATCGGGTCTATCGCCCCGATCCTTATTCTACCACCATAGAACTTCTTGAAAACTATAAAATAAAGTCGCACCGCGAAACTTTAGAGGGCGGATTAATATAATTTGGGTCACAACTCTAAAAAGAGTCATGAATCGAGCCTTAATAATTGAGCACTCCAACTAACCTGTAATGTCACTGTTACTCCTAACTTGCCACCATTGATATGGCTCAATTCCAAACCAAATTTAGTACCAATCACCTCCTTAGTACTTCATGTACCTACACTTAATCAAAAACAACTAAAAATGATTAGATGGATGGGTTGCCTCCCACCAAGTGTCGTAGTTTTGATCGTGGCTCGACTCTTATTTTTGTATTTTTATTTAACATGATAAAATGAAAATAAAATCGTGGGTTGCCTCCCATGCAGTGCCTGATTTAATGTCATGGCATGACTCAATTATCTTGACTACTCAGATTTCGTCAAGATAAATCAATGATACCATTTGTACCTCATTTGTTGGATCAAGAAAATGCTTTATTCCAAGTCCAGCCGCTTTGAAGTCACTCACATCCTTACTTGGAAGTTCAACCAAACCAGCTATGGTATCCACAGCAGGCCTATCCTTAACTGGTACATCTCAATCATATTTGTAGAATACATCTACAATTGAAAATATACTCATCTCATTTTGTTGTTTCAAAGATTTAGACACTTCAAAACTAACCTCATTCCTATTGAGCCTAAATTTTAGCTTATTCGACTCTAGGTCAACTAACACTCTCCTAGTTGCTAAGAACGACATGCCCAAAATTATGGGTACTTCAAAGTCTACTTCACAATCAAGAATTACAAAGTCAGCAGGAAATATTAAATAAACCACCTTTACTAGTACATCATGTAGAATTCTAACCGGTATTTTCCCTAATCTATCCGTTATTACAAGTTGCATGTTTGTGGGTGTGGGGTCTCCCAAACCCAACTTCTTATAAATAGCTAGCGACATCAGATTGATGTTAGCTCCCATATCACATAAGGCCTTAGTAAAATATAGAAACCCAATCGTATAAGGGATGGTGAATGCTCCTGGGTCTGCCTTCTTCTTCACAAGTTACCTTGTAGAAATAGCACTACAATAATGGAGATTATCCATCGGTTTGTAGCTTACCGCTCTTTTTTTTGTCACAAGATCTTTCATAAATTTAGTATATCCTGGAATCTGCTCAAGTTCTTCAACTAAAGGAACATTCACTATCAATTGCATCAACATAGCCATGAATTTGTTAAACTCTCTTTCATCTTCTTTCTACTTTAATCATTGTGCAAATAAGGGTGGTGGTCTTGGGATTTTAGTTGGAGAAAATTTTCTCCTTTCTTATGCCTTGCTACACATCACTAACGTTTTGGCTTAGGTGGTTGTTCCACTTCCGTACTCTTCTTTTCAAAACCTCCAAACTCTATAGGCACCACTGAAGATTAATCAACTATCTCCCAATCCATTTCGATTGCATCAGTATGAGAGGATGCTCCCAATCCTAGACTAGATAACATCTTACCTCTCCTAGTGGTAATGGCCATACACGATCCATCAGTCCTCGGATTATAAACTGTATCACTTGGTAGAGTCCCATTCTATCATTGGTTGAATGTTGTGGATAATTGGCTCATATGCTTCTCCAGTTGTTTAATAGCGATTGAGTGCGAATTTACTAGTTGAATCATTGAAGATATGTCACTCTTTATAGTAGTCACCCCAGAATTGGTCTCCTCAACTCCCTTTAACAGTTTCTCCATCGTGTCCCCCATGGACATTTAGCCTGAACTAGTGGCAACATTATCACGGCTTCCAGGAGGTACATACTGTTCACTCCTGTCACTTTTATTCTTCCAATCTCCTTGATGGTTCCAACCTTGGTTTCCTTGACCACCGGTCTAGAAACCACCCTGGTTATGCAAGTAGTTAGTCTCTTCCTCGATGTTTGATTCAGCTCCCTTACCTTGGGACCCCACAACTTTTACCTTTTCTATATTCCCTGATAGCAAATGTTGCAAGAGCTGATCCATCTGGGTTTTCATGTGATTCATATCCTAATTACACTCCTCTTCTCTCCTATGCTGCTTTGCTTATATTACACTAGACCCAGTATTGTTTTCTACCACAGAAACTCTGGTATGCCAAGCTCTACTTGTCTTAGTCATTCTTTCTAACATGTTCGTACCCTCAGTAAAGGTGAGCTCCATAAAAGCTTCTCCTGCAGTATTATCCACTATTGGCTTTGTATGTGAGTTCAAAGCTCTGTAGAATGTTTCGATCAAGTATTCATCAGTCATCTTATGGTTAGGGCATTGCATCAACTTTTTTTTAAACCTCGCCCAAGTCTCATCCAAAGCTTCATTATCCAATTTCCTAAAGTTGCTAATCTCATCCCTCAGCAGTAACATTCTGGAGGGATGAAAGAGCCTTTCTAGGAATGCTTCTTTAAATTGCCACCAGTTTCTTATAGAATCAGGAGTGAGCTCATTGAACCACATAGTTGCCTCTCCAGATAAAGACAGTGGGAACAATCTCAAATGAATAGCCTTTTATCCCACTCCAGGATTATCAAATGATTTACAAATATTGATAAAATTCACCAAATGTAGATTTGGATCATCACCAGGTAATCCACCAAAGAGTCCTTTCAAATTTAGTAGCTAGATCATAGTACTGGTGAGGTTGAATTTAACCATAGGAGCTAGTGGTGGAAGAATGATTTCCCCAGTAGATCCTGTTCCATCTAAATTGTCATCATCATTGTCAACATCAAACTGCGCAGCTTGTCAGTCTAGACTTCCTCTAAATGGACGATTTCGATTTACAGGTGCAACTACCCCTTCTGCACACCTCTTATTAGACGGGTCAATTAAATCATCATCTCCCAGGTCCTCTTCATCTGGATTAGGTACCCGACCTAGGTTATATGCATTCTGTTGATTTAATTGAGCATTAACCAAAGAATCTAATCTTTCAGCTTCCTATTGGTTAGCCATTCTTTTAATGAGATGAGGTTCAGGATTAAAGGGTAATAATGGTTCTCTTGAACTTCAGGTCCGTGGCATAAACAAAATGAGCATGTAACTAACAAAAACAACAAATAAACATAAAATAAGGAAACTTGACTAACAATCAATTAATAGACATAGCTCAATCGACAAACTTATTCCCCGGCAACGGCGCCAAAATTTGATACATCCAAATTACATCTCTCTTATGAGAGAGTAAGCGGTCGCTGTCAAATATAGGACCCAACTAGGTTGGGGTTGAATCCCACAGGGAATATTGTGCTAATTATGTTGTATACAAATTATTTGACATTTAATCATTCATTTCTATAAAACAAAAGGGGGAATTTGATTTAGTTCTCAAATTAATGGTTTCAGTTTAACAAGATGAAGTATGTGTGGTAGTGTTCAAATTCAGAGAAATAGCAAGCTAGGGTTATGTCCACCTTGTAGTTTTCAATACTTTCTAACTATGGGCTTTACGAATTCATACATGCATCAAGCTTACAGAGAAGCATATTGTATTTAATAACATAAGAATGCTCCACTAATATAAGAATTCTAAGATTAGGATCAAATAGGTCTTTTACGGGTTGTAATGCAGGCTAAAGGATGGGTAGGAACTATTTTGGCAAGAAATAGTGACTATGTTCCGAGATAAAATTTTGAACTTTTTTCAACAATTTTTGCTACTCCCAACCATATCAATTTCACACGCTAATAACTAGACTTTGGGGCATCAACTTCACCCTTTTTCCTCTTATTGTCAAACTCCTAACTCAAATTGATTTTACATTAAAGAACTTAGGAGTTTTTGGATCAAATTATGGTTTATTCAAAAATGGTTTAGGCTACATATGAGGCTAACAAAAGAACAAGCTAAAGGATCAATGGAGCTAGAAAAGATAATGTGCAAAGGTAGGTCAAAAGAAGGCATGGACAATGGATGTTAAAGAAATTCCTAAATCATCTCCTAAACTTACAATCATTATTTCGCTTTGCATACACACCAGGCAAGTTCTAGGATCAGTTGAAATAAGGAATATACAACAATCTTACACACTCATGGAACATGGTCAACTCAATTAGGAGAACTATAGATTCTCGACCTAACAATTAAATGAATTCAACTAAAACCAACAATCATAACGAGAGTTACAACTAGAGCCTAGGTGTTTCAAATGTAATGATCCATCGCATACTCATTCTATAATGTCATGTGATCCACAAGAACATTTCCATGCAACAAATGACTAATTTTCTCTTAAGACGGTCATCATCCATCCATCATCGAGAAAAGCACCTAACAATGATTAAATCAAACAAACATCTAATAAGAAACAAAATAAACAAAATAACTAATCCGATCACAGAAGTATACTAAGGAGAAAGTACTAATTTCTTATAAAACAAGCAGTAAAGTAACCAGCCACTCCACACCTAATCTTAGGACTGTCCCCAGTGCAACTAACAAGATAAAGAACCTGGCTAAAACTACTCTTCATCCACATTAAGTGTCATGCAACTTGCATAGAGATCATCATCAGAGCCATTTTTCCTGTATTCATCACATCACCCATATCAGCCACACATAATGAAACTAGCTACTATTAAGATCAAGGTGGTGAAGTCACCACCCCATACTTAATTTGTTAGTATAAACCAATTAAGTGTTATTTTCAAATACTCAGACTTCGCCGACATACACTTTGATATGGTGCACAAACATTAGTAGTAATACAATTCACTCACTTGAATTTCCCAAAATCTATTTCAACGAAGCACTTTTCAAACATAATCATGCCCTACAACTTCAACCATATAAAGATATATACAGAACACTATCACTTTTACATAATTTTTGCAACATTATGTTCAATAAAATAAGATGGAAACTAATGGTTACACAACTACCATGTTGGTTGTGAACAATTCACTCACATATACAAGTTCAAGTACTACAACAATGGTGCTTATCTTTCCAAGATGTTCAAAATCTTTTTTTTGACATAAACATGGAAAGAATTTAATTTTTAATCCTCAAGAAATCAATTAACTATAACAATAGGTCACAATAACTAAGGGTTAAGAAAGTAAAACTTACCTTGAAGATGACAAATTGAGGAAGGAAGGGGGAAATTCTTGAGATTATTAGGAAAAGAGTAATCTTGAAGGACAAAGAGAATGGTGAGCGTGAAATATTGTATGGCTTGGGGGTGAAATAAGGATTAATTTTGGCATTTAGGGTATGGAGTCTATTGAAAGAGTGAAATTCTGGTCGAGTTGACCCAATTCAAAGATGGATATATATGAAAATTGGAAGTGTGTGTGTCACACAAGTTTAAGTAGGTGCCACATTGGTCATTGGACACATAAAATAGTGAGCCTATGCAATATTGTGTGTGACACACATGTTATCGCACAAAGGTAAGTGTGCGGCGCATATGTTATTGCACAAGTTTAAGTGTGCCCCACCCAAGGTATTGCACAAGTGAAATAGTGAGGGTGTACGGTTGGGTGTGAGATGCACAAGATATTGCCAACATTAAGGTGTGCGCTGCATAAGGTGTTTCACAAGTTAAGGTGTGCACCGTACATTGGAATGCCTACTTGAGGCAGTGGATTTACGCTATGTCTTAGGTGACACCTTTTCCATTGCCTATGTATACTTGGACACCACACACTCTATAGTACTCTTAAACTTGGATTCTATGCACCCCATTCTTTATATAAAGCATTGAGAAAGGTCCGAACATTAGGGGATTCTCCCCTGCACCCCCATCGAGGTCAATGGTTGGCTTCGGGATAAGGCCTGTGGCCCCGATCCCTATGCTACCACTACAGACCTTTTTGAAAACCATAAAATGAAGTCGCACCGTGAAACTTTAGGGGCGGATTAACATAATTTTGGTCACAACTCTAACACAAGTCATGAATCGAGCCTTAACATTTAACCACTCCAACTTACCTGTAATGTCACTATTACACCTAACTTAGTATCATTATTATGGCTCAATTCCAAACCAAATTTGGTACCAATCACCTCCTTAGTACTTTATGCACCTACACTTAATCAAAAACAACTAAAAATGATTAGATAGATAGGTTGCCTCCCACCAAGTGCTGTATTTTTTGTCGTGGCTCGACTCTTATTTTTGTATTTTTATTTAACATGATAAAATGAAAATAAAATCATGGGTTGCCTCCCATTCAGTGCCTGATTTAACATTGAGGCATGACTCAATTATCTTGACTACTCAGACTTCGTTAAGATAAATCGATGATACCATTTGTACCTCATTTGTTGGATCAAGAAAATGCATTATTGCAAGTTCAACCAAACCAACTATGGTCTCCACATCAGGCTTATTCTTATCTGGTACATCTTGCTCATATTCGTAGAATACTTTAACAATTGAAAAGACATTCATCTCCTATTTTTGTTTCATAGATTTAGATACTTCAAAACTAACCCCATTCCCGTTGAGCCTAAATTTTAGCTCATTCAACTCCAGGTCAACTAACACTCTCCCAGTTACTAAAAATGGCCTACCTAAAATTATAGGTACTTCAAAGTCCACTTCATAATCAAGAATTAAAAAGTGGGCAGGAAATATAAAATCGACCACCTTTACTAGTACATCATGTAGAATCCCAATCGGTTTTTTCACTGATCTATCCGTCATTACAAGTTGCATGTTTGTGGGTGTGGGGTCTCCTAAACCCAACTTCTTATAAAAAGTTAGTGGCATCATATTGATGCTAGATCCCAGATCACAAAGTCCTTAGCAAAATCCAGAGACCCAATCGTATAAGGGATGGTGAATGCTCCTGGGTCTGCCTTCTTCTGTACCAGTGACCTTGTAGAAATAGCACTACAATGATGGAGATTATCCACCGATTTGTAGCTTACCACACTTTTTTTGTCACAAGTTCTTTCATAAATTTAGCATATCCTGGCATCTGCTCAAGTTCTTCAAATAAAGGCACATTCACTATCAATTGCTTCTATATAGCCATGAATTTGTTAAACTTTCCTTCATATTCTTTCTTCTTTAATCATTGTGAAAATAGGGGTGGTGGCCTTGGGATTTCAGTTGGAGAAACTTTTACCTCCTTTTTTATGCCTTGATCCACATCACTAACATGTTTTGGCTTAGGTGGTTGTTCCACTTCCATACTCTTCTTTTCAAAACCTCCCAACTCCATAGGCACCACTGAAGATTCATCAACCATCTCCCAATCTATTTCGAATGCATCAGTATGAGAGGATGCTCCTAATCCAGGACTAGATAACATCTTACCTCTGCTAGTGGAAATAGCCATACACGATCCATCAGTCCTTGGATTCTGAACTGTATCACTTAGTAGAGTCCCATTTTATCTTTGGTTGAATGCTATATATATTGGGCTCATCTGCTGCTCCAGTTTTTTAATAGAGATTGAGTGCGAAATTACTAGTTGAATCATGGAATATATGTCACTCTTCATAATAGACACCCCATAATTGGTATCCTTAACTCCCTTTAATAGTTTCTCTATCATGTCTTCCATGGACATTTAGCATGAACTAGTGGAAGCATTATCACGGATTCCAGAAGGTACATTCAGTCCTCTCTTGTCACTTTTCTTTTTCTAATCACCTTGATGGTTCCAACCTTGGTTTCCTTGACCACCGGTCTGGAAACCCCCTGGTTATGCAAGTAGTTAGCCTCTTCCTTGGTGTTTGATTTTGTTCCCTTACCATGGGACCCCACACCTTTTAACTTTTCTACAGTCCTTGATAGAAAATGTTTTAAGATCATATCCATCTAGGTTTTCATGTGAGCCATATCCTAATTACGCTCCTCTTCTCTCTTATGTTGCTCTGCTTATATTACACTAGACCCACTATTACTTGCTACCACAGAATCTCTAGTATGCCAAGCTCTACATGTCTTAGTCATTCTTTCTAACATGTCTGTAGCCTCAGTAAAGGTGAGCTTCATAAAAGCTCCTCCTGCAGCATTATCCACTATTGGCTTTGTAAGTGAGTTCAAAGCTCTATAGAATGTTTCCATCAAGTATTCATCTGCCATATTATGGTTTGGGCATTGAGTCATATTCTTTTTAAACCTCGCCCAAGTCTCATTGAAAGCTTCATTAGCCAGTTGCCTAAAGTTGCTAATCTCATTCCTCAACTATAACATTCTGGAGGGCGGAAAGAACCATTCTAGGAAAGCTCCTTTCAATTGCCTCCAGTTTGATATAGAATCAGAAGTCATCTCATTCAACCACATATTTTCCTCTCCAGATAGAGACAGTGGAAACAATCTCAAACGAATAGCATTTTGTCCCACAACAGGATTATCAAATGATTTACAAATATTGATGAAATTAACCAAATATAGATTTGGATCATCATCAGGTAATCTACCAAAGAGTCATTTCAAATTCAGTAGATGGATCATAGTACTGGTGATGTTGAATTTAACCCCAGGAGCTAGCGGTGGTAGAATGATTTCCCCTGTAGATCCAGTTCTATCTAAATCATCCTCATCATTATCAACATCAAACTTTGCAGCTTGGCGGTCTAGACTTTCTCTGATTGGACGATTTTGATTTACAGGTGCAACTACCCGTTTTGCACACCTCCTATTAGCCGAATCAATTAAATCATCATATCCTAGGTCCTATTCATCTAGGTTAGGTACCCGACCTGGGTTATCTGCATTCCATTGATTTAATTGAGCATTAGCCAAAGCGGCTAATCTTTCAGCTTCATGTTGGTTAGCCATTCTTTCAATGAGATGAGGTTCAAGATTGAAGGGTAATAATGGTTCTTTTGAACTTCTAGTTCGTGGCCTAAACAACAATGAGCCTGTAACGAACAAAAACAACAAATATACATAAAAGAAGGAAACTTGAATAACATTCAATTAACACACATAAACTCAATCGACAACCGTATTCCCCGGCAACGGCGCCAAAATTTGATACACCCAAATTACATCTCTCTTACGAAAGAGTAAGCGGTCGCTGTCAAATATAGAACCCAACTAGGTTGGGGTCAAATCCCACAGGGAATATGGTGCTAATTATGTTGTATACAAATTAGTTGACTTTTAATTATTCGTTTCTGTAAAACAAAAGGAGGGATTTGATTTAGTTCTCAAATTAATGGTTTCAGTTTAACATGGTGAAATATGTGTGGTAGTGTTAAAATTCAGAGAAATATCAAGCTAGGGTTATGTCCACCTTGTAGTTTTCAATACTTTCTAACTATGGGCTTTACGAATTCATTCATGTATCAAGCTTACAAAGAAGCATATTGTATTTAATAACATAATCCTAGTGTTTCTCAACCATCAAGGACTAATTCACTTTAGTTCTGTTTAAAAAAGTATTTAGAAAAACAATACGAAATCTCCAAGTAGTTAATCCTGTTAAGGCATTAACATATGAAATGGGGGTTGGAAATCCTATTTTTTGTCACTACACTCTTTTTCGAAAAACAACCTTTCTCTCGAACAAGTTGTATTTTAAGGCACATCCTCTATGTTTGCAACCACGAGAATTCAAGTTAAACAAAGAGAGTATGATGTAAACAAAATAATGCATAATGAATTCAAAACCCAAAGTAATAGATTGTATGCTACAAGGCTTCCATAACCCTAACTAATATACTTAGCTACTCATGAATAAAATGGAAATCACAATACAAATATTCATCATACCAAAAACTAGAACACGGTCTTGGTGTGCAAATTGTGAAAACAAAAGAGAAACATTTTCTCTCTCCACCCTAAGCCGTTATTCCCTTGTTCAAAATACTACAGAATATTGAATAATGATAAAAATTCAGCATCAAGTCTTTTTAATAATCTTTTCTCTCATATTTTCCTTCTAAGTCCCTAAACTAATTATAAATGACAAATTAGTCTTGAACATAGTTTCTAGGCACCACATTTGGTCCAATAAGCTACTTTTCTCTTGTTTCATATGCCATCCGCATTCCATAGTCCCATTATGTCTCCATCTACCTCATTAATACCGAAATCATTCTAATCACAATGGTTAGTTCAATTACATAGAGGTAAAGTAAAAACATAAGAAACTAGGCACTTTGTTCTCCAAACTTAGCTAAAATATAGGTAAGCTATGATGCTTAGGCGTATAAATACACCCAATATCATCCCCATTACTTCTTTCGTTATTTCTTCTGGGTGTCTTGGTCTGTAAACAGAATAAAAGATGAGTAAGAAATAGAGTTTATATAGAGCTCATGCTTATTCGTAAGACATGCATACTGAATGAAGGGAAACTTTTCCTAAAATATCTCGTAGCCTCGTGTATTTAAGTGTAGTGCGCTTCACACCCATACACAAGATGCTACTCAATGCGGCTTTAATACATCCTAGGACACTGTACAACCTTAGACTCTAATACCAAGTTTTGTCATGACCCGAGGCTACACCCTAGCCGCGACAATGGTGCTTACGATCACAAGTGACCACAAGCTAACCTATGAGTTGGTATATATTATGAGTACTGAATAAAATAATAATCATACACATGTGTGAAAGATAAACTACTGAAGTAATGAAAATCTGAATACTAAAAATATGGTTCAACCACAAGTCTGAAATATGTGTTGAAATATAGAAATCTAATTGTTAACTCAAAACAAATGATAATACTAAGAAGACTGATAAACTAAATAATTGTCTAACTGACTGTCTGATTGTCTGAAAAGTCTCTAACTGACTGAGGAGTTATGGGAAAAGCCACCCAACTAACTCCGATAGACTGAACATAATGAACTAATAAAGTACTGAATAAGAAATAATATATCCTTAATAGATAAGGACTCACCACAACGGCTGCTGAGTAACGTTGGTTATCTAACTGCGACTGAAAAACTGAGCCTCTAAACTTATTAAATAAGACATCATACCACAAATAAGAGTACACAGTCAATACCTTAATGTACTAGTATATGGGATATGGTTTGGATGAAATTCATGGGGTACTGTGCATATGAGATAAAGACTAACTGATCAGTATGCGATAACTGAGCTTGACTGCTTGAAAATAGAAATATCTGATAATAAAAGATCAAGTATATACATATTTCTGAAATAATATGTACACTGAGAGATTAAAACTTGTATTACTGAATAATTGTAAATTTGTATACTTTGGTCAAGCAAACGTTAACTTTATATACACAGAATACTATACTGAGACAATGGGAGGTATCATCAAACTGACGTGGCCCAATGTAAGCTAATCAGGATACAACCTATAACCCTAGTTTGAAGGGTGCCAGTACCATGCCACGAGTACTAAAACTAGTTGTGTGGATCAACTAAACTGGTGTCTCAGAGGACTAATGAGTCACCCTCAACTGGCAGGTGCTCTAATGAGATATGTGCCACCTTCAACTGGCAGGTAATCGCCTTGTAAACCCTCAACTAGTAGGTAGACACCTTTAACTTAAGTAGGGTACATAGTTCTATAAATCTGAAGTTGTTACTAAGGGTCACACCCTCTACTATTAGGTCAGGCCTCATCCCTATATTTGATGGAAGCTAAATCCTATGCCCAACTAAAATTACAGTGAAACTAAACCGAACTAAAGTTGACTGAACATGATTTCATAACTTATAATGATCATCATGATTACATCAACTGAGTAAGTAACATAATTCATTCTGTAACTAAATCAGGACTAAAATGTTCTAAATTAATGTAAAAATACATAGGTATCGAGTATTCATAACCCACCAGCACTAAATGACCAGTGAATGCAATAACAAGCTTAAAAACTATAGTGAAAGATCATTGTTCAAAACCTCTAAGAATAGACATTCCATCAAATATGTGGGGATCATGAATTTAAACATGGGAAAGCTTTAAATATGGAAAAACAACATGATTACATGACTAAAGTCATAAAGTTGCGGATTTAACATGGAATTCATTTGAATAAGGCATGGGAAACTCAAATTCATTGCATGAGGAATTCAAAATATTACATGGAATCATACATGGGATGAATTGAATTAAAATCACCTTGAAAACATGAATTAAACCCATCTTAAGCAATATAATTACCATACTAATAGAAAAATCCATTCTTTAATTGAAAAGATAGTTTTTGGGCTAAATGGGTGAAAGGAACCCATGAATGAACACTCCACATACCTTACGCTTTTAATATGAAAGGAAAAACTATATTCTTGATTCTTTCCTTAAGATTCTTGAACTTGGGAAACTTGAATTATTGATTTCTTGGGCAGAAAGGAATTAAATTCTTGTTCTTGGTGAAGGAGAGGGTTTTCTTGAGAGGAAAATTAGAGAAGAAGGGAAAAATAATGCCCTAAATAATGCCCAAGTCATTTTATGAATGATTGGGTTGAGAGTGAAAAGACCTAATTACCCCTCAACTATTTAAATAAAAAACTAGATGCACAACATCACCACAGCAATTTGTAATTGCGGTCGTGGAATTCCCTAACCGCAATATGATAAACATGAGTTCAGGACTAATGCCGCGTCATGGGCTTACCGCGGTAACCCACTGGATTTGAGATCCAAACATGCCCCAAACCTTTCTGAAAAATCTTAAACACCTTCGAGGCATACTTCATACATCCCTAAACATGACTTAACTCAAAAATCAATGTGTCAAGGATGGGAAGATCAAAAATAAAATCCTCAAAGTTTAGGAGTCTTGAAAAAGACTAATTCCCCAACACTTACTAAAATTTTTAGGCCTTAAGACCCCTTATGCTAAGAGCTGAATCGAACTGAGAATAGTGTGGGGTCTTATAGTAAGCATAGTTCACTAGGCCAAGCTTGCATACATTCTGCTCTACCCATACCTATGTTGTTGTTATACAACATGCAACCTATCTTATTCTGCTTAATTTCTCTCTGTATGCTTTCATGATCTGAACTGCTATACATCTGAAATAGTAACACATGTGACAAATAGATCTGATAATAAATATTTTATGTCACTTGTATACAAAGTGCATTCTTTATCACGAAGTAGTACTCTGTGTCCCTATTTATGTGGCATAGCTCAAATTTTGAGAGAAATAATTTAATTTTTACCGTGAATTCAGTCATGTTTAATTAAAATTTAAATATTTAGAAACTACACAAAATGTACCAGTAGCCTGCCGATTTATACTAACCTTCTTTCCAAACTAACCAATAATTTTTTCATTTATGTTATGATAGGTAACTTTATGCCATCAATAGGAGATATGAGTAACAAATAAATATTGTCTAATGTTAGCTCTTGATATCCTGTTAGTCACGACCATTCTCAATCTCTGCAATGAAAGATATATTGATTTCATTTTTAACCTAAAAGCAGAATTTTATATCTGTAAATTAATGCTTCTCAAAGATTTTTCTATTATTTCTGTTAGAGAACCAAAATAGAAACATGTGTCTCTAAGATTAATGTTTCTCTTATATTTTCTATTAACTTTTATAGTCAGATTATTGGTTTACACAAATATTATTTTCATGTGATGGCGATTTGTAATGTATTCATTAATACAAGTATTTGTATTCTCTGTGGCTTTGCACTCATTTTAAGACTTTATTACTTCTTTTCTTTGAAATAGTACCTTCTTTCAATTATCCAAGGTAACGATAGTGTTTAACGTGTTAGTTTTACTCTTCAGTTAGGACTTGAAATTGTAAAAAAAAAAATATTCTCATGACTATATATCTTTTATACAGTGAAGAATTGGGTTTTTATTTTTAACTTTATATGCTTAGATGTTTATCCTTGACTGTTGTGTATCATTATAAGTGGCTGGTCTGTATCAATTTATATCTGTTTAATATTTATTATTCCTTAACATGTGACTTTACATGATTTGTTTGATTAGTTTTAAGGTTTGATTTTTCTAGTGTTTGTTCTATTTGATCAGTTCTTTTAATTTAACTTAGTTATGTAAGTTAGCTATTAGAGTTTGGTAAAATGTTTGTGTGCATTGATTGTGTGCTAATAAATAGTCTCTTTTTTATGGAGAAATTAGATAGTGCTAATATTTATGAGGTCAATTGATTGACTACTATTTATGAACTTATAGTCTTGAAGAACACACTATAAAATTATCTTATATAAGAGGGCTAGGGCAAATTATTTAAAAAATGGGAATTATCTTTGTTTAATTCAATATTAAATATATATTATACAACTTATTTCACATACCTAATGATACTGTTTGTACGTTGTTACTGATTGTACTCATGATTTTGTTTCTTCAATATTTTAAATGTGTAACATAGGCTATTTAATGGATATTGGAGATAAAATTTAGATGTATCTCTCAAGATCCATCGATAAGTACGAAAATAGAGTCAAGTATTTTCTCAATAAGTAAGTTGAACAGCATCTCTAGGAAATGAAATATTATGCCCTTGTAGATTTTTCTTTAATTGCAATTGGCATTATCCAAATGTGGTGGAGGATCACATGTTTGGTCATAGATTTTCTCCTAATTGCACTCAATATGTTTTCCATGGTGAAGGAGTTTCATCATCAAATATTCTACTTCCAAGGAATGAAGGGCATGAAGGAGTACGAGAGGGATTATCTGATGACTAATATGATGATATTGATAAACTACTTCATGATACTTTTAGAAATGCAGAAGATGACCAAAGTCATGAAGGGCATGCTGGAGTAATATGGGGACTATCTGAAGATGTTAAGAGATTTTTTAAATTAGTAGAGGAAGGGAAACAAGATTTATATTCAGTGTGTAAGATTTTTTCAGGTTGAGTTTCACCATCCAATTGTACCTTTTAAATGCATTCATGGGCTGAGTAACATAGCTTTCTCAGACTTGATAAAAGAGGCTTTTCCATTATCTCAGATTCCCAAGTGTTTCCACAAAGCAAGAATGGTAGTAAGAGATTTGGGTCTCAATTATGAAGAAATTTATGTATGCCCTGATGATTTCATGTTATTCTGGAATGATAATTCAATTCTCGATTATAGCATCGTATATGGGTATTCTAAATGAAAAAATGTTAATAATGAGTTGACTAATAAGAACAATAAAGTTCCTGGGAAGGTCTTAAGGTACTTTCGTTTAAAGACTAGGATTCAGAGGATATTCATGTGCTCTAAAACATTTATAGCTATGCGATGGCATAATACTAAATAACCCAAAGATGGAAATTTAAGACATCCTACCGATGCAGAAGCTTGGCAACATTTTGATTCCATGTACCCCGACTTCACCAAAGATATTTGTAATGTTAGATTGGGTCTTTAAAGTGATGGTTTTAATCCATTCAGAACAATGAGCATTTCTCATAGAACATGGCCAGTTATACTAATGAACTATAACTTATCACCATGGATATTCATAAAGTTGGAGTATATTATGTTATCAATGATTATTCTAGGTCCCTCATCTCCTGGAAATGATATTGATGTATACTTGCAACCGTTAATTCTAGAGTTGAATGAACTATGGGAGATGGGAGAGAAAATATTTGATGCTAAAACTGACAAAACATTTAATATGTGTGAAACTTTATTATGGATAGTTTGTCATTTTCCAGCACTAGCAATGCTTTTTGGATGGAGTACCAAGGGGAGATAGGCATGCCCCACTTTTAATCATAGTACTTGCTACCGATATCTCTAACATAATCACAAGATATGTTAGATGATTCATTGAATATTTTTCCCTCTTATCATCCATATCGAAGAGATAAAAGATCATTTAATGGTAAATAGGAGCATAAAGATGCACTTACTCCCTTATTAGGTGAAGAAGTCCTTGATGAACAACGTGACTTCAATAATGTTTTTTGAAAGAGCCAAAAAAAAAAATGAAACAGTGATGGTCCCTGTAAAAAAAAATATCCCTGCGGCACAACCTTGACCCAATGCACTTAGAGAAGAATTTCTTTTATAGTTTGTTTGGTACTTTGTCAGAGATAGCTGGAAAGTTCAAAGATTATGTAAATTTTCTCTATGACTTGCAAAATATAGGGATACGTGATAACACTCAACTCACTCCCATAATTGAGGGGTAAGGCGGTCGTTGTCAATAATCCAACTCGAGTTGAGGTCAAATCCATAAGGAGCGAATTATAAATTTCAAGTCCTATGGGTGCTCTAATAACTAAACAGTTACCCAGAATGCTAACAAACAAAACATGTAAAATTAAATGAGAGAATTGATTTGTGATTTGTTTGTAATGACTTTTGGTTAAAATGCCCAAATATGACACTTTTTACTTAAAATGAAAATTTAAGGAGATCTTGGGATTTTGTCTACCTAATAGTAAAAGCATGTGGGTTGATGATGGTTTAACATGAAACTTAGTTGTTAACTAAAGGATAGGATAGGTCGAAGATCATTGCGGTTAATATTTCATTAAAACAACAATGATTTCATCCATTGGCTCTTTAGAGCACCTAACAAGTGTGCAATTCATAATCACTCAAAACCTCAATAAAGCATCCCTATATCTAGGATGATGATCTTGACATGATTTACACTCCAATTATAATTATTTCTAAGATTGCAAAAGGTAGTAAACCATAGGCTTAATTATCCACCATTGCCTTGTCCCTCTATAACCCTCTTTTGAGGATGTTATGGGTTACCTGATCTTCACCTCCATCCCTCTTTTAAATATAATAAAGGGTTTTTAGAGTTTGGGGTGTTCACCAATAAAACCCATTTGGAGATTCGGGGTTTTCACCCATGAATTCCAACTCATAAATTCAAGTAATAGTGGAATCCATACTCAACAACTAACAATCATGCAATCACAACAACACCCACACACACAATTACACTTTAGTTCAATATAATCCTAAGACTAATTTACTTAGCTACTCATGAAGAAACAAAAGAAAGATATAACATAAGGATTATCCAAAGCATTTATTCTACACAAAATACTAAGAAATCAAGCCTCCATAATTAGTTACACACTTACCCAATTATAAACCCTCCTTGAACTTCTACATCATACTTCTTTCACTTTTTGATATTGGGCCACTTCTTTTCCCTTACTATTTTGCCTACTTTGCCTTTTTATAGTTTTCCCACTTTCCTCTTATCACTTTTTATGCATAAATAATGTATTTTTTCCTATGTGGGATATTTTCTTATTTCTAATTATTTTTCTTTGTTATCTTAAATTTATAGGCACCTTCATATGATTCCATGGCCCAAATATACCTTTTTATCACTTCTACCACCCCCAATATAGTCTTTTAGCCTTAAATTTTATCCATAAGCTCAAGAAGGGTAGGGTTCAAAAGAGAAAAAATAGAAGGGTCACAGATTGTAATATGTTTGCCAAAGAAAAGTACAAAGGCTCAAAGAGGGATAAAAGTGGTAACTCCTATGTATTGGTAGGCCTTTTATGTTAAAGTGGGCTTCCAATGTCACAAAAGGGCCTATGATCATTTTACCAACCAAGAACAATCAAAATTAATCTTTAAAAGACTAAAGTGGCAAGTTCTAGATGGTACAAGTGCACATGAGATGTAGACAAATAAGCTCACACATATGTCATGTGAATCTAGTAAATGGTTTTTAATTGTTCTACCCACTCGAGACAAAAATGGAGTACCAACTCTTTTCCTAAGTAAATTTTTGGAGTCATAAAAAGAGAAAAAGTTTTGTTACAAGGTTTCTCAAGTCCATGCCGACGAATTTTTGAAAAAAATTTAGATGGAAGGGGTTGTTTGTTTTGAATCCGTAACACAAATAATTTGGTAGTTATGGCAACAACCCAAGCTATAGTCTCACATTTCAAGTAATAGAATGGGCGGACCACCCATATTTCTAGTCAGACTTCACCAATGGATATGAATGAGATCCAAAATCATTAATGCTACAAGTAATCAGACTTCCCTTGCATTTATGACCTTGATGGAATGGGTACTCAAACTTTCCCTGTATCCATATCAAAAAACCCTATAAGGATGCTTTCCCGTTAAAAATATCATCACTAAGTCTATCATAGAGAAAAGATTGTCAAACAGAGATATAATAAAGTAACAAACTAAGAATATAATAACTAATTCATACAAATGTGGGCACTCTACCCCAAATATTACAGACCAAATACCAATAAGAATCATCCAAGAGAGCATAAAAGTATGCACAAATATCAATAATACAGGCCCAAATCAAATGAATAAGGAGACACCCACAACTAAAAAGGTAGCAATGTCCCCACTACATAAATAATCAAGGTTAAAATATATAAGGGTGCTCCCTAAAATTGTATCAAGGGCTTATATCACTCTCGGATTGTGCATCATCACCATTCTTCTCAATATTGGAATACTCGGCTAGGGCATCATCATTACTCTCCACTCAAGAGGAAGAAAGTCGATCAAGGGGTCTTAGGACCTTCCATAGGCCCTTCACCCCTTTCCATATTTTAATAAAAAATTCATCCCTCTTCTTCTCTCTTGTGATCATCTTTTCATGCGAGCTTCAGAGGTCTCGGTGTGATTCAGCAAAGATGAATAGTATTTTCAACCATAGATTCTTGCTTCTTTTGATTCTCCCTGTACTTCTCATAACCAGGCCTTGACACATTGGAATGGTGAGTGGTGGAAGGATCTCCCGGTCCTTAGGTCATACTAGAAACAAGCTCCCCAATGGCTGCTATATCAATTCCGATCTCCTCAAGTGGTTAGGTAATGGTTGGCTTATAAGACTCAATCTCAATACATGTTGAATTTTCCACGTTGATATTTCTCTTCGTGACTTTGCCAGATGAACCCTCTCCTCGAATCCTCAAGGAGTAAATGGGGGCACCAGGATACACCCATGTATCCCTTGCATACTCCTCAACCCCAGCTCTTCTACAAAGCTCTGTAATTAAAGAGGGGAAAAAGAGATACATACCACCTTCATTCTTAAAATGATCCATTTCATTGACCTTGAGCTGACCAACATCCAATAGGATATTGTGTAAAACATAAGAAACCATCTGAGCATGTAGATCTGGGACTGCTGTCATATGGGTGCATGGCGAGACTCAGCTACAAATAATGTGAAACCATATTCAAGCCTCGTAAGTGAAGTCATTCATACAGATATTGCTTTTTAGTCTTGGCCCAATAGACTTCCTTTCTGTGACATAGCCATTACGCCAACCAACTCCCTGGTTTACACCATTTTGCTTTTAACTCACCCATGTCTACATGTTGGAGCCCATAAACATTATTGATTTGCTCCACCCCAACTCTAACTGGTTTTTCCCAGATCTTAATAGTCACATTGAATGGGTCTGAGAAAGACACTTCACTGATGTTGGCATAAAATTCATGAACCGATTATTCATTTGCAATGCACGGATCTTGGTAAAAACACTTCCACCCTGGGGCTTTAAGTTTTTCATGAAATGCCAGTAGTTTCTCTTTTATATTATCCTAACAAATTCCTCTTTCCGAGAGAAGATTTGTCCTCAGAAGATCACTATTGTAGTGATTGTGGAACTTAAGTGCCATGAATTGGATGTGATCATACTTGTCTATGAGTTAGTCTTGAAAGAACAAGGTACATATTATAATATTAAATGACATTTTTAGCATGCAACTGTACCACATTGTTCACTGAAGCTCACGGGGATAAGTGCTTAGTGGTGCTTGGCTAAAAATTTGAAGTGTAGGATTTTTGGCATGGCAGAAAACAGACCCCAATTACCGTGATCACGAGCCATGACTGCGTTTGCATTGCCACAATTGCAAACCATGACCGCGGTTGTGATACTTGAGTATTGTTTCATGGTAGCTCCTCATGTTCAAATTTCTTCTGACTTTTTAGGCCACTAGCATGCTCTACAATATGGATTCACATAAAGACCTATTGAACAATGCTAACATGTGCTTGAATATGCACTTTAACATGCAAATATCATTATTGGAAGTTCATTTGGGCAATGTGTCAAACACTTGGTGCACACACCTCATTTGTCTACCTTTTTCACACATTTGTGGGTACACAAGATTTCTCCACTGGTGTGGACACCATACTAAAGAAGCCAACAATACTCCAATAACAAGTATGAAAACACAGAAAACCTAACAATCAACACTATAGGCCCTCTCTTAATCATGCATTCTAGGGCCTATTTTATAGAAAATCAAAGTATGGATTCATAAAACCTACCAGATTTATGATGCAAGAGGGATGCAAGGGTTCTATTGGAGAACTCACAAACTTAGTAAGAATTTAGCCTAATTAGAGAGTAAAACTTGAAAGAGAGTGTGAGGGACCTGGGGGGAATTAGTGATTTAAATGGCCGAATTGAGCGCTATTTCATTCAAGTCACCATGATCGTAGACATGCGGATGACCGTAATCGGGACTAGGGACCACGATCGCGGTAACTGAGAGCATTTCTGTTCCCTTGTATTTCCCTGTTCAGATTTTTTCTCAATTTACACAGATTTTATCCCTGTTTAATTTTCAATGCAAATTTTACACACTTCCCTCTTTTCAAACTCATACAATGCACTTCTTAGTTTAATAAATGCATGAGTTATTCATTTGCAAAAACTAACATCTATGCTACAAATATAATAGAAAGGATACAAGCCATTTTTATGGCATTTATGGGTCGTCTCCCACATAGTGGCTTAGTTATTGTTGTGACACGACGTCTTCCTTCTTCAATTCACAAGGGGATCCTTAAACCCCTCATCATATACTTTTTTTCTCCCAACATCCACCACATACACCACTTGATTCTCTATGGTTTGCTTTTTTGTCTTGCAAATCTTGAAAGAGACCTTATTCCCTTGCACCATAAACTTTATTTCCCCCATTTCTGATCGACAATGGCTCTTTCAGTGGACAACAAAGGATCATAGGTACCTCTTAGTCCATTTCACAATCCAATACCACAAATTCTGTCAGAAGTATAAACTTGTCTATTTTAATAAGGACATCAAACAAAATTCCCACGGCCTTTTAATGGACCGGTCTTCTATTAAGAGTCGCATAGAGGTCGGTGTAGGGGCATCCAATCCAAGTTTTTTGTAGATGACAAAAGGCATTAAGTTGATGCTTGCACCAAGGTCACATAGATCTTTTGCAAACTCATGCGTCCCAATTGTGCAAGGAATGGTGAATGATCTGGGGTCATTTTTCTTTTTCGCAACATTTCTATTCATGATAGCACTATACCCATGAGTGACCTCAATGGTGTCACCTTCAATAATATTTATTTTGGACATCAACTTTTTTATTAACTTAGCATATCCCGGGATATCTTGGATCGCCTAAGAATCGGAATATTTATTGATAGATTGCTAAGTTTTGCCATGAATTACCTCAATTTTTCTCCCTCCTCTTTTTTTATGCAAACATTAAGGGAATGGGAGAGGAATTTGGATTGTTTGCTTTGCTTAACTTTATGGTTTTTTAACTTCAACCACTTCTTCGTCACTTTCCTTGGTCTTTTTCTCATGATTTGCTTCTTGATTGTGTGGTAAAAACTCCATTGCTTTAGCCTTGGGAATTTTCTCACTCAAACATCCTCCAAAGGGCTCATCAAGTGTATTTCCACTCTTTGTGACAATTGTTAGGACTTGAGCATCATTCTTTGGATTAAAAACTGCATCACTAGAGAGTCAACCTTTAGGCCTAGCATTTAATTACGTGGAGATTTTCCCAACTTGGGTCTCCAATTGCTTGATAAAGGCAGAGTGAGACACCACTGTTTGACAGAGTTGGGAGAAATCACCCTTCAACTCATGGATCATTTTGTCCGTACCTTTCACTCTATTCAAGATTATTGCTAACACATCCTTAGTCTTGAATTTTTTGGGGTCGATAGCGCTTCATTCCTTGTCCTTATACCTATCATGAGGAGGGACATAATAGTTATAATCATGCTCTCGATATATCCAATCTCTATCCCACTTGCGATCAATCCAACCTTGGTTCCCACCTTGCCTTTGATAGGCGGGGCAGGAACCGCCCGAGTAGTTAGTCAAATACAGGATTTCCACATCCAACTTCTTTGCTTCTTTATCATCTTTATCATATTTTGATGCTATGACATTTACTACTTTTTCAGGTGCACCCATAACATGCTTTGTCAAGAGCTCAATTTGGGTCATCATTTTTCCATGTTCTCCTCCTTTTCCTTATCCTGCTTTCTTTGTTCATTATCAACCTCGAAGGTAGTAGAAGGGATTTTAGGGGCTTAGTTATCTTGGTTATGCCAACCCCAATTTTTCTTAGACACTTCTCCTATTAATTGGAAGGCCATATGGTGGTGCATTTTCACTATACAGCCACCCGATGCATTATCCACCACCATTTTATGCAATGGATCAAGGGCCCGATAAAATATCTCGAGAAGTATATTCTCCGAGACCTCATGATTTGGGCATTGTGCGAACTTTACATTAAACCTTTCCCAAGATTCAAACACCGGCTCTCCATTCATTTACCTAAAGTTTACAATCTCGTCCCACTTTTGAAGAATTTTTTATGGTGGGAAATATATCTCAAGAAACACTATGGTAAGCTCTTCCCATGATGTAATTGAGTTGGGTGGAAGTGAGCAGAGCCATAAAATTGCTTCACCCATAAGTGAGAATGGGAAGAGGCAAATCCGGATAGATTGTTGAGTAATATGTGCTATGTTGAATGGCACACACACTTCCACGAAGTTCTTTATGTGGAAATTTGGGTCCTCATAAGCTTGACCCCCGTAAAACCTTTTTATTTACAACATGTGAAGCATGACGCTAGTCATATGAAAATCTTTGTTCCTATTGGTCGGTGGGATACATATTGCACTTGTTTGGCCCGCTTCATTTAGCTGGCCTTCATCATCTTTGGGACCATCAAAGGGGGACAAATTATCCGCGTTACCACTTATTGCTCCATTAACACTTTGATCACCTACAAAATATCAAAAAATAACAAATAAAGTAATTTTAACCACCTAGGTATTCCCAAGTAAGAATCACACCACACAAGTGAAATATATATTTCAATCCCCGATAATGACGCAATTTTTATAATGCTCAACTCACTCCCATGTTTGAGGGGTGAGGCGGTCATTGTCAATAACCAAACATGAGTTGGGGTCAAATCCACAAGTAGCGAATTATAAATTTCAAGTCCTATGGGTACTCAAATTACTAAAAGGTTACCAGGAATGCTAACAAATATGATATGTAAAATAAAATGTGGGGATTGATTTGGTATTTTTTTGTAATGATTTTTGGTTATCAACGCCCAAACATGACACTTTTGACTTAAAATCAAGATTTGAGGAGATCTTGGGATTATGTCTACCTAAAAGTAAAAGCATATGGGTTGATGATGGTTTAACATAAAAGTTAGTTGTTAACTAAATAATAGTCCAGGACGAAGATCATTGTTGTTAATATTTCAATAAAACCACAATGATTTCAGCAATTGGCTTTTTTGAGCACCCAACAAGTGTGCAATTCATAATCACCCAAAACCTCAATCAAGCATCCCAATTTCTAGGATGTTTCTCTTGACATGATTTACCCTCCAATTACACTTATTTCTAAGATTGCAAAAGGTAGTAAACCATAGGCTTTATTTTTCACCATTTCCTTTTCCCTGTATAACCCTCCTTCAAGGATGTTATGGGTTTCCTCATGTTCGCCTTCATCCCTCTTTGAAGGATGATGAACGGTTTCTAAAGCTTGGGGTTTTCACCCATCCAACCCATTAGGAGATTTGGGGTTTTCACCCATAAATTCCAACTCATAAATTCAAGTAAAGGTGGAATCCATACTCAACAACTAACAATGATGCAAACACAATAACACCCCCACACACAATTGCACTTTGGTTCAACATAATCCCAAGACTAATTTACTTAGCGTCTCATAATGAAAGTAAAGAAAAATATACCATAAGGATTATCCAAGGCATTCATTCTTCACAAAATATTAAGAAATCAAGCTTCCACAATTTTTTTTCTTCAAATTTAAAATTTTCTATGATGTAAGTAATACCCAAAGAAGAAAGGGATTTTGTCTATATAAGGTTTGGTATTCGTCTATGCAGTTTAACAGAACTGCCCTGGGTTATATTCTCGTTGAACCACAATCGTGCAGGTTCAACCGCGATTGTAGTTTTTCTTTATGATCATGCTATGTTGTCCATCTTAACTGATCACAATCGGTGCAGTTGCTGTAACTGAGGCTAAACAACTCCAGGTCTCTAGTTGCACTCCTTTCGTATCTATTTGATCCTTTTTTAGCTCCAATCCACATCTTTTCTCCTTCTCAACTATATACCTACAAAATGTGGGTATTGGTGAATTTAAATCATGATGAAGTCTCATTTTCTTATAAAAAACATGGTAGTATGCACAAGTGTTTGGTGCAAATAAGTGGTAAAATAACCACTAATAAATACATAAAGAGCTTCAATCAGCAAAAGATAGTAATAGTGGAAAAGTTCATCTGGATAAAGCTTGTTTTTCCATGAAACCAAAGGAGAAAAAAATTTTATACACTATTTTAAAAGATGAAAAATTACCAATAGGGTTAACATCCAATATATCAAATCAAGTGCAAATAGATGAGATGAAAGTTTCAGGATACAAAAGTCATGATGATCATTCCATAATGCATTACTTTCTCTAGGTTGCAGTTAGGAAAGTGTTACACAATAATTTTTCTTTGTCCTTGATTAGGTTGGGTAATTAGTTTAGAGCCATATATAGTAAAGTTATAAGAAGAAGTCATCTAGATAAAATGAAAGCTGAAATCTTAGATATAGACTGTGAGCTTGAAAAGATTTTTCCTTCAATCTTTTTTGATATTATGACACATTTACCTATCCATTTAGTAGATGAAATTAATCTTGGGATCTCGGCTCATTTACGTCAGATGTATCCTATTAAAAGAAATCTATGTAACTTCAAGGGATTTATTCATAATCAAATTACCTCGAAAGCACCAATAGTAGAATGTTTCTTGCTGAAGAATGTTTGAACTTCCATTCGAGATACCTAGATGATGGGGTGAAGAAAAAATTTAGTAGGTTTCCAATTGAGGATGATGAGGACATTCAAATAGAAGGAGCTGTTTTTTCACCTATATTTCATAGGACAAATAGTCCAATTGGAAGTAAGACGAAAAGGAAAGTCAAGACTTTTTATCTGGATAATAATCAATGGTTTGAAGCACATCGGTATGCTTTGTTTAATAATATAGATGAACAAGTAGATACATTTATCAAGTGAGATTAAATAGTTATTGTATTTTAACTTTCTTTATATGATATCATAATCTGTTTAAATTTCATTGATCTACATCATTATTGATTTAATTTTCAATACATGCTGACAGGGAACATAAAGATTTAGTTGATAATCATACTATAGAAAATGAGTGGGTAAAAGTAAATATTCATAGTCGAGAATTTAGTGATTGGTTTAAGAAAAAGGTTAAGAATGTTGAAGTGCCAAATCATTTAAGATGGCTAGATGTAGGGCCTAATTTTGTATCTAAAAGATATACTGAATATTTTATTAATGGATATCGATTCCATAAAATGACATAGGACGTCCAAGGCAAGACTCAAAATAGAAGAGTCACTTTGTCAGCAATAATAGATAGTTTTTGCTAGTGCTAGAGACTCAAATCCTGTCAATGGAATAGTTATCTATTATGGAGTTATTCAAGATATTATTGAGATATATTATTAGGGATTCTTTAGAGTTTTACTATTCATATGTGATTGGTTTCATAATGAAGTAGATAAATATGTGTTGACTCATATAAATTTCAATAGAAAATATAGCATAGTTGACCCTTTTGTACTATAATCACCAGTGCATCAAGTGTTTTATGTGGAAGATCCAATTAAGAAAGGGATTTATTATGCCATAAATAAAGTCCTTATTGATTTGTATGATTTGGTGGAAGAAAGGTGTCCCAATATTAAAGAAATATTTTGGAGAAAGCGTAATGATGACATTAGTTCATTTGAAAGAGTACTCGATATTAATGCAAAATAGTCGAGAGACGATCTCTCTGTTGATATCATTGATGTGCCTCCCCTTATATATTATTCAAGAGATGTAGTGGAAACATCAGAACTTCAAGATGATATTGATGATACCAATTGGAATTGGATGGAAGCTGATGACTAACAATATTAAGATATTATAAACTAGTTTAAAATTTCCATTTAAAGGTAAGTAGCTAATTTCTTTTTGAGTTGGATATGGTTAATTATAAATGTATATTAGGATGTGTTTGCTATCTTTTATTTTGTGTTTTGTATGTTGTTAATTGTCAAAATATCTTAAATTAGTGAAACTTAACAAATACACATGTGTTAAGAGTTGTTGGACATATTGTGAAGTCTTTCTTTCTGGTATCTATTTCTTCTTTTGGGATTAATTATTTTTCTAAGTTTTTTTATTTCTTCTTCAATCTCTGTATTCATCTTTCTGCATTGTTTTGGGGAAATTCATAACTTTAAATTATGCCTGAAAAAATCCAGGTTTTAATCTCTCTCTCTCTTTGTCTCTATCTCAATCTCTCTTCTTAATAGTTGATAAATTGTTCTAAAGTATATAAGCAGTGTTTGGGAGTAGTTTAAGAGACCACTCTTTTTTATTCTTTTTCTTGGCTATGGTGTAGTTGATTTGACGTCTAATACACACTGAAAGTGTGGCATAGGTATTTATTTTTGCTTATTTATTGACTTGGGTACTGTATTCAAGGTCTGAAATAACTTTTTAGTGTAGTGTGTGTTTTCATTTTAGCTTTTGTTGACTTGGTTGTTGCTGGATTTTTTGATTTGAGGTCTAAAACATAATGAAAGTATAGTGCGGCTAGCTAGCTAGCTATTTTCTTAACTACTATGGCAGCTATTGTGCAGTTTAGGGGTGTTTTTATTGTTTTTTTCATGTTGTGAGGTTTCTTTATTTCATTGTCTTGTACTGATGCTAGACTATCTATTTCACAGTAGAACTAATCCTCTACATTGTCTTGTAATTGTCTTTTAAAAGAAATGTTTGTGGCTGGGATAGTGTTTATCAGAATATTTGGTTTGGAAAGTGTATGTTTTCAATGTTGTAGCTCATTTCTCTGTGTGATTATGCACATTTTGGAAGTAGTATTTATTGTCCACTGCAAGTAAGCTCTTACTCTATAATGACTTCTTCAAATAAACGATCAGCCTGCTCGAAGAAATATGATTATTGCTAATTAGAGAGTCAATCAACTGTTGTTGGGACTGGAGTAGGAAAAATAATTTTTTGATAAAATCAAGTGTATATACTACTGGGGCTGGAGTAGATACAATATGCTATTTTCTTGTTTAAGATTTTGGATTTTGTGTTGCATCTTACGTTTGACTGTTATGTAGCTTATGTAGTTTGCGTTGCATTCTTGAACTTCATATAATTTGTGAAGTTTTTTGAGTTCATCAAAATGAGTGAATCCAAGCCAGAAGTTCCAATTTTTAAGTTCATCAAAATGAGTGAATCAAAATCAGTGAAGTTCAAGGGCCTTTAGTTAATTTGTACAGGTTTTCAAAAAAAAAAAATGTTGTTAGTTGATTGGTTTTTTTGATTTTTTACTATTTTTAAGATGTTGTTGGTTGAGTGGTTAATTTGTACAGGTTTTTATAAAAATGAATAAAAAAGGTCCTTCAAAAAATAACAAAAGAACAAGGAAGACATTTAGTAAACCTGGATCATTTAGTAAAAAAAATTGACGTATGGTGACAACAAATGAAACTGTTCATGCTATACGACCTGAGAAAGAGAATCTTCAAATGTTAATTGACCAAGATCAGCCACCAGTAGCACCACCAACACCACCATCTAGAGAAATTAAATAAACTAAAGTGGAGCACCATCCAGAGGATGAGCAACATATAGACGATCAGGTCCAAATCATAACAGATTCAGCCATTCCTACAACAGCTGAACATTCTGAACAACAAGGTAACATATAGATTAGAAATTTATTGAATTCATTCATGAACCCTAATTTCTCCTATTTCCTCATAGTTTATGGACCTTTCACTAGGAAAATAAGACGCAAAACACAAATGCACAAGGTACATGGCCGACAAGAGAAAAAACTAATCATATTAAATTATAACAATCAACCTGTTGGGCCTACTTATGAAGTTGTGTTTAACATGGGCATCTTCCTAGGTACATTGTCCAGGAATGCGACCCTTTGCGCATTGGATATATTTGATTGGAGGCGTATGGATAGTAAATAAGATTTATGGGATTATACCTAGGTTTGTGTTCTAAATATTTGATATACTTTTAGTTAAGTGGTTAATTATATATTTGATATATTTTCAGTTTAGTTGTTTTGGTGTGTATGAATATGGTGGCTACATTTTTTAGCATTATCATTGTTGTCGATTGCATTTGTTCAATAATAAGATCTTGATAGTTGATGTTGTGACTCCTTAGCTCTTTGGTTTTGTAATTAGAAATGTATAATTAGGTAAGTAAAGTTTAATTATCTACTATTTGCTATATTTTTTATGTGTTGTTGTTGTTGAACTTTGAATATCATATTATTTGCATGTAAATATAGGTTTGATAATGATATTTGATAGTTGTATATGTTCTTCTATATGTATATCTGCTATATGTTTGATATATGTATATGTTCTGTAACAAGTAGAACGCCAAGGAGATTCTTGTAATTTTCCATCAAATTTTAAAGTTTTAGCAGATCACTAAACGACAAAAACTATCTAAGTTGCTAGGACACTCAAAAATATTGCTGCGCCCATATCATATTTTTAAGAAATACACTATTTTTGGATGATCCGACCACTTGTAGACATTTTTGAAGAGTCCAACAAAAATAGGAAATAATTATATGTAACTTGAGAGTCAAATCATTAAATAACTGATTTAATCTACTTTCGAATAAGTAAAAATCAATATGAATAGTGATAAGAAAAATAAATAGATTAAAAAAATTAAGTAAATTTACTTGTAGTGATATGGAATATTCTTGATCATTATAGTAGTAGTACTAGTATCGTTCTTATGTCTCCTATTTATAGGTATGACAGCGTGTTTCTTTAGACCATTGATTCATGGCCTTTTCTCAAAACAAGCAATATGTCTTTCATCAACTTCCATTGATCTTCTCCTAACTGTACCCTCAGTTGAACAACTTCCTATTTATAAACTACATCTGCTTACGCTGTTCGTTTGCCACACAATTTTTCTTACATTATAGAAGCTACACAATTATTCCGTTCTAATGCAGTAGCTCCTACTTTCTTCTCTAGAAATATAAGATGATTTTCCTTGTTGTTATTGCTATAAAAAGGTTGTTTTGGCTACCTACAAAGAGTAGACAGTGCAATAAACAATCTATTCCTTTATTTCAATTCCTTCTTTCACTTTCACTGTCTCTTTCATTCTTTTGTTCAAATCTCTATCTCATATTTTAAAAAATAATCAAACACTTTTTGAAAATCCATACAACTTTATAAATTGTACTTTCTTTGATAAAGTTTATCACTACAACTTCATCAAATGATAACTTTTATCTGATAGTACAATTGATAAACTTTATCAACCTCATCAAATAATGATAAAGTACAATTAATAAAGTTTATCAATGTAACTTTATCAATCACTTTGTGAGAGTACAATTTTTAAACTTTATCACTACAACTTTATAAAATGATAAAGTACAATTGATAAACATTATCAACTTTATCAGACGTTGATTAAGTATAATTTATAAAGTTTATCAATATAAATTTATCAAAAACTTTGTGAGATTTAAATTGATAAACTATATCTGAGAGTACCTAAAATAAAAGAGACTTTGACATTGAAAGAAGGAAATGAAAGCAAGGAACAGATTGTGTACTGCACTCTCTACTCATTATCGGCACCAAAAAAGACTTTTCAATAGAACCAACACCCTAGAAAAATCAAATTATTTAAATCGAGAAGAAAAGTATAAGATATAGCATTAGAACAGGAGAACTGTGTAGCAAAAATCATCTAACAAAATTTGTAAGGAGGATAAGGTTTATGTCTGGCGAACAATGTAAACATAGGTGTCTTTGAAAGAGGAAGTTGTTCAAGTGAGGGTTCAGTTAGGAGGAGATTAATAGAATATAATGAAAGATATGTTGCTTGTTAAGAGGAGTGACCTAGGTTCAATGTGTTGAAGAAACACTGTGTCATACCTATAAATTAGAGACATAATAACAATACCAGTACTACTACTGTAATGATCAAGAATATTCCATAACACTACAAGTAATTTTATGAAAATTTTTTATCTATTCTTTTGCCTTTTTACTATTCATAATATTTTTTTCTTATTTGGTAGTTGATTAAATCATTATTTAATGATCTAACGCTCAAGTTACATATCATTATTTCTGTCGTTTAGTGATTTGCTAAATCTTTGTAAATTTTGGATGAATTAACAAGTAGAATAACAAGGGGACTATTGGAACTTCTACCCTTTTCATTTCTTTAACTATTAGTGCAATTTTTGTTGTTGTTGTTCTAACTGAATGAAACGAACTTGTAGTCAAAATATGATATTTCTGAGTATGCAAAAAATTAGGTTTTGGAAAGAGTTTGAGAATCTTGGAGAAAGCATAGAGCTTATTTGAAGGAAGATCACTACGATCCATATGTAAGTTATGATGTTCGAATGAGCAAAAGGCCCAAAAATGTTCCATAATGTCAATTTAAAGAGCTCCTCGTATATTGGAAGTCAAAAACATTCAAGGTAAAACGTATTTCACCATGTGCAATAATATTATTGTTGTTCTACAGATGAAGCCCTTCATTACTATAGTTAATGTTATTGATTAATTTTTTTAGAAAATGTCCGAAATAAATACTGAGAATTAAAAGAAGCTGATAAATCCACACACTACTAGGAAGAAGATTTTTCCTTTAGTTCACAATGACTTGGTGTGTTCTCGTCTGTATTATTGAGTGTTAACTTGTAATTTTAATAATTTTTGATATTCATAAATTATCATATGAATAGGAAAATGAGAATGGGAGAACTTTTCGCTAAAGGAGATGTTTGTGGCCACAAAGAAAGGAAACCTGATCATACATACATGGCGTGAAATGAATACACCACTAGTAAAATGGTATGAAACTTGTATTTTTCAAGTTTTTATTGACATAAATGATTAGTTCTTATTTTTTAATTACTTGAATGCTCTTTTGAATATAATTATTAGGCTTAAATAGAGGAAATTATGACACATAGGGTACGGATGATCAGCTCATTGATGCATTTTCAGTCATCATGGTTGTTAATCATCCTTGCTGTCTAAGATTGTTTGGAGGGAGGATTACAAAGACTTCTCTAAAAAAGTTAAATGGTAGATCTGAATCAATTTTAAATACCACAAATGATATCGTGAAACAAATGCAAGAATGGTTTCAAAAATGGTGGATCAAATCGAGGAGAAAAAGAGGATCATTCGACAAAAATTTGTTGCAAATATAATTTCTCAGCTTTAGAATATAGGAATAATTGATCCTAAGATACATGCGGCATTATCTATTCCTTCACCAATAGAATCAACATCTACACTAGCAGCTACCGGGAGATACAATCAAAATAGTCAAGGTTAGTGTATGAAATTATGATTTAACTTACTTTTGTTACTAAGAATTATACTCCAATTCATATGGTGGCTGATACTATTGTTGTTGTAATGTATTGGATGGTTAGTGTGGTATATTTTGGGCAATGGGTTGAATTTTGGTTGAAGTTCTTGATAAAAAGATGAGATTTCGAGCTTCTTTAAGAAAATAAGTGTTGCTAATTTGTGGATACCAAGTTCCATTTTTAATTTTTCATTCAGTTCATGAACATTGGTGTATGATTATTTTTGGTGTTTATGTTGTTTGTGTTGCTATGGCTGCACTTTAGTGATGAGATTTGTGCTCTTCTTCTCTTATTATAATAAAATTTGGGTACCTGTGTGATCTGTCTGATTAGCCATGATTTTCCTTTGAAATAAGGTTTGTTGTTGATCTGGGATTTTGTCAGTTCTTGACTTTGTTTAGTTCTACAGATGTTTTGCTAAAATTGGCTTCGCTTATCCTTGTTGATGGTTTTGGGTTTTGTGTTACAGCTTATGTTTGACTGTAATGTATCTTTTGACTTTCTAGTTTGGATTATTTGGGTCAAGACAATGAAAAAATTAAGACAATGGAAAAATTAATTCTATCAACTTTGAGCTTTTTCGGTTGAATGTTTGATTATTTGTTGTTGAGTGTGTGTTGTTGCTACATGTTTGTTGTAGTTGTTAGGTGAAAATTTTAAAAAGACAAATATTTGAGATACTTTTCATTTATGGTGGTTTGAATATTTTAATTTTGAGTATTTATATGATGTGGTTGCAAGCTAGTTGTGATTTATGGTTAAGATTTTTTTAAAAGAGACTTTAAGTTGCTTTTTCAGTACAGTGTCAAAAATTTCTGGTGATGCATTTGTTGTTGTAGGTTAGATTTGTGATTAAAGGGATAGAGAAAGGTGTTTTTTACCACCTCTTCTTGGATCATAATAAATTCAGTGTGTTTACCCAATTTGCATGGTCATAAAACTTTCAAATGTTAGTTAGATAACATTTTTTTATGTTGTTTGTGGCTACAAGTTTTGCAATGTTCATTGCTTATGAGTGTTAAAGAGTAAATGTTGGAAACTTACTGGATGTGGATGAGCTCCAGATTTTTGTTCTATTTTGAAATGTTTGGAGGTTACTATTTCAAAACATAATGTTGTTTTGGATGGTTACTATATTTTTACCAGGTTGTTGTTGCTATATTCATACCCAGGTTGTTGAACTATTTTTGTTGGTTACTATTGTTGTTGTTGGACTGATTTACTAAGGTTGTTGTTGGAGTGATTTACTAATTAGGTTATTATTGGACTGGTTTACTCATATTGAACTAATTTACTATTGTTGTTGGACTGATTTACTAAGTTTATTTTGGATGGTTACAATTTTGACTAAGGTAATTGTTGTTAGACTGATTTAATGTTGATGTTGTTGATATATTCTAATCATGACCATTTTTTTCTTATTGTTGTAGGTGATCATAACATAGAAGATGGTAGGAACAAATTTGATGAACTAGACCCGACTTAAGAGATCGATCACATTGGCTAGCTATGTTGGAAAATTCGACCAAGTTTCAAACATTGTACATTTTTTAATGGTCACAAAAACATTTGGTTTCTTGGTTGTGATCACTTTGGGAATTAATAATTACCGTTACTTTTGATGATGAATATGTATATTTTTTGTTATGTTAGCTTTATAAAATCATTGCAATAACATAATATAACTGTCCTAATAGCCTAAAATAAATGTCCCAATAGCCTAAAAACCGTTCTTATATCCTATGTTTAACATTCACAATACTAACAAATAACTGCCCTATAAACATTATAGGAAAGTTTATAGCCGTCTCAACAAATAAACTACCGTAATAATAGCATAATATATTATGAACTGTTATAAGGATAGTTCCCATTAACCGTCGATATTAAATATATAAACATCCCAATACATTATATAGGGATGGTTTGCAACCGTCCCAAAATAATATTAATCATCGCCATAGAATAGACATAACCTTCCTAATATGTAATATAGGAATGGTTGGTAGACATCCCAATGGACATATAACTGTCGTAGTATTGTATTTATAACTATCCTATAATGTATTTATAGGTACAGTCTTTAACAGTCCCAATAGCACAAAAACCATCGCAATTTATTCAACAGAATAACCATCGTTATAGATATATATATGGAGACAGTTTAGTCACCATCGTAGAAAACCATTGCAGTAGAGCTAATGTAACATATTCTATTATATTGAGTGTCCTAACTATCACCATAGATCTATAGGGACAGTTTCAGTGTCTATGAAGACGGTATTTGAATCATCGCCATAGCTCCTTTTCCAGTAGTGAATAACCTCCCCAACTTGAGTTAAAATTGTTGCCTTCTCACCTCTGATATTTTATATTGGGTGATAATAATAGATTACTAGTCATTGTTACAGGTGATCTTGACCCTTGCTAAGTGGAATCCATAAAAGCTATTGTGAAGAAGTACACCCGTGCTATCGGATGGACTATTGTGGATATAATAGGCATAGCTCCCGAAATTTTTTCCCAAAAAATCAAGTTAGAAATTGACCATGTCCCAATTATGGAACATCAATGGAGACTAAACCCACCAATTCAAGAAGTGGTATGGATGGAAATCATAAAGTGTCTTGATGTGGGTGTCATCTGCCCAATTTTAAATATCACATAGGTGAGCCCGATTCAATGCATCCCAAAAATAGTGGAACGATGGCATTCCTAATGAGAATAATAACCTCATACCCATCCATTAGGTTACGGGGTAAAGGGTGTGTATGGATTACCACAGGTTGAACTATGGACCAAGAAGGACCATTTCCCCATGCCCTTTATAATCAAATGATAGACAGGATAGCCGGAGAGGGTGTTATTGATTTCTTGATGGGTATTTGTGGTACAACCAAATATGCATTACCCTAGAAGACCAAGAAAAGAAAACTTTCACTTGCCCCTATGGAACCTTCGCTTTCAAGTGCATTCCTTTTGGGTTATGCAATTCTCTGGCAATATTCCAATGATGCATGTTATCTACTTTTTCCAATATGGTGGAGAATTCAATGGAAGTATTCATGAATGACTTCTCCATAGCTGGGGAGTCATTTGAGTCATTCCTTACTCATTTAAGGAATGTTCTTGATAGGTGTGTGGAAACCAATCTAGTATTAAATTGGGAAAATGTCACTTTATGATTAAGGAGGGAATTATTCTTGGTCATAAAATCTCAATGGATGGTATACAAGAAGATCAAGTAGAGGTTGAGGTAATTACTAAGTTGCCTCCTCCTATTTCCATGAAGGGTGTTAGAAGGTTTCTTGGTCATGCGGGTTTAATATAGATGATTCATCAAAGATTGCCCATCCTTTGTGCAAGATCCTTGAAAAAAAGGAAAATTTGAATTTGATGATAATTGTTTGAAGGAATTTAATCATCTCAAGGAACTCCTTATTGCGGCTCCTATTATTGTTTCCTGAATTGGTCCACTCCATTTGAACTAATATGTGATGCAAGTGGTGTTGCTCTAGGGGTGGTACTAGTCTAGCAAAAAGAGAATTTGTTCCATCAAATCTAATATGCAAGAAAATCATTGAATGATGCCCAACGTAACTATACGATTACGGAGCAAGAGTTTCTTGCGGTGGTCTATGCTTTTGAAAAATTTAGAGCTTACTTGTTGGTCACAAAAGTTATTCTGCATACAGACCACACCGCCCTAAGACACCGCATGTCAAAGAAAGTGGCTAAACGACACTTGATTAGGTGTATCTTGATCTTTCAAGAGTTTTATTATGAGGTAAAGGATCAAAAGGGTTGTGAAAATTATGTGGCCGACCACCTTTTCCACCTTAAAACTAATCATAAGAAGTTAGGTGAGATTGTGATTGATGACACCTTCCCCAATGAGCTAGTCACGTCAATCTTAGTAAATGTTGCACCTTGGTATGTATATTAAGTTAAGTATGTTATAAGTGGTGTAATTCCTCAAAATCTTAATTATCATCAATGGAAGTTGTTTCTATTTGACGTACGGAATTATTTTTAGGATGAACTATTTATGCTTGGGGAATACACGAATGATATGATCCATCAATAAGTTGTAGGAGTGGAAATGAAAGATATCCTTGAATTTTGTTACTCCTCCACTTTCAGTGGTCACCATAGGGGGATTCGGACCGCCCCAAAATTCTTCAAAGTGGTTATTATTATCCCACCATTAATAAGGATGCAATTGAGATGGTCAAATCTTATCATCAATGTCAATTGCAAGGTGGTATTTTGGGAGTCATGAAATGCCCCGTAAACCCAATCTCGAAGTCGAGCTATTCGATGTGTGGGGAATTGATTTCATGGTCTCATTTATAAGTTATTTTGGTAACAAATACATTTTAGCGGCAGTTGACTATGTCTCAAATTGGTAGTGGTCATGGCTCTCCCGAGCAATGAAATCAAAATATTTACTTTATTCTTGAAGAAGTATATTCTTAAAAGGTTATGAACTCCATGAGCCATCATTTGCGATGGAGGGTCTCATTTTTTCAATTAGATTTTCAGTGATCTTCTTGACAAATATAGAGTGAAGCACAAGGTTGCTACCCCATATCACCTCCAAATGAGCGTCCAAGTCGAGGTGTTAAATCATCAAATCAAATAAATTCTTGAGAAAACCATGAATATTGCCCGAACAAATCGGCACAACAACTCGACGATGGACTTTCACCATATAGGACGGCCTACAAAACTCCAATTGGTATGTCCCACTACAAATTAGTGTTTTTTAAGTCATGTTATTTACCCATTGAACTAGAGCATAAAGATTTGTGGGATTTGAAAGCATTTAATATGGATTAGAAGGATGCTTCTAAATCAAGGGTCACTCAACTTCATGAGTTGGAAGATTTCTGACTCAAGGCTTATGAAACCTCCATTTTATACAAGGAGAAGATTAAAAGTTGTGATGCAAAAATCCTATAGTGGGAGTTTCATGTTGGATATTATATGCTCTTTTATAATTCAAGATTAAAGCTCTTTGCGGGTAAGCGTAGATCAAAGTTGTCGGGTTCGTTTGTGGTCTCAAATGTGTATCCTAGAGGTGCTATTGAGTTAAAGGACTTTCAGAAGAAGAAAATTATGGTAAATTGGAAAAGATTAAAGAATTATCTTGTGGATAGACCTGAACCTACAAGGATTGAGGTGGTTCGCTTCAAAGATCCACAATGATGATAACAAGGTGTCGTGCCAAAATGTTAAATCAAGTACTTGATGGGAGACAACCCATCGTTTTCATATTTATGACATTTATTTTTGATTAATACAAATAATCTTAACACTTTTCAGGTGTTCTGAGAAGTTTGTAAGCCAAAAATAGGGGACAATCAAGTTTAGGAGTGTGGAAGCCATGCAAAAAATAAAGCAAAATAGTGGAGCAAAATGGCCTCAGATACCGCGATCGCGATCACAGCCATGTAGAAGTGTTGCGATCGCACTAAGCTTATCACAATTAATATAGTGCATTAAAAACTTATATCATCCCACGATGCGGCATCAGGGAGCCCCTTTAACCCTTTTTATGTTTTTCAGATATCCAATAAGGACACTGCAAGTTTTTTAGTTAGGGTTTGTGTGTTACCCTTGTGTGTTACCCCATCTAGTTTATGATTTATAGAGATTTTGTGAATTAATTATTTCATTCTCAGTTTTCTTTTTCTTTTTTAGATATTGTAGTTGGACAACCTTTCCCTATGATAGATTGAGTGATGATATTCTTAAGGGAAAATCATTGTGTGAAGGTGTTGGAGTCATAGATGTAGGGGATGACTTAGTACCTGTGGCATTATATATTTGGGATTACCATTATTCCTTTGGTAAAGTCTGATTAGCCATATTGTTTGCCCTTGTGAGAGCCGAAATCTAAGATGATGGCTTGATTTGGTGTCAACAAAAGTTAATCTTACGTGGTGAAATATGAATCAAGCATCCCCCTCCGTCCAAAAATTTTTGTGAAAATCAAGGGAATGGACACGAATGATTTTGTAACAATGTGTTACCTTTTTTGTTACTCCAAATGCTTTGGTTGGTAGTCTGTGATAAATAACTACTTTTGATCTCAAGTAGGAAATGCAATAGATTCTCCTAGAAAATTTTGCATGTCATGTGTGGTAAGCTTAGTTGATCTATTCTCATGCTTACTTGTGCCATCTAGAACTTTCCTAGTTGGCCTTTTAAAGATAATATTGATTATGCATGGTTGGAGAAATGATCTTAGTCCTTCTTTTTTATCATGGAAAACCACTTTGGCCTAAAAATCCTACCTGTGCACGAATGGTATCCCTAGTCACTCATTTTGAGCCTTTGAGCCCTTTCTTTGGCAACTGCATTACAAGCCTTGATTCATTTGAAATTTATCCCTATTTTGAACCCTACCAACCTTTAATTTGAAAAAGCAACTTGAGGATAAAAGCATATGTTGGGGGTGGATCTTGAAAGAAGGTGATCATAGGCCATAAGCTTGTAACTGAGTTCCTAAGAGCAAATCATTAATGAGAAATAAATGAGAAAAAGAAAGGGATCAACAAAAGAGAGAAAAACATGAGATTATGTAAAGGAAAGAAATAAAAAGAAAATGCTATCAAAATATGGGTGAGCCAATGTAGTAGAAGTAGGCATATGTGTGAATTAGGAATGAATGAAGTGGCCTATGACCCAATGTTTGATATAATAGTATTTTATGTGGAGTTCAAGGATGGTGTAGTCACTTTGTCCCAAATATTTATCCTACCCTCACCCGAGCCTATATTATAGGCTTGAAAAAGTCCTTCAAGATCTTACACCAAGTGTCTTTGAGATAGTAGCGATTGAAATAAAGGACAATCATATGGAATGATACTTTCTTGCATTTGAGAAATTTTTTGTGAGATTGAGTTCTTGCATATTTGTCCCTTATTGTATGAGTTAAATTTGATATGTTGGGACTTCCCTTTGTGACGAGGAATGTAAACTAATCGAGGTTGGTGAAGATGTTATATTCCAAATATGTGGCAAAGACATATAGCTAAGTCACTATTGATTGAGAGACACCACTTGAAGTTAGTTGTTGTTTCTTGATTCTTCTTAAAAGTATTTTGCATTATTGAAAATGTGATTGATTTTGAGGGGAGTTGCACGAACAGTTCTTCTATACTTGTTGACTAGTTGTTAGTGCTAATCAAGTTTAGAATCATAGTGATCATTTGGTGATAAAAGTGGGATCATAAGTTGAGTAGTCTCATTGAGTATAGAGTAGTGCTACTTCAGGACAAGCAAAGTTTTAAGTTGGGGGTATTGATGAGTGGCAAATTTTCCACTCGTTTATATCCAAATTCTAACACACTATGATGAATTAATTGTGTACATAATGCTAATTCTTTATTGAAATGGATTAATTTCTTGTGTTTGTGAATTTCAGGAAACCTGATAAGAATGAGTTCAGACAAAGCTGGAAGAGAAGGAAAATAAGCAAGAGGAGCAAAAGTTGAATATCAGTCCTTGGAGACGACCCGCGGATATTATGATCGTAGTCTGAGGTTTGCAATCGCAATCAATCAATAAGTTAGAGAGAGGAAATCCTGGAGTGACCACTGCAATAGAAAATGTCGCGAATGCGATCAAGAGACGGCGATCACGACTAATCGGGAAATTTGAGGGGAATATTTGAAATTTCACTTTGCAAAATCCCAAGATTCAAAAGGCAAATCCCTAGAATTTTCAGCATCTTTTATCCAAATTTTCAATTTTGAGAGCAAAAAACACTTTATATAGAATGAGAAAACAATTGTTAATTTTACTCCAAGAGAGATTGTGTTGTAAATTAAAATTTAAGTGTGGGTTTACACTTATTTGGCTTATGATGAATGAATTGCATGCCAATTTGGGTATATTTATTCTCTTTAATATCATGAGTAGCTAAATTAATATCTTAGGGCTATGTTTGATTAGGTGATTAATATTGTGTGGGTGTTAATTATTAGATCAAATAATAAATGATTGGTGTAGATTTTTCTCTTACTCTATGTTTGAATTGGGAATTGTGGGAGAAATCCCCAATTGTCTTGGACCCTATATCATCCCACAAAGAGGAATTTGGATGAAGAGTAATTATGAACAACAATTTGAATTAGCTTCTTTCTTAGCATTATCCTAGAAATAAGGGTGTTATTTGAAGTGACTATTTTCATAAACATCATCTTAGAAATAAGGATGATAGTTTAAGGTAATGGATTGGTAAACATGTCATGCTCATGAAGTGTCTGAAAGAATCCATCAGTGAAATTTAGTCTTTTACTGAAAGATTAACTCTATGACCCTAAATCTAGCCTACCTAGAACCCTTAGCTAAAACTTGGACAAACTCTTGATTAACCATGCATAAATATTACCTATGAGAAAATAACCCCAAGGTTCCTTTCAATTGGATTTATTTATCAATTATTCAATCTCATATTAGTGTTATTTTACAATTGTGTGCCACAAAATTCCAAATCAAACCCCCCAATTTATTTTCATGTTTTATTTAAACGTTGCATTACGGGTTAACTCGTAGTTAACTCTCAACACATGTATGCTTTGAAAGCTAGTTTGCACTCCTACAGGATTCGACCCCAACTCTTTTTCGCAATTAATTTGATGTGTAAAATGAGCATTATCAATATGTACAATACAAACATCAACGGCGATAACCTATAATATGATTTGCAAGTTGTACAAGTGTATTATAATTACCAAACACATGGTGCTAAGTAGGTAAATGCCGACTGGACTATAAATATAATGCACATACATATAACATATAAACAGAATGGAAAACTACACCCAAATATCTAGCAACCACATAAGATAGTCAATGAGATATAAGGATAAACTATCCTATTCATGTTTAAGATACAAACATGATTAGGAAAAGGAGTAATGAAATATACTATCTTATCCAGACATACTTAGAAATCTCACAACTATACCATATATCATCGACCGGCATACGAAAGAATGATATATAACAGCATACAAGGCTAAGGAATCAATATATATAGTTTAAGAAAATGAAGGAAATAAGGGATGTACAATCATACCATAGCTATATTAGCTAGATATGCACATATTTAGATATATATATATATAAACAAGGTCAACTCAAAGTATAGCCTACATCATTGGGCTAGCATTTTAAGACCATATATTCATAGTAGGATCTAATGCTAGCATACTCAGTGTTTCTAATCCATATATCTAACCATGAGCTAGTCATGCATAGTAATAAAATCCTAATATAGAAGAGACAAGAATGATACCTCAAATCTTGATACCAAATCAATAGCCTGTTTGTCATAAGCTAGCCATAACAATAATCATACAATGATAATAACAATACCAATAATAATGCGAGTAATCGGCTGGTCCAAAAAACCCAATACCTAGCTGAGCCTATCATGTTCCCCCACCACCCCAAGATCATAAGGTTCAATCAACATAGAACTATAACAAGTCATAGTCATCACCCATATCTATGCAACCCCCGATATTGGCGGATATATATAGGCACATAATAGTGATAAGCGATATGCATGCATGTACAAATACAACAAAACCCACACTACCATAATCATAATATAGGAATCATCATCATAGCCATTATCATTGTAATCATAGTCCGACCTTGTTGGTTATATAATTGCTATACATAGGGATATCCAGACTCAAACCAACAGATGTACATATAGGTACATCAATATAATCATTATTTGGCCATGCCAGGAATTAATTTCATCATCATAACACCATTTAACCCTGTTGGGTATTAATATCATCATCACAATATCTTCCAGTCTTGTCTGGTATCAATATGATCCTTACAATATCCTCTGATCTAGTTGAATAAATAAGCATATCATCATAGTCACCAGCAACACACATATATATCATTAATACTAAAATCTGTCATTAGTTATTACCCAGAAGTTATATCATCGATCCAAAATCTTTCTATTTCCAATACTAGAGTGATGTATATCTTCATATGATAGGTGCATGGACTCAACCATGGCTAAAAGAGTGTAAATCCATAAGTTTGTTTCCTGGAGTGAACTTCGAGACTAAATCATTATTAAAGTGAAGAAAGGGTCCAAATCTCTCACGATCGGAGTAATTAGTAGTATCAATTCATAGATTAGAATCTGTCTTGATCTCATCTTTTTAACATCATTATTAATCTCCATTACGTATAAGTTATTCATTAAGACAAACAATTATTATTGTGAAGTAATCCATTGTTAAGGTAGACAGTGGGATTTATCCCTCATATAGTGACAGCAATAATAAGATCTAAATCTAATTGTAATCGTATCAATCACTGATGCAACAATCATATAATACCCCGTATATTTCTAAGCTAAAAAATGAACCATTGTTCCTACGCATGAAACCTCCTATACTGTGATTCATGTTTGAGTACATGAATTATGATGAGTATCCTAGTGATAATAGAGATTATGATGTGTTAATAATGTTCATAAGAGTCACTTAGAGTAAGCCAAGCTAAGAACTTTTTAATCCACCAAATTTTCATATGTGATTTCACATAAGTCATCTTTGAATGAGCATAACTTGGTTTATAGGTGGAATTTTGGTAGATTTATACCCTCCAAAATTTTAGAGAATTGAATAATCTTCCCATCGATACAAAATTTGCCTAAAACGGACACCCGGTGAAGACGTTTTGACAATTTAAAGTTTTAGCAGTATCATTTCAGTTAGTGGCGCATCGCTCCATAAGACAAAATGACGTTTGTCAATTTCTAGTGTCTCTCTGCAATTCCACCGTATTGCGGTGAGTTTCTAGGTCATAAAAAAGTGGCAACGCAATGTCTCTGCATCGTACCAGGGGCCCAAATCGGAAAATTTTTATAAAAATTAAAAGACGCATCTAGAGGGGTATTTGGGTCATCTTCCCACCCCTATATAAGCTCCCAAACACGGAATTAAGCCATTATTTCACCAAAAATACTCTTTTTCATCAAAATCCTCTCAATAACACATTAAGGTTTCAATTGGGGGATTCAAGTTCAAGCAAATTCTACCATTAAATTCTAAGAATCTCTCCGTCAATCTTCTTTAAATGAAGAACTAAGGTATGCGTGTTCATTCATGGACTCCTTTAGTCCATAAAGTCCAAGAACCCTATTTTAAATTATATGCCATGCTTGTTATGTTTTGATTAGATTGTTGATCTTGTTTATGTGTTGAATGATGTCAAGATAGAATCTTTATGGGTTTGTATGAAACTAGGATGGCATGTTAGTTGAAATATATGAACTTTGGGTGATATGGGTTGTTGAATTCATGAATAAACCTATGCCCAAAGTGGTGCATATAAGGTGTTTGATAAAATGCCTAGGATAATAGAATTCATGTCCCATGATTCAATAGTGCTTAAATGACAAATCCACATTCTATGCTCTATGATTTCACATGAATTTCACATTATTGTTATGTGTTGCTGTTGTGATATGGAAAATTTCATACTATGCATGTTGCTCAACTTCTGTTGTGATATGATATGGAGTAGAGTCCCATGATTTCATACTATACATGTTGCTCAACTTCTTATAGATGTTCTTGCAAAGTAAAAGAGCAAAAGGAAATTTTTTGAGAGATTTTGGAGAGGTAGGCGGCGCCTAGGTTGAAGTTTCAATGCATTTTTGTTCTAAGACTAAGGTTTTATTTATAGGACAAGCTTGGGTCGGGTTTTGACCCATTTGAAATCGGATTTGGAGACCAAAACTGACCATAGGCGGCGCCTAATGCTTTGCCTATGCTTGGCATAGGCGGCGCCTTTTGCAAAGCCTTGTTGGGCATAGGCGGCGCCTATGCTATGGAATTGTTAGGCATAGGCGGCGCCTATGCCATGGCATACTAGATTCAGAGACAAAAGGTTTTTGCATAGGCGGCGCCTATGCTATGGCATTGTTGAGCATAGGCGGCGCCTATGCTATGGCACTCTAGAATCCGAGAGCTTAGGCCATAGCATAGGCCTTGCCTTGTTCGTGTCCTAGATTTACATAGGCCTTGCCTTGTTCTTTGCCTATATTTTCATAGGCAATGCCTAACCCATAGCCTTTTGCTTCTTCATTCCTAACTTACCACCTTCAACATGCAATACTTCCAAATCAAAATTTGAAACCAATCTCCTCTTTTACACCTCTTGCACCTACATGTATAAGAAGTTGAGCAACATGTATAGTATGAAATCCCCTACTTATGATAGTATGAATTTTGGACTCTACTCGTATGATCAAGTCAGTCATGTGTGTCAGTTTCCTACCATCGAGTCCCAGGGGTACTTGTACCCAAAAAATATAGTTGTGTGCCTAGAGCCATGTCATGATTTCATGATACTCGCAGTCAAGACATGTTCCATAGAACTCAGTCAGTCATGTGACTCATGAAAATTCACTAACTCAGTTAATCTCAGCTAATCTCAGTAATCTTAGTACTCAGTGATATCGGAAACTTCAGAAATTCTAGTATTCTCCATAACTTTAGTAATCTCCATAATTCATTACTCTTAGAAATTTCAAGAACTCAATACCCAGTAAGATCAGTGCTCTTATAAACTCAGTTTAGCTCTACTAAGCAATACCACTAACATAAGTTTAGTTAATATGTTCAGTTCAACAAATCAGTTCAGTGTCTTTTAGTTGGGAGTAGGATTCAGCACCGAGTGAACCCAAGGATAGGGACTCACTTGTCACAGTCAGAGGTTGAGATTCCTCGAAGCAATCCTTGCATTCCAGAACTACGTAGACAATATAGGTTGAGATGTCCCTACCCATAGGGCTAATGCATCTCCTTTGAGTTTACCTGATAGCAGGGCAGACGGAATGAGCTCCAAAATACAATAGGGTTTACTCATATATTGTCTTTACCCGTGGCATGGTATTGACACCCTTATAGCTGGGGTTACAGGTTGGACCCCAACCAGTTCAGTTCTGGGGCATGTCGGTTAGATGATTACCTCCCACAGTCTCTATTTCAGTCTTAGTTTCAGTAATAGAATTCAGATAGTTTTTCAAAATATAAAGACTGTCAAATAAAATCAACTCAGATACAATACGGAACTAAGTTAGTTCCACCACATTTGTGACTTTCAGATATAGTCACTCATGTTATTATTATTACCATTTCTCAGAACTCGTATTATCAGTATTCACATTCATGGCTGTCAGATATAGTTAATTAGATTAATTATTTATAATAACACTGCCAGATACAGTCTATCAGACTAGTTCTTCATCATTCAAACTGTCAAAAATAGTTATTAATCTATTCAGTACCTCAGTATCAGTAGAGTCATGTCGTCAGTATTCAGACTCAGTAGTCAGTATCACCACGAGTTCAGTTATAGTTGTTTATGCATGTATTTATTCTCACATTCATATCAGTCAGCATTGTTCATACATATAACCCTTTGCATTTAGCCTACCTCACTCGTATACTCAGTACATTTAGTCGTACTAATGCATTTGGACTATCGTGCTTTCTATTATGTTACACCATAGGTTTAGAGGCACGAGCTCCAGATCAACAGTAGATTCCAATATCAGCAGTCAGAGTTAGAAATAAGTCCTCATATTTCTAGGACATGATGATTTCATTGCTATTGCAGTTTTTAGTTTATTTCAGTAGTTGGAGTTAGTTGGGTAAATGTCCCATGAACTCTTTATTTAGATAGTTTAGAGTCTTTCCAGACTATAGCATGTTAGATAGTTATTTTAGATTTATTTTGGTACTATTATACCATTTTCAGCTACTGTGTTATCAGACGTTTATTCAGATTTGAACCTTATGGCCATTAAGGACATGTTTCCGCATTTTTATGTTTTATTATGCAGTATACAAGTACAGATATTAGTCATGGGTTAGATTGAGGTCCTTCGGGGTCATGAGCACCGTGTAGCATTCTGGTTTAGAAAATCAAGGTGTTACAAACTTGGTATCAAAGCCTAAGGTTCAACAGTGTCCTAGGAAGTCTGAAAATCCACATCTAGTAGAGTCTTGTAAATGCATGTGTTGTGCACCACACTTATATGCAGGTGATAACGCTCAAACTACAGCTCTCGTAAGCGTGTAAGAGATCGTTGTCAAATATAGAACCCAACTGGGTTGGGTGTCGAATCCCACAGGGAATACTTGGTCACTAAGTATGCAACTAATATTAGACTGTTGGTCGAAAATTCTACAGATTAAGGGGGGATTTTATGCATGAAATAAAAGTATCAAAATAGCAAAGTAAAAACGGAATGATTGGTAGGTTTTAATCAATGAGAATTGTAAGTTAGGGTTATGTCCACCTTATGAGTTCTACGTATCTATTGGCTATGAGTTATGCAGAATTCAGACATGCATGCGCTTATAGAGATTCGTATTCTATGGTAAATCCTAGCGTCTTTCGACCATCAAGGATTATATCACTTTAACTCTTTCGAGCTTAAAGCGTATACTAATGGTACGAATTCTCCAAGAGGTTAATCCAGTTATGGCACTAACTTTTAAATAGGGGTTGGTAGCCCTATTTCCTTGTCATTCTCTCTTTTCCATACATGTAACTTTTCTTTCGAACAAGTTAATGCTATACTGGCGTATTCTATATGTTTGCAACCACAAGAATTCAATTAAGATGAAGAGAGTAATGATATAAGCAGCATACGTATCAAGAATTCACAAACTCATAGCAATAGATAGTGTCTCATAAGGCTTCCATAACCCTAACAGAGAAGTTTAGCTACTCATGAGTGCAACGGAAAACACAATAGACATTATCATTATACCAAAATAAAAATCTCACGTGAAGTATGTTTTGGTAGCTCTAGTGGCGTGAATTCCTTGCAAATAGTGTTCTCTTGCCGTGAAAATTAAAAGTCGAATAGATGAAGAATAATGTCAACAATAAGTTAAAGAGAATGGGAAAGAATCGAATAGGGAGGAATAAGGATGAGGGTGGCGGAATTGATTGCTGAAAAGTTCAGCAAAATAGGGTTTTTATAACACCCATATCCTATTCCTACTAAGCTACTGCGTACTTTATCCTAATCCTACTAGGTTACTGCATCCTTATCCTAATCCTACTAAGTTACTGTTGATCCCCAAGTCTTTGGAAATGTTGTTTTTGCCCGGGACAAGTTCTCCATGCATCACTTTCAGTCCATAGGCTTCCAAAAGCTTCCTTCCTTCTTACGTGAAGTTTTCTTTGGCGTCCAACAGTCCATAAAATGCTGAAATCTTCATCATTTATACCTGAAAACTTGCTAATCACGTTGGTTAGCTCACTTACAGGAAAAAGGACTAAAAGTGTAGGAATTATATATTTTGTCCTCAAAACTTAGCTAAAATATGGGTACATTAAGGTGCTTTAGGCGTGTAAATACGCCTAACATCAACACCCCACACTTAAAGCTTTGTTTGTCCTCGAATAAAATATTACGTCCATTCAATCATCTAACTAGAAATCACAGCAGTAACACAAAATATTCATCAAGACAGGCACAACAATTATCAACAAAGAGTAGTTTTCTAATCACTTCTAGAAACAATTCAACCTCCAACATAGTCTCATGATGATGGTTAATTCGTATTTAAAAGTTAAGGCACAAAGAATCATACAAGACTACCCAAAAATCATCAACCATGAGTGTCTCACAATATATCACCCATAATTACTCACAAGTATTTCATTTTTCAAAACATGGGTATAGGATTATCCTTGCTCTCACTCTCACAAAGAATTCATATGTTGCAACTGATGACCATAGGCTTGCCCTTAGTGTAATGCTCCACTAATATCAGAATGCTAAGCTTAGGATCAAATAGGTCTTTTACAGGTTGTAATGTAGGCTAATGGACGGGTAGGACTATTTTGGCCAGAAATAGTGACTATGTTCCTAAGCGCTTTAATACATCACATTATGCCATTAACTTTCTCTTTTAATCAACCCTGCTACCTTTCTTTCATCTATCACCCCTTTTCACCTATTTTGCCATTCAAGCATAACTATCTTTTTATTTAATCATAAACACAATTTATCTTTTTGTTTTTCTATTTCTTTTTCTTTTCTTTTCTTTTTCTTTTTTATAACACACCTCTATGATAGCCACTCTTTTTTTTTCTTTTTCATAACAAATTCAAGTACCAATTCACTTTAAGGCATCACTCTCACCCAATTTCCTCTTATTTTGTCACATGACTTCACAACTTAAAGCACTTAGGAATTTGGATCAAATTATGGTCTTGAAAAAAAATGGATTCGGCTTACATATGAGACTGACAAAGAAAATGGCTAAAGTTTCAAAGGGGGTTAACTAAGATAATGTCCATGGGTAGGTAAACAAATACAGGTTGCCAAAGAAATGCCTAAATCATCTCCTAAACTTGCACTCTTTATTTCGCTTTACACACACACCAGGCAAGTTCTAGCATCAGTCACAAACATAGAATATACTATCATCTCACACACACAAGGCACATGGTCGACTTTATTAGGAGAAGTATAGACTCTTGACCCAACAGATGAATGAATTAAACCACACAAATATCACACAGTGAGTCACACTTGGAGCCTAAACGTCTCAATAGCAATGATTTTAGCACAAACTTTTGTCATAATACCATGCCGCCTATCAGAACAATTTCATGCAAAATGTAAAAAAAAAATCTAAAATTAAACTAACTAATTACGACTAATTAAAACAAACAAGAACTAGAATAAATGTAGGCAAAGGAGTACAAGAAGCATACAAATACCAACACCCCACACTTAGACGGGACACACTGCCCTCAGTGGAAAACAAATAAGAAAAACCTGATTAGTCGGACTCCTCTTCTATGTCTGGGGTCATACCCCCTGCACCGGAATCATCATCAGAGTCGTCATCCTCAGAGTTTCCTCAAAATGTACCCCACTTGATCCAAAACATGTGGCGAGGTATTTGCAGCAAAGAGGATTCAGCTTGCTCTTTTCTTCCCCTTTTCTGACCTTTCTGTGAGGTGTACGCTTTTTCTTTTCCTTGTCTTGCTTTTGGTGCCATTGTACCTGAGATTAAAATAATAGTCATGTTAGCTCCATCTCGGTAGATACAATCGTCAAACAAGCAGTAGAGGTACCACCCCACACTTAATTTGTTGTGACAAACTAATTAAGTGAATGATGTCGATTACTCAGACTTCATCGACATACATTTAGGTGATATGTTCCAACAATATGTTCAGCACAGTCATACTTTCATGTCATCTTACTATCCTTTCCAACTCTATTTCATGTAATCTTGACTATACTTTTATGTGTGGATTGATGCACCTTTTGAGCAAGACTACTACATAGAGATTGAATCAAGTTATGGCATTAGAAATAATCACAACATCGTATGTTTGTAGTCAACCATGATTTTCATCTCGATGAACAAGTCATTCCAACATATAAGCTTTCTAGTTACAAGATTATGCAATTTTCTTGACCATGTCAATTCCGCAAAAGTATGACAGTGTATCAAAATCAAATACAAGTTGGAAACAAGTCAAGAGCATCCTTACGTATTCTTTCACTCACTTAGTTGTATCACAACAAATCAACCATATTCAAATCACCAATACTACTTCAAGATTTAACAATTCATTATAGGTGTAGTAGTGTAGTACTTATGGAATATAAAAGAAGAACAAAGAAGTACTTACTTGGTTGATGGCCTCGGAAGATGTTCTTGCAAAGTAAAAGAGCAAAAGGAAAATTTTTGAGAGATTTTGGAGAGGTAGGCGGCGCCTAGGTTGAAGTTGAAATGTATTTTTGTTCTAAGACTAAGGTTCTATTTATAGGACAAGCTTGGGTCGGGTTTTGACCCATTTGGAATCAGATTTGGAGACCAAAAGTGACCATAGGCGGCGCCTAATGCTTTGCCTATGCTTGGCATAGGCGGCGCCTTTTGCAAAGCCTTGTTGAGAATAGGCGGCGCCTATGCTATGGCATTGTTAGGCATAGGCGGCGCCTATGCCATGGCATACTAGATTCAGATACAAAAGGCTTTTGCATAGGCGGCGCCTATGCTATGGCATTGTTGAGCATATGCGGCGCTTATGCCATGGCATTGTAGAATTCGAGAGCTTAGGCCATAGCATAGGCCTTGCCTTGTTCGTGGCCTAGATTTACATAGGCCTTGCCTTGTTCTTTGCCTATATTTTCATAGGCAATGCCTAACCCATAGCCTTTTGCTTCTTCATTCCTAACTTACCACCTTCAACATGCAATACTTCCAAATCAAAATTTGAAACCAATCTCCTCCTTTACACCTCTTGCACCTACATTTACTCAAAAACAACAAAAACGATTAGAACGATGGGTTGCCTCCCATAAAGCGCCTTAGTTTTGGTCGTGGCTCGACAAAATCTTAAGAAAACAAAACAATTAAAAATGATGGGTTGCCTCCCACCAAGCGCTTGATTTATTGTCGCGGCACGACATAGCTATCTCGATTACTTAGACTTCATCGAGATAGATGGGGCATCGTTTTCTGAATGGATTCAGACGACGCTGATGCTTACTTGTAGGCATGCAATCTTCTTCGATATGACTCTTGTGCATACATATCCCAGGATGGATACCAATTATATCATCAATAGTCCAACCCATAGCTCTCGTGTATCTCTTCAGAGCAGAGATGAGAGCCTCTACGTGATGTTCACTTAAATCAACCGCCACACTCACCGGAAGTGTATTTCCACTTCCCAAGAACGCATACCTTAGATAATTGGGGATCTTTTTCGATTCTAGCACTGGTGACTCTTCAATGGATGTCTTCGCTGTTGGTGAAGGTCGATTCTTAAGATCAAGGTCTGTCTTCTTAGGAGTATGAGAATAGGACCCTATTTCTGTTAGAGCACACATAGTTTCCTCATAATCTTCATCCTCCTCATGCTCAACATTCAGCAGCGCAACAAACAATGGCTCAACAGTAAGCGGTTTCTCTACATATAATGCTTTCTTATCTTCATAATGAACATCAGCTACAGAGAACACATCCATATCTCTCGGCTGCTTCATTGATTTGCACAAATCAAAATGAATCACTTCTTCATTCATTCGAAATAAAAGCTCATTATCTCTCATGTCAATAAGCACACTTCCAGTTGCGAGGAAGGGCCATCCCAAGATTATGGGAAATTCCGAATCTACCTCACAATCCAAAATCACAAAGTCTGCAGGAAAAATAAAGGTGGACACCTTCACCAACACATCATTTAAGATACCAACAAGTCGTTTTACCGACCTATCTGCCATCACGAGCCGCATATTGGTGGGTGCCAGATCGTCCAACCCCAACTTCCTGTAGATGGATAGCGGCATCAAATTGATGCTAGCACCCAGATCGCACAATGCCTTGGCAAAATTCAAAGATCCAACAGTGTAAGGAATAGTGAAGGCACCAGGGTCGGTCTTTTTCTGAACTAGCGATCTTGTAGAGATTGCACTGCAATGGTGAACATTATCTGTCGGCTCGTAGCTTACTGCCCGCTTCTTTGTTAAAAGGTCCTTCATGAATTTCGCGTACCCAGGCATCTGTTCTAGCGCCTCTACCAATGCAACATTAATGGTCAGCTGCTTTAACATCGTCATGAATTTACTAAACCTTGTATCATCAGCTTTCTTCTTCAGTCTCTGAGGAAAAGGTGGTGGTGGAAGTGGAATCGTCTTCTCCACCACTTCCTCTATATCTTGCTTCCGATTATCAACCTTTTCAGGAGTGTCATCAGCCTTCTTCTTCAGTCTCTGAGGAAAAGGTGGTGGTGGAAGGGGAATAGTTTTCTCATGAACGCTCTCATTCAGATTTTCAGCTTCTACAGGATCATCACAATCTAGATCAATAACATCATCCGCTATATCATCAACCACCTGCTTGCCTTTGGATGGATTTTCCAATACTTTACCACTTTGGGTAGTAATAGCCATACATGATCCATCATTCCTTGGATTTTGCACAGTGTCACTAGGTAAAGTGCCAGCTTTTCGTTGATTGAATGTTGCCGATAGTTGACTCATTTGTTGTTCCAACTGTTTTATTGCAGTGGAATGCGAGTCAGCCAATTGCTTCATTGAGGACAAATCATTTATTACCTCAGTTACTCCCGTGTTGGTTGCCTCCACTCCTTTCACCAGCTTTGCCATCATATCTTCCATGGACATCTTCCTCGAACCAGATGTCGCGGCCTCATGATTTCCAGGAGGAATATACAAACCACTCCTGTCAGTCTTGTTCTTCCAACTACCTTGATCACGGTCCTTATATCCTTGTTTATCATAATAGTTCCGACCTTGGTTTCCTTGGGCATTGCCTCGGAAACCCCCCTGTTTGTTCAAGTAGTTGTCTTCTTCCTCAGAATCGGATTCGTCTCTTCCTTTTGACGCAACAGCTTTGACTTTTTCGGTCTTCCCTGATAATAAATGCTTGGTAAGAAGATCCATCTGTGTTTTCATGTGCGCCATATCTTGATCATGTTCCTCCTCTCTTCGCCTTTGTTCTGCAGTCATGCCAATAGATATGGTGGATCTTGCTACCTCAGAATCCCTGGTATGCCAAGCTCTGCTTTGCTTTGTCATGCGATCTAGCATAACACTAGCCTGAATAAAAGTGAGGTCCATGAATGATCCTCCTGCCGCATTATCAACTACTGTCTTAGTCACCGAATTCAAGGATCTGTATAATATCTCCATCAAGTGGACATTGGTCATATGATAGTTTGGGCACCTCATAAGCTTCGTCTTGAACCTCTCCCATGTTTCGTGGAGAGCTTCAGTTGGAAGCTGTCGAAAATTGCTGATTTCATCTCTCAACTGTGATCTCTTGGATGGCGGAAAGAATCTTTCTAGGAAAGCGTCTTTCAATTGCCTCCAATTAGTAATAGAATCAGGAGTCAGCCCATTCAACCATAGAGTTGCCTCCCCAGACAGAGACAATGGAAATAAGCGTAGTCGAATTGTATTCTGTCCAACGCCAAGATTGTCGAATGACTTGCATGTAGAAATAAAGTTGATCAGATGCATATTCGGATCATCGCCTGCTAGTCCACAAAATAATCCCTTGAGTTGCAATAACTGAATCATGGTGCTAGTGATATTGAACTTGGCTCCGGGTGCCAAGGGCGGCGGAATAATAGCTCCTGTGGCACCAGCTCCGTCCAGATCGTCATCATCATCATCAAAAGGAGCCTGCACAGCTCCGCGATCAGGTCTCATTCTAGCTTGACGATCTCTCCTATGCATAGGTGCTGCCACTTCATCTGTACGCCTAGGATTCAGTTCCTCATCATCACCTAGGTCCTCATCATCAGGATTTGTTGCCTGATCTGGGTTATCAATATTCTGTTGATGCACTTGAGTTGCTGCCAACGCAGCTAATCTAGCCTGCTCCTGTTGAGCCGCCCTTCTTTCAATGTCAAGTTGTTCATCCATTCTGCCAATAAGTTGTGGTTCAGGATTGATAGGTAATAACGGTTGACCTGAACTTCGCGTGTTTGGCATGCACTCAAGCAAACCTGAATAAAACAAAAACAACAACTAAAGTAAAATTCAAGAATCTTTGACCAAAGGGTCTAGTAACTATCACAAACTTAGTTGACAACCGTATTCCCCGGCAACGGCGCCAAAATTTGATAACGCTCAAACTACAGCTCTCGTAAGAGTGTAAGCGGTCGTTGTCAAATATAGAACCCAACTAGGTTGGGTGTCGAATCCCACAGGGAATACTTGGTCACTAAGTATGCAACTATTATTAGACTGTTGGTCGAAAAATCTACAGATTAAGGGGGGATTTTATGCGTGAAGCAAAAGTATCAAAATAGCAAAGTAAAAACGGAATGCTTGGTAGGTTTTAATTAATGAGAATTGTAAGTTAGGGCTATGTCCACCTTATGAGTTCTACGTATCTATTGGCTATGAGTTATGCGGAATTCAGACATGCATGCGCTTATAGAGATTCGTATTCTATGGTAAATCCTAGCGTCTTTCGACCATCAAGGATTATATCACTTTAACTCTTTCGAGCTTAAAGCGTATACTAATGGTACGAATTCTCCAAGAGGTTAATCCAGTTACGGCACTAACTTTTAAACAGGGGTTGGTAGCCCTATTTCCTTGTCATTCTCTCTTTTCCAGACATGTAACTTTTCTTTCGAACAAGTTAATGCTATACTGGCGTATTCTATATGTTTGCAACCACAAGAATTCAATTAAGATGAAGAGAGTAATGATATAAGCAGCATACGTATCAAGAATTCACAAACTCATAGCAATAGATAGTGTCTCATAAGGCTTCCATAACCCTAACAGAGAAGTTTAGCTACTCATGAGTGCAACGGAAAACACAATAGACATTATCATTATACCAAAATAAAAATCTCACGTGAAGTATGTTTTGGTAGCTCTAGTGGCGTGAATTCCTTGCAAATAGCGTTCTCTTGCTGTGAAAATTAAAAGGTGAATAGATGAAGAATAATGTCAACAATAAGTTAAAGAGAATGGGAAAGAATCGAATAGGGAGGAATAAGGATGAGGGTGGCGGAATTGATTTCTGAAAAGTTCAGCAAAATAAGGTTTTTATAACACCCATATCCTATTCCTACTAAGCTACTACGTACTTTATCCTAATCCTACTAGGTTACTGCATCCTTATCCTAATCCTACTAAGTTACTGCTGATCCCCAAGTCTTTGGAAATGTTGTTTTTGCCCGGGACAAGTTCTCCATGCATCACTTTCAGTCCATAGGCTTCCAAAAGCTGCCTTCCTTCTTACGTGAAGTTTCCTTTGGCATCCAACAGTCCATAAAATGCTGAAATCTTCATCATTTATACCTGAAAACTTGCTAATCACGTTGGTTAGCTCACTTACAGGAAAAAGGACTAAAAGTGTAGGAATTATATATTTTGTCCTCAAAACTTAGCTAAAATATGGGTACATTAAGGTGATTTAGGCGTGTAAATACGCCTAACATCAGCAGGTGGATATGAGATATTTTAGAAATAGTTTCCCTTATTTTATGTCTTAGATCGTGCTATAGAAAAGTTTTCTAAGAAAACTCATATAGATTCTCGTCATGCTCCACGCATGATAACTCTACCTTACTTTCAATGTAACAGAAACAGTGAAGCTCAAAGTTCTAGAGATAGAGTTTCCTCAACCATTCCCAACATACAGTTATGGGATTGCCCACAGACTCAAAAATGCCCCATCAATCCCGTTATGTTCCAAGTCGTACAGATTTCATTCATGACCATAAGAACTCGTTCACGAACCCAATTTTAGATATTCCATCAGATCTTTTCTCATAATCCTACAACAACATAGACCTAGAATTTTTAAGCATGAACTTAGGAGTTAACAGTGGTAGAGTTGGGATAGCATTATCCAGTTTGATCAGATTATGTATTCATGGGGATAGTTGTACTAGAGTAAATCAGTAGGCTTGAACAGTGTAAGCTAGAATTTAAGTTTATTAATTTGAATTAAGTATGAAGGTGTTGATGTGATATTAGTAGTATATGAAGCAACAAAAGCAGCTAATGGGCTTAGTAAGGCAAGCATGTGTTTGACAGTGTGTAAGTATGTGATTGTGATTAAAGTTCAATTCAAAGCTTAGTCAAGTGTTCACAGATATAAGATAATGGCTTAAGGTCAAGGGGGATATGATAGATCACGTAACCAAGTTAGGCTCTCAGAATTCTAGTAGTAGTTCTAGTATGTATAGAAAGATCAGTAAGGGAAGACGATTCTCGATCCATCCTTATCTTCGTACAAGTTTTGTTCTTTAGTCAGCATGATGCCTACACATGTTTCATAACTCAGTTCCATGAACATAACTTATATTTACATGTTTCTCGTAGACTCTTATGCTCTCCCAGTTCCCCGCATAAGGAGTTTCAGCTCCCTCAGTATTATGAATCATGTCCAATGAATTCAGAAATCTTAGAATCAGGTCATGTAACTCATGACTCATGTACACATGTCAAACCTTACAGTATATTCAGTTTCCATGAATCATGCGATGTCCCTGCAGATAAGATAAATTCAGACAATGTCATGTATATCCTCAGTTCAGACCTTTTTGGTAAATCAATGTTGTTGACATTCTATTCCTCAGGTTTCAGTCATGTGTCAGGTTTAGTCAGTGCCAATTTATGTTTTAAGTTCTCCTGTTGTAATCCTTCAGTAATCTTTCCTTATGGAACATTGTATTTATGAGCAGTTGCTGATATGGGAGATAGAAAGTGTTTCATGCTAAGAGAAGATTGTGGCATGCTTACTGTATACGAGGGGATAGTTACAAAGATAGGCTTGAATACCATGTTAGTGTATAAGTAAATGGTTAGAAAGAAGTAGTACTTAGAAACTGGGGAATTTCAGAGTGTGAGTGTACATTCAGAGCCTTGATTTACGTCAGCCTTTATTGTGAAACTATCATAAGTCAGTTGCCATCTTAGTTAAAATTTCAGTATTCAGTACCCAGTAATCAGTGTTTAGTTCCAAAATTTAGTACTTCTATATCAACCTGAACCTCAGTTATCAGAACCCAGCATTTAGTTCCAGTAAGAATCTCAGTTACATTTTTAGATTTAGTGCCAACTTCAGTTTTGTAATCAGGCCCTAAAACTCAGTTCAGTCTCAGATTCGCTATGCCATAGTAGGCAATTATCAGTTTATCTCTTATTTGTTAGTACCTTAGTTTACCAAATCTTTTGAAATCATATTACACGCGTAGTACTTTATTTTTAAGTAATACAGTCTCCATGAGTCCATGCTCAGTCACCTCATGGAACTCAGTTAATCCTTACATCCTATGTACAATATTCGATAGTCTCAGATCAGTTATTCCGACCAAGTTTAGTTTAGTCTTACATTCCCAGTGTTTAATTATTAGGATAAGTTATTCAGTCTAGATAGAAAACCATTTTAATAGATATACAGTCAAATTTGGTAGGGGTTATTCTCCTATCTTTCCATCCATCCATACTAACGGACATCTCGAGGATATAACCATCTCCAAGATAGAGCATACTAGTATATGCAAGCTCAGCTTAGTTTATGTATCATGTCTCAGACATGGATTCTAGAAACTCAGTCGTAATTAAGTCTTGCATACCCAACATTCAGTTCTAGTATTAGTCCTAGTTACAATCTTAGTTATGATGTATGCTTCAGTCCAGTAATCACCTCAGTTCATGTGTCATGCCTCAGTTTCAGATCTCAGATAATCAGTCACAATTTCGTACCTAGCTGCCTTATGCATTGCCTCAACTTCTTTAATATCTCAGCAAAGTCAGCCTAGCATTCTTCAAGGGACATATTGTCTCAAAGGGGAGATACACTGTAGCCCTTAAACATTCATGATTTAAACATAGCGTTTTCTATGATAAATCTATCTTGGAGGAAGTGTTACTTATGAGCCGACCCTCTAACTCCAAAAACTTAGCAGTAAGCCATGTTCTTAATGTATAAGTTCAGATCACGATACTCTATCCATGTCATGCAATACAAACTCAGTTCAGTTTATGCATCACATTCTAGACTCAGTTATGTTCTCATGTTCTCTCTAATGCATATTGAGTGATTAATATCAGGCTCATCAGTATTTTCAGTTCAAGGTAATAGTCTTCTTTGAGCTTACTTGTTCTCATGATCAGGTTTTAATACCAAACTTAGTATTTAGTTCCATGCACCATTTTTAGTTCAAACTTGGTATCTTTACCATTGCATGTTCATGAGTAAGTTTAGTCGTGTACTCACGCATCAGATATATGTGATTATTAGTACTTTCAGTCATGCATTCATGTATCACGTCAGTCATATAATCATGCATCAGATACGCATGGATTCATCTTATCAATATTCGCAACAGATATGTATTCTCATTCTGAGAAATTTAGTTATTAGAACACTCAGTCCTTCATTCATAAATTAACTACCCATGCATCAGATATGCATGTTCAATATGAATCATTTTAATTGTCACGTCAGTCATGAGATCATGTTTCAGTCATTTATGTTCAGTTCATGTTCATCTTATTATTTCCCCTCTCAGTCAGTAACATTCGAGGATGAATCTTCCCAAGGGGGAGATATTGTAATACCCCGTATATTTCTAAGCTAAAAAATGAACCATTGTTCCTACGCATGAAACCTCCTATACTGTGATTCATTTTTTAGTACATGAATTAGTATGAGTATCCTAGTGATAATAGAGCTTATGATGTGTTAAGAATGTTCATAAGAGTCACTTAGAGTAAGCCAAGCTAAGAACTTTTGAATCCACCATATTTTCGTGTGTGATTTTACATAGGTCATATTTGAAAGAGCATAACTTTTTTATAGGTGATATTTTGGCATATTTATACCCTCCATATTTTAGATAATTGAATAAGCTTTCCATCGATACCAAATTTTCCTAAAACGGACACCCGGTGAAGAAGTTATGGCGATTTAAAGTTTCAGTAGTGTAATTTCAGTCAGTGGTGCATCGCGCCATAAGCCAAAATAATGTTTGTCAATTTACAGTATCTCTCTTTGATTTCACCATATCGTAGTTAGTTTCCAGGTCATAAACAAGGGGCAACGCAATGTCTCCGCGTCGCGCCAGGGGGCCAAATCGTGTAATTTTTACAGAAATTAAAAGACGCATCTAGAGGGTTATTTGGGTAATCTTCCCACCCCTATATAAGCTTCCAAACATGGAATTAAGCGATTATTTCACCAAAACATACTCTTTTTAATCAAAATCCTCTCAAGAACACATTAGGGTTTCAATTGGGGGATTCGAGTTCAAGCAAACTCTACCATCAAATTCCAAGAATCTCTCTGTCAATCTTCACTAAATCAAAAACTAAGGTATGTGTGTGCTCATTCATGGACTCCTTTAGTCCATGAAGTCCAAGAACCCTATTTTAAACTATATGCCATGCTTGTTATGTTTTGATTTGATTGTTAATCTTGTTTATGTGTTGAATGATGTCAAGATAGAATCTTTATGGGTTTGTATGAAACTAGGATGGCATGTTAGTTGAAATATATGAACTTTGGGTGATATGGTTTGTTGAATTCATGAATAAACCTATTCCCAAAGTGGTGCATGTAAGGTGTTTAATAAAATTCCTAGGATGATAGAATTCATGTCCCATGATTCAATAGTTCTTAAATGACAAGTCTACATTCTATGCTCTATGATTACACATGAATTTCACGTTATTGTTATGTGTTGTTGTTGTGATATGGAATGAGCATGATATTGAAGCTATGCAAGTATATACATGTTGTATGCATTCCATTCCATATATAAGAAGTTGAGAATCATGTATAGTATGAAATCCCCTACTTATGGTTTTGTGAATTTTGGACTCTATTCTTATGATCAAGTCAGTCATGTGTGTCAGTTTCCTTCCATCGAGTCCTGGGGGTACTTGTACCCGAAAAATATAGCTATGTGCCTAGAGACATGTCATGATTTCATGATACTCTCAGTCAAGCCATGTTCCATAGAACTCAGTCAGTCATGTGACTCAGGAAAGTTCAGTAACTCAGGTAATCTCAGCTAATCTCAGAAAGCTCAGTACTCAGTGATGTTGGAAACTTCTGAAATTTTAGTGTTCTCCGTAACTTCAGTAATCTCCGTAATTTAGTACTCTCAAAAATTTCAAGAACTCAATACTAAGTAAGATCAGTGCTCCCATAAAATTAGTTTAGCCCTGCTAAACAATCCCACTAACATCAGTTCAGTTAATTTGTTCATTTCAGCAAATCAGTTCAGTGTCTTTCAGTTAGGAGTAGGATTCTGCACCGAGTGAACCCAAGGATGGGGAATCACCTATCAGAGTCAGAGGGTGTGATTCATAGAAGAAATCCTTGCATTCCAGAACTACGTAGCCAACGTAGGTTGAGATGTCCCTACCCATGGGGCTAATGCATCTCCTTTGAGTTTACCTGATAGCAGGGCAGACGAAATAAGCTCCAAGGATTTACTCACATGTTGTCTCTACCTTTGGCATGGTATTGACACCCTTCCAGCTGGGGTTACAGGCTGAACCCCAACAAGTTAAGTTTTGGGGCATGTCAGTTAGATGATTACCTCCCACAGTCTCTGTTTCAGTCTCTGTTTCAGTAATAGAATTCAGATAGTTTTTCAGAATATCAGGACTGTCAAATACAGTCAATTCAAATACAATATGGAACTCAGATAGTTCCACCACATTCATGACTGTCAGATATAGTCACTCATGTTATTATTATTACCAGTTCTCAGAACTCGTATTATTAGTATTTGCATTCATGGCTGTCAGATATAGTTAATCAGATTAATTCTTTATAATTACACTGCCAGATACAGTCCATCAAACTAGTTCTTCATAATTCAAACTATCAAAAATAGTCATTAATCTATTCAGTACCTCAGTATCAGTAGAGTCATGTCGTCAGTATTCAGACTCAGTAGTCAGTATCACCACGAGTTCAGTTATAGTTGTTTATGCATGTATTTATTCTCACATTCATATCAGTCAGCATTGTTCATGCATATAACCCTTTGCATTTAGCCTACCTCACTCGTATACTCAGTACATTTAGTCGTACTGATGTATTTGCACTATCGTGCTTTCTCTTATGTTACACCATAGGTTTAGAGGCATTAGCTCCAGATCAACAGTAGATTCCAATATCAGCAGTCAGAGTTAGAAATAAGTCCTCATATTTCGAGGACACGATAATTTCATTGCTATTGCAATTTTTAGTTTATTTCAGTAGTTGGAGTTAGTTGGGGACATGTCCCATCAACTCTTTATTCAGACAATTTGGAGGCTTTCCAGACTATAGCATGTCATATAGTTATTTTAGATTTATTTTGGTACTGTTATACCTTTTTCAGTTACTCTATTATCAGACGTTTATTCAGATTTGAACCTTATGGCCATTTAGTACATGTTTTTGCATTTTTATGTTATATTATGCAGTGTACAAGTACAGATATCTGTCATGGGTTAGCTTGTGGTCCTTCAGGGTCATGAGCACCGTGTAGCATTTCGGTTCAGAAAATCGGGGTGTTACAGATCATGAATGTACCGAATCTATGCATCCCATCACCAACATTCAAAAAATTAAACCAGAAGCATTAACATATCAATAAACTACAATCATAAACTTTACAAGGATAAACACTTCCCAGATGGTCAACTCATATCATAACATGGCCTTAGGCCTAATATTATGTCTGGAATAATTATAACATCATAATAACGACCTTCAACCAACATACATATCTGAAACCCATATCAATAATCATATCTATACATTATCTCATATTTATAAGCCACGGCTTATATATGAGGCATATCATCTGCATAATCCATAAGGCATATCTTTAATTATCTCACATCTAAAAGGCATAATATATCAATACGCATCTCATATTTAGGAGGAATAACATATCGATATGTGTCTCACATATGGAGCCATATATCATATATATAATTCATATTGCATCTATAGGCCATATATAATAAGTATGTATATGCCTATATTATTATAATACCTCGCAAAATCCTCTTCCAGTCTGAGCCTTAGAGCGTATTTGGTAAAGAAAAAATCTGAGTCAAAATGTTTCAGGAATATCTTCCCAAGTATTAAATACTTTGAATCATATATAGCATTGAATAAGATTTCTATCGATACCAAATTCACCCAAATTGGACACTCGGGTGAAGAGTTAGACCCATTTTAGTAAGACAGTGTGCCACCTGGCATTCTGGCGAGTCGTGGAGCTAGCCAAAATGGCAGTCCTCAAATTCCAGTGGACCTCTGTGATTCCTCTGCATCGCGGTGAAGTTCCAGTTTGCAAAAATTTGCCAAAATGATCCCCACCGCATCGTTCCACTTAGCAATTGCCCAATTGTCCAAATCCAGTGAAGGACCGCAATCCCGGCGCATCGCGCTAGGGCCAAAAATTGGGATTTTTTAGTTTAAAATCTCCAAGTGCTTTTTGGTCTTTTTACCTTATACCCACCCTCTATATATACCCAGTTAAGGGCTTTTAGCCCTCATTTTCTCTTTCTCCACCCAAAAACTAGGGTTTCCAAATTCCAAAATCCTCTCTCCTTCTTCCACAAATTAAGAGAGATCAAGAGAGAATCAAGAGAAACCAAGAAGTATTTCGAAGGCTTTCAAGAAAAGAGTTTCCATAAGGTATGTAGATGTTGATTCTTGGGTCCTTTTCATCCAAGAAGCTCAAGTATCCTTTTCTAAATCTTAAAGAATTTATGTTTATGAATTTTAATGATTCTTGTGAGTTGAAATTGATGTTTTTGCTATGGTTGAGTTGTGATTCATGTTTGTTTGCAAGATTATCAAGACTTGGCCCTAGTAAGTGGTATTTAAGTGGTAAATAGATTGTGTTCTTATTGTTGATGTTGAATGATTTCCAAGATGGAATATTTACATTGTTTGTATGAATCTATAAGATTATGTGAGTTGGAAACATGTAAAATTGGTTGATTAGGGTGAGTATGTCGATGAATACACCTATTCCTAAGTTGTGAATGTAAGGTGTCCGATGAAATGTCTAAGAGACTAGAAATCAAGTTTTGTAGTTAAATAGTGAGACTAGATGAATGGATGGATGGCATATTGTTATATACACTCCCTTTCATGGATAAGACTTTGAGAACTATGTGTATTGTGAAATGACCAAGTGAACGAATTACTCCACAATAGTAAGAAATCCTAAAGTAGGTGTAAAATTATACATGTCTTGTGGTTGTTAAAAGACCGCAGTGAGTAAGTTGAGACAAGATAGGGGTAAATTTCCCCAAGTAAGTACTCTTTGATATATGACAAGCTTCCAATATATGCCAAGTGGTTAGCAAGTAAGTTATGACATGATAGTGTGAAGTTTCCCCAAATTACGTGATATCCAATTATACAGCAAGATTGATATAGGTTTGAAGTACTTGATATAAGTCCGTGTTGAATGTGGTATAATCTAATAGCATGTCTACCCTAGGCTAGTACATGATGGTGAACCGATGTTGTTGATCCTTGAATATTTGAAGTGACCTTTTGGTGATTGTGATGATACATGAATTGTTGTAATGATGAATGAATGCTTGAAATAATGAATGAATGATTATGTTTTACTTTTATGTTATCGAGTCCTGGGGGTATTTATACCCGGAAATAGAGCTTTTGTCTAGAGCCCATGTCAGTTTCACGATAATTCTTGTCGAGCCCTGATTCTCAGAACTCAGTGAACTATAGAAACTCTATATCCTCAGACAGTTACAGAACTTGAGAAATCTCAGAAATCTCTGTTATCTCGGTATTCTCTATATTGGTAGTAATCTAGCCTTAGTGTTTTACTTAACTAAGATCTTGTAGTATTCCAGTATTCAGTTCTGGCCTCGGTAATGACCGAGTAATCTATTCAAATTTTGTATCATCATTCAGATACCGTGATTCAGTAGTATTTCGTCAGATATGGAACCATGTGAATTCAGCTTAACTCAGTCAAATCATTTGAGAAATATGATCAGTGTTAGATTCAGCCCAGTTTGTGTTCAGCTGGAAGTTCAATTCAGAGTCCTTCAGTTGGGAGTAGAAACTAGCACTGAGCGAGGGAAGGGATGAAGATTCCTCCTATCAGAGAGAGAGAGGAAAGAGTCATTAGTAGCAATCCCTGAACTCTAGAACTGTGTAGCCAGCGTAGGATACAAGAGTTCCCATCAGTAGAGGCTGTCACCTTCAGAAAGGTTGACTATTATATTGCCTCAGGTCAACTTCCTGTGAGGGTCATCCCGTCAGAGAGGCTTGACCATAGAGTGAGTCTTTACCAGTGGCACGGTATTGACACCCTTCCATCTGGGGTCATAGGTTGGACCCCACCTTTGGTAGGTCGGGGCATGTCAGTTATGTAACTACTTCCCATAGTTTCAGTTTCAGTATCAATCTTCAGAAATCAGGACTGTCAGATACAGTCATCTTTCATTATGAGGAACTTAGATAATTCCATTGATTCAGGTACCATCCCGACAGATAGTCCTGGTCATATATACAGTTGTTTGATATCATATTCATAGATAATCCGCCAGATAGGCTTGATTCATAGTCTCAGATTCTGTTGGGTATCCTTGTTGTCAGATTCTGATATAATCATTTTTCTTATCATTGATAATAGTTTCTAAATATCATCCATTCGAAAGGTTGATCTCTATTCCTTTCAGTCAAAAGCAGTAAGCTCAGAATTCAGTCCTTGATGTGAGTGCATCCAGATTCTCAGTTATTAGTATCAGATGAGTCAGTGTTTCAGTATCTCAGTGTCAGTAGTGAGTTCATTCTGTAGTAAAGTGGTATCCGAGTTTCAGTACCTAGTTGTGATGATTGTGTTTATGGTTTGTGCATTCATGTATGTGTTCTCGTGCGATATTTTCATGATTATTCAGTTTAGATATTGTGCACGCATGAGCCTTTCCATTTAGCCTTACCTCGTCTACATACTCAGTACATTCTTGTACTGACGCATTTGCGCTATGGTGTTTTATTTGGCACCATAGGTTCAGAGGCACAAGATCCAGAGTATCCTTAGCAGTTCAACCCAGTCAGCAGTAGTAGCAGTGAGTCCTTTTCTTTAGAGGATGAAATCTCAGTTGATTATTATTGCATCAGATTCTATTTATATTTATTTCAGTTGACGGAGTTAGTTGGGGACCTGTCCCATCAACTCCACAGTTCAGACAGTTAGAGGCTTTTCAAATGGATGTATTGGAATTTAGTTTTCAGTTTTGAGTATGTATAGATGTGTTGAACCTTATGGCTAGTTTCCGCATTTATTTCAAATTTTATGTAGTGTATAGGTACAGATATCAGTAAAGGGTTAGCTTATGGTCCTTCGGGGTCATAAGAACCATGTGATGTCCTGGGATGGGATCTCGGGTCGTTACAATTATCAAGAATGTCAATGGACCACATCATACAACAAGTCTGGAATGCCATATCATAGCTACAAACCATAAGTCATAGTCCAGGGAAAGTCAACAAAATTCACCAAGTCGCGATGTAACCTTATTGTAAAGGTTCAAGAGTTTCAACTAGGCATAATATCCGCAATTAAGTCCACAAGGGATAATGTACAAGTCTTAGCCTAAGGTGGGCCGGAAGAAATAACTTTTAATCCTCAATTTCCATAGTTAGGCAATTTAGGCCCCAAACTATGCTAAGGTATCTTGTTTTACTTCCAGATGTCAGGTACGCCATAATCAATCCTAAGATAGGAATTCCTCTTAGAAACATAGGAGATTATGTCATCTCCACCTAAATTAATATTTCAAGATCACCATCATAGCCCAAATAAGTTTAAATATGCTAACCAAGCTTTCAATGTGTAAACCACATCCCAAACCTAGTAGCCATTCTATAAATTAGTTTAACATAGGGAGAAGGTAATAGGATTCTAAAAGTGTAATAAGCATTTCACCTTATGGGTCAAAACCCTCATCTAATCACCAAATTTCGACAATCAAGACTAAGCAATTCTACCCATAATTAATTATTACATTCATATTCAAATGCAATATATAACATGCATCATCGTATGAAGAAGAGTAGACAGAAGCCTACCTCAAAGCCGAACAACAAATCCTTAAATTATTCACATAGAGCTCATCGTCATTTCACAATCCCAAAATGCCACTACTCTATAAAAATTGTAATCTACTCATCACTACAAAAATCACGATACTCAAATTGCACCATTGTGCTTTTGGTTAAAAAAACAACACCAAAAACCTTAAGTGGGTCCCACTAATGGAAATCATGTTTCTGAGGTCAACACAACGTTCATACATGATCAAGGAATTATAACTCTCAAGAATGGATGAAAACCAAGCAAACTCGGGGCTAAAATAAAGCCCAAGGATTTGGGGATTTAGTTAAATTTTCAAGAAATTCAAGCATGAATTTGAAGGATTCTTACCTTAAATCAAAAGATATTCACAATAATAGATGTTAATCAAGATCTCAAGTCACCCCCAAGACTCAATTTAAAGTTAGCAGACCATTTTATGATTTTTGGCTCTAAAAAATGAGTGAGAAATTGCCAAAATGCGGCCGAAGGGGTTTTTTTATACACATACCAGGTATCCATATGTGGAAATTGCACAACCAAGTGTGAAATCGCACTACCTGGTTGCAGGAGGAGGTATGAAGATTATAATACTCCTAGGTGCAATCACACTACTTGCTGTTAGCACAACTGACAACTGAAACTTAGAGATATTTTTTCAAGTTTTGGCCAATTCCTTAGGATTTATTAAGAATCTGATATATGCAAATAAACTATGTAACCACACTAAATTAATGTTTTTGATGCGATGGTGAAGTCGAATTTTCCATCCAAAGTCGTTTTGACCAAATATGGGTCCTACTCTTATATTTTCAATTTTCTAATTATTTAAATAAAAGGTCGAAATGAACTCGGGTGCCTCAAGACCTTAATCAAAGGTCTACCTAGAATAAAAGATATATTTCAGAGCTGTTGTTGAAGTCAAAATATACAACAGATATTATCTTACTAAAGTTTTTGCCTAGTGGCCATTTGGATCCAGTAAAAAAATCTAAACAAAGAATTGGCTTTAAAAAACTGAACTACCTAGTAACCGAACTATTAGTCTAAGCAAGTCATAAATGACTTGGTGTGTATGTAAGAGAAAGCTCTAATAGCAAAATTAAGTTGAGACATGAAACTTGACATGTAGGTTAATTACAATAGCCACTACTAAAAGGACTTTTATCCTCACAAATCAATGGATAGAAAGATCTCAAAATCTCAAAAAGATGATGTACTGGGTCCCCATGCTCCAAGCATAATTCCCAGATAACCTCCATGAAGAGAGAACACTTTCGAGGGATTTTGCCACGGGTATACCTTTTTAACTAGCTCTCTCACTTCACTTCTAAACATCCAAAACTCAACTTCAACAACCAATTGGTCTCCAACTGAATCAAAAAAGGTTGATGAATGCAAACTTGAACCACGACAAACATATACCATCTCGATACCCATATAAATCAATCAAAGTCTTCCCAAGACACAAGAAAAATAAGGAATGAGTCCTACAACCATCTCAAAATCCAAACATAACCTTATTTTACCAATACATACTTGCTTCTACTCCAAATAGGAGGAAAATTACTTGAATCTAATTTGCGCAATCTCATCACAGAGAACTCAAAGAACTGAAGCTGATCTACTGAAAGTTTGTATGAAAAACATGAGAATAAGCTCATAAGGCATTATTTGGGCATATAAATAGAGATAATCAAGGAATATAATCTATTCCAATTCTATAACAAGTCCGAATAACAACTAAGTATCAAATGTAGAAGATGAAGGCATAACTACTCATCACTGAAAGTTTTAATCCAGGATATCCCATCAATAGAGAATAAACCAAGAAGAAACAAACTCAATCATACTACTCTCATTAGTATAGATTCCAAAATTCTCAAGTATAATGAAGACTCGAAGTCAAAGATAAAATAACCAATACTGAGTTCATCGGCTATCATTTAAGCACTTATAAACAATACTCCAATCTATGTTGAGAAGACCAAATAGGTAATCACATAGTAGTCTCAACCATCCTATAAATGAAATCCAAACTAAGACAAAGCTAAAACAAAGGTTACACTCAAGCTTTACAGCTCCAAGCTAAAATCTCAATATCAAGGCTAAACAGCTCGGTCTCCAATGCTTAAACCAAACTCTAGCACTCGGAGAAATGCAACTCAAGCCAGAAACTAAGCAATCCAACACACAGTCTTGGTAAAAAATAGCCATAGGCACATATCATCTAGGAGAAGCACTCCACCAGGCCTCATTAGGCTGAACAAACTCTAAAATTGGGATTTCCTAAATCCACCTAAGTAGGACAATCATCACTGGATCCATCCATAAATCTTATTATTAAAGAAGAAAAATACCAATCTCGACACCAAGGTCAAAGATAAGACCACTACCAGAAAAATCAAATAACTCAAGATAAAGATTTTCCAATTTGCCAACTTAAGAAATGATCACAGGAAAGGTAACTCCACATAATACAAGAATCACATCACGAGGTAATGGAGCATCCAACTCCATACTTATAATAAGGGAAAACCATCACTAAGAGACGAATCTTATAAACCAAAGAGATGAATCCAGAATATCTTGATATTACTATCAAACCATTATAGGGTAATGAAATAGCCACAACAAAGAACGGACCCTAAACTGGTCAATCACACAAACCAGCTATGTGGAAAGGGAAAGCCAAAGAAAAGTCTTTGAAACATAGTAGGAAGTTCTAAGAATCTCAACTCAAGAGCGGGCAATATAACCAAATTGATAACTCTATAACCATATAGAACCACAGAAGGTCAACTTACCTTTAATATCTAAATACATTCCCTAATCAACCTAACAAAGTTTATCAAGGGGAAAACAATCAACCTCTACTTGCTATAGGAATGAAATCTTTAAATCGAGCTATAGTTGTTCAAGCCACTGAATGAGAATCACAAGGAAATAAAATTCTAGCTTGATAACACTAGTTTATATAGCTACCCAACAAGGATCAATAACACCAAGTAATAACATCAATAAAATAGCAATAACAACAATAGCAATAGCAATATCAATATTAATATAATGAATAGGCAGTACCAAAATGAACATCAATAGAAAGTACCACTCAAAAGGCCACAGTAAGGCTAATGTGCCAAGATAAATGGGACTTTAACCCAAATACTACACCCACGGGGAGAAAATATCAGTAGAGATCTACCCAATCCACTACTAAAACAAATCAACCATGAGTGTAGTCATATAATCATGAATTTAATAAGAAGGCACACAATAATAAATTTGAACTCATAAAGGCATATAATCATCAATGGGTTGATGTGCTATACAAATATAGTACTTTTGATGCTTAAAAATATGAATATATGCAAGTTTCTGAGGTCGTTTCATTAGATATGATACATTTTGGGTATGTTTTGAAGGAAATCATGTTTTGAATGCTAAGTTCTTGAAAATGATGAAAAGGGTGTTTTTTGCTACTTATTTGAGCAATTATGGATGTTTGGGACACTTTCTGCTAGTTCATGATCAAAGTATGCGTGGGAATTGAAGAAGATATGAAATAATAACTCCTGACACTTGCAAAGTCAATATGTGGACCATTCGTAGTACATTTGGACCGCATGTGGGAAAAGCAAGAGTTAGAAGTCTAAAATCTCAAGAGCTAACCTGCAGGATATTTTGACCCTCAAACTTATGGTCACCATTTGCGCTCATCTTATAAGACGCAAGTACTACCTAAGCCTAGGTTCAGGGTGCAAGTAGGGATCACAAGTTTCCACTAATGGTTGTTTCTCCTATTTCATTTGATCTTTGATTTTAGGATTTCCTCATGTACTATAAATACCCCTTATATGTTTTTAGAAGAAGAATGCACTCTTGATAATTACAAATATATTTTGATTTCGAGATTCAACTTTGGTCTTTGAATTCTCTTGTATTGACTTTAGTTGATTAATTTAATTACGGTTTTACGTTTTCACTTTTTTTTATTGTGATTTCATATTATGAGTTCAATCATGAATCTTGTTGATTACTTTACAAGTATGAGCGGATAATAATCCATAGCTAGGATTGTGGAAACCCTAGCAGATTGATGAAGTAGAGGAAGTTCTATTGTTTTATATAACCGATACCCATGCATGGATTGTATTATCTTTAGTTTTATAGTTATTTTAGTAGTGGACAATACTAAGATCCCGTCTATATTATAGCTATTTACCCTAAAATAGGAGTAGTGACTAGGAAAAGATCATTACAACAGTAATTTGAAGTTTAATTATCGATCCATGCTACTAGGTATTATCTTAGTAAGATAGTGAAAAACCCCAAAGTCTGGCCCATGCAAAATTTCATGAGTCTCGAACCTTCTGTTCATCATACAACTCATCCTACTACTCGTATATTAAGGGTACGAGTCAAGGACCCTAGTCGTCTGTTGGTTACCATCATATTTGCAATGTTTTATTCTTTGTATAAGAAGGAAATATATAAGTCGTATGTATATAATATTAGAAGTATAGTGCCAAACCGTATGTTCTTCAGTATCTATCCTTGAAATTCTACTTAGGGTACATCTTGAAGGGAACTAGTCATATAGTAGAGTATGATTTTGGCTAAGGAGTTATTTGTTAGACTGGATATGATGTCCAACATTCTAATCAAGGTACGGCTGGAGGGTACCACTCGTATTATGTGGGTATGAGTTGAGAGTCTAAACCATACCCTCCTACGAGTCTTTTACAACTTTTAAGCTGAGGATATTTTAGATATCTCCCATCCCAAGCCCTTAAGACCTCATATTTTGTATCACTATTTGGTCCCTCATTCCTTATTTTGGAAGATCAAAAAACTCTCATAAATTCTCTAATAACCTCTCAAGGATATTGGTCTAGGGTTTCATCAAGGGAGTTATCAAGAGGCATAATGATCGATTCTCTCTGTGAATCATCATAACTCAGGCATGTGACTCTCCCATCATTGTTAGTTCTCAAATATTCTGTGTTATAAACATTGTTCTTGAATTAAAAATGATGATTTTGAAACCCATGGCTGAGGGTTTGAATGCATATTATTTATTATTGTTCTCTCATGTTTTAACTTATGTTTATGCATGATTTAATAATGGTTGTACACATGTGGGTTCTTGAAAAATTTTATTTAAACTAAGGGGTCATGATTAACCCTAGCTTAATGGTTTTGACTTGAATAATGGTTTGATAAGGGAATGCTCTCAGCCTATTTGTGAAAATGTCTATGATAAAGATCTAGTCACATGATGAATTGTGTTTTGAACTAATGCTTGGTATACGAATGTGAATGAAGGATGAATGATTTTGTGAAGGTCTTGATGACCATAAATTAAATTGAATTGTTATTTGAACTAAGGCATTGGCCTAATAATGTAAATGGTTGGAAAATTGTTTCATGAAGACCTTGTGGGTCACAAATAGTTTTAAATAGTAACCTTGGTGGTTTAATTGGCTTAATGGGTTCGAGTCCCTGAATGTTGAATTGAATTGAGGTCTTTTTAGAGACTATGGGTTTGAGTCCCAAATGTTCAATGATAATGGTCATGGCATTTGAATGCTTGCAAGTATGGTTTGTAGGATTATACCAACAGGATGCCTTTAGTAACTAATCATACTAATGGTTGTGTGTATGTGTAAATGATGTTTTAAATAGGATTTAAAGTGGTATGTTTAGTCGGGACATGAAAATGGATTCCGAAAGACTAACCCTAAAAACCATGCTAGTCGATATGAGTGGCTGATTTAATCTACCTTAGATCTATCAAGCATGTGGTTACGGATTTCACCGTGATTGGTGTGATTTTATATCCATGCATTTACCATTTTCATTGCGTGTATTAGGTTCTTCATAACCATGATAGCTAACTATCTGTCATAACCCAAACTAGGGCCTAGCTGTGATGGGTATCTCAAGTCCCACGTGGACTAGAGATCACCCACTCCACCTAAACTAACCAACATATTAACTACAAATGTTGGATGAATTCCATACATATAAAATGATAGTGCAATACAAGAGTAACAACAACTCAAGAAATGTCTAAACCATTCATCACCACCACATACTAAACCATCTCATCCAAGTCCATAGTAAACCACAAAGCCTCTACAATCAAATGTCAATAAAATATTGGGACAGGCCCCCAACAATACCCTAAATCCAAGTCTAACAAAGTCTATGAGAAAGAGTAAAAAGACCATGAAATGAATACCTTCCGGACTTGGAAGCTCACCACTTCAATATGAACTCATGAGCAAATCGAACACCTGGTTACGAGTCCTCTGAATGAATATATGAATGGGAGGTTCAAGTCCCCCTATATTGTATACATTGGTGCTACATCAACTTTATTATTCTAGGAGGTTTGAGTCCCCTATAATGGCATATAAGGATATGGATATTCTCTAGTTCGTGTGGCTATACGTACTGGAGCCCTTCCAGCTAGGGGAGAGCTAGACCCATATAAACCGTGCGTGCCTTGTATAATGACAGTAATGCTACACAACCCAAGTTATTTTTTTCAAAGTTTATGCTAATCCTGGTGCCCTTTCCCAGCACTATATATATATATATGTACACATGTGATTACATATGAAGTTTTTACTTGGTTTTACATATGGGCATTATTTTATCCTTATCTTTGAGTTACATGCTAGCGTTCTAACCTCTAACCATCTCCAAATGTTTCATCCCCACGTGATACAGGGATTGGATCTTCTTTTTCTTTACCTACACAGTAACCAGGTGTTCGATTTGCTCATGAGTTCATATTGAAGTGGTGAGCTTCCAAGTCCGGAAGGTATTCATTTCATGGTCTTTTTACTCTTTCTCATAGACTTTGTTAGACTTGGATTTAGGGTATTGTTGGGGGCCTGTCCCAACATTTTATTGACATTTGATTGTAGAGGCTTTGTGGTTTACTATGGACTTGGATGAGATGGTTTAGTATGTGGTGGTGATGAATGGTTTAGACATTTCTTGAGTTGTTGTTACTCTTGTATTGCACTATCATTTTATATGTATGGAATTCATCCAACATTTGTAGTTAATATGTTGGTTAGTTTAGGTGGAGTGGGTGATCTCTAGTCCACGTGGGACTTGAGATACCCATCACAGCTAGGCCCTAGTTTGGGTTATGACAGATAGTTAGCTATCATGGTTATGAAGAACCTAATACACGCAATGAAAATGGTAAATGCATGGATATAAAATCACACCAATCACGGTGAAATCCGTAACCACATGCTTGATAGATCTAAGGTAGATTAAATCAGCACAGGTCCAACCTTGGACCGACTGACTATATCATCAACCATGGCGCCAAGCACACTATCTCTAACTGAAGGTTTCACAATATCATAAGTCTTATATGAAAGATCTGAAAGACTAGTGATCCCATGCTGGGAACACTTTTTAGATGAATAGCCAGTCTATCTGTAGTCGTAGCACACTCCTAAATCCCTACATGATGAGAACACAAACTAAGCCCAAATGGATTGACAAATGACGCTGAGAGCACTCTCTTCTACCAAAGATCATCCTTTCTGCAATAATAGCCTATCTCAGGAACTTTGGGATGGCAGGGAATTCATGCTATATCCCTTTAATTAACTAACTCATATCTAGGGCACTCTATAAGATAGTTTCCCATCACGAACATGGTCAAAACATGATCCTAGAATAATTTGAGATACTACCCCTCATAATCCAGAATGGCCGCCATGGCCTAAAGACCTATACAAAAATTCCAGAAGGTTCGATGAGAACTACACCCACTATGATCACCATGACTAATCTAAGAACCATTCATAGTCTAAAACAATACTTACATAGAACTGAGAGGCTGTAAGTGAAGCTCAACTATACTGAAAGGATCCTCACTCCCGAATGAAATACCAATAGCATAATACCAAGGTCATGGCCTCTTGCCACGCTCCTTCAAAAGTCTCAATACATACTCTCGCTATGGCCCTCGCAAAATCAACAATCTGAGAGAAGAAAAAACTAGCTACTATAAGGAGTTTCAATACCAAATGGAGTGAAAATTCTAGTTTTCTAATAACTCTATGCACCATAGCCTACTCAGAAGGGTATAACATAGAAAATGTTTGGACCACTCGAGAAATACAAGCTCATATTCAGGAACAGGTAAAGAACCCTAATGAGCACCAATAGACCCAACTCTTGTCTTAGAATTGTTTGATAAATCAAATGTCATCCGTGGCTGGGAGGTATTTGCAACACGACTCGGATCCTCGATGCTGAACCTCAAATGTCTAAAGCAGTCACTAGCTTTACTGGAGCCTAAGATAGCCTCAAGTCCTTTGGCTGATGCTGAAGATCTTTGATATCTCTTTCTGGCTCTCTAGTCCAATGTTGTACCAAAATGCATGCTGAATTCCTATATGCATCTATCTAGTATCTCACATTGCCCATTAGGGATTGAATAAAGTCAAGGAATATGCTTAAGGCTCAAAGTAATGCAGATACATGATAAGAAGTCAAGAAATAAATTTCCTAAGAATGTCTCTATAGCCTCCCAAAGATAGGTTATGGATGTCTTTGCACCAATCCACAAGACTCTACCAAACACTTTGCTCTTGTACTATTACACCAGTGAAACTTTTCTCTGATATGAATTTATCACGACCTGATTTCTCAAGTCATGATGGCAGCTACCATAACCCACTAGTAGGCAATCCAAACATGTATCTCGGAAATGCAAGTAACGGACTACCCAAATAGATAAAGGAAATAATGCGGAATACATGTAATAAACGATCAAATTCATAATATAGTACCCAAAACCTTGTGGTATCAGTACAAGATCTTGTAACATATCAAGGATAAAAAATAGGTGCTAAATAAATATACAGCTACAACCATCTATAAATACCATATTGAGGCTAGTCTAACACATAAGAGAGAGATAAGTAATACACCGAACGTCAGGATCTCACTCTAAGTTTCTAAACCATGAATTATCCGCATGAAGTACCCATCAATGGAGATAACCCATACTATGATATACAGTCTATAAAATAGTAGTATGAGTACCAAAAATATGGTACTTACAAGGAAACTGCCGATTGAGCTCAAAAGATAAAGAAGATAGATATAACATATAAACAGAATGAAAAGTTACACCTAAATAACCAGCAACCATATAAGATAGTCAATGAGATAATAAAGATAAACTATCCTACTCATGTCTAAGAGACTAACATGGTAAGACTAAGGAAGTAATGAAGTGCACTATCTTATCGCAACCATACATAGGAATATCAACACTATGTCATATATCACCAACTAACATACTAAATAAGAACAAAAGAAGGATATATAATAGTATACAAGGCCAAGGAATGAATATATATAATATGAGTTAGTGAAGGAAGTAGGGATATATGTTAATACCATATCTACATTAGCTAGATATTCACATATATATAATCAAGGTAAACTCAAAGTATAGCCTACATCATCAGACTAGAATTTTTAAACATCATAATCATGGTAGGACCTAATATTGGCATACTCATCATTTCTAATCCATATGTCTAAACATGAGCTAGTCATGCATAGTAAATAAATTGTAAGATAGAAGAGACGAGAATCATACCTCAAATATCAGTACCAAATAAATAGACAATCAGTGATAAAATAGCCATAACAATGATCATAACAATGATAATAACAATATCAATAACAACGTGAGTAACCGGCTAGTCTGAATAATAAAATACCTACCCGAGCCTATCACGTGCCCCCACTACCCTAGGATTAGAAGGTTCAATAAATATACAACACATCATAAGTCATAGTCATCACCTATACCTATACACCCCCTATAGATATAGGCGTATACTGGTGATAGGCAATATCCATGAAAGTATGAATGCAATAGAATCCACACTACCATAATCATCATCACCATATCCATCCTCATCAGTATAACCATCATCTTTATCATATTCTTCATCATAGTCATCATCATCGTAATTATCCTCTGGCTTTCTCTAGTATATAATTACAATACATAGGGATAGACGGACACGAACCGGTATATGTACACATAGGAACATCAATATAATCATCCTCTGACCATGCTAAGTATAAATGTCATCATCATAATACCCTCCATCCCTGCCATATATCAATATCATTATCATAATATCCTCTAGCCTTGTCAGGTATCAATATCATTATCTAAATATCCTTCTTCCGTGCCGGGTGAATATGCATATGATCATAGTCATCAGAAGCACATATATATATAACATCAATACTAAAATCTGTCATCGAGTTTTCCCCACAAGTTATAACATCAATCAAACATCTTTCTATATCCCATACTGGAGAGATGTGTGTCTGGATATGATAGGTGCACGGACTCAATCCATGGCTAAAAGAGTGTAAATATGTAAGTCCATTTCCTGGAGTGAACTTTGGTAGTAAATCATTATAAAAGAATAGAAAGGGTTAGAATCTCTCATCACCGAAGTAATTTGTAGTATCAAATCATAAATCAAAATCTGTCTCAGTCACATCTTTTAAACTTCATTATTAATATCTTTTACATATAAGTTATTTATTAAGATAGATAATTATTATTTTGAAGAAATCCATTTTTAAGGTAGAAAGTGGGATTAAACCCTCATTTAGTGATAATAGTAATATCATAATCTAATTGGAATTGTTTAAATCACCAAAATAGTGATCATGAATGTACTGAATCTATGCATGACATCACCAATATTCAAACAACAGAACCATAAGCATTAATATATCAATAAACTTTAATCACATCCTTTACAAGATTAAACACTTCCCTGATGGTCAAATGATATCATAACATGGACTTGGTTCTAATAATGTGTCTGAATTAATTATAACATAATAATCATGACCTTTGGCCAAAATACATATCCAGAACCCATAATAATCATATATGTGCATCATCTCATATTTAAAAGCCATAGCATATTTATAAGGTATAACATCTACATAAACCGTAAGGGATATCAATAATCATCTCACATCTTGAAGGAATAATATTTCAATACTCATCACACATTTTGGAAGCATAAAATCTATATACCCAGCTCACATCTTGGAGGCACATATTATATCTATAAGTCATATCACATCTATAGGCCATATATCATAACTATGTCTGCCTATATTATTAATCATGTCAATGGACCACATCATACGACAAGTTTGGAATGCCATAACATAGCTACAAGCCATAAGTCGTAGCCTAGGGAAAGTCATCATAATTTACCAAGTCTCGAAGTAACCTTATTCTAAAGGCTCAATAGTCTCAACTATGCTAAACATCTGCAACTAGGGTAAAGGCAATAGGATTCTAAAAGTATAATAAGCATTTCACCTTACAGGTCAAAAACCTCATTTAATCTCGAAACATCAATAATCCAGACTAAGACATTCTACCTATAATTAATCTTAACATTCACATTAGTTTGAAATATATATATATAACAGGTATCATCTTATGAACAAGAGTAGATAGAAGCCTACCTCAAAGCCAAACCATAAATCCTTATATCATTCATCAAATGCTCATCTTCATTTAAGAATCCCAAAATGCCACTATACTATCAAAATCATAATCTACTCATCAATATGAGAATAATGATACCCATATTACAACATTGTGCTTTGGGTCCAAAAACGACATCAAAACCCTGAGTGGGTCCTGCTTATGGAAGTAACATTTTTTAGGTCAGCCCAACATTCATAAATGATCAAGAAATCATAATCCTCAAGAATTGGTGAAAACCAAGCTAACTTGAGGGCTAAAATCAATCCCTATAGTATTTGGTGCTTTGGTAAAAAATTTAAGAAATTCAAGCATAAATTTAAAGGATTCTTACCTTAAATCCAAAGATATTTTCAATAATAGATGTTAATCAAGCACCCAACTTACCCCCAAGACTCAATTTAAAGTTAGCACATCATTTTAGGGTTTTTGGCTCTCAAGAATAGGTGAGAAATATCCACAATGAGGCTTAAGGGGTCTTTTTATACCTTTACCAAGTATCAAAGTGTGGCAATCACACAATTAAATATGCCATCACACTACCTAGCTATAGTATCAGGTTTGGTGGTCACCATACTCCTTTGTACGATTGCACTACTTATTGTCAATATAGCTTATAGTTGAAACTTGGAAAAAATTTATGTTTCCGCCAATGCCTCGGGTTTCTTTCGTAATCCAATACATGTGAATGAACTATGAAACCATACTAAATATAAAATTTCAGATATGATGGAAAAGTTGAATTTTCCATCTGAGGTCATTTCAACCAAATGTGGGTCCCTCACCCATATTTTAAATTCTCTAACAACCCGAACAATAGGTCAAAATGATCTTGGGTGCCTCGAGACCCTAAACAAAGGTATTCCTAGCCTAAAATTAATATTCTGGAGCTACTGGAATAGTTAGAAATCACATTAGTGATTATTTTACTGATGTTTTTTCCTCGTGGCCATTTGGAACCAGTGAAGACTTCTAAATAAAAAATTAGCTTTTAAAACCAAATAAACTTCCTAATAAATGAAATGTCTATATAATTAAGTCATAAATGGTGTGGGAATCTATGGGAAATCTCTATCAGCAAAAATAAGTGAAAATATGAAAAATAACCTGGAGGGTCATTACACTAAACCAACAAGATTATATAGCTAAGTAGGATTGTTCGTAATGCCTTAACCCTAGGTTTCTCCCATTATTGTTCATGTCCTTTACATTATAGTATTATTAAGTATACTTTTAGTTTTTAACTTTCCATTACTCTTGGTTGCTTTAGCACTTATTTAAGCTTCGTAGTTAGACTAGAATTGGATAGTTGTTCAGCACAAGAAGTTGTGGGATGGATACTTCACTTTTAAAGGACATTTTACTAATTGGTGGACCACGTACACTTATGTGTGTTCTTGGGTGCATCAATTTTTTGGTGCCGATGTCGGTGACTTTTAAATGACAACTATTTTAGTTTTAGTTTTGCTATTTGATTTTACAAGTGATAACAACTTGATCTTAGGTTCTGAATTTGTAGGTTCATGTCTAAAAAGAATATAAGCTGGTATGGGAAAGGGATTTGGTTGATCCATATCACAAACTTGAGCAACAATTATACCAGTTTAGGAGAGAAGAATTACTTCTCAATTGAATACCTTAAATTTAGTAAGAGAAAGATGTTCCTACTCCTATGGTTGAAGATCTACTAGCCTATAGGACAGTCCGTGATGTAGCAATCTCACTTGAAACTAATGTTACCTCTACCATCTATAGACCAAAACCTGGAGGTATATTTGAGCTAAAGCGGAACATGGTGCAACTTTTCCATAGCAGTGGGCAGTTTACTAGCTTTTCATATGAGGATCCACAGGTCCATTTGTAGAATTTCATGGAGATCAGTGACATATTCATCCCTAATAGAGTCTCTACTAACTATGTGAGGCTCACTCTCTTCCTCTTCTCACTTGTAGGAGAAGCCAAGAAATGTCTTAACATAGAGACAATAAGTTCCAGCACTACATAGGATGATCTAGCAAAGAAGTTCCTAATTTGTTTCTTCCCATTCAGCAAGACTGAAAGGATATGTAGTAAAATCTTGAGTTTTAAGTAGAAGCATGATAAAAACCCATATCATGCATAGAAGAGGTTCAAATCTATTCTTAATAATTGTCCATCTCACCAATTGTCCAATGAGGTACTATCTCACACTTTTGAAGAAGATCTTGACCATAATACAAAGATTTTTTTAGATTCAGCTATAGGTGGTCAAGCATTGAAGAAAACATATGATGAGATTTATACCTTGTTGAATCAAAATGCACAAGGTAATCCTAACCGGCATGGTGAAAACTCTAGTGGTGTAGTAAAAAAGCCAGTGGATATGATTGAAGTTGATAGTATCACAACCATAGCTTCCCAGTTGTCAGCTCTTTAAAATTATATAATTAGATATATTATCAAATTAGGTATGAACCAACTTTAGGTTGAGGTGAATGCTGTTCAGTAGGCTCCATCTTGGTGTGAGATTTATGGGATTAATGGTCACATTGCAGACTTATGTGGAGCAAATCTAGAGTCTGTAAACTTTGTGGGAAATGAATACAAGCCAACTTATAGAAATTACTAAAACCATATATAGCAGAGTCATTCCAACTATTTAGGGGACAATAACCAGACTCCATAGTTTCAGTAGAAGAACACGCAGACTAGTAATATTATGAAGATATTAAAGAAGATTCTAGGCAATCAAAGAAAATAGATTCTAGGGTAAAAACTCAAATGCTTGACCAAAATAATTTTGAGGCACAATTTGGGTAGCTTGATCATTAGCTAAATATCAGGCCCCAAGGTACATTGTCAATTGACATAAAGTGTAATCACCCTTAAGTTCATTTTCCATAGTTCCACTTATTTTCACTATTAGAGCTTTTCTATAGATTTCCCAAGTCATCTGTGACTTTTTGGAACTTATAACTTTGTTACCAGATAATTTATTTGGTTTTTAGAATCAATTCCCTAATTAGAAATTTTTGCTGGTTCTATATGGCCACTAGGTGAAAACATTAATAAAATAATCTCAAATGTGAATTCTAACTACACCAACAGCTCAAAAATATAAATCATAGTCTAGGTAGATAATCAATTTGCATCCCAATGCACTCAAACTCATTTTTCCCTATTCGTCGGAAAATTCAAAAATTAGAATTTTAGGTGTGGGACCCATATTTGGTCAAAACGACCTTGGATTGAAAATATGAGTTTTCCAATACATCTGGAATGTTGAATTTAGTATGGTTACATAGTTCATATGCCTATAATGGATTCAAATGAATACCGAAGCATTGTCCAAAACTTCAAATTTCTTACAAGTTTCAGTTGATACCTGGTGCAAGGTGAAGATGCCGCAATCGTACAATAATGAATATCAATCACCCTTCCATGAAAATGGTCCATGAATGGTGATGTAGATATCTCTTTGCCTAGGAATGTTTTTTAAAGTCCTTTTAGGCTGAGTTTTAGACCCTTTTCACTGTTCTTTGAGACCAAGAAATGGTAGAATGGTGTGCTTAACTCAAATTGAGTCTTGTAAGTATCTTGGGATCCTAGTTACCATATATTTTTATGATTAACAATGGATTTAAGGTATTAATCCTTCCATTTTATGCTTAAATTTCTTGAATTCTTGAGCAAAGCTCTAAATAGCTTGAAGGATTAATGTAGAACAAAATAAGCTTAGTCTTCACCTATTTATTAAGATTTATGATTCCTTGATGATGTATGGACATTGGGTTGGCCTCGTAAATGTGTTTTCATTAAGTGGAACCCACTTGGGGGTTTTGGGTCATTTTTGGACCCAAAGAACAATGGTGTAATATGGGTATTAATGTTCTCGTTATAATAGGTACATTGTGTTTTGATAACTTGGCTCCTTGAAGAATCTTCTTAGAAGGAAAAATAAAGGTTTAGCAGTTTGTGAGCTTTCTTTAGATTTGAGGTAGGTTAGTCTTATTCCATATTGAGCTATGTTATAGTATAATTATGATATCTTGTTTGATTTGAGAGGTGTTTTAAGTGTTGAATTAATGAATTGTTAGTCTTGTATTAGTTGAATATTTTAGGTTACTTGAACCCTTAGATTTAAATGCTTGACTTGTAGGCTTAAACCTTGGGGAAATTGGACTTCATACCTTGTCATTAGCATGAGGATATCTTAGATACTCTAGATGGATAAGATGAACTTTTCACTCTTGTAGTGGGTAAGTTGACCCTAGTGCTTACATTAATGGAATTAGGTGTAATGTTTGGGTAAGACATTTATTTTAGGACTATTGGTTGGTTGCTATGTATCAAACAATTGATTTAGATACTTAATCCTAGTCTCGAGTAGAAGTTGGACTTAGAATGTATTTGGAGGAAATTAGAAGGGGTTTCTTAACCAACCTTAAGCTTAGATCGATATAGTTCTCTTGAAGACCTTAAACATCTGATAAATGCCTAGGAAATGCTCCCTTTAAAGCATGTTTTCTAAATTGAGTAGTTAGATTATTGTCATGATATTAGAAGTAATATATATATATATATATATATAGTTTTTTGACTAAATTACTATCAATTTTATGAGTAACTATGGTTTATGCTATCAATTAAACCCATGTCTATGTTATCATGTAATCCATTAATTAAGCTATTATTTTAGGCTTTGGACTATGCTATTACTAATGTTGTACACTTTTTTTGTAATAAAACTAGTGACCATTCTAGAAAGCCCTCATGATGCTAATATAGTTAATTATGAGACTAATAATTCTAAAAGGCATGCATATTGACTACACGGAAAGTCATATTGCTAATTATGATTGAAACCTAATGATAATTGTTATACTCATATTGCATATATATATATATATATATATAAATTTACATTAAAGATGAATGATGAATATTGGAGGTATGATCTTATTTACTTCTCCTTTATAATTATTTACTTTAGCCCTTGTGGGTCCTGTCATTTACTTTATCCCTTATGGAGCTTCTCATTAACTTTATCCTTTGTTGGGCTTGTTCTTTATTATCAATATTAAATTACATAATGTGATCATATTGATGCCCAGCATGGCCGGAGAGATTGTGATGATGATATTAATGCCTAACAAGGCTAGAGAATATTGTGATGGCGATATTGGCACCCAACAAAGCTGAAGGATGTTGAGACAATGATGATATACCCGTCAAGGCTGGAGGATGATTATTTTATATGCCTATGTGTATATCTACCGGTTCAAGTCTGGATAGCCCTATGTATGGTAATGTTATGCTGAGGTGTCCATATGTAAAGATCCATATGAGTGATGTGGATGTAAAGTGTCATTAGAAATTCAAATGTAGCCTACTAGTGTTAATTGCATATAAAGTACTATACCTGATGATTATTGATAACTAAGGATTTGAGATGGATATTGTTTGAATGATAAATCAAGACTAGTTTGTAAGAAAAAATAGGGTAAAATGATGTTTCACTTAGTGAGTAAAGTTAGTGATAATTGTTGGTTAGATAAGGAATGTTGACTATTAAAATAGGTAGGTGGTGAATAGTTTCCTAAAAAATGACTATTATATGATGGCTAGGAATCGAATGGACTAGCTAATTATCCTTGCATAGCTAATAAGTAGTGTCTAATGGGTATTAATGATAAGTAGCTAATGATAGTAATTGTAGGGAAAAAGGTTTTATGGTCAATGTTGGTAACAAATGAAAATATGGTAAAATGGATGATTGATGATAATGTGAAATATGATTGAATAATAATGAGACTTAGATATGTTTTTTGTTAGATGCCTTATTATTATCTCTCTTGGGTATAATATCGCAAGGTATGGGTTGTGGTGATGAGTTCTTTACTTTATGCACCAGTTGGCATATGGGCGCCAACTTGTTACTTATGCTTGTTTGTGTGAATGCCTTGTGATGCGTTATGGTTCTGAATTGTCTATTTTTTGTACACGATAATATTGGTATGTGTTAATTCCATATACTATTATTTTGGTTTGATCTCATATTATGTACAGTGATGATGGATACGATTCTAGTTCAATTCTGTACCTTGACTTACTTAGAATTATCTTGCATAATATCATCTTTATATCATGACTTAGCTCACCCGGTTGGTGATGCCTACTAAGTACCCATTATTTTTGTACTCATACTAAACTTCTATACTTTTTTGGTGTTGATCCGAGTACTTATTATTGTTGTTGACCATTGTTCATGCGGTGATTGACTTTCGGTACTAGATGAGCTCATGGAGTTTGAGAAAGATGTATTGACTATATTCTAAGTCTTTTGGGTTGTATTATTAACATTAGATGCTCTTGTACTAGCTTTACTGGGTCGTGGGATTAGTATCTTATGATGACCGTTTATCTATGTTAGAAAACTCTATTTATATTTTAAGTTGTGCTCATTTTATTTGGACTATATTGGCATTTCTTATCGAATTAACTCATTGTAATAGCTTTGGGTTATGGTATTGTCTTTCCTAATGGAGGTATTTAGTTGGTGCCATCATGACTTGTAAATTGGGTTTTGAAAAATTGGGTTTTGATACTAGGTTTCACCGATATTATTTGTACAAGAGCAACTGTCTAGTAGAGTCCTATGGACTGGAACATCGATGTACGTATCCCATATTTTGAGGCTATAGGATATTCTTAGGAATTCTTCATTTCTTTTACTCATATTTTGCAACGAATCTGCAATTATTTGTAGAATATTCCCTTGACTTTACTCTTTCATAGATGTCCAATACACGTGCTACCTCTACACGAGAACAGGGCCCCTAAATCGAGCCCAGGGATCCTATTCCTATTCATGGATGAACTATAGGTCGAGGACAACCTTATGATATGTCCCCAACTAGGGACCAAGATAGGCTCCCTTACCTAAACCATATTCCTGCACGTGAGTCGGGATCCTTTCTCCACAACTAGCGGTGGGCCAGGGACCATCCCAGGCTCCACAAGTTTAATTAACTCTTTGTTGGTTAAACATGCCTTGATTTAGCTTTTGAGGATTTTTGGTAGTGTGTCTTATGATGGTTCACAGTCTGCTGATGAAAGTGCCACTGAGGCAAGGGAACATCCTATAGCTATGGCCCTTTAAGTTGAGGTTCCTCTTGTGATGGTAGTTGTTCATTTGGTAGATGCTTAGCTAGTAGTGACCTGTCCTGCCATGTCTTCTGAGGAGCAAAAAATTTTGGGTTAATACTTGAAGGTGGCTCTACCTATGTTTTCTGGTGCCCCAGCCGAGGATGCATATAAGTTTCTTATTGCTTGTGAGGATAGGCTTTGTGGTTTATGTGTTTTCAAGACTCGTGGTATAGATTACAGAATAATTTAATTAGATTTGTCTGCTCATCATTGTTGGAGAGGTTATATAGATTCTAGACTAGCAGGATCTTCTCGCTTGACTTGGACTTAGTTCTCTGAGATATTCTTAGAGAAATATATTCCACGTAGCCATAGAGATCGAATGAGAGATCAGTTCCCAGATTGGAGTAGGGATGCATGACAGTTGTTAAGTATAAGGCCCATTTCCATGAGTTAACCAGGCGTGCAACTTCTATTTTCGACACTGAGTATGAGAGAGTTTGCTGCATTTTTAGAGGGTTGAGACTCCCCATTCGTATGGATACTCAGATTTTAGTCGTTGTAGGTAGGACTTTTGCTAAAGTTTTGTATCATGCTATGGTGATGGAGGATATTCATCATGAGAGTCTTGATGGTCATGATAAGTGGCCTAGATTTTAGGGTAGATCTAGTGAGAGTTGTAGTAGTTCTCAATTTGGAGGTAAAATTTATTATGTTGGGTATTCTACATATCCATCTTTTTAGCCTCACAATCAACCTAGTCAACCAGTTTAGGTAGCTCTTTAAAATATTGACAAAGGTCATTCTGGTGCTAGTGGTTGTCTTGATAAAGACGGTGATCAATCTTCGAGGGGTTCATATTTAGGACAGTCTAGATGTGGTGGTTATTTCGAGTCAGCCAGATCTATTGGTTCTGGTTATGCTCATGTTTCCTATTTTATTTATGGACTCCCTGGTCATTATTTGCGGGATTTCCCTAGTCATGAGGAAATAGTTGGGTTAGCTTAAAGAGCTACCCCTATTAGAGTAGTTTATACCTTGGGTAGAGGTGGTTATCATAGTCATAGGGGTGGTTACCAGGGTGCTTGAGGAGTTTCTCAGGTAGATAGGACAAAAGGTAGGTCTGTGCCTTGCCAAGAGGCTGGCATGATCAGTTATATTTAGTACCAACTAGACCCAATGCAGAGACTTCAGATGCTATAGTTATAGGTACAATTTTGGTGTGGTGCATGTCGACTCATGATTTATTTGACCTGGGATCCACTTATTCTAATAAATCTACTTATTATGCACCAAGGTTGGAGTTGACTAGTGATTTAATATCTGTGTCTTAGGGCATATCTACTCTCGTAAGTGATTCTTTAGTTATGGATCGAGTATTCAGATCATGTGTTGTGACAGCTAGTGATGTTGATACTCGCACCTATATTATTATTCTTGATATGCTAGATTTTGATGTGATTCTAGGCATAGACTTGTTATCCCACTATCATGCATTCCTGGATTATTTTTGTAATACCGTTACCTCAGCCATGCCCGACATACCCCCAGTTGTGTGGAAGGGAGAGGTTAGCCGGGAGCCAACAGGGATTATCTCTTATGTTTTTGCTAGAAGACTTATTTCAAGGGGTTGCAATTCTTATCTCGCTTATATTTTTTATACTCTTGTGGGAAGTACATAGCATGACTCTATGCTTGTTGTTTGTGAGTTTTCTGATGTGTTCCCTACTGACCTACCTAGTATTTTCCCTGTACGAGAGATTGATTTTGTTATTAACCTTGAGCCTAGCACCTGACCTATTTCTATGGCACCTTGCCGTATGGCTCCTACTTAGTGAGGATTTTATTAGACCGAGTGTATCCTTGTGGGGAGCACCTATATTTTTGGTAAAGAAAAAGGATTGTTTGACTTGTATGTGTATTTATTATAAGCATCTTAATAAGGTGACGGTAAAGAACCATTATCCCTTGCCTCACATTGATGATTTATTTAACCATCTTCAGGGTGCAACGATGTTTTCTTGGAATGATTTGAGGTCTGGTTACCATCAGTCAAGAGTTCAGGTTGAGGATGTCACGAAGAGAACTTTGAGGACCCGTTATGGTCATTATAGGTTCATAATAATGTCCTTTGGGTTGACTAATACCTCAGCCACATTTATGGATTTGGTGAATTGAGTATTCAAGCCTTATTTGAACTCCTTTGTGATTTTTCTCATTGATGACATCCTTGTGTATTCGAGAAGTAGTGGAGAGCATGCGCAACATTTGAGGATCATGCTTCAGTCTCTGAGGGACCATTTACTTTTCGCCAAGTTCTCCAATTGTGAGTTTTGGCTTGAGTAAGTGACATTACTTGGACATATGGTGTCTAAGGATGGTATTATGGTAGGCCCCGCAAGGATAGAGAAGATTCATGATTGGGCTAGACCTACGTCTCCGACTGAGGTTCGTAGCTTCATTGGGTTGGCCGATTATTATAGATGCTTCGTTGAGGGCTTTGCTACTATATCAGCCCCCATGACCAGATTGATTCAAAAGGAGGTTCCTTTCTGATGGTCCAAAAAGTGTGAGTTGATCTTTCGAAAGTTCAAGCATTTCTTTACTTTAGCTCCTATGTTAGCTCTTCCTGTTGCGGGATTCCTTTGTACCCCATAAGGCTTTTAATTAGAACAACCATAACCACCAAGACCTTACTACTCAAAACTATCTAAGCCATTTATACCATTCAGGATTCCATTATAAAGCTAAACCTTACAATAGTTCCATTGAAAGTCCAACAATGTAGTAAAAGCATTATCGTAGGCATTTTACTAAAAACATTGGGGGTATAGTGTTTTCGAAACCAAAAACAAGTACCAATTAACCATTCATGTGCAACCAAATGTCACAACCACCTTTAAAATATGTAAATCCATAATTAAAACATGGGAAACCCATAACCATGCGTTTATAACAAAAACCCCAAACCATACAACAATTATTCCATGAAAATAATTCATAAAACATTCCTTTAGTTGGAACTAATAATAAGTGAGGAGTAACATGACTTATATTACGAAGATGATGGAGAGAAGTCACTCTTGCAAGCCCCAAATTAATCCTATCGATGAAACCCAAGCCTTCCTTGACCCAAGAGGCTTGAGAGAATTTGATAGTGTTTATGAGAGTTTGAGTGATAGAAAATAGGTTAAATGATTTCCCAAGAGTGTTATAAGTCGTGGGGCATTAAGTGGTTAAGAGGGGAAATGTCTAGATTACCCCCAACTTAAGCTGCTTAAAGTTCCTGCAGGATGGTATGACCACCCATACAAATTTTACCCTTTCATATGAGTGGTACCCACCACTCGTACCCTAGGCCTCCCCTTGGTCCTTAATACTATCAAACATACGACCATCCAAGCCAAACCGTATACAACCATATGACTAGTACCTTAACCCATACCCGTAAAAGAATTATTAGGGGTTGAACACTGTCCACCATACAAGTTGAACTATATGAATAGTTCCCTATCCTCACGACTCATGGTGAGCCACTCGTACTCATATCCAAGTTAAGTCACTAAGTTTCAGATTTAGTGAAGGAAAACCCAAACCAATGACCCATCACCAACCATACAACTTTTATCCACCTAGTCGTACATATTCCAAAAACTCAACCACCTAATAATGGACAAAATATGACTGGGTCACCTGACCCGTACACTATCATAGGAGATGTACTCCAAGTAGTATGATGTCCAGAAGCCAAAATCAAGAAATTTTTCTAAGGGTCAAAACCCAGGGTGTTTCAGTCTCCCCCACTAGGATCATTCATCCCTGAATGACGGACGAGATAGCACAACTACTAATTACACCCCTAACATAACCATTCAAATCTTTAACTAAGTTATAAAACAAAGGTGCAAATAAATCGACCTTCCTTTAAACAAATTAGAAAACAAAGATGTAATCAACAACACATACCTTCCGCATGAATATCCAGAGAAGAAAACAAATGTGCCTACTTGGACTTCATGTCCTCTTCTGTTTCCTAAGTAGCTTCTTCCACCTTGTGGTTCTTCCATAGAACCTTAACCAAGGATACATCACTGGTCTGGAACCAATGAACATGTTGATCTACTATCTCAATCAAGATCTCTTCATAAGATAGAGAATCTAAGATACCCAATCCTTCTAATGGAACAACTGATGAAGGATCACCTACACACTTTCTCAACATAGAGATATGGAATACCGGATGAATAGATCTCAAACTAGAAGGAAAATCTAATTCATATGCAACACTACCAACCCTCCTCAATACAACATAAGGACCAACATATCGAGTACTGAGCGTCCCCTTTTTCCAAAACCACATTACTCTATTCTTGGGAGACACCTTTAGGAATACTACATATCCAAACTCAAAATACAAGTCCCTATGCCATACATACACATAGTACTTTTGGCTACTTTAGGCAGCCTTAATCCTGTCCCTAATTTCCTTTACATTCTCCATTGCCCGATAAACCATATTCAGGCAAAAAATATCAGCCTCACCAATCTCAAACCACCCAATAGGAGATATATACCTCCTACCTTATAATACCACAAAAGGGACCATTCTAATGCTAGAATTATAGCTATTGTTGTAAGAAAACTCTACAAGAGCTAGTTGCTCAACCCAATTACTACCATAATCTTTCACACATCCATGAAATATATCTTCTATTGTTTGAATATTCATTTATACTTGCACATCTGTCAATGGCTGAAAACCAGTACTCAAACTAACCTTAGTACCCAACCCCTTCTCAAATTACGCCAAAAGTGAGATGAAAACTATGTACCACAACTAGAGTGTAATACCCCAAAAAATCCAAACCAATATTAGAGCCATGTACCAAGCTTATGCATAGTAAATCATGGTTATTTTATAGTTTTATGAGTAAGTTAGATGTATATTAAGTCTTCAAATAACTCCCATCTATCAGACAAATCAAAACATTCCTTACCGATTGAATTCTTGAGAAGGATATTGGTACAGTCAACTTTAAACGAGAATATCTCTCATTATACTTGGAATTTTTTAGCTCATAACCTATAAACAAATATACAATTGAATTATCTCTCCAACGATACCAGTTTCTCCTAAATCCAATATCGGAGCAAAGAGTTATTCCTATTTTACTCCAGCATGTCAGGCTGGAAACTGTGGAACGACATTTGTGGTAGCTTACCATATTTGTGACACCCTACCACGAAGGTCATCATCCTTAGGCAGAATCCAACTCCTGTGTGATGACATTGGTGGTAGCTTACAATATTTGTGACACCTTACCACGAAGGTCGTCAGCCTTAGGCAGATTCCAACTCCTGTATGACGACATTCGTGGTAGCTTACTACATTTGTGATGCCCTACCACGAAGGTCGTCAGCCTTAGGCAGAAACCAGCTCCTAAGTGAAGACATTCGAGGTAGCTTACAACATTTGTGACACCCTACCACGAAGGTCATCATACTTAGGCAGAAACCATCAGTTCCAGCTCCTGTGTGACGACATTTTTGATGGCTTACCAAACTTTTGACGCCTTGTCAGAAATGTCGTCAGCTATGATTTGCAGCAACTGGGAATTTATTTCATAAGGGTATTTTGGTATTTTTCCTTCACTTTCCATGACTTATAACCCTTAAGGAACATATTATCTTGCATTCTCTTTAGTTAAAACATCTTAAAAACCCTCTCTTATACTTTCAACCACAAGATTAGGGTTTTCTCTTAAGATCATCTCCTTAGGAACGAGAACATTCTTTCCCAAAGGGGTAAACCCTAGTCAATAAAAATCAAGGGCAAGCCTAAGGATTTCTTCAGGAACCTTCAGTAACATTAGATCTCTTTTAAGATCAAGCTTTAAGGTATGCGTAGTGTTCATCTATGGATTCAATTCGTTCATAGAGTTTAAGAACCATGCTTTTAAATGTTATTTTGTAAAATTTTGTGGTGATATAAGCATGTACACGTTGATTATTATTGTTCAAGTTTCAAGATGATATCTAAGGATGTTTTTCATGGAATATATGTGATTGTTGGTTGAAAATCATAAACTTTGGGTGGGTTGAACTAATGCAAGTATGAAATCCACCTATCCCTTAAAGAATGCATGTAAGGTGTTTGATAAAATGCCTAGGATGTTAGAAGTTCATATTTACATGATTTCATGATATCTAAATGAAAAGTCCATGTTAGCGATACACTTCAATATGAATGCCCATGCTATTTATGTATTCTTATGGTGATGGCATGAAGTATGTATGATGATGGAAATATGAATTTTGTGAGCGAATTATATCCATGTTTTCCCTGCTATGTTTGAGGTGTTGATTAAATACATGAAGTATACTATCCCCTACTTATGATATAGCGAATTGTGAACTCCAATCTTGTGATCAAGTTATGTCATGTGTGTCAATTTTCTTCTATCGAGTCCTCGGGGTATTCGTACCTGAAAAATATAGTTGTGTGCCTAGAGACATGTCATGTTATCATGATAATCTCAGTCAAGATGTAATCTATAAAACTCAGTCAGTCATGTAACTCAGGAAACCTCAGAAATCTCATGATTCTAGTTAACTCTCAGATAATAGTACTACTCCGTCAGTCAACAGAAATCAGTTAATCTGTCCATAAACAGTTAGTTGAATCATGTTTAGTCTCTTTAGATGGGAGTAGGAGTTAGCACCGAGTAAACTCAAGGATGGGGACTCACCTGTATATGAGGGTGTGATTCTTAGCAGTCATCCTTGCGTTCCAGAACTATGTAGCCAGCATAGGTTGAGACATCGCAGCCTGTTATATAAGGGTAGATAAGCTAGCTTAACCTATTATATGAGGGTTCCCACCATTCTCACTAGAGTTACCTGTTATATGAGGGTTGCTAACATATTGTCCTTACCAGTGGTGCGGTATTGACACCCTTCTAGTCAGGGAAGAGATTGGACCCTATCTTAGCCATAATGGCACATATGGGGCATGTCGGTTGAACAACTACCTCCCACGGTTTCAGTATCAATCTCAGTAAAAGAACTCAGACAGTTCTTTAGATATCAGTATACCAGGACTGTTATATACAGTCAAATTAAGTCATAGAACGGAACTCAGAGAGTTTAACCAGATTTAGGGTTGTAAGATACAGTCATCCATGTTATCAGAACTATGGTTCCAGCCATGTATTAGCGTACAAATTTAGCCATCATGTACTCACAATATTAGTTACTATGTATGTATGTTTGTACTCTTACGTTCATATCAGTCAGTCAATAGTATTATTCACGAATGTAAGCCCTTGCATTAGCCTACCTCACTCGTATATTCAGTACTCCAGTTGTACTGACACATTTGTGCTATGGTGTTTTCTTTTCATGTTACACTATAGGTTCAGAGTCACGAGTCCCAGACCAGCCGTAGCAGTCCCATTCTGCATATAGAGTTGCAGTGAGTCCTCTTCATTTGAGGACGACATTATTTGATTTATTCATTTATTTCTTTAGTTCAGTTTTACGGAGTTAGTTGGAGACATATTCCTTCAACTTCTTATTTCAGAAAGTACTTAGAGGCTTTCAGACTTACGCTCAGATTTAGTTTACAGATTTAGTTTTCAGTTGTTTTGGGTATCTTTCACCCACACGGATGTTACTATTTTACAAATTCTTTATTCAGTTGAACCTTATGGCCTATATGTTCATGTTTTCTGCATTATTACATTATATATTGCAGTGCACAGGTACAGATATCAGTCATGGGTTAGCTTGTGTTCCTTTGGGGTCATAAGCACCGTGTAGCAATCCGATTCAAAAATTCGGGGTGTTACAAACTTGGTATCATAGCCTAAGGTTCAATAGAGTCCTAGGAAGTCTGAAAGTTACATCTAGTAAAATCTTGTGCATGGGTATGTTGCGCGCCACATTTATGTACAGGAGGCTATAATATGTTTTAGGAACAGTTTCCCTTCTTTCAGTATTTATGTTGTGCTAGTGAGCATAATCTCAAGTTAAAATCCAAGTCTAATCCGTTCTTCTCTTGTTCCAGAATATGGACCCAAAGATAAGAAACTAGCCAGCTCCTCATCCCAAAGATCCTTTGGGCAAACATGTTTCCCATGCGGAGTTTAGAGCCGCATTCACCACACTTTCTCAGTCTGTGGCTGCCCAAAATGAAAGGCCACCAACTATTCCGGCCAATCCAGTGGCAAATTCAGTAGCTAGGATTCGGGACTTCACCCGAATGAACCCTCCATCCTTCTTTGGGTCTAAGCCAGGCGAGGATCCTCAGGAATTCATTGACAAGGTCCAAAAGGTCATTGATATCATGGGAGTCACTTCTTCTTAGAGTGCCGAGTTAGTCGCATACCAATTGCAGGATGTCGCTCACACTTGGTACAAGTAGTGGTTAGCAGAAAGGTTAGGGGATGCAGGTCCTGTTGAGTGGGAAGAATTTGTCACGACTTTCTTAGACAGATTCTTTCCCCAAGAGCTGAGAAAGGCTAAAGTTCTTGAGTTCATCAATCTCAGGCAGGGAAATATGAAAGTTAGAGAGTATTCTCTTAGATTTACTCAGCTAGCCAGATATGCCCCTCATGTGGTTGTAGACAATAGGGCTAAGATGAGTAAGTTCATGTCAGGGGTGAATGATAGCATGGTAAATAAGTATAGGTCTGCGATGCTGAACAGTGATATGACCTTAGCTAGACTCATGACCCATGCTCAGCAGATTGAGGAGCAGAAGGCTAGGACTGGAGAGAGGCAGAATAAGAGAGCAAAACCAGGCAGTTTCAGTTTTGCTCAGCCCAAATCAGAGAGAGGAAATCGTTCGCAGTTTCATCCTAAGTCAGCAGTTCCAGGCACTTCCTCCGCTAGTTCCCCAGTGCCGAAGTTCAGGGACGGCAACATAGACAAAGCACCAGGATCTAAATCTCAGAGAAGTGTTAGCAGTACCCGCACTTATCCTCAGTGCCAGACCTGCGGTAAGCACTATCAAGGTGTGTGTAGAGAGGGTCAAGGCATTTGTTTTAGTTATGGCAAGACAGTCCACAGAGTTAACGAATGTCCTAAGCCAGGTCCTCAGGGTCAGCAGAATCATTCCACAGCTCAGTCCGATCGCCCAAACCTATAGGGTGCCACTTCCAGTGCTACTAGTGGGCAACGCCCAAACGGACTCTATGCTCTTCAGACCCGACAGGATCAGGAAAATTCTCCTGATTTCATTACTGGTACATTACATATTTTCTATGCTCATGTTTATGATTTTCTAGACCCAGCTGCATCCTTGTCTTTTGTCACTCCATACATAGAAGGAGATTTCAGAATCAGTCCCAAAATTTTAGCAGAGCCCTTTTTAGTCTCTACCCTAGTAGGTAAAACCATCATAGCTCGATGGGTATATAGGAACTTCCCGATTATGATATTTTAGAAATCCACGTCAGCAGATTTAGTCGAGTTAGAGATGACTAAATATGATGTCATTCTTGGTATGGATTGGCTTCATTCCTTCTATGCCATAGTCGACTGCAGAAATAAGATTGTTCAGTTTTAGTTCCCGAATGATCCCGGCCTAGAGTGGAAGGGTATCACTTCGTCTTTCAGGGGTCAGCTTGATTCCTACCTTCGGGCAAGGAAAATAATTTCTAAGGGGTGTGTGTATTATCTCGTGTATGTTAAGGATTCCAGTTCTGAATCTCCCAGTCTTGAATCAGTCTCAGTGGTTAATGAATATTCAAATGTCTTTCCTGAAGATCTTCCAGGCATTCCTCCCGAAAGGGAAACAGACTTTGGGATAGACCTTCTCCCAGATACTTAGCCTATTTATATTCTGCCTTACAGAATGGCACCAGCAGAACTCAAGGAACTGAAAGATAGGTTGAAGGATCTCTTAGATAAGGGATTCATCATGACCAGTGTATCCCCATTGGGTGCTCCAGTATTATTCGTGTGCACGAAAGATGGTTCTCTTAGAATATGTATTGATTATCATCAGTTCAACAAAGTCACGGTCAAGAATAGGTATCCGCTACCTGGGATAGATTACTTATTTGACCATTTTCAGGGTGCCAGTTATTTCTCCAAGATAGACCTCAGATCAGGCTATCATCAGCTCAGAGTTAGAGAATGTGACATTCCAAAGAAAACTTTTCGTACTCGGTATGGTCACTTTGAATTTCTAGTCATGTCCTTTGGTCTTGCCAATGACCCTGCAGCTTTCATGGACTTGATGAACCAGTTGTTCAAGCAGTACTTGGACACATTCATCATAGTCTTCATAGGTGATATTCTGGTCTATTCTCGCACAGAGTGTGATTATTCAGACCATCTCATAATTGTTCTTCAGACTCTCAGGGATCACCAGTTGTTCGCCAAGTTCAGTAAGTGCGAATTTTGGCTAAGATCAGTAGAATTCCTTGGCCACATTGTTTCTAGTGATGGCATTAAAATAGATCCTCAGAAAACTAAAGCTGTAAGAAACTGGCCTTGCCCTATCTCTCTATCAGATATCAGGAGTTTCTTGGGTTTGGCTGGCTATTACCAATGGTTTGTCAAGGGATTTTCTTCTATTGCATCTCCTATGTCCAGATTGACTTAGAAGAAGGTAAAGTTTCAGTGGTCAGAACCTTGCGAGAAGAGTTTTCAGGAGTTAAAGACTCGAATTACCTCAGCTCCAGTTTTTGCACTTCCCGACGGTTTCGATGGATTCTTAGTATATTGTGATGAATCAAGAGTAGGTTTAGGTTGTGTCCTCATGCATCATGGTAGAGTCATAGCCTACGACTCCAGAAAGTTAAATCCCCATGAAAATAATTATCCTACTCATGACGTTGAGTTAGCGGTAGTTGTCTTTTCCTTAAATATTTAGAGGCATTATCTATACGGTGTTCATGTAGATGTCTTCACAGATCATAAGAGCCTTCAGTATGTCTTTTCCCAGAAAAATCTTAATCTTCATCAGAGAAAGTTGTTAGAGCTCTTGAAGGATTAAGACATAAGTGTCCTTTATCATCCTGGCAAGGCCAATGTAGTGGCCGATGCACTCAGTAGACTGTCCATGGGTAGTGTTTCCCATGTGGAGGATAGTAAAAAGAAATTAGCTCAGGAGATTCATCAGCTTGCCAGACTAGGCGTTCACTTAGTCGACTCTTCAGAGAGTGGTGTATGTATTCAGAGTAGTTCAGAGTCATCTCTAGTTTCCGAGGTGAAAGAGAAGAAAGACAGGGATCCTAGCCTTGTCAAGCTAAAAGAGTCAGTTCAGAGTCAGGATGTAAAGGTTTTCTCCCAAGGGGGAGCTGGTGTTCTTCGTTGTTAGGGTTGTCTGTGTGTTCCTGGTGTAAATTACTTGAGGCAGTGAATTCTTGCTGAAGCACATAGTGTACGATACTCTACTCATCCAGAGGCCACTAATATATACCGCGACTTGCGGGAGATCTATTGGTAGAGTGGGATGAAGAGGGATTTTGCAGAGTTTTTGGCTAAGTGCTCTACATGTCAGCAGGTTAAGATAGAGCATCAAAAACCTAGTGGTTCCATGCAGGAGTTCACTATTCCTACTTAGAATTGGGAAGAAGTGAACATGGACTTCTTGACGGGTTTGCCTAGAACACGTCATTAGCATGATTCAGTTTGGGTCATTGTAGACAGAATGACCAAGTCAGGTTATTTCCTTCCAGTTCATACCTCTTACTCAGTCGAGGATTATACCAAACTCTATATTAGGGAGTTGGTCAGATTACACGGTGTTCCACTATCTATCATCTCAGACAGAGTTACTCAGTTCACCTCTCACTTTTGGAAAGCATTCCAAAAGGGTCTTGGTACCTAAGTTCATCTCAGTACAGCGTTTCATCTTCAGACAGATGGTCAAGCAGAAAGGACCATTCAAACTCTAGAAGATATGCTAAGGACGTGTGCAATTGATTTCAAGGGAAGATGGGATGACCACTTGACTTTGATTGAGTTTGCATATAACAACAGCTATCACTCCAGTATTCAGATGGCTCCATTCGAAGCTCTCTATGGTAGGAGATGTAGGTCTCCGATCGGTTGGTTTGAAGTTAGTGATACCGCAGTCATAGGGCCTGACTTAGTATTCGATGCCTTAGAGAAAGTTCAGTTGATCAGATAAAGACTCTGGGCTTCTCAGAGCCGATAGAAGTCTTATGTGGATGTTCGTAGAAAGGATCTCGAATTCGAGGTCGATGACTATGTCTATCTCAAGATCTCTCCCATGAAGGGAGTAAAGATATTCGGCAAGAAGGGAAAGCTCATTCCCCGATATGTCGGTCCCTTCAGGATTCTCAGTCGCTTCGGTAAGGTAGCCTATGAGCTCGAATTTCCTTAGGATCTAGCCTCAGTTCATCCAGTCTTCCATGTCTCTTTGCTCAAGAAGTTCATAGGTGACCCAGCAGTTGTAGTCCCTATTCAGAGCATTGAAATTCAGAATAACCTCTCTTATGAAGAGATTCCAGTCGAAATCCTCGACTATCAGACTCGTAGGTTGAGGAACAAAGAAGTCCCTCTAGTCAAGGTTCTTTGGCGGAATCAGCCCATGGAGGGAGCTGCTTGGGAAGCAGAAGCAGACATGCGAACCAAGTACCCTCATATTTTCTCCGCTAATTCAGTCTTACCTCGAGGTAACCATTTTTATTAAGCTTATTCAGTTAAATATTCAAAATTCTAGTATAAAATTGGTAACAAGTATCAGTGCATAGCTTATCATGCATTCATGAATTCAATTTATCAGTCATGCATCAGATATGCATGTTCAGTTGGGCTATATTAAGTTTAGAATTCAATTCAGTCCAAAAATCATGTGCCAGTTGAGCATTGTCAGTGTATACATCATTTTATCTTTTCTCCCCTCTCAAGCAGTCATCATTCGAGGACGAATGTTTCCAACGGGGAGATACTGTAATACCCCAAAAAATCAAAACCAATATTAGATCCATGTACCAAGATCATGCATAGTACATTATGGTTCTTTTATAGTTTTATGAGTAATTTAGATGTATGTTAAGGCTTCAAATAACTCCCATCTATCAGACGAATCAAAACACTTACCGATTGAATTCTTGGGAAGGATATTGGTATAGTCAACTTCAAACGAGAATATCTCTTGATATACTTGGAATTTTTTATCTCATTACCTATAAAAAGATATAAAATTGAATTATATTTCCAACAATACCAATTTCGTCTAAATCCGATATCGGAGCAAAGAGTTATTCTTATTTTACTCCAGCATGTCAGGCTGGAAACTGTGTGACGACATTCGTGGTAGCTTACCACATTTGTGACGCCCTACCACGAAGGTCGTTAGCCTTAGGAAGAATACAACTCCTGTGTGATGACATTCGTGGTAGATTACCATATTTGTGATGCCCTACCACGAAGGTCGTCAGCCTTAGGCAGAATCTAACTCCTGTGTGACGACATTCGTGGTAGCTTACCACATTTGTGACGCCCTACCACGAAGGTCGTTAGCCTTAGGCAGAAACCAGCTCCTAAGTGATGACATTCGTGGTAGATTACAACATTTGTGATGCCCTACCACAAAGGTCATCAGACTTAGGTAGAAACCATTAGTTCCAGCTCCTGTGTGACGATATTTTTCACGGCTTACCACACTTTTTACGCCTTGTCACAAATATTGTCAGCTATGATTTTCAGCAACTAGGAATTTATTCATAAGGGTATTTTTGTCTTTTCCATTCACTTCCCATGACTTATAACCCTCAAGGAACGTATTATCTTCCATTCTCTTTACTTAAAACATCTTAAAAACCCTCTTTTACACTTTCAACCACAAGATTAGGTTTTCCTCTCAAGATCATCTCCTCAGGAACAAGAACATTCTTTCCCAAAAGGGGGTTAAACCCTAGTCAAGAAAAATCAAGGCAAAGCCTAAAGATATCTTCAGGAACCTTTAGAAACATTAGATCTCTTTCAAGATCAAGCTTTAAGTTATGCGTAGTGTTCATCTCTGGATTTAATTCGTTCATAGAGTTCAAGAACCATTCTTTTAAATGTTATTTTGTAAACTTTTGTGGTGATATAAGCATGTACACGTTGATGATTGTTGTTAAAGTTTCAATATGATATCTAAGGATGTTTTTCATGGAATATATGTGATTATTGGTTGAAAATCATGAACTTTGGGTGGGTTGAACTAATGCAAGTATGAAATCCATCTATGCCTTAAAGAATGCATGTAAGGTGTTTTATAAAATGCCTAGGATGTTAGAAGTTCATATTTACATGATTTCATGATATCTAAATGACAAGTCCATGTTAGCGATTCACTTCAATATGAATGCCCATTCTATTTATGTATTCTTATGGTGATGGCATGAAGTATGTATGATGGTGGAAATATGAATTTTTTGTGCGAATTATATCTATGCTTTCCCTACCATGTTTAAGGTGTTGATTAAATACATGAAGTATACTATCCCCTACTTATGATATAGAAAATTGTGGACTCCAATCTTGTGATCAAGTCATGTCATGTGTATCAGTTTTCTTCTATCGAGTCATGGGGGTATTCGTACCCAAAAAATATAGTTGTGTGCCTAGAGACATGTCATGTTGTCACGATAATCTCAGTCAATCTATAATCTATAAAACTCAGTCAGTCATGTAAATCAGGAAACCTCAGAAATCTCATGATTCCAGTTAACTCTCAGATAATAGTACTACTCCGTCAATCAACGAAAATCAGTTAATCTGTCCATGTACAGTCAGTTGAATCATGTTTAGTCTCTTCAGATGGGGGTAGGAGTTAGCCCCGAGTGAACCTAAGGATGGGAACTCACCTGTATATGAGGGTGTGATTCTTAGCAGTCATCCTTGGATTCCAGAACTATGTAGCCAGCATAGGTTGATACATCGCAGCCTGTTATATGAGGGTAGATGAGGTGGCTTAACCTTTTATATGAGGGTTCCCACCGTTCTCACTAGAGTTACATGTTATATGAGGGTTTCTCACATGTTATCTTTACCAGTGGCATGGTATTGACACCCTTCCAATCAGGGCGGAGATTGGACCCCATCTTAGCCATATTGGCACATATGGGGCATGTCGGTTATTCAACTACCTCCCACAGTTTCAGTATCAGTCTCTGTAAAATAACTCAGACAGTTCTTCAGATATCAGTATACCAGGACTGGTAGATACGGTCAAATTCAGTTATAGAACGGAACTCAGAGAGTTCAACCAGATTCAGGGCTGTTAGATACAGTCATCCATGTTATCAGAACTACGGTTCCAGCCATGTATTAGCATACAGATTTATCCATCACGTACTCACGATCTTAGTTACTATGTATGTATGTTTGTACTCTTACGAACATATCAGTCAGTCAGTAGTAGTATTCATGCACATAAACCCTTGCATTAGCCTATCTCCCTCATATACTCAGTACTTCAGTTATACAGACGCATTTGCGCTATGGTGCTTTCTTTTCATATTACACCATAGGTTCAAAGTCACGAGTCCCAGACCAGCAGTAGCAGCCACATTCAGCATACAGAGTTGCAGTGAGTCCTCTTCATTCGAGAACGACATTATTAGATTTATTCATTTATTTCTTTAGTTCAGTTATATGGAGTTAGTTGGAGACATGTTCCTTCAACTCCTTATTTCAGACAGTACTTAGAGGCTTTCGTATTTACGCTCAGATTTAGCTTTCAGATTTAGTTTTCAGTTGTTTTGGGTATCTTTCACCCACACAGATGTTACTATTTTACAGATTCTTTATTCAGTTGAACCTTATGGCCTACATATTCATGTTTTCCACATTATTACATTATATATTGCAGTGCACAGGTAGAGATATCAGTCATGGGTTAGCTTGTGGTCCTTCGGGGTCATAAGCACCGTGTAGCATTCCAGTTCAGAAATCGGGGTGTTACATAGAGAAAATCAAAACAAGTACCCCATGCATCTTCACAATCTCATGAAGGTACAACCTCGCATAATCCTCAATGAAAAAGTTAGTCCTCACTGAAAAAAAGTGAGCCAACTTTGTCATCCTATCCACGATGACCCAAACTTAATCAAATTGGTTTCGAGATTGAGAAAGACCGGTTATAAAATCCATTCACTTCCCATTTCCATTCAGGCAGTTCAATTTCCTGATACTAGCCTCCAGGCCTCATGTGCTCAACATTCACTTGTTGACACACCAAACATTTGGCCACAAAATCAGCCATGTCCTTTTCATACCATTTTACTAATAAATCTCCCTGAGATCATGATACATTTTCATCGAACCGAGATAAAAACCGTAGCACAATTCATTCTCCTCAGCCAATACCCTTTCTCGCAAACCATCAATGTTCGAATCAAATAACCTCACTTGGTACCACAAGGTACCATCATCACTGATCTTAAATGCCATTACCTTTTTCCCACCTACATCACCCTTGATTTTCATCAAGAAGGGATCTAGAATTTGCTTCTACTTGATCTCTGCACCAAGAGATAACTGAACTACTTCCTGTACCAACACACCACCTTTTTCGGAGTCCAAAAGGAAAACTCCAAGATTAGAAAAACATTGAATATCCTTTACCAACTCCTGTCTCTCCCTATCAACATGAGATAAACTCCCCATGGACAACTTGCTAAGAGCATCAGAAACAACCTTAGCCTTACCTTGATGGTATCTACTTTAGATTAAGCTCTTTTTGAGTGAACACATACTGTAGAAACCTATGATCAGAAAATATGTCCACGTTCACTCCATATAAATAGTTATGTAATATTTTCAATGCAAACACCACCGCTAAAAGCTCCAAATTATTAGTAGGGTAGTTTCTCTCAAGCACCTTCAACTTCCAAAAAGCATAGGCAATTACCTTTCCATGTGGAATCAAAACATAGATAATTCCCACCCCAGATGCATCACAGTAAACCACAAACCCCTTATTTCCTTCAAGCAAAGTCAAAACTGAAGCTGAATTTAGCTTATCCTTCAGCTTCTCGAAAGTGCCCTCATAAGCATCCGACTAAAAGAACTTTACCTTCTTATGAGCTAGATTAATCAGTGGGGAAACTATCATCTAAAAACTCTGTACAAACCATTTATTGTAATCAGCCAAACCCAAGAAGCTTTGAATATCTGTTGGAGTCGTGGGTCTAGGCAATTTCTTAACCAGCGCCACCTTTTGTGGATCCACCATGATCCCCTTGCTAGAAATAATATGACCCAGAAAAGTAACAACATTAAACTAGAATTCACATTTTGAGAATTTAGCATACAACTGTTGCTGTTTTAAGGTCTGCAACACCACCCGGAGGTGATTGGCAGGTCCACCTCACTAGTAGAGTACACCAAAATGTCATCAATGAACACAATGAAAAATAGATCTAAAAACTGATGGAATACTTTATTCATCAAATCCTTGAATGCCATTGGGACATTGGTGAAACAAAATGACATAACAAGAACTCAAAGTTTACATACCGGGTAAGAAATCTTACCTTAGGGATATCCACCTTCCTAATCTTAAGTTGATGATACCCGGACTAAAGATCTATCTTTGAAAAGACTTTGGCACTTTGCGACTGATCAAACAAGTTATTTATTCTAGGAAGAGGATAATTGTTCTTAACTATCAACTTATTTAACTGTCGACAGTCAATACACATCCAAAAGGAACCATCCTTTTACACACTAATAACACTGGTACACCCCACAGTGACATACTAGGATAGATACAACCCTTATCTAAATGATTATTATATTTCTCCTTAAGATCCTTCAACTCAACTGAGCTATTTTATAAGGAGGAATAGATATTAGAAGAGTGTCAAGAACAAAATCAATCACAAACTCAATCGCCCTATCTGGAGGAACACCAAGAAGATCAACCAAAAAGACCTCAAGAAATTCATTCACCACCGGAACCCCATGCAAAGAAGGACCATCCAAGTTAGAGTCTTTAACCCAGACCAAATGATAGAGACACTATTTAGAGATTAACATCCGAGCTCTAAGCTATGATAAATATCCCCTTTGGGTCAAGGGAACCACTGTCCCATTAAATAACCGATTCACCAAGGAACTTAAAGACAACCTTATGAGTTCAAAAATCTATGGACGTGTAGCATGAGTTTAACCAATCCATCCCCAAAATGACATTAAAATCTACCATAGCTAATTCGAACAAATCCACCAAATTTTCCTTACTACAAAAAGATATCACACACCCCCATAGACTCTTTTAGCAACCACAAAGTCACCTACCAGGGTAGAAATAGAAAAAGGATCTAAAATAACCTCAGATAAAAAAAATACAAAGACATAAATAAGGTCACATAAGATGTAGTAGATTTTGGATCAAGTAAATAATACACGTCACGAGAAAAGAGTTGTAACATACCAATCACAACATCTGGTGATGACTCAAACTCCTGGTGGGTCATAAGAGCATATAACCTATTATGGTCTATGCCAGTACCATAAGTAGAAACAGATACAGAAGCACTACCCCTGGGTACTGGAGAAGATGAAGAAACAACCGAGACTTGTTTTCTCCCGAAGAAACCTTACCAGTTTCTAATCATATGGCCTGGATGACCATATTTAAAGCACCTGCCTCTCCCCTCCTCACAAAAACCCTAATGTAATCGACTACAGATCCTATAAAAGGAAATGATAAAATCGATTGTGCCCTACTAGCCTGAGATTAGCACCCTGCTCCCTAATATTATCTCCACCCTACTAGCGCCTATCTCCTAACTACTTCAGGTAGTGAAAAATAGCTATGGAGAAAAAGCCAGAACTCCCTCATTTCTTCTTTGGCCACTTACCACCATCCCAACCACTTTGTTGTTGACCACCACCCTATTCAGAGAATCTAAACATCTTAGCCTATCTTTTACCTACCTCAGCCAACTTTCTCTTTTCCTCTTCCACCTATTACAAATGAATAACCAACCTAGAGATATCTATTTTCTTGATCAGCAATGTAATCTTGCTTTTAATTATCAAATCATGAGATAGTCTTAAAGAAAACATTCTCATCCTGGCCCTCATACTCGACACCATTTCCAGAGCATACCTAGACAGCTGGTGAAATTTCAAGGCATACTCTTTTATCAATATCTTCCCCTATTTTAGATTAACAAATTACTCTAGTTTCTCTTCCCTCAACTCCTGAGTAAAGAAAAAATTTAGAAATTAATTAGAAAAAGTCTCACACAAAGATGACTCATTAACATCACCCCTTTCCTGATCCCATTCCTTGAACCATTGGTGTACCACATCCTTGAGCTGATAAACTACAAAATCCACCCTTCACATTTGTGGCATGCATAATCCTGAATATAGTTTCCATCTTACCCAAAAAACCCTGAGGATCCTCCTCTACCTTAACACCAATAAAGGTTGGAGGATTCAAATTCATGAACTGGACAACCCTTGTGGTCTCAGAAGATGGAACAATAAATATACCAGACTCGGCCTAAGAAGCCACCAACTGAGCAATCATATGAATCGACTGACAAAACTCAACATTCATTATGTCAGCCTTAGGAGGAATAGAAATAACCGATGGAACTTCAAAAATATAAGGGACTGGACCCCTATACTGAGTGTGGATCCTATGAGTGGAGCGTGTGCCATCAATAATATCCCCAGTTGGGATAGAGGAGTTTTTATGCACATCAGACAGTCGAGAAATAATCTAAAAGCTGAACAAATAGGAACTAGAGAAGATTCCATCACATAGACTCCAAGCTTTAAGATAGAACACAAAGAAAGAGAAATATTCCAAAATGTCTTGTAGCGTCTCCCTTATAAGTGTGGCGTGCGACATACCCTCAAATTAAATTTTAAATCCTCAGGACCTGGGAGCATATAAATACCACTTAATATTTTATTTAGGTATTTTTTATCATATTTTCCAACTTATGAAACTTATTGTAACATAGTATTCTATGAGATTCAAGATACTATTATGGATCTAGATATTTTTATTTATATTTCACTGAAGATTCAAGAACAGTTATTGTAACTTTTATAAGTAATTCTCTAAATTTATTTATGAAGAACACAATGATTTCTTCTTCTCCTCTTAAGATGTGTGGCTAAACTCCCATAACTAGGGTTATGGGAGCCTTGATGTGAATAGCTGATTGGGGTTGTGAAAATACTTAATTTTCATATGTAATTAAGATTGTATAAATCGTTCTTCATATTAATGACTTTTCTTGGTTCCAAACTTGAAGGGTGAGCCCAAGAACATCACTTGTTTAAGTAAAAAAGTATATATTGGGAAAAGAAGAGGTTTACATAGAATCTAAAGACTTTAACCTTTGGGTTAAGAGTTAATGCCTTAACAAGGATTAACCCACATGAGAGACTAAATGAATAGTCCAACACATTATTTAAGTTCGAAAGAATTAAAGGGTAAACTATCCATTTAGGTTGAGAAACAAATGGGTAAACTTTAGAATTCAATAACTCTTACAATTGAAATTATAAGTTGGAACTTTAAGGTAACTCACAACCCCGCCTGCTTGTACATCTTGATGAACATAACTCTAGTTTGTCTACTCCCATTTAATCACTACTTGCACTAAAATTCACTAGTTGGAATGCTACCTGTTGCAAACACCTGAATACTGTTAACAATTCAAAACTCTCTTTACTCCGGAACCTTTTATCAATAGTCTATTAACAACCATAACACTTAGTTTACACAGTATTCCCTGTAGGATTTGACCCCAACCTAGTTGGGTTCTATATTGAAAGCAACCACTTACACTTTCTGACAAGACTTGTAATTTGGGCATATCAAATTTTGGCACCGTTGCCAGGGAATATGGTTGTCAATTAAGTCTGTGATTGTTAATTTACCTTTTGTCAAGTTTTCTAAATTTTACCTTTATTTGTTGTTTTTGTTCATTACAGGTTCATTGTTTTTTATGACATACACCATAAGTTTAGGAGAGCCATTATTACCCTTTAATACTAAACATAATCTGATTGGCAGAATGGAAGAACAACAAGAAGATGAGAGACTAGCCACCTTTGCTAGAGCACAAGTTAATCAATAGAATAATGGTTAGCCGGACCATTCCCCTAATCCTAATAAAGAAGATTTAGGGGATGATGATTTGATAAACCCAGCAAATAGGAGGTGTGCTGATAACGTAGCTGCACCAGTGAATAGAAATCAGGTAGCTAGAGGAAGAGCAAAGTACTAACCTATTATGTAGTTTGTACCTGATGAGGAAGATGATACAGACTTTAATGAGGCTAGAGCAATTGGAGAAATTATTCCACCATCACTATCACCTGGGGTAAATTTCAATATCACAAGTACCATGATACAGCTGCTTAACCTAAAGGGGTTGTTTGGCGGACTTCTAAGGGATGACCCAATTATGCACTTGGTGAACTTTATAAATATTTGCAAATTATTTGATAACCCTGGGGTTGGACAGAATGCAATCTATCTTTGATTATTCCCGTTGTCTCTATCTGGGGAGGCAATAATATGGTTAAATGAGCTGGATCCTAATTCTATAATAAACTGAAGGCAATTGAAATGAGCTTTCCTAGAAAGATTCTTTCCGCTCTCCAGGATGTTATAGTTAAGGGATGAGATTAGTAACTTCAAATAGTTACCGAATGAGGCACTACACGAGACTTGGATGCGATTTAAGAAGAAGCTTACACAGTGACCCAACCATAAGATGATCAATGAGCATTTGATGGAGACATTCTACAGAGCTCTAAACTCGATCACCAAACCAACTGTAGATAATGTTGTAGGAGGAGCATTCATCGAGCTTACTTTCACCGAAGCAGCTAATATATTAAAATAATTGACTAAGATAAGTAGAGCTTGGAATACTAGGGATTCTGTGGTAGCAAGACCTACTATGTCTAGTGGTATGTCTATGGAGCAACGCCAAAAACAGGAGGAGCGTGACCAAGAAATGGAGCACATAAAAACCTAGATGGATTTGCTTACTAAACATTTATTATCTTATAAGACTGAGAAGGTGAAATCTGCTAGATTGCAAAGTAGAGCTGATTCTAATTCTGAGGAGGCCAACTATCTAAATAATCAGGGGGGTTTCCGAGTCAAAAGACAAGGGAATCAAGGTCGGAACTATTACAACAAAGATGGTCACAAAGATAGGGATCAAGGGAGTTGGAAGAACAAGAATGACAAGAGGAGACTATACGTACCTCCTGGAAGTCAGGATAATGGTGCTACCAGTTTAGGAAAAATGTCCATGGAGGACATGATGAAGAAACTATTAAAAGGGGTTGAGGCAACCAATGCTGGGTTGACAATGATGAAGAGTGACTTATCCTCTATGAGTCAGCTTGTAAATTTGCATTCAACTTTTATCAAATAGTTGGAGTAGCAGATGAGACAACTTTCAGCAGTATTTAATCAGAGGAAAGGCGGTACATTGCCGAGAAATACAGTGTAAAATCCTTAAAATGATGGCTCTTGTATGGAAGTTACCACTCGGAGTGGTAGAGTATTAACTGGCCCTTCTATGGGCAAGGTTGTGATTAATGATATTATTGAAGAAGATGTGAAAGATGATGAAAACCATCCAGTGGAGTCTGAAAAGCTGGATGGTAATGAGAGTACATCTAATCATTAGCAGTTTGATGAGTTAGAACCAGAGAAGGGAGAGGAGAAGGAAGCAGTGGTTACTGCTCTCCCAAAACAACCACCACCCTTCCCCTATTGATTGAAAAAGAAAGTTGATGACAAAAAGTTCAGCAAATTTATGGCAATACTGAAGTAGCTGACGGTGAACATGCCTTTAGTGGAGGCACTAGAGTAGATGCCGGATACGCCAAGTTAATGAAGGACCATGTGACAAAGAAGCTAATAGTAAGCTACGAATCGGTGGATAATTTTCACCATTGTGGTGCCATTTTGACAAGATCCTTGGTACAAAGAAAGATGACCTGGGAGCATTCACCATCCCTTGTACTATTGGGTTGCTTGATTTTTCTAAGGCTTTATGCAATCTCGGAGTGAATATTAACTTAATGTCACTTGTTGTGTATAAGAGGTTGGGTTTGGGGGACCCTAAACCCACAAATATGCAATTAGTGATGGCAGATAGGTTAGTGAAGCGTCCATTAGGGATATTGTATGATATGTTCATAAAGGTGGCCAGCTTTATATTTCCTACGAACTTTGTTATTTTGGATTCCGAGGTGGATTTCGAGGAACCTATAATCTTGGGTAGACTTTTCCTTGCAACTAGGACTATGCTTATTGATTTGTAGGCTAATGAGCTGTTGTTCAGGATTAAGGATGAGGTAGTTTTCTTTGATTTGTGTTAGTCTATGAAGAAACCCAAGGAGATGAGTGTATTCTCTATCAGTGATGTTTATTATGAAGAAGAGCAAGAGGTTTCAATTGAGGAGAAATTTTCTGTGAAAACTCTAGTTGCAGTCTTGATAAACTTTGATGGTGAAGGTATTGAGGAATATGATAAGACAGTGTGTGATTTGATGGGAATTAAATACTATTCATATGCTCCTAAGAATTTAGATTTAGATCTAAAAAATCGCCCAACACCATTGGTTAAGCCATTTATCAAAGGGCCACCGGTGTTGGAGTTGAAGAAGTAGCCAGGAAATCTAAGGTATGTGATTCTAGGGATTGGAAACACTTTACCTGTGATTATTGTAGTGGATTTGGATGAGCACCAGGTTGAGGCACTTATCTCGGTGCCTATAAGATATTAAAGGGCGATAGGTTGGACTATTGCCGACATTATTGGTATTCCTCCAAGCACTTAATCTCACAAGATTTAGTTTGAGGAATATTTCACACCAACCATTGAGCACCAACTCCACCTTAACCCACCGATGCAACAAGTAGTTAAGAAGGAGATCATTAAAAGGCTTGATACAGGAGTTGTATATCCCATCTTCAATAGTTGATTCCACTCAGGCCTGTGAGAGGGTGGAGAGTTTGCATGGACTATCGCAAGCTCAACTCATGGACTCTGAAGGACCACTTCCCAATGTCTTTCATGGATCACATATTTGATCGATTGGCAGGAAGAGGTTGGTATTATTTCTTGGATGTGTATTTAGGCTACAACTAAATTTCTATTGCTCCAGAGGATCAGGATAAGATGAAATTCACTTTCCCATATGGTACCTTTGCTTTCAAGTGGATGCCATTTGGTTTGTGTAATGCACCTACCACTTTTCAACGGTGCATGATGTCTATCTTTTCTGATATGGTGGAGAACACCTTGGAGGTATTTATTGATGACTTTTTAGTGGTAGGTGATTCTTTTGAGATATGTCGGGTAAATTTGAGTAGAGGATTGCAATGATGCGAGGAGTTTAACTTAGTGCTGAATTGGGAGAAATGCCATTTCATTGTGAAGGAGGGCATTGTTCTTGGTCACAAAATTTCAGCCAAGGGAATCAAAGTTGACCAGGAAAAGGTCGAGTTTATTGAGAGACTACCTCCTCCCATATCGGTAAAGGGAGTTCATAGTTTTCTTTGTCATGCAGGATTCTATAGTCGATTTATAAAGGACTTCTTCAAAATTGCAAATCCACTTTGCAAGCTTTTGGAGAAGGAGGCCAAGTTCATATTTGATAATGATTGCTAGGAGGAATTTGAATGCCTTAAATAGAAATTGGTTGCTACCCCAATAATTGTTGCACCAGATTGGTCGAAGCCATTTGAAATTATGTGTTATGCAAGTGGAGTAGCGCTTGGGGCTGTGCTTAGCCAAAAGAAAGAAAAGTTGTTTCATCCTATTTACTATGCGAGCAAGGTATTGAATGGGACGCACAAGAATTACACTGTGACTGAGAAGGAACTTCTCACAGTGGTCTATGCATTTGAGAAGTTCTATGCTTACTTATTAGTGACCAAAGTGGTAGTGCATACATACCACACTACTTTGAGGTATTTGATAGAAAAGAAGGATGCTAAGCCAAGGCTAATCAGATAGGTGCTGCTTCTTTAAGATTTTGACTTTGAAGTCAAAGATCGAAAAGGATGAGAGAATCAAGTTGCATATCATCTGTCCAGTCTTTAGGGAGATCAAGTAGTTGAGGATGAGCTTGAAATTTATGATAAATTTCTGGATGAGAAAATCCTGGCTGCTACGCTTGAAAGAGTACCTTAGTATACGGACTTTGCAATTTATGTGGTAAGTAAAATTATTCCGGAGAATCTTTATTTTCACCAAATGAAGAAGTTTCTCCATGATGTTACACACTACTTCTGGGATGAGCCGTATTTATTTCGGTGGTTTACGGATAATATTATCAGGCGATGTATTACATAGGTAGACATGTTGAGTATCCTGGAAGCTTGTCATGCTTCTCCGATCAGAGGTCACCATGCAGGTGACCATAATGCAGAGTGGTTATTGTTGGCTGACCTTATTCAAAGATGCATATGAGTTCTTTTAGAAATGTGACCAATGTCAGACACAAGGGTAAATCTCAAAGCACCATGAGATACACATGACAAAATTAATGGAAGTGGAGCTGTTCGAGGTCTGGGGCATTGATTTCATAGGGCCCTTTGTGAGCTCTTATGGGATAAAATACATCATGGTTGCCATCGACTATGTGTCTAAATGGGTTGAGGCTATTTATTTTTCTGATAATGAAGGAAAGAGAGTGGTTGCATTCCTTAATAAGAACATTTTCTCTCGCTTTGGGGTACCACATACCATCATAAGTGACGGTGGATCCCATTTTTGCAAATGAGTGTTTCAGGATGCCTTTGTGAAATACAGTTTTAAGAAACACAAGGTGGAGACTCCATATCACCCACATACTAGTGGGCAAGTGGAGATTTCAAATCGAGAGATAAAATCCATTCTTGCCAAGACGGTGAATGTAAGTAGACAAGATTGTTCTAGGAAGCTGTATGATGCCATGTGGGCATATAGAATGTCTTTCAACACACCCATTGTCATGTAACGGTACCAATTGTTCTATGTAAAGACATGTCACTTACCAATTGAACTTTAGAACAAGGCACTTTGGTCACTCAAGAGGCTAAATTTGGATTGGAATGAGGCAGCAAAATTGCGACTGGGGTAGCTGAATAAGATGGACGAGTTCCATTTCAGTGCTTATAAAAGAGCATACTTGTACAAAGAGAAGATGAAGAAGTACCATAACCGGAGGATCGAAAAGAAAAACTTTGAAAAAGGTGATTAGGTACTCCTCTTCAATTCTAGACTAATTATTTTTCCAGGTAAACTTAAATCAAAGTGGTTTGGCCCATTCAAAGTTAACCAAGTCTACTCATCCGGAGTAGTTGAACTTGAAAATGAAGATGGAAGTGTCTTCAAGGTTAACGGGGAATTTAAATATCGGTCCAATGAACTTGGTAAAGTGCATAGCTACCATCTATCTCGATGAAGTCTGAGTAATTGAGATAACTGAGTCTGCCATGACAATAAATCAGGCGCTAGTGGGAGGAAACTCACAAAGTGTTATTATAAGAATAGTTAGAGTTTATTTGTTATTTTTCTGCGATTTGATGTACTTATGAACTGTGAAGGATTAAGAATGCAGAAATAAAGGATTTGCCCAGTTAAGAGAGGGTGACGAAAAGGTTGATGGACCATCAAGTCCATGATAGACCGTTAATGGAACCGTTAAATCCATAATAAAAAAATAGATATTCTAGATAAGGCTTGACGGCCAAATTGATGGACCATCACGTGTCCGACGAACCATCAGTACCTCCGTCAACATGAATCTAAAATTTGAAGTTACTGGAATGAGACTGACGGACTACTCGATGGACCGTCGCATCTCAAATGGATCGTCGGATCGACCGATGTGTCAAGTGATGATTGATATGGTTCTGGTAAGATGCGATGGTCAAACTGATAGACCGTCATCACCCTGACGTACCATCAGGTCGACCATCAATTTAACCCTAGTCTGATGGGTTGGTTTGGTTAAAACTCAATGCTAAATAAATGGTCCTTAGCTGACCTAAAAGGTTTTAAAATGATAAAAGGAAATGGTTGCATACGTTGCCACTCTTTCAAATCCTAATACTGTTTAACTTTTTCTGCATTCAAAGTACCAAGCATCAGTTATCTCCTCTTAAGACTCTCATTCTTCCTTTTTTCTCCTATTTAAACAAGTATATCCCTGTCTTCCTCACATCAGAAATCAAGTTAATAATCTATGATAAAGGCTTTTAGTTTTCTTTTATTCGAATTTGCAAGTCAGAGTAGTGAAGTTTACTGCAAAATAAAGGTATGATCACAACTTTACTCTTCTTTTTGAATTACTAAACATGAGTTATGTAAGTTGTTGATTGTTGAAAGAAACTCCATCCTATTTTTGTTTTGTTGTGATTCTAATTTTAAATCAAACTCTTGTGTACACTGTTCTGGATGAAGTATGAGTAATTCATGGATCGAAAATGGCAAAACTTATTCTTAAACACTACACCAATACCATAATTGTACGCACAATAATGTGTAGCACACCAGGTGTTCGACAAAATGCCATCGTGAAGTTTGAAATTGAAAAGTGAGGCTGACAGTCATCTTGACGGACCATCAGACCCCCGACGGACCGTCAGGTAGACAATCGTAATGTTGTCAAGATTTATGCTTATTATTTAAGCCGCAATGGAGGACTTAAAGAATTTTCAGTACCCTAACTGACCGTTAGGTCAACCGTCTTAAGGCTACTTAATAAGGGAGTCAGTGGTTAAGGCTTTACAGCCAGGGTGATGGACTGTCACAACCCCGACAGATCGTCAACCTACCCGTTAAGCCATATTTCCAGTAATGTTTTTGTTTTCTAAGTCTGACCCAACAATTTTTTGATGTGTTATTCAGGAAATATAGAAAAAACCCTTTCCCTAACAAAAGGTGGTGGACGAACATAATGGGGAAGAGGTGAACCAACTTTGAGTGAGGAGGCCTTAGATTTCAACACTAGGAAAAAGTACAGGATGAATTAGACACTCTCCCAGTCTAAAGAGGAGAGAGAGAGAGCAGTTCTAGTAGCATAAGTTCGAGCCCTAATGAGGAAGGGGTCAATACATCAAACCCCGACCAGGTAGAGACATCGGAGGCTGAGGATGCCAATATTATCAAGAGAAAAGACCCTCAAACAAGGGAAGTAATAAGGTGGAAAGTTGAGGGAGCAAGGGATACATGCCTTGATGGCTTGGAACCAACCGCAACCAGGCCAATCTCCGAAGAGCAACAGATAGTGATGTTTGAGTTGAATGAGTATCCAGAGCTTTAGAGATAATTCAATGAATATGAGTTAGCCTGTATGAGCAAACATCTTGGGGCATACCAACCGAACCTTGTACGGGAATTTTTTGCCAATTATTTGGCACTGGCAGAGAAAGACTATCCTAAGGGCTCAAAAATTTTACTATCCTAAGGGCTCAAAAATTTTAGATTTTCCCAACAAGGAATCAGTTCCAGTCAGAGGGGTTAACATTGATATATCGGTCCACATGTTTTACAAGATGTTGTTTGGGCCTGACTATGAAGCACCGAATATAGTTCCAGAACTTGAGCATCATATGACCACAGCATCTACTCAAAGACCTTGGTTGTCGAGGCTCCTTACTGATGATGGAAATCTATCTTGGGCACTCAACCCATGGGAGTGCATTGCTAAATCATACCTTATCTTCCGAGATAAGTTTTGGTAGGCCATTGTTCGATTAAGGTTGACGCCGATAGGGAGAGATGCTAATTTGGACAGTCATAAGGTTATGTTGGTGGTTAGTCTAATTACCGGGATAAAGATTGACTTTGGCCAAATTATAGATGATGAGATATTTGTTCAGGCACATAAAGTGGCAAGTGCATTACCATTTCCGTGTTTGATCATGAAATTATGCAGGCAAGTCAATGTCCCTTTGATTCAAGGAGTTGAAAATAAGGTGCGGGCGACTCACAGGCAAGACATTGAAAATATTAAAGATGACTCAAAATATGAAATACAATTTAACAAACCCCCTGTTTATCAGACACAGTCAGCTCCATCTCCTGACAATTTTAAGATTCCCACAGGTATGTCGTTGACTATCACTACTTATGTGTCGCCTGATTATATGCCACCTACTACTTCTATAGGATCAGCATTGATGCCACCAATGGGTGGTACTTCAAACACTGCATCTGTCCCACCCTAATATTCAGAGTACAGGTTGAAACAAAAAAATTTTGCCAAGACTATTAAGCAACAGAAAAAGTTAAAAAAATAGTTTAGCACTTGGAGAAAGAAGTTCAAGACCTTTTGATCACATTATAGATGAAGCTTTAAAGTTGTATAAGAAGATTCAAAAGATAATGGATGATATGGAGGAGCACATAAACAAGAGGCTGGACGCACTATCATTGCCAAATTTTGCAAAATTTATCGCTGATTTAAGAAGGCACAGGATGATATAGCCAAGATCAAGATACAACTAATGCATCCTGCATTTGATCCATCTTTGGTTATCAGTGATGAGTACGATGGTATTCTTGACCTTATGGGTAACTCATTGAAAGACATAGTCAAGCAAGTAAATGAAAGTACGAATAGAAAAACTGCCAAAAAAGAAGACATGAAGCAATAACACCAGAAGAAAAAAAATCAAGAGATATGAGGAAGGCTACAAAGAGGTCGAGGCAAGATAAAGAGAAGAGATAGAAGAAGTTTGTATATGAAGCTACAGGAGTTTCCATAAGTTCTACCCCAGTTAGGGGGCCCATTTCAGACCCGACTCGAGTTGAGATACCTCTGATTTAGGAGGATGATATTGTAAGTACCCCTACAACCATAGGGGTCATTTTTGCTACAGATAAGGCCAAAGAAGCCTCACCATATTTGACTGATGCCTCCTCTGACTGAGAGGCTTTACAAGTATTCCTCTCCTTTGTAATTTACTTATATTCATTGAGAAAAAAGCATTTATTATTAGTGGGGGTGGGTATAGTTGTACCAAAGGGGTTTTTGTTTTTTATTTTTTTTCCTTCCATGTCCTATCTAGTAGTTACGGCATGTCTAGGTTGCATTTTCTTATCCTAAGTGATTGTGATGAAAATATCCATTTGTTGATGTTATTTATGAATTGTTTTCTCTTTTTGCACCTTTTTGTATATATGGATGATAAAATAAATGTGGTATAAGACTCTGAACATTCTTGTATGACTATTTCTCCTTGTCACTTAGTATATGTTGAGCAATCATTGGTGATTCTGTAATTGGAATTAGAATGTAAAGTGTGCATGACCATGTGATGTAAATCCCAAGAATTAGTAGAACAAGTGTTAACTCAATTGCCTATGTGTGAGAGTATTTGTTTTAGTTCTTGCATAGTGATACACCTATAACTTGCCCAGTTCATTGATATTGTTTTATGGTTGATTCAATAAGATAGGATAGAAGGCCCCTTGTACTTTTAGTCCACTTAGCCTAAATAAATGACCCACCAAAAATATTTTCCCATTTTTGAACCCCTTTTTTAGATTATGTTAGTTTTTCTTCATTCCCAATAACTATGATTAACTCTCCTTAGGTTGTTAGCATCTAACTTTCTCCCTAGTCCAATATTGGACATTGTGTACCTTAACTTAGGTAAAACACCCAAGTTGTGGCTGGCTATTGTCGGGACATTAGTAGTTTAATGAAAAAGTGATCTAGAGTTAAAATAAAGCATCTGGCCCTCATTTATTTTGATATTATCCATCTCAACTGACTACATCTGTATAAGTTGAGGGTAGCTGATGCATATATATATAAAAAGAAGAAAATAGGTTATAGCAAAGTGTGAATGAATTATAAAGTTTATAAGTGAGCTAGAAAAGCAATAGTCTTGGTGAGTAGCAATAAAGGGAAAAGAGATTAAAGTCTTAACTTTTAAGTCACTTTTCCTAAAATTTGTTCTCTCCTAGCCTTGGAACCTCATTACAAGCCTGAGAAATACCTGCTTTATCTTTGCAAGTAAACCATAAGGGAGCATTAGATGATAAAGGTAATCCTATGGGTATGTATGCTATGTTTGTAACTTCCTTAATGAATGTGAGAGTTTTGATTTTTGACCATAAGATAAATGAATAATGAGCGGTGGACTTCGTTGACTTTGAGGGCAACTTGAGGTACGCTTAGTTTTGCTGATTTCTGTAGGATATTATATCCATGTGTGTGTGTGTGTTGAATTATAAATAATGCCGATTGTAGATCCTGATGTGTTGAGCCTATATGAGTGAGATGACAGTTGAGTGGTTGTGTGAAATCTAGTTCAACAGTTTATTGCTCGTTATTGTATTATTTATGTATGCGATTTGGTGCTGAGTTTCTTGAGGACAAGCAATTGTCTTACGTTGAGGTTTTTGATATTTCAACTTTTGACGAAAAACTTTACAACTTTTTCAAGGGATAATTCTACGATTTTAAGAAAATTTTGTTGTATTTGATACTGGTTTTAGTATTTTTAGGTCAAGGATTTAGCTGAAGAAGAAACTTGGAAGAGTAGAAGAAAAAGGTCACTGACGGTCAAACTGGCGGACCGCCAGCCAAGTGACGGACCCACCAAGGTGATTGTCAAGGCTAAACAGAATGGACCAAGTGGATGAATCTTTTAACGGTCTAAGTGATGGACCGACGGACCTCTGATAGACCGTTAACTTGAGCGTTAGGCTAAAACAGTAAATGGATTCTCAAGTTATCAAGCGAAGGTCCACTCGTTGGACCATTAAGATAGTGATGGCCCGTCAACATGACCGTCACCCCTTAACCAGAAAGTAGCAGTTTGGGACCATCAGCGACGGTTCACGTAACAAACCTCCAGGCTTCTGATGGGCTGTCAACATAACCGTCAACTTCAACGCGACTTTAATAAGTTCAAATTTTAAATCCTCAGGACTTGGGAGCAAATAAATACCCAATTTAGATTTTATTTAGGTATCTTTTACCATATTTTTCATCTTTTGAAACTTATTGTAACAGAGTATTCACTGAGATTCAAGCTACTATTGTGGATCTAGCCATTTTTATTTATACTTCACAGAAGATTCAAGAACAATTAATGTAACTTTTGTAAGTAATTCTTTGAATTTATTTATGAATAACACAATGATTTCTTCTTCTCTTCTTGTTATGTGTAGGTAAACTCACATAGCTAGGGTTATGGGAGACTTAATGTGAATAGATGATTGGGGTTGTGAAAATACTTAATTTCCATATGTAATTAAGATTGTATAAACCCTTCTTCATTTTAATGACTTTTCTTGGTTGCAAACTTTTATGGTGAGCCCAAGAACATCTCTAGTTTGAGTAAAAAAGTGTATATTGGGAAAAGAAGAGGTTTACATGGAATCCAAGGACTTTAACCTTTGTGTTAAGAGTTAATGCCTTAACAAGGACTAACCCACATGAGATACTAATTGAATAGACCAACACATTCTTTAAGTTCGAAAGAATTAAAGGGTAAACTATCCATTTAGGTTGAGAAACAAATATGTAAACTTTAGAATTCAGTAACTCTTACAATTAAAGTTATAAATTGGAACTTTAAGGTAACTCGCAACCTCGTCTGTTTGTGCATCTCGATGAATATAACTCTAGTTTGTCTACTCCCATTGAATCACTACTTGCACTAAAATTCACTTGTTTGAATACTACATGTTACGAATACCTAAATACTGTTAACAATTCAAAACCCCCTTTACTCTGGAACCTTTGATCAATAGTCTATTAACAACCATAATACTTATTTTGCACAGCATTCCCTATGGGATTCGACCCCAACCTAGTTAGGTTCTATATTTGACAAAGATTGCTTTCATTTTCTAAAGAGAGTTGTAATTTGGGCGTATCAGTGGTCTTTAGCTTTGTTGAGTTTTTTTTTTAGTTGTTCTTGTTTTATTTGATGTCAATGTGTCGTGGTTTGGGTTTGTGTGTATCAGTCGTACTCATTTTAGTTGAAGTTCAATTCGTTGTTGAGGTTGAGCTGTGGCTATTTGGAAAGTGATGTGGTTAAAGGGGATACCTGTAGAAAAATCCCTTAGTAGTGTTATTTCTTCTTAGAGATTATCTTGGGAGACACGCATGGGGCATATGGGGACAGTACCTTACTTTTTTGAGCTCTTTCTATCCATTGACTTTCGTGAATGAAAGTCCTTTTAGTAGTAGATATTGTAATAACCCTCTAGGTCATTTTTTCTTTTTTGTGCATTTCTAGAGTTTCAAGCCTTTATATAATGGCTACAGGTCATTTATGACTTGTCAAAACTATCAGTTTGATTTTTGAGTTGTTCGTTTGGGTTTTAGGATTATTTTCTTATTTTGGAGCTATCAATATTAAGTAATTGGTCTCAAACCAAAACTCCTAGAAAAAGACCTTGGATGAGAATTTTGATAGTGTCATCAGCCTTAGAACATTGATTTTAGGCTAGAGGGCCCTTGGTTCAAGTCCTGAGGCTTTTGAACTCATTTTGTGCTATTATGTGGATTTAGGTTAAAATGGCCATTTGGCTGTGGGAACCATATTTGATCAAAAAAACTTTGTTCTAAAATTTTGATGGAATCGTTGATTTTAAAATATCAAATTTAGTGTGGTAGAAAAGATAGTTTAGTTCACCAACCTGCCATTTTAAGTGTTTAGACTAAAATTAGTTAAAATTGCCTAAAAAGGGTCCCACGGGTTAATGTGGTGTAAGCAACCTTTTAACAAAATTAGTTAAAATTTCCTAAAAGATATCTCGGGTCCAATGATTCCATTGGATTTGAAACACGTTTTATGTTCAATTTTTACTATTGGTTCATTACATAGGGTTCTGGATGAGTTTTGGGGGTCAAAAACAAGTTTTGAAAGTTGTTGTTTCTAGTGTGGCCGATTAAACGACCATTGACCATTTCACTAGATCATATAAGTGATCATTTATCAACTTAACTAGTATTCTAACCCTCTGACCAGGTCGCTTAAACAATCAAAATGTCGCTTAAAAGACCATCATTGAGTATACAACCCAAACCAAACTCATTTCATATTTTTGATATTTTGAAAGCTAGGAATCTCCAATTGTGATGATTTTGATGTGTTTTTCTCATATAATCAGTGTATATATGATTAAAACTTCATATTCTCATATTCCAAGAATACGCATTTTGTTCTTCATAATTTTTTACAAAAATTGTGATTCAAAATCCTCTTTTCCATTATTATTGGAGATTGGAGAGTGACAAATTGTGAAAAATCATCCATTGAGGCTTAGGAAATATATTCAACACCTCGTGATCATTTTCTATTATTTTTCCTTTCATGTTCTGCTCTTTTCCTTATAAATTCCTAGAAATTAGTTTTTGAATTTCCTAACTTTGTGGGCTGTTTTGGACCTTGATTCGAGCTCCATTCGTGTAAAATTTTGAGCATACATTCCTTGTCCTTCGACAGACCTCATGATAGATTTAATTTGAAATTCCATTTGTGGGCCTCGCGGGCCTATTAATGACCTAATTTTGGGTTTGAAGTTTTATATAAAAATACGGGTATGATTTTACTCTTTTTAATGCATAAATGATTATTTTGATAAAGAGACATTATTTTTGTGACCGTGGAGCAAAGACAAGCGATTTGTGGATGGTTGAAAACTTGTGGTTCGACATCAAGGTAGGCTTTGGTCTACTTTTCTCTTTGAGATTGTGGAAAGTATAGATTGCATGTTAGGTAAGGATTATATGATGGGAAACGATTAGTATATCATGCCTTATCCTATTTAGGGTACTTGGGATAAAAATGTGACCCAAGCCTTTGTATAAAAAACTTGCTATGGCCTTAGAATCCCATCACCCTTGATTATAAGCATGTTAACCATAGAATGATAATAAGAAACCTTTTGTATAAGAATCACTATTTGACTTAGTGACTTACACCATAGTTTTCTAAATTATAATAGTATTATTATGCTGGTTATATATATTGCTGGGATTGAGGCCATGGTTACAATGTCAGTTGGACTCCAGGTGAGTATTTTATCCTTAAAAAGGGCATGATTCTAGTTTATGGATACTTAGGCATTTGTTGTTGTATTATTTGGATGTTGGTGATGTCATGCATACTTTTAGGTGAACTTATGTTATCTTAGTAGTACGATTCTAACCAAAACCATGATTTTACTACTCTTTTTTAAAAAGAAATTATTTCTGCTTTTCAGTTTTGAAATGAATTCTTTTATAATGAGAATCGTACGACCTTATTTAATGATTTATGAACTTTTGAAACTAAAGATGATATTTTGGAAATTAGGCTGAGATTGATTTATCTGTATTTTATCCACTCTTATACCATTACTATTTACTTTGGTTGAGAGAGATCTGACCCTTTCTACTCTATTATATTGATTTAGTCTCGTAGTTGATCTTGGGCAATGGTTATCTAGTTATGGAACTTATGATAATATTTCCAAGTTAAGTCTGACATTTATGATACCAATTTTGGTTTGAATCTGACATTTATGATACCATTTTCAATTCAAGTTTGGCAGTGATGGGGTACTTATTATGTTAAGGAACTAGTTCTAGTATAGTGCTTAGGGTATAAAAGGATTCATGGACATGGTTTACTATTGGTTTATGTTGTATCCATTCATTTATATACATTTTCTATCACTATCATAATTGTTTGTTTCTTATATCTATCGACCTTATGGGGGTTGCAAAGGTATAAGCTATGATTGTTGTTTGTTGAGTGCTTGCTTGAACTTTCTAAGCTTATGAGACCAGAATAGGTTATTGTTTGTTTAGACTAGCCTATTACTTTATTATTGGTTCTTATGGATAGTTTATGGTAGGATGATTACACACTGGTACCCTTGATTGTCAGTTCATTTCTAATTTATTTTCTTTCTTATAGTAGAACATTGTGGGTTTATCTTATATTTAGTCATGCCTTGGTTAGAGAGACTGATTAGTCTATATTAGCTTTCCTTCTTGGCTATGATCCTCGAGAGGTTAGATTGGTTCCCTTAGGTTATTATCTCTTAGTTTAGTCCCACATATGTGTGTGTGTATATGTGTGTGAATATATATATATATATATGTATATATATATATATTATGATATTACCATATATCCCTCTATTTCCTTATTTATTCAAATTTTAAAAATATTATTTGGCCTTATATTACTACTATATATCCTTCCTTCACTCATCATCTGTATATTGGCTAGTGATACACATCATTGTACTTTAGTTCCTAAATATATTTAGAATAAGGACAATATATCCTTACTGTCCCATTAGCATGATTATGTTTAATATCCTGTATAGTTGCCTGCAGTTTATATTCCTGTTTTATATGTTATTTATGATTGTATTATCTTTGGAGCTTAATCAGCTGATGTCTACTGAGTACCACATATTTGGTACTCATACTACACTTCTGCAGCTTGTAGGTCATAGTATGAGTTTTTTCCGTTGATGTATACTTCATGCAGAGCAACTATTGATCAGAGTTTTTGGGTGAAATCCTGACGTTCAGAGTATTCTTGCTCATTATCATATGGATTAGAATTGCCTCCATTTTATATTTTGGAGACGGTATGTACATGTATATTTATTTAGTATTTCACTTTGATTGTATTAGAAGCTCTTGTACTAACTTCACCAGGTCTTGGGATTGTATTCTATATTAGTCTTTTATTTAAATTCATTGTGTTATTTTCTTCATTTCTCTTGATAGTCTGTTAATAGTAGTTTTGGACTGTGGATTTCTTACCAACTGTTGGGTTATAGTAGATGTCATAATGACTTAAGAAATTGGATCGTGACATAGCTCGTGGGGTATCTAAGGTTGTTGTCCGATCTCCAGGTAGACTACGCTTACCTTTCTTTATACTTTGCTCTGTTATAGTATTAGTGTGGTATTGTGCCAATTGTTGTTGGATATTTGTGCTTTGAATAATTTATTAGACATTACTAATTATTTTAGCCTATTAGAAAATCATAGGATAGATTTCGTCCTTGAATTTCTTGAGGTTGGTAGTTATTTCTCCTTTAGAATGTGGTTTAGCTTACGCAGGGTCCTTAACGTTTTACTTATGAGCCTTAGTCTAGGTTAGCATAGTTACTTGCCTTAGGTTGGGTTTTGGGGACTTGTAGTTAGCTTTATTGCCTAAATTAAGGTAAAATACCTTAGGATAGTGTCTTTTCCTGTAGTAAATAGCATTAAAGCACCTAGGTGGCTAGTTATTGGGACTAGAAATGTTTGCTCAGTATATTGTGGTTGTTGATTTGGTATTTCTGGTGTTTATCCCTTTTGACCTTGATTCGTGACCTTAATCATAATATTCAAAATCTTACCTTCCTTTAAATAAAATTATCCTTGTAAAATAGAAAAAAAAAATAGACTCGGGTTAAATTAGGATTTTGGGTTATTATTACATATTGCTCATTTAGTTTCGGTTCAAGTTTGGTATCTAGTATTACTGAATATTATCCTTTAGTTCTTGTTGGAGTCTGACATCTGGATATATTATTTATGATTTGTTAGATCCGATTCGAGTCCAGCTCTTTGTTGTATTGGCTATTATTTGTTAGTTTTGGTTTAAGTCCGACATCAGATTGTACGATTTCTTTCTTGTTAGTTCCAGTTCAAGTCCAACATTCACTATTATTGACTAAAGAATTGAGAAATCTTGGTTGGGACTGGTATGTTCATGGTTATGACTAGAGGAATAATCTAAGGTATGCCTACCACACTTCTTGCTCGCTCTTACTATACTTATAATTATACTTGCACTTATATTAGTATTACTCTTCTCTTGTACACACCCTATTTATCAGAGCTCGATTAAATTAATTGCTCATTGTGCATGCGTACTGCGATTATGGGGGTCATGTTAGGTTATATCTAGACATTTATTTCTTTCTTTGAATTACTTATATTCGATTTATCATATTTGCTTAGCATAATCTATTATTCCATTTCTAACCCTTACTTATTGCCTTTACTAAATATTCATACTTTATCTATGCTTTTGTTGTAACTGAGTTCTGTTGGCCTATGCTGCCTACTGAGTACCCTGGGCTTTAGTACTCATAATACTCTTAGGCATCTTTTTCCTTGATTCAGCATCTACTATGATTCATCACCATTGACGCTGATCTCGAGCTATGCTATTAACCGGAGATTTGGTGAGCTTTCAGAGACCGGAGCGGATCTTTTCCTTCTGTTGTTTTGACAGTATTATTTTGTATATCCTGAGACTACTATGTATATATTGTATTTGTCTAGTACTTCTTTCCGTGTCTTGTTTCTTATACTATGTTACAACCCAAAATTAAGAGTCATGATGACACTTGTCGCGGCGTACCTTGACAAGTAAACCTATCACCCAAAAAAATACACAAAAAGGGAAAAAGATAGAAATACCCCCAACATAAGACTTCTAGAACGAAGCCAAACCAAATAAGATAATAAGGGCAGAAAGAATATAATCAACAATTCAGCCACAAAGACCTACTTCTCACGAATGATCCCTAAAATCAACTAAAACAAAAAAATATAGAATTTATGCATCAAAACAAGGCTAATGATACCTATATTGCCTACTTTTAATTGGGGGTCAAAACGTATCCCCTAAACGAGTTCAAAAAAGAAGGGCAAAATAATAATTTTACTTCAAAAATGTGTTCCTCATACCTTTAGGAATCTACAACTGAAAACTCTAGAAAAAACGAGTCAATAACGAGGTTCAAATCAAAGAAAATCATTATTGAGCTTTACCGGGTAAAACCTTTGAAATCCATTTTAAAATCAAGAATTGAAGCTGTTTTGAAGATGAAATTGGGGAAAAACTAGTAATTACAGGATTAAGAACATTATTCAATCGAAAAAGTTTAAAATTTGGGGATAAATCAAGTACTAAGGTTTTGGGATGTTTGAACAATTAATCAAGAAATTGGATAAAGACAAGGGTGAATTCTCACCTTAAATCTACAAAAGAATCAAGAAAGAGATGTTAATCTAGCTTCCCAAGCACCCACAAGCTTCACTGTTTAGCTCTCGCACTATTTTAGGGTTTAGCTCTCAACAGGCAAGATGAAAAATGAGAAAAATCGGGTGAAAAGGGATATTTATACTCATAGAAGGTTACCAGGTACATAAGACATAAAAGGCAGTCCTCAAATAAGTTTTACCCTTTGTGATCCAGGTTGCACCAGCAACCAGGTGCACCAGATTATCTAAGTCCAAAACGAACTTAGATGTGTGCCCGGGATTCATTTGGAATTCGATATATGCAAATGAACTATGTAACCACACTAAATTTGATGCTCCGAGCTCAATGGTGATACCAGAATTTTCAAAAAACATCGTTTTCACAAAGTTAACTCTAGAAACTCAAAATCACAATTTTCCAAATCAAGGGTCAAAATGAGATTTAAAAGCCACAAAACCATACCAACCATGTTACCACCCTAAAATCGACATTCCAAATCTTCTATGTAGTTCGTTCAGCAATCCATCACATGGATCAAAAGATAACCAAAAAAGTCAAAAATAAAATTTCTGAAGCCTCCAAAAACCACAATATTGCACAAATGGTACCAAAATACATCGAGAACCATGCCAATAACCCAAACACCCCAGAAATACCACAATGCAACTATGGAGAAGGGTAAAACCATCAAATCACTTAAAATCACAAATTTCACACATTTCATCAAATTTCAGGTCATTACATTATCCACCACTAAAAATCTACTTCATCTTCAAACTACAGGTAAAAGAAGTACCTGAAACCACAGAGAGCTGGGGATAAGAACTATGCATATAAAACTTGACCTCCCAAGTAGCCTTATCTACAGGTCAATGTCGCCACTGAACCTTAACGATAGGGATAACTCTAGAATGCAACAATCTAACATCTATAGCCAAAATAGAGACTGACTCCTCAACAAAAGACAATAACTCATCTAACTGAACCAACTCCCAATGAATGACATGAGACTCATCCAATATATAACGGCGAAGCATAGAAACATGAAAAACTAGATGTACAGCTGATAAATCTGGAGGTAAAGCTAACTCTTAAGCCATATCACCAACAGTCTGAAGAATCTCAAATAAACCAATATACCTGGGGCTAAGCTTTCCCCTTTTCCCAAACCTCATCACACTCTTCAAGGGTTAAACTCGAAGGAAAACACGATCACTAACACCAAATCTCAAGGCACAAAGCCTATAATTTGCATAACACTTCTGCCAACTCTGAGCCGCTCTAAGTCTATACTACATGATCCAAACTTTGTCCAAAGACTCATAAGAAAGTCTATACCTCGAGGTCTCACCTCGAAAACATCAAACCAACCCACCAGAGAGCGACAACGCCAACCATTCAAAGACTCAAAAAAAGCCATATCGATACTAGAATGGTAACTTTTATTAAAAGCAAACTCTACTAAGGCCAAATGTTGCTCCCACTAGCCACAAAAATCCATCACACATGCACAGAGCATATACTCTAAAACCTAGATAGTCCGCTGATGTTGGGCGTATTTACACGCTTAAGAACCATAATTTAACCATATTTTAGCTAAGTTTTGAGGACAAAATATATAATTCCTGCACTTTTAGTCTATTTTCCTTTAAATGAGCTGACCTACGTGATTAGCATGTTTTTCAGGTATTAATGATGAAGATTTCAGCACTTTATGGACTTATGAGCAGCAAAGGAAAACTTCACATTAGAGGGAAGGCAACTTTTGGACTGAAAGTGATGCATGGGAACTTTTTCCCGGGCAAACCCAGTATTTTTAAAGACTTAAGGATGCAGTAGCAACTTAGTTAGAGAAGGATACTATAAAAACCTTATTGCTGAATTTTTCAGTAGCATTATGATTCACTCATTATTCAATTTCGTTTTTTGTAAGAGGTTTTAGAACAGAAAACACGGCTCTTGTGAGCAACGGATAGGAAGAGAACGACATTCTCTTATTAACGCCAATCCATCCCCATCGCCAAGTTTATTCTAGTTTGTGGTATGATGATTATGTCTATTGTGATTTCCGTTGTAATCATGAGTAGCTAAACTTCTCTATTAGGGTTATGAAAACCTTATGAGATACTATCTATTACTATGAGTTTGTGAATTCTTGATGTGTATGCTACTTATATCATTACTCTCTTCGTTTTAATTTAATTCTCATGGTTGCAAACATAGAGAACATGCCATTATAGCATTAACTTGTTCGAGAGAAAAGTTACATGTTTGGAAAAGAGAGTGTGACAAAGAAATAGGGCTACCAACCCCTATTTACACGTTAATGCCTTAACCGGATTAATTTCTTGGAGAGTTCGTACCATTAGTTATACACTTTAGGCTCGAGAGAGTTAAAGTGAAATAATCCTTGATGGTTGAGAAACACTAGGATTTACCATTAGAATACGAATCTCTATAAGTGCATGCATGTCTAAATTCCGCATTACTCATAGTTAATAGATACGTAGAACTCATAAGGTGGACATAACCCTAACTTATAAATCTCTGTGATTAAATCTTACTAAACAAATTGTCTTATTCGTTACTTTGATATTATTAATTCACGCCATAATCAAATCCCCCCTTTTCGTGGAATTTTCGACCAACAGCCTACTAATAATTGCAACACTTAGTGACCAAGTATTCCCTGTGGGATTCGACACCCAATCCAGTTGGGTTCTATATTTGACATCGACCGCTTACACTTTCTCACGAGAGCTGTAGTTTGGACGTTATCATCCGCTCCAACTAGACATCGGTCTAGGGGTGAAATACTTTACTAAGGTCAACCCGAGTACCCAACTCATCTTGAAAAGTCTTTCAAAAGTGCAAAGTGAACAAAAAACCCCAATCTAAAATAATAGACATTGGCATACCATGACGTCGCATAATCTCATAAATATAGATACGGGCCAGCCTCTAAGCATTGTAAGAGACTTGCACAGAAAGGAAATATATGGACTTGGTAAATCGATCTACAATGATCCAAATACTATCAGATCCAAAGAAAGTGTGAGGCAATCCAGTCACGAAATCCATGGTAATCTACTCGCATTTCCATTCGGGAATGGGTAGCCTCTGAAGCAATCCAACAGGTCTCAAATGCTCGACCTTCACCCACTGACAAAAAAGACAATGATCTACAAAATATGCTACATCTTTCCTCATACCACCCCATCAGTAATGCCGCCTCAAAGAATGATACATCTTGGTTACTCCCGGCTGGATAGAATACCTGGACCAATGGGTCTCCTCCATAATCAATCTGATCCAATCACCCGCTCTCGACACACAAACTTGGCCCCCAATCCTCAAAATTCCATCCAAATCAAGTAAAGTTCCCTTAGCCTCACCACTTAACACCTTGTCTCAAATCAATCTCAATACCGCATTATAAAAGTAATGATCTTAAATTTTCTCCATAAAGGAATATCTAGCTTCCATAAAATGCCAAAACATACTCAGGTATCAAAATATCAAGCCTAACTATCTGGTTAGCTAAAGACTGGACCTCTAAGCCTAAAGGCCTCTCCTAGGTCAAAAGATGTGCTAAGCTACCAATGCTAGTCGACTTCTGGCTCAAGGCATCCACAACAATATTAGCCTTTCCCAAATGATAGAGAATAGTCAAGTCATAATCTTTGAGAAAATCAAGCCAACGGTGTAGCCTTATATAAGATCTCACTGGGTAAAGAAGTACTGAAGGCTACCATTATCCGAGAAAATCTCACAACATACTCCATACAAATAGTTCCTCCATAACTTCAAATCAAAAACAACCACGCACAACTCCAAACCATAGGTAGGGTAACTCCTCTCATGGGGCTTCAACTGACGAGAAGCATACATAATCACCTTACCATGGTACATAAACACAATATCTAACCCAACACCTGAAGTATCATAAAACACGGTAAAACCCACACCCTCCTTGGGCAAAGTTAAGATAGGAGCTAAAGTAAAAAAATCCTTGAGCTTTTGAAAGATTTCCTCACACACATCAGACCACTAATGAAATCTTCTTCTGAGTCAACTTAGTCAAAGGAGTTGCAATAGAAGATAAAACCTCAACAAAAACCGATAATATCCGGCCAAGACAATGAAAATCTAAATCTCAGTGGGCGAAGTAGGTCTATCCCAATCAAGAATGTTGTAATCTTAGCTGGATCAACCATAATATCCATCTTAGTCTCCACCTGACCCAAAAAAGAAATAGCCTCCAACCAAAACTCACACTTGGAGAACTTGGCATACAAGTTATCATCTCTCAATCTCTGAAGCACAATTCATAAATTCTCTTTATGATCAACCTCACTCTTAGAAGACCAAATATTATCTATAAATACAATAACAAAGGAGTCAAGATAGGATCAAAACACCCTGCTCATCAACTCCATGAATGTGGGAGGGGCATTGGTCAATCCAAAGGACATGACCAAGAACTCATAATGACCGTATCAAGTCCAAAAAGTTGTCTTTAAAATATCTGAAGCTCTAATTCTCAACTGGTGATAGGCGAACCTTAAATCAAACTTTAAAAACACCGTAACACTCTAAAGCTGGTCAAATCGATCATCAATACGAGGGTGGGGATTCTTATTCATAACCTTCACATTGTTCAACTATTGACAATCAATACATATCTGCATAGACCCATCCTTCTTCTACACAAACAAAATAAGCATACCTCGAGGTGATACACTAGGTTGGATAAATCCCTTATCCAATAAATCCTGCAACTGATCCTTTAATTTCTTTAATTTGGCTAGGGACATCCTATAACGAAGAATAGACATAGGCTTGGTGCCTGGCTCAACATCAATGCCAAAATCAATATCATGATTTAGAGGCATACAAGGCAAATCAGTAGGGAACACGTCCACAAACTCATGGACAACACAAACAAAATCTAAGAAAGAAGGTGAAACAATACTAGTCTAATGAATATGAGCCAAATAAGATAAACATCCTCGCCCAACCAATGTATAAGACTGGACATAAGTTATGATCCTCTTAGGACCTAAATGAAGCATACTTTTCCAAGCCATCCTTAGCACACCTGGCGAATCTAAAGTCATAGTCTTAGCAAACTAATCTAGGACAACATTATAAGGAGTCAACTAATCCATACCCAGAATAACATCGAAATCAACCATATCTAACATAAGAAAATCAACCAAGGCCTTACGCCCAACAAAAGTCACAACACAGGATCGGTACACCCGATCCATTATTACAGAATCATCTATTGGGATAGATACACGAATAAGCATAGCAAGAGACTTACTAATAAAATCATAACCCAAAGTAAAATACACAGACACATAGGATAAAGTCAAATCAAGATCAAATAACACAGATGTAGGTCTGAAATAAATAGGGATGATAATTGTGATCATAATATCTGAAGCCTCTGCCTCTGGTCTGGCTGGTATAGATTAGCACTGCACATGACCACCAACTACCTGAGTGGCCCCACATTCACCACTATGAGCTCTACTATCTTTGTCTCTCGCACCTTTAGTAGCACCCCTACCCCTTATAGCTAAAATAGATTTAACTCTAATCTCATGGCGGGGCATTCCTTGGCCACATGGCTAATCTCATCACATATAAAGCAACCTCTATGGCTTGACTTAATAGAAGAAGGTATGAATGGGACTAGAAAAATACCCTAAACTGTTGAACCAGAAAATCCACCACTCAAACTCGACAAAGTCGCCTTCATTGGCCTACCCTAATTTCCATAAGAACCTCTAAAATCTCTACCACGAGAAACTTGACCTCTAAACTTACCAAAATAATGCACCTTCTTAGAGCCTTAGATGCTCAAGGCATACCCTCATTCATCTTAGCATGATCCACTATACTTCAAAATGATGCCACAAATACAACCATCTATGATTTAGCCAACTGAAGAGAGATATCCAAACTCTTCACAAACTTTTAAATCTTCTCAGACTCTATGGAGATACTAGTATAGGAATTTCTAGACAAGGGTTGGAAACGTACCTCATACTCTACTAAAGTTATGGAACCCTGCTCTAGGCAATCAAACTCATCACGCATCTGATCCCTCAAACTCTAAGGCTTAAACCTCTCTAAAAATGAATTGACAAACTGATCCCAAGTTATAGAGAGAGAATCAAGAGGTCTACAACTAACCAGTGACCTCCATAATCTCTAGAAGCATCTCTCAATGAATAGGTAGTATAAGAAACCCCATACAACTCAAGAGAACCTAATTTATGCAACTTCTCTTAGCTATCAATCAGGATCTCATAGGCATCCTCATCTACAATGCTACTCAATCTAGGTGGACCTAAATGAGTAAACCTCTTTTGATCCTCAGAAGACAGAATAATACTCGCAGCAAGGGGAGGTATAATGAATTTGGGAGGTTGAGATCCCATCTGAGGAGGTAAAATAGATAAAGTCTGGATCCTAATCCTTATACACCATACTCAGATATCGATATTAAAATATAAATAAGACTCGGGGTCTATGGAGTACCCAAAATAGAAGCAGGCTCAATAGACGGATCCATACTAGAAACTAGAAGAACACCCGGCATAACCAAAGGACAAACCTCTAAAAGGGTCAGCAAATGCACTAATGATCCCTAAAAAACTAGAATAGTCAAACTCTGGGGAACTAGAGTAGAACCCATACCTCTAACCTGCTTATCATGAGGCTCGGGAGAGAGTCCCTTAGCACTTTTCCTAGATGTGGATGATCCTCGGTCCCATCCACTCTCTTGAGTTCATCCATAACTTGAGGCCGATACTCTCGACTAACTCTCTCTCCAGAAATAGGCTTTGCATCTCTGGCCTCATAGGGCCTAATCAACACCATCTGTGTAGAAGGAGAGAAATAGAACTCTGAACATAAGATATGAAAGAACTTTACACGATAAGGAATAAAATAAGGAAAGATTCCTAAAGACATCTTATAGCCTCTAGAAGATAGATACAGAGGTCTACGTACCGATCCATGAGACTATTACATATCCCGTTCTTACACCATTGAGACCAATGAACCTAGCTGCTCCGATACTAATTTTTCATGACCCAAAATTAAGGGTCATGATAGTACTTGTTGGGTGTACCTTGACAAATAAGCCTATTAAAAAAATTGATACACACAGAGGGGAAAAGATAGAAATACCCTAATGTATGGTTTCTAAAATAAAGCTGAACCAAATAAGATAATAAGTGCAACAAGAGTATAATCAATAATTTAACCATAGCTCCCAAAACATGATGTCAACAGTATAAGAATGTATCTAGTACTACTCAAATCTAAAAGAAATACATAAAATGTCCAAATACAAGAGAAACGCTATCTCTAAAATGCAAGTAAAGTCATAGTCTATAAGTAAGGTAGTTCAATACATCCTTATTCCCGAAAGTCAACCACTACTTCAAAAGCACCAAATATCGCCCAAATTGACCATGATTGGACGCACTCATACTAGGAATGAGATCAAAAGAGTGCAGTAGGAATGAGTACAATCCACTTATACTCAATAGGTATCATAGGCTGATCGAGAAAAGTAGAAAATAAAGCATACAAAATACACACTAACGGTACATCACCTGCAATAAAAAAATGTCCCACAACAGTAGCCCACACTGCTTGTACAATAGTAATAATATAGAACATATATTGCAAAAACATACCATGATAGAAAAAAAGTGTACATTGTACCACATATAAGAAGAACAAGGGAGACATGTTTATACAAGTTCATCAAATACACCTAAAGAAAAGTAGGATAATTAGATAGATAACAAGTTAATATGGCAATACAAACACAACATAAATATATTAAAGTAAGTGAAATATATATGATGACAATAATAATGATGATGATGATGTATGAGGTTATAACACAGCCTCCATATACACCCACAGACTACGGAGGCAAGCCTCCCGATGTGGGACCCAAGAAGGGTTTGTCAACCAATATACAATCCATAATCCTTATCCATATCTTATTCCTGGCACATCCCTTAGAAAGGGTTTAATAAGACATTGCAATATCTCCTCCCCAATACATCTCTCTGGGAGGGTTTTATAAAAGCTGTTACCAGTGTTTCCAGGTATTTCCATGGTGGTACCTTTTATTTCATGAATGAGTTGATATGAGGATGTAATGCTCACAACCATTCACAATGATTATTTTCACAACCAACCACAATGATATATTTCAACAACCAATCACAATGTTACATTTTCACAACCACATGAGCTAATATCCACTCATTATTTTCGTTTATTCATGAATTTCCGAATTTTTCATATCCCAACAAGTATGAATACATCATAATGCACCAATGGTACCATAAAAATGAATTTTCAAAAATACAATTCAATTAACCACATATATTTTAGGCAATCAACATCACATATGACCGTACACGATCATATATATCGCATAATATCTTAATTTTAATAATTATATCATATATCGGCCCCCACAAGGTCACAAAACATAGATATACATTTATCATGATTAGTTATCATCCTTAACATGCATTTTGTACCAATATTTACTACCCAACCCAGGCTGAAAGACTTTAGCCATAGCCTACTTTAAAGGTCAAAATCGGTCCGTAACACTTCAACCACAAAGACTTACTTCTCATAAATGATCTCAAAACTAACTAAAACCAATAAATATAGAATCTATGCGTAAAAACAAGGCTAATGATATCCATATTGCCTACTTTTAATTCGGGGTCAAAATGGACCCCTGAAATGGATTTTCAAAAAAACAAGTCAAAATCGTAACTTCACTTCAAAATGTGTTCCTCATATCTTTAGGAATCTACAACTGTAAAATAAAGTCAAATCAATTCAAAAACAAGGTTCAAATCGAAGAAAAATTATTTTTGAGCTTTACTGGGTAAAACCTTTGAAATCTATTTTAAAATCACGAATTGAAGTTGTTTTGAAAATGATATAGGGGAAAATAGTAAATATAGGATTAAGAACATTATTCAAGTGAAAGTTTTTGAATTTGGGGTTAAGTCAAGTAAGGTTGTGGGGTTTTTGAACAATTAATCAAGAATTTGATAAAGAAAAGAATGAATTCTCACCTTAAATCTGTAAGAGAATCAAGAAATAGATGTTAATCTAGATTCCCAAGATCCCACGAGCTTGACTTTTAAGCTCATACTAGGTTACTAGGTACATAAGACATAAAAAGCATTCCTCAAATGAGTTTTACCCTTTGTGATCCAGATTTTTTAAGTCCAAAACGAACTTTGACGGGGTGACTGAGATTCATTTAGAATTTGATATACGCATATAAACTATGAATCACATAAATTCTACACTTCAAACTCAATGGCGAATCAAAATTTTGAAAAAACATTATTTTCACAAAGTGAACCCCCAAAATCCAAAATTAAAATTTTCCAAAACGAGGGTCAAAATGAGATTTAAAATCATAAAAACACACCAACCATGTTACCACCCTAAAATCAACGTTTTGGATCTACTGGCATAGTTTGTTCAGCTATCTATTGTATGGATCAAAATATAATCATAGAAGTCCAAAATAAGGATCTCAAGGCCTCCAAAAACCACAATATCGCACAAATGGTATAAAAACGCATTGAAAACTATGTCAATCACCCCCACACCCCAGAAATACCATAATACAACTATGGAGAGAGGTAAAATTGTCAAATCACAAAAAATCACAAATTTCATGACCTTGCCAAATTTTGGGGGATTCATTTTATGTATTTAATCCTTTTTATCTCTTGTAAATTATATATATAGAGAGAGAGAGAGTATATTCCTTCTCTAGTCAGATATTATTATTGTCTTATTCTTATTTTGTTATCTTCCACCTGTTAGCTCGTTACTCACTATTTTGGGCAATGATTTGACTTACCTACTAGTGAATTAAAGTAGGTGTCATCATGACAGGAGAAATCAAATTGTGACATATGTTCATTCTTGTGGCCTTCCTACACCATTGGTTTTTCACTTCATTATCAATAAAGGGTCCAATGGAGTGCCTTCTAAATAATTTTATGCAGTTACACTTGTTGGGTACTATGTAGTTTTGATGATTGACAATGTGATATGAAACATGTTAGTCAAGATGGTTCATTCACATGGTTCACTGGTATACAGTTCAATACTAGATTGTTTAACTGGATAAGAAAGTTCTGATAAACTGAAGATATAAATCACGTGTGATAAAAAAAAGTTGTAGTTGAATACAACACTTGAAGATTAGCTAAAGAAAGAGTTTCATTCAAATGAAGAGATCAAGTTGAAGAAGAGTTTTACCTATGCAAGGAGTTTGACTTGAAGAAGGACTTTGACTTAACAACAAACTTTGATGAGTTGAAGAGTCCAACTGAAGATAAAAGATTGATGTTATGAAGGACTCTTTGATGAGTTGTTGTTAAATAGAGAAAGTGATTGGCATAATAAGTCACGTACTTACAAATCTAAAAAGGTCAATTGACATATTGATAAAGTGCTATTCAATCACTGAAGAGACACATTGAAGAACCTGGTCATAAGTATAAAATTTGGCTAAGAGTTTTAGCTTTGATTGTTAGGAGTTGTTCATTGTGTTTGAACTATTGATGTAATATTAATTTCAATTTGTTATAAACTAAACTAGGAGATAGTATTCAAGTTGGGAAAACTCAGAGGCTTTGGGAACACATACCTTAGGTGGTTTGGGAATACATGCCTTGGGTGGTGTGTCTAGTTAGAAATTAGAGTTTATAATTCCTAGTTGTTGAGTTATAGGAATTAGAGTTTATAATTCCTAGGTTACAAGAGTTTGGTAATCATTGGTTGTTGAGGCTTATTTTTGTGTAGTGAAGTTGGAGTTAAATCCTGTAGAGGTACAGGTCGTGCTTTTTTACACCTTTTTGAGCAGGGTGTTTTCCACGCAAAAATTCACTGTGTTATTTTCTTATTGTTTTATCTAGTTTGGAACACGTTAGTCAACCTGTCCCATTGATAGGAAATAGTTAGGTGAAAATAAGATAATCGATAGGGTATGTACTTTAACAAGTGGTATTAGAGCCAAGTTATCTTTTGAAGGCTAACAACTTAAGATAAGATCAAATATGGATTCTACACCATCTACTGGATAATATAAAGCACAAGACACCAATAGTCCTCCGTTGTTCAATGGAAAGTACTACTCAGGATGGAAAGAAAGGATGAAAGATTTTCTTCTGGTCGTGGACTATGAACTCTGGAATATAATTATTGATGGACCTCAATGCCCCATAAAGATGCATGCTGAAAAGAAGGATGTATTAAAAGACAAGAATGAGTATAATGAGGATGACTTTAAGATACTTAGAAAGAACGCAAAAGCCAAGTATATTCTTATTTTTGGACTTGGAATAGACGCAAACAATAGGATCTCAAGTTGTACCAACGCAAAACAGATTTGGGACACCCTTGTGGATGCATATGAGAAGAATATGGAGACCTTCAAAAAGGATGAGGGAATTAAGGATATGTCACAAACATTAAATGTGTCTGACAAAGAAGAAGATCTGGATGATAAAAAGATTGTCAAGAACTTTAAAAGTTTTTTTAAGAAAGAAAAACGACAGGACAAGAAAGGAACAGGTACCAGGTGTTACTCCAATGATAAGTCTCAAGTTGGTTGCTTCAAGTATGAAAAATAGATCACATAATCAAGGATTTTCCATTGTGGGAAATTGAGTAGGAAAAGGAAAGAGTTAAAAAAAATAAAGCTAAAAAAGAAATCTAACTCCAAAAGGAAAAAATCTTTTGCTACGATGGTTGCATGAGGATCAAGCTCAGAAGAATCTAATGATGATGGAGTTGATGAAAGCGCACTAATGGCCATAGGTGACTCAGACATGGAAGAAAAAAAAGAAAAATCGGAAGTAATTCTACTTGATCTTAAAGATAAATTGCATTTTTTCCTAAGAAAAGACTAATTTCCTTGATAGATGAATTGATTAATGATTTTCATGAGCTCACATCTGATAGGGATCAATTATTCAGTGTTTTTTCAAGTCTGAAGTTTAATTACATTGATCTTGAGACCTGCAAGAATGTCACTGATACTTAAATTGCTCCTTAAAGGAACAAGTCAGTCAACTTGGTTCATCTAACCTGGCTCTAAAATCAAAAATTTTAAAATTGGCATTTACTGAAAAAGAAAAAGGATCCATGAGTGAAAATCATCAAAGAATTTAGTCTGAACTTAAACAAAGAAAATATCAATTTTTTTATCAAAGAGATAAGGTTATAATGCTAACTCAAGAGAACTCTAGGATAAAACTTGATCTTTAAAGAGCTAATTGATGGACCAATCATCTAGAATTGTTAACTATCTGAGTAGTAGGACTCAAAATAAGAGTGTCGGCATAGGTTTTCACAAAGAAACTATTTTCTCTAAAGATATATGTTATATTTGTGGAAAATGAGTACACCCCACTACTGAATGTTCAAAAGCTACAAAAATTAGGAATAAAAATATGAAATTGGTTGAAAAAACAATTTCTAGAACTGATAAGAGAATCAGGTACACCAGCTTATTTCCAACATGGGCGAAAAGAGATTTGATTCATCCATTTGATCATAAAAAAGGACCCAAGCATGTCTGGGTACCTAAAACTAACCTTTAATTAAGTTGCAGGTAAAAGTAAGAGGAATAGAGCAAAATTGGTACATAGATAGCACCTGCTCAAGACATATTCTAGAGATAAATAAAAGTTTCTCTCACTTACCAAAAAAGAGAGTGAAAAGGGTAGCATGTGAAGGAGATTATAGAATAAAGATGTTGACACTAAGATGATTATACTAGAATAGGTTGTATGACCCATTTCATCAGATAAACAAGAGAAAATCTCATTGATAGGGGGAACATATATGACGGGTCACCAAGCACATCATCACATGTTTATAAGGGTAACCCAGTACTTCACAATGAAGGTCATTAATAATACTGGAAGCATTATAATAAGGGGAAATATGAATGGAACATATGGATGAACCCTATCCATTGCAGGAATCTAATTAGGGATGAGTAAGATTACATGAATATCCCCCAATGATTAGTTAAAGAACACTATACAAAATGCATATTAAGTTTAATTTTTTGCTCTGTCTTGTACAATTAGTTGTACATCTCTATACCATTTTCAAGTTTAAATAACTCATGCAATATAACATTATATTTGCCTATGTCACAGGAAAATAGATTGAAAATTGAAACAAGATCAACCATTGGAATACTGATTGAGGTATGTATACCAAAAGTTTTTTCAAATATTTAAAATAATTATAAAATACTTGTACCCATTTCTTTCAAAATGCCCAAAACAGACTGACTCCAAAAATAAATCCATAGCCATCACTTTTTCAAAAATAAAAAGTCCAAAATAATGATAATTTTTAAAATTGTTAGTCCCATCTCATCACAACTCTTCTCAAAGCCAAACTAGATTTATGCTTTAGAAGTTGTTCTTATGAATTATAATTCTAAGAGATTAGATACTATTAGAATTATTATGGACAAAGATGCTCTTATTATGTATGATTGACAGAATATTGAGGTATCAAGTGTGGGGAAATCATCTGGATTGTGAATCTGGAAGAATGTGTCTATGAGTCTGTTAATATTATTGAGGGAGTTAAGAGGGATGCATATTGTGAGGGGGGATATTTAAGTGATCTCATAGTTGAACTAGATTCATCTGATGAGCTCAATTTTATTAATGCATCTATTTAGGGGGAAATGTTTAAGACCCCACAGTAGAACCTAATTCTCTTATTAAGCTCACTTTAGAAAGAGATTAAGGATTCATAAATAAGGATGTATAATTGAGGGTTGGGTATGAAATATCTACACATATGAAATAGTTTGAGGTACCTGGTTATTCTATACCAATGACCAAACTTAGTGGAAAGGGCACTATTATTTGTATAATAATTTCAAAATAGGTGTGATCTCATCTCTTAGAGTGGAATATTCAAGCCTTAAATATAAAAAAAATGAAGAAAAGGCTACAAACTCTGTAGTATACAAGGCTTTGACTGACTCAAGAAAGACTCTCCTTCATATCTTATGCTCCAACTTTACCAAATGTCTAGTCCTCCTATCATTAGACTCTTCCAAACCTTTTCTACTCTCATCACAAGTGCTTTAATATTATTTTTAATTTTTTTAAAAAAAAATTGGTGCATCTTATGAATGATCAATGAAAATGATTGGTTTTAGTCTCTTGCTTTTAGCTATTTTCTTGTCTTTACAAATACTTTTCTATATCTAACTGAGTTTTGGATCTTAAGTATTATTTGTATAGATGATAAACCTATTGGCTATGAGATTAAATTTTCTAACTTAAGAGACTTGGTTTACATAATTGATGCAGGTTTTTTATGATGACAAAAAGGGGAAGTTTGTATACTGTGTAATAGTTAAACCCAAGATTCTGACCTGTCTTACTTAACGTGTGTCTTTTGATACTTTTTTTAGACTCTGAATTGACTAAAATAGGTTTAGAACAGTACATAAGGTGCATTAGTTCGTCATCATCAAAAAGGAAAAATTATTGAGCTTGTGTATATTTTGATGATTGACAATGTAGTGGAACACGTACATTAAACGGGTTGATCAACATATTCCTGCATCTAAGTCTAGTTGTATATAGACTTTATTAAATGACGAAAGTCCCAAGAAGAAAAGACCACGAAGTCTATAAAAAGAATATTCAATACAAAATTCCAAAAATGTACAGACTCAAGCATCCAAGAAAATGAGTGTCCTTGTTAAAGCCCATGATTCTTTATCATTTATATAATCTAAACATTTTTTATGATGACAAAAAAGGGAAAATATAGATTGTGCAGTGTTTATAATGGGTTGTGCAGTGTTTATAACTCATTGACTAACCTGTTTCATTCTAGTGTTTCATACTTCATTACCTATTGGTAAAGATGTTTGAATACAGAAAGACAAAGGGTTTGTCATCATTAAAAGGGGGGATTTGTTGGGTACTATGTATTTTTGATGATTGATAATGTTATATGAAACATGTCAGTCAACCTAGTTCATTCATATAGTTCACTGTTATGTAGTTCAAGACGAGATTGCCTAAGTGGATAAGGATGTTCTGATAAACTCAAAATAGAGATCACGTATGATAAAAAAAGTTGTAGTTGAATACAACACTTGAAGATCGGCTAAATAAAGAGTTTCACTCAAATGAGAAGATCAATTTGAAGAAGAGTTTTACCAATGCAAGGAGTTTGACTGGAAGAAGGACTTTGGCTTATTACAAACTCTGATGAGTTGAAGAGTCCAACTTAATATAAAAGATTGATCATATAGAGGACTCTTTGAAGAATTTTTCCTAAATAGAGAAAGTGATTGACATAATCATCCACGCACTTACAAAGCTACCTTGATGAAGTACTACTCAATCACTGAAGAGACACATTGAAAAACCTGGTCCTAAGTATAAAATCTGGTAGTGAGGACTCATGTCATAGTCCTTGAGAAGCTCAAGCTATCTCTTTTGCCTTAGGTTAAGTTGTTTTTGAGTGAATACATACTGAAGGCTTTTATGATCTGAGAAGATATCCATGTACACCCCATACAAATAATACCTCCAGATTTTTAATACAAACACCACAACTAATAGTTCTAAATTATGAGTAGGATAGTTCCTCTCATGAACCTTTAACTACCTAGCATAGTCTATCACCTTTCCATGCTGCATCAGAACACAACCAAGTCCTACTTGGGATGCATCACAGAAAACCACAAACCCTTCAGTGTCTTCCAACAAAGTCAACACCGGAGTTTAAGTTAGCTTATCCTTCAGCTTCTCAAAAGTTCCCTCACAAGAATCCGACCAAGATAACTTTACATTCTTCTGAGTCAACTTAGTTAATGGGCCAGTTATGAAAGAGAAACTCTTTACAAACCTCCTGTAGTAGCCAGCCAAACCCAAGAAGCTTCAATTATCAGTTGGAGTCATTGGTCTAGGCCATTTCTTAACCACTTTAACCTTTTATGGATCCACCATGATCCCTTCACAATAATATGACCTAGAAAAGTAATAGTGTTCAACCAAAATTCACATTTTAAAAACTTAGCATACAACTGTTGCTCCTTTAAGGTATGTACCACAACACAAAGGTGATTGAAATGGTCCACCTAACTCTTAGAATACACCAGGATGTCATCTATGAACACAATGACAAACAGATCCAGAAACTGATAAAAGACCCTATTCATCAAATACATAAATGTTGCAGGAGTATTGGTCAAACTAAAAGTCAAAACCAGAAACTTAAACTCACCATACCTGGTATGGAAAGCTGTCTTAGGGATATTCACCTCCGTAATCTTATGATGATGATACCCAAATCGAAGGTTAATTTTAATCTTAGCACCCTGCAACTGATCAAACAAGTCATCTATCCGTGGAAGAGGATACTTATTTTTTATCATTACCTTATTCAACTATCGATAGTAAATACACATCCTAAGAGAACCATCCTTATTATACACGAATAATATCGGTGTTTTCCACAGGGACACATTAGGATTAATGAAACTCTTATCCAAAAGATCCTTAAGTTTCTATTTAAGCTCTTTCAACTCAGTCGAGCCATTCTATAAGGGGAAATAGAAATTGTACGAGTGTCCGGAACCAGATCTATCCCAAACTCAATTTCTCTATCTAGAGGAACAACAGGAAGGTTATCAGGAAAGACCTCAGGAAATTTATTCACCACTGGAATAGAATGCAAACAAGGAACTTTCGAGTTAAAATCTTTAACCTAAACTAGATGATAAAGACACCCATTGGAGTTAATTTCCAAGCCCTTAGATATGATATAAATTTCCCTTTAGGATCTAGGGAACTACACTCTCACTCAATAACCGGTTCACTAAGGAACCTAAAGACAACCTTACAGGTACGACAATATAAGGACACATAGCATGAGTGCAACCAATACATCCCTGGAATGACATCAAAATCCACCATATCCAATTCAAAAAAATACATCAAAGTCTCTTTACTACCAACAGATACCATACATACCCTAGAGACTCTTTTAGCAACCATAGAGTCACCTATGGGGGTAGAAACAAAAAATGGTTCTAAAATAACCTCAAAATCAAAATCAAAATGCACAACCACAAATGAGGTCAGATATGACAGAGTGGACCCTGGATCAAGTAAATAATACACATCACGGGAGAAAATTTTAAACATACCAGTCACGTTATCAAGCAATTCCTCAGACTCCTATTGGGTAGTGAGTGCATATAGACTATTCCGATCTGTACCAAAAATAGATGGTGCACCCTTTGGTGCTGGAGCTGAAGACGAAGCAACCGAAATCTTATTCACTCTCGAAGCAACCTTACCAATAGGATAGTTTCTAAGCATATGGCCTGGTTGACCATATTTGAAGCACTTGTCCCTCCTCTCATCATAAAAACCTAATGGAAATGACCATAGAAACCACAAAAAGGATACGATGAAGACGATTGTGCCCTACTAGCATGAAATTTAGCATCCTATGCCTTGAAGTTATTACCAACCTGCTAACGTCTGCCTCCTGATGGCTTTGGGTAGGAAGCACTAGCTGTGGAGAAGGAACCAGAACTCCCCCACTTCTTCTTTGGACATTTACCACAATCCCTACCACATTGATACTAGCTACCACCCTATTCAGAGAACTTATATTTCTTACCCTACCTGTCCCCTATCTCAGCCTGCTTTTTCTTCTCCTCCTCTATCTGTTATATATGAACAATAAACCTAGAGATATCTATGTCCTTGATTAGCAAGGCAATCTTACTTTCAAGGATCAACTCATGAGATAGTTGTGAGGAAAAATTTCTCATCCTGCCCTCATATCCGACAGCATCTCTGAAACATACCAAGACAACTGGTGAAACTTCAAGGCATACTCCTTGACCGTCATCTTTCCCTACTTCAGATTAACAAATTCCTCTACTTTTGCTTCCCTCAACTCATAAGGAAAGAAGCAGCCTAGAAATGGATTAAAGAAAGTCTCCCACAATGATGACTTATCAATTTCACCTCTTTCCCAATTCCATTCCTCGTACCATTACAATGTCACATCCTTTAACTGGTAAGCTACAAAATCTACCCCTTCCACATTCATGGCATACGTAACCCTACAAAATATTTTCCATCCCATCAGTAAACCCTGAGAATCCTTCTCTGCCTTAACACCAATAAAAGTAGGAGGGATCAACCTCATGAACTTGCCAACCCTTATGGCCTCAGAAAATAGAGTAACAGATGTACCACGCTCAGCGTAAAAATCTACAAAGTAAGAAATCATATAAATAGACTGACGAAACTCTACATTTATCATATCAACTTAAGGATACTGGGAAGGACTTGAGTGAATGGGTGAAACTCCAGAAAAATCAGGAACGTGACCCATAGACCAAGTATGTATCCCATGAGTAGAGTGTGTTACATCAACATGTCCCTATTTAGGATAGAGGAGTTTTCGTGCGTATCAAATTGTCGAGGCATGATCTAAAAAGAAAACAAACAAGAATTAGAGAGGATTTTAGGATCTTAGACTTTACAGCTTGAAATTAGAACACAAGAAAGAGAAATATTCCTAAATTACTTGTAGCCTCTCTCTTATGAGTGAGGTGCACTACATACCCTTAAAAGAGACTCTACTCAACACGGATTTTTAGACTCCTAATTGATCATGAACCTAGGGCTCTGATACCAAATTGGCACGACCCGAACTAAGGCCTTGTGGTAATAGGCATCGCAAGTGTAATGTGGATAGAGGACCACACCCAATACCCAACCCAACCTCTAAACACATACCCTAAGTCAGATGAATTCCAAACATGTAACAAGATAGAGTTATGTACCTCTTAAGACTCTAGAATAGGTCCATGACCATGACCAACCTAAACAAGTCAAACCATCCAATACCGAACTAACAACCATAATATAAACCAGTTCATAACTATTCCATAACATAATAAGATTGAACAATCATAAATCAAATATAGTTAACCGGTATCATCCATAATACCAATACAAATGCCAAGGAAGACACTAATATCGACACCGCCCATACCAACCCATAATAGTCTCATAAAGCCTCTATCCAAAAGTAAAATAATATTCTATCAACACATGACCCCGACTATAGCCAAAACCAATGTCTATAAAGTGACCAAAGTGTGTAAATAAAACCATAACATAAAATAGAGCCTTACGGAGAATGGAAGCTCTTCATTTTAATCCAACACAAGATGATCCCGAGTTCGGTCACTAAGCATGAGGAGTAGAATAGATGGTTCCTACATCGCATGGGGATACAATGCTCGAAGATCGGTTAGCGGGTGAATGCTTGCACGCACTCAGGATAAGGATAGACTAATTCCAACCTTTAAAACCAAGTGAACAACCATATGCATACACAACCATAAGTATACACATATATATATATATATAATTATATAATCCATGTTAGGAATGAGAATCGGGTTTAGCATGTCTTTAAAACCATTAAACTGGGCATGCATAGATTAACCTTCCTAAAACTACCCACGGGTTGTATGGGTCCAGTGTTATTCCCTGAACGGGCATCGATGTGTGTAGTCGCACAAACTAAATATACCATAGCAGTAGGGAATTCTCGTGTACTATTTCCTCTCCATGATACATATATACAAATATAACTTAGGGGATTACCGTATACCCCGTGAGTATAGGATCGTCATGATCAATCCTCATGTCAACAAATATGAGTTTCTAGTGTCTATCCATTGGACTCACACCTTCACGGTTAGCTATTACAATAGGCCATTATTGCCTAATTAAAACCATTCACACATAACCAAACCACCATTACATTTATTATTAACCAAGGCTATAAGTAGTGGTATCGTCATACCGACTATAGCTTGCAAACAATGTTCTTAGCCAACCTTTTTAAAGAAGGGATTCCCATGTACCCACAGATTACATTATAAAGTTTGCTTTGGGGATTCTCATATACCCCGCAAGTATATTCATTACTTAATTTGCTTAGGGATTCCATTGTACCCCACAAGGCTTTCAATTAAACCAAAAAATAACCAACAAAACCTTATAATTTAACCATTTAAAATGATCCAAACCAGTTTAATTTCCATTACCATATTATACAATACAAAGCTTTCAATAAAAGACTAACTATATAACAAAAACATTCTCATAGGAATTTTATCAAACATGTTGAGGGCATATAGTTTCAAAAACTAAACCCAAGTACTAATTAACCATTCCTATGTAATCCATATGTTCAGTCCACCATTAAAACAAGAAAAACCATAATTAAGACATTGAAAAACCATAACCAAACATTTACAACCAAAACTCCCAACATATATTTGAAAACCCAAACCCATACCACAATTATGCCATGAAAACCATACCTTAAATCATGCATTTAGTTGAACTAAAATTGAGGGAGCAGTAACATGTCTTAGATTATGAAGAAGACGATGAGAAATCACCCTTTAGAGCCTTAATTGACCTCTTTGGAGGAAACCCTAGCCTTTGCATAACCCAAGAGCTTGAGAGAGTTTACAGAGAGTGTTTGAGTGTTTAAGATTAGAATAATAGGGTAAATAAAGTCCCATTAGTTTTTTGAGTCATAGGCTCATTTGAGGTTAAGAGGGGAAATGTCCAGAATACCCCCAACTTAAACTGTATAAAATTCTCGCATGAGGGTACGACCACCCCCAAACCGTACCATACCATATAAGTGGTACCCATCACTCGTAGCCTAGGCCTTACCTTAAACCCCAACACTGTCCAACATACGACCACCAAGGCCAACTCGTATCTAACCATGCGACAAGTACCCTAGAACCGTACCTTAGATAGGATAGAATCACCTAGGCTAGACATAGAACATCATATGATTGACATCATCCAACTAGTACACTATAACTAGTATAATTCATTTGTACCTTGGATAGAAACCAACCAAATAATACTGATTAACATACGACTAAGACCCCCTAACCATACCCTATTAAATGATAAGTATCCCAAGTCATATGATATCCAGGAAACTCAAAATTGAGAAATTTTCTATTGACCAGAACCTAGGGTATTTTATCAAAGTATTTACGGTATAGGAGCACAACTTGCCATCGTGGCTCCTCGTATGAAGATGCTACTGGTAACGATGATTGCTTAATGGATGACAACCTAACCAGTCATGAATACAAAGGAGAAAAGATGTTGGGTCAGTTTATTATATTGGCTCCTTTAAGGTTTTAGGTGTTATAAGAGAGGATGCACACGAGTTTCTTATTAGTTAGCAGGAGAAGTTGCACCACCTTAGTTTAGTAGATTCTCATTGAATGGATTATACCATATCTTACATAGATGGGTCAGTGAGTTAGTGGTGAAGAGTACATATGTTGAGTGCATACCAATTGGGTCCCTTCCTATGACTTAGGTACAGGACTGCGAGTCTTTCTTGGTGAAGTATGTACCTCGTAGCATATGGGAGTAATTAGTGGATGAGTTTATAAATCTATAGTAAGGTTCTATGATAGTATTTTAGTATGAGGTAAGGTTCTATGAGCTATCTAGACATACTGCTATGATTTTATCTACTGGGGATGAGAGATTGTGTAGCTTTGTTAGAGGGTTGAGACTATTGAAACACTTAGGCTTTGATCCCTTAGAAAATTCCCTTAAGTTTTGAGTTTCTAGATAGAGTACAGTTGGTGCATACTTCTTGCGTTCAAATGAACACGCAAGTATAGGCGCTCGTACAAGTAATATAGTGACTTAGGCAGTCGGATATTGTACCCATGAGGACTATTCAACCAACTTTAGTTTTAGACTAAGAGGTATTAAGTGTCTTAAAGTATCAAGATAATTTTGAAGTTTTGAATAAAAATATAAATAAATAAGAAATAACAATTTGTGACAATAGCAAAGCAAGAAAAGATTGTAAACAGTAATGATGAGAATTCCAGGGTTGAGGCACTTCTAAGAATCTTACAAATCTCTATTCTTATTGCAGTCTAGTTGGTTCTTGGGTTGTTGATTCACAGGGTTTATAACATAATCATGGTCTCCCAACCTCTAATCTTCTACCTATATGAACTTTTCAACTACATCGCTGAGCGTGGATGCATTAATCCATTAAGATGTAAATGGATATCTTCCTACAATTAAACCAAACAAGGCTTCTAGGTATATCCCTATCCTAGATGCTAATTCAAATTCCTTATTTTATAAAAGAATAAGAGCCTTGCTCCTTAATTTCTTCATTCTATCTCATGATTATCCTCCTGAATTCAGATAGAAATATAGATATATTCTAATGGTGGCCACTCATCAAACTAGTAAGCATAAGAAATTAAGAACAACCCAACTGATAATCCAATAATAACTACGATAAAGAATATCAAAGAGTAATCATGTTCTTTGCCTCAACCCCAGAACAAGGGTGTTTACCCACTCATGTCTGAATTCAACATAAAAAATGAATAATTAATCATACCAAGAATTAATCTTGAAGTAAAGAAGTTTAAAGAAATTCTAAGAACCCTAAGAGAGAGATTTTTCTGTATTTTCGCCACTGTTGTGCTTTCCGAAGTATCTTAAATGTGTTTGTGTGTTGGCTTTTATACTAGGGCAACTTTGCCTATGATGGAATAACCTATGCGTTGAATTGTAACATGTATTGAGAAAGCACAACGTCGTATTGTATATCTCATTGAAGAAGCGACGCACCGCGTTGTGTATCGCGTCAAGAGAGTAACGCGTCGCGGCTCATTTGCGATACCTCGCTAGAATTTCCTTTATAAAACTTGGCTAAGGCATGGTCCCTTTCTTCTATACTTGCTCCAGCCATTCTCTGCATGCTCTTTGACTCGATCCACTTCTATTAAAGCCATGTGATTAATTCTAGAGAATCGATATCACTTGTCTCCCATCATGCATGCCATTATGTCCAATCCCATATGAAAATTCACCCAGCGTTACTAATCATGTTCATTATCTAAATTATGCAATTACACATCAAAACACAATAAGAACACATATTTTAGCTCATCAAACAAGTCCTATTATGGGTAAATATTGGTGCTCGGACGTATAAATACGCCCAAGATCACCACCCCACACTTAAAACCTTGTTCATCCTTGAACAATCTCAATCAACATTATACTCATTTAAGCTTAACAACACAACCTAAGTGAAATACTTGTGTTGGGCACTTACAATTCTAACAATAACTTTTCAGCTCGAAACATGTCAAAATACTGTTATGTACATCAGAAAATTCTTTTCAAACCTCTTTATCTCAATAGTGAACTTCCAATTTGTTGGCAAACTTAATCAAATCACTCAATCTAGAAACACAATAAGTAACTGGGTTGTCATCCACATGCACCTTCACAACAAGAAAGTTTTCCCATATTCACTCATAATTTTTCAATGTATAACATAAGGGGAATATCAAAATTAAATCACTCACTCTTAACAAAGAATTCATAAATGATAGATAATGAACCATAAGATTTCCCTTAGTGTACTGCTCCACTAATAGTTGGATGTTGGGATGAATGATTAACTAAGTCTTTCATCGTTGCAATGTAGGCTAAGGAATGGGTAGGAACTATTTAGAAAATAGTGGCTAATCTCCCTAAGAACTTTAATACATCACATGACACAATGAAGAACACTCTCTATCAACCCATTTTCACCTTTTCTACCTACACACATCATTTGTTTAACCCCAATCTCATTAAGCACATTAACATATACTATGGTGGGAGTATTTTTATTTTACATCATGATTCAATTTTCATCCCTTCTTTACACCCATGTAATGTTATGCACCCCTATGATAACCACCCACAACTTAGGCTCTTTTTCCTTGATTGAGGTACACAATGTCCGAGGTGGACCAGGGCCAAAACAGGTTCATTATAACACAACAGGGATAAAAGAGGGAATTTCTTTAGAACAAATTTCTCTAACTCCTAGCCAACACAACTGTACATCAATAACTTATTACTTTGGGAATTCACTTTCACCTTTTCTCCTCTTTATAATTTTTTTCTTTACACTCCTGGTTCTATTAATTTTACATTAAAGCACTTAGGAGCTTTGGAGCAAATTAAGGTCTATCAAAGAAGGGATTAGGCTACATATGAGGCTACCAAAGAAATAAAGCTATAGGCTAAATGGAGCTAACTAGGGATATACATGGGGGTAGGTAAATAAGGTCTAAAAATTAGGCTATCATCGAAAATACCTACATCATTTCCTACACCCAACATCCTTTATTTCGCTTAGTAAACACACCGAACAAGATCTAAACATTTCTATACATGTAGAGTACAAATAAAAAGTCTCTCACTCTTTGTGCATGCTAGATTCAAGTCGGATCCTTATGGTATTCGATCTTGCTCTTTGTCAAATTAAACTTTAAGCCAATAAACCAAATTACAACTATTGAGATTAGCAATCTAAAATTAAATACTTTTTAGTTTAAGACATGATTTTGTTTTAAAACCAATATGTTCCAAGTCACTATCCAAATGGCCCAACACAAAGCACTTCTCCAAAAGTCGTGATTGGGTTCTCCTTAATTCTTAGATTCTAAAGACTAACTCCCCTTAAGACGATTGTCATCCATCTATCATAGGGGAGGAAACAACTACGATGATTTATTTTGCATTACCTTAAGGGAAAGAATGCATATTTCCTTGAGGGAAATAATAACAAACACTTTAAACTAATAGTAAAAAACCATTACTAAATATACTAACTATTACAGACCATAATGTTTCGAATAGTTAGAAAATGGCTAAGTTTAACATCCAAAAAGAAAAAAAAACATAAATCATCCAACACAAATAAACATAGAAAAGAGTAGAAGGAATAAGGATTCCGCCACCCCACGCTTAAAATGAACCATTGTCCCAGTGTTTGCATAATAAGTAGAGTATGAGGTGGGAAAGGACTCCCTAGTCATACGTCATCCTTGTCATCATCAGACTCCTTATCTCCCAAGTCTGGGTCATCATCACTATCATCCTACTCCTACAACTCATCATCTGAATAACATTGTCGTCGCTCCTAGTCTGTGGGAACATCATCATCTATCGATTCTACAAAGTCGGGGCCTATCCTAGCAAGGTCTTGGTATGAATCCCAAGTGTATGGTCCAACTCTACTGATCTAATCTCCTTCTAGGTAGCTGGACGCCCACCAATTCACAACTAAAGCACCTAAAGCCATACATCCGGGTAGTGATCTCATCGTTCTGAGCCTGACGCTCGAGCATAGTCAATGTACAAACATAAGCTACACTCCCCTTAGTATGGGATAAATCCAGTGGTCTAGTGTTTACTGCCAGTCTATAATCAAAGTCCTCCTCATCTATACGCTTCGCCCACAGAAACCGTGTCAATAATTCAGAAAAACTATACCAGTAACCTTCTTAGAACCTTGCTTTTCTTATAGATGAGAAGGGGATACCACCCATATTCATATCAATATCATCATGCATTAGGGAATAAATAATACATACCATATTGTGTGTTACCTCAATCAAATGCATCCCATGGACGAGGCAAGTATAAAGAATCTTGGCCTATAAGTGAGCCTCCTTGTTTATCTGACCGTAGGGAAGGGACACGTGAGTGCGGTTCTCCTTATAATGTATCCATCAGGCAGTCAAATGGTTTCTGCATAGTAGATGTTGTATTTGTGAATAAAGCGGCTCAATATTCATAAAATTCAATGGCTCAATATCAACCTCGGGTGTACCTAGTAGACCATTCACATATGAGCGGTAAACGTGACCACCGGACCCCTTATTTGGACTTCTGAGTACCTATCCCACGGGTCCTAATTTGAATAAAATTCTCTCACAAGGCTCAGGTTGCATTCGGTGGGCTACTCGAATAAGAAGTTCAAATATAGTGCCTTTATGTGGCGTACCATACTCAGGAACTCTCTCAACAATCTTAGTCAATTAATGAACTAGTCCATTGAATATTTTAACTCCTTGCGTAGGGCATACCATTTTTTCCTACTTACATGACCCCTTTGGTACCAAACCTCCTAGATTTCCCCTGTGGGATGGATGGATCTTGGGGCATACGATCAGCCTGCCTGCTTCTTTTGCGTATTGAGTTGAACGATCCAGCCGTAGTCTTACCCTTTTTTGGCCGACTAGACGTCTCACCTGTTAATCATAGCACTCAACAAATAAATCAAACAAAGCACCTCGTTTGGACTAGCAAAAACTAAGTGTGAAAAGATGTTGAATCCACCCCACACTTAGTTGCTAGCACAAGTGCATAAGTAGGTAAACGAGGGTACTTAGAATTCCCTTACTTTGCAATCCGCATAAGCACTATATACCACTTATTTGAAACAAAATAACTCATCTCACTTTAAAATTATAACACTTATAGTAATCACACTTCAACAAACAAAACTTCAGATGTACATACTATGATATTTGAAAAGGACCATGCCAACATTGACCCACATAAATCTAAATTCAACACTTGCACATGATTTTACATGACTCGGTCCAATGGCATACATATTACAATAGTATAACAAGAACTAAGTGAATGGATAATGGTTGGGACACCCCACACTTAACTAATATCATGGTTGTGCAACGAGATCACCTCAAGGTACTCAAACTTCCCTCATTATCAAATTATCCCACACATACTAATTTAGGTGCCATTACCTAATCCACATTTTCTATCACAAAATTAGGCCATACATGTAATATTCCACAAAGATTCATATGTTAGAAGTCTATTGTATCAACAAACAAGCTTGAAACTTACAATATTCTCATAACACATGCAGTGAAACATCATACTTCCATGGAACATATCTCATTAACTTTTCAACAAAGCAACTAAATACTCAACGTATGGCTAATATGTTATCATTTATTGTACCTTAACAAGTAAAAGAATTAGGGGTGGAGTACTTACCTTAGTATTCTTGAAGAAGATGAAGGAGAAGCACCTTTTTTCTTGAGAAAAGAACATAATTTAGAGAGAATTTTTGCTAAGAGAGTAAGGGACGGCGGCTACTAGGGTCTCAATATAATAGAAGAGTGTGAAACATAAAGGAGTATATAGGGGGGGGGGGGATTTAGTGGACAATTTAGGTTTTTGTCATGGGTTGGAAGTACACAACGCGACATGTTAGATATCGCATGGTACAAGCGACGCGAAGCGTCTAATTCATGTTAGGCCACTGGAAATTTTTCTCTGATATGAAATTTCACTAAGTGTTGCATGGTGGAATCAATACAATGCGTCTAATTCACATCAGGATATTGGAATTTGCACTCAAATATTCCACTGAGGCAAAATATCACTCATATAGGGGAATATATCATTCCTCCTACCTTTTTCACCTCATAAGACATATTTCAATTACTCTAGGAGCCCTTATTTGAAATAGTCCACCCACTTCTCATCTTCCTGAATGCCACCAAATTCCTCATTCCTGCACATTAAATTAAAACAATAAACTAGGTAAGTGAAAAGTGGGTTGCCTCTCACTAACGCCTTAGTTTTGGTCATGGCACGACATATGTTTTTGTACTTTTTGCTTCTTTTTCTATTTTTTTCTTTTCTTTTTCTTTTCTAATAACTAAAAACAAAAATTTATTCTATTACACTACATTCGTGGGTTGCCTACCACGTAGAACCTTAGTTTACAAAGTTGCATAACTCAGCTCAAGTTCACTCATCCGCAAAGGTGATTGACATATTGTGTTGATCTCCATAATCCTCCAAATAATGTTTCACCCATTGTCCATTCACCAAGAATTTATCAGTATTCTCCTTGTTCCATGGCTCCAAATCCCCATAAGGAGTCATTCTCACTAGTTCGAATGGCCCAGACCACTTAGAATGCAACTTACTCAAAAACAATTTCAACCTCGAATTGAACAGCAAAACAAGTTGTCCAGGTTCAAAAACTCTGTCTAGAATATGTTTGTCATGCCATTTTTGGGTATTGTTTTTGTACAATTTAGCATTATAATAAGCATGGAGATGAAACTCATCAAGTTCAACCAGCTTCAATAATCTTTTCTCGATCGCAGCCTTTATATCAAGATTCAACTTTTTTACTGCCCAATAAGCTTGATGCTCAATCTCTACAGGCAAATAGCAAGCTTTCCCAAAAACCACACTAAATATAGAGTTACATATGGAAGTCTTATAGGCTATTCTATATGCTCATAGTGCATCATCCAGCTTTTCAGCCCAATCCTTACACTGACCATTTATCGATTTTTACAATATCTGCTTGATCTCCTAGTTAGAGACTTTTACTTGAACACTCATTTGAGGGTGATACATAGTGTCCAACTTGTGCCTGACACCATATTTAGACAGAAGATTTTTAAACCAAGTGTTAATAAAATGCGTACCTCCATCAATGGTAATAACTCTGGGTGTGCAAAATCGAGAGAAGATATGATTCTTCATAAACTTCAACACCACTCTTGCATTATTTATGGGAAAGGCAGCAGTTTCCACCCACTTAGATATGTAATTGACTTCTACTAGGATATACAAGTTTCCATTATAGGGTGGGAATGGCCCCATAAAATCTATCCCCCAAACATTGAATACCTCAACCTCAAGAATGTTGTTCAGAGGTATCTCATGATGCCTTGATATGGTCCCTAATCGTTGACACTGATCACACCCCTTCACAAAAGCAACTCCATCTTTGAACAATGTTGACCAAAACAAACCTAATTGTAACTCTTTTATAGCTGTTCGTTCACTCCCATGATGACCACCAAAAGAAGATAAATGGAACTTTTGTAGCACTTAATTAGATTCACTTTCAGACACACGTCTGTGTATAATACCATCAGGACCTTATTTAAAGAGATAAGGATCATCCTATATGTAATCATAAGAATCATGCAATAGCTTCTTTCTCTATTGAGTGGTAGCTTCAGGAGGGTAAATCTCATACACTAACAAATTTATAATGTTTGCATACTAAGAAAACTTACATACATCAAGTGGCAATAATTTCTCATTTGGAAACTCTTCCCAGATGTTAAGTGTATCATCAATAATGTGATCACGATTCTCTAACCTTGATAGATGATCTTCTACTTGATTCTTAGCTCCTTTTCAATCATGCACTTCTAGGTCAAATTCTTGAAGGAATAGAATCCATTTGATCAACCGTGGCTTTGCATCTTTTTTGTTGAACAAGTACTTGATGGCTACATCTTTGTGGACAATTACCTTGGTGCCCACCAAGTATGATTTGAATTCGCTGAATGCGTAGAGCAGTGCTAACATCTCCTTTTTGTAATTGTATAATTCATCTAGGCATCATTCAATACTTTACTTACATAATAAATAGAAAGAAATACCTTGTCTTTTTGCTGCCCCAAAACTTCTCCCACAACCATATCACTGGCATCACAAATCAACTCAAATGGTAACACCCAGTCTGGAGAAATCAAGATGGGTGCCTATGTCTATTTTTTCTTCAGCATCTCAAAAACTTCCTGACAATCAATCCCAAAATTAAAGTTAGCTTCTTTTTCCAATAGTTTACAGATCGGGCTTGCAATCCTTGAAAATCCCATATAAACTACCTATAGAATCCCACATGCCCTAGAAAACTCCTTACTCCTTTCACTGTTACCAAATATGGCAGATTTTCAATGACTTTAACTTTGGCCCTATCCATTTCAAGTCCTCTACATGACACCTTATGACTAAGGACTATTTTTTCCTTTACTAGAAAGTGGCACTTTTCCTAGTTAAGTACAAGGTTCGTCTCTTCAGAACAAGTTAGGTGACAGCTCCCAAACGCACACACAAGTGTATATGATCTACCAAGTAATAAAGTGGCCTTCAAGAAAGCTGAGTTATCGATCCCACAGAGACTAGATTTGGCAATGATTTGATTTAGTTCACACTTTAGATTCAATTGATGTGAGAGTAACAAAATTAAGAGTTTGTAAATTGTAAATTAAAACTAAACAATGCTGAAAGTAAAGGTCTTGAGACAATCAATAAGAGAAAACCCAGGGTTGAAGCACTCTAAACAATCATATTAAACTTTTGGATTTCATTTACAAACTTGATTATATTGGTTGTTGATTCGTAGGGTTAATTATGTGATTATGGTTTCCCAACCTCTAATCTATTACCTAAGTTGAACCTTCCACCTACATCATTAAGCGAGGATGTAATAATTCACTTAAGTTCTTAACAAATATCATTCTACATATGAATCAAGTAAGGTATCTAAGTACATACCTATCCTAGATACTAATTCAAGTTTTTCATTTTATTAAGAATCAAAAACCATACTTTGCTTATTCCCATGTTCTATCGCCCTATTCCTTCTCTCGAGTTCACAAGGTTGACAATGGATGTATTCTAAGGGTTACAAATCCTTAAAATAGTTAAAATGAGAATAAACAAACAACCACTATCGATAAGCAAAGAAAAAAAACTTAATCCATAGCAATAATAATCATGTTCTTGGCTTCAACCCCGGAAAGAGGGCGTTTAGCCAAACAGAGTCATAATCATAATCACCGTGTTGTAATTAATGACTAAAAACATGTGTGAACTAAATAAAATTAATAAAAACCTAATAATAAAGTTGTATCATCCCCTTGATCTCCAAAATATGTCAAAATATGTATAAAAACCTGATACAACATGTATATATAGCATAAGGGTAAGCCAAGTCCGTTTAGGAGTCGAATTAGCTTGAAATGCCCAGGTATAGAGTGGAGTGTGTGTATCACCCTATATTCATATGGAATGGGGTGTTATTTACACCATATATCCCCCTGTAATAGATCATTCAATGCATGCTAATTGCATGACCTCTCTTGAAGTTGTCCTCCGAATTTTGGTTAAGTGTTGGCCCTTCCTCCTTTCATCTCTTTTCTTTTGGTGTCTTTCCATTGATTTTCCAGCCTATTTAACATAAAAATATCATAATATTCGGATAAAAAATAATTATACATCATCACACCACACGAATTATAAGCACAAACAACACCAAACCCATTACGATGAAAAAAAAATAAGAGCTTAGATTAGGTTGAATTCCATGATCTCTTACTTCAAGTTCCCACTCTTTCTTTGACTCATATGAACTTTGTACACTCCTAAAAACTTATTCCACATATAATAACACATTTAAAACAATAAGGAACACATAGAACACAATAGAATCCAACAAGAGAGACTAGATAAGCAACTAGCTCAATCTAGGACAACTAGGTTTCTCCATTGAACTCTAATTGACTCTTTTAAGTACAAACTTACTTGGACTTAATTGGAACCTTATAAACACATGGTTTAACACTTTTAGACACATTTATCTCATTATCAACCAATATAGTATAGAATCATCCTTAAAATAAGGCTAAAAAGGCTTGAATGGTGATGCTAGAATTCATAAATACACCCAACATCACCACCCCACACTTAAAACCTTGTTCGTCCTCAAATAACTCTTAACTATAATCATCATAAACTAAGGAGAATCTACACTTCTACTAAATGAAAGACACTCAAGCTAGTACTACAATGACTACATAGAATATAAGTTAATATGCTAAGCATGTTATTTACACACTTGAAAACTCATGAACACTACTCTAAAACTTCCAAGCCTCAAGAATTGACTCACCTAGTTGGAAAAATCATGCTATCGGTCAATAAAGGATATCATACAAATCACCCACATTCGTCAAACATATGCCCCTCACAACAAAAGAGTTACCCATAATCACTCACAATAATGCAATTCATAATATGATGGGTACATAAATCAAATTATGCTAACTCTCAAAAAGAATTCACAAGTTACACACAATGAACCATAGGCTTTCCCTTAGTGTAATGCTCCACTAATAGTCGAATGTAAATTTTAGGATCAATTAGGACTTTTCCGAGTTATAATGTAGGCTAGGGACGGGTAGGAACTATTTAGGAATAGTGAATAACCTATCTAAGTGCTTTAATAAACTACATTAAACATTTAAAACTAATATTCACACCCAAATTACACTTATTCATTCCTCCATACCATTTGTTTTTGCCCCCATCTCTTTTAAGCATTTTAACAAACACTTGGTGGACACATAGTTTACTACCACAATAATCATTTTTATTCTTTTTTCACAATCATGGCAATATTTTTAGCATAAATTATATCACAACCATCCACCACACATCACTTATACACCAATAACCATTACCTTGGGCCATCAATTTCACCTTTTTCTTCTTTAATTTCTCAAACTCCTCTTACTAATTCAATTTTTCATTAAAGCACTTAGGAGCCTTTTGGATTAATTTATGGTCTATCAAAGAAGGGATTAGGCTACTTATGAGGTTGCCAAAGAAAAAGCTAATGGCATAATAAGGGTTAACTATGATAATGCATAATGGGTAAGTAAAAGAAGGTATAAAATAAGGCTATCAAAGAAATGCCTATATCATCGCCTAAACCCATATTCTTTATTTTGCTTCACACACACACCGGGTAAGTTCTAGATATCAATGCAACATGGAATATACAAGTATCTCACATCACACATGGCACATGTTTAACTCAATAGGATCTTCATAGATTCCCAACCAAATAATAGCATGATTTCAAAATTAAGCCAACAAGTACAAGAGCCATAAACATGAGCCTAAGAGTCTCAAAAATAGCAGTTCACTCAATCAACATGCTTTTACAAACAAACCCACTTGCATCATGTAATCACAACTATCATCAACAAAAATATCTCAGACAAAGAAAATTTTAAATTGAGCCAAAATTTGGAAATTTCCCCACCCCACACTAAGAAATCTACTTTGTCCCCAAAGTGAATTTTAGAGGTAAGAGATAGAAATACTCCCTGAGGCCTCTAGCCTAGCTAGTTGCATCTTTTTGTATAAAGGAGGTCCATGGGACCCCACACTCAGCCTTTTTCATGCTTCTTAGCTCAAGTTTATGGTACTCAGACTTTCCATTAACCCGTGACTCAACCAAAAACAAAAACTACGTGAAATAAAAAAAATAAAAAAAATAAAAAGAGAACATACCTAATTAACTTAGGTTGCCTCCCAATCAGCGCCTGATTTATTGTTGCGGCACGACCCAACTCAACCTAACCATATTCCTTCATTTTTTTCCTCACACTTGGAGGCCATCATCTTATCTTTTTAACCCTTTTTGGGTGTGAATTCTCAAGAGCAGCAGGCTCTCATCTTTTGCCTTTTCAGGATCATCAACTTCCATCATGTCAGGCTTAGGATATAGAGTCTTAGGCTTCTTAATTAGGTAGTTTGAAGAGTTATTTTGTGTACTAGCCACCCCACACTTGTCCCCTTCAATAACATCGATCATACACAAATCATTAACTTAAGACGTCATTGTGGGTACTTTGTATACATCAAACACCACCTCTTCATCCTCTACCCTCATTTTGAGCGTGCCTTATCTAACATTAATTAATTCTCCTATATTTGCTAAAAATGGATGCATCAAGATGATTGGCACCTATTTATCTGTCTCAAAATCAAGAACAATAAAGTCAGTAGGTATAATGAATTTCCAACCTTTATGAGGACATCCTCAATTATTCCATCCGGATGTGTGAATGACCTATGTGCCAGCTATAACACCATGGTGGTCGGTCTCAGCTCTCCCAAGCCCAATGTTTTAAATAATGATTGGGGAATCAAGTTGATGATTGCCCCTAAATTACTCAAAGCATGGACTGCTTTACTCCCAACTTGGATTAGGATGGCAAACTTCCCCTGATCTCTTAATTTCTTAGGGATTTTTTGTGTCATCATAGTGCTGCACTCTTCAGTGAGTGTTGTAGCTCCCACATCCTGTAATTTCACCTTTTTAGCCACCATAGCCATCAAGTACTTTACGTACTTGGGCATACTCTGCAAAACATCTAACAAATGTAAGTCAATATGAAACTCTCTGAATGTATCAAAGAACTTTTTAAATAGGGAATCCTCCTTCACCTTAATTTGCCTCTGAGGGAAAGGTAATGACAGTGTCTTCTTTACTTCTGATTCAACAACTTTTTCTTTCAAGTACTCAGAATTCCTTAATTTTTCTGCAACTTCTCAAGTTACCTGTTGGGTCACCACATTAGTATCTACCTCTTTTGTTACCTTTGGAGGTTTTCTTTGAAGCTCTTTACCACTCCTCAAGGTAATTTCCATGACTTGCTTTGGATTTTCTGTGTCAGCTGGCAACCCACCTTGTGGCCTAGTATTTACTACTTGCTGATTTTTTCCCACGTGAAACTCTAGACTTCTTGTGACCACTTGCAAATTTTTTAAGTCTTCAGCAAACTGTGTCTAATTAGCTAAGATCTGTTTCATCATCTCCTCCATATTGTTTCTTGACTGATTTGGTTGGGCCTGTGGCTGTGGGTATTCCATGGTTGAGTATGCCACTTTATGTAGTAGGCATTACCATAATTTGGCCTTTGAGCATTGCCTACATACATCACTGATTCTATATTTAAAGCACACATGGTCGTAGAATGGCCACTATTTCCGCATACCTTACACTAACCACTAATTTGTTGAACTGCATTGACAGCTGCAACAGGCTATAAAGCTCTTAATTTTATGTTGTTGAATTGAGTGTTGATCAAATTCTATAATACAGATACCTGTGCTGATCGGGCTGTGAATTGGTCCACCTCTAGTACACCTGCAACTCTTTTTGTGGCACTTTTGGAATCTTAATGCCACTCAGGATTTCCTTGTACTATGCGATTCAACAATATGCATAACTCATTATAAATAAACTCCACCGCTTGACCACCTGCGGCTGAATCTAGCAAAATTTTTGTATTGTGATCAAGAGCTTCTACAAAAGTATGAGCAAGTACCTCATTCGACTGTTGGTTTTATGTACAATCTTGGAGAAGGGCCTTTAAGTGTTCCCACACATGATATAGATTTTTATCATGCTTCTGTTTGAAGCTCGCTATCTCACTACGAAGCCTCACAGTCTTGCTTGATGCAAAGAATCTAATGAGGAACCTTCTGGCTAAGTTATCCCATGATGTGATTGAATTGATCAGCTCCGCATTCAATCATTATTTAAATTCCCCAATAATTAAATAGGGTAAGAGTGTGAGCCTCACATAATTAGCATTTATACTTGTCGGAATAAATGTAGCAGTGAGCTAAATGAAATTCTTCAAGTGAACCTGTGGATCCTCGTGTGAAAGCCCTACAAATTGTCCACTACTAATCAATAGTTGCACCATGTTGTGCTTAAGCTCAAAATTTCCCCCAGCAGCCGGTCTTTGCATAGTGGAAGTCAAATTTATCGGAAGTAGGACTGCCACTTCCCGAACAGTCCTATGCGCTACTTATTGTTCCTCAGCCATTTGCTTAGTATTTTATTGGTCTTCTTTGATTTAAGGAATTCGTGGGAGAAGGATTGATTCTCTTCTTCGTTGATGGTAAAGTTACTAAGGTTCGGAGCTTGGTTCAACTAACTCCTTATCCTGCCAGCTTACCACTTTAAAAACCTATTTCCTACATTACCAAAACCAAGACCAAGCATATAAACATCAACTAAATCTAAAAGTAAAAATAAAATAAACAATTGCCAAAATACAACTCCCTAGCAATGGTGCCAAAAACTTGACAGCGCCCAAGCGCATATACAAGTGTACATGATCTACCAAGTAATATAGAGGCCTTCAAGAAAGCTGAGTTATAAATCCCACAGAGACTAGATTTGGCATTGATTCAATTCACACTTTAGATTCAATTGATGCGAGAGAGTTTGTAAATTGTAAATTAAAACTAAAAAATGCAGAAGGTAAAGGTCTTGAGACAATCAATAAGATAAAACCCAGGGTTGACGCACTCTGAACAATCATATTATTCTTTTGGATTTCATTTACTAACTTTCTTATCTTGGTTATTGATTCATAGGGTTAATTGTGCGATTATGGTTTCCCAACCTCTAATCTATTACCTAAGTTGAACCTTACACCTACACCACTGAGCGGGGATATAATAATTCATCTAAGTTCTTAACGAATATCATCCTACATATGAATGAACTAAGGTATCTAAGTACATCCCTATCCTAGATACTAATTCAAGTTTCTTATTTTATAAGGAATCAAGAACCATACTCTGGTTATTTCCATGTTCTATCGCCCTATTCCCCCTCCCGAGTTCACAAGGTTGATAATGGATGTATTCTAAGGGTCTCAAAACCTTAAAATAATTAAAATTAGAATAAAAAACATCCAATATTTATAATCAAAGAAAACAAACTTAATCCATAACAATAATAATCATGTTCTTGGCTTCAACCCCGGAAAGAGGGCATTTAGCCACGCATAGTCATAATCATAATCACAGTGTTGTAATTAATGACTAAAAACATGTATGAACTAAATAAAATTAATAAAAACCTAATGATGAAGTTGTAGAATACCCTTGATCTCTAAAATATGTCAAAAAATATGTAAAAACGTGATACAACATCTATATATAACATAAGGGCCAAGTCCGTTTAGGAGTCGAATTAGTTTGAAACGCCCAGGTGTGGAGTGGATCATGTATATCACCCTATATTCCTATGGAATAGGTCATGCGATTCACCTTATATCCCCCTGGAATAGAGCATGTGACGCATGCTAATCGCATGACCTCTTTGGAATTTGTCTTCCGAATTTTGGTTAAGTGTTGGCCCTTTCTCCTTCCATCCCTTGTCTTGTGGTGTATTTCCATTGATTTTAATGACTATTTAACATCAAAATATAATAATATTAATCTCCAAAATAATTCTACATCATCTCACCACACGAATTAGAAGCACGAACAACACCAAACCCATTACGATGAATAAAAAAAAAGAGCTTAGATTAGGTTGAATTCCATGATCTTTCACTTCAAGTTCCAACTGTTTCTTTTACTCATATGAACTTTGTACACTCCTAAAAAAAATTCCCCATATAATAACACATTTAAAACCATAAGGAACACATAGAACACAATAGAATCCAACAAAAGATACTAGACAAGCAACTAGCTCAAACTAGGACGACTAGTTTTCTCCATTGAACTCTAATTGACTCTTTTAAGTACAAACTTACTTGGACTTCACTTGGAACCTTATAAACAAATCTTTTAAAACTTTTATACATATTTATCTCATTATAAAACAATATAGTATAGAATCATCCTCAAAATAAGGCTAAAAAGTCTAGAATGGTGACGCTAGAATGCATAAATACACCCAACATCACTAGGACTTAGTCTAGATTCTATAAGCACACATAAAAAGAGTTAACATAAATAGATAATTCATCCATGAACACCTCAACAAATTTTTCAACTATGTCATAGAAAATTGCCATCATGCAACTCTGAAATGTTGTTGGTGCATTGCATAGGCCAAAAGACATGCGTCTGAATGTATATGTTCCATATGGATAGGTAAAAGTGGTATTTTCTTGATCATATAGGTCTATTGTGATTTTATTATACCTTGAGTATCCTTCCATAAAGCAATAGCATTCCTTCCCCACCAACCTGTCCAATATTTAATCAATGAATGGGATAGGATAATGATCCTTTCTGGCGAATTCATTCAGCTTTTGATAATCAATGCATATTCTCAATCTAGTTACCATACGAGTGGTAATAAACTCATTAGCTTCATTGATCACCACAGTTATGCCACCTTTCTTTGGGATGCAGTGCACGAGACTGACCCACTTGCTGTCTGAAATAGGATAGAAATCCCAGCATTAAGCCACTTTATGACTTCTTTTTGTACCACTTCCTTCAACACCAGATTCAATCACCATTGTTTTTATAACTTTCCTTTTAACCTTCTTCCATGTATATATTGTGCATACATGATGTTGGGTGTATTTATGCATTCTAGCATTACTATTCTAGCCTTTTTAGCCTTGTTTTGAGGATGATTCATGTGCTTAATGAGTTTATAATGATATAAATGTTCATTTGAATGTCCATGTATGTGTGTAAAATGTTTTATGGTGTTTCCAAGAAAGCTTTGATTCAAATTGATCATTTACAGTTCAGCCGAGGAAACTAGTGTTACTAGCTTAAGCTAGGTGCTTGTCTAGTCTATTATGTTGGGTTCTAATGTGTTTTAATTAGTTTATAAGGTTTTTATTATGTATTTATATGTGAAACAAATTGTTGATAATGTTTAAGGGTAAATTGGATCAAGACATAAGTCGAAACAATGAGTTAAAGATCAAAGTGAAATTAGCCTATGTTTAGCTCATGTTTCTAGTTCACCGTCTTTAATGTTGTACTGTTTTGAGCTCTAAATTGTTTTGTTTAATTCTATAGTATGCTTGGTTAGTAGATTATTATGATATATTAAGGATATACAAGCGTCAAATCAAGTGGAAACAACTCAAAAAGGCTCGGAATGGCTTAACGAAAGCACAATACACAACTTGGACTCAATTTGGACACCTGGAATGTCCAGGGAGAGTGTGGGCATGTGGGAGTCTTTCTCGGTGCGTTCTACATACCAAAAAACTCATAAGTCACCCAAAACAGTGTACCCTTGTGATGAAACCGCGTCACGGCCCCTACTTAAGTTAAATGGCCCTCGCGAAGCGACCCTATTTCAAATACGGGCAAAAGTGCAGATTTGAATCTTGCACGTCTTGGGAGTACTTGGACACTATAAAAACATCTTTGTACTTGTTATTATGAACTATTGGACGTCTTGGACTAGTTGTGGGGCTGCTCAAAACTTCTGTTATATCTCTTTACTTTTGTTTCTTTCATGGTTTGTATCATCAATCCAAGGAATTGGATGATGAATATTTCCATTGAAGGCTAAAACTCCTATCCGGGGTTAAGTCCATGTTCATGATTACTTTTTTTTAATTAAGTTTGTTAATTTACTCATCATTGTTGGTTGTTTGTTTATTCTTATTTTAACTATTTTAAGGATTCATGGCCCTTAGAATACATCAATTGTCAACCTTGTGAACTCGAGAGAGGGAATAGGGAGATAGAACAAGGGAATAAGCAAAGTATGGTTCTTGTTTATTTATAAAATAAGATACTTGAATTAGTATCTAGGATAGGGATGTACTTATATGCCTTACTTGATTCATATGTAGGATGATATTTGTAAAGAATTTAAGTGAACTATTACATCCCCGCTCAACGATGTAGTTGTAAGGTTTAACGTAGGTAAAGGATTAGAGGTTGGGAAACCGTAATCGTGCAATTAACCCTATGAATCAACTACCAAGATAAGCAAGTTAATGGATGATGTTCAATAACATAGTAGGATTGTTCGTTAGCCTTAACCCTCGGCTTCTATCCTTGATTGTCCAAAGTCATTATTTTTCTGCATTAGTTTAGTTTCTTCTTAGTTTATTTTTAATTCTAAAACTCTATTTACTACTCTCCTTAATTGGTTGAACTAGAATTAGATAGGCGGCGAACGCAAGTCCCTGAGAGATCGATACTTAGGCTTCCTTGAAGACACTATATTACTTGATAAGACCACGTAAACTTGCATGTGCGCTTGGGCGCTGTCAAGTTTTTGGCGCCATTGTCGCGGACTTGTTATTAGGCAACTATCTTATTTTTAGTTTTTCTATATTGAGTTGTAAATAGCTTTTGTTTTCTTTTATTTCTATTTTTCTCACACTTTTCTTGTGATGTCAACCTGGGATAGATGGTTTTCGAGTAATGGCAATTCTTGTTGTTTTTGTGGAGCACACCACTTTATGGCTTATTGTCCAAATTTTTATGAAAGTGCATGGATGAAACTTTCACAATATGATGTGGATAATTTGAGGAAGTCTGAGTACTCAAAAACTGATATTATGGAAATTATTATGGAGCCACTGCCACCATGTCTACAGTGTCTAAGCAAAGAAATATATGAGGAGGATATTAGCCAATTTGTGGAGCAAACACAAGAATCACAGCCACTCGATTATCATCTTTATCTTGAGACTGAAAGTGGGAAGGTGAATAAAAGTAAAGGTGTTGTGGATTATGTAAATTTTGAAGTAGGATTAGTTGGGCCACATTCGAAACACTTTTCTACATTATGTTTAGATTATGTCTTGTCTGTGGAATCATTTAAAATAGTGGAAGAGTGTGAAGATGAGGAACAAGAATCCTATATTTTTTATTTTAGACCTGATAAGCAACATAAAAACACATCTCTCTTTAAGGCCGAGTGATTTACCATGCATATTTCATTACTCGGTTCCTTAATCTTTGTACCACCTCCATATGAGCGAGGCAAGAAGATGAATGCGATGTTGGGGGTGAAATTCATATCCTCAAGGTGGAGGAAAAATTTGATTGGGTCATGCCGCGACACTAAATTAGGCGCTTCTTGGGAGGCAACCCAAGCTAAGGTATGTTTTCTTTTTAGATTCAGTTTTTAGTTTTTATTTCACGTAGTTTTATTTTTGGTTGAGTCACAAGTTAATGGGAAGTCGGAGTACAATAAAATTGACCTTGGAGCATGCCAAAGTAGGAGTGTGGGGTTCCCATGGATCCCCTCTTTGTATGAAGATGCATCTAGCTAGGCCTAAAGGCCTCAGCGAGTATTTCTATCTTTTTATTTTTAAATTTACTTTGCGGACAAAGTAGATTTTTAAGTGTGGAGTGGGAAAAATCCCAAATTTTGGCTTAATTTAAAAAAAAATAGGTTAGGAATAAGTGAGATATTCTTGTTGGTGCTAATTTAATTACATGATGCAAGTGGGTTTATTTGAAAAAGCATGTTGATTGATGTGAATTGGTACTTTTGATGATTCTTAGGCTCATGTTTATGACTCTTGTACTTGTTGGCTTAAATTTAAATATGTGTTATTATTTGGTTGGGAGTCTATGATGATCCTCTTGAGTTGAGCATATGCCATGTGTGTATGGGAATTTTTGTGTATTTCTTGTTGCATGTGATGTCTAGAACTTGCCCGGTGTATGTGTGAAGCGAAATAAAGAATGGGAGTTTAGGATATTATATAGGCATTTGTTTGATAGCCTTGTTTTATACCTTCTATTTGCCCTACCTTTGTGCATTATCCTAGTTAACCCTATCGAGCCTTTAGCTTTTTATTTGGTAACCTCATAAGTAGCCTAATCCCTTCTTTGATAGACCATAATTTGATCCAAAAGCTCCTAAGTGCTTTAATAAAAAACTGAAACAGTAAGGAGTTTGAGAAATTGAAGAAAAGGGTGAAATTGATGCCAAAGGTAATTATTATTGGTGTTTATAATTGATGTGTGGTGGATTGATATGATATAAATGATGTTAGAAATATTGCCATGATTGTGAAAAATAGAAAAAAATGATTCTTATGGTAGTAAACTATGTGTCCAACAAGTGTTTGTGAAAATGCTTAAAAGAGATGGGTTAAAATAAAAGAATGGGGTAGTAAAAAAATGGTGTAATTGGTTGTTGGAGATTGGTTCTAATTGTATAATGTAGTGTATTAAAGCGCTTAGAGAGGTTAGTCACTATTCCCAAATAGTTTCTACCCGTCCCCTAGCCTATATTAGAACCCGAAAAAGTCCTAACTGATTCTAAACTTTACATTCGACTATTAGTGGAGCATTACACTAAGGGCAAGCCTATGGTTCATTGTTTGTGACTTGTGAATTCCTTGTTAGAGTGAGCGTAATTTGATTCTTGTATCCATTATGTCATAAATTGCATCATTGTGAGTGATTATGGGTAACTCTCTTGTTGTGAGGGGAACATGTTTGATGAATATTGGTGATTTGTATGATGTCCTTGATTGAATGATAATCATTAGTTTTCCAATTAAGTGAGTCAATTATTGAGTCTAGGATATTTTGAGGTAGTGTTCATGAGCTTTTAATTGTGTACACATGCTTAATGTAGTAACTTGCATTCGTGTAGTCATTGTAGTTCTAAATTGAGTGTCTTGTATGTTCTAGAAGTGTGGAGTTTCCTCAGATCTTGATGTTTAAAGTGAAGAATTATTCGAGGACGAACAAGGCTTTAAGTGCAGGGTGGTGATGTTGGGTGTATTTATTCATTCTAGTGTTACTATTCTAGCCTTTTTAACCTTTTTTTAGGATGATTCATGTGATTAATTTGTTGATAAAGATATAAATGTGAATTTAAGTGTCCATGCATGTGTGTACAATGTTTTATGGTATTTCCAAGAAAGTTTTGATTCAAATTGATCATTTAGAGTTCAACCGAGAAAACTAGTGTTACTAGCTTGAGCTAGGTGCTTGTCTAGTCTATTGTGTTGGGTTCTAATATGTTTTAATGAGTTCCTAAGGTTTTTATTGTGTATTTATATGATAAACAACTAGTTGAAAATGTTTAAGGGTAAATTGGATCTAGACATGAGTCGAAACAATGAGTTAAAGATCAAAGTGAAATTAGCCTATGCTTAGCTTGTGTTTCTAGTTCACCGTCTTGAATATTGTATTGTTTTGATCTCTAAATTATTGTGTTTAATTCAATATTATTCTTGGTGACTGTATTATGATGATATATTAAGCATATACAAGCTTCAAATAAAGTGAAAATAACTCAAAAAGGCTCGGAATGGCTTAACGAAAGCACAATACACAACTTGGACTCAATTTGGATACCTGGAATGTCCAAGAATATTGTGGGCGCATGGGAATATCTATGGGCATGTTCTACATACCAAAATACTCATAAGGCACCCAAAAAAATGTACCCTCATGCTGAGGCCATGTCGTGACCCCTACTTAAGTTAAATGGCCCTCGCGACGCGCCCTAATTTCAAATACGGGCAAAAGTGCAGATTTGAATCCTACACGTCTTGGGACTACTTGGACACTATAAATACATATTTTTACTTGTTATTATGGACTCTTGGACGTCTTGGAATAGTTTTGGGGCTGCTCAAAACTTCTGTTATATATCTTTACTTTTGTTTCTTTCATGGTTTGTATCATCAATCCAAGGAATTGGATGATGAATATTTCCATTGAAGGCTAAAACTCCTATCCAGGGTTAAGACCATGTTCATGATTAATTTTTTTTTTAATTAAGTTTTTTAATTTACTCATCATTGTTGGTTGTTTGATTATTCTTGTTTTAACTATTTTAAGGATTCATGGCCCTTAGAATACATCAATTGTAAACCTTGTGAACACAGGAGAGGGAATAGGGAGATAGAACAAGGGAATAAGCAAAGTATGATTCTTGTTTATTTATAAAATAAGAGACTTGAATTAGTATCTAGGATAGGGATGTACTTAGATTCCTTACTTGATTCATATGTAGGATGAAATTTGTAAAGAACTTAAGTGAACTATTACATCCCCACTCAACGATGTAGTTGTAAGGTTCAACTTAGGTAAAGGATTAGAGGTTGGGAAACCATAATCGTGCAATTAACCCTACGAATCAACTACCAATATAAGCAAGTTAATGGATGATGTTCAATAACATAGTAGGATTGTTCGTTATCCTTAACCCTGGGCTTCTATCCTTGATTGTCCAAAGTCATTATTTTTTTGCATTAGTTTAGTTTCTTCATAGTTTATTTTTAATTCTAAAACTCTATTTACTACTCTCCACGATTGGTTGAACTAGAATTAGATAGGCAGTGAACATAAGTCCCTGAGAGATCGATACTTGGGCTTCCTTAAAGCCACTATATTACTTGATAAGACCACGTACACTTGCATGTGAGCTTGGGCACTGTCAATACAAAAAGTTGGATTGATTCCCATGATATCTAACATCTGCCAGCCAATTGCCTGCTTTCTTCTTTTCAATACTACCATTGCTTTCCTTACCTGTACGTCAGATAATCCTGCAGACAAAATAACAGGCAAGGTATCATTATCACCAAGTAAAACATATTTTAAGTGTACAGAAAGAACCTTAAGCTCTAATTTTGGAGCTTTATCAACGGAAGCTTTAGGAGATGGGCCAATCGGCCTATTCAATGGCTCAAAAGGCAGCTTTCTCATGTCAATAACTGCCAAATTCATAACTTAAACCAATTCAAGCGCCTATATATCACTATAAAGTTCATGACCTATCAAATCTCGCTCGAGCGGATCATCAGACAATAACAGATGGAGCTCGGAAGTAAGGTCTATAACTGATATAGAAGACAATTCTTTATATATAGAAGGCAACTTCAGTGCCTTATATCCATCAAGAACCTCCACTTTATCATGTGCTCTCATAGTCATCTTTCTTATATCTACATCAATAAGTTACTTTCCTGTTGCAAGGAATGGGAGTCTTAAAATAAATGAAACAACCAAATCAGCTTCAAAATCAAGAATAACAAAGTCTACTAGAAAAACCAGTGATCCCACTTGCACCAAGATGTCTTCAATAATTCCATCAGGCCTAGCAAGGAACCTACCATCCAACTGCAAAACAATGGTCGTGGGTCTGGGAATCCTAGGACCCATCTTTCGAAACCAAGATGTAGGCATAAGATTTATGCTCACCCCCAAGACACATAGTCTATGAGCATTGATAGTTTTCCCAATAGTTATCTACAAAGTAAAACTAACTGGATCCTTCAGCTTTATGGGCAATTTTTTGTATCTTAGATATGCACTCCTCAGTAAGTGCAATTGTAGCATACTCTGTCAACCGGTTCTTGTTTACCACTATGTATTTTAGATACTTTGCATATTTTGGAACACTCTGTAGAATATCAACAAGAGGAAGATTTACATGAACCTGCTTTAGAAGATCCAAAAACTTCTTGTAACTTGTCTCTCTTGGTGCTTTCGCTGCCTTTGAGGAAAGGGTAAAGGTATTTTCTTCTTCTCTACTTGAGTTTCATCACTTGCATCTTTTTCTTTGACCTCTTTCTGCTCATTCATTTTAGGATCATCATTAGTAGCTGTAGGACTAACCTACTCTAGTTCCGCCTCCTTTAACTGCAAACCACTCCTCGTTGTAACTGTATTTACCTACTTAGGATTTACTTCTGTATCACTAGGTAAACCATCCTGAGGTCTAGTATTTTGCGCTCCCATAATTTGACTGAGTTGCAACTCCAAATTCCTCGTAATCAACTACTAAGTCTTCATATCTTCCTGTTGACTCTTTATAGCAGCTGCCATCTATGTTTTAGAGGCTAGAAGTTTCTTCAACATCTTTTCTATATTGCCCATTTGAGTAGTAGCTTGATTATTCTAAACCTTCTGTTGATTCTGTTGCATTGGCCCCTTATACTGATTGTTATTCTGTGCCTAATTTCCACTCTATGAGAAATTTGGATGGTTTCTCCAGTTTGGAGTATAAGAATTACCAAAGTTTAGTTGTCTCTGACGATTCGTATTCCCCACATAATTAATAGAATTTGCACTAACCACACAAGCATCTACTGCATGCTCACTACTACCACAAACTTCACACCATGCATTTACCTGTTGAACTGCATTTGTTGTTGCTGCCAGTTGTGCAACCCCTAACTTCATACTTCTGAACTGATTAGAAATCTGATTTGGTAGTGCAGCAAGTTTAGATAATAAGGCGGTGAATTGATCTACTTATAATACACATGCAACCTTCTTAGGAGCACTCCTCGAGTCAGCATGTCATTCAGGATTCCCTTGCAAAATCTAATTCAGTGGTGTGTACAATTCATCATAAGTCTTCTCAAGAGCTTGAACACCTGCTGCTGAATCCAGGAGAATCTTGCTATTCTGCTCCAATCCTTCACTGAAAGTATGAAAAAAACATCATTAGACTAATGATGGAGAGGGCAATTTCTGAGCATACTATTAAATCTCTCCCAAGCTCGGTAGAGATTTTCTTCTTCTTTCTGCCTGAAACTCAGAATCTCACTTATCAAATGTGCAATCATCCCTGATGGAAAGAATTGTATAAGGAACTTTAGAGATTGATCTTCCCAAGAAGTAATGGAGAGTGGTGGTTCAACGCAACTAACTTTTTACTTCCCCCAATTAAATAAAAGGGGAAAGAGTCAGTCTGACATAATCAGTATTCACCCCTGCTGGAATGAAGGTATCACTTATTTCAAGGAAGGTCTGTATATGCTGTTGTGGGCCCTCATGTAAAAATTTGATGAATTTTGTAGCCAAATTTAACAACTGCACCATGTTCTGCTTTAATTCAAATTGACCACCTGGTTCTAGCTTGCGAATACTGTTAGTAGCATGGTTCATGAGTGGGATTGCTACCTCATGAACTGGTCTAGAAGCTACTTGAGCAAGAGCATTTAGAATAACTAGAGCTAGAACATGTCCGACATTTTGATCAACTGGATCATTTGGATCAACAAGATTATGATCTCTGTGATCAGAGATTTGAACCTGTTGGATTGGATATTGAGCTCTTCGACTCTGTTGAAATAAAAAAAAATCAAATAAGGCACTACCAATTCTCTATCTCTCTTCAGTCTTGTATTCAGCTAGTCCTGCAAAAATTCAGCCGCTAAGATCAAGTCGTTAACAGTTAAACTTACTAGAAAAACCAAAAAATTAGTAAATTACTATTTGTACTAATCCCTGGCAATAATGCCAAAAACTTGTTTCGTTCAAACGCACACTCAAGTGTATGCAATCGTACAAGTAATATAGTGACTTATATAGTCGGATATCATACCCACGGGGACAATACAACTAGCAATTCAACCAACTTTAGTTTTAGATGAGGTATTATGTGTTGTAAAGTAACATGATGATTTTGAATTTTTGAATAAAATATAAATAAATAATAATTAACAATTTATGACAATAGCAAAGCAAGAAAAGGTTGTAAACAATAATGATGAGAATTATAGGGTTGAGGCACTTCTAACAATCTTACAAATCTTTATTCTTATCACAGTTTAGTTGCTTATCGGGTTGTTGATTCTCAAGGTTTATAACATGATCATGGTATCCTAACCTCTAATCTTCCACCTATATGAACTTTGCAACTACATCGTTGAGCAGGGATGCAATAATCCATTTAGATGTATATTGCTATCTTCCTGCAGTTGGACCAAATAAGGTTTTTAGGTATATCCTATACTAGATGCTAATTCATATCCCTTATTTTATAAAAGAATAAGAACCTTGCTCCTTAATTTTTTCATTTTATCCCATGATTCTCCTCCTGAATTCACATAGAAATATAGATTTATACTAATGGTGGTCACTCATCAAAATAGTAAGCACAAGAAATTAAGAACAACCTAGATGATAATCCAACAATAACTACGATAAAGATTATCAAAGAGTAATCATGTTCTTGGCCTTAACCTCAAAACAAGGTTGCTTATCCACTCATGTCTGTGTTCAATATCAAAAATAAATAATTAATTATACCAAGAATTAATCTTGAAGTAAAGAAGTTCAAAGAAATTCTAAGAACTCTAAAAGAGAGATTTTGTTGACTTTCCGCCGCTGCTGTGCTTTCCAAAGTATCTCAAATATATTTGTGTGTTGGCTTATATACTAGGGAGACTTTGCCAATGATGGAACAACCTAAGCTTCATGTCATATACCGCATTGAGGATGCATCGCGTCGCATTGTATATCTTGTTGAAGAAGCGGTGTGCCGCATTGTGTATCGCGTTAAGTTAGTAACGCATCGTGGCTCATTCGCGACCCCTCACTGGAATTTTCTTTCAAAAATTTGGCTAAGGCATAGTCCTTTTATTATTTACTTTCTCTAACCATTCTCTATATGCTCTTTGACTCAATCCACTTCTATTCATGCCATGTGATTAATTTCTGAGCATCGATATCACTTGCCTCCCATCATGCATGCCATTGTGTCCAATCCCATTCCTGCATTACTAATCACCTTCATTAGCTAAATCATGCAATTACACATCAAAACACATTAAGAACACATATTTTAGCTCATCAAACAAGTCCTATGATGGGTAAATATTGGTGATCGGACATATTAATATGCCAAAGATCAATACTTCTCGTACATTAAGGTATGGTCTAGTAACCCTCTTGTATGATGATCAATGTATTAGAGTAACATTTTAACCAACGTATGTTTAGGTACGATACACCTCATATGTTAGGGTATGAGTAGTAAGCTACCTAGTCGTATGATGTTTAGAGGTCAACCTAGTGCATTCGGCCTAGGGTAGGAGTTGTATGGTACTTCTCGTACCTTAGGGTTTGATTCAACATTGTGAGGTTGTATGTTGGTCAGTATAGGGTACTAGGTGAGGTTTAGGGTATGATTAGGGTACCACTCACACCCTTTAACTCATACCCTAGGGTACTGTTCATGTAGGGTAGTCGTACCCTCTTGGGTTTAAATTTTTGGTTTTAAGCTGAAGATCTTTTAGACTTTTCACACCCTTAAAAACTTATGACCCACAACTTATAACATTGTTTAGCCCTTCATTCTTCACTTGGACAACATCAAAACATTCCAAAACACTCTCTAAACTTCTTCAACAAGATTGGAGGCTGGATTTCAAGAGGTGTTCTTCTAAAGGCTAAAGGGATCAAGTTCTTTCCATGAATCATCTTGTATAAGGCATGTGACTCTTCCATTATTGTTATTTATCAAATATCATATGTTTTTAACCTTTATTAAGATTTGTAAATGGTTGTTTTGAAACCAAATGTTGAGGGTTCTGATGTATAGTGATGAGTATTATTTACTCTTGCTTAACTTTATGTTTATACATGTTTTGGTGATGACTTGCATATGTGTGTTATGGTGATTGTTGTTTAACAAATAGGTCATGAGTAACCCAAACCTTTATGGTTTTCACTTGGGTTTCTGTCATGGTAAAGGTATGCCCTCAAGGTGTTTATGTAAATGTCTAAGAGAAATAACTAGTTATATGTTTATAGTCTTTTAAACTAAGGCAATGGCTTAATGAGTAAGAATGGTTGGTCAATGGTATTGTAAAGGCCTTGTTGGCTATGTAAGGAGTGAATTGATGACTTTGGTGTCTTGCTTGGTTAAATTGGGTTAGAGTCCCTAAACATGAGATTGAATTATGTATTGAACTAAAGTTTGGTATATGAATACTAATGAAGATTGAACGGTGTTGTATTGGTTTTAATGATAAAAAATTGACTTGAATGGTGTTTGAAACTAAGGAATTGTCCTATTAAAGTGTTTGATTGATAAATGGTTCATGAATACCTTGCGGTCATATTTGGTGTTGAATGGTAGCCTTGAAGGCTTAAATTGGCTAAACGGGTTAGAGTCCTTGAGTGATGAATTGAATGGGTGTTAATGCATGAAAAAAGGGTTAGTTTCCCAATGTCGACTAGTAATGGTCAAAATGGTTGGTGGTTAGAGTCCACTTACCTAAATAAAATGACTTGTGGTTAGAGTCTACATGCTTAATAAGTTAGCTTATGTTTAAAGTCCACATGCTTACTAAGACGGCTTGTGGTTAAAGTCCAAATTCTTACTAAGATAGCTTATTGTTAGTGTCCACATCCTTACTAAGATGGTTTATGGTTATAGTCCACATGCTTACCAAGACAGCTTATGGTTAGTGTCCATATGCTTACTAATACGGCTTGTGGTTAGAGTCCACATGCCTACTAAGACTGCTTATGGTTACGGTCCACATGCTTACTAAGATGGCTTGTGGTTAGAGTCCACATGCTTCATAAGATGGCTTGTGTTTAGATTCCACTTTCCTAATTCAACAGGGTGGAAGGTTAGAATCCTCCACTCCAAATCACATGATCGAGTGTTCCATAATGTATGCTAAGCCTTTTTTTCCTTTTTATTGGCACTTCATGTACCTATAAATTTCTTCATATATGACTATATGTAGAAGTATGGTCTCTTATGATGGTTTGACTTAATTTTGAATAATGACACTATTTTATCCTTACCCTTAAATTATATGCTAGCACTCCAACCGCTAACTACCTCTGAGCACTGTGTCCGACGCAACACAGGGGTTGTTACTTCTTCTTCTCTTTTTGTGCAGTGATCAGGTGTTCTAGTGGTTTGTGTGTTGACTTTGAAGTGGTAACCTTCTATTCTTCGAAAGACATACATTTCATGGTCTTTCTATCTTACGTCATAGACTTGTTTTAGACTTGATTTTTGGCTATTGTCGGGAGCATGTCCAAACATATTTAGACATTGGAATTGTATAGACTTTGTGGATGACTGTAGACTTGGTTATGTTGGTTTAGCATGTTGATATTAATGAATTGATTAGACACTTCTTAAGTTATGATTATTAGTCTTATTTATGCTATCTTGTTATATGGACGGAGTTCATCCGATACTTGTGAATTGATGTGATGGTTAGGTTAGGTTACGGGGCGATCTCCGATCCTTGTTGGGCCTAAGATGCCCATATGATAAGGCCCAATTTTAGGCCATATCACTACAACTTTGCCTTACTACAGAGTAGATTGTATCTCTGAGTCATCTATTCTTAGAATTTGTTGACCATATCAAACTATAGAAGGAATACAATATGAGGCCTATGAGGGCAAAGATAAGAGACTCCACAGCTAAGGAAGTTTCACTGGTTTTTATTTTATAGGTAGGGGTTTCTTTGGTAGAGGTCAGTAGTAATAATACTTATATCCTATTAGGTCTATGCATGCCACACTTCAGCCCTATAGTGGTAGTTAGCCTGGGTATAGTGGTCAGAGTTTTGGATAGTCTTCGTGGGGTTCTTATTTTGGGTCTTCAGGCTATGGTGGACATTTTTGTTCAGAAGGTACTTTTCATCAGGGTAGGAGAGATTGGTCACTTTTCTAAATAGTGTATGAGAATAATTGATCCTTCAACAAATAGTGTCTCTTCTAGTTATAGGTGGTGCTCATAGCAGTAGGGGTGGTCCTCAAGCTGCTCACAGAGGTGCTTAGACAGGTAGGATAGTTGGTTTCTCTAATACTTAGTTCGATAATGGATGCTTACAATTGGTATGCCTTTTCTATTAGCGCAACGGTGGAGCCATCAGATATTGTGATCACAGGTATGATTTTAATTTGTCGTCAACTATCCTTTATCTTATTTGATCTAGGTTCTAAATATTAATATGAGTCTGCATACGTTGCCTCTCATGTGGGGTTGTCTAGTGAGATTTTTCCTGTGCCCATGAGAGTAGCTACTCCTATGGGGGATACTTTAGTAGTGGATCATATTAATAGATCTTTTAAAATGACTATTTAAGAGTATGATGATGTGCTATAGAAACATAGCACTTTCAATGCTTAAAACAATGAAAATATGCAAGTTTCCTAGGTTGTTTTGTTAGATATGATGTGTTTTGCATATGTTTTGTAGGAAACTAGGTTTTGGATGCTAAGTTCAAGAAAGAGATGAAAACTGGAGTTTTGGCTACTTAGTTGAGCATTTTTGGGCATTTGTGGTCTTTACCAGATGTGTGTGACCAAAGCATGCACCATAGGTTTAAGTCCAGAAGCTTGGTTGCAAGAATTTGAAGACCTAGAACTTACCTATGTCCACATATGGACCATATGTAGAACTTGAACTTAGAATATGGATAAGGTAAGTACCATAAGTCCAAAATCCAGAGAATGAACAGTGCAGGAAAATTTTCTTGCACCTACCTAGGTCTACATGTAGACTGCATGTGGCCCGAGTGGACACCGACCGTTTTTGTCCTTTTTTATCTGGCTTTGATTTTTAGGGTTTCTTCATGTACTATAAATACCATTTTATATGTTTTTAGTAGGATTTATGCACTTTATATACTTAAAAATAATATTTCATGATTCTGAGATCCGATTTTGGTATTGCAATTATTTTGTATTGATTTTGGTTACTAATTCAGTTGAAGTTTTGGGTTTTCAGTTGTGATTATTGTGATTTCATCTAATGCTTTCAATTATGAATATAATTAATTACCTTGCAAGAATGAGTGTCTAAAAACCCTTAGCTAGGTGTCACGACCCAAACTAGGGCTTGGCCGTGATGAGTATCTCAAGTCCCACATGGACCAAAGATCACCCCTGCACCTAACAAAACCAAACCCAACATCCCCTAAGGTCTGATGAATTTCAAAGATATAACAAGATAGCATGAAATAAGCTTAAGAAAGTTCAAAACATGTTTATAACCGACGACCAACGACCGGCTAAACAACCAACTGACACCACCCAATATCCATAGTAGTCCAAATAAAGCCTCCTAAACAAGGAATCAAAAATTGAATATCATTAAAGTGTCGGGACATGCCCCCGACTATAGCCAAAAAATGTCTAAAAAGTCTGAGACACAAGAGACCAAAACATGAAATGTACACTTTCGATATATGGAAGCTCACCACTTCAATGTTAACTCACGAACTGATCTCGAATCCTAATCCTAAGTAGGAGGAGTAGAAGTATGACCAATTCCTGCATCATGTAGGGATACAATGTTCAAAAATGGTTAGCGTTTAGAGAGCTAGCATGATACTCAGGGATAAGTTTAACATAATGAGATGGTCAATAGTTCAAAATCATTCAAAACTAATACACATAATCAAATGCATATACATATATACTTCACATGCCGGAATAAAAAACAAGGCATAACATGCACTTGAAAACTTTAGCCTGGATTGTGTAGCTCAACCATCATAACATGTACCCACGGGATATATGGGCCCCGTCTCTCACCCTTTGGTCGGGCTGCAGTGCGTGAAGCCTAACGAACCAGAGAATAATCTAATATATATGCATGGGGGACTCGAACCTCCCAATCATATATTAAGGTGACTTAAGCACTCGATCATGTAATGATTTACGGGGGACTTGAAACTTCTTAATCATAAAATGATAATGAGGGGGACTCGAACCTCCCTGGTCACTTTGACCCCCGCGTCGACAAATACGGTATCCAGTATTGGTCACTCGGACCTCCACTTTCACAACTCATCTACATAATCCCCATTAAAGCCCAATTAAACATTTATCACACAAACCCATTCATTGAACCGCAATACACATTTAGGCATAAATTGTTTGTATCGTCATACCAACTACACTTTCAAGGTAATATCAACATGCCAAACCAGTTACATCACCCGGGGGAAATTCACAACCCCCTTGGCTCAATTATACAAATTTCCATATTTCTCATAAATATAAACAATTTCACATTATGGGGTTAGGGTCCTAACCACTTCATAAGTCACAAGTTTTGGAAAATCACAATTCTCTAGTTCATTCACCATACTTATGCACCCACAAGTTCAAAACCATAATTAAAGCATGAAAAACCATATATAAACCATGGGAAAACATTATTCAATAACAAGCATTCAAAAAGCATCAACCCTTGTTGCAAAACCAATATGAAAATCTCATGAAAAATACTTTAAATACATGACTTTTAAAAATTAACTATGAGGGGAGAGTAACATCATTAAGCACCAAGAAATTTGGAGAGAAATTGACCCTTGAGCCCTTAGATGACCGATTTGATGAAACCCTAGATTGACTTGCTTGAGGGAATTTAGAGAGATTTTTGAAGTGTTTGAGAAGTTACTTAGATTTGTTTTTGAGTGCTAATAACAACCTAAAAGGGTTATAAGACATGAGTTTAATTTGGATAAGAGGGGAAATGTTCAGAATGCCTTTAACTTAAAAGCTAAAAAAGTGTCGTCATTGACTACGGATCAATCATTGACTCGTAGCCACTCTTTACAACTCATCACCACGAGTCATAACCAAGATAGTATCTAGGACCCTCGCCCTCTGTGGACCCTACAAATCAACTGATACCACTCATAATGAGACTCTACGACTCATAAGGCCCAATCATAGTCAACATAGAATCCAATTGGGAAAAATACTGAAGATCATTTGATTTGCACCCAATGACTCGTAACAAGTCCTTACAGCTTATAGTGAGCCACTCATACTCAGAGTAGAACGTAGCTACTTAATTTCTGAATTGGTTATGATTCCCAACAACTCATTATGAGTCTTTACGACTCGTATCCCTAAGTCGTACCCTAGATAGCAACTCAAGCACAATTAACTAGACACCTTAAGACTAGGGTCACCTAGCCCATCAACATATATTACAACTCGTTGGATGAGTTATTGCCAAGGATGAAAGCTTAGAACTTAGAAAAGTTTTTAAGACCACAAACCCGGGGCGTTACACTTGGGTTACAAGAACCTTGGAGGATTGATGAAGTAGGGAAAATGCTATGTTGTTCCAAACCGATACCCATGCATGTATTGTATTATATTTACTTTAATAGATGTCATAGAGGTTGAAAAGGTTAGGATCCCACCAAGATTATTAGTACTTACTCCAAAAGAGGAGTAGTGACTTGGAAAAGATAATTACAACAGTAATTTAAAATTTAACTGTTGATCCATGCTAATTAGTATTATCAAAGTAAGATGGTTAACTATAATCCAATAACTACAGATTTAAAAGATAATATTTAACTGGGATCAAGGATAAGGGTTAGTAAGGAGAAATCTTGAGACTCAAAAGGTAAAGGGTGAGAACTATCAGCTAGTCCAAAAGATAGTTGGTGGTACATAACTTATCAGATTCTGCATGAAAGTTATCAAGTTGGTTCAATAATACATAATAAACCTACTAAGTTGAGAATCCGGGGGGAACACAATACTAGTGTTCACCTACAACTTATTACAACCAAAGTTAATATTAGTTACATGTTTGATATTGCTATTCCAAGACCCCTATTTACTTTTCTAGTTCTGCCCATTGATTATAGCAATTAATAGCCATAATTCCATTTATTCCCTTAGGATTTGACCCCAACCTTTTTTGATTTACTATATTTGATAGTGACCGCATAATCTTCAGATTGAAGGCGTGGCTTGGGCATTATTAAATTTTGGTGTTGGTGTCGGGGAATATGTTGTTGAGTTGTAAATCGCGGTTGTTGCAGTTTGTGGGTATTTGTGTTCATATTCTTAGTTGGGGATATGCTAGTGATGCCTAGCACACGGAGTAGAGGAAATCCCTTACTCCCCATTGAATACAAATCTAGAGAGGATCCTAAAAACACCTAGTAGGATGACAGTGCTGAAGAGAGATGACCTTCCTAAAGGGGTTCGTGATGGTACATACTAGGTGTCTCTCTCTCCTTTTAAAGGAGTTCAACACATTATTAACCAGTAGAATGAGGTATTATTGGCACAGGCTTCTAATTAGAGGAGGGAAGAATATGCTCAGTGCTTAGCTCGGGAGGCAGAGCTAGATGTTCATAGACAAGAAGCAGACCATCGAGCAGCACTTGGTGGTAACCAAAATGGAGTTTGAGGTGGATGAGCCCATGTGATCCTTGTTTACCAGTACTTATAGATGTATGAGGATGATGAAGAGGATCTGGGGTATGTTGAGCAGTTAGAGATTAGAGTTATTGTTCTTCCTATTTTGCCCCCAGACATTAAGTTTGACATAATGAGTGCAATGATTTAGCTCTTAAAGGTGTATTTGTGTGCTTTCCTACTGATGACGACGCAAATGTGGAACTTGCAAAATTCATTGGAATCTCCAGTTCATACATAAACCTAGGGGTAAATTAGGAGGAACTTAGATTGAGGTTGTTCCCCTTCTCACTTACGAGAAAAACATATTTATGGTTGGGGGAACTATCAAGAGGAACTATCACTACGTGGAATGAGTTATGCATGTAATTCTTGAACATTTTCTTTCCTCCATCCCGGATGTTGCAACTTAAGGAAGAGAATTACAATTTCAGGTAACTGCAGTCAGAATCTATGTATGGGGCTTGGTTTAGGTTCAAGAAGAAGTTGAGTTTGGTGCCCAACTATCAGATTTTAAGGATGAGCTTACGGGAGAAATTCGAGCCTTGACCATCATCTTCATAGCCACAATAGAGACCATCTTTGGAGGAACTTTTGTGAGACTATGCTGGGAGGTAGCTTTAGATATCCTAGATTAGATTTGTATCTCTAACTGAGGGTAGAAAACTCAGGAGGCTGAGAGAGGGTCTGACTCTTATGCTATTGGTGTTTCTTGCAAGTAGAGAGTAGCTGATGATTTAGTGGTGTAAGAAATTATGTTGTTGAGGACTGATCTTATGTTACTGGAAAAGCAGTTTGGAGCATTAAGTTTCAAGAAAGTGAATGCAGTCGGAGCACAGGGTTCAGCTTCCAATACTTATGAGTTAGAAAAAGAGAAAGCCATGTATCTTGATCATGAGTTGGTAGGTTTTCAAGCCTAAGGGAAAGGAAATTGAGGTTAGAACTATTATGGTGATACATACAGGGACTGAAGTAGGGAGTGAGATAGATACTAGAGAAAAAATAATGACTATTGAGAGAAGGGAGACATGGATATTTCGCCAGACAGCCAAGACACAGAGTCCAAAATGGAGGCAATGCTGACAAAGCTTGTCAAGGATCAAAAAAATTAGGAGGCCATCCTTAGAGAGGTCAAAGAAGATATTGTAAGCCTAATTCAGAAGGTTGATTCCCATTTAATTGCAATCAAGCAGTTCTAGATATAGTATAAGAAGATGTCTACTATGATAAAACAGAGCTTGTGACCCTTCTAAGTGAAAAAGTTCAAGGTCCACCAGTTATAAGCCATTGCCTAGATATTACCACTAGAATTGGTACCCTTACTGACAATTTTCCTTTTCCTACTACTGAATAGTTAAAGAAAGATAACACTGTGAAATGAGACTATTATAACCAAATTTTAGAAGATGACATAGAGTGATGATGATTACGAGAGTGATGATGTTAAGGAATGGGGAAATTACATGCCTCATGATACGGTATACCATTGTAGTACAGTCTTTTTCCTTACTATTGGTAGAGAAAAAGGACGACCGTAGAGCATTCACTATTCCATGTTCGATTGGTCATTTTGATATTAAGTAGGCTTTATGTGATTTAGGAGCGGGCATTAATTTAATGCCACTGGTGATATACAAGGAATTGGGTCTAGAAGCACTCAAGCCTATATCTGCAAGACTGCTAATGGTTGATTCATCCATAAAAGAGCTAGTGGGTATCTTGCATGACGTTGAAGTAAGAGTGGCATCCTTTACTTACCCAGTGGATTTCATTATTTTAGACTGCAAAGTGGATTCCCAAGCTCTGATTATATTGGGTATACCCTTCCTATCCACGGGACGAGTGTTTATTGATATGGATTTGGAGGAGATCACTTTTAAACTGAATGATGAGAAAATAGTTTTTTTATGTGTCTGATAGTCCAGCAGGTAGTTAATATAAGAGTTATGGTGGTAATAGATGTTGTGGATAACGATGTGGTTGTAGAAGGTTTCCCTATTGATGAAATATTAGGGGTAGAAACATTAGCAGCAGTGATTATGAATTTTGAGAGTGCTGGGATAGAGAAATATGATGAGCTAGTTAATGCATTACTTGGCCTAGGTTTTACAATTATTCCCCTAAAAAATTAGATCTTGATGTGAAATGGAAGAAATGGAAGAAAATCCTTTAACAAACCATTGGTAATAACCATCCAAACCCAAGAAGCTCCTGATGTCTGATGGAGAGATGGGTCTAGGACAGTTTCTCACTTTTTCGTTCTTTTGAGGATCAACTCGAATGGCATCACCAGAAATAATGTGTCCGAGAAAAGATACTAATCTCAACAAAAATTTACACTTACAGAACTTAGCGAATAATTGATGATCTCTAAGTGCTTGCAACACAACTCTCAGATGGTCTACATGATCGTTCTCACTACGAGAATAGACAAGGATATCATCAATGAAGACAATGGCAAATATGTCCAAGTCCTACTTGAACACCCTGTTCATCAAGTCCATGAAAATTGCAGGGGCATTCTTAGTTCAAAACACATAACTAGGAATTCAAATTGACCATACTAAGTTCTGAATGTCTTTGAAATGTCACATTCTTTGACTCTAAGTTGATGATAGCCAGATCTGAGATCTTTCTTAGAGAAATAACTTGCACCTTAAGTTGGTCGAATAAGTCATTAATCCTGGGAAGAGGATATTTGTTCTTGATTGTGACTTTGATCAACTGGCAGTAGTTGATGCACATTCGGAGAGAGCCATCTTTCTTATGCATGAAAAGGACTAGAGCGCCCCACGAAGAGACACTGGGCCTAATGAAACCTTTATCTAAGAGGTATTTAAACTACTCTTTTAACTCTTTAAACTTGGATGGATCCATACGATATGGAGGGATGGAGATGGGCTGAGTATCAGGAAGAAGATCAATACTGAATTTTATTTCTCCATCTGGAGGTACCCCTAGAAAATCTTTGGGAAAGTCCTCGGGAAACTCATTGACTACTCGGACTGACTGAGCTGTTGGAGCTTCAAACTTAGTATCCTTGACTCGAACTAAATGATAAATGTACCCTTTTGATATCAAATTTCTATCCTTAAGATAAGATATGAAATGACCTTTGGGGGACACAGAGCTACCTTTCCATTCAAAAACTACCTCATAGGAAATTTCAACTTCACCACTCGGATGCGATAATCTATTAATGTATAATAGGTATGGAGCCAATCCATGCCCAGAATAACATTAAAGTCCACATCTCTAACTTTATTAAGTCTGCGAGTGTGATTTTGTGGAGGATATGAATAGGGTACTTCTTATAGACTTACTTGGAAATAACTTACTCACCCACTGGGATGGAAACAAAGAAAGGTTTGGAAAGATTTTCAGGACCTATCCTAAAATTTATCGCAACTAATAGAGTTACATAAGAGATATTTGATCCTGGGTCTAACAACACATATACATCAAGATGAAAGGAACAAAGCATACTAGTGACAACATCTGGTGAACTCTTCTACTCCTGACGGGATGGTAAAGCATAAAAATAATTCTGGTGCTGATCGCCACCGGTATTGGATGATGCTCCCTGTGGAGAAACTGGGTGACCTGGCTGAGCTGGTGCGTTAGTAACTTGAGTCTGAGAATGAACATACATACTTCTCTTCTTATCATATGGACACTTTTTGATTCTGTGTCCCAACTTGCCACACCCATAACAACCTCTTTTTCCCCGTCGAACACTCAATAGGATGGGTTCTACCATACTTTGCACATGTCGGATAACTGGGCCTTCCACCCACACTATTCTAAGACCTAGAAATAGAAGTCCTGCCCCACTGCTCTTGCTTTGTCTAGGGTGTAGGGGAACTGGCTAAAGATGGTACTGGCACTGATGAACGACCCTAAAACTGTGAATGGTTTCCCCCTCCAGACCTTGGTTGACTATACTCAAATTGTCGAGTTCTAGCCTTCTTATTTCTCTTCTTTCTTTTCTTCAAATTTTCTACCTAAATCTGCTGAGAATGAGTCATCAACATGGAAAAATTCATATCCCCAATAAGTATCTAAGTTCTACACTCTTTGATTACCAAATAAGGAACTCCATTAACAAACTTACTCATACTGGATCTAGGGTCAGCTATCAACTCGGGAGCATACATAGAATATTGAGTGAACTTAAGAAAGTACTCCTTCACTTTCATAGAGCCCTGCCTCAGGTTCATGAACTCCTCGACCTTAGCTTATTTATTTTATGCGGAAAGAACCTATCCAGAAATGCATTCTAAAACACTTGCCAACTTATAGGATCTGTATTCTTACCTCTGCCTTTTTTCCATAAAACAACCCAATTATACGCAACACCGTTCAGCCTATAGGATGTCAATTCTACACTCTCCTCCTTAGTAAAATGAATAATTTGAGTGATCGTCCTCACCTCATCAGTGAAGAGTTATGGATCCTCATCCACCTTCGACCCATGGAACTCAAATAGACTCATCCTTATGAAATCACGAATCCTAGCTATTACTAGATTACCATTGTTCTGAAGTGGGACTGCCGCTTGTTGGTTTCCCTGAACATTGGCATTCACAGCTTAGGACAATGCCTGAAAGGCAGCCCAAAAGTTAGCATGAGACACATTCTCATTCCGAGGGTCAGCGTGCAAGAGTGGTTGGTCACCATTTTTGTGTGCATTGGCTCGGTGAGGAGACATATTATGTCATGTAAAAGCATGAGTTATAGAGACAACTATAAGCATGATAGATCACAAAACAATTAATGATTACTAACTCGTTCTATAGACTTTTACTCATAAATATGGTGCGCTTCATATCCATGATTAATACTCTACATAACGCGGCTTTTCTGACTCCCTAGGGCCCTTTAAAACCTTAGGCTCTAATGCCAAGTTTGTAACTTCTTGAAAGTACACCCTGTATGTCACACAGTGCTCAAGACTACGAATAGTCCCAAGCTAACCTTTTACTTAACTTGGAATTGATGAGAAGAGTAAACTGATATATAAAATCTGAAGACAACTGTATTAATATCTTAACTAAAAATCTTAAACTTAGAAATCCTAAAACAAACACATTTAAATCTAAAATAGAAAATAGTCAAACAATCCTCTACTTCTAACTAGAGAGCCATTGGGATAAGCCCCAGCTGACACAAACATAACAGAAATCAAATAACTAAATTACTTCATCAATTTCAAAGTATGATAAAATAGGTCCTCAAACTATGAGGACTCACCAAACATCAGAATGTAGGTGGAGATAACCGTAGTCAATCACGCAGCTGGAATTGAGCACCAGAACCTACATTACAAAACAATAAAGCATATGGATGTATATGTGGGTCAGTACCTATGGAATGTACTAACAATGTGTGGGTGAATGCATCAGTAAAGAAATAACTCAAAATGCACATAAACTTTCAAATAATGCATCCTAAGTGTAAATGACTCAACTTGATCTTGAATAAAACAAAGACTGCAAAATCATGAACACGTGTAATGAATCATAAGGATAAACTTTGTGAGCCATGACACTGAGTTTCTAAAAGCTTTAATTTTATTCGTTCTTAGGGAGGTTCTTCTAACTGACATAAACTATATGAGTTATCATGGAGTCTAACGTCTTACCCACATTGGGGAGAGCTGTTCTACCCTTTCCATCAGAATAGAACCTTAACTTAAGTGATTCTATACATAATTCATATTAGGACTTAAACCTACGATGGCTCTTAGTTTCTAGGAATTAAGTAAATGGTGATCTGCATTCCCTTCTCAGTGCTAAATACTACTCCCATATTACTTATATGCTTATACTTTAGGAAATCCACCTTAAAATAGCATAAGGGTTAGCAGACTAGAACCAATTATGATTTTCTTTGCTTTAAATCATAAGTTAGGTAAATAATTGTGGATTTCAAGCCTTATCATTGAATCAAAAGATCAAACTTTTCTTGTAAACTTAGTGTTCAAACTCAAGCCCTAAATCTCATACTTTCTTTCATATAACTTGTAACATATTATCATGCATAAAACCTAAATTAGAACTCTTTAGTCAATTTTCAAACCAAACTCATGATATATAAATCATAATTGAAAATCTTCAAGTCAAAACATAAATAAATAAGAACATGTATGCACTTTAATACTTCAATCACATGATAATTTCATAAATTCAAAACAAGATAATTTGGGTATTGCAAATTATATAAATTTAACTTTAAAATAAGTTTTGGGCACAATGATAAAAGAATATCCTTATTCATAAACCCCGCATACCTTAATAGACTTGACTTGGTGGAGAAATATTGACCTTGAATGCCTTAGATATGATCTTGAGGTTACCCTAACTTATGTTCTTGAGAGAGATATAAGAGGATTTTGAGATGTTTAACTGGTGAAATAGGTGAAAAATCATGCCCCTCGAGGGTTATAAGTCATGGGTTGGGAGTTATAAGGGGAGAAAAGTCTAAAAATCCCTTAAACTAAACTTTTTAGACAAGTCTCGACATTTCTTATGGGTCTACCATACGACTTGTATGGTCTGGGTATGAGTTATACTTGGTAACTCGTATGCTGGATAATGAGTGACTGAGCTTGATAATGCTTCAGTCTTTCAGCCATAACTTTTCACCCCGAGGTTGAATTATGGTGAAATTCGTATCATTGGAAATATAATTCAATTACCTATATTTTGGTGGGTCTTTAGCTCAAAAATTCTTAGTAAAACAAAAGGTATGATCATTTGAAAATGACTATAATTATGGACATCCCAAGAATTTAATCTCTAAGGGTGGTTTTGACTTGTTCATTGGCTAGGAGTTATTTGACAACTTAACATATGTATAAGTAACTTATAAAGATATCAAAATATGAGGATTGATTCTTGGATCCTTCTTTTATCAGGATATGATTCATATCTTACAACTCATAACAAGCCATACGACTAGCACTTTTCCTTTCGTAAGATGGATAGAACTCATCTTTCCTCACATTGACTTGGTTACGACTTACCATGTACGACTCATACGATAACATTATAACATCCAAGGTTTATATCATACCTTAACTAGAATATCACCCATCACACACTATCATGGGTACGAGTTGAACATTCGACTAGTATGTTGTCTGTTCGACTTAAAGGAATGAGTCATATATTGTATAGTGACTTCAAAACATGGGGTGTTATAGAAATCCACCTAAGAATCCGTACTAGTATTAATACCCCTAGACAACTCCCACCCTTCATACCATGGGTACGCTACATCTTTGAATTGGTAGGAAGCAAGCTTAACACCCTCAATTTTCAAAGCATGCATGATTCGGAGGATCTTCTCCTTTTCATCAATGAAGCCTTGAGGATCTTCCTCAACCTTTGTATTAGATAACATATGAGGGATAAATCTCATAAATTTTCCAATTCTTGTGGCCTAAAAAAAATAATATCCGAAGAACCAGTCTCTAATTGAGAGGCTACCAATTGATCCAAGAGGTTGATGGAGTGCTGAAACTCCACATTAGTGTCATACCTTTGAGGGAATGAGTCAGGGTTGGTAGGTGAAACCCTACAAGGATGGACATATGCCACAGCCCTAGACCAAGTCTCAACTCGAAAAGTTGAACGAGCTTCAGCCATAGGACCTTTTATAGTGTTTTCATGAGTCGCATATCTCCTTTGAGGCATGATCTAAAAGATAGAAAACAGAATCAGAGGAATTCAAGATTTTAGACTTTATAGCTTGAGATTGAAACATAAGAAAGGGAAACATTTCCTAAAATGTTTCATAACTTCTCTTTTATAAGTGGCGTGCTTCACACCCATAAAAGAGACTCTACTTGACACGATATTATGAACATCCAACTAACCATAAACCTAGGCTCCAATACAAACTTGACATACCCCAAACTTTGGGCCATGTCATATGGGCATCTGAAGCACACATGCATTGGAGGCCACCCCATAACCCAACCTAAAAACGTCATCATATCATAGGAGTAGAAGGAACTCCAATTCACAGGTTAAGATCATAGAATAATATCATAAGTCAACATTAGATTCATTATAATAACTACGCCCAAGATAATAATATTCACAATACCTCTACAAAAAATCAAAGTCAATAAGTATATATGTCGGGACAAGCCCCCGACTATAGCCAAACCAAGTCTTAATGAGACTAAGTCTAAAGATAAGGACTAAGAGATTAATGTCATCCAAATATAAGAAGCTCACCACTTCAAGTCAATGCACGAACCGCTTGATCATCTAATCACTGTGTAGGTAAAGAAAAAGATACTCTGGCCCCTACGTCACATAGGACATAGCGTCTGAAGATGGTCAGTGGTTAGAACACTAGCTTGTAACTCAATGGTAAGGATAAAATAACATCATCATTTAACAATAAGTCAATATGTCATTATCTCTCAACAATAAGTCAATATAGATATTTCATCATTCATATTCATATACTTATCCTTACACATAGGGATTCCATTTGTTAATCAAGAGACTAAGTCTCAACATCATTCAGGAATATATACTCATACACATGGATATACACATCATGATCATATTATGCCACAAGGAAAATGACTTAGCATGTATTCTCAAATCATTCATTCATAAGACATAGAGTGAATAACTTTCAACTAAGTTAGCCCATTTTACCAACCTCAATTCCATCTCCTAGGACTAGGAACTCAAATTGCTAGTAGTCTCATCAGTCTAGGAACTCAAATTAGCCACGCCATTCTATTGAACTAGGAACTCAAATCGCTAGTTATATCATCGGTTTAGGAACTCAAATAACTAGCCATGTCACTAGACAAGGTATTATAACCTCAAGAGATCTCTTCAGACTAGGAACTCAAATCACTAGTTGTGTCAATAATAAGGAACTTGAATCACTCATTGTTTCATGGGACTTGGAACTCGAATCACTAGTCATATCTTAGACGAGGAACTCGAATCACTCGTTATTTCATTGGCATCATTGGTCGACATTTAACTCTTGACTCATTATCTCATGCATTCATATTCATAAAACGTATGTCATATTTAAAGGCTTTGGCTCATTTAGCCCATTCAATTTCATACATGACCACATGGTCCTTCTGGGAGCCTTTATTGCTAAACCATCGCAATAGGACAATGCCGTTATTCAATTCATCATACAATTCAATTTGTGTTCCTCAATACCCATATAAACTATTCACATATCGCTAACAATATTACATCATATTTTTACCACACCTGGTTCCATACACAATTCAAGTTTATTTTCATATCTGGGGATTTACCCTTTCATTAGCCATTACCCAACAAGGTTATCTATTATACAATACATGTCTTATATTACCTTCACAATATAATTCAACAATTATTCATACTCATTTGGGCCATTTCCCTAGCTCAACGCATTGTCAATACATAACTAGTCATTTCTCTTAGACAGTTTTACAAACACCTTGGGTGCATACCTCTAACAAGGCCATTCTCATGGTATAAATCATGAATACTAGGGTTCCTCAAGACCCTCATGTTAAATAATATACAACAAGAACCTACATATACAATCTACCATCAATAATATGTATCAATATATATATAAGCAAGAATCATCACTATTTATTGTTAGGTAACAAAACCCTTTTCATTTGATTCAAAACCACCATATACACTTACTAATACAAGAGTGAAACATATGGGTTTTATATATATTTAAATAGGTTAAGAGATACATTCCTTAAATAAGATGACACACTAACAATCTTAACTCTTCCTTGGCACTAAATGAACACCTCTAAACCCTAGCATCCAATCTTGCTCCAAGAAGCCTTTAGAGTATTTTGGAATGTTAAGTCTTGTAAATAAAGACTTTGAAGGATGCAATGCCTTATATAGTGAGAGGTTTTATGGTTTATAGGAAATGTAAATGACCTAAATATCCTTGGTTAAAAGCAGGAAAGTGCACTCGTACAGGGGTACGATCCCCTTTATGGTTCCTATGCCAATTATGACCTAGGGTATGAGTGGTACCCTAACTCATACCCTAGGATTATCCTAGGTTAACAACATTTTTGTGGGTATGAGAGGGAACCATTGATTCGTAAACAAAGGGTATGACTCACCCTCTAATTGTGAGCTTCACCCATAACAAAAATAGTCCACTCTACATTAGTTTTTCACTCCACACAACCTTGTAGTATATGACTTGTATGCATGGTTATGACCAAGGGATGGCCTTGTCATATAGGAGATAGTGTTCTACCTTAACATACTAATAAAGATATGAAAAGGGAGGGGGAGAAGGGTACGAATCGTGACCAAGGGTACGACTCAAGGACCAAGTCGTACCCAACTCAGAGACACCAAAAGTTTTTGTTTTTCAATGGCTCAAAGCCTAGGTATTTTATGGACAGCCTATAAAAACCTCATAGATGCCTCCCCATATCAGGTAGTATATAGGAAGTCATGCCACTTATCGGTTGAGCTTGAGCATAAAGCACTATGAGCATTGAAAAGTTTAAATTTTTAGCGGTATAATGTAGAGAACTTGAGATTGAGAAAGGTGAATAAGTTAGATGAATTCCGACTGCTTGCTTATGAGATATCTTCCATATACAAAGAAATAATGAAGTTGTATCATGACAGGAAAAATCGAGAAAAAGGTATTTGAACTTGGTGATTTGGTCTTGTTGTATAATTCAAGACTCCATTTATTTCCTGGCAAGCTGAAGTCTAGGTGGACAAGAGCATTCACTGTGGTTAAGGTATTTCCACATAGTTATATAGAAATAAAGTGTGATGGTGAAATCCCATTCAAGATGCACTACATGGGAAAAATAGAGAAAGTGAAAGTCCGTGTTGAGATAAACCTGAGCAAAGTCTGAGTAGCCAAGGAAACAAAGTCGTGCTTTGATAGTAAATTAGGTGTTTCTTATAAGGCAACCCAAGGTACATGGATGCTTAGTGCATCCCAGGTATGTCTTTATTCCTTTTTTTTACTTTATTTTTATGCATTAGGGATAGGGGCATACAATAGCTATCACAGGTTTTTTTTGCCAAGTTTCTTTTCCTTTAGACCACGGTATGATTATAGAACTGACATGTAAAGGTTAAAACTTATGTCGTATTATGTTGTGTTTTTGTATAATTAAGATATTTTTAAGCATTTAGGGCAGTTGACATGTTTTTGGTTATTTTTGAGAAAAAACTCTAAAAATTGTTGTTGATGTGTGAAGGTATATATATGTGAGCATTTGTGGATCTTGTTATGGCATTAGGATCAGGGACATGTTAACTAGTTCTTGCAATTGCATGAACTGTATCGGTTGTAGCTTGTGATATTGACTTTATGCCATGTGTGGGAGTTGCTACTTATTACCCTATATATGTTAAATCCAAAACTTTCCTGGTTAGTCTTGACTATGTTGTAGAATAGTTGGTTAGGAAAGGATCATAGGTTGTTTTTAATGTTAGTCCACTTTTAGCCTAAATGATCTTCCATGTGCAAATTATATTCCTTCATCCCGATTTGAAGCCTATAAGCCTGATTTTATTATTTCACCTTTCACTTTCCCATTTATGTTGTAATAACTTGTTTTGGCTCATTCCTCCTTGGATATTATTTAGCTCAACTCAAACAAATCACTTATATTGAGGGTGGCTATCATAGGGGTGTGTGATGTAAAGTGGGTGTGAAGAGGGAAGAAAGAAAAGAAGAAGAAAGTAGGGTTGGATGCGTTAGAAAAATAGAAGAAAAAAAAGAAAAAAAGAATAATTATTAAAAATAAAGAATAAGAAAACCACTCCCAACCTGAATGTTCTTTAAAATTAAAATGGGAGAAATAAGGGCGGAATGGTTAATAAGTGAGACCCCAAAGTTAGTGTAGAGCCAAGGAGGCATAGTGAATTTAAATGTCCATATGTATCATACCAGCCCCAAGCCTACATTACTAGTTGAGAAAAGTCCTATAGTGATCCTAACTTGACCGTTTAAAAGCTAAGGTAAAGAAAATAAGGGAAAGCCTATGGTGTTTCACATACATAGATTGGAACTTCTCTTTTAAGTGAGAATATCTCTTGACCGCTTCTGCATTGATATGCATTATTTCATATAAGTGAGTGGGACTCCTTTGTTGTGAGGTAACATGAGTCATATAGCCAGATTCATATTTTTTGAGGTTTTATAACTTATATATATATGCATGGTTGTTTGTTGCTAATATAATGCCATACCTTGATCCCATTATATCACATTACTATGCTTCATGTGTATCTGGAGTGGGTTTTAAAAGGTTGAACTAGGAGAGGGTATTGTGGTTTAAGCTTAAAGTGTTGATTGTTTGCCTTGGATAGCTTAGACTTTCCTAGTTAAGCATCCTATTTTGTTTTATTTTATTGTGTCTTGCCTGAGGATGTGCAAACATTCTAAGTTGAGGGTGTTGATGTGATATAGAAATATAGCACTTTCGACTCTTAAAACGATGAAAATGTGCAAGGTTCTTAGGTTGTTTTGTTAGCTATGAGGAGTTTTGGGTAAGTTTTATAGGAAACTAGGTTTTGGATGATAATTTTAATAAAAAGAAGAAAATGGAGTTTTTGGCTACTTGCTTGAGTATTTTTGGGCATTTGTGGCTTTTACTAGCTATGTGTAATCAAAGCATGTACCGTAAGTTGAAGTCCAAATGCTTAGTTGCAAGAATTTCAAGACCTGGCACTTACCTATGCCTATATATGGACATCATGTAGCACTTCTAGTCCGTATGTGACTAAGTTAAATACTAGAATTGAAGACCCAGAGTGTGTAACAGTTGAAGAAAAATTTCTAGCACTTACCTATGTTTACATGTAGGCCGTATGTAGTACTTACGGACCGTATGTGGGCAAGGTAAGTACCAAAAGTCAAAAATTCAAAGAATGAACAGTGCAGGAAAATTTATAGTACCTACCTGGGTCTACATATGGACCGCATATAGTACTTGCGGGCCACATGTGGCCCAAGAAAGTAGACACCGACCCTTTTTGTCCTTTTTCATCTGGGCTTTGATATTTAGGGTTTCATCATGTTCTATAAATACCTTTTATGTGTTTTTTAGTAGGAGTTACGCACTTTATATACTTACAAACATCTTTCATAATTCCGAGATCTGATTTTGGTGTTGGAATTATTTTGTATTGATTTTGGTTATTAATTTTGTTTAATATTTGGGTTTTCAATGTGATCATTGTGATTTCATCTAATGCTTTCAATTATGAATATTGATTATTACTTTGCAAGTATGAGAGGCTTAAAACCCTTAGTTAGGGTTCCAAAAACCCTATGAGATTGATGAAGTAGGGGAAGTGATATGTTGTTCGAAATCGATACCCATGTATGTATTATATTACATCACTTTAATAGATGTCCTACCACCAATATGTACCTTATGTACCTCATAGTCAACTGCCACCAGAATGTACCTCATGCAATATGAGCTCACGAACGGACCCGTGAAATTAATTCCCCATACATCCAACAACACCAACTCCAGAATAGGTGTCATGGGGAATCCACGGTGCCATGAACTCTCCATGACACCTATTTTGGAGTTGGAGTTGTTTTTTGTATAGGGAATTAATTTCATGGGTCCTTTCATGAGCTCATATGGAATGAGGTACATTTTAGTGACAGTTTTCTATGTATCATAAAGCGCGGAGGCAGTTGCACTTTTGGACAATGAAGGAAGAAGTGTCACTGCCTTTTTGAAGAAAAATATCTTTTTTGATTTGGCACTCCATGTGCAATTATCAATGATGGTGGGTCATACTTTTGCAACCTATTATTTAAATCCCTACTTGTTTGATATAGTGTAAGGTGGGAATGCCTTTACATCCTCAGACAACCGGGCAAGTTAAGGTCTCCAATAGAGAGATCAAGTCCATATTGGTAAAAACTATGAATGCCAACAGGACTGACTGGTCAAGGAAATTAGATGTTGCATTGTAGGCCTACTAGACAGCCTATAAAACCTCTATAGGTGCCTCCCATATCATCTTCTATACAGAAAGGAATGTCACTTACCAGTTGAGGTTGAGCATAAGGAACTACGAGCATTGAAAAGGCTAAATTTTTAGTGGCTTGATGCAGCAAACTTGAGGTTGAGTAAGGTAAATGAGTTATATAAATTTCGACTGCTTTCTTATGATAGCTCTTCCATATACAAAGAAAGAATAAAGTTTTATCATGACAAGAAAATTAAGAAAAAGGTAATTGAACCTGGTGATTTGCTCTTATTGTATAATTCAAGACTCTATTTTTTTCTTAGCAAGATGAAGTCTAGGTGGACTGGACCATTAATTGTTTTTAGATTATTCCTACATGGTGCTATAGAAATAAAGTATGATGGTGAAATCCCATTCAAGGTTCACCACTTTGGAAATATGGAGGAAGTGAAAGTCTGTGTTGAGATGGACCTTGGCAAAGTCTTAGTAGCCAAGGCAACTAAGTCATGCCACGACTGCAAATTATGCTCTGCTTGGAAGGTAACTCAAGGTACACAGACGCTTAGTGCATCTCGGGTATGCCTTTATTCCCTTTGTTTTACTTTATTTTTGCACATTGGGGACAATGTACAATCTTTTAGTTGGTGGTGGACCATACCATAGACACATAGGTTTTTATTGTCGTGCTTCTTTTTATGTCGACCTTGGTATGGTTGTAGAGCTGACATATTGAGGTTAAAAATTGTGTCGTACTGTGTTTTGTTTTTGTGTAATAATGAGATTTTTAAGCATCTAGGGAAGTTGACATATTTTTGATTGATTTTTGAGAAAGATGATACCCCTCCAAAATTTTACCTTTGAACTGTGTGAAGGTTTATATGTGTGAGCATTTATGGATCTTTTTATGGCATTAGGATTAGGGACATGATAGCCAGTGCTAGCAAATGCATAAACCGGATAGGTAGTAGCTTGTGATATTAACTCTATGACATGTGTGTGAGATGCTACTTAGTTCCCTCTGTATGTTAAGTCCATAACTTGTCCGGTTAGTCTTGCCTAGGTTGTAGGATAGTTGTTAGTAAAGGATCATAGGTCATTTTTAATGTTAGTCCATTTTTAGCCTAAATGACCTTTCATGTGTAAATTTTATCCCTTGATCCAGATTTTGAGCCTATAAGCTTGATTTTCTTTTTTAACCTTTCACCTTAACATTTATGTTGCAATAACCTATTTTGGCTCATTCTTTCTTGGACATTATGCATCTCAACTCAGGCAAATCACCTAAGTTGAGAGTGACTATCATAGGGATATGTGATATAAAGTGGATTTGAAGAAGGAAGAAAGAAAAGAAAAAGAAAGTAGGGCTGGGTGTGGTAGCAAAATAAAAGCAAAATAAGAAAAAAGAAATAACTGTGAAAAAAGAAAAAATAAGAAAACCACACCCAACATGAATGTGCTTTAAAATAAAAAAATAAAGAAATAAGGGTGGAATGGTTAATAAGTGAGACCCCAAAGTTAGTGTAGGGACAAGGAGGCTTAGTCACTTTAAATGTCCATATGTATCATACCAACCCCAACCCTACATTACAAGCAGAGAAAAGTCCTATAATGAACCTAACTTAATTGTCTAAAAGCTAAGGTAAAGAAAATAAGGGAAAGCCTATGGTGTTTTACATGCATTGACTGGAACTTCTCTTTTGAGTGTGAGTGTCTCTTAATTGTCACTACATTGACATGCATTATTTCATATGAGTGAGAGGGACTTCTTTGTTGTGAGAGAACATGAGTTATATTGCCATCTAATTATTTATTTTGGGTATTGTAACTTACACATATATGTATGGTTGTTTATTGCTAATGTAATGTCATACCTTGATCCTATTGTGTCACGTTGTTGTTCTTCATGTGTATTCGCAGTTGATTTTGAAAGGTTGAACTAGGAGATGGTATTGTGGTTTAACCTTAAAGTGTTTATTGACTTTCCTGGATATCTTAGATTTTCCTTGTTAAGCATTATTTTTTATTTTATTTTATTTTATTGTGTGTTGCTTGAGGACATGTAAACATTCTAAGTTGGGGGTGTTGATGTGCTATAGAAATATAGCACTTTCGACGCTTAAAACAATGAAAATATACAAGTTTATTAGATTGTTTTGTTAGCTATGATAGGTTTTGGGTATGTTAGCAAGAAACTAGGTGTTGGATGCTAAGTTTAAGAAAAAGATGAAAATGGAGTTTTTGGCTACTTACTTGAGCCTTTTTGGGCATTTGTGGCTTTTACCGTGTGTGTGTGACCAAAGCATGTAACATAAGTTGAAGTCTAAAAGCTTGGTTGCAAGAATCTGAAGACCTAGCACTTACCTATGTCCATATATGGATCGCATGTAGCACTTATGGTCCATTTGTGACTAAGGTAAATTTTAGAATTTAAGATTGGGAGATTGAAAGAGCTAAAGAAACATCTCTGTCACTTACCTATGTCTACATGCGGGCCGCATGAACAGTGCAGGAAAATTTGCTAGCACTACCTGGGTCTGTATGCAGACAGGATATAGTACTTGCGGACTGCATATGGTCCAAGTAAGTGAACACCAAACCTTTTTGTTCTTTTTCATATGGGATTTGATTTTTAGGATATCCTCGTGTACTTAAATACCCCTTATGTGTTTGTTAGTAGAAGTTACGCATTGCATATACTTACAAACATATTTCATGATTCTGCGATCCGATTTTGGTCTTGGAATTATTTTGTATTGATGAATGTAATTAATTTTGTTGAACTTTTGGGTTTTCAATTGTGATTATTGTGATTTTATCTAATGCTTTCAATTATGAATATCGTTGATTACTTGACAAGCATGAGCTTCTAAAAACCCTTTGCTCGGGTTGTAGAAACCCTATCAGATTGATGAAATTGAGGAAGTTCTATGTTGTTCCAAATTGATACCTAAGCATGTATTGTATTATATTCTCTTTAATAGATGTATTAGCAGATGCAAATATTTGGATCCCGCTTAGATTATTGTTACTTACTCCAAAAGAGGAGTAGTGACTAGGAAAAGATTATTACAACAATAGTTTAAAGTTTAACTATCGATCCATGCTAATAAGTATTATCTAAGTAAGATGTATAACTATCATCTAATAACTAGATACTCAAAAGGTAATGGTTAACTAGGATCTAGGATAAGGGTTAGTAAGGCAACAGCATGAGACTCAAAAATTAAAGGGTGAGATCTGGCAGCTAGTCCAAAAGATAGTTGGTGGTACATAAGTTATTAGATTGTGAATGCAAGTTATCGGGTTAGTTTCATAAAGCATAATAAGCCTACTGAGTTAAGAAGCAATGGGGAACACAATCCTAGTTTTCACCCGTTACTGATTACAACAAAAGCTGATATTAGTTACTTGTTCGTAATATCTACTCTAATCCCCTTGTTTCCTTTTCTAGTTCTACCCATTGATTACAGTAACTGAGAGCCATAATTCCATGTACTCCATTGGGATTCAACCCTAAACTTTGTTGGGTTACAATATTTGGAAGGTACTACATAATCTTCAAATTAAAAGTGTATCTTGGGTGTTATCATATGACATTTGGATAGGCCTTGTTGTCCTTAATATGATAGATTTTGATGTTATTCTAGGGATGGACAAGTTATCCCCTTATCATACAGTCCTGGATTGCTTTGCTAAGATCATTACCTTAGCCATACCTAGAATATCCCAAGTGGTATGGTAGGTTTCTTTTAGTCATGCAACAATATGATCATTTCTTATATTTAGGATAGGATTTTAGTATCAAAGAGGTTCTTGGCATATTTTTGTTACGTCCATGATACTAGTTCCGATATTCTTTTGCTTGATTCTGTTCTTGTGGTTTATGAGTTTGATGATGTCTTTCCTTCAACTTATTTATCCTCCCTCATGAGTGTAATAGTAAATTTTCAATTGATATTGAGTTGGGTACCCAACCTATATCTATTTCACTTTAGCGCATGGCTCCTAAAAAGATAAAGAAGCTTAATGTTCAGCTCTAGGATCTTCTGGGTAAGGATTTTATTAGATCGAATATGTCTCATTTGTGTGCTCATGTTTTATTTGTGAAGAAGAAAGATAGGACCATGTGTACAACTAAATAAGGTAACTATAAAGAATAAGTATCTAATATCGTGTATTGATGATTTATTAGACCATCTTCAGGGTACAATCGTGTTTTCTAGGATTGACTTGAGATTTAGCTACTTAAGTTTAGGATTAGGGAAGTGGGCTTCCCTAAGACAGCCTTCACAACTCATGATCGCCATTACGAGTTAACGATGATGCCTTTTAGGTTGACCAATACCCCAGCAGCATTCATGTACTTGATGAATAGCGTGTTTAGTCCTTATTAGACTTTTTCATAATAGTATTTACTGATGACATCCTTATTTACTCAAGGAGTAGGAAGAAGCACAAGCAATATTTAAGGTTTATGCTCCAGACTTTTAGAGATCAGCGGCTTTACACCAAATTCTCTAAGTTTATATTCTGGCTTAAGTCAGTATCACTATTTGGTCACATGGTATCTAAGGATGGGAATGTGGTAAACCCGATAAAAATTAAGGCAGTTAGTGTTTGGGCTAGGCCTACTTTTCCTATTGAGGTTTGCAATTTTGTTGGTTTAGCAGGTTATTATAGATGGTTTGTTGAGGGGTTTTATTCTATCATAGTAGCATTAACTATATTGACTAGGGAGGATGTCTCATTACAATGATCCAATGAGTGTGAGGTGAGCTTTTTGAAACTTAAGCCTTAATCACTTCAGTTTTAGTTTTGACTCTTCTAATTAAGAGGCAGGGGTTTAAACATTTATTATGATGTTTCCTGTATATATTTGGGTTGTATTATAATGCATCAAGGCCAAGTGATTGCATATACACTCAGACAACTGAAGGTGTATTAGTGCAACTACCCCACCTATGTCTTGGAATTAGCAGTGGTGGTTTCATGCTTAAAATTTAGAGGCATTACTTATATGGTGTTTATTATGAGATTTTAACCGATCATTATAGCCTATAATGCATTCTTATCTAGAAGGATCTTAATTTAAGGTAGTGTAGGTGGCTAGGGTTACTGAAAAACTATGATATTTCTATTTTATTCTATCTATGCAATGTAAATATGATGGTGGATACCAGGAGCCAAAAGATAGTAAGTATGGGGATTTCAGAATATCTAGTCATTTTAGAGTGACTACTGTCCTTGGAAATCCAATACTTGTCTAATAGGTGTGTTCGATGTGATATTTTGGACCTAAGAGGATTTTTGCTCATGCTGAGGATTAGTCTACATTATTGGAGCATATTTAAGAGCAGTTTGAGGATAGTTGATTGTATGGGTTTGAGATTAGGTGTTGAGGGTGAGGTCAGGAAGGCTGCCTTGAATTTATGGGGTATTTTAAAATTTAAGGGTTGAATTTGCATTTTGAGGGTTGGTGACTTCATTCGTTGATATTTTAGGAGGCCCGTTATTTCAGATGTTCCATTCACCCAGGGGCAGTTAAAATGTATAGAACTTTGAGAAAGTAATAATGTTGGTGTAGCATGAATAGGTACATAGCGGACTTCGTATCTCTACTCTTAATCTGTCAATAGTTGAAGTCTGAGCACTTGACCTAGTGGTTCTACTTAGAGGCTACCTATTCCCAAGTAGAAATAGGAATGGATTGCCCTAAACTTAGTGATTAATTTGTCGCACACTTTTTGGAGTTTTGATAAAATTTGGGTCATTGTTGATTGGTTGATAAAGTCTACTCCCCATTTAGGTATTTAGCTTTACTAGCCTAGATCTATGTTGGAGAGATAGTTTATTTTCACGGGGTGTTATTATCTATTATTTTTATAGTAGTTTCCAATTAACCATTGACTTTTTAGAGGAGTTGGGTACCCAAGTAGATTGTAGAATAACCTTTCATCCCTAGAATGATGGTCAATTTGAGCAGACCATTTAGGTTCTTGAGGACATGCTCTAGATATGTGTTGTAGACTTTAGAGGTCAGTGGAACTATTTTCTAACCATAGTGGAGTTTATTTATAATAACAGCTACCATTAGAGTATCCAAATGGCTCTATTTAAGGCATTGTATGGTAGATGGTGTAGATGCCCCATCAGTTTATTTAATGCATTTGAGGCGACATTATGGGGTACTGATCTGTTACATGATTCATTAGCTAGAGTTTGGGTGATTTAGCATAGAATATGAGTAATTTAGAATTAGCAAAAGAGTTATGCTGACCATAATCTTTGATCATTAGAGTTTAGGGTTGGTGATCGAGTGTTCCTGCATGTGTGATCCATAAAAGGCGTGATGAGCTTTGGAACGATGGGCAAGATCAACCCAAGGTATATTGATCCATTTGAGATTCTGTTGTGAGTAGGATATGTGGCATATGAGTTAGCTTTTCCTCCAATATATTTAGGTATTCATCTTGTCTTTCATGTATTGATTCCCCAACATTATATTCCAGATTATTCTTACATTCTCAGTAGGATTCAATTCAGCTATGATCATTTTACATTTTATGAGAAGCCAGTTGCTATTTCGGCTAAGGATGTCTGATGATTGAAGTTAATAGAAATTCTAGTTGTTAAGGTTCAGTAGAGGCATCTTTGCATCAAGGAGGCTATTTGGGTGATTGAGATTGACATATGGCCCTAATATCCTCACTTATTCGAGCCTTTAAGTACTTCTTATCTCTTAACTTTCAAGGATGAAAGTTCTTTTAGTAGTAATATGTTGTAATGACCTCTATGTCATTTTCACCTTTTTCATTCATTTTCAATGAGTTGAGTTTTTTTATAGCTGCTACAAGTTAGTTTTGACTTTTCAAGACAGTTGGTTCAGTTCTCAAGCAGTTCGTTTGAGTTTTAACCTGATTTCCCTATTTTAGAATTTTTAAAGTTGAGAACTTTGACTTTGGTCAAAATTATAGTAAACAACATCAAATGAGAATTTTAATTGTACTATTAGCTTCAAAATGTAGATTTTTGGCTAGGGGGACCTTCGATTAAGATTTTGAGACTTTGAAACTCATTTTGGGTTATTAAGTGGTTTTTACTTAAAAGAAAATAAATAAGACTGGGGGCCATATTTCATTGAAATAACCTCTGATGGAAATTTTGTTAGTTTTATTGAGTTAGAAATACAATTTTATAGGGTAGCATATTTCATTTGTGCATAGAGTTCCAAACAAATCTTGAGGACACGTTTGGAGTCATTTTTGACTCCATATTTTGCTAATGTTACAACAGCTAGTATGGGGAAAATTTGTCATGTGTGTACAGCCAACCTTTGCGTGCACATAGAAGGCTGATCTATCTGACCTAAAATCTTTCTTTATATGTTTAGTGCTTAAGCTGCATGCATAAGGGATTAGGCTAATGGACTTCCACATGCCTGACAAGGGTTCCACGTTTGCATGGAAGAGACCCCTGGCTGTGTATATACTTCTCCTTCATCATTTTAAATTATTTTCTAAGTGTTGTTCCACTATTATTGGACCTTGGAGCTTAGGTAAACTGTGGAAAATCATCTAGTTGAGCTAAGCTACGTTAATTCAGCATATTTTGATCATTTTACACTATCTTTCCTATCAAATTCCAATTATAATTCCATGAAATTCCTTGCTTAATTCTTTATTTGTCTTTAGCTTTGTGGGGTTTTTTTAGGCCCAATATGAGGTCCGACTATGCTCAAATTTTTAGCATATATTCCTTGTCCTACGAGGAATATAATTTTGGATTTATTTTCTCAATTTTGTAAGTGGGCTCTGCAGGTGACTTTTGACCTATTTTTTTCATCCAAATTGTTAATTTGCAATATGGGTAATGTTTTCTATGTGTTGATATGTAAATTGTTATTTTGTTAACATGGAATCAGTCGGAGTCTTATCAAAAGTGAAAAGCTTTGGTTTAGTGTTCGAGAGCACATTGTTTGGCCTCCAGATAGGTTATGGCTTACCTACTATTAGACTGGGCTCGTTTATGCTCTATGTATGATGATTTTCTATATTATCGATGGGACGTTGCGGTTTTGATATACTTTTCTTAGGTATTTAAGATCCTATAGCTTACTTGGTAGCTTTAGGGCAAAATTCCACCATTAATCTTTAGTTTGGGTGGTTGTCTCTCTCTTGTGCTTAGTCTAGGTTTCTTAGTAGCCTTAGTGTTGTAATTGGAAGCTTTAGTCTATGCTTGGGCAGTTTTTTATCGTAGGTCAGGTTTCTCGGGGAGCTGTAGCTATAATATTATTTCTGTAAGGTAGTTTTCTCTAGGATAGCGTCCTTTCCATAATAGATAGTACAGGTTTACTGTATTACTTTTTGGCAGGATTAGTATTTGGTGAATGATTAATTTATTCACTTTATTATGCTTGCTATTGTTGCATACTCATTGAATTTTTGTGATGACCTAAAATTACTATTTTTAGTTAAAAATGGGACTTGAGGAGTTTTTTATTGGCGGTAGATTTTACAAAGGTAAAATAGACTATTTTTCTAGCCCTGGTTCAATTTTGGGAACCTGATATTACTAATTATTATTCAAAAGACTTGATTTGATTTCGGGTAAGGTATGCAGATATCATGAGATTTCCATGGATACTACCTTTACAAGCCATAGATCATGAGGAGGAGTATATAGTGTTTTTCGACATGGCATGCATTTCATATTGCATTTTGTGGTATTCATTCATAATTATCTATTCTTACGTATTGCTTGTAGTAAGTATTATTTGTTATCTATATCCGCCATGCTTATGGGGGACGATTGGTTTATATTGACAGTTGTCTATGCCTTCTTGGCTTATGGGGGAGGGGCGGTTAGGTTATAGATATCTTATTATTGGGTGTTTGAGGTAATGTACTTACATTTTCCTTATTCTTCTAGATTTGATCTAGTATTCTCTTTCTGGTCTGTTAATACTTAGTATTACCTGATATGCTTATTTGATTATATATATATATATATCTTATTTGAGCATCATCTTCCTATGATACCTATTGAGTATTGTGTATTTTGGTGCTCATACTACACTTCTATATCTTTTTCCTTAATGTCGATCCTTGTATGAGTTATCACTGCTGACACTTTCCTCATGTGAAACTTTTGGATTTGAAGACTTAGGGTGATCTCTTGACAATCGAAGTTGATCCATCTCTCTCTACTTTTTGGACTGGTCTTTATTGTATTCTCAAAGATAGTTTTGTATGTGTATTATATCTATCTAGCACTCCTTGTATTTAGAATAACTCTTGCACTGACTTATACCAGGTCTTGGGGGTATTTTGTTTCTTCTTTCCCATGTATATATGTATGGGTCTTCTTTTATGTGTTTAGTCCCTTTATTAACCTTTATATCTCATGTAATCCTTTTTCTCTTATTAGCTCGTTACCGGTTTTTTGGACTATGAACTTTCATTATCTATTGGTGGGGTATAGTAGGTGCCGTCATGACTTAAGATTTTGGATTGTGTTACTATAACGCTTGGGTTAAGTTGTAGGCTCCTCTAGGAGTCCAGTTTCACGCTCCAATTTTAAAGTGCGATTGCCGAAAAATGTTTGATTGTTGTTATAATAAATTCGCTAGTGAATTTTTAATTTGAAGATAATATGGAATTATACCTTTTAAAATAAATTATTTCACTTTGGTGGTTAGCTACTTGAACTCCCATCTTTTTGGTTAGGGTTCAATTCCCAACATTTTAATCCCCTCTCCATTTCCCCTTTTGCAACCCCCAATTTTAAAAAAAGTTCACTTTTGTTGTATTTTTAAAGACATCTGTACGTTTGGTAAAAATAATGGTAAATAAGCTTATATATGTATTAGGTTTTGAAGAACTACACAAGTTACCCTCCGACTTTGGGACTTGGTCCTTACTAACATATGCAATAGGAAAAGTAAATAGAACAAACTTGTAAAGTAAATAAACAAAGAAATAACGTGTTTTATGTAGAAACTGCTTGCTCAAAGGAGAAAAACCACGACCCATTAAGTAGGATTTCCAAAAGCCTCACTAGATTCAAGAAACCTTGAATACAAACTCCATGACTTCAAGGATTAACCTCTTAACCTTTCTTTTACTTGCAATAAGTCTATTACAATAAACTCCAATGCAATAACTCTATTGCATCGATTGACTCAGCTAACTCTAATTGAAACAGTAATCAAGCAAACTCTATCTTCTTTGTTAACTAAATCTAGATAGATACTTTGACAACAAGAACTGAGAATAAAACACTACCACAATGAATTAGAGCAGTAGGCAATGTTTACAAACACAAAACAAAGATTCAAATAAAACAAAAGCTTGAGACACATGAGGGAGCTGAGCAGGTCCCTATTTCAAGGGAGGCTTTGAATCTAGTAGTTTCAAAAGATATTTGATGTTGTGAAAATATGGAAGCTTAGGTTTTCATGTTGTAACATGAGAATATATAAGAGACAAGAAAACCTAAGATGATTCTAATTGGTTGTGGCAAAAAGGTGTTGTGTCCTTCCCATCAACTCACTACAAAATAGTACTTTTTCCAACTGTGCTACTAACCCAGTACTAGTGACATAAACATGATCAAACTAGTGCCTAAGTAGTAGAAACTTTGTCATTAAATGATCTTCAGGAACCATGTCCCAAGTTTATAGTTTGTCAATCATCAAAACTATGGACTTAACAATTTCCCCCTTTTTGATGAAGACAAACCCATACTTTTCCTTAAGCATTCACAATCTGGTCCCTCCGTCATTGATACCATCTCCATGAGTTCCCCCTGCCTGTTCCACCTAGTTTTTTGAATTCCCCCTAAGTGTGAGGACCTGGTCCTAACAAAACAAGAGTAATACTAACACTATCGAACATTGTACCTCATCACTACCACACATTGCACCTCATCATTACCACATATTGTACCTTATCTTCCCCCTTTTGGCATTATAAAAGAGACAAAACAGCAAACCAAATGAATATAATCATACATGTTAACACATGGCAATTGAGGCTACATTGATATGAGTAAGAAAAATTGGAAAATAGGTAAGAGAGACGATATCACTAAACATAATTTATTCATTGATCATCCAAATAACATCATACATAATTCAAAAACAAAAAGCATTAGAAAACTAAGTACATGCAGTGCCGTAAGATAGAGTCAACAATTGAATGGAAAACAACAAGCTTAATGGAATTAGACAAGGACCAAGTTGATAGATATTTAGCTTGAGGGACCAGAAGGAGCATGGTATAACTGATAAAGAAGTAGAGTAATCCTCTAATTCTTAGTTGCATGATTTTTCAAAAATTGTTGAGTTAAGTCATCAACCTTAGCTTTCAATTTCTTGATCTTATCACGCAATAACTCATTCTCAGCTCGAAGACCCTCAGTCTGACCTGGTCCCTCTTCACCACCTTTCACACTTGTTGCCTTAAAGTTGGCAATCTCAGTATCCTTGCATGCTACAATAGAAGTTATTTCTTCCAACACCCCTTGCAATCTAGTCTGTATATCTATCATATCAATAACCACAGACTTAGACTTAGCACCACTATGCCTGGGAATATACTCATTGCCCTTCAATATGGTCAAGTTAAATATTTGCTTCATAGACACTTTTTTCTAGGTCCACAGTCAACTCCAAAATATGCAAATACCCTATTAAACCAAAAAACATAGTCCAATAAATATTTTCCATCTTTTGATGCCATAATCTTGTGCATATGTTCAATGATGACTGCAGTAAGATTCACACACTTCTACTTTGACAAGGCCTTCATAAGGAACTAGTCGAGACCTATAATAGTTGTTATTTTTTAGTGTGGGGAAGCAAGGCTTTGTTGACCAGTTCAAAAAGGAACTGAAACTCGTATGTCATGGCTTTTTTACTCATATTCAGGTCATCCATCTTTCCACAAACCTTTAAAAACAATTTATACCCTCATTCATCTACCACAGACCTGGTCCCTTTAATAGGTACTCCCAAGATTTTAGCCAACAATTTCTCATCAAGAGCAATATTTACACCATTCACCTAAGTTTTTAAGTACAGAACATCAGCAAAGAAGATAAGGTTGTGATAGAGCATCCTGACCTCCTTCTCATGTAGAGTGGGAATTGGAGGCATGAAGAGATGCTCCCAACTCTGAAATTTGACCTTTTCTATCAAATCAACCATACCAGGCATGGCAGCAATTTTAGGATAAAAAATTCTTCCCCTGAAGACTTTTTTGGTTTTTAGGATTTCTTATCTCTCCTCTTTTTTTAACAGTTTTCTTTTCTTTTGTCATAGAGGCTTTACCATTAGGAGAAAATCCTTTAACTAAGACCCCAGGAGCTTTGGAAGTCTTGGAAGTTGTGCCTCTTCTCTTTTCCTATTTGTTTTACCAGTGGATACTGGATTTTTTATCATGACTCCATTTGGTTTGCCTTTTTTAGGGAAACAACAACACTACCTTTTTCCTTGACTCTTGCAGCAGCGACACTGCTCACCACATCATCATCAACTTCATTCTCAGAATCACTTCCAAAAATACTATCAAAATCAATATTAGTTTCATCATCACTTTTAATTTCATCGTCCGATTCTTTCGTATTCTATAGAAATATAGCACTTTCATTGCTTAAAACTATGAAAATATGAAAGTTTCTTAGGTTACTTTGTTAGATATGATGTGTTTTGGGTATGATTTGTAGGAAACTAGGTTTTGGATACAATGTTAAAGAGAATGGTGAAAATAGAGTTTTTGGCTGCTTATTTGGGCATTTATGGCTTTTAACGAGTGTGAGTGACCAAAGCATGTACCATATGTTAAATTCCAGAAGCTAGGTTGCAAGAATTTGATGACCTGGAACTTACCTATGTCTATATGTGGACCGCATCTAGCACTTGTGGTCAATATTTGGACCGCATGTAGAACTTGTGGTTCATATGTGACTAAGGTAAGTACCTGTATTAAAGATCCATAGAGTGCAAGAGTTGAAGGAAAATTTTTGGCACTTATCTATGTCTACATGCAGACTGCATGTAGTACATGCGAACAACATGTGGGTAAGGTAAATACTAGAAGCCCAAAGTACAGAGCGAAAATAGTGCAGGAAAATTTTTTGGCACTTACCTGGGTCCATATGCGGACCTTGTGTGGTACTTGCGGACCGCATGTGCCCAAGTAAGTGGCCACCGACCTATTTTGTCCTTTTTTGTCCAGGCTTTGATTTTTTAGGTTTCCTTATGTACTATAAATACCCTTTATGTGTTTTTAGTAGAATTTACGTACTCTTGATACTCACAAACATATATTTTATTTTAAGATCCATCTTTGGTCTTAGAATTCTCTTGTATTTATTTTGATTGGCAATTAAGTTAAAGTTTTGGGTTTCTCAGTTGTCGATTATTTTGTGATTATTGAATGCCTTCAAACATGAATTCTTTTAATCACTACACAAGCATGAGCATCTAATCTCCCTTAACTAAGGTTGTGGGAACCCTGGCTATATAAAGAAGTAGGGGAAGTGTACAATCCTTCTAGAGTAGTGTTGTTGTATGTATTTGGGTTTCCTTTTATTTTATTAATTTCTTAATGGGTTCACATGCTAGGATACAACCTGTATTCACTACAAACCTGAAAGGGAGGTAGAAATTAGGAAAAGGAAATCGCAACGGTGATTAAGGGTTAACTGTCAAAATAAGCTTACTTGTACCATCTTCTTAAGCCAGTTAACTCCCATTTAATCAAATCAAGATCGAGAGGAGATAGTTGTGACTGGATTCCATGGTAAGGGTTAGTAAGGTGATACTCTGAGGCTGATAGGAGATGAGTGAAATTTCCAAATGGTGCCGAGAAGCGGTTGGTGATAACTATCTTACAAGACTCTACATGCACAGACATTATATAGTTGGATTGAGCATAAGAATCTTACTGAGTTAGAAGCCAGGGTGAACACTTCCGTAGTGTTCGTCTACAACTTAATTACAACTAGAGTTAGTATTAGTTACTTGTTCGATATTGTCGCTACAAACCCCCATATTTACTTTTCCAATTCTACCCGTTGATTACAATAGTTAAGAGCCACAATTCCATGTATTCCCTTAGGATTCAACCCCAAACATTATAGGGTTACTATATTTGACAGTGATAATATAATCATCAGATTGAAGGTGTCGCTTGGGTATGATCAAATTTTGGTATCGTTGTCGGGGAGTACGGTGTTGAGATATTAATAAAGTTGTTGCAGTTTATGGGACTTTTTATTTTTATTATTAGTTGAGTGTATGCTGGTGTATGCCTAGAACACAGAGTAGAGCAATCCCTTACTCCTATTGAATCCGAATCCAGAGAGAATCCTACAGATGCCTAGTAGGATGACTGATCTAAAAAATAAATGACATTTCTCAAGGGGTTGGTGATGATGCACACTAGGTGACTCACCCTCCACCTAAAGGAGTTTAGGACATTATTTACCAGCAGGCAGAGGTGTTGTTAGCATAAGCTACTAATCAGAAGAGGGAAGAAGATGCTAAATGCATAGCTCAGGAGGTAGAGTTAGCTATGCAGAGGTAAGAAGAAAACCACCAAGCAGCACTCGGTAGTAATCAAAATAGAGTTAGAGTTGGCCGTGCTTAAGTGATCCCAGCATACTAGTATTTACATTCCTATAAGGATGATGTAGAGGATCTGGGTATGTTGGGAAAAAAAAGACTGGAGCTATTACTCCTCCTATTTTTCCCCCTGGTATTAAGTTTAATATATCTAGTGCTATGATCCAATTCTTATACTTGCATGGTGTGTTAGTGGGTTTTCCTACTAACGATACAAATATGCATCTGGCTAGTTTCATTGGGATTTTTACTTCTTATACATATCCAGGGGTGAATCAGGAGGAACTTAGACTGAGGTTGTTCCCTTTATCGCTTACAAGAGAAGTATCTTTATAGTTGGGTAAACTGCGAAGAGGATCTACCACTATATGGAATGAGTTGTGCAGGATATTCTTGAACAGGTTCTTTTCTCTATCCAGGATATTGAATCTTAAGGACGAGATTTATAATTTCAAGCAGCTTCAGTTAGAATCTATGTACAAGGCTTGGTTTAGGTTTAAGAAGAAGTTAAGTATGGTGCCCAACCATCGAATTCCAGGGATGAGCTTATTAGAGATATTTTACCAAGCCTTGACCATCAATTCTAGAACCATGATAGACACCGTCTTAGGAGGAGCTTTTATGAGACTACGCTGGGAGGTAGCTTCTAGTACTATGTATAAGATCTCTCTAACTAACCAAAGGGGCAAACTCAAGAGGCTGACAGGGGTTCTGGCACTTATGCCATTGGAGATGCAAATAACCAGAGAGTGGTTGAGGATTCTATGGCTCAAGATATTTTGCTATTGAGGAATGATATTGGTGCATTGGCAAAGTAGTTTGCAACAATAAATTCTGAAAAGGTAAAGGAAGTAGGAGCACAGGGTGAAGCCTCCAAAGCTTATGAGTCAGAGTTAGAGGAGGAAGAAAAATATCTGGATTGTGAGTTGGCAGGTTTCCGAGCCTAAGGGAAAGGAAATAGAGGTCGAAACTATTATGATGATAGATATAGAGACCACAGTAGGGGAAGAGACGGTGATAGGTGATGATGTACAAGCAACACCTCATTTTAGGTGATGATACGATCGCTGTCAAGATTTAGTAACCCAACTAAGGTTGGAGTCGAATCTCAAAGGAACATGTGGTTTGACAGATCTCAGTGGTTACAGTCGATGGGAAAAATAGGAAAGTAAATGGGGGGGATTTGTTTATAGTAGTCCCAAACATAGAACAGTATTAACTTGGTTGAAAATCAGTCATAAGTAAACACTAGGATTGTGTGTTCCCCAGTCATCGCAACTCTGTGGGTTTATATGCGTTGTTAAACCAACTCAATACCCTACATGTAGAACCAATAAGTTATGTCCCTCTTACAGTCTTTTGGATGAGCAGGACAATTTCACCATTTTCCTATTGATTCTCAGAGTGTTACACTGGTCCCATTTAACAATAACATTTTGGGTCTCAAGTTATTAAATGAAGGCTAATAGTCATTCAGACATACCATTGTGCTGCAATGGATTGGCTATTAACTCCCTAAATTACTGTTGTCTTTATCTTTATCTAGTTACTACCCCTTTATTAGAGAAAGCAGTAATATCTAGGCAGGATCCTAATGTGTGAAACCATCAAGAAATCAATCATATCAAAGATAAAGAAATGCATGACATAGGTATTGGTTTCTCGTCAACAATCCCACTTCACCTACTTCATCAATCTACCAGGGTTTCCATAACCCTAGCTATGGGGTTTAGCCACTCATGATTATGAAGAGATCCATAACATTCATATTGGAAAGGAAAGATGAAATCAGAACGATAAGATGAAAGAAACCCAAAACTATAAACTGAATAATCAAGAAAAGTCAATACAATAAAATCCCAAGATCAAAGATGGATCATGAAATCAAAATATATTTCTAAGTGTTGAAAGTGGCGAACCTCTAATAAAAAGTAAATAAAGGGTATTTTTAGTATAAGCGAAAGTGCTAAAAAACAAGCTCAAATAGAATAGGATAAATTTGGGTCAGTGGCCACCGCTCCCTGTACCTGCGGTTTGGTCTTGATCGCAGGTTATTCTTGCGGTTTGCCTTCGGCGCAGGTACCAACCACAGGTATCGGATGGGAATTTTCCTGCAAGTTTACTCTCAGGATTTTGGACTTTCTGGTATGTGCTTTGTCTGTCTGCTGTCCATAGGTCAACATTTGATCCGTAGGTTGACTTAGTAGGTGCCGGGAGTCGGTTTTTCAACTCTACTTCGAATCTCAGACATGAATTGATCAGGATAAAGCTGAAAAACATCCCAATCATCCATAATCACTCGAAAAGTGGCCAAAAATACCTTTTTCACCATTTTTATGAACTTATCATTCAAATCATGGTTTCCTGCAAAACATACCCAAAATGGATCATATTTAAAAAAAGGCCTCAGAAACCTGCATATTTTCTTCATTTTAAGCATTAAAAGTGCTTGCTATATTTCTATAGAACATCGACACTCTCAACTTAGAATGTTTGCATGTCCTCAGGCAACAAAAACACAAAAAAACAAAAATGACGCTTAACAAAGAGAATCTAAGATATTCAAGGCAGATAGTTATCACATTTAGTTTAAATCACAACATCCCCTCCTATATCTCTTTTCAAAACCAACTTTTCTTGAATATGAAGAACAATAATGTGATATAAAGGAATAAGGTACTACAACTACATTATCTACAGACAACTACTCATATGTACAAATTACACTACCTGACATAAGCAAATAGCTAGAAACATGACTCAAGTTCCCTCACAACAAGAATGTCCCACTCACTCATATGAAATCATACATGTCAATGCAGGAATGGTCAAGAGACACTCACACTCAACAAAGAAGTTCCAGTCAATTCATGTCAAATATCATAGGCTTTGTCTTTTTTTTTACCTTAGCATTCAGATAGTCAAGTAAGGACCACTATAGGACTTTTCTTGGCTTGTAATGTAGGCTTGGGGGCTGGTATGATAGATATATGACATTTAAAGTGACTAAGCCTCCTTGTCACTACACTAACTTTGGGGTTTTATTTACTAGACAATTTTTTTTTATTCCACTCTTATTTCTCCTTTTAATTCTTTATTGCACATTCAGGTTAGGTGGGATCTTATTTTTTTTCTTTTTCTTTTTTTCAAAAAAAAATTCTATTTATTTTACTACCACACCAAGCCCTACTAATTTGTTTAGCTTATTTTACCCTTCTTCATACCCATTTTACACTACACACCCCTATGATAGCCATTCTCAACTTAGACTTTTTGCTTGAGCTGAGGTGCATAATGTCAAAGAAGGACCAGGGCCAAAATAGGTTCATTGTAATACAAATGGGAAGGTGAATAGGTAAAATAATAAAATAGGCTATAAGGCTTAAAAACAGGGATCAAGGGATATAATTCACACATAGGTCATTTAGGCTAAAAGTGGACTAAAATCAAAAAAAGGCCTATGATCCTTTCCTAACCGACTATCCTTCAACCTAGGAAAGACTAACCATGCATGTTATGAATTTAAAATACAAAGGTAACTATGTAGCATCTCACTCTCACATAGCATAGAGTCACTATCACTAACTGCTACCTATTCAGTTCCCGTAATTGTTAGCAAATGGTTTTCATGTCCCTAATGCTAATTCCATGATAAGATCCACATATTTCACACATACGTACATCAACACATAGTTCTAAATCACAAAATTTTGGAGGGTTATCCAAAATCAGTAAAAAAACTGACTACTACTCTAAATACTCAAAATCTCTTAATTACACAAAAATAACACAATACGAAGAAAAACATAATATGACACATAATTATACTAGACATGTTGGTTCTACAATCATACCATGGATGACATGAAAAGAAGAACGTCAAAAAAACATGCGGCAATATGGCATGCCAACCCCCAACTAAAAACTGTGCACTATCCTCAATGTGCTAAAACTAAACAAAACATATGGAAGTTAGGACATACCTGGGATGCACTAAGCGCACAAGTCAGGAGCCTCTTCAGATTAGGGTATAAAAGTTGGTGGAGGTGGTAGTGGTGGTGGTGTACTACTGGATGATGCACCCACTGCTATAGCATCATGCCTCTGTCTATCTATGAAGGTAGTCTCCAAAGAATTATGTCTTGCTTATTAAGGACCTCTTTCTTATCCATAATAGGATCCTACAAATTATGCAAGTGACACCTCTTGGTCCCAACTGTTGGGATGTCCTCCTCATTCTCCACGGAAAAGTCAAAATATCTCGTGCACACATAGGTAATATTTGAACTACAGAGGGTATCATAAAGGGAATAGTTGCTACACGTCTCTCAGTAAGATAGCATACCTCTACATGTAGGATATCAAAATTCTCCCTTATATAAATCAAATCTGGCGACCTATATCTTTATATCTAGATGTAATCTATTTATCTAGCTTATCAATCTATGTCTGAAAGTCAACACATAGCTCTGACAGTGCGGCTCTCTAAGCATCCTCCCATCTAGCCTCAAACTGCTCAAATTTAGTCCTGACCCTTGATTTTATTTGCCTAAAGAGTGTAGTCATCTCGATCTCGATAACCTTCAACAGAGTGGCTGTATCTCTTTGTCTATCCACTAGGCTCTGCAAAAAATCAATGGATATAGTAATCATACCTATTTTAAGAGTTGTAATGGGTGGTCAAGCAAGCTCTGTAGATGCACCAACCGGATCTAAGGTCGAAGTCAGTGCTGAAGAAGAAGTAGCTTGTGCTCCCTCGCCCTGAGTACTAAAATATAAAGCACCTTTCTGCTCCCCTATCTCCATATCTATACCAACACTATTATTATCTCTATATGCCTCATTAGGTGTTGCAAAAACTGTTGGGCCCTTAGTCTGGGCCTGTGGTACTGCTACCTATTGTCTAGATCTCCTAAAAGTTCCTGAACCTGTCAGATCCTTTAGGTTCCTTATCTGTATAGCAGTATCAATAGTCATCAACACCTCGTAACTCAGGTACACCTGCCTCATCTCATAACCTATGGATCATACAAGGAAATGGTTGGTTAGTCAACTCTCCAAATACTATCTCGTGTAGCTCATGCTTGAGGATGGCAGCAAAATTAATATCATAACCATCCATAAAGTTGGCATCCAATGCAGCTCCTTCCCACATCAATACATTATTTAAAGTCATGAGAATCAGGCGATATCAAATCAACAACCACCAAAATATGGCCTTTAGTGTCAACAGGCCCTTTTTAATCACAGTTGGCCCATTAATCCATGGGCCTCAACACCTTGTGGTGAAATATAATTGTCCATCCACCTAGCCATCTTAAGCCTCTCAGCCCTATACTTAATATCCCACATAATATGATGATCCTGTGTGATCCTCAATCCATGGTCACACTCTATTGTAGATGCAGGTGTAATATAATCTGGGCTAAATATGACTCTGTGGATAGTCTCTTCTCTAACATCAACTCTGAACCCTCTGACTAGTGTCTGATCATTCTGTGGCTGTCGCACAAGTCTGATAAAGCCTGGATGATGGTTGATGGAAAGGACTATGGTGTCTCTATAAGATGCATTAAACTCACATACTATAGCTGGGTTATAAAAATCGAGTGGCCTAGTCATCCACCCGAGATGATGCCTTTCAAATGTTGCCCTCAACTGTGTAACCTCTGCAGTCCCGATAAGTCAATCCTATGCTCCTCAAAGATATATCTATAGTCCTGTCTAGCTCCAAAATAGTGTGATCAAGCTCATAAATATATTGCATCCCTTCCATACACCACCTCAGTTGTCCCTCATCGGGAGGTCTATCTATGGCATGTGCGGGTGCGAGTTCCTACTGTGCAACATGGGATGCCTTTGTTGTATCCTCCTCAGAATGGGGTACTTTTATCTCTTGTGTATAATTTGTGGTACCCTTCTCAGACTGGGGCACTGCTGATGACTACTCCTGCTCAACCTCCTTAGAAGAATCTCGGGACCCTTCCTCATCATCTTCATTAGCATCAAGTGAAGGAGTATGTGTTTGTGATATCCTCGTGGACTTTATCCTTGGCCAGGTTGCAACTGTCTAAGTATCCTGTAGAGTCTGTCCTCGTGTGACTCTGTGGGTCACTGTAATTGCAGCTCAACATGATGCTATCTCGGATACTCCTCCACCAAACTGCTAAGCTTAGGAGACTCTGTCTGTCTCCTCGAAGTACCAATTTCTTTCCTCTTTGCTGCTTTAGGTTCCATGTATACCTGGAAAATCAGACATTAGTTTCCAAAAAAAGAAAGGGATAGTAAAAGTTGAAAAAAAAATCAAAATTTTCCTCACTTTTCACACCCCTATAACCTTTTTGCAACCCCAACAAGTCCAATGTATACACACTAATCAAAAATTATGACTTTCAAATCAAATAAACAAGTTCAACTTATTGCATTACTTTCGTTCATTCAAGTTCAACTTCAGGTTAGGGCCTAAACTTAGAATTTTAACTCAAAACATGGCCCTACATTATGATTTTAGGTTATTTGAATGATCCCTCATACAAGCATGATAGTGTCAATATATTTAGCAATGCATTACACATATCAACTTATTTCAATAATAGATTAAGCATTATATTACCATTAAGAGCCAAGAGAGTTACCTCATATATGAAAATCTGGAAGAGAATAATGAAGAACTCAAGCAAAAGCAAGGTTGAAACTTATTTCTAGCATGTAGGGACAAGTTGGTATCTCAAACAAGTAACAATCTCTCCTTTTTTTAGTGTGGGGTTGGTTTATGTTTAAGGTGGAAGGTTTGAATTTAAATAGAAAATTGAAGTTTTGAGGATTAGAAAGAGTTAGAATGAGGGTTAGTATGTTTTTATATAGGTGAGGGGATGAAATAGGGCATATTTAAATGTTGATGGGACCGAGATTTTAATTAAAAAGTGGGCCAAATTTTTGACCTAGCCAAGACACCTACTCGCACCCTATACCTGCAGTTGGGTCTGGGCGCAGGTAGCACCTGTGGAGAACAGGTGCTGGGCATAGGTGCCGAGCCAAAAATTTTGGCTGCTTTTCTGCAACCCAGACTTGGCATGGCAACATTTTTCCAGACACCAATGGTCTCGCAAATTTAAGTTTTAGGTTCCAAAAGTAAAATTAGGCTCCAAAGTCAACACCTTACCATTTTTAATCCTCAGAATTTCAACTTTTCAAAAAAAATTCTCACTTATCGTGTGGAACTTGTAACCATGACTGGCTAATCACACAGTCCCCTTTCCTGGAAATCGATGAATTTAGTGATGTTTACCGTATTCCATGTAAGGTCCAAAAGTTAAAAACCTAAAACAACAAAAACAAAAAAACGTAAACACTAAAATATATATTGGTTTGCCTCCTACTCAACGATTGGTTTAATGTTGCGGCATGACATAGCTATGTTGGTTACTCACACTTCACCAACAAGCCCATGGGTTACCTCCTATGCAGTGCTTGATTTAACTTCGTGGCATGATGCAGGTATCTTGACTACTCAGAATTCATCAAGATACCCATAGGGGTATTCTCCAGGGTCATCAATATAATAAATCAACGACACTACCCTTATGTTGGTTGGCTGCTTGATAGACTTTTGAATGTTGAATATTGTCTCCTCACTATTGACTCAAAATTTTAGCTCATTCTTTTCCATGTCAACCATAGCTCTGCTTGTGGCCATGAATGGTTTTCCTAAGATAATGGGCATCTCGGTGTCAAATTCATAGTCCAAGATGATGAAGTCAACCAAGAAAATAATTTTTTCCACCCTGATGATTACATCACAAAAGATTACCACAGGTTTCTTCACTGTGCGGTCAACCATCAATAGACATATCAAAGTCAATTCTAGAGGGTGCTTGAAGGCAGCCAGTGACATCAAATTAATACTGGCCCCTAAATCACACAAGGCTCAGGAAACCATGGATGAACCAATAGAACATGGTATATTGAATGCTTTGGAATCACCTTTTTTATGCTTAGGACCTAGTCGTGACTGCACTGCAGTGGTGCACACCCTTAACATCCTGAAAATTTACTCCTTTCTTTCTTTTAACTAATTGTTTTACAAACCTGGTGTATCCAGACATCTGCTCTAATGCCTCAAGAAGATGTATGTTCAAACTCAATTCTCTTAAAATCATAATGAACCGTTTGAGCTTACCTTTCTTTTTCTTCTGCATCAGTCGCTAAGGTAAAGATAGGGGTGATTTCAGAATTTATCTTACCTATGGATCAATGACTAGACCCTTTTCTTTATCTTTAGCAACTATATCTATACCATTTTCTACCTTCTCTGACTAGACAGCATGTGTCTCACATCAACAACTTCTGTAGTGGGTAGTAGGGGATCCATAGTAGTGATACAACTACTAGTGGTAATAGCAAGTATGTGACCATTGTTTTTTGGATTTTGCACCATGTTGCTCAGAAGGGTATCTGGTTGTCTCTATTTCAGAGTTGTTGACATCTACCCAAACTAGTGCTCTAGCTTCTTGATAGTAGTGGCATATGACTTGACCTTCTGAGTCGATCCTGAAATATTAGCCTTAATCTCTTTAAGGTTGGTCTTTTGATTTTCTTGACCCTTCACCAATTCAGCAAACATCTCTTCCCTTCTAGATTGTGCATCATATCTACCAAGTAGAATGTATCTATATCCCTTCTCTCTATAGTCATCCTTCTTTCTTCAGTCACTATCTCTCTCTACTATGGTCTATGTACCTATTATAATAGTTTCAACCTTGGTTCCCTTTCCCTTGGGCTCGAAAACCTGCCATCTGATGATCCAGGTAGTTAGCTTTCTCTTTAAATTCAGACTCATATGCTTTGGAAGATGACCCCTATGCTGCTACTGCATTCACTTTCTTACAACTGTCCACTGCAAAATGCTTTGCAAGTACCCCTAAATCAGTCCTTAGTAATGCAATTTCTTGTGCTACTGTATAATTAGTTACTCTATGGTCATAGGAAGAACCTATAGCATAAGTTCTAGATCCCCTCTCAGTCTCTCAAGTTTTTCACCCTAAGTTATTGAGTGAGATCTAATCTAACATCTCTGAAGTTGCCTCCCAATGTAGCCTCATAAAAGCTCCTCCAGAGATGGTGTCTTCCATGGATCTGGAGTTGATGTTTAGGTCTCTGTAGAATATCTCTTTTAAGCTTTTCCCTGAATATTGATGTTTGGGCACCAAGTTTAGCTTTTTTAAAAAACTAAACCAAGCCTCGTACATAGATTCTAACTGCAATTGCCTGAAATTATAAATCTCATCCTTAAGCTACAACATTCTTGATGGGGGTGAGAACCTATTTAAGAATTGCCTGCTCACCTTATTCCAAGTTGTGATAGAGCCTCTTAGCAGTTCCCCTAACTATAAAGATGTTTCTCCTATAAGTAAGAAGGGGAAAAACCTTAGTCTAAGTTCTTCCTGATTTACCCTTGGATTGGTATAGGAGTTACAAACCCCAAGGAAATTGGCAAGGTGTAAATTTGCATAATCAGTAGGAAATCCTGCAAACACACCCTTCAAATTTAAAAGTTGGATGATGGCACTTGTGATGTCAAATTTTATGCCTGGGGACAAAACAAGAGGTACTATGGCTCCATTCTCTATCAGCTCAACATATTCCATACCTTCCTCATCATCTATATATGGCTACACATACTTATATGTAGGGATAACATGAACATGGTCACCTCTATCTCTATCTTAATTCCCGTCGAGTGTTGCTCGATGGTCTGCTGCTTTTCTCCGCTCAACTAGATCCGCATACCTAGCTATCCTCTAAGCTTCTTTCTCTATTCTCCTTTTGGATTTTTTTTGAGCTAAAAGATCACCCATCTGACGATCAATAATATCTTGTACCCAATTGGTAGATCACCCAATTGCGACGCTTTTCTTATTCTGTTGCAACGTTTTTTGACTACCTATTGTTATTCTGTGCTAACACAATATATACACATCACAAAACAAAATCATTCATTAATAATCTCAAAATTCAAAATATGCAACAAGCTAGTAATTTAAACCCAAAAGTAAAATCTAATCAAGTCCAAATGCTTAGTTAAGTTTTTACATACTAGCAAGTTCAAATCACGATAAGTCTCAAAAAATTCAACACAAAACTATTGATATTATAGCATTTATCCACAACCCAAAAATTTTCTAAGGTCAATGTCTTCATCATTTTCTTCCTCTCTTTCTTCATTTTGGACACCTATAAAAAGAGAACAAATAATATAAATTAGCACTTAAATAACAACATAAAAAGGACTATTCCATAACAAAATACCACATATAAGTTAGCTAGTGATGAGGCAAATCAACCAATCATGGTTAGAAAGAAATACAAGGTTATAAGGTTAAACGGTGGCCGTTAAGATTATAAGGTTGTTTACTAATATAAGGTTATAAGTTTAAATGGTGGCCGTTAAGGTTATAAGGTTGTTTACTTAACGGTGGTTATAAAGTTAAACGATGGCCATTAAGGTTATATGGTTATAAGGTTAAATAGTGGCCGTTAAGGTTGTTTACTAATATAAGGTTATAAGGTTAAACGGTGGTCGTTAAGGTTATAAGGTCATAAGGTTGTTTACTAATATAAGGTTGTTTACTTAACGGTGATTATAAGGTTAAATGGTGGCCGTTAAGGTTATAAGGTTAAACTGTGGTCGTTAAGGTTATAAGGTTGTTTACTTAACGATGGCCGTTAAGTTTTGCGTATAGATTAGTCTTTAAACGGTGGTACTTCACGGCTTTAACGGTTATAAGGTGGTTTACTAAAATAGGCACTTCACGCATAACTTAACACATAAATAACTACAGCAGCATAACCAGTAAACTTGCTGATTACTTAAGAGAAAAGACAGGTTGTTATACTAGTAATTATATCCAAGAATGAGGATACTAAGGAATTATATAAAAAATAGTTAGAGAATTACCTTTCTCAGTTATAAGAGCAACTATAGTTTCTGGCACATTCTCCAGGACACTACAAAAATGTTTTGACATATAATTTTAGTAGAACTTTTAGATTCAGTTGCATAGTCTCACAAGAAACTAAAGAATATATACCTGCCAAGTGAGAAATAGGACTTTGGATTTTGATTAGTATTGTATGGTTACTGAACTCTCTTGATAATGTATTGCCTATAATCATGTTAGGGAGAGACTTGTAATCAGACACTGCTTACCAACTGTGATTCTGCCACTGAGTCCTGTCCATGTAGCTGTCCATCCTCCACATTGGTATCCAAGATCATCAGCATGAGCTCCATCAACGAGGTTCTTTTTCGCGGTCTTATCTAGAGGAAGAAATGGTTTCTTTGGATCTTTCCCATTTTTTAACAAAACTAAGGATTTGCGAACTGCATCATGTGCTAGGCCTCTATGTGCCTAAATAATGTGAAAAAATTAACCAGACTTAAAACAGGTCCAAGATAGTGAAATGCAGAATCAATATTGTGCTAATGTAAGACAATATATAGCCAACTGCTGTTTAGATTCCATATAAAAAAAACTATAGAAGAGTCCAACGGAGAACTTCAGCATTTGAATAGAACAAATACTGGTCACATGTAATCTCATTAAAACTTGAGCATTTAGGGAAGAGTGTGATAGACAAGGTTCCAGAAGGTATTTTCAAAATCAACAGTGACTTTCTATCTATAAAGATGGGGTTGGGAGGCTGTTAATCCATTTTAAGAACTAATTTAAGTACATACATTTGTACTGCAAAGCATTTGAATAGCAGATGAGTGTGATAGAGAAGGTTCCAGAAGGCCAGAAGGCATTTTCAAAACCAGCAGTGACTTTCTATCTATAAAAATGGGGTTGGGAGGTTGTTAATCCATTTTAAGAACTAATTTAAGTACATACATTTGCACTGCAAAGCATTTGAATAGCAGATGAGATACCAGCTGCAATAGAAAGGATCAATGGCAACTGAGAATCATAAGCAATCCAGATTAAATACATAGAGCAGGAAAGCAAGTAAGTAAGCTAAGAATAGGTATGGCACCATACCAGCTGCAGCATTGAGAAAGCTAAGAATAGGTATGGCACCATACCATCTGCATTCAGACCTTCGCGCTTCCCTATTTCTTGAAGTGTGCCGAATACACCAAAATGAGTCCTGGATCCAGGAATCTGCATGACCAAGACTTTCTTAGGAACTATACAAATCAGTCGTCCATATAGCGTAAAGCAGAAGACGAGGAGTACAGAAGCTGAAGCTTTCCAAAGGCGCTCATACCGGTCTTAAATCAGTTTCTCATTAGCAATTAGTTAAATAGAAAAAAGGGATATGAAACACAGAAACGGAATGCTTTCTAAAAACTTTAAATTGATCCTAGTTTCAAGAAAACTATACGACATACTGACATAAAGGGAACACATCGGATGAATAACCTGTGTCTGTAATCTTTCCTTGACAACATCAAAGGGAGTTGTGAACAGTGCAGCAGTAGATCCAGCTAATCTGCCATAGGCAAGCTGGAATGAAGAGTAAACAAGATGAACTACCACAATTACTTTCCTTCACAACTTCCTTCCTAATGTAATGCCCTGGATAATTAGAAACTGCATCATGTCATGCAGAAATGGCACCATCATTCCAAAGAGAATAAAAAAAGAAGAGAAAGGATATACTATATTAAAAACTATGAATTATGTACTTGTAACATTTTTCTGATGTTGCTAGCACCAAAAATATGATGAACAACAATACATTTATTTGGTTCAGCAGAGGGAAAGTAAGGCAAGAAAATGCAATCCCTAGTGCATCGTCTACGAAGAAGCTTGCACGCTGCACATGGCATATGTTTATTCTGATTGCTTAATGTAGAACTCACCAGTCACAATAATTTATATTAATTAAAAAGGTTGCTTGATCTGGTAAGTAAAGGAAATACATAATTTAAGCTAATGACTGACTTAATTGAGTATTTAAGCTTATATATAGCACAAGTAGTTTTAATTTTTATATATTGTTAAAGCATAGTAATTATTATTGAGATCGTAGTATTGACTGGAGTCTAGGCTGGTAGAGTACTAGTAGAAAAGTTTTTTTGTTGTTATTCTATCTCAAACAACGTTAAAAGAGCAGTTCATTGTACTAAGGCTTCTTCTATATGCGGGGTCTGGAGAAAAATTGAACCACAAGCATTTTTTGTATACATTCTTACATTACATTTTTGCAATAGGCTGACTGTTTCCACATGCATATGGATTATACCACTAGAGTGTATTGCAGTCTTACCTTACATTTTTGCAATAGAGTGTATGCAAACCATATACCACTACCTCATAGAGGAAGAGAGGTTGTTTCATCCTCAAGACCGCAAAACAGAAAACAACCAAAGAAACTAAATCTAGTTACAAAGTTTATGTATTATTATTAAATACAAGCATCTCATAGCTCTTCTAAACCTCTCTACATAGTCTATCCTCTCACTGATTTACTTTTGTATCCACGTTGTAACAAAATTTATACTTATATGTAAGTTTCTGAACAATCAACAATTTTTTGCTTGCCAATTTTACTAAATTCATGTGTACTTTGGTTTAAAATTTTAAGCATAAGCTATAAGTACGTATATCTAAGTAATTAAGAAGTTCAACCACTAAACAATCAATTAACTGACAAAAGTTGAAAAAAGGTTCTTATATTAATTGTACTTTTCCTATACACCTTGTGATATTTGTTAACTTGACAGTAAAGAGATTGGATATCTATATTAAAGAGAATGGATATCTATATAGCTGCATAGAGAACAAGAGCATGATATTCTGTTTTAAGGAGTAACAACTTCTGATATTAACTCCCTCTTTCTTATAATAACCTTCATAGAATGTAACTATGCCCTAGGTGAAAAGCCGAGATACTGCAAAAAGCAAAAGGACTACCATGAAACAGTTCAACGTTGCATGTTATGCGTACAGTGTGTGAACTAGAAGCAATTTACTTACTGCACCACAGTTCTGGATAAACCATATCGACTTTAATATTGTTCAGTCTTAGTACAACAGTAAGCTCGAGACCAACGTACCCTACTCCAACAACTACGGCCTTTGCATTTTTGTTAGCTTTTAATGCCTCCACAATCTTAGCAGCGTCATTGATTTCTCTCAAGTAGAAGATGTTCTTGGAATCGGCACCTTGTACACCAAAATCTGACAACTTCAAAATCTGAACAGACATAAAAAAAGTTCATGTAATGACAAATGCCGAAAAGTAAATATATACAACACAACCAAATTTCCAAGAGACTCACAGTGGATCCAGTTGCAATAACAAGTTTTTGATATTTAAAAGATTCCCCGACTGCACTAACAAGAGTCTTTGAAGCAAGATTTGCTTTCACTATGTAGGTACTCAGGATCAACTATATGCCTATAAGACAAGATCATATGATTTATAAGAAATGTGGTTTTAACCAGATACACCACCATATGTAATGTTGATAGAAGTCACGCTTGACCATATGTCTGCAAATTATTGCCTTCTAACACATACATAAAAAATTATTACCTTTCTCTGCATACCATTTGGGAAGTTTTTTATCTCCTCCACTTCCAACGCACACATGAAACCCTGGGAGTCTAGCAGCTCCTAGTAGACAAATGGAATATCAAAATCGAGTAAAGCACATTTTCAGATGTGTGAACAAGGACTTTAACTATGAAGAAAGATAATATGCATTTTTTTGTAACACATCTTTTACTCAAGTCCGCCTCCATACTACCACAAAATAAAGTAAAAATTAACTATCCAGTGAATCATTGTACTGTGTCAATAATTGAAGAATCCCTTTCATTATAAAAGCTTCCTACCCGGAGTCTTAAGTACCGGAAGCTAATATTCATGTCAGCTTTGCTCGCTAAATAGAGAGTATTGCAGAAGAGCTACTAATACAAAAAGGTTAGAGCCATTTGAGCAGTCAAACTAGAAGCACCTGACAGAGAGTGAGCACTTACTAAATGTACTGAAACAGTAATTTTATCCTTCAATGCAATGCTCGATGAGCCAACAGTATACCACAAATTATATTTTCCTTCCAGTATTGCCTCATTCCTGGGCCATTTCTGTACCTCGCAAAGAATATTAAATTTCCATATATTTCACAAGAAGGTCATCTACATAAAGGGGATTTAGCAAATAATTAAGCAAGATCAGACGGTCAAAATCCCAAAATCAACAAATTAGTTCAACAATCAAAGTGAAGGAAAAGAAAACCCAAAATAAGAACTCAATAAATTAGGTCAAAATTATCAATTAGAATACTAAACTAACCTTAAAATCAACAAATTAGAAGAAAGCCCAAATTTGCTCAAAAATTGAAGTGGGGGTGCGGATTAGGTACGATAACTTTACTAGATAATAAATACATGATTTTTGTACTTAACTTCTTCATATATCCAATTTTGCCTTTCTCAATTTTTTTTTATATATTCTAACATTTATTTATTCTGAATAATATCCAGCTGAATCTAAGTAATATTGATGTTCATAATATATGCGTAAGTTTTCTATACTGTTTAATAATTCTTCCTCTTCATAATCTTGTAATTTTTCCCATATTATTTTCTTTATGTCTATAATTTTTATATCTCTAAGTATATATAAAACAAGTATTTTAATATCATCTGTCATGCTTTTTCATAATATTTTCTAGTTGTTTGTTTTAGTCTAAGTAATTCTTGCATATTTTCATTAAGAAATTCTATATATTTTATATCTTTAGTTTCCATGTATTTGTCTAAATTTGTTTTCATTTGTTTTTCTACTAATTGTATATTTTTCATATCTTTTTTCCAAAATTTTAGATATATGCGATTTATCATAGTTGATGTGTACGTAGGTATTTATAAGAGTAATTAGGTAAGTGTGGTATGTAATTTATTCTAGTTATATAATCTTTACCGAATATTTTTCTAATATGATTTTCCTTATATCTATTATTCCTATATCCTTAATCACATACAAAATAAGTATTTTAAATTTATCTACCATTACATCAGACAAATAATTATTCATTATCATATAATTGCTATTTTTAAAATATTTCCTTCAATCATATACATAACAAAATATGATCATCTTAGATTACTATATACTAGATTATTCTTAAATAACATGTTCTTCGGTCACTATTAGCATGGTAATCTGGATACTTTTCCCTTAAACAGCGTCTCTACTCTGGTTACTCCCCACCACGGCTTCTTGCCTCATTGGTTTCACCTTTAGGATGACATAGTTCTTAAGGATTTTTCTCCTTTTCCACTTTGCTAATAAACCTCTTAACATATTATTCTTCGAATAATTCTACTATAAAATAACTAACATGAATTTATTTTATTATATCATGATTGTTGGGAATTATGAATTTAGCTATTCATAATCATGAATAAATATACCTGTTCGGGTAGGTTTGATATTTCTAAGCTTTGTTCCTCCATAGATTTTTCCATTGAAATATACCTGTTTTTAATAACTAAACAAAATATTTGTTGTGGACAAGAGAGTATTTGTGCTTCAACACATGAAGGCTTGCCTCTTCTGCTGCCTTCTATGCCTCTATTTATAATGAGAGCATGAATAATTTACATGGTTCTAATGTTACAAAAGAAAAAAGGTTATCCTAATATGTCTTTACACGTTTCCTCTATACATTTGTCTTAAAAAGCCAATAATTGTAAAAGCTAATAAATGAAACAAGAAAAAGTCAAAAAGGCTATAGTAAACCTATTTACATGATTCACGTATTTCAAAAGTTAGCCTTTTCTTTTCTTCATATGTCGCTTTCTTCCTTTAATGCTTTGTCTTTTTCTATTTTTGCTCCGTATCTGTTGATTTTTTTATCTTCTTTCCAGCTGGCATGCTTATCTTCTTGATTCTTTTATTCTAGGCGGACTTCTGGGATAATATTATCTTCTCCATTACATCTCGTACATTGATGGTCTGGATATTTGTGTCCAATTATCTTGCAATATCTTGTCAATAATCCGTCTGAAATAAATCCTCTCTTAATTGCTCTTGCAGTAGATTGTTTTTCTGGGTTAAGTAATGTCATTATTCATTGTCTAACATCTTCCATATCTGTTTGTCGTAGTTCTTTTGAATTTGAATAAATCATCTGATGATCTCTTGAATAATAGCTCCATATTGGGTTTCCATTGGTATAATTATTTGCTAATTCTTGAATAATTGTAGCTAGTCCAATGAGTCGTTTATTTGCGTAGAAATCAGGTATCTCAATTCTGGATATCTCTGGCTGCTGCACAATATCCTCTGGTATAATCATATCTCTGGTTAATCCTATTTTTACAACTTGTATAACTGGTTTTATTTCGTCGTATAATATCTCTGCTGGTGCAGTATAACATTTTATATAAAATAGATTTCCTTTGGTTATTCTTTTATAGGTGGTGAATATTTTATGTAATTCTTCCATAGCTGTTAGTTCTTCTCCGTCTTTGGTATATATGGTATTTAATAATCCATAGCCAAAACAAGTTTTTATTAAGCTTGGATTGGTTTTGGGTAGTGCAATTAGCTTGTTGTAACCTTGTAATTTTTGGGTTATATAGTTTGTGTTTGGTTCTTTGATACCTGTGGTTCTGGGGTTAAGGTTTAGGAAAGTTTGTACTCTGTAGATATTTTTTATGTATGTTTGGGCTGTATAGTTGTAAACTTTTTTATCTTGGTTCAGACTATCTCGGTATGTGGTAATTTGTGGGGGTATGAACAAGGGGTCTTTTTGTGTTTTTGGTATAAATGGTTTCTCAAATATCTTATTCATATTCTGATATCTTTGTCTACTAACTCCTCTGCTTGTACCTGCAATTGTAGATTGATAAACATTATGGGTTTTATGGAGTGTCCCAACGTCTCCTTCTAGATCTGGAATTGTAATGTCTTCCGATCAACATAGCTCTGCACACTGCTGAGTTAGCTGATTTGCAGCTTTAGACTTCAGTTTAACTTCATTAGTCTTTAGCTTTTCTATTTCATTACCCATACTGTCCACTTTCATTGAAAGCGTAGTTAGGGTTTTGAGTATCTTTTCTAAAGCATTGTCTTCTATTATATCAGTCTGTGTAGCTTTGTCTTGATATGTAATCTGCAATAACGTTTTTGTTAGTACTAATTACTTCAATTGTAAATGTAAAATTTAATATATTCAAGACTAGTCTCCGAATTTCTTTTGTTGTAACTGAATTTTGTATTTTCTTTGTTAGCCACCAACGTACCTGTGTATTATCTGTTCGTACAATAAACTTGTTATATACAATATATGGCTCAAATGCTAATAAACATTTATATAATGAGCATAATTCTTTTCTATTTATTTCCCATTTTATTTCTGTTTCATTAAACGTACCTGAGTAGTATCTACAATGGTGTTCTAATTTTTCTTCTTCATATCTATATTTAAGTACTCCTCCATAACTACATTCACTGGCATCTGCTTCTACTATATATATAAATTTTCTATTTTCATCTGGAAATTGTAATTTTGGTAATTCTTTACAAAGTATTTTTATTTTCTGAACTTGTTTTTTTATCTTCTTCGTTATTATTATATTCTACATCCTTTTTATTTTTTTTCTGTAAGGGTTTTAGATTCTCTGCTAATTTTGGTATATATTCTCTTACTTGGTTTACTAATCCTAAAAATGATTGTAATTTCATTTTTGTATCTAATTCTTCTTTTGAATTTATTATTTTTTGTACTATATGTTGTTGCATTTTTACTCCACTTTTATCTATTTGGATTCCTAAAAATTCTATCTAATTTTTCATAATTTCAGTTTTCTTTTCACTTAAACTTATTCCCGATTTTTCTATTATATCCGTAAATTGTTTCAATAATTTTAAATGTTCTTCTTTGGTCTTTGTATATAATAGTATATCGTTTATGTATATTATACAATTAGGTAGTTGTTTAAAATAACTATCCATAAAATGTTGATATCTACCTGGTGCATTTTTATATCCAAATGGTAGTACATTCCATTCATAAAATCCTTGTGGCACCGTAAATGCGGTTAATTCCTTAGATTCTTCTTTTAACTTTAGATGGTAAAATCCTGATTTACAATCAAATTTACTAAAATAATTATATCCTTGTATTTGTCTTATTTTTAATAGCTTATTTGGTATTGGGTAATTATAAGTCATTGTTTTTGCATTTAAATTTCTATAATCAATAACCATCCTACTTTTTCCTCTTTTTTGTTCACTATATTTATTTACTATAAATGCTGGGCTATTATGTTTACTATTACTTTTTTGTATATATTATTTTTCTAATAATTCTTCTATATGCATTTTAAATTCTTTTAAATCATCAAAATTATATGTTAATGGTTTCTGGGTTATTATGCTATTTTTATCTATTAATTCAATTTTTATAGTGGTTTTATGTTTTTTTCCATCCTTTTAATGGATCTTCACTATATAATTGTTCTAATTTTTTCTTAATTATTCCTATCTTATTTATTGAAAATATAGTTATTTCCTTTTTATTTATCGAAAATACGACCAGTTCTATTGTATCTTCGGTATTTTTTATATTTTCTAATTTTTGTGAAATTTTTTCATTTCCTTTTATCCAATCAGTTTTCTTTCTTATTTTATTAATAACTCTTTTTGCTCTTACTTTCTGTTTACATGGTGTTGTAAACCACCAATCTGTTCTAGTTATTATATGTGGGTATAATTTATCTAAAAACGGCATTCCTAAAAGTATATCTTTTGATGTTAGCTCATAATTATAGATTTCTTCTATTGTTAATATTTTATCCCATACTTGTGTTTTTACATTCTTAGCTTTATAAGTAATTAAGCTTCCTTCGTTATTAAATCCTTTAACTATTATTGGTGTTTTTAATTTATCCCATTTACTTTCTGATAAACAGTTATATCTACATAAATTAGTTTCTGCTCCTGTATCTATCATAGGCGTATAATATCTACTGTAATATCCTTCTACTACTATCTTCATTAATACATATATTTTCATTTCATGTTAAAGCTCTTCTTAAGAATAATTTCTCTCTGTTACATGTTATGGTTAATTGTGTATGTTCTATATTATATGGTTTTACTTGTTCTAGCCATTTTATTCCTAATATTATGTCTGTTTTTTGCATTTCTTCTTTTACTTCAAATTCTATTTTTATTTTTCTAATTCCTATTATTATTTCTTTTTCTGCTATATTTTTAATATTTATTAAACTTCTTGGTAGATCTGGGCATATATTATTGTCAGCTTTTATTTCCTCATTTTTTACTAGATATTTTGCTATATAATTTTCTTCTTGTCCTGTATTTAAGAGTATTAAATATTCTTTTTCATTTACCTTTCCTATTATGTAATATTGGTTTAAATTATCCGCTGAACTTGTTTCATAACTTGTTCTTTTTTATGAGCTTGATGATTCCGATTTATCATAAGCTATTCTTTTTGTTGTACTTATTCTATCATTTATTATTTCTAGATCTTCTTCTATGTCTATATCTCTGTAACTATAATCATTATTATCAATTGTTTTTATGAATTGTTCAAAAGGGCTTTCTATTTGTATTTTATTAATTTTATTTTTTCCCGTTATTTTATGTTTTGTTGTTAATACATATAGATTTTTACATCTTGCTGTAAATATTTTACTTCCTGGGGTTAATTCTATTCCTGATATTTTCCAATATAATACTAACGATTTGTCTATATTTTTGTCTGTTACTGCTACTGAATAATTCACACTTATTATAAATTTAAATTTTTGGTATATTAAATTTCCTTTTATGGAAGTTATTATACTTTTTTCTATAGGTTTTATAATTTTATCATCTACTAAATATAATTCTATTGGTGTATCTATTCCTTCTCTAAAATATGCTTTTATTAATATTTCTGTACCTCCAAGGTGTACATATTTTATTGGGTCTCTACTTTTTATATCGTTTATCTCTTTATTAATTATCCTTTTTGTTACTAGTGGTATACTAGCTTTACCTTTTGCATATCTACAGTCTATTACATGTTCCTTTTGGCTTACTACATAATATTCTTCTTTTTTCCTAGTAAATATATTTTTTATTGTTGGTATTTTAAATATTTTTTCTACACTTAAGTCTAACTTTTTTCCTTTTATTTCATCAAATACATTGCTATCAAATATTATTTTTTGATCTGTTCCTTCGTCATTTAAATATTCTTCTTTTGTTATTATTTTTATATCTTCTTCAGTCATTTAATTCGTCTAATTCACTATCTATTTCATTATCTCCTATTTCATTATCTGTTTCATTCTCTGAAATTTCATATATACTGTCTTCACTTTCTAATTCGTAATCTATATAATCTATCGGCATATATTCTGTATTTTCTATTTTTATTTCTGATATTTATTTATTTTTTGGGTTTTTAGGTAATTTACAATCTCTAGCTAAATGTCCTAATTTTCCGCAATTATAACAAGTACATTCCTTTATAGATTTTTTTTCCTATATGGTCTTTTATGTTTATAATTTTTTACATAATATCTTTTTCTTGGTTTCTTATACTTATATTTTGATTTTTTGTATTTCTTATATTTCTTATGTCTTTTTCTTCTCTTATAATATCTTTCTTCGCATTCAAATTGAGGTGCTATTTTATCTTTGCAACATGCTAAATTTCTTATTAATGTTTTTTCCATTTTTATTTCTTCTCTATATTTTTCACATAGGTTTCTATACCATTGTTGTAAAAATTTTATTCTTGCTCCTAGAGTATCTACTATTTTTGTTTCATCCCAACTTTTTATTATTTTTGAACTAAATGGTTCAGGTAATTTACTAAAATATAATTTTCTTATTTCTTTACTTTCTTCTATATTATATGCTCCTTTATAATAATATTCTTTAAATGCGCAAGTATATTCATCTATGTAGCACATATTACATATTGCTAATTTTAACATTAAATTTCTATTTGTATCTTTCTCTTCATTTTGTTCTTCTTCTGTTGTTGTCATGCTACTAAATTCGTCTTTTATAGTTGTTTCATATTTTTTTAATAATTCTATAGGTGTTAGTTTAGTTGTGGTTGTTGATGATGTTCCTTCTGTGGGTTTGTCAGTTCTTAATATTCTTTTACTATTTTCAGTTAGATTCAAAAACCATAATTTCACTGTTCCTATTAGTGTTCTTTCTATATATTCTGGTGCATCTATTACATTTATATGATTATCTAATAATTGTTTTGTCATATATCCTATCCATAATTATATTGTTTTTTCTGTATCTATTACGCAATCTAAGTCTAAAAAGTTATAATTTTTATTAACTATTTGTTTTGGTGTCCATTTGTCATATTCATTCTTTAGATTATATCTTTTAAACTTATTCTTATAATATGTAGGTTTTCTTATTTCTGATGTACTAGGTATTATATTTTGGTCTTCTTTTTTATCAAGGGTATTTATTTCTGTGTTGATATTTTCTAAGTTTTCTTCATTAATACCTTCTTGTTTTTCATTGATTTCTAATTTTTTTGTATTTGTTAATATTTCTGTATATGTTTCACTATCTTCCGAATCATAATTATCTGTTTCTTCAACATCTATATTATTTATTTCTAATTTTTCCTTAAATTGATTAATTTCGTTTAGTAATTTTTGTTCTTTATCTTTTTCTTCTTTTTCTTTCTGTCTTTTTTCATACAAATCTTTTAACATTTGTAGTTCTTTTTCTAATTCAGCAATCCTACTATTTTTAGTTTCTTCTATTTTTCGTATTTCTTCTGTAGTTTGTTGTTTTATTTTTTCTATTTCCTTTTTTCTATCTATTTCTTCGTTTTCCCTTTCTATTCTTACCATAGCTGTCAATTTATCTTCTAATTTTAATTCTTCTTTTTCTAACATTAAATATAAATGTTCACCTATTTTCTTATATCTTCTTCCTAGATTAGAAAATACTATTTTTATTTTTAATCCTTCGTGATTTTTATATATTTTTCCATCTATTATAAATTCTTCTTTGTTCATTTTATTGTAAGTAGTTCATGTTGATATATATATTCTAAACTGTCTATTTGTGATTCTAAATTTGATATTTCATCTTTTTGTGCATTTATTGAGTTTTTACTAACTCCGGTAAATATATTATAACTTAATCTTTCTATCCTTATTTTTAATTCTTTACGTTTTTCAGAAATAATTTGTTTTAATTCTTTGTATTTTGGTACTTTATTCATTTAAACCATATTTATAGTATTTTGGTGGATATCTAAATCTGATTTTATCATAATTAGGTGGTATGTGTCTCATTCTTCTAGATTTTAAATGGATTATTAATTTTGCTTCAATACTAGATATTAAGGTAATTAGGTAGGCTAGTCTTTGTGGGTTATCTTTTGTTTTATTTAGACTTATATATTCTGAATAATTACTAATTAAAGATTCTTTAATTTTTCTAAAAGCTTCTCTGTTTTTAAATGGTCTTCTCATAATTAATCAATATAAATTAATCTCAAGTAAATCCAATCTAAATTCAAACATGTATGCTACTTCTGTATTTTTTAAATAACTGGGCTTTGATACCATTTGGAGGGGGTGCGGATTAGGTGCGATAACTTTACTAGATAATAAATACGTAATACGTAGGTATTTATTTTTATATAATGTATTTTATGAATATTATTGATTGGAATAATTTTCATTTTTATCTTCTTGACTTAAGATGTTTTATTAATTCATATTCTTGATTAGATATTATCGTAATTAAATTATCTAGTGTTTTAGGATCCTCGTTAGTATCATGTAACCTTTTGTATTCTAGGTATAAACTATATATTTGAGTTTCTATTTCTTTTAATGATTTATTCTTTTCGTAAGATGTATTCATTAATTTGTGTAGTTTATTATTTTATCCTATTGAAATTTTAGCAATTTCTGTGTAGTATTTTATTCTAACTTTGCTATATTCAATGCGTAGGTTTATGTTCTTTATCTGACTAACTAGTATTTGTTGTTCATGTATAGGTAATTTTCCATCTGTATTAAATAATCTTTCGTATGTATTAAGTAAATTATTACCTGTATCTTCTTTTTCTAAGGTTAATTTTATTTTAAGTAATTTTTCTTCTAGTTGTCTTTTTTCTATTTCAAGTTGATTTCTGTAATTAACTTCTTCATATATCCAATTTTGCCTTTCTCTAATTTTTTTTATATATTCTAACATTTATTTATTCTGAATAATATCCATCTGAATCAAAGTAATATTGATGTTCATAATATATGCGTAAGTTTTCTATACTGTTTAATAATTCTTCCTCTTCATAATCTTGTAATTTTTCCATATTATTTTCTTTATGTCTATAATTTCTATATCTCTAAGTATATATAAAACAAGTATTTTAATATCATCTGTCATGCTTTTTCATAATATTTTCTAGTTGTTTGTTTTAGTCTAAGTAATTCTTGCATATTTTCATTAAGAAATTCTATATATTTTATATCTTTAGTTTCCATGTATTTGTCTAAATTTGTTTTCATTTGTTTTTCTACTAATTGTATATTTTTCATATCTTTTTTCCAAAATTTTAGATATATGCGATTTATCATTGTTGATGTGTACGTAGGTATTTATAAGAGTAATTAGGTAAGTGTGGTATGTAATTTATTCTAGTTATATAATCTTTACCGAATATTTTTTCTAATATGATTTTCCTTATATCTATTATTCCTATATCCTTAATCACATACAAAATAAGTATTTTAAATTTATCTACCGTTACATCAGACAAATAACTATTCATTATCATATAATTGCTATTTTTAAAATATTTTCTTCAATCATATACATAACAAAATATGGTCATCTTACATTACTATATACTAGATTATTCTTAAATAACATGTTCTTCGGTTACTATATATACTTTTCCATTTTGGAGGGGGTGCGGATTAGGTACGATAACTTTACTAGATAATAAATACGTGATTTCTGTAATTAACTTCTTCATATATCCAATTTTACCTTTCTCTATTTTTTTTTTATATATTCTAACATTTATTTTATTCTGAATAATATCCATTTGAATCTAAGTAATATTGATGTTCATAATATATGCGTAAGTTTTTTATACTGTTTAATAATTCTTCCTCTTCATAATCTTGTAATTTTTCCCATATTATTTTCTTTATGTCTATAATTTCTATATCTCTACAACTTCTTGTGTGAAATATGATAGATTTGGGGTGAAAGGGAACTCAAAAGGTCGAATAGAGTGGCTGAGGATGGAGACAGATTGAGAGAGATGTTGAAAACGAGAAGTTGGAGTTGAATATCAATGGCGGTCGAAGCTGAATTTCTACTTTTTTGTGGTAGTCGGAGCTAGGAGACTTTTTTTTATGGTGGATGATATCAGACACTATTTTTTTGGCAGACAAGTATATAGATAGATAATAAAACTGATGCAATAGGGAGGAAACCGTTGCCTTAGCTAAATCTATCACAACGGTTTTGGAAACCGTTGCTATAGGGTGGTCTAATGCAACGGTTATATGACAACTGCAAGTTAAATCATCAAATAGGTCTATTAGAACAATTTTTTTTTGCAACGGTTGGAACCTTCGCAATAGGCAGTCTATAGCAACGTTTTTCCAACTGTTGCCAAAAGTTTCATTGTAATAAGGGTATTTTTTGGTAGTGACTATCTATTACAACTGATCTTGGCATATATTAAGCAATCCATGGTGTGGGAAAATCATAAATAACGACCCATGTTTCAATAAGTAATCATGAAGTGGATAGTTGCATTATCAAACATATGGAAGCACCGTTACTATGAAGAAATATATTTTCCTGGTTTAAAATAAAAACAATTGAGAACAAATTTATAAAATTCATAATCTATATGAAATTTCACCAATTGGGGAAAAGGACTTTATACTTGTAAAAGTAGGGAATTCTTGGGACTCAGTATGCGGAAAGGACCCATTGATAAATATCCCACATACCCGAGGCTTTGGTGAAATCCTTGAGATTGGTCTTGTTCTTTGAGAAACCCTAATTTGCTCTTGAGGGGGAAGGAAACCACTCCTTTTGTTTTCTCAAAGTTAAATTATGATAAATTATGGAATTTTGGGGGGTTGTGGGTCTTTTATAACCCCTCCTTTTAGGAAGCATAAACAACGTGGGTTAGGCTTTAAAAGGAGTGGAAAAAAAAATTAAAAGTCCCTGGAAAATCGAACAAGAATCTGTGTCCCTAGTCATTATGACTCATACTATAACTTGTCACGACTGGTTACGAGTCGTAGTTTGAGTTGTAGGCTAGAACTCTGAGGCTGGGGACTTCACTATCTTGACTACGACTCACCACCCTACGACTCATTGGGACTATCTTTGAATCGTTAGGTGGAGTCGTAGTATGAGGTTGAGTTCATGGGTCACTCACTGGTCAAACTACGAGTCCCCTATACGACTCGTAATGTCAGACTATGAGTTGTATGCTTGACTCGTAACCATTGAAGTGGGTCTTTGGCAACACACTATTATGACTACAACTTACTCGTGATGAATCATCACAAGTGGTTATGACTCGTTTCTCGAGTTATAGTTATAGTAGTGTATCAGGTCCTTAAGGGAAACTTTCCACAACTCTTTGCCATAACATCGGATTAAGGTGAGACTTAAAGCTTTGGAAAGCTAATTTCATGGCCTATTTTTTAAGAGGTCTAGAGATTAAAAAAATTAGGGGTATTATAGCTCTCTTTATGGCCCTCACATAATCCCCAACTTGAGAGAAACCAGATCTAACTGCTATCATATGCTCCAACGCTAAACGGAGTGGAAATGCTAGTCCTTTAACAAATCCAAGCACCAAGTCTTGCTCTAAAAGATATAGAATAGAATATGCCTGGCCCCCTTAAGAAACCCAATCTCATACTCAGAAACTGGTCAAGAACTCTGATGAACTCCAATCTATCCAACTCTAGCTTAAGAACTGTCGGTGACTTGAATTCTATCCATGGATGAGAAGGATCTACATTCATGACTCGGATCCCCAAAGTTGAACCTCAAAGGGCAAAGTAGTCACAAGCTCAACTGGAGCCTAAGTTGACCCTAAATCATTTAGGATGATGCTGAAAATCTTTGATATCCATCTATTACTCTCTAGTCTGGCGTTGTGCTGAATCTCTAGAAAAGCGTGCTAAAGTCTCATTCGCATCTGTCGATAACATCACCCATCTTGCATCATTCATTAGGGATAAAATAGAGTTAAATAATTTATTCAAGGTTCATAGAAATGTGGACCCATGATAATTAGTCAATAAGTGAATTTCCTAAAATATCCCTGTAGCGTCCCAAAGATAGGTTACGTGCGTTTCCGCACAGATCTGTAGGACCCTACTAACACTTTTCTCTTGTACTAATACACCAGTGAAGCCTAGGCTCTAATACCAATATGTCACAACCCAATTTCTTGGTTCATGATGGCTCCTACTATTACCCACTAGTAGACAAACCCAACTTATAGTCCGTAAAGTCTAGTAACGGACTACCAAATATATAAAGAAAAAAATTACAGAATAGATGAAATAAAGAAGCAATTACATAATATAATCCCAAAATCTGTTGGTATCAGTACAAGAACTGCTAATCATACAAAATTATAAAGTCAATTTCAACTGAATACACCGATATAACTTATCTCCGAATCCAACGTAGAGACTAGTCTAATACATAAGAGAGAATAGGTAATACTCCAAATGTCAGGATCCACTCTAAGTCTCTGAACCATGGCTTCTCCACACGACGCACACACATCAACAAAGATAACTTATACTATAATTCGTAGGCTGCAAAAGTATAGTATGAGTTCCAAAATAATGGGTACTTAGTAGGCATCATCAACCGACTAAGCTAAGTCATAATATAAAGATGATATAATGCAAGATAATCGTAACTAAGTCAAGGTACAAAATCAAACCTGAATCATCTCCATCATCACTGTATATAATAAGTAACCAAAATGGAATAATAGTATAACATAAGGCATCAACACATGCCAATATCATTGTATATAACAAGTAATAAATATTGGAAGTCGCTCATGTACATAAGAATTAGACAAATTGGAATAATAATGTATCATAAAGCATCAACATAATAAATCACAAGTACAAAGTTGGCTCCCATACGCCAACTGGTGCGTAAAGTAAAGAACTCATCATAGGGTCCCATACTACGTGAGAGTACACCCAAGAGAAATGTAAGGGAATCTAATCAACAATTTAGTCAAACTCTATTTTTTTTCAACTGTAATTCCATGCTTACTATCAATCGGTCAATTTATTATTCCACAATTATCATCAATCGGAAGTTCATCAACCTTCCTTAATAATCATCAACATTCATAATTAAACAAAGTATGACAATATATGCATAACTATAACAATACCATCATTTAGACAACTATATTATCGATACACACTAATAGCTCCTTATTAGCTAGCCAATACTTATTTACTAATCTAATTATGCACTAGTCATCATATACCTTCTAATTATTATCTATACACTATTCACCATATGATCACTATTCATGGGTCAACAACTAGTCATTCTTCACCAACTAGTTAATAACTAGCACATAGCTAATATTGATTACTAAGCCATATTTATCAACTAGCCAATATTAGTTTCGAGCCATCACAAACTCACTAATCACGATTGATCTAATAACCACTAATCACCAATTATTCACTATTTAATTTATTGACTAAATTCCATTTAGTAACTAGCATCACTAATCCACAAATCCTCATTTGGCAACTAGTCATCATCATCGACTAAAGCATTATTATCAACTAATCATCATTGCTATAAGTCTTCATTTGCGCTAAAAATTATTATATTTTAATCATCATAATTACTAGTCATCAATACCACTAGTCCTTATTATTGCTAAGGTCCAACTATCCATAAGTCATTATTAACCTCTTAATTAATATTCATCCCTAATCATATTTTCAACCTTAAGTCAACAACTATACCACTTTATACCTTGATCACCAGAAAACTAAGGCTGACATCTCTAACATCAATATTATACCCAACTACACTTGAGAATAAATAAGATATAGTTTCCATATATAGGGCTATCCTGACTCAAACCGATAGATGTACTCATAGGCACATCAATAATCATACTCCAACCTTGCCAGGTATATTCTTATCATCATAATCATCCTCCGGCCTTAACGGGTATTATCATAGCATCATAGTATCCTCAACCTTGTCCGGTATCATCAAATAATCACAATATCCTCCAGCTGAATCGGGTATCATCATATCATTATACTATCCTCCAGCCTTGTTGGGCATCATCATATCATCATAGTATTATCCAACCTTGTTGGGAATCCTCATAATATCCACATTAATATCAATAATAAAGAGCAAGACCCATGAATGATAAAATAAAGGACAAGCCTGAAACACCCCAATTTTTTGCCCTTGGAAATTTCCTAAGCTTTGAGCTCACTGGCTTGATTACGACTTGACCATATGAGTTGTATGGTTTCTTGACGGGTTAGACGGCTCTAGTCATAGGGTCTTCAGTGGATGGTGGTTGGGTTTTCTATATTGGTTACGACTTGGTGGTAATGAGTCATTCAGGGTGGTGAAATGATGCTAGGACAAACCTTAACCAAGTTAGTAACTTAGTGACTTAACTTTTCTCTTAGTACGAGTGGATCACTAAGAGCCGCGAGGATAGGTTACGAGTCGTGAGGTGAAGTCAAAAGTTGTCTAGTGTCTGACCTATTTGGGTGTTGTGTTGGTCATGACTAGACCCTACGGGTCATAAGGTCAAGTTACGAGTGGGATCATGCAGTCATAAGGTGGACAGTGTATTGGTATCAACTTACTATCTAGGATACGACACAAGGCTATGGGTCGTATGATGTGGTGACGAGTCAATAGATCGACTCATAACAAAGGATGGCTTTATACAGTTTTATATTAGGGGAATTCTAGAAATTTCCCACTTTAAGTCTCTTTGATACCATGACTTAAAACCTCCTTTGAGACCTCATAAAACATCATTCCAAATAAAATACTCTCAAACTCTCTGTTCAAGATAAGGATAGTGTTTCAAAGAAAGTGATCATCTAGGGTTCTAAGGGTGCAATTTCTTCCAAATATATTAGTATTTCAGGCATGTACTCCTCCCTCATTGTTATTTTACTTAAAGCACATGTTTTAATGTATGGATTTCATAGTATTGTTATGGTTTTGAAATAAAAGTTGGGGTTATGAATGCTTATTGTTGAATAATGTTTTCCTATGGTTTAATTATGGTTCTCTATGTTTTAAATATGGTTTTGAACATATGAATTCATGGTATGGTGGTAGAATTTGATAATGGTACCTTTCTCTAAACTTGTGACTTTTGAAGTGGTTATGACCCCAATCTTGTATTGTAAAATTGGTAAGTAGTTATGAGAAAGATGGAAATTTGAATTAGGGGTACAATGGAATCCCCAAAGTGTTTGGTTGGACTTATTTCTTGAAACTAATGCATGGTATAAATGGTTAAATGATTATGGGTAGTTTTGAAAACCTTGCGGGCTACATGGGAATCCCTCAAGTGATTATATAATGAAAACCTTGTGGGGTAAATGGGAATCCCCAACCATCTATGATATCTCCGATTCGTGCAGCTACACGCATTGGGGCTCGTTCAAGGGGTAACACTAGACCCACATGAGATTCAAGAGAGGGGTGAATTGAAAATGTTTTTATGAGTCGACTACTGACTCTTCACAGTCAACTCACCTGCAGATTAGTACACTTCACAAAATAGATTATATTTTAAAAAAAATAAGCAAACAAATAATTGAACATAAAGTAAAGACACAGAGATTTATCCTGGTTTGGAACACCAATGTGGTGCCTATTTCTAGTCCCTTTGGGTTTTAAAGTCTCCTTAGATCGTTCAATGTCGGGCTCGAGTACAGTAATGGAAAACAAGTTCTGAAGACTTATTTTTCTCTTTAGATCTTGTGACAAGATTTAGTTGATGTTGTAAAGTTGACTCAATTCTACTCTTTATATAACAATTGTAAACTAAAAGTTACAAAGCCTTGTGAGACTAAGATTGGGACACTTTGATATTCTTCTTTAAAGTTGCGTAACATTTTTTTCTTCTTTTTTGGACCTTATAGTCTTCTGTTGTATATGTTTTTTGCTTCATAAGGAAACCCACAAGATTTTTTCTCAATCAAGGATTTGAGTTGATTCCTTAATTGAGGGAGTTTACACCATATGGTATGTCTACATCAGATATGTCCATACTTGGTGCGATTTTTCTTTCTCATATCTATACATGTCCATATTAGATATGTCCATACTTGGTGCGATTTTTCTTTCTCATATCTATACATGTCCATATTAGATATGTCCATGAAAGTAGTGATATCTTCCTTTTCCTTTGATCTTTTCATGATGTGCATCCAATTGCTTTATCTATTGGTATCTTTAGTTGATATAATTTTTTTGCCTTGTCAAGCGATATCCTACTTTTGATGTGGCTTCATATTTAGCATGATATTCTTTGAGAGAATATTCCTTGCCTTGTGCGAGATACCCTTCCATGATTCGAGATCTTCAATGTCCTTTGTGTGAGATCTCCTTTTATCATTATTGATATTTAATATCTTTGATGTGTATCCATATTTAGCACGATATTCTTTGAGAGAATATTCCTTGCCTTATGCGAGATATCCTCCCATGATTTGAGATTTTCAATATCCTTTGTGTGAGATCTCATTCCATTATTAGGCATATTTAATATCCTGCAAAGTTCACTTATTAGTTTGTCATTATTAAAACATAAAACATAAATATAGGAGGCTAACAATCCCCCCTTTTGATAATGACAAACAAGCATAAACATTAGTTGGCATTCCAGTTTGTCACTGTAGTCGGCTTGCTCCCCTTAACTTGTGGCACTTCTGATGTTCTCATTTTTCTCCCTCTTTTAGCATAATAAAAAAGAACCACAGAGTAGTAAAAAGAGCAGTAGATAGATAGAAGAGATTTAATCTATTAACTAACAAGTACTAGGCAAAACAAACAGTGTGCCAGATAGTGTATTAAAAATCATTTTACAACCCAGCAAAAAATAAGGTACAGGACCTTTTTTTGAAAATCAATTTTTAGATTAAAAACTTATGAGAAAATCAGAACAAGTAAGAGAAATTATTTTTCAAAAATAAGACTCATAATTCATTAAGGCTAACAGAGGTTTTGTAAAAATATCTGCCAGTTGATTTTTGGAGTCAACAAATGTTAATAAAAAATCACTAGTTTCTACATAATCCTGAATAAAATAATGCTTAATATCAATGTGTTTGTCCCTAGAGTGATGCATAGTATATTAAGATAAACTAATAGCACTGGTGTTATCACACAATATAGGAGCAGATTCAAAGGACAAATTAAAATCAAGTAGTTGATGCATAATCCATAGAATTTGAGTACCACAACTTCCAATGGCTATCTATTTGGCTTCAATGGTTGAAAGAGAAACTAAAGTTTGCTTTTTGTAGTACCATGAGATTAGGGCATTACCAAGAATTTGACACATTTCATTAGTGCTTTTTCTATCACTTTTATCGCCTGCAAAGTCAGATTTTGAATATCTAATTAAATAAAAAGAAGAAGAACAAGGATACCATAGTCCAATTTCTTAAGTTCCTATAAGGTATTAGATGATCCTTTTGATGGTAGTCTGATGAGACTCTTTGGGAGTCAAATGAAACCTGGCACACTTACATACACTGAACATGATGTCTGGTCGACTGGCGGTCAAATAGAGTAGTTATCTAATCATTCCCTTATACATCCTTTTATCAACATCCCTCTCAGACGAGTCTAAATCAAGACTTACGGATGGACTCATTGGAGTTACATAGTCCTTTTCTTTTTCCATACCAAATTTCTTGATGAGTTTCTTTGTGTACTTAGCTTGAATAATAAAGGTACCTTTGGGAGTTTGTTTGATTTGTAATCCCAAGAAGAATATGAGCTCTCCCATAAGACTCATTTTAAATTCTCCTTTTAGCAAATTAGCAAAATTCTCAGACAGAGAGATGTTAGGACTACCAAAAATGATATCATCAACGTAAATTTGCGCGATAAGAAGATTTGAATCAAGCTTTTGTATGACAGAGTTATATCAATTTTACCTATTTGAAAATTCTTATTTAGCAAGAAAGTACTCAATTTCTCATTCCAAGCCTTTGGATCTTGTTTGAGGTCGTAGAGTACTTTTGACAATTTGAAAACATGATTTGGATAAGATGGATTTTCAAACCCGGAGGGTTGTTTTACAAAAACTTCCTCATGAATAAAACCATTTAAGAAGGTGTTTTACGTCCATTTGATATAACTTATAACATTTGAAAGCAGCAAAAGCTAATAAAATTTGAATTGATTCTAACCTTGCCATATGAGCAAAGGGTTCAAAATAATCTATACCTTTTTGTTGGGAGTATCCTTGAGCTACAAGTCTAGCTTTGTTTCTGATAACCTTACCATCTACATTCAATTTAGTTTGGTAGACCCATCTAGTTCCAATTACTAAGTAGTTCTTGGGTCTTTCAACCAGAGTCCAAACTTGATTTTATTCAAACTGGTCTGATTCTTTCTTTATTGCTTTGACCCACGATTCATCTTTGAGGGCCTCATTGATCTTTTTTGGTTCAATTTGAGATACAAGGGCAATAGACATTTGCTTTCTAAATGATACTCTTTATTATCTGGATTTTTGATAATAAATTGATTTGGATAGCTAGCACCGTGTTTCCATTCTCTTAAAATATTTGGTTTGACTATTTCTATTGTAGGAGTCTATCCCTGGGGGGTATAGTCGACTCATCTTGTGATGGCTCAGAGGTTGTGCTAGCACTGACTCCAGATTATAATTATTCACCTATTCTCCATAAATATTCAAACTCATAAGAGGGTGATTAGATTTATCAAATACAATATGTATATATTCTTTAACACATAAGTTTTTTTATTGTAAGACCTGTAAGCGTGACTAGTGGGAGAATACCCAAGAAAAATACCTTTGTCACTTGTGAATAGAATTTTCCCAAGTTATTCTTACCATTGTTGTGGATAAAGCATTTGCATCCAAAAGGATGAAAGCAGCCAATGTTAGGCTTCTTTCCTCCCCATAGTTAATAAGGTATTTTCTGTAGAATAGGTCTGATCAGGCATCTGTTGATGATGTGATATGTTGTTCTTACTGCTTCTGCCCAAAACTGATTTAGGAGATTACGTTCTAACAACATGGTCCTGGCAGTTTCTTAGAAAGATCAATTTTTTCACTCCACCATACTATTTTGCTGAGGAGATTGAGGCAATGAAAAGTTTTGAGAGTATGCGTTCTGAGCACAGTATTCCTCAAATGCCTTATTTTCAAATTCTCCTCTGTGATCATTGTGAACATAGGTGATGAAGTGTCCAGCTTCTCATTATACTTTTTTACAAAAAATCTCAAAGTTTGTGAAAGCCTCATATTTATGAGCAATAAACATCACCTAAGTAAAACGTGAGTAATCATCAACTATAACAAAATATATCTCTTTCCACTGATGCTTACGATCCTAGTGGGGCCAAACAAATCTATGTGGATTATTTGAAGAGGTTTGGTAGTAGAAACAATGTCTTTGACTTTAAATGATATTTGAGTCTGTTTACCCAATTAGCAAGCATCACAGATGTGATTTTTTTCAAACTTTAGTTTTGGTAGACCCTGTACCAATTCCAGTCTAGATAATTTCTCAATGATATACATGATAGCATGCCCAAGATTTCTGTACCACAACCAAACATCATTGGTTTACGCAATGAGGGAAGTTAAGGTAGCAAAACCAGAACTATTTAAGGCGTAAATATTATTATCGCGTTCAGCGATGAGAGAGATATCTCTTTTGTTGTGTTTGATTAAGTAATTTTTGGCTTTGAAGAGGACTCTGAAACCAGTATCACATAGCTAACTGATGCTAAGCAGAATATGTTTAAGGCCATTCATTAGATATACTTCAGTGAATTCACATTATGAGCTGAGTTTTACTGAGCCAACACTGATGACGTTTCCTCTAGCATTATTGTCGAATCTGACTGATCCCCCATCTATTTTTTTTAGAGTTGAAAAATTTTCTTTGTTTCCAGTCATATGTCTGGAACATCCACTATCAATGACCTACATTCCCTTCTTATAGCTCTTGCGGACCTATTCCTGTAAAATAAGAAAATTAATTCTTTTTAGGTACCCAAGTGGTCTTGGGTACTTGTGGGTTAGATGTTCTTTCATTGGGATTCCAAACCCATACACTTTTAGGATTGTTCCTACAGCTGTAGGTTTATGCCCTCTCTATCCACATAAAAAAAAGAGGTCCTCTAGAGAGAAAAAGTTCTTGGTTGATTTAAGTAATTCTGATGAGGAACTTGAATTATTTTTAAAAGAGTTTGATCTCATAAAATTGTGTCTAGGTGGTCTCTTAATACTGTTTAATTTTATATTTACATGATCAAGTTCTTTATAAAGTAAGTCAATTTTGATTTGACATGCTTCGATTTCGATTTGATAACTTCTTTGTTCCTTTTTGAGTTTTCATTTAAATCAAGTTTCACAACTTTTCTTCTCTTGAGAGAGTTTGTTATACTCATCTATAACTTCTTGAAGCTCGTCAGTTATCATAACTAAATTAGATTCAAGATTATTACAGTTGTGGCAATCATGTAGTCTTACCTTGCTTGATTCATCTGCTTCCATGAAACACATATTGGCGGATTACATTTGTTCTTCAGTTTCATCTTCATCACTCCAAGCTCCAGAATTTTGATTCTTTCTGGATGTTCTTCTTCTTAATTCTGGATAGTTTTGTTTGAAGTGGCCAGGCCTCCTATAGTAATAAAAACGATCATCATTTTTAGTGGAGTCATTATTTTTGGCTCCTTGAGATCTTTTCTATCTCTGTCTCATGATCTTTCTTACTCCACATTTGATGAGGGTCATTCCTTCATTGTTGGCATCTTCCAAAATATCTTCTTCTTCAGTTGGAGCAGGATTGGAGGCCATTGGTTTCTTCTTTTCCTCCTTGTGGTACCTGTTGATATAATTTCATTCATATGCAATGAGATTACCCCATAGTTCATCATATGTCATGTTGTGAAGATCTTCATCTTCTAGAATAGTAACCTTGGTTTCCTAAATTTTTAGAAGACTTCGAACTAGCTTCTGGACTTTCAAGGTGTGTGGGTAGATTGTCCTTAGTAATTTTAGTTCGCACATGATCTTACTAAATATGGCAGACATTGTTTCAATGTTTCCATTCTCTTCTATTTTGAACAACTCGTATTCATTGAAAATGGCAACAATCTTTGATTTTTTGATTTTGGTGGTTCCTTCATAGGTTGTGTCTAATTTGTCCCATATTTTCTTTGTAGTCTCACAAGTTGATATCTTGTCGTATTCTTCTCCACTAACTGCACAAGAAAGCAAACTTATAACACGTAAAGTAGTTTGGATTACCTCTTGTTGTTCTTTTATTACCTTGAAACTTTCAAGTTCTTCTATATCAGTGCTTCTAGATTCTTTGTCTTTGTCCTTTGTCTTCTCCTTGAGTCCTAGAATCAACTTTGGACCCACCCAAGATTGGAAGTCATTTGATTGGACAAAGATTCCGAACCTATTCTTCTAGTAAAAGTAGTGTTGTCCATTAAAGTATGGTGGTCTTGTGAAGGAGTGATCATCTTGGAGAAGAGCGTTGGGAATTTGATAATTTGTCATTTGATCTTTGCTCACTTGCGGGTAAGCAGTGCTGTTGGTGAGACCTTCTCTGATACCAATTGAAATTCAAGAGGGGGTGAATTAAATTTTTTTCTGTGAGTCGACTACTGACTCTTCATAGTCAACTCGCCTGCAGATTAATGCACTTCACAAGAAAATTAGATTTAAAACAATTAAGTAAGCAAATAATTGAATATAAAGTAAAGAGACATAAATTTATCCCGGTTTAGAACACCAATGTGGTGCCTACTTTTAGTCCCCTTGGGTTTCAAAGTTTCCTTAGATTGTTCAATGTCGGGCTCGAGTACAGTGATGGGAAACAAGTTCTGAAGACTTATTTTGCTCTTCAGATCTTGTGACACAACTTCAGTTGATGTTACAAAGTTGACTCGTTCCTACTCTTTATATAACAATTGTAAACTAAAAGTTACAAAGTCTTGTGAGGCTAAGATTGAGAAACTTTGATATTCTTCTTTGAAGTTGCGTAATGTCTTCTTTCTTTAGTTTTGGCCTTTATAGTCTTCTGTTGTATATGCTTCTTTTCTTCATAAGGAAACCCAAGAGATTTTTTCTTAATCAAGGATTTGAGTATCCATATTCAAATCCTTAATTGAGAAGAAATCTCTTTGGTTTCCTTATGAGAGATTTCTTGGGGATGTGCGGCTCAACCCCAGACCGCCATGGGAAGTGAGAGCCCCGGGTAAGGTTTGTTCTCTAAAAAAAATCAAGTATTTGATTTGATTCCTTGATTAAGGGAATTTACACCCTATGGTATGTCCATACATGGTGTGATTTTCCTTTCTTATATCTATTCATATCCATATCAGATATGTCCATGTAAGTAGTGAGATCTTTCTTCTTCTTTGATCTTGTTGCGAGGTGCGTCCAATTGCCTTGTCTATTGGGATCTTTAATGGATATGATTTTTGTTGCCTTCTCAAGCGATATCCTACTTTTGATATGGCTCTATATTTAGCATAATATTCTGAGAGAATATTCCTTGCCTTATGCAAGATATCCTTCCATGATTTGACATCTTCAATGTCCTTTGTGTGAGATCTCCTTCCATCATTAAGGATCTTTAATATCCTACAAAGTTCACTTATTAGTTTGGCATTATTAAAACATAAACCATTAATATAGGAGGCTAACACCATATATCCCATGAGTGGATTTATGATGGTAAAGCTACATAATCTAGGTTAAGGTTATAAATGCATGCTAAAGCTTGTTCCTTATCCCGGCATGATATATATATGTATGGATGTCATTGCACATGGTTATTTGATTTGGTTTTGAATTAATGGCACTACTTTATCTTTATCCCTAAGTTGCATGCTAGTGTTCACCCCACTAACCATCTTCGGGCATTGTATCCCCATGCGATACTGGAACCGGCCATACTTTCACTTCTCCTGCTCAGTGGCTTGGCAATTTGGGGAAATATATTAAGTTAGACTGAAGTAGTGAGATTTCTTGCTCCATAAGACCTCTATTTCATGATATGGACTTCTTTATATCATTTTTGTATCTTTGGTTTTGGTTTTGGCTCAGGTCGGGGGGCATGTCCTGACTAGATATCCTTTGATTCTGGTTACAGGCTTTGTTGGAATACTATGGGCATGGGTGATATCGATATTAATGTTAGCATTGGTATTGGTATTGGCATTAGGATTGGTTATAGATGGTTAATTGGTTATGGCTTTTGGTTTTGATTTTAGACTTATTGTCATGTCTTTAATTTAATATTATCTTTTCTTGGTATATTCTTGGAATTCACCTGACAAGGGGTGTAAGGTAGTTAATGGTTGGGTATTAGGGGTGGTCTCCGGTCCTGGTTGGATCTGAGATACCCTAAATGACTAGCCCTTGGTTTGGGTTAAGTAAAATTGGTATCAGAGCCTTAGGTTCATGTTCAATTGGGTATCCTCAAATCCATGTCGAGTAGAGTCTCTTTTAGGGGTGTGTAGCGCACCACATTCATAAGAGAAAGGCTATTAGGCATTTAGGAATGTTTCTCTTTCTTGAGTTCTATTTTTGGTCTATAGAGTCTAAGATCTTGGATCTCTCTAATTCCTATTTGTTCGCCTTTTAGATCATGCCTATGAGAAGATCTGATGTCCATGGGAACCCTTCTGTCCTAACTGAGGATAATAGAAATGGAGCTCGTCCTACCCCAGGGGTTCAGAATAGGTCTAGGGACACTGTCTCTGATGGTCCTAATGGAGCTCCACCGGTTCCTCCTATCCCTCATCAGACACCTCAAGATGACGTGTCTAATGCTAAGTTTTACCAGTCGATCCATTTGCTCACTCAGTTGGTCACCTCTCAGACTGAGTGTATGGATTCTGTTACTTCATCATCTGAGGCCACTAGAGTTGTCCAATTTATGAGGTTAAATCCTATTGTGCTTACCGGTATGAAAGTTGAGGAGGATCCTTAGGGCTTCAAAGATAAAATAGAAAAGATTTTTCGGGTGATGCCTGTTACTGAGGTGAAAGGAGTGGAGTTTGCAACCTACCAGTTGAAAGATGTAGCTAATCAATGGTATGAAGAGTGAGAGCATCTCAGAGGTGTGGATGTTGAGCCAACCTTATGGAAGGACTTTTCTAGAGCTTTTCTTGATCGCTTCTTTCCTCAAAAGATGAGGGAGGCGAAGGAAGAAGAGTTTGTTAACTTGAAGAAAGGCAAAATGTTAGTTAAGGAGTATCCCTTGAAGTTTCACTAGTTATCCCGGTATGCTCCGGAGTTGGTTTCTAGCATGAGGGCTAGAATGAGGAAGTTTGCTACTAGATTGTCCCGAGATTTGATTTAGGAGAGTAAGGTTTCCTTGTTGAACAAGGACATAGACATCTTCAGGTTAGTTGTGTATATGCAATAAATAGAGAAAGAGAAGAGAAAGCAGGTTGAGATTGGGGAAGGAAGAGCAAGAAATTCCAACATTCGGATCAAGGGGGAGGTCAACAACATAGCGGGAGGGATGTGGAAAATGGTCCAAAAAGAAGCGGGGGAGTTCTGGGTCCTACTCGACAACTAGTTCTCCCTACCCAAAGCCCTCGGGTGATAGAAATTTTTAGGGTGGCATCAATTATAGGGAACAGGGTGCCCAATCTCAGGCTAGTGGGGCCAATCAACTCCATCATATCCTCTCTGTAGATTTTATAGTCGATTGCATTAGGGTTTCTATGATGAGGGAAGGGATAAGTGCTTTAACTGTGGTCAGCCGAGGCATATGCTTAGAAACTATCTAGTGGCTATGGTTGCTTTTAGGTAAAACAAGGTTTTGGTTGCCTCTTTATCAGCTCCGGCAAAAAAGGGTGATGGCCTTTGAGATTAGTGGCGATGGTAACTTGCATGTCACGACCCAAACTAGGGCCTGGCCGTGGCAGGCATCTTAAGTCCCACTTGGGACCAGAGATGACCCCCTTTACCTAACCAAACCAACACCACACCCTCAATTGTTGGATGAATTCTGAGCATATAACTAGATAGCGCATAATAAAACTAATGCTAATTCATAATATGTATGTATCAACCACTGGTAACCGGACAACCGTCTGTCACCAAAACGATCAACCAAATAACCCAAGTCCACAGTAATCCAACAAAGCCTCTACTAAACCAAAATCTATAAAATATCGGGATATGCCCTTGACAATAGCCAAAACAGAGTCTAACCAAGGTCTAAGACATAGGAAATAAGAACAATGAAATGAATCCCTCCAAAGTATGGAAGCTCACCCCTTTAATGTCAACTCACAAACTAACTCGAGCACTTGATCACTGCGCAGGAAAAGTAGAAGAGGTTCTAGTACCTGCATAGCGTGGGGATATAGTGTTTGGAGACGATTAGCGGTTGGAGCGCTAGCATGTAAATTAGGGATAGAGGAATAAAATAATGCCATTATTCAAAATCAAATCAAATAACCATATGTAATCACATACATACATATATATCGTGCAGGGATAGAGAACAAGGTTTAGCATGCATTTAAAAACCTTAACCTCAGTTGTGTAGCATAATCGTCAGATAACAAGTCACCCACAGGCTATATAGGCTTAGCTCTCCCTTAGCTTGAAGGGCCACAGTGCGTTAGCTGTACAAACTAGAGAATATTTGTATCTGTATATGCCTTTATGGGGACTCGAACCTCCTGGCATAATCATTAAAATTCTCGTGCCAAGCATTAGTTCAAAACGCAATTTAAACTTGTGACAAGATCATTCTCATTAACAATTTCACAAATAGGTTGAGGGCATACCATTATCAAAGCAAAAGACCAACAATTTAGGGTTAAACATGACCCATTTGTTAAACCACAATTCCCATGTACACACATGAGCAAAGCCATTATCAAAACATGGGTAATCATAATGTAAACCATGAGAAAACAATACTCAACATTATACATTCAAACCCTTAACGATAGTTTTCAAAACCACCATTAATGACTCATAAACAATGCTCTAAACATATGATTTTAACAATACTCAACATTATACCTTCAAACCCTTAACCATAGTTTTCAAAACCACAATTAATGACTCATGAACAATGCTTTAAACATATGATTTAGTGAACTAACATTGAGGGAAGAGTCACATGCCTGAGTTATGAAGATTCACATAGAGAATTTTGATCCTTAAGCCCTTAGATGACAACTTGAGAAACCCTAGCCTAAACTTTCTTGAGAGGTTTGAGAGATTCCTTAAAGAGTGTTTTAATCTTATAAAATGTATAATGGATGACAAAAAGGTGTTATAAGATGTGGGGTCTTAAGGGCTTGGGGTGGAAAATGTCCAAAGTACCTCCAGCTTAAAGTAGTAAAATCTCATCTTGTCACGTCTCAATTTTTGAGTCATGATGGCACCTATTAAAACCCACCAGTAGGTAAGCCAACACTGTAACCCGGAGTTAAGGCAATGGGTTACATTGGTAGAAACTCCCGACATGGATCACAATAGATGAACACAAGAACAACAACAATGTTACACGATCGACAACCAACTACGGATACCAATTCTCATGACTTGGTAATATCAGTACAAGAGCATTTAAGTTCGACAATAGGAAATACAAATCAAAGTCTATATAGTCTTATACATTCGTCTCAAATACAAAAGAATGAATAAAGATAGGAGGGAAATGAGAGACTCGAACTCCAAGAGCTTACCCTATCTCAAAAAATTCAACATAGCAAGATCTCAACTCAGCGACGACAACTAGTACTTGGGTCTGCACCAAAAAGGTACAGAAGGTGTAGAATGAGTACCAAAACAACAAGTACTCAGTAGACATCATTGGCCGACTGAGCTAAATTATGATATGAAGATGATATAAAGTAAGACAATAACTATAAGTCAAGGTTCAAAATCGAACCTAAATCGTCTCCATCACCATTGTACAAAATAACTAACCGACTAGAACAATAATACAACATCTCATATCAATACGTACCATAATCGTCATACACAATAAATAATCAATTCGAAAGTATAAAAAAATATATATATATATATATATAATTACCTTCGCATAATTACCAAGTTTTACACGCATACAATCATTAGAGCATAAAGTAAAAGAACTTACCATGGCGTCCCATATGACCGGAAAGTACACCCAAAAGAACACAAGTAAAAAACCCATCACAGCGTCCCATGCCACCGGAGAGTGCACCAATAGATCAATACATCAACGTACCAACAATATGTATATATACACAACTAACTCACATTTACCACGGTTTCCATTAATGGTCATTTGCTAAGACCCATATTCATCATCAATTACCACAAATCGAACAACATATACCAATGTATTCCTAACCATAGTTATATAGACATATAAACCTCTAACTCATTAATATACTCTATCTAGTCAATGTTAACTAACCACCATTTATTATTAAGCAACTAGTTTTCTAGTGGTCATAAGGCCTCCAACCATTAGCCTAACAGATTCCTCAAAATCCTTCATAATGAAATCGCAACTAATTATCATTCATTAGATAGACAACATCCCCACCTAGCCAAGATCACAACTAAACAATAATCACCATTTAACCAACTCACAACTTGTTATCATAAGTATACTAGTCATCATATAATGAGAAGCAACATATCACCAACACACTTATCTATCTATTTTCCAATGCCATTTTATAGTTAGAACCATAATTATCTAAGTCCTCATTAAGCAACCAACGACATTACATGTTAGACATCAATATCACTAATCATCAATAATGCTAAGTCTATTATTATCAATAGCCATTTTAGAACCATAATTACTAGTTACATTATTTTAACTAAAAAGGGTCCACTAGGTAGCATTTGAAGCTTTTAGACATCAAGTAATATGACCACCTTATATAGGCAACTAGTTTTCACATAACCCATTTTACTAGGCAAAATTCCATAACATAACCATTTGTTCAAGCCAAATATATTCACTAGGTGAATCCTTAGTTCTACACATGATTAATCTTACCAATTAGTCTTAACTCAATAATGGGCATATTCTACTTCTATTCACTATTTAGTCTTAAAAAGAGTCACACCACTTAACTAGTGATTAATGGTAGAGAACTATAGACAACTTCCCAAGGAAAACATCATATCCTAAGTGCACACAAGGACCTAACCATTCAATGACATAACCACGCATATACCGATATATTCATATATATTTACCATACGTAACATCACTATAACATTAATATATCCTCTGGGTTTATCGGGCACCATCATACATCAATAGCTCTTCCAGATTTATCGGACATCATCATATCATCAATATATCCTCTGGATTCACTCGGCATCATCATAACATAAATACCTCTTTCGGATTTATCGGGCATCATCACATCATCAATATATTCTCCGTATTCACCGGGCATTATCATAACATCAATACCTCTTTCGGATTTACTGAGAGTCATCACATCATCAATATATCCTTCGGATTCACCAAGCATCATTACATCATCAATATATCCTTCGGATTCACTGGGCATCATCATATCATCAATATATCCTCTAGAGTCACTGGGCATCATCATACCACCAATAATCATCATGACAACAATAAATACATACATATAGCCAAAGAAAGAACAAGTACAAGCCACAATCAATAGAGTGTAAGAGAGGTAAGGAAATACATATCAAGGTACTTTTACCATTAATCGTCACCACATTATATGAGTAGATGCATGGGCATGTATATCCCAATGATATGAATAATCACCACCTTTTCGAGCTTAACATGATTATTAACAAGTCAATTAGAAGTCATGGGTATGCCTTGTAGAATCCTTCTTTTACCCACATGGTTCACATTGCTAGCGCAAGAGATTATTTTACACAAACATTAGCTTAGTCATTAAACTTGAATCATAATAGGAGTTGTAACATACAAGGCTCACATTAGTAAACTAGCCAATAACTTAAGTGATATCATAACCATAGATTCAATTTACAAGACTTTACAATGATATCCATATCATGACAACAAGATAATCAATCAAGTATAGAAATTATCCCAATATCGTCAACTTGCATAAACCCTTTATTGGTTGTTGCCATCATATCACCAAAAGCATAATCTAAGCGTTCATCACGTATCTATGTCACTAAAGAAGTTACATAGTTCAAGCTTAAGGTGGGTCAAGTTCCTCTTCTAATAATCCCCAAATTTTCTTCTACAAATCAAACTTCTACCCGGAATTAGGCTAAGTCATCTAAATCATGCCTTAAGAGCTTACCAATCCACACTAGTCCTATGGGACAATTCTTCTTCAAGGATTCCTCCTAAGTCACCCCAAGCACCTAAAGCCAATCCACAACTAAGTATATCTAGGTCAACATACCTTTAAGGTGAGTCAACAAGGTCACTCTCATCCACTAAAGCAACTAGAGTGTTCTCATGCTATTCATGATATCACAATTCCAACTAACTGAGGTGCTAGGCTATGTGTCAACTATCCAATTAATGAGTTTTAAGACCTAAGTAATTTAATTAGTCCCAAGCATTTCCATCTACGAATTCAACATCTACGACACCGCCCAATGTTATCAAGGTATAAAATTCATACAATAATAAAGCTCAATCTAACTACAAGTAAGCCTAACCTACCTTGAGTGTAAATTGCTCACGAACCAACAATCTTCGCTTTCTCTTTACTCGAAGCTTCTTCCACGAGCCAAGCTATCAACAACACAATCTATGCATTATTTGAGAATGACAACACCCATATTGCACCATTATGCTTGGGTCCAAAATGACATCAAAAACCTATAAATGGGTCCCACATATAGAAAATGAGTTTCTGAGACCAACCCATTGTTCAAATACCATTAGGGAGTTATAACTCTTAAGAAATTTATGCAAAACAAACATATTTGGGGCTAAAATCAAGCCTCAATCCATTTGAGGTTTTGGGTCTAGAAATCAAGAATTTAATACTAAAATCAAGGAAATCTTACCATAGATTTAATGTTAATCGCGAATATGCAAGTTGTTCAAACTCCCGATCAACCTACAAGACTAACTTTGAAGACTACTCTCTCCATTAGGTTTTAGAGGCTGAAGACAATGAAGAAATGACCAAATTTCCGCCAAAAGAGGACTTTAAATGGACCATTCTAGGCCTCAGGAGGCGCGATCACGACTATCACAATTGCACCACTCCTCATGCAATTGCGGCACTTCGCGCACTAGACGATGGCTGAAAATTGGAATTTGTCCAAGGCCTCGGGATGCATCCGGAGTCTAATATCAGCAAATGAGATGTACAACCATACATATTTTGATGCTCCAGACGCGTTGGTAAAGTCAGAGTTTCCATCTGATTATATTTTATTATTATTTTTGCTTGGTGGCCATTTGGAACCAATGAAGATTTCTAAACGGGGAAATGGTTCTAACAAACAAACGAACTGCCAGATAACCAAACTATTGGTACCAGTAAGTCATAAATGACTTAGGGAAGCTATGGGAAAGCTCTATCAACAAAAATAACAGGAACATAGAAAATGACCTGAAGGGTCATTACAACATCCACTAATAAGGAACGTTCATCCCCGAAAGTTAAAGATAAAGAAAATACTTGAAGTCTTAAATAAATAAGGATACTGGGCCTGGATCTCACTCTCGATCTACCAAGTAGCCTCCTCTACTGGGCGGTTCCTCCACTGGACCTTAACTATAGGAATCCTTCTAGTATGCAACTATCTCACATCACTAGCCAAAATAAGCACAGGCTCCTCCACAAAGGCCAACTACTCATCTAACTAGATTGAGTCCCACATAATCACATGAGACGGATAAAGAATATACTTCCATAGCATCGATACATGGAAAACCGAATGAACAGCAGAAAAATCTAAAGGTAAAGTTAACTCATACGCCACCTCGCCAACTGCACAAATAATCTCAAAAGGACCAATATAATGAGGGTTGATCTTAACCTTCCTTCCAAACCTCATCACGCCTCTCATAGGCAAAACACGAAGGAACGTAGGATCACCAACTGTGAATCTCAAGGCACTGAGTCTATGGTCGGCATAGGCCTTTTTCTTACTCTGGGCTACTCTTAGCTAATTTTGAATCACCCTGACTTTGTTCAATGAGTCCTGAAGCAAATCCATACCATGAGGTCTCACCTCCAAATTCTTAAACCATCCAATTGGAGAAAAATATCTCCTGCCATACAAAGCCTCATAAGGCACCATCTCAATACTCAAATGATAACTATTATTATAGGCAAACTATGCCAATGCTAAGTGTTGATCCTACTGTCCTCCAAAATTCATAACACAGGCTCGGAGCATATCCTTAAGCACCTAAAAGTCCGCTTGGACTGGCCATCTGTTTGCGGATGAAAGGCTATACTCAAATCCCCTCGAGTACCCAAATCCTCTTGAAATACTCTCTAAAATCTTGAAGTAAATATAGAACCACAGTCTGATATAATAGAAATAGGAACTCCATGCAAACGAACTATCTTTCGAACAAAAATTTGGGCTAATCTCTCGGCACTAAAGGTCATCTGAATAGGAATAAAATACGTCAACTTTGTCAAACAGTCCACAATAACCTTAATACTATCAAGACCACGGGGAGTATGAGGTAAACCACTAATTAAGTCCATAGTAATTCATTCCCATTTCCACTCGGGAATGGGCAACCTCTGAGTTAACCTACCTGGATGTTGATGCTAAGCCTTAACCTACTGACCACATAGGTAATGAGCCATAAAGTCTGCCACATCTCTCTTCATCCTATCTGAACAGTAATTCTGTCTCAAATCTTGATACATCTTGGTTGTACTGGGATAAATGAAATATCTAGAGTTGTGAGCCTCATGAAAAATTGACTGAATCAAGTCATCAAGATAGGGGAACACAAATACAACCTTGAAACCTCAATACTACCTCAGAATCAATAGTGTGCCTCCAAGACTCACCACATACCACCTGATCACAGAGAAAATACAACTTACTATCCTCATACTGATGATCACAAATCTACTCAAATGAAAAGGACCTCGCCTCTACACAAGCCAAAATCCTAGCAGGGTCTGAAATATCAAAGTGAACCTTTAAATTGGCTAAGGACTGAATATCCTGTGCCATAGGCCTATGAGAAACAGATATACGATCCAAGATAACCAAACTCACTGCCTTGCGACTCAAGGCATCAGTTACCACATTCGCCTTACCTGGATGATACAAGATAGAAATATCATAGTCCTTCAACAACTTTATCCATCTGCGTTTGCGAGCATTAAGCTCTCGCTAGGTTATAAGCTATTGAAGGCTATGGTGATCAGTGAAAATCTCACAATGCACACCACAAAAATAATGCCTCCAAATTTTGAGCGTGAAAACTACCCCTGCCAACTCTAAATCATGAGTAGGGTAGTTGCGCTTATGCACCTTGAGATGTCTAGAAGAATAAGCAATAACACGACCCTGCTACATTAAAACATAACCAATACTAACATCAGGAGCTTCACAAAACATGGTGAATCCCTTACCCTCAACTGGAAGAGCTTACGCTAGAGCTAAAGTAAGACAATCCAGCTTCCCAAAGCTCAACTCACACTCCTCGTACAAATGAAAAGGAACTTCCTTTCTAGTCAATCTTGTCATAGGGGATAAAATAGTAGCAAAGATCTTCACAAAATGCCTGTAATAACCAGATAAACCAATAAAAATGTGAACCTCAGTTAGAGACGCAGGCCTAGCCCAATTATGAATCATCAAAATCTTAGCCGGGTCTACAATAATACCTGCCTTGACACCATATGTCAAAGAAATGACTGACTCAAGCCAAAACTCGTACTTAGAGAACTTGTCAAAAAGCACATTGTCTCTTAGAGTCTGGAGCACGACCCTCAAATATTGCGCGTGCTCCTCACTACTCCTTGAATACATAAGAATGAGATCAATGACACAATAATGAAGGAATTTAGGTATGGTTTAAACACTTGTTTCATCAAATCCATGAACACGACTGGCATTAGTCAACCCAAAAGACACACCAAAAACTTAGAATGACTATAACGGGTTCTAAAGGCTATCTTCGAGATATCCTGAGCCTGAATCCTCAACTGAAGATAACGAGACCTCAAATCTATCTTAGACAACACGGTTGTGCCCTGAAGTTGGTCAAACAAATCATCAATGTTAGGCATAGGATAACAGTTATTCACTGTCACCTTATTAAGATGCCTATAGTCAATGCACATTCGCATTTAACCATCCTTTTTCTTTACAAACAAAATAGGGGTTCCCTATAGGGACACACTCGGTCTAATGAAACCCTTACCGAGAAGATCTTGGAGCTGAGAGATCAACTCCTTAAGCTCAGCAAGAGCCATATGGTAAGGTGCCATAGAAATAGGTCGGGTGCCAGGCTCAAGGTCAATAGTAAACTCAATATCACGATCAGGGGGAATACCAGGCAGGTCGGAAGGAAACACATTAGGAAACTCACACCCAATAGGAACAGAGCAAGTGAAGGATTGTCTACATGAGTATCACATACATAAGCGAGATAAAACTTACAACCCCTCAATATAAGGCTTCTAACACAAACATAAGAAATAATCCCCGCCAGCTCACAACTAACTACTCTCTGCCACACAACTGGGGGTATGTCAGGCATAACTAAGGTAACAGTCTTGGCAAAATAATCCATAATCAGATGATAGTAGGATAACCAATCCATGCCCAGAATCATATCAAAATCCAGCATATCCAGAATAATAAGATCAACATAAGTATAAACATCACTAACTATCACAACACATGATCTAAATACTCGATCGACTACTAAGGAATCACCCATAGGAATAGATACGCATAATGACACAGATAATAAATCACTAGTCAATTCCAACTGTGGTGTATAGTAAGCAGATATATGTCACGACCTAATTTCTCAAGTCATGATGGAGTCTACCATAACTCATTAGTAGGCAAGCCAACTCGTAGTCCAAAACAGCTAGTAACGGACTACTCAATCAATATAAGGAAAAGAATGCAAAATATAGTAAGTAAATATCAATACATAAGAACATCCCAAAACTTGGTAGTATCAGTACAAGAGCTTCTAGTATATTTATAGTACAAAAGTGAAATGTCAAGGAGAAATACTCTGCTACAACTTATCTCCAAATACAACATAGAGACTAGTCTAATACATAAGAGAGAGATAAGTAATACTTTAACATCAGGAGCTCACTCTAAGTCTCTGAACCATAGCTACTACGTATGATACATACATCAACGATGATAACTTGTACTATGATCTGCAGGCTGCAAAAATGTAGTACGAGAACCAAACAAATGGTACTCAATAGGCAATTACCAACTGACCTCCGAAGATAAAGCAGATATAAACAACATATAAATAGAATAGAAACTACACCCAAGAGTCCAAAGCTTATAAAATAAGTTAATGAGATAATAGGGAACAACTATCCTATTTATGTCCAAGAATCTAACATAATAAGACTAAGGAAGTATTCGGGAGAACTATCCCATTCCAGCCACAATCAATAGACTTTAATTCTACACCGTATATCCCAAGCCAATATACAAATAAAGAGCGAAAGAAAGATATATAGCAATATACAAGGTCAAGAAAAGAATATGCAATATGAACAAGCAAAGAAAGGGATATACGGTAGTGTCGTAGCTTCATGTAGCTAGATATATATAGTGATATGTACATACACTTAGACATAAGGTCATCTCAAAGAGTAATGTAAATTATCATATCCCCATTCTAAGACCTCATGATGACACTATCAGGATTTAATACTATCATACTCAGGGTTGCTAATCCATATGGCTAGACATGATATAATCATGCATAGGAATACAATCATAAGATAGAAGAGTCCGAAGACATACCTAAAATCTCGATATTGGATCAGTGACCAATCTATCATAATCTAGCCATAATTATTATCATAACAATGATAATAACAAAATCAATAACATCGTGAATAACTGACTACTCCGGGTAATCAAATACCTAGCAGAGCCTATGCGTACCCCCACCCCTCACCCCAGACTTGAAAGGTTCAATCAACATACAATAACATAATGTATATTCATCACTCATATCTATGCAATCGTCCCATACTGGCTGGTAGACATATGTGTATACTTGTGATAGGTAATATGCATGGAAAAATGAATGCAAGGTACACAATCAATATCATAGCTTATCATAACTGTCATCATCAGGACCATCATCATCGTAATCAACCTTTGGACTTATCGAGTATAGATATATCATCAATGTATCCTTTGGCCTTATCTGGTATCAACATCATAACAATAGTATTATCCGTCCATGCCGGGTATCAGCATCATCACGATAGTATCCTTTGGCCTTGTTATGTATCAGTATTATCACTAAAATATCCTCCAGCCTTCCCGAGTATCAGTATCATTACAACAGTCATTACCGAATAACATATACTAAAATACTCATAAACATAGTCATATCACCATAGAATATCTATCTAGTCAATACTTCTCAACTACACGTTATTAGCTAACCAACACTTATTATAATAGACCCACTAGTTCGCTACCCATCATATAATCTAGAGTTGTTAGCCTAAATATTATCCTTCACATAATCCTTATTCATGAGATAACAACTAACCACCACTTATTAACTAGCCAACATCTAACATCTAGCCAAGGTTCATCACTACACCATAATCGTTATTTACCCTATATTCAATATTACAAACTAATCATCATATAACTGTTAACCATTATTAGACAACACATGACCACTGATCATCTAAACATCTTTTATTAACTAAAACCATTCATTAACTAACCATCGTTTACCAACTAATCTTCATGTAACTATTCATTAATTAACTATTTATCAACTATTCATCGTTATTAACTAGCCACCTCTTATTACCAACATCACTTATTATCTAGCCTCGTTGATACACAACTCCTAATTTTAATGACTAATCAACATTATAAACTTAGGCATCAATATCACTAATCTTCGCCTATGCTAAACCCGACATCATCATTAGCCACATATCAACCATCTCTAACTACCGTATTTTAACTAAGCAAGATTCATTAACTAAAACATTAGGTTCCTAGCCAACAAGTGCTATAGTTACCTAATAGACAACTAGCTACCACATAGCTTAACTGTTAATAAGGCAGAACAATCATAAGATCGTATTTCAGCCACAATCACATCAATTACTGATATATCAATCGTGAATGTACCAAATCTATGCATGCCATCACCAATATCCAATCAAATAAATCATAAGTAATATTCCACATTTTTCTTCATCCCATACCAGTGAGATGTTTATATAAAATATGTATATGAATCAATAAATTATAATTGTATCCTTTAAAATGATAAACACTTCTCGGATATCCAATCATTATCATAACACGACCCTTAGACCAATAATATATCCAGAATAATCACAACATCATAATCATGTTCTTAGGCCCATATTCATATTTGAAACTCATATCATTAATCATATTTATAAGCCATAGTATATCTCTAATCATCTCGTATGTAGGAGATATTATATAAATAAGAATACAATTATCTCTCACATAAGAGGCATCTCACATCTAGGAGGAATAATATAGATAGGCATGTAATCATCTAGGATATCTTATATCAATAGGCCATACATCATGACTATGAGGAATATCACTTCTCTAGGAGAATTGCCATATCTAAGAGGAACATCATCTCTATAGGTCCAACGATCATAATAAAAAAAAATAGCAACTCTATAGGTCAATCATCAAGTCTAAGAGAAAATAACATCTTATAGGCCAATCATCAAGTCTAAGAGGAAATAGCATCTCTATAGGCCAATCATCAAGTCTAAGAGGAAATAGCATTTCTATAGGCCAATCATCAGTCTAAGAGAAAATAGCATCTCTATAGGCCACAAACGTATCTAGGAGGAATATCATCTCTAAATACCCAATTTCCTTCCACAAGAAGTATCATAACCATAACTCAAAAGCCACAATCTGGGAACATCAACATAAGTTACCAAGTCATTAAGTAACTTATACTAAGGCTTACTAGCCTCATCTATGTCTAACATCCACAACCATGTCCACAAGGCTTAACATAAGTTTAGGCCTAAGTGGGCCAGATGATCCCACTTATAAACCTCAATTTCCATAATTAGGCACACTGTGCCCCAAACTAGGTTAGGTATCTAGTCTAACTTCTAGATTTATGTAAACCATATTCAAGCCTAAGATAGCAACTTTGACTAGAAAAAAGGGTACTCAAGTCAACTCTACCCAACTTATGGTTTCAAGACTACCACGCTAGCCTAATAAGGTTAAATATACAAATCATACCTCAAATGCTAAAACTACATCCCAAACATAGCATTATATCAGATCCATGCTATAACAAATCTAAACTAGAGAGGGAAGGAAATAGGATTCAAAAGGGATCCAAACATACCATCTTACGGGTCCAAAATACTCATCTAATCCCCAAACATTAACAATCAAGGCCAAGTTATCCTACTTATAATCAAGCCTAACATTCATATATGCACACAATATATATCACACATAATCTATGAAGAAAAGTAAACATGAGCCTACCTCAAGGCCAAACTGCAAAACCTCACTTCATGCACCATATGTTCGTCTCTACTTTACAATTTCCAAAATGCCATCACACTATCAAATCATAATCTACTCATCAATACGAGTTTAACGATACTCATATTGCACTATTGTGCTTCGGGTAAAAAAAATGACACCAAAACCCTAAGTGGGTCCCACATACAGAAAATGAGTTTTTGAGACCAACCCAATGTTCACACATGAACAAGAAGTCATAACCCTCAAGAAATGGGTGAAACTTAAGCATACTTTGGGCTAAAATCAAGCCTTAAGCTAAATTGGGATTTTGGATCCAAACTAGGAAATTCAAGCATGAATTCAAGGAATTACCTTAAATTTGAAGATAATCGCGATAAAAGATGATAATTAAGCTCCGAAGTCACCCACCATGATCAATTTGTGATTAGCACACCATATTAGGGTTTTAAACTCTCAAGGAAGGAAGCAAATGGCCAATTCTCTGCCAAAATAGCTATCTAAAGACCTAGCCTAGGCCCTCAATCCTCGTGATCGCCCACATGTGGGCCGCGTTCTCATACATAATGATCACGCTAAGGCTTCCATAATTCTAGTCTTGGTTACACCAGATGAGAGCTGAAACTTGAAATTTGATTTCAAGTTTTAACCAATGCCTCGAGATACATCCATCTAATTTTTGCAAACAAAATTTGTAGCCACACCAATTCAACTTTTCGAAAATATAGGCAAACTCAAATTTTGAATCTAAGCATTTTGACCAAATGTGGGTCCCACACCTAAACTTTCAAATTTTCAACTTTCTAATTGATAGGTCAAAATGAGCTCGAGTGCATTAGGACCCGAACCGAAGGTCTACGAAGCCTAAAATTGATATTTCGGATCCACTGGCGCAGTGGGAATTTGCATGCGAGATTATTTCACTGAAGTTTTTGCCCGGTGGTCATTTGGAACCAATGAAGATTTCTAAATAGGGAATTGGTTCTAAAAACCAAATGAACTACCAGATAACCGAATCGTCAGTCCCAGCAAGTCATAAATGAATTGGGGAAGGTATGGAGAAACTCAAATGGTGAAGATAAGCATAAATATGGAAAATGACCAGAAGGGTCATTGCAATAGCCACTACTAAAAGGACTTTCGTCCCCAAAAGTTAATGGATAGAAAGAATCTCAAAAGCTCGAAAGGATGAGGTATTGGGCCCGCATGCTCCATGCATGACTTCCCAGATAACTTTAAAAGTGAGAAAACATTTCTAAGGTATTTCGCCATAGGTATCCCTTTTTCAACCAGTACTCTTATTCTACTTCCAAATAGCCAAAACTCAACTTAACCGCTAACTAGCCTCAAACTGAACCAAGAAGGTTGATGCATGCATATCTGAACCACAACACGCTAATACCATCTTTATATCCGCAGAAAACAACAAAGGCTCATCCGAGCCAAAGCAAACCAAGAATGAGTCATAAAATCGACTCCAAATTCAAACATACTCAAAAACTTCCCAAGGTTGTAAACCATACCAAAAATGGCAAAAGCTCTAGCAACTCAGAAAAAGTTCAACTTAAGCCGAGAACTAACCAATATAATACTCCATCTAGGCAAAGAAATAGCCACAGGTACATATAACGAAGGAGAAAAGCTCCACTAATCCTTACTAGGCCGAACAAATGCTGAAATAGGGATTTCCTGAATCCACCCAAGAATTACATTATCAAAGAAGAAATACCAATCTCAAAACCAAGGTCAAAGTTGAGACCACCACCAAAGAACCACTAACTTAAGATAAAGAGTTTCAAATTTGCCTACTTAAGAAGTGATCATGAGAAAGGCCACTTGCCTCTAACTTTTTAATTCCACTAGAAAAAACCATAACACAACAACAAATGAGTATCCAATCTCCACACTAAAAACAGCGCAAACCACCCCAAGGGAACGAACCCAACATACATACGAGATAAATCCATGACATCTCAACATCAATATCAAAATCTCTATTGAATGCTGAAATAACCATAAATGAAGAACAAACCTCAAATGGGTCTATCTCACAAATGGGTTATACCGGAAGGGATATGCAAAACAAAACCCTTCGCAACCCAGGAGGCAAGTCTAAGAATATTGAACTCAATAACAAGTAACATAACAATAGTATCGACTCAAGAATCACAAGGCCCAATGAAAGGTGAACTTACCTTTGATACCACTATACACCCTAAATAAATCTTATATAGCTAACCAAGAGGGAACACAATCAACCTCGCCACGCTATGGGATAGAATTCATCAAATTAGACTATATCTACTCAAGCCACTATATAATATCACAAGAAAATACAACTCTAACTAGATAACACTAGTCTATACAGCTACCCATCTAGGATCAAATTCGTCAAGTAACAACATCAAGTAATAATATCAAGAAATATCATAACCTCACATAGTGGTAGAAATAGCAACAGTAATATCAATAACAATCATACTGAACAGGGGTACCAAAACGAACATCAGTATCCTATACCACTCAAAGTCTATAATAGGGCTAATGTGCTAAGATAAATGGGACTCGAACCCAAAACCACACCCATAGGGGGAATATCAATTTAGATCTACTCCATCCACTACTAAAATAAATAAACCACGGAGTAGTCGTATAATCATGAATTCAACAATAAGACACATAATGACCAATATAAATTCATCAAGGCATATAATCATCAATAGGTATGAAAACCCCAATACACATAATAAGAGATAGATGCGAAAAATAAGAGCACACCAATCATGATGACATCTGCAATCACATGCCTGATGGGCAGAGGGAAAATAAATCTGAACGGGTCCAAATTGGAATGACTGACTGGATAATCAACTGAGGTGTCATATACACCATCTCTAACTGAAGATATCACAATATCACGAGTTGATCTAAATAAGATGAATGACTAAAATCTCATGTCACGTACACTCCTTAGACTAGTAGTCCATCTCTCTATAGATGTAGAAACCGTTGATGTATCAATATGGAGAAAACACAAACTAAGCCCAAATCACTGGACAACTGACACTGAGATAAATTTGCAAATATGTCCAAACTTCTGAAATCACATCCTGTCTCAGGAACTCTAGGCTGGCGGGGATATGCTAACTCTAGCTGATCATCTATATCATACCTGGGGCATTCTCTGAACTAGTGTCTCATTATGACACAACCATACCCATATCCTAGAATACTTTAAGATATTGCCCCTCATAATCCAGAATGGTTATCATGGCCTAAAGAACCATACCATACTCGGTAAATCTGCTAGGGACTCTGCCTACTATTATCATTACGACTAATTTGAGAATTACTCATAGTATGGAACATTGTCTGTGTAGAGATGATGGGTTGTAGGTTAGGCTGAACTCTACTAAAAGAATCCTCACTCTTGGGTAAAATATCAACAACACTAAACTAATGGTGTGCCTCTTTCCGTCATGTCCATAAGTTCCAATACTTGTTATATATGGTCCTCTTATAATAAAAAACCTGGGGGAAGAAAGATTTGACTACTATCAAGCGCTCCGACACCAAATGGAGTGACATTACTAACCCTCTAACACATCCATGTACCAATGTACAGCTTAGATGGAGTTACCATAGGAAAATGTTTGGACCATATGAGAAATCCAATCTCTTACTCAAAAAATGGTAAGAACCCTAATGAACACCAATAGACCCAACTCTGGTCTGGGAACCGCTCGATAAATCAAATGTCATCTATGGCTGAGAGGGATCTACAACATGACTTGTATTCCCAATGTTGAACCTCAAAGGTTGAAGTAGTCACAAGCTCAATTGGAACTTAAGATGGCCCAAGTACTTTTTGGCTACCTCTAAAGAGCTTCGATATATATCTCTGACTCTCTAGTTCGATATTGCGTTAAAACTCTTGAAACACGTGTTGAAGTCTCGTCTTCATCTGTTGACAATGTCACTTTGTTCTTCAAGGATAAAAATGAGTCAAAGAATGTGTTTGAGGTTCATAGGAATGTGGGCACTCAATTAGGAGTCAAGAAGTAAATTTCCTAAAATATCATTGTAGTCTTCCAAAGATAGGCTTCGGACATCTTCGCACCGATCCGCAAGACTCTACTAAACACTTAGCTCTTGCAGTAATACATCGATGAAACCTAGGCTCTGATACCAATATCACAACCCAATTTCCCCGTTCATAATGGCGCCTACCATAACCCACCAGTGGGCAAGTAACCTGTGTCTGGAATGGCTAGTAACAACTACTCAATCAATATAAGAAAAAGAATACAGAATATAGAAAGTAAAGATCAATACATAAGAACATCCCAAAACCTAGTCGTACCAATACAAGAGCTTCTAATATATTTAAAGTACAAAAGTGAAATATCTAGGAAAAATACTCTAATATAACTTATCTCCAAATACAACATGGACACTAGACTAATAAATAAGAGAGAAAAAAGTAATACTCCGAACATCAGGAGATCACTCTGAGTCTTTGAACTATGGCTACACTGCATGATACACACATCAACGACGATAACTCATATTATTATCTGCAAGTTGCAGAAGTGTAGTATAAGTGCCAAACAAATAGTACTCAGTAGGAAACTACCTACGGAGCTCCAAAGATAAAGCAGATATATACAACATATAAATAAAATAAAAACTACACCCAAGATTACAAAGATTATATAACAAGTCAATGAGATAATAAGGAACAACTATCCTATTTATGTCCAAGAATCTAGCATAATAAGAATAAGGAAGTATCTAGGAGAACTATCCTATTCCAGCCATAATCAATAGACGTCAATACTATAATGTATATCCCAGGCCAATGTATAAATAAAGAGCAAAATAAAGATATATAGCAATATACAAGGTCAAGAAATGAATATACAATATGAACAAGCGAAGAAACGGATATACGGTAGTGTCATAGCTTCATGTATCTATATATATGTAACGCCCCGAAATCAGGTCCTGAGATGTCACACGGTGCTTAGGGTCACAAGTGACCCCAAGCAAACTCTTCTACTGGCATAACTCATAAGTAACTGAATAAAAATACAAATCCATACAAATCAGAAGAAATTAACTCTTTTCTGAATCTGATCGATGCAAAAATGGAATTTTACAGGATTACAATTCTGCTTTACAACCAAAATTAAAACAAAATACAACAACTTCTACTGACTGTCTAGGAAGCCTCTACTAGTACTGACTGTAGGTAGCCGGGTCATGACTCCCGACTACCCCAACTCAATACGACTGAATAAAGAAAATACAATACTATAAACTCTGCATAACTAACCCAAGCCCTTGAATCAAAAGGACTCATCACCTGCTGACTGGATACCACGAACTGACTGGATCTGAAGGTGCAACTATACCTTGTACCTACATTCCGAGAAAATATAGCCCACATACGAATATGTGGGTCAGTACCATGGAAAAATACCGAGCATATGGGGGTGTATGCAGTTGTATAAACATCATCATCATAAATATTTATAAGAAATATGCAGGATGTATGAAAGACTCACATAGCCCGAAGAAAATCATCATAATCATGAGAGGATGAAATAAGTATAATAACACATGTGATTCATCATATAATTTGTCAATCACTTTCAGTTCATCAAGAATATCAATTCTCATAATGTAAATATCATTTAAATCTTTCGAAAGAATAACTTTCACAGTTCCACTTTCAAATCACTTCACCGTTCACCATAGACACAAGGAAACACACACACACTTTGGGAGATCCTATAACCGACATAAACCATGTGAGCTACATGGAGTCCAACGTACAACCCACGTTGGGGAGAGCCATCCTATTCTTGCCATCGGAGTAGGACTTCCAATATCAATCCAAAAAACACACTAGTGATCACTATATAAATCAGCCTCAAGCTCACGTCCTATGGGGGCACGTAGTTCTAGGGAAGTAAGGTCACTTTATACCTCCCACTCGGTGCTAAAGATTACTCCCAGACTTAGCTCAAAAATTTAAATTAGCCTCAGGCTCACATTAAAGAAAATCCACAATAAACACTTCAATAATTTTCATCGGGAGACAATTTGCTACCCCTTTATCATAATCAATAAAAATGTGGATTTCTTTCACAGTCGAGTTCAAAATAACTCATTCACGACCAAAAGGTCAAATCATTCAAAACATCTCAAATATTCAACATCAACGTGCATATAGCACACATTTTCTCAAAGACGCGATTTCAAATGGGGTTCGCGACCCAAATATAAAAATCATGATAAATATCATTCAAGATTCATGCTTTATATCACCACACATGTAAATTCATTTTTCAAAATCATAAACATCAAGATTTCATAATAATCATCATAAGATATGGGTTCATGCTTCAAATTCATAAAAAATCAAATAAAAATCATGCCTTTGTAAGGAAAATTACTTATGGGCACAAGAACGAAAGAGAGTTCTTGTTGAAAAACCCCACATACCTTGAATGATGAACTTTAGATCGATACTCATTTTTGAGATGTTAATCGTGCCTTTGAATGATGGTTCTTGGAGTTCTTGAACTAGAAACTTGGAATCTTGAATAAATTTGCAGAATTAATGGTGAACTTTGGAGGTTCTTGAAGTTCTTGAACTAGGAACTTGGAATCTTGAATAAATTTGCAGAATTAATGGTGAATTTTGGAGGTTCTTGAAGTTGGATATAGGAGCTTAGGGTTTTATTTTTGAGGGAATTTGATGAAATATAACATATAATGCTTCTAATAGGCTTTAATATAGGGTTTGGATGGATTTTGGGTGAGGGGGAATGACCAAAACGCCCCTAAAAATCAAATAATTCTCGAGTCTGTCCTTTGGTGGACTGTTTTGATAGTCTGATGTAGATCAACCATAACGTTTTACTCCGATATCCAAATTGGATGAAACCAATTTCATTATAAAGAGAACTCTCATATCTTTCCATTGATATATATTATCTCTCCCAGATCATTGTGTACGTGGAGTTATGATCATTTGAAGTTGACCCAAAAATTCACTTTTGATAGGCTGAAGTAGATTGGCCATAACCTTTTACTCCGACAGAAAAATTGGATGAAACCAATTTCATCGGAAAGAGGACTCGCAGAGATTTCCGTTTATATAGAGTAGATCACCCATATCATTATGTACAAGTAGTTATGATCGTTTAAAGTTGGAGCAAAAATACGCCAGGCCTTAGTACTTTTTTTCCTGCACGTTTTACTGTTCACTACTATTCACGGTTCGATCGGAATGTTCATAACTCATCACTCGGGTGTCCGTTTTGGATGATCCACATATCGTTGAAAATCTTATTCGATACTCTACGCAATGGTGGGTCATAATGTAAGACATTCCGCATGGATAATTTATAATTCATTCTAGAAGATAGAACCCAACACATTTACACACAAAATTTCAATGAAAAATTTCCCGGGGTATTACATCATCTCCCCCTTGGAAACATTCATCCTTGAATGTCGATGAATAAGTACAAAATACCATGGAAATGAGGACAAAAGGTTGGGATAACGAAATCAATCCACTTACTTCACTCCAAACTTTCGAATACTTCATAGAACATGCGATTCATAATGAGAATGGTCACATAGTTGGATCTTAAACAAAGGAGACTGATTTTAAGGAATCGATATCTTTGATTTATTCAGAGACTGAGAATCAAAGGTCTCGAAGGGGATCTCATCAAAGAAGGACTACTTTCGCCCAAATGAAACGTCCCTCAACACTCCCTCCAAAAGATTCAAAATCACACTTAAGAGGCTCAACATTTCCAATCATACGCCTCGCCTTAACTTAGCCATCAAAACATCATCCATCGTCTAACTAGTATTTATCCATCTAACAATCCCATGGCACGACTCACTACACCACATACACTAATCCTCGAAATTAAAGCAGTCCCATAATATCTTGGGTGAACTTTCTTATCATAATATAATATTAAACTTAATTACAAGTCAACTACACTTAAACTCTTGTGTACACTGTTCAAGCCTATTAGGTCACTTCCGGCAACCTATACCATTAGTTCGGAAACCGTCACATTCGGCTTCATGATCACCAATCGTTCAAACTTAAGGTCTCACACTTCACATAATTTACAACTCCATCTCACGCATAACTCCCACGTGAAGATTATAAAACAACACATCCTTCTTTCACCCGTCACTACTATCTATCCTTCATACACAACTTAACATAGCTCATAGCTCTTTACGTCTTAACTTAACTTCCTCTTGCAATCTGGAGAGCGCCTAGATTAGCAACACTTACCCACCAAGTACTTTCATCAATAACCTATACTTTTCTAACACCACAAATACCATCAATAACTCTTTCCTTACCCTAGAAAACAACAATCCACCTTAACTAATAACTCCTCCTCTAACTTTCACTAAACTAACAAACAAGGGTATATCACTTCATTACTAATTCAATCATAAGCAAAAATTCAGATATACATATTCAATAAATCGCCCTTACCACCTTTCTCTTCACTACACTTCTAAACCCACACTTTTAACTAACACAGGAACGACAAGATAAATAACAAGTTGCTAGTGAATCGAAATAGGCCTCACACGGCTTCACTAGACTTTGGTTTTGTGTTTTGATCAAGAAAGTTATATGAATAACAAGGTAACTATGTTGTGAATCGAAATAGGCCCCACACGGCTTCACTAGACTTTGGTTTGTATTTTGAACAAGAAAATGAGATGAATAACAAAGAAGCTATGCTAGTGAATCGAAAGAGTCCCACACGGCTTCACTAGACTTTGATTTTTCACAAACATAATGATAACAAGATTACATAATACAAGAGATAGAAACTTAACACACAATATTCAACGATCTAAGAATACACCTTACTCTATCTTAATTAAATAACTCATAAGAATGAAGGCATAACTTTCAACTTAAGGAACTTAACACACTAGAGAGCTCCTCTCAAGCCCTTTGTGTAACTTTTGAAATTTCTTCTAGAAAATATAGAAGCATTACCTGGGGAAGAACTGGAGCTTGTGAATCATGTTATCTCAAAAATAACACATAGAGGGAGAAGTATAGATTAACATTATAGATTCTGAGGAGGAATCTGAAAGCACATCTAACCCAGGCTTAGTTCACGACTTTTATGAACATGAATAAAGTACTTCAATCTTTGGAACTCAAAAGCACTGACAGGATACTTTCTAGCTCTTTTACAATCCCATAACTATCTACAGAGAATTAAGCTTAACTGTTTCTGATACCTTGAAAATGAGGCAGAGTTGGCCAGAATAGAGTAAGATGATAATCTATATAAGCTTCTTGGAGAACCTTTTTATAGCACGATCTTAGACTTGAAAGAAGGGAAACATTTCCTAAATGCCCTGTAGGCTCTCGAAGAAAAGTACAGATGTCTCCGTACTATTCCGCATGAATCTACTAGACATGACTTCATAGACACCCTAGGACACTTGAACTCTGTGCTCTGATACCAAGTTTGTAACGCCCCAAAATCGGGTCCCGAGACGTCACACGGTGCTTCGGGTCACAAGAGACCCCAAGCTAACCCTTCTACTGGCATAACTCACAAGCAACTAAATAAAAATATAAATCCATACAAATCAGCAGAAATTAACTCTTTTCTGAATCTGATCGATACAAAAATAAAATTTTACAGGATTACAATTATCCCTTTACAACCAAAATTGAAACAAAATACATCAACTTCTACTGTCTGTCTATAAAGCCTCTACTAGTACTGACTGTAGGTAGCCGGGTCATGACTCCCGACTACCCCAACTCAATACGACTGAATAAAGAAAATACAATACTATAAACTCTGCATAACTAACCAAAGCCCTTGAATCAAAATGACTCATCACCTGCTGACTGGATACCACAAACTGACTGGATCCGAAGGTGCAACTATACCTTGTACCAACATTCCGAGAAAATATAGCCCACATATGAATATGTGGGTCAGTACCATGGAAAAATACCGAGTATATGGGGGTGTATGCAGTTGTATAAACATCATCATCATAAATATTTATAAGAAATATGCAAGATGTATGAAAGACTCACATAGCCCGAAGAAAATCATCATAATCATGAGATGATGAAATAAGTATAATAACACATGTGAGTCATCATATAATTTGTCAATCACTTTCAGTTCATCAAGAATATCAATTCTTATAATGTAAATATCATTTAAATCTTTCGAAAGAATAACTTTCACAATTCCACTTTCAAATCACTTCACCGTTCACCATAGACAAAAGGAAACACACACACACTTTGGGAGATCCTATAACTGACATAAACCATGTGAGCTACATGGAGTCCAACGTACAACCCACATTGGGGAGAGCCATCCTATCCTTGCCATCGGAGTAGGACTTCCAATATCAATCCAAAAAAAAATACTAGTGATCACTATATAAATCAGCCTCAGGCTCACGTCCTACAGGGGCACGTAGTTCTAGGGAAGTAAGGTCACTTTATACCTCCCACTCGGTGATAAAGATTACTCCCGAACTTAGCTCAGAAATTCAAATCAGCCTCAGGCTCACATTAAAGAAAATCCATAATAAACACTTCAACAATTTTCATCGGGAGCCAATTTGCTACCCCTTTATCATAATCAATAAAAACGTGGATTTCTTTCACAGTCGAGTTCAAAATAACTCATTCACGACTAAAAGGTCAAATCATTCAAAACATCTCAAATATTCAACATCAACGTGCATATAGCACACATTTTCTCAAAGACGCAATTTCAAATGGGGTTCGCGACCCAAATATAAAAATCATGATAAATATCATTCAAGATTCATGCTTTATATCACCATACATGTAAATTCATTTTTCAAAATCATAAACATCAAAATTTCATAATAATCATCATAAGATATGGGTTCATGCTTCAAATTCATAAAAAATCAAATAAAAATCATGCCTTTGTAAGAAAAATTACTTTTGGGCACAAGAACGAAAGAGAGTTCTTGTTGGAAAACCCCACATACCTTGAATGATGAACTTTAGATCGATACTCGTTTTTGAAATGTTAATCGTGCCTTTGAATGATGGTTCTTGGAGTTCTTGAACTAGGAACTTGGAATCTTGAATAAATTTGCAGAATTAATGGTGAACTTTGGAGGTTCTTGAAGTTCTTGAACTAGGAACTTGGAATCTTGAATAAATTTGCAGAATTAATGGTGAACTTTGAAGGTTCTTGAAGTTGGATGTAGGAGCTTAGGGTTTTATTTTTGAGGGAATTTGATGAAATATAACATATAATGCTTCTAATAGGCTTTAATATAGGGTTTGGACGGATTTTGGGTGAGGGGGAATGACCAAAACGCCCCTTAAAATCAAATAATTCTCGAATCTGTCCTTTGGTGGACTGTTTTGATAGTCTGAAGTAGATCAACCATAACGTTTTACTCAGATATCCAAATTGAATGAAACCAATTTCATTAAAAAGAGGACTCTCATATATTTCCGTTGATATATAGTATCTCACCCAGATCATTGTGTACGAGGAGTTATGATCGTTTGAAGTTGACCCAAAAATTCACTTTTGTTAGGCTGAAGTAGATCGACCATAACTTTTTGTTCCGATAGACAAATTGGATGAAACCAATTTCATCGGAAAGAGGACTCGCAGAGATTTCCGTTGATATATAGTAGATCACCCAAATCATTATGTACAAGGAGTTATGATCGTTTAAAGTTGGAGCAAAAATACATCATGCCTCAGTACTTTTTTCTTGCATGTTTTACTGTTCACTACTATTCACGGTTCAATCGGAATGTTCATAACTCGTCGTTCGGGTGTCCGTTTTGGATGATCCACATATCGTTGGAAAGCTTATTAGATACTCTACACAATGGTGGGTCATAATCTAAGACATTGCACACAGAGAATTTATAATTCATTCTAGAAGATAGAATCCAACACGTTTACACACAAAATTTCAACGAAAAAATTTCTCGGGGTATTACAATATATATATATATATATGTATATATATGTACATACACTTAGACATGAGGTAATCTCAAAGAGTAATCTAAATCATCATATCCTCATTCTAAGACCTCATCATGACACTACAGGATTTAATACTATCATACTCAGGGTTGCTAAACCATATGGCTAGACATGATATAATCATGCATAGGAATACAATCATAAGATAGAAGAGGCCGAAGACATACCTCAAATAACGATATCGTATCAGTGACCGATCTATGATAAGCTAACCATAATAATTATCATTAAAATGATATAATAATATCAATAAAATCATGAATAACCGGCTACTTCGGGATACCAAATACCTAGTTGAGCCTATGCATACCCCCCACCGCTCCAGACTCGGAAGGTTCAATCAACATACAAAAACACAAGGCATAGTCATTATCCATATTTATGCAATCATCCCATACCGACTGGTAAAAATAGGTGCATGATAAATGCATGGTACACAACTAATTCTAAACTCATCATAACTGTCATCATCAAGACCAGGATCATCGTAATCAACCTTCGGCCTTGTCGGGTATAAACATATCATCAATATATCCTTCGGCCTTGTCAAGTTTCAACATCATCACAATAGTATCCTCCAGCCTTACAGGGTATCATCATCCCAATAGTAGCCTCCGACCTTATCGGGTATCAGTATCATCAGAATAATATCCTCTAGCCTTGTCGGGTATCAGTATCATTAAAATAGTCATTACCGAATAACATATACAAAAATATGCATAAACATAGTCATATCACCATAGAGTATGTATCTAGTCAATACTTTCAACTACCCATTATTAGCTAACCAACACTTACTATAATAGAACCACTAGTTCGCTAGTCATCACATAACCTTGAGTTATTAGCCTAAATATTATCCTTCACATAATCCTTATTCATGGGATAACACCTAATCACCACTTATTAACTAGCCAATATCTAATATCTAGCCAAGGTTCATCACTAGACCATAATCGCCATTTATCCTATATTCAATATTACCAATTAATCATTATATATCCATTAACCACTATTAGACTACACATGACCACTAATCATCCAACCATCTTTTATTAACTAACACCATTCATTAACTAACCATCATTTACCAACTAATCCATGTTTAACTTTTCATTAATTAACCATTTATCAGCTATTCATCATTATTAATGAGCCACCTTTTACAACCAACATCACTTATTATCTAGCATCGTTGATACATAACTCTTCATTGACAACTAATCGACATTATAAACTTAGGCATCAATATCACTAATCTTCACCTATGCTAAACCCGACACCATTATTAGCCACATATCAACCATCTCTAACTACCAAATTTCAACTAAGAAAAAATCATTAACTAAAACATTAGGTTTCTAGACATTAAGTACTATAGTCACCTAATAGACAACTATCTACCACATAAATTAATCGCTAATTAGGCAGAACGGTCATAAGATCATATTTTAGCCACAATCACATCAATTACAGATATATTAATCATGAATGTACCAAATCTATGCATTTCATCACCAGTATCAAATCAAATAAGTCGTAAGCAACATACCATATTTTCCTCCATGCCATATCGTAGAGATGTGTATATAAAACATGTATATGAATCCATAAAATATAATCATATCCTTTACAGTGATAAATACTTCTCAAATGTCTAATATTTATCATAACATAACCCTTGTCCTAATAATATATTCGAAATAATCATAACGTCATAATCACAGCCTTAGTCCCATATTCATATCCGAAACTAATATCATTAATCATATCTATAATCCATAGCATATTTCTAATCATCTCGCATATAGGAGGTATTATATAAATAAGCATGTAATCATCCTTACACAAGAGATACCTCACACCTAGGAGGCATAATATAGATAGACATGTAATCATCTAGGATATCTTATATCAATAGGTCATACATCATGACTATAAGGAATATCACTTCTCAAGGCCAATTTCCATATCTAAGAGGAACGTCGTCACTATAGGTCAAATGATCATAACTAAAGGAAATAGAAAATATATAGGTCAATCATCAAGTCTAAGAGGAAATAGCATCTTTATAGGCCAATCAACAAGTCTAAGAGGAAATAACAGCTCTATAGGTCAATCATCAAGTCTAAGAGAAAATAGCATTTCTATAGGTTAATCATCAAGTCTAAGAGAAAATACCATCTCTATAGGTCAATCATCAATCTAAGATAAAATAGCATCTCTATAGGCCACATAACGTATCTAGGAAGAATATCATCTCTAAATACCCAATATCACTTCCACAAGAAGTATCATAACCATAAGTCAAAAGCCACAATCTGGGAACATCAATACTAGTTACCAAGTCACAAAGTAACCTTATACTAAGGCTTAATAGCCTCATCCATGTCTAACATACATGATGTGTGAGCCTACGCTAACAAATTTGAGGCTTTTAACTCTAAATAATTGTAAGGTCTTGAGCAACTTAAGTTGTTTTTTATTAGTTTACTTTGATTTTTGCAGTAAATGTTGAGATGTAAGAGAATCAAAAATAATGAAAGAAAAAGGGCTGAAAAGTGAAGCAAAATAAAGTACAAGTGTGGCTGACGACGTTCATGATAAGTTGTAAGCCTGGTGATAAGCTGTCAAGGATGCCGTCAACCTTAAACAGAGAATAGGAGTTGAATACATTATTTTGATGAAGTTCGTGATAAGCCATCAGGTTGGTGATAAGTCATCAACGTCATCGTCAGCCTTAGGCAGTAGAAGCCAAAAGTGCAGAAGAGTTGACGACATCCGTAATAAGCCGTCAGAATCCTGATAAGCTATCACAGATGTCGTCATCTATTTCGATAAAAAGATGCAACTTTAATTTTATTTCCTTATTTAGGTTGAACTATTTAAATCTTTTTTAGGGTTTTCTAGAGGGATTCATTCATCATCGTCATTATTCTAAAGAAAGTTCGATACTTTGAGTCTTGGAGAATATTTTCCGACATTTCTTTCTCTATTTTTTTGGGTTTGAATAATACAACTATTTTGGGGATTTTCCTTTTTGATATAATCTACGATTCAGTAATTATTATTCATCTCTATAAGTTAATCTTCTCAATTATGAATTCAATTATGTGTTTCGTTCTTTGCATCATGAGTGGCTAAACTCTGTTAACCTGAATTATAGGATCTAGGGTTAGGTCATGATGAGGTGCTAAATACTTAAGATTTAATAGGTGTTAGGATTTCTTGATAATTCTGAGATTTTAATTAACGTCTGTTGGTTGCAAACAGTAGACACCCCTACTTTGATTTGCTTGAGAAATAAATCATATACAGTAGGAAGTGAATTATCAACCAGGACTCGGAAATACTTCGTTTAATAATTAGTGTTGTAACAAGGTTGGTTAACCTGAGTTAAAAGCTGAACAGTGAACAGAAATTTCCTATGTCCGAGAGGATTAGGAAATTAGAAGCTTAAATAGGTCGAGAGACATTTGAGCATATCATCGATAAAGATAGCTTGTTATCCTAACCACCATGAGAATCTTGAGTTATCTCTAGCATCTATCATGTACCGTAAGCCCTAGTGAACATAATTCTGGTTATTTCATAAAATCATGGTTACAAACATCAAAATTAAAGTGACAAACAATCATTTGTGAAACTTAACCCCCATTTCAGGAAATGTTAAACTATCAGTGAATTAAATCATAAACGACTTGAATTCACATCATATTTCCTGTGGGATTCGACCCCAACCTAGTTGGGTTTTATATTGACAATGATCGCTTACACCCATTCAAGAGTTTAGTTTGAGCTTTATCAAAAATTGCGCGTTGCTAGGGAATACGGTTGTAAACTGAAAGTTGTGTGCACTAATTGACTGTTAGTTAGGTTTCCTAGATTTACGTTTATTTGTTGTTTTTGTTTATTAAAGGTTCCTTGTTGTTTATGCCAAAAACAAGAAGTTCTGAAGAACTATTATTTCTAATTAATTCAGAACCTCAGTTGATCGGGAGAATGGTAGAACAGCAAGAGGCTGACAGACTGACAGCCTTGGCCAGGGCTCAGGTGAATGTACAGAACCAGGGTCAACAAGTACGTCACCTGAACCATATGATGAAGACTTGGGTGATGAGGAATTGCTGAATCCTCAAAACCCAAGGCGATCTGAGCAAATTGCTGCACCAGTACAGCAAAATTTTAACAGAAATCATCCAGTCAGATGAAGGTATGGTCAACAGCTTGTCCATTACGAGGTTGATGACGACGACGAAGGAATGGATGAAGCAGGTGCAACAGGTGCTATCATTCCTCAACCGTTGGCACCTGGTGTAAAATTCAGCATAACAAGTACTATGATTCAACTCCTGAATCTGAAGGGGTTGTTTGGAGGCTAGCCTGGTGATGATCCGAACATGCACTTGGTGAACTTTATCACCATTTGCAAATCTTTTGATAATCCGGGAGTGAGCCAGAATCTGATTCGGTTAAGATTGTTTCCATTATCTCTGTCTGGGGAGGCAATAATATGGTTAAATGAGCTGGAGCCCGATTCTATAACCAATTGGAGACAGTTGAAATAGGCATTCCTAGAATAGTTCTTTCCCCCCTCCAGGAGGGTACAGTTGAGGGATGAAATCAGTAATTTCAGGCAGCTCTCGACTGAAGCATTGCATGAAACTTGGGAGAGATTCAAGAAGAAGATAGCACAATATCCGAACCACAACAAGACGGACTTTCACTTGATGGAGACTTTGTACAAAAATTTTAACTCTGTGATAAAGACAATTGTAGATAATGCTGCAGGTGGTTCTTTCATTGACCTTTCTTTTCAAGATGCTTCAGACATGCTGAATAGAATGACCAAACAGAGTCGGGCTTGGCATACCAGGGATTCTTTGGTAGCTAGCCCGACTATTTATGGTAGTATGACTGTGGAACAGTGCAGAAGGGATGAGGAGCGAGACCAAGACATGGCCCACTTAAAGATTCAAATGGACTTGCTGACCAAGCACTTGCTGTCGGGCTAGACTGAAAAGGTTAAGGCTGTGGAATCTCAGTGCACTGTTGCTATTGATGCAGATGAGGAAGAGAATTATGTTAATAATTAGGGGGGTTTCCAAGGAAATAGACAAGGGAATCAAGGTTGGAACTTTTATGACAAGCCTGATTATAAAGATAGGGAGCAAGGAAACTGGAGAAACAATAATGATAGGAGTGGTTTGTATGTTTCTTCTGGAAGTCGGGATGTTGCACCAACTAGTTATGGCAAGATGTCCATGGAGAAGATGATGGAAAGGTTGTTGAAGGGAGTTGAGGCTACCAGCTCGGGGGTAACCACTATGAAGAGTGAATTCTCTACCCTGAGTCAGTTGGTTAGTTCATACTTCACTTCTATCAAGCAGTTGGAGCAGCAGATGAGCCAACTTTCCGCAACACTGAACCAAATAAAAAGTGGTACTTTATCTAGTGATACGGTTCAGAATCCACTGAATGATGGCTTATGTATGGCGATTACCACTAGGAGTGGTAAGATCTTACCTGGCCCTTCTGTGGGCAAATCTGTAGATAGTGAGGTGGTTGTTGATGAATTCAAAGAAAGCAAACCAGTGGAGTATGAGAAGTTGGATAGTTCTATTGATACTTCAGAGAAAGAAAAAGAGAAGGAAGAGGAAGTGGTGTTGAAATCTATCCCAAGACCACCACCTCCCTTTCCTCAACAATTGAAGAAAAAGGATGATGATGCAAAATTTAGCAAATTCATGTCCATGCTCAAGAAATTGACAATTAATGTTCCTTTGGTTGAGGCACTTGAGCAAATGCCAGGATATGCAAAGTTCATGAAAGACCTTGTAACCAAGAAAAGGAAGGTTATCCATGAGCCGGAGGACAATCTTCTCCATTGTGTCGCTATCTCTACAAGGTCTTTAATGCGGAAAAAGGCAGATCCGGGAGCATTTACCATCCTGTGTACTATTCCCCCCCTGAAGTTCACAAAAGTACTATGTGATCTGGGAGCCAGTATAAATTTAATGTCACTGGCTGTGTACAAGAAATTGGGTTGTGGGGACCCTACCCCAACAAATATGCGGTTGGTAATGGCAGATAGATCTGTGAAGCGGCCTGTAGGCATACTGCATGATGTTTTGGTAAAGGTAGCCGATTTTGTTCTGCCTGCTGATTTTGTGGTCCTAGATTGCGAAGTGGATTTCGAAATGCCTATTATCTTGGGTAGGCCATTACTTTCAACTGGGAGAGTGCTAGTAGACATGGAGTTGAACGAGCTAAAGTTCAGGTTTAATGACAAAGAAGAACACTTCAAAATACACTCATCCATGGCTCAGCAACATGAGATGAGTGTTTTCTTAATCGTTGATGTCTTCTATAATGATGGTAAAGGGGTATCAACAGGTTGTCTTGGAGAAGTCTGAGTAGTTAAGACAACTAAGTCATGCCGCGACAGTAAATCAGGCGCTATTGGAAGGCAACCCAAAGTTTTTATGTTCAAGCAAGTGTTTTTACTTTTATAATTAGGATTTAGTACAGAAAAGGTAAAAAATGAGGAGGTCAGCTGAAAGGCCATGACGACATCTCTGATAAGCCGTCACAACTGTGATAAGCTATCAAAAATATCGTCAGATAGGCCAAACTTGAGGCAACCTCTGCTTAGGGGTGATGATGTTTGTGATAGGATTCCACACTTTTGATAAGCCATCATAATTCATCGTCAGCCCAAAGCCTTAAAAGGTAAATTCTGGGCCCAGTTTAAATCAAATCCGACCCGGCCCAGCACAAGAACCTTTTCAAATTTCCGCTAGTTTTAATTTTTTCCCTTTAGTTTATTTATTTCCTTAGTTAGTTTATCTCCTACTCTTTGCAAAACACTTCAAGAAAACAAATTCCCTTGTGCTTGGGTTTGTAATTCACAATCAAGAGATTCTTCTTACTTCCTACTTTCTCTTGTACGTGTAATCAGATTAAGGGCCCCCATCAGGTATACTCTAACTTTAACTCTTCTTTTCTTGTGGTAAGTGATTGATAGATGACAACCCAATTTCCCAAGATGCTTGAACAAAGTTCAACTTGGAAAAGAGTTAAAATCGCACCTAGGGTCTGCTGTGTAGGCCCAGGGTTTAAAAAGACAGCTCACACTCGGAATTCAAGTGGATTTTGAGAAATAATGGGGACCAAAAATTGAGTTGAAATCAAAAGTGGTCTCTAATAAGAGCTGACGACATTCATGATAGGCTATCACAATTGTGACGGCTTATCAGGAATGTGGTCAAAGGCTGACAAGAATGAAGTGGTTTCTGTTTAGAGCTGACGACATTCATGATAGGGTATCACAATTGTGACGGCTTATCAGGAATGTCGTCAAAAGTTGCTAAAATTTTGAAGGTGCTGTCTAAGGTTAACGACCATTGTGATAGGCTATCATAGTTGTGACGGCTTAACAAGAATTTTCGTCACACCTGGAACCTGAAGCATGAATAAGACGAAATGATTAATGTGCTTGTGTTTGTGCTCTTGTGGACTAACCAATGGTTTTTCTACTGCTACAGGAACCTTAAAATGGCACCAAAAAGAAAGATCCCCAAAGCACCAAATAAAGCAACCAAAGAAAATGTACGTCGTAAGCTCACCAATGAGGAATCTGATTACGAGGAGGAGGAACCCCTGCTCAGGAAGAAAAAGGAGAAGAAGGAGCTAAAAAGGGCAGAAATTGAGTCCTTCATTAATAATGAGAAATGGGAGGCAGCCATTCGAGCTAGGGCTGCAGATGCCTCATCTAGCAGGGCTCCAGCTACTGCAAAGCCAGATGCGCCCGATGGAGAGAAGACAGAAGATGATGCAATAGCAGGGTCGGAGACCCAGGATCCATGTGATTTATTTCCTTCAGGTATACCCTAACCCTTAGAGCAGTTTATTTTTTATTTTAAGTTGAGAGTGTAGGGTAGGTTGTTGTTGTAGCATATTTTGTAGATAATAGGAGTAATACAAGTACTTGAGACAGTTAGCTTGTTTTGTGATTTTTGAGTACCTCTCCATTGGTCTGATATATTGTCTACCGTATGAATTGCATCCATTTGTGACCACTGTGCATCTTTTTATGGCATTAGTCTGGCAACTGAATAACCTTTGTTAAACAAGTACATGAACCGGATAAGTAGTGATTTGCAGGATACTTGTGTGCCATGTGTGTGTAAGGTCTTACTCAGCTCCCGTTGTGTGTTGAATCTAGAACTTGCCCGGTTAGTTTGCCATGGTCATAGGATAGGAGTTAGAGAAGGATCATAGGTTGTTTTTGATGATTAGTCTACTTTGAGCCTAAATGACCTTCCCAATGTGAATAATATCCCTTGATCCCTGTTAGAGCCTAATTAGCCTAGTTCCTTCTACGATACCTCTCACCTTCCCATTTACATCACAATGAACCTATTTTTGCCCTGGTCCTCCTTGGACACTGTGCATCTTGACTTAGGAAACAACCTAAGTAGAGTGTGGCTATCATAAGGGTGCATGATACAAAATAAGTATGAAGAGAGGAAGAATAAAAGAAAAGAATAAAAAGTTGGGTGCGGTGAAAAAGGAATAAGAAATGAGAAAGTTGTGTAAAAGATCATAAAAAGATAATGTGATAATTGAAAAGACCGCATCCATCTTGAGCATGTGTGATCAATAAAAGAGAGGAAGAAAAGAAGGTTGAGATTTGAAACCCCGAGAGTTTAGTGTAGTGTCAAGGAGGCATAGTCACTCTAAAATATCCATGAATATCATACCAGCCCCTGGCCTACGTTACAAGCTTAAGAAAAGACCTATAGTGATCCTAACTGACCTGTCTGAAAAGTTGGGTACTGACTACAAGGGCAAGCCTATAGCATTTGACATGTAGTGTTTGGAACTTCATTCTGAGAATGAATCTTGTTTTATCCCTCTGTTTATGTATATGAATTTTGATATGAGTGAAAAAAGGGACTTCTTTGTTGTGAGGTCACACTATGTATGCTGCTAGTCACTGACTTGTTCGGATGAGTGTGATCTTGTTATGGCATGGTTGTTATTGCTGAATTTTTTCCGTATCTTGATTCTTGTGAGTTGCATGGTTGCTTTTTAAAACATTAACAGTGAGCTTTAAAATTGACTGACCTTGGAGATGGTGAATGTATTCTGAACTAGTATGAGTAGTTAGCTACCAAATTGTACTTTGTATTCTCTTAGTTATGTTATGGTTGCTTGAGGACAAGCAATTGTTTAAGTTGAGGGTGTTGATGTGTGAGCCTATGCTAACACATTTGAGGCTTTTAACTATAAATAATTGTAAGGTCTTGAGCAACTTTAGTTATTTTTTATTAGTTTACTTTGATTTTTGCAGTAAATGTTGAGATGGAGGAGAACCAAAAATAATGGAAGCAAAAAGGCTGAAAAGTGAAGCAAAATAAAGGACAAGTGTGGCTGACGACGTTCATGATAAGTCGTCAGCCTGGTGATAAGCTGTCAAGGATGTCGTCATCCTTAAACAGAGAATGGGAGTTTAAGACATTTTTATGACGACATTCGTGATAAGCCGTCAGGTTGGTGATAAGGTGTCAACGTCGTCGTCAGCCTTAGACAACAGAAGCCAAAAGTGTAGAGAAGCTGACGACATCCGTGATAAGCCGTCAGACTCCTGATAAGCTGTCACGGATGCCGTCGTCTATTCTAAGAAAAAGCTGCAATTTTAATTTTATTTCCTTATTTAGGTTGAACTATTTAAAGATTTGTTTTAGGGTTTTTTAGAGGGATTCATTCATCATCATCATTATTCTAAAGAGAGTTCGATACTTTGAGTCTTGGAGAATATTTTTTGATATTTCTTTCTCTATCTTTTTGGGTTCGAATAATACAACTATTTTGGGGATTTTCCTTTGTGATCTAATCTACGATTCACTAATTATTATTCATCTCTGTAAGTTAATCTTCTCAATTTGAATTCAATTATGTGTTTCGTTCTTTACATCATGAGTGGCTAAACTCTGTTAACCTGAATTATGGGATCTAGGGTTAGGTCGTGATGAGGTGCTAAATACTCAAGATTTAATAGGTGTTAGGATTTCTTGATAATTCTAAGATTTTAATTAACGTCTGTTGGTTGCAAACAGTAGACACCCCTACTTTGATTTGCTTGAGATATAAATCATACACAGTAGGAAGTGAATTATCAACAGGGACTCGGAAATACTTCGTTTAATAATCAGCGTTGTAACAAGGTTGGTTAACCTGAGTTAAAATCTGGACAGTGAACAGAAATTCCCTAAGTCTGAGAGTATTAGGAAATTAGATACTTAAATAGGTCGAGAGACATTGGAGCATATCATCGATAAAGATAGCTTGTTATCCTAACCACCGTGAGAATCTTGAGTCATCTCTAGCATCTGTTATGTACCGTAAGCCCTAGTGAACATAATTCTAGTTATTTCATAAAATCTTGGTTACAAATATCGAAATCAAAGTGACAAACAATCATTTGTGAAACTTAAACCCCCATTTCAGGAAACGTTAAACTATCAGTGAATTAAATCGCAAACGACTTGAGTTCACACCATATTCCTTGTGGGATTCGACCCCAAACTAGTTTAGTTTTATATTGACAACGATCGCTTACACCCATTCAAGAGTGTAGTTTGAGTGTTATCAATCCACAACCATGTCCACAAGGCTTAACACAAGTTTAGACCTAAGTGGGCCGGACAATCCCGCATATAAAGCTCAATTTTCATAATTAGGCACTCCGTGCCCCAAACAAGGCTAAGGTATCTAGTCCAACTTCTAGATGTCAAGTAAGCCATATCAAGCCTAGGATAGCAACTTCGACTAGAAACAAGGGTACTCAAGTCAACTCTACCAAACTTATGGTTTCAAGATTACCACGCTAGCCTAATAAGGTTAAATATACAAATCATGCTTGAAATGCTAAAACCACATCCCAATCATAGAATTATATCATATCCATGCTATAACTAATCTAAACTAGAGAGGGAAGGAAATAGGATTCAAAAGGGATATAAACATACCATCTTACGGGTCCAAAATTCTTATCTAATCCCCAAACATCAGCAATCAAGGCCAAGTTATCCTACTCATAATCAAGCCTAACATTCATATCCTAGCACAATATATATCACACATAATCTTTGAAGAAAAGTAGATAGGAGCCTACCTCAAGGCCAAACATGCAAAACCTCACTTCAAGCACCACATACTCGTCTCCACTTTACAATCCCCAAAATTTCATCACACTATCAAAATCATAATCTAATCATTAATACGATCCTAACGATACCCATATTGCACTATTGTGATTTGGTATAAAAAAAATGACTCCAAAACCCTAAGTGGGGCCCACGTATAGAAAACAAGTTTTCTAGACCAACCCAATGTGTGCACATGAACAATAAGTCATAACCCTCAAGAAATGGGTGAAACTTAAGAATACTTTGGACTAAAATCAAGCCTTAAGCTAAAATAAGGTTTTGGGTCAAAACTAGAAAATTCACGCATGAATTCAAGGGATTCTTACCTTAAATTTGAAGATAATAATGATAAAAGATGATAACTAAGCTCCCAAGTCACCAACCATGATCAATTTGTGATTAGCACACCATATTAGGGTTTTAAACTCTTAAGGAAGGAAGCAAATGGGCAATTCTCGTCCAAAAATGGCTATCTAAAGACCCAGCCCAGGACCTCGATCCTCACAATCGCACAAACATTGGCCGCATTCGCGGGAGTAACGATCGCACTAAGGCCTCAGCGGTCGCGGTCTTGGTTGCACCAGATGAGAGCTGAAACGTGGAATTTGATTTCAGGTTTTAGCCAATGTCTCGGGATGCATTTGGGATCCAATTTTAGCAAACAAAATATGTAACCACACTAAAATCAATGTTTTGGACGCATTGACGAATTCAAATTTTCAATCCATGGTCATTTCAACCAAATGTGGGTCCCACATGTAAATTTTCAAATTTTCAACTTTTTGATTGATAAGTCAAAATGAGCTCGGGTGCATTTGGACCTGAACCAAAGGTATACCAAGCCTAGAATGAATATTTTGGATCCATTGGCGCAGTCAGAATTTGCATCCGAGATCATTTCACTAAAGTTTTTGCCCGGTGGCTATTTGGAACCAATAAAGATTTCTAAATAGGGAATTGGTTCTAAAAACAAACGAACTGTCCGATAACTGAATTGTCGGTCCCAGCAAGTCATTAATGAATTGGGAAGCTATGGAGAAGCTCAAACGGTAAAGATAAACATAACTATGGAAAATAACCTGAAGGGTCATTGCAATATCCACTACTAAAAGGACTTTCATCCCCAAAAGTCAATGGATAGAAAGAATCTCTAAGGCTCGAAATGATGAGGTACTGGGCCCGCATGGTCCATGCATGACTTCCCAGATAACTTCAGTCGAGAGAAAACACTTCTAAGGTATTTCTCCATAGGTATCCCTTTTTCAACCAGCACTTTCATTCTACTTCCAAATAGCCAAAACTCATCTTAATCGCTAACTGGCCTCAAACTAAAAAAAGAAGGGTGATGAATGCGTATCTGAACCACAACATGAAAATACCATCTCTATATCAGCAGAAATCAACAACGTCTCATCCGAGCCAAAGCAAACCAAGAATGAGTCATAAGATCAATTCCAAATCCAAAATTAACCTTTCTTTACCACTTTGCACATACTATCTATTCCAAGCAAGGAGGAAAATCACTTGAGTCTCATCCATACAGTATTATCATGGAGAACTCAAAGAACTGAAGTTGATCCACTGAAAGTCCATATGGCAAACAAGAGAATAAGCTCATAAGGCATTGTCTGGGCACACAAATAGAGTAATCAAGGAATGTAATCCGTACCCATGTTGCAACCAACCAGGATGAAAATCAAACTGAAAGCTCAAAAACTAAGGTATAACTACTCATCACTGAATATTCCACTCCAGGATATCTCACCCACCAAGAATGAAGCCATACTGAATCCAACTCGAGAATATTACCCCCACTGAATAAATCATTCAAAATTCCCCAAAGAAAACTTAAACTCATGGTCAAAACTGAAGTAACCAATATGAGTCCCATGGGATATCATTTGAACACTTATCAACTATAATCCAACCGACGTTGAGCACACCAAATAGGAAACCACGGAGTAGGCTCAACCTACCTATAAATGAAACCAAGCCAAAGACAAATCTAAAACAAATGATGCATGCAAGCTCTACAACACCAAGTTGAAATCTCAATACCAAGGTTGAATCGCTCGATCTCAAATATCTAAATCAAAACTAAAAATAGGTAGGCATTAATATCTAGATCTATCATACTTCTAAATTACCATTCCAAGGAGTCAAATTCAAAACTGAGCCAATAAGGCTATATCAATGTCAACTATCTCAAATCGACTCTAGTATCCATATCTGACATATTCGAAGAACAAAAACCACCACAGGGATAACCTTCGACTGAAACGCAAACAACTAACTCTACATCAACTGGAGGGAATGAAATATAGCCGTAAAATACAAATCATACAAAAAGATGAATCACTGGATGAAAATGCATACAACCCATTCCATATCCGTTGGAGGGCATGAACTATCCAAACATACTCAAATCTTCCCAAGGTTGTAAACCATATAAGAAATGGCAAAAGCTCTATCAACTCAGAAAAAATTCAACTTAAGTTGAGAACTAACTAATACAATACTCCATCTAGGTAAAGAAACAACCACAGGTACATATCACCAAGGAGAAAAGATCCACTAAGACTCACTAGGCCGAACAAACGTTGAAATGAGGATTTCCTGAATCCACCCAAGAATCATATTATCGAAGAAGAAATACCAATCTCAAAACCAAGGTCAAAGTCGAGACCACCACCAGAGAACCACCAACTTAAGCTAAAGATTTTCTAATTTGCCAACTTAAGAAGTGATTATAAGAAAGGCCACCAGCCTCTAACTTTCTAATTCCACTAGAAAAAAACATATCACAACAACAAAAGAGTATCAAATCTCCACACTAAAAATAGCATAAACCATCCCTAGGGAACGAACCCAACATACATATGAGAAGAATCCATGACATCTCAACATCAATATCAAAATTGCTATTGAATGCTTAATTAGCCATAAATGAAGAACGAACCTCAAACGGGTCTATCTCACAAATGGGTTATACCAGAAGGGATATCAAAAATAAAACCCTTCGCAACCCAGGAGGCAAGTCTAAGAATATTGAACTTAATAACAAGTAACATAACAAAATTATCGACTTAAAAACCAAAAAGCCCCATGAAAGGTCAACTTACCTTCGATACTACTATACACCCAAAATAAATCTTATATAGCTAACCAAGAGGGAATACAGTCAACCTTGCTGCGCTAGGGGAAAGAATTCATCAAATTAGACTATATCTACTCAAGCCACTATATAATATCACAAGAAAATGCAAGTCTAACTGGATAACACTAGTCTATACAGCTACCCATCTAGGATCAAATTTGTTAAGTAACAACATCAAGTAATAATATCAAGGAATATCATAACCTCACACAGTGGTAGTAATAGAAACAACAATATCAATCTCAATCATATTGAACAGGAGGTACCAAATCGAACATTAATATATTGTACCACTCAAGGGCTATAATAGGGCTAATGTGCCAAGATAAATGGGAATCAAACCTGAAACCACACCCATAGAGGAAACATCAATGTAGATCTACTCCATCCACTACTAACAGAAATAAACCCTGGAGTAGTTGCATAATCATTAATTTAACAATAAGGCACATAATGACCGATATAAATTCATCAAGGCATACAATCATCAATGGGTATGAAAACCCCAATACATATAATAAGAGATTTATTCGAGAAATAATAGCACACCAATCATGGTGACATCTGTAATCACATGCCTGATAGGCATAGGGAAAATAAATCTGAACGGGTCTAAATTGGACCGACCGACTAAATAATTAACTAAGGTGCCAAGTGCACCATTTCTAACTGAAGATGTCACAACATCATGGGCTGATCTAAGTAAGTTGAATGACCAAAATCTCATGTCAAGGAAACTCCTTAGACTAGTAGTCCATCTGTCTACAGATGTAGCAACCCTTGAAGTATCAATATAGAGAAAACACAAACTAAGCCCAAATGGCTGGCCAACTGACACTGAGAGAAATTCACAAACATATGTCCAAACTTCCAAAATAACATCCTGCCTCACGAACTCAAAGCTGGCGGGGAATATATGCTAACTCTAGTTGATCATCTATCACATACCTAGGGCATTCTTTTTACCAACGTCTCATCATGACACAACCAAACCCAGATCCTGGAATACTTTGAGATATTGCCCCTCAAAATCCAGAATGGTCATCATAGCCTGAAGAACCATACTACACCCCACAAATATGATGGGTACTCCGCCTACTATGATCATCACATCTAATCTGAGAACTACTCATAGTATGGAACACTGTCAGTATAGAGCTGATGGGCTGTATGTGAGGTTGAACTCTACCAAAAGAATCCTCACTCTTGGATAAAATACCAATAATGCTAATTGATGGTGTGCCTCTTGCCGTCATGTCCATAAGTTCTAATGCCTTCTATATATGTTTCTCTCATAATCAAGAACCTAAGGGAAGGAAGATTCGACTGCTATCAAGTGCTCCAACGCCAAATGGAGTGACATTACTAACCCTATAACACATCCATGTACCAATGTCCATTTTAGATGGAGGTAGCATAGGAAAATGTCTAGACCATATGATAAATCTAATCTATTACTAAAAATAGTAAGAACCCTGGTGAACACCAATAGACCAAACTCTGATCTGAGAATCATTCGATGAATCAAACATCATCCATGGCTTAGCGAAATCTATAACATGACTCCTCTTCCCAATGTTGAACCTCAAAGGATGAAGTAGTCACAAGCTTAATTGAAGCCTAAGCTGGACTAAATAGTTTTTGGCTACTTCTGAAGAGCTTCGATATCCATCTCTGACTCTCTAGTCTGATGTTGCACTGAAACTCTAGAAACACCTGTTAAAGTCTTGTTTGCATCTATTGACAATGTCGCATCATTCTTCAAGGATAGAATTGTGTCATAGAATGTGTTCGAGATTCATAGGATTGTGGGAACATAATAAGAAGTCAAGAAGTAAATTTCCTAAAATGTCACTGTAGCCTCTCGAAGATAGGTTACGAACATCTCTGCACTGATCCGCATGACTCTACTAAGCACTTAGCTCTTGTACTAATCCACCGATGAAACCTAGGCTCTGATACCAAATTGTCAAGACCCAATTTCTCATATCATGATGGCACCTATCATAACCCACCAGTGGGCAAGCCAACCCGTGTCTTGAATGGCTAGTAATGGACTACTCAATCTATAAGGAAATGAATGCGGAATATAGAAAGTAAAGATCAATACATAAGAACATCCCAAAATCTGGTAGTACCAATACAAGAGCTTCTAATATATTTAAATACAAAAGTGAATTGTCAAGGAAAAATACTCTGATATAAGTTATCTCTGAATACATGGAGACTAGTCTAATAAATAAGAGGTAGATAAGTAATACTTCAAACGTCAGGGGCTCACTCTAAGTCTCTGAACCATGGCTACACAACACAATACATATATCAATAGCGATAACTCGTACATTGATCTGCAAGCTGCAGAAGTGTAGTATAGGTACCAAACGAATGGTACTCAATAGGCAACCGCCAAGTGATCTCCAAAATAAAGAAGATATATATAACATATAAACAGAATGAAAACTACACCTAAGAGTCCAGAGATTATATAACATGTCAAAGAGATAATTAGGAACAACAATCATATTCATGTCTAAGAATCTAACATAATAAGAATAAGGAAGTATCTGGGAGAACTATCCTATTTCAGCCACAATCAATAATCAAAACTATATTGTATATCCCAGGCCAATATATAAATAAAGAGTGAAATAAAGATATATAGCAATATACAAGGTCAAGAAATGAATATACAATATGAACAAACGAAAGAAGAGATATACAGTAGTGTCGTAGCTTCATATAGCTATATATAAATATATGTACATATATATATATGTGCATTCTCTTAGTCATGAGGTAATCTTAAATAGTAATCTAAATCATCATATCCTTATTTTAAGGCCTCATCATGACACTGTCAGGATTTAATACTATCATACTCAGGGTTGCTAAACTATATGGCTAGACATGATATAATCATGGATAGGAATACAATCATAAGATAGAATAGGTCGAAGACATACCTCAAATCTCGATACCGGATCAGTGACCAATTTATCATAAGCTAGCCATAATAATTATCATAACAATGATAATAAAAATATCAATAACATCGTGAATAATCGGCTACTTTGGGCACCAAATACCTAGTCGAGCCTATGCATACCTCCACCATCACAAAATCAAAAGGTTCAATCAACATACAACAACACAAGGCATATTCGTCACCCATATCTATGCAATAATCCGATAGTGGATGGTAAAAATAGATGCATACTAGTGATAGGTGATGTGCATGCAAGAATGAATGTAAGGTACACAATCAATATCACAGCTTATCATAACTGCCACCATTAGTACCATCTTCATTGTTATCAGCCTTTGGCCTTCTCGGGTATCAATATATCCTCTGGCCATGTCGGGTATCAACATCATCACAATAGTATCCTCCAGCCTTGCCGAGAATCATCACCATCACAATAGTATGCTCCAGACTTACCGGGTATCAGTATCATCACAATAATATCCTCAGACCTTTTCGAGTATCAGTATCATCACAATAGTCATTACCAAATAACATATACTAAAATGCACATAAACATAGTTATATCACCATAGAATATGTATCTATTCCATACTTCCCAACTATCTATTATTAGCTAACAAACACTTATTATAATAGAACAACTAGTTCGCTAGTCATCACATAACCTCAAGTTATTAGCCTAAACATTATCCTTCACATAATCCTTATTCATGGGATAGCAACTAACCACCACTTATTAACTAACCAACATCTAATATCTAGCCAAGGTTCATCACTCGACCATAATCGCCATTTATCCCATATTCAATATTACCAACTTATTATCATATATCTGTTAACCATTATTACACAACACATGACCACTGATCATCTAACAATCTTTTATTAACTAACACCAGTCATTAAGTAACCATCATTTTCCAACTAATCCATGTTTAACTATTCACTAATTAACCATTTATCAACTATTCATCATTATTAACTAGCCACCTTTTATTACCAACATCATTTATTTTCTAGCCTCGTTTATACACAACTTCTCATTTTGACGACTAATCGACATTATAAGCTTAGGCATTAATATCACTAATCTTCGCCTATGCTAAACCCGACATCATCATTACCTACATATCAACTATCTCTAACTACCGTATTTCAACTAAGCAAGATTCATTAACCAAAACATTAGGTTCCTTGCTATCAAGTGATATAGTCACCCAATAGACAACTAGCTACCACATAGCTCTACCGTTAATTAGGAAGAACAATTATAATATTATATTTTAGCCACAATTATATCAATTACTAATATATCAATAATGAATGTACCAAATATATGTATGTCATCACTAATATCCAATCAAATAAGTCGTAAGTAATATACCGCATCTTTCTCCATCCCATACAAGAGAGATATGTACATAAAACATGTATCTGAATCCATAAACTATAATCGTATCATTTAAAATTATAAACACTTCTCGGATATCCAATCATTATCATAACACGGCCTTAGGCCCATATTCATATCCGGAACTCATATCATTATTCATATTTATTAATCGTATCATATCTCTAATCATCTCTTATTTAGGAGGTATTATATCAATAAGTATGCAATCATCTGACACACAAGAGGCATCTCACATCTAGAAGGCATAATATAGATAAACATGTAATCATCTAGGATATCTTATACCAATAGGTCATACATCATTACTATAAGGAATATCACTTCTCTAGGTCAATTGCCATATCTAAATGGAACTCGTCTCTATAGGTCCAACAATCATGACTAAAAGAATAGCAACTTTATAGGTCAATCATCAAGTCTAAGAGGAAATAGCATCTCTATAGGCCAATCATTAAGAGGATATAGCATCTCTATAGGACAATCATCGGTCTAAGAGAAAATAGTATCTCTATAGGTCGCATAATTTATCTAGGAGGAATATCATATCTAAATACCCAATATTACTTCCACAGGAAGTATCATAACCATAACTCAAAAGCCACAGTCTGGGAACATCAATACAAGTTGCCAAGTCATAAACTAACCTTATACTAAGGATTACTAGCTTCATCTATGTCTAATATCCATAACCATGTCTATAAGTCTTAACACAAGTTTAGGCCTAAGTGGACCGAACGATCCCACTTCTAAACCTCAATTTTCATAATTAGTAAAATCGTGCCCCAAACTAGGCTAAGGTATCTAGTCCAACTTCTAAATGTCAAGTAAGCCATATTTAAGCCTAATATAGCAACTTCGACTAGAAATAAGTTTACTCAAGTCAACTCTACCAACTTATAATTTCAAGACTACCGTGCTAGCCCAATAAGGTTAAATATACAAATAATACTTTAACTACTTAAAAGACATTCCAAACATAGCATTACATCATTTCCATGCTATAACTAATCTAAACTAGAGAGAGAAGGCGATAGGATTCAAAAGGGATATGAACATACCATCTTATGGGTCCAAAATCCTCATCTAATCCCCAAACATCAACAATCAAGGCCAAGTTATCCTAATTATAATCAAGACTAACATTCATATCCTTACATAATATATATCACACTTCATCTATGAAGAAAAGTAGACAGGAGACTACCTCAAGGCCAAACCGCAAAACCTCACTTCATGCACCACATGCTTGTCTCCACTTTACAATCCCTAAAATTCCATCACACTATCAAAATCATAATCTACTCATCAATAGGAGTCTAACGATACCCATATTGCACTATTGTGATTCTAGAACAAAAAGTGACACCAAAACCCCAAGTGGGTCACACATGCAAAAAATGATTTTTTAAGACCAACCCAACGTTCACACATGAACAAGAAGTCATAACCCTCAAGAAATAGGTGAAACTTAAGAATACTTTGGGCTAAAATCAAGCCTTAAGCTAAAGTGGGGTTTTGGGTCCAAACTAAGAAATTCAAGCATGAATTCAAGGGATTCTTAACTTAAATTTGAATATAATCATGATAAAAGAGATAATTAATCTCCCAAGTCACCCACCATGATCAATTTCTGATTAGCATACTTTATTAGGGTTTTAAGTTCTCAAGGGTGAAAGCAAATGGAAAATTCTTGTCTGAAAATGGCTATTTAAAGACCCAACCCAGGCCCTCGATCCTCACATTCACGCACACATGGGATGCATTTGCAACAGCTGCGATCATGCTAAGTCCTCAGTGAATACGGTTTTGGCTGCACTAGATAACAACTGAAACTTTGAATTTATTCCAAGTTTTGGCCAATGCCTCGGGATGCATCTGGGATATAATTTTTGCAAATAAAATATCTAAACACACTAAATTTGATGTTCCAAATGCGTTGGTGAACTCAAATTGTCAATCCGAGGTCGTTTCGACCAAATGTGGGTTCCATACCTAAATTTTCAAATTTTAAACTTTTCGATCGATAGGTCAAAATGAGCTCGGGTGCATTGGGACTCGAACCAAAGGTCTACCTAGCCTAAAATCAATATTTCAGATCTGCTAGCACTGTTGGAATTTGCATTCAAGATCGTTTCATTGAAGTTTTTGCCCAGTGGCTATTTGGAACCAGTAAAGACTTCTAAATAGGGAATTGGTTCTAAAAAACAAACAAACTGCCCAGTAATTGAACCATCGGTCCTAGCAAGTCATAATGACTTGGGGTAGCTATGGAGAAGCTCAAACGGTGAAGATAAGCATAAACATGGAAAATGACCTGAAGGGTCATTATAATATATAAGAATAAGTGGATTCAGGATCAAACAAAGCAAGAGTTGACTTGCATCACAAAAAAATATTACTTATCACAACAACATCCAAAGTCTCAGCCTCGAGTCTAGCAGGTACTGCATACAACTAACCACTCCTGCTATCTGGCTGGGCACCAGACCAACCTCTTGTCCTTTCTGTCTGAGTACCACCTTGAGCACCCTAGTAACTACCCCTATGACCTTGCAAACCACCTCTATCTGAGGGATAAACTACCCTAATAAGAGTAGCACCCTGGGCTGAAATAACCATCTCCCCACAACTAGGGAAATCTCTCAAGAAATGACTAAAAATCCCACAAGTAAAACAAGAATCACGTGTAGAACCAGAACTCACAGATCCGGCTGAACCAGAGTAACCACCACACCTAGTACGGCCTATAGATAAACCTCTCATAAACTGATCACCACCCTTACCAGGGAGACCACTAGTACCAAACTAACCTCTATCAGTAGTCTCAAGAGTTTCCTGAATTGGTCGACTAGTCTGACTCTGAGGCTAAAAAGATGGACGTGGAGGATGCCCAACATAAGAAGTACCACCTCTGAATCAGGAGATACTATGGCTCCTACTAAGTTTTCCCTAATACTTGGGCCTCTTATCATGACCCTCATGATGTACGTCCTCTATCACTCTATCATGATCAGAAAGGTCAGCAAAAGTCCTATCCGCAGCAACTAAACTCTGAGTAGCCATTCGAATAGGAAGTCACAATCCTCTCACAAAGTAGTGAACTCTCTTATACTCAGTATCCAAGATAAAAGTTGTATGCCTGTCCAACTCATGGAAACAAACCTCATACTTAAATATTATCATAGAACCCTGCTCTAATCTAGAGAACTAATATCTTAATCGATCCCTAAGGTTGCGCAGCATATACTTCTCCAAGAACATCTCAGAGAACTTAGTCCATAAAAGGGGAGAAGATCCAACTGGCCTAGAACTCATAAAACCTCTCCACTAGTGTCAAGTAGAAAACTCTAACTGAAATATGGGTTAATCCACACCACGAGTCTCAACAAGTCCTAATCTACAAAGCATATCCTCACAAGAAGTCAAAAACTCAAATACATCCTCTCTAGGGGCACCAGAAAATCTAGGTGGAGCCAATCTCAAGAACCTACCCAGTATCTTCTGCTCCTCAGCAGACATAGCAGGCTGAGTCACAACTGGTTGAGCGACCATCGACTGGAAAACTGCCGGCATAGGAGGAACCTTAACTCTAGGAGCTGCAGTTGCAGGCTACACTCCTACCCCAGTAGTTTGTGAACCATCAACAATTCCCAATAGCTGAACCATAGCATCTTAAGCAAAGAAGAGGGAATAAAACCTGCTGGATCCTGGGTTGGTCCCTGTCCCACCACTGGCTGGGGTAGAGGAATCTCTAGCTTAGGTACAGGAATGGGGTTTCCGGGAGTCCCATCCTGATCCCTAACTGGAACACCTCTTGAGGTTGTCCTCGAATAGGGGAAAGATCCCTAGGCTGGGTCTTGGGATCCATATCACGCATAGTTGTAGCACGAGTCCTGGGCATCTCTGAAAGAGTAAAGTCAAGAGAATATCCTACAAACCAACTCAGACGTTTTGCACGATACAAGTGAAAGAAGCAAAGGACTTCTAAGAATGTCCCATAGCCTCCTGAAGATAGGAAACGAACGTTAACATTCTGATCTGCAGAACACTATTAGACACTTGCTCTTGTACCAATAAGAACGGTGAAACCTAGGCACTAATACTAATTTATCATGACCCAATTTTTGAGTCATGATGGCACCTACTAAAACCCACCAGTAAGTAAGCCAACATCATAACTCGAAGCTAAGGCAATGGGTTACTTTGGTATAAATTCTCAACACAGGCCACAATAGATGAACACAATAACAACAACAATGTTCCACAATGGACAAACAACTACGGATACCAATTCCCATAAATAGGAAATACAACTCAAAGTCTAAATAGTCTTATACATTTATCTCAAATACAAAAGACTGAATAAAGATAGGAGGGAAACAGGCAACTCAAACTCCAAGAGCTCACCCTATCTTCCAAAGATCAACACATCACATTCTTAACTCAGCAGCGACAACTAATACTCGAGTCTGCACTAAAAAGGTACAAAAGTGTAGCATGAGTACTAAAACAATAGGTACTCAGTAGGCATCATCGGCAGACTGAGCTAAATTATGATATAAAGATGATATAAAGTAAGGCATTAACTATAAGTCAAGGTAAAAAATCAAACCTGAATCATCTCCATCATCACTACACTAAATAACAAACCGACTAGAACAATAATACGACATATCATATCAATACGTACCACAACCATCATACACAATAAATAATAGATCCAAAAGCTTAAAACAATATAAATATATATATAACTACCATTACAAAAATACCAAGTTTGATATGCATAGAATCATTAGAGAATAAAGTAAAAGAACTTACCATGGTGCCCCATACCATCGGGAAGTACACCCAAAAGAACACAAGTAAAGAACCCATCACAACGTCCCATACCATCGGAGAGTGCACCAATAGATTAATACATCAACATACCAAGAAAATGTATATATACAAAACCAACTCACATTAACCACGGTTTCCATTAATGGTCATTTGACAAGACCCATATTCATCATCAATTACCATAAATCAAACAACATATACCAATGTATTCCTAACCATAGTTATATAGTTATTTAGACCTCTAACTCATTAATATACTATAGCTAGTCTATGTTAACTAACCACCATTTATTATTAAGCTACTAGTTTGCTAGTCATCATAAGGCCTCCAAGCATTAGCCTAATTGATTCCTAATAATCCTTCATCATGAAATCGCAACTAATTATCATTCATTAGATAGCTAACATCCACACCTAGCCAAGAGCACAACTAAACCATAATCACCATTTAACCAACACCTAATTATCATAAGTATACTAGTCATCATATAGTGAGAAACTATATATCACCAACACACTTATCTATCTATTTTACAATGCCATTTTCTTGTTAGCACCATAATTATCTAAGTCCTCATCAAGTAACCAACGGTATTACATGCTAGGAATCAATATCACTAATGATCAACAATGTTAAGTCTATTATTGTCATTAGCTATTTTAGAATCATAATTACTAGTAACCATATTTTAACTAAACAAGGTCCACCAACTAGTGTTCTAAGCTTCTAGCCATCAAGTAATATAACCATCTTATACAGGCAACTAGTCATCGCATAACCCATTTTACTAGGCAAAATTCCATAACATAACTATTTTTTCAAGACAAATATATTCACTAGGTGAATCCTTAGTTCTACATATGATTACTCTTACCAATTACTCTTAACTCAATAATCTGCATATTCTACTTCTATTCACTATTTAGTCTTAACAATAGTCACGCCACTTAACTAGTGATTAATGGTAGAGAATTATAGACAACTTTCCAAGGAAAATATCATATCCTAAGTGCACACAAGGACTTAACCATTCAATTACATAACCACACATATACCAATAATTCATACATACTTACCATATGTAACATCACCATGACATTAGTATATTCTCTAGTTTATCGGGCACCGCCATATATCAATACCTCTTTAAGATTTAACGGGCATCATCATATCATGAATATATCCTTCGAATTAATCAGGCATCATCATATCACCAATATCTCTTTCGGATTTACCGAGCATCATCACATTATCAATATATCTTCCGGATCACCAGGCATCATCATAACATTAATATTTCTTTCGAGTTTACCAAGCATCATCACATCATCAATATATCCTCCATATTCACCGGGCATCATCACATCATCAATATATCATCTGAATTCATCGGGCATCATCCCATCATTAATATATCCTCTGGCTTCACCGGGCGTCATCATACCACGACTAATTATCATGAAAATAGTAAATACATACATGTAGCCAAAGCAAGAACAAGTACAATCCATAATCAATAGAGTGTAAGAGAGGTAAGGAAATACATATCAAGGTACTTTACCATTAATCATCACCATATTATATGAGTAGATGCATGGGAATATATATCCCAATGACATGAACAATCACAACCTTTTCGAGCTTAACATGATTATTAACAAGTCAATTATAAGTCATGGGTATGCCTTCTAGAATCCTTATTTTACCCACATGGTTCACATTTCTAGCGCACGAGATTCTTTTACACAAACATTAGCTTAGTCATTAAGCTTGAATCGTAATAAGAGTTCTAGCATAATTCAAGGCTCATATAGTAAACTAGCCAATATGTAAAGTGATAGCATAACTATAGATTTAATTCACAAAACTTTACAATGCTTTCTATATCTTGACAATAAGATAATCAATCAAGTATACACAATATCCCAATATCGACAACATGCATAAGCCCTTTACTAGGTTTATCTATCATATCACCAAAAGTATAATCTATGCGTTCATCACGTATCTAGGTCACTAAAGAAGTTACATAGTACAAGCTTAAGACGGGTCGATTTCTACTTCTAATAATCCCCAAATTCTCTTCTACAAATCTAAATTCTACCCGAAATTAGGCTAAGTCATCTAAATCATGCCTTAAGAGCTTGCCAATCCACACTAGTTCTATGGGATAATTATTCTTCAAGGATTCCTCCTATGTCACCCCAAGCACATAAAGCCAATCCACAACTAAGAATATCTAGGTCAACATACCTTTAAAGTGAGTGAACAAGGTCACTCTCATCCATAAGGGCAACTAGAGTGTTCTCATGCTATTCATGAGATTATAATTCTATCTAACTGAGGTGCTAGGCTATGAGTCAACTATTCACTTAATGAGTTTTATGACCAAAGTGATTCAACTAGTCCCAAGCATTTCCATCTACTAATTCAACATCTAAGACCCCGCCCAATCTAATCAAGATGTCAAAGTCATACAATAATAAAGCTCAATCTAACTACATGTAAGCCTAAACCACCTTGAGTCCAAATATCTCACGAGCCAACAATTTTTGCTTTCTCTTTACTCGGAGCTTCTTATACAAGCCAAGCTATCAACAACACAATCTATGCATTATTACAATCAAAACAACACCCATATTGCAGAATTGTGCTTCGAGTCCAAAATGACACCAAAAACTCACAAGTGGATCCCATATATGGAAAATGAGTTTTCGAGGCCAACCCATTGTTCAAATACTATTAGGGAGTTATAACTCTTAAGAAATTTATGTAAAACAACCATATTTGGGGCTAAAATCAAGCCTCAATCAATTTGGGGTTTGGATCAAGAAATCAAGAATTTAACACTTACATTAAGGAAATCTTACCTTAGATTTCATGATAATCATGAATATGCAAGTTGTTCAAGCTCCCAATCAACCCACAAGACTCACTTTGAAGACTACTCTCTCTATTAGGGTTTTAAAGGCTCAAGACAATGAAGAAATGATCAAATTTTGGCCAAAAGAGGGCTTTTAAATGGATCGTTCCAGGCCTCAGGAGATGCGATCGTGCATACGCGATAGACTGCGATCGTGGCCATCGTGATCACACCACTTCTCACATGATCATAGAACTTCAGGCACTAGACGATGGATGAAACATGGAATTTGATTCCAAGTTTTGGCGAAGGCCTCGGGATGCATTCGGAGTCTAATATGTGCAAATAAAATATGCAAACATATAGATTTTGATGCTCCAGACATATTGGAGAAGTCTAATTTTCCTTTTGATATCATTTTATTGATGTTTTTGCTTGGTGGATATTTGGAACCAGCGAAGACTTCTAGATGGGGAAATGGTTCTACCAACCAAACGAACCATCAGATAACCAAACTATCGGTTCCAACAAGTCATAAATAACTTAGGGCAGCTATGGGAAGCTCTATCTGCAAAAATAAGCAGGAACGCAGAAAATAACCTGAAGGGTCATTACACGTCTATGGTTACAAGTCAAGACATCGACTCGTCACCCCAACATATAACTCTTACCATTGAGTCATCACTAAGATAGAGAATTGGACACCACACACTGTCCAATGTATGACTTCCTAGTCCCTCTCATTACTAGACCATACAACTCATATAGACTAGTCGTGACCATCATAGAACACTAAGGGCTTAGACACTAAACAACATGCGACTGGACCTGAACCACTCATCACATGATCATACGACTTGTGAGGAGTCTCTCATAACCAAGATAGAACTTGGCCAATAAGACACTGATTTGGTTACGACTTGGGTCACTAGACCCATAGCCATACCATATGACTCATATGGTGAGTCACCAATACGATAGTAAGCTCAAGGATTGAGGAAATTTCAAGGGCCAAAGCCTGGGGCATTTTAGTCTCCCACCCCTATTAGGATCATTCATCCTCGAATGATGGGTCAAGGCAACACAAGCACGATTAAACCCCCAAACATCTCCACTCGTACCTTTAAGATAGAAAATAAAATATCAAGAAGATTTTTCAATCTACCTTTAACAAAGAAAAAAAATAAAGGTGTTAAGAATAACTCATTCCTCAAATATGAATTTTTAGAATTGGGAATAGGAATGGATATTTGGAATTCATGTCTTCTTCGGCTTCCCAAGTAGCTTCCTCGAACTTTTGGTTCTTCCATAGAACCTTTACCGAAGCCACGTCTTTTGTTCTCAACCAGCGAATTTGTCGATCCAAGATCCTCATCGGGACTTTCTCATAGAAAGAAGAATCCAAAATATCAATGTTCTCTAAAGGAACAACCAATGAACGATCACCCATGTATTTTTGCAACATGGACACATGGAATACCAAATGAATGGACCTCATGCAAGAAAGCAATTCCAATTCATACACAACACTACCAGCCCTTCTCAAAACCACATACAAGACCATATATTGGGGAGTGAGCTTCACCTTCTTCCCAAACTGCATTACTCCCTTTATGGGAGAACTTTAAGAACACCCAATCTCCAACCTCAAATTTCAAGTCCCTTCACCTCACATCTGCATAGATCTTTTGGCAACTTTGGGAGGTTTTAAGCCTATTCCGGATAACCTTCACCTTCTCCATAGCTTGGTGAACCAAATCCAGGCCAAACAACTCCGCTTCTCCAACCGTGAACCACCCAATAAGAGATCGACACCTCCTACCATACAATGCCTCAAACGAGGCCATACCAATGCTAGAATTGTAACTATTGTTATAGGCAAATTCAATGAGGTCAAATGGTCAAACAAACTACCACCAAAGTCAATTACACAGGCTCGTTACATATCTTACAAAGTCTGAATAGTTTTTCTACTTGCCTATCCGACTACGGGTGAAAGGTGGTATAAAGTCTTACTTTAGTACCCAAACCACACTGGAAAGAGTGCAAAAAATGTAATGAAATATGAGTACCATGATCCAAAATGATCAAGATAGTCAAACCATACAACTTTACGACCTCCTGAAAGAATAATTTTGCATAGTCCTTAGAAGAATAATTAGTCCTCACTGACAAGAAGTGAGCAGACTTAGTCATCTATCCACGATGAACCAAATGGAGTCACACTAATTCTGCGACCGTGAGAGACAGGTAACAAAAACTATGTTAATTACCTCATATTTCCACAATAGAAGTTCAATCTTTTGGATTAGCCCACCAAGCCTCATGTGTTCCACTTTTACTTGCTAACACACCATATACTTAGCCACAAAGTTGGCTACGTCCCGCTTCATATTATTCCACCAATACATATCCTTGAGATCATGATACATCTTTGTTGAACCGAGATGAATCATATACCCCGATTCATGATCCTCAGACAAAATCTTACCTCGCAACCCATCAACATCGGGAACACACAACCTCCCTTGGTACCTCAAGATACCATCACCACTGATATCGAAGGCTATAACCTTTTTCTTACCCGTATCATCCTTGATTTTTATTAAGAAAGTGTCTAACACCTGCTTCTTCTTTATTTCTGAACCAAGAGATGATTGTGCCACCTGTTGCACAAACACACCACTATCCTCATAGTCTAAGAGAAAAACTTCAAGGTTAGACAAGAGGTGAATATCCTTCATCAATTCCCTCTTATGCTTATCTATATAAGCTAGACTCCCCATGGATAACCTATTAAGAGCATCAGCAACCAATTAACCTTACCTGGGTGGTAGTGAAGACACATATAATAGTCTTTCAGCAACTCAAGCCACCTTCTTAGACTGAGATTAAGCTCTTTCTGAGTAAACCATATTGTTGGCTCTTATGATCAAAAAAGATATCAACATGTACCCCATACAGATAATAACGATAAATTTTTAATACAAACACCACAACCAATAGCTTCAAGTCATGAGTCGAATAATTTTTCTCATGAACCTTTAACTGTGTAGAGGAATAAGCAACTGCCTTGCTATGCTGAATTATAACACAACCCAAACTAACCCGAGATCCATCATAATAGATGATACTTTAAAGTGGCAGTCATGGTTAGGAGTAGAAAAATAATTATCGACCCTTATATGCCAATAGTTGTTGATAATAAGGTCGATCTTAAGATGAGTAATATTGAAAAAGTTGTTGAATTAAAGATCAGGTTGTTAATGAAAAGGCATTCAAAAAGATATCTCCAATTATTGAAAAGAAGATTAAGGATAAAATGGGAAAGAAAAAAAAGATCCTTATATTTTGACTCCTATTTCATAACCTCCTCCATCAATACCATAGATGTTAAGGAAGAGATCTAAAATCAGGAAGTACCATAAGTTTATTTCACTACTAAAGCAATGGTGTGCAAATATCCCTTTAGTTGAGGCACTTGAGAAAATGCATAGCTATCCAAATTTTATGAAGCATCTTGGAATGAAAAATAGGATTTTAAGCTTTAATCCTTATGATAGTTTGCACCATTATAGTATAATAGCTTCTCATTCTCTTATGCAGAAAAAGAAGTATCCTAGAGCGTATACCATTCGATGCACCATTGAAGCATTCAATTTCGCAAAGGCTCTATATGAATTGGGTACTATAATTAACCTAATATGGCTATTAGTACTTAGATAGATAGAGTTGGGGTCACCCAAATCTACTTTGATGAAACTTTTTATGGCAGATTGCACTGTAAAAAAGCTTGTGGGTGTTTTTGTATGATATCTTGGTGAAGGTTAAGTCATTTATCATTCTATTTGATTTCATCATCCTTGACTATGAAGTTATTTTTGAGGTTCCTATGGAGACTATTCCTAGAAACTATCCGAGTATTAGTTGTATGAAAACTAGTTAGTTGATGTTTATGTTAATAATGAGAAAGTTATTTTCAATGTTTTTTTATCTATGAAGCAACAAAACAACATGATTAAGGTCTTAATTATTAATATAGTTGCTAAGGAGTCCTTGACATCTCTTATTGAGAATAGGCTTGGAGTCGACACACTAGCGATTGTGACCATGAACTTTGAAGGTGATGATATTAATGAGTACGATGAGATGGTGACTGCATTTCTGGTATGTGCTCCTACTCTTATACACTGAAAAATATAGACTTGGACTTTAAGAATAGGGAAACTCTACCAGCCAAGCCTTATATTAAGGAGCCTTCTATCTTGGAGATGAATAATCTCCCATACCTCATTTGTTATGCTTCCTTGGGAGCCAATAATGCTATTCCAGTCATTATAGTAGCATATTTTATGGAATGTCAAGTTGAGTCTCTAATATCAATTTTACTGAAGTTCAAGAGAGTTGTTGGATGGTCCATTACTAACATTATTGGTATTTCACCGACAATCCGCACTCATAAAATCTAGCTTAAGATAGATTGTATTCTTAGTATTAAGCATCGTCTTAGGCTAAATTTCCTATGCAAGAGTTACTTAAGATGAAAATCATCTAGTGGTTGGATGCGGGTATGGTTTAATTTATTGCAGATAGTAAATGAGTAATCCTTGTTTAATGTGTGCCAAAAAAGAATGAAATCACTGTGGTTTTAAATTAAAAAATGAGATTATTATTATAACACGGATCACTGGTTGGTGAGTGTGCATGTATTATAGAAACTAAAAAGGATCATTTTCCATTGTCATTTATGGATCATATATTAGACTATCTTACTGGTAAAGGATGGTATTTTTTTTATTGTTACTCGGGATATAATAAGATTCTATTACTCCCAAAGACCATGATGAGACCACTTTAACTTGTCCATATGGGATGCTTAATTTCAAAAGTATGCCTTTTGGATTATGTAATGTGATAGCAACCATTTAGCGATTTATTATCTATCATCTCAAACATAGAGGAGGAATGTTGAGGTATTCATTGATGATTTTTTTGGTTGGTTGGTTACTCTTTTTAAGTTTTTTTATCCTATTTGTCTAGTGGTTTGAGAAGTTGCAAAGATTGAAATTTGGTGCTTAATTGGAAAAAGTGACACTTTATGGTAAAAAATATTTCTCAATCATAAAATTTTAAAGAAGGGGATAAAGGTTGATAAGGCAAAGATTGAGGTAATCAAAAAATTATCTCCATAGTTTTTGTGAAGATTTGAAGCTTTTTGAGGTATGATAGATTTTATCATAGGTTCATCAAGGATTTTTCTAAAATTACACACCTTTTTTGTATATTATTGGAAAAGGAGGTAAAGTTTGTGTTTAAAGATGTGTGTCTAAAGGCATTTAAGTTCCTTAAGAAAAAATAGATATCAGTACTTATCATTATTTCACGTGATTAGTTCATGCCTTTTAAGGTTATGTGTGATTCAAGTGGACTGGTGCTGCGAGCAGTCCTAGGCCAAATATGTGAGAAGATACTTCATCTTATCTGTTATGTTATCAAGGCTCTTAATCAAGCTTAGAAAAATTATACTGTGATGGAACAAGACTTTCTTGTTGTTGTTTTTTCTTTTGAAAAGTTTAGCTCCTACTTTATTGGAACAAAGGTGTTTGTGCACACTGACCATGCATCTTTTCAATACCTTATGTCCAAAAAAAGATGCAAAGCCTAGATAGATTTGATGGGTACTTCTATTACAAGAATTTCACTTTGAGATCAAGGATAAAAAATGAACTTTCTCTCTCCCCCATTCTTATGATTGAGGTTTTTCATATTTGGGGTATTGGCTTGATGGATTCATTTGTGAGATCGAACAGTATAAAGTATATGTTGGTATTTGTAAACTATATGTCCAAATGGGAGGAGGAAATTGTGCTTTCCAATAATAAAGGCAAGAGTGTCACAGGGTTCTTGAAGCGAAACATCTTTTCAAGGTCTAATACAACAATGACAATTATAGTATGGAGGCTCTTATTTTTGTAATAGGTTATTTTTTGCCCTGCTTGAAAAATATAGTGTGCAACATAGGGTGGAAACACCTTATCCTCCATAGACTAGTGGGCAAGTGGAGGTCTCGAATCAGGAGATTAAAATAATTCTCGCAGGAATATGAACGCAAATAGAATGAATTGGTCTAGGAAGTTGGTTGATGCTTTATTAGTATATCGGACTAATTTCAAGACCACTTTATGTATGTTTCCTTATTACCTTGTGTATGTAAAATCATTTCATATGACAATTCACTACTAGAAATTACCCCTATTGCAATGGATCTTTTGGCAACGGTTCTAAAAGTGTTGCTATAGAGCATCTATTGAAACTATTGCAAAAAAAATTTATTCTAGTAGAGCTATTATTTGCTATAACCATTGATATTGTAGGATAAATATTGCAATAGGGTGCCTTATAGCAACGGCTTCTTAAACCATTGTCATAGAGTCACCTGTGGCAACACTTTATTGATAAAAAAAGTTATTGCATCGGTTGTGATTTATTCCCTCCCAATATTTTCACTGTACCACCAAAAATTAAAGAAATATATAATAATAAATAAATAAATATATAAATAAAATTTCACTCAATCTCATATTATACCATTAGTACTCTCCGATCGCCCACAATCGCCGCTATTACTATGCACCGGCGACAATCGCCACCAGTACTATGCTCCAACCATAATCGCCACCAGTACTACGCTCCGACCACAATCACCACCAATCGACCAAGTGCTCCAACCATAAAATCAACCACCAGTGCATGCTTTGACCAACATATCGACTATCAGTGCGAGCTCCGACCACAAATCGACCACTAGTGCTCTGACCATAAATCAACTTCTCCATTACTCTGAAAACCACTTCGATTTTAGCTCTCAAATTTGCACTTCAATTGTAGCTTCGGACGGCACAGATTGTTATAATATTTTTTTCTAAGATTACATTAACGGTTAGATCAATCAAAATTAAAAAACCTTGAGTATCCCCCCTTAGATTCAAAACCCAATTGTGATCATTCAGCGAAATTCCCAAATCTCTCTTCCATTTACTCTAGTGTTCTTCTTCACCGACTTCTCAGTCACCGAGATTACACACAATGGACAGTACTCTATTTTGCTGTATTTCTTTGTTTTTTTATCTATATGTATAGATTTGAAGTCTTTTGTATATATGAACTTTAATATTTCCATATATTTTATTTTTGCAGATCTAGCCCTAGAAAAGCTATTCGATAACTTTGATCAGGCAGTCATAATCTCGGGCGATGATTTGATGAAGGTTTCTTCATCCATTCCAAATGGGAGTTTGTTTATCATCTTCCTTGGATTCTACTCTTTTTAGTGAAATAATTGGTTGATTCTTTATGGATTATTATTTTAAACATTTTGATGTGATATTTTTATCTATTTCGAGAAAGGTTAATTGGGTTTCTCTAGTGAATTTAATTCGAGAATCAAATGCTTTATGTTTTATTATAAACCTACTTTTTAATGAATGGGTGAATTGATACTGCCAAGAAATTATATTAAAACAGCGTAAATTTAGATTTCTATTCTTGTTCGATAATTGTTTCTACATGAGTCAATAGTTTGGAAATATTTAATGTTTTTTAATCTTGTGTAATGAGAATAACTAAAAGATTTCATTGATTAGTTGTTGTGTAAACACTGTAAGGTACTTTGATGTTTGAACATTTAACGAGCTGCAACATTCTTTTTAGTTTGTTACTCAAGAAACTAGTTGTAAATGATATTGTTACTTTCTTTTTTTCTTTTTCTTTTTTATTTTTGTGTGTGTGTGATGAGAATAACTAAAAGATTTTGAGTAGCTATTGTGTATACTCTATTAGGTTTTTTGATGTTTGAACATTCAAAGAGGTGCGGCAATCTTCTATATTTGTTACTCAAGAAACTGGTAGTAACTGATATTAATTACACCCTTGTTATTTGATGAATGTGCAAAAAGTTAGGGTGGTCGAAATCGGGCAGAATTTTGTTATGCTTGATTTATCGTCATGGATTACTTTACATCTGAATTTCAAAAGTTTTGAGCCCTCTCCCCTGGTTCCACCTAAGCCTATTAAGTGAGTTGGATTGATATGTGTAGACAAATATTCTCAATGACAGTCTTTGCTTCTTACATTTGTTGGATTTCTTTCTTTTGAATTGGTTCAGTTAAAGTTGTCAAAACTCCTAATTTACCGTATGAGAATAATGCTTCACATTGTACCACAGAAGTATATTCATTATATTAATAGACTCTTCCAATTTTAAGAAAGATTAAAGATAACGAGAATCTGCTCATAAGATGTTAACCACTCCATGCTAAAATATGTGTTTAAATGGAGATCAGACGAGTGAGTTTTCATAGATATCCTTTTTTTTTATTACTTGAGTGAAGAACAGGGAGCATCATGTAATGATGTCAAGGGCACGAGCGTGGACTCTTTTACTGGTTTTGAAGCTTCTAACGCTCTTCAGTATATGAGTATGAACAACATTCTTATATCAGGTCTCTTATATAGTTGTATGCTAACAATTCTAAGCTATTTCCGGTCCTTCAAAATTATCGAGTGTTCAACTTGAACTTCTAAAAAAGAAGTATGATGAAGAGGTGGAGCTACTGAAGCAGAAGTATATGGAGGAGTGTATATACAATATCTCATATCTGTTCGCTTTTATATAGTTACATGCTATGATTTGGATCTATATTTTTATCTCTTTGGCTATTTCAGGTGTTCAACATGAACTTCTAAAAAATCAGTATGATGAAGAGTGTGAACTACTCAAGAAGAAGTATCTTGAGGAGTGTACTGAAAGAAAACGTCTATACAATTAAGTGATCAAGCTCAAAGGAAGTATCAGGGTCTTCTGTAGATATAGACCTTTAAATGCAGGGGAAATTGTAGATAGATCAACATCTATGGTTGAATTTGATCTATCTTATGAAAATGAACTGTTGATCAGTTGTGCAGGTTCCTCCAAAAAGCAGTTTAAGTTTGATTATGTGTTCAAACTCGAGGACATCCAAGGTAAGTCAATATCTGTGATATGAAGTGTGTATCTAACATTATTCTGCAAGGAATATTTTTAATGCTTATTGTAATTTCACATTCAAATCCTTTAACTTTCTATTATAGATGTTGTTTTTGCACAAACAATGTCCATTGTAACCTTTATTTTGGATGGATATAATGTCTACATATTTACCTATGGACAAACTGGAACATGGAAGACATTTACTATGGAAGGGGCACCAGAAAATAGGGGAGTCAACTACTGAACTTTAGAGAAACTATTTAGCTTATCTAGCAACAGAAGCAGTATCATGAAATATGAGTTGTTTGTCAGCATGTTAGAGGTTTATAATAATAACAAGGTAAGAAAATGTAAGTTATGGTATTAGCTTTCCTTTTGAATATTTACACTAAAGGGAAATAACAACACATAAAGAGTGTTGTTCTGCTCAAACTTCCAGTGTTACAATCTATACTCAATAATTTCTATTAGCATCTCACACAAGGTCAAAATTAGTATAAAATTAATAGAACTAAAATTGTTTTATAATTTTGGAATAGCCAAGAAACTTTCTTACTACTGTAGATGACTGTATTTTTATGTTGATCCCATGGGATTATTATTCTGTAAATGTTAAAATACAATTTGTAAATTTTGTTCTTGTCAACTCAAGGTCATTAATTAATGAAAATTATGTTTAGATGTTGTTGTGGTGATAGAGATTTAGAGTTGTTTTCCTTAACTAGAACTATCTGACTTCGGTCATGAAATATGTTCAATAAATCTAAACCTTATAGAGTGGTATGGTTTTTATTTAATTTGGGCGTTGTAGGGCGTCGTTATTTACAGTTTTTGTTCATAAAGTATTTGTCTATTTACTGTTTCTCATTGACCTTGATCTAAGCATTTGACGCTATATTTTCTATAGTCATGGCCTTGATTTAAACTCATCCTAGATTTCCCACTTTTTGCTGTAGGGAAGATGCTCAAACTGAAAATTTGGCATGAAACTTGTGATCTCTCATTTTGCATCTCATGGTATACTACATTAAAGTGGTTGATTAGTTTGGGTTTGGTTCAAATTTCCTTTTTCCTCTCATGTGGTTTCTCCTAACCTGATTAGATTGGGCAATCATGAACTTTTATCTATTTGACAGTTATTAATCAAGTGTTGCTATATCTACCTTATTGCTCTTATGTTTATGTTCTATGTTGTATGATATAAGTTATCTTACCTTGTTCTTACTGAGGACATGACTTTGGATAGGAGAGGTTGGAGTTGGTGGGTTAGGGTAGAAGGTTAGGTGTTAGTTCCTCTCCTTGTATCTTAGAGTTAGGGGTTAAGTTATGTGCACTCAATACTGTTATTTGATATACTATTGAGTATAAGAAGTAGTGGCAGAGTGCTCTACCTTAACCAATTTTTGCAGGATATCTATTGAAAGGAACAGGTAAAGCATAGGTCCCACATAATAAATTCAGTTGGGATTTTTATTTTTTATTTCATTGACACTTTAGTATATGATATTCATCCAAAAGAATAGGTAAATCATAGCGTATGTGGCAGATTTGGTTTTGTTGTTCTCTGATGAAGTTGTTGTCTTTCCTTTTAAATTTAATACTCTGCCATTAAGACTACTTAGGTTCACGACTATGGTGGTTGTTTATATAGAGATATGATGACTTATAAATACCAATTTGGTAGTTTACCATTCTAAACAACAAGATAGATAAGTATGTAAATCTAGCAAATGGTAAATTTTGACAAGCTATATACCATGTCTAGTGCCAAGCTATATACCATGTCTGGTGAAAAGGTTCCTCTCATACAAGATGTTTATTTAGTCTCTAAATATATGATGAACTTGAATAAATAAACCATGAAAATAAAATTTCATGTGTACCCTCCAAATTATTTTATTGTTCTTTTATGTTTTTGCATCAGCGAGAAAATTTTTGTTGCATTACAAATTCAAATGAAAATTATAAAATATTGTATTGGAGACACTTGTTGATCGTTAATGATATTTTAAGGACATTTGTGGTATAAAATGTTGATCTCTTATTCTGAATGCTTCTTACTTATTATTGATCCTTTACATTTTCTTGAATACACAACCTGGTCATTTTCAAGGGAACACATTCGACATTGTATCGGCCTTCCAGGTATGTGTACTGAATTGCTAAGTTTGTTGTTCTTTGTGTCTTCTTAGTACCTCTTTAGCAATTCTTCTGTCCATTTTGCCTTTGAAGTGCGATAAAAAATCTCTATTTAAATATGACTTTGAATAGACTTTGTGATACAATGAAAATAATAAGCTGGCTCATGGTAAAAACATATCAGTTCTCTTTTGTTAAATCCTAAGTAGAGAATCAAGAATTTATTCTTTTTTTGAAATTGAAACTGTCTAGAATCTGTTCTTTTTTTAAATTGAAACTAAAACTTATCAAGAATTTGTTCTTACGACAGTTGTTTGTTGAATGAAAGTTTTCACTAGGATAAATCATCAAGTAGTATGTATGTTTTTTCACTTTTTCTCATTTACCAAACAGTATTCCAATTTTTGTGGAAAGGGGATGCCCCTTTTTGTTCTCTCTTTTTTTCCATTGCATCTATCCAGTAGGTAGTCTGTCAGTATTTATACGAGGGGCTAAGTTCTTTGAAGTCACACTAGTATCGTATTCTTTAATAATACAATACTTTTGGAGAATCCGACACACTTATTTATATTTTGAAGAGTCTGACCTACATAAAAAAGTTTTCAAGTTATTAGTGGCTAGGGACATACATAAGGAACATTTGCAGAATAATGAAATATTAATTGTAAATCAATGTCAATTTTACAATTTTGTCCATTATTTTGGAAGTTTTGATTTATAAATATGTTGTCATTTAAGTGCTAATTGAGTTTATTTATTCTCTTTTCATAGGTGTCCAAAATGAAGAAGGAGATGAAGAAAGAAGTGAAGAAGAAATTGTCCTTACTTGAGAATATTTTTGAATAGTTGATAGATGCTTTGATATTGATCTTTTTGATATTTAACTTAGTGCAACCTATCGCAACTCGAACATGATACTATACGGAAAAACTAATGATCATTTGACTTTAACATTTTGCTTTTGGGTTTAGATTATTAGTTTGTTGCATGAAATTTTAATTTGAATTATTATTGATGAAAGATTTTGTTGTGATGTATATATATTTAGAATTGTATTAATATAATTTTAAGTACTAATATATTCATCAAAATTGTCAATTGATATTGGAAGTAATTGTAATAGGTGGCAAATACTGTTGTAATAGCTAATTAAAATAGTAGCAATAGGTAGCAAAAAATATTACAAGAGATTCAAAATCATTGCAATAGCTGTCAGAAACTGTTATAATAGATGGTTAAAAAACATTGCTAAAGACCAATAACTATTGCAGCAGATATTCAAAAATTGTTACAATAGAGTTATTGCAATGCTTTTCTATCATTGGAATATCGTCTATTGCAACGGTTCTTAACCATTTCTATAGACAATATGAAGTGTTCCAATATGAGTTAAAATAATTATTTCAATAGGTTTATCTATTGCAGCGGTTGTTGTAACCATCGCAACAGTCACGTGATACATCAATCACAACACTCACATATCAACACATACCAAACTATTGCGGTATATCTATGGCAATGGTTTTTGTATATATCATAACGGTTTTTGAACCATTGCCATAGGGTTAGTTTCTAGTAGTGAATGAGCTTGAACGTTAAGTGGTGTGGGCACTCAAGAAACTGAATTTGAAATGGGGTAATTCCTCTCACTTTCGGATTGAGCAATTTAATGTGTTGGATGAATTTTGAATGAAATCCTATGATATTTATGATATTTACAAAAAAAAGATAAGAATTTATCACGACCGAAAGATAGAAATGAGAAAATTTAATTCGGGTGATTAGTCTTCATGTTCAATCAAAAACTTCACCTATTTCCTAAAAAGTTGAAGTTTGAGTGGGTGGGGCTATTTTGTGTGGTCATATGTTTCCTTATGGTGCAATTGTACTTGCAAAGTATGAAGGAAAATAGTTCAGGGTAAATGGTCAAAGAGTTAAAACGTACTTGGGAACTAAGGAATAGATAAAGGTAGTTGATGAATGGACCCTTGGTGAAGTCTAAGTAACCAACGGACCCAAGTCATGATGCAATATTAAATAAGGAACTTCATGAGAGAAAACCCATAGGGGTATCTTGGTGAAGTATGAGTAATTAAGATACCCACATTGTGGTAGAACATTAAATCAAGAGTTACTTGGGAGGCAACCCAAGATTTTGTATTTTGTTTTCCATTTGAGTTTTGATTCTGGGGTAGAACTAACAAATGTTGAAGTGTGTAGGTGGTTGTTGTACTAAAGATAAAAACCTAATGAAAACTTTGGTGCCCAGACCTCATGAGTCTTATGATGATTCATACCCAATTGCAACAACTCGTGAGGTAACCCATCACCAATAGGAATTTCAAAATTAAACCTGAAAGTTTGCAGAACCTGTACCTCATGACTATTAGAAAGAGTCAAAATGATTTGTAGGGTCTCAATATCACTGATCATGATGAGTCGTGAGTACTTGAGAAGGTAAGTCAATTTAACACGCACCCTATGAGTCTTATGTTGAATCAGAAAGATTTGTCTCTCCTCATGATGAGTCATCGTGTCTCTCATAGGGAAATCATAGAAAAAAATAGGTAAGTGTTCTAAGCAAGTGCATAATAGGTGATGGCGATGACTCATAGCCAAGAACAATGGGTCATATAGTAGTCGTGGTCATTAGGCCAAATCAATCAATATCTTACCTTTGACACGTCCCAACCGACTCAATTTGGTATGGTTAAAACCATATATTAACCTAAAATCCATTTCATCTTCTCATGTTTGAAATGCATAACTCCCTCCACTACCTAAATCGACTCCACCCCTTTGATTTTTCTATAAAAAATCATACTTAATATTGTAAAATCAGCATTAAACATCTTTGTGCCTATTTATCCCAAAATCTAAAGCAAGTGATTGGGATTCAAGCTTTTTTACCTTCAAGCATCAATTTCAAAGATCAAAGTAAGTGAACTAATTTTAATTACTTTGATTATTGGCTTTGAGATTATTCTATGGGTGCCTGATAATTATTAAAAATCATTGTTACCCCAGATGAAGTTTCTTGAGTATGGGAAAGGGATTTGCTTAAACTAACATCTCAATTACTTAATTATTTTGTTATAACTTGGTATAATTGGTGAATAATGTGTGTTCATGATGGAGTTGGTCCAAAACTTATGCTAAAGTTATATCCAAGATGAAATATGAGTAGCTCGAATACATGGTTTATTGGTTGAACGTGAGGAATTAGTATTCTTGACCATTTGAGTGATCATAATAGTTAATCTAGGTACAAAATTATTAAGGAAAAGGATAAAATGGCATGTGTATAGACTGCCTCAATTTAGTCCACAAAACTCATGCAATGACGCATTCCCAAAGTCTACGAGTTGTTAGGTGAGTTGTGCTCACTGGAATTGGGGTTCAATATGTACAAAAACTACCTCAGTACAGTCCTCATAACTTATGCAATGACTCAGACCTAAAGTCTACAAGTCATTGTGTGAGTTGTGAGCACTAGTACTGGTGTTCAAAATAGTAATGGTTATAGAGTATGGGGCATTTACTCAATATAATTCACATAACAAATTGCAGGGAAACCTGATAACTCATAGTGACCACTCATACTGTAACCCTGCACACTGCATATTTTAGGAGCTGGATCTAATAAGTCGTCCAACGAGTTATACCCTATGGTAACGACACATTGCCTTAACCATAGTAACTAACAGTGACCCAAACATTTGTCTTGTGTTTCTTCATCTCTTGAGTACTAATATTTAGCCCCACGGGTACGATAGAACTAATGAATGGATCAAACAGAGAAGTGAAGAAAGTATAGAAACCTACCCCCTCCAAGGCCCAAGATAAGACATAGTCTACTAAATAATTTGTAAACAAGCCTTCTGATAAAGAATCTAGTGGCTCAGTGGAGGATTATCTACTCATGACTTCACTTGAGTGACGTAAAAGGTTACCTCAGACAAGGAGTTTGGGGCTAAGAATAAAGAATACAGGGGTGACCCAACCCTTAAACATTAGACCATCACCGCAAGGAACTCCCTAGTCTGAAGAGGGAGGAATCAGAGTACAAAAAAAGAAGATGACAAGAGCGAATTTAAATATAAATAGGGGATTGTATCTGGTATTCCATCAAAAGATAAAAAAAAAGATTAGGTTTGGTACTCAGGTATGTAATAATACTGATTATGAGACCTCTGTAGATAGTCCCCCACCATAAGGTCAGCCTTCACCACAAGGTCAGCCTCTACTACATGTTCAGCTAGCACCACAGGTTTAGATTACTCCACAAATTAAAAGATAAGGTGTGCCGAGTATGCAGTGCATTTATAATTGAGATTTTGCAATTACTAATTATGGTTGATCTAAGAGGATTTTCTATGAGAGGGCTAGGCTGGTAACCATAAGTGTGTCTAAAATGCATGAGTTTGAGAGATTGTTCAACAAGTATAAGTTTGGGTGGATGACTAAGCATTCTAGCAGATATCGTCATAAGTTTAGTTTAGGAATTTTATATTGTATATCTTGTACATACTCCATAGGGTATACATTGGAAAGGTCATACGCTACTTCCCATCATGTTGATTTATGGCACACAGATGGATATTTCAAAGTGTGCTATTTTATGCTTCCTTCATGGTTGGGATTTTGAGACTCTAACAAACACGACAAAGATAGATCTTCTAATAGATGAGATGAGAAAGGTAAAGTTAAAGCAAATTGGCATTAAGGATAAAATGGTGCACTGTAATGGAGAACATTACTACTACCCAAAAGAAAGAAGTTGAATGTGGGCCCGTGGTGAGTATCAAATCAAGAAAAGCACATTAAGCTTCACCACTAAATCTTGGAAGCCTTTGGGTTATCATATATTAGGTTCTATGGATGGAGATACTGCCTTGGTGGCAGGTATTACAAAGGCTACAAGATTGACATTGCCGAATTGATTTCTCAAAAAATTTACATATAGCTACAGAATATGGTATGAGAGTATCATTCCCATGTTCAATGAATCAGATGTGTTTAGAGGCCGGCATTTAGAGGATTCCCGAGATTGATAGCTTTGTAGAGATTTGGTGTTTTATAGATTTTAGGTTTATTTGGGAAAAAACAAATCTCATTTCCAAAGCAAAGGTGGTAGCTGGTGTTGCATTATTAGCTGGGGTATTCTTGTAGCGCATCTACATAGAGATTGATACGACCAGTTTTGGTGAATTAGGTCCACACCTACTAAGTACAAAATTGAAACCTGAAGGGTCGAGACACATACTACTATTGATGCCGCCACTTTCTCTATTTCACAATCGACTTTAATCCCAATTTGACCACTCTCATTCTAGGTTCATACATAAGTCACCCCCTACCTATGGGTATGTTCTAGTCCCACATGAATTTTTATAAAGAGTTTTGAAAATATTGATCATTGTTGAGCTAAGAATTAAAAAATTAGAAGTAGGGATCAAGTCATGGGTGAAAATAAGATTAGGACGGCAATATAAGGGATGCAGACTTAATTTCATGGGTTTGAGTGGAGGATGATTGATATTCTTGAGGGTATTCAGTCCCCGAAATTGATTGGGGTCAAATATAAGCTTTCTTCACTATAGGTAGCAATCTAGGAGTTATATTCTCAACAGTTCCAGCCAATCTTGCTTTCAAATATGTCTGTGATTGAGGAGGATTTTAATGATATTGAGGTGTCTGACTTATAGAGAGATAAAGGGAGGAAAGAGTGTCAAAGAGAGTAAAAGTCGTCCCTGAGAATATTTTTAAATTGTTGATAGATGCTTTGAAATTGATCTTTTTGATATTTAATTTAGTGAAACTTATCGCCACTCGAACATAATACTATATGGAAAAACTAATGATCATTTGACTTTAACATTTTGCTATTGGGTTTAGATTATTAGTTTGTTGCATGAAATTTTAATTTGAATTATTATTGATGAAAGATTTTGTTGTGATGTATATACATTTAGAATTGTATTAATATAATTTTAAGTACTAATATATTCATCAAAATTGTCAATTGATATAGGAAGTAGTTGCAATAGGTGGAAAATACTATTGTAATAGCTAATTAAAATAGTAGCAATAGGTAGCAGAAAAATATTACAAAATATTCAAAGTCATTGCAATAGGTGTCAGAAAGTGTTACAATAGATAGTTAAAAAACATTGCAAACATTGCAAAAAACCAATAACTGTTGCAGTAGATATTCAAAAATTGTTGCAATAGAGTTATTGCAATGCTTTTCTATCATTGGAATATCGTCTATTGCAATGGTTCTTAACCATTACTATAGACAATATGAAGTATTCCAATATGAGTTAAAAAAATTATTTCAATAGGTCTATCTATTGCAGCGGTTATTGTAACCGTCGCAAAAGTCGCGCTATACATCAATCACAACGCTCACATATCAACACATACCAAACTATTATGGTATATCTATTGCAATGTTTTTTGTATATATCACAACGGTTTTTGAACCGTTTCCATAGGGTTAGTTTCTAGTAGTGATTGAGCTTGAACATAAAGTAGTGTGGGCATTCAAGAAACTGAATTTGAATTGGGGTGATTCCTCTCACTTGAGGCTTGAACAATTTAATGTGTTGGATGAATTTTGAGTGAAATACTATGATATTTATGCTATTTACAAAAAGAAGATAAGGATTTATCACGACCGGAAGATAGAAATGAGAAAATTTAATTCGGGTGATTAGTCTTCATGTTCAATCAAAAACTTCACCTATTTCCTAAAAAGTTGAAGTTTGAGTGGGTCCTATTTTGTGTGGTCATATATTTCCTTATGATGCAATTGTACTTGTAAATTATTAAGGAAAATGGTTCAGGGTAAATTGTCAAAGAGTTAAAACATACTTGGGAACTAAGGAATAGATAAAGGTAGTTGATGAATGGACCCTTGGTGAAGTCTAAGTAACCAATGGACCAAAGTTGTGATGCAATGTTAAATAAGGCACTTCATGAGAGGAAACCCATAGGGGTATCTTGGTGAAGTCTGAGTACTCAAGATACCCACATCGCGGTACAATATTAAATCAAGCGTTACTTGGGAGGCAACCCAAGATTTTGTATTTTGTTTTCCATTTGAGTTTTGATTATTGGGTAGAACTAACAAATGTTGAATGTGTAGGTGGTTATTGTACTAAATATAAAAACCTAATGAAAAATTTGGTGCCCAGACCTCATGAGTCTTATGATGATTCATACCCAATTGCAACGACTTGTGAGGTAACCCATCACCAATAGGAATTTCAAAATTAAACATGAAAGTTTGCAGGACTTGTACCTCATGACTATTAGAACGAGTCAAAATGATTTGTAGGGTATCAAGATCACTGATCATTATGAGTCATGAGTACTTGAGAAGGTAATTCAATTTAACACGCACCCTATGAGTCTTATATTGACTCAGAAGGATTTGTCTCTCCTCATGATGAGTCAGCATGCCTCTCATAGGGAAATCATTGAAGAAATTAGGTAAGTGTTCTAAGCAAGTGCATAATAGGTGTTGGCTATGACTCATATCCAAGCACAATGAGTCATACAGTAGTCGTGGTCATTAGGCCAAATCAATCAATATCTTACCTTTGACACGTCCCAACCAACTCAATTTGGTATGGTTAAAACCATATATTAACCCTAAACCCATTTCATCTTCTCATGTTTGACATGCATAACTCCCTCCACTACCTAAACCGACTCCACCCCTTTGATTTCTCTATACAAATCACACTTAACATTGTAAAATCATCATTAAACATCTTTGTACCTATTTATCCCAAAATCTAAAGCAAGTGATTGGGATTCAAGCTTTTTTTCCTTCAAGCATCAATTTCAAAGATCAAAGTAAGTGAACTAATTTTAATTACTTTGATTATTGGCTTTGGGATTATTCTATGGGTTCCTGATAATTATTAAAAATTCTTGTTACCCCAGATGAAGTTTCTTGAGTATGGGAAAGGGATTTGCTTAAACTAACATCTGAATTACTTAATTATTTTGTTAAAACTTGGTATAATGGGTGAATAATGTGTGTTCATGATGGATTTGTGCCATAACTTACGCTAAAGTTATATCCAAGATGAAATATGAGTAGCTCGAATACATGGTTTATTGGTTGAACGTGAGAAATTGGTATTCTTGACCATTTGAGTAATCATAATAGTTAATCTAGGTACAAAATTATTAAAGGAAAAAAGATAAAATGGCATGTGTATAGATTGGCTCAATTTAGTCCACAAAACTCACGCAATGACGCATTCCCAAAGTCTACGAGTTTCTAGGTGAGTTGTGCTCGCCGGAATTGGGGTTTAATATGTACAAAAACTACCTCAGTACAATCCTCATAACATATGCAATGACTCAAAACTAAAGTCTACGAGTCATTGTGTGAGTTGTGAGCCCTAGTACTGGTGTTCAAAATAGTAATGGTTATAGAGTATGGGGAATTTACTCAATATAATTCACATGAAAAATCACAGGGAGACCTGATAACTCATAGTGACCACTCATACTGTGACCCTGCACACTGCATATTTTATGAGATGGATATAATTAGTCATCCAACGAGTTATACCATATGGTAACAACACATTGCCTGACCTATAGTAACTAACAGTGACCCAAACATTTGTCTTATGTTAATTCATCTCTTGAATACTAAAATTTAGCCCTACGGGTACTATAGAACCAACGAATGGATCAAAGAGAGAAGTGAATAAAGTATAGAAACCTACCCCCTTCAAGGCCCAAGATAAGACTTAGTCTACTAAATAATTGGTAAACAAGCCTTCTGATAAAGAATCTAGTGGCTCAATGGATGATTATGTACTCATGACTTCACTTGAGCGACGTAAAAGGTTACCTCAGACAAGGAGTTTGGGGCCGAGAATAAAGAATACAGGGGTGACCCAACCCTTAAACATTATACCATCACCACAAGGAACTCCCTAGTCTGAAGAAGGAGGAATCAGAGTCCAAAAATAAAATGACAAGAGCAAATCTAGAAATAAAGAGGGGATTGTATCTGGTATTCCATCAAAAGATAAAAAAGGGATTAGGTTTAGTATTCAGGTATCTAATAATAATGATTATGAGACCTCTGTAGTTAGTCCCCCACCATAAGGTCAGCTTCCACCACAAGGTCAGTCTCTACCACATGTTCAGCTAGCACCACAGGTTTAGATTACTCCACAAATTGAAAGATAGGGTGTGCCGAGTATGCAGTGCATTTATCATTGAGACTTTGGAATTACTAATTATGGTTGATCTAAGAGGAGTTTCTATGAGAGGGCTAGTCTAGTAACCACAAGTGTGTCTAAAATTCTTGAGTTTGAGAGATTGTTCAAGAAGTATAAGTTTAGGTGGATAACTAAGCATTCTAGAAGATATAGTCCTAAGTTTGGTTTAGGAATTTTATGTTCTATATCTGGTAGATGCCTCACAGGGTATACGTTGGAAATGTCATACGCTACTTCCCATCATGTTGATTTATGGAACACAGATGGATATTTCAAAGTGTGCTATTTTATGCTTCCTTCATGGTTGGGATTTTGAGCCTCTAACAAACACGACAAAGATAGATCTTCTAATAGATGAGATAAGAAAGGTAAAGTTGAAGCAAATTGGCACTAAGGATAAAATGGTGCACTGTAATGGAGAACATTACTACTACCCAAAAGAAAGAAGTTGAATGTGGGCTCGTGGTGAGTATCAAATCAAGAAGAGCACATTAAGCTTCACTACTAAATCTTGGAAGCCTTTGGATTATCATATATTAGGGTCGATGAATGAAGATACTGCCTTGGTGACAGGTATTACAAAGGCTACGAGATTGACATTGCCGGATTAATTTCTCAAAAAATTTACATATAGCTACAGAATATGTGATGAAAGTATCATTCCCATGTTCAATGACTCAGATGTGTTTAGAGGCCGGCATTTAGAGGATTCTCGAGATTGATAACTTTGTAGAGATTTGGTGTTTTACAGATTTTAGGTTGATTTGGGATCAAACAAATCTCATTTCCAAAGAAAAGGTGGTAGCTGGTGTTGCATTATTAGCTGGGGTATTCTAGTAGCACATCTGCATGGAGATTGATATGCCCAATTTTGGTGAATTAGGTCCACACCTACTAAGTACAAAATTGAGGCCTGAAGGGCCGAGACACATACTACTATTGATGTCACCACTTTTTCTATTTCACAATTGACTTTAGTCCCAATTTCACCACTCCTACTCTAGGTTCATACATAAGTCGCCCCCTACCTAGGGGTATGTTCTAGTCCCACATGAATTTTTATAAAGAGTTTTGAAAATATTAATCATTGTTGAGCTAAGAATTAAAAACTTAGAAGTGGGGATCAATTTATGGGTGAAAATAATATTAGGACGGCAATATAAGGGATGCAGAATTAATTTCATGGGTTTGAGTGGAGGCTGATTGATATTCTTGATGGTATTCAGTCCCCGAACTTGATTGGAGTCAAAGATAAGCTTTCTTTACTATAGGTAGCAATCTAGGAGTTTTTTCTTGACAGTTCCAGCCATTCTTGCTTTCAAATATGTCTGTGATTGAGGAGGATTTTAATGATATTGAAGTGTCTGACTTATAGAGAGATAAAGTAAAGAAATAGTGTCAAAGAGAGTAACAAGTCGTCCCTAAGATAAAGGAGAAAAGGGAGAAATAGAGAGAACATAAAGAAAGTTATGGAGTATAGCAAGTGATCCTCTGAGCTACACTTGTCTGAGTTGCATGAAAGGGAGAGAGGAGCTAAGAGTTTTGTAGTTTATGAGGCCCCATGTGATGATATTATTGTTGATTAGTCTTGTCTGGGTTGTATAGTTGATTAAGAAAGGATCATAGGACATTCTTGAATAGTCCTACTAAATGGAATAAATACTCCTTAATCCCAATTTTAAGCCTAAACAGACATATTTCTTTCACTAGACCATTCATCTTCTCGTTTGATTAAAAAAAAACTACTTTGTCCCTAATCCTTACTTGGAAACTATGTACCTCAACTTAGGTAAATCAACTAAGTTGAGGTTGGCTATCATAGGGATGTATAGTTAGAAATGGGTATAAAGAAGAAGTTTGTAAATAAAAAAGGATTTGAGTTTGGTAAGAAAAAAAACAAAAAGGGGAAAATTGAACAAAGTTTAAGAAAAATAAAGATAAATTTCCAAAGAGAACCACACCCAAAGTTGAAGAATAATAAAGGAGAATAAGGGAGGATAGAAATTAGGATGAAAAATTGGAGCTAAAAATAGTGTAGTGTCAAGGAGGGTTGAGTTATTTTGTCATATCTACCATACCCATCCCTATGCCTACATTACAAGCCAATAGAAGTCCTATAGTGTTTCTATTATTAACATTCGAAAAACTAAGGCATAGAAAATAAAGGTAAGCCTATGATATTTTACGCACACTGTCTGATCATCTTTGAGAGAGTGGGTGATTTGATTCAGTCCTTGTTTTGTTGTGCGCCACACCTTTTTTTAATCAAAATATTTAATTTAAGTTAAAATTAGGTTCTCAAATATTGGCAGTGACTAGAAGGTGCTTGTGTTTCAAAAAGAATTTAGATTAAAAATCAGAGTCGCCACTTGAAATTAAGTTTCGGTATACTAAGTTACCTAAAAAATATTCCTTTTCAAAAATATTTAACTTCAAACTAATCAACAAATAGAGATTCTAATTAAGGAATTCTGTTGATCGAGAAAAAAGTGTGTGTCATCTTACTATCCCATGGTTTTAGCACGATCACTTCATTGATTCATATTGGCTAAATTGACACTACAAATGAATATATTCCATAAAGAAAACAAATAAACATTTATACATGAGCACAAAAACAAAAGAATAGTGTCCTGATTATACAGTCCAAATTAAAAAGAAAGTATGAAAATAAACTTACACTACCTAAACTAGCCTAAACTATGTTTTAGCCAACATCCGGGCTTGTCTCAAATCGCCTCTGAATACATAATACTACATGTGATTCATAGGTAAAATAAATACATATGAATCAAAAGCAATAAAGTAAAGCCACCCAAACAAGCAATTCAATCGCATTGCAATAATTAATCCCCAAATCACATTTCAAACTTGAACCAACCCACGACCCCTTTTAAATGTATTATCATGATATGATGAAATTTTTACCACCTAATAAATTAATCAAAAGAAAATTCAACCAGCAAGCATTTTGCAATTGACATTGAAACAAAATCACAGAACTAATCAAACAAACAAACATATCACGTGTACTGCATAGACAATATTAAGATTAGAAATGATTAGAGTGGACCTTTAAAGTTTTAAAATCTCTTGAGAAATCTAACTTTTACATAAAAATAATGTTGATTGGAGATACGGATGAAATCAATATTGGTAGCCTCAAACTGAGACTTCTCTGCTTTTAGATTTGAACACTATTTTTTATCAACAAGTGAAGTTGGGATACTATGTTAATGGAGGAATCCTGTGAAAAGAAAGAAAATTGATGTTATTATGTGTTTGGGTAGTTTGGAAGTGGAGCTCACCAATTGGATTTGGTAATTTTTAGAAGAGAGGTCAGCGGTGTAGTGGTGTGTTTGTTTGTTCGATTGAAGGTGGGGGTTGAGAGTGTGTAGTGGTTGGACAGAGAATAACGGGTGTGTTAATGGTTGTTTGGTAGTTGAAATTGGATTGGAGTCATGAACTGTGGCGTGAGGTAGTGGATAATATATGTGTCGATGGAGGAGAAAAATGTGAATGGAGGTGCGTCCGTATTCTCCTCTCTGGAGAATTGGAGAAAACGGTATATATGGGTGGAATTTAGTGGATTCTAAATTAGAACGAATATGAATGTTGATTTTCTTTGTATATTCTCTATGGCGTGTATTCTCCTCTAGGTGGTTATTTCTGGAGGGATGGAAAATAATATGAGTGAGGGGTGAGTGTTAGTATGTGGTAAGGTTTATAGTGAAAGTGTGTGTAATGCTTGAATAGTGGTGAGGATGTGAGGTGGAATGTGTGATTGGTTGATGAGTGAAGTGGATCGAGGGTCTAGTTTAGCTATTGTGTACATATGTTTATAGTGATATATCAAAACTTTATGGATAAAATTAAATTAAAAATATAAAATATTATTTGGGACAAATCAAATCCTATCAAGTGACACTATTTATTCATTTTCTATTTTTTATCTTTTCTTATATTTTTCTCATAAATAAAAGATTAGATAAAATGGAAAGTATTTTTTTATTTTTCGTCTTTTTAAAAAAATAAAATATTATCCTAAGATATGATTCTTTTTTGATGATTTTTAATTTTCAAATATAAACCTATTAAAAATAATATAAAACTCTAAATGATAATATATGTTGAAAAAGAAATATCTAAAGTTAAAAAGGATTATAAAAGTTAGGAGGGTCAAAAATCACGTGTCTACAATGTGCATGATTATACTGTGAGTGTACGGGACTTTTTTGTTGTGAGGACACATGGGTTGCATTGTTAGCTGCTATTTGTTTGGGTAATGCTATTTGTATACATGATCGATTGTTTGTTCATAATATGATTCCATCTTTGATCTTTTTGTGTCATAAGAAAGAGTTGTACATATGCACACAGTGGTTTTTGATTTTGACTGAATAAAAGGGGGATGAAAATGTTTTGTATGCTAAAGATGATGATGTGACTGTCATAGGGCCCGTAGGTGTCTCCTAGTTAAGCGTCATATGGTTTGTTTGTTTTATTTTTCTGAGGACATGCAAACATTCTAAGTTGAGAGTGTTGATATGTCATGTTTCACGGCACTTTAGACACTTAAAAAAATATATTCAAGAACATAGTTATATTTATAAATATGATGTGTTTGCTTAAGTATTTTGCATAAGAAAGAGTCTTGATAGTGAATGAAAGAAAAAGAACTAAAATTGACAAAGTACAGGTTTCCGTGCCTGGCATGGCTCGTGGGTAACACTACGAGTCATAGGATAACTCATTCTGAAGAAATTGTCTAAAGTCCCAGAGATATGCAAATCAAGTCAGTAGGTACGACTTCTCCCTATGAGTCATTGGTTGATACAACGAGTCATAGTATGACTCGTCCTGAGAAATAAAGGCCAAAATATCTGAAGGTTGAAAAATGCACTCTAGAGGCAACGACTCTCGCAATAAGTCATCACAAGATACTATGGATCCATATCATTATGAAGAATTGTTAGAAGAAGTCTAAAAAGTTGACAAATTTGCTCCAGTGATAATAGATCACACAATGACTCATCTAGTCTGATGATGAGTCTTCACCTGAGGTGTCACCAGCCCAACAAGAAATAAAGAAATGTGAGCTTTGTAACACGCAACTAGTTGTGGTTAGACCCAATGACTCATCACCATTGTCAACTCTTCTTTCTAATTTTATTTAGGGCATGACTTCTGAGGGTTGTAGAACATATTTGAAGACTAATCATAGTTTAGATTCTTGAGATTCTATTCTTCTTGTAAGTGCATGGTTATGTTTTATTCTCTAAATTATTATCATGTTCCTGCAATTATGAGTAACTAAATCCCGCAACTAGGGTTGTGAGAACCATTATGAATTAACAAAGTAGGCAAGTACTTAGGATTTCCTAAATGGTGTTCTTACATGTATTGTTCTTCCCTTAATTTTGATTGCTTTTTAATAGTGCACAATATTATAACTTGCCTTAAGTATTTACTTACTTAACCAGAAAGGTAGAGAATGGTAAAAGCGAAGTAACAATAGAGATTTAGGGATACCAGCCCTCAGCTAACAGCTTGATCTTATCTAAAAATATCTAAGCTGAGATCAAAGGTAAGGGTTAATATGCAAAGCTCATGAGACCTAATAGGTAATTGAGAATAGTCATCTTTATAGACAACCATCCATTTTGATAGAACTAACTTATCAATCTTGCATGCTAAGCACTCGGATAGAACACTAGTATGACATGCTTACTGAGTTATGAAATCATGGGAAACACAATTCTAGTTCATCATCTCTAATTGATTAAAAACAACATTAATTGATATTTTTCTACTTGGTTACCTACTGTCTACAAATATTACTTGTTACAAAACCTCTTTTTTTAGAAATAACTAACTGATAGCTTAAAGTTCCTAGCCATTTTCATATGGGATCGATCCCAACCTTGGCTGGGTTTAATATTTGATTCAGTGATTGCTTTATATCTCATTGCAAGGTTAAATTTGGGCGACATCAGTTACGACATTAGTTTTTTCTTGGTTTTTTGGGTTCCTTGGTGCTCTTTTTCTCCTTTTTCAAGCTTTAAATACCTCAAGATACTTCTACAAAAATAAAACATGAAACATAAGTAGAGTTATAATATTTAAGCTCAAAATGATATTAAAAAGGAAATAAACTGAGAGATGAATCATAGTAAAATAACATGGTTTTTTTAGCCTCACATCAATTGTGGAGTTAGTTTTTCATGTGTCAATATTGAAGAAATATCATTTCGATGGTTTGCTTGTTTTGGTGGGACTCAGTTGATTTGAATCGAAATTCGACATTCAAGAAGGATCATATGGCTATTTTGGATAGATAGACTAGGAAGTTAAGGTCTAAAAATATTGATTCAATAAAGGTCTAGTGGAAAGATAGACTGATTGAGGAGGCTACTTTAGAGATAGAGGCAAACATATGGAGTAGAGTAGTAATTTTTGGATTTTTATGAATTTTGAGTATTATGGTATTTTTTAAGTTATGGGAGTGGGTGGCATGATTCTCGAGGTATTTTATTGGGTTTTATGCAAGTTGTTATTTTAAAAGGTTATGAAGATGGTAAAGTTGACTTTGGTCAACATTTGATGTTTTAGGCATCGTATGAAAATTTATCAGTTCTGTTAGCTTAGAAATATCAATTTTGGACTAGTAATGTTGTTGGTTTGGATCCCAGGGCATTTCGATGTGTTTTTTATCATTTGATTGATACATTGGTGATTTATGTTCTAGGGTTGACTTTATTCAATACTTAATGCTATAGACTTTTATTGGTAATTTGATATTTCCATTGAGTTCGTAACATTGAATTCAGTCTAGTAGCATAGCCAAATTGTGCTCACGGGGTTCCAAACTAATATGGAGGGTCTATTCGGAACACTTTTGGTCCTTAAATATTGTTGTAGCCAGTTGCTAGTGTAGAGGAAATTTTCTCTTCATGTTCTTGACTGGCCTTTCACAATCGCAAAAAGCATTTGACTTGTACATCATAATCGCAATGGGAATAATGATCGTGATCGCATAGGGATGTGGTTTGGGGGCTCGGGTCGAGTTTAGTTTCTTCTTTATGTTTGCAAAGATAGGTATTGCATTTGCAATATTTGGGCCCCGACAGCATCTCGATGGTCTAGTCACAATCATAATGAAGAAAATCATTGGACAGATTTAAAAATCTATTTTTCAAACATAAACCCCATAACTCAATTTTTGAAGCTTTCAATCTCATTTTGGGGAGAAACAAAAAAAGAAATCTGAGATTTTTTATTCAATGGTTAAGTTTCCTATACTACTTTTACAGATCTTTCAATTATTATTCCATGATTTTATCCTCAAATCTTGATTTTTCAACTTAAAATTTTGTGATTTTCTCAATAAAGTGAAAGAATGATATTTTGATGATTTCAAGCAGGATTTTAATTTCACTTTTGATAGAACTTTAGATTTGAACTCCTTTAGTTAATGGGTAAATTGAATTTCTAATAAAATTCTTGTTTACCCTTGGGGGTCTAAGGGTTGACTTTTTGACCCAGATTAGAACCTTAGAAATATAGGTATATTTAGAACTCGTGTTTGCGTGTAAAACCTATTTTTGATAGATTGGAGCATCCTAAGGCCACTTGAAAGGGGAAGCCAGTTGTGATTGTTAGAGACTTACAGTTCAACTTTAAAATAGGTTATGACTTAACTTCTTTGAAAGTTTGCTTGAGTGGGGACTTATCATCAAAAACATGTTGTGTATTGGGAAATTTTTAAGAGTTGAACTCTAAATAAGGTGAATTATCATTGAGAGGCCTGATGTGGGGCTTATATTTCCTTTTTGAAATGGAACTTGGGTTCCTAGCTTGATATTAGGGCTCGTAGCCTGTGTCCATGGATTGATTCTCATTCTGAGATTTTGGATATGTATGTTGCATCTAATTTCATTTTTTATTCATTTTCATGTGTATTCATTCATTACATTATTTATGAAAATAAATAATTTGAAAGAAATGATATTTGAAAAAGAAAATATAATTTTAATCTAAGTTTGAGTCCAAGACATTGATATATTGGTGGAAGTTAATTGGATATATGTCTCTCACAAATTCCCCATGGGTCTTATCATTCAGTGAAAATAAAAGAGGGTGTATATCAGTTGAAACACACTGGGTTTTGGTCCTTGGAAATTTCCTGAGCTTTGAGCTCACTGTCCTTGTAACGACTCACCATGCGAGTAGTATAATAAGGGTACGGGTTAGGTGACCCAACTCATAAGGTATACAGAGAGTGGTGTTTGGTTTTCTATTATGGATACGGTTTGGTGGTATGAGTCATTAGTGGTGGTGACAGTTCGTTTGGTCGATCCCCTAATCAAATCAGTAACTTCGTGACTTGACTTGTCTCTGAGTACGATTGTATCACTAAGAGCCGTGAGTATAGTGTACGAGTCATATAGTTGAATCATATGTTGTCCAGTGTCAATCTCTTTGGATTCTATCTTGGGTACGATTGGAACATACGAGTCGTATGGTCTGGTCACTAGTTGAGGTCAGGGAGTCGTATGATGGACAGTGTATGGGTGTCCAACTCACTGACTTGGTGACGAATCCATGATACGAGTCGTATGCTGTGGTCACGAGTCAAGGGGTCGACCCGTAACCACCTGCGGTATTTTTACAATTTTAAGTTGGGGGTATTCTGGACATTTCCCCCTTGTAACTCCCTTTTATATCACGACATAAAACACCTTTTGGGACTTTACTAACCCATTATTATCAATCAAACCCTCTTAAAATCTCTCTCGAACTCTCTCTCAAGCAAAAGGCTAGGAATTCTTCAAGACAATCAATTAGGGACCTTCAAGAGTGATTCTCTCCGTCTTCTTTGGTGTCTAAGGCATGTTACTCCTCTCTCATTGTTATTTTACAAAGAGCATGTGTTTAATGTTTGGTTTTCATACTATTGTTATGGTTTTGACTTAATGGTTGGGGGTTTTGGATGTTCATGATTGAACAATGTTCCTAATGGTTTAATGATGTTTCTTTCATATTTTTAATATGATTTTGACATTGTGGGATTCAGGGTAATGGTAAATGGATTTAGGGATATTATGGTTTCCCCTAAATTACTTGGTTATGGTTTAGAAACTTATGTGCCCTCAACTTGTTTGTTAAAATGCCAATGAGAGAGATTTTGTCACATAGTTTGACTATTCTTGAAATCTTTGCATTGCGTAAAAAGGTAATGGAACTTAAATTGATTTGGTTGGTTTTAAATGGTTTGGAAAGGCCTTGATGGGGCATGGTTTTGGCTTAATTGGAAACTTTGGAGTAAAATTGGTTTAATGATTTTGGTATGGCATAAATGGATAGACTTGCAAGCTCTAATTTTGGTATGATGATACCAATGGTTAATGCGTAATTAAAAAGACTCCTTGGTAAATGGTTGGAATGTGTAATTGATTTTAATATGGGCTTAAAGGGGATTGTGTTAGCAAAGTCATGGAAGGTGGAGGTCCCGAGGGAACCAATACTGGAAACTCATATTTGCCGATGTGAGGTTTGGTCTTGGTGACCGTGTGCATGATGTCACACTTATATTTTGGGAGTTGTACTAGTCATCTCAGGTTTTATTCTCTGGTTCGTGCGGCTAACACACACCTGGGCCCTTTCAATAGGGGGAGCTGAACCCATATAGCCCGTGGGTGGTTTTAGGACGGCAAAGCTACATAGGCCAGGTTAAGGTTTTAAATGCATGCTAAACCCAGTTCCCTTTCCCAGCACGATATATGTGTGTACATGTGATTGCATATGGTTATTTGACTTGGTTTTGAATGATGGCATTATTTTATCTTTATCCCTGAGTACATGCTAGAGTTCACTCTTCTAACCGTCTTTGGGTGTTTTATCCCCACGTGATGCAGTAACCAGCTATACTACCATTCCTCCTGCTCAGTGAATTGGATTCGGGGACATCTTTGAGTCAGACTGAAGTGGTGAGCTTTCATACTCCAAAAGGCTCCATTTCATGCTATGGACTTCTTTTACTTTTGTTATTTCCTTGGTTTGGTTTTGGCTAAGGTCGGAGGCACGTCCCGACCGAATGTTATTGATTCTGGATAGAGGCTTTGTCAGACTACTATGGGCATAGGCGGTATCGGTATTGGTAGCAACCTTGGTATTGGTATTGACATTGGGGTTGGCACCGGTCGGATCTTTGATTGAGGTTGTTGGATTACTAATATAGACTTTATTTAATGTCTTTGAATTATTATTGATTTATCTTGGAATTCATCTGACATAGGGTGCAGGGCTATTATGGTTGGGTATTGGGGGTGGTCTTCGGTCTTAGTTGGACTTGAGATGCTTGACATGACTAGGGGGTTAATTAGGTAAGAAATGCCCAACTATGACAAAAACCAACGAACACAAGATATACATAAAGGCGTTCTAATATAAATAGATAACCAAACACGGATACTAATCCCACGGCCTGATTCAGGTCGTGTCATCGATAGACATTGGCCATTGCATATCATCCCATTTCATTACATTGAATTCATTACCTTTGAGCTATTGTTGAAATTGAGATTGACTATAATATTAATTGATATCGAACTGCTTGGACTTTTCTACTTATTGAGTTATTTTATTATGTTTTATTTGATATAGTTTTTTTCTTAAGATCAGTCAGCTTATGATGTCTATTGAGTACAGGTGGATTCAACTCACTCCTACTTTTTTACATCCTTTTGATGCAAATCCCAGTTTGAGAAACATTTTCAACGTTGTAGTGTGTTTCTACCTTCAGAAACCACCCCAGCTTCATTCCTTTACATTTTATTTATTTTACCTTTTGTAGACAATGTTGCTTTATTTACTTTATGCTAGTCAGATTTTGAGTCGCTCTTGTATACAGTATATGCATAACACTTGAGTCTTGAGGTGTTTTGAATTTCTATTCATTTCCTTTTGTCTACTGCTGATGTAAGAACATGTTTAATATTATCATTGATAGTTCTTTGGTGTATGGGTTCTCTTGCCTTTACCTTTAATAGATTTATTCAAATGGTTGGCTCAGGCTTATATCGCAGATGGGTGGGGCAGGTTTCAGCACAATGTATGAGATTTTGGGTCATGACATGGTTAAATCACATTAGAAATGACAAAGGTGAACCTTCAGATGAAACTGACACATACGAGTCCCTCACACAATATGTATAAATTCAATTCTCGTTATTTTGTATACCCCATATGTAATTAAAAAAATACATAATACAGGGAAGACGAGACGATAACTTCGTGGTACTGTTATCCTAATGATAAGTCTGCTCATCCTAATAAATCACGTGAGTTATGCTCGATTTTTGTCTATGTGATGGAGCAGGTTCCCTAACGTATTCCTTTCACAAGTAACTAAAGCAGTAAAGAAAAAAAAACGCAACACAAGATTTATTTACGTGGAAATCACACGACTCACAAAGGTGGAAAAGATACGATATGTACCTCTACAGAATTTTACCTCAAGTCCACTAAAACAATGAGCGTCAAATGTAAGATTACAAAACTCTATAACCTAAGGACTTAACTTAACCCCTAATATTCAACAATCTCCCCAGACTATTGAATCTCCTTTCAAGTTCACTGACTTGAAATTCAGATTACAAAATTCTTGCAACTCTAGGAACTAACTCTAATTCCTAGATTTGTGTTCCCAAGTCTTCGAGTTACTCCAACTTGAAAACTAAACTCCTAAACCAGTTTAACACATGGCACTAAGAAAATATGAAAATTGCAACTCGATTAAACAATACTCAAAATTATACTCAAGAACGGTAAAGGATATTCCTATAGAACAGGTTCTTCAATCTTATTCTTCATACTAGATACACTTTGATCTTCAGTCAGAACTCTCTCAAATATGAACTACCTCAATTTGATTATGTTCTTCCCTTTTCTTAGTGTAGGTGCATAAATCGCGTTTTGAAAGACCTAAGTATTTATAACTCTGATTGATTTCACAACCACATAGACTTCTAACTCCACAAGAATTGCCATGCTTCTTGGACTCTCTTCTTGAGTGTTATAGTCAAACATTGACTTCTCAATTTTCAGCACATGGTGATCTTCTTGTGTTTTTTTGAAATAACACTTTCAGCTCCCTGATTTTAGTCATGTTGAACTATCTTGAAACCTGCTATGTTTACTTGTTCCATGGCCTTTTGTCACTTATTAAAACTTCACAAGTCCCAACACCTATCCTTCCCCCGGAGAACTAATACTGATTAGCCTCCATCACTGAATGTTCCTCAAATGTCAATATACCAAATTGGAGGTGCAGGTGAAGTGATGCCCAAAAGTTGATAGTGTAACCACAATGGTACTTCATTTTCTTTTTAACTTCCATTACACCAATTAAGTTTCATGTAACGTGTGAACAATAATCTTGAACAAACGAGTCATCTTTGAAAATTTTCCTTATATGTATTTTCACCGGGTATATTGTTGTATGCATCTTTCATTTCTATTCCGCCATACCATTTCATTTCAATACCAACTAATCTGTTGTAAAACAAATTAGACACTTTAAAAATCTCACACTCATCCTCATACTGACACACCTAATTACAAAATTAATATGTCACCTACAACAGGTTAGTATTTGTCTATATATATGAATCTTTTATTTTCAATGTGTTATGTTACCTTGGTAGTTACGTAGGAACAATTTAGACCTGCAACCAATATGAACAAGATTACCATGTTTATCGACACCCTCGGGTATATTTTATATACTCCAAAGCGTGTCTTTAAAGAGCACTATAATTTGTGAACTCCAATTATTGATCAAATTGGAGTATGTATGGAATTGATAACTCTAAGCAAAAGGTGCACATTAAAGCGTAAACAGGCAAGGCCAAAAATCAAGAAGTGCTACAACATAATCAGTCGGAAAAATAGAAAGGACCCAAAACCAACTTCTTTTTGAAAGAGGACATGAAAGTAAAACAGATTCCATTCATTTTATTAGGACCATCTCTATCTTCATTGAAACTACCTTCCCTCTAGTGGTTAGCCACTTTTGGAATCCACATTCTATAGCAAAAAGGCACTTGTAGTCACCCTAGGTTACCACTACTCAGCAATTTGTCTCTTGCCAATTGCGAAAAATGAGAAGCTGGAATAACTAAAATCCTAACGGTGAAAGAAGATCCCTCGTAGGTCATTTTGATGATACCTGATCTGACAAGTTAAATCTGTGGGGATATTGGTTTGCTACTCGTTCTCAACAAGAGCCCACACCAGGCAACTTGCCACTTCCACCATTCTTTTAGGCATCTCAATGACCGTGGATACTAACATTATTGCTAGAGCAAAATCCATGTAAATAACCTAAGCACACTTGTAATTATGGTAACAATACTAGTATATTTTGTATTATGTAACTCTATCTACCAAGATTTGGGCAGATGAAATAATCGCTAACTCTATCTACCAAGATTTGGGTTGATGAAAATAAATCACTTAATATGTTTTATATATGCTGAAAATTGAACCCCGTCTCCATAGCTTATCCCACTTTATTAACCACTAAATTACACCCGTGGGTGCGACTTCATTCTTACACCAAAGACAGAGAATCTCCCAATACTCCGAAAAGGTCAATTCAAGCTCCATGAAATTTTCTGCTTGCTACTCTACCGAAGACCAAGGGCAGAGCTAGAAGACGAAGTCGAAGTATGAGTTCGGCCAAACCCAATTTTTTAAGTTCAAACACTGTTTTTGCATTAAGAAATAATTCAAAACTCAATTACTAACATCTGATGTTGCTATCTTACAATTTAAAGAACATTAAGTTCAAATTTTGGCTCTGCCTTTGCAAAAGACTATACTTCTATACCCTTTTGAATTGCATATTTCAAGTTGTACACAGCAATGGCCTCTGGATCTTACAAAGCTATCAGAATATCCCTTGCATACACTGTCGATAAATTTCCCCGTGATAATACTGAATATGGACTATAAATTCCTCGAGAGTCAAATCATTAACAAAGAGGAATGATTTTCTTTAAAACCAAGATCTATAGGCTAGAGGAAATAGAGGAATGCTTCAACTTATTTATTTTCTTGTTCTTAGGCAAAGAAGATCCTTCATCGTGGCATGAATGCTTGCACCAACATCCAGAACTGCTGAAGGGAAAAAAGATTCATTTGTTGAGACCGCAACATAACACATACAATGTTCATTTCACATTGTATAAACAAATAAGTACCTTTTTATAACTAGAAGGACTAGAACTATGTAATCCTTCATAACCAGGATAAGATCACAAATATCTAATCCATGATAACGAGGACCTTAATATGTTAGATGATATATATCGGCCAGAATTCATTAGCGTGGTTTTCTTTCCAAATTTACTGCTGGCGAATTTATGAATAGGGCAGAACACAGGTGTAAGAGACTACTGAACTAAAGATGCAATTACCAGAAAAAGAAATCCAGTACCAGAAGACAATTCTTGTTAAGCAAATTGTTAATCCAGATTGACATATTGAAAAACTGCATGTATAGTATTTAAAGTCCAAATTCAAGTTTCAAAGCTAATCTTTTCTGTCATTACTAATGAACTAACAAAAGATGAACAACATGAAAGAACGTTTTGACCATGGAAATTTTATATTGGCGGGAGAATATGGAAGGCAATTCATTATTCTTCAAAGAAACCAACACAATGCTTTAAGCTACAGGTTGCATGGTCCCTACAGTAAACTACAAGATAGATGCATCAATCAAGACAAAGGATACAACAAGACAGATACTACCCAAACATAATTTCAAGTTCTCTACTCTCTTTAAATGTATGTCTGTATGCAGTAAACACCATAGAGACAACACTGAGCGAGCCTGAAACATTGTGATACTGGATAATATCAGCAAGGTCATACAAATTCAAAAGTTCGTTCAATTTGTATGCATATTCCTATTTATTTCAACAAGGAGATGAAAAGGCATCTAGATTCTAGAATAACGCACAGACTGGGTATAAGTGTCCACTTGTAATTGGCATCCAAGTAAAAAAGCAGCCTAGGCAAAATATAGACCCCTTTCAAGAACTTCTGAAGATTCAACTCGATTGACACTATTGAAGCTATAAAGAATCTTCAGTCTACAAGGAGCACCTGTGTGCATATGTGCTGCATATGTTTAATCGTTTAATGTATGACTAACCATTTTGTCTGTAAGGTATGGGAGCATGAAAATCACAGAAAGCTAATCTTTATTGATAACTTGATCCTTGAGGCAGTTGCCACAAAATGACAATGTTAATAAATATAAAAAAAAATGAAGAACGTTTGATATGGAGGCAATTTTAAATTTATCCACTACTTCACCAAAACATAAGAGAAGTCTATTCATCACACAACAAAACAGAAATAAATTCCCATGAGGACAAAAACAAATACACTGATAGCCGAACAAGATTGTAGACGGTAGATAATGCAATGTCACCATTTCCCTTTGACATGAAGTGCAGACATGAAACACAGAGACAGCATTTCAGTTTTACAATTCCATAAATGCAGGGGAGGAAAGGGGAAAAGGGAGAAAGGAGAAGAAATTCAACAGAAAAAGGGATGGATAACTTTCAAAGCATTGATGCATAACTAAAAACTGAGGGAATCAATTAGAAATAGAACTAGAAATCAGACAATAAATAACTGAGAACGTGCAAGTGGGTTACATATATATTGCAAACACGCAACTCTACATCATTCATGATTTACAATAACACAACACAGCACCTAGCAACTGGTAAAAGATAGAGGTATAATTTTTTTTGAAAGTAGATAAAGGTATGTTCACGACACAAATTCTATTAAAACTCTTAGTCTAGGTTCCCCGACCTAATATATATTGAAACAGCCGGACAATTCATTCAGCACCTGTATCCTCGACTGATTTCTTATACTCTGGCTTCAATTCATATGTTCCTTGGTTTGTTCCTCTTTTATTGTACACGCAAAGCTCATTCAGTATCTCTTTCAAAAATTGCTGCAAAACAAGTAAAACAATTAGATACAAAATTGTGTGCAAGGAGAAATGCCAACAATAACACCAAAAGGAAATAAGTAATCATTTTTTCCTCGCTCTTCATCGTCCCTGATTGGGAGGGCAAAATGCACATATCCGAAGAAACATGAAAACAAAATTATGTGATGTGACTCCGATGCTACGAGCTACTTCCGTGAATCTCACAGTTCCCTCAATCCAAAATAATGAATATTAACCAAAAAAAAAACAGTATAATAGGTGTCTGACCACAAAAGAAAAAAATAACCTAGGAACTTGATAATGGAATAGACATCCTAATCGGACAACATACCGCAGGTTGATCTGTCTCTTGCACTAACTGCTTCAAAGTCCAATTAGGTTGTCTTTCAAAAAGCTTAAACATGATATCCTCCAGTTCGCCACGGTCCCTTCTAGTTCTTTTGACTTCCGGTCCCTTGACAGGGGCTGCTTTCTTCTTATCCTGCATAAGAACAATGGATTCAAAAAGGCTAAAGATTGTTTCATTTAGTTTCTGGCAGAGATTAGAAAATACCATGAAAAGCATTTCCATTGTTCCATGACATAACTGAATAATGTGAGCCAAGATAGTAAAGTACTCTGACAGAAAATCATATATAATGAAACTTCAAGGAAGTCAAAAGAGTAATAATAAGTGTATGTATCCCAATTGTATGCTCTATCATACTTTCCAGGTAGCCATGAAAAGCAATGCTGTCGCATGAAGGCATTTATTTAAGTTACAACTAAGAAAATTGCAGTATGTCAAATCATATTACATTGTATGACAAGAACGAAACTCTGAAAAGACAATTCCAAATGAATCTGTAATTAGCTTCAAGTCTAAAGACAATATATGCCTTCCTTGAACGCAAAGTCTAAAGCAACCTAAACCACAACAATATATGTCGTATAGTCCCACAAATGGGGTCTGCGGAGGGTGGGTTGTATGCAGATCTTACCCATATCTATGTGGGGTAGAGGTTGTTTTCGAGAAAAGACTCTCGGATAGTTTTTCAGATATAATTTGAAAGAAATGCAAGATTATAAAGCTATGATGAAAATATTAAAGAACAAAAAGTACAGAAAACTACAAATATTAAAAAATGACCAAAATTAAAAAACAAAGCAGTCAAAGAATAAGATTAGACTAAGTGTTAGGAATCCTAAAATCTCCTTATAAGAAATCTGTACACTAAACAATGTAAAAGTAGAAACAACACTTCAACTATTATTAATTGTCACCAACAAGTAGAACGAGTTTTACAAACGGCAAATAAAGAATATTTCAACCACCAAGGTATTTCGAGGAACCTTAACCTCCTAATCTGCCAGAAGAATCCTACAAAATGATCTGATTCCTTTTTTACTTTTCTTCAACACTGCCTAAACAGCTAGGTAACTGCTAGGTAACTGCTAGAAACTACTAGAAATACATACACAGAATAATTAACAAATAAAATAGATACATTTAAGCTTTATTTTCACCCTTTTTCCTGCGCTTATTGACCCTAGTAACAAGAAGTCTAACAGCTAGCATAATAGTATTAATACTGGCAGAGGGACATATAAATGCTCCAGACTAGAACCCTACTCTCTACTACCTACTAACCATCTACCCTAACCATCGACCTCCATGCTCTCTTATCTAGGGTCATTGTCCTCGACAAGAGGATGTGTTAGTGTCATGTCCTGTCTAATCACCTCTTCTCAATTCTTCCTCAGTCTACCGCTACCTCTCCGCAAACCCATCACCGCCCATCTCTCATACTTCCTCACAAACGGGTCGTTTGGTAGAGTGTATAAGAATAATGCAAAATATGATGTATTAGTAATGCTTGTATTAGCAATGCTTGTGTTAGCTATGCCTGCATTAGTTATGCTTGTATTTTTCTTATGCAGTGTTTGATTCGATATATTAAAACTAACATGAATTACATAATTTCTTAAAAAAATATCTTTTTTTACATAATACCCTCAATATATATGTTGGAAAGGATGCGGAAAATCTTTTGAGAGATAATAATGTTTTTAAGCATGTTAATGCATGCATTAGATCCATTGCATTACTAATGCCATAGATTTTGAGGTATTAGTAATACATACCTCAATACACAATAAAGTGTATAACTAATGCAAACATTAGTTATAAATAGAGTAAAAAGATATACCAAACAAGATGCTACTAATACACATTAAACTAATGCATGTATTAACTTTCCAATACACTCTACCAAACGACTCCTAAGGCATCTGTATTTTTTCTCCTCTTCGCATGACCTAACCATCTCAGCATTGCTCATGCATCTTCTCCACCACGGCAGCTACTCCCACCTTGCCTCGTATATCTTTGTTCCTAATTTTGTCTCTTCTAGTATGTCTGCACATCCATCTAAGCATCCTCATTTCTTCTACCTTCATCTTTTGAACGTAGTTTTTGACTGGCCAACACTCTACCTCGTACAATATAGTCAATTTAACAACCACTATATAGAATATACCTTTTAGTCTCAAAGACATGTTCTTATCACATAGGACACCAGATGTGGGCCTTCATTCCATCCATCCTGTTCCAATATGGTGTGCAACATCCTCGTAGATCTCCCCCTTTTCTTGAATTATAGACCCAAGATACTTAAAGTTTCCTCTCTTAGGGATGACTTGTGTATCAATCCTCACTTCCCAATCTGCCTCATGTGATGCGTCACTAAAATTGTACTCTATATACTGTGTTAATCCTGCTCGGCCTAAAGTTTTTAGACTCTTGGGTTGTCTTCATATGTCAATCTGTCATTAACCTCGCCACATGTCTCGTCGATCAATACTATGTCGTCTATGAATAACATACATTATGGTGCTTTCCCTTGAATATGTCGTGTCAATTCATCCATCGCCAAGATAAATAAAAATGGGATGCAAGATGATTTCTGGTGCAGCTCCATCTTAACGGGGAAGTATTCTGAATCTCCTTCCATCATCCTCATTCGTGACTCAATCGTACATAACTTTAATCATTCTAATGTATGTCATAGATACCCCTCCAGACTCCAAGCATCTCCATAAAACCTCCATCGAGACTATGTTAAATGCATTTTCTAAATCAATGAACACCATATACAAGTCTTTTTTCCTCTCTCTATATTGTTTCGACAACCTCCTTAAAGGCGAATGACACATTGTTGATCGCCCCGAATTGAATCCTATTTGGTTCTCAAAAATACACATTCCTCCTCATCTTAATCACCCTCTCCCAAACCTTTAGCGTGCCCTAGTAGTTGGAAACCCCTATAGTTGATCCAATATTGGATATCGTTATTGTTCTTGTAAAACAAAACCTTTAGTTTGCCTTAGCAGTTAGACACCCTTATAGTTGTTCCAATTATGGATATCACCCTTGTTGTACAACGGGATCATTATACTCCACCTCTATTCTTTGGACATTCTAGCCATCTTGAAAATGACATTGTGCAACGAAACCTTTAGTTTGTCTTAGTAGTTAGACACCCTTATAGTTGTTCCAATTATGGGTATCACCCTTGTTCTTGTACAAAAGGTCATTATACTCCATCTCTATTCTTCAAGCATTTTAATCATCTTGAAATGACATTAAACAACCCAGATAGCCACTCCAAACCCACTTTGCACGGCTCTTCCAGAATTTCAAAGAGATCTCATGTAGTTTGGCCGCTCTTCCCCCTCTCATCTTGTTAATTGCCTAACCTCCTCAAACTTAATCCACATGCAATACCCAAAATCTCAACGACTCTCGAAGTGCTCTAAATCAACCAGCACAATATTTATGTCTCCCTCTTTATTTAAGAGTTTATGAATGTGTGGAAGCAATACTATGAGAGAGAAGATCATGAATGAAGCTATTCGTGACAAGGTGGGAGTAACCTCTATGGTGGACCAGATAGGTGAGGTGAGGTTGAGATGATTTGGGCATGTAAAGGAAAGTGCATAGATGCCCCACTGAGAAGGTGCAAGAGGTTGGCTACGGTGGGTATAATAGAGGTAGAGGTAGGCCGAAGACGTCCTGGGGAAAGGTGATAGCATCCACGATGGCATACCTCCATTAAAGGTTGATGCGCTTCAATGGAATCATGGGGGAAGTATCCAAGAATAAATCCAAGAATTATAGCAAGGAGTGGGCTAAGCGCTACACGTATTTCATGTTCCAAGTTCAAGTTCAAGTCCAAGAGGAAGATTGGGATCACACATAGCACAAGAGGAGGGCCCACATGGAGCCTAAGAAGGGAGCCAAAAATTCCCAAGAAAAGAGCTGAAATTTCTGCCCAACTTGGGCCGAAAATCAAGCCCAAAAGGGGTTGTTTAGTGGCTGAAGATTCTGCCCAAAATATGAGCTCAATCCTCACCCAACATCGGTGGAAAGTCATGCCCAATTCACGGGGAAAAAGTGTGTATTTTTGGTTAGAAATTAGTCACTTTTCCTTATTTTGTTGAGGAAGAATTTTTGGAAGAGAACAAATCTCACTTGGGGTAGGCTTGTACTAATCAACAACAGTGTCCCTACCACCTACGTGGTGTCTTTGTTTCCTTTGCCAACTACAATAGCAAAGAGAATGGATATAAAAAGAAGAATTTTTTGTGTCAACAGAGTAGAGAGAAAAAATATCAATCTGGTAAAGTGCGCAACAGTCACTACCCAATATGAAGACAGGGAACATGGCATCAAGGATTTGAGGGCTCAATGTATCAGTTTGCAACCCAAATCGCTTTGAAGATTTCACAAGGAGGAAGGGGCTTTACGTAAGAATGTAATAGTAACTATTTTTATTGTTTGGAATGTAATAGTAACTAATTATGGACTCTCAGTCCTTGGATCATGAAACAGACACATTTCTTTGGAGGAAAAGGCAACTGTATATTCACAAAATTTCACCATTCAAAGAATGATGAAAATGAGCACTTACATCCCATAGGACAAAAACCAGAAAGCCACAGGAACTAATCTATGGAGTTATACAATTTCCCTATAGAATCAAAAAAAAGTTATATATCCCCCACCATATCCTGCTTACACCAAAAATACAGAAGACTAAGGCAGTTCATTCGGATCTTTTGAATATTGTTTCTTTAATCTTCAAAGCATCTTGCATTTCTCTCCTAAAGTGCTTGGACTCTTTGAAAATGACATCGGGTATGTGTTGCATCCTTCAGAGGTAATATATTTTCGGAGGATCCGATGCGGGTGCGGCAACATATTTGGAGAGCGCAAGCAACTTAGTTTCTCTCCTTCCACAATGTCCACCAGATGCTTGCAAGAATCAATTCCCACCAGCCCTCTTCTGATTCTTTTCTTCCAATCGTATTCCAGCAGTCCATCATACTTATAGTAGTTTTGGGAACCACCCAACTCACTCCAAGTATACACAAGAACATGTTCCACAGATTTGCAGTTGTTTTATGGTGCAAAAACCGATGACTATTTATTTCAGTATCCCGGTCACACATAAAACATCTTGAGCAAATATGTCTACCTCTTCTCTGTAGTACTTCATGAGTCAAACAAGCTTTCCTACAAACTAACCACAACTTTCAGGGGAATTTGGCTTTCTAGATCAGTTTCCACACTGGTCTGTTGGTGTATTGGCAATTCCATGGAAATCATTTACCACCATAAGCAAATTTGACTCTTTGAACCTCCCAATCATTTAGGGCCCTTCTAAAGTTGAATTTCCAATCTTGTGAGCTCCACATCAGAGCTATAGTGGCGCTAGCATGTTGACTAAGAAGGAATAGATCAGGGAAGAGAGATTTCAAGCTCCTTTCACCTATTCAATATTCATTACAGAACTCAATTTTCAGGCTATTACCACCCACAACTAATCTGTCAATAGTGTTAAATCTTCTATGAGCAGTTGTCATTCTTTGGAAGGACATTGCATTGTTGTCGCACTGCTTCAACCACAACACTCTGGAATTCTGTCTCCATTTTTCCTCCTCATTTTTAGCCATATCTTCCAATTCAACTACAATGGTAGCCCTGACCATCACTTCTTCCTCAAATAGGTTTCTACTTTCCATTGTCAGATCAATTTATGCCAGATCCTCTAGTAAAGTGTTCTTTTTGTTGGTCATTTCCCCAAAGGTGGTTTTGCTCCAATCTTTCGGCTTTTTTTTTTTTTGAGAATTCTGAGTTTTAACATTTAGCTTGTAGACTGGACAACCTTCTACAGAGAACTCATTCCACCATGACTGCACCTATTCTTTGAACCCCTCCACTTTTAACCACCACTTTTCAAACTTAAAGTTTGATTTTTTCTGTTCCCCCAATCTCCACATTCTAAAGTGATAGGCATTAGCTTTTGTCTAATGTTCTTAAAACTTTCCTCCCACTCCATAGAGAACAAGAATCTGTCGAGTCTGGCTGCACTAGGATGATTGACTCCCCTGAACCATGTGAATTTTCCTCGACTCATGTGAGGATCATGCAGTTCCATGTCTTCAGTCCACCTTGTAAAATCAGTCATTACATTAGTGATTTTATTGTATTCTCTTCTTTCCCATACTTCTGATTGTGATGAAATCACCTCATGCCACCCAAAGCCCCCCACATACTTCATTAATTGCAGATATCTCTTCCCAGCAAACTAATTCTCTTCTCTAGTATGTGGAACTCACTCTCCCGTTAAGTACCAGGTGAAAGAGTTTAGAATTGAGACAAATTCATAAGTTATGAAATTCTCGCCCATCTCGACCTAAGTCCCCCTCCAGTTCCTACTATCCCACATGATCAAGATTCCCCCTTTGCTACCTTCTGCCTCCATATAAACACATTTCATCCATCTGCATGACCAAAGCTCTTTGGCTGTCTTTTACTCTCGTATGTACTTTTGTTTCTTACAAGCAATAGATGTCAGCCTTCCACTTCTAAACAAACTTTTGATCATTACTTTGTTGCTCCGTCTATTGAGCCCCCTCACATTCCAAGTGATTAATTTGACTTTCATTTATAAGTCAAAGGTAAATTTTTCCCCTTGTTCCTGACCCCTTCTACCTCTTCATTCAGGCTCGATTTTGGATTTTTAACTCATTCTTCCAATTCCTCGACTTTTTGGGGTTGTAGTTGTCTTCTCTTGATCCTTTTTATCTAAAGCAACTTTTCTTTCATCAATTCTTATAAGAAGAGCTAGTGTTTCTTTCTCAAAAGCTACCCCATAGGTGTTGCTCAACACTAAGATGTGAGAGTTTACCCAATTTGAAGCTTCTATTTCCGCTACTTCTTGGATGTTTGGTGACTGAATATTCACAGGCTCTGCGTTGATTATCGATTGAATTTGCAGATCCCTTTCTAATTCTTGTGAATCACGAACCCCTATATCATCAGCTCTCTCTTTTGTGGATAATTTATTTTCGACCTCTGGAGATAGGTCAGTTACTGCCTCCGTTTGCATGTTTGAATCTCTCTTTTGATCCTTCTCCGACGTGTTAAGGCGTCAAGTTGTTGTACTCTGTTTTCCCAATTAGAAGCTTTCGCGTTTAGATAACTTAAGTCTTTAAAAGACTCGCATGCTCCTCACGTATCCATTTCTCCATTTCACTAGTATTTTCTTTAAATGAAATTGGGCTTCTATTTTCATAAGAGATTAGGCCAGTTTCATTTTCTAAAAGAACCCCAGCCCACCTGTGTCTTTGAGAAATTTTGAAATCCACTTGTACTGGCAAAATCAGAGGCACGTGACTTCAGCCTGTCAACTGCAGGTTTCCCCTTATTGTCCTTAGGGTAAAGAACCGATGTCGACTGGACCAAACGATTGGGTCCTTTGTCTTCTTCGATGTGAAGCGTTGATGGCGTTTCAGTGCACAACTGAAGACAAAAGTCATTCCGGCACTTTTGATGGACACCTCCTTGGGGATTTTCGAACCATCTCCTTGCCCATGAATTCTTGTCTATTTAAGATGGTTTTGAAGCTTTGTCTCCTCTATTTCAATCCAACCTCAACAAAGGTTGGTCGTAAAATAGTATCCGACCAGAGGTGTAGAGGAAGACCCACAATCCGAGTGCAGGTTGTGGTGGGCCTATCTCCCTTTCCCACAGTGCCTTATGTCGGACTCCGCCATTCTAACCGGATAAAAGTCTCGTTTCGAATCCAATCTCCAGCTATCACATCTTCTACGGTATTCCTGCTCGCAACTTCAAAGAGGAATCTTCCTTCCCCATTTCATAAATGTCAAATCCATGATTAATTTTCCAAACCCTACTTGTCTCACTTCAAAGAAACCCACCAAACTCCTTTCAATACCTCACTTATTGTGTTGGTGTTGGCATCAATATGAATGGGACCCTCCACCATCAATATTGATCTACATTAACTTTGCTATCACTCCTATTTATCCATTTACTACTTCTAAGGGCTTCTGTAAGGAATATTGTCGTCTATTAGTCTTTGTTTAAACCTGTTCTGCTCCACCTTCTGGGTATAAATCTACCCATCTTCTCTGCTATGAACTACCAACCAGAGTTAAAAGTCAATTATGGGATGATTATGACTGACCTCTTTCTTCCCCTCATATTTATCAAGCTAATATATCTCCCAAACTTGTTAAGCTTTCTAGCACAAAAGATCTCAGAAAGATTCTCTGTTTTCTTCCACCTTTTGACCACATTCCCTTTCGTCTTAGATGCCTCCCTTAGTACTTGGATGATCGTTCTAGTGATAGCATTTCTACTCTTTTTGTCCATTCATACCACTCCCCTGTTGTCCCCGTGATTCGGTTGATATCAAAAGACTTAAAGCCAACTGCAAAATAAATACAATCTTCCATTTCTAGAAGAAGGTTTGAGAAAGAAATAAAACAGTGATGATTTCCGATGAGCGTAAGGATCACCGGAGGGAAAAGGTGGTTCAAAAAGTGGTTTATGACATATCTCGATATTCGCGCCACAAAGTGGAATGCAGCATAAATTGAACCTACTCAACTGAAATATGAAACAGACACATTTCCCCATTACATGTGATATCTGGAGATACAAGAGTGCTAATTGAGACTCTTTTCAATCCAAGACCTCATAAGTAACGGAGATGGCAGAGAAAGTGAGGTTTTGGCTTGATATCTGGTCTGACCAGTCATGTTTGAAAGAGCAATACCTAAATGTATTCACTCTCGCACAAAATTCTGAAGCATCAATTTCGGATTATCGGAATGATCAAGGGGAACGTAATATCCAGGCGCAATATAAACGACTGGGAAATGGACAGCCTACAGCCTATGCTCATTACTTTCAGTCTGCACAGGACCCCTCCCCTTCTGCCCAGGAATGACTCTAGAAGGTGGAAACAGGATTCTAAGGCATGTTTTTTGTTAAATCATGCTACCAACAGTCGAAGACCCATTTCTGAGGAAGTGGCCTTGGTAATGTATCTGGAGGACTAGGGCACACTGAAAGTTAAATGTTTTACCTGGTTGGTGGTCAAAGAAGCGTTCCAAACACATGAAAAACTACAAAAAAAAAGGGGGGAATAACTATATGCAGTAGATGCTTCCTGTATTTAAAGGATAATGAAGATGTCAATCACTTAATTCTCCACGGATCATTCACCTCATATATGTAGAGCTTTTTTCTTAACTGCGGAGGGATAACAAAGAAGCTTCTATAGTTCTTGGATCTGCAAGGAATAGGAAAGACAAAGAGATGGCATTTCGTAAGAGATGGAACACCATCTAGTGATTTGCTGGACCATCTAGAGGGAGAGAAATGCGATAATATTTTGATGCAACGCGGATGTTGCTAATGATATAGATGCCATGGTTGACTTTGTAAGTGCTTTAACAATCCGAAATGGTCCCTTGTAAATACTTTACAGCACCTACTTGGTGCTAATTATGAATGAATTACATTACCAATCAGCAGAAAAAAGCTGTGTATAAAAGAAAAGGCAAGATTTCTACATGTTTAGAGGGATAGATGATGGTTTGTATACCTTAGAACTGGATGCAATCATACCGATCATCCCAGGCATGGGCCTCATATTGACTCCACGATCATTATCAATGACCTGATTTTGCAGAAGATTTAATCAAAGCACTGAAAGACAGCAGATTTATCAGAACAGCAATCAAATGATAGGAAATTTGCCTGGATTTGTCTGTTCTTGATCATTGACTTATTTGTCCTTTCACGACACATTTTCCTGTACTCCTCCATGTTACGAGTGTGAGGTGTCATATCAAACTTATGCTCTACCTTTCCTTCCATGGTAACTCTTCCTTCAGAATAAACAACAATTCGGAGAGGAGAGGGTGAGACAATGAATTAAGGAAAGACAAATACAATGAATTAGGTATTTTTACGTTTTTAACAAAAAAACAATGAACTAGGTAAAGCAAACAGAAACATGAGTTTACTGGTACACTTTTCCAGTTGGAAAAGCTTAAAACAAAAACCAGCCAATTCCTCAATACTACACTACTGATAATGTAAGGAAAGAAAAAATGTAAACCGTCACCAAGCAAATAAAGTATATTGTGCAAAATACGATTGGACATAGAATTTCATTATCTATTCAAATATAATGAAGGAGAAGTGAATAAGGAGGCGAAGGAAAGAGAAAAGAACTAGAAAACAGAGCCAATGATCCAAGCATGGTTAGTGTGGGCATATTAGGATGGGCTTCCATATATGGATACCAGCATGAAGAAACAAATACACAAGGTCATGGGAAATCAAGATGCCATTTGTGCAATCAAGAAGGTCCCTTGTGGGTTATTTATAAAATAATCACTTTTGGGCTATTTTTATAATAGGCTATTTTTGTCAAGGCAATGACTGTTGTCTTAGCCATTTCCATTACTTAGACTCTGATGAATTGAAAATTGAACTCCTTGAGAGTGTAGGGTGGAATTCCTATAGTGTAGTCATAGTGTTAGTGAGATTAGTGATGGGTGGATCCCATTGTTGATCTAAAACTTCTTAACCTTGATTTTCACAAGAGTTACTCATTTGTGGATTCAAATTGGGTTTCTCTATTCTAATTGAAATCAAGTTTTCTTCTTCCTTAATTAATTAATTCAATTAGACCTTCTTTCTTCTATTCTCATCTCAATTTCTTTTAATTCTCATATCTTATTTCTCCACTATCTTTATTTTGTGTAGTTGATTTTTCGTGTTTTCGATATCGATTTTAGTCACTCGATTGAGATCGTTGCCATTTTGGTATCAGAGCCCAGGTTTAAATTTGTTTCTACAATCTATCTTGGGATTTGTTACTTAAAAAGAAAAAAAAAATATTGTTTGATTTTATCAGTGTACTTCATTTCTATCCTTGCAAAAATCTGAAGAGTTCTAAATAGTTTCATTGGTTGTTTTATTGGTACTCTTAAAATTGTTATTCCTTCATTTATGTGCTACTATGAATTATAATTGTTTGGATCTGGGTTCTATTCAAGAATACTACTCGATGGACAGCCATTAAATACCCTTTAAAGCTCAATCTGAATTTTTCCATTCTGGAATTAGGTGCATTCTTGAATCTGAAGCTGAGGGACTCATTGGTGAGCATAGACACATTAAAAAGGAATTAGAAAAGGCTGTCTTCCGTTGAAACTCCATTTTAAATCTCACAGAACCTGGATCTAGGTTTAAAAAGCTGGAAATAACTATTATTTGAAGCTAAAATTAGTGAATATTCCTCTATTTGCCGCGCAACACGAAGAAACACAGATCTGAAAATCATTACTAAATCTGGGCGTTCCAACTTGCGATTATTGGATTCACAGTCTTGAAATTGTGGATGCTTCAGTTGAGTTCGAGTCTGGCAAACACTTGAGCTTGTTGACTGAAACGGGTTCGAATTTGTTAACTGAAACGACATATCCGTTGAACTTGAGTTTCATAGCTGGGGTTCGGAGTTGCAGATCACACCATTTGTAGTGATTTTGTTGAATGCAATCTGTAGGAGATTATTGTCTGAGCTGGAAAACTTGTATCTTCAAATTAAAGAACTGAACAATGCAAAGAATTAGCAGAAACACCATGGGCATTCATCGAGGAGCTCTTGAAGCTACGATCTCTAATTTCGTATTCCCCAAATGAGCTTTGTTTCGAGGGAGTGTTATTTCTAAAGATCGGGAATGTTGCAAGGAGGTTATATCTCAAATTTGAAGGTTTTTTGTGCAGATTTAGGGTGTATTTTGGTGGATTTACAGCAACAACTGTACTTAGGACATGATGAACAGCTGAACAATTTCCAGAATTCTTTTGTTTGGGAGAGCACAGCTGATTTTTTCTGTTGGGTATTGGTTGAGTAGCTTGGAAACATCTTGACAAAGTTAAATACAAATTGGAAATTTGTATGTGATTTAGATATAATTTTGGCCAATTTTGAATCAATTTTGCAGCTCTATTTTGTGCAGAAAATTGATTATTTCAGATTTGAATTCTGGCTGTTTTGAGTTTGTTTGATCCAAATCCTGACTGGGAATTGTTCTAGTTGCTGGTTGGAAGCTTTGGTTTACATTTCACACCATTTGGTGAAGGATTGAAGACTTTTGGATGAAAATCTAAGGAAAATTGAAAGAGGCTGCTCAAGGAAGATGCTGAAAATTCAGAATTTAGCATAAATAGCCACTGATTTGCATATTTTCTGGAAAATTTTGAGATCTTTACCTAGTTAAATCCAACCACAACGGCATTTGGATCATATTCTTTTCCAGATTACTGAAGCTGCGAACTGCGGCAATTGGATCCTACTAGTTCTTTAAAAAAAATCATCAAGTTTAGCATGTCGTTTGCTGTTTCATTCAATTGAATTTTAATGCAATTGTTTGTTGTTCCTTGTCAACTTCTTTTTGATCTCTTTAGCTAGATTTTCATTGAGTAATTATTTCATACTTGTGTTGGTCTAGTTTTGTGTCCGTATTTGTTTCAGCCCAATTTTGTTTCGTGCTTTTCTCGTTTTTAACTTCAGAGTTAATTTCTTGGCTCAACTCCGTTAGTTTAATTGAGTCGTTCGTTCTTCTTTGAACAGAAATCCATTCTTCCCCAAAGAATAAGTGACCTTGTGAATTGATTGGCCAAAGAAAGTTCTCTATCAACTTCCGGAAGGCGCATTAGGTGAGTTGAGAGATTCCACATATGAGAGTTGTGAGAAATTTTGCTACTAACTTGTTTGTTGAGTTTCACAGGTACGATGGATAGATGAATAGTCCATGAGAGTAAAGCGAACTCAATGTTTCAAAATATGCAAGTTCCGAAAAGATGAGTTCTTGAAACAAAAATGATTATTTGTGGGAGAGCAAAGCTTGAAGTTGTGAGGGATGATTGTAGTGTCATCAACTCTATAACCCCCTTAATGGTTAGCATACTCGGGTTGCCTTTCTTTCCAAAACAAAATCCTTTTGTTACTCATATGGGATTTTTGGTTGATAGGAGAGTTAAGGTATCTATTTCACTTGGGAATTATCAAGAGGAGCTTTGGGGTGATGTAGTGCGCTTGGATGCTTGTCAAATGTGTTTGGGGATTCTATGGTTCCAAAGTCATGGACTTTCATATACGCAAGATTGGTACTATTATATCGTGGATCTCAAAGGGAAACTTCTCTTTTCTCCAACATGCCCTAATAAAGGCGATGCAAGTAATATTATTAGCGAGTTGAGGAAGAATTGTACTTCATTAAGGGGACAATTGGATGAAAATGTTGGAATATGGAATGAAAAATTGGATGATTGCTCTCGACTACTTGAAAAAGTCAAGTCAAGTCAATATTTCCAAAGCGGCAAATTATGCATCATGAAGTTGAATCTAAGGAGTTGCCTTTGGAGGCAAAGCAAGCTACTCCTTGTAAGGTTGGTGCTAAGGAGTTGAACATGCAAGTCAACACATCCACTCCTTGTGCCCCAGAGTGGAAGCTAGAGTTGAAGGGACCTCCAAACCCTTCGCGCGGGATCCTTGGCACTTATCCGAACTCTAAGAAAATTGAGACAAAAGAATTGACAGAAGGAGGGTGTGATATGTGACAATTTTAGAGTGGAAAAAGGAGAGGTTGTGTGGAGATTGAGACGGTTGACACAACCTTAACCTCTCTTCCTTTTCTAGTTGTCTTGATTCTTGTGCAGGTATCCTTGGAAGCAAGCCTAGTGAGGCGCCTTAATCAACGAAGAATCATGAGGCACTAAAAGGCTTCCCAAAAGAACATTTATGCTCCAATGTTGAAAACGAAGGTGAAGATAATCATTCATGTGAGCTACGAGGTAACAAAGCCAAGTCTTACACTAAAAGATCATTTTGTGACTAGTAGCCAATTGAGTGTAAGTGATAGCTTGTTTTTATGTGAGCTTAATGATTCTTTTCCACATAGTGATAATGTATTTGTTGAGAGTATTCGTACACTAGTTGATCCTATTGATGACCAAATTGATTCTTCTTGTAAGATCGATTTGTTTCCACCTAGTGTTGACACTTGTGTCGTGAATAATAGTACATTGTCATGTGATTCTTTGCCATGTTCTGATAATGTGCATGTTGAGAATGTGGATACACTAGTTGATCCTATTGATGACTGAATTGATTCTTCTAATAAGATCAATTTGTGTCCACCTAGTGTTGATACATGATAGTTCATTATCAATTGATATTGGTGTTGATCAACTCGTGTGTAGTGATGACCCACTAAGTCAGGAGTTTTGTGATAAACTTAAGAAGCCTCAATTTAGTGTTGGCATTGATATAGTAGGTCAGGTAGATGGTCATGTGAAGTCATTGCACCTAAATAAACAAATCCTTGAATTGTGATCCCATTCTAGGAGGATTTTGAAGTGGAATGTGGTCAAGGAAAATAACTTGTTTGAGGTTGACAAGACTAATGAACGTGAAATGCATAATGGTGTGTCTTGCCATGATAGTAGTGTAGCTCCTCTAGAAGGATACCAAGTGATTGAGAATCCACTATGGTATGATGACACACTTTTCGATGACGGAACTCTCTTCTTGAAAGATGATAGTACATCTATTAGAGGGGTTAGCGGTCGAAAAAACAGGGTATATGTTCTTCAATAACCCCTTTATTCTTGTGTGACCCCATGCTTGATCAAGGCCTTAATGCTTGTGGGTCAAAGGGTGATTCTATATGTGGGCACACCTTGAATGAAGTTCATTTAAGTAACACCTTTCTAAACTATGTTATGGCCCCTAGTTCTGGATCGAGTCACTGGACAACTAACTTAGAAGTCAGACCTAACGTTATGGTCTAAGCCCTTGTTTTTGTTTCGTGACTTACCTATGATTTCTGAATTTTGCAGTTCATTCAGGGCAGACCTGGGAACTTGTTTGAGGAAGTTCCGACTCTCTGATAAAATCCAACTTGTTTTATTAATAACGGCAGCTCTCTTAAATAAAGGTTTACAGTAGAAAAGAGTCCTAACAAGCTAGAAATAGAAAAAGCCCTATAAAACTGAATTACCAAGAGTTCTAATCCACTAAGTTCTATTCTACTAACAAAATAATTCAGAAAATAAACTCATTATCAATCCTATTAATTCTTGCGTCTGGAATATTATTTCCAGACAAAAGCATCAATAACATTATCCCCTTCCCGGAGAAAAAGCTTGTCCTTAAGCTTGAAGTCTAAAAAGGCAGATTTGAAATGATGCACTGTCTCCCAAGTGGAGTCCTCAACAAATTGGCCACAACACTGCACCAGAATTTCCCAATTATCACGATTCAAACGGGATCTGAGCACGTCGCAAGGGGTGGGAACAACACGTCCTTCTTCAACTTCAACTGGGGGAAGGGTAGGTCGAGTTGTAGGTACCTCACCCTTGAATGGCTTAAGAAGTGACACATGAAACACATCATGAAGTTTGCAACCTGCAGGTAAACCAAGCCGATAAACAACAGACCCAATGCGCTTCAAGACTGCAAAAGGACCATAATATTTTGGTGCAAGCTTATGATGGACGCGACTAGCCAAAGTTTTCTGGCGATATGGATGTAGACGTAACTAGACATAAGATCCTGGAGAAAATTCCACATCACGATGTCCCTTATCATAAACTGTTTTCATCTTGTGTTGCGCCAGTTGGAGCTTAGCTCGAAAATCTTGTAAGGCAACATCTCGATCAATTAATGCTCAGTCTACAACATCAGCTCGAGATGAATCAGCCATGTAGGATTGCAACCGAGGAGGCTCACAACCATAAACAACTTGAAATGGGGATGCGTGAAGTGCTGAATGGTACGAAGTGTTGTAGCAAAATTCAGCCCAGGGAATCCACTCCATCCATTTTGTTGGACGATCACCTACCCAGCATCGCAAATACATCCCTATCGCGCGATTAACAACCTCAATTTGACCGTCCGATTGTGGATGATAAGCGGATGAAAAGTTTAATTTAGTCCCACATAAACGAAATAATTCTTTCCAGAAGGTACTAGTGAAGAGGGCATCTCGATCACTGACGATTGATCCTAGTATCAATGTAAACGAACAATATTCTCAAAGAAAATCCTTGCTATAGAAGATGCATTATATGGATGAGCAAGGGGGATAAAATATGCATATTTAGAGAATCTGTCCACAACAACCAATAACACTGTTTTACTACCTGATTTTGGCAGGCCATCTATGAAATCCATTGAGATATCCGACCAAATTTGATTAAGCAGTTGTAAAGGTTGTAACAGTCCCGCGGGACTCAAATTGAAAGCCTTGTTACGCTGGCAAACTGAACCGGCAGCAACATAATCCTTGATAGTTGTCTTCATAGCTGGCCAATAGAAATCCTTGCGGATACGTAACATGGTCTTCTGAACGCCTTCATGGGTGCTATCATGAATCCCGGACAAGACAGAATTTACCAATGGTGAGTTGGGCGAGAGATAGACCCTATCTTTGAAGAACAACAACCCATCTCGAAACACCCAATCGTTATTCATCTCTTCTTGTGCAATTTTAGCTCGAAGTTCCTGAAGAATTAGTGACTGCTTCACCTCTACCCGGACTTCCTCGAATATCAGAACTTCTGGCTGAGAAATAGCAAATAACATATCTCCAACCTCTTCTGGACGTGATAATGCATCCGCTGCAGTATTCAATCTCCCAGCCTTGTATTCCACTCAAAAATCGAACCCCATCAGCTTGCTAAGGCAACGTTGTTGAGAAGAAGTAGTAAGACGTTGGTCTAGCAGGTATTTAAGGTTGTAATGATCTGTTCGAATTAGAAAGGCTCGACCCAAGAGATAAGGCCTCCAGTGTTGAACTGCCTTTGTCAAGCCTATCAATTCATGTTCATAAGCTGGAAGTTTCAAGTGTTGGTCAGCTAGCTTACGACTAAAAAAAGCAATGGGGTGTCCTTGTTGTTGAAGAATTGCTCCTATTCCAACACCCGACGCATCACACTCAATAACAAATTCTTCTTTAAAGTTTGGTAACGGTAACACTGGGGTAGCCACTAATGCCTTTTTAAGTGTTTCGAAAGAAGCAAGTGCATCGTCATTCCACTTAAAAGCATGTCGCTTAAGCATACTTGTTAAGGGGGCAGCAATCAAACCGTAATTCTTGATGAACTTACGATAATATCCTGTCAAGCCTAAGAATCCCCGCAACGCCGTTGTTGATTGTGGTTGAGGCAAGTCAATTACGGCCTCAATTTTGCTAGCATCAGCTGACACACCTATGTTGGAGACAGTGTGGCCCAAATAAGCTACTTGATTTTCGCCAAAGGAACATTTGGATTTTTTTAAATAGAGGCGATGAGCTTGCAACAACTCAAAGACGAGTCGGATGTGTACCAAATGATCCTTCCAACTCTTGCTATACACAAGGATGTCATAAAAAAATACAAGTACAAATTGACGTAGGTACTTTCGGAATACCTCATTCATCAATGCTTGAAAGGTAGAAGGAGCATTAGTCAACCCGAATGGCATGACCAGGAACTCAAAATGACTGTGATGTGTTCTGAAAGCCGTCTTCTCAACATCTACAGAATCCATGCGGACTTGATGATAACCCGAGCGAAGATCAAGCTTGGTGAAAAATTGTGTGCCATGCAATTCTTCAAGTAATTCCTCCACCACTTGAATTGGGAATTTGTCCTTTACTATTTTGGCATTTAGCTCCTTATAATCCACACAAAATCGCCATGTTTCATCATGTTTCCGGACCAGCAGTACAGGTGATGAGAATGGGGAACGACTGGATCGAATAATGCCTTGCTGGAGCATTTGATCACACTGTTTCTCAATCTCATCTTTCTGAAAATGAGGGTATCGATAGGGCCGAACTACCACTGGATCAGTTCCCGGTAGTAAACATATGCGATGATCACAAGAACCCATAGGAGGCATACCTGCAGGTTCTTGGAACAGCTCATCAAATTCCGCTAATACTTTCTCGAGCTCACCTTGCTTAGAAACCTGCAGAAGATGTAGGTGTGGTTGAAATAATTATTGTTGTCCATGTAGAATGATCTGCTTCCCTTTTACTTGAAAGCTCATGGTTAATAACGCAAAATTCCACAAAATAAGGCAAAGTGTTTGCAACCACTTGATACCTAGGGCAATGTCGAAAGCATCCAAAGGAATCACATATAAATCAACATTAAAGGAATGGTTAGCTACAGAAAATTGCACTGCCGTGCAAATACCCAAACTAGAAATTTTCTCTCCATTTGCCACTGATACATAGAGATTTCTTCGATGTTGGATAGGCAATTCTAAACGTTGGGCAGCCGTAGAACAAATAAAATTATGTGTACTGCCTGAATCAACTAAGCTAAGCAACAACTTCTTATCAATTACAACCTGCAACTGCATAGTATCGGCATGTTGTTTGCCTGTGATAGCATGGAGTGAGATGGCAGGCTCTCCACTATTCGTTGGTACATCTTCAGATTCTAACTTCTTATCAATTGCAGTTTGCAACTGCATATTATCCACAAGTTGTTTGTTTGTGAAGGCATGGAGTGAGATGGAAGGCTCTCCACTATCTGTTGATACATCTTCAAATTCTGCATCCTCTATTTTGAGCCAAAATAACTTTTTGCACTGATGGCCTTTAACATACGGATCATCACAGTTGTAGCACAACCCCTTTGCTCGTCGGGCAGCCATCTCGGCACGAGTCAACCTTTTCACGAAAGGATTAGTAGCAGTTACCTTAGCCCCCGGAGTTACTGCTGCAGCGGTAGTCCTTGAGGTTGAATTATAGCCCCTCTGTGTGCTAGAAGAAATTTGTATCTTCTTCTCAAATGCTCTCGCCAAACTCATTGCTTGTACTAGGTTAGATGGGTTCTGTAATTCAACATCTAGACAAATCAAATCAACTAAACTTGTTGTAAACATATCTACTTGTTGGTCTACACGTACAGATGATGCACGAGCCAACATCTTTTGGAAGTCCCTCTGATAATCTTCAACAGAACCAGTTTGTTTCAAGCTGATTAATTCCCCTAATGGATTGTTTTTCATTGGTGGGCCAAAGCAAAGAGTACAATATTCTTTGAAGACACCCCATGTTAAATTTGGTTCCTCCAGTTCTAGCTGATAAACCCACAATTGATCCTCCCCTACCTTGTGAAAAGCAGCTATGCCTACCTTTTCTTGGTTGGCGGTATGCTGGTTAGCAAAAAATTTCTCACAACGATGAAGCCAAATAAAAGGATCTTCACGTCAATCATAAGTAGGAAAGTCTAATTTAGTGTATCTAGGAACTATACCTCTTCCGGCATTGTTGTCATCAGTCCCAAGGTCGTTGTTTCTTCCTCCTAGACGCACATCCAGTTGTTCGCTTGTGTTACCGGTTCGTTGGACAGAAGTAGCACTATTGTCTCCAACTTCAACTACCTTTGCATGTGCCGTGGTGCGGATTAAGGTTTCAATTTGTTGCGATAGTTGTTGGAATTTGGCGTCCATTCTTGCTTCCGAAGCTGCTACTTTTGCTTCGGTCTGAGTTTGGGCTTCCAGTAACAGACTTTGCAGCCTTGCTTCTACAGTACTCTCGTCCATGGTGACAGGCTCTGATACCAAATTGTTATGGCCCCTAGTTCTGGATCGAGTCACTGGACAACTAACTTGGAAGTCAGACCTAACGTTATGGTCTAAGCCCTTGTTTTTGTTTCGTGACTTACCTATGATTTTTGAATTTTGCAGTTCATTTAGGGAACTGCAGACCTGGGAACTTGTTTGAGGAAGTTCCGACTCTGATAAAATCCAACTTGTTTTATTAATAACGCCAACTCTCTTAAATAGAGTTTTACCGTAGCAAAGAGTCCTAACAAGCTAGAAATAGAAAAAGCCCTATAAAACTGAATTACCAAGAGTTCTAATCCACTAAGGGAAGTTCTATTCTACTAACAAAATAATTCAGAAAATAAACTCATTATCAGTCCTATTAATTCTTGCGTCTGGAATATTGTTTCCCGACAAAAGCATCAATAACATACTATTTGTTTGCATATGATGATACTCTTGCCTTTGAGAGGAGTATGTTGTGTGAAAGTGTCAATGGGGCAAATAGGTATATGTTTGACCCATGTTTATGAATTTCCTTTTTCTTTTCATTTTACCCCGGTAATGATTTGAATAGTGGCATTTGTGATGAAATGATGGGTCCAAATGAGAAGCAAGTTGTAAGTGAGGTTGTTGGCTTGCATGGTGATACATATAGTAGTAGTAACATTTCTTTTCTCTCATGTGATTATAGCTTGGTGTTATTACTTGATCTTATTGAATAAGATATGGCATTGTGTGGGGAATACTTTTGTATTTGACCCCGGTGATGAATTGGGAGTAATCCCATTCTTGAAGATAGCTAGTGCATTAGGTGGAGTCTTAACTTGGGATGACCTTGTTTATGACATGACACTTAGCTATGTGGGCTATCATGTGTTACTTAACTTAGGGGGATTTGTGTTTTTCTAAATGTAGAACCATTGAGGACTTGCATGTGTGGTTGCATAAATACCATGGTTTTCTTGATTTACCCCTATGTCAATGTTTCCTATTTAGCCAATTATCTCTTGTTTTGTTGCGTTATAAACTATTTATGGCTCATTTTGATGCTTGGTTATATGTTAAATGTGTGCACTCTTGTGCTAACCCTCATGCTGTGAGGATATGTTTGTTGTTTTTCCTTCTCATGTTTTTGCAAGGTTCGGATTTGAGGACAAATCTTTTTGAAGAAGGGGGGGGGGTTGATACAAGCATGGTTAGCGTAGGGTATATTAGGATGGGCTTCCATTTATGAATGATAGCTTGGATCCCGGAGGAAGGCATGAATAAGTAAATACACAAGGCCATGGGCAACCCAGATGCCATTTGGGCATAAGGAGGTCCCTTGTGGGTTATTTATAGAATAGACACTTTTGGGCTATTTTTGTAATAGGCTATTTTTGTATAGGCAATGACTATAAAGAGTTGTGTTCGCCATTTTCATTACTTAGACTTTGATGAATTGAAAATTGAACTCCTTGAGAGTGTAGGGTGGAATCCCTATAGTATAGACATAGTGTTAGTGAGATTAGTGATGGGTGGATTCCCAATGTTGATCAAAAACTTCTTAACCTTGATTTTCACAAGAGTTGCTCATTTGTGGATTCAAATCGGGTTTCTCTATTCTAATTGAAATCAAGTTCTCTTCTTCCTTGATTAATTAATTCAATTAGCGCTTCTTTCTTCTATTCTTATCTCAATTTCTTTTAATTCTCATCTCTTACTTCTCCACTATCTTTATTTTGTGTTGTTGATTTTTCGCGTTTTCGATATCAATTTTAATCACTCAATTGAGATCGTTACCAGCCAATGGAAAGGAATCAGAAACAAACATGGAGGCTACAGGGAGAAGTAGCCAACAGATTTTCAAAGAAACTAAGCCACTCGCATCCAATTAAGGATACGCGATAATTCAAATAAACACTCATGAGTAGGAAAACAATCTAAGCATCCAACCCAAGACCTTAAGAGAAAGAGTAAGAGAGACCCCAAGACCTTTGTAAACAAACCCCTTTGGGTTCCCCTGCATATCTTTCGTGGGACTTTACGTAACTCAACGCCCTTCTCCACACTATTCAATTATTGGATTAGCATAGGAACTTCAATGTAGACCTACAAGTGTGAGAATTATTTAAAGGTTGATTCTGATGACAAAATTGAACCTAAGCATCCAACGTAAATAATCTTAAAGCAGCGAGTGGAGTAGCCCAATAATTGTACAGATCCCTCTAGATAACTTTTTATATATGTGGGTTTTTTGGATAACCCAAGCACCCAACAAACAATAGAATCCAGCTATGAGTACCCAAACCAATTGCTAGCGTATAGATAACAAAAATCTCCAAGAAAGTTGTGCTTTGACAGCACAGATGGAGGACCCTAATTTAAGAACTTGTACTGGTCCTTCTATTCACTAGGCAAAACAGAAACAACAAAAACATACCCAGTGTAATCCCACAAAGTGGGAGTTCACCAGGGGTACAAAAACTTAATAACATTTGAAAAATAAAATGGGAACAATCAACCTGATTTAACTTGCTAAGAAAAAATACAAATGACCAGACTAAGAACAACAAGAATCGTCATTAAACCTTCTCAAATCTTCGTAACAAGTAATAGACCCAAGATAATTACCTTGACCTGTCTCTGAGAGCACACACATTGGGACAAAGTCTTGGAACATATTCAAGGAGTAACTTTTCGGCATATGACCAGAGTCATTTCCACCCATCTCCATAGTGAACTGTATATCATAAAGCTGTCAGAAGGGTACTTATGCATATAAGAAATGGCTGCACATGCACCCACTGTCTGGAACTCAGACTACGTACATGTAAAAGAGGTGAAGGTTTCACTGTCAGCCTCTATATATGTACACAGGAATTTTAACCAACTACAAGTAGCAATTTGAGTCTAAATTAAGAGTGCCAAGGACTGCCTCATAATAGGACTCTACATATGTATATAAAAACAATTTAAAGGGAATTAAAAAAAAATGTTAATGTTTGTAGGGGAAGCCTACCTTCTCTGATCTATTTGACACGTGCAATTATAAACACACACACATCAAGCCTGAATTTAAACCCTGAATTCACCTCTGAGATGCAGGATCATGTTCCACAAGAATTGGTACTAGAAGATACAACAAGCTTATTGCATAATGGTTAAACCTCCCTAATGACAATGTAGAAACAAACATAACTGAAAGCACAAATATGAATTTAGCTCCAACTATTTGCTCTTGATAGTTATAATAGACAAGAAAAAGAAGAGAAAACTCAATTCCACTATATAACCCTACTCTACAAAACAGGACCGATTATGGAAGCTTGAATTTGTTTTTTTTTTCTGTGGTTAGAAGATTGTAGAAGAGATAAAAGAGAGCTTTACTTGTAGAGCAGAAGAGTCATCGGAACGAAGAGGATCAACAGAGACGATAACTTTAGCGACTTGCGGGGAATCTGAGGAGGAAGATGAGGCTGCGGCTTGAGACTGCCATGATTTGGAAACAACTAAAGGACACTTCATTAACCACACTGATCTGTCCCATTTTGTTGTATCCACTGTTATACTACCATTGCTGTTGCTGTTGCTGTTGCTGTTTCCATGATCTTCCTCCATCTTCGTCTTCCTCCGCTGTTTTCGATCGCTTTAGATTCTGCTCCTCCGGTTTCGACGGTGCTAATGTCTGAATTCGATAAAGACGAAGACTGAAGTGGACTCATCTTGGACTCAGGGCGGGGCGGATATAAGTAGGGTTTGCAAATGTGCGGGTTGGGTAGAATTTGGGTGGGTGAAAATGGCTAAAGCAACAAATAGTTGTGGGTGAATCTCGAAAATATAACCAAACTGGTTGTTTTAAAATTTTAATCCTAAATGAAAAGAGATTTTTAAAAGAGTTTTTATCTATTAATTATTATTTTTTAGGATGAATTTGTCATGATTAATGGAGTAAATTACATAAATATTCTCATAATAAATAATAATTTTGTATTTATATCTTTCAACTTTTATTTTTTTCTTTTTAATTTTATTTTGATTTTAATTTTTTATTTTTAATTTTTCTCAATCATTAATTTCTTCCTTTTTTTCCCTCTCAACTTTTTTTTTATATTATTTTGATTTTTTTATTTTTTATTTTTTATTTTCTTTTTTTTTTGTTCTTTTTAATTTTTCTCGATCCTTATTTTTCTTCTTTATATCTCTCAACGTTTACTTTTATAAAAAAAAACTTTTTTTTTATTTTTCTTTGATTTATATTTTTTCTTTTCTTTTTTTCTTTTAAAATTTTCGCAACTTTTATTTTTATTTAATTTTTTTAATTTTTATTGCATTTTCTTTTATTTTTACTTTTTAAATATTTTTCTTCATTTTCTTCTTTTTTCCGCAATTTTTATAATTTTTGTTCTTTTCTTCGATTTCTTTCATTCAAGTTACATCTCATGAACAAGAGTTGACACTATCACATTATAAAGGCAAGACTTATGACTTTCGAACAACAAGTTATGTTTCATGGACAAGATTTGACACTATTACATTGTAGAGGCAAGACTTATGACTTTCAAACAACAAGTTATGTTTCATGGGCAAGAATTGACACTACCACATTGTATTTTGATTTATGAGATATTTTATAACTCTTACTTTAGAGGCAAGACTTAGTTCAAGGACTTTCAAACAATAAATTATATCCCACGGGCAAGAGTTGACTCTACCACGTTATGTTTTTATTTATGACATGTTCTATAACTATTGCCTTAGAGGCAAAACTTAGCTCAAGGACTTTCAAACTACAAATTATACCCCACGGGCAAGAGTTGACTCTACCACGTTATGTTTTCACTTCTGAGATGTTCTATAACTATTGCCTTAGAGGCAAGACTTAGCTCAAGGACTTTCAAACTGCAAATCATGCCCCACGGGTAAGAGTTGACTCTACCACGTTATGTTTTCACTTATGAGATGTTCTACAACTATTGCCTTAGATGCAAGACTTAGCTCAAGGACTTTCAAACAACAAATTATACCCCACGGGCAGGAGTTGACTCTACCACGTTATGTTTTTATTTATGAGATGTTCTACAACTATTGCCTTAGAGGCAAAACTTAGCTCAAGGACTTTCAAACTACAAATTATGCCCCACGGGCAAGAGTTGACTCTACCACGTTATGTTTTCACTTCTGAGATGTTCTACAACTATTGCCTTAGAGGCAAGACTTAACTCAAGGACTTTCAAACTACAAATCATGTCCCATGGACAAGAGTTGACTCCACCACATTATGTTTTCATTTATGAGATGTTCTACAACTATTGTCTTAGAGGCAAGACTTGGCTCAAGGACTTTCAAACTACAAATTATGCCCCACGGGCAAGAGTTAACTCCACCACATTATGTTTTCATTTATGAAATGTTCTACAACTATTGCCTTAGAGGCAAGACTTGGCTCAAGGACTTTCAAACGACAAATTATGCCCCACAGGTAAAGAGTAGACTTTACCACATTATGTTTTCATTTATAAGATGTTCTACAACTATTGTCTTAGAGGCAAGACTTAGCTCAAGGACTTTCAAACTACAAATTATGCCCCACGGGCAAGAGTTAACTCTACCACGTTATATTTTCATTTATGAGATGTTCTACAACTATTGCCTTAGAGGCAAGACTTGACTCAAGCACTTTCAAACTACAAATTATGCCCTATGGGCAAGAGTTGACTTTACCACGTTATTTTTTCATTTATGAGATGTTCTACAACTATTGTCTTAGAGGCAAGACTTAACTCAAGAACTTTCAAACAACAAATTATGCCTCATGGGCAAGAGTTGACTTACCATGTTATGTTTTCATGCCCTTAAATTTGCTTTGAGGTCAAAAAAAAAAGATCTCTTTGCGGATTATCTAATTTTTTATTTATTATCAAAATAAAATAGAAATTGAGAAAAAATGAGAAAAAAAACAAGCAAACAAAATAGAGAAATAAAAGAAAAGATTGAGAAAAAAAGTAAGAAAAAAATAAAGATTAAGAAAAAAGTGAAGAATTTAAAAATTTGAGAAAAATAAAACTGAGAGGAAAAAATAAAAATAAAGTTTGAGAAAAATGAGGGGGGGAAAAGAGAAATGATAAAAACCAAAAATAAAGGTTGAGACAAATGAATTAAATAAAATTACTCTTTTTTATATAGTGAATATAGTTGCAGACTTAGAATATTTTGCTTGTCTCATCTCTCTCTTTCACTAATATAATTTTCAGACTTATTATATTTTTCTTCTACCAATTCTTCTTTTAAACACAAAGAAGAAATACCACTATTTATAGGTGTAGAATTCTTTCATGTAATTGTAATGAATATGAAGTAGTGGAATAGTAAAAGGGTAGATGAATAGCCTTGATGTTATATAAGTTACATGAAACTAATGGTCATGGAGTTGAGAAAAAAGAAAAAAAAAAAAGCAAACAAAATAGAGAAATAAAAGAAAAGATTGAGAAAAAAAGTAAGAAAAAAATAAAGATTAAGAAAAAAGTGAAGAATTTTAAAAATTGAGAAAAATAAAAATGAGAGGAAAAAATAAAAATAAAATTTGAGAAAAATGAGGGGGGAAAAAGAGAAATGATAAAAATCAAAAATAAAGGTTGAGAAAAATGAATTAAATAAAATGAAGAAATAAATAATGTTTGAGAAGAAAGAACAAAGAGAAAAAAATAAAGGTTGAGACAAATGAATTAAAACATGAAAATAAAATTAAAGAAAAAAAAATAAAAAAGTGAAAATAATAAAAATAAAAATAGAATTTGAGAGATAAATGATAATGAAAAGTTAAAAAATATTTGAGGTGTAGAGGACAAAATTGTACTTGTGCTATACTAAGAGGGGAAGAAATAGATAATGCTTGAGAAAAAAGAAAAAAAGGGAAAAAATAGAGGTTGAAACAAATAAATTAAAATATAAAAATAAAATTAAAAGAAAAATTTAAAGTCACTCACATTTGAGTCTATGACATGTAATTTCCTGAATAAGTGTGATTGTCCAACCCGCCCAAAATGTAGATACGCTAAGATGGGTTGGGCCAAGATGGGCTAAACAATGGGTAATAGCCCAATCCGCTCAACTTAACCCATAATTGAGCAAGTTACCATTCTAGTAGCAATTTAGGTTGGAATGATATTTTTAATTTTCTTTTTGTATTTATATTTATATTATTACATTATTGTTTACACGTAAAAATAACAGAAAACTAAAAAAAAATCAATAAAAGCATTTGTATGTATATATATTTATTTAACACAAAACAATGATAACAAATAAGATAAGAAAGGTGGAAAAAAAAGTATGATTTTTTTATAAAATAAATTTTATAGATTTGATTTTTTTAAGGTGGGTAAGGGTAGGGGTGGAGGTGGGTTAAAATAAAACTTTTGAAATTTTTCTAAAATACAAATTAAAAAAAAATAATTGTTAGGAAGGGGCTGGGGTGGGTCTGGGTAGGGAGGGGGGGTGGGGTAAGAAAAACTTTATTTTTTTGTAAAAAAATATATTTTAAGAAAAAATATTTTTTTTAGAAGGTGGGGGTAGGGGTGCATTTAGGGAGCTCTGGGCAAGGGGGTCGTGTAAGAATCTATTTTTTATTAAAATCTTTTTATTGAGGAGGGTCGAGGGTAGGGGTTGGTTGGGGTTAAAAATGACTTTGATTTTTTTTATTTCTTTTAAAAGAATAGGTTTTTTGGAGGGGCGCGGAGGGGGTAGGAGGTAGGGAGGGACTGGCAGGGGTAGGAGTAAGGAGGTGGGGGTTGGGATAGTGCGATGGTGTAATAAAAAAATTATTTTCTTAAAAATATAAATTAAAAAATATGTTTTGGGAAGGGAGAGAGGATGGGGTTGGTCGGGCTAGGTGGTGGGAAAAATTGATTTAAAAAAAATTAGAAATATTTAATTTTTTTATGGGGTAGAGATAGGGGATGGTGTAAGAAAAAAATTCAAAAATTGTTTTATTACTACCATTATTTTAAGACGAAAAAAAAATATAATTGAAGCAACTAAAAGTATTAAAAGTGAAATTATAAATATTAGGAGTAAACATCTTTATGGGTCAAAGTTGGTAAACATCTTTATGGGTCAAAGTTGGGCATCATTATAAGCCCATTTGGGTTGATGATTTATGAAGGGTTCACTTGGGCTAGCCCAAATCAGCCCATATTCAAAATCACTCTAGCCCAACCCATTAAAATATGGGCGGGATGGACGGGCTAAATGGTTTTGGGCTAATTTTACCACCCCTAGATATAAGACTTAACTCATAAGGATGGCGGTTGGTGGGACCACGGTAGGACAAACTCTTAACGAAGCATGCATGAGAGGGCAAAATTAATTTTGTTAGAAATTTAAATGTGGCAAAGCTAGAGGTAGGCCTTTGGTGTTCAAATTTGATATAAAAACGTTTGTTTGGATTTTTGGATTGAATAAATTACAATTTAAATTAGCTCGGATTAGATAGGATCTTTCAAGTTCGAATTCTAATTAATCTTTTGAATTTTTGCTTTTGACTTTTGAACTTTAAAGAAGACCATAATAATTAGTAATTTTATTCATCTAATAATTGGATTTATAAAATATAGTTAACAAGAATTAAGGTCACTATATCGCCCATGTGTGTGTTAGTTTTACTTATGAATAAAGTGAGAGGCTCAGAGCATATCCTCAAGAACCTGAATAGTCCACTCCGATTGTTCGTCAGTCTAAGGATGGAAGGCGGTACTAAGATCCACCTAAGTATCCAACTTTTCCTGAAAAGTTCTCCAAAAGCTAGAAGTGAATACTAAGCCCCGGTCTGAAATTGTAGATATAGGCACACCATGCAGATGGACTATCTCACGAACATAGATACGGGCTAACCTCTCGACACTGAATAGGAATGAAATGTGTCGATTAGGTCAACCGATCCATAATAACCCAAATACCATCGGAACTACGGAAGGTGCGAGGCAAACCACTAACAAAGTCCATGGTAATCCGCTCTCATTTTCACTTGGGAATGGGTAACCTATGAATCAAGTCACCAGGTTTCTGATGCTCGGCCTTCACCTGCTGACAACATAGGCAACAAACTACAAAGTCCGCCACATCTTTCTTAATGTCACTCCACACCAATAATGCTTCCTCAAATCTCTATACATCTTAGTTGTGCCACAGTGAATAGAATATCTGGAGTTGTGAGCCTCATGCAGAATTAATAGAATCAAGTCACCAACTCTCCGAACAAAAATGCAACCATCAACTCTCAAAACATCCTTAGAATCTATAGGAGCCCACTTGGACTCACCACTCAACAACTGATCACGAATGATGCAAAGTCTCATATCCTCAATCTGACAACTCTGAATCTGCTCAAATCAGATAGACCTCACCTCAACACTAGCAAAAATCCTCTTATGGTCAGAAATACTAAGTCGCACCATTAAGTTGGCTGAAGACTGGATATCCCATGCCAACGACCTCTAAGAAACTCAGATAGAAGCCAAACTACCCATACTAGCCGCCTTCCGACTCAAGGCACTCGTTACCACATTCGCCTTGCCCAAATGATACAAAATAAAGATGTCATAATCCTTAAGATACTCCATCTATCTCTGCTACCTAGAATTAAGCTCCCTCTAGGCCATAATATGTTAAAGACTACGATGATCCACGTAGATATCAAAATGCACGCCATAAAGATAATGCCTCAAAATCTTAAGCATGAAAACTACCGCCGCCAACTCCAAATCATGGGTGGAGTAGTTGCGCTCATGCACCTTCAACTGCCTCGATAAATAAGCAATAACTAGACCCTGCTGCATCAAAACACAACCCAAGCCAACAACGAAAACATTACAATATATGGTGAGTCCCTTACCCTCAACAAGAAAAGCCTATATAAGAGCTGAAGTGAGAAATTCCTTGAGCTTTCGAAAGATCGACTCACACTCCTCAAACTACTGAAAAAGAACCTCCTTCTTAGTCAATCTGGTTATCCATGCAACAATAATAGCAAAACCCTCAATGAACCGCATATAGTAACCAGTCAACCCAATAAAGCTATAAAAGACAGAGGTGTAGGTGTAAAACCTTTTAAAATTTTGATCATTTTATTTTTGACCCTCTCGCAGGCGTAATGTCTAATTTTGACTTGAATTATGTTTAGGGATGTTAGAAGGGTGTTTGGAATTTTTTTTGGATTTTTCGAAAGGGGTTCAGAGTCATTTTGGGACCTCGAGGCAGTGAGGGTCCGCGATAAGGCTGTGTCATGGAGGCTAACCTCCGTGATATTAGCATAGCACTGACACGACCCAAACCAGGGCCTTGTCATAATGGGCAATTCCAAGCCCAACCAGGACCGAGAATCGCCCCAATTTCCCAACCCAACCACCAAATGCATACCTTGAGTCGGCTGCAGTCCGAACATATGACAAGATAGTGTATCCAACAATGTGGTGACTTTGGGATAAGTCTATATCAAGATCAACCCAACCAAGTCCAACTACCCAATAACCTACCAAACCAATGCAGAAACCATAAACCAATACCATGATAATAAGCTAATGTATGTATGTACATATAACAAAACAATCCATACCATACCCAAGCCATCTTAAACCACCCACGGGCTATATGGGTTCATCTCCCCCTACTGAAAGGGCCCTAGTGCATCTAGTCGCACAACCAGGGAAGAAAACTTGGGATGACTAGTACATCCCCCAAATATAAAGTGTGACATCATGCACATGGTCACCAAGACCAACCTCACATTGACAAATATGAGTTTCCAGTTTTGGTCTCCCCGTGACCTCCACCTTCCACAACTTTGCTACACATTCCGCAATTATTGCCCAATTAAAACCATTACCAAGTAACCAACAAATCTATTTACTATTTATTAACCAAGGCCATTTAGTCGTGGTATCGTCATACCAACCATACTTGCAAGTACTATCCAAAGCCAACCATATGTAGGTTTAAGGGGACTTCCAAGTGCCCTTCCATTTACCATATTAAACCACTTGGGGGATTCCATGTACCCCACAAACATAGCCATTTAGCCATTTAATCCTTCTAAACCATGTACACCATGTATACCATTTAAAACCATTTTAGACCATGCCAAACATTTAAAGTATTTATGTCATTTAAACTATTTAAACCATGCAAAACCATCCAAATCCATTTAAGGTTTCATTATCAAACCAAACTATGAAAGAGTTCCAATGAAAGTTCAACAATAGAGTGAAAACATTCTTTGAGGCATTTTATCAAACATGTTGAGGACATACCTTTACCAAGACCAAAACCAATGCATAAACCACCATAATTAGGGTTGCTCAAGACCCATTTATTAAACCATAACCAACCAATAACCATATATGCAAACCCTTACCAAAAACATGTAACAACATAGTTTAAACCAATACCAAATAATATGTATCAAGACACTCGACATATATTTCGAAAACCACCATTTATGATCCATAAATCAATGTTTAAAACACAATACATATGTGATGTGTGAGTAATGGCTAACACATTTAAGGCCTTTAACCTAGAATAATTGTGAGGTCTTAAGCAATTTTTGTCGTTTTTTGATGTGTTTATGTTGATTTTATAGTATAAGCTGATGGAGTATAGGACCAATAAGAATGGAGGCAAAGAAATTAAAATTTGGAGAAAGCTGAAGAGAAGTATGGCTGACGACATCTGTGATAAGTCGTCAGACCCATGACAGGCTATCACAGTTGTTGTCAAACGTAACCAGAGAGTTGGCATGAATTGAATACTGTGATGATATCTGGTGATAAGACGTCAAAAGTGTGATAAGCCGTCAGGGATGTCGTCAGCCTTAACCAGAGAATGAGATTTGCTGTAACGTTGTGACGGCATGTCGTGATAAGGCGTTAGGATCACCGTCAACCTTAGGCAGAAATTCTCAAAATGAAAGAGGAGCTGACGACATCCATAACGAACCGTCAGACTCCTGATAGGACGTCATTGTCGCCATCAGCCTGAGACAGCAAAAGCCAAACTTAAAGAGAATCAGACGACGTCCGTGATAGGCCGTCAAACTCCTGATAGGCCGTCACGGTCGCCGTAATCTATTCTGAGGAAAATTTGTAACGTTAGTTTTATTTCCTTATTTAGGGTTAATTATTTAAAAGCTTTGTTTGAGGGTTTTCTAAGGATCGATAGACATATCCCACAAGATAGCATATACGATTTCTCTCTCTCTCTTAAAAACTAATATTTTGGAGCTTTGTCTTGTGATTCAATTCAAAGTATACTTTTGATTTTCTTTATCATTGTAAGTTAATTCTTTCAGTTATGAATTCAATTTACATACTTGTTTCTTGCACCACTCGTATGCTCCTATACGATTCGTACCCTAGTGATTCATATCTTGGGTAGTAGCCAAGCCAACCATACTGCCTAGGGTACGAGTGAACCTTCAAGACATCCCCTAACTCGTATTCAAGGGTATGATTGGTACCCTTGAGTCGTACCAAGTCATAAAGTCCTAAAACCAAGAAAAATTTACAAGGGTCAAATTCCCAGGGTGTAATAGTCTCCCCCACTAGGATCATTCATCCTCGAATGAGGGTAAGGGTAAGAACAAGCATAAGCTAACACGTTAACACACATCAAACTTTCCTCCAACCAAAATAGAAGACAAGAACACAGACCGAGATGAGAAGATCATCTCATACCCCGAGCACGATTTACACCCCAACACCTTCATTTCGACCTCTAACTAAGTTAGAAAACAAAGATGCAAGAAGAACCATTCCTCACCTTTAACCAAGTTAGAAACCAAGATGTGATAAAGAACACATACCCTATGCACGAGTTTCCTAAAGAAAGAACCAACACGAATACTTGGACTCCATGTCCCCCTCCGCATCCCAAATGACTTTCTCGTACCTTTAGTTCCACCATGGAACCTTTACCGAAGCCATACCTTATTTGTTTGCAACCGGCGAACTTACTAATCTAAGATCCTCATCGGGACCCCCCCAAAAGAAAAAAACCCTGAGATACCAATACCACCTAAAGGAACTAACTAACTTAGGACCATCCACACTTCACCCCAACACAACACATAAGTTACCGGATGAATGGACTCATGCTAAAGGGCAAGTCCAATTCGATTTAGAATTTACCAAGACACACCACTACGAAAGCTTGAGTCTAGCTATACACCACCGATTCCATGTTCAAGACTATCCAAAGCAAGAAAGAGCTAACTTAGTCCATCGGGATTTACTTCTTACCCTTATCCCGAAACATTACTCCGCTTCCATCACCATTATAATATGGGAACCGTAAGAAAAAGGACATGGACAAACTATATCCAACCATTATAACCAAAAACTCCATCCTATAATTGAGCACCCAATACCATACAATGATCAAACTATGAAAGCATTGTATAAAACCATGCCTTTCCAAACCTCTCAAGTACCCAACACAACTATTGGTACATCTACGAATCATAACATTCAAGCCTACGACTTATATACCCGCAATATGATCTATTCTTCCAGAGATCTAGCACCATTTAATATTTCACAAAGGATTTTCACTACCTATTCCTTTCCTAACCATTCGTCATGACAATGACCTTATCTGACCTTCAAACCTTAACTCTAGTAGTCACCCTAGACTTTCCCCCACTTAGGGAATTCTATATTCCCCATTTCACAACATCACCATGCTCCCCAATACCACTACCATCCTAGCACAAGAAAAATCATTTAAAGAACCGAATTACAAGAATTACCTATGCCACCCAAGGCAAGACAAAAAACCCCTCCCCTCTGAAATAAGACACGACACCATAGGCACGAAGTACTTCATAATAACCACCTAAACCATTATGAAGAACTATCCCAACACAATCATACCGAAAAGGAGTCCTTAAGACTGGACACCGATAGAAACACAACCACATATACCATGAGTAATGTATTGTAAGTCAAAACTCATATTTTGGGAACAGGGCGAATACAAAGAGCAAACCTTAGGCATAAGTGCTATAAGAATGCACATAATACTAGTAGAGTACACTCTCAATAGAGACGGAAGAGTATCGGTAGAATATGCGACCCGATCTTCACTTGAATTCCACCACTAAAAGAGAATTCTAGATTAACCACCAACCTTCATCCCATTACACCAACGAACATAATTCTCTGCTTTAATGGGTATCACCGAAGACGTACACCAAGGACGTTTGGTTCTCCCATACCTAAAACTTATTCATACCAATGCTACCTAGAGCCCAACATAGACATACAAAAACCATTAGACCAAATCGACTCCAAGGTTTCCAATTTAAATTTAGAGCAAATTAACTCCAAGGTTTCCAATTTAAATCAAAACCATTTAAATTCAAACCATGGCCACCAAGGCTTTTCAAAAATCATTTGAATCCAATCGAAACCTAATTCGTGTTTCCTTAACCACTTATGAAATGCAAAGATTCAAGAATAGTCAAATCATATGAAAAAATTATATCCAATGGCAATTTCATAAATATTTTGAGGGTGTAAAATTTCCAAAACCAAAATCAAGTAATTGGGGAATCCATAGTACCCCAAAATCCATTTAACATTCCTATGCATCCCACAATGTTTATAAACATAAATAAAGCACGAATAATGCATCATAACTCATGGAAAATCAACTAAATGAGTAATCATGTCAAAGCCCTCAATTATGCCAAAACCCACATTCAAAACTATGAATTTAATAATCAATTTCATTCAAACAATAAAGTACAAGTATAGGGACAAGGATACGTGTAAGCTCTAAGATCTAACCTATCCAACGACTAGACCCACAGTACATCCGTTCAACCATAACCTCTTGCCTATACACCACAACTTTCCACACTATTATATTCTTTAAGTCATCAACCTCATCCAACCTACCAATTTACCTCTGCAATCTCCACATTGCTATTCCCTATCCCAAGCTAACATACTTTTTTTACCATGATCAAACATCTAAGTTTAAGCCTAGGATCTACCAACCACAATTTAGTACTATCAAAGTACCCCATATAGAATGGAATATACATATAAGGTCTACCCTATAAGAATGACACCCCAAACTCCTTAGTCACCCTCCGACAAACTATCTATTCCTAGGGGAAACCATTTCCCTTAGAAAACAAGGGAACACCTCACGGAGAAACACTAGAGTAGATGGGACCTTTATCTAAAAGACCCCGTTAAGTTCTTCTTAAACTCCTTTAACCCAACCAGAAGCATTCTATAAAGAAAAAATAGAAATTGGACATGTGTCCGAAATAAGACCAATCCCAAACCAACCTCCCCATTAGAAAGACACCATGAGGATCATTAGAAAGGACCCCAAGAAGTTCATGCATCACCAAAACCGAATGCAAATGAAGTCTTTCCAGGTTAGAATCTTTAACCCAGACCAACCGATAATAGAGACACCCCTTTGGAGACCAATCTCCGAGCTCTAAGATAGAATATAACTTTTTCCTTAATGCTTAAGGAACGAAACCATCCTCCCACTCCACAACCAGCTCACCATAAAGCCTAAAGACAACCTTTACAGATCCAACAATCTTATGATAGATAGCACGAGTGCAACCAATCAATTCCCCAAATGACATCGAAATCCACCACATCCGAGTCAAATAAATCCGCCAACACCTCTTTAATTACCAAAACTCACCACACACCTTCATAGACTCCTTTGGCAACCGAATAGTTATCTACCGAGGTAGAAACAGAAAAGGAAAAGAGTCCAAAAAAACCTTGGGACCAGAACCAAAATACACCATCATAAATGGGGTCACAAAAGAGAGAGAGAGGACCCTGGACCAAGTAATGCGGATTGGGCCCTATTGGCATGAGATTCTATACCTTGAGCCCTAGAAACATTGCCAAGCTGAAAACACCTGCCTTTTAATGTATTTGGGTAGGGAGTACAAGTCGTAGAACAAGAGTTCGGACTCACCCAACTCTACCTCTTGGACTATTTACCACCATACCGTCGGTCTCCTCTTTGTTTATGAAATCGAGACCTCTTTCCTTACCTATTTCCCAATTTTACCTCATTTCTCCCTATACCAATAGGACTGGACTGGCATGATAGAGTTGTCACTTTCTAGGTCAATAGATTATTAGGATGATGAAACTTGACATTGGTAACCTCTCCTTGAGGTAATCGAGAATGAGTTTCACCTTTCGAAATAGGGTGAGTGGAGACCAGTAGAACTTTACAGGGAAAACCAGAAGCTGCGACCCTTGACCAAGTTTGTGCCCCATGAGTTGGACTAGATCCATCCATATTGTCCTCGAGTGGGACAGGTGAGTTTCCAAGAACCTTTGGATCATTGAGAAGGCCTGATCCGAAGAGTAAACTATGGAAAATTCAGAGAAGAATTCAAGACCTTAGACTCCATAGCCCGAAATTAGAATAACCAAGAAAGTGAAATATTCCTAAATGCCTCGTATCCTCTTGGTTATAAGTGTGGTGCACGACATACCCATAAGCAAGACTCTACTCGATACGACTTTATAGATACCCCATGACATTGAAACCTTAAGCTCTGATACCAACTTGACATGACTTAAACTAGGGCATTATCATAATGAGCAATCCCAAGCCAAACCAGGACCGGGAATCACCCTGTTTCCCAACCCAACCACCAAACCCATACCTTGAGTCCGCTGAAGTCCGAACATATGACAAGATAGAGTATCCAACCATGTGGTGACTTTGGAATAAGTCTATATCTGAGACCAACCCTACCAAGTCCAACCACCCAATAACCTACCAAACCAATGTGAAAACCTTAAACTAATACCATGATAAAACGCCAATGTACGTATGTACATATAACAAAATAATCCATATCATACCGAAGTTCATAGTTGTTTATACAAAGACTCTAGACCAACCAAAGAGTACCTAGTGGGGACATGCCCCCGACCATAGCCAAAACCAAAGTCTATGAAAGACGAAAAATATGTAAGGTAAACCATGACATAAAATAGATGCCTTCCAAATTATGAAAGCTCACCACTTCAATCCAACATCGACCGTCCCCGAATTCGATCACTAAGCAGGAGATGTAAAATGGCCAATTCCTATATAACATGGGTATACAGCCCCTCGAAGATGGGTTAGTGAGTGAACACTAGCATCACTTAGGATAAGGATACGATAATGCCATTTACAAAGCCAAGTAAAACCATCCATAATGCATACAACCATACATACATACATATTTATATATATAACCATGCTAGGAAAGAGAACCGGGTTTAGCATGCATTTAAAACATTTACCTGGGTCGTGTAGCTTTGCGTTCTAAACCACCTACAAACTATATGGGTTTATCTCTCCCTGTTAATAGGGCCCTAGTGCGTTTAGCCGCATGACTAGGGAAGAAAATTGGGATGACTAGTACATCCCCTAAATATAAAGTGTGACATCATCCACACAGTCAGTAAGACCAACCTCACATCGGCAAATATGAGTTTCTAGCTTTGGTCCCCCCGAGACCTCAACTGACATGACCCAAAACTGGGCCATGTCGTATGGGCATCTCAAGCCCATATGAACTGGAGGTCACCTGATAACCCATCACAATCATTGCATCAATCATATGGGTCGGGTGGATCCCAACCATATAATGAGAGATAGCGGAAAACATACAAGTTATAACTAAAACAATATCTAACTATTTTATAAATATCAACACACTAGATGATCTACCCAAGTCCACAGTCATCCATAATACCTCTATACAAATAAAAGTTTAGAAATATATATGTCGGGACAAGCCCCCGTCAATAGCCAAACCAAGTCAAAATGAGACTAAGTTTAAAGATAGGTGACCAAGAATGAATTTCTTCAAAAATAAGGAAGCTCACCACTCCGTAGTCAATGCACGAACCGCTTTGATTGCCTAATCACTGTGCAGGAAGAGAAGATAATGCTTCGACCCCTATGATGCATGGGGACATAGCGTCCGTAGACGGTTAACGATTAGAATGCTAGCATGTAACTCAAGGTTAAGGATAAAATAACATCATCATTCAACAACAAGTTAATATATATCATATTAAATCACATTCATAACCTTATCCAAACATATTGACATATCACATGCTAACAAAGGGACAAGTCTCATCAATACTTAGGAAGCACTCATTTATCATGCATGCAATGAAGGACTCCAACCTTCCACACTCATAAATTCAATCATTTTCTTATTACACATAGGACTTTAACCATATTCACATATCATCAAGTAAGGGATTCTAAACATATACACATCCATTTAAGTGAGGGACTCCAACCACTCATTTACATTCATTCAAGCAAGGGACTCTAACCACATGCTCACACATTAAGCAAGGGACTCTAGCCTCATACCATATTTGATAGGGGACCTTAACCCCAATCCAATTCATTTGGTGAGGTACTTCAACCTCATGAGATCTCATTATGTAAGGGACTTTAACCAGAAGCGATTCCATTAGGCAAGGGACTTTAACCTCAATCTATCACAACTCTTATTAGTCAACATTGGTACTATAACCCTTTGTCTATTTATCCACATCTATTTAATTCCACACATAAGGACTTTAACCCATTTAGCTAATTTAACACCATAAATAACCACAGAGTCTTCATAGGAGCCTTCATTGCTCAACCATTTCAATAGGCCAATGCCTTAATTCAACTATTCATACAATTCAAACTATAGTCCTCACGACATTTACAAGCCATTCACCTTCGTTAGCAATTCTATACCACAATTTAGTTCAACACACAACTCAAGTTCATTTTTATGTTTGGGAATTAAACCCCCTTTTTATTTATCAAACCATGAAGGTCATCAATTATACAATACATGGCTCACTTTACCTTCACAATATCATTTATCAAGCATTCATAAATATTAATCATTGCCCTAGTTCAAAACATCATCATCATGTAACTAGACATCTCACTTAGACATTTTCACAAACACCTTGTGTACATGTCTTTACCAAGGCCAATTTCATGGTAGAAATCATCAAGACTACGGTTAATCAAGACCCCTATGTTAGACCACATACAAAAAGCATTCACGTGTGCACACTACCATCAATAACATGTACAAACATAAGTCTAAGCAAGAATCATCATTATTCATTATTTGGCAACAAAATCCTTTTCATTTGATTTCAAAACCACCATGTACACTTACAAATCCATGTGTGAAATACATAGGTTTAGAGTTATTTAGCAAGGGGAAGAGGTACATGCCTTAAACATGATGAATCACCAAGAATATTGGCTCCCTTTTACCTCTTGAAGACGACTCTTAAAACCCTAGCCTCTAATTCTTCAAAGATGAGTTTGAGAGAGTGTTTAGGGTGTTTGATCCATCAAAATAGATGTTTAGGAGGATACACACACTTATATAGTGAGAGGGTTTAGGGTTTTATACATGGGAAATAACCACAAGGACCTTAGTTTAAAGCTGAAAATTAAACCCGTCGAAGGGTACAACTCACCGTACGACTCACTGAAGTAGTCATACCCTAGGGTACGAGTGGTACTCTAACTCGTACCCTAGGCTTCTCCTAGGTCACACACACTATTAAGGATACGACCATACACCCATGAGTCGTATCCAAAGTGTATGACTCACCCTTAACTCGTATGCTCCACTCATAACAAAATCAGTCCACTCCAAGCTAAGACCTCACCTTATATGACTTACCTAGGTACAACTCATACCCTTAGGTACAATTATGGGAAGGATTACTCGTACCTAGGATAGTGAGTGATCCTCACCATACTACCTAAGATATGAGAGGGGAGGAGAAGAAGGATACGACTCATATCCAAGGGGTATGACTCAAACCCCTTGTTGTACCCACCCAGTGACACCAAAAGATGAAGTTTTTAAATGGTTATAAGTCTAGGTATTTCAATTCTCCTCCACTTGGATCATTCGTCCTCGAATGAGGGGTAAGGCAAGCAATAAACGTAAGCCAACATATTATCAAATATCAAAACATCCTTTAAACAAGTTAGAATAAGCACACAACAAGGATATAACACACGTCATTCTCATTATCAATCAATCATTCATGTTATCCTCTTTTTGACTCAAATCCATTATTTATCAAGACGCTTGTTCATTTCAAATCTTAGGGACTTAAACCCTTGTTTATCAACACTTGCTTATTTCACAACTTAGGGACTTCAACCCATCAACTTATCAAGGATACTTACTCAATTCAAGGATTAGGGACTCGAACCCATCATTTACCAGAGACATGAATCAATTCAAGATACTAGGGACTTAAATCCATCACAACAAGGACACATATAGTTTCAAAGCATTAGGGACTTGAAAACATAGTCTAACAAGACACAAATTAACTTAACCCATTGGGGACTTTAACCCATTGCCTATCAAAGACATAAATCAAAGTAAGGAGATCAACACATACCTCCATCCCGAGTTTCCAAATAGGAAATAAATGGAGATACTTGGACTTTATGTCCTCTTCTTCTTTTCACGTAGCTTCATCAGACTTTTGGTTCCTCCATAGAACCTTCACCGAAGACACTTCTTACATTTGTAACCGACGAACTATTTGATCCAAGAAAATAAAAACCAAAGCACCGTGCAACTTTATGATCTCCGTAAGATATAACGTAGCATAATCTTCCACCGAGTATTTGTCCTCACGGGCAAAACGTGAGTGTACTTGGTCATTCTATAAGCAATGACCCAAATAGAATCACATTGATTCCGAGATATAGGAAGATCGGTTACAAAATCCATATTAATGCCTCCCACTTCCATTCGGGTAATGGGATCTCTTGATACAAGCCCATAGGCCTCATCTGCTCAACTTTCACTTGTTGACACACCATACACTTGGCCACATAACTAGCCACATCATGCTTTATATTACCCCACAGATAGAACACTCTAAGATCATGATACATCTTTGTGAAATCGGGATAAATGGCATAACAGGATCCATGAGCCTCAGCTATGCCCCTTTCCCTTAATCCATCAACGTCGAGAACACATAGCCTACCTTGGTATCTCAGGATACCATCACTACCAATCACAAAGTCTACAACCTTGTGTTGACCCACATTACTCTATATCTTCATCAAGTTGGGGTCCAATGCTTGCTTTTCCTTTATCTCAACAATAAGAGACAACTGAGATACCGTATGTAAAAATACACCACTATCCTCGGAGTCTGCAAGTTGAACTCCAAGATTATCCCAATGATGAATGTCTTTCACAAATTCCCACTTATCCTCATCTACATAGGCCAAACTCCCCATGGAAAATCTACTAAGAGCATCGGCAACCACGTTTGCCTTACTAGGATGGTAATGAAGACTCATATCATAGTTTTTAACAACCCGAGCCACCTTCTTTGTTAGAGATTCAACTCCTTTTAGGTAAATACATATTGGAGGCTCTTATGATCGGAAAAGATATCAATATGAACCCCATATAGATAATGTCTCCAAATCTTTAATGCAAAGACCACGACCAACAACTCTAAGTCATGAGTAGGGAAGTTCTTCTCATGAACTTTCAATTGTCTACAAACATAGTCTACCACCCTACCATGTTGCATCAACACGTAACCACGACTGACACGAGAAGCATTGCAATAAACCACAAAACCATCACTATCCTCGAGCAAGGTTAAAATTAAAGATGAAGACAATTTATTTTTCAACCTCTCAAAACTACTCTCACACGCATCCGACCTTAAGAGCTTGACCTTCTTTTGGGTCAACTTGGTTAATAGGGCAACTATAGTTGAAAAACTCTCCACAAATCTTCTATAGTAATCGGCTAGACCCAAGAAGCTCCGAATATCGGTTGGAGTCGTACGTCTAGGACACTTCTTAACCACCATAACTTTTTGGGGACCTATCGTGATCCATTCACTAGAGATAACATGACCAAGAAAATCTAAGGTTTTCATCCAAAACTCACACTTGGAGAACTTGGCATATAAATGATGATTCTTTAATGTTTGCAACATGGCACAGAGGTGATCTACATGATCTGCCTCACTCTTAGAATACACTAAGATATCATCTATAAAGACGATGATAAACGTGTCCAAGAATGGACGGAAGACCCTATTCTTTAAGTCCATGAATGTCGTCGGGGCATTGGTCAACCCAAAAGACATGAAAAGAAACTCATAGTGACCATACTGGTCTCTAAAGGTAGTCTTAGGGATATCCACATCCCTAATCTTAAGATGATAATAACCCGATCTAAGATCAATCTTAGAGAAATACTTCACACCCTGAAGTTGATCAAATAAATTATCGATCCTAGAAAGAGGATATTTATTCTTTATGGTCACTTTGTTTAACTGATGATAATCAATGCACATACGAAGGGAACTATCTTTCTTGCGCATGAATAACAGGGGAGCAACCATGGAGACACACTAGGGTGGATAAAACCTTTATCTAAGTGCTCTTTCAATTTCTCCTTAATACTTTTTAGCTTCACCGGAGCTAATTTATAAGGAGGGATAGAAATCGAACGAGTGTCCAGAACAAGATCAATCCCAAAATTAATTTCTCTATTGGGGGGAACACTGAGAAAATCATCGAGAAATACCTCGAGAAACTCATTAACTACGGGAATGTATTCTAGAGAAGGCTCTTCTGAGTTAGAATCTTTAACTCAGACCAAATGATACAAAAACCCCTTCAAAATCAATCTTTGGGCCTTAAGATAAGAAATGAACCTTCCCTTAGGTACTATGGAACCACCTTCCCATACAATGATCGGCTCATTAGGGAATTTGAACATGACCCTATAGGTTCAAAAATCTAAGGAAGCATAACAAGAGTGCAACTAATCCATCCCTAGAATGATATCAAAATCAACCATGTCTAACTCTATCAAGTCTACCAGAGTATCTCTACCGTCAACAGATATCACGCACCCCTTATAGACTCTTTTAACAACCATGGAGTCTCCTATTGGGATAGAAATAAAAAAAGAAATCGACAGACTCTCGAGATCACAATCATAATACACAACTACATACGGGGTCACATAAGAAAGAGTAGACCCTGGATCAAGCAAATAATACACATCATAGGAGAACAGTCTCAATATACCCGTGACAATAACGGGAGATTCCTCAGAATCCTGGTGACAAAAAAGTGCATACAAGCGGTTCCTACCAGCGCCGGTGCTAGAAATAGAAGTAGAGGCAGATATAACACCCTTTGGTATAAGAGTAGATGGAATAGTAATAGGGGCCCTGTTGGCCCAAGAAGCTTCTAGAGAGGGGCACTCACGCTGCATGTGCCCAATATGACTGTAATGGAAATATCTGTTCCTCCCTTTCTCATACTAACCATGATAAATCTGACCACAAAATCTGCAAGGAGGGTGAGATGGAGCTGACTGGGCACTACTATCCTAGAATTGGGCACCCTGTGCCTGGGATCCACAACTAAACTAAGTCTGACGATCACTCAAAAACTCTAGGTAAGGAGAGCGAACATTAGTCGAGGAGAAAGAACTTAAACTCCCTAACTTTTTTAGTATCTTCTTGCCACCATTACCACCACTATACTAAAAAGGCCTAAATTTCTTTCCTTATTTTTCACTAAGCTCAACTTGATTTTTTTTCTCTTCTACCACTTATTGCAAATACACAATAAACTTAGAAATATCTATGTTCTCAATCAACAAGGTCGCTTTTCTCTCAAGGACTAACTCACAGGACAATTTTGAGGCAAACTTATGTATTTTAGCCTTTATGTTAAAAACCATCTCGGTAGCATACCTTGAACCATTAATGGAATTTTAAGGCATACTCTTGAACGAATATCCTTCCTTGCTTCAAGTTCACAAACTCTTCCATCTTTGCCTCCCTTAACTCTTGAGGAAATAAGTAGTCTAAGAAAGCCTCAAAGAAGTCCTCCCACATGGCGGGACTAGAATCAGCACCTCTAGACAACTCCCACCCCTTGTACCATTGGTACGCTACATCTTTCAATTGGTAGAAATCAAACTCCATGGCTTCAATCTCTGAAGTATGCATGATTCATAAGATTTTCTCCATTTCATCAACAAAACCTTGAAGATCCTCCCCAACCTTCGTATCGGAGAACATAGGAGGGCTTAATCTCATAAATTGGCCAATTCTTGTGGCCTCAAAAGAAACGATAGCCAGAGCACAATGCTCCGCTTGAGAAGCTACCAATTGAGTCAAGAGGTTGATAGAACAATAAAACTCAGCATTAGTAGCATCCCCTTGAGATGACAGAATAGGAGGGTTACTCTTATAGTCGGGGTTGGTGGGGATAGATGGAACCCCATGAAGATGGTTGAATATCGCAGCCATACCCCAGGTCTACTCTAGAAGTTGGACAAGCTTTGTCCATAGGGCCCTCAAAAGGGTTTGCCTGAGTCTCAGATCTCCTTGGAGGCATGATCTAAAAGATAGCAAATAGAAATCACACGAACCTAAGACCTTAGACTTTATAGCTTGAGATTGAAACACAAGAAAGGGAAACATTTACTAAAATGTCTCATAGCTCCTCTTTTGTAAGTGTGGCACGCTTCAGACCCATAAAAAAGGCTCTACTTGACATGGTATTATGGACACCCAACTGACCATGAACCTAGGCTCTGATACCAACTTGACACGACCCAAAATCGGGCCATGTCGTATGGGCACCTCAAGCCCACATGAACCTGAGGTAGCTCGATAACCCATCAGAATTATCAAATCAATCACATGGGTTGGGTAGATCCCGACCATATAATGAGATAGCAAAAAACATACTACAAGTCATAAGTTGAACAATGTCTACCCATTTTATAAATATCAACACACTAACCGATTTATCTAAGTCCACTGTCATCCACAATACCTCTATACAAAACAAAGTTTAGAAATGTATATGTCGGGACAAGCCCCCGACAATTGCCAAACCAAGTCAAAATGAGACTAAGTCTAAAGATAAGGGACCAAGAATAAATGTTTTTTGAAATAAAGAAGCTCACCATTTTATAGTCAATGTGCGAACCACTTCGATCGCCTAATCACTGTGCAGGAAGAGAAGATAATGCTCTGGCCCCTATATTGCGTGGGTACATAGTATTCGAAGATGGTTAACGGTTAGAATGCTAGCATGCAACTCAAGGATATGGATAAAATAATATCATTATTCAATAACAGGTCAATATATATATATATATATATCATATTTAATCAAATTCATAACCTTATCCATACATATAGACCTATCACATGCTAACCAAGGGGACAAGTCTCATTAATACTTAGGAAACACTTATTCATCATGCATGCAATGGAAGACTCCATCCTTCCACCCTCATAGATTCAAGCATTTCTTATTAGACATATGAATTTAACCATATTCACATATCATCAAGTAAGGGATTCTAAGCACATACACATCCATTTAAGAGAGGGACTCTAACCACTCACACATATTTATTCAAGCAAGGAACTCTAACCACATTCTCACATATTAGGCAAGGGACTCTAACCTCATACCATTTGTCAAAATCCGGTATCAGGGTAGAAAATTATGTCTGAAATATAGAAAGCAGTCAAAACTGCCCAGGTGCGACGGTGAGTGCCGACGGACCATCGCCCAAGCCGTCGCAGCGAAGGCATTGAGATCATATTTTTCCCAAGGGAGACAACTCAGGATGACGGACTATCGAGATAGCGATGGACCATCGCCCAAGCCATCGTAGGAGAGGCAGTGAACCCCTATTCTGCTCAGGTGCGACGATTAGGATCGAAGGACCATTGACCCAGCGATGGACCATCGCACCCACCATTGCATGTTTCGTCCAGTTATTTTAAGTCATTTTTAAAAAGGGATTTTTGGTCTTTTACCACCCTTTCTAATACCTAATAATATCAGACCACGACTTCTGCCTTCATTATTCATCTACAACATAAAAAAATTAGGGTTTTCCTCTCAAAGATCTATTCCCAAACTCAAGATCCAAACACTTCTTCAAGAAAACTAAGAGATTCAAGTTCTTCAAGTCTAAGGACTTCAAGAAACTCACAATCAAGGTATGCCATGTGTTGATTCATGGGTCCCTTTAACCTATGAAGCTCAAGAATCTCTTTTCAAAATCCAAGATTTGTGTATTTATGAATGTTCATGATTTAAATTATATTTGAAATTCATGTTCATAATATTGTAAGGTTTTGATTCATGTTTTGAAATACATGTTCCAATGATTATCCTAATATGTGATGATTTGCTTAGTATTTATGATAAACCCTTCAATTTACAAGTTGATTGATGTATCCATGATTATTCGATGTGTGGATGATTATATAACCAAAGCATGCTTCCCATGTATTTGATTAAATGCCTATGTGAAGGAAAAGTGCCATACTAGTATGATAATATGAAATCCCTATTCATGTACAAGTTCATGCTTGTCAAGTGTTTAATGAAATATCTTAGTCAATGAATTATGGATATACGTGTAGCCATTGTGGTGCTTTAGAACTTGTACTTCATGAAATCCCTATCTTATTATATTATGGATTATCAATGTTGGTCATGTATTCAAGAAAGTCATGCTTTGTCAGTTTCCTTCTATCGAGTCCAGGGGGTACTTGTACCCGAAAAATATAGCTGTGTGCCTAGATCCAGTGTCACGTTTTCACGATACCCTCAGTTAAGCCATGATCCATTGAACTCAGTGAGTTATGTGACCCAGGAAAGCTCAGTAATTCAGTAATCTCAGTAGTATTCCATCAGTCAACGAAACTCCATGAATTTAATTTAGTCCAGTTCAGTTAATCATGTTCAGTGTCTATTCAGATGGAAGTACGAATTAGCACCAAGTGAACCCAAGGATAGGAACACACACTATCAGATAAGGGTGTGATTCTTAGAAGTCATCCTTGCTTTCCAGAACTATGTAGCCAACATAGGTTAAGACATCAACACTGTCAGATGAGAGTTGATGAGGTGGATAAACACTGTCAGATGAGGGCCCCACCGTTATCTTTTGGGGATACTGTCAGATGAGGGTTACCCACAGCTTGTCCTTACCAGTGGTGCGGTATTGACACCCTTCCAATTGGGGTTACAGATTGGACCCTAACTCAGCTATAACGTGTTATTTGGGGCATGTCGGTTAGATGACTACTTCCCATAGTTTTAGTTACAGAATTAGGACTATCAGATATAGTCATTCAGTCTCAGTAAAAGAACTCAGATAGTTCTTTAGATTTCAGAACTATCAGATACAATCAACTCAGAACAGTACAAAACTCAGCTAGTTCCATCAGAACCTAAACTGTCAGATACAATCGCTCAGTATCAGTTATTTCAGTATATAGCTATCGGTATCTCATGTTATCAGTACTCAGACTCAGTATTCATGTTATCATGAACTCAATTACAATTACTATGTATTCATGCATGTATTCTCGCGTTCATGTTATCCAACCAATTAGTATAGTTCATGCATGTGAACCCTTTGCATTCAGCCTACCAAACATGCATACCAGTACATTCAATCGTACTGACACATTTGCGCTATGGTGTTTTACATTACACCATAGGTTCAGAAGCACGAGCTCTAGAGCATCAGTAGCATTCCAGTCTCAACAGTTAGAGTTAGCAGTGAGTCCTCATCATTCGAGGACATAATCATTTCTTTATTATTTCATTAATTAGTTTATTTCAGTAGTTGGAGTTAGTTGGGAACATGTCCCATCAACTCCTTATTTAGACAGTTTAGAGGCTTTCGAACTAGCATATTCAGGCAGTTATTTCAGTTGTTTTAGTATTATTATACCATATCTTCAAATGTTATGTTTTATCAGATATTTGAACCTTATGTCCTTTCATCCATTATTTTTGCATTTATACAGTATATTATGCAGTGTATATTTACAGATATCATCATGGGTTAACTTATGGTTCTTCAGGGTCATGAGCACCGTATGTCATTCTGGGTACCAGACTCGGGGTGTTATAAACTTGGTATCAAAGCCAAAGGTTTAACAGTGTCCTAGGAATTCTGAAAAGCCGCATCTAGTAGAGTCTTATGCATGGGTGTGTTATGCACCACACTTATGGACAAGAGGCTATGAGTTATTTTAGGAACAGTTTCCGTTCTTTCAGTATTCATGTAATGCCAGTGAGCATAATCTCAAATGTATACTCCCAGTCTAAATCTGTCTTTTTATTTAATTTACAAAATATATCTTCCAAAAGGGCTTACAAAAGAAGAACCAGAAATCAGTCAGTACCTTCGACCGTTCAAGCAAATTCCCTGGATGAGCATCCTTTCATGGCGAATACAGAACTGACTCTCTCACTTTATCTTACTTAGTAGTAGCTCAGAGTAATCAGCAGGCTATTGTCCTAGCCCTTTCTTCAGCCAGTGCTCTAGTGCCAAAATTTAGAGACGGCAACAGGGATAGGGCTCCAGGCCCTAAACCTCAGGGTAGTGTTAGCAGTGCTCGAACCCATCCCCTTTGTCATACTTTTTGTAAGAACCATCAGGGTATTTGCAGATCTGGAAACGACGTCTATTTTGGATGTGCCAAGCCAGGCCACAGAGTCATAGATTGTCCCCAGGCAGGTTATTAGGGTCAGCATAACCGTTCCTCAGCTCAGTCCGATCGCCCAAACCAGTAGGGTGACACCTCCAGTGCTACTAGTGGGTAATGACCAAACCACCTTTATGCTCTTCAGTCCCGACAAGATCAGGAAAATTCACTTGATGTGGTTACTGGTATGTTACAGATCTTTCATGTGCATGTTTACGCTTTGCTAGACCCAGGTGCTTCCTTGTACTTTGTTACTCCTTACATAGCAGTTGATTTCGGAGTTAATCCTGAAATTCTAGTAGAGCCCTTCTTAGTATCTACCCATTAGGTAAAACCATAATAGCCCGACGGGTATACAGGAACTGCCCGGTCATGATATTTCAGAAAGTTACTTCAGCTGACTTAGTCGAATTAGAGATGATTGATTTTGATGTCATTCTCAACATGGATTGGCTTCATTCCTACTATGTCATAGTTGACTACAAAAATAGAATAGTCCAGTTTCAATTTCCGAGTGAACCCATCCTAGAGTAGAGGGGTAGTACTTTGGCGTTCAGAGGTCAGCTTATTTCCTACCTTCAGGAGCGAAAAATAATATCTAAGGGATGTATCTATCATCTTGTTCATGTTAAGGACTCTAGATCTGAAACTCCCAGTCTTGAATCAGTTCCAGTCGTGAATGAATATTCAGATATCTTTCCCGAAGATCTTCTAGAAATTCATCCCAAAAGGGAAATAGACTTCGGTATTGATCTTCTTCCAGATACTCAGCCTATATCTATTCCTCCATACAAAATAGCACCAGCAGAACTCAGAGAACTGAAAAAACAGTTGAAGGATCTCTTAGATAAGGGATTCATTATACCCAGTGTGTCCCCGTGGGGCGCACCAGTCTTATTCGTGCGTAAGAAAGATGGTTCTCTCAAAATGTGCATTGATTACCGTCAGCTCAATAAAGTAACGGTCAAGAACAAGTATCCACTTCCTAGAATCAATCACTTATTTGGACAACTTTAGGGTGCCAGCTATATCTCTAAGATAGACCTCAGATCAGGCTATCATCAACCCAAATTAGAGAATGTGACATTTCGAGGACAATTTTTCAAACTCAGTACGGTCACTTCGAATTCTTATTCATGTCCTTTGGTCTTACCAATGCCCCAGAAGCCTTCATGGAGTTGATAAACCATGTGTTCAAGCAGTACTTGGACATGTTCATCATAGTCTTCATTGATGGCATCCTCATCTATTCTCGCAGTGAACATAATCATGCAGACCATCTCAGAATAGTATTATAGATCCTCAAAACCCATCAAGTATCATGATATCTATTCATGTCCTACCTGTCAGCTCCATGATCATTGCATATATTTGCGCATATTAGTGAAAATCATATACGATTTCAGTTCCCAGTATAAGGAGTTCCATTTTACTCAATAGTATGGATCATGTCCCATGAATATAGAACCTTCAGGCTCAAGTCATGCATCTCACGACTCATGTACTCATGTCTTACTTTACAGTATGCTTAGCCCATATGACTCGTGTTCTACTTCTAGTGATCAGACAAACTCAGGTTATGTCATGTATACCCTCAGTTTAGATCCCTCAGTGAATTCGTAGTGTTGATGTTTTGTCCCTCAAGCCTCAGTTACAACGTTAGTTCAGTAATCGATATTCAGTAAAGGACTCAGATAGTCCTACAGGATCATGACTATCAGTTATCAATTACTTAGCCATCAGAATTTAGTACTTCAATACCAGTCTAAACCTCAATTATCAAAAACCAACATTCAGTCCCAGTATGAGTATCAATTATAGATTTAGTTATAGTTTTTGCTATAGTCTTAGATATAGTGTCAGCCTCAACCTCAGTTTAGAAATTAGATCAGTACCACAGTCCAATTTCAGGTTTGCTTGACCATAACCTGTAGTTATCAGTTAGGCATGTTATCAGTGTTTCAGTACCTCAGCTTACAGAATGTTTTTGGATCATGTTATACGCCTGGTCTTGCATTCTTAGACAATACAAGTTTTTCATGAATTCATGCTCAACTATCTTATGTTGCTTAGTTAGTCCCTTTCTCATGTTCATGAAAACTCTATATTCTCAGTCTAGTTATTCAGAATAAGTATAATTCAGTCTTACATGCCCAGTACTCAGCTATCTGTCAGTCAGCAGATCAGATGAGTCAGTCAGTAGGAATTAGTTTGAACAACCATTACTTCAGTCCGACAGTCAAACGAATAAGTTCACATATTTTCCCATTCTATCTACCTAGTCGCACTATTTAAAGTCTCATAGATGTAGCCATTTTAAGATGGACCAATCAAGCAGTTGCGTGTTCAGCTCAATTCGTGTTTCATGACTCAGTCTCAGATCTCAAATATTAAGTCACGATTCCGTTCATGGGTGCCCTGTGCATCATTCCAATCTCTCCTCAGTATCTCGACCAAGTCAGTATTCTTCGAGGGACGTAGTGTCCTAAGGGGGAGATACACTATAATCCCCTAAACTTTCATTACCTAAACATGTCATTCCTTTTTTATGTAAGGAATCTAGCTTGGAGTAGTGGGTACTTATAGGTGGACCCTTAAGCTCCAATCTCAGCCGTAAGCCATGTACGTAATGGCTCAGTCCAGTTCACGATACCCAGTCCATGTCACACATTATAGACTCAGTCATGTTCTTAGGTTCCCATTTATGCATGTTCAGTAAAGGATCTTGATTTCGAGATTAATGACTTTATCTATCTAAAGATCTCTCCCATGAAAAAAGTGAAGAGATTCGGCAAGAAGGGAAATCTCAGGTCCCGATATGTCGGTCCCTTTAAATTTCTCAGTCGTTTTGGTAAGGTAGCTTATGATCTCGAGTTGCCTTCAGATCTAGCTTTAGTGCTTCCAGTCTTTCTGGTCTCCTTGCTTAAGAAGTGAATAAGAGACCCAACAGTTGTAGTCCCTGCTAAGGGCGTAGATACTCAGAACAGTCTCTCTTATGAAGAGATTCCAATCAAAATCCTAGACTATCAAACTTGTAGACTAAGGAACAAAGAAGTCCCTCTAGTCAAAGTTTTTTGGCGAAATCAGTCTGTTGAGGGAGCTACTTGGGAAGAAGAAGTAGACATGTATACCAAGTATCCTCACCTCTTCCCCGCTAACTCAGACCTAGCTTAAGGTAACAGTTTTCCTTAAGCTTATTCAATTTCATGTTCAGAATTCCATTATGAACTTGGTATTACATACCATAGTTATTCAGTCATGCATTCATCAGTTCAGTCATATAATCATATATCAGACATACATTCTCATTGTGAGAACCTTAGTTCATCAGAACACTCAGTCATGCATTCATGAATCAGTTACACATGCATCAGATATACATGTTCGGTATGTTATATTCAGTTATCAATCATGTCAGTCATGAGATCATGTTCTAGCTATTCATGTTTAGTATGTACGTCAGTTTATCTTCTCCCCTATCACTCAGTCTTATTTAAGGATGAATTTTCTCAAGGGGGAGATATTGTAATACCCCATACTCTTACTTAGCTTGAAATCATCCCAAGAATGTTAGAAACTTACTTTGAAAGATGAATCCACTTTTATATACGTGGAATTTTTAAAATTTTCACTTTTTGTTGAGTGGGAAATTGAATTGCTTTCCATCAATACCTATTTTATCAAAATCCGGTATCGTGGTAGAAAGATATGGTCAAAATACAGAAAGCAGTCAAAACTGCCCAGGTGCGATGGTGAGAGCCGATGGACCGTTGAGCTAGCGATGGACCGTCGCCTAAGTCGTCGCTGTGGAGGCAGTGAGACCATATTCTGCCTAAGGGCAATGGCTCAGGTCGACGAACCATCGAGCTAGCGATGGACCATCGCCCAAGCCATCGTAGGAGAGGCAGTGAACCCTTATTCTGCCCAGGTGCGACGGTCAGGACCGACGGACCATCGACCCAGCGATGGACAGTTGCATCTTTCATTCAGTTATTTTATGTTATTTTTGAAAATGGATTTTTGATCTTTTACCACCCTTTCTAATACCTAATAATATCAGACCAAGTCTCCTGCCTTCATTATTCATCTACAACATAAAAAAATTAGGGTTTTCCTCTCAAAGATCTATTCCCAAACTCAAGATCCAAACCCTTCTTCAAGAAAACTAAGAGATTCAAGTTCTTCAAGTCCAAGGGCTTCAAGAAACTCACAATCAAAGTATGTCATGTGTTGATTCATAGGTCTCTTTCACCTATGAAGCTCAAGAATCTCTTTTCAAAATCCAAGATTTGTGTATTTATGAATGTTCATGGTTTAAATTAAATTTGAAATTCATGTTCATGATGTTGTAGGGTTTTGATTTATGTTTTGAAATACATGTTCCAATGACTGATCCCAATATGTGATGATTTGCTTAGTATTCATGAGTAACCCTTCAATTTACAAGTTGATTGATATATCCATGATTATTAGATATATGGAGGATTGTATAACCAAAGCATGCTTCCCATGTGTTTGATTAAATGCCTATGTGAAGGAAAAGTGCCATACTAGTATAATAATATGAAATCCCCATTCATGTACAAGTTTATGCATGTCAAGTATTTGATTAAATGTCTTAGTCAATGAATTATGGATATATGTTTATCCATTGTGGTGCTTTAGAACTTGTACTTCATGAAATCCCCATATTATTATATTATGGATTGTCGATGTTGGTCATGTATTCAAGAAAGTCATGCTTTGTCAGTTTCCTTCTATCGAGTCCAGGGGGTAATTGTACCCGAAAAATATAGTTGTGTGCCTAGAGACAGTGTCATGTTTTCACGATACCCTCAGTCAAGCCATGATCCATTGAACTCAGTCAGTCATGTGACCCAGGAAAGCTCAGTAATTCAGTAATCTCAGTAGTATTCCATCAGTCAACGGAACTCCATGAATTCAATTTAGTCCAATTCAATTAATCATGTTCAGTGTCTATTCAGATGGGAGTAGGAATTAGCACCGAGTGAGCCCAAGGATGGGAACACACTCTGTCAAAGAAGGTGTAATTGTTAGAAGTCATCCTTGCATTCCAAAACTATGTAGCCAACATAGGTTGAGATATCAACACTGTCAGAAGAGGGTTGATGAGGTGGATAAGCACTGTCAGATAAGGGCCCCACTATTCTCTTTTAGGGACACTGTTAGATGAGGGTTTCCCATAGCTTGTCCTTACTAGTGGAACGGTATTGACACTCTTCTAATTAGGGTTATAGATTGGACCCCAACTCAGCTATAATGTGTTATTTGGGCCATGTCGGTTAGATGACTACTTCCCACAGTTTTAGTTACTTAATCAGGACTGTCAGATACAGTCATTCAGTCTCAGTAAAAGAACTCAGATAGTTCTTCAGATTTCTGGACTGTCAGATACAGTCAACTCAGAACAGTATCTTCAGATGTAATATTTTATCAGATCTTTGAACCTTATGGCCTTTCAACCATTATTTCTGCATTTATACAGTATATTATGCAGTGTACAGGTACAGATATCAGTCATGGGTTAGCTTATGGTTCTTCGGGGTCATGAGCACCGTGTGGCATTTTGGGCACCAAACTCGAGGCATTACAAGAAGTTTCTCTAAGATTGATCTTTGTTCGGTCTATCATCAGTTGAAAATTAGGGAGGTTGATATTCCCAAGACTGCTTTCCAGACTTGGTATGGTCATTATGAGTTTTTGGTTATGTCATTTAGGTTGACTAATGATCTGGCTGTATTCATGTATCTTATAAATCGAGTTTTCAGCTAGTTTCTGGATTTGTTTGTGATAGTCTTCATTAATGATATATTGGGGTAATCTAAGAGCGAGAAAGATCATCTTAATTACCTCTAAATTATGTTGCAGACTCTTAAGCATTAGAAATTATATGCAAAATTTTCTAAGTGTGAGTTTGGATGAATGATGTGACCTTTTTTTGGGTATGTCATTTCTATTTAGCGGATCAAGGTGGATTCATTGAAAGTTGAGTCAGTTTAGAAATGGCTTAGACCCACAACTCTGACCGACATTAGGATCTTCTTGGATTTTGCTGGGTATTATAGGAGGTTTGTGGAGGGTTTCTCTTCTATTGCTGCTTCATTGACATGGTTGACTCAAAAAAGGTTACGTTCTTGTGGTCCGATGCTTGTGAAGATAGTTTTGAGAAGTTGAAGGATAAGTTGACTTCTGCGCTAGTTTTGACCCTGCTAGAGGGTACTGATGGTTTTGTTGTTTTTTGTGATACAACTCGTGAGGGACTGGGTTGTGTCTTAATGCAGTTCTAGGAAGCTTAAGATTTATGAAAGGAATTATCCAACTCATGATTTAGAGTTAGAAACTCTGTTTTTTACATTCAAGATTTTATACCATTATCTGTATAGGGTGTATATGGATATTTATTCAGATCATAAGAACTTGTAATATATGTTTACTCAGAAGGAGTTAAATCTCAGGCAGAGGTGTCAGCTCAAATTTCTTAAGGATTACGATATGAGTCTTCACTACCATCTAAGTAAAGCTAATATTGTTACTGATGCTCTTAGTAGGTTGTCTCTGGGGAGGTTATCCCATGTTGATAAAGAGAAAAAAGGATTAATGAAGGATATTCATAGGTTGGCTAACTAGGGAGTTTGTCTTTTGGACTCTGAAGATGGGAGAGTCATTATTAAAGAAATGGTTATATCATCTCTTGGTTCTGTGGTGAAGGAGAATTAGACTTTGGATCCCATACTTATGCATATTAAGGATAATGTGTGTCATTTAAAGGTTGTGGATTTTTTGATTAGAGGAGATGACATTCTGAGGTATCAAGGAATATTGTATGATCCTAATGTTGATAGACTGTGGGAGAGGGTCTTGGCTGAGGCTCATGAGTCTAGATATATGGTTCATCCAGTTTAGACTAAGATGTACCATGACTTGAAAGGAATCTACTGCTGGAACAATATGGAGAGAGATATGGCATATTTTGTTTCTAAGTATGTGGTTTATTAGCAAGTCAAGGTTAGAAACTTAAGGCCTGGTGGTATGTCTCAAGATATAGAGTGTCCCATGTCAAAGTAGGAGATGATTAGTATGGATTTCATTATGGCTCCTCCATGATCTCGAAATTAGTATGATTCTATTTGGATCATTGTGGATAGGTTGACTAAGTCTACTCAATTCATGTCTGTGAGGACTGAATACTTAGGAGATGATTATGCTAAGTTATTCATTTAAGAGATAGTAAAGTTGCATGGTGTTATAGTGTGCATTATTTCAAACAGAGGTACGCAATTTTCATCTCATTTTTGGCATTCGTTCAAAAAGGTTTGGGTACACAAGTGAACCTTAACACCGCTTTCCACAGTCAGACAAATGGATAAGCGGAGAATACTATTTAGAATTTGGAGGATATGTTAAGGGCCTGTGTGATTGATTTTAAAGGTAGTTGGGTTGATCACTTGCCTCTTATTGAGTTCGCGTACAATAATAGTTGCCATTCTAGCATTCAGATGGCTTCTTTTGAGGATCTTTATGGTAGAAGGTGTAGGTCTCCTATTAGATGGTTTAAGGTTAGTAAGACTAGGTTGTTTGGTCCTGACTTGGTTCACCAAGCCATAGAGAAGGTGAAAGTGATTAAATAAAAACTTAGGATTGCTCAGAGTTGGCAAAAGTCTTATGCGGATATGAGGTAAAGAGAATTGGAGTTTGAAGTAAGTGATTGTGTGTTCTTGAAGGTGTCTCCTATGAAAGGAGTCATGATGTTTGAAAAAACGGGAAGCTCTGTCCTCGTTTTGTTGGATTGTATTAGATTTTGAGGAAAATTAGGAATATTTCTTATAAATTGGATTCACCTATGAATTTGGGCTCGATTCATCCTATTTTTCATGTGTCCATGCTGAAAAAGTATGTGGGTGATCCTTTCTTGATAGTGCCTATTGAGGATGTTGGTGTTACAGATTCCTTATCTTATGAGAAAATGCCAAAGAAGATATTGGATAGGCAAGTTCGTAGATTGAGTACAAAGGATATAGCTTCAGTAAAGGTTCTTTGGAGAAATCAAAAGGTAAAAGAGGCTACATGGGAAACAGAGGAAGATATGAAGGTCAAGTATTCGTTCTTGTTTCCTATATTGGATGAAAGTGTGTAAGGTATGAGTTTCATTTTCCTCTTGTCACTTTTAGAGTATGTCATTTGATTCTGGTGTATTCTTGTAATCTTGAGCTAAAAGCGTCCTAACTTATCATTCGGGGACAAATGATCCTAGGTGGGATAATGTAAAACCCCAAAAAATTTCAATTATTTTATTTTTGACCCTCCCGCGTGCATAATATCAATTTTTGACATAAATTGTGTTTAGGGATGTTTAAAGGGTGTTTGGAGAAAGTTTTGAATTTTTTGGAAGGGGTTCGAGGTTATTTTGGGAACCCGAGGTGGTAAGGGTCCATGATAAGGTCATGTCACGGAGGCTAACCTCTGTGATATTAGCGTGGCACGGAAGCTAACCTCCACGATATTGGTATGCCACGCTAGTGTTTAATTTCGTCCAGTTTTATTTTCTTACACTTGGGGCGAGAGGCTTTTGGTCCCTTTTACCCCTTGTATGACTTATAAACATGAAAGTTACCCTTTTCCTTTATTTTTCAAAGAGCAAACTCTACTTTATTCATCTTTAACTCTCCACCCAAGAAAGCTCAAGGTTTTTTTAAAGAAATCACTACTCAGGGCTCCAAACTTCAAGCTGACTTCAATTCTAGTGTGTTTCAGGTATGTTTCTCTTCCCTAAACTTTAATATTACATTGTGGCATTGATTTAATGGATTTTTATGTGATTTAAATTGTGGGTTTTGAAATTGGGTTAAGGGTTTTGGTTGTTACTGATTGAATTACTTCTCCCATCTTTTAAATTGATTATTCATGCTTTAAATTTATGTTTATGGGTCTGAATTGGTACATTATTTAAATGATTGGAATGGGGGACGTTGGTTTCCCCAAATTGGATGAATTTTTACTTAGAATTGGCATTAACCTCTATCCACTTTATAATCTTGTTTTGATTATGGAAAATTGCATGGTTTAACTTGTTTTTTAATCTAATGCATTGCATTAATGGATAAAATGGATATAAAAATGGATTTGGATGGCCTTGGTGGCCATGGGTTGGATTTTTAATAAAACTTGGGAGTCAATATGAACATGTGGATTGGTTTTGCATATTTAATTTGGCTTGAAAGCTTATTGGTATGACGATGCCAAGTGGTAAATGCCTTAATGAATGACTCTTGGGTTAACAGATTGATTTATGTGCAAATTATTTTAATTTTGGCTTAAAGGAAATTGCATAACTCACCGTGAAGGTGTAAGTCCCGGGGGGATGAACACTGGAAACCATGTTTTCCGGCATTGGGGGTCTATATGATTGTGTGCTTAGTATACACTTTATATATATATTTTTGGGATAACTATTTCCCATGTTGTCTTTAGTTTTCCCTCGATTTTTTCCATGGTTCCTACGTCTAACACGCACTGGGCCCTTTTAGTAGGGCGAGCTGAACCCATATAGTCCATGGGTTCCTTTAGGATAGATCGAGCTACACAGTTCAGGTTAAATTTTTTAAACTGCCATGCTCATGACCGTCTACCCTATCCCGATATCTTACAGATGTCTATATGAATGTGTGCATGTCGTTTTGACTAATTTTTAATATGGAATTATTTTATCACTTTTTCTGAGTTACATGCTAGAGCTTATCCCACTGACCGTCCTAGGATACTACATTATTTCATTTTGTAGGGTCCGAAGACTTTTCTATTGCTCCGGTGCAGCGTTAGGTGGTTGAGCACGTCTATTAAGGTGCCTATGAAGTGGTAAGCCTCCATCATTCGGAAGGCCTTATCATTTCATTATTCTTTCTTTATTGACTCCGTACTTTTGGATTCTTGTTGGTTATAGTCTGAGGTATGTCCCAACTTAGTTGCTATTCTGGTTTTAGAGGCTGCTGTGGACAAGTTTAGGTTATTTGTTGTTTTGATTCCTAGTTTTCTTCTGAGTTATCTATTTATCTTTTATTACTATCTTGATTTAGCTTCTGCTCTATTGTTATTTATTGTGCTCTTGAGGGTAGGTTAAGTGGGTGGTCTCCGGTCCATGGTGGGCTTGATATACCCATCACGACTTGGACCTAGCTCAGGTCGTGACAGTAGGCCTGACCCAGTTATGAATATCCTCAATCTTCGTCGGGTCTACCATAATTCCATCCTTAGGCACCACATGTACAAGGAATGTCACTAACTCGGGCCAGAACTCACTCTTAAAGAATTTGGCGAAAGCTTGTGATTTCTCAAAGTCTGGAGCACAATCCTCAAATGTTGCATATGTTCCTCTCTACTCCTCGAATACACAAGGATATCATCTATAAGCACAATCATGAAGAAATCCAAATAAGGTCTGAACACGTGGCTCATCAAATCCATGAGCGCGGCTGGGGCATTTGTTAACCCAAGTGACATCACCCGGAACTCATAATAGCTGTAACGAGTCCTAAAGGTTGTCTCTGGGATATCCTCATCCAACTGATGGTAACCGCACCTTAAGTTAATCTTAGAGAACACCACTTTTCCCTAAAGATGGTCAAACAAATCATCAATATGAGGCATAGGATACTTATTCTTCACCGTCACCTTATTAAGTTGTCTATAGTCAGTACACATACACAATGAACCATCCTTATTCTTCACGAACAAGATAGGAACACCCTGAGAAGACACACTCGATCTAATCAAACCCTTGCCCAGAAGATCCTAAAGCTGAGAATTCTGCTCCTTAAGCTCGACATGAGCCATACGGTAAGGTGATATAAAAATAGGTTGGGTGCCCGACTTAAGACCAATAACAAACTTAATATCATGCTTAGGAGGAAAACCAGGTAGATCGCTAGGAAAAACATCTGGAAACTCACAAATTATAGAAACCGAGTCAAGAGAAGAAATCTCCACCCTAACATCATGAATAAAAGTTAGATAATACTCGCAACCCCTTAAAATAAGTCTTCTATCCCAAATATAAGAAATAATCCCTATGGACTCGCAGCTAATATATCCCTTCCACACAATCGATGGTCTACCGGGCATGGATAAGATTACGATCTTGGCAAAACAATTTATGACCGTATGGTAGAGGATAACCAGTCCATGCCTACAATCATATCTAAATCCAAAATGTCTAAAACAATAAGATCAACCTGAGTATCAAACTCTCGAACAGTCACAACAAATGAACTATAAACCCGATCCAATACTAAAATATCACCCATGGGAGTAGATACACATAACAGCTCAAATAAAGAATCCCAGGATAACTCTAATCGCGGGGCATAGTAAAAATATACATAAGAATAAGGGATCTCAGATCAAATAAAGAAGAAGCTGGTTAATGGCACACTGAAATCATACCTGCAATAACAACATTTTAAGACTCAGCCTTGGGTCTAGCAGGTAAGACATACAACTGACCCACTCGCCACCTGATTGCACTCTTCACCGATCTTCTATTCTTCTAGTTTGAGGACCTCTACAAATACCCTGGGGACTACCCGACGACCATGCATACCACCCTAGCAGAGAGAGGTACAACCCTCATTGGCAAAATACTCTAAGCTGATGGAAGCATCGCTCCATGACTGGGGCACTCTCTTAGGAAATAGTATAAGGGCACACAACCATAAAATACTCCTAGCACTATACTGAAACCAGAAGATCCAACTGATCCAAGAAAACCACCACGACCAGAATAACCAGAAAAAAAACCCCTCGAAGGCTGACCACTACCCTGACCAAGATGATCACTGTAACTAGATTAGCCTCCATTGATAATCTATATTGCAACATGAACGGGCCTACTAGACTGTCACGACCGAAACTAGGGCCTGGCTGTGATGGGTATATCAAGTCCCAGTGGACTAGAGATCACCCCTTCACCTAACCTAACCAGCATAACAACCATAAGTGTTGGATGAATTTCAAACATGTATTAAGATAGAGCAAGAATAAGACAAATGATAACTCATGAATGTCTAAACCAATCCACCAAACAACACACCCAAGTCCACAGTAATCAAACAAAGCCTCTACAATTCGAAGTCAATAAAATATCGGGACATGCCCTCTATAGTATCCAAATCCAAAGTCTAAACAAGTCTAATACATAGAATATGAAGACCATGAAATGAATCCTTCCGAAGTATGGAACCTCACTACTTCAATCTCAACTTATGAACCACCCAGACACCTGATCATTGCGCAGGTAAAGTTAAAGAAGCTCCGGGACCTACATCACGTGGGGATACAACATCTAAAGACGGTTAGCAATTGGAGATCTAGCATGTAAATCAGGGATATAGGAATAAAATAATGCCATCATTCAAAACCAAGTCAAATCATCATATGCAATCACATACATGTATATATATATATATAACGTGCTGGGATAGCGAACAAGGCTTAGCATGAACTTTTAAAACCTTAACCTAGGCTGTGTAGAATAACTGTCATAAAATAAGGCACCCACAGGCTATATGGGCCCAGCTCTCCCCTAGCTGGAAGGGCCCCAGTGCGTGTAGCCGTATGAACCAGAGAATATCCATAACCGTATATGCCATTATGGGGGACTTGAACCTCCCAACATAGTCAAGGTGATTTAAGAACCAATGTATACAACATGGGGGACTCAATTTCCCATTCATATACCCATCCGAGGGAATCGAGCCTCCCAGTCATATAGACACCCATACTGGCTAGCACGATTTCCAGTGTTAGTCCTTCGGACTCAAATTTCATGGATGGCTACACATCCCGCTTTAAAACCCAATTTAAAACATTCATTACCCACATACACAACCATTAGTCCAATTACTTACCAAAGGCATCCCGTTGGTATTATCATACCAACCCCATTTGCAAGCGTACAATATGTCATAACCATTATTATTCAATATCGATACTCGAACCCATTGTCTATGAAAGAAATAAATTCAATTCAATATTTAAGGGCTCGAACCCATTTAGCCATTTAAACCACCAAGGTTAAAATTCAAATCAACTCATGCTCAACAAGACCCTCATGAAACCATTTACCAACCATTTACATTATTAGGCTAATACCTTAGTTCAAGTCATAATTCAATTCATCTTATTGTTATCAAGACCTTTACAAAAACATTCATCTTTCATTAATATTCTTATGCCAAGCATTAGTTCAAAACACAATTTATCATATGACAAGATTCTTCTTATAGACACTTTCACAAATAGGTTGAGGGCATACCATTATCAAGCCATTATTCAAGTCAAAAACCATTATGTTAGGGTTAACCATGATCCATTTATTAAACCCCAATTGCCATCTATCCACATGTGCAAAACCATCATCGAAAACATGTCTAAACACAAGTGAAATCACAAGAGAACAATACTCAACATCATGCATTCAACCCTCAACCATGGATTTCAAAACCCCCATATATAATTTAAGAACAATGTTTAAAACACATGATTTTTGTGAACTAACAATAAAGGAAGAGTCATATTCCTGAGTTACGAAGATTCACGGAGAGCTTTTGATCCTTAAGCCTCTAGATGACCACCTTGAAGAAATGCTAGCCCAATCTCCCTGAGAGGTTTTAGAGAGTGTTTAGAGGGTTTTTTGATCTTTCAAAGTGTACAATGAGGGACCAAATAGTGTTATAAGACACGGGATCTTAAGGTCTTGGGTTGGGAAATGTCTAAAATATCCTTAGCTTAAAAGCTATGAAAAGGGCATAGAAGGGTATGATTAGACCCTCACTCGTATCCACATCATACGAGTGCTACCCTCTACTCGTAACTTGATCAGAAAGTTAGACATCATATTCTGTCTAACATACAACTCCTTAGCCTAAAACTTGTACCCTAACTATACGATTAGTACCCTTCAAGTCGTACCCTAAGCAGAATATCAAAGGCTAGACACTGGATAACATACGATTTGGATCCTACCTCTCGTATCATGTGCATATGACTGGTATGATGTATTCTCATACCAATAACAAAACTTGGCCAATATGACACTGACCAACATACGACTAGGGTCCTAGACTCGTACCCACTCTATATGAGTCAAGGATGTGAGTCGTATGATGATTAGAGGGTTCAAGACACGAGAAGTTTCAAAAGGCCAAAGTTCGGGTGTTTCAGTTTCCCCCCTTAGGATCATCCATCCTCGAATAACGGGATGAGGCACTACCAACATGATTAACTCCAAATATCTCTACTCTTATCTTTATGACAAAAAATGAAACACCAAGAAATTCAAAATCTACCTATAGCACTGACATAAAATGAAGATGTTAGGAACAACACATACCTCAAGCACGATTTTACAAAATCGGGAATAGGAACAGATACTTGGACTTTATGTCCTCCTTAGCCTCCCAAGTAGCTTCCTTGGATTTTTGGTTCCAACATAGAACCTTTACTGAGGCCACGTCCTTTGTTTGCAACTGATGAACTTGTCGATCCCAGATCCTCACCGGGACCTCCTCAAAGTACAAAGAATCTAAAATACCAATGTCCTCCAAAGGGACAACTAATGAAGGATAACCCACACATTTCCATAACATGGACACATGGAATATCGGATGAATGGAACTCATGCTAGAGGGAAATTTCAACTCATATACAACTTTACTAACCCTTCTCAAAACTACATATGGTCCAAAATATCGGGGAATGAGTTTCCCCTTCTTCCCAAACCGCATGACTCCCTTCATGGGAGATACCTTCAAGAACACCCAATCTCCAACCTCAAACTCCAAATCCCTTTGCCTCACGTCCGTATAGGACTTTTGGTGACTATGGGCGGTCTTAAGCCTATCCCGAATTACCTTCACCTTCTCCATAGCTTGGTGAACCAAATCAGGGCCAAACATCTCCTCTTCGCCAACCTCGAATAACCCAATAGGAGATCTATACCTCCTACCATACAATGCCTCAAATGGGTCCATACCATTGCTAGAATAATAACTATTATTATAAGCAAATTCAATTAAAGGCAAATGGTCAAACCAACTACCACTATAATCAATCACACAGGCTTACAACATATCTTCCAAAGTCTGAATAGTCCTTTCAGCTAGCCCATCCGACTGTGGGTGAAAAGTCGTACTGAGACTCACCTTGGTCCCCAAACCATGCTGAAAAGAGTGTCAAAAATGCGATGAGAACTGAGTACCACAATCCAAAATAATCGAGACAGGTTCACCATGCAATTTTAACACCTTCTGAAGGAACAACCTTGCATAATCCTCAGCAAAATAAGTAGTCCTTATGAGAAAAATATGAGCAGACTTGTCATCCCATCCACGTTGACCTAAATTAAGTAACATTGATTTTGCTATCGCAGAAGGCCGGTAACAAAATCCATAACGATTATCTCCTATTTCCACATCGATAGTTCAATCTATTAAAGTAGCCCACCGTTATGCTCCACCTTTACTTGTTGACACACCATACACTTAGCCATAAAGTCGACTACATCCTGTTACATGTTATTCCACTAATATATTTCCTTGAGATCATGATACATCTTTGTCTAATCGGGATGAACCATATACCGCAACTCATGGGCCTCAGCCAGAATCCTGCATCACAATCCATCAACATCCGAAGCACACAATCTCCCTTGGTAACTCAAGATACCATCACTACTGATCTTGAAAGCCATCACCTTTTGCTTACCAACATCATCCTTGATCTTCATCAAGTGAGGATCCAATACCTACTTCTTCTTTATTTCTGAATCAAGAGATGATTGTGCACCACCTGTTGCACAAACACACCACCATCCTCAGAGTCCAAGAGATGAATTCCAAGGTTAGCCAAATAGTGAATATCCTTCACCAATTCCCACTTATCCTCATCTACATTATCTAAACTCCCCATGGATAACTTGTTAAGAGAATCAACACCTACATTAGCTTTACCTGGATGGTAGTGAAGACTCATATCATAGTCCTTCAACAACTTGAGCCACCTTCTTTGCCTGAGATTAAGCTCTTTCTGTGTGAACACTTACTGTAGGCTCTTATGGTCAGAAAAGAAATCAATATGGACCCTATAAAGATAGTGACGCTAGATTTTTAACGCGAATACCACAACTAATAATTCCAAGTCATGAGTCAAATAGTTCCTCTCATGAACCTTTAACTGTCTAGAGGCATAGGAACCTATCTTACCATGCTGCATCAACACACAACCCAAACCAACCTGGGGCTCATCATAATAGACCACAAATCCCTCTATATTCTTAATAGAGTCAAGACTGGAGCTGAAGTCAATTGATCTTATAGCTTCTCAAAGATACCCTCGCAAGCATCAGACCATAAGAACTTCACCTTCTTCTGAGTCAATTTGGTCAATAAAATAAAAATAGAAGAAAAACTCTACACAAACCTCCTATAGTAACCAGCTAAACCCAAGAAGCTTCGAACATTGGTTGGATTCGTGGGTATAGGACATTTCATAACCACAACAACTTTCTGAGAATCCTCCTTAATCCCCTCACTAGACACGACATGACCCAAAAAAGTTATGACATTCAACCAGAACTCATACTTAGAGAACTTAGCATACAACTACTGATCTTTCAGGGTCTGCAACACAAGACGGAGGTGATTAGTATAATCCACCTCGCTCTTAGAGTACACCAAGATGTCATTGATAAAGACAATGACGAACAAATCCAAAAACTGATGGAAGACCCTATTCATCAAGTCCATAAATGCCACCGGGGCATTAGTCAAACCAAACGACATCACCAAGAACTCAAAATGCCCATACCAGGTATGAAAAGTTATCTTAGGGATATCCGCCTCCCTAATATTTAACTGATGATATCCGAATTGAAGATTGATCTTAGAGAAGAACTTATCACCCTAGAGATGATAAAAAAATCTTCTATCCTAGGAAGAGGGACTTATTCTTTATTGTCACTTTATTCAACTCCCGGTAATCAATACACATCTGAAGGGAACCATCCTTCTTATGCACAAATAACACAGTGTACCCCATAAAGACACACTAGGACGGATGAAACCCTTATCTAAACACACCGGGATGGAATGCAAAGAAGAATACTCCAAGTTAGAATCTTTAACCCAGATAAGATGATAGAGACACCCCTTGGATATCAATCTTCGAGCTCTAAGATATGATATGAACCTCCCCTTAGGAGCTAGAGAACTACCCTTCCACTCAATAATTAGCTCATTAGGGAAATTAAAGATGACCTTATGGGTCTGACAGTCTAATGAAGCATAGCATAAGTGTGCTAATCCATCCCCAAAATAGCATCAAAATTAACTATGTCCAACTCTATTAAGTCTACCAGAGTCTCTCTTCTACCAATAGATACCACACACCCCCTATTGACCCTTCTAACAACCACAGAGTCTCCTACTAGGATAGAAATAGAAAAGGGGTCCGACAGATACTTAGGACCAAAACCAAAATGCACAGCCACAAATAGGGTCACATAAGAGAAAGAGGTACCTGATCAAGTAAATAGTACACATCACGGGAAAAGAGTTTTAGTATACCAGTAACATCCATAGATTCCTTGGACTACTGATGAGTAGTGAGAGCATAAAGATGGTTTCGACTTGTGCCGAAGCTAGAATTAGAATCCTTTGGTGCAGGAGCTGAAGAAGAGGCATCAAGAACCTTGTTTTCCCCAGAAGTAACTCTAGAGGGACAATTCCACTACATGTGCTCGATCTAACCACACATAAAATATTGGTTCCTCACCTTCTCACACTGTTCATGATGATGCTCACCATAAAATCTACAAGAAGGGTAGGATGATGTGGACTAAGCCCCGCTAACCTGAGAATGGGTAACTTGTGCCCTAGAAGTATCACCACCCTAAAAATATTTGTCTTCCAACGGCTTTGGGTAGGGAGCACTAGCCGCTGAATAAGAGTTAGGACTCTCCCAGCTCTTCCTCTTAGGACACTTACCACTCTGCATTGGCCCCCACTTTATTCTAAAAATTAAGATCTCTTACTTTGCCTCTCACCAATCTCAGCCTGCTTTTTCTTTTTGACCTAATGCATATACACAACCAATCTGGAGATGTTTTTGTCTTTGATCAACAAGGAAGCCTTACTCTCAAGGATCAACTCATGAGACAATCTTGAAGCAAACTTTCTCATTTGGGACCTTATATTAATACCAATTCAGGACCATACCGGGATAACCGATGGAATTTAAAAGAACACTCCTTGATTGTCAACCTTTCTTGATTTAAGTTAACAAATTCTTATACTTTAACTTCCCTTAACTCCTGAGAAAAGAAGCAGTCCAAAAATGTACTAGAGAAATTATCCCATACTATAGAACTAGCATCTTTACCGCTCGACTGTTCCCACTCTTCATACCATTGGTACACCACATCCTTTAATTGATAGGCAACAAACTCTAACCATTAAACCTCCAAAGCATGCATAAACTGAAAGATATTCTCCATCTCATCAATAAAACTTTGAGGATCCTCCTCAACCTTTGTACCAGTAAACATCAGTGGGTGCAACCTCATGAATTGGCCAACCCTAGTGGCTTTATATGAACTCATAGTAGCAACAGTAGCACCCAACTGTTATGACTGAGATGTCACTAATTGAGTTAATAGGGTAATGGAGCAACAAAACTTAACATTAGTAACCTCCTTAGGAGGCGACTGAGTATATGTATCTCTCTCAGGAGGTGGATTAGAGGCAACAGGTGGAACCCTTCAAGGACAGTCAGATGCAGGACCCTTGACCGAGTCTGTACCCTAGAAGTTGGACGAGCTCCGTCTACATTGTCCTCAGACAGGACATAAGAGTTTGCATGAACATCAGATCTTCTTGGAGGCATGATTTGAAAGACGAGCAAATGAAAATCAGAAGAATCCAAGACAATATAGCTCAAAATTAAGACAAAAAGAAAGAGAAACATTCCTAAATATCATATAGCCTCTCATTTATAAGTGTGGCATGCTATATAGCCATAAAAGAGACTTTACTTGACACGAATTTGTGGACACCCTTATTGACTATGAACCTAGGCTTTGATACCAACTTTGTCATGACCTAAATCAGGGCAAGGCCGTGACGGGTATCTCACGTCCCAGGTGGACCAAAGATCACCCCTTCACCTAACCTAGCAAGCATAACAACTACAAGTGTTGAATGAATTCCAAATATGTATTAAGATAGAGAAAAAATAAGACAAATGATAACTTATAAATGTTTAAACCAATCCACCAAACAACACACCCAAGTCCACAGTAATCAAACAAAGCCTCTATAATCCGAAGTCAATAAAATATTGGGACATGCCCTCGATAGTAGACAAATCCAGAGTCTAAACAAGTATAATACATAGAACATGAAGACCATGAAATGAATCCTTTTGAAGTATGGAACCTCATGCCTTCAATATCAACTTATGAACCACTCAGACACCTGATCATTGCGTAGGTAAAGTTGAAGAAGCTCCGGGACCTGCATCGTATGGGGAAACAACATCTGAAGATGGTTAGCAATTGGAGCGCTAGCATATAACTCAGGGATATAGGAATAAAATAATGCCATCATTCAAAACCAAGTCAAATCATCATTTGCAATCACATACATGCAAATATATATAACGTGCTGGGATAGGGAACAAGGCTTAGTATGAACTTTTAAAACCTTAATCTAGGCTGTGTAGAATAACTGTCATAAAACAAGGTACCTATGGCTATATGGGCCCAGCTTTCTCCTAGCTGGGAGGACCCCAGTGCGTGTAGCTGCACTAACCAGAGAATATCCATAACCTAATATGTCATTATAGGGGACTCAAACCTCCCGGCATAATCAAAGTGGCTTAAGCACTAATGTATACAATACGGGGGACTCGAACCTCCCATTTATACATTTATTTGGGGGACTCAAACCTCCCAATTATATAGATACCTGCACCAGCTAGTGCGGTTTTCAGTGTTAGTCCTTCGATCTTTGCTTTCATGGCCTGGCTACACATACCGCTTTAAAGCCCATTTAAACATTCATTACACACATACACAACCATTAATCCAATTACTTACCGAAGGCATCCCATTGGTATCATCATACCAACCCCACTTATAAGTGTAAAACATGCCATAATTATTATCATTCAACATTAGAACTCGAACCTATTATCTATATAAGATATAAATTCAATCAAACATTTAGGGACTCAAACCCATTTATCCATTTAAACCACCAAGGTTACAATTCAAATCTACTTATGTTCAACAATACCCTCATTAAACCATTTACCAACCATTTACATTATTAGGCCAATCCCTTAGTTCAAATCATTCTTCAATTCAACTTATGGTCATCAAGACCATTACAAAAAATTCATCCTTAATAAATATTCTTATGACAAGCATTAGTTCAAAACACAATTCATCATTGACAAGATTCTCTTATAGACATTTTCATAAATAGGTTGAGGGCATACTATTATCAAACCATTATTCAAGTAAAAAACCATCATGTTAGGGTTAACAATGACCCATTTATGAAACTACAATTCCCATGCACCCACATGTGCAAAACCATCATTGAAAACATGTATAAACACAAGTGAAATCACAAGAGAACAATACATAACATTATGCATTCAACCCTCAACCATGAATTTCTAAAACCCCTTATATAATTTAAGAACAATGTTTAAAACACATGATTTTTTTGAACTAACAATGAAGGAAGATTCATATTCTCGAGTTACGAAGATTCATGGAGCGATTTTGATCCTTAAGCCTCTAGATGACCACCTTGAAGAAACCCTAGCCCAAATATCAAAGGCTAGACACTGGATAATATACGGTTTGGATCCTACCTCTCGTATCATGTGCATATGACTAGTATGATGTATTCTCGTACCAATAACAAAACTTGGCCAATATGACACTGACCAACATCCGACTAGAGTCTTAGACTCGTACCCACACCATACGAGTCAAGGGTATGAGTCGTATGATGATCAGAGGGTTCAAGAAACAAGAAGTTTGCAAGGGAAAAAGTTTGGGGTGTTTTATAGACTGAACTTGATGCTGATATGGCTTACTCAATGGGTACCTACCCAGATAAATACAACCTCTAAACCGTTAGCCACTATGGCTCTCACTGAAACTACCCTAATATTATTATTTTTTATCTCTGACCTCTTGGGCCTCATGATGCATTTCCTCCATAAATTGAGCATGATCATAACCCTCAGAAAAATATCTAAATGTAGCATCCAAACTCTATGTATCAATGCAACGAAGGAATTTTAATCCTCTAATAAAACACCAAACCCGCTTATTCTCGATCGACAAGATTGATGTAATATGCCTAGCTAACTCATAAAATTGAGACTCATACTCCACAACTATCATAGAGACTTTCTCCAACCTTGAGAACTGATCATTCAAATGATATTTAAGATTGTGAGGCATATACTCCTCCAAGAAGATCTCGAAGAACTGAGCCCATGTTAATTGGGAAAGGGGAGAAATCCAGTTGACATGGAATAGATATAAAATGTCCACCAATGTCAATCTACCAAATCCAATTTAAAAGTAGTGTAATCCATACCATGAGTCTTAAGTAGGGCCAAATTATAGATCCTGTCCTCGCAAGCAATAAAGAACTTATAAGCATCCTCGCCCGGTGCACCAGAAAATCTAGGTGGAGTCAATCACAAGAATCTACCCAGCATCTTCTACTCCTCAATAGATATAGCAGGGTAGGCGTCCACCGATTGAGAAACTACCAGCTGAGCAACCACCAGTGCAAGAGGAACCTCATCTATAGGAGCTACAGCTAAAGGTTGTGCCCTCACCTCAGTACCACTCTAATCTGTAGACTGTGTACCAATAGTTGGTGCACCATCAACTAATCCCCAAGAGCTGAACCAATGCATCCCTAATCAACGAATAAGAAATAAACCTTAGTGGATCCTGGGCTGGTCTGTAACACCCTAAATTTTTGGGTCTAAAAATTTCTTAGTTTTTAGCTTAATGCCCAACCTACGACTCATCGTACAAGTCATAAGGTGTGGTTATGGGTTGTAGGACCCCAAATTATAGTGTGACTAGTGTGTTACCCAACCTCTCTGACCTGATTATAACTAGGACGTAACGAGTCATATAGACTTTTTACGAGTCATAAGGTCCCTTCCATATCCAAACCAGTGTAATAATCCCTACTATCTGATGTGTCTATGGTTGAACCTCATGAGTCGTAAGGTCTGAGCATTAGTCGTAGGGTATGACTTATAGTTAGACCAGTGTGGGTGCTTTATGCTACTATCCAAACTATGACTAATAAGTCATAATATGTCTGACATGACGCACACCAGGGCCTAGTCGTGTCGGGCATTTCAAGTCCCACCAGGACCGGAGACCACCCCCAATAGCCAATCGTAACTACCCTACACCTTATTTCAGATGAATTTTGAACATATAACAAGAGAAAACAATAATATTTCAAAGACATTAAACAAAGTCTATAATCATAATCCAATAACCTCAATCAAATATCCAATCGGTGCCAACCCCAATGCCAATACTAATACCAAAGATGACACCAATACCAATATTGCCTATTCCCATAGTTAGTAGTCCGATAAAGACTCCAACCAGAATCAATAATGTCCGGTCGGGACATTCCCCCGACCGTAGCCAAAACCAAACCAAATAAATAACAAAAATAAAAGAAGTCTATAGCATGAAATGGAGCCTTCCAGAGTATGGAAGCTCACCACTTTAATCTAACTCAAAGTTGTCCCTGAATCTAAGTCACTGAGCAAAAGGAATGATAGTATGGCCAGTTCCTACATCGTGTGGGGATACAATGCCTGAAGATGGTTAGCAGAGTGAACGCTAGCATATACTTAGGGATAAAGATAAAATAATGCCATTATTCAAAACCAAATCAAATAACCATATGCAATTACACACATACATACATATATATATATATATATATATATCATTCCATGGTAGAGAATCGGGTTTAGCATGCATTTAAAACCTTAACCTGGGTTGTGTAGCTTTGGAATCCTAAATGTCCACCCACAAGCTATATGGATTCATCTCCCCCCAGTTGAAAGGGACACGGTGCATGATCTCCCTATGTGACTCAGGAAAACCTCATGATCTCAGTTAGTTGTTAGATATCAGTAATATTCTGCCAGTCAATGGAATTCAGTAAGATTAAGTCATGTATAGTCAGTTATTCATGTCCAGTCCCTCTAGATGGGAGTAGAGGTTAGCACCGAGTGAACCCAAGGATGGGAACTCACCCTCCAGTTCAGGGTGTGATTCTTAGAAGCAGTCCTTGTGTTTCAGAACTACGTAGCCAGCGTAGATTGAGATATCTTAACCTATCATATTAGGGTTGATGAGGTGGTTTAACCTGTCAGTTTAGGGTTCCCACCATTCTCATTGAGTACCTGCCAGATAAGGGTCACTCATAAGCTATCCTTACCCGTGGCACGATATTGACACCCTTCCAGTCAGGGCAGAGATTGGACCCCAGCTTAGCCATAACGACATACATGGGGCATGTCAGTTAAACACTACTTCCCACAGTTTCAGTATCAGTCTCAGTAAAATAACTCAGGGCGTTCTTTAAATTTCAGTATATACTAGACTGTCAGATACAGTCGTTATGTTCTTCAGATTTCAGTATATACAGGACTGTTAGATACAGTCGTTATGTTCTTCAGATTTTAATAGATACAAGACTGTCAGATACAGTCGTCCATGTCATCATCTCGCAGTATCAGTCATGACAGTTATCAGTAAACCATGTATTAGATTACAGGTTTTGCTATCACGTATTCACGGTCCCAGTTTCTATATATGTATGTTTGTACTCCTACGTTTATATTAGTCAGTCTGTGTTGTTCATGCATGAAACCCTTTATGTCCTGCCTACCTTCCTCGTATACTCAGTACTCCAATTGTACTGACGCATTTGCGCTATGGTGCTTTCTTTTTATGTTACACCATAGGTTCCGAGACATGAGCTCCAGCCCAGTAGTAGCGGTAGCATTCCAGTCGCAGAGACATAATGAGTCCTCATTGATTCGAGGACAATATAATTTGATACATTTATTTATTTCTTCAGTTCAATTTTATGGAGCTAGTTGGAGATATGTTCCTTTAACTCCTTATTTAGATAGTTTAGAGGCTTTCAGATTTATGCTCAGATTTACATTCAGACTTAGCTTTCAGATTGAGTTATTTTGGGTATTTTCACCCACATGGACGTTATGATTTTCAGACATGGTTTTATTCAGTTGAACTTTATGGCCTTGCAGTTTTATGTATTCCGCATTATTATCTCATGATTTGCAGTATACAGGTACATATATCAGTCATGGGTTAGCTTGTGGTCCCTTGGGGTCATGAGCACCGTGTAGCATTCCGGTTCTGCAAATCGGGGTGTTACAAACTTGGTATCAGAGCCTAAGGTTCAATAGAGTCCTAGGAAGTCTGAAAGCCGCATCTAGTAGAGTCTTGTACATGGGTGTGTTGTGCGCCATATTTATGTATAGGAGTCTATAAGATGTTTTAGGAATAGTCCCCTTTCTTCAGTATTCATGTCATGCTAGTGAGCATAATCACAAGTTAAACTCTCAGTCAAATCTATTCTTCTCTATTTCAGACCATGGCCCCAAATAGATGAAACCAGCCAGCTCCTCATCCCGAAGATCCTTTGGGCGAACATGTTTCCCATGCGGAGTTTAGAGTCGTATTTACCATATTTGCTCAGTTTGTGGCTGCACAGAATAAACCGACCAATGCAGTGGCCAATCCCATAGTAGCTAGGGTTCGGGACTTCACCCGGATGAACCCTCCATCTTTCCATGGGTCTAAGTCTGATGAGGACCTTAAGGAGTTCATTAACCAAGTCCAAAAGGTCATTGACATCATGGGTGTTACTTCTATTGAGAGTGCTGAGTTAGCCACCTACCAGTTACAGGATGTTGCTCATGATTGGTACAAATAGTAGAAGTCTAAGAGGTTAGATGATGCAGGTCCTATTGAGTGGGAGGAATTTATCACGGCTTTCTTAGACAGATTCTTTCCCCAAGAGCTGAGAGAAGCCAAAGTTCTTGAGTTCATCAACCTCAGGAAGGGGAATATGATGGTTAGGGAGTATTCTCTCAGATTTACTTAGCTAGCCAGGTATGCTCCTAATGTGGTTGCAGACAATAGGGCTAAGATGAGCAAGTTTGTGTCAGGGGTCAATGATAGCGTGGTAAATATGTGTAGGTCTGCGATGCCGATCGGTGATATAACCTTAGCCAGACTCATGACCCATGCCTAACAAGTAGAAGAGCAGAAGGTTAAGACTAAGGAGAGGCAGAACAAGAGAGCAAGGTCAGGTAACTTCAACTTTGCTCACCCCAAGTCAGATGGAGGAAACCGTTCACAGTTTCGCTCTAAGTTAGACATTCCATCCCCTTCCTCTGCCAGCGCTCCAGTGACGAAGTTCAGAGACGGCAACAAAGACAAAGCGCCAGGCTCTAAATCTTAGGGAAGTGTTAGCAGTGCCCGAACGAATCCCCTTTGTCAGACTTATGGTAAGAACCACAAGGGCATTTGCAGAGCCGGTAGTGATGTCTGTTTTGGTTGTGGCAAGCCAGGCCATTGGATTAGGAAGTATCCACAGTCAAGTCTTCAGGGTCAGCAAAATCATTCTACAGCTCAGTCCGATCGCCCAAACCAGTAGGGTGCCATTTCCAGTGCTACCAGTGGACAACATCCAAACAGACTCTATGCTCTTCAATCCCGGTAGGATCAGGAAAATTCTCCTGATGTCGTTACTGGTATGTTATAGATTTTCCATGTTCATGTTTATGCTTTGCTACACCCAGGTGCATCCTTGTCTCTTGTTACTTCATACATAGCAGGCGATTTTGGAATCTTTCCTAAAATTCTAGAAGAGCCCTTTTCAGTCTCTACCCCTGTGGATAAAACCATCATAGCCCAGTGGGTATACAGGAACTGCCCGGTTATGATATCTCAAAAATCCACGTCAGCAGATTTAGTTGAGTTAGAGATGACTACTTTTGATGTCATTCTCGGCATGGATTGGCTTCATTCCTACTACGCCACAGTCGACTGCAGAAATAGGATTGTTCAGTTTCAGTTCCTGAATGAGCCCATCCTAGAGTGGAAGGGTAGCATTTCAGCGTTCAGGGGTCAACTTATTTCCTGCCTTCGGGCAAGGAAAATAATTTCTAAGGGGTGTGTGTATCATCTCGTGCATGTTAAAGATTCCAGTTCTAAATCTCCTAGTCTCAAAATAGTCCTAGTTGTTAATGAATACTCAAATGTCTTTCCCGAAGATCTTCCAGGCATTCCTTCCAAAAGAGAAATAGACTTCGGCATAAACCTTCTTCCGGATACTCAACCTATTTCTATTCTGCCATACAGAATGGCACCAGCAGAACTCAAGGAACTAAAAGATAAGTTGAAGGATCTCTTAGATAAGGGATTCATCAGACCCAATGTTTCCTCATGGGGTGCGCCAGTATTATTCGTGCGCAAGAAAGACGGTTCTCTCAGGATGTATATTGATTACCGTCAACTCAACAAGGTCACGGTCAAGAACATATATCCTCTTCCTAGGATTGATAATCTATTCGACCAACTTCAGGGTGCCAGTTACTTCTCCAAGATAGACCTCAGATCAGGTTATCATCAGCTCAGAGTTAGAGAATGTGACATTCCAAAGATAGCTTTCTGTACTCGGTATGGTCACTTCCCATTTTTAGTCATGTCATTTGGTCTTACCAATGTCCCTGCATCTTTCGTGGATTTAATGAACTGTATGTTCAAAAAGTACTTGGACATGTTTGTCATAGTCTTTATAGATGATATTCTGGTCTATTCTCGACAAAATCATGCAGACTATCTCAGGATTGTTCTTCAGACTCTCAGGGATCACCAGTTATTCGCTAAGTTCAGCAAGTGTGAATTTTGGCTAAGATCAGTAGCATTCCTGGGCCATATTTTTTTCGGTGATGGAATTAGAGTAGATCCTCAGAAAACTGAGGAAGTAAGAAACTGGCCCAAACCCGTATCTCTATCAGATATCAGGAGTTTCTTAGGTTTGGATGGCTATTATAGACGGTTTGTCGAGGGATTTTCTTCTATTGCATATCCCATGTACAGATTGACTCAGAAGAAGATTAAGTTTCAGTGGTCAGATTCATGCGAGAAGAGCTTTCAAGAGTTGAAGACTCGACTCATCTCAGCTCCAGTTCTAGCTCTTCCATATGGTTCAGACGATTTTGTAGTCTATTATGATGCATCCAGAGTGGGTTTAGGATGTGTCCTCATGCAGCATGGTAAGGTCATATCCTACGCCTCCAGAAAGTTAAAGCCACATGAGAAGAATTATAAGAAAAAGATGGCTCAGGCGATCCATCAGCTTGCCAGACTAGGCGTTCGCTTAGTCGATTCTTCAGAGGGTGGTGTATGTGTTCATAGTAGTTCAGAGTCATATCTAGTTTCCGAGGTAAAAGAGAAGCAAGACAGGGATCCTATCAGAATCAGAAACTCAAGGTTTTCTCCCAAGGGGGAGATGGTGTTCTTCGTTGTCAGGGTTGTCTATGGGTTCCAGGTGTAGATGAATTGAGGCAGAAAATTCTTACAGAAGTGCATGGTGTGTGATACTCTATTCATCCAGGGGCCACTAAGATGTACTGCGACATGCGAGAGATTTATTGGTGTAGTGGTATGAAGAGAAATGTTGCAGAGTTTGTGGCTAAGTGCTTTACATGTCAGTAGGTTAAGATAGAGCATCATAAACCTAGTAGTTCCATGAAAGAGTTTACCATTCCTACTTGGAAGTTGGAAGAAGTGAACATAGACTTCGTGACAGGTTTGCCTAGAACTCGTCATCAACATGATTCAGTCTGGGTCATTATAGATAGAATGTCCAAGTCAGCTTATTTCTTTCCTGTTCGTACTTCTTATTCTATCGAGGATTATGCCAAACTCTATAATAGGGAGTTAGTCAGGTTAAATGGTGTTTCACTATCTATCATCTCAGACAGAGGTACCCAGTTCACCTCTTACTTTTGGAAAGCATTCCAAAAGGGTCTCGGTACCTAAGTCCATCTCAGCACAGCGTTTCATCCTCAGATAGATGGTCAAGCAGAGAGAACCATTCAGACTCTTGAATATATGCTAAGGGCGTATGCAATTGACTTCAAGGGAAGTTGGGATGACCACTTACCTTTGATTGAGTTTGTATACAACAATAGCTATTATTGTAGTATTTAGATAGCTCCATTCAAATCTCTCTATAGTAGGAGATGTAGATCTTCGATTGGTTAGTTCAAAGTTAGTGAGGCCTCAGTCATAGGTCCTGACTTAGTATTCGACGCCTTAAAGAAAGTTCATTTGATCAGAGAGAGACTACGGGCTGCTCAGAGCCGACAGAAGTCCTATGTAGATGTTCGTAGAAAGGATCTCGAGTTCAAGGTCAATGACTATGTCTATCTTAAGATCTCTCCCATGAAGGGAGTGAAGAGGTTCGGCAAGAAAGGGAAACTCAGTCCCCGATATATCGGTCCCCTCAGAATTCTCTGTCGCTTCGGCAAGGTAGCTTATGAGCTTGAGTTACCTTCTGATCTAGCCTCAGTCTATCCAGTCTTCCATGTCTCTTTGCTCAAGAGATGCATAGGTGACCCAACAATTGTTTTCCCTATTCAGAGCATCGATATTCAGAACAACCTCTTTTATGAAGAGATTCCAGTCGAAATCTTAGATTATCAGACTCGTAGATTGAGGAACCAAAAATTCCCTCTAGTCAAGGTTCTTTGGAGAAATTAGTCTCATGAGGGAGCTACTTAGGAAGCAGAAGCAGATATGCATACCAAGTATCCTCACCTCTTCTCCTCCAATTCAGATTAAGGTCAAGGTAATAGTTCTCCTTAAGCTTATTTAGTTTCATGTTCATATTTCCAGTATAAATGACCTGTTTGACCAACTTTAGGGTGCTAAGTACTTTTCTAAGATTGATCTTCGATCAGGTGATCATCAATTGAAGATTAGGGGGGAGGATATCCTTATGATTGTTTTCCATACTTAGTATGGTCATCACGATTTCTTAGTCATGTCATTTGGTTTGACTAATGCCATATGACATTTATGGATAATATGAACTGAGTATTTTGTTAGTTTTTGGACTTATTCGTCACTGTATTTATTAATGACATCTTGGTATATTCTAAGAGTGAGGAGGATCATGCCAATCACCTCCATATAGTGTTGCAGACTCTTAAGGACCAACGGTTGTATGCTAAGTTTTTGAAGTGTGAGTTCTGGTTGAATGTTGTTACTTTCTTAGGTCATGTTGTTTCTAGTGAAGGGATCATGGTGAATCCACAAAAACTTGAGGCAATTAAGAAGTGGCCTAGACCCATAACTCCAATCGTTATTCAGAGCTTCTTAGGTTTAGCTGGGTATTATAGGAGGTTTTTGGAGAGTTTCTCTTCAATTGCTGCTCCATTGACTAAGTTGACTTAGAAAAAGGTGAAATTTTTGTGGTTTCATGCTTGTGATGGTACCTTTGTGAAGTTGAAAAATAATTTGACTTCTGCTCCAGTTTGACCCTACCCGAGGGTACTAATGGTTTTGATGTTTATTGTGATGCATACCATGTGGGAATGGGTGGTGTTCTGATGCAGCATGGTAAGGTTGTGGTGTATTTTTCTAGGCAACTTAAGGTACATGAGAAGAATTGCTTGACTCATGATTTGGAGTTGTTGGCTGTGGTTTTTTCTTTGAAGATTTGGTGTCATTACTTGTATGGAGTTCATGTTGATATATATTTAGACCATAAAAGTTTGATGTATGTATTTAGAGTCTTTATTATCACCTAGGTAAAGCTAATGCGGTTGCTGATGCTTTTCGTAGGTTGTCTATGGGGAGTTTATCTCATGTTGATGATGAGAAGCGAGGTTTGGTGAAGGATATTCACTTTTTGGCTAATCTTGATGTTTGTCTTGATGGTGGGGTGATCGTTCAAGAGGTGGTAAAGTCTTTTCTTGGTACTGAGGTGAAGGAGAAACAAATTTTGGATCCTATTTTGATACAGATCAAGGATAATATGTGCAGCAGAAAATTATGGCTTTTGAGATTAGTGGTAATGGTATCTTGACAAACCAAGGTATATTTTGTGTTCCCGATATTGATGGGATACGAGAGAGGACCTTGACCGAGGCTCATGAGTCGTACACTATTCATCCTGGTTCGATGAAGATGTATGATGATTTCAAAGAGATCTATTGGTGGAATAACATGAAGAGAAATGTGGCCAATTTAGTGTCCAAATGTATGGTTTGTCAGCAAGTGAAGGTGGAGCACTTGAGGCCTGGTAGTTTGTCTCAAGAGATTGAGTTTCCCGTGTGTAAGTGGGAAATAATTAACATGGACTTCGTACCTGGTCCTTCGCGATATCAAAATAGTTCAATTCAATTTGGGTTATTATGGATAGGATGACTAAGTCTGCTCACTTCTTGCCCATGAGGACCAATTATTATGCGAAGGATTATGTTAAACTTTTCATTAAGGAAAGCTTTAAGTTGTATAGTGCGCTTATTTCTCTTATATCTGATCGAGGTATGCAGTTCTCATCTTACTTTTGGAGGTTATTTAAGAGAGGTTTGGGAACTAAGGTAAACCTTAGCACCAGCTTTCCACTCTCAGACAGATGGTCAAGCGAAGAGGACCATTCCGACTTTAGAAGATATGCTAAGGACTTGTGTGATTGACTTTGGTGGTAGTTAGGTCAACTATTTGCCTCTCATTAAGTTCACGTATAATAAAAACTATCATTCAAGTATTCAAATGACTTCTTATGAGGTTTTGTATGGTAGGAGATGTTTTTCTCCTATTGGGTGGTTCGAAGTTGGTGAGACTAGATTGTTTGGTCCAAAATTAGTTTACCAGGCCATGGAAAAGGTGAAGGTGATTAGGAATAGGCTTAAGACTGCCCAAAGTTTCCAAAATTCCTATGTAGATGTGAGGCATAGGGACTTAGAGTTTGATGTTGGTGATTGGGTGATCTTGAAGATGTCTCCAATGATGGGAGTGATAAGATTTAGAACGAAGGAAAGTCCAACCCCCATTATGTTGTCTCGTACTTGATTTTGAAAAGAGTGGACAAGGTGGCTTATGAGTTGGAGTTGCCTTTGAGCTTCGGTTCTATTCATCATGTCTTTCATGTTTTGATGTTGAAAAAGTGTGTGGGTGATCCTTTCTCGGTTGTCTCTTTAGAGAGTGAGGCTATTTCGAATTCCTTATCCTATGAGAAAGTCTAGGTGGAGATTTTGGATAGGCAAGTCCGCCTCTTGAGGACTACAGATGTAGCTTCAGTGAAGATTCTATGGAGGAATGATAAGGTTGAAGAAGCTACTTGGGAAGCTGAAGAGGACATGAAGTTCAAATAGCTATTTTTGTTTCCCCTTGGATAATCGTGCTTAAGGTATGTGTTCTCCTTAATATCTTTTTATTTTTTGACTTTGTTAAAGCAAATTGTGGTTGTGTTCTGTCTTAAAATCATGCTAATAGATTCATTAATTCATCATTCTAGGATGAATGATCCTAGAGAGGGGGGAGAGAATGTAAAACCCAGATGTTTTGGCCTAAAAATTTCTTGATTTTGAGCTACTACCCAACCTAGGACTAACCTTATGAGTTGTAAGGTGTCATTACAGGTCGTAGGACCCCAGTTCATAGAGTGACTAGTGTGTTATCCAACGTCTCTGACCTGAGTACGACTAGGACATAACGAGTTGTATGAAATCTTTATGAGTCTTAGGGTCCCTTCCATAGCCAAACTAGTTTAATGGTCCCTTATTTCTAATATGTGTATGATTGAACCTCATGAGTCGTAAGGTCTGAGCATGAGTCATAGGGTACGACTTATAGTCAGACTAGTGTTGGTGCCTTATGATATTGTCCTGACTATGACTCATGGTGATGAGTCGTAACATGTCCTCACGAGTCGTAAGGTAACCTGTCATCACTTGTGACAAATTCTCATATTTTAATTAAGGGCACTTTGGACATTTCCCTCTTTCCCCTACTTAGACCCCACGTCCATAAAACAATAAAAAAAGGGGAGTTCTATCTTTTAACAAATCAAAACACACTCTTTTCTCTATCAAATTCCTCAAGTCAAGAAAATCTAGGGTTTCAAGAGATTGACAATTAGAGCTTCCAAGGGTTGATTTCTCTCAGTACTTCTTGATATCTTAGGTATGTTATTCTTTCCCAAATCTTATTTTGTTAAAGCATATGTTTTAAATTGTTATTCAAGTGGTTTTGAATGTTGGCTTTGGAATGTGGTTTGAGGGTTTTGAATGATTGTTTTCTTAAATGATGTTCCCATGGATTATATGTAAATTTTCATGCTTTAATGATGGTTTTGAACGTGTGGGGTGCATGGGAATGGTGAATAAACTAGGGGGTCATGGATTCCCCCAATAATATGGATTTTGATAATTGAATTGGTGATAACCTCAACCCAAACTCGTGAAATTAGCTTTGAATACGAGTATAACTATATTGAACTACCTTTAGAATTATTTCATAACATAAAAGGCTAAGGAACCAAATTTTATTTAATGAACAAAGGGGTCGAGGAATTCCCCCAAGTTAATGGAATTGAAATGGCATAATTATAAGCTTACAAGTGTAGTTGGTATAACGATACCAACAGTGCATGTCTGACATGTATCATTGGTTCAATGAATGGGAATGTGTGAAAATTGTTTTAATTAGTCTTAAAAGGGGTTCTGTATCTAGGCCATGAAAGTAGAGGTCTCGAGGGACCAATACTGGAAACCACCTTTACCGGTGCGGAGGTTTAAATGGATGGGTGTTTGAGTCACCCTTATTTATGATTGGGTATTCGAGTCACCATTATTAAATAATCGAGTGTTCATGTCACCTTTGATTTATGGCAGGGTGTTTGAGTCACCCTTGGTGAATATGCACATATGGTTATTCACTGGTTCGTACGGCTAACATACACTGAGGCCCTTTCAGCAGGGGGAGCTGAGCCCATCTAGCCCACGGATGACTTCTTATGATGGTTAAGCTACACAGTCCAGACTAATATTTTACTCTTATGCTAAGACTTATTCCCTATCCCAGCATGTTACATATATATATGTATGTACAATGTGTGCATGTAGATTTTATTGTGGTTTGGATTAGGCATTATTTTATCCTTTCTCTAAGTTACATGCTGGAGCTCACCTCGCTAACTATCTTGGGATGTTGTATCCCCACGTGATGTAGGAATTGGAGACACTTTTACTTTTTTTGCGCAGTGATAGGATTTCTGGGTTGTCAACAATCAGTTTTGAAGTGGTGAGCTTCCGTTCTTTGGAAGGGCTATCATTTTAAACTCTTTTTTCATTTATGTATTAGATTACTTTTATTGGACTCTTTTGGCTATCGTTGGAGGCATGTCCCGACTTAGATTGGTTTTGTTTTGTTTAGAGGCTCTGTGGATTACTATGGATTGGGATGGTTGTTCAAATTCTTAGATTCTTTTTTGAGTTAGTTGAGTTGCCTATCTTTTTATATGTTTGAAACTCAACCTATCTTATTATATGTTTGGAATTTATCCACTGCTAGTTGTATTATGTTCTATTTTGACTAGGAAAAAGGGGTGGTCTTCAGCCCTTGGCGGACTTATAAAAAACCCTAAACTTTGGCTTTGCAAAATTTATTGAGTTTTGGACATTCTGGACAACATACGTTTCATGGGTAGTAGTAGAATACTAAGGTAGATTTGGTGTCCCTCTTCTCGTATAATAGTCAGTAAGTTTTTGTTGCATTCTATCCAAGGTACGCGTAAGCATCTTACTGGTCGTATGATAGGGTAAGAGTGATATCTTGCCAAACCATACTATGCCTAGTGTCTAATCTAGTAGATTCTGACCAAGGTACGGTTCCAAGGGTACTACTCGTATTTTAGGATACGAGTTGGGCATGTGTGGTCATATGTTGGGCAGTATGGAGGTCTAAGGTGGTGCTAGGGTACAAGACTAGGGTACCACTTATAACCTAGGGTACGGTTTAGGGGGATGGGTCGTACCCTCCCGCAGGTAAGTTTTCAGCTTTTAAGATGAGGGTAGTTTTGACATTTATCACCCTAAAACCCTTATGCCGCCATGTTATTTAACCCTTGGTCGTCTCTCATAACTTACTTTGGATGGATCAAAACACTCAAAATGCTCCTTCTAAACACTCTCTTGAAGATTGAGGCTAGGGTTTCTACAAGTGTTCTTCAAAGGGCTCAAGAGTCAAGTTTCTTTCCGAAATCTTTATAAATGAGGCTTGTACTCCTCCCTCATTGTTAGTTCTAACTAAAGACATGTTTTAATGTGTTTTAAACATTGATTATGAATCATAAATGGTGGTTTTGAAAACCAATATTGAGGATTTTGGATGTATATTGTTGAGCATTGATTACTCTTGGTTTTAATTATATTTTCACATGTTTTTCATGGTGGTTTGCATATGTGGGTGCTTGTTAGTTGTGGTTTAACAAATGGGTCATGGGTAACCCTAAGTTCAGGTCATGTCAAGTTGGTATCAGAGTGTAGGTTTCAGTGTCATGGGGTGACCACAAAATCGTGTCGAGTAAAGTCTTGCATATGGGTGTGTTGTTCACCACACTTATAATCAGGGGCTATGATGCATCTAGGAATGTTTCACTTTATTGTTGTTCTACTTTCGGGTTATAGAGTCTAAGGTCTTAAACTCCTCCCTAAATTTTCTTTGCTTCACTTTTCAGATCATGCCCTCTCAACGATCTAAAGTTCATGGAAACTCACCCGTCCCACTTGAGGACGACATGGATGGATCTCGTCCAAATCATAAGGCACGAACCCGATCAAGGGTCGTTGTTTCAGATTTTCCCTATAAAGTTCCACTGGTCTCTATTGACCCTACTCCGAAAGGTGGTACTTATTCTCAGTTATCTCAAGAAGAGGTTACCATTGTCAAGTTTTGACATACTATTCATCCATTGACCCAAATAGTGACAAATCTATCACTCTATTTCGATCCTATTGGTATGGGGGAAAATAAGGCAAAGTTGGGAAATAGAGGCAGAGTAAGATGTCTTAATTTTTGGAACAAAGAGGAGGCCTAGAAAATGGTGGTAAGTGGTCCAAGAGGAAGAGTTAGATTAGTCCTAAGTCCTGTCCTGTGGCTAGTGCTCCCTACCCGAATCCATTGGGAGACAAATATTTTTAGATTGGTAATGCTGCTAGGGCACAAGGTACCCAATCTCGGGCCAGTGAGACCCAATTCACACCATCCTATCCTTCTTGTAGATTTTATGGTCGGTCGCACCGTAGTTGTTGTAAGAAAGGGAGGAATCATTGTTTTGATTATGGCCAGTTGGGTCATATACAACGGGAGTATTCCATGAGGATTACCATTTGGGAAAATAGAACACCGATTACCACTTCTCTAGCTCTTGCATCGAGGGGTACTGCTTCTGGCTCCGTCACTGGTCGGGATCATCTCGATGACCTTACTATCCCTCAGTTGTCTGAGCCATCTTCTGATGATGATGCTGGTATGTTAAAAACTCTTATCCTGTTATGTGAATTGGTTACTTGGTCTGGGGTCCTCTCTCTCTCATGTGAGCCCATTTGTGGCTATGTATTTTTGTTTGGGTCCCAAGGTTATTTCAAACTCTTTTTCTATTTTCTACCTCAGTAGGTGACACTGTGATTGCTAAGAGAGTCTACTGGAGGTGTGTGTTATCTATTGGTAGTAAGGATACTTAGGTGGATATATTGAATTGGATATCATGGATTTTGATATTATTTTGGGGATGGATTGGTTGCAATCGTGATATACATCATTAGACTGTCGAACCCATAAGGTCATCTCTAATCTCCCTAGTGAGTCAATTATTGGGATGGGATGATATTTCCTTAGCTATCAAGGTAAAGGTTATATCATATCTTAAAGCTCTAAGATTGATCTCCTAAAGGGGATGTTTCTATTATTATTTAGTCTATGTTAAAGATTCTAACTCGAAAGGTCTTTTTTTGGATTCGATTTTGGTGATGAATGAACTTCCTAAGGTCTTTCCTGATGACCCTCATGGTGTTCTTCTAATGGGGAGATTGAGTTTGGTATTGACCTTATTTCATATGCCTGTCCAATTTATATTCTTTCTTTATAGAATAGTTTCAGTTGGGTTAGAGGAGCTTGATGAGCAATTAAAAACCCCCTTATATAAAGGTTTCACCCTTTTTATTGATTCTCCGTGGAGTGTTTACTTTCTTTAATGCATAAGAGGAATGGTTTTCCCCGGAAAGGTATATGTTATTGGTGGGTGAATGAGGAATTCAGGGTGTTCTCCTTATGGGGTGGACCATATATACATATTCTATATGGGTACTTTGTTAGTAGTGCATGGTAGTTGATGGATACTAAGTTTTAACTTAGATGTTTCTTTTGATAAAGAGAGTAGTTAGCTCGGGGATAACAATGTAAGAATTATGAATGTAGAGTGAAAGGTTGGATGAGGTGTGCGGAAGGGAGCAAGGTAGGTTATTTGGGAATACAATAGTGAGAAAGTTGTGACATTTAGGCTGGGAGTTCAGGTTGAACTGATAGGTTAGGAGTTACGTCATTGGATGCATTAGAGAATGGAGTATGTGTGACCTAAGCTGGACTTTAGGTGGTATTTGGATGAATAAGGTTTTAGGTATAGGAGAACCAAGAGTTCCTAGTGTACGTCCTTAGTGATACCCTTTAGAGCGGAGTGTTGTGATTATAGGTATAGTAAGGGAAGGTCGGGGTGCATATTTTAGCGATTCTCTCCTATCTCGGTTAACAGAGTACTTTACTAGTGTTGCACGCATTCTAGTAGCGCTTATGCCTAAGGTTCGCATTCTGCATTTGCCTTGTACCCTAGATATGAATCTTGACCTTACATGGCATTAAATATGATGTATGCAGTTATGTTTCTTTTGGTGTCCAGTCCTAAGGACTCCTTCTATGGTGTGTTATGTCGGGATGGTTCTTCATTCATGACCTAGAGGGTTGCTATAAAGTACCTCATGCCTATGGTGCCATGTCTCTTTGTGGGGGTCTCGCCTTAGGAGGCATGAGTAATTCATGTCTCTTTGTGGGGGTCTCTTCTTGGGTGGCATGTGTAATTTTTGTACTTTAGTTCCTTAATGGTCCTTCTTATGTTAGGGTGGTAGTGGCTTTAGAGGTGTGGTGTGATGTTTCGGCTCTTGACGAACCATTTTACATCTTTTACAAGAGATATTTGGGTGTCTTTAAGCAACTATTAGTGTATTTGATGCTGGGTTTTAATGTTTTTTAGGTTAAGGACTTAGCTGAAGAAATAACTTGGAAAGATGGAAAAATAGGAACAAAAAGGGAAATGACGGCCAAACTGTTGGGTCGTCAACCTTGTGACGGACCGTCAGAGTGTCCGCCGACACTAAGAAGAAGGGCCATAATGGATAACCCAAGTGAGGGTCCAGGTGACCGACCATCAGACCAATGATGGGCCGTCAACCTGGCCGTCAGCATGAAACAAAAGGACTTTCCTGAAGTGATCAAGCAACGGTCCAAGTGACGGACCGTCAGACCAGCGACGGTCTGTCAACATGACCGTCACCCCTTAAATAGAGTGAAGTAGTTTTGGACCCTCAGCAATGGTCCAAGTGATGGACCGTCAGGCCACTACGGGCCTTTAACTAGGCCACCAACCTTGACACGGCAATACTGAGTTCAAATTTTAAATTCCAGTACTTGGAAACTTATAAATACCCAATCTAGGTTTAGATTAAGTATCTTTCATTCATCTTTTATCTGTTTTTCAACTTTTGAGCAACTTGTAACCTATTATTCTCTGAGAAATAGCTGAAATTGTGGATCTGAACATTATTATTCACTATTCTTCTTTTGAGATCAAGAACAATTCTTTGGATATTTTTGTAAGTACTTCCTTAAATTATTTATGAGAAATACAATGGAATCTTCTTCTCTTTCTATGATGTGTGGCTAAAGCTCCCATAACTAGGGTTATGGGAGCCTTGATGTGATTGGTTATTTAGGGTTATGAGATTGTCTGAATTCAGTAACTAATAACAATTTTATAAACTCCTCTTCATTAGTATGATCTTTCTTGGTTGCAAACTTGAAGGGTGAGACCAAGAGCACCACTTGTTTGAGTAGAAATATGTGTGTTGGGAAAAGAGGAGATTTACAAGGATCTCAAAGGCTTTAAACTTTGGGTTAAGGGTTGATGCCTTAACAGGATTAACCCACTTGAGAAATCAATTGAACATATAAACATATTCTTTAAGTTCGAGAGAATCAAGGGATAGTCATCTATTAAGATTGACAAACACATACATGACCTTTAGAGTTCAATAATTCTTGCAATTGAAATTTATTACGTATGAATTCGGGATAACTCACAACCTTAACTGCTGCAACATCTTGGTAAACATAATCCTAGATTCTTCATTCTCATTGAATCAAACCTTACAAGCATATTCATTAGTTGGAACACCATTTACTACAAGCATACTTCACTGTTAACAAAACAACCCCTCTTTACTTCGGAACCTTAGATCAACCGTCCATTAATAATCATAATAATTAATTAGCACAGTATTCCCCGTGGGATTTGACCCCAACCTAGTTCGGTTCTATATTTGACGACGACCTCTTATGCTTTCTAACGAGAGTTGTAATTTGGGTGTATCAAATTTTGGCGTCGTTGTCGGGGAATACGGTTGTCAATTAAGTTTATGAGAGTTAATTGACATTTGGTCAAGTTCCTAATTTTACTTTTATTTGTTGTTTTTGTTCATTACATGATCTTTATTTTGCATTCCATGTACGAGGAGTTCAGGATAACCATTATTACCATGTCATCCGAAACCTCAATCAATTGACAGAATAGAAGATCAGCAAGAATCAGATAGACTAGCCGCCTTGGATAGAGATCAATTGAATCTACAAAATGATGGTCAACCAGCTCGTGATCCTAACCTAGATGAGGAGGAACTGGAAAATGATGATCTAATTTAGCCTATAAATAGGAGACGTGCTGAGAATATAGATGTGCCAGTGAACAACAATCGGGTAGCTAGAGGAAGAGCAAACCGCCAACATGCCGTGCAGTTTGCAGCTAATGAGGAAGATGACATAGATTTGGATGAGGATGGTGCCACAAGAGTAATTATTCCACCACCAGGAGTGAAGTTCAACATCTCAAGCACAATGATACAGTTACTTAACCTCAAAGGGTTGTTTGGTGTACTTCTAGGGGATGAACCAAATATGTACTTCGTGAACTTTATCAATATCTGCAAATCTTTTGACAACCCTGGAGTTAGAAAGAATGCAATTCATTTATGGTTATTCCTGTTGTCTCTGTCTGGGGAGGCAACAATGTGGTTGAATGAGTTGGCTCCCAATTGTATAATAAACTGGAGGCAATTGAAAGGAGTTTTCCTAGAAAGGTTCTTTCCGCCTTCCAGGTTGTTACAGTTGAGGGACGAGATTAGCAACTTCAGGAAGTTACCGAATGAGGCACTCCATGAGACTTGGATGTTATTCAATAAGAAGTTGACACAGTTCCCTAATCACAAGATGACCGATGAGCATTTGATGAAGACATTCATGGTACTATGGAGAAGGAGAATTCATGGAGCTTACTTTCACTGAGTCTATAGATATGTTGGAGTGATTGACTAAGACAAGTAGAGCTTGGCATACCAGGGATTCTGTAGTAGCAAGCCCCATTGTGTCTAGTAGTATGATAGCTAAACAACGTAGGAGAAAGGAAAAACTAGATTAATACATGGCCCATATGAAGACCCAGATAGATTTGCTTACCAAGCATTTGCTATCAGGAAAGACAGAAAAGGTGAAGGCTGTGGGGTCATAAAGTAGGGGAGCCGAGTCTGATTCTGAGGAGGAGGCTAACTATCTGAATAATCAGGGAGGGTTTTTGAGGAAATAGCCAAGAGAATCAAGGTCAGAACTACTATGACAAAGCTGGTTACCGAGATCGTGATCAAGGGAGTTTGAAAAATAAGAACAACAGGAGTGGATTGTTTATGCATCCTGGAAATTGTGATAATGCTTCTACTAGATCGGATAAGATGTCCATGGATGACATGATGGAAAAGTTATTAAAAGAGGTGGAGTCGACTAATGCTGGTGTGACAATGATGAAGAGTGAATTATCCCTTATGAGTCAGTTGGTCGATTCACATTCAACCTCTATAAAATAGCTGAAGCAATAGATGAACACCTTTCGGAGATACTTAATCAGAGAAAGAGTGGTACATTGCCGAGTAACATGGTACAAAACTATCAGAATGATGGGTCTTATATGGCGATGGCTACCCGCAGTGGTAAAGTATTACCGGGCCCTTCTGTGGGAAAACTTGTGATTGATGATGTGGTAGAGTTAGATGAGGAAATAGAAGATGACCATCCAGTGGAGTCTGAGAAGCTAGATAATGATGATATTTCATCTAACCATCAGGAGCCTGATGAGTTAGAAAAAGATAACAGAAAGGAGGGAGAAACGGTGGTTAAAGTAATGCCAAAACTACTCCTTTTATTTCCTCATCGATTGAAGAAAAAAGTGGATGACATGAAATTTAGAAAGTTCATGGCAATGCTAAAACAGTTGACTATGAATGTGCCTTTGGTGGAGGCACTGGAACAAATGCCTGGCTATGCTAAATGTATAAAGGATCATGTCACAAAGAAGAGGACGGTGAGCTATGAACCGATGGACAATCTTCACCATTGTAGTGGCATTTCAATAAAATCCTTAGTGTAAAAGAAAGTGGATCTTGGATATTTATGATCCCATGTACTATTGGATCACTGGATTTTGTAAAGGCCCTAAGTGATCTTGGGGCAAGTATTAATCTGATGCCATTGGCAGTTTATAAGAAGTTGGGTTTAGGAGAACCCACACCTACTAATATGAGACTTGTAATGGCAAACAGATCAGTGAAACGGCCAGTTGGTATATTATATAATGTGCTGTGAAAGTGGCAAGCTTTATTTTTCTTGCCAACTTTGTGATCCTGGATTGCGAGGTGGACTTCGAGGTACCCATAATCTTGGGTAGACCTTTCCTTGCAACTAAGAGTATGTTGATTGACTTACGCGCGAATGAGCTGCAGTTTAGGCTCAATGATGAGGTAGTCTGATTTGATATTTGTCAGTCAATGAAACAACATAAAGAGATGAGTGTATTCTCCATTGTAGATGTATATTATGAAAATGAGCAAGAGGTGTCGATAGAAGAAAAATTTGCTGTTGAAACTTTGGCTGCTGTATTGATGAACTTTGATAGTGAGGCTATTGATGAATATGAGGAGATAGTATGTTCCCTGATGGGAATGATATCATATTCATATGCTCCCAAGAAGCTAGATTTGGACCACAAAAATAGCCCAACACCACTGGCTATGCCATCTATTGAAGAGCCACCGGTGTTGGAGTTGAAAGAGCTACCGGGCCATCTTAGGTATGTATTTCTAGGCAGTGGAAACACCTTACCTGTGATCATTGTAGCAGACTTGGGTGAGTAGCAAGTGGACACTTTTATCTCTGTGCTTAGGAGATACAAAAGGTCTATAGGATGAACAATTGCTGATATTATTGGTATTTCGCTGGGTATCTGCACCCACAAAATTTGGTTAGAGGAATAGTGCACACCAACTATTGAGCATCAACGTAGATTGAATCCAATGATGAAAGAAGTATTTAAAAAAGAGATTATTAAATGGCTTATGCAGGAGTGGTGTACCCCATCTTCGACAGCAAGTGGGTAAGTCCCGTGCAATGTGTGCCCAAGAAAGGGGGCATACTGTAGTTGCTAATGAGAAGAACGAGTTGATTTTTCTTAGGCCAGTGACTGGGTGGCGAGTGTGTTTGGACTATCAGAAGTTGAACTCGTGGACATTGAAGGATCACTTCCCAATGCCCTTCATGGATTAGATGCTTGATCGTTTGGCAGGAAGAGGTTGGCATTGCTTCTTGGATGGGTATTCGGGATACAATCAGATTTCGATTGACCCACAAGATCAGGAGAAAACAACATTCACATGCCCAAATGGAATGTTTGCATTCAAGCGAATGCCATTCGGACTATGTAATGTACCCGCCATATTCCAATGGTGCATGATGTCTATCTTCTCCGACATGGTGGAGGACACCTTAAAGGTGTTCATGGATGATTTTTCTATAGTGGATGACTCGTTTAAGATATGTTTGGTAAATTTGAGTAGAGCACTATAGAGATACGAGGAATTCAACCCTGTGCTGAACTGGGACAAATGGCACTTTATGATGATGAGGGCATTGTGCTTGAACATCGAATTTTAGCTAAGAGGATTAAGGTTGACCGAGATAAAGTAGAGGTGATAGAGAAATTACCCCCTCCTATTTCTGTGAAGGGAGTTCGTAGTTTCTTGAAGCATGCTGGATTCTATCATCGGTTTATTAAGGACTTCTCCAAAATTGCAAATCCACTGTGAAAATTATTGGAGAAGGAGGCTAAATTTGTATTTGATGATGATTGCATGAGGGCATTTGAATTCCTTAAAGAAAAACTGGTGGCTGCCCTAGTTATTTTTGCTCCAGACTAGTCTAAGCCATTCAAAATCATGTGTGATGCAAGTAGAGTATAACTTGGGGCTGTGCTTGTCCAGAAGAAATAAAAATTATTTCACCCCATTTACTATGTAAGCAAGGCATCGAATGGGGAACAGAAGAATTACACTATTACTGAATAGGAACTTCTCACGGTTGTCTAAGCTTTTGAGAAGTTCCATGTTTACTTGTTGGGAACCAAGGTGGTGGTTCATACAGACCACGTTGCCTTGAGATATTTGATGGAAAAGAAGGATTCTAAACCAAGGTTAATCAGATGGATACTGCTTCTACAAGAGTTTGACTTTGAGGTCAAAGATAGGAAAAGATGTGAAAATCAAGTCGCAGACCATCTATCCAGGCTTGAGAAAGATGAAGAAATCACTAATAACTGTGAAATTGATGATGCATTCCCCGATTATAAAATCCTTACTGCTGTGCTTGAAAGAGTGCCTTGGTACGCAGACTTTGCCAACTATGTGGTAAGCGATATTATGCTCGAAGATCTTTACTTTCATTAGAAAAGAAAATTCCTCCATGATGCCAAAAGTTACTTTCGGGATGAGCCATATCTATTCAGACGTTGTGCTAATAATATTATCAGAAGATTCATCCCAGAAGTTGATATGCTGAATATTTTGGAAGCCTGCCATGCTTCCCTAGTTAGGGGTCACTATACAGGTGATCGTAATGCAAGAAAAGTGCTGTAGAGTGGATATTATTAACCAACCTTGTTCAAGGATACATATGAATTTGTGAAGAGATGTAACCAGTGTTAGAGGCAAGGCTCAATTTTGAATCACCATAAAATGCCCATGAAAAAAATTGCTAGAGGTTAAATTATTCGACGTTTGGGGTATTGATTTCATGGGGCCTTTCGTCAATTCCTATAGGTTGAAATACATCTTGGTTGCTGTAGATTATGTATACAAATGGGTAGAAATAGTTGGTCAAGATGACAACGAAGGTAAGAGAGTGGTTGCTTTTCTCAAAAAGAACATCTTCTCTCGCTTTGGAGTACTACGTACTATCATAAGCGATGAAGGATCTCATTTTTGCAAAAATGTGTTTTGGGCTGCCTTGGAAAAATATGGGGTGAAACAACATGAATTAGCAACTCCATACCACCTATAGACTAGTGGGAAAGTGGAGATTTTAAATGGGGAGATAAAGGGTATCCTAGCCAAAATGATAAATGCAAGTAGGCACGACTGGTCTCGAAAGCTCAATGATGTCTTGTGGGTGTATCAGACTGCCTTCAAGACACCCATTGGGATGTCTCCATATCAGCTAGTCTATGGAAAAGCATTTCATTTGTCGACAGAGATGGATCACAAGGCTTTATGGGTACTCAAGAGGTTAAATCTGAATTGGAAGGAGGCAGCGGAGCTAAGGCTGGGCAGCTGAATGAGATGGATGAATTCCATCTTGGGGCTTATGAAAGAGCACACTTGTACAAAGAATGAATGAAGAAATATCATGATTGGAGGTTTGAAAAATGGGATTTTCAAAAAGGTGATTGGGTATTACTCTTCAACTCCAGACTGAAGCTCTTTCCATGTAAACTTAGGTCTAAGTGGTCTGGCCCATTTAAGGTTACATACATCTACTCATCTGGAGTAGTCACACTTGAGAACAAAGATGGAAGTGTCTTCAAAGTCAATGGGCAACTAGTCAAGCTATATATCAGTCCAATGGGCTTGGTTAGATACTTAAGTACAGTTTATCTTGATGAAGTCTGAGTAATTGAAATAAATAAGTTGTATCGTGACAATAAATCAGGCGCTAGTGGGAGGCAACCCACAATGTGTCATTGTAAGTGTAATTAGAGTTATTTGTTTCTTTTGGTGCAATTAAGTTTATGATTTTTAATTGACCTTTGGTCAAGTTTCCCAAATTTTACTTTTATTTGTTGTTTTTGGTTCATTACAGGTTTATTGTTGTTTATTCCATGCACCAAAAGTTTAGGAGAACCGCTATTATCCTTCAATCTTGAACCGCATCTAATTGGCAGAATGGAAGAACAATAAGAAGTTGAGAGACTAGCCAACTTGGCTAGTGCACTGGTTAATAGGCAAAATGATGGGGAACAGCTCGTGACCCTAATCCTGATGATGAGGATTTGGGAGATGATGATCTGATTAACCCAGCAAACAGGAGGCATGCGGATAATGCAACGACGGCTGCCAACAGAAACCGGGCAGCTTGAGGGAGAGCAAACCGCCAACCTGTTATGCAATTTGATCTTAATGAGGAGGAGGATGACTTGGATGAAGCTGGTGCTACGTGAGTGATTATTCCACCCCCACTGGCACTTGAGATGAATTTCAACATAACCAACACCATGATACAACTGCTCATTCTTAAGGGGTTGTTTGGAGGACTTCCAGGAGATGACCCAAACATGCACTTGGTGAATTTTATCAACATTTGTAAGTCCTTTAATAACCCTGGTGTTGGTCAAAATGTCATTCATATTCGGTTGTTCCCATTGTCTCTGTCTGGGGAGGAAATAATGTGGTTGAATGAGTTGGCCCCCAATTTTATAACAAACCGGAGGCAATTGAAAGGAGCTTTCCTAGAAATGTTCTTTCTTCCTTCCAGGATGTTATAGTTGAGGGATGAAATCAACAAATGAAATCAACAACTTCATACAATTTCCAGATGAGGCACTGCATAAAATTTGGATGAGATTCAAGAAAAAGTTGACATAATGTCCCAACCACAAGATGACTGATGAGCACTTAATGGAGACTTTCTATAGAGCTTTGAACTCTATAACCAAACCAACAGTTAATATTGTAGCAGGAGCAGCATTGATGGAGCTTACATTCAATGAGGCTAAAGATATGTTGGAACGGTTGACTAAGATAAGTAGTGCTTAGCATACCAGGGATTTAGTGATAGCAAAACCCTACTGTGTCTATTGGTATGTCGGCTGAGCAATGTCAGAAAGAGGAGGAGCGTGACCAAGATATGGAACACATAAAAACACAGATAGATATGCTTACTAAATATTTATTATCCGGTAAGACTGAGAAGATAAAATCTGTTGGGTCGCAAGGCAGAGCTTATTCTGATTCTGAGGAGTAGGCGAACTATCTAAATAATCAGGGGAGTTTTCGAGGTAATATCCAAGGGAATCAAGGTCAGAACTATTACGACAAGGCTAGTTACAAAAATAGGGACCAAGGGAGTTGGAAAAACAAAAATGATAGGAGTGTACTATATGTACTTCCTGGAAATCGGGATAATGCAGCTACTAGTTTAAGAAAGATGTCCATGAAGGACATGATGGAAAAACTGTTAAAGGGAGTTAAGGCTACTGATGCTAGGGTGACAACAATGAAGAGTGACTTATCTTCCAATGGATGGACACTGGAAACTCATGTTTTCTGACATAAGTATTGGTCATGGCGACCATACTTAAGGGGTACACGGAAATCCCCTAACACTTGTATAGATGTATCATTGAGAGCGAAGGGTACACGAGAATCCCCTACTCCTATGGTGTCTCCGATTCGTGTGGCTACATGAATCGGGGCCTGTCCAGGGAGTAACACTGAACCTATATAGACCATGGGTGGATTATGACGGTTAAGCTACACATACCCAGGTTAAATGGTTTTAAAGACATGCTAAATCTGGTTTTCTTTCCCGGCATGGTTATATATATATGTATGGTTATGAATGCATATGGTTGGTTTACTTGGTTTTAAGGGTTGGCATTATTTTAATATTATCCTGAGTGCATGCTAGCATACATCTGCTAACCCATCTTCAGGCGGCTGTATCCCCACGTAATGTAGGAACTGAACATACTACTCCTTACGTTTATTGATCAGATTTAGGGATAATTGGTATTTGATTAAAGTGGTGATCTTTCATAGTTCGGATGGAATCTATTTCATGTCATGGATTACTTCACATACTTTTGTCTTATCATAGACTTTGGTTTTTGGCTATGGTCAGGGGTATGTCCCGACTAGATACTCTTTGGTTTGATTTAGAGGTTTTGTATGGGCAACTATGGACTTAGGTATGGAATGGTCATGATATATTTATATATATACATTGAATTATCATTTTTGGTTTGGTTGGTTAGTTATTGGATGGATTGACTTGGTTGGGTTAGTCTAGTAAGTATACCTATCCCAAAGTCATTATATCTTCTAATTTGCTATCTTGTTATATGTTCGAAATTCATATGACTTAGGGTATATGTTGGTTGGTTTGGGTATCGGTGATGGTCTCTGATCCTGGTTATACTTAAGATACCCATTATGATAAAGCCACGGTTCGGGTCGTGTCAACTTGGGATGGACATTCCTTGGTTTGGGTTGTGACATGGTATCTATCCCACTACTGGTTGAGGCGATGGAATCTTTAGCTTGAGAGCAAGAATAGGGTTTAGTGAAGGCCCCCTATCCTGGTCCCTTATTGGGGCTACATCTCCAAGCTGTCCTCGACCTCTAGTTCATCCTCAAACTATGATAGGATCCCTAGCCGTAAACTCGGGGTACTCATCTCGTGTAGTGGTAGTATGTGTCCTAGCCATATATCAATGAGTGAAACGAAAGGAATCCTTAAAAACTAACTCAAGTTCTTAGAATAAAATGGGTGAAAGAAGTGAGAATCTCCAAAGAATATCCTACAGTCTCCCGAAGATAAGAATCAGATGTCATTGTTTTGATCTGCGGGACTCGACTAGACACTTGCTCTTGTACCAATAATGCTAGTGAATCTCATGTGTTCATACTAATTTGTCATGACCTGATTTACGAGTAATAAGCACCTACGTTATCCCACTAGTATTTAAGTTAAACCGTAGCCTGGAGCTATAAGCAATGGTTTAATTTTGTGAAAATGGCATAAAATTCGAAAATTTGCAAGTAAAGACTTACAAAAATAATTTGAGTAATAGTAATAATCTGAAAGATAAATAAGATAGTAATAAAATCCCATGACCTAGTAGTATTGGTACAAGAGTCACTAAAAAGGAATATGAGTATAGTAATAGTCAAATATATATCAATCTCGAAGAATAAAAGACTAAGAAAAAGTAGAAGAAGGAGAAAAGGTCAACTATGGTTTTGATAGCTCATCCTATCTCCGAACTCTAGTCAACATGATCGCGACATCAACTAGTAATCAGATATGCACCAAAAAGGTATAGAAGTGTAGTTGAGTACCAAAGATATGGGTACTCAGTAGGAATTATTGACCGATTGAGCTAAATCAGAATGTAAAAAGAATAATGATGCAAGAGAAATAAGCTAATTCAAGAAAAAGGACAAACCTTGAATGATGCTCCGAATACTTTAATCAAGTAAATAAAGAATCTGAAATGATAATAACATAAAGAAAGCATAACTATCACTACAAAACTGGCCCCATAAGCCAGTAAGTACAAAAAAGTACATAACCCAATGCGGGCCCTCATATGTCGGGAGGGTGCAATCCAAGAGAAGAAGTAACCAAAAATATACTGAATAACCACATCTCAAAGCTATAATCGTGAATTCTTCCATATCGTAAATACCATAAACAACCTCTCAATGTCAGACTTGAACCGAAACTCATGTAATTTGTTGCCGGACTTAAACTAAAACTCATAGATCATAAATCGTTGTACTTGAATCGAAACTAGTATCAACTCACAAGTACCAATCTAGCATACGTATCATTAATCTAGCCTCTTCAAACTATAAAAAATATGTATTTAAAGAATATAATACGCCTAATATATCTACATGGAGCTAATGATAGTCTTGGAAAAAGGTGGGCCGGAGGGGCCCACTCTAATCTCTGAAATCTGTTCTAAGGGAAATTCTATCCTGGACAAGGATAAGGTATCTAATTCTTCTACTAGATATTAAATAAGCCACTTTTATTTCTAAGATAGCAATTCTGCCTAAATCATAAGTAACTAAGTCAATTACGCCTAATTTATGGTTTCTTAATAGGATAAATATTTCAAATAATACTAATTATACCACCAAGACCTAATTACACATTTATATCTAGTACATTATCATAAATATTTACAAATTAGCCCAATCTATGAGAGAGGTAAACCTACCCTACCTGAACACCGAAGAAAGCCTGGTGAAAATTTGCTAAGTCGGTGAATTTTTCTTTTGAAGAGCCCCCAGAAGATATCACACTATCAAAATGATAATCTACTCATAAAAAAAGGAACAACGGTATCTATATTGCATTTTTATGCTTCGGATCCAAAATTACATAAAAATCCTATGTAGAGCCTGCTCGAAAAAATTATTGAGAAATTGACCATGAAATTAATGAAAACGTACCAAGAATTTAAAGAATAAATGAGTAATTCAAGCTTACAGTTACCCAAAAATCACCTATTAATGTTTCTCCGAAGTTTCCACACATTCTAGGCTTTTTCACGCTTGAACTTGTGTGAAAAATGGGAAGAAATCGAGTAAATGGGGTATTTAAAGGCTTCCAAGTGCCACTAAAGTTACACTAGACCGCTTTAGTGGTCATTTCTAAATATCCCAGGTGTATCTAAAGCATTACTCATCTATCCCTGGCATGCCACTAAACTGGCTTGCACTTTAGCGGTAAGCTTGCCGCTAAAGCGGCCCGCTAGGGTATGCCGGGCCGCTAAAGCACCCAGCTGCACTAAAAAATGCCTCCGCTAAATCGCCAAAGGGCTGCTTTAACAGATGTACCAACTAAGTGAATTTACTAAAGACTTGAAATTTTTCCAAGTCTTCATCGGCCCCTCGGTATTCGTTAAGAATTTTGTATACGCAAATGAACTATTCTACCCTATCAAATTTGATGCTCTAGAATCCACGCAAACAAAATTTCCATCTGAGGTCGTTTCAATGAAAAGTGGATCCCACACCCATGTTCCATTTTTCTAAATTCCTACCAATAGTCTGTAAGCTTTAGGGACCGAACCAAATTCCACCTACCCTAAAATAGACTTTTCAAAGCTGTTGGAACTCTCAAAATCGACATACAAGGTTGTTTGATTGAAGTTTTCGCTCGGTAGACAACTCTTACCAGTGAAAACTTTAAGATAGGAAATTGGATCTAAAAATTAAATGAACTTCTTGGTAACTGAACTGTCAGCTCCAAAAAGTGATAAATGACTTGGGTAGCTACAGAAAAGCTCTAAATGAAAAAAATATGTAGAAATGCAGAAAATAACTTGGGGGTCATTACAATGTTCCTTTAGTACTTGCCTTTACGCATGTGCATTTGTGCTCATAGTTTTTGTTGGTCATGGGATCGTCTAAGTGTTGGGTTCAATATATGTGTGAATAGAAAATGGAGGGAAAAATGGTGGAGGAAAAAGTGTCACCAAATTGGAAAGTGTACTCTTATCTTGGAAAGTTCACTAATTCTCCCACATTGGTGGGAGAAGGGAACTTTGTAGTGTTTATAATAAAGAACACTTAATCCACATGGATAGTGAGGAAATAACAACGTGGTGCCTCGTGCTATCGTCGTCGTCGCTCGGCTTCAGCTTCGGCTTTGACTTTGGATTTGAATTTGGATTTGGAAAAGGATCGATCGATGAAATCTATCATTTTAGATGAATTTTATTTGAAACTTGTTTACAAGTGAAATTTTAATCTAAAAAAATTTGATATAATTATTTTTCTAGAAGTGCGGGCGCAATTTTGACACCATACAAACACATACGCAACATATCATGAAGGGATGCGACCCTTTGAGGTAAAATGCACACTGTTTCACACTGTAGGGTGACCTGCGGGTGTATATGCAGTACAAGTACGTGACCTGTGGGCACAGATGTAGTGCAGAAGCTACTGGAAATTGCAAAATGTCACCTGCAGCCGCAGATCAGGTGCAGGTCCAGCACAGACTGGGCGCAGGGACGTGACTGCTGATGAATAAGTGCCTTTCTGCTGAACCAATGCATCCTTTCTGAAAGGACACATTTAAGGCTATAAATACCTGATATATTCCTCAGGTACAGATATATTTTTTAGACAGAAAAAACACTCTTCTTCTATACAAAAACTCTGTGTGATCATTAAGCTATTGAGTGAGTTCGAAGAATCCAATAGTTTGAGGTACCACTATTGTTCGGATTGAAAGCCATTTTATCCTGGAAGAAAGATTCCATAACCTCGGGTATAGTAAGGGAAATTATTCCTTAAGGACACTCCGTGAAGTTGGGAGACTTGGCTTTACATTTCTATTCCATCTCATTTCTGAAATCTAACATACTTCTTGGATAGATTATTCATATCTTGTGTTGAAGGTGTAAAAAAACTTCATAAGTGTTATTGTCTTTGACTTAAACTTGTGTTGAAGTTGTTGTTTCATATATACAAATTCTTTTACCCGAAAACGTTGAAAATAACAATCTTAAGGAATAATCTTTCGGAATCTGTATAGCTTGTTTTTTTGGAGATTAAAGCTTTAAGCTTTCTACTCCGTTTGAACATAACTATTGATTTGAGGACATAAAATCTTCATTATAAGTTAAAGATCACTCGGTTGATGATTGGAAGTCATAAAAACTTCATCGTTAAACTAGAAACAAAAAGTGTTTTAAGTTGCTGCAACTTTTTTTAATAAGTATTTTGATATACTAAAGGTACTGTCTTGTGGTGACAGGAAAATGATGACTGATAGTCAAATGCATGATGCTGGAACGACTATGGCGGCAACTAGTATTGCCTTGATGAGTCGTACTAATACTCCGCAAGCTATGGCGCCGGCGGAGAAACCTAAAATGTTTGCGGGTATTGACTTCAAGAGATAGCAACAGAAAATATTCTTCTACCTCACAACTCTCTGTTTTCAAAGGTTCACGTTTGAGAAAGCTCTGGAGGTGCCCGAGGGATCCTCTAAACAAGAGCACTTCATGATTGTGGAGACTTGGAAACACTGAGATTTCCTTTGCCGGAATTACATCTTGAGTGGTCTCCAAGATGACCTTTACAATGTGTATAGTGGAACAAAGACTGCAAAAGAGTTATGGGGAGCGCTAGAACGGAAGTACAAGACAGAGGATGCCAAAACTAAATAGTTCTTCGTTGTAAGATTCCTGAAGTACAAAATGATAGACAACAAGTCTGTTGTTTCCCAAGTGCAAGAACTGCAAGTGATCATCCATGATCTCCTTGCGGAAGGTATGATTTTTATATATACCTTTGCTGAACAATTTAACCATGTTCTTAGTATTCACCTAACCTTTATTGTAGGCTTGATTGTGAATGAAGTATTTCAAGTAGCAGCAATAATAGAGAAGCTACCACCTATGTGGAAAGACTTCAAGAACTATTTGAAACACAAACGTAAGGAGATGTCAGTCAAAGACCTGATTGTATGACTACGCATTGAAGAAGATAATAAGGCTTCGAAAAGAAGGTCAAGAGGCAATTCTACAATGAATAGAGAAAACATTGTAGAAAATGACCAAAACAACTCTAAAAAGCGAAAGAAAGCTGGAAATGAAAGCAATCAACTCAAGAAGAAATTCAAGGGAAAGTGCTTCAACTGTGGCAAGATTGGCCACAAGTCTACGGATTGTCATGTCCCAAAGAAAGGAAAGAAGAAGGACCAAGTAAATTTGGCTGAGTCTAAGAAGAAAATGGATGATCTATGTGGTATGCTTTCCGAATGCAACTTGGTTGGAAATCCTCGCAAATGGTGGGTGGATTCTGGTGCCACCCACCATATTTGTGCTAATAAATAGTTGTTTTCGACGTTCACTCCGGCTCAAGTAGAAGAAAAGATCTATATGGCAAACTCCGCTACTGCTAAGGTAGAAGGACTATGAAAAGTGTGTTTGAAGATGACTTCCAGCAACGTGTTGGCTCTAGACAAAAACGAATTCAAATGTGTATTTATTTCCGGAAAAATTATACTTAGTAAAGGAGAAATGTATGTAGGAAAAGGCTACCTCACTGAGGGCCTATTCAAAATGAATGTAATGAATGTTGAAATCAATAAAAGTTCAATTTCTTCTTACTTGCTTGAGTCTTACGATTTGTGGCATGAATGATTAGGCCATGTTAATTACAAAATATTACAAAAACTGATTAACTTAGAAGTCTTACCAAGCTTTGAGTGAAATAAATCAAAGTGTCAAACTTGTGTGGAATCAAAGTATTCTAAGCATCCGTATAAGTTCATTGAAAGGAATTCCAACCCCTTAGACTTAATCCACATTGATATTTGTGATATAAAGTTAACACCATCATGTGGTAGGAAAAAGTATTTCATAACTTTTATTGATGATTACACTAGATATTGTTATGTCTACTTGCTAAATAGTAAGGATAAAGCAATAGATGCGTTTAGGCAATACAAAACTGAAGTTGAAAACCAGTTAGAGAAAAAGATGAAAACTATAAGAAGTGATAGGGGCAGAGAATATGAATCTCCTTTCACCAAAATATATGTAGAGAATGGAATTGTCCATCAAACTACGGCCCCGTATTCACCCCAATCTAATGGAATTGTGGAAAGGAAAAATCAAACTTTGAAGGAAATAATGAATGCCTTACTTATAAGTTCAGGTTTATCACAAAGCTTGTGGGGGGAGGATATCCTTATAGCCAATCGAATACTCAATAGAGTTTCCCATAGTAAGACACAATCAATTCCTTACGAAAAATATAAAGGAAGGAAACCCAACTTGAAATACTTCAAAGTGTGAGGGTGTCTAGCAAAGGTCCAAGTTCCTATTCCTAAAAGGGTTAAGATAAGACCTAAGACGGTGGGCTGCGTGTTCATAGGATATGCTAAAATTACTAAAGCATGTCAGTTTTTGGTTCATAAATCCGAATATCTAGATATTAATAAAAATACTATAATTGAATCAGATAATGCTGAATTCTTTAAAAATATTATCCGTATAAAACTAGACATGAACAGTCTAGTGGGGGTCTAAACGACCTCGAGATGAACCAAGTGAGAATGTACATAATGATGAGAATCTAAGATGTAGTACACGTCAAAGAACGTCAACTTCATTTGGATTGGATTTTGTAGCATTTCTCTTAGAAAATGAGCCTCAAATATTTAAGAAAGCGATGACATCTTCGGACTCATCCTTTTGGAAAGAGGTAGTCAATAATGAGATTGATTCAATCTTAAGCAACCATACGTGGGAGTTGGTTGATCATCCTCCCAAAAACAAACCTTTAGGTTCTAAATGGATCTTTAAAAGGAAAATAAAAGCGGATGATACTATTGACAAATACAAGGCGAGACTTGTAGTAAAAGGCTTGAAATTGAAAGAAGGCCTTAATTACATTGATACATACTCACCAGTAACAAGGATAACGTCAATTTGAATGTTAATTGCCTTGGCGACGGTATATGGTCTTGAAATCCATCAAATGGATGTAAAAACAGCATTCTTAAATAGAGAATTGGAGGAAGAAATTTACATGGAACAACCTGAGGTTTTTGTGGTTCCAGGAAAAGAAAATAAGGTGTGTAAACTTGTTAAGTCACTTTATGGACTAAAACAAGCACCAAAATAATGGCATGCAAAGTTTGACCAAACTATGTTGGCAAATGGGTTCAAGATAAATGAATGTGATAAATATGTTTACATTAAAGACACTCCAAATCACCAAGTCATTATTTGTTTGTTTGTGGATGATATGTTGATAATCAGTAGAGACATTTTAGACATAAATGCTACGAAATGAATCCTTAAGAGCAAGTTTGATATGAAAGACCTTGGAATTGTGGATGTGATCTTGGGAATAAGAATCCATATAACTCCGCAAGGGTTGGCATTATCACAGTATCATTATATTGAAAAGGTACTTGACAAATTCAAGTATATGGAATTCGGTATTTCCAAGACTCCATTGGACGTGAGATTTGCACTTCGAAAGAATGAAGGTGAAAGTGACTCACAATTGGAGTATACAAGAGTATTGGGATGTTTAATGTATATAATGAGCTGTACACGACCAGACATAGCATGCGCTATTAGTAAGTTGAGTTGGTACACAAGTAATCCCAACAAAACTCATTAGATGACAATGAAAAGAGTTTTGGGGTATCTTAAACACACTCAAGACTATGCTTTGCATTATAATAAATATCCTGCGGTACTAGAAGGATATAATGATGCAAATTGGATTACCGAATCGAATGAAGTAAAATCCACAAGTGGATATGTATTTACTATTGGTGGAGGAGCATTCTCTTGGAAATCATCTAAAAAGACATGTATTGCTCTCTCTATAATGGAATCTAAATTTATCGCATTGGATAAAGTCGACGAAGAAGCAGAATGGATCCAAAATTTCTTGGAATATATTTTTTATTGGCATAAACCAGTGGCACCAATATGTAGACACTGTGATAGCCAAGTGGAAATAGGTAGGGCAGGGAGCATGATGTACAACGATAAATCTCATCATATAAGATGGAGGCATAATACTATTAGAGAACTTCTCTCTAGTGGAATTATCACTGTTGGCTATGTAAAGTCAAAGGGTAATGTTTCGGATCCATTTACGAAAGGCCTATCTAGAGAAGGAGTTGAGAGGACATCCAAGGGAATGGGTTTACGACCTAGGACAAGTCAGCATGGAGGTAACTCTACTTAGCAGACTGGAGATCCCAAAAGCTAGGTTCAAGGAGATCAAACAAAATTGTGTCTGACAGGTTCAACATTGTCAATTACCCAACCCATTCTCATAATGTAGACAATGTGTAATAAACAAGGATAAGACTTAAGGTGAAAAGTCTTTTAATGATTATCTAAATTTGGCAGATTTGACCAAATAGTTTAATATATAGGATTGAACGTTTAGAAGTCACCTATGTGTGGGCTAAGTGGAGGTCGCTTCAAGAAGAATGTTAGTAAAGGCCTATTCTCTAAGCTCTCAAGAAGCCGGACGTATTCATAGATGAAAAAATAAAATCATGAGAACCACAAACAGTAAAAGGCTGGTTGTGTGACATGTGTTATCTAGGTGTACATCAAAGATCGACGGTTCAAAGATATCAAATCTACCGATTGACCGAGTACATTCGATGCATGTTCACTTTGAAAAGTTCAAATGGAAACCTACTTATCCAGATGCAATCAGTCTTTGCCAAATGATCACATGTTTGTCCGTATCTTTCTTCAAAAGATAGCCATTCCCCATTCATGTAGGGAATTGTTGGGTTCAATGTGTGTGTGAATGGAAAATGAAGGGAAAAATAGTGGAGGGAAAAGAGTCACCAAATTAGAAAGTGTACTCTTATTTTGGAAAGTTCACTAATTCTCCCACATTGGCGGGAGAAGGGAACTTTGTAGTGTTTATAATAAAGAACACTTACTCCACATGGATAGTGAGGCAAGAACAAGGTGGTGCCTCGCGCCGTTGTCGTCGTCGCCCGCTCAGCTTCGGCTCCGAATTTGGATTTGGATTTGGATTTGTCAAATGATCGATCGATGAGATCTATTTTTTTAGACAAATTTTATTTGAAACTTGTTTTACAAGTGAAATTTTAATCCAAAAAATTATGATATAATTATTTTTCTCCAAGTGCGGGCGTAATTTTGATGCCATGCAAACACATACGCAATGCATCATGAAGGGATGCGACCCTTCAAGGTAAAAGTCACACTATTTCACGCTGTAGGGTGACCTGCGAGAGCAGATGCATCGCAGGTACGCGACCTGTGGGCGCAGATATAGCGCAGAAGCTACTGGAAATTACGAAACTTCACCTGCGGCCACAGATCAGGTGCAGGTCCAGCATAGACTGGACGCAGGGACGTGACTGCTGCTGAATAAGTGCCTTTCTGCTGAACCAATGCATCCTTTCTGAAAGGACACATTTAAGGCTATAAATACTTGATATATTCCTTAGGTATAGACATATTTTTTAGACAGAAAAAACACTCTTCTTCTATAAAAAAACTCTGTGTGATCATTAAGTTGTTGAGTGAGTTCGAAGAATCCAACAATTTGAGGTACCACTATTGTTCGGATTAAAAGCCATTTTATCCTGGGAGGCAGATTCCATAACCTTGAGTACAGTAAGGGAAATTATTCCTTAAGGACACTCCGTGAAGTCGGGGGACTTGGCTTTACATTTATATTTCATCTCATTTCTGAAATCTAACATACTTCTTGGATAGATTATTCATAATCTTGTATTGAAGGTGTTAAGGAACTTCATAAGTGTTCTTGTCTTTGACTTGAACTTGTGTTGAAGTTGTTGTTGTTGCATATATACAGATTCTTGTACCCGAAAATGTTGAAAATAACACTAAGTTGGCTTATTTCAAGTGAAAGTATGAAATGATTTTTTTGCTAGTGTTTGAATATTTGTACTTTATTTCCGCAAACAAGTAGTTTGGCGCGTGATATGTAAACATTATAAAACATTGACATAATAGCCACATCTAGGTTACTCTTTCTTAATTTGTGCCACTATACTCGTACATGTTTTTATTCATATTGTTGTGTTAAAAGTTTGAGGTAGTAAAATCAATTGGGTGCTTTTGTACAGGAAAATTAAAGAAGCTATTTACAGAAGAAACATGGTTACAACCTGGAGAACATAGAGTAATATGCAAAGAAAAAAAATTAAGGAATAGAGAATATTTTGACATTTGTATATTCAAAGGTCAGTCAAAAGTCAAGTAATATTAGATCCAAAACGCAAGGAGAAAAATTCACACACATGAGGAAGAACACCAAAATTCAAACGCACATCGCCTCATTAAAGAAGTGTCCATGTGATTTTGATTTTTTTTCTTCTACTCAAAACCTGAATGTTTCGTCGCATTGATATTTTAAATGTTTTCATGCTATTATAGGTTGAGAATTCACTGCTAATTAAGTCTATTGTGAAGCACTATGTAAAGTAAAATTTACCTGAAGTTCGAGGTCCCATCAATATAATATCAGATATGAATTGGCTTCCCATATTTTTTTTTTTAAAATCTTTAATCCAGAGTCCAAAAATCATTTGAAGTGTAGAGAACTTATATATATATGTATATATATATATGTATATATATATATGTATATATATATGTATATATATGTGTGTATATATATATGTATATATATATATATGTATATATATATATATGTATATATATATGTGTGTGTGTATATATATACCTAGAAGAGTAGAGCGAAATGATATGGTTGTTGCTCGTGCACCTCAAGTCTGAAGCTGCTTTGTATGGTCGTATAAATCATAGGAACTTATCTAGTGCGTATACATTCGAGCAAATCACAATTATTATCTTGAAGCTTGTGATCTTACACATGTTATAATATTTATTAGAGAATAAATTTTTTGTATAAATTATCATAACATTTGCTTGATCCTAAAATCTTGTTATGAAAAGTTGAGTCCCATTTTATTTCCCTTCAAATAAGGAAAATGGACCTCTATATCGCCCCGGCCATAAAGTTATAAAACCATATAGTTGGTGATAATTATTTCTTATACTCATAAGAAATAATTAGCTACATGATCCTATATTATGGACTCTTTGATTATACATATATTTTTTTGCCTTCAAAGGAGAATGTTCGAATTAAACTTCACCACCCACATGTATCATTAGTTTTATATACAAAGGACTTATTTAGATGTATCGTATGGTAAATTAGCCTCTAGATTTTCCATTCCTATGAAATTATGTATCATGTCAAATATTTACCAAATTTTCTTAGTTGAAAAGTATTGAGGACTATGCTGGTTGATTATGTGAAAAAGTTGTACTCATATCACTCATATCACACTTATTTATTCAAGCACCTTACTGGGAGAAATTTATGGAGGCATGAGATTGTAGGAATATGATATTTAGAAGTATATTAATTGAGTCATTTAGCTATATATGCAACACTTGGCTTTTTTCATTTAAAGTTAGCACGATTTCTTATTTTCATGTTTATTCACATGGTAATAATGAAAAATCTTTTCTTGTGACAGCTCTGGGAATGCGCATGTTAATAAAATATTGTGTGATTTTGATGATCTTATAAATGACATTTATATTCATATTCATTTTTTCAAATAAACTGAACATAAAACTTTTAAAGATTTTCATTTTCTTTTACTTACGGGATTCAATTCAAGAACTGCTAGAGCAACGTTCATAGTTTTACAAGAAAAGATGACTATTGCATTATTTACGAATTTGAATACTTTCGGAAAAGTTTTCAAACTCGATTTTTTGAAAATAGAGTCGCCACTTAATTTATTTAGGAAAATCAAGAAAACCTTTGAAAATTACTTAAACGATTCAAAACAGAAAAATCCTATAAGTTTGAAAATTTTGAGTAAGCGGTTCCTATTAATACTCTTGGAAGGTTGTTATGGCACCAAGAGTATCCGCTAACTTATTGTTATCTGGACTATTTGAAACCAACTTTTGACTAACTTTAAAAAGGGTTTGTTTTACAAAGAAATTGATTAAGAAAAAGTTTATCCAAAATCAATTTTGATGATTTAGTAGGAAATTTAACTAGTTCAAGCAAATAATAATAGAAAGGGGTAAGGGAAGAATAAGAGATTTAGGCTCTTGGCTCAAATCTATAAATCTTGTCCTAAACTAATCATTTGTGCTTTTGGCTTGAAACTACAACAATAGCTCCAAAATAAAGTGACTTTTAAGTTGACTCCAAACAAAAAAGCTTCATAAAAACAACCTTCAACTATTAAGTGATATATTTTCAGATAAAATTGTCCCTGACAAATGGAGTAAATTACATAGATAGTCCTCATAATGGATAACAACTCCATGCCTATTCATCTTTCAACTTTTTTTTTTTTCTCTTTTTAATTTTACTTTGATTTTTTTTTCTCTTTTTATTTTAACTTTGTTTCAACCCTTACTTTTTTTTCCTTTGTTCCTCTCAACTTTTTTTTAATATTACTTTTATTTTTTATTTTTTCTTTCCTTTTTAGTTTTTCTCAACCCTTAGTGTTTTTCCTTTACTCCTCTCAACGTCTACTTTTATAAAAAAAAATAATTATTTTTCTTTGATTTTTATTTTTTTTCTTGTTAAATTTTTTTCGACCTTTATTTTTTATTTTATTTTTATCAACCTTTATTTTTTTTATGTTCTCTCTCAACTTCTATATTTTCTTTGATTTTTATTTTTTAAATATTTTTCTTCATATTCTTCTTTTTCCATAATTTTTATTATTTTTATTTTTTTCTTCGATTTCTTTCAATCAAGTTACATCTCATGAGCAAGAGTTGACACTATCACATTATCAAGGTAAGACTTATGGTTTTCAAACAACAAGCTACATTTCATGGATAAGAGTTGACACTGCCACATTGTGGAAACACGACTTATGACTTTCAAACAACAAGTTATGTTAATGGGCAAGAGTTGACACTACCACATTGTGTTTTGATTTATGAGATATTCTATAACTCTAACCTTAGAGACAAAACTTAACTCAAGGACTTTCAAACAATAAATCATGTCCCACGGGCAAGAATTGACTCTACACGTTATATTTTTATTTATGATATATTCTACAACTATTGCCTTAGAGGCAAGACTTAGCTCAAGGACTTTCAAACTATAAATTATGCCCCACGGACAAGAGTTGCCACTACAACGTTATGTCTTTATTTATGAGTTGTTCTACAATTCTTGCCTTAGAGAAAAGACTTAGCGCAAAGACTTACAAACTACAAATTATGCACCACGGGCAAGAGTTGACACTACCACGTTATGTCTTCATTTAAATTATTTTAACTTTGTTTCAACCCTTACTTTTTTTTCCTTTGTTCCTCTCAACTTTTTTTTCTTTCTTTTAATATTACTTTTATTTTTTATTTTTTCTTTCCTTTTTAGTTTTTCTCAACCCTTAGTGTTTTTCCTTTACTCCTCTCAACGTCTACTTTTATAAAAAAAATATATTATTTTTCTTTGATTTTTATTTTTTCTCTTTTTTTTTTCTTGTTAAATTTTTTTCGACCTTTATTTTTTGATTTCATTTTTATCAACCTTTATTTTTTTTTGTTCTCTCTCAACTTCTACATTTTCTTTGATTTTTATTTTTAAATATTTTTCTTCATATTCTTCTTTTTCCATAATTTTTATAATTTTTATTTTTTTCTTCGATTTCTTTCAATCAAGTTACATCTCATGAGCAAGAGTTGACACTATCACATTATAAAGGTAAGACTTATGATTTTCAAACAACAAGCTGCATTTCATGGGTAAGAGTTGACACTGCCACATTGTAGAAACACGACTTATGACTTTCAAACAACAAGTTATGTTAATGGGCAAGAGTTGACACTACCACATTGTGTTTTGATTTATGAGATATTCTATAACTCTAACCTTAGAGGCAAGACTTAGCTCAAGGACTTTCAAACAATAAATCATGTCCCACGGGCAAGAATTGACTCTACATGTTATATTTTTATTTATGATATATTCTACAACTATTGCCTTAGAGGCAAAACTTAGCTCAAGGACTTTCAAACTATAAATTATGCCCCACGGACAAGAGTTGCCACTACAACGTTATGTCTTTATTTATGAGTTGTTCTACAATTCTTGCCTTAGAGGAAGGACTTAGCGCAAAGACTTACAAACTACAAATTATGCACCACGGGCAAGAGTTGACACTACCACGTTATGTCTTCATTTATGAGATGTTCTACAACTCTTGTCTTAGAGGCAAGACTTAGCTCAAGGACATTCAAACAACAAATTATGCCACACGAGCAAGAGTTGACACTACCACATTATATCTTTATTTATGAGAAGATCTACAACTCTCGCCTTAGAGGCATGACTTATCCCAAGAATTTCAAACAAGTTACGTATATTGAACAAAAATTAACACTAATACATTGTGTTTTTTACTTATTAAATGCTTTATAAATCTTGTCTTAGAGGTAAGACTCAGCCTAATTAGGACCATCAAACAATAAGTTGATTTATGAAATGTTTTATAACTCTTCCCTTAGAGGCAAGACTTAACCCAAGGACTTTAAAATAACAGTTACGCCCTATGGGTAAGAGTTGACACTATCACATTATGTTTTGATTTATGAGATATTTTATAACTCTTGTTTTAAATATTTTATAACTCTTGTTTTAGAGGCAAGGCTTAGCCTAAGGACTTTTAAACAATAAGTTATGCTCAATGGACAAGATTTGACACTACCACATTGTGCCTTAATTTATGAGATGTTTTATAAATCAAGAACTTTTAAACAATAAGTTATGCCCCGTGGGTAAGAGTTGACACTAACACATTATGTCTTGATTTGTGAGATATTCTTTAACTCTTACCTTAGAGGCTTGAATTAGTCCAAGGACTTTCAAACAACAAGTTACGACCCATGGGCAAGAGTTGATACTACCACATTGTATCTTGATTTATGAGATATTCTATAACTCTTGCCTTAGAGGCAAGACTTAGACGATAAGTTACGCCCCATGGACAAGAGTTGGCATTATCATATTGTGTCTTGATTTATGTGATGCTCCATTAGTCTTGCATCTAAGACAAAACTTAGCCCAAAAACCTCCCAAAAGAATAAGTTATGCCCAATGGACAAGTGCTGACACTACCATATTGTTTTTTGATTTATACGATATTCTATAACTCTTACCTTAGAAGCAAGACTTAACTCAAGAATTTTCAAACAACAAGTTATACTCCACAAGCAAGACCTGACACTACCACATTGTGCCTTGATTTATAAGTTGTTCTATAATTTTTGCCTCAGAGGCAAAACTTATCCCAAAGAACTCCCTAACAATAATTCATGCCCTTAAATTTGCATTGATGTCAAAAAAGAAGATCCCTTTGCGGATTATTCAATTTTTTATTTATTAACAAAATATTATAGAAGTTGAGAAAAAAGAAAAATGAGATCAAACAAAATAGAGAAATAAAAAATGAGATTGAGAAAAAAAAGACAAGAAAAAAATAAAGATTAAGAAAAAAAATGAAGAATTAAAAAAATTGAGAAAAATTAAAATGAGAGGAAAAAACGGTTTGAGAAAAATGAGAAAAAAAAGAGAAATGATAAAAACAAAAATAAAATAAAATAAAGGTTAAGACAAATGAATTAAAAAAGAAAAAAAAAGAAATGAAGAAATAGATAATGTTTGAGAAAAATAAAAAAATAAAATAAAGGTTGAGACAAATGAATTAAAACATGAAAATAAAATTAAAGAAAAAATAAAAAAGTAAAAATAATAAAAATAAAAGTAGAACCTGAGAAACAAATGGGTATGAAAAGTTTTAAAATATTTGAGGTGTAGAGGGGCAAAATTATACTTGTACTATACTTAAAAAGGAAGTAAGACTAGTCTTTTTGAGGACTTTTCTTATTGGGTTCAAAAATTCAAAGCCACTCACTTTTGGGGCTATACCATATAATTTCCCGTATGACCACCTGTTCTAATCTAAACATTTGGGCTTTTGGCCCATAACCAGTACTAGTCTAATCATTTGGGATTTTGACCCACAACTTGTCCGGAATTATCTTTTCGGACCTTTAAGGCCCAAACGGTGCTTTCACCTGTATTAAACTACAACCTTGGATTCAAGGCCCCAATGAATGAAAGAATAAATAAATAAATAAATAAATAAGAATAAGTAAAGAAATAATAAAAATAGAGACTTTTCAAGTCTCTTAGAGACTTCAATAATGAGATTTCGATCCATTTCTTCTTCTTCCATCTTCTTGCACCCACCATGTAACCAATTTTTGGACTTTCTTTCAAACTTGACTCGAAAATATGGGCCTCACTGTCCCATTACAAAATTCTAGGAGAAAGGAGTCCATTTAGACTCCATAGCAAATTCATACAAAGAAAAAGATACTGGAATTAATATGTGTTCTAAATTTGTAACTAATATATTAATCCATAGTAACATAGAGGCATGCATAGACACGAAGGAAAAAAGAAACAGTAAACCATAGTATCATATAGAAAGAGTTAGCACTTAAGCCATTAAAAGGCAAAACAAAATTGGAGACTTCAAAAGAAATATAAACTGAATCAAGCACTTCGTATTACATATATTGTCAAGAGACACGAAATAAAGACAAAGATAAATGAACCAAAATAAATCATATGGGCAGAAAGATAAGACATTATAACAAACTCAAAGTTTTCATAATTATATAGCGGTGCGATCAATATACTTGAAAACTAAGAAGTTTCCATACTAGAAAGGTCACTTATCCTTGACTAATCAAGGATAAAAGAGAGAAAGATCATTTAGGCAGACAAGTAATTAGTCGAACAAAGACCCATCCTTTGAAGCATTATTACACTTTGAAAAAAGTAGCTTTTAGCATTTTCGGAGGGACACAAACATTACTTTGTCCTTGGACTGATTGCAATTTTTATCTAAAGCATTTATTAAACTTTAAAAGAGGCCATTCAAATGAGCAAGAAGCAAATAATTTTAAAAGAACATGGGATGGAGGGAATATTAAATTTAGCTCTTAAAACATACATGCTAAGCTTTGAATGGTGGCTCTAAAAGATGTACAAAGATGAAAGAACAACTTGATTTTTATGGGTAAAATGATTTCAAGATAACATAAGAAAAAAATCAACACTTTCAAACTATCTCACATAAGAATAATGCACAAAGCTGAGCAAAGAACGTAAGAAAACACACTATTTTTGTCACTTACATTTATCCCATCCTTCTCTTGACAAGTTCAAAGAACCTTGTGTCAAAAATTCATTCTAGAAGGGTCAATGAATCTTTTAAATTCATTATAATACTTTTCTATGTTCCATCACGACATTGTAAATCAAGAGAAATGATTTTTCTCAACATATAATATAAAAAAGGGCTTCAATGTTAATCAAGACCCATAGTTTGAAATATAATCAGAGACTTAAAAAAGGATCATCACACTTAAAAGGTTATTTACACCTAAATAGTAAACCAGAAAGCACATTATAGAAGAAAGGAATATCTTGACAATGAACTAGAAACCAAAGTAAGAAAATTACCTAAAACCTCCAGTCAAATCACAACAAACAACCATTCGAAACAAAATAGTAAATCAATAAAATCATAAATTATGAGATAAAGCAAAAATCTGAGCTTTATGACAAACATAATATAATCTAAAATAAGTATGAGATTTTAAACAGGAACAACACTAGGATAAAATAATAAATGAAAGAAACAAAATAAGAAAATATTCGATTAGCAAGAAGGCAGTTACTGAGCTACAATAATATTCAAGGATGAAGATTTACGACTATCGAATGAACTTAAAGCAACTTTTGCGAAAGAAGAAACTAGACTAAAAAATTGAAACAACAATAAACATCAATATATGTATCACAAAACCTATGGCTTTCATAGCCTCTACAACAAATAATCTCAATATACAAAGCTACTAAAATGCTACCATGACTATAGAACGATGAGATGAAGCATAAATAAAATCGAATCTAAGTAGAATGAAGTATTACCTATTTAGGAGTAGCAAAATAGGGCTCGAGCCTTCACCGAAATCTCGACCACAGCGAGGAGCTTTGCTGCCTCGTCGAGAATTTCATAGACTTTTCACGAGAATATTTTTTATTAAAAAACTAACTTTTGCTCGAAAGCTTTCTTTAAACCTTCAAGACTTACCCCAAATTTGTTCTACAAAAACCCTTTTATAGGAGGAAAGAAGGGTCACACCTTGTGCCTCCACTGATGTGGGACAGGTAAATGGGGGTAATTTTGGAATTTTTTATTGAAAGAATGGGATGAGGTTTGTTGGATGAGCTGAAAATTGTACTATATTGGTAAGAATTTGAAATTTGAATTTTGGAATTTAAATTTTTGGTTGGGTCGATGTCTGGGTCGGAACTGGGTTTTCGAGTTTGGGTTGGCCAGGTTTTTGTCGAAACCAGCGCTGAAATTACTGGTGTTTGCCATTGATATCACGACTGTTGGTGTTGTTGTGTTGACGTTGAAGCTAGTCGCTGTTACTGTTATCTATTATTTATTGATATTGATTATTATTGATGTTGTTTGTGTTGTGTTGTTAAAATTGTTGTTGTTTTGTTGCTAGTTGTTAAAAGCTGTTGTACGCGGGTTGAAGGAGAGAATATGGATCGACTAGGTTAGATATTGGTATGGGTTGGGGAGGCATACTGTTGGGCTTGATTTGGGAAGAGGTTGTCTGGAGCAGACTGGTTATTGGGAAGGGAGAATGGGTAGGGTAGAATCAGGATTTGGGGTTATTTGAAACATAACCCCAATAAGGATTTAGGATTTAGATAAATTAATTTAATTTTTGACAAAATTGAAAATCAATTGGCCAATTGCATTGCAATAGTGGCCAATTTGATTTCAATCATGACCCAAATTTAATAAGTTGGCTAAATTAAATTGTTATTCAACATGAATCAATACCCAATTTAATTCTGAGTTTCTTGGTTAAATAAAATCAAATAAATATTTTTTAAATAAATCATTTTTGAGGATAAATTATTTTTAAATTAAGATTTTACCCATTTGAAGTAATTTTTGAGATAACCCTTGATTAAAATTTAATTTTTTCATAAAATAATTTTTTAAATAACAAAATTATACAATCTCATATATATAGATACGAAAACATATAATCTCTTCTTATAGTGACAAAATTACCTAGATAAATATTTTAATTTTTTTTAATCTAGATAGAGTAAATGTTGTAATTTTATTCAACATCGAAGAAACTCATGATTAAATTTAGTCGTGGAGGAAAAAAATAGGTGTCAACAATAATAACAATTACAACAGGATGAGATGTATGCTATAAATCAAATGTATTATGATACCATGAAAGAAGATATAAAAAGAGATATGGCCTGGAGTCCTTATGATCTTCGTGAAAAACACACTCTCGAACATCATATTAGTTAACTTTGTGTTTCCGACTACTTTAGTCGAAATATAATTGTGAATGTTGTTGATGCCTTAAGATTTATGTATTTTTGGATCTATTTATCAATTATTAGATTATTATTTATATGAAAGTATTCTTGTAATACTTTCTTATACAGTGTTACTATGTTGTATTTAACATATTTTATTAGGACATTAAATAGTATATAAAAATATATTAGAAAAATCAAGATGATTATTTTGTAGCTAAATATTTAATAAAAATGAATTTAGACACAACATTTTACAGTTTACGAAGAAATAGCTATAAAACTTTTGTCGTCCATATTTCTTGGTGATGAAATCAACTAACAAGCTATGATAAAAAGTTTATGTATTAGCGATGGAATTATCCATCACAATGATTAGCAACGGACTTCTATGTCATTAATACATTTCTAAAGATAACAACAAATGCAAAAATCCATCACTAAGGTCTTAATAACGAACATTTTACCAACAGATGGAATTTTGTCGTTAATCCTTCGCTAAAAGACTTTACTGACAGATTTGGATGGCTTAGAAATGAATTTCGTCCGTCGCTAAAACTAATTTTTTGGTAGTTCCATGTATGAGCCAAGTTCAGCACACTGCCTGTGTGGTGACAATCATACATACTCAAGATGTCCTTTGAATCCTGAATATATTTACTTTGTAGGGCAACAAAATTATGGCTAAAGGTATCAAGAGAATAGTTATGACTCGGACTATACAAACCACCCAAATTTCTCTTGGGATGGAAAATAGAATACCTAGAGGCAATAGTACATGCACAAGCCCCATAAGTGAGCAGTTCTTTGGAAGAGACATTGAACCCATCCATTAACTAGAAACAACAACAGACTCGGTTATAGATCAATAATGAATCTAAGAAGGCTTTCACAGACACACTACATAAGATAGTTCAATTTTCCATTGTACGACACACGAAACCTCGGGGTACATGTCCTAGTGACACAGAGAATCCAAAATAGGTGATGGAATGCAATATCACAATGAAAACAAAACGAAATGCGAGAATTAAAGACAAAATTAAAAGGATAGATAGATAGACATAAAAAAAACAAAATTGATACCAACCAAAGGACATATTAAATCCTAAGACCTCAATCAGTTAAACTAAGTCAAGCACCAAACTATTATGAAGACTTTAAGGAAAATCAATTCACATTGCAACCCTCATTTCTGAGCAAACATCACCAAAAGATTTACTAAGCTCTCAGCTCTCAATAATGGGAAGTATTCAATATTCATCAAAAACTCTCTAAGAAAGTCCTACATTACCTATTTATAGATTAGGTTAATTATTGCATAAAGGACCAAAAGTGACACATTAAAGATAATTCATAAAAACCATTGTTGGCTTATGCTATGTATTTTATGTCCGTACATTGGATTGTGCTCCTACACACTAAGCGCACAATAGGGAACTTAATCCCATGTTCCCTCTTTTGTCCCTCCTTCGACCTGTAGCCCAATCGTCTATGTATGGAACCCTTTGTATGACCTCAAGGCATGCTCAAATATGTCCATATTCATGAATAAATCCTTAGGAGCTTTTAATTAGCATGCTTGATTCCATTAAAATGGATTGGAGATAACTTGGGTCATATTTTTTTCTTCTTAAGAAGGATTCATCCTTGAATCTAAATCTTGCAAAATATGGAAGAGGATGACTACAAGTCCTTGATCAATTGAAGTAGAGTATTCATTATAGGGGGCATGATAATGCCTAAAGTATGTATAACATATAATCAAACACTCTAAATTTCTCACTTTTATGATATAACTAAGCATCAACATGACCAAGAAATAAGCACGTACTCAAACAAAACTAGAGATACTTGGCTACTCAAGAGACTTTGACAAAGGGGTAAATAAAAATAACCATAACATTTCTCTTTAAGTCAATAAACACATGATAACCCTCGTAGCTAAGTGTAGTGTCATAAAAAAGGTAAACACAAGTTAAGACTCCACCCTATGCACTAGTTATCTCAAGAATGAGATTACTCTCGATTCAACACCAGTGTAAAATTCAAAGGTATGTCCCAAACAAATGGAAAAACATGTCTGATTCAAGCCCATAAGATTAAGTAATAACACTAAGTAAGAATCACATAAATGAAATAAAGTGTTACGATGATAAAAATCACACTAAATTATAACCTCCATGGCTTTAGAAAGCCCAAAAGTAAATTTAAGCCACATGTACATACCTTGCTTGAAGGGAATATAAGATGTGACTTCATACCGCATTGTTGCTCCATGATGTTCCTTTAATGCCAACTCTCCTCAAAACACTTCCCTTGATAAGACTTCACAAACAAGTCAATCAAATAATTAAGTTTATCAAAAGAGAGAGTTTTACCTTTAACTCATTGGTGCTACACCAATCTTCAGTTAGTATTTTCTAACCATTTAGTTTAGAAGCTTTAACATAGCACACATCAAGAGAATACACTCTTACCTTCATATTGCTCCCTTTTTTTGAAGGGAATTCTTCATTGTTAGAAGTCTTCTCCACAGACAACTCTGATCCCTTAAGTGGACGATAAATCTTCAAAAAGACTTTCTATCATATGGTATGGAACTAACAACCTCATTCCCACCATGCTTGTCTTCAGGACTAAGCATTACATCATAATCATCACAATTTAAGCCAACATCAAGGGATGACATAAAATTAGGTCAAGGAAACACCTATTTACCCTTTTATTACTCCAATCAATATAAGATATACTCTTCACACAAGTAAAAATATCATTATAGGAAAATATATAATGAAGAAAGGTTACACAAACTAACTTCATCCAAGGTTCCTCACATGTAAGATCACTATTAGACTCAATATCATTGAACATACTATCTAAGAATTGGAATATACAAAGAAAAAAGACAAAGTAATTAGATAACAGATACCACCTTCCATTTCATCGTGATTCTTCCTAATGAATGTACTCTTATCTTCTAAGAAGAGATTTCTATCTTTAGAAAGAATGTCCTCACACCATAGTGGGTTATTATACAAAGTATAAGCCTCAAGAAGATCTACGTTAATATCATGATTACGCCACTAGGCACTTCACTAGGAATCATCTCATTATCATCAAACAAGACATTATACTTAAAGAGAGAATAATCAATCAAAGAAGGAGATTTAAAGCATGTAGTTTCACTCTAAAAAAAACAAATGTCATCTTTCAAAGAATTTTTATCCACATGATCTCTATGAAAAAAATAAGTAATAGAATCTTTGACAAAAGATATGCTTAAAGAGTCACTCTTATTCCAACGACCAACTTTATCAACATCATCACTAATTTGAGGCTCCTTGATCACATCACAAAATCCCTCAATTAGTGAACCAGAATCACAAGAAAGTTAATTAATACAAATATATTGTAATGATGTGTTATCGTTTAAAACCCAAGTGTCAACACTAGGAGGTCACATAGATCTTACAAGAAAAGTAATTCGATCATCAATAAGATCAACTAGTGTATGGAAACTCTTAACACATGGTAAAGAATCATTAGACTCACATAAAGACAAGATGTCACTCACACTTTGTTCATTAAAAAATTCTAAAATGTTAAATTTATCTATTTTACCTTGACGCTCACAATAAAGATCTTCTTTACCTTGGGTGAAACTCCTCTCGAAGTGTTGGAACTCATTTTAAGTTATGTGTCCAAGAAGTCCATCATATTCAAATATACTTCCTTAAGATTAATCTCCTTGTTGGGAGCTTGTGCTCCACCATTTGTTAACTTTGTACCTATACAAATATCAAGACATTTAGAGAAATAAGAAAAGTTTCATAAGATAGGATAAGGTTGTGACAACTCTCTCACATTACTCTGTACAACCTCTTTTTGTTTAGATCTTAGGTTGCCACTTTGCACTCTCTTGTACCTCTTAATATTTTGTCTCTCATGTTCATAGGACTTGGAATAAGTTCTAAAATATCCTAACAAGGCTTGGCAAAGTAGATAGAAAGAAATGTTTTCCCCATTGGTCCACAACATGCTCAGGACATTATTTGGAATCCCATGATTGCTAAACCAATTGGCTCCCAAATATAAGTAATAAAAATATATGGAAAATACATCACTCCAAACCTTCGCATAGTATCTATAATGTGTGAAGGAGACCTTTACACTCTTAGAAACCTTACATCCCTCAATGGTATATGGATAATACTTTGACACTAGAGGTATTCTCAAGTATTCTACCATGGATTGGGTAATGTAGTTTTCATAAACCAATCACTGAAGACGAGATTGAATCCTAAATTTCCATAAGTATCCACCTTTATTTCAAGAACTTGCCTCCTTGGTTCATTATTATAAAGCTTCATGTACCCTTTTGATACATATTTGACTCTCATGATTCTCTTTATTGTACTCTATGTCAAAAGTATGCCATAATCATAATCCCTTTGAATTCCATACTGAGATTTCCACCAAGTTGAAGAAATCCCTTAAAAGTGTGTAATGGAATATGTGGCTTTCTCGACTTTATTCGAATTATAGTTTTTTTGGAAAATCCAATCACATTGCAACTCCTAGTCAAGATAGGCCTCTAGATCATGTTTTCTTTTAAAAATAGGAAGAGTGAACTTGATGGAATTATGAAAAATAGCATGTACTCTATATCTATCTTAGTCCATATATCTCCACATTCATACGTAGAAACTAGAAGTAGAATAGGCAGTACTCGTAGATATTAAAAAGACACACTCATTTTTTCTTGTCAGACGACTTGGAAATAAACTAACATGTATAACTGTAAACACCACTTCAACTAGAATAAGAAGTATCATAAGACAAAAAATATGAATTTTTCCTATCTTTATGGGTGTTCATATCGCAAGACTTATCTGGTTTATAGGATAAAAAATTGTACCTCAAGTCATCTTCATACTTATAGTGGGAAGTGTGAGAACCCTCACATGATTTATTATCATCATAGGAACCATTACAAGTCTTTTCATCCTATCCATCCGCTCTAAGAGCTATGAACACCATTTTTTTATTCTTCTCCAAAATAGTAGCTCTCGTGTCCATATGATTCATGATCACGACTATTTTCATAGACTCTATAATCACCATAATCCTTATACTCATAGCCTCTACCCCTAAAAGCATAGTATCCCATGTCCTAATCACAAGGATTTGAAGCTACTGATGACATACTTCCTTATTACTCCTTTATACTTAAAAGAATGAGCAAACAATGTTAGTAATAAAAGCTCCTCCCTACAACTCATATTTTCTCATCTTTGATTTTCCTACACATTGTCCTAGATAATGTTGAAGCTTTCTTAAATCCGATGGTACACAAAGTGTCAATTAATGCTCTTGGTTAGAGTGGATCTTTGTTCAATAGAAGAATTAATGACTCAATTAAAGATAGCAAACTTGAATAAAGAAATTAACTATGAAGCTAAAATAAAAAAAGTATGAAAGAAAAACACAAAACAAAAATGGACTCAAGAACTAATCACGATCAAATAGGTCAATTACTTGTTGTTAATTAGCATTAAGAATCAAAGAAAAAAGAGTAGGATTTTACAACCTTTCAATCATTGAAGAAAAAGGAAGTTTCAAAATCTGGACGACATCTAGTATTGTGCTGGAAGAGCATAAGATTGTGCTCCCGCACATTGGTGAACAACCAAAGTAGTAGCTATGGCTTTATTCCATCTTGGAAGTGCTGGCCACACAACGACCGTACAAGCCTCTTTATAGAACACCTAAAACCTAATTTGTTTTCAATTTTTATTACTTTTTTTTTCTTTTAGTACTTGCCTCTCTTTTCTTCTTGGATTAAACACCCCTTTTCAAGGCTTTTCTCCTTGAAGATGCAAATTTCCTCAAGAACACAATGATTACCAAAAATTACAACTCACTCAAATCCATTGCGATTTTCATGAAATTCAAGATTTAAGCTCCTTATGATAAGATGAATACAATCAAGTATCCTTGAACACTCAATTCATAACTAAAATATTTAGATTTTTAATCCTTTTTCTTCTTTAAAAACCTTCAAACCTTTAACACAAAAAAATGATAGAATCTTCAAATAAAATCTAAATCAAAGAAAATTTGAGATTCGTACTCCAAATGATGTGGAGAACAAACCTCAGTAATTTTTGTCACACCTTGAGACTTTACCCTGGATGCGACAAGGCATTTAAAGCCACTAATAGCACCAAGAAGACCCCCGACATAAAATATCTAAGCATAATCTATATCTATCTATATATATATATATATTTTTGTGTGTATGATAAGAAGTTATGAATAAACATAATATGGGCAATCTCAAACTAAGTGAATAAACTAGTTCAACTTAATATAACAACTAAAAACCCAAAACATAATTAACTGTCGAATGTCTGAATAAGCCTCTACCACATGAAATAAGTTAATGGGACAAGATTCCCAACTAATTTTAAACTAACTACAAAAACTAAATAAATGTCCAACAAAGAGAACACTAATCAACTATACCCTCGAATAAGAAGGACTCACCAAAAGCTAACATGATATATTGCAAAGGTCTAGGCACTAGATGATTGATGTGGTATAAAAATATAACATTTTCGACACTTAAAATGAAGAAAATATACAAGTTTTTGAGGTTGTTTTGTTATATATGATGCAATTTGGGTATTCCGTGTAGGAAATCGTGTTTTGGATGCTAAGTTCGTGACCAAAATGGAAAAAGTGTTTTTGGATACTTATTTAGAGCAATTATGGATGTTCAGGACACTTTATGGATTGTTCTTGATCAAAACATGTTCGGGAATCAAAGAAGAGCAGAAAAGATGACTCTCGAAACTTGCTAAGTCAACATGTGGACCGCAAGTAACACTTATGGACCGCATGTGGACAAAGAAAGTGCTAGAAGTCAAAAATCTCGAGAGCTAACTTGCAGGAAAATTTTGGTTTGGCACTTGCAGTCGCCACTAGCGCTCTCCTTGCTGACCGCAAGTACTACCTGCGCCCAGGGTCGGGGCATAAATAGAGATAATAAGTGGCCACCGACCCTATTTTCTCCTATTTCATTCGGGATTTCATTTTAAGATTTCCTCATGTACTATAAATACCCTTTATGTGTGTTTTAGTAGAATTTACGCACTTTGAATATTCACAACATATTTTGAGTCCGAGATTAGATATTTGATCTTAGGATTCTTTTGAATTAACTTCAGTTGATTAATTCAGTTACGATTGTGGGTTTTCTACTTCTTATTATTATGATATCATCTATGCTTTAGATTATGAATGTTGTTGATTATTTTACAAGCATGAGCGACTAAAATCCATAGCTAGGGTTGTGGAAACCCTAACGGATTGACGAAGTAGGGGAAGTGATATTGTTGTTCTAAACTGATACCCATGCATTTATTATTTTATCTTCATTATAATAGATTTCTTAACGGGTGCACACATTAGGATCCCACCTAGATTATTGCTACTTACCCCAAAAGAGGAGTAGTAATTAGGAAAAGATAAAGACAATAATAATTTAGAGTTTAGCTGTCGATCCACACTTCTAGGTATTATCTACGTAAGATGGTTAAATTTCATCTAATAACTAGAGACTCAAAAGGTAATAGTTAACTGGGACCAAAATAAGGGTTAGTAAGGTGACATCCTGAGACTCAAAAAGTAAAAAGCGAAATCCTTCTTTCGTCCAAAAAACTGTTGAAGGTACATAACTTATTAATTCTGCATACAAGGTATCAGGTTGGTTCAATGAAGAACGATAATCCTACGAAGTTGAGAAGCCAGGGGAACACAATCCTAGTGTTCACTTATGACTGATTACAATTGAAGTTGATATTATCTACTAGTTTTACATTGATACTCAAAACCCCCGTTTACTTTTCCAGTTCCTCCCGTTGATTACAATAATTGAGAATTGTGAATCCATGTATTCTCTTGGGATTCGAACCCAACCTTTATTGGATTACTATATTTGGCAGTGATCGTATTATCTGCTGAGAGGAGGTGTAGAGTGGACGTTACCAAATATTGGTGTCATTTCCGGAGAGTACGGTGTTGATTTGTGATTTTAAGTTGTTGCAATTTTTGTTTATTTTTTTGTTTTTGTTCTCAGTTGGGCATACAATGGTGTATTCCTAGCATAAGGATTAGAGGAAATCCCTTATCTCCGGTAAATACGAACCCAGAGAGGATTCTATAAACAATTCATAGGATGGTGGAATAGAAAAAAGATGATAATCCTGAAGGGGTTATTGATGTTGTACATCCCTCCTCTTGAAGAAGTATAGGATATTATTGATCGACCGACTGGTTATCTTTTAGCCCAAGATGAAAATAAGAGTAGGGCAGAGAAAGAAGCTCAGCGGACAGCTTGGGAGGTAGACTTAGCTGAGCAGAAACAAGAAGCAGACCATCGAGCAACACTTGGTGGAAATCAAAATAGAGATAAAGGTGCCTGTGTTCAAGTGAACCTAGCATATCAGTATGTGCAGCAACATATAAATGATGAAAAAGATCTTGGATACGTTGATCCAGCAGAGACTGGAGCCATTATTTCTCCTGTTTTACCCCCTGACATCAAGTTTGACATAACAAGCACAATGATCAAGATCTTAAATCTAAAGGGTGTGTTTGCAGGTCTGCCTACAGGGGTAAATCAGGAAGAACTTAGACTGAGGTTGTTCCCCTTCTCACTTATAGAAAAAGCATCTTTATGGTTAGGAGAACTACCAAGAGGCTCTATCACTACATAGAATGAATTGCACAGGAAATTCTTGAACTGGTTCTTTCCTACATCCAGGATGTTGCAATTTAAGGATAAGATCTATAATTTTAGGCAGCTGCAATAAGAATATATGTACGATGAATGGTTCATGTTTAAGAAGAATCTGAGTATGAGATCTATTATTTCAGGCAGCCGTAGTCAGAATCTATGTACAATGAATGGTTCATGTTTAAGAAGAAACTGAGTATGGTGACCAACCATCGGATGTCAGGGATGATATTATTGGAGATATTTTATCAAGCTTTGACCATCAGTTCCAGAGCTATGGCAGACATCATCTATAGAGGAATTTTTATGAGACTATGCTGTGAGACATCTTCAGAATGGTAGATAAGATCTCACTCACTAATCGAGGGTGGCAAATTGAGGAGGCTGAGAGGGGATCTGACATATATGCTATTGGTGCCTCCTGCAACTAGAAAGTAGATGATGATTCAGTAGAGAAAGAGATTGTGTTGTTAAGGATCTAGGGTGATTTGCGAAGCAGCTTGCAGTAGCGACTTCTAAGAAAGTAAATGTAGTAGTAGCACAGGGTTCAACTTCCAAAGCTTACAAGTCAGAATTAGAGAAGGAAGAAAATTATCTAGATCATTAGTTGGCGGGTTTCCAAGCCCAAGAGCAAGGGAACCAAGGTTAGAACTACCATAATAGATATAGAGACCATAGTAGAGAGTGAGATGGTGACTTGAGAAAAAAGAATAACTATAGAGAGAAGGTAGAAAGGTGTATACCGCCTGGCAGATGATATGTAGAATTAAGAATGGAAGAGATGTTGATGAAGCTGGTGAAGGGTCAAGAAAATCAAGAGATCAGCCTTAAGGAGATTAATTAGGGTTTACCCAAAAGGTCAAATCTCACGCCACTGCTATCAAGTAGTTGGAGCACCAGTTCGAGTAGATGTTAGTAACTCTAAACCAGAGGCAAATCCTTCTAAGCAACACTGCGCATAATCTAAAAAATAATGGTCATGTTCTTGATATTACCATAATGGATGGTATTACTACTATGGATCCCCTACTACCTGCTGTGAAACTAATAAAGGTAAGACACCCGTTGTGGAGCCAGAAAAGGCAACAAGTGGTGATGAGATAGTTGCTAAGGAAAAAGGTAAGGGATTGATTATTGAACAAGAAATATGATAGATTCTGAGATTGCTCTCACCTTTTTCTCAGCGACTTAAGCAGAAAAGAATGGAAGGAAAATTCTAGCGATTCATTGAGATATTGAAAAAATTAAGCTTGAATATTCCTCTTCTTGAAGAATTGGAGTAGATGACTGTATATGCCAGGTTTATGAAGCAGTTGGTCACAAGGACGAAAGGAGCGATGATTTAGGATGTTGATGGCTAGCACCACTGTAGTACAGTCACTACGAGGTCTTTATCTCAGAAAAACATTGACTCGGAGCATTCACTATACCATGTACTATTGGGTAATCCTAATTTTCCAGAGCATTATGTGACTTAGGTTCCAACATTAATTTGATGCCATTGGCCATATTAAAGCAATTGGGTTTGAACCCTCCGAAACCAACTTCAATGCGACCGTTGATAGCTGACCGCATGGTGAAGAAAACTGTTGGCATTTTATTTGATATGATTGTGAGAGTGGCAATTTAATATTCTTGGCTGACTTAGTCATTCTAAACTATGAGGTTGACACCGAGATGCCCATCATATTGGGAAGACTGTTTATGGCCACAGGTAGAGTTATGGTTGACATGGAGAAAGTAGAGATAAAATATAGAGTCAACAAATAGAAGGCCATATTCAACATCCAAAAATCAATGAAGTAGCCTACTGACATGCGAGTGGTGTCGGTGATCGATTATATTGATGAACCTGGAGGGTACTCTTATGGGTATCTTGATGAATTCTGAGTAATCAAGATACGTCCTTCGTACCGCAACATTAAATCAAGTGCTTCATGGGAGGTAACCTATGTGCTTGTTGGTGAATGTTTGAGTAACCAACACAACCACATTGTTCCACAACGTTAAATCAAGCACAGAGTGAAAGGCAACCCACTATTTTAGTGTTCACTTTTTGTTGTTTTTCTTTTGTAGGTTTTAGCATGTTGACTTGCCCTGAATATGGTAAAAATGCTACATTCATCGATTTGCAGGTAAGGGGATTATATGAACAAACCATCATGGTCACAAGTCCTACACGGACCAGGTAAGTTGGGCAATAAGTTGAAAAGTCAAAATTTTGAGGATGAAAAATGGTAAGTTGTGGACGTTGGCACCTATTCATACTTTTGGGACTGTAACTTTACGTTTTGGGACCATTAGTATCTGGAAAATCTTAAAAAAGACAAGTCCGGATTGCAGGAAAGTAGGCTAAATTTTTTGGCCCTGCACTTGCGCCCTGCACCTGTTGGCCACAGGTGGCACTTGCGCCCCAGGCTTGCCCGCAAGTGGTAGGCGCAGGTGGCCGCCGTGGCTAGGTCATAAGTGGGACCAAATTTTAATTGAAACTTTAGGCCCACAAACACATATATATTACCTAAAATAGCCCCTCATTCTTATTTAAACATCCTTAACCTCATTCCAACTCATTCAAATCCTTAAAACTTCACTTTTCTCTTTGAATTCAAACTTTCCTATTAAAACATAAATTAACTCCACACTTAAGTAAAGGGAAAATTGAAACTTGTTTGAGATACCAACTTGTCCCAATACACTAAAAACAAGCTCCAACTTTGATTTTGCTCAAGTTCTTCTTTGTTCACTTTCGGTTCATCATAAAAGAGGAAACTTTCTCGGCTGCTAATTGTTGTGTATTGATTTATTTATTATTTAAAAAAGTTTATATGTGTATTACCATGAAATATAAATAGATTCTATCATACTTGTATGAAGGATCCTTGAAGTAGCCTAAAATCATAATATAGGGCCTTGTTTTGAATTAAATTCTAAAGTTAGGCCCTAACGGAAAATTGACCTTGGAGGATTTGAGTAATATCACAAGTTGAGCATGTTTAGTTTATTTTGAAAATCATGATTCTTAATCGGTGTGTGCACATTGGACCACTGGGATTTCAAATAAGTTATAGGGGTGAAAATTGAGGAAAAATTCAAACTTTTTGAGTTTTATTTTTTCTTCTACTTTTGCCATCCGTCGTTTTTGTTGGAAACTAACGAATTATTTTTTAGGTAAATATGGCATCTAAAGATGTGAAGAATAAGAAGACCAATACCTCGAGGAAACGAGTAGAGTCTCCCAATCCTAGTGGTTCAGTGGAGGAGTACCCGAGGCAGCGATGAGAGACAATGCAGTAGGGGTGAAACACAAAGTTACTAGAGGAAAGATGCGCTAGGCTGCTCAGCAGTTGTAGACCAATCACAGATGAAGTCAGCGCATATTTCACCCCTACACACTTCTCCACCAGATGATAATGATGATGATGATGATGAGGAGGAGACAGAGTCTGAGGACTCTACAGCTTGCAGCTCAGGACCCCTAGTCTACGGAGGGTTCCCAGGATTAATCTGAGGATGCTAAATAGGAGGAGTCATCAATGGTACCCCAGTCTAAGAAGGGTACCACTACACAGGTACAATAGTCAGATATACCTTAGTCTAAGAACAGTATTGGGAATTCTTCCCACGATGACCAGTACAGCAGGGGCAGAGTCCTGCACCCACACATGCCACGGAGCTACCTTTGAGGTAGTGTGTAGAGGATATGTGGGTCGTTTATGATATAGATAGTTTGATATAAGACCCTGGCAAACCTAAGAGGCTTATTTATGATGAGTGTCGAATTAATTTATCTGGGCTTAGCAGAGCACCACAGTAACAGGCTATATTCGATCGATATCATTTTGAGTGGATGACCAAACCACTCGGTTCTTACATCCCGACTATGGTACATCAGTTTTACACATCATACAAAGATACAGTAGATCCCCACTTCTTCATATAATTTGTTGACTTGGGAGGGAGTAGCCCTAGTTGATAATATGATGGATGGATATTCTATTGATTTTAAAGATATCCTCTAGAATGAGATCTATAACAGAATATTTGAGAAGTTGACTAATCTGCCATTCCCTTGCATGATTTAGAGACTATACAATAAGACAGGTTTGGCTGAGATACTGGGCATAGATGAGAGGGTACATGCTATGTATACTATGCATAAAAAGATTATGAAGGGTCTGGCACACCTAGACCTTCCTAGGAGATCTATAGAGCCAGTCGTAGTACCTAAGGCCCAGACTAAGGGCCCAATAGTTTCCACAGGGCCCGATGATACACATGGAGGTGATGTAGGTTTTGGTGTTGATATTGAGATAGAGGAGTAGAGAGAGGCTCCAAATTTGAGTATACAGGGCTAGGGTACACCAACTACTTCTTCATCAGCCTCAGCTTTAACCTCAGCGCAGGTTGGCGTATCTTTAGAGCCTACTCGCCCATCTACTATAGCTCCTACTATAAGTATGATCACTATATCTAAAGATTTTTTGTAGAGCTTAGTGGATAGTCAGAGGGCTATAAATTCTCGATTGAGGGTTGTCCATAATGAGATGACTACCCCCCACGAGCAGATAAGATCAGGAGTTCAGACCAAATTCGAGTAGGCAAAGTCCAGATTGGAGGCCCCACAGAGAGCTGCACTGTTTGAGCTATGTACTAACTTCCGAACATGGCTCGATGAGTTTGATAGATGTGTTACAACATGATTCACAGAGACGGATATTTTGGATCTTTCCAAAATAAGGGAGGATTTTGATATATTACGAATAGAGCTGTGCTCTCTCATAGAGAGCTGTGTAATAGCCACTCCCCCAGTTATACCACCAGTGGTCCAGCTATTACCTCTGCACGTATCGAGATGGTTTGATTTATTTATGAAGGATGATGAGAAGATCCCAATTGTTGGGGCCAAAAGAGGTTATATCGGAGACTTGTAGGATCCTGATATGCCATATGACCAGGTCGTTAAAAGGGCCAGACATGCTTTGATGGATTTTATAGTCATTGATAGGCAGAGATGTATTGAGATAGCAGTGGGTACATCATCTAGTAGTGCATCGCTGCCACCACATCCTCTGCCAACTGATTTGCCCCCATTTGGGGATGCTCATGACACAGACGTCTAGTGTGTCCCAGGTATGTTCTCACTTCCCTTTGTTTTGTATTATTTTAGCGCATTGAGGACAGTTTATAGTTTTTTAGTTCAGGTGGTATGTACCATAGCCACTGCGAGTTTTTGTTGTTATGATTTTTTTTCTATCGGCCACGGTATGGTTGTAGAACCGGTATATCTAGGTCAAAATTTGTGTCGTATTGTGTTTTGTTTTGTATTGTGATATGTTTTTGTGTAATTACAATATTTTTAAGTATTTAAGGTAGTAGTCATGTTTTTCATTGATTTTTTAGAAAAATGATATCCCTTCAAATTGTGTGAATGTATATATGTGTGAACTTTGTAGATATTATTATGGAATTAGGATAAGAGACATGATAATCACGTGCTAATAATTACATGAACCTGATAGGAAGTAGCTTGTAATATTTACTCTATGCCATATGTGTGTGAGATGTTACTTAGTTCCCTTTGTGTGTTGAATTCAGAACTTACCCAGTTAGTCTTACCTAGGATGAAAGATAGTCAGTTAGGAAAGGATCATAGGCTATTTTTGATTTTAGTCCACTTTTTGCCTCAATAACCTTCCACGTGTGAATTGTATCCCTAGATCCCTATTTTGAGCCATGTAGACTATTTTTCTTGTTTCACCTATTCACCTTCCTATTTGTGCTATAATGAACCTGTTTTGGCCTGGTCCTTACCTCAACTAAGGCAAAATACCTAAGTTGTGGGTTGCTATCATAGGGGTGCATAGTGTAAAGTGGGTATGTAGAAGGGTAAAATAAGAGAAAAAGCTAGTAGGGGTGGGTGTGGTAGAAAAAAAAACAAAAATAAAAAGAAAGGGAAAAAAAAGAAAGAGAGAAGAAAAATTGTGAAAAAGAAAGAATAAAAGATCACACCCAACCTGAATGTGCAATAAAGAATAAAAAGAGAGATATAAGGGTGGAATAAAAATATAATTTACTAATTATTGAAACCCCAAGGTTAGTGTAGTGCAAATGAGTCTTAGTCACTTGATATGTACATATGTACTATACCAGCCCACAAGCCTATATTACAAACTGAGAAAAGTCCTATAGTGATCCTGTCTGAATGCTAAGGTAATGAAAATAAAGGCAAGTCTATGATATTTAATGCACATTGCTTGGAAATTCTCATCTGAGTGTGACTGTTTCTTGACTATCCCTACATTGACATGCATTATTTCTTCTGAGTGAGTAGGACATCTTTGTTGTGAGGGAACATGAGTCATATTGCCAACTATTTGCTTATTCCGGGTAATGTAACGTATATATATGAGTGGATGCTTGTCACTAATGTAATTACTTACCTTGATCCCATTGTGTCACATTGTAGTGCTTCATGTACATGTACAATTGGTTTTTGAAAATAAGATAGGAGGGGGTGTTGTGTTCTGAGCTTAGAGTGTTAATTAACTAGCTTAGATTCTCCTAGTTAAGTGGCCTTTTTATTTTGTTGTATTTTTTGATTGAGGACATGCAAACATTCTAAGTTGAGGGTGTTGATGTTCTATAGAAATATAGCATTTTCGATGCTTAAAACAAAAAAAATATGAGAGTTTTTGAGGTTGTTTTGTTAGATATGATGCGTTTTGGATATGTTTTGCAGAAAATCATGTTTTGGATGCTAAGTTTTTCAAAAAGATTTAAAAAGGTGTTTTTGTCTACTTATTGGAGCAATTATGGATGTTCAGTACACTTTTTGACTTGTTCGTGATCAAAACATATTCAGGAATAGAAGAACAGTAGAAAAGATGACTCCCGACTCTTGCTAAGTCAACATGTGGACCACAAGTAGCACTTATGAACCGCATGTGGGCAAAGAAAGTGCCAGAAGTCCAAAATACTGAGAGCTGACTTACAGGAAAATTTTGGTCTGACACTTGTGGTCACCACTAGTGCCCTCTCTGCTGACCGCAAGTGCTACCTGCACCCAGGGTCAGGGCGCAAGTAGAGACCATAAGTGGCCACTGACCCTTTTTTCTCCTATTCCATTTGGGCTTTGATTTTATGGTTTCCACATGTACTATAAATACCTTTTATGTGTTTTTAGTAGAATTTACATACTTTTGATATTTACAAACATATTTTAATTCCAAGATTAGATTTTGATCTTGGGATTCTCTTGTATTAACTTCCATTGATTAACTCTAGCTACGTTTGTGGGTTTTCTACTTCTTATTATTGTGATTTCATCTATGCTTTCGATTATCAATGTTGTTTATTATTTCATAAGCATGAGCGACTAAAAATCCATAGCTAGGGTTGTGGAAATCCTGGTGGATTGATGATGTAGGAAAGTGCTATTGTTGTTCTAAACCGATACCCATACATGTATTGTTTTATATTTATTATAATAGTTTCCTTAATAAGTGCACATGTTAGGACCCCCCTAGATTATTTCTACTTACTCCAAAAGAGGAGTAGTGACTAGGAAAAGATAAAGATAATAGTAATTTGTAGTTTAGCTATCAATCCATGCTTCTAGGTATTATATACGTAAGATGGTTAGATTTTATCTAATAACTAGAGACTCAAAAGATAATAGTTAACTGGGATCAACATAAGGATTAGTAAGGCGACATCCTGAGACTCAAAAGGTATAGGGTGAAATCCTTCTACTCGTCCAAAAGAGTATAGAAGGTACATAACTTATCGATTCTGCTTGCAAGGTATCAGGTTAGTTCAATAAAGTACGATAAGTCTACGGAGTTGAGAAGCCAGGGGAACACAATCCTAGTGTTCACTTAAGACAGATTACAATCAAAGTTGATATTCGCTACTAGTTTGACATTGATAGTCAAAACCCCCATTTACTTTCCCAGTTATGCCCATTGATTACAAAAACTAAGAGCCATTAATCCACGTATTTCTTTGGGATTAGACCCCAAACATTATTGGGTTATTATATTTGGTAGTGACTGCATCATCTTCTGAGAGGAGGTGTAGCTTGGAAGTCACCAATGATACACCCAAATTATAGATCTTTAAAAGAAGTGTAAGATCTTGTTGTGAAATATATAACCCAATAAAGGATAGGGCCAAATCCCAAAGAGAGCATGTTGAAAACCAAGACGTATGCAGTTCAATTGACAATTAGTTGACAATTTTTTATGAAATGAGGGAGGAATGGTGATGTCGTCCAAACACCTCCAATAAAGTATAAAGCAGTCCCTAAATCAAACATAGAACCCAACTAGGTTGGGCTCCATCCCATAAAGAATTAGCAAAAAATCTATCAAGAGATTGCTGGTATGATTAGAAATTATGTAAAGAAAAAAGAGGTTTTATAATAATTAAAGTAATAGCAATGAGTGCTGGGATATTAGGGATGTGATTAGTAAGAGACGAGCACTAGGATTGTGTTCCCTTTACTTCATAACTCTACAGGCTGTTTGTTCTTGTCAAACTATCTTGATGCCTTGCATGCAAAATCTAATGAGTTATGTATCATCTAACTATATCTTGACCTTGTTTTGGGTAAAATTCACTCATCACATATTGATCTCAGAGCATCGCATTGCTAACCCTTGTTTTCTCATTTTTGATAAACTATCTCCTCTAGGTCTAGATTTAATTAGATGAAGGTTGATAGCTTTAAATTACTATTATGATATTGTTTTCCTAATCTCTACCTCTCTCTCAAACAAGTATTAGATACAAGAAAGTTCCTAGTTTTCAACTATTAAAAAAGCAATCAAAATGAAGGAAATCCTAATACATGTAAGAACATCAATCTAGAATGACTTTGCACATAATGTGCTTCGTTAATTCATTAGGGTTTCCACAACCCTAGTTATAGGATTTAGCTACTCATTATTGTAAGATCAAACAAAGATTCCATAGATGAAAGCATAATATTGAACTTACAAAGAATAAGATGGAAAACCCAACATCTCAATTCAATTATAAACCCTAAAAATCAAGAAAAATAATTCCAAGATCAATAATGTATCTCAGAACTCAGAATAATGTAAAAAGCATGTGGAGTATGTAAACTATTATAAAAAGTCCAAAAATTCATAAAACCCTATAAGAGTATTTATAGAAAAAAAAACAAATCCAATCCTAAACTGTGTAGGAAATCTAGGTCGACAACAACTCAAAATTCATGGTTTAAGTTGTAGGTACAACCTACTAATCATTCCTTCAAGTCATGGAAATCAGAGCAGACTTCACTCTTTTAGAATCTCAACTCATTAATTCTACTCAATAACTACTAATTATAGGTGGACTAGTAGAAATCAGACTCAACATAATATCTTCATAACTCAACTAACTAATGCAACTGACAATTAGTAGCTAGCAGCTACTAATCATAGGTGGACTAGTAAAAGCCAGCCTCAACATATCACTTCAGAACTCAACTCACTAATCCTACTCACAATTAGTAGGTTCAACGTGAAAATAGTAGGTTCTACCCACTATTAATAGGTTGGATAAGGGGTCACAATTTCAACAACTCTTCATCTCTTTTTCTCATTCTTTGATTTGAACCTTGTTTTCCTACAAAATCAACACAAATGCACATCATATTAAATTAGAATACCTAAGTTCCTACATAATTTCATTAATTTAAGCATCAAAATTTCCATGAATCATGAAACATCAACACCCCCAACTTTGCTAGTTTACATGTCCTCAAGCAACTAACACACAATAAACAACCATGATGCTTAACTCAAAGAAACTTAAGGCACCTATGACAGTCAATTTATTCTTTTTAGCTCAAACTTCCCACCGCCTCCAATGCACAACTTTAAAAACCACTATGTGTATCATTGTAACAGAATAGCATGGCGTAAAAGGAATTAAGTGATGGCATTAGATTAGCAACAAACAACCAATCATGTATGCAAAAAACATTACCTGAACAAATAAGTAGCTAACAATGCAACCCATGTATCCTTACAACAAGGAAGTCCTAACCCTCACAATGTCATAATGCATATCAATGCAGGGACTACATCAAATCACTCATGCTCACAAAAATTTCAAACAATGTGCATAGAATACCAGAGGCTTGGCTTATTTTCTATGCCTTAGGTTTTCACACAATTGGACTTGGATCACTTTAGGTCTTTTCTCATCTTGTAATGTAGTATTTAGGGCATGTATGATTTATATGGAAAATAATGAATTACCCTCCTTGATAGTACACTTATATTTTTGGCTCCACTACTTAACCATGCTTGTTTTATTCTCCCATTTTCTCTTTTATTTATTTTTAAACTGGGTGTGGTTTTGTTTAGTCATTATATTTAGTGGTTCTTTTTCATTTATTTGTTACACACCTTTCTACCACATCCAACCCTAATTTTTTTTCTTTTCTTCAATATTTTATTCATACCCAATCTCAACTATGCACCCCTATGATATCCACTCTCAACTCAGGCTTTTTTCCTAAGTTGATGTATGCAATGTCCAAGGAGGGACCACGGCCAAAACAGGTTCATTATAATTAAACGGGAAGTTTAAAATAAGAAAATAAATCACTTTATGCTTAAATTAGGGATATACGGATACTTTTTCTCATTTTATCACTCTTTTAGGCTAAGAGTGAACTTATTGAAACATGGCCTATGATATTTTCCTGTAACACCTCGGGTTTTGGGTCCTTGAAAGTTTTTTTAAAATTTTATCCTTATTGTCTTGACTACGACTCACCCTAAAAGTCGTAGGGTGTCTTGATGGGTCAGGTGACCCTAGTTGTAAAGTGTCCAGTTAATAGTGCTTGAGTTACTTTCCTGAGTACGACTTGGGGGATTGAGTCGCAGTGAGTCTTAACGGGTCCAAGGGACCGAATCATAGCCAAATCAGAAAGCAAGTAGCTAAGTTCTACTTAGCGTACGAGTGGCTCACTATGAGTCATAAGGACTTGTTATGAATCATTGGGTACAAATCATAGGATGTCCAGTGTTTAACTAAATGGGTTCTGTGTTGATTACGACTGGACCCTGAGTCATAGGGTCACCAGTGTATGGGTGTCCGGGGAATTATCTTGTCTATGACTCAGGGTAACGAGTCTTAATGAGTCTATAAGATTCGTATAGTGACTCGTAGTCATTAACAACTAAATTTCAACTTTTATTTTGAGGTTACTTTGGACAATTCCCTCCTTGCCCAATTAAAATCCCACACCCATAAAACACTTAAAGGGGTTATATTTCATTCTTAACATACTCAAACACTTCCAAATATCTCTCAAATTCTCTCAAGAATCATACTTAGGGTTTCTAAGAAGTAAGTCATCTAAGGGCTTAAGGGTTGGATTCTTTCTATAAAATATGATATTTTAGGCATGTTACTCTTCTCTCCTTGTTAATTTCTTAAACACATAAGTTTTAAAGTGTTGTTCGTAAGATATTGATGTTGATTTTGAAAACATGGGTTGAAGGTTTTTCTATAACTATTGTTTATGTGATATTTTATGTTTGTCCCTGCACGGGTTAAGTTTAAATAGTGGTTTTAAAGTCAATTTGATGCATGGGAATGGTGAATGAACTAGGGATTATGATTTCCCAAACTTGTGACTTTTGAAGTATGTTATGACCCTAACCCTATATTGTGAAAGTGGTTTTAATTATGAGAAATATGGGAATTGAACTATTGCATTGTGATTTTGAATTAAACCTTATGGGGTTGTATAATTCCCCAAGCTAATCAAAAATTGAACCAAGGGGGTTGTGAGTTTCCTCAAGTGAAGATAATTGGTATGGAATGTTGATGTTACTTTGCAAGTGTAGTTGGTATGATAATAACAACAATATATGCCTAAATGTGTATTATAGTTCAATAAATGGGATTGTGTGCTAAATATTTTTAATTGGGCTTTAATGAGGGTTGTATAGTTGAATCGTAAAAGTGGTGGTCCCGAGGGACCAATACTGAAAATGGCAATTTTTGATACGGGGGTCTTTATGACCAGGTGGTTTGAGACCCCATTATCAATATCATTTGATTGGGAGGTTCAAGTCCTCCAAATCTTATTACATGATTTGGTGCTTTGTCACCTTGATATGCAGGGAGGTTCGATTACCCCATAGTGCATATGTATATACCCTCTAGTTCGTGAGGCCACACACACTGGGCCCCTACTATCTGGGGGAGAGCTGGGCCTATATAACCCATGGGTGCCTTTGTATGTTATGACAGTTTAGCAATACAATCTAGGATAAAGTTTTAAGGCACATGTTAAGCCTTGTTCCCTATCCCAATATGTGATATATATATGTATGTATATGCAATTGATTATGTGCATTGTATTTGAATAATTTTGAACTATTGATCATGACATTATGTTATCCTTATCCCCGAGTTACATGCTAGTATTCACCTAATCTTGGGAGTATTTATTCATCTAATGCGAATAATTACCCATATTTGTACTTGTTCTATGATCTAAAACTTGAAAATTGTATTGTGTTTGAGATAAATTATATTCTCAATGCTATTGGACATGATTAGAATTGTAGGGCTTGATTGGGGTGAAATTGTATGTGATTTGAAGCATTAACAGGAAGCTATTAGATCATGGAAGCATTTAGAGGGACTTGCTAAGCACGAAGACACTGAAAGAAGGTTCGAAAAGCATAGAATTAAGTGTAGAAGTAAGAAAATATACAAGGAGCAAAAAGGGAATAAAATGACAAGGCTTCGCTCCATGAACCCTAGTATCCGTGATGGTCTCCGCGACACAGAGGTTGATTTATTTAGCAAGGCACATTCCAGTGGAGGTCCGCGATGGCCCCCCGCCATGGACCTTAGCTTCCGCGTTAGGCTCCGTGGCACAGTGAAAAGTAATTTTCGCATAGTTGGGCCTCACAATAAAAGAAATACTTAAACACAATTTGAAACATCTTGGCATATGCATAGCAAAGGCAAAAATAATTACAAGAGTTCTGATAATGCTCAAACTACACCTCTCAATGAGAATGTAAGCGATCGTTGTCAATATAAAACCCAACTAGGTTGGGGTCGAATCCCACAGGGAATATGGTGTGAACGTAAGTCGTTTGCAATTTAATTAACCGATAGTTGGATGTTTCCAGAAAAAGGGGGTTTTTAGTTAACAAGTAATTGTTGGTCACTTTAGTTTAAATGTTTGTAATCAAGAGTTTATGAAAAACCAGAATTATGTTCACTAGGGGTTTTGGTACTTGACAGATGCTACTAGTGGTTCAAGATTCTCACGGTAGGTAGAACAACAAGTTATCTTTAGAAAAGTTATGCTTAAATGTCTCTCGACCTACTTAAGAATTTAATTACCTAATCCTCTCGGACTTAGGGAATTTATATTCACTGCCCAGATTTTACCTCAGGTTAACCAACCTTGTTACAATGCTGATTATTAAACGGAAGTTTTAGTGTTTCCAAGTCCCTGTTGATAATTCACTTCCCACTATATTTGATTTCTTTCTCAAGCAAATCAAAGCAGGTGTTATCTATCGTTTGCAACCAACATACAATAATTAAAACATCAGAATTGTCAAGGAGTCCTACCACCTTTCTAATCTTGAACACTCATCACCTTATCAAGACCTACCCCTAGACCCCATAATCCAGGTTAAAGGAATTTAGCTGCTCATGACGTAATAATCGAAGAAACTAGATGACTTCATGCTTTGAAAGATGAACTTACTAAAAGATGAATAGAAACTAGAGATTCTCAGATTAAATGACCAAAGAAAATCCCAAAATAATGATGATAGTCTCTTTAAAGTAATTTCTTTGTCAAGCCAAAAGAAGAGGGAGAAAAATATCAAAGTATCGTATCTCAAAACTCAAGGTTTGGAACTCTTAAGAAAACCCTAAACAAGTCTTTAAATAGTTCACCCTAATTATGGCAACAAAATAATAAAATTCAGTAATTCCTCGGATTAGGTGACACCATTTGTGATAGCCTATCAGGAGGCTGACGACTTATCACAAATGTCATTAGCTTCCTTTATGCTTTGGGTACTCGCTGCCTAATGCTGACGACAAACAGTGACACCCTATCAGCTCCTTGATGACCTATCATAAATAGCGTTAAGGGTTTTCCTCAGCTCTCATGTTCTGCCTTAGGCTAGCGATAATTTTGATGACTTATCATCTCCTTGACGTCCTATCACAAAATGTCATCACAACTTTCAACTTAGGAAAATTCTCTGTCTACTGTTGACGATGAAGCTGATAGCTTATCACAGGGTTGATGACTCATCACAAATGTCGTCAGCCACACTTCGCCTTTATTTATTTCAGATTTTAGCTCATTTGCTTCCATTCTTGTTGGTTCTCTAGCATCTTAGCTTCTACTGCAAAATCAAACATAAACCAATCAAAAACGACAAAAGTTGCTTAAGACTTTAGAATTATTCTTAGTTAAAAGCCACAAATGTGTTAGCATTAGCTCACACATCAACACTCTCAACTTAAAACAATTGCTTGTCCTCAAGCAACACAACACAACTAAGAGAATACAATGCATATTTGGCTATCAATCATCCTTATCATCTCAAAACACTTTCATCATCTCCAAAGTCAGTCAATTCAAGTACAATGAAGAACACCAATGCAACACAAAGGAATTAAGATATGACATCAATTCAGTTATAACAACCATGCATAGACTAGTATTACACTACCCGAACAAGTTAGTAACTAGCAATGTAACCAGTGTGCCCTCACAGCAAAGAAATCCCCCTCATCTTATATCAGGAATTATTTATGTAACCATGGGGACAATCAAAACACTCACTCTCAAAATGAAGTTCCAATTAGTGTATGCTAAGTACCATATGCTTTCCCTTATTTTCATTACCCAGATCTTCAGATAGGTCAGCTAGGATCACTATAGGACTTCTCTTAGGCTTGTAATGTAGGCTAGGGGCTGGTATGATACTCGATGGTATTTAAAGTGACTAAGCCTCCTTGACACTACACTAGTTTTTTGGGGTTTCACTCATTAGCATTTTCCACTCTTCTCTTTTCTTGATCACAATTATTTAGGATAGGTGCAGTCTTTTCTCAATTTCTTCTTTTTTTTCACAATTTTCTTTTTCTTGCTTTTTTTCTCTGCACCCAGCTTTTTATTCTTCTCTTTTATGCTACCTTTCTTCATCTCATTCTATATCACGTACCCCTATGATAGCCACCCTCAACTTAGGCCACTTGCCAAAGTCAAGGTGCACAGTGTGCAAGGAGGACCAGCGCCAAAATAGGTTTATTATGATCTAAATGAGAAGGTGACAGGTGTCATACAAAGAAATAGGCTAATTAGGCTCAAAACAGGGATCAAGGAATATGATACACATAGGTAAGGTAATTTAGGCTAAAGTGAGCTAATATTAAAACGTCTTATGATCCTTTCCTAACCCCTATGCTTCAACCTAGGTAAGACTAAGCGGGCAAGTTCTGGATTCAACATACAGAGGGAACTGAGTAACATCTCACACACACACTTGGCACACAGGTATATCGCACTTGACTACTCATTTAGTTCATGCAACTGTTTAGCAATAATTATTTTGTTACTAGAACTAATGCCATATAAAGATGCATGGTGGTCACACTTAAATGCAAATCACTTAGTTTAAAGTAGTAGACCACTTGAAGAGGTGTACAAAAATCACAAAAACAATTCAACTGCCTCAAGTACAAGTATTTCTCCTAGTTGACTATAAAATTTCACAATAACAAATTTACCCTACACCCTCAACTTAAAATCAATGAAAATCTAAACTAAGGGTTAGAGTATACCTGGAATAGATCAATACCAGAGGTCATGGGTTCCTGACCCTACTGCCGCATCTCTATCAGGAACCTCTCTCTATTCTGGTGCAGCTGGTCTATTAGTTTTTGAAGGCCTACTAGTAGAGGCACCTGTGGATCTCGCTCGGATGGCTTTCTCCCATCTCTCATTGTCCACTAAGGACTCAATTCTCACCTTTTTCATCTCCTCCTTTTCAGACTTCTTTCTTGCCCTCTTTTCTGCTTTTTTTTCTTCATCACTATTGGGCCTCTCTCTCTTTCCTTTTTCTTTCTTCTAACTTTTTTTTCTTCACTGGATCCTACATGAGATCAAGCATTGGAATTTCTCCCTCAGACTTCTCATCTACTGGATCTACTGACAACATAAAGTGGTGCTGCTGTTGCTTTCCAACCTCTGCCTTTACTTTGTCTAGGTCTGATCTGAATAATGCCATCTCTAGAGCTTACCTCTCTCTCAACTACGCATTAAAGTGGTTCTCCAATTCATTAATCCATCCTGACAGAGCCTTGTAAGGCTCAAGTACAACCTTAAATTCTTTGTTAACTGCAGCTACAAATTACTTGGCAAAGAGTTTAAGCTGAGCCTCGCACCACTTGGACTGATTTTCTACTCTCCTGAAATTCATAGGGTTGAAGGCAAATTCTGTTGTAGGCACTGCAGCTGGAGAAATTGTCTCAGTTTTGGGCACTGATAATTCTGCCATTGTTGCGGATGTTGGAGGTACAGCTTCAGAATTAGGAACCTTTGTATTAGGTGCTGAACTAGTACCTGTAACCAAAGGCTCAGTTGGAATCTCTGCACCTCTGTCAAGTATTAGCCTTGGCTGATTTTCCTCATTTCGGTTCAAATTGTGGGTCTTCCTGGCAAAGAGTTCTTCTTCTAACCCTACAATCTTTGGCATATTTTCTACCCTTGTAATTAAACAAGGGAAGGGATATGCTGTATCAGACCTTAATTTTTATCTCTTTGGCGATAATCTCTCTAAAATTAAATTTAAGGTTAGCCACAAAACTTGCGACTAATATTGCTCTGTCATCCCCGAGAATATTATCACCATCTATGGGCATCAACCACGTACCTATAATACCCCACCAAAATCTTGCCTCTGAAGTTAGGGAGGCCTTGAAGATCCTTTTACTCGGATTATTTAGCCATTCCGGTTCTCCATCGGCTATGAGTGTGGCTAACCAATTCCGCTGATTTTCTTGATGATTCAACCGGGCATAGAAAGTAGGTGAAGTGGCCTGAGGAGTGAAGTTCGGGCCATGAAGGAACTTGTTTATTGTTACTTCAGAAACATCCACCATTATTCCCCGTACCAGAACTTTATTCAACAAAGGTTGGTGAGCTACTTTCTCTCCTTATCTACACATGTTTTCCAAGCGAGCTTGGTAGTTTGAATAGAACTCCCTAAATAGTGTAGGGCAAAATGAACTTCCTCCTCGTGTAGTCCATCCAAAATCATAGCTATGAAATTTCTGCTCCACCTCCGGGTACCTTCTCAACCCCTTAGTGATGATTCTCTTCTTCTCAAAGATTGGCCTCTTGACAGCTATTCTGTTGGTTCTGCGAAGCCCATCAAAGAAGATTTTTTGAGCTTTGGGAATCTACTATCTAGTGCCATCTTGGACTTCAGGATTATTGCATTTGACCATACTTCCCCGAATCAGAGAGTCTTCATCATCTTTTGGCTTAGCAGAAGGGGACTCAGTTGATGGTCCCTCAGACCCATGCCCCTCGAAATTAGTATGATCTGAATTATGCTCTTCAGATTCAGCATGTTCATACTCTTGTTACTCAGAGACCGTCTGCTCAGAAGTTGTATGCTTGGATATTGTTGGCTCAGTGTCACTTTCTTCACTCTCCTCTACCTCAACTGGTGGGGGTGGTAGAGTCTTTTTAGGGCTTTGCTTCCTGAACATAGGCTTTAACTCTTCATAATCAGACTCTTCGTTGAAGAGTCTCCGAGGTAAACTTTCCTTGATCACTTTCTTTCTGAATTTTGAGTTCTTTCCTTTGGGTGCCATTTCAAGACCTGTAGTAAGAGAAAAACCATTAGTTGACCCTCAAGAGTATAAACACAAACACATCGATCATTGAAATTCCACACCCCTTGAAAAGGTTTAGTAATACTTCAGGTCCCAGGTGTAACGACATTTCTGATAAGCCATTACAGTTGTGATAGCTTATCATGAATGTTGTCAGCCTTAAATAGAACCCAAAAAATTCTTATCTACTTCTGATGACATTTCTGACAAGCCGCCACAGTTGTGATAGCTTATAACGAATGTCGTCATTTATAAACAGAACCCCAACTTGATTTTAACTCAATTTTTGGTCCCATTTTTTTCTTTAAATCCACTTGATTTTTGTTTTTGAGCTGAAATTTTAAACCTTAAGATTGCATAGCAAACCCTAGTTCTGATTTTTAGCCATTTTTGCAAGCTGAACTTGGTTCAAGCTTCTTGGGAACTTGGGTTTTCATCAATTTATCACTTACCACTTCAAAATAAAGGCTAGGTTACGAGAATACCTGATGGGAGCCTTCAATGTGGTTACACGAGCAGGAGGAAATAAAGAAAGGTTCTTGATTTTGATTGCAAACCCACACATACAAGGAAACTTTCTTTTGTTTTAGTTGGAGAGACTTTGCAAAGGGAAGAAAATAAACCAAAGATGGAAAGAGAATAACTTAAAGTAAATAAAAACTAAGTGAGAAGGTGGAAAGGCCAAGCTGTGGGCCGGGTTGGGTCTTTTTAATTTGGCCCACAGTTTCAGCTAATGTTGGGCTTTTTCTGACGACATTTCTGATAAGCCGTCACAATTTTGATAGCTTATCACAAATGTCGTCAGCCTTAACAGAAATTGCCTCAGAGCTGCTATTTCTGATGACAAAGATGATGACTTATCATAATTATGACAGCCCGTCAAAAAAATGTCGTCAGGAGCACTTGGCTGGATATATCGATTCCACCTTCTTTGAACTAGAACCTAACTACAAAAATAAATAATTTGCTGGAACATAAAAATTTTGAGTTGCCTCCCAATAGCGCATAATTTACTGTCGCGGCACGACTTGGTTATCTTGACTACTCAGACTTCACCAAATCAACCTATTGATACCCCTTTACCATCTTCATAAAATACGTCCACGATTGAGAAAACACTCATCTACTTTGTCGGTGTCATGTATGAGTGTATTTTGAATCTTGCTTCCTTGTCATTGAACCTGAACTTCAGCTCATTTAGTTCCATATCCACTATCACTCTCCCAGTTGAAAGGAATGGTCTACCCAAAATGATGGGCACTTGGAAGTCCACCTCACAGTCCAGGACTACAAAATCAGCAGGTAGAATGAATTCGGCCACCTTTACCAATACATCGTGTAACATACCCACTGACCGCTTTACAGACCTATCTGCCATCACCAATCGTATGTTAGTCGGGGTAGGATCCCCCAAACCTAATTTTTTGTACACAGTGAGTGTCATTAGGTTTATACTGGCTCCCAAATCGTATAGTGCTTTTGTGAAATTTAGGGACCTAATAGTACACGAGATGGTAAACACTCCCAGATCTACCTTTTTCTGCACTAAATACCTTGTAAAGATAGTGCCAATATGAAAGAGATTGTCCTCCGGCTCATAGCTAACCTTCCATTTCTTAGTCACAAGGTCTTTCATGAACTTCACATATCCTAGAATTTGCTCAAGTGCCTTAACCAAAGGCACATTTATTGTTAATTGCTTGAGCATTGCCATGAATTTGCTAAATTTTGCATCATTAACCTTTTTCTTCAACCGCTGAGGAAATGGAGGTGGTGGTCTTGGGATAGTTTTCAGCACTACCTCCTTCTCCTTCTCTTTGTCTTTATTTGTAGCATCATCAGAATTATCCAGCTTCTCAGACTCCACTGGACCACTTTCTTCCAGTTCAATATCAACTACCTCATCAACTACAGGTTTGGCCATAGAAGGGCCAAGTAATATCTTACTACTTCTAGTGGTAATAGCCATGCATGAGCCATCATTCCATGGATTTTGGACCGTATCACTTGGTAACATTCCGCTCTTCCTCTGGTTGAATGCTGCAGAGAGTTTGCTAATCTGCTGCTCTAACTATTTGATTGCGGTGGAGTATGAGTGCACCAACTGACTGATGGATATCAGATCGGTCTTCATGGTGGTCACACCAGAGTTGGTATCTTCCACTCCATTCAACAACTTAGCCATCATGTCCTCCATGGATATCTTTTCAAAACTTGTTGAAGCAACCTCATGATTTCTAGGAGAAACATATAGCCCGCTCCTATCATTGTTATTCCTCCAATTTCCTTTCTCCCTATCTTTATAACCAGGATTATCATAGTAAGTTCGACCTTTATTTCTTTAGTTATTACCTTGGAAATCCCCTGATTATTAACATAGTTAGCCTCTTCATTTGTATCAGCCTTACTTCTATCCTGAGATCCCACAACTTTCACCTTTTAAATTTTGCCTGATCGTAAGTTCTTGGTTAGTAAGTCCATCTATGTTTTAAGGTGAGCCATGTATTGGCCATAATCATCTTTTCTTTTGCGTTGTTCCGCAGTAATACCTATAGAAGTAGTGGAGCTGTCCACCACAGAGTCTCTAGTATGCCATGCCCGACTCTGTTTGGTCATTCTATCCAGCATCTCTGAAGCCTATGGGAATGTAAGATCAACAAACGAACCACCAGTAGCATTGTCTATAATTGGCTTTGTAACAGAGTTAAGATCCCTGTACAAAGTCCCCATCAAATGTTTGTTCGTCATGATGTGGTTCGGATACTGTGTCAGCTTCTTCTTGAATCTTTCCCAGGTTTCATGCAAGGCTTCAGTCGGGAGCTGCCTAAAGTTGCTAATCTCGTCTCTCAACTGTACCCTCCTGGAAGGCGGAAAGAACCTTTCTAGGAAAGCTCCTTTCAACTGCCTCCAGTTAGTTATAGAATCAGGTGTCAGCTCATTTAGCCACAATGTTGCCTCCCCAGACAGATACAACGAAAACAATCTCAACCGAATAGCATTCTGGTCCACTCCTGTGTTATCAAAAGATTTGCAGATAGTGAAAATATTCACCAGATGCAATTTTGAGTCATCCCCAAGAAGGCTACCAAACAACCCCTTCAGATTTAGAAGTTGAATCATAGTACTCGTAATATTGAATTTTTCCTCAGGTGCCAACGGTGGAGGAATAATTGCACCCGCTGCACCTGTTCCATCTATTCCATCATCATCATCATTGAGATCATACTAGAATGGATGACACTCTTGCCTTTCTCAGAACGGATGGTTCCTGTTAATATTACGCCGTACTGGTGTAGCTATTTGCTCTGCACGCCTTGGGTTACCAGGATTCAGCAACTCCTCATCTCCCAAATCTTCATCCTAAGTATTTGGATATCGTGCTTGTTGCCCGATATTTTGCACATTCACCTGAGCTTTAGCTAAGGCTGCCAATCTGTCAGCCTCTTGCTATTCTGCCATTCTTCCAATTCATTTTGGTTTTGGATTAGGTGGTAATAACGGTTCTTCAGAACTTCTGGGTCTTGTCATACACTATAAAGATCCTGCAAATAAACAAAAACAACAAAAAAACGTAAAAATAGGAATCTTGACTATCAGTCAATTAATGCACACAAACTTCAGTTTTCAACCATATTCCCCGGCAACGGCGCCATTTTTGATAACGCTCAAACTACACCTCTCAACGAGAATATAAGTGATCGTTGTCAATATAAAACCCAACTAGGTTGGGATCGAATCCCACAGGGAATATGGTGTGAACGTAAGTCATTTGCGATTTAATCAACTGATAGTTGGATGTTTCCAGAAAAAGGGAGGTTTTAGTTAACAAGTAATTGTTGGTCACTTTAGTTTAAATGTTTGTAATCAAGAGTTTATGAAAAACCAGAATTATGTTCACTAGGGGTTTTGGTACTTGACAGATGCTACTAGTGGTTCAAGATTCTTACGGTAGGTAGGACAAGAAGTTATCTTTAGCGAAGTTATGCTTAAATGTCTCTCGACCTACTTAAGCATTTAATTACCTAATCCTCTTGGACTTAGGGAATTTATATTCACTACCCAAATTTTACCTCAGGTTAACCAACCTTGTTACAACGCTGATTATTAAACAGAAGTTTAGTGTTTCCAAGTCCCTGTTGATAATTCACTTCCCACCATATTTGATTTCTTTCTCAAGCAAATCAAAGTAGGTGTTATCTATTGTTTGCAACCAACAGACAATAATTAAAACATCAGAATTATCAAGGAGTCCTACCACCTTTCGAATCTTTAACACTCATTACCTTATCAAGACCTACCCCTAGACCCCATAATCTAGGTTAAAGGAATTTAGCTGCTCATGATGTAATAATTGAAGCAACTAGATGAATTCATACTTTGAAAGCCGAACTTACCAAAAGATGAATAGAAACTAGAGATTCTCAGATTAAATCACCAAAGAAAATCCCAAAATGATGATGATAGTCTCCTTAAAGTAATTGCTTTCTCAGGCCAAAAGAAGAGGAAGAAAAATATCAAAGTATCGAGTCTTAAAACTCAAGGTTCGGAACTCTTAAGAAAACCCTGAACAAGGCTTTAAATAGTTCACCCTAATTATGGAAACAAAATAATAAAATTCAGAAATTCCTCGGATTAGATAATGCCATTTGTGATAGTCTATCAGGAGGCTGACGACTTATCACAAATGTCATCAGCTTCCTTTATGCTTTTGGTACTCGCTACCTAACGCTAACGACAAACGGTGACGCCCTATCATCTCCTTGACAACCTATCACAAATGTCGTCAAGGCTTTTCCTCATCTCTCATATTCTGCCTTAGGCTAACAGCAATCTTGACGACTTATCAGCTCCTTGACGTCATATCACAAAATGTCGTCACAACTTTTAACTTATGCGAATTCTCTGTCTACTACTAATGATGAAGATGATAGCTTATCACAGGGCTGACGACTTATCACAAATGCCGTTAGCCATACTTCGCCTTTATTTACTTCAGATTTTAGCTCATTTGCTTCTATTCTTGTTAGCTCTCTAGTATCTTAGCTTCCACTACAAAATCAAACATAAAGCAATCAAAAATAACAAAAGTTTCTTAAGACTTTGCAATTATTCTTAGTTAAAAGCCTCAAATGTGTTAGAATTAGCTCACACATCAAATTCTCATAGGGTTCTCTAAATTTTGATCTTTCAACATTGACTTTAGTATGGTTAATTATATTTCTTAGATATTGATTTTGAACATGAGTGGCTTAAAAACCTTGTTCTGGGGTTGAGGTTGAGAACATGATTATGTTTTGATATTAATAGAGTGGTTAACATTGATTTATCGTATAGGTTATTCTTATTCTCTTGTTTCTACTATTTTAATGAATGACCACCATTATAATACATATATAATCCCTTTATTAACCCAGAAGGAGAATCATAAGGATAGATCGAAGAGTTTAAAGAGCATGTTCGTATGCTTCTACAGAACAAAGAATTTGAAGTAGTGGCTAAGATAGGAATATACCTAAAAGCCTTATTTGGTTCAATTGCAGTAAGAAAACTTAAAGAATCTAAATGGATTATTACACCCCCACTCAAGGATGTAGTTGAAATATCCTTTTAGGTAGAATATTAGAGTCTCGGAAGACTATGATCATAAATTAAACCCTGCAAATCAATAACCCGATAATCTACAGGGCCACGATAAGGATAAAGACTTATAGGACTGTTAAGAGTGCATCAACCCTGGTATCTTCTCTTGTATTATTTACAACCTATATGACATTGCGATTGTTATAATTTATTATTCATTTTGTTGTTAAATTATTCATTAAATTATTTTAACCTATTTTGATACTCTGTAACACTTGACTACATTATTGTCTAAACTAAAGTTAAGTAAATTACTAACCAAGTAGTCCTTGTGGGTACGATATTTGATTCTTCGAGTCACTATATTACTTGTATGATCATGTTCACTTGCGTGTGTGATAGACCGCAATAAGATTTTGGTGCCATTATCAGGGACTCAAATAATTAGTAATTTTCTAAATTTTGCTTTTGATAATAAATTTAAGTGTTAACAACTTGATCTTAGCGGCTGAATTTTGCCGGAAAAGTAACGTATCAGAATGGTAAGAGAAAAAGAATTTGTTGAGCCTTATTCAAAACCTGAACAGATACTTCATCAAAGGCGAAGAGCAGTAACACTTTACTACCCAATTTGACAAATTCACATGGCAGATCAGGTGAATCCTATTGTTCCTATTGTCCTAATTGCCCTAGATTTAGTTGCTCCAGCTGCTCCTTCTAGAGTAGAAGCTAGACCTTTTTGTGAAGTGGTAATCCCACGTACAAACAAAGATACTAATTGTATATACAAGATATATGTGGTTAGTCGGTTTGAATTGAAGCAAAATATTGTGCAACTCTTGCACACGAGTTGACAGTTCCCAGGTTTATCTCACGAGGACCCACAATAGCAAATATAATTTTTTTTGAGATTAGGGATACCTATATTCCTGATGGGGTATCTACTGATCAAGTAAGACTAACTCTCTTTCCCTTTTCTCTACTAAGGGAAGCAAAGAGGTGGTTATATGCTAAACCATTAAACTCTATCACTTCCTGGGATGATCTTACTTGGAAATTCCTTATTTGATTCTTTCCATCTGAGAAGACAACACATTTGAGAAGTAAGATTTTGAGGTTCAGGAAGAAAGATAGAGAGAATCTTTACAAAGCTTAGGAAAGATTCAAGGCTATGCTCAGAAATTGCCCTCATTATCATCAAACTAATGATGTGTTGGTACACATTTTTTTGAGGGTCTTGAGACAAACACCAATATTCTCCTAGATTTAGTAGTATATTGGTAGGCTGTAGAGAAGACATATGATAAATTATGCATACTGATGAATTGGATTTCACAGGGGAATCCTGAGTGGCATGCTGACGCAAGAAGTGCTCCAAAGAAGGTTGCAGGTATGCTGGAAGTTGTTCAATTTACGGCTATATCAACCCATATTACTACATTATATAATCAACTAACTACACAACTCAATAATATGAATTTGGGGTCACACAATCCATACCAATAACAACAAATACAGTTCATCAGGCTCAAACTTTGTGCAAGGTTTGCAAAAGAAATGGTCATACAACTAATGCTTGTGCAGCTAATCTAGAGTCTATTAACAATGTGGGAAATGCTAATCGGCAAGGACAACAAAACTTTGGTAATACTTACAATTCTAACTGGCGGAATCATTCCAATTTCTCATAGGGTGGAAATCAGGCACATAATGCAAATCAATACCGTGGACTAGTAGGTTAGAATCAATAACATTCTCTAGGTAATCAAGCCATAACTCAAACAAGCAATATTAAAGAGATGCTAAAACAGATTATGGCTACTGAAGCACAATTGGTAGAAGATGTGAAAAACCAGTAGATGATTAAAAAGAACTTAGAGGTTCAAATGGGTTAGATTGTAGAGCACAAAATACTAGGCCTCAGGGAGGTTTACCTAGTGATATTGAGCCAAATCCAAAATATGTGAATACGGTCACTACTCGGAGTGCACTACAGCTGAAGGGGTTAGAACCTAAGAAATGAAAAATCAAGGCTACTGATTGTGAAACAATAAGGGATAAATAGAAAGTTGTAGAAAACAATGCCAAAATAAAAGAAACCCAGTAGAAAGTGTGATACCACCTCTACCTTTCCCAAAAAGGTTTTAGAAGCACCAAGAGGAGGCTTGTTACAAGAAGTTTATTGATATGTTAAAATAAGTTCATATTAACTTGCTTTTCGTTGATGTTTTACAGAGTGTTCTGAAGTATGCAAAGTACATAAAGGACATATGGCTAAAAAGAACTACTTGACTGAATATGCTACTATGGCACTTACTGAGAAGTGCACATCATGAATCCAGAATAGGTTGCCCACAAAGCTGTAAGATCTATGGATCATCAGAATCTAGATTTCAATCAGGCAATCAATAAGCGCTCGGGTCTATGTGATCTTGGGGAAAGCATAATCTTATGGCCACATTATTATTCAGAAAATAGGGCTAGACAACCCAAGACCCACCACAGTTGTTTTGCAGTTAGTTGACCGTTCACTTGCTAAACCAGATGGAATTATTGAAGATGTATTGGTGAAAGTGGGGTCACTCATCTTCCCGTGGACTTCATTATTCTTGATTTTGATGCTGATCCACAGTTCTATTTATTTTGTGACATTCCTTTTTAGCAACTGGGTGTTCAATAATTGATATAGCTACATGATAATTGACCATACATGCTCATGACAAGGTTGAGGTGTGCGACGTGTACAAGGAAATGAAGGTTCCTACAGTATATGAAGAACTGTCAATTATCACAGTTTTGGATCTTGAGTCTGATTTTCACCTTATTACGTCTATGATCTTTGTAGTGATTTTGAAGAAGTTGAAATGGTTTAGACTCAAGATATGGAAGACATTATTACTAGAAATACTAAATTTGAGCCACTGAATAGACTGATTTGTCCTTCTACAAAGGCATCTATTGAGGAAGCACAGAAGTTAGAGCTCAAAGCTCTACCCTCTCATCTGAAATATGTTTTCATTGGTGATGATAATACTTTTCCTATGATTTTTCTACAGGTTTATCTAATGTGCAGGTGAAAGAGGCATTGACAGTACTGAACATAAGGAAGAAGGCAATCAGATAGTAGATGTTCGACATTTAAGGAATCAATCCTGCTTTCTATATGCATAAAATATTTATGGGGGAGGGATATAAAAAAAGTATGCAGCATCAACGAAGAGTGAATTCGATGATGAAAAAAGTAGTCAGAAAAGAGGTCATTAAATGGCTTAATGGTGGAATAGTTTATCCTATATTTGATAGTAAATGAGTTATCCCTGAACAATATGTTCCAAAGAAAAGAGGGGTGACTATTGTGACTAATGAGAATAATGAGTTGATTCCAACTCGTATAGTGACTGGGTGGAGGGTCTGTATAGATTATAAGAAGTTGAATGATGCCACTCAAAAGGATCACTATCCCATTTCATTTTTTGATAAAATGTTGGACAGGTTAGTGGGACAAGAATATTACTACTTTTTGGATGGGTATTTATGCTACAATCAGATAGCCATCATGCCAGAAGATCAGGAGAAGACACCTTCACCTTTCCTTATGACACGTATGTATTTAGATGTATGCCCTTTGGTTTTTGCAACGTACTAGCGACTTTCTAGAGATGTATGATGGTTATCTTCAATATGATGGGGGATGTTGTTGAGGTACTTATGGATGATTTTTTCACTTTTGGTAATTCATTTGATGTGTTCTTGTAGAACTTAGATAAGGTCTTGGATCGGAGTGAATAGACTAACCTCATATAAAACTGGGAAAAATGGCACTTTTTGGTTAAGGAGGGTATCGTCCTTGGTTGTAAGGTATCACATAGAGGACTTGAGATAGACAAAGCTAAAGTGGAGGTCATTGAAATGCTACCATATTCGGTGTTAGTGAAAGGTGTGAGAATCTTTCTCGGGCATACGGGGTTTTACATACTCTTTATCAAAGATTTATCAAAGATAGAAAGTCCAATATGCAAGCTATTGGAGAAAGAGGTAAAGTTTGGCTTTGGGGTTGTGTTAGAAAGCATTTGAGAATTTGAAAAGAAGATTGACAGAAGCACCCATTCTGATTACTTCTTATTGGGCATTATCGTTCGAGTTGATGTGTGATGCTAGTGATATGGCTGTTGGAGCAGTATTAGGGCAGCAAAAATATAAAGTATTTTACTCTATAAACTATGAAAGTAAAATCTTAGATACAACCCATGTCAATTATATAGTCACAACGAAAGAGATATTGGAACTCGTTTATGCATTTGATAAATTCAGAGTATACTTGATGGGTACGAAGGTAATTATTCATACTGATCATACTGGCATCCGTTATTTATTTAACAAGAGAGATGTAAATCCAAGATTGATCAGGTGGATTCTCCTGTGCCAAGAATTTGATTTGGAGGTTCATGATAGAAAGGGAGCTAAAAATCAAGTGGATGACTACTTATCGATACTTAAGAGTCATGCTCATGTTGCAGATGATACATTATGTATTTGGGAGGAGTTTTTGAATGAGCAGTTTATGTCACTAGATATAGTAGAGGTTCCATGGTATGCTGATATAGTGAATTCTCTAGTCACTGGTATGTATCCTCCCATTGCCACAAGTTAATAACAGAAGCTATTCTGTGATTACCATTCATACATGTAGGATGAGACTTATCTATTCAAAAAAGTTATTGATATAATTTTGTGAAGATGTATTTCAGAAGCTGAATCCAAACAGAAGTTGGAAAGTAACCATTCATCACCTTATGAAGGTCATCATAGAGGTAAACGAACAATAATAAAGGTATTGGAGTCTAGTTTCTTTTGGCCTACATTGTTAAGAGATGCTATATCTTATGTTAGTGAATGCGATCAATGCCAGAGAATGGGAACTATCTCGAGGTTCCATGAAATGCCCTTGAATAATATTCTTAAAGTTGAGATTTTCAATGTGTAGGGGATCAATTTTATGGGCCCATTTCCACCATCAAATGGTAATCTATATATTTTGGTGGCTGTAGATTATGTGTCCAAGTGGGTAGAGACTATAACACTCCCCACTAATAATGCTAGGGTGGTGATGAAATTTGTCAAGAAGATAATATTTTCTTATTTTGGCAAACCTAAAGCAATCATTAGTGATGGAGGAACACATTTTGTGAATCGTTGGTTCAAGAACTTGTTGGTAAAGTATGAAGTCAAACATAAAGTGGCCACTGCATATCATCCACTGATGAGTGTCCAAGTGGAACTATCTAATAGGGAACTCAATTAGATTATGTAGAGGACTGTTAATGGTCAACATAAGGATTGGTCGACTAAGATGGATGATGCACTCTAGGCATATAAGATAACCTATTAAACGCCTATTGGGACTTCTTCTTATTATTTGGTGTATGGAAAAGGGTGTCACTTTTCCACAGAACTTGAGAATCAGGCTTTTTAGGTAGTAAAGAAATGAAATCTTAATCCAAAGATGTCAGGAGAGAAGAGGCTATTACAATTGAGTGAACTCGACGAGTTTCGCTTACATGCCTATGAAAATGCAAAATTATATAAAGAAAAGACCAAAAAATGGCATTATAAGCAAATTATGACTCGAGTCTTTGAGCCTGGCAACAAGTTTTGCTATTCAATTCAAGGATGAAGCTATTTCCAAGTGAATTGAGATCCAAGTGGTCTGGACCTTTTGAAATTGTAAAGATGACTCATTATGGGGTAGTCGAACTTTGGTGTGAGGACAAAAGTACTATGTTCTTGGTAAATGGGTAGAGATTTAAGCATTACTGGCGGATCGTGTAGACAAGCACAAGACGTCCATCACATTCGAAAATAAATAAAGCTGAACTTGGTTGTGCCACACCATTAAATAAGGCGTTGCATGGGAAAAATCCATGAATGCAATGTAGTAGTGTATTTTATTTTATTTTAATTGACAAAATGAAAAAAAAAAATAAAATTCAAAAATACAAAAAGATATGTCGAGCCACGACCAAAACTAATGCGCTAGGTGGGAGGAAACCTATATTTTCTTGCATATTTTTGCTATTTTGGTGGAGATTGCAGGAATGAGGAACTTCAGGGCATGGGTAAGAACAACAAGTGAGTAAAGTTTTGTATTTTTGGTGGCTATCAGGTATGTAAAAGATGTATTAAGTTAATGAAAAAGGAAAGAAAAAAGGGGACAAAAATTCCTCCAAAGACACAAAATAGTGCCCCTCTGTGATAGCCCCGCTCACGGACCATATCCTCCATGATAAGGTACGTGTTGTGCTAAAGGAAAAATTTGAGGAGGACAATTCCAATAAGCCTCCGTGATAGCCCCATGCCACAAAGCTTATTGCGGAGACCAAGCTCTGTAGCATGGAGGGGGTCTATTTTGGGAAAGTTAATTAAAATATTGGGTTTTGACCCGACCCTATCTCCTATAACTCAAAATCCACCCTTTCAATCCCAATTCCACTTATTTTCTCTAACCCTACCATAACACTCTCTCAATAAAAAAAATCCTCCTCACCTCACACAAGCGTGCCACACAAAGAATTTTCTCTTCTTTTCTTTGTCTTTTCATTTTGTGTAAGCACATAAAATTTTGTTAATTCTTTTTTATCCAAATTTAATAGTTGAATACTTATCATCTTGAAATTCGGTGAATGGTTAAATTTTTAATGCTTTGTGTGTGATTTTGAGCGTATGGAGTTAAGGGTGTGCAATTGAACACCGTAATATATGACAATATATGATTAAACTCACTATGCTTTCATAAAAATTATGACACTGATTTGTACACAAACACACGACTATACTCTGGTAATTTGGTCCTTATACTTTGGTTCTAGACTGTGCTTATTGTATATACATGTGTTGCGTTGTGTTTCTAAAATGACTCTAAGTTGACTTGCTAGAAATGAACTAGGGCATAATGTTTAGGTATAGGGATTGGGTTATGGAAACAAGGTGTGCACTTAAAGTCTAAGTAAAGGGGAATAACCTCACTTTTTGTGTCTAATAGCAGTATCCTCGCACTGATTAACTCTTTGATTTAGTTCTGCGACCATGTGGGTATGAATTGAGAAAGAAAATTCTTAGTAACTTCTCTTCATATCTTATCCACCTACAGTAGAAACTCAGAGTGGGATGAACCTTAAACCATCCCACACTTTGGGCTTGATAATCTAATGAGTTTGCTTTTGTGCTTAGGGGTTCACAGTGGAGTGTGCATTTGTGAATAATTTTTTTTGAACCTATTGAGTTAGGGATTAAGTACTCATTATGTTCATGAAGTATCATATAGAAATATTGTGATTCATCTTTGAGTAGATGCGTGTGATATCCCTTGCACAATTATTTGAATAGATTGTAATGCTGTGTAAGATGTCTATGGTGCATCAACACATTTCATGAATTATGGTTGCACAAGGAAGTGAACAAATATAAAGTTTAATAGAGTGAATGCATTTTGAATAATGTGTTAAGTTGTTGGTGTAGAATGTGGGTGGAAAGGTTAACCTCTATGAGTCATAGTTGCAAATATACTTTCATATATATCATCATGCTTGTGTTATGCGCCTAACTAAAAGAAAAGACTTATCTAGAATTGCTGTGGTTTGTAAAATCCCATGGAAGGGAAGTGTGGTGTATGTTTGAAGTCTGAGTAAAACAAAACCCAAGAGGTTGAATGTGTGTACTATGGTGAAACACCCTACGTTTGGGACCCTTACAAAATATCCTAGATTTTTGGGTTCTGGACAATATACAATCGGTGGGTAACATTCGTATACTAGGGTATGAGTAGTATGCCTTGGTCATATGCTGACCAGTGTTTGTTGGTGGATTGGATTGGGTTCTGGAATGGGTACGGTTTGGGTTTGTACGAGTCATATGGTTGGATACAGGTCAATTGGTTTTGGGTTTTTCCTTCACTTAATATTAGACTTGGTAGCCTAACTTGGATCTAAGTATGAGTGTATCACCATGAGTCATAAACCAGGGAACGAGTCGTACCATGGACTCGTATGATGGACATTGTTCAAACCTTTTGTGATTCTATTCTCCTAGAGGTACGGGCCAAAGGTACGAGTCATATACTTTGGGTACGACTTGGTTGGGATAAGTTGTACCTTGGATAGCGTTGGGTCCAAGGGAGAGGCCTAGGGTATGAGTGGTGGGTACCACTTGTATTGGAGGATATGACTGGTATGGTGAGTTGTACACCTGACAAGAATTTTATGCAGTTTAAGTAAGGGAAATCTGGATATTTCCCTACATAACCTAATAAGGCTCCACAACTTTTAACACACTTGGGAGGTTATTTGCCCTATTACTTTATTCTATAATGATATGACCAAATTACACCTCTCTTACGAAAGAATAAGCGGTCGTTGTCAAATATATAACTCAACTAGGTTGGGGTCGAATCCCACAGGGAGTACTATGTTCACTGCGGTAACCATAACTCTTGTTTGTCTACTCTCATTTAATTATTATTTGCAATAAGAATCACAGGTTGGAAAACTTTTTGTTACTAGACTGTTGATCAAAGGTTCTGAATTAAAGGGGGGGTTTTGATTTGTAAATTATATCTCGCTATTTGTAACAAAAAGTGTTCCAGCCTGTGATTCTTGTTGCAAATAATAATTCAATGAGAGTAGACAAAAAAGAGTTATGGTTACCGAGATGTTCAAGCAGCTAGGATTGTGAATTATCTTGAATTTCCCATTAATAATTTCAATTGGAAGAGTTGTTGAATTCTATGATCTACCAATTTATCTCTCAACCTAAATGGGCAGACTATCCTTCAATTCTCTCAAACTTAAAGGATGTGTTAATTTCACCAACTATTCTCTCACATAGGGTTGATCCTGTTAAGGCATAGACCCTTAACCCAAAGGTTAAAGCCCTTAGATTCCATGTAAACCTCTTCTTTTCCCAATAAGCACTTTTCTGTTCGAACAAATGATGTTCTAGAGCTCACCCTTCAAGTTTGCAACAAAGAAAGGTTATTAATGTGAAGAAGGGTTTATACAACTTCAATTAACCATGGAAATCAAGTGTTTTCACAACCCCAATCAGCTATTCACATCAAGGCTCCCATAACCTTAGTTATTGGAGCTTAGCCACACCTCCACAGAAGAAACAAAAGTAATCATTATGTTATTCATAAATGAATTCAAAATTTACTTACAAAAATCACAAGAATTGTTCTTGAATATTCAGTAGAAAATGAGAATAAAAATTGTTAGATCCATAATTCTAGCTTGAATATCTGAGAATACTACATTACAATCATTTTTTTTAAAGATGGAAATATGATATAAGATGCCTAAATAAAACCTAAACTGGGTATTTATATGTTCCCAGGTATAGAGGATTTAAATTTCGAACACAGAAAAACCGCGTCTAAGTTGCGATTACACTAGCAGCTAGTTGGAAGCCTAATGGTCCATCGCGTGGACCGTCGTTGATGGTCCCAAAATTTCATGTTCTGTTAAGGGTTGATGGTCATGTTGGCGGTCCGTCGCTGGCCTGGCGGTCTATCGCATGGGCCATCTCTTGATCCTCCAAAATGTCATATTCTGTTTCGTCCTGACGACCAAGTTGGTGGTCTGTCGGATGATTGACGGTCTGCCACTTGGACCTTCGTAGAGATTTCTCATTTTCTCCCTTCTATTTTACTCTGACGACCAACCTGGCAGTCCGTCGCATGGCTGAAAGTCCGCCAGTTTGACCGTCAGTGGCCTTTTTTTGCTATTTTTTCAAGTTTCTCCTTCAGCTAACTCCTTAACCCGTAAACACTAAAATCCAGTATTAAATACAACATCAGTTGCTTGAAAACATACAATTATCCCTTGAAAAAGATGTAAAATGTTTCGTCAAAAGATAGAACACCAACACCCTCAACTTAAGACAATTGCTTGTCCTTAATCAACTCAGCACCAAATTGTATACATGAATAATACAACAACAGACAATCAACTATTGAACTATATTTCACACAATCATTCACTTGTCATCTCACTCATATGGGCTCAACATATCTGTATCAACAACCGGCATTGTTTATAGTTCAGCACACACACAATCATGTATATAATATCCCACAGAAATTAGCAAAACTAAGTGTAACTCAAGTTTCCCTCACAGTCAATGAAATCCACCACTCATTATATTTTGTGGACAAAAATAAGGACTCTCACACTCATCAAAGAAGTTAGTAACATAGCATACACACCCATAGGCTTGCCTTTATCATATAATGATCCCTTATAGTTGATTCGCAAAGATCAAGCAGGCCTTTTTCAGGTTTGTAATGAGGCTATAGGGTTAGGTGAGGACAAAATTTGGGAAAAGTGATTCAACATTCATACTTAACTTTCTTTGCCCTTGAATTCTACTCACCAAGGCTACTACTTTACAAGCTTACTTACAATTCTATCATTCATTCATACTTCGCCACAACACCCTTTTTTTAGCAGCATCAGCCACCCTCAAATTCTGCTGATGCAGTCAGTAGAGGTGCACAATATCTTAGACAGATCAGGGCCAAATGCTTTTTTTCATCTATAAATCACCTTTTTGTTAAACTACTAACATCTTGACAGTAGCCACCCTTGACTTAGGTGTTTTGCCTAAGTTAAGGTACATAATGGCTAATGTTGGACCAGGGCCAAAGTTCGGTGTCAACAACCTAAAGAGAGTTAATTTAGAGTTATTGGGAATGAAGAAAAACTAACATAAGCTCAAAAAGGGTTCAAAAATGGTAAAATCTTTTTGGTGGGTCAGTTATTTAGGCTAAGTGGACTGCATGTAAAAGGAGGCCTACTATCATATCTTATTAAATCACTCACAAAACAACATCAGTAAACTAGGCAAGTTCTAGGTGTATAACCATGCAAGAACTACAACAAATGCTCCCACACACAAACACATGAGTTACACTTATTCCACTAACTTCTGGGATTATTTACATCACATAGTCATGCACACTTTGAATCCTAATGCCAATTACAAAATCATCAAAGGTTGTTTAACATATGCTAAACAACAAGAGAAAATAGATATACAAATATGCTCATAGCCTTATTCCAAAGTCATTTGTCATCCATATATACAACAAGATGCTAAAATAAAAGACTCTTCATAAATAAACATTAACAAATGAATATTTACATAACAACCTAATAAAAGAAAATACAATCCTAGACATGCCGGTTCTACTAGATAGCACACGGGAGAAAACCAACACAAGCAACAAAAAATCCTATGGTACAAGTACACCCACCCCCACATAAAATAAATGTGTTGTCCTCAATGCATATAAAGATAGTACAGAGGAGGGGAATATTTGAAAATCCTCTTATTTAGATGAGGCATTAATGAAATGTGGTGAGGATCCAGTGGCCTCACCAACAACAACGTTGACCCTTATGGTGGTAGGGGTACTCACAATATCTTCCTCCGAAATTAGAGGTATCACATCTCAAGCTGGGTCTGAACTGGGCCCTCTTATTGGGGAAGAATTGGTAGAAAATCCTGTAGCTTCATCTTCTGCCTTCTTCCTCCCTTTCTCTTCATCTCTCCTCGATCTTTTTGCAACTTTTCTCATATCATAGTCTTTTTTCTCTTCCGTTGTCATTGCTTCTCGTCTTTTTTTTTCCTGGCAGCTTTTCTATCCATACTTTTATCTACACTTTCATTTACCTTCTTTCCTTTGTATTTTAATGGCTTTGCCATCAAGTCAATAGTACCTTTATCTTCATCGCTTATCACCAAAGCGGGGTCAAAGATGGGCTACTATGGCTGCTTACTCTTTAACTCTGCTATGTCTTCCTATGCTTGTTTAAAATCTTCCATGAACTTAGCAAGATCTGGTATGGACATCGCATCCAGACTTTTTTTGATCCTCTCTTCCATATGGTCTATTCTAATCTGAATGTTTTGAAATGGACGGATTGCCTCAACCATAATTTGATCAACAAAAGGCTTGAATTGTGAATCCCATGTGTCTAGCTTCTTCTTAAACTTCTTCTATAGTTTAACCGATTTGGCAAAATTTTCCTACGTCAACCTGTACATCGAATAATCTGTCCCACCCATTGGTCACATAGATTTTGATCCAACAGATATACTAGGTAGCACATAGGTAGTGATGGGAAATGGCATACTTGTGGGAATTTTAGTAGTATCAGGAGCTGGCACCGACTATGTCTGGTAGGCTGGAGGTTTGTTGACTCGCATCTCTATAATACACCAAAAAAATTCAAACCAATATTAGCGCCACATTTCAAGTTCATGCATATTACATCATGGTTCTTTTATAGTTTTATGAGAAATATATATATATATATTAATTCTTCAAATAACTCCCAGCTATCAGACGAATCAAAACATTCCTTACCGATTGAATTCTTGGGAAGGATATTGCTCTAGTCAACTTCGAATGAGAATATCTCTCGTTATACTATGAATTTTTGATCTCATGACCTACCAAAAGATATATAATTGAATTATCTTTCCAACGATACCAATTTCTCCTAAATCCAATATCGGAGCAAGGAGTTATGCCCATTTTACTCCAGTATGTCAGGCTGGAAACTGAGTGACGACATTCATGATAAGCTGTCACAAGCGTGACGACTTATCACCAATGTCGTCAGCCCTGGGCAGATTTCTAATCCCAGTGATGGAATTTTGTGACAAGCCGTCATGACCATGATGACTTATCACCAATGTCGTCAACCTTAACCAGAAAATCAAGATTTCACCATTTTGTGACGACATTTCATGACGACTTATCACCAGCTTGATGACTTGTCACGAATGTCGTCAGCTATTTTTTTCAGTAATTGAGGAACATTTTTGCAAGGGTATTTTGGTCTTTTCCTTCACTTCCCATGACTTATAACTCTCAAGTAGCGTATTATCTTTCATTCTCTTTAGTTAAACATCTAAAAAAGCTCTCTCATACACTCTCAACTACAAGATTAGGGTTTTCTCTTAAGATCATCTCCTTAAGAATAAGAACATTCTCTCCCAAAGGGGTTAAACCCTAGTTAAGAAAAATCAAGAACAAGCCTAAGTATTTCTTCAAGAACCTTCAAAAAACATTAGATCTATTTCAAGATCAAGCTTTAAGGTATGCGTAGTGTTCATCCATGGGTCCCTTTTATCCATGGAGCTCAAGAATCATGTTTTAAATAATAAATTATGATTTTCTTGTTGTGTTATGACTATATTCATGTTGATGATTGTTGTTTGAATTCAAGGTTTTATCTTGATGTGTTTTTCATGAAGCATGTGAGTAGGTTAGTTGAAACTCATGAATTTTGGATGGATAAAGATTGTCAAATTGATAAGTACACCTATGCCCAAAGTTGTGCATGTAAGGTGTTTGATAAAATACCAAGAATGATAGAATCCATGTTTTTATGACTTAATAGTGCTTAAATGACAAGCCCATGTTCTATTCTTTATGATTCCACATAAACTCCACGTTATTGTTGTGAGATAGAATTAGCATGATATTGAAGCAACACGAGTATATACATGTTGTGCGCATCCCCTTCCATGTATAAGATGTTGAGAACCAAGTGTAGTATGAAATCCCCTACTTATGATATTGTGAATTATGGACTCTATTCTTATGATCAAGTCAATCATGTGTGTCAGTTTCCTTCCATCGAGTCCTGGGGGTACTTGTACCCGAAATAATATAGCTATGTTCCTAGTTCCATGTCATGTTATCATGATACTCTCAGTCAAGACATGGTCTATAGAATTCAGTTAGTCATGTGACTCAGGAAAACTCAGAAATCTCAGCAGTCTCAGTAGTTCAGTAACCTCAGTACTCAGTAATATCAGTGATCTCAGTAACAATAGTATTCCTAGCGATCTCAGTAATTTCAGTACTCTCAGTCAGTCCTCAGAACTCAGTACGTTCCTTCAGTCAAGGAAACTCAGTAAACTTAGTTTAGCTCCGCCAAATAATACCACTAGTATCAGTTAAGTTAATTAGTATTAGTTCAGCTAATCAGTTCAGTTCAGTTATTCAATTTAGCTCAGTTATCTAGTTCAGTGTCTTTCAGATGGGAGTAGGATTCAGCACCGAGTGAGCCTAGGGATGGGGACTCACCCGCTAGAAAGGATGGAGATCCTTAGAAGTAATCCCTAAGTTCCAGAACTACGTTGCCAGCGTAGGTATGGGATGTCACCTGTTAGATAGGACTGACATACTATGGGGTCACCCATTAGCACATTTATATGTATAGGACTAATCCCAGGAGTCACCCGCTAGATTAGGACTGACTCCACAATAGTTGTCTTTACTGATGGCACGGTACTGACACCCTTCCAGTCAGGGCAGAGATTGGACCCCAACCAGCTTAGCATGGGGCATGTCGGTTAGATGAATACATCTCACAGTTTCAGTTATAGATTCAGGACTGTTAGATACAATCAACTCAGTTCAATAGTACAGATTCAGTACTGTTAGAGACAGTCAATCCTTATCATTATAAATAGAATTCAAGATCACCCATTAGACAGGACTGATCTCAACTATAGTTAATCAGTATCAGAATCATCAGATTTAAAGATCACCCGCTAGATAGAACTGATCTCAAATTGAGTTACTCCATATAGAACGGAACTCAGATAGTTCCATCAGAACTCAGACTGTTACATACAGTTGCTCAGTATCAGTTACATCGGTCTTGTTGATCATCACAGTTATATTAGTTATGGTAGTTTTCATAGCTTATGTTATTAGTATTCAGTTTCAGGACTGTTAGACACAGTCAATTAGACCAGTTCTTCATAATTCGAACTGTTAGAAATAGTCATTTATCTATTCAGTATCTCAGTATCAGTAAAGTCATATTGTCAGTATTCAGACTCAGTAGTTAGTATCTCCGCGAGTTTAGTTATAGTTACGTATGTATGTATGTATTCTCACGTTCATGATAGTCAGTCATCTAGTATTATTCATGCATATGAACCCTATTGTATTTAGCCTACCTCACTTGCATACCAGTACATTCAAAGTACTGACGTATTTGTGCTATGGTGTCTTATACCATAAGTTTAGAAGCACGAGCTCTAGAGTATCAGTAGCATTCTAGATTTATGCAGACAGAGTCAGTAGTGAGTCCTCATCATTTGAGGATGGTAGTATTTGATTAGTTCATTCTTTTAGTACTTATTTATTTTAGTAGATGGAGTTAGTTGGGGACATGTCCCATCAACTCCTTATTCAGACAGTTTAGAGGCTTTCAGACTATAGCATATCAGACAATTATTTCAGATTTGTATTGGTATTGTTATACCATTTTCAGACATTATTCTTATCAGATATTTATTCAGATTTGAACCTTATGGCCGTTCAGTACATGTTTCTGCATTTTTAGTATTTTATGCAGTATATAGGTACAGATATCAGTCATGGTTTAGCTTGTGGTCCTTCAGGGTCATGAGCACCGTGTAGCATTTTGATTCAGAAAAATCGAGGTGTTACAATCTCAAACTTTGAGTCATCTTTTGATTTCTTAATGTCCTGCCTATGTGTAGTCCGAACTACATTATCAACTTCTCGAATCAAAGAAATATTAGCGTGCCTGCATAACTTCATGATTAAACGCGGGAAAGATAGTGCGCTTTCCACTTTGTGTGCCTTCACAAACATTTCATTAGCAATGATTTGGATGAAATCAATCTTCAGCCCTATAATCAAACTATCCACCAGCACAACTCTGTGACTATCCAAATTGGCATCACCTCCTATTGGCATCAATCTCAATTGAACAATGTCCCACAAAAAATTATCCCGAAAACTAAGGGAGGATTTAGCAATTCTCTCTCGCGGGTTGGTTACCCAGGTGGGGTTGCCATCATCAGTCTGTAGCCCAAACAACCACGACCTTTGAGTCAATACTGAAGTCAGATGATACTCAAGATCAGGAACCGCTATCGGTGCCTCATAGTCGGGCCCAAACAACATCCTGTTGATTGTTCGAGCCGATATATTAATGTTAACTCCTCTCACCGGGATTGATTCTCTATTCAGGAAGTCAGAGATCTTCGTGCCTTTGGGACAATCTTTCTCTATCAGTGCCAAATAGTTGGTGAAAAACTCCCTTACCAGATTCAGTTGGTATGAACTGAGAGGCTTGATCATCTAGGATAACTCATACTCATTGAATCACCTTTCCACTTCTTGATATTCATGTAGCTCATTCGTTACTAGTTGGTACTCTTCAGAGATTGGCCTACTCACCGTTGGCTCCAGTTCATCAAGGAACTTGTCTTTTGATCCCTCAATTTTCCACCTGAGTGCCTCTCTCATTTGAGGGTCTTTGCTCTTAACCACTGTTGCCTCCTCAGTGTTCATCTAAATAGAGCTAGTCTTCATCTCAATGAGGTTGGGGTTAGATGTGTTGACCCCTTCCTCGTCTAGGCTCAAACTAGTACTAGTAGAGCTGCTCTCACTCTCCTCTTCAAACTGGGAGAGTATTGGGATTGCCTATCTCGTTATTGAGTATTAAAGATAGGTGCCTTCTTACTCCTACTTGGCTCACCTCTTCCCCTTTGTGTTCTACCACCGCCTCTGGTTAGTGGAAGTTTTCGTGCCATATTGCCTGAGAAAAGAACAAAGAATCAGTTTGCAATTCAAAACCAATCTAAAACAGAGAAAATGTGGTGTGGCGGTAGGTCTGATGGTCTGTCGAGACTGTGACGGTCTGCACTAACGGTCCGCCAAGTTGTCCATCGCAGCTTATCCAGTGAACATCATTTTTGGAATCTTTGCGATGGGCTACCTGGTGGTCCGTCATAGGTCCAACAGTCCGCCAAGGTGACCGTCAACATCCTTTTTCAGTTTTTGACTTCATTTTGACATTTTGTCAAAAACCTGGGGTACATCCTAACTTTTTAATATGTCAAATGGCATGAACTTAGTGTTTAAGTGCAATTTTTCTCGCTTTTAGTATATGGGTTACTCATACTTCACCCAGAATAATGCACACTAGGGCTCGACTTTAATATTACAATCAGAATCAAAGAACAAACAAGATGGAATTTTTCTTTCACAAACAACCATTTACTCACTCTATATTTAGCAATTCAAAGAAGATAAATAAGGTTATGATCATACCTTGATGGTACAGTACTTCACTCTTCTCACTTTCAAATTTAGAAGTAAAGATAACTTAAAGCCTTTGTCAATGAGTGATAACTTTTGTTGTGATGAGAGGAAGAAAGGGATGGTATTACTTAAATAGGAGAGAAAAGGAAATAAGAGAGTCCTAAAAGGGAATAACTGCTCCCCAGATACTTTAAATACAGAGGAAGTTGAACATTTTTAGGATTTAAACAGGTAGCAACGTACGTAAACACCTATTTTTATCGGTTTAAAAGCATTTGGGTCAGCTACGAGCATTTAAATAAGCCTTAAAATTAAATCGACCTGACCCGTCTGACTAGGTTAAGTTGACAGTTGACCTGACAGTCTGTCAAAGGTTCAACGGTCCACCAGGTTGACTGTCGAGGCTTAGCAGAGACATGCAAATCGTGCCTAGCTGCGCCGATTGATCCAAAAGTCTGTCAGTGATGCGACGGTCCATCGAACTATCCATCAGTTCAATCCAAAAACTTTAAATCTTTACTTCAATGTGAAGGAGGAAGTGACGGTCTGTCAGAACAACGACGGTCTGCCAACTCTACCGTCAAGCCTTATCTAGAATATCCATTTTTTTACCATGGTTGTGATGGTTTTAGTAGCGGTCCGTCAAGTCCTTGACTGTCCATCAGTCTTTCTGTCACCCCTTATTAACTGTAGAGACTCCTTTCTTTCTATATTCTCAGTCCTGCACACTTCACAAACACATCAAATTGCACAAAACAACAAATAAACTTTAACTATGGTTACAACAATACTTTGTGGGTTGCCTCCTACTAGCGCCTGATTTATTATCGTGGCACAACTTGGTTACCTCGACTACTCAGACTTCATCAAGATGCTCAGTGGACACAAGATTTACATCATCGGTTGGACCAATATAGGTCATAACTCTTTTCCCATTGACCTTGAATAAACTTTTGTATTTACCTTCAAGTTCCACCACACGTGATGGAAAAATATGACTTACCTTGAACTGTCCAGACCACCTTGATTTTAATTTTCTCGGAAAGAGCCTAAGTCGAGAGTTGAATAATAACACCCAATCGCCAGATTGAAAGTCTCTTTTCTCTATTCTTCGGTCATGGTAGTTCTTCATTCTTTATTTGTATAGATTGACTCTTTCATAAGCTTCGAGATAGAATTCGTCCATCTCATTTAAACGACCCAACCTTAACTTTGCCGTTTCTTTCCAGTTTATGTTCAGCCATTTAAGAGCCCACAATGCCTTATGCTATAGTTCAACTGAAAGTTGATATGCTTTGCCGTAAGCCAGCTGATAGTCCCAATAGGTGTCTTGAAAGTAGTTCGATATGACCATAAGGCATCATCGAGCTTTTGAGACCAATCTTTTCTTCTCGTATTCACCGTTTTAGCCAAAATTGCTTTTATCTCCCAATTTGAAACTTCCACTTGCTCACTGGTCTGTGGGTGATATGGCGTAGAAACCTTATGCTGTTTCACATGGTATTTAAACAAAGCAGCTCGGAACACTCTATTTCAAAAGTGTGATACACCATCACTTATGATGGTATATGGTATCCCAAAGCGAGAGAAGATATTTTTCTTAAGGAACACAACCACTCTCTTTCCTTCATTATCAGCCAAAGCGATAGCTTCAACCCATTTGGACACTGATGTGTGAGCCGATGCTAACATATTTGAAGCTTTTAACTCTGAATAATTGCGAAGTCTTAAGAAACTTTCATTGTTTTTGATTGCTTTTAATGTGTTAATGCAGACATAAGTGATCGGGGAGGAAACCAAAAGAAAGAAGAATAAATCGGATGACATCTGATATAAATAAACTGAAGTGTAGTTGACGTCAATTCTAAAGCGCCGTCATACATGGGACAAGCCGTTAAAGTTGCCTTCAAGATTAGACAGAACCTGAACAGTTGAGAGAAAATGTGATGGTGATTTGGAAGGGCCATCAAATATGGGACATGGCGTCAAAATCACCATCACCTAGAGACAGAGTATGCTTATTCCCAGTGAAGATGTGTCGACAGTTTTCATGTGCCGTCAGGATTTTGACACACCATCAGGATTGCCGTCTGAAGAGGCATAAGATAAAAATTCACTGGGACCTTTGATGACATCTCTCACACGTCGTCAGGAATCTGACATGCCATCAAAAGTATCATCATCTAAACCGAAGAGAAAACTGAAACTTTAATTTTATTTCCTTATTTAGGATTTACTATTTAAAGACTTGTTTTGGGGTTTTATTAAGGAGGATTGGTTGTTAGCTATCAGACATTAACCTAGGGAAGAGAGGTACGTAACATTGCTCTATTGCATAAATTCTTCTTCTTATTTTTATCAACTATTTTTGGGTTTCTACCTGGTGATTCAATCGAAGAAACTAATTATTGTTTTCCATCTAATCGTAAGTTATCCTTATCATTATGAATTCAACTTGTGAGTTCGTTCATCAAATCATGAGTGGCTAATTTCATTAGCGGGGGTTGTGGGATCCATGGATTAGGGTTTGATATGATGCTAGGTGATTAACGGATTCAAAGAGTAGTAGAACATCTTGAAATTCTATTGTTTGAACTGAAATCTAGTGGTTGCAAACATTAGATTATGCCTTAGGTTTTATTTTCTTCTAACGGAGAAATAGACTAGGGGACGTGAATTATCAATAGGGACTCGGAGGCTACCAACCTTCTGTTTAATGATTAATGCCGTAACTGGATTAATCTACCTGAGATAACATACTATTGGAAATACATAAGTTATCTAAGTTCGAGAGAATTAGATAATAAATTGTGTGGTGAGGTTGAGAGATAAGTCAGATAGTATAATCGTCAGGGATATTTTGCTGTTCTACTCATTCTGAGAATCTCTAGCATTACCTAATATCTGTCAATTCCCGAAACCCTTGGTGAACATAGCTCTAGTTTCCCATTTATCTTGATTACAAATATTGAAGTATTGAAAGTGATATTTAACACACTGAGAACTTAAATCCCTATCTTTTGGAAACAGTAAACTACCAGTAAAGTCTTTCGTAAACAAATCGAAGTTCACACCCTATTCCCTATGGGATTCGACCCTAACCTAGTTGGGTTTTATATTGACAATGATCGCTTACACCCATTCAAGAGTGTAATTTGAGCGTTATCAAAAATGGCGCCGTTGATGGGGAACAGGTTGTAGACTAAAAGTTTGTGCACGAAAATTTGCTGATAGTTAAGTATGCTTGATTTACGTTTATTTGTTGTTTTTATTTATTGCAGGTACTATGTTGTTTATGCCAAACATAAGAAGTTCCAGAGACCTAATATTACCAATTAATCCAGAACCTCAACTGATAGGTAGAATGGCTGAACAACAGGAAGCAGAAAGACTAGCTGCTATGGCCAGTGCTCAGGTGAACGTGCAAAATTTGGGTCAACAAACACGTCACAAGAACCCTTATGTTGAAGACTTGGGTGATAAGAAACTGCTGAATCCTCAAAAACCAAGGCGAGCTGAGCAAGTTGCTGCACCAGTGCAGGGAAACGTCAACATAAATCATCCAGTTTGAGGGATATATGGGCAATAGCCTATGCAATATGAGGCTGATGAAGATGATGAAGGAATGGACGGAGCTGGTGCAACAGGTGCTATCATTCATCCACCGTTGGCACCAGGAGCAAAATTCAGCATAACAAGTATGATGATCCAACTCCTAAATCTGAAGGATTTATTTGGAGGCTTACCCGGAAATGATCCGAACATGCACTTGGTGAACTTCATCACTATCTGCAAATCATTTGACAATTCGGGAGTAAGCCAAAATATGATCAGGTTGAGATTGTTTCCTTTGTCTCTGTCTGGGGAGGCAACAATATGGTTGAATGAGTTAGAGCTCGATGCTATAATCAACTAGAGATAGATGAAAGATACGTTCCTAGAATGGTTCTTTCCACCCTCCAGAAGGGTACAGTTAAGGGACGAAATTAGCAACTTCAGATAACTTCCTACTGAAGTACTGCATGAGACCTGGGAATGATTTAAGAAGAAGCTTGCACAATGTCCAAACCATAATATGACAGACTTGCACTTGATGGAGACTTTATACAGAGCCTTCAACTTTGTGACAAAGCCTATTGTTGACAACGCTGCCGGTGGTTCATTCATTGACCTCTCTTTTCTAAATGCTGCTGACATGCTGAACAGAATGACCAAGCAGAGTCGAGCTTGGCACATTAGGGATTCTGTGGTGGCTAGCCCAATTATTTCTGGTAGTATTACTGTGGAGCAACATAGAAGGGATGAGGAACGAGATCAGGACATGGCCCATTTGAAGACGCAGATGGACTTGTTGGCCAAACACTTGCTATCTGGAAAGAATTCAATGATAAAAGCTGTGGAATCTCAAGGTAATACTTCTACAGGTGCAGATGCAGAGGCAAACTATGTGAGTAATCAGGGGGATTTCCGAGGCAATAGTCAAGGGAACCAAGGTCGGACTTTCTATGACAAGCCTGATTATAAAGATAGGGAGCAGGGACATTGGCGAAACAATAATGACAAAAGTGGTTTGTATGTTTCTCCTGGAAGTCGGGATCCTACAACCACTAGTTCTGGAAAGATGACCATAGAGAAAATGATGGGAAAGCTGTTGAAGGTAGTTAAAGCGACCAACTGGGGGGTAACTAATATGAAAAGAGAATTTTCTACCCTCAGTCTGTTGGTTAGCTCACACTCTGCTTCTATTAAGCAATTGGAACAATAGATGAGACAACTTTCGGCTACATTGAACCAGAGAAAAGATGGAACTTTACCTAGTGATATGATTCAGAACCCGCGAACTGATGGCTCTTGTTTGACGATTACCACCCGGAGTGGTAAGATATTACCTGGACCTTCTATGGGCAAAGATGTGGAAAATGAGGTAAATGTTGATGAACCAGAAGGAAGAAATCCAGTAGAGTTTGAGAAGTTGGATGAGTTAGTTGATATTTTAGAAAAAGAAGTCGAAGAGAAAGGGGAAGTGGTATCGGAAGAAATGCCAAGACCACCACCTCCCTTTCCTCAGAGATTGATGAAGAAAGCAGATAATGAAAAATTTAGCAAGTTTATGGAAATAATGAAACAACTGACAGTGAATGTGCCATTGATGGATGCACTTGAGCAAATGCCAAACTATGCTAAATTTATGAAGGAATTATTGACAAAGAAGAGGAAGGTAAGATGTGAGCCGGTGGACAACATCCACAACTGTAGTGTTGTTTCTTCACAATCCTTAGTGCAGAAAAAGCCTGACCCTGGAGCATTTACCATACCGTGCACAGTTGGATCCATGAAGTTTACCAAAGCTTTATATGACTTAGGAGCAAGTATTAATCTGATGCCACTTGATATCTACAAGAATCTTGGATTGGGGTAACCTACCCCCACAACAATGTGTTTTATGATGGCAGACAGATCGGTGAAACTACCGGTTGGTATATTGCATGATGTGCCGATAAAGGTGGATGACTTTATTCTTCTGGAAGACTTTGTGATATTAGATTGTGATGTTGATTTTGAGGTACCCATCATCTTAGGTAGACCACTATTAGCCACGGAAATAGTATTGGTTGATATGGAGCTCAATGAGCTAAAGTTTAGGTTATGGAAAAAGGGAGGCCAGATTCAAAATGCATCCTCCTATGAAGCAGTTGGAAGAAATAAATATCTTCTCGATTGTCGATGTATTCCAGGAAGATCGTAATGAGGTAGTGATGCGGTATCTTGATGAAGTCTGAGTAGTCAAGATAACCTAGTCGTGCTATGACATTAAATCAAGCGCTGTTTGGGAGGCAACCTAATGTTTTAATTTTATTGCACTAGGTTTTTAATTTTTATAGCTAAGAGTGTACAAAAGAGTTGAATTGGTTGCGGTTAGCCTGAGAAAGTCGACGCTAATTTTGACGGGCTGTCACAAGTATGACAAGCCGTGAGAAATGGCATCAAACCAATCAAACTAAAACATCATTCTGTAAAGGCTGACGGGAATTTTGAAGCTCTATCCGATTTTTGACGAGCCGTCAAAAATGCCGTCAAATGAGTCGGCCCCAGCTTCAAATTTTCGGGCTAACCCGGCCCAATAATAGCTGTTCACATTCCCGCGTATATTAGATAGTTTACTTCCATTTTTAGTTTTCTTTCCTTAAAGAATTATTTCCTTTCCATTTTCAAACTTAATTTCTTCTAAGGAAAAAAATTAAGACTTTCCTTGTTGAATCTTGAGAGTTAAGTCAAGAAATATTCTTCCTCTTTCATCTCATCCTTCTCTCAATCACAAGTCTAGGTGCTCAAAGATTCATCAACTAAGTGTCGACATCCAGGCATGAGAAAACTTTAACTTCATCTTTATTTGGATCAATTATGAACTATAAGAAACCTTGGTTTCAAAGGAGTGAGCTAAATCAATGAACATGCTTCAATCTCCTTCAAAAACTAGGACTACTAGGGGCATGCGGTATAATTTTATGGAAATCTCAGTAAATAGCATGACCTAAGTTGAAATCGAGAACAATGGTAGAAGAAAATTCAAAAAAAAAATAAGTAGAAGTTTAATGTTGTCTAACGGCAAAATTCACGACCTTGCACCTGTGTGACGGCTGGTCAAAACTGCCGTCAGAGGCTGAGAAAGTTTGTAGATTCTGGATAAGGTTGATGACATTTTTGAAGTGCCATCACACCTGTGACGGAAAATCAGAAAGGCCGTCAAACCTGTACACTAAAAACAGTGATGATGATTAAACTGAGGTGATCCTTTTTCTTCTATTGTTTGATTATGGGCACTAATTGAGAAATTTTATGATTGTACAGAAATGAGCATGGCACCCAAAAGTAAGAATCCAACCATACCAAAGAAAGTAGCAAAAGAGAGGGTACCTCAACAACCTATCAATGAGGACTCTGATTATGAAGACGAGGAGCCTTTGCTCAGGTGGAAAAGAAAGAGGACTAGTCCAAAGACTCCACCTCCACCTAAGCCTATTGAGGTGGAGGATACTGATGATACTGTGGTGACAACCTCATCTAATCAAGATTTTAAGGAACAAGGATCAAAACACACTGTGCAAGGGTCTGAGGACACTGAACAAGAAGCTAAAACTGAAGATTCTGAGAGGCCTGCAACTAAAGAAACTGAGTTTGAATCACCATATTTGGAGCAGCAAGGTGATAAAGATTCTCCAGTACAGGGAACTTTGGTGAAATACAAAAACCTCAAGGTTAGGAACAATGTGAGATGGCAAATCCCTAGGGCTAAAACGATCTACTTGGATGGACTTTGCAGAACAACTCGACGAAATGCCAGAAGGTCAATTCTAGAGGAGAAGAAGATTATCACTACAGGGTTGATCAGATACCCTGAGGTGATACAAAAACTCAAGGAGTATAGACTGGAGTGGACTACTAGGGGAAGCAGTGTTTACTGTCCTTCGTTGGTCCGGGAGTTCTACATGAACTACAAGGTTACAGTGGAAAATATGTGCAAAGGAGGGGATAAAACTTTTGATAAGCCTCTTCTGACCAAAGTTGCAGTACGTGGAGTAAGGGTGGATGTATAGGATGCCACCATAAAAAGATTTTTTCATGGGCCAGCATTCATCCCACGAGCCACCTCACCTACATTCTATGCCCAGTTGAAGCATCAGGAAAATCAACACAAGTGGCTAGCGATTCTCATAGAAGATAGGGAGCTGGAGTGGTTGAATAATCTGGGAGAAAAGATTACCAAAGCATCTCTGAATTCAGAAGCTAGATTTTGGTGGGGTTTAGTGCGGATTCATCTAATACCCACCGAGGGAGACAATGTATTAGGGGATGATCGAGCAATATTGGTTGCAAGCTTGATAGATAGGACTCCCTTGGATTTTTGAGATCATAGCGGAGGAGATCAAGATTCGGCTCGCAAGACCCGATGCTGCATATCCATTCCCATGTCTGATTACTAGGTTGTATGAAGCAGCTAATGTACCTGTGATTTTAGGTATTGATGATGAGATACATGCCAAGAAGACTCATAGCCCTATCAGAAAAAATGAAATTCTGCCGGGCTTGCGACTTGATCGAGATGCAGATGGTGCAGGAGATCCTTCGGTCACTGAGACTGTTCCAGCACCAGATGTGGGGGTGCAAAGCTCCGAATCTGGACCACCACCACCAGCACATTCAGTCCAGGCAGAGTTAGTGCCTCAAAGTGAGCCGATTACTTCTGTTCCTCCAGCAGCAACAGGGTCGGCATTTCAGCCGATTGATATCAGGAAAGTAGCTAGACAAGCGAATTGGTGTGAGGTGCAACTTCAGGCCTTCGCCAGACAGTTTGCTGCTACTGTAGACAAAAGAGTAAAAGCTACACTCAAACCTGCACTAGAACCTTTCATGACCTTACCTGCACGGGTAGCAGATCTAGAGAATAGGTTCGATGCTTGGACAAGAGAGATGACAGGTGCTGATCTTGCCACATTCAAGGATGGATTGGAAAAAGTGAAGGATGAGGTTGGAATATTGCAGCAGCACCAAATTATGGTGCCAACAGGATCAAACATGCATGATGTAGAGGAAAAAATTCCTATACTTAATCTTGCTGCAGATTCCCCAAAGAAAAAGAAAAAAAAAGGGAAAAGAAAGGTAAGAACAAAAGAGATGAGTCTGATGGTGAAGAAGAGAGAAAGGATAAAAAGAAAGCAAAGAAGAAGGTAGATAACGAAGACTTGAAAATGGCAAGACTAGAGTCTCTAGATAACACAGAAAAATAGGAAGCAGCCATCAAAGCTAGGGCTGCAGGTGCTTCATCGAGCCAAGCTCCAACCACTGCAAAAGTAGATTCCACGAGTGGGGAGAAGATAGCTGATGATACGATAGCAGGGTCAGAGACCCAGGATCCACAGGCTTTACTGTCTTCAGGTACATCCTAACCCTTGGTATATTTATTTTTGATTTTAAGTTGAGGGTATAGAAAAACTATTGTGTAACATGTTCTGTAGATGATTAGGAGTAGTGCAATTACTAGAGGCAGTTAGCTCATTTTGTGACTTTTTGAGTACCTCTCCAATGGTATGATATGCTATGAACTGTGTGAAGTGCATCTGGTATGACCACTGTGTATCTGTTTGTGGCAATAGTGTGGCAAATAAGTAACCTGTAGAAAACAAATGCATGAAACGGATGAGTAGTGATGTGCTATATACTTTTGTGCCATGTGCATGTAAGGTCTTACTTAGTTCCCATTGTGTATTGAATCTAGAACTTACCCAGTTAGTCGTACCATAGTCATAGGATAAGCGTTAGGAAAGGATCATAGTCCGTTTTGTATGTTAACCCAGTTTAGCTTAAATGACCATCCAAATGTGAATAATATCCGTTGATCCCTTTTTGAGTCTAAATAGTCCAGTTCTTTCTTGTACACCTTTCACCTTCCCATCACATCACAATGAACCTATTTTGGACTGGTCTTCCTTGGACACTGTGTACCTTGACTTAGGAAAATAGCCTAAGTTGAGGGTGGCTACTATAGGGGTGCGTGATGCATTATGAGTATGAAGAGAGGTAAAAGAGGGAAAATGAATAAAAAGTTGGGTGTAGTGAAAAAGAAAATAGGAAAAGAGAAAACTAAAAAAGTTAATCTAATGCTTGAACATACAACACCCATCTTGAGAATACCTCTCAAATAAAAGAGGGAAGAAAAGAAGGTCAAAAGTTGAAACCTCGTGAGTTGATGTAGTTCTAAGGAGGTATAGTCACAATGAAATACCCTTGAATATCATACCATCCCCTAGATTACGTTACCAGCTCAGAAAATCCCTTTAGTGATCCTCACTGACTTATCTGAAGACTTTGGTACTGACTATAAGGGTAAGCCTATGGTATTTGATGCGCAATGTTGGAACTTCATTCTGAGAGTGAGTCTTACGTTCATCCCTATTTTAATAAATGTGAATCTGAGTGAAAAAGAGATTTCTTTGTTGTGAGGGCACACCAGGTATGTTGCTATTGACTGCTTTGTTCAGAGAATGTAATTTGGGTATGTTCTAGGTTGTTATTGCTGAAATTTTTTCCATATCTAGATGCTTGTGAGTTACATGGTTGTTTTCAAATATTAGACACAATTGAGTTTATTTTGATTGATCATGGAGATGGGGCATATATTCTGAACTGATAAGAGTAGTTAGCTGCCGAATTGTACTTTGTTTACTCCTAGTTATGTTTTGGTTTCTTGAGGACAAACAATTGTTTAAGTTGAGGGTGTTGATTTGTGAGCCGATGCTAACATATTTGAAGCTTTTAACTCTGAATAATTGTGAAGTCTTAAGCAACTTTCATTATTTTTGATTGCTTTTAGTGTGTTAATGCAGACATAAGTGATCGGGGAGGAAACCAAAAGAAAGAAGAATAAATCAGATGACATTTGATATAAATAAGCTGAAGTGTAGCTGACGTCAATTCTAAAGCACCGTCATACATATGACAGGCCATCAAAGTTGTCGTCAAGCTTAGACAGAACCTGAAGAGTTGAGAGAAAATGTGATGGTGATTTGGAAGGGCCGTCAAATATGGGACATGGCGTCAAAATCGCCGTCAACTAGAGACAGAGTATGCTGATTCCCAGTGAAGATGTGACGACAATTTTCACGTGTCGTTAGGATTTTGGCATGTCATCAGGATTGCCGTCTGAAGAGGCAGAAGATAAAAATTCACTGGAACCTTTGATGACATCTTGCACACATCGTCAGGAATCTGACACGCCGTTAAAAGCATCGTCATCTAAACCGAAGAGAAAACTGAAACTTTAATTTTATTTCCTTATTTAGGATTTACTATTTAAAGACTTGTTTTGGGGTTTTATTAAAGAGGATTGGTTGTTAGCTATCAGACATTAACCTAGGGAAGAGAGGCACGTAACATTTCTCTCTTACATCAATTCTTCTTTTTATTTTTATCAACTATTTTTGGGTTTATATCTGGTGATTCAATCGAAGAAACTAATTGTTGTTTTCCATCTAATCGTAAGTTATCCTTATCATTATGAATTCAACTTGTAAGTTCGTTCATCAAATCATGAGCGGCTAATTCAATTAGCTGGGGTTGTGGGATCCATGGATTAGGGTTTGATATGATGCTAGGTTATTATCGGATTCAAAGAGTAGTAGAACATCTTGAAATTCTGTTGTTTGAACTGAAATCTAGTGGTTGCAAACATTATATTATGCCTTCGGTTTTATTTTCTTCTAACGGAGAAATAGACTAGGGGACGTGAATTATCAACAGGGACTCGAAAGATACCAACCTTCTGTTTAACGATTAATGCCGTAAATGGATTAATCTACCTCTGATAACATCCTATTGGAAATAGATAAGTTATCTAATTTTGAGAGAATTAGATAATAAATTGTCTGGTGAGGTCGAGAGATAAGTCATATAGTATAATCGTCAGTGATATTCTGCTGTTCCACTCATTCCGAGAATCTCTAGCATTACCTAGTATCTGTCAATTCCCAAAACCCTTGGTGAACATAGCTCTGGTTTCCCATTTATCTTGATTACAAACACTGAAGTATTGAAAGTGATATTTAACACACCGAGAACTTAAACCCCCATCTTTTGGAAGCAGTAAACTACCAGTAAAGTCTTTCGTAAACAAATCGAAGGTCACACCCTATTCCCTGTGGGATTCGTATATTGACAACGATCGCTTACACCCATTTAAGAGTGTAATTTGAGCTTTATCAGACACATAATCAACGGTAACCAATATGTATTTCAACCCATAAGAACTGACAAAGGGGACCATGAAATTAATGCCCCATACATCGAACAACTTGACTTCCATTATTTTTGTCATCGGATCTCATGGTTCTTTGATATTGACCCTTGTCTCTGGCATTGGTCACATCTCTGCACAAACTCATAGGCATCCTTGAATAAGGTCAGCCAGTAATAAACACTCTGTAGCACTTTCCTCGCCGTACGATCACCTGCATGGTGACTCCCAATCGGAGAAGCATGACAAGCTTCCAGGATATTCAACATGTCCACCTATGGAATACACCATCTGATAATATTATCCATAAACCACCGCAATAAATACAGCTCATCCCATAAGTAGTGTGTAACATCATGTAAGAACTTCTTTCATTGGCGAAAAGACAAATTCTTCGGGATAACTTCACTTACCACATAATTTGCAAAGTCAGTGTACCAAGGCACTCTTTCAAGTGCAGAAGCCAAGATCTTCTCATCTGGAAATGTATCATCAATTTTGAACTCATCCTTGACTGCTTGATCACCCTCAAGTATGGACAGATGATCCACAACTTTATTTTCGCATCCTTTTCGATCTTTGACTTTGAAGTCAAACTATTGTAGAAGCAACACCCATCTGATTAACCTTAGTTTAGCATCCTTCTTTGCCATTAAATATCTCAAGGTAGCGTGGTCTATATGAACAACCACCTTAGTTCCCAACAGGTAAGAAAGGAACTTCTCAAAAGCATAGACGACTGCGAGAAGTTCCTACTCAGTAACAGTGTAATTCTTCTGTGCCCTATTTAATGCCTTGCTCGCATAGTAAATGGGGTGGAAAATTTTTTCTTTCTTCTGGCCAAGAACAACACCAAGTGCTACTCCTCTTGCATCGAACATAATTTCATAAGGCTTAGACCATTCTGGAGCCACAATAATAGGGGCAGAAACAAACTTCCCCTTAAGGCATTCAAATACCTTCTTGCACTCCTCATCAAATAAAAACCTAGATTCCTTCTCCAACAATTTTCATAGTGGATTAGCGATCTTGGAGAATTCATTAATAAACAGGCGGTAGAACCCAGCATGACCCAAGAAACTATGCACTCCCTTCATAGAGATGAGAGAGGGTAATTTCTCTATCACCTCTACTTTTGCCCTGTCAACTTCAATCCCTCTAGCAGAAATTTTATGACCAAGAATAATGCCCTCATTTTCTTTGTGATCTTATTTGGTGGATTGAGTTTACACACACACACACACACACACACATATATATATATATCAATTTTATGATTTCTTTCCCCTAACACGGTGAGGTTGACTGTGTTCCCTCTTGGTTAGCTATATAAGATTAATTCGGGAATGTATTAGCATATCAATGGTAGGTAGACCTTCTGTGGTCCTATTATGATTTTGGAGTTGGTGCTTTTATTGTCTTGCTTGTTTTTTTTTGAGTTTGGGATCCTTAGACGTGACTTATGAGTTGTAATACCTTCGTTGTAGATATCTCTTTCTATATTGCCTATTTTTTGAGCTTATCCTATTTTGGGTTGGTTCTTCGCTTGTAGTTCTTTCAATGCTAGATAGTGGGTTTTGTATTGATGTTGAGATGTCATGGATTCATCTCCTAGATTTGTTAGGTTTATTCCCCTGTGGTTTTCCCATATTCTTGGTTTGGAGATTTGATGCTCCCTTACTATCGTGATATGGTTATGTCTAGTGGAGTTGGAGAGTTAGAGGCAGGTGGCCTTTCCTGTGATTGCTTCTTGAGTGGAAAATTAGAAGTTCCTCATTTTAAGTTATTGGTTTTTTAGTGGTGGACTTGACTTGGACCTTGGTTTTGAGGTTGGTATTTTTCTTCTTTGATGGTATGATCCATGGATAGTTCGAGTGATAATTCCCCTACTTGGGTGGATTAAGAAAATCCCCGTTTAAGAGTTTGTTCGGCCTAATGAGGCTTGGTGCAGCGTTTCTCCTCCTTGATAGGTTCCTGTGGCTATTTTTCACCGAAATAGAGTGTTGGATTGATTAGTTTCATCTTCAGTCGCATTCTTCAAGTTTCCAGAGTTTTTCCCTATACTTGTGTGATTTGTGGCCCTTATGAGTTATTGAGTATACTTTGCTAATTCGTGCCCTCCTGCGGATATGGACTGGATCTTAAGAATTTACTTTCGGTGATTTAACCCCTATTGTAATTTTGTCCTTTAGCTATGTCTTGATATCAACTCAATAGGATATAGTACAAATATGTCTGATTCAGACAGTATGATTTATATGAGTGTTTGACCATGGTTTGGATTTGTTGGCTCAATTTTTGATTTTACACCTTGGGATGGCGATTTGAAAGTTATGATGGATTTAAAGTATTACTGCCTACCCATCTTCAGGTTTGGTTTGGGTAATTAGGATCAAGCTATTTGGCCTCAGTATTGAGATTTTTGTTTGGGATTGTAGAGATTTAATACAGCCTTCATTTTAGATTTGTCTCAGTTCATAATTCATTTATAGGTTGGTTAAGCCTACTCTGTTGTTGTCCATGTGGTTTTCTTGACATCAAATGGATTATAGTTGATAAATATTCAGATGATAGCCCATGGACCCAATATTGGTTCTTTTAGGTTTGATCTCGAGTTTAAAGTTTTCCTTGAGAATTTTGGATGATATATTCAGTAGGAATAATATACTCGAGTTGGATTCAACATGGTTTCATTCTCGATTGAGGGGACATTAGGGAGAAATTTGTTCGGTGATGGGTAGTTATGCCTTGACCTTCAGGATTTAAGCTTGATTTTTATCTGGCCTAATTGTTGTTTTTCCATTGGTTGCATTCCTTGATTTTCTCAATTTGTGTGCCTTGGTAACTCCTTAAAGGCTTAGTCTTGTGTTTCCCATATGGACTTTATGTGGATCACTTAAGTTCTTTGAGTTCTCGGTGATGAGATTTTGCGGGCAGGACTCAGGTGATTCTCCTCCTGGTTCAGAGTTGATAACGAGTATGGATTTGTAAAAGAAGATTAGTCTAGGATTGGAAGTCGATGGTGTGACTCATATCTTGGTTTTGTTTTTGCTTGGATAATCCATTGTTGATTTGTGTGGGTATCAATATGGTATCAGCATGTTCCGGCTTAGATTTTCATGCATCATCTTTTTCCGTTTAGTTGGAGGACAATTAGCGGTTGAAGTTGAGTATTGTTGTTTGAAACTAAAGTAAGGGTTCGGGTTGAAAAAGGGATACCTGTCACATAATCCCTTCAAAGTGTCCTCTTTTCATTGAGGTTATCTGGGAAGTCATGCTTGGAGCATGAGGGCACATTACCTCATCCTTCTGATCTTTTGAGATTCTTTCTATTCATTGATTTTCGAGGACAAAAGTACTTTTAATAGTGGATATTGTAGTGGCCTTTTAAGTCATTTCTCATATTTCCGTCTATCTTCGCTGTTAGGGAATCTCCATAGCTGCCCCAAGTCATTTATGACTTTCAGGGACTAACGGCTCGGTTACCGAGTAGTTCATTTGGTTTTTAAAACCAATTCCTTATTCAGAAGTTTTGCTAGTACAAAATGCCCACCAAACAAAACTTGATATTCAAGAGGGGGTGAATTGAAATTTTCTATGAGTCGACTACTCACTTCTCACAGTCGACTTGCCTACAGATTAGTATGTTTTACAAAAAGATTAGATTTTAAATAAACATGTAAATAGATAACTGAATTCAATAGTAAAGAACACGAGAATTTATCTTGGTTCGGAACACGAACGTGGTACCTATATCTATCCCCTTGGGTTTCAATGTTTCATTAGATCTTTCAATATTGGATTCGAGTACAATGATGAGAAATAAGTTTTGAAGACTTATTTTACTCTTCGGATCTTATGAAACAACTTCAGTTTATATCACAAAGTTGACTCAATCCTATTCTTTGTATAACAATTGTAAGCAAAAAATTAAAAAGCATTATGAGACTACGATTGAGACACTTTGAATTTTTCTTCTTAAAGTTGCACGAATCGTGTCCATCTTTAGTCTTCCTCTTTTATAGTCTTCAGCTTCTACTCTTCATAAGGAAACCCAAGATATTTCTTCTCAATCAAGGATTTGAATTGATTCCTTGATTTAGGAATGTAGCCATATGATATGTCCATATCTGATATGTCCATAGATTCCTTTTACTCACATCCATATCAGATATGTCCATGATCTATTGTTCATCTTGGTCTCGTAGAGATTGATGCCTTTCCAAATGTGTTTGTGACCTTTTTCTTCTTATACGTAATCATGATTGATCAGATTTTCCAATACTTTTTGGGCTAAGATTCTCCTTCAATTTGTTCTCATTGTGATTGATTCACTTGGATGTTGTGCATCGTGAATTGATGTCCTTCCATTCCTGGAGAAGTCTTCCTTTATCCTTCCAACATTAGCAGTCTTCAATAGCTGCAAATATACACTTATTAGTTTGTCATTATTAAAATGTAGACTTAGGAGGCTAACAATCTCCCCCTTTTTGATAATGACAAACAAGAGTAAACATCAGTTGACTACTTTGTCTGTCAACTTACTCCCCCTAACTTGTACAAGTATTAGTTGACTTCTATGTAACATTAATTTACTTGCTCTGCTCCCCCTAACTGGTAGGCAACTCTGATTTTCCTACTTTCTCCCCCTTTGACATAATAAAAAAGAAACAACACGCAGGTAATATGCAAATAAAGAAATCCATACATAGAGATAAAACAAATAGTAAAAAAAAGTAAAATCAATGTTTTTTTAACATTCTTGAACAAGAGGAGGTAATGATGACTCATCTTTCAGAAGAGGTATGCAAAAAATTCATATTTTTTATTTAGAAAAAATCGTGGCAAATTACTTTCCACAATAAGGCTTAAAAATCATTAATGCAAAGAATACCAAGCCTTTTTCTAATGGAACAAAAATTTTCTTTTAGTAGTTAGTAAAAATAGCTAGTTGATTTTTGGAGTCAACAAATTTTATAGTAAAAATCACCATTCTTTACATGATCTCGAATAAAATGATGCTTAATATTAATATGTTTAGCTCTAGAATAATGCAAAGTATACTTAGATAAGATTATAGCACTGGTGTTATCACACTAATAGGAACATATTCAAAAGATAAGTCAAAGTCAAGAAGCTGATGCATAATCCATAAGATTTGAGTACCACAACATCCGACAGCTATGTATTCAGCTTCAGTAGTTGAAAGATCAACGGAAGTTGGCTTCTATCTATTGCATGAGATAAGGGAATCACCAAGAATTTGACATATTCCACTAGTGCTCTTTCTATCAATTTCATCTCCTAAAAAATCAGCATCTGAATAACCAATTAAATTAAAATGTGAGGAGCAAGGATACCATAGTCCAAAGTCTTGAGTTCCTATTAGATATTGGATGACTCGTTTGACGACGTGAGATGAGACTCCTTACGAGCCGACTGGAACATGGCATGATTACACACACTAAACATAATGTCTATTCAACTTGTAATCAAGTAAAGTAGAGATCTAATCATCCCATAATACATCTTTTCATCAATGTCTTTTCCAGACAGGTGTGAATCAATACTTGTGGATGGGCTCATTGGTGTTCCATAGTCCTTTCCTTTTTCCATACCAAACTTTTGATGAGTTCTTTCGTGTACTTGGCTTGACTGATGAAAATGCCTTTGGGAGTTTTTTTGATTTGTAATACCAGAATGAATGAGAGCTCACCCATAAGACTCATTTTAAATTCTCCTTTCATAAAATTAGCAAAATTCTCGCACATAGAGATCTTTGAACTACCAAAAATGATATCATCGATGCAAATTTTCACAATGAGAAGATTTGAATAAAGCTTTTGTATGAACAAAGTTGTATCAATTTTACCCCTTTGAAAATTGTTATTTAGTAAAAAAGTACTCAATCTCCCATACTAAGCTTTTGGAGCTTGTTTGAGGATGTAGAGTGCTTTTGATAGTTTTGAAACATGATTTGGGTATGATGGGTCTTCAAATCCAGGGGGTTGTTTTAAAAAAATTTCCTCATTAATTAATCCATTTAAGACAACACTTTTAACTTCCATTTGATCTAACATAAACCATTTGAACGCTGCAAAAGGTAAGAAAATTCGTATTGACTCTAACCTTGCCACGGGGAAAAGGTCTCGTCATAATCAATACCTTCCTACTGGGAGTAGACTTGAGCTATAAGTCTAGCTTTATTTCGAATAACTTTACATTCTTCATTTAATTTATTTCTGTTGACCCATCTGGTTCCAATTACTGAGTAGTTTCTTGGTCTTTCAACTAGAGTCTAAACTTGATTTCATTCAAACTGCTCTAGTTCTTCCTTCATAGCTTCAACCCATGATTCATCTTTGCGGGCCTTAGTGGTTTTCTTGGGTTCAATTTGAGAAAAAAGGTCAACATCTGCTTGTCTCCTCAATGATGCTTTTGTCTGCACTCTATCCTCTGGATTTCTGATGATGAGTTCATTTGGATGACTAGCATCGTGCTTCTATTATTTTAGAACACTTGGTTTTACTATTTCTTCTTTAGGAATTAACTCTTAGGCAGGTGTAGTATACTTGCCTTGTGATGTCTCAGAGATTGTGTTGATACTTTCTTCATATCGTAGATTACCCACCTGTTCTTCATTAGCACTCAAACTCATAAATAAATGATTAGATTTATCAAATACAATATGCATAGACTCCTCAACACACAAAGTTCTTTTATTAAAGGCCCTGTAGGCACGACTGGTGGGGGAGTACCCAATAAAAATACCTTCGTCACTTTGTGGTTTAAATTTTCCCAAGATAATCTTACCATTTTTGTGAATAAAATATTTTCATCCAAAAGGATGGAAATAACTGTTGTTGGGCTTTTTTCCTCTCCAGAGTTCATAAGGCATTTTCTTTAGGATAGGCAGGATTAGACACCTATTGATGTTGTGACATATGGTACTTACTACTTCTTCCCAGAAATGATCTGGGAGATTATGTTCTAACAACATTGTCCTGGCAGTTTCTTGGAGAGATCGATTCTTCCATTCCACTGCACCATTTTGTTGAGGGGACTGAGGTGAGAGAAGTTTCTTAGAGTATCTGTTGTGAAAATAATACTCCTCAAATGCCTTATTTTAAAATTCTTATTCATGATTAATATGAACGTAAGTAATGAGATGTCTGACTTTTCTCTATACCTTTCTACAAAACATCTCAAAATTTTTGAAAGCCTCATGTTTATGAGCAAGGAACATTACCCAAGTAAAATGTGATTAATCATCAACTATGTCAAGAACATATCACATTCCATGGATGCTTGTTGTTTTTGTGGGGCCAAATGGATCCATGTGGATTGTTTGAAGAGGTTTGGTAGTAGAGACAATGTCTTTGACTTTGAATGATGTCCTGGTCTGCTTACCCAATTGGCAGGCAACATAAATGTGATCTTATTCACGTTTGAGTTTTGGCAGACCATTCACCAATTTGAGTTTAGACATCTTCTCAATGATATCCATACTAGAATGCCCGAGCTTTTAGTGCCACAACTAAGTATCATTGGCTTGCCCAGTAAGGCCAGTTAAGGCAGTAAAATTGAGACTATTTAAAACTTAAATATTGTCCATGCGTTCAACGATGAGTGATATATCTCTTTTGTTATGTTTGAATGAGCAATTGTCAGATTTGAAGAGTACTTCAAATCCGGAATCACAGAGCTGACTGATGTTGATCATATTCTATTTGATACCCTCTACTAAATTTACTTCTGTGAATTCACATGATGAACTGAGTTTTACTGAGCCAACTCTTATGACGTTGCCTCTAGCATTGTCACCAAACCTTACTAATCCCCCATCTATTTTCTCTAGTGTAGAAAAAATTTCTTTATTTTTGGTCATGTGTCTGGAACATCCCCTATCAATGACCCAGATTCCTTTCTTATAGCTCTTGCGGACCTATTCCTGCAACACAAGAAGATCAATTTTGTTTAAGTGCACAAGTGTTCTTGGGTCTTTGTGGGTTAGATATGCTACCTTTGGTCATCAAAACCCACAAACTTTTAGGCTTATGACTGAAACTATACTATTTTTGCCCTCTCTGTCCACATACAAAACACAGAGGTGATCGAGAAGAAAAGGATATCTTAGTTGATTTAAAAAATTCTAATGATGAACTTGATTTGTTTTGAAAAGAGTTAGAACTCACAAAACTGTAACTTGGAGCTTTCTTTATACTGTTTAGCTTTATTTTTACTACATCAAGCTATTCATGAAGCAAGTAAATTTAAATTTGACATGTTTCGATTTCAATTTGATGACTTCTCTGTTCCTCCTCAAGTTTTCATTTAAATTGGGCTTTGCAACTTTTTTCTTTTGAGAAATTTTATTATATTCAGCTATAAACTTTTGAAGCTCATCAGTTATCAAATCTAAGTTAGATTCAAGAATATTACAGTTATGATTATCATGTATTCGTACCTCTATAGATTCACTTGTTGCCATGAAGCATATATTGGCGGCTTCTTCTTCTTTTTTAGTTTCATCTTTATCACTCTAGGCTCCTAAGTTTTATTTTTTCTAGACGATCTTCTTCTGAATTCAGTATAGTTTTGTTTGAAGTGACTAGGCCTTCCACATTAAAAACAACGATCATCGTTTATGGTGGAATCATCATTCTTTGATCCTTGTGATCTTTGTTGTCTCTTTCTCATGATTTGCTTTACTCCACAATTTATGAGATCCATTCCTTCACTATTAGCATCTTCCAAAATGTCCACTTCTTCGGTTGGAGTAGCATTAAAGGCTAATGGTTTCTTCTTCTCATCTTTGTGGTACATATTTATATAATTGCATTCATGTGTAATAAGGTTACCTCGTTGTTCGTGGTATGTATGTTATGAAGATCTCCATCTTCCATAATGGAAGCCTTGGTTTCCTAAATTTTTGGGAGAATCCAGACTAGCTTCAGGACTTATAGACTGTGTGGATAGATTATCCCCTATGATATTAGTTTGCATACGATCTTGCTGAATCTGGCAAACAGTGTTATAATTTTCTCATTTTCTTTAATTTTGGATAACTCGTATTCATTGAACAAGGCAACAATCTTTGACTTTTTGGCTTTGGTGGTTCCTTCATAGGTTACCTCGAATTTATTCCACATCTCTTTTGCAGTCTCACAGGTTGATATCTTATCATATTTTTTTCCACTCACTGCACAAAGAAGTAGACTTATAGAACGTGCATTAGTTTGAATTACCTCTTGTTGTTCTTTGGTGACCTCGAAGATTTGAAGGTCTTCTATATCAGAACTGCTAGATTCTTTATCTTTGTCCTTTGACTTCTCTTTAAGTCCTGGAATCAGCTTTGGACCCTTCTTGATGACAACCCATGCATGGATATCATTTGATTGGACAAAGATTCTGAACCTATTTTAGACAGGTTAGAGGCTTTTGGACTAACATGTTCAGACAGTTATTTCAATTGTTTTGGTATTGATATACCATATCTTCAGATGTTATGTTTTATCATATCTTTGAACCTTATGGCCTTTCAGCCATTTTTTTTACATTTATACAGTATATTACACATACTATAGGTACAAATATCAGTCATGGGTTAGATTATGGTCCTTTGGGGTCATGAGCACCATGTAGCATTTTGTGTGCCAGATTCGGGGTGTTACACTACCTCCAGTGCTACTAGTGGGCAATGCCCAAATAGACCTTATGTTCTCCAGTCCCGATAGGATCAGGAAAATTCTCTTGATGTGGTTACTGGTACGTTATAGATCTTTTATGTACATGTTTACGTCTTGCTAGGTCCAGGAGCTTCTTTGTCTTTTGTTAATCCCTATATGGCACTTGATTTTAGAGTCAATCCCAAAATTCAATAAGAGCCCTTCTCAGTCTCTACCCTAGTGGGTAAAACTATCTTAGCCCGACAGGTATGCAGGAACTGTCCGGTAATGGTATCTCAGAAAGTCATTTCAGCAGACTTAGTTGAATTAGAGATGACTGATTTTGATGTCATTCTCAACATGGATTGGCTTCATTCCTGCTATGTCATAGTCGACTGCAGAAATAGAGTTGTCTAGTTTCAGTTCCTGAATGAACCCGTCCTAGAGTGGAAGGGTAGTACTTTAGTTTTCAGAGGTCATCTTGTTCCTACCTTCGAGCATGTAAAATAATATCTAAGGAATGTGTCTATCATCTTGTTCGAGTTAAGGAATCTAGTTCCAAAACTCCCAGTAACGGATCAGTCCCAGTAGTGAATGAATATTTTGATGTCTTTCCCATAGATCTTCCTAGAATTCCTCCCGAAAGAGAAATAGACTTCAGCATAGACCTTCTTCCAGTTACTCATCCCATATCTATTCTGCCATACAAAATGGCACCAATAGAACTAAGAGAATTGAAAGATCAGTAAAAGGATCTCCTAGATAAAGGTTTCATCAGACCCAGTATGTCCCCGTAGGGTGCACCAATTCTATACGTGCGAAACAGAGACAACTCTCTCAGTATGTGTATAGACTACCGTCAACTCAATAAAGTCATGGTTACAAACAATTATCCACTTCCCAGAATCATTGATTTGCTTGGCCAACTTTAAGATGCCAGTTATTTCTCTAAGATAGGCCTCAGATTAGGGTATCATCAATCCAAATTCGGTACTTCAGTACCAGTCTAAATGTCAATTATCAAAAACCAGCATTTAGTCCCAGTATGAGTCTCAATTACAGATTTAGTTGCAGTCTCTGCTACAGTCTTAGATATAGTGCCATCCTCAGTCTCAGTTCCGAAATTAGATTAGCACCACAGTCTAATTTCATGTTTTCTTGACCATAGCGTGTACTTATCAGTTACGTATGTTATCAATATTTCAGTACCTCAGCTTACAGAATGTTTCTGAATTATGTTATACGCCTGGTCTTGTATTCTCAGACAATACAAGTATTTCATGAATTCATGCTCAGCTATCTCATATTACTCAGTTAGTCCCTTTCTCATGTTCATAAAAACTCCATATTCTCAGTCCAGTTATTTAGACTAAGTACAGTTTAGTCTTACATGCCCAGTACTCAACCATCAGTCAGTCAGCAGATCAGATGAGTCAGTCAGTAGGAATTATTTTGAACAACCAGTACTTTAGTCTAATAGTCAGATGGACAAGTTCACATATTTTCCCATTCTGTCCACCTAGTCACACTATTCGAAGTCTCATGGATGTAACCATCCTAAGATGGACAATCAAGCAGTCGCGTGTTCAGCTTAGTTCATATTTCATGACACAGTCTCAAATCTCGGATATTCAGTTGTGATTCCATTTGTGGGTGCCCTATGCATCATCCCAGTCTCTTCTCAGTATCTCGGCCAAGTCAGCATTCTATGTGGGACGTAGTGTCCCAAGGGGGAGATACACTATAATCCCCTAAACTTTCATTACCTAAATATGTCATTCCCTCTTTATGTAAGGAACCTATCTTGGAGTAGTGGGTACTCATAGGTGGACCGTCAAGCTCCAATCTCAGATGTAAGCCATGTACGCAATAGCTCAGTTTAGTTTACAATACTCAGTCAATGTCACACATTACAGACTCAGTCATGTTCTCATGTTCCCATTCATGCGTGTTCAGTAAAGGATCTCGAGTTCGAGATTAATGACTTTATCTATCTAAGGATCTCTCCCATGAGGAGAGTAAAGAGATTCGGCAAGAAGGGAAATCTCAGTACCCGATATGTCGGTCCTTTCAAAATTTTTAGTCACTTTGGCAAGGTAGCTTATGAGCTCAAATTGCCTTCAGATCTAGCCTCAGTTCATCCAGTCTTCTATGTATCTTTGCTCAAGAAGTGCATAGGTGACACAGTAGTTGTAGTCCCTATTTAGAGCATAGATGTTCAGAACAACATCTCTTATGAAGAGATTCAAGTCGAAATCCTAGACTATCAGACTCGCAAACTGAGGAACGAAGAAGTCTCTCTAGTCAAAGTTCTTTGGAAGAATCAGTCTATTGAGGGAGATACTTAGGAATAAGAATTATACATGCGTACCAAGTATCCTTACCTCTTTCCTGCAAACTTAGACCTAGATCAAGGTAATAGTTCTCCTTAAGCTTATTCAGTTCCATGTTCAGATTTCAGTGACAAGCTTAGTAGCCATTTCATGTTCAGAATTCCATTATAAACTTGGTATTAAATACCATTGCATATTCAGTCATGCATTCATGTATCATTTTAGTTATATAATCATGCATCAGACATGCATTCTCATTGTGAGAACCTTGGTTCATCAGAACACTCAGTCATGCATTCATGAATTGGTTACACATGCATCAGTTATGCATGTTCAGTATAATATACTCAGTTATCAGTCATGTCAGTCATGAGATCATGTTCCAGTTATTCATGTTTATTATGTATGTCAGTTTATCTTCTCCCCTCTCACTCAGTCTAATTCGAGGATGAATGTTCACAAGAGGGAGATATTGTAATACCCCGTACTTCTACCTAGCTTGAAATCATCCCAAGTATGTTAGAAACTTACTTTTAAAGATGAATCTACTTTTATATACGTGGAATTTTTAAGATTTTTACTTTTTGTCATGTGGGAAATTGAATTAGCTTTACAACTATACCAATTTCGTCCAAATAAGGTATCAAGGTAGAAAGTTATGGCCGTTTTATAAAAAGAAGTCAAAACTTCCCAGGTGCAATGATGAGGGCCGACGGACCATCGAGCTAGCAACAAACCGTCGCCCAAACCGTCACAGCGAAGACAGTGGGACCACCTTCTGCCTAAGGGAGACAGATAAGGCCAATGGACCATCGAGCTAGCGGCGGACCATCGCCCAAGCCATCGCAGCAAAGGCAGTGAATCCCTATTCTACCCAGGTGCGACGGTCAGGACCAACGGACCATCAACCCAGCGACAGACCATCACACCCACAGTCGCATAGTTCGTTCAGTAATTTTAAAGTCATTTTTAAAAGGGTATTTGGATCTTTTACCACCCTTTCTAATACCTAATAATATCAGATCAAGGCTCGTAAGTTCATTATCCATCTACAACATCAAATTAGGGGTTTCTCTCAAAGATAATCCTTAAGAACAAGATCCAAATCCTTCTTCAAGAAACTAGGAAATTCAAGTTCTTCAAGTCCAAGAACTTCAAGAAACTCGCAACCCAGGTATGTCATGTGTTGATTCATGGGTCGTCCCTTTCACCCATGAAGCTCAAGAATCTCTTTTCAAAATCCAAGATTTGTGTATTTATGAATGTTCATGATTTTAATTGAACTTAAATTCATCATCATAATATTGTGGGGTTTTGATTCATGTTTGAAACTACATATTCCAATGATTGACCCTAGGATGTGGTGATTTGCATAATAATCATGATAAACCCTTAAATTTACACGTTGATTGATGTATCTATGATTATTAGATGTGTTTATGATTCTATAACCAAAGCATGCTCCCTATATGTTTGATTAAATGTCTATGTGAAGGAAAAGTGCCATTCTAGTATGTTAATATGAAATCCCCAATCATGTACAAGTTTATGCATGTCAAATGTTTGATGAAATGTCTTGGTCAGTGAATTATGGATACATGTGTAGCCCTTGTGGTACTTTAGAACTTCTACTTCATGAAATCTCTAACTTATTGTATTATGGATTGTGATGTTGGTCATGTATTCAAGAAAGTTATGCTTTGTCTGTTTCATGCTATCAAGTCCTCGGGGTACTTGTACCTGATAATTTAGTTGTATGCCTAGAGCCAGTGTCATGTTTTCAAGATACTCTCAATCAACCATGTTCATAGAAATTCAGTCAGTCATGTGACTCAGGAAAACTCAATAAACCCAGAAATCTCAGAAATTAAGTAATCTCAGTAGTATTCTGTCAGTCAATGAAACTCAGTTAATTGAGTACAGTTCAGTTTAGTAATCCATGTTCAGTGTTTATTCAGATGGGAGTAGGAATTGGCACTGAGTGAACCCAAGGATGGGAACACACACTGTCAGATAAGGGTGTGATTCTTAGAAGTTATCCTTGCGTTTCATAACTATGTAGCCAACATAGGTTGAGACATCAACACTATCAGATAAGGGTTGATGAGGTGGATAAGAACTGTCAGATGAGGTCCCCACCTTTCTCTTTTGGGGACACTTTCAGATGAGGGTTACCCACAACTTTTCCTTACCAGTGGTGCGATATTGACACCCTTCTAATTGGGGTTATAAATTGGAGCCCACCTCAGCTATATTGTTTTATTTGGGGCATTTCGGTTAGATGACTACTTTTTACAGTTTCAGTTACAGAATAAAGACTGTCAGATACAGTTATTTAGTCTCAGTAATAAAACTCAGATAGTTTTATAGAATTTAGGATTATCAGATACAGTCAACTCAGAACAACATGAAACTCAGCTAGTTCTATCAGAACCTAGATTGTCAGATACAATCGCTCTATATTAGTTATTTCAGTTATACAGTTATCAATATCTCATGTTATCAGTACTCAGGCTTAGTAATCATGTTATCATGAACTCAGTTACAGTTATTATATATTCTTGCATGCATTCTCACGTTCTTATTATCCAGTCAATTAGTATAGTTTATGCATGTGGACCCTTAGAATTCATCCTACCTTACATGAATACCAGTACATTCAAATGTACTGACACATTTCTGCTATGGTGTTTTATACCATAGGTTCAGAAGCACGAGCTCCAGAGCATCAGTAGTATTCCAATCTCAGCAGCCAGAGTTAGCAGTGAGTCCTCATCCTTTGAGGACATGACCATTACTTTATTATCTCATTAAATTAATTTATTTCAGTAGTTGGAGTTAATTGGGGACATGTCCCATCAACTCCTTATTCAGACAGTTTAGAGGCTTTTGGACTAGCATGTTCAGATAGTTATTTCAGTTGTTTTGGGTATTTCATACCCTATCCAGATGTTATATTTTAACAGATACTATCTCTCTGTTTTGAACCTTATGGCCTTACAACCTTTATTTCCATATTTATAGAGTATTTTATGCAGTGTTCAGGTACAAATATCAGTCATGGGTTAGCTTGTGGTCCTTCGGGGTCATGAGCACCGTGTAGCATTTTGGGTACCATATTCGTGGCGTTACATGAGTTCTATACTAAAACTAAGACTGGAACTGAGATTGTAGGAGGTAATCATCTAACTGACATGCCCCTTCTCTAACTAATTTTGGGTCCAACCTTTAACCCCAGTTGGAAGGTTGTCAATACTGTGCCACGGTTAAGGAAAAGATGTGAGTTAACCCTCTCTAATAGGAATCTCTTTCATCAACCCTTACTGGCAGTATAACTCAAATAAGAAGTATCAACCCTCATAATATCTAGCAGGAAGATACCTCAACCTACAATGGCTACATAGTTCTGTAACACAGGGATTACTGCTAAGGGTCAAACCCTCTCCTGAAAGGAATGCCCCCATCCTTAGGTTAACTCGGAGCTGAATCCTACTCCTAACTGAATAGACACTGAACTAATTTCTAGTTTGTACTAAGCTGGACTGAACGGTTACTGAGATTACAATTTAACGAGACTGAGTTGAGTTTCTTGAGTTCCGTTAACTGATGGATTACTACTGAATTCTAATAGCTGATTGAGTTTACTAAGGTCTGATTTAGATAATGAATTAGTATGGACTAATATGGATTCTACTGAGTTTTCCTGAGTTCTATAACTGACTGAGAGAACTACTGATCGTGTCCTAACTGATACTGTTCTATGACTGACCATGGATCTAGGTAATCAACTAAATTGTCGGGTACAAGTACCCCTAAGACACGATAGCATAAATTAAGAGACATGGCATAACATGAAATATGTATACTATGATCTTGATCATCATTCATTCATTGGGGCATTTAGACAAACACTTGCATGATATAACTTGCACATAAACTAACTTGACATGATTTTATTCCCTTAATAGTTCACATGGACAATTTATCAAACACTTGGTGATTATAGTTTATGCACATAGTATTGAACAACAAGTGAGCATCATAATTCATCTCTAATTTCACAAGTCAAGGGTTTATCATGGATTCACATGAATCTACACACATAATGATCAATTTCACATGAGATATATAAATAATCATGAATTAGGAACTTAATCCAAATAGAAATCATGGATACATTTTAATTCCAACCATAGAAAGCATAAAATAAATTACTTGAAGTTCCAAAGAGATTCCTGGACTCCAACGGTGGAAGGAACCCTTGGATGAACACTTCACATACCTTTGTTGAAGAATTTCTGAAAGCTTATGGTTGAATCTTAAGTTCTAAATTTGAAATTGGATCTTCTAGGGTTTTGTTCTTGAGAAAATTTGAGAAAGAATGACTATATTTGCTCTATAGGGAGTTTAATTTTGTGTTTTGGGGGCTGAGGGTCGAGAAAAATACCTAAATATCCCCAAGAATGTGGTTTTTAATGATAAAAAATTAGGTTACTGACGCGCAGGTTGATGCGGTGCGTCAATGGGACCAATGTGATAGCTAATGCGTCGCACCATATTCATGTTGATTCACTGGAATTGAATACTGGTAGCAGGGGAAAATAGTAATCAATGCGATAGTCGATGCAGTGTGCCAAGATCGCATTGATTCACTATTTTGGGATTCCAATAGAGCTTTAAACGAAGTCTGAAAAATCCAAAACTCATCCGCAAACACCTACGTACATTCCTTATTATGAATCAACCTAAAAATCAATATTTAATGGATGTAAAGGTCATGAAATAAGATTTCCAACCTTTGTAGGTTAAAATGACACTAAGTCTGAGTACTTAGTTAAAATATTCTAAGTTTGGGACCCCTTGACAAGCCGCAGGACTGAATTAAGCTTAGAATTTTGTGGGGTCTTACATTATCTCCCCCTTTGGAACATTCTTCCTTGAATGAGACTGTTTAGACTAAGAATACTAAGAGACTTACTTACTGGACATGAACATCTAGAACATAACTATATGACTGATATTACTGGTATTCTGAATTATCATACTGAACTTGCATATATGATGCATGGATATAAATGAACATGATTCATGAATGCATAACTGGGATTACTGATAAACTGAATTTATGTACTAAACATGCATATCTGATGCATGGATATATGACTGAACTAGCTCATGAATGTATATCTGAGCATGCAATGGTAACTGATACAAAGTTTATAACTGAAATCTCTGAACATGAAACTGATTAAGCTTAAGGAAATTATTATCTTGAGCTAAGTCTAGATTAGCGGAGAATAGATGAGGATACTTAGTTTGCATTTCTACTTCTACTTCCCAAGTAGTTCCCTCAACAGACTGATTTTGCCAAAGAACTTTGACTAGAGGAACTTCTTTGTTCCTCAGTATATGAATCTGATAGTCAAGGATTTCGACTGGAATCTCTCCAGAAGAGAGGATATTTTGAATATCTATGCCCTCAATAGGGACTACAACTACTGGATCACCTATGCATTTCTTTAGTAAGGAGACATGGAACACTGGTTGAACTAAAGATAAATCTGAAGGTAACTCAAGCTCGTAAGCTACCTTTCCAAAATAACTGAGGATTCGGTAAGAACTGATATATTGGGGACTGAGTTTCCCTTTCTTGCCAAAATGCTTCACTCCTCTCATAGGAGAGATCTTCAAGTACACATATTCACCAATCTCAAACTTGAGATCCTTTCTGTGCATATCTGCGTATGATTTCTGCTAGCTCTGAGCTTTCTTAACCCTTTCCCTGATCAATTAGACCTTCTTTAAGGTATAAAACACCAAGTTAGGCCCTACCACTACTGCCTTACCCACTTTAAACCAACAAATAGGAGATCTAAATCTTCTCCCATAAAGCACCTCAAATGGAGCCATCTGAATACTAAAGTGATAGCTGTTGTTATAAGAGAATTCAATCAAAGGCAAGTGGTCATTCCAACTACCTTTAAAGTCTATCTCAGATGCTCACAATATATCTTCTAAGGTATGAATGGTCTTTTCTGCTTGACCATCTGTCTGAGGATAAAAGGTTGTACTGAGATGAACTCAGGAACCAAGATCCTTTTGGAATGCTTTCTAGAAATGAGAGGTGAACTGGGTACCTCTATCTAAGATAATGGAAAATGGAACACCGTGCAATCTGACCAACTCTCTGATATAGAGTTTTTCTTAATCCTCGGCTGAATAGGAGGCATGAACTTGAAGGAAATATGATGATTTGGTCATTCTGTCCACAATGACCCAAACTGAATCATGTGGATGACGAGTACGAGGAAATCCCATCACAAAGTCTATGTTCACTTTTTCCCAATTACAGGTGGAAATAATGAGCTCCTGAATGGATCCACTAGGCTTTTGATGCTCAATATTAACCTACTAATATGTTGAGCACTTAGCCACAAATTCTACAATATCTCTTTTCATCCCACTCCACCAATAGATCTCCCGCAAATCACGGTACATTTTTGTGGCCCCTGGATGAATAGAGTAACGTGCACCATGCATCTCTATGAGAATTCGATGCCTCAATTCATCTACACCCGGAACACATTGATGACCCTGATAATGCAAAACACCATCTCCCATTTGGGAGAAAACCTTTACTTTTTAATTCCTAACTGATTCTTTCAACTGGACTAGGCTGGGATCCCTATCCTGCTTTTTATTCACTTTGGAAACTAGGGATAATTCTAAGCTACTCTACACCTACACACTACCTTATGCTGAATCAATTAAGTGAACACCTAGTCATGCTCGCTGATGAACTTCCTGGGCTAACTTCTTCTTACTGTTCTCAAAATGGGCAATACTACCCATAGACATTTTACTGAGAGCGTCAACCACTATATTGGCCTTGCTTGGATGATATAGAACACTCATGTGATAGTCTTTCAACAATTCCAACCACTTTGTCTGACAGAGGTTGAAGTCTTTCTGAGAGAAAACATACTGCAGGCTCTTATGATCAGTGAAAACATCAATGTCCACATCATACACGTAATGCCTCCAAATCATTAAGGCAAAAACTACTGCTGCTAACTCAAGATCATGAGTAGGATAGTTCTTCTCATGGGGATTAAGATATCTATAGGCATAATCTATGACCTTACCTGTCTGCATAAAAAAACAACCCAATCCGACTTTGGAAGCATCACTGTAATACCCCATACTTTTTTCTAGCTAATTTCATCTCAAGAATGTCTAGTATTATCTTCTAAATTGAATTATCATTATTTCATGAGGAATTTTCAAGATATAATCTTTCCATCGATATAACATTCGCCCAAATCCGATAATCGGGTCAGAAGTTACAACTATTTCAAGTTCCCATCATAAAATAGCACCATATTAGTCAGTGGCACACCGCGCCACAAGAGGAAATGTCATTTGACAAATTCTAGTAGGGGTCCGTAATTATGGCACATCACGCGAGGGCACAAATTTAGAATTTGTCCTTTTCCAGTGTCTTAACGCAATTTCCTCCGCGTCGCGCCAAAGTTCCAGGTCACAAAAGAAGGGTCAACGTGATGGCTCCATGTCACGCCATCCCTCAGTTTACCAATTGTCAAATTCTAGTGACACAGCAAGATGGCGCCGCGTCGCGCCAGGGTTCAGTTTGGGAAAATTTTATTGAAATTAAATGACATGTCCAGGGTTTAAAGGGTCAACTTCCCACCACTATTTAAGACCTTTAACACGTGATTTAGCCACTTTTCACCCAAAATACACTCTCTTGTTTCTAAACTATCTCAAGAACGAGCTAAGGTTTTCATAGAAGATCCAATTCCAAGAAAGTTTCTCCGTCAATCATCATGAAATCACGAACTAAGGTATGTGTTGTGTTCATTCATTTACTCCTTTAGTCCATGAAGCCCAAGAATCTCCTTTCTAGGTTTAAGTTTATGGATTTCTTTATGAATTTCATGTTGGATTTGTTTTATTTATGTTGAGAATGATCAATTGAATTCAAATCCATGTTGGGTGATCAATTTTATATGGAATTGATTTGTATAGATGTATATTAATGTGAACCTATGAATAAACCTTAGGATGATGAAATTAGAGATGAATTATGATGATTAATTGTTGTATAATGTTGTCTACATGTTCTATGCCTACCATGTGTTTGATTAAATGCCTAGATGAAGGAACAATGCCCAACTAGTATGATATCATGAAATCCCCATGTATGTACAAGTTATGCCTATCACATGTTTTGATGGAATGCTTCTATAAATGTATTATGTATTATGATATTAGTTATATATTCAAGTAAGTTATGCTTGGTTAGTTTTCCTTCCATCGAGTCCTGGGGTACTCGTACCCGAAACATTAGCTATGTGCCTAGAGCCATGTCATGTTTTCATGATACTCTCAGTCAAGCTATGATCCTTAGACTTCAGACAGTCTTATAACTCAGGAAATCTCTATGATCTCATGACCTCAATCAGTTGTCAGATATCAGTAGTATTTCATCAGTCAACGGAATTCAGAAATTCAGCTCATGTTCAGTTTAGTAAATCAAGTTTAGTGTCCATTCAGATGGGAGTATAAATTAGCACCGAGTGAACCCAAGGATGGGGACACACACTATCAGATGAGGGTGTGATCCATAGAAGACATCCTTGCATTCCAGAACTATGTAGCCAGCATAGGTTGAGACATCAACACTATCGATGAGGGTTGATGAGCTGGATAAACAGTGTCAGATAAGGGACCCACCATTCTCGTACAGGGGGAACTATCAGATGAGGGTCACCCACAACTTGTCCTTACCAGTGGCACGATATTGACACCCTTTCTAATTGGGGTTACAGATAGGACCCCAACTAATCCATAATGGCATATTAGGGGCATGTCGATTAGATAACTACTTCCCACAGTTTTATGTTACAAAATCAGGACTGCTAGATATAGTTAATCAGTCTCAGTAATAGAACTCAGATAGTTCTTCAGATTTTAGGACTTTCAGATACACTCAACTCAGATACAGTACGGAACTCAGATAGTTCCATCAGATTAAGGTCTGTCAGATACAGTCACTCATGTTATCAGTTATATTCAAATTTAGTAATCATGTTATCACAGTATCAGTGTCAGTTGTTATGTCTCATGCATGTATTCTCACGCTCATAATAGTTAGTCTCTTATTATTATTGTTCATGCATATGAACCCCATGCATTTAGCCTACCTCACATGCATACCAGTACATTCAAAGTACTGACACATTTGCGCTATGGTGTCTTATACCATAGGTTAAGAGACACGAGTTCTAGAGTAACAATAGATTCCAGATATCTGCAAACAGAGTTAGAAGTGAGTCCTCATCTTTTGAGGATATGATTATTTCCCTATTATGTCATTAATAAGTTTATTAGCTGGAGTTAGTTGGGGACATGTCCCATCAACTTCATACTCAGACAGTTCAGTCAGTTAGAGGCTTTTTAGACTATCATGTTTCAGACTTCAGTATGTTAAGTTTTGTTTTGGGTAATCCATTACCCTACAAAGATGTTATCATTCAGATCATGTTCAGTATTAAACCTTATGGCCTTTCAGTTCATGTTTCTGCGTTATAAAGTATTTTATGCAATATATAGGTACAGATATCAGTCATGGTTTAGCTTGTGGTTCTTTGGGGTCATGAGCGTCGTGTAGCATTCCGGGTACCAGATTTGGGGAGTTACAAACTTGGTATCAGATCCTAAGGTTCAATAGAGTCCTAGGAAGTCTGAAAGCCGCATCTAGTAGAGTCTTATACATGGGTGTGTTGTGCGCCTTTATGTGCAAGAGGCTATAAGATGTTATAGGAATAGTTTCCCTTTTTTCAGTATTCATTCCGTGCCAGTGAGCATAATCTCAATTCAATCTCTCAGTCTAATCTGTTTCTCCCTTTCTTCTACAAAATATGCCTCCTAAAAGAAAAAATGGAAATCAATCAGCCCCTCAGCACGAAGATCCTTTGGGCGATCATGTTTCTCATGCAGAGTTTTGAGCTGCATTCACTACTCTTGCTAGCTCAATTGCTGCTCAGAATGAATGACCAATTGTTGTTCTGGCCAACCCAGTGGCCAATTCAGCTGCAACCAAAATTTGGGACTTCACCCAAATGAATCCTCCATCCTTCCTTGAGTCTAAGGTAGACGAAGACCCTCAAGAATTCCTAGATTAGGTGTAGAAGGTTACAAACATAATGGGGGTTACGTCTAGTGAGAGTGCTAAGCTAGATAGATATCAGTTGTAGGATGTTGCTCACACTTGGTTCAAGCAGTGGAAGACAGAGAGGGAAGACAATGCAGGGTCAGTTGAGTGGGAGGAGTTTGCTTCAGTGTTCCTTGATATATTATTTCCCCTAGAACTTAGAGAATCTATGATTCTAGAATTCATCAACCTCAGGCAGGGAAATATGATAGTGAAAGGGTATTCTCTTAAGTTTACTTAATTAGACAGATATGCCCCTCATGTGGTTGCAGATAGCAGGGCAAGGATGAGTAAGTTTGTTTCAGAGGTGAATAATATCATGGTTAATGAGTTCAGTTCTTCCATGCCGAACAATGACATGACTTTATCCAGGCTTATGATTCATGCTCAACAGATAGAAGAGAAGAAGATTAAGTAGAGGAAGAAGCAGAATAAGAGAGCGAAGACAGGTGGTTTCAACTTCACTCAGCCTAAATTAGAAGGAGGAAACTATTCCTAGTTTTATCCTAAGTCATCAGTTCCAATACCTTCTTCAGCCAGTGCTTCAGTTTCTATGTTCAGGGAGAGTAACAGATATAGAGCGCCAGGCTCTAGGTCTCAGGGTAGTGTTAGAAATGCCCTAACTAATCCTCTTTGTTAGACTTATGGTAAGAACAACAAGGGTGCTTGCAGAGATGGTAGCGATGTCTGTTTTGGTTGTGGTAAGCCTGGCCACAGAGTCAGAGACTGCCCTCAGTCAGGTTATCAGAGCCATCTCTACTCCTCAGCTCAGTTTGGTCACCCAAATTAGTAGGGTGCCACCACCAGTGCTACTAGTGGGCAACGCCCAAATCATCTCTATGCTCTTCAGTCTTGACAGGATTAGGAAAATTCTCCTGATGTGGTTACCGGTATGTTACAGATCTTTTATGTGCATGTTTACTCTTTTATAGATCTAAGAGCTTCTTTTTCTTTTGTCACTCCTTATATAGCAGTCAATTTCGGAGTCAGTCCCAAAATTCTAGCATAGCCCTTTTTAGTCTTTACCCCAGTGGGTAAAACCATCATAGCTCGATGGGTATACAGGAACTTCCCGGTTATGATATTTCAAAAAGTTATTTTAGTAGACTTAGTCGAATTAGAGATGACTGATTTTGATATCATTATCAGCATGGATTGGCTTTATTCCTCCTATGCCATAGTCGATTGCAAAAATAGAATAGTCCAGTTTCAGTTTCTGAATGAACCCATCCTTTAGTGGAAGGGTAGTACTTCAGCGTTCAGAGGTCATCTTATTTCCTACCTTCAGGCACGGAAAATAATATCTAAAGGATGTGTCTATTATCTTGTTCATATTAAGGATTCCCGTTCTGAGACTCCCAGTCTTGAATCAGTCCCAGTAGTGAATGAATATTCAGATGTCTTTCCCAAAGATCTTCCAGGAATTCCTCCCAAAAAGGAAATAGACTTTGGCGTTAATCTTCTTCCAGATACTCAGCCTATATCTATTTCTCCATACAAAATGGCACCAGCAGAACTCAGAGAACTGAAAGAGCAATTAAAGGATCTCTTAGATAAGGGATTCATCAGGCCCAACATTTCCCTGTGGGGCATTCCAGTATTATTAGTATGCAAGAAAGATGGTTCTCTTAGGATATGTGTAGACTACCGTCAACTCAATAAGGTTACGGTGAAGAGCAAGTATCCTCTTCCCAGAATCAATGACTTGTTTGACCAACTTTAGGGTGCCAGTTATTTCTTTAAGATAGACCTCAAATCTGGCTACCATCACCTCAGAGTCAGAGAATGTGACATTTCAAAAATAGCTTTTCGTACTCGGTATGGCCATTTCAAATTCTTAGTTATGTCCTTTGGTCTTACCAATGCCCCAACAGCTTTTATGGACTTTATGAACCATATGTTCAAGCAGTACTTGGACATCTTCATCATAGTCTTCAAAGATGATATTCTAGTCTATTCCCACAGTAAGTGCGATCATGCAAACCATCTTAGGACAGTACTTCAGACTCTTCGATATTATCAGCTATTCACCAAATTCAGTAAGTGCAAGTTTTGGCTAAGGTCAGTAGAATTCCTTGACCACATCATTTTCGGTGATGGCATTAGAGTAGATCTTCAAAAGACCGAAGTAGTAAGAAACTGGCCCAAACCTATCTCTCCATCAGATATCAGGAGTTTCTTGAGTTTGGATGGATATTACACATGGTTTTTTGAGGGATTTTCTTATATTGCATCCCCTATGTCTAGATTGACTCAGAAGAAAGTCAAGTTTCAGTGGTTAGATCTTTGCGAGAAGAGTTTTTAGGAGTTGAAGACTCAACTTACCTCAGCTCCAGTCTTAGCTCTCCCAGATGGTTCAGATAGGTTCATAGTGTATTGTGATGCATCAAGAGTAGGTTTGGGTTGTGTCCTTATATAGCATGGTAAGGTCATAGCCTATGCCTCCAGACAGCTTAAACCCCATGAGAGGAATTATCCTACTCATGATCTTGAGTTAGCAGTCGTAGTCTTTGCCTTGAATATTTGGAGGAATTATCTCTACGGAGTTCATGTAGATGTATTCACAGATCATAAGAGTCTTCAGTATGTCTTTTCTCAGAAAGATCTTAAGCTTCATCAGAGAAGGTGGTTAGAGCTCTTGAAAGATTATGACATAAGTGTTCTTTATCATCCGGGCAAAGCCAACGTAGTGGCCGATGCTCTCAGTATACTATCCATGGGTAGTGTTTCTCATGTTGAGGATAGTAAGAAGAAGTTAGCTCAGGAAGTCCATCATCTTGCTAGACTAGGCGTTCACTTAGTCGATACAGATGAGGGTGATATATGGGTTCAGAGTAGTTCAGAATCATCTCTAGTTTCTGAGGTGAAATAAAAGCAAGATAGAGATCCCATCCTTGTCAATTTGAAAGAGTCAGTTCAGGATAAAAAAATAGAGGTTTTTTCCCAAAGGGGAGATAGTGTTCTTTGTTGTTAGGGTCATCTCTGCGTTCCAGGTGTAGATGACTTAAGGCAGAAAATTCTTGTAGAAGCGCATGGTGCACACTACTCTATTCATCTAGGGGCCACAAAGATGTACCACAACTTGCGGTAAATATATTAGCCGAGTGGGATGAAGAGAGACATTGCAGAGTTTGTGGCTAAGTGGTATACATGTCAGTAGGTTAAGATAGATCATCAAAAGCCTAGTGGGTCTATGCAGGAGTTCAATATTCCTACTTAGAAGTGGGAAGTTGTGAACATGGACTTCGTGATGGTTTGCCTCGAACTCTTCATCAGCATAATTCAGTCTGGGTCATTGTAGATAGAATGACCATATCAGCTCATTTCTTTCCAGTTCATACCTCTTATTCAGCCAAGGATTATGCCAAACTCTACATCAAAGTGTTGGTCAGATTGCACGGTGTTTCATTGTCCATTATCTCAGACAGAGGTACCCAGTTCACCTCTTATTTCTGGAAAGCATTCCAAAAGGGTCTTGGTACCCAAGTTTATCTTAGGACAACCTTTCATCCTTAGAAAAATGGTCAAGCAAAAAGGACCATTCAGACGTTAGAAGATATGCTAAGGGCGTGTGCATTCTATTTCAAGGGAAGTTGGGATGGCCACTTACCTTTGATTGAGTTTGCATACAAAAACATCTATCATTCTAGTATTCATATGGCTCCATTCGAAGCTCTCTATGGTAGGAGATGTAGATCTCTAATTGGTTGGTTCAAAGTTAGTCAGGCCTCAGTTATAGGTCCTGACTTAGTAATCGATGCCTTAGAAAAAGTCTAATTGATTAGAGAAAGACTCTGGGCTGCTCAGACTCAACAGAAGTCTTATGCAGATGTTTATAGAAAAGATCTCGAGTTCGAGATTGGTAACTATGTCTATCTAAAGATCTCTCCCATGAAGGGAGTGAAGCAGTTCGGCAAGAAAGGTAAACTCAGTCCCCGATATGTCGGTCCCTTCAAGGTTCTCAGTCGATTCGGTAAGGTAGCTTATGAGATCAAATTTCCTTCAGATCTAGCCTCAGTTCATCCAGTCTTTTATGTCTCTTTTCTCAAGAAGTGCATAGGTGACCCATCAGTTGTAGTCCCTATTTAGAGTATTGATGTTTAGAACACTCTTTCTTATGAAGAAATTCCAGTCGAAATCTTAGACTATCAGACTCGTAGATTGAGGAACAAAGAAGTCCCTCTTGTTAAGTTTCTTTGGCAAAATAAGTCCGCCGAGGGAGCTACTTAGGAAGCAGAGGTAGACATGCATACCAAGTATCCTCACCTCTTTTTCTCCAACTCAGATCAAGCTCAAGGTAATAGTTCTCATTAAGCTTACTCAGTGTCATGGTTGGTGTTCATCACAAACTTGGTATGCAACTTTATGTTCATGTTCCCATTAGAAACTTGGTAACAAGTACCATTTCATATTCAGTCATACACGTATGTATCAGTTTAGTTATATAATTATGCATCACACATGCATTATCATTGTGAGAAACTTAGTTGTTCAGAACACTCAGTCATGCATTCATGAATCAGTTACACATGCATCAGATATGCATGTTCAGTATTATATATTCATCTTGTCAGCCATATTTGTCATGAGATTATGTTCTAGTTATTCATATTCAGTATGCACGTCAGTTGTCTTTTCTCCCTTCAAATTGACTTCAATTTATTATGTGTTTCAAGCATGGTTCTCTTCCCTAAACTTTAATTTTACATTGTGACATGAATTGGATTTTTATATGATTTAAATTGCGGGGTTTTGAAATTGGGTTGAGGGGTTTGGTTATTACTGATTGAATTACTTGTCCCATGTTTTAAATTGATTATTCAATATTTAAATTAATGTTTTTAGGACTGAATTGATGCATTGTTTAAATGAATGGAAAGGGGTCAGAGGATTCCCCAAATTGGATAAATTTTGTCTTAGAATTGGCATTAACCTTAACTCACTTTGTAAACTTGATCCTGAACATGGAAAATTGAAGGGTTTAACTTGTTTTTGAACCCAATGCATTGCATTAATAGATAAATGGATATAAAACTGGATTTGGATGGCCCTGTTGGCCATTGTTTGGATTATTAAGCAGAACTTGGGAGTCAATATGGTTATGTGGATTGGTTTGGCATGTTTAATTTAACTTGAAAGCAATTAGTATGATTATACCAAGTGGTAAATGCCTTAATGAATGAATCCTGGGTTAATAGATGGAATTATGTGCAAAGTCATTTTAATTTGGGCTTAAAAGGGGCTGTGTAGCTCATCGTGAAGGTGTAAGTCCCGGGGGACGAACACTGGAATCCACATTTGTTGGTGTTGGGGGTCTATATGACAGTGTGCTTGATACAGAATTGATATATATATATATATATATATATATATTTGGATGACTATTACCCATGGTGGCTTTAGTTTTCCCTCGGTTCATACCGCTAACACGCACTAGGGCTCTTTAGCAGGGGGATATGAAAGTATATAGCCCATGGATGCCTTTAGGATAGAGTGAGATATGCATTCTAGGTTAATGGTTTTAAACTCTTATGTTCATGACCCTTACCCTACCCTGACATCCTATATATATGTGAAGGTGTGCATGTGGTTTTGACTGATTTTTGGCATGGCATTATGTAATAAATTTCCTTGAGTTACATGCCAGTTCTTATCCCACTGATTGTCCTAGGACGCTACATTGTTTCATGGTGTAGGGTTCGAAGACTTTTCTATTGCTCCTGTTCTGTATTAGGTGGCTGAGTATATCTGCTAAGTTGCTGTGAAGTGGTGAGCTTCCATCTTTTGAAAGGACTTATCATTTCATTATTCTTTCTTTATTGACTCAGTACTTTTGAATATTTTTTGGTCACAGTTGGGGCATGTCTCGACTTAGTTGCTATCTAGGTTTTAGAGGCTATTGTGGACAAAGTGTTGGGTTGTTATTTGTTTTGGATTCTTATAACCTTTTTATTAGTTTATATATCATTCTATTGTTTGGTTTTTCTTCTACTATTATTTTAGTGTGCTCAGGTGGTTAGGCTAGGGGGTGGTCTCCAACCAACGATGGGCTTGAGATATCCGTCATGGCCAGACCCTGGTTCGGGTCATGACAAGTACTCTATCAACACTTAATTTATTATTGATAATTTCTCTTTTTCATTACATTACTCCCATTCATAACTCATCAACTTTTCAACACCAAAAACTACGACTTGGGGTATCACTTTCACATTTTTCTTCTTCAATTTTACACTCCTTAACATCATTAATTTTTCAACTAAAGCACCTAGAAGATTTGGATCAAATTATGGTCAATCAAAGAAGGGAAGTAGGCTAATTACGAGGCTACCAATGAAATAGGCTAAAGCTCAACAAGGCTAACTAAGATTAGGAACAATGATAATAGAAGAGCCTATGAAACATGTCCATCAAAGAAATACCTATATCATCTCCTAAACCCACCAGGTAAGTTCTAGACATCACTATGAAACAATAAATTCCGCAAAAACCTCACATCACACATGTCACATTCTCCAATCAATCAAGATCCATATAAACTCTAAATCAAGCAATAACATGAATTCAAAATTAAGCCAACAATGCAAAGGAGTCACAAACATGATCCTAGGTGTCTCAAAAGTATTCATTCAACATAATTGCATGCTTTTACATTCAAAATAACTTGCATCAATCAATGATACATAGCACCAACAAGGACATCTCACTGACTCCTAACCTAAAAATTTTAAAATTTACTTCTAAAAATTAAAAAGGGATATTAGGTTCAAAGGGCACCCCCATGGAAAAGAACAAAAAAGAACAACCACATGGCGGGTGAAGTGTGCCCAACATTACCAAAGAGAAAATAATTTTGTAATTTTCTTCCAATGTTACTCAAAAACTAAGAAACAACTAAAAATTGAAATCCTATAGCAGCACTTCACCCAAAACCATGAGAATTTCCCCAATCCACACTTAAAAACACACATTGTCCCCAAAGTATACTCAAAAGTAGAGATAGAAATGCTCCCTAAGGCCTCTGGGCCTTGCTAGTCATATTATTTAATATCAATAAGGTTAGATGGACCCCACTCCCAGTCTTTTCTATGCTTCTTAGCCCAAGTTTTTGGTACTTAAACTTTCCATCAACCTATAACTCAATAAAAATAAAACTACATGAAATAAACTAAAATACAAAAATAAAATACGTACCTTAACTTGGGTTGTCTCGCAATCAATGCCTGATTCGTGGCACGACTCACATCACTACATCTCAACCATATTCCTTCATCTTTTTCCTCCTACTCAGAGGATATATTCCTACTCATTTTTTACCATTTGAGTGTGTACTCTCAAGGTTTGCATCTTTTTCAACAATAGTCTTTTCAGGATTCTTCTCAAGTTTCATATCTTTGGGCTTAAGTGATGGCTTGGGAAACTCATAAATAGAGTTTGAAGAGGTAACTGGTGGTTTGGGATCCACCCCACACTCATCCACTTCCATAGTGGTGATCATGCATAAATATTTGTAATGGGAAGGTGGATTAAGTGGTTTGTAAACTTTGAAGACCGTCTCTTCATCATCCAATCTTATATTACAAGTCTCACATCAATTAGTGCTCCTCCCATTGTAAATAATAGATGTCCCAATATGATCGCCACCCTATCGTCTGCATCATAATCAAGAACAATAAAGTCAGTAGGGATAATAAATATACCAACTTTAATAAACACATCCTCAATAATTCCTTCCGACTAAACTCTGGTTCTGTGTGCCATTTGGGGTACCACAGAGCATAGGCTCATCTTCCCTAAACCAAAAGTGTTGAACACTGATAGGGGAATCAAGTTTATACTTTCCCCCAAATCACTCAGAGCATGGACCACATCATTATCACCAATTTGTATGGGGAGGGTAAAAATCCCTGGGTCCTTCAATTTCTTAAGCATCTTCTTCATCACTACTGAACTACACTCCTTAGTAAGTGCCTCCGTCTCAATATGCTCCTCCTTTGTCTTTTATGTCCCCATATCCTTTAAGTACTTTGCGTTCTAGAGAATGCCCTGCAAAACATCTAACAAAGGAAGATTAATGTTAAGTTCTCTGAACGTGTCAAAGAACTTATTAAAATACAAATTCTCCCTAGCCTTATTAAGTCTTTGATGGAATGGTGGTGGTGGCCTTTTAGTTACTTGCTAAACATCTTTTGTTTTTGGGTACTCAGACCTACTGTGGCACTAGCTCTGTTTGTACCTTCTTAGTTTACTTATGAGGCTTGTCAATAAGATCTCTACCACTCCTCAAGGTGACTGCCATAACCTCTTTTTTATTTTTTTCTCAAGGTGATTTCCATAACCTACTTTGTATTTTCTCTATCTAGTTGCCCCAACTATGAAGCTAGATTCTTTTGAGCAACTTGCTGATTTTTTTTATCTCAGCATACATTTCTTCTTGCTTGGCAAGGATCTTCTTTAAAGTATACTCTATATTACTAGCTTGTGTGTTGTGTTGCTGTTGAAACTGTTAAGGTTGATTAGCATCCCATGAATAATTAGGCTGGGTCTACCACTTATGGTTGTAGGCATTTCTATAAGTTTGCTTTTGTGCATTCTCTACAAAATTCACCGACTCTGGGTTTGATTTACATAAGTCTGCAGAATAACCACTGTTTCCATGAATATCACACCAAGACAGAGTCTACTGAATTGCATTCACCTAAGCCTGAGACCGATTTACCCCCAATTTGCTAAATTGTGTCATCCTTTGATTATAAAGAGTTTACAATTGGGACGCTAAGGCTGTGACACTATCAACTTCAATTATTCCTTCATGATTTTTCACTGCACCTCTAGAGATGTCAATATTCCAGTCGGGATTACCTTAGGCAATTTAGTTCAACAAGGTATAGAGCTTCTCATATGTTTTCTCCAATTCTTGACCACCTGCAGCTGAATTTAACAAATATTTTATATTATGGTCAAGTGCTTCAATAGGTGTGAGCTAATACCTCGTTGGACTATTGGTGGTGTGGATAGTCCCAGAGAATAAATTTAAACCTTTTCCAAGCATGATACAAGTTCTTATCAGGCTTCTTCTTGAATCTCAAAATCTAACTACGTAATATTGCAGTCTTTTTCGATGGAAAGAAATGGATGAGGAATTTTTGGGCCAAGTCATCCCATGTAGTGATAGAACCTGACACTTCAGCATTCAACCACTTCTTTTCTTCCCCCAAATTTAATAAGGGAAAGATTATTAGTATCACATAATCCATAGAGACTCAAGTGGTAATGAACGTGAAACTTATCTCCAAAAATTTCTGCAAATAGACCTATGGATCCTCATGCGACAAGCCAATAGATTTCCATTGTTGTGCAAAAGCTGGACCATATTTTGCTTAATATCAAATATACCTCTCGGTTCTGGTCTGTGGATAGAGTAAATAACATTAGTTGTGAGTGGGATTTCCACTTTGCATACGGTCCTGCTTACTGGTGGGATCTTCAGCCTTGGGTGAAGGAATAACTTCTTATTGGTGAATTTGAGGTATCTGGTAGAGAAGTACTACTTCTCTCCTCAATTGGTGTAAGCGTTACTCAGGTTTGGGATATGGTTCAACCAACTTCCTGTGCCTTGCCATCTTACTAGCTTTTCAAACCTATGCCTACAAATTCAGAAGCTAAGATCAATAAGCAAAACTAAAACTAAGACAATATCCAATTTTCAAGTCCCTAGAAATGACGCCAAAAACTTGTTGTGCCCAAGAACATATGCAAGTCATGAGCCAAACCAGGGACTGGACGTGATGGGAATCTTAAGTCTTACATGGACCATAGATCACCCCCTGCACCTAACCAAACCAAACACAACATCCCCCAATGTCAGATGAATTTTGAACATATAACATGATAGCATATAACAAGCTTAAGAAAATTCAAAACATGCCTATAAATGACGACCGGTGACCGGCCAAACAATAGAACAACATCATCCAATATCCACATCAATCCAACAATGACTTCTAACACTAGATCCAAAAACAGTCTTAGTCGAGACATGTCCCCGACTTTGACAAATGACAATGAGAATGAAAATGATAATGTTAAGGATAATTAAAGTAACTATCAACTTAAATCTAATAATGAAAGATGGGTAAATTCCTAAGCCTTCCGAGGAATGGAAGATCACTATTTCACCACAACATAAGAAACCAACAAACCGAGCCAACTGACCTAACTTTGCATATGAAAAGTAGAAGTAGCTTTGATGCCTGCATGGCGTGGGGATACAACGTTCGAAGACAGTTAGTGGGGTGGACACTAGAATGATACTCAGGGATAAGGATAACATAATGCCATGATTAATAGTTCAAAGTAATTCAAAACTAGTGCACATAATCAAATTCATATACATATATATATCACATGCCGAGATAGGGAACAAGGCCTAACATGTGCTTTAAAACTTTATCTTGGATTGTGTAGCATTCGTCCTAACATACAAAGGCACCCATATGCTATATAGGCCTAGATCTCCCCTAGCTAGTAGGGCCTTAGTATGTGTGGCCACACAAACCAGAGGGTGTACATATTCACTATGGGGGACTCAAACCTCCCTGCATATCAAGGTGACACGAGCACCAAATCATGCAATATATTATAGGGAACTCGGACCTCCCAATCATATGATAATAATATTAAGGGGGACTTAAACCACCCAATCATATAGACCCCCGCATTGACAATTATGGTTTATAGTATTGGTATCTCGGACCTCCACTTTTATGACTCAACTACACAACCCTTATTGAAGCCCAATTAAAAATATTTAATCACACAATCCCATTCATTGAACCATATTTAACAGTAAGTCATACGTTGTTGGTATCGGCATACCAACTACACTTGCAAGGTAAAAACAATATGCCAAAAAAATTACATCACATGTGGGAATTCATGAAACACCCCAGGTTTTGTCCCTTGAAAATTTTTTGAGTTCTAAGCTCACTGCCTTGGATACGACTCACCCTACGAGTCGTAGGGTGTCTTGACAAGTTAGGTGACCCTAGTCGTAAGGTGTCCAGTATATTTGTCCTATGACACTGTCTTTATTATGACTTGAGGTCACAAGTCATAAAGACTAAATACGAGTCGTGATGATCAAACTATAGGATGTCCAGTGTTCACCCAATTTGGTTCTTCTCTAGTTACGACTTGGACCCAACAAGTCGTAGGGTCAAGTGACGAATTGTTTGTTCTAGTCCTAAGGACAATAGTCAATGGGGTTTTGGAGATTGTTCTGGTTATAAATCATGGAGATAAGTCGTAAGGTGTGGTTATGAGTTTATGGTGGACTCATAGCCAAGGGCAACACTTTTTTTTAGCTTTTAATTTGAGGGCACTTTGGATATTTACCATTCAACCCCTTAGACCCCACGACTTAAAACCATATTTGGGACTTCGTTATCCTAATATTGTCTATCAAATACTCCCAAATACTCTCTAAAAATTCTCCATCCAAGTTAAAGCTAGGGTTCTAAGAGAGGTGGTCATCTACGGTTCCAAGGGTGTTTTCTTCTACAAATTCCTTTGTATTTGAGATATGTTACTGTTCCCATATACTTGTATTTTATTAATGACATAGTTTGGAAAAGGTTTATATGGTTTTGATGTTTGGTTTTGAACTATGGGTTGAGGGTTTTGAAGATAAATTGTTTACATACTTCTTCTATGATATTTATGAAATTGATTTGCTTAAATTGATGGTTGGTAAATACTTTGGGGTGCATGTGAATAATGGATAGACATGGGGTACAATGGAATACCTAAATTGGTAAATCATGGAAATATGGGGTACAAAGAAATCCCCAAATTAATTCGTTTGGTATGAAAATTGGTAAAATCCTCAACCCACTTGCATAATTGGTTTTAGAATATTCCTTATCGTTTTGTTTGATTTATCTTTGACATTAATTCATGGATTAATTGGTTAATTGGATGACAATGATCATGAAAACCTTGTGAGGTACATGGGAGTCCCCTAAGTGAATTTTATAATAGAGTCTGTGGGGTACACAAGAATCCATAAGTGTTGGCTTAATGACATTGCTTGCAAGCTATAGTTGGTATGACGATACCACTTAATAATGCCTTAATAATTGACGCCTACAATTGGTGGTTGGATTATATGTTAAATGCCTTAATCGGGAAATAATGGGGGTTGTGTTAGCTAGCCGTGAAGGTGTGAGTCTGAAGGACTAATACTGTAAACTTATGTTTGCCGACATGAGGGATGGTCTTGATAGCCAAGTTCTTGCAGCCTACAAGGGAATTTCCGAAGTGGAAATTCGGATATATGTATCATGGAGGGTGAAGGTTATAAGGAAATCCCCAAACATCTATGATATCTCCAGTTCGTGCGGCTAAGACGCACTGGGGCCCATTCAGGGGGTAATACTGAACCCATATAGATCGTGGGTGGATTATGATGGTAACACTTCACAACCTAGGTTAGGGTTTTGTTGAAGTTCATGCTAAGCCCTTCTACCTACCCCAACATGTGTATATGTATATGTACTTCATATGATATTACGCATTGAATGTTGTACTGGTTCGAAATATTATCATGGAATTATTTTGTTCCTCTATCCCTAAGTTACGTGCTAGTGCTCCAAATGCTAACCATCTTCAGACATTGTATTGCCACACGATGCAAGAACTTGCCATACTACCACATCTGCTGCTAAGTGACTTAGATTTGGGATCAACTAGCGAGTTAGATTGAAGTGGTGAGCTTCTATACTTTAGAAGACCCCTCGATTTCCTTTACATTTTGAGTATTCGTTTGGATTTGTTTTTTTGGCTATTGTCGGGGGCATGTCCCGGCATATTATTGAGATTCAGTTTTGAATAGGCTATTTTAGATTACTGTGGTTATTGGGCGGTGCGGATTGGTTGGTTGATCGGTCACAGGTCGTTGGTTATAGACATGCATAAAAAATGTTTCTTAAGCTATTGCCCGCTATCTTATTATCGGTTTGAAATTCATCCGACCTTGGGGTGTGATATGTTTGGTGTAGTTAGGTGCAGGGGGTATTCTCTGGTCCACGTGAGACTTAATATAACTTTCATGGCCAGGCCGTGGTTTGGGTCGTGACAATTAACAACCCCCTTTTGGTTCAGTTATGCATTAGCTTGGGTAATAACACAACCCCATAAGGTTTAATTCAAAAACACAATGAAATGATAGTTCAATTCCCATATTTCTCATAACTAAAACCAATTTCACAATATGGGGTTGGGGTCATAACCACTTCAAAAGTCACAAGGTTGGGAAAATCATAATTCCCTAGTTCATTCACCATAACCATGCACCCACAAGTTCAAAACCACATTTAAAGCATGAATATTCATATGTAGACCATGGGAAAACATTGTTCCAAACAAGAATTCAAAACCCTCAACCTTTTTTTCAAAACTAACATCAATATCTCATGAACACTACTTTAAAACATATTATTTTAACAAATTAACAATGAGTGAAGAGTAACATGCTTGAAATACCAAGTTTCACGTAAGGAATTCAATCCTTGAGCCCTTGGATAACATACTTCTGGGAAACCCTAAGTATAGCTGCTTGAGTGAATTTAACAGAGATTTGGAAGTGTTTGAGTATGTTAAGGATGGAATATAACTCCCTTAAATTCTTTATGAACGTGGGGTTTTAATTGGGTGAGAAGAGAATTGTCCAAAGAGCGCTCAATTTAAAAACTAAAATTTAGTCATCAGTAACTATGGGTCACTACACGACCCGTAAGGAATCATTACAACTCATCACAAGGAGTCGTAGTCAAGACAGAACCAACAAATCCCCATACAGGTCTATTTATGGTTCATACCACTGACTCGTAACCATACTTTATGACTCGTAACCACTTCTCGTACTCAAAACAATAACATTTTGGGATGACACACTGGAAACTCTATTATTGGGACCTAATGACTCATCATATCTCTTTACACCTCATGCCCTCAAGTCATAATGAGGACATTTCCTTGTCCTAAACTTGCTGGACACCGTACACTTGGTCCTTACGACCCGTAAAAAGTCTTGACGTCAAGTTGAGAGCCATTCGTACTCAGAGCAGAATACTAAGCCACTTGTTCTAATTAAGTTACGACTGAATACCTACGACCCATCATGACTCCCTAAAACTCACCAGGGGAGTCATAGTCAGGACAATAAGGATAAAATTTTAGAAATTTTTCAAGGACCAAAAATTCAGGGCGTTACAACCCAAGTGTACGTGGTCTACCAAGTAATAAAATTGCCTTTATGAATACAAATATCGAACCCACAGGGACTTATGTTAAACAACAATCTAATTGTAGCTTCACTACTAATATTAAACAAGTACAACATAACCCAAAAGTATTTGAAGGTTAAAAATTAAAATTAAACTTAGTAATATGATAACAAAAAGGTCTTGAACAATAATAGGGAGAAACCCAGGATTAGGGAACTACGAACAATCCTACTTATCTATAAAACATTGTTGGTTTAGTTAATTATCTTGGTTGTTAGTTCACGGGGATGATAACATTATTATGATCTTTCGAACCTCTAAAAAATTATTTAACTTAGCCTTACAACTATATCGTTGAGTGAGGATGCAAGAACTAAGCTAAACACATTTGTATTACTTCCCATATTTGAACCAAATAGGGGGGAATTAGTTGTAATCCTATCCTAAATGCATATCATAATATAAATTCATTGAATGATTATGATCCCAATCCATGTATCCCATATTCTATTTTATCATTCCTCCATCTGGGATCCCATAGAATTATGCATTTATCCTAAGGGTAGAAAATCCGTAAGATAGTAAAAACAAAGGATACATGATAAAAAAATAACGACACTAACATAAACCAAGTCATTAAATAAGCAAAAGGATTCATGTTCTTGGCCTTAACCCTGGATGAGGGTATTTAGCCACTCATGGAATTACAAAGAATCATGGTTAAAAATCCATTAATAATTCAAGAGAAAGCTAAAGTAAAATAATAATAACCCTAATTGAATCCTCTTCAATTGTGTTTCAATTCACCCAAGTCTTCCAAGGTGCTTACAAAATAATGGGAGTGTCTTATTTATACTTGGCCACAAGTGGTCGATTTTGTCATGCCACCGTGCCACGTCGCTATCGCGCTGCCTAGGAAATGTGACACATTGATATCATGTAGGGCTACTGGAATGGTAATTATAATTTTATACCAAGGGCATGTAAAGCTCTTATTGTGGTGGTTAGGCAGCGTGGCACACCCCTAAGTCCACAAATTCCAGATTTTGACATCAAATACTCCATGCATTTGGTTCTTTGTTCCTTGCTTTGTGGGTGTATTTCCTCTTCAAAAATAGCTTGTACATCATCCAAATACCATGTTAATAATCTCATCAATATTCCTAAAACACCAAACACCAATAAATACAACTATAAATAAGATAGAATCACACAAGACAAACTAGAATAGTACATAGCTCAAGGTTAGAGAACTAGTTTTCACATTTGAATTCTAATTGAACCTTTTACTTCCAAACTTGTTTGAATTCACTTAAACAATCATCAATACATTACTTAACACTTAGATTCTCATTTATACAAACATAACTCATTATGCACACAAAAAGTCCTCAAAACCTAGCTAAATAAGGCTAGATAACAACACTTAGGTGCATAAATCCACCTAAGATCACTGGCCTGCAGCTGGACTACTCCAACATGTTTAGAATAGGTATAGGAAGTGTTGATTCCATAAGATATGTTCCATATGTGCCTGGTCTATGCTTGGAATACTGCAACATACCCAACGTATGTCCAGGCAGTGTAGGCTGCTGCTACCTGTATTCAAGGCTGTCTTGACTACACCTGGACTGATTAAGTATGTCTAGTGTAGGTAAAAGATATAACCACACAATTTGGCACTAAATTTCAGCTCAATATTTGGCTCGTGGCATATTTTTGAGCCTCCAAACCTTCCTTCACCCATTCTGACTTTGCGAAATTACCTATGAGAACCAGAAAAAGCTGAAACTAGTATAAAAAAAATTAGACAATATCAAGAAAAATCCTTAGGTAGACTACAAAGAAGAACCTTTGTTAAAGTAGCGGCATAATATTAATCAATTATCATTTTAGATTCTTGAATCTAAGTGACTCAACTGTAGTCACTTCGATTTCCACCCATGCAGTAAATCATTAATCCTTGTCTATTCACCACAAACTTTTTTTATTATGGTCTTTTAATACATTTTTCTATTTGAATCAATATTCGATACCATTAATGGGATAGACCACTTGATTATAAGCTTTCCCATGAATTGATTCAACCTATAATTGAAGAAGAGTACATTATTACTACTACAAATTCTCGATTCAATGTCTTAACATCGGGCCACCTCTTTCTTTTGGCACTATTTGAACATCTCTCAAGTGTAATTCCTTTTATATCCACTACAAGCCACCCAATAACACGAATGAACTTTTTCAACATAGATTTTGATGCTTCTATTTGTCGAGGCAATATAATAGCCACAACAACAGTTGACAAAGTGTTGTTCAGACAAGAGTTCTATTGTAAGATGCAAGACTCATCGGAAAATTAACCATATCGTCCTTTTCTTTAAATACTTCACTCCTCAAGTTCTGTAATTCACTCACAAAAGGGTCATTCGCAAGACTAGCCTTTATGGTTGATGATGAGGTGACTGATATGGTTAATGATGAAGGAACAAGTTGTTTCAGTGATTGATATACACTGATAGTATGGTTGATGATGAGGTTGTTTCAAATTGTATCTCTTTCAAAAGGATATACAAGTTGTTTTGTGAATGACCCTTTTGTTAGGATATACAACTTGTTTCAAACTGTTTCAATTTGTATCAGTGTATCAGTTGTCACCTCATCATCAACCATATCAATCACTGAAATAACTTGTTTCAGAGATACTGAAACAACTTGTATATCCTCTATCAATCTACTATGAAGGAACAATTTGATTTTTATTAGGTTCGGGAGCATTACCATCAACCACATCATTAGACTTCTTTAACCATTTTTATTTTCATTTGCTTGTTCATCACTTCCCCTTTCATTGGGGTCTTAATCAATATCAACATCATCCTTACCGATAGTATGCCTACTCTTAGTGACAATGGCCATGATGTGACCATCTTTCTTAGGATTAGTAATCATGTCACTAGGTAATCCACCCTTTGGCCTTTCATAGATTTGAGCCAAGTTATGACCCTCTTGAGTTTCAAGTTGCTTGATAGAGGCCGAATGAGAAATCACCATTTGACATAGTTGTGAAAAATCACTTTTCATCTCTCTCACCATCTTATCGGTTCCCTTTACACACATTAAAATACGAGCAAGGACATCTTTAGTTTTGAACTTCTCTGGGTCAATGGATCTTGACTCTTTACCCTTTTCCCTATCAAGTGGTGGTACATACTGGTCATAGTCTCTATCATTATCACTCCTATCCTTATATCTATCACGATCTCTATCATGACAATCTCTGTCACTATCTCTTTCCTCCCAACCTTGTTTCCTACCTTACCTTTTATGGGTAGATCGGGAACCCCCTGATTGGTTAGACAAGAACCAAATTTCTTTATCAAAACATTCTACTTCCTCATCATCATAAGCTTTAACACTATTAGAAGAAATGACATTGACCTCCTTAGAAGGAGATCCCATTACATGCTAGGTGAGAAGATTAAGTTGAGTCATCACTTTATCCATGTTCTCGCCTCTTTTCTCATCATTTTTCCTTTGTCCTTGGCTTACTAACGATGTAAAGGGAGGCCCCCGGACACCTCGGTATCTATTTTGTGCCAACCTCTACTTTTCTTGGTCATTTGATCAAATAATCGCCGTAATACCATAAGATTGTTTGACAATAGATCCACAGCTACATTATTAGTTATCATCTTGTTCAATTGATCCAATGCCCTATAGAAAATTTGAAGAAGCATTTTATCCGAAACCTCATGATTTGGGAATTGCATTATCTTAATGCTGAATCGCTATCAAGCCTCATATAATGTTTCACCATAAAGTTAGCGAAAGTTGATAATTTTATCCCTTAGTTGCAACATTCAAGAAGAAGGAAAGTATCTATCAACTAATACTTCTGTGAGCTAAACCCATGAAGTGATTGATCTCGCGGGAAAATACCACAACTATAAGACCACTTCTCCCATCAATGAGAATAGGAAAAGACACAACAGGATTTATTCTTAAGATATGTGAGCAATGTCAAAAGGAGAATACACATCAATAAAATTCTTCAAGTGTAGATTGTCATCCTCATGTGCTTGTCCTCCAAACAACCCTTTCATTTGAAGGAAATAAATAATCATGCTAGTAACATAAAAAACTCCATTTCCTTCTACCTATAGAATATGAAATACACTAGCTCGACCCATATCTCCGAGGTAATCCTCATTCTTGAGATGCCAATCAAAAGTACCGACACTACTACTATGTTGGCTCATAGTATCATGTATACTGTTATCCTCACTTGAGAAATAACAAATAGAACAAATAATGTAAAATAAAACACTATGGCTATCCCAAAGTGACTAAAACACTACAAGAATGAAAACTATATTTCACTCCCCGACAACAACACCATTTTTTCCAACGCTCAAATTACACTCATGAATAGGTGTAGAGGACTTTGTCAATCTGTATTTTACCCAAAAAGGAGTTAGGGTCAAACCACGGGGAGTGAAGACATATAATTCAAGGCTTGAAAGTGTTATAAGTCAACTAAGAGTTGACCCATAATATGTTTAAAACAACATAAATGTAAAATGAGGGATTTGTTGGAATATTTTTTTGATTAAAAGATTTGTTTCTTTTAGAATACTCTCTTGAGGTTGAAATACTTAGAATGTAATCAATTGTGAATAGACCTTGGGGTTATGCCATTCTAGGTGTGAAGTCATCCATGTGTACTTGGGAATTTATCAAAATTTAGCTAGGATTCATGGGTAGACTAGATTTAGAGGCATTAGTGTCAATCTTTCAATAGAACATTAAATTTAACAAATGGGTTCTTTCAAACACCTTATAAGTGCAATAATTTCACCAATCTATTTCCTCAATTAACATTCTTATGTCTAAGAGATGCTATTAAATGAAATAATTCAAGTTATTGCTTATATTTATTCCATACCCATTTCCCCTCTCAAGGATGATATAGGTTCAACGGTAACTGGGGTTTGAAAGCCCCAATTCTTAGTTAAATCATGGAATAAATGCAAAATACATAAAAATAGCTAATTAGGAAGATAATAAATAACACCCATGCACTAATCACAACCTATTCAATGATAACCCCAAGAATGAAGAATTAGCTACTCATAGAGAGAGAAAGTAAGGATATACCAAAGTTTCCATTAAATTGACCCATGAAAAATAAATGGAATGAAAATTCAAGCTTTAAAGCTCCAATGAAAAGAACTAATCCTTCACTTGGGAATCACTCACATGTATTATTCACCCCAAAGTAGTACAATAATTTTCCAAGATAATAAAAATGAGCTAAAAACCCCTATTTAAGCCTTAATTCCTCATTTTCCAAATATTACAAAAATGCCACATTGCTCCTGATCTGCTTGAGCAAATCTAAATTAGATGGAGAGTAGATGAATAGAAGATGGAGAGTGGATCCAAAGTAGAGTCAAAGCAAATCCATAGAAGACTGGGAGAACATGGGATTATATTGGTTATTTTGGCTACTCATTTGTGCGGGTGGCTTCCCGACACACCTATGTGGTCTTTAGTGCTGTTTTCTTTCATATTTGACCCCACGTTGACTTGAACGGCTTTTTTATCTTCCCTTTCCAACCCTTACCAACACAAATAAGTATTAAGTATGACATGTTTTAAGTTTAAAAGGTGCTAGCATGTCGTCAAATTGACAACTTATCAGGTATATCAACTTTCTCTAATAATACTACCTTAGAGGTCTGTGCACTTTATAAATAGTGGACCAATAAAAACTATATTGCAATATCTTATGCACGGTCTGCGCACCTCAATGATGACCCCAACTGGTGACAAATGACATGCTTCTAAGATACTCATCATCTTAACCTCAGGCAATATCTTTGAATCACACTATCTGCACAAACCCAAAACAAGTATGGCTCATCCTGAAAGATTTTATCACCTCATGTATGAACATTTATTTCTCTTCAAATAATATATCTTTCAAAACTATATCCCTTTTCATATAATTTTCAAAGTCTGTAAACTAGGGAATTAAGTCTTATAATGCTAAAAACACCTCTCGTCTAGAAAAGAATCATTAATTTCAAGAACATTCTTCAGTCTTAGCATTACCTTCTCTTCAAGGAGTGATAAATGGTTGGACACTTGATTTTTAGTGCCAATTTGGTTATTGACCTTAAAGTCAAATTCATGCAACAGATGTACCCATCTATTCAACCTCATTTTTGCATTTTTCTTCTCCATACGATATCTAAGACCTGTATGGTCAGTATGTATAGTAACTTTTGTTCCAAGCAAGTTATTATAAAATTTCTCAAATGTAAACACAATATCATGCAATTCTTGTTCATTCATAGTGTAATTATTCTGAGTAGGCTTGTTCATTCATAGTGTAATTATTCTAAGTAGGGTTAAGTATTTTGCTAGCATAGTACATAAGATGTAAGATCTTCTCTCGCCTTTGTCCAAGGACTACACCTAGTGCCACACCACTAACGTTGGACATAACCTCAAATAGGTCTAATCTGGAGACAACATGATAAAGTATGAAATGAAACTTTCTTTTAAACACTTAAATGCCTTTAAATACACCTTATCAAACAAAAATTTTACGTTCTTCTCTAATAACTTGCACAATGGATTTGTAGTTTTAGAGAAGTCCTTGATAAAACGTCGATAGAAACCTACATGCCCTAATTCCCCAAAAACTAAGAATGCACTTCACAAAAATTGGTTTAGGTAATTTTTAATCACCTCAATATTCACCTTGTCGACCTCAATCCGCTTCGTAGAAATCTTATGACCAAGAACTATTCCTTCTTTAACCATGACGTGCTACTTCTCCCAATTCAACACCAAGTTGGATTCCTCACATATCCTTAGAACATTAGCAAGATGTGCCAAACAATCATAAAATAAGTCATCTATAGATAAAAAGTCATCCATGAAGACCTCAGTAGTTTCCTCCACCATGTATGAAAACACGGACATCATATAATGATGAAAAGTAGCGATAGCATTACATAGAAAAACTGACATCCTCCTAAATACAAAAGTCCCCTATGGATAAGTGAAAGTGTTCTTATATTAGTTTTCAAGGGTTATATAAATCTAATTATATCGCGAATAACTATCTAGAAGATAATACCATTCTCTATTAGTAAGACGATCTAATATCTGGTCCATGAAAGGCATAGGAAAGTGATCCTTTTTAGTCCATGAATTAAGCTTCCAATAGTCAATGTAAACCCACCATTTAGTGACTGACCTCATAGGAATTAACTCATTGTTCTCATTGGGAACTATAGTGATTCCACCTTTATTTGGCACATATTGGACTAGGCTCACCAATTTGCTATCAATAATTGGATAAACCAAACCTCCATACTACTACTTTATAATCACTTTTTTCATAACCTCTTGCATGAAGAATTCAATCTACGCTGGTACCCAATGCTAGGTATACAATTCAGCTAAAGTTTGATTTTAAGCATACAGATTCCTAATGAAATTCCAATACTGTCAGCAAAGGAACATCCAATGGCCCATTTAAACCTCTGCAAAATAGACACTAAGGCCTTAACTTGTCATTCTACTAATAAGATGTAATGATAATTGATAAAGTATTGTTGTCCCCTAAAAATACCAAACACAGATGAGAAGGAAAGGCTTTGAGCTCAAAAATAGGAGGCTCCTCAATAGAAGATTTAGCTAGAAGAGCCACTCTATTCATCATACAAAGATCTATTTTATTTGGTGTATAAGTATATGAACCTCTACAAATAAGTGTGTTCACCATCTCATCATATTCTTCAATACCGTTATTGTCAAAATTCATTATTTCTATTAAAAGTGGCTCAACACTGAGTCTCTCCATAATAGGAACTACCAACTCATCTTCATCTACTATATCAATCATAGAGATCACGTGTTTTTCCTTCGACTGCTTCATGACTAGCATACGTTAAAAGTAATCTACTTATTATTCAATGAAAACTTTATCTTTCCAGTTTCTATATCAACCAATACCCATCCAATTGCTAGAAAAGGCCTTTCCAAAATAATATGACTCTCAAAATCAACCCCACAATTAAGAATCACAAAGTCTTCCAAAAATATAAAGGATGCTAACTTCACCAACACGTCATACAATATTCCCACCAGTTTCTTCACAGTGCGGTCCTCCATCATAAGTCTCATAGAGGTTAGTTTAGGGACCTATCCCCAACTTCTTATAAACTACTAGTGGCATAAGGTTTATAATAACACTAAGTCATATAATACCTAATCAAAACTCGAAGACCCTACTTGTGAAGACCCAATAGTACAAGGAATCATAAAAGCCTCGTAATCTTCCTTCTTCTCAACTAGAGGGAGAGAAATGATTGTACTACAATGGTGCACATTATATACAGGCTCAAAATTCATATTCCTCTTCTTTGTTTCTAAGTCCTACATAAATTTTACATAGCTCGACATTTTCTCTAAAGCCTTTACAAGAGGGATTTTTACCGATGACTCCTTCAGCATTGAAATAAACTTTTGATATTTTCTCTCTTTAGATTTGTTTTTCAATATTTGGGGAAAGAAAGAAGGAGGTTGTGGAATGGGATTCAACACTGATGTGACCTTTTTACCCTTCCTCTTTTCAGACTTAGCCTCTTTTTCAACAACTAGAGGTTTTTGAGCTACATCCTTATTCACTTCTAAATTTTGTACATCATTCTCATTCACTTCATCAATGATCACAAGGTCGTCCCTCTTGTCATCAACTACAGGTATAGGTGGATTGGTAGTAGCCCTACCACCCCAAGTAGTAAATGGCTAGATCATTCTTAGGATTCTAGTTATGGTGCTTGAACTGTGCTCAATTGATACTGATTTAGTGCAACAAATATCTGCCCTAATTATTACTAAAGCTATTAAGTGGCGGTTATATAAGATTCAAATTTTTAGCTCATCCCTGAGATGTCTACCCTAATCTCCTTAAGTTAATTTTCCTAGCTCTCTGGCCCCTTAATAAGCTTTATAAGCAAAGCTTCCATCCTTGAATTTCTAGTCTCAGCATCTCTATTCCTTGGTGTATCATAAAGACCACTCTTGTCTTTATAATTATCTTTTTGCTTTTCAATCACCATCTCTATCCCTACTCCTGCCTCTATACCCAGACCTATAGTAGTCATCTTTATAGTAGTTTTAACTTTTATTACCTTGCCTAGAGTTCTAATTGTCTTGGTTAGACCCTTGGACCCTGGCTTGAAAACTTGCCACCTCTTTGTCAAGATATTTAGCCTCTTCTAAAGAATCCAATTCGTCATATATAGAAGCCTTACCTCGTGCACCATTGAATTGAACTTCTCTACTTTATCTATTACAAATTGCTTGGTAAGCAACCCAATCTTGGTCCTTAGCTTTTCCTCTTCTTAAGCCACTATATCATCCAGTGCTTACTACTCATTTGAGGCTCTAATTATATAAGTACCAGCTAATATGTCTGCCTCCTGAGTATGCTACCCTCAGATTGTTTTCATAATTCAATCAAAAATCACTAAAGAATTATCCCATCATAGACTCTTGAAGGATAAACTAGTGATAGTGTTTACTACAATCTTAGTGTTAGAATTCGAGATTCTATCAAACTTTTCCCACAATTTTCTACCAGCAATCTTGTGATTTGGCCTATTTTGTATCTTTTACATAAACCTCAACCATTTCTAATATAGTGCCTCTAAGTAAAACTATTTGAAGTTATATATCTCATCTTTCAATTGCAAAATTTTGGAGGGTAGGAAAAATCTATCCAAGAACTGAGTTTGCAACTAATTCTAAGTAGTAATAGATCCATGGGGTAATTCACCCAGCCACAAAGTAGCTTTTCCCTTTAGAGAAAATGGAAATAGTCTCCTAACTCACTATAGGTAGATTATATAAAGTGTTGATAGCCATAAAGTTCATGGAACACGAGTTTATATCAATAGTAGGCAGGCCGACATCATCATTAGGTAGGGGCACAAACACCTTCCTTAAATTTAGTAGTTGGATCGTTGCACTCATGAAGTCAAACTTAGTACCATGAGGAAGTTCTGGAAAAATGATTGCACCTATTTTAATCGACTCTATGTAACCCAACTCTTTCACTAGATTATCATAAATAGGCAAATTTTATTAGAGAGGCTATTGTCTTCTATTTCTTCTTAATCTATGTCTCGTATGAAGTACATCTAAACAATCTTCCCTCTTTCTTCCCTAGCTACCTGTTGGGAAGGTGCCTTCCTAGCGTTTTTCTTAGAAATTAATCAAGCAGTGAATTATTCCACACTTTCTTGAACATCATGCTGTGGTAGTGGATGATTAAAATTTTTTGGGTCATCATGAACCCCCTCGATAAGGGATCCTTGATTATGAACTCCTTCTCTCTTCATCACTTAATTTTATCTCAGAGTCTCTTAAGTTCATGATCAAATAGAATCAAGGGATTGCCTTGACTTTGAGTATTGGGCTTACACTGGTGTGTGCCCTAGAAATAGTAGAGAGGCAAAATTAGAAAATAAAACCAACAACCTTACAAATATAATCAATCAAATCCGTAACTATATTCCCCAACAACGATGCCAAAATTTGATATCACCTAAATTACTCATCGCATAAAGAATAATGTCGTATTTGAATCAAATATAGAACCGAATAAGGTTTAGGTCGATCCCATAGGGAATAGGTTAAAATTCTACCAAGTGTTTGGTTAGGTAACTAGTAAACAAGTAAAAGAGGGGTTTTTTTTGGAATAAGAGAGCAATAGTAACAATTGTTGGTTGCTGGATTGGTAATAAATATGAGAAAGCACTAGGAATGTCATCTTTATGATTTCATAACTGGATGGGTTGCTTATGCAAGCAACCTATTCCAATGTGTTCCATGCAAAATATAACAAGATAGGTTAATCTTAGTGTCTCTCAACCTTAGTTAGATGAATGTCACTCTTTTCCTCCCTGTCTTCGAGTGTCGCACTACTAACCCTTGATCTTGATCTCAGATTAACTATCCCCGTTAGAACTCAAGTTATTAGGTAAATGTTGATGGCTTTAAATCTTGTTGCTATTTTTTTTCCTAATCTTTACCTTTCTCTCCCAAGAAATATTAGAATTTGATTTCCTGATGTTTGCAACTGTTAGAAAAACAATCATAATAAAGAAAATACCAATAAATATAAGCACACCAGTCTAGAATTGCTTTGCACTTAGCAAATTTCGTTAATTCCTCATGGTTCCACAACTCTAATTGAGGTGTTTAGATACTCATGATTTCTAGTGTACAAGAAGAATTCATAGATGAAAATATGATTATGAACTTATAATAAAACTCCACAATATCAACTTGAATTAAAACCCTAGAAACAATGTTCATAAAATTCCAAGTATATGTCTTAGAATCTCACTATATGATGCTGTAAAATACGAAGTAGTGTCACATCATTCAAATAATGCTTAAGTGTATTTATAGACAAAATAAATTCTATTTTAAATAAAAAGGAAATCTAGATTGGTTGACTTGGATGACAGAAAGGTATGATCATGGTTACAACCTACGATCGTCCTTAGGTGCTCATGGTTATCCCTTGGACTTTATCATATTTAGGTCTTCGATGGTAAGGCTCTCAGTATGGTTCTATTGTATCAACATAAAACTATAAAATAATGCCGTCTTATCATTCTACACTTTAACTTCTAAAACTTGTAAATCTGGAGTTCCTTCCCATGACCTTATACTACGTCGTGCGTTAAAGTACTGTCGTGGGATGCTACCATTTGATTTTTCTCTACTTGAATCTTGTAGATTGAAATCTAACTGCATTCCTATTATTACTTGGTATGGTCATGGAAAACCACAATCGAATAACCATTCTATCTGAGTGACTTATAAGAAACAAACCTCTGGTTCTTGGTATGATAGCTCTTGTACGACAATGTCAGATCCCATGATCATGCCTTCCTTCATTTGATCCTTTAAGTCCCTTTTAGTACTTTTTCTCATCGAGCCTATTTATCCCAAAATTATGCAAAACCCTTTTATATCCATAGAAAAATACCCTTGTACTTGCAAATATTCATTATTTTAAGTATCTCAAGCCGTAGATTCACGATATTCATTGACCGGGTCTCTTCTTGTGAATCTGCTAAGAAAATATAGGAAGCATTGCAGAATGTTCATTAGGGATCAAGTAAGTAAATCAAAGATATATATGCTTACCAGTTAGTATGATCTATTTAAGATGAGTGAATGAGAATCTATTCAAGACATGCATACTAGAATTACATCTATTATGATGAAATCAAGTGACTTAGGGAAAACATTAAGATGTACAAACTGGACCGGAAGGTATTCAATATACTCCTTTCTTTAGGGGAATGCAAAGTAAATGCAATCTCAGAATAAAAAAATCTCTACATATTGACGATGGATGAACTCATTGGAAATTTAAAAATGTATGATCTCAAAAGACATAAATATTCTAAAAGAAAGGAACCCAAGAAGGAGAAGGATTTGTTTTTGTGGTTGTAAAAAATGACTCAAGTGAGGAAGAAGTTGATATGGGATATCTCACTTAGAGATTTTAAAAAATGGTGAGAAGTGGAAATCTTAAGAATAAAGTAAGCTCAAGCGAGAGATTCAAAGGAAATAACCAATGCCATATATATGGAAAACTTGGACATCATATTAAAGAGTGTCCAGTTCTTAAGTGATAGTCCTATTATCTTACCAAGCCTACTTTAGAAAAGGTCTAGACAAGGGGTTAGGTCTTCTATAGAGTTAGAAAAAGAGAGACAACAAACAAGATAGTCAAGCAATCTCTAGAAGCTTGGGGAGACTCCTCAAGAAAATTTAATAAAGAAGTGGAAGGTAATTACACATCCTGGTTGGCTTTAAAGATGAGCCAATTAGATCTAATTTTTGTTTTGCATTCATGGACAAATCTGATGATAAAGCAGATAATGAGGTAACCTTTTTTTTATGTTCAAAAAAATGAGAAACTAGTCCAAGAAGGAGTTGAAATATTTAGTTAGTATATTGATTGATGCTTTTCACAACCATGCTAGTGAAAATGAGGTTTTGCCTAATGAACTAAATTATTTTGAAATAGAGAATATTTTTTTATCCTTAAGAAACTCTAATCTTGAAGTAGAAATTGTAAATATTAAGAATAAAATTAAATTATGTGTGACAAACTCAATAGGATAACATGTAAAGTGGTGGCAATTGATACTTTTTTATGTCTTGAAGAAAAGCTTAAAAAGGTCAGTCTAGACCTTAATGCTTATCTTGAGAAAAACAAAGAGCTGGAAATGGACTTGAAGAACAATAAGAATGAGCAGGAAAAATCTCTTCATCGGACTACTTCATAAGATATTCTTTCTAAGTTGAGCAGCGTGAAGTCCAACTTTAGAGAAGGAATGGGCTTTGAGAAAGATTATAAATCCTTCAATCCACAAAATGAGAATGTGTTTGATTCTGATTTAAAGTTATGAGCTAATTATGGAAAGGAAGATCACTACAAGAAATTGTCAGGTATTTCTCAAAGCACAAAGTGCAAATTCGAAGTTTGCTTAAGTCATAAGCGCCTCTAAGGACCTGGTCATTAGAAGAAAAAATATAATTCTATCTACAAGGGAAGGAAGAAATCTTATCCATTCATTCACTCACTCTAAAGATCCCAAACTCGTGCGGGTTCCTAAGATTTATAAATAATTATGCAGGAGAGTGAGAGTGAGCATCAACAAGATAAAAAATTGGCTAATGAACAGTGACTGCTCTAAATACATGAACAGTAGACCTAAGGATCTCCTATCACTCAGGGATTTGCATGGCGTTTGTGTGTTGATTGAAGGGATCAGATCAAGAAGTAGTATTGACTGACAAATAGAACACCATGTTGATGTTATCCTAGTGAAGTTATAGAAGAATTTTTTTTTCTTTAACATGGATCATGTGATATAAATTTGCATCATTTTCTCTCCCTTGCAATGTCTATCTTAGAAAGGCAAGTATATAAAGTAGAGTCTTTCAATGCTTTATTTATTTTGTGTACCTCTATAGGTACACATATGTGAGGAAAATAGTTTTGATCAATACAAGGAGAATGCTTTTTAATGATATGATGGACAAACAAACAATGAGGGACCTAGTCTCCTTGAAGAAAACCTGGTGTCATAAAACAAGAGTCTATAAAACATTTACAAGACAAAACTGGTATGATATAATTGTCTAGAAATAATAGACATAGCGAAATAAGAAAGAGGAAATCAAATGTTGTAATTAATCAGGCAACCCAAAATCTTTGCACAAATAACTATAGGCTTGGACTACTTAACATAATCCATTAGTGCATGGATATGGACTTGCACTTGTGTAGTAGTGCAATAGGTTAATCAGTACAAAAACAACTACCAATAAGTATTAAGTATCATTGACAAAAGACATTGATGAAATTTGGTTGATGAAAACATTTGCATTAGTATTAAACAAGAATAAGCACTCTTAGAAATTGACTTAACCTATTGAATTAAATCACAGCGAACTAATTATTAGGTTTTCTTTAATAAATATGTAGGTTTCAATAAAACTATATAAACTAAACCAAATAATTAGGCATGTTTTAGATTTTATGAAAATATATTGAATCTTACTTAATAAGTTTATATGTACAAAATATATCTTAATATATTATGTTTTAAAACAATTAAAATTTAAATTCCCCCATTGGCCGTGGTGGTGGAAATGACTAAAAGAGAACGTATAATTAACAACCAAAGTCTTAACTCCAAAACATATTAGCTAATCCTATCGAAATTAAATTAGTTCTACCATCTTGAGTAGATAAGTTACAAGGTATTCCAATAATCTTGAGTTGAAAATTACAAAGTAATAGGTATTAGACATATTTCTTCTCGTATGATTCAAATTTCTTTTATTTGATTCTTAATTTAGCCCTCCTTGAATCCCATTTTGATTAAAAAATCTTTCTACTCGTGTTATCTAAATTTATTTTGTCTTTGCTTTTATACCATTGTAAAATTGTGGATGGATTTCTATTCTTGTCGTGTCATGACCAAAAATTTCAAGGGTTGTGATGGCACCCACACCAACCCGACCATGGTAGGTAAGTCTTGACTCAATGATTCATAGTATCAATCATAGAAGAAATAAAATGGCAAAACAATAAAGAAAGATAAAAACAAAAAACAATAATAAAAACTGAATACATCCACAAAAGTATACAAGAAAGTCTGACCCAAAATCGACAATAAAACCTAAGACTCGGCTATCCTAAGTACATAAAAACTATAGATACCAAATGTTAATGAAGTACAAAATTGTATGAAAGTAAAACAAAACAAAATTAAGATAGATGAAGCCTAGAAGAACCCCAAAACCAAAGAGCTCACCATAACTTTGGCGTGCCTCCAAAATGCACGATCTCTAACTGCGGGAGCCACTCAAACTAGGATCTACATCAAAAGGATGCAAAAAAGTAGAAGTGAGTATATTCCACTTGTAACAAGTAGGCATCATAGGCCCACCAAGATGAAGAAAAAAACTAAATTGAATACAGAATACTACATATAAACCAATACGTAGAAATGTCCTAGCAGTTAAACAACAATAAATATCATAGTTTATATTCACGCAATAATATCTCAATTGTAATACAAATGCAATGAACTAGGATGCTATGCAATGGGTATTACAATTGATATACACCCATCTCAAGCATTCTTTACTCCAGAGGTAGGACCCATCGGAGACTCGTGAGGTTCATATACTATGTACAAAATTTTTACATCGGATGTAATCAATATCGATATCTTAATTTTCCATCCAAAATGTCACATTGAATGAGATTTCGATGAATAAAAAGTGAGCCATATTCTTTCACAATCAGTATTTCTAGATTCATTTGTCTATTTGAACCATGAAATGAATGAATGTGCATGAATAAATAAGTGATAAATAAAATCAAATACAAAAGATATATCAAACATCTCAGAATCATAATCAATCCATGAACACAAACTCTATACCTTAATGTAAAACCGTAGGTCCAAGTCCATATCACCAAGTTAGTATAAGCCTCCAATTAAGCATCACAATGATAAATTATCTCAATTACTGTCATAATCAACACAAGTTCCCACAAGGGCATCACAATATTAACCCATTTCATTTTTTACTCAAATCCACAATTTTCATACCGTAGCATGGTCTAATCCCCAATTCAAGCATCACAATAACACAAATCAACTCAATTACTATGATAATTATTATGTCATCCATTTCATAGCATGCTTTACATGATAAGTCTCACTCAAGCAATGTAAGAAGGAAGTTAAGTCATAATCTACCTCGAAGCTGTAAAAATATGCCAAAAACCTCCACCGAAATAGTTTTCCACCCAAAATAGCCTTAAATTACCAAGAATCAATCAAGAATAAGCTCTACACATAAATATGAGTTTATTGATATCCATATTGCTATACTTCTATTTTGATCTTCAAAATTCAACATAAGTCCACATGGGAAAAATAGGAATTTAATTTCAAAAACACATTGCACATAACTTAAGGAGTTCTAATATTAAATTTCATCGAATATGGAGTTAAAATCGACATTTCAAATCATCAAACTATAATTTCTAAATTTTATCATGAAAATCCCAAAATTTTATGTTTATACGCAGTTAAAATAAGAAACTTGGTAAATTTATTCAAAAATCAACTTAGTTATAATACACGGACGTTATTTTCCAAAATTCATTGCAAACCTATCAAAAGTTGATCCTAAAATGAACAACTTTTGATTTCATAGCCTTGGGTTAGATATTTTAACTTTATGAATCAAGATCTTGAAAAAAAATATATTTATTGGAAAATGAGTAAAACAAGGTTAGAAACACATAATCATAGATATTGTGAGGAAAAAAACATCGAAAATCACCACAATCAGAGCTTTCTAGATCCTAAAATGTCAAAAATATGAAAATCTCAAAGTTTACCACTTTTTATACATAGAGGTGATGCATTTGTGGAAAAGAGACCACACTTGTGGTCCTAGCCACAATTGCGGCAACATAGTTGCATTTGAAACCACTATAATTGCAGTTGCATCAGCACAACTACAACAACTTTACTTAAACGGGTTTAACTTTCTCATATGGGCACCAAATTTGTTGATTCTTTTTGCATTTGTTCTAAAATTTCAATACGAATAATGATACCTTCCTAGCACCCAAAATATATCATTAAATTCAGGTGATACATTAAAACTCTATGATGCAAATCGTCAAACTCCGAACAAGTACCTAAACTAATCTAAGACCTCACAAACACAATCCAATAGAGCAAATCACTTGTAAAATGGACTCAATGGAATAATTAAAACAACAAAACATGGTCACCTTAACCAAATATTGACCGAAGTTAGCTTTTAACATAGAAATCTTGAAATATTCAAACAATTTCTTAAAACTCATCCAATGGCCTCGAGAACTGAATCAAATGTTCAACTAGACTAAATGTCACCCTCTTGACCTTGTGAAATCATCAAAACTTGAAAATTACCTTTCTAACCTCAAACAACTTTGGTCATCCTTCCTAAATTTCCAGCTTTCAAAACTTAAAAACCCTTCCAAAACTTGTTCAAATGCTTCAAGACTAAAACTAATAATACTACTAACCCAAATTTACGTTTTGAAACTAATGGCAATAACAGAATTCTAATACGAGCTCAACTTCTATGGCTATTGACTAAAGTCAATTACATCAACTTCTTAGTCTTTCAAATAAAAAGATCATATAATACTTAACCAACCACCTAAAGAACATGCCACCTACCCTAATAGACCAAAAATATTATAAGGAAACTATGGAAAAGGATAAAACGGTCAAAATGCACAAAACAGAAATCAACCATAAGGGTTGTTAAATCATCCACCACTTAAACATCTACATATCCTAAATTTTTCAAGAGATCTGCTCATCCTAAAATTTTCAAGAGAAGTACCAAGACCGTCGAGCAACTGTAAATACCTATGGTAAACCTCATACAATAATTTCAAGTAAAAATACATCTGTATACCTTTTATTCAGCCTAACTATCAAAATCCTTCTTTATATTAGCTCTTAAGACTATATCTCTTGTATCAAAAACCAGAACTTTATTCGATCCAATTTCTATATATTTGAATTTTTTCTAAATGAATAACTAAGCTTATCATAATCATAGTCTTGAACATACTCAATTCACTAAAATCCATCATAGTTACCATGAGACGATAGTTGAATCTAAAATCTAGCTCCAAGTCTGAATTATTAAGTACCATAACCTTACAAATATTCCATTCACACTTCCAAAATAGTCATTAGTACTAATAAAATTAAAAAAAAACATTCACCACTCTCTACAACTCTCAAATATGACTTTCCTTTATTCTTAAAAAGAACCTCTGCTAGGTTCAAACATACTTCGATCATTTTTTTTGTCAGAATTATCTTTATGAAAGAAAGATAGCATTAATCCAAATGTAATAATACCATTTCTATGAGCTGAAACTTTTGAGTCCTAATTCCAATTGAGATTTCATTAAGCCCTAATACTAATTTTATACAAAATCTACAAATGTCACGACCCGATTTATGAGTCATGATGGCACCTACTCTATCTCGCTAGTAGGAAAGTCAAATCAAAGTTAAACACAATGGGTTAATTTGGTGAAAAATGCCCAACATAGATGAAAATCAACAATATAACTTATAAATAAGCATAGTATTTGAAATAGATAAAGATAGTCAATATACATACTATCCCACGACCTGGTAGAGCCAGTACAAGAGAATCTAGTGATAACCTCACAATGCACACCATATAGATAATGCCTCTTAAGCATGAAAAATACCGTTGTCAACTCCAAATCATGAGTGGGCTAGTTGCACTTGTGAACCTTAAGTTGTCTCAAAGCATTGGCAATAACATGACCCTACTACTTCAAAAGACAACCTAAACCAACACCAGAAGCATAAAAATACACTGTGAATCCATCACCCATAGTAGGAAAAGCTAGAATAGAAGATGAATTAAGGAAATCCTTGATCTTTGCAAAGCTCGACTCACACTCCTCAGACCATCGAAAATAAACCTCCTTTTGAGTCAATCTTGTCATAGGTGTTGAAATAGTAGCAAATCCCTCGACAAATCCTTTATAATAACTGGCAAAATCAATAAAGTTACGAAACTTAGTCAGAGATGTTGGTCTATCCCAATCATGAATTGCCTCAATCTTAGCTAGGTCTACCATAAAACCAATCTTATATACCACATGCCCAAGGAATGTCACTGACTCAATAAAATCTCACACTTAGAGAACTTGGCGAATTACACATAATCTCTCAAGGTCTAAAGCACGATCCTCAAATGCTACGCGTGTTCCTTTCTTCTCCTCGAATACACAAGGATGTCATCTATGAACACAAAGAAATCCAAGAAAGGCCTGAACACTTGGTTCATCAAATCTATAAATGCAACTGGGGGATTATTCAAGCCAAATGACATCACCAAGAATTCATAATGACAATAATGGGTCTTAAAATTTGTCTTTGGGATATCCTCAACCTGAATCCTCAACTGATGGTAACCAGATCTTAAATCAAGATTAGAAAACACTTCCACTTCCTGAAGCTGGTCAAGCAAATCATTAGTGCGAGGCATAGGATAACAATTCTTCACCATCACCTTATTAAGCTACCTATAATCAATACACATACACATGGATTCATCTTTCTTCTTCACAAATAACATAGGAGATCCCTAAGGAGACAAACTCCGTCTAGTAAAACCCTAACCAAAAAGATCCTAAAGCTTATAATCTAGCTCCTTAAGCTCGATAGGAGCCATATAGTAAGGTGCCATAGAAATAGGTCAGGTGCCACACTCGAGATCAAAAGTAAACTCAATCTCACAACAGGAGCATACCAGGTAGGTTGGTAGGGAACAAATCAAGAAACTCACAAATATTAGGAATATAGTCAAGCGACAGAATCTCCACACTAGTATCACAAATATAAGATAGATAAGACTAACGACCTCTCGTAATAAGCCTCCTAGTACAAACATAAGAATTAATCCCTATCGGCTCACGGCTAACTGCTCCCTACCACAAAATTAGGGGTATACCCGGCATGGCTAAGGTAATAGTCTTGGACAAACAATCCATTACCACATGATAGTGGGATAACTTGTCCATGACAAGAATCACATAGAAGTCTACCATATCCAAAATATTTAAACTAGCATGAGTATCAACATCTCTAACAGTCACAATGCAGGATCTGAGCACCCAATCCACTTTTTGTTGCTTAGGAAAGAGGATAGGGTGTTGTGTAAGGACTGTAAGGTTATTTTGAGTGAGAATCTTTTGACCCAACAGAGGCTCTTGGTTATGGATTTGGGTATAAAGAAGGATAGAAAGAGAAGGGGTGAGGAGTGTAGACCTAGAATTAAGTGGGGCGGCTTGACGCTAGTGAATGCATGGGAGATAAAGGAAAAGTTGGCGGGAATGGGGGTGTAGAAGTGTAAGGGGACGTGGATAGTATGTGGGATAGGGTGTCTTGGTGCATTAGAGAGAATGCTAGTGAGGTATTGGGTATTTCTAGGGAATGGGCCGGGCATTATTGGGGGGATTGGTGGTGGAATGAAGAGGTTAAGAAGAAAGTGGAGACCAAGAAAGGGGCGTATGCTAAGTTGGTTGAGAGTAAGGACGAAGAAGAGAAGCGGGTAAACAGGAAAGAGTACAAGTTAGCTAGGAAGGAGGCTAAGTTAGCAGTTACGGCAGCTAAGACGGGAGCATTTGAGAGCTTGTATGCGGTGTTACAGGAGAAAGGAGGGGGAAAAAGGTTGTTTAGACTCGCTAAGGCTTGGGAGAGGAAAGTTCGTGACCTCGATCAGGTAAAGTGCATTAAGGGGGAGGACGGTACAGTGTTGGTGGAGGACGGGCCACATTAAGAATAGATGGCAGTCGTATTTTCATAGGCTCTTGAATGAAGAAGGGGATAGAGCTATTGTGTTAGGGAAGCTGGAGCACTCAGAGGAGTTTCGAGATTTTAGCTATTGTAGATGTTTTAAGGTAGAGGAGGTTAGAGAGGCTGTTCGCAGGATGCGAAAGGGTAGGGCGACGGGGACTGATAAGATACCTATGGATTTTTGGAAGTTTTCTGGCAAGGCTGGTTTAAGGTGTTGACTGGATTATTTAACAGAATTTTCAAGACGGCGAAAATGACCGAGGCTTGGAGGTGGAGTACTATGATCCCCCTTTATAAGAACAAGGGTGACATTCAGAGTTTCAATAACTATAGGGGTATTAAGTTATTGAGTCACTCTATGAAGATTTAGGAGAGAGTGGTCGAGGTGAGGCTGAGACGGATAGTGTCTATTTCGGAGAACCAGTTTGGATTTATGCCCGGCCGCTTGACGACGAAGGTAATTCACCTGGTGAGGAGGCTGGTGGAATAGTATAGGGAAAGGAAGAAGGAACTTCACATGGTGTTTATCGACTTGGAGAAGGCATACGACAAAGTCCCCAGGGAGGTGCTTTGGAGATACTTGGAGGTGAGTGGAGTCCCGGTGGCATATATCAGAGAAATTAAGGACATGTATGATGGAGCTAAAACCCAGGTGAGGACGGCGGGAGGAGACTCTGAGCATTTCACTGTCTTGAGAGGATTACATCAGGGATCTACTCTTAGTCCTTTTTTGTTTTCTTTGGTGATGGATGTGTTGACGCGGCGTATTCAAGGAGAGGTGCCTTGGTGTATGCTTTTTCTAGATGATGTAGTTTTTTATTGATGAGTCGCGGGGGGGGGGGGGGGTATGAATGATAAATTAGAGGTGTGGAGACAAACTCTTGAGTTTAAAGGGTTCAGGTTGAGTAGGAGCAAGACAAAATATTTGGAATGCAAGTTTAATGACGTGAGGCCGGAGAATGAGGTGGTAGTGAAGTTTGAATCATAGGTGTTATGTAAGAGGGATAGTTTCAAGTATCTCGGGTCCGTGATTTAGGATAACGGTGAGATTGACGAAGATGTCTCGCACCGTATTGGGGTTGGATGGATGAAGTGGAAGCTCGCTTTGGGGGTGTTGTGTGATAAGAAGGTGCCGCCCAAGCTTAAAGGCAAATTCTACAGGGTGGCAGTCTGTCTGGCCATGTTGTATGGAGCGGAGTGTTGGCCAGTTAAGAACTCCCACATTCAAAAAATTAAGGTGGCGGAAATGCGGATGTTGCGTTGGATGTGTGGGCTGACTAGGGGGGATAGAGTTCGAAATGAGACTATCAGGAAGAAGGTTGGTGTGACTCCAGTGGAGAATAAGATGCGGGAAGTCCGATTGAGATGGTTCGGACATGTGAGGAGGAGGGGCATGGATGCCCCGGTTCATAGGTGTGAGAGGCTAGCTTTGGATGGTTTTAGGTGGGGTAAGGGTAGGCCGAAGAAGTATTGGGGAGAGATAATTAGGCGGGACATGGAGCAGTTACAGCTCACTGAGGACATGGCCCTAGATAGAAAGATCTGGAGGACGCGAATTAGGGCAGAAGGCTAGGGTCAGTTTGGGTCGCTAGTGTAGGGCATTACTTGGTGGGGGTATTATTCTTGTTATGATACCTTGTTTCATGCTTTATTACGAATCTGTTTACTTTTCTCTGTTTACTATTACTTGTGGGTGTCGTATTTATGTTATGTCATCTTGTTCCATGCTTTACTATGAATTTGTTTATTATTCCATGTCTCGAGCCGGGGGTCTATCGGAAACAACCTTTCTACTTCTTTAGAGGTAGAGGTATGGACTGCGTACATCTTACCCTCCCCAGACCTCACTATGTGGGAATACACTGGGTTTGTTGTTGTTGTTGTTGCAAGTAGATACATGAAATGGCATGGATGGTAAATCCCAATACTACTCTAATTGTAGAGCATAATAAACAGATACATAAGAATAAGTGGATCCCGAATCTAATAAAGCAAGGGATGACTGACGGCACACCAAAATTGTACCGATAATAACAACATCCAAAGACTCAACATTGGGTATAGCAGGTACAACATACAACTAACCACGCTCGCCACCTTACTAGGCTCCTGAACGACCTTCTGTCCTGCCTGCTTTCCTTAGAACCTCCTCAAGTTCCATGGAAACCACCTCTATGAACCTGAAAACCACCTCTAGCTGAGGGATGAACTGCTTTAATAGGGGAAATATTCTAAGTTAAAGCAATAATCGCCCCATGACTAGAGCAATCTCAAGAATAGTGACCACGAGCTCCACAACTATAATATGTACTAAGAGATGAACCAGAACCAATAGATCCGACTAACTTGGAATAACCACCGCATTTAGAATGACCAGATGATGAACCTCACAATGATTGACCACTATCCTAACCAGGGAAATCACTAGCATTAGACTGACCTTTGTCAGTGATTTGAAGAGATGCCTGAACAGGTCGACTGGGCTAACTCTAAGACTGATAGGATGGACGCAGAGGATAACTACTATGGAAATAGTTACCTCTAAATTGGGAACTACGATAGATCCCACAAAAACTGCCTTGATGTCTAGGCCTTTTATCGCTGACCCTACAGGCTTCATGATGCATATTATCTATCACCTAAGTGTGATAAAAAACATCATCAAAAGACCCACTAGTAGCAACTAAACTCTAAGTAGACATACGAAGAGGAGGTCTCAATCCTCAAATAAAGCAACAAACTCTCTCATACTCAGTACCTAAAATAGAAGTAGCATGCCTATCCAACTGATAAAAATGAGCCTCATACCCCATAACTATCATGGATCCCAGCTCTAATTTAGAAAATTGATCCATCAAATAATCCCTACGGCTGCGAAGCATGTACTTCTCCAAGAACATCTCATAGATTTGAGTCCATGTCAAAGAAGAAGATCTAACAAGTCTAGAATCCATATAGCCTACCTACAAATGTCAAGCAGCCAAGTCTGACTAAAATATGGTGTAATTGACACCATGAGTCTCAACAAGTCCCAAATTGTGGAGCCTATCCTTACAAACAATCAGGAACTCATATACATCTTCGCCTGGAGCACCAAAAAACCTAGGCGGAGTCAATCTTAAGAATCTGCCCAACATCTTTTGCTCCTCAGTAGATATAGTAGGCTGGGCAACCACTGACTGAGTAGCTACCAACTGAGAAACCACTAGCATAGGAGGGACCTCAACTTTGGGAGCCATAACTACAGGCTGCGCGACTACCTCAATACCACTCTGATATGTAGATTGTACACCATCAGACAATGCACCACTAACTAATCCCAAAAGCTGAACTAAAACATCTCTAAGTACTAAAGAAGAAATGAACCCTGGTGGATCCTGGGTCATTCCCTAGCCCACCGTTGGATGGGGAAGAAGAATATCTAGCTCAGGAGCGGGAATAGGGTCTGGTGAAGGCCTTCTTTCTGGATCCTATATGTGGACATATCTATAGGCTGTCAACGACCTCTGGGTCATCCATGAATAGGGGTAGGACCCTAGTCTTGGTCTCGAAACCCTCATATTATGTAGTGGTAGCATGTTTCCTAGCCATCTGCAAAAGAGTGAAATCAAAGGGATGTTCTATAAATCAACTCAGACTTTTATCACAAAATGAGTGAAAGAAGTAAAGAACTCTTAAGAATGTCCTATAACCTTCTAAAGATAGAAAATGGGCATCATTATTCCAATCTGCAGGACTCTACTAGACACTTGCTCTTATACCAACAATATTGGTGAAGCCTAGGTTCTGATAACAATTTGTCACGACCCAATTTACGAGTCATGATGGAACCTACACTATCCCGCTAATAAGTAAGTCAAACAGTAACTTTGATTTAAATACAATGGGTTAACTAGGTGGAAGATGCGCAACATAGATGAAAATCAATAATATAACTTGTAAATAAGCATAGTATTTGAAATAGATATAGATAGTTAACATAGATACCATCCCACGACCTGGTAGAGCCGGTACAAGAGCATCTAGTGATAATAATACAACCCAAGTATCTATAATAGTTAAAAACATTTATCTCAAAACTAAAGACTGAACATAGAAAGATAGAAGGAAATAAGTGGCTCCTACTCCAAGAGCTCACCCTATCTCCGGATATTAAAACAGAACAAACGTTGATCAACAGCGACAACTAGTACTCGAATTTGTACTAAAAAGGTACAAAGTATAGTATGAGTACCAAAACCATAGGTACTCATTTGGCATCATCGTCCGACTAAGCTAAATCATGATATAAGAATGATAAAATGCGAGGTAACATTACTAAGCCAAGGTATAGACAAGCTTGAAGTAACTCCAACATCACTGTGCATACATAAGTAAATAAATTAGAATAAAAACACAACGTAAAATAAAGTATCAAAACATTCAATCATAACTACGAAATTGGCTCCCATATGCCAATTATTGTGGAAAAGTAAATAACCTATCGCAAGCCCCCATAAGTCTAGATGGTACAAACAAGATAGAATAATCTACCACCGTCATTTATTAAATCTCATAATACCATTGGAATTCATCTAAGTCATGGCACACTATAACCATCAATTGTCCATATTCATCATTTGTCAATTAATCAACACTTATAACCTAACCATCATGTAACAACTAATCCTCATAAATCAATAAATTATCCTTTTCATCTAAACATCAATTATAAACTAATTCTTATATAGGGACTAATCATTACTTATCAAATAGTCATTATTTACCGGCTAATCAACATTTATCAACTAATCGACATTTATCTACTAATCCTTATATCCTTAGAATCCATTCATAGCGTACCACATTGTAACTATTTCCTCATTTTCATACTTAGCTAGAATCTCTATTGTCAATCTCGCACCTCGATATTGCCATATCATAATAATTATGACATCATAGTATAAGGGGTGTATATATATGTACATATATAAATATATATCTGTCATCGCTCGATTCATGAGACGTGATGGCACCTACTAAAACCCACAAGTAGGTAAGCCAACATCGTAATCTGAAGCTAAGGCAATGGTTTACTTTGGTAGAAACACCCAACAAGGGCCACAATAGATAAACTCAATCATAAACAACAATGTTTCACAATAGACAATAAACTATGGATACCAATCCCATGAACTAGTAATACTAGTACAAGATCATCTAAGTACGACAATAGGAAATACAACTCAAAATATAAATAATCTTATACATTCATCGTGAGTATAAAAGACTGAATAAAGATAGGAGGGAAATGAGAGACTCAAAACTCTAAGAGCTCACCCTATACTTGAAGGATCAACACTGCATGATCTCAACTTGGCAGCGGTAACTAGTACTGGAGTATGCACAAAAAAGGTACAAAAGTGTAGTATGAGTACCAAATTAACAAGTACTCAGTAGGCATCATCGACCGACTGAGCTAAATTATGGTATAAAGATGATATAAAGCAAGATAATATCTCTAAGTCAAGGTACAAAATCGAACCTGAATCATCTTCATCATCACTATACATAAAGTAAAGAACTCATCAAGACGTCCCATACCAACGGAGAGTACATTAAAGGACAAAATCTTCAAAGTGTATAGACATATAACCAACTTCTCAATTTCCACGGTTTCCATAATTCCCATCAAAGGTCATTTACCAAGATTCATAATCATCATCAATTACCACAATTGAAATAACAAATACAAAGGTAATCTTAACCACATTCATATAGCCATTTGGATATCTATGATATCAATACACTCTATCTAGTCATTATTAACTAACCAACACTTATTATTATTAGGCTACTAATTCACTAGCCCTTATAGGATCTCTATTTATAGCCTAACTGATTTTTTACATAAACCTCAACCATGAGTTAGCACTGACTATTATTCACTAAATATCCAATAGCTGCACCTAGTCATGATGCATTTTTAATCCATAGATAGCATTAGACCAAAGCTTATTTGTAGTTATCATGGGAGCACTAGTCATTATATAGGAATAATGTTACATATCATCAAATGGACATATCTATCTATCAACTAACGCCTCTTACTATCTAGCATCAAAATCTACACATCCCTATTTAACAACCAAATAACATTTTACTTTAGTCATCAACACCATTAATTATAACCAATGCTAACCTATTATTACCCTTGACCACATAACAACCACAATTTCTAGTTATCACATTTCAACTATCAAGGTTCATTATTTAGTATTCTAGACTTCTAGTAATAAAATGAAATAGTCACTTAGTAGTCAACTAGTTACCACACAACTCATTTAACTAGGAAATATTCCTTAGTTAATCCTTTTATTCAAGCAAAACATACCCACTAGGTGAATTCCTATTTCTAAACAAGATTCTACTTGCCGATTAGCCTCAACTCTTTATTCGACATATTCTATTTCTACTCAAAATTTAACACTAGTGAGAACTATACCTATAAACAAGTTAATTGGAGTGAAGAATTATAATCGGTATTCCATGATTAGCATCATATCTTCAAGGTAGACATGGATTTAATCATATAAAGGTATAATCAAACATAAACATATATACATATGTTCACCATACATAATATAAGTATATCCTCTGGATGTACCGGGCATCATAATATCATCAATATATCCTCCATATGTACCGGGCATCATAGTGCCATCTATATATCCTCCAAATGTACCAGGTATCATAATATCATCAATATATCCTCCGAACTTACCGGGCATCATCTTAACATTAATATATCCTCCAAACCAACCGGGTATCATCATAAAATCAATATATCCTTCGAATGTACCAGGCATCATAATATCATCAATATATCCTTCGGACTAACTGGGCATCATAATATCATCAATATATCCTCTGAACTTACCGGGCTTCATCATAGCGTCGACATATCATCCAAACTTACCAGGCATCATAATATAATCAACATATCTTAAGACTTATCGGACATCATAATATCATCAATATATATATATATATATGTAGAATAATTATTGGCAAGTAAAGCCCCTTAAATAATAAAGTGTAAGAGAAGCAAGAAAAGACATATCATAGTATCTCACCATTCATTATCAATACATTATAAGAGTAAGTGCATGAACATGCATATCCATATGGTGAGAACACTCAATACATTACCAGGATTGACATGATTAGTAGCATGGTCAATTACAAGTCATGGTTATAGTTTCTAGAATCTCACTTATTAGGAATGCTTCACAATACTAGCATAATAGGGATTCTTCGACACAAACATAAGTTTAGTCACTTGGCTTGAGCATAATATAAGTAATGACAAATCCAAGGATCACCTTGTAAACTAACCAATAGGTTAAGTGATTGCAAAGCCATAGGGTCATTTGACAAGACTTTCCAATGCTATCCAAATAATGACAATACGATAATCATTCAAGTATGCACATTATCCCCAAAATCAGCATCATGAATAAACCATTTACCGGTTTAGCCATCATATTACCAAAAGCATATTCTAGGTGTTCAACATGTATTTGGGTCACTAATGAAGTTACATAGTTCAAACTTAAGGCGGGTCAAGTTCCTTTTCTAATATCCAAAATTATCTTCTTCAAGTCTAACTTCTACCCGCAATTAGAAAAAGTTATCTAAACCATGTGTCCAAGGTTTATCAATCCACATTAGTTCTATAGGACAATTCTTCCTCAAGTATTACTCTTACGTAATCCAAAGCATCTAATGCCAATTCACAATGATGCATATCTTGGTCAGCATCCTCTTAAGATGAGTGACCAAGGTCATTCCAATCTAATTAGAGCAACTAGAGCATTCTCATGCTCTTCATGAGATAAAAAGTCCAGCTAACCAAGGTTCTAGACTATGAAATAAATATCACACTTAACGTGTTCAAAGGAACAAGTGATTCAATTAATCCCAAACATTACCATATACCATTTAATATCTAAGACCCCACCCAATCTTATCAAGATATCACAATTATACTACAATAAAGCTCAATCTAACACAAGTAAACCTAACCTACCTCGAATCAAAATATAGCTCGCGAACCAACAATCTTCACTTTCCTTTTCTAGAAGCTTTTCCACCAACCAAGCTATCAAAAATGCAATCTATGCATTATTAAGAGAATATCAACACCCATATTAAACCATTGCTCTTCTTGTAAAAAATGACACCAAAACTCCCTAGTGGGTCCCATATATAGAAAATGAGGTTTCAAGACCAACCCACTGTTGAAATACCATTAGGGAGTTATATCCCTAAAAAATTAGTGAAAATCAACCATATTTGGGCCTCAAATCAAGCCTCAAGCAATTTGGGGTTTTGGGTAAAACAATCAAGAATTCAAAACTAAAATTAAAGGATTCATACCTTAGATTCGACGTTAACCATGATTACGCAAGTTATTCAAGCTCCTAATCAACACCCAAGACTCAATTTGAGGTCTCCACTCTGTATTTGGGTATTAGGACTCAAGACAATGGAGAAAATGGCCAATCCTCAGCCAAAAAGAGTACTTAGATAATCCCCTCCCAGGCCCTCAAATAGGGCAATCGCGTAACCACGCGCGATCACACCAATGCCTTCGTGATCGTGGTACCTTGCTGTACTTGACGACGGCTAAAACTTGGAATTTGATTCCAAGTTTTGGCCAAGGCCTCGGGATGTATCCAGAGTCCAATATGAGGAAACGAGATATTCAACCATACTGATTTTGATGTTTCAAATGCGTTAGCAAACTTAGATTTTCCATCCGAGGTCATTTCAACTAAAAGTGGTCCCCACAGCTAAATTTAGAATTTATCAACTTTTGACCAACTGATCAAAATGTGCTTGGGCGTAGCGGGACCCAAACCAAAGGTATACCCAACCTAAAATCGATATTCCAGAGCTGTTGTTGAAGTTAGAATTCGCATTCGATATCATTTTACTGAAGTTCTCAATCGATGGCCATTTGGAACACGCGATGACTTCTAAATCGGGAAATTGTTCTAAGATCCAAATGATATGCTCGGTAACTGAACTATCGATTTCAGCAAATCATAAATGACTTAGGGAAGCTATGGAAAAGCTCTAATGACAAAAATAAGTGGAATCACGAGAAATTACCTGAAGGTTCTTTACAACATCCACTACTAAGGAACTTTCGTCCTCAAAAATTAAAGATGATAAAAATACCTGAAGTCTCGAACAAATGAGGATACTGGGCCTGCATCTTGCTCTTGATCTTCTAAGAGGCCTCCTTCACTGGGCAGTTCTTCCATTGAACCTTAACTACAGGAATATCTCAAGTATGCAACTGTCTCACATCACTAGCCAAAATAAGCACAAGCTCTTCCACAGAAGTCATCTGCTCGCCTAACTGGACTGAATCCCACCTAAGCACATGAGACGAATCAGGAGTATACTTTTGTAACTTAGAGACATAAAAATACATGAACAAAAGAGAAGTCTAGAGTAAAGCTAACTCATAGGCAACCTTGTCAACTGCGCAGAGAATCTCAAAAGGACCAATATATCGAGGGATAAGCTTACCGTTCCTTTCGAACCTTATCACACCTCTCATAAGAGAAACACAAAGGAACATACAACCAATAATTCTGAATCTCAAGCCACGGAGCCCACTATCAGCGTAGGCTTTCTGCCTACTCAAGGATGCATTCAGCCTATCTCAAATCACCCTAATTCTATCCAATGAGTCTTGAACCAAATCTGTACTATGAGTTCTCACCTTAGAAGTCTCAAGCCACCCTATTTGAGATTGACATCTCCTACCATATAAAGCCTCACAAGGTGCCATCTCAATACTCAAATTATATTTATTATTGTAGGTGAAATGTGCTAATGCTAAGTACTTATCCCATTGTCCTCCAAAGTCCATAACACAGGCTTGGAGCATATCACCGAGCACCTAAATAGTCGGCTCGGACTGACCATCTGTCTATAAATGAAAGGCTATACTCAAATCCACACGAGTACCCAACACCTCCTAGAATAATCTCCAAAATCGCAAAGTAAACATATAATCATGGTCTGATATGATAGAAATGGGCACCCCATGCAAATAAACTATCTCTTAAACATAAATTTGGGCTAATTACTCAGCACTGAAGGTCTTATGAATAGGAATGAAATATGTCAACTTGGTCAAATGATCCACAATGACCCAAATACCGTTATGACCATGGGAAGTACGAGGCAAACTGCTAATGAAGTCTATGGTAATGCTTTCCCATTTCCACTAGAGAATGGGCAATCTGTGAGTCAATCCACCTAGATGATGACGCTCGACCTTAAACTACTATAGGCAATGAGCCATAAAGTCTTCCACATCTCTCTTCATACTATCCCACCTGTAATGCTGCCTTAAATTTTTATACATATTAGTTGTACCAGGGTGAATAGAATATCTAGAGTTATGAGCCTCATGAAGAATAGACTAAATCAAATCATCAAACGGGGGAACACAAATACAACCCTGGAATCTCAAGATACCCTCAAAATCAATAGTGTGCCTCCCAAACTCACTACCTGGCCACAAAGAAAACACATCTTGCTATCTTTGTAGTGACTATCACGAATCTTGTCAAACAGGGAGGACCTCGCCTCTATACAAGACAAAATCCTCGCAGGATCTAAAATATCAAGGTAAACCATTAAATTGGCTAAGGACTAAATGTCCCGTGCCATGGGCATCTGAGAAACTGATATGCACGCCAAGCTACCCATACTCACTGCCTTATGACTCAAGCCATTATCTACCACACTTGCCTTTCCTAAATGATACAAGATGGAAATATCATACTCCTTTAGCAACTCCATCCATCAATGCTAGTGAGCATTAAGCTCTTGCTGGGTCATAAGATGCTGAAGGCTGCGATGATTGGTGAAAATATTATAATGCACACCATACAAATAATGCCTCCAAATCTCACACGCAAAAACTACCACCGCCAACTCCAAATCATGAGTGGAGTAGTTATTCTCGTGCACTTTAAGCTATCTAGAAGCATATGCTATGTCATGACCCTGCTGCATAAAAACACAACCAAGACCAACACCGGAAATATCACAAGACATGGTGAATCCCTCACCCTCTACAGGAAAAGATAACACTGAAGCTGAAGTAAAACAATCCTTGAACTATCTAAAGTTCAACTCACACTCCTCAGACCATAAAAAAGGAACTTCTTTTCAAGCCAATCTAGTCATAGGGGCTAAAATAGTAGAAAAACTCTTATTAAAGTACCTTTAATAACCAGCAAAACTAATGAAATTGCAAACTTTAGTCAGAAACGTAGGCCTAGCCCAATCACAAATTGCTGTAATCTTGGCTGGGTCTACCATGATACTGGCTCTACATACCATATATCAAAGGATTGACACTGACTCAAGCCAAACTCATACTTATAGAACTTGGCAAAAAGCACATAATCTTATAAATCTAAAGCATAATCCTCAAATATTGCGCATGCTACTCACTACTCCTTGAATACACTAGAATATCATCAATAAACACAATAATGAAGAAGGGTAGGTAGGGTATGAACACATGGTTCATCAAGTCCATAAATGCGGCTGGGGCATTAGTCAACCCAAAAGACATATCCAAAAAACCATAATAACTAAAATGGGTCCTGAAAGCTATATTTGGGATATCCTCAGCCTAAATCCTTAGCTGATGATAATCGAACCTCAAATAAATCTTAGAAAACATAGTTGTACCATGAAGTTGGTCAAATAAGTCATCAATGCGCTGCATAGGATAACAGTTCTTCACCGTTACCTTATTAAGTTGCCAATAATCGATACACATACACATAAAACCATTTTTCTTCTCTACAAACAACACAGGAGCTCCCCACGGAGATACACTCAGTCTAATAAAACCCTTACCAAGAAGATCTTGAAGTTGAGAATTCAATTCCTTAAGGTCAGTAAGAGTCATACAATAAGGTTCCATAGAAATAGGTCGGGTGCCAGGCTTAGGGTTAATAGAAAACTTATTCTCACAGTCAGAGGGAATACCAGGCAGGTCGATAGGTAACAAAATAGAAAACTCATAAGCAATAGGGATATAGTCAAGCGATAGACTCTCTACACGAGTATCACATATATAAGTGAGATAAGACTCAAAACCCCTCGATATAAGACTCTTAGCACAAATATAAAGCATAATCCCCATCGGCTCATGGCTAATCGCTCCCTACAACACGATTGGGGGTACGCTGGGCATGGCTAAGGTAACGGTCTTGGCAACACAATCCATGACCACATGGTAGTGGAATAACCAGTCAATGCCCAGAATCACATCAAATTCCAGTATATCCATAATAATAAGATCAACATAAGTATCAACATCACTAACTGTCATGACATATGATTTGAATACTCGATCCACTACTAAAGAATCACCCACGGGAGTAGATACGCACAATGGCACAGGTAATAAATCACTACTCAAGTCTAATCGTGGTGCATAATAAAGAGATAAATAATAATAAATGGATTCGTGATCAAACAAAGTAAGATATGACTTGCAAAATACCAAAATCATACCTATAAATACAACATTCAAAGTCTTAACCTCTAATCATGCAGGTACTACATATAACTAACCACGCCCGCCACCTAGTAGGGAACCTGACTGACCTCCTATCCTGCCTGCCTGAGTACAACCTTAAGCACCCTGGTAACCACCACTACTTGAGAGATAACTTTCCCTAATACAGGTAGTACCCTGGGTTGAAAAAACCATCGCTCTACAACTAGGGAAATCTCGCTAAAAATGACCAAGAAGCCCATAAGTAAAATAAGAGTCATAAGCAGAACTAGAACCCACAGATCCAACTGAACCAAAGTAACCACCATATCTAGCAAGAGCTGCAGATGAACCTCTCAAAGGCTGATCACTTCCCTTACTAGGGTGACCACTCATACCAAACTAACTTTCATTAGTAGTATGAAGAGCTGCGTGAATTGGTCGACTAGTTTGACTCTGAGGCTGAAAATATAGATGCAAATGATGCCCAATATAAGAACTACTATCTCTGTATCGGGAATAACTATGGCTCCTACCAAATTTGTCCTGATACTTGGGCCTATTATCACGAACCTCATGATGCATGTCCTCTATCACTCTAGCATGATATAAAACCTCAACAAAGGTCCTACCCGTAACAACTAGACTCTAAGTAGTCATCCGAATAGGGGATCTCATCCTTCTCCTAAAAAGGAAAACTCTTTCATACTTAGTATCGAAATAGAAGTTGCATGCCTAGCCAACTCATGGAAATGGGCCTCATACTCGATGACTGTCATAGAACCCTACTCTAATCTAGTGAACTGATCCCTCAGTCAATCTTTAAGGTTGTGCGGCATATACAGCTCAAGAAATATCTCAGAAAATTGAGTCAATGATAGGGGAAAAGATCTAATTGGTCTAGAACTCATAAAACCTCTCCACCAATATTGAGCAGACAAATCCAACTGAAATATGGTATAATCCACACCACAAGTTCCAAAAAGGCCCAATCAACAGAGCCTATCCACACAAGTAGTAAGAAACTTAAATACATCCTCTCTAGGAGCACCAAAAAACCTAGGACGAGCTAACCTCAAAACATGACCTATCATCTTTTGCTCCTCGATAGACATAGCAGGCTGGGTCATAACTGGCTGAGTGGATGTCAGCTCAACAACTGCCAACATAGAAGGAGCCTCAACTCTAAGAGCTACAGCTATAGGCTGCACTCCTGCCCTAGTAGTCTGCGTACTATCAATAATACCAAAAAGATGAACTAAGGCGTCTCTAATCAAAGAAGAGAAAATAAAAACCTGGTAGCGCCTGGGTTGGTCCCTAGCCCATCACTGGCTGTAGAGGAGAAACCTCTGGCTCAGGCGCAGGAATAGGGTTTTGGGAAGACAAACCATCCTGGTCCCTAATCAGAGACATATCATGAAGTTGTCCTCGAACAGGATTAGGATCCCTGGGCTTAGTCTCAGGACCCTCATCATGCGTAGCTGTAGCACGTATCCTAGGCATCTGCGAAAGAGAAAAGTCATGAAAATATCCTACAAACCAACTCATACTCATAGCACGATGTGAGTGAAAAAGGTGAAATACTACTAAGAATGTCGTATAGTCTTCTGAAGATATGAAACAAACTTAAAGGTTATGATCCGTAGGACTCTATTAGACACTTGCTCTTGTACAAATAATATAGGTGAAACCTAGGCTCTAATACCATTTTTTCATGACCCGATTCAAGAGATATGATGGTACCTACTAAAACCCACTAGTACGTAAGCCAACATTGTAACCCAGAGCTAAGGCAATGGGTTACATTGGTAGAAACACCCGACAAGGGATACAATAGATAAACACAATCATAAACAACAATGTTACATAATAGACAATCAACTACAGATACTAATCCCATAACCTAATAATATTAGTACAAGATCATCTAAGTAAGACAATAGGAAATACAACTCAAAGTCTAAATAGTCTTATACATTCATCTTGAATACAAAAGACTAAATAAAGATAGGAGGGAAATAAAAGACTCAACTCTGTCTTCTGAGGATCAACAATGCACAATCTCAACTCAGCAATGATAATTAGCACTCGGGTCTGCACCTAAAAGGTACAAAAGTGTATTATGAGTACAAAAAGAATGGGTACTCAGTAGGCATCATTGGCCGATAGAGCTAAATTATTTTATAAAGATGATATAAAGAAAGATAATATCTCTAAGTCAAGGTATAGAATCAAACCTGAATCATCTTTATTATCACTAAACAAAATAACTAATCAACTAGAACAATTATATGACATCTCATATTAATACAAACCAAAGCCGTCATATAACATGAGTAATCGATTCGGAAGCGTAAGGCGAAGTATATACTATTATAATCACATAAATACTAAGTTCAACCTGCATAAAACCATTAGAGCATAAAGTAAAAGAACTTACCTCGAAGTCCCATACCACCGGGGATTACACCCAAAAGAACATAAAGTAAAGAACTCATCATGGCGTCCCATAACACCGGAGATTACATGAAAGGATCAAATAATCAAAGTGTATAGACATATAACCAACTTCTCAATTTCTATGGTTTCCAAAATTCCCATCGAAGGTCATTTACCAAGATTCATAGTCATCAAGAATTACCACAATTGAAATAACATATACAAAGGTAATCATAACCATAGTAATATAGCCATTTAGATATCCATGATATCAATACACTCTATCTAGTCATTATTAACTAACCAACACTTATTATTATTAGGCTACTAATTCACTAGCCCTTATAGGCTCTCCAATTATAGACTAACTGATTATTTACATAAACCAATGAGTTAACACTAACTATTATTCACTAAATAGCCAAGATCCACACCTAGTCAAGATGCACTACTAATCTATAGACACCATTAGACCAAAGCTTATTTGTAGTTATCATAGGTGCTCTAGTCATTATACCGAAACAAGGTTACATATCATCAAATACACATATCTATCAATGAACCAATGCCTCTTAATATCCAACATCAAGATCTACAAATCCTCATTTAACAACCCAGAAACATTATACTTTAGTCATCAATATAATTAATTATCACCAATGCTAACCTATTACCAGCACTGACCACATAACAACCACAATTGCTAGTTATCACATTTCAACTATCAAGGTTCATTATTTAGTATTCTATACTTCTAGACATCAAATGAAATAGTCACTAAGTAGTTAACTAGTTACCACACAACTCATTTAACTAGGCAATATTCCTTAGTTAACCCCTTTATTTAAGAAAAACATACCCACTAGGTGAATTCTTATTTCTACATAAGATTCCACTTGCCAATTAGCCTTAACTCTTTATTTGACATATTCTATTTATACTCACCATTTAATACAAGTGATAACAACACCACTACAAAAATAGTTAGGATTGAAGGATTATAACTGACATCCCATGATTAGCCTCATATCTTGAAGGAACATATGGATGTAAACATATAAAGGCATAATCATAAATAAACATATATACACATGTTTACCATACATAACATCAATATATCCTCCGGATGTATCGGGAATCATAATATCATCAATATATCCTCCGGATATTTTGGGCATCATAATATCATCAGTATATCCTCCGGATGCACAAGGCATCATAATATCTTCAATATATCCTCTGAATGAACCGAGCATTATAATACCATCAATATATCCTTCAGAATTATTGGGCATCATCATAACATCAATATATCATTTGGAATTATTGGGCATCATCATAACATCAATATATCTTCCGAATGTACCAGGAATCATAATATTATCAACATATCCTTCGAACATACCGGGCATCACAATATCATCAATATATCCTCCGAACTTATCGAGCATCATCATACAATAAACATATCCACTAGACTTACAAGACATCATCATATCATCCAAACTTATAGAGTATCATCATGTCATCAAGATATTCTCTGGTCTTTTCGGGGATCATCATATCATTAATATATATATATGTAGCCAAATATTTGACAAGTAAAATCCCTAAAAACAATAAAGTATCAGACAAGCAAAGAAAGACATTTCATAGTATCTTACCATTCATTATCAATACATTATAATAGTAAGTGCATGAACATGCATATCCATATGGTGTGAACACTCAATAAATTATCGGGCTTGACATGATTATTAGCATGGTAAATTATAAGTCATGGTTATACTTTCTAGAATCTAACTTATTAGGCATGCTTCACAATACTAGTACAAAAGGGATTCCTTGGCAAAAACATAAGTTTAGTCACTAGGCTTGAGCATAATATAAGTAATGACATAATCCAAGGCTCATATAGTAAACTAACCAATAGGTTAAGTGATAGCATAGACATAGGTTCAATTCACAATACTTTCCAATTCTATCCAAATAATAACAATAAGATAATCATTCAAGTATGCACATTATCCCCAAAATCAACATAATGAATAAACCATTTACTAGGTTTAGCCATCATATTACCAACTAGGTGTTCAACACGTATCTAGGTCACTAATGAAGTTATATAGTTAAAACTTAAGGAGGGTCAAGTTCCCCTTCTAATATCTCAAATTATGTTCTTCAAGTCTAACTTCTACCCAGAATTAGAGAAAGTTATCTAAATCATGTCTTCAAGGTTTATCAATCCACACTAGTTCTATAGGATAATTCTTCCCTATATAATAATCTTAAGTCATCCAAAGCATCTAATGCCAATTCACAACTATGCATATCTATGTCAATATCCTCTTAAGATGAGTGAACAAGGTCACTCCCATCTAACTAGAGAAACTAGAGCATTCTCATGCTATTCATGAGATAACAAGTACTACTAACCAAGGTTTTTGACTATGAGTCAAATATCACACTTAATGTCTTCAAAGGCCTAAGTGATTCAACTAATTCCAAACATTACCATCTACCATTTCAAAATCTAAGACCTCACCCAATCTTATCATGACATCACAATTATACTACAATAAAGCTCAATCTAACACAAGAAAGGCTAACCAACCTCGAATCCAAATATACCTCATGAACCAACAATTTTTTCTTTCCCTTTCCTCAAAGCTTCTTGTATGAGCCAAGCTATTAAAAATGCAATCTATGCATTATTACAAGAATATCAACACCCATATTGCACCATTGTGCTTTGGGTCCAAAATGAAACCAAAAATCACCAAGTGGATCCACATACATAAAATAATTTTCTGAGACCAACCCATTGTTTAAATACCATTAGGGAGTTCTATCCCTTAAGAAATTAGTGGAAATCAACCATTTTTGGGGCTAAAAGCAAGCCTCAAGCCATTTCAAGTTTTGGGTCAAACAATCAAGAATTCAATAATAAAATTAAAGGATTCATACCTTAGATTTGATATTAACCATGATTGCGTAAGTTATTAAAGCTCCCAATCAACACCCAAGACTCAATTTGAGGTCTACACTCTCTATAAGGGTTTTGGGACTAAAGAAAATGGAGAAAATGGCTAATTCTTAGCCAAAAAAAGTATTTAAACATTCCCCTCCCAGGTCCTCAGCTAGGGCAATCACAGACTCATGTGTGCCACAATTGCATATCACGATCGCACCAACGCCTCTACAATCATGGTACCTTGCTGTACTTGACGATGGTTGAAACTTGGAATTTATTTCCAAGTTTCAGCCAAGGCCTCGGGATGCATCTGGAGTCCAATATGAGCAAACGAGATATGCAACTATACTGATTTTGACATTCTAGATGAATTGGAAAACTCAAATTTTTCCTTCGAGGTCATTTCAACCAAATATGGGCCCCACATCTAAATTTCTAATTTATCAACTTTTTGACCAACTGGTCAAAATGTGTTCGGGTGTAGTAGGACTCAAACTAAAGGTCTAGCTAACCTAAATCGATATTTCGAACTACTACAGTAGTAAATTTGCATCCAATATTTCTTTGTTAAAGTTTTTGCTTGATGACCACTTGGAACCATCAAAGACTTCTAAATATGGAAATGGTTCTAAAAACAAACGAACTACTCGGTAATCGGACTATCAGTTTCATCAAGTCATAAATGACTTAGGATTGTTATGGAAAATATCTAATAGCAAAAATAAGCGGAATCACGAGAAATGACCTGAAGGGTCATTACAATATCCAGACTAGAACCTGTATGGATTAAAAAATATCTTCATAGATTTCATCATCAATATCATCATCACTTTCATAGAAATCCACTAGATTTATACCGAGTATAAATAATCAATAGCATTATCATTATCATAACCATCATCCAAACTTCTATTGGGTAAAAATAATTGATATCATCATCATTATCCAGACTTGAATCGATATTTGTATATTTTAAAGTTAAACTAATATCCGAATATGAACTAGTAATCATATCATCATTATCATGGCCAATAGAATAATCATTAGAGTATTTGATAGTATATCCATTATTATAGTATATTAACAGGACCAATAATCATAATCGAAATCGTGAGCTCTAGCATAATCAATATCATGATTGCCAATATAGTAAATAAGCACAATCTTTAGCATAATCAATAGCATAATTGCTAATATAACCCATAAGCATGCTCTTTATCATAATTCATATCATATTCGCCAATATAGTCATTAAACATGATTTCTAACATAATCAATATGTACTATCAAATATAGACAATAACTTATCAATTACCCATCTAATGACTTATCATTAGAATAATAGATAACTTATCATTTATATAGTCAATAGCTTACCAATAGCTTGATCAATAGTTAATCCATGGCATAATCTATAGTTTATTCATAGCATAATCTGTAACTTAATCGCCAATGTAGTCATTAAGCATGACCTCAAGCATGAACAATAGCCTAAATGCTAATATATCGATAAGCATGATCACTAGTATTATTAATATCTCATTCGTTTGGCTCAATCAATAGCCTAATTTATAGCTTAGTCAATATTATAATCAAGATCTTATTCAATAGTTTATCCAGTAGCCCAGTAAATAGCCAAATCAATAGCTCATCAATAACATGCGCTTAATTAATAACTTATTCATGGCATACCCATTAAGCATTATTTCCAATGTCATCCATCATAAACAACAAGTACCAAGGCATCCAAATATCACTAAAATAACCATCTTCCTAGATGTACACAAGCATATCAAAGGGTCTTCAATAACTATAATAAATCGTGGTCTAAGGTGGGTCGAAGAGCCCACTTATAAATCCCTGAAATTATTTACCAAACATTATCTACCCCGAACTAGGAAAAGGTATCTAAATACACTATTAGATATTGAATAAGCCAGAACTAGCCCTAGGATAGCAATTCCTCCTAATATAGAGAAACTAAGCTAATTCCACCTAAGGTAAGACAATTTGGGTAGGTTTTATCCTAAACTGAAGTGAAAGAGGCAATCTCCTCATTTTTTTAGTAACTACAACATTTTCAGCCCAAATGTTTGACAAAAAATGAGAAAATCCACTACGAAATTTGTGAAATCTTACCACAAATTGGAAGATAATTGCGAAAACAAGTGTTAGCCAAGCTCCTAAATCACCCACAAGCCTGAATTCAAATCTATCGCTCTATTTAGGGTTTTAGTCTTAAGAGAATTGGTGAAGTATTAGCAAAATTATTCAAAAAGGGTCTATTTATACCCATACCAGGTTCTCGGGTGTCGCTATCGCGACCCAATTATCGCTGTTGTGATATATTAAAGCTTTCACATGAGTCTCTATCAAGATAATGGTATCACAATTTCCATAAATTAGGGATTCATAAAGGAGTCTCAATTGCAAAGTTTAGCTCGGTGATGACACATCTAATACCCTATCAAGGGTATCGCAATTTTGGCCAAAACCATCACTATCGCGATGCACCAGACATAATTGAGACATGGAGTGACAAGCCCTCAGGATTCATCCAGAATCTCTATACACAAATAAACTATGTAACCCTATCAAATTCGATATTCCAGACTCAATGACGTAGTCAAAATTTCCATCCTAGGTCATTTTGACAAAAAGTGGGTACGACACCTAATTTCCATTTTCTAAACTTTCCAACCAATAGGTTGAAATAATCCTGAGTGCCTTGGGACCCAAACCAAGAGTCCATCTATACTAAAATTGATATTCTAGAGCTGTTGGAATAGTAAGAATTTGTATTTGAGGTTGTTTGACTGAAGTTCTTACTTGGTGGCCATTTGGAACCAGTGAAGACTTCAAAATAGCGGATTGTCTCTAAAACCAAATGAACCGCCCAGTAACCAAATTGTCAGTTCTAGAAAGTCGTAAATGCCTTGGGGAAGCTATAGAGAAGCTCTAATAACAAAAATAAGCAGAAATATGGAAAATAATCTGAAAGGTCATTACACTAATAAATCATATTCCCATGACAAACCTTAGAAAAATTTGCTGATCACCTCAAAACATTTATATATATATATATATGTGTGTGTGTGTGTGTGTGTGTGTTACTCCACATAATAGCCTATAAAGTAGGCATCAACAAAGTTCTATCATTCAACCCGTCAATCTCAATAAACCTATAAATTGTAAGTAGTTTTGATAATACATCTGCAAGCAGTTGGTCATGACATGAACAATTCAACCTAGAGTAGAAGGGATAAAATTACAACATATCACTAATTGACACCCAAACTAGAACAAAGTATTCTTTAAAAAAGTCACTAATAAGCATTCATAAGTCTATGCCAAACCATTTCACCTTCCAATAATGAATATCAAAACATGTGCTTCATTTTCGAACTCATAGGTTGAAATTCACACTTATCCTTAACTATGTGCCAAGGATCCATATATGATGTTTTCTTCCTTTACATTTCTAAACTTGTACTGATCGTACCATACTACTAGAATTTGAATTCCCAACTCGTACATATAACACAATTTTGAATATCTCAAAATTTCCTATATACAACCTTCTAATCCCTTTCCTTAACTCGTTTCCATTCTATTCTTTCATAAAAGACCGACATATTACTTCATAGGCGAAGTAAAAAACATTCAACTATAATACTTTATTGTATAACCTTCAAATACAATACTTTATTGTATCTTTTAACATCCAAAAGTGATAAATTTTGCAACGCTTATGCTTTTCCAGGCACAAGTCCTTCCAAGTTCTCTATAACTGACATGCTCAATATTTTTTTATCTTTCCAATCCATACTATAACATTATTTACTATCATAATACAACCTTACCTCAAAAACCTGAATTCTAATATAATGCATGTATACAACTTTTTTTACCGACTAAAATAAATACATTCACTTATGGATGATAAAAATAAAACCCCAATTACACCACCAATCTTATTCCAACAATCTGATCATGTCTTTCACTTAAAACTCTAAACTTACTAGTTACTAAATTCAAAACCACCATGGAGCTTATGATAACACTTTACCTAAACATCTATTGATTCCATTCTCTGACCATACTCAATAGTTTACAACCCATCTAAGAACACATTATAATATCCCCACTCTCTGAATCAAGTCCATGGAATTATGTCATTCTGAACTCAAGTCTCATTCCTGGCGATGAAACCTTTGCTTTAAAATTTAAACAGATACTCTCATTCTTAATTTCTAAATGCCCTACTCTATTTCCAGTCACTTTTTCTATTGTTAGTTGCCATTTCTTCAAATCTATCCAAGCGGTATTCCAAAATACCATAAGTCTTTCCATAAAACAAGGTCAGTCACCCAAGTAGTAACAAACTCCATATCTTGGAAACCTGAAAGCCTTCTTGACCTTACAAGATTCTTTCAACCAAAAACTTTTCCAATTAGTTACATCACAAGTACAACTCATCACAAATATTTTCATCAAATTTACTTAGTAGTCTTTGTCATTCCATAAAATTGATCTTGTCATTGATATGATATCTCAAACCATGGATGCACTGGTTGAATCCTATAAAATAATTGGTTACTACATGCACATCCTAATTAACATTCTCAATCAATTTCACAAGCATACCCATTGAAAACTTCCTTGATTGATGAGCTCACCATCCCAAAATTGATTCACTCCTGTTGTTCTTAATTTATATCACTAGCTCTCAATTAAATCTCTAAAATGCACTCTACACCTTGAACGTATTGCTACTTTCCATTGATCCACAATTTTAATTTCTCTTATAGACCAATGCCTCACTTAAGTGTCTACATAAAAAATTAGTTGGTTCAATAAATTTTAAAGCAACATCGAATACCATTATCCAAAAAGGCAAAACAACTAATAGCTCTTTAAGATATTAACCTTAAGACTAGTTGACTAAAATAACTATTTCCATTCATCCTTTGCTATACCTTAGTAGTACCACATCACAAAATCCCACTAGATCCACCATGTTTTCACAACATAATTATAAAGAAGGTCATACCCAAATCATAACATATATTTCCACCCATCAAGTAACTATAATACACTACCAAACCACTTAGTCTCTAGCCCAAAATAATATGTATCCTTGTATTAATCTCACACAAATAAGTAAACATGACCCTTGCTAAAGAGTTATTGCCGCATAATCTCATAAATCCAATCATGAAAGGAACTTCATCTTGAAAGTACCATCAATCATCTCCCTTTAAGAACTTTCTACACTTGGTCTTCATTCTTCATGTCGCCTAACACATAGTAAATTTAGAATTTCACAAATCCTAGTCAATAGCAAAAGTAGCAAACCTCAAGACTCTAGCCAATTAAACATATATCCCAATGCGGCCATTGTATTGTAAAAATCAACCCTTTCAAACTACTTTATAATTTTCAAAGTATGCCTTTCATATGAATCACAAAAGTTATCATATAATTGTCATGACCCAAACCTATCGTGAGTCACACCCATACTAATACTCTGATCGGAGAACCATTTAACTACATTAACCAATACAAACACTTGACAATTTTTAAATGCAAAAAAAAAACAACTCTATTAATAAAGTAATATCTCAAATAGTTTAAAAGAAATGAAAATAACATTAACTTTAAAATGCCCCTTAAAATTGAAGATTATCATGCCAGAGCATCTAACTAAATAAATCCATAGGGAACAACCCATAAAAATAACAAGTAAGCTAATAACTACAAAAAAAATAGACAAGATAAAAAATACAAGAAAGATTCATGGCTACTCAAAAGATGACGTTCACCCTTGGATCAGAAGTTGTGCTATGTTCTACAGATGAGGACTCATCAAAGCTTTTAGAATATGCTCTGCACTCAACAAAAAGATGAGTATAGGGTAGTATCAGTACAAAACCACTATATACTGGTAGGATCATAGGCCAACCCAATTTAAGCAATGTGAATACTTAACTAACAGTTTGTAAACAAGTAGAAATGATTTCAGCTAGTAAGCATTTAATCAATCTTTCTACCATAATTTCCATATTAACCAATCAAGTCAAGAAATAACATATCACTTTTAAACAATTGTGTCCACTCAATTCAACTACAATGAATCCCAAAATAAATCAATTCATCATTTTCTCGTAAACACACTATTATCTTCCATCAACAAGTATAACTAATTTCAAGTACAATATCAATACCACAGACCATACAAGGATCCCAATATAATATAAAAAAGTTTGACCTCTCAAGGAACCAAATACAATATATAACAATGTAAACCTGGTTCTTAAGGAACCATTAAACTCTCTAGTTTGCCATTTACACACATGCTATGGGTCTTAAATAGGACCACTATCCATGACCTACAACAGACAAGCTCAGTCTATATGCCAAATAACTCAGACAATTAATGCTTGCTAACCTTATCTTAGGCCAAGTGTTATACCACCCTTATTCCAATGTGTCCATACTTATCCTCCACAAAATCCACAAATTCAATCATGATAAACCTTTATTGGTTCATCTCACAACAAAAAATAGTACCATAAATAAGTAAAATCATATAACAAGTGAAGTAACCAACTTTTACAACAAACAAGGTCTTATTTACCAATCTTTTTATAGATTATCAACTTCCAACATGCATTTACAATTAATAAGTTGTAATGTCCCTCAAGGTTACTTATCCCCCTTTTATGCATTTTTGGTGTTTTATATTTTTTATTATTAATGTAGGTCATTTATAACTTGTCAGACCATCGATTTGTCCTCGAGTAGTTCATTTGGATTCTTAAGCTTATTTCCCTATTTTAAAGATTTTAAGTTGAGAAATTGGTCTTGGAACAAAACTTCTAGTAAATGACCTCAGATGAGAATTCCAATAGTTTTGTTAGCTATGGAATGTGGATTCTTGGCTAGAGGGACCCTTGGTTTGTGTTCAAGGACTTTAGGCTATTTTGTATATTGGGTGTATTTTGATAAGTGAAATAGCGGGTGTGGCACTCATATTTTATATAATTGACTTTAGATGGGATATTGGATGGTTTCATTAAGTCTAGAATATTGAATTTAGTAAAATAACATAGTTTGTTTGCATGGATAGGGTTCTAAATAAATCTTAAGCACCTAATTAGAGTCCGATAGGAATTAGCATTTTCACTTGTGCCAAAGTTATTGGTGCAACCAATATAACATTAACAGTGCATGACTACTTTTGCAGCAGCTAGCCAGCCAAGGCAGAATCGCTTCAGTACCCTCATCACTATTTTATTTGTCATTTATCTATTAAAGAAACCATCACTAGTGTTTTTTTTTGTGTGTGTATATATATATATTTCATTTCCCTTAAATTCTAGCCATTGTTCTACTTAAAAAGCTTTATTTTCTCTTGTTGGAGCTTAGAATTAGTGGCATAATCTTCAATCGGAGCTGGATATGAGTAAAGGATGTTGAGATGATCATTTACCATTAGTTTCATCGTAAGTTTTTGACAAATTCTTCATTTAATTCTTAATTTTCATTCTTGTTTTCATTAGATCTTGCGGCTATTTTAGATCCAATTGAGACTCTAATTGTGCTCAGTATTTTGAGCATGCATTCCTTGTTCTTTAAGGGGCCTTATGATAGATTCAATTTTGGAATTTCATTAGCTGGCCCCATCGACCTATTTTTGACCTAATTTTTGGCCTAGAGTTTTATATTGTAATATGGATTGCATTTTACTTGTAATAACATGTTGATTATTAATTTGATATCATGCCATTATTCAAAGATCAAGGATTTAAAACGAGTGGTTCATGGGTGACTATAGACTATAGTTCAACTTTGAGGTAGGCTTCGATCTACTTTTCTCTATGAGATTATGTATTGTATAGATTACATATAGATGGAGGATATAGGATAGGTATGAGACTAGTTGAATCTTGATTTTACCTTTTTATAGAAATTTATAATAGAAGTATAATTTAGCCTTAGCCTAGAATATCTGCTATAGTTATAGAGTTATGTTAAGATTGAATATACCTAATAGGACCTTAGGTTGATTCCGGTAATATTTAGTGAGAGAGTTAGGGTTTTTATATTTCAATAGATATATTTCTTATTTAATTCACCCGATAGCATGACGCCTCTCATTGATCTCGCTTCTGACTTTTGATATTGTTGATACAAGAGCAAGTGTCTAGTAGAGTCCCACAGATTGAAATGATGACGTCCATTTTTTTACCTTCGGGAGGGTATAGGATATTCTTAGGAGTTCTTCATTTCTTTCACTCATTTATTGTTAAGAGTCTGAGTTGTTTTCTAAGCATTCCTTTGGTTCCAGTCTTTGGCTTAAAGGCAACTGCATACCTAGAAAAAGTATAAATACCCCACTTAGCCTAATTTTCACCATTCATCAACAATTAACTTGAGTATTGATCCCTAAAAAGTAGGAATTCTTAGGAGAATCAGTTATGGGTCATGGTGGATATTTGGTATGATTAATTTATACATTTCTTATTCGAATTTGTGGATTTTTTTTTTCATTTTCATAGTTAATTTCTCAATCTTTTCCTAAAATACCCAAAAGCTTGGTGGCTTGATTGTAGCACTATTAGAGCTCAATATTCACCCATTTTTTAGGGTAAAGATTCCTTTAGCATAGAGAAACATTGTGTGGGTTTCAAAAGTACAATTCAACAAATAGACCCATATGGCATTTTACGTAATTTTGGACTCAAAGCATAATAGTGCAATATAGTTATCATTGTTGTTGTATTGATGAGTAGATTGTGATTTTGATAGCATGGCATATTGTGTAAGATTCTCAAAAAATAAAATCAGTGGTTTAAGGAATTCTTCGAGCTTTTCTTTCACATCTATGTAGGCTAAGTTTACCTTCTTCCTAGGTTGAGCTATTTCATAGTATGATTATGATTTTATTATAGATATTGGGCAGGATTTAGATGTTAGAGGTATGGTTGAAAATATTTAGATTAGTTGAATGATTTAGGCGATCTTAAAATCGTAGTTTTGTCATAATTAGCTTAGTTGCTCATGTTTTAGGAGGAATTTCTATCTTAGGCTAATTATGTCTTAATTAATATCTAGAAATAAGTTTGGATATCTTATCTTTATCTGGGATAGAATTTGCCTAAAATAAATTTTGAGGATTAGAAGTGGGCCTCTTTTCGGCCCAACTTAGGCCATGACTTGTTCTATTTTTTGTAGACTTATTTATGCATTAGTAATGTTTAATTTGGTTTTTGATGAGATTAGATGGTTATTGATTATGCTAGTTTGAGAATTAAGAGTTAGTGCTAATTTCGAGTAAGTTCCAATGGATAATTATTGTGATTTAGAGATATGGCTTATGATTATGGTCATTCATATAGTCAATGGATATGGTCAAATGATACATGAGTTTCAATTTGAGTCCAAAAATTAATAATGATAATGATACATGAGTTTTGGTTCTAGTTTTGAAATTGATGATGATAATGATATATGAGTCCCACTTCAAAATCTGGCATTTGATGATGACATTGATAATATGAGTTTTGGTTCAAGTCTAGCATATGATGGTAATAATGATGATACTATCGAGTTTTAGTTCAAGTCTGGTATTTTGGGAGTTATTTATGATGTTATATGGTTTGAGTGGATTTTTGGTTATGACATGATAATTGGTAATATATGGTAATTGGGTTATTTACTTTTCTTTATTGTATTCTCCAGGCTTATGTGGGTCTATGTTGGGTTATTTACTTTTTTGCACTTATTGGCGTATGGGGGGCAATTTAGTAGTTATAATGGTGTGATCTTTACTTTACGTTTCATATTTATTTATTGACTTATGAACAACAGTGTTGGAGTTATTTCTAGGTTTTCCCTTTTGCCTTGATTTAGTTACTTTATATTGTATCTTATCATATTTATATCATGATTTAGCTTAGTCTATCAATGATGCCTACTGAGTACTCGTGGTTTTGGAACTCAGACTATACTATTCCTTTTTATGTAGATTAAAGTAATAGTTACCATCGTTAATGTGACACTCATGCAGGGTTGATTTCGAAGATTGGGTGAGCTCTTCGAGTCAGAGTTACCCTTTTTCTTCCTATTTATCTATGCCTATGTCACAACCCGATTCACGAGTCATGATGGCACCTACTATAACCCACTAGTAAGTAAACTAACACCATAACCCGGAGCTAAGGAAATGGGTTTCTTAGGTAGAATTTCCCACTAAGCCTAAATACACGAACACAATCAGAATTAATAGTGTTCCATTAAAAAAAGATAATCAAAATACGAATACCAATCCCATGACACGTTAATATCATTACAAGAGCATCAAAGTATGATAATAGAAAGTACAACCCAAAAGTCTAAAATAGATAACAATTCTTTATCGAATACAAAAGACTGGACAAGGGTAGAGGAAAACGGGCAACTCAAACTCTAAGAGCTCACCCTATCTTTGGAAGATCAACACTGCACAAACTCAACTTAGCAGCGATACCTAGGACTCGAGTCTGCACCAAAAAGATACAAATGTGTTGTATGAGTACCAAAACAATGGGTACTCAGTAGGCACCATCGACCGACTGAGCTAAATTATGATATAAAGATGATAGAAAGCAAGATAATATCTCTAAGTTAAGGTATATAATAAAACCTGAATCATCTTTATCATAACTGTATAAAATAAATGATCAACTAGAACGATAATACGACATATCATATCAATACACGCCAATACCATTGTACATGAGGAGTACGTGATCTGAAAGCATAAAGCAACACTCATACAATTACAACTGCAGAAAATACCAAGTTGGCGCACATACACCATTAGAGCATAAAGGAAAAGAACTCACCACGACATCCCATACCATCGGGGTGTACACCCAAAAGAACATACAATAAAGAACCCATCATGGTGTCCCATACCACCAGAGAGTGCATCAAAGGATCAAATAAAGCAACATAAATAGATATATAACAAATTCCTCAATTTGAATGGTTTTACACATTTCCAATCAACGGTCATTTATCAACAATTATAACCAAAGATGTAGATGTATACCTCATTACCCTTAATCATATCACCATGTAGACGTCTACCTCATTAATATATTGTACTTACTCATTATTTTCTAACCAAAGATGATTATTAATAGCTCACTAATTTACTAGTCATCATATGGACTCTAATTATTAGCCTAACCGATTCTTACATAATCCTTATTAACATGATAGTAATTAACCATTATTCACTACATAGACAACATCCAACATCTTGTTGAGGTTCACTACTAGACCATAGATGCCATTAACTAAAGTACAATTCTAGTCATCACTATCACACTAGTCACCATCTAGCAAAAGACCACTAATCATCATTTAAACACTTATCTATCTAACCATTAACGTCATTTATTATCTAGCATCATTAATATACAAATCCATAACAAATAGCTAATCAACATCCTAACTTAGTCATCAATATCATTAATCATTACCAATGCTAACCTATTATCACCACTAACCACATAACAACCACAATTTCTAGTTATCATATTTCAACTAAACAAGGTCCAATAACTAGTACTCTAGACTTCTAGTCATCAAGTAAAATTGCCACCTAAAAGGTTACCACATAGCTCATTATAATATATAATATTTCTTAATTAATCCATTTATTCAAGCTAAGCATACCCCTTAGGTGAATTCTTAATTCCACACAAGATTCTACTTACCAACTAGTCATAACTCATTATTTGGCAGTGTACTCCTACGCGTTATTTAGCACTAATATGAGTTACGCTACTTAGAAAGTGATTAGCACTAAAGAACTATAACTGAAATATCAAAAATAACATAACCCCTCAAAACACGTGTGAATGTAATCATATGAAGGAAATCCACATAAAACATACATACGCTTACCACACATATCATTAATATATCCTTCAGACTTACCGGGCATCATCATAACATCAATATATCCTACGAACATATCGAGCATCATCATATAATCAATATATCCTCTGAACTTACTGGGAATCATTATATAATCAATATTTCTTCCGTACTTATCGGGCATCATCATATGAAAAATATATCCTCTGAACTTACCGGGCATTATCATAATATCAATATATCCCCCGAACTTACAGGAAATCATCATAACATCAATACATATATAAGAAATCCAATCAATACTAAATGCAAGCCCCATGAGGTATAGAGTGAAAGAGAAGTAAGAAAAGACATGCCATTGTACCTCATCATTCATTATCAATACAATATATTAATAGGTTCATAAAAAATATGTTTATATTGTATGGACACTCAATGCATTACTGGTCTTAACAAGATCACTAGCATGGTCACACAAGCCATGGGTTATACCTTCTAGAGCCCCTCTTCATTAGCATGATTCGCATTATTAGCGTAAGAGTATTTTTAGCACAAACATTAGTATAGTTACTAGGCTTGAACATAATATGAGTATTATACCAATACAAGTCCCATATGGTAATTTAGTCAATGACTTAAGTGATAACATTGTCATGGGTTCAATATATATGATATTTAATTTCTATCTAAACATAATCAATAATCTAGCAACCAATCATGCGCAATATTTACAATCTCAACATCATGAATAAACCATTTATCGGGGTTATCTATCCTATTACCAAGTGCATATTCTATGTGTTTAACAAGTATCTAGGTCACTAATGAAGCTACAAAGTACAAACTTAAGGAGGGTCAAGTTTCGCTTCTTATAACCTAAATTCCTTAAATAGATTAACTTCTACCAGGAACTAAGCTAAGACATATAATTCATGTCATAGAGCTTTATCAATCTACACTAGTTCTATGGTACAATTCTTTCTCAAGTATTACTCTTAATTCATCCTAAGCTACTAGGGAAATTTCCACAACCACGCATAACTAGGTCAACTTACAATTTAATTTGAGTGACAAGGTCACTACCATCTATATAGAAACTAGATCATTCTCATGTTATGTAATGCCTCGAGAGTACACCCTGGGCATTACACAGTGCTCACAGTCCCGAGGGATTACAAGCTAACCCATGACTGATATTTTCTATAAGCACTGAATAAAAATACTAAAATAAATATGGAATTAAGCTGAATTGCCATAAGGTTCAAAATATAAATACTGATAAATAATACCATCTGGTAGAAACATCTGAAAACTAAACACTATCTAAACTGGTCTAGTCTGAATGCCTCTAACTGAACTATCTGAATATGGAGTTGATGGGACAAACCCCCAACTAACTCCAACTATAGAACTACTAATAAATTGAAATACTAAAATAAAAGCACATCCTCAATAGATAAAGTCTCACTACTAAATTTGCAACTGCTGACTAGATCTGCCTAAGCGCGGTCAAGAACCTGAGTGTACGAACCTATGATATGAGACATTATAGCGCAAAGAAAGAGTATGCAGTCAGTGCATAGAATGTACCGGTATGCTATATGAGGTAAGGCTAAATTCAAGGGTTCATATAAATGAACAATAACTGACTGAATGATATAGAGTAACTAGACATGAGAGTACATGGATAACTGATACTACTGTAAATACAGAGTATGCACTACTGTGCATGTAAATAAATACTGTGACTAAGCTTATCTAAAGATAAGTACTAAATTCTGATAACTGAGTAACTGATATCTGAAGTTATTGATAACTGAATTACAGATAACGAGTGACCATATCTGACAGTCCTGATTCTGTAGAACTGAACTGAATTCTAAATTGAGACTAAAATAGAGACTGTAGGAGGTAATCATCTAACCAACATGCCTCTCTCTGAAATGATTAGGGTCCAACCTGTAACCTTAGATGGAAGGGTGCTAATACCGTGCCATGGGTACTAATACTGGAAAACCAGGATGCCAAGCCTAACTTACGGGTGACACCTGGGCGGAGCTAATCCTAATCTAAATGGTGACCCTTGAGAGGTAGTCAAGCCTAGTCTGACGGGTGACTCCTCATCCTGCATTGGCTAAGTAGTTCTGGAGTACAGGGACTCTACCTCTTTGACGGGGAAGCCGTCATCACTGCACTCACTCGACGCTAAATCCTACTCCAAACTGAATGACACTGAATAGAGTATACTGAACTAGACTGGACTGATACTTAGTTTTCTGAGTTTTCTTGAGTTCGGTAACTGACTGGATTCTACTGATTGGGACATGACTGATATTATTCTGTAAATGACACTAGATCTAGGTACACAACTAAATTGTTAGGTATTAAATACCCCTAGGACTCGATAGCATAAAAGAAAGACATAACATGATCATAAAGGCATAACCATACTTTCTTACTAACAATGCACTTATTTAGACATTTTGTCAAACACTTGATATACATGAACTTATGCATGAATGAGATGACATAATAACATGCCATGCTTTCACTAGTTAAATAACATAAGTATTTTATCAAACACTTTAGGGATAAGCTTGTACATGATTGGGACCAGATAATAACATGTCATGATTCCACTATTTACTTCACATAGGCAATTTAGCAAACACTTGGGGAGCATGGATTATTTATATGATAATGTTCAACATATGTAAGCATGCATACAATATTTAATTTCAATATCAAAGGTTAAGCATGAAATTCGTATAATTCACCACATAACTATCTTAATTTCATGGGAACTTGTAATTAATCATGAATTGGATCCCAATTACTATCATGAACATGAATACATTCAATTCCAAGCATTGAAACCATAAATCATAAATCTTAAAGTTTTAAAAATAGATTCTTGGACTCTATGGGTGGAAGGGACCCATAGATGAACACCTCACATACCTGAATCTTATGGATTTTTGAAGTTCTTGAAGGATTTCTTAAGGATTAGTCTTGATTCTTAAAGCTAGGGTTTCTGCCTCTTTGAGAGAGAATATTTTAAATCTTTAGAAAAGTGAGTGAATAATGATATAATAGGGTATTTAGGGCATAATTTTGTGTTTAAGGCTGATTTGGGTCATGGAAAAAGACCCTGTTACCCTTGGAATATTTTTAATTTTCATCACTTAAAACTCAATTTTAGGCCCTGGCACGATGCACCGCTATCGCGCCAAGACCCTGGAAAATGACATCTGGGAATATGGTTGGTGGCGCGATGCGGTGAAATTGCGTTGCAATACTGGATGGGACCTGAAAGCTCAATGCGACGTGGTACAATCGTGTTGTCTCACTCGAAATTGATAATTGTGAAAATGAGCTTTGGTGCGACGCATCAATATGGCGGTACCTCACTGGAAACTGACAATTGCCATTTTGGCTTACTCCACTACGCGCTACTGGCCAAAATATGGTGTTTAACGACTGAATCTTAAAATAGCCATAACTTCTTACCCGGTTATTGAATTTAGGCAAATTTTATATTGTTGGAAAGCTGATTCAATTTCCTACGCAATGGCATGCTCTAAACTGAAATAATGAGCATTTCAAAATTTTTATATTGGATAACTCATGAACTGAGAGTCAATTTAAGCTAGGGAAATATAGGGTATTGTAATAACTCCCCCTTGGGAATATTTTTCCTCGAATAAGACTGATTAAGCTGAGGAACACTAGTAGACTGAGTTTATACACTGAATATGCACATTAAAACATGACTACATGACTGAACTATTGAGAAGTTGAGTTCTTATATTGTACATGCATATCTGATCCATGGAATACATGACTGAAGCTACTGATAAGTTGAGTTTCGTACTGAACATGCATATCTGATACATGAGTACATGGCTGAACTGATTCATGAATGCATGACTTAATATTCAATGGTAATGGATTCTAAGTTTATAACTGTAACTGGATCATGGAACTAAGTAAAACTAACGAAGACTGACACCTTAAGCTAAGAATACTGATGAACCCGAGATTACTTACTGAACATGTATGGATGAGAACATGAGATCATGACTGAGTCTGATACATGATATATGAACTGAATATCATGAACTGAACTAATTTATTGAATACATGCCATATGGTTGAGATTTGGAATGAGAGGGTCAACTTATGAGTACCCATTACTCCAAACTGGATTCATTACGTGAAGAGAAACTAAAAGGTTTAGGACATGAAAGATCGGAGGTTATAGTGCTTCTCCTCCTTAGGATATTATGTCCCCCGATAAATGCTGACTTGGATGGGATTCTGAGGAGAACTAAGACGATGCATGAGACACCTATTAACTGTATTATGATTGATTATGTGGGATCTGAAACTAAGGCATGATACATGAACTGAGCTGAACTCGCAACTACTAGGATACTTTATCTTGGAATAGTCATATTCATGAAACTGCTGATAGTACGACTGGGTGGAAAGATAGGGAAATCGTACAAACTGTCTGCCTGACTGCTAAACTGGATTCCTATCTTTATGGACTAACTCATACTAAAAACTTAGACTCAACTAGAGAATTTCTCGACACTCTTTCTATAAAGTTCTACTGACTTTAGGGAGCAAGAAAATCTTGGCATGGTCTGATGAGACATCTGAATAAGAAATCACAACATGGATAAAATTTTGTAATATGGGCACTAATAACTCTACCTACTGAGGTCTAATCTGGACTGAATTCTCCCACTATGTTCAAACCTACCTAAATCTCTGAAATTCATTTAGCCACTTACACATCAATATGACATTCAAACCTATCTTCATAACTATAGCCTCGTGTAATAATGCAATAATCTTTTCTTAACATGAAACATCTACTCTCTCCTTTCTCTGCAACTGCACATCACTACTTTATTTCATAAGGAAAGTTCACTGAAGGTTAAAACATGGGGACCTGAAGCATGAATGGACACTATACTGAACTTGACACTTAAATGAGGCTTGAGGAATACAATATCAACCTCATGGATTTATCAAGAGATCTAGACTGAGGATATACATGACATAAATCAAAATTTAACTAATCATTAGGAGTACAACATAAGTCATGGAAACTGAGCACACTATAAGGCATGAGTACATGAGTCATGATCTGCATGACTTGAGTTTGGAGTTTCTGTATTCATGGAACATGATTCGTAATAGTGGGGAAACAAGAAATCCTTATTCTAGAAATTGTAAACGTACATGATTTTCGATAATGTGCATGAATAGGAACTATGATGATAGAACTGACATGGACTGCATGAGTAGATATCCTGATAGCTAAAGTGCAATACTTTGCACTGAGGTAAGGACGGGTTGGGCATCAACCTCTCCCACTGCTCCTCTACACATACTGACATCACTACTAAAATCTAAAAGTCTAACTTGGTTACTTGTTCTACCATCTCCCCTTTAGCTTAAAGCCATCATTCTAAGTCTGTGAACCTCTTAATGAACTCTAAATCGAACTGAAATCTCTTTTCTCTAGAGCTTGAGAAATAACAATACTCATAAATAGTAAACTTATTTTGAAGGACTACTCTTGATAATGTAAGGTCCACTACTAGTACTTCCTTCTAATACATGATTCTTAGCTTTTATTGCCCCAAAAAATCATCATATAGCAACCTCATTACTGACTAATTTAGAATTCTCAACTTCTCTTTCTACTAGGTCAATCTAGAGATTCAAACTTAAATCAACTGAAACTGAGGTACTACCCCATCATTCAATGATTGGTCTATCAGGAAACTAAAATGGAACTACTCCATTACTGAAATTAACTTAAGAGATTTTCTAAAATACTGTAACCGAGCAATTTCTATATACTTGTCTGGCTGGAATAGATTTACCTACTAAGGTAAGCACTAGTAAAGGTTCTTTTAAGATTTCTAGTCTGACTTAAAGTTGACTGCTATGCAAGAAGTTACAAAAGACAGAGAAACTCCTGGATTTAATAAGGCATGAATATGTAAATAGAAGATCTGTAACATACCAGTGACCGCATTAAGAGAACTTTACTGATCTTGTCTGGACTAAAGTGCACAAAACCTGTTTAGGCGTTTCCCACTGGCGACAATAAAAGTGGAACCCTGCTGGTTTGGGCGACCGAACTTAGCTGAAGGATGGTGGTACTGACCTTGTTGGAGAAAATCTTTTCCCTTCTGATCCATTACTCTACACTCTCACATCCTGTGGCCTGGATTACCACATCTGAAATATACGTCACTGCCAGTCCTACACACACCCTGATGATTTCTACCTTATTTTTGGCAAAGTGTGTGGGTACGACGTCTTTTCATGCTACCTTGAGACTTAGAATCTGATGTGCTATCTCGATTGACATTTCTAAACTTTAGCACTGGAACGCTAGCTACAAAAGGATTTGGGGCTGACAATTTTTGATAGAACTAGAAATGGTTACCACCCTCTGACCTTGGCCTAAAATTACTTTTTCTGACTCTCTTATTCTTTCTATCTTTCTATCCATGCTTCTCACCTTTTCTCTGCTGAGTACGAACCCCAAGAATAGATAGGACAACAACCTATAGGTTATTATGAACAACTACTGAATAAGCTAAGGTAGTGAAAGCAGTTCTGAATTCGGTGTGGGAGACATGCTCATCCAGGGGATCTGCCTGAACGGGCTGAGGTGCTGATTGATTTCCAGTTCTTCTTTTGTTAGTCTTTTTAGGAGTCATGTTCTTTAATTTGAAGGAAGAAAAAGGATTAGACTAAGTATTTAGCTTTAACTCAGGCTCACTCACACGATAAAAATACTGAAAGAAGGGAAACTTTTCCTAAAACATCTTATAGCCTCCTGTCCATAAGTATGGTGCGCTACACACCCATGCACAAAACTCTACTTGATGCGGATTTCAGACTCCCTAGGACTCTATTGAACCTTAGGTTCTAATACCAAGTTTGTAACTCCCCGAGAGTACACATTGGGCATCACATAGTGCTCACAGTCCCAAGGGACCAAAAGCTAACCCTTGACTGATATCTGCTATGAGCACTGAATAAAAATACTGAAATAAATGCATAATTAAGTTGAATTGACATAAGGTTCAAAATCCAAATAGTGATAAATAATAACATCTGGTAGAAACATCTAAAAACTAAACACTGTCTAAACTGGTCTAGTCTGAAAGCCTCTAGCTGAACTGTCTCAATATGGAGTTGATGGGACAAGCCCCCAACTAACTCCAACCAATGAACTACTAATTAACTAAAATACTAAAATAAAAGCACACCCTCAATAGATGAGGACTCAGTACTAAATCTTCTACTACTAACTGGATCTGCCTAAGCACGTTCAGGTACCTGAGTATACAAACCAATGATATAAGACATCATAGTGCAAAGAAAAAGTATGCGGCCAGTACGTGGAATGTACTAGTATGCTAGATGAGGTAAGGCTAAATGCAAGGGTTCATATGCATGAAAAATAACTGACTGAATGATATAGAGTAACTGGATATGAGAGTACATAGATAACTGATACTACTATAAATACAAAGTATGCACTACTGTGCATGTAATTAAATACTGTGACTGAGCTTATCTGAAGCTAAGTACTGAATTTTGATAACTGAGTAACTGATATATGAAGTTACTTATAACTGAATTACTGATACTGAGTGACTGTGTCTGACAGTCCTATTTCTATAGAACTAAACTAAATTCTAAACTGAGACTGAAACTGAGACTGTGGGAGGTGATCACTTAACCAACATGCCCCTCTCTGAAATGATTGGGGTCCAACATATAGCCCCAGATGAAAGGGTGCTAATATCGTGCCATGGGTACTAACACTGGAAAACCAGATTCCAAGCCTAACTGATGGGTGACACCTTGGCTGAGCCAAGCCTAATCTAACGGGTGACCCTCGGGAGGTAGTCAACCCTAGTCTTATGGGTGACTTCTCATCATACGCTGGCTATGCTATTTTGGAGTACAGGGACTGCTACTAATGACTCTTCCTCTTTGACAGGAAAAGTTTCATCCCTGCACTCACTCGGTGCTAAATCCTACACCCAAATGAAAGACACTGAACAGAGTATACTGAACTGGACTAGACTAATACTGAGTTTTCTGGATTTTCCTGAGTTTTGTAACTGACTGGATTCTACTGATTCGGAAATGACTGATATTATTCTGTAACTTACATGGGATCTAGTTACTTAGCTAAATTATTGGGTATTAAATACCCCCAAGACTCGATAGCATAAAACAAAGACATAACATGATCATAAAGGCATAACCATACTTGCTTGCTAACAATGCACTTATTTAGACATTTTGTCAAACACTTGATATACATGAACTTGTGCATGAATGGGATGACATAATAACATGTCATACTTTCACTAGTTAAATAACATAAGTATTTTATCAAACACTTTAGGGATAAGCTTGTACATGATTGGGACCAGATAATAACATGTCATGATTCCACTATTTACTTCACATAGGTAATTTAGCAAACACTTGGGGAGCATAGATTATTTACATGATACTGGTCAACATATGGAAGCATGAATACAACATTCAATTTCAATATCAAAGGTTAAGCATGCAATTCATATAATTCACCACATAACTATCTTAATTTTATGGGAACTTATAATTAAATATGAATTGGATCCCAATTACTATCATAAATATGAATACATTTAGTTCTAAGATTGGAAATCATAAATCTTGAAGGTTTAAAAATGGATTCTTGGACTCTATGGGTTGAAGGGACCCATAGATGAACACCTAACATACCTGAATCTTATGGATTCTTGAAGTTCTTAAAGGATTTCTTGAGGATTAGTCTTGATTCTTGAAGCTAGGGGTTTTGCCTCTTTGAGAGAGAATATTTTAAATCTTGAGAAAAGTGAGTGAATAATGATATAATACAGTCTTTAAGGCATAAATTCGTATTTAAGGCTGATCTGGATCATGGAAAAAGACCCTATTACCCCTGGAACATTTTTAATTTTTGTCACTGATACCCCAATTTTAGGCCCAGGCACGATGCGTTGCTATCGCGCCAAGCCACTAGAAAATGACAATTGGGAATGTGGCTGGTGGTCCGATGTGGCGGAATCGCATTGCAATACTGGATGGGACCTGGAAGCTAGGCGCAATGTGGTACAATCGTGTTGGCTCACTGGAAATTGACAAATGTGAAAATGAGCTTTGGCGTGATGCTCCAATATTGCGGTACCTCTCTGGAAATTGATCCTTTCAATTTTGGCTTACTCTACGATGCGCTATAGGCCTGAATTACGGTGTTTAACGACTAAAACTTAAAATAGCCATAACTTCTTACTCAGTTATTGGATTTAGGCAAATTTTATATCGTTGGAAAGATGATTCAATTTCCTACGCAATGGCAGGCTCTAAACTAAAAAATAATGAGTATTTCATTATTCTTATACAAGATAACTCATGAACTGAGAGTTAATTTAATCTAGGAAAATATGGGGTATTAAATGCTATTCTTGAGATAACAAGTCCAACTAACAAAGGTTCTAGACTATAAGTCAAGTATCATACTTTATGAGTTCAATAGCCTAAGTGGTTCAACTAATCCCAAACATGACCATCTACTATTTCAACACCTAAACCCCCTCCCAATCTTATCAAGATACAAAGTCATACTATAATATATCTCAATCTAACAAGAAGTAAGCCTAACCTACCTTGATTCCAAATATAGCTCATGAACTGATAAACTTTGATTTTTCTTTCCTTGAAGATTCTTTAAGAAGCTAAATTATCAAAAACAAAATCTATGCATTATTATGAGAACATCGATGCCCATATTACACCATTATGCTTTGGGTCCAAAACGACATAAAAAAACCTCAAGTGGGTCCGACTTACGGAAAATGACTTTCCAAGACCAACCCATCATTGAAATACCATTAGGGAGTTATATCCCTTAAGAAATTGGTGAAAATCAAGCATATTTGGTCTAAAATCAAGCATCAAGTCATTTTGGGGTTTTGGAACAAATATTCAAGAATTCAACACAAAAATAAAGGATTCATACATTTGATATGATGTTAATCATGATTATGCAAGTTATTCAAGCTCCCAATAAATACCCATGACTCAATTTTTGGACTACACACTCTATTGGGGTTTATGGGACTCAAAGCAAGACTAAAATAGCCCATTTTCGACAAAATAGGCATTTAAATACCCTTTACCAGGTCCTTAATTCATGTAATCACAAGAAATTTAGCCGTGATTGTGATGCCATAATCGTGATACACCCTTTATAATCGCGGTACCGTTGCTGCACCAGATAACAGATAAAACTTGGAATAGATTCCTAGTTTCGGCCAATGCTTGGGGATACATATGGAATCCAATATGAGCAAACTAAATATCTAGCCACACTAATTTCGACATTCTGAATGTGTTGGCGAAGTCAGATTTTTCATCTGAGGTTGTTTTGACAAAATATGGGCCCTACACCTAAATTTCTAATTTATCAACTTTCTGACCAATCGGTCAAAATGGGTTCGGATGCAGTGAGACCCAAACCAAAGGTCTATCAACCCTAAAATTGATATTATGGATCTAACAGAGCATTCATAATTCACATCCAATATCATTTGATGGAGGTTTTCACTCGGTGGCCATTTGGATGCATTAAAGACTTCTAAATAGGGAAATGGTTCTAAAAACAAATGAACTGCCAGTAACCAAACTACCAGTTCTAGATTGTCATAAATGAATTGGGGAAGCTATGGAAAATCTCTAACAGTAAAAATAAGTGGAATCACGACAAATGACCCAAAGGGTCATTACAACATCCACTACTATGGAACTTTAGTCCCCGAAAGTTAAAGATAAAGGAAATACTTAAAGTTTCTAACAAGTGAGGATACTGGGCTACCTTTTTTCTCTCGATATCCTTAGTGGCCTCCTCAATAAGGTGGTTCTTTTACTGAACCATAACTATAGGAATTCTCTGGTTCACAACTGCCTCATATTATGAACCAAAATAAGCACGGGCTCCTTCAAAAAGGTCAACTGCTCATCCAACTGGATTGAGTCCCACCTAAGAATATGAGACGAGTCAAAAATATACTTTTGCAACTAGGGGACATGGAAAAATGAATGAACAACAACAAAATCTGGAGGCAAGGCTAACCGTAAGTCTCCTCGCCAACGATGTAAAAAATCTCAATAGGATATATTTATCGAGGGATAAGCTTACCCTTTCTTCCAATCCTCATCACACACCTCATGGGAAAAATATGAAGGAACACATAGTTAGCAACTCCAAATCTTAAGGCGCGGAGCCTACGGTCGGCATAGGCCTTTTGCCTACTTTGGGTTTCTCTCAGATTATCCTGAATCACCATGAATCTATCCAATGAGTCCTGAAGAAAATTAGTACCACAAGGTCTCACCTTGGAAGTATGAAACCATCCTATGGGAGAATGACATCTCCTTCCATACAAAGCCTCATAAGGAGCTATCTCAATACTTGAATGATAGATGTTGTTGTATGCATACTCTGCCAATGCTAAGTGTTAATCCCACTGTTCTCCAAAATCTATAAAATAGGCTCGAAGCATATACTCAAGCACCTAAATAGTCTACCCAGACTTACCATCTATCTGTGGGTGAAAAGCTATACTCAAATCCACTCGACTACCCAACTACTTCTGGAATGCTCTCTAAAATTGCAAAAGTAAACATAGAACCACGATCCGATATGATAAAAATAGGCACCCCATGCAAATAAACTATCTCCCAAACATTAATATGGGATAATATTTTAGCACTGAAGGCCATCTGAATATGAATGAAATATGCCAACTTGGTCAAATAATCCAGAATAAGCTAAATACCATCAAGACCACATGAAGTATATGGAAAACCACTAATGAAATCCATGGTAATCTATTCCCATTTCCACTCGAGAATGGGAAACCTATGAGTCAATTCTCCTGGATGTTGATGCTCATCCTTAACCTACTGACAACATAGGAATGAGCCACAATGTCTTCCACATCTCTCTTCATACCATCCCACAAGTAATTCTACCTTAAATATCTATATATCTTAACTATACTAGGAAAAATAGAGTATCTAGAGTTGTGATCCTTATGAAGAATCAACTGAATTGAGTCATCAAGCCGGAGAATAAAAATATGACCCTGAAACCTCAAAATACCCTCAGAATCAATTGTGTGCCTCTTAGACTCACCACTCACTACCTGATAACAGAGAAAACACAGCTTGCTATCCTTATACTAACTATCACAAATCTTCTTAAATATGGAGGACCTCATCTCCATACAAGCCAAAATCCTCGTAGGATCTAAAATATAAAAAAGAACCATCAAATTTGCTAAGGACTAAATGTCCCATGCCATAGGCCTCTGAGAAACTGTTATGCATGCCAAGCTACCCATACTTACTTCTTTGTGACTTAAAGCATCAACTACTATATTTTCCTTACCCAAATGATACAAGATCAAAACATCATAGACCTTTAGCAATTCCACCCATCTACATTGGCGAGCATTAAGCTCTCATTGGGTTATAAGATTCTGAAGGCTACGATGATCGATGAAAATCTCACAATGCACTTCATATAAATAATGCCTCCAAATTTTGAGTGCAAAAACTACCATCGCCAACTCTAAATCATGAGTAGGGTAGTTGCACTCATGAATTTTAATTTATCTAGAAGCATAAGCAATGACACGACCCTATTGCATCAAAAAACAACCAAGAACAACACCTACATCATCACAAAACACAATTAATCCCTCATCCTCAACAAGAAGAGTTAACACTAAAGCTGAAGTAAGATAATCCTTGATCTTACCAAAGCATTAATATATCCTCCGTACTTACTGAGCATTATTATATCATCAGTATATCCTCCAAACTTACCGAGCATCATCATATCATCAATATATCCTCAAGACTTACCGAACGTCATCATATCATCAATCGGGCATCATCATATCATCAATATTTACTATGGACTTACCAGGCATCATCATATCATTAATATATCCTTTAGACTTACTAGGAATCATCATCACATTAATATATCCTTCGAACTTATCGGGCATCATCGCAACATTATTACATATAAAAAAATTAAATCAATAATAAATGCAAGCCCCATGAGGGATTTAGTAAAAGAGAACTAAGGAAAGACTTGCCATCATACCTCATCATTCATTATCAACACAATATATTAATAGGTGCATGAACAAGTATGCTTATATGGTATGGACTCTCAATGCATTACCGGCCTTTACAAGATTACTAGTATGGTCACACAAGCCATGGTTTATACCTTCTAGAGCTCCTCCTTATTGGCATAATTCACATTATTAGCACAAGAGGATCTTTTAAACAAACATTAGTTTAGTTTCTATGCTTGAACATAATATGAGTAGTAACATTATCCAAGGCTCATATGGTAATTTAGTCAATGATTTAAGTGATAGCATAGTCATGTGTTCAATCTATATGAAATTTCATTGCTATCCAAGAATTATAAATAATTTATCAACCAATCATGCACATAATTTCCAACACCAATATCATGAATAAAATATTTACTAGGGTTAGCCATTATATTGCCAAGGGCATATCCTATGCATTAAACAAGTATGTAGGTCACTAATAAAACTACAAAGTGAAAAATAAAGGCGGGTCAAGTTCCACTTCTAATAACCTAAATACCTCAAATAGTCTAACTTCTACCCGAGACTAATCTAAGCCATCTATGTTATGTCATAGAGGTTTATCAATCGACACTAGTTCTATGGTACAATTCTTTCTATAGTATTACTCTTAATTTATCCCAAACTACTAGGGCCATTTCCACAACTACACACAACTAGGTTAACTTACTATTTAATGTGAGTGACAAGATAACTTGTAATACCCTATGTCTGAAAACCACTATGCAAATTATGACTCATCACCTTAAGTCGTATATATATCTCATAAGTTGTAAGATATAAATTATAGCAAAGGCAGTGTGGAGTGTTAGTGTTCTAGTTGGGGTATGACTTGACCCAAAGAGTCATCACTTGATGATATGGTTCATATAAGGAAAAGTCATAAGGTCAGAAGTATAGGTTCCCTAAGTCTTTGTTGAAGTTACGAGTGGATGTTTCAAGTCATTTGTACATGTAACAAGTCATAAGTTACCGCTCGTATATTGACTAGTGTGTGCGCTATCTTTTCTACTGGTAATCTTACAAGTTAATAGTCCAACTTGTACTCTCACCTTATGAATCATAAGTTGACTTGTGATGACTGATGGTAAATTTTCTATAAGTTTAGTAAGGTACCTTTTGGTCTTTTCCCATATTATAAATCCCAACCCATGACATATGACTTAAGAAAGGTGTTATTTTACTCTATCTTTCAGTTAATTAACAATATATTTTCTCCTCCCATCTTCAATAACAATAATATTAGGGTTTCTCTCACTACTCATCCCTCAAGTCTTAAAGTTCAAGTCCTATTTACAAGTCAAGCAATTCCAAGTATGTGGGGTTTTGAACAAGGTTAATCTTTCATCCTTATGCCAAAAAGTATGACCTTAAATTTGAATTTACTTGTTTTGAATTGGGGTTCATACCCAAATAATCATATTATTGAAGTATAACACTATCAAGTGATGGAAAAATGAAAGTGCATCGAGGTTTACATCTATTCATGTTTTGACTTATAAGATTTTTATTGTGATTTGAATTTCATTATCTTGACTGGGATATTGTTGAAAGATTTCAATGTGAATATGGAGCATGATATTTTGTTATGAATTTCTATGAAATAAATTATTAATTCCAAGTCCATAGTACAAGCATTGAGTTTACAAGAAGTTTATTTTTTTAAGCTGTAATGATATATTTTATAGCATGATTTTGAGGAAAGCATGATCTTTTGATCCAAGATAAGATATGAAATCAATAAGTTTTCCTTCTGATTAAGATTTAAGTAAAAAGAAGCATAATTATTTTTCAGTCTATAAATTATTATGCTATTTTAAGGTGGATTTCGTAAGTATCAGCATATATATATATATATATATATTTGGGAGTAGTATTTAGCACTGAGAAAGAAATATGGATAAGCATATCCTAAATTCCTTGAAACTACAATCCAACGTAGGTTTAAGTCCTAATATAGGGTAAGTTCAGTGATCACTAAAAGTTAAGGTTCTACTCCAATGGCAAGGTTAGGAAAGCTATCCCCAACATGGGTAACATGTTGGACTCCATGTTAGCTTACATGCTTGGTGACGGTTAGAAGAATCTCCCATAATAAAGAATAAAAGTAAGGATTTTAGAAACTAAGTATTATGGCTCACTAAGCTTATTCAAATGCTTTATTTTACATGTTTTTTAATCTTGCTGCCTTTAGTTTTACTCAAGTCCAAGGTGATTCATTTACACTTAGCATATTTCATTTGAAAGTGTACATATATATTCAGTTCTTGTTTTATTTATGCATTCACCACACATACTCAACAAATTCCAAAAGTACTGACCCATATATATGTCTATGTGCTACATTATCTTATATTGTATGTTCTGGTGCTCATTTCCAGTAGCACGATTGACTACATGCATTATTATCTACATCTCGACTTTGGTGAGTCCTCACATTCCAAGGACCCAACTTGTCAGACTCTTATTCATTGATGGAAGTATTTTCATTACTTGATTTTCGTTTATGATCGTGTCTACTGGGGTCTGTCCCTGTGGCTTTCTAGTTAGTGATAGATTTTTGTCAGATTACATATCTTTCAATTTAAAGAGTTTTTTAAAATTTCCAATTTACTTGTTGACAATGTGATATAAAATTGTTTTCTTTCAGTCTTAATACATATGTTAGTTCACCATTTATGTATGTTTTAAGCTGAATAGATATCATGGGTTGGCTTAGGGATATTTGTAGTCTTTAGCACCATGTGACGTCCAAGGGTACTTTCGGGGCATTACAAACTTGCTATCAGAGCCTATGGTTTTAAAGAGTCCTAGGGAGTCAAACAAACTGCGTTATGTAGAGTTTTGATCATGATTGTGAAGTGCGCCACATTTAGGATCTAGAGGCTATGAAAAGAGTTAGGAATCATTATTTATTTCATGATATATCATTCTTATATTTGTCTCTATTGACCTTATCTTGTGATTTTACATGATAGAATATGCCTCCTTGTTGAGTTGATGCATGCAAAAATGGTGATCAATCAACCCTTCATGTAGACCCTCTAAATGAGAATGTATCTAATGCTTAATTTTGGGCCGCCTTTCAAGCGTTATTCCAAGATGTGAATGTGTAAGACCCCTTAAAAGTCAAAGTCATATAAAGCTCCTTAAAGATCTATAAAAGATCCAACACTTAGAAATTTTGGCCAAGTGCTAAGGACTTAGTCTCATTTTAAGCCTTCGAACTCCAAGGATTTATTTCATGACCTTCCCAACCTTCGTTTGTCATTTTTCAAGTTGATTCATGATGGGGAAAGTCAATAGTACATCTCGGGTGAGTTTTGGGATTTTTCGGATAGCGTAAGGGCAAGTTTAGTTGCCCAAAATAGTGAAATTTTGCGATAGCCCCACGTCGCGTGGTTCAGTCCCATTTCTATATGTCGTATCGCGAGGGACAGTTTATGTTTATGTTGGTCATGTCGCGAGTCCAATCCCATTTTACAAAAATTTATGAAAGGTTTTGGGGGTAAAGGGGTCATTTCTCCCACCCTATTCAGCCCTAAAACACAAAATTAATCCCTAAATAACCTAAATATTTCATTATTCACTCAAGTTTCCCCAAAGTTCATCATTCTTTATCAAAAGCAAGAAACCCTAGTTTAAAAACTTTAGTACAAGGCTCAAGGATTCCTTCAAGAACCCTTAAGGATTTACGCTCTAAGGTATGTAAAGTGTTGATTCATGGGTTCCTTTAACCCATCAAGCTCAAGAAACCCTTTTAAAAATATAAATTTTGAATTCCATGTTATGAATTAAATCATATCTATGTTTATATTGTTGTATGATTACCAAGTTGAAATCTTTAATACATATAATGAAATTATGTTAGCGTGAGGTTGGAATTCTTGTATTTGAAGTGAAAAATATTGCCATGATGTATTATTTTAATGTTCATGCCTAAGACTCAAGTTATGCATGCAAGGTGTTTGCTAAAATGCCTAAAAGAATAAGAATTATGCTTTATGACATGCAAATACTTCATAAAAATCCCCAATGGTTGTACTATAAATTGTTGACTATGGTCATGTGTTCAAGAAGTGTCATGTCTTGTTAGTTTCATGCTATCGAGTCCTGGTGGTAATTGTATCCGATAATTTAGTTGTGTGCCTAGAGCCAGTGTCAGTTTTCAAGATTCTCTCAGTCAAGCCATGATCAGTAGAATCCAGTCAGTCACGTGACTCTGGAGAACTCAGTAAATTTAGTACCAGTCCAGTCCTACTCAATAATCTCAATAAACTTAGTTAATTAACAGAACTCAGTAGTATTCTATCAGTCAACGGAATTCAGTGAACTCAATCTAGTTCATCTCAGTATAATAAGTTCAGTGTCTATTCAGTTGGGAGAAGGATTCAGCACCGAGTGAACCCAAGGATGGGAACTCACCTACCAGCAGAGGGTGTGCTTCTTAGATGTAGTCTATGCATTTCAGAACTACGTAGCCAGCGTAGGTTGAGACATCAAAAACCTGTCAGATAAGGGTTGATGAGGTGTCTTAACCTATCAGATGAGGGTCCCACCCTTCTTCTTAGAGTACCTGCCACTTGAGGGTCACTCACAGTTTGTCCTTACCAGTGGCACGATATTGATACCCTTCTAATTGAGCTTACAGATTGGACCACAACTCAGCTATATTTCTTTATTCGGGCATTCGGTTAGATGACTACCTCCCACAGTCTAAGTATTAGTCCTTAGAATTATACTCAAATAGTTCTATAGATTTCAAAACTGTTAGATACAATCACTCAGCTCAGTACGAAACTCAACTAGTTCCATCAGAATCAAGACTGTCAGATGCAGTCACTCAGTAAATAAAATATTAGTTATCAGTATGCATGTTATCAATATATTTAGTATTCTGAATCCTAACATTTTTAGTTACAGTTATGTATTCTCACGCAGTCATATTCATGTTATTAGACAGTTATAGTTCATGCATATGAACCCCATGCATTCAGCCTTACCTTACTTTGTGTACCAGTATATTCACATGTACTAACACATACTTTTATTTTTCACTATGGTGTTTTATACCATAGGTTAGGACGCTCAGGTTCTCGACCGTGCATAGGCAGCTTCAGGTTTCAGTCAGTAGCAGTAGACTAGCTGTGAGTCCTTATCATATGAGGTTAATTTATCATTTCAATATTTCAGTACTTAGTTTATTTCAGCAGTTGGAGATAGTTGGGGACATGTTCCATTAACTCCTTATTCAGATAATTTAGAGGATTTTAGACTAGATATTTAGACTTTAGTATGTTCAGTATTTATATTTTAGTTTGTTTCGGTATTGTTATACCACATACTTTAGTATTATTTTAGTTATTTGATCCTTATGAAAGTTCATCCTATTATTCCACATATGATTACAATGTTAATGTACAGATATTATAGCAGGTACCAGTCATAGGTTAGCTTGTGGTCCTTCAGGATTATGAGCACCATGTAGCGCCGGGGTTCAAAATCTGGGGTATTACAAACTTGGTATCAAATCCTAAGGTTCAATAGAGTCCTAGGAAGTCTAAAAGCCACATCTAGTAGAGTCTTGTGCATGGGTGTGTTGCGTGCCATATTTATGTATGGGAGGCTATAAGATGTCTTAGGAACAGTTTCCCTTCTTTCAGTAGTTATAACGTGCTAGTGAGCATGATATCAAACTTAACTCTCAGTCTAATCCATTTCTCTTTTTTCATTCACAAAACATGCCTCCCAAAAGAAGAAACGGAAATCAGTCAGCCCCTCAGCCCGTCCAAGCAGATCCCCTTGACGAATATGTTTCTCATGCATAGTTCAGAGCTTCATTCACCACTCTTGCTAATTCAGTGGCTACTCAGAATGAATGGCCAGCTGTTGTTCTGGACAACACTGTGGCCAACACTATTGCATCTAGGATTTGGGACTTTACCCAGATGAATCCTCTATCTTTTTTTTAGGTATAAGTCAGATGAGGACCCTCAGGAATTCCTTTATCAAGTCTAGAAGGTTAAAAATATCATTATGGTTACCTCTAGTGAGAGTACTAAGCTAGCTGCATATCAGTTGCAAGATGTGGATCACACATGGTTCAAGTAGTGGAAAGTAGAGAGGGCTATAGACGTAGGGCCTATTGAGTGGGAGGAGTTTGCCACTGTCTTCTTAGATAGATTCTTTCCCCTAGAGTTGAGAAAAGCTAAGGTTTTAGAGTTTATCAACCTCAGGCAGCAAAACATGACGGTGAAAGAGTATTCTCTTAAGTTTACTCAATTATCTAGATATGCTCCTCATGTGGTGGCAGATAGCAGGGCTAAGATGAGTAAGTTTATTTCTGGGGTGAATGATAGTGTGTTCAAGAAGTGAAGGACCTCCATGTTGATTAGTGAGATGGACATTGCTAGGCCTATGATCCATGCTCAACATATAGAGGATCAAAGGATTAAAGAGAGGGAAAAATAGAATAAGAGAGCTAGAACAGATAGCTTCAATTTTAGTCAGCCTAAGTCAGAGGGTGGAAATCGTTCTTAGTTCCACCCAAAGTCATCTATTCCAGCTCCTTCCCCAACCAGTGCTCCAGTTTCTAAGTTCAAGAATGGTAACCAAGATAGGGCGCTAGGCTCTAAATCTCAGGGCAGCGTTAGCAGTGCCTGAACCAATCCTCTTTGTTAGACTTGTGGTAAGAACCACTTGGGCATTCACAGAGTTAGTAGTGATGTGTGTTTTAGATGTGGTAAGCAAAGCCATAGAGTCAGATATTATCCTCAACTGGGTATTCAGGGTCAGTAAAACTGTTCCTCAGCTCAGTCCAGTCGGCCGAATAAGCAGGGTGCCACTTCCAGTGCAACCAGTGGGGAGCGCCCAAATAGACTCTGCGCTCTTCAGTCCCAACAGGATTAGAAAAATTCTCCTGATATGGTCACTAGTACGTTACATATCTATCATGTACATGTTTATGCTTTTCTAGATCCAGGAGCTTTTTTGTCTTTTGTTACTCCTTATATAGCAGTTGATTTCGGAGTAAGTGCTGAAATTCTAGCAGAGCCTTTCTCAATATATACCCCATTTGGTAAAACCATCATAGCCTAACGGGTATACAAGAACTATCTGGTTATGCTATCTCAGAAAGTCACTTCAACTAACTTTGTCAAATTAGAGATGACTGATTTTGATGTCATTCTCAGCATGGATTGGCTTAATTCCTGCTATGCCACAATCGACTATAGAAATAGAGTGGTCCAATTTTAGTTTCTAAATGAACCCGTCCTAGAGTGGAAGGGTAGTACTTCGGCATTTAGGGGTCAGCTTATTTCTTACCTACGGGCTAGGAAAATTATATCTAAGGGATGTGTCTATCATCTTGTTCGAGTTAATGACACTAGTTTTAAAACTCCCATTCTTGAATCAGTCCTAGTAGTGAGTGAATATTTAGATGTCTTTCCTGAAGATCTTCCAAGAATTCCTCCCGAAAGGGAAATAGACTTCGGCTTTGACCTTCTTCCAGATACTCATCCTATATCTATTCCGCCGTACAAAATAGCACTAGTAGAACTCAGAGAATTGAAAGAACAGTTAAAGGATCTCCTAGACAAGAGATTCATAAAACCCATTGTGTCCCCATGGGGTGCACCAGTCTTATTCGTGCGTAAAAAAGATAGTTCTCTTCGAATGTGTATAAATTACCGTCAGCTTAACAAAGTTACGGTCAAGAACAAGTATCCACTTCCCAGAATCTATGAATTGTTTGACCAACTTCAGGGTGCCAGTTACTTCACCAAGATAGACCTCAGATCAGGCTATCATCAGCTTAGAGTCAGAGAATGTGACATTCCGAAAATAGCTTTCCAAACTCGGTATGGTCACTTCGATTCTTAGTCATGTCCTTTGGTCTTATGAATGCCCCAACTGCTTTCATGGACTTAATGAATCGTGTTTTTAAGCAGTACTTGGATATGTTTGTCATAGTTTTCATAGATGACACTCTTGTCTATTTCCGCAGTGAACGTGATCATGTAGACTATCTCAGAATCGTATTGTAGACTCTAAAAAATTATTAGTTGTTCGCCAAATTTAGTATGTACAAATTTTGGCTAAGGTCAGTAGATTTCCTTGGTCATATCATTTCTGGTGATGGAATTAGTGTTGATCCTCAAAAGACCGAAGTTGTAAGAAACTGGCCTCGCCCTGTCTCTCCATTAGATATCAGGAGTTTCTTGGGTCTGGATGGCTATTATAGATGGTTTGTTAAGGGAATTTTGTCTATTTCATCCCCTATGTCCAGATTGACTTAGAAAAAAGTGAAGTTTCAGTGGTTAGATCCTTGCGAGAAGAGTTTTCAGGAGTTAAAGACTCGACTCACCTCAACTCTAGTTTTTTCTTTTCCAGATGATTTAGATGGGTTTGTATTATACTGTGATGCGTCTAGAGTGGGTTTGGGTTGTGTCCTCATGCAGCATGGAAAGGTCATATCCTACACCTCCAGTAGCTTAAACCCCATGAGAATAATTATTCGACTCATGATCTTGAGTTAGCAGCAGTAGTTTTTGCCTTAAAGATTTGGAGGCATTACTTGTATTGGGTGCATGTAGACGTTTTCACAGATCACAAAATCCTTCAGTACGTATTCTCTCAGAAATATCTTAACCTCCATAAAAAAAGGTGGTTAGAGCTTTAGAAAGACTACAATATGAGTTTTTTTTACCATCCGGCCAAGGCCAATGTAGTGTCCAATTCTCTCAGTAGATTGTCTATGGGTAGTGTTGCTCATGTTGAGGATATTAAGAAGAAATTAGCTCTAGAAGTCCATTATCTTTCCCGACTAGGTGTGTGCTTAGTCAATTAAGCAGAAGGTAGTAATGGATTCAAAATAGTTTAGAATTATCTCTAGTTTCTGACATTAAGGAAAAGTAAGATAGATATCCCAGTCTAGTCAAGTTGAAAGAATTAGTCAAGGATCAGAAGGTTGAGGTTTTCCCTAAGGGTGAGATGGTGTATTGCGTTGTCAGGGTCAGCTGTGTGTGCCAAGTGTTGATGACTTAAGGCAGCGAATTCTTGTAGAAGTTCATAGTGCGCGTTACTCGATTCATCTAGGGGTCACTAAGATGTACCGCAATTTATGAGAGATCTATTGGTGGAGTGGGATGAAAAAAGATATTACAGAGTTTATGGCTAAGTTCTCTATATGTCACCAGGTTAAGGTTGAGCATCAGAAGCCTAGTGGGTCCATGCAGGAGTTTAATATTCCTACTTAGAAGTAGGAAGAAGTGAACATGGACTTTGTGATGGGTTTGCCTCGAACTCATCATCAGTATGATTCAGTTTGGGTCATTGTAGAAAGGATGACCAAATTATCTCATTTTTTTCTAGTCCATACCTTTTATTCAGTCGGGGATTACGCCAAACTCTATATCAGAAAGTTGGTTAGATTGCACGGTGTTCCATTATCCATTGCCTCAGATAGAGGTACTCAGTTCACCTCTCACTTCTGGAAAGCATTCTAAAAGGGTATTGGTACCCGAGTTCATCTCTGTACAACCTTTCATCCTCAGGAAGATGGTCAAGCAAAAAGGACCATTCAAACCTTGGAAGATATGCTAAGGGCATGCATAATTGATTTCAAAGGTAGTTGGGATGACCACTTTTCTTGGATTGAGTTTGCATACAACAACAACTATCATTCCAGTATTTAGATGGATCCATTAGAAGCTCTCTACAATAGGAGATACAGATCATCAATCAGTTGGTTCGAAATCAGTGAGACCATTGTGATAGGGCCTGAATTGGTATTCGACACCTTAGAGAAAGTTTAGTTTATTAGAGAATGGCTAAAGATAGCTCAGAGGCTATAGAAATCATATGCAGACGTGCATAGAAAGGATCTTGAATTTGATATTGGTGATCATGTGTACTTAAAAATCTCTCCTATGAAGGGGGCAAAAAAATCTTAGTGACTTCGGCAAAGTTTATGAACTCGAGTTGTCTTCAAATCTAGCTTTAGTGCATCCAGTATTTCATGTCTCCTTGCTTAAGGAGTGCATAGGGGACCCAGAAGTTGTAATCCCTTTATAGGGCATAGACATTCAGAACAACCCCTCTTTCGAAGAAATTTCCAGTCGAAATCCTTGACTATCAGACTGAGAAACAAAGAAGTCCCTCTAGTCAAATTTCTTTAGAGAAATTAGTTCGTTGAGGGAGCTAGTTGGGAAGAATAAGTAGATATGCGGACAAAGTATCCTCACCTCTTCTCCGAAACTCAGACTCAGCCTGAGGTAATAGATTTTCTTAAGCTTATTCAGTTTCATGTTCAGATTTCAGTTACAAACCAATTTCACGCTCAGATTCCCATCATAAACTGGGAATCAAATACCATTACATATTTAGTCATATGTTCATGCTTCAGATCAGTCATGTATTCATGCATCAGATATGCATTCTCCTTGTGAGAAACTCAGTTTATCAAAAATACCAGTCATGCATTCATGAATCAGTTTAGCTATGAAACTATGCATCAAATATGTATGTTCGGTATAAGTTCCAGTAAATCAGTCATGTCATTCATGTAATCATATTTCAATTGATCATGTTCAACGGGTACTTAAATTATCATTTCTACCCTCTCAGCCAGTCTCATTCAAGGATGAATATTTCCAAGGGGGAGATATTATAAGACCCCGTAAAATTGTAATTCAAATTAATCTTCTTAAAGCTGTATAAAACATCCAACACTTAGAAAATTTTGGCCAAGTGTTAAGGAATTAGTCTCATTTTAAGCCTTCAAACTCTGAGGATTTATTTCATGATCTTCCCGACCTCCATTTCTCCATTTTTAAGTTGATTCATAATAGGGCAAGTTAATAGTACATCTCGGGTGAGTTTTGGGATTTTTCAAATAGTGTAAGGGAAAGTTTGGTTTCCCAAAATAGTGAAGTCTTGCGAACGCCTCGCGCTGCGAGGTCTAGTCCCATTTCTAGAAGTCCATCGCGAGGTCCAGTTCATATTTTTGTGGGTCACATCGCGAGGCGAATCCTGTTTTGCAGAAATTTTATTACGGGTTTTAGGGGTAAAGGGGTCATTTCTCCCACCCTATTCATCCCTAAAACATGAAATTAATCCCTAAATAACCTAAATATTTCATTATTCTCTCAAGTTTCCCCAAAGCTCATCAGTCTCTCTCAAAAGCAAGAAACCCTAGTCTAAAATTTTAGGACAAGGTTCAAGGATTCATTCAAGAACCCTTAAGGATTTACGTTCTAAGGTATGTAAAGTGTTGATTCATGGGTTCCTTTCACCCATGAAGATCAAGAAACCCTTTCAAAAATATAAATTTGAATTCCATGTTATGAATTTAATCATATCCATGTTTATGTTATTGTATGATTACCAAGTTGAAATCTTTAATACATATAATGAAATTATGTTAGCATGTGGTTGGAATTCTTGTATTTGAAGTGAAAAATGTTGCCATGATGTATTATTTTAATGTTCATGCCTAAGCCTCAAGTTATGCATGCAAGGTGTTTGCTAAAATGCCTAAAAGAATAAGAATTATGCTTTATGACTCAATTGTGACTAAATTGATGAATCCATGCTTTACCCTTATGTTTAAAATGACCTCCATATTATTTTTATGCATTGTAATGGTTTGGTGAAATGATCATGAGATTAGAATTATGAAATATGAAATGTTTATATGTATTCTTATTCATGTGTAAGCTTATAACATGCAAATACCTCATGAAAATCCCCAACGGTTGTACTATGAATTGTAGACTATGGTCATGTGTTCAAGAAGTGTCATGTCTTGTCATTTTCATGCTATCGAGTGTTGGGGTACTTGTACCCAACAATTTAGCTATGTGCCTAGAGCCAGTGTCAGTTTTCAAGATGCTCTCAATCAATCCATAATCAGTAGAATTCCGTCAGTCACATGACTCAGGAGAACTCAGTAAATTTAGTACCAGTCCAGTCCTACTCAGTAATCTCAGTAAACTCAGTTAGTTAACAAAACTCAGTAGTATTCTATCAGTCAATGGAATTTAATGAACTCAGTCTAGTTCAGCTCAGTATAATCAGTTCAGCGTCTATTCAGTTGGGAGTAGGATTCATCACCAAGTGAACTCAAGGATGGGAACTCACTTGCCAGTACATGGTGTGATTCTTAGAAATAGTCCTTGCATTCTAGAACTATGTAGACAACGTAGGTTAAGACATAAAAAACCTATAAGATCAGGGATGATGAGGTGGATTAACCTATCAGATGAGGGTCCCACCATTCTCCTTAGAGTACCTTCCAGATGAGGGTCACTCACAATTTATCCTTACCAGTGGCGTGGTATTGACACCCTTCCAATTAGGGTTACAGATTAGACCCCAACTCAGCTATATTGCTTTATACAGGGAATGTCGATTAGATGACTACCTTCCACAGTCTCAGTCTCAGTCTCAGTCTTTAGAATAGAACTCAGATAGTTATACAGATTTTAGAACTATCAGATATAGTCACTCAGCTCAGTACAGAACTCAGCTAGTTCCATTTAAATCAAGACTGTTAGATACAGTCCCTCAGTAAATAGTATATTAGTTATTAGTATGCATGTTATCAGTATATTCAGTATTCAGAATCCTCATGTTCTCAATTACAGTTATGTATTCATACATGTATTCTCGCGCAGTCATATTCATGTTATTAGATAGTTATAGCTCATACATATGAACCCCATTCATTCAGTCTTACCTCACTTTTCATACCAGTACATTCACACGTACTAACACATACTTTCTTTTGCGTTTTGGTGTTTTATACCAAAGGTTCAGACGCTTAGGTTCCCGACCATGCATAGGAAGCTTCAGGTTTCAGTCAGCAGCAGTAGACTAGCAGTGAGTCCTCATCATGCGAGGATACTTTATCATTTCAGCATTTTAGTACGTACTTTATTTTAGCAGTTGGAGTTAGTTGGACACATGTCCCATCAACTCCTTATTCAGATAGTTTAGAGGCTTTTAGACTAGATATTTAGACTTCAGTATGTTTAGTATTTATATTTCAATTTGTTTTGGTATTGTTATACCACATACTTCAGTATTATTTCAGTTATTTGAACCTTATGGTTGTTCACCCCTCTATTGCGCATATGATTACAGTGTTAATGTATAGATATTGTAGAAAGTACCAGTCATGGGTTAGTTTGTGGTCCTTTGGGATTATAAGCATTGTGTAGCATCTGGGGTTTATAATCTGTGGTGTTACTGAATGCTAATGTTTAGTGAAACCAACATGCAATTGTCCTATTTTAGCAAAATGGTAATTTAGCTACAACTCAAATTCAGGACTTTTTAAGGATGAATTCACCTGAGTTCCTTGGGTCAAAGGTGGATGATGATCATCAACTCCTTATTGATGAGGTGAGAAGGATTACTCAGATCACACATGTTACTGAAGATAAGAGTGTAGAGTTGGCATCCTATAGGCTAAAGGATGTTTCTTATGAATAGGTCACTATGTGGAAAAATGGTAAGGGTGAGAATGCAATTCCTATGAGTTGGCAGGTGCTTCAGAGTGCTTTTCTAAAATAGTTCTTTCCTTGTGAGATAAGGGAGGCTAAAATTGAGGTATTAATAAAAATTAGACAGGGATCTATGATAGTGAAAGAGTACTTTCTTTAGTTCACTTAATTAGATAAGTATGCCCTAGATTTTATCTGACTATAAAGATCATATGAGTAAGTTTGTTACTGGGGTGTATGAATTGATGGTCAAGGAGTGTAGGACTGTCATGCAGATTAGGGATATGGATATTACTCTATTGATGAGTCATGCTCAATAGATTAAGGTAGATTAATGTTATTAATTAGTGCATGCGCTATCTTCATCTAGTACACCTACACACAGGACCAAGTAGGAGCAATGGGGAAGGGCTTCAAATTTTAGGTCTTAAAATAGTGTAGTTGGGAGGCCCAGTTACCCACCTGGTGTAAAGTGTAGCAAGATCCATTCTAGTGAGTGCATGATGGGCAAAGGGTGATTCTATGAGACATAGGATCAAGGAGTGTCTGTATGCTAAGAAAGGAAGTAGAGATGTTTTTTTACTCAGACTCAGTCTACTAATCCATCAGCTTATCCAGGTCGCCCAGTTCCTCTAAAAGGCACATCATCTAGTAACAGTGGCGGCCAGGGCCAGAATTGGTTTTATGTTTTACCATCCCATCAGGAGTAGGAGAGTTCACCAGAAGTTGTCACTGGTATGCTTCGTGCCTTTCACCTTAATGTATATTTATAGTTAGACCTTGGATTAAATCTCTCTAATGTAACTCCCTTTTGCTGCTGTAAATTATGGGGTAGGTCCTGAAAATCTCCCAAAACCCTTGTCTATTTCTACACAGTGGGTGAGTCAGTTATTGCTAGGCGAGTCTATAGGGATTTTCCTATTACTGTTCTCTATATGATGACACTAGTAGACCTAATAGAGTTAGAGTTGATAGATTTTGATGTTATTCTGGGCATGGATTGCCTCCATTTATGCTATGCATCAATAGATTATTGCACCCGTGTAGTGAAGTTTCAGTTTACTAGTGAGGAAGATTTTGAGTGGGAGAGTAGTTCTGTGCCTCCCAAAGGCCGTTTCATCTCTTATCTTAAGTAAAAAAAGTTAATATCAATAGGGTGTCTCTTCCATTTATTTTGAGTCAAAGATACCAAGTCTAAAGCCCCGACAGTTCAATCAGTCCATGTAGTCAATGAGTTTCCTAATGTTTTTCTTAAGGATCTACTAGGGTTACCTCCAAATAGAGAAATAGAATTCGGTATTGATCTTTTTCCTGATACTCAACCCATCTCTATCTCTCTATATCACATGGCTCCAGCCAAACTTAAAGAGTTAAAGGAGCAGCTTTAGGATCTATTAGAAAAGGGTTTTATCTGACCCAGTATTTCTTTTGTGGGGTGATCCAGTCCTTTTCATGTGCTAGAAAGATGGCACTCTCAGAATGTGTATATATTATAGACAGTTAAACAAGGTTACCATCAAGAACAAGTATCCCATTCCTAAGAATCAATTATTTGTTCGATCAACTTCAAGTTACCACATGATTTTCTAAGATTGACCTTTGTTCGGGATACGACTAGTTGAAAGTCAGGGAGCAAGACATTCCAAAAACAACTTTCCAAACAAGGTTCAACCATTTTAAGTTTGTGGTTATGTCATTTGGACTATCAAATACTCCTGCATCCCTTATGGATTTGATGAATAGGGTCTTCAAGCATTACTTGGACATATTTGTCATTGTTTTTATAGATGACATACCGGTGTATTCAATGAGTGAGGAGGAACATGGAGACCATTTGACAATAGTGCTGCAGACCCTCAAGGACCATCAATTATATGCAAAGTTTGGTAAATCTGAATTTTGGTTGGAATCTGTTACGTTCTTGGGGCATGTCATTTCAAGGGATGATATTCATGTAGATCCTCAGAAGGCTAATGCAGTGAAGCACTGGCCTAGAACCATCACTCCATTGAATATTAGGAGTTTTTTGGGTTTGGCTGGGTATTATAGAAGGTTTGTTGAAGGATTCTCCTCTATAGCTGCACCATTGACTAAGCTGACCCAAAAGAAGGTGAAGTTTATATGTTCGGATAAGTGTAAGAAGAATTTCCAAGAGTTGAAGGATAGAATGACTTTGGCACCTGTGTTAGCTCTAGCAGAGGGGTTAGACGGATTCGTAATGTACTGTGATGTTTCCAGAGTTAGGCTAGGCTATGTATTAATGAAAAATGGGAAAGTAATAGCCTATGCCTCCAGAAAACTTAAGGATCACAAAAAAATTACTCAACTAATGACTTGGAGTTAGATGCCACAATATTTACCTTGAAAATTTAGAGGCACTACCTCTAAGGTGTTAATGTTGATGTTTTCACTGACCATAAGAGTATTCAGTATCTGTTTTATTAGAAGAATTTAAATCTTTATTAGATAAGAAGGTTGGATTTATTGAAATATTATGACATAAATGTACTCTATCATTCGGGTAAGGTCAACGTGGTTGCAAATGCTCTGAATAGGCTGGCTATAGGTAGTGTGTCACATGTGAAAAAAGAAGAATAGGAATTGGCCAAAGAAGTGCATTGATTGGCCTGTTTGGGAGTATGTTTGCATGACATGGATGATGGGGGAGTAGTGGTTCAAAATGGTTCGAAATCGTCTATGGTAGTGGATGTAAAAGAGAAGCAATGAAATGATCCCTTACTTAGCTGAATATTGGAAGCAGTCTAGCAGTAGAAGGTCGAGGTTTTATCCTAAGAGGGAGATGGTGTACTTCACTATCAAGGTAGGGTTTATGTTCCTAGTATATATGGGTTGCGAGAAAGAATACTAGTCCAGGATCATGGTTCAAGGTATTCCATTCATTCGGGTGCTACTATGATGTACTGCGACTTATGGGAAATTTATTGTTGGAACGGTATTAAGAGACATAGCAGAGTTTATGGACAAGTGTCCCAATTGTATGCAAGTTGAAGTTGAACACCAGAGACTGGGTGGTACGCTACGGATATTAGCATCCCTACCTGGAAATGGGAAGTAGTGAATAAGGATTTCATCACAGGGTTGCATCGTACAAGACGCCAACATGATTCAATTTGGGTCATAGTAGACCAAATGACTAAATCAACCCATTCCTACAAGTCAAGACTTTACATACAATGGAAGATTATGCCAAAATGTATATTCACGAGTTAGTAAGGCTTCACGGGATACCTTTACCTATTATTTCACATAGAGTCACGCAATTCACTACACCGTTTTGGCAGTCTTTTCTGAAAGGCCTTGGTATAAAGGTTAAGCTTAGTATTGCATCTTATCCACAAAATAATGGTCAGTCTGAAAGCATAATTTTGACACTAGAAGACATGCCGAGGGTGTATTTTTAGACTTTAAAGAAAGTTGGGATGACCATCTACCCTTGATAGGGTTTGCTTAAAATAATAGTTTTCATGCTAGCATTCATATGGATCCATTTGAAGCATTATAATGGCATAGATTTAGATCACCTATAGGATGATTTGGGGTTGGTGAAGTGGTATTGATTGGGCCAGATTTTGTTATTGAAGCTATGGCAAAGGTTCAGTTGATTCGTGAAATATTGAAGATTGCTCAGATTCGTCAGAAGACATATGAAAATGTAAAGAGGAGAGAACTCAAGTTTGAAATGGGGGATTAGGTATTCTTGAAAGATGATACCTGTGAAGGGAATAATGATATTTGGAAAGAAAGGGTAGCTGAGTCCCAAATTTGTTGGTCCGTATGAGATAGTGAGGCGTATTGGAGAAGTGGCTTATAAATTAGACCTTCCAGGTTCACCCAGTGTTCCATATATCGATGATTTAGAGATTCATCCTTAGTAGTTCCCCTAGAGAGTATTAGGGTCAAAGATAACTTGTCATGAGGAGATACTATTGAGATGCTTGATAGGCAGGTCCAAAAACTAAGGAATAAGGAAGTAGCATCACTAAAGGTTCTTTGGAGAAACCAATTGGTTGAATTGGCCACTCAGGAAGCTGAAAGAGACATGAAGACCAAGTATCCTTTTTTTTTTTCTTCCACCTCAGTTCTTACCGAAGGTAAATAGTTATTTTTAGCGAAAACTCTTTCTCCTTAAGTCCGTTTAAGTATTCTTAAGTTTTATCTTATATTGTGAGTAATTAGACACTTGTGATGGATGGAAGATTGGATGTAAGTTTGGTGTGGAGGTGTTGATTCTTTTCCAGATCCAAATCCTATGTGAATCGAATTCGAGGATGAATGTTTCCAAGGAGGAGATATTGTAATACCCCGTGTCTAAAAGCCACTGTGCAACTTATGACTCATATCCCTACGTCGCATATATATTGCATGAGTCATAAGATGTAAATCATAGCTAAGGTAGTGTGGAGTTGTTAGATTTATAGTTGGGGTACGACTTGACCCTAGGAGTCATCACTTGATAATACGAGTCGTATGAGGAGAAGTCGTAAGGTCAGCAGTATAGGATTCCTAAGTCTCTATCCAAGTTACGAGTGGTTGTTTCAAGTCTTATGTACATGTAATGAGTCGTAAGTTACCACTCATATGTTGACTATTGTGTGTACTATATTTTCCACTCCCAAGCTTGCAAGTTACTATTCCAAATCTTACCCACACCTTATGAGTCAAAAGTTGACTCGTGACGGCTGAAGGTAAATTTTCTATAAGTTTAGTAAGGGACCTTTTGGTCTTTTTCCCCTCTTATAATTCCTAACCCAGGACTTATAACCAAAAAGAGGAATTATTTTCCTCTATATTTAAGTCAATTAACGACATATTTTCTCCTCCCATATTCAAGAAAAACAAGATTAGGGTTTCTTTCACCAAGTCATCCCTTAAGTCTCAAAGTTTAAGTCCTCCTTACAAGTTAAGAAATTCTAGTTATGTGGGGTTTTGAACAAGGTTATTATTTCATCCTTATGCTCAAAAACTATGATTTAAGATTTGAATTTACTTGTTTTGAATCAGGTTTCATACCTAAATAATATTATTCTTGAAGTACAACATTATTATGTGATTGAAAGATTTAAGTGCATCAAGGTTTACATCTATTCATGTTTTGACTTGTAAAGATTTATGTTGTGATTTGAATTTCATTATCTTGATTGGGATATTGTTGAATAAATTTTAATATTGAGTATAATATTTTTTTATGAATTTATATGAAGTAAAGCATGAATTCCATATCCTAAGTACAAGTACTGAGTTTACAAGAAGTGTATGCTTTTAAGCTCCAGTGATATGTTTTATAGAAGGATTTAGAGAAAAGATTGATCGTTTGATAAACGATAAGATATGAAATCCTCAAGTGTTCCTTTTGATTAAGATTTAAGTAAAAAGAAGCATAACTGGTTTTCATTCTATAAACCCTTATGCTTTTTTAAGGTGGATTTCTTAAGTATGAGCATATATATATATATATATATATATATATATATATATATATTGGGAGTTGTATTTATCACCAAGAAGGTAGTGTGGATGAGTGTATCCTAAATTCCTTGAAACTACGATCCTCCATAGGTTTAAATCTCAATATGGGTTAAGTTTAGTGATCACTATAAGTTAAGGTTCTATTTCGATGGCAAGGATTGGATAGCTCTCCCCAACATGGGTAAGATGTTGGATTCCATGATAGCTCACATATTTTATGTAAGTTAGAAGAATCTCCCATAAGAAAGAATAAAAGTAAAGATTTTAGAAACTAAGTGTTATGGCTCACTAAGCTTATTCATATGCTTCAGTATCCATGATTTATGATCTTGCATCCTTTTTTTTGACACAAGTCCAAGGTGAGTTATTTACACTTAGCATGCAATCATTTGAAAGTGTACATATATATTAGGTTCTTGTTTTACTTATGCATTCACTCCTACATACGCAGTACATTCCAAAATTACTGACCCACATATATGTCTATGTGCTACATTGTCTAATAATGTAGGTTATGGTCCCCGTTTCCAATCGCATGATTGACTATGGGAATCATCACCGATATCCTGACTTTAGTGAGTCCTTATAGTCTGAGGAAACAGTTTATCAGACTCCAGTTCATTGATGAAAGTATTTTAGTTACTTGATTTCTATTTATGATTGGGTCCAGTTCATTGATGAAAGTATTTTAGTTACTTGATTTCTATTTATGATTCGGTCATTTGTCGTCTATCCCAGTGGTTCTCTAGTTAGAAATAGAGTCTTGATAGACTACGTATCTCTTACTTTAAAGCGTTTGTTTAAGATTTCCAATTTACTAGATGACAATGAGATATTTAAGATTTTTTATTTCAATCTTTATACATATGTTAGTTAACCGTTCATGTGAGTTTTAAGCTGAATTGATACCATAGATTAGCTTACGACTATTCATAGTCTTAAGCACTGTGTGACATCTAGGGGTTACTTTCGGGGTGTTACACCACTACCGTCTACTCGAGAAAATAAAACATTCACATGTTATTCATGAGATAACAAGTCCAACTAACAAAGGTTACAGACTATAAGTCAAGTATCACACTTTTTGAGTTCAATATCCTAAGTGGTTTAACTAATCCCAAACATGGCCATATACTATTTCAAAATCAAAAACCTCACCCAATCTTATCAAGATATCAAAGTCATACTATAATAAACCTCAATCTAACAAGTAGTAAGCTTAACCTACCTAAAATCCAAATATAGCTCACGAACGAACAACCTTCGCTTTCTCTTTCCTGAAAGCTTCTTCAAGGACCAAGCTATCAAAAACATAATCTATGCATTACTACAAGAACATCGATATCCATATTTCACCATTATGCTTCATGACAAAAACGACACCAAAACCCCTAAGTGGGTCCCATATATCGAAAAATGAGTTTTCGAGACAAACCCATCATTCAAATGCCATTAGGGAGTTATATCCCTTAAGAAATTGGTGCAAATCAAGCATATTTGGGCTAAAATCAAGCCTCAAGCCATTTGGGGTTTCTGGGTTAAATAATCAAGAATTTAACACAAAAATGAAGGATTCATACCCTTGATTTGATGTTAAAGACGATTATGCAAGTTATTCAAGATCCTAATCAACACCCAAGACTCAATTTGTGGACTACATACTCTGTTAGGGTTTATGGGCTCAAAGCAAGACCAAAATAGCCAATTCTCGATAAAAAGGAATTTAAATAACCCTTCCCAGGTCCTCAATTCATGCGATCGCAAGCACATATTCCACGATTGCAGCATCGCGACCGCGATACACCCTCCACAATTGCGGAACCTTTACTGCACCAGATGACAACTGAAACTTGGAATAAATTCCATATTTTGGCCAATGCCTCGGGATGCATCCGAAATCCTATATGAGTAAAATAAATATGCAACCATACTAATTTCAACATTCCAAACGAATTAGAGAGGTCAAATTTTCTATCCGAGGTCATTTCGACCAAATATGGGCCCTACATACAAATTTCTAATTTATCAACTTTCTGACCAAGAGGTCGAAATGAGTTCGGGTGTAGCGGAACCTTAATGATAGGTCTACCCAACCTAAAATTGATATTCTGGAGCTTATGGCAGATTTAGAATTTGTATCTAATAATGTTATACTGAGGTTTTCACTTGGTGGTTATTGGAACAAGTAAAGACTTCTAAATAGGGAGATGGTTCTAAAAAACAAACGAACTTCCCGGTAATCAAACTACCAGTTCTACCAAGTAATAAATAACTTGGGTAAACTATGGAAATTCTCTAACGGTGAAAATAATTGAAATCACAAGAAATGACCTGAAGGGTCATTATAGTCTAGTATTTCATTTTTGAGACAAATTGTATTTCACTATTCTATGCTTATGGTTCATTTGTAGTAGCTCTTGTACCAACATTACAAAGTCTTTGGATGGTTTTTGCCCCTTTATCTATCTATTAGACTGTTTTATTACTACTTTAAGTCTTATGTTGTTGATTTTCGGCCCTTAGGACATTTTCCACTAAGTTAACCCATTATATGTAGCTCCAAACTATGGTTTGAATTACCTATTGGTGGGATTAATTAGGTTCCATCATGACTTATAAATTAAGTTATGACAAGTTGGATCAGAGCTTGGGTTTCCCCGGTATTCTTGGTACAAGAGCAAGTGTCTAGTAGAGTCTCGCAAGTCATAACAATGACATCCGTTTCTTTTCTTCGAGAGGCTATATGATATTTTAGGAGTTCTTTCCTTCTTTCACTTATTTCATGATAAGAGTCTGAGTTGGTTTCTAAAGCATTTCTTCGGTTTTATATTTTTTCAAATAACTAGGACGCGTGCTATCATTATACAAGATGTAGGTCTTGAGATCAAGCCTAGGTATTATGTCATTGTTTTTGGATGACCTATGGGTCATTTAAATACTAAGATGTGCCCCCATAGAGGAGCCAGGATATGGGGCCTTCACCAAACCATATCCTTGCACCCGAGCTAGAGGTTCTTCCTTTGCGGCCAGCGGTAGGCCAGGGACCATCCCGGGCTCCTGAAAGTTCCCAAGAACACATACAAGTGTACGTGGTCTACCAAGTAATATAGTGGCCTTCAAGAAAGCCGAATATCGATCCCACAGAGACTTGATTTAACAATGATTTAATTCTAGTTCATAGTTTAGATTAATTTAGCGCAAGAGTAACCAAAAAGAGAGTCTGTAATTTTTGTAAATTAAAAGAATAAAATAAATAATGCAAAAATTAAATACTTCGAACAAGAAATAGAGTAAAGCCCAGGGTTAAGAACTACGAGCAATCATACTATTTTATTGAATCGTATCCGCTAATTTGCTTATTTTGGTTGTTGATTCGTAGTGTTAATTGCATGATCATGGTTTCCCAACCTATAATCTTTTACCTAATGTAGATATTATAACTACATCATTGAGCGGGGATGTAATAATCCAATTAAGTTAATTAAAGCTATCATCCTACATATGAATCAAGTAAGGCATCTAAGTACATCCTTATCCTTGATTCTAAGTTTAATTCTTTATTTTATAAAAGAATAAAAACCCAAACTTTGTTTATTCCCATTTTCTATCTCCCTATTCCCTCTCCTGAAATCAAAAGGTCTTACAATATATGAATTTTATGGGTGATCAATCCATAAAATAATTAAAACAAGAATAAACAAACAACCAAATATGATTAGCAACATTAACGAAATTAATCCAAAACAACAGTACTAATGTTCTTGGCTTTAACCCCGGAAAGGAGTTTTTTTTTGCCACTAATATTCATAATCATGATCCAAATAATTGAATACATGATATGAATAGTTAAAAGATAAATAAAATAATTGAAGCCTAATAAACTGTGTAGCAGCCACAATTTTATTTCTCTAATCTGTGTCACGTATTTTTTCAAAACTATCCAAAGCTGTCCATAGAATTTAAATATTCCCAAATCCGTTCCAGGTGTTATTTTGTCACCAAAATTGTATTCTCCCCTTATCCATCAGTATCCAACATTTATAATATAGATATTCTCAATTTAAGTTGGATTGGATAAACTATCACCTTCAAAAGATTCCCCTTTTTACTCCCTTAAATTTCATGCCCACTTTGACTTAAAATTGGACAGTGTCCAAAGTTTTGTTGGAAGCTTCAAATTGCTGGGCATGAATTATCAACGTGACAGATTTGTCAACGAGTTGTTCACATCGATGCAACGTGTTGACTTCGCGTCGTCTCACTGGAATTTTCTTCCAAAAATCTAGTCAAGTGTAGAACGTCCTATCCTTTGCCAATTCCTTTTGTAGTGTATTTCCAATGAATTTTCGGCTTTTAAATCATCAATATATCACCGTATTTAGTTCACAAATCCTCCTACAATATCACACACCACATATTAAAAATCAAAACAACACATCATTCTCAACATCAAATCAAAAGTAGAGCTAAGATAAGGCAAATTCGAAATGATCTTCAACTTATTATTTCGACTCTTGACTTAATCAAATTAAACTTTATATATTAAAAACAAGTTATTCCACTCATAATTACACCATTAAAATATTTGGAACAAATTAAACACATTAGAATCCACCGAGATCAACTAGACACAAACCTAGCTCAAGCTAGTAAAACTAGTTTTCCGGGTTGAACTCTAAATTACTTAATTAAGCACAAACTTGTTTGAAAAATACTTTGGACAGTGTAATCACATACTTGGACACTTAAATACTTACTTATATCAATATGAACTTGTTAAGCACACGAATTGCTTTCAAAACAAGGAGAAATCAGCTAGAATAATAATACAAATGTGTATAAAACCACCTCAGATCATCACCCCACACTTAAACTCTTGTTCGTCCTCAAAAAACTCTTTACTCTAAGCATAAAAATATGAGGTGACTCTACACTTCTACTAAATGCAAGACACTCAAGCTAGAACTACAATGACTCCATGAAATGCAAGTTTCTACACAAAGCATGTTATTTACACAATTGATAGCTGATGAACACTACTCCAAAACATCCTAGCCTCAAGAATTGACTCACCTAAGTGGAAAACTCATGCATATTTCTCAATAAAGGACACCATACAAATCACTCACATTCATCAAACTTGTGTCCTCACAACACGAGAGTCACCCATAATCACTCACAATAATGCAATTTATAACATAATGGGTACAAGAATCAAATTACGCTCACTCTCACGAAGAATTCACAAGTTACACACAATGAACCATAGGCTTTCCCTTAGTGTAATGCTCCACTAATAGTTGAATGTAAAGCTTAGGATAAATTAGGACTTTTTCGAGTTGTAATGTACGCTAAAGGACGGGTAGGAACTATATGGGAATAGTGACTAACCTCTCTAAGAACTTTAATAAAATACATTAAACATTTAAAATCAATCTTCAACAATCAAATCACACTTATTCATTCATCCAGATCTTTTGTTTTTACCCCATCTCTTTTAAGCATTTTCACAAACACTTGGTGGACACATAGTTTAATACCACAAGAATCATTTTTTTTCTTTTTTTTTTTTTTTACAATCATGGCAATATTTTTAGAATAAATTATATCACAACCATCCACCACACATCAATTATACATCAATAACTATTACCTTGGGGCATCAATTTCACCTTTTTCTTCTTTAATATCTCAAACTCCTTTCTCAATTATTTTTTTTATTAAAGCACTTAGGAGCTTTTTGGATCAAATTATAGTCTATCAAAGAAGGGATTAGTCTACTTATGAGGTTACCAAAGAAAAGGCTAAAGGCTCAATAGGGTTTAACTAGGATAATACACAAAGGTAGGTAAAAAGAAGGTATAAAACAAGGCTATCAACGAAATGATTATATAATCTCCTAAACCCACATTCTTTATTTCACTTTACACACACACCAGGCAAGTTTTAGTCATCACATGCAACAAGGAATATACAAAATACTTCACATCACACATGGCACATGCTCAACTCAATTGGATCATCATAGAATTTCAACCAAACAAAGGTATGAATTCAATTTTAAGCTAAAAAGTACAAGAGTAAAAAACTTGAGCCTAAGAGTCTCAAAAATAGCAATTCACATCAATCAACATGCTTTTACAAACAAACTCACTTGCATCATGTAATAAAAAATAGCACCAATTAAGAATATCTCACTTATTTCTAACCTAAAAATTTTTAAATTCAGCCAAAATTTGAGAATTTCCCCACCCCATACATAAAAATCTACTTTGTTCCCAAAGTGAATTTAAAGGTAAGAGATAGAAATACTTCTTGAGGCCGCTAGGCCTAGCTAGTAGAATCTTTACACAGAAATAGGATCCATGGGACCCCACACTCAATCTTTGCCATGCTTCAAGCTCAATATTATGGTACTCAGGCTTCCCATTAACCTGTGACTCAACCAAATACAAAAACTATGTGAAATAAATTTAAAAAATGAAAAGAAAACATACCTAATTAACTTTGATTGCCTCCCAATCAACGCCTGATTTAGTATCGCGACAAGACCCATATCAACTCAACCATATTACTTCACCCTTTTACTCCCTTTTAAAAGCCAATTTTTTATTCATTTCATACCTCTTTTACCTTTTAACATGTTGGGAATTGGTGGTTTCATATAAGGTCACTCAATTAGGTATTTGGAGGAGGTCTTTAGTGGCTTAGGCACTCCACACTCATCCCTTTCAAATACATTGATCATGCATAAACCTTTTATAGGGGAGTTTCAATGGATCCTTTATAAACATCAAATACCACCTCTTCATTATCTACCCTCATCTTGAGTGTGCCTTCCTTAACATCAATCAAGGCATCTTCAGTTACTAAGAATGGATGCCCCAATATGATTTGTACCTATTCGTCTGCTATGAAATCAGGAGCAATAAAGTCAGTAGGAATAACAAATTTACCAACCTTAATAAGTACATCCTCAATTATTCCTTCCGGATATGCCATGGAACCGTCTGCTAGCTGCAAAACCACAGTGGTTGATCTAGGCTTTCCCAAGATCAGTTTTTTAAATAGAGATAAGGGCATCAAATTTATACTTTCCCCTAAATCACTCAGTGAATGACCTCTTTACTCCTAATTTGAATGGTAATAGAAAACTTCCCCTAATCTTCCAATTTCTTGGGGATCATTTGTGTTATCACAGCACTACACTCTTCAGTGAGTGTTATTGCTCCCATATCTTACAATTTCACCTTTTTAGCCACCACATCCCTAAAGTACTTTGCATACTTAGGCATACTCAATAAAACATCTAGCAAAGGTAGGTTAATATGAATCTCTTTGAATGTGTCAATGAACTTTTTAAACAAGGCATCCTCCTTCGCTTTTCTGTACTTTTAAGGGAAGGGTAGTGGTAGTGTCTTCTTCTTCTCTGGTTCAACAACTTTTTCATTCAAGTACTCAGACTTCCTTGAATTTTAAGCAACTTCTTCATCCATATTTTGGGTCACCACATCAGCATCTACCTCATTTGTTTCCCCAGGAGGTTCTCCTTGAAGCTCTTTACCACTCTGCAAAGTGATTGCCATGACTTTCTTGGGATTTTCTGTATTAGTTGGCAAACTACCTTGTGATATGGTATTTAACACTTGTTGTATCTGCCCAACAAAAAACTCTAAATTTCTCTGGGCCACTTTCTGATTCTGTAATTCCTCCCTTTGACTATTCAGATTTACAACTAATTATGTTTGACCAACTAAGATTTATTTCAACATATCTTCCATGTTTCTCGTAGAATAATTCGATTAGTCCTGTGGCTATGGGGAATTTCATGGATGATTAGGTGGCTGAGTTTGCCACTTCATGTTGTAGGTATTATCATAATTTGTCCTTTGAGCATTGCATACATATATCACAGATTTTGGATATGAAGCACACATGGCCGCTGCATGGCCATTATTTCCGCATACCTCATACCAATCTGCGGCTTGTTGGATAGCATTGACTATGGTTGCAGGTTGTGTTGCTCCCAACTTCATGCTGTTGAATGATGTGTTAATCAAATTCTACAATGCAGAAACATGAGCTGATAGGGTTGTGAATTGGTTCACCTCCAACACACCCGCAATTTTTTTCATGGCACTTTTAGAATCTGAATGCCAATCAAGATTTCCTTATTCTATGTGGTTCAACAATATGTACAGCTCATCGTAAGTCAATTCCAGTTCTTGACCACCAGCGGCTGAATCTAGCAAAATCTTTGTATTGTGATCAAGTGATTCTACAAAAGTACGATCAAGTGCCTCATTAGACTGTTGATGATATGGACAATCTCGAAGAAGACCCTTGAAGCATTCCTAATCATGATATAGATTTTCATCAGGATTCTGTTTGAATCTCACTATCTCACTGCGAAGTCTCGTACTCTTGCATGATGAAAAGAATCTGATAAGGAACCTTCTAGCTAAGTCTTCCCATGATGTGATTGAATTGGCCAGCTCTATATTCAACCTCTTTTTAGCTTCCCTAATAAGTGAATATGGGAAAAGTGTCAGCCTCACATAATCTGGAGTCACCCCGGTTGGAGTGAATATATTTTTATGCTCAATGAAGGTTTGCAAGTGGACTTGTGGATTCTCGTGTGAAAGCCCTACAAACTGTCCACTGCTAATAAGAAGCTTCACCATATTGTATTTCAACTCAAAATTCCCTCCAGCTGCCGCTCTTTGAATTGGATAAGTCAAGTTCGTTGGAAGTGGGATGACCATTTCCCTAACTTTCCTACCAGCTGCTTGTTGTTCATCTATAGGAACAGTATGCCCTTGGTCTTCTTGGAATTGAGAAATTCTGGAGAGAAGGATTGTATCTCTCCTGTATTGATGGTAAAGTTGCACAGGTTCGGAGCTTGGTTCAACCAAGTCGTGATCCCTTGCCAGCTTTTACTTTGAAAACCTATTTTCTGCAAACACAAAACCAAGACCAAGCGTAAAAAACACCAAATAAATCTAAAAGTAAAACTACAATAAATAATTGATAAAATAAATGTCCCCGGCAATGGCGCCAAAAACTTGACAGCGCCCAAGTGCACACGCAAGTCTATGTGGTCTACCAAGTAATATAGTGGCATTCAAGAATGCTGAATTTTGATCCCACAGAGACTTAATTTAACAACGATTTAATTCTAGTTCACAGTTTAGATTAATTTAGTGCAAGAGTAACCAAAAAGAAAGTTTGTAATATTTGTAAATTAAAAAAATAAAATAAATAATGCAAAAAATAAATTCATGGAACAAGAAATGAAGTAAAGCCCAGGGTTAAAGCACTCAGAACAATCATACTATGTTATTGAATCCAATCCGCTAATTTGCTTATCTAGGTTATTGATTAGTAGGGTTAATTGCATGATCATGGTTTACCAACCTATAATCCTTTATATAATGTGGATATTACAACTACATCGTTGAGCGGGGATGTAATAGTCCAATTAAGTTAATTAAAGCTATCATCCTATGTATGAATCAAGTAAGACATCTAAGTACATCTCTTTCCTAGATGCTAAGTTTAATTCTTTATTTTATAAAAGAATAAAAATTCAAACTTTGTTTATTCCCATGTTCTATCTCCCTATTCCCTCTTCCGAGATCAAAAGGTCAAAAATATATGTATTTTATGGGTGATCAATCCATAAAATAATTAAAACAAGAATAAACAAACAACCAAATATGATAAGCAAAATTAACGAAATTAATCCAAAACAATATCACTCATGCTCTTGGCTTTAGCCCCGGAAAGGGTTTTTTTTAGCCACTAATATTCATAATCACGATCCAAATAATTGAATACACGATAGTAAAAATTAAAATATAAATAAAATAATTAAATCCTAGTAAACCGTGTAGCAGCCACAATTTAATTTCTCCTATCCGTGTCCCGTATTTTTCAAAACTATCCAAAGCTGTCCACTGAATTTATATATGCACAAATCCATTCCAGGTTTTATTTTGTAACCAAAATTATATTCTCCCCTTATCCAGCTATATCCAACATTAATAATACATATTATTCTCAATTTAAGTTGGATTGGAGAAACTATCACCTTCAAAAGATTCTCCCTTTTCCCCCCTTAAATTTTGTGCCCACTTTGACTTAAAATTGGATAGTGTCCAAAGTTGCGTCGGCAACTTCAAATTGGTGTGCATGAATTATCAAAACGATGTGATGCTCACATTGATGCAATACGTTGACTTGGCATCATCTCACTGGAATTTGCATCCAAAAATTTGGTTAAGTGTAGAACGTCCTATTCTTTGCCTATGCCTTTGGTAGTGTATTTTCAATAATTTTTTGGCCTTTACATCATCAATATATCACTGTATTTAGTTCACAAAGCCTCCTACAATATCACACACCATATATTAAAAATTAAAATAACACAATATTCTCAACATCAAATCAAAACAAGAGCTAAGATAAGGCAAATTTGCAATGATCTTCAACTTATTATCCCGACTCTTGACTTAATCAAATTAAACTTTGTACATTAAAAAGAAGTTATTCCACTCATAATTACACGATTGAAATATTTGGAATAAATTAAACACATTAGAATACACCGAGATCAACTAGACACACACCTAGCTCAAACTAGTAAAACTAGTTTTCTGGGTTGAACTCTAAATTAATCAATTAAGAATAAACTTGTTTGAAAAATACTTTGGGCATTGTAATCACATACCTGGACACTTAAATTCTTATTTATATCAGTATGAACACATTAATAACACGAATTGCTTTCAAAACTACGCGAAATAAGCTAGAATAATAATACAAAAGTGTATAAAACCACCTCAGATCAGCTCCATCGGGTTTTATTTCTTCTTTAGTACTTAGAATTTTTTTTATCTTTTGATATTAGTTGGTGGTGCATCATATGATGGTGCACAGTCTACTTATCAACTGATATCGGGGGCGCAGATTATAGTTGCGACTCCCAAAGTTGAGGTCCCTCCTACGCTGGTAGTTGCCCAATTAGTAGTTTCTCAACCGGTTATTTCCCAACCTTCTATGTCCATTGAGGATAAAAATATGTTAGGTAGGTTCTTGAGATCGGCCCTGCATTAGTTTTTTGGTGCTCCAGACAAGGATGCGTATGAGTTCTTGATTTCTTGTAAAGATAGGCTCTGTAATTTAGGCCTAGTTGAGACTCGTAGTGTTGATTTAACTACTTTTTAGTTGGACCTGGAAGCTTGACATTAGTGGAGAGGTCATCTTGATTCCAGGCTAGCTGGATCATCTTTATTGACATGGACTTAGTTCTCCAAGTTATTCTTTGAGAAGTATATGACTCACAGTCCTAAGGATCATTTAAGAGATCAATTCTTGAGATCGGAGCAGGGCTCTATGACTTTTATGGAATATGAGGCTCAATTTCATGAGTGGGTTAGGCATGCTACTTTTATTCTAACTATTGAGTATGTGAGCATTTGTTGTTTTGTTTGGGGATTGAGACTTTCTCTTTAAATGTCTAAACCAAATTTGGTTGCTACAGGGAAGTCTTTTAATCATGCTCAGGTTATGATAGAGATGCATCACGATGCCCAAGAGGTAAAAAATTAGAAGCCGTGATATTAGTGTAGTTTTAGTGAGATCCGTAGTGTCTCACAGTTCAGAGGCAGTGGTTCGCAAGGTAGGTACCCTCCTCGCCAGCCATATTAATGTCAGGGTCAGTCTAGTAGGCCAGTTTAGGCACTCTTTAGATTACTAATGGAGGCTAGTCTAGTTTAATTAATCATCTTGGCCAAGGTAGTGGTCAGTCTTTGAAGGGTTCGTCTTTTGGTTATTCTAGGCGTGGTGGTTATTCTAGGTCAGCCAAATCTTTTAGTTTTGGAACAACGCCTGGGGCATGTTATGGTTGTGGATCTTTTGGTCATTCCTTGAGAGAGTGCCCTACCCTAGAGCGATGGTTTCTTTAGATTAAAGTGTCCCACCTATTATGATAGTTTCTTCCCCAGCTAGAGGTCATAACATGATCGTAGGGGTGGTCCTTAGGGTGCTCGTAGAGGTTCTTAGGTAGGTGGATAAGAGATCATTCAGGATACCAGCTAGGTGGAGGGCATGGTTAGTTATACACAGTACCTACTAGACCAAAGGTTGAGTCTTAGAATATTATTATTATATGTATGATATTACTATTCCATTAGTTAGCTTTTGCTTTATTTGATTCGGGATCCTCTTATTTGTATATATCTTCTTATTATTCCCCATAATTAGAGTTATCTTGGGATTCATTATCTATGCTATTATGTGTATCTACTCCCATGGATGATTCATTAGTAGTGATTGGGTTTTCAGATCATATGTTATTACCATTCGAGAGGTTAATACTCATGTTGATCATATTATACTAGACATGGTAGATTGTGATGTGATACTGTACTTACTATCCCACTATCATGCAGTCCTAGACTATTTTTCCAAGATTGTTACCTTAGCAATGCCTGACATACCCCTAATCATGTGGCAGGGAGTGGTTAACAATGATCTGATGGGGATTATTTCATATATTCATGATAGAAGTCTTATTTTGAGGGATTGCAAGTGTTATCTCGCTTATATTCATAATGTTAGTGTAGAGAGTCCATCGTTTGAGTCTGTTCCTAGAGTTCATGAGTTTTATAATATTTTCCCTACTGAACTATCTAGTCTTCCTCCTGAGCATGATATTGAGTTCGCAATTAATCTTGAGCCGAGCACCCAATATAATTTTATAAACCCTTATTGTATGGATCCTATCGAGCTTAAGAAGCTAAATTCTTATCTTCAAGATCTTCTTTGTAAGGGTTTCATTAGACCGAGTGTGTCTCCTTGGGGAGCTCCAGTGTTGTTTGTAAAGAAGAAATATTGTTCCATGTGTATGTGTATTGAGATGGCGCCTATTAAGTCTTTATATAGTAGGTGATGTCATTCTCTGATTAGATGGTTTGAGACTATAAAGATTAAACCACATGGTACTAACTTGTTTTAGGAGTCATCAAATTGAGTCAGGGTGATTTAGGATAGGTTGAGGGCAGATCAGAGTAGGCAAAAGGCTTATGCAGATCGTAGACTTTGTGACTTGATATTTGGAGTTGGTGACCGAGTGTTCTTGCGTGTATCGCCCATGAAGAGTATGATGAGTTTTGGGAGGAAATGCAAGTTCATCCCTCTACTCCATCCTAAAGGATCAAAGGACCTATACCTTTGAAAAAAAGTAGTAAAAGAGAACTTAGCTAACAAATATTTTACTAATAATATGAAACTTGACAAGAGAGGTTTTTAGGTGGAAAAGCTGATTTTGGTGGGGAGGATGATCTATGTGGAGAGGATGATGATCTCCAACTAAAGACATATGCTTTCTTTTATAGGAGAAGAAAGCCTTAATATAATCAAACTGGAATAAAATACATTATAACACATGGTCCACTATTTTAAAAATCGTAAAGACCTATCCTATATTTTAAAAATAATAAATCCTTATCTGAGCACACACTTTTATGATATATATATAACCTACTTTATCAAGCTTGGCCCCACTAACATGTGAAAGAGCCTAATAAAACAAAACACAAACATTTGTTGGCATATGACAACATGTGTAAATAGGTGACTAAGCAACTTATTGTCAACTGGCAAGCAGGTAGATAAGAAACTTGTGAGCTTCTTGCAAGTAGGTTCATAAGTTTATTGAAGGTGTCTACCAAGTAGCTGGATAAACACCTTGCATGCAAACCCTTATGAGAGGCTAACCTATCTGAGAGGTTTCATGGTAAACTTGGGAAGGTAATTCTGCAGACCTTGTGATAAATGGTAATTTCTTGTACATGTCATCTGGCATTATTTTTCAAGTAGTGTTAGATGGTGTCAATAGTGAGCTCGTGTATCCTTGTTCCATCTATCAGTCGATGTTGTGCTTATTTTTGAGGCATTCTTAGTCTTCCAAGCTCTGCTTCAATAATCTGGTGAAGTAACTCTTCCTATTAGATGAATCTTCACATTCTTGTAGGGGAGATTTTAGTCCTATGCTTTTGATGGAATTAATGAATTCATCTCTCATGACTTCATATAATGGTTGATATTTTTTCGATGCTCATTGGACTTCAACCCAGTGGGGTTGATCGTCGGTGTAGTTCTACTTTCCCATTCCTTTTGCTATATCTATTTTGGAATTCATCTTTTCTGCCAAAAGATAAAGTGTAATTATTTATAGTATTCATCTTCCAATGAGAGTATGGATAAGGGAAATTTCCAAAGGAGTGAAATTTCTAGCTAAGCTTGGACGCCGTAGTTCGTGATTTGTATGGGATGCTACAACATGAATACCTTTGCATTGTAGGAATCTTTGAAGCATCGAACCTAATATTTTCATGGCTTAAACCACAACATGAACCTTTACAAAGCTAATTAAATTTGATTGAAATGCATAAAGGGATAACTCTTGAACTTTCTGAGAATGTTGTACTAGTGACATAAGTACCCAAATAACCATTGGAGTTCCTGTGGGAAGTCATTGGCTAGTTCTATGAACATATGAAAGGAAGGATATTCTTATTACAATCCAAATGTATTGCAGATGGATCCTTCATATTTACTGAACACTTGAAGCTCATAGAAAGTTTGTCTTTCTCAGGGGTTGGATGGATCAAAAGTATCCACATACTAATAGAACAGGTTTGGAGGTTATTCTACTATACTAAAAGATAGAATTCCTACTGTGTTGATCATAAGAATTTCACTAGCTAACTTATGGTTGGCTTTTCCTGAACTTGATATCAAGTAGATATCATCTATATAGATGTCGTATGATTCTTTGTATACATCAATGGTGAAAACACTGTCCTTTATTTTTTCTTTTTCCAGTGAGAACACCAATTAAAGGTCATTTTATTTTCTAAGATAGATGCCTATGTGATAGAATATCTCTTTAAAGAGATGGATTGAGTCCTTTGACCTCTTGGATTGAGGATAGTTTCTTGCAAATTGACCAGGATTTTTGTAGATAAAGAAGCCATTCTCTATCTTGTAGTTCATAAGACTTCTTCATCTGAAGTACCTAGTTTGCATGATTTCCTTGGTCCTATCATTTAGAGGTCGAGGCAGTTTGAACCTCCTGAACTGCAGATATTTCTTGGAACTTTCTTTGCAGATTAAGCAGGGGTAATTGGATTTGGTGACAAAGAAAATTCTTGCTGCATTCTTGATCAAGAGATGGATTGTTTTTGATAATAAGTTTAAGTAAAGATCTCTTTGTGCATATGCTGTCAGGGCCTGAAAGATAGCCTTCCTGATATAGCCTACTTATGGTATGATTAGGGATTTGAACTTCTCTTCCATATTGTGTGGCCTGCTAGCATCATTGGTAGTGATGATATGAAGGCTTTCTTTTGGATTGGATCTCAACCCAAGTCAAAGTAGATCGTCGCGACCTTTTGGAAGTGGATATCGATGACATCTCTATCGAACAATGGACACTTTATCTCGAAGAGTTTTCTTTGCAGCTTCTCTAATCTTTGGCATGTGTCTCTGCAAAATACTTCTTGTAAGATCCTAATGTTGAAGTCAAAGTCTTGAGATGTCAGATAATGGTTATTATCGATGATCCCAAGCGTGTTCCACTAATCTATGAGAATTTTGGATAATTCTGAGGTGAATTTTAAGAGTATCATGTATTTTTCTCGTTCAACCAGATTCTTTATCGCCATCTAAGAATAGAAGTCTTGGATTCTTTGAGTCCAAAATAAAACCTTGATGTCAGCAAGAATAAAAGTGTGGAATCTAGTTCTAATGATTTTTTTGGCATTGTTACTGGTTTTAACCTCTTTTCTAGGATTGGATCATCCTTCATCCCATCCTAGTCATTGACCTCTTTAGAGACCTCTGGCTCCTTGAAGTAGTTCATGAATATAGGTGGATAGTGTTCTTTAGGAGATTCAATTAAGGATTCAGAAGTGTCCTCAACATATTAGTGAGAATCAACATAGTCTTCACCATCCTCGATGTATCTATCATTGGAAAGTTATCATCGGTGTTAGAGTATTCACTCGAAGGGTTACTATCGAACAAACATTATTTTTCCCCATATCAGGGATAATGAGATTTGTGTCTAGAATATCTTTATTGTATTTCAGATATTCTTCTACAAGATTTGGATCATCTATGGCCAGTGGATCTGCTAGGTTATTATTGATTTTTCAAGCCATACTGATTTGGAACAACTTGATCTGGTAGGGTAGAGTCAGTAAATGGATCATGATGTGATGATAACCACTTGTGATTAAGAAGACCATCTTTAAGTAAGGTAATCCATTTTGTGTCTTCATATGGCACTTTCGATTCATGGATTATCAAGTTATCATCTAGGAAGGTGATGTTGTTGTCCAAAATGATCATGGTTACTCTATTTGTGTCCTTTTTTTTCTGAATTCCATCTTTCTTTTGGATTGCTTGTGGGTTGCATCAGATTTTTATTAAGTCGTGATGGAATCTTTTCTTTCCTTTGCAAACTTAGCAATGTCAAACTCTTGTTCATCCCGACATATTGGAGATAAAGATATGGGCATATGAGAACTATAAGCGATAGTTGGAAAGTTGTGTGTCATTTTTTGTGGAGAGTATGTTTGTGTGACATAGGGAATAAGGTTGGCTTTTGTAGTGAGCTTTGGGTTCACTAAGATTTGAAAATACTATATTTCAAGTGTTGAATTTGTTGTTTTAGAGAAGCAATTATTGTGTTTCTGGTCGAAGAAATATGACAGTGAGCTACCTGGTGGACATATATCATACTACAGGGATTGGAGTCTGAGCTCCAATTGGCAGATAAGTCCATCATGCTGAGTAGAGTTTTGTTTTGCATTTTTGGTCATTGCTTTGATTCTGTTCGCCAACTTAGTCTTTGTGTGAGAAACACCTTTAAGGGATTGGCTGATTAACATCCTATTTTGGCACATGGCATTTTAGATTGCTAATTGAGAGTTTCTTTTATGTCATTAAGGGGCATATTCTCTCCCATTGGTAGGATAACATTTTTTTTTAGTATCTTTAGAGCGTGGATCAAATTATCATTTTTGAAAGGTTTATTTAGTAGGAAGTCATCTGCGCGATTAGAACCTATGGGGGACATCATGAACATATTGGTCCCAGGATTACTTTTAGTTTGGGTGGTTTATTTCGTGATACAGTGGGTGAGGTATCCTCTTGGCACATGCTATAATCATAGTTCATCGTCTATGGGCAATATCCTGAGAAAGGACATTTGCGCCACATGTTAGTGTGACCTTCATGATTGAAAAAATCAATCCAATCGTACTCTCTCATAAAGATACTGAGGAACCATGATATAGTTTTTTGGAGGTCATTTTCCATGGGCAATGTCCTGAGCAGGTCATCTTGAGAGGATTTTTGAGATGTGAATGGACGAAACTAATAGTGACTGTATTTTCACGTCCTTTGGCAAAGGTCGGTTCAATGGATTGGAGAGGTTGAGGATAGTCTCTCAACTTCTTGTACTTTGTGACCCATGAGTTTGGGAGTACTTTGAAAAGTTCATCTCTGGAGATTTGTCTTAGGATATGGGTACACTAAGTGGTTCCATTATTGGCATCTATGTTTAGGAGCAAAGTATTTTCTCTACCTAGAAGGGATAGATCTATAGCATGGTTCTGGACCCACCAAGCTATTTGGTTGTGGAAAGTTTAGTAGATGGCATCCCTGGCTTGTAGATCTCTAAGAATTTGGACCTAGATCTTTAATGCCTCCGTCAGATACAGATCAGAGAGGGATATATTGATGTTGGGAAATATAGTGACAAAGACTGTCCTGATGTTCAATGTTATTTCCAAGGTACCCATATTTGCATGTTTGAATTCGTTCTATTGGTATCAAGAAGGGAAATACGCTTGAATACTATCTGACCTTTTCTTTCGGGATACGTCAATGCGACCCTAACATCATCAAAATGGATATGGTTGAAGCCTTGGGTTTTCTACGGTCCCAAAAAATCCATTTGCATCTGCAGAGTAGTGAACTATTCCTATGTTCCAGCGATACATTCCTAACCCTTCTCATGGTCTTAGATGGGACTCAATTTAGTTGGATGAGCATTTGACCTTCATGGAGGATCCTGTTCTCATTTTAGTTAGTGATGTCAAGCGGTTACTGATGTCGCCCAAAACTACATCTACACGAAGTATAAAATAGTTGATGTAAAAATATCGAAATACAACTAGGTTGGGTTTGAACACAAAGGGAATAGGAAAGAAATATCTCTCTAACTTGTTGAAAACATCGAGCAATGCAAAAAAGTAAATAGGGGATTTATAGTAGACAGTTAAAGTAATGAAATTTGAATGCTTTTGGTTGTAAACAATCTAAATCCAACACTAGGTTTGTGTCCCCCCTGGCTTATAACTTTGTAGGTTTATCATGCGTAATCTAATAATCTCACAGCTACGCTTGTAGAATCTAACAAAATTTGAATGCTTTTGGTTGTAAACAATCTGAAACGAACACTAGGCTTGTGTTCCCCCTGGCTTCTAACTTTGTAGATTTACCACTCTCAATAAAAATATCTCACAGCTACGCTGCTAGAATCTAACAGGTTATGTCTCACCAAAAGCCTCTGGAAACTCTTTGGTGAATCTCACTCATCTCCTTATGGTCTCAGAGTATCGCATTACTAACTCTTATCTTTTATCCCAGTTTAACTATTTCCTATTGGTTTCAAGTTATTAGATGAGGATTGATATCCTCAAATCACTATTGTGATCTTTTTTTCCCTATCTCTACCTATCTCTCAATTTAGTATTGAATATAGGTGGGTTCCTAATGTTTGCAACCATCAAGAAAACAATAAAAACAAAGAAAATCTCAATACATGCAACAACAATGATCTAGAAGGATCTCACGCTTCCTTTACTTTGGTACCCCGCTAGGGTTCCCAAAACACTAGCTAAGGGAATTAGATGCTCATATTTGAGAAACAATTCATGAAATTCAATAAATAAAGCATACAATCAATCTCACAATAATAGACAAAGAAAGCCCAAGGTCTCAAATCAATTAATAAATCAAAAACCAAGAACACAATAATCCCAAGATCAAAAGTCAATCTTGGAATAAAAATATGTTTATGAATAGTATGAGTGCATAAAATAACTAAAACATGTAAAATGGTATTTATATATTACATACAAACCCTAGGAATCCTTTCCCAAAAAAATGGAAAACTTAGTCGGCACCACATATGGTGCAACTTGCGTATCGTGGGTGAAATCTATGCTCCATAGGTGTCCCCACGCAGGTGAAAGTCATCTTTAGTGTAACTCCCCAAAATCTCATCCCGAAGCATCACACGGTGCTTAAGGCTACAAGTAGCCCCAAGCAAACCCTTTGAGACTGTTAATATCTTTATCTCTCACTTTGGGATGTCAAACCAAACAATAATACCATGATATATTAACTCAAAATTGGAATAACTGGAAAACATATTCTGAAATATCAAATACTGAAAGTCTAAAACAAAACTGCTAGTCTAGTCTGACAATGCCTTAACTACTGAAACTGGAGAGCCATTGGGACAGATGCCCAACTGACTCGAACTGATATGAAAGTAATTACAACTGAAAATCTGAGAAGGTAGGTCCTCGAACCATGAGGACTCACCAACTGTGGGATGTAGGCAAAGGCACACGAGAATCACGATCACTGCTAAGAATGAGCACCAGAACCTACATTATAAGACAATGTAGCACACAGACGTATATGTGGATCAGCACTTTGGAAATATACTGACCATGTGGGGGTGTATGCATTTACATAAAATAATATCAATACTCTTTAATAAAATCATGCATGCAAATAGGAATGACTCACATGGCTTAAATAAGTCTAAAATATAAAACTCCTAAATAATGAATAGTGAAACATGTAACACAAATCTCGTGAGCCATTATACTTAACTTTAAAATCTATACTCTCCTCTTATTTTAATTACTTGGAAGCTAAAGAAAGCTTTAATCAATACTTTCAAACTCATGCTTTATATTGTGGAGAGTAAAACTTCTTTAAAACTTAAGGACTTAGAACTTTTAGGAACTTTTAACACTTGGGAACTCTGGAACTCTTTTAGACTCGAGAGTTTCTTCTAACCGACATAAACCATGTGAGCTACATGGAGTCCAACATCGGAATAGAACCTTAACTTAAGTGATCACTATCTCGGCCTCAGGCCCATAAATCTCAATCCTACGGTGGCACGTAGTTCTGGGGCATGAAACCTTGGAATTATACCCAACTCGGTGATAAATACTACTCCCATACTTAGCTCAAAACTTTTAGTAAATCCACCTCAAAATAACTCAAGGGTCTATAATGAAGACCAAAATATATTCCTCTTTGCTTTAAATCATAATCAAATGTGGATTCCTATCTTAGCTTAGACCCAAGGGGTCAAATCTTTAACTAAAATTTGAAAATAGCTTAGTTATGGGGTACTCATGGCCCAAACAGTCTTGAACAATAAATCTTAAAATGGGGTTCTATTGACCCAAACAGTAAATCTCAAGTCAACATCTCAAAATTCATGCTTAAGAATGCAATTACTCATAAGGTATCTTGAAATCTGTAAGTCTCATTAATAAGCATAGAAACATATGCAAAATCATGCTATTTGACTTTCAATTCATGGGATGTATCAAAACGTTGCAACTAAAGATAATGGGTGAAAAACCCTAACTCAATTTTATGTAAAATATCATAAATTGCAGAAAACTTGTAATTTAAAATAAGCCTTTGGGCACAAGGGTGAAAGGATTACCCTTGTTCAAACCCCGCATACATTAGATTGTGAAATTGGATAAACAATCTTGCTTGAGACTCTTTATGGAACTCTTGAGAGAAGGTTCTTGAAGCCTTTGACTTGGGAACCTTGAATCCTAACTCAATTTGTAAAATCTATGGTGAGTTCTTGAATTTATTGGAGGAAGATTTGGATTTGCTCTAGAGGGTTAATCTTGAGAGAAAGCCCTAGTTTTTGATATCTATGAAGAATATGAAGCTATGTGCTTCATTTTGACTATATCTGAGTGTAAAAAGGGTGGGAAAAGACCAAAAAGCCCTTTTAAAAATGACTTAAAATCACTGAACGGAATAGGCAACAGTGGGTGTGACGGTCCGTCGAGGGCCTGACGGCCCGTCAGCCCTGATCGTCGCACCTGGGCTAGAATTGGACTTTCTACCTTGCCTGTGATGGATGGGTCGACGGTCTGTTGCTAGATCGATGGTCCGTCAGCCATATTATTGTGCCTACCCAGAATGAGGTCTCACTTCCTCCTCTGTAACAGTTTGGGCGATAGTCCGTAGCTAGTTCGGCGGTCCATCGGCCCTCTTCGTCGCACCTGGGCAGTTTTGACTGCTTTCGGTAAAACATCCATATCTTTTTCTTCCGGTGTCAGATTTTGACAAAATGGGTATCGTTGGAAAGATAATTCTATTTCCCACACGAAAAAAAGTCAAAATTAGGAAAATTCCATATTTTTTAAACACTAATCACTTTGGAAGCCATTCCTTAGTCCTTTAAGAGCGAAATTAGGCTTCACTCGACAGGATCTAATGGCTTAGACTACAAGGGAACTTTGCGGGGTATCACATTCAGAATCCCATCAAGATGATGAACCTCACTTGTTCTAACACCTACGGGGCATAGTTACTACCTACGACCCATAGGTAGTCCCTATGTAAGTGCTAGTAAATTATTCATCTTTAGGTCCTCAGAACTTCAAGATTTCTAATATATATTATGAAACTTGGAGTAGATAGTGTCTCCATATTTTCAAAGCAAAGACCACAATAGATAATTCAAGATAATGGGTTGGGTAATTCTTTTCATGCATCTTTAACTTTCTAGAGGCATAAGCTATAACCTTACCTCTCTACATCAACACATAACCCAAGCCAACCCTAGAGGCATCAAAATACACCCCAAAACCATCCATACCATCAGGCAAAGTCAACACAGAAGTTGAGGTGAGTCGAGTCTTCAACTCCTGAAAAGTCTTCTTACAGGAATCTGACCAAAGGAACTTAACTTTCTTTTGGGTCAACCGGGTCATAGGGGATGTAATAGAAGAGAAACCTTTAATAAAACGGAGGTAGTAGCTAGCTAGACCCAAGAAACATCTAATGTCAGATGGAGAAATAGGTTTAGCCAATTTCTTACAGCTTCTGTCTTTTGGGGATCGACCCTAATGCCTTCGATTGAAATAATATGACCCAGAAAGGCTACTGGTCTGACCAAAATTCACATTTGTTGAATTTAGCGAACAACTGGTGATCTCTAAGAGTCTGCAGGACAATTCTAAGATTATCCGCATGGTCATTCTTAGTACGGGAGTAAACAAGGATATCATCTATGAACACTATGACAAATATATCAAGATACTGCTTAAACACTCGATTCATGAGGTCCATAAAAGCCGCTGGAGCATTGGTTAGCCCAAAAGACATAATTAGAAACTCAAAGTGACCATAACGGGTTCAAAAGGCTGTCTTTGGGATATCACACTCCCTTACTTTAAGTTGATGATAGAAGGATCTAAGGTCTATCTTGGAGAAATAACTTGCACCTTGCAACTGATCAAACAGGTCATTAATTCTCAGAAGAGGGTACTTATTCTTAACTGTGACCTTGTTAAGCTGACGATAGTCAATGCACATATGCAAAGAACCATCTTTCTTTGCTACGAATAGGATGGGTGTGCCCCAAGGAGAGATACTGGGCCTTATGAAACCTTTTATCTAAAAGATCTTTGAGTTGCTTTTTCAACGTCTTAAGCTCTGCAGGTGCCATACTGTAGGGAGGAATAGAAATAGGCTGAGTGTCAGGAATAAGGTCAATCCCAAATTCTATATCTCTAACGGGAGGTACCCTTGGGAGATCTTCCGGAAAAACATCCGGAAACTCATTAATAATGTTGACTGACTGAATAGTTAGAGCCTCGGACTTAGTGTCTTTAACTCTAACTAGGTGATAGATGCAACCTTTGGATATTAGCTTTTTGGGTTTGAGATAGGAGATAAAATAACTCTTGGGAGATACTGAACACTCGGACCACTAAAACACTAGTTCATCAGGAAACTTAAACTTGACCACACGAGTACAATAGTCTATAGATGCATAACAAGAATGAAGCCAATCCATACCCAGAATAAGGTCAAAATATACCATGTCTAACTCTATCAAATTAGCAAGTATGACTCTATGAAGAACAGTAACAACACAATTTTTATATACTTTCTTAGCAATAATTGACTCCCCAACTAGAGGTTGCCACAACTAAAACAACCTAACTACTCTGCCAAACACTCTCCTGGATGGGTCTGGCCATACTTAGCATAAGGAGGATAGTTAGGCCTGTTACTCACGCTGTTCTACGACCTAGACATTGAAGGCCTATTCCCTTGTTCCTACCTGTTCCTAGGAGCAGGAGCACTAGATGATGAAGGAACTGGTATAGACAAATAGCTTTGAAATTGAGGGCGGTTCCCTCCATGGGACCTAGCCTGACCATACTCATGTTGCTCGAATCTATCCCTACTGTTTCCCCTCACTCTATCTATTTACTTTATCTTGTCTACCTCTATTTGTTGTGCATGCATCATAAGTCTGGACAGATCCATATCCCTATTTAGCATCACAATCCTACACTTTTTCAACACCAACCCAGATACACCTATCACGAGCTTGCTCATACAAGTTCAGGTGTCAGCTATCAAATTAGAAGCATATTTGGCTAACTGGTTGAACTTTAGGCAGTACTCCTTAACATTCATGGATCCCAATCTCAAGTTTATAAACTCTTCTATTTTTGATTCCCTCATCTCTAACAGGAAGAACATGTCTACGAATCTATCCTGGAACACCTGCCAAGTAATAGAGAAAGCATCTTCCCCTCTATTCTTCCTCCATGCAACAACCCGGTCATAAGCAATGTTTTTCGGACAATAAGATGCCATCTCTACACTCTCTTTCTTAGAAATATGCATGACTTGGGTGATCTTTCTTACCTCCTCAAGATATAACTGTGGGTCCTCACCAGTCTTAGACCCATAGAACTCTGGCAGATTTATCCACATGAAATCACGAATCCTAACAAAAGCTAAGTCACCACCCTACTGATGTGGAACTACGGCCTGGTTATTGGCCTGAACATTCGTTGTGACTTCTTGGGCTAATTCCTAAAATTCCACCCAAAACTCAGCATGAGACACAGTCTCATTCAAGGGATCAACAGACTGAGGTTTCTCATTATTGTTTCTGCAGGCATTCGCTCTTCGGTGAGGTATGTTTTGAAATAAAAGAGAACAACTTATTAGATGAGAGGGACAATTGTAGGCATGCTAGAATCTAAAAGAAAGAAATAACTTTTTCCTAAAATGTCTTGTAGCCTCTTGCTCATAGATGTGGTGTGCTACATACTGATGATCAAGACTCTACTTAACGCGGTTTGTTAGAGTACCTAGGACTCCTTAAGCCTTAGGATTTTATACCAATTTTGTAACGCCTAACATGGTATCAAGTCCTAAACGTTCTAGGGTATCAAAGCCTAAGGCTAAATGACTTTAAAACATCTTGGTAGGAACTTGGTATCAAAGCCTAAGGCTTAAGGACTTTAAAACATCTTGTGGAGGGTAAAACATCTTTAAAACTTAAGGACTTAGAACTTTTAGGAACTTTTAACACTTGGGAACTCTGGAACTCTTTTAGACTCGGGAGTTTCTTCTAATGGACATAAACTATGTGAGCTACATGGAGTCCAGTTTCTTGCCCACGTTGGGGAGAGCTGTTCTACCCTTTCTATCAGAATAGAACCTTCACTTTAGTGATCACTATCTCGGCCTCAGTCCCATAAATCTCAATCCTACAATGGTACATAGTTCAGGAGCATGAAAACTTGGAATCATACCCAACTCGGTGCTAAATACTAATCCTATACTCAGCTCAGAACTTTTAGGAAATCCACATCAAATAACTCAAAGGTCTATAATGAAGACCAAAATAAATTCCTCTTTGCTTTAAATCATGATCAAATGCGGATTCCTATCTTACCTTAGACCCAAGGGATCAAATCTTTAACTAAAATCTGAAAATAGCTTAGTTATGGGGTACTCATGACCCAAAAAGTCTTGAACAATAAATCTTGAAATGGGGGTCTATTGACCCAAATAGTAAATCTCAAGTCAACATCTCAAAATTCATGCTTAAGAATGTAATTACTCATAAGGTATCATGAAATCTATAAGTCTCATCAATAAGCATAGAAACATATGCAAAACCATGCTATTTGACTTTCAATTCATGTAAAGTGTCAAAACCTTGCAACTAAAGATAATAGGTGAAAAACTTTAACTCAACTTCATGTAAAATCTTATAAATTGCAGAAAACTTATAATTTAAAATAAGCCTTTAGGCACAAGGGTGAAAGGATTACCCTTGTTCAAACCCCACATACCTTAGATTCTAAAATTGGATGAATAAGATTGCTTAAGACTCTTTTTGGAACTCTTGAGAGAGGGTTCTTGAAGCCTTTGACTTGGGAAACTTGAATATTAACTCAATTTGTAAAATTTGTGGTTAGTTATTAAATTTTTTGGAGGAAGATTTGGAATTTCTCTAGAGGGTTAATCTTGACAGAAAACCCTAGTTTTTAATGTCTATAAAGAATATGAAGCTATGTGCTTTGTTTTGGCTATATCTGAGTGTAAAAAGGGTGGAAAAAGACCAAAAATCCCTTTTAAAAATAGCTTAAAATCACTTAACGGTATAGGCGACGGTGGGCACGATGGTTCGTCGAGGGCCCGACGGTCCGTCAGCCCTAACCGTCGCACCTGGGCCAGAATTGGACTTTCTGCCTTGCCTGCAATGGCTGGGTCGATGGTCCATCAGCCTTACCATCACTCCTAACCAGAATGATGTCTCATTGCCTCTTCTTCAATGGTTAGATGATGGTCCATCGTTAGCTTGACAGTCCGTCGACCCTCTCTGTCGCACTTGGGCAGTTTCTACTGCTTTCTATAAAACGTCCATATATTTCTATTCCAGTATCGAATTTTGATGAAATGGGTATCGTTGGAAAGATAATTCAATTTCCTACACAATAAAAAATTTAAATTAGGAAAATTCCTTATGTTTTAAGCACTAATCACTTTGGAACCCTTTTCTTAGTCCTTTAAGAGCGAAATTAGGCTTCACTTGACACGCTCTAATGGCTTAGACTACGAGGGAACTTTGCAGGGTCTAATATTTAGAATCCTATCAAGATGATGAACCTCACTTTTTATAACACCTACGGGGCGTAGTTACTAACTACGACCCATAGGTAGTCCCTATGTAAGTGCTAGTAAATTATTCATCTATAGGTCCTCAGAACTTCAAGATTTCTAATACATATTATGACACCTATGCCATATAGGTGGACCCTAAGCCATGAATATACCATCATAGGTAGTCCCAAATCCAGCTTTCAACCTCTTTTCTTCTGCTTAGCTCCTAAAACCTAGTTTGCTGCAAAATAAGACACCAAACACGTCATATCTCCCGAAATAGGCTTAAGTTCTTGCATATTTCATGGTTTTAAGAATCAAAAGTACCATAAAACCATGGAAAATCAAAACCCTTAACTTAGAAGTTTGCATGTCCTTGGGCAGTAGAACAAAATAAAACAACACAACGATTCTTAAAAAAGATAAACCGAAGACACCTACGACAATCAATTCTAATTTAAGCTTAAGAACATCACCCACCTCTAATTTTAATACTTAAAAAGAAACTATGTGGATCTATGTATCACTTCAATGTGGCATAAATGAATTAAGCTATGGAATTACATTAGCAACAAACAATCATCCATATGTAAAAGTTACACTACCAAAACAAATAAGTAGTTAGAAACACAACACATGTACTCTCACACCAAAGAAGTCCCTTTCACTTAGATAAATCATGCATGTTAATGTTGGGATGATCACGAGACACTCACACTCTTAAAAAAGTTCCAATAATGTGCATAAAATACCATAGGATTGCCCTTATTTTCTTTACCTTAGTTTTTAGACAACCGAGTTACGATCACTATAGGAATATAATTGTCTTGTGACATAAGCTTGAGGTTGGTATGGTGCATTTATGAATTAAGTGACTAAGCCTTCTTGGGAGTACAATTATGTGAGGAGTTGTAATGACCCTGTAGGTTATTTTTCATATTTCAGTATATTTTTATCAATAGATATTTTCCATAGATTCCCCAAGTCATTTATGACTTGCTGGGACTGACAGTTTAATTATTGGGAAGTTTGCTTGGTTTTTAGATCCAATTCCCTTTCTTTGAAGTCTTTGCTGGTCCTAAATAGATATCAGGCAAAAAAAATAACAAAATAATCTCTTATGAAAATTTTAACTGTGCCAACAGCTCCAAAGTGTCAATTTTAGACTTGGTAGATCATTGGTTTGGGTCCCAAAGTACCCGACCTCATTTTGACCTGTTGGTCAAAAAGTTGAGAAATTAGAAATATAGGTGTGGGATCCATATTTTGTCAAACTAATCTCGGATGGAAATTTTACGTGTTCCATCGCATCCAAAACATCGAGTTTGGCATGATTACATAGTTCTTTTGCATATACTAGATTTCAAATGAATTACAAACACCTATTAGGGCCTATTTTGGACTTGGAAAATTTGGTGTATCAGTAAATCTGGTACCTCCACAATCATGCCTCAATGGTCTACGATTATAACTTTATGTGCAGTAAAGATTTCAGAATTGTGACTCATCTAACCGACGAGAGGTACCACGATTGCAAGGCCTCAGATCACAATAGATATTGGTGAGTACCTGGACTGGGTATAAAATAGCCTCTTTTGCCTTATTTCAGCTAGTTTCTCACTCATTATGTGGAGTATAAACCCTAAATAGAGACACTAAGTAAAATTGAAGCTTGTTGGTGATTAGGAAGCTTATGTAACATTTATTTTCGCAATTATCATCCATTTTGAGGAAAGAATTCACCCTTTTATTGGTGAAATTTCTTGATTATTTTCTCAAAACCCCAAAATCCTCAAGGCTTTCTTTTAGCCCTAATTTAGCTTGGTTGGCACCTATTTATGAGGGTAATGATTCCTTGAGCTTCATATTTTATTGGACTAGTTTTGGAAATGCAATTTTCATAAGTGGGACACATATGGGGTTTTGATGTGATTTTTAGACCTGAAGATCAATGGTGCAATATGGGTAACTATATTCTCGTATTTATGAGTAGAATTTATTTTGATACCTTGGAATTTTAAGGAGGCTTCTTGAAAAGAAAAGTAAAGGTTTAGCGGTTTGTTGAGCTTTCATTAGTGTCGAGGTAGGCTAGGTCTATCCCCTATTATATTGAGCTATCTCATAGTTTATTATGATATCGTGTTAGATTTAGGATAGGTTTTAGGAATTGGATTGATGAAATGTAAGACTTGGGTTAGTTGGACAGTATAGGCTAAATTGAGACCTTAGAGTTGAAATACTTGTCTTGTTTCCTTATGCCTTAGGATAATTGAACTTCATTACTCATGCTTAGCATGAGAATACCTTAGACTTCTCAAGATTACATAAAATGATTTAGATATCCATGCTCAGGGTAAGATGGCCTTAGTTCATTCATTAAGGAATGTTGCCTTAGTTACTATATTGTCTTAGTTGTTGTGTTTGAGAAAAACCTTTACCTTAAGGATAATTGTGGCTTACTATACATCTAAGAGTGGATTTAGATACCTTAGCCTAGTCTGGGGTAGAAATTAACATAGACTGTATTTCGAGAATTTAGAACTGGGCTCTTTGACCTACCTTATGTCAATATTGATGATAGTTTTCTTGAAACTATTTGTACGATTAGTAAATGCCTAGAAAATGCCCTTTTAAGGAAATATTAAGAAACTTGGTACTTTTTGGTTATGATGAATAACATTGGAGGTAATACATAAATGAATATGCCATATGTATAATTTATTGGTTAAGCTTATGATGAGCTATTGATTATGGTATTGTCTTGGTTATTGATTGGACAGCCAAATATACTATTTAATGATCCCTTGACTATGATATTATCTAAGCTAGTAATTATGTTATTGGCTATGCTATGACTAAGCTATTGATCATGCCATAGTTTAGATATTGCTTAGGCTATTGATATGCTACCTTTTATGCTAATGATAAGTCATTGAATTACTATTGATGAGTCATTGCTTATGATATTGACTATGAGTAAGATCATGCTAAGCATTATGCTAGTAATCATGTTAGAAAGCATTCTTATTAATAGCATTAGAAATTGAATTATTATTTATGCTAGAAGCCATGACCATTAATTATATAGGAAATTATGCTAATAATTATGCTAGAAATCCTTATGCTTGCCTATATTGAAACTTATGGAATTGATTATATACCTAAATAAATTTTGGAAGATGATTTTGACATTGATACCCGGCAAGTCTATAGGATACTATGATGATATTGATACCCGACAAGGCCAATGAATAATATGATGATATTGATATTCGGCAAGGCCTGAGAATATTATGATGATATATTGATCCACGATAAGGCCGGAGGATATTATGATGATATTGATACCCAGCAAGGCTAGAGGATACTATGATGACAGTAATACCCGACAATGCTAGAGGATATTATAATGATATTTATACCTGGAAAGATCGGAGGATATCATAATGATGCATTGATGCCCGACAAGTTTGGAAAATGATTATATTGATATGCCTATGTGTTCATCTACTAGTTTGAGTTTGTCTATGCCCTATGTATGATAATTATATGTTTATGTATATACTTATACATAATTGGGTATATTATTTATATTAGAGACGTCTATTATAGCCTGGTAGTGTCAAATGTTTATAAAGTGATAATTGATGATTAGTGATAATTGATGATTAGTGATAATTGATGATTAATGAGAATTAATGATTAGTGGTAATTGATGATTAGTGAGAATTACTGATTAGTTGTAATTGATGATTAACGGGGAATATTGTTTAAGGGATAAAGTAGTGACTAGTTGACAATCAAGGATTAGTTGGAAAATATTAATTAGATAATAAATGATGTTATATGAGAAATGGTGGTTATCTAATGAATAGTGATTAGTGGATATATGGTGAATAGTTACTAAATGATGACTGGGAGTTATATGATGACTAGTTATTAAATAGATTAGTTAATAAGAGATGATTAGCTTATAAATAGTGACTTTTGAGTATCAGTAATTAGGTTGTTTAATGATGGTAATATTATGGGATATTGGTAAATTATGATAATATTGGTAAATGGCATATTGGTGATAATTGTGGAATGGTAGTTAAATGACAATGAAGGTTAGCTATAATATTGGTTGATTTCATTACTCTTCTTTTGAGTGTACTCTCCAATTGTATGGGAGGATATGAGAAGTTCTTTACTTTTCTGCACCAATTGGCATATGGGAGCAAATTTTGTGTTTATGTTTTCTTGTGTTAATGTTTCATGATACGATATTATTTTAATATATTTACTTATACTTACCAATGAAGATTGGCATGTTTCATGTCATATGTTATATTGTTATTCCAGTTTAATTACTTACTATGTACCATGATGTTGGAGATGACTCAGGTTTATTTTTATACCTTGACTTAATAATGTTATCACACATTTTATCATACTTATATCTTTATTTATCTTAGTCGGACGATGATGCCTACTAAGTACCCTTTGTTTTGGTACTCATACTAAGCTTTTGTACCTTTTTGGTGTAGATTCGAATACTACCTGTCATCATTGATCATTGTTGATGTTGTTATTGATTTTAAAAGATAGGGTGAGCTCTTGGAGTTCGAGTCGCCCATTTCCCTCTACCTTTATTTTTTTCAGTCTCTTATTTCAAGATAGATATTATTGACTATTCTAGACTTTTAAGTGTATTCATACTATTAGATGCTCTTTTACTGGCTCTACCAGGTCATGGGATTGGTATCTTATATTGGTTGTTCATTCTATCTAGAATCTTTTTTATTTATAAATTTTGATTCTTGAATTTCAAATATGTTTGATGTTTCTTACCGAATTATTCATTTGTGTCAGCTCCAAGTTATAGTTTTTCTTACCTACTATCATGATTTAGTAGGTGCCACCATGACTCATAAATTGGGTCATGACAAATTGGTATCAGAGCCTAGGTTTCAATGGTATTGTTGGTACAATAGCATGTGTCTACTAGAGTCCTGTGGATCAGAATATTGATGTTTGTTTCCTATATTTGGGTGTATATGGTACATTCTTAGGAGTTCTTCACTTCTTTCACTCATATCTTTCTATGAGTCGGAGTTGGTTTGTAGAGGTATTCCCTTGACTTTACTCTTTTGTAGATAGACAGAACACGTTTTATCGCTACACGAGATAAGGGTCCTAAGACCGATCCTAGGGATCCTACTTCTATTCATGGATGACCTAGAGATCGTGGACATTTATGAGATGTGTCCCTAGATGAGGGCTAGGATATGATGCCTTATATTTGTCCTATTCTCTTTCCTAAGAAATAGATTTTTCTGCCTTAACCAGTAGTAGGCCGGGGACAAGTACAACATCTACCAGGGTTTATTTCTTCTTCAGTGCTCAGAGATGCATTGGTTTTTCTGTTGGGTTTAGTTAGTGATGCTCCATCTGATAGTGAACAATCTACAGATCAGAGTTGTACTGAGGTGGAGGCATAACATGTAGCTCCGACTCCCAGAGTTAAGGTTCCCCCTACATCGATAGTTTCTCAATGGTAGTTGCTCACCCAGTAGTTTCTGAACCTGTTATGTCTTCTGAGGAGTAGAAAATATTAGGTAGATTCTTGATATTGGCTTCTCTTAGGTTTACTAGTTCTTCGAGCGAGGATGCATAAGTGTTTCTAATTTCTTATGAGGATAGGCTCTGTAATTTAGGAATTATTGAGACTCGTGTGTCGATTACACCATCTTTTAGTTGGATTTGGCTACTCGATATTGGTGGAGAGGTTTTATAGATTTTAGACCTGCTGTATTTTCTCCTTTGTCATGGAGTTAGTACTATAAGATGTTCTTTGAGAAGTACATGCCTCTGAACCTTAGGGATTATTTGAGGGATTAGTTCTCCAGATTGGAGTAGTGCTCCATAATAGTTGCAGACTATGAGACTCATTTTCACAAGTTGGCAAGGCATCTAGCTTTTTGTCTGGATATTAAGTATGAAAGGGTTTGCTGCTTTATTAGAGGGTTAAGACTTCCACTTTGTATGGCTAGTCAGAATTTAGTAACTGAGGGTAGGTCCTTTGCTGAGGTGTTGGATCATGCTTTGGCGATGGAAGAGATGCACCATAAGGTTCATGAGGTCCGTGATAATAGACATAGGATTCAGGGAAAATTCAATAAGAACCATCATAGTTCCCAACCCAGAGATACCGGTTCTCAGAGTTGGTATCCTCCTCACCCATCCTATCAATCTTAGAATCAACCTAGTTGACTAGTTCAATAAGCACTTCAGATTACTGACAGAGGTCAGTCTAGTGCTAATGATCACCCTAGTAAGGATAATGGTCAATTTTCTAGAGGTTCATCTTTGGGTTATTCTAGTTATGGTGGTTACTCTGGGTTAGAGAATCTATTAGTTTTGGTTTATCTCCTATCTCATGTTATACTTATAGAGATCCTGGTCATTATTCACGAGATTTCCCTTTTCATGGGATGATTGTTAGTTCATCTCAAAGTATTCCTATTATTAGAGAAGTTCATCTCTCTGCTAGAGGTGGTTCTCATAGTCATAAGGGTGGCATCTAAGGTACTCGAGGAGGTTTCCAGAAAAGAAGGATAGGATGTCAGTCAGGTGGAGTGTATGGTCAGTTATATGCAATACCTGCTAGACCCGAGGCTAAGAGTTAGAATACTATTGTTACATGTATGATTGTGGTGTGCCGCCAGTCAGCCCTTGCTTTATTTGATATAGGATCCACTTATTCATATATTTTTACTTATTATGCACCATGATTGGAGTTGTGCTGTGATTCATTAGCTATGCCATTGTGTATATCTACTCCTATAGGTGATTCTTTAGTAGTGGATTGAGTTCTCAGATGATGTGTTGCAAATGTTAGTGATGTTGATACTTATACTGATCTTATTAATTTGGATATTGCAGATTTTGATATCATTCTGTGCATGAACTGGTTATCACACTATCATGGGGTCATGAATTGTTTTACCAAGATCATTACCTTAGCCATGACCGGTATACCCTAAGTCATATACCAGAGAGCTGTTATCCATGAGCCGAAGGGGATTGTCACTTATATGTGTGCTAGGAGACTTATTTTGAGGGGTGGAAAGTCTTACCTCTCTTATATTTGTTATACTGGTGTGAGAGTCCATTGCAAGACTCTATTCCAGTAGTTTGTGAGTGTCCTGATGTATTTTCTACCGTCCTACCTTGTATTCCCCATGTTCGTGAGAATGAGTTTTCTATTGATCTCGAGCCTGGCACCCGACCCATTTCTCTGGCACCTTACCATATGGATCTTACTAAGCTTAAGGAGCTGAATTCTCAGCTTCAGGATCATCTTGGTAAGGGTTTTATTAGACCAAGTGTGTCTCCTTGGTGAGCCCCTGTATTGTTTGTGAAGAAGAAAAATGGATCCAAGCCAATATATATTGATTATAGGCAGCTTAATAAGGTCACTGTGAAGAACTGTTATCCTATGCCTTGCACCGATGATTTGTTTAACCAGTTTTAGGGTGCATTAGTGTTTTCTAAGATTTATTTGAGATCTGGTTACAATTAGTTGAGGATTCAGGCTGAGGATATCCTGAAGACAACCTTTAGGACCCTTTATGGTTGTTATGAGTTTATTATAATATCATTTGGCTTAACTAATTCCCCAGCCACATTGATGGACTTGAGGAACCAAGTATTCAGGTCTTATTTTCATTGTTTCATAATTGTGTTCATCGACGACATCCTTGTATACTCGGGGAGTAGATAGGAGCATGCACAATATTTGAGGATTGTGCTCCAAACTTTGATAGATCATGTGTTTTTTGCCAAGTTCACCAAGTGTGAGTTTGGTCTTGAGTCGGTGACATTTCTTAGACATCATAAACATATGGTGTCTAAGGATTGGATTATTGTAGACCCAGCCAAGATTGAGGCGATTCGTGACTGGGCTTGGCCTATATCTTTGACTGAGGTATATAGCTTCATTAGTTTGGCTGGTTATTATAGACGTGTTATCAAGGGTTTTGTTACTATTTTAGCAACTATCACTAGACTGACTCGGAAAGAGGTTCCTTTTTTATGGTCGGAGGTGTGTGAGTTTAGCTTTGGGAAACATAAGGATTTCCTTACTTCAGCTCCTATTTTAGATCTTCCTATTGAGGGTGAGGGATTCATCATGTTTTGTGATGCTTTTGGTGTTAGTCTAGGTTGTGTATTGGTACAGCAAGGTCATGTTATTTCTAATGCTTCTATATAGTTTAATGTGCATAAATGTAACTACCCCACTCTTAATTTGGAGTTAGCATTGATAGTTATTGCGCCTAAGATTTAGTGGCAATATCTTTATGGTGTGGATTGTGAGATTTTCACTGATCATCGCAGTCTTCAACGTCTTATGATCTAAAGGATGCTTAATACTAGATAACTTAGATGGATGGAGGTTCTTAAGGATTATGATATTTTGATCTTGTATCATCCGAGCAAGGCAAACATGGTAGAGGATTCCTTGAGTCGTAAGGTAGAGGGTATGGGTAGCTTAGCTTGCATTTCAATTCCTCAAAGGTCGTTTGCATAGGGGAATCAGTCCTTATCTAACTTGATGATTTTCCTTAATATTTCAGACCTTAGGAGGATTTTTGCTAGTGTTGAGGCGATTACTTCATTAATTGAGTAGATTCAAGATCGTCAGTTTGAGGATAGAAGGCTTTGCTTCCTTCGTGATTAGGCATTGAATGGTGAGTCCGAGAGGGTCACCGTAGACTCTAAGGGTATTTTGAGATTTGATTGCTTCATTTTGTTCTGCAAATTTATGAGTTAATTCAGTTGATTTTGCATGAAACTCACAGCTCTAGATATTCCATTCACCCCAGCACAACCATGAAGTATAGAGTTTTGAGGAAACATTATTAGTGGAGTGGTATAATAAGAGATATGGTAGACTTTGTAGCTTGTTGTATATGTTGTCAACAAGTAAAGGTCGAGCGTCAGCGACCATGTGGATTGACTCAGAGGTTTCCCATTCTCAAGTAGAAATAGGAATGAATTACCATGGAGTTTGTTAGTGATTCGCTTTGCACTTCCCACAGTTCTGATGGTATTAGGGTCATTGTAGATCATTTGACCAAGTTAACATATTTCTATACTATTCTAATGTTTTTCAATACTGAGAGATTGGCCCATATCTATGTTCAGGAGATCATCTATTTACATGGTGTGCCTATTTCTATTATTTTAGAATGTGGTTCTGTGTTTACTTTGAGGTTTTGGAGAGATTTTCAAGAGGATTTAGGAACTCAGTTGGATCGTAGTACATCCTTTCATTCATATACTGATGGCCAATCTAAGTAAGCTTTTATGGTTCTTGAGGATATGCTCTGAGCTTTTGTTATGGAATTTGGAGGCTACTTGGAGCAGCACTTAGCCGTGGCAGAGATTGCATATAATAACAACTATCATGCGAGTATTAAGATGATGCCTTTTGAGGCTTTGTATGGTAGGAGATATCGATCTTCAATTGGATGGTTTGAGATTTCTGAGATTAGGACTGTGGTACAAATTTTCTATAGGATCCATGTGATTGAGTTAGAGTGATTCAGGATAGGCTGAGAGTGGCTTAGAGTAGGCAGAAGGACTATACAGACCATAGGCTTCGTGTCTTGACATTTGGAGTTGGTGATTGTATATTCCTCTGTGTATTTCCTATGAAGGGTTTGATAAGGTTCTGGAGGAAGGGAAAGCTCAGTCCTAGATATATTAGACCTTTTGACTTGCTTCACGTAGTTGGTGAGGTATCTTATGAGTTAGCTTTACTTTCAGATTTTGCCTCTGTTCATCCCATTTTCCATGTTGCATCTATACATAAATGATATGTCTCATGTGTTTAGATGGGACTTAGTCTAGTTGGATGAGCATTTGATCTTTGTAGATGAGCCAGTTCTCATATTTGCAAGTGAAGTCAGGAGGTTGCACAGTAGGGAGATTCCTATAGTTAAGGTTCAGTATAGGCACTTCCTAGTAAAGGAGGCCACATGGGAGATCGAGAGTGAGATGCGGGACCAGTATCCTCACCTATTCGGGACTTCAGGTATATCCTAATTTTTAATTTTTGGGGATGAAAGTTTGTTTAGTAGTTAATATTATAATAACCCTTCAGGTCATTTTCCATATTTTTCCATATTTGTGCCATTAGAGATTTTCCTTAGCTTTCCCAAGTCATTTATAACTTGTTGTGAATAACAGTTAGGTTATCAGGCTATTCGTTTGTTTTTTAGATCCAGTTCCCTATTTTGAAGTCTTTGCTGGTTCCAAATGGCCACTGAGCATAAACTTCTACAAAATGATCTCTTATGCAAATTCTAACTTCTTCAGCAGCTCCAAAATATCTATTTTAGGCTAGGTAGACCTTTGGTTAAGTTCCCGAGGCACCCAAGCTTATTTTAACTTATTGGTCAGAAAGATGAGAAATTTGAAATATGGGTGTGGGACTCACATTTGGTTATAACGACCACAGATGGAAATTTTGAGTGCTCCATCGCATTTGAAATGTCGAATTTGGTATGGTTACATAATTTATTTGTGTATACGTAATCCCAAACAAATCTTGAACACCCGGTCTAGCCTATTTTGCAATTGAAAAATCTGGTGCATTAGCAAAGACAGTGTCGCTGTAATCGTGCCTCTTTAGGCCATGATTGTGACTCTATGATGCCGCGATCATAAAGGGGTTCAGTGATCATGAATTATATGATAGACGAGAGGTACCGCAATTACAAGGCCTTAAATCGCGATAATAATTGTCGAGTACCTGGATTAGGTATAAAATGACCCTTTTTGCCCGATTTCAGCCAGTTTCTAACTTAGTCTTTAGAGAATTAACCCTAAATGGAGAGACTAAGAGAAATTAAAGCTTGTTGGTGATTGGCAAGCTTGTGTAGTATTTATTTTTGCAATTATCATCCGTTTTAAGGTAAGAATTCACCCTTTTCTTTGTGAAATTTCTTCATTATTTGCTCAAAACCCTTAGGTCTTTATTTTAACCCCAATTTAGCGTGGTTATCACCCATTTATGAGGGTAATGATTCCTTGAACTTGATATTATGTTGGGTTGGTTTTGGAGACATAGTTTTTGTAAGTGGGACCTATATGGGGTTTTGATGTAATTTTTGAAACCCAAGAACAATTGTGCAATATGGATATCTATATTCTTGTATTGATGATTAGAATGAGTTTTTGATAGATAGGCATTTTGAGAAGGATTATCGAAAGGGAAAAGCAAAGGTTTAGCAGTTCGTTGAGCTTTCTTCGACATCAGGAAGGCTAGGTTTATCCCTTGTTAAATTGGCCTATCTGGTAGTATTCTTATGATATTGTGTTATATCTGGGAAGGATTTTATGTTTTGGATTGATGAAATTCAAGATTTGGGTTAGTTGGACAATATAGGCTAAATTAAGACCATAGAGTTGAAATACTTGTCTTGTTTCCTTATGCCTTAGGAGAATTGGACTTCATTACTCATGCTTATCATGGGAATGCCTTAGATTGCTCAATATTAAGTAAAATTCTTTAGACATCCATGCTTAGGATAATATTGGCCTTAGTTCCCTTATAAAGGAAGGTTGTCATAGTTACTATATTAGCTTAGTTGTCGTATTTTAGAAGAACCTTTACTTTAGTGCTAATTATGGCTTCCTATACATCTAAGAGTGGATTTAGATACCTTAGACTAGCCAGGGGTTAAAATTGACTTACAATATCTTTTGGCGATTTAAAAGTGGGTTCTTTAACCCACGTTAAGCAAGATTGATGTTAGTTCTCTTGAAATACTTTATACGCTTATTAAACTCCAAGAGAACGCCCTTTTGAGGCAATATTAAGGAACCATGATATTTGTTGGTTCTGAAGAATGACGTTGAAAGTAATGTGTAAATGATTATTCCGTATGTATGATTTATTGGTTAAGATTATGATGAGCTATTGATTATGATATTGTCTTGGCTATTGATTGGACTATCGAATAAACCATTGAACGATCCCTTGACTATGATATTGTTGTAACGCCCCGATTTTCTAAACCGAAATGCTACACGGTGCTCATGACCCCGAAGGACCACAAGCTAACCCATGACTGATCTCCGTACCTGTAAACTGCATAATATCTCATAAAATATACGGAAACATGAATTGTAAGGCCATAAGGTTCAATACTAATACATATTTGAAAAATATGGTATAACAATACCAAATTGGAACATAAATACTGAAGTCTGAACACCTAATCTGACATCTAGTCTGAAAGCCTCTAACTGAACTGAATAAGAAGTTGATGGGACATGTCCCCAACTAACTCCAACTACTGAAATAAACTGAAAACTGAAATAGAAATGAAATCATCATGTCCTCGAAGGATGAGGATTCACGTCTAACTCTGACTGCTGATCCTGGAATCTAATGCTGATTTGGAGCCCATGCCTCTGAACCTATGGTGTAACATAAGAGAAACCACCATAGCACAAATGCGTCAATACGTCTGAATGTACTGAGTATACGAGTGAGGTAGGCTAAATGCAAAGGGTTATATGCATGGACAATACTGACTGATATGAATGTAAGAGTACATACATGCATACATAACTATAACTGAACTCGTGGAGATACTGACAGCATAAGTGTACTGATAATGAGATTCTGAAAGACTGAATTTACTGATATTGATATGTAAATCACTAATAAGTGATGGATCTGATACTGTATTACTGATATACTAAGAGACTGATATTACATTACTGATAAATGAATGATTGTTTCTGACAGTTTGAATTATGAAGAACTGGTCTGATTGACTGTATCTGACAATCCTGAAGCTGAGTACTGATAGCATGAGTTCTGATAACTATTGTGATTGATAGCATAAGTGAATATATCTCACAGTCTATTTCTGAGTTGACTGTATCTGACAGCCCTGATATACTAAAATCTGAAGAGCTATCTGAGTTCTTTACTGAGACTGGGTAGCTATAGCTTACAGTCTTGAAATCTGTAACTGAAACTGTGGGAAGTAGTTATCTAACCGACATGCCCCAAATACGCTATAATAGCTAAGTTGGGGTCCAATCTCTGCCCCGACTGAAGGGGTGTCAATACCGCGCCACTGGTAAGGACAGCTGTGAGAACCCTATACTGGCAGGTACTCAAAGAGAATGGTGGGAACCCTAAATTGACGGGTTAAGCCACCTCATCAACCCTAATCTATCGGGTTAAGATGTCTCAAACTACGCTGGCTACGTAGTTCTGGAACACAAGGATGACTACTAAGAATCACACCCTGAACTGGCGGGTGAGTTCCCTTCCTTGGGTTCACTCGGTGCAAACTTCTACTCCCATCTGAAGGATGCTGAACTGAATAACTAAGCTGAACTAAATAACTAAACTGAACTGATACTGATTAACTGGACTGATACTAGTGGTATTGTTTAGCAGAGCTAAACTAAGTTTACTAGATTCCAATGACTGATGGAATGTACTGAGTTCTAAGGACTGGTTGAGAGTACTAAAGTTACTGATATTGACTGTGAATACTGAGTTTGCTGAGGTTACTGAGCACTGAGATTACTGAGATTACTGGACTACTAAGATTACTGAGATTTCTGAGTTTTCCTGAGTCATATGACTGACTGAATTCTATAGATCATGGCTTGACTAAGAGTATCGTGAAAACATGTCATGGCTCTAGGTACACAGCTATATTTTTCGGGTACAAGAACCCCCAGGACTTGATGGAAGGAAACTGACACAACTTGAATTTCTTGAGTACACGACCATCAATAAAAATCCATAATACATGAGTGGGGGATTTCATGAAGTACATGGTCATCATAATATCTATCATGAATAGGAATGCTTATAATCAAGTCATAAATCTCATATTCTAATATCATGGACATTCCGACAACATATACTATTCATAGCAATCACATGGAAACCATTCAAGCATAAGGGAATGGTAACATGTAACGTTTAGTTCATATTGTAATGATTTAGGGATATTATACTTCATGTATTTTATTCAACATCTCAAACATGGTAGGGAAAGCATGGATATATTTTGTGTACATAATTTATATCTCTATTATCATACATGCTTTATACCACAACAATAACAACACATAATTTGCATGGAAAATTCATATTGGAGTGTATGACTAACATGAACTTGTTATTTAGATATCATGAAATCATGTAAATATGAAGTTCTAACATACTAGGCATTTTATCGAACACCTTGTATACATTCTTTAAGGCATAGGTGGATTTCATACTTGCATTCTATCAATCCATCTAAAGATCATGTTTTTCAACTAACAACATAAATTTCATGAGATATACATTCACGATACTATTAGATAGAAAAACAAACAAGCATCAACATGGGTATGATTATATCACCACAATCAACCAAGCTTTTGTATTTTAAAGATTGATTCTTGAACTCTACGGATGAAAGGAATTCGTGGATGAACACTATGCATACTCTGGAAGGGAGGTTCTTGATGATTGACGGAGGAATCTCCTTGAAATTTGATCTTCAAGCTTGATTGTGAAACCCTAGTTGTTTTTCTCCTATGGTGCTCTTGGATGATGAGCTTTGACATGTTAATAGGGTTGTAATGTGTTTAGAAGCTATATATTTTGTAGGGTTAAATTTAGGGACGTGTAAGGAGTGTTAAAAGACTTAATTACACTCAAAATAACTCAAAACGGAGTGTTTTTGGCATTGGAACTAACTTAGGCGGCGCCTAACCAATCGCCTAAGTTTGGTTGGGCGGCGCCTAACCAATCGCCTATCCTTACTGTGTCTCACGAAAATGGGCATAACGTTTCGCTCGGGTATTGGATTAAGGCAAAATTGGTATCGTTGGAAAGCTAATTCAATTATATACAATTTGGTGGGTAGAAATTTACAGAAATACCACATTAACATCTAGTTATACTCATTCAAAGATGACCCTTGCAAAATCAAACACTAAAACTTGATGGATTCAAAAACTCTTAGCTTGTATTACCTTAAGTGACTCATATGAACATGCTTAATGTATCATAAGATATCTTATTGCTAGGATAATCATTATAAGTCATGCACTAAAATGCTACTCACAGGATAGGAGGTTTTATACGTAGGAAAAATGGTTCGTCTCCTAGGTTAGAAACATACGGGGTATTACAATTGTCTACACCATAAATTGTGTTATTGGATCTTCTATGAATAAGCTATAAATCATGTCATGCTTTAGCTATTTCTCAAGCTATTGATTAGATACATTTATGCTAATGATAAGACATTGAATTTACTATCGAAAAATCATTGCTCATGATATTGCATATGATTATGATCATGCTAAACAATTATGCTAGTAATCATGCTAGAAAGCATTCTTATTGATGACGTTAGTAATTGTATTATTATTTGTGCTAGAAAATATGGTCGTTGATTATATGGGATATTATGCTAATAATTATGCTAGAAATATTAATGCTTGACTATATTGGCACTTATGGCATTGCTTATATATCTCGTTAAATTTTGAATAATGATGTTTACATTGATACCCGGCAAGGATGGAGGATACTAATGCTGTAGGATACTATGATGATATTAAAACCCCCACAATGCCAGAGGATATTATGATGATATATTGACACCCGGCAAGGCCGAAGGATACTATGATGATACTGATACCTGGCAAGGCCGGAGGATACTATGATGACATTGATACCCGGCAAGCCCAGAAGATATTATGATGATATTTATACTGGCAAGGCCGAAGGATATTATGATGATGCATTGATACCTGTCAAGGCTGGAGAATGATTATATTGATGTGCCTATGTGTACATATACTAGTTTAAGTCAGGCTATGTCATATATATTGCAATTATTTGCTTATATATACTTATACATAATTGGGTATGTTGTTTATATTAGAGATGTCGGTTATAGCCTAGTAGTGACAAATGCTTATAAAGTGATAATTGATTATTAGCAGGGAATGTTGTTTAAGGAATAAAATAATGACTAATTAACAATTCAGTGTTAGGTAATAAATATGGATTAGGTAATAAATGATGTTAGATGATAAATAGTGGTTATCTAATGAATTGTAATTAGCGGATAAGTGGTAAATAGATGCTAAATGATGACTAGGAGTTATTGATGACTAGTAATTAAATGGATTATTTAATAAGAGATGGTTAGCTAATAAATGGTGACTTTTAAGTATTGATGATAAGGTTGTTAAATGATGGTAGTATTATGGGATATTGGTAAATTGTGCGAATGTTGGTAAATGGCATATTGATAATAATTATGGAATGGTGGTTAAATAACGTTGAGGGTTCTCGATAACAGTGGTTGATTGCTTTATTTTTCTCTTGTCTGCACTCTCCAATCGTATAAGAGGTTGTGATGAGTTCTTTACTTTTCTACACCAATTGGCATATGGGAGCCAATTTTTTGTTTATGTTTTGCTTGTGTTAATATTCATGATATGTTATTATTCCGGTTTATTTACTTAGATTGCCCAACGATTGGCATGTGCTTATGTATTATGTTATATTGTTATTTAGGTCTGACTACTTACTATGTACATCGAAGTTGGAGATAGTTCAGGATCATTTTTGTACCTTGATTTAGTTATATTCTCTTGTATTTTATCATACTTATATCATGATTTAGCTTTGTCGGACGATGATGCCTACTGAGTACCTGTTATTTTTGTACTCGTACTACAGTTCTGTATAAGAACAAAGTAACTTTATTTTTTGTCTTTTGTTTTGAGATAAATATTGTTGACTATTCTAGACTTTTGAGTGTATTGGTACTATTAGATGCTCTTGTACTGGCTCTACCAGGTCGTGGGATTTGTATCTTGTATTGACTGTTCATTATATCTAGAACCTTTTTTATTTATAAATTGTGATTTTTGAATTTTGACTATATTGGGAATTTCTTATCAAATTAACCCATTGCGTTAGCTCCGAGTTATGGTTTGGCTTACTTACTGGAGGGAATTAGTAGGTGCCATCATGACTCCTAAATCGGGTCGTGACAGGGGTGCACTATTACACAAATTTTCCTTTATTCCACCCTCATTTCTCCCTTTTTATTCTTTTATTGCTCAATCATGTTGGATGCTTTTTTTTCTTTTTCATTTTGATTCTCTTTCACTTTTTTCCCCTTTTCTTTTCTTTTTCTTTGTCACGACATGAGACTACCCCCTAGTCGTAACACGGTTCTTGGACCCACAAGTGATCCCAAGCTAACCCATGAACTCACATACTGCTTGAACAATTGATTTAATATGTATAAAATAGCTAAACTTTTTGTGCGGAAACATAATCATGGCATAATCTGGATAAACATTATACTGAAGAAGTTTACAATCTAATAAAACTGAAGAGAGAATTGGAATTTACATTTCATGACTCTTTTTGACCATCTATGAAGCCTCTACTATACTGACTATAGATAACTGGAACATGACTTCAACCACAACTAATTAATACACATGAATAATAAAAATAAAGTACAAGAACTATAACTGTCTGGAGTCCCCGAAAATAGAAGAACTCATCACCTGCCGGCTAGAAGCTGCAGCTGTCTGATTCAGATGTGTAGGCAACAACTGGCACCTACATTACGAGATAAAGTAGCACATAGACATATATATGGATCAGTACTTTTGAATGTACTAAGTAAGTGGGGGTTAATGCAATACGTAAAACTGAATAGGTACATAATCATAAAAACATGCAGCTAAGTGCTAGTAGACTCATCAAGTGACTAAGAGAAACTGAAAGCTTAAGTATCTTGAAACATGAGTAACAAACATAATTTGATAAGCTAGTGAATCACTAAACTTAGTTTCTAAAAATCTTTACTTTTATAGAATTAGTAAAACTGAAGCTGGGAAGTAATAAAACATGAATACTGTATGTGCATCTCATGTAAAGCTAAACATGTTGTAAAACTATACTGACGATCATGTATGAATTCTGGGTATAAAACTATGGGATGGAATCTGACATAACTCAAGGATCTAAGTATACCGACATACTTAGCATGAATGCATGAACATATAAAACAAAACATAACATGTACTGGGCTAATCTAATTTATTAAATAGTTGATACCTGTGTGACTTAATGATTGAAATCTAAGTAAAGCGATAACTAATGTCTATATACTGAGTAGGTGATATCTGAATATAGACTAACTAATTTACGAACGTTGAATAGCTGATGAGTGAATACTGAATAACTAGCATCTGAATACTGATCAACTGACATCTAAAAACTAGTTAACTAATATATGTACACTGATTATCTGATATCTTTATAATGATTAACTAATATGTGCATGTTGATCACATAATACTGAATTGTACTTAGTTTGAATAATTTTACTGAAATTGTGGGAGGTATCATGTAACCGATATGCCCCAAATCTGAGCTAATTGGGGTCCAACCTGTAACCCTAGTTGGAAGGGTGTCAGTACTGTTCTACAGGTACTAATAGTGGCTTTGTGGATCCACTAATCTGATATCCCGAAGGACTAGGGTGTCAAGCCTAAACTGACGGGTAACCCTTGAGAGAAAGTCAAGCCTAAGCTTATGGTTGACTCCTCATATCCTATGCTGGCTATGTAGTTTTGGAATATATGGACTGCTACTAACGACTTTTCCTATCAAACGGGGAAGCCTCCATCCCTGAATTCGCTCGGTGCTAAATCCTACTCCAAATTAAACTGACAGTAGTACTGAACTGAACTAAGTTTAACTAAACATTATTTCAGATAACTGATAGTACTTATCATGGACATATATATCTTAGTAAATAACAAGACTTATGGTTTCACTGAATTATTACTTGAAAGATCTGTAGCATAAGTAAACCCATAGGTATTAGGTGTTCATAATCCACCAATACAGAATGACCATAAAGCACGATATCAACACATAAAACTGTAGTATAGGAATCATAATTCAAACACCCAAAACATAAACAACTTACCAAGTAAGTGAAGAGAATGAACTTGAACATGGGAATGTGTTAAATATGAGAAATCAACATGATTACATGGTTAAATTCATATATTAGGGGTTTAACAGGAAATTCACTTGAATATCACATGGGAAATTGAAACTTGAAGCATGAGATAACATAACTATCCATGGAATTATACTTGGACATGAATTGAGTTCAAATAACTAAGGAAAAGCATAAAATAAACCCATCTTGAACATATGCATCTTCAAAATAAAAGAAAACTCATCTTTTTAATCAAAAAAAGGTTTTTGGGCCCTATGGGTGAAAGGGACCCATGAATGAACTCCTACACACCTTAATTAGATGAATTCTTAAAGAAATCTTGAAATTAAAGCTTGAATCCTTGTGTTCTTGAGAGGAAAGCTTGGATTTGGGAAAGGAGAGGGTTTTTACGTGAGTTATTTTAAGGAAGATGGAAAAATAATGCCCCTTTTTGAGTTATAAATCATGTTTAGATGGCTGAGGTTGAGGGGAAAGGAATAAACTTCCCCTTGGACTCTTTTTCCCGTGTAAATAACCCTCACAACGTGACCCCCAAAAAGGTGGATTGGACCTTGTATCGCGAGCCTATCGCGGCCCCTTACTGATTTTCACAAAAAAGGTCATAACTTTTCACTCGGGTATTGGATTATGAAGAAATATTTATCATTGGAAAGCTAAATCTATTATCTATTAGTTGGTGGGTCTTGATATGAAAAATTCAATTTATATATATACAATGTTATACACTTTCAAAGTATACCCTTATAGAATCGAATACCCAACTTTTGACGAATCAAAGGCTCTTAGATCAACTTTGTTCTCTGTGATTCGTATGAACATTTTTCACCTTATAATTACTTCACAAACTAGGATAAAGATCATGACACATTTATTCACATACAAATCAAGGGATTAGAGTTTACACATGTAGGAACGACGGTCAATGTCTAGCCTAAAAATGCAGGGTATTACATTATCTTCCCCTTGGAATCATTCGTCATCAAATGATGTATAGGAACTTGTTGAAGTCTTATAAGTATCAAATAATGTACACATGAAATGTCTTGTAATGAAGGGTATAGATGATCTAAAACATTATAACTTTATCATGAAGCTGATTTCTAAGTTGACTTGAAGCAATTGACTATAAGGAGCTGATTCATGCTGAGAGTTTAGAACTCACATGAAATGTTTATAATATGAACTTACATATAGAACTGCGAAGTAATAACTGAGGCAATAAAGTTTGAAGAGCTACTAAGGATGGAATAAAGTACGTAACTTCTCATTAGGAATTTTTACTTAACAAAACACATATAGGGATCAAAAGAAAAGGGCTTTATGACACCGCCAAGTACATGATAAAAGTAGGAATCATGAGATAACGAGATCAAGGTTATACAAGGGATATTGCACTATTTGAGCCGGAATACTTTAAAAACTGAGATCATACACTGAACACTTATGTACTGAGTCATGACTACATAGCTGAATCTAAAACATGGTGCATGAACTGAACTTAATTTGTAACTTACATTGACATGAATGAATTACCTTATAGAATAGCCATATTTAAGAAACTTTAGATAGAATTAATAGGCCCTACGTAATGCAACTGCCTAATTAAAGCTTAGCCTCACTCCTTAAATACTCACATTGGTACATATAAATACTCTAGCCAAAGTCTAAGTTGAACTACCTACTCTCACCATGTTCAAACCTAACTCGAAATTACAAGGTACTATACATAACACCATAATGCTAGTCTGAACCATGAATTCAATACCCCATGTATTTTCACAACTTCTCATCTCAAGAATCGTTCTTTTTACTACCTCTAAAACTAAAATCAACCTCTTACTAGGAATTCACTAGCTCACAATGCACTTATCCACTTATATACCAACATGATATTCAAGCCTATCATTATCACAACATAGGAAATTCTAGGAAAACACCCATAAAAACATCTTTCTTATATTCTCTAAACCTCTATAAATAACAACTTTCTTGCACTATTCTTAAGAATACACACACGAATTTCTCAACTAACTATAACATATACTAAAATCTTTGCCTCAATTATCCTTCATACTTATAGCCTTAGATTAAAAAAGCACACAACAATCTTTTCCCAACATGAAATATTTACTCTCTCGCATATAAATAAATACTCATCAATTTTCATCACCACAATTATTTCATATGAAGAGGTCAATTGAAAGGTTATAACATGAGATCCTGAAGCATGGAAGGATACTATACATAACTTGAAACTTAACTGAGGCCTGAGGAATAGTGTATCAACATTATGGATTCATCAAAGAGATCTAAACTGAGGGCATAAATGAAATAATCTGAATTTTGATGATCATTAGCAGTGTAGCATGATTACTTGGAACTGAACATTCTGTAAAGTATGAGTACATAAGTCATGAGCAGTATGACCTGAGTTTGGAGTTCATAATTTCAGGGAATATAATTTGTAATACTGAGTGAACTGGAAGTCCTCATACTAGGAACAAGGAGAGTACATAATTCTATAGAAAGTCCCTGAATATGCGCTATGATTATTGAGCTGACACATAAGGCATAAGTAGATGTTGTGATGACTAAAATACAACACTTTGCACTGAGATAAGAATGGTTCGGACATCAACCTCCCGTACTATTGTTGTACAACACACCAACCTCACTACTAGATTGCCTGACTTAGTTCCTTGTTCTATCATCTCCCCCATAGTTTTAAGCCATCATTCTAAGTCTGTGGACCCCTAAACTCTAACTGAACTACAATCACTTTACTCTAGATTCTAAGATATAACAATACACAGAAATAATAAACTCAACTTGAAAGACTACAGCTAAAAGTGTACAACCCTCTGCTAGTACTTTCTTTTGAGATACAACCCTTATTTTTTTGTCTATAGCCCCAAAAATCATCATGTAATTACTTAAGAACTTACTAACATAGAATTTTTAGGAGTATCACCGTACCATAAGTTCACACCATCTAGAATTTCAAATCAATAAACTTAAATTCTTGCCTACATAATTTTAAGCCTACTGGTTCACCATTCACACAACAATCCCCATGGACACATAATCTACTAACTCCAGAGAAACACTATCCCTACTTCACTGCTACTAAACTTCTGGGTTCATACTTCGAACTCTAGGTAATATGCTATCATAAGATTCAAAGAAGAGATCTAAAATCATATCTGACTTTGGCTCGATGCACAATTTTTCATGATCGTGAATGAAATCTTCCAAACTTTGGAACATAAAGGCATTTGAGGGATACTTTTTGAGCCCGCGAGAAATCCCATAACTTTTTGTGGGGACTATCTGAGAAAACTCTATTTGTAAGGATTTAAGCTTGGCTACTTCTATTGCCTCAAGAATAAAGTAGAGTTTCCTCGAATGGATGAATGTAAGAATCTGCATAAGTTCCATAGAGAACACTTCTACTAGACGATCTGAGGTATGAAAAAAGGTAAACATTTCTTAAATGCCCTATATCATCTCGAAGAAAAGTACAGACATCTCCGTAGTGTTTTGCAAGACTCTACTAGACACCACTTTATAGACACCCTAGGACACTTGATCATTACTATGATCCCAAGTTTGTCAAGACCCGAGACTACCCCTAATTATAACATGGTGCTTGGAACCACAAGTGGTCCCAAGCTAACCTATTAACTAGCATACTTCTTGAGAAACTTATTTAATATATATAAAATCACAAAGTTTGTTGTGCCGAAACATAATCATGGCATAATTTGGATAAACATTATACTGATAAAGTTTACAATATGATATAACTGAAGAGAAAATTGGAATTTACATTTTATTACTCTGACTGAATATCTATGAAGCCTCAACTATACTAACTATAGATAGATAGGATATGCGACCAACCACCACTAATCAATCCACATGAATAATCAAAATAAAGTAATAGAACTACAACTAACTTGAGTCCCCAAAATAGGAGAACTCATCACCTGCCGGCTGAAAGCTGCAACTGTCTGATTCTGATGTGTAGACTAAAAATGGCACCTATATTATGAGACAATGCAACACATAGGCATATATGTGGATCAGTACTTTTGAATGTACTGAGTAAGTGGGGGTTAATGTAATACGTAAAATTGGATAGGTACATAATCTTAAAAGCATGCATGCTAAGTGCCAGTATACTTACCAAGAGACTGAGATAAACTTAAAGCTGGAGTATCTTAAAGCATGAGTAACAAACATAATCTGATAAGTTGGTGAATCACTACACTTAGTTTTTAAAATCTTTACTTTTGAAGAATAAGTATAACTGAAGCTGGAAAGCGGTAAAATATGAATATTGTATGTACATCTCATGTAAAGCTAAACATGTTATAAAACTATACTGAGGATCATGTATGAATTCTAGGTCTAAAATTATGGGATGGAATCTAACATAACTCAAGGATCTAAATATACCGATATACTTAGCATGAATGCATGAACATACAAAACAAAACATAACTGTACTAGGCTGATCTGATTTATTAAATAACTTATGCCTGTGTGACTTAATGATTGAAATATAAGTAAAGGGATAACTAATGTCTATATACTGAGTAACTGATATTTGAATACAAATTAACTAATTTACGAACACTGAATAGCTGATGACCGAATACTGAATAACTGACATCTGAATACTAATCAACTGATATCTGAATACTAGTTAACTAATATTTGTATACTAATTAACTGATATCTTTATAATGATTAACTGATATGTGAATGTTGATCACATAATACTGAACTATACTTAGTCTGAATAATTGGACCCAAATTGTGTGAGGTATCATATAATAAATATGCCCTAAATCTGAGCTAATCGGAGTCCAGCCTGTAACCCCAGTTGGAAGGGGGTCAGTACTGTGCCACGGGTTCTAACACTGGTTGTGTGGATCCACTAATTTGATGTCCTGAAGGACCAGGGTGTCAAGCCTAAACTGACGAGTGACCCCAGAGAGGAAGTCAAGCCTAAACTAATGGATGACCTCTAATATCCCACACTGGCTATGTAGTTCTGGAATACAGGGACTGCTACTAACGACTTTGCCTAACTGATGGGGAATCCACTACCCCTACATTCACTCGATGCTAAATCTTACTCCTAGCTGAACTGACACTGGGATTGAACTGAACTAAGTTTAACTAAACATTATTTCTTATAACTGATAGTTCTCATCATGATTATAAATATCTTAGTAAATAACAAGACTTATGGTTTCACTAAATTATTACTTGAAAGATCTGAAGCGTAAGTAAACACATAGGTATTGAACGTTCATAACCCGCGAACACTGAATGACCATAAAGCAGATATCAACACTTAAAACTGTAGGATTAGAATCATAGTTCAAAGACCCAAAACATAAACATCTAACCAAGTAAGTGAAAAACATGAACTAGAACATGGAAATGTGTTAAACATGAGAAAACAACAAGATTACATGGCTAAATTCATAAATTAGGGGTTTAACTAGAAATTCACTTGAATATGACATGGGAAATTAAAACTTGAAGAATGAGATAACATAACCATCCATGAAATCATACTTGGACATGAATTTAGTTCAAATCACTTAGAAAAAGCATAAAAAAACCCATCTTAAAAATATGCATCTTCATAATAAAAGAAAACTCATCTTTTTAATCAAAGAAATGTTTTTGGGCTCAATGGGTGAAAGGGACCCATAAATGAACTCCCACATACCTTAATTAGATGAATTCTTGAAGTAATCTTGCAATTGAAGATTGAATACTTGTGTTCTTAAGAGGAAAAGCTTGGATTATTGTTCTTGGGAAAGGGGAGAGCTTTAACGTGAGTTGTTTTGAGGAAGATGGGCAACGTATGCCCCTTTTTGAGCTATAAATTGTGTTTGGATGGCTGGGGTTGAAGGGAACGGAGTAAACTTCCCCTTGGACTCTTTTTCCCATGTAAATAACCCTCACGGTGCGACCCCCATAAAGGTGGAATGGACCTCTCGATGCGACCCTCAGAAAGATGGAAGGTCGAGAGGTCCATTCCACTTTTCATGAAAAAAGTTATGACCTTTCACGAAAAAGGTCATAACTTTTTGCTCGGGCATCGAATTAAGGAAAAATTGGCATTGTTGGAAAGATAACTCAATTATCTATCTTTTGGTGTCTTGAGATGCATAATTACAGATATATAAAAGCTATACATGTTCAAAGTAGACCCTTGTAGAATCAAATACCAAACTTTGGATGAATCAAAGGCTCTTAGATCAACTTTATTCTAAGTGATTCCTATAAACATTTTTCCCCTCATAGTTACTTCACACACTAAAACAAAGATCATGACATATGTATTCACAAACAAATCACGGGATTAGAGTTTACACACATAGGAACAACGCTTTTATGTCCAGTCCAAAAATACAGGGTGTTACATTCTTCCACACCCAACCCTACTTTCTTTTCTCCTATTTACACCCTTATTCATACCCACTTCTAATCACATATCGCTATGATAGCCACCCTCAACTTAATAAATTTTCTTGAGTTGAGGAGCATAATGTTCAAGAAAGACCAGGGCTAAAAGAGGTTCATTGTAACTAAAATAATAAGGTGAATGGTGAAACAAGAAAAATAGTCTATATAGGCTCAAAACAGGGGTCAAGGGATACTTATTCAGATTTGGAAGGTTATTTAGGCTAAAAGAGGACTAATTTCAAAAACGGCGTATGATCCTTTTGTAACCGACTATCCTACAACCTAGGTAAGACAAACCGGCAAGTTCTGCATTCAACACACAATGGGAACAAAGTAAGAATCTCACTCACACAGGGCACAGGGTTACATCCCAGACTGCCACCTATGTAGTTCGTGCAAATGTTAGCTATGATTATCATGTCCTTAATCCTTATGTCATAATGATATTCACAATGGTCATCTATATCAACATCACATAGTTTAAAAACAAATTTCTTAGAGGTGTATCATTTTTCTTAAAAACACTTTAAGCAAAATAAAACAAAACACATCAACTTCCTTAGATACTCATTTTTAACCTAGTTAAATAAAAAACAACATACTATAAAACAAAGGACAACACATCCTAAATATGCCGACTCTATTAAGAACAAAATTTTAGGAAAAAAGACACGACAACAAAAACCCAAGAGGACATCTAGACTCACATGTAGCCTCACCCCCTATCAAATAGATATGCATTATCCCCAATGCATTGAACCACTACAAATCAAGAGAGTCAGGAGCATACCTGTGTCACCTTAGGTTCCCATATTTGTCTTCAATCACACTATCATGAAATAACACAGATGCAAAAATAATAAAATACCTTGGGTTGCCTACCAAGCAATGCTTGTTTTAATATTGCAGTACGACGTAAGTACCTTGATTAATCAAACTTCATCAAGGTATCCAAAGAAGTGGCCACCAGGGTCATCAACACAGTTCATTATAGAGACCACCCTTATATCGATTGGTTGCTTTATGGTTTTGCATATACTAAATATGAGATCCTCATCATTCATCCTGAACTTACGCTCCCCCTTATCCATATCAACAAACGCTCTACTCATGGAAAAAAATGGCATCCCCAGGATTATGGGCATCTTAAAGTAGACTTCACAATCAAGACAACAAAGTTAGATGGAAAGATGAAGTTGTTCAACTTGACCAAAACATCAAATGATATGTTTTCATAACTCGAACCAGGGCCTAGCCATGATGAGTATATCAAGTCCCTACCGAGGACTGAAGACTACCCTCTTTTCCTAGTCAAACAAGATATAACACTAGCAATGACTGAATTTCAAACAAATAACAAGAAAACATTATTAACGACTTAAAAGATATTTAAGGTTTGTCAATAATCGACAATCAATAACCCTTAACCAATAACAAATAACAAATACCTAAGTCCACAGTAATATCCATAAAGCCTCTACAAAAACTAAAAATAATCTAAGTCGGGATATGACCCCGACCCTGATAATGACAATGACAATAAAATTTTAATGTGAACTCTTAAATTCTAGTTTATGGAAGAAGACCGAAGGAATGATAAATTCTTTTGGAGAATGAAACTTACCACTTCATCACAAAAGACCGAACAAATGATCCAATTCACCTAACAATGCATAAAAAATTAGAAGTATTTTTGGTGCATGCATCGCGTGGGGCTACTGCATTCAAAGATAATTAGTGAGTTGAGCACTAATAAGTAAATCAAGGATAAAAATAAAGTAATTTCACTTCAACCCCTTAATCGGCCCCAGTGCGTGTAGCTGCACAAATCGGAGAATAATCTCATATATATGCATGGGGGACTAGAACCTCCAAGAATATACTAAGGTATCATTAGCACCCGATTATGTAATGTATTATGGGGGACTCGAACCTCCCAATCATATAATAAGTTGGACTCGACACACTTGTATATAAGAAAGGGGACTCGAACCCCAAACCATTTAGAGCGATGCACCGGCAAAGGCATTTTTTAGTATTGGTCCCTCGAGACTGCTACTTTCATGGCCCATCTACATGACCCTCTTTTAAGCCCTAAATAATTACTTATCACACATTTCCATTCGTTGAACCATAATACACATTTAGGCATGCACAGTTGGTATCATCATAATAACTACACTTGCAAGGTAACATCAAAATGACATCCCAATTACATTAACTTGGGAAAACAACCCCCTTTTTTCATTAATACAAGATGGGGAAAACTGACTCCCCTTGTTTATTAAAGCAAACCATAATATTTCAATAACCTCTTTATATCATGCAATTGTTCTAAAAATAGTTTAATGCAATTTTACTTATACTCAAATCTTTTTCACAAAGTTGTGTTGGGGTTGTTACTAATTCAATTGTCAATATTTACAAAATTTTGGGAAATAACAATCCCCTAGTTTATTAAACATAACCATGCATCAAATTGATTTTAGAAACACCATTTAACATATAAACAATGAATATGTAAACATGAAACATCACATAAACAACAATCATTCAAAACCCCTAACCTATGTTCCAAAACTAATGCTAAAACCACATGGACAACTATTTAAAACACATGATTCCACAAAGTTATAGTTGTGGAAGAGTAACATGTCTAAAATTCCAAGATTTATGGAGAGAAATCAACCCTTAAGACCTTAGATGACCAACTTCTTAGTAACCCTAAGTATCTTTCTTGAGAGAATTTAGAGAGTTTGAGAGAGTGTTTTTAGTTCTGCAGTGTTGAAAATAATGTCCCAAGGGTGTTTTATGGTCGCGGGTATTAAGTGGGTAAAGAGGGAAATATCCAAAGTGCCCTTAATTAAAAGCTAAAAAAATTTAACCAGTAACTACGGGTCATTATACGACTCATAAGGACTCACTACGGCTCATAACCATGAGTCGTATCTTGGACCGTAGATGAGGGACCAAATTTCTAGTAACACTACAACTCATACCTTATGATTCATTACGATACCCTACAACTCGTAGAGTCCAAGTAATAGTAAAGATAAACTACTTTTGGCATCGCATTGGTTTGGCTATTGAAGGGGCCATATGACTTGTGTTTGGTCTTTATGACTCGTAAACCTTAGTCATAGTCACAACATAAATGCAAGGTCAACATACTATCTAGGTTATGATTGGATCCTTAAGACTCATCATGACCCGTGACAACTCATATGAAGGGTTGTAGTCTAGGAAGTATGTGTAGAAACTCAGAAATTTTCAAGGACCAAAATATGGGATATTACATTCTCCCCTCTTAGGATCATTCATCCCCGAATAATAAGACAAGGCACCCCTTAGAATGATTTAACATGGTATAAAATTATACTTACCTTTCACATACAAAAAACAAAGATGTTGGGGAAATCACAATTTCCTTTAACAAAGTCAAAAAACAAAGATGGTAAGATTAACACATACCTTAAGCACGAGTATCCTAAATGGGGAAAAAGAATGGGTATTTGAACTTTATGTCCTCTTCGGCTTCCAAGTAGCTTCTCCAAACTTTTGTTTCCTCCAAGAACCTTTACCAAGGCCACATCCTTGGTATGCAACATACAGACTTGCCAATCCAAAGTCTTAACTGGGACTTCTTTATATGACAAGGAGCCTGAAACACCAACACTCTCCAAAGGAACTACCGAAGAAGGATCACCCACACTATTTTTAACATTGAAACATGAAAGACTGGATGAATAAAGATGATGTTCGGAGGAAAATCCAACTCATAAGCTACACTACCCACTTACTTTAAATTTAGTATGCACCAACATATTAGGTCTGAACTTTCCCTTTCTTCGAAATTGCATTACTCCCTTCGCATAGGATATTTGGTGACTCTAGGTAGTATTAAGCCTATTCTTAATCACATTCACCTTATCAATGGATTAGTGAACCAAATAGGGACCATCCAATCTATTTTCGCCAACTTCAAACCACCCAATAGGTGACCTACACCTCCTACCATAAAGAGCCTTAAATGGAGCCATCCCAATACTTTCACGACAACTATTATTATATGCAAACTCTATGATGGGCTAATGATCAAGCCCACTACCACCAAAGTAAAGCACACAATACCTTAGCATATCCTCCAAAGTCTGAATGGTCTTCTCCTTTTGTCCATCCATCTAATATTGGAAAGTGGTGCTATGGTTCACTTTATTTCCCAAATCTCTCTAAAAGAAATGACAAAAGTGTGAGGAGAATTTAGTACTGTTATTAGATATAATAGAAATAGACGCATCAAGCAACTTGATGATTTTCTAAATGAACAACTTTGCATAATCCTCAGTAGAGTAATTAGTCCTCACAGGTAGAAAATAAGCGGACTTAGTCATCCTATCTACAATGACCTAAATCGAATCAAACTAATGGTGGGACCATGGAAGACCAATAACAAAATCATTATTAACTACGTCTCATTTCTATTTGGGAAATTCAACCTCTTGAGACTACCTACCTGGTCTCAAGTTCTACACTTTTCCTTGTTGACAAATAATACACTTGGCCACAAAATTTTCCACATACCGCTTCATGTTATCCCACACTCCTTCAAATCATCGTACATATTCATTGAACTAGGATGAATAGTGTACCTTAATTCATGAGCCTCAGCAAAGATCCTCTTTAGCTACCCATCAATATCGAGAACACATAACCTATCTTGGTATCTCAAGATACCATCACCACCAATCTAAAAAACCATCACTTTCTGCTAGCCCACGTCACCCTTAATATGTATCAATATAAGATCCAAAACTTTTTTCTCTTTCACCTCGGCACAAAGAGATGACTTCACCACCTCTTGCACCATCATACTTACATCCTCAAAGTCCAAGAGACGAACTCTAGGATTAGCCAACCAATAAATATCCTTCACCAATTCTCACTTCTCTTTATCCATATGGGATAAGCTCACCATAGATAACCTGCTAAGAGCATCAATAACCATGTTAGCTTTACCTGGATAATAATAAAGACTCATGTCATAGTCCTTGAGCTACTCAAGCCATCTTCTCTGCCTGAGATTCAACTTCTTCTGGGTAAATATATATTGTAAGATTTTATGATCTGAATAAATGTCCATATGAATCCTATACAAATAATGGTGCAAAATTTTCAAAGGAAAGACCACAACCAACAATTCTAAGTCATGCATCGGCTAAATATTCTCATGAACTCTTTGTTGTCTAGAAGCATAGGACACAACCTTACCATACTGCATTAACACATAGCCCAGTCCCACATGGGACACATCATAATAAATCATAAAACTGTCGGTACTCTTAGGTAGAATCAAAATTGGAGCCTAAGTAAACCTATTCTTCAACCTCTCTAAACTACCCTCACAAGCATCCGACCATAAGAGCTTTACATTTTCCTAAGTCAATTTAGTCAATGGGGCAGTAATAGATGAAAAAATCTCCACAAACTTCCTATAATAATAGGCTAAATCCAAGGAGCTCCAAATGTCAGCTGGAGTCATGGGTGTAGGCTAGTTCTTAACCACTTCAATTTTCTCTGGAACCACCATGATCCCTTCACTGGACACCACATTGCCCAGATAGGTCACAACATTCAACCAAAACTCACAATTAGAGAATTTAGCATACAATCATTGATCCTCAAGGGTCTGCAAACTACATGGAGGTAATCAACATGATTTGCCTCGCTCATAGAATAAACAAGAATGTAATCAATAAATACAATGATTAATAAGTCCTAAAACTGATGAAATATCCAGTTCATAAGATCCATAAATACTGTCAGCGCATTAGTCAAACCAAAGGACATCACAAAGAACTCAAAATAACTATACTGGATTCGAAAAGTAGTCTTAGGGATATCCACCTCCCTAACATTCAACTGATAATAAGCCGACAAAATGCCAATCTTAGAAGAGTACTTAGCACCCTAAAGTTGATCAAATAGGTCATCAATCCTAAGAATAGGATACTTATTCTTCACCATTACCTTATTCCACTGGCGGTAGTCTATACACATCCAAGGGTTCCATCCTTCTTACACACGAAGAGAATAGGAGAACCCCATGAGGAAACACTAGGATGAATAAAATCCTTATCTAAAAAGTCTTTCAACTGTTTCTTAAGTTCTTTCAACTCAGATAGAGCCATTTTATAAGGAGAGATATAGATAGAATGAGTGTTTGATAGAAGACCAATCCTAAAATCAATATCCCTACTGGGAGGAACACCCAAAAGTTCATTAGGGAACACTTTGGGAAACTTACAGACCACCAGAATAGATTGAAATGAAGTACCCAAGGAACTAGAACCTTTAACATAAACAAATGGTACAGACACCCATTGGAAATCAACCTCCAAGCTATAAGATTGAAAATGAATCTTCCCTTAGGAACTAGGGAACTACCTTCCCACTCAATCACCGGTTCATTTGGCAATTGGAAACTAACCCTTCGGGTTCTGCAATCAAGAGATGCATAACTTAATTACAACTAATATATCCGCCAAAATCTCATCATATTATAACACGTCCAACTCTATCCAATACACTAATGTCTCCCTACGATGTATAGATACTACACAATCCTTATAGACTCTTCTAGCCATAATAGAATCACCATCAGGGTAGACACAAAAAAGGGATCCAAAATACACTCAGGACCAAAACCAAAATGAATAGCCATATGAAAGGTCACAGATGAAAAGGTAGACCCAGGATCAAGAGGAAAAAACACATCATAGAAAAAGAGTTATAATGTACCAGTGACAATATCAGGAGAAGCTTCAGATTCCTTATGAGTGGAAAGAGCATAAAGACAGTTTTGACCCATGCTTGAGCCAAAAAAGAACCCTTTGGTGCAGGATCTAAAGAACAAAGAATTGGTACCTTATTAGCCTAGTAGCAACCCTGACTGATGGAAAATCCTATAGCAGGTGGCCTAACTAAACAAACTTAAAAAATTTATTCCTTCTCTCCTCACAAAATCCATGATGTACCTACCCCTAGAAATGGAAAAGAAGATAAGATAGGGCTGACTATGCTCCACTAGCTTGATACTGTGCACCCTGTTCCCTGGGACCATCACTATTCTAGAAATGGCGATCACCAGATAGCTTAGGATATGGTACACTTGCCGCAGAATAGGACCACTTTCCCCAGGACTTCTTTATAGATCACTACCTTCCATCATGAAACACCTCAAATTTTAACACTTTAAAATTTCTTAAGCTTTGGGCTCATTTCCTTGGTTATGACTAGAACCCCAGAGTCATAGGGTATCTTGATGACCCATTGGGTTAAGTAGTACTCAAACTAGTAAGTTTGAGGCTTGGTTCTGCTCTGAGTATAAGTGGCTCACTTTGAGTTATAAGGGTATGTCATGAGTAGTAGGATCAAATCATAGGGTGTCCGGTGTTCAAATCATTTAGGTTTTGTGTTGCTCGTGATTAGACCTTGCGAGTCATAAGATCTCATTACGAGTGGGTTGGTGGAGTCATAAGGCGCACAGTGTATGAGGGTCCTAGTCACTAACATGGTTACGACTCATGGTCACAAGTCATAAGGTATGGGTACGAGTCAAGGGGTTGACTTGTAACAAAATGATGCTCTTTTAGATTTTAAGTTGGGGACATTTTAGACATTTCCCACATAAAACACTTTATACCCCACATCCATAAAACACTTTTGGGGTATTCATTCAATACTTTAATGGAATAAACACTCCTACATTCTCTCTCATACTCTCTATTCAAGTTAAGGCTAGATGTAATATCCCAGAAAAGTTTTGGTCGAAATTTTGTGCGTAAACGTATTGGGTCCTATCTTTTAGAACAATTTATAATTTTTCGTGTGAAATTTCCTAGAGTTAGACCCACCATTACGAAGATAATAGAATAATCTCTCCAACGATATGTGGACCATCCAAAATGGACACCCGAGTGATGAGTTACGAACATTCCGATCGAACAGTGAATAGTGATGAACAGTAAAACGTGCAGGAAAAAGTACTGAGGCCAGGCGTATTTTTGCTCCAACTTTAAACGATCATAAATCCTTATACATAATGAAATGTGTGAGATGCTATATATCAACAGAAATCCCTGAGAGTCTTCTTTCCAATGAAATTGGTTTCATCCAATTTGGACATCGGAGTAAAAAGTTATGGCCAATTTACTTCAGCCTAACGGATATATCACTGAAGGGAAAATTTGACATTAATTTATTTTTAAAGGTATTTTGGTCATTTTCCATTATTGTAACCCTCTATATATAGCCCCTTTGAGCTGAGAATTGTCATTTATTTTCTCTTATTTCTCTTATAACTCTCTCTCAAAATATATGCATATATATATATATATAGAAGAAGAGGAGTTAGGGTTAGGGTTCCAGTTGGGGAAAAATTAATTCAAGGCTTCGCTTCGCGAATTACTTCTGTCAATCTCTTCAGCTACGAAATATAAGGTATGCAAGTGATCATTTATGGATTCCTTCCATCCATAAAGCCTAAGTATCCTATTTTCGAAAATATACATATACATATGTTTATGATTTTCATGATATGTGTCATATCAAATTGATGTTGATACTTTGGTATGGTTATAAAGATGATTTTATAAATACTAATGTGATAGGTGTAATTTTTATGTATTGGATTGAGTTGAATTGTTGTGATGAGATGTAAATAGAAATTGAGGTGTATGATATGGTTGAGTGATTGGAACATGATTGTGTATAATGGATGAAAGTGGTGTGAAAATGTCTAAGTAAGAATGAATTAATTATTTGACTTAGATGTAATTCTTAAATGCCCGAAGAGATGTTTAAGAGATACTTGATGACCTTGTAACATGATTATAAAGTCTTTTCAAAAGTATGTTGAAATTATGTGGTTATGTTGATTAAAGTAGAGAATTGTTGTGACGCCAAGATGAGTGATATTGAGGTAATTGTGTTTTCCATGTGTGTGTACTATGTTTATACCATGATGTATCCGTGTGTGGAGAATTGGTAAATAGAGTTATGATTCTTGGTAGTAGTAAGTTTTGGGAGATTATGTTATACATGTTATAAGTCTTGTCGAGGTATTTATGTGAATTGAGGTGGTATTAATATAAGATGTCGTGAAACTCCTATGGTTTATGAACCTAATTATGTAAGAGCCAATAGAAGGTGTAGTAAGTATTTCAACAAATGACTTGTAAGACATTGTGGTGTAGTGTGGAAACCTAAGGAAATGTTAGGAGAGTAGAATATTAATATTGTGATATGATTTGGTGCCACGTTGACATGTTAAGTATGAAATTCCCAATTATGTTCTAAGCTATGCATGTTATGTGTTCGTCGAAATGTCGATGTGAATGAGGTTGTATCAGATGAGATGTTGTCATGAAATCCCTATGGTACATAAATCTAAGCATGAAAAGGGTGGATGGAATCTTGGTATGGTTGTGTGACATTATGGTGGTATGTAGTGTATAAATATGTGAATTGGGTAGTTGAATAATTGTAAACTAGACGAATCCACCTATGCTTAAGAGATGCATGCAAGGTGTTTGTGAAAATGCCTAAGAGACTAGTGATTATGTTTTTACAGTATAATAGGTCCTAAATGACTAGTCCATGATTCGATGCTTATGTCCAACATAATTTCCATACTATGTGTTTGTTGAAATAATTATGTGAATAAAGTTGTATCATGAATTGGAAAGATGATTTTACATTGGATGATGTTATTTATGAGGTATAAAATTATGAATTTTGATACATATATGATTGTGAAATGGATTTATGTCCAAAATTCCTTGATTTTGAATATATGATGATTTGAATTGTTAAGCCTTGATTTATACAAGTCCACGTTATGATGTGATAAGTGGTATTGAAAACCTTATGTCCCTATTGATTATTGTTTCAAGTGTCTTTAAAATGTGAGTTGTATTGTGAATTGAGGCGTGTTGATGTTGAAGTTGTTGACATCGAAGTTGGAGGGCTATGATGAGCCTTGGCATTGTTTTGGTGTTATTGATATTGTGGTGGTTTAAAAAAAAGGTGATACATTTTGATGTTGGAAAATATTCTTGATTTGAGTCGAGTTAGGGATCCACAAATGATTACTTAATAATTTGAGAAAGATACATGATTTTGGTCATCATTGTTGACCCTTGAGATATTTTGAAGTGGAATCCCTAATGCGTTCTGAGCTTGTCGGGGAGTAGTACTTAGCACCGAGAGGGAAATTTCATATTTCCCCAAACCTATGTGCCACCATAGGGTTGTTTGATGATGATATTATTGGCCAGAGAGCCCGATTGTGATTATTGCAGTTTTAAGGTCGTACTCCCTGACAAAGAGTATGACGCTCCCTCCAACGGGGGTTTCAAACGTTGGTATTCCACTTAGCTCACGTGGGGTTGTTGGTTATAGGAAACTCTCCTGTCCATATGAGTCATGTTTATTGAAATACCGAGTTAGTTTCACGGTAATCTCAATCGAGCGGTGAACAATGAACTCCCGGTTAGTTTCAAAACTTGGGGAAAACTCAGTAATCTCGAAAATCACTCTCAAACTTATTTATTATCATTATAGAGAGACTTCCTACTAGATGAGGGTAGCTCTCGAATGTATTTAATCTGTATCAGTGAGAATTGAGACTTCCTGCTAGATGAGGGTTGATCTCAGGTTCAGTTATTCAGTGTTTCAGGGTCAGTGGACTCGATCTCAAATATCAGTATCAGTTTCTCAGATTATTATAAAGACTTTTGTGTACAAATTCAGTTATCAATGACAGAAGTATGGTATTAAGGTCATGGTGGTCGGTGTCACATATTGGCATGATTTCGATTATACGTTATGCATTTATGCATGCATTATTGATCAGACATGTTCATGTTTAAATACTGCATAATTTCTATACATGTTCACTCATGCGAAGGCATGTTGTACAGATTGTTATGTTCATGCATAAGCGTTATATATTTAACCTTACCCTATCCTTGCATACTCGGTACATTTTTGTACTAACGCATTTGCGCTATGGTGTTTTCTCTTATGTTACACCATAGGTTCAGAAGAGCGTGATCCAGAGTATATTTAGATATCAGAACTTTTAGCAGTGGGTTCAGCAGTGAGTCCTCATCATCCTAGGATATTCCATTTCAGTGTTTTGTTGATTTTAGTAGATGGAGTTAGTTGGGGGATTGTCCTTTCAACTCCACAGTTTAGACAGAGGCTTTTCAGACAGATGTATTAGTGTGTGGTTTTCAGTATTGCATATTTTTAGATGTTTGAACCTTATGGAAAGTTTACGCATGTATTTTATTATATTATGCAGTGAACAGGTACAGATATCAGAAAAGGGTTATCTTGTAGTCCTTCGTGATCATAAGCACCGTGTGGTGTTCCGGTTCTCGGGAATCGGGGCGTTACAATCTTGGTATCAGAGCCTAAGGTTCAACAATGTCCTAGGGAGTCTAAAAAGCCGCATCTAGTAGAGTATTGTACAATAGTGTGTTGCACGCCAAATTCATGTACGGGAGGCTATGGGATATTTAGAAGAGTTTTCGTTCTTTCATGATCCAGATCGTGCTATAGCAAGATTTTCCAAGAGAGTTATGTAGACTCTTGTAATGATCTACTTATGTCAGATTTACCTTACTCTTAAGGTAACAGAAGTAGTGAAGCCAAAGTCTTTCAGATAGAACTTTCTCTGACGGTCCCTGCAGATAGTTTCAGGACAGTGTTCTCTAAAGTGAGCAGAGTATGCCTTATGGGGTTAGCTATTTATATGGTGAATGAATAGGCTTGAAATTATATATGTAAGAATCTAAGTGTGGAAGTTGGGAATTATATGTGTTGATTGATAGAGATATAGCTGCGATTCTCATGGTGTGGAGAAGTATAAGTTTAATAGACGTAATATTTGAAGGCTAGAATGAGAATAGTATGTTTATTAAATATTTGTGGATATTCATGTTATGTTTTAGAATCTAAGCTTGAATCTTTGAAGAATGTAAGTTTGTGGACTCCAAACTAAGTATTAAGATGTGAATGTGGTATTAGTAGCCTATGAAGAAATCGAAGCAGATAATGTGTTTAGTGAGACAAGTAGATGTTGAAAAGAGTGTATGTATATGATGATGATTGTAGAGACTAAGGAAAGATAAGAGTTGTATTCCAAGAAGTAGCATTGGTATTGAATTTATATTTTCAGGTGTTGTCTTTCTGGATGAATTAAGTTATCATTTTGTACACTGTTGTGCCTCAGACTCTAGAGTACATTGGTTGTAGTTCATTTTGGGGTTTAGCCAAGTGTTCAAAAGTGTCTGATGATGACTTAAAGCTGAGAGGAGGATGATAGAGAAAGTGACAAGTCAGGCCCTCAGAATCTGGTAGTGGTGCCAGTAGGTATGGAAAAGCAGTAAAGGGAGACAGTTCCTGACCCATTCTTATTTCAGTGAAATATGTCTAGAGAGACCTTGGGTCCCAAGGGGGAGATACCCCATAATGTTATAATAATTGCATGTCCATGCTCTTTCTATGATGTTAACCTCATCGTTCGTTGAATTTCTAGTTATGCTTTCGAGAATTTGGTATATTAGGTATATTCGTATTTAATATGCACGTTCAATAGAAAGGAACTCGAATTGTGGGCATGTTTGAACATGTATTGAAGAGATTGGTTGGGTTATGATTCTGTGCATTTGAGATGCATGTGTGTTGTGAAAATTTACCCATGAGTGGGTTGTTGAATGTTTTATGCGATAGATGTGCATGACTAGTGAAAGTACGCAGAGTATTGGTTGCTTCAGTCGTGTGGTTATGTTTTGAGATGGGTTACTGTCTTGAATAAACCCAGTTGATTAGTGTTCTTGATCTGTCCTTCACATTTGAGGATGAATATTTCCAAGAGGGAGATGATGTAATACCCTAGAAAAATTTTCGTCGAAATTTTGTGCGTAAACATATAGGGTCCTATATTTTAGAACGATTTATAATATTTCGGGTGGAATTTCCTAGAGTTAGATAAAACATTGTGAAGAGCATCGAATATGCTTTCCAGTGATATGTGGATCATCCAAAACAGACACCCGAGCAATGAGTTACGAACATTCTGATCGAACGGTGAATAGTGATGAATAGTAAAATATGCAGGAAAAAGTATTGAGGCCAGGCGTATTTTTGCTCCAACTTTAAAAGATCATAACTCCTTGTACATAATGAAATGTGTGAGCTGCTATATATCAACGGAAATCCCTGAGAGTCTTATTTCCAATGAAATTGGTTTCATCCAATTTGGACAACGGAGTAAAAAGTTAAGGCCAATTTACTTTAGCCTAACGGATAGATCACTGAAGGGCAGATTTTACATTAATTGATTTTTAAAGGTATTTTGGTCATTTCCCATTATTATAACCCTCTATATATACCCCCTTTGAGTTGAGAATTGTCATTTATTTTCTCTCATTTCTCTTATATCTCTCTCTCAAAATATATGCATATATATATAGAAGAAGAGGAGTTAGGGTTAGGGTTCCAATTAGGGGAAAATCGATTCAAGGCTTCGCTTCGCGAATTGCTTCCTTCAATCTCTTCGGCTACAAAATCTAAGGTATGCAAGTGTTCATTTATGGATTCCTTCCGTCCATAAAGCCTAAGTATCCTATTTTTGAAAAAATATATATACACATGTTTATGATTTTCATGATATGTGTCATATCAAATTGATGTTGATACTTTGGTATGGTTATAAAGATGATGTTAAAAATACTAATGTGATAAGTGTGATTTTTATGTATTGGATTGAGTTGAATTATTGTGATGAGATGTAAATAAAAATTGAGGTGTATGGTATGGTTGAGTGATTGGAACATGATTGTGTATAATGGATGAAAGTGGTGTGAAAATGTCTAAATAAGCTTAATTAATTATTTGACTTAGATGTAATTCTTAAATACCCGAAGAGATGTTTTAGAGATACTTGATGACCTTGTAACAGGATTATAGAGTCTTTTCAAAAGTATGTTGAAATTATGTGGTTATGTTGATTAAAGTAGCGAATTATTGTGACGCCAAGATGAGTGATATTGAGGTATTGTGTTTTCCATGTGTGTGTACTATGTTTATACCATGATGTATCTGCGTGTGGAGAATTGGTTAATAGAGTTATGATTCTTGGTAGTAGTAAGTTTTGGGAGATTATGTTATACATGTTATGAGTCTTGTCGAGGTATTTATGTGAATTGATGTGGTATTAATATAAGATGTCGTGAAACTCCTATGGTTTATGAACCTAATCATGTAAGGGCCAATAGAAGGTGTAGTAAGTATTTAAGAAAATGACTTGTAAGACATTGTGGTGTAGTGTGGAAACCTAAGGAAATTTTAGGAGAGTAGAATATTAATATTGTGATATGTTTTGGTGCCACGTTGACATGTTAAGTATGAAAATCCCAATTATGTTCTAAGCTATGCATGTTATGTGTTCGTCGAAATGTCGATGTGAATGAGGTTGTATGATCACGAGATGTTGTCATGAAATCCCTATGGTACATAAATCTAAGCATAAAAATGGTGGATAGAATCTTGGTATGGTTGTGTGATATTATGATGGTATATGGTGTATAAATATGTAAATTGGGTAGTTGAATAATTGTAAACTAGACGAATCCACCTATGCTTAAGAGATGCATGCAAGGTGTTTGTGAAAATGCCTAAGAGACTAGAGATTATGTTTTTACAATATAATAGGTCCTAAATGACTAGTCGATGATTCGATCCTTATGTCCAACGTAATTTCCATGCTATGTGTTTGTTGAAATAATTATGTGAATAAAGTTGTATCATGAATTGGAAAGATGATTTTACATTGGATGATGTTATTAATGAGGTATAAAATTATGACTTTTGATACATATATGATTGTGAAATGGATTTCTCTCCAAAATTCCTTGATTTTGAATATATGATAATTTGAATTGTTAAGCCTTCATTTATAAAAGTATTCCATTATTTTCACGTTATGATGTGATATGTGGTATTGAAAACCTTATGTCCCTATTGATTATTGTTTCAAGTGTCTTTAAAATGTGAGTTGGATTGTAAATTGAGGCGTGTTGACGTTGAAGTTGTTGACGTCGAAGTTGGAGGGCTATGATGAGCCTTGGCATTGTTTTGGTGTTATTGATGTTGTGATGGTTTAAAAAAGGGTGATACGTTTCGATGTTGGAAAATATTCTTGATTTGAGTCGAGTTAGGGATCCACAAATGATTATTTAATAATTTGAGAAAGATACATGATTTTGGTCATCATTGTTGACCCTTGAGATGTTTTGAAGTGGAATCCCTAATGCTTTCTGAGCTTGTCGGGGACTAGTACTTAGCACCGAGAGGGAAATTTTGTATTTCCCCAAACCTATGTGCCACCGTACGGTTGTTTGATGATGATATTAGTGGCCAGAGAGCCCGATTGTGATTATTGCAGTTTTAAGGTCGTACTCCCTGGCAAAGAGTATGACGCTCCCGCCAAAGGGGGTTTCAAATATTGGTATTCCACGTAGCTAACGTGGGGTTTTCGGTTATAGGAAACTCCCCTGTCCATATGAGTCATGTTTATTGAAATACCGAGTTAGTTTCATGATAATCTCAATCGAGCGATGAACAATCAACTCCCGATTAGTTTCAAAACTTGGGGAAAACTCAGTAATCTTTGAAATCACTCTCAAACTTATTTATTATCATTATGGAGAAACTTCTTGCTAGATGAGTGTAGCTCTCGAATATATTGAATCCGTATCAGTGAGAATTGAGACTTTCTGCTAGATGAGGGTTGATCTCAGGTTCAGTTATTCAGTGTTTCAGGGTCAGTGGACTCAATCTCAATAATCAGTATTAATTTCTCAGATTATCATAAAGACTTGTGTGTACGAATTTGGTTATCGATGATAGAAGTATGGTGTTAAGGTCATGGTGGTCGGTGTCACATATTGGCATGATTTTGATTACACGTTATGCATTTATGCATGCATTATTAATCAGACATGTTCATGTTTAAATACTGCATAATTTTTATACATGTTCACTCCCGCAAAGGCATATTGTACAGATTGTTATGTTCATGCATAAGCTTTATATATTTAACCTTACTCTATCCTTGCATACTCGGTACATTTTTGTACTGACGTATTTGCGCTATGGTGCTTTCTCTTATGTTACACCATAGGTTCAGAATAGCGTGATCCATAGTATATTTAGCTATCAGATCTTGTAGCAGTGGGTGCAGCAGTGAGCCCTTATCATCCGAGGATATTCTATTTCAGTGTTTTGTTGATTTTAGTAGATGGAGTTAGTTGGGGGATTGTCCCTTCAACTCCACAGTTTAGACAGTTCGAGGATTTTTAGACAGATGCATTAGTGTGTGGTTTCCAGTATTGCATATTTTTAGATGTTTGAACCTTATGGCAAGTTTACGCATGTATTTTATTATATTATGCAGTGAACAGGTACAGATATCAGAAAAGGGTTATCTTGTGGTCCTTCGTGATCATAAGCACCGTTTGGTGTTCCAGTTCTCGGGAATCGGGGTGTTACACTAGTGTTTTAAGATGTTGATCAATTAGGGATCTCAAGGGCGGTTTGTCTACATACATCTTACTTTTTTAAGAATGTTACGCTTCTCTCATTGTTAATTATGCAAAAGTATGTGATTTAAAGTATTGTTAATACAATTATAGTTTGGTTTTGAAAACAAAGGTGGGGGTTTTGACTGTTATGAATTTAACAATATTTCTTATGGTTTATACATATGATATTCATGCCTTTAATATAGTTTTGAACTTTTGGGTGCATGGGTATTATGAATGAACTAGGGTATTGTGATTTTCCCAAACTTGTGGCTTTGAAGCGGTTATAACCCCAACTCTTTAATGTAAAATTGGTTTAAGTAATTAGAACTGTAGGAATTTATAAGATTGAGCTAGTCAAGAACTTATTCATGATATAAAGAAGTATTTGAAATATAATGGTATGATTTAATAAACAAAGGAGTTGGTGTTCCCCAATGTGTATTAATGAAAAAAAGAGTTGTTCTCCCTAAGTTAATGGAAATTATTTTGGCATGATGTGTTACCTTGCAAGTGTAGTTGGTATGATGATACAAATAATGTATCCCTAAAAGTAGGTTTTGTCTCATTGAATGGGAATGTGTGACAATTTTTTTAATTGGGCTTTAATAAGGATTGTGTAACTGATTCGTGAAAGTGGAGGTTCGAGTGACCAATAAAAAAAACCATTTTTCCCAATGTGGGGGTCAAAGTGAGAAGGGAGGTTTGAGTCCCTAATAAATCCTTATATGATCGGGTTCTTAACTCACCTTTGTATATATTTGAGGGTTCGAGTCCCCCATGTGAATATATATGATATTATTCTTCAGTTTGTATGGGTAAATTCACTGGGGACCAACTAGGGTGAGAGCGGGGGTCCATATATCCCGTGCGTACTTTTATATGATGGTTGAGATACATAATCCAGGATAAATTTTTGAAACACATGATAAGCCTTACTCGATATCACAATGAGTGATATATATAGGTATGTTTGTTTTTGCATTTGATTATGTGCACTGTCTTTAAATGATTTTAATCTATTGATCATATCATTATGTTATCCTTATCCCCAAGTTACATACTAGGATTCACCCTGCTTACCTTCTTCGGATGTTGTATCCTAGGAGATACAGGAACTGGTCATACTTCTACTCCTTCTTCTCAATGACTTAGATTTTGGATCAAATAGTGAGTCAGATTAAAGTGGCGAGCTTCCATATCTCGGAACACCCTATTTCATGCTTATGGTTTCTTTTATATTTTGACAATTCCTTTAGTCTTGGTTTTGGCTATGGTCGGGGATATGTTCCAATTAGATATCCTTTGATTTTTATTAGAGGCTTTTGTTGGATTACTATTTTCATGGGTGGTGTTGGAATCACTATTGGTATTGGTATTGGTATTGGCATTGATCTTGGCATTAGTTGGTTTCGGCTGCTGATATATTTTAATTTCTTTAAGTTAATGTTCTCTTATATTGTTATATGTTCAAAATTCAACCTACTTTAGGGTATGGTGTTTTTTTTTGGTTAGATAAAGGGGGTGATCTCAAGTCCACATGGGACTTTCGTGGACTTGAGATATCCGCCATGCTAGTCCTTGGTTTGGATTATGTCAATGTGGAATCAGAGCCTAGGTTTTGGGTCATTAGATTTCCAACAACACTGTGTCAAGTAGAGGATGTGGAATTCGCTGCCTATCAACTGAAGGATGTAGCATACTAATGGTTATTGAAATGGGAATAGTCTAGAGGTGACGATGTTGAATCAGCACTATTAGATGATTTTTTAGTGCTTTTCTATACCCATTCTTTCTTTAAGATTTAAGGGAGGACAAAGCAGAAGAGTTTGTTAATCTAAAGAAAGTTAGGATAATTGTAAATGAGCATTACTTGAAATTTCATCAGTTGTCCTAGTATGCTCCTGAGTTAGTGTTTGGCATGAGGGCTAGAATGAGGAAATTCGCTGCTCGATTATCCAGTGATTTGATTTTATAGAGTAAGGACACCATGTTGAATAAGGATATAGATATCTCTAGATTGGTAGTGTATATGCAACAAGTTGAGGAAGAGAAGAAAAAGTAGGCAGAAATAGGGGAAAGGCAAAATAAGAAGTTTAGATTTTCCAATTAGGGTGGAGGTTAGTAGTATAGTGGTAGAGATGGTCGAAAGTGGTCTAAGAAGAAGTGGGGGAGTTTTGGTTCCTAATATCTAGCTAGTTCTCCTTATTTGAAGTTATTGGGTGATCATCGTTCTTAGTATGATAGCTGGTTTAGGGCATAGGCTGCCTAATCTCAGGCTGGTGGGGCTTTGTCTGCTCTATCATATCCTTCTTGTAGGTTTTTCTGGTAGGTACGCTATGGGATTATTGAAAATAGAAGGAACATGTGTTTTAAATTTAGTCAGATTGGTCACTTGCAGGGGGATTGTCCTTCTAAGGTTTCTTTAGGAGAAAATAAGATTCTTATTGCCACTTTATCAGCTCCTACACCAAAGGTTGCTACTTCTTTTTCTGGTACTGGCGCTGGCTGGAATTGCTTGTATGCTCTTGCTACCTATAAAGACTCTAAGGCATCTCCTGATGTCGTCAATGGTATGTTAGACTCTTCTCTCATAATGTGTATTGCTTGTATGATTTGAGTTCTACTCTTTGTAATGTGACCATATTTATGGTTGTACATTTTACTTTTGATCTCGAGTGTATCCTGGATCCCTTTTCTATTTCTACCCCAATGGGTGACTCTGTCATTGCTAGAAGAGTCTATTGGGGTTGTATGGTATCTATTGCTGGTAGAGAAACTCAGGTTAATATGATAGTGTTAGACCTAGTTGATTTTGATGTCATGTTGGGGATAGACTGATTACATTTGTGCTATGCCTCCTTAGATTGTTAAACCTGTAAGTTCATGTATAAATTCCCTAATGAGTCGGTCACTAAATGGGAAGGGGATTATTTAGTGCCTATGGGAAGATACATATCTTATCTTAGAGCCCGAAAGTTGATTTATAGGGGGTGTCTTTATCATTTGGTCCAAGTCAAAGATTCAAACTTAGAGGGTCCTTTCTTACAATACGTTCCTATGGTTATTAAATTCCCTAAGGTTTTTCCTGGCAATCTTCCTGGTATCTCTCTCGATAAGGACATTGGTTTTGGCATTGACCTTGCTCTGGACACTCATCCAACTTTTTTCCCTCCTTATAGAATGGCTCTGACTGAGTTAAAAAAGATAAAGGAATAGTTGAAAGACCTCCTTGACAATGGTTTTATCCATCCTAGTCTGTCTCCATCGGGTGGTCCTATTTTGTTCGTGTATAAGAAGGATGGTTCCCTTCGAATGTGCATCGATTACTACCAGTTGAGTAAAGTTATGGTAAAGAACAAGTATCCTCTTCCTCAGATTAATGGCTTGTTTGACAATCTTTTGGGATCTAGATATTTCTCTAAGATTGATCTTTCGTCTGGTTATCATCAGCTAAAGATTAGGGTGTGGATGTCCCTAAGACTACCTTTCAAACCCGGTATGGTCGCTATAAGTTCTTAGTCATTTCTTTAGGTTTGACTGGTGGCATTCATAGACCTGATTAATAGGGCTTTTTGTCAATTTCTAGATTTGTTCGTATTTGTGTTTATAGATGATATTCTATTGTACTTTTAGAGTGGGACAAATCACGACGACCATTTTTATATCCTGTTGTAAACCTTGAAAGATCAATATTTGTAGGATGAGTTTTCAATATGTGAGTTTTGGTTAGAAGTTTTTACTTATCTGGGTCATGTCATTTCTAATAAAGGGATCGTGGTGGATCCACAGAAAGTTGCAGTAGTTAAGAAGTGGCCTAGGACTATGACTCTAATTGATATTCGAAGCTTCATTGGTTTAGATAGTTACTATAGGATAAAGTTATTGGGTATTGTGATACATCCCATCTAGGACTTGGATGTGTATTGATGCAGCATGTTAAGGTGGTGGCCTATGCTTATAAGCAATTGAAAGTACATGAGAAGAATTACTCAACTCATGACTTGGAGTTGTTGGATATGGTGTTCGCATTGAAGATCTTCCATCACTATTTGTATGGAGTCCATGTTCTACCTTTTCTAATCATAACAGTCTATAATATGTGTTCACTCCGATTGAATTAAATCTTAGGCAGAGGTGGTCGCTTGAGTTGCTAAAAGACTACGATATGAGTCTCCACTATCACCCAGGTAAAACTAATGTGGATGAGGATAAGTGGGAGTTGGTAAAAGATATTCATTTTTAAGCTATCTTTGGAGTTTGTATCTTGGATTCTAGGAATGGTGGTATATTTGTGCAAGAGATGATGAAGTCATCCCTTATTGCTGAAATAAAGGATAAGTAGGTATTGGATCCTGCCTTTATAAAGATTAAGGGAGATGTGGGTCAACAAAAGGTTGTAGCCTTTGAGATTGGTGTCGATGGTATCTTGAGGTACCAAGCCAGGTTATGTGTTCCTGATATAGATGGTATAAGAGAAAAGATCTTGGCTAAGGCTCATGATTTGTGTTATGTCATTCATCTTGGTTCGATGAAGATATATCATGATCTATTTAAGGAGTCCTATGGTAGGAGGTGTAGGCCTTCCATTGGGTGGTTCAAGGTTTGTGAAGCAGAGATGTTTGGCCAGGATTTGGTTCACCAAGTAATGGAGAAGGTTAAGGTGATTCGGGATAGACTTTAAGCTTCCCAAAGTTGCCATAAGTCCTATGCATATGTCAGGTATAGAGAGTAAGAGTTTGAAGTTTGTGATTGGGTGTTCTTGAATGTATCTCCCATAAATGGAGTAATGTAGTTTGGGAAGAAGGGGAATCAGTCCCCGGTATATTGTCCCGTACTTGATATTGAAGAGGGTTGGTAATATTACATATGAGTTGGAGTTGCCTCCTAGTTTGAGCTTCATTCATTCGGTGTTCCATGTGTCAATGTTGAGGAAACGTGTGGGTGATCCATCGTGGATTGTTCCTATCAAGGATATTGGTAATTCAGATTCCTTACTATTTGAGGAAGTCTTGGTTGAGATCATGGATCAGCAGGTGCGTCGGTTGTGGACGAATGAAGAATATTTTGTAAAGGTTCTATAAGAGAACCACAACGCAGAAGAGGCTACTTAGGAAGCCAAATAGGTCATAAAGTCCACGTATCCATTCTTTTTTTCCACTCCAGATAATCGTGCATAAAGTATGTGTTATTCTTAATATCATTGTTTTTCTGACTTTGTTAAAGTAAATATTGATTTACTTGGCATCTTTATTTTCTGATTTTCTTAAAGGTAAGAGTAGGGGAATAAAGAGTCAAATTGTGCTAGAAATTTCCTTGTCCCATTATTTGAGAAAGAATGATCCAAGTGGAGGAGAAGAAAAACACCCCAGATTTTGTCCCTTTAAAATTTATTGAGTTTTGGGCTCAATTCCTTGGTTACGACTGGACCCCTAGAGTCGTAGAGGGACTTGATAAATCATTAGCTTGAGTCGTACCCAAACCATAAAGTTTGAGGCTTGGCTTTTCTCTGAGTACAAGTAGATCATTATGAGCCATAACGATATGTCGCTAGATGTAGGATCAATCATTGGGTGTCCAATGCTCAATTCATTTGGGTTCTATGTTACTCACAACTAGACCTTATGAGTCGTAAGATCTCATTATGACTAGGTTGGTGGAGTCATAAGGTACATAGTGTATGGATCCCTAGTCACTGTCTTGGTTATGATTCGTGGTCAAGAGTCATAAGGTGTGGGTACGAGTCAAGAGGTTGACACGTATCTTAAGATGATCCTTTTTCAGCTTTTAACTTGGGGGAACTTTAGACATTTCCCACTTAAACCCTTTAGACCCCACGTCCATACAACACTTTTGGGGCATCCATTCAATATTTTAACGCATTAAACACTCCAAAGTTCTCTCTTAAACTCTCTATTCAAGTTAAGGATAGGGTTTCAAGAGGTTGATCAATTAGAGGGCTCAAGGATGGTTTCTCTCCGTACATCTTACTATTTCAGGCATATTACTTTTCCCTCATTGTCTATTGTGCAAAAAAATATAATTTAAAGTATTGTTCATTTGATTATTGTTTGGATTTGAAAATAAAGGTTGGGGATTCTGATGTTATGAATTGAACAATGTTTCTCATGATTTATATATATGATATTCATGCCTTTAGTATGGTTTTGAAGTTGTGGGTGCATGGTTATGGTGAATGAACTAAGGAATTGTGATTTTCCCAAACTTGTGGCTTTGAAGTGGTTATAACGCCAACCCCATAATATGAGATTTGTTTTAGTTATGAAAAATGTGGGAATTTATAAAATTGAACTAGTCTTGAACTATTTCATGATATAATGATGTACTTGAAATACAATCGAATCATTTAATGAATATAGAGAGTCAGCGTTCCCCAAGGTGTATTAATGAACAAAGGGAGTTGTTCTCCCTAAGTTAATGTAAATTGTTTTGGCATGATTCGTTACCTTGCAAGTTTAGTTGGTATGATGATACTAACAATGTATGCCTACAATTATGTTACGGTTCACTAAATGGGAATGCGTGATAATTGTTTTAATTGGGATTTAATAAGTGTTGTGTAGCTGAGTCATTACAGTAGAGGTCTAAGTGACCAATATTGGAAACTGCATTTGCCAACATGCGAGTTAAAGTTAACAGGGAGGTTCGATTCCCCCTTATTATTTTTTCATGATTAGGGTGGTTTGAGTCTCCGATCAATAATAATATGATCAGGTGCGTAAGTCACCTTGGTATATGTTGGAGGGTTTAAGTCCCCCATGTTCATATATATGAGATTGCTCTCTGGTTTGTGTGGCTAAACACAATAGGGCCCAACTATGGGGTGAGATTCAGGGTCCATAAATCCCATGGGTACTATTATTTGATGGTTGAGATACACAATTTAGGCTAAATTTTTTAAATGCATGTCAAGCCTTATTCCCTATCCTTGCATGTGATGTGTATATATATATATATATATATATATATATATATATATATATTTATGTATTTGATTATGTGCACTCGCTTTGAATAATTTTAAGTTTTTGATCATATCATTATGTTATCCTTATCACCGAGTTACATGCTAGCATTTACCCTACTAACTATCTTCAAATATTGTATCCCTACGCGATGCAGGAACTGGTCGTTCTTGTACTCCTCCTGCTCAGTAACTTAGATTCTGGATCTGCTAGTGAGTCATATAGAAGTGGTGATCTTCCATACTTTGGAAGACCCCATTTCATGTTTATGGTTTCCTTTACATTTTGACTATTCCTTTAGTCTTAGATTTTGCTATGGTCGGGGGCATGTCCCTACCGGATATCCTTAAGTTTTGATTAGAGGCTTTTGTCAGATTACCATTGGTATGGGTAGTGTCGGTATCGATATTGGTATGAGTATTGGTATTAGCATTGATATTGGTATCGATTGGTTTTGCCTATAGATATATTTTAATTTCTTTAAGTTAATATTCTCTTATCTTGTTAGTTGTTTGAAATTCAAATAACTTTGGGGTGTGGTGTGTCTGGTTTTGTTAGGTACAGGGGGTGATCTCTAATCCACGTAGGACTTGAGAAATTCGTCATGCTAGGACTGTCAAGGTAGTATTAGAGCCTAGGTTTAGTATTATTGTGTTTCCAACAAAGTCTTGTCGAGTAGTGTCTCTTTATGGGAATGTAGTGCACCAAACTTATAAGGGAGATGGTTAGAGAAATATAGGAATGTTTCCCTTTCTTGTTGTCTTATTTCAAGCTGTAGAGTTTAATGTATTGAGTCTCTCTAATTCCCGTGTTTCTGATCTTCCAATCATTCCTTCCAGATGATCTGAAGCTTATGGAAACTTCTCTATCAAACTTGAGGACAATGCTGATGGGACACACCATGCTTATGGGGTACATACTCGGTCTATGAGTCCAGTTCCTAATTTCTCTTTGGGAGTTCCACCGGTTCCCTCTAGTCTTCCTCGAGCTCCCCAAGTTGATGTGTCAAATGCAGAATTTCATCAGTCTAATCATATATTGGCTCAGCTGGTAGCTTCTTAGTCTGAGCGTGTAGCTTCTGTTACTCCATCTTCTAATGCCATATGGGTTTGATAGTTTATGAGGTTGAGTCTTCATATGTTCACTGGTTCTAATGTTTAGAAAGATCCTTAAAACTTTATCGATGAGATCGAAAAAATATTCCATATGGTGCATGCTTCTAATGTATAGGGTGTGGAATTTATTGCCTATCAACTAAAGGATATAACATATAAATGGTATGAGGAATAGGAACACTCTAGGGATGACGATGTTAAATCTTTACTATGGGATGGTTTCTCTAGCACTTTTCTAGTTCTCTTCTTTTCTTGAGAGTTGAGAGAGGCAAGAGAGAAAGAGTTTGTTAATCTGAAGCAAGGTAGGATAATGGTCAAGGAGTATGCCTCGAAATTCCATCAGTTGTCCTGGTATGCTCTGAAGGTAGTTTCTATAATAAGGGCTAGAATGAGGAAATTTACTTTTGGGTTGTCCCGTGATTTAAATCTAAAGGGTAACGTTTCCTTGTTGAATAAGGATATGGGCATTCCAAATTGGTTGTGCATATAAAATAGGTTGAGCAAGAGAAGAAGAAGCAGGTGGAGATTGGGGAAAGGAAGAATAAGAAGTTTAGATTTTTTTATCAGGTTTGGGGTCAGCAGCAGAGTTATAGAGATAGTGGAAAGTGGTATAAGAAGAAGTAGGGGAGTTCTGGTTCCTACTATACCGCTAGTCCTTACAATTTGAAGCCATCAGGTAATCATCATTATTAGCATAATAGTGATTTTAGGGCACAAGGTTCCTAATCTCAGGCTGGTGTGGCTTAGTCTGCTCCATTATATCCTCCTTATAGGTTCTGCAGGCAGGCACACCGTGGGTTTTTTGAAGAAGGATGAAACTTGTGTTTTAAATATGGTAAGATTGGTCATTAGAAGAGGGATTGTCCTTCTAAGGTTACTTTAGGGGAAAACTAAGATTCTTGTTGCCACTTCTTCAGCTCCTGCACCAAAGGGTGCTTCTTCTACTTCTAGTACTACCGCTAGCCAAAATTATTTGTATGCTCTTGCTACGTTCCATGACTCTGAGGCCTCTCCAGATATCGTTACTAGTATGTTACGACTCTTCTCTCATGATGTGTATTAATTTTTTGATCTTGGGTCTAGTCTTTCTTATGTGACCCTATTTGTGGCTGTACATTTTACTTTCGATCCTGAGTGTATCCCTGATCCATTTCTTACCCCGGTAGGTGACTCTTTTGTTGCTAGAAGAGTCTATAGGGGTTGTGTTTGATTTGTTGGTGGCAGAGAAACTAGGGTAGATCTAATAGAGTTATACATGGTTGATTTTGATGTCATATTGGGGATGGACTGGTTTGACTCATGCTATGTCTCCTTAGATTGTTGAACCCTATGATCATGTTTAAATTCCCTAATGAGTCCATCACTAAGTGGGAAGGGGGTTCTCTAGTACCTATGGAAATATTCATATCGTGTCTTAGAGCCCGAAAGTTGATTTCTAAGTGACGTCTTTATCATTTGGTTTGGGTCAAAGATTAGAACTCGTAGGGTCCTTACAATCTATTCCTGTGGTTAATGAACTTCTTGAGGTTTTTTCTAAAAATCTTCGTGGTATCCCTCTCGATAAGGAGATTGATTTTGGGATTAACCTTTTTCTGGACACTCATCCTATTTTTATCCCTCCTTATAGAATTGCTCCAGTTGAGTTAAAGGAGCTTAAGAAATAGTTGAAAGACCTCCTTAACAATGGTTTTGTACATCCTAGTGTGTCTCCGTGGGGTGCTCCAGTTTTGTTCGTGCATAAGACGGATGGTTCCCTTTGGATGTGCATCTATTACCCGAAGTTGAATATGGTTATGGCAAAGAACAATTATCATCTTCCTTGAATTGATAATTTGTTCGACCAACTTTAGGGAGCTAGATATTTCTCTAAGATCGGTCTTAGGTCTGGTTATCATCAGCTAAAGATTAGGGAGGTGAATGTCCCTAAGACCGCCTTTCGAATTTTGTATGGCCACTATGAGTTTTTTTGTCTTCTATTTTGGTTTGACCGGTTATATTCATGGACTTGATGAATAGGGTTTTTTGTCATTTTCTAGATGTGTTTGTCATCGTATTTATAGATGATATTCTTGTGCACTCTAAGAGTGAGGTGGATCACGTGCACCATTTTTGTATCATGTTGCAAACGTTAAAAGATCAACAGTTGCATGCTAAGTTTTAGAAGTGCTAGTTATTGTTAGAAGTTGTTACTTGTCTAGGTCATATCAATTTTAGTAAGGGGATAGTGGTGAATCCACAGAAAGTTGCAGTGGTTAAGAAGTGGCCTAGGCCCATGACTCCAATCAATATTCAAAGCTTCTTGAGTTTAACCTATTACTATAGGAGATTTGTGGAGAGTGTCATTATAGAGCTACCCTGTTGACTATGTTAACTCAAAAAAAGGTGATTTTTTTGTAGTGTGATGCTTGTGAGGGTGGTTTTGAAAATATGAAAGATAAGTTTACTTCAGCTCTGGTTTTGACTCAGCCTTAAGGTATTGATTGTTTTGTTGGTTATTTTGATGCATTCCAAGTAGGACATGGTTGTGTATTTATGCCACATGGTAGGATGGTGGCCTATGCTTCTAGGCAGTTGAAAGTCCACGAGAAGAATTACCCAACTCTTGACTTGAAATCGCCGGTTGTGGTGTTCGCATTGAACACCTGGCATCACTATATGTATAGAATCCATGTTGATATCTTTTCCGATCATAAGAGTCTGGAATATGTGTTCACTCAGAAGGTGTTGAATCTCAGGCAGACGAAGTGGCATGAGTTGCTAAAAGACTACAACATGAGTCTCTACTATTACCTAGGTAAACCTAATGTGGTTTTTGATACTCTTAGCAGGTTATGCATGGGGAGTCTGGCTCAAGTGGATGAGGGTAAGCGGGAGTTGGTGAAAGATATTCACCTTTTGGATAACCTTAGAATTTGTCTCTTGGACTCTGAGGATAGTGGCGTGTTTATGAAAGAGGTGGAAAAGTCATCCCTTGTTGTTGAAATAAAGGAGAAACAAGTATTGTATCTTGTCTTAATAAAGATTAAGGGAGATGTGGGTCAACAAAAAGTTGTAGCCTTTGAGATTGGTGGTGAAGGTATCTTGAGGTACAAAGGAAGGTTATGTATTCTTAATGTAGATAGGTTGAGAGAGAGGATCTTGGCTAAGTCTCATGAGTCACGTTATGTCATTCATCCTGGTTTAATAAAGATGTATCATGATCTTAAGGAGATATATTTTTGGAACAATATCAAGCGAGATATGGCCAGTTTTGTGGCTAAATGCATGGTGTGTCAACAAGTGAAAGTTAGCACATAAGGCCTGATGGGTTGACTAAAGAGATTTAACTGCCGGTGTCGAAATGGGAGATAATTAATATGGATTTCACTACCGGTCTTCCTCAGTCTCAAAATCAATTTGGGTCAATTTTGGTCATTGTGGATAGGATGATTAATTCTTCTCACTTCTTTCATGTAAGGACTAATTATTTGGTAGAAGATTATACAAAGTTGTTCCTCCATGAGATTTTGAAGTTGCATGGAGCGCCTTTTTCTATCATGTTAGATCTGTATACTCAGTTATCATCGTATTTTTTTGATCATTTAAGAGAGGTTTATGAACTAAGGTGAGCCGTAGTACTGCTTTACGCCCATAGTCGGATGGGCAAGAGGAATGGACTATTCAAACATTGGAAGATATGCTCCAAGCTTGTGTAATTGACTATGGTGGTAGTTGGGTTGGTCATTTTCTTCTTATAGAGTTTGCGTATAACAACAACTACCACTCTAGCATTGTGATGGATCCGTTTGAGGCGCTCCATGGTAGGAGGTGTAGGTCTCCTATTAGGTGGTTCAAGGTTTGTGAGGCGGAGATGTTTGGCCTTGATTTAGTTCACTAAGCGATGAAGAAGGTGAAGGTTATTTTTGATAGACTTAAAGCTTCCAAAAGTCCTATACAGATGTGAGGCATAGGGAGTTAGAGTTTGAGGTTGGCAATTGGGTGTTCTTGGAGGTATCTCCCATGAAGGAAGTAATGCAGTTTGTGAAGAAAAGGAAGCTCAGTCCCCGGTATATTTGCCCATACTTGGTCTTGAAGAGGTTTTGTAATGTTATGTATGATTTGGTGTTACCTTCTTGTTTGAGCTCCATTCATCTGATATTTTATGTGTCAATGTTGAGGAAGTGTGTGGGTTATCCTTTGCGGATTGTTCCTTTCAAGGATATTGGTATTTCAGATTCTTTATTGTATGAGGAAATCTCGGTTGAGATCTTGGATTGACAAGTTCGTTGATTGAAGACGAAGGATGTAGCTTCTGTAAAGGTTCTATGGAGGAACCACAAGGTTGAAGAGGCTACTTGGGAAGCCGAAGAGCACATAAAGTCCAAGTATTTATTCTTTTTTTCCACTCCATATAATCGTGCATAAGGTATGTATTCTTCAAATCTTTGTTTTTCCGACTTTTTTAAATGAAAGATTGATTTCCTTGGTATCTTTATTTTTTGAGTTTGTTAAAGTTAAGAGTAGGGGAATATTGAGTCAAATCGTTCTAGCAATTACCTTTTCCCATAATTCGAGGATGAATGATCCAAGTGGGGGAGAATTGAAACACCTCAGATTTTGTCCCTTGAAAATTTCTTGAACTTTGGGCGCACTACATTGGTTACAACTGGACTCTAAGAGTCGTAGGGTGTCTTGACGACTAGTTGGGTTGAGTTGTACCCAAACCAGTTAGTTTGAAGCTTGGTTCGGATCTGAGTACGAGTGGCTCACTACCAGCAATAAGGATATGTCACGAGTCGTAGGATCAAATCATAGGGTGTATTGTGTTTAAGTCATTTAGGTTTTGTGTTGATCACGACTAGACCTTATGAGTCGTAAGATCACATTACGAGAGGATTAGTGGAGCCGTAAGATGTACAGTGTATGGGGGTCCTAGTCACTGTCTTGGTTACAACTCGTGGACATGAGTCGTAAGGTGTGGGTATGAGTCAAAGGATTGACTCGTAACTAAAGACGATGTTGTTTCAACTTTTATGTTGGGGGTACTTTAGACAATTTACACTTAAAACCCTTTAGACCCCACGTCTATAAAACACTTTTGGGGCATTCATTCAACGCTTTAACAGATTACTCACTCCCAAATCCTCTCTCAAACTCTCTGTTCAATTTAAGTCTAGGGTTTCAAAAGGTTGATCAATTAGGGTTCTCAAGGATGGTTTCTCTCTATACATCATACTATTTCAGGCATGTTACTCTTCCCTAATTGTTAATTGTGCAAAAGCATGTAATTTAAAGCACTCTTCAAAAGATTATTGTTTGGTTTTGAAAACAAAAGTTGTGGTTTTTGAATGTTATGAATTGAACAATGTCTCTTATGGTTTATATATATATGATTTTCATGCCTTTAATATGGTTTTGAACTTGTGGTGCATGGGTATGGTGAATGAACTAGGGAATTGTGATTTTCCCAAACTTGTGTCTTTGAAGTGGTTATAACCCAAATCCCTAATGTGAAATTGGTTTTAGTTATGAGAACTGTGGGAATTTGTAAAATTTAACAAGTCTTGAACTATTGCATAGTATAAAGATGTATTTGAAATACAATGGTATGATTTAATGACCAAAGGGAGTCGGTGTTCCCTAATGTGTATTAACGAACAAAGGGAGTTGTTCTCCCCGAGTTAATGAAAATTGTTACGGCATGATGCGTTACTTTGTAGGTGTAGTTGGTATGATGATACCAACGATGTATGCCAAAAAGTATGTTGTGGTTCATTGAATGAGAATGTGTGACAACTGTTTTAATTGGGATTTAATTAGAGTTGTACATCTGAGTCCTGAAAGTGGATGTATGAGTGACCAATACTGGAAACCGCATTTGCCGACGCTGGGTTAAAGTGACAGGGAGGTTCAAGTCCTACTTATTATTATTTTATGATTAAGGAGGTTCGAATATCCCATAAATCATTATAATCGGGAGCTTAAGTCACCTTTGTATATGTTGGAGGGTTCGAGTCCCCCATGTGCATATATATAAGATTATTCTCCGATTCCTGCGGCAAAATTCATTGTGGCCTAACAAGGGAGTGAGAGTTGGGGCCCATATAGTTCGTGGGTTCTATTATATGATGGTTGAAATACACAATCCAGGATAAAGTCTTGTAATGCATATTAAGCCTTATTCCTTATCCTAGTATGTGATACACACACACACACACACATATATATATGTATGTTTATGCATTTGATTATGTGCACTAGCTTTGAATGATTTTAGATTGTTGATCATATCATTATGTTATGCTTATCCCCGAGTTACATACTAGATTTCACCCCTCTAACCGTCTTCAGGCGTTGTATCCCCACACGCTATTTGAACCAGCCATACTTCTATTACTTCTACTCAGTGACTTGGATTCTGTATCAGCTAACGAGCCAGATTGAAGTGGTGAGCTTTCATACTTCGGAAGTCCCCATTTCATGTTTATGATTTCCTTTACATTTTGACTATTCCTTTAGTCTTGGTTTTGTCTATGGTCGGGGGTATGTCCTAACCGGACATCCTTTTGTTTTTATTAGAGGCTTTTATCGAATTACCATTTGCTTGGGCGGTGTCGGTATTGGTATTGGTATTGGTATTGGCATTAGTACCGGTATCGTTTGGTTTTGGCTGTTGATATATTTTAATGTCTTTAAGTTAATATTCTCTTATCTTGTTATATGTTCAAAATTCAGCCTATGTTAGGGTGTGGTGTGTTTGGTTTTGTTTTGTACAAAGGGTGATCTTGAGTCTATGTGGGACTTGAGATACTTGTCATAGCCAGTCCCTGGTTCGGGTCATGTCACGTCGCCACTACTATTTTTCTAAACTTCATCCTGATTTGAGTACTGAAACTTCTTACTCTACCTCTCCCCGATTAGCTCCTGCTTTTTCTTCTCATCCTCCAATATTGTATACAGGCCACAAACCTGGAAATATCTATGTCATTGTTCAACAAGGTCGCCTTACATTTCAACACCAAGTCATAGGACAACCCAAAAGAAAACTTCTTCATCCTCACTCTCAAGGAAGACACTAACTCAAGAGCGCTATGAGATGACTGGTGAAACTTCAAGGCATACTCTTTTACAGTTATCCTTCCGTGCCTCAAATTGACAAACTCCTTGGCCTTTGATTCCCTCAACTCCTGAGAAAAGAAACGGTCAAGGAAGGCTCCATAGAAATCGTCCCACAAGGCCACCTCAGCATCATCACCTTCAAATGATCCCATTCCTCATACCACTGGTAAGCCACATCCTTCAACTGATATGCGGAAAACTCCAAAACCTCATAGTCCGAAGCATGCATAACTTGAAAGATAATCTCTATTTCATCTATAAATATTTAAGGATCTTACTCAACCATAGAGCCAGTAAAGATAAAAGGATTGATATTCATAAACTACCCAACTCGAGTAAACTCAGAAGAACTCACAGTAGTACCAGTAGGACCCAACTAACGTGACTGAGATGCCACCAACTGGGTCAGTAGATGAATAGATTGACAAAGCACAACATTAGAAATGTCTCCCCGGGGCAATGGGTCATGATCATTATTAGCCTGAGGGGCCCGAGGAGGATAGGTAGGGACTAGTGGAACTCCACGAGACAAATCGATAGATGGAACCCTAGACCGAGTCTCAACTCTATAAGTAGAATGAGCTCCATCGACATTGTCCTCAGACGAGACAAGAGATTTTCCACACGCCTCAGATCTTCTTGTAGGCATGATCTATATTACGAACAAATGAGGATTAGAGGATATTCAAGACCATAGACTCTACAGCCCAAAATTGAACAACATGAAAGGGAAACATTCTTAAATGCCTCGTAGCCTCTCCCTTATATGAGTGGCATACTACACACCCATAAAAGAGACTCTACTTGACAAAACTTTGTGGACAACCAATGAAACCAAACCTAGGCTCTGAAACTATCTTTTTCACGACTCAAACCAAGGACTGGCCATGATGGGTATCTTAAGTCCCCACTGAGAACCGAAGACCACCCCCTTTGCTTAGTCAAACAAGATATAACACTACCAACAACTTAATTCTAAACAAATAACAAAACAACATGCTTAACAACTTAAAAGATATTTAAGGTTTGTCAAAAATCATTAATCGGTAACCAATAACCAATAACCAAAAACCAATACCCAAGTCCACAGTAATATCCTAAAAAGCATCTACTGAACCAAAAACAATCTAAGTTGGGACATCCCCCTGACCCTAACAATGACAATGAAAATGTTAATGTGAATTTCTTAATTCTAGTTTATAGATGCAGACTGGTGGAATGATCAAGTCTTCCAAAGAATGAAAGCTTATCACTTAACTGTAAATGACCGACAAACTGAGCTGATCCACATGACACTATGTAGAAAAAGTAGAAGTATCTCTGGTGACTTTATTACGTAGGGATACAACATCCAAAGATGGTTAACGGGTTGTGCACTAGTATGTAGCTCAGTGATACGGATAAAGTAATGACAATTGAAAATTAATCAAGTTCAACTCAATGTACATGTTCACATATATGTGTGAATACATATATACTTATATAAAAGGCCGGGATAGAAAACAAGGCTTAGCATGCACTTCAAAAATTTATCCTAGATTGTGTAGCCTAACCGTCATATATTAGTACCCACGTGCTATATCGGCCCCCATCTCTCACCCCCTAGTCAGGCCCTAATGCGTGTAGCCGTACGAACCAGAGATTAATCTCACATACATGCAGGGGGGACTCAAACCTCCCAACCATATAGTAAGGTAAATTAAGCACCCAATCATATTATGTATTATGAGGGACTCAAACATTCCAATCATATAATATGGTGGACTCAAACTACCCAGTAATAAGAAAAGGGACTCAAACCCCAGGCCATCCATATCCCCACACTAATAAATGTGGTTTCCATTATTGATCCTTTAAGACCGGTACTTTTACAACCCAGCTATACAACCCTCTTTTAAGCCCCATTAAAACATTTATCACACATTCTATTCATTGAACCATAATACACATTTATCTATAACTGTTGTTATTGTTATACCATCTACACTTTCACGGTAATATCAATATGCCATCATAATTCTATTAGCGTGGAAAATAACTCCCTTTATGCATTAATACAAGATGGGGGAAACTGACTCCCTTTGTTCATTAAATCAATCCATCATGTTTAAATAACCTCTTTATATCAAGAAATTGTTCCAAAAATAGTTCAATGTAATTTTCTTCATACTCAAATTGATTTCACAAAGTAGGGTTGGGGTTGTTACTAATTCAATTATTAATATTCACAAAATCTAGGGAATCTCAATCCCCTAGTTTATTCACCAAACCCATGCATCAAATTGATTTTGAAACCACTATTTAAGATATAAGTAATGCATATGTAAACATAAATAATCACATAAAAAGAATCATTCCCAACCTCTAACCCATGTTTAAAAACCAACGTCTAAACCACATGAAGAACTATTTAAAACACATGCTTTCACAAAGTAATAGTTGGGGAAGAGTAACATGCCAGAAATACCAAGATTTATGGAGAGAAATTAATCCTTAATCCCGTAGATGATCAACTTCTTAGAAATACTAAGTATCTTGATTGAGAGAATTTAGAGAGTTTGAGAGAGTGCTTTCAGTGCCACAGTGTTGAAAATAACATCCCAAGGGTGTTTTATGGTCCTGGGTATTAAGTGGGTAAAGAGGGAAATGTCCAAACATCCCTTAATTAAAAGCTAAGAAATTATCGCCTGTGACTAAGGGTCACTATACAACTTGTAAGGACTCACTATGGCTCGTCACCCTAAGTCGTAGTATGGAAAGTAGCTTAGAGACCCATTTTTATAACACTATGACTCATACCCTATGACTCATTATGAGACCTTACGACTCATAGAGTCCAAGTCATAGTCAAGACAGAATACTTTGGGCATCACACTGGTTTGTCTATCAATGGAGACCTATGACTCATTTTAAGTCTTTACGACTCATAAACCCTAGTAATAGTCCTAATAGAAACTCTAGGCCAACATACTTTCTAGGCTACGATTGGATCCTTAAGACGAGTAATGACCCGTGATGACTCATAAGGAGGGTCATCATCTGGGTAGTAAGTCTAAAAACTTAGAAATTTTCATGGACCAAATTCAAGGTTTTTATATGCTCACAACTTTTTTCACATAAGATCTTCCCTCAATAGAAACATCAATGTTGGCTCGAAAGGTCTCAAGCCTAATTGTTTGAACATTGCTAATGGAATTAAGTTAATACAGGCACCAAATTCACAAAGAGATACGGCAAATCTAGATATCACAATGGTTCATGGAATCGTGAAAGCACCGGGATCATATTTCTTTATTGCCACCGATCGCGATATGATTGCACTATAGTGATGTAATCCACTGACGTCCTCATAACTAATAGCTTTTTTCTTTATTATCAAATCCTTCAGAAATTTTGTGTACCCAGGCATCAGCTCGAGAGCTTCAAGAAGAGGGATATTCAAACTCAACTCTTTCAACATTGCAATGAACTTTTCGTATTTCCTTTTTTCTTTATTCTTCTTCAACCTTTGAGGAAAGGGTGGGGTAGGTCATGGACTAGTCTTAAATAATGGTTCATGTACTTTTCTCTTACCTTTATCCTTCTTATCTCTACTTTTCACAAGAAGTGACGTCATTCTTAGGGTTTTACACTGTATTACTTGGAAGGGTGCCAAGTTGTTGTTGATTCAAGGTTGCTGCCATTTCGCCAAATTGTTTCTCTAATTACTTGATCACAGTAGCATGCGATTCTACCTTCTGGTTCAACCCTGAAATATCTACCCTAATATCCTAAAGGAAATTTTATTGACTTTCCTGACCCTTTACCAGTTTTGACAATGTATCCTTCATCCTTGATTTAATGTAACGATTGCCTAGTGGAATATATGCACCACCCTTCTCTTTACAATCATCCTTACATATCTAGTCACTATCCATCTCTACTCCAATCTTTATTCTTATCCCTATAGTATTTTTGTCCTTGGTTCCCTTGCCTAGAGTTCCAATTATCTTGAGCATACAATTGAACTTTGGATTAAAAACCCACCAACACTTTATCTAGATATTTTTTCATTTCATTCATGTTTCAATTATATGATCTAGAGGCCCTACGTTGTGTACACATTACATTCACCTTCTCAGAATTCATCATTATGAAATACTTTGTCAGCAACCCAACCTTCATTATTAGTTGAGCAACCTCTTATGCCACTGTGTCATTTACAACTCTGTGCTTGCTGGAAGCCTAAAAGCATAAGTGCCAGTGCCTCTCTCAGCCTCTAGAGTATTCCATCCTTGGTTTGTGAGAGACATGTGATATAATATCTCTGATGCTACCTTCAATCATAGGAGCATGATTGCTCCACCAGTAATAGTGTTCGACAAAACTTTGGGATTAGTGTTAAGGGATCAATAGAATATTAAAGTAAGTTGCTTCTCGCAATTCTATGATTAGGCACAATTATCAACTTCTTCTTGAACTTAACCATGCCTCATGCATTGATTCAGAATGCGATTGCCTAAAATTATATATCTCACTTTTCAATTAAAGCATTCTAGATAAAGGGAAGAAATGGTCTAAAAACTTTCTCCGCAACTCATTCTATGTAGTAATGGTCCCTCGAGGTAGTTCCCTTATGCACAATGTAACTTCACTAGTTAGAGATAAAAGAAACAACCTAAATCTCAAAGCTTTCTTATCTACCCCAGGTATAGAGCATAAAGTGCAAATTCTAATAAAATTATTGAGGTGAATGTTTGCGTCATTAGTTGGAAAGTTTGCAAACACACCTTTTAAATTTAACAATTGGATCATAGCAATAGTAATGTTGAACTTCACACCCAATAGAAATACATGAGGAATGATAGCTCCAATATCAGTTGTCTTAACATATCCCAAGTCTTACTCTGAATCATTATATGGTGGCAAGTACTGATAGGTTATACTTCAGCTCAACCCCTTATACCTCTATCTCGACTTTCATCAAGTTTTGCTTAACGATCTACTCCTTGTCTTTACCTTTCCAGATCTATGTCCTGATTTATTAATGAGCATACACCTCCATCCTTGCATTAAAAGAATTTTATTCTACTAATAATTGATCTGTAGTTCGATCAATCATTTCCTGAATTACACCAGGATAAGGAAGAGGCAAGCTAGTTCGATTATCCTTAAGAATTTAAATATGGCCTTCACTTTTATGTTATAACTTCCTACAAATTTATTGTAGGATTCTTTATGGATTAAGATCAAGTGAGAGTATGGTATTGCCTTTACTCTAAGTGCAAGAGATATGTCACCATATACCCCAAGAAGAACAGAAAAATAAAACCCCAAAACCTAATGTGCTATAGAAATATAGCACTATCTACACTTAAAATGGGGAAAATATGCATGTTTCTAAGATTGTTTTGTTAGATATGAATTTTGACTATGTTTTGCAGGAAATCATTTGTTGGATTCTATGTTCTCAAAAAAAGATGAAAAAGGTGTTTTTGTCTACTTATGGGAATAATTATGGATCTTCGGGACACTTTTTGGATTAATGATAATATGGTGATGATTAATGATAAAGTACCTTGATATGTATTTCCTTACCTCTCTTACACTCTATTGATTATGGCTTGTACTTGTTCTTGCTTTGGATATATGTATGTATTTATTATTGTCAAGATGATTGTTGGTGGATGATGATGCTCGGTGAATCCAGAGGATATATTGATAATGTGATGATCCACGGTGAATCCAGAGGGTATATTGATGATGTGATGATGCCTGGTAAACCCAAAAAAGGTATTAATGTCTTGATGATACCCGGTGAATTTAGAGGATACACTGATGATGTAATAATGCCAGTAAATCCGAAAGAGGTATTGATGTTATGATGATGCCCGATGAATCCAGAGGATATATTTATGATATGATGAAGGTCGAGAATCCATAGAATATATTGATGATGTAATGAGGCCAAGTAAATCCTGAAGGTATTGATGCATGATGGGTTTTGGTAAACCCGAAGGATATACTAATGTTATGGTGATATTATATATGGTAAGTATATATGACTATATCTGTATATGTGTGGTCCTGTCATTGAAAGGTAAGTCCTTCTGTGCACTTAGGATATGATATTTTCCTTGGGAAGTTGTCTATAATTCTCTACCATTAATCACTAGTTAATTGGCGTGGCTCTTGTTAAGACTAAATAGTGAATAGAAGTAGAATATGTCGAATATTGAGTTAAGAGTAATTCGTAAGTATAATCATGCATAGATTTAAGGATTTATCAACTGAACATATTTGGCTTAAATAAATGGTGATGTTATGGGACTTCTCCTAGTAAAAGGGTTATGTGATAACTAATTGTCTATGTAAATTGGTTATATCATTTGATAGCTAGAAGCCTAGAATACTAGTTAGGGGACCGTATTTTGTTAGAATGTGGTAACTGGTAGTTATGGTTTTTAAATTGTTAATGATGTTAATAGACTTAGCATTGTTAATAGTTAGTGATATTGTTGTCTAGTGTGTAATGTCGTTAGTTGCTTAAATAAGGACTTATATAATTATGGTGCTAACTAGAATATGGAATTGGTTAATAGATAGGTAAGTGTGTTGGTGATATGTACCTACTCACTATCTTGATGACTAGTGCACATATGATAACTAGGAATGAGTTTGTAAAGTGGTGAATATGGTTTAGTGATACGACTTGGTTAGATATGGATGTTGGTTATCTAATGAATCATAATTAGTTGTTACCCATAAAGTAGGAGTAGTGGGGAATTGGTTAAGCTAATGGCTGGAGGCATTATGATGACTAGAAAACTTGTAGCTTAATAATAATTGGTGGTTAGTTAATATAGACTAGATAGAGTATATTAATGGGTTATAGGTCTAAATAAATGTATAAATACAATTATGATTATTATGGTATATGTTGGCTCGACTTGTGGTAGTCGATGATGATTATGGATCTTGGCAAGTGACCGTGGCGGAAAATATGTAAACCGTGGTAAATGTGAGTTTGTTATGTATATATATTTATATATCTTGATATGTTGATGAATTGATCTATTGATGCACTCTCCTATGGTATGGGACATCGTGATGAGTTTTTTACTTTGTGTTCTTTTGGATGTACTTCCCGGTGGTATGGGACACTGTGGTAAGTTCTTTCACTTGTGCTTTAATGAATGTATGCATGTTGAATTTGGTATTTATGTGATTGTAATTGTCTATACATGTGTTTTGCGCTTACAGATTGGTTGTTCACCTAGTATGATGGTAGTGGTACGTATTGATATGAGATGTCGTGTTAATTTTTCTAGTAGTAGTTATTTTGTACAGTGATGATGAAGAAGATCCAGGCTCAATTCTGTACTATGACTTACAGTTATCATCTTTTCTTATATCATAATTAAGCTTAGTCGGCCAATGATTCCTACTAAGTACCTATTGTTTTTGTACTCATACTATACTTCTGAACCTTTTTGGTGCACATCCGAGTACTCGTTGTTGCCGCTGAGTTGAGATCGCGTTGGGTTGATCTTCCAGAGATAGAGTGAGCTCTTGGAGTTAGGTTCGCCTATTTTTCTCCTATCTTTATTCAGTCTTTTGTATTATAGATGAATGTATAATACTATTTAGTCATGAGTAGTATTTCCTATTGTTGAACTTAGATGCTCTTGTACTAATATTACCAGGTCGTGGGAATTGGTATTTGTAGTTGTTTGTCTATTATGGAAAATTGTTGTTTATGATTGTGTTCTTCTATTGTGGCCCTTGTCAGGCGTTTCTACCAAAGTAACCCATTTTCTTAGCTCTAGGTTATGATGTTGGCTTACGTACTATTGGGTTTAGTATTGTAACGCCACGAAAGTACCCCCTGGATGTAACATGGTGCTCAAGACTACGAGTAGTCCAAGCTAACCCTTTAAGCCTTCTAAACATGGAACTCATGCTATAATTGAACCAACATATGATATCTGAATATAAATGTTTATATCTTTACTGAAAGTCTAAAACTTGGAAATCTTGATAACCAGTACTTTTGAATCTAAAACAGAAATTAGTCGGACAAGCCTCTACTTCTAACCAGTGAGCAACTGGGACAAGCCCAAGATGACTCGAACTTAACAAAAATCAAATGACTAAATTACTTCATCCATATCAACATCTGATAAAATGGGTGTCCTCGAACTATGAGGACTCACCAAACATCGTGATGTAGAAAGAGATGCTCATAATCAATCACGCTGCTAGAACTGAGCACCAGGGCCTATATTTTGAAATAATGTAGCACATAGACATATATGTGGATCAGTACTTCTAGAATGTATAGAGTATGTAGGGGTGAATGCATAGGTAAAACAATAACTGAATATTAATATACACTTCATAGGATTTTTGTCAGCTTTGTGCTATCTTAAGCCTCTCCCTGATTAGCTAAACTTTCTCTATAGCATCAAACACTGAATATGGCTCTGTCAATGCAGTCTCACCTACCTTAAACCAACCAATGGGGGATCTACATCTCTTCCCATAGAGTGCCTCCAATAGAACCATCCGGATACTGGAGTGATAGCTGTTATTGTAGGAAAACTCGATCAATGATAAGTGATCATACCAACTTCCTTTAAAGTCAATAACATATACTCTAAACATGTCCTTTAAGGTATGAATGGTCCTTTCTTCCTGACCATCTATCTAAGGGTGAAAAGTTGTATTGAGATAAACTTCAGTACCAAGACCCTTCAGAAAAGCTTTCCAAAAGTCAGAGGTAAACTGAGTATCTCTTTCAGAAATGATAGACAATAGGACTCCATAAAATCTAACCAACTCTCTAAGGTAGATATTAGCATAATCTTTGGCTAAATAGGAGGTATGAACTGACAAGAAATTGACTGATTTTGTCATTCTGTTTATAATAACTCAAACTGAATCATTCTGACGATGCGAATGGGGAAACCCTGTCACCAAATCCATGTTCACCTCTTCCCACTTCCAAGTGGGAATACTAAACTCCTGCATAGTTCTACTAGGCCTTTTATGCTCAACTTTAACCTGCTGACAATTAGTACTCTTAGCTACAAACTCTATAATATCCCTTTCATGCTACTCTACCAATAGATTTCCTACAAATAACGGTACATCTTAGTGGCTCCTAGGAGTATAGAGTAACGCGCACTATATGCTTCCGCTAAAATCTGCTATCTCAAACCATCAACACCCGGCAAACACAATCTTCCCTGGAATCGCAACACACCATCTACCCCTTAGGAGAAAACCTCTACTTTTTGATCTCTAATTGACTCCATTAACTTAGCCAAAATGGAATCCCTATATTGATTATCCTTTACTTTGGAAACCAAAGAAGATTTCAAATTATTCTAAACCCATACGCTACCTCATCTGAATCAACCAACCGAACACCTAATCTAGTAAGCTGATGAACCTCCTAGACTAACTTTGTCTTATCATTCTCTAGGTTAGTAACACTACCCATAGACAATATACTAAGGGCATTTGCCACTACATTGGCCTTTCTCGAATGATACAAAACACTCTTATCATAATATTTAACCAACTCCAACCACCTTATCTGATGAAGATTTAAATCTTTCTATGAGAATACGTACTGCAAACTTTTGTGATCCGTGAACACATCAACATGCACCACAAAATGATAATGTCTCCAAATTTTCAAGGAAAAAATAAAAGTGGCTAACTAAAGATCATGGGTAGGATAATTCTTTTCATGAGGTTTAAATTGTATGGAGGCATAGGCTATAATCTTACCACTCTGCATCAATACACAACCCAAAACAACTCTGGAAGCATCACAGTAAACAACGAATCCATCTAAACCATTTGGTAGCGTCAAAACTGGGCTTAAGTGAGTCGAGTCTTCAACTCCTAAAAACTCTTATCACAAGAATCTAACCACTGAAACATAACTTTCTTTTGAGTTAATCTGGACATGGGGGATACAACAGATGAAAACCCTTCAATAAATCATCGGTAATAGATAGCCAATCCTAAGAAACTTCTGATATCTGATGGAGAAATAGGTCTGGGCCAGTTTCTCACCTATTTGATCTTTTGAGGGTAAACTCTAATACCCTCACCGGAAACAATATGACCAAGTAAAGCTACTGACCTTAGCCAAAACTAGAACTTCATTAATTTTTACAAACAACTGATGATCTCTAAGGGTTTGCAACATAATTCTGAGATGATTTACATAATCATTCTTGCTACAAGAATAAACAAGGATGTTGTCAATGAAGACTATGACGAACATGTCCAAGTACTACTTGAACACTCTGTTTCTCAAGTCCATGAAGGATACTGGGGCATTCATTAGACCAAAGGACATGACTAGAAATTTGAAGTGACCATACAGAGTTCTGAAAGCTATCTGTGGAATGTCACATTCTCTTACTCTAAGCTGGTGATAACCAGATCTAAGGTATATCTTAGAGAAATAACTTGCACCTTGATATTGGTCGAATAAGTCATCAATACTAGAAAGAGGATATTTTTTCTTGACTATGACTTTGTTCAACTAGTGTTAGTTGATGCATTTTCAGAGAGAGCCATCTTTCTTATGCACGAACAGGATTGTAGAATCCTATGGAGAAAGACTGGGCCTTATGAAACCTTTATCTAAGAGGTATTTAAGCTGGTCTTTTAAATCATTAAGCTCAGTCAGATCTATACAATATGGAGGGATGGAGATGGTCTGAGTATTAGGGAGAAGATCAATAGTGAATTTTATTTCTCTGTCGGGGGGTACCCCTGGCAAATCTTTGAAAAAAATCTTAAGAAACTCATTGACTGCACGGACTAATTAAACTATTGGAGCTTCAGACTTAGTATCTTTGACTCAAACTAAATGATAATTTCACCCTTTTGATATCAACTTTTGGCCTTAATATAAGATATGAAATGACTCTTGTGAGATTCAAAACTACTTCCCCACTCAAAAACTGTCTTATCAGGAAACTGAAACTTTACCATACAGTTACGACAATCTATTGATGTATAGCATGAATGGAGCCAATCTATGCCAAGAATAATATCGAAATCTACCATTTCTAACTCTATTAGGTCTGCTAATATGATCTTACATTGGAAAGTGATAGGATACTTCTTATAGACTTATTTGCCAAAAACTAACTCACCCACTAGGGTGGAAACTAATAAGGGCTTGGAGAGTCTTTCAAGACCTATCCAAAAATTTACCGCAACCAATAAAGTCACATTAGAGAGATTTGATCCTAGGTCTAACAACAAATATACATAAAGATGAAAAACATGTAAAATACCATTAAAAGCATATTTTGAACTCTCCTACTCTTGTTGGGATGGTAAATCATAGTATTAATTCTGGCACTAACATCCATCGATACTGGAAAATGCACCCTAGGGAGGAACTAGGTAACCTAGTGGAGTTGATGCGTTAGTACCCTAAGTTTGGGAAAGAGAATCCCTACTTCCCTACTTAGCATACAGGCTCTCTTTGATTCTGTGGACCAACTTTCCACACCCATAACAACCCATTTTTCATATCAAACACTCATCAGGGTGGATTTTGCCACACTTTGCATATGTCGGGTAACTGGGCCTTCATCCACACTATTCTGAGACCTAGAAATAAAAGTCCTGCCCCACTTTTTATGCTTGGTTCTACGTGCAGAGGAACTGGATGAGAATGGCGCTAGCACAAATGAATGACCCTAAAATTGAAAACAGTTTTCCCATCCAGACCTCAGTTGGCCATACTCAAACTGTCCAGTTCTAGCCTTCTTATTTCTCTTCTCTCTCCCCTTCAACTTATCTTCCTCAATTTTCTGAGCATGAGTCATCAACCTACCAATATCTATATCCCTAATAAGCATGGCAGTCCTACACTCCTTGACTACCAAATCAGACACTCCAGTAACAAACTTACTCATGCTAGATCTAGGGTCAACTACCAACTCAGGAGCATACTTAGACAACTGAGTGAACTTAAGGCAGTACTCTTTCACTGTCATAGAGCCCTGCCTCAGGTTCATGAACTCCTCAACCTTAGCTTCTCTCATGTCATGTGGAAAGAACCTATCCAGAAATATATCATGAAATACCTGCCTCCTTATAGGATCTATATTATCACCTCTACTATCTTTCCACACAACTACCCAATCATAAGCATCATCCTTCAGCCTATAAGATCTTAATTCTACACTCTCCTCCTTCATAACATACATGATCTGAGTGATCTTTCTTAGCTTATTTGTAAAGAGTTGTGGATCCTTGCCAACCTTTGATCCAAAATTAGGTAGAATCATTATCATGAAGTCACGAATCCTGACTGTAGCTAGATTACCGTTGTGTTGAAGTGGGACTGTTGTTTGTTGGTTTCCCTAAGCATTGTCATTCACAGCATGGACCAATGCTTGAAAGGAAACCCAAAATTCAGCATAAGACACGTTCTCATTCAGATGGTTGGCTTGAATTTGTGGTTGGTCACCATTTTTTTGTACATTGGATCGGTGAAGAGGCATATTCTATCACGTAAAATCATGAGTTAAAGAAGATATAAACATCTATAAGAATGATGGATCATGAAAGAAATAATGATTCCTAACTTATTCCATAGACTCTTGCTCAGAAATATGGCACGCTTCACATCTATGATCAAGACTCTATGTAACGCGGCTTGTCTGACTCCCTAGGACTCTTTAAAATCTTAATCTTAGAAACCAAGTTTGTAATTCCCTAGAATTACCCCCTGGACCTCACATGGTGCTCAAGACTACGAGTAATCCTAATCTAACCCTTTAAGCCTTCTAACCTTAGAATACATGCTATAATTGAACCAACATATGAAATCTGAAGATAACTGTAATAATATTTTTACTGAAAGTCTTAAACTTGGAAATCTTGATAACAAAACCTTTTGAATATAAAATAGAAAATAGTTAGACAAGCCTTTATTTCTAATTAGAGAGCCAATGGGAGAAGCCCCAACTGACTCAAACTTAATAAAAATTAAATAACTAAAATACTTAATCAATATCAAAGTCTTAAAAAATAGGTCCTCGAACTATGAGGACTCACTAAACATCGAGATATAGGTATAGATGCACATAATAAATCACGTTGCTGGAACTAAGCACCAGGGCCTACATTATGAAACAATGTAGTAAAAAAACATATATGTGGATAGTACTTCTGGAATGTACTGAGTATGTGGGGATAAATACATAAGTAAGATAATAACTCAATATTCATATAAACTTTCAAATGATGTATGCTAAGTGTAAATGGATCACCTTTAGCTTGATCAAATCAAAGATTTCAAAATCATAACATGAGTAATGAAGCATAAGAATAACTTTGTGAGCTATAACACTTAGTTTCTAAAAGCTTTATTTTTACTCTTTCTTTTGGGAGTTTTTTCTAACCGACATAAGCCATGTGTGCTATCATGAAGTCCAAAGTCTTGTCCATGTTAGGGAGAGCTATTATACCATTGCCATAGCAATAGAACCTTAACTTAAGTGATCACGATACTTAACCCACTATGGGACTTAAATCTATGGTGGCACGTAGTTCTAGGGTATGTGACCTTGGAATCATACCCAACTCAGTACTAAATACTACTCCCATATTACTTATATGCTTATACTTTTAGGAAATCCACCTTAAAATAGAAGAAGGGTTTATATAATGAAAACCATGTATGATTTATTTTACTTTAAATCAAAGTTAAGATGAACAAATGTGGGTTCCATGTCTTAGCTTAGGATCAAAAGATCAATATTTTCTTTTAAAGCACTTAACAAAACTTGTCAATAGAACTTAAGAACATAATATCCTTATAAACTCATCACTTTTACTTGGGTCTCAAATATCATGCTTAAAGTACTTAACAAAACTTGTCAATAGAACTTGAGAACAGAATCTCCTTATAAACTCATCACTTGTACTTGGGTCTCAAATATCATGTTTCAATGCATCAATAATTATATTTAAACTTCATGCTTCATAATCATCTTAAATGCTTTAAACAATCTCAATCAATCTCAATCAAAGTAGTGGACTATGAATCATAATATGAATGTCATGAGTTCAAACATGGATAAAGGTAAATCTCTTACAATTGAACCCTTAAATAATATGATACTTTCATAAACTAAAAATAAGAAGAGTTGGGTATGAACCCTAATTTCAATAATGCAAAATTCAACTTAAAATAAAGTTTTGGGCACAAAGGTTGAAGAAAATCTCTGGTCATAACCCCACATACCTTAATAGACTTGACTTGGTGGAGAAACCTTGACCTTGAAAGCCTTGGAGATGATCTTGAATGTTTTATTAAGACTTCATAGATTAGGGAACTTAAATTCTTATTTTTCATAAGGAGAAGATGATGGAATTGATGAACTTGGGGGAAAGGATTAGGGTTTTTTCTTGAGAGTAAAATTGAAGAATGTGGGTAAGAAATGCCCCAACTAACGTTTAATCCCATGTTTTTACAACTTGGGGTGATGGGAAAAGACCTAACTACCCCTCAAAAGATCAAATTCATAACTGGGATGCCATTTAGAGAGACACCATAAAGCGGTGAATGGCCCATCCCTATACCCACCATGATGAACTACTATCACGGTGAGGTTCAAGAATAGAAATCCAAATGTGCCTTAATTCTCATCCAAAAAATCCAAAACTTCCCTGAGGCATTCTTCTTACACCCCTAAACATGAATTACTCAAAAACCATCATCTCAGTGTCTAAAAGTACAACATAAAAATCCTCGAAGTTAGGAGGTCTTAAAATGGCTAAGTCCCCCAATACTTAGCTAAATTTTCAGGCTTTAAGCCTCTTATGCATGCACAAGGAGTTGAACCAAGCTATGTCTAATAGAGGGTATTACAAGTATGTGCCATCACGATTTGTAAATTGGTCATGACAAATTGGTATCATATCCTAGGTTTCACCAGTATTATTGTTACACGAGGAAGTGCCTAATATAGTCCTATAAATCAAAATGTTGACATCCATTTCCTATCTTCCGGAGCCTATAGGACATTCTTAGTAGTCATTTACTTTTTTAAATTGTATCGTGCAAAGAGTTTGGGTTGGTTTGTAGGATATTCTCTTGACTTTATTCTTTCACAGATTCCCAGGACTCGTGTTGTAGCTATGCATGATGAGGGTTTCGAGACCCAACCTAGGGATCTTTCCCCTATTTAAGGAAAACCTCAAGATGTGTCCCCAATTAGGGATGAGTATGGGCCTTCTCGAAACCCCATTCTTGAACTCGATCTAGAGATTTCTCCACCGCAGCCAGCGGTGGTCTAGGGATCGACCCAGGCTTCACCAGGTTTTTTCCCTCTTCTTTGCTTAGAGATGGTTTGGATCAAATGTTGGATATTGTTGATAATTTGCAGACTTTTGGGGTAGGAGTGTATCCTGTAGCTTCAACTCCTGTAGTTGAGGTTATTCCTATGCCAATAGTTGTTCAATTGATTTTGGTCAGCCAATTATGACACAGTATGCTATGTCTGCTGAGGAACAGAAGATGTTGGGTAGGTTCTTAAGATTGGCTCCACCTAGATTTTCTTGTGCCCTTAGAGAGGATTCATTTGAGTTTCTGACTTCTTGTGAGGATAGGCTTCATGGATTATGCCTTTTTGAGACCCATGGTGTGGATTACACCATATTTCTATTAGAATTATCTGTTCAACACTAGTGGAGAGGTTTTATGAGTTCAAGGCTAGTTGGATCTTCTCCTTTTTCATGGACTTAGTTCTCTAAGATGTTCTTGGAAAAGTATATGTTGCACAGCCTTAGAGATTAATTGAGAAATTAATTCTCTAGCTTAGATTAGGTTTCTATGATAGTCATTGAGTATAAGCTTGTTTCCATGAGTTTTCCAGACATACAACTTCTATCTTGGATACTGAGTATGAGAGAGTTTATTGCATTGTGATAGGATTGCGACTTCCTATTCGGATGGATACTCAGAGTTTAGTTGTTGTGCGGACTTTTTCTGAGGTTTTTGATAAAGCTAGAGTGATGGAGGACATTCATTGTGAGGGCCATGATAAGAGGACTAAATATTAAGGAATAGTTGGTGGGATTTGAAGTAGTTACCAACTCAAAGGTGGTACTTCTTATATTGGGCATCCTCAGCATCCATCTTTTCAGCCTTAGAGTCATACTAGTCGACTAGTTCAAGTAGCTCTTCAGACCACTGACAGAGGTAAGTTTGGTACTATTGGTAACCCTAGTAAGGGTGGTGATTATTCTTTGAGAGGTTCATCTGTAGGCCATGATAGGAGTGGTGGTTATCTTAGTTCATCCTGATCTATGAGTTCTAGTTCTGCTTATGATTATTATGGTACTTATTAGATTTTTTGTCATTTCTTGAGATATTACCCTAGTCGTGGGGAGATGGTTATTTCATCCCAGGGTGCTACTCCTATTAGGGAAGATTATCCCTCAGGTAGAGGTAGTTTGTGAGGTTATAGGGGTGGCTACCATGGTTCTCGAGGTGGTACTTAAGCAGGTAGGATAGGAGGTCGGTCAGGTGCCTACCAGGTGGCAAACGTAGTTAGTTGTATGCAGTGCCTGCTAGACCCAATACTGAGACTTTGAATGCTATTGTGACAGGTATGATTTTGGTGTGTCGCAAGTCAGATCTTGATCTATTTAATCTTAGATCTACTTATTCTTATATATCTGCTTATTATGCACAATAATTTGACCTATTTAGTTATTTATTATCTGTGTCATTACATATATCTACTCCTGTATGTGATTCCTTAGTAGTGGATTAAGTATTCAGATCATGTGTTTTGATAGTTAGTGATGTTGATACTTATGTTGATCTTATTATTCTGGATATCCTAGATTTTGATATAATTTTGGGAATAGATTGGTTAGCCATTATTATGCTATAATGGATTATTTTTCCAAGACCGTTACCTTAGCCATGCCTGGCATACCCCCAGTCATGTGAAAAAGAGTGATTAGTCGTAAGCCAACAGGTATTATTTCTTATGTTTGTGCTAGAAGGGTCATATCGAGGGGTTATGAGTCTTATCTCATTTATGTATATAATACTCATATATAGAGTCTGTCGTTTGACTGTGTTCCTATTATTTGTGAGCTTCCTAATGTTTTTTCTGTCGGCCTGTCTGGTATTCCTCCTGATCGTGAGATTGAGTTTTCTATTGACCTTGAGTCTAGCACCTGACCTATATCTATAGCACCTTATTGTATGGCTCCTACAGAACTTAAGGAGATGAACTCCAGGATCTTCTTGGTAAGGGTTTCATTATACCGAATATATCCCCGTGAGAAACCCCTATTTTGTTGATAAAGAAAAAGAATGGTTTGATGCTAATATGCATTGGATATAGGCAACTTAATAATGTGACAATGAAGAACCGCTGTCCTATGCCTTGCAACGATGATTATTCAACCAGCTTCAAGGACTAACCATGTTTTCTAAGATTGATTTGAGGTATGGTTATCTTCAATTGAGGATTTGACTAACGATATCTCGAAGACAATCTTTAGGACCCGTTATGATCATTATGAACTTTTGGAGATGTCTTTTGGGTTAAGTAATGCCCCATCCACGTTCATGGATTTGATGAAATGCTTTTTCAGACCCTACCTAGACTCATTCATTATTCTGTTCATTGATGACATTCTTGTGTATTCGAGGAGTAGTAAGAAGTATGCAGAGTATTTAAGGGTTTCACTCTAAACTCTAATAGACCATGTACTTTTTGCCAGGTTCTCTAAGTATGCGTTTTGGCTTGAGTCAGTGTCATTTCTTGGACATATGGTGTCCAAGACGAGTATCATGGTAGACCTTGCTAAGATTTTTAGAATTCATAATTGGTCTAGGCCTACGTCTCCAATTGAGGTTCGTAATTTTATTGGTTTGGATGGTTATTACAGGTATTTTTTTGAGAGCTTTGCTACTATTTAAACCCCTAAGACTAGATTGACTCAAAAAGAAGTTCTTTTCCGATTGTTGAGGAGTGTGAGTTGAGATTTGGAAAGCTCAAGGATTTTCTTACTTCAGCTCTAGTGTTAGCTCTTCCAGTTTAGGGTGAGGGATTCACCATGTTGTGTGATTCTTCTGGCATTGGTATTGGTTGTGTTTTGATGCAGTAGGATCGTGTTATTGCTTATGCTTCTAGATAGCTTAAGGTGCATGAGTGCAACTACCTCACTCATGATTTAGATTGGCAGTGGTAGTTTTGTGCTCAAGATATGGTACCATTATTTGTATGGTGCGCATTATGTGATCTTCACCAATAATCGTAGCCTCAACATCTTATGACCCAGCGAGAGCTTAATGCTTGCCAAAGCAGATGGATGGAGTTTTTGAAGGACTATGATATTTCTATCCTCTATGATTCGGGTAAGCCGAATGTGGTAGTTGATGCCTTGAGTTGCAAGGTAGTGAGTTTGGCTAGCTTGGTTTGAATATCTATTTCTCATAGGCCTATGGGATGATACATTCAGTCCTTAGCAAATTTGATAGTTTGCTTTGTATTTCAAATCCTTCTAGGATTTTGTCTTGTATGGAGGTGATGTCCTCCTTATTTGAGCATATTCGTGATTATCAGTATAAGGATAGCAAGTTGTGTTTTCTAAATGATCAGGTGATGATTAGTGATCCTTGGAGGCACAATGTTGATTCTGAGGGTATATTTATATTTTAGGGTTGTATTTGTGTTCCCAGACTTGATGACTTAATTCAGTCAATTCTTCATGTGGCTTACAGCTCTAGATATTTCATTCATTCTGGTACAACCAAGATGTATTGAGATTTGAGACAACATTTCTGGTGGGATGGGATGAAGAGAGATGGAGTAGACGTTGTGGCTTGTTGCCTATGTTTTTAGAAAGTTATGGGTCGAGCATCAGCGTCCAGGTGGGTTAACTCCAAGATAGACCATTCCAGAGTGGAAATGGGAATGGATTACTATGAACATCATTAGCGGTTTATCTCATACTCCCCGTGGCCTTGATGGTATTCGGGTTATTATGGACTATTTGACCAAATCAGCATATTTCGTTCCTATTCAGATGACCTTCAGTGCTGAGAGATTAGCCCAAATTTGTGTTTGAGAGATAGTTCATTTCCATGGGGTGCCTATTTCTATAATATGAGACCATGGTTCTAGATGTACTTCACGATTTTTAAGAGCATTTCAGGAAGAGTTAGGTACTCAAGTAGATTTGAGTATTGGTTTTTATCCGCAGATAGATAGTCAGTCTGAACGGGCTATTTAGGTGATTGAGAATATGCTCTAAGCCTATGTTATAGATTTTGGAGGGTAGTGGGATCAACACTTAGCATTGGCATAGTTTACCTTCAACAACAACTATCATTAAAGTATTAAGATGGCATCTTATGAGGCTTTGTATGGTAGGATATGTCATTCTCCTATAGGATGGTTTACTTTTGAGGTTAGACCTTGCAATATGAATTTTCTTTAGGACTCATTGGATAGAGTCAGGGTGATTCAGTATAGGTTGTGAGCAACCTGGAGTAGGTAGAAGGACTACACCGATCGTAGACTTTATGCATTGAGATTCAAAGTTGGTGACCTTGTGTTCCATCATGTTTTGCCTATGAGAGGTATGATGAGATTCATAAGTAAGGATAAGCTCAGCACTTGTTATACTGGTCCTTTTGAGATTCTCCACCGAGTTGTCTAAGTGGCCTATGAGTTAGCCTTGAATCCATATTTTGATGTTGTTCATTCAGTTTTCCATGTATCAAGGCTATGGAATTATATTCCTAATATGTCTTATATTCTTAGTGGGACTCAGTCCAGTCAGATGAATAGTTGGCCTTTGTGGAGGAGCCCGTGCCTATTTTGGCTAGTGATGTGAGACAGTTGCATACTAGAGAGATTTTGATAGTTAAGGTTTAGTGGAAGCACCGCCCAATTGAGGAGTCTACATGGGAGATCGAGATCTAGATACAAGCCTGTATCCTTATTTGTTTGAGACTTCAAGTATTTTTCTTCATTTTTACCTTTCGGGGAAGAAAGTTCCTTAGTAGTGGATATTGTACTGAACCTTCATGTTATATTCCATGTTCCTACTTATTTTCGCCAATAGATCTTTCCTATAGAGGCCCCAAGTCATTTATGATTTGGTAGAATTGATAGTTTTGTTACTTGGTGGTTCGTTTTGTTGTTAGAACCATTTCCCCATTTAGAATTCTTCGTAGGTTCCAAATGGCCACTGAGCGAAAACTTCAGTAAAACGATAATGGATAGAAAATCCGACTTTGCCAATGCGTCTGTAGCATCAAATCCTATATGGTGTCATATCTCATTTTCTCATATAAGACTCCAGATACATCTCGAGGCCTTGGTCGAAACATGGAATCAAATTCAAATTTTCAGCTATTGTCTAGTGCCCGAAGTGCCACGATCGCATGAGGAGTGGTACGATTGCGATGTCTGCGATTGCAGTCTAGTGCATATGCTCGAACGCGCCTCCTGAGGCCTAGAATGGTCCTTTTAAAAGCCCTCTTTTGGCTAAAATTTGGCCATTTCCTCTATTGCTTTGAGACCCCAAACCCTAATAAAGTGTAAAACCCTTAAAGTGTTTTGGGTTTATTGGGAGCTTGAGTAGCTTGTGTAATCATGTTTTACTATGAATCTAAGGAGTGCATCCTTTAATTTTTTTGTGTTAAATTCTTTTTTATTAGACCCAAAATCCCAAATGGCTTGACGCTTGATTTTACCCCAAATAAGGTTGTTTTGTACAAATTTCTTGAGAGCTTTAACTCCCTAATGGTATTTGAATAACGGGTTAGTCTCAGAAACACTTTTTCCATATGTGGGACCCACTTGGAAGTTTTGGTGTTGTTTTGAACCCAAAGCAGAATGGTACAATATGGGTGTTGTTCTTCTCATAATAATGCATAGTTTATGTTGTTGATAGCTTGGCTCGTGGAACAAGATTCGAGGAAAGGGAAAGCAAAGATTATTTATTCATGAGCTATTTTGTACTCAAGATAGGTTAGGTTTACTTGTGTTAGATTGAGCTTTATTGTAGTATAATTGTTATATCTTGATAAGATTAGGCGGGGTTTTAGATGTTGAATTGGTAGATGGAAATGTTTGGGACTAGTCGGATCACTTAGGTCTTGAAACACATTAAGAGGGATAGTTGACTCATAGCCTAGAACCTTGGTTGGTTGGATTTGTAATCTCATGAATAGCATGAGGAAACTCTAGTTGCTCTAGTATATGAGAGTGACCTTGTTCACTTACCTTAAAGGTATGTTCACCTAGATATGCTTAGTTATGGAATGACTTAGGTGCTTGGGGTGACTTAGGAGGAATACTTGAAGAAGAATTGTATTGTAGAACAAGGGTGTGTTGGTAATCCCTTAGGTCACTATTTAGATAACTTAGTCTAATTTTGGGTAGAAGTTTAACTTGTAAAAAAGAACTTTAGGGATTATTAGAAGCGGAACTTGACCTACCTTAAGCTTGAACTATGTAACTTTTTTAGTGACCTAGACACATGATGAATGCCTAGATTATGCTTTTGGTGATAGGATGACAAATCCGGTAAAGGGTTTGTCGATATTAGGATAATAAGTATACTTTATTGATTATCTTGTTTTCATGATATGGATAGCATTGGAAAGTCTTGCGAATTGAATCTATGGTTATGCTATCACATAACTTATTGGCTAGTTTACTATGTGATCCTTGAATTATGATACAACTCTAATTATGATTAAAGCTTAATGACTAAGCTAATGTTTGTTTAAAAAAATCTCTTACGCTAATAATGAGATCCGTAGTGGTAAAAGAATTATTCTAGAAGGCATACCCATGACTTATAATTGACTTGTTAATAATCATGTTAAGCTCGAAAGGGTGGTGATTTTTCTTTTCATTGGGATATACATACCCATGCATCTACTCATGTAATGTGGTTATGGTTAATAATAAAGTACCATGATATGTATTTCCTTACCTCTCTTACACTCTATTTATTATGGCTTGTACTTGTTCTTTCTTTGGCTATATGTATGTATTTATTGTTGTCATGATGATTACTGGTGGTACAATGATGCTCGATGAATTTGGAGGATATATTGATGATGTGATGATGCCCGGTGAATCCGAAGGGTATATTGATGATGTGATGATGCCCGGTAAACCGAAAAGAGGTATTGATGTTATGATGATGCCCGGTGACTCCAGAGGATATATTTATAATAAGAGGATGCCCGGTAAACCCGGTAGAGGTATTGATGTTATGATGATGCTTGGTGAATCCAGAGGATATATTGATAATATGATGATACCCGGTGAATCCAGAGGATATATTGATGATGTTATGATGCTCGATAAATTTGGCAGAGGTATTGATGTATGATGGTGCTGGGTAAACCCGAAAGATATACTAATGTTATGGTGATGTTACATATGGTAACTATATATGAATATATCAGTATATGTGTGGCCATGTCATTGAAAGGTAAGTCCTTGTTTGCAAGTTGGATATGATCTTTTCCTTTGGATGTTGTCTCTAATTCTCTACTACTAATCACTAGTTAAGTGGTGTAATACCCCGAAAAATCAAAACCAATATTAGCGCCATGTTTCAATCTCATGCATAGTGCATCATGGTTATTTTATAGTTTTATGAGCAAGTTAGATGTATATTAAGTTTTCAAATAACTCCCAGCTATCAGACGAATCAAAACATTCCTTACCGATTGAATTCTTGGGAAGGATATTGCTATAGTCAACTTCAAACGATCATATCTCTCGTTATACTATGAATTTTTGAGATCATAACCCACCAATATATATATAATTGAATTATCTTTCGAACGATACCAATCTCGCAAAAATCCGATATAGGAGAAAAAAGTTATGCCCATTTTACTCCAGCATGTCAGCCTGGAAACTGAGTGACGACATTTCTGACAACTTATCACATTTATGATGACATTTCTGATGACTTATCACATTTCTGACAACATTTCTAAGGACTTATCGGCCATGTCGTGAGGCTTAGACAGAAACCAAAAAATTCCAGCTCCCAGATGACTACCTGGGCTGACGAGCTATCACAGATCTGATGGCTTATCAGCCTTGGTCGTCAGCTGATAATTTCATCAACTGGAAGGTAATTTCGTGGGGGTATTTTGGTCTTTTCCCATCACTCTAAACATGGTATATAAAGTCCTGAGAAGGATATTATCCCATTATTTTCTCATTCTCCTCCAGAACAAGAACATTCTCTCCCAAAGGTGCTAAACCCTAGTCAAGAAAAATCAAGAACAAGCCTAAGGATTTCTTCAAGAACCTTCAAGAAATATTAGATCTCTTTCAAGATCAAGCTTTAAGGTATGTGTAGTGTTCATCCATGGATCTGTTTCATCCATGGAGCTCAAGAATCAAGTTTTAAAATCATGAATTATGATTATCTTGTTGTGGTATGATTATGTTCATGTTGATGGTTGTTATTTGGTATCTTGATGTATTTTTATGAAGTATGTGAGCGTGTTAGTTGGAATCCATGAATTTGGGAGGCTTAAGATTGTTAAATTGATAAGTATACCTATGCCCAAAGATGTGCATGTAAGGTCTTTGATAAAATGCCTAGAATGATAGAAATCATGTATTATAGCTTAGGGATGAACTATATGATAAATTCATGCTAGTCTATTATGTTCAGAGGGCTCACATGTTGTTGTTGTGCAATATATGTGTTAATGAAATGTACATGATGATTGGAGAATGGATTCATAGTGTGTCTATATGCATTCCATTTTATGTACAAGATCATGATTATAAAGTGCCACATGACTTATCCCCCAATTATTACAATATGAACTAAATATTACATGCTTGCCATTCCCTTAGGTTTAAACGATTTCCATGCTATGGTTATGAAAAGTATATGTTTTCGGAATTCCATGATATTAGAACATGACGTTTATGACTTGATTTCAAGCATTCCCATTCATGTTAGATATTATGATGACCATGAACTTCATGAAATCCGTCACTCATGTATTATGGATTATTATAGATGGTCATGTATTCAAGAAAGTCACGTTGTGTCAGTTTCCTTCCATCGAGTCCTGGAGGTACTTGTAACCAAAAAAATATAGATGTGTGCCTAGATCCATGTCATGTTTTCATGATACTCTTAGTCAAGCCATGATCTATAGAATTCAGTCAGTCATGTGACTCAGAAAAATTCAGTAAACTCAGTTAATCTCAGTTAATTTCAGTAATCTCAATACTTAGTAACTTCAGTAATCTCCGTAATTTAGTACTCTCAGAAATCTCATGAACTCAGTACTCAGTAAGATCAGTAATCTCATGAACTCAGTCAGTTATCAGATATCAGTAGAATTCCGTCAGTCAACGGAATTCAGTAAGCTCAGTCTATATACAGTTCAGTTAATCATGTTCAGAGTCCATCCAGATGGGAGTAGAAATTAGCACCGAGTGAACCCAAGGATGGGAACACACTGTCAGATAATGGTGTGATTCTTAGCAGTCATCCTTGCATTCCAGAACTATGTAGCCAGCATAGGTTGAGACATCAACACTATCAGATGAGGGTTGATGAGGTGGATATGACCTGTCAGATGAGGGGCCCACCATTCTTTTTTGGGGACACTATCAGATGAGGGTTACCCACAGCTTGTCTTTACCAGTGGCACGGTATTGACACCCTTCCAGTCAGGGCAGAGTTTGGACCCCATCTCAGCTATAATTGCATATATAGATTTTAGGACTGTCAGATACAGTTACCCAGTCTCAGTAAAAGAACTCAGATAGTTCTTCAGATTTCAGGACTGTTAGATACAGTCCACTCAGATATTGTACGGAGCTCAGATAGTTTCATCAAATTCAGGAGTGCCAGATACAGTCATTCATGTTATCGGTTATATCAGTTACCAGAACTCATTCATCAGTCATTTTAGATATCAGTAAACTTATGCCATCAGTATTTAATTTCAAGACTATCAGATACAGTCAATCAGGCTAGTTCTTCATGATCAGAACTGTCAGAATAATCATTTCTTTATCGGTAATATAGTATTAGTCTCCCAGTATTCAGTAATACAATATTAGTTCCTCACTTATTGGTGAATTACATATCAATATTAGTAATCTCAATCATTCAGTACCTCAGTATCAGTATACTCATGTTGTCAGTATTAAGACTCAGTAGACAATATCACCACAAGTTCAGTTGCAGTTACTTATGCATATATTTATTCTCACGTTCATATAAGTCAGCATTGTTCATGCATATATAACCCTTTGCATTTAGCCTATATCACTCGTATACTCAGTACATTCAGTCATATTGATGCATTCACGCTATAGTGTTTTATATTATGCCATAGGTTTAGAGGCACGAGTTCCAGAGCAGTAGTAGCATAGCAGATTTTAGCAGTCAGAGTTAGCAGTGAGTCCTCTTCATTCGAGGGCGATATGATTATTTATTCATTTGAGTACTTTATTACTTAGACATTTCAGTAGATGGAGTTAGTTTGAGACATGTTCCTTCAACTCCTTATTCAGTACAGTTAGAGGCTTTCAGACTAGATTCAGACTTTAGTATTTTAGTCTTATTTTGGTATTGTTATACCATATTTTTCAGATATGTATTAGTATTGAACCTTATGGATATTCATATAATGTTTTTTGCATTTTATGAGATATTATGCAGTTTACAGGTACAGATATCAGTCATGGGTTAGCTTGTGGTCCTTCGGGGTCATGAGCACTGGGATATTGCCATAGTCAACTTCAAACGAGCATATCTCTCGTTATAATATGAATTTTTGAGATCATGACCCACCAACAGATAGATAATAGAATTAGCTTTCCAACGATACCAATTTCACAAAAAATACGATATCGGAGAAAAAAGTGATGCCCATTTTACTCCAGCAAGTCATCCTGGAAACTGAGTAACGATATTTCTGATGACTTATCACATTTCTGATGACATTTCAGATGACTTATCATCCATGTTGCCTGGCTTAGACAGAAATCCAAAAATTCCAGCTCCCAAGTGACGACATAGGCTGACGAGCTACCACAGATCTGACAGCTTATCAGCCTTGGTCGTCAGCTGATAATTTCAGCAATTGGGAGGTGATTTCGTGGGGGTATTTTGGTCTTTTACCCTCACTCTAAACAAGGTATTAAAGCCATAATAAGGCTGTTATCCCATTATTTTCTCATTCTCCTCAAGAACAAGAACATTCTCTCCCAAAGGGGTTAAACCCTAGTCAAGAACAATCAAGAACAAGCCTAAGGAATTCTTCAAGAACCTTCAAGAAACATTAGATCTCTTTCAAGATCAAGCTTTAAGGTATATGTAGTGTTCATCCATGGATACCTTTCATCCATGGAGCTCAAGAATAAAGTTTTAAAATCATGAATGTGATTATCTTGTTGTGGTATGATTATGTTCATGTTGATGGTTGTTATTTGGTATCTTGATGTATTTTTATGAAGTATGTGAGCATGTTAGTTGAAATCCATGAATTTGGGTGGCTTAAGATTGTTAAATTGATAAGTATACCTATGCCCAAATTTGTTCATGTAAGGTGTTTTATAAAATGCCTAGAATGATAGAAATCATGCATTATATCTTAGGGATGAACTATATGATTAATTCATGCTAGTCTATTATGTTCAAAGGGCTCACATGTTGTTGTTGTGCAATATATGTATTAATGGAATGTACATGATGATTGGAGAATGGATTCATAGTGTGTCTATATGCATTCCATGTTATGTACAAGATCATGATTATGAAGTACAACATGAGTTATCCCCCAATTATTACAATATGAACTAAATGTTACATGTTTGCCATTCCCTCAGGCTTAAATGGTTTCCATGCTATTGTTATGAAAAGTATATGTTGTCGATATGCCATGATATTAGAACATGAGGTTTATGACTTGATTTCAAGCATTCCCATTCATGTTAGATATTATGATGACCATGAACTTCATGAAATCCCTCACTCATGTATTATGGATTATTATTGATGGTCATGTATTCAAGAAAGTAACGTTGTGTCAGTTTCCTTCCATTGGGACCCGGGGGTACTTGTAAACAAAAAAATATAGTTGTGTGCCTAGAGCTATGTCATGTTTTCATGATACTCTCAGTCAAGCCATGATCTATAGAATTCATTCAGTCATTTGACTCGTAAAAATTTAGTAAACTCAGTTAATCTCAGTTAATTTCAGTAATCTTAGTACTGAATAACTTCAGTAATCTCCATAATTTAGTACTCTCAAAAATCTCATGAACTCAGTATTCAGTAAGATCAGTAATCTCATGAACTTAGTCAGTTATCAGATATCAGTAGTATTCAGTCAGTCAACGGAATTCAGTAAGCTCAGTCCATGTACAGTTCAGTTAATCATGTTCAGAGTCCATTCAGATAGGAGTAGAAATTAGCACCGAGTTAACCCAAGGATGGGAACACACACTGTCAGATGAGGGTGTGATTCTTAGCAGTCATCCTTGCATTCCAGTACAATATAGCTAGCATAGGTTTAGACATCAACACTGTCAGATGAGGGAAGTTAAAGTGGATAAGCACTGTCAGATGAGGGGCCCACCATTCTCTTTTGGGGACACTGTCAGTTGAGGATTACCCACAGCTTGTCTTTACCAGTGGCGCGGTATTTATAACCTTCCAGTCAGGGTAGAGATTGGACCCCAGCTCAGGTATAATTGCATATATGGGGCATGTTGGTTAGATAACTATTTCCCACAGTTTCAGTTATAGATTTCAGGACTTTCAGATACAGTCACCCAGTCTAAGTAAAAAACTCAGATAGTTCTTCAGATTTCAGGACTGTCAGATATAGTCCACTCAGATACAGTACGGAGCTCAGATAGTTCCATCAAATTCAGGACTATCAGATACAGTCATTTATGTTATTAGTTATATCAGTTATCAGAACTCATTTATCAGTCATGTTAGATATCAGTAAACTCATGCCATCAGTACTCAGTTTCAGGACTATCAGATATAGTCAATCAGACCAGTTCTTCATAAGCAGAACTATCAGAATAATCATTCATTTATCAGTAATATAGTATTAGTCTCCCAGTATTCAGTAATACAGTATTAGTTCCTCACTTATTAGTGACTTACATATCAATATCAGTAAACACAGTTATTCAGTACCTCAGTATCAGTAAACTCATGTTGTCAGTATTAATACTCAGTAGTCGGTATCACCACGAGTTCTGTTGCAGTTACTTATGCATGTATGTATTCTCAGATTCATATAAGTCAGCATTGTTCAAGCATATATAACCCTTTGTATTTAGCCTATCTCACTCGCATACTCAGTACATTTAGTCGTACTGATGCATTTGTGCTATGGTGTTTTATTTTATGCCATAAGTTTAGAGGCACGAGTTCCAAAGCAGCAGCAGCATGGAAGATTTCAGCAGTCAGAGTTAGCATTGATCCTCTTTATTCAAGGGCGATATGATTATTTATTCATTTTAGTACTTTAGTACTTAGACATTTCAGTAGATGGAGTTAGTTGGAGACATGATCCTTCAACTCCTTATTCAGTACAGTTAGAGGCTTGCGGACTAGATTACAAACTAGATTCAGAGTTCAGTATTTCAGTCTTATTTTGGTATTATTAGACCATATTTTTTAGATATGTATCAGTAATGAACCTTATGGCCTTTTAGATTATGTTTTCCGCCTTTTATGAGATATTATGCGGTTTACAGGTATAGATATCAGTCATGGGTTAACTTGTAGTCCTTCGGGGTCATGAGAACTGTGTAGCATTTCGATTCAGAAAATTGAGGTGTTACAAACTTGGTATCAGAGCCTAAGGTTCAATAGAGTCCTAGGATGTCTGAAAGCCGCATCTAGTAGAGTCTTGTACATGGGTGTATTGTGCACCACACTTATGTGTAGGAGGCTATGAGATGTTTTAGGAATAGTTTCCCTTCTTTCATGTTTTAGATCATGCTATATAAAGGTTTCCTAAGAAACTCATGTAGATTCTCATTATTCTCCACTCATGTCAACTCCACCTTACTTTCGCGGTAACAGAAGTAATGAAGATCAAGTCCTACAGATAGGGCTTTCTCAGATAGTCCCTACAGATAGTTATGGGATTCGCCACATGCTCAGATAGTATCCCTCAATTCTGTTATGTTCCAAAGTTATACGGATCTCATTCTTGATCATGAGAACTCGTTCTCGAACCCAGATTTAGATATTCCACCAGATCCCTTCTCAGAATCCTATGATAGCATATGACTAGATTTAGAAGCATGAACCCAGGGGTTAAGTAGTAATGGAGTTGGGATAATGTTATTCGGATTGATCAGATTATGTATTCATGGGGATAGTTGTTCTAGAATGAATCAGTAGGCTTGAATAGTGTGAGTTAGAAATTTAAGTTTATTGACTTGAAATTAAGCACGAAGGTGTGAATGTCATATTAGTAGTATGTGAGGAAACATAGGAAAATGATATGTTTAGTAATGCGAGCATGTGTCGATTAGAGTGTAAGTATGTGATGATGATTGAAGTTCAGTTCAGAGATTAGTTTAGTGTTATAGACTTGTGATGATGTCTTAAAGCCAAGAGGGAGATGGTAGATCAAGTACCTAAGTCAGGCTCTCAGATTTCAGTAGTAGTGCCAGTATGTACAAAAAACAAGTTAGGGAAGACAATTCCCGACCCATCCTTATCTCCGTGTAAAGTTTCGCACTCCAGTCAGCATGATGCCTATGCATGCTTGATGTCTCAGTTCCATGAACACAACTTATATTCACGCTTTCCATATAATCATGTACGATTCCATTTCCTAGCATAAGGGTTTGGTTCTATTCCCCTCAGTAATACAAATCATGTCCCACGAATGCAAAAAGCTCCCATCTCGGGTCATGAAGCTCATGACTCATGTACACATGTCACTCTTTATAGATTACTCAGCTCCCATGACTCATGTTACACTCTTATTGATCAGTTAATCCAGGATATGTCATGTATATCCTCAGTTCAGACCATTTGGTACATCCATATTGTTGATATCCTATTCCTCAAGACTCAGTCATGTGTCAAGTTCAGCTAGTGTCCATTCATGTTTTAGGTCCTCTTGATTCAAACCCTTCAGTTTGCTCTCTTTTTGAGAATAGTGTAGTGATGAGCAGTTGCTTAGATAACTGAGAGAGTAAATGATACATGTTAAGAGAAGATTTTTGCATGCCTGTTTTACACGAGGGTGTAGTTATGGATATAGGCTTGAATGCCATGCTACTATGCAAATAAATGACTAGAAAGAGGTTGTACTTAGAAATCAGGAAAAAAATTTAGAGTGTGAGTGTACATTCAGATCCTTGACTTATGACTGCCTTCATTATGCGACTATCATAACTCAGTTGTCATCTCAGTTACAGTCTTAGTTATAATGTATGCTTCAGTTCAGTAATCATCTCAGTTCATATGTCATGCCTCAGTTTCAGATCTCATATAATCAGTCGCGATTCAGTTCCGAGGAGCCTTCCGAGGAGCCTTCCGCATCACCTCAGGTTCCCTCAATAGCTCAGCCAAGTTAGTATTCTGTGAGGGACCTAGTGTCCCAAGGGGGAGATACGCTATGATTCCCCAAACTTTCATAACATAAGCATTCCATTCTCTCTTTATGTGATGAATCCAGTATGGAGTAGGGGATACTCATAAGTTGACCCTTAAGCTCCAACCTCAATTACACGCCATGTATTACAGACTCAGTTCATTTCATGTATCACATTCCAAACTCAGTTATGTTCTCGTGTTTCCGCTCATGCATATTGAGTAATAAGTTTTAGACTCATCGGTATTTTTAGTTCAAGGTAACAGTCTTCCTTGAAGTTACTGATTCTCATATTCAGAGTTTAGTAACAAACTTGGTATTCAGTTCCATGCTCAGTTTTTAGTTCAAACTTGGTATCTTTACCATTACATGTTCAGTCACATGTTCATAGGTCAGTTCAGTTATGTATTCACGCATCAGATATGCGTGATCAGCTTATCAGTACTTTCATTCATGCATTCATATATTATGTTAATCATAAAATTAGGCATCAGATATGCATTTTTATTATGAGAAACTTAGTTCATCAGAACACTCAGTCATGCATTCATGAATCAATTACTCATGCATCTGATATGCAAGTTCAGTATGATGGATTCAGCTTATCAGTCATGTCAGTCCCAAAACCATGTTTCAGTAGTGTATGACTTGTACGTACTTTAGTTGATCTTTTCTTCCATCTCAGTCATTCTCATTCGAGGACGAATGTTCCCAAGGGGGAGATATTGTAATACCCCAAAAAATCCAAACCAATAATAGCGCCATGTTTCAAGCTCATGCATAGTAAATCATAGTTATTTTATAGTTTTATGAGCAAGTTAGATGTATATTAAGTTTTCAAATAACTCTCAGCTATCAAATGAATCAAAACATTCCTTACCGATTGATTCTTGGGAAGGATATTGCCATAGTCAACTTCAAACAAACATATATCTCGTTATACTATAAATTTTTGAGATCATGACCCACCAACATATAGATAATTGAATTAGCTTTCCAATAATACTAATTTAGCAAAAATTCGATATCGGAGCAAAACGTTATGCCCATTTTACTCCAGCATGTCATCCTGGAAACTGAGTGACGACATTTCTGAAGACTTATGACATTTTTGATGACTTATCACATTTCTGATGACATTTCTGATGACTTATCAGCCATGTCGTTAAGATTATATAGAAACCCAAAACTTTCAGCTCCCAAGTGACGACGTGGGCTGACGAGCTATCACAGATCTGACGACTTATCAGCCTTGGTCATCAGCTAATAATTTCAGCTACTGGGAGGTGATTTCGTGGGTGTATTTTGGTCTGTTACCCTCACTCTAAACACAGTATTAAATCCTTGAAAAGGCTATTATCCCATTATTTTCTCATTCTCCTCAAGAACAAGAACATTCTCTCCCAAAGGGGTTAAACCATAGTCAAGAAAAATCAAGAACAAGCCTAAGGATTTCTTCAAAAACCTTCAAGAAACATTAGATAGCTTTCATGATCAATCTTTAAGGTATGCATAGTGTTCATCCATGGATCCGTTTCATCCATGGAGCTCAAGAATCAAGTTTTATAATCATGAATTGTGATTATATTTTTGTGGTATGATTATGTTCATGTTGATGGTTGTTATTTGGTATCTTGATGTATTTTCATGAAGTATGTAAGCATGTTAGTTGAAATTCATGAATTTGGGTGGCTTAAGATTGTTAAATTGATAAGTATACCTATGCCCAAAGTTGTGCATGTAAGGTGTTTGTTAAAATGCCTAGAATGATAGAAATCATGTATTATAGCTTAGGGATGAACTATATGATAAATTCATGCTAGTCTATTATGTTCAAAGGGCTCACATGTTGTTGTTGTGCAATATAAGTGTTAATGGAATATACATGATGATTGGAGAAAGGATTCAAAGTGTGTCTATATGCATTCCATGTTATGTACAAGATCATGATTATGAAGTACCACATGAGTTATCCCCCAATTATTACAATATGAACTAAATGTTACATGATTGTCATTCCCTTAGGTTTAAACGGTTTCCATGCTATCGTTATGAAAAGTATATGTTGTCGGAATGCCATGATATTAGAACATGAGGTTTATGACTTTATTTCAAGAATTACCATTCATGTTAGATATTATGATGACCATGTACTTCATGAAATCCCTTACTTATGTATTATGGATTATTATTGATGGTCATGTATTCAAGAAAGTTATGTTGTTTCAGTTTATTTCCATCTAGTCCTGAGGGTACTTGTACCCAAAAAAATATAGTTGTGTGCCTAGAGCCATGTCATGTTTTCACGATACTCTCAGCAAGCCATGATCTATAGAATTCATTCAGTCATGTGACAAAGGAAAATTTAGTAAACTCAGTTAATCTCAGTTAATTTCAATAATCTCAATACTCGGTAACTTCAATAATATCCATAATTCATTACTCTCAGAAATCTCATGTACTCAGTACTCAGTAAGATCAGTAATATCATGAACTCAGTCAGTTATCAGATATCAGTAGTATTTCGTCAGTCAGTGAAATTCATTAAGCTCAGTCTATGTACAATTCAGTTAATCATGTTCAGAGACCATTCAGATGGGAGTAGAAATTAGCACCGAGTGAACCCAGGGATGGGAACACACATTGTCAGATAAGGGTGTGATTCTTAGCAGTCATCCTTGCATTCCAGAACTATGCAGCAAGCATAGGTTGAGACATTAACACTGTCAGATGAGGGTTGATGAGGTGTACATGCACTGTCAGATGAGGTCCCCACCATTCTCTTTTGGGGACACTGTCAGATGAGGGTTACCCACAGCTTGTCTTTACTTGTAGCGCGGTATTGACACCCTTCCATTCAGGGCAGAGATTGGACCCCAGCTCAGCTATAATTGCATATATGGGGCATGTCGGTTAGATAACAACTTCCCACAGTTTCAGTTACAGATTTTAGGACTGTCAGATATAGTCACCCAGTCATAGTAAAAGAACTCAGATAGTTCTTTAGATTTCAGGACTGTCAGATATAGTCCACTCAGATACAGTACGGAGCTTAGATAGTTCCATCAAATTTAGGACTATCAGATACAGTCATTCATGTTATCAGTTATATCAGTTATCAGAACTCATTTATCAGTCATGTTAGATATCAGTAAACTTATGCCATCAGTACTCAGTTTCAGGACTGTCAAATACAGTCAATCAGATAAGTTCTTCATAATCAGAACTGTCAGAATAATCATTACTTTATCAGTAATATAGTATCAGTCTCCCAGTATTCAGTAATACAGTATTAGTTCCTCACATATTAGTGACTTACATATCAATATTAGTAAACTCAGTCATTTAGTACCTCAGTATCAGTTAACTAATGTTGTCAGTATTCAGACTCAGTAGTCAGTATCACCACGAGTTCAGTTGTAGTTAATTATGCATGTATGTATTCTCACGTTCATATAAGTCAGCATTGTTCATGCATATAGAACCCTTTGCATTTAGCCTACCTCACTCGTATACTTAGTACATTCAGTCGTACTGACTCATTCATGCTATGGTGTTTTATTTTATGCCATAGGTTTAGAGGTACGACTTCCAGAGAAGTAGTAGCATGGCAAATTTCAGCAGTCAGAGTTACTAGTGAGTCCTCTTCATTCGAGGGCACTATGATTATTTATTCATTTTAGTACTTTAGTACTTAGACATTTCAGTAGATGGAGTTATTTGGAGACATGTTCCTTCAACTCCTTATTCAGTACAGTTAGAGGCTTTCAAACTAGATTACAGACTAGATTCAAACTTCAGTATTTCAGTCTTATTTTGGTATTTTTATACCATATTTTTCAGCTATGTATCGGTGTTGAACCTTATGACCTTTTAGATCATGTTTTCCATATTTTATGAGATATTATACAGTTTATAGGTACAAATATCAGTCATGGGTTAGCTTGTGGTTCTTTGGGGTCATGAGCACCGTGTAGCATTTCTATCCAAAAAATTGAGGCGTTACAAGTGGCGTGGCTATTGTTAAGACTAAATATTTGATAGAAGTTAAATATGTCGAATATTAGGTTTAGACTAATTGGTAAGTGTAATCATGTCCAGAGTTAAAGATTTATCTTGTGGATATATTTGTCTTGAATAAATGGTTATGTTAAGGAATTTTGCCTAGTAAAATGGGTTATGTGATAACTAGTTTTCTATGTAAAGTGGTTATATCATTTGATGGCTAAAAGCCAAGAATACTAGTTGGTGGACCTTATTTTGTTAGAATGTGGTAACTAGTAGTTATGGATGTTAAATGGCTGATGATGTTAATAGACTTAGCATTGTTGCTAATTAGTGATATTAATGTCTAGTGTGTAATGCCGTTGGTCTCTTAAATGAGGACTTTGATATTTATGGTGCTAACTAGAAAATGGCATTTGTTAATAGATAGATAAGTGTGTTGGTGATATTTAGCTACTCACTATCTCTATGAATAGTGCATTTATTATAATAAGAATAAGTTTTTTAAGTGGTGAATATGGTTTAGTGATATGTCTTGGTTATATGTGGATGTTGGTTATATAATGAATCATAATTAGTTGATACCCAATGAAGTGTGTGTAGTGAGGAATTGGTTAGGCTAAAGGTTGGGGACCTTATGATGACTAGAAAACTAATAGCTTAATAATAATTGGTGGTTAGTTAATATAGACTAGATAGAGTAAATTAATGAGTTAGAGGTCTAAATAACTATATAACAATGATTATAATTATTTTGGTATATGTTGGTTCGAGTTGCGGTAGTCGATGATGATTATAGATCTTGGCAAGTGACCGTGGCAGAAAATGTGAAAACCATGGAAAATGTGATTTGGTTGTATATATCATCCTTACATCATAATTTAGCTCAGTCGGCCAATGATGCCTAGTGAGTAAATGTTGTCTTGGTACTCATACTTCACTTCTGTACCTTTTCGGAGTAGACCAGACTACTAGTTGTTGTCGTTGAGTTAAGATCATGTTCTGTTGATCTTGTGGAGATAGGGTGAGCTCTTGGAGTTAGATTCGCCCATTTCCCTCCTATCTTTATTCACTTTTTTGTATTTGAGATGAATGTTTAAGACTATTTTGAATTAAATTGTATTTCCTATTGTCCAACTTAGATTCTCTTGTACTAATATTACCAGGTCATGGTAATTGGTATCCATAGTTGTTTGTCTATTATGGAGCATTGTTGTTTATGATTGTGTTCTTCTACTGTGGTCCTTGTCAGGCGCTTTAACTAAAATAATCCATTGCCTTAGCTTCGGGTTACAGTGTTGGCTTACCTACTGGTAGGTTTAGTTAGTGCCATCATGAGTTGTAAATTGGGTTATGACACAGGTACCCTTTTGAGCAACAATGTGCAAAATCTGAAAAACGATGGTCATGTTCTTGTTATTATCACAAGGAGTGGTATGGCTACTATGGATCCCCCACTACCTACTACAGAAGATTTTATTGATGAGACAGCTTTTGTGGAGTCAGAAAAGGCAACATGTTGTGATGATGAAGTTGGTAAGAAAAGAGGTAAGGGTTTGGTTGTTAAGCAGGAAATAAGACAAATTTTGAGACTACATACCTTTTCCTCAGTGATTAAAGCTGAAAACAATGGAAGGAAAATTCAAGTAATTCATTGAGATACTGAAAGGGTTGATATTGAATATTCCTCTTCATGAGGAATTAAAGAAGATTCCTTGATATGTTAGGTTTAGGAAACAATTGCTCACAAAGAAGAAAGGAGTAATGATTAGGATGTTTCTGGATTGAATCATTGTAGTGTTGTCACTACGAGGTCTTTGGCTTAGAAAAAGGGTGACCCCAAATCATTCACTATACCATGTACAATTGGGTCATCTCGATTTCCAGAGACTTCGGTTACTAAGGAGCCAACATAAATTTGATGTCGCTGGCTGTATTCAAGCAATTAGGTTTGAACCCTTCAAAACCGACTTCAGTGCGGCTGTTGATGGATTACTGCATGGTTATGAAACTTGTGGGCATTTTGTTTGATATGATTGTGAAAGTAAATAACTTCCTCTTTTCGGATGATTTTGTCATTCTGGATTATGAGGTTGACACCGAGATTCCCATTATATTGGGAAAACAATTTATAGACACAGGTAGAATGATGTTTAACATGGAGAAAGGAGAGCTAAAATTTTGAGTCAATCGTGGGCGGCCACCTTCAACATTCTAAAATGAATGAAGCAGCCTACCTACATAATGGTGGTGTTAGTTATTAATTGTATTGATGACCCGGGAGGGTACTCTTATAGGTATCTTGATGAATTCTAAGTAATCAAGATACCTATGTCGTGCTTCGATATTAAATCAAGCGTTGCATGAGAGGAAACCCATGGGCTTATTGGTGAAGTCTGATTAACCAACAAATCCACGTTATGCCACGATGTTAAATCAATCATGGAGCGGGTGGCAACCCACTATTTTAGTGTTCACGTTTTTGTTGCTTTTATTTTATAGGTTTTTATCTCTTGGACTTACCCGAAATATGGTAAAATTGCTACATTAATCGATTTCCAGGTAAGGAGACTGTGTGATCAACCCATCATGGTCATAAGTTTCACACGAGACAGGTAAGTTGAGAAATAATTTAAAATGTGAGTTTTTGAGGATGAGAATAGAAAGTTGTGGACTTTGGTACATATTTATACTTTGGGAACCATAAACTTTAGTTTTGGGACTATGAGTAGCTGGTAAAATATAAAATACCAAGTCCAGATTGCAGGAAGCAAGCCAAAATTTTGATCCTACACATGCGCCCAGCACTTGCTGGCCGCATGTGGCACATGTGCCCCATGCGTGGCCGTATGTGGCAGGCCCGTGTAGCTACCACGATTAAGTCATGAGTGGACCCAAATTTTAATTAAAATTTTGGGCCCACCAACACTTATATAAGACCTAAAACAGCCCCCACCAATATTCAAACATCCTTAACCTCATTCCAACGTGTGCAAATCCTCAAAACTTCAACTTTTCTCTTTAAATTCAAATTTCCCTCTTAAAACATAAACTAACCCCACACTTAAGTAAAGTCTAAATTCAAACTTGTTTGAGATACCAACTTATCCTAACACACTAAAAACAAGTTTCAACTTTGGTTTTGTTTGACTTCTTCTTTGTTCACTCTTGGATTTGCATAAAAGAGATAACTTTCTCAGGTTCGAATGGCTATATATTGATTTATTTATTGTATAAACAAGTTGATATGTATGTTACCAATATAAATATATAGAATCTATCATGCTTGTATGCAAGATCCTTGAAGTAGTCTGTAATCTCAATGTAGGGCCCTATTTTGAATTAAATTCTAAAGTAAGGCCTTAACCGGAAGTTGAACTTGAATGAGTAGAGTAATACCCCAAGTTGAGCATGTTTAGTTTTTATTTGAAAAATAGGATTCTTGATAGGTGTGTGAACATTTGACTTGTTGGTATTTCAAACAAGTTATATGGGTGTGAAAATTGAGGAAAAATTTGAACTTTTAAAATTTTGAGTTTTTCTTCAACTTTTACTATCCCTAATTTTTGTGGGAAACTAATGAATGGTTTTTTTAGGTACATATGACACCTAAAGATGATAAGAAGAAGAAGGGAAAGACATCTAGGATATGGGATGAGTCCCCCAATCCCAGTGGTTAGGTGGAGGAGTACCCAATGGAATGGAGTAGAAAGGCAGCAAGTAGGGTGACACGTAGAGTTACTAGAGGACAGAGACGCCAGGTTGCTTAGGCTGTTACAGCCTGACCAGGGATGAAATCAGCTCGGATATCACCCCACAAACTCCACCGACAGATGATAATGATTATGAGAAGGAGGCAAATTCTGAGACTACTCCATAGGTTGTAGATCAGGACCCCCAGTATAAGGAGGGGTCCCAGGATTCATTCAAGGATGCTGAACAGGAGGAGTTATCAGTGGTATCCCAGTCTAAGGAAGGTACCACCACATATGAACAACAGTCAGGTGTACCCCGATCTGAGGATGGTATATAACAGGCTACCCATGATACACCAGTACTGCATGAACAAAGTCTCATACCCACACATACCTCAGTGGCACCTCTTGATAAGGAGAATCTGAGGTGTTGGGTAGAGAATATGTGGTAGATATTTGATAGAGACAGTCATATTTCAAAGTGCGAATGACCTGAGAGGCTTATTTATGAGGAGCGTCAGATTGATCTATCTGGACTTAGCAAAGTACCATAGTTATGGGTTGTCTTTGATCTTTACCATTAGAGTAGATGTCAAGACCACTCGATTCTTACAGCCTGGCTATGGTACGTGAGTTTTATGCATCATATCAAGCTACAATAGTTCTTGTTATGCTCAGATTTTCAGGAATGATGAGACACGTAGAGTAGCCACAACTTGATCATACAGCTGTGAGAGGGTTCAGAGTTGATATTTTAGTAGAGACTATCTATCGGGTCATTTTTATCTAGATTATATTACTCCCACATCTACAGCTGAGTGTGACAATAGATTAAGAGTCGTACGTGATCGAAATATAATGCGAGAGACTAAGCATAGATGAGAGAGGGTTGAGATGGCTAGGTGGATAGCCAACTATATTTCACCTTTGGGTGATGTGACCCCATGAATCGAGGGTCATAGAGTGATCAAGAAGGGCCCATTGACTTTGGAGGCTAATTTTTGGTGGTTTCTCATTGGATACCGATTATTACCCATAGATTTAGATAATATATTGACTTAGGAGGGAGCATCCCTGGTTGCTAGTATGATAACCGGATATGCTATTGATTTTGTATCCATCCTTCGACATCAGATCCATGACAGAGAATTTAAGGAGATGACTATCTACCATTCCCTTGCATGATTCAGAAACTTCGTGACAAGGCCGACCTACTTAAGATACTGGTAGTAGATGGGAGGGTACTTGCAATAGTTACTATGCAGACAAAGAGTATGAAAGATCTAGAATATCCAGGCCTTCTTCCTATAAGATCAAAAGAGCCTGTTGCAGTACCTCAGGCCTAGACTGAGGGACCAATAGTTTCCACAGAGCCTGGGATGACTATGGAGGTAATGTGGTTGTTAGTATAGATATGGAGATAAGGGAGAAGAGAGAGGCCCCAGATATGAGTACATAGGGCCAAGGGACACAAACCACTTCTTCATCAGCACCATCTTCGACCTCAGATTTGATTGGCGTATTTTTTTAGCCTACTCAGCCATCTTCTACAGCTTATATTATAGGTATGATTACTATATCTTGAGATTTCTTGAAGATCTTAATGGATATTTATAGGTCCACTGATGCTCGGTTAAGGGTTTTTGAGATCGAGATGACTACCCTATATGGCCAGATGAGATTAGGGGTCTGGACTAGATTCGAGTAGGTAGGGGCTAGATGGGAGGCCTCACAGAGAGATATTCTAACAAAGCTATGTGTTAACTTCCATGCACGTCTTGATAAGTTTGATAGATGGGTTATATCTCAATTTAGAGAGACAAAGTCATTGAATCTATCCCAGATGAGGGGGTATTTGGATATATTATGATAAAAGGTACACTCTCTCACAAAGAGCCGTGTAGAAACCACTCCCTCAGTTATACCCCCAATGGTTTAGATATCACCTCCATATGCACCCATATAATTTGATTTATTCACGAATGATGAGGAGGAGGTCCAGGTAGTAGGGACCAAGAGAGGTCACATCAGAGACCTACAGGATCTTGATATGACATATAAATAGGCCATTAAAAGGGCTACACATGATTCGATGGAGACTGTAGTCATTGATAGGTAGAGGCATATAGATATAACAGCGGGTACATTATCTCGTAGTGCACCACAACCACCACCACCTCCACAAGTTGACATGCCCCCTATCTGGAGATGCTCATGACATGGGCGCCTAGTGTATCCCAGGTATGTTCTAAATTCCATTTATTTTGTATTATTCACATGCATTGAGAATAGTGCGTAGTTTTTTAGTTGGGGGTGATGTATACTATAGTTTCCAGGGGTTTTTATTGTCGTGCTTCCTTTTTTGTCGGTCGTGGTATGGTTGTAGAATCGGCATGGCTCATTTAATATGTGTCATATTATGTTTTATTTCATATTATGTTGTGTTTTTGTGTAATTAGGAGTTTTTTTAATATTTAGGACAGTACTCACATTTTTATTGATGTTTGAGAAAAATGATACCCCTCTAAATTTTGTGTTTTAGAACTGTGTGAATGTATATTTGTGTGAACATTGAGGATCTTGTTATGGCATTAGGATTAGGGTTATTCTAATCACTTGCTAATAATTGTATGAATCAGATAAGTCATAGTTTGTAATATGGACTATGTTCCATGTGTGTGAGAGATGCTACATTATTTCCTTTGTGTGTTTAATTCAAGAACATGTCAGGTTAGTCGTGCCTAGGTTGAAGGACAGTCGATTAGGAAAGAATCATAGGCCATTTTTTATTTTAATCCACTTTTAGCCTAAATTACCTTTCATGTGTAAAATAATGTCCCTTGATCCTTGTTTTGAGCCTTAGTTTGTTTCTTTGTTTTCACATTTCACCTTCCCGTTTGTGCAATACTGAACATGTTTTGGCCTTGGTATTTCTTAAACATCGTTCACCTCAACTCAGGCAAAATGCCTAAGTTGGGTGGCTATCATAGGGGTACATAGAGTAAAGTGGGTATATAGAAGTGTAAAATTAAAGAAAAAAAAGTAGGGCTGGTTGTGGTAGCAAAAGAAAAGGAAAAGGAAAAAAAGAAAATAAAAAAAATTGTGAATAAAATGAAAAAAAAATAAAAGACCACACCAAAGTTAAATGTGCAATAAAGAAAATAGGGAGAAATAAGGGCAGAATAAAAAAAAAGAAATTGGCTAGTAAGTGAAACCCCAAGGTTAGTGTAGTGCTGAGGAGGCTTAGTTACTTGATATTTTCATATGTATCATACCATCCCCAAGCCTATATTACAAGCCGAGAAAAGTACTATAGTGATCCTATCTTAACTGTCTGAATGCTAAGGTAAAGAAAATAAGGGTAAACCTATGATATTTGATGCACATTGATTGGAACCTAGCTTCTGAGTGTGAGTGTCTCTTGACTGTCCCTGCATTGACATGCGTTATTTCATATGAGTGATTGGGACATCTTTGTTCTGAGGGCACACGAGTCATATAACTAGTTAATTGCTTGTTTTGGGTAGTATAACTTGTACATACGTGTGGTTGTTTGTTGCAATGCAGTGCTATACCTTGATCCCACTATGTCACATTGTTGTGTTTCATGTTTTTACCCAATTGGTTTTGAAAAGTGAGATAGGAAGGGATGTTGTGTTTTGAGCTTAAAGTGTTGATTGACTGACTTGAATAGCTTAGATTCTCCTATTTAAGCGTCGTACTTAGTTTTTTTGTTTTGATTTTTTCTTGTTGACTGAGTAAATGAAAGCGTTCTATGTTAAGGGTGTTGATGCGCTATAGAAATATAGCACTTTTGATGCTATAAACGAGGACAATATGCAAGTTTTTGAGGTTGTTTTGTTAAATATGATGCGTTTTGGGTATGTTTTGTAGGAAATCATGTTTTGGATGCTAAGTTTATGGAAATGAAGAAACAAGATTTTTCAGGTTCTTATGGGAGAAATTATGGATGTCCGGGAAACTTTTCAAATTGATCGTGATCAAAGAATATGCGGGAATTGAAGAAGAGCTAAAAAAATAACTTTCGGCACATGCCACTTCAATATGCGAACCGCATGTAGCACATGTGGGCCAAGCATGTTTCAAGATTAATAAGGAATTTTTGGTCTGGAACATGCGATCACCTCATGCGTCGTCCCTTCTAGCCGTATGTGCTCTATGCGCCCAAGGACAGGGTGCATGTAAGGACCACAAGTGGACACCAACCCTTTTTTCTCCTATTTCATTTCGGATTTGGTTTTAGGGTTTCCTCATGTACTATAAATACCCCTTATGTGTTTTTTAGTAGAATTTACGCACTCCTGATATTTACAAATATATTTTGATTTCGAGATTCAATTTTGGTCTTGGAATTCTCTTATATCGAGTTTGGTTGATTAATACAGTTATAGTTTTTGTTTTTTACCTCTTCTTATTGTGTTTTCATCTTATGCTTACAATCACAAATGATGTTGATTACTTCACAAGCATGAGGGGCTAAAATCCCGTACCTAGGGTTGTGGAAACCCTGGCGGATTAACGAAGTTGGGGAAGGGTTATTATTGTGCTAAATCGATACCCATGCATGCATTGCATTATCTTTAATATAATAGTTTTCTTAACGAGTGCATATGTTAGGATCTGACCTAGATTATTGCTACTTACTCCAAAATTGGATAGTGACTAGGAAAGGATAAAGACAGTAGTAATTTGGAGTTTAGCTGCTGATCCATGCTTCTAGATTTCCTCGAAGTAAGATGGTTGTATTTCATCTAATAACTAGAGACTCAAAAGGTAATAGTTAATTGGGAACAAGATAATGGTTAATAAGGCGACATCTTGAAACTCAAAAGGTAAAGGGTGAAATCCTTCTGCTAGTCCAAAAGATGGTAGAAGGTACATAACTTATCAATTCTGAATGCAAGGTATTAGGGGATTCAACAAAGCACAATAAGCATATGGAGTTCATAAGGCAGGGGAAAAAAATCCTAGAGTTTACTTATGACTGATTAAGACCGCAATTGATACTCGCCACTTGATCGATATACCTACTCAAAACCCCCCATTTAATTTTCCATTTCGGCCCATTTATCATAACAGCTGAGAGCCACGATTCCATGTATTCCCTTAGTATTGGGCCCCAATCTTTGTTGGGTTCATCTTCAGAGTGGCGGTGTATCTTGGACATCACCAAAATCTCAACAACTTCAATCAATAACTCTGTAATCATATTCTCGAGCAACAACACCAAAATTTTGATGTCGCCCAAAACTACACCTCCAAGAAGTATAAAGCAGCCAATGTCAAAATATAGTAACCTAACTAGGTTGGGTCGAACCCATAGGGAACCGTCCAAAAATATCTCTCTAACTTATTAAAATCACCGGGCGGTGAAAAAAAGTAAATGGGGGATTTTTAGGAGTCATTAAAAGTAACAAAATATGAATGCTTTTGGTTGTAAAAAAATTGAAATGAACACTAGGCTTGTATTCCCCCTATCTTCTAACTCTGTAGGTTTATAGTTCTTAATCCAACTATCTCACTTCTATGAATGTAAATCTGTCAAGTTATGTCTCACCAATAGTCTCTCGACACCCTTTGGTTAATCTCACTCATCTCCTCTTGGTCTCAGAGTGTCGCTTTGGTAACCCTTGTCTTTGATCCTAATTTAACTATTTCCTCTCAGTTTCAAGTTATTAGACAAGGGTTGATAGCCTCAAATCATTATTATGATCTTTTTTTCTCAATCCCTACCTCCCTCTCTAGTTAGTATCAAATACAGGTGGGTTCCTAACATTTGCAACCGTTAAGAAAGCAATCAAACCAAAGAAAATCATAATATAAGCAACAACAATGATATAGAAGGATCTCACACTTTCCCTACTTTGGTATTTCGCTATAGTTTCCACAACCCTAGCTATCGAAATTAGCCACACATAGCCACTTGAGTACCCAATTCCTCCTGGAATGCCCTCCAATATCACAAAGTAATTATAGAACCATGGTCTGATATGATAGAAATAGGCACCCCATGCAAATGAACTATCTCCTAAACAAAAATCTGGGCTAGTCTATCAACACTTAAGATCATCATAGGAATTAAATGTGCCGACTTGGTCAAACAATTAACAATAACCCAAATACCATCATGACCACGGGAAGTACGAGGCAAACCAAACTACTAATGAAGTCCATAGTAATACTTTCCCATTTCAACATAGGAATAGGCAATTTCTTAGTCAATCCACCTAGACGCTGATCCTCAGCCTTAACCTACTGACAACATAGGCAACGAGCCACAAAGTCTACCATATGTCTCCTCATATCATCCCACTAATAATGTTGCCTCAAATATCAATACATCTTAGCCATATCGGGGTGAATAGAATATCTAAAGCTATGAGCCTTATGAAGAATCGACTGAATCAAGTCATCAAGATGGGGAACACAAATATGACCCTAAAATCTCAAAATACCCTCGAAATCAATAGTGTGCCTCCCAAAATAGTATTGATATGTGGCTAATGATGATGTCGGTTTAGTATAGGTAAAGAATAGTTGATATTAAAGACTAAGATCAAGATTTCAATTATTTGTTGAACGAGGAGATATGTATTAATGAGGCTAGATAGTAAGAGATGTTAGTAATAAGAGGAAACTAGTTAAAAATTATGAATAGTTAGTAACCATGGAATTATTGGTAAACAATGGTTAGTTAATGAATGTAGTTAGTTAATAAGATGGTTAAATGATAAATGGTAATGTGTTGTCTAGTAATGATTAAGGGGTATAAGTTGATTAGTTGATAATGATGATTAGTGGATAAATGACGGTTATGGTCTAGTTATAAATCCTTACTAGATGTTAGGTTTTGGATACTTAATTAATAATGGTTAGTTGATATCTCTCAAATAAGGATTATATGAAGTATAATGTTTAGAATAATAATTAGAGGTTATGTGATGACTAGTGATTAGTGGTTTAATAATCATATGTATTGGTTAGCTAATAACGAATAGTTGGGAAGTATTGAAAAGTTAGATATTGTTATGATGATATGATTATGATTATGAGTATATTAATAGGCTTGTAGATTTACCCTCGCTTTTTCCACAAATTGAGCCCGTGCATCTATTATATGTATATAAATATATGTTTAGCCATGTTTATGATGATATTGATACTCGACAAGGATGGAGGATAATATGATGATATATTGAAACCCGATAAGGCCGGAGAATACTGTGATGATAAATAAATACCCTGCAAGATCGGAGGTTGATTAAGATAATGATGGTCATGATAATGATAGTTATGATCAGTTGCGATATTGATTATGTACCTAGCATTCATTCTTGCATACTCATCACCTATCACAAGTGTGCATCTATGTCTATCAGCCAGAATGGGACAGTTGAATAGATATGGGTGAAGAGTATGCCTTGTACTATTGTATGTTGATTGAACCTTTTGAGTATGGGGTAGTGGGGTATGCATAGGCTTGGCTAGGTATTTGGTTGTTCGAAGTAGCCGATTATTCATGCTATTATGAATATTGTTGTTATCAGGGTTATAATCATTAATGGCTAGCTTATGATAGATAGGTCAATGATTATGTATCGAGATTTGAGGTATGTCTTTGATGTCTTCTTTCTTATGAATGTGCTATTATGATTAATTATTTCATGTCTAGCCATGTGGATTATAAACCCTGATCATAATAGCCTTAGAATTTTACAGTATTATAATGAGATCATAGAATGAGGATATGATGATTTAGGTAATGCTTTGATATGACCTCATATTTGTGTATGTGTATATATGTATATATATATATATCAATATAAAGTTATGGCACTGCCATATATCACTTCCTTCATTAGTACATATTATATATTTCTTCTTGGCCTTTTAAATTTCCATATAAGTATCTTCCTTTATTCTTCATTCGTATAATGCCCTAGGATATACGGTATAGTATTGACATCTATTGATTATGGATGAAATAGGATTGTTCTCTCTGATACTTCCTTAGTCTTATTATCTTAGACTCGTGGACTTGAATAATATAGTTGTCCCTCATTACTCTCATTGACTTGTTGTATGATTTCTAGACACTTGGGTATAGTTTTCATTATGTTTATATGTTGTATATATATGCTTTATCTTTGGAGCTGAGTTGGCAGTTTCCTATCGAGTACTATTCATTTGGTACTCATACTACACTTCTACATCCTACAAATCATACTATATATTATCGCCATTGATGTGTGCATCATGGGAGTAGCCAGGGTTCAGATACTTAGAGTGAACTCCTGAAATTTGGAGTATTACTCATCTCGCTCTTATGTATTAGACTAGTTTCTATATTGTATATAGATATAAGTTGTATTAGCGTAATTCTCTTGATATTTCACATTTGTAATCTTATTATATTTTGAATATCTTGTACTGATACCACCAGGTTTTGGAATATTCTTACATATTAATATTGACCTCATATATTCCACACTTGTTCCCTTATATTACTGAGTAGTCCATCACGAGTCATTTTAGACTACAGGCCAGATTGCCTACTGGTGGGTTTTGGTAGGTGCCATCATGACCAGAGAAATTTGGTTTTGACAAATTAGTATCAGAGACTAGGTTTCATCAGTATATTAGTACAAGAGCTAAGTGTTTAGTAGAGTCCTGCAGATCGGTGTGGAGACATCTGTAACCTATATTCGGGAGGTTACAGTGACATTTAAGAAATTCACCTCTTGACTCCTTATTTTGTGTCCGTATTCCTATGAACCTCAAACACATTCTTTAACTCTATTATATCCCTAAAAAATGATGTGACATTGTCGACAAATACAGATGAGACTTCAACACGTGTTTTTAGAGTTTTGGCACAACATCAGAGTAGAGAGTTAGAGATGGATATCAAATACTTCCGCGGAAGCCAAAAAGTATTTAGGCCAACTTAGGCTCCAGATTAAGCTTTTGACTACCTCAACATTTGAGGTTCAACATTGGGAATTCAAGTCATGTTATAGATAACCCTCATCCATGGATGACATTTGATTTATTGAGAAGTTCTCAAACTAGTGTAGGGTATGTTGGTGTTCATTAGGGTTCATTACCAGTTTTGAGTATGAGATTGAATCTCTCGTGTGGTTCAGGCATTTTCCCATGCCTTATAATTTTGAGCCAAACAATGGTGCATAGATATATTAGAGGGTGAGTATTATCAATCTATTTGGAGTTGGAGCATTGGATAACAACTGAGTCTTCCTTCAATCAGGATGTTGATTATGAGATAACAATAGAGGGCATAAGTATTGAGACTTATGGAAATGGCAGTAATAGGCATGTCATAAGGATAGTGTTATTGGTATCTTATTCGAGAGTGAGGATTCTTTTAGTAGCGTTTATTTTCACCTGCAGCCCATCAGCTCTATGTAGACAGTATTCTATACAATGAGTAGTTCTTATATTAGTTGTGATGATCATAGCAGGCAGAGTCCCCATCAGACTTATGGAGTGTGGTATTGTTCTTTGGGCTATGACGACCATTCTGGATTATGAGGGACAGTATCTCAAAGAATTCTAGGATCATGATTTGGTTGTGTCATGATGATACACTGGTTCAGAGAATTCTCTATGTATGTGATAGATGATCAACAAGAGTTACCACATTTTCCCTCACCAGCCTAGAGTTTCTGAGATATTCTGTGATTTCAGAAGTATGGACATAATTTTATGGATTATTCTCAGTCTGAGTTGGCCAGCCATTTAGGCTGAGTATGTGGTCTCTCTATATTGATTCTTTAGGAGTTGCTACAACCATAGAAATACCAACTACTAGTCTAGAGAGTGTCTCCGACATGGAATTTCTAGTCATTTAGATTAGCCTCGTGATGTTGTGGCATATTCAGTTAGAGATAGTGTATGTGGACCTCATTTGATTATTCAGTTAGTCAATCTGAGTTGGACCCATTCAGATTATTATTTTCTAAGCCCGTCAGGCATATGATTGTGGATGTCACCACGATTAATGTGCTTTCATTGCCTCATTTATCTCTTATTATGTGTATTTCGGTTTTCATACCCATTGATGATATATATACCTTGATGAGTTCATTTTGACTATAGTGAGTCTTTTATTGAATTCACGATTATGTTATTACTCCGTGGTTTATTTCTTTTAATAGTGGATAGAGTAGATCTATGTTGGTCTTTTCCCCTATGGGTGTGGTTTTTAGGTTCGTGTCCTATTTATCTTTGCATATTAGCCCTATTATGGCCCTTGAGTGGTACATGATATTGATGTTCATTTTGGTACCTCCTGTTCAGTAAATTGATCTTGATATTGTTGTTGCTATTGCTACCACTACATGAGGTTTTTCATATTTCTTGATATTATTACTTGATGTAATTGATTCTTCCTAGGTAGATGTATAAACTAGTTTTTTCTAGTTAGACTTTTATTCTCTTGTGATATTATTTTGTGGCTTGAGTAGATATAGCCTGATTTGATCATTTCTTTCCCCTAGTGCGGTAAGGTTGATTATGTTCCCTTTTTGTTAGTTGTATTAGATTGATTTGTGGATGTATTATGGTAATGAAGATAAGTTGATATTCCATGGTTCTATGTGGTTTTTGAGTAGAAAATTTAGTTGTGTTGCCCATTAATGAGTTCGATATTCCTAGACTTGTCTCCTGCATTGTGAAAGTTTTCACTTTGGTTATACCTTCCTATATAGCTAGTTTGTGAGATTGACTAGTTTGAAGTCTGATCTTTATTTGTGGCTATTTTTCATCTGATAGCGATTTTGATATTGATGTTGAGATGTCGTGGATTCATCTCATTGGTTTTTTGGGCTCATTCCCATAGTATAATTTTCCCTGTTATTAGCGTGGAGATTGGATACTCCTTTGTTGTTGCGATATGGTTTTTCCTTAAGTGGAGTTAGAGAGTTAGAGGTAGGTGGTCTTTCCTGCAATCGCTACTTAAGTTAAAAATTAGAAATTCTTTATCATGATTTTTTGATTCTTTGGTGGTGGTCTCGACTTTGACCTTGGTTTTTTAGATTGGTAAATTTCTTTTTCGATGGTGTGATTCTTAAGTGGATTCAGGAGATCCCCATTTCATAGTTTGTACGGCCTGATGAGGCTTGGTTGAGTGTTTCTCCTTGATGATAGGTGCATGTGGCTATTCTTTGTTGAGATAGAGTGTTAGATTGATTTGTTGTTGGCTAAATTTGCATTTATCTGAGTTGTTAGAGCTTTTGACAATACTGGTATAGTTTTCAACCTTTGGAATTGTTTGAGTATGTTTGGATAGTTCATGCCCTCCAACAGATATGAAGTGGGTATTATGCATTTTCAGCCAGTGAATTGTCCTTTGGCATGATTCATATTTTGTTGCTATATTTCGTACCCTCTAGCGGAGATAGAGTTGGTTGATTGTGTTATCAGTAAACGATTATTCCTGTGGTGGTTTTTGATCTTTACATATGTCTTGACTATGGATTGGTATGATTTATCTCATAAATGTCAGATTTGGATACTAGAGTGAATTTTGGGTAATTGAAATTGATATAGCCTTATTGGCTAGAATTTTGATTTGATGCCTTGGAATGGCGATTTGAAAGTATGATAGATTGGGAGCAATAATGCCTACTTGTCTTCAGGTTTGTTTTGGGTAGTTGAGATAGAGAAATCCAGCATTGGTATTGAGATTTCAGCTTGGCATTGTTGAGCTTGCATGCAACTTTTGTTTTGAACTTGTCTTTGCTCAGATTTTATTTATAGGCTGGTTGAGCCTACTCCGTGATTGTCTATTCATTCTTCTCAACATTAGTTGGATTATAATTGATGAATATTTAGATGATAACCCATAGGCCCCATATTGGTTAGTTCAGTTTTGACCTCGAGTTTTACTTTTCTTTATGAATTTTGGAGTATTTACTCAATGGGATAATATACTCAAGTTGGATTTAGTATGGTTTTGTTCTCAATAAATGAAACATCCTGGAGTGGAATATTCAGTGATGAGTAGTTATACCTTGGATTTTGAGATCTCAATTGGATTTTCATCTGGACTAGATGCAACACTAGCATGGATTGCATTCCTCGATTATCTCTATTTGTGTGCCCAGACATTGCCTTATGAGCTTATTCTCTTTTTTTTGTATGGACTTTAAGTGGATCAACTTCAGTTCTTCGAAGTTCTCTGTGATGAGACAACGTAGGCAAGACTCAAGTGATTTTTCTCCTGGGTTAGAGTAGATAGAATGTGCAAAATGGTAAAGAAAGGTTATAATTGGATTTGGATTTTTGTGGTGTGACTCATGACATAGGTTAACCTTGGATTGGATGAGCCATTGTTGATTTATGCAGATATAGAGATGGTATCAACGTGATATAGTTCAAATGTGTGTGCATCAGTCTTCTTGGTTCAGAGTGAGGCCAGTTCGCAGTTAAGTTTAGTTTTGATTGTTTGGAAGTAGAATGATAGTGTTGGTTGAAAAAGGGATACCTATAGTGAAATCCCAAGAAAGTGTGCTCTCTTCGTTGAGGTTACCTATGAAGCCATATGGGGAGAATGCAGAACCTGTACTTGATCCTTTTGAGTTGTTGAGATTGTTTCTATCTGTTGACTTTCGGGGCCGAAAGTCCTTTTAGTAGTAGATATTGTAATGACCCTTTAGGTCATTTTCCATATTTACGCTTTTCTTTATCATTTGAGCTTCTCTATAGCTACCCCATGTGATTTATGACTTGTCGAGGATAATGATATTATTACTGGGCGGTTCATTTAGTTTTTAGAACCAATTTTATAATTAGAAGTCTTTGTTGGTTCCAAATGGCCACTGGGTGAAAACATCAGTGGAATAATCTCAAATGTAAATTTTGACTGTGCCAGAAAATTTGAAATATCCATTTTAGGCTAGGTAAACCTTTTGTTTGGGTCCTAATGTACCCGAGCTCATTTCGACCTATCGATTAGAAAGTTGAAAATTTGAATGTTTAGGTGTGGGACCCACATTTGGTCGAAATGACTTTGGATTAAAAAAACGACATCTCCAACGCATCTGAAGCGTCAAATTTAGTGTGGTTACATATATCATTTGCAAAAATTGGACTCCAGACGCATCCTAAGGCATTGGCCTATTCAAAGTTTCAGTTGTCTTGTAGTGCAACAAAGATACAACAATTGCGGCTAGCGTGGGTGCGCGATCACGCGATCTGAGAGCCTGGGACAAGTTGTTAAAATAGTCTTCTTGTCTGAGAATTGCCCATTTTCTCCATTCTCTTGAAGTCCCAAACCCTTATAGAGAGCGTCAAGATTAATATGAGTCTTGGGTGTTGTTAGGGAGCTTGAATAACTTGCATATTTGTGTTTAATGTCAAATATAAGGTATGAGTCCTTCAATTTTAGTGTTGAATTCTTTATTATTTGATCCAAACTACCTAATAGCTTGAGTCTTGATTTTATCCCATATTTTGTTTTGTTTGTATCCATTTCTTGAGAGTTATAACTCCCTAATAGTATTCAAATAATGGGTTGGTCTCGGAAACTCATTTTTCATATGTCGGACCCGTTTGGGGTTTTGGAGTCGTTTTTGGAAACGAAACACAATAGTGCAATATGGGTATTGTTAGACTTATATTGATGAGTAGATTATGGTTTTGTTAGTATGATGACATTTTAGGGATTATGAAGCAAAATCGAGCATATGGTGCATGATGTGTGGTTTTGTGGTTTGGCTTTGGCGTAGGCTTCTGTCTATTTATCTTCATAGATGATGTGTGATATATATTGTTTATGAATTTGGATGTAAGATTTTATTATGAGTAGAATGACTTATCCTGGATTGTTGACATTTGGGAATTAGTTGAGGCTCTTGGATCCGTAAGATCGTATGTTTATAACCCTTTCAAATCCTATTGTCTTCTCTCTAGTTTAGAATAGCTTGTATCATGGATGCGATATAATGCTAGGTTTGGGATATGGTTTTAGTGTTGGAAGCATGATTAGTATATTTTAATCTTATTGGGCTAGTGTGGTGGTATTGAAATTGTGATTTTGGTAGACTTGACTTAAATGCCCTCGTTTCTGGACGAAGTTCCTCTCTTAGACTTGTATATGGCTTTCTTGACATCTAGAAGTTGAACTAGATACCTTAGTCTAGTTTGGGGTATAGTTTCCCAATTATGGGAATTGAGGATTAGAATTGGGTTTATCCGGCCTACTTAGGCCAAGACTTGTGTTATCCTTGTGGACATAGCTGTGGAGGTTAGGCATAGTTGAGATTAGTGAACCTTAGTATAAGGTTACTTCGTGACTTGGTAAATTGTGATGATGATCCCTAGATTGTGACTTATGAGTTATGTATATGTTATTCTTATTAGAAGTGACATTTGGGACTATGGAGATGCTACTCCCTTTTATTAGAAATGATATTTGGGCCTATGGAAATGCTACTCCCTTTTTTATATAATGTTTGGCCTATAGAGATGTTTTTTCCTTCTAGACTTGAAACTTGACCTATAGAGCTGGTTTTCCTCTTAGTTATAATTGTTGGGCATATCGAGATGGTTTTCCTCTTAGTTATGACTATCGAACCTATAGAGATGATATTCCCCTTATATGTGATAATTGGCCTAGAGAAGTGACATTCCTCATAGGCACGAAGTATGATATATAGATATGAGGTGTCAAGTACTCATTACATGCTTATTGATATTACGCCTCCTATAAGTGAGATGCCTACTAGATGAGAGATAATTATATTCTTAGTGATATTATGCTTCCTAGGTGAGAGATGATTATATCCTTAGTGATATTATGCCTCCTAGATGAGAGATGATTACATTCTTATTGATATTATGCCTCCTAGATGTGAGATGTTTCATATGTGAGAGATGATTACATGCTTATTGATATTATGCCTCATAGATTTGAGATGCCTCCTATGTTAGTGATAAGTACACGTTAGTGATAAGTACACACATATTGATATTATGCCTCCTATATGAGAGATGCCTCATATATGTGAGATGGTTAGAGATATGCTATGGCTAATAAATATGATTATCGATAAGAGTTTGGATATGTATATGGGCCAAAGGCCGTGATCATGATGTTGTGATTCTTCCAGGCATACTATTGGGGTGACAACCATGTTATTATATTGATTGGATATTCGAGAAGTGTTTATCGTTATAAAGTATGCGATTATAGTATATGAATATGCATATATATGTTTTATACCCATCTCTCCATTATAGGATGGAGGAAGATGTGGTATGATGCCTTAGTGTTCCACTAATTGAATAATAGTGATGACATGCATAGATTTGGTACATTCATGATTATTATATTGGTAATTGATGTGATTCTATCTAGAATATGATCTTTTGACTGTTCTTCCTACTTAAGTGTTAAGCTATATCGTAGCTATTTGTCTATTCGGTGACTATAGAACTTGATGGTGAGGAATCTAATGTCCTAGTTAATAAACCTTTCTTAGTTGAAGTATGGTAGCTAGTGATAGTTGATACCTGGCCAATGATGATGTCAGATTTAGCATAGGTTAAGAATAGTTTATATTGATGACTAAGATCATAAGGTCAATTAGTTGTTAAATATGGAGTCGGATATTAATGAGGCTAGATAGTAAGAGATATTAGTAACAAAAGGCGACTAGTTAATAATGATGAATAATTGATAACCGTGGAATTGTTGCTAAACGATGATTAGTTAATGAAAAGTGTTAGTTAATAAAGATGGTTAGATGATAAATGGTAATGTTTGTCTAGTAATTATTAACGACTACAAGTTGATTAGTTGATAATGATGATTAGTGGATAATTAACGGTTATGGTCTAGAGATAAATCTTGACTAGATGTTAGGTATTGGATACTTAATTAATAATGGTTAGTTGCTATTCCTCGAATAAGGATTATGTGAAGTATAATGTTTAGGCTAATAATTAGAGGTCATGTGATGACTAGTCAATTAGTGATTTAACAATCATAAGCGTTGGTTAGTTAATAACGAATTGTTGGGAAGTATTGACAAGTTAGATATTGATATGACGATATGATTATGATTATGAGTATATTTACAAGCTTGTAGATTTACCCTCTTTTTTAGCACGTCTTTATCCTGTGCACCTATTATATATCTATAAATATATGTGTATTGATGTTTATGATAATATTGATACCCGGCAAGGTCGGAAGATACTGTGATAATATTTGATACTCGACAAGGTCGAAGGATACTGTGATGATATATTGATACCCGACATGTCCTGGGGATAACATGATGATATATTGATACCCGAAAAGGCCGAAGAATATTGTGATGATATATTGATACCCGAAAAGGCCAGAAGATACTGTGATAATATATGGATACCCAGCATGACCGGAGATTGATTACGATGATGATTGTCATGATGATGATAGTTATGATGAGTTGTGATATTGATTGGGTACCTTTCATTTATTCCTGCATGCACATTGCCTATCACCAGTATAGACCTGTCTATCAGCTGGTATGGGATAGTTGCATAGATATGGGTGAAGAGTAAGCCTTTTGTTGTTGTATGTTGATTGAACCTTTCGAGTCTGGGGCAGTGGGGGTACGCATAGGCTCGGCTAGGTATTTGGTTGTCAGGAATAGCCAGTTAATCACTCTATTATTGATAATGTTGTTATCATTGGTATGATCACTATTATGGCTAGCTTATGACAGATTGGTCATTGATCCCATATCGAGATTTGAGGTATGTCTTCGACCTGTTATATAATATGATTGCACTATATTTCATGTCTAGCCATGTGGATTAAAAATCCTGAGCATAATAGCCTTAGATCCTGATAGTATTATAATGAGGTCTTAGAATAAGGATATGATGATCTAGGTTATGCTTTGAGAAGACATCATGTTTATATGTATATATATATATATATATATATATATGAAGTTATGGTACTACCGTATATCCCTTCCTTAGTTTGTACATATTGTACATTGCTTCTTGGCCTTGTATATTGCCATATATATATCTTTCTTCATTCTTCATTTGTATATTGGCTGGAATATACAGTATAGTGTTGACGCTTATTGATTGTGGCTGAAATAGGATAGTTATCCCTGATACTTCTTTAATTTTATTATGTTATAATCGTGGACTTGAACATTATAGTTGTCCCTCGTTACTCTCATTGACTTGTTATATGATTTCTGGTCTCTTAGGTGTAGTTTCCATTCTATTTATATATTGTATATATCTACTTTATCTTTGGAGCTTAGTTGATAGTTGCCTACTGAATACCATTCATTTGATACTCATACTACACTTCTACAGCCTGTAGATCATAGTCCGGGTTATCACTGTTGATGTGTGCATCATGCAGAGCAACCATGGTTTAGACTTAGAGTGAACTCCCAACATTCGAAGCATTACTCATCTCTCGCTTATCTATTAGACTAGTCTCTACATTGTATACAGAGATAAGTTGTATCAGCATAACTCTCTTGATATTTCACATTTGTACTCTTACTAGCTCCTCGACAAGTGCGTTGCATGTGTATACCAAATCATATTGTATACACATGAATGAATTAAATGCATGGTTATCTAATAATATGTATAAATCATCTCATAAAGATATAATAAATCATATCTCACATAATATTTTCTGGTGTGTCTTCCTTTCATTTATTTCATTTGCTTCAAAGATTAGAAAATATAGATTGAACTTTTCTAGAAGGCGAAAAACTATATGGAGATTAAAAATAGGTTTGATTAAGCTAAACAAATAAAAAATATTCCATCCATTGTGATTTCAGGGAGACTTCTTCAACAAATGTTGTGCAGAAAAACTTCGCAATAGACGTTGAAGTGATATGGGAACATCTTATCTGTCCATACGATAACAACCAACAATTAAGACAAAATGTTACAAAAATCAATTGTCAGCAATGCACAGCATTTCAAAGTTACATACTTTTTAAACCTAAAATTAAAAAAAGTGACAATGTAATAATGCACCTTTCTTCATTTCAGAGTCAACTGAGAGAAGCAACTTTATACAATTTATGGGAAAATTAATGCTATTATCATTAAACATTTTGAGGGTGTTTGGATAGGATTAAAATCTGATTAAACTAGATTTTAATTACTTTTTTAGTTTTTTTAGGTGTTTGATAAAATAAAAAAGAGCTAAAAAAAAGCAAAAATTGAGAAGCTGGATACCCCAGCTTTTTACTTTTTAGATTAAATTTTTTTTAGATTTGACCAAAACATTTACCTTTTTACCCCTTATATTTTCTTCTAATTCCAACAATACTCTAAACTTTGTAGCCCTTATTGATTTTTCTTTTTCTTTTTGCAGTTTTTTTTTCATCTTTTCCCTCCAGTTTTCTCTTCATCTTTCTCCTTTATTTTCAGAGAATCCATCATTACATAAGAAAACACTCAAAAGTTTTATTATCAAATCGAGTTTGTGGTAAGTTCTTCTCTATCCGTTTACATAGAATCTCTGCATGTTATTTACATTTTAAAAATTAATTCTTTTTAATAGTTTGTTTCATTCCTAAATTTTTTTTGTTGTTTACAAGCTTGCAATATTACAATATAATACTATATTTATGTAAAAAATATCTTAAATTTTTATTTTTTAATATTTAAAAATAAAAAAGTAACTTATATTTATAAATTGACCTGACATAATCACTTTACGTTGAAAGTGTATTTAAATAGAAATTATTTTTGAAGTATTAGAATTAAAAATCATAAATAATTCACGTTATTATGTGTTAACAGTTTTAAGGCTATTTAAATCATTTTGACAACAAAAAAGTGATTGACAACACTTGTTTACCAAACACATCAACAGATTTTTTTCAGTTTCAGCACTTCTACCCAAACACTTATCTGTTTAATTTAAAAACACTTATTTTAAGTTTTTAATCACTTAAGCTAAAAAGCAATTTTTTTAATCCGTAGAGCACCACAAAAACAGAGAACAAGTCCTAGTTAACTAATTTTTTGAAACCTACTTGACGCAAGCACAAATGACACAAAATATGTGGATGTCCAACACTCCAGCAATAGCTACATCAAATATTAAGCAAGCAAAATACTCTCAATAAAGAAACAAAAAAAATTATCCAAAACTAAATTGATTAAATTCATCATGCAGACAACAACTGTTAAATTAGTAGAGCAAGTAGTTCAGAAAAATCCCTCAAACAAATAAAGATATTACTCCCTACATTCCTAAATTAGTCCTCTTTTTGATTGGGTACACCCTTTAACAAATTACTTTAAAAAAAGGATAGTGCGGGGCACTAAATCCTTTGCTATGTACAAGGTTCGAGGAAGGGCCTAATCACAAGGATCTATTGTATACAGTCTTATCTTGCATTTCTGTCAGATGTTGTTTCCAAGGCTTGAAACCATGGCCACCTAATCAAATGGAGGCGCAACTTCACCGGTTACTCCACTGAACCCCTTCCTTTGACAAACTACTACCACCACTAAAATAAAAGGAAACTTTCCCAACTTACCCCTAATTAAATTTATATTCTTGCAAGTTCACATTGATTACATTTTATTTGAAAAGGGAAAATTTTGTGGAACATGACCAATTTATTCTTACAGGCTTAAACAAACACTTATTTAAGAACAAAATCAAAAGGCAAAATGAGCACTTATTTATGAATAGAGGGAGTACCATAAAAATAGCTATAACTTATCGTAGGTGATGTCATTGATCATTCTGAGTCTTGAGGGAGAAATATCTAGATATGTATCTCCCAAACTGGGATTGGCACAGTATCATGATCTTCTTTACTGAGTACTATATATACAACAATCTGAGCAAGATTGTAAATCACAAGCAAGATACAATAGTGTTGTTAACAATAAGTAAAACCAAACTAACTTCACAAAAAGAAACTAATAAAATACATGTAATCCACCTGAATTAGATTGAATGTAGATGTAAACTGGACATGTCAATATTTGCAGCTCAAACTGACCCTTTGAAGAAGGAATTTAAGAGTTCTAAGTAATCACAGTGTACAAATTAGAGCCTTCTAAAAAACTTAATATCTTTACCTTCTCCCCTGGGCATCATGCCCAAATATGTGCTTGAAAATGCTTTAGTCAATGAAGCAATACATGATAAGTTTAGGATATCGTAGTAGCTTAGTTGGTTGGCTACCTGAACTTTCACCTTATTGGTGAAGGTTGGAATATGATGAACATACTTACACCATCATTATGCGTCCAATGAGGTATCCTACCAATCCAAACAACGAATAAGCAATATTATGGGTTCAAATAAAAAAGACTACTTAGAGAATTGGAGATTCTGTTTATATGCCTTTTCCAAACAGTATATGAGAACCTGCATTATGAGTCCTAGTTATTGTATATGCACCAAAAATGAAAAACCATTGGAAGAAATTAACTATATCCTATGATAAACAAAATAGAGTACAACAAAGAGTAACCTTTTATTACATAAAAAATTGACTAATTGCAAAAGTTCTTGTGTTAATCAAGAGTAGCCAGGTTAACCATTTACTTATTCTAATCAAAATACAAAGAAAATAGTTGAAGTATCTTTTATCAACCAACACATCCTATTTGGGAAGGTTTTATCAATTTATATAGGAGGACGCCGAAAATATAAATCCCAAAGGAGAACAGTAAAATAACACAAGTAATATTAGTTCATACTGATACTTCATTCGTTATCATTCAATGTAGCATGACTTGAGAACATAGATCAGTAAATTTCATCCTCTAAAATTCTAGAAAAGGATATCATGTTCATAATACAAAATGGCAGATGCTATTATTAAAGCTGAAAAGAAGTCAAGACCAAAACCCATTCGTGGTTATTATGAATTAACATATCTCTCAGTCATATATTAGGTTATTTCTTGAAGAGGAGAACGACGATGTTGTTACTAATTCTTCTGAATTTGAATCTAATATCCCCCATTATCCTTTAAGAGATAGTGAATACTTATAATAGCTCTAACCTTAGTTTCTGGTTTGGTCTCTTAATTCCATATATCAAGCTTGACGCAAAACAAATAGGATTGATGATGTACCATAACTGAATAACTAAGATTCAGAACTTGAAAGAATTGAAAAATAATGGTATAGGGCTTTGTCAAGAATAAAAAGTTTTTCTTTTAGAGAGGCGTAGCGTTCCATCTCGACGGGGATTCGCATTGTATAAATATAAAGTTAACGAAAGTTCGACAGCCTTATTAGGGAACAATATGTTGCAGTCTAGTAAGAGAAATGTAGTGGATGACTCTGAAGCCAGATCCTAATTCAGACATAAATTGTTTATTCACAGTCTAGAAATTTTTGACATATACCAATTGACAATTGATTCTATCATTGTTTAGATGACAACCACAATCTAATGATTCTACAAATATAATTTCATCTACTGGTGAATATCCTATTAAAGCTCAAAAGAAGTAAAACTCCATGAAACACTATAAAGAATTTCAATTCACATATAAACCGAAAGTAAATCAAGAAATCTGAATAAAAAGAAGAAACACAAATAGATAAGTCATACACTACTTGTAAAGGGATGAAACCCTTTCAACCTATGACAGAGATCTTGATGGAAGTTATCATAACTGCAAAAACATGACACTAACAGAAAATACCTTCAACAGACGTCACTGCTCAACCCAAACTGGTATAACAACGCCGAGAGAATAGTCTGGGGAAGAAGAATTTAATGACCTTTGCACGCATAGAGAAGCAGAAAAGATACAGAGAAGCAGTGTTTCGAGAACATCGGTGGTATAGAGAGAGAAAAGCGCCTGTTGGGTTGTTTTATGCCACAATTTATTTTGTTTTGTTTTAATAAATTAAGGTGATTAGATTTTAAAGTGAGGAAGGTTATTTATGTAATTTCACTTTAAGTTTTTTGAGTTGGAGCTTTAAGGTAGTATGATTATATTTAGAAACTCTTGTAATATCACTAGGTTTTGGGATGTTCTTATGTATTGATCTTTACCTCATATATTCCACACTCTTTTCCTTCTATTGTTGAGTAGTTCGTTACTAGTTGTTCCGGACTATGGGTTGGCTTGCCTTCTAGTGGGTTATGGTAGGCGTCATTATGACCTAAGAAATTGGGTCTTGACCCCAACTAACCCAAGTCATGAATTTCATCATATCCAACACCTAAAACCACCCCAAATCTAAAACAATAGCATAAGAATGCAATGAAATAGTTCAATCTAACAACGGCTAAACCTAGCCTACCTTGACGCCAAAGAAATTTCAACAAACCGTTATACCACCACTTTTCCCTTTCGAGAAGCGTCCTCAAGCTTACACGCTATCAAAAGCATATTCTACTAATCAATACGAGAATAATGATACCCATATTGTACCATTGTGCTTCGGGTCCAAATTACACAAAAAACCAATGTGGGTCATACTTACTAAAATTGTGTTTTTTAAACCAACCCAACATTATTACATGCTCAAGGAATCATTACCCATAAAAATAGGTGAAATACAAGTCTAATTGGGGCTAAAATCAAGACCTCAGGGTTTTGGGGTTTTGAGCAAAAAATTAATAAAATCCACCAAGAAAAGGGTGAATTCTTACCTCAAATTGGAAGATAATCGCGAAAATAAATGTTAATCAAGCTTCCAAGTAACCCATAAGTCTCAATTTTAAGTAGCCGTTTGGTCATAGAAATTTTTTTCTTTTGCCGAAAAATTATTTCACTTTAGTGGAAAAAGTGAAAACACGCTGCGTTTGGCCATGAATTTTCCAACTATAATTCCGGAAAATTATTTGGAAAAGTGAAAACAAGTTTTACTTGTTTTCACTTTTTTCATTCATACTTCTCTCACAAAATTTAAAAACAACTTTAATTTATATTCATGGCCAAACACAACTCCAACTCCACATTCATCTTCAACTCCAACTCGAACTCCAGGAAAAAAGTAATTTTCATGGCCAAACGGGGCCTAAGATATCTTACTCTTTAGGGTTTTTGGCTCTCAAGGAAGTGATAAAGAATGGACAACATTATGGAAAAGAGGTCCTTTCATACCCAGTCCAGGTACTCGAGAGTCGCTATCGCAACCCCCAGGTATGTAATTTCGGCATCTGAAGCCTACCGATGTCAGTCCCGATCGCAACATACACACCATAATTGCAGTAGTAGCTGACTACCAAAGTTCTCTTAATCGCGGCCTTGGCTCGAGGTAGCAATACACCATCGGACATTAATGGACTTGGAAATTTCCAAGAACCCTCTAAGCCCTCGGGATTCATTCAGAATCCCGTATACGCAAATGAACTATATAACTATATCAAATTCAATGCTCTAGACTCAATGGCCAAATTGTATTTTCCATCTGTGGTTTTTTCGACTAAATCTTAGTTCCACAACCATATTTTATTTTCTTAACCTTTCAACCAATAGGGCCAAATGAGCTCGGGTGCTCGCGACACAAACCAAAGGTTCACCTAGCCTATGTTATTCCAGAGCTACTGGGACTGTTAGAATTTGCATACGAGATTGTTTGACTGAAGTTTTTATCTGGTGGCCATTTAAAATCAACGAGTAATTCAAAACAAAAAATAGCTCTAAAAAATAAATGAATTGCCCCGTAACCGAATTATCAGTCATAGTAAGTCATGAATGACTTGGGAAAACTATTGAGAAGCTCTACCGGTGAAAATAAGCTTAAATATTGACAATGACCTGAAGGAGGATCATTACACACTGAAATCCTCTCAAAACAACCAGTTTCAACCACTCATGCCTTCCCACTTCTATTTTGTTTTTCCCCAACCCTTTAAGCTAGTTCACATATATTAAGGAGGGTGTATTCTTTATCACAAAGTTATTAAATTTTTATCACTTTTTCACTTTTCATTACATTACTCCCAACTATAACACATAAATATTTTTTCACAACAATAGCTACTATTTTGGGGCTTCACTTTCACCTTTTTCTTCTTCAATTTTACACTCCTTAATCACACTACATTTTAAACTAAAGTACTTAGGACTTTTGGATCAAATAACGATCAATCAAAGAAGGGGATGGGCTACATATGAAGCTACCAAAGAATAGACTAAAGGCTCAATAGGGCTAACTACGATCATACACCATGGGTAGACAAAATATGGTATGAACATGGTTTTCAAAGAAATTCCTATTTCGTCTCTTAAACCCAACATTTTTTATTTTGCACACACACCGGGAAAGTTCTAGATATCAATATACAACAAAGAATGTACAAGAAAGCTCACATCACACATGACACATTCTCAAATCATGTCGGATCATTATAGACTCTGAACCACATAATAACAAGAACTTAGAATTTAGCCAACACTGGACAAGATTCATATAAATAGGCCTACGAGTCTAATAAATAGTCATTCAACACAATCAACATGCTTTCATATTCAAAACAACTTGCATCATTTAGTCATACATAGAAACTAACAGGAATATCTCACTTATTCCTAATACAAAACTTTAAATATTTAGTCCTAGAAATAAAAAAAGGACACTGACTTCAAAGGGCGCCCCCTCAAAAAAGAACAAAAAGCAAATCAAAGGGGTAGGTGAAGTGTGCCCATTACATGACTGACCCCAACTAAGACTAACAAATATAGAGAAAATCTTTTTATATTTTTTTTCAAATTTAGTCAAAAACTAGAAAAAAAATAAAAAATCCTATAGCAACATGATACCCTAAACCATGGGAAGATTCCCCACCCCACACTTAAACACACATTTTATTTCCAAAGTATAATTCAAAAGCAAGGACATAAATACTCCCTAAGGCCTAGATAGAAACATATTTTCTCATCAATGAGGTTTAATAGACCCCACACCCAATCTTATCCATGCTCCTTATCTTGGATTTTAGGTACTCAGACATCCTTTCAACTTGTGACTCAAAAAAAAACCCTGATACAAACAAAAAACTAATAAAATAAAACACTTACCTTAACTTGGGTTGCCTCCCAAGCAGTGCCAGATTCAGTGTCACAACACGATTCACATCAATACTTCAATCATATTTTTTTATCCTCTTCATCTTACTCGGAGGCCATCATCTAACTATTTTCTGACCTCCTGAGTATGTACTCTAAAGGTCTGCATCTTTCTCAATAATAGCCTTTTCAGGATCTTCTTTTATCTTCACTCTTTCAGATATAATTGGTGGCTTGGGCAGCTCCATGAGATGGTCCAAAGAGGTATTTTAATGTGCGCATTCAACCACCTCACAATCATCCACTTCTATATCCATAATCATACACAAATCCTTGTAGTGTGAAGTTAGATTGAGTGGTTTGTAAATTTTTGAATACCACTCTTCATTATCCTGTCTCATCTTAAGCGAGCCCTCTCTAACATCAATCAGTGTTCCTCTCATTACTAAGAATAGACATCCCAATTTGATCGGTACCCTATCATCTACATCATAATCAAGAAAAGTAAAGTCAGTAGGAATAATGAACTTTCCAACAGTAATGAGAACGTCTTTAATGATTCATTTGGGAAGAACTCTCATTCAATCTACAATTTAGAGAACCACAGAACATGGCCTCGACTTCCCCAAACCAAGAGTATTAAAAATAGATAGGAGATCAAGTTTATTCTTGCCCCCAAATCACTCAAGGCATGGACCACATTATTATAACCAATTTGTATAGGGAGGGTGAAACTCCTTGGGTCCTTCAACTTCATTGACATCTTCCTCATAATAGTTAAACTGCACTCCTTAATAAGTGCCACTGTCTCAATATCACTAAGCTTATTCTTATTGGTCACCATATCCTTTAAGTACTTGGTGTACATAGGTATACCATACAAATCATCTAACAATGGGAGGTTAATGTGAAGTTCTACAAAGGTGTCAAAGAACTTATTGAAACATGCATCCTCCTTAACAATTTTAATACTTTGAGTGAATGGTGGTGGTGGTCTTTCTTGAACCCGCTCAACTTTTATAGTTTTTGGTTAATCAAACTTCCTTGAAATTTCAACATCTTTGGCTGCAACTTGATTCTCCTTTACCTACTGTGGGAATAACTCTTCTTGCACCTTTTAATTTTTATTAAGAGGTCCATCAATGAGATTTTTACCACTTCTCAATGTGATTTCCATTACCTACTTGAAATTTTCTATGCCACTTGGCAAGGCCCCTTGAGGTCTAGCATTCTGTGTCTGAGATAGTTGTCCCAACTGAGTTGCCAAATTTTTTGGGAAAGTTGCTGATTTTTAATTTTTGTAGCCATTTTTTCTTAATTAGCCAAGATTTTTTAAAATTTTTCTTCACTATTACCAGACTATATGTTTGACTATTGCTGAAATTGTTGAGTCTAAATTTGACCGTTACCCCATGAAAAGTTGGGTTGATTGCCACTTGTGATTGTAAGTATTACCATAATTTCTTTTATGTGCATTTTCTAAAAAATTTACCGACTCCGAATTTGCTCTACAAAATTCTATAGAGTAACCACTTATACAACGAATCTCAGACGAAGATGGGGCCTGCTGGATTACATTTACCTGAGCTTAAGGTTTGTTCATACTCAACATACTAACTTGTGTCATCATTTAGTTATAGAAAGATGACCGTTGAGCGACCAAGGCTATGATACTATCCACTTCAATCGTCTCGATAAGATTTTTCATTATACTTCTGGAGATATCACCATACCAATTAGGATTACTTTGTGCAATTTGGTTCACCAAAGTATACAACTCATCATAAGTTTTCTCCAATGATTCACCACCCACAACTGAATCTAATAATTTTTGTGTTATGGTAAAGAGTTTTAACAAAAGTATGAGCCAATACCTCATTGGTTTGTTGGTGATATGGGAAATTCATGAGAAGAGATTTGAATTTATCCCTGGCATGATATAAGTTCTCACCCAGCTTCTGCTTAAAGATCAAAATTTCACTACGTAACCTTATAGTCTTGTCGAATGGGAATAATCAAATGAGGAATTTATTTTCTAGATCATCCCATGTAGTGATGAAGTTTGAAGGTGCTGCCTTCAACCATTTCTTTACCTTCCCTTAAATGGGAAGGAGAAGAGAGTGAGCATCACGTAGTCAGTGGAGACTCTAATGGCAATGAAGGAGTCGCTGATCTCTCAATTTTTTTTCAAATGGACTTGTAGATCCTCATGTGACAAGCCAGTGAACTACCCACTATTGTTCCAAAACTGCACCATGTTCTATTTAAGCTTGAATCTATATTTAGTTTTTGATCTACAAATAGTGGAGGTAACATTGGTTGTTAGTGGAATTATGTAATACCCTGAACTTTCTTTAAGTCAAATTTAGTCTCCAAAAGAGTTAGTGATGAATTCCTAAATGATTAATATTTAAATCAGATAGAATTTCCCTAATTTTGACTTTTATCATGTGGGAAATTAAATTAGCTTTCCAACGATACCAATTTCGTCCAAATCTGGTATCAGAGTAAAAAGTTATGGACGTTTTTACAGAGAACTGTCGGAACTGCCCAGAAGTGACGGTCAGGCCGACGGACCATCGAGCTAGCGATGGATCGTCGCCCAATCCGTTGTGACCGAGGTAGTGAACCCAACTTCTGGTCAAGTGAGACGGCCAGGACTGACAGACCGTTGCCCAAACCATCGCAGACGAGGCAGAAAGTTCAGGTTCTGGCCAAATACGACGGTCAGGACCGACGGACCGTCGAGCCAACAACGGACCGTCGCCCAAACCGTCGCCACTTCCGATCAACAATTTTAAGCTATTTTTAAAAGGGTATTTGGGCCTTTTTCCACCCATTTTAACCCCTAATTATACCAGAGCTCATAACTTCATTATTCATCTATAACACCAAATTAGGGTTTTTTTCAAAGATCAACCCCCAAGAACAAGAAACCCTAGGTGTTTAATTCCAAGTTAAGAATTCAATCTTTCCTCCACCATTTTTCAAGAAATCATCCATCCAGGTATGTAAAGTGTTGATTCATGGGTTTCTTTCACCCATGGAGCTTAAGAATCCCATTTTAAACTCATGAATTGTGATTTCCATGTGGTGGGTTGATTTTAATTATGTTGATGTGGTTGTATGATTCCCAAGTTGGAGTTTTTATGTACTTTTCATGAAATTGTGCTATTATATGGGTTGGAAACTTTTAAATAGAGTTGATTAAAGTAACCATGATGTTTGAACTAGTGTATATACCTAAGCCTAAGGTTATGCATGCAATGTGTTTGATAAAATGCCCAAGAGAACAAGAATCATGCTTTAGGACTCAATTATGACCAAATTGATGAACCCATGCTTTACCCTTATGTTCTAAATGACTTTCATGTTATTGTTATGCATTGAAATTATTTGATGGATTGTTCATGAGATTAGCTTATGAAATTATGACATGTTTATATGCATTCCTATTCATGTACCAAACCATGATAATCAAGTGCCTTATAAAATTCCCCAATAATTGTATTATGGATTGTCGATTATGGTCGTGAGTCCAGGAAGTGTCATGTCTTGTCAGTTTCATGCTATCGAGTCCTGGGGGTACTTGTACCCAATAATTTAGCTCTGTGCCTAGAGCCAATGTCAGTTTTTAAGATACTCTCAGTCAAGCCATGCTTAGTAGAATTCAGTCAGACTCATGACTCAGGAAAACATTGAAATCCCAATAATCTCAAAAATCTCAGTAACTAAGTAATCTCAGTAGTATTCCATCAGTCAGCGGAACTCACTGAACCCAGTCCGGTTTAGTTAAGTTAATCATGTTTCAGTGTCTATTCAAATGGGAGTAGGAATTAGCACCGAGTGAACCCAAGGATGAGGGCATGCACTGACAGTTGAGGGTGTGATCCTTAGAAGCAAATCCTTGCATTCCAGAACTATGTAGCCAGCATAGGTTGAGATATCAACACTGATAAATGAGGGTTGATGAAGTGGATTAACACTGTCAGATGAGGGTCCCACTGTTCTCTTTTGGGGACACTATCAGATGAGGGTCACCCACAGCTTGTCCTTATCAGTGGCGTGGTATTGACACCCTTTCAATTGGGGTTACATATTGGACCCCAACTCAACTATAATAACTTATTTGGGGTATGTTGGTTAGATGACTACTTCCCACAGTTATAGTATCAGTCTCAGTCTCAGTAATAGAACTTCGATAGTTCTACATAATTTAAGAATGTCAGATATAGTCACCCAGTTCAGTACGGAACTCAGCTAGTTCCATAAAAAATAGAACTGTCAAACACAGTTATTCAGATAATAGTATATCAGTTATATGAAACTTATGTTATCAGTATTCATATTTAGTGATGTCATGATCTCAGTTACAGTTCACGTATTCATACATGTATTCTCACGTTCATGTTATTCAGTCAATTAGTATTATTCATGCATATAAACCCCTTGCATTCAGCCGACCTCACTTGCATACCAGTATATTTAATCATACTGACACATTTGCGCTATGGTGTCTTATACCATAGGTTCAGAAGCACGAGCTCCAGAGCATCCTTAGTAGATCAGACATTCAGCAGCCAGACTAGCAGCGACTCCTCATCATTCGAGGATAGCATGATTATTTTATTACTTTATTATTTTAGTATTCCGGAGTTAGTTGGGGACATGTCCCATCAACTCCACAACTTTTAGACAGTTTAGAGGCTTTCAGACTAGTATGTTCAGACAGTTATTTCAGTTTTGGTATGGTGATACCATATTATTCAGATGTTATGTTTTATCAGATATTTGAACCTTATGGCCCCTCAATATTTTATTTATCATTTATACAGTATGTTATACAGTGCTTAGTACTGATACCGGTCATAGGTTAGCTTGTGGTCCTTCGGGGTCATGAGCACCGTGTGACATTCCGGGTCCAGATTCGAGGTGTTATAGATTACCACTTTGGGTACAGTCCTACAGGCTGGCGGATCTTCAGCCATTGGTGTAGGAATAACCTTCTCTTGTTGAAATAGAGGTATCCGATAAAGAAGGATTGCGTCTTTCCTCAACTGATGTAAGCACCATTCAGGTTCAGGATATGGGTCAACAAAATCCCCTTTTTCTTGCCAGCTTAGTTAAGTTTCATATCTATACCTACAAATTAAGAAACTAAGATCAAGTTTTTAGAACTTAAGAAACCAAATAGCAAAATTAAAAATAAGAAAGTTGCAAATTTTTAAGTCCCCAGCAACGGCGCCAAAAACATGTCGTGTCCTAGCACACATGCAAGTGTATGTGGTCTAGCAAGTAGTAAAATGAACTTTAAAATCCAAGTATTAATCCCACAGGGACTTTTGCTCAGTAAAAATATAATTCTAGTGTTAGTACCAAGATCAAACAAGTGCAAAATTAAACAATAACATTTGAGATTCAAAAACTTCAAGTAACCATAAATAATTTGATAATATAATGATTTGGAGACAATAATAGGGAGAAATCCGATGTTAAGGCACTAAGAGTAATCCTACTTAACCATACAATCTCATTGTTTTAGTTAATTATCTTTGCTATTGATTCACGGGGTTGATATCATGACTATGATCTTCCGAGCCTCTAATCGTCTATCTAACTTAGCTCTATAACTACATTATTGACCGGAGATGTGAGAACTAAGTTAAATGCATTTATATTTCATCATGTATATGAAATAAATATGGAAAAATAGGTATATTCCTATCCTAAATGCAAACCATAACTTCATTCCCTTAAACGCATAAGATTCCATGATCTAGTCTATTGTTCCTACTTTCAGGTTCATAATAGAAATATAAGTTTATCCTAAGGGGTAAAAATCCATATAATATTAATAATAATGATATGTGAACAACAAAAAAATGTAAAAAAGTAAAACAAACTGAATTGAAAGCATAAGCAATTATGTTCTTGGCCTCAACCCTAGATGAGGTTGTTTAGCCACTCATGGTCTTACAATGAATCACAAATCTGAAATTCTTGTATAAAAAATAAAAGTAAACAAAAGAAAATATTAATAACCTTAATTTAAGCCTCCTCAAGTGTATTTCAAGAAACAAAAATTTCCCAAGGTGTGTACAACGAGATATAAGTGTTATATTTATACCATAGACAAAAGCGTACCATTTTGTGACCTTGGGCGTGTAACGCTAGTGTTGCTCTGCATTTCGGTGTGTGGAATGATATTAAAGAATATTCACACTTATTTGGGCATATTATTTTGTGTCTTAGTGAATTTCACACTTTTATGTCGGAGGTCAACGGGAGTAACACGCCCATGTGCTTAGAAATTCTAGATTTCGTCATTGATAGCTCCTTTCTTTTGCCTTTGCATTCCTCACTTCTTTGGTGTCATTCCACTTCAAATTCAGATTTTTTAGCTTCCCAAAATTGATACTAATATCTAAAAAGGCCTCCTATAATATAAAACGAGCTGAATTAGTGAGAACACCATAATAGAATTCATTGAGATACACTAGAACAACACATAGCTCAAACTAGTAACACTAATTTTATCATCTAAACTCTAAGTGATCATGTTGGTCAAAAACTTTTTTAACAAACCTTAAACTTTATAAACAAGTAATTTATTACATAGATTCTCAATTATATGATTATCAACCCAGGTTCAAGATATGGGTTAACCAAATCCCTTTCCTTTGCAAACTTACTTAAGTTTCAGACATATACCTACAAATTCAAAAACTATGATAAAGTTGTTAGCACTTAAGAAACCAAATAGCAAAACTAAAAATAAGACAGATGCAAATTTTTAAGTCCCCAACAATAGTACCAAAACATGTCGCTACGTGGTCTCCCAAGTAGTAAAATGGCCTTTTAAAGCCAAGTATTGATCCTACAGGGACTTGTGCTCAGTAAAAATCTAATTCAATAACATTTGAGATTTTAAAACTTCAAGTAACCGTAAACAATTTGATTATATAAAGTGTTGGAGACAATCATAGGGAGAAATCCAATGTTAAGGCACTAAGAATAATCCTACTTAACCCTACAATGTCATTGTTTTAGTTAATTATCTTTGTTGTTGATTCATGGGGTTGATAGCATGACTCTAGTCTTTCGAGCCTCTAATCATCAAAATAACTTAGACCTACAACTACATCATTCAGCGGAGAGTGAGAACTAAGTTAAACGCTGATACAAGCCAAATGTCCATCTATACTTTTGAAGACATCATTGAAGGACAATGCATAAAGACTCAAGACTTGGTCACCTCGAGGACATAAGAACATGCATGGAGGACCCGGTTTGAGCATGACATAAAGCAAACCGTGTGTGGAATATTGCATGGGGGCTTACCTTTGATGCCAACCCGAGTCCACAAGTGTTGAAGCATGACCCCTTGGTTTTGGAGCATTGAATAAGCACCCTTCATTAAGGTTATTTTTGGGATTACACTTTTTAGAAAGACAATCCATGACCACCCTTTTATTAAGGGTATTTTGGCCATTTTTCTATGTAATAAGCTATCCTATAAATAGTCTTCTATTAGGTCATTTTCTCTTTAGTTGACTATGAATATTTGAGAGTCATTGAAAGACTTTTTATTCTCTCTTTAAGAGTGTAGTGTAGGGCTTGGAAAAGCCAAGTAGTGAAGGGCTTGGAAAAGCTATTATTGATCCTTGCTTAGAAACGATGGTTGTCAGGAGTAATTGATTCCCTTAGCGATCACCGTAAGAGTTTTTTATTGTTATTGTGGGTCTTAGGGGTCTTATCATTTGATACATGGTTTGGTTACTATTTCTTGTAATCTCATATGTCAAGCTATCTATCTTACTTTATTGCATTTGTTTGTTATCTTGTTTCTCTTAGTCTTCATCTCTTTAGGTCATTCTTCTATCATTTGGTATCCGAGCAAAGTTTGATTTTATTCCAATAAAATCAATCTTGGGATTGCTATCTAATAAAATCAACAACAAAAAAGTGTCAAATCCGAAAATTGTAAAAAAAAGTTGTTATCCTATTTTTATCCCTAGGTCAAAATTTTTGGTCCTAGATTTTTGGGTCTTTTGGTGTTTCTAGTGTTAGATTCTTGTTCCCTAACACTATTAGAGTCTAGAAATAGAAAAATCACACAAAAAAAGAAGTGTCAAAAATCAAAAATCCCAAAAAAGTACTATTCCCATTTTTGACCCTAGGTCAAAATTTGAGTTTTTGATTTTGTATTTTTCTTGTGTTTTTAGTGTTAGATTTGTGTTCTCTAGCACTATTGGAGTCTTGATCTTGAATTTGAGCTATTTCCAGGCTGTTTTGAGCCTTCCACCAATGTTGAACTTGAAGTTGAAGAAACTTGAAAGGTGGATCTCGAAATTGGAAGGGTTTTGTGAGATTTGTTGCTTGAAAACGTGATATTGGTGTTTAGGAGTTCAAATTGTGCTTGAATATTCAAAAATCATTCAATTTGGAGTTCATTTGGGTTAGGTTCCATTTTTGAATGTTCTTAGTGTTCTTCATGTTCTTCATATGTTGTTGAAGAAGAACGTTCAAAAAGTGGTGGTTTGATAAAAAAGGAAGAAGAAAGAGAGTGTGATCCTTGTTTGTACAAAAAATATTCCAAGCATATTCCAAGTCTTCCAAAGGAAGAAAGAGTCCAAAAGCATAAAAAAGAAATATTCTCAAAAAAGAGGACAAGGGAAAGTACAAGGGGGGACCACAACAAATTCAAACTCTTTTGAGCTTGAAAAAAGGTCTATTCTTTGTGTTTTCTTCACCAAAACCAATTACCATACTATCAAGAAGAAGATTATTAAATTTTAAATTGGAAACAAGTCAACTCCAAATCGTTGACCAATTTTGACCAAGGCTGCCACGTCATCAAAGTACCACATCATCAACTTCCAAAATACCTTGAAGCTCAAATTTAGGTTTTAAGTTTCTTTTCTTTGTTTCTTTAGTTTCATTTCTTGATTCTAGAACAACACCCTACTTTGTTGTGAATTAGTTGTTTGAGTCCGTTTTCTTTGTGTTTTTTGTTGTTTGTGTGCTTTTCTCATTTTGATTCGTTGAATTTCTTTGTTTCAAATTCGTAAGTAGATTTTATTTTGTGTCTTGAGTCGATCAAACAAGAATCTATTCTGGCTGCTAAGTAGTGATTGACACCTTATTAACTACCAGAGTATAAGCAACTTTCAATATTCGCCGCTCCAATTGTGAGGATTACAAAGGTGAGTGTATACGAGTGTTGGTGAGGAAATTTTACTACTAATCTTATTTTTTCATTTTGTAGGTACAAGGTGATATAAGGGGAACATATCTTTGTAGCCTCCGACTATTATGACTACAACATGGGAGACTATGATTGTAGTGAGAGATTTTATAGCTACGATGATGTTGGAGATTATGGGGGCTATGAATATAGCCATGATCATGACATGGGCAGAATTAAGAGTTATGGTTTTGAGGGAGAAAATGAGGTGAATGAAATTCCTAGTGCTTATGGTGAATATGGATATGATGTAGGTCCTTGTGATGGTTCTTATGATGAAGTTGGTACATGTGAGGAGTTTTACACTTCCCACTCCGAACTTAGAATTGGTGTAAGGTATAATCCCTTTCTTTGCAAAGCTTATGAGATCCATGGTGAGAGTGCACGTGTGGAGCATGAAGATTCATATTCTTCACCTTGGAGTACATCTTATCAAGGTTGAAGTGGTGTGAATGGGTATACTAGCTATATTGTAGGTTGTCCCATGAGAAGAAGAGGGAATACATCTCCAACGCCGAGAGGTACTCATGGGTTGTCCTAAACTCTACAATGTTGATCCTAGGAGAAATGTTTGCTCTGGAAAGGTAAGCATTTATGGGGTTTCGGGCTGCCTCTTTGTGCTAGATAATTGGCACCATAAGACCTACATCATGCCACCCATGGTTGACTATTTGGGGTTCTTTTGAGAACCTTTACTTATTCCATATTCCTTGGACGGGTATAAGGTTACCGAGAGAGTGAGGATTGTCTTTACCCAATTTGAATACTATGAGAAAGTGTGGTGCAATATCTTTCCCTTAACACCAGGTCATTTATGCTTGGGTGCTGATTGGTTTGCACAACATAGAGTTCCAAATATGCTAAATTGGCCTAAGGTTGTAGTGGACAGTTGGAGAAATTATCTTTTTACCTCAATTCTTCCCAAACCATAAAAAGAGGTGATCACTTACTCCAAGCCAAATGATTATGAGGGATAAAAGATTGAGAGGAGTAAGGGTGTGCAAGGTGTATATCTAAGAGTGGAAAAAAGAGAGGTTGTGTGGAGTGAAGTGAGGGGGTTACCACCAAACCATGCTAACTATGTTTGTCCTTCTATTTCTAAGGACATTTGTGTAGGTACTAACATGGAAAGCGGAGGAGCACAAGGCCAAGGAGAAGTTGCTACCGAAGCATGTGGGAAACCTTCACACCACGACAAAGAAGAATCTACTCAAGAACTTCAAGGTAAAATAGCAAACTCTTACATTTTTGTGCATGTGAATGATAATTGTGTGGCTAGTAGCCAATTAAGTGTGAGTAGTATCTTACCTATTTATGAGTCTATTGATTCTTTGCCTCTTGTTGATGATGCACTTGTTGTGAGTGTGGATACACTAGTTAATCCAATTGATGACCGAATTGACTTTTTTTGTAAGATCAATTTAAGTCCACCTAGTGTTAAATCCATTATATTAAATTATAATACATCATCTATTAATTCTTTGCCCCTTGATGATGATGCATATGTTGTGAATGTGGATACATTAGTTGATCCTATTGATGACCGAATTGACTCTTCTTGTAAGATCAATTTATGTCCACCTGGTGTTGAAGCCAATGTGTTGAATGATAGTACATCATCTTGTGGGAATTGTGTTGATCAACTTATGTGCAAAATTTTTCCACCACTTAGGGATGTGTGTGATGTGTTTAATGGATCTCAAGTTAGTGATGATATTGAAAATGTTGATCAAATAAATAGGAGTGACCCCTTTAGCATAACCTCTAGTGAATGTTCTACTCTCGATTTTTCTCATAGGGATAATCATATGCTTGAAACATCTTTGATATTTGATAATGATCTTTTAGAGAATGGATTTGCATGTTCTATATCCTCTTCATGGATAGATCCTTCTCTCTCTAAGGATAATATCTTGTTTAAAGATGATGAGTTCACTCCTAATGAACCTAGTGGTGAGAATGAAGTTGAAGGTATAGCTTGTCTTGAAAGCTATAGCCTATATGCCAACCCACTATGGTGTGACAACATTCCTCCTAAAGATGGAAATCTCTTCTTGGAAGATGACAGTAGTCTTATGGGAAGGGAATGTGAGGTCTTGGAAAGGACTGATCAATTGGGTGATGATAATTTTTTCTTGCTTGAATTCTTAAGAAACCCAATAAGTGATTGTTCCTTGAAAATTGATTATGGTTGTGATGCTTTATATGACACCCCACCCATGTTTGATGACTATGAGGATGAATTGCTTGCTTCTTGAGAAGACTTAAGTATTAATTCCTTGAACTTTGGTGGTGGTATGTGTCTACTTGAGGGTACTTCCATAGAAAGGGAAGGTGTCCATTGATTGGAAATTACTTATTCTACTATGTGTGACCTTATTGTTGAGAGTACTCATGGTGATAAAATTGAAACTAGTAGTGAGTACATACATGAGGAAACCTTAGTTGAAGTTGACTTGAGTGATACCTGTCTCCATTCTTTATTTGCTTTTAATGATATATATGCTATTGTAGAGAGTATATCTTGTAGTTTAGGTGAAGCCTATGGGGAAAGAGAGTGTTGCCAAATATGGAAATGGTGATGTTGGTGCACCCAACTTGTTGCTTGGTCTACATGACAAGCAAATTGTCATTCTTGAAAACCCGAGAGCAAAAGTGTTATTGTCTCCTTGGGGTAATGCTTCTAACTGTGCATCCTTGCTTGGCACACTTGTTCTTAAGTTGCATGAATCCCAACTTGTGGATGCGAAGTTTTCTATTTGTTTGAAGGAAAGAGTGTGTATGTTCTTAAATGCTTTGTCTTCACCTGTGCACGTTTTTATACTTGATTCTTTCCTATACTACCTCTATGCCTAAAGTGATATCCATGCTAGTTTTGAGTTTGCATTAAGTAGAGGTAGGGGTTTTATTGGTTGGTCCACTTGTTTGATTGATAAGTCTATATGAGATTGGTGGACTTTGAGACCAATAGTACCACCATGTTTGATGAGGTCACTTAAAGAGGTAATGAAACAATTGTGCTTTATGGTTCCTAAGACAAGGGTAGTCTTACCTTTTGGACTTAGTGATACCATCAAGACCTTTGTAGTTTCTTTATCTCTTGATACTTGTCATAGCTATTTACTATGTAACATTCTTAATAAGCTTTTCATGACTAAGATAAAGGATTCATAGTTTTATCTCAAGTATATACCACCTTGGCATGATGAAGTTATTTGTTGTACTAACCCTAACTCTCATGCCATGAGAAAGTTGTGCTTGTTTGTCCTTTCTTTAGTTTTGAAAGGTATGGATTCGAGATCGAATCTTTTTTAAGAAGGGGAGGGTGATACAAGACAAATGGCCATCTATGCTTTTGAAAACATCAATGGAGGCCAATGCATAAAGACTCAAGACTTGGTCACCTCGCGGACACAAGAACATGCATAGAGGACCCGTTTTGAGCATGACATAAAGCAAACCCGTGTGTGGAAAATTGTGTAAGGGCTTAACTTTGATGCCAACCCGAGTCCACAAGTGTTGAAGCATGACCCCCTGGTTCTGGAGCATTGAATAAGGACCCTTTATTAATGGTATTTTGGGGATTACACTTGTTGGAAATACACTCCATGACCACCCCTTTCATTAAGGGTATTTTGGCCATTTTGCTATGTAATAAGCTAGCCTATAAATAGTCTTCTATTAGGTCATTTGCTCTTTAGTTGATTACGAATATTTGAGAGTCATTGAAAAACTTTTTCTTCTCTCTTTGAGAGTGTAGTGTAGGGCTTGGAAAAGCCAAGTAGTGTAGGGCTTTGAAAAGCCAAGTAGTGTAGGGCTTGGAAAAGAAATTATTCATCCATGCTTAGAAACGGTGGTTGTAAGGCGGAATTGATTCCCTTAGCGGTCACCGTAAGAGTTTGGTGTTGTTATTGCGGGTCTTAGGTGTCTTATCATTTGATATACGGTTTAGTTCCTATTTCTTGTAATCTAGTATATCAAGCTATCTTACTTTATTGCATTTGTTTGTTATCTTGTTTCTCTTAGTCTTCATCTCTTTAGGTCATTATTCTATCAAACGTATTTATATTTCATCCTTTATACAAAATAAATGTGACAAATTAGGTATATTCCTATCCTAAACCAAAATCATAACTTTAATCCCTTGAACGCATAAGATCCTACGATCTAGTCTGTTATTCCTCATTTCGGGTTCATAATAAAAATATAAGTTTATCCTAAGGGGTAAAAATCCATATAATATTAATAATAATGATATATCAACAACCAAACAATGTAACAAAGTTAAACAAACTCAATTGAAAGTAAAAGCAATTATGTTCTAGGCCTCAACCCTAGATGAGGGTGTTTAGCCGCTCATGGTCTCACAGTGAATCACAAAATTTGAATTCATGTATAAAAACAAAAAGCAACCTAAAGTAAATATTAATAACCTTAATTGAATCCTCCAATAGTGTAGTTAAAGCAACAAAAGTCTTCCAAGGTTTGTACAACAAGATAGAAGTGTTCTATTTATACCATTGATAAGAGCTAACCATTTTATGACCTTAGGCGTGTCACGCTAGTGTTGCTCCATATTTTGGAGTGTGGACTGACATTAAAGTGGATTCAAACTATTTTGGACATTTTTATTTGGGTCTAAGTGCATTTCAAACTTTTATCTCGGAGGTCAAAGGGAGTTACACACCCATATGCTTAGAAATTCTAGATTTCATCATCGATAGCTCCTTTCTTTTGCCTTTGCATTCCTCACTTATTTGGTGACATTACACTTCAAATTCATATTTTTTAGCTTCCAAAAATTGATACTAACATCTAAAAAGGACTCCTATAAAATAAAACAAAATGAATTAGTGAGAACACCACAATAGAATTCATTGAGATACACGAGAACAACACATAGCTCAAACTAGTAACACTAATTTTATCGTGTAAACTCTAAGTGATCATGTTGGTTGAAATTTTTTTTTAACAAACGTTAAACTTTATAAACAAGTAATTTATTACATAGATTCTAAATTATATGATTATCAACCCAGGTTCAGGATTTGGTCACCTTTCCCTTGCAAGCTTACTTAAGTTTCAGACATATACCTACAAATTCAAAAACTATGATCAAGTTTTTAGAACTTAATAAACCAAATAGCAAAACTAAAAATAAGACAGATACAAATTTCCAAGTCCCCACTAATGGCGCCAAAAACATGTCGCTACGTGGTCTCCCAAGTAGTAAAATGACCTTTTAAAGCCAAGTATTGATCCCACAGGGACTTGTGCTCTGTAAAAATAAAATTCTAGTGTTATTATAAAGATTAAAAAAGTGAAAAAGTAACCAATAACATTTGAGATTTGAAAACTTCAAGTAACCGTAAATAATTTGATAATATAAAGTGTTGGAGACAATCATAGGGAGAAATCCAATGTTAAGGCACTAAGAATAATCTTACTTAACCCTACAATGTCATTGTTTTAGTTAATTATCTTTGTTGTTGATTCACGGGGTTGATAGCACGACTCTGGTCTTCTGAGACTCTAATCATCAATCTAACTTAGCCCTACCACTACATCGTTCATCGGAGATGTGAGAACTAAGTTAAACTCATTTATATTTCATCCTGTATACGAAATAAATGTGGAAAATTAGGTATATTCCTATCCTAAACCCAAATCACAACTTTAATCCCATTAACGCATAAGATCCAACGATCTAGTCTATTGTACCTCCTTTCGGGTTCATAATAAAAATATAAGTTTATCAAAAGGGGTAAAAATCCATATATTATTAATAATAATGATATATGAACAACCAAAAAATGTAATAAAGTTAAACAAACTCAATTGAAAGTAAAAGCAATTATGTTCTAGGCCTCAACCCTAGATGAGGGTGTTTAGCCGCTCATGGTCTCATAGTGAATCACAAAATTTAAATTCATGTATAAAAACAAAAAGTAAACTTAAGGAAATATTAATAACCTTAATTCAAGCCTCCTAAAATTTAGTTAAAGCAACAAAAGTCTTCCAAGGTTTATACAACAAGATAGAAGTGTTCTATTTATACCATTGACAAAAGCTAACCATTTTGTGACCTTGGGCGTGTCACGCTAGTGTTGCTCCGCATTTTGGTGTGTGGAATAACATTAAAGTGTATTCACACTATTTTGGACATTTTATTTTGTGTCTAAGTACATTTAAAACTTTTATCTTGGAGGTCAAAGGGAGTGACACGCCCATACGCTTAGAAATTCTAGATTTCGTCATCGATAGCTCCTTTCTTTTGCCTTTGCATTCCTCATTTCTTTGGTGTCAGAACACTTCAAATTCAGATTGTTTAACTTTCCAAAATTGATACTAACATCTAAAAAGTCCTCCTATAAAATAAAACAAGATGAATTAGTGAGAACAACACAATAGAATTCATTGAGATACACTAGAACAACACATAGCTCAAACTAGTAACACTAGTTTTATCGAGTAAACTCTAAGTGATCATATTGGTTGAAAACTTTCTTTAACAAACCTTAAACTTTATAAAAATTAATTTATTACATAGATTCTTAATTATATGATTATCAACTCAGGTTCAGGATATGGGTCAACCAAATCCCTTTCCCTTGGAAGCTTACTTAAGTTTCAGACATATACCTACAAATTCAAAAACTATGATCAAGTTGTTAGAACTTAAGAAACAAAATAGAAAAACTAAAAATAAGACAGATGCAAATTTTCAAGTCCCCAACAACGACGCCAAAAACATATCGGTACGTGGTCTCCCAAGTAGTAAAATGACCTTTTAAAGTGAAGTATTGATCCCACAGGGACTTGTGCTCAGTAAAAATCTAATTCTAGTGTTATAACAAAGATTAGAAAAGTGAAAAAGTAACCAATAACATTTGAAATTTGAAAACTTCTAGTAAACATAAACAATTTGATAATATAAAGTGTTCGAGACAATCATAGGGATAAATCCAATGTTAAGGCACTAAGAATAATCCTACGTATCCCTAAAATGTCATTATTTTAGTTAATTATCTTGGTTGTTGATTCACGGGGTTGATTGCATGACTCTGGTCTTCCGAGCCTCTAATCATCAATCTAACTTAGCCCTACAACTACATCGCTCAACGGAGATATGATAACTAAGTTAAACGCATTTATATTTCATCCTATATACAACATAAATATGGAAAATTAGGTATATTCCTATCCTAAAAACAAATCATAACTTTAATCCCTTAAACATATAAGATCCCATGATCTAGTCTATTGTTCCTCCTTTCGGGTTCATAATAGAAATATAAGTTTATCCTAAGGGATAAAAATCCATATAATATTAATAATAATGATATATGAACAACAAAACAATTTAATAAAGTCAAACAAACTCAATTGAAAGTAAAAGCAGTAATGTTCTAGGCCTCAACCCTAGTTGAGGGTGTTTAGCCGCTCATGGTTTCACTGTGAATCACAAAATTTAAATTCATGTATAAAAATAAAAAGTAAACTAAAGGAATTATTAATAACCTTAATTGAAGCCTACTAAAGTGTAGTTAAATCAACAAAAGTCTTCCAAGGTCTGTAAAACAAGATGGAAGTGTTCTATTTATACCATTGGCAAAAGCCAGCGATTTTGTGACGTTGGGCATGTCACGCTAGTGTTGCTCAATATTTTGGTGTGTGGAATGACATTAAAGAGGATTCAAACTATTTTGGACATATTATTTTGTGTCTAACTACATTTCAAACTTTTATCTCTGGGGTCAAAGGGAGTGACACGCCTATATGCTTAGATACTCTAGATTCCGTCATCGATAGCTCGTTTCTTTTGTCTTTGCATTCCTCACTTCTTTGGTGTCAGAACACTTCAAATTTAGATTGTTTAGCTTCCCAAAATTGATACTAACATCTAAAATGGCCTCCTATAAAATAAAACACGATGAATTAGTGAGAACACTACAATAGAATTCATTGAGATACACTAGAACAACACATAGCTCAAACTAGTAACGCTAGTTTTATCGTGTAACCTATAAGTGATCATGTTGGTTGAAAACTTTTTTTAAAAAACCTTAAACTTTATAAACGAGTAATTTATTACATAGATTTTCAATTATATGATTATCAACTCAAGTTCAGGATATGGGTCAACCAAACCCCTTTTCCTTGCAAGCTTACTTAAGTTTCAGACATATACCTACAAATTCAAAAACTATGATAAAGTTGTTATCACTTAAGAAATCAAATAGAAAAACTAAAAATAAGACAGATGCAAATTTTCAAGTCCCCAACAACGGCGCAAAAAACATGTCGCTACGTGGTCTCCCAAGTAGTAAAATGGCCTTTTAAAGCCAAGTATTGATCCCACAGGGACTTGTGCTAAGTAAAAATCTAATTCTAGTGTTATTACAAAGATTAAAAAAGTGAAAAAGTAACCAATAACATTTGAGATTTGTAAACTTCACGTAACCGTAAACAATTTGATAATATAAAGTGTTGGAGATAGTCATAGGGAGAAATCCAATGTTAAGGCACTAAGAATAATCCTACTCAAACCAACAATGTCATTGTTTTAGTTAATTATCTTGGTTTTTGATTCACAAGGTTGATAGCATGACTCAGGTCTTTTGATCCTCTAATAATCAATCTAACTTAGCCCTACCACTACATCGTTCAGCGGAGATGTGAGAACTAAGTTAAGCGCATTTATATTTCATCCTGTATATGAAATAAATGTGGAAAATTAGGTATATTCCTATCCTAAACCCAGATCATAACTTTAATCCCTTGAACGCATAAGATCCCACGATCTAGTCTATTGTTCCTTCTTTCAGGTTAAAAATAGAAATATAAGTTTACCCTAAGGGGTAATAATCCATATAATATTAATAATAATGATATATGAACAACCAAAAAATGTAATAAACTTAAATAAACTCAATTGAAAGTAGAAGCAATTATGTTCTAGGCCTCAACCCTAGATGAGGGTGTTTAGCCGCTCCTGGTCTCTCAATGAATCACAAAATTTAAATTCATTAATAAAAACAAAAAGTAAACTAAAGAAAATAATAATAACTTTAATTTAAGCCTCCTAAAGTGTAGTTAAAGCAACAAAAGTCTTCCAAGGTTTTTACAATAAGATAGAAGTGTTCTATTTATACCATTGACAAAAGCTAACCATTGTGTGACCTTGGGCGTGTCACGCTAGTGTTGCTCCTCATTTGGTGTGTGGAATGACATTAAAGATGATTCATACTATTTTGGACATTTTATTTTGTGTAAAAGTGCATTTAAAATTTTTATCTCGGAGTTCAAAGGGAGTGACACGCCCATATGCTTAGAAATTCTAGATTTCGTCGTCGATATCTTCTATCTTTAGCCTTTGAATTCCTCACTTCTTAGGTGTCTCTCCACTTAATATTCAGATTTTTTAGATTACCAAAATTGATACTAACATCTCAAAAGGCCTCCTATAAAATAAAACGAATTAGTGAGAACAACACAATAGAATTCATTGAGATACACTAGAACAACACATAGTTTAAACTAGTAACACTAGTTTTATCGTCTAAACTCTAAGTGATCATGTTGGTTGAAAACTTTTTTCTAACAAACCTTAAACTTTATAAACAAGTTCTTTAATATATTGATTCTAAATTATACCATTATCAACTCAAGTTTAGGATATGGGTCAGCCAAATCCCTTTCCTTTGCCAGCTTACTTAAGTTTCGGACCTATACCTACAAATTCAAAAGCTATGATCAAGTTGTAAGAACTTAAGAAACCAAATAGAAAAACTAAAAATAAGACAAATACAAATTTTCAAGTCTCCAGCAACGACGCCAAAAACATATCGTTACGTGGTCTGCCAAGTAGTAAAATGGCCTTTAAAAGCCAAGTATTGATCCCACAGGGACTTTTGCTCAACCAAAATCTAAATCTAGTGTTATTACCAAGATTAAAAAAAGTGAAAAAGTAACCAATAACATTTAAGATTTGAAAACTTCAAGTAACCATAAATAATTTGATAATATAAAGTGTTGGAGACAATAATAGAGAGAAATCCAATGTTAAGGAACTAAGAATAATCCTACTTAACCATACAATGCCATTTTTTTAGTTAATTATCTTGGCTGTTGATTCACGAGGTTGATAGCATGACTATGGTCTTCCAAGCCTCAAATCGTCTATCTAACTTAGCCCTAAAACTACATTGTTGAGCGGAGATGTGAGAATTAAGATAAACACATTTATATTTCATCTCGTATATGAAATAAATGTGGAAAATTAGGTATATTCCTTTCTTAAACACAAATCATAAATTTCAATCTTTTGAATGCATATGATCCCACGAACTAGTCTATTGTTCCTCCTTTCGAATTCATAATAGAGATATAAGTTTATCCTAAAGGGTAAAAATCCATATAATATTAATATATGAACAAAAAAAAACTATAATTAAGAAAAACAAATTTAATTGAAATCATAAGCAATTATGTTCTTGGCCTCAACCCTAGATGAGGGTGTTTAGCCGCTAATGGTCTTACAACGAATTACATGATTGAAATTCATCTATTAAAACCAAAAGTAAACTAAAGGAAAGATTAAGAACCTTAATTTAAGCTTATTCAAGTGTATTTAAAGCCCCAAAAGTCTTCCAAGTTGTTTACAACAAGATGGAAGTGTTCTATTTATATCAGGACAAAAGCTGACCGTTTTGTGACCCTGGGCGTGTCACGCTAGTGTTGCATCGCATTTTGGGGTGTCGAATTCCATGAAAAAGGATTCACACTTTTTTGGACATATTATTTTGTTTCTAACTACATGTAAATCTCTTATCTCGGAGTTCCAAGGGCGTGACATGCCCATGTGCTCAGAAATTCCAGATTTGGTCATCCATAGCTCCTTTATTTCGCCTTTGCATTCCTCACTTCTTGGGTGTCTTTCCATTTGATATTCAACTTTTTTATATTGTTTGATATTAACATATAAAAAGTCCTCCTAAAAAATAAAACAAGATGATTTAGTGTGCACAACACAATAGAATTCATTGAGATACCCTAGAACAACACATAGCTCAAGCTAGTAACACTAGTTTTCTCGTCTAAACTCTAAGTGATTATGTTGGATCCAAACCTATTTTTAACACAACTTAAATGTTATAAAAAAATAATTTAATAAATATATTCTCAATTATACCCTTATTAACTCATTATATACACTAGAATCCATCCAGATAAAATAGAACAACACAAAGCTCAAGCTAGTGGCACAAGTTTTCTCATCTAAACTCTAAGTGACAAAATTGATTCTAAACTTGGTTGAAACATATCTTAGACATTATGTTAAAGTATTTGAACACTTATATTCTCAATTATTTGAATATAAATTCATTATGAACATAAGAATCCCTCAAAATAAGGCTAAAATGGTTTAGATTATGACACTTAGGTGCACAAAATCCACCTAAGATGACCTCCCTTTGTGGGTGCTGCTCTACCCCTTCCCTTTATTCTAACGTAAACCCATCCCAGACCCCTAATTATGGTTCATCCACTAGATAATTTGGTGTGGGAACCACTAATCTAACTCCACTTGATCTTATAATAATCATCTATAAAATAATAGAATGTAGAAGTCAGATACCAATTTGGATCACCAGTTAAAAATTTGAATCAAGACAGAATAAAAAAAGAAAGTTAAGCTTTTCTAAAGCCCTATAGCCTCCCAAAAAAGAGTAAAGATGTATCTGTACCCTTTCGCAAGACTTTACAAGACTCATTCTAGTACAATGAAAGTAACGAACCTAGGGCTCTAATATCAACTTTGTCATAACCCAAACCTTTCGTAAGTGGCACCCATACTAACTCTCTGGTGGGATAACCATCTAACTACATTAACCAACACCAACACTTACTAATTTTTATATGCAAAAAATGAATTATATTAATAGTACAATATCTTGTATATTTTAAACAAAAATGGAAATAACATTAATTCTAATATTCCCCCAAAAACTAAAAGTCATCATTCCAGAATATCTGACTTAATAAATATATGGGTACAACCCATGGAAATAACAAATAAACTTATAACTATCCATATTAAGAGGAAATAGGCAAGGTCGTAATACATGAGAGATTTATGGCTGCTCGAATGATGAGGCTCACCCTTGTATCAACATTAGTGTTGTAGTCTACATTTGATGTCTCATCAAAATCTCTAGAATATGCTCTGCACTAAACAAAAAGAAGAGTATAGAATAGTATCAGTGAAAAACACTATGTATTGGTAGGGTCATAGAACAACCCAACTTAACCAATATGAAAACTAAACTAATAGTTTGTAAGAAAGTAACAACCAGGTCATCTAGCAAATAAGCATTTAAATCATCATTCTACCATAATTTCCACGTTAACCAATCAATTCAAAAACTAACATATCACTTTTAAAAAATGATTCCAATTTAATTCAACTACAATGAATCTCAAAACGACTCAATTCATCTCTTTCTTATAGATACTTTATTATCGTACATCAGTAAGTATAACTAATTTCAAGTACAATATCAATAAAAAGCACAAAAGGATCCTAATATAATACAAAGAAAATTGGACCTTTCAAGGAGCTAAATAAAATAAACAATAATGTAAACCTGATTTACTCAAGGAACCATCAAACTCTCCAATTTACCCTATAAATATATTTTTTGGGTCTTATTTATGACCATTAGCCATGACCTGCAATGGACGATCTCAGTCCATGAACAAAATAACCCAAACAACTAGTGCCTGCCACCTTTATCTTAAGAAAAGTGGTATACCACTCATATTCCAACGTCCCTACCATTATCATCTTTAAAATCCGCAAATTCAATGATTGACAAACCATACCCATGAATCTCGCAAGAATAAATGGTTCCATAAACAAGTATAATCACAGAATAAGTAAATCAACTGCCGGTGCATTTAACAATGTCTTATTTACCAATACTCTTATAGATTATCAACTTTCAACTTCCATTTCCAATTAACAAGTTCAACATAAATTAGCGCATATTACAAAAAAATAGTGAGTGAATATACATATATAAAATCAACTAGAGATTGAACTCCAATTCAACCATCGCCTACCTTAATCCAACAATTGCAATGCTCTAACAAATGTGAGCCTTGCTCTTTCTTATTTATTCATCTTGATTTTGGTGTAAGCACAACAAATAGAACACCAATCACTCAATGTTCTAACAATTCTAGGTATTTAACCTACATTGATAACCCTTAGGTAACTTTCAGAATAATTACCTTGTTTTAGGGTTTTCCTACCTTTCATTCTATTTCAATTATTTCTATTGCATATTACAAGGCTAAATCCTAGCATAAATAAAAACCTCATAACCCTTGATCAAATTCCAAGGCTTTATACCTCCTTTCACCACTTTTCACAAGAAAATTCATCTAGGTTAAGTCTAATAACTCCACCATGACCATAACCTATAGATTCTAAGGATTTACGTATCAAATCTAGTTAGATAGGTCAATTAATTTAACTTAATGGTGGAATTTGAGTAGAAACCTAAAAAATTACCTTTTTTCCATAGGTTGACCTTTGAATTTGAATGAAAAATATGTTTTATGTCTAAAAACTGTGATTTACTTTACTTAGCTTATAATAGTGGCCCGATTTGCACTATAGTGACATAGTTATTTTTGAATCTAGCTACTATAGTGGAGTTGACTTAAGATGAATCTTATAATATTTGGAAATCTCCCACTATAGTGGGACCACAGTAGTTTCCTACCACCCGTTATAGTAAGGTAGGCGAGGTAGTAACTTTGGGAATTTACCAATTTTATAACACACTCCCAAATTTCAACCTCATGAACTAACCCCTTTACATCAAATGCTATATCTAGAGTTGTACTAATCCCAATCAATTCCAAAATTTTTTATGAACTCCCTAACCTCTTAGCTAACGCATTTGATCTTAAATCATATAGTCAACAACCTATCCATTACCAGATTTACCTAGACCAAATCATACCTAAAATTCATCCAAGACTAATATGACTTGAAACTTTAAGACTTAATTAAGGAAGAATCTAATACCAAATTTTTGAATGCTAAGATATACCGTAATGACAGAAAGGGTCGTTACAATGATCTTAGGTGTATTTTTACTCTATATGTCATTATCTAAGCATGTTTTGCTTAGTTTTAAGGACAACTTAATGTGCTTAGTAAGGTATTAATGGTGTAATGGTATATATATGTGTTAAGTTATGTTTTAAAGTTATTAAGGTGCATTCTAATCAAGTCAAGAGTTAAAATGATCAAATAAAGTTTAGATGAGAAAAATAGGTATGCTAGCTTGAGCTATGCTTGTTCTTGTGTACTTTGATGAGCTCTATTGTATCGTATGGACTATTGATTTTTATATGATGTTGTTGGAGACATTAGAAGTATTTTAGAAGCTAATTGAAACCTAAAAATATGTCATATAGTGGGTAAACAAGGAACAACTATATGAGGAGATGTGAGCAAAATTTGAGCGAAACCTCACCCTTAGGGAGGGGTATTGTACCGCACCCCCTAAATCATGGGATGGGGACTTATTACACACCCCCTAGGTAGTGTGAAAAATGCCTCACCCCTGAAATTGGAATGAACAACAGCCCCCTAGACAAGCAATTGGCTTGTGGCACACCCCCCCTGGACATTTAAAAGTTGCATTTTTACTACTTTAATAAGAGTGCCAAGTTGTAAATGCATATTATTATTGGGAAGACTATGGACGATATAAAACACTAAATAAGGGGGTACTTAGCAACAAATAAACCTCACTTTTGGAACAACACAAGATTTAATAGAGGAAAAGATGTCAAAGGGCTCTATGCTAGGGTTTTTCTTCTTTACTTTGGTTTGCTTATAGTTATTACTTATGAATTCAATTATTGTGATTATTTTTAAGACTATGAGTAGATAAACACCCTAATTCCAAGGTTGGTTCTATGAACATTACTACTGAGCATTCAATCAAGTTTCTTCAAAGAGATTATCATATTTGGTTGTTCATATGCTCATTCAATTACTATTTTATTGATGCACGACCTTTAAAATACATTTATATTTCTATTGTGAACCCGGAAAGAGGAACATTAGACTATAACATGGAAAATATGGTGTGATTTCTCATTTTTTAGGTAAATTAAAGATAGGATTTGTAGTTAGGATAGGCGTACACCTTATTTGCCCTATTTGGTTCAAACAAATGACATATAAATGCATTTGAATTAGTTCTCACATCTCCTCTCAATGATATAGTTGTGTGGATAATATAAATAGATTATTAGAGTCTCAAAAGACCATAATCATGTTATTAACCCCATGAATAAGCCACTTAGATAGTTAACTTAACCAACGAGATTGGGTAGCTTTATAGGATTATTCAAATTGCTTTGACCCTGGATTTATCCTAATTATTATTTCAAACACTTTGCTTTCTCGTTATCATTTATGGTTACATTAGAAACCTCAAAACTTAAACTCTCTTGGGTTATATATCGCACTTGCTTAATTTTAATAGTAACACTTGAGTTTGATTACATGCTAATCATAAGTCCCGAGGTATATATATTCGGATCAAAATGGCAACTTTATTACATTCATGACCAAGTGCACCTGCATGTGCAGTAGGATATAATATATGACCATCTCAAATATTATTATATGAAATACTTTCTCATATTCCCGATCTACTGGTCCTTCATAACATTAACTCTTTTTAAAGTTTTAGTATATGCCACTATACCATTACCATTACCGAACTGATGAATCCTTGTTGATACCTTCATACCATAAGATTATAGTAGAAATCTAACCTTTGTTAAAGCATTTTCAAACTAATCATACACTGAGCGACCCATCCTTATTATAAAAAAGTTTATTAACTATAGTCTTCTAAGTTAACTTATGTGTTTCCTAGTTATTTCACTAATCATACCATTTATAATGATAAACACTACTTTTGATAACATCTGGCCTAAATATGTACTCTTTCCACTAATGAACAACTTACCATAGAAGATATGATGCTCATAAAGTCCTTCAAGCCATTATTCAAACTTCTAAGGTGAATATCCCTAAACCATATCATCTAAACTACAAATGTACTCAATCTGTCTTCAAATAATTGATACAATATAAAAATAGTGATATGTTAGCCATTTGACAACTTTTTAGAACTTTTAACATAAAATTATCTCGTATTATCCATTGATTTAAGGTAATTCTCATGTTAAATTACTTGTTTGTGTAAGAAATTTATGAATACAAGGTCAATTTAACCATATGACTTAATTGGAATATGAAAAGTGAAGAAAAAAAGCTCAAATTAACACATGTGAGAATTAGAGGCCACCTGCATAGGCATGTCATGCGGTGAGCATGCATGTGGCTAAGAAGATGTGGAATAAACATTGGAGTCCACCTACACTGGTAACCTATGCTTCAATCTATGCCAGCAGGTGTCCATTACGGTGGCAATTTCATAATTTTTGGAGAATGTGAATTTGGGGTTTTAAAGATGGGTTTTCAGCTCTAGAACTCGATCTTTATACTTTCTGAAGCTTTAAAAAAATAGAGTGAAACCCTAAGAGTGAAATTAGTGACTTTTTTTAATTGAATTTGGATCTCAACTATTGTGATAATCTTTGATTCAATGGAACAATGGGATGAGAATTTGGGTAATTTTCCTTTTTTTCTCTCTCTTTATGAGTAGCTAATTTCTTTTCTTAGGGTTATGCAAGAGTAAGTTGTAATTATTGTATGAGTGTTGTTTATTTATTTTGTAATTAGTTATTAGTATGTGTTTAATTCCTATTCCATGTTTCAATATGTAATTAGAGGTCGCAAACTCTAGTTTAGCTTAGAACCCTTATCATCCTTGATAAAGGGGATTAGGGTGAGGAATAAGAGTGAATAATAACTTGATATATACCATTTAATAGTATCTCTTAGACATAAGAATTCTAATTGAGGTATTCGATTGCTCATATAGATACGCTTGTGAGGTGTTTGAAAGAACCCACTTATGATATTTTGGTGTTTGATTGACGAATTAACACTAAATACCTATAATATATCTGACTCGTGACCTTTAGCTAAATTTAGAAAATTATTCAATTACCTATGCATGTACTCACACGTACAATAGCATAACTCCAACTTCATTCTACACTTGCTTCAACTTTCTTTCTATAAGCTTTGAATTTTGTATTTCAACTATGATTAACTCAATAACTACAAATTATTTGAAGTAAGACCCAAATTTTATTTTCCCATTCGATTTTCATTCCATTACGAGTCAACTTTTAGACACTTGTAACACTTAAGATTTAATCATGTGTTCTCATTCCTCGAGGGTTCAACCCCACCTATTGTTAAGTAAATTAAACTAACGATGACTTCTTATACCTTTAAGGTATAATTTGAACGTCATCAAATTTTGGTGCCATTTTTGGGGAATGAAACATAGCTTTTATTCTTTTTAATGTTATAAGTCACTTTGAGTTAGCCGTAGTGTTTATTTTTCCTTATTCGTTATTTATTCTCTTTCAAGTGATGATCAAAGTCTCTAAGATACCATGATACAAAATGGTAGCAATACCACTACTTTTGATAGGCATCTCGAGGATAAAAAATACCTTAAGGAGGTAGGCTGAGCTAGTGCCATCTGTATACCACTGACGAAAGGGAATAGAGTATTTATGTTACTAGTATAATGTTTCATTTACTTCAGATAAAGGGAATGTTTGGGCATCAAAACCATAAAGACTCCAACCTTCATTTGAATAATTTCATTGATTTGTGTCTTCCATTGATATCACCCACATATATCAAAAATACATCCACTTGTGATATTTTCCTTTCTCATAAATCGGAGAAACCGTATTATGGTTATAGGACTTGCCCATGAGTTCTATCACCTCATGGTTTTAATTGATGGAAGTATTCTCTAATCAATTCATTCCTCCATCATGGGTGTTACAATTAAGGGATGAAACCATTAACTCTTTCCAATTACGCGACAAACCTTAAAATGAGGCATAGAAAGTTTCAACAAGAAGTTATTGCAATGCCTACTTCATGAGGTCCCGAATGAAATGCTCCTACAGATCTTCTATAGGTCATTGGATTAATTAAATAAGATGGTAGCCGATAGTGTGACTGGTGGTGCTATAGTAAAACAATCTTATGATGTTCAAGTGGCTTTATTGGATTAAATGACTAAGTAAAGTCAAGGTTGGCATAGAAAATATGCCGAGGTGGCAATGCAGTCTCTCTCTGCATCTTTTGTAAGTCAAGAACAAAGGAGAATAAATGAAGAGAGATAAAAATATGGATAAAGTAATGACCCAATTGAATATTCTCACCAAACATATGATGGGAACAACTCTAAATGCGATCAATCTTGTTGCTTCTAACAGTACCAAAGTTTATGATGATGATGATGCAAAATCTCTTAATGAAGGATCTTTGATATATATTGAATCAAACTGTAGGTGGGGGCATTCTTGAACTACCTAATGCATGTTGGGAATTAAGGTTTGATGGAAAAGAATTATGAATAGAAAAAACATGAATCGATAGATCATGATTAAGATAGAGATTTGAGGGATAAGGAAAGTAATAAGGATCATGATTGGAGAGGCAAGGATTTTTACCATTATAGGTACATTCCTCCACATGATTGGACTAAATGTAAAGATATTATCACCATTGATAAATGTTTAAGAATAAATATCTCCTTGATTGTATCCTTATGGGAGTTGAGGAAAGTGATAAGATGTTATAGAAGATGAAGAATAATTTTTCACAACTCAATCAAATGGTCAACTCATATTTGACCTCTATTTAGAAATTGGAAACTCAATTGGGCCTAATCTTGGATCATATAAATACAAGGAAAATGGGTGGACTACCTAGTAGCACGGTGGCTAATTCAAGAAATGATTCTCATGTCATGACAATGGTCACTAAGAGTATTAAAACTCTTGGTAATAATATGGTAAATCTTAATAAAGTTCAATGAAAGGGAAAGTGATGAGAAAAAGAGTGGAAAGAGAAAGTGGCTAGATAAGTCAAATTAAAAATATCACTAATCCTAATGAGCCAAGTGTTGAAAAACCAGGACTAGTGGAAAAAAGGCTGAAAGTGAAGAAGCATCTTAAGTAGGTGATAGTAATTTTCCAAAATAGATCAAAGTCCAGTTGTCTCAAGGCCACAAATCAATATCCCTCCTATATTTCTATAAAGGCTTAATAAGAAAGAAGGTGATTCCAAGTTCAATAAGTTACTTTCAAACTTTAATAACCTATCGATAAACATACCATTATTGAAATCTTTACAAGAGATGCTCGGGTATGCTAAATTTACGAATGACTTTGTTAGGAAGAAACGAGTCATGGAGTTTGAAAAAATCAAAGTGACACATACTAATTATGCAATAATGTCTAGCACATGGTTGTATATAAAGAGGATCCGGGAGCATTCACCATCCCATGTACTATTAGGGTGTACAAGTCCGAAAAAACATTATGTGACTTTGGGGCGAGTACTAATTTGATTCTATTTTTTGTATTTTGAAATCTATGTTTGAGTGCTTCCAAGATAACTATAATGAGACGCTTGATCGCCGACGATTCAGCAAGAAGCCCTTAGGTGTGTTGTATAATGTACTTGTGATAGTGGACCACTTTTTTTCTATTTGACTTTGTCATTTTAGATTATGAAATTGATCATGTGGTCCCCATTATTCTTGGTAGGCCATTTTTATTTACCAGGCAGGCCATAGTTTATGTTGAGTAAAGTGAAATAAAATTTTGGGTAAAAAAAGGAGGTGTCATTCAATGTGTGTAAGTCCATTTGGATCTTAATTTTAGGAATAGAGAAAGGCCACCCAACAAACCTTCTATTGTTGAACCACCTTCGCTTGAACTTAAGTCGTTGCCTTCATAACTTTGTTACATCTTCTTAGGTAAGAGTAATACTTTCCCAATCATTTTTGTGAAAGATCTATTTCTTTGTCAATGTGAGGACATGAAATCTATGTTAAAGAAGTCTATCTTAGACTTAGGATGGACCATAGTGGATGTCATCTGAATTGATCCTAGAATTTATACCCACAAAATTAAGTTGAAGGTTGATCATATTCCTTGTGTGGAGAACCAACAAAGACTAAACCCACCAATGTAGGAGGTGGTTAAGAAGGAGATCATCAAGTGAATTAATGCGGGTGTTGTTTACCCTATTTTTAATAGTGCATGGGTTATGCCACGACCCGATTTATAAGTCATGATGTCACTTACTCTGTCCCATTAGTAGGTAAAAAAAATCCTAACCCCAAGCTAAACACAATGGGTTAACTTGGTGGAAAATAGGCGAAAATCAACAAAACAACTTATAAATAAGCATAGTATTTGAAATAGATAAAGATAGTAAACATAGATACCATTCCATGACCTAGTAGAGCTAGTACAAGAGCATCTAGTAATAATAATAAAACCTAAGTCATAAAATAGTCAACATAATCCTATCTTGAAACTAAAGAATAGACATGAAAGATAGAAGAAAATAGGTAATTTCAACTCTAAGATCTCACCCTATCTCTGAATATTGACACATCATGGACATCGATCAATATCAACAACTAGTACTTAAATCTACACAAAAAAGATACGTAAGTGTAGTATGAGTACCAAAACCTTAGGTACTCAATAGGTTTGTGAGCTATTTGGTACTCAAGGTAGGATAGGCTTACTTGTATTAGATTGATATTTATTGTAGTTTAATTATGATATATTCATAAAATTAGGCAGGGTTTTAGGTGTTGAATTGGTATATGGAAATGTTTGGGACTAATAGGATCACTTAGGTCATGAAATAGATTATGAGAGATAGTTGACACATAGCCTAGAACCTTTGTTATTTGGATTCATAATCTCATGAATAGCACGAGGATATTCTAGTTGCTATAGTAGATAAGAGTGACCTTTTTCACAAACCTTAAAGGTATGTTGACCTAGATATGCTTAGTTGTGGAATGACTTTAGGTGCTTAGGGTGAATTAGGAGGAACACTTGAAGAAGAATTTTTCTATAGAAATAGGGTGGATTGATAAGCCCTTAAGGATTGATTTAGATAACTTAGTATAATTCCAAGTATAATTTAGACTTGTAATAGAGAACTTTTGGGATTATTAAAAGCGGAACTTGACTCGCCTTAAGACTTAACTATGTAACTTCTTTAGTGACCTAGATACATGATGAATGCCTAGATTATGCTTTGGGTGATATGATGGATAAACTCAGTAAAGGGTTTATGCATGTTGACGATGTTGGGATAATATGTATACTTTATTTATTATCTTGTCCTCATGATATAGATAGTATTGTAAAGTCTTGTGAATTGAATCTATGGTTATGTTTTCACCTAACTTATTGGCTAGTTTACTATGTGAGCCTTGAATTATGTTTGAACTCTTATTATGATTAAAGTTTAATGACTAAGCTAATGTTTGTGTAGAACAATCTCTTGCGTTAGCAATGTGAACTATCTGGGTAAAAAAAGAATTCTAGAAGGCATACCCATGACTTCTAATTTACTTGTTAATAAACATGTTAAGCTCATAAAGGTGGTGATTGTTCATGTAATTGGGGTATACATGCCCATACATCTGCTCATATAATGTGGTGATGATTAATGGTAAAATACATTGATATGTATTTCCTTACCTCTTAAACTCTATTAATTGCATCTTGTTCTTGTTCTTACATCGACTATACATACGTATTTATTATTGTCATGGTTATTATTTATGGTATGATGATTCCCGGTGAATTCAGAGAATATATTGATAATGTTACGATGCCTGGTGAATCCAGAGGATATATTGATGAAGTGATGATGCCCAATAAACTCAAAAGAGGTATTGATGTTATGATGATGCCCAGTGAATCTGGAGAATATATTGATGATGTTATAATTTCCAGTAAATGCGGAAGAGGTATTGATGTTATGATGATGCTCGGCGAATTCGGAAGAAATATTGATGATGTGATCCTTTTCGTTAAATCCAAAGAGGTATTGATGTATGATGGTACCCAATAAACCCAGAGAATATATTAATGTTATGGTGATGTAAATATGGTAGAAATATATGAATATATTGATATATGTATGGTTATATCATTAAATGGTTAAGCCCTTGTGTGCACTTAGGATATGATGTTTTTCTTGGGATGTTGTCTATAATTCTCTACCATTAATCACTAGTTAAGTAACGTGTCTCTTGTTAAGACTAAATAGTGAATAGAAGTAGAATATGCCAATTATTGAGTTAGGACTAATTGGTAAGAGTAATCATGTTTAGAACTAAGGATTCACCTAGTGAATATATTTGGCTTGAACAAATGGTTATGTTATGGAATTTTGCCTAGTAAAATGGGTTATGTGATAACTAGTTGCTTATATAAGGTGGTTATATTACTTGATGGCTAGAAGTTTAGAACTCTATTTGGTGGAACTTGTTTAGTTAAAATGTGGTAACTAGTAATTATGGTTGTAAAATGGATAATGATAGTAATATACTTAGCATTGTTGATGATTAGTTATATTGATTCCTAGCATGTAATGTCGTTAGTTTCTTAATAAGGACTTAGAAAATTAGGGTGTTAACTAGAAAATGGCATTGGAAAATAGATAGATAAGTGTGTAGGTGATATGTATCTTCTCACTATATGATGACTAGTATACTTATGATAACTAGGTATGAGTTGGTTAAATGGTGATTATGGTTTAGTTGTGCACTTGGATAGGTGTTGTAATACCCCATACTTTTCCTAGCTTAAATTCATCCCTAGAATGTAAAAAATTTGCTTCAAAGATGAATAACATTTATTTCATGCAGTATTTTCAAGATTTTGACTATTTACTATGTGGAAAATTGAATAAGTTTTCCATCGATACTAAATTCACCTAAATCAGATACTCAGTGAAGGAGTTATGACATTTTTAAGTTGACAGTGTGTCTCCTGAACTCTCAGCGCATCGCGGAGCTAAGCAAATTGGCAGTTGTCAAATTCCAGTGAGACTCTACGATTCCACCACATCGCGGAGGAGTCCCATTTCACATTTGTCAACTTCCAACAAGCCTACGCGATAGTGGCACATCGCGCTAGTGGCCAAAATGGCAAAATGATAGGGCACCGCGATAGCTCCGCATTGCGGATAAAGCCCAATTTTCACTCGTACTTATCCAGTGAGCCATCGCAATTGTGGTGCATCGTGGTGGCCAGCCAAATCGAGATTTTTGCTACTTTTCCAGTATCATTTAAAAGCTCAAGGAGGTGTTTTGGTCAATTTCCAAGCTTCCAAATCCATCCAAACACACAATTTAACCCTATTACAAGCCTTCTATGCTTATGTTCATCAAAATTTCTCTCAACCAAAACCCTAAGCTTCATCATTCAACTTCAAGATTCCACCATTCTTTTCCCAAATCAGTTCAAGATTCAAAGTTCCCAATTGATGAACACCAAGAATCTTCATTCAAGAGAATAAATAGAATCCCAAAAGCAAACTTGTTCATCTAGTTCATCATCCAAGGTATGTGGGGTTATGAACAAGGATACTCCTTTCATCCTTGTATCCAAAACTTATTTTAAATTACAAATTTATTTGATTTTCCATGAAATTGAAGTTATGGTTTATACCCATTATTGTTGTTTACAAACTTGTGAGATTTCCATTGATTTAGAAGTTGAAATTACATGACTTAATTCATATTTCTATTCATTGTGCAGTAATTTCCAAATTTTATGATGAATTATAAGTGTTTACATTATGAAGCATGAATTTTTAGATGTTTTAACATGAGATTGTTGCACGGGTCATTAAGCCCTAGTTAAGATTGCTATTTCAAGATTATTTGTGCTATAAGCACCCTCAAATAAGACTATTCTCGAATTTTGATAAAGATTTGACCTTTTTGGTCCTAAGCTAAGATAAAGAATCCACTTTGTTCATATGACTTGAAATTTAAAGAAAGAAAAGAATAATTGGTTTTCTTGTAAACCCTTATGCTATTTTTAAAGTGGATTTCTTAAGATTTTGAACATAAGAATGGGAGTAGTATTTAGCACTGAGATGGGTAGGTTACTATAGTTTCAGACCCCAGAAGTATGTGCCAACATAGGATTTAGATTTATTCCCACTTCTACGTGGATGACTCAGATTGTGATCACTCAGATTAGATTGTTCTATTCCGATGGAAATGGTAGAACAACCCTACCTAATGGGGACTAGTCGTGGGACTCCATGGATGCTTACATGGTGTATGTCGGTTAGAAGAACCTCCCAAAAGATGTCCCCTACTCTTAAAACAATCTATTGGTTTAAAGCCTTAAGATTATGTATTTTTTCCTTTCAGCTTAATGGTAAAAATTTTCAGAATAGTCCCTCAGAAAAGAATAACAAAAAGTTTTTATAAAACTAAGTGTAAAGGCTCACAAAGCTTACTCAGATTATGCTTTATAGAAATATATTAGTTTCAGATTTCAGATTTAAGGAGTGAGTCCTTTCTACACTTAGACAGTATGATTTAAAGAGAGAATGCAAGTACAACTTTTAGAACTAAATGTTATTACTCACTAGATTTATAAAGTATGATTTTTTATTCATGATCTTCAGTATTTTAGATATTCCAGCTTATGTGAGTCATTTACATTTAGCATGCATTGTAATACAAATTATGATGATTGATATTATGTTTTACTTATGCATTCACCCCCATATACTCAGTACATCCTCAAAGTAATGATCCACATATACGTCTATGTGTTACATTATCTTATAATGTAGGTATCAGTTCAGTTGTAGCACGTATACCATATTCAGACAGATTGCAGCTTCTAGTCAGCAGGTGATGAGTACTCTTGATTCAAGGGCTCGAGTCAGTCATATAGTTTGAATAGTATTTTATTTTATTTATTTAGTCATATTGATTTGGGATAGTTGGGGTCATGTCCCAGCTATCTATAGTCAGTATAGTAGAGTCTTCACAAATGTTAGTTAGAGTCTGTTATGTAATTTAGTCCCTCTTTTTTTGATTTTATCAGAATATACAAGTGTACCAGTATTGTATTTTTCTCAGATTCCATCATGGTTATGTTTCCGTACAGTAAACTCTATCATTTTATACATGTTTAATCTGTTACTTATCAGTATGCCAGCTCATGGGTTAGCTTAGGATCACTTGTGATTCTAAGCACCATGTGACATCTCGGGATATGTTTTTGTGGCATTACAGATGTGGATATTGGCTATCTAATGAATGATATTTAGTTGAGATTTCATGATGAAGGGTTATAAGGAATCGGTTACGCTAATAGTTGGAGGCCTTATGATGACTAACAAACTAGTAGCTAAATAATAAATGGTGGTTAGTTAAGATAGACTAGATAGAGTATATTAATGATTTAGAGGTCTAAATTACTATATAAAATGGTTAAGATTACATTTGTATGTGTTATTCGATTTGTGATAATTGATGATGAGTATGGATCTCGGCAAATTCCCATTTATAGAAACCGTGGTAAAGGTGAGTTAGTTCTGTATATATACATATTCTTGATATGTTGATAAATTGATATATTGGTGCACTCTCCGGTGGTATGGGATGCCATGATGGGTTCTTTACTTATGCTTTTTGGGTGTACTTCTCGGTGGTATGGAACGATGTGGTAAGTTCATATCAAACTAGGTATTTATGCAATGGTAATTATATATATATATATATATTATTTTTATGCTTTTTGATCAATTATTTATTGTGTATGAAGGTTATGGTACGTATTGATAGGTGATGTCGTATTATTGTTCTAGTCTGTTAGTTATTTTGTACAGTGATGATGGAGATGATTTAGGTTCGATTATGTACCTTGACTTATAGTTATTTTCTTACTTTATATCATCTTTATATCATAATTTATCTCAGTCGGCCGATGATGCCTATTGAGTACCCATTATTTTGGTACTTATACTACACTTCTATACCTTTTTAGTGCAGACCCAAGTACTAGTTGCCTCCACTAAGTTGAGATGGTGCTGTATTGATCTTCCAAAGATGGGTTGTAGGAGTCCTTTTCTAATTCCTTCTTGGATAGGTTCTTTCCTCAAGAGTTAAGTTAAGTTAAGATGAAGGAGTTTGTGAACCTTAGGTAGGGAATGATGTCAACAAAGTAATATGCTTTGAAGTTCCATCAGCTATCAAGGTATGCTCCTGACTTGGTGGCTGATATAAGGTTGTGAATGAGGAAGTTCACTTCTGGGTTGAATGAAGATTTTATTCTAGAGAGAAAGAATGCCTTGCTGATTAAAGATATGGACATCTTGAGGTTGGTTGTTCATATACAATAGGTTGAGAATGAGAAGAGGAGGCAAGCAGAGTTTGGGGTTAGGTAGGGAATGAGAAATAGTTTTTTTGATCAGGAAGGTGCTTAGAGATGGTGGCAAGTGGTAGAAAAAGAAGTGGGGGAGTTCTAGCTCCTTTTCTGCTAGTACTCCTTTCCAGTCGGGAGACAGACGTCATCAAGATGGTGATAATTCTCGAGCATAAGTTGCCCAATCTTAGGTGAGTAGAGGCCAGTCATTTTCTTTGTGACCTATTTGTCGATTTTGTAGTTGTCCATATCAGGGTTATTGTAAAGAAGAAAGGACAAATTCTTCAAATATGGCAAGGTAGGCCATCGACTAAGGGATTGTCCGATAAATAAGGTTGCTACGGGGGAAAATAAAATTCTTATGGCTTCATCTTCTGTTCCTATACCTAGTTGTTAGCATCTACTTCTGTTACTACTCCTAGTTTTAGTATTTATTAGAATAGGTTGTATGATTTGGCATCCCGACATGATTCCAAGGAATCACCTGATGTCGTTACTGGTACGTTACATCTTTTCTCTCATGATATATATTGTTTTTAGGGTCTACTATTTCCTATATGACTCCTTATGTGGCTATATCTTTTGGTATCAATCCTGAAGTTATTTCAGATCCTTTTTCTGTTTTTACATCGATAGGTGACTTAGTTATTGCTTAGAGAGTCTATAGGGGGTGTGGTATTTATTGGGGTAAGTAGATCTTGGTGGATCTGTTTGAGTTGGATATGGTAGATTTTGATGTCATTCTGGGCATGGACTGGTTATACTCTTGTTACACATCTTTGGATTGTTAGACCCGTAAGGTTATCTTTTGGTTCCCTAGTGAAATCAGTTATATATTGGAAGGGTGTTTATTTAGCTCTAATATGGAGGTATATGTCTTACCATAGAGCTTGGAGTTTAATCTCCAAGGGTTGTCTTTAGCACTTGGTCCGACTTAAAGATTCTAACTCGAAAGGTCCTTCCTTGTCTTTGGTCCCTGTGGTTAATGAGTTTCTAGAGGTTTTTTCGGATGATCTTCCTGGTGTTTCTTCAAATAGGGAAATGACATTTGGTATTAATTTGCTTCCAGACACTCGTTCAATATCTATTCCTCCATATAGAATGGCTCTGACTGATTTGAGAGAACTCAAGGAGAAACTTAAGGATCTTCTGGACAAGGGATTTATTCATCCTAGTATATATCCTTAGGGTGTACCAGTGTAGTTTGTGCGCAAGAAGGATGGTTCCCTTTGGATGTGCACAGACTAGAGACAGTTGAATAGTGTAACGGTGAAGAACAAGTATCCTCTTGATCGAATAGATAACTTGTTTGTCCAGTTGTAAGGTGCCAAGTTCTTCTCTAATAAAGATCTTCGGTCTGGGTACCATCAACTTAAGATTAGGAAGGTGGATATCATTAAGATGACTTTTCATATCATTTGGGTTGAACAATGCTCCGACAACATTTATCGACTTAATGAACAGGGTGTTCAGAAGTATTTGGATCTCTTCGTCATTGTGTTTATTGATGACATTCTAGTTTATTTAAAGATCAAGATGGTTCATGCAGATCATCTCCGTGTGGTGTTGCAAACCTTAAAGGAACAACAGTTGTATGCTAAGTTTTCTAAGTGTGAGTCTTGGTTGAACGTTGTGAATTTCTTAGTTCATATTATTTCTTGTGAAGGGATAATGGTTAATCCTTAAAAGGTTGATATGGTGAAGAGGAGGCCTAGGCCCACATCTCTATCTGATATATTGAGCTTCTTGGGTTTAGCCGGGTATTATAGGCGATTTGTGGAAAGATTTTCTTTGATAGATGCTCATTTGAATAAGTTAACTCAAAAAAAGGTCAAGTTTTCTTGGTCAGATGCTTGTGAAGGGAGTTTCAAGAAGTTAAAAGATAAGTTAACTTTGGCTCTAATTTTGACTTTATCGGAGGGCACTGATGGGATGATAGTTTATTGTGATGCATCTCAGGTAGGTCTTGGTAGTGTGTTGATGCGCCATAGGAAGGTGGTTGCCTATGCTTTCGGGCAGTTAAAGGTACATGAGGGGAATTATCCTACTCATTTTTTAGAGTTGTTGGTTAATTGTGTTTGCTTTGAAAATATGGTGGAATTATTTGTATGGTTTTCACATGGATATCTTTTTTGATCATAAGAGTCTTCAGTACGTGTTCACCTAGAAAGAACTAAATTTCAGGCAGAGGAGATGGTTTGAGCTTCTCAATGACTATGATATGAGTCTTCTCTACCACACAGGAAAGGCTAACGTGGTTGCTAATGCTCTTAGAAGGTTTTTTATGGAAAGTTTGGCTCATGTGGAGGAAGGAAAGAAATAATTGGTAAAGGATATTCACCGCTTGGCTAATCTTGAAATTCATCTTTTAGACTTCAACGATGGTAGTGTGATGGTGCAAGAGGTGGTTCGATCACTTCTTGGTGCGAACATTAAGGAGAAACAACTTCTGGATCCTGTCTTGATTAAAATCCAGAGTGACGTTAGTGGGCAAAAGGTAGTGGTATTTGAGATCTGTGGTGATGGTAATTTATGGTAACGAGTAAGGTTTTGTGTTCCTGATGTCAACGGATTGCAGCAAAGGGTTTTGGAGTAGGCTCATAAGTCGTGTTATGTTGTTCATCCTGACTCAACTAAGATGTATCTAATCTCAAGGAGATCTGCTGGTTGAATGGCATGAATAGGGATGTAAATGATTTTGTAGCCAAGTGTATAGTGTGCCAATAGGTTAAGATGGAGAACATGAGGTTAGGAGGGTTATATCAAGAAATTAATTTTCTCGAATGGAAGTAGGAAGTGATCAATATGGAATTCATCACTGGTCTTCCTCGGTCTCAAAATTAGTTTGATTTGATTTGGATCATCGTGGATAGGATAACTAAGTATGCTCACTTCTTGATAGTGTGGACTACCTTTTTTATGGAGGATTATGCGAAGTTGCATCTTTAAGATATTGTGAAGTTGTATGGGGTGCCTGTTTCAATTATTTCTGATCGTGGTATGCATTTTACATCTCACTTCAGGCAGTTTTTTCCAGAAAGGGTTGGGGATAGTTGGATAGGCAAGCAGATGCATCTTCAAGATATTATGAAGTTGTATGGGGTGCCTATTTCAATTATTTCTAATCGTGGTATGAATTTTACATCTCACTTCAGGTGGTTTTTTCCAGAAAGGGTTGGGGATAGTTGGATAGGCAAGGAAATAGAACTATACAGGCATTAGAGGGTATGTTTCAGGCCTGTGTGATTACTTATGGTGGCAATTGGGTTGAGCATATACCTTTGGTTGAGTTTGCTTATAATAATAATTATCATTCGAGTATTTGTATGGCTCTTTTTGAGGCATTGTATGGTAGGAGGTGTAAATCTCCTATTGGTTGGTTTAAGTTTGGAGAGGCGGACATGATTATCCTAGATTTGCTTTATCAAGCTATGAAGAAGGTCAAGGTGATTCAGGATAGGTGTAAAGCTACCCAAAGTTTCCAAAAGTGCTATGTAGATATTAGGCGTAGATACTTAGAGTTTGAGGTCAGGGATAGGGTGTTCCTCAAGGTATCTCCCATAAAGAGAGTGGGGCGGTTTGGCAAAAAGGGGAACTCAGTACTCGATATGTTAGTCCTTATAAGATTTTTTGGAAATTTGGCAATGTTGCTTATGAGTTGGAGTTTCCATCTAGCTTAAGTTTGGTTCATTCGGTCTTTCATGTTTCGATGTTGAGGAAGTGAACTGGTGATGCTTCTTTGGTTGTTCCTTTGGAAGGATTGGTATTTTGGATTCTCTATCTTATGAAGAGGTCCCAGTTGAGATATTAGATAGGAAAGTTCGTTGGTTGCATACCAAGGATGTGGCTTCGGTTAAGGTTCGTTGGCAAAACCATAAGGTGGAAGAAGCTACTTGGGAAGTGGAAGAGGACATGAAGTCCAGGTATCCGCATCTGTTTTCTGCTCCTGGGATTTGTGTGGAAGGTATGTGTCTTCAACATATTTTTATTTTCTATGTTTGTTAAAGAAATAATTGACATCTTTACCTTTTTATTTTCAAAATTTGTTAAAAGGATGTTTGACAATGCAAATGACTCTTTTTGTGGTTACCCCTACCATTTTCGTCAGTCAGGGATGAATGTTCCAAGTTGGGAAAACTAAAACATCCTGGGTTCTGACCCTTAGAAAAATTCCTGGAATTTTCATTCTTCGAATGCAATACAACTCATGGGTATAAGTCATATGCTGGGGTACGAACGGTAGGGTATTGTCGTATGCTGACCAGTGTTGGTTTGTAATATGTTTTTTGTCACTGGAATGGGTACGAGTTAGGGGTATGATTCGTAGGCCTTGGTACGAGTCGTATCAGGGACTCATATGGAGGGTAGTATTTGATTCTCCTGGTATTTCATTTCGCCAGGGATATGAGTATGAATACGGCTCGTATATTGTGGTTGAGACTTGGTTGGATGAGTCGTATATTGGACAGTGTTGGATCCAAGGGTTGAGTCTTAGATACGAGTGGTGGGTACCAATCTTATTGGGAGGGTGAAACTCGTATGGGGGATCAGTCGTATCCCTGTGATGAGTTTTTAAGGGATTTAAGTGGGATATTCTGGACATTCCCTACTTACCCTAATTAGGACCCACTACTTCTAATACACTTAGGAGGTTATTTAACCTATTATTCTATTCACTAACACTTAAAAACTATTCCAAAATACTCTATAATTCTCTCAAGAGCTTTTGGGGCAAGAAGACTAGGGTTTCATCTTGAGGATTGCTTTTGGGCTTGTCTTGGTGATTTCTTTCCACCAATTCTTTGGTATAAGGAAAAATTCTCTTCCCTCATTGTAATTTTTACTAAAGGCATGGTTTATATGATTGATTTCATGGTTTCAATATTTCATGATTAAGGTTTTCAAGTATTATTTGGGGGTTTTGATATTAAATGTTTGGTAATGGTTTATTATGGTTTTAATTACGCTTTTATATGCATTAACGGTGGATTTCGACAATTAGATTGTATGGTAATGGTTTAATGGTCTTTGGAATTGGTTTTGGTTATATTATGCCCCCAATGTGTTTGATAAAATGCTTATAATGATATATCCATTGCATTGACTTCTTTTAATGGAACTATAACTTGTTTTAAACTTGGTAAATGAATCATACATGGTTTAAATGGTTTGAATAGGCTAAAAGCTAAATGGTTATGCTTGTGGGGAACATGGAAGTCTACCAAGTTGGTTAAAATGGTAGATGGGAGGACACTTGGAAGTCCTATTAACCTAAATTGTTTGGCTATGAATCTTACTTGCAAGTAAGAGGTTGTATGACGATACCACTAAAATTACCCTTGGTTAAAAAAATAGTAAATGGATTGGTTGGTTATTTGGAAACAGTTTTAATTAGGTATTAATGGTGGGATGTGTAGCAAAGCCGTAGAAGGTGGTGGTCCTAGGGGGACAAAAACTTGAAACTCATATTTGTCGATATGAGGATTGGTCTTAGTAGACCATGTGCATGATGTCACACTATTGGGAGATGTACTAGTCATCCCATGGGATACTTCCCTCATCGTGCAGCTACATGCATGGGGGCCTTTTCAGTAGGGGGAGTTGAATTCATATAGCCCATGGGTCGTTTAGGATGACCAATCTATACAACCCAAGTAAAGATTTTAAATGCATGCTAAACCCGGTTCCCCTTTCCCGTCACTTATATATGTATGGTTGCATGCATTGGATGGTTTTACTTTGTTTTGTAATTAGCATTATTTTATCCTTATCCTAAGATTCATGCCAGCCGTCACTCGCTAACCCGTCTACTGGCGGTCGTATACCCATGCTATACAAGAACTGACGGTTCGACTTCTCCTACATAGGTATTGACTCAGGGACAGTATTTGGACTAAAGTGGTGAGCTTATATCCTTTTGGAAGGCATCATTTCATGTTATGGATATTGTTAGACATTTTGACTTTATTTTAGATATTGGTTTTGGCCATGATTGGGGGCATGCCCCAATCGAATTTATTTACTCTTTTGTAAGAGGCTTTGTGGTACTTCTGGTGGTTTGAATGGGCAAGATCGGTATTGGTGTTAGACTTTGCAATTGAATAGGCTGGTCGGTTGAGACCACATCATAGGATTTCTCACTATTCCTTCGTATTACATTTTGGGATTGATTATTATATTTTGTTTTGGTATGATTTATGGTTATGGCCTTATTTGGTGTGGTTTGGTAAGGTTAGACTATTGGTATGGGATGGTTGGACTCGGTTGGGTTGGTCACGGTTGTGATCTATTCCCAGGGTTTTTGGTGAGTTGTTACACTAGTATGTTTCATGCTCGGAATTCAGCGAACTCTGGGCAGGCGGCTGAAGGTTAGGTTGGGTAACAGGGGTGGTCTCCGGTCCTAGTCGTACTTAGGATGCATATTACGTCAAGGCCCCAGGGCATGTTGTGTCACAGATACTACAATAGATTTGGAATTTTTTTAGACTCTGCCCAGTCCTCGAGATTCATCTGAAATCACATAAATGCAAATAAACTATGCAACCATACTAAATTTAATGTTTTGGACTCAATGGCACAGTCAATATTTCCATCCGAGGTTATTTCGACGATATGTAGGTCTCATGCCCAATTTTCAATTTGTTATCTTTTCGAACAATAGGTTGATGTGAGCCCAAGTACCTCGAGACTCAGACCAAGAGTCCTCTTATCCTAATATCAATATTCTGGAGCTTCTGCAATAGTCAAAATTATTCTAGGTCATTTCATTGAATAATTTGAACAAATGAAGATTTCAAAAAACAAAATTGTATCTAAAAACCAAATGAAATGCCCGATAACTAAACAATCGGTTCTAGTAAGTCATAAATGACATAGGGCAGCTGTAGAGAAGCTCTAACGGAGAAAAAAATGTGGAAAATAAACTGAAGTGTAATTACAATATTTACTACTGAATGAACTTTCATCAACTAAAGTTAAGGATTAGGATATACATGAAGTCTCAAACAAGTGAGGATATTGGGTGTACATCTCGCTCTCGATGTCTCAAGTACCCTCATCTACTGTGTGGTACCTTATGTTTGGTGAATTTATCACTCATTTACATCCAAAATTAGTGCACACTACTATGATTTGAAGGTATAAATGAGGCAAGTTTGTTTGTTGAATGCAATAACTTCCACATTTTGGAGGCATATAGGTGAGGAGAAAGAAAGATGTTGATTTAAGATGAAAAGGGACCAAAAACAGATGAATAGTGCACTGCTGGAAGACCCTGAATAAGACAAGGCTCAAATATTGCGATAGCGGTCTAAGGGCTGCAATCATGGCCATTCAACTTTGGTCAGCCTCAGGATTGCGATGAACTTCACTGTGTTTGTGGATCCACGATCGCAAAAAAGCTAGAGCGATTGCGGTATAGTGGGTGAATTCTAGGGGCAAATGTGTAAATTGTTGTAGTCGACCCCAAAAATACTATTTGATCCATCTTTATCCTATCCTTTATATCATCTTAGTTATCTAGGGTTTTATCACTTGGAGCTTGGAACAAAATTTGTACTAATCTCAAGAAAAGAAGACATTAGGGTGACTCCTAATTTAAGAATTGAAAAATCCCCTTGAGGATTCAATGGAATTTAAAGTGTGGTTTGCATTCTCTTTATTTTTCATGAATCAAATTGATGGACATTTTGGTATAGTTGTGTTTATTATCTTTATGAGATGCTAGTTCTTCCTCTTGGGGTTATTTTTTAATAGGGTGGAAGTGTGTGTGGGTTGTGATACTTAACTTTAATTCTTTGTTAATGTTGTTGGGTTTCACAAATATTTGATTATAACATGGATTTTGTTGATGAAAACCTCAATTTTCCTAAACCCCACATCATCCTTAAAAAAAAGATATGGGTAGTCTAGATCGTACATCATTCTTGAAAGAGGTATGTAGGTGATATGAACATTTGTGAACAATAAGATATATAATAGTTATTTCCTTTTTATTATCTTAGAAATAAGGATAAATTATAGAATTGGAATATCTTAGGCATCATCCTAGAAATAGGGATGCTCAATTGAGGCTTTGTGATGGCTAGTTGACGACACTCACAAGGTATTTGAAATAATTCATGGGTGATAGTTTGTTACGTTGTTGAAAGGCAAGTATCGAAATCCCTAATTGAGCCTACCCACACATGCTATAACTAAGATTTGAAGTTGATTTTTTTTACCCATACATTAGTTCCTTACTGATTACGCTCTAATAATTCTTAGCCTTTAATTAGTCCTTTTGAAGCCTTAATTTGTTATTTCTTTTGAAAATATTTAAAATCCCCCAAAATATTTGTACCTTAGCTTTCAATTTAGCAAGAAAATTTCATTTTGAACTTACTCGATCACCATTCACATTGTTCCTCGTGAATTTGATCCCAACTCTTGTTGGATTTATATTGACAACGACCGCCTTGCACTTAATTTGACGTGTAAGTTGAGCGGTATCTAAAATGGCACCATTGTCGGGGAACAATTTGGCGTATTGAGTTAGTTTTGAATTTTAGATTACTTGGTTTGATTCAAACTTGTAAATATTTGATTGTGGTTTTCTTTTGTTACTTGTGTTAGGTAGATTTTTGTTTTTTTTTACTTTTTACTATGGCAACTTGGAATGAACATGAGTTCGGTGGTTGGAAATATTATCTTAATAATCCATGTCCATGTTGTGGTGGACCCTACGTTTGGCAAGATTATAAATATGCTCCCTGGAAAGAGGTGTGTGCCCCATCTCGATCTTATTGGGAGTATGATTGTTCTATATGTGGTGGTCGAGATGGACATCAGAGTGGTTGTCCAAATTCCCCTCCCCTCGTTATACTAACAAAAATGTCTGTTCTTCTTATGAGATTGATAGGTCTCATGATGTGATAAAGGAAGAACAACATGCCAGATATAATGGTGTTAAAGCAATGATTTTAACTATCTTGGATCGGGTGACTGTAATAGAGAAGGACATGCATCTCTTGTACAATCCATGGCAACATTTGGAACGAAGAGTGAAAAAGAAGAAGAAGTGGGTAAGGAGGTTGATCTTACTAGTCCCATTAATATGCCCCATCTTTAAAATAAGGATGATCAAGAAATAATATCAAGCCATGTGGTTAATGGTTAAGAATTCTTGGTGATTTTCCAACTAACCGAACCAAAAATAGTGACGGATGAAAAAATTGAGGAAATGGTACTAGATTTGAAAGAAAAAACCAATAAAATCCTTTGTGAAGGATCTAGTTCATTTTCGGATGAGAAGTTCAAGATGAATGCGACCCTACAATTGGAAATGTGACATCTTTCCAACCACTTTTCAACATTATTCTTGGTGGAGGTTATTAAAGTTGAACCATCCAAGAAAATAAAGAACTTGGGAGATGAGGTACAAAGACATTATATTTTTGATTTTGTCATTCCAAAAAGGTAAAATGATGTCCCACACTTGAAGGCCAAGAAGCTTAAAATCTGATGTTCAACTAGTGGTCCCTTGATGTTCCCACCAATGCCTAATGAACCTATACAAAAACTTGAAATGAAGTTAGGTAAAAGGTTCAAGTCTTCAAAGTGGCGAGACAGAGGCAGCATCACTACACCCTCACTTCTGTCCAGTTTCATTTTAGAAGATTTTAATCTTCTACCCGACTTTCGCTCAATACATATTGGTCGCAAGTTGGGACATCCATTCAAATCATCTAAGAGGAGACATAAATAATAGTTTATGAGGCGTCGTGCTGAGATGTTAAATTAGCCACTCGATGGATGCAACCCATCATGCCATAAAAGCGACACATATCCTTTAAATTTTTCATGTTCGTGTAGATTTTAATTTTTGTCATCAATTAATCCATGTATTTGTGCCACTATGGAGTGTTTTGAGTGATTTTGAGAAGAGGAAAGTATGGCAATTTGGGTTTTGAACTAAAACAGGGGAATGTAGAGGACCAAATTTTGGCCTAAGATATCACAATCGCAGGCCTCGTGTCTTCACGATCGCGGTCACTCGCGTTACCGCGATCATGGACCCTTGACCGCAACCATATTCAAATTAGTTTAAAAGACCATTGGACTGTCCATTTGCTCAAACTCCCCCTCTAAACCCTCTCTCAAATTGTACCCACTCCTGGTCATATTTTGGATATCCAAAATTATCTTAGCATCCCCTTTTTGCATCATCACTCTTTTAAGTGCTTTGATTTCATCCTTTAATTATTGTTAGTATTCCATAGAATGCATGTTAAAAAGAAGGCGTAAAACTGTGCTTTAAATTAAAAAATCTTTGTTGAATCGTACTGGTGTGGTGGTTAGCTTTTTGAAATAGTGTGCATGATGTCACCCAAAACTAACCTCCAAAGAAGTGTGTTGCAGTCGATTCCAATTTTAGTAACCCAACTAGGTTGGGGTCGAACCAATAGGGAAAATGTTGAACAGTTGCTTGACCTTGATATAATCCAGGAGGAGTGCGGAAAAGTAAATGGGTGAATATGGACATCAATTGTAAGTAGTAACAGAATCTTGAATGCTTTGAGTTGTAAATAATAGAAGACGAACGCAATGACTGTGTTCCCCCTGGCTTCTCAACTCCGTAAATTTCCCGTGTTCAACCCACCTATTTTGTTGCTCCACATGTAAAGTTAACAAGATATGTATTATCAACAGTTTTGTGAACGTGTTGATCAATTTCACACTATACCTGGTCAGTCTCAGGGCATAGCCTTATTTCTCCCTTTTTATGAATTTTGTTCAACTTTCACCTTGTAAGTCTCAAGTTGATTAGAGGAGATGATAGAATTATAAGATAAATGTGAATCCCAAATAACTGTCTTAATCCTCTTTTCCTAATCTTAAACTCCCTTGTGAGGACGTTTGCTAATAAAGTCTTTACCCAAGCTTCTGCAGTAGTTTTGAGGTCAATTATTGTAAATAAGATTAACATACATGCATAAACCGTAGAATAGATGAATCTCTCAATTCCTTTACATATCTTGCCTACCAGGTTCCCATACCCAATGTCAAGGAAATTAGCCACTCATGTTTATGAAGAACACATAATAATTAATGAAGAATTCATGCAATTAATTGCACAAAATAAGATGAATAAAATCTGAAGTCTTCAATTGAATAATAGCCTAAAATCTCAAGAATAATGTAAAGTATGGAAAAGTAGTGAAAATATTGTAAGAATATGTAACATCATAAAAGATAAACCCTAGGGTATTTTTAGTGTCTAAAAATACTAAAAATCCTAGGAAAATCAGAAAAGAAAAAGTAATATTGGCATAAGTTACGAATCCACCATCCACTCGTAAGGTCTTCTTATGATTCGTAGTGTGCCTATCATATCCACTCTAGTGTCTACTTCAACTTTATGTTCTTCTTACGATTCCTTCTCACGAGTCGTACCTTGACCACATAACTGATAGCCTTCACGCGTATCCACCTAGGACTTCTTTCTTTAAATCCTTTCAACACTGGTCTACTTATGGTTTGTCCTTATAAGTCATACTCAGACTTCCGACTCGTATTCATTTAATACTTCAACTCTAAATATCATCCTTGGTTTCTGTTCTTTGTACGGTTTACTGACATGACTCGTATCCTCATATTATGAATCGTATCTTCTCTGTACTTAACTTCTCACCTTGGCAACTCATATAATGTGTTGAAGACTCACATAGCAACTCGTATCATCTGTAGTCTTGGTCTTTTCAGTTCTTTTTTCTTCTCATTTTATTCCAACACTATTATTGAGCTATTTCACCTGCAACAAGCAATAAACCACATAATATCATCTAAGATAACCTAAGTACAAGTATACTTTCATAGTTTTAATCATCGAAAGTGTCATTTTTCCATGACACATCAACACCCCCAACATAGAAGTTTGCATATCCTCAGGCAAAACAAAAATCACAATCTATCAAAATACAAAAATGCTTAAACATGAAAATACTAAGATACCTATGTCAGTTACTTTTCAATTTAGTTACTTGTGTTCCCCTCCTAGTTTTAATTTTTCAAGATTTAAACTGTCTATAACGATTAAGCACACGGTGAAACACAAAGAAACCTGATAATGGAATTACATTAGAAAAGACGACAGGGCATAGACCCAAATTACATTAACCCAATAGTCTAGCAACCTAACAACATACCCCATTTGCGCTCACAATCAAGGAAATCCCTATTTCACTCAATATCAGGTATACAACAAATGACTCTCTCACTCACACAAAAGTATCATCAGGGTATACAGAATACCATAGGCTTTCCCATATGCTCTCTTTCTAAAATTTTGGACAGTCAAGGTAGGATAACTAAAGGATATTATTAGGCTTGTAACATAGGTTTGGGGTTGGTATGGTATCTTTTTGGGATTTTTTAGTTACTACATGTAACATCCCATATTTTTCTAGCCTAAATTAACTCTCAATCCATGTGTTATCTAATATAATTTTTTTTGAAATACCCAGTATTTTTAAGTTTAGAGCCTTTCATTGCGTTGGAAATTCAATTAGCTTTTCAACGATATAAAATTCGCCTAAATCCGATAATCGGGTAAGAAGTTTTGGCTATTTTAAGTTTCAGTCATTAAACACCGCCATTCAGGCCAGTAGCGCATCGCGGAGTATGTCAAAATGACAATTGTCAGTTTACACTGAGGTACCAAAATACTGGCGCGTCACGCCAAAGATTATTTTCATATTTTTCAATTTCTAGTGTACTAACACGATCCTACCGCATCGCGATGAATCCAGATTTTAGAATCAAAGGGGCACCATGATTCCACCGCATCGTGCCAAGACCTCGGCTCCCAATTGTCTATTTTCAGTAGCTCGATGCCATCATAGCTCATCACGCTAGTGGCCCAGTTCGGAAAAAACTGACAAAAATTAAATGTTTCACTCAAGGTTAAAACAGTCTTATCCCAAGATTTTATTCCACCCAGGTGTGAGATTAAAGCCCAAAAAATGTCTTAAATCATTTGTTTATTAACTTTCCCCCAAAATCAAAGCATTCTCTCTCAAGGAAACAAACCCTAGCTTCAAGAATCAAGGTCTAAACTTAATAATTTCTTCAAGCACCTTCAAGAATTAACTTTCCAAGGTATGTGAGGTGTTCATCTATGGGTTCCTTTCACCCATAGAGTCCACAAATCCATTTTCAAACTACAAGATTGTTGAATTATGAAATTCCATGCTTGAATTGAAGTGAATTCATGTTCATGTTATTGTTGGATTTTAGTTCATGATTGAATTACAAGCTTTTATGAAATTAATCATTTTATGTGTTGAATCACATGATCTTCATGATAAACCCTTCAATTTGAATATTTATTTATGTAGCTATGATAACTATATGTGTTGATTATTGTATGATCTAAGCATGCTCCCCATGTGTTTGATAAAATGACTATGTGTATGAAATAGTGCCATTATAACATGATAGTATGTATTCTCCATTCATGTATGAGTAAATGCATTACAAGTGTTTGTTAAAATGTCTCAATGAGTGGATTGTGATCAAGTATCTATTATTATGTTTTCAAGATTATGCTATGCTTTACTTTTCATTCTATCAAGTCCTAGGGTATTTAATACCTGACAAATTAGTTGTTTACCTAGAGCTAGTGTCAGTTACAGAATAGTATCAGTCATGTCAAAATCAGTAGTACTCTCAGTCAGTTGTAGAATTTAGTCTAGTCTAGTTTAGAATACTCAGTTCACTGTCTTTCAGTTTGGAGTAGGATTCAACATCGAGTGAACCCAAGGATGGGGGCTCACCTGCTAGTAGAGGGTGTGACCTTTAGAAGAAATCCTGGTGTTCCAGAACTACATAGCCAGCATAGGTTGAGACATCAACCTGCCAGTTGAGGGTTGATGAGGTGTTTTAACCTGCCAGATGAGGGTTCTACCATTCTCGTTAGAGTGCCTGCCAGATGAGGGTAACTCTCAGCTTTTCTTTACCCGTGGCACTGTACTGACACCCTTCCAATTGGGGTTACAGATTGGACACCAACTCAGTTATCTTATCTTATTTGGGGCATGTCGGTTAGATGACTACCTCCCACAGTTTCAGTTTCAGTCTTCAGAATAGAACTCAGTTCAGTTCTATAGAATTAGGACTGTCAGTTATAGTCAATCAGTATCAGTAACTCAGTTATAAAAAATCTTAGATTATTAGTTACTCTGTATCAGAACTCAGTACTGAGCTTCAGAAAAGCTCAGTTATTGTATATATATATGCACCGTATTGGATACTCAGTATTTACAGTAGTTTAGATTATCCACGTACTCTCATGTTCATTTTCTCTATATCATTCAGTCAGTTATTGTTCATATATATGAACCCTTGCATTCAGGCTTACCTCATCTAGCATACTAGTATATTCCATGTACTGATGCATACTCTTTGTTTGCGCTATGATATCTTATATCATAGGTTCGAACGCTCAGGTTCCTGACCGTACATAAATAAATCCAAATTCAGCTAGTAGTTGATTTAGTAGTGAGTCCTCATCTATCGAGGATATTCTTTCATTTTATTATTATAGTAGACTCAGTATTTCAATAGACGGAGTTAGTTGGGGGATTGTCCCTTCAACTCCACTTTCAGAAAGTTTAATATTAGAGGCTTTTCAAACTAGTTTTCAGACACTCTTCAGTTTTGTAGATTGTTATTTTAGTTGATAAACTTTATCAGTATTTACAAATTTTGAACCTTATGGAATTTCAGCCTATTTTCTGCCTTTATTATAGTATCATGTTTTAGTGCTCACAGCAAATATCAGTCATGGGTTAGCTTGTGGTCCTTCAGGGTCGTAAGCACCGTGTAGCGTTCGGAGTACAGACTCGGGGGGTTATACTACGCCACCTTAACACTACGCTTTCTTCAGGGTCTACTTTATTTTCCACTTTTTCTTTAATTATTATTACTGCCCTTATGTCTTTTTTTTTTATTTTAATATATTCAGACTGGGCCAGGTACATTATTTTCCCTTTATTTTGTTTTTTTTAATTTTATTAAAATTTTTATTTTTTATTTTATTTTCACCACACCTTCCCTATTTTCATTTTTTTCTACACTTCTTTCTTCATTCTCACTTTTACGTACACACCCCTTTAATAGCCACCCTTAACTTAGGTGATTTGCTTGAGTTAAGGTGCATAGTTTACAAGGAGGACCAAGGACAATACAGGTTCATTGTAGAAATGAGAAGGTGAAGCTGGTGTAATAAAGAAATGGGTCAATTAGTCTCAAACAATGGGATCAAGGGATTTATAATTCATTTGATCAGGCATTGAGGCTTGAGTGTACTCACAACAAAAATGGCCTATGATCATTTCCTACTCGACTATCCTTGACCTAGGTAAAAGCAATCAGGCAAGTTCTAGATTCTAATACATTGAAAACTCAGTAATACCTCACACATACTTGCACATGATTATACTACTAGGTACTACTTATCCAGTTATGCAATTATTCGCCCTAGTTGTTCTATTCCTAATACTAATACCATTATCAGATTCAAAGCATTCTCACACAGATACATACTTCATACAGTTAACCCAAAAATTTAGGAGGGGTATCAAATTTTAGCACAAAATCTTTCAAAATTAGATAGTTTCGAGCATAATTATTCCAAACAAATTAGACTACCATAGATACAAATTCTCCTCCTATATTCAACTATTCTTTCACAAAAGCAACACAAAATAAAAATACATTATCCAAAATTTTCATATTGTGGCCACGGGCTTTGAATCATGGTAAGTATAGCCCGTGGAGACTTTAGTACACCCCCACCCCAAACATAAAGCCTACGCACTATCCCCAGTGCATATAAAAATAAAGTACACAAGATTAGGAATATACATGGACTCGCAAGGCTCTAGATCATACAACACCATTACATGGGCCCTCATCTCGGGTCTCACCATCATCATCTTTAGTCCATTAAGCTACTGACACTGTGTCAGCAACTGTGGCACCGATTATGGCCATTAAAATCAATGGTATATAACTCGACGAGTCTGTATCACTGCTTCCCTCAATATCAATAACCACGGTCTTGAACTACCAGCTCCCGCATGCAATTCCTAGACCCTCATATTCCTTAGCCTTCTTCATCACTTCTTTTTATGTGCTACTTTGGTGCTTTCTCTTATTTCTTTCTCTTGTTTCCTCTTGTGGTTTTTATCGGGGTGCTTTTTCCAGTATCTCTAAGATATTGGCAATATGTACCTCGGGCACAACTCCTGCAACAATGAGTTTTGGGATCATTATTCTGTCATACAACTCAACAACCATCTTCTTAATTTTTTCCACATCAAACTTTACCTCTGTAATAATCGGGGTCTGGCGTCTCCCCAACTGTCGGGTGATCTATTGCTTGAAGGCATCTAAACAACCTGCACACGTTAATCTTAGTTCTCTAAATTTGTTCTAACCCAAGGTTTCTCACCCCTTTTATGTTTCAAACTTTGGTCTCTAATATGCCCAACCTCGTCATCACTTCATACCACATCGCTTGTGAAATCATAATCAACCTAGCCGGCATAGCTCTCATCCTAGGTAGTATAGAATACACCAGAGGAAGGGCACAAGGTTTACCCTTTGAATTTCAAGTTCTTGTGGTATCAGTTTGTCTACCTGTCACCATAGACTCAACAGCCTCAATATGACCACTCTATTGGTATATTTCTACTAACATATCACGTCTTGCCTGCCTATCTAATGGGTTAGCTGCATCTCTGATCATTCCTAAGCCTGTGGTATTCATATCCTCGATCATCTCATCAGTACCTGGGAGTTCCTACACCCCTATAGCAAAACATAACTGAGTGATAAAGTATGGGTATGCCAATAACAACTTCTCTTCACCCACAATGCAACTTTTCATCACTCAGGATAAGAACTCGCCCACATCAAATTCTTACCCAGTCATCAACCCTATTATCAAAGAAGCACGTACCGATACGAGTACATTGTCCCCACTAGTGGGACATAATTGGTTTTGGGATAGTGTCCACCACTTCTTAGCCTTGAAGTTTAACAAATTCTTATCTATATTCTATTAGACAACTCTCGGGCCTCCTACTACCCATATGTATCCTCACCATGAAAGCTATAAAATCCACAATCCATCTAAAATAGTTCATCTTATGATTCAAACCCATTTGCTTTCGATTAACTTTCCTCATCTCCTCCATTTGATAGTCCATCTCACTCATCTGTACCCGAGGCTTATAGTCCCACCTGTACAAAAATCTGGAAATAGTGATTGGGGAGATGTCGACCCACACTCCCCAAATGATCAATGAGGTAATGGGGTAACCACCTCTCCATAGATGCCCCTATAGATATTGTCTTTGTAGATCACCCTTATATGCTTCGTAAAACCCTTGGACTAATATAACACTATACTTTCCGGGCTCTCTAGTCATCCACTTGAAGCCATACTCTTTAAACCTCTCCTTAAATCTGGGCAACTCATTCATCCCATTAGTAGGAAATCTCTTCTCAAGATATAAATTATGTATGATTCTCCCATTGGCAAGTCTGCTTAAGCCATTATTATACAGGGACTACATATCGAGGTACCTCCATCGTTCAACGATGGGCACCGAAGAAAGTGTGTTGGCCAGTGGTGGTTCTGTACATCAATAGGCAGCACATCAACTTCTTTCGCAGCACCACTATCACTTTCTGAACTCTTCCTCAGAGCTTGATTCCACATCATCTTCTACCTCCGAAGGTGGAGGTGAGTGTGGAGGGGAGGTACTCATGTTCTTAATCAATGGTCCCAATGTATGTGTGTCCTCTAGAGTTTCTACTTTTATCCTTTTGCTGGTATTTTGCCTCTTGAGTCATCCTTTCCCTTTATTGGGTATTCGACATAGTCACCATTACTACAGATGACTCTGTGGACTCGAAACTTGAAATTGGTGTCTTATTTTTTCCCTCTTTGGCCACTTGTTTTGAATATGATACACCTTTGGTAGGCATGGTACCTAAATGTATACATGCATTAGTAAGTAAATAAGAAAAAGAAAACAAAAGTAAGAAAACAAATATTAGTGTGCATGTTCTGTACAAGGTATGACCTGGGGGTAAAAGTCGTATTGTCTGGGTACGACTTATATGATCTTGTCATATTCCAAAAAGTGTGTATATGAGTGTTCACTGGTATGCTTATGAGTCCTCCTAACCAGTCGTAAGGACAAGTTACGACTCATTACCAATAATCGTAAGCAGACCAGAAATAAATTTCTAATCTATGATTCCTCCCAAGTCCTTACGACTTTAGTTAACGATTCATATGGGTTTGATACAAATAGTTAAACAGGTTATGCCCATATCAAAATCTGCACTCAGTTTGAATTCTATGTTGTTAGTGGTTACGAGTCTCGTCATGATTTATTACTTGTGGGTACAAGTCGTAAGGGGTCTCGTATAGACTGTAACATAGAAGTTCAACTTCTAAGTTGAATCCAATACATAATTCCCAAACTACCCTCTATATTTTACATCATTACCATCCCCATATCAGTCCAAAACCACACAATTTCAGCACAAAATATCATAGTTTACCCTTACTTTAATTTTCAACTCAAATCGTAGGAACTAGGGCTCAAATAGCAACACATAAGTAAATTCAAATCACAACAAGTTTAAAATATCTCACATTTAAAATTTCAAATTGAGATATAATGAATTTCAGGTCAAAACTTACTTGAGTTGGTGAGATTCTAGATTGGCTGAGTTTTCAATTTTTCCTCCCCAAATACATGACTAATTCATGCAAAGCAAGGAATTTGAGAAAGTTGGTGTGTGATTTTGTGTGATTTCATGTGTTGGGAGATCAAATATCATTCAACAATAGAGGTATTTTGGTTTTGTATGTGATTCAGATTTCGGGTACACGTATCGAGTGTCTTATTTGGTTTTAAATCAAGTATTGGGTCGAGTTGACCCGCTACTCCTTACCTCGTTAGCTTATGTATGAGTCATGTGTACGACTCGTACCCAGGCTTATGATTTTTTTCCTCCACTCGTAAAGACCTGGAACCTTAGCTGGGTTCTCGAGTCGATACGAATTAGTGTGATGAGTCGTACTGATGTGGCGTGGAAACACAACACTTTCGATACTTAATACCATAAATTTCTGCATGAACTTAGGATATTCTGTTAGATATGATTCACGTTATTGTATAATGCAGGTAAAACAGGTTTACAATAGTGTTTGAATCAGAATAGAAGAAAAATACCTACTCTAATTAGGATACAAGTCATATATTGAGTCGTGAACATCCGATACGACTAGTATGCTTAATCATATGCAAAAAAGAGCCAAAAGCTAACATAAGGAGCTAAGTAGGAGAAGATACGACTCAAGTATCCAAGTCAGAATCTAGGGTACAAGTCATACAAAGCATTCATAAGCATAACAGAACCTAAGATACCATCCAGGAGTTGAAGTCTTAGAAGTATATGAGTTGAAAGTCTGAGTACGATTCATATAGGGAAGTCGTACACAAACCAGTGTCCAAAATTTGAAAAGACAAAAGTCCCAGATGGATATAAGGGAAGGACATAACTCGTACACTTAGGTACGACTCATATGCCAAAGTCGTATATTGAACAGAAAGTTAAAGCCTAGGGAGGACAAACACTGGAATGGATACGAGAAGGCAGGGTACGACTCGTATGATGTCGGTACGAATGAATAATGAATCGTACTGATTGTCAACATAACTTTACCTTTCCCATTTTATTAGGATTTTCATGTTATTTTGAGATACTATAAATACCCTAGGGTTTATATTTTATTAGGTTACGATCTTTTACGTATTATTACAATACTTTAAAATATTTTAAAAATTGTTCTTCAGATTTTGGGTGTTCATTCAATTAAAAACTTTGGAGTTTATTCATCTTATTTTTTTGCAATTAATTATATGTGTTCTTCATTGATAATCATGGTTTCTTGCACAAACATGAGTGGCTAATCTCTTGACTAGGATTGTGGGAACCCTGGTGGATTAGCTACGTAGAGGAAATGTGAAACTCATCTGTTCTAGGGTTTCTGCATGTATCTTAATCTTCTTATCAATAATTAACCTCAAGTAGTTGTAGTAGCTTGAGATAGCTTGTATTCGCATCCATCACCACAAGGGAGTTTGTGATTGGTAGAAGAAGCTAAGACAATAATTTGAGATTTCTACCTCCACCTTTTACTCCCCATATCTCATCTAATCACTTTATCCCAAAAGGAAGGGTGAACTGAGGTCATAGCAAGAAGCAACAAGGAGACGCCCTGAGACTTAGCTAGTAAAGGGTGATATTTATCTTCGCGCCCACAAGGCCACTGATTATACCTTTTCTATAGAATTTGCACGCAGAACAAAAGAATATTTTGGTTAATCATGAGAAATTTATGGATTTGAGATGCCAGGTGGAACACAAGCCTAGTGTTCATCCCATATTGTCTACAACTCAAAAGCACTCAAGATTTGATTACTACTTGCGATTAATACTGAAATCCCTCATTTACTTTCCGATACTACACATGGATTACATCAAGTCAAACAAATATTCACATTTTCCCTGTGGGATCGACCCCAATATTGTTAGGTTATTATATTTGCAATCGACCGCATTATACTTCTAATTGGAGTGTAGTTTTGGGAGACATCATGTACCTTGAGGGTATGACTCATTATGAGAGACATAAAGACTCTATAAACTTTTACCTGGATCTGAATAATCTCCCAGGTCCATACGACTCTTACTCACGAGTCGTACCATTAAGATACAATAAGTGAAGAGTCTGTATGACCTACTTTCTTGAATTTTCTAGCTCCTTTCTGTAATGTTTTGTCATGCACACTGAACAAACATATTACCCTATAAATAAATAAGTACAAAACATAGGTTGCCTCCCATGCAGTGCTTCATTTAACATCACAGAACGATGAGGCTAAGTTGGATACTCAAATTTCAGCAACTAACCTCATGGGTTGCCTCCCATGCACCACTTGATTTAACGTCGCGACACGATGTAATTGCCTTGGTTACTAAGACTTCAAAAAGGTCCATCTCAAAAATCATATTTATTTTTGTAGTGTTACCCATGTAGTGCTTTATTCTTTGCCCATTCACCTTGAACGGGGCTTCACCATTCCTCTTCAATTCTGAAGCACCATATAGGAACATTCTTAACACTATAAAGGGACCATGCCATCTAGACTTCAACTTACCTAGAAATAAGAAAAGCCTTGTGATGTAAAGCAATACCTGGTCACCTTTTTTGAAAATCCTTTTTTCAATAATGCGATCATGATGCAACTTCATCTTTTCTTTTAAAAGTGCAAAACTTTCATACGTCTGAGTCAGAATTCATCCAACTCATTCATGTCGTTCATCATTGACTTTACTGTATCTTGCCACTTAAAATTTAGATTTTTCAAAGCCCATAGTGCTCTATGTTCAAGTTCAATAGGCAAGTGATATGCCTTGCTATACACCAACTGATAAGGAGAAGCACCAATAGGGGTCTCGGAAGCCGTTCGGTATGCCCATAATGCATCATCTATCCTACATTACCGATTAGTCCTATTGGCATTTACTGTCTTTGCCAAGATGGACTTGATTTCTCTATTGGACACCTCAAACTTGTCCACTAGTCTGTGGATGATAAGGTTTTGCCACCTTATACTTCACTCCATACTTCTAAAGAAGATTTTTGAATAGACAATTTTAAAAATGTAACCCACCATCACTAATGATAGCACGTGGAGTTCCAAATAGAGAAAAAATATGCTTTTTCAAGAATGCAGTGACGCTACGTGGTTCATTGTAGGGGAGTGTAACTACTTCCACCCATTTGGATACATAATCTACAGCCACAAGTATATATTTCATGCCAAATGAACTCACAAAAGGTCACATGAAATCTATACCCTACACATGAAATAATTCCAATTCTAAAATAGGAGTCCTAGAAAGTTCATGGCATTTAGAGATATTACCTTGGCATAGACATTGATCAAAAGAAGAAGAAAATATATGCATCTTTATAGATTGTTGGCCAATAATTGTAATGCCTCGAGTCTGTACCCCAAATGCTACACTGTGCTTACGACCCCGAAGGATCACAAGCTAACCCATGACTAATATCTGCTGTGAGCACTAAAACATGATACTGTAATAAATGCGGAATAATAGGCAAAAATTCCATAAGGTTCAAAACATCAAAAATACTGATAAATTATATCATCTGAAATAACAATCTATAAAACTTAACACTGTCTGAAAACTAGTCTGAAAAGCCTCTAACTGAAATTGTCTGAAAGTAAAGTTGATGGGACAATCCCCCAACTAACTCCATCTAGTAAAATACTGAGTTTACTAAAATAATAATAAAAATAATATCCTCGAATGATGAGGACTCATTGCTAATCTACTGCTGCTGAATGAATCTGAGTCTATCTATGCGTGGTCGGAAACCTGTGCGTCTGAACTTATGATATGAGACATCATAGCGCAAAGAAGAGTATGCATCAGTACGTGGAATATACTGGTATGCTAGATGAGGAAAGGCTAAATGCAAGGGTTCATATGAATGAACAATAACTGACTGTATGATATAGAGTAACTGAACATGAGAGTACATAGATAACTAATACCGCTATAAATACTGAGTATGCACTAATGTGTATATAAATAAATACTGTGACTAAGATTTTCTGAAGCTAAGTCTTGAGTTCTGATACTGAGTAACTGATATCTAAAGTTACAGAAAAATAAGTTACTGATACTGACTGATTGTATATGACAGTCCTAATTCTGTAGAACTAAACTGAGTTCTATTCTAAAGACTGGGACTGAAACTGTGGGAGGTAATCATCTAATAGACATGCCCCAAATAAGATAACTGAGTTGGGGTCCAACCTGTGACCCCATTTGGAAGGGTTTCAGTACCATGCCATGGGTAAAAACACTGAAGAGTTACCCTTATCTGACAGGTACTCTACTGAGAACGGTGGAACCATTATTTGATAGGTTAAAACACCTCATTAACCCTTAACTGGTAGGTTTTATATCTCAACCTATGTTGGCTACGTAGTTTTGGAATACAAGGATTGCTTCTATAGATCACACCTTCTACTGGCAGGTGAGCCCCCATCCTTGGGTTCACTTGGTGCTTAATTCTAATCCCAACTGAAAGACACTGAACTGAGTATACTGAACTGGACTGGACTGATATTGAGCTTACTGAGATTTCCTGAGTTTGGTAACTGACTGAGTTCTATTGAGTTCTGTAACTGACTGAGAGTACTACTAATCGTGACATAACTGAGATTCTATAACTGACACTGGCTCTAGGCCCACAACTAAATTATCGGGTATTAAATACCCCCAAGACTCGATATCATGAAAAAATAAAGCATAATATACTCTTGAAAATCATAATAATGTATACTTTTCCATTGTTCACTCATAGAGGCATTTAATCATACACTTGTAATGAATCTACTTATACATGAATGGGGACTACATGCTATCATGTTATAATCGCACTATTTCATTCATATAGGCATTTTAACAAACACATGGGGAGCATGCTTCGGTTATACAATAATCAAAATATATAGTTATCATGGCTACATCAATCTACTTAAAAATTAAAGTGTTTATCATGATGATCATGTAATTCAACACATACAATGATTTTATTCATTGAAGCATGTAATTTAATCATGGACTAAAACCCAATAATAACATGAACATGAATTGAATTCAAATCAAACATGGAAGTTCATATTTCAACAATCTTGTAATTTGAAAATGGATTTGTGGACTCTATGGGTGAAAGAAACCCATAGGAACACCTAACATACCTTAATTTGTGAGTTTCTTAAAGTTCTTGGTGAATCCTTTGATATTGCTCTTGTTTTTTTGAAGCTAGGGTTTGTAGTTTTGAGAGAGAATTCTTTTAATTTAGGGATAAATTGAGTGAGTAATGACTTAAAATCTTTTTAGGGATTAAATCCTGTATCTGGGCATGCTAAAAGCATGGGAAAAAACTATTTTATCCCTGGAAGAAACATTTAATTCCTGTCAAAATTTTCTAAAATAGGCATCTGGCGTGATGCGACACTATCGCTCCGTGTCTCTAGAAATTTCCAACTGGGAAAGTTCATGGTGGCACAATGTGGTGGTATCACTTTGAAACTTTGGTTGGGACCTAGAAGTTCACCGCGATATGGTGGAATCGCGTTGGTTCACTGGAAAGGGACAATTGTTAAAATAAGCTATGGCGCAAAGCACCGTTAAAGCGGTACCTCACTGGAAACTGACAATTGCTATTTTGACATACTCCGCGATGCGCTACAATCTTGAATGACGGTGTTTAAAGACTAAAACTTAAAATAGCCATAACTTCTTATCCGGTTATCGGATTTAGACAAACTTTATATCATTGGAAAGCTAATTCAATTTCCTACGCGATGACAGTCTCTAAACTAAAAAATACTGAGTGTTTCAAAAATTTCATATTGGATAACTCATGAAATGAGAGTTAAGTTAAGCTTAAGAAATATATGGTAATACAATAATACCCATATTGAAAGATTTTATGGGGTGTAAAGGATCTTTCATGATGTCTCCCAACTGGTGATGAATGAAATGCCTCAAGTATGATCATCATCTCTACCTCATATATACATCTACAAATAATCCCGTCCATATATATTCTGAATAAATAAGGCTCATCCCAAATAAATTTCCTTACCTCATGCATAAATTTCTTTCTTTACTGAAACTAAAGATGTTGTGTGACTAGATCACTGGCTAGTTAATTTGCATAATCTACAAATCAAGGAATTAGATCTTGGAAAACTACCAATAACTGCTCATCTTAAATGCTGTCATAAATCTCGAGACCATCTTAAACCTTTTGTACAACTTCCTTCTCAAGTCTAGACAAGTGATCTGCCACTTGGCTTTTAGTGCCTTTTTTTCCTTAACTTAAAAATCAAATTCTTTCAGCAATAACACCCACCTAATGAGTCTAGATTTTGCATCTTTCATTTCCATAAAGTACCTTATTTTTTAGAAACTTTTTCATATACCTATTTAGGATCAAACTCCACATCTACCACCTTAGTTTTCATTCGAGGATCTTCATTAATCTCTTTACCACCCCTCAAAGTTATTGCCTTAACTTGTTTAGGATTTTCAATGTTACTTAGCAATCCACCTTGAGGCCTGACATTTTTTGCTTGCTGCATTCGCCTAACCTGAATCTCTAAGTTCTTTGTAGCCACTTGATGACTGTTTACATCTACTGCCAATTGTGATTAAGCAGATAAAATTTATTTCAAAATTTCTTCCATATTGCTAGTGGCCTGATTTCCTTATGCCTGTGGTTGCTGAAATTGATGTTAATGGGTGTTCCATGGTTGATTTGGTGGATGAGTCTACCACTTTATATTGTAGTCACTCCCATAATTTAGACTTTGAAAATTTCCAAAAATCATCAAAAACTCAAGATTCAAAGGCAAAAACCATTGCTAACAACTCTTGTTCAAGAACTGTGTAGTTCTTTTGGGAAGGTTTTAATGCGTGCTAGCATAGTATATAGAAAGAAGAATCTTTTGTTTTTTAACCTACGACAACTCATAAGTCTACTCCACTAGCATCACACATAAAATCAAATGGCAAGGACCAATCAGGAGACACAATGATTAGAGCCATCACCAACTTCTCTTTAGTCTTTCAAAAGCCTTCATGCTTACATCGTCAAAAAGAATTTTTTCCTCTTTCTCAAGAAGCTTAAAAAAGGGTTAGCAATCTTAAAAAAATCCTCGATGAAATGCGTATAAAATCCAGCATGCCCTAAAAAGCTCAAAATCCTCCTCAAAGAAATTGGTGGAGATAATTTCTCAATCAACTCTATTTTGGATCTGTAAACCACTATGCCTCTTTTTGAAATATTATGTTCAAGAACAATACCTTCTTCACTGTCCAATATCATAAAATCAGTAGGAAAGTGTAACGCCTCGAGATCCCATCCCGAGATGTTACACGGTGCTTATAACCCCGAAGGACCACAAACTAACCCTTTACTGATATCTGTACCTGTACACTGCATAATATCTGAAATAAATACGGAAACTAGCCATAAGGTTCAACACATCTATAAATACTCAAAAATGAAAATTGAATACTAATACATCCGTCTGAAAAGCCTCTAATTATCTGAACTGTGGAGTTGATGGTACATGTCCCCAACTAACTCCATCGACTGAAAATAAACAAAGACTGATATAGTAATAGTAAACTGAGATTCGTCCTAGAAAAAAGATGACACACTGATACGTCTACTGCTGCTGACTGGGACTGAACTGCTGAGGAAACTCTGGATCATGTGCCTCTGGACCTATGGTGTCAAATAAAACACCATAGCACAAATGCGCCAGTAAAGAAATGTACTAAGTATGTAGACGAGGTTAGGATAAATGCAAGGTCTCATGCTTGCAAAATATCTAGACTGAATAATCATGAAAATGTTGCACGAGAACACATACATGAATCCACAGACCATAAACACAATCATCAGAACTTTAGATACTGGAGCTCGGATACCACTTTACTGCAGACTGAACTCACTACTGACACTGAGACACTGAATTACTAACTCATCTGATATTGATAGCTGAGGATTTGGATATACTTAAGTCGATGACTGAATCCTGAGCTTACTTCTCTCGACTGATAAGATTTAGAGATAAACTTTTCTAATAGATAATTTTGGAAGCTTTATCAATGATAAGAAATATGCTTATATTTGAATCTGACAACAAGGATACTCAATAGAATCTGAGACTATGATCAAGCCTGTCTGGCGGTATATCTCTGAATATGATATCAAATAACTATATGTGAGACCAATCCTATCTGAAGGCATAGTCCATGAATCAATGGAACTATCTGAGTTCCTCATAAAGATAGTTGACTGTATCTGACAGTCCTGATTTCTGAAGATTGATACTGAAACTGAGACTGAATCTAAAAATGAAACTAAAACTGTGGGAAGTAGTTACTTAACCGACATGCCCCAACCTACCACAAGTGGGGTCCAACCTGTAACCCCAGCTGGAAGGGTGTAAATACCATGCCACGAGTAAAGACCTCTCTCTGGTCATTCCTCTCTGATGGATGACCGTTACCAGGAAGTTGACCTAAGGTAATATAATAGTCAAATACTCTCTCTCTGGAGGTGACAACCTTTTCTGATGGTGACTCCTATATCCTGCGCTGGCTACGCAGTTCTGGAGGTTAGGGATTGCTACAAACGACTTCGGCCTCTCTCGCTGACGAAAAGAGCCGCCATCCCTTCCCTCGCTCGATGCTAGTTTCTACTCCCAACTGAAAGACTCTGAACTGAAATCTTAACCGAACACAAACTGAATTGAATCTATTATTGATCATGTTTCTCAAAGATCTGACTGAGTTACGCTGAGATCACTTAGTTCCATATCTGACGGACATGGTATTGAATCATGATATCTAATTGACGATACAGAGCTTGACTAGATTATTTAAATCGCTTCTAAGATTAGAATTAACACTTGAATACTATTGGATCTGAGTTGATTACAGAACTGAGGCTAGATTACTAGCGATACAAAGATTATAGAGATAACTGAGATTTCTGAGCTTTCTTAAGTTCTGCAACTATCTGAGGATACATAGTTCTATAGTTCACTGAGTTCTGAGAATCATGGCTCGATTGGATTTATCAAGAAACTGACACGGGCTCTAGACAACAACTTTATTATCGGGTATAAATACTCCCAGGACTCGATAACATAAAAGTAACATAAAAGTAAAGCATAATCATTCTTAACTAGTCATCACCACAATCATTCATTCATCATCACGATCATTCATTGATCATCACAATCTTCCATTCATCATTACAATTAGTCACGCATCATCATAATCATTCATGCATCATCACAATCATTAAAAAATCTCTTCAAGTAATTAGGAATCATAACATATACTCACCCTTACAATCACTAAGACATTACATCAAGCATTTAAGGATCACAAACATCTATTCATCATCATAGTCACCAAGGGGTCACTTTACGCATTTTGGAACCATAATCATATAATAACGTAGGGGAAACATGTTACTAGATCCTACTCCATTCAATAAGGTTTTACCTCAACTATTTCATACCTATATCAGTCTTGACATGTGTTTGGATATCACTTGATTTGGGAGATACTCCACACTAACATGTCACTACTTACTCGCCAAACACTTGGCACGTACTAAAGGCTTAGCATGTATCAAAGAGCACGTAATTGGGGAATTTACTACTATCACATCTCCACTTGTTCACTAAGGTCCTTCAACAAAACATTATACATGCACGGGTTCATACTTATTTGGGAATTTCCTACTACCATGGAATAATTCCTTCACTTGGGCATTTTATCAAACATTAGGCATGCATAGACTAGCTCACAAATTTGGGGTTTCATCTTCAATATACTAAAATGGCCCATATGCTTCTTCTAAGCTTTTTATCAAACATATGGGGAACATGCTTCACTTATTCAACCATTTATACACCCATTCGACATGAACAAATCACAAATATCACATGGATTCCCCCTACTAGGGTCAAAACTCATGAATCTTGTAAACAAACATGAATCAAAACTCAACAACACATGTAACATCAATTTCAACTCATATAAATCATGAAATCTCACAAACATAAAGTCTTTATATTTTAAAAAAGGGTTCTTGAGCTTCTTGGATGAACGGGATCCAAGAATCAACATCTACATACCTTGGGGAAACTCATTTCTTGAAAGCCTTCGGAAGATTTCTTGATTTCTCCAGATCTTTCTTGATCTTTATTGAAGAAGAAGAGAGGATTTTGATTTTTGGATACCCTAGTTCTTGGTGGAAGAAGAGAAAATGAGGCTAAAATCCCTTAGCCAGGTATTTATAGAGGTTGGGGATAAAGGGAAAAGACAAAAAAGCCCTTGGAATTAAAATAAAAAATCCTGATTTTACATGCTAGCACGATGCTCCATAATCGCGCCAGTTCACTGGAAATTGGACAATTGGGAAACTGCATGACGGCGCGACGCGGTGGAAATCGCGTTGCCATCTTTGGTTGCGAACTGGAACTATACCGCAATGTAGTGGAATCGTGGAGGTTCACTGGATTTTGACAATTGCTATTTTGGCTGGCTCCGCGACGTGCTAAGATGCCAGGTGGCACACTGTCTCACTAAAATGGCTCTAACTCTTCACCCAAGTGTCTAATTTGGTAGAATTTGGTATCGAAGGAAAGCTTATTCAATTCTTTACATGAAAAAAGTAGAAATTATGGAAATTCCATGTGAACCCAAGTTTTTCATACTTAGGAAGATATTTCTGAAATTTTTAGACTCAGATTTTCACTTTACCGAATACGCTATAAGGCTCAAACTAGAAGAGGACTTTGCGGGGTATTACATAAAGATGGAAGAATCCACTTTTACCAATATATCATATAGAATACAACTGGCTTTTTCACTATCCTGTCTGCAATAACTAGTGTCATGGTAGTTGGTGTGGGTGCACATAACCCTAGCTTCTTAAATACTGCTAGTGTCATAAGGTTGATACTAGAACCCAAATCGCATAATGCCAAAGTGAAGTTAAAATATCAAATGGTGAAAGGAATGGTGAAAGCACCAGGATCCTCCTTCTTTTCTACCAATGATCATGTATCTACTGCACTGCAGTGATGAATATTGTCAACAAGCTCATAATTGATTGACTTTTTCTTTGTGATCAAATATTTCATGAATTTTGAATATCCTACTATTTTCTCTAATTCCTCTACAAGTGTGATGTTGACTGATACCTCCTTCAACATAGGTAAAAACTTCTGATACTTACCCTTTTATTGTTTTCTTTTTAGCCTTTAAGGAAATGGAGGGCGAGGTCTTAAAAAAGGCTTCAACAATGGCCATTCGACACCATCACTTACTTTATATTGATTTCTACTACTCTCCACATAAACATAATCATCATCATTCTTTTGTTAATCAATAGTGGGTACAGGAAGATCTATAGTTGTTTTACCACTCCGAATGGTAATGGCATGGCAGTGACCATTATCTTTGGATTTGTAATCGTGTTACTAAGAAGAGTGCCATGTTTTATTTTATTAAATATGGCCAACATCTGGCCATACTGCTGCCCCATTTGCTTAATTGCGTCAGTATGTGGCTCAACTTTCTGATTCAGCCTTGATAGGTCTGCCTTAATCTCCTTAAGACAACTCTCTTGACTTTCTTTCCCTTTGAGAAGTTTTGACAATATTGCCTCTATTATAGACTCTAAATAATGACTACCTAGGGGAACATACTTGTTACTCTTTTCCTCATAGTCCTGTTTCTACCTCCAATCACCATCGCTCTCTCTACTTCAATATCTATATTTGTCATTATAGTAGTTCTGATCTTGATTCCCCTGCCCTTGGGCTATGAAATCCCTCAACCTACAACTAAGATAATTTTTTTCCTCTTCAAATTCAATCTCAAAAGTTCTAGAAGTAGATCACTATGCCGCAACTGCATTCACTTTCTCAACAATCATTGTTGTGAATTATTTTTTAAGCAGCCCAATGTTTGTTCGAATCTGTGCAAACTCTTATGTTACCTATTAATAACTAGCTCGATAAGTATTATCTTCCCTAATATCATATTTAACTGCACCACGCTCTGCATCTCTAGTATACCAACCTCTACTAGTCATAAAAATCTCATCCATAGCATCTTGGATTTGGGATCGCACTTATACCTATGGTGAATCTGAGTAGCCATATGGTTTGCCCGTATGAAAGAAAAAATGTAAGACGTCATCTTGGTTTGGTACCATAATTAGAAAATTATGCATGGTACAAATATGAAGCAAACACATCCTTTTATCCAAAAATTTCCCAAAAATCAAGGGCACGAACATTAGTGACCTTGTAACAAACTTTAGTTCGTTTTGTGACTGTAAAGGTTTGGCTTGTAGAAATTGGTAGATACTCCATTTTGTCTATAGTGGGAAGGGAAATTGAGCCCGTTTGAGGATTTTGCATTCCATGTGTGGTGAACATTTTTGTCTAAATCTCATGCATTCTTGTACCATCTAGAATTTTCCTCTTTAGTCTCTCAAGGCTAATTTTGATTATGCTGGGTTGGTAAAATGATCCTAGGCCATCTTTGTTAACCTAGGAACCCACTTTAGCCTAAATATCCTACCCATGATTAGGATAGTACTCTTAGTCACCCAATTAAATCCTTCAAGCCTTTCGGTGGCAACCACGTAACAAGCCTTGAACCATTCAAAGTTTTTCCCACTCTAGAACCCTACACTCCTTGAACATGAAAAATAAAAATCGAGACTAAATGCCTATGTTGGGGGTGGTAAGTTTGGAAGAGATTAACTTGGGAAAGGTAATTGTAAGTGGACGCTTATGATCTAAGTAATGAAAAAGTGAAAAACAAAGGAATGATGAAAACAAGGATGAGGCATAGATTGCAAAAGAAATAATCTAATGAAAGATGCCTTTAAAAAGTTGGGTAAATCAAGGTAGCTAAAATAGGCATGTGTAAAGTTTCAAATCAAAAGAAATGGTCCACGGTAAACATTTGGATGAAATAGTATGATATATATGTTCATGGAGGGTGTAGCCACTCTGTTCCTAAGAGATATCCTACCCTTCCCTGAACTACATTGCAAGATCAAAAAGACCTTTGATATCTCCAACCAAGTGTATTCATTATAGTGGTGATTGAAATTAAAGGTAAGCCTATGGCATGGTACTCGTTAGTATCGAGAGACTTTGTGTTTGAGAGAGAGTTTTGCACTTAAATCCCATGTTTCATATTAGATAATTTGGTGTGGGGGGGATGTCCTACTTTTAAGGAGGCATGTAAACAACTTGAGGTGGGTGATATTTTCATTTTTCAAAAAATAAGGCAAAGAGGGATATAGTGGAGTTTAGGTAAAAAGAGAGTCTCTTCTAGGCTATTAGTGATAGATTCATTGTTTCTCTTTAAAGTCCTTTGAATCTTTTAAATTACATTTCATGTTGAAGGGCGTCGTGAGAACAACTTTGCCTATGTTCAAGAGCTACTTGTGGTAGCAATCAAGTTAGCAAACAAGTTTGAAGGCATTGTGATCATTGGGTTATATAAATGGGCTTAAATGTGCATTGTCTTATTGAATAAGAGGTAGTGTTGCTTGAGGAGAAGCAAAGGTTTATGTTGGGGTGATGATGAGTGGTGAATTTACCACTCATTTACATCCAAAATTAGTGCACACTACTATGATGTGAAGTTATGAGCAAGGCAAGTTTGTTAGTTGAATGCACTAATTTCCATATTTTGTAGTAATACATGCGAATAGAAAGAAAGATACGGATTTGAGCTAAAAAGGGACCAAAAAGGGAAGAAAAGTGCACTGTTGGAAAACCCTGCACAAGACAAGGCTAAGATATCGTGATCGTAGTTTGAGGGTCATAATTGCATCCAGTTAACTTTGGTCAGCCTAAGTGATCGCGATGAACTTTACTATATTTGCGGAGCCATGATCCCAAAAAAGCCAGGGCGATTAAGGTATAGCAGGTGGATTCTAGGTGAAAATGTGTAAATGTTGTAGGCGACCTAAAAAATCCTATTTGATCCATCTTTATCCTATCTTTCATATAATCTTAGATTTCTAGGGTTTTATCACTTGGAGATTGGAGCAAAATTTTTACTAATCTTGAGATAAGAAGACATGAGGGTAACTCTTAAGTGATGAATTGGCAAATCCCATTGAAGATTCATTGGACTTTAAAGTGTGGTTTGCATTCCCTAATTAATTTTTCATGAATCAAATTGATGGAGATTTTGGTATACTTGTGTTTATTATCATCATGATTTGTGAGTTCTTCCTCTTGGGGTTATGTTTGAATAGGGTGAAAATATGTGTGGGTTGTGATATTTAATTTTAATTCTTAGTTAATGTTGTTGGGTTTCACAAATGTTTGATTATAACATGGAATTTTTTGGGGAAAACCTCAATGTCCGTAAACCTCACATCATCATTGAAAGAGGGATGCGGGTAGAATAGATCCTACATCATCCTTGAAAGAAGGATGTTGGTGACATAAGCATTTGTGAACAATGAGAGAGATAATAGTTATTCCCTTTTTATTGTCTTAGAAACAACGAAAAATTGGGGAATTTCTATGTCTTGGGTATCATCCTAGAAATAGGGATGCCCAATTGAGGCTTTTTGATGATTAGTTGACCACACCCATGAGGTATTTAAAAGAATTCGTGGGTGATAGTTTGGACTTTGTTGAAAGGCTAGTATTAAAGTCCCTAATCGAGCCTGCCCACACATGCTTTAACTAAGATTTGACTTTGATTTTCATGTACCCACACATTAGTTGCCTCTAAGAAATCATAGCCCCAAGATTCATTCCTAATTGATTATACTCAAATTATTCTTAGCCTCAAATTAGTCCTTTAGAAGCCCTAATTTGTTAATTTTTTCAAAAACAATTAAAATTCCCCAAAATATTTGTACCTTAGGTTTGAATTTAGCAAGAAACTTTCATTTTGAACTTACTCGATCACCATTCTCATTGTTCCTCATGGATTCGACCTCGACTCTTTCTGGGTTTATATTGACAACTATCGCCTTGCACTTAATTTGATGCCTAAGTTAATTGTTATCAGTGCCTCAACTAAACCTTAACCACAAAAATCTCCCTAGTGCACATTTGATTAACATCACTAGAAAAAATAAACACCGGCTCCTCCACGAATGTGAACTGCTCATCCAACTTAACTTAGTCCTATCTAAGAATATAATATGGACCAGGAATATATTGTCACAACATACAAACATGGAAAACTTAATGGAAAACAAAAAAATATGGAGGTAAAGTTAACTCATAAGACACCTCATCAACTATGCGAAGAATCTCGAAAGGTCTAATATACCTAGGGCTGAGCTTTCCCTTCCTCTCGCGCCTCATCATGCCCTTTATGGGCGAAACTCGGTGAAATACTTGAGCACCAACACAAAATCCTAATACATGGATTCTACGGTCTGTCTAAGCCTTCTACCTACTGTGATCTACTCTTAACCTATCTAGAATTACCCTTACTCTATCCAACAACTCCTAAAGCAAATTAGTACCATGGGGTCGAATCTCAGAAGTCTCAAATCATCCAATTAGAGAATGAAATCTCCTACCATACAAAGCCTCAAAAGATTGCTTCTCAATGCTCAAATGATAACTATTATTATAAGTAAACTCTACCAAGGCTAAGTGCTCCTCCCACTACCCTCCAAAATCCATAAAACAGGCTTGGAGCATATCCTCAAACACTTGAATATTCCACTCGGACTGGCCATCTATCTGCATATGGAAGGTTGTACAAAGATCAACCTGGGTAACCAGTTCCTCCTGAAAAGATCTCCAAAAGCTAGTAGTGAACACGGAACCCTAATCAGAAATGATAAATATAGGCACACCATTCAATTGGACTATATCACACAAATAGATGCAAGCTAACCTCTCCATACTGAAGGACATCTGAATTGAAATGAAATGTGCTTACTTGAAATGAAATGAGCTTACTTGGTCCACATCTCGCTCTCGATCTCCCAAGTGGCCTTCTTCACTGGGTGGTGCCTCGACTCAACCATAACTACAAGAATCTCTCTAGTGCACAACCGTTTGACATCACAAGTCAAAAGGAGAACAGGCTCCTATACAATGGTCAAACGCTCATCCAACTGGACTGAGTCCCATCTAAGCATATGAGATGAATCAGGAATGTATCACCAAACAAAGAAACATGGAAATGGATGAACAATGAAAATATTTAGTGATAGATATAACTCATAAGCCACCTCAACAATTTCATGAAGATTCTCAAAATATCCAATGTATCTAGGACTGAGCTTGCCCTTTCTCCCGAACCTCATCACACTATTCATGGGTGATACACAGAGGAATAAATGGTCAACAACTCTAAAACTTAAGGCACGAAGCCTAAGGTTTTCATAGACCTTATGACTACTCTGAGCCGCTCTCAACCTATCCTAATTCACCCCGACTCTATCCATTGACTCATAAAGCTAATCAGTACCACAAGGACAAATCTCAAAAGTCTCAAACAATCTAATCAGAGAACGAAATCTCCTACTTTAAAAATCCTCAAAATGCGTCATCTCAATACTCAAATGATAGTTGATATTATATGTATACTCTGCCAAGGCTAAATAGTGCTCCCACTAGCCTTCAATATACATAACAAAGGCTTGGGGAATATCTTCAATGACCTAAAGAGTATTCTCCAACTGACCATCTATCTGCAAATAAAAATTTGTACTGCGATCTACCTAAGTACCCAATTCCTCCTGAAAATCTCTCCAAAATCTCGAAGTGAACACAGAACCACGATCTAAAATAATAGAAATGGGCACACCAGGCAAATAGACTATCTCTTAAACATAGCTATGGGCTAATCTCTCAGCACTGAAGGACATCTGAATAGGAATAAAATGTGCTAACTTGTCCAAATAATCTATGATGACCCAAATACAATTAAAACCACGGGAAATACAGAGCAAACCACTAATAAAATCCATGGTAATCCTCTTCCATTTCCCCTCGAGAATGGGCAACCTCTGAGTCGAACTACATGGTCGCTGATGTTCGGCCTTTACCTGTTGACAACATAGGTAACAAGCTATAAAGTCTTCCATATCTCCCTTCATACAACTCGACAAATAATTCTACCTCAAATCTCTATACAATTTGGTTGTGTCGGGATGAAAGGAATATCTAATGTTGTGAGCCTCATGCAAAATAAAATAAATCAAGTGTGGCCATAAAATCTCAATACACCTTTAGAATAAATGGTGTTCTTATCGGACTCACCACTCAATATCTAATCACGAAGGAAGCGAAACTTACAATCCTCAAACTGATGGTCTCGAATATGCTCAAATAGTAAGGACCTTACCCCTACACTAGCCAAAATCCTCCTTGAAGTTGGGTAAGGACTGAATGTCTCATGCCAACGGTAACTGAGAAATTTAAATGCAAGCCAAGCTACCCATAGTGACAGCCTTTCGACTCAAGGCATCTGTTACCATATTTTCCTTTCCCGGATGATACAAGATTAAAATATCATAATCCTTAAGCAACTCCATCCATCTACGTTGTCTAGAATTAAGCTCCCTCTTGGTTATAAAATGCTAAAGATTGCGATGATCGGTGAAAATCTCACAATGCAAACGATAAAGATAATTCCTCCAAATCTTAAGCGTGAAAATTACCACCGCCGATTCTAAATCATGAATAGGGTAGTTGTACTTGCACACCTTCAGTTGTCAAGAAACATAAGCAATGACACGACCCTGTTGCATCAATACAAAACCCAAGCCAACAACAAAAGCATAAAAAAATATGGTGAATACCTCACCCTCAATAGTAAGAGCTAAAATAGGAGAGAAAGTGAGAAAATCCTTGAGCTTTCCATTTCTTGACTCACACTCCTCGGACCATCAAAAAGAAACTTTCTTCAGAGTCAATCTGGTCATAGGGACTGAAATAGGAGCAAAAACCTCAATAGATAATCTATAATAACCGGCCAAACTAATAAAGCAACAAACCTCGTTCAGAGATGTAGGTCTAGCCCAATCATGAATTGCCTTAATCTTTTCTAAGTCTACCATAATAACATTCTTAAACACCATATGTTGAAGCAATGTCAACTACTCAAGCCACAACTCACATTTAGAGAACTTGGAAAAGGCACATGATCTCTCAAAGTCTTGAGCATGATCCTCAAATACTTCCCATGCTCCTCACTACTCCTCAAATACAAAAGGATGTCATCAACGAACACGATCACAAAAGAGTACTGATAAGGCCTGAATACTCGGTTCTTCATGCCCATGAATGGGGCTAGGGCATTAGTCAACAAAATTGACATCACCAAGAACTCATAATGACCATAACAAGTTTGAAAAGTTATCTTTGAGATATCCTCAGCCCGAATACTCAACTGACGGTAACCACATATCGAATTAATCTTAGAAAACACGACCGTACCCTTAAGTTAGTCAAATAAATCATCAATGTGAGGCATAGGATAACATTTCTACACTGTCACCTTATTAAGCTACCTATAATCAATACACATACGCATGGAGCCATATTTTTTCTTCACTAATAATAAAGGAGTTCCCTAAGAAAACACACTCGGTCTAAAAAAACCCTTACCAAAAAGATCCTGGAGCTGAGAATTCAACTCTTTAAGATCGAAAAGAGCCATATGATAAGGTGCCATAGAAATAGGTCGGCTGCCAGAATTGAGGTCAATAACTAACTTAATCTTACGGATAGGGGTATATCAGGTAGGGTTGTATGGAATACATTAGGAAACTCACAAACAATAGAAACAGATTCAAGCGATGGGTTCTCCAAACTAGTATCATATATATAAGCGAGATAAGACTCACAACCCTCAAGATAAACCTCCTAGCATGAACATAAGAAATAACCCTTATCATCTCGTGGCTAACTACTTCGTAGCACTAGACTAGGGGTACACCGACCATGGCTATGGTAACGGTCTTTGGAAAATAATACATGACCGCATGATAGTGGGATAATGAGTCCATGTCTAGAATCACATCAAAATCCACCAAATCAAGAATAATAAGATCAGCATAAGTATCAACATCTTTAACAATCACAACACATTAGCATAAAAGATAGTTTATCAATAGCTTAAGGAAAAGTTAATCCCTGGCATAATCTATAGCTTATTCATAGCATAGTAAAAAAATATAATTTATGGCTTAGAAAATATCATGGATAAAGGCTCATTCAATGGTACATTCAATAGTCCAATTAATAACAAAAATAATAACATTATCAATAGCTTATCATAAGATTAACCGATAAATTATACGTATGACATAATCATTTAGGGATTACTTCCAACGCCATTCATCATAACTAACAAGCATATAAGGTTTTCAAAAGAACTAATCATCAATATTGACTAAAAGTGGGTTAAAAAGCCCACTTATAAATCTCTAAAATACATTCCAAGTCAAATTCAACCCCGGCCTAGGCTAAGGTATCTAAATCTACTCATAGATGTATAGTAAGCTACAATTAGCCCTAAGGTATAGATTTTTCTCAAGCACTCTAAGTAAGTCAAATGAAACTAAGGCAACGTTCATTACTGTAAGCAACTAAGGCTAATTTATCCTAAGCATGAGTAACTAGAGAATTTTTACCTAACTTGATTAATCTAAGGTATTCTTATACTAAACATAAGTAACAAAGTTCAATTCAATTATGACATAAGGAAACAAGCTAAGTGTTTCAACTCTACAATTTCAAAAATAACCTAAACGGTCCAACTAACCCAAGTCATGCATTTCGTCAATCCAACACCTAAAAACTATCCTAAATCCAACACAATATCATAAGAATACTATAAAATAGCTCAATCTAACAAGTGATAAACCTTCATGACCAGATTTATGAGTCATGATGGAACCTACCAAACACCGCCAGTAGCTAAGCCAATCCTTAACTAAGGGCCAATGGAATGGGTTAATTTGGGACAAAATTCTCAACACAGGCTAAATTTAGTGAACACAAGCTATAAATAAATAGTATTATAATATAGATAAACAAACATACAGGAATACCAATCCACGTTTTGGTAGGGTCAGTACAAGGGCATCTAAATGTCAATAATACAACCCAAGAGACTTAGAATATAGTATATACATCTGTCTTGATACAAAAGACATAACTATAATAAGTCAAAAGAAAATGGGTGACTCTAAACTCTAAATATCACCCTATCTCCAAAATATCAAGTCTGCACAAACAATAATCAGTGATGATAGATAGTACTTAAATCTACACCAAAAAGGTATAGAAATATAGTATGAGTTCCAAAATAGTGGTTACTCAGTAGGCATCATCGACCGACTAAGCTAAATCATGATACACAGATTATATAATGCAAGATAACCATAAGTAAGTCAAGGTACAGAATCTAACCTGAATCGTCTCAATCATCACTATATATAAGGAGAGAGTAAGTTGAAATAAAATTATAACATAAAGCAAAAATACATGCCAATATGCTTGTGCATAGGTTATAGACAATTCAAAATCATAACGTATCATAAAACATCGACACAGGAAAACATGAGTATAAAGTTGGATCCCATACGCCAACTGTTACTTAAAGTAAAGAACTCATCACAACATCCCATACTACTAGAGAGTATGTCCAAGAGAAGAATAAGTCAATCAATCAATCAATATTAACAACAACTCAATCGTTGTTCAACCGTCATTCCAAAACTTACCATTAATTGGTCATTTGCTGGCATTCATCATTTTCCAACACATGACAACATAATCAAAAACTTAATATCACCATCATTTAACTATATTAGCATCAATATACACCAATCACATTAAACTAGCTAGTCAACCTGCATTAACTGGTCCATTTACTTACTATCCATCAAGAGACTTGTAGTTATTATTTGACCATTATTCACCATATAACCTATTATTCATGGGTTAAAATCTGGTCATTAATCATCACTAACATAATTTTACCAACTAGGATATATTTATCACTGATTAATATTTTAGGAACGAAGCATCATTTTTTGACTAGCCATCACCATTCTTCATTTCACTAGCGTTCGACTATCCATTAGTCATAATTATCCACTTAAAGAATATCACCCATAATTCCGTATTTAGTGATAAACATCAACTACCCCAATTTATAAATACTCATCACTAGTAGGTTGTAATCGGTATCAACAATATCAACAACATACCCAAATTATACATTAAGTATATAAATAAGAATGAGATTTCCATACATAGGTCAAGCTATACTCTAACCGGTAGATGTACATATAGGCACATTAATTTAATCATCCTCCGGCCTTGCTGGTTATATATCATCATAATCAATATCCTCCGATCTCGTCGAGTATCAACATATCATCATAATATCCTTCGGCTTTGTTGGGTATCATCAAATCATCATAATATCCTCTGTCAATGTTGGGTATCATCATCATATCCAATTAAATGTCAAAAATAAAGAGTAATCCCCTCAAGGGCTAAAGTAAAGAACAAGCCCCATGCAGTCCAAAGTAAAGAAACATTAAAGAGGAAGCAAAAGAGCATACCTCCATATTTCCCCATTCATCTTCAATGTCAAATAATCAATAAGTGTATATATATGTAACATGAATATTATAATCTATAGGCAAATAATCTAGTCAATTAGATGATGATCATTAGTTCTAATGGCATCTTCATGTTTTACTACCAAGGCTCCTCTGTATTACCTAAAGAAGCGCTTTCTAGGAATTTCATAGGCTCCTATGTGTCTCACGAGAGATACCTCAATCTTGGCTTAAGGTAGGTTAAGGGCCCACTTATATACCCCTCAATATATCTTCTAAGTTTATTTCTACCCCAGACTAGGCTAAGGTATTTGATTTAACTCTTAGATATATAGTAAGCCACTATTAAGTCCAAGTTAGGTATCTACTAAAATACTATCACTAAGTTTCTTGGAACTAATACAACTTCATTAGAGTAAAAAACTAACATGAGACATGAATGACAAGGTCACTTTCATCTAACTAGAGTAATTCTAAACATTCTTATTCTAAACATGATACATTAAGTCTAATCCATTAAGGTTCAAGACATTAAGCTAGGCATTTCAATATATGGGTCCAAATGAACTAAAAGTTTCAATTAACCACAAGTGTTGCATACTCATCAAACCAACACCTAAAACCCTTCCCAATATAACAAGATATCCTAATTGTACTATCACAAAGATTATTATAACAAAGGATAAACCTAACCTACCTCAAATCTGATGGAAGCTCAACGAACTGCTAAACAATCACCTTTTTCTTTTGATAAGCCTCATCAAGATGTCAAGATATCAAAAACACATTCTACACATCCATGTGAGAATATTAATACAAATATTGCACCATCGTGCTTCGGGTCCAAAAATCATTCCAAAAAACCCTATGGGTTCCACTCATAGAAAAACACATTTTCGAGACCAACCCAACATGATACAAAGCTTGTGGAGTCAAAACCCTTGAAAATGGGTAAGAACCAAGAAAACTTTGGGCTAAAATAAAGCCCTAGGTGATTTGGGGATTTGGACAAATATTCAAGTAATTCAAGCATGAATTTGAAGGATTCTTACACTAAATCCAGAGATATTCGCATGAATATGTCTTTATCAAGCTCCCAAGTCATCCCAAAGACTTAATTCCAAGTTAGCACACTCTTTTAAGGTTTCTAGTAACTATAACTAAGATCGTGATAACATGAATTTACTAAAACTAACATGACTGGTAACTGAGTTCTAATGACTGATATAACTGATAACATGAGTGATGGTATCTGAAAGTTCTGAATTTGATGGAACTAGCTATGTTTTGTACTGTTATAAGTTGATTGTATATGACAGTCCTGAATTCTATAGAACTATCTGAGTTATATTACTGAGACTGAATTACTGTATCTGACAGTCCTAATTTCTGTAGCTGAAACCGTGGGAAGTAGTTATATAATCGACATGCCCCAAATAATGCATTATAACTGAGTTTGGGTCCAATCTGTAACCCCAATTAAAAGGTTGTCGTTACCACTCCATCGATAATGACAAGCTATGAGTGACCCTCATATGACAGTGTCCCTAAAAAAGAATGGTGAGGCCCTCATCTAACAGTGCTTATCCACCTCATTAACCCTCATCTGACAGTGTTGATGTCTTAACCTATGCTGGCTACATAGTTCTGGAATGGAAGGATGACTTCTAAGAATCACACCCTCATCTGACAGTGTGTGTTCCAATCCTTGGGTTCACTTAGTGCTAATTTCTACTCCCATCTGAATAGACATTGTACATGAATTACTGAACTGAACTGGACTAAGTTAACTGAGTTTTATTTACTGACGGAATATTATTGAGATTTCTGTATTATTGAGTTTTCTGAGATTACTGGTATTTCTGAGTTTTACTGAGTTTTCCTGAGTCACATAACTAACCGAATTCTACTGAACATGGCTTGGCTGAGGATATCGTGAAAACATGACACTGGCTTTAGGCACATATCTAAATTGTCGGGTACAAGTACCCCCAAGACTCAATGGAAAGAAACTGACAAAGCATGACTTTCTTGAATACATGACCAACATCACAATCCATAATTCATTTATTAAGGCATTTCATCTAACATGTGATATGCATAAACTTGTACATACATGTGGATTGCATAATATCATAATAGTTGGGCACTTTTCCATCACATAGGCATTTAATCAAACATATGGTAAGCATAGTATATGTAGACAATATTATACAACAAATAAACATCATGATTTAACTCTAATTTCATCATCTAAGGGTTTAATCATAGGTTCACATGAATCTACACCTATACTAATCAATTCCACATAAAATTGTTCACCCAACATTGATTAGAATTCTATTGGACATTATCAACATGAACAAAAGCAAACCCAACATGAAATTCATAAAGAAATCCATACACTTAAACCTTTAAAAGAGATTCTTGGGCTTCATGGACGAAAGGAGTCAATGAATGAACACTATGCATACCTGGGTAATGAGTTTCTTGAAGTTCTTGAACTATAAGAATTGGGATCTCTTAGTTCTTTAAGAAGATTTGGATTTTGTTTCTTGAGGATTGCTCTTAGGGAGAAAACCCTAGTTTTAATGTTGTGGAAGAATAATGAATTTTGGAGCCTTGGTCGGATATTACTAGGCATATAAACGGGTGGTAAAATACCAGAAAGCCCCTTTAAAAATGACTTAAAATATAATTGAACGGAATGTACGATGGCTCATGCGACGGTCCGTTGCTGGCTGATGGTCCGTCGTTTTGATCATCGTACATGGACAAAGAAAAGGATTCACTGCCTAAGTAGCGACGGCTTGGGCGATGGTCCGTCAACCTGTCCGTCACACCTTATCTATAAGGTTGCCTCACTACCTTGGCTGCGACAGTCAAGGCAACAGTCCATCGCTAGATCAATGGTCCGTCAACTGAGCCATTACACGTAGGCGATTCTGACAGCTCTGAGTAAAACATCCATAACCTTTTACTCTGATACCAGATTTAGACTAAATTTGTATCATTGGAAAGCTAATTCAATTTTCCACATGATAAAAAGTGAAAATATTCAAAATTCCATTTGTAAGAAAATGTATTCATATTTTAAAGTAATTTTCTAACATTCCTGGAACAATTTCAAGCTAGGAAAAAGTATGGGGTATTACAATATCTCCCCCTTGAGAACATTCATCCTCGAATAAGACTTAGTGAGAGGAGAGAATATAAATTGATGTTCATACTAAACATGAATAATTGAAACATGAACTCATGACTCACATGACTGTTAACTGAATATATCATACTAATCATGCATATCTAATGCATGTATAACTGATTCATGAATGCATGACTGAGTGTTCTGATGAATGAAGGTTCTCACAATGAGAATGTATATCTGATGCATGATTAAATAATAGAACTGATACATGAATGCGTGATTGAATATGCAATGTTATTTAATACCAAGTTTGCGATTAAATTCTGAACATGAACTATATACCAAGCTTGTAACTGAAGTCTTAACATAAAACTAAAAAACTTAAGAAGAAATGTTACCTTGAGCTTGATCTGAGTTGGCAGAGAAGAGGTAAGGATACTTGGTTCGCATATCTACTTCTGCTTCCCAAGTAGCTCCCTCAACGGACTGATTTTGCCAAAGAACTTTGACTAGAGGGACTTCTTTGTTCCTTAGTCTACGAGTATGATAGTCTAGGATTTTGACTAGAATCTCTTTATAAGAGAGGTTGTTCTGAACATCTATGCTCTGAATAGGGACTACAACTGCTGGATCACCTATGCACTTCTTGAGCAAAGAGACATGGAATACTGGATGAACTGAGGCTAGATCTGAAGGCAATTCGAACTCATAAGCTAACTTGCCAAAATGACTGAGAATTTTGAAGGGACCAATATATCGGGGACTAAGCTTTACCTTATTGCCGAAAATATTCACCCCCTTTATGGCAGAGATCTTTAGATAGACATAGTCACCAATCTCAACCTTGAGATCCTTTCTACGAACATCTGCATATGACTTCTATCATCTCTGGGCAGCCCAGAGTCTTTCTCTGATCAACTAGACTTTTTCTAAGGCATTGAATACTAATTCAGGCCCTATATCTCAGGCCTCACTAACTTCAAACCAACCAACTGGAGATCTACATCTCCTACCATAGAGAGATTTGAATGGAGCCATCCGAATATTGGAATGATAGCTATTGTTGTATGCAAACTCAATCAAAGGAAAGTGGTCATCCAAAATACCCTTGAAATCAATTGCACACGCCATTAGCATATCTTCTAGGGTCTGAATGGTCCTTTCTGCTTGACCATTTGTCTAAGAATGAAACATTGTACTGAGATGAACTTGGGTACCAAGACCCTTTTGGAACACTTTCTAGAAATAAAAGATGAACTGGGTACCTCTGTCTGAGATAATAGATAACAGAACACCGTGCAATCTGACCAACTCTCTGATGTAGAGTTTGGCATAATCCTCAGCTAAATAAGAGGTATGGACTGGAAGAAAATGAGATAATTTGGTCATCCTGTCTACAATGACCCAAACTGAATCATGATGATGTCGGGTACAAGGCAAACCCATCATGAAGTCCATGTTCACTTCTTTCCACTTCTAAGTAGGAAAACTGAACTCCTGCATGGACCCACTAGGCTTCTGATGCTTTATCTTAACCTACTGAAATGTAGAGAACTTAGCCACAAACTCTGTAATATCTCTCTTCATCCCACTCCACCAATAGATCTCCAACAAGTCGTGGTACATCTTTCTATCCCCTAGATGAATATAGTCGCGCTCACCATGCGCTTCTGCAATAATTTGCTTCCTTTAGTCTTCTACACCTAGAACACATAGATGACCCTAACAACGCAATACACCATCTCCCTCTTGGGATAAAACCTCTACTTTATGATATTTGACTGACTTTTTTAACTTAAAAAGGCTGGGATCTCTATCTTGCTTTTCATTCACCTAGGAAACTAGACATGATTTTGAACTACTCTGAACCCATACATCACCATCTTCTAAATCGACTAAGTGAATGCCTAGTCTAGCAAGATGATGGATTTCCTGAGCTAACTTCTTCTTACTATCCTCAACATGAGTAACACTATCCATAGACAGTCTACTAAGAGCATCGGCCACGATGTTGGCCTTTCCTGGATGATAAAGAATACTCATGTCATAATATTTTAAGAGCTCTAACCACCTACTCTGACGAAGATTGAGATCTTTCAAATAAAACACATACTGAAGGCTCTTATGATCTGTGAACACATCTACATGAACTCCGTATAGATAATGCCTCCAAATCTTTTAGGCAAAAACTACGGCGGCTAACTCAAGATCATGAGTAGGATAATTTTTCTCATGGGGTATAAGCTGTCTGGAGGCGTAGGCTATGACCTTACCATGCTGTATGAGAACACAACCAAAACCTACTCTGGATGCATCACAATACACTACGAAACCATCTGAACCATCTGAAAGAGTTAAGACTGGAGCTGAGGTAAGTCGAGTCTTTAACTCTTGAAAACTCTTCTCGCAAGGATCTGACCACTGAAACTTGACTTTCTTCTGAGGCAATCTGGACATAGGGGATGCAATAAAAGAAAATCCCTCAACAAACCATCTGTAATAGCCAACCAAACCCAAGAAACTCCTGATATCTGATGGAGAGACAGGTTTGGGCCAGTTTCTTACCACTTTGGTCTTTTGAGGATCTCCTCTAATGCCATCACCGAAAACAATATGACCAACGAATGCTACTGAACTTAGCCAAACTTTGAACTTACTAGATTTGGCAAACATCTGATGATCTCTGAGAGTCTGAAGTATGATTTTTAGATGGTCTACATGATCACGCTCACTGTGGGAATAGACCATAATATCATCTATGAAAACTATGACGAACATGTCCAAGTACTGCTTGAACACATGGTTCATCAGGTCCGTGAAAGCTGCTAGGGAATTAGTAAGACCAAAGGACATAATCACAAACTCAAAGTGATCATACCGAGTATAAAAAACTATTTTAGGAATGTCACATTCTCTGATTCTGAGCTGATGATAGCCGGATCTGAGGTCTATCCTAGAGAAATAACTGGCACCCTGAAGTTGGTTAAACAAGTCATCAATTCTGGGAATAGGATACTTATTCTTGAATGTGACTTTATTTAGCTGAAGGTAATCAATACACATTCTGAGAGAACCGTCTTTCTTGCGCATGAATAAAACTGGTGCACCCTATGGGGACACACTGGCCCTGATGAATCCCTTATCTAAGAGATTCTTCAACTGCTCTTTCAATTCTCTGAGTTCTGCAGGTGCCATTCTATATGGAAGAATAGATATAGGTTGAGTATCTGGAAGAATATCAATGACGAAGTCTATTTTCCTTTTGGGAGGAATTCCTGGAAGATCTTTGGGAAAGACATCTGAATATTCATTCACTACTGGGACTAATTCAAGACTGGGAGTTTCAGAACTAGTGTCCATAACTCGAACAAGATGATATACACATCTTTTAGATATTATTTTCTGTTCTCGAAGGTAGGAAACAAGATGACCTCTGAAAGCGGATATACTACCCTTCCACTCTAGGATGGGTTTTTTTAGAAACTAAAACTGAACTATTCTATTTATGTAGTCGACTGTGGCATAGCAGGAATGAAGCCAATCCATGCCACGAATGACATCAAAATTAGTCATTTTTAATTCGACTAAGTATGCTGAAGTGACCTTCTGAAATATCATAACTAGGCACTTCCTGTATACCCGCCGAGCTATGATGGTTTTACCCACTGGGATAGAAACTGAAAAAGAATCTACTAGAATTTCAGGACTGACTCCGAAATCAACTACTCTATAGGAAGAAACAAAATACAAAGAAGCTCCTGGATCTAGAAAAGCATAAACATGAACATAAAAGATCTGTAACATACTAGTAACCACATCAGGAGAATTTTCCTGATCTTACCGGGACTGAAGAGCATAAAGTCTATTTAGGCGTTGCCCATTAGTAGCGCTGGAGGTGGCACCCTACTGGTTTGGGCAACTGGACTGAGCTGAGAAATGATTCTGCTAACCCTGATAACCTAACTAGGGATAATCTTTGACTTTGTGGCCTGGCTAGCCATATTCAAAATAGACATCGCTACCAACTCTACAAGCACCTTGTGGTTCTTACCACAAGTCTGACAAAGGAGATTAGTTTGGGCATTGCTGACACAGCCATAAGACTTTGAGCTTGGCGCCCTATCTCTATTACCATCCCTGAACTTCAAAGTTGGAGCACTAGCTAAAGAAGGAGCTGGAACTGATGACTTAAGAAGAAACTGATAATGGTTTCCTCCTTCTGATTTGGGCTGAGCAAAGTTGAAACTACCAGTCCTTACTCTCTTATTCTGCTTCTCCCTCATCCTATTCTTTTGCTCCTCTATCTGCTGAGCATGAGTCATAAGCTTGGCTAGAGTCATGTCACTATTCAACATCGTCGTCCTACACTCGTTGGCCATACTATCATTCACCCTAGAAACAAACTTACTCATCTTGACCCTACTGTCTGCAACCACATGAGGGGCATATCTGGCTAATTGAGTAAACTTAAGAGAATACACTTTCACCGTCATGTTACCCTGCCTGAGGTTGATCAATTATAACACCTTATATTCTCTCAGCTCTAGGGGAAAGAATCTCTCTAAGAATGCGGTGACAAACTCCTCCCACTCAATAGGCCCTGCATCATGTGGACTTTCTGACTTCCACTGCTTGTACCATGTGTGAGCAATATCCTGCAACTGATATGTAGCTACCTCAGCAATCTCAACAGCTGATACACCCATAACGTCAGTAACCTTCTGAACCTAATCGATGAATTCCTAAGGGTCCTCATCTGACTTAGACCCGAGAAAGGATGGAGGATTCATTTGGGTGAAGTCCCAAATCCTGACTGCAGCTGAATTGGCCACTGGGTTGGATGGAATGACAGCTGGTCATTCATTATTAGCAGCAACTGACTGAGCAAAAATAGTGACTGCAGCTCTGAACTCTGCATGAGAAACATGTTCTCCCAAATCTTTTTCGGGCTGAGGGGATGACTGATTGCCGTTTTTTCTTTTAGGAGGCATGTTCTGTAGAAGAAAGGAAAAAATAAATTAGACTGAGAGATTGACTTGAGATTATGTTCACTGGAACGACATAAATACTGAAAGAAGGGAAACTGTTCCTAAAATATCTTATAGCCTCCTGCACATAAATGTGGCACGCAATACACCCATGCATAAGACTCTATTAGATGCGACTTTCAGACATCCTAGGACACTATTGAACCTGGCTCTGATACCAAGTTTGTAATGCCCCGAATCTGGTACCCAAGATGCTACATGGTGCTCATGACCCCGAAGGACCATAAGCTAACCCATGGCTGATATCTGTACCTGAACACTGTATAATATACTGAATAATTGCGGAAATAAAGGCTGAAAGTCCATAAGGTTCATAATTGTAACATAACTGATAAAAATATAACATCTGGATGGGGTATGAAATACCCAAAATAACTGTCTGAACATGATAGTCTGAAAAGCCTCTAAATCATGGCTGAACTATCTGAATAAGGAGTTAATGGGACATGTCCCTAACTAAGGACATGTCCCTAACTAACTCCAACTAATAAATAAATTAATAAAGTAATAAAGTAATAATTATGTCCTTGAAAGATGAGGACTCACTGCTAAATCTGACTGCTGAGACTGGAATCTCCTAATTCTTGAAGCTCGTGTCTCTGAACCTATGGTATAAGATACTATAGCGCAAATGCGTCAGTACTTTGAATGTACTGGTATGCATGTGAGGTAGACTGAATGCATGGGGTTCATATGCATGAACAATACTGACTAGCTGACTAATATGAATATGAGAATGCATGCATGAATACATAGTAACTATAACTGAGATCGTGATAACATGAATTTACTGATAACTAACATGACTAGTAACTGAGTTCTGATGACTGATATAACTAATAACTTGAGTGACTGTATCTGAAAGTCCTAAATATGATGGAACTAGCTGAGTTTCGTACTATTCTGAGTTGACTGTATCTGACAGTCCTGATTTTCTATAGCTACAACTGTGGGAAGTAGTTATCTAACCGACATGCCCCAAATAATGCATTATAGCTGAGTTAGGGTCCAATATGTAACCCCAATTGGAATGGTGTCAATATCGTGCCACCGGTAAGGACGAGCAGTGAGTGACCCTCATCTGACAGTGTCCCCAAAAGAGAATGGTGAGGCCCTCATCTGACAGTGCTTTTCCACCTCATCAGCCTTTATATGATAGTGTTGATGTCTCAACCTATGCTGGCTACATAGTTTGGAACGCAAGGATGACTTCTAAGAATCACACCCTCATCGACAGTGTGTGTTCCCATTCTTGGGTTCACTCAGTGCTAATTTCTACTCCCATCTGAATAGACACTGTACATGAATTACTGAACTGAACTGGACTGAGTTAACTGAGTTCCTTTAACTGATGGAATATTACTGAGATTTCTGTATTACTGAGCTTTCTGAGATCATTAGGATTTCTGAGTTTTACTGAGTTTTCCTGAGTCACATGACTAACTGAATTCCACTGAACATGGCTTGACTGAGGATATCATGAAAACATGACACTGGCTCTAGGCACACAGCTAAATTATTGGGTACAAGTACCCCTAGGACTCGATGGAAAGAAACTGACAAAGCATGACTTTCTAGAATACATGACCAACATCACAATCCATAATTCATTTATTGAGGCATTTCATCAAACATGTGATATGCATAAACTTGTACATACATGAGGATTGCATAATATCATACTAGTTAGGAACTTTTCCTTCACATAGGCATTTAATCAAACACATGGTAAGCATAGTATATGTAGACAATAGTATACAATAAATAAACATCATGATTCAACTTTAATTTCATCATCCAAGGTTTTAATCATAAGTTCACATGAATCTACACCTATACTAATCAATTCCACATAAAGCTGATCACCCAACATGGATTAGAATTCAATTGGTCATTATCGACATAAACAAAAGCAAACCCAATATGAAATTCATAAAGAAATCCATACACTTGAACCTTGAAAAGAGATTCTTGGGCTTCATGGAGGAAAGGAGTCCATAAATGAACACTATGCATACCTGGGTGATGAGTTTCTTGAAGTTCTTGAACTTAAAGAATCGGAATCTCTTAGTTTTTAAAGATGATTTGGATTTTGTTTCTTGAGGATTGCTCTTAGGGAGAAAACCCTAGTTTTAATGTTGTGGAAGAATAATGAATTTTGGAGCCTTGGTCGGATATTACTAGGTCTATAAACGGGTGGTAAAAGACCAAAACCCCCCTTTAAAAATGACTTAAAAAACAACTGAATAGGATGTCCGACGGCTCGTGCGATGGTCCGTCGCTAGCTCGACGGTTCGTTGCTTGCTTGATGGTCCGTCGTATTGACTATCGTACGTGGACCAAGAAAAGGATTCACTTCCTAAGTACCGACGGTTTGGGCGATGGTCCGTCGTAAGTTCGACGGTCTGTCAACTTGTCTGTCGCTCCTTATCCAGAAGGTTGCCTTACTGCCTTTGCTGTGATAGTGAAGGCGACGGTACGTCGCTAGATCGACGGTCCATCAACCGGGACGTCTCACCTGAGCGATTGTGAAAGATCTAAGTAAAACATTCATAACTTCTTACTCAGATACCAGATTTAGACAAAATTGGTATCGTTGGAACATAATTCAATTTCCCACATGATAAAAAGTGAAAATCATCAAAATTCCACGTGTAAAAAAATAGATTCATATTTCAAAGTAAGTTTCTAACATTCTTGGGATGATTTCAAGCTAGGAAAAAGTATGGGGTATTACAAAGGCATATACTTCTCCAAGAATAGCTCAGAGAAATAAGTCAATGATAAAGGAGAAGATCCAACTGGTCAATAATCCATGTAACCACTCCACTAATGAAGAGTAGATAAGTCCAACTAAAATATGGTGTAATCAACACCAGGAGTCTCAACAAGGCCCAAACCACGAGGTCTATCAATTAGAACTGATATGCATCCTCGCCTGAAGCACCAGAAAACCAAGGTGGAGCCAACCTCAAGAATCTACCCAACATATTTTTCTTCTCAAAAGACATAGCAGGCTAGGTAAAAACTATTTGAGAAGCTATCGATTGAACAACCACTGGTACAAGAGGAACCTCAACTTTGGGAGCCGCAGCTTCAAGCTACACCTTCGCCTAAGTAAAACTCTGAGAAGTTGGTTGTTCACAATTAGAATACACACCACCTACAATCCATAAAAGATAAATTAAGGCATCTCTAAGTAATGAAGAAGGAAAGAACCCTAGTGGAGCTTGGGCTGGTCCCTAGCCCACTGTTGGCTATGGCAGAAGAATCTCTGGCTAAGGTACAAGAATAGGGTCTAGGGAAGGGGGCCTCTCCTGGCCCCCAGCTAGGGAGACATCACGAGGCTATCCACAACTTCTAGGTCATCCACAAATAGTATAGGATCCCTAGGCTTAGTCTCATAACCCTCATCTCGTGTAGCGGTAGCACCTGTCCTAGCCATCTAAAAAAGAGTCATGTCAAAGAAATATTTCTACAAAAAAACTCAAACTCTTATCACAATATGAGCGAAAGAAGTGAAAAACTCCTAAGAATGTCCCATAGCCTCCTAGAGATAGGAAATAAACGTCAACATTCCGATCTACAAGACTCTACCAGACACTTGCTCCTGTACTAACAATATCAGTGAAACCTAGGATCTGATACTAATTTGTCATGACTCAATTTAAGAGTCATGATAGCACTACCAAATACCACCAGTTGGTAAGCAATCCCTAATCCAGAGCTAATGCGATAGGTTAATTGTGGAGGAAATGATTAGTATAGGGTAAATTTAGTAAACACAAGATATACATAAAGTGTTCTAATATAGAAAAATAGACAGACAGGAATACCTATCACACAACCTAGTAGAGTTAGTACAAGAGCATCAAAATGTCAATAATACAACCTAAGAGACATAGAACATAGTCTACAAATTTGAACTCGATACGTAAGAATAAATAAAAATAGGATAAAAGAAAATGGACGACTTTGAACTATAAGAGCTCAACCTATCTCCAAAACATCAACACTGTATGAACAACGATTAGCGACGAATCTACACTAAAAAGGTATAGAAGTGTAGTATGAATACCAAAATAATGGTTACTCAGTAGGCATCAGTGGTCGACTAAGGTAAATCATAATAGAAAGATGATATAATGCAAGATAACCATAACTAAGTCAAGGTACAAAATCAAACTTGAATCAACTCCATCATCACTATATATAAGGAGTAAGTCAAAATAACAGTATAAAATAAGGCAACAACATATGCCAATATCGTTGTGCATAAGAGATAGACAATTTAGAATCATAACGCATCATAAAGCAACAACACAAGCAAACACGAGTACAAAGTTGGCTCCCATACACCAACTGGTGCATAAGGTAAAGAACTCATAACATCATCCCATACTACCGGAGAGCATATCTAAGAGAAAAATAAATTAATTAATCAATCAATAATAACAATAACCCAATCATTATTCAACCGTCATTCCAAAACTAACCATCAATTGGTAATTTGCTGACGTTCATTATTTTCCAACACATGAAAACATACTCACAACCTTAATATCACCATCATTTAACAATATAAGCATCAGTATACTAATCACACTTAACTAGTTAGTCAACCCGCATTAACTGGTCAATTTACTTACTAGCTATCAAGTGACTTTTAGTGGTTATTTGACCACTATTCACCACATAACCTTTTATTCATGGTTATAATCTAGTCATAAATCACCACTAACCAAATTTTAGCTACTAGGCTATATTTATCACTCAGAACTATTTTAGCAAATAAGCATCGTTTATTGACTAGCCATTACCATAAACATCAATATTATTCATTTTGCTAGTGTTCAACTATCATTAGTCATTATTAGGCACTTAAAAAATATCCCCCACAATTCCTGATTTATTGCTAAACACCAACTATACAACTTTATAAGCTCTTATCACTAATGGGTTGTAATTGGTATCCATAATATCAACAACATACCCAAATTATACATTAGTATATAAATAACCATGAGATTCCCATACATAGGGCTAATCGGACTTAAACTGGTATATGTCACTTAGGCACATCAATTTAATCATCCCTCAAACTTGTCGGGTATATATTTTCATAATCAATTTCCTCCGATCTTACCGGGTATCAACATCTCATCACAATATCCTCCGACCTTGACAGGTATCATCACATCATCATAATATCATTCGGTCATGCCGAGTATCATCATCATATCCAATTTAATGTCAAAAATAAAAAGCAAGCCCCACGAGGGCTAAAGTAAAAAACAATCCCCACGTAATCTAAAGTAAAGAAACATAAATGGGGAAGTAAAAGAGAATACCTCTATATTTCCTCGTTTATCATCAATATCATAACATCAATAATTGTATATACATGTATCAAGAATATAATAAGTTATAAGACAATAATCTAGTCAATTACACCATGACCATTAGTTCTAATGGCATCACCATAATTTACAACCAAGGTTCCTCCATATCGCCTTAAGGGTCATTTTCTAGGAATTTGATAGGCACCTATGGGTCTCATGAGGGTTACCTTAATCTTGGCTTAAGGTGGGTTAAGGTTCTGCTTCAACCCCCTCTCCCAATATATCTTCTAAGTCTGTTTCTACCCCAGACTAGGATAAGCTATCTAATTCAACTCTTAGATATATAGCAAGTCCAGGGTAGGGATCCTACTCAAATACTATTACTAAGTCCCTTGGAACTAAAGTAAATTCATTAGAGTAAGCAAATAAGGCCAATCTTAACATAATACATGAATTATAAGGTTACTTCTATCTAGATATAGTAATTCTAAGCATTCTCATGCTAAACATCAGACATTAAGTCTAATCCATATAGGTTCAAGACAACAATCTAGGAATTTTACTATACGGGTCCAAATGACCTAAAAGATCCAACTAACCACAAGTCTTGCACTATTATCAAATCAATAACTAAAACCCCTCCCAATCTAACAAGATATCACAACTATGATATGAGAAAGCTCATTCTAACAAGGTATAAACCAAACCTACCTCAAATCTGCTGAAAGCTCTACAAACCACTAAACATTCATCTTCCCATTCGAGAAGCCTCTTCAACATGAAAAGCTATCAAAAATACATTTTATACATCAATATAAGAATATTAATACCCATATTGCATCATTCTAATTCGGTTCCAAAATTCATGCAAAAACCCCATATGGGTTTCACTCACAGGAAACTATATTTCCAAGACAAAACCCAAATGATATCAAAATCATGTAGTCAAAACCCTCAAAAATAGGTGAAAACCAAGAAAACTTTGGGCTAAAAGCAAGCCTTAGGTGATTTATGGCTTTGGTCAAATATTCAAGAAATTCAAGCATTAATTTGAAGGATTCTTACCCTAAATCCGAATATATTAGCATAAATACTCGTTATAAAATCTCCCAAGTTACCCTAAGACTCAATTCCCAGTTAGCACACTCTTTAGCATTTCTTGGTCTCAAGGATGAGTGGAAAATGACCAAAATGGGGCCTAAGGGGTCATTTTATACCCCATGTCAGGTCATCAGGTAGGCTATCACACTCCATGGTTTACAATTGCAATCGACTTTGTGCAATCACAATAGTGCGATTACAATGGTCCCTGTGCAATCACACATGCACCAATACCGGCAAAACATGGAAAATTTTCCAAGTTTCCACCAATGGCTTGGGATTTATTCGAAATTTGATATACATAAATAAACTATGTAACCATACTAAATTCAACATTTTGAGCGTAATGGAAAAGTAGGACTTACAATCTAAGGTCATTTCAACTAAATATGGGTCCCATACTCAAATTTCTAATTTTTAACTTTCTGACCAATAGGTCGAAATAAGCTCAGGTTCATTGGGATCCAACCAAAGGTCTACTAAGCCTAAAATTAATATTTCAGAGCTTCTGGCACAATTAAAATCTTCTTTCGAGATTTTTTTATTGAAGTTTTCACCCGATGACCATTTGAAACCAACAAAGACATATATACAATGAATTGGCTCTAGAAATGAAATGAACAACCGAACTGTCAGTCCCGCCAAGTCATAAATAACTTGGGGTAGCTATGAAAAATCTCTAACAACAAAAATAAGAGGAAATACATAAAATTACTTGAAGGGTTATTACATAAACCTAGCCTACCTCGACGCCGAGGAAAGCTCTATGAACTGCTAAGCCACTACTTTTCCCTTTTAAGAAGACTCCTCAATATTCCAAGCTATCATAAACACATTCTACTCATAATTATGAGAATAATAATACCCATATTACACCATTGTGATTCGGGTTCGAAAATCACATCAAAACACTATGTGGGTCCTACTTATAGAAATCGCATATTCAAAACCAACCCAACGTTGTTACAAGCTCAAGGAATCATTACCCTAAAAAATGGATAAAATAAAGCTAAATTAGGGCTAAAATCAAGCCTTAAAGGTTTTGGAGTTTTTAGCTATAAATCAAGAAATTTCACCAACAAAATAGTGTATTCTTACCTCAAATCGAAAGATATTCACGTAAAGAAATTTTAATTTTGATTCCCAATCACCAACAAGCTTTAATTTTAAGCCCTCACCCTATTTTGGGTTCTTATCTCTCAATAAAGAGATGAAGAATGGCAAAAATCATGGGAAAGGGGTCCTTTTATACCAGTCCAGGTATCAGGGTATCGATATCGCAACTGAGTTATCGCTATCACACCATCTTAGGCCTACATATGGAAGCCGTGATCGTGACCCGAGCCTCACGATCGCAGAAGGCTGATCTAATCAAAATTGTCACGATCATAACAAAGATACCGTAATCATTATTGCACCAGATTTTCTGATGCGCCATATTTTTCAAGTCCAAAATAGTCTCGATCGGGTGCTTGAAATTTGTTTAGAATACCGTATACACAAACGAACTATATAATCACACAAAATTAATGTTTTAGACTCAATCAAACAATTAAATTTTTCATTTGACTTCATTTCGATCAAGTGTGGGTCCCACACCCATATTTCATTCTCTTAGCTTTCCGATCAATAGTTTGAAATGAGCCTAAGTGTCTCCAGACCCGAACCAAAGGTGTAACTAGCCTAAAATAGATATTCTGAAGTTGTTCACACAGTTAAAATTTTCGTACAAGATCATTTTACCAAAGTTTTCACCCAGTGGGCATTTGGAACCAGCGACGTCTTCAACATAGGGAATTGACCCTAAATATCAAATGAGTTATTTGGTGAGTGAACTGTCAGACCCAACAAGTCATAAATGTCTTGAAACAGCTATAGAAAAGCTCTAACAACAAACATAAGTAAAAAAAGAAAAAATGGCCTGAAGGGTCATTATAATGGCACCTAAGCCATAGCTAAAACACCTTTGCCATGTTTCATCAGCCATGGTTGCTAGCGTGCACAACAGGGGTGTCATAAGGAAATTTTCCACAATTTTTGTGGCCGTGGTAATATTTTGATAACCATGGTTTAAAGATAAATTATCTACGGTCGCATTGTGGGTAAATCTGACAATGTAAAGAAAATATATTTAAAGTTCCTAATCACCCATACTATAACTGTGGCTAAACTAACCATGACCAAAAATTTTCACTGAACCACGGCTAAATATAGAGCTTTTTTTAAAAAAAAAAATTAACCACGATTCAATCGTGGCTTAATATAGAGGTTTTCTTAAAAAAAATTACAATTATTTCTTGCATTTTTCTAGTATCCATAGACAATATGGAACTCTTATTCCACCAAAGCAGCAATAAGAAATATACTATAACTCTATTAGCAATGCATAAAATCTAACAAATATATCTATCTTCTTGTACCTAATCCTCTATCATTTAACAAAGCAAAAGCATCACTGCAAAAAATTAAATTTCAAATTAGAGATCAATAATATTTCCTGGAGTAAGACCTTACTATAATAGACTAGTAAGAAAACTACAACTTCCACCAAATATAAGCAAATGAGGCATCATGGAGATAATATTACACGACTTCAATGCAAACAAATGTTTAGAATGATCAACTTATTATTTATTAGAAACATTAACAACAACCACCCGGAAAAAAAAGTCTAAAGAACAAAGTGTAATCGCTAAATCTAATCATATCAAACTTTTGAATTGATAGAAAAAGCTGTAAGCTAGATAAGGTAAAATTAGTAAAGCTCATAATATAATTTTTTTTGCCCAAATAACAAAGTGACGTACCTAAGACACTTTATGCGATGTCATAAAAAAGCAAAAACACAATTTTGATAAAGCCATTTAATTAGCTTATTTGAGACAACTACATAGACATTTCTTTTTGTTATCAAAGAAAATGAAGTAGATGCAGCTCGGATCTTCTTAAAAATAGATAGAATTTTAGCCTTTTGACGAAGCGGGAAATATATTCATCATAATGTAAGGTGAGTTAAGACAAATAAGTATATTGCAACATTCTTGATGAGACAAACCAGCTTAGGAGAGGATACACCCTTTTGAAAGTCATGCTACCTTACCGTCCCATATTTGCTAGCACCCCATACTAAATGAGAATTCCCAACTTCAACCTATAGCAACAAATAGCAGCATAAAATCAGAAAAGAGTAAATCAAATCCAAACAAATACTTTATTATCAATAAAAACTATTTCACTGCTGCCTGAGGAATGACACTGAAATAGTGTTGATGGAGTCAATATTATCACCAGGAAATAAGAATTCAATTCATTTGTTTATATCCCGAAGATGACATGTCAGTGTTTTCATTTCGCAGACAAACATGCATATTCCAAATATAAACTAGAAGAAGTACAAGCAAACAGAAGCACTTCCAAGAAACAATAATCTTAAACAACTATCAAATCCCACTATTTTAGTTAAACAATTGCATAAAGTTTATTTCTAACCTCTAATCTTCACAACTAAGGGCTCCTCTTTCTGTTGTGAGTTAGCTTCATTAGAGCTTGAAGACGAATCTAAGTTTACATTACCGAGTGTACGAGTGGTTATGGTTTCGTTCTCATGTTGGGCATAATTTATCATTTATAAATTGTATATCATAAAACACCAAAAAGTGAAACACGACATCGTATAACTATAGCACGATAGTTTATTTCTTAGTACAACTTAAATAATTGAACACTCAACAGAATTATCTGATAGACAAATTAGTAACTAATAGGAAGACCCTTAACTGTTCCAATTTTAGTATCAGGTTTAGTTATTAACAAAGTCTAGAAAGAAGAACTATCCAAATCCTTTAACTCGGAATAAATTAAAGGCAAATAAAACTATCGAAGTTACCTCTGTACACTATGAGTATGGCATACATTATTACATATGGGCATCACGTATTATCACTCTAGAATTCAAAATTTATACCTAGTAACCTGCAGTGCAATAACCAATAATAGCAAATAAAGATCTAACTAAATTTCATCTGTATAAATGATTTTAAGCTTCATATTCTTGTATTTTATCTTGTAAGACAAAAATTAGACAAAATATTTTCTATATGTTAAGGGAAGAACTACCATGTAACGCCATTTTTACATACTAATACTTGAAAAATCACCACTTCATCTTTATTAGCAACAAACTTAAATGTCTAACACATAATATCGCCAATGCAATAGCAAAGAACAGTTTTTAAATTTACCACTGAGAACAGTGTTAACTAATAGACTCTTTCTAATAAAAAACAATTTTTTCTACTACTAATAAAAAGAACAGATTCTTCTTATAGGTAAGCAGGTTGTAGAGCATTGTCTAGCTAATCATTCAACATTAGTAGTTGAGTATTACTTTTGAAGATTCTTATTTTGTTATGGTTACTATTAGCATACTTTGTTATATTTTCACAACAGTTACTTCTTTATTAGGATTGCTTTGTTTATTTTTCTTGAGTCAAGGGTCTATCAAAAATACCTCTTTATTGCTGAGGTAGGTGTAATACCCCGGAAAATTTTTCGTTGAAATTTTGTGCGTAAACGTGTTGGGTTCTATCTTCTAGAATGAATTATAAATTTTCCGTACAGAATGTCTTAGATTATGACCCACCATTGCGTAGAGTATCGAATAAGCTTTCCAACGATATGTGGATCATCCAAAACGGACACCCGAGCAACGAGTTATGAACATTCCGATCGAACCGTGAATAGTAGAGAACAGTAAAACGTGCAGGAAAAAAAGTACTGAGGCCAGACGTATTTTTTTCTCCAACTTTAAACGACCATAACTACTTGTACATAATGATCTGGGTGATCTACTATATATCAACGGAAAGATCTGCGAGTCCTCTTTCCGATAAAATTGGTTTCATCCAATTTTTCTGTCGGAGCAAAAAGTTATGGTCGATCTACTTCAGCCTACCAAAAGTGAATTTTTGGGTCAACTTCAAATGATCATAACTCCTCGTACACAATGATCTGGGTGAGATACTATATATCAACGGAAAGATATGAGAGTCTTATTTCTAATGAAATTGGTTTCATCCAATTTGGACATCGAAGTAAAACGTTATGGTTGATCTACTTCAGACTATCAAAACAGTCCACCAAAGGACAGATTCAAGAATTATTTGATTTTTAAGGGCGTTTTGGTCATTCCCCCTCACCCAAAATCCATCCAAACCCTATATTAAAGCCTATTAGAAGCATTATATGTAATATTTCATCAAATTCCCTCAAAAAGAAAACCCTAAGCTCCTACATCCAACTTCAAGAGCCTCCAAAGTTCACCATTAATTCTGCAAATTTATTCAAGATTTCAAGTTCCTAGTTCAAGAACTTCAAGAACCTCCAAAGTTCACCATTAATTCTGCAAATTTATTCAAGATTCCAAGCTCCTAGTTCAAGAACTCCAAGAACCATCATTCAAAGGCACGATTAACATCTCAAAAATGAGTATCGATCTAAAGTTCATCATTCAAGGTAAGTGGGGTTTTTCAACAAGAACAATCTTTCGTTCTTGTGCCCAAAAGTAATTTTCTTTACGAAGATATATTTTTTATATGTTTATTATGATTTTGGAGCATGAACTTATATTCTATCTTGGTTATCTTGAGATTATGATGTTTATGACTTTGAAAAGTCAAATTTATATGAAATTATGACTTAAAGCATGATGCTTGAGAGAAATTTACTATGATTTTGATATTTGGGTCTTGAAACCTATTTGAAATTGTGTCTTTGAGAAAATGTGTGCTATATGCACGTTGATGTTGAATATTTGAGATGTTTTGAATGATTTGACCTTTTGGTCATGAATGAGTTATTTTGAAATCGACTATGAAAGAAATCAACATTTTTATTGATTATGATAAAGGGGTAGCAAATTGGCTCCCGGTGAAAATTGTTGAAGAGTTTATTGTGGATTTTCTTTAATGTGAGCCTGAGGCTGATTTAAATTTCTGAGCTAAGCCCGGGAGTAATATTTAGCACCGAGTGAGAGGTATAAAGTGACCTTACTTCCCTAGAACTACGTGCCCACATAGGATGTGAGCCTGAGGATGATTTATATAGTGATCACTAGTGTTTTTGAATTGATACTGGAAGTCCTACTCCGATTGCAAGGATAGGTCGGCTCTCCCCAACGTGGGTTGGACGTTAGACTCCATATGGCTTACATGGTTTATGTCGGTTATAGGATCTCCCAGTGTGTGTGTGTTTCCTTGTGTCTATGGTGAATGGTGAAGTGATTTGAAAGTGGAATTGTGAAAGTTATTCTTTCGAAAGATTTAAATGATATTTACATTATGAGAATTGATATTCTTGATGAACTGAAAGTGATTGACAAATTATATGATGACTCACGTGTATTATTATACTTATTTCATCCTCTCATAATTATGATGATTTTCTTCGGGCTATGTGAGTCTTTCATACATTCTGCATATTTCTTATAAATATTTATGATGATGATGTTTATACAACTGCATACACCCCCATATACTCGGTTCTTTTCCATGGTATTGACCCACATCTTCGGATATGGGCTACATTTTCTCAGAATATAGGTACAAGGTATAGTTGCACCTTCGGATCCAATCAGTTCGTGGTATCCAGTCAGCAGGTGATGAATCCTTTTGATTCAAGGGCTTGGGTTAGTTATACAGAGTTTATAGTATTGTATTTTCTTTATTCAGTCATATTGAGTTGGGGTAGTCGGGAGTCATGACCCGGCTACCTACAGTCAGTACTCGTAGAGGCTTCATAGACAGTCAGTAGAAGTTGATGTATTTTGTTTCAATTTTGGTTGTAAAGGCAGAATTATAATCCTGTAAAATTCCATTTTTGTATCGATCAGATCAGAAAAGAGTTAATTTCTGCTGATTTATATGGATTTGTATTTTTATTCAGTTGCTTATGAGTTATACCAGTAGAAGGGTTAACTTAGGGTCACTTATGACCCTAAGCACCGTGTGACGTCTCAGGACCCAATTTCGGGGCGTTACAAACTTGGTATCAGAGCACAAAGTTCAAGTGTCCTAGTGTGTCTATGAAGTCATGTCTAGTAGATTCTTACAGAACGGTACGGAGACGTCTGTACTTTTCTTTGAGAGGCTACAGGGCATTTAGGAAATGTTTCCCTTCTTTCAAGTCTAAGATTGTGCTATAAAAAGGTTCTCCAAGAAGCTTATATAGATTCTCATCTTACTCTATTCTGGCCAACTCTGCCTCATTTTCAAGGTATCAGAAACAGTTAAGGTTAATTCTTCGTAGATAGTTATGGGATTGTAAGAGAGCTAGAAATTATCCTGTCAGTGCTTTTGAGTTCCAAAGATTGAAGTACTTTATTCATGTTCATAAAAGTCGTGAACTAAGCCTAGGTTAGATGTGCTTTCAGATTCCTCCTCAGAATCTACAATGTTAATCTATACTTCTCCCTCTATGTATTATTTTGAAGATAACATGATTCGCAAGCTCCAGTTCTTCCCCAGGTAATGCTTCTATATTTTCTAGAAGAAATTTCAAAAGTTACACAAAGGGCTTGAGAGGAGCTCTCTAGTGTGTTAAGTTCCTTAAGTTGAAAGTTATGCCCTTATTCTTATGAGTTATTTAATTAAGACAGAGTAAGGTGTATTCTTAGATCGTTGAATGTTGTGTGTCAATTTTTTATCTCTTGTATTATGTAATCTTATTATCATTATATTTGTAAAAAATCAAAGTCTAGTGAAGCCGTGTGGGGCTCTTTCGATTCACTAGCATAGCTTGTTTGTTATTCATCTCATTTTCTTGTTCAAAATACAAACCAAAGTCTAGTGAAGCCGTGTGGGGCCTATTTTGATTCACTAGCATAGTTACTTTGTTATTCATATAACTTTCTTGATCAAAACACAAAACCAAAGTCTAGTAAAGCCGTGTGAGGCCTATTTCGATCCACTAGCAACTTGTAGTTCATCTTGTTTCTTGTGCTGGCTGAAAATGTGGGATGTGGAGGTGTAGTAGTAAGAAGGATGGTAAGTGTGATTTTTTTAGCATAAGTATAGCGAAATCCCTTTTTGCATGCAATTGGGTTAATAGGAAGTGATATAGTTTGTTCGAGGTATGAAATGGGTGTTGAAGGTATTTGTATGACAGCGAGTATAGGTTAGTGATAGAAGTACTCAGTGGGTAAGTGTTGTTAATCTAGGCGCTCTCCAGATTGCAAGAGGAAGTTAAGTTAAGACGTAGAGAGCTATGAACTATGTTAAGTTGTGTATGAAGGATAAATAGTAGTGACGGGTGAAAGAAGGATGTGTTAATGGATTATGAATAAGATAGGGTATATGATTAGGACAAATTATTATTGTTATGAAGTTTAAGTGGGCTAGTGTTCATGGATGTGTTGTTTTATAATCTTCACGTGGGAGTTATGCGTGAGATGGAGTTGTAAATTATGTGAAGTGTGAGACCTTAAGTTTGAACGATTGGTGATCATGAAGCCGAATGTGACAGTTTCCGAATTAATGGTATTAGTTGCCGGAAGTGACCTAATAGGCTTGAACAGTGTACAAAAGAGTTTAAGTGTAGTTGACTTGTAATTAAGTTTAATATTATATTATGATGAGAAAGTTCACCCAAAATATTATGAGACTGCTTTAATTTCGAGGATTAGTGTATGTGGTGAAGTGAGTCGTGCCATAGGATTGTTAGATGGATAAATACTAGTTAGACGATGGATGATATTTTGATGGCTAAGTTAAGGCGAGACGTATGATTGGAAATGTTGAGCCTCTTAAGTGTGATTTTGATTCTTATGGGTTAGAAACATAAGTTCATAGGCATGGTATTAGAGGGAAAATACAGAAGTAGTATGGTCTATCAAAAGGTTAGAAAGTATTCAAGTTGAGCTAATAGAAATAAGAGTTGAAGCACTAGATGGTGTACATTCCGGCGATATAGATGTTCTTGGAGATTCAAAATTAGTAAGCATTTGAGAATTTGAGTGGTGGCTTAAAGCTAAGGGGGAGATGATAGAACAAGTAGTCAAGTCAAGCTTTTACATTTTAGTAGAAGTACCAGTAAGTTGTAAATTTGCTGTGAGAAAGATCGATGCTTGACCCAATGTTATTTCAGTATTTTCAGCTGTCCCAAAACCTACTCATGCTTTACATTTTAGTTCCATGATCTTAATTCATGTTCATACACGTGATGGAGAATTACATACTCTTCTAGTTTCCAAAAATGAGAAATTCCAGTTCTTCTAGCAGTTGGAATCACATTCCATAAGTTATGAGCTCTAAATTCAGGGCATGCCGCCCATGACTCATATACTCAAGTTTTACAGTATGTTCAGTTCCAGTACTCAGGTAATACTCTTATTGATCAGTGAGATTCAGTTTCCGTTATGGGTGTCTTCAGTTTTGATTCGTTAATAAACCCATTGTATTTGATATTTTATTCCTAAGGCCTCAATAGAGAGAGTCAAGTTATTTACATTATCCCTTTATGTTTCAGGTCTTCATGTTTTAAAATTTTGTGACCTTTTCATTAAGTCAAGCTAATGGTGTTGAGCAGTTGTCTAGAAGGGAGAGAAGATACTTCCTTATCTATGATAGAAGGTGGTGTGCTCACGACGGTGAAGTGAAGTTAGATTGAGGCTAAGTCCTTGATACATGCCATGGTTAGTTGAGGTTTTAAATGTTTATTTGGAAAGATTGTTGTGCGTTGGTTTTATGCACTTCTATGAGGTTGTAGGAATAGTAATACAGAGTTTTTGTGTATAGTTCAATTGGTTGAGAAAATATTATGTGTGCCGTTTAAAGAATTGACCAGTATGTGTAAATGATGTAGTTGATGGAATCTTAGAGAAAGCGAGGAAGATGCTTTATGAGTGTTTGTTTAGAGGTGTATGTGCGAAGTGCGTATGTGGTTATTTGTATAGGCCTGAATGTTATGGTTGTATATCTAAAAGAATGAACCACAAGTTAGCGGATCCCTAGTATAAGATTGTATGTGGTTGTTGGAGTAGCAATAAGAGTTATGTTGAAGTGAGGAGTTGTGAGGCTCAGTGTGTATTGAGGTTCATGATATAGATTAATATTATAGTGTTATGTGGCGTATCTCATGAGTACTTGGAGTTAGGCTTGAACATAGTCGAGGGAGTAGTTGGGAAGTGTTGCTAAGTTTGGAAGCAAGGAGTTATGTTTCCCAAGACCTAGAAATTCCTATCTTAATTTATGCCATATGGGTCGTTGTTCCCATACGATAGGATTGCATCAAATTATGGTTCATTTTCTCCCCGAACAATGTCATTTGAATCTTTTGGAGGGAGTGTTGAGGGACGTTTCATTTGGGCGCAAGTGTTCCTTCTTTTGATGAGATCCCCTTCGAGACCTTTGATTCTCAGTCTCTGAATAAACCAAAGATATCGATTCCTTAAAATCAGTCTCCTTTGTTTAAGATCCAACTATGTGACCATTCTCATTATGAATCGCATGTTCTATGAAGTATTCGAAAGTTTGGAGTGAAGTAAGTGGATTGATTTCGTTATCCCAGCCTTTTTTCCTTATTTCCATGTTATTCTGTACTTATTCATCGACATTCAAGGATGAATGTTTCCAAGGGGGAGATAATGTAATACCCCGGGAAATTTTTCGTTAAAATTTTGTGCGTAACCGTGTTGGGTTCTATCTTCTAGAATGAATTATCAATTTTCCGTGTGGAATGTCTTAGATTATGACCCACCATTGTGTAGAGTATCGAATAATATTTCCAACGATATGTGGATCATCCAAAACGGACACCCGAGCGATGAGTTATGAACATTCCGATCGAACCGTGAATAGTAGTGAACAGTAAAACATGCAGGAAAAAAAGTACTGAGGCCTGGCGTATTTTTTCTCCAAATTTAAACGATCATAACTACTTGTACATAATTATCTGGGTAATCGACTATATATCAACGGAAAGATCTACGAGTCCTCTTTCCGATGAAACTGGTTTCATCCAGTTTTTCTATCGGAGCAAAAAGTTATGGTCGATCTACTTCAGCCTATCAAAAGTGAATTTTTGGGTCAACTTCAAACGATCATAACTCCTCGTACACAATGATCTGGGTGAGATACTATATATCAACGGAAAGATATGAGAGTCCTATTTCTAATGAAATTAGTTTCATCCAATTTGGATATTGTAGTAAAACGTTATGGTTGATCTACTTCAGACTATCAAAACAGTCCACCAAAGGACAGATTCGAGAATTATTTGATTTTTAGGGGCGTTTTGGTCATTCCCCCTCACCCAAAATCCGTCCAAACCCTATATTAAAGCCTATTAGAAGCATTATATGTTATATTTCATCAAATTCCCTCAAAAAGAAAACCCTAAGCTCCTACATCCAACTTCAAGAACCTCCAAAGTTCACCATTAATTCTGCAAATTTATTCAAGATTCCAAGTTCCTAGTTCAAGAACAAGTTCACCATTAATTCTGCAAATTTATTCAAGATTCCAAGTTTCTAGTTCAAGAACTCCAAGAACCATCATTCAAAGGCACGATTAACATCTTAAAAATGAGTATCGATCTAAAGTTCATCATTCAAGGTATGTGGGGTTTTTCAACAAGAACAATCTTTCATTCTTGTGCCCAAAAGTAATTTTCTTTATGAAGATATGATTTTTATATGTTTATTATGATTTTGGAGCATGAACTTATATTCTATCTTAGTTATCTTGAGATTATGATGTTTATGACTTTGAAAAATCAAATTTATATGAAATTATGACTTAAAACATGATGCTTGAAAGAAATTTACTATGATTTTGATATTTGGGTCTTGAACCCTATTTGAAATTGTGTCTTTGAGAAAATGTGTGCCATACGCACGTTGATGTTGAATATTTGAGATGTTTTGAATGATTTGACCTTTTGGTCGTGAATGAGTTATTTTGAACTCGACTGTGAAAGAAATCCACGTTTTTATTGATTATGATAAAGGGGTAGCAAATTGGCTCCCGATGAAAATTGTTGAAGTGTTTATTGTGGATTTTCTCTAATGTAAGCCTGAGGCTGATTTAAATATCTGAGCTAAGTCCGGGAGTAATCTTTAGCACCGAGTGGGAGGTATAAAGTGACCTTACTTCCCTAGAACTACGTACCCCCATAGGATGTGAGCCTGAGGCTGATTTATATAGTGATCACTAGTGTTTTTGAATTGATACTGGAAGTCCTACTCCGATGGAAAGGATAGGACGGCTCTCCCCAACGTGGGTTGGACGTTGGACTCCATGTGGCTCACATGGTTTATGTCAGTTATAGGATCTCCCAGTGTGTGTGTGTTTCCTTGTGTCTATGGTGAATGGTGAAGTGATTTGAAAGTGGAATTTTGAAAGTTATTCTTTCTAAAGATTTAAATAATATTTACATTATGAGAATTGATATTCTTGATGAACTGAAAGTGATTGACAAATTATATGATGAGTTACATGTGTTATTATACTTATTTCATCCTCTCATAATTATGATGATTTTCTTCGGGCTATGTGAGTCTTTCATACATCCTGCATATTTCTTATAAATATTTATGATGATGATGTTTATACAACTGTATACACCCCCATATACTCGGTTCCTTTCCATGGTACTGACCCACATCTTCGGATGTGGGCTACATTTTCTCGAAATGTAGGTACAAGGTATAGTTGCACCTTCGGATCCAGTCAGTTCGTGGTATCCAGTCAGTAGGTGATGAGTCCTTTTGATTCAAGGTCTTGGGTTAGTTATGCAGAGTTTATAGTGTTGTATTTTCTTTATTCAGTCGTATTGAGTTGAGGTAGTCGGGAGTCATGACCCGGCTACCTACAGTCAGTACTAGTAGAGGCTTCATAGACAGTCAGTAGAAGTTGATGTATTTTGTTTCAATTTTTGTTGTAAAGGCAGAATTGTAATCCTGTAAAATTCCATTTTTGTATCGATCAGATTCAGAAAAGAGTTAATTTCTGCTGATTTGTATGAATTTGTATTTTTATTCGGTTGCTTATGAGTTATGCTAGTAGAAGGGTTACCTTGGGGTCACTTGTGACCCTAAGCACCGTGTGACGTCTCGGGACCCAATTTCGGGGCGTTACAGTAGGGTTACGGTTAGGATGTCTATACTCTATCCTCTCTAGACCCTATTTTGTAGTAGTACACTGGGTATGTCATGGTTGTTGTAAAAGAAAGAACAAGTCTTTCTTTATAGTTTTTGCAAACTAGAGAATTTTTTTTACCCCGAAACCGTGGTGTCAGGCTAGCTTGTTCGCTCCTCGACTAATTCCACACATACTTATTACCTACCACCAGTAAAGATACAATAACTCCGTTCACCTAGACTTTGACAATTGGAAAGAAATTATCTTATATATTATTATCAATACTATTCATTCTCAAGTAATAAATTTTTTTAATGTTAGTAAAAATCATAACTTTCTTCATAGTTCTAGCAACTCAAAGCTATGGTGTTTTTATATAAATGGTCAAATCACGCAAAAGACTAACTATTGCATATTTAATTGCCAACTTCAATATTTGTAGCAAGATGCTTTATGGTTGAAAATAGCAGAAAAATGATTGTAAATGATAAATTATGATAATTTTATAAGTACACAAAGTATGAAACTATTTCCTACTATGAAATTTTTATTGAACAAGGAGATTATCACCATAGAAAATAGACACATACCTTTATCAAGGAAACTACTTAAGCCAAAATAACATTTGTTGATAATGTTGAGGACCGAATATGTGAAACATAAAAAAAATGTAAAATGAAATAGTCACGAGACAATATTTATCAATAATTCCATATATATAATTAAAGGAACTCTTAAAAGGATCCCATACCTCGACCAAACAACTGCTTCTTTCTTTAATAAGATTTTCAAATATTTTCTATCCCTCTCTCTATGTGATGAGTACTTGGAGTTTAGAAAAAAAATAGAGAAATGAAAAGAGCTAGAAAAGAGTAGGAGAAACACAAGTTGTCAAGGATAAGTTACTTGCTGGAAACAAGTGTACGTATGTTTAATAGAAAAGAACATAAAATGTATGTCCAATAAAATTACCCGTAGCTTATAACACATTTTACATAGCTTATTGGAATAATTTTATGGTGTCCATATATGCCTGGTTAGCTTATATATATAGAGCGTTAAATAGTGTAGTAAAAAATGAAATGAGACACAATGTATTATTTGATCATAACTAGTCAGTCAATCGATCGACCTGTAAATCCCAAAACTAGTTACAGTACTTAGCTATATGAATCTTCAATATCCATTCGGACCATGCTCATTTCATTCTAATACTAGTATATTCGGGTTCTAATAAACTAGAAATTATCTAAACTTTCACATTATCCCTACTTCATGAGTAACCAACAAACTAATTTATTTTTAATACAATTTCTACTTAATGATAATTAAATTACAACATCTATTACACTATATTAGGTAAGAATGACAATTCAGCTATTGATTCGCTGAAAATGGGCCAATAATGACGAATTAAAGCTAAGCACACACAATATAATAATAAGTCTATCTAATATGAAATTTTTTTCAATTCCTAATCAAAATACTGCTAAACTTGCTACATGATTCATAAAATTTTTGGAATCAAAACAAATAACAACACAAATATAGATTTTCCTAAAGCTTTTCAAGGTCTCTAATCATAAACCCAAGTTGTCTGGTTAAAAAATGTTCAAAGAAATTAAAAATAATAGTTACCCACAAATCAACAACCATTAACAATTTAACAAAAAGATGAAAGAAAGTTTTTTAAAAAATAGACCCTACCCATTAATAATTAAACAAAAATTATGATTTGAAAATCTAAGCAACAGAGATTTTTTACCTAAAAACGACCATTTTCTGCTACTATTCAAAGTAACTGAACTTTGGAATAGGGAATAAGTATTCAGAAGTTTTGATTGCTAAATTTTTTTTCTTTATTTTTTTTTTTTTGATAAAGGTACTTTTGTTAAGAGAGATAGTGTAAAATAAAAAAAAAATTATGAATCTAAATAAGGGGGGGGGGGGATGAAAAAGAAAGTGACGGAGTGAAATTAAGTCCCCACCTAATTTTTGCCATGGTATTTTAGCATCAGATCTATAAATGTATCCTATTTTAAATTTTGTTAAATTTGCCACAATTTTTTAAACCGTGCCTAAATAACTGTGGGTGACAAGCGCTTTCTTGGTAGTTTCACTTTTCCAATTTTCGCTCTATTTTATATTTGATTACAATTATGAAGCGTATCTTGTGATAGGTTCTTGTGATGGTTTAATTTATTTAAGTTTTTTTTAGAATAAGATTTATTTTTTTATGGATTATTTGGAATAGGAGTCATGTTATTTATGAAAATTGGTGAATTCTTGAGTACCCAACTTCATGCACTCCATGTGTTTGATAAAATTCCCATGAGAGGTTCCCCTTTGGTTTGCTCTTTTCCGTTTATCTAATCGAACTTGCTAGGGGTTCATGTGCATATTTTGAGTAAATTTCATCATAAAATGATCGTTTATATTTTTTTTCGAATTTTAGTAGTGTGACATGAAATGCCTTTAAAATGTCATCTACAGTATTTTCTTTGTTAATTTTGTGATGTGCAATATGTGTTTTTTTAAATGCCGAATTTCTAGTATGATTTCTACTAGTAGTTAATGAATTTAGTCTTGGAGAATCATTTGGCCATTCCTTGAGTTATAATGTGACTTACCTTGTCTTCTAAGGAATGTAAGCCGGTATTTTAAGTTGGTGATGTGTGTTATTACAATTTATTTTTTCATGACTTATATTATATTAATTAATAAGTGTCGAACTCTTTTGGGTGAAGTCTAAAAAATCTCATTTGACTAAAATGAATTCTTTTCCCGATGATAGAGCAGGAGACATCATTCTTAAGGGCAATTCATCATTTTTGTTAATATAATGGTAATGAGCTAAGTGTGTAATATATTACAAAGTATGTGGAGTGTGTTTGGATGTTTATGCTTTGAATGTTTAATTCTTGCGGAGTATTTCTCCCATGTGCTTTCATATGATATTTTACCATGTATTTAAATCATTTAGCATAACTTTATTTTATTTTTGTGATATCAAAGAATCTTAAAAAAATATTTTACCTTTTCGTTTTTTATTTGTTTCTTTTGTTTTATTTATGGATGACTCCGAGGAAATAAATGCCAAAGGCGGTAAAAAAGGATAGCACCAAAGATAAGGGCAAGACCATTGCTACTACATATAATATCATGGTTATGGCTCATCAAGAGGACACTAGAGGCACTGAGATTAAGAGAAATGTTGTCCTTTAAAAGGAGCTGGCCAAGGAATTAGATAAGATTCATTTTAGAGTTGAGAGAGTGAGTAATCTATATGATGAATGGGTTGGAATTTGGGGTTTCAACTCTCAAAAATTTGTTTATAATGAGATTTGTGCAAGATCATTTCCCAAATATAATAGGTCAAATTAAAAAGTCTGTGTGGGTCGTATTCATCGATATTAACCCCACATCCCATCCTTATTTCTATAGTTCAGAGCTTTTTGTAGAGTTCTATGCTTCCTATGTCATCTGGCACAACCAACCCAAGTATAAACCATATGTAGTATACCAACCTTTATTACTTAGTATGATTGTTAAAGGGGTTGAGGTGCTCTGCTCCAGGTCATTGATAAACAAGATTTACTTTGATTGTGACTGTGCAATTAGGATTGAAATTAAGAAGCGGCTGCTAAGTGGGTGTTCTCATTTTACATTACAAAAGGCCTTCCCTCATGGGTCAATGTCTCCAAACAAGTTCAAAGGAGGGATCTTTCTATTCAAACAAAGCATTGGCTTGGATTTGTGGTAATCTTTTGCTACTATCTACAAATGACCACGATGTCACAATTGAAAGGGCTATTATTGTTAGGTGCATTATGGGAAATGTGGTTTTTAATCCAAAGGATATGATTTTTGAGATTATTAAGATAAGATCCAAACAACTAAGAATTTTGTTGCCATTTCTAGCTCTTATTTACATGTTATGCTTTGTGAACAATGTTCCTATTTTCTCCAAGACTGAACAAAAAGTAAAATGCACTAAGGTTATTAATATTACCCATATCCAACATGATGATAACCCTCCAGAGACAAAAGAGGAAATCTTCGGAGTTAGATAGTATTTTTAGGGTGATACCTATTCGTGAGGGCACAGACACCCTCCAACTCCTTCAATTTCATTAGATACTCCATAGATCTCTTGTGATACTACTCTATTGATTGATCCTCCTCATACACTACCTCTTTAAATCATTACACCACTGACTCGGTCAAGAAAACCTCTACAGTCTTCCATTATTATGTTTGCTAAGGTTACTTCTGTGACCTTAGTAAACAATAGTAACATTTCTAGGTTAGCAGTTAATATCACCTAGTTTATTGGGATAACTATTGGGATGATTCTAAGATTTATGCATATTTTGATGTCAAATTATGAGCAGAGATTAGCTTCAATAGAATTTAGAGGAGATAACAAAGTGGTTGGTGCTTTGAGGACAGATCACAAAAGCTTTTATTTAAAGTTTCACCCTATTCAGTCCTTCTTTACTCTATATAAAGCTCAGGTTACCATCCTATGAGTTTCTACTAGCCCGGATCTACCATTTGCTAACTTAGGTATCCCATTATCAGAGATAGATGGAGATTAATTTTATTGAGGGGCTTACCGCAGCCTAATAGGTAAAGTGGGTCAAGTAGTTATCCATTGATGAGAAGCATGCAAGGATGATTGGTGCTAGTTCTAGCTCTCATCCTACCAATGAGGTGCATATTTATTTAGACGTAGTTACAAGAGCCTAGTTTTAGAGGCTCCTATATTTTTATTATCGAGCACTTATAGGCCTCACAGAATATGGACTCGCATGACTAGTGTACTTTAGGTACTCTATACCTCCATTTTTCTCATTCTTTATTTCTACATTAGGTACAATGCAACACTCTTTAGTTGAGGTGGGATATTTTTTTTAATGGTCTATAATATTAATTTTTTGATACATTTTTTTGATGTTATTCAAATATTGCCCTTGCCGGGATTACTTTGTGATGTTAAATTTTTATATTTCCCTTGTTTCTCCAATGTTTGTTGATTCATATATTTCCCTTGTCGGACTCATGATTCGATGGATATTCTTTTAGACCTTTGTGGGTCTACTTTATGATGTTGATTCATGGATTGCCTTTGATTGGCCCATGTTATGCACTTGTTATTATTTAAGACTTATTTGTTTTTTCTTGTGTTGACTTTGGGTTTGGATGATGTCTATATGGGTCATGCACTTCATTTTATTCACCTTGTGTAAATACGCATAAAATAACCTCCGAGGATTCTCTTTGGAATTCAATTCTTTTCAAAGGAGAATTTTTCTTTTTGCTATTTTGTTTTCATTGTCGAACCGATTGGTAATTCCTTTGTTATAGATTGATTAGGAGACGTTCTTAGGGAAAATAACTATTGTATTGAGTTATAGTCAAGTGGTAGTTGAAAATTTTCAAAAGGTCTCCTCCAAAAATTTGTCATTGACAAGAAAAACTAATTTTTAAAATGGTTTATGAAAAAGAAAGAACAAAAATGATTTGTGAAAAACAAATAGTTTTTGAAAAATTGTTTTTGAAAAAGAAAAACCAGAGGGGTTTCAAGATTTTTCTTGTGGTGTGACCTTTAAATTCATTTTTGGAACTTTCTTCATAAAAGAAGAGTTTTCAACTAGGAGTATTTTGTCAAGTTCATTTGCACAAATTGTTTGAAAGACTAACTTTCCATTTTAAGAAGTATGGTGCCTTGTGTTGTAAGGATTTTAATCTATTCTTGTGCATACACTGTAATCTAGAACATTCTCCAAGTGTATTCAAGGCTAAATCCTAGACCACGATTCATTTGGAAGATGACCCAAGGCCATTTTTGATTCATCACATGACCTAATTCCCATCTTAACATTGTTCCCTACTTATCCTATTTGAACGTTTTCCCATTTTTTCCCTTTGTTGGTGATGACCATAATATGACACTATAACCATTTTTAAATTCCCTTTTTTGGCGCCCAACCTCCTTGAATGCATCATATGGTTCTAATGTAGATCAATAAAAGAAAACACCTAAGTTTGGGGGTGCATGATTGTGTGAATGACAAAGGGTGGATCAAGGCCTAAGTTTATGGGAAAATAGATATGGAAGATTGGTTAAGAGAGGTGTATTATTTGTTGTCTAAACAAGTTCTTTATGGAACAAGATACATGCTTGAAAATAATAGAAAAGAGCCTAGCACTTGAAAAATAATTTTAAAAAATGAAAAAGTTCAAAGAAAAAAAAGGGGCATGATTGGCTAAGGAGAAGAAAATTTCTTTAAAGGACCAGAGAAGTGAATTAAAAGGTTAGTTCATAAGTGTGTTTAGCAAAAGGATATTAGAGATTAAGAGAAACAAAAGAAAAAAATACGGGCAAATAAGGTGGAAAACATGAAAAAAAGGGCCTAAGAAGTAATAAAGTGACTGTGTGTAGGGAGATCTTATAGTCACTTGATCCATAAATTTCATCCCTCACCCTAACATTCATCTATGCCCATAAGGGTTCCATTGTGATTTCAAACCTTGTAGGTCTACATTAGTGGCGAATAACACAAAGGGCAAGCACATGGTTCTACTTGTTGTACTTGAATTTCTTTGTGAGAGTGAACAGAAATCTTTCTATCTTTAAGACCCTTTGGAATTACATTGTTTTATATGAGTGGAGAAAAATCTTGCATGTGTGTGGCATATAAACCTTAAAGTGTAGAGTGATGTATTACTTTCAGTTAGGTAAAATGAGAAAGAGAAGTTGCAAAGTGAAATCGAGTTAATCTTTGAAAGCCTTGTGTCACACCTTGAGATGCGTATTGATTTGAAATACTTATTTGTCAATATCTTACACCTTTGTAACATAAATATTTGTATCTTGAAAGGAGAAAGTATGACTTATTGGTTGTCGTGAATTTTTTGAGGAACCAATTGAACATTATGGTCTTAGTTGTCTAGTATAGCATTTTGTTATTTTTCAGAGTTAAAAAGTCCCTTTTCATTGTTATCATCATTGATTGCTTAAGGAAAAACGATACTTTAAGTTTGGGGGCTGATAAGTTGGTAATTTGTCAACTTTTAGTACTTTTAAGCTTAAATTATCCCTTATTTTACTTTGATTTGTGGTTATTCTCATGTTAAATTTATCGCTTGTGTAGGTGATAGTTAAATATAGGTTTTAGCTAATCATATGATTCAATTCAAATGCAATGAGTAAAGAAAAAGATCTCAAGTTAACTCATGGGAAGATTGGAGGCTACCTACCCACGAATGTCATGAGGTGCTCACACAGGTGGCTGAGAAGATGGGGAATCATAACACTGGAGGCCACTTGCACATGCAGGTCCTTCGTCTATGCTGGAAGCTGTGTTAATAGGTGACTAGTGCAGTGGCAATTTTATAATTTTTGAAAAACAGGAATTTACATCTTTAAAAGGGGATTTTAAACTCTAGAACTCTATTTTTGTACTTTTGAAGCTATAGAAACATAGAGTGAAACCCTAAGAGTGAAATTATTGTCTTTATTTTGCTTTTTATTGAATTTGGATCTCAAATATTGTGATAATATTTAAATCAACAGAACAGTTAGATGAAAATTTGGGTAATTTTCTTCTTTCTCTCTCTATGAGTAGCTAATTTCTTTGCTTTGTTTTATGCTTAGCTGTCAGTATTATTGTCACAACCCGAGGCTACCCCATAGTCGCAACATGGTGATTAAGGACAAAAGTGACCCAAAGCTAACCCATGATTTGGTACCTACTGTGAGCACTGAATAAAATAATAATGAAATAAGATATGTTGAAGATAATCTGATAAAATGCTAGTATGATGTAATATTGAAATATAATTCAACATGTATGAAACAATTGAATAGACTAAAAAACCAATTGATTGTTTGTTTGGTTTCCTCTACAAATCATAAGGAATTGATGGGACAAACACCAACTAACTCTGACTGACTGAATATAAAGAGATTATTAAATGACGATAATAACATGTCATGTCCTCGATGGATGAGGACTCACCACTACTGTTGTTGGGTAATGCTGAAATGTCTGAGGGTTATTAGGGAACTGAGCGTTCGAACATATGTTATAAGACAATAAAGCGCAAGAGAAAAGTATGTGATCAGTACTTTGAATATATTGGTGCGTGAGGTAAGGACTAACTTAAATACATATGGCAACTGGACATGGATGCATGAACATGCTAAACTGAGAATGCAACACCAAGTAAGGCATAAACTGAACTTAATCTGCAAAACTAACTGAATAACTAAAAATATGACTACTTGGTCAAGCAAACCTTAATTGATAATGACTCTGTACTAATTGAAACTGTAGGATTTATCATGTTACCGACATGCCCCAATCTGAGATAATTGGGTTCCAACCTGTAACCCAATTCCAACCTGTAACCCAGCTGGAAGGGTGACAGTACCTTACCACGGGTACTAATACTAGCTTTTTGGATCCACTAAACTAGTGTCTTGAAGGACTAGGGAGTCAATCTCTACTGGCAGGTTCCCCTAAGAGAATGTAAACCCTCAACTGGAAGGAAGACCTATAAAAAACTACATTGGCTACGTAGTTCTTGAACTCAGGAATTGCTACTAAAGTCACACCCTCTACTGGTAGGTGAACCCCCGTCCCTAGGTTCACTCGATGGTAAATCCTATTCCCAAATAAACTGACATTATTTCTGACTAAGGTCAACTAAACATATAAAATAATAGTGCTTAACATGATTATAACATATTTCGTATGACTAGAAAATATGAATGAACTGACTCATTACTTGAAAAGTCTAAAACATGAGAAAATACATAGGTGTCGGGTGTTCATAACCCGCCAACACTGAATGATTACTAAACTATGATAACACCTCTTAAAACGGTGATATGAAGCGATATTTCAGAGTCCCAAAATATAGGAAATTTCAACACATGAATAAGATACATGAATTTAAGCAAGGGTATGTGTTAAATAAAGGAGAATAACAATTTCTCATAATTTGGTTCATAACTTGGTGATTTGACATGGGACCAATTGAATATGACATGAGTAATTGAAATTCAAAGCATGAAGCCATCTAATTTACATGGAACTACATGTTGAAAAGGGTTGAATTCATATTACTAAGAAACGCAAGGATTAAGTACATACTTAACATGTATAATTTCATAAATGAGGGAAAACCTCATACATTAATCAAAAGTGAATTTTTTTTGGCTCAATGGGTGGAAAGAACCCATTGATCAATACCCCATATACCTGAATGTTGAAGCCTTGGATAAATTTCTTTATATTGAATTTGAACTTGATGAATCGTAGTTGGTTTTGGGGAGAAAGAAATCCCCTCTTTTGCTTTGTGATGGATAATTACTGAATTATGATAGGTTAGGGTAGTATGTACGCTTGATAATTATTGTTTGGAGGGTTAAAGAACGTATTTTTGGGATTAAAAGAGTGAGAAAACACCAACAAAAACCCTTAGGAATCATCTGGAAAATGTTTGGAAGCTGTCATGACGAGTTTGGCAACGACTCATATATTTTGGCTGCTAGTCATAGCTTGACGAATCATTAGGAACCTAGATTTTGACCCCTACTATCATGAAGATGACTCCTCCTGACAACTCATAAGGTCTTCTTAAGATTCGTCATCAGGAGTCGTATCCAATGACATGTCACGCCCCAAATCCCATTGGAGCGGACTGGCACCCGTAGCCGAGGAGGCCCGGGAGAACCCGTTCATAACCTATACTTTCACACTTACATTACTTATGAAAATTAGAAATTTGGGCAGCACTTCGTTGTAAATAGAAGAAAACAGTACCTGTATCAGCCCAGCAGACACGCATATATATATATATATAAACAGTAATTGGCCGTCAGAGCCATCACGTCTATCAACCAAACACTCCTATGGCTGTACAATATGTCTACAAAAGCCTCTACATAGATACACAACTGAGTTAGGGTCGGGACAAACTCCCGCCCACAAAAGACTTTTATACAAATACCAAAAGTACATATAGAAACGACTTGGGATGCCCCGAAACAACTGGAGCTCACCACTATCAACAGAATGTCCTGGCTCTTACTGCGAGGTGTACGACCTGAAGTACCCGTTCCTGCAGGCATGAATACAGGTCCCCCGTGAGGGACGTCAGTACGGAAATATGTACTGAGTATGTAAGGCAGTGAGTATCAAGATGAGATACAAAAGATCAACAGAACCCAGATACCAGTGAATAAACAGTATGAGTAGACCACACTTAAAAGAGCTGATGGGATACCTGCACATTACTTTCATATCATTACTTCCCGTATTCCTTATCAATACATAACATATGTCATACAATGGCCAACTGATCAGTGGTACTAATACAATACATCAGGGACCACCCCTGGAATAGCATATATACATAATCTTTATAATACAATGGCCAACTGATCAGTGGTACTAATACAATACATCATATCATCAATTTAAAATAAAGACATTCCATTTCTTAATTCAATTAATCTTTGAGATTGGTTACTTTGTGGTCACACCTTATGGAACTTGAAACCATGATACCTCAATAGGAAAAACATGTAAATCGGTAATCAATATCATGAAAATGAAGTAGAGAATCATGGATACCTCATTAAACCATTTCGGAGTCAACAATAGTATATGGACATTTTTTTTGACTAGCCGGACATCTTAAAAGTGAAAACAAGTTCAATTGGTAGTGTCGAAGATCATATGATGTTATTATGTGTCATGTGTCGTAGGACAATGTTGGAAGCTTACTTGAGAGTGCCATGGGTCATTATTCATGCCAAAGATTAGATAGAGTATGTCTTACATACCTTGATATAACCACTTCAATACAAGTCCAACTTGACTTCCCGTACTCTTCGAACACTTATCTACAATAAGTCATTTGTGGCAAACTAGTATTAGCAACCAAACCTTACCATTTAGGTATTAACTTCACCAAATAATGTCTAGGAAGTAATCCTTTAACTCATAAATAAGAGTGCTACATACATCCTCTTATACTCTTATTACATTCACGTATCATGCCTTTTCATGCAATATCCCTCAACATCACTCTTAGCCTTTATTTCCCCTCTTAATCACCATCCAATACCAACATGATCACTAGGCATACATATCCACTAATATAATGATATATCACCACAATTCATCCTCCATAATCCAATACAACAACTTCCATAATTTACTACAACAATTTATACAAAACAATTCATAACTATGTTTCTAGTTATCTTCCAACATCAAGACAATACTCATAATCCTTTATCAATACTTATTCATGGATAAGAATCAAGAATAAACAATATTCATACCTTAACAATGAACTCTTGTATTTAGAATCCTCCTTACATAACCATGGGGTGCTTCTCGAAGCTTTCGAGATGGTGAACACAACTACGGAACCAATTCGAATTTCCTACGGTTGAATCACAAAATATTTGAAGTTGAAATTAGGCTAGGGTTTCACCTTCTCTTAATAATTGGATGATATATGATATATATGAGGCTAAGTGTATGTTTATAAAGACCAATTTTCGTCCAAGAGGTAATAGAAAATGACCATTTTTCCCTAAAAATTTAAATAAATCCGAATCTGTCCCCAGTGGACAGTTTTGACAGGCTGAAGTAAATCGATCATAACTCTTTGATCCAGTATCGGATTTGGGTGAAACCAATTGCATTGGAAAGATAATTCAAAGGGATTTCATTTTTATATAAAGTATACCACCCAGTTCTTCCTGTACAAGGAGTTATGGTCGTTTAAAGTTGACCCAAAAATCAGTCACAAAATTCTGTTTTTTTTTTGATAGGCTGTAGTAAAACGGGTATAGCTCCTTACTCAGACATTGGATTTGGATGAAACCAATTTCATCGGAAAGAAGACTCTCGGATATTTTCGTCTATATATAGAATCTCACACAGTTCTTTTTGTACAAGGATTTATGATCGTCTAAAGTTGATCCAAAGAAAATTGCCTAGCTGCAGTAATTTTCCTGCAGATTTACTGTTCACAGGCTTCCCGGCCACCGTTTTGAAATTTCGAATGTGCTCGCTTATATGAAATACTCCTCTGTTTTGGGCAAACTTTATATCGTTGGAAAGCTTATTCCAATACCTACACATACAACTATTGACGGGATACTTCCGAACACCATAAACTTAATTTAACCCATACGCAAGCCTTTAGGACTCTATATAATCGCGATAAGTGTACGGAAAAATTTACGGGGTGTTACATTCTCCCCCCCTTAAGAACATTCGTCCTCGAATGTTAGAATAGTTACTCAATTAAGATATGTCCAAGCTTACAATTAACATATTCATCATCATAACATACTTGCATAAAAATAAACATTTACTTGTTATTGTTCTTCTTCCGTCTCATGAACTTCCTCCTCATCGTTGAATAGGTAAGTGTACTTAATCTTCATCGCTTCCTCGGCTTCCCATATGATCTCCTCAACTTGTTGATTCCTCCAAAGTACTTTTACCGATGCTATCTCTTTATTCCTTATCTTTTTAATTTGGCGATCAAGAATAGCAATAGGCATTTCTTCAAAAGTGAGATCTTCTGTAACTTGTACATCTTCCATAGTAGTGATGTGCGATGGATCTCCGATGTACTTGTGAAGCATCGAAACATGAAATATGGGATGAACTGCTGAGAGCTCTTGAGGTAGCTCTAACTCATAAGCAACTTGTCCAAATCTTTGAATGATCTTGTACGGACCTATGTATCGTGGACTTAACTTTCCTTTCTTTCCAAACCTCATCACTACTTTCATTGGTGATACCTTCAAGAATACCCAATCGTCGATAGAAAACTCAAGTCCTCTTCTTCTAACATCCGCATAAGATTTGTGTCGACTTTGAGCTGTTTCAAGCCGTTGTTGGATCACTTTAACCTTCTCCATTGCTTGATAAACAAGATCCGGTCCAAACAAGACAACATCACCTGCTTCAAACCATCCTATTGGCGATCTACACTTTCTTCCATACAATGCTTCATATGGTGCCATTTTGATACTTGAATGATAGCTATTATTGTAGGCAAACTCGATAAGAGGTAGGTGATCATCCCAGTTGCCTTTGAAATCTAATACACATGCTCATAGCATATCTTCAAGTGTCTGGATGGTACGTTCCGCTTGTCCGTCCATTTGAGGATGAAAAGTCGTACTTAGATTTACTTGTGTCCCCAAACTCCTTTGAAAAGACTTCCAGAAATTCGCGGTAAATTGGGCTCCTCGATCAGATATAATGGAAATTGGAACTCCATGTAACCGAACAATCTCCTTAATATACAACTTCGCATACTCTTCCGTCGTATAAGTTGTCTTAACTGGTAAGAAGTGCGCGGATTTGGTAAGCCTATCAATGATCACCCATATGGAATCAAACTTCCGAAATGTATGAGGGAAACCCGTGATGAAATCCATATTGATCTTGTCCCACTTCCAGACGGGAAGATCTATACATTGCATGTAACCACCGGGTTTCTGGTGTTCTACTTTGACTCTTTGACAATTCGGACATTCAGCTACAAATTCGGCAATATTCTTCTTCATGTCATTCGACCAATATATTGCTTTCAAATCTTGATACATCTTAGTCGACACTGGATGGATGGAATACCTTGAACAGTGTGCTTCTGTCATAATTCTCTTTCTTAGCTCGACTACATCAGGTACACATAAATGACTCTGACACTGAAGCACTCCTTCTCGCGTAAGCTCAAATGCCTTTGTCGTGCCACTCTGCACATCCTCCTTAAGCTGCAATAAAATTGGATCTGCATACTGCTTCTCTTTCACTTCAGCTATCAATGAAGATTCCGCTGCATTACGTACAATAACCTCTTCATCTGGAGTTTCGAGAAGTCGAACTCCCAAATTAGCTAGTTGGTGAAGATCCTTAATCATCCCCTGCTTTCCTATAGATGCTATTTTAGACTTACGACTCAGTGCATCCGCTACCACATTCGCTTTCCCTGGATGATACAAGATATCAACATCGTAATCTTTCAATAATTCAAGCCATCTCCGCTGCCTCAAGTTTAGATCTTCCTGACTGAAGATATATTGCAGGCTCTTATGATTGGTATATATGTCAACATGAACCCCATATAAGTAGTGGCGCCATATATTCAAAGCAAATACAACTGCAGCTAGCTCAAGATCATGCGTGGGATAATTCCTCTCATGTGGTCGCAACTGTCTAGAGCCATAGGCTATTACTCTACCATGTTGCATTAATACGCATCCTAAGACAATTCTCGAAGCATCACAGTACACTGCATACCCTTCTGTGCCTTCAGGAAGCACCAATACCGGTGTAGAAGTCAACTTGCTCTTCAGATCTTGGAAACTCTTTTCACAGGCATCATTCCATTGAAACTTGGAGGCTTTATGCGTCAACTTAGTCAAGGGTGCAGAAATAGAAGAAAAACCTTCAACAAACCTTCTATAATAACCTGCCAACCCGAGGAAACTACGAATCTCCGTAGGCGTCGTGGGTCTTGGCCAATTCTTCACAGCCTCAATCTTCTGAGTGTCAACTTTTATGCCTTCACTGGATACAATATGGCCCAAAAATGCCACTGACTTGAGCCAAAACTCACATTTAGAAAACTTCGCATACAGCTTACGATCACGAAGAATCTGCAACGCCTGCCTTAAGTGATTAACATGATCCTCTTCTGATCTAGAGTAGACCAGAATATCATCTATGAAAACTATCACGAAAACATCTAGAAACGGCTTAAACAGCCTATTCATCAGATCCATAAAAAATGCGGGTGCATTTGTCAGCCCGAATGACATAACCAGGAATTCATAATGACCATACCGTGTTCGGAAAGCTGTCTTGGGTATATCTTTATCCTTGACTCTCACTTGATGATAGCCTGATCTCAAGTCAATCTTGGAAAAACACTGGGCACCCTGCAACTGGTCAAATAAATCATCAATTCGGGGAAGAGGGTATTTATTCTTGATAGTCACCTTATTCAATTGCCGATAGTCAATACACATCCTCAGCGAACCATCTTTCTTACGCACAAACAATACTGGTGCTCCCCAAGGGGAGATACTAAGCCTTATGAATCCCTTCTCTAGCAAATCTTTCAATTGCTCTTTCAATTCTCGCAATTCTGCTGGGGCCATTCTATATGGAGGAATGGAGATTGGTTGGGTGCCTGGTATTACATCAATACCAAACTCTACTTCTTGTTCAGGAGGTAAGCCTGGAAGATCTTTAGGGAATACATCAGGAAATTTATTTACCACTGGTACAGTGTGAAGATCCGGTGATTCCGATTCCGTATTCTTTACTCTAACTAAATGACATATGTAGCCCTTGGAAATAATTTTTCTCGCTTTGAAATAAGAAATAAATCTACCTCTTGGTGCGCCAATCTTACCTTGCCATTCAATAACTGCTTCATCAGGAAAATGTAAATACATCTTTTTTGTACAACAGTCAATTTAGGCATAACAAGACACCAACCAATCCATACCCATTATAACATCAAAATCTACCATTTCTAGTTCCACAAGATTGGCCATCGTGTCTCGACCACACACAGTTACTACACAATCTTTATAAACTCTTCTAGCAATAATAGATTCCCCAACCGGGGTAGACACTTCCAACGGTTTATCTAACAATTCGGGGGTCCTTTTGAACTTTCCAGCAACCAAGGGAGTAACATATGATAATGTAGAACCGGGATCAATTAGAGCATATACATCAAATGAAAATATGGACAACGTACCCGTAACCACATCTGGGGAAGCCTCTAGATTCTGTCGATCCGCTAAAGCATAAGTGCGATTCTGAGTCCCGCTGGAACTGGCGACTCTTGTTTCATTTCTAGCGTGACCCGCAAGTCGTGCGCCCCTACCAGAATAATATACCGGTGACGATGATGCAATAGCTGATCCCGAAGGTCGTGCTACGCCACCTGCGCCCCTTCGTGGGCATTCTCTCATCATATGCCCCATCATCCCGCACCAATAACAAACATTTGTTCCCATTCGACATACGCCCATATGATGTTTTCTGCATCGATTACATATCTCTCGAGAAGGTCTCGATTGGCTCATGTTCCCTTGCCCACGATAACCCACTGATCGCGAACTATGACCCTCACTTCGTTGCCCAAATTGACTGCCTCTGAACCCCTGATGCTGTGGTGGAGCACTAGCTGCAGAATAAGAAAATAATGGCCTAGGTGGTCTAGCAGAAAATTGAGGTCTAAAACCTCCCTGTGGCGCCATAAACTACCCTGTAGATTTGACCCTCTTAGAAGACCCACTTTCAAATTCCTGTGTTCTTCTTCTTTGCCTCTGATCTTCCATTTTCTGTGCAAATGCTTGGATCCTAGCTATATCCATGTCTTTATTTAGTGCAGCAATAGTACAATCCCTAACCAAATACGGATCCAATCCATTCACATACCGATGAACTCTGTCATCCATAGTAGCTATAACATTAGGAGCATATCTGGACAAGGAATTAAATCGAAGACTATACTCCCTCACACTTGTATGACCTTGTCAAAGATTTAAGAACTGATCCGCACGGGCCTGACGAGTCTCATATGGAAGATAATGATCAATAAATGCCTCTTTGAACTCTTTCCAAGTAGTTGGGGGTGCATCAATGTCCCTTGACCGTTTCCAGTCTTCATACCAATATATAGCCTCACCTTTGAATCTATACGCGGCTAACTCCACTGTCTCTCTGCCCGATACATGCATCACCTCTAGGGCCCTTTGGATCTGATCAATAAAGTCCTGCGGATCTTCATTAAGATCGGATCCGGTAAAAGTAGGCGGATCCATCTTAATAAAATCTTGCGTCCGAAGACTAGCCGCCCTATCAGTACCGCTAGAACCCGCGGCAGGAATGGCTTGCCCTTGGACTTGCCCAGAAACTATACGAGTCAAAAGTTGCACTGCATTTCTAAGATCTTGATCAACAACATTAATAGGTAGCTCTGGGGATATAGTTCTCTTCCCCCTTATTTCTTCCGGACTGGGGGAAGTTTCTGATGCATGCTCAGCTGGAGCCTCACTTTGATTAGCTAGTATAGTGGGTGACTTACTAGTCCCCTCTCCGGCAGCCACATCTACTTGCTTACCGGTATTCTTGCTTCTGGTAACCGGCATCATTACTATAATAAGAGAAACAAATGGATTCAGTGGTCAACTATGACTTCATATACAATATAAGCTCTATCGCACGATCTAAGACATGAAGAAAAGAAACAATTCCTAAATGTCCATAGCCTCCTGTTTATAGATGTGGTGCACAACACACCGATAAACAAGACTCTACGTAGACACGGCTTTGTAGACTCAATAGAACGAACCTCTCTGATACCACTTTTGTCACGCCCCAAATCCCATTGGAGCGGACTGGCACCCGTAGCCGAGGAGGCCCGGGAGAACCCGTTCATAACCTATACTTTCACACTTACATTACTTATGAAAATTAGAAATTTGGGCAGCACTTCGTTGTAAATAGAAGAAAACAGTACTTGTATCAGCCCAGCAGACACGCATATATATATATATAAACAATAATTGGCCGTCAGAGCCATCACGTCTATCAACCAAACACTCCTATGGCTGTACAATATGTCTACAAAAGCCTCTACATAGATACACAACTGAGTTAGGGTCGGGAAAAACTCCCGCCCACAAAAGACTTTTACACAAATACCAAAAGTACATATAGAAACGACTTGGGATGCTCCGAAACAACTGGAGCTCACCACTATCAACAGAATGTCCTGGCTCTTACTGCGGAGGTGTACGACCTGAAGTACCCGTTCCTGCAGGCATGAATACAGGTCCCCCGTGAGGGACGTCAGTACGGAAATATGTACTGAGTATGTAAGGCAGTGAGTATCAAGATGAGATACAAAAGATCAACAGAACCCAGATACCAGTGAATAAACAGTATGAGTAGACCACACTTAAAAGAGCTGATGGGATACCTGCACATTACTTTCATATCATTACTTCCCGTATTCCTTATCAATACATAACATATGTCATACAATGGCCAACTGATCAGTGGTACTAATACAATACATCAGGGACCACCCCTGGAATAGCATATATACATAATCTTTATAATACAATGGCCAACTGATCAGTGGTACTAATACAATACATCATATCATCAATTTAAAATAAAGACATTCCATTTCTTAATTCAATTAATCTTTGAGATTGGTTACTTTGTGGTCACACCTTATGGAACTTGAAACCATGATACCTCAATAGGAAAAACATGTAAATCGGTAATCAATATCATGAAAATGAATTAGAGAATCATGGATACCTCATTAAACCATTTCGGAGTCAACAATAGTATATGGACATTTTTTTTGACTAGCCGGACATCTTAAAAGTGAAAACAAGTTCAATTGGTAGTGTCGAAGATCATATGATGTTATTATGTGTCATGTGTCGTAGGACAATGTTGGAAGCTTACTTGAGAGTGCCATGGGTCATTATTCATGCCAAAGATTAGATAGAGTATGTCTTACATACCTTGATATAACCACTTCAATACAAGTCCAACTTGACTTCCCGTACTCTTCGAACACTTATCTACAATAAGTCATTTGTGGCAAACTAGTATTAGCAACCAAACCTTACCATTTAGGTATTAACTTCACCAAATAATGTCTAGGAAGTAATCCTTTAACTCATCAATAAGAGTGCTACATACATCCTCTTATACTCTTATTACATTCACATATCATGCCTTTTCATGCAATATCCCTCAACATCACTCTTAGCCTTTATTTCCCCTCTTAATCACCATCCAATACCAACATGATCACTAGGCATACATAACCACTAATATAATGATATATCACCACAATTCATCCTCCATAATCCAATACAACAACTTCCATAATTTACTACAACAATTTATACAAAACAATTCATAACTATGTTTCTAGTTATCTTCCAACATCAAGACAATACTCATAATCCTTTATCAATACTTATTCATGGATAAGAATCAAGAATAAACAATATTCATACCTTAACAATGAACTCTTGTATTTAGAATCCTCCTTACATAACCATGGGGTGCTTCTCGAAGCTTTCGAGATGGTGAACACAACTACGGAACCAATTCGAATTTCCTACGGTTGAATCACAAAATATTTGAAGTTGAAATTAGGCTAGGGTTTCACCTTATCTTAATAATTGGATGATATATGATATATATGAGGCTAAGTGTATGTTTATAAAGACCAATTTTCTTCCAAGAGGTAATAGAAAATGACCATTTTGCCCTAAAAATTTAAATAAATCCGAATCTGTCCCCAGTGGACAGTTTTGACAGGCTGAAGTAAATCGATCATAACTCTTTGATCCAGTATCGGATTTGGGTGAAACCAATTGCATTGGAAAGATAATTCAAAGGTATTTCATTTTCATATAAAGTATACCACCCAGTTCTTCCTGTAAAAGGAGTTATGGTCGTTTAAAGTTGACCCAAAAATCTGTCCCAAAATTCTGTTTTTTTTTTGATAGGCTGTAGTAAAACGGGTATAGCTCCTTACTCAGACATTGGATTTGGATGAAACCAATTTCATCGGAAGAAGACTCTCGGATATTTTCGTCTATATATAGAAGCTCACACAGTTCTTTTTGTACAAGGATTTATGATCGTCTAAAGTTGATCCAAAGAAAATTGCCTAGCTGCAGTAATTTTCCTGCAGATTTACTGTTCACAGGCTTCCCGGCCACCGTTTTGAAATTTCGAATGTGCTCGCTTATATGAAATACTCCTCTGTTTTGGGCAAACTTTATATCGTTGGAAAGATTATTCCAATACCTACACATAAAACTATTGACGGGATACTTCCGAACACCATAAACTTAATTTAACCCATACGCAAGCCTTTAGGACTCTATATAATCGCGATAAGTGTACGAAAGAATTTACGGGGTGTTACATTAGTGTAGGGACGGCGATACGTAACGCCTGCATTCACTTAGGCAAATCCCACATCGGTAGTGAAGGGGAACGAAGTGTGCCTTATAGGTGCATGGATACCTTCCACGTATGTGACGCGTTTTAAAACCGTGAGGGGCCGAGGCTCCAAAGCGGACAATTTCACATGCGCCGGTGAGCTTGGGCTGTTACAGATGGTATCAGAGCCAGCGCCGGTGCTGGTGGTGGGGCAAACCTCAGCGAGGACGCTGAGTCCCTACGGGGGGTGAGTGTAGGGACGGCGATACGTAACGCCTGCATTCACTTAGGCAAATCCCACATCGGTAGTGAACGGGAACGAAGTGTGCCTTATAGGTGCATGGATACCTTCCACGTATGTGACGCGTTTTAAAACCGTGAGGGGCCGAGGCTCCAAAGCGGACAATTTCACATGCGCCGGTGAGCTTGGGCTGTTACAGATGGTATCAGAGCCAGTGCCGGTGCTGGTGGTGGGGCAAACCTCAGCGAGGACGCTGAGTCCCTACGGGGGGTGAGTGTAGGGACGGCGATACGTAACACCTGCATTCACTTAGGCAAATCCCACATCGGTAGTGAAGGGGAACGAAGTGTGCCTTATAGGTGCATGGATACCTTCCACGTATGTGACGCGTTTTAAAACCGTGAGGGGCCGAGGCTCCAAAGCGGACAATTTCACATGCGCCGGTGAGCTTGGGCTGTTACATGACAGCTTTGACAATGCTTTAATAATTTGGCCGTAACTTTTCACTCCAATATCATATTAAAGAAAAATTGGTATTGTTGGAAAGATAATTCAATTATATATCTATTGGTGGGTATTGATGTCAGAAATTCCAAGTATACCCAAAGTTATACTCATTTGTAAAAGAGCTTAATTATAATGTCCATAAGAATTTAATTGATTTGGGATGTTTCGACATGTCTATAAGTTAGGAGATATTTAGGGTCTTAATATGTGTCCAAGTCACTTGTAAAACTACCAAAACATGAGGATTAATGCTTAAATCCTTTACTAGTTAGTATATGAGTCTTCATAAAGACTCGTAGTGTTTGGATCCGAGTCGTATGTTGGACTCATAACCACAAGGTTGAATTGTTTTTGGATTACATACTATTATGACTACGAATCCTTCCATACAAATCATAGCCACTGATTACAGGTAGTAGTGAGGAGTCATAGTTACTTTCTATAGATGATGGATCCACTGGAGTAACTACCACTCACTCATTACGACTCTTCATAAGTGGTTATGATTTGTTACCTTGAGCCACAATCATAACTGTGAATCAGGCCATTAAGGGAAATATTTCATAAATTCTTTCCTCGACTTCAGATTCAGACAAGGATTAAAGCATTTGAAATCTAACCTTTTGTCCTATCTTTAATTTAGTCTAGAGCTTGAAAAATTTAGGGTATTACAATATCTCCCTCTTGGGATCATTTGTCTGTTAGTGAAACTATTTGAGCTGAGGTACTAGGAAAACTGAGATCGTGCACTGAATACCCATGATCTGAATCGTGATTAAATAACTAAATCTGAAACATGATGTGTGGACTTAACTGAATTCTTGAATTCATGTTATGCCATGAGGATAGTTATATAGATGGAATAGAAAATGTGAAAATAGATTAAGGGAAACCATTACCTCAAGCTGAATAAGAATTTGTTGAGAAAAGATGGGGATACTTGGTTCACATATCTGCTTTTTCTTCCCAAGTAGCTCTATCAACAGACTAATTTCTCCATAGAACCTTCACGAAAGGGAATTCTGAACTCCTCAACTTATGATTATGATGATCAAGGATGTCAACTGGGATTTTTTCATACGAGAGACTATCTTTCACATTCACAATGTCTAATAGAATGATTGAAGTTTGGTCGCCAATACATTTCTTTAACAAAGAGACATGAAACACCGGATGCACAGATACCAAATCAACAGGAAATTCTAATTTATAAGCTACCTTCCCAAAACGTCTCAAAATTCTATATGGTCCAGCTTATCGGTGAATGAGTTTTCACTTCTTGCCAAAGCTCTTCACACCTTTCATAGGCAAAATTTTCAAGTAAACTAAGTCACCAACATCAAACTCATAATCTCTTCTCCTTTCATCTGCATAAGATTTCAGATGACTTTGGGTAGTCTTTAACCTCTCTCAAATTGACTGAACTTTCTCTATCACCTCAAATACTGAATCTGTCCCTATAAAAGAAACCTCACTTACTTCAAACAAACCAATAGGAGATCAATATTTCCTCCCATAGAGAGCCTTAAACAGAGCCATCTAAATACTAGAGTGATTCTTGTTATTGTAGGAAAACTCAATCAAAGGTAAGTGGTCATCCCATTGCCCTTAAAGTCAATAACACAGGACTTCAACTTTTTCTCTAAAGTTTGATTGGTCCATTTTTCCTAACCATCTTCCTATAGATGAAAAGTTGTACTGAGATGTACTTAGTTACGAAAGCCCTTATGAAACACCTTCCAAAAGTGAGAGGTAAACTGAGTACCTCTATCTTAAATAACGGCTAATGAAACCCCATGCAACTTTACCAACTCCTTAATATAGAGTCTAGCATAAACCTCTACTGAAAACAAAGTATGAACTGGAAAGAATTAGTTGACTTGGTCATTCTATCTAAAATGACCCATATCGAATCATGCTGATAATGCGTACGAGGCAACTCTATCACAAAATCGATGTTCACCACCTCTCACTTCCAAGTAAGGATACTAAACTCCTGAAGTGTACCACTAGGCCATTGGTGCTAAACATTAACTTGTTGAAAATTTGAACACTTAACCAAAAACTCTGTAATATCCTTCTTCATATTATTCCACCAATAGATCTTCCATAAATCACAGTACATCTTAGTGGACCCTGGGTGAACAGAATATCGTGCACTATGCACTTCACCTAGTACTTGCTGTCTCAGACCCTCAAAACACGAAACACATAGTTTGTATTGACAATGAAGCACGCCATCTTCCGTTGGGAAAAAACCTCCACCTTCTGAGCTCTAATTGCCTCCTTCAACTTGACCAAACTAGGATCCCAATCTTGCTTTTCTTTTACTTTGAAACTAATGAAGATTTCGAACTATTCTGAACCTATATAGTACCTTCAGATGAATCAGCTAAAAGAACTCCTAACCTTACAAGTTGGTGAACCTCGCGGACTAACTTTTTCTTATAATCCTCAACATGAGTAACACTATGCATAAACAATCTACTAAGGGTATTCGCTACTACATTGGCCTTTCTTGGATGATACAACACGCAAATATAAGTCATTTAATAATTCAATCCACCTTCTCTAACAAAGATTCAGGTCTTTCTACGTGAACACATATTGTAAACTCTTGTGATCTGTGAACATATCAACATGAACCCCATAAAGGTAATGCCTCAAAATCTTTAAGTCAAAGACAACAACTGCCAATTCAAGATCATACGTTAGATAATTCTTTTCATGGGGTTTAAGATGTCTAGAGGCATAGGTTATGACCTCACCTATATACATTAATACATAACTAATACCAAATCTAGAAGAATTACAATACACTATGAACCCACCTTTGCCATCTACCAAAGTTAAGACTGCACCAAAAGTGAGTCGAGCCTTCAACTCCTGAAAACTCTCCCCACAGGAATCTGACCACTGAAATTTGACTCATTTTTGGGTTAGTATAAATTTGGGAGAAGAAATAGAAGAAAACCCTTTTAAAAACTATTAGTAATAGCCAGCTAAACTGATGAAACTATTGATATCTGATGGAGAGATGGGTCTAGGCTAGTTTCTCACTACTCTGGTCTTTTAAGGATCAACTTGAATGCCATCATTGGAAACTAAGTGACTAAGGAAAGCTACTAATCTTAACTAGAATTAGCACTTGTTGAACATAAAAAATAACTGGTGGCCCTTAATACTCTTATTTCATGAATAGACAAGGATGCCATCAATAAAGACTATGACAAACATGTTTGAGTACTTTTTGAACACCTTGTTCATCAAGTCCATAAAAGTTGTTGGATAATTCATTAGCCCAATAGAAATGTCTAGGAATACAAAGTGACCATACAAAGTTCTAATGGGTGTCTTTGGAATGTTACCTTATCTAACTCTAAGATGATGATAGCCGGATCTGAGGTTTATCTTAGATAAATAACTTGCACCCTGAAGTTGGTCGAACAAGTCATCAATCCTAGGAAGAGGATACTTATTCTTTATTGTGACTTTGTTCAATTGACAGTAGTCAATGCATATTTTGAGAGAACTGTCTTTCTGACGCACAAATAGAATCGAATAACCCCATGGGGAAACACTAGGCCTGATGAGACCCTTATCTAAGAGATCCTTAAATTTTTTATTCAATTTCTTAAGCTCAATTTGAGCTATTCATTAAGGTGGAATGGAGATAGGCTGGTAATCTAGAAGGATATCTATTCTGAAGTGAATTTTCCTTTCAAAAAAAACCCCAGGAAGATCTTCAAGAACACATCTAGAAATTTGTTTACTATAGGAACGGATTCTAGAATCGGTGTTTCAGATTTTGAGTCCTTGACTTGGATGAGATGATAAATACACACCTTAGATATCTTCTATTGTGCCTTAAGATATGAAACAACCTGACCCTTAAGCATTGAAGTACTACCACTCCAGTCAATAACTGGTTTATTAGGAAAGTTGAACTGGACAATTCTATTTCTGCAATCAATTGAGGCAGAGAATGCATGGATCTAATCAATGCCGATAATGACATAAAAATCAGTCATCTCTAACTTCAGAAGGTTAACTAAAGTAAATTTTTGAGACACTGTGATCGATAAATTTTTGTATGCCTGTCTAGCTACAATAAACTTACCCACTATGGTAGACACTAAGGAAAGGCTCTACCAATGTTTCTGGACTAACACCGAACTCTACAGTTATATAAGGAGTCACAAAGTAAAGTGAAGCTCTGGGGTTTACAATGCATAAGTATGAAGATGGAAGATTTGTAAAGTACCTGTAACCATATCAGAAGAACATTTTTTATCATGCCGAGTCTAGAGAGAATATAGTATATTCTGGCGTTGCCCACTGGTGGCACTAGAAGTGGAACCCTGCTGAGTCAGGCGACCTATGAGAGGTAATGTAAAGTTGGACTAACCCTGCTGATGAACATCCTTACACTTTTGGCCAACCTTCAGGCAATCCTTGATACTGTGTCCTTGGTTTCCTCATCTAAAACACACATCACTGCCAGCTCATCATTTACCTTGATGATTCTTACCATACATCCTATCGAGCAAGTTGGTAGATCACTATTCACACTACTCTTGGACTTAGAGCTTGGTGCTCTATCATGACTGTCCATCCTGATTTTTGGCACTGGTGCACTAGATTAAGATGGAGCTGGGGTTAAAATTTTCTGGAAGAATCGAGAACCACTACCGCCTTCCAACCTTTGATGAGAAAAGTTTAAATTACCTATTCTGGACCTTTTATTCTCTCTTTCCTTCTCTTTGAGGTTCTCCTCCTCAATATACTAAGCATGAACCATCAATCAAGAAATGTCCATCTCCTTAATCATCATGGCTGTCCTACACTCCTTGACTACACTATCTGATTCTCCAGACATAAAATTACTCATCTTGGACTTAGAGTCAGCCATAATAGTCGGAGCATACCTTACCAATTGAGTGGAATTAAGTGTGTGCTCACTCACACTTATTCTACCCTGCTTCAAATTAATAAACTCCTGAAACTTAGTTTCACTCAACTCTAGTGGAAGAACCTATCTAAGAAAGTCATGGAAAACTCTTCCCAATCTATAGGACCTACCTCAACAACTCTGTCCTCCTTCCACTACTTGAACTAGGTGTGAGCTACTCCCTACAACTGGTAAGCAACTAAGTCTACAGTCAAACTCAAAGTGATACCCATGATGTCTTTCACTTTTTGCACTCCATCTAGAAACTCTTGTGGATCCTCCTCAGGCTTGGATCTAGAAAACAAAGGGGGATTAATCCGAGTAAAGTCTCGTATCCTAGCTATAGCCGTATACATCACCGAATTGTCTAGGGAAACAACCTACTAATTGTTTTAAGTAGCTACAAAATGGGCCAACGCTGTGAAAGAGGCCCTAAACTGAGCATGAGAAACATGGTCATTCAGGGGATCTTCCTAAACAAGTGGAGGTACTGACTGATCCCCATTCCTTCTTTCATTTACATTTGGAATGCATTATCTATAAATGGAATGAAGTACAGCTTAGAAAAAGGAATTCAATAGAGCTCATACTCTTTTGCAGGATATGAATACTGAAAGAAGGGAAACTTTCTTAAAAATATCTTGTAGCCTCTTTTCTATAAGTGCAACACACTTCACACCCATGCACAAGACTTTACTTAACATGGATTTCAGACACCCTAGGACACTTTAAAACATTAGGATCTGATACCAGGTTTTGTAAAGACCCAAAGCTACCCCTAGTCGTAACACTGTTCTTAAGGTCATAAGTAACCCCAAGCTAACCCATGAGCTATAACCTATTGTGAGTACTAAATAAATAATAATTTAATAATAGGTGCAGAAGATATTATGATGAAATGCTAGTACAATATAATACTAAAATATAATTCAACATGTATGAAACTACTGGATAGACTGAAAAAAACAACTGACTGTCTATCTATCTAAAAGCCTCTACAAATCGTAAGGAGTTGATAGGAGAAACCCCCAACTAACTCCAACTTACTAAATATAAAGAGATGATGAAATAATAGTAATAACATGAAATTTCCTCGATGGATGAGGACTCACCACTATTGCTACTGGGTAATGCTGAACTGTCTAAGGATGGTCGAGGAATCGAGCGTCCGAACCATTATTATAAGATACTATAGTGAAAGAAAAAAGTATGTGATCAGTACTTTGAATATACTGGGACATGAGGTAAGGACTAACTGAAATACATATGGAAACTAAACATCGATTCTTGAACCTACAAAAACTGAGAATGCAATACCAAATAAGGCATGAACTGAATTTAATCTATAAACTGACTGACTGAATAACTAAAATTCAGAATACTTGGTAAAGCAAACCTTAACTAATATAAAATGAGTACTAAGTATAGTTGTAAGAGCTATCATGTAACTGACATGCCCCAATCTGAGCTAATTGAGGTCCAACCTATAGGCTTTTTTGGAAGGGTATCAGTACCATGCCATGGGTACTAATAATGGCTATGTGGATCCACTAAACTAGTGTCTCGAATTACTAGGGAGTCACCATCTACTGGCTGGTTCCCTTAAGAAAATGTCAACCTTCAACTGACAGGAAGACATCTCAAAACCTATATTGGCTACGTAGTTCTGGAACTCATGGATTACTACCAAAGTCACACCCTCTTCTGGCATGTGAGCCCCCATCCTTAGGTTCACTTGATGTTAAATCCTACTCTCAACTGAACTGACATAGTTTCTGACTAATGTCAACTGAATATCTCAATTGATAGTGCTCAACATGATCATAATAAACCGAGTATGAGAATAAAATCATGAATGGACTGACTCATTTCTTGAAAAGTCCAAAACGTAAGTAAACACCTAGGTATCGAGTATTCATAACCCACCAACACTTAATGATTACTAAACTATGATAACAACTCTTAAAATAGTGATATGATGCCATAGTTCAGATATTCAAAACTTAGGTCATTTCAATACATGAATAAGATACATGAATTTAATCCTAAGGGTTTATTAAACTTAAGAGAATAACAAATTCTCATGGCTTAGTTCAGAACCTAGTGATTTGACATGGGACTAATTGAATATTACATGAGTAATTTAAAGTCAAAGCATGAAGTCATCTAATTTACATGGAAATACATGTTGACATGGCTTGAATTAACATTACTAAGAAAAACAAGGATTAAGTTCATAGTTAACATATTCATACTTTAATCAAAAGGGAATTTTCTTGGGCCCAATATGTAGAAGGAGGTCATTGATGAATACCCCACATAACTAAATGTCAAATCCTTGGATAAATTTCTTGATATTAAACTTGAACTTTATGAACCCTAGTTGGTTTTGGGGAGAAAGAAATTGCCCCTATTGCTCTGTGATTGAGAATTTCTAATATATGATAGGTTAGGGTAGTATTTACACTTTATAACTGCTCTTTGGAGGGTGAAACGACAAAGTTTTAGGTTTAAAAGATTGGGAAAATACCAAAAAACCCCTTAAGAATCATCTGGGAAACATTTGGAAGTCGTCCTAATGAGTTTGGCCACGACTCACTACTCTGGTCTTTTAAGGATCAACTTGAATGCCATCATTGGAAACTAAGTGACTAAGGAAAGCTACTAATCTTAACTAGAATTAGCACTTGTTGAACATAGAAAATAACTGGTGGCCCTTAGTACTCTTATTTCAAGAATAGACAAGGATGCCATCAATAAAGACTATGACAAACATGTTTGAGTACTTTTTGAACACCTTGTTTATCAAGTCCATAAAAGTTGTTGGATAATTCATTAGCCCAATAGAAATGTCTAGGAATACAAAGTGACCATACAAAGTTCTAATGGATGTCTTTGGAATGTTACCTTATCTAACTCTAAGATGATGATAGCCGGATCTGAGGTTTATCTTAGATAAATAACTTGCACCCTGAAGTTGGTCGAACAAGTCATCAATCCTAGGAAGAGGATACTTATTCTTTATTGTGACTTTGTTCAATTGACAGTAGTCAATGCATATTTTGAGAGAACTGTCTTTCTGACGCACAAATAGAATCGAATAACCCCATGGGGAAACACTAGGCCTGATGAGACCCTTATCTAAGAGATCTTTAAATTTTTTATTCAATTTCTTAAGCTCAATTTGAGCTATTCGTTAAGGTGGAATGGAGATAGGCTGGTAATCTAGAAGGATATCTATTCTGAAGTCAATTTTTCTTTCAAAAAAAACCCCAGGAAGATCTTCAAGAACACATCTAGAAATTTGTTTACTATAGGAACGGATTCTAGAATCGGTGTTTCAGAATTTGAGTCCTTGACTTGGACGAGATGATAAATACACACCTTAGATATCTTCTATTGTGCCTTAAGATATGAAACAATCTGACCCTTAAGCATTGAAGTACTACCACTCCAGTCAATAACTGGTTTATTAGGAAAGTTGAACTGGACAATTCTATTTCTGCAATCAACTGAGGAAGAGAATGCATGGATCTAATCAATGCCGATAATGACATAAAAATCAGTCATCTCTAACTCCAGAAGGTCAACTAAAGTAAATTTTTTAGACACTGTGATTGAGAAATTTTTGTATGCCTGTCTAGCTACAATAAACTTACCCACTATGGTAGACACTAAGGAAAGGCTCTACCAATGTTTCTGGACTGACACTACTCTACAGTTATATAAGGAGTCACAAAGTAAAGTGAAGCTTTGGGGTCTACAATGCATAAGTATGAAGATGGAAGATTTGTAAAGTACCTGTAACCATATCAGAAGAACATTTTTTATCATATCGAGTCTAGAGAGAATATAGTATATTCTGGCGTTGCCCACTGGTGGCACTAGAAGTGGCACCCTGCTGAGTCAGGCGACCTATGAGAGGTAATTTAAAGTTGGACTGACCCTGCTGATGAACATCCTTACCCTTTTGGCCAACCTTCAGGAAATCCTTGATCCTATGTCCTTGGTTTCCTCATCTAAAACACACATCACTGCCAGCTCTACATTTACCTTTATGATTCTTACCATACTTCCTATCGAGCAAGTTGGTAGATCACTATTCACACTACTTTTGGACTTAGAGCTTGGTGATCTGTCATGACTGTCCATCCTGATTTTTGGCACTGGTGCACTAGATTAAGATGGAGCTGGGGTTAAAATTTTCTGGAAGAATCGAGAACCGCTACCGCCTTCCAACCTTTGATGAGAAAAGTTTAAATTACCTATTCTGGACCTTTTATTTTCTCTTTCCTTCTCTTTGAGGTTCTCCTCCTCAATATACTAAGCATGAACCATCAATCAAGAAATGTCCATCTCCTTAATCATCATGGCTGTCCTACACTCCTCTTGATAAAAGATCAGAAAGTTGTCAAATTTCCCAAGGGACTACTACTCAATAATATGATTCATAGTATTGTAAAATGATTTGCAATTTCCTAATACAAAATCCAATAATCTTAGGTCCTAGGGACCATGAGTCTTAGGATGACTCATGGTATACACCTATGAGTCGTACCATGATTGATAGGTGGCATTTCAATAAGCCTTTCTAACTTGATCTAGGCTTTATGTGTAAGACCATGAGTCATGGTCATGGTTTATAAGTCACACACTAACTAATGAAGACTATTCCAATAATTTTTAAAGCAATTGTAATAAGGGTAATCCAGTCTTTTCATACTCTAATACCAAAAATACATTATTTAGTCTAATTAGAGGGAGATTAAGGGGTCATTAGTAGTCATTCCCCTTACATTCACTCTCACACTTTTCAGAAATTAGAAAATTTTTCTCAAAAAACAAAGGCTTAGGGTTTCTCTCCAAATAAAATCTTACACTTCTGATCTAAGTTTCTATGACTTCTAGGTATATGAGATTTTTATGGGGTATTCCTTTCTCTCTTATTTACAAAGTTTATATATTTTTAGTACAATCTCCATGGTTCTATGAATTAGGGTTAAGATCTAAAATGGCTTAGATTTTGATATTTTCAATTCTTATAAATTCTCATGTTGCTATGGCTATGGATTTCAGTAAATATGCATGCTTTTCATGGTTCAATATCAGTTATTTTGTTGCATAAAAAATGGTTATGGTTTGACATATTTCAAGATAATTTTTAGAAAACTTGGTGTGTTATGAACATATGATCATAGAACTCAGTGAATTCAGCATGACTGGTCCTCTATTCAAAAATACCATTAAAATAAAAATAAAATAATCCATCCCTTATTTTCAGACATCAATTTATATTTATGATCAACTAGTATATTAAACTTTAGTTGAACTATTTAGCACCGAGAAGACACATGTTCTATAAAATCAAGTCGCTAAACTATGTTAACACCATAACATTCCTCCATAAACCTAAATGAGCTCAGTTTAGTGAATCCACACTGGACCTTTACCATTGTCTAGGTATAGGGCTCCCTCCCAACTGGGGTAGTATGCTGGACTCCATCTTTATCACACGGTTTATGTGGATTCTAAGAACCTCCCACAAAAGAATTAGTTTTAACATGATTTCTGTACATAACTTATAACTTCAGTTAGATTGAATTCCTTCATAATTTGCAGCTATGCTTCACTATTGAATACATGATTATACTTTTGGATCATTTTGCATCAAATTATATTCTTTCTACTAAATTGTTATTTATCATGATTCTAGATTTCAGCATGATTACATACATAATTTATGACTTGCATATGTCACATGATTAGTATAGTCGAAGTACTGACCGCATACTTTTACTTTATGCTATCTCTTATTATGATATACATTCCATTGCCGAATCTCTGATGCTCAGTTAAATACACTCTAATGCTAGTTCAACTACACTTGTGGTGAGTCCTGATTATTCAAGGATGGTTCATTTTACTTATGGTTTAACAAATTTTATTTTAGTTTCATTTGTGTAGAGTTAGCTTGGGACTTGTCCTAGCATCTCGTCAGTTTACTTAAAGGATTTCAGACAGAGCTAGACAATTGAAGTTATTTTTTAGTTTAAAATTCATTTAAGACTAAACATTTAATGTCAGTTAATCTAAATTTGATTAGTCATCCAAATGTTTGCTTTAGCTTCTACACAACTATTTTAGTATATGTTTTAGTTTCATGCCAGTATCATGGGTTATCTTAGAATCACTTGTGGTTCTAAGTACTGTGTCGCTTCCAGGGTAGTCTTGACACCAATAGTTCAAACCACTAAAACACATTCTAGACCAAGTGAAATCATCAAAACACCCAAATAAGATCATCTTAACCAACTGTTGATTGAAGTCAACTCTTAACATAGAAATCTCCAAATATTCAAAAAACCACTTAAAACTTATCCAACGGCCTCGAGATATTAACCAAATCTTCAAGTAGACTAATTTAACCCTTCATACCTAGTGGCCTCCAGTCCTAGTGGAATCATCAAAACTTAAAAATTACCTTTCTAACCTTGAACGTTGACTTTGGTCATCTCTCTTAAATTTCCAACTTTCAAAAATCAAAAACCCTTCCAAAACTCACTTGAATGCCTTGAGACTCAAAGAAATATTACTCGAACCAATACTCCTAATAACCCAATAAGCATATTTCAAAATTTATGGGGCTAACAGAATTTTGATACAAGCTCGACTTCTAAGAATGTTAACTAAAGTCAACTATATCAACTTTCTAACCTTCAAAATTAATAACAAATATTATACTCAATCAATCACCTTGATAACTATGTCACCTATGCTTATAGACCAAAAATATCATAAGATAATATGAACAAGAATAGAAGGATCAAAATGCATAAAAATAGAAAACAACCATGAGGGTTTTTATTTGTCGTTATTCATATCCCCTTGATTTATCACTTTTAAACAGTAAAATATCTAACGAGGTTTGTCAAGATTTTATGAAAGTATGAATGGTATTGTAATCAAGTTCCACCTGTGACTCTTATATGACATTAAAAAAACTATCAAAAATTAATCGAATTTTATCGATATCTAAGAGTGCACTAGATGATTGGATAATTCGTTCAAAAAGTCTAATTTTGATTATATAAAATAAAATTAATGAATATTTTGTATGGTGTAAATTTTATAATAAAATAACCAATCAAACTATAAGGACTTACAAATAAGCAACCAAAGAAAATAACAGAGAAATATACTCAAGGAGAGACAGTTCCCATAAATTATAAGTATAACGACAAAGTATGTAATTCAACAAGATAAGAGTGAATGTGAAAAGAGTGTATGCAACCAATATACACATGTACTCCAACAGGGATGTCTATGATCCATGACCCATGTGGAATTCACTAGGTGTAGATATACATAATAAATGAAATCACTTTGAGCAATTATTTAATCCATCTGTAATATCATCACTCCAGCTGAAATTAAATCTATTTGGATCATATTGGCTATAAAATTTTTGACTATAACATCAATCACTTCACAAAAGCTAGAATCAAACAAATCACATGAATCTATAATAATTCCCCATGGATCCATTTTTCATCAGACCATTATCATTTCATCCATAATATTTACTGGGAATGTTTGTGTATGAATGATCATATAAATGCACGAATGCCATAAATACATGATAATACTCAAATTACACTCTTGAATGGGTGTAAACGATCGTTGTCAATATAAAAACCAACTAGGTTGGGGTTGAATCCCATATGAAATATGGTGTGAACTCAAGTTGTTTGCGATTTAATCCACTGATAGTTTAATATTTCCTGAAATTAGGGGTTTAGGTTTAACAAGTTGTTGTTTGTCACTTTACTTTCAGTGTTTGTAAATCAAGAGTTTAGGAAATAACCAGAATTATGTTCACTAGGGCTTTCAGTACATGACAGATGCTAAAAGTGGTTCAAGATTCTCACGGTGGGTAGGATAACAAGCTATCTTTATCGATGTTATGCTTAAATATCTCTCGACCTACTTAAGCGTTTAATTCCCTAATCCTCTTGGACTTAGGGAATTTCTATTTACTGCCTAGATTTTACCTCAGGTTAACCAACCTTGTTACAATGCTGATTATTAAATGAAGTATTTCTGAGTCCCTATTGATAATTCACTTCCTACTATATTTGATTTCTTTCTCAAGAAAATCAAAGTAGGTGTGTCTACTATTTGCAACCAACAGACATTAATTAAAACTTCAGAATTATCAAGAAATCCTACCACCTTTCGAATCTTGAATACTTAGAACCTCATCAAGATCTAACCCTAGACCCCATAACTCAGGCTAATGGAGTTTATCCACTCATGATGTAATGAACGAAATACATAATTGAATTCATGATTTGAAATATAAACTTACAGAGATGAATAATAACTAGTGAATCGCAGATTAGATCACAAAGGAAAAATCCCAACCCAAAATACTGATAATAATCTCTTAAAAATAGTTGTGTTGTTAAAGTCAAGAAGTAAAGAGAAAAAATATCAAAATATGTTGTCCAAAACTCAAAGTGTCAACGTTGTGTTGAATAATAATAATAATCATAATGTCTAGAAAACCCTAAAACAATGCTTTAAATAGTTTACCCTAAATAATGAAACTAAATCAAGGTTACAACTTTTTCTCAAAATAGACGATGACTATTGGTGACGCCTTATCAAGATCCTGATGACTTATCAAGAATGTCGTCAAGTCATCTTTAAATCTGCACTAGTCCTATATTAGGTTGATGGAAACTTCTGATGGCTTATCAGGACTGTGATGACTTATCAGAAATGCCATCACACTTTTGCTCCAGTTCTAATGTCCTACCTAAGTCTGACGACATTCCTGATGACTTATCACCATTATGATGGCCTATCACAAAATATAGTTGATTCTACCAGTTGGAACTCATTCCCTGTTTAAGGATGAAGATGTCCTTGATAGCCTATCACCGGGATGATAACCTATCATAAATGTCATTAGCTGCACTTGTCTTTTAATTTCTTCAAATTTTAACTTATTTGCTTCATTTCATGTTGATTCTCTATTATATCAGCTTAAATTGCAAAATCAAACATAAACTAATCAAAAATAACAAAAGTTGCTCAAGACCTTACAAGTATTTAGAGTTAAAAGCCTTAAATATGTTAGCATATGCTCACACATCAACACCCTCAACATAAAACAATTGTTTTTCCTCAAGCAACCAAAACATAACTTAGAGAATACAAAGTATAATTTGGCAGCTAACTACTCATATTAGTTCAGAATAATTTCACCATCTCCAAGGTCAGTCAATTTAAAACTCACTGTTGATGTATTGAAGAACAACCATGCAACTCACAAGCATCAAGATACAACAAAAATTCAGCAATAACAATCATGCCATACCAAGATCACACTATCTGAACAAGTCAGTGACTTAGCAATATACCCAATGTTCCCTCACAAAAAGGAAATCCCTTTTTCACTCATATCAGAATTCACATACATAAACATAGGTATAATCACAAGTCCCACTCTCAAAATAAAGTTCCAAACACTGCATGTCAAATGCCATAGGCTTGCCCTTATAGTCAGTAACCAAATCTTCAGGTAGGTTAGTTAAGATCACTTTAGGGTTTTTCTTAGGCTTGTAATGTAGTCTAGGGGATGGTATGATATTCATGAATATTTTAGAGTGACTATGCCTCCTTGACACTACACTAAACTCTTAGGGTTTCACTTCTCAACCTTATTTTCTTCCTCTTCTTTTATTGATCACACATGCTCAAGATGGATGCGGTCTTTTCAATCATCATATTATCTTTTTATCATCTTTAACACAAATTTCTCTTTTCTTATTCCTTTTCCACCGTATCTAACTTTTTATTCTTTTATCTTATTCTACCTCTCTTCATTCTCATTTTCCATCAAGCACCCCTATGATAGCCACCCTCAACTTAGGTTGTTTGCCTAACTCAAGGTGCACAGTGTCCAAGGAGGACCAGGGCTAAAACAGGTTCATTATGAGGTAAATGGGAAGGTTAGAGGTTTCACAAAAAGAAAGAGGCATATAGGCTCAAATCAGGGATCAAGGGATATTATTCACATTGGGAAGGTCATTTAGGCTGAAAGTGGGTTACAATAAAAAATAGCCTATGATCCTTTCCTAACCCCTATTCTACAACCTAGTCAGGACTAATAGGGCAATTTCTAGATTTGGCACACAGCAGGAGCTGAGTAAGACCTCACACACACATGGCACACAGGTACATCACATATCACTACTTATCTAATTCATGCAATTTGTTCAGTAAAAATTGTCAAGTCACCAGAATAATGCCACAAAAAGATGCACCGCAGTCACAGATGAATGCAATTAGCACAGTTATAAACTCAGATTAATGGAGAGGTGCTTAAAAGTCACAAAACAAGCTAACTGCCTCAAGTACCCGTATTACTCCTAATTATCTACCAAAAATTGTTACAATAACATCCTACCCTACACCCTCAACTTAAAATTGAAAATAAAGCTAAACTAAGGGTTAGAGTATACCTGAAATAGATCAATATCGGGGTTCATGGGTTTCTGAACCTGCTGATGCATCATCTGCTACCTTCTCTCCATCGGGAGCTTCTGGCCTTGTAGTGGTAGGGGGTCAGCTAGATGAGGCACCTGCAACCTTGGCTTTCAAAGCCTTCTCTCATCTCTCATTATCTGCTAGGGACTCCATTCTTGCTTTCTTCAACTCTTCTTTTTCGGCCTTCTATTTTGCCTTTTTTTCACTCTTCTTTCTTCCTCAATGTCAGGATCTTCTCTCTTATCTTTGCCCTTATTCTCCCCTTTCTTATTTTTTTCTTTGGTGAATCTCCAGTGAGGTCAAGCATTGGAATTTCTTCCTCAGATTCATGTATAGCTGGATCTGTCAGCACCATAAATTGGTGTTGCTGCAACACCCCAACATCTGCCCTTACCTTGTTCAAGGTCGCTCTGAATTTAGCAAGATCATCCCCTGACATTTCTTTTGCCCGTGCATCTAATACGTTCTCCAAATCTTTAACTCGTCTAGGCAAAGTCACAAAAGGATCAAGGGCAGCCTTGATTCTCTTGTCTACTGCAGCGGGAAACTGTTTGGCAAAAGCATGTAGCTGTGCCTTACACTATTTGGCTTGTTTGGCCACTTTTTTTATATCAATTGGATGAAATGCAAATCCTGCTGATGCTATGGGAGCTGAGGGATTGGGTTCATTCTCAGGCACTGAACCTACTTGTGCTGAAAAAGTTGGCTGCACAGTCTCAGAATCTTGCACTTCTACATTAGGTATTGAATTGACATCTATAACTTGAGGGTCTGCTGCTACCTCTACACCACTATCAAGTCTCAGTCTTGGCTGATTTTCATCATACCATATGGGATTGTGGGTCTTTCAGGCAGGAATGTCATCATCAACCCCTACAATCTCTAGAACATTAGTAGCTCGGCATAACTCTGTGATAAGACAAGGGAAAGGATAAGCAGTGTAGGTTCTTGCCATTCTAATATTCATCTCATCAGCAATCATTTCCCCAAAATTAAGGTGGAGCTTCTGTACCATGCTTACTACTAGGATAGCTCGGTCATCACCCAGAATATTATCTCCATCAGTGGGCATCAGCCAGATACGCACTACACCCCACCAAAAATTTACCTCTTGAGTCAAAGAGGACTTATATATTCTCTCTTTTGGGTTGGTTACCCATGATGGTTCCGCTTCGGCTATGATGTTGGCCAACCACAAACGTTGATTTGCCTGATTCTTAATCTGAGCATAGACTGATGGTATAGTGGCCTAAGGAGTGAAGTTAGGCCATGCAAGAACCTGTTGATGGTTCTGATTGAGATATCAACCCTTACGCCCCTTACCTGAACTCTATTCAATAGGGACATCTACAACTCTTTCTCCTGACCTACATATTTTTTCCAACTTAGCCTGGTAGTTCGCGTAAAACTCTCGGACCAGTGAAGGGCAAAATGAGCTTCCCCCTTTTGTAGTCTATTCCAAGCTGTACTCTTGGAACTTCTGTTCCACTTCAGGATACCTACACAGACCTTTGGTGATAATCCTCTTTTCTTCCTGAATCGGCCTTTTAGTACTTCTTCTATGAGTTCTGCGAAGCCCAGCTGTAAAGATGCCCTCTGCCTTAGGAATTTGTCATCTAGCATTGTCTCGAACTTTGGGGTTCTTACATTTGATAAGTGTTCCTCAAATTAGAGACTCCTCATCATCTTGTTGTTTAGTGGAATAGGATTCAGATATTGTTCCCTCAGATTCAAGCTCCTCAGACCTTCATGTTCTTCCTCTTCAGATTCAGCATGTTCAGACTCATGCAGCTCATGTTTAGAATGTTCAGATGCCTCCTGCTCAGAAGCAGTTATTGTTTCAGTTTCCTCACTATCCTCCACCTCAACTTGTCGGGGTGGTGGAGGCTGTTTAGGGCTTTGCTTCTTCTTTTGCTTCCTGAGCATAGGTTCTTCCTCTTCATAATCAGACTCCTCATCGATGAGTTTCCGGCGTACACTTTTCTGTTGTTCATTCTTTGTAAGCATGGGGCTCTTTCCTCTGGGTGTCATTATAAGGTTCCTATAGCAATAGAAAAACCATTAGTCAATCCTCAAGAGACTAAACACAAACACATTAATCATTTAAGCTTCACATTCTTTGAAAAGGCTCATTCATGCCTCAGGTTCCTGGTGTGATGAGATTTCTTGATAAGCCGTCACGACTGTGATAACTTATCATAATTTTCATTAGCCTTAAATAGAACCTGCAAACTTTATCAACTTCTGATGATATTTCTAATAAGCCATCACAAATGTGATAGCCTATCACAAATATCGTCAGCTCTAAATTGAACTCACTTTATTCTTAATATCCTTTGATGACATTTCTGTTAAGCCGTCACAGTTGTGATAGATTATCATGAATGTTGTCAGCTTTTATCAGAACCCCAATTTTGATTTTAACTCAATTTTTGGTCCCATTACTTCTCAAAATCCACTCGAGTTCTGATTTGTAAGCTGAATTTTAAGCTTTAGGCTTGCACAGCAAACCCTAGTTCTAAATTTCAGCCCCTTTTCCACTTGAACTTGGTTCAAGTCTTTTGGGAACTTGGGTTTTCATCAATATATCCTTTACCACTTGAAAATAAAAGTCAAATTTAGAGCATACCTGATGGGAGCCTTCAATGTGATTACACGCACAAGAGGAAGTAGGAAGAAATTCTTGATTTTAATTGTAAGCCCACACATAAGGAAACTTTCTTTTTGTTTTACTTGGAAATTTTTTTGAATAAGTAAATAAAATACTCCAAATATTGAAGGGAATTAACTTAAAAGGAAGTAAAAACAAGCAGGAATGTGGAAAGGTTCGACTGGACCCGGGTCGGATCTTTATAATTGGTCGTGATTTGGTTGTTAAGTTACTTTCTGATGACATATTATGATGGATTGTCACAGGTGTGATGACCTATCATGTAATTTTCCAGCATTATCAGAACTTCAATTCAAAATTGGCCTCTCTGACGACAACTCTGATAGCTTATCACAATTTTGATGGCTTATCATAAATACCGTCAGGACCTTTTCTGCTGATTTCATCAGTTTTCCACCTTATGTGAACTAAATCCTAACTACAAAAATAAATACTTTACTGGAATATAAAAGTTTAGGTTGCCTCCGAACAACGCCTGATTTACTGTCGCGGCACGACTTGATTATCTTGACTACTCAGACTTTGCCAAGACAACCTATTGATACCCCTTTATCATCTTCATAGAATACATCAAAGATTGATAAAACACCCATCTCTTTTTGTTGAGTCATGGCTGAGTGTATCTCGAAGCGTGATTCTTTATCATTTAGCCTGAACTTCATCTCATTCAGGTCCATGTCTACTATCACTCTCCCGATTGGAAAGAATGGTCTAACCAAGATGATGGGCACTTCAAAGTCCACCTCACAATCTAGGACTACAAAATCAGCAGGCAGAATAAAATTGGCTACCTTTACTTAAACATTATGTAATATGCCCACAGGCTACTTCACAGACCTATCTGACATCACCAACCTCATAATTTTTGGGGTAGGATTCCCAAAATCCAGTTTCTTGTACAAAGCAAGTGGCATTAGGTTTATACTGGATCTCAAGTCGCATAATGCTTTGGTGAATTTCAGGGAACCAATAGTACACGGAATGGTAAACGCTCCCGGGTCTGCCTTTTTCTGCACTAAAGACCTTGTAGATATAGAGATACAATGTAGAAGATTATTCTCTGGCTCATGGCTAACCTTCCGTTTCTCGGTCACAAGGTCTTTCATAAACTTTACGTATCCTGGCATTTGCTCAAGTGCCTTAACCAAAGGAACAATTATTGTCAATTGCTTGGGCTTTGCCAGGATTTTGCTGAATTTTGCATCATCAGCCTTCTTCTTCAATTGTTGAGGAAAGGGAGGTGGTGGTCTTGGGATGGTTTTCAACGCCACTTTCTCTTCCTTCTCTATTTTCTTCTCCGAAGCATTAACAGAAATATCCAGCTTCTCAGACTCCACTGGATTACTTTCTTCGGATTCATCAATAACTATATCACCATCTACAGATTTGACCACAGAATAGCCAGGTAATATATTACTACTCCTAGTAGTAATCACCATACATGAGCCAGCATTCCACGAATTCTGAACCGTATCGCTTGGTAATGTTTTGCTCTTTCTCTGGTTGAATACAGTGGAAAGTTGGCTCATCTTCTGGTCCAACTATTTGATGGCAGTGAAGTATGAGTGCACTAACTGACTGATGGATGTTAGGTCGGTCTTCATGGTGGTTACACCAGAGTTGATGGCCTCAACTCTCTTCAACAATTTCTCCATCATGTCCTCCATGGACATCTTTCTAGAGATAGTTGCAGCAATTTCCTGATTTCCAAGAGGAACATATAAACCACTCCTGTCATTAATGCTTCTCCAGTTTTCTTTCTCCCTTAATTTGTAACCAGGCTTGTCATAAATGTTTCGACCTTGATTCCCTTGGCTATTGCCTCAAAACCCCCCCTAATTATTAACATAATTCTTTTCTTCTTCAGGCTCCACATCCACTCAGTCTTGAGATGTTACAGCTTTCACTTTCTCAGTCTTCCCTGACAATAAGTGCTTGGTGAGCAAGTCCATCTGAGGCTTTAGATTAGCCATGTGTTAATCCCGCTCCTTATCTCTCCTACGTTGTTCAGCAAACATAACATCAAAAATATTGGGGCTTGCTACCATAGACTCCTTAGTATGCCAAGCCCAACTCTATTTGGTCATCCTATTTAGCATATCTGAGGCATCTTGAAAAGACAGATCAACTAACGAACCACCAGCAACATTATCTACAATCGTCTTTGTTACAGATTTGAGGGCCCTGTATAAAGTCTCCATCAAGTGCAGGTCCGTCATATTATGGTTTGGACACTGTGTTAGCTTCTTCTTAAATATCTCCCAAGTCTCATGCAAAGCTTCAGTAGGAAGCTGTCTAAAATTGCTGATTTTATCCCTCAACTGTACCCTCCTGGAGGGTGGATAAAACCATTCTAGGAACACTTCTTTCAATTGCCTCCAGTGGGTGATGGAATCAAGCGTAAGCTCATTCAGCCATAGTATTGCCTCCCCAGATAGAGACAACAGGAACAACCTCAATTGAATAGCGTTCTGGCCCACTCCTGGGTTATCAAAAGATTTGTAAATGGTGACAAAATTCACCAGATGCAGATTCAGATCATCCCCAGGAAGGCCATCAAACAACCCATTGAGGAGTTGGATCATAGTACTCGTAATCTTGAACTTGGCTCCAAGTGCCAACGGTGGAGAAATAATTGCACCTGTTGCATCTACCCCATCCATGCTATCATATCATTATTTAAATCATACTGGACCGGCTAGTACTCTTGTCTTCTTTGGAACAAACAGTTTCGGTTAACATTATATGACATTTGTGCCCCTATCTACTCTGCATGCCTTGGGTTACCAGGGTTTAATAACTCCTCATCCCCTAAATCTTCATCCTCAAGGTTTGGATGTCATGCATGTTGCCCAACATTTTGTACATTCACCTGATCTCTAGCTAAGGCTACCAGTCTGCCAGCCTCTTGTTATTCTGCCATTCTTTCTATTCGTTGCGGTTCCAAATTTTGTGGTATAATGTTTCTCAAGAACATCTGGTCCTTGGAATACACTATAAAATCCTGCAAATAAACAAAAATAACAAATAAACGTAAATCTAGGAAACTTAACTAACAGTTAATTAACGCATACAAACTTTAGCTTACAACCATATTCCCCGGCAACGGCACCATTTTTTGTAACGCTCAAATTACACTCTTGAATGGGTGTAATCGATCGTTGTCAATATAAAAGCCAACTAGGTTGGGCTCGAATCCCACAGGGAATATAGTGTGAACTCAAGTTGTTTGCGATTTAATCCACTTATTGTTTAATGTTTCCTGAAATGGGGGGTTTAGGTTTAACAAGTTGTTGTTTGTCACTTTACTTTTGGTGTTTTTAAATCAAGAGTTTAGGAAATAACCAGAATTATGTTCACTAGGGCTTTCGGTACATGACAAATGCTAAAAGTGGTTCAAGATTCTCATGGAGGGTAGGATAACAAGCTATCTTTATCGATGTTATACTTAAATATCTCTCGACCTACTTAAGCGTTTAATTCCCTAATCCTCTTGGACTTAGGGAATTTCTATTTACTTCTCAGATTTTACCTCAGGTTAACCAACCTTGTTACAACGCTGATTATTAAAAGTATTTCTGAGTCCCTGTTGATAATTCACTTCCTAAAATATTTGATTTCTTTCTCAAGCAAATCAAAGCAGGTGTGTCTACTGTTTTCAACCAACAGACGTTAATTAAAACTTCAGAATTATAAAGAAATCGTACCACCTTTTGAATCTTGAATACTTAGCACCTCATCAAGACCTAACCCTAGATCCTATAACTCAGGTTAATGGAGTTTAGCCACACATGATGTAACAAATGAAACACATAATTGAATTCATAATTTGAAAGATAAACTTACAGATATGAATAATAACTAGTGAATCGCAAATTAGATCTTAAAGGAAAAATCCCAAAATACTGATAATAATCTCTCAAAAATAGTTGTGTTGTTAAAGTCAAGAAGTAAAGAGAGAAAATATCAAAATATGCTGTCCAAAACTCAAGGTGTCGACTTTTTGCGGATTAATAATAATAATCATAATGTCTAGAAAACCTTAAAACAAAGTTTAAATAGTTTACCCTAAATAAGGAAACAAAATCAAGGTTACAACTTTTTCTCGGAATAGACGACGACTATTGGTGATGCCTTATAAGGATCCTGATGACTTATCAAGAATGTCGTCAGGTCTTCTTCAAATCTGCACTAGTCCTGTCTTATGTTGATGGCAACTTCTGAGGGCTTATCAGGACTGTGACGACTTATCAGAAATGTTGTCACACTTTTGCTACAATTCTATTATCCTGCCTAAGTCTTACGGCATTCCTGATGATTTATCACCATTATGATGGCATATCACAAAATTTCGTCAATTATATCAGCTGGAACTCATTCCTAGTTTAAGGCTGACGATGGCCTTGATAGCCTATCACCGGGCTGATGACCTATCATGAATGTCTTCAGCTGCACTTGTCTTTTAATTTCTTCAAATTTCAACCTTTTTTTTATTTCATGTTGGTGCTCTATCATATCAGCTTAAACTGCAAAATCAAACATAAACTAATAAAAAATAACTAAAGTTTCTCAATACCTTGCAGTTATTTAGTGTTAAATAACTGGCACACTAAAGTTTGTCAAATAAGTCATCGATTCTGGGAAGTGGATACTTGTTCTTGACTGTGAATTTATTTAGTTGATGGTAGTCTATACACATTCTAAGAGAACCTTCTTTCTCACTCAAGAATAAAATTGGTGCACCCCATGAGGATACACTGGGTCTAATGAATCCCTTATCTAGGCAATGCTTTAACTGTTCCTTTAACTCCTTGAGTTCTGCTAGAGGCATTCTGTATGGAGGGACAGAGATGGGCAGAGTATCTGGAAGAAGGTCAATTCCGAAGTCAATTTCCTTTTTGGGAAGAACTCTAGGAAGATCTTTGGAAAACACATCTGGGAATTCAGTTACTACTAGAACGGAATCAAGACTAGAAGTCTCTAAACTAGAGTCTTTGACTCGAATAAGATGGTAGACACATCCCTTGGATATCATTTTTCTCGCTCTAAGGTATGAAATCAACTGACCCCTAAGCTCTATAGTACTACCCTTCCATTCAAGGACTGGTTCATTTGGAAATTGAAAGTGAACAGTTCTGTTTCTATAATCAATAGAGGCATAGTAGGAATAGAACCAATCTATGCCGAGAATGACATCAAAATCCGTCATCTCTAACTCCACGAGATTAACGAAAGTAACTTTTTGAGATATTATGATCGGACAGTTCCTGTATACCTTCCTGGCTATAATTGAAATGCCTACTGGGGTGGACAGTGAAATAGGTTCTATAGAGTTTTGGGACTGGCCCCAAAGTTGACGGCTATATAGGGAGTTACGAAAGAAAGAAAAGCTCCAAGGTCTAGTAAAGCATAAACATGTAAATGAAAGACCGGCAACGTACCAGTATCTATGCCAGGAGAATTTTCATAATCTTGTTAGGACTGAAAAGCATATAATCTTTTTGAACATTGACCACTGGTAGCATTGGAAATGGCACCCTACTGAGTTGGGCGATCGACTGGAACTGACAACTGATGGGTCTGGACCTGTTGGCGCAACTCACTACCTTTCTAGGAAACTACCTGACACTCCCAAATCTAATGGCCTGGCTTGCCACACCGAAAGCATACATCACTGCATGCTCTAAACTCACCCGGATAGTGTCTTCCACATTTCTGACATAGAGGATTCATACGAGCACTGTTAACACTGCCTTGGGACTTTGTGCCTGGTGCCTATCTATATTATTATTTCTAAATTTAGGCATTGAGGAACTGGATGAAAAGAGTGTTGGGGCTAAAGATGTCTATCGAAACTGATGGGTGGCTACCACCTTCTGAGCTTGGCTGACTAAAATTAAAACTACCCATTCTAGTCCTCTTGTTCTCCCTCTCTCTCTCCTTGGTCTTCTTCTCCTTAATCTGTTACGAATGGACCATCAACCTAAACAAGTCTATCTCCCTGATCAATATTGTGGTCCTACTTTTTTTGACCACTCTATCAGATACACCAAACACAAACTTGCTTATCTTGGATCTGCTGTCAGCCAGTACATGAGGAGCATATCTAGCTAACTGAGTAAACTTAAGGGAATACTCCTTCACACTCATACTTCCCTACCTCAAGTTAATAAATTCTAACACCTTGGCCTCCCTCAACTCCAATGGGAAGAATTTATCTAAAAAAGTTGTAGCTAACTCTTCAGGCCCTGCATCTGTACCCCTATCTACCTTTCATTGCTTAAACCATGTGTGGGCTACATCCTGCAACTAATATGCATCCAACTCAGTACTCTCACTAGATGTCACCCCATAATATTTATTACCTTCTGAACCATATCTAAGAATTTCTATGGATCTTTTTTAGACTTGGATCCCGTGAAGAAAGGAGGGTAAATTCGGGTGAAGTCCCGAATCTTGGATGCAGCAGTATTAGCCACTGGGCTGTCCTAAAAAGTGGCTGGATATTCATTCTGAGATGCTATGGAATTGGCTAGAGTGCTGAATGCATCTCTAAATTCTTCTTAGGAGACATGTTAATCCAGAGGATCTGCCTGGATAGGCGAAAGTACTGGCTGGTTTCTTGTTTTTCTTCCATTATTCTTTTTGGGAGGCATATTTTGTAATGAAAGGAAGAAATAACTTAAACAGATAGTTTAACATGATCTAATGCTGAGTCACACGACGTGAATACTGAAAGAAGGGAAACTTTTCCTAAATGCCTTGTAGCCTCTTGCCTATAAGTGTGGCGTGCTATACACCAATGCACAAGACTCTACTTGACATGAATTTTAGACTTCCTAGGACACTATAAAACCTTAGGCTCTGATACCAAGTTTGTAACTCCCCAAGAGTACACTCTAGGCATCACACGGTGCTTACAGTCCTGAGGGACCACAAGCTAACCCATCAGCTAGTACATGTTGTGAGTATTGAATAAAAAAAATGAAAATGTTGAAGAACAACTATTATGCCATAAGGTTTTAAGTAATGAAAACTGATAAAATCTTTAAATGCCAAACTGATAAAATAATCTGATAATATCAACTGAAGTCTGAATACTTGATAACTGACTGTAGTGTCTGAAAGCCTCTAAACTGACTGAATAAGAGTTGATGGGATAGGCCACAAATAACTCCAACAAACTACTAAACTGAAAGAATTGAATATTATAATTTATCCTCGAAATATGAGGACTCACCACTACTACTGCTGAAAATCTGAGAAGTCTAAGCACGATCCAAGAACTGGACGTCCGAACCTATGATATGAAACATCGTAGCGTAAACAAAAGGGTATGCAATCAATACTTTTAATGTACTAGTATGCTAAATGAGGTAAGATAATATACATGGTTTAATGAACATGAACAAATAATTGTCTGAATATATATATATATATATACGAATAACATAAGATATTGAATGAAGTGCATAAAATTTGTAAATAATGAAGATGCATGAAAACTGTAAGTACTAATGATACATGAAATCTGTAGACACTAGGGATCCATGACCAAGCATATAACATGATCAGAATATAATCTGTAGATACTATAAATATAATAACTGGGTTACTATTAACTGTATGTGATGGTCAAGCAACTAAAACTGAATAACTGAACTGAGACTGTAACTGAGACTTTGGGAGGTATTATCTAACTGATATGCCCCAATCTAAGCTAATTGAGGTCTAACCTATAACCCTAGTTGGAAGGGTGCTAGTATCAAGCCACGGGTACTAATGCTGGCTATGTGGATCCATTAAAATGGTATACTGTGTTGTCTCAAAAGACTAAGGGTGTCAAGCCTAAACTGACGGGTGACCCCTGCGAGATAGTCAAGCCTAAATTGAGTGGTGACTTTTCATATCCTACGATGGCTATGTAGTTTTAAAGTATAGGGACTGCTACTAACAACTCACCCTATCTGACTGGGAATCCGCCTTCCCTGCACTCGCTCGGTGCTAAATCCTACTCCAAACTGAAAGACACTAGATTACTGACTATTCTGAGTTTAACTAACTGACCTAGTAATGCTCATAATTTAATCTAAAGTTATTCTGAAGATGCAGAGATGGGACTAAATAAACAACTATGGTTTTTGGGTATTTAAGACCCCAGGACTCAAAAGCAATAAAAATAACATATTACATAAGCTTATAGGACATAACATGCAAGTCTTTATCAAATGTTCATTCTTATAGACATTTTATCAAACACTTAGTATTAATAACTTAAGCAAATCATAGGTATAGTATTAAACATAAAATAATTGCATGAGTTCAAGATCAAAGACACCTAATTGTGATTTAATTCGATGAATAATAATAGTAAAACATGGGGTAATTTGATCACAGCAATAACTTCATTGAAAACATGGTATAAAATCCATATTCATGGAAGTTCATGGAGACTCATAGTTTAAAATCATAATTTAATATCATGAATCTTGAAAAGATGATAGCTTTAGTAATTAAAGTGGGTACTTGGACTCCATGGGTGAAAGTAACCCATGGATGAACATTTAACTTACCTAGGTTGACGAATTCATGAGAATTAATGGCGAGTTCTTGGGATTAAATCTTGAATTTGAGAGCTAGGGTTTTTATTCTTGGGAAAAAAGGATCTTAACATTTGAGAGGAATTGAATAAATAAATACTACTTGGGTTGTTTAGGGGTTAAATCTCATGTTTTAAGCGGATTAGGGATGTGGAAAAAGATCTAAATACCCCTAAAGGAATTTTAAAACTCAGCACTGAAAGATGAAATCCCGATTTTTGGCCTTGGCGTGTTGGACCAAGATCGCGGAGTCTCACTAGAAATTGGCGAGTGCCATTTTAGCATTTGGCACGATGCGGTGGAATCGCGGTCTCCCACTGGTTAAGACCTGGAAGTTCACCACGACGCAGTCTTATTGAGTTGGCTCACTGGTTTCGGAAAATTGCAATTTAGTATGCCTCCGTGATGCGTTGGTGTACCAAATAGTACACTATTTTACAAAATTACTCTAACTCTTCGCCCAGGTATCGGATTTGGGCGAACTTTATTTCATTGGAAAGATGACTGAATTTCCTATGAAATGGTAAACTCTAAACTGCAAATAATGAGTATTTTGAAAATTTTATATATGAATACTCATGTACCGAGTTTTAAATTATGCTAGGGAAATACGGGGTATGACAAGTTTTCTCTAGTAAAACATAGCCCCAAGATCCATTCCAATATGCTTACACTCTATTTATTCTTAGTCCTAAATTAGTCCTTTAGAACCTCTAATTTGTTACCTTATTGAAAATATTTTAAAATCCCCCACTATATCTGTACCTTAGGTTTGAATTTAACAAGTAACTTTCATTTCGAACATACTTGATTGCTATTCACATTGTTCCTTGTGGATTCAATCCCTAGTCTTATTGGGTTTATATTGTTAATGATCTCCTTGCACTTAATTTAATGTGTACATTGAGTGCTATCAAAAATGGCGCTATCAAAAATGACGCTATTGTTGTGGAGTAATTTGGCGTATTGAGTTAGTTTAGAATTTTAGCTTTCTCGAATTTAAACTTGTAAATATTTGTTGGCGATTTTGTTGTGTTTCTTGTGTTAGGTAGATTTTGGTTTATTAATTATTACTGTGGCATCTTTGAATGAATATGAGTTGGTCTTTGCGAATCTTATCTTGATGATCTACGTCCATATTGTAGTGGACCCCAACTTTTGCAAAATTGTAAATATGCTACCCAAAAAGAGGTGTGTGCACTATCTCAGTTCTATTGGTAGTATTATTATTCTTTATGTGGTGGTCGATATGGACATTAGAGTAATTATCCAAATACCCCCTCCCCTAGTTATTCTAACAAATATACTAGTTCTTTTTATGAGTTTGATAGGTCTCATGATGTAATAAAGGAAGAAAAACTTGCCGGATACGATGGTGTTAAAGAAATGCTTCTAACTCTCCTGGATCGGGTGATTACAATAGAGAAGGACGTCCATTTCTTGCATCAATCCATGGAAGCATTTATAAAGAAAACTAAAAAAGATGAAAAAGTGGGTGAGGAGACCGATCTTTCAAATACCATGAATATGCCCAATCATCAAACTGAGGATGATAAAGAAGAGATATCATGCAATGTGGTAGATTATGAGCTTGCTAGGCAAGAATCCTATGTGATTTGCCAACAAACTGAACCAAAACTAATGAAGGATGCCAGGGTTGAGGAAGTGGTACTAGAGTCGAAACAAAAATAAAAGAAAACCCTTTATGAAGACTCTTGTTTGTTTTTGGGAGATAATTTCAAGAATAATGCGACTCCGGAATTGGGAAGACGTCTTCATTCCAATAATTTTTTGACATTATGCTTGGTGGATGTGATGAAAATCGAACCTCCTAAGAAAAATGAAAAATGTGGGAGTTGGGTACAAAATTATAATATTATGGAGTTTGTCATTCCAACGGGGCGAGATGACTTTCTCATTTGAAGTGCAAGAAGTTTAAAATCCGATGTTTAACTAGTGGTCATTTGATTTTCTCACCTGTACCCAATAATCCTATTTGAAAGTTTAATATGGAGTTTGTCAAAAGGTTCAAGTTTTCAAAGTGTCAAGATAGAAGTAGCATTATTACACCCTCAACTTTATTCATTTTCATTTTTGTAGATTTATATCTTCTGCCTGACTTTCACTCAATACATATTGGTCCCGAGTTAGGAAAATGATTCAAATTATCTAATTAGATACAAACATGATAGTAACTAAGGCGTCATTCCATGACCTTAAATTAGGCACTCGATGGGAGACAACCATCATATGATGAAATTGCCAGGTAGCCTTTGAATTTAGCATGTTAGAGTAGATTTTAAATTTATCATTGATTAATCCATGTATTTGTGGCACTATGAAATGTTTTGAATGATTTTTGAGAAGGTAAAACTGTGAAAATTTTTAACATTGGACAAAGCAGGGGAATTTAGAGGAACAAAATTTGGCCTCTGGTACCACGATCGCAGGCTCCGTGCCTCAATGATTACGGTCATCGTGTGATCGATATCGTGGACCTTGAACTGTGGTCGCGATCAAACCTATTTAAGTGACCATCCGAATACTCCATTTATCCCACACTCCCTCCTCAACTTTTCTCTCAAATTGTACACATTCCTGGTCATATTTTGGGCCATCCAAAAGCATTTTAGTATCCATCTTGCATTATTACTCTGATAAGTTCTTTGAATTCATGCTTAAATTATTGTCAGAATGCCATATAATGCATGAAAAAGGGGAGGCATAACCATATTCTTTTCATTTCTATGTTGTTAATTATTTATACTTGTGTTGTGGTTCATTGTTGTAAATGGTGTGCACACATATGGGGAGGCCTTGAGTACCCAAATTGCGTTCAAAATTATGAGAAATATGGTGTGCACATCAAGTGCTAGATCAAATGCCCAAAAAAACTCATAACTAGTTGATGTCATATTCTAAGGACATGATAGAATGTCTCTTAACCGTGTTCAATGATATCTTCAGCAAGATGTGAAAGGGGTGAAGGGCCTTTGGAAGGTCCTAAAACCCTGAGTTAGACTTCCCCTCTCTAAAGTGAAGAGTGGTGATGAGGACCCAACCAAGTGGCCTAGTTATGATGATGCGGGAGATGATGCATATTCTGAGGGCGAGAGAAACTCTTAATGCAGTTACGGGGAGCACCCTTTTCTCTCTTTGTGCTTTATTATTTATGCAGTGAGGTCATTGCAAGATTTTTAGTTGGGGGGTTCCTGTCTTTGTATTTATTTGTTTGAACCTGTATTATTGATATATTTCAAGATGTTTTGATGTTATTTTGGATAATTTTTATTTACATTCTGGGTTGTAACATTTGGGCACTCTAATGGTGCCTACATTTCATGGATTAGTTGCATATTTTATTTAGTTTTCTTAATTTATCTTTCTCTTTATTGTGATGATATCCGATGAGTATTTACCTATGATAGATTGAGTGACAACATTCTTAAAGAAAAATCATCATAATTGGACTTTGAACCATGGATGCAAGGAAAGTCTAAGTACATATAGCATCAGAGCTATAGATGTAGAGGAAGTTTGAGTACTCGTAGAATTTTTTATTTGGGATCTCACTTGTACCTATGGAGAAGTTTGAGTAGCCATATGGTTTGCCTGTATCAAAGCCAAAATGTGAGACTCCAGCTTTGTTTAGTGCCATAAATAGAAAATTTTGCGTGGTGCAAATGTGAAGCAAACACCCCCATCCATCCTAATTTTTTTTTTCAAAAATCAATGACACGGATGTGATCGACCTTGTAAAAACACTTGACCTCTTTTTATGATTCCAAAGATTTGGTTTGTAGAAATGAGTAGATACTCTATTTTTTCTTTATTGGGAAGGGCAATTGATCCATTTTGAGGAATTCGCATGTCATGTGCAGTGAGTATTTTTATTTAAACCTCATACATACTTATACCATTTAGAACTTGCCCTGTTAGTCTCTCAAGGATAACTTTGATTATGCTTGGTTGGTGAGATAATCCTAGGCCATCTTGATAACGCTCAACTCACTCCTATGTTTGAGGGGTAAGGCGATCATTGTAAATAACCCAACTCATGTTGGGGTCGAATCCACAAGGAGTGACATATAAATTTCAAATCCTATGGGTGTTCTAATTACTAAAAGGTTACCCGAAATGCTAACAAACACAACATGTAAATTAAAGTGGGAGAATTGGTTTGAAATTTGTTTGTAACAATTATTGGTGAACAACACACTAATAAAGCACTTTTGATTTAAATAAAAGATGTGAGAAGATCTTGGGATTATGTTTATCTAAATGTAAACCATGTGTAGGTTGTTGATAGTTTAACATGGAACTTAGTTTTTCAGTGAGAGATAGGCTAGGTCGAAAGTCTATTTGGTTATCCTTTCAACAAAACTACAAGGGTTTCACCCATTGGCTCTTTCGATAACTTTTCGAGTGAGCAATTAATAGTCACCCAAAAACTCAATCATGCATCCCTATTTCTACAAAGATTCCATTTACATGATTTTCACTCCAATCATACTTATTTCTAAGATTGCAAATGGTAGTAAACCATAGGATTGATTGTCCACCATTGCCTTGTCACCTTATAGCCCTCTTTCAAGGATGCTATGGGTTCCCATAAGTTCACATTCATCCCCCTTTCAAGGATGATGAAGGGTTTCTAGAGTTTGGAGTTTTCCCCCATCAAACCCATTTGGAGATTTAAGGGTTTCACCCACAAATTCCAACTATTAAGCTCAAGCAATGGTGGAATCCATAATCAACAACTAAAAATCACGCAAACCCATCAAAACCCACACACAAACACACTTTAGTTAAACATAATCCCAGGACAAAATTACTTAGCTACTCATGAAGAAAGAAAAGAAAGATATACTATAAGGATTATCAAAAGCATTCATTCTTCATAACACACTAAGAATTGAATCATCCAAAATTAGTTACAATATTTACTAACTAGGGTTCTTGTCTTAAATTCAAAGATGTCTATGAGGTAATTAATACCCAAAGAATAAAGGATTTTTGACTATATAAGGTTTGGGATTCATCCATGTGAATTTACAAAATTACCCTGGGCAACATTCCCGCTTAGCCGCGATCGTGTGAGGATGTTCGCGATCACGGTCAATGCAACCTTGGGTGAGCTCCAAAATCTCTTTACTATGACCATCTTGACTGACTGTGACCGCGGCTTGTTGCTCGCGATCATGGTAACTGAGGCTGATGTCTGCTCCAGGTCTTCAATTGCACTTCTTTGCTTCCATTTGATCCCTTTTTAACTCTAATCCACATCTTTCCATCTCACCAACTATGTACCTAGACAATATGGATATTATTCCATTAAATAATGATTATATCTCATTTACTCCAACAAAACATGGTAGTGAGTATAATTAGTTAATGCGAATGAGTGGTAAAATCACCACTCATCAACATCCCAACTTAAACCCTTAATTGTCCTAAAGCAACACCACCATTTACTATGAGACAATTTCACATGTATGCCAATATTTTATTTCCCAATGATCATGTTCACTCCAATTTGATTACTACAACACAAAGCTCTTCACTCATGGGAAAAATGATTTTCAACGACACCTCTCAACATAAAATGGAATAATAGAGGACGTGATAGACTTTGAGGAGTAACCATGCGACAACTACCACTCACTCTAGAAATGACACAACTTTTGACCTCAACCATATAATACATCTTTTTATCTCATTGTGTGGAAGGTCACAAAGTCACCCACCTCAACTTATTCACATGCCTACTCACAAGAAAGAAAATTTCACACACCTAGTTAGCAATCATGCAACAAGGAGTTTTAGTGCAAACACTCTCTCTCCCTATCAAGAAATTCTCAATACTAACAAGTACCATGTCATAGGCTTGCCCATATTTTCAATTGCCACTACAATGACCACACTTGGTTGGAAATTACAAAGGACTTTTTGAGGTTATGATGTATGCTTAAGGTATGGTAGGATAGCACCTTAGGATAACTAGGCTAATCCCTCCTTGAACTTCTACATCACCCTCATTTCACCTTTGCTAATGGACTACTTCTCTTCTTTTATTATTTCCTACTAAGCCTTTCTTTCTTTATCCATATTCTTTTCACTTCTTTTTTCTTCTCTCTTTTTTAGCATAAGATTTCATGTATTTCTTTTCTTTGATGGATATTTTCTTTCTTCCAATAAATTTGCTTTATTTGTTTAAGAACGAAGGCACTTTCTTATGAATTCATGGCCCAACTATAATTCTTTCAATTTCCAACATAGGCTTTTAGCCTCAATTTGTGTTATTAAGTTCGAAAAGGATAGGGTTCAAGAGAGGAGAAATAGAAGGGTCATAGCTTGTAATGTGTTTTCCAAAAAAAAGTCCAAAGTATCAAAGATGGTGACTAAGGGTAACTCCTATGTATTTGTAGGTTATTTAGGCTGAAGTGGGCTTCCAATGTGACAAGATAGCGTGTGATCATTTTACCAGCCAAGCACAATTAAAATTTTTCCTTGAGAGGCTAATAGGGTAAGTTCTAGATAGTACAAGTACACCTGAGATGTAGCCAAATAAGATCCCATACATGGCATGCGAATCTTGTCAAGAGGGTTCAATCGTTCCTCCCGCTCGAGACAAAAATAGAGTACCAAATAATTTTTTGAAGTCATTTTTTGGAGTTATTAAAAGAAAAGAAGTTTTGTTATAAGGTTGCTCACATCCATGCCCTCGAATTTTGCGAAAAAAATCCAGACAGATAGGGTGTTTGCTTTGCATATGTACCATGCATAATTTTCTAATTATGTCAACAACTCAAGCTGTTGTCTCATATTACCAATAGGTATGAATGTGATCCCAAATCATCAATGCCACATGTACTCAGACTTTCCTTGCATTAACCATGATGCCATGGGTACTCAGACTTCCCCTGCAATCCATGGCTAAAAACCCACTTACGATGCTTTCCCTTTAAGATTTTCATCACTCAGTCTATCATAGGGAAAATCTAGTTTAATAGAAGTAAAATAAAGTAACAAACTATAAACAAAATAACTAGTCCATGCAAATGTTGGCACTATCAGAGTTCCCGAATATTACAACCCAAAAATAAATAAGAATCATCTAAAAGAGGAAAGAAATATGCAGTAATATCAATAATACAGAACAAAATCAAATGAATATAGAGACACCTCCACCCAAAGAGGTAGCAGTGTCCCTACATCATAAATAAGCAAGGATAAAAGAGATAATGGAGGCTCCTCGAAACCGCATCATGGGATACTATCACTCTCCGACTATGCATTATCATTATTCTCCTCAAGGTCGGAAAACTCAGTGGAGGCCTCAACATTACTCTCTAACCAAGAGGAAGGAAGTCGATCTTAGGGGTTTTAGGTCTCGCCTGTCATGCGGGTGACACGGGTTCAATCCCCGACAATGGTGACAATTTGATAATGCTTAACTCCCTCCTATTTTTGAGAGGAGAGGCAATCGTTGTCAATAACCCAACTCCCATTGGGGTCAAATCCACAAGGATTAAAATATAAATTGCAAATCATATGTGTGTTCTAATTTCTAAAAGCTTACTCATAATACTAACAAAAATAATATGTGAATTAATGTGGGGTAATTGGTTTGAAATTTGTTTGTAACCATCTTTGGTTAACGACACATTGATATAACACTTTTGATTTAAATACAAGATGTGAGAAGATCTTTGAATTATGTTTATCTAAAGGTAAAACATGTGTAGGTTGTTAATAGTTTAACATGGAACTTAGTTGTTGAGTGAGAGATAGGCTAGGTCGAAAGTCTTTGTCATTATCCATTCAGCAAAACCACAAGGATTTCAACTATTGGATCTTTCTAGTACCTAACGAGTGTGTAATTAATAGTCACCCAAAACCTCAATTGGGCATCCCTATTTCTTGAAAGATGCCCTTGACATGATTTAAACTTTAATCATACTTATTTCTAAAGGGCAGCCCGGTGCACTAAAGCTACTGCTATGCATGGTGTCCGAGAAAGGGCCCCACCACAAGGGTGTATCGTACGCAACCTTACCTTGCATTTCTGCCAGAGGATATTTCCAAGGCTTGAACCCGTGACCTACTAGTCACAGGGCAACAACTTTACCAGTTACTACAAGGCTCCCCTTCAATCATACTTATTTCTAAGATTACAAAAGGTAGTAAACCATAGGCTTGATTGTCTGCCATTGCCTTGTCACCCTATATCCCTCTTTCAAGGATGCTATGTGTTCCTATAACTTTTCCTTCATCCCTCTTTCAAGGATGATGAAGGGTGTTTGGAGCTTTGAGTTTTCACCCATCAAACCCATTTGGAGATTTGGGGTTTTCACCCACAAATTCCAACTATTAAGCTCAAGAAATGGTGTAATCCCTAATCAATAACTAAAAATCATTCAAACCCATAAACACCCACACAAATACACTTTACTTCAACATAATCCCAAGACTAAATTACTTAGCTACACATGAAGAAAGTAAAGAAAGATATACCATAATGATTATGCAAAGCATTCATTCTTCACAACAAACTAAGAATATAATTCTTTAAATTTAGTTACAATATTGTCCAATTAGGGTTCTTGTTATAAATCAAAAAATGTCTATGAGGTAAGAAATACCCAATCAAGAAATGTTTTTTGCCTATGTAAGGTTTGGGATTCATCTATGTGAATTTACAAAACTTCCGTGGGCAATATTCCTGCTTAGACACGATAGTGTGATGATGTCTGCGATCACGGACAACACTACCGTAGTTGTGCTCCGCGATTGCATTGTTATGACCATCTTGTCTGACTAAGACCACATCCTGTGGTTCGCAATCGTGGTAACTGAGGATGGTGACTGCTTCATGTTTTCAGCTATACTTTTTTTGCTTTCATTTGATACCTTTTTAGCTCCAATCCACATCTTTATATCTCACAACTATATACCTGCATAATATGGATATTGGTGCATTAAATCACAATTATATCTCATTTATTTCTAAAAAATATAGTAGTGCATATATATAGTTAGTGCAAAGAAGTGGTAAAATCACTACTCATCACATCTTTATGAACATAGGAACCCACTTTAGCCTAAATAGGCTACCCATTATTTGGATAGTACCCTTAGTTACCTAATTTAAGCCTTCAAGCCTTTCTTTAGAAACCACATTACAAGTCTTGATCCATTCAAAGTTTTTCCCTGTCTTGAACCCTACCCTCCTTGAACATGAAAAATAAAAATTAAGGCTAAATGCCTAAGTTGAGAGTGGTAAGATTGGAAGAGATAACCTTGGGTCAAGATAATGTAAGCGGATGCCTATGAGCTAAGCAAGAAAAACTGAAAAAGAAAGGAATGATGAAATGAAGAATGAGGCATAGATAAAAACTAAAAAAGAAAGGAATGATGAAATGAAGAATGAGGTATAGATTTCAAGACAAATAATTGAATAAAAGATGCTTTCAAAAAGTTGGGTAATTCAAGATAGCTAAAATAGGCGTGTGTAAAGTGTGAAAACAAAAGAAATAGTCCATGGTCAAAAGTTTGATGAAATAGTGTGATGTAGACGTTCAAGGAGGTTATAACCACTTTGTTCCTAAATGATAACCTACCCTTCCCTAAATCTATGTTACAAGTTCAAAAAGGCCTTTGAGATCTCCACCAAGTGTATTCATTATAGTGGTGAGTGAAAATAAGGGAAAGCCTATGGCACGGTACTTATTTGCATCGAGAGTCTTTGTGAGAGAGTGAGTTTCACACTTAAATCTTATCTTGAATATTAGAAAATTTGGTGTGTATGGGATATTCTTCTTGTGATGAGGTATGCAAACAATTTTGGGTGAGTGATATTGTCATCTTCTGAATAATGAGGAAAAAGGAGCATAGTGGAGTTGAGATCAATATAGAGTCACTTATAGAGTGTTAGTCATTGTTTCATTGTTTCTCTTTAAAGTCATTTGCATCCTTGAGATTTTATTTCATGATGATGGTTGTCGTGAGAATAACTTTGCCTATGTTTGAAAAGCTACTTGTGTTAGAAATCAAGTTTGAGGTCATTATGATCATCGGGTTTTATAAATGGGCTTAAATTTGCATTGTCTCATTGAGAAAGAGGCAGTGTTGCTTGAGGACAAGCAAAGGTTTAAGTTGGGGGTGTTAATGAGCGATGAATTTACCACTCATTTACATCCAAAATTCATGTACAAAAGTATGATTTGAAAGCATAAATCAGGCATGTGTGTTAGTTGAATGCACTAATATCTATATTTTGTAAGGATACAGTTGATGAGAAAGGAAGTTGTGGATTCGAGCTGAAAAGGAACCAATAAGAGAAGAAAAATGCACATGTTGGAAAACCATATACAGAAATAAGGCTCAGTTACCGCGATCGCTGGAAGTTTAGTGTTGCGACTGTGACAAGTCAACATTGGTCAGCCACCCGCGATCATGAGATTTTTAGGGCGTTTTCATTATCTACAATTACAGAAAAGCAAGTGCGATCATAGTTTAGAGGGATTATGGCCAGGGGCAGAAATGTAATTACCGCCAGTCGACCCCGAATTCTCAAAAAGCTCAAAACCCTTGCACATTGGGGGATTATCATCATCTATCCTTCATCTTATCCTAAGTTTCTAGGATTTCATCACTTGAAGCTTGGAGAAAAATTTGAACTAATCTTGCGATAAGAAGACATTAGAATTAATCCTATGTGAATAATTGACAAATCCCATTGAGGATTTCTTGGAACTTAAAGTGTGGATTGATTTCTCTTTGTTTTTTATTAATCAAATTCATGGAGATTTTGGTATATTTTTATTTATTATCTTTATGAGTTGCTAGTTCTTCCTCTTGGGGTAATGTATGATTAGGGTGCAAGAGTGTGTGGGTTGTGATTGTTAGCATAAGTTTTTATTTAATGTTGGTGGTTTCACAAATGTTTAATTTTAAAATGGAAATTGTTGGTGAAAGTCTCAATTTCCCTAAAACCCACATCATCCTTGAAAGAGGGATGTGGGTAAATATAAATCTGATATCATCCTTGAAAAAGGGATATAGGTGACATGAGCATTTATGAATAATAAGATAGATAATAGTTATTCCCTTTTTATTTTCTTAGAAATAAGGATAAATTGTGGAATTGATATATCTTGGCCATCATCCTAGAAATAGGGATGCCCAATTAAGGCTTTGTGATGACTACTTGTTCACACCCACGATGTATTTGAAGGAATTCGTAGGTGATATTTTTGTACTTGAAAGAAAGGCTAGTATCGAAATTTCTAACCGAGCCAACCCATGCATGATTTAACTATGATTTGAAGTTGATATTCATGTACCAAACATTAGTTTCCTCTAGTAAATCATAGCCCCAAGATCCATTTCAAATTGCTTATGCTCTAATTATTCTTAGTCCCAAGTTAGTCCTTTAGAAACTCTAATTTTCTATATTGTCGAAAACATTTTAAAATCCCCCACTATATATACCTTAGGTTTGAATTTAGCAAGGAACTTTCATTTTGAACTTGCTCGATCTCCATTCACATTGTTCCTATGGATTCGAACCTAACTCTTGTTGGGTTTATATTGACAACGACCGCTTAACACTTAATTTGGTGTGTAAGTTTAGCATTATCAAGCAATCACCAGCTCTCTTTGTTCATTAAATCATACTATTGTATTTCAAATACCTTTTTATATCATGCAATGATTCAAGGCTAGTTCCATTTTACAAATTTCCATACTTCTCATAATTAAAACTAATTTCACATTATCTGGTTGGAGTCATAACTACTTCAAAAGTCACAAGTTTGGGAAAATCGTAATTCCGTAGTTCATTCACCGTACCCATGTACCCACACGTTCAAAACCATAGTTAAAGCATGAAAATTATATATAAACAATGAGAAACATTGTTCAATTTATAAACATTCAAAAAAAACCAACCCTTGTTTATGAGGGCTAATGATGCCCTAAAGGGGTTATAAGGCGTGGGTTTCAAGTTTGGTAAGAAGGGAAATATCTAGAATGCCCCTAACTTAAAAGCTGAATAAAAGGTCATCTTTGACTACGAGTCAACCCTTGAATCGTAGCCACTTCCTATGACTTATCACCACGAGTCGTGAACAAGGTAGTACCACCAAGGCACTAGACATTGTTATCCCTACGACTTAATGGCACCACTCATAATGGGACCCTATGACTCATAGGGTCAAGTCGTAGTCAACACAGAACCCGATTTGTGTCTTACACTGGACACCCTACGATTACACCTAACGAATCGTGACATATCCTTATGACTCTTAGTGAGCCACTCCTACATAGAGAAGAATGTAGCCATAAACTTACTAGTTTGATTACGACTCATCCCAATGACTCATCAGGATACACTATAACTCATATAATGAGTCGTTAACAAGGTAATGATCTTAAAGCTCAAGAAATATCAAAGGCCCAAAAATACAGGGTGTTCAAATTCTCCCCCACTTGGATCATTCGTCTTCTAATGATTGGACAAGGAATTTATTAGCATGAATTGAATCCACATACCTCTACTCTTACTGTAATACCCCGCATATTTCTAAGCTAGGAAGTGAATAAGTTTTCCTACGTATGAAACCTCCTATCCTATGAGTAGAATTTTAGTGCATGACTTACAATGAATATCCTAGAAATAGGATAGCTTGCGATGTCTTAAGTATGCACATATGAGTCGCTTAGAGTGATGCAAGCTAAGAGTTTTTGAATCTATCAAGTTTTAGTGTTTGATTTCGTAAGGGTCATATTTGAACGAGTATAACTAGATGTTAATGTGGTATTTCTGCATATTTATACCCAAAAAATTGTAGAGAATCGAATTAGCTTTCCAACGATACAAATTTCTCCTTAATCCAATACCCGAGCAAAAAGTTATGCCTATTTTCGTGAGAGACAGTAATGGTATGCGATTGGTTAGGCGCCACCCAACCAAACTTAGGTGATTGGTTAGGCTCCACCCAACTAGGCTTGTGCAATTACTTGGGCGTCGCCTAAGTCTGTTCCAAGTGCCAAAAACACTCTGTTTTGAGTTATTTTGAGGGTAATTAAGTCTTTTAACACTCCTTACACGTCCCTAAACTTAACCCTATGAAATATATAGATTCTAAACATATTAAAACCCTATTAGAATCTCAAAGATCATCATCCAAGAGCACTAAAAGAAAAAAACAACTAGGTTTGCATAATTAAGCTTGAAGATCCAATTTCAAGGAAATTCCTCCGTCAATCATCAAGAATCTTCCTTCTAAGGTATGCGTGAGTTGATTCATGGACTCCTTTCTTCCATGAAGATCAAGAACCATATTCTAAATTATGTATTATGATTTTTATTTTGTTGGTGGTTGATGTTCATGTGGTTAGATTTTGATGATGCCTAAGATGGGATCTTTGTACGTTTTGTGTGAAGATATGGTGGTATTTAATGTATAAATATGTGAAATTGGTGGTTGAATATTTGTAATCTTGATGAATCCACCTATGCCTAAGATGTGCATGTAAGGTTTTTGTGAAAATACCTATGGGAATAGAAATTATGCTTTTATGACATAATAAGTCCTAAATGACTATTCCATGTTCTAAGTTTATGTTCAACGTGATCCCCATGCTATTGTCTTGAATTGAAGATGTTGTATGATATGCTCATGATATTATTGTGATATGTAATGACCATGTTATTGAAGCCATGCAAGTATATTCATGTTGTGTGCATTCCCGATCATGTGATAGTTTGTTGAGAATCATTCTTATTATGAAATCCTTACTTAAGATATTGTGAATTATGGACTCAAATCTTGTGATCAAGTCATGTCACGTGTGTCAGTTTCCTCCTATCGAGTCCTAGGGGTATTCGTACACAAAAACTATAGCTGTGTGCCTAGATCCATGTCATGTTTTATGATATCCAAACTCAAGCTATGATTCCATAGACTTCAGTCAGTCTTCTGACTCAGGAAAACCTCATGATCTCAGTCAGTTGTTAGATATCAGTAACATTCACCAGTCAAAGGAATTCAGTAAGATTAAGTCATGTATAGTCAGTTATTCATGTCCAGTCCCTCCAGATGGGAGTAGAGGTTAGCACCGAGTGAAGCCAATGATGGGAAATCACCCGCCAGTTTAGGGTGTGATTCTTAGTAGTCATCCTTGTGTTCCAGAACTACATAGGCAGCGTAGGTTGAGACATCTTAACCTGTCAGATTAGGGTTGATGTGGTGGTTTAACTTGTCAGTTTAGGGTTCCCACTGTTCTCATTGAGTACCTGCCTGATAAGGGTCACTCAAAAGTTTTCCTTACCTGTGGCACAGTATTGACACCTCTCCAGTCGGGGTAGAGATTGGACCCCAGTTTAGCCATAACGGCTTACATGGGGCATGTCAGTTAAACACTACCTCCCACAGTTTCAGTATTAGTCTCAGTAAAAGAACTTAGGGCGTTCTTCAGATTTCAGCATATACAGGACTGTCAGATACAGTCGTCCATGTTATCAGTTTGCAGTATCAGTCATGACAGTTATCAGTAAACCATGTATTAGATTACAGGTCTTGCTATCATGCATTCATGGTCCTAGTTTCTATATATGTATATTTGCACTCCCACGTTCATATTAGTTAGTCAGTGTTGTTCATGCATGAAACCCTTTATGTTCAGCCTACCTTCCTCGTATACTCAGTACTCCAGTTGTACTGTCGCATTTGAGCTATAGTTCTTTCTTTTCATGTTACACCATAGGGTCCGAGAGACGAGCTCCAGCCCAGCAGTAGGTCTGGAGATTCATTATTAGTCTAGTTAAAGGTTGAGATTAATTTCCATAGATATTGAATAAGTTTTGAGTGATTGTTTTAAAATTTATAGACTCTAAGATAAGAGTTGACTTCATTCATAATTTGTTTGATATAACCTTGTTTGGGTGTTTTATAATTCCATTATTTTCATAATGTGCTTCAGAAGTGATCTGCAATATCAGTTTGTATTTGGGAGGGATTAGATGCATTTTGGGTACTTCTTAGTGTTTTAAACTTTTTGTTGTTGATTTTTAATTGTATCACCTACATTAAAAGAACTATTTTGGGTGTTTTTATGGCACCATCAGATCTATTTTTAAATTTTAGAACCAGCACAAAAGGAATCAACATAGTTGGAGTCCATATGAGGTATTTATGTCATTTTTAGTGAAATGTTATTGTTGGAGGGTCTTTGTCGCGACTTCTTATCTCCACCAAAGGTGTCAATTTTGTTTAATTTAAAAGATAATTGTAGGGATTTTGTATTTTAGACATTTTGGAAGCTAGAAAGATCTGATTGAGGTGATCAAGATATCAGTTTCTACCTTTGTTTTATTCTCTTTTCAAGAATACCCATTTTGTTTTGGATGGTTTTGATTCATAAAGTTGCTATTTAAAACCCCAAATTAAGAAATCAAAAGTTTTTAACTTGGGGGTTAATTTGTGATAATTTTTTATTTAGGTCCTTGTACTTTAGATAAACTGATTTTGATAAAAAATAATTGATTTATCAATCGTTTTCTTGTCTAAACTACATATGATCATGTACGTTCTGGTTTTTCCGGTAAAGTTAAGAAATATTATTTTGATAATATGAAGGTTGATATTAACTCCATTTTCAATGAAATTTCATATTTGAAATCCCCAAATTATGGATAAAATATTTTTCAAATAAAAGATAGGTTTGTCGTTATAAGATTGGGGTAAACATTGGGGTTGACTTTTCAAGTTTCGAATAGAAGTATGACAATATTTGTATCGTTGAACTCACATTCTGATCATGCTCAACTTACTCCATGAATTATGGGTAAGGCGGACGTTGTCAAATAGAATAACCCAATGTAAGTTGGGGTCGAATCTTCGAGGCGTGAGTCTAGTACTCAAACCCTATGGGTGTTGAGACTGTTTAAGTAAAAACCTGTAGTGTAAACGAAATGAAATGCATAAATTAAAATTTGGGAGGAATGGTTTGGAAAAGTTGTTTTACCAAAATCTACTCAAACTACCAAATAAAGGCAACACATGTGGATAAAATTTCAATATGAGACAAGTCTTGGGATTATGTCTTCCTAGGGAAAAATAATGCATGTGTACATGATAATCAAATGCAAATTCTAGTTAACAACTTTATTGGTAGGATAAGTTAGGGGTTCTTTACTCTAGTATTTCAAATAAATATAAAGATTATCACCCATGGACCCTTTTGGATACCTCATGGATGTGGCAAGAAAATCTATTAAATACCTCATGTGGGCATCCTTATTTCTAGGAAGATTCCAAAGACCTAGATAATTCTTATTCCTCCCTTATTTCTAAGATAATGAAAGGGAATAAGCTATACCTAACTATTTTCACTAATACCTTATCACCCATATCCCCTTTTCAAGGATGATATAGGGTCCAAAAGCATAATTACATCCCTTTATCATGCATGATGTGAGATTTTGGGAATTTGGGATTTTCACCCACAAATTTCAACTCAATCAAGAAAGCATTAGTGAAACTCATCATCATTAACCAAGAACCTACACTAATAAATCACAACCCACACATATTTTCACCATATTTCAACAAAATCCCAAGATAGATATTTAGCTACTCAAGAAGTTACAGGAAAGAAATATACCAAAAAGATCATTCAATGTTTCCATTCAAGATGAAATCAAGAATTCTCCAATTTAACTTCAATTATAACAAAACTAATTTTACAAATTATCAATAATAGTTTACCCATTTTAGTAGGGTTTCAAATTTCTACAAGTTTAGTTATAGTTGGGAATATACCAAACAATGAAAAGGTTCTTGCTCTATATAGGATTTGGGGTCGGATATATTAAATTACAAAACTTACCCTTTTCATAAACTTGCTCTGTCACGATGCCCTAGATTCATCACGGTTGCGACTCCAGCCACTGCGGTGAGTCCTTTGCGATCACTGACTCTGACTAAAATTGACTGGACACGATCACGCCCCTCGGACCACGATCATAGTAACTGAGGGTCAAATCTTGCTCCTTCTTTTGTACTTCTCTTCCCTTATTTATTCCTTTTTAGCTCACTTCAATTCTTTTCTTCTAATCACCTGTATACCTACAAAATATAGGAACTAGTGCATTCAAATGACAAAGTTAACTCATTCATACCATTAAATCATAGTAGTGTGCATGCATTTGGACGTAAATGAGTGGTAAATTTACCACTGATCAACACCCTAACTCAAACCTTTGCTTGACCACAAGCAACACTACTCCTTACTCAATGATACTATGCAATTGTAAACCCATTTAAATGACCAATTAATCACAATGACCTCAGACTTGATTAACACCAACAAATAGCTTTCAAGCAAGGGAAAAGATATTCTCATAACTCTTCTCAACATGAAACACAATTTTAAAGATGCTAGGGACTACAAAAAACAATAATGTAATAATCACTAACTCTGTAGAAGTGAATTTATCGATTGAAACTCCACTACACTTTTTTCACCTGATTTTTCAAAATATGTCAATTTCGCGCGCCTGAATTTGTCTACATGCCTCCTCACATGAAGGAAATCCCACAAAACCAAATTATCTATTATGCAACAAGGGATTTTAGTGAAAAACACTCTCTCTCACAAAGACTCTCTTAATGCTAACAAGTACCATACATAGGCTTGCCTTTATTTTCAATCGCCACTAAGATGAATACACTTGGTTGGAGATCTCAAAAGGCTTTTTGAGCTTGTAACATAGGTTCGGGGTAGGGTATGATATCATTTAGGAACAAAGTTGATACACCCTCATTGAACATCTACATCACACTATTCAATCCAACTTTTGACAATGGACCACTTTATTTGTTTCATAAATTCACACATGCCTACTTTTACTACCTTGATTTACTCATCTCTTTGAAAGCATTTTCTTTTTGACTAATTCTTTTGCTATCTAATGCTATTCCTTCATTTGATGATTCCTTTCTTTTTCACCTTTTCCATTCTGTCTTTGCTTAGCATCAAAGGCATCCAATTACATTAGCATGGACTAAGGTTATCTCATCAAAACTTACCACCCCGAACTTAGGCATTTGGCCTCAAGATTCATTTTCTAAGTCAAAGGAGGGCAGGGGTCAAAACATGGAAAAATTTTGAATGGTTCAAGGCTTGTATTGTGGTTTCCAAAGAAAGGCATGAAGGCTCAAAATGGGTAACTAAGGATACTATTCTCTGTATAGGTCGACTATTTAGGTTAATTTGGGCTCCTATGTTCACAAAAAAAGCCTAATATCATTTCACCAACCAAGTATAATCACAATTAGCCTTGAGACACTAATGGGGAAAGTTCTAGATGGTACAAGTATGCATGAGAGTTAGACAATTACGCTCACTACACATGGCATGCAAACTTTTCAAAGAGGCTAAATTACACTTTCTACTAGAGACAAAAGGGATTATTTATCAATTTCTACAAGCTAAAGACTTTGGAGTCACATAAAAAGGTAAAGTATTGTTACAATTTTTTCACGTCTATGCCTTTTGTTTTTAAATTTTTTTTGATGGATAGCGGTGTTTTCTTTGCATTTACACCAAACAAAATTTTCTATTTATGGCGCCAAACCAAAACATCATCTCACATTTCCTCTCCCAAGAGGGAAACCATATGGCTACTCACATTTCACAATAGGTGTAAGGGTTAGTACAGTCACTCAGACTTCCCCTACATCTATGGCTCAAAACCCAATCACGACAATTTTCTCTTAAGAATATCATCACTCAATCTATCAAAGGAAAATGATCATCCGATATCATCATAAGCAAGATAAATATAAAAACTGAAAATGAAATAAGAAACTAATCAATGAAATGTGGGCACCATCAGAGTGCATTATATTACAACCCAAAATAAAAACAAAAATCATTTTGATCAACATAAAAACATCCACAAATATATCAATAATATAGACCAAATGAATGAATATGAACATGGTAACCCTCAACTAAAAAGCATGTCGTAACCTCACTGCATAATCAATAAAGTATAAAGAGAGTAATAGGGTGGTCCTTGTAACCACATCAAGAGTTGTTATATCCCTTCGAATCGATATCACCTCTCATATTATTTGAACTGGACTAATCAGCTGAGGTGTTATCATCACTATCAACTTTTGGAGATGGAAGTCAATCTTTAGGTTTCAGGAAAATTCTAAAGTCCTTGTACCCCCCTCTATATTTTGGTAAAGAATTTGTCTCTCCTCTTATCCCTCTTCTTCATATTCTCATGTGAGTCCCTAATCTCCTTATGAGAATGTTCCAAAGATAAGTAGGCCCTCTCAAACAAAGAAATAGTGTCCTCTACTTCTTCTAATCAGCTAAGTACTTATCATATTTGGACTGAGCAACATATGTATGGCGGGTAGTGGAAGACTCGCCCGACCCCTAAGGAAACCCTGCTAAAAGCTCTATTATCCCCCTCATCTCCACTGAGATCTCCTAAAAAGACCCTATTTTGGATGTCTCATAGGAGTCAGTGTCCTCATCTATCAACTTACCTAAGTTGATCTTCCTATTTCTCCTATTACTATATTCACCCTCACCTCAAAACATAAAAGGGTAAATAGAGGTATTAGGATGCACCCAAGTATCTCTAGGATATTCCTCAACCCTAGATCTCTTTCACAGCTCAGTAATCAAAGAAGGAAATAAGAAAAGTGTACAACAGTGGTTCTTGGAATGCCTAATTTCTGAAATCACAAGTTGACCAACATTCAAAGAAATGTTTTCTAGTATACAAGAAACCATCCGGGCTCGAACATCTGGAATAATAGTCATATGTGTGCTTTGATAAACCTGGCTACAAATAATGTCCAACCATATCTTTGCCTCAGCTGTGAAATATTTCATTGATATACCCCTCTTGGTAGCCGACCAATGAACCTTCTTTCTAGGACATAGCTATTTAGCGATCCAACTCCCCGGTTCATACCCTTTTAATTTGAATTGGCTCATGTCTTCACCCAGCATCCTATATAAATCATTAATATGCTCGGTCCTAAAGTGAACATTCTTCCTCAGATCCGCACAACTATTTTGGAGAAAGATACTATGCTAAGGTTAGCATAGAATTTCCCTTAACCAATGCTCATTTTCCCGACAAGGATCTGAGGAAAAACAACTCCACTCGGTGGATACCAAGTGGTCATGAAATGTCGAGAGCTTCTCCGGAAATCCATCCAAACAAATGCCTCTCTCAGGGTGCAATTTGGTTTTGGGAAGGTCGACATAGTATTGATTATGCCATTTGAGGGACATGAATCGAGTTTGGTCACAATCTTCCAAATTAATCTTTGAATACCTGAGAATCACACAATAGTAATAAACATCAACAATTACATGTGAAAACTATGATATGTTATAAATTTAAGCCAACAGGGTGGTGCCTTAGATATTTTTGGGCAAGAAATGGACTTAGCAAATTTTTGGTCCAGGCTGAATAATAGCCTCAGATGCCTCTATCGCGGGCCACTGAGTTGCTATTGCGGTAACACGATTGCAATTAATTAACCACAATTACGGTAACTATGGTTATGTCGACCAAAATTTTCAAAAACTAAATTTGTAAAATTTTAAGGCCAAATTGTATTCGAAAGAAAAAACATACATTTAGAGTAAAAAATATGGTTCTTAGGTACTCGATCATGCCCTCTGAACATGGAAAAACTAACATTGAATTTTTTTGGGCATCTAATCGAGCACTTGGTGTGCACATACTATTTCTAACAAATTTTGAACAAATTTGGGTACTCAAGGGTTCCCCAAATATGTGCACACCAATTTCAATAACGAACCACACCACAGAAGCATAATTAACAAAAGATTTAATGTCAAGCACAATTCTAGGTCATTCCTACAACATGAGTTTTAAATCCTACATATATGCACAGTGAGAAAATATTAAAGCGCATACCAATTTAGCAATGCAGAGCGGGTGCTAAAACACTTTTGGGATGTCTAAAATGCAATAACAAAGATAGTAATTTGAAAAGGGAGTGTGGGGGAATAGCAGTCGATTTGTCTTATAACATAGTTCTGACTGTGATCGCGGTCCATATTCTGCAATTATGGTCACACGGCTGCCGTGATTGCGGTAGCATGGGTACCACGATCACAATGGCTGACGCTATTTTTTTGTCCTATATTTTCCCTTGCTAAGTCCACTGTACAAATTTTTGATACTTTCCGCTATTCAACCCCATTTAAAACACCTTATAGTACCACACATTCATGGATTAATCACTAAAAAAAATGAAACCTACTCTACTTAATAAAAAATAAAGGATACAGGCCACCTTCATGGCATTGGTGGGATGCCTCCTACCTAGAGCCTAATTTATCATCACGGCACGATGTTCTTCATCTTTTCAAGATGGATCCTTAAGGGACCTATCATTCACTTTAGTGTCCACAACATCAATAAGGGATACCACTTGTAGTTATATGGGTTGTTTCTCAGTTTTGCAAACCCGAAAGGTCACTTCATCATTTTGGACCCAAAATTTCATTTCTGTAGCTCCATATCAATGATAGCTCTTTCCATTGCAAGGAAAGGTTGGTCAAGGATAATAGGTATCTCTTGGTTAATATCAAAATCAACACTATGAAGTCCACCAGAAGGATAAAATGGTCCACCTTCACCAAAACATTGAACAATATCCCAATCGATCTCTTGATAGATTGATCCACCATCAAAATCCTCTTTATTGTTAGAGTAGGACTGCCTAAACCAAGTCTTTCATATATTGCTTAGGGAGTGAGATTTATGCTTGCACTAAGGTAACACAAAGCTTTTTCAAACTTATGTTTCCCTATGGTGCAAGGGGTTGTAAAGGCCCCGACATCCTCTTTCTTTTCCGCTATAGCACTAGTCATAATAGCAATACACCCATGAGTAACGCCAATGGTATCACCATCAACAATATGTTTCTTGGACATAAACTTCTTTATAAGCTTAGAATAGTCAAAAATCTCATGAATGGCCTCTAGAAATGGGATATTACTTGATAGATTGCCAAGCTTGGCAAGAAATGTCTTGAATTTGGCATTGTCCATCTTCTTTTAGAGTCTTTGAGAGAATGGGGGAGGAACCTTCATGGTAGGAAATGGATCACTTTGCAGTTCATCACTCTCAACTACCTTAGGATCTCCTTCCTCATCAACCATTTCTTAACTCATCATTAGTTTTTTTCAATCCCCTTCTTGAGACTTTGGAGCCTCTTCACTTGAATCAACAACAAACCTTTTATTCATATTTGTTTGCTTAACATCGGTCTCCTTTTAAACTTTCACCATATGATCACCAAGCGCTTTTCCACTCCTTGTGACTATTGGCACTACATGAGCATCATTTTTCGGATTCACATTGGTAAAACTAGGAAGGCCACCATTTTGTCTAGCATTAAGTTAAGAGGAGATTTGGCCAATTTGAGTCTCCAATTATTTGGTTGAGGCAGACTGGGATACAACCATCTTTTTTATTTGAAAAATGTCACCTTTCAATTCTCGAACCATCTAGTCCGTCCCCTCCACTTTCATCAAGATCCTTGCCAACACATCCTCAGTCTTTAACTTTTTGGGATCAACAAAATTGAACTCTTTTCTCTTTTCTTGGTCATGGGAGGGAACATATCTACCATACTCCCTTTACTTTTACCTCCCATCATGATCTCTATCCCTATCACACCATTATCATTCTCTTTTATGCTTGGTACAACCTTAGTTCATACCTTGCCTTTGATAGGTTGGGTGGGAACCCAATGGATATTTAGACAAATACAAAATTTCTTCATCAAGCCTCTTGGATTCTTATTCATCATACCCCTTTGATGAAGTGACATTTATTGTTTTTATGGGTTCACCCATCACATACTCTGTAAGTAGCTCTAATTATGTCATCATTTTTACTATGTTCTCCTCTCTCTCTTCATCTTTCTTCCATTTCTCTTTATCAATATATGAGGTGGTAGGGGATCCTTTAGCTACTTTAGTATCACGAGTATGCCACCCCCTATTTTTCTTGGTGACTTCCTCAAGAAATTTTTTAGCCACATTATACGACTACTTCACTAGAGACCCACTAGCCTCATTATGCACCATTGTTTTGTTTAGTTTATCAAAAGCCCGGTAGAAGATTTCGAGAAGCATCTTCTTTGAGACCTCATGGTTAGGACATTGCATAAGATTCCAATTAAATCTATCTTATATCTCATATAGAGGTTCTCTATTCAATTAATTAAAACTTGTGATTTTATTATGCAATTACAATTTCTTGGATGGTGGGAAGTATCAGTCTAAGAAAGAAATGGTAAGTTCATCCCACGATGTGATTGACCCAGTTGGAAGACATCGTATCCACAAAATATCCTCACCCATTATAAAAATAGGGATGAGGTGAAACCATATGTATTATTGTGATATGTGAGCAATATCAAAAAGGGCACAAACTTCCCCAAAATTCTTCAAATATATATTTTGGTCCTCATGAGTTTGACCCCCAAAAATACCTTTCATTTGAAGCATGTGCAACATAATACTCATGATGTGGAATACCATATTACCTTTATTAGGTGGGATACAGATAGCACTCGTACGTCCAACATCATGGAGTTGCTCCTCTTTATCAAGGGGACCATCAAAAGTGTCGGCGGTACTTGTATGGTCACAGATTGTGTCTTGGATACAATTGAGATCATCTAAAAAGAAAAAAAAACAACCAAAATAAATAAACACCACCATGGGTATACCCAAAGCTATAATCAACACAACACAAGTGAAAACTAAGTTTTACTCTCCAACAATGGCACCATTTTTATCACGCTCAACTAACTCTATGAATTATGGGTAAGACGGACGTTGTCAAATATAATAACACAACATAAGTTAGGGTTGAATCCTCGAGGAGTGCATCTAGTATTCAAATACTATGGGTGTTGAGAGTGTCTAAGTATATACACATAGTGTAAATGAAATGTAATGCATAAATTAAAATTTGGGGGGAATGGTTTGGAAGGGTTGTTTTAACAAAATCCACTCAAACTACCGATTAAAGGAAACAAATGTTGATAAGATTTCAATATGAGATGAGTCTTGGGATTATGTCTTCCTAGGGGAAAAATGCATGGTTTCATGGTAATCAAATGCAAATTCTAGTTACTGACTACATGGGTAGGCTAGGTTAGGAGATCTTGATGCTAGTTTTCAACCAAACATTACGATTATCACTCATGGACCCTTTAGGATACCTTATATATATGGCAAGCAAATCCACCCAATACCTCGTTGGGCATCTCTATTTCTATGAAGATTCCTAAGACCTATCTAATTCTCATTCCACCTTTATTTCTAAGATAATGAAAAAGGAATAAGATACATCTTACTATTGTTTACTAATAACTTGTCACCGATATCCCTATTTCAAGGACGATATAGGATCCAAAAGTATTCTCACATCCCTCTTTGAAGGATGTTGTGAGATTTTGGGGATTTGCAGTTTCCACCCACAAATTCCAACTCAATAAAGAAAGCATTAGTGAAACCCATCATCATTAACAAAGAATCTACATTAGTAAATCACAACCCATACATATTTGCACCCTATTTTAACATAATCCCAAGATAGAAGTTTAGCTACTAATGAAGTTAAAAGAAAGTAATATACCCAAAATATTATTCAATGCTTCTATTCAAGATGCAATTAAGAAAATTCTCCAAATTAACTTCAATTATAACTAAACTCTATTGACAAATTAGAAACAATAGTTTCCCCAATTTATCCTCAATTATAACTAAATCCGTACTGCCGCGATCTCCCTAGCTTGATCGCTATCGTGACTCTCACCATAGCGGTGATTCCTTTGGATCGATGACTCTGACTGATCTTGACTATCCATGATCATGGACCTCAGACCGTGATCAAGGTAATTGAGGGTCAGATCCTACTCCTTCTTTTCCATCTTCTTCACTTCTCTTACCTTTTTCTTTTTAGCTCACTTCACTTATTTTCTTCTCATCACCTGCATACCTGAAAAATATAGGAATCAGTGCATTCAAATGACAAAGTTGTCTCATTCATACCATTAAATCATAGTAGTATGAATGAATTTTGACATAAATGATTGGTAAATATACCACTCGTCACATTACTGTATAAAATTTATTTTTTATAGATTTTGATTGATATGATGCTATTTATGAGAAAAAACTTTGGTGGTGATTCATGGTGAGTTTGTTCTACTTTGAGGAAAGTTATGGCTTGACATTCTTCAAAATTTGGTCTGGCGAGGTCTTATCGTGTATAACAAGGTATGGGTTGAGTGAGATCCATGAAACGGAGTACCAAATCAGATGGTTTATTTTTGTGACACCCATTTTGGGTGTTAATTATTTTTGACATGGATCCCTAATTTAATAATAATGCTTGGGATGTCACGATATAAATCCCAAAGTCATGATGACACCTACCCAACACAATCTTTGTAGGTAAACCTAACTCCACTAGAAAATTAGGAATATAAATAGATGATATATAATAAATAAATACTATACTTAGGATAAAGTAAGGCGTACAACATAATCTAAAATAAAAATAATTCAAATCCTAGCATCTAGTGTCATGAGAAAAGAGTATTGCAAAACTAATTTAGTGCATGCAAATACATAAAACTCTATCTATGAATGTAAATAAAGACAACTTAATGATAAGAGGAAGTATGGAACAATACTCTAGAAAGGGAGCTCACAGTACTAAGAAAATACTCTCAAATCAACATGATCTAAGGCTCCACAGGTTGCACTCAATCTAGGATCTCCATCAAAAAGTTTCAGACGGTAAGAATGAGTACATTCTTCTTTTATTTAGTATGTATCATATGCCGACCAAGCAAAGTAAAAAATTAAAATAGAAAATAAACTATGAGCAATGCTTGCACCTGCATATAAAAAAGTTCCCAATAATGGCTTAATTCGTACAGCTCAAAACAATTTAAATAATACAACTACAACAATATTATAAGAATATCTACACAAAGGATATACATAAAAGAAGACAAGTTTACATGATATCTAACACATAGAGAGAAATACAAGTGATGCAATAGAATAGAATGATATTATACAAATGCAATGTCAATGTCACTTTTATACACCTTTCAAGCATAAGCTTCCAAGACAGAACCCATGGAATGTTTGCAACCCATATACCATCACAATATCATTAATCAACCATATCGACACATCCACGGCTAACACATTTTATAAAGTGTTACATTTTCTTTCAAATCAGTGTTTCTCAATAGTAATAGTTCTATGCATATGGATGAATGAAATGTTGATGCATGCTCATAATCAAATCTATATTATGTAAAGAATCACTCAATAATGGTAGAAATAAGATCAAATCACCTCAAATATTAATTGATCATGATATAAGTGATCACACAAAAACACAGTAGTAGAGAGTTATGTAAGATATGAATAATATCAATCCAAGCCCTACTCTAGCATCAAAACAACAATAAAGGACAAATAGGCATAAACAAGACCAATACCAGCCCCTCAGTATCTCAATAATAATAATCTCTTATGTAAATAATAAGGCTCACATAAGCCCCTGCACAGTCAACACACCAAAATAATTATTTCAAAGGTGAATGTTATGATAAAATAAAATACTTTACGTGAATAGCTAACTGCTCAGTCAGATCTAAAAAAAATTATGTTATAAACCTAGCTCAAAAGCAAAAATGTGAGCTTGAACCTCTAAATAAGAAGCCTTACTTTCCCTTGGGTCTTGGACTGAACCTAAGTCTATCAAAAATATAATTTACACATCAAAAAGAATCTGATGATACCCAATAAGCTACTTTTATTTTGTATCCACAAATACTTTGAAAATTGACCTCATAATAGAAAGGGTAAAACTGGAAATTTTATTATGGAATAATGGTACTCATATTGCATGATTATCTATGAAAAATCCATTAAAAACATGTTGCAATCGAGCTTGAAATCATTGACAAACCATTTTTCACTTTACTTAGTAAAACAAAAAATTTCAAGTTTAAAATCAAGGTTTGAAATTGTTTTTTAGACAAAATCAATGAATAATGATATAAATTATGTTTAGAAAATTACCCAAACTTTTTGGATTAAAATACCTAATTAAATTGTCTTTTTTGGAGGTCCCTAGATAAAAAAATAATGGAAAATTTATTTTTTCCAGGTGAATAGTACTGCACAATTGCTGGCCCTACCTAGAGACTATAAAGGTCAATGTAGGCCAGTAATTAATATGCCATATATATCACGGGACTTGGGCCTCATGACTGCGATTGGCAAACAAAACCAATCCCATAATTATGATTTACGAATGCGGTCACAACCTCACATTCATGATGCACAATGAAATCCTTTTCCATGAATGTGAAGGAACCCTGGAAATATGAAGAAAGAATTGGTAAGCAATGTAAAACAACAACTCAGCTATGGGAAATGATAAAAAATTCTCAGAAAGGACCTTCAGGATTTATTTGCACCCCATAGAAATAAACCAAAAATGTACCTCAAATTCACGATGAACAACAAAGTTCTTTGCCATGAATGCGAAGGATCCCTGCAAAAGCAAAGAAAGATTAGGTAAGAAATGGACAACAACAAATCAGCTAAGGGAAATGATAAAATATTCTCTATAAGGACCTATTTGGACCCCATAGAAATAAAAAAATGCTACTAGACTATTTTTGACTTTTTCAACTCAATAAAACCCTTAGATTTTTCAAATGAATTCATTTTTGAAAAGTTGCCTTCCGAGAACCTCTTTAGGCTACAATAACTAGTTTCTCATTTAAATGCCCAAAGCTCAAAATAAAGACTCAAAACCTGAACTAACCATGCTATTAACCCAAAAATGACATTTTGAATCTACTGGAACTAAACGAATCACCATCCGATGCTTAGATTATAAATTATGAATCAAAGTCAAATATGATACTTTAAAGGCTATTTAAAAACTCAAACTAACATAAATCACTCTCGAACACTTCATTGACAGTTCCAACCATCCCCATAACTCATAAATGATCCAAATCAATTATGAGGAAGGGAAAAATAGTCAAACCATAGAAAAAACTAAAAAACACAGTTAGGATTGTTATATTATCCACCACTAAAACACATGTTTGTCCTCAAACAATAAAGCAAAGATAATTCCTGAATTGGTTAAAAGCTGGGGGTATCCACTCTACATATCAAACTCAATCTCCCACAAAGCCTCTTCAATGGGGCGATGTATATAGTGAACCTACTCAGAGTCAATATTCTTGGATCTCAAATTTCTAGTCTGCCTATACAAACTAGAAATAGGCGCATCTTCAAAGGAAAAATCTAATCTAATGCAACTGAATAAGTATCATCAAGACAATATTGCTTTAACATCACGTCATAGAATACTAGATGAACCCCTGATAGATTTTGAGGTAGAACCAACCTATAGTCCAAATCTCTAAACATCTCCAGAATCTCAAAAGGTCTAATAAATCTTGGACAAAGATTCCTTTTTATCCAAAATCTCATCACACCATTCATGGATGATACCTTCCAAAAAACCCACTAACTAAGCATGAATACCACATCACAAACTCATCTATTAGCATAACTCTTCTACCTACTCTAGGAAACCTCAAGCCTCTACTGAATCAATCATACTTTATCCATCAAGTCTCTCAAAAAGTTAGTTCCACTAGGACTAAAATCAAAAGAATAAAACCATCTCACGGGGATCTATACCTCCTTCCATATAAAACCTTAAAAGTCACTATGTGAATAATGGAATGGTAATTATTATTGTAGGCAAACTTTGTTAACGGAAAGTATTGATACTAAGAAATACTAAAATTTATAACACACACTCAAATCATGTCCTATAATACCTGAAGTGGTCCCCTCTGGCTGGCCATCCATTTGATAGTGAAACCTTATACTCATACCAATCGAAGTACCCACCTCAGTCTGAATATAACTCTAAATATTTAAGGTAAACTAGATACCTCGATTAGAAATAATGAAGAGAGGCACACCATGCAATAAATCAATCTCTAATGTAGATCGTGGCCAACTTCTCCATATTTTAATTCACCATTATATGTACATAGTACATTAATTTAGTCAACCTATCCATACTCACCCAAATGGAATCTAACTTCCCTAAAGTCGGGGGTAGACCAACCATAAAGTCTATATTTATTTATGATACTGCCTAAATTATACCTCCCAATTAAAGTATAAAATGCTTATGGTATCAAATATATAACCAAACTAAGTTAGGATCGATCCCACAAGGAATATGGTTAGGAGCTAAGTTAATGCAATTATTTAGACTAATAGTCAAGTATTTCTAAAAGGGGGGAATTTAAAGTAGTAAGTTGCAATATTTTTGTAACCAAGTATCAGGTAGCAAGTTTATGTCTTTTGTAATTAAGAATGATGATGGATTGGGATTCTTTTACCTATGATTTCATAACATGGTAAGCATGATGTATTAGTGATATATCCTAAAGCTTCGCATGTAAAATAGTTATGCTATGTTTACCAAAATGGTTAACCCCCTGATAGATAAATATAAATATGTAACTTGGTTAATGTATGGGTATTTCCATTACTAAATCTTACATTTAATCTCAGATTAGCTATCAATTTATTAGATTAGGGTTGATAGCCTTAAATCTCAATTTTAATCTCTTTTCCTATTTTGTATATCTTTGGTAAAAAAAGTAAAGAATAAAGGTGAGTTCCAACATTTGCAATTGCTAAAAAGTAATCAATACAAATAGAAGAGCAATACATGCGTAAAGCACCATTCAAGAGTCACTAAGTACTTAGCCTACATTGTAAATTAATTATGATTCCTACAATCCTAGTTGCTAGATTTAGCTATTCATGCTTGACAAATTAAAATCGAAAACCATAAATGAATGCATAACTATGAACTTACAAGAATAATGCAGATAAAGCCTAGACACTTGAATTATTAAAAGAGTTTAACACTCAACAATCAATAGGAGAATAATCTCTCAATAATCCAAGAACAAAATAGTGTAATATGTTTCTTAGTCTATAAGAATCAATAATTGTAGCATGTTAAAGGTTTTTAAGGAACCCTTTAGACTTAACACAAAAAAACTAATTTATAATGAGAAATTCATAACATAATGACTCAGATAGTGAGTCATTATTAGTACCCATGACTCATTTAGGGATATATTCTATGGACTTAGGAAAAAGTCTTGAAGATTGAATTATCTTACTACTGATAGTAACTCAATGGGAAGATTCATTGCCGATTATGACACTCCTGCTAAGTGAATTATGTCAAGTCCTGAAGGATAAAAATCCATTGCAATGGAAAAAACTCATAAGAATGAATCATTTTTGGTCTTCATGATTTATCATAAGTGCCTCTACCGAAGAAGTTCTAAAAGTTAACCTTTGGGTCTAGTCCCAAATAGTCAACATAATGATTTGTCATTAGTGACAATGAGTCATTGTGTCTAGTCGTCCCTAGACCCCATCAAGTTTACCTAGTTGATGTCGCCCTAAACTAACATCATAAAGAAATATGTTGCGGTCGATGTCAAATATAGTAACCCAACTAGTTTGGGGTCGATCCGATAATGAAATTATTGAACAGTTTCTTAATTTGATGTAATCCACGAGCAGTGCGGAAGAGTAGATGGGGGAATTTTGAAGTAACTATTAAGTAGTAACTGAAACTTTAATGTTTTGAGTTGTAAGCAATAGAAGATGAACACTAGGACTGTGTTAGCCCTGGCTTCTCAACTGTGTAAATTTCTCATATTCAACCCACCTGTTCTATTGTTCTACATGTAAAGTCAACAAGCTATGTATTATCAACCATCTTGTGAACATATTGATAAATCTCACCCTTTAACTTATGAGTCTCAGATTGTTACCTTATTGCTCCTTGTCTATGACTTTAATTCAACTCTCACCTTTTGAGTGCCAAGTTGATTAGATGAGATAATGGAATAGTAAAATGGATGTGAATCTCAAATTAATCTCTTGATCCTCTTTTCCTAAAATAAACTCCCTTGTGAGGACATTTGCAGATATAGGTTATCCCCAAGCATCTACAGTAGCTCTAAGGTCAATTATTGTGAAGAAGATAAATATATATATATATATATAATACCAAAATAGATGAATATCCAACTTTCTTTCTGTAGCTAATTCACCAGTGTTCCTAAAACCCTAGTTAAGGAAATTAGACACTCATGTTTATGAAAGAACTCATGATAATCAATGAAGAATTCATGTAATTAATTGCACAAAATATGATGAATAAAATTCAAAGTCTTCAATTTAATAATAACCCTAAAACTCAAGAATATTGTAAAAGTATGTAATAGTAGTCAAAATAATATTAAAGAGTGTAAGAGAATATAACGTAACAAAAGATAAACCCTAGGGTATTTATAGTATCAAAAAATAACCCCTACATCTAAATAAAAGTAGAAAAAGGAAAAGTAATGTCCGCATAAAGAACGAATCACTCATCTACTTGTATGCTCTCTTTATGAGTCGTTCTATGCCTCTCGTATCTGTTCCCATGTCTGATCTCCCAAGGCTTCAAATTTCTAGTCTTTTTTCAAATTATGCACTCGTGGCCTTCATTTGTATCCACGTATGACTTTTATCTTTCCAAGTTTTGATGGTGGTCTGTTGACTATTGGATCAAATGAGTTATACTCAGACTTTCGACTCGTATTCTTCTGAGACTCCAACTCTAATTTGCTTTCTTGGTTTCTGTTCTCTTTACAATTTTATGGTACGACCCGTATCCTTATCTTATTACCCAGATGCTCCAGTCGTATCTTCTCTATACTTAGCTTCTCAGTTTGGATTTCACTTTTATTGTGTTTACGGGTCAACATATTAGTCGTATGAGGTGATGATGACTACTATGGTGACTTGTATCATCTGCAGACTTTGTCTCCTTCAGGTATTTTTCTTCTAGTTTAATCCCAATACTATTATAGACCTATTTCACAAGAAAAATGCACAAAACCACATCGTATCTACTAAAACCTAAGTACATGCATAAATTCATTGTTTTAAGCGTTGAAAGTGTCGTGTTTCCACGATGCATCAACACCCTCAACTTAGAAGTTTGTGTGTCCTTGGGCGAAAAAAATAAAAAAAACTACAACACACACGACAATTTGTTTTCTTGGTTTCTGTTCTCTTTACAATTTTATGGTATGACCCGTATCCTTATCTTATTGCCTAGATGCTCCAGTCGTATCTTCTCTATACTTAGCTTCTCAGTTTGGATTTTACTTTTGTTTGTTTACGGGTCAACATATTAGTCGTATGAGGTGTTGATGACTTCTATGGTGACTCGTATCATCTGCAGACTTTGTCTACTTCAGGTCTTTTTCTTCTAGTTTAATCCCAATACTATCATAGACCTATTTCACAAAAAAAATGCATAAATTGATTGTTTTAAGCGTTGAAAGTGTCGTGTTTCCATGATGCATCAATACCCTCAACTTAGAAGTTTGTGTGTCCTTGGGAAAAAAAAATAAAAAAAACTATAACACACACGACAATGCTTAAATAAGAGGATCCTAAGATATCTACGATTGTGTCTTCTCAATTCAGTTTCGAATATTTTATTCCCATCTACATTTTAACCTTTCAAGACTCAAACTGTGTATAACAATTTAGCGCACAGAGAAACACAAGGGAATTCGATGCTAGCATTACATTAGTAATATACAATTAAGCATATATAATTTCACATTAACCAAACAACCTAGTAGCCTAACAATATAGCCCATATGTGCTCATAATTAAGGAAATCTCATTCACTCAATATGGATCAATCGATTTTTTAAGGACATAGCAAAGGACACTCTCACTAAAAAAGAAGTGTCACCAGTGTATATAGAATACCATATGCTTGCCCATATGCTCTTTTTCTAGGTTTTCGGACAGTTAGGACAGGATCACTAAAGGGCTTTATTCGGCTTGTAACATAGGGTAGGGGACAGTATGGTATCTTTTTGGGATTTATTTATTGACTACGCCTTCTTTACAATACGATATATTCGGGGTCCACTTATTTTTCACTTTTTCTTTTATTTTTTTTTCACCCTTATGTCTCTCTTTTTATTTTGAAGCACATTTCATGGTCCATGTGCGGTTTTCTTTTCTTTCTTTTTCTCTTTTTGGTTTCTTGTAACTTTTTCTTCTATATTCTTTTACTTCTATAGAACATTTCCTTTTAAATTTTTTCCTTTCACACTTTTTTCTTCACACTCATTTTTCCTGCACAGCCCTATAATAGCCACCTTCAACTTAGGTGATTTTTCTGAGTTGAGGTGCATAGTGTCCATGGAAGACTAGGGCCAATACTATTTCATAGTAGACATGGGCTGGTGAAATCAGTGTAAAAAAAATTTGGTCAATTAAGGATTAAATATTTGGAACAAAGGGATTCATAATTTATGTGGTTGGGCATTTAGGCTTGAGTTAACTTAAAACAAAAATGGCCTATGTCATCTCCTATTTGACCATCCTAGACCTAGGTAAAAGTAACCAGGCAAGTACTAGATTCCAATACACCAGGAACTCAGTAATACCTCACACACTCTCACATTAGATTACACTACTAGGCACTACTTATCCATTTGTGCAATTGTTCGCCCTAGTTGTTCTATTCCTAATACTAATTCCATTATCAAATTCATAGTTTTCTCACACACATACATATATCACATAGTTAACACAAAAATTTAGGAGGGGTATCAAATTTTCAGCATAACTTTTTTTTAAACAGACATTTTCCAGCATAATCATTCAAAATAAATCAACTTCCACCAATAAAAATCTCCTCCTAATTTTAGTTTATTCCAACACAAAATACACAAAAAAATAAAAACATAGCATATGAGTTCTTCAACTAAGTTTTTCAAATTGTGGCCACGGGTTTTGAATCATGGAAAGTATAGCCCGTGGTGACCTTGGTACACCCCTTCCCCCAACTTAATGCCTATGCATAGTCCCTCGTGTATCTAAAAATTAAATACAAGGGATCGAGAACATATCTGGGTACTTAAGGTTCTAGCTAAAATAGCATCATCTCATGGTCCCTCAGGTCGGGTCCCACTATCAACATTGTGTGTCCCATATGCTACAGGGACTGCGTCAGTAACAGTGGCTTCAGTTATAGTCGGTGCACTGAGTGATCCATCAATCAATGGGTCTACATCATCACCTCCCTCAACATCAATAACTGTCGATCTCAAACTACCGACTCCTGCACATATTTCCTGGTCCCTTACCTGCCAGTACTGCTCACTCTATAGGCTATCTCTCTTAGCCTTCTTCATAACTTTCTTTTTGGAACTGCTCTAGTGCTTTCTTTTTTTTCTTTCTCCTATCTCCTCTATCAGTTCCTCTGCCATATCTAGAATAGCTCAAATATTATCAATATAGACTTTTGGCAAAAATGTCATAACCACGAGCTCTAGGATAACTGGTCTTTTATATAACTCATCCATTATCTTATTAATCTCGGCCACCTTTGCTTTGACCTCCAAATTATCTGAGGTCTGGCCATTCTCTAGCTGATGGGTCATCCATTTCTCGAATGCATCGAATCTCAGTCGCAATTGTCTATCTTTGTTTACCAACTACGTGTCAACACAAGGCTTTACGCCCCCTTCCATATTTCAGACCTTGGACTCCAATGTGACCAAACTAGTCATCACCTCAGCCTACATAGCCTGTGATATCATAATAAAACCAGCTGGCATACTTCTCGAGTGAGGTGGTACAGACTATACCAGAAGAGGGGAACTAGGTGTACTCACTATATCTGAAATGTGTGCAAGCTTAGTCTATCCACCTGTCTCAGTAGCCTCATCACTCATAGTTTGCTTGCTCTGTTGAAACATCTCAATTAACATATCTTCTTCTCTTTGTTCCTGCCTTTCCAATGGGTTAGCTACATCTCTGATCAATCCTAAATCCATGGTGTTACTGGCCTCGATTATCTCATTAAATACCCAGGAGTTCCTGCACCCCAACATCCAAAACTATTAGCGTAATCATACGTGGATAAGCAAGTAGTAAATTTTCTCCACCTACAGCTCAGTCTCTCATCTCCTGAGCTAAGATTTCTTCAACATCAAACTCATATCCATCCATGAGTCCGGCTATCAAAAAAGCCCAAACTGGGATGAGTATATTGTCCCATATTGTAATACCCCACATGTTTCTAATCCTGTGATTTATACTTGAGTACATAACTTACCATGAATATCCTAGTGATAGGATATCTTATGATGCATTAGGCATGTTCATATGAGTCACTTAAGGTAATGCAAGCTAAGAGTTTTTGAATCCATCAAGTTTTAGTGTTTGATTTTGCAAGGGTCATCTTTGAAAGAGTATAAATCGATGTTAATATGGTATTTTGTCTTATTTAGACCCACAAAATTGTAGAGAATTGAGTTATCTTTCCAACGATACAAATTTCGCCTTAATCCAATACCCGAGCGAAAAGTTATGCCCATTTTCGTGAGAGACAGTAAGCATAGGCGATTGGTTAGGCGCCGCCTAACCCAAGAATAGGCGATTGGTTAGGCGCCGCCTAACCCAAGAATAGGCGATTGGTTAGGCTCCGCCCAACCTAGGCATAGGAGATCACTTGGGCGCCGCCTAAGTTAATTCCAGGTGTCAAAAACACTCCGTCTTGAGTTATTTTAAAGGTAATTAAGTCTTTAAATACTCCTTACACGTCCCTAAACTTAACCCTACGAAATATATAGCTTCTAAACCTATTGCAACCCTATTTTCATCTCAAATCTCATCATCCAAGAGCACTAAAGGAGAAAAACAACTAGGGTTGCATAATTAATCTTGAAGATCCGATTTCAAGGAAATTCCTCCATCAATCATCAAGAATCTTCCTTCTAAGGTATGCGTAGTGTTCATCTATGGATTCAATTCGTTCATAGAGTTCAAGAATCAATCTTTAAAATACAAAAGCTTGGTTAATTGTGGTGATATGATCATACCCATGTTGATGCTTGATTGTTTTCCTTTTTTTCATTATAAAGTATGATTTCTATATTGTTGGGTGTTGATGATCATGTTGTTGATATTGGGTGATTCCCAAGATGGAATCTTTATATGTTTTTGTGAATTCATGATATCATATGAGTTGGAAACATGTAAATTTGGTTGTTCATGATGTATAATTTGATGAATTCACCTATGCTTAAGATGTGCATGTAAGGTGTTTGATAAAATGCCTAAGGAACTAGAAATCATGCAATATAGCTAAATTGTGACTAAGTGAAGGATTCATGATATGCCCTTACGTTCCAATGACTTCCATGATTGATAATGTGCCTTGTAAATGTTGTCGGAATACTCATGAACTATTCTTATGAGATTATGCTATGTTTACTTGCAAATCCTACTTATGAACAAGATGTATGATAACCATGCAATCCACATGAACTTCCATGCATAGTATGAGATCCCTACTTATGATATTATATATTATGGACTCTACTCTTATAATCAAGTCAGTCATGTGTGTTAGTTTACTTCCATCGAGTCCTGGGGGTACTTGTACCCAAAAACTATAGCTGTGTGCCTAGATCCATGTCATGTTTCATGATATCCGAACTCAAGCTATGATTCCATAGACTTCAGTCAGTCATGTGACTCAGGATAACCTCATGATCTTAGTCAGTTGTCAGATATCAGTAACATTCTGCCAGTCAATGGAATTTAGTAAGATCAAGTCATATATAGTCAGTTATTCATGTCCAGTCCCTCTAGATGGGAGTAAAGGTTATCACCGAGCGAACCCAAGGATGGGAACTCACCCGCCAGTTCAGGATGTGATTCTTAGTAGCAATCCTTGTGTTCCAGAACTACGTAGCCAGCGTAGGTTGAGACATCTTAACCCGTCAGCTTAGGGTTGATGAGGTGTCTTAACCCATCAGTTTAGGGTTCCCACCATTCTCATTGAGTACTCGCCAGATAAGGATCACTCACAGCTGTTCTTACCAGTGGCGCAGTATTGACACCCCTCCAGTCGGGGTAGAGATTGGACCCCAGCTTAGCCATAACGGCATACACAGGGCATGTCGGTTAAACACTATTTCCTACAGTTTCAGTATCAGTCTCAGTAAAAAAACTCAGATAGTTCTTCAGATTTTAGTATATACAGGACTGTCAGATACAGTCATCCATGTTATCAGTTTCAGTAACAGTCTCAGTAAAAGAACTCAAGGTGTTCTTCAGATTTCAGTATATACAGGACTGTCAGATACAGTCGCCCATGTTATTAGTTTCAGTATCAGTCATGATTTTTATCAGTAAACCATGTATTAGCTTACAAGTTATGCTATCACGTATTCATGGTCCCAGTTTCTAAATATGTGTGTTTGCACTCCCACGTTCATATTAGTCAGTCAGTGTTCTTCATGTATGAAACCCTTTATGTTCAGCCTACCTTCTTCGTATACTCAGTACTCCAGTTGTACTGATGCATTTACGCTATGGTTCTTTCTTTTCATGTTACACTATAGGTTCCGAGACACGAGCTCCAGCCCAGCAGTAGTGGCAGCATTCCAGTCGCAGAGACACAGTGAGTCCTCATTGATTCGAGGACAATATGATTTGATTCATTTATCTATTTCTTCAGTTCAGTTTTATGGAGTTAGTTGGAGACATGTTCCTTCAACTCCTTATTTAGACAGTTTAGAGGCTTCCAGATTTACTTTCAGATTTACGTTCAGATTTAGTTGTTTTGGGTATTTTCTCCCACATGATTGTATTCATTTGAACCTCATGGCCTTACAGTTCCATGTATTCCGCATTATTATATTATGATTTGCAGTATACAGGTACAGATATCAATCATGGGTTAGCTTGTGGTCCCTCGGGGTCATGAGCACCTTGTAGCATTCCGGTTCAGCAAATTGGGGTGTTACAAACTTAGTATCAGAGCCTAAGGTTCAATAGAGTCCTAGGAAGTCTAAAAGACGCATCTAGTAGAGTCTTGTACATGGGTGTGTTGCGTGCCATATTTATGTGCGGGAGGCTATAAGATGTTTTAGGAACAGTCCCCTTTCTTCATTATTCATGTTATGCTAGTGAGCATAATTACAAGTTAAACTCTCAGTCTAATCCATTCTTCTCTTATTCCAGACCATGGCCCCAAAGAGAAGAAACCAGCCAGCTCCTCAGCCCGAAGATCCTTTAGGCGAACATGTTTCCCATGCGGAGTTTAGAGCTGCATTTACAACACTTGCTCAGTCCATGGCTGCATAGAATGAATGGCCACCAGTCATTCCGGCCAATCCAGTGGCCACTCCCAAAGCATCTAGGGTTTAGGATTTCACCCGAATGAACCCTCCATCTTTCCATGGGTCTAAGTCTGATGAGGACCCTCAGGAGTTCATTGACCAAGTCCAGAAGGTCATTGACATCATGGGTGTTACTTCTATTGAGAGTGTTGAGTTAGCCTCCTACCAGTTACAGGATGTTGCTCATGATTGGTACAAATAGTGGAAGTCTGAGAGGTTAGATGATACAGGCCCTATCGAGTGGGAGAAATTTGTCACAGTCTTATTAAACAGATTCTTTCCCCAAGAGCTGAGGAAAGCCAAATTTCTTGAGTTCATCAACCTTAGGCAAGGGAATATGATGGTTAGGGAGTATTCTCTCAGATTTACTCAGCTATCCAGGTATGCTCCTCGTGTGGTTGCAGACAATAGAGCTAAGATGAGCAAGTTCGTGTCAGGGGTCAATGATAACGTGGTAAATAAGTGTAGGTCTGTGATGCTGATCGGTGATATGACCTTTGTAAGACTCATGACCCATTCCCAGCAAGTAGAAGAGCAGAAGTTTAAGACTAGGGAGAGGCAGAACAAGAGAGAAAGGTCAGGTAATTTCAACTTTGCTCACCCCAAGTTAGATAGAGGAAACCGTTCACAGTTATGCTCCAAGTCAGCCGTTCCAGCTCCTTCCTCTGCCAGCGCTCCAGTGCCGAAGTTCAGAGAGGACTATAGAGATAAAGCGCCAGGCTCTAAATCTCAGGGTAGTGTTAGCAGTGCCCAAACAAATCCCCTTTGTTAGACTTGTGGTAAGAACCACAAGGGCATTTGCAGAGCCAGTAGTGATGTCTGTTTTGGTTGTGGCAAGACAGGCCACAGGATTAGGGAGTGTCTGCAGTCAAGTCTTCAGGGTCAGCGAAATCATTCTACAGCTCAGTCCAGTCACCCGAACCAGCAGGGTGCCATTTCCACTGCTACCAGTGGGCAACGCCCAAACAGACTCTATGCTCTTCAGTCCCGACAGGATCAGGAGAATTTTACTGATTTCGTTACTCGTACATTTTATTCTTTGCTAGACCCAGGTGCATCTTTGTCTTTTGTTACTCTATACATAGCAGGCAATTTCAGAATCAGTCCCGAAGTCCTAGCAGAGCCCTTCTCAGTCTCTACCCTAGTGGGTAAAACCATCATAGCCCGACGGGTATACAGGAACTTCTCGATTATGATATCTCATAAATCCACGTCAGCTAATTTAGTGGAGTTAGAGATGACTGATTTTGATGTCATTCTCGGCATGGATTGGCTTCATTCCTGCTATGCCACAGTCGACTGTAGAAACAGAATAGTTCAATTTCAGTTCCCGAATGAGCTCATCCTAGAGTGGAAGGGTAGCATTTCAGCGTTTAGGGGTCAACTTGTTTCCTTCCTTCGGGCAAGGAAAATGATTTCTAAGGTATGTGTGTATCATCTCGTACATGTTAAAGATTCTAGTTCTAAATCTCCCGGCCTCAAAACAGTCCCTGTTTTTAATGAATACTCAGATGTCTTTCCCGAAGATCTTCCAGGCATTCCTCCCAAAAGGGAAATAGACTTCGGCATATACCTTCTTCCGAATAATCAACCTATTTCTATTACGCCATACAGAATGGCACCAGCAGAACTCAAAGAACTGAAAGATCAGTTGAAGGATCTCTTAGATAAGGGATTCATCAGACCCATCATTTCCCCATAGGGTGCGCCAGTATTATTCATGCGCAAGAAAGATGGTTCTCTCAGGATGTGTATTGATTATCGTCAACTCAACAAGGTCACGGTCAAGAACAGATATCCTCTTCCCAGGATTGATGATCTATTCGACCAGCTTCAGGGTGCCAGTTACTTCTCCAAGATAGACCTCAGATCAGGCTATCATCAGCTCAGAGTTAGAGAATGTGACATTCCGAAGACAGCTTTCCGTACTTGGTATGGTCACTTAAAATTTTTAGTCATATCATTTGGTCTTACCAATGCCCCAGCAGCTTTTATGGATTTGATGAATCGTGTGTTCAAGCAGTACTTGGACATGATTGTCATAGTCTTTATAGATGATATTTTGGTCTATTCTCGCACAGAGCGTGATCATGCAGAACATCTCAGGATTGTTCTTCAGACTCTCAGGGATCACCAGTTATTCGCTAAGTTCAGCAAGTGCAAATTTTGGCTAATATCAGTAGCATTCCTTAGCCATATTGTTTCTGGTGATGGCATTAAAGTAGATCCTCATAAAACTGAGGCAGTAAGGAACTGGCTCAGACCCGTATCTCCATCAGATATTAGGAGTTTCTTGGGTTTGGCTGGCTATTACAGACGGTTTGTTGAGGTATTTTCTTATATTGCATCTCCCATGTCCAGATTGACTCAGAATAAGATTAAGTTTCAGTGGTCAGATTCATGCGAAAGGAGATTTCAAGAGTTAAAGACTCAACCCACCTCCGCTCCAGTTCTAGCTATTCTAGATAGTTCAGACAGTTTTGTAGTCTATTGTGATGCATCCAGAGTGGGTTTAGGTTGTGTCCTCATGCAGCATGGTAAGGTCATAGCCTACGCCTCCAGACAGTTAAAGCCACATGAGAAGAATTATCCTACTCATGATCTTGAGTTAGCAGCGGTAGTTTTTGCCTTGAAGATTTAGAGGCATTATCTCTATGGAGTTCATGTAGATGTCTTCACAGACCATAAAAGTCTCCAGTAAGTCTTTTCCCAGAAATTTCTCAATCTTTGCCATAGAAGGTGGTTAGAGAGCTTGAAAGATTATGACATGAGTGTTCTTTATCATCTAGGCAAGGCCAATGTTGTGGCCGACGCTCTCGGTGGACTCTCCATGGGTAGTACTTCTCACGTTGAGGATAGTAAGAAAAATATGGCTCAGGCGATCCATCAGCTTGCCAGACTAGGCGTTCGCTTAGTTGATTCTTCAAAGGGTGGTGTATGTGTTCATAGTAGTTCAGAGTCATCTCTAGTTTCCGAGGTGAAAGAGAAACAAGACAGGGATCCTAGCCTTGTCAAGCTTAAAGAGTCAGTTCAGAATCAGAAAGTCGAGGTTTTCTCCCAAGGAAGAGATGGTGTTCTTCGTTGTCAGGGTCGTCTATGTGTTCCAGGTGTAGATGAATTAAGGCAGCGAATTCTTGCAGAAGCACATGGTGCGCGATACTCTATTCATTCAAGGTCCACTAAGATGTACCGCGACATGCGAGAGATCTATTGGTGGAGTGGGATGAAGAGAGATGTTGCAGAGTTTGTGGCTAAGTGCTCTACATGTCAGCAGGTTAAGATAGAGCATCAGAAACCTAGTGGTTCCATGCAAGAGTTCACCATTCCTACTTGGAAGTGGGAAGAAGTTAACATGGACTTCATGATGAGTTTTCCTGGAACTCGTCATCAGCATGATTCAGTCTGGGACATTATAGATAGAATGACCAAGTCAGCTCATTTCCTTCCTATTCGTACTTCTTATTCCGCCGAGGATTATGCCAAACTCTATATCAGGGAGTTAGTCAGATTACATGGTGTTCCACTATCTATCATCTTAGATAGAGGTACCCAGTTCACTTCTCATTTTTGGAAAGCGTTCCAAAAGGGTCTCGATACCTAAGTCCATCTCAGCACAATATTTCATCCTCAGACAGATGGTCAAGCAGAGAGGACTATTCAAAATCTTGAAGATATGATAAGGGCATGTGCAATTGACTTAAAGGGAATTTGGTACGACCACTTGCCTTTGATTAAGTTTGCATACAACAATAGCTATCATTCTAGTATTCATATGGCTCCATTCGAAGCTCTCTATGGTAGGAGATGTAGATCTCTGATTGGTTGGTTCGAAGTTAGTGAGGCCTCAGTCATAGGTCCTGACTTAGTATTTGATGCCTTAGAGAAATTTCAGTTGATTAGAGAAAGACTCCGGGCTTCTCAGAGCCGACAGAAGTCCTATGTAGATGTTCGTAGAAAGGATATTGAGTTCGAGGTCAATGACTATGTCTATCTTAAGATCTCTCCCATGAAGGGAGTGAAGAGGTTCATCAAGAAGGGAAAACTCAGTCCCCGGTATGTCGGTCCCTTCAGAATTCTTTGTCACTTCGGCAAGGTAGCTTATGAGCTTGAGTTTCCTTCAGATCTAGCCTCAGTCCATCCAGTCTTCCATGTCTATTTGCTAAAGAAGTGAATAGGTGACCCAGCAGTTGTTGCCCCTATTCAGAGCATCGACATTCAGAACAACCTCTCTTATGAAGAGATTCCTGTCAAAATCTTAGATTATCAGACTCGTAGATTGAGGAACAAAAAAGTCCCTCTAGTCAAGGTTCTTTGGCGAAATCAGTCTCATGAGGGAGATACTTCAGAAGTAGAAGCAGATATGCGTACCCAGTATCCTCACCTCTTCCCGGCCAATTCAGATCAAGCTCAAGGTAACATTTCTCCTTAAGCTTATTAAGTTTCATGTTCATGTTTCCAGTATAAACTTGGTACCTATTAACCGTTTCATACTCAGTCATGCATTCAAATATCAGTTGTCCGTGCATCAAATATCAATTGTCCGTGCAATAAATATACACAAGTTCAGTGTGTTTAGCATGTCAGTCATGAGATCAAGTTTCAGTTCAGGTTCTATTGTCTTATATCCCTTCTCAGTAAATTCTCATTCGAGGACAAATGTTCCCAAGGGGGAGATATTGTAATACCCCGCAAGTTTCTAATCCTATGATTCATACTTAAGTACATAACATACCATGAATATCCTAGTGATAGGATAGCTTATGATGCATTAGGAATGTTCATATGAATCATTTAAGGTAATGCAAGCTAAGAGTTTTTGAATCCATCAAGTTTTAGTGTTCGATTTTGCAAGGGTCATCTATGAACTAGTATAACTCAATGTTAATGTGGTATTTTGGCTAATTTATACCCACCAAATTGTAAATAATTGAATTAGCTTTCCAACGATACCAATTTTTCCTTAATCCAATACCCGAGCGAAAAGTTATGCCCATTTTCGTGAGAGACAGTAAGCATAGGCGATTGGTTAGGCACCGCCTAACCCAAGCATAGGCGATTGGTTAGGAGCCGCCCAACCTAGGCATAGGTGATCACTTGGGCGCCGCCTAAGTCAATTCCAGGTGTCAAAAACACTCCGTCTTGAGTTATTTTAAAGGTAATTAAGTCTTTAAATACTCCTTATACGTCCCTAAATTTAACCCTACGAAATATATAGCTTCTAAACCTATTGCAACCCTATTTTCATCTCAAAGATCATCATCCAAGAGCACTAAAGGAGAAAAACAACTAGAGTTGCATAATTAAGCTTGAAGATCCAATTTCAAGGAAATTCCTCCGTCAATCATCAAGAATCTTCCTTCTAAGGTATGTGTAGTGTTCATCTATGGATTCAATTCGTTCATAGAGTTCAAGAATCAATCTTTAAAATACAAAAGCTTGGTTGATTGTGGTGATATAATCATACCCATGTTGATGCTTGATTGTTTTCCTCATTTTCATTATAAAGTATGATTTCTATATTGTTGGGTGTTGATGATCATGTTGTTGATATTGGATGATTCCCAAGATGAAATCTTTATATGTTTTTGTGAATTCATGATATCATATGAGTTGGAAACATGTAAATTTGGTTGTTCATGATGTATAATTTGATGAATTCACCTATGCTTAAGATGTGCATGTAAGGTGTTTGATAAAATGCCTAAGGAACTAGAAATAATGCAATATTGCTAAATTGTGACTAAGTGAAGGATTCATGATATGCCTTTACGTTCCAATGACTTCCATGATTGATAATGTGCCTTGTAAATGTTGTTGGAATACTCATGAACTATTCTTATGAGATTATGCTATGTTTACTTGCAAATCCTACTTATGAACAAGATGTATGATAACCATGCAATCCACATGAACTTCCATGCATAGTATGAGATCCCTACTTATGATATTATATATTATGGAATCTACTCTTATGATCAAGTCAGTCATGTGTGTCAGTTTCCTTCCATCGAGTCCTGGGGGTACTTGTACCCGAAAACTATAGCTGTGTGCCTAGATCCATGTCATGTTTCACGATATCCGAACTCAAGCTATGATTCCATAGACTTCAGTTAGTCATGTGACTCAGGAAAACCTCATGATCTTAGTCAGTTGTCAGATATCAGTAACATTCCGCCAGTCAACGGAATTCAGTAAGATCAAGTCATATATAGTCAGTTATTCATGTTCAGTCCCTCCAGATGGGAGTAGAGTTTAGCACCGAGCGAACCCAAGGATGGGAAATCACCCGCCAGTTCAGGGTGTGATTCTTAGTAGCAATCCTTGTGTTCCAGAACTACATAGCCAGCGTAGGTTCAGACATCTTAACCCGTCAGCCTGGAGTAGTAATTTCTCTATAAAACCCTTGAATGTTCTTGGGTTTTGAGTTTTAAGAGAGAATAAATGATTTTGATCTTTGAAAACTGAAGAAAAGAGTCTTATTTTATGTTTAAAGGTCGTACAAGGGGTAAAAATACCAAAAGCCCCTCACCCTAAGTGAAAAAAAAAACTTGACAAAATTAAAACATCATTTTGGCACGCTAATGTTACGGAAGTTAGCCTCTGTGCCATGCTGATCTCACGGAGGTTAACCTCCGTGACATGGCCTTATTGCGGACCCTCACTACCTTGAGGCCCCAAAATGACCCCAAACCCCTTTCGAATAATTTGAAACTTTCCCAAAATACCCTTATAACATTCCTAAACATAATTCAAGTAAAAAATAACATTACCCACCCAGGAGAATCAAACATAAAATGATCGAAATTTTAAGGGGTTTTACATTACCCCCTCGCCCCCCCAGGATCATTCATCCCCGAATGATGAGTTACGACACTTTTAGAATGAGAATAGCAAGAATACACTAGAATTAAATGACAAACTCAAAAAGTGACAAGAGGAAGATGAAACTCATACCTTAAGAACTTTCATCCGACACGGGGAACAAGAATGGATACTTGGCCTTCATATCTTTCTAAGTTTCCCATGTAGACTCTTCTACTTTTGGATTTATCTAAAGGACCTTAACTAAAGATACGTCTTTTTTCCTCAATCTATGAACTATCCTATAAATATCTCAATCGGGACTTTCTCATAAGATGAGAAATTTTTAACACCAACATCCTTCACAAGAACTATCAAGGAAGGATCACCCACACACTTTTTTAACATGGACATATGGAAGACAGGATGAATAGATCCCAAACTCGCAAGAAAATCCAACTCATAAGCAACATTCCCAATTTGCCAAAAAATATGATATGGACTAACATAATGGGGACTGAGTTTCGCCTTCTTTCAAAACCTTATGACTCTTTTTATAGGAGACACATTCAAGAATACCCAATCACTAACTTCAAACTCTAAATCCATTTGCCTCACATCCATATAAGACTTTTGGCAACTTTGAGCAGTCTTAAGTCTTTCTCTAATCACTTTTAACTTCTCCATAGCTTGGTGAACAAAGTCAGGATCAAAAAACTGAGTCTCATGTACATCAAACCGCCCAATAAGAAACCTACACCACCTTCCATAAAGTTCCTTAAAAGAAGCCATCTGAATGCTAAAATAATAACTGTGGTTATAAGCAAACTCAAAGTGGCAAATGATCCATCCAACTTCCCTTAAAATCAATCACACAGGACCTTAACATATCCTCCAAAGTATGAATAGTCTGTTCTGCTTGTCCATCTATTTGAGGGTGAAAAATGGTGGTAAGGTTCACCTGTGCACCAAACCTTTCTGAAACGAATGCCCAAAGTGAGAAGAAAAATTCATGCCTCAATCTGAAATAATGGACACTGGCGCACCATAAAACTTCACAATCTCTTGAATGAACAAATTAGCATAATCCTCTCCTGAGTAGTTCATTTTCACATGCAAGAAGTGAGCAGACTTAGTCATCCTATCCATAATGACCAAAATAGAATCATACTAATTGCGAGACCATGGAAGACCCATAATGAAATCCATATTAATCATCTCTCACTTCCACTTGGGCAAATTTATCTCTTGAGATATGCCAGTAGGCCTCAAATGCTTAACCTTAAATTGCTGACAAACCATATATTTGGAAACAAAATTTGCCATATCTCTCTTTATATTATTCCACCAGTAGATTTCCTTCAAGTTATGGTACATCTTAGTTGAACCCAGATGAACTGTATATCTGGACACATAAGCCTCATTCAAAATCTTTTCCTGCAGCCCATCAATATTAGGAACAGACAACCTGCCTTGATACCTAAAGATGCCATCTCCCCTAATCTTGAAAGCCATAACCTTTTACTGACCCATATCGTCATTAATCTACATAAGTATAGGATCCAAAGCTTATTTCTCCTTTACCTCAGCACTAAGGAATGATTTAACCACTTCTAGAATAATGAATCCCCTATCCTTAAAGTTCAAAAGATGAACTCCCAATTAGCTAACCTATACATGTCCTTCACCAACCCTCTCTTCTTCTCATCAACAAAAGATAAGCTCCCTATAGACAACCTCATAAGAGTATCAACAACAATATTAGCTTTCCCTGGATTGTAGTAAAGGCTCATGTCATAATCCTTAAGCAATTCAAGACACTACCTCTGCCTGAGATTCAATTCCTTTTGAATGAAAATATATTACAAGCTCTTATGATCTGAATAAATATCTATATGTACCCCATACAAATAATGGTGTTAGATTTTCAATGTAAAGACCATAATTGCAAACTCTAAATCGTGACTCGAGTAGTTCCTCTCATGAACCTTAAGCTGCTTGGAAGCATAGGCTACAACCTTACCATGTTGTATTGAAACACAGCCTAGTCCCACATGAGAAGCATCACAAAACACAATAAAACCATTAGTACCCTCAGGCAAGGTCAAAACTGGCATAATAGTTAACTTATCCTTCAACTTCTCAAAAATACCCTCACTAGCATTGGACCATGAGAACTTAACCTTATTTTGGGTCAACCTTATCAGCAGAGCAACAATAGAAGAGAATTTCTACATAAACCTCCTATAATACCGATCCAACCACAAAAAGCTCCTAATGTCATTCGAAGTCGTGGGTCTAGGCTATTTCTTAACTGACTCAAATGTTTTTGGATCCACCTTAATGCCCTCACTAGAAACAACATGCCCCATAAAAGTCACAGCATTCATCCAAAACTCACACTTAAAAAATTTGCATATAATTTCTGGTCCTTAAGACTTTGCAATACAATTCAGAGGTGATTGTCTTAATCCTCCTCACTCTTAAAGTACACCAAAATATCATCAATGAAAACTATCACAAACAAGTATAAAAATTGTCTAAACACCTTACTCATAAGATCCATGAAAGCAGTAGGAGCTTTAGTCAACCCAAATGACATAACCAGAAACTCATAGTGACCATATCAGGTTTGAAAAGCAGTCTTGGGAATATCAACCTCTCTAATTTTTAGCTGATGATATCCCGAATGGAGATCAATCTTAGAGAATCGTCTATCTCCCTGAAGCAGATCAAATAGGTCATCGATCCTAGGAAGAGTTTACTTATTCTTCACTATCACCTTATTCAACTAATGATAGTCTATAAATATCTGAAGAGTCCCATCTTTCTTTCGCACGGATAACATAGGAGTACCCCATAGAGAAACACTAGGACGAATGAACCCTTTATTAAGAAGATCTTTTAACTACTCTTTTAGATTATTCAATTCAGCTAGAGCCATTCTATAAGTAGGAATAGAAATATGACGAGTATTTGGTAGCATGTCAATCCTAAAATCGATTACCTTATCAGGAGGAATTCTAGGAAGACCATCAGGAAATACTTCAGGAAATTCAATAACCACAGGGAGAGATTGCAAATAAGGAGTTTAAGAGTTAGAATCTTTAACTTAGACCAGATAATATAGACACCCTTTGGAAATTATCTTCTAAGCTCTAAAATAAGAGATAAACCTCATTTTGGGTACTAAGGGACTCCCGTCCATTCTTATTTCAGCTAATTAGGAAAGTGGAAATTGACGTTTTGACTTTTACAATCCAGAGAAGAATAGCATGAATGAAGTCAATCCATCCCTAACATAACATCCAAATCCACTATATCAAGTTATATTAAATCCATCAATGTCTCCATATGAAAGAAGGACATCACACAACCCATATAGATTTTTATAACAACTATAGAATCAACCACCATGAAGAAATAGAGAAGGGGTCAAAAATATTTTCAGGACCAAAACCAAAATACACAGCCATAAAAGAGGTTATATAAGATAGGGTAATACCCTAATCAGGAAAACAATAAACATCATGAGAAATAGTTGTAACATACTAGTAAAAATATCTAGAGATGTCTTACATTCCTGGCGACAAGCAAGCACATAGAGATGATTTCGGCCAGTGTAGGTACTAAAAGTAGCGGCCTTTGGCACAGGAGCTGAAGATGTGGCGACCAAAACTTTATTATCCCTAATGGCAACCCTGGATGAAGGATAATCTTGTTGCAAATGACCAAGTTAACCATAATTATAACTCTAATTTCTTCCCTCCTCATAATAACCCTGATAAAGTTTCCCATAAAATGACAAAGAGGATAAGGTGGGACTGACTGAGCTCTACTATCCTAAAATTGGTCACCCTATGCCTTAGGACTACTACTAGCCTAAAAATGACAATCACCCAAAGTCTAAGTTTAAGGAGCACTGGCAGACAAAAATGAATTGCCCTAGTTCTTCTTCTTAGTCCACCATCTACCATCACTCCCACTATTCTACTGAATTGCACCCTAATCTGAGTACCAAAATTTCTTGTTCTACCTCTTTCCAATCTCTGTCTGCCTCTCATTTTCATCCTATACCCATTGCATACACACCATAAGTTTGGAGATGGCCATATCATTATTCAACATTGCAGACTTACACTCCAATACCAAGTCACGAGACAAACCAGAAGCAAACTTCCTCATCTTGTATATCATGGTAGACACCAACTCTGGAGCATAACGAGCCAACTTCTGAAGCTCTAGAGCATATTCCTTCAAATTCATCTTTCCCTACTTCAAGTTTAGTAACTCTTCTGCCTTAGTTTTCCTCAACTCCTGAGGAAAGAAGTAATGAAGAAAGGCCCTTGAAAACTCATCCCACACAGCCTGCTCAGTAGAATTACCCCTCATAGCTTCCCAGTCCTTATTCACCTAATAAACTATATCCTTTAATTGATACACAGCAAACTCCACTCCCTCTAGATTAGTATTGTCCATCACCCTAAATACTTTCTCTATCTCATTAATGAACCCCTAAGAATCCTCCTGAACCTTAGAGCCTATAAAGGTTGTGGGATTCAACCTCATAACGTGGCCAACCTGAGTGAACTTAGATGAATGAGAAACATTACCAATATGGTCAGGCTAATGAGACAGCGATTCCACTAATTAAGTAAGCATATAAATAGACTGATGAACTTTGCATTAGTGATATCTCTCTGAGGCAACTTAGCATAAGTGTCACCAGCACGGAAACCTTGAGGTGGACTAGTAGGGATAGGTGGAACTCCACGTGGAGTAGTACAATTGAGAAAAAGTACCCTAGATCGGGTCTACGCTTTATAAACTAGGCGAATACCCTCCATATTCTACTCAGGTGGAACACAATTTCTATGAATATCAAACCTTCGGGGAGCCATGATATGAAATATGAGAAAACTAGGAGTTAGAGAAGTCTTATAACACTAGACTCTATAGCTCAAAATAGAACACAAGAAAGTGAAACATTCCTAAATGCCTTGTAGCCTCTTCCTTATAAGTGTAGCGCGCTACACACTAATAAAAGGGACTTTACTCGAAATGGCTAGTGGATACTCAATGACCCTAAATCATGCTCTGATGGAAAGTTTGTAATGACCAAAAAAAGTCATGTACGTAATGGGTATCTCAAGTCCATCATTGGTCAGAGACCACTCCTTAGCCTAACCACCAGAGCATTGTAAAATAATAGCAGAAGCAAAACCAAGTAATAAAAATAATATATAAATCAATAGGAAGGTTCTAAGAATCCAAAACAAATAACCAACCCACACTTTATATACAATAGCCTCTAAAACTAGAATAGCAACTAAGCAGAGACATGCCCTCAACTATGACAAAAAATAATCCAAAAGTACTAAGTTGTAATACCCCGAGAATCCCAACCGCTAGTAGAACCATGCTTCAATATCATGAGAAATAAATTATAGTTATTTTGTAGTTTTATGATCAATTTAGATGTATATTAAGTCCTCAAATGCGTCCTAGCTATTAGACGAATCAAAACATCCCTTAACGATTGAATTCTTGAGAAGGACATTACTATAGTCAACTTCAAATAAGCATATCTCCCATTAGACAAAGATTTTTTGATCTCATGACCCACCAATAGATATATAATTAAATTATATTTCCAACGATGCCAATTTTTCCAAAATCCAGCATCGGAGTAAAATGTTATGGTTGTTTTACTGAGAGTTGTTCGAACTGTCCAGGAGCGACGGGTAAGCTGACAGACCGTCGCTTTACCCATTATAACTGAAGTAGTAAGGTTGTTTTATGGCCCAAAAATGATGGTTGGAGTGACGGTTAGTCACCAGTGATGGTACGTCACTCAGACCGTCAGTTTTGTCCGAAACAGCGCTGAAACTCCATTTTAAAGGGATTTTTGGGTCTTTTTCCAACCTATTTAACACCCAATCATGTCAAATCAAAGCACATAACTCCTCATTCATCCATAACATCAAAATTAGGGTTTATTTCAAGACCAAAACCCAAGAACATGATTCAAACCCTTCTCCGAGAAAACTCAAGAATCAAAGCATCACCATTCAAGAACCATCAAGAAAAGTTAACCTCCTTTAAGATTCAAGATTTTGAGGTATGCATAGTGTTCATTAATGGACTCCTTTTATCCATGAAGCCGAAGAATATCTTTTCTAAGATCAAGTTTATGGATTTCTTCATGAATTTCATATTGGGTTTGTTTTGTTTATGTTGAGAATGATCAACTGAATTCAAATCCATGTTGGGTGATCAATGTTATGTGGAATTGATATGTATAAATGTATATTAATGTGAACCTATGATTAAACCCTATATGATGTTTAATTATTGTATAATGATATTTATATGTACCATGCCTACCATGTGTTTGATTAAATACATATATGAAGGAAAAGTACCCAACTAGTATGATATCATGTAATCCCCAATTATGTACAAGTTTATGCATATCACATGTTTGATGAACTTCTTTATGAATTATGGATTATGATATTAGTCATGTGTTCAAATAATTCATGTTATGTCAGTTTCTTTCCATCGAGTCCTGGGGGTACTTGTACCTGAAATATTAGTTGTATGCCTGGAGCCATGTCATGTTTTCATAATACTCTCAGTCAAGCCATGATCCATAGAACTCAGTCAGTCATGTGACTCAGGAAAACCCAAAAATCAAAGTAATCTCAGTAGTTCAGTAATCTCAGTACTTGGTAATCTCAATAACCTCGGTATTCCCAGTCAATCTCAGTAACTATAGTACTCTCAGTCAGTCCTTAGAACTCAGTACATTCCGTCAGTCAATAAAACTCAGTATATTCTATTTAGCTCCACTAAACAATACCACTAGTATCAGTTAATTAGTTCAGCTTAGTTAATCAGTTCAGAGTCTTTCATATGGGAGCAAGATTCAGTACCGAGCAAGCCTAGGGACAGGGACTCACCCACTAGATAGGACTGAGATCCATATAAGTAATCCCTAAGTTCCAGAACTATGTAGACAGTGTAGGTACGAGATGTCACCCATTAGATAGGACTGACATACTCAGGGATCACCCGTTAGAACATTTAAATGTATAGGACTAATCCTAGGGGTCACCCTCTAGATTAGGACTGACTCCACAGCAGTTGTCTTAACCAATAGCGCAGTACTGACACCCTTCTAACTGGGGTTACAGGTTGGACCCCAATCAGCATAGTATGGGGCATGTTGGTTAGATGAATACATCCCACAGTTTTAGTTACAGAATTAGGGTTGTCATATATAGTCACTCATGTTATCAGTTACATCAGTTATAGTATTCAGCTTCAGGACTGTCAAATAAAGTCAACCAGACCAGTTCTTCATAATTAAAACTGTTAGACACAGTTATTCATGTATCAGTAACATAGTATCAGTCCTTCAGTATTCAGTAATATAGTATCAGTCTTTCTCACTTATCAGTGACTCAGATGTCAATATCAGTAAACTCAGTAGTCAGAACTCTGTATTCAGCCCTACCATATCTCAGTTACAGTTACGTAGTCATGTATGTATTCTCATATTCATGTTAGTCAGTCAGTTAGTATTGTTCATGCATATGAACCATGTGTATTCATCCTACCTCACTTGCATACCAGTACATTCAAAGTACTGATGCATTTGCGCTATGGTGTCTTATACCATAGGTTTAGAAGCACAAGCTCTAGAGCATCAGTAGAATCCAGGTTCAGCAGTTAGAGTCAGCTGTGAGTCCTCATCCTTCGAGAACATAATAATTATATTACTATTTTAGTTTTTATTTTATTTCAGTGGTCGGAGTTAGTTGGAGACATGTCCCATCAACTTCTTTTTCAGACAGTTAAGAGGCTTTCAGGCTATAGCATGTCAAACAGTTATTTCAGTTATTTTGGTAATGTTATACCATATTTTTAGTTATGTACTAGTATTGAACTTTATGGCCTTTCAGTTCATTTTTTCGCATTATACAGTCTTTTATCCAGTATACATGCAACTTCACAATCTGTTGAATGAACAACTTAGCATAATCCTCTCTTGATTAGTTAGTTTTTATATGCAAGAAGTGACCAGACTTAGTCATCATATCCACACTGACTGAAATAGAATCATACTAATTATGAGACCATGGAAGACCCATAATGAAATCCATATTAATCATCTCTCACTTCTATATGTGAAACTATATCTCTTGAGATATTCCACCAGGCCTCAAATGCTTAACCTTAAATTGCTGACAAACCATACATTTGGCAATAAAATTTGCCACATCTATCTTTATATTATTCCACCAATAGATTTCCTTCAAGTCATGGTACATCTTTGTTGAACCCGGATGAACTGTATATCTAGATTCATGAGCCTCATTCAAAATCTTTTCCCACAGCCCATCAATATCAAGAACACACAACCTACCTTGATACCTCAAGATTCCATCTCCCCTAATCTCGAAGCCATAACCTTTTACTGACCCACATCATCTTTAATCTACATAACTATGGGATCCAAAGCCTATTTCTCTTTTACCTTAGCACCAAGGGATGATTTAACCACTTCCATAACAATGAATCCCCTATCCTTAGAGTCCAAAAGATGAACTCCCAATTAGCTAACCTATGAATATCTTTCAACATCCCTCTTTTCTCCTCATCAACATGAGATAAGATCTGTATAGACAACCTACTAAGAGTATCAGCAACAATATTAGCTTTACCTGGATGGTAGTAAAGGCTCGTGTCATATTCCTTAAGAAATTCCAGACACTACCTCTACCTGAGATTTAATTCCTTATAATTGAAAATATATTACAAGCTCTTATGATCTAAATAAATGTCAATATGTACCCTGAAAAGAAAATGGTGCTAGATTTCCAGTGCAAAGACCACAACCGCCAACTCTAAATCGTGAGTTGGGTAGTTCCTCTCATGAACCTTAAGCTGCTTAGAAGCATAGGCTACAACCTTTCCATGCTGCATTGAAACATAGCCTAGTCCCACATGAGATACATCACAAAACACAATAAAACTATTAGTACCCTCAGGCAGGGTTAAAATTGCCATAGAAGTTAACTTATCCTTCAACTTCTCAAAACTACCATCACTAACATTGGCCCACAAGAACTTAACCTTTTTAAGTCAACCTTATCAGAAGACCAGTAATAGAAAAGAAGCTCTCCAGAAACCTCCAATAACACCCAACCAAACCCAAGAAGCTCTTAATGTCGATCGGAGTCATGGGTCTTGGCCATTTCATAACTGCCTCAAATTTTTTTGGATCAACCTTGATGCCCTTACTAGAAACAACATGCCCCATAAATGTCATAGCATTCAGGCAAAACTCAGAATTAAAATTTTGGTCCTTAAGAGTCTACAATACAATTCAGAGGTGATTGACATAATCCTCCTCACTCTTAAAGTACACCAAAAATATCAACAATGAAAACTATCACAAACAAGTCCAAAAACTGTCTAAACACCTTACTCATAAGATCTATGAAAGCAGCCGAAGCTTTAGTCAACCTAAATGACATAACCAGAAACTCATAGTGACCATACCTTGTTCGATAAGCATTCTTGGGAATATCAACCTCTCTAATTATCAATTGATGATAGCCCAAATAGAGATCAGTATTAAAGAAGCATCTATCACCCTGAAGCAAATCAAATAAATTAACGATCCTAGGAAGAGGGTACTTATTCTTCATTGTCACCTTATTCAGCTAACAATAGTCTATAAATATCTGAAGAGACCCATCTTTCTTTCGTACAGAAAGCAAAGGAGAACCCCATGGAGAAAGTCTAGGATGAATGAACCCTTTATTAAGAAGATCTTTTATCTTCTCCTTTAATTCAACTAGAGCTATTCTATAAGTAGGAATAGAAATAGGATGAGTATTCTCTAGAATGTCAATCTCAAAATTGAATACCTTATTAGGAGGAATTTTAGAAAGATTCATTAACCATAGGGAAAGATTGCAAAGAAGGAGTTTCAGAGTTTGAATCTGTAACCTGAACCAGATAATATAGACACCCTTTGAAAATTATCTTCTGAGCTCTAAGATAAGAGATAAACCTCTTTTTGGGTACTAAGGGACTCCCGTCCATTATAATATTGGCTTATTAGGAAAGTGAAAATTGACCATTTGAGTCCTACAATCTAGATTAAAATAGCACGAATAAAGCCAATCCATCCCTAAGATAACATCAAAATCAATTAATATCTCTTTATGAAAGAAGGACACCACACCACTCGTATAGATTTTTCTAACAACTATAGAATCACCTACCTGAGAAGAAATAGAAAAGGGGTCAGAAATATTTTTAGGACCAAAACTAAAATACCAGCCACAGATGGGGTCACATAAGATAGGGTAACACCCAAATTAAGCAAACAATAAAAATCACGAGAAATAGTTGTAACATAATTGTAAAAATATCTGGAGATGCCTTAGATTCCTGGTGAGTAGCCAGTGCATTGAGACAATTTCGGCCAGTATAGGTACCAAAAGTAGTGCCCTTTGAAACAGAAGTTGAAGATCTGGCGACCAAAACCTTATTAGCCCTAGTGGAAATCGTGGATGAAGGACAATCTTGTTGCATATGACAAAGCTATCCACAATTATAGCTCTAATTTCTTCACTCCTCATAATAACCCCAATAAAGTTGCCCACAAAAATGACAAGCAGGATAAGGTGGGGCTGACTTAGCTCTACTAGCCTGAAATTGGTCACCTTGTACCTTGGAACCACTGCTAACCAAAAAATAATGATCACCCAAAGTCTTAGGTTAAGGAGCACTGGTAGACGAATACGAATTACCCTAGTTCTTCTTCTTAGTCCATTGTCTACCATCACTCTTACTATTTTGTTGACTTACACCCTACTCTGAGTACCTAAAGTTCTTATTTTATATCTTTCCCATCTCTGTCTGCCTCTTATTTTCATCATCTACCTATTGCATACACACCATAAGTCTGGAGATAGCCATATCATTATTAAACATTGCAGATTTACACTCTAATACTAAGTCACGAGACAAACAAGAAGCAAACTTCCTTATTTTAGATCTTATGATAGACACCAACTCTGGAGCATAACGACCCAATTTCTAAAACTTCAAATCATATTCCTTCACAATTATTTTCCATGCTTCAAGTCTAGTAACTCTTCAGCCTTAGCTTGTAACGCCCCAAAATCGGGTCCTAAGACGTCACAAGTGACCCCAAGCTAACCCTTCTACTGGCGTAACTCATAAGCAACTGAATAAAAATACAAATCCATACAAATCAGCAGAAATTAACTCTTTTTTGAATCTGATCGATACAAAAATGGAATTTTACAGGATTACAATTCTGCCTTTACAACCAAAATTGAAACAAAATACATCAACTTCTACTAACTGTCTATGAAACCTCTACTAGTACTGACTGTAGGTAGCCGGGTCATAACTCCCAACTACCTCAACTCAATACGACTGAATAAAGAAAATACAACACTATAAACTCTGCACAACTAACCCAATCCCTTGAATCAAAAGGACTGATCACCTGCTGACTGGATACCACAAACTGACTGGATCCGAATGTACAACTATACCTTGTACCTATATTTCGAGAAAATATAGCCCACATACGAATATGTAGGTCAGTACCATGGAAAGATACCAAGCATATGGGGGTGCAATGCATATATAAAATAATATCTTAATATCATCACAGTTTATAAAATTATGCATGCTGATACAGATGACTCACTTAGCTCGAATTAAATCATTAAAATCATGGATGAATAATACATGTAAAGTAAAACAAGTGAGTCATTACAATACGTTCTCAATTCACTTTCATCTCAATTCCAAATTATCAAAACAATCAAATCTCATGTCAATTCTCATTAGAATATATTCCTTAAATCTTTTAAGAATAATGACTTTCTCAAACTCAGCCTTTTAAGCAAATATGTTTTCATCTCAGATAGAAGAGTACACACACACACATTGGGAGATCCTATAACCGACATAAATCATGTGAGCTACATGGAGTCCAACGTACAACCCACGTTGGGGAGAGCCGTCCTATCCTTGCCATCGGAGTAGGACTATCGATATCAAATCCACACAAACTAGTGATCACTATATAAATCATCCTCAGGCTCACATCCTATGGGGGAACGTAGTTCTAGGGAAGTAAGGTCACTTTATACCTCCTACTCGGTGCTAAAGATTACTCCCAAACTTAGCTCAGAAATTTAAATCAGCCACAGGCTCACATTAAAGAAAATCCACAATAAACACTTCAACAATTTTCATCGGGAGCCAATTTGCTTCCCCTTTATCATAATCAATAAAAACGTGGATTTCTTTCACAGTCGAGTCAAAATAACTCATACACGACCAAAAGGTCAAATCATTCAAAAAATCTCAAATTATTTAAACTCAAGGTGTTTATAACATATGATTTTCTCAAAATAATAATCTCAAATAGGGTTCCAAAAACCCATACATCAATATCACCATAAAACCTTCCTAAGTTTCATACTTTATGACATAAGCACAAAAATAATCACTTAAAACTTAAAATTTCAACTTTATAATCATACATCTTGGTAAAGAAAATTAGCTTTGGGATTCAAATCTCATTGTGCTTATAGCACATAATTTCACAAAGTACAATTCCAATTAGGACTCAAGGTCTCATACATCAAAATCATATTAAATTTTCTCAAGATTCATGCTTTTCATCATAAATATATATAACTTACTTTAAAATCTGGAAAATTCAGCTTTATGTACAAAAATGTCATCATTCTCATTCAATTCAACTTTCAAAACATAGAGAGTATCATAATCTCATGTAAAATCATATAGGGTATAAATTCATGCTTCAAATTCATATCAAAACATGTAAAATCATGTATATTCATAAAAGAAAAATCAATTTGGGCACAAGAACGAAAGAGAGTTCTTGTTGAAAAATCTCACATACCTTGAACGATGAACTTTAGATCGATACTCATTTTTGAGATGTTATTCGTGCCTTTGAATGATGGTTCGTGGAGTTCTTGAACTAGGAACTTGGAATCTTGAATAAATTTGCAGAATTAATGGTGAACTTTGGAGGTTCTTGAAGTTGGATGTAGGAGCTTAGGGTTTTCTTTTTGAGGGAATTTGATGAAATATAACATATAATGCTTCTAATAGGCTTTAATATAGGGTTTGCATGAATTTTGGATGAGGGGAAATGACCAAAACGCCCCTAAAAATCAAATAATTCTCAAATTTGTCCTTTGGTGGACTGTTTTGATAGTCTGAAGTAGATCAACCATAACGTTTTACTCCGATATCCAAATTGGATGAAACTAATTTCATTAGAAAGAGGACTCTCATATATTTCCGTTGATATATAGTATCTCACCTATATCATTGTGTACGAGGAGTTATGATCGTTTGAAGTTGACCCAAAAATTCACTTTTGATAGGCTGAAGTAGATCGACCATAACTTTTTGTTCCGATAGACAAATTGGATGAAACCAATTTCATCGGAAAGAGGACTCGCAAATATTTCCGTTGATATATAGTAGACCACCCATATCATTATGTACAAGGAGTTATGATCATTTAAAGTTGGATAAAAAATACGTCAGGCCTCAGTACTTTTTTTCCTGCACGTTTTACTGTTCACTACTATTCACGGTTCGATCGGAATGTTCATAACTCGTCGCTCGGGTGTCCATTTTAGATGATCCACATATCGTTGGAAAGATTATTCAATACTCTACGCAATGGTGGCTCATAATATAAGACATTCCACACGGAAAATTAATAATTCATTCTAGAAGATAGAACCTAAAACATTTACGCACAAAATTTCAACGAAAAATTTCCCGAGCTATTACATAGGTCCCCTTAACTCCTGAGGAAAGAAGTGATCAAGAAAAGCCCCTAAAAACTCAACATATAATGCATGCTCAGCAGAATCACCCGTCATAGCTTACCACTCCTCATAAAACAGATAAGCTACATCCTTTAACTGATACACAACAAACTCCACACCCTCTAGATCAATAGTGCCCATCACCCTAAATACTTTATCTATATCATTAATGAACCCCTAAAGATCCTCCTAAACCTTAGAGCCTAAAAAGGTTGTGGGATTAATCCTCATAACTTGGCCAACCTGGGTGACCTCAGATGAATGAGCAATATTACTAACACAATCAAGATAATGAGATAGCGAAGCCACCAATTGAGTAAGCATATGAATAGACTGATGGAACTTTGCATTAGTGATATCTCCCTGAGGCAACTTATCATAAGTGTCATCAGCCCGGGAAGCCTGAGGAGGACTAAAAGGGATAGGTGGAACTCTATGTGGAGAAGTACTTTCAGAAATAGGGACCCTAGACAGGGTCTGCACTTTATAAATAAGTTGAGTACCCTCCATATTCTTCTCAGGTGGAACATAGTTTCTATGAAGATCAGACCTTCAGGGCGGCATGATCTAAAATACGAGAAAGCCAGGAGTTAGAGAAGTTTTATAACACTAGACACTACAGCTCGAAATAGATCACAAGAAAGGGAAACATTCCTAAATGCCTTGTAACCTCCTCCTTATAAGTGTAGCGCTCTACACACTCATAAAAAAGACTCTACTCAAAATGGCTAGTGGATAGCCAATGACCCTAAATCATGCTCTGATAGCAAGTTTTTCATGACCCAAACAAAGGCCTGGACGTGATGGGTATCCCAAGCCCGTGGTTGGTCAGAGACCACCTCTTAGCCTTACTACTAGAGCATAGTAAAATAATAGAAAAAGAAAAACCAAGTAATAAAATAATATACAAACCAATAGGAAGGATCTAAGAATCCAAAACAAATAACCAACCCACATTATATCCATAATAGCCTCTAAAACTAAAATAGCAACTAAGTGGAGACATGCCCTCGACTATGACAAAAAAAATCCAAAAGTACTAAGTCAATAAAGAAAGAATAATGAAATTACAAGTCCTTCCAAAAGATGGAGGCTCGCCACTTCACAGCAACTCAGCAGATGTTCTCAACCACCTAATACTGCTCAAGAGCAACAGAAAATTCTTCGGACCCTACATCCTGAAATAATTTTGCATCCTAAAAAGGTCAGTAGAATAAGCACTGGAATGTAACTCATGGAAAGTGATAACATCATGAAACGCCAAATATCAGTCAAAATCACATGAACAAATTCATATATATATATATAGGATGTCTGGAAGGGTAAGGGTCATGAACATGAGGGTTTAAAACCATTAAACTTGACTATATAGCTCGATCCATCCTAAAGGCATCCATGGGCTGTAAGGGTCCAGCTCTCTTGCTGAAAGGGCCCCAGTGTGTGTTAGCCATATGAACTAAGGAAAAACTACATGAAAATTAAAGCCACTATGGATAATAGTCATCCCATATATATATATATATATATATATATATATATATCAAGTCTCTATCAAGCACACGATCATATAGACCCCCAATGCCAGCAAATATGGTTTCTGGTGTTCGTCCCACAAAAATTACACCTTCACTATGAGATACACAACCCTCTTTAAACCTAAATTAAAATCACTTTGCACATAATTCCAACCATTAACCCAATATTCATTTATTAAGGCATTTACCATGTGGTATCGTTATACCAGTATGCTTGCAAGCTAAATTAAACATGCCAAACCAATCCACATAACCACATTGACTCCTAAATTACATTTAAAAATTCAAATTGTCACCATAAAGGCCATCCAAATCTATTTTTATATCCATTTATCGATTAATGCAATGTCTTAGGTTCAAAAATAAATTAAATCATGCAATTTTCCATATTCAGGATCAAGGTTACAAAGTGGGTTGAGGTTAATACCAATTCCAAACCAAAATTCATCCAATTTGGGGAAACTTATGTCCTTCATTCCAATCATTTAAACAATGTATCAATTCAGTCTAAAAATTATCAATTTAAATCATGAATTGTCAATTTAAAACATAGGACAAGTAACTCAATCAGTAACAACTAAAACCCCTCAACCCAATTTCAAAACCCATAATTTAAATCACATAAAAATCCATTTAGTTCATTCCACGATGTAAAATTAAAGTTTAGGGAAGAGAAACATGCCTGAAACACACAAGAAATTGAAGTAATTTAAAGTTTAGAGCACAAAGTAGTGATTTCTCTATGAAACCCTTGGATGTTCTTGGGTTTTGAGTTTTAAGAGAGAATGGATTACTTTGATCTTTCAAAATTGAAGAAAAGAGGATTATTTTATGTTCAAAGGTCGTACAAGGGGTAAAAAGACCAAAAGCCCCTCACCCTAAGTGAAAAAACAAAAACTAAATAAAATTAAAACATTATCATGGCACGCCAATATCGTAGAGGTTAGCCTCCATGCCACACTTATATCGTGAAGGTTAACCTCTATGACACGGCTTTATCGGTGACACTTACTACCTCGAGGTCTCAAAATGACCGCAAACCCCTTCCCAAAAATCTGAAACTTTCCCAAAACATCTTTTTAGCATTATTGAATATAATTCAAGTCAGAAATAGACATTATGCATATGGGAAGCTCAACAATAAAATGATCATAATTTTTAGAGGTCTTACAATACTCTCTATTCAATATATGTGAACTATCTTAAAGAGATAGAGCAAAACAAAAGAAAATATGTGAAGGAAGAGGTTGTGAGAAATTGGTTGTTAGAGAAGAGTTCAAATGTTAAGCATGATGTATTAAAGAGATTAGGGAAGATAGTCACTATTCCTAGACAAAATAGTTTATCCCCATCTCTTAGCCTACAATACAGCCTTTAAAGTCCTATTTGATCTTAAACTTTAACTTTCTGATATTAGTAGAGTACTACACTAAGGGCAAGCATATGGTTTACCTTATGTGAAATAAGAATTATTTGGGAGAATATAACACTATTAAAATTTCATCCTTTATTTTTTACCTTCCCGTGTTTGAAATATTAATTTTTGACCTGAGATGTGCTTAGGGTTATTAAAAGGGTAATCTGAGGGAGTTTCAGAATTTTCAAAAGATGTTCAGGGCTATTTTGGAGTTCCAAGATAGTGAGCCTCCATATTTTTTACGGATCATGGAGGTTAGCCTCTGTGATTTCGATATGTCATGGAGGCAGTGTGCCTCATCGATAATGCCATGTCATGGAGGATAATCTCCACAATAAGTAGTGCACAGAGGTTAGCCTCCATGATAAGGCCATACCACACTACTATGTAAGAGTCATGTGATCTGGGATGAGCGGTCATGAGGTATTTTCACATGTGTACGACCTTTAAACATTATATGAGACTATTTCCATCGATCTTCAAAGAATAAAATCTATATCACTATCAAACAAAAAATTCAAGAAAAGCTTAAGGGTTTCATGATAGATTCATCCTTTGGGTTCTAAGTTCCAAATTGCTTCCAAATTCTTGTGTGTCTAAGGCATGTATCTCTTACCCAAAACTTGTTTTGTTAAAATCATGAATTTAAATTATGATTCATATGATTTGAAGTGTTTTTTATGAATGTGGTTGAGGGCTTTTGAATATTAATGATTAAATTGATTTTTCCATAGCTTTTGTGAACGATTCACGACTTGTATTGATAGTTTTAAACTGATTGGGGTGCATGGGGATGGTTAATTGGAATAGCGGTCATGAATTACCTCAGACTAAGGATTTTGATATTGGAATTGGTTTAACCTCAACCCAACCTTATGAATTTAGTTTTGAAACATGAGTAAATGCATATTGAAACCACTTTTAGAACTATTGCATTGCATAAAAGGCTAATGAACATGAATTTATTTTGAATTGAACCTTTAAGGGTTGTGGATTCCCCTAAGATAATAAATAATTGATCCTAAGAGGGTCGTGGATCTCCCATGTGGATTAATGATTGGAGCTTGTGGGGTCGTGGATTCCCCTAGTAATATAATTGAAATGGAATAATGATAATCATTTGCCAACGTAAATTAGGATGAAAACACCAACGGTATGTGCCTTGATGAATAATATTGGTTTAATTATTAAAAATGTGCAACTATTTAAAAGTCTTAAATGGGGTTTTGTAGCTAGCTGTGAAGGTCTGAGTCTCGAGGGACTGATATTAGAAACTCATATTTTCCAACATGAGGGTTGGTCTTGATGACTGTGTGCTTGTATCATACTATATATATATATGTGTATGTATGTATGTATTATTGTTACCATAGGGTTGTGCATTCCCTGGACTTCTATGATATCTCTTATTCATATGGCTAACATGAATTGAGGCATATACAATAAGGAGGGTTGTATCCATCAAGCCCGTAGGTGTTTTTAATAATTGTCAAACTACACAGTCCAAGCTAATCTTTTACTTCATATTAAACCTTATTCTCTATCCCGACATGATATATTTATATATAAGTATATGCATATGAGTGTCTGCATTAGTGTTTGGATGCTTTTTGTAACGCCACAAAAAATGGGTCCCAGAGCGTCACACGGTGCTTGAGGCTACGAGTAGCCCCAAGCTAACCCTTTGAGCCATTTTCATTCAGTTCAACACAAATAAACGGGGTTTCCATAAATAACCCTCAAATATCAACAGAGTAATCATAATCCAATAATAAAAGAATTTCAAAAAGATAACAAAATATGACTTATTAGTCAACTCCCAACATCTATACTAGTCTGACAAGCCTCCAAGAAAATCAATAAAACCAGTGAGCCATTGAGACATGCCCCAACTGACTCATACTCAGTTATCAAATGTAAACAATTCCATAAAACCAACATCAGACATCACGTCCTCGGAACATGAGGACTCACGACAACAGAGGATGTAGAACAGCGTGCCCGAAGAATCACTGTCGAACCTGGAACTAAGCACCTGAACCTACATTTCGAGAAAATGCAGCCCACATCCGAAGATGTGGGTCAGTACCATGGAAATGGACCGAGTATATGGGGGTGTATGTAGTTTTATAATGTCATCATCATAAGCATTTATAAGAAACATGCATGATATATGAAAGACTCACATAGCTCGAAGAAATCATCATAATCATAAGAGAATGAAATAAGTATAATAAAATATGTGAGTCATCATATAATTTCTCAATCACTTTCAGTTCATCAAGATAAGCAATTCTCATAATAACATTATCATTTAAATCTTTTGAAAAGATAACTTTCACAATTCACTTTCAAATCACTTCACCTTTTCACCATAAACACAAGGAAACACACACACACTGGGAGATCCTATAACCGACGTAAACCATGTCAGCTACATGGAGTCCAACGTACAACCCACGTTGGGGAGAGCCGTCCTATCCTTGCCATCGGAGTAGGACTATCGATATCAAATCCACACAAACTAGTGATCACTATATAAATCAGCCTCAGGCTCACTCCTATGGGGGCACGTAGTTCTAGGGAAGTAAGGTCTCTTTATACCTCCCACTCGGTGCTAAAGATTTCTCCCAGACTTAGCTCAGATCATTTTAAAGACAATCCACAACAAAACAATTTCAGTAATATATAACTATACATCGGGAGCCATCATGCTTCCCATCTATCAAAATCAACCACGTTGTGGATTTCTTTCACACTCAAGTTAAAAACAACTCCATTAAGACCAAAAGGTCAATCATTCAAAATATCTCAAATATTCAACATCAACGTGCTTATAACACACACTTTCTAAAAAAAAACACAATTTCCAATGGGGATTCACGACCCAAATATCAAAATCATGATAAATATCATTCAAGATTCATGCTTTATATCACCACATACGTAAATTCATCTTTCAAAATCATAAACATCAAGATTTCATAATAATCATCATAAGATATGGGTTCATACTTCAAATTCATAAAAATCAAATAAAAATCATGCCTTTGTAAAGAAAATTACTTTTGGGCACAAGAACGAAAGAGAGTTCTTGTTGAAACACCCCACATACCTTGAATGATGAACTTTAGATCGATACTCATTTTTGAGATGTTAATCGTGCCTTTGAATGATGGTTCTTGGAGTTCTTGAACTAGGAACTTGGAATCTTGAATAAATTTGCAGAATTAATGGTGAACTTTGGAGGTTCTTGAAGTTGGATGTAGGAGCTTAGGGTTTTCTTTTTGAGGGAATTTGATGAAATATAACATATAATGCTTCTAATAGGCTTTAATATAGGGTTTGGACGGATTTTGGGTGAGGGGGAATGACCAAAACGCCCCTAAAAATCAAATAATTCTCGAATCTGTCCTTTGGTGGACTGTTTTGATAGTCTGAAGTAGATCAACCATAACGTTTTACTCTGCTATCCAAATTGGATAAAACTAATTTCATTAGAAAGAGGAATCTCATATCTTTCCATTGATATATAGTATCCCATCCAGATCATTGTGTACGAGGAGTTATGATCGTTTGAAGTTGACCCAAAAATTCACTTTTGATAGGCTGAAGTAGATCGACGATAACTTTTTTTTCCAATAGAAAAATTGGATGAAACCAATTTCATTGGAAAGAGAACTCACAGATATTTCCATTGATATATAGTAGATCACCCAGATCATTATGTACAAGTAGTTATGATCGTTTAAAGTTGGAGAAAAAATACGCCAGGCCTCAGTACTTTTTCCTGCACGTTTTACTGTTCACTACTATTCACGGTTCGATCGGAATGTTCATAACTCGTCGCTCGGGTGTCCGTTTTGGATGATCCACATATTGTTGGAAATATTATTCGATACTCTACGCAATGGTGGGTTATAATCTAAGACATTATGCATGAAAAATTTATAATTCATTCTAGAAGATAGAACCCAACACGTTTACGCACAAAATTTCAACGAAAAATTTTCTGGGGTATTACATCATCCCCCCCTTGGAAACATTCATCCTCGAATGATGCTAGACATGCCAAGATTAGATAGGTAATAGAACATACAGTTGAAACCATTCGTTAGACTCATCACCACATCGTTTCTCACTCCGAATGCAACATAGAATGCTTAAATTCAAGAAACTACAGCTGAACACATAATAAATAACAGCTGAACTGCTGCAACTTTTATCAAAAGTGCATGATTTAGGAAAGAATGGTACCTTCGGCTTGATCGGAGTTCGCGGAAAATAGGTGCAGGTACTTGGATCGCATATACGCCTCAGCTTCCCAAGTTGCACCCTCAACAGATTGGTTTCGCCACAACACCTTGACCAAGGGAACTTCTTTGTTCCTTAGTCTTCGGACACTGAAATCAAGAATCTCAACAGGAATCTTATCAAAAGAATGATTTTCTTGAATGTCAGCACTCACAGAGGAATCCACTTCCACAGCATCGCTAATATGTTTTCTAAGCATGGAGACATGGAATATTGGATGAACAGAGGACAACTCGGAAGGCAACTCGACCTCATAAGCTACCTTACCAACACGGCTAAGAATTTTGTAAGGACCAACATAACGGGGACTAAGCTTCCCCTTCTTTCCGAATCTCTTCACACCCCTCATGGGTGAAAGTTTTAGATACACTAGGTCACCAACTTCAAACTCAAGGTCTCTCCTTCTAACATCCACATATGACTTCTGACGACTCTGCGCAGTTTTCAACCTTTCCCTAATCAACTTAACTTTTTCCATAGCCTCAAATACCGAATCAGGACCACTCACAGCCACTTCACCCACTTCGAACCAACCTATGGGTGATCTACACTTTCTCCCATATAAGGCTTCAAATGGAGCCATGCCAATACTAGAGTGGAAACTGTTATTGTAAGCAAACTCTATCAACGGTAAGTGATCATCCCAACTTCCCTTAAAGTCAAGTGCACAAGCTCTCAATATATCCTCTAAGGTCTGGATGGTCCGCTCAGCTTGACCATCGGTCTGCAGATAAAAAGCAGAACTCAAAAGCACTTGGGTACCAAGACCCTTCTGAAAAGCTTTCCAAAATTGTGAAGTGAACTAGTACCCCTATCCGAAATGATAGACAAGGAAACTCCATGCAGTCTGACTAGCTCTCGGATATACGATCTAGCATAATCCTCAGCAGTATATGAAGTATGAACAGGCAAGAAATGAGCAGACTTAGTCAATCTATCAACCACAACCTAAATGGAATCATGATGGCGTCGGGAAGGAGGTAAACCAATCACGAAGTCCATATTTATCTCTTCCCACTTCCAGGTAGGAATACTAAACTCTTGCATCATACCACCAGGTCTTTGGTGTTCAACCTTAACCTGTTGGCATGTTGCTCACTTAGCTACAAACGCTGCTATACCTTTCTTCATGCCACTCCGCCAATAGATTTCCCGTAAGTCTCGGTACATCTTGGTGGCACCAGGATGAATAGAATATCGCGCCCCGTGTGCTTCAGCCATAATCCTCTGTCTCAGATCATCAACATTTGGGACACACAATATACCCTGCAATCTCAACACACTATCTCCCCCTTGGGAGAAAACCTCTACTTTTTGGTCCTTGACTGACTCCTTCAGTCTGACCAAACTAGCATCTAAGTATTGCTTTTCCTTCACTTCCGAAACTAAGGAGGATTCGAAACTACTCTGAACCCCTATACTACCTTCAACAGAGTCAAACAGCCTAACCCTCAATCTATCCAAATGATGTACATCACGAGCCAACTCTTTCTTACCTTCTACCACATACGAAACACTACCCATGGACACTCTACTTAGGGCATCCGCCACAATATTGGCCTTACCCGGATGGTACAGCACACTCATATCATAGTCCTTTAACAATTCTAACCATTATCTCTGCCTAAGATTCAATTCTCTCTGGGTAAACACATACTGCAGACTCTTATGATCAGTGAAAACATCAACATGGACACCATATAAATAGTGTCTCCAGATTTTCAAAGCAAACACAACAGCAGCCAACTCAAGGTCATGGGTGTGGTAATTTTTCTCATGGGGTTTCAACTGTCTAGAAGCATAAGCTATCACCTTACCCTTCTGCATCAATACGCAACCCAACCCAACTCTCGAAGCATCACAGTACACCACAAAACCATCAACACCATCAGGCAAAGTCAAAACAGGGGCTGAAGTGAGTCGAGTCTTCAACTCCTGAAAACTCTTCTCACAAGATTCGGACCACAAGAATTTCACTTTCTTTTGGGTCAACCGAGTCATAGAAGACGCTATAGAGGAGAAACCCTCAAAAAAATAGCGGTAATAGCCAGCTAAACCCAAGAAACTTTGGATATCAGTCGGAGAAATAGGTCTAGGCCAATTTTTAACAGCTTCGGTCTTTTGGGGATCAACTCTAATACCCTCGAAAGAAATGATATGACCAAGAAAAGCAACTGACCTTAGCCAAAACTCACACTTACTGAACTTGGGAAACAACTTGTGATCTCTAAGGGTTTGCAAGACAGTTCGGAGATAATCAGAATGTTCATCCTCACTACAGGAGTACACCAGTATATCATCGATGAACACTATGATAAACATATCCAGATATGGTCTGAACACTCGATTCACGAGGTCCATAAAAGCTGCTGGGGCATTAGTTAACCTGAAAGACATAACAAGAAACTCAAAATGGCCATAACGAGTTCGGAAAGTGGTTTTTGGGATGTCACACTCCCTAACTTTGAGTTGATGATAGCCGAAACGAAGGTCTATCTTTGAGAAATAACTTGCACCTTGCAATTGGTCAAACAAATCATCTATTCTCGGAAGGGGGTACTTATTTTTTACGGTGACTTTATTCAGTTGGCGGTAATCAATGTACATACGCAAAGAGCCATCTTTCTTTCTCACAAACAACACAGGAGCACCCCAAGGAGAAACACTGGGCCTTATGAAACCCTTATCTAGTAGATCTTTGAGTTGCTCTTTCAACTCTTTAAGTTCTGCAGGGGCCATACGGTAAGGAGGAATAGAAATGGGGTAAGTATCGGGAAGAAGATCAATCCCGAACTCTATCTCTCTATCAAGAGGTATCCCTGGGAGATCATCCGGAAAGACAACAGAAAACTCATTGACGACATTAACAGACTGGAGAGTTAGAGTCTCAGACTTAGTGTCTTTGACTCTAACCAAATGGTAAATACACCCCTTGGAAATAAGCTTTCTAGCTTTGAGGTAAGAGATAAAATGACTCTTGGGTGACACAGAATTCCCAGACCACTCAAACACGGATGCACCCGGAAACTGAAACTTGACCATTCGGGTCCGACAATCAATAGAGGCATAAGAAGAATACAGCCAGTCCATACCAAGAATCACATCAAAATCTACCATGTCTAACTCAATCAGATCAGCCAACAAGACTCTATGAAGAACGGTAACAGGACACTTTTTATACACTTTCTGGGAAACAAATAAATCACCCACTGGGGTAGAAACTAGGATAGGCTCAGGAATAATCTCAGGACTAATTTCAAAATTCACAGCAATCAAAGGTGTAACATATGAGAGACTGGATCCAGGATCCAACAAAGCATACACATCAAACTGAAATATACAAAGCATACCAGTAACAACATCGGGAGAGTCCTCCTGTTCCTGGCGGGATGGTAAAGAATAGAATCTATTCTGGCGCTGCCCACCAGCATTGCTAGAAGAGGTGCCCTAAGTTAGGGCTGGGCGAGTCACTGGAACTGGAGCACTAACAGTCTGAGTCTGGGTCTGAGGGCGATAGTCACGACGCCCTTGTCCATCCTGTGGACAATCTCTAACTCTGTGACCCATGTCACCACACCAGAAACAACCCCTCTTCTCACCCCCAACACTCACCCGAATGAGCCCTACCACACTTAGGACACAGGGGACTATTTGGCTTACTACCAGTACTGTACTGGGACCTAGATGCCTATGACCTGCTACCTTGCTCCTGCATACCTCTAGGCACGAGAGAACTAGTAGATAACGGTGTTGGCATAGACGAACGATCCTGATACTAAGGGCGACTCCCTCCCTGCTATCTAGTCTGACCCTATTCGTGCTTCTCGGACCTAGCTCTCTTATTCCCTCTTATTCTATCTCTCTTCTTAATCTTGTATGCCTCAATCTGTTGGGCATGAGTCATCAGCCTAGAAAGATTCATCTCACTATTCAGCATAGCAGACCTACACTCCTTAACCACATAACTAGATACTCCAGTCACAAACATACTCATACTAGCCCGATTATTAGCCACTAAGTCAGAAGCATACTTGGCCAACTGATTGAAATTTAGATAGTACTCCCTAACAGTCATAGAGCCCTGTTGCAGGTTCATAAACTCTTCCACCTTCACCTCCCTCATCTCCAAAGGGAAAAACTTATCCAGGAATGCATCCTGGAACTCTTGCCAAGTCGTAGGGACAGCTCTCTCACCTCTACCTTTCCTCCAAGAAACAATCCAATCATAAGCAAGGTCTTTCAACCTATACACAGCCAACTCCACACTATGTTCCTCAGATACATGCATCACCTGAGTAATCTTCCTCAACTCCTCTAAAAACAACTGTGGATCCTCATCAGACTTGGACCCATAGAATTCCGGCGGATTCATCCACATGAAGTCACGAATCCTGGCAGCAGCTGAATCACCTCCCTACTGCTGTGGAGCCGGGGCTGGGTTGGCCAGAAAATTTACAGTAACTGCTTGGGCCAGCGCCTGAAAAGCTGCCCGAAATTCAGCATGAGACACGTTTTCATTCAATGGGTCAGCGGGTTGAGGTTGCTGACCATCATTATTTCTTCTCGCTCGATGTGGAGGCATATTTCTGAAAGAGGAGAGCATAAATCAATAGCAGAGAGAGATACTTTAAGCACAATAGACTTCTGAAAGAAAGAATCACACTTTTTCCTAAAACGTCTTGTAGCCTCTTGCTTATAGATGTGGCGCGCTACACACCGATGATCAAGACTCTACTTAACGCGGATTGTCAGACTCCCTAGGACTCTTTAAAACCTTAGGCTCTGATACCAAGTTTGTAACGCCCCAAAAAATGGGTCCCGGAGCGTCACACGGTGCTTGAGGCTATGAGTAGCCCCAAGCTAACCCTTTGAGCCATTTTCATTCAGTTCAACACAAATCAACAGGATTTCCATAAATAACCCTCAAATATCAACAGAGTAATCATCATCCAAGAATAAAAGAATTTCAGAAAGATAACAAAATATGACTTATTAGTCAACTCCCAACATCTATACTAGTCTGACAAGCCTCTAAGAAAATCAATAAAACCAGCGAGCCATTGAGACATGCCCCAACTGACTCATACTCAGTTATCAAATGTAAGCAATTCCATGAAACCAACATCAAACATCACGTCCTCGGAACATAAGGACTCACCACAACAGAGGATGTAGAACTGTGTGCCTGAAGAATCACTGTTAAACCTGGAACTGAGCACCTAAACTTATATTTTTAGAAAATGCAGCCCACATCCAAAGATATGGGTTAGTACCATGGAAATGGACCGAGTATATGGGGGTGTATGTAGTTTTATAATGTCATCATCATAAGCATTTATAAGAAACATGCATGATATATGAAAGACTCACATAGCTCAAAGAAATCATCATAATCATGAGAGAATGAAATAAGTATAATAAAACATGTGAGTCATCAAATAATTTCTCAATCACTTCCAGTTCATCAAGATAAGCAATTCTTATAATAACATTATCATTTAAATCTTTCGAAAGGATAACTTTCACAATTGACTTTCAGATTATTTCACCTTTTCACCATAAACACAAGGAAACACACACACACTGGGGGATCCTATAACCGACATAAACCATGTGAGCTACATGGAGTCCAACGTACAATCCACGTTGGGGAGAGCCGTCCTATCCTTGCCATCGAAGTAGGAAAATCGATATCAAATCCATACAAACTAGTGATCACTATATAAATCATCCTCAGGCTCACTCCTACGGGGGCATGTAGTTCTAGGGAAGTAAGGTCGATTTATACCTCCCACTCGGTGCTAAAGATTTCTCCCGGACTTAGCTCAGATCATTTCAAAGACAATCCACAACAAAACAATTTCAGTAATATATAAATATACATTGGGAGCCACCATGCTTCCCATATATCAAAATCAACCACGTTGTGGATTTCTTTCACACTCGAGTTCAAAATAACTCCATTAAGACCAAAAGGTCAAATTATTCAAATTATGTACGAGGAGTTATGATCGTTTGAAGTTGATCCAAAAATTCACTTTTGATAGGCTGAAGTAGATCGACCATAACATTTTACTCCGATTGACAAATTGGATGAAACCAATTTCATTGGAAAGAGAACTCGCAGAGATTTCCTTTAATATATAGTATATCACCCAGATCATTATGTACAAGGTGTTAGGATTGTTTAAAGTTAGAGCAAAAATACGACAGGCCTCAGTACTTTTTCCTGCACGTTTTACTGTTCACTACTATTTACGGTTCGATCGGAATGTTCATAACTTGTCGCTCGGGTGTCCATTTTGGATGATCCACATATAGTTGGAAAGCTTATTTGATACTATACATAATTGTAGGTCATAATCTAAGACATTCCGTATGGAAAATTTATAATTCATTCTAGAAGATAGAACCCAACATGTTTACGCACAAAATTTCAACGAAAAATTTCCTGGGGTATTACACTTTTTAAACTGTTGAACATGGCATTATTTTATCCTTTCCCTGAGATACATGCTAGTACTCATCCAACTAACCATCTTCAGAAGATCCTCAAGGTTTCATACATGAGATGGAGAGGATCTTTTGAGTTATGCATACTGCTGAGGTAGAAGTTGTGGAATTTACTACTTATTAGTTAAAGAAAGTAGTGTATCTGTGGTATGAAGGGTGGGATCAATCTAGGGGTGAAGATATCGAGGTGGCATTATGGGATAACTTTTTTACTGCCTTTTTGGATCTTTTCTTTCCTAAAAAGTTGAGGGAGGTGAAATTTGAGGAGTTTAAGAATTTGAAGCAAAGAAAAATGACTGTGAAGGAGTATGCCATGAAATTTCATCAATTGTCCCATTATGCTCCAAAATAGTGTCTATTATGAGGGTTAGAATAAGAAAATTTACTTTTTGGTTGTCCTGTGATTTGGTTTAAGAGAGTAAGGCCGCTTTTCTGAACAAGTTGAGGAGGAAAATAAGAAGTAACCAGAGATGAAACAGAGTCAGAGTGTCACACCTCAAATCCTATTGGAGCGGACAGGCACCCATAGCCTTGAAGGCCCGAGAGAACCAATCCATGACTTTGTACTCCTTATGCATGTAACTATAATAACCAAAGGTTTTACCATACATAGATATAATGCACTGATTAGAAATAAAAGACATGTCCAAAACTATATATATACCAGACTTGGACGTTAGGGCCATAACATCTAAAAGATACAACACTATCATGCTTAACTTTACATTGGTCTACAAAGCATCTAAAAGATACATAGACACCAAGATAATGTCGGGAGAAACCCCTTCCATACTCTTAACTTTTGTACAATACCAAAATATATAGAACAGACTCGAAAATGCCCCGAATCAATCTGGAGCTCACCAATAGCCACTGGATATCCTGGGCTCCTACTAAGAAAGTGTATTAGGTGAAGCACCTGTGCCTGTAGAATGAAATATAGGTCCCCCATAAGGGGCGTCAGTACGAAAATATGTACTGAGTATGTAAGGCGAAAGGTAACAACACATAATACAAGAGCTCAATAGAAATTAGATATAAGTGTATAAATAGTGCTAGTAGACCACCTTATATATACTTGTGGGATTAGGTACACTACATTCTCTTTTTCATTTTTACCCTTCTTACTTCATAATCTTTGTAAACCATATAATGCAAATAACCAGCTGATCAGTGGTAAATAGACAAATTGGGATCAGCCCAAGCTAGGCTTACGCCCCTGATTTGCGACCCATATATGAACATTGGGATTGGCCCATGCTAGGATTTTTCCCCTGAGATTCCACCCACATATAAAGGTATCGAGATCGGCCCTTTCTAGGCTTATGCCCCTAAGTTTCCACCCATTTAATACAGATTTGCATTATTTAGTTTATTTAGCCTTTGAGATTGTTACTTTGGTGATCATAACATTATGGTACCTTGAAACAATAATCTACCAGTAAGATACATGTAAATGGGAACTTAATGCACAAATGAAGTGTTTAGGAGCTGAAAATAATACATGGGTCTTATTTGAGTAAACGGAGAACTCCTAAAATTTTCTAGTAAAAATAAATGTGCAGACTTAATAATAAGCATGTATTGAGGAGTTTTAACACATTAGAGAGTGGGAACAAAGTCATTGGCTACATGGGATATAATACGTTGCTATTATGTATCACTTTTTATAGGATAACCTTGGAAGCTTACTTGATGGAACATATGTCCGATTTCATGCCAAAGAGTGCAAAATAGAGTATGTCTTACATATTTGGTCGTACAACTCCACTAGTAATCCAACTTGACTTCCTACCTTTTTAGATTACTTATCTATAATGAAATATATGGTAAACTAATATTAGCAACAAACCGACATATTTGGGCTACTTACCTTTACCAAAATAGTACCTGGGAAGTAAGTCCTTAATTTACCAATCAAGGGTGTTATTTTAACCCTTTTCTTCTCCAATTACATCCATATACATACAGATTCTTTTAAGATCCCCCGAAATAACTTTGACTTAATTACACCCTCCCAAATGGTATACAAAATAGAATGAGTAATAAACGTGTACAATAAGTAGCTCGGTGGTGTGCCACCACACCTTTCTTCAATATTTCAATACGAGCTAATCATACCTTTCCCCAATATCAACCTGGCAGCCCCTAACATATACACATAAAATAGTCCACAAACAACCCTAAATGTCCTTTACTATAGCAACCAAATATTTAACTCACCATCCCTTGAGTTTTTAACAACAATATATGTGCAATCCTCTACCAATACATATATATAGGAAAAGGGAAAAAATGGATAGTAGGCATACCTTAAATTTTGGGGTAGTTTAGTTTCTTAATGTGTATTTCTTTAATATCTTAATACCTTTACACATAAATCAAAAGAGAAAAGAGAAATACCTTAATAACTATGAACAATGGAACTTCCAAACTTATAGAGGGTTGTCCTATAATTTAATTATGAAGAACATAATTCTCATAGTTTCCTTAAGATGAGCTCATGACTTGTTCACTTACCTTTAGCATGGAAGGAAGGTAAGTCCCAAGAACCCTAGTGGAATTATAGGTTTTCTATATATCTAAGAGAGAGGAAGAGATAAAACCTAGGAAACTATTTTTTGTGTCCAAGTTAAAATGAGCAAAAGGGGCTGATTTCAACCCATTTAAAGGGATCTTCTCTTGGACGACTTTTTGGGCCCTTTTTGGGACATACTTTGTCAAGTATATGATGCACCTACTTGCCCATTATATTGGACTTTTATAGATCTAAAACTATTGGGCCTTTGCTGCCCATTCTCCTCTTTTTCTCTCCTTTAATTTGGCCTAGAATTTATTCAAGTAAGTGGTACTGTACTTGGCCCAATAAGATGATCAAGGGAGACTTAGTAGGTGATGCACGTACTTAGTTCTTTGGTTGGTCAAAAGGTCAAAGTAGGTGACTCACCTACTAGCTTAAATAAGTCAAGCAAGCACCTTAACAAAATACTCCATTTTTAGTTTTTAATTTTTTTAATATAACTTAAAACTTGTATATACTTGGTCCCTTTAAAATTCATATTCAAATGCTAGCTTATGATCCCAAGTTTAAATAGTTGTATCGGCGTTAACTTGATCACATCATATTAAAATATATCGGTAACATCTATAATTCCATCTACACCATTAATACTTGCATAACAAATTTCATCCATTACCTATACCATGACGCTATACCAAGTTCCATATAATTAGAACAATTACAAGCAAAAAATGAGATGTTACATAGAGTAAGAAGTTTTGGTATTTAGAGCATGTGGGAGTTCAGCAGTAGGGTGGTAGAGATGGTGAAAAATAGTCTAAGAAGAAGTGCGGAAATTTTGATTCCTATTTGATGGCTAGCTCTCCTTATCCAAAGCTATTTGGTGATCATCGTTTTCAGAGTAGTGATAGTCCTAGAGCACAGGGTGATCGATGTCAAGCTAGTGGAGCCCAGTCAGCTATAACCTATCCTCGTTATCATTTTTATGGATAGCTTCATCATGGTTAGTGTGATAAAGAGAGGAATAAGTGTTATAATTATGGTTAGCTGGGGCACTGGAAGCGACACTGTTCAACTAAGGTTTCTTCTGGAGCTAATAAGGTTCCACTTTCTACTTCTTCAGGTCATGCGCCAAAGGGTTATACTTCTAGTACCAGCACTAGTCAAAATCATCTTGATGCTCTTACCACCCATCAGGAATTTGAGGCATCTCCTAATGTTATTACTGGTATGTTATAGCTTTTATCCCATGATGTATATTATGTGCTTGATCCTGTGTCTACTCTTTCTTATGTGACCCAATAAGTGTCTTTTTATTTTGGTTTTGATCCTGAGTGTATTTCATATATCTTCTCTGTGTCTATCTTGATAAATGACTCTGTTATGGCTAAAAGATTCTATAGAGGTTTTGTGGTATCTATCTGTGGTAGGGAGATGTTAGTGGATCTGATAGGATTGTACATGTTAGATTTTGATGTGGTCTTGGGGGTGGATTGGATCTATTCGTGTTATGCCTCTTTAGATTGTCGGACCCAAAAGGTCATTTTCTAATTTCCTAATGAACCTAGTATTTACTGGGTTCCCTAGTGCCTAAGGAAAGGTTAATATTTTATCTTAGAGCTCAGAATTTAATTTCCAAAAAGGGTCCTTATCATTTGGTCTGGATTAAAGATTGTCATTATAATTTATTCTTGTGGTTAAGGAATTTCCTGAGGTCTTCCCTGATGATCTCTCTAGTGTCCCTCCCGATAGGGAAATTGGTTTTGAAATCGACCTCTCTCAGACACTCATCCTATTTGTATCCCTTCCTATATATTGGCTTCATCTGAGTTGAAAGGAGCTTAAGGAACAATTAAAAGATCTCCTTGATAAGGGTTTTATCCACCCTAGTGTTTCTCCATAGGGTGCTACCATTCTTTTCATGTGTAAAAAGGATGGTTCCCTTTGAATATGTATAGATTACCAGCTGTTAAATAAGGTGATAGTGAAAAATAAGAACCCTCTTTCAAGAATGGTTGATTTATTTGACTATCTCTAGTGTGCTAAGTGCTTTACTAAGATTGATCTTTGGTCATGTTATCATCAGTTAAAAATTAGGGAAATGGATATCCCTAAGACCATTTTCTGTACTCGGTATGGACATCTTGAGTTCTTGGTCATGTCTTTTGAGTTGACTAATGCCTCAATGTCATTTATGGATCTTATGAACTGGGTATTCTGTCAGTTTTTGGATTTGTTTGTCATTATGTTTATAGATGATATTCTGGTGTATTCTAAGAGTGAGGCAGATTATGCTGATCACCTCTATTTAGTATTGTAAACCCTTAAGAATCAGTAGTTGTATGCAATGTTTTCTAAGTGTAAGTTTTGGTTAAATGCGGTGACTTTTCTAGGTCATGTCATTTCTAGTGAAAAGATCATGGTGGATCCACAGAAGGTAAAGGCGGTAAAGAAGTTGCCTAGACCCACAACTCTAATCTCTATTCAAAGCTTCTTGGGTTTGGCTGAGTATTATAGAAGGTTTTGGAGATTTTTTCTTTGATTGTTACTCCATTGATGAATTTAACTCAGAAGAAGGGGAGGTTTTTATGGTCCAATACTTGTGAGGGAAGTTCTGATAAGTTTAAAGATAAGTTGATTTATGCTTTAGTTGTAACACTGCCCAAGGGTACTGATGGGTTTGTTGTTTATTGTGATGTATCCTGTGTGGAACTCGATTATGTGTTGATGCAGCATGGTAAGGTGGTGGACTATGATTCTAGGCAGTTGAAAGTTCATGATAAAAATTATCCAACTCATGACTTAGAGTAATTTTTTGTGGTGTTCTCATTAAATATTTGGCAATATTACTTGTATGGGGTTCGTGTTGACATTTATTCTGATAATAAGAGCCTGAAGAATGTGTTCACTTAGAAAAAGCTAAATCTCAGGAAAAGGAGGTGTCTTGAGTTGCTCAAGGGCTATGACATGATTCTTCATTATCATCCAGGTAAAACTAACGTGGTTATTGATGTTCTTAGCAGGTTTTTTATGGGGAGTATTTCTCATGTGTATGAAGAGAAGCATGGATTAGTGAAGAATATTCACCAGTTAGATAACCTTGGAGTTCATCTTTTGGATTCTGACAATGGAGTTGTATTGGTTCAAGAGGTGGTGAAGTCATCTCTTGGGGCTTAGGTAAAAGAGAATTAAGTTTTGGATCTTTTCTTGATAAAGATCAAGGATGGTGTGGGTCAATAGAAAGTTATGTCTTTTGAGGTTGGTGGTGATAGTATGTTGAGGTACCAAGGGAGTTTGTGTGTTCCCGGTGTGTATGGATTGCAAGGACGAATTTGTTTGAAGCTCATGAGTCATGGTATATAGTTCATCCTTGTTCGACGAAGATGTATCATGACTTGAAAGAGATTTATTAGTGGGGTAATATGAAGCGAGATATGGTACATTTTATAGCTAAGTGCATACTGTGTCAACAAGTGAAGGTGGAGTACTTGAGGCCCGGTGGGCTATCTCAAGAGATTGAGTTTCCTGCGTGGAAGAGGGAAATGATTAATATGGATTTCGTTATTGGGCTTATGCAGTCTCACAGTTAGTTTGATTTGATTTGGTTCATTATGGATAGTATGACTAAGTTCGCTCACTTCTTGCCTGTGAGGACTAACTATCCGGCTGAAGATTATGCTAAGCTCTTCATTTAGGAGATCGTGAAATTGAATGGGGCCTCAGTTTCTATCATCTCTGATCATGGTACTCAGTTCTCATCGTATTTTTGGCATTTTTTTATAGAGGTTTGGGCACTAAGGTAAACCTTAGTACTGCTTTCCACCCAGATATGGATGGACAAGTAAAAAGGACCATTCAGACATTGGAAGATATGTTTTGGGCTTGTGTGATTGACTTTGGTGGTAATTGGGTTGATTATTTGCATCTCATTGAATTCCCTTATAACAACAGCTATTACTCTAGCATTGGAATGGCTCCTTCTGAGGCATTGTATGGAAGAAGATGTTGTTCTCCCATAGGGTGGTTTGAAGTTAGTTAGACAAGGTTATTTGGTCCTAACTTGGTTCATCAAGCTATGGAGAAGGTAAAGGTGATTCGGGATAGGCTTAAGACCACCCAAAGCCTCCAAAAGTACTATGCAAATTTGAAGCAAAGGGAGTTAGAATTTGATATTGGTGATTGGTATTCTCGAAGGTGTTTCCCATGAAGGGAGTAATGCAATTTTGAAAGAATAGGAAGCTCAGCTCCCGTTATGTAGGTCCGTATTTGGTCTTGAAGAGAGTGGCTAGTATGGCCTATGAATTGGATTTTCCTTCTAGTTTGGGTTCCATTCATTCAATCTTCCATATTTCAATGTTCAAGAAGTGTGTAGGCGATCCTTCCTTGATTGTTCATTTGGAAAGTTAGGGTATTTTGGACTCCTTATTTTATGAGAAAGTCCCAATTAAGATCTTGGATAGGCAAGTCCGTCATTTTAGGACTAAGGATATGGCTTCAGTGAAGGTTCTATGGAGGAACCAAAAGTTTGAAGAAGTACTTGGGAAGCAGAAGAGGACATGAAGTCCAAGTATCCATTTTTGTTCCCTATTCCGAATAATAGTACTTAAGGTATGAGTTATGTTTTCCTCTTGTTACTTTTTGAGTTTTTCATTTGAATTATGGTTTATTCTTGCTATTTCTTATGCTATAAGTGTCCTGGCTTATCATTGGAGGATGAATGATCCTAGAGGAGGGGTAATGTAACACCCTTAAATTTTTTTCCATTTTATTTATGACCTTCCCGTGTTTCAAACATCAATTTTTGACCTAGGATGTGCTTAGGGATGTTAAAAGGGTAATCCGGGGGAGTTTTGAATTTTTTGGAAGAGGTTTGAGGTTATTTTATAGATCTGAGGAAGTGAGCCTCCACATCTTTGGCGGACCAATGAGGTTAGCCTCCGCGATTTTAACCTGGCATGAAGGCAGTGTGCCTCCGTAATAATGTTGTGTCACGGAGGATAACCTCCATGATAATCAGCGTGGCACAGAGGTTAGCCTCCGTAATAAAGTTGTGCCACTGCTATGTAAAATTCGTGTTGTCTTGTTCTATTTCCCTTAGGTTAAGGGGTAATGAGGTCTTTTACCTGTGTACTACATTTAAACAATATATGAGCCTTTTTCTATCAATCTTCAAGGAACAAAAGCTATTATTTCACTCTCAAACACAAAACCCAAGAAAAGCTTATGGGTTTGATCATATGTTCATCCTTTGGGTTCCAAGTTCCAAATTGGTTCCAAATTCTTGTGTGTCTAGAGTATGTATCTCTTCCCCTAAACTTATTTTTTTAACATCATGTATTTAAATTATGATTCATGTGATATAAAGTGTTGATTATGAATATGGGTTGAGGGCTTTTGAACATTAATGATTGAATTGCTTTTCCCATGGCTTTTGAGAATGATTCATGGTTTGTATTAATAGTTTTAAACTAATTGGGGTGCATGGGGATTGTTAGTTGGAATGTGGGTTGTGGATTCCCCCAAATTCATGATTTTGATATTGGAATTAGTTTAACCTTAACCCAACCTTATGAATTTAGTTCTGAAACATGAGTATATGCATATTGAAACCACTTTTGGAACTATTGCATGTAATAAAAGGCTAATGAACATGAATTTAGTTTGAATTAAACCTTGTGGGGTCATGGATTCCCCAAAAATAATAAATAATTGAACTTGAGGGGGTCGTGGATTCCCCCATATGGATGAATGATTAGAGTTTGTGGATCGTGGATCCTCCTAGCAATGATAATTGAAATGGCATGATGATAATAGCTTGCAAGCATAAATTAGTATGACGATACCAACGGTATATGCCTTGATGAATATTATTGGTTTAATTATTGGGAATGTGCCAATAATTTAATTAGGCTCAAAGAGGGGTTGTGTAGGTAGCCATGAAGGTGTGAGTCTTAAGGAACTGATACTGGAAACTCATGTTTGATGATGTGAGAGTTGGTCTTGATGATCGTGTGCTTGTGTAGGGTCGTGGATTCCCCATCCTTCTATGATATCTCCAGTTCATGTAGCTAACACGCACTGGTCCTTATCCAGCAAGGGGGCTAGATTTATATAGCTCGTGGGTGTTTTTAATGACGATCAAGCTATAGAGTCTAGGATTATGTTTTACTTCATGTTAAGCCTTGTTCCCTATCTAGGCATGATATATTTATATATATGTATATGCAAATGATTGTGTCCATTGGTTTTTGGATGAGTTTTAAACTGTTGAACAAGGTAGCATTTTATCCTTTCCCTGAGTTACATGCTAGTGCTCATCCCACTAACCATCTCCAGATATTGTATCCCCATGTGATGCAGGGTCCGAAGTTACTTATTCTTTTCCTATGCAGTGATAGATTTTTGAGTTATCGGTTGTCAGCTTTTAAATGGAGAGATCCATTCTCCGAAAGGGTTATCATTTTAAAGTCATGTTCTTTTTGTGTCAAATACTACCGTTTGGTTTCTTTTTGGCTATCGTCTGGGACATGTCCCACCCAAGATTGATGATGGTTTAATAGAGGCTTTGTGGATTACTCTGTACTTGGGAATAGTTGTTGAATTATTAGACTTCTTTGAGTCATACTTATCTATCTTGTGATATGTTTAAAATTTTGTTGCTATACTTATATTATGTTCTATTTGATTAGGCAAAGAGGGTGTTCTTTGGTCCTTGTTGTACTTAAGATACCTGTCATAGCCAGGCCCTGGTCGGGTCGTGATAGAGAGTGAGAGTAAGTTGATTCTTTTACCTATTCTTGTGTTGAACTGTATATCCATGTGAGTGATTATGGGTAATTCTCTTGTGGTGAGGGAACATGTTTGATGATAGTTGGGTGACTTATATTATCTCTTTGATTGAGTAGTATGCATGAGTTTGCCAACTTGGTAAGTCAATTCTTGAGGTTAGGATGTTTTGAAGTAGCATTTTTGTGCTTTCAAGTGTATATGACATGCTTGTTTGTGAAACTTCATATCTGTGTAGCCATGGTAGTGCTAGCTTGAGTGTCCTTCTTGTAGTAGTCATTTTAGTGCTAGCTTGAGTGTCCTTCTTGTAGTAGTCATTTTAGTGCTAGCTTGAGTGTCCTGCTTGTAGTAGTTATGTAAATTTTTCCATGTTTTGGTGCTTTAAGTAAAGAGTTGTTCTAGGACGAACAAGGTTTTAAGTGTGGGGTGATGATCTTAGGTGGATTTATGCACCTAAGTATTGTTATCTAGCCTTCCTTAACTTGGTTTTGAGGTCATCTTGTGTGTGTAATGAGTTAATCTTTGTATAAACGAGCATCTAAGTGTTAATTTATGTATTGATGATTGTTTAAGGTGTATTCAGAAAAGTTTGTAAGTAAAACGTTCAATTAGAATTCTAATGAGAAAACTAGTTCTCTTAGCTTGAGCTATGTGTTATTCTAGTTCGTCTTGTGTGATTATATCTTATTTGAAGCTGTAATTAGTGGTGTTTGGTGTTGTAGGAAGCTTTATGAGATTATTAACATGATATTGGGAGGATTACAAGCTATTTTTTAATATGAAACACAACCACGAAGCAAGGAAGAAAGAACCAAATGCATGGAGTATTTGATGTCGAAATTTGGAATTTGTGGACTCTGGGGCGTGCCACGCTGCCTAGCCACTGCTATAAGAGAGTGACACGCCCTTGGTTGAAAATTAGAATGCCCATTCCAGTATCCCTCCATGATATCAATGTGTCACTCTACTTAGGCAGCGCGATAGGGTGTGGCACGGTGGCATGACAAAATCGGCCACTTGTGGCCAAGTATAAATAGGACTCTCCCATTGTTTTATTAACACCTTGGACGACTTGGGGGAATTGAAACACAATTGAGAAGGTTTCAATTAGGGTTTTTATTCTTTTACTTTAGCATTGTTTCGGATTATTACATGGATTCTTTAACCATGATTCTTTGTAATTCCATGAGTGGCTAAATACCCTCATCTAGGGTTAAGGACAAGAACTTGAATACTTTTGCTTGTTAAATGACTCGGTTTATGTTAGTGTCATTATTGGTTGTTCATGTATCCTTGTTTTTACTATCTTATATATTTTTTATCCTTAGAATAAATAAATAATTCTATTGGGATCCCGAAAGAAGGAATGATTGAATAGAATACGGGATACATGGGATGGGATCGTAATCATTCAATGAATTGATGTTATGATTTGCATTTGGGATAGGAATACACCTAATTCCCCTATTTTGTTCATAGATGGGAAGAAATACAAATTTGTTTAGCTTAGATCTTTCATCCCTACTCAATGATATAGTTGTAAGGCTAAGTTAGATAGTTGATTAGAGGTTCGAAAGATCACAATCGTGTTAGCAACCCCGTGAACCAACAACCAAGATAAGTCACTGAACCAACGAAGTTATATAGCTAATTAGGATTGTTCGTAGTGCCTTAATCCTTGGTTTCTCCCCATTATTTTTCAAGACCTTTACATTATTGTATTGTTAAGTTTTCTTTTAGTTTTTAACCTTCAAATACTTTTGGTTTATGTTTCATATTTTTAATATTAGTAGTGAAGATAGAATTAGACCTTTGTTTAACACAAGTCCTTGAGAGATTGATACTTGGCTTCATAAAGGCCATTTTACTACTTGATGGACCACGTACACTTGCGTGTGCTCTTGCGTGCAACATTTTGGTGCAGCTGGAGTGCAGGAGAGCACAAAATAGCTGGGCAGACACTGATTTGACATGTGCTAGAACTGCTTGATCGGTCCAAGTGCAGGTCTAGCACATATGGGCACAATTGAGCTATTTTGAGCTAAAATTGCCTAAGTATTTCACATGCATTCAACCTCATTTCAAGTCTCTAATTTTTGTTATCTCAAGAATGCATCACCGGATAATTATATTGAATTTTCTTCCATAATTCTTCTCTCTTAAGTAAGCTTACAAAGTATAATCTTTAGTAAAAATTCTCTTTTGAATTCTCTTTAAAGTATAAATAGTGATCATATTACATGGTTTCTTTTGGTTTAACTTTAATTCATTTGAGCTAAAGTTGGTAGAATATGGTTGTTAGGATGAGAATTTTTTAATGCCTGCCTTGTTTTACATGCTCAATTGCAAATTCTTGCTTTTGTACACTAGTGCATATGATGTGTTAATGAAGTACCCACTTTTAGTTTATTTGCTTAATTGATTGGTGGATGACCTAATTGGGTTAGTACAATTACCAATAGTGTGTTTGGTGATGAATTGGTAAATTGAGATTTCTCACATGTGTTTTTATTCTATTTTTCAAGCTCATACCTTTCATGTGCACCACATATTTGTTAAAACATCAATTAAAGAGGGATGTCTTGATTGTTACTAGTCGTTAATGTATTCATCCTTAAGGTATATATAAGAGTCCAATTGATCCATAATAGTTGAAAACCATTTTTTTTGGTTAATTTTGTTGATGAATGTCATTTTCATGTATTTGGTCGGTAAATGTTCTCATCATAGTATTCACAGGTGAAGTATAAGTAACCCAAGAGACATGAATGCTTACCTTGCCCTATGATAGATTAGGTGACACCATTCTTAAGGGAATAAGGTCATTTGTGTTTCTATTGGTGTCATGAATAGTTTATGAGCCAAATGGGTAATATGTGAAGAATGTGTTACAATGTCGAATGCAAAGAGTTGAGTGTTGTGATAACGAGTCTCATGAGTTGAAATGATGTCTAACCTTGCATCCACATCCACTTTTATTTTTCTTTAGTTTATTTTCTTTCCTAATATATGAAACCCCCAAAAATATGTTTTGCCTGTTTTCTTTTGTTTTGGTTTTGGTGTTTTCCTTTTTCATAGGTATGTCTCTAAGGATTAATTTGACACGGGATGCTAAGAAGGGCACTACTTTAGATAAGGACAGGGCACAAGCTACAACTAAAAAGGGCAAAGAACCAACCTCTAAAGTGATCCAATTAGGCCTAAAAACTCAAACCAAGATGAGTTGCATTTTATAGCTCCTTGCTTAGAGAATCCTAGTCTAATGAGGCTCCTCCTGAGACAGTACGACCACTCACTAAAAAGGACCCAAGATCCTAGTGCGCCACAGGGAGTCTTTACTCTCCTCTACTCTCTTTTTATTTTGCATTGGGATAATGCTGGGCTTTTTAGAGGGGGTGGGGCATTCTTATTATTCATTTGATGGTCTGTACCTATTATTTCATTTGATGGCATTGGTTTGGCTGATTGTGTAGACATACTCATACTCTATTTTTACATTTTACATTTGTATTGTTTATTTTCTTTAGCCCTCATAGGGCTTGTTCCTCATTATCGACATGGGTTTCGATTGGCCCTTATGGGGTATATTGATGATAACGTAGAAGGGTGCCATTTTTTGGGATTTCATGTGCTAATATTAATGTGATACCTGATTAGCACGAATTTCTCTTGTCTTTTTTTTTATATACGTGTCCAATAAACTCCAAGGGTTTTCTTCAAAACTCGATTCTTTTCTAAGGAGCAAAATTTTATTTTCTATTTCTTTTGATATTTTGTTTTTATCATAGTGTAGTTTATTTGTCGAATTGAGTAATAGTTAATCCATGATGGGTGATAAGGCTACACCCTTAGGTAAAGTATCTAGACATTTTAATTGATTTGGAATAGGCAAAAGTTCAAAAACACTTTCAAAATGTCATTGTCAAGAAATGTAATGATTTTGAGAACAATCAAAATATAGTGTCTTTTTGAAAGGATGTTTATGAGCTTTGTTTTGAGTGAGACCATTAAAAATTTTTTTGGCTCTCTTTAAAAGGATGAGTTTTTGACTCGGAGCAACTTATTAATCTAAAATTGCTTGAATTGGTTGGGAGACTAAATTTATAATCTATGAGTACGATGCCATGTGTGGTGAGATATTTTAATAATTCTTATACATACGTGTAGTATAGAACTTGCCTCAAGTGTAGTCAAAGAAAAATCCTAGGCAAGCTTGCTTTGGAGGATGACCCAAGGCCATTTTTGACCCATCACATAGCCAAATTCCCGCCTTAACATTGTTCCCTAGTTAATCCATTTGTGCTTTTTTCCTATTTTTCTTTTTTTGTAATGATAACCATGATAAAACCACTAAACATCTCTTGAAAATATTTGTTTTTGGCACTTAACTTCCTTGTATGCATCGCATGATTCTAAATGAAGAAATATAGGCGACAACCTAAGTTTGGGGGCGTTGTGTATTTGGGAGAAGGGTGGTTCAAAATCTAAGTTTGGGGGAAGAATGTGATATGCAAAGATGAACCAAGAATGGTGTATGTAAGGTTATCAAATCATGTTCTTAAGAGACAAGAGATATGTTTGGTGATAAAGTGGAATAGCCTAGACCATAGAACGTGAAGAGAAATGAGATTAATAAGGGTCTAAGAAAAGCTTAAAGTTAGAAAATTTCTTAAAAAAAAAGTTGAAAGAGGTGAAGAAAAAAAATGGTGGGTTGGATTAGTTTGGTATATACTAAGCTAAAGGTTAAGGGAAACAAAGGAAATGGTTTGAAAATGCATAAGGTGGATAATTTGAAAATTTTGGGTAGAAAGGGATAAGCGATTGCATTGAAGGAGATCTTATAGTCACTTGATCCATATATATTCTTTCCCGAACCATAATCCTTCATCTATACCTGCAAGACCATGGTGATTCAAAAATAGGTAAGTCTATATTAATGGCAAAAATCACAAAGGGCAAGCCTATAGTTCTACTAATTGTACTTGAATTTGTTTGCGAAAGTGAGTATGAATTCTTTCACTATTTGATATCCTTTAAGAATTGAAATTTCTTGTGTGTGTGAAGATAACTCATGTATGTGAGTGGAATCAATAATTTGGGGTAGAAGGCGAAGTCTCACTCTTGGTTTGGGTAAATAGGCGAGGTAAATTGTAAGGATTGAGATAATCTTTGAACATTTTGTGTCACCTCTTTAGATACATTGTTGATTTGAAAGGTTCATTTGATACAAACATTCATCTTGCTTCATAGTTATGTGATTATTAAAAAGTTTTGGTTTACTTGTTGCCATGACATGTTTGGGAAGTCATTTTAGAGCTTCGTTATCTTAGTATTTTAGTATAGCTTTCTTTTGGGTGAATTTGAGTTGTAAATGCCCTATCTCTTTGAATTATTCTCAGTTGCTTGAGGAAAAGCAATAGATTATGTTTAGGGGATTTATAAATCATCAATTTAACGACTTGCTAGAACCTTTTAAGCTTAAATTATCATGCTTTTCAATTGACTTGATGTTAATCTCATACTTAATGCTTATTTTTACAGGCAAAGTTTGAAAAGGGAAGATGATAAAGTCATTCAAGTCAACGCGAGGTCAAATATCAAAGAAAAAATCACTAAAGACCACATGGGTGTGTCGGGATGCCTCCCACACAAGTGAGTGGCCAAAATGACAAAAACAACCCCATCTGCTCCCAATCAACTATGGATCCACTTTGCATCTGCTCTGGATTAACTCTCTATCTTCTTTGGATCTGCTCGATCAAATCAAGAGCAAGGTAGCATTTATACAATACTTGGAAAATGTGGAATTGAGGCTTAAATAGGGGTTTTTAGCTCATTTTCATTATCTTGGGAACATCATTGTACCACTTTGGAGTGAATAATACATAAGAGTGATTCCCAAGTGAAGGTTTAATTCTTTTCATTTAAGATTTAAATCTTGGATTTTCATTCCCTTCATTTTTCGTGGATCAATTTAATAGAAACTTTGTATATCTTTACTTTCCCTCTTTGTGAGTAGCTAATTATTCATTCTTGAGGTTATGCTTGAATAGGTTCTGATTAGCACATGGGTGTTATTTATTTACCTTCCTAATTAGCTATTTATTATGGGTTTTGCATTTATTTCATGATTTAACAAAGAATTGGGGGTTCAAAACCCCAAATACTTTTGAACCCAAATCATTCTTGAAAGAGGGGGTATGGATGAAGAATAAATTTAAGCAATCACTTGAATTATTTCATTTAATAGCATCTCTTAGACATAAGGATGTTAATTGAGGTAATAGATTGGTGAAATTGTTACACTTATGAGGAGTGCGAAAGAACCCATTTGTGAAATTTGGTGTTTTATTAAAATATTGGCACTAATACCTCTAAATGTAGCCTATCCTTGACTCCTAGCTAAATTTAGACAAATTCCCAATTACCCATGCATGAGTTTACATATAGAATGGTATAACCCCAAGGTCTATTCCCAACTAATTACAGTGTAAGTATTTTCAACCACAAAATAGTATTATAAAAGCAAATAAATTGTTACTTTAAAAAATATTCCAACAAATCCACCATTTTACATTTATGTTGTTTTATATACATTATGGGTCAACTCCTAGTTGACTTCTAACACTTTCAAGACTTGAATCTCGTGTCTTCACTCCCTGTGGTTCAACTCTAACTCCTTGTTGATTAAAATATATATTGACAACATCAGCTACACCTATTCAAGAGTGTAATTTGAGTGTTATCATTACTAGTAGCAGTTGAGGTGGGGGGTCAAGATTTGGGGGTTACACAGAATACCCTTATTGTGGAGACATTGAGTGCATCGGCTTTCACCCGTGCCCATGCAACTGAGAGTGCCCTAACCATAGTTAAGGGAATATGAGGAGTAGGGAATGGAGAGTCCCTATCACTGGTCAGGGTTCAACAAGGTATGTCCTTTAGCCCAGGTTTCATTTTCCTTAATTTTGTGCAATAGGGATATTGCATAATTTCTAAGTTGAAGTAGGGGTATACCACAATCGAGGGTTTTTCTTGTGGTATTTTCCCCCTCAACTATGCTATCACAGTTATAACCAACATGTTTTTATGTTTCTATTTGATTTGTATGTATTTTTGATGTTTTGTGTGTAACTTAGAGTAAACTAAGATAACTTGTTTAAAAATGATACCCCTCTAAAAGGTTTCATGTATTGTGTTGTATTGTGTGCTTACTAGAAATGTAACTGTTGTTAAGATATCAACATAGTATCATTATTAGTAGTGCAATAACCTGGCTTGATTGTGCACGAACTGAGTAGGTAGTAATTAGAATAATATCCCTAAGCAAAGAGTGTAAGATGATGTACCTAGTTGGCTTATGTGTGGCATCTAGAACTTTCCTGGTTAGTCTCGTTGAAAGCCGACGGATAGAAGGTTAGGAAAGTATCATAGGTCATTCTTGAAATAGTCTACTATAGCCTAAATATCCTACCAAATGACCATATTAATCCCTTGAACTTGGAATTTGATCCAAATTAGACCTATTTTTTGTGTTACCCTATTCACTTTTCCTAGTTCTACAATGAACCAATTTTTGCCTTGGTCCCTCCGTGGACACTATGTACCTCAACTCAGACAAATTGCCTAAGATAAGGTGGATAGCATAGGGGTGCATAAAAGATTGGGTATGAAAAAATTATAGTAAAAAGAAAAAGAGATTTGGGTGTGGTGTGTACTAGAAAAATGAAAAAAGTAAGAAGGTGAAAGAGAGAGAGAGAGAGAGAGAGAAAGTGAAAAAGAATTGAAAGAAAAATGAAAAAAGGGGGAAAAATAAAAAGAGGCAGATAAAAGTGGAAGACAAAGTTAGTATAGTGTCAAGGAGGGTTAGTCACTATACCCAGATATACCATACCTCCCCCCGATCCTATATTACAAGCTAATAAAGTCCAATAGTGATCCTAATCTTAATGTTCGAAATCTAAGGCGTAAAAAATATGGGAAAGCATATGGTACCAAATGCACATGACTAGACTTTCTTGTGAGAGTGAGATATTTGATATTGTCCCTGTGTTGCTTCACATTACATCTACTGAGTGTGGGGCTTCTTTATTGTAAGGGAATAAGCATTATCTTTTGGTTTCTACTTGGTTAGGTGGTATCGTTTGTCGAAGATGTTAGGTGGTTTTCCGCTCATGTAATTGCCATGTATTGATCTCGTTATTTTATGGGGTTTAGTTGGTATACGCACTGTACTTGTGGATCTTTTAATGTAATTGGAGGGTGTTGACTTGCATTTTGCTTTAGGCATTTTGAAAAGTAGATTTTTGTGAACGTTGGACAGCCATAGTATTCTTGGTTTTCTCTAGGTTAAGTGTTTTTGGTTTGTTTATTGAGTTTTATTGGATTGAGGACATGCAAATGTTCTTAGTTGAGGGTGTTGATGTATCATGAATTTACAATACTTGAGATGCTTAAAATGATGAGTATTTTCAAGTATGGGGGTATTTTTCTATGGATATGATGGATTTTTGCAGGAGAAATAGGTTCTAAAAAGGAAAGTACTAAAAAAGACATAAAAAGTATCAGACAAATGAAGGCACGGTCGTGAGATCTAACTACGGTAGTATAAGGGCTATTTTACCAAGCACCAGAGGGTTGGTTCACAGAATCTAATCAGATAGAAGGGTTACGTGATCCTAGTTTGATGCCATGACTGTTGCAGGTGATCATAGGAATGCACTAAATTTCAATATGCAGGATTTAAGTAGATTGAATATTATATAATAGCATCCCATAATCGTGCTTTGAAGGCACGATCGTAGTATGAGGTTGTGGGAAGGAACTCCAGATTTGAAAGTTCTAGAAGTTAAAGATAGGATGATCAAAAAATAGCATTATATGGTTGTATATTGATATAATGGAGTCGTACTAAGAACCAAACCGTTAAATACCTAAAGATTATAAAGTTCATGGGATAACCACAAGTACCCAAGGACTATCGTGGGTTCTAACCATAATCGTACCTTTCTATCGTCTGAAGTCGCCGACCCAGATCTCCTATTTTACTTAGGATATGATTTACTTTGTCTATAAATACTCTTCTAGGGTTATTTGTATGAGGTGACTACTTCATATCTTACAAAATCATATTATGAGATTCTAAGACATATTCTTGGAATTTTATGAACATCATTTCTAGGGTTTTAATTCAAGTTGAAATTTTGGAGTTTACTTCTTATTGTAATTTTGTAATCATGTTTTTATCTATGCATTTTTCTTGTGTGCTTGCAATTATGAATAGCTAAACACCTTAACTAGGATCATGGGAATCATGATAAATTAATGAAGCAGATTAAGTCTGAAGCAATTCTACACTGGTGTGCTTGCATGTATTGGTATTTTCTTTTTTATGATTGCTTTCCTAATGGTTACTAATGTTAGGAACTCGCTTGTATTCTAAAATTTCTAGAGAGAGAGAGTGGTAGAGAATTCATAAAAGGAAACAACAACAAAGATTTGAAGTTATCAACCTTTATCTAATAACTTAAGTCGTAATAGGGATAGTTAATCTAATAACAAGAACAAGGGTTAGTAGTGGTCACTCGAAGAATGAGTGGACAAAAGTTAAATTAATCTAACCTCGGTCAAGAGACATTTAGATAAACCTATCTTATTAGATTTTGCATGCAACACATAAAAAAAATTTGAGCAAGAGCAACCTATGCAGTTATGAAATCATGGGGATCATAATCCTAGTGTTTTTTTCATATTGATTGCAAATCCAGCAACCACCAATTGTTACTATTGTTCTCTTATTTCACAAAATCACCCCTCTTTTACTTTTTTGTCAGTTATCTAGACAAATACTTCATATAATATCGATCTATTCTCTATGGGATCGATCTCAACCTTGTTGGGTTCAGTATTTTATTCAGGACCACTTTATACTTTTTGGGAGGTGTAGTTTGGGGATATCGGCCATATAAGACAAATGTATGCAGATGCAAGACTGTACACTGGGATTCAAATGCCATAACTAGTTATTTCGCCTAGTCAGGTCATCATTTGAACATGAATAACAATCAGACATACAAAGACCAGGTTCTAGAGATAGAGTTTGTCAATCATCAAAACATGAGCATAAGGATCATAATATGAGCAAGGCTGGAACCCAACATTTTCCTCCCTCTTGATGATGAAAAACATAGAGCCTTTTGTTATACATGCACTTTGCAAACTGTTTCAAGTTCCCCTTTCACAATTCAATCCAACACCAACACCAGTTCCTCCTTCCACCATACAAGCTAACACCTAACACCAGTTCCCCTTTTCACTAGTTCCCTCTTTCACTAGTTTCCTCTTTCAGAATCACACCAGTTCCCCATTTCACTTTTATTATTTCCTCTTTTTAGAATCATTAAAAAGTATAAACAATAAAATAAACTAAGGTCCAAATAGTGATAGACTAAGAGGCATAAGCTAACATATGTGAGGAAAACAAAAAATCAGAGGAAAATAAGGAGAATTTGATTAAACTACACAAAACCACATTTAATATTCAAGTCTAACAGAAATAAAATTTAAAAATAGTAGTGCCGGAAACAAAACCAAGTTGAAATAAGGAAGGGACATAGGGAACTTAAAGAGGAGAAGGAATATTTCATGGACATGAGTTGGTCAATACGCCTTAGGATAGCATGATTATCATCAATAATTTGTTGAGTCATATCAACAACCTTCTTCTTTAGTTCAGTAATTTAAGCTACAAGTTGATCATTTTGAGCCTGAAGAGTTGTTGAAGCACTTGGAACTATATCAGGTTCCTTTGTAGCCTGAAGTTGAGCCTTTAGAATTGGAATTTTAGAGTCCTTTTCAGCAAGTAAGGTGTAACGACCCAATTTTCTGGAATCGGAATGTCACACGGTGCTCATAATCCCGAAGGACCACAAGCTAACCCTCTACTAATATTTATACCTGAGCACTACATAATATCTATAATAAATGCGAAAAACTAGCAAAAACTGGCCATAAGGTTTAAAACATCTAGAATACTCAAATTGAAAACTGAATACCAATATATCTGTCCGAAAAGCCTCTAAACTGTCATAACTATGGAGTTGATGGGACATGTCCCCAACTAATTCCGTCTACTAAAAATAAACTAAATCTGGTGATAATAAAATAAGGATCACCCTCGAATGAAGAGGACTCACTGCTACATCTACTGCTGCTAACTGGGACTGAGCTGCTAAGGGTACTCTAGATCTCGTACCTCTGAACCATGGTGTCAAATAAAATACCATAGAACAAATGCGTCAGTACGGGAATGTACTGATTATGAAGATAAGGTAAGACTAAATTCAAGGTCTTAAGCATGAACAATTACTTAACTGAATAATCATGAGAATACTGAATGACGACATATTCATAAATGCACAAACCATAATTGAAAACATCGCAACTCGAAATACTGAAACTCAGATACTGCTTTACTAATATCTGAACTCACTACTAATATTGAGATACTGAACAACTGAATCTCCTGATATAGAAAACTGAGTATTGAAACCGAGATCAGTCTTATCTAGTGAGTGATCTTGGAAACTGATGATACTGAAGATGATTAACAGAATCTACTCATATCAATGATTGAAATCTAAGCTTACTACTCGCGACTGACTAAATCTGATATCAAACCTCTCTAACGGATGATCCCTGAATTTACTATCAATGATAAGAAAAAGATTATATCTGAGATCAAACCTATCTAGCGGAAGATCTCTGAATCTAATAATGAGAATAATCAACTGAATCTGAGACTGAGATCAAGCCTTTCTAATGGGTGATCTATGGATCTGATAATGAGATTACTCAACTGAATCTGAGACTGAGATCAAGCCTACCTAACGAGTGATCTCTGGATCTGATAATGAGATTACTCAACTGAATTTGAGACTGAGATCAAGCCTATCTAACAGGTGATCTCTGGATCTGATAATGAGATTACTCAACTGAATCTGAGACTGAGATCAAGCCTATATAATGGGTGATCTATGGATCTGATAATGAGATTACTCAACTGAACTTGAGACTGAGATCAAGCCTATCTAACGGGTGATCTCTAGATATGATAATACTGAAACTGAATAACTTTATGTGAGACCATGCCTATCTAGTGGATGGTCCATGAATCAATGGAACTATCTGAGTTCCTTACTGATATAGGTGACTGTATCTGACAGTCCTAATTTCTGAGTTCTACTCTGAAGATTGATACTGAATTCGTAACTGTGGGAGTGCTCACTTAATCGACATGCCCCAAATCTGGACTGGTGGGGTCCAACCTATAACTCCAGCTGGAAGGGTCTCAATACCGTGCCAAGGGTAAAGACCTCAACTCTGGTCAAGCCTCCCTAATGGGTGACCCTTACAGGAAGTCAACCCTAAGGCAGTATAATAAGCAAGCCTTTTCCTAACGGGTGACTCCTGTATCCAGCGCTGGCTATGCAGTGCTGGAGTTCAGGGATTGCTCCTAATGACTCTGCCTCTCTAACAGGGAGTCTCCATCCTTGCACTTGCTCGGTGCTAGCTCCTACTCCCAACTAAAAGACTCTGAACTGGTTCTTAACTGAACTTAAACTGAACTGAATCTGATACTGACCATGTTTCTCAAATGATTTGGCTGAGTTAAACCGAGTTCACTTGGTTCCGTTATTTAACGGAATACTATTGAATCTCATTATCTGACTTTATGATACTAAGCTCTGAAAAAATTGCTCGAATACTGCTGAGATCTGCACTGAACACTCGAATACTACTAGATTTGAGCTGAGTACTAAACTGAGGCTAGAATACTAGCGATACTAAAATTACTGAGATTACTTAAGATTTGTATCTATCTGAGAGTACAGAGTTCTATAACTCACTGAGTTCTGAGAATCATGGCTTGACTAAGATTATCGTGAAAACTGACACTGGCTCTAAACTGCAGCTAAATTGTCGAGTATAAATACCCTTAGGACTCGATAACATAAAAGTAAAACATAACCATTCTTGAATAATCAAGACCATGGACATTCATTCACCATCACAATCACTAAAGCATCTCCTCAAGTATTTAGGAATCATAAACATGTAATAACATAGGGAGACATGCTATTGGATCATACTCCTTTCAACAAGGTCTTGCATCAAACACTTAGCATGCATTAAAGAACACATAATTGGGGAATTTCATGCTATCATGTCACAATTCATTCACTAAGGCTTTTCAACAAACACTTGGCATTCATGGGCTTGCACACAATTGGGGGTTTCTAGTCAACATATTATAATGGCTTTAATTCTTTCACATAAGCATTTTATCAAACATATGGGGAGCATGTTTGGATGAGAGGGACCCAAGAATCAACATCTGCATACCTTAGGAAAACTCTTTCTTGAAGGCTCTTGGAAAGATTCTTGATTTCTTGATTTCTCTAGATTTTTCTTAAAGAAGAAAGAAGGGTTTTGATTTGTAGAAAACCCTAGTTTTTTATGTTGAAGATGAGAAATGAAGTTGTGAGCCTTTATCGGATATAAATAGGGGCTGAAAAGAGTGGGAGAAAGACTAATAAGCCTTTTTAAAAATGTCTTAAAACTACTGAACGTGGGCTATGATGGTCCGTCGCTAGTCTGATGGTCCGTCGGATTGTCTATCGCACGTCGGTCAGAAAAAGAACACACTGCCTTGGTTACGAAGGTCCATCACAAACTCGACGGTCCGTCGAATTGTCCATTGCACATTGGCTAGGATGAGGCCACACTACCTCAGTGACGAAGGCCTCAGCGATGGTCCGTCGCAGCCTTGACGGTCCGTCGTCTTGGCCGTCGCACTTGGACCAAAAAAAAGAGTTACTGCCTTGGTTTCCACGGTCTGGGTGACCATTCATTGCAAGCTCTATGGTCCATCAACCCGGCCGTCACATCTAGGCAGTTTCGACTGCTTTCTATAAAACGGCTATAACTTCCTCGTTCGATGTCGGATTTTGATGAAATTGGTATCAACGGAAAGATTATTCAATTCTTTATATTAAAAAATATCAATATTAGGGAAATTCTACATGTTTCAAAATATTTCTCACTTGGGAAGATATTTCTTAACCTCTTAGGGCTGGATTTACACTTCACTGAACACGCTCTAAGGCTCAGACTGCGAGAGAATTTTGCGGGGTCTTACAGAAGGCAGTCATTCCTCTAAATCAAAGGTGATTTTCTCTGGAGCATTGATTAAACATAACAAAATAGAGGTTGAACCGACACCTCTTTTCTTTTCAACACCTTCACATTCATCTAGAGTGGTATAAGTGAAGGTTTGTTTCTTGGGAGGTTAAGTCCTTGAGTTAGGCTTTACTTCAAATAGTAAAATATATTTGAGAGAAAAAGCCATACCCTATCCCAAGATTAAATTCCCCTATAGCACATATATTAATAATGTTCTAAATTTTATCATTGGAAAATTGATTAAGGAATAGCAGTTAACAGCCTCCAATAAAACAAATCATCAATTAAGGCTTATACCTTTAATTTTGGGGAGTAGCACTTTGTTTACAAACTCAAATAGCAGTTAATACACTGACTTTATTACTTTTTTCTTTATCTTTTCACCTCTAATAATCCTCTTTGATCTAAAATTATATTAAGGAACTACACTGATGCAGACCTCTTCTCAACTATATCAATCCCAATTGTTTGCACTTTTAGTATTTCTCTATGAATAGATTCGATGAGAATAAATTTCCATATTAATAGTTGCAGCAAGGTTATCCTTCTTTTCAAAAATAAAGAGATCAGTATAGAAGTCTTAAACTTTTTTCTTATACAACATACATATACCTCAAATAGATTTTTCCACTCTTGTACCTCAACCATATCAATCAAAGACTCCATTCCAAATTCATCAAATATTGAAGGATAAAAACACACCCATTTAGAACCTTTTTATTTTGAAGATTCTCACATTTCTCCTCAAATATGAGATCCTCGGGAGAGCATTGAACATTTCTTTTCTTCTTTGATTTAAATGCAATTCCTTTCTTAGGTGTTTCGGTCCTTTTTTTCATTGGAGTTTCCTTAGTAGGAGTTTTTCCAGAAGATTAATTAGATGATTTCCCTTTCTTGGGTTCTTTTTTCTGAACACTTTTACTTCTTTTTATTCTTTTCCAGGAGTTACTAAAAAAATTTCATTTTGTGTGTCACCTTCTCTTTCTAATTCTACCACCTTTATAGTAGAGATTTCCTTTTCAACAATGCCTTTTGTCAACTTCCTTTCTTGGTGAAAGATTTAAGATTGTCCCTCATAGAATCCTCCATAACACTATTAATAGTGGACCTAGTGTCCAAAGTCCATTCATAGGATTTCTATCACCAATAATAAAGGTTGATGCAATTTTCTTTTAAACACATCAATGAGAGATTTTTTTCCTCATCCTTTTCTTCATCAAAAATATTAAAAGGAATAGGAAAAGATTCATTTTCTCTGGGATTAAATGGAGTAGACTCACGGTCAGAGAGGTTCTCCTTTTCTTCAGTTCAGACCATGACATTGTCAAACTCTTCCTCTAATTGAGTTTCTTGTGAAGGAATCTCACTGGTCCCAGAACCAACTTTTGTTCCCTATTTTGATTGGCCTTTTTCTAGGTTTCAACTTTAGTAGCACGAATATCAGAGGGACCTAAAGGCTTACCGATTTCTAGTACTTAAGAGGTAGCTGGAATGGAATCAATATTTTTAAAAGCATCCTTACTTATAGGCAAGTTGGATTCCAATTTATGACTTGAAGCTTCAGTTTCTAGTTCCTTATTTGAGACTTCTACCTCATTTCTAGATATTACTCCATACCATTGTTTTAATGAATCAGTAGGAATTGCTCCATTTTCATATGAGAAAATTGGAACATCTCCATCTTTAGCCATGGAGGATTAAGTAGATTTGGATTTTAAGAATAATGAATTTGGATTCTTAGTAGGTACGGATATTTCTAAAGTTAGGGTTTCACTTGGACAGATGTCTAAATATACTAGGATAGAGGATGGTATGGATGACATGGTGTCTTGATTAGAGGACATTTCTGACTGATAATTTGAAGAAGTAACTTGGAGACCTAATGCAAGAGTAGACTTTGAAGGAGGATTTTTCTTAATTTAATAATTATTATTAACGATCTATAAGAGTAAGAAGATAAATGAATAATCAAGATGAATTTAAGGAAGGGTAAAAAGCATGTCTTTTCAGGATTGGATAATGATGTTTCGATAAAAGTGAGGAAAGACAACACTATTTGGTAATAGGCAGGAACACTAATATGACCTTACACACGTATATAGTTTTATTTTCTAAAGTCATGACAAGAATACTAACCTGTGAGGAAGAAAAGGTCCCTCATTATTTGTTTGTCAATCATATTATTGAAAATCATTCTCCTTATTTTGATCAAAATTGTGTTCCTCGCATAAGTGTACCTAAAAAGGCACATGAATTCAATTAAATACTGTAAAAGGATCTACTTCATATACCTACCTTATTTTTAAAGCCTTGCAAGGGAGAGAGAATGGTGCAAATTTATATCACACAATCCTTGTTAAATAAAAAAATTTCTCTTCTTGAATTTCATCACGATAAAACAACCTGGTCTTCCAATTTTCATTTAATGCTACTCCCTATCTGATCCATTCTATTAACATACAAACGTCTTACAAATCCTTGAGGGAGATGAGATCCTTACTTCTACTATTTATGTATCTTGAGCAGTTAAAGCTCATTACCTAATTTTTTATCTTGTTGACTGCTTCCTCCCACTCTCTCCTGCATAATTATTTATAAATCTCAGGAAACCATATGAGTATGGTTCTTGAGTTAAAGTATGTATAAGATTTATTCTTGCTCATACAGTAAGAGTTGAATTTTTTCTTCTGATGATCATGTCTCTTGGGGCTTTTGATGACTTGAGCAAACTTCAAATTTGCTCTTTGCCTCTAAGAAATGCCTGACAACTTTTCTTATAGTGACCATCCTTTAGACAATGATTTCTTAACCTTCTATTAGAATCAAATACTTACTCATTTTTAGGATTGAAAGGAGTATAATCTTTATCAAAGCCAATTCCTTCTCTGAAGTTGGACTTCATGCTGCTAGCTTAGAAAGAATTGCTTATGAAGCAGTCCAGCAAAGATATTTTTCTAGCTCATTCTTAGTGTTCTTTAAGTCCTTTTTCCAGATCCTTCTTTTTCTCAAGAGAAGTAACAAGGTCTGGACTGGCCTTTTTCAACTTTTCTTTAAGACTTGCAAAAATTTCCACCACTTTTCCTGTTATCCTCTTGAGTTTTTCACTTAACATTTTATTTTCATTCTTAGTCTTTGCAATTTCTACTTTAAGCTCAGAGTTTCTTAAGGATAATGAAATCTTCTTTATTTCAAAATCATTAAGTGCACTAGTTAAAGCCTCTTTTTTACTAGCATGGTTGTGAAAATCATCAATCAAGACGTTAGCTAAAGATCTTAACTCCTTCTTGGAGTGGTTCCTCAAGTTTTATCGAACATCAAAATAGGTTACCTTATTAACTGATTCATCATTAGATTTGGACATGAAAGCAAAGCAAAAAATAAATCATGTTGTCTCATATTCAAAAGCAACCAAGGATGTGTCATTACCTTCCACTTCTTCATGAGATTTGCTTGAGAAGTCACTTCAGGCTACTAGACTTGCTTGATAATCTTGTCCATTATCTCTCTTTATCTAACTCTTTAGGAGACCTGGTCCCTTCTCTGGATCTTTTTTTAGGTAGGCTTCATAAGCTCATTAGAGGCTTGTTTAACAAGTGGACACTCTTTAACATGATCACTAGGTTTTCCACATTTATGTTAATGGTCATTTCCCTAAAATCTCCTACATAAGATTACTTTGTTCTTAAGATCTCCACTTCTCACCATCTTAGTAATTTTTTAAGTGAGATAGCCCATATCATTTTCATCATCACTTGAGTCATTTTTTCTAACCTTTTTCTCCTTCTTAGGTTTATTTCTCTCAAAATCTTAATGCCTTTTAAGCTCATGCATATTTAAATTTCTAATGAGTTCATCCATCGTCGTTGTTTGAAGATATTTGTCTTTTGAGATTGTAGTTACATTTCTTTCCCACGAAGTACGTGTTCTCATTACCTTTTTGACCAATTTGTACATCTTAATGTTTTCTCCAAGACACTTGAATTCGTATACAATAGATCTAAAATGAGTGTGCATATCTTGAATAGATTATCCTTCACTCATCTTAAATAGGTCATGTTGAGAAATAAGCAATCAATCTTTGATTTTTTACTTGACTTGTTCCGTCATAAGCATTCTATCATACTTCCCATAGTTCCTTAGCAGATTCATAAGTAGAGACCGATTGTACTCACCAGATCCTATCTGACATACGAGAATCTTTTTTTCTTTGTAATTTTTCTCAATCCTTTTCATTTGTAATTTTTCTCAATCCACTTTTGATAAACCTCAGTTTAATCCTTTCTTCTTTAGTAACAAGTATTGAGATATTTCCTTATTTAGTTACTTCCATTGGGACATGGGGACCATCACAGATAACATCCCACAACTTACTATCCTCCACCATGATAAAATCATGCATCCACTCTTCCACCAACTATAAAATTTCCTATTGAACCTTAGAGGTTGAGTAGCAAACTATTCTTCCTCAAAACTATATGGAGCTATCATATTGAACATGATCCTTCCTAGGTGTTATCCTTATAGGAAGAACCACACTGATACCAAATAATTATTGATAAGAGTCCATCATTGAAACATAGACCCAATTTGGTACCAGGTCTCGATACAAGAATATAGAAGAACAGTACAAACTCAAATATAAATTTGTAAGAAAGTAAAAACATAAGATTTTTACATGGAAACTCCTTGCTCAAGGGAGAAAACCACGACCTACCTCTAGTAGGATTTCGTCAACAATCTTCACTAACAATGAGCAACCTCCAACTACTACCACCTAGGAATTAGCCTCCTAATTCCTACAACTTTGCAATAACCTTATTCCAATACATCCTCACCATACACCTACTGTGAGCTCTCTATTAGCTAGCCCAAACCATGAAAACATCACAAATTTGAACACAAAAAGTTTAAAACAACCTACTCAGTGAGGTCTCTAAAATAAAACATTAGTTTACAATTATAAGATCCACATAAAACTTCAAACAATCTAGAAATACAAAAACATATATCCCTATGAGCAAAAGAGTTTCTAAAAGGTTGAGTCTTGCAATATCTGGTGAGCCCTTTGCTTGAGAAAATTCCTTTTGACTCTATACAAAATCTTGTCTTCTCTCTTAGTGGATGATGTATATATATGTTGAGCATTGGGATAGAAGCTTCCTCATTAGATGTTGAAGAAGGAACACTAGGAATTCATCCCACTATCGTGTTGACATTTTTTAGAAAAGACAACTAGCATATAAGACAGATATGTGCAGTTGTAAGACTACATATGGGACACCAGTTGTCATAGCTAATCCTTTCATCGGGTTAGGCCATCATTGGAACATGAATAACAATCAGACATACAAGAATCAGGTTCCATAAATAGAGTTTGTTAATCACCAAGACTAAGCATAAGGAATAAAATAAGAGCAAGGTTGGAACCCAACAGACTGCCAAAGGCCCCATTCCTCAATTATTTGCATAAAGATAGATGTAGAAGAAGTTCGTTCATAATGAATGTGACTAAACTTTGGTTGTTTATTTTTTTAGGTCCAAACAATATATAATCATTTGACCTCAACTTATTGTTCTTCCCTCTAAATTATGCACATAAATTGCAATCATAGTTTGGGTTCCAAAATAAAAGAGTTGGGTTGTGGACCTCTCTTGATTCATTACAAACATTGATTTTTCCTTACAAAATTAGTTCCTAAAATGTCATTCTAGCTGCACACACTAAATGAACTACAAAATAGCATGTTCAGTTGTACATTTATTTCTTTCCTTCTTTCTTAGATAGAGCATCTGCCTCTTTATTCTTTCATGTAAAATTTTAATTTTAATCATATAGAAAATTGTCTTACAAATTTATATATTAATAGCTCGACTTATAGAAAATCATCATTGTCATACTATTATGTAAGTTGGAAGCCCCTAATATGGGCACATGCAACGCACGTGTCCAAACACTAGTACTAGTATACACAAGCCTGTTTGGCCATGCAAACTAAAAACATATTCACTTTATTTGATAATTTTTTAAGTTGAAAATAGAGTTGGAGTTGTGATTTCCATAATATTTTGGAGTGGATATTTAGAATTCAAATATATTTTTTTTTAAAAAATAAAAAGCGAAAATAAATTTTAGAAATTTAGAGTTTTATGAAAATTGGGTTACTTTATGAAAATCAAAAAATTATTTTTTAAAAAAATAAATTAAAAAGTGCAAAAAGTGAATGCAAAAATAGTTAAAACAACTCTTGAGGTGATTTTTAAAAATTCAAATATTGTGAAAACATATTCTAAAATATTTATGACCAAATAAGTATTCTGGAATAAAGTAAAAACGTATATGAAATACTATGAATAGTATTCATGGTCAAACACCTACTATGCATTAGCTTTTTTAATACACTCTACCTAACGACCCCTAACAGTATTATCAATTTTTGTAGACTCCTTGTTTAAGTCAATATATAAGCAATTATATTAAGGTTTTAAATGGTCAATTTAATTACTATTTACCACATTTTAATTGAAGTAAACTATTTTTATTTTGGGACATTTCAATGCAAATTAAAATATCCAAAATTCAAATTTATCTAACTAATAAAATTTATGTTTTGGCATTGATTTTTTCTCTTTTAAAGTACAATTTCAAATATTATTTTATAACTCGTGCAAAATGAATCCTATAATTATTATACATGAGTTCATTTTAATCTAAAACAGAGGCAGAATGTTGTTGACATTAGTTTTTGGAACTAGATGGGTTAGCTCATGCAAGCATGAGCCCAACGCACTTGTACCCAGCACTTAGCATGATTCGTGTTAATTTGTATGTCCTTAATCATATTCTGTCTAGGGTATGGGTTGTAGGGTACTTCACGTACCTTATGGTATAATTTGGTATTGCATGGTCGTATGTTGACTAGCGTGGGGGTCTAAGGTATGGCCTAGGGTATGATTAAGGGTACCACTCGTACCTTAGGGTACGAGTGAAGAGGGTGGTCATACCCTTTTGTGGGCATTTAATAAAGTTTAAGGTGGGGGTAATATAGATATTTCCCCTTATAACTCCTTGGGACCCCAGGACCTAAAACACCTTTTGGGGCTTCATTTAACCTATTTGCAATTACTTAAACACTTAGAAACTCTCTCAAAATTCTCTCAAAGGCCCTTGGGTCAAAGAAGGATAGGGTTTCATCAATAGGATCAATTTGGGACTTGCAAGGGTGGTTTTTCTTCATCTTCTTTGTAATCAAATGCAAGTTACTCCTCCCTCATTGTTAGTTCCAACTAAAGGCCTATTTTATAAATTGTTTTCATGGCATAATTATTGTATAGTTTTGGGTTTTCAAATAAATGTTGGGGGTTTTGGTTATAAATGCTTGGTTATGGTTTTTCCATGTTTTAATTATGTATTTACATGTTTAATGATGGTTTGGACATTTTGATGCATGGGAATGGTTAATTGGTACTTGGTTTTGGTTTTAGAAACACTATGCCCCCAATGTGTTTGATAAAATGCCTATGAGAATGCTTTTACTATATTGTTGAACTTTTAATGGAACTATTACATTGTATAACTTGGTAATGGAATCCTAAATGGTATAAATAGTTTAAAAGAATTGGAATTCTTAAATAGTAAGGTCTTGGTGGCGATGATTGCTCAAATTGAAAGCCTTATGGGGTACAAGGGAATCCCCCAAGCAACCTAGGTAATTCACTATACTTGCGGGGTACATGGGATTCCCCCAAGTCAACTTAATAATATAATCTATGGGTACATAGGAATCCCTTCTTCTTAAAAAAGATGGCTAAGGATATTGCTTGCAAACTATAGTCGGTATGACGATACCACTACTTATAGCCTTGGTTAATAATAAATGGATTGGTTGTCTTAATTATGTGGTAATGGTTTTAATTGGAAAATAATGGAGGGGTGTGATAGCTAACCATTAAGGTGTGAGTCCAATGGACGGATACTGGATACTCATGTTTGCTGACATGATAGTTAGTCATAATGACCATATAGGGTACATGGGAATCCCCTAAGTTACACTTGTATAAATGTATCATGGAGAACGAAGGGTACTTTGGAATCCCATACTCCTGTGGTATATTTGGTTCATGCGGCTACACGTATCGAGGCATGTTCAGGGGGTTACACTGGACCCATATCGCCCGTGGGTGGTACTATTATAGTTAAGCTACACAAACCCAGGTAAATGATTTTAAAGGCATGCTAAATTGGGTTCTCTTTCCTGGCATAGATTATATATATATGTATGGTTGTGTATGAATGTGGTTGTTTGCTTGGTTTTAATGGTTAGCATTATTTTATCCTTATCTTGATTACTTTCTAGCATTCACCCGCTAACCTATCTTCGGAAAGTTGTATCCCTACGCAATGAAGGAACTGGCCATTCTACTCCTCCTTCGTAGTGATCAGATTTGGGATTAGCTATCGAATTAAAGTAATGAGCTTCCATACTTCAGAAGGCTCCATTTCGTATCATAAACATATTTTCATACTTCAGTTATTTTATGGATATCAGTTTTAGCTATGGTTGGGGGTATGTTCCAACCGGATATTGTTTTTCTTTTGGATAGAGGCTTTATGGAACTATAATGGATTGGAATGGGTGGTGTCGGAAGTGGTTTTAATCTTAGTATTGGTATTAGGGTTGATACTGTTTGACTGAATTTATGATTGTTCCATCCTCTTATGTTATGTTATGGACAAGAACTTGGTTATTATTTTGGTTTTGGTTATGATTATTGGTTGGTAATGGGCGGCTGGACTTGCTTTGGTTTGTCACGGTTATGGACCTATCCCAAAGTTTGGATTGGTACAAATATGTTATCTTGTTACATGTTTAGAATTCATCTGACTCGGGGTATATGTTGGTTGGTTAGGTTGGGTAATGGGGGTAGGGTCCGATCATGGTTGGACTTGAGATGCCCATTACAATAAAGCCCTGGTTTGGGTCATGTCAAGTTGGTATTAGAGCTTTAGTTTCATGGTCAATTGGGAGTCCACAAATCCATGTCGAGTAGAGTCTCGTTTAAGGGTGTGTAATGTGCCACACTCATAAGGGAGAGGCTACAAGGCATTTAGGAATGTTTCTCTTTCTTGTGTTCTATTTCAAGTTGCAAGGTCTAAGTCCCTCAAATCCTTTCTAATTCCTACTTGTTCACCTTTCTGATCATGCCTCAATGATTTGAAGCTCACAAAAACTCTTCTGTCCCAACTGAGGATAATGTTGATAGGACACATTCTACTCAGGGGATCCATACTCAGTCTAGGGGTCCAATCCATGATAATCATAGAGTTCTACTGGTTTTTTCTAGTCCCCTTTAGGGTGATGTGACAAATGTAGAGTTTCGTTAGTCAATTCATATGATTGCTCAGTTAGTTGTTTCTCAGGCTGAGCAGGGTGAATCTAGTATTCCATTCTCTAAGGCCACAAGGTTTGGTCAGTTCATGAAGATGAGTCCTTTAACCTTTACTGGTGTTAAGGTGGAGGAGGATCCTTGGGGTTTTCTGGACAAGATGGGAAAGATATTCAAGATTATGCATACCAATAATGTGGAAGGAGTGGAGTTTGTAGCTTATTAGCTTAAGGATATGGCGTACTAATGGTACAAGGAATGGGATAGAAAAAAGGGTGATGTTGAGGAGTCATCTTTATGGGAGACTTTATCCAATGTACTTTTGGATCGCTTCTTTCCTTAGGAGCTAAGGGAAGTGAAAGCGAAGGAATTTATTAATCTGAAATAGGGGAAGATATCGATTAAGGAGAATGCCTTAAAGTTTCACCTGTTGTCTAGGTATACTCTAAAAATAATGATTGATATAAGGGCCAGGATGAGGAAGTTTGCCTCAGGACGGTCTCGTGAGTTGATCCTTAAAATCAAGACTACATTATTGATCAAGGACATGGATATCTCTGGGTCAATTATTTATATGCAATAGGTGGAGGAGTAAAAAAAAACAGTTTGAGATAGTGGAAAGGTGGGGTAAAAAGCTTATGTTCTCTGAGCAGGGTGGTAAAAAGCAAAGTTGTAGGGATGGGGGTAAGTGGCCGAAGAAGAAGGGGATTTTTGGTTCTTTCTCCATAGTTAGTTCTCCTTACCTGAAGCCGTCGGGTGATAGGCGTCAGTAGGGTGGCGATAACTTTAGGGCATAGGGTGCCTAATCTCAGGCAAGCGGGGCATAGTCAGCTTTATCATGTCCTCCTTACAAGTTTTATGGTCGATTGAATAGGGTTTTTGTGATGAGGGGAGATACAGGTGTTTTATATGTGGTTATCTAGGCCATATTCTTAGAAACTATCCGGTTGGTTGATGAGTCATGGAAACATGACATTTTTTTATGCTTAAAATCATTAATTTATCCAAGTACTTAGGTTATTTTAGTAGATATGATAAACTTTTGGGTTTATTGCAGGTAAAATAGGTCTGCAGTAGTGTGGGGATATAAATAAAAGAAAAAGGCCTAAAAACCCAATTTTGATCAAGATATGAGTCACCCCACGAGTCTTCAACACTCTATATGACTCATAGGCTGACTCATAAGCACAGCAGAACCCAAAGCCAAACTGAGCAACTAAGTATGGAGAAGATATGACTCAACCATCTGATTTGTAAGCAAGGATACAAGTCATATGCAGAAATTGTAAGCATGATAGAATCTAGAGCTACCATCCAAAGTTGAAGTCTATTTGACTTACGAATCGTATGATCTGAGTATAACTCACATAGATTAACAGTAAGCAGACCAATGTCCAGAGCATGGAAGGATCAAGTCCCAGGTAGATACGAGTAAAGACCCTGAGTCGTATGATCAAAATACGACTCATATGGATGATTCGTAAGAAGAATAGAAAGTTGAAACCTGGGAGATCAGCTACTGGAATGCATACGACTAGCATAGTATGACTCGTAAGAAGACCTTACGAGTGGATGAGCGAGTTGTACCTTGTTTTGACATTACTTGTCCTATTCTATTTTAGTTAGTATTTATTTCCTAAGGTTTCCATGTATCCCAATTACACTCCTATGATGTTTTTAAGTCCTATTATATATGGGTAATTAAGTTTCCTATTTTATTTAGGATTTGATTACTAGAGTTTTCCTATTTTATTTTGGAGTTGATTTCTAGGGTTTTTCTATTTTAGTTAGGATTTGATTTTTGTAATCTATAAATACCCTTGACACTTTGTTTATTTATTCATTCAGATATTAATTCATATATTTATTATTCACTTATTCTTATTATTCTTGGTTTTCTATTCAATTTAAGAATTTGGGATTTATTCTTTCATTATTGTGAAATTGATTTTGTAATTTTGTCTGTGGATTTCATGATTGATCATAACTATGAGCGGCTAATTCCCTTAGCTAGGTTTGTGGGAACCCTGGCAGATTAATGAAGTAGAGGAAGTGCTAAGTCGTTCTAGATAAAGATTCTTGCATGTATTGTGACTGTCTTCAGTTAAATTGATTTCTTAATGGCGGCCAACATTAAGAACCACCTATATTCACTAATTACTTCAAAAGAGAGGTAGAGATTGGGAAAAACATTACAATAATAACTTAATACCCCTTCCATTAAAAAAATCCCGCCTTCTCATCTAATTAACATAAGATCCTAAAGGTAATAGTTAATCTGAGATCTAGGGAAAGGGTTAATAATGCGACACTCTAAAACACACAAGGTAAGGAGTGAGATTTTCCAATGAGTCCACAAGATAGTTGGTGATACATAACTTGTCAGATTCTGTTTGCAAGGCATTGTAATAGTTCAACAATGACCAATAAGTCTACTGAGTTGAGAAGCTAGGGGAAAAACAAGCCTAGTGTTCGTCTTAGATTGTTTACAACCAAGAGCAACTAATTCTTTTTCTATTTTTTAATTTCAACAAATCCCTTATTTTACTTTCCCACATTGCCTAGTTATTTCAATAAGTTCGAGATGGATTTTTGGCCTATTCTCTGTAGAATCAACCCCAACCTTGTTGGGTTACTATATTTGACAGCGACCATTTCATCCTTTAATTAGAGGTGTATTTTGGGCGTTATCAAATGTTGGTGACGTTGCCGGGGAATACAGTCTCAAAATTCTTAATTGAAGTGGTTGGAGTTATTGGGTTTTATTTTCTTTTGTTTTTTAATTTTGTTGACCTATTCTTCTTGAGATGATAGCCTGGCCAAAGAAAGTAAGAAGTGATGGTGAATCCTTATTTTTTGATACTTTTTCTTTTGATATGGTGTATTATTGAAGGATCTTCATTAAATATATTGTTGGAACATAATGAGAGAATGCTTGATATGTTGGCGCTCTTTGAAAAAAGAAGACAAGAGCTTATTCAAAAGGTTAATAGGTTTGGCTTGGATATCCACCATTTACAAGTAGAATTCGATATAAAAGTTGTTATGTGTAACTCCCAGCAACCTAGTTATGGGTGGTGTGAGACTAAAAGAATTTAGAAAGCCAACTTGAAGAGCTAAAAATGGAGGAGACTAAAATTGTTCATGCTCTTGTGGATAGTGTCACGCTTAAGGAGAACATACTAGAGTTATGTGAGGATGTAAAAAATATTGCAAATCTGGAGTTGGGGAGTATTGGACCTCATTCAAAGCATTTTTCCACATTCTGTTTGGATAGTCAGATCTTGATCAAGCCATCCAATCCTGAAGAAGAGTGCAAGAAGGAGAAACCATGTCCCTATATTCTTGAATTTATTAAGGTAGAATCAAAAAACTACATTCCTCACTTAAGGACCAAGAAGTACAATATGCTACATCTATTTATTGGGTCATTTATCATTATACCACCACCCGATGAGCATAATAGGAAATCAAAAAAATAATTAGTGGTGTGATTCATAAGTTCAAAGTGGAAAGAGAAAATTGGAGGCCAACTATTGGGCTACCTTGATGAAGTATGAGTAATCAAGGTACCCATGGGTTTGTTGGGGAAGGCAGAGTACCCAACCAAGTCTTGTCATGTCGAGACGTTAAATCAGGCACTGCTTGGGAGGCAACCCAAGGTATGTTATTTTTGTATTTGTATTCATGATCTACGTCAGATCTTCGCACCTATGGTGCCACAGGTATGTTTCTAACTCTCTTTTTTTGATTTGATGCATTGGGGAAAATGCATGATTTTAAGTTAAGGGTGGGGCTACTTATGGGTCTTGATGTTCTCTTGGGGTTTTTGTTGTCGAGTCTCTTTTCATCGGAATCTTGTTCCTAGTAGAGTTGCCATATTTTGGTGTATTGTGTTTTGTTTCATGATATTTTGTGGTTAACTAGGAGAAAACTAAGTACCTAAGGTAGTTGACTTATTTTTTTTTGTTGATTTTTGAGATAACTAATAATACCTCTCCAGTTGTCTATTTTTGAATTGTGTGATATGTATATATACGACTATTGTGAATCTTGTTATGGCATTAGAATTAAAGACATGAGAATCATTGTTAATAACTACATGAACCAGATAGATAGTATCTTGTGATGTTACCATGTTCTATGTGTGTGAGAGATACTACTTAGTTCTCTTTGTGTGTTAAATTCAGAAGTTGCCCGATTAGTCTTGCCTGGATTGTAGGATAGTCGGTTAGGAAAGGATCATAGGCTGTTTTTGAGTTTAGTCCACTTTTAGCCTAAATGACCTTTCCATTGTTAAATAGTATCCCTTGATCCCTGTTTTAAGCCTTGAGGCCTATTTTTTGGGTTACACCTTTCACCTTCCTATTTGTGTTACAATGAAACTATTTTGGCCCTAGTCCTCCTTGGACATTATGCACTTTAACTCATGCAAATTGCCTAAGTTGGGGATGGCTAACATAGAGGTTTGTGATGTAAAATGGGTATAAAGAAGGGTAAAATAAGAGAAAACAAGTAATGTTGGGTGTGGTAGCAAAAAGAAAAAATAAAAGAAAAGAAAAGAAATAAGTTGAAAAATAAAGATGAAGAAAACCATATTTACATGTGTGGGTAGTGTAACTTGTAAATATGCATGGTTGTTTGTAGCTAATGTAGTGCGATAGATTGACTCCTTTGTGTTACATTGTTATGATTCATTAATTCACATAGATGGTTTTAAAGTGATTGAACTTGGAGAGGGTAATGATCTTGAGATAAATTTGATGATCGACTACCATGGTATCTTACATTTCTCTTGGTCAAGCATCGTCGTATTGTTTTGTTGTATTTTGTTGCCAAAGTACATGCAATGTTCTAAGTTGAGGGTCTTGATGTACTATAGAAATGTGGCACTCACGATGCTTAAACTATGAGAATATACATGTACGTAAGGCTATTTTTTTAGGTTTGATGTGTTTTTGGGAGTGTTTTGCAAGAAATTAGGTTTTTAAAGGCTAAATTCAAGAACTATGAAAAGTGGAATTTTTGGCTACCTACTTGAGAATTTTTGAGCACTTGTGGAACTTAACGGATGTATTTTTGGGGTTAAAAGAGTGATAAAAGATGAAAAAACCTTAGGAATTATCTAGAAAATGTTTTGAAGCCGTCCCAATGACTTTGGTCATGACTCGTAAGGACAGGATATGAGTTGTGGCTTGAGTCATAATCAGAAACCCATTTTCAGACTTTACTGCCCAACTTTTGACTTTCTCCTAACAATTCGCAAGGAGAACTTACGAGTCGTAGCCTTACGAGTCGTAGCTTGGACAGCTTCGACAAAGCTTTGACAGTGCTTCAGTATTTTAGCCATAACTTTTCACCCCGATATTAGATTAAGGTAAAATTGGTATCGTTGGAAATATAATTCAATTATATATATGTTGGATGGTATTGAGACCAAAAATTCTAAGTACATAATAAGTTATGCTCAGTTGAAGATGACAATAGTTATACTCTTCATAAAAACTTAATTGTGAAAAGATGTTTTCACTTGCCTACAAGATAAGAGTTATTTGTGATCGTAATATGCATCTAAAGTCACCAGAAAAGACCTACAAATATTGAAGTTTGGTCATCTTATAAGTCATATGATCTGAGTACGACTCATAAGGACAAACAATAAGCAGACCAGTGTCCAGAGCATGGAAGGAACAAGTCCCAGGTGGATACGAGTGAAGACCCTGAGTTATATGATCAAAATACGACTCATATGGATGAGTTTTAGTAATAATATAAAGTTTCAATTGCCTCTTCATCTAGTCCTGCACCGAAGGGTGCTGCTTCTGCGTCTGTTTCAACTACTGGTATCGATGCTAGCTAAAATAGGTTATATGCTCTCACTACCCAATAGAAGTTTGAGGCATCACCTGATGTCGTGACTGGTATATTGCAACTCTTTTCTCATGACATGTATTGCTTGCTTGATCTGGGGTCCACTCTTTCTTATGTGACCCCATATATGGATGTGTTTTGGTTTTGATCCCGAAGTTATTTTGGATTCTTTTTCTATTTCTACCTCGTTAGGTGACTCTGTTGTTTCTAAAAGAGTCTATAAGGGGGTGGTATCTCTTAGTAGTAAGTAGACTTTGGTGGATTTGTTTGAATTTTATATGGTGGATTTTGATGTTATCCTGGGTATGGATTGGTTACATTCGTGCTATGCGTCCCTAGACTGTCGTACCTATAGGGTTTTTTTTTAATTTCCCTGGTGAATCGGTTATTCAAAGGGATGGTAGTTCCTTAGATCCTAAGGGAAAGTTTATATCGTATCTTAGATCTTGGAGATTAATCTCCAAGGGGTGTTGCTATCATCTAGTCCGGGTTAAGGATTCTAACTCGAAAGGTCCTTCTTTGCATTCAGTTTTAGTGGAGAATGAATTTCACGAGGTTTTTTCTGATGACCTCCCTGGTGTTCCTCCGGATAGCGAGATTGAGTTTGGGATTGATTTGGTTCCGGACACTCGTCCAATATCTATTTCTTCTTATAGGAAGCCTTTGACTGAGTTAAAGGAGCTTAAGGAGTAACTTAAAGATCTTTTAGATAAGGGTTTCATCCATCCTAATGTATCCTAGTGGGGTGCACCAAAATTATTTATGATCAAGTAGGAAGGTTCCCTTCGGATATGCATTAACTATAGGTAGTTAAATAAGGTGATGGTTAAGAACAAGTATCATCTTCTAAGGATAGATGACTTATTTGATCAGTTGCAAGGTGCCAAATTCTTTTCTAAGAAAGATCTTCATTTTGGGTATCATCAGCTTAATATTAGGGAGGTGGATATCCCTAAGATAGCTTTCAGTACTCGGTATGGTCACTTTGAGTTCCTAGTTATGTCATTCGGGTTAACCAATGCTTTGACAGTATTTAAGGATTTGATGAATAGGGTTTTTTGCCAGTTTTTAGATCTTTTTGGCATTGTGTTTATAGATGACATCCTGGTGTATTCTAAGAGTGAGGTGGATCATGCTAATCACCTCAGTGTGGTGTTGCAGACCTTGAAAGAGCACCAGTTGTATGCTAAATTGTCTAAATATAATTTTTGGTTGAACATTATTACCTTTCTGGGTCATATTATTTCTAGTAAGGGGTTCATGGTGGATCCACAAAAGGTGGTGGTAGTTAAGAAGTGGCCTAGACAAATGACTCCAACCGATATTTGGAGCTTCTTTGGTTTTGCTGGGTATTATAGGAGGTTTGTGAAGATTCATTCGATGATAGCTGCCCTATTGACTAAGTTAACTCAGAAGAATGTAAAGTTCTCTTGGTCGAATGCTTGTGAGGGTAGTTTCGAGAAGCTGAAGGATAAGCTAACTTCGGCTCCAATTTTGACCTGGCCTGAAGGCAATAAGGGGTTTGTGGTTTATTGTTATGTGTCCCGGGTGGGACTTAAGTGTGTTTTAATGTAGAATGGGAAGGTGATAGCCTATGCTTCTAGGTAGTTGAAGGTTCATGAGAGGAACTATCCTACTCAAGATTTGGAGCTTTTAGTGGTGATATTTGCACTGAAAATATGGTGGTACTATTTTTATCGAGTGCATGTAGATATCTTCTCAGATCATAAGAGTCTATAGTATGTATTTACTCAGAAGGAGCTTAACCTCAGGTAGAGAGATGGCTTGAACTTTGTAAAGACTATGATATGAGTCTTCACTACCACCAAGTAAAGCTAACATGGTTGTTGATACTCTTAGCAGGTTATTCGTGGGGAATTTAACTCATGTGAGAAAAAATAAGTGAGAGTTGGTGAAGGATATTCACCGCTTGGCGAACCTTGGAGTTCATCTTCTAGACTCTGAGGATGGTAGTGTGATGGTACAGAAAGTGGTGTGGTCGTCTCTTGGTACAGAAATCAAAGAGAGATCTTGTCTTGATGAAAATCAAGGGTGACATAGGTAGGTAAAATATGATGGCATTTGCGGTCAGTGGTGATGGTACCTAACGGTACCAAGGGAGGTTATGTGTTCCTGACGTCAATGGTTTGCATGAAAGTATATTGGTTGAGGTGCATGAGTTGCACTATATTGTTCATCTCGGTTTTTCTAAGATGTATTATGACCTCAAGGAGATGTATTGGTGGAATGGTATGAAGAGAGGTGTGGCTAACTATGTATCCAAGTGTACGGTGTGCCAACAAGTAAAGGTTGAGCACATGAGGCCTAGAGAGTCGTATCAAGAAATTAAATTGTTAAAATGGAAATAGGAGGTGGTCATCATGGATTTCGTTATCGGTGTTCCTCGGCCTCGAAACTAATTTTATTCGGTTTGAGTCATTGTGGATAGGATAACAAAGTCGGATCATTTTTTGCTAGTAAGGATCGAACTAACTTTTTGGCTGAGGATTATACAAGGTTGTATCTTCATGAGATTGTGAAGTTGCATGGGGTACCTGTTTCGATTAACTCTAATCATGGTACGCAGTTTTCATCTTATTTTTTGCGGTCATTTCAGAAGGGGTTGGGTACTAAGGCTAGTCTGATTACTATTTTTCACCCGCAGATGAATGAGCAAGAAGAAAAGACTATTTAGACATTGGAGGATATGCTTCATGCATGCGTGATTGATTATGGTGGTAGTTGGGTTGAGCATCTACCTCTTGTAGAGTTTGCATACAATAATAGTTACCATTTTAGTATTGGAATGGCCCCTTTTGAGGCATTGTATGGTAGGAGGTATTGGTCCCCTATTGGGTGGTTTGAGGTTAGTGAGGCAAATATGTTTGGTCCAAACTTAGTTTATCAAGTTATGGAAAGGGTGAAGGTGGTTCGGGATAGGCTTAAGGCTTCCCAGAGTCACCAAAAGAATTTTGCGGATGTAAGACGTAGAGACTTGGAGTTTGAGATTGGGGACAGGGTGTTCCTAATGGTGTCTCCCATGAAGAGAGTAATGCGATTTGATAAGAAGGGGAAGCTCAACCCCCAGTATGTTGGTCCTTATGGGGTTTTGAGGAGGGTTGGTAATATTGCTTATGAATTGGAGTTGCCTTCTAGTTTGAGATCTATTCATCCAGTGTTCCATGTCTCTCTGTTGAGAAAGTGCGTAGGTGATCCTTCATCTATTGTTCCTTTGGAAAGTTTGGGTACATTGGATTCTCTGTCCTGTGAAGAGATCCCGATTGATATCTTGGATAATCTGTTTCGTCGGTTCCATACCAAGGATATGACCTTTGTTAAGGTTCTCTAGCGGAACCACAAGGTTGAAGAGGCTACTTGGGAAGCGGAAGAGGACATAAAGTCCAAGTATCCACACTTTTTTTCCAATCTAGATATTTGTGCTTAAGGTATGTGTTCTTCATAACACCCTTATTTTTTGGTTTTGGTAAAATTAAAGATTGATTTCTTTGCATCTCTATTAAAGGTACAAGTACATTGATTTCTTTGTATCTCTGTTAAAGGTATGAGTACAAGCATCGATGGGTGTAAATCGTGTTTGTACTACCTTGTCTGTCATTCAGGGATGAATGATCCTAGTGGGGGAGAATTGAAACACCCTGGGTTTTAATCCTTAAAAATTTCCTAAGTTTTGAACTCACTAGACATCATATGACGAGATGTACTACCCGTATGTTATGATATGATTTAGGAGGGTCTTAGTCATACCTTAAACAGTGTGGTGGGGAAGGTTTTTGTCCAAGGTATGAGTGAATAACATACAGGTTGTATGTTAGGGTATGGGTCATTTGGAGCCAAATCGTATGTTAATCAGTCTATCCTTGATCATATTCTATCTAGGGTATTGGTTGTAGGGTACTTCTCATACCATATGGCCTAATTTGGTATTGCATGGTCGTATGTTGACTAGTGTAGGGGTCTAAGGTAAGGTTTAGGGTATGAGTAAGGGTACCACTCGTACCCTAGGGCATGGATGGAGGGGGTTGTCGTAGCCTCCTACGGACATTTAATATAGTTTAAGTTAGGGGTAATCTGGATATTTTTCCTTATAACTCCTTGGGACCCCACGACCTAAAACACCTTTTGGGGCTTCATTTAACCTATTTTTAATTATTTAAACACTTAGAAACTCTCTCAAAATTCTCTCAAAGGCTCTTGGGTCAAAGAAGGCTAGGGTTTCATCAATAGAATCAATTTGGGACTTGCAATGGTGGTTTCTCTTCATCTTATATGTAATCAAAGGCAAGTTACTCCTCCTTCATTTTTAGTTCCAACTAAAGGCAAGTTTTATGAATTATTTTCATGGCATAATTGTTGTATGGTTTTGGTTTTCAGATATATATTGAGGGTTTTGTTATAAATGCTTGGTTATGGTTTTCCCATGTTTTAATTATGGATTTACATATTTTAATAGGGGTTTGGACATTTGGATACATAGGAATGGTGAATTGATACTTTGTTTTGGTTTTGGTTTTGGAAACACTATGCCCCTAATGTGTTTGATAAAATGCCTATGGGAATGCTTTTAGTATATTGTTAGACTTTTAATGGAACTATTGCATGGTATAACTTGGTAATGGAATCCTAAATAGTGTAAATGGTTTAAATTAATTGGAATGGTTAAATGGTAAGGTCTAGGTGGATATGGTTGGTCTAATTGAAAGCCTTGTGAGGTACAAGGGAATCCCCCAAGCAACCTAGGTAATGCACTGTACTTGCGGGGTACATGGGATTCCCCCAAGTCAACTTAATAGCGTAATCTATGGGTACATAGGAATCTCTTCTTCTTAAAAGGGATGGCTAAGGACATTGCTTGCAATCTATAGTCGGTATGACGATACCACAACTTATAGCCTTGGTTAATAATAAATGGATTAGTGGTCATGGTTATATGGTAATGGTTTTAATTGGGCAATAATGGCAGGGTGTGATAGCTAAGCATTAAGGTGTGAGTCCAATGGACGGACACTGGAAACTCATGTTTGCCGACATGAGGGTTGGTCATGATGACCATATAGGGTACATGGTAATCCCCTAAGTTACACTTGTATATATGTATCATGGAGAGCGAAGGGTACTTAGGAATCCCCTACTCTTATGGTATCTTTTATTCGTGAGGCTACACGCATCGAGGCTCGTTCAGGGGGTTACACTGATCCATATAGCCCATGGCTTGTACTATGACGGTTAAGCTACACATACCCAGGTTAATGGTTTTAAAGGCATGTTAAATCCAGTTCTCTTTCCCGGTATGGATTTTATATAATATGTATGGTTGTGTATGCATGTGGTTGTTTTCTTGGTTTCAAAGGTTGGCATTATTTTATCCTTATCCTAAGTACTTTGTAGCATTCACCCGCTAACTCGACTTTGGGCGGCTGTATCCCCACGCGATGCACGAACTGGCCATTCTACTCCTCCTTCTTAATGATCAAATTCAGGATCAGCTATCAGATTGAAGTGGTGAGTATTCATTCTTCGAAAGGTTCCATTTCATATTATGGACATTTTTTCATACTTTGGTTATTTTATTGATATCGATTTTGGCTATGGTTGGGGGCATGTCCCAACCGAATATTGTTTGTCTTTTAGTTAGAGGCTTTGTGGAACCACTATGGGTTGAAATGGGTGGTGTCGGTAGTAGTGTCAGCCTTAGTATTGGCATTGGTATTGGGGCTGATACCATTTGACTGAATTTATGATTTTTTCATCCTCTTATGTTATGGACAAAAACTTGGTTATTGTTTCAGTTTTGGTTATGGTTTATTATTGGTAATGGGTGGTTGAACTTTCTTGGATAGGTCACAGTTATGGACCTATCCCAAAGTCTGGATTGGTACAAATATGTTATCTTGTTTCATGTTCGGAATTCATCCGTGGTATATATTGGTTGGTTGGGTTGGGTAACTGTGGCAGTCTCCAATCCTGGTTGGACTTGAGATGCCCATTACGACAAGGCCCTGGTTCTGGTCGTGTCAGTACCAAAGCTACAGGTACTTAGTAGGCATCATCGGCAAACAGAGCTAAATCATAATATAAATACAATAAAACAGGAGATGAATAAGCTAACAAAGGAAAAGGGCAAACTTGGAATGATTCTCCAAAAGTTGAAAGTAAACCACCAAAACAATGAATGTAAAGAGAACATAACTACTCTAACATAACTAGGCCCCCAGAAGCCCAAAAAACATGAACAAAACAAATAACACAACGCGAGCCCCCATAAGTCTGGTGGATACAATCAAGAAGAAGTGCTAACAGTAATTACAACAACTATCCATATCTCAAAACCATAATTGTGGGTCTTCCCATACCGTAAACACCAAACTCGAACCGATCTTCTAATCATCATAAAAAAACCTTCCAGTGCCAAAGTTGAATAAAAATAGCCTCTCATAAGTCAGACTTGAACCGTAAATAATATCATGAGTACCAGACTTGAACCAGAAGTAATATCATTGATGATGCTAGAATAGAACCTGTCTTAATATTATAAATCACCAAAACTGAACCGGTCTTATCATCTCCCAAACATAAATCTAGAATAAACCATCATATGCCTAAGGCTTTCTTGGGCTCACGAATATAATTAAAATAAGGAGTAAAGTCATATTGAGTATACAAGAAGCAAATAGTAATCTTGGCCTAAGGTGGGCCAAAAGGGCCCTCTTCTAACCCTAAAAATCCACCTTGAGGAAAATTCTACACAAACCCGACTAGGATGCCAAATACCACTACTAGATGCTACATAAGGCTTGTTGCATCCTAAGATAGCAATTCTACCTAAAGAATGAGTAGTTAAGTCACTTGTGCCTAATTACGGTCCCTTAATCAGATAAATTACCTAATTCACAATAAATACACCTCCGAGTCCTTATTTCCAATCCAAAACTAGTGTAATATCATATCAATACTATAATTAAGCTCAATATAGGATAAAGGGAAGCCTAGTCTACCCAGGAGCTGAAGAAAGCTCGATAAAGTCTGCTAAATTAGTAATTTTCCCTTCTGAGAAGCTTCTGCATGATGCCCCACTATTAAAATATTACTCTACACATTAATACAAGAACAATGGTGCCCATATTGTATTTTTATGCTTTAAATCCAAAATCAAGTCAAAATTCCATGTGGGGATCGCTTGTGGAATTGCACTTTCGAAAGCGTCAATGCCTTCTTTTATGCTCAAGGATCATATACCATCAAGAATGGGTAAATTTTGAGCTTAAATGATACCAATACCAACCCATCAACAAATTAGGTATTTATGACTAAATTGGGGAATTAAACCAAGAATTAGATTGAAACTTACAAGGATTTTGATGAGAAAATGATTGTTTCGAGCTCGCCAAAACCCTAAAATCACCCAAAGATTTGCCTCCCAACTTCCCACTCTCTCTAGGGCTTTTGTCTCTTGAGACTTATGAGAAATAGGGGAAAATCAGGCAAGGAATGAATTTAATGCCTTTGCAGGTGCCGCTTAAGCGGTCACCGCTAAAGAGACATAGTACTAGTTAAGTGGTACCTAGCTGGTTAGTCCTTCCACTAAGGCGGACAAGTTGTTCCTTAAGCAGCATCCACTTAAGCAAATTGGTTTCCATTTAAGCAACCTGGATGGGGTTCTTTTCCACTAAAAGTGACCTCTTGGCCACTTAAGAGGCCTCCACTAAAGTGGTCCGCTTTAGCGGATGCATCAACTAAATAATGCATCAAATAAACTTTGAAAATTCCAAGTTTCCACCGACCCTTAGAGATTTATTTGGAATCTCGTGAACGCAAATAAACTTTGCTACTCTATCAAATTCGAAATTTTGGACTCAATGGCGCTATTAAAATTTCCATTTAGGTCGTTTCGATAAAATGTGGGCCTCACACCCAAGGGTCATTTTTATCCAATTTTGACCTATAGCGCAAAATTAGTTTGGAAGCCTTGGGACCCGAACCAAAGGTCCCCTAGCCTAAAATCAACATTCTAGAGCTATTGGAACAAATAGAACTAGCCTACTAGGTCGTTAACCTGAAGTTTTCACCCAATAGCTAATTCTTACCAGCAAAGAAATCAATACAGGGTGTTAGCTCTAAAAATCAAACAAACCGTCTGATAACTGAACTGCCAGCTCCAGCAAGTCACAAATAACTTGGGGTATCTATAGGAATATCTAAATGCGGAAAACATTTGGAAAAGTAGAAAATACCTAGAGCTTCATTACAATATCCACTGCTAGAAAGACTTTCTCCACAAAAGTAAAAGGGTTAGGATGTGCCTAAAGTCTCAAATGGGTAGGGATACTAGGCCCGCATATCACCCTCGATCTCCCAAGTAGCCTCCTCTACTAGGTGGTGTCTCTACAAAACCTTAACTACTGGAATCTCTCTAAAGCACAATCGCCTGACATCCCTGCCTATAGGAGAACTAACTCATCCACAAAGGTCAACCTATCGTCCAACTAAACTGACTCCCATCAAAGCATATATGACCTATCGAGAATGCAACACCGTAACATAGAAACATAGAAAACTAGGTGAAAAAAAGCTAAATTAGGGGAAAGGCTAACTTATAAGCCACATCTCCAATTGTGTGAAGGATCTTAAAACATCTAATATATGTAGAGCTGAGCTCGTCTTTCCTTCTGAACCTCATCATTCCCTTCATGGGCGATACTTAAATAAATACCCAGTCTCCAACTCCAAACCTTAAGGCGCAAAGTTTACGATGTGCATAAGCCTTTTGCCTACTTTGACCTATCCTCAGCCAGTCCAAAATCACTGTGACTCTATCCGCCGTCTCCTAAAGCAAGTTAGTAACACGTGGCCTAACCTTAGAGGTCTCGAACCATCCAATCGGAGATCAATAATGCATACCATATAATGCCTCAAATAGTGCCATCTCAATACTTGAATGGTAGTTTTTATTATATATGAACTCCACCAAAGCAATGTGTTGCTACCACTAACCTCCAAAATCCATAACATAAGCTTGAAGCATATCCTCAAGAACCTAAATAGTCTATTTGATATACCATTGGTCTGAGGGTGAAAAGTGGTGCTAAGTCCACACGAGTACCTAACTCCTCCTAAAATGCTCCCTAGGAGCTAGAAGTAAATATCGATCCTCGATCTGAAATAATAGATGTGGGCACTCCATGTAGGTGAACTATCACATGAACATAGATATGGGTCAAACTCTCGATGCTGAAGGACATCTGAATAGGAAGGAAATGTGCCAACTTGGTCAAATAATCTACAATGAACCAAATATCATTTGAACCATAGGATGTGAGAGGCAAATCACTAACAATGTCCATGGTGATCCGCTCCCACTTCCACTCAGGAATGGCAATCTATAAATTAGGATACCGGGCCTCTAGTTCTCGGCCTTCACCTAATGATAACATAGAAAATAAACTATAAAGTCTGCCACAATTCTATTCATGCCACTCCACCGGTAGTGCTGCCTCAAATCCCTATACATCTTAGATGTCCAAGGGTGAATAAAGTATCTATAGTTGTGAGCCTCATGCAATATTGACTAATCAAGTCACCAATATTTAAAATACAAATGTGTCCATCATATCTCAAAATACCCTCAGAATCTACGGTAGAATTCCTAGACTCACCACTCTGCACTTGATCATAAATGACACAAATTTCTCTATCAATAAATTGGTGACTCTAAATTTTCTCAAATAAGATAGACCTCACCTTAACGCAAGTAAGGATCCTTCTAGAGTCTGGAATATCAAGTCGCACCATCAAGTTGGCTAAGGACTACATGTCTCACGCCAATGGCCTCGTATAAACAGAAATAGAATTCAAACTAACCATACTTGTTGTATTCTGGCTCAAGGCATCAACAACCACATTCGCCTTACCTATATGGCATAAAATAGAGACGTCATAATTGATTAGTGGTGAATTTACCACTCATTTACACTCAACATTCATACACATTTCCATGATTTGAATGTTTAATGAGACATATGTATTATTAAATGCACTAATATCCACACTTTACAGGCATACAAGTTATGAGATTGAAAGAGGTGGACTTGAACTAAAAAGGATCAAAGAGAGAAAAAAAGTGCAGTTAGAAGACCTGGAGCAGAAATAAGCCTCAGTTATCGTGATCACGATCTGAGGGTCGCGATTGTGTCCAGCCAAGAAGGTCAGCAACCGTGATCACGTGGATCTACCTATGATTGTCGTAGCTGCGATTGCAGCAAATCTAGTGAGATCGCGGTAATGCAGGATTAGTCCCAAGGGTAGTTTTGTAATTTTCAGTAGACGACCCCAAATCCCTTAAAAGCTTAAAACCCTTTCCCATTTTAGGCATTCTAAAGACTAGCAATATGTTGAATTTTAAATTAAAACCCTAAATTGGGAAAGAATTGTAATTTGATTTGGAGATTTGGATTTTGGTATTTGTGAAGAATGGATGCCTTCAACAATCCTTTTGGTATATGTTTCTTTGTTTTCTTCATGAGTAGCTAAATATTTTAGTCTTGGGATTATGTTGAACTAAGGTACAATTAGTTATAGGTTGTGATGTATTTGTGTAAATGATAGTTAGTTGATAATGGGTTCTACTATTGCTTGATTAAATTGGTTGGGATTTGTAGGTGAAAGCCCCAATACTCAAAATGGGTTTGTGGGTGAAAACCCCAAGCTCTTGAAATCTCAAACCATCCTTGAAAGAGGGGTTTGGGTGAACTTTAGAATCCACATCATCCTTGAAAAGGGGATGTGGGAACCAAGGCAATAGTAGATAATTAATGGATTTAGTTTACTAATTCTCACTATCTTAGACATAAGAGTGAGTATGAAGTTGACTAGAACTTGGGTATCTTCCTTGAAATAGGGATACCCAATTGAGTACTAGGTGAATATAGTTAAAACACTTATTAGGTATCTGAAAGGTTTAATTGGTGAAATTCTTGAGGTTTTGTTGACAAGCTAGCCTCAAGGGCCCTATATCTAGCCAACCATATTGTTAATAACTAGCATGTCATGTACGCCAAATCTACACATACCCATACCTAATGCCCTTAGGTAGACATAATCCCAATATTCTCTTTATATCGAAGTTAAATTACAATTGTTGTGTAGTTTGTGGAATTGAGTTACTATTGACATACTCTCCCAAACCCACCACCAACTACCCTAATTTTAAATCATGTTTTTTTACTTTATTTGCACTTTGGGTGTTTTCTTAGTAAGTTTTAAGACCCATAAGACCAGAATTCTACTTTTCACTACTTATGGATTCAACCTCAACAAAATTTGAGATATTGACAATGACTATCCTTTACCAAATCGCACGGTATAGGTGAGCGTTATCAATAATCCTTCAGCAACTTCATCCATCTACGCTGCCTAGAATTAATCTCTCTCTAGGTCATAAGATGTTGAAGACTATGATGATCAGTATAGATCTTACAATGCACGTCATTTAAATAATGCCTCTAAATCTTAAGCATGAAAACTACTACCGGCAACTCCAAATCACGAATGGGGTAGTTACACTCATGCACCTTCAACTGCCTCGATGCATAAGCAATAAATCAATGTTGTTACATCAACACACAACTCAAACCTATATTATAATCATCACAATATATGGTGAATCCCTCACCCTCAATAGGAAGAGACATTATATAAGCTGAAGGGAGAAAACCCTTGATCTTCCAAAATCTCGACTCACACTACTCGGACCATTGGCAAGGAACCTCTTTGTGAGTCAATATGGTCATTAGCACTATGATGTGACATGGTTTCATGGCATTTTAGATGCTTAAAATTGGACAATATGCAAGTACTTTGGTTCATTTTAGTAGATATGATGTGTTTTTGAGTTTATTTTACAGTAACTATATTTTTGGATCTTAAAATGAAGAAAAGGAGTTAAGACTGCAGAAAGGAGAACTTATGATACATCCAACATGGCATAGGTAGGGTGGCGTAGGTTGCAGAAGTTCCAAGTTCAGAGAATCTAAGAAATTAAATTTTGACTGACACTTATGATGGGCTACTTATGGGGCGTAAGTGGTGATGAGACGTAAGCACCACTTATACCCCATAAGTATCATCAAAAGCAGTGGATACTGAAGTTCATAGAATCTATCAATATTGGGGATTTCCTAGTACTAACGGGGGCCACCTACATTGTGTAGGTGCCACTTATGACCCCATTTACCGACCCAAATTTTCCGGTTCTCTTTGGTTTGGATTTTTAGGATTTTTATGTAATGTATAAATACTCTTAAGATTTTTTTTGAGTTATTTTATGAACTTTTACGTACTCATACTATTCAAAAACATAAATTTGACTCTAATATTGGCTTTTGATCTTGGAATCTCTCCATTTTTAGTTTTTGGCTTATTAATTGATTTAAGACTTTGGTATTTATTCTTTATTGTTGTGATATTACTTCTATTCTTTCTTTATTTAATTCCATGGCTTTGTTTGCAGCTATGTGTTTCTAAATCCCTTAGCTAGGGTTATGGGAACCCTGGCAGAATAATGAAGTAGGGAAAGTGTGAGGTTATTCTAGATCATTATTTACACTTGCATTGTGATCTTCTTTAGTTTAATTGCTTTTTTAGAAGCGCCAACACTAAGAACTTTCCAGTATTCAACATCGTCTTCGCAAGAGAGATTGATATTGGGAAAAGGGGATTATAATAGTGATTCGAGGCTATCAACCCTCGTCTAATAACTCGATACCCAAAAAGTGATAGTAAACTAGGATTAAGGACAAGGCTTAGTAACGTGACACCCCGATACTCACAAGGTGAAGGGTGAGATTTACCAAAGATTTCACAAGATGATTGGTAATACCTAGCTTGTTAGATTTTACATGTGTAGCAGTGAGATAGTTGGATTGAGCATGAGAAACCTGCTAAGTCAGGAAGCTAAGGGAACACAGTTCTAGTGTTCATCTCAAATTATTTATGACCAAAAGCATTAAACACTTGTTACATTTTACGATTTACTACAAATTCCCCCCATTTACTTTTCTATACTTTTCGATACTTCATAAGTTCGAGAGACAAATTCAACCTATTATCTTTAGGATCGAGCCCAACCTAGTTGAGTTACTATAATTTTGACAGTGAGCACATTATATCTTCTTAGAGGGTATAGTTTAGGCAACCTCAAATTTGGTGTTGTTGACAGGGAATACAATTGCAGATTTATTGATTGAAGTTATTGAGGTATTTGGCTTTTACTTAACTATTCTTCTAGGGATGTAAGTGGATGTATACCTAGTACTAGGATTCAAGGAAATCCCTTGATCCTATTTGATCCAGAGCCATAAAGAATCCTACAATAGAATCATAAAATATCATAACACAGTTGTAAAGCTCATCATGAGCCTCCTCAAGATAATCCATAGGACTTGCCTCTCTTACCTCCTCAGAAGATAGTAGAGTAAACCACTATGCAGTTATTAGCAGAGGCTAATTTGAAGAGGGATAATAAGGTTGCCCAACGTGTATCTTAATAGGTAGAGAGAGTGATACAAATAGCAAAAGTTGATCATTTAGCAGAACTCAATAGAGGTAGAAGAGATAGATCTCAAGTACCCCCAGCTTTTTAGTACCTACCATCATATGAAGATCTATATGAAGACTTAGGGTATGTAGAACCTATCAAGATAGAATATATCATTCCTTCTGCACTGCCCAGGGGGTGAAATTCAACATTACTAGTATTATGATCCAGTTGTTGAATCTCAAAGGTATGTTTGCCAGCCTGTTGATTGATGATGCAAACATGTACCTCATAAATTTTGTTAGAATTTGCACTTAATATAATATACCTGGGGTAGATCAGGAAGCATTAAGACTCAAGTTATTCCCATTCTCTATAACTAGTGAAGTGCCATTAGGGTTAGGGGATCTACCTCATAGGTCTATTACTACTTGGAATGATTTGTGGAAGAAATTTTAGACTATTTCTCCCCTCCTTCTAGAATACTATAATTGAAGGATGAGATCTATAACTTTGGGTAAATGCATTCTAAACTAATGTATGAGGTATGGTTTTTATTTAAGAAGAATTTGATGATGATGCCTAATCACAGAATTTCAGGGAGAAATCTGCTGGAGATTTTATATCCTGCCCTAAATACTATTTCCAGGGCTATGGCAGATAATATTACTGGCGGAGCATTTATGAACCTGCATTGAGAAGCAACATCCAATATCTTAGTTTGGATCTCTCTCACTAACCGAAGGTGGCACACTTGAGAGGGGGAGAGGTGTTGATACTTACGCCATTGGTGCTTCTAGAGAGCATAGAGTTTTAGATGATTCAGTGGCTCAGCAGGTTTTGCAGTTGAGGACTAAGATTGGGTTACTGACAAAGTAGCTTGCACCAATGAATTTTGAGAAGGTTAATGTTATGGGCGCATAGGGTAAAGCTTCTAGGTTATATAATTTTGATGTAGATGAAGTGGAAAAGTATCTAGATTGAGAGTTGGTGGGTTTTTGAGTTAAGGAACAATCGTTTTCTTAAGACTATTGGAATTCGGGATAAGGGAACCAAGGTTGGAACTACTATAGGGATATATATAGGTATTGGATAAGAGAGAGATGGTGACTGGAGGCATAAGGATGATTATAATAAGAAGAGTGGTGTTTATGTTCCACCAGAGAACAAAGATATTGATTCTAGAATAGAGGCTATGTTGTCAAAGCTAGTAAGAGGTCAGGAATGTCAAGAAAATTGTCTTAAGGAGATTAAGGTAGTCAGTTTAGGTTTGACCTAGAAAGTGGAATCGCATGCTACTGTAAACAAGCAACTCAAGTAGCAATTTGGCTAAATATCATCCACGTTAAATTAGCATCAATTAAGAACTCTTCTGAGAAACACTATGCAATATTTGAAGAATGACGATCAATGTCTAGCCATCACCACTTGAAATGATAAGGATATTATTGATCCCTCTATGCCTATGGTTGATGATCCAAGAAATAATGTGGTTATGATTATGAGGCACCTAAAGTGGAATGTAAAAATTCTGTAACTAGTGGTGAGTTATCACAAAAATTAAGGGGTGTTGATTAGTGTGTTGAGAAGGATAAAGGAAAGGAGAAGAAAGTCATGCATGATGATGAGTGGTGCAATTACCACTCATTGACATCCAAATTAGTGCATACTACTATGCTTTAAGGGTATGAATGAGGCAAAAATATCATGAAATTGTACTAATTCCCTTGTTTTACAGGTACACAAGTGCTGAGATGAAAAAAGGCAAAGTGAGATAAAAAGGATCAAATCAAAAAGAGAAGTTCAAATGCTAGAAAACCTATGCAAACAGGGCCTCATGTACCGTGATCACGGAGTGACCATCGCGATTGCGGTAAGTCGAGAAAATCAGCAAGCGCGGTTTCTTAAAGAATGCAGCAATTGCAAAATCGCTATTGCGGCTATCCACATGCGATCGTGGGACAACTGGAAATCATCCCTGGGGCAAACTCATAAAAAATGCATAGTAGGCCCCAAATTCCCATTTTAAAAGCTCAAAATCCTCATTTTTATCAAGTATTGTAGATTCTATAACCCTACCTCACATCCTTAGTTTAGGGTTTTTGCAATTTTTGGGAGTTTGGAGCTAAACTTGTACTAATCTTAAGCTAAGAAGACATTAGAGTAACTTTGACGTGTAAATTTGGCATCATCCGTTGAAGATTCATTGGATTCTAAAGTGTGGTTTGCCATTTCTTTACTTTTTATGGATAATTTTAATGGAAATATTGGTTTATTTGTGTTTATTATCATTATGATTTGCAAGATCTACCTCTTAAGGTTATACTTGATTAGGGTGCAAATATGTGTGGGTTGTGATGTATTTGTGTAGATTCGAGTTTGTTGATGATTGGATCTTTTATTGCTAGAATAAATTGGTTGGTATTTGTGGGTAAAAGCCCCAAATACCCGCATGGGTTTGATGGGTGAAAACTCCAAACTCTAGAAAGCTCTAAGCCACCTTTGAAAGAAGGGTTTTCGATGAACTTTAGGAATCCTTATCATTCTTGAAAGAGAGATGCGGGAACCAAGGCAATAGTAGACAATATATAGGTATAGTTTACTAATTTTCACTATCTTAGAAATAAGGGTGAATATGACGTTGACTATCCCCTGGGTACCATCCTAGAAATAGGGGTGCCTAATTGAGGTATTGGGTGGCTTTAATTGCACACTCGTTAGGTACTCAAAAGGGTCAATGAGTCACATATTTGTGGCGTTGTTGAAAAACTAGCCTCAAGGACTTTAAACCTAGCCTACCATATCATCAACAACTAAAATTTGTATCGAATCATCACATACCCATGCATATCTTTCCCCTAGGATAGCATAGTCCCAAGATCCATTCCTAATTAATTACACTCTAATTATTCTTAGTCTCAAATTAGTCCCTTAGAAGCCCAAGAATTACTTTCATATTTGAAAAAAATCAAAAACTCCCAAAGCATTTTGTACTATAGGTTTGAATTTAGTTAGTAACTCTTATTCCGAACCTGCTCAATCATCACTCACATTTTTCCTCGTGGATTCCACCTTGACTTTGTTGGGTAAATATATTGAGAATGGCCGCCTTTCACTCTAATTGATGTGTAAGTTAAGCGTTATCAAAAATGGCACAGTTGTCGAGGAATAATTTGGCGTATTGAGATATTTTAAAATTTTAGATTACTTGCTTGAATTCAAGATTGTAAATGTTTTTTTGTGATTTTCTTTTGTAGGTAGTTTTTATTTTATTTTAACTTTCTCTATGGAATCTTCTGAAAAATATGATGTTGGAAGTTGGAAGTCCTACCTTGATGATCCATGTCCATATTATGATGTACCACACTTTATGAGAGATTGTAACTATGCTCCCTGGAGCGAGATGGATTCACCATCTCGATCCTATAGGGAGTATATATGTTCTTTATATAGTGGTCGAGATGGACATTGCAGTGATTATCCAAATGCCTCCTCCCCCCATTATACTAACCGAATTGTTAGTTCTTCTTATGAGATTGATAGGTCTTATAAAGAGAAGAAGGAGGAGCAACAAACCGGACCCACTGGCATTGAAGCAATGCTTCTAACCATTTTGGACCGGGTAACTACAACTGGGGAGAATACACAAGACTTGCCTCAATCCTACGGGGTGTTTAAAAGGGAAAATATCAAGGCAAAGGAATTGGGCAAGGACATAATTCTAGAAAACATCACAACCATGCCCATTCCTCAAGAGAAGGTTTATCAAGAAAAGAAACCAAGCTAAGATGATGATCTTGGTAACGAAGACTCCTCGTTGACTTCCTAATCAACCAAATCAAATGAGGAAGAAAAAGTTAAAATAAAGGGAATGGTACTAGAGTCTCAAGAAGAATCAAGGTAAATCTCTTATGAAGACTCCAGCCTATTTCGGGGTAAAGATGACCAATGGAATGCAACTCCAAAATTAAGGAAAAGGTCCCATTCTATCCACCTTTGAACACTATGCTTGGTGGATTTGACGAAAGTCAATCCATCCAAGTAAGTGATGAACATTGGAGAGTAGGATTAAGTTCTTTACATATTGGAGTTTGACCTTCCAAATGGGTATGCTAAAGCCCTAATTTGGGAGGCCAAGAATCTTAAAGACCGATGTACAAGTACTGTCCTTATAATGCTCTCACCATTGCCCAATGAGCCCATATGAAACTTTGACGCAAAATTGGGCAAATGGTTCAAGTCTTCAAAGTGGAACGATCGAGCGTGCATCAATGTGTCATTAGTTTTTTCCCAAAAGCCTCAGAGATTAAATGACCAAAAGAGGGGGAGAAAGTTTAAATCCTCTAAGTGGAGACACAAATGAGGATTATAGAGGAATCATGCCGCGACATTAAATCAAGCGCTTGATGGAATGAAACTGATCGTTTTCATGTTTACACTATTTACTTTTGAATAAGTCTAATGTTTTGTAGGTGCTTTGGACAGGATTGGAAGCCAAAATAGGGGAAAACCAGGTTTAGAAGTGTGGTAGCAATGCAGAAAAATAGGACAAAATAGAGGCACAAATGGCCACAGTTATCTTGATCGCGGACTGAGGGCCATAATTGCGGCACTGCAATCGCTCTAATCAGGCTGTGATCGCATCTCTGTGTCTAGCTTTCATCATGGTTATCAATGCGGTTTTAGGGAGTCCTTTAAACCCTTTTATTTTCTTTCATGTTATGTAGTGAGGTCATTACTAGCCTTTTTAAGTTGGGGTGCGGCTCTACCATTGTGTGCATTCATTAGTTTGCAATACTCAAACTTAGTTCACTCAAAGCATGAAAATTTTGTGAATTGATTATTTTCCTTTCAAGATTTTTATTTCTTTTAATAATAATATTAGATGAGCCTTTCCCTATAATAAATTGAGTGATGTTATTTTTAAGGGAAAAGCGTCGTGTCTGGGTTTTGAGTCGTAGATGCAGGGGAAGTCTGAGTACCCATTACGTCGGAACTACAAATGCAAGAGAAATTTAGGTACTTGTGGTATTTGAGAGTTTAGAATCGTCATCTACCTATGGTGAAGTCTGAGTAACCATATGGTTTGCCCTTGTAAGAGCCAAGATATGAGACGGCGGCTTGGTATAGACACTAGTAATGGCAAATCTTGTATGGTGTAAATGCAAAGAAAAAAAACCCTCCATCTAAAATTTTTGAAAATCAAGGGGCATGGACATGAAAAAATTTGTGACAACTCTTTACCTCTTCTTGTGACTCCGAAATCTTTAGCTTACGAAAGTTGGTTAATACTCTCTTTTGTCTCTAGTGAAATGCGTAATTAAGCCTCCTTGAGGAGTTCACGTGTCATGTGTGCGGTGAGCATAATTTTTTGACTCTCGTGCTTGTTTGTATCATCTAGAACTTTTCTGGTTAGTCTTTCAAGGCTAATTATGATCATCTGTTGGTTGGAGAAATGACCTTAGGTCATCTTGGTAAACAAATGAGTCCACTTAAGCCTAAATATCCTACCCGTGCATTGATTGTACCCTTAGTCACCTATTTTGAGCCTTCAAACTTTTCTTTGGTAACCACATTACAAGTCTTGGCCCATTCAAATGTTATCCCTTTTTTGAACACTACCCTTCTTGTACTTCAAAATACAATTTGAGGCTAAAACCCTAAGTTGGGGGTGTTGAAGATTAAAGGAAGCAACTTTTGACCACAAAAGTAATAGTGAGTGCCTACATGCTTAAGCATTAAAAAAATAAAATGAAGAAGAAAGGAATAAGTAACAAAAGCAAAGGCATTGATTGCAAAAGAAACAAATAAAAATAAGATGCCTTCAAAGAGATGGGTGAATCAAGATAGCAAAAGTAGGCATGTGTGAAGCGGGAAACAAATAAAGTGGCCCATAGTCAAATGTTTGGATGAATGATGTGAAAGAGATATAGATGTTCAAGGAGGTTGTAATCACTCAATTCCTAAATTATATCCTATCCATTCTTCCTAAACCTATGTTACAAGCTTAAAAAATCCTTCGGGATCTCAAACCAAGTATGTTCATAGTAATGGCAGTAGAAAATAAGGGCAGTCATATGGTATGATGTTCTTTCGCATGGAGGGATTCTTTGTGAGCATAAGTGTTGCACTTATATACCTTATTTCTTAATGAATAAATTGGTGAGTGGTATTTCCTTCTTGTGAGGATACATGTAAATGAATCAAGGTGAGTGACATTGTCATTTTCCTAAGAGAGAGGCAAAAGAAGTATAGTAGAGTGCTTTCGATAGAGAGCCACTTTTAGAGAGTGGGAAATTGTTGCATTGTTGTTCTTTGAAGTCCTATGCACCTTTAAAATTGTGTTTCATTATGAGGGGAGTTGTGAAAATAGATTCACCCATGCATGTGTGCATATTGTTAGTACAAATCAAGTTCAAAGTCATTATGATTATTAGGTGGCACAAGGGGGCTCACAAGTGCATTGTCTCATGTAGAAAAAAGTAGTGATGCTTGAGGACAAGGAAATATTAAAGTTAGGGGTGTTGATGAGTGGTGAAATTACCACTCATCGACATCCAAATTAGTGCACACTACTGTGCTTTGAAGGTAAGAATAAGGGGAAAATATCATGAAATTACACTAATTCCCATGTTTTGCAGGTACACAAGTGCTGAGACAAAAAATGGCAAAATGAGTTAAAAAAGGATCAAAGCAGGAAGAGAAATGCAAAATCTGAAAAACTTGTGCAAACTGGGCCTCAGGTACCGCGATTGCGGAGTGACCACCGCGATTGCGGTAGGTCAAGAAAGTTAGAAAGCTTGATAGCTTGAAGAATGCAGCAATCGCGGAACTTCTATTGCAGCTATCCACATGCAATCGCGGGACAATGAGAAATCAGCCCAGGGGTAAAGTTATAAAAAGCGCATAGCAGACCCCAAATTTCCATTTTAAAAGCTCAAAACACTCATTTTTATCAAGTATTGCAGATTCCATAACCCTACCTCACATCCTTAGTTTAGGGTTCTTACAATTTCTGGGATCTTAGAGCTAAACTTGTACTAATCTTGAGCTAAGAAGACATTAGAGTGACTTTGAACTGTAGATTTGGCATCACCCATTGAAGATTCATTGGATTCTAAAGTATGGTTTGCCATCTATTTATTTTTTTATGGATAATTTTAATGGAAATATTGGTTTATTTGTTTTTATTATCATTATGATTTGCTAGATCTACCTCTTGGAGTTATGCTTGATTAGGGTGCAAATGTGTATGGGTTGTGATGTATTTGTGTATAGTCGAGTTTGTTAATGATTGGTTCTTCTATTGCTTGATTAAATTGGTTGGTATTTATGGGTGAAAGCCCCAAATACCCGCATGGTTTTGATGGGTGAAAACTCCAACTTCTAGAAATCTCTAAGCGATCTTTGAAAGGAGGGTTTTTAGTGAACTTTAGGAATCCACATCATCCTAGAAAGAGGGATATGGGAACCAAGGCAATAGTAGATATTTTATGGGTATAATTTACTAATTTTCACTATCTTAGAAATAAGGGTGAATATGAGGTTGACTATCTCTTAGGTACAATCCTAGAAACAGGGGTGCCTAATTGAGATATTGGGTGGCTTTAATTACACACTCGTTAGGTGCTCGAAAGGGTCAATGAGTGACATCTTTGTGGCTTTGTTGAAATACTAGCCTCAAGGACTTTAAACCTAGCCTACCATATTATCAACAACTAGAATTTGCATTGAATCATTACATACCCATGCATATCTTACCCCTATGATAGCATAGTCCCAAGATCCATTCCTAATTGATTACACTTTAATTATTCTTAGTCGCAAATTAGTCCCTTAGAAGCCCAAGAATTACGTTCATATTTGAAAACATCAAAAATTCCCAAACCATTTTGTACTATTGGTTTGAATTTAGTTAGTAACTCTTATTCTGAACCTCAAGGATTAGACCTCGACTCTTGTTAGGTAAATGTTTTGGCAAGGACTTCCTTGCACTCTAATTTACATGTGAGTTGAGTGTTATCACCTGTAATGAAGACCATTCCATGTCCTTCCCTACTTTTTCCTCAGAGGTTGAAGCAGAAGAAAGAAGAATGGAAGTATAAAAAGTTTATTGTTATGATGAAAGAGTTGAGTTTTAATATCCCTCTTCCTGAAGCTCTTGAGTAGAATCCTGGGTATGAAAAATTTATGAATGATTTTATGAAAAAGAAGTGAGTTATCAGTTATGTGGACGTTGGTGGGTTGCTTCATTGTAGTGCAATTATATCCAAATCTCTGGCATAAAAAAAAAGTTGATCCCGATGCTTTCATAATTGCTTGCACCATTAGGACATCTAGATTTGCCATATCTCTGTATGACTTAGGTGCCAGCATTAACTAGATACTGGAGGTTGTGTTCAAATAGTTGGGATTAAGACCTCCTGAACCAATGACGATGTGGTTATTGATGGAAGATCATTCAGTGAAGAGGCCTGTAGGTATATCTTATGATGTTTTGGTAAAGATGGACAACTTCATCTCTCCAATTGGTTTTTTTGTCCTGTATTATGAATTTGATTTTGAGATGCCCATAATTTTAGAGAGATAATTTTTTACCATGGGTAGAGCATTGGTGGATATGGAGAAATATGAGCTTAAGTTCAAGCTGAATGATGGGGAGGTCAATTCAATGTTCATAAAACCATGAAGCAACTGATTGGCATGAGGGTGGTTTCGGTGATAAGTTGTTTTGATGACCCTAGATCCCAACCCTTTGGATACCTAGATAAATTTTGAGTAATCAAGGTACCTGCATTATGCCGCAATATTAAATCAGGCACTTCTTTGGAGGAAATCCAAGGTATCATGTTATTTTTACATTTGTGTTAATTCATGTTTGTATGATTGAGATTTGATCTATGCACCTAAGGTGACACAGGTATGTTCCTAACTCTTTTGATTTGTAGTGTCCTAATGCATTGGGGACAATGTATGTCTATTTAATGGGGGTGGGGCTACTTGTGGGTATAGATGTCCTTTTAGGGTTTTTGTTGTCGTGTCTCTTTACCCCGAAGTTTGTTCTTAGTTGAGTCGTCATGTCTAGGAAGTATTATGTTTTGTTTCTTTTTGTTTTGTGTTGTTTTTGTTTAACTAGGAGAAAAATAAGTACCTAAGCGTAGTTGATATATTTTACTCATGTTTAAGTATTTTGAGAAAAATAATACCCCTTCAAAATTTATTTTTGATCTGTGTGATGTGTATATATATGTGACTATTGTAAATCTCATATGGCATTAGGATTAGGGACATAATAATTATTGCTAGAATTTGCATGAACTGGATAGGAAGTATTAGGTGATACAACCCTGTGCCATGTGTGTGTGAGATGCTTACTTTGTTCCCATTGTGTGTTGAATCCAGAACTTGCCCAGTTAGTCTTCCCTAGGTTGTAGGATAGTCAGTTAGGAAAGGATCATAGGTCATTTTTTAATTATTCCACTTTTATCCTAAAATGACATTTAAATGTGAATAAGTATCCCTTGATCCCTATTTTGAGCCTATATAGACTATTTTTACTATCACACTTTTCACCTTCCCAGTTTAATTACAATGAACATGGTTTTGCCCTAGTCCTACTTGGACACTGTGCACCTCAACTTAAGAAATTCACCTAAGTTAAGGGTGGCTATAATAGGGGTGTGTGATTCAAAATGTGTATGAAGAAAGGTGTAAATAAGAGAGAAGAAAGTAGGGTTGGGTGTGGGAGAAAAAAAGAATAAAAGAAATTGCACCCAACTTGAATAAGCAAATTAAATAAAAATGGAGAAATGAGGACGAATAAAAGAAAAAGTTGGTGGATAAGTGGACCCCTAATGTAATTGTACTACTAAGGAGGCTTAGTGACTAATTTCTCAAATGTACCATACCAGCCCCCAAGCCTACGTTACAAGCCGAGTAAAGTCCTAAAGTGATTCTAGTCTGACTGTTCGATAACCAGGGTAATAAAAATAAAGGCAAGCCTATTGTATTCTATGCACATTTCTGGAACTTCTTTTTGTAGTGTGAGCATATTGTTATCGTCCTAGCATTAACATGCATTATTCTACTAGGTAAGAGGGACTTCTTTGTTTTGAGGGTACATAAGTTGTGTTGTTAGTTGCTTATCTATTTTGGTAGTGTAATTTGTACATATGAATGATTGTTTGTTGCTAATATAATGTCATAGCTTGATTCCCTAGTGTCACATTGTTGGGTTGCATTGATTCACACAGTTGGTTTTGAAAACTTAAAATAAGAGGGGTGATGTTTTTTAGCTGAATTTGAGATTGACCGCCATAGGTATCTTAGGTTTCTCTTGGTTAAGCATCATGTTGTGTTTTGTTGTGTTTTTGTTGCCTGAGGACATAAAAATATTCTAAGTTAAGGGTGTTGATGTGCCATGGTTTCATGGCACTTTCGATGCTTAAAATCGGATAATATACAAGTACTCGGTATCGTTTTGGTAGATATGATATGTTTTTGTGTTTATTTTGTAGGAAACTAGGTTTTTGTCGCTTAAAATGAAGAAATGAGTTAAGACTGTAGAAAGGGGAACTTACGATGCAACCTACGTGGTGTAGGTGGGATGTCGTAGGTTGTAGAAGTTCAAAGTTCAGAGAATCTGAGAGATGAAATTGACTAACACTTATGATGGGTCACTTATGGGACGTAATGGGACGTAAGTACCACTTACACCCCATAACTACCAACATAAGTTGCAGAGACTGAAGTTTAGAGAAGCTTCCAAGATAGGGGATTTCCTGGTACTTACGAGGGCCACCTACATGGCATAGATGCCAATTACGGACCATAAGTGGCCATCGACCCAAGTTTTCTAGTTCACTTCGGTTTGAATTTTTAGGGTTTTTATATAATCTATAAATACTCTTATGCTATTTTTGAGTTAGTTTATGAACTTCTACGCACTTATACTATTCAAAAACATATATTTTATTCTAAGATTGACTTTTGATCTTGGAATCTCTTCGTTCTTAGTTTTTGGTTGCTTAATAGATTTGAGACTTTGGGTTTTATTCTTTGTTGTTGTAAGACTACTTCTATGCTTTCTTTATAGAATTCCATGGATTTTCTTGGAACTATGAGCGGCTAAATCCTTTAGCTAGGGTTGTGGGAACCCTGGCAGAATAATGAAGTAGGGGAAGTGTTAGGTTCTTCTAGATCATTGTTTATACTTGCATTGTGATCTTCTTCAGTTTAATTGTTTCCTTTGCAATGGACAACGCTGAGAACTTGCATGTATTAGAGATTGTCTTCACAAGAGAGATTGAGATTGGGAAAAGGGGATTACAACAGTGATTCGAGGCTATCAATCCTCATCTAATAACTTGATACCCGAAAGGTAATATTAAATTAGGATCAAAGACAAGGGTTAGTAAGGCAACACCCTAAGACTCACAAGGAGAAGGGTGAGATTTACCATAGCATTCATAAGACGGTTGGTAATACCTAGCTTGTCAAATTCTGCATGTGTGGCGGTGAGATAGTTGGATTAAGCACAAGAAACCTTTAGAGTCAGGAAGCCAGGTGGAACACAGTCCTAGTGTTCATCTCGGATTGTTTACAACAAAAAGCATTCACCACTTGTTACTTTTTACGTTTTACTACAAATTTCCCGCATTTACTATTCCGCACTTCCGGTTACTTCAGCAAACTCGAGAGATAGATTTGACCTATTTCCTATGAGATCAACCCCAACCTAGTTGGGTTACTATAATTTGACAGCGATCACATTTTATCTTCTTAGAGGGTATAGTTTGGGCAACATCACGCTGCAATAGTAGCAAAACCCTCAACAAACCGCCTATAGTAATAAGCCAAACCAACGAAGCTCAAACCTCAAATAGAGATATAGGCCTAGTCCAATCACAAATAGCCTCAAAATTTTCTAGGTCCACAATAATCCCATCCTTAGAGACCATATGTCCTAGGAATGTCCCCGACTCAAGCCAGAACTCACATTTTAAGAATTTGGGAAAAAGTCTATGATCTCTCCAAGTATGGAGCACAATACTCAAATGTTGCTTATGCTCCTCCATACTTCCAAATACACAAAAATGTCATCGATAAGTACAATCATGAAGGAGTCCAAATAAGGTCTAAACACCTAATTCATCAAATCCATAAACGCAACTGGGGCATTAGTCAACCCAAAATACATCACCAGGAGATTAAAATGGTCATATCGAATCTTGAAGGTTGTCTTGGGATGTCCTCGACCCGAATCTTCAACTGATGGTAACGAAACCTTAAGTCAATTTTAGAAAACACTATTGCTCCCTAAAGTTGGTCAAATAAATCATCAATACAATACATAGGATAATTATTCTTCATAGTTACCTTACTAAGGTGCCTGTAATCAATTCATATACACAAGGAGCCATCCTTTTTCTTAATAAACAAGACCTAAGCAACCTAAGGCGACACACTAGGCCTAATGAAACCCTTGCCCAGAAGATCCTAATGTTGAGAATTTATCTCTTTAATCTCGACAGAAGCCATAGAAATAGGTCGGATGTCGGACTCAAGATCAATAATAAACTTGATATCACGCTTAGGAAGAAGACCAGGTAGATCGGTAAAAAAATATCAGGAAAATCACAAACTATAGAAACAGAGTCAAGCGAAGGACTCTATGCACTAACATCACAAATAAAAGCAATATAAGACTCGCAACTCCTCAATATAAGTCTCCTAGCCCAAACATAAGAAATAACACCCATCAGCGTGTGGCTAATAAATCCATGCCATACAACTAGAGGTATGCCAAGAAAGGCTAAGGTAAAAGTTTTAGCAAAATAATCCAAGACCGCATGATAGTGGGATAACCAGTCCATGCTTAGAATCATATTAAATCCACCATATCTAATACAATAAGATCAGCTTGAGTATCAAACTCTCGAATAGTTACAACACATGATTTATAAACCTGATCCATTACTAAAGAATCACGCATGGGAATAAACACACATAATGGCATGGATAAATAATCCCAAGACAACTCTAATCACAGTGCATAATAAGCAAACATATAAGACTAAGTGGATCCCAGATCAAATAAAGCAAAACTTAGTTGATGGCACACTAAGGTCATACCTATAATAACAACATCCAAAGACTTTGTCTCCGGTCTAAAAGGTATGACATATAAATGACTTCCCCCACTACCTGACTGGGCGTCTGACCGACCATCAGTACTACCTATCTGAGGACCTCTATGAGAACCCTAAGGACCATCCCAGCGAACCTTCATACCACCTCTATTTAGGGGTGGTACTGCCCTTGTAGGAAGAACACTTTAGATTGTAGGTACAACTTCCCTACACTCTCTAGATAAATGGTCAAAGGCCCTATATTTGTAACATGCCCCAGGTGAAACACTATATCCAGAAGATCTGGCAGGCCCAAAATAGCCACCTCAACTAGAAAAAACAGAATGTAAACCTATCAAAGGCTGACCACTACTCTAGCTAGGATGATCATTGTCCATTAGTAATTTGAAGTGTGGCATAAACAAGCCTATTAGACTGGCCCTGAGGCTGATACGACTGGCATGAAGGGTACCTACCTTGAGAATCATTTCCTTTAAATTGTGGGTTACTCCGACTCTCACTAAAACTATCCTAATAATGCAGCCTCTTATCGCTGCCCCTTGGGCCTCACGATGCATCTTCTTAATAATATAAGCATGATCAAAAACCTCAATAAAAGACCTACCAGCAAGAACCAAACTCTTATAGCTATACGAAAAGGAAATCTCAATCATCGAATGAAACACCGCATCCCCTCATACTCAATCGACAAGATAGATATGGCATGCCTGGACAACTCATGAATCGAGCCTCATACTCAAGAAAAACTATCAAACCCTACTCTAGTCTCAAGAACTAGTCTCTCAGATGATCTCTAAGGCTGCGAGACATATGTTTCTCCAAGAAAACCTTAGAGAATGGTGTTCATGTAAACAGGGGAGATCCAGTTAGCGTTGAATCAAGATAAACTCTCCACTAATGTTGAGCTGTCAATTCTAACTTAAAAGTAGTATAGTCGACCCTACACATCTTAACTAAGCCTAAATTATGGAACCTATCCTTACAAGCAACCAAGAACTTATAGGAATCCTTATCGAGTGCCCCAAAAACCTAGGCGGAGTCAATCTCAAGAATCTACCCAACATCTTCTACTCCTTAATAGACATAGTAGGTTGGGAAACTACCATCTACCGATGCTTGAGGATCTCAACTCTGGGAGCCACAAATACAAGCTACGCCCCTACCTTACTACCACTCTAATCCATAAACTGAGAACCATCAGACGATGAACTACCAACCAAACCCAAAAGTTGAGCTAGAACAGCTTTAAGAAATGATAGAAAAATAAATATGGTGGATCCTGGGCTGCCCCTATCCCACCACTGGCTGGGGTGGAGGAATATCCAGTGGGAGAGTAGGGATAAAGTCTGGTGAAGGCTCTATATCCTGATCTTTAGCTTAGGCTGTAGCTTTTTCCTTCCCCCAACCTCTTGGTCGTCCACGTCCTTCGATAGAATCCCTAGTCGCAGACTCATGGTCCTTATCTCTAGTAGCACTATCTTACATCCTAGATATCTACAAAAGAGTGAAACTAAATGAATCTTAGAAACCAACACAGACTCTTAGCATGAAATAAGTGAAGAAAGTGAAGATCTCTTAAGGATGTCTTATAGCCTCCCAAAGATAAGAAACAAATGTCATTGTTCTGATCCACGGGACTCTACTAAATACTTTCTCTTATGCCAACAATACCGGTGAACCTAGGCTCCGATACCAATTTATCACGATCAGATTCCACAAGTTATGATGGCACCTATATTACCCCATCAGTAGGTAAGCCAAATTGTAGCCTAAAACTATAATTAAAAGGCTAATTAGTGGAAAATGCTATAAATATTGGAATTATGCAAGTAAATGAATTACAATACATAAATAATAAGAACAAAAGCATAAATAAGGATAAATAATGAGAAGAGTTTTATTATCTCTTGACCTAGTAAGGTCGGTATAAGAGCCTCTAATCAAAAGAATATAAGTACTATCAAAGTCAAATACACAACAGTTTCAAAATAAAAATACTATCCAAAAATAAAAATACGGAAAAGGTCAACTACGGCTTCGAGAACTCACCCTGTCTCCAAACTTTTACCAGCATGATCATAGCATCAACAGCGATAGCTAGTACATGTATCTACACTAAAAGGGGTACAAAAGTGTAGTGTGAGTACCAAAGCTATAGGTACTCAATAGGTATCATCGGCTGATAGAGCGAAATCATAATATAAATATAATAAAATGTGAGATGAATAAGCCAAGTCAAGGAAAAAGGGCAAACCTAAATAATACATGAAATGCTGAAAGTAAACCATTGGAATAATAAAATTAAAGAGGAGATAGGTATCTCTAACATACCTGGGGCCCCAAAATCCCAAAAGACATGAACAAAATAAATAACCCAACATGGGGCCCCATAAGCCAGTGGATATAATTAAGAAGAAGTAATAATGGAAACTACACCAACTATCCATATCTCAAAAACATAACCATGGATCTTCTCATATTGTAAACACCAAAATCGAGCCGATCTCATAATCATCATAAAAAACCTTTCAATGTCGTACTAGAACCAAAAATAGCATCTCAAAATCCAGACTTGAATCGATAATAATGTCATGAATATTGAACTTGATCCAGAAGTAATATCGTCAATGATGTTGAAATCTAATCAGTCTTTAAATCTTAAATCGTTGAACTTAAACAGATCTTATCATATCCCAAAAACAAACCTAGAATAAAATATCATATTCCTAAGGCCTCCTTGGGCTCAAGAATATAATTGAAATAATGCATAAAGGCCTATTATGTCTACAAGGAGCTAATAGTAATCTTGGCCTAATGTGGGTAGACAGGGCCCACTTTAACCCCAAAAATCCACACTAAAACAAATTCTAACCAAATAAGAATAGGGTGTCAAATATCACTACTATATGGTACATAAGCCTCGTTGCATCCTAAGATAGCAATTCTACCTAAAGAATGACTAGTTAAGTCGATTATGCCTAATTATGATCCATTAATTGGCTAAATAACTCAATTCACACTAAATATACCTCCAAGTTCTAATTTCCAACCAAAAGCTAGAAAAATATCTTATTAATACTATAATTAAGCTCAATGTAGGAGAATAGTAAGTCTAACCTACCTAGACGTCGAAAAAAGCTTGATAAAGTTGGCTAAATTTGTGATTTCCCCTTTTGAGAAGTTTTCGTACGATGCCATGCCATAAAATAGTAATATATGCATTAATACAAGAATAATGGTACCCATATTGCATTTTTATGGTTTGGTCCAAAATCAAGTCAAAATTACTCGTGGGGCCTGCTTGCAGAATTGCACATTAAAACCGTCAACAGGTCCCTCTATGCTCAACGATCATTTACCCTTAAGAATGGGTAAATTTTGAGCTCAAATGATACTAATACCAACCCATCAACAAATTAGGGATTTATGACTAAATTGAGGAATTAAACTAAGAATTAGATGAAAACTTACAAGGATTTTAATGAGGAAATGATTATTCTGAGCACACCAAAACCCCACAATCACCCAAATATTAGCCAAATAATTTCCCACAATCTTTGGGGTTTTTGGCTTTTGAGACTTGTGAGAAATGTGGGAAAATCAGTTAAGGGCTGAATATAATGCCCTTCTAGGTGTTGCTTAAGTAGTCACTGAGGCATAGTACCGCTTATGCGATACCTGGATGGTGTTTCCCTTCCGATAAAGCTAACAAGCTGTCTCTTAAGCGGCCCAACTAGGGACCTTGGCCGCATAAGTAGCCTCCACTAAAGCAATCAAGGTACCGCATTAGCGGATGCATCCGCTGAACTTAGAAAATTTCAAGTTTCCACCGACCCCTAGGGATTCATTCAAAATTTCGTAAACGCAAATGAACTATGATACCCTATAAATTCAATGTTCGTACTCAATAGTGCAATCAAAATATCCCTCCAGAGTTGTTTCAATGAAATATGGGCCCCATACCCAAGGGTCATTTTTATCCATTTTTTACTAATAGCCTGAAATGAGTCTAGAAGCCTTGGGACCCGAACCAAAGGTCCTCGTAGCCTAAAATCAATATCTTAGAACTGATAGAACTGTAAGAATTGTCATACAAGGTCGTTATCCTGATGTTTTCATTAGATAGTCAATTCTTAGTAATGAAGACTTCAAAATAGGGAATTGTCTCTAAAAACTAAATGAAATGTCCGATAACTAACTGTCAGCTCTAATAAGTCACAAATGACTTGGGGAAGCTATAAGAAAGATCTAAATGGAGAAAATATGTGGAAATATAGATAATGACCTGTAGGGTCATTACAATTTTATCTATTTGTATCTATGGAAAATTGTGTTGGAATGTAAACTTCAAAGGTTGTGAAAACATAAAAGATTGTATAGTGGTAGCATATAGTTTGAACTATCATACACCCATATTATGTACTGTTATTATAATACATATGAATTTATTTATATATTATATTTATGATTTCACCGGTTATGCCTATGTCCATTAGTTACATATTTACAAAAGTTACAGAAGTTGGCATTGTTCAAAAGCAAAAGAGCGATGCAATACTTTGTTAGCGACAGTCGTCTTGCAGCTGAGCGATGTCGTGGTTAAATACCTATAAAGGTTTCTTATTAAAATAGGATAAGTGTTTAGCTAAGCGATGTCGTGGTTAAATACCTATGGATTTTTCTCATTAAAATAGAAGAAGTGTTTAGTAGCAGTAGAGGCTTTCCTTGAAGCAGCCACCCTTAAAAGTATCTTTTTAAAGTACCATGCATCACTTATATTATTTCCCTCCTTTAATCCATCTTTGCAAGAAGACAACGTATTGTAGACAAAAAAATAATGATTCAAGGTTTACTTTGCTTCAAAACTTCCTGGGAAAGATAAAAAGTGTAAGAATCTTGGAGGATGATTATAGTAATAGAATATAGAAACTAGATGATAAGTTACATTACATCTAGAAGAAACAAAGTATCACAGACACATATGTCCCATAAGGTCAGGCGAGATTGTTCTGTAGGTTGAACTATAGCGAATTAGATTGTACAATATTTTTTATGGAAAATCCTAACTATAACAATCCCTCTTTAATTACTATCAACACGACATACTTTTAGCACTATTTTTAACCAACATGATTTATTAGGGAGCCGATAGAAACTCCAAATTATTAAAACACTTTTCTCCTCCTTCATTTTCATATCCTCCATAGAACCTAAATTCAATTTTTAGAAATTGAAATCCTCTACACATTCAAGATTTCCTCTGAGTTATAAATATATATCCTGTCAAGACAATTAGCATGTATTTACATCAGATTGTTGGAAATACAAACATAATAATAAGGATTGTTTAAAGGATAAAAGAAGAAATGTATCAGATCGGTGGATATGAATTTCAATTCTAGTTAATTTTGGACTTCAAGTTACACCACATGGTTATTGTTATCTACCTTAGAACCAGGGCTCCACCACAACATCAACATAAAGGAAAAAACTTATTCTTCAACAAAATGATTAGTTCACTTATTTTTCATTTGTGTATCTTTTTTAATGAGAAAAGACATGTTTTCCCCCTAAAGTCGTCACCAAAAATCACCGTAGTCATTAAACTTAACCTGCAATTATTTACCTCCTAAACAACTATTATATGAATTTTTTACCACACTAAAAAAATTATACCACTCTCACTATGGAGAGAGAATCACACTCGCGCCATGTTGGAGCCATGTCAGAGCCACGTCAGATCCACATCAAAGCCACATAAATAAATTATTTTAAAAAAAAATAATCTATATATATATATTAAATAATATTTATAAATATATATTATACGTATATGTATATTAAAAAAAACTCCTAGCTCCCCCCTCTTCCCCCGACTTTGTTGAGTCCACACCCCTTCCCCACCCTACTCCACAAACCCTCCAGCTCCCCTCTCTTCTCTCCTCCCCTCCCCCTTCCCCTCCCTTCCAACGTTGTCTCTCATATCTCCCTATTTTTTCTATAATCATTGCTTCTTGTATATGCAAAAACTGGAATTCCATGATAATTTCTTCCTCTTTCACCACCAAAATCTCTATAACAAAAAATAAACCATGGCTTTTTCTATGTGGCCAAAACAGTATTTTTTCAAGAATAACCAAGCATTTGCCTATGACCCAAATTCCAATGAATGGATTTCACTTTCAAAATTTCTTTCATCCCAAGATTTCTTTATTGGTTCTAATGGTTTTTCTTTTTTACAATTTCTGAAATATTTAGTTTTAAGCCAATTTTCAATGGCATTTGGAACCAAACATGTCTTTCATATGTGTAATCCTCTTGTGGATGTTTATTACAATAATGATGGAGCAAGATTCATAGTTGTTGGTGGTGTTAGATTTTTCGGTGGATTAGTTGATGTTGAGGATCGTTTGGCTGTTGATTTTTTATTTTTTTGAATTGATTTTTGATTTCCTTGTTTGGTGTTATTTGAAAGGAAAATATATGCGGATAGTGAGGTGTGGGGAGGGAGAGACATGGAGGTAGTGGGTTGTGAGGAAAAAGAAGACATGGGAGAAAAATAATACATTTTAAAGTTCATAAGGGGGTAAGTAATTACAAGTTAAGTTTAAGGGCTAAAGTGAGTTTTGATGACAACTTTTTGGGGGAAAACATGTTTTTTTCCTTTTTTAATTAAAATAAAAGTAGTTTATCCATCCTTGGTCAGGTAGCTTATAAGTTTGCAGAATATGTTGCAAAATTACAAATTTTGTTAGACTCGAATTACAGGGTAAGCCTCAACATATATGTGACCTAGCAGCCAACAAATTAAGAAGTGATAGATAATTCATCCATGGGCGAAGTTGCGAGGTTTAGTTTTCAAGTACCTTTCAATCCCTTTTCTTAGGGTTCATGAGTTCAGGTTCTTGTTTACTGCTGGAAGGTCTGATTTGCTGGACACATGTTGTTATTTTCCTCGAATAGATAGTGTCTTTTCATTTGGATTCTGAAAGTCTATACTCTTAATTGTTTTTGCGCTTTCTGAAATAGCGATGGTTAGTTTTGCACAAAGACAGTTGTTTATACAGAAAGATTGTTTGTATCATTATAGTAAGTATATTTTTTTGATTAGAGAAAGTTGGTTATTCATAAAGATTTTCCATATATCCTTATAAAGTTAGTAATATGGAATATCGTAGCATAATAGATGTCATCAATTTCTGGGATTGTGATGTTCAACACCTTCCCTACTAATTATATAGAGAGGGCCTTTTATGGATGTGTGATTTTTACCGTGTACTCAATAAATGGTCTTTAAATTATTTTAGCCCTACAAAAGAAATAGTTCCTCCAAATCTGGTTTTGCATATATACTAATTTATGTTAAAGAAGCTATCATAGTAATAGTGTAATATATGTATATTACCATGCACCAATATGGTGGCTTATAAATAATTAGGATCTGTGTGTGTTGTATTGTGTCAGTTTGACAAACCTACAGGCATATGGATAAGTAGTTTTGGCTGGACATCAAATACATGGAAAGAAAGAGGATATAATAGTTTAAGTATCTGCCACTTCTTGAACCAGGGCCTAGCCATAACTGGTATCTTAAGTCCACCGAGGACCGGAGACCACCATCTTTGCTTAGCCAACCAGAACATAATACTGCTAGCAGCGGATGAATTTCAAACATATAAAAGGATAGAATTATGTAACCTCAGGGGAGTCTAAGAATATCCATAAAAATACCCAGTCTACAGTAATCGGCAAATCCTCTAACCAAACCAAATCAATCTAAGTTGTGACATGCCCCCGACGATAGCTAAAAATAGGTCCAAAGAAAAGCTTACAATAATAGATAAACCAAGAAGCAACGACTTTCTGAAAGAAGGAGGCTCGCCATTTTAAGCTAACTGTTAACAACCCGGAAGTCCTATCACTATGCAGGAAAAGTAGAAGTGTTTTCGTTTCCTACATCGTATGGGGATGCAGCATCTGGAGACGGTTAACGGATTGAGCGCTAACATGTAACTCAGGGATAAGGGGTAAAATAATGTCATGATCCACAATTCAAAATCATTCAAAATCAGTGCACGCAACCATATACAAATACATACTTATATATATATCATGTCGGGGTAGGGAACAAGGTTTAGCATGAAATTTAAATCCTTAACCTTGATTGTATAGCTCAACCATCATAAGAAGACACCCACAGGCTATATGTCTTTAACTCTCCCCTAGCTGAAAGGGCCCCAGTACGTGTAGCCGCATGAACCAAAGAATAATCATTTGTACATATGTACAATAGGGGACTTGAACCTCCCGATCATATATCAAGGGTCACTTAAGCACCCAGTCATTTAACACGGGGGAGCCAAACCACCCAATCATTTAATAAGAGGGACTCGAACCACTCGGTCATTTAGACTACCGCACCGGTAAATGTGGTTTCCAGTATCGGTCCATCGGGACCTCCACTTTCACGGCTCATCTACACAACCCCTTTTAAGCCCAATTAAAACACTTTTCACATATTCCATTCATTGAACCAATTCATTCATTAAGGCATACCATTGGTATCGTCATACCAACTTAACTTTTAAGTTAACTTTATCATGTCATATCTATGATCCATCACATGGCGAATCATGACCCCTTAGGTTCAATTATTCATTTATATAGGGAATACACAATTCTCAAAGTTCAATAAAATCAATTTGTGGTTTATTAGCCTTTTATGACATGCAATAGTATAAGTGAGCAAGTCAAACCATGTGACAAAATCATATTTCAATATTAATTTCACAAAATAGGTTGAGGGAATGCAATTTCCAAAACCATATGCCAAGTCAAAATCATCAAATTGGGGGAACCATGACCCCTTATTTTATTCACCATACTCATGCATCCTACAAGTTCAAAACCATTATTAAAGCAAAAATAGTTCATAATAAATCATGGGAACAAACTTAAGAATCAACCATGCTAAAGCCCTCAACTCATATAAAAACCCATGGACAAATCCGCATAAATACCATAAAAATTCATGCTTTAATGTAAAAAAAAGTTTAAGGGTAGAGTCACATGCCGAAAAGTATCACAATTATCGAGGGAATTCTCCCTTGGAAGCTCTAGACAATCAACCTTGAGAAACCCTAGGTGTTCTTTGACTTTGGAATTTTAGAGAGTAAAGAGAGTGTTTTGATTTGTTAAATGATAAAAATAATGCCCTAAAGGTGTTTTATGGTCGTGGTTCTTAAGTGGGGAAAGAAGAAATTTACCAACATTCCCTGAATTAAAAGCTGGGAACTTTTCGCCAGTGACAACGAGTCACCATACGACTCATAAGGTCTCCTTATGAGTCATCACCATGACTCGTAATCAAAGTAGTACCTCAAGGTATCCTCTCTGGTTAGGTCACGAGTCTCATCTTATGACTCATGACTAAACCATATGACTCGTATAGTCGTAATCGTGGTCATAATAGAAAATATGGGCAATCACACTGGTGAGACCATAAGTCACATATTATGACTCGTAATGTCTCACCACAACTTATCAAGTCCAAATCGTAGTCAAGACAGAAACTTAGGTAAATCTTGGACACCTTACAGGTCAGGCTATGATTTAGGTCATATGACCCATAGGGGGTCGTCACGACTCGTTAGGTCCAGTTATTGTCTAGGCAGTGAGCTCAAAGGTCAAGAAATTTCCAAGGGCTAAAATCTAAGGTGTTACATCCCCCCCATTAGGATCATTCATCCTCGTATGATGAGTCAAGGCATCCATTAGCACGATTTAACACAGAACACAATTACGTTTTTCTTTAACAAAGATAGAAAACAAAGATAATAAAGAATACACATACCTCAAGCACGATTATCCAAAGCGGGAAACAAAAATGGATATTTGGACTTTATGTCCTTTTCGGCTTCCCAAGTAGTTTCTTCCACCTTATGGTTCCTCCAAAGAACCTTCACCAAAGCCACATCCTTACTTCTCAAATGACAGACTTGTTTATCTAAAATCTTAATTGGGACTTCCTTATAAGACAAAGAAACTGAAACACCCACACTCTCTAAGGGAACAATCAAAGAATTATCACCCACACACTTCTTCAACATTAAAACATGAAAAATCAGTTGAATGGAACCCAAACTCGAAGGCAACTCCAACTCATAAGCTACGTTACCCACTCTCCTTATAATCAAGTAAGGGACAATATAACGAGGACTGAGATTACCCTTCTTTCCAAATCTCGCCACTCTCTTCATGGGTGATACCTTCAAGAACACCCAATCACCAACATCGAACTCTAACTCCCTACGCCTCACATCTGCATAGGACTTCTGGCGACTTTGGGCATTTCTAAGCCTATCCCGAATCACCTTCACCTTCTCCATGGATTGGTAAACCAACTATGGACCGAATAATCTAGTCTCACCAACTTCAAACCATCCAATAAGAGAACGATATCTCCTATCATAAAGATCCTTGAAATGAGACACCCCAACACTAGAGTGATAACTGTTATTACATGCAAACTCTATGAGAGGCAAATTATCAGCCCAACTACCATCGAAATCAATCACACTGGCCCTTACCATATCTTTCAAAGTATGAATAGTTCTTTTTGATTCTCCATTCATCTAAGGGTGGAAAGCAGTGCTAAGGTTCACTTTAGTCCCCAAGACTCTTTTAAATGACCACATAAAGTGAGATAAGAACTTTGTACCTCGATCAGAGATAATGGAAATAAATGCACCATGTAACTTGACGATCGCCTGAATGAAAAGGTTAGCATAATCTTTCGCAGAATGATTAGTCCTCAGGGGCAAAAAATGAGCAAACTTGCTATTCCTATCCACGATGACACAAATTAAATCAAACAGACTACGGGACCGCAGAAGACAAGAAATGAAATCCGTATTAATCACTTTCCATTTCCACACAGGTAACTTGATCTCTTGAGACGGACTACTAGGCTTTAGATGTTCTACCTTCACTTGTTAGCAAACCATGCACTTAGCTACAAAATTAGCCATATCTCTCTTCATGTTATTCCACCAATAGATCTTTTTAAAATTATGGTACATATTCGTTGAACTAAGAAAAATCCTATAACTTGACTCATGAGCCTCAGCCAAGATTCTCTTTCACAGCCAGTCAACATCGGAAACATACAGTCTACCTTGGTACATCAAGATACCATCACCACCAATCTCAAAAGCCAGGACATTTTGTTGACCCTCATCATTCTTGATCAGCATCAAAATAGGATCCAGAATCTGTTTTTCCTTCACATCAACACCAAGAGATGAGTTCACCACCTCTTGAACAATCACACCACCATCCTCAGAATCTAAAAGAAAAATTCCAATATTTACCAACCGATGAATATCTTTCACCAACCCCTACTTCTAATCATCCACATGAGATGGCTCCCCATATATAACCTGCTAAGAGCATTAGAAACTATATTAGCTTTACCTGGATGGTAATGGAGACCCATGTCAAAGTCTTTGAGCAACTAAAGCCATATCCTTTGCCTGAGATTTTGCTCCTTTAGGGTAAACACATATTGCAAGATCTTATGATCTGAATATATATCAACATGAACCCTATAATAGTAATGGCGCCAAATCTTCAAAGCGAAGACCACCGCTAATAATTCCAGGTCATGAGTCGGATAGTTCTTCTCATGCGACGTAAGCTGCCTAGAAGAATACTCCATAACCTTGTCATGTTACATCAATACACAACTAAATCCCACGCAGTACGCTTGTAAGACACATCATAATAAATAACAAAGCCATCAGTACCTTCGGGTAAGGTCAAAACTGGAGTTGAAGTCAACTTATCCTTCAACTTCTCAAAGCTACCCTCTCAAGCACCGGACCATAGAAACTTTAATTTTTTCTAAATAAACTTAGTAAACAGAGTGGCAATCGAAGAGAAACTCTCCTCAAACCTCCTATAATACCCGGCTAAACATAAGAAGCTCTGAATATCAGTTGGAGTCATGGGTCTAGGCCACTTCTATACTGCCTCTACCTTCTATGGATCCGCCATGATCCCCTCACTAGAAATAACATGACCAAGGAAGGTCACAACTTTCAACCAGAATTAACGCATAGAAAATTTAGCATACAAATATTGATCTTTGAGAGTTTGAAACACTATACGGAGATGATTGGCATGATCCTCCTTACTCTTAGAATAAACCAACATGTCATAACTAAACATAATGATGAATAGGTCCAGAAATTGATGGAATAACCAGTTCATAAGATCCATAAATTCCATTAGGACATTAGCCAAACCAAAAGACATGACCTAGAACTCATAATGGCTATACCAGGTATTGAAATAAGTCTTAAGGATATCTGCCTCCTTAATCTTCAACTGATCATAACCAGATCAAAGATCAACCTTAGAAAAGGACTTAGCACCCTAAAGCTGGTCAAACAGGTAATCAATCCTGGGAAGAAGGTACTTATTCTTCACTGTCACCTTATTCAACTCCCGTTAGTCTATACACATTCGAAGAGATCCATCCTTCTTAGGCACGAAAAGAACTGGAGAAGCTCATGGCAACACACTAGGGCGGATAAAACCCTAATCAAGAAAATCCTTCAACTGCTCCTTAAGCACTTTCAACTCAGCCATAGCTATTTTATAAGGAGAGATAGAGATAGGATGGGTATTCGAGAGAAGGTCAATCCCAAAGTCTATTTCCCTATCAGGAGGAATACCAGAAAGATCATTGAGGAAAACCTCAGGAAACTTATTAACCACGAGAACAGATTGCAAAGAAGGGCTTTCAATATTAGAATCCTTAACATGAACTAGATGGTGTAAATACCCTTTAGAAATTATTTTTTGGGCTCTTAGATAATAAATGAACCTTTCCTTAGGGACTAGGGAACTCCCTTCCCATTCAATAATTAGCTTATTAGGAAATTTGAACATGACTTTATGGGTCCAACATTGTGGAGAGGCATAGCACGAATGGAGCCAATCCATCCCTAAGATAATCCATCCCCAAGATAACATCAAAGTCTAACATGTCCAACTCTATTAGATCCACTAATATTTCCCTCAACTCCTGAGGAAAGAATCAATCAAGAAAAGCACCAGAGAAGTCATCTCACATAGATGGCTTAGCATCATCTCCTTTTAGCTGTTCCCAATCCGCATACCACTGATATGACACATCCTTTAACTGATATAAGGCAAACTTCATGCCCTACGAGTTGAAAGCATGCATAACTCGAAAAAAAAATTCTATCTCATCCATAAAACCTTAAGGATCCTCTTTCACCTTAGAGCCGGTAAAGGTTAGAGGATTCATCCTCATGAACTGGCCCACTCTAGTAACCTCAAAATATAGAGCAATAGAACCAACACGATCAAGCTGACAAGAATGACAAGTCACTAGCTGAGTAAGCAAATAATGAGACCGATGAAACTCGACATTGGAAATATCTCCTTAGAGCGGTGGGGCATCATCATCATCAGCCTTAGGGGCCTAAGGAGGACTAGTAGAAATTGGTGAAACTCCAGAGGGGAAGTACAATTAAGATTCGGGGCCCTAGATCGTGTTTAAACTCCATAAGTAGGAAGAGCTTCATCCACATAGGGTGGAAGAGGTTCCATGAGCATCAGATTTTCTGGAAGGCATGATCTGAAATGCGAACAAACGGAGATTAGTAGAGTTTCAAGACCTTAGACTCTATAGCCCGAAATTAGAACACAAGAAAGGGAAACATTCTTAAATACCTCGTAGTCTCTCCCTTATAAGTGTGGTGTACTACACACGCATAAAAGCGACTACTTGACACGGCTTTGTGGACATCCAATTAACTATGAACCTGGGGTTCGGATACCAACATGTCATGACTCGAACTAGGGCCTGGCTGTGATGGGTATCTCAAGTCCACCGAGAATTGGAGACCAACCTTTTCTCTTAGCCAACCAGAACATAGTACAGCTAGCAGGAAATAAATTCTAAACACATAACAAGATAGAATAATGTAAGCTCAAAGGAGTCTAAGAATATCCACAACAATACTCAGTCCATAGTAATCCACAAAGCCTCTAACAAACCCAAATCAATCTAAGTTGGGACATGCCCCCAATAATAGCCAAAAATAAGTCCAAAGAAAAGTATATAATAATAGATAAACTAAGAGGAAACGGCCTAATGAAAGAAGGAGGCTCACCACTTCATGCTAACTGCTGACAACCCGAAAGTCCTATCACTGCACAGGAAAAGTAAAAGTGTCTTTATGCCCTGCATCGTGTGGTGATACAGCATTTAAAAATGGTTGAGTGCTAGCATATAACTCAGGGATAAGAGATAAAATAATGTCATAATCCACAGTTCAAAATTATTCAAAATCAGTGCACACAACTATATACAAATACATACTTATATAAAATATATCGTGTCGGGGTAGGGAACAAGGCTTAGAAGGAACTTTAAAACCTTAACCTAGACTGTATTGCTCAGTCATCATAAGAAAACACCTATGGGCTATATGGGTTTAGCTCTCACCCAGTTGAAAGGTCCCAGTACATGTAACCACATGAACCAGAGAATAATCATATGTACATATGTACCATAGGGGACTTAAACCTCCTGATTATATATCAAGGGTGACTTAAGCACCCAATCATTTAAGATGGGGGACTCGAACCACCCAATCATTTAATAAGGGGGACTCGAATTACTCGGTCATTTAGACCCTCGCATTGGCAAATGTGATTTCCAGTATCGGGACCTCAACTTTCACAGCCCAGCTACACAACCCCCTTTAAGCCCAATTAAAACACTTTTCACACATTCCCATTCATTAAACCAATTCATTCATTAAGGCATACCATTGGTATCGTCATACCAATCATATGTAAGTTAACATTATCATGTCATATCCATTATCTATTACATGGGGGAATCCATGACCCCATAGGTTCAACTATTTATTCATACGGGTAATACATAATTCTTAAAGTTCAATAAAATCAATTTATGGCTCATTAGCCTTTTATGCCATACAATAGTATAAGTTAGCAAGTCAAACCATGTGACAAAACCATATTTCAATACTAATTTCACAAATGGGTTGAGGAATGCAATTTCCAAAACCATATGCCAAGACAAAATCATCAAATAAGGGGAAACCATGATGCCTTAGTTTATTCACCATACCCATGCATCCCACAAGTTCAAAACCATTAACAAAGCAAAAATAATGCATAATAAATCATAGGAAAACAATTTAAGAATCAACCATGTCAAAGCCTTCAACTCATATCAAAACCCATGGACAAATTCGCATAAATAACCTTATAAATTTATGCTTTAATGTAAAACAAGTTTAATGGTAGAGTCACATGCCTTAAAGTATCACAATTCTGGAGGAAGTTCGCCCTTGGAAGCTATAGACAATCAATCATAAGAAACCCTAGGTATTCTTTAACTTAGGGATTTGAGAGAGTAAAGAGAGTGTTTTGATTTGTTAAATGATAAAAATAATACCCCAAAGGTGTTTTATGGTCGTAGGTCTTTAGTGGGTGTCACGACCCGAACCAGGGCCTGGTCGTGACGGGTATCTCAAGTCCACCGATGATCGGAGACCACCCATTTTGCCTAGCAATACAGAACATAATACCTCTAACAATGGCTGAATTTCGAGCATATAACAGATAATCGTGAACCAACCAATACAACCCAATGCCACCCAAGTCTATATTAGCCCACAAAACCTTCTACCAATACCGATAACAAATCTAAATAGGGACATGACCCCGACCCTGACAATGACAATGACAATGTTAATGATAATGTGAACTCTTAATTCTGTTCTATAAAAAGATAATCGATGAACTGATCAAGACTTTCGGAGAATGAAAGCTCACCACTTCACCGCAGGCGACCAATGAACCGAGTTGATCCACCTAATTCTATGCAGGAAAAGTAGACTTGCCTTCGGACCTTGCAGCGCATGGGGAAACAGTGTTTGAAGATGGTTAGTGGGTTGAGCACTAGCATGTAACTCAAGGATAGTGACACGACTCGACCCCAGGCCTTGTCATAATGGGCATCCCAATTCAACCAGGACTGGGGACCTCCCCCTGTTACCCAACCTATCCATTTTTATCCAGCCTTTAATGGGTTGAATTTCGAACATATAACAAGATAGCATAAATTTTCTCATCAAGACTCTGGGATAGGGTCACAACCGTGACCGACCCAACCGAGTCCAACCATTTCACACCAACCGCCCAACCAAACCAAACCAAACCATAGGCCATAACCAAATAAGTGAGACAAAATTTAATATGATTAATCCCAAAATGTAATATGACAGAACAGTGAGAAATCTTGTGATGTGGTGTCAGCCCACTAGACTTTTCTAATGCCAAGGCCGACACCAATACCGATCCCGCCCATACCAACCCTCAAAAGTACCACAAAGCCTCTATCCAAAAAAGTAAACAAATCCAGTTGAGATATGCCCCCAACCATGGCCAAAACCAATATCCAAAATAAAAAAAAATGTCTAAAAAAATCTATAATATGAAATGATGTCTTCCAAAAGGATGGAAGCTCACCACTTCAATCCAAATGTTGATATCAAATTTGCATGCTAAACAGGAGCAGAGTGGTTGGTTTCTGCATAGTGTGGGTATACAGTTGGCAGTAAACGGGGTTAGCGAGTGACCGCTAGCATGAATCTCAGGATAAGGATAAAATAATGCCAGTTATAAAACCAAGTAAAACTATCCATAATACATACAACCATACATAGACAAGTCCCATTTTATAACCGGTTCACCAGGGAACTTGAAGATAACCTTACGGGTCTGACAATCCAAATATGCATAACAAGAGTTTAACCAGTCCATACCCAGAATAACATCAAAATCCACTATTTACAAGTCAAACATATCCGCCAAGGTCTGCTTGCTACCAACAGACACCACACCCCCCTATAAACGCTTAGAAATAACTTAGTCACCTATCAGGGTTGAAATAGATAAGGGATCTGAAATAACTTCCAGATCAAAACCAAAAGACACAGGCACATATGGAGTCACATAAGAAAGAGTGGACCCCAAATCAAGAAAATAATAAACGTTACAAGAGAAAAGTTGTAACGTACCAATAACATCATCAGGTGATGCCTCAGATTCCTGTCGAGATGTCAAAGCAAACAACCTATTTCGACCAACACTAGAACAAAAGATAGTAATAGAAAAAAATGTGCCACCAGCAGGTGCAGAAGCAGAAGATGAAGCCGCAGGAATCTTATTCTCCCCCATAGCAACTTTATTAACCGAACAATTCCTAAGTCGATGGCCTACCTTGACATACTTGAAGCATTTGTCCCTTCTTCTCTTGCAATAACCTTGAAGAGGACAACCAAAAAATTGACAAGGAAGATACAAAAAAACTGACTAACCTCCGCTCACCTGAGATTGTGTAACCTGTGCTCGAGAATTATCACCACCTTGATGACGCCTGTCTCTCGATTGATAAGGAGTACTAGATAAAAAGGATCCAAAACAACCCCACTTCTTTTTCTGCAACTTGTCACCATATCTACCACCCTGATACTGAGCACCTCCCTAATTAGAAAACCTATTTCTTTTTCCCTGCCTATCCTCAAACTCCGCCGGCCTTCTTTTCTCATCCTCAACTTGCTACATATGAATAGTCAACCAAGAAATGTCCATATTCTTAATCAGCAAAGCAGTCTTGCTCTCTAGAATCAAATCTCTATTCAACCAAGAAGGGAACTTCCTCATTCTCAACCTTATATCAGCCACTAAGTCAGGAGCATACCTTGATAGCTAATAGAACTTCAAAGCATGATCTCTTACTGATATTCGCCCTTACTTAAGGTTCACAAACTCCTCAATCTAAGCTTTTCTCAACTCTTGAGGAAAGAATCGATCTAAGAAAGCATTAGAAAAAACCTTTCATAACCCTTCCTCTTATATATCACCTCTATACCTGTCCCACTCCCCATACCACTGATATGCAACATCCTTGAGATGATAAGCTACAAAGTTAACCCCCTCTACATTAGTAGCCTGCATCACCCGAAAGATCTTTTTCATGTAATCCAAGAAGCCTTGTGGATCCTTCTCCACCTTTACTCGAGTATAAGTTGGAGGACCCATCTTTATAAATTGACCAACCCTTGTGGCCTCAGCAGAGAAAGCACCAGTTGTACCCCTCAGCCTGAGCAGTAACCAGTTAGGTAATAACATGAATAGACTGATGAAATTTCTCATTCATCACGTTACCTCAATGGACCTGAGGAGAACTAGCCAAAATAGGAGAAACTCCAGCACCAGGACCATGAGATCGAAGATGTACTCCAGGCATAGGACGTACCCACTCAGCATTATCCCTAGATGGGATGGAAGAATTTCCTTGATTTCCAGATCTAGAAGGCATGAGCAGAAAGACGAACAAACAAAGATTAGAGAGGATTCCAAGATTGAAAACTCAAGATTGAAGATGGAATACCAAGAAAGTGAAACATTCCTAAATGCCTTGTAGCCTCTCTCTTATGAGTGAGGTGCGCTTCACACTCCTAAAAGAGACTCTACTTGATACAACTTTGGGGACTCATAAGTGACCATGAACCTAGACTTTGATACCAACTTGACACGACACGACCCCGGACATTGTCGTAATGGGCCTCCCAAGTCCAACAGAAGCGGGGACCACCCCCTATTACCTAACCCATCCACCTTTATCCAACCTTTGATGGGCTGAAGTTTAAATATATAACAAAATAGAAGAAATGTTCTCATCAAAACTCTGGGATAGGGTCACAACCGTGACCGACCCAAACGAATCCAACCATATCACACCAACCACCCAACCACACCAAACTAAACCATAGACCATAAACCAGGCCATAACCAAATAAGTTAGACAAAATTTAATATGATTAATCCTAAATTGTAATATGATGCAACAGTAAGAAATCTTGTGATGTGGTGTCAGCCCACCAGCCTATTACAATGCCAAGGCCGACACCAATACTGATCCCACCCATACCAACCCCCAAAAGTACCACAAAGCCTCTATCCAAAAGAATAAACAAATCCAGTTGGGACATTCCCCCAACCATGGCCAAAACCAATATCCAAAATAAAAGAAAATGTCTAAAAAAATTCATAACATGAAATGATGTCTTTCGAAAGGATGAAAGCTCACAACTTTAGTCCAAATGTTGATACCAAGTCTGCATGCTAAACAAGAAAAGTAGAATAGTCGGTTCCTCTATAGCATAGGTATACAACCGCCAGTAGACCGGGTTAGCGAGTGACCGCTAGCATAAATCTCAGGATAAGGATAAAATAATGCTAGTTATAAAACCAAGTAAAACCATCCATTATGTAAACAGCCATAAATATACAAGTGTTGGGAAAAAGGAATCGAGTTTATCATGCATTGAAAACCTTTACCTAGGTTGTGTAGCTAGGTCTTCCTAAACCACCCACGGGTGATATGGGTTTAGCTCTCCCTGATGAAAGGGCCCTAGTGCGTATAACTGCAAGACCAGGGATCTATCCCATGGGATGACTAGTACATCCCCCAATAGTGTAACATCATGCACACAGTCCATTAAGACTAATCCTCATATCGACAAATATGAGTTTCCAGTTTTAGCCCCCCGGGACCGCCATCTTCCACGACTTTGCTAAACACCCAGCCATTAATGCCCAATCAAACCCTTTTCCAAATAACCAACTAAATCCATTTACCAGTTTATTATCCAAGGACAATATTAGTGGTATCGTCAAACCACCCTTACTTGCAAGTAATACTTGTAGCCAAACCATTTAGGTTAAGGGGACTTTCAAGTGCCTTTCCATAGACTACATTAAATCATTTAGCAGACTTCCATGTTCTCCACATACATAATCATTTAGCCTTTAGCCTTTTCAAACCATTTAAACCATGTATAGTTTCTTTACAAAGTTTAAAACATGCAAGAGTTCCATTAAAAGAAGTCAAGGCAATGAACATATCTTTATAAGCATTTTATCAAACACCTTGGGGGCATAATATAACCAAAACCTATTCCAAAGACCATTAAACCATTATCATGCAATACAATTGTCCAAAACCACCATTAATATATATAAAAGCATAATTAAAACTATAGAGAACCATAACAAATCATTTAATATCAAAAAACCCAAATAATAGTTGAAAGCCATAATCATAAAATAGTAAAATCATGAAATCAAACATATAAACCATGCCTTTAGTTGAAATTACAATGAGGGAAGAGAATCATTCCTTATACCGAAGAATTGACGGAAAAAAATCACCAAGACAAGCACCAAAGCAATCCTAAAGATGAAACCTTAACCTTTTTTCCCTAAAAGCTCTTGAGAGAATTATGAGATGTTTTGGAATAGTTTCTAAGTGTTAATGAATATAATATAGGGTAAATAACCTCCTAAGTGTATTTGAAGTCGTGGTTTCTAATTAAGGTAAGTAGGGAAATGTCCAAAATACCCTCATTTAAGTCACTTAAAATCCCATAACAGGGATACGACTGACCCACATGAGTTGTACCCTCCAAATACGATTGGTACCCACCACTCGTATCCAATGCTCAACCTTAGATCAGACATTGTCTAGTATACGACTCATCCAACCAAGTTGTAACCACAGTATATTATCCGTACCCATGACCTATATCCCTGGCAGAATAAAATGCCAGAAGGATCAAACACCCTATGAGTCGTTGATACGACTTGTACAAAGCCCTTACGACTCATACCCCTAGGTCATACCTATTCCAGTGTCCAAAACCATCCCACTAACTAACACTATTTAGCATACGACAAGACCATACCACTCGTACCCTAACATACAGCTCATACCCATGAGTCGTATTAGGTCTAGAGAATGAAATTCCAGGAAATTTTATAAGGGTCAAAACCCAGGATATTTTAGATAGAGGATAAACTAATGCCATCATCACACAACCAAGTCAAACTAATGCACATGTACACATTCACAGATATCCATGAGTATATACATAAGTATAAATATTGGTAGAGGGAATCGGGCTTAGTGTGTACTTTAAAAACCTTAACCTGGATTGTGAAGCTTAACTGTCCTAATACCACCCAAGTGCTATATAGGTCCAATTGTAACCCCCTGGTCGGTCCCGGTGCGTGTTAGCCGCACAAATTGGGGAAACCACAAAATTTTGGGGATTTCCTTGTACCCTTCATCAATCATGATAAAATTATATGTAGTGTGACATAAGCAAACGGCCATTTAGACCAACCCTCATGTCAGAAAACATGAGTTTCCGGTGTCCATCCTATGACTCACACCTTTACGGCTAGCTATCACAACCCTCGTTAATGCCTAATTAAAATATTTAACACATAACCCATCTACCAATTCTAGGAGTCAATTATTAAGGCATTATTAAGTGGTATCGTCATACCGATTATAGATTGCAAGCAATGTCATTAGCCAACACTTTAGAGATTTATTTGTATCCCGTAGACTCCATTAGTAAAATAACTTGGGGAATTCCTTCATACCATGCAAGGTTTTTAAAATCATCATTGTTATTATCCAGTTAGCCATTTATGCCATGCACTAGTTTAAAAGAGAATGAGCCAACCCAAATGATAATTTACATTCCAAAATCCATTATTCATGTGGGTTAAGGTTATTACCAATTTCCATACCAAACCCAATTATATGGAGATTCCATTGTGCCCCTATTGCCATATTTTAAAATTTTGGGGAGTCCATTGTACCCTTATTCCATCCACAATTCCATACACCCCAATGAGTGTACAAACTAACAATTTAATGTATATTAGTTCAACAGTAATCATGAGAAAACATTCAAACAATTATATCCAAAACCCTCAACCCATAGTTCAAAACTAACATGACCCAAACCAGGGCGGGCCTAGTTTTGTCGGGTATATCAAGTCCAGTCAGGATCGGAGACCACCCCTAATATCCTACTGTAATCACCCTACCCCCCTCTGTTGGCAGAATTTTGAGCATATAACAAGATAAAACAATAAAATTTAAAGACATAAGGTGAAGTCTATAACCATAACCAAACAGTCACAACTAAGTGTCCAACTAATACCAATCCCAATGTCAATACCAATACTAATGCTAACACTAATATTGATACCTCCATGCCCATAGTAGTCTGACAAAGCCTCTAACCAAAATCAAGGAGCATTCAGTTGGGACAAGTCTGCGACCATAGACAAAACCTAAACCAAAGAAATAGGAATAATGAAAAGAAGTCCATAACATGAAATGGAGCCTTTTGGAGTATGGAAGCTCACCACTTCAATTTGACTCAAACTTGTCCCCAGATCCAAGTCACTGAGCAGGAGGAATGGTAGTATGGCGGGTCACTTCATTGCGTAGGAATACAGTGCCCGAAGATGGTTAGCGAAGTTAACACTAGCAAGTACTCAAGGATAAAGATAAAATAATATCATCATTCAAAACCCAATCAAATAAACATATGCAATCACATGTATACATATATATATCATGTGGGAGTAGGGAACAAGGTTTAGCATACATATAAAAACTTAACTTGGGTTATGTAGCTCTGGCGTCCTAAAACACCCACGGGCTATATCGGTTTAGCTCCCCCTGCTAAAAGGGCCTTAGTGCTTGTTATCCGCACGACCAAAGAAAAGAACCTGGGCTGACTAGTACATCCTAAAAATATAAAGTGTGACATCATGCACACAATCACCAAGACCACCCTTACATCAGCAAATGTGAGTTTCCAATGTCGGGCCCCCCGGGACCTCTACCTTCCATGGTTTTGCTACTAAACCCCCTTTAAGCCCAATTAAAACTTTTACACATAACCAAACCATTTATCAAGGAGTCTTTTAATTAGGCATTAACCTTTGGTATCATCATACAAAATTATAGCTTGATAGTCTATTACCTTATACCATATAAACCACTAAACCAAATTTGACTCCACAGTTTCCAATTAAACCAAAACCATTTATGATCAAACTATGGCCACCAAGGCCTTTTCAAAACCACATGAAACCATCCAAAACCAATTCACGTTTCCTTAACCATTTATGTAATGAAAAAATTCCATGAATAGTCAAACTATGTGACAGAATCATTCTGATTGATAATTTCACAAATAGGTTAAGAGCATGCCATTATCAAAGCCAAAATCATCAAGTTTTGGTTGAAATTAAATCACCATTCCTATGCATCCATGTGGAAAACCATAACTAAAACATGAAAAAACATAATTAAATCATGAGGAACATAAATCAACCATGAACATCCAAAACACCCAATCTTTATTTCAAAACCATAACAATACCATGAAAACCATACATTAAAACTCATGCCTTTAGTAAAATAACAATGAGGGAAGAGTAACATGCCTGAATTACAAAGATTTATGGATAAAAACTGATCCATAAGACCTTAGATGATCACTTTGGAGAAACCCTAGCCAATTTTGCTTGAGAGGATTTTTGAGAGAGTAAAGATGATGTTTAATCTTGTAAAGTGTGTAATGAATTACCAAAACCTATTATAGGGACGTGGGGCCTTAAGGGTTTTAAGTGGGAAATGTCCAAAGTGCCCAGCTTAAAATTGTAAAATAGTCGTGGGTGGTTACGAGTCAACCCCCATGACTCGTGACCACAACATACAACTCATACCCTTGATTCATCACCAAGTCAATGAGTTGGACACCCATATACTGTCCATCGTACGACTCCAGGTCCCTACTCATTACCATACCATACGACTCGTATGGTCTAGCCATTTCCAAGACGGAACCTAAAGGATTGGATACTGGACAACATACGACTCCACTTTACCACTCATAACCTATCCTCACGGCTCTTAGTGAGCCACTCATACTCAATGACAAGTCAATTCACTAAATTATTAATTTGATTAAGGATCGTCCTAATAACCAGTCACCAACCCTAACGACTCACACCACTAAGTCATTACCAAGACCAAAAACCCAACCACTATTCAGTAGTCACCTAACGACTAAGGTCGACTGACCCGTACCTACTCCATATGACTATATGGTAAAGCCGTCAGCAGGACAGTAAGCTCAAAGCTCAGGAAATTTCTAAGGGACAAAACCCAGGGTGTTTCAATTCTCCCCCACTTGGATCATTCATCCTCGAATGATGGGACAAGGCAGTGACTAGCATGATTAAGCCCTCAAACATATCTACTCTTACATTTAAGACAGAAAATAGATTACCAAGGAATTCAGAATCTACCTTTACCAAGACAAAAAACAAAGATGTTAAGATCAATACATACCTTAAGAACGATTTTCTGGAATAGATAATAGGAATGGATACTTAGACTTCATATCCTCTTCAGTTTCCCAGGTAGCCTCTTCCACCTTTTGGTTGCTCCATTGAACCTTTACTGAAAATACGTCCTTAGTTTGCAACCGACGAACCTGCCGATCCAAGATTTTAATAAGGACTTCCACATAAGACAGGGAATCTGAAATACTAATATCCTTAATAGGCACAATTTGTGATGGATCGCCCACACACTTTCTCAACATAGAAACAAGGAACATCGGGTGAACTGAGCTAAAACTAGAAGGAAACTCCAGCTCATATGCAACATTGCTAACCCCTCTCAAACCAAGTATGGACCAACATATCCGGGACTAAGCTTTCTTCCTTAACCGCATCACTCCTTTCATGGAAGATACCTTCAAGAACACCTATCCCTAACATAAAACTTTAACTTCCTACGCCTCTCATTGACATAGGACTTCGAGCTACTATGGGCAGCTTTAAGCCTATCCCGAAATACCTTCACCTTCTCCACGGCTTGGTGAACCAAATCTAAACCAAACATCTCCGCCTTACCAACCTCTAACCACCCAATAGGAAACCTACACCTCTTACTATACAAGGCCTTAAATGGAGCCATCCTAATGCTACAGTAGTAGCTATTATTATACGCAAACTCTATAAGAGGTAAATTCTCAATCCAACTACCAACATAGTCAATCACGCAGGCCCTAAGCATATCTTCCAATGTCATAATAGTTCTTTCCGCTTGCCCATCTGACTGCGGGTGGAAAGCAGTACTAAGACTCACCTTGGTCCCAAAGCCTTTATAAAATGACCAATAAAAGCGTAAGGAAAATTGTGCACCACGATTCAAGATGATAGAAATAGGCACCCCATGCAACTTCATAATCTCTTAAAGGTTCAACCTTGGATAATCCTCTGTCAAAAAATTAGTCCTTGCTTGCAAAAAGTAAGTAGACTTAGTCATCCAATCCACAACGACCCAAATCAAATCGAACAGATTCTGAGATCGAGGTAGACTGGTAACAAAATCCATGTTGATCACTTCCCTCTTCCACACAGACAACTTAATTTCTTAATACAATTCTCCGGGCCTCATGTGCTCAACTTTCACTTGTTGGCACACCATGCACTTAGCCACAAGACTATCCACATCTCACTTTATATTATTCCACTAATACATCTCCTTAAGGTCATGATACATTTTCGTCGATCCAGGATGAATAGCATAGCGTGACTCATGTGCCTCAGACAAGATCCTCTCTCTCAATCCATCCACATCTGGAACGCACAAGATCCCTTGTTACAACAAGGTACCATCACTACTAACCTCAAAAGCCATTACTTTCTACCCACCTACATCACCCTTGATCCACATCAAGATAGGATCTAACACTTATTTCTCCTTCACCTCAGCATCTAGGGATGACTTTGCCAGATCCTGAACAAACACACCACTATCCTCAGAGTCCAAGAGGTGAAATCCAAGGTTAGCCAAACGGTGAACATCTTTCACTAATTGTCTTTTTACCTCATCCATATAAGCTAGACTCCCCATGGATAACCTGCTAAGAGGATCAGCAACCACGTTAGCATTACCTGGATGGTAGTGAATACTCATGTCAAAATCCTTGAGCAGCTCAAGTCATCTCCTTAAGGTTTAGCTCTTTCTGAATAAACACATACTGCCGGCTCTTATGATCTAAAAGTATATCCATATGAACGCCATACAAATAGTGATGCTAGATTTTAAATGCAAATACCACAGCCAGCAATTCCAAGTCATGAGTCAGATAATTTTTCTCATGCACCTTCAATTGTCTAGAGGCATAAGCTATCACTTTGCTATGCTGCATCAAGACACAACCAAGACCCACGAAGGACACATCACAATAGACCACAAACTCATTCATTCCTTTGGGCAAAGTCAAGACTGGAGCCAAAGTCATCTTACTCTTCAGCTTCTCAAAGCTACCCTCACAAGCATCAGATCATAAAAACCTTACCTTCTTTTGAGTTAACCTAGTCAATGGGGCAGCTATGGAAGAGAAACTTTCCACAACGTCCTATAGTAACTAATCTTAAGCATATTTATATGTCCAATCACCAATATTCACCCATATTTGGACTTTTTTTAGAGCCAAAAGGTGTTATTCTTATTGCATTTAAGCCTTAATTGTGATTCGTATCTAACCGATGTAATTAGAGATGCAGGGTAAATTTCTAATGAATTTGGACAAAAATTGGATGCATATTATTAATCAAGTGATGATTGATGATGTGAGTTGATTATACAAAGTATCGTGGACACTGAAAGGAGTTAGAAAGCAAGCTGGAATGGTTGGATTATGTAGCGGAGCAATAAGCTGAAAGAAACATGTGATGTGCCTTAAAAAATTAGTGGAAAGCAAATTCCAGTGGCCCAGGGTGATATGCCCGCGACGCAGGCTCCAAAAATAGGCTCCCAGGACTTAGCGGAATTCTTAAAGGTGAATTCCAATATACCAGGGCGATAAGCCCGCGACTCCTCACATGGAGAGGCACTAAAGCCAAAGTCACAACTCACTTAGAGTGGTGCTATAGCCAAGACAGTGCCTCACTTGGAGCGGGGCTACAGACAAGGTGATGCGAGCTCCACTCCACCCAAGCTAATTTTGTCCTAGTATATAAGGAACACGTGAACACAATTTCAATCACTTTTTGGCAAGCACGGCAACAGCGAAAAAGCACAAAAATCTCTCTTTTAAGGTTCGTAGACATTTTTTTGAACTTCTTTACTTCAAGATTAATTCTTGGTATGATTAATTACTTATTTTTTATGTTGAATTCAAATATGAGTGGCTAAACACCCGTGTTCTGGGGTTGAGGCCAAGAACATGATTACTCTTTGATATTATTTATCATAGTTTCTTTTTGGATTATCATCTGAGTTGTTCTGAATTTCTTGAGCTTACTATTTTGATGAGTGGCCACCATTAGAATAAATCTATATTTCTATGTGAATTCGGGAGGAGAATCGTAGGATAGAATGAAGAAATTAAGGAGAAAGGTTCTTATCTTTTTATGAAATAAGGGGTTTGGATTAGCTAGGGATATAACTAGAAGCCTTTCTTGGTTCAATTGCAGGAAGATAACTTTATGCATCTAGATGAATTGTTGCATCTCAGTGGGAGTGGTAGTTGAAATATTCAGATAGATAAAAGACTTGAGGTCGAGAGATCAAGATCGTACCATGAACCTTGCGAATCAATAACCCAAAAATCAACTAGAATGCGATAAGAAGATAGAATTGTAAGTTGTTAGGTGTGCTTCAACCCTGGACTTCTCATCATTACGGTTTAAAACCATTGCTTGCTTTGCTTTTGTCACAAATTGCTATCTCTTATTTCATTACATTTTTTTGTTCACAATTTCAAAACCATCTTGATACTTTACAACACTTAATACCTCCTTGTCTAAAACTAAAGTTGGTTAATTTGCTAGTTGCTTAGTCCTCGTGGTAACGATATCTGACTATCTAAGTCACTATATTACTTGTACGATCACATACAGTTGCGTATGCATTTGAATGCAATAAATTTTTGGCATCGTTGCCGGGGACTGAGTATAATCAGTAATTTGCTAAATTTTTTGCTTTATATAACTAGTTAGAGTGTTAACGACTTGATCTTAGTGGATGATTTTTTGCAGGTTCAGTGGAATACAGGACTAGCGAGAGACAAAGAGTTGGTAGAGCCTTTTACAAAACCAGAACTAATATTTCAACAAAGACGAAGAGCTCAATATCCCTTTCGACGGGTTCAAATGGCTGAAAGAAGAGATCCAAATGTGGTTGATCAAACTGATCCTGTTGATCCAAATGCCGGACATGTCCCAGCTCCAGTTATCTTTGTAGCTCCTGCTCAACCAGCTGCTAGACCTGTTCATGAGGTGGCAATCCCACTCACGAACCATGCGACTAACAGTATTCGCAAGCCCGAGCCAGGTGGTCGATTTGAATTAAAGCAGAATATGGTGCACTTACAAAATTTAGCTGGGCAATTTTCTGGCCTTTCACTTGAAGACCCACAGCAGCACATACAGACCTTCCTGGAAATAAGTGATACTTACATTCCTACAGGGGTGAATACTAATTATGTTAGACTGACACTCTTCCTTTTTTCTTTAATTGGGGAAGTAAAGAGGTGGTTATATACCGAACCATCACTCTCTATCACTTCTTGGAAAGATCTAGCTCAGAAGTTCCTTATTCGATTCTTTCCATCTGGGAAGACTGTATGTTTGAAAAGCGAGATTTTGAGTTTCAGATAGAAAGAAGGAAAGAATCTCTACCAAGGTTAGGAGAGCTTTAAAAGTATGCTCAAAAATTACCCTCAGCATGATCAGTCTAATGATGTTCTTGTTCATACTTCCATTGAGGGGTTAGAGCCAAATACCAAGATTCTCTTAGATTCAGCAGCAGGTGGGTAAGCTCTTGAGAATACTTATGACGAATTGTACACATTGCTGAATCGGATTTCACAAGGAAACCCTGAATGGCATGCTAACTCAAAAAGTACTCCTAAGAAGGTTGCAGCTGTGTTAGAGGTAGATCAGTTCACTGCTCTATCTGCTCAGCTTGCAGCAATTCAAAATCAGATGCTTACTCAGTTGAACAACATAAAGTTGGGGGTTCTGCAAGCAGCAGCTATAGCTAATGCAGTCCAGCAGGTGAATTCTTGGTGTAAGGTTTGTGGAAGTAGTGAACACGCGGTAGCTGCTTGTGCAGTTAATCCAGATTTTGTGAATTATGTAGGGAATGCAAGTCATCCAAGACAATAAAACTTTACTAACACATATAATCCCAACTGGAGGAATTATCCCAATTTCTCATGGGGTGGAAATCAGGCACAGAACAATAATTAGTATAAGGGGCCAGTGCAACAAAAACAACAGCAGGTTCAGAATAATCAAGCTACTACTCAAACAAGTAATATAGGACAGGTATTACAAAAGATTTTAGGACCTTAGACTCTGCAGCTTAAAAATAGAACACAAGAAAGAGAAATACTCCTAAATGCCTCGTAGTCTCTCCCTTATGTGTGTGGTGCTCTAAACACCCTTAAAAGAAACTCTACTTGACACGACTTTATGGACATCCAATTGACCATGAACCGGGCTCTGATACCAATCTGACATGACCCAAACTAGGGCCTAGCCTTATTGGATATCTCAAGTCCAACCAGGATCGGAGACCACCCCTAATACCCAATCGTAACTACTCTACCCCCTCTGTCGAAAGAATTTTGAGCATATAACTAGGTAAAATAATAAAATTTAAAGACATAAGATGAAGTCTATAACCATAACCAAATATTCACAACTAAGTGTCCAACCAATACCAATCTCAATGCCAATACTAATACTAATGCTAACACTAACACCGAAACTGCTCATGCCCATAGTATCCCGACAAAGCCTCTAACCAGAATCAAGGAACATCCGATCGAGACATGCCCCTGACCATATACAAAACCAAAACCAAAGAAATAACAATAATGAAAAAAAGTCGATAGCATGAAATAGAGCCTTCCGGAGTATGAAAGCTCACCATTTCAATCTAACTCAAAGTTATCCCCAGATCTAAGTCACTAAATAGGAGGAATAGTACTATGGCTGGTTCCTGCATCGCATGGGGAAACAACGCCTAAAGACGATTAACGGAGTCAACACTAGTATGTACTCAAGGATAAAGACAAAATAATGACATCATTCAAAACCCAATCAAATAACCATATACAATCACATGTATACATATATAAATCGTACCGGGGTAGGGAACAAGTTTTAGCATTCATTTAAAACCTTAACCTGGGTTGTATACTCTGCCGTCCTAAAATCACCCACGGGCTATATGGGTTCAGCTCCCCCTGCTGAAAGGGCCCTAACGTGTGTTAATCGCACGATCGAAGAAAAGAACCTAGGATGACAAGTACATCCCAAAAATATAAAGTGTGACATTATGCACACGGTCACCAAGACCACCCTCACATCAAAAAATGTGAGTTTCCAATATCAGTCTCCCCGAGACCTCCACCTTCCACGGCTTTGCAACTCAACCCTTTTTAAGAGCAATTAAACTTTTTACACATAACCACACTATACATAAAGGAGTTTTTAAATTAGGAATCAACCGTTGATATCGTCATACCAAATTAGAACTTGCAAGTCTATTAATCTTATGCCATATAAACCATTAAACAAAATTTAACTCCACCATGTCCAATTAAACCAAAACCATCTATGATCAAACCATGGCCATCGAGGCCTTTCCAAAACCATATGAAACCAACCATAACCAATTCATATTTATTTAACCATTTATGCAATGCAAAGATCCAAGAATAGTCAAACTATGTGACAAAATCATTCTGGTTGACAATTTCACAAACAGGCTGAGGGCATACCATTATCAAAGCCAAAATCATCAAGTTTTGGGGATCAACCATGAACCCTCAATTAAATCACCATTCTCATGCAACCACATGTAGAAAACCATAATTAAAACATGAAAAACCATAATTAAATCATGAGGAACATAAATCAACCATGAACATCCAAAAACCCCAATCTTTATTTCAAAACCATAACAATATCATGAAAATCATACATTAAAACACATGTCTTTAGTAAAATAACAATGAGCAAAGAGTAACATGCCTGAATTACAAAGATTTATGGAGAGAAATTGATCTGTAAGACCTTAGATAACCACTTTGGATAAACCATGGCCAATTTTGCTTGAGAGGATGTTAGAGAGAGTAAAGAGGATGTTTAATCTTGTAATTGTGGATAGGGATGTGGGGTCTTAAGGGTTTTAAGTGGGAAATATCTAGAATGCCCCCATCTTAAAACTGTAAAAAGGTCATGTGTGGTTACGAGTCGACGCCCATGACTCGTGACCACAACATACGACTCGTACCCTTGAGTCATCACCAAGTCAGTGAGTTAGACACCCATATATTGTCCACCCTATGACTTCAGGACCCATTCATTACCAGACCATGCAACTCGTATGGTCTAGCCATTTCCAAGATAGAGCCCAAAGGATTGGATAATGGATAACATACAACTCCACCTTACCACACGTAACCTATTCTCGCAGCTCTTAGTGAGCCACTCGTACTCAGAGAAAAATCAATTCACTAAATTTTTTATTTGATTAAGGATCATCCTAACGACCCATCACCAACCCTAATGAATCACACCACCAAGTCGTTACCAAGACCGAAAACCCAACCAATATTCACTGGTCACCTAACGACTAGGGTCACCTAACCCGTACCTACTCCATACAACTCGTATGGTTAAGTCATCAGCAGGATAGTGAGCTCAATGCTCAGAAAATTTCCAAGGGATAACACGCAGGGTGTTTCAAAAACCCAACATCAAAACCATGAATAATAAACCAATTTTCATGATATTAACAAGATACAAGTATAGGGAAAGAGGTGCATGCCTTAATTACGAAGACATTTAAAGAACATAGCACCCTTAGAACCCTAGATGACCACTTTTCTTGAAACCCTAGCCTTTACTTGAATAGGGAATTTGAGAGAAAATAGGAAAGAGTTTATTATGCCAAAGTATTAAAAATAACCCTTCTTAGATGTTTTATAGACGTGGGGTCTTGTAATACCCCGTGTCTAGAAGTTTTTGAGCATTATATGACTCCTCTCTTGAGTCGTACATACAAATACGAGTGGTATGTTGTAGTCGTATGCAAGACAGTATGGTGTGGTGATCATTCTGGTGTGGGTACGATTTGGCCCCTAGAAGTCATCAAGTAGGGTACGAGTAGTATGATGGTAAATTGTAAGCTTCGGTCCAAGCTACGAGTAGGGAGTTAAGATTTGTATGAAGATAATACTAGAAGTAAGTCAAACCCGCATGTTGACCAATGTGTGTCCTCTTTGAGTATATTAAGCTTACGAGTTGAAGAGCCTAGTCATACCCTTTCATATGAGTCTGACACAACTCGCCTAGGGGCCTTGTCGTAATAGGCATCCCAAGCCCGACCGGGACCGGAGACCACCCCCGTTACCTAACCCAAACTCCAGCCGCTTGCTCTGAGTTGGCCGAATTCCGAGCATATAACAAGATAGTGTAACATCTCACATGAAGACTCTAGGATAGGATCAAAATAGTGATCGGCCCAACCGAGTCCAATCATACCACACTATCTACCCAACCGTACCAAATGATACAAAAGGCATAAAGCAGGCCATAACCAAATAAATTCCATAACATAATATAATTAATACCAAAATAAAATACGATGGAACAGTGAGAAATTATGTCTAATGATGTCATCCCGCAAGATATTCCAATGCCAAGGCTGACACCAATACCGATCCCGCCTATTCTAACCCATAGCAGTACCACAAAGCCTCTAACCAAAAGAGTAATAAAATTCTCTTGGGACATGCCCCCAACCATGGCCAAAACCAATATCCAAAATAAAATCAAAGTGTCCAGAAATAGACATAATATGAAATGAAGCCTTCTAAAAGGATGAAACCTCAACACTTCAGTCCAAATGTTGATCCTCGGGTCAATCACTATGTATGAGGAATAGAATGATCGTTCCTGCATAGCGTGGGGATACAGCCTCCAGTAGACGGGTTAGCGGGTGAACGCTAGCATGATCTCAGGATTAGGATAAATAATTCCATTTATAAAACCAAGTAAAACCATCCTTGTGCACACAACCCCATATATATATATATATAACCATGCCGGGAAACGGGATCAGGTTTAGCATGCCATTAAAACCCTTACCTAGGTTGTGTAGCTTTGCCGTCCTAAACTACCAACTGGCTAAATGGGTTCATCTTCCCCTGCTAAAAGGGACACAGTGCATGTAGCCGCATGACTAGGGAAGTAAACCTGGGATAACTAGAACATCCCCCAAATATAGTGTGACATATGCACATGGACACCAAGACCAACCTCACATCAGCAAATATGAGTTTCCAGCTTTGGGGGACCTCCACCTTCAACGGATTTGCTATATATCCCACATTATTACCCAATTAAAACTATTAACAAACAACTAACTAATCCATCTACTATTTATTAACCAAGGCTATTTAGTGGTGGTATCATCATACCGACCATACTTGCAAGTACTATCCATAGACAACCACATATAGGTTTAAAGGGACTTCCAAGTGCCCTTCCATTTACCATATTAAACCAATTGGGGGATTCTATGTACCCCACAAGCATAGCCATTTAGCCATTTAGACATTTTGCTTTCCAAGCCATTCAAACCATGCATAATTCTTTTAATAAGTTTTAAGACAAGCAAGAGTTCCATTAAAAGTACTCAATGAGATAAAAAAAATATTATTATAGGTATTTTGTCACACACATTGGGGGCATAATATGACCAAAACCAATTCCAATTTACATTAAACCATTCCCATGCAATCCAGTTATCCAAAACCACCATTAATTCACATAAAGCATAATTAAACCCATGGAAAACCATAACCAATTATTTAATGTCAAAACCCCCCCAATTCGTATTTGAAAGCCAAAATCATACAATCAATGAAGTCATGAAAACATTCATAAAATCATGCTTCTTAGTTAGAATTAACAATGATGGAAGAGAACATGCCTTAAACCAAGATGGTGATGGAAATAAATCACCAAGATAAGCCCCAAATAATCCTCTAGTTAAAACCCTAGCTTTCTTTGTCCAAAAGCTTTTGAGAGAATTATAGAGTGTTTAGAAGAGTTTCTAAGTGTTAATCAATGGATTAATAGGGTAAATAACCTCCAAAGTAGATTAGAAGTCATGGAACATTATTAGTATAAGTAAGGAAATATCCAGAATACCCCCACTTAAGTTGCACAAAATCACATCCCAGGGGTACGACTGACCCTTACGAGTCGTACCCTCCAATATGATTGGTACCCTCCACTCATATCCTAGCCTCAACCATTTGGGACCAACACTACCCAGCATACGACTCATCCAACCAAGTCGTATCCAAAGCATACTATCTGTATCCTTCACCCGTATCCCTAGCAAGATAGAATCGCAAAAGGTTTGAACATTGTTCACCACACGAGTCCTGAGTATGACTCGTACCTTGGCTTACGGCTCATGGTAATCCACTCGTACTCAGATCCAACCTAAGCAACCAAGTCTAAGATTAAGTTAAGTAACCAAATGATCTGTAGTCACCAATACGACTCATACCCCTACACCATATCCCTTCTAGTAGCCAAAATCCATCCCACCGACCAACACTAGTCAGGATATGACTGGACCATACCATTCATACCCCAATATACAGCTCATACCCATGAGTCGTATTGGGTCCAGAGGCCAGAATTCCAAAAAAAATTCTAAGAGTCAAAACCCAGGGTGTTATAGACTCCCCCACTAAGAACATTCATCCCCGAATGACGAACAAGATAGGGGTAACCACATGCATGAGTCATTTGCATTACTAAATATATTCCCAATCTTTAACAAAGTTTGAAAATAAAGGAGTATAGATATTAATCTTTCCTTTAACAAACTCAGAACATAAAGATGTGTTGAAGACATATACCTTCCGCACGAATCCCAAGAGCAGAAAATAGATGCGGATACTTGAACTTCAAGTCCTCCTCCACTTCCCATGTAGCTTCTTCCACCTTATGGTTCTGCGAAAGAACCTTAACTGAAGCCACATCCTTGGTCCACAACTGACGAAATTACCTATCTAAGATCTAAATTGGGATTTTCTTATAAAACAGAATCCATGAGACCCAATCCTTCCAAAGGAACAACCGAAGAAAGATCACCAATGCACTTCCTCAACATGGAAACATAAAAGATCGAATGAACCAAGCTCGATCTAGAAGGTGACTCTAGCTCGTAAGCAATATTACCAACTCTCCGTAAAATCTTCTAAGGACTAACATACGGAAGACTGAGCTTCCCCTTCTTTCCAAACTGCATTAATCCCTTCATGGGAGATACCTTGAGGAAAACCTTATCCCCAACCTCAAACTCCAAGTCTCTACATATATGCATAGGACTTTTGGCGACTTTGGGTAGCCTTAAACCTATCCCGAATCACCTTCACCTTTTCCATAGCCTGGTAAACCAAGTCAGGATCAAACACTTCCATCTCACCAAGATCAAACCAATCAATAGGAGACCTACACCTTCTACCATACAATGCCTCAAAAGGGGACACACCAATACTATAATGATAGCTATTGTTGTAAGCAAGCTCCACGAAAGGTAGATGCTCAACTAATTGCCACCATAATCAATCACACAAGCCTAAAGCATATCCTCCAATATCTAAATAGTTCTCTCCGCTTGCCCATCCATCTGCGGGTGGAAAGCAATACTCAAACTCACTTTAATCCCCAACCCTTTATGAAAACATCACCAAAGGGGAGATATAAAATGCGTGCCATTATTAGAAATAATTGAAACAGGAATCCCCTTCCAACTTCACAATTTCCTGAAGATACATCTTCACATAATCCTCCATCGAAAAGGTAGTCCGCACTGGCAAAAAGTGGCCAGACTTAGTCATCCTATCCACGATGACCCAAACTGAATCATATTAATTTCAAGACCGAGCAAGATCAGTAACAAAGTCCATATTGATCACTTTCTATTTCCAATCGAGCAAATCAATTTCTTGATACAACACTCCTGGCTTCCTGTGCTTAACCTTAACCTGTTGACACACCATGCACTTGGCCACAAAATCAGCCACATTCTTTTTCATGCCATTCCACCAATAGATCTCTTTGAGATCATGATACATCTTAGTCGAGCTGGTATGAACAACATAGAGTGATTCATGCGCCTCAGCCAAAATCCTTTATCGCAACTCATCGATATTAGGAACACACAACCTCCCTAAGTATCGTAAAGTACCATCACCACTAATCTCAAACACCATTACCTTTTTCCCACCAGCGTCACTTTTATTTTTAAGCAAGATAGGATCTAGCACTTGCTTCTCCTTAAGCTCCGTACCAAGAGACGATCGAACCACTTCTTGCACCACCACACCACCATCATTGGAGTCCAAGAGGCAAACTCCAAGATTAGCCAATTGGTGAATATCTTTCACCAATTCCCATTTTTATTTCTCCATATGAGCCAAAATCCCCATGGATAACCTGCCAAGAGCATCAGCTACCATGTTAGCTTTACCTGGGTGGTAGTGAAGACTCATATCATAGTCCTTGAGAAGCTCAAGCCATATCTTCTGCCTGAGATTAAGTTCCTTCTGAGTGAACACATATCGTAGACTCATATGATCAGAAAAGATATCAACGTGAACACCATTCAAGTATGCCGAAATATTTTCAAAGCAAACACAACCACCAATAGCTCCAAATCATGAATAGGATAATTCTTCTCATGCACTTTCAACTGCCTGGAAGCATAGGCAATCACCTTCTCAAGCTGCATCAGCACACAACTAAGACCTACTCAAGATACATCACAATAAACTAGGAACCCATTATTGGCTTCTGGAAAAGTCAAAATTGGAGCCAAAGTTAACTTATCCTTCAACTTCTCAAAATTCCTTTCACAAGCATCTGACTAAGAAAACTTGAACTTTTTCTGAGTTAACTTAGTCAAAGGACCATCTATCGACAAAAATCTTTCCAATAACTGCCTATAATACCCAGCTAAACCCAAAAAGCTCCGAGTGTCGGATAGTGTCTGGGTCTAGGCCACCTCTTCACCACAGCAACCTTTTAAGAATCAACTATGATCCCCTCACTAGAAATAATATGACCCAAGAAAGTAATAGCGTTCAACCAAAACTCACATTTGGAGAACTTGGCATACAACTATTATTCCTTTAAGGTCTGCAACACCATACGAAAGTGACTAGCATGATCCATCTTACTCTTCAAATAAACCAGAATGTCACCAATAAACACAATCACAAAAAAATCAAAATACTGATGAAAAAAACTATTCATCATATCCATAAACGTTGTTGGATCATTAGTCAACCCAAATAACATTACTAAAAACTCAAAGTGACCATACCAAGTATGAAAAGTTGTCTTAGAGATATCCACCTCCCTAATCTTTAGCTGATGGTACCCGGACCGAAGATCTATCTTAGAAAAGAACTTGGCACCTTGCAACTGGTCAAACAGATAATCTATACTTGAAAGAAGATACTTGTTCTTAACTGTCACCTTGTTCAACTACCTATAGTCAATGCACATTTGAAGGGGAACTCAAACAACACTGGTGCACGCCACGGAGATACACTAAGACGAATAAACCCTCTATCCAGAAGATCCTTAAGTTGCTCATTGAGTTTCCTCAACTCAGATGGAACCATTCTATATGGGGGAATAAAAATCGAATGAGTGTCCAGAACTAGATCAATACAAAACCCAAATTCCCTATTCGGAGTAACACCAGGAAGATCATATGAAAAGACCTCTAGAAGCTTATTAACCACTGGGACTAACTGGAAAGAAGGACCTTCTGGGTTAGAATCTTTAACCTGGACCAAGTGATAAAGACAACCATTAGAGAATAACCTCCAAGCTATAAGATAAGAAATAAATATCCCCCAGGAGCAAAAGAACTACCCTCCCATTCTATAACTGGTTCACAAGGAAACCTAAAGATAACCCTTCGTGTTCGACAATCCAACGACGCGTAACAAGAGTGCAACCAATCCATACAAAGAATGACATCAAAATCTACCATACCCAACTCAAATAGATCCACCAAGGTTTGTTTGCCACTAATAGATACCACACACCCCTATAGACTCTCATAGCAATAACCAAGTCATCTACTAGGTAGAAACTGAAAAAGGATCCAAAATAACTTTTAGATCAAAAACAAAAGATACAGCCACATAAGAAGTCACATAGGAGAGAGTGGACCCTAAATCAACCAAATAATATACATCATGAGAGAAAAGATATAACGCACCAGTAATGACATCAGGTGATACCTCAGATTCCTATCAGGACGCCAAAGCATACAACCTATTCTGACCAACACTAGAACCAGGAATACTAACAGAAGTAGATGCAACACCACCAGGTGTAGGAGCAAAAGATGAAGCCACTTGAATCTTATTCACCCTCAAAGAAACCTTATTAACATAATAATACCTGAGCCGATAGACTACCTGGCCACCCTTGAAGCATTTGTCCCTTCCTTCATCGCAATAACCCTGATGAGAACGATAATAGAACCTCCGTTTGCCTGAGATTGGGCACCTTGAGCTCGAAAATTATCACCACCTTAATGACGTCTGTCACCCACCTGGTAAGGAGCACTAGCAGAAGAGAAGGAACCAAAACTCCCCCACTTATTTTTATTCAATTTGCCACCATTCCGACCACCCTAAGACTGAGCATCTCCCTGGTCAGAAAACCTGTTTCTCTTACCCTGTCTATCTGCGAACTCCATCTGTTTTCTCTTCTTATTTTTTTCCTATTGCATATGAATAATCAACCTAGAGATGTCCATATCTTTAATCAGCAAGGTAGTCATGCTCTCCAAAATCAAATCTTAATTCAACCCAAAAGTGAACTTCCTCATTCTTGCTCGTATGTCAGCCACCAAATCAGGAGCATACCTTGACAATTAGTGAACATCAAGGCATATTCCTTGATAGACATCCTCCCGTGCTTGAGGATCACAAACTCCTTCATCTTTGTTTCCCATAATTCTTGGGGAAAGAACCAACATAAGAAGGCATTAGAAAAACTATCCTACAAGACTGATTCTTCCATATCACCCCTATCCCTGTCCCACTCTTTATACCATTGATATGCAATATCTTTGAGCTGATAAGCTGCAAAGTTTACCCCTCCACATTGGTAGCATGCATCACCTAAACTATATTTTCCATTTCATCCAAAAATCCTTGTGGATCCTCCTTTACCTTTACTCCAGAAAAAGTGACCCATCTTTCTGAAATGGCCAACCCTTATGGCCTCAGTAGATAAAGCACCAGTTGCACCCAGCTCATCCTGAGCAGTGACCATCTGAGAAATAACATGAATAGACTGACAGAATTCTTGATTAGTTACCTCATCTAAAGGAGGACTAGTAGCAATCGGTGGAACTCCAGAAGTATCAGGGATAGGGCCGTGTGATTGAAGATAAACCCCAAAAGTATGATACACCCCTTCAGTATTACCTCCAGATGGTTATAGAAGAATTTCTTTGTGTTTCAGATCTATGAGGCATGATCTGAAAGATGATCAAACAAGGATTAGAGATGATTCTAGGCCAAAGACTCCAAGCTTAAAAATTGAATACCAAGAAAGTGAAACATTCCTAAATGTCTTATCGTATATCCTTTATGAGTGTGGCGCGCTAACACCCCTAAGAGACTCTACTCGACACGACTTTATGGACTCCTAATTGACCATGAACCTAGGATCTAATACCAATTTGACATGACCCGCCTGGGGGCCTTATTGTAATGGGCCCGGAGACCAACCCCGTTACCCAACCCAACCTCAAACTGTCTGCCCTAATTTAGCTGAATTCCAAGCATATAACAAGATAGTGTAACTGCTTACATAAAGACTCTAGGATAGGATCACAATCGTGATTGGCCTAACCAATTCCAACCATACCACACCAACCGCCCAACCGTACCAAACCATACCAAAGTCCATAAACTAGGCCATAACCAAATAAATTTCATAACATAATATAATTAATCCAAAAATAAAATGTGATGGAACGGTGAGAAATTATGTCCAATGATGTCAGCCCGCCAACTTATTCCAATACCATGGCCGATACCAATACTGATCCCGCTCATTCCAACCTATAGCAGTACCACAAAGCCTCTAACCAAAAGAGTAATAAAATATGGTTGGGATATGCCCCCAACCATGGCCAAAACCAATATCTAAAATAAAATTAAAGTGTTTGAAAATATCTATAACATGAAATAGAACTTTCCAAAATGATGGGAGCTCACCACTTCAGTCCAAATGTTGATCCCCGAGTCAATCCTATATAGAAGGAGTAGAACGATTGGTTCTTGCATAGTGTGGGTATACAGCCGCAAGTAGACAGGTTAGCGAGTGAATGCTAGCTTGATCTCAGGAAAAGGATAAAATAATGCCATTTCTAAAACCAAGTTAAACCATCCTTATGCACACGACCATACAAATTATAAATAACCATATTGGGAAAGGCGACCGGGTTTAGTATGCGATTAAAAACCTTACCTGGGTTATGTAGCTTTGCCATCCTAAATCACCCAAGGGCTATATGGGTTCAGCTCCCCCTACTAAAAGGGCCGCAATGTGTGTAACCACACGACCAACGAAGTAAACCTAAGATGACTAGTACATCCCCCAAATATAGTGTGACATCATGCACACGGTCACCAAGACCAAGCCTCACATCGGCAACTATGTTTCCAGTTTTGGTCCCCCCAGGACCTTCACCTTTCTCAGCTTTGCTACACATCCGCCATTATTGCCCAATTAAAACCATTACTAAACAACCAACCAAACCATTTACCAATTATTAACCAAGACCATTTAGTGGTGCTATCGCCATACCGACCATACTTACAAGTACTATCCATAGCAAACCACATATAGGTTTAAGGGGACTTTCAAGTGCCCTTCCATTTACCATATTAAACCACTTAGGGTATTCTATGTACCCCACAAGCATAACCATTTAGCCATTTACCTTTCCAAGCCATTTAAACCACGCATAATTCCTTTACCAAGTTTTAAAACGAGCAAGAGTTCCATTAAAAGTACTTAATGCAATGAAAACATTATTATAGGCATTTTGTCAAACACATTAGGTGCATAATATAACCAAAACCAATTCCAATTACCATTAAACCGTTCCCATGCATTCCAATTATCCAAAACCATCATTAATGCACACAACATATAATTAAAATCATGGAAAGCCATAACGAACCATTTAATGTCAAAATCCCCAATTCATATTTGAAAACCAAAATCATACAATCAATGAAGTCATGAAAACATTCACATAACCATGCTTCTTAGTTAGAATTAACAATGAGAAAAGAGAACATGCCTTAAACCAAGATTATGGTGGAAATAAATCACCTAGACAAGCCCCAAATTAATCCTCTAGTTGAAACCCTAACTACCCTTGCCTAAAAGCTTTTGAGAGAATTATAGAGTGTTTAGAAGAGTTTCTAAGTGTTAATCAATGGATTAATAGGGTAAATAACCTCCAAAGTAGGTTAGAAGTCATGGAACATTATTAGGATAAGTAAGCAAATATCCAGAATACCCCACTTAAGTTGCACAAAATCACATCCCAGGGGTACGACTGACCCTTACGAGTCGTACCCTCCAATATAATTGGTACCCTCCACTCGTATCCTAGCCTCAACCATTAGGGACCAATACTAACCAGCATACGACTCATCCAACCAAGTAGTATCCAAAGCATACGATCCATATCCTTCACCCGTATCCTTAGCAAGATAGAATCGCAAAAGGTTTCAACATTGTTCACCATACGAGTCCTGGGCATGACTCGTACCCTGGCTTATGGCTCATGGTGATCTACTCGTACTCAGATCCAACCTAAGTATCCAAGTCTAAGATTAAGTTAAGGAACCAAATGATCCGTAGTCACCAATACGACTCATACCCCTACATCGTATCCATTCTAGTAGCCAAAATCCATCCCACCGACCAATACTAGTCAGGATATGACTGAACCATACCATCCATACCCCAATATACAGCTCGTACCCATGAGTCGTATTGGATTCAGAGACCAGAATTCCAGAAAATTTTCTAAGGATCAAAATCAGGGTGTTATAGAGTTGTATGGTGGACTAGTAAAGACTAACAAGTTTTTTTGTAAAATTTAGCTAAGGGCTTTTTGGTCTTTTCCTCTCTTATAACTTCCCATCCACGACCTATAACCCTCAAAGAGGTGTTATTTTCCAGCACTTTCCAGTCAAATAAAAACACTTACATCCTCTCATCTTTAAGAATATCAAGATTAGGGCTTCTCTCACAATTTCATCTTTCAAGTCCCAAGATTCAAACTTTCTTCATAAGTTAAGAAACTACAGGTATGTGGGGCTTATGAACAAGGTTATTCTTTCTTCCTTGTGCCCAAAGTGCATGGTTTTAAGGTTAAATTTACTTGTTTTAAATTATGGTTTATACCCAAATAACCATATTCTTGAAGTATGATACTACCCTCTGATTGAAAGCTTTAAGTGCATCGAGATTTACATATATGCATATTTGGATTTATAAGATTCATATTGTTATTTGAATTTCATTATGTTGATTGAGATATTGTAGAAAGATTTCAAGATGGTTATTTTGCATGATGTTTAGTTATGAATTTCTATGAATTAAAGCATGCATTCTAAGTTTTAAGTATAAGTATTGAGTTTACAAGAAAATTATGCTCCGAAGGTCCATTCATAAGTTTTATGATATGAGTTAAAGCAAAGATTGATCTTTTGATCATAAGATAAGATATGAAATCTACATTTTTCATCTTGATTATGACTTAAAGAAAGAGAAGCATAACTAGTTTTCAGTCTATAAACCCTTATGTTATTTAAAGGTGGATTTCTTAAAGTATGAGCATATAAGCTTTGTGGAAGTAGTATTTAGCACCTAGAAAGGAATGCGGATGAGTGTATCTGAAATTCCTGGAAACTACGAGTTAAGCTTTTTCCCAATATAGATGAAGAATAGTGATCACATAAGATTAATATTCCATTCTGATGGCAAGGGTAGAACAACTTTCCCCAGCGTGGGTAAGATGTTGGACTCCATGGTAGCTCACATGGTTTATATTGGTTAGAAGAATCTCCTAAAGAAAGAACAAGAAGTAAAACTTTTAGAAAGTAAGTGTTATGGCTCACAAAGTTTAATATTATGTTTTATTATGCATGTTCATAATTTTGTGGTCTTTGTTTTATTCAAGATCAAGGTGAGTCGTTTATGCTTAGCATGCATCATTTGAAAGTTTATATGAATATTCAATTATCGTTTTACTTATGAATTCACCCCCACATACTCAGAACATTCCAGAGGTACTGACCCATATATATGTCTATGTGCTACATTGTCTTACAATGTAGGTTATGGTGCTCATTTCTAATAGCACAATTGACTACGGGCATCATCACCTACATCCTAACTTTTGGTGAGTCCTCATAGTCCGAGGACTCAGTTTATCAGACTTTTGTTCATTGATGAAATCATTTTAGTTATTTGATTTCTAGTTATGTTTGGGTCAGCTGAGGTCTATCCCAATGGCTCTCTAGTCATGAGTAGAGGCTTGTCATACTATTTAAGTTTTAAGTTCAAAGAGTGGTTTGCAGATTCCCAAGTTAAAGACTGTTATTAAGATATGTCATCATTTACCTTCAAAATTCTATTTATGTTAGTTTATTTTTCATGTGAGTTGGAAGCTTAGTAGGTATCATGGGTTAGCTTAGGGCTATTTGTAGTCTTAAGTACCGTGTGACGTCCAAGGGGTACTTTTGAGGTTTTAAAGGTCTAAGTGGGGAAAGGAGGAAATTACCAAGATGCCCCTAATTAAAGACTGAAAAATACTGCCCCATCGCTATATGTGACCTCACAACTCATAGGGTTACCCTACGACTCATATAGTCCAGTCGTAGTATGGACGGTGTCCAAGGCCACCCCACACTGGTCTGATTATGAGTCGCACCTTACGACTCGTATCCAGTCCTTAAGATTCTTACCCTGCTCTCATACCCAAGACATGAATTTTTATGGCATACACTAGACACCCTACAATTTCCTCTTTACGACTCATATGGAGTAGTTACGACTCGTTACCCCTAAGTCATTACCAAAACAGTAATCCAGGCAAATCTCATTGGCCACCTTATGATTGTGTTTCTATGACCTGTATAGTCACCCTACGACTTGTAGGGTGAGTCATATTCAGGACAGTGAGGACAAAATTTTAGAAATTTTCAAGGACCAAAAATCTAGGGTGTACATTTTCCCCCCTTAGGATCATTCGCCCTCGAATGATGGGACAAGGTATTCATTAGCAAGATTTGACTCCAAATAAAACCACACTTACCTTTAACAAAGACAAAAAGCAAAGATATCAAGTAAATCACAATTCCTTGTATCAAAGTCAGAAAATAAATATGTTATGGAGTACACATACCTTTCGCACGATTATCCAAAACAGGAAACAAGAATGGGTACTTGGACTTTATGCCCTCTTCAACTTCCCAAGTGGCCTCTTCAACCTTATGGTTCTTCCGTAGAACCTTTACGAAGCCACATCCTTAGTTCGTAACCGACGGACTTGTCAGTCCAAGATCTCCTCCGAGACTTTCTCGTAAGTTAAGGAATCTGAAATACCCACACCTTCCAACAGAACTACTAATGAACGATCACCCACGAACTTCCTCAAAGTTGAAACGTGAAGGACCGGGTGAATAGAACCCAAGCTCTAAGGCAATTCCAATTCACAAGCCACATTGCCCGCTCATCTCAAAATACGATATGGACCAACATAGAAGGGACTGAGCTTCTCCTTCTTTCTAAATCTCAACACTCCCTTCATGGGAGACACCTTCAAAAACACCAAATCATCTACCTCAAATTCCATGTCCGTTTGCCTTACATCCGCATAAGATTTTAGCGACTTTGGGCGGTCTTAAGCCTATATGGAATCACCTTCACCTTCTCCATAGCTTGGTGAACCAAGTCCGGGCCATACAACTTATTCTCACCAACCTAGAACCACCCAATAAGAGACCTACACTTCCTGCCAAACAAAGCATCAAACGGAGCCATCCCAATACTCGAGTCATAGCTATTATAACACGCAAACTCAATGAGAGGAAAATGGTCAACCCAACTACCACCAAAATCAATCACATAAGACCTTCACATATCTTCCAAAGCCTATATCATCCTATCCACTTGTCCATCCTTCTAAGGGTGGAAAGTAGTGTTAAGGCTTACCTTAGTCCCTAGACCTCGCTGAAAGGAATGCCAAAAATGAGATGACAACTAAGTACATCTATTAGATATGATGGAAATTAAAGTACCATGCAATTTCACGATCTCCTCTATGAAGAGCTTAGTGTAACCCTCCACCGAATAATTAGTTCTCACTAGCAAGAAGTAAGCGAACTTAATCATCCTATCCACGATGACCCAAATGGAATCAAACTTATGACAGAACCGAGGAATACAAGTAATAAAATCCATATTAATCACTTTTCATTTCCACACTGGCAACTCAACTTCTTGAGACAACCCACCAGGCCTAAATTGTTCCACCTTCACTTGTGACAAACCATACACTTGGCCACAAAATTTTCCACATCCCTCTTTATGTTGTTCCACCAATAGATTTCTTTTAAGTCATGATATATTTTTGTCAAACCGGGATAAACAGGGTACCTCGACTCATGAGCCTCAAACAAGATCCTTTCTCGTAGCCTATCAATATCAGGAACACATAATATACATTAGTACCTGAAGATACCATAGCCACCAATCTTGAAGGCCATAACTTTCTGTTGATCCACATAATCCTTAATCTGCATCAAGATAGGGTCCAATGACTGCTTCTCTTTCACCTCAGCACCAAGAGATGATTTCGCCACTTCTTGCACAAATACCCTACCATATTTAGAGTCTAAGAGATGAACTCCAAGATTATCCAAAAGGTGAATATCTTTCACCAATTCTAGTTTTTCCCCATTCACATGAGATAAGCTTCCATGGACAAGCTGCTAAGAGCATCAGCAACCATGTTAGTCTTACCTGGATGATAATAGATACTCATATCATAGTCCTCGAGCAAATCAAGCCATCTCTTCTACCTGGGATTTAATTCCCTCTGTATGACTACGTACTGCAAGCTCTTCTGATCTGAGAAAATATCAACATGGACCCTACACAAATAATGGCGCCAAATCTTCAAAGCAAAGACCAAAACCAAATAATTCCAAATTATGAGTTGGGTAATTCTTCTCATACATCTTCAACTGTCCAAAAGTATATGCAAACACATTACCATGCTGCATCAACACACAACCAGGTCCCACACGAGATGCATCATAGTAAATAATAAAACCATCGGTACCCTCTGGTAGAGTCAAAACCAAAGCTGAAGTTAACTTATCCTTTAACTTCTTGAAACTACCCTCACAAGAATCCGACCATAAGAGTTTTACTTTCTTCTGAGTTAATTTAGTCAATGGGGCAGTAATAGAAAAGAAGCCTTCCACAAACCTTTTATAATAATTAGCTAAACCCAAGAAGCTTCGAATATTGATTGGAGTTGTGGGTCTAGGTGACTTTTTAACCACCGCAACTTTTGGATCCACCATGATCCATGCACTAGAAACAGCATGACCCAGATAGGTCACAGTATTCAATTGAAACTCATACTTCGAGAGTGTCACATACAATCGTTGATCTTTTAAGGTTTGTAACAAAATTTTGAGATAATCGACATGATCTACCTCTCTCTTAGAATACATTAAAATATCATCAATAAACATAATTATGAACAAATCCAAGAACTAATGGAAGACTCAATTCATAAAGTCCACAAATATCGTCGGGGCATTAGTCAAACCAAAGGATATCACCGAGAACTCAAAATGATCGTACCAGGTCCAGAAGGTAGTTTTAAAGATATCCACCTCCCTAGTCTTCAACTAATGATAACTCGACCAAAGATCAATCTTAGAAAAGTACTTAGCACCCTGAAGCTGATCAAAGAGATCATCAATCCTAGGAAGCGGATACTTATTCTTCATAGTCACCTTATTCAATTGGCGGTAATCTATATACATCTGAAAGGACCCATCCTTCTAATGCACGAAAAGCAAGGGAGCACCCCACGAAGACACACTAGGGCAAATAAAACTTTTATCTAGGAGATTTTTCAACTGCTCCTTGAGTTCTTTCAACTCAGCCGGAGCCATTCTATAGGGAGGGATAGAAATAGGACGAGTGTCCAGAAGAAGATCAATCCAAACATCAATTTTCCTACCGGAAAGAATACCAAGAAGATCACCAGGGAACACCTCGGGAAATTGACATACCAGAAGACAGACTGCAAGAAAGGACCTTCGGATCAAGAATCCTTACCATGCACTAAATGGTAGAGGCACCCCGGGGAAATTAATTTTTGGGCTCTAAGATACGAAATGAATCTTCCCTTAGGCATTGGGAAACTACCTTCCAAATCAATCACTGGCTCATTAGGGAAGTCAAAACTAACCTTTCGAGTGCGACAATCAAAAGACTCATAGCGCGAATGCAACCAATCCAATCCCTAACATCATATCAAAATCTAACATGTCTAATTTAACCAAATTCACAAAATTTCCCTACTACAAACACATACCACACAACCCCTGTAGACAATCCTAGACACCACAGAGTCACCCACTAGGGTAGATGACATGACCCAAAATTGGGCCATGTCGTATGGGCACCTCAAGCCCACATAAGCCAAAGGTCGCCCCAATAACCTAACCTAATCATCAATAAAAACCACAAGGGTCGGATGAATCCCAACCATAACATAAGACAGGAAAAATATACTATAAGTCATAACTTAAACATGTCTAACACTTCATTAGATTCATCAAACTAGCCATTACACCCAAGTCCACAGTTATCCACAACACCTCTAGACAAACCAATGTTTAGAAATATATATGTCGGGACAAGCCCCCAACAATAGCCAAACCAAGTCAAAATAAAACTAAGTCTAAAGCTAGGAGACCAAGAATGAATGTCTTCCCGAGGTAAGGAAGCTCACCATTCCAAAGTCAATGCTCGAAGCGCTTCAATTCCCAAATCACTGCGCAGGAAAAGAAAATGATGCTCCAGCCCCTATGTCGTACAGGGACATAGCATCCGAAGATGGTTAGCAGTTAGAGCGCAAACATGTAACTCAAGGATAAGGATAAAATAACAACATCAATCAACAAGAAGTCAATTTATCATATTCAACCATGTTCATGACCTTATCCAAACATATAGGTATATCATATGCCAAATAAGTAAACAAGTATTAACAACATTCTCAAAGCACTCAATCATGAGACATAAAGCGGAGGACTCCGACCTTCCACACTTAGAAGATTCAAACAATTCTTATTAGGTACGGGACTTTAACCACATTCACATATTACTTAGATGGAGGAATTTAACCATGTATACACTCATTAACCAAGGGACTCTAACCACATACACATCCATTTAAGCAAGGGACTCTAACCATACACACATATTCATTTAGGCAAGAGACTCTAACTATATTCCCACATATTAGAAAAGGGACTCTAACCTCATATCATATTAGATAGGGGACTCTAACCCAAGCCATTTTATTTGGAGAGGTACTTCAACCTCAAGAGATCTCATTGTGCAAAGGACTTTAACCTTAAGCTCTTTCATTAGGAAAGGGATTTTAACCTCAAGCCATTATGACTATCACTAGTTGACATTGGGACTACAACCCTTTCTCCATACATCATTATCTATTAGATTCACACTTAAGAAATTTAACCCATTTAGACAATTCAACACTATACATGACCACATGGTCCTCATGGGAGCCTTTGTTGCTCAACAATTTCAATAGTCCAATGCCTTAGTTCAATTCATCACACAATTCAATTTATGGTCATCGAGACCCTCCCAAACTATTCACATTGCAATAGCAATCTTATACCACATTCTTACCATACTTTAGTTTAACATATAATTCAAGTTTATTTTCATATCTAGGGACTTTAACCCCTCATTAGCCATCAACCAACACGATCATCAACTTTACAATACATGGCTCATAATACCTTTACAATATCATTTATAAATTATTCATACTTATTGGGTGATTTCCCTAGTTAAAAACATCATCAACATGTGACTAGATAATTCACTTAGACATTTTCATAAACACCTTGTGTGCATGCCTTTATCAAGGCCAATTTTAAAGTAAAAAGCATTATAATTAGGGTTACTCAAGATCCACATGTTTAACCACAAAAAACAAGCACCTACATATGCAAAACATCACCAATATCAAGCATCAATACAAGTCTAAACAAGGGTAAATATTATTTATCACAGGGCATCAAAACCCTTATCATTTGATTTCAAAATCTCCATGTACACTTACTAATCCAAGTGTAACAAGCATAGTTTTTGAGTTATTTAGCAAGTTATGGAGTTATATGCCTTAGACAACTTGATTCACCAAGAAACTTGACTTTACTTTGCCTCTAAAAGATCACCCTTGAAACCCTTGCCTCCAATTCTTCACAAATGAGCTTGAGAGAGTATTTAGGATGTTTGATCCATCAAAATGTATGTTTAAGAGGCTACAAACACTTATATAGTGAGGGTAATTAGGGTTTTGGGTGTAGGAAATGACCACAAGATCCTTAGTTAAAAGCTGGAAAATGAGTCCGTCCTTGGGTACGACTCACTTAAGGAACCCAAGGGTATGACCTATGCCCTAAATTGTACCAAAAAATAGTCCACTCCAAACAAAGACTTCACTCTATACGATTAGTCTTGGTACAACTCGTACCTTAAGGTACGATTGGTTGGAGGATCATTAGTACCTAGGAAAGTGAGTGACCCTCATCATACTGCCAGGGGTACGACATGGAAGGGAAAGGAGGATACGACTTGTATCCAAGAGGTACAACTCATGCCCCTAGTCATACCTATCTTAGAGACACCAAATGAGGGAATTTTTCAATGGTTCAAAGTCTAGGTGTTTTAATTCTCCCCCACATGAATCATTCATCCGCAAATGAAGGGTAAGGCAAGCATAAACACAAGTTAACATATTATAACACATCAAACCATCCTTTAAACAAGTTAGAACAAAGCCTACAATAAGGATACAACACATCATAATCGTCATCGATCTACTATTCATTTCATTGTCTTTGGGACTCAAACCCATTATTTATCAAAGACACTTGTTCATTTCAAAGCTTAAGGACTTTAACCCCTTAATTATAAACACTTACTCATTTCTCAACTTAGGTACTTTAACTCGTCTACTTATCAAAGATACTTTCTCAATTCAAGGACTAGGGACTCGAAACCATCATCTATAAAAGACATGAATCAACTCAAAGTACTAGGTACTTAAAACCATTACAACGAGGACACACATAATTCCAAGGCATTAGGGACTTTAACCCATGGTCTAATAAGAGATAAATAAATTCAAAGCTTGGGAACTTTAACCCATTGTCTAAACAAGGCATAACTCAATCCAACACATTGGGGACTTTAACCCATTGTATATCAAGAAATAAATCAAGGTAAGAAGATTAACACATACCTTCATTACAAGTTCCCAGGACGGGAAACAAATGCGGATACTTGGACTTCATGTCTTCTTCCGCCTCCCAAGCAGCTTCCTCGGACTTTTGGTTCCTTCATAGAACCTTCACCAAAGCCACTTCTTTCATTCGCAATCGACGAACTTGCTAATCCAAAATCCTCACTGGGATCTCCTCATAGGATAAAGAGTCTGAGATATCAATATCTCTCAAGGAAATAACCAACGAAGGATCACCCACATATTTTTGCAACATTGCCAACCCTCCTCACAAACAAGTAGGGACCAATATACCAGGGACTAAGCTTTCTCTTTTTACCAAACCGCACCACTCTCTTCATGGGAGATACTTTCAAGAATACCCAATCACCAATATGAAACTCTAAGTCCCTACATCTCACATACTTATAGGACTTTTTGCGACTTTAAGTGGTTCTCAATTTATCACGAATTACCATCACCTTCTCTAAGGCTTGGTGAACTAAATCGGGGCCAAGTAACTTACCCTCGCCAATTTCGTACCACCCAATAAGAGATCGACATCTCCTACTATACAATGCCTCAAAAGAGACCATACAAATACTAGAGTGGTGACTATTATTATAGGCGAACTCAATCAAAGGCAAGTGTTCATACCAACTACCACCAAAATCAATCACACAAGCCCGCAATATATCCTTCAATGTATGGATGGTCCTCTCCGCTTGCCAATCTATTTGCAGGTGAAAAACGGAACTAAGGCATACTCTAGTACCCAAACCTTTTTGGAACAACTTCCAAAAATAAGATAAAAATGAAGGACCACAATCTGAGCTGATCAAAATTGAAGCATCGTGTAACTATACGATCTCGACAAGATACAACTTAGCATAATCATCCACAGGGTAATTAGTCCTCATGGGCAAAAAGTGAGCGAACTTGGTCATTCTATCAACAATGACCCAAATAAAATCACATTTATTTTGAGATCGAGGAAGACCTGTAACAAAATCCATATAAATTGCCTCTCACTTTCATTCTGGTAATAGAATCTCTTGATACAAGCCCCCGGGCCTAATGTGCTCAACTTTCACTTATTAGCACATCATACACTTGGACACATAACTAGCCACATCTCATTTCATATTACCCCACCAATAGAACTCTCTAAAATCATGATACATGTTGGTAGAACTGGGGTGAAAGGCATAACGGGACTCATGAGCCTCGGCCATGACCCTTACCCTCAATCCACCGATGTCGGGAACATATAATTTACCTTGGTATCTCAAGATACCATCACCACCAATCATAAAGTCTGCAACTTTGTGTTGACCCACATTACTCTTGATCCTCATCTAGTCTAGGTCCAATGCATGTTTTTCCATTATCTCAACACCAAGAGACGATTGAGATATCGAATGCAAAATTACACCACCATTATCGGAGTCCATAGATCGAACTACAAGATTAGCCAAATGGTGAATGTCCTTCACCAAGTCCTACTTATCATTATCCACATGGGCAAAACTCCCCATGGATAAATGGCTAAGAGTATTGGCGACTACATTAGCTTTACTAGGGTGGTAATAAAGACTCATATCATAGTCTTTTAATAACTCGAGCCACCTCATTTGCCTAAGGTTTAACTTTTTTTGAGTAAACACATATTAAAGACTCTTATGATCAGAAAAGATATCAACATAAATCCCATAAAGATAATATTACCAAATCTTTAACGCAAAACCTATAGCTAATAATTATAAGTCGTGAATAGGTTAATTTTTTTCATGAACATTCAATTGCCTAGAATCATAGGCCACCACCCTACCATGTTGCATTAACACACAACTAAGACCAATTCTAGAAGCATCATAATATACTACAAAACAATCATTACCTTCGGGCAAGGTTAAAATCAAAGTCAAAATCAATTTATCTTTCAACTTCTCAAAACTACCCTCACACGCATCCGACCATAAGAACTTGACCTTTTTCTTGGTCAACTTGGTCAATGGGGAAGCTATGGTCAAAAAACTCTCCACAAAACTTCTATAGTAATCGGGTAGACCCAAAAAGATTTGAATATCGATTGATCATAGGTCTAGGGCACTTTTTAATAGCCATAACCTTTTAGGGATATACCATGATCCCTTCACTAGAGATAACTTGACCAAGAAAAGCTACAACTTTTAACCAAAACTCACACTTGGACAACTTGGCATACAAACGATGATACTTCAAAGTTTGCAACATGGCATGATGGTGATCGACATGATCTGCCTCACTCTTAGAATAGACTAAGATATAATCAATGAAGAAAATGGCAAACATGTCCAGGAATGGACTAAATACGCTATTTATCAAGTCTAAAAATATCACCGTGTAAGACCCCACAAAATTTTCTCGTAGTCTAAGCCTTAGAGCGTGTTCAGTGAAGTATAAATCCAGCCCTAAAAGGTTGAGAAGTATATTTCCAAGTGAGAAATATTTTTAACCTTATAGAATTTCCCAAATATCAATTTTTTTCATGTAGAGCATTGAATAAGCTTTCCATCGATACTAAATTCGTCAAAATCTGGCATCGAACGAGGAATTTATGGCTATTTTACTGAAAGCAGTCAGAATCACCCAGGTGCGATGGTCGGGTTGACGGACCATCGAGCTTGCGATAGACCGTCGCCCAACCCATCGCAACGAAGGCAGTGACTCATTTTCTTAGTCCAAGTGTGATGGTTAGGATGATGAACTGTCAAGGCTGCGATGGACCGTCGCTGGGACCGTCGTCGCTGAGGCAGTGTGGCCTCATCCTGGACAACATGCGACGGACAGTCCGACGGATCATTGGGTTTACGATGGACCATCGATGAGACCATCGATGAGACCATCGCATCGAGGCAGTGTGTTTTTTTTTTACCGATGTGCGATGGATGATCTGATGGACCATCAGACTAAGCGATGGACTGTCGCTTCGACCATCGCAGCCCAGTTCCGTATTTTTAACTCAATTTTAAAAGGGTTTTTGATCTTTGTTCCCACTCTTTTCAGCCCCTATTTATATCCGATCGAGGCTCATAATTTCATTCTTCATCTTTAACATCAAAAACTAGGGTTTCTACAAAATTAAAACCCTTCTTTCTTTTTCAAGAAAAATCAAGAGAAATCAAGAAATCAAGAATCTCTCCAAGAGCCTTCAAGAAAGAGTTTCCTAAAGTATGCAGATGTTGATTCTTAGGTCCCTTTCATCCAAAAAGCTTAAGAATCCTTTTCTAAATTTCAAAGATCTTATGTTTATGAGTTTTCATGATTCATGTGAGTTGAAATTGAAGTCCATGCTATTATTGAGTTTTGATTCATGTTTGTTTACAAGGTTTTCAAGCTTTGACACTAGTATGTACTATTCATGTGATGTTCATGATAAATCCTCTTCAAGTTGCTTGCTAAGTGATGTGTTCATGTCAATTAAGTGTAGAAATTGTTGAATACGCAAAGCATGCTCCTTATATGTTTGATAAAAAGCTTATGTGAAGAAATTAGAGCCATTATAGCATGTTGACTAGAAATCCCCAATTGTGTGCAAGCCTATGCATTCCAAGTGTTTGTTGAAAAGCCTTAGTGAGTGAATTGTGGCATGATAGCATGAAATTCCCCAATTATGTGATCTTTATACATGCTAAGTATTTGATGTAAGACCTTGTTGAATGGAGTATGACCAATAGCATGTCACCCTATATTATCACATGTTTATGATTCCAAAGTGTTTGAAGAAATGCTTTAATGATTGTGATGGAGAATGAATGTCCATGGTCATGAATGGTTATGTTTTACTTTTATGTTATCGAGTCCTGGGGGTATTTATACCCAATAATTTAGCTGTTGTCTAGAGCCCATGTCAGTTTTCACGATAATCTCAGTTAATCCACGATTCTTAGAACTCAGTGAGTTAAAGAACTCAGAACTCTCAGACAGTTGCAGAACCTGAGAAATCCCAGAAATCTCAGTAATCTCAGTGTCGCTAGTATTCTAGCCTCAATTCAGTACTAAGCTCAGATCTAGTAGTAATCAAGTGTTCAGTTCAGTACTCAGCAGTATTCAAGTAATCTATCCCGAGCTCAGTATTATTTAGTCAGATAATGAGATTTAGTAGTATTCCGTCAGATACAAAACCAAGTGAATTCAGCATAACTCAGTCAGATCAGTCGAGAAATATGATCAGTATTAGATTCGGCTCAGTTTAAGTTAAGTTGAGAACCAGTTTAGAGTCTTTTAGTTGGGAGTAGGAGCTAGCACCAAGCAAGTGCAGGGATGGTGGCTCCTCGTTAGAGAGGCAGAGTCGTTAGGAGTAATCCCTGAACTCCAGAACTGCGTAGCCAGCGCAGGATGCAGGATTCACCCGTTAGAAAAAGGCTTGTCACCTGTTAGAAAAAGGCTTGACTATTATACTGCCTTAGGCTTGACTTGCTGTGAGGGTCACCAATTAGAGAGGCTTGACAATAGAGGTCTTTCCCATGGCACGGTATTGATACCCTTCCAGCTAGGGTTACAGGTTGGACCCCACCAATTCAGATTCAGGGCATGTCGGTTAAGTGAGCACTCTCACAGTTGCAGTTTCAGTATGAGTCTTCAGAGTAGAACTCAGAAATTAGAACTGTCAGATACAGTCACCTATTTCAGTAAGGAAATCAGATAGTTCCATTGATTCATGGACCACCTGTTATATAGGCATGGTCTAACATAAAGTTATTCAGTATCGGTATTATTAGATCCAGAGATCACCCGTTAGATAGGCCTGATCTCATTCTCAGATTCAGTTGGGTAATCTTATTATAAGATCCAGAGATCACCCGTTAGATAGGCTTGATCTCAGTCTCAGATTCAGTTGAGTAATCTCATTATTAGATCTAGAGATCACCCGTTAGATAGGCTTGATATTAGTCTCAGATTCAGTTGAGTAATCTCATTATCAGATCTAGAGATCACCCATTAGATAGGCTTGATCTCAGTCTCAGATTTGGTTGAGTATTCTTATTATCAGATCTAGAGATCACCCGTTAGATAGGCCTGATCTCATTCTCAGATTCAGTTGATTATTCTCATTATCAGATTCAAAGATCTTCCACTAGATAGGTTTGATCTTAGATATAATCTCTTCTTATCATTGATAGTAGATTCAGGGATCATCCGTTAGAGAGGTTTGATCTCCGATTCAATCAGTTGAGAGTAGCAAACTCAGAGTGCAGTCATTAATGTGAGTAGATTCAGTTAATCAGTTTCAGTATCATTAGTTTTCGAGATCACTCACTAGATAAGACTGATCTCAACTTCAGTACTCAGTTATCAATATCAGAAGATTCAGTTGTTCAGTATCTCAGTATTAGTAGTGAGTTCAGATGTTAGTAAAGTAGTACCCGAGTTGCAGTATTTTGAGTCACGATGATTTCAGTTATGATTTGTGCATTCATGCATGTGTTCTCATTCAATACTCTCATGGTTATTCAGTTAAGTAATTGTTCATGCATAAGCCCTTGCATTTAGCCTTACCTCATTTTCATACTCGGTACATTCCCGTACTAACGCATTTGCACTATGGTGTTTTATTTGACACCATAGGTTCAGAGGCACGAGATCCAGAGTACCCCTAACAGCTCAGTCCTTGTCAGCAGCAGTAGACGTAGCAGTGAGTCCTCTTTATTCGAGGATGATCCTTATTTTTTTATCATCGCATTAGACTTAGTTTATTTTCAGTAGACGGAGTTAGTTGGGGGCATGTCCCATCAAATCCACAGTTCAGACAGTTTAGAGGCTTTTGAGACAGATGTATCAGTATTTATTTTTCAGTTTTGAGTATTTTTAGATATTTTGAACCTTATGACCAGATTCCGTATTTATTATCTATATTATGCAGTGCTCAGGTACAGATATTAGTAGAGGGTTAGCTTGTGGTTCTTCGGGATCATGATCACCGTGTGACATTCCGGTTCAAGAAAATCGGGTCGTTACATATCGGGGCATTGGTCAACCCAAAAGACATGACAAGAAACTCATAGTGACCATATTGGATTCTAAAGGCAGTCTTAGGGGTATCCGCGTCCCTAATTTTAAGCTAATGATAACCCGATCTAAGATCAATCTTAGAAAAACACTTTGAACCCTGAAGTTGATCAAATAAACTATCTATCCTAGGAAGAGAATATCTATTCTTTATGGTCACTTTGTTCAACTGATGATAATCAATGCACATACGAAGGGAACCATCCTTCTTACGCACAAATAACATGGAAGCACCCCAAAGAGACACACTAGGATGGATAGAACCTTTATCTAAGGGGTCTTTAAATTGCTCTTTAAGCTACTTTATCTCCGTCAGAGCCATTTTATAAGGAGGGATAGAAATCAGACGAGTGTCCGGAACAAGATCAATCCCAAAATCAATTTCCCTATTGGGAGGAACACCGGGAAAATTATCGGGAAACTCATTAACCACGGGAATGGATTCTAGAGAAGGCCCTTCCGAGTCATAATCTTTAACTTGGACCGAATGATACAAATACCCCTTTGAAATCATGGGCTTTAAGATAAGAAATGAACCTTCCCTTAGGCACTAAAAAACCACTTTTCGATACAATAACTGGCTCTTTAGGGAATTTAAACATGACCCTATGAGTCCGACAATCTAAAGAAGCATAGCAATAGTGCAACCAATCCAACCCTAAAATAACATCAAAATCGACCATGTCCAACTCTATCAAGTCCACAAGAATATCTCTACCACCAGCAGATACCACACACACCCTATAGACCCTTCTAGCAATCATAGTCCTACCAGGTTAGAAATTTAAAAAAGAATTGATAGACTCTCGAGACCATAATCAAGATGCACATCCATATACGGGGTCACATAAGAAAGTTTAGACCTTGGATCAAACAAATAATATACATCACGGCAGAAAAGTCTCAACATACCCGTGACACCATCGGGAGACACCTCAGAATCCTAGCAAGTAGCAAGAGCATACAAATAGTTCTAGCCAACGCCGGTGCTAGAAACAGAAGCAGAAGAAGACATAGCACCCTTTGGGGCAGGAGTGGATAGAGTAGCAATAGGAGCCATGTTGGCTTAAGAAGCTGCTAGAGAGGGGCACTCATGCTACATGTGCCTGATCTGACCATAACTAAAACATTTCCTCCTCCTCTTCTCACACTGACCATGAGGACTCTGACCACAGAATCTGCAAGGAGGGCAGGGTGGAGTCGACTAGGCACCACTAGATTGAAATTAGGCACCCTGTGCCCAGAACCTACCACTAAATTGTAATCGATGATCACCCGACGACTTCGGGTAAGAAACGCAAATACTAGTCGAGTAGAAAGAACTCAAACTCCCCCGCTTCTTCTATGGCCACTTACCCTCATCTCTACCACTATGCTCGGAAGCCCTAAACTTTTTTCTTTACCTTTCACTAAAATTAACTTGCTTTTATTTCTCTTCTTCTACTTATTGCATATACACGATCAACCTAGAAATATCCATATTTTAAACCAACAAAGTTGCCTTACTCTTAAGGACTAACTCACTGGACAAGATCGATACAAACTTACGCATCCTAGCCCTTATGTTAGAAACCATCTCGGGAGCATACCTTGACAATTAATGGAATTTTAAGGCATACTTTTGAACGGACATCTTTCCTTACTTTAAGTTCACAAACTCTTCTTTTATCGCTTTCCTCAACTCTTGAGAAGCGATCTAAGAAAGCCTTAGAGAAATCCTTCCACATGGCGGGATTAGCATCAACACCTCTAGATAACTCTCACCCTTCATACCATTGGTACGCAGCATCTTTCGATTGGTAGAAATCAAACTCAATGGCCTCAACCTCCGAAGCATGCATGATTTGGAAGATCTTCTCCATTTCATCAGTGAAGCCTTGAGGATATTCCTCAACCTTCATACCCATAAATATAGGAGCGTTCAACCTCATGAATTGGCCAATTCTTGTGGCCTTAGAAGAAACAGTAGCTAAAGCACCATGCTCCGATTAACAAGCTACCAATTGAGTCAAGAGGTTGATAGAGCAATAAAACTCGGCATTAGTAGCATCCCCAAGTGGTGACTGGGGAAAGGGTCACTCTCATAGTCGGGGTTGGTGGGGACAGATGGAACCTCATGAAGATGGTCAAATGCCACAACTCTGGCCCGAGTCTGAACTTCAGAAATTGGACGAGCTTCATCTATAGGGCCCTCAGTCGGGGCAGAATTGTTTGCCTAAACCTCAGATCTCCTTGGAGGCATGATCTAAAAGATAGCAAATGGAAATCAGAGGAATCCAAGACCTTAGACTCTATAGCTTGAGATTGAAACACAAGAAAGGGAAATATTTCCTAAAATGTCTCGTAGTCTCTCTCTTACAAGTGTGATGTATTTGACACGACATTATGGGCACCCAACTGACCATGAACCTAGGCTTTGATACTAAGTTGATACGACATTAGAGAAAATTGGACATAAGAGGAAATTTAAGACCTTAGACTCTTCGAGGCATGATCTAAAATACAAACAAATTGGACATTAGAGAAAATTTAAGACCTTAAAATCTATAGCCCAAAAGTAGATCACAAAAAAGGGAAACATTCTTAAATTCCTCAGAGCCTCTCCCTTATAAGTGTGGTGCTCTACACATCCATTAAAAAAACTCTACTTGACATGGCTTTGTGGCCACCCAATGACACTAAACCTAGGCTCTGATACCAACTTTGTCATTACATGAACTAGGGTCTGACCGTGACGAGTATCTTAAATCCACCGAGGATCGGAGACCACCTTCTTTTCCTAGCCAAATAAAACACAATACCCATAACATTGGTTGAATTCTGAACATATAACAGATAACTTGTAACCAACCAAAACAACCCAATGCGACCTAAGTCCACAGTAGCCCACAAAACTTTCTACCAATATCGATAATAAATCTAAGTCGGGATATGCCCTCAAACCTGACAATGACAATAGCAATGTTAATGATAATGTGAACTCTTAATTCTATTCTATGAAAAGAAAACTAATGAACTGATCAAGTATTCCAAAAAATAAAAGCTTACCATTTCATCGCAAGTGACCAACGAATCGAGCTGATCCACCTAACTTTGCACAGAAAAAGTAGACTCGCTTTTGGACCCTACATCATGTAGGAATACAATATCCAGATATGTTTAGTGGGTTAGGCACTAGTATGTAACTTAAGGATAGAGGATAAAATAATACCATCGTCACAAAACTAAGTCAAACCAATACACATGGACACATTCACACATATCCATGAGTATATACATAAGTCTAGATACTGGTAGAGAAACTAATATTAGCATGTACTTTGAAAAACTTAACTTGGATTATGTATATTGATTGTCCTAATACCACCCATGGGCTATATAGGTCCAATTGTAACCCACTGGTCGAGCCCAATGCGTATTAGCCATATAAATCAGGAATATCATAGAAGGCTGGGGATTTCTTTGTACCCTTTGCCAACCATGATACATTTATATGGAGTGTGACACAAGCACAAGGTCATTTAGACCAACCCTCATATCGGCAAACATGAGTTTTCGGTATCCGTCCTTCGAACTCACATCTTCACGAACATCTATCACAACCCCCGTTAATGCCCAATTAAAACATTAAACACATAACCTATCCACCAATTACAGGAGTTAATTATTAAGGAATTATTAAGTGGTATCGTCATACCGGCTCTATCTTGCAAGCAATATCACTAGCCAACACTTTGGGGATTCCTTCGTACCCTGCAAACTCCATTAATAAAATTACTTGGGGGATTCCTTCATACCCCACGAGGTTTTCAAGATCATCACTATTATTATTCAGTTAGCCATTTATGCTATGCATTAGTTTCAGAGAGAATAAGCCAAACCAAATGATAATTTACATTCCAAAATCCATTATGCAAGTGGCTTGAGGTTATTATCAATTTCCATACTAAAACCAACTATTTGGGGATTTTGTTGTACCCCTGTTGCCATAATTTACAAATTTGGGGAGTCCATTGTACCCCTATTCCATCCACCATTCCTATGCACCCCAATGAGTGTACGAAAAAAATACTTTAATGTATAATAGTTCAATAGTAATCTTGAGAAAACATTCAAATAATTATATCCAAAACCCTCAACCCATAGTTCAAAACCCAATATCAAAACCATGGATAATAAACCAATTTTCATTTCATTAAGAAAAATACAAGTATAGGCAAGGAGGTACATACCTTAATTACTAAGAAATTTGAAGAAGATAGCACTCTTAGAACCCTAGATGGCCACTTTTCTTGAAACCCTAACCTTTACTTAAATGGGGAATTTGAGAGAAATGAAGAGTGTTAAATATGCCAAAGTACTGAAATAACCCTCCTTAGATGTTTTATAGACGTGGGGTCTAAATGGGGAAAGAACTCATCGATATGGGTGACTTCATGACTCGTAGGGTTACCCTATGACTCATTTAGTCCAGTCGCAGTCTAGACAGTGTCCAAGGTCACCCTACAATAGTCTGGTTATAAGTTGCACCTTACGATTCGTATCTAATCCTTTCGATTCGTACCCTCCTCTCGTACCCAAGATAGGAATTTTTATGGCATACACTGGACACCATGCGATTTCCTCCTTACAACTTGTATGGAGTCGTTACGACTCGTTACCCCCAAGTCGTTACCAAATAGTAACTTAGGTAAATCTCACTAGCCATCTTACGACTGGGTTCTATGACCCATATAGTCACCCTACGACTCATAGGGTAAGTCGTATTCAAGACAGTAAGGATAAAATTTTAAAAGTTTTAAAGGGCCAAAAATTTGAGGTGTTATAGTGAGAAAAGAGGGAATATACCAATATGCCCTTAATTAAAAGCCGAGAATTTATTGTCATTGACGACGAGTCACCATATGACTCATAGGGTCTCCTTACGAGTCATCACCATGACTCGTAATCAAAGTAGTACCTCAAGGAATCCTCTCTGGTCAGGTAACGAGTCTCACCCTGTGACTCGTAACCAAACCATACAACTCGTATAAGAAATATGGGCAATCACACCGATGAGACCACGAGTCACACATTATGACTTATAATATCTCATCATGACTCGTCAAGTCCTAACTATAATTAGGATAAAAACTTAGGGAAATCTTGGACAACATACTGGTCAGGCTATGATTTGGGTCATACGACCTGTAAGGAGTCATCACGACTCGTTAGGTCCAATCATTGTCTGGCCAGTGAGCTCGAAGATCAAGAAATTTTCAAGGGCCAAAATTCAGGGTGTTATAGTGTCTTACCTGACGATGATTTTACCACTCTTTGATTTTATCTTTCATATAGGATAGTAATCCCACAATTTTAGAATAAATGATATGATAAAATATAATAATTTTAGAATCAACTAACACTAATCAAATTTGGGAGAAAAATTGATTTTATACTTTATTCCAACATTTTTATCCTCATCTCCTAAAAAATACTTATTTTAAATTACATGTTTGTAAAAAAATATATAAAGAAGTGCAATGTAATGACCCTTCAGTTCATTTTCCATAGTTAAGCTTACTTCTGTTGTTTAAGCTTCTCCATTGCTACCCCAAGTCATTTATGACTTCCTGAGATCGATAATTCAGCCACCGAACAGTTTATTTGGTTTTTAGAACCAATTCTCTATTTAGAAGTCTTTGTTGGTTCCAAATAGACACTAAGAAAAAACTTCAGTGAAACGACCTCAGATTGAAAATCCGACTTCGCCAACACATTTGGAACATTGAAATCTATGTGGTTGCATATTTCATTTGCTCATATTGGATTTTGGATGAATCTCAAGTCATTGGCCTAAGCTTGGAGTCAAATTCCAAGTTTCAGTTGTCATCTGTCATGGATGGAGATACCGCGATCATAGTGGGTTGAGTGCAATCATGATGGCCACAATCGTGGCCTAGCGTGTATGCATAATTGTACCTACTGAGAGCTGGGCAAGGTCTATTGAAAGACTCTTTTGGTCGAGAATTGGCCATTTCTTCTATTGCTTTGAGTCCCCAAACCATAATAGAGTGTAAGATCCTTAAAGTGAATTTTGTGGGTTGATTGGGAGCTTCAATATCTTGTGTATTCACGATTAACATCAAATCTAAGGTAAGATATCTTTAGTTTTGGTGTTGATTTCTTGATTTTAAGACCCAAAACCCCTAATGGCCTGAGGCTTGATTATAGCCCCAAATATGGTTGTTTTGCATAAATTTCTTGAGGGTTATAACTCTTTAATAATATTTGAAGAATGAGATGGCCTTGGAAACTCATTTTCCAGATGTGGGACCCACTTGGGGTTTTTGGTATCGTTATTGAACCTGAAGCACAATAGTGTAATATGGGTATTATTAGACTCTTATTAATGAGTAGATTAGGGTTTTGTTAGTATGATTGCATTTTGGTAATTGTGAAGTAAAGGCGAGTATATAGTGCATGATGTGATAGTTTGCAGTTCGGCTTCGAGGTAGGCCTCTGTCTACTCCTCTTCATAGATGATGTGTGATATGTATTGTTTGTGAATATGGATGTTAGGCTTGATTATACATAGAATAGATTAGCCTTGATTGTTGATTCTTTGGGGATTAGATGAGTATTTTGGACCCATAATATGATATATTTATAAGCCTTTTTAATCCTAGTGTCTTCTCTCTCTAGTTTAGATTAGTTGTAGCATGGTTATGATGTAATACTATGTTTGGGTTGTGTTATTAGCATTTGAAGCATGAATTGTGGATTTGACCTTATTGGACTAATATGGTAGCCTTGAAATCGTAACTTAGGTAGAGTAGACTTGAGTACCCTTATTTACAGTTGAAGCTCTTGTCTTAAGCTTGAATGTGTCTTATATGATATCTAGAAGTTGAACTAAATACCTTAGCCTAGTTTGGGGCATGGTGTGCCTAATTATGGAAATTGAGGTTTAGAAGTGAGATCATCCGGCCCACTTAGGCCTAGACTTATGTTAGTCTTATGGACTTAGTTGCGGATAATAGACAAAGATGAGGCTAGTAAACCTTAGTATAAGGTTACTTCGTGACTTGGTAGCTTGTATTGATGTTCCCTGAATTGTGGGCTTTGAGCTAAGGTTATGATACTCCTTGTGGAAGTCATATTGGGCATTTACAGATGATATTCCCCTTAGATGCGTTATGTGGCCTGTAAAGACACTATTTTCTCTTAGACTTGATGATGCGCCTATAGAGATGCTACTTTCTCTTATACTTGATTTTTGGCCTATAGAGATGCTATTTTCTCTTAGATATGATATTGGCCTATAGAGATGTTATTTCCTCTTAGATATGATTGTCGTGCCTATAGAGATACTATCTCTCTTTTGGTAGCCTATAGACACGATATCCCTCTTAGATATGACAATTGCCCTAGAGAGGTGATATTCCTCATAGTTATGATGTATGACCTATTGATATAAGATATCTTATACAAGAGATTTACATGTTGATTGATATTATGCCTCCTAGATGTGAGATATCTCCTATGTGAGGGATGATTACATGCTTATTGATATTATGCCTCATATATGTGAGATGTCTCCTATATGTGAGATGACTAGAGATATGCTACGGCTTATAAATATGATTATTGATATGAGTTCTGGCTTCGTATATGGGCCTAAGGCCGTGATTATGATATTGTGATTATTTTGGATATATTATTGGGCCAAGGGTCGTGTAATGATAATGATTGGATATCCAAGTAATGTTTATCATTGTAAGGGATAAAATTATAATTATTAATTCATATACATGTTTTATATACACATATCTCTGGTATGGGACGGAGGAATATGCAGTATGTTGCTTATGACTAATTTGATTGGATACTGGTGATTGTATGCATATATTTGGCACATTCATAATTATTGTATTGGTAACTTATGCGATTCTTGATGAAATGTGATCTTATGATTGTTCTGCTTAATTAAAAGTTAAGCTATGTGGTAGTTAGTTGTCTATTGGGAGACTATAGCACTTGGTGGCTAGGAATCAAATGTATTAGTTAATGAATCTTGCTTAGTTGAAATATGGTAGTTAGAGATGGTTGATATGTGGCTAATGATGATATCGGGTTCAGCATAGGCAAGGATTCGTGATATTGATGCCTAAGTTTATAATGTCGATTAGTTGTTAAATAAGGAGTTGTGTATTAACGAGTCTAGATAATAAGTGATGTTGGTAATACAAGGTGGCTAGTTAATAACGATGGAGAGTTGCTAACTGGTTGATTAATGAATAGTTAAATGAGGATTAATTAGTCAACAAGGGTTAGTTAATGAATGATGTCAGTTAATAAAAGATGGTTAGGCGATAAGTGGTTATGTGTTGTCTAATAATGGTTAACGGATGTATGATGATTAGTTGATAATATGGAATAGTAAGTAAATGGCAATTATGGTCTAGTGATGAACCTTAGCTAGTTGTTAGATGTCGGCTATCTAATAAATAATGGTTAGTTGTGATCCCTTGAATAAGGTTAATATTTATACTAGTAACTAGAGGTCATGTGATGACTAGCGAACTAGTGGTTTCATTATAAATATCATTGGTTAGCTAATAATGAGTAGTTGGGAAGTATTTTCTAGATGGATACTTTGTGGTGATATAGTTATGTTCATGAGTATAGTCGTATATGTTATTCCGTAATAGTAATTGTGATGATACTAATACCCAGTAAGGTCGAAAGATACTATTGTGATGATATTGATACCCGACAAGGACAGAGGATACTATGGTGATAATATTGATACCCGACAAGGCTGGAGGATGCTATTGTGATGATGTTGATACCCAGCAAGGCCGGAGGATACTATTGTGATGATATTGATACCCGACAAGCCCAGAGGATGCTATTGTGATGATGTTGATACCTGGCATGGCCGGAGGATACTGTGATAATATAATGATATTCGATAAAGAATGAGGTATATTACTATGATGATGGTCATAATGATGACATTTATGATGAGTTGTGATATTAATTATGTACCCTACATTCATTCTTGCATGCACATCGTCTATCACTAATATACACTTATGTCTATCAGTCGGTATAGGATGGTTGCATAAACATGGGTGAAAAATATGCTTTGTGTTATTGTGTATTGACTGAATCTTTCGAGTCTGGGGCGGTGGGGGTACACATAGGCTCGGTTAGGTATATGGTTGTCCGGAGTAGCCGGTTATTCGCGTTGTTGTTGATATTGTTATTATCATTGTTATGATCATTATTATAGCTAGCTTATGACAGATTGGCCGTTGATTTGGTATCGAGATTCGAGGTATGTTTTCAACCTCTTTTATCTTATGACTGCATTGTGATGCACAATTATATTATGTCTAGTCATGTGGATTATAAACCCTGAGCATGATAGCCTTAGATCTTGATAATATTATAATGAGGTCTTAGAACGAGGATATGATGATCTAGGTTACGTTATGAGATGACCTTATGTTTATTTGAATATGTATATATATGAATATATATATATATATATGTATGTATGTATATGTATTGCTATATGAAGTTATGGCACTACCATATATCCCTTCTTTCACTTGTTCATATTGTATACTCATTTCTTCACCTTGTATATTGCTATATATCTTTCTTCCGTTCTTTATTCGTATAATGACCTTGGGATATACGGTATAGCATAGACGTATATTGAATATAGTTGGAATAGGATTGTTCACCCCGATACTTTCTAAGTCTTATTATGTTAGACTTTTAGACATGAATAGGATAGTTGTTCCCTATTATCTCATTGACTTATTATATGATTTTCGAAATCTTGGGTGTAGCTTCCATTCTGTTTATATGATGTATATATCTGCTTTATCTTTGGAGCTCAGTCGGTAGTTACCTACTGAGTACCATTCGTTTGATACTCATACTACACTTTTGCAGTCTGCAAATCATAGTACGGGTTATTGTTGTTGATGTGTGCATCATGCGGAGCAGCCATGGTTTGGAGACTTAGGGTGAGCTCCTGATGTTCAAAATATTACTTATCTATCTCTTATGTATTAGACTAGTCTCCATGTTGTATTCAGAGATAAGTTGTATCAGAGTATTTCTCCTTAACATTTTACTTTTGTACTCTAAATATATTAGAAGCTCTTGTACTGATACCATCGGGTTTTGGGATGTTCTTATGTATTGATCTTTACTTTATATATTCTGTATTCTTTTCATTATATTGATTAAGTACTCCGTTACTAGCCGTTCCGGACAACATGTTGGCTTGCCTACTGGTGGATTATGGTAGGCGCCATCATGACCTGAGAAATCGGGTCGTGACATGCAACAAATTAGAGTAGTACTTCACCAAAGCTATGAAATGCAAAAGACACAATATAGGTGAAAACATAAAAATGCAAAAAGGAGGAGTATAAAATGTGCAAAGTAGGCCCCACATATTAGAAAAACATAAGGACATAATCAAATGACAGAATGTTCTAGAGCTATAAGGTCCAAATGACGAAGCACTTTGTTCTTGAAAGAACTAAGGTTTTTTTCAACAACACAAAAAACAAAAAGCGCATGAAAGATCTACAACAACCTGCAAAAAAATGATGAAGGAAAGATGTGACATTAGTTAGTTAAACAGTACATATATTTCATTTGTCTTGTGGACTAATGCCTGAAATAGTATAAATTAAATTTTCTGAGTATCCATAATGATGAATTCTTGTATCTCTTCTTATTTTCTTCAATACTTATAAGGCTAACATTAATTAACGATGCAGACTTGGAATATAGTTAGATAAAAAGAAAAAAATGGATAAATATTCATATGTAGATGTTTAAAATTTTAGTTGCCAAATTCAAAATCTTTGGCTTGATACTCTGAAAGCATCAAAAGGTGTAAGAGTCGACTGCATTTATTAGTGGTACTGGATTCTTTAATGGAATAATTTCTCAATTGGTTCAACAATAGTAGTTCTGTCAATTGTCAATAAGTGTAGCAGTTGAATGGATCAGCATGAAAAGATCAAACTTCGAAAACTTTGAATCCATAGTGCACCGATAGATAAGCAAATATAAATTGATTTAAATCCAGGTAGATGTAAAGACGAAAAGAAAATAGTGTATTGAAGACGAACAAACAAGAGTTGAAATACCTAAAAATTGCAGCGCCACTTTGAGCAAGATGAGGAGATGCGTTCGATAAAAAATATTTTTATTTTTAGTATAAGAGAAAGATAAACTTGGGTAATAGCAGACATGCTATGAAAGCCATTAGACGATGTGGTGGCTGCCAAAACCACGTGACTTAGAATGATTACAAGGCATAGAGTTTGGAAATGAAAAAATATCACCCATTAATTCATTTTTGGATCAAACTCATATGTGGATCCTAACTTTTAATCTATACTTCTACAATAGTAGAAAAATAAGAGAGGGAAAAAGTGGATCAAGATTGTATTTCAAAAAAATTAAGATCCTGTTTGGTCATGAAAATAATAATTTTTCAGAGTTGGAGGTGAAGTTGGAGTTGATGTTGTGTTTGGTTATGAATATAAATTGGAGTTGTTTTTGAAATATTGTGAGAGAAATAAGAATGAAAATAAGTAAAACTTATTATTTTCACTTTTTTAAAAATAATTTTCACTAAAGTAAAATAATTTTTATAGCCAAATACCGTTATTTTCACTTTTTTTCACTAAAATAAATAATTTTCCCAATAAAGTGTAAATTTCCATGGCCAAAAGGCCTACTAATACCTACATATTCCAAAAATAGATCCAAGTGGGGGTTTAGGTCATTTTAATTTTTCTACAAAACCCTCTAGAGTTTCGCCATCTATCACTATTCCACTACATTTGGTAGGTCCGATCTCTGTTCCAAGGGTTTCCTCCAAGTGTTTTAACTTTCCCCCCACAAATTTTCTACCATGGAAACGCCTTCTTCCCATCCAAAAAGGCGTGGCCGCCCAAAGGGTTCTTCTACCAAATCGAAAGAGGAAAGAGGAGAAAAGGAACCTCACAGTAGCGGCAGGCTGAGAGGTAAAGCTGCTGCTGCTGTCGACGAGAAATATGTTCAGTGGAAGTCACTCGTTCCCGTACTCTATGACTGGTTCGCTAATCACAACCTCGTTTGGCCTTCCCTCTCTTGCAGGTATAAATGTCTTTTTTCTTTTTAATCGCATATTCAGTATGTTGTATATTTCGAGAACCTCTGCCTTTTGGTTTATGTATCTTCGATGTGTGCAGGATTATGTTTTTGCAATGATATTTGATTACTTTAGGTCTAGGATTTGACAACCTTTCCTTTTTGGTTCATCTTTGATTCGTGGCCCATGGCATTCAGGGTTACATTGCCTTGTTGTTTGTGTTGTAATGTTTGTGCTACTCTTTTTCCCTCTTGCTATTGTGAAAAAATTAATTTTTGGATTATGCTCGTAAGAGCGGGCTCAGTGTTATTAAAAGGAAATAAAGCAAACGAGAAAAAGCAGAAAGTGAGAAGGGAGAAGTGAAGTGCACATTTTCTTTAAGTGAAGCACACAACTTATGAAAAATTAAAAGATTGCAGACATATATGAATTTGGTCCTATATGCAGTGTTGTTGAAGGGGTGTTTAAGTTTAAGACTTGAAGCGAGGCTCAAAACATGTTGAATGCTTTTCCTTGCTTAATGTGCACTTCGGTGTCCTTTAAGACAAATGTTTCCTTGCGAATAAGCGTTCCTTGAAGAGCCAGCCGACAGTAAACAACTGATATTTTAATTTATCTTTAAAAAACCAATTTCTTTGTCCATATATTTGTTATTCATGCTTGTACTTATTAGTCTTAGACTAAACATATATATTTGTATTCTTTTCTATTTGCGCATTTTATCATTAAAGCATGCTTTACTTGCGCTTTATGCTTAAAGCCGCAACGAACCTACGAGTTTTTTTGCGCTTTTTGCTTTTGCTAACACTTCTATAATGATTAATTTCAATTAGAATGACTAATTTCAAGCTTGTTTAATTATCGAGAAATCATTGAGGGGCAGTGTTTCATGCGTCGAAATTTGGTGGTTGATGCCTCTCCCTCTCTACCCTTCTCCACCTTAATGCTTTTGTTTGTGGAGGGTTCAAATTCGTGTGTCTAACCCATATATCATGCGTTTGCGCTCTTATCTTAGAGCAGAACCCTGTTGACAAAACTAATTTCAAGTTTTCAACATCTAATATACGATAATGCAAGTATTAATCCAGCTCCCTTTTTATGAGATTAAAAGAATCGATTGTTTCACATTGGGGCCATCTTGTGAATCATTGTTTGAAGCTTCTCAAAAGCTCATGATTTTGCCTAGGAAGCACTAACCCCTCACGTCACATTTCTTCATCAATTTATGCTACAAAGCCATAGCCTTCAATAACACTGCCTAAGCCATTGTTGAACTGCCATCTGTAGTGGGTAGTAGGTAGTTTTTCTTTTGTTGATTAAGTAAAATTTAAGATAGTAGTAATATGGATATTTGCAGAACATGTCTGAGTAAATATTGAAGGGGAGCCTTGGAGTAACTGGTAAAGTTGCTGCCATGTGACCAGGAGGTCACGGGTTCAAATCTTGGAAACAGCCTCTGGCATAAATGCAAGGTAAGGCTGCGTACGATACACTCTTTTGGTGGGCCCCTTCCCCGGACACCGCGCATATCGGTAGCTTTAGTGCATCGGGCTGCCTTTTTTATGTCTGAGTAAATAATTTATATGACATAGATCCTATGTTTGATTTCCTTAATTCAATACAATCACTGTAGTAACTGAGTTTCTGTAACTATTCGTAATTATCCTTGGCTGACATCTCCTTTTTTGCTAGGAAGTTTCTTCAATAGAATTATCCCTTGGTCATAAAATATAAATAGGCCTACTATGTACCTAAATACACTGTGCCACATGTTTTCAAGTTGACAATGACAGACGTCTCAAACAAATAAAATAGCCACGATTTCCTCTTCTGGCAAAGACAGATGCTGCCAAATCCAGCCCCAACCCCAAGAGGTCTTTTCTACTTTGGCACTCTTTTGTATTTTTATTTGTTGAAATTTTGGCTGTCTTTCATGTCTCTTTCACTATATAACAAGTTTTAAAATTCTATCCATTTGCGTTACAATTTATCTACTCAATAGAGTTGTCAAATGTGCAACAGTTTAGCAGCTTCCTTTTCAGTAATGACCAGCGTTGTGCAATATTACTTCTTGTTAAGGGAAACAGTTAGCACACTTTTATAGATCCTTAACTCGACTCTGATCGTGTGTTGTGTTGCTCAACACGCGTGTTTTGCCAGGGAAAAAATTATTTCGTGCCTCACAGCTTCTTTTTGTCACAAGTTAGCGGACTCGAATGTATAAGATTTGAGGTTTAAAGAAGCCTCAGACAACTAACATAACAAAGTTTTTTTATTTAGGTAGCCAGTATTTCACTGAAACAGAGAATTTTTTGTTGGATCCCATATTTAGTTCCATTTCTTCCGCAACAATTCCAACTTGTTTTCCTATTAGATTGAGGCATTCAATTGCTGGTTGTTGTCTTTGGCTTTAAGGATTGGCCTAAAAAAGAAAAGTGAGAGGATCACTTTTCAGAGCTTGACATATTTAACCATCAAATTTATTGGCTACGCCTTATTAATGCCGTTTCGTTCATAAAGCCCATGGGTGGGGATGCCTATCAGCAGTTTCTATTTATAGAACTCAAAATCAAGACTTTATGTTAAGGGTTGAAGAATTTCAAACTCTTTTGACTTGGTGGTACAACTTCATGCGAGAAAAAGGTATATGCAAACTTTGTTCCGTAGTGCTATGTGTTGACGATTGGCTTTGATTCTTGATTGTTTAGGCTTCCGTTCATGGAACCTTAGCTTCCATACTACAGATTGATGAGGCAATTTGAAGAGCATGTATGTCCTTTTTTTTGCCAACTGTTATCACACAAAAAAGCCCTATATATACTGTTAATGCGTCTCAACAGCAAATAAAACCACCGTCCACCTGTTTACTTGATCTTATTCTTTGGCCTCAACTGCAATATAAATAGGAAACAGAAGAACCATTTAATATGGAGTCCAGTGAGACACAATGTTTCACAAAATTGACCAAGAAGATACCTGGTTGCTATGGCCACACTTCTTTTTCTTGCAGTTGACAGTACTACGGTGCAAGCGGGCATAACACCCGCGGAAGAAGAAAATGCATAAATACCTCCAATAGAAAAGACAAAAAGGTCATTAGTCACGCCATGGAAATCAAATTCATAGCGTGCGGACTTGTGTTCACTCTATTGAGGGCTCATTTGTTTGCACTTAATGGAGGTCTGAATTTGAATAGTTTAGACTTCAGACCATTAAGTGCATTTGTTTTTTAGTAAGATTTTAGCTCTTAACAGGTCTGAATAGGTCTTAATCATTCAGATTTAGAATCAAGTCTTATTAGGTCTGAAGAGGTATTCTGGTGTTGGATAATATTCACCGCCACTCTATTCATAATCATCTGTCACCACCACTAACCACCTCTGCCACCACCACCATTGTCAACCACCACCACCAACCTCTACTATCACAACCACCATTGACAACAAATATTGCTACTAACCACTATTTTCAACCACTACCACACCTACTACCTCTATTATTCTAATTATATTCACCGCCGTCAACACCACCACCATCATCAACCACTACCGACCAATCCCTACTATCGACTAACTCATCTATCACAACTAGCACCACCGCTAACTACCACTAATACATCACAACCTCCACACGTTCTTTGGCCGCCACCACCATTGTCACTAGCAACGTCACCTCTATCATCACTTCAACCACTACCATCGCTACAATTTATCTCTACTAACAACCATCTCCACCATCACAACTAACAACATCTAGCACCAACACATTGTCAAACCGTCATGCATTCATTTTTCAGCCATCACAATCAACACCTCCAACTACTAACATCAAGCAACGTCACGTCACAACCACCACCACCACTATCAACCGCCACCATCATAACAATCACTACAATACCAACCATCACAACTATCACCACCAACATCACTAATCACTAACATCAATCATTGTCGCTGCAACCACCATATAAACCATCTCCACTATCACTAACAAACATAAATATTTTTTTTCAATCAAATAATAATTTTGTTGTATTAAATTACACACTTTTCTGATATATAATTATTTTTTTATTGTATTTTTTACTTTATTATATACACAAATAAAAAAATTTTGCACATTCAGATGTTGAAAAACAAACAGTGTTAATCATTCAGTTTTCAGATCTAGAGACAACATCTTAATTATTCAGATGTGCATTCAGATTCAGACCTTTGAATCTTAAAAAAAAACAAATGCAGCCTGACTTTATGAACATAATTGAGGTATGTTTTGGACTTGGGTCAGAAGGTGGATTTTGTTTTTGGTGGCCCATGCTTCAGTTATTTGAACCCCTTTGTTGGATAAATACTATGTGTTGCTGCATATTGTTTTCTATGCATTGCTAATGCTCTGGTCTAGCTAATCCAGTAGATTGTTGTGCTGTTTCATGTTTCCTTTTGAGTATGAGCCTGCTGATTTCACTGACTTGGCTTTAATGTACCTCTATAATTATCTAGAAAGCTACAACTTTTCATGAAGAGGGGTTTATAAATGAAATCACTGATAAAGAATAAACCAGGCCAGCTTATTAAGTAAAACCATAAACACATCAAAATGAAGCTAAAAATTGAATCTACTGATAGAAGCAAAAGATTGACTTCGTTAGAAAGATCTGACCAAAACATTTAGGGTCTGCTTGGAAAGTCACTTGGTAATTGGAATTGGTGTAATTACGAGGTGGTAATTACCAACCTAGTAATTTCACAGCCCTATTTGCTTGCTACAATGTAGTTACAGTGTATTCCAAGTGTACTTATTTGGTTGCACAAGTGTAATAATATGATTATATTAAATTTTTAAAATAAAACTTAATTATCTAAATTTTGACATTTATATTAGACAAACAAGGGCCTTTATAAATGATATTGAATTAAATATTTAAGATATATATTGTCTTTTGAAAATGTATTAATTAATAAACATATAGTCTTAACTAATATTAAAAGAAAAAGGGCAGCTCGGTGCACTAAAGCTCCCCTATGCGCGGGGTTCGGGGAAGGGCCCCACCACAAGGGTGTATTGTACGCAGCCTTACCTTGCATTTCTGCCTGAGGCTGTTTCCAAGGTTTGAACCCATGACCTCCTGGTCACATGACAACAACTTTACCAGTTACTCCAAGGCTCCCTTTCAGTCTTTAACTAATATTATTAAAAAAAATAATTGATTTATATTTTTAAATTAGTATATTTCTATTAAATTAATCGTAAAAACTAAAAGTACAAGATCTCTAAGAACATCATTAAATGCATGTTTGACAAAAAGATTAAAAAGGTCAGTTTGGTACACTAAAGCTCTCGCTATGTGCAGGGTTCGTGGAAAGGCCCGATCACAAGGATCTATTGTGCGCAGCCTTACCTTGCATTTCTGTCAGAGGCTATTTCCAAAGCTTGAACCCATGACCTCCCGGTCACATGGCAAGAACTGTACCAGTTACTATGACGAAAAGATTAATATTATAAATATAATGTCATAAAATTATTAAAACATTTGTCAAAAAGATCATGCATCAATTCTAACTAAAAAATAAACAACTTGCAATGTGCAATATCAATCCAATACTTCTAAAACAAATGAAACTTAAATATGGCTCAAGTTCTAAATTCAAAATAAAAAAAGTTACCATTTTCTTAATTAAAGATAGCCTTAAGGCCCTAGAAACAAAAGCTTTGTACAAAGGCACGCATCCCAATCCAGTAACAAGTCCAGACTGGTTTAGGACAAAAACAACAAAAAGGAAATTAAACAAGGCAAAGAAAAACTAGAAACAAAAGCAAAAGAAAAAGTCAAACGTTGCAACTGCTTCTTCATCTTTCTCAACACCATCTGTGCTTGAACCAGACAACAACGAACATCTAGAGGGAGGCATGACTAGTATCAAGATCTTTTTGTGCAGAAAGCCCCGAATCCATGAAGTAAAGCTGAGCTTTAGTTGATTTCACATGGGACATTTACATAGTCTCACAAATGTCATGAAATCGATCCAATTGAAGGCTTCTACTTTTCTTTTGATAGATCGGTTCTTCTACTTCTTTTCTACTCCTCTTTTCACGGTTATTTGAGTTTTTCCCTTTCCATAGTGTCAAATAAAAGTATTTTTGAGTCTTCACCCCCCGCCCGCGTATGTGAGGCTTCACTTTTTTTCTACTTTGGTAGTATCAAGAAGAAACCCCTAAGATTTTCCAAAAGGTTGCATTAGTGCGTGCCTCCAACAACTTTGCATGAGTATTAAATAGTACTCCAATTATTCCATTTATGTGGCATTCTTTCTCTATTAGTTTGTTCTTTTTTCTTTTGATAACCATGGTGTCTGGGCCTGCCTGCACGCACCTTGACTAAATCCACGTGATACCTGCCACCTCCCACCAGTTCTTGGAATGCCACCTTTCTATATTTGAAAACAATTTACTTTACAATTTAACTTTTAACTTTCCAAATGACATGTTTTCTTAGCCACCCACATAAATGTCATGGCACGGAGCCTAGTCAAACATTGCCACATAAAAAGGAGAAGATTTTTTTTTTTCCAATTACATTCCTCTGCCTTTTTTATTTGAACCAACTAGAGTTTACAATGTCAAATGGACTTTGTTGTTTGTATTATGTTTTAATTCTGAAAATGGTGCTCATTAGTATTTTTGTGTTGTTTTTAGTATGTAAATGTAAATTTCATTAAAAAAAGTTGATAAAAATCTGAATATTTCTTAATGAATTTTTACTAAAAGAACAAAGATTGTTCAAATCATTTGTTGTAAATGGTCAATTTAGGTGGCTTTGATGTTATTAAATCAAAGAACACATTTATCCCATGCAAAGTATTTTGTATGAAGGCCTTACAATTTCGTGTTTATCTCTGTCAATTGTCATGTATCTAGGCTATACTTTCCTTAATATTTTTCTCACATCATACTAGGAAGTCATTGCATTCCACAAGGGCCCAAGAGCATGAAATAATCATAGATGTTATACTATCATTTTGGTGTTTTTAAGTTACTGAGGTTCTGTAGTGATATTCATTTTTCCACTTTGAGCCATTAAAACTTTGTATTGGTTCTTGCTTATGTTTATTGTAAAGATTTGATCCATCTACGAACCAACATGCTATTTACCCAAAGTGCTGTAAGAGGCAAGGGCGAAAAAGGAAAATGGCCTCTTAGGGGATCAAGTAGTGAAGATGGGGAGAAGAGTAGCAAGTATGGTGAAGAGTATCTAATGTGGAAGTCTAATATCCCCGTGCTGTATGATTGGTTCACTAATCATAGCAGTTTATGGCCTTCTCTTTCCTGCTGGTATTAAGAATATCCTTTTTCATTTGCAATATACTATAGTTTTATTATGCTAAACCAAGTTTTATTAATGGAGATCAAAGTCCATTTTATATTTTGCTTTCTTAGGCATGTAGTTGACCTCATGAAATTGAATATTTGCTTATGTTATTTGTATGTATGGTTGCAGGTGAACGATTAGGAATCAGCAAGTTTGATGACGAAAGTTAAATCTGAGTATATGCCTAATTTTAAAACTTAGGCAATTATAGTAATAGAACTTTGTAAATAAGTTTTGTAGTTTAGAAATGGAAAACCAATCTTTAAAACATGGAAGTTAGATACTAATCTGGTATATGACTTTGTGATATGCTTTTTGATTGTTCCCTTTCCTCCTTAAAATGAAAATCTCTTTGGGAGAATCTTGTAACCCTTTAACCAAGATCTGAATTCGAGGTAGCAGGGGTGGTGGAATAGCTAAGGTGCGTTATAAAAGAAAGAATTTGTATTCGAGGAATAGATGAGGTGCGTTGTAAAAGAAATAATTTGTATTCCTTAAACCAAGATTTGAATTCCCAAAAGAAACGAAAAAAAATATCTGAATAATAACCATTTGAGTGATTGCTTTGTTAAGGGGTATGATCTGAATGATAAATGGGACACATGCTTATGTATTTATGAATATATTATATCCATACTTGCACATGATGGTCACTATGCGTATGATAGAGTATATGCATCTTGCACATGGTTAAACACTCTATATGGGATGTCCTTTCTACTTGTGAGCTAGTTGGTTTCATGGTTTATTATTTTCTAGTCATGTTGTTTATGTCCTGATCTTAAATTAAGTAAATGGGTTGTTTTGTATATGTTATGTTTTTTGTGTGTGTGTTTTTAGAGAGAGAGATGTGGCTATTATTCCTATGTGATAGTTATCCACAGATTTCTTTGACCTTGCATTTATATGTTTAATGAAATGGGTAACAATCCTGTTTTTTTTATTAACGTATGAAGATTGGTGTCGCTGTCTTAAAAATCGATCAGTCATATCGTTATGTCTTTGACAACAGGTGGGGTCCAATAGTTGAGCAGGGTTCTTTGAAAAACCGCCAGCGACTCTACCTCTCCGAACAGGCAAGCTTCATTGCACATAATTATTGTTTCTCTGCTTGATATTTTTCAGCATTCCCTTTATATTTTACATTGATATCCAAAAAGTTCTACCATATCACCACGATTTTGTCAAAGTATTCTCTTTCCTCAATGAAAAAGGTAATCTTTGGGTAGGTGATTTATGTCTTGTTATTTTTCTTTTCTTTTTGGTCTTGAGGACACCTACTTTCCCCCCTTTAACAATATCTCCTTTATTATAAAATTAATACTCCCTCCATTTAAAAAAGAATGACCTATTTTGACTTGGCACGGAATTCAAGGAAATCAAGAAGACTTTTGAATCTTGTGGTCCTAAATTAAAGTTATGTCAAATATACCAAAATGCCTTTAATCTCGTGGTCTTAATATGCCACGTGGAAAGTTCAAATAAAAGTTCTGTCAAAAAAGGAAAGGGGGCATTCTTTTTGAAATGGATTAAAAAGGAAAGTAGGTCAATCGTTTTGAAACGAAGAGAGTATCAATAAATTACTTGTCTTGGGGTATATATTCCTTGATATTCTCATGTGTAGATACTTAGGAGTTCCTGTTGGTCTGTTGAAATGTTTGAGTGGAAAAGGTTTTGATAAGATCTAGTCTGATGTTGACAAGAGAGGGTAGCTCAAGTGGAGAACACCTCCCCCTCTGACCTTAAGGTTGTTGGTTCGAGTATCATATAAAAAGAAAGATCTTGTCTGAGGTTTGGCGAATCATGTGAGGAATAGGCTTAGAAATTTGACTTATTGTGGTCTTAGATTATCTATTGCGCTTCTGGGTTGGTACTAAGTTATCATCCCTAGTAAGGAATTTGCAGTTCCATAGTAAAGGTGGAAGTAAAATCCATGAGTTTAGGTATAAAAATACTCTTAGAAAACATCTTTCTTCCTTGTATACTCCCGAAGCAAAACCTAACAATTTTCTTTTCTTCGAATTTTAGTTTTTAAGCTTCCATTGTAAATTTTTTGATATCTTTGTTGTATAGATGCCCCACTGCCTTTATTTCTTTACTTAATCATGTTTATTGTTAATTTTCTTTCTTCAATCATCTTTAAAAGTAGATATATAAAATTCTCACATTAATCATAACAGGTTCTCTAACATATTGTTGTTGATGACACAATGGGTGCTATTATAAAGCTTTCTATCCCTATCTGACCCTTAGTATGATGAGCCAAGTGCAACATAGAGGTTGTGGATCCCAATCAGAGTAATCCCGTTTCTGCCATCTCATGGAAAAACCTATCTTGATCCTCTTGCTAACACCCTAATTAAGTTCTAGTTAATCCAGCCTTGAACTTCCACCATTTAAATAATCGTTTAGTACTTTTTGATACACATTCCAAGGGTATCTTCAGCCCAATATGTCACAGACAATTGATGTTGATTAATTAAAGAGTACCTCTTTTGAATTGAGAAGCTTTTCTATTTTCACATGGTATCAAAGTCTCTACGACCTTGATTGACTCAAATAGCTTCCCTTGACAACAGTGTTGTCAAAGGTGCGCTAACCCTGATGCGAGGCTCAAAATGTGTTGAACGCGTCGCCTCACTTAATGTGCGCTTCAGTGTCATCATCAAGGCTCTAAGGCATATTTTTCCATCTAGTGAGCGTCTCCGAATAGGCGAGACTAAATAATATTAAATCACATGCTTTATTTGCGCTTAAAGTCCCAATGGACCTTGGAGCTTTTTTGTGCTTTTTGCTTTTTGATAACACTGCGTACCAGCAAGCGGTATTTGTTGGACTTAGACCTGATTGGTGGATCTTCACTTTCTCTCTGGCTCATGAGCCTTGGTCTGGTTCAAGTCTGGTTCCATTCTATAGGGGAAAGTCTGGAGCCAGTAAGTTTTACAAGGGGATGGGATTGGTCCTAGTGCACGACCCTTAACAGCTATATAGTGGCCTGCTTTGCGTTGGTCTAGTTGATTTTTTTTTTTTGAGTTTCTTCTATTTTATTCTATATTAGTTATACTGACCTAACATGCCATAAAGTGTTGATTGTGTTTATAGTACAATGAATAAAATAAATGCAAAATGTGAGAACACGAAGTTACGTAAAGCAAGATTGATATTTCCAAAGCAACTTTACTTTGTGATCGTGTCGCAGTTCTTCTGATTTTTCTTTTGAATGTGAGTACATTTTCGAGATCTAGGTCGCTGATTTGGTGTTTGACTGGTCATTTATTTAAAGGCTTTATTTCTCTTTCCCTTTACATTTTCGCTAATGTTGCAAAACAACTGATACTTTTACTCTTAAAAAGCAGTAAAGTAATAGCATATGTGGACTGAAACCCATCCAGATTTTTTACAAGAATATCAGTATTGATTATTAAATTTGATATTTTGATGTTAATTGCTTGATTTGTGAACAGGTTATTTGTTGAAATTTATAGTTTTAGTAGTAATTAAGTTTTTTGTATTAAAGTATCTGTTCTAACAAGTAGCTATTTTTGTATTGTTGCTTGTGACTGTAAACTTAGAAACATAAGATCAAAGGGATCAAATTTGGAGTAGGATCCTGAAAATTACTTTTGACTTGAGGAGTTAGGAGCCGTTTAGGGGCCACTTTAAGTGAGCCAGGTTTGGGCGTTTTCGTGGGCTGACCAGGTCCTCGTACCACAGATTGCTAGAGTCCCTACCATTATTATTAGAGTTTAAGTTTGGTGCACCGTCGGTGTATTTTCTTTTTACACCATCATGTGACTTTTACCTGTTGTAGCTGGTCATTCATTTTTATATTTTTACGTGAGAAATGGACGACCTGTTACAACAGATAATAGTTACCTGATAGTGGGAAAAAAAATACACCGACAGTGCACCAAACTTAAATTCATATTATTATTATTGTTGTTGTTGGTATTGGTATTATCAAATAATGTCATTTTTATAGTTTGCTTTCTGATAGGCAAGTGTTGACAAATATGATAATTTATTTATTGTTTCATTGCATGTACAGTAAATGAGTCGAGTTTTTGGATTCTATAATTAGGCTCATATTTTTTAATCTCTTAACTCGTCTTTCCAGACGGATAAATCAGTGCCTAATACTTTGATCATCGCCAATTGTGATGTGGTTAAGCCCAGGGTTGCATCGGAAGATCACATTGCAAATGTAAGTATGTTTCACATTTTAATACGGTTTTGTCCTAGTTATATTGTGAATCAATCATAATGACTGTTTTTTAATGGCTTGGTTCTAGTTCAATGAAGAGGCACGCTCGCCATTTGTGAAGAAGTACAAAACCATAATACATCCGGGAGAGGTAAAAACTGCTTGAACACTGAAAAACAAAACTTGACGTGAACCTATATTTACAGACAAACTAAGTTAACTAATGGTTCTGTGGCTCTTGTTATTACAATGTTGTATTTGGCTTCTTTGATGTTGCCTGCTGAACTGATAGTGCTCTTACCCAAAGATTTTTATGTGAACTGCACTTCGTATCCTTGCTGTTTCATCTTTCTCTATATCTGTTGTACAGTGAACACTAGGAATAATGCAGTGCCCTACATTTTGTTTAAGAGCCTATTTGCAAGGACACCTTGTAATTGGGTCTTGTGTTGTTACAAGTATAGTAATTAGACAAAATAATTAGATAGACATATTTTCTTTGCCATTGACGTAATTACGATGTAATTCCATGTTTTATATATTTTTATTGACAAAAGGTAACATAGATATTTTTGTACTTTAGGAGAAAATTAAATAATTTTTTGTAGATGAACAAGTAATATACTTTAATGAGTGACAAACATATGTGCATGTAAGAAACATTAAGTTTTATTTATTTCTTGTTGTTTAAAATATATATTTTAAAAAAATTATATTTAATAACTATAAATTGATAAATGATAACTAATGTTGTAAAGAGTAATCACTATGTTCCTGCTTATGTGAATACTATTTTAACCGCACGTGCCTCGTTCGTGTAACGTTTGATTATATAAAATTAAATGATTTTGTCTATTGCGGAGATTTTTAATGAACTGTAAAAGTTCAAATTACTTTTTAAAGATCCTTCACACTTTAATATAATAATGTAAACATAAACTTATATTTTAGTGTAAGCACATATATATTTTACCATCAGAAGTTTCAAGTGGTTGATGGATCATCACTTTTGCATTTGCCATGCAGTATCTCTTTCGCTTGCTGCTAAAGGCTAAGAGAGACACATCAATTTGAACCACATTTGTGGTACATTATTTTTTCCCTATATTTAAAACTTTTCTTGTTTTTAAAGTCAAATCTTTGCAAAATCATGTATTACATTCTTATTACGCACTTAAAACTTTTAAAAATTTGGTACTTCATAATTTTTTTTTATGCTAACGCTTTTATATTTATTTTAAGATTTTTCAAATCTTCTTAAAATTAAATTTAGTTGATTTAGAATTCTTAAACTAATGAAAAAAATATTAGTTGTCATTAATTCTGGTGACTTCTAATAAGGAAGGGTTTTACCATAAATATATTTAGTTATTTTTAACTCTTAAATATCAGGAAAAATAGTGAAAAGACGATTTTGTCTAAAGTAGTGACTTTTAATGAAGGACAAAAAGTTCAAACGACATTTTCAAGGCCTTCACACTTTTAACATAGTATAGATAATGAGATTCGTGATTTTATCAATTTTTAAATAACACATGAATATGTATATACTAATAAATAGGAAAAAAAACTATTAGATTTCGAAATTGTTTTAAAGAAATATTCCACACATATTTGAAATGAAAGACATAATATATTTGAAAACTAGAAATATAAGAGAAATTGAAAAATCACCCAATTTCACGCTGACAAAGCAATAACTTGGCCACACGTATTTGAAAAATCATCCAAATTTCATGCTGACCGAGTAATAACTTGGCCAAACAAACAATCTAAAATTTTGAGATTGTTTGTAACAAATACAACAACATACCTAGTGTATTCCTACAAAGTGTGGTTTGGGGAGGGTAAAGTGTACGCAGTCCATACCACTACCTCTGATTAAGTAGAGAGGCTGTTTAACACATATTTGAAATGGAAGACATATATTTGAAAAATACAAATACAAGAGAATCTGAAAAATCAACTGGTTATTACAAGATGCATATACCAGACTCCCTTGAGAATTAGAGTATAATTGCTCCCTCTCAATTACATCCAATTGTATGCTGGCCAAGTAATTACTTGGCCAAACAAACAATCCAAAACTGTGTAATTACACTCAATTGCACTCAAATATAGTTAGAAGGTGTCCTTCCGAATAGGGCCTATAAGGGAGTACATAGCAATTTTGCTTAATATTAATGATTTAGCTGCTTGGAACCGAATGGATTTGTCACTTTCACTACTTGTCAAGACATAACTTTTTGCATTGCCGGTTTCCTACTGGATTTCCATTACTTGGTTGTATCCACATTGAGCGCATCAGCTCTTTTGGGCGTAAGGGTTTACTTCATGTCAATGTTCAGTGCTATATCTTTCTGTGTATAATAGTAAAGGTGAGATTTAGTTGCATTCGTAGTTTTGTGATTTATTTAGATGAGTACCTGAATGAAGCAAAGTTTGAATTTTAAGAAAAGACTAAAAAGAGATGTATATTGTGCTCTATTTTGCCTTGAATATTCATTGTTACTTGTGACATTCTGTGAAGGAAAACACTTGTTGAAATTATTTAAGATTTATTCTCTTGCATAAAAAAATGTGCAGTTTGGTTCTCCATTGAGGATTCAGCTTGAACTATTTTTGGTACACTTCTCCAGGTTAACAGAATCAGAGAACTCCCACAGAACAAAAACATAGTGGCGACCCATACCGATGGTCCTGAAGTAAGTGGCCTCTTTTTGTAAGGTGTTTTATGGAAATCTTTGTTAAGTTACTGTGGCATTTTCCTATTTTAGGCATATCAATATTTTTTTAATTGATTGAAGTTTGTTGTTTATCCATCTAGGTTCTCATTTGGGACATTGAAGCTCAGCCTAACAAGCATGCTGTCTATGGTGCTGCTGCTTCGCGTCCAGATCTGGTCTGTGTACTTGCTCTCTAAGATCTTTTTGATTGGTCTGTCTTTTTGGGTTATCTTCATTATGTTCATCATTCATTGTACCTCTTTGATGGATTTCATTAACTTTCTTGCTTGTGGAATGTGCTTTAGTATTTGATCCCATTGCCTGTCAATTGGCACCAGCAATATGATTTGGCATCTTAAGCTATAGATCAACCTTTTTAAGTATACGTTAAATGCCCTTACAGGTATTAAGTGGACATCAGGACAATGCAGAATTTGCTCTAGCTCTGTGCCCCATGGAACCCTTTGTCCTCTCTGGAGGTTTGAAGTTTTCTCTTTTTAGATGTCTAATTCTCATAATATTTTCTTATATTTTAGAATCAGGTACTTATGTTGCCCATTTTGTGTTAGACTTCATCTGATAAGATACAAGTTTGGATATGTAAGGCTCATAAAAGCTACTTGTGCTAGTACTATTGCGAATCATATTATGAACTTTGGCTCTTTTGTCTGATGTTGCATCCCCTAAGATGCTGTCTGGAATGTAATATCATAATTCAGTGGTTGTTTAAGTGATTTAGCCACTTCTGGTATCTGCTCATTAGAGGTAATTTTCTGTCAGGAAAGGACAAAACTGTGGTCTTGTGGAGCATTGAAGACCACATTTCAACATTGGCAGCAGATGCGCCCAAGTCTGGAGGATCAGGTGGCTCTATAATTAAGTGTGCTGATAATCCTTCCATTGGACCACGTGGTATCTTCCAGGGCCACGAGGATACTGTTGAAGATGTTCAGTTTTGCCCTTCAAGGTAATGTCGCTTGAACTGGATCCCGTGGGAGGTTGTCTGGGTGGAGTTAGGCTTATAAATTAGGCTTTCAAGTTATTAGAGTTTCTGCTGGTAAATTCTTATTTTCCTTTGGTAACCATCCACATCTACTAAGCTATCATCCAGGGATAGAAATATTAAGATATTGTCCTTAGTCCCTGAGCTCCACCTGTTGTTTCCCATTTGCATCATCATCGTGTTCTTGCTAGATCCTCCTTGGTCCCTTTGGATTTTGTGTAGTCTAAGAAAGTGAAACAATTAAGTTTGCATTGATCAGTTGTTCGTTGATGTTTAAGATTCTCTGTTTGATGTTTTCGTGGAACATTCTGAAGTTACTGACAAGAACAAAGATAAGCTAAAATTCTGCAATTTATGTACTTCAACCTTTTGTTCTTGACACACCCTCCGACTTCTGTAACATTCTAAGCAGAAAGTTTGAATAAGCATTGAGCGTGTGAGATTAACATGTTTAGAAGTATCTGATCAGTCTTCTGAAACTGACATTTTACTTTACCCTTCATGAAGTTCGCAGGAATTCTGTAGTGTTGGTGATGATTCATGCCTCATATTATGGGACGCTCGAGTTGGTAACAATCCTGTTGTAAAGGTCTGGTGATTTCTTAATGGCAAATTTCATCTTTGAATGAGACTGTTAATAATATAGAAATAGGTAGGATATCATGTGTCAAAACTGATAGATGTGCAACTCATCTAAGGTTTCTGAAGATATATCTTGAATGCAATTCTAATGGTCAAATGATGATTTCTTGAACATTTGTTAAAACATAGGCCAATTATCTTCGTACCAAAATATATACCTTGTGAGCAATGATCATATTCAAAATATATACCTTTTGAACGCATGTTAAAACATAGGCCAATTATCTTCATACCAATATATATACCTTGTGAGCATGACCGTCTTCAGCTTTTCCTAGTATTCATGTGTTATTGCTGTCATCATCTGTAACTGGTTTTGTTTAACTCTAGCACCATATATGGTCTTGTTCCCAAATATAGTTCTCATCCATCATATAGCCATTTCTAGTGAAGTGTTTTGAGATGTTCTTGATAGTAAGATCTCAGTCGACTCAGTAATATCTCAAACCTAATGAGGATACTGGTATTTGCTGCTTTTACAGGTTGAGAAAGCGCATGATGCTGATCTTCATTGTGTCGACTGGAATCCTCACAGTGACAATCTTATCATAACCGGGTATGAGGTTATATAGTATTCATATTAGATAAATTATGTGGAGTCTGTGCTTACTCAACAAAGAAGAAAAAGGAAAAGTAGTCACGTAAGGGCTTGTTAATGGGGCGTGCTGCTGCAAATGTCTTTTCTTTTTCATGTGAACGACAAACTTACTCTTAGAAATATAAGAGAAAAATATTATTGAATTGTTGTAACTACATTATTACATTGAGGCCCTATTGGAAAATAGAAAATACATTCCAATCCTTTTCCTAATAGTATACTACATTACAATCCTTTTTCAAGTAGGATTTTATATGTTATTCCTATTCCTACTCATATTCTAACACTTACCATTACTGGTATATTATATCATAAATTTGTATAATATCATTCATCGGCGGTCACCTAGATAGTGCCTCTTATGATGTCTACAGCTGCTTGGGTGCTTTTTTCTTTCGATGTAGTTTATCTAGTGACAGATTTCATACCTAGCGTGGTGTCACTCAGGTCTGCTGATAACTCGGTACGCTTGTTTGACCGGCGAAATTTGACTTCAGATGGGGTTGGATCACCGGTACATATGTTTGAACAGCACACAGCTGCAGTTCTCTGTGCTCAGGTGTTTCATTTGCCGTGTTCTGTTCATCAGTGAGATTGTGTTTACTGATATCTTTGCGTTTGATCACTGTTAACTGATGGCTTTTCCTTTACAGTGGTGTCCGGATAGGTCTTCTGTGTTTGGGAGCTCTGCAGAAGATGGCCTCTTAAATATTTGGGACTATGAGAAGGTAGAGATACTCCTGTCCTTGGCACTTCATCAAACTTTGTCTCTTTCTCCCTTTATCCCTTCTCTCGTATGTTATAAAAAAAAAGGTTTTTTATTTGGAAATGCTGCTGTGTGGTTGTCATCTTCTGTAACAATGCTAGTCTTCGGATAACAAAGGGTTTGACTGCAAAAAGATACATGATAATTGATAAGTTGATAACTGTAACATGTAAAGTGATCTTACATTCTGCAAATGCAAAAGGGATGGGAGAGTGGAGTCATTTTAAAATATTAGATGGCGTATCTGCTTCCAATTAATACTTTTCACAAGAAAAAGAAGCAAACTGAAATCTGCTCATGATATGCTATAAATATAGTTACACGGGGATTATCACTTATCAAATTTATCATCTTGTTGGGCTTTTGATGCTTTATCATACAAAGGCCATGATTCTTTATATTCTAAAATGTTCTGAGTTTGAAATTTCATTATGGGAGAGTGGAGTCATTTTAAAATATTAGATGGCGTATCTGCTTCCAATTAATACTTTTCACAAGAAAAAGAAGCAAACTGAAATCTGCTCATGATATGCTATAAATATAGTTACACGGGGATTATCACTTATCAAATTTATCATCTTGTTGGGCTTTTGATGCTTTATCATACAAAGGCCACGATTCTTTATATTCTAAAATGTTCTGAGTTTGAAATTTCATTCTTCACCGGTGGGCTCAGGTGTTGTACTATGGATTACTTATCTATTAGTAGTGGGAATCTGCCAATCTGGATGCGTAAAATGTAATTTGTTGACTGTTGAGTGGATGTAACCATAGGCAAGTGATCCGTTTTAAGGGGCAAACTCAAATAAAGCAGCCCAATAATGAATTGAGATGTTCTAGATTTATGTATGTAAAACCAAGTAGTTCTCCTTATAGATTTTGTTAATTTTCTTGACAGGTTGGTGAAACAAAAGATACTGAAGCTAAATCTGAAGATGATTCTCCTCCAGGGTTATTTTTTCAGCATGCTGGCCACAGGTTAGAACCTTTACACTAGGTTTGCTGCTTCTAGTCTGTTTTTCCACATTGGACTTGAAACAAAACAGACTATAAATTGTCAGTTTGATGACACTTAGTTTTGGGTCGTGGTCTTATTGATACCATATGGATGGTGGGGTACAATTGAAGCAATGAGTGCTAACTGCATACTTCTGTATATTGGCAACTGATTTTTTTTGGGTTTGACCCAGGGATAAAATTGTGGACTTTCACTGGAATGCATCAGATCCATGGACTATTGTTAGTGTATCTGATGACTTGGAGACCTCTGGTGGAGGCGGCACTCTACAGGTTCATGATCATTTCTGTTGCCATTTTCAGTATGATTTAATTTGCCTCTAATTGTTAGATAGGATCCTACAGATATGGCGCATGAGTGATTTATTGTACCGTCCGGAGGAGGATGTTTTGTCTGAGCTGCAACAGTTCAAGGACCATGTGAGCAAGTGTGCTCCCAAGTTCAAAGGCTGAGTTATTTTAGCGCAATGGAAGAAATATAATAGTAGGCACCAGAGACACCGAATATGAGTGTAACAGTATCTGTAATAGTTGGAACGGGGTTAGCCTGGACCATTGATATTTGCATGCAGGAGCTATGCTTGAAAGTGGTTACTGTAGTAGACGGTAACTGGTAAGTAATCAAGACTGTAGAGCATGATGTTGTATGTTCTGTATCTGCGGCATTTTGCTACTCGGATGTTTTGCATTTGGCATGCAAAATCCTAAGGTGTTTGGAATTTCAGAGGATCAGGTCCTTGATCTGCGAAACAGCCATAAAAACAAGAGACCACAACATAGAGAAATAGGTTCAGGTCAAATAAGTAAAGACTCAAATTTTATTAGTGAATGAATTAAACTAACAGAAACAAAAAAAGTCGAGTGGAATAGTGGACGTTTAATCCCACCGGATGGTTGTACAGATAGCCAAATGATGATAGCAACAAAATAATTTCGATTGGATTTGGAAATGACTTTCGAGTCCTGGCCATAATTTGGACTGAAGGCAGGCATTAACTCCGTTGGCCACAGGTTGGAGACCGAAGTTTTAAGTATTTTAAGTCGACACAGTTTTTAGCACTTTTGTATGTTTTGGGCAATACAAAAGTGTCAATAAGCATTTAGTTTGAAGTCAAATATTCACATAATGAATCATCCTCTTCACACAGGGCTTAGTTAGCTTTTCCACCATTTTATCTCTTACGTTTGGGTATAGAATTCAAAATATTTTTGGCAAGTTATTTTTGGATTAAGATTGTGGTGAAGTTTCATCATGACATAATTTTTGGAACGAAAAAGGGCCTAAAATGCCTTTCAATTATATGAAATGGTGTAAAAATGTCTTTTGTTTACCTATTGGGCTTAAAATGTCCTTCATGTCCGTTTATTGGGCTTAAAATACTCTTTTCGTCTACTATTGAGGCTATTTTGCCTTTTTATTTAGATAAATTATATGGAAAGGAATTTTTATATACTATATTAAAATTTTATGTTTTTATTTTATTTTATTGCTTGTCTTCACGATGCCTCCATAAAAATATATGGTATATTTATACCATAAAAATTCATGGTATATTTATATATTATGCAAATTATATTTATATCATAAAAATACATGGTATCATTATACCATAGAAATTATATTTATACTATAAACATACATGGTATATTTTAGATATAAAAAGTTTATATCATGTAATACTGAAAATATATATTTATATTTAATAAATAATTTTTTAATAAGAAAAGTACTTCTGACATAATGAGATATACCATAATATCTTATAAATTATATAAAAAATATAATAATAATCTGACTTTGACATAAATTTTATTTATACAAATAAAAATACATGGCATATATGTACTTCTAACATAATGATTTTTATTCCATAAATATTTATTCATACAAAATTATGATTAACCCATTACAATAAAATTAAAAATACACAATAATAAAATAATATTAGATGATTAACATACATGAAAACAAAACGGAACATACACGAGGAAATAATGAAATACTTAATTTTTTTAAAAAATATTTGAATTTTGAATATAAGAGAGAAAGATTTGAAAGCAGGGATTATCTTTTTTACTTTTAATTTGAAGATAAAAAATATATCTTTTAAATTAAGGTGAATTGATAGTTAGTTATAGCATTAAATTAGGAATTATAATTATTTTTTCTGATTTTTTTAAATGGCTATATATGTAAAAAAAAAAAAACTTTTATTTTTGTAATATTGAAAAAGTACTATTATTTATGTAATTACGTTTTAAGGATGGCCTTATCATGTAATTTGCCTAAATAAAAAGGCAAAGTAGGCTCAATAGGTAGACGAAAAAGACATTTTAGGTCCAATCGGTTGGTGAGAAGGACATTTTTGGCCCAATAGGTAGACGGATGACGTTTTTTCACCATTTTACATAGTTAAAGGGCATTTTATTACAATATTTTGTGTTGTTTATTCATTTTAACAGATAAAAAAGTCTTATTATTTCCTTCTTATACTATTTTTAGTAGTAATAAATTACATAAACAATACTAAAATATAATTTTAATTAAAATCTTTTAAAAAATTATGTAACAACAACATAAAATAATATAAAATTTAGTGGGAGTATTTGTTTTTCATTCTCTTTCCTTTACTTTAGTAGGAGTAATATTAATATGTATGGATTATTTGTGTTCACATTGATATGGTCCATTAAGCTCCTAAAAAATTGATTTTCAAAGTAAAGAAATTATCTTCCATTCACATAATCATATAAATTTATTATAAATAATTTAAAATTCATGAAAAAAATAAACATCAGTTAACAAAATAGTTAAATGAGAATAATATATATCCAAATACAGTTGATATATTCAGTGTTATTATTTAATATGTGATGTACTTATTGAATCAATACAAATAACTGTTAAGTTGGAATGTAAAAGATAATATTATACAACAGTTGCACATGTATGTGGACACATTATATATTTAAAAAATAATCTGCTATAACGTATAATGTCATACTATACATTTAAGTATAAACATTAAACATGTATACTTCTGTATCCTTATCAGAAGGTATAATGTAACCTTATACAATATTAATATTTTCTAATTGTATAATACCAAATAATACATAAAATGCCTCTTAAATGTAATAAGACTTCTTAATGTATAATATAATGAAATATATAGCAGAAGAATTATGTTATACATTAGTCTTTCAAAAATAACTAATGTATAATCTCTGATATATTATAACTTATACATTAAAATATAATCTTTCAAAATGTATAATATCACACTATACATATAAAATATTCACCTTATACATTAATTATCTATAAGATTATAATAATTTTAAGAAAAAATTAGTGTAATTGTAACATTACACTGCTACACGATAATAAGGAAAAAGAATGATTCAATTTCCTTTATTACGTGAATTGAAAGTGTACATCTTCAATTCCAATTATAAAAGTAACGCAAATAGGAAGGGGATGAGAGAGTATTAATATTATATTAGTTTGATTGTAGGCATAAATAAAGGAGCACATATATGGAGCAAAAATTAATGCACTAAAATAGGAGCAAAATATGATATTTTGATATGTATGAGGGGGATGAGAGAGAAAGAGTGAATTTAAGGGATTTATGTAATTACTTTAAAATTTTTGTAATTTCTTTTCCAATATGAGATTTTACGTATAAGGTAAAGTTACCTTGTGTATTATATGTAATTTTTAGTTAATTAACTCACAAAGGAGCATTCAATTTTTCTATTTACATTATTTTTAACAAGTATCATGCAATAATACTATTACATACTTGAGTCAATATCAAATTTTATTAATGAGATTAGTTGATAAATAGATATTAGTTGGGATTAATGAACGGTGGAATATTTTTATAAAATATAAAAATTTGAAATAAAGTTAAAATTCTTAAAAGTTTTCAAATAATAGAATTTGATCCAAAAGTTAATTTTTCTAGCTTTTGAAAATTTGAATTATTTGACAAAATATTTATTAAATAATAATAAATTATATGACCAAACACTTCTTGTCAATTTTCTCTCTTAATATTACGTGGGATATCTATAGTCAAACGAGTCCTTATATTATTCTTCTAACACACACTCATATATGATATAAAGGTATTATTATCCTAAATAATATTATTTTTATTTTATTACGGATATTACGGATTATGACCTACTTTTATCCTTAATAGCTTCTCCATTTACACTGTCCTCTATCTCTGTGTTTCTTCTCCACCTCTACTTCCTTCCATCGGAGCTCCATCACAACCATCTTCGACTTCGGTAGCTATCACGCTGGAAAACCTTCACATGCCATCACAAAAAACAAACCACTATCCCATTCTCTTTTCTCCATTTTTTTCGGCCAAACACCACCATCACGTGTTCCCTTCGTTCATCTTTCCTCTCTCACCAAAATTGGAGCTTGTTGGTTGTTATTGTTGTGATATGGCTATCGAAGCTTTTAATTTCGGCCAGATATTATGGAGGTGGAGCTCGTAATGGTGAAGGGTTTATGAGAAGAGATAGAGTTCGTTGTTTCGATTCGCCGGAGCTAAAAGCTCATTGTCGGCGAAACAGTGATCGATTGTTACAGTAATGGGTTAGTTGTTTTGGATATTCGTTCCAGTTCGGTAGCGCTAAAAGCTCGGGAAAGTGGACGTGAGTCTATTTGTTGGAGAAGGAGGGTGGTGGTGATGGTTGGTTTTCGATGAGGCGAGTGACGGAATAATGGTATAGGTGTGAGGGAGAAACGACGGGTTATTTGGTGATGGTTAAATTCTTGTTCTCAAATTGGTTATTCCCCTGAAGGAGGTAATGTTGTTGCTGGACAGTGTATTGGAGAAGATGAGGTGAAACTTTGTAAAATTATATGAAAGTCGTATCAATACTGTATCAAACATAAAAGATGATCGTAATACAATACCATATCAAAAATATAATTCGACTGTTATGTTATAACAAATATAATGCGTTTTTAACAACATAAATTAATTTAAATTGTAGTGAAATATTTGATATTTACATATAATACTTATAATATATTTGTCTTAAAAATATTTTAGTCACATATAATCATCATGTATATTGAAAATACGTCTATAATATGTATAATATATTGAATTCAAAATATATTAAAATTGTAGCTTATTTCTTTCTCTTATTAATGATGTTAAAAATGTATTATACCTGAATTTTAATCATTTAAATAGTATCTAAATTAGTTTATGTGTTCTTATAATAAATTTGTATTAGAAATACATTACATATGTATTTAGTTATATTTGGTAAAAAAAGTTAGCTATAGTCTGTAAAATAAAAAATGTGCTATAATTCGTAAATAAGGCTATATTATATCATTTATGTAAATTGAACATATATATATATATATGTGTGTGTTTCAACTTACATAAATGATAAAATATAGCCTTATTTACAAATTATAACATATTTTTTACTAAATATTGTTTACCTGATGTATAAGTAGCATCTACTAACTTCAAAATGTAATTCACAATATATTCTACTAACTAAATTTTGATGCTCAAATTCATCAGTATGGATATAAAAATTAGTCAAGACTCATAAGTTAGAATTTCTATTTTATGATTTTGGCTTATAAGCCAAAAAGTCCAATCCCAAAAGGCTTTGAAGCAGATAGAGTGAAAGTGGATAAACAAAGGAACGGAAGTTGTCTGATTGTAATTTTAATAGACGCTACTGCTAACCAAATTTTAAAATTCTCATTTCAATAAGTTGCATTAGTAATATTAATTTTATTTTTGATTCATTATTTGATTTGTTCTATTAAATTATTAGGGTGTATTAGAATAACAATAATATTGAATATAATGTATTAAAATAGGCATAGTACCCTGTATTATTAATATAATGATTTGCTATGTATAAAATTAATACTGAATATGTTGTATAGCGAATACATGTATTAGTTATATCACTCTTAAATTTGTAACAAAATTGTACTAAAATTTAGTACCAGTACTATAATACCTAGTGCTAAATGAGCACCAACTGATTTGCAAATATAGTCATTAATGATGTTTGCACTTTTTAAGAAAGAAAAAACTACATAAAGCATGACATTGTAGTAACTGATTACTAGGCGAGAGTTTTTGAAATTACACAATATGTCTAAGTTTTGGTTAAGTAAGGTTGATATTAAGGAAGTAACGATCATTTTCACGAAAAAAATAGTTTTGACTTTAATACTGAAAAACATAGTGAAATTTTAAAATTTGATCAAAATAGAGTCTCCACTTAATTTATTTAGAAAAAAATTAAGAAAACCTTCTGAAAGTATTCAAAGTCTTAAAATGGTAAAAATAAATAAATTCAAATTTAAGACATCCGGATAAGAATTTATTTTAATATTCCAAAAAAAGTGTTTAAGACACTTAGAATATCCGCTAACATGCAATTATCCATCTATTTCAAGATTTTACTTTATTTGGCTACCTTTTTTTTCATAATGAGAATTCATTGTTATGTAAGAAAAAACCTCTTCTCACTCATGAAAACTCTACCTTCCTTGACCTAGATCCAACCATCGCCACTTCGGCTATTGGTCAACCATTTTCAATGGCTAACCAGTCTCTCTCTTTGCCCTCTCCATCGCAATTCTCTGCCACAGCTCACCAAAACCAAGCTTCTACTTCCTCTTCAAACCAAAACCTCTTAACTCTCCCAATTCTCTCAATCATCCTACTAATATAAAAACCATTTACTGCAGCAAGGCAGTAACATCCCAAAATATGATATTGCGCCTATTCCATTCAAAGAAGCCTCACTAGTTGATGGTATTCATTTTGTTAGATGGACAGAAATAGAAGTTTCTCGAATGGATCAAATTGAAGATTTGACCTATGCTGTTGTAGGAAAATTCTCTTATGGGGTCTTTTGATTGAAGAATTATGAAAAATCATACCAATTCAATGCGGATTAAAAGGAGGATGTAAAGTTGGTTTCTTTTGTTATAGACACGTGATGACTCATTATGCTAACAATGAAGATTTTGTAAACATTATGTCAAAGCGTTCTTATTATTTGAAGTCTTAAGGATGGTAATACATATAAAATGAGAACTCTCATATATAATTCTTGATTCAAAGTGGATGTTGAAACTACTCAGGTTTTAACAGGGATCTCTTTCCCTAGTTTTCTCCCCACATTCTTTGCCAAAGAAACCTTATTCTCACTAGCATCAATAGTTGCTGAGCCATTGCAGATTGATATGGCAACTATGAACAGGACTTGTCCAAGTTGCGCTAGAGTTAAAGGTCCAAGTTGACCTTGTAGCAAGCCTTCAAAATTTATCCATTAGAATGAGAAAATATGAGAAAAAAGGTTAGAAACAGTGAGAATTCGATATGGCTTCTTACCCAAATATTGTACAAGGTGTAAGCTACAAGGGTATGCTAATGACAATAGTAGAGTGCTACACCCTAAATTAAATTAAAAAAATAACAAAGATAACATTGGAGATGATCACAAGATAGATGCAATGGCCCAACACCGTCAGGGGAAAGCAAGATACTTTACCTCAAGGGAATTCAAGGGTTCGATCAAGTGGAAAGAAAGTAGGAAATCTTAATGAGTAGAATACTGTGAAATCTGAAGGTCTTCCTGCTAGTCTCAACTAGCACGACAAAGACATTCTCACCAATAATTCTTTTGAATCATTAGAAGAGGATCATGAAATAGGAAGTGAAGAAGTGCAAGTTGGTGCACTGCTGGATGAAGTACAGGCTAATTTGATAGCTTCAATAATGATTATAGTAGAGGCAAGGACTGGGAAGGATAAACTGTCAGAAAGAGAGTAGAAGCAACAAAAATTAAATGGCAATGTCACCAAGGCCTGAGTTTCTGAGGCTTGGGGTGATAGAGTAGAGGAGCTATTAGAAGAAGAAGGGGAAATACTTGATAATGGTTATTCAGAAACACTAAAGGAGACAAACATGCTAGTCCATCAAAAAGGTTGGAAAAACCATCAGAAAATCTAATAGGCGAGCAAGTTACTGTAATGACTTGATTTATGAATTATTTATTTCTGTGTAATTTGACCGTTTTACCCTTCCCCGTGGTTGCTTTGTGGTATTTCTGGGGTGTGGAGATGATCGACATAGTTCTCAATGCATTTCGGTGTGATTTGTGTGAGTTTAATTTTTGGAGGTTAAAAAGGTTGTATTGTTGACTTCAGTTAATAGCTTTTGTTCTGTGCATCGGATGGCAAAACGGACTGCACCAATATTCGAAACAACGATTTTAGGTTGGTAACATAGTTGGTGTGATTTTACAGCTTTTGTATCTCATTTCGACCCTCGATTTGAGAAATTATGAAATCAGACCTTGGGGTCAATTTTATAAAAATGACATTTTTTCAAAAATTTGGTATTGCCATTGAGTCCGGAGCATCGAATTTAGTCTAGTAGCATATCTCGTTTGCATTTTAGGGATTCCAAACGAATCCCGGGGCCCCCCCAAAAACTTAAAAATATTCCAAGTTTGTTGGTGCATCACCAGCTGAAGCAGTTGATTAAGTGATCCTAAGGTCTCTTGAGCGATGGTTGCTTAAGAAACCAATAGGCCGCTTAAGCGGCCATGTCTGAGGTGCCCTATGTCACATAAGCGACCAAGGGGCCGCATAAGAGACTATGCTGACAGTCGCCATTTCCGCTTGAGCGACTATCTTCTCGCTTAAGAGACCATTTATTCACTTAAGCGAGCACAATTGGTACATAATATAAAATGCATTTTGCTCGATTTTCCACCATTTTTGCGAATTGAAGCTTCGGGTTTTAGAGTTTTTGGGTCATTTCTTTCATTTCAAGCTTGAGTAAGCTCCAAATTCCTATTTCAATTATTTTTCTTCGATTCCTGTCATCTAAAGCTTGTTAAAACACGATTCTAATTGTGGAATTTGAGAATTTTGGCCCAAAAACTTAAATTAGTATTTCTTCAATTTAAATTCCAATTTCAACCCGTTTTCTTTTGGGTTTTCTTCTATGGGTTCCTTTAATCACGGGTACTATATTTTTTTTATCAAATTTTGGTTATATCCTTCTTTTTCAAAAACCTATTTTGAGGGTTCATTTTGACCCCGACCTATAAATGGGCAGTATGGGTATCATTGGCTTTCTTTTGATTAGATTCTATATTTATATGTTTTAGTTGATTTTGAGTCCATTCATGAGGGGAAGGCTCCGTGTTGAAGTTTTTTGGATCGGGCTTTCTTCATTCAAGGTAGGTTCTGGCTTAACTTTCTTGAGACTGGGTTAGGTAGTTAATACTGATGTAAAAACATGTTATAGGTGTGGAAACTAATCATGAAATGACTTTATTACTGGTTTGTGCCCGTGTAGGGGCCTATGTTGTAGTTATTTGGTGATTTTGAGATATTATTTATTATGTCATTGTGTGGGATCTTATATGATGTTGTTGGCCTAGTATTTATGTACTTGGTTGTGTCCTCCTTCATGAAATTTTTTTGAGTTGGGATTTATGTTGTATCAAATGGCATATTATTATATATCATATTCTATTGGCATATGGATTATATTGGATCATGTATGGTTGGAGTGCGCCGCATGAAAGTTGATTCTTACTCATCCCTACTGTGCCTTACTCATCCTATTGGATCATGGATGGTTTGATTAATCCATACTCATCCCTATTGCGCCCTTTCGGTGCAGATCCAGGTACGAGTGTGCCTCACGGTAGCTAATTTCAGGTGGTTCTTGGAGTATTTTTGAGGTAGCGTTCGGTCTTATGCTTCGAGAGTTGATCTACTACCTCTTCTTGTTTAGTTTGTCTTGTTTTTGTATTCAGAGACAAATTATGTTCTTTCTGGACTATCAATTGTATATTTTGACTTTGAGATGTACTTAGTTGGTTCTTACATTATGACACCGAATTTGGGGTGATTTATGGTATTATTTTTATGTATTTTTTTGCTATCATTGTATATATTTGGTTCAGCTTCATTCTAGAAGACCTACTTTGCAATTTGGTGTTGTTATTCTCATTTAATATCAGTTTGAGTGATTGACTTACTTGTCAAGACATGCCGTGACAAGTGCCATCATTACCCTTAGTTTTGGGTCATGACAAATTGGTATTAGTGCAGCCAGGTTCATTGTTATCATCATTGTAAGAACAAGATTTCTAGTAAAGTCTCGCGGATCGATACATAGACACCCGTATCTATCTTCAAGAGGCTATAAGATATCTTTATGAAGCTTATCTTATTTTGTTCCTTATCATGTGGATTCTTTCATAACCTGTATTCTAAATTGAGTTTCACTCTTTTCTATGCAGATGGTGAGGACTAGATCCCGTAAGGCTAGAGATGCGAAACCATCATTCGAGGAGAGAGCCTAGTCTCGGAGACGAGTTGCGGGTCGTGGACGGGCTTGAGGTTAAGGACGTGCACGAGTATCTTCCCTGTCTAGAGGCAGTGCTAGGGGCTCTCCCCTGAGCGTCAGGCTGAGCATACTGGAGATATGGGGCCTACTCAGGTTCCACAGGGTTCTTATACCCGGTCTTGGAGGGGTTATTAATTCGCTTGCTGACTCATTTGGAGGGTGTTCCTTTGAGTGCATGTCACAACCCAATTTCTTGGATTGTGATGGCGTCTACTATAACCCATAAGTAGGCAAGCCAAACCCTTAGTCTGGAAAGGCTAGTAATGGGCTACCAAATAAAATAAAGAAGAATGCAGAACAAATGTAACAAAAGATCAAATACATAAATAAATCTCAAAACCTAGTGGTATCAGTACAAGAGCTTCTAATAATATAATAAGAGTACAAAAGTGGAATAGATGAAATAAATTACACTGATACAACTTATCTCCGAATACAACATAGAGAAAAATCTAGTACATAATAAGGAGGTAAGTAATACCCGTATGTCGAGATCTCACTCTAAGTCTCCCAACCATGGCTGCTCCGCACGACGCACACATCAACGACGATCATCCGTACTATTATCTGCAGGCTGCGGAAGTGTAATATGAGTACCAAACGAATGGTACTCAGTAGGCAACTGCCAACCGAGTTCCAAAGATAATGTAGATATACATAACATATAAACGGAATGAAAACTACGCCTAATATTCAACAACCACATAAATAGCCACTGAGATAATAAGGATAACCTATCCTATTCATGTCCAAGAGACTAACATAATAAGACTAAGAAAGTATCAAGGATGAACTATCCTATTCCAACCATACTCAGAAATCTCAACACGATACTGTATATCCATGGCCAATATACGAATTAAGGACAAATGAAGACTGTATATCAATATACAAGGCCAAGAAATAAATATACGATATGAACAAAGGAAGAAAGGGATATATGACAATACCATAGCTATATATAGCTAGATGTACACACACACGCGCATACACACACACATACACTCACATATATATAGATGTAAGGTCATCTCGAAGCACAACCTAGATCATCATATCTTTATTTTAAGGCCTCGTTATAATCCTATCAGGATTTAATACTAACAAGCTTAGGGCCTCTAATCCATTTATCTCATCAAGAATTAATCAGGCATAACAATGAAATCGTAAGATAGAAGAGACCAAAATGAACATCAATATCATATACTACTCAAGGGCCACGATAAGGCCAATATGCCAAGATAAATAGGACTCAAACGCAAAAGCTACACCCATAGGGAGAAAATATCAATACAGATCTACTCCATCCACTACTAAAAGAAATAAACCACAGAGTAGTCACATAATCACAAATTCAATAACAAGGCACACAATAACAAATATGAACTTATCAATTCATATAATCATCAATGGCTGTGAAACCCCCAATATATATATATATATTAAGACGCAAAAAAGGGAAATAAAAACACATCTATCATGGTTAAATTCACAATTACATGCTCGACGGGCATAGAGGGAGTAAATCTAAACCAGTCCTAACTCGGACCGTCCAACTAAATCATCGACTGAGATGCCAAGCGTACTAGCTCTAAATAACGATGCCACAACTTCATGAGGCTGATTTGAATGAGCTAAAATGACTAGAAATCCCATGTCAAGGACACTCTCTAGACCAGTAATCGATCTTTCTATAGTAGTAATAGACTCCTGAAGCTCTAGTCTTGGCGAGAAACATGAACTAAGCCCAAATGGCTAGCCAACTGATACTGTGAGAAAACTCTAGTATAATGTCCATCCTTCTCGTAATCATATCATATCTCAGAAGCTCCAGGCTAGTGAGGAATACATGCTAACTCTGCCTGATCACTAACTCACATCTAGGCACTCTATGAACCTATGTCTTATCTCGCCATAACTAAAACATGCTCTTGGATGAAATACCAATATCACTGTACTGATGGCATGACCTCTTTCCACCACCTCTATAAGTCCCAATACATGCTCTCTTCTTGTCCCTCGCCTAATCAAAATCTAAGAGAAGAAAGACCCAATTTCTATCATATGCTCCGACGCCAAGTGGATGGGAAATGCCGGTACTATGATAAATCCATACACCATGCCCGACTTAAAAGGGTATAGCATAAGAATATGCCTGGACCACTGTACAAACCCAATCTCATACTTAGAAGCTAGTCAAGAACCATGATGAACACCAATAGACCCAACTCTGGTGTAAGAACTGTTCGATGAATCAAATATCATCTATGACTGTGAGGTATCTGTAATTATTACTCGGATCCGCAATGCTGAACCTGAAAGGGATGAAGTAGTCATGAGCTCAATTAGAGCCGAGACAGGCCCCAAATCCTTTCAGCTAACGCTGAAGATCTTTGATATCCATCTTTGACTCTCTAGTCCAATGCTGCACTGAAACTCTGGAAATGCATGCTGAAGTCTCGTCCACATCTGTCAACAATGTTGCCCATCTTGCATCGTTCATTAGGGACAAAATAGAGTTAAAGAATGTGTTTGAGGTTCATAGCATTGCGGACACACGATAGGGAGTCAAAAAGTAAATTTTTGAAAATGTCCCTGTAGCCTCCCGAAGATAGGTTACAGACATCTCCGCATCGATCCATGACTCTACTAAAAACTTAGCTTTTATAATAACACACTGGTGAAACCTAGGCTCTGATACCAATTTGTCATGACCCAATTTCTTGGATCATGATGACACCTACTATAATCCACTAGTAGGCAAGCCAAACCCGTAGTCCTAAACGACTATTAATGGGCTACAAAACAAAATAATGAAAGAATGCAGAATAAATGTAACAAAAGATCAAATACATAAATAAATTCCAAAACCTGGTGGTATCAGTATAAGAGCTTCTAATAATATAATAAGAGTACAAAAGTGGAATAAATGAAATAAATTACACTGATACAACTTATCTCCGAATACAACATAGAGACAAATCTAGTACATAATAAGGAGGTAAGAAATACTTCATAAGTCAGGGCCTCACTCTATGTCTATGAACCATGGCTGCTCCGCACGACGCACACATCAACGACGATAATCCATACTATGATTTGTAGGCTGCAAAAGTGTAGTATGAGTACCAAATGAATGGTACTTAGTAGGCAACTGCCAACTAAGCTCCAAAGACAAAACAAATATACATAACAAATAAACAGAATGGAAACTACACCCATTGTTCAGCAACCACATAAATAACGAATGAGATAATATGGATAACCTATCCTATTTATGTTTAAGAGACTAACTTAATAGGACTAAGGAAGTATCAAGGATGAACTAACCTGTTCCATCCATACTCAAAAATCTTAACACTATACCGTATATCCCTGTCCAATATACGAATAAAAGATGAACATAGATTATATAGCAATATACAAGGCCAAGGAATGAATATACAATATGAACAAAAGAAGGAAGAGATATATGGTAATACCATAGCTACACATATATACACACATACACACACACACATATATATATATACATCTATCTATATATATATATAGATGTAAGGTCATCTCGAAGCACAACCTAGATTATCATATCTTTATTTTAAGGCCTCATTATAATCCTATCAGGATTTAGTACTAACAAGCTTAGGGCTTCTAATCCATTTGTCTCATTAAGAATTAATTAGGTATAATAATGAAATTGTAAGATAGAAGAGACTAGAATCATACCTCAAATCTTGATACCGAATCAATGAATGATCTGTCATAAGCTAGACATAACAATGATCATAACATTGATAATAACAATATCAATAACAACACGAGTAATCAGCTATTCCAAACAACCAAATACCTAGTTGAGCCTATGCGTACCCCCACCACCAGTCTTAGAAGGTTTAATTAGCATACAAAAACACAAGGCATAGTCATCACCCATATCTATACAACCTTCTTAAATAAGCTGATAGACATAAGTGCATACTGGTGATAGGCGATGCACATGCAAGTATGAATGCAACCGAATCCATAATATCATAATAAAATCATCATAACCATAACTATCATATCCATCATCATCATAACCATCATTATCATAATCAACCTTCAGCCTTGGGGAATATCATCATATCATCATAATATCCTCTAGCCTTGCTGGGTGTCATTATAATATCCTCTGGCCTTGTCGGGTATCATCATATCATCATAATATCCTCCGGCCTTGCTGAGTATCATCATAATATCATAATCAATGTCAATAATAGAAAGCGAGCCCCATGAGGGCTAAAGTAAAGAATAAGCCCCATGAGGGCTAAAGTAAAGAATAAGCTCCATGAGGGCTAAAGTAAATAAACATAAAAAGGGAAACAAGGTAGAGTATACTTCCATAATCCATTGCTCATCATTAATATCATATTATTAATCAACATATATAAATAACATGAATATTATAGCTTTCATTGGGTTTTACCCAAAATTTATATTATCAATCCAACATCTTCCTCCGTCCTATACTGGAGAGATATGTATTTGGATGTGATAGGTGCACGAGCTCAAGCCATATCTAAAAGAGTGTAAATTTGTAAGTTTGTTTTCTAGAGTAAAATTCGGGACTAAATCATTATTAAAGTGTAAAAAGGGTCAGAATCCTTCACGATTGGAGTAATTAGTAATATCAAATCATAAACCAGAACGTATCTTGGTCAAGTCTTTAAAACATCATTATTAACCTCTTTTACCTATAAATTATTCATTAAACTGGGCATTTATTATTATGAAGAAATCCACTATTAAGGTAGAAAGTGGGCTTTAGCCTTTAGTTAGTGACAACAATAACAATACTATAATCTAATCAAAATTGTATCGATCACCGATGCAACGATCATGGATGTATCAGATCTATGCATGCCATCACCAATATTCACACAATGGAACCATAAGCATTAATATATCAATAAACGACAATCACATCTTTTACAAGGATAGACACTTATCAGATGGTCAAATCATATCATAACATTACCTTGGGCCCAATAATATGTTTGGAACAATTATAATATCGTATTCACAGCCTTTAGCCCACATACATATTCGGAACCCATATCAATATCACATTTATGAATTATCTCATTTTAAATAAGCCATAACGTAGTTATAAGGCATAACATCTCCATAATCTATAAGGTATATCTATAATCATCTCACATTTAGGAGGCATAATATATTAATAGATATCTCACATCTAGGAGGAATCTCACTTCTATAGGTCATATATCATGACTATAAGGGATATCATCTCTATAGTCCACATATCATATCTAAGAGGAAATAACATCTCTAAAGGCCATTAATAATAATCCGAGGAAAGTCATCACAATTTACCAAGCCACGAAGTAAACTTATTCTAAAGGCTCAATAGTCTTAACTAGACCTAATATCTGTAACTAAATCTACAAGGGTTAACACAAGTCTTGGCCTAAGTGGGCCAAACGATCCCATTGCTAATCCTCAATTTCCATAACTAGGCAATCTATGCCCCAAACTAGGCTAAAGTATCTAGTTCAACTTTTAGATGTCATGTAAGCCATAACAAATCCTAAGATAGGAACTTCGTCTAGAAACATGGGCATCAAGCCAACTCTGCTCCAAACTATGGTTTCAAGATCACTAGACTAGCCTAAATAGGGTTAATCATACTAACTATGATTTCAACACTTAAACCATATCCCAAGCCTAACATTATATCATATCCATGCTACAAATTAGTTCAATTTAGGGAGAAGGAAATAGGACTCAAAAAGGGTATTAAGCATTTCAACTTACAAGCCAAAACCCTCATCTAAACCAAAAACACAATATTTAATACTAATTCATTCTACCCTTAATCAAACTTAACATTCATATTCACATGTAACATATAATATGTATCATCTTACAAAGAAGAAAAGAGAGAAGCCTACCTAAAAGCCAAACCACAAATCCTCATATCATTCACCAAAAGCTCAACTTTATTTCACAATCCCAAAATTCCATCACACTATCAAAATAATAATCTACTCATCAATATGAGAATAATGATACCCATATTGCACCATTGTGCTCCGGATCCAAAAGCGACACCAAAAAACCTAAGTGGGTCCCACTTATGGAAAAGGCATTTCCGAGGTCAACTAAACATTTATAACTCATCAAGGAATCATAACCCTTAATAAATGGGCATAAACTAAGCAAAATTTAGGCTGCAATCAACCCCTAAGTGAATTTGGGGTTTGTGATCAAACTAAGAATTTCAAGCATGAATTTGAAGGATTCTTACCTTAAATACAAACATATTCACAATAATAGATGATAATAAAGCTCCTAAATCACCCACACAACTTAATTTTGAGTTATCATAACCATTTAGTATTTTTGGCTCTCGAGAGTGAGGAGAAAATGACCAAAATGCAGCCTAAAGGGTCATTAAATACCCCTTTCTAGTTAAGAAGATGCTGTGATCGCACTTCTTAGATCATGATCACCATAGATAAATTGCACATAACCTTTTTCAACCTCCATAGGGAAATTATAACAGCCCTTGTGCGATCGCAATGCACTAGATATTAGGAAACTTGGAAAATTTACAATAATGCCTCGAGACTCGATTGGGATCCTATTTTTGCAAATGAACTATGTAACCTCACTAAATTTGATGCTTTAGACATGATGTCAAAGTCAGATTTTCCATACAAGGTCATTTCTACCAAATGTAGGTCCCACACCCATACTTCCAATTTTCCAAGTTTCCTACCAGTAGGTCGGAATAAGGTCAGGTGCATTGGGACCCAAACCAAAGGTCTACCTAGCATAAAATCAATATTTTGGAGCTTTTGACATAGTTATAATTTGCATCTAAGATTTTTTTATTGAAGTTTTCTCTCGGTGGCCATTTGGAACCCACAAAAACTTCTAAAAAAGGAATTGGTTCTAAAAACCAAACGAACTATCCAGTAACCAAACTGTCAGTCTCAATAATTCATAAATAACTTGGGATAGCTATGGGAAATACCTACCATAAAAAATAAGTGGGAACATAAAAAATGATTGGAAGGGTCATTATAGTGCACTTGGTGTTTCTCTAGATCCGTGTATTGTACCACTATCGGTGCGAGATTTTGCCTATGGTGTTCCTATAGTTTAGAGTATAGATCCTCTAGTGGTTCTAACATCTACTTATGGTACTCCACAGACTCGAGTGTTGTTTCTTATTCTGTGCTAACATTTGAGTATGGTATTCCCAGATTGGGATTTCAACCTTCATCTATATTACCCCCTCAGGTGGATCTCAACCAGCCAGATTCACTATGCCTTTTATTATTGTGAGTACAATTATGTCTTCTACGGATCAGAAGAGGATTTAGAGATTCTCTCATTTGGGTTCACCCAGGTTCAGTGGTGCTGTGGGCGTGGATGCTTATGAGTTCTTGATTCATTATCGTAAGAAGTAACATAACCTTAGATCACTTAAGTCACATGGGATTGGTTACACTATTTACCAATTAAGAAATGCAGTCAGGGATTGGTGAAGGTCACTTGTTAGTTTCATACCTCTTGGTTCGCCAGAGATGACTTGGGATTAGTTCGCTGAGGCCTTTTCTGATAGGTTTATGCCATACAATTTGAGGGATCAAATGGGAGACAAGTTTGATCACTTGAAGCAGGTATTCATGAATATTGTGGAGTATGAGGCACATTTCCATGCCTTGTCTAGATATTCTTATACTAGTATTGCCACCGAGTCTGAGAAGATTCAAAAGTTCATGAAGGGGTTAGATGTTTCATATCAGCTTGTTGCTGCCCATATGGTAATATCAGGGGCATTATTTCAGAGTATAGTGGATCATGCAAAGATGACTGAGTCCATTCTTCGAGTGTCTTAGGGAGGATCTAAGAGAGTACGTCGACAGTGTGAGTTTAAAGGTCATACTTCTCGAGGTAGATATTCCAGAGGCATCTATGGGTATCATGGTAGACCCATGCAGGTAGATTTGCAAGGTTTAGGTATTGGGTCTTCTGGTTCAACAACTTTGGGTGGTTATTCTAGCTCAACCATACCTTCTTCTATTGAGTCGAGTTGCAGAGTTTGCTTTATGTGTGATTAGGCTGGCTATTTGTCCAAGAATATCCCTGCCATATTTTTAGGCCTACTCCTATATCGGCATTGAGAGGTACTGGTTCTACTAGAGGTGCATGAGATAGAGATAGTATTTACCGTGGTGGTGGTCATGGGGCTACTCAGTCAAGTAGTGGACATGGATAGTGCTATGCTATACCCGTGTAACGCCTTGATTTTCTAAACCGAAGTGCTACACGGTGCTTATGACCCCAAAGGACCACAAGCTAACCCATGACTGATATCTGTACCCGTACACTGTAATATATGACGTAATAATGCGGAAAACATGAAAAATAGGCCATAAGGTTCAACTAAATAGAAATTCTAAAAAATCATAACATCCATATGGGGTAACGAATACCCAAAACAACTGAAATCTGAATCAAATCTGAGCTAAATCTGAAAGCCTCTAAATACTGTCTGAATAAGGAGTTGAAGGAAAATGTCTCCGACTAACTTTGTCTAGCAAAACTGGACTGAAATAATAAATAAAATAAATAATATCGTCCTCGAATGGATGAGGACTCACTGCAACTCTGCGACTGGAATACTACTGCTGATCTGGAGCTCATATCTGTGAACCTATGGTGTAACATGAAAGAAAGCACCATAGCGCAAATACGTCAGTACAACTGGGAGTACTGAGTATACTAGTGAGGTAGGCTAAATGCAAAAAGGGTTTACATGCATGAACGATGCTAACTGACTGACTGATATGAACGTAAGAGTGCAAATATGCATACGTAGTAACTGAGACTGTGATTACGTGATATCTAGATCTGGACACTAATACATGATCTACTGATATCTAGCATGACAAATACTAAAATTCTGATAACATAGATGATTGTGTCTGACAGTCCTAAATCTAATGGAATTATATGTGTTCCGTTCTATAACTGAATTGACTGTATCTGACAGTCCTGATATACTGAAATCTGAAGAACTATCTGAGTTCTTTTACTGAGACTGGGACTAAAATTGTGGGAGGTAGTTGTTTGACCGACATGCCCCAATAACCCATATAACTAAGTTGGGGTCCAATCTCTGCACTGTGAGTGACCCTTAACTGGTAGGTACTCAAAATGAGAATGGTAGGAACCCTAAAATAATAGATTAAGCCACCTCATCAACCCTAATCTAACAGGTTAAGATGTCTCAACCTACGCTGGCTACGTAGTTCTGGAACACAAGGATGATTACTAAGAATCACACCTTAAACTGACAGGTGAGTTCCTATCCTTGGGTTCACTCAGTGCTAACTTCTACTCCCATCTGAAGAGACTGAACGCGATTTAATTGATGGTACATGGACTGAGTAACTGACTTCCATTGACTAATGGATTAGTGTTACTATTTGAGAATTAACTGAGATCATGAGATTTCTGAGGTTTCCTGAGTCACATGCCCGACTGAGTTCTATAGATCATGGCTTGACTGAGATTATCATGATAAAATGACATGGATCTAGGTACACAACTATATTTTTCAGGTACAAGTACCCCCAGAACTCAATGGAAGGAAACTGACACACATGACTGACTTGATCATAAGAGTAGAGTCCACAATTTACCATATCATGAGCAGGGGATTTCACACTAAGCATAGTTCTCAACATCTTATACATGGAAGGGAAATTCATACAACATGTATATACTTGCATAGCTTCAATATCATGGTCAATCCCTATCACAACAACAACGCATATCACTCACATAGAATTCATGGGAAATCATAAAGCATAGAGCATGGACTTGTCATTTAAGCACTATTAAATCATGGGACATGAATTCTATCATCTAGGCATATTATCAAACACTTTGCATGCATTCTTTTAGCTTAAGTGTGTTCATAAATTTCACCATATTAAGCCACATAAGGATCATGGATTTCAACTAACAAACACATATACTTCATGAAATCACCTTTAGATATCATCTTGAAACTTAAACAACAATCATCAACATGTATATGCTCATATCACAACAAGACAATCACAAAATATTTAAAACATGGTTCTTGAGCTCTATGAACAAAATGGATCCATAGATGAACACTACACATACCTGACTCAAGGTTCTTGATGTTTTTGAACTTGAAGGATTTGAAATCCTTTGATTTTTTGAAGAAGATTGGGTCTTGTTCTTGGAGATTAAAGTTAGAGAGAAACCCTAGTTTTTGTTTGTGAAATAATAATGAGCAAAATAGCTGAATTCGAACTCATCTGGGTATATATAGGCGAGTGGTAAGTGACCAAAATACCCCTGTTAAAACGGACTGGAAGTAAACTGAACGTGGCATGTTACAACCCGACTGACGGTTCATCAGGAAATTGACGGTCCGTCATTTTAACCGTCATACGTGGACCAGAAATGGGGTTCACTGGATAAGAGTTGACGACCTAGATGATGGTCCGTAAAAAATCTAACGGTCCGTCAACTCATCCGTCAATCCTTATCCAGAACGTGGCCCTCTGCCTTAGTTGTGATGGTCAAAGTGGCGGTCCGTCACTTGTTTGGCGGTCCGTCAACTTGGATGTCGCACCTGGGCGTTTCGGTCAGTTCTGAGTAAAACATCCATAACTTCCTCGTCTGGTGTCGGATTTGGACAAAATTGGTATTGTTAGAAAGCTAACTCAATTTTCCATGTGATAGAAAGTATACATCTCAAAAATACCACGGGTACAAAAATAGATTTGTGTTTCAAATCAAGTACTAGCATCCTTGAGATGATTTCTAGCTAGGAATAAGCACGGGTATTACAACTCGCCAGACCAGAGGCAGAGCTTCTGATGTTGTTATCAAAAGTGTCATCCTAGTTTATTTCAGATCTACATTTGTGTTATTTGATCCAAGGTCGACTTTCTCCTATATGTTTGCTTATTTTGCTTTGGGTTTTGATTTTGCTAGTAAGTATCTTTCTATGTGTAACACCCTGAAATCTGATTCCCGGGAAGCCACACGGTACTCTGAACTATAAGTAGTTCTGAGTAACCCTGACTGCCTTTTTCTAAATCTGAATCTCAAATTCGGGAAGGTATGAATGAAAAATCATAATAAATTCAAAAGCTGTCTGCATTATCTGGGTATATCTGAATCATACTAATCTCAAAAGTCTAATAAAGTAAATACTAAAAATTTGAATACTGTAACTGAGATCTAAAACTGAATCTAGTAGTATGACAAACCTCTACTAATTGAATCTAGAGAGTCACTAGGACAGGCCCCCAACTGACTCAAACTGTCTGAAATGAATATGAAAACATCTATTAATAACCTGAAAATATGAATAGATAAGTCCCCAAAATATGAGGACTCACCAAATACAGAGATATAGATGACATGCTCAAAAATCACTCGTGCTGCTGAGGCAGAGCACCTGAACCTACATTATGAGACAATGTAGCACATAGACATATATGTGGATCAGTACTTTGATGATGTACTGAGTATATGGGGGTGAATGCAATAAGTGAGCAATATCATCACAAATTATAAAATCATGCATGCTAAATGTAAATGACTCACGTAGGCTTGAGTAAAATCTGAAATCTGAAGATCATAAATCATAAATAATAAAACATATACTGTAAATCTTGTGAGCCATTACACTTAGTTCTGAAATATGCATTCTGTTCTTAATCTCAAATCTTATAGGCTAAGTGAAATCTGAAAACTTATTCTGAAAATCTTTACTGTTAGGGAGGTTCTCTTAACCGACATAAACCATGTGAGCTACATGGAGTCCAATATCTTGACCTCCTAAGGAAGAAACCTCACGTTGGGGAGAGGTGTCATACTCTTTCCAGGGAGTATAACCTAATCCAGGTGATCGATCACCAGCTAAAACTGTCATCCATATTGAAATGGGAAAATATGATAATCTGTACCTGTGTTGGCTACGTAGTTCTGTGGAATATAAGGCATGCTAATTCCACACTTCCCACTCGGTGCTAAATACTACTCCCTTTTAAACCTGTATGCTTAAACCATTGGAAATCCACTTTTAAAACGAACATAAGGGTTCATATGGAAAACCAATCATGCATTTATATGAGTAAATTTGTAAATAAAGCTTATTTGAGTTCTGCAAATAGTAATAATCTGTAAAGTGAATTCCAGAGCTCAACCAGTGATCGAAAGATCAAAGCTTTTATGAAAAACTATAAATAACCTGCTTATAAGATGCTTAAAGCTTCATATTTCTTAACATCATAAAATCAATCTTGGGAAAATAATCCATGCTTCAATATCATGTTAAAACATCATAATATTCATGCTTGGTAATGTAAACATTCATAACTCAACTTAAAATCTGGAAATTTCAGCAATATGCATAAAAATATGAACATAATTATGCAATTCAATTTCTAAATCATTGAAAATATCATAAGCTTGTAAACAACATTAATGGGTATAAACCCAACTTTAATTTCGTGGAAACTCATATAAAATTCAGTAAATTCATAATTAAAATAGGTTTTGGGAACAAGGATGAAAGGAGTATCCTTGTTCATAACCCCACATACCTTAATTGATGATCTTTGATGAAAAGCTTGAATCTTGGATTCCTATAAATGCGTTGAAGATAAATTCCTAGAGCTTTTGTGTTGGGGATCCTTAATCTTGAATTTCTTTGAAGAATTAATGGAGGAATTTGGATTTCTTGGGGAGAAAGTTTGTTGAGCTAGGGTTTTGCTTGAGAGAGATTTGATGAAAAGTTGATGTAAAGTGATTTAAAGGGGTTTAATTCACTGTTTAAGACGGATTAGGGGCTGGGAGAATGTAACGCCCCAAATCTGATATCCAAAATGCTACACGGTGCTAGCAATCCCGAAGGACCACAAGCTAACCCATGACTGATATCTGTAACTGAGTACTGCATAATATTCTATATAAATTTGGAATAAAAATGCTGAAAGGCTATAGGGTTCAAATATCTGATAAAACATAACATCTGGAAACACGGTATAACAATACCAAAACTGAAATAAACTGTCTGAACATGCTAGTCTGAAAGCCTCTAAACTTTCTGAAAACTATGGAGTTGATGGGACATGTCCCCTACTAACTCCGTCTATTAAAACTAAAATAATGAAGTGATAAAATAATTATGCGATCCTCGAATGATGAGGACTCACTGCAAATCTACTGCTGCTGGCTGAATCTAATACTAAATGCGATCGAGAACTTGAGCGCCCAAACCTATGGTATAAAATACCATAGCGCACAAGAAAAGTATGCGTCAGTATGTATAAATGTACTAGTATGCAAAGTGAGGTAGGATGAATGCATAAGGTTCATATGCATGAACACTACTAACTAACTGAATAACATGAACGTGAGAATACATGCATGAAAACGTAACTATAAATGAGATCGTGATAATACTAACTACTGAGTTTGAATACTGATAACATGATTTTTTTATAACTTATATACTGTTAACTGTGTGACTGTGTCTGACAATCCTAATTTTGATGGAACTAGCTGAGTTCCGTCCTGAACTGAATGGCTGTATCTGACAGTCCTGAATCTTAAGAACTGTCTGAGTTTTTTTACTGAGACTAAGAGTGAGACTGTGGAAAGTAGTCATCTAACTGACATACCCCTTTTTTGTATAGATTTGGGGTCCAATCTGTAACCCTAACTGGAAGGGTGTCAATGTCGCGCCACTGGTAAGGACAAGCTGTGAGTGACCCTCATCTGACAGTGTCCCCAAAGAAGAACGGTGGGACCCTCAACTGGCAGTGTTAATCAACCTTATCAACTCTCAACTGTCAGTGTTGATATCTCAACCTATGCTGGCTACATAGTTCTGGAATGCAAGGATTACTTCTAAGGGTCACACCCTCAACAGTCAGTGTGTGCCCTCATTCTTAGGTTCGCTCGGTGCTGAATCCTACTCCCAACTGAATAGACACTGAACTAATTATACTAAGATGAACTGGACTGAGTTCGCTGACTTTCGTGGACTGACGAAACTAACTGAATTCATAAGATTACTGAGTTTTCTTGAGTCATGTAACTGACTGAATTCTACTAAGTTTTGAAACTAACTTAGAATACTACTGATCATGGCTTGACTGAGATTATCATGAAACTGACACTGGCTCTAGGTACACAACTAAATTATCGGGTACAAGTACCTCCAGGACTCTATTGCATGAAACTGACAAGACATGACACTTCTTGAACACATGACCATAGCCAACAAGTTATAGTACAAACGTTAGGGATTTTCATGAAGTATTTGTATGTCATACGCTTACACATGAATAGGAATACATATAAATATGTCATAATTTCATAAGTCTAATCTCTCGAGCATTCCACCAAACCATTACAACGCATAACAATAACATGGAGGTCATTGTGAACACAAGGGTAAAGCATGGATTCATCAATTTGGTCACAATTGAGTCATAAAGCATAATTCTTATTCTCTTAGGCATTTTAGCAAACACCTTGCATGCATAACTTGAGGCTTAGGCATGGACATTAAAATAATACATCATGGCAACATTTTTCACTTCAAATACAAAAATTCCAACCACATGCTAACATAATTTCATTATATGTGTTAAAGATTTCAACTTGGTAATCATACAACAACATAAACACGGATAGATTCAATTCATAACAGGAAATCAAAAAATTATATTTTTGAAAGGGGTTTCTTGAGCTTCATGGGTTAAATGAACCCATGAATCAACACTTTACATACCTTCGATGGAAGTTCCTTGAAGTTCTTGGACTTGAAGAACTTGAATCTCTTAGTTTCTTGAAGAAGGGTTGGGATTTTGTTCTTGGGGATTGATCTTTGAGAGAAACCCTAATTTGGTGTTGTATATGAATAATGAAGTTATAAGCTCTGGCCTAGTATAATTAAGGGTTAAAACGGGTGGAAAAAGAACCAAATACCCTTTTTAAAATGGCTTAAAATCGCTGATCGGAAGTGGCGACGGTTTGGGCGAAGGTCCATCGCTGGCTCGACGGTCCGTCGGTCCTGACCGTCACACTTGGCCAGAACCTGAACTTTCTACCTCGTCTGCGACGGTTTGGGCGATGGTCCGTCGCTGGCTCGATGGTCCGTCGGTCTTGACCATCGCACTTGACCAGAAGTCGGGTTCATTCCCTTAGTTGTGATGGCTTGGGAGATGGTCCTTCGCTGGATCGACGGTCCGTCGTCCTGACCATCGCTTCTGGGCAGTTCCAACAGTTCTCTATAAAACGCTCATAACTTTTTACTCCGATACCGGATTTGGACAAAATTGGTATCATTGGAAAGCTAATTCAATTTCCCACATGATAAAAAGTTAAAATTGGGGAAATTCTATTTGATTTAAACATTAATCATTTAGGAAGTCATCACTAACTCTTCTAGAGCCTAGATTTGACTTTAAGAAAGTTCGGGGTATTATAGAGAATGACCAAAGTACCCCTTTTTTAATAATTAAACGGATTGAAAAATGCATATTTTTCTGAACTAGGTGGCCATCGCGATGTACCACTATCGTGGTGGCTCACTGGAAATTGACAAATGGAAACTGAGCAGACTCCGTGATGCGGAGCCATCGCGGTGCCCCTTTGGAATGCCATTTTGGCACATGGCGCGATGCGCCATTATCGCGCTGGACCTCTGGAAATTAATGAATGGGAAATTGGACTTCTCTGCAATATTCCAATATTGTAGAGGGCTACTGAAAATTGACAATTATCATTTAAACCCTTTACATGACACGCTAGTTATCAAAATGACAGTGTTTTACGAATGGAACTTAAAATAGCCATAACTCCTTCACCGAGTGTCGGATTTAGATGAATTTGGTATCCATGGAAAGATTAATTTCCCATGCAATGGGAAGTCTAAATCTGAAGAATTCCATACGAAATAAATAGTAATCATTTCGGAAGCTATCCCTTAACATTCTAGGGATGAATTTAAGCTAACAAGGTATGGGGTATTACACTATGCCTATCTATGTATATTTCTCTGTAGGGTACTCTTTAGTGGTGGATTGGGTGTACCAATCCTATGTTGTGACTTTTGCAGGCCGTGAGACTTGGGTAGATCTGATTATCCTAGACATGGTAGGTTTTAATGTCATCTTGGGTATGGATTGATTAGATACTTATCATGCTATCCTATACTATTATGCTAAGGACGTGTTTTAGCTCTACCGGGTGTTCCAAGGATAACTTGAAAGGGTTCTCTTTATTCGGGTTCCTAGAGAGTTATATCCTTTCTTCAAACTCTTCGTTTGGTAGAGAGAGGGTTGTTGTCTTATTTGAACCATATTCGTGACACTAGTATTGATTCCCCATTATTTTTGGATTCTATTTGTATTGTCCATGAGTTCATTGATGTTTTCCCTATGGACTTTCCTGGTATGCCTTTGAATTATGATATTGACTTTGCCATTGATATTGAGCTAGACGCCAAGACCATCTATATTCCTTCTTATAGGATTGCCCCATTAGAGTTGAAAGAATTCAAGGATCAGTTGTAGGATTTGTTAGATAAGAGATTTATCAGACCTAGTGTATTACTTTGGAGTGCGACTATCTTATTTGTGAAGAAAAAAGATGGTTCTATGTGTATGTGTGTTGATTATTTATAGTTAAATAAGGTAACAGTTAAGAATTAGTATCCTCTCCCTGTATTGACAATTTGTGATCAACTTCAGGGTGCTTCGATCTTTTTGAGGTATGGGTATCACCAGTTGAGGATTAGAGCTTCAAATATTCTAAAGATAGCTTTTCAGACTTAATACTATCATTATGAGTTCTTGGTTATGTCCTTCGGGTTGACCAATGCCCCAGCTACGTACATAGAGTTGATGAACTGGGTATTTAAATCGTATCTTGACTCTTTTGTTATTGTATTTATAGATGATTTCTTAGTTTATTCCAAGAGTGAGGCCGATTGAAGAGCATTTGTGAATTGTACTCCATAGTTTGAGGGATGAAAAGTTGTATGCTAAATTTTCCAAGTATGAGTTTTGGTTGAAGTTTGTTTCTTTGTTAGGTCATGTGGTTGATCCAAAGTGGATTTATGCGCATTGGTGTTGTTATCCTAGCTTATGTAGCCTTATTTTAAGGACTTCTTGCATGCTTAATGAGTGAATGATGATATAATAGAGCATCTAAGTGTCTAAGTATTTGATTATAATTTTCATGGTGTCTTTCAAACACGTTTGTACTTAAATTGGTCACTTAGAGTTCATATGTGAAAACTAGTGTTACTAGCTTGAGCTAGGTGTTTGTCTAGTTGATCTCAATGGATTCTATTATGTTTAATGAGTTTCTAATGGTATTATTGTGTAATTATACATGAAAAAACTTGTTTATAATGCTAAAAGGTAAATTTAATCAAGCCCAGAGTCAAAACAATAAGTGTAAGATCAACGTGGGCAAGCCTAGTCTTAGCTCGTGTTTTTAGTTCACGGTTCTTGATATTGTGTTGTTTTAAGCTCTAATCGGTGGTGTTTGATGATATAGGATGCTTGGTGTGTTGATTATGATGATATATGAATTATATACAATCTGGAAATCAATTGGAAACAATACCAGAAGGCTGGGAATGGATCAACGGAAGCACAAGACCCAACTTGATGTAAAATGGACACTTTGGATGTCACCAGCGCGTGTAAGACCTTGTCAAGGGCTGTTGGGAACGTTCTATGCATAGTCATCTTCCTAATGGACCCAAAAAAGTGTTCCCTTACAATGATCCCATGACGTGACCTCCATCCCAGTGGAATGACCCCCGCGATGCGCCCCTTGTTCCATCAATGGCAAAAAGCCTTGTTCTATAAATTGGACACTTAGACTTGTTGTTATTAACCTTGGACGTATTGGATATTTGTCTAGGGGATTATAAACACTTATTTTAGGGTTTATATATCTTTACTTTAGATTTTTAATGGATTATATCATGTATTCAAGAATTTTGATCACGGTTATGTCTATTAGTGGCTAAACGCCCCTTTTCCGGGGTTAAGGCAAGCACATGTTTACTTTCTCTTTGAATTGATTTTTTTTGGATTTCTTATAATATTTGGTTCTTTGTTTATCCTTGTTTGAACTATTGAAGGAGTATCTAACCTTAGAGTACATATATTGTCGACCTTGTGATCTCGGGAGGGGGAATAGGAAGATCGAATATGGGGATGAATAGAGTAAGGATCTTATTCTTTTATGAAATAAGGAATTTGAATTAACATCTAGGATAGGGATATACCTAGAATCTTTACTTTATTCACTACGGGATGAAATATAAATGAGTTTAGCTTACTTCTCACATCCCCGCTCAAAGATGTAGTTGTGGGTCTAAGTTAGATAGGTGATTAGAAGTCGGGGGATCATGATCATAAAATCAATCCCATGAATCAACAACCAAGATAAGTAATCTAATGAATGAGGTTCAATAGTGTAGTATGATTATTTGTAGTTCTTTAACCTCGGGCTTTTATCCATTGATTGTCCAAAGTCTTTACTTTACCGTATTAGTTACTTTACTTTAAGTTCATAAACTTTCAAAAGTTTTTCGGTTATGTTTGCACTAGTTTAATCTCAATAGTTAAACTGAAATTGGATAGTTATTTAACACAAGTCTCTGAGGGATCGATATTTGGCTTTATTTAAGGCCACTGTATTACTTGGTGAGATCACGTACACTTGCGTGTGCGCTTTGGCACAACCAAGTTTTTGGCGCCGTTGCCGGGGACTTGTAAATGTGTAACTATCTTGATTTTAGTTTATCTATACTGAGTTGTACATAGTTTAGTAGTTTTCCTTTTTAGTTTCTTTTACTTTTTTCTCTCACTTCTTGATATGTCAGCCTAGGATTGATAGTTTTCAAGTGATGACAATTCTTGTTATTTTTTGGGGGACCCTATCGAGAGACTTTTTGTCCAGATTTTGATGGAAGTGCATGGACGGTACCTTAACAATATGAGGTGGATACTGTCCTATCTGTGGAGTAGACCTTAAGTTGGTGTATGGTTTGTGGTAACAATGGTCATTTTGCAGCTATGTGTGCTGTTAATCCCGATTCAGAAATGTTTGTGGGCTATACTCAAAGGCCATACACCTATAATCAAACGTGTGCTATCAATTCAAAAATATTTGTGGGCTATACTCTGCACTTGTGTTGTGGACTTTGGAGGCTTCGTATGGTAGGTGTTGCTGCTCTCCAGTTGGTTGATTTGAGGTTTTTAAGATTAGACCTCGAGGTACGAACTTGCTTCGAGAGTGTTTGGATAGAGTTTGGGTCATTCAGTATAGACTTCGAGTAGTTTAGAGTAGGCAAAAGTGCTACGGGAATTGTAGACTTAGTTCCTTAATATTCAGTGTTAATGATCAAGTCTTTCTTCGTGTGTCTCCTATCAAGGACCTGATGAGGTTTGGGAAGAGGGGCAAGCTTAGCCCCATGTATATTGGATCATTTGAGATCTTTTGACTATTAGGGATGTGACTTATGAGTTAGCATTGCCCCCCAGATTTACCAGCTGTTCATACAAATTTCATGTTTTAGTGTTTCAGTGTTACATTCCGGACTAGTCTCATGTCATTCATTGGAATTCAGTGCAGTTAGATGAAAGGTTGTCTTTTGTTGAGGTGCCCGTCCCCATTCTAGCTAGGGATGTTAAGCGGTTGCATTCTAGAGATATTGTGGTGGTTAAGTTCTAGTGAAGACATCAACCTATAAATAAGGCAATTTAGGAGGTCGAGTCTGATATGCGTGGTAGTTATGCCCAACTTTTCACTGATTTAGGTATTTTCCTTGCCTTTAGTTTGAGAACAAACTAGAATTTTAGTGGTGGATGATGTAATGACTTAATTTTTAGTGATATTTTTGAATTATTCATTTCTCTATGACTTGACCTTTTACCCCTCCCTATGGTTGCTTTGTGGTATTTTTGAGATGTGGGGATGATCCGCATGGTTCCCAATTCATTGATTTGTGCGAGCTTGTGATTTTTGGAGGTTAAAAAGGCTTTATAGTTGACTTCAGTAAATATTTTTTATTTGGTGCATCAGATGGCAAAACAAACCGCGCTAGTAGATCTGGAACGTTGATTTTGGGTTGGTAACATAGTTGTTGTGATTTTACGGGTTCTGTATCCATTTCGATCATCGGATTTGGAAATTGTGAAATTAGGTATCGAGGGTCAATTTTGTGAAAATGACATGTTTAAAAAAATATGATATTGCTATTGAGTCTAGATCATCGAATTTAGTCTAGTAGCATATCTCGTTTCCATTCTAGGGATTTCGAATGAATCTCGAGGGACCCATTGGAAGCTTGGAAAAATTCCAAGTTTGCTAGTGCATCACCAACTAAGGTAGTTGCTTACGCGATGACTGCTTAAGCAACCAAGAGGCCGCTTAAGCAACCATATCTAATGTGCCCTATGTCACTTAAGTGACCAAGGGGTCGCATAAGCGACTATGCTGACAGTAGCCATTCCTCTTAAGCCAATATCTTGTCTCTTAAGCGACCATTTAGTCGCTTAAGTAATCATAGCTAGTACAACATATAAAATGCATTTTTCTCTATTTTCCACCATTTTTGAGACTTAGAGCTTCGAGTTTTAGAGTTTTGGACGATTTCTTCCATTTTCAAGATTGGGTAAGCTCAAATCCCTATTTCTATTATTTTTGTTCGATTCTTGTCATCTAAATCTTGTTAAACTCGATTTCAAATGTGGAATTTGGGGATTTTGGCCCAAAAAGCCTAAATTAGTATTTCTTTTATTCAAACCCCAATTTCAAACCTTTTTACTTGGGTTTTCTTCTATGAGTTCCACTAATCATGGGTAATATATTTGTCATGACCTGAACCAAGGCCTGACCGTGATCGGTATCTCAAGTCCACTAAGGACCAGAGACCACCCCTATACCTTAGCCAATCAGAACACCTTACAACTAGCAACAAATGAGTTTCGAACATATAACAAGATAGAGACGAGTTCCGAACATATAACAAGATAGATAAATCAACTAACTCAGAAAGGAGTTTAAGAATTGCAAAAACCATACCAATCCACAGTAACCCACAAAGCCTCTAATAACCAAAAACAATAGAAGTCTGGACATGGCCCCGACCATAGCCAAAATGAGTCCCAAAAGGAATAGTTCAAAACATGAATGAAACAAGACTATGAAATGAGGGTCTTCTGGAGAATGGAAGCTCACCACTTCAATGCTGACTCACGAGCTATCCAAAAATTACCTATCACTGCACAGAGAAAGAAGAAGTATCTCCGTTCCCTGTATCGCGTGGGCATACAACATCTGAAGATGGTTAGCGGGGTTAGCGCTAGCATATAACTCAGTATAAGGATAAAATAATGCCAATTCAAACTCCAAACCAAACTCAATGTACATGTTCACATACATGCATACATACATATATAAAATGGTGGGATAGGGAACAAGGTTTAGCATGCGATTTAAAACCATTAACCTGGACTGTGTAGCTCTCACCGTCCTAAGGGAACCCATGAGCTGTATGGGTTCAACTCCCCCTACTGAAAAGGTCCCAGTGCGTGTTAGCCGTATGAACTAGGAAAAATCCAAGGATGAGTCAAGGAATACTTCAAACCCAGCCAATCCAAAATATATATACAAGTGTGAACTATGCACATGGTCATAAAGACCCCCACGCCGACAAATGTGGTTTATAGTATTGATCTCCTCGATACCTCTAACTTCTATGATGAGCTACACAACCCCTTTTAAACCTAATTAAAACAAGTTTCACATTACCCATCAATTTAACAAGGAATTTTCCATGAAGGCATCAACTACAGGTATTGTCATACCATTACGCCTTCAAACTTATTGTTCTTCCATACCAATTCCATCTACTTGGGGGAATGCCATGCCCCCCTTTATTCATTAAATCAAGTTGGGAGAATTACACGAATCCCTTTATTAATTAAATCAAGTTTGAAAATAAAAAATATAGCCAACAAGTCCTTCATAACCCTTTTTATCCATTTAACCATTTATGCAATGTAATAGTTTAGGAAAGTAAGCCAAATCCTGCGATTAACTATATTTCAAATCCAGTTATGCAAGTTGGTTGATGGAACACAATTTTCAAAACCAAATTCCAAACTAAAATGATCAATTTAGGGGAATACCTTGAACTCTATTCCATTCAACTTACCCATGCACCCCAACGGTTTTAAAATACATAAATAAAACATGAACACTTGCATTAAAACCATGGAAATTCAAATCAAGTAGACATACTTCCAAAACCCACAACCCAATTCAAATCCATATGAATAACCATTTAAACACATGCCTTAAGTAAAACAAGTTTAAGGGAAGAGGTACATGCCTGAAAGTATCACAATTATGTAGAGAAATCACCACTTGAAAGCTCTAAATGATCAACCTAGAGAAACCCTCGCTTGTTCTCAACTTAGGGATTTTAAGAGAGTTTAAAAGTGTGTTTGAATATATTTTTGGATGATAATGAGGTCCCAAAAGGGTTTTAAGGTCGTGGACCACAATTGGGGAAAAAAGGAAATGACCAAAGTGCCTTCCAATTAAAACACTAAAAAAATTATCGCCAGTGACTACGAGTCACGTCATGATTCGTGATGTCTGGTTATGAGTTTTTGTCATGACTCATAGTTCGGGAAGATACATAGGTCCTCCTCACTATTTACCCTATGAGTCATACCTTACGAATCATACATGGATCTTACGACTCGAAGGGTCCTAGTCGTAACCACAACAGTGAAATACAAGTATGACTAATCGAAGTATGAAATACATGGGTTTTAGAGATATTTAAATAGGTGAATAGATACATACCTTAAATAACTTGAATTACCAAGAACTTGATTCCCTTTTGCCACTAGATGAACACCTCCAGACCCTAGCCTCCAATCTTGCTCTAAGAAGCCTCTAGAGTGTTTTGGAATGTTTCGGTCTTGTAAATAAAGACTTAGGAGGATACAATGCCTTATATAGTTAGAGGGTTTAGGGTTTTTGGCATGGGAAATGGACAAAAGGTCACTAGTTGAAAAGCTGAAAAGCTCACTCGTGCAAGGGTACGACTCCCTGTTATGGTTCCTTAAGCAATTGTACCCTAGGGTACGAGTGGAACCCTAACTCATACCCTAGGCTTCTTCTAGGTCAACCACACTGTTGTGGGTATGAGTGGTCACCCTTGATTCATAACCAAGGTTACGACTCATTCCCCAATCGTGAGTGCTATCTGTAACAAAAATAGTTTACGCAGTTTGGAGACTTTACTCTATATGGTTGAGTAGTGTACGACTTGTATGCATGGTTACGACCAAGGGATGGCTTTGTTTTATGGAGAACAGTATACTACCCTAACATTATACATAGGATACGAAAGGGTATGGGGATAAGGTTACGAATCGTGACCAAGGGTACGACTCAATTCTCCAATTCGTAATCAACTCAGAGATACCAAAAGTTGTTTTTCAATGGTTCAAAATCTATGTGTTTCAATTCTCCCTCATTTGGAATCATTTGTCTGAAAATGAAGGGTAAGGCAATCATAAAAAAAAGTTCACACCTTAACATGCATCAAACCAACCCTTACAAAAGTTAGAAACAAGCACACAACAAGGATATAACACAACACGTATCATGCTCATCATCAATTAACCGTTTCATTTTATTCACTAGGGAATCCAATCCCATCATTTATCAAGGCCACATGGTTCCTTCAAAGTTTAGAGACTCAAACCCATTATCAACCAAGACATAAGCCAAAGCAAGAGAATTAACACATACCTCAATTACAAGTTTCCAAAATTGAAAACAAATGTGGATACTTAGACTTCATGCCCTCCTCCGCCTCTTAAGTAACTTTCTCAAAATTTTGGTTCCTTCATAGAACCTTTACCGAACCCACTTCCTATGTTCGCAATTGGCAAAATTGATGATTTAAGATCCTCACTGGGACCTCATCATAAGACATAGAGTCCGAAATATTGATATTCTCCAATGGAAAAACCAATGAAGGGTAACCCATACATTTCTGCAACAAGGACACATGGAATACCGGGTTAATGAAGTTCATACTAGGAGGTAACTCCAACTCATAGGCAATATTTACAACCCTCTTCACAATCAAGTAAGGTCTAACATAGCAGGGACTAAGCTTTCTCTTTTTTCCAAACTGCATCACTCCCTTTATGGGAGACACTTTCAAGAATACCCAATCGCCGACACTTAACTCCAAGTCCCTATGCCTCATATCCACATAGGAATTTTGGCAAATTTGAGTGGTTTTCAATCTATCGCGAATCACCTTCACCTTCTCTATGGCATGGTGAACTAAATTGGGCCTAAGCAACTTATCCTCGCTAACTTTGTACCACCTAATAGGAGATCGACATCTCCTACCATACAATGCTTCAAAAGGCACCATTCCAATACTAGAATGGTAACTATTATTATAAGTGAACTCAATCAAAGTCAAGTTGTCATACCAACTACCGCCATAATCAATTACACAAGCCCGCAATATACCATCCAATGTTTGGATAGTTTTCTCTACTTGACCATCTATTTGCGGGTGGAAAGAGGTACTAAGGCACACCTTAGTTCCCAAACCTCTTTGGAACGACTTCCAAAAGTTGGATGAAAATAGAGGACTACAATTTGAGATAATAGACACTGGAGAACCATACAACTTTACGATCTCCACTAGATATAACATAGGATAATCTTCCACCGAGTAATTAGTTCTCATGGGTAAGAAATGGGTGAACTTGGTCATTCTATCAACAATGACCAAAATGGAATCACATTGATTCTAAGATCTAGGAAGACCGGTAACGAAATCCATATTAATAGACTCCCACTTCCATTCGGGCAACACAATTTCTTGGTACAAACTATCGTGCCTAATGTGCTCAACTTTTACTTGTTGACGCACCATACATTTGGCCACATAGCTAGAAACGTCATGCTTCATATTATTCCACCAGTAAAACTCCCAAAGTTCATGATACATTTTGGTGGAACCGGGATGAATATCATAACGGGCTCCATGAGCCTCGGCCATGACCCTTTTCCTCCATCCATCGACGTTGGGAACACATAGCATACCTTGTTATCTCAAAACATCATCACCCCCAATCACAAATTCTGCAACCTTGTGTTGACCTACATTACTTTTGATCTTCATTAAGTCGGGGTTCAAAACTTGCTTCTCTTTTATTTCAACAACAAGAGACGATTGAGATACCGGATGCACAATTACGTCACCATCCTAAGAGTCCGTAAGCCAAACTCTAAGTTTTTCCAAACAGAGAATATCCTTCACCAATTCCCACTTATCCTCATCAACATGGGACAAACTTCCTATGGACAACCTACTAAGAGCATTGGTTATATTTGCCTTTCTGAGATGGTAATGAAGAATCCTATCATAGTCTTTCAATAGCTCGAGTCACCTTCTTTGCTGGAGATTCAACTCTTTTTGGGTAAATACATATTGAAGGCTCTTATAATCGGAAAAGATATCAACATAAACACCATAGAGATAATGCCGCCAAATTTTCAAAGAAAAGACCACGACTAATAATTCTACGTCATGGGTGGGGTAGTTCTTTTCATAACTTTTAATTACCTAGAAACATAGGCCACCACCCTACCATGTTGCATCAACACACAACCAAGATCAACACAAGAAGCATCACAATAATTTAGACCACAAGAACTTGATCTTTTTTGGGTTAATTTGGTCAACAGGGCAGCTATGATGGAAAATCTCTCTACAAATCATCTATAATAACCGGCTAGACCTAAGAAGCTCTGAATATCGGTTGGGGTCGTAGGTCTAGGACACTTCTTAAATTCCATAATCTTTTGAGGATCTACCATAATTCTTTCACTAGAGATGACATGACCAAGAAAAACTACGAATTTCAACCAAAACTCACACATAGAGAATTTAGTATTCAAATAATGATCCCCCAAAGTTCATAACACGACATAGAGGTGATCTACATGATTAACTCTTAGAATAGACCAAGATATCATCAATGAAGATAATAACAAACATGTCCAAGAATGGACGAAAGACCTTATTCATCAAATCCATGAATACCACCAGAGCATTGGTCAACCCAAAGGATATGACATAAAACTCATAGTGACCATACCGGGTTCTAAATGCAGTCTTAGGGATATTCACATCCTTAATTTTAAGTTGATGATAACCTGATCGAAATCAATCTTAGAAAAATACTTTGCACCCTGAAGTTGATCAAATAAATCATCAATCCTAGGAAAAGGATACTTATTGTTTACGGTCACTTTGTTCAACTAGCGATAATTAAAGCACATACGAAGGGAACCATCCATTTTATGCACAAACAATACGGAAGCACCCCATGGAGACATACTCGGTCGGATAGAACCTTTTTCTAAGAGGTCTTTCCAATGCTCCTTAAGTTTTTTTAGCTCCTCTGGAGACATTCTATAAGGAGGAATAATGATCGGATGAGTGTTCAGAATAAGATCAATCCCAAAATCAATTTCTCTATTAGGAGGAACACTGGGAAGATCATCGGGGAACATATTGAGAAACTCATTCACCATGGGAACAGACTTTAGATAAGGTTCTTCCGAATTAGAATCTTTAACTCAGACCAATGATACAAGCAAACCTTTGCAACAAATTTTGGGCTTTAAGATAGCAAATAAACCTTCTCTTAGGCACTAAGGAATCACCTTCCCATATAATGACCGGCTCATTAGGGAATCAGAACATGACCCTATGGGTACGACAATCTAAGAAAACATAGCTAGAGTGCAACCAATCCATTCCAAAAATTACATTAAAATAGACTATGTCTAACTCTATCAAATCAACAAATGTATCCCTACCACCAATAGATATCACATATCCCCTGTAGACCCTTCTAACAATCACAGGGTCTCCGATTAGGGTAGAGATAGAAGAAAATTGACAGACTCTCAGAAGCATAATCAAGATGCATAGCCACATATGGGGTCATATAAGAAAGAGTAGACCCTGGATCAACCAAACAATACACATCACAGGAAAAAAGTATCAACATACCCGTGACAACATCGGGAGATACCTCAGAATCTTAGCGAGTAGCAAGTGCATATAAGTAGTTTTGGCAAACACCAGTGCCAGAAATAGGAGCAAAAACAAACACAATACCCTTTGGTGCGGGAGGAGGAGTAGCAATAGTGGCCCTGTTGGCCAAAACATCCATCTAAGAGGGGCACTCCTTCTACATATTCCCGACCTGGCCATAATAAAAACATCTGGCTCTTCCTTTCTCACACTCACCATGATGGCTCTGAACACAGAATCTGCAAGAAGGGTAGGGTGGAGCCGACTAGGCACCAATAGTCTAAAATTGGGCACCCAGTGCCCAGGACCCGCCATTAAACTAAGACTGACGACCACCCAAAAACTTTGGGTAAGGAGAGCGAATACTAGCTGAGGAGAACGAACTTGAACTCCCCCAATTATTTTGTGGCCACTTGCAACCATCTCCATCACTACTCTCAGAAGGCCTAAACTTCCTCCCTTACTACTCACTAAGCTTAGGTTTCCTCTTCTTTTCTTTCTCTACTTGTTGTATATACTAAATCAACCTAGAGATATCCATGTTGTCAATCAACAATGCTGCCTTGCTCTCAAGGACCAACTCATGAGACAATCTCAAGACAAATTTATGCATTCTATCCCTAATGCTTGAAACCATCTCGGGAGAATACCTTGACAATTGAAAGAATTTAAGGGCATACTCTTAAATGAATATTCTCCCTTTCTTAAAGTTCACAAACTCTTCTACTTTTTCCTTCTTCAACTCTTGAAGAAAAAAGTGGTCAAGGAAAGGCTCAAAGAAATTCTCCCACATAGGTGGACTTGTATCAACACCTCTATAAAACTCCCACCCTTCATACCATTGGTACACAATATCCTTCTATTAGTAAGATGCAAACTCTACGACCTTTATTTCCGAAGTATGCATGGTTTGAAAGATCTTCTCCATTTCATTGATAAAGCCTTGAGGATCTTCCTCCACCTTCGTACCAAAGAACATAGGAGGGTTCAACCTCATAAATTGGCCAACTCTCGTGGCCTAAGAAGAAATGATAGCTAGAGCACCACGCTCTGCTTGAGAGGTTAGCAATTAAGTCAAGAGGTTGATGGAGCGATAAAACTCTATATTTGTAGCATCCCTTTGAGGAGATGAGTTAGGGTTGGTGGGTGGAACCCTACAAGGATGGATAGATGCCATGACCCTAGCCTAAGTCAGAACTCTAGAAGTTGGACGAGCTTAGTCTATAAGACCCTCAGTAGTGTTTGCCTGAGTCTCAGATCTCCTTTGAGGAATGATATGAAAGATAGAAAAAAGAATCAGAGAAATTCTAGACATTTGACTTTATAGCTTGAGATTGAAACATAAAAAAGGAAAAAATTTCCTAAAATATTACATAGCTTCTCTTTAATAAGTGTGGTGAGCTTCACACTCATAAAAGAGACTCTACATGACATGGTATTGTGAACACCCAACTAAACATGAACCTAGGCTATGATGCCTACTTGACATACCTCTAACTTTGGGCCATGTTATATGGGCACCTCAAGCACACATGTATTAGAGGTCACCCCGAAACCCAACCTAAAAACTTCATCATTTCATAAGAGTTGAAGGAACTCCAATTCACGGGTTAAGATCATGAAATAATATCATAAGTCAACATTCAATTCGTTATAATAACTACGCCCAAGTTCACAGTTGTTCACAATACCTTTATACAAAACCGAATTTGATAAGTATTTATATTGGGACAAGCCCCCGATTATAGCCAAACCAAGTCTTAAAGAGATTAAGTCTAAAGATAAGGACTAAAAGATGAATGTCTTTTGGATGTAAGGAATCTCACCCCCTTAAGTCAATGCACGGATCACTTGATCATCTAATTACTACATAGGTAAAGAAGAAGATTCTCTGGCTCCTACATTATGAGGGGATGTAGCGTTCGGAGATGGTTAGTGGTTGGAATGATAACATGTAACTCAAGGGTAAGGATAAAATAATATCATCATTTAACAACGAGTCAATTTATCATCATCTCTCAACAACAAGTCAATATAGATGTATCATCTTTCATATTCATATAATTATCCTTACACATAGGTATTCCACATGCTAATCAAGGGACCAAGGATCAACTTCATTCTTGAACATATACTCATACACATAGATATATATATCATGATCATATTATGCCACAAGGAAAATGACTTAACATGTACTCTCAAATCATTCATTCAAAAGACATGGAGTGAAGAGCTTTCAACCAAGTTAGCCCATTATACAAACCTCAATTCCATCTCCCTGTACTAGGAACTCGAATCACTTGTAGTCTCATGGGTCTAGAAACTGAATCACTAGCCATGTTATTTTATTGAACTAGGAGCTTGAATCGCTTGATATATTACCGATCTAGGAACTCGAATCACTATCCATGTCATTAGATAAGGTATTCTAACCTTAAGAGATCTCTTCATACTAGAAACTCAAATCCCTAGTCATATCACTAGTCTCAGAACTCAAATCACTAGCCGTGTCATTGATGAGGAACTCAAATCACTCGTTATTTCATGGGACTTGAAACTTAAATCATTAGTAATATCATTAGACGAGGAACTTTAATCACTCATTGTTTTATTGGTATCATTGGTTGATATTGAACTCTTGACCCATTAGCTGTTACATTCATATTCATACATTACCAGATGGTACTTATGGGAACCTCCATTACTCAACAATATCAATAGGCCAATGCCTTCATTCCATTCATCATACAACTCAATTTGTGGTCCTCAAGACTCACATAAACTATTCACACATTATTAGCAATATTACATCACATTTTCACCACACTTGGTTCCACACATAATTTAAGTTTATTTTCATGTCTAGGGCTTTACCTTTTCATTAGCCATCACCCAACAATGTTATCAATTATACAATACATGGCTCATAATACCTTCAAAATATCATTCAACAATCATTCATACTCATTTTGGCCATTGCCCTAGCCCAACACATTATCAACTATAACTAGTCATTTCACTTAGACATTTTTACAAACACCTTGGGTGTATACCTCTAACAAGGCCATTCTCATGGTAGAAATCATCAATACTAGGGTTATTCAAGACCACCATGTTAAACAACATACAACAAGAATCCACATATAGAATCTACCATTAATAACATGTATCAACACATATATAAGCAAGAATCATCATTATTCATTATTAGGTAATATGAACCTTTTTATTTGATTCAAAACCACCATGTACACTTTCTAATCCAAGTGTAAAATATATTGGTTTTAGATATATTTAAAGAGGGAAAGATATACATACCTTAAACAACTTGAATTACCAAGAACTTGACTCCCTCTTGCCACTAGATGAACACCTCCAAAACCTAGCCTCCAATCTTGCTCCAAAAAGCCTTTAGAGTGTTTTGAAATGTTTAGATCTTTTAAATAAAGACTTAGAAGGCTACAATACCTTAAATAGTGAGAGGATTTAGGGTTGTAGGCATGGGAAATAACCAAAAGGTCCATGGTTACAAAGCTGAAAAGCTCACTCATATAGGGGTATGACTCCCCCTTATGGTTCCTTGAGCAATTATACCTTAGGTTATGAGTGGTACCCTATCTCATACCATAGGACTGTCCTAGGTTAACCATACTATTGTGGTTACGAGTGGTCACCCTTGAGTCATAACCAAGGGTATGACTCATTCCCCAATCGTGAGCTCCATCCGCAACAAAAATAGTCCATTTAGTTTGGAGACTTCACTCTATACGGTTGAGTAGTTTACAAATCGTATGAATGGTTATGACCTAGGGATGGAATTGTCTTATAGAGGATAGTATACTACCCTAACATGCTCCTTATGATACAAAAGAGGAGAGGGGTAAGGGTATGAATCATGAACAAGGGTACGAATCAATGCTCCAAGTCATACTCAACTCAGAGACACAAAAATTTATTGTTTCTCAATGGTTCAAAGTTTAGGTATTTTACCTATTGCTCTTTATCAGTCTACTCCTTGCTCTGACACTGGTCGAAATCTCTCTAATGCTCTCACTACTCACCAGGAGTCTAAAATATCTCCTAATATTATCCCTGGTATGTCAAAACTCTTCTTCTATGATGTGTATTATTTACTTGTTCCAGGGTCCACTTTGTCTTAGGTGACCCTATTTTTGGATGTGCATTTTGATTTTTGTCCTGAGTTTATTTATTATCTTTTTCTGTATATACCCCAGTTGGAGACCCTATGGATTGCTAAAAAAGTCTATAGAGTTTGTGTGGTATCTGTTAGTTGTAGAGAAACTCTTGTGGATTTAATAGAATTAGACATGGTTGACTTTGATGTCATATTGGAGATGGATTGGTTGCATTCGTGTTATGACCCCTTAGGATTGTCGAAACCGTAAGGTCATGTTTAAATTCCCTAATAAGCCAGTCATTGTATATGAAGAGGGTTCTTTAGTGCCTGAAGGAAGTTTCATCTCATATCTTAGAGCTAGAAATCTGATTTCCAAAGGGTTCTTATATCATTTGGTCTGGATTAGCGATTCTAACTCGAAAGGTCCTTCTAAAAAAAATCCATCCCTATGGTTAATGAGTTTCCTATGGTTTTCTTTGATGATCTTCCTAGTATTCCTCCAATAGGGAGATTGATGTTGGTATTGACTTTGTTCTGAACGCTCGTCCTATTTTTGCCCCCTCTATAGAATGGATTCTTGGTAAAGGTTTTATCTATCCTAGTGTGCCCCATGGGGCGCACCGATGTTGATCATGCGTATGGAAGATGGTCTTCATCAGATGTGTGTAGGCTGTTGGTAATAGGATAAGAAATTTAGAATGATCTCTCTATTGGGTAGACTAGTGTGTTCTTGGTGGTTATGTCGTGGGCGATATGTGATCATTATTAGATGCTAAATTTGAGATATTAATGCTAATTGTGGTGATATAAAGGTTAATTTAGGTATAGTAATACAAGGTTCATGGAAGTAAATTAGTAGGGTGATGTAATATGTAAGAGAGTTTGAGTGATGCCTTATGAAATAGTGGAATATGTAATGGTGATATAGGTGTAATACCTGAGTATTGAAGTAGAAGTGACAGCTAAATCATTTGATGGATAAGAGTCTTAGGTTGCAAGATTAATGTATACTCAGTTCCTATCTAGGAGATACCATGTATGCCTAGCTTATGTCCTTGAGATTTCTTAGCATGGGAAAGTCTAGTGAGTTGTTACCTAGTGTTAGCTAGAGGTGAGATAGGGGAGAAGTAGATGGACTATGTGAACTCTTGTTATAGGTTTAAAACTTGTTGAGGTATAGGGATATGATAGTAGAGGAGCAATGCGGGTGCTCTAAGGAGTAAAAAATGGAGTGTTTGGTGTTTAGAATTATAGATGTCTATACCACTAATTAGTGGTTGTAAGGTGATAATTATTGAGGTTACTAGATCTTTGGTGGGGTAGACTGTACAGTGGGTATAGAAAAAGACAGGCTTAAACACTGTGATTCATAGATATACTAATCGTTATGTTGAGTAGTTAAAAATCTTGGTGAGAGCAATGTATAGATAGACTTAAGATCTCTTAGCGGTGTGTTTGTGGGAAATTGTAAGGCTGAATTGGTGAGGCGTGGTATTCGTAGATGATTTTGTAGGTTGAGTACTGAAGGTGAAGTTAATTTGAGATAGTCTTAAGACCACCCAAGGTCGCCAAAAGTCCTATGTGGACGTGAAACAAGGGTCTTAGAGTTTGAAGGTAGAGATTGGGTGTCTTTAGGGTGTCTCCCATGAAGGGAGTAATGAGATTTGGTAAGAAGGGGAAGATAAGTTAAGTCCTTGCTATATTAGTCCGTACATGGTATTGGATAGGGATGGCAGTGTTGCTTATGAGTTGGAGTTGCCTTCTAATTTGAGCTTAATTCATTTGGTTTTCTATATCACTATGTTGAAAAATGTCTGGGTGATCCTTCATCAATTGTTCTTTTGGAAGAGTTGGGTATCTTGTATTCCTTATCGTATGAGGTAGTTCTGGTTGATAACTTGGACCGTCAAGTTCTCCGGTTGTACACGGAAGACGTGGATTCGGTAAAGTTTATATGGTAGAGCCAAAAGTCCGAGGAAGCTACTTGGGAAGCGGAAGAAGACATGAAGTCCAAGTATATTCATTTGTTCTCCATTCGGGATATTCATTCTTGGGGTATGTGTTGATATTAACATATTTTGTTTGCTGATATTGTTAATGGAATGGAAATTCCTTAAAGTCTTTGTTTTCTAACTTGGTTAAAGGTTAGTTTGGTGTTTAATAATGTGTTAACTCGTGCTTGCGCTTGCCTTTACTCGTCATTTGAGGACGAATGATCCAAGTGGGGGAGAACTGAAATATCTTGGCTTTGGACCCTTAGAAAATTTCCTAAGTTGAGCATTTTGAACATCATACGACTTGTGCATACTAGTCGTATGATGTGGTATGATTTAGGGTTCCTTCTTTCGTATGTAAATAAGTATGGTTGGGTTATATTCTGTCCAAAGTACAATTAGGCATCTTACTAGTCGTATGTTAGGGTACGAGGTGTATGTTGTTAAATCGTATGATGCCCTAAGTTTGGTCTAGATAATTCTTCCCAAGGTATGATTCTAAGGGTACTTCTCGTATGATATGATATGACTTAGTCCACTGTGGTCGTATGTTGGTTAGTATGGAGGTCCAAGATGAGGCCTAGGGTACGAGATAAAGGTACCACTCGCACCCTAGGGTACGGTTTAGGGGGTGTGGTTATACTCTCTTGCGACCAAGTTTTCAACTTTTAAGATGAGGGTATTATGGAACTCGAGGATCGCTACTAAAGGTCACACCCTCTACTGGCAGGTGGGCCCCTATCCCTAGGTTCGCTCGGTGCTAAATCCTACTCCCAACTGAACTGACACTGGAATTAAAACTGGACCGCGTTTAATTGTACATGATTTCATGATTGATAATGCTCATTATGATCATAATAACTAAATAGATAGGAATAATTATAGTTTAACTGAATCATACTTGAAAATCTGAAAATAATGCAAAACACATTGGTATCGGATATTCATAACCCACCAACACTGAATGATCATTGAAGGAATAACAAGTTTAAAAACTGTAGTAAAGGATCATGGTTCAAAACCCATAAGCATAGACATTCCATCAAACATGTGGGGATCATGAATTTAAACATGGGAATGATAAATAGGGGAAACCAACATGATTACGTGACTGAAATCATAAAGTTGCAAAGTTAATGTGGAATTCACTTGAATAAAGCATGGGAAACTCAAATTCATAGCATGAGGAATTCAAAATCTTGCATGGAATCATACATGGGTTGATTTGAATTAAAATCACCATGAAAACATGAAATTCAATCTTTTTTGAACATATTTAATACCATAATGATAGAAAGTTCACTCTTTAATTGAGGAAAAAAGGGTTTTAAGCTTCATGGGTGAAAGGAACCGATGAATGAATACCCCACATACCTTAAACTTTTAACTTGAAAGTGAAACACATCTTGTTGCTTTCTTGAAGGTTCTTGAACTTGGGGAACTTGAATTTTTGATTTCTTGAGGATGAAGGAATTGAATTTTTGTTCTTGGGGAAAGGTAATGGCTTTCTTGGGAGGGAAATTAGAGAATAATGGAAAAATTATGCTCTCACTGATGCCCAACGACTAAAAAATCATCCATGAGTACCTTAATCATGTCCACCACCATGTCAGAAAATATAGACATCATGCATCACTGAAATATGGCGGGAGCATTGCATAATCCAAATGGCATTCTCTTGAACGCAAAAGTACTATAGGGGCAAGTAAAAGTCCACTTTTCTTGGTCCTTGGGAACAATAGTAATTTGATTGTATCCCGAGTACCCATCAAGAAAATAATACCAACCCCTGCCTGCTAGTTTATCGAGCATCTGATCCATGAATGGCATAGGGAAATGTTCTTTTGTGTCCAATTATTCATATTTCTATAATTCATGCAAACTCTTCAACCAATGATTGGTCTTATAGGCACAAGTTCATTCTTCTCATTGGGAACCATTGTGATTCCACCCATCTTCAACATACATTGAACCGGGCTAATCTACTTGTTGTCTGTAATGGGGTAAACTAATCTATCATCTAACTATTTGATGATTTCTTTCTTCACAACCTCTTATATAGGAGAATTCAATCGATGCTGATTCTCAATACTGAGAATACAATCTGGTTCAATCTGTATATTATGTTTGCAAATACCGAATGGAATCCTCATAATATCTGCTTAGGTAAATATGATGGCTCTCTTGAACCTCTACAACACTGATAATAATGCCTCAATCTGTGACTCTGCCAAATCTGTTACAATAATAACTGGTAAGGTATTGTTGACCCCCAAGAATGCATACCACAAGTGAGTTGGGAGGGCCTTCTATTCCAAAACTTGTGGCATCTCAATAGATAATCCAGTAGGAGGAGTGGTTCTATTCTTTAAATAAAGATCCAACTTTTTTGGAGCATAATTATAAGAACTCTTCCCATGCAATGCATAAACCAAGTCTTTATATTCATCTCAAGCCTCTCTTCATGGGCACAATCTATGGAGTATCCTAGTCATCAAGAGTGTCTATCAAAGAAACTACCCACATATCATATGGTTTTCGTATCGACTGATATATATCAAAGATTACTTGCTCAACATTTAGTCTAAACTTCATCTACCTTAACTCTATATCTATCAATGCCATATCCATTGCTAGAAAGGGTCGACCCAAGATAATAGGGGCTTGGAAGTCCACTTCATAGTCAAGTATTACGAAATCAGTTGGGAATATAAAGGATACCACCTTCACTAATTAATTGGTTAGAACACCAACCAACCTCTTCACAGTGCGGTCAGCCATCAATAACCTCTTAAACGCTGGTTTGGATTCCCCCAACCCAAACTTCTTGTACAATACTAGTGGAATTAAATTAATACTGGCTCCCGAGTCACAAAAAGCCTACTTGAAGTTGAAGAGCCCAATAGAACATGGAGTAGTGAAAGCTCCAAAGTCCCCCTTCTTCTTAGCCAGAGATCTCAAAGTGATCGCACTATAATGGTGTAACTCACAAACATCTTCAAACCTCATAGCTCTCTTTTTCATTACTAACTCCTTTATAAACTTGGTGTATCCAGGCATCTGCTCAAGATCCTCAAGAAGAGGAATGTTCAAGCTCTGCTCTATTAGCATGGCAATGAACTTCTTGAATTTCCCTTTATCTTTCTTATATTTGAGCCTTAGAGGAAAAGGTAGGGGAGGTCATGGAATTTTCTTTACTACAGGCTCAATGACCTTTCTCTTACCATTGTCATCCTTAGCATCAAAATTAACACTTGTAGACTTATCCAACTCCACTTTGGGTGTCTCATCCACTACAACACTATCATTCTTTGGCTCATTAATAGTAGGCATAGGGGATCAAAAGTAGCCTTACAACTCTGAGTGGTGATGGCTAGATAATGATTATCGTTCTTAGTATTCTGAACTGTATTACTCAAAAGGGTGCTCGAATGCCTCAGATTAAAAGTTGCAGACATTTTTCCAAGCTAATTCTCCAATTATTTTATTATAGTAGCATGTGACTCTACCTTCTAGGTCAACCCTGAGATGTCTTCCTTAATCTCCTTAAGGCAATTTTCTTGACCCTTGACTAGCTTGGACAACATCGCCTCCATCCTCGACTCAGTATCACAACTGCTACATGGAATATACATACCACCCTTCAGTTTGTAATTATCCTTGTGTCTCCAGTCACTGTCTTTTTATCTACTTATATCTCTATATCTATCCTTGTTATAGTTTCGACCTTGGTTTCCTTGCTCCATGGCTCGAAAACCTGTCAACACTTGATCTAGGTACTTTGCCTCTTATTCTAAATTATAATCGTAAGATATAGAGGCCTTACCCTATGACCCAACTGCATTTACCTTCTCAGAATTCATCATTGCAAATTATTTTATCAATAACCCAACCTCCATCCTTAGCTGAGCAATTTCTTGCACCATTATTTCATCAACCATTCTGTGCTTGCTAGAAGCACCAAAAGTGTATAGTGCCTCTCTACACCTCCCGAGTGTGCAATCTTCAGTTGGTGAGAGAGATTTAGTCTAAGATATTGAATTTTATCGCCTAATAGATAAGTGTGAGTGCTCCTCCAGTAATCATGTCTGACATAGATCTTGAATTGGTGCGAGCTCGATAGAAAATCTCAAGCAAGCTCTGCCCGAAGATCCTTTTGCCAGGCACCATCATCAACTTCTTTTTGAATCAAAACCATGCCTTATACATAGACTCAGAGTGTAACTACCTAAAATTATATGTCTCTTCCTTTAACTAAAGCATTCTAGATGGTGGAAAAAAACAATCTAAAAAATTCTCCACAACTTGTTCCAAGTGGTGATTGATCCTTGAGAAAGTTCCCCTAACCACAAAGTAGCTTCACCATTCAACAAAAATAGGAAAAACCTGAGTCTAAGTGTTTCCAAATTTACCCCAGGTATAGTGTATGAAGTGAATATCCTAATAAAGTATGTAAGGTGCATGTTTACATCGTCTGTCGGCAAACTTACAAGCACACATTTTAGATTCAAGAGGTTAGTCATGGCACTAGTAATATCGAACTTTACACCTGATGGAAAAATAAGAGGAATGATATATCCTATCTCGATAGGATCAACGTTGTCCTCCTTTGGATCATCATATGGAGGTAAGTATTGATAGCCTATAAGTACTTGAGCTCTACAACCTTTAACTCTATTTCAATTTTTTAGGGAGTACTGCTCAATGGTCTACTTCTTTTTTCTGCCTTGCTAGCTCTAGCTCCTGAGCATCTTCTTCCTCCTCCAGTCAGTTGCTTCTGCTAATAACGGCTATGTTCTTTGATTATCAATATTATAAACATCTCTGAAAGGAGGGGCGACACATCATTAGGGTTATTCTGAACCCCTTCAAGCTCAACTTCTCGAACATGTTCAGTCATCTTACCAACCCGCTCTAGGATTCTCTCTGGTTCAGGAATAAGTGGGAGTAAGGGACTATTTTGACTCTTTGTCCTAGGCATACACCGGCGTACACCTAACTAAAAACAAAAAACAAAAACCCAAAAACTTCAAAACCTTTGATCAATAATCACCGCACTCCTCGACGACAACACTAAATTTTTTATATCTCTTAAAGCTACACCTCAAGTTGAAGATAAAATAGTCAATGCAAAATATAGTAACCCAACTTATGTTGGGGATGAATCCATAGGGAATGCGTTAACTATCTCTATAGCTTTCTATAATCAATGGGAAGTATAAGAGAGTAAATGGGGGCATTGTATTTGTAATATGTGAAAAGTAACAAGATGTGGAATGCTTTGGTTGTAATAAATCAGAAAAAATAGTAGGATTGTGTACCCCTTGGATTCTAACTTTGTAGTCTTATCGTGCTCAATCCAACTATCAAGCTGTAGTTCATGTAGAATCCAGCAAGTTATGTATCACCACCAGCCTCTCAACATACTTTGGTGAATTTCACTCATCTCTTCTCGATCATAGAGTGTCGCCTTACTAATCCTTGACTTGGACCCTAGTTTCAACCATCTCCTCTTGGTCTCAAGTTTATTAGATGAAGATAATTATCTTAAGTAGATAGTGATGATTATCTTATCTCGACAATTAACTTTAAATTACTTTTATGATCTCCTTATCCCAATATCTACCTTCCTCTCAGGTTTGTAGTGAATACATATGGGATCCTAACATTTACAATCATTAAGAAATCAATAAGTGTGAAGAAAACCTCAATACCTACATCAACAATAATCTAGAAGGATTGAGCACTTTCCCTACTTCGTTAATCCGCCAGGGTTCCCACAAACCTTGCTGAGGGAATTAGGTTCTCCTTGTTGTGAAAAAATCAATGGAATTCATATTTGAAAGAATTAAAGAAATCTCACAATAATTAACTAATAAAAACCAAAGTCTCAAATTGAATAATCGACCAAAGTCAAGAACAAATCAATCCCAGGATCAAAATCGAATCTCAAAAACAAATATATGTTTGTAAGTAGTAAGAGCGCGTAAAATAACAAAAAAATATAAAAAGGATATTTATAGAATACATATAAACCCTAGGAAACCAATACTAAACAAAAGAGGAAAATCAAAGTCACTGGCTACCTACTGGACTACCTATAATGTATAGGTGGCACCTATAGGGCGTAGGCAGTTACACCATAGGTGCGCCTAAAGCCCAAAAATTCTCTGAACTTTCTCAACTTAAACTTTTCTTACACCTACAAGGTTTAGGTACTACCTACGGCCAGTAGGTGGTCTAGCGTAAGTGATAGTTTAATTTTTTCAACTTCTGAATCTCTGAATTTCAAATTTTTGGCACTTATTGTGGCACCTACTCCACATAGGTAGTGCTTATGGGGCGTAGGTACCCACTTAGGTGTCCCAAAATCTTCAATTTTCACATCTTTTTTCCTTTTTATCTCCAAAACCTAGTTTCCTGCAAAACACAACACAAAACATATCAAATCCAACAAAAAAACCTAAGTAACTTGCATATTTTCATCATTTTAAGTGTCGAAAGTGCTATGAAACCATAACACATAAATATTGTTTTCAATTCAATGCATATCTATTCTGTTTCTATTGCACATTATTTTTCTTGCTTATGAATTATATTTAGAATGATTAGTGGAGATGGTGTGAGCTACCGTTTGAAATATTTTTTGATTGTAGGTGACATGCTCATAGTATGTATTTATTTATATTATTTTCTACTTTGCTCAGTCAACCTATGATACCTACTGAGTATAAGTGAACCCTACTCATCCCTACTGTGTATTTTTGGTGCAGATCCAGATATGAGTGCGCAGCCCAACAGATGAGTTTGTGTGGTGATTTTTCCACTTTGAGGTATTGGCCGCTCTATTACTTTAGATTATACCTTAGACCTCCTTCTATCTGGTTTATGTCTTACTTTGTATTCAGAGACAAACTTGTGGTTTCTTTTTGGAATTTTAATTGTATTTTCAAATTTTGAGTTGTATTAAATTATTCTTGTACTGTGACACTAGGTTTTGGGATAATTTATGGCATTATTGTTATTCAGTCTTCCGCTATTATTGTACATGTTTGGTTTGAATTCTCTCTTGAAGTCTTACCTCGATATTTATGCTATGATTTTCTATTACATGTCACTTAGGGTCATTGGCTTATTTGTCAAAACTTAGCTGCAATAACTGCCATCATGACCTTTGTTTTTAGGGCCATGACACCTTCAAAGTAGTAGATCTCCTTTATATTGAATACCTTTCAGTTTGTATGAGATTATATCTACTATAATTGTACCATGTATGTATTCTTGTTGGAACCCTTGGGGGTTGCAACACATAGTGAGGGACCTGGTCCTTCAGAGTCAATCACAGGAAAAACAAAAGGTAGTGTGGAAAGTAAAAATCATAAGATTTTTTTACGTGGAAACCCATAAATGGAAAAACCATGGCTTACCCTCACAATCACCAAGGAAATCAACTATAATCAACCTCTTAATTACTATCAAAATTTAATCCTACCTCTAGGCTCCTTTCTCTTGTAGAAACTCTATTACAATCTCATCTTGACAACTCTACCAAGGACTCTCTATGCTAATTAACTCTAATCAGCCTCACACTTAGGCAACTCTACCTAAGCACTCTCTACTTGAAGAGAAAAATAGTACTCTTATAGCATGGGTAGTTTTATTATAAATCAGCACTCAAGAACAGTCACTCACTCTTTAAGCATATTACAAAGATAAGAACATGAGCAATGTTTAAGAAATCTTAAAATGGAGTTTTTGATACCTCTTTTCACTCTTTAGATTTGTGTAAAAAACTTAATTTGATGAAGAGATGTCTCTTTCCTTTTATAGCTAAGTTACAATTAGGGCTGAAAGATCATTGGACCAGCTGTCCTAGTAAGTATAAAATAGTACCTGCAAGTTTGTTACACAAGATGACAAAACTGTGTATACAATGTGTGCCAGCTGTACTTTACCTTACACATCCAGGGACCTAATCCCTTGTAGTTAGCAGCTCATCATCTAAACTACATATAAAAAATTTCCCCCTTTCTGATGATGACAAACCAACCATTTAGCTTTAAGCATCAGTGCACATTCAACACATTTAATCAGTGTGATTACCACCTGAAGATAAATGTTTGCATTATCATCATGCTTTCTCCATCAACAAAGGGACTTGGTCCTTTGTTGTCATTTGTAGCAAAAACTGCAATTGCTTCCCCTTGTCACTGTGCCTTATAATTCACTTAGCACATCATTGTTTCCCTTTGTCACTGTGCCTTATCATTCACTTAGCATATCGCTCTAACACATCACTTACAGTATGTATTCCTTCTTTTGGCATCATTGAAAAGGAATAATTGTAAACTATTAGTAAGGGTAAGTACATGCCAATTAACATATCTCCGCTGGGGCAATACTAGCATGAAGAGCAACTTTAAAAGTAAAAGGAGAAAGATGATATACACAAACTAATTTCATTCATTTTCAAAATAAAGGTTAGTACTAGTACAATCGTACAAAAATAATGCATAAAATAAACTATCTTCAAGAGCCAGAAAAAGGAGTGAAATATGAAACTGACATTGGATTGATTTGAGGACAGGGATAATAAGACTTAGGTAGAGGGAGGTTTGGAGGAAAGAAACTTAAGCAACATCTCCATTCTTGCACTTTCAAGATTGTGGGAATCCAATAATTTTTTTGTGAGAACTTTCACTTCAACATTCAATCCTTGAATTTCACCAGTCAGTTTTACCACTTGCACCTGAGATTTTGCATTTTTAGCTACAGGCTCATCAGTGGTACCTGGTTCCTCAAAAGACAACTTTTGATTCTGAAACTTCAGATGCATTATCTTAGCATATTTGGCAGCCAACATAATCCTTAACTCCTCCATTTCTTTGCCCAACCTTTCCTAAATAACTAACAACTCAGACACTTGAGACACAGATCTAACTTTGCCCTTTATGCATTAATTCTCAACAAGGGTTGTCAGGCTGATCATCTTCTTAGTTGTTCGAGGTGTTTTTTTAGTCCCATATACACCACAATGTTTAAACACCTTGTTCAAGAGATATACATTTGGCATTCCATGTTTGCCTTCCTTTTTATAAATCACTTTATGCATATGCTTTATCATTAGAGTTCGAAGACTTATCAATTCAAATTTACTTAATGATTCAATCTAGAATAAGTCAATACTGGAAACCATTGTTCTTTGTTCATATCTTATTAATAGGACCTTGTTGATGAACTCAAATGCCAGTTGATAATCACTTTTTAGAAACTTTTTTTCACTGCAGCTGTTGAGGTCCCTCCTACATTTGATGCCTCAATCATGAACTCAGTGGTTGCTGATTCACTATAGTTCTTATCCCTATAACAGGTAAATCCAGGATTATTCCTAGTGTTTTCTCATCCATCTTAAGAACCTTTCCATACACCTTTGCAGTCAAACACAAACCATCTTTTGAAGATTCCATGGAGTAGTAGAATCCTCTTACTTCTCCTTCAGATACAATAGGAATTGGTTCTTCCAGCAGGTGCAACCAACCTTGATGTCTCACATACTCCACCAGTTCTACCATCCTTGATTTTTTATAGATTTTAGATCAAATACTCTCCCAGATAGAACCTGTTGTATTGTCAGGTTCTTAATCCTCCTTTATCTAGACATGTCATTCTTTTTTTTATTCTTTTTATTTTTATTGGGCTCACTAATTCTTTTTTTTTTTCATCAGTTTTTTGATTCATGGGATTGGGTCCCTCATAATCTTTTCTTTTATTGACATTCATTATGTTTTTGCTTCATTCTAGTGGAGCTACCGGTCTTTGACTTATAGGACCTAGTCCTCTCATCATCCTCAGCTTCCAATCTTCTTTCTTTAGTAGTAGTGACAACTACTGAATCTATGTATTCCTTTTTTTTAACTTTAAAACTTCCATATTTTCTTCCTCCTCCACTGTCATAGATTTCTACAGCCTTCTTTTTTTCTTGGTTGAAGCTTTTGTTAGCCTTTAAGGCATTTTCCATTATTTTCTTTTTAGAACCCCTTGTAGAATCTGTTCTAGTCACTTTCTCCTTACCTATACTTCCTCTCAGTTTCTTTACCAACCATCTTAGAGGTACTTCATTCTCATCCTCTCCATCTTCCTTATTTGGTGGTAATAACATATATTTTCCCTCATTCCCTTCATCATTAACACCTACTTCCTGTTCCATTCCATAAACTAAGATTTCTTTAGTGTCATATGCAAGAAGGAGTAAGTTTTCAGCTACCCAATTATAATTTGAGGAAAGATCAACCCTTTTCACCAGAATTTCTTTACCAAATAGCTGAACAAATTATAACATTTGAATCTAAGGGTGTGGGAGAGTCAGGTGCTTATTGTGTTTTAGAGGGTTCAACTTTTTTAGTTTTTTTGGATGACTCAGGAATTTAGAAGTTTTCAGACAACTTTGAATTCCCTGGAGAAGAGAGAGTTTTAGGTTGAGATGCTTCTTGTTATATTGGTGATCTAAATCCTTGGTTTGGATTCTCGATCATGATTGGATGAGCATAAGCTTCTGGGGTTAAGGCGGATTCAATGGAGACTAACTTGATTGAGGGTTTTGGACATTCTACGGAAGATTCAGTTTGTTTTTTAGGACTACAGATGATGTTTTCTATGATTTAAAATTCTAAAAAATCAAGTTGGGAATGTCTAGTTTGACTCTCAGAAGTTTTGTCTATTTCAGGAATTTTTGCTGGGTTTCAGGAAGTAGTAATATTTTTCATTTGATTTTGTGAGACAGAGATAGGCTGGCTTAGTTTAGGTTTAGAGTAAATTTATAGATTTGGGAAGATAACTTGGACTAGTTGAAGAAAAATGACAAGGAGCTTCGACTTTGTAATTTTAATAGATGACCAATATCCTTAAAAGAGGTCCCTTTTGATTTGACATATCGACACCTAAAAAGTTCTACTCATTATTTTGCATAGAAATTAACACTTGAGAGGAGAAAAAATATATGGCTTTTTTAGACAGCATTTTATGATTATTTTAAGCTTCTTGTATAGGTACTAATCTGAGTGATGGGACCAGGTCCCTCACCTTTTCGACTAAATTTTGTACTTGTGATGGCTTCAGTTTTCTCCTCTTAGGCTATTCTCATGAGTTTATCCACTAATTCACTTGTAAGGTCAGGTTGGCTTGATCAATCCATGTTCTGGACTCTTGCTGAAACTTCCTTTCCTAAGATGAGTCTTATAAGGACCAGGTCCCTTAAAATCAACCATTTAAAGATACGACACTTCCACCTTGGAGTTTCTTGAGAGAGACAGAACACGACCAGATCTTCAAAAATTAAGCCTTAAACACTCACTTTTAATGAACATTCCTGACTGTAATCCCCTTTCTCCAACCTGGAACCATGTTCACTTGTTTGATTTTGGAAATCCACTTGAGTTTGAGTTCTCTGTAAGAAGACAACGATATGACTATATCCTTCTTTTCCCATCTAGGTAGAGAGTTCTTGTTCATCTTATTCAAGTACTTGAATCCATTTGGTTGTGTATTCTCTTGTTGACCATTTCTGAATTTTTTCATTCCTTTACCTTTCCATCTTTGACAGTTCTCTTTAGAGTGCCCATATTTTTCACAATGATTGTTCATAGATTTGGGAACCTTCATTCTAACACCATTGAAAGTCTTTTGTTTTCACCCAATAGGTTGGAGTTCTCCTTGATAGCTTAGTCCCTTTCCATCATTAGCACCTTAACTAATCAGATTAAAAATAATATGTGAAGAAGTAGTCCATTTAAGAGATTTATTCAACTTTTCTCTTAAGATGACCAGGTCCTTCTCTAATTCTTCATTCTTGTGAAGTGCAGACATAAAGTGCTTTTGGGAATCCCATAATCTTTTCTCAAGATCAAATTGAAGCCTTGAAGCCTTGAAGCTTCTTTCTTCTCTTTTCCATCTACTTCATTTACTTTCTTCAAATTACTCATCAGACTCAGATTTTTAGATTTCATCTTTGTGAACAACTCTAAAGTTTGAGAAATTTTGAGAGTTAAAGCAAACATCTCATGCTCTTAATTCTCTACTTTTTCTTCAAAGGCATTCTTCTAAGCAGATAGTTCACATACAGAGGCTATCAACACACTTACAAGCCTTTTTATCTTCTTTGCAGTGTAGTTATCTAGGTCATCCTTAAAGTCATAAAGAGTTACCTTTTTTAATTCTTTATCTTTTGAGTTTCTCATGAATGCAAACAAGGAATCATAGACAACTGGATTGTCTTCAACTTCTAGCATAGAGCCATCTCCATTCTTCTCATCTTCATTTGAATCATAGGAAGAATCTCCCCATGCTGCGAATATCTTCTTAACTACACGACTAGCTGCATCATTCCTTCTTGACTTCTCAAGATTCAAGTCCATCTCTTGCATTGGGTAGTTCTTCATGAATTCTTCATAGCTACCACCTTTGTGACATACTTCAATTTTACCAATCCTTTTGCTAACCCGGCTACCTTTTTTCATAGCTCTAACAATTCTTATTACAAAAAGTGCAACATCAATATCTTATTTACTTGGGTCTAACTCTAGAGTCTTCAAAGTCAGGAATATCTTTTTTTTGCTTCCTTTCATTCCACCCCTAGTTCAATTAAAGCCGCCATAACGACCAAACACTTTAGGTGTGAACCTTTTAGGGAGAACCTGCTCTGATACCAATTGTTGGAACCCTTGGGGTTGCACCACACAGTGAGGGACCAGGTCTCTCAGAGTCAATCATATGCAAAACAAAGGTAGTGAAGGAAAGTAAAAAACATAAGATTTTTTACTTGGAAGCCCAAGAAGGGAAAAACCACGACTTACTCTAACAAGCACCAAGGAAATCTACTATAATCAATCTCTTGATTACATTCTAGATTTCAGCCTACCTCTAGGATCTTTTTGATTGTAGCAAATCTACTACAAGATCATCTAGGTAACTCTACCAAGGACTCTCTATGCTGATTAACTCTAATCAGTATCACACTTAGGCAACTTTACCTAATCACTCTCTACTTGTAGAGAAAAATACTACTCTTATAGCATGAGTAGTTTGTATACAAATCAACACTGAAGAACACTCACTCACTCTTTAAGCATATTACAAAGATAAGAACAATAGAAATGCTTAAGCAATATTGAAATGGAGTTTTTGCTGTCTCATTTCACTCTTTAGATTTGTGCAAACAACTCGATTTGATGAAGAGACACCTCTTTCTCCTTATAGATAAGTGAATATTAGGTCTGAAAGATCATTTAACCAGCTATCCTAGTTAGTACAAAATAGCACCTACAAGTTTGTTACACAAGATGACAAAACTGTGCAGTTAACACGTGCCAGCTATACTGTACCTTGTCCCTCTTGTAGTTAGCTGCTCATCCTTAAAACTGCATATAGAAATTCTCACTTTGATTTTATTTAACTCTTTCCTGTACCAACTACAGTTCATTAGTCCTTTATGATTCAAAATATCCTCCCCTTCTTTCAAATATGTATATATTATGGACCTCTTGAACCCAAAATTGCCCTTTATCTTGCTGCATCCACTATATCATTTTCCTAACAACTGCTAGGTTCCATAACTTACTAAACTTAATGTTCAATCCTCCCTGTGTCTTTGGATTATACACTATTCCTACTTCACTAATGACAGTTTTCTCTTCACCTTATTGCCCCCTCACTTTTATAAAAATCTTCTACATTCTTTCTCCACCGCTTTAATCATACTTTGAGATAACAAGAGTACTCATCCCCAAAAATTTTATAGGTAAAAATTAGAGAGTTGATAACTTGAAGTCTACCTACATAAGACAAATGCCTAGTAGAAGTAGCCTTCAAATTTATAATAATTTTGTGAAAAAGTTGATGACAATCATATTTATTACACTTCTTATGAGAGAGTGTTAAATCTTAGATATCTGATAGGAAGTGATCCTAATCCAAAACCAATAATTTCAAGCAATATTATTTGAACAGTCTCAGTCACACTAGTTATTAATATGTTTGACTTCTCATTGTTTTCAAAAAGACCAATAATCTCTGAAGAAAGATTTGATAGCCTCCACTACTCTAGTCACTAATAGCTCATTTCCTTTACAAAAAATCATAAGATTATTTACAAAGGTAATATGAATGAGATTCTATTTTTCACACATATGATGATATCTTAAATTAGGAAACCTCTCTATTCTAGTCATCTCTCTTGAGAAAATACTCCATTACCAACACAAACAACAAAGGTGATATAGGACCTTCTTGTCTCAACCCCCCTTTTTATTCAAAGAAACCACAATTTTCTACATTCACCTTAATTAAGAACTTTATTATTGTCACACATTCAATGATAAGTTTCTTAAACTTAGTTGGAAATCCATAACCTATAAATATTTCATGAATTAAATCCCATTTGACCATCAGGAATCTTGGTGTAGTTTTCCTCCCATAGTGCCTTAAAACTTCATGAAAAGTCAATAAATTTTGTATCAAAGATCTATATGTAACAATAATTTCTTTTGTAGTATTCACAAAATGAGATGATACATTATTCAACCTCTTACTTAAATCTTGGAAATGAATTTGTATATGGTGTTTATTAGGAAATTTTCTTGAACTAATTTGGATTCTTAGGATTATAAGTCTTTGGGATCAATGAGATTAGTGTTGAGTTAATCTACTTCAATAACCTCCCATTTTAAAGAAATGTTGTACAACCTTACATATATCAGGCCCTGTTATATCTCAAGCTACTCCGAAAAATCCACCACCATAACCATCAAGGCCAGGGTTTTTATTCACATTAATACTTCACATAGTTTTCTTAATATCCAATTTAGAGCCAGGAAGTAACAGAAAAGCCTATTGAGTCTCATTCAGTAAATGTCCCCTCAATGATCCTCCTACCTAGTTTTTTTTTTAGACCACCAACCTTCCCTAATAACCTTGATAGTATCTCATAGGTATATTAGAAACTTTCGTATGATCATGTTTTATTTACCCCTCCTCATCCCTTAATTGAATTACTGATTGTAAATTACTGATTGTACCAGCCTTCTCTTCTTTAAAACTGAGAAGAAATACTTAGTATTGTCATCTCCCATCCTTATCCAATGATATTTATACCTCGGTATTAATATAGACTCATCATGATATGAGGACTTCTGAAAATACTACCTTATATTATTCTCCTCTTGTTGCAACCCTGTATCTAAAAGATTTAGTTAAATTTTGATTTGTACTTGCTGTATTGCAATTCTATCATCATGAACTTGTTTCGTCAAATACTGAAATGTTGTTTATGAAATTTACTTAGATCACTTTTTAAAAGTCTAAGTTTCCTCACTAAACAGTACATACTATATCCACCCATTCACCTCTTCCATACCTCATGAACCATAAAGTAGAATAAGGAATGAGTACTTCACACATCGTAATACTTTAAAGCTTTGTTGAGGCATTATCAATTTGAACCACCACAGAGAAATGATCACTCACTTCCTTTGGCATCACACGACTCTTTATATCAGGCATGCTATAAATCCAACCACCACTAACTAACATCCAATCTATTTTTAAAAAAAAAATCCTATTTTCATATCTATCATTCCAAGTGTACTTTCCCTCTGAATTAGGCATATTCTTCAAGTTGACAGTTAGTAATACAACCTTGAAAGTCCATTACATTAGCAAGTGTAACTGGACTACCTCCTAACCTATCTTCGCCATGTAGTACTACATTAAAATCACCAAGAACAATCCAAGACTGTTGACAACCCTGATGAAACATTCTTAAATGATCCTATTAATCCTTTATCTCATCTCTTAGATTAAAACCATACACAAAAGTAGCAATTAACTTAATCTGCAGTGGTATATATTTGACCAAGAATGTTACAACTTGAGCAATGTCAAACTTAATCTCAATTTAAAATTAATCTTGTGTCCAAAAAATCTAATCCTCCTTTTACAATTAGATAAATGATTACAATAATAACACCATCCTCCAAATGTAGAATCTGTTATACTCCTCACTTTATTAACTTTCATTCTAGTTTCTGAAAAGCTCATTAAACCAACTTCAATATTAGTGCAAAAGAGCTTTACCTCCTTCTGCTGATTGAAGCCATTAAGACCTCTAATGTTCCCACTTAATATATTAACCATAATCACATGGGGAGGTAGCACTCCCCTCTTCACCAGCTTTATTGTCTTGTTGTTCATCTTGAGTACTATATTCTCCCAATTCCTGAAAGTGTTATGAATTTGCAGTGGTTTCTTTTACCATACTGTAGCTACTCTACTATTATTCTGCACACCTTCTTACCTTCTAGTCTATATACTTCCTTGAAGCTTTTTCTCAACTAGTTTGTTGCTATCTTCATCCCCTTTATGTGGTCCTAAAATCGGCTAACTTTCTTTAACTTTGTTCTTCCTACATTTCTCAAAGATATAATGACTTAAGTTTTGGTGTTTTTTTTATGAATTATTCATTTCTATGTAATTTAACCATTTTACCTCTCCCCGTGGTTGCTTTGTGGTATTTCTGTGGTAATGATTAGCATGGTTCTCAATGCATTTTAGTGTGATTTATGCATGTTTATCTTTTTTGGTGGTTAAAAAGGCTTTATAGTTGAGTTCGGTCAACATCTGTTGTTCACTATATCAGATGGCAAAACGGACTTGGCCAGTAGATTCAGAATATCGATTTTAGATTGGTAATATGGTTGGTATGGTTTTATGAATTTTTGTTTCTTATTTTGACCCTCGATTTGAAAAGTTATAAAATTGGGTCTCAGGAGTCAACTATTTGAAAATGACATTTTTTTTGAAAATATGATACTACCATTAAGACTAAAACATCAAATTTGATAGGGTAGCATAGTTCACTTGCATTCTCGGGATTCTGGATGAATCCTATAGGGACCATGGAGAATTAGAATTATCCAAGTCTCCATTTGATGCACTACTCAGTTGGTGCATCCGCTTAAGCAACACTTGGGTCTCTTAAGTGGAGGCCACTTAAGCGATCTGGATTAGACTAGTGAGTATCGCTTAAGTGGCCTTGGGTCTACTTAAGCGAGTGTCGCTTAAGAGGAACATGGTCCGCTTAAGTGACCAGTGTATGCTTAGAGATTGTTTCTTAAGAGACACTTGGTCGCTTAAGCGGCGTAGGGTCCACTTAAGTGATACCTGGTAATATATATACCCCTTTTACACAATTTTCACCATTTCTGACACTTGGAGCTTGGGTTTTAGAGTTTTGGGTGATTTCTTCCATTTTTAAGCTTGGGTAAGTTTCGAATCGCTATTTAATTTATTTTCCGAATCGCTATTTAATTTATTTTTCTTCGAATCTTGTCATATAAATCTTGTTGAAACTCAATTTTAATAGTGAAATTTGGGATTTTGGGTCGTGAGGCTGAAATTAGTACTTCTTCAATTCGAAACCCAATTTCAACTTATTTTCTCAAGGGTTTTCTTCTAGGGTTTCTTTAATCATGGATAATATTTTTTGTACTTAAATTTTTATTGTACCCTTATTTTTTAAAAACTCATTTTGGGGTTCCGTTTTGAGCCCGACCTAAAAATGCGTGATATGAGTATCATTAACTTTATTTTAATACATAGATTCTATATTTGTATGTTTTAGTTGAATCTAACTTTGTTTGTACGAGGAAGGCTCCATATTAAAGGCTTTTGAACCCAGTTTTCCTTATTCAAGGTAGGTTATCTCTTAACATTCTTTAGAGTGGATGGGTAGTTAATATTGATATTAAATTATGTTATGGGTGCGGGAATTGATCATGGAAATAGATTTGTTGTTGTGTTGTGCCCGTGTGGGGGCTTGTGTTGTTGTTATTTGGTGGTTTTGAGACATTATTTGATATGTGTGACTGTGTGAGGTCTTATATGATGTTATTAACCTAGTATTCATATAATTGGTTGTATTCTTCTTGGTGGAAAAATTTCTATATTGGTATTTATGTGGCATCAAATAACATATTATTGTATATCTACTCTATTGGTTTATGAACTATACTAGATTCATGGATGATTAACATATTGTTTGGATTTTCTACTCATATGGTTGGTATATTGGTTGGATTTGGAAATTCTCATTCTGGTTGGTTGTTAGCATTAAATCTTCATATCATACGCATTCATGAAACATTGGTATCACAATCAAAATACCAGCTTTTTATAACATAAAATGTGATATCTTTTAAAAACCCTCTGTTGATATATTTTTCAAAGAGGAGTTACAGATATTGGATTAGTATTGGATATTAGATTAAATATGGGTTGAAAAACCCCCATGGGTTCTACCTCAACAGTGCATCTCGATATGTGTATACTAATGTTGTGTGACAACCTTGTTCATCACATCATCATCATCATCATCTTCATTACATTTCATATATTGTGCGCATTCTGTGTTCTATTTTTGTTTTCGACTTGATATCTATCTAGTGTTTCCTCTTTTTTGTACTTCTATTCTGGTATATATTTATATTGTAGAACTATAGTGGATATGGTGTGAGATATCGTTTAGGATATTTTTTAATTGTAGGTCAATCTTAGGTGGATTTATGCACGTTAATCTTAGGTGGATTTATGCACCTAAGTGTTGTTATCTGCACTTATTTAGCTTGGTTTTGATGACTTCTTATAAGTTTACTGAGTTAATCTTTATAAAAATGATCATCTAAGTTTAAGTTATGTGTTTAATGTTGTTTAAGGTGTGTTCAATCACTTTTGGAAGCAAAATGTTCAGTTAGAATTTTAAATGAGAAAACTTGTACTCTTAGCTTGAGCTATGTGCTATTCTAGCTTGTCTTGTTTGATTCTACAGTGTTGTCAACTCTAATTCGAGATTTTTGATGACATAGAAATCTTGGTGATATGTTTAACTTGATGTTGGGATGATATACAATCTGGAACTGAAGAGGAAAAGCAACCACACAGCATGGGATGAAAGGCCAAACACATGGGGTATACAATAACAAAATTTGAAATTTTTGGGCTTAAGAGTGTGCCATGTTGCCTAGCCACCGCTTTAAGGGAAAGAAACACCCTTGGTTGCAAGTAAAATGTTTTTTCTAGTTTTACTCCATTATATAAGCATTCCACACTGCCTAGGCACCACGAAAGGAGCGTGGCACAGAGGCAAGTCAAAATTGGCAAATTTAGACCTACTGTAAATAGGACACTCCAATTATTTTGTATTCACCTGGGATAACTTGGGGGCATTGAAACATGATTGAGGATACTTTAATTTGGTTTTTATTATTTTAATTTTGTTTTATTTTGTAGTATTACATGGATTTCATCATCATGATTCTTTGTAATTCCATGAGTGGCTAAACACCCTCATCTAGGGTTAAGGCCAAGAAAATGAACACTTTTTCCTGTCAATTGACTTGGTTTATGTTATTATCATTATTTGTTATTTATGTATCCATGATTTAACTATTCTACAGATTAGTGACTATAATGATAAATGTGTACTTCACACGAGAGCCCAAAAGAAGGAACAATAGAATAGAATGTGTGATATATGTAGTAGGACCATAATAATTTAATGGATCAAAGTTATGATTTGCATTGAAGTTAGGAATATACCTAATTATCTCTATTAGGTTCATATATGAGAAGAATATAAATGTGTTTAACTTAGTACTTGTATCTCCTCTCAATAATGTAGTTGCGAGGCTGATTAGAGGCCGAAAGAACGTAATCATGTTATCAACTTTATGAACCAAAAACAAAGATAATTAACTAAACTAACAAAGTTATATATCTAATTAGGATTGTTCGTAGTACCTTAACCTTGGTTTTCTCCCCATTATTCTTCAAGACCTTTACATTACCGCATTGTTAAGGTTCTTTTTAATTGTTAACACTTAATTTCTATTGTTACTTTAGCACTTGATTCATTGCAATAGTAAAATAGAATTGAATAGTTATTTAACCCACAGGATCGAAACTTGGCTTATAAAGGCCATTTTAATACTTGGGAAATTGTATACACTTGCGTGTGCCCAACAAATGTGACGTGCCCATAGTGTGTATTTCCTATGCTTGATTTTCTACTCTGCCCAGTCGGCCTATGATACCTACCAAGTACAAGTGGACCATAATCATCCCCACAACACCCTTTTGGTGTAGATCCAGGTACGAGTACACTGCATGGTAGCTGATTCAGGCAACTTTTGGAGTATTTTTGAGGTAGCGGTTGATCAATGCTTCTAGAGTTGATCTACTACCTCCTTTTGTTTAGTTTATGTCTTGTTTTCATATTTAGAGAAATATTATGTTCCTTTTGGACTATCAATTGTATATTATGACTTTGAGATGTAGTTAGTTGGTTCTTACACTTTGACACATGATTTTGGGAGATTATGGTATCTTTATAATGTTTTTTCTACTATGATTATATATGTGCGGTTTGGCTTCATTCTTGTCACAACCCAAAAATCAAGGGTCATGATGAAACTTGTCGCAACAAACCTTGACATGTAAGTCTATCACCCAAACTGATATACAAAGAAAAATCATTACTAAAAAACTAAGGCAGGACTTCTAGAGCAAAGTCAAACCACACAAATATGATAATAGCAGAAACATAATCAAAGATACAAAACCAAATCTTAAAACTTGGTGTCACATTGTAGGAACTACTAAATACCTCACGAATGTCAAAGATACAATAATAATCCAAGAAGGATCAAATTTGTCTTAGAATACTAACTAAGACATGAAAATCGACAGGAAGAGTTAGTGGGCCAACTTCTGAAGCATAGGACGTTCGCTACCTCGACTCTGTATCTATAATATATTAAAAGTGTGAAGATCCTTAGAAAAGTGATTTGACTTTTCCCCCCTCATTAAAAATCTCCACAATAGACAAAATTGTCTTATCAATTTTTTTCAATTATTATATTATTATATTTAAAATATAAAATAAAGGAGTCCTATAATATAAGGTAAGAAAAAATATATGATAAGAAATATTAAAATAAGGAATCCTATAATATATGATAAAAGTAAAAATATATTTAGCATATTTTTGAAAAAATAATAAAGCATGGGAAAATGTAATTCGAGGGAAATAATTTTTCAAATAAATCTCATATGATTTTGCAGGTCAACTGTTGTCATAATTAGCACGTAAATAAAAGACCAAACAAAATACAAAGTTATCCATCTGGTCTTAAGGTCTTTGAAATTTAACTTCATTTGTATTTAAAGGTTTTAATATAATGTGAGAAATTAAGAAAATGATTATTTAAGAATTTAAAATTAATTAAGATGTTTATTTTATCTAATTAAGAAATCATGATATTTAAAGCTTCTAAATAAATTAAAAGTTTACCTTCTATTAAAAGAATTTGTACAACTTATATTTAAGTAATATTTTGGATACAAAGTATAGGCATCTTGTCCTATTCTTCTTCTTGATTATAATGCTTGTCGTGTTCTTGCATTCATTATCATTATTCTTTTTACCATGTTTCTTACTTCTTTTAGTTAGTAGTTTTATTGATTATATATGCATAATATAATCAACTTTGATAATGGATTCTCCTCTTTTAATGTATAATTTCTGGTGTTTTTCTTTCAATTGAAAAAGATCACAGAATTAGATGGAAAAAACATGTTGCCACCGTATCAAGTAGGCAAGAAAAATCAAAGATTTATCTTAGCAAGCACAAAATTAACTTATTAACTGAGAATTATAACTGGAGGAAGGTATTTAGTGCATGATTGTGGTCTCACCGCTTCATTAGCTGCTTCTAGAAACTGTTGATTATATCCGTTTTGTTTGGAAAGAAACCATTAATAATTATCCTTAAGGGTATGTATTAGCTCTATTCTTTTGATCTTTTATCGAAAGCTTAGGAGGTGTGTATAATTTAATTCAGACATCATGGTTATAAAAGTAATAGAAATAAATGAATAGCATCTTGTTAGTTCATCAAGTGATGCTGAATTTGAAGTGATTCATAATGTGAAACCTTTTAGATTCCCCTGATTATGATTAGTCCTATGCTACATGATGTAGATTCTAGGACTTTTCAACTTTAAAGTTAATTCAGAGATGGAAATTGATTCAAAGAATGATTGGTGTCTTAGTGTGAAGAATCATAGTTTTGCTTATGAGTCCTAAATTTTATCTTCTTATTTCATGTTTAGTTTTTTTTGGTTATAGATAGATGTTTTGGTGAAAAGTAAAACTCTTAAATATCTGGAAAGTTTTATGTGAAGGTTTTCTAAATATGTAAGTTGTTACTTTAATTATGGTGCAACTATAATATTGTCTTTTTAAAATGTTAAGGGAGAAAATAGATGTTTTGAAATCAATTATGTTATCATAAGCTAATTCTTTCAAGTAAGACATACGCGCGGGGCGTGTATTCTAAAGATAGTATACTCCAAATGTCACATGAGTCAGTTATCCATATGGAACACTCTGTAATTCCTCGAGAGTACACCCTGGACGTCACACGTACTTACGACCCCAAAGGATCATAAGCTAACCCATGCTGGTACCTGCTGTGAGCACCGAACAATATAACATGGAATATATACAGAATTTACTGGAATGCCATAAGGTTTTAAATCATAGTTCTGATAATGTCTGTAAAATAATGCTGATAATACTTATAAAAAGGCTGAGAATAACAACTAAAAACTAACTATCTGTCTGTACTAGTCTGAAAGCCTATAAACTGACTGAATGTGGAGTTGATGGGATAAGTCCCCAACTAACTCTGACTGACTAAATAGCTGAACTGCTGACATAACTGAATATAAGATAACTCATCCTTGAAGGATGAGGACTCACCCCTACTGCAGCTGCTGATGTACTGGAAAGTCTAAGTACGATCGGGAATCCGAGCTTCCAAACCTATGATATAAAACATCATAGCACAAGAAACGAGTATGCGATCAATACTTTGAATGTACTGGTATAAGAGATGAGGTTAGGCTGTTATGTATGGTTTATGTGCATGAATAATGATTGACTGAATAAATAGCATGGGAGAACATGCACTAATAACTACTGAATAATGTGAGATTACTGAGTAAATATGCATGAAGTAAAGACTGACTGGCTAGCATGAGATTATCGAATATAAATGCGTGAAAGATGTAAAATCTGAGAATGCATGACCAAGCATGTAACATAATTATGAAAATAGTCTATAAACTAAAATACTAAAATTTGATAATTGAATAACTGATAACTTTATGCTATGGTCAATGCAAGACTGAACTGAAGTATACTGATTACTATCTGACACTGTGGGAGGTATCATCTAACCGACATAAATCATGTGAGCTATCATGGAGTCCAACGTATGAACCACGTTGATGAGGGTTGTTCTATCCTTTCTATCAGAATAGAACCTGAACTATAGTGATCACTTAATTGAGCCTATATTGGGTAAGGGGAAACACTCTCTGCCGAGGTCCCTAAATCAATGATGGCACGTAGTTTCTGGGGAAGTAGGATGTGCTGAACCCACACTTCCCACTCGGTGATAAATCCTACTCCTAACTAAAAGACACTAAAACACTAACTGGTGCATGCACTGAAGCTGATAAGATAAGCTTAGGTCATGGTGTTTTGAAAATAACAGTACATACGGATTCTGGGGTGTTATTAACATTTAAACTGATTATGATAACTAACTGGATGACAAGACCCATGGTTTATCTGAAACCATTCTGAAAATACTGAAACTAAGTAAACAACTAATTTTTGGGTATTCATAACCCCAGGACTCGATAGCAATAACAACAAAATCATACTAAAACTTTGAGGACATGACATGTAATCAATATTCGAAACTCATTCTTTGAGGCATTTCATCAAACACTTGTAAAGCATGGGAACCACAAAATTTAAATCATACTATAATGCATTCCACTTGAAACACTTTGTAATCTTAACTTGAAATTCAAATGGTAAGAAAATTCATGGATTTAAACACGGGAGTGAGTGAAACATGTGGGAATAGCACTATTGCAATACTAAAGCCATACTTAGGGATTTAACAATGAAATTTCATGTTTCAAATGTGTAGGGGATGCTTTCAACGAAAATAGATTGCAAACATAATGTATAATCAAAATTAATAAAAGCTTCATGGAGATGAATCATTATAAACAGGTAATTTCATGATTTAAAACATAAAAGATGGATTCTCGGACTCCATGGGTGAAAAGGGCCCATGGATAAATATCTAACATACCATAGAGCTTTAATCTTGAAAGAGAATTGACCTTTCTTGAACGTTCTTGAATTGGGAATTATAATTTCTTGGTTTTCTTGAAGAAGGGCTTGAATCTTGTTCTTGGGAGATGATCTTGAGAGGAAACTCTAATTTTATTGTTCTTAAGAGTGGAGAGGATTATGAGTGATGAGAAACTGATATTTTATCACTTAATAGAGTTTTAGACGTGCTTTAAGTCATGGGAGGTGAGGGAAAAGATCAAAATACCCCTCTAAAACCGAATGGGAATTACTGAATTTTAAAGCTGACGACCTTGGTTGATAAGTCATCAACCAAGTGATGGCCTATCACACCAAGACATCACTCAGAAGCTGATTTTATGAGTTTATAGTCTTGGGTGATGACTTGGGCTGAAAGGTCATCACTTAGGTGATGGCCTATCAACTCAGGTTGTCACTTGGAAACTTATTTTATGAGTTGCTGGTCTTGGGTGATGACTTGGGCTGATAGGTCATCACTTAGGTGATGGCCTATCAACTCTGGTCGTCACATGGAAGCTTAAAATAATAGCTCACAAGTTTAGGGTGACGACTTGGCTGATAGGTCATCACTTAGGTGATGGCCTATCAACTCAGGTCGTTACTTTGTTGACAGACAAACATGCTGAAGTAAAATGAGTATAACATTTCTCTCCGATCTTGGATTAAGGTGAAACAAAATGCGTTGTAAAGAAGATTCAAATTACTTTCTTTTGATAAATAGTAGTATACGTAATTCATTATGTATAAGGAGTAATGGTCATCTAAATTTGACCCAAGCTGAAGTGTTCACTAAAATTTAATCGATAGGAGCTTTCTCAACTCGTCTTTGAGTTAGGAGATTTTTATGACCTGGACTGACATAAAAGGAAATTTTAACACTATAGAACTGTTCATCACACATATGACATAGAATCATTGGGTTCATGTCTGTATACTTAGGAACAACGATTTGAATTCTAGCTCAAAAACATGGGTTGTTACATTATCTCCCCCTTGGGAACATTTGTACTCGATTGAGGCTGGTTAAGCTAAGAGTACTGAAGAATCTGAGATCATATATTGAACATGCATGAATGGGAACATCAGAACATAACTGGGTCTGAAACATGATATATGAGTTGAATATCATGAACTAAACTGATTTTCTTGAATGCATGCAATGACATGAGAATTTTTATAAGGCTGAGATAGAAACGAGAGAGTCAACTTATGAGTAACCATTACCTCTGGATGGACCTGGTTTCATGATGAAAAGTTAAGAGTCTTAGGATACAAAAACTTAGGGTATTACAACATCTCCCCCTTGGGATAGTTTGACTCCCTAATGATACTGAATTAGCTCAATTACTAAGGAAAGGCTGAGATGATGCACATGACACTTATGAATTGAATCATGACTAAATATATGGAATCTAAAATAGATACTTGATGCATGAACTAAACTGAGGCAACGACTTGCATGGTCGTGAAGGAATTTTCTCCTGAATAGGAGATTTGAAAACCATAGGAACTTGTCTGCCTGACTACTAAACCGAATTACTGGCTATACAAACTAACACATACTGAAAGCATATACTTAACTGGAGTATTTCTTCGACTCTCTTCCTATGAAGTTCTAATGACTTTAGGGAGAAAATAATCTTGGAATGGTCTGGATAAGACATCTAAATAAGAAATCACAACATGGCTAAAATTCTGTAATATGAGACACAGGCCTACGAAACATCAGCTAGGATAGAGCTACTAGGCCTTATGCACTACAACTACTAACTTTTATGCTTAGACCTATTCCTCAAATACTCTTTGAACTATACATTCCTTCTTAATAATGTACTTCACTTGAGACAACTAAAAATATTCACATGGGCCTTGATAACTCTATCTACTGAGGTCTGAGCAGGACTGAATTCTCCCACTGTGTTCAAGCCTACTTGAATCTATAAAATACACACATAACACTATAATACTAGTTTGAATCATGAGTTCAACACACCCTGTATTTCACAACTTCTCATCTCATGAATAATTCTGATTTCCCCTTCAATAACTAAATACAAACTCTTACTAGCCATTAACTAATATGTAATACATTTATCCACTTACACACCAAAATGGCATTCAATCCTATATTCATAATTATAGCCTCGAGTGAAACAAGAATGCAACAATTTTTCCTTAACATGAAATATTCACTATCTCACATCTAAACAAATTACTCATTAATACCATTATTCCATTGGGAGAGGTCACTAACAAATTAGAACATGAGGACTTGAAGCATGATAGAATGACTTCAATACTTAACTGAGGTCTTAGAAATAAGGTATCAATGACATGGATTCATCTAAGAGGCCTGAACTGAGGACATATATGACACAAATCTGAATTTTGCTGATCATTAAGAGTGTAGCGTAAGTCATGGGAACTGAGCATAGAGTAAAGCATGAATACATAAGTCATGAGCTGCATGGCCTGAGTTTGGAGTTCATAACTTCTTGGAATATGATTCGAACTGCTGGGTGAACTATAACTCCTTATACTAGGAATTGGATGCGTACATGATTTTTTCTAAAAGTGCACGACTATGAGCTATGATCATAGGGCTGACATGTAAGGCATGAGTAGTTATCGTGATAACTGAGAAACCTTGCACTGAGATAAGAACGGGTTGGGTATCATCCTCTCCTACTGCTTTTCTACACATACTGGCATCACTACTAGGATCTGAAAGCCTGACTTGGTTACTTGTTCTATCATCTCCCCCTTATCTTAAAGCAATCATTCTAAGTCCGGGAACCTCTAAACTGAATTGCCACCACTTTAGAGTCTGGGGTATAATAATAAACATAATCACTAAACTTACCATGAAGGACTGCACCTGAAAGTGTAAAACCATACTGCTGATACATTCTTCTGAGATAGAACTCTTCACTTTCTATATCCCCAAATACATCATGTAACAACTTAAGAACTGACTAACTTAGAATTTTCCACTCCTCTTTATATTAGCTCAACCTTTAAAGATTCAAAGTTAGATTCTAACACATAATAGGAATATCCACAAATCTTCAATAACCATACTACTTTCATCATAGCCTTCCAATGTCATATCTCTAAACTTATATTTTTCCCACACCATGAGAATCACTACACCAACATCAACAACCCATATAACTTTGAATTACCAAACTTAAATTCTTGCATACACAGTTTCAAGCCTATTGATTCATCTTTCATACAACTAGCCCCATGGAATACATACTCTGCTCAATCCAGATAACACTATCCCAACTCTACTACTGCTGCTAAACTCTTAGTTTCATGCTTCTAATTCACGATTATATGCTATCATAGGATTCTGAGAAGGAATCTGAAAACACGCCTAACTCCTAAGCACTGAGGTACTACCCCTTCATTCAATGATTGGTTTATTGGGAAACTAAAACTGAACGACTCGATTACTGAAATCAACTGATGTAATTTTCTATAATACTGCTGGAATAGGTTTACCTACTGGGGTAGACACTGAGGAGGGCTCTATTAGAGTATCAGGACTGACATCAAAATTAACATCTATATAGGGGTTACAAAAGAAAATGAAGCTCCCGGGTCTAATAAAACATACACATGAAGATGAAAGAACTGTAATGTACCCATGATCACATCAGGAGGACTTTACCGATCCTATCAAGAATGGAGCACATACAGTCCGTTTGACGCTAACAACTAGTGGCACTGAAAGTGGTTCCCTGCTGAGTTGGGCAACCTACTAGAACTGATGACTGATTGGACTGGCCCTGTTGGCATAATTCTCTTCCCCTTTGAGCAACTACTCATTATTACCGAAGCTTGTGGCCTGTCCTACCACACCCAACACACACATCACTGCCTACTTTATACACGCTTTTATGATTCCTACCACACTCTCCAAAAAGTAAATTGGTACGACCACTGCTCACACGACCTTAGGTTTTAGATCCCGGTGCCCCATATCGACTATCACTCCTGAACTTTGGTACTGGCAAACTAACTGAAGATAGAACTGGGGATGAATACTTCTGGCTGAATTAAGAATAGTTACTACCCTCCGACTAAGCCAAATTAAAACTACTTGTCCTAGTTCTCTTACTCTTTCTCTCTTTCTTCCTACGTTTACCTCCTTAATCTGCTGAGCATGAACCATAAGCCTAGTTAGGAAAATAGCCTGATGATCATTCCGATCTACTAGTGAGTGAGCTAAGATAGGGGAGGCAGCTCTGAATTCGGCATGAGAGACATGCTCATTCAGGGGATATTCCTGAACAGGCGGAGGTGCTGGCTGATTCTCGTCCCTTCTTTCGTTATTTTTTTTGGGAGGCATATTCTGTAAATAGAAGGAAGAATGGATTAGATAGAGAGTTTAACTTGAGCTCATGCTCATTCGCATGACGTGAATACTAAAAAAAGGGAAACTTTTCCTAAAATATCTCGTAGCCTCTTGTCCATAAGTGTGGCATGCTTTACACCCATGCACAAGAATCCACTCAACGTGGTTTTTAGACTCCCTAGGACATTTTAAAACCTTAGTCTCTAATACCAAGTTTGTAATACCCCGAGAGTACTCCCTGGACGTTACATGGCGCTTACGACCTCGAAGGATCACAAGCTAACCCATGCTGGTACCTTCTGTTAGCACTAAACAATATAACATGAAATATATGCAAAATTTACTGGAATGCCATAAGGTTTTAAATCATAGTTCTAATAATATCTGTAAAACAATGCTGATAATACTGATAAAAGGGCTGATAATGACAACTAAAAACTTACTATCTGTCTGTACTAGTCTGAAAACCTCCAGACTGACTGAATGTGGAGTTGATTGGACAAGTCTCCAACTAACTCCAACTGGCTAAATAGCTGAACTGCTGACATAACTGAATATAAGATAACTCATCCTTAAAGGATGAGCACTCACCCCTACTGCTGCTGCTGATGCACTGGAAAGTCTAAGTACGATCGGGAATTTGAGCTTCCAAACCTATGATATAAGACATCATAGTGCAAGAAATGTGTATGCGATCAGTACTTTGAATGTACTGGTATGAGGGATGAGGTTAGGCTGTTATGCATGGTTTATGTGCATGAATAATGACTGAATGAATAAATAGCATGGGATAACTGAACATGCACTAATAACTACTGAATAATATGAGATAACTGAGTAAACATGCATGAAGTAAACACTGTCTGTCTATAATGAGATTACCGAATATAAATGCGAGAAAGCTGAAAAATTTGAGAATAAATGACCAAGCATATAACATGATTCTAAAAATAGTCTGTAAACTGAAATACTAATATCTGATAATTGAACAACTGATAAATGTATGCTATGGTCAATGCAAACCTATACTGAAGTATACTGATTACTGACTGAGACTGTGGGAGGTATCATCTAACCGACATAAACCATGTGAGCAATCATGGAGTCCATCGTCTGACCCAAGTTGAGGAGGGCTGTTCTTTCTTTGCCATCTGAATAGAACCTGAACTATAGTGATCACTTATCTAAGCCCATATTGTGCAAGGGAAAACACTTTCTGGCGAGGCCCCTAAACCTACGGTGGCACGTAGTTTCTGGGAAAGCAGGATGCACTAAACCTACACTTCCCACTTGGTGCTAAATCTTACTTCCAACTAAATGATACTAAAATACTAACTGGTGTATACACTAAAGCTGATAAGATAAGCTCAGGTCATGGTGTTTTGAAAATAACAGTGCATACGAATTCTGGGGTAATTATTAACATTTAAACTAATTATGATGACTAACTGGATGACAAAATCCATGGTTTATCTGAAACCATTCTGAAAATACTAAAACTAAGTTAACAACTAAATTTTGGGTATTCATAACCCCCAGGACTCGATAGGAGTAACAACAAGATAATACTAAAACTTTGAGGACATGACATTTAATCAATATTCAAAACTCATTCTTTGGGGAATTTCATTAAACACTTGTAAAGCATGGCTTGAGCATGGGAACCACAAAATTTAAAACATACTATAATGCATTCCACTTGAAACACTTTGTAATCTTAACTTGAAATTCAAATGGTAAGAAAATTCATGGATTTAAAGATGGGAATGAGTGAAACATGTGGGAATAGCATTATTGCAATACTAAATCCATAGTGATTTAACAATGAAATTTCATGTTTCAAACGTGTAGGGGCTGCTTTCAACGAAAATAGATTGTAAACATCATGTATAATCGAAATTCATAAAAGCTTCATGGAGATAAATCATTATAAACACGTAATTTCATGATTTAAAACATAAAAGATGGATTCTTGGACTCCATGGGTGTAAAGGGCCCATGGATGAACATCTAACATACCTTAGAGATTTAATCTTGAAAAAGAATTGACCTTTCTTTAACGTTCTTGAATTGGGAATTATAATTTCTTGGTTTTCTTGAAGAAGGGCTTGAATCTTGTTCTTGGGAGATGATCTTGAGAGAAAACCCTAATTTTCTTGTTCTTGAGAGTAGATAGGATTATAAGTGATGATAAACTGATATTTTATCACTTAATAGGGTTTTATGTGTGATTTAAGTCGTGGGAGGTGAGGGAAAAGACCAAAATACCCCTCCAAATCCGAATGGGAATTACTGAATTTTAAAGGTGACGACCTTGGTTGATAAGTCATCAACCAAGTGATGGTCTATCACACCAAGTCATCACTCAGAAGCTAATTTTATGAGTTGCTGGTCTTGGGTGACGACTTGGGCTGATAGGTCATCACTTAGGTGATGGCCTATCAACTCAGGTCGTCACTTGGAAACTGATTTTATAAGTTGCTGGTCTTGGGTGATGACTTGGTCTGATAGGTCATCACTTAGGTGATAGGCCATCAACTCAGGTCGTCATGTGGAAGCTAAAAATAATGGCTCACTGGTTTGGGGTGACGACTTGACTGATAGGTCATTACTTAGGTGATGGCTTATCAAACCAGGTCGTCACTTTGTTGACAGGCAAACATGCTTAAGTAAAATGAGTATAACTTTTCATTCCGATATCGGATTAAGGTGAAACAAAATGCGCTGGAAAGAAGATTCAGAGACCTCTCATTTGATAAATAGTAGGATACGTAATTCATTATGTACAAGGAGTAATAGTCGTGTAAATTTGACCCAAGCTGAAATGTTTACTAAAATTTAATCGATACGAGCTTTCTCAACTCGTCTTTGAGTTAGGAGAGTTTTAGGACTTCGACTGATATAAAAGGTCGTTTCAACACTATAGAACTGATCATCACACACATATATACATAGAATCATTGGGTTCGGGTCTGTATACTTAGGAACAACGGTTTGAATTCTAGCCTGGAAACATGGGGTGTTACACACTCATACCTGAATCTGCATAGAAAAGGCACAATAGGGATAATTGCGGTCCACTTGTACTCAGTAGGTATCATAGGATGACTAAGTAAAGTAGAAAATAAAGCATATAAACACAAACTACGGCCATATCACCTGAAATTAGAAAATGACCATTACGGTAGCCCAAACCATCTCCACTAATAATTCTACTATATAAGCATATAACAAATACCAATATAAGAAAAACACAGATATACACGTATACAAGGTACAAGCAGGGGAAAAGAATACACATAGACAGATATAACATTATGAATCGAAACATAACACAGAATAAACACAATATATATGAAATGCTATGAAGATGATGATGATAATGATACACGAGGTCTTCACACAACCTCTATATACACCTACCATGATGTGTTCCAGAGATAGGACCAATGGGGGTGTTCATTAACCCATATACAATCTATATCTAACAAAAAAATCTATCTCCTCCCCGGCACATACATTGGTAGAGGGTTTTTAAAGATTTCATATTTTCTTTTAGAAAAAGCCAGTATTTCCATGGTGGTACCAATGTTTCATGAATGAATATGGTATGAGGATGTAATGCTCACAATCAACCAAAATGAGAATATCCAATATCCAACCAATATACCAACCATGTGAGCCCAAAATATACTAAAATCAACTAACCATCCATGATCCAATATAATCCATAAACCAACAAGTAAAACTTGCAGAAAATATCATTGATACCACCTAAATTCCAAAATATAGGATTTTCCCACCAAAAAGAGTGCAATCAATCATATATTTATCAATACTAGGCCAACAACATCATAGAAGACCCCACACAGCCGCGCTTAACAAATAATGTCTCAAAATTACCAAATATTATCCACATAGGCCCCCACATGATCACATAAATCACCTAAACACTTTTTTAATGATACAACCCCATATCTATAAAATGCTTTTACATTATTATTAACTACCCAATCCGTCTGAAGAAAGTTAAGCAATAACCTATCTTAAATGCCGATACCAATACAATAAGCCTTTAACGCTGATCTTTCACTTCACATACAGACTCAAAATTAGCTAAAACAGACAAATATAGAATCTACACATCAAAAGTAAGCCACTGATACCCATATTGCCTACTTCCTAATCGGGGTCAAAATGGACCCCCAAAATAGGTTTTAAAAAAAGAAGGGTAAAACCAAAATTTTAGTCCAAAAGCATATTTCCCAAGATTAAAGGAACTCATAGGAGAAAACCCAAGTGATAACGGATTGAAATTGGGGTTTGAATTGAAGAAATATCGATTTGGGCCTTCCGGGCCAATGCCCCTAAATTCCACCTTTAAACAAGATTTAGATGATAAAAATCAAAGAAAAATTGTTGAAATAGGGATTTGGAGCTTACCCAAGCTTAAAAATGGAAGAATATTCTAAAAAACACAAACACCAAGCTCTAAGTCTCGAAAAGAGAGAAAAAAAATGAGAAAAGAATTTATATACCCAGGTGCCAGGTGTCGCTATAGCAGACAAATGGCTACTTTAGTGGTCACCATTTAAGCTATCAAATACCGCTTTAGTGGTTCCCTCTTAGCATACCAGTCCTCTAAATCAAACATGGGCCTCTTTAGTGCCCTCTACTTAAGATAATGAGGGCTGCTAAAATGCCCTTGTCTAGATAGTAGTTACGTTGTTAAAGCGACCATGTGGCACTTTAGTGCCTAGCACTAAAGAGGACAAGTAGCTCTTTAACTCCCACCGCTAAAGCGGCCAAAATGGTGCCTTAGCAACGACACCAAATGGGTCGGGCACCAACAAAAATTGGAACATTTCCAATTGTCTGCGGGCCTCTCAAAATTTATTTGGGATCTCGAGAATGTAAATGAACTATGTTAGCCTATCAAATTAGACACTCTGGAATCATTAGCGATATAAGATTCTTGAAAAAACTTGATTTTCACAGAATTGAACCCGATACATATTTTCACCATTTTTCAAATGGAGGGTCTAAATGAGACACAAAAGCCGTAAAATCACACCAACCATGTTACCAACCTAAAATTGACATTTTGGATCTGTTGGCATAGTTTGTTTTGCCACCCGACATGCAGATCAAAATATGTTAACCTAAGTTAACTAATAAGACTTTTAGATTATCAAAAGACACAAACTCACATAAACCATGCCAAAATAAATTGTAAACCATGCCAATCACCTCCACACTGCAGAAACACCACAATGCAACTATGAGGAGGGGTAAAATTATCAAATTACATAGAAAAATGTATTTCACTCAAATCACCAAAAATTAGGTCATTACATCATCCATCACTAAGAATCTAGTTCATTTTCAAACTTAAAGGCAATAAAAGTACTCTAATTAGCAAAAAGCGGGGATAACTACTATGCATATCAAACTCGACCTCCCAAGTAGACTTATCTACAGGTCGATGTCTCCACTAGACCTTAACCACTGGAATAACTCAAGAACACAACCGTCCAACATCCCTGGCTAGAATGGAGAAAAACTTCTCAACAAAAGACAATTGCTCATAAAACTGAACTGAATCCTAACAGATGACATGAGACTCCTCTGTAATGTAATGCCCAAGCATACAGACATAAACAACTGGATGAACAAATGATAAATCTGAAGGTAATTCTAACTTATAAGACACATTCCCAATAGTTCAAAGATCTCAAAAGATCTAATATATTTGGGGCTAAGCTTGACCCTCTTTCCAAACCTCATCACGCCCTTCATGGGCGATAAATGAAGGAAGATACGATCACCAACACTAATCTAAAGGCATGAATTCTACAATATGCATATGACTTATGCCTACTCTGAGCTACTCTAAGTCTATCTTGAATGACCAAACTCTATCTAAAGACTCATGAAGTAAGTCCATACCTCGAGGTCTAATCTTAGAAACCTCAAACCAATCAACTGAAGAGAGATAATGCCTACCATACTAAGCCTCAAAAAGAGCCATCTCAATATTGGAATGGTACCTATTATTATATGCAAACTCTTCCATTGCTAGATGCTATTCCCACTAACCTAAAAAATCCATGACATAAGCATGGAGCATATCCTCCAAAACCTAGATAGTCTTCTTTGATTGACCGTCAGTGTCGGTATAAAAAGTTATGCAAAAATCAACTCGGATACTTAACACCTCCTAAAAAGTCTTTAAAAAGTGAGGTGTGAATACTGAACCTCAATTTGAGATGATATACACTAGCATACGATAAAGACGAACTACATGCGAATATATTTATGAGCCAACCTCTTAGCACTAAAGGAGACCTGGACCCAAATGAATTGAGCAAAATTGGTCAATTGATCCACGATGAACCAAAACTTATTATAAACACAGGAAGTATAAGGCAACCTAGTCACAAAGTCCATAGTGATCCATTCCATTTCCGCTTAAGAATGGGTAATCTCTGAAGCAAACCACCAGGTCTTAATGCTCGGCTTTTACCTGCTGGCAATATTTCCAATAAGCTATAAAATTTGCTACATCCTTCCTCATACCACTCCATAATAATCAAGTCTTAAATCACTATACATCTTAGTCACTCCCGGATGGATGAAATACCTAGAATAATGAGCCTCCTCCAAAAGTAATCTAATCCAATCACACACTCTCAACTCACAAACTCAACCACCAATCCTCAGAAACCATCTAGATCAAGAGAGGCTTTCCTAGACTAACCACTTAACACATTATCCCAAATCGCTCTTAACCCAACATCATCAAACTCATCAACCTAAATCTGCTTCATCAAGGAAGACCTAGCCTCTATAAATGCCAAAACTCACCCAGGAGTTAAACATTATAGTCTAACCACCTGGTTAGACAAAAACTAAACCTCTAAGGGCAAAAGCCTAGCCTAGGTCAAGACATGAGCCAAGCTACCCATTCTAGTCGACTTCCAGCTCAAGGCATCTGCAACCACATTAGACTTGCCCGAATGATAGAGAATAGTCAAGCCATAATCCTTAAGTAACTCAAGCCAATAATGCTGCCTTATTTTAAGATCCCGCTAGGTGAAAAAGTATCAAAGGCTACAATGATTAGAGAAAATCTCACAATAGACTCCTTACAAGTAGTGCATCAACAACTTTAAAGCAAAAACAATCGCGCACAACTCCAAATCATTGATAGGATAATTCCTCTCATGGGGCTTCAACTGACAAGAAGCATAAGAAATCACCTTACCTCCTACATCAACACAAAACCTAATCCAACACCCAAAGCATCAAATAAGATGGTAAAACTTGCTCCCTCTTTGGGTTAGGTCAAGATAGGAGCTGAAGTCAACAAATCCTCGAGCTTTTGAAAGTTCACCTCAAAAACATCAGACTGTTGAAAAAAAATCTTCTTTTTATGGTAATAGACGAAAAAACCTCAATAATATGTCGACAGTAGCCCGCTAGGACAAAAAACTCAGAATCTCGGTAGGAGAAGTAGGCCAAGCCCAATTGTAAACTACTGCAATCTTGGCTAGATCAACTATAATACCATCCCTAGTCATCGCATGACCCAAGAAATAAATGGACTCCAACCAAAAATCACACTTGGAGAGCATAGAATGCAAGTTCTCATCCCAGTTTTTGAAATACAATCCATAAATGCTTCTCATAACAACCTCATTCCTATAATAAACCAAGATACCATCTATAAATACAATGTAAAAAGAGTTTATATATAGTTAAAATTTTATCAACTCCATGAATACGGCTGGGGTAGTGGTCAACCCAAAAGGTATGAATAAGAAATTATTATGAGTGTACCCGAGTCTGGAAAGCTATCTTTGGAATATTCAAAGATCTAATCCTCAACTAGTGAAACCTCAAATCAAACTTCAAAAACACTGAATCACCCTAAAGATGGTCAAATAAATCATCAATACGATAAAGAGGATACTTATTCTTAACTGTCACCTTGTATAACTATCAATAATCAATACACATTTGCATTGGCCCATCCTTTTTATTCACATACAAGACAGGTGCACCCCAAGGTGATACACTAGGTCGGATAAATCAATTATCCAGTAACTCCTGCAATTAATCCCTCATCTCCTTTAACTCTAATGGGGTTATCCTATAAGGTGTAATAGAAATTTTCTTAGTGCCTGGATCAATATTAATATAATGATTCGTAGGCATACCAGGCAAATTTATAGGGAAAATATCCATGAAATCACAGAAAACATGAATAGAATCCAAAGAAGAAGGGGAAACAACACTAATATCATGAATATGGGCCAAATAAGACAAACATGCACTCTCTACCAAATGGCAATCCTGAAGAAAAGATATGACTCTCTTGATACCCGAATGAAGCATACCCTTCCAAGCTAATCTTGACATACCCGACGAAGCTAAAGTCACGATCTTAGCATAACAATCTAGGAAAACATAATATGGAGATTCATACTGAAGATGACATTAAAATTTGACATATAAAGGACAATAAGATCTACCCAAGTCTTACACCCAACAATGGTCACAACACATGATCGGTACACCTAATCTACGAATAAAGAATCTTCTATGTGAGTAGATACATAGATAGGCATATCAAGAGACTTACCAAAAGAATCCACCTAAAGAAAAATATGCAAACACATAGGAGAAAGTCGATCCCAAATCAAATAACATAGATGCAAATCCAAAACAAATTAGGACGATACTTATGATAACAACATCGAAGGCCTATGATTTTGCAATGGATGGTATAACATAGCACTGAAAACATCCACCACTCGAAAAAGTAGCATCACAACCACCACCATAGACACTACTACCTCTGCTTCTCACACTTCTAGAAGAACCTCTACCCCTCACAGCTAATATAGAAATAACTCTAAAAACCCTGTAAGGAAAGTCCTTGTACAAATAGCAAATCTCATCATACACATAGAAAACCCTGTAGGCTAGCTCAATATAAGGAGGTACGACCGAACTAGGATGACCACCTAAAACTGCTAAATTAAAAGACCCACTTGCTGAACTCTGCAAGGCTGCCTATATTGGTCAAACATAACACCCATGGAAGCCTCTAGAAAATCTAACTCTAGATATGTGACCTCTGAAATTGCCCTGACGATGCACCTTCTTGGAATTTCCCATACACTACCTGATATTGCTAATGCTATAAAAAAATGCTCCATACACTACCTGATATCACCCAAAACTATACCTCCTTAAAAGTATACAATAGTCGATATCAAAATATAGTAACCCAACTAGGTTAGGCACAAATCCATAGGGAATGCGTTATGACTATTTCTCAAACTTGCTGAAATCACTGAGTAGTGCTAAAAAAGTAAATTGGGGGTGGGGTTTCTATGATTTGTAGAAAATTACAAAACTCGAATGCTTTTGTTGCAAACAATCTCGAAATGAACATTAGGACTATGTTCCCCTACCTTTCTAATTCTGTAGGTTTATCGTACTTCGTTGAACAAACCTAATATCTTGTATGAAGAATCTAATTAGTTAAGTATCACTAACCATCTTGTGAATGCCTTTAGTGAATTTCACTCTTTACCTTTGAGTCTCAGAGCATCGCCTTAGTAACCCTTATCCTAGATTCCAGATTAACTATTAGATTTTGAGTCTCAAGTTAATTAGATGAGATGACAAAATAATAAGATGGAGGTGAATATCAAATTATTGACGTGATTTTCTTTCCTAATATCCACCTCTCATTTGAACTAAGTAGTGAATAGGCTGGTTCTTAGCATTTATAAACATTAAGAAAGAAATTAAAGTGAACAGAACTAGAACAAATGCAAGAATTTTTGTTGGGAACAATGTTGTACTTCCCCTACATTGTAATTCAGCCAGGGTTCTCACAACCTTAAAAGTTGCAAAAAACTCTATAGAATTCAATAAAGAATGCATGTGATCTATCTCATAAAAATAGATGACGTAAACACAAGGCCTCAAATCAATAAATCAACAAAAAACTAAGAACACAAGAATCCCAAGATCTAAATCCAATCTTTGAATCAAAATATATGTTTGTGAATAGTATGAGTGCATAAACTCATCAAACACCATAAAAAAAATATTTATAGATTACATGGAAACCCTAGGAAACCTTTCCAAAAAATTAGGAAAACTAGAGTCGATGGCCACCTATGGTTCCACTTATGGGACATAGGTGGCACCTACGATCTGTATGTGACCCCACGTAGGTGCCAGACTCCAAATCTTTTCAGGATCTTTGAAAACTTCATCTTCTAAAACATACTCTAGCACCTACGACCATAGGTGTTACCTATGGTCCATACATGTCCAATCGTAGGTAGCAGGGCCAGAATTTCAGCTTTTGAATAGCTGAAACTCAACTCTCTTGCACTTATTCTGACACTTATGCCATGAAGGGAGTACCTACGCATCATAAGTGCCCATATAGGTGGTCCAAAACTTTAGTTTTCACTTATTTTTTCTTGTTTAGCTCCCAAAACATTGTTTCCTACAAAACACAACAAAAACACATCATATCTCACAAAATAACCTAAGTAACTGTATATTTTTTTTAGTTTTAAGCGTCAAAAGTGCTATGACGTAATAGCTAATAAACACTCTCAACTTAGGATGTTTATATGTTCTCAGGTAATAAAACACAACAAACAACATTACGCTTAACTAGGAGAAACCTATGACATCTCTGGCAGTCAGTCATAAAATTTAGCTCAAAAATATTACCTCCTCTAATTTGAACACTTCAAAACTAAATGTGCATATCAAAGTAGCAAAATAATGCGACACAAAGGAATCAAGATATGGAATTACATTATCAACAAACAATCATACATATATACAAGTTACACTACCTGAACAAATAAGTAGCTAGCAACACAACCCATGTACTCTCGCAATAATAAAGTCCCACTCAATCAATAGAATCATGCATGTTAATGTAGGGACAACCACGAGATGCTCACACTCACAAAGAAATTCCAATAATGTGCATAGATACCAACATTATTCATCATCCGTATTCACAACAAAATACTAACACAAACATCACTTTTATTTCATGGAACAACCTTAGCAATATAACAGGACTTAAAAACAAGAAAAATGCAAATCTGAAGTTAAACCTAAACATGTCACTTCTTCTAGATAGCACATGGCAGGGGTCCAGACAAGTACTCCACCCCCACAGAAAAATATATGCATTATCCTCAAAGCATTTAAATTAAAGTAAAAGGGAATGGGTATACTTGTATTACCTCTTATTTATCTGAGGCATATATGAAGTGTGGTGAGGCTCCTACGTCCTCACCTGGTGCAATGTTAGCCCCTATGGTGGTAGGGGCACTCAACACCTCACCCTCCAGGATCGGAGGATTCATCTTCGGGACTAATGCTGAACTTTACCCCTTTGCTGGGGCAATACTAGTAGATACATCTGTTGCTTCATCTTCTTCTCTCTTCTTTCTCTTTTCTTCATATTTCCTTGATTTCTTTTGATCTCTCTTCAGATCATGCCATTCCTGTTGCTCCGATGTCATTTTTGCTCTTTCTCTCTTCTTTTCTTCTTTCCTTGTAGCTCGCTTATCCATATGCTGCTTGCCTTTATCTTTCACAGGTATTCCCATCAGATCCACAATACCCTCATCATTATTACTTTTTACTAAGGATGGGTCAAAAATAGTTTGCTGAGGTTTTCTTCCCTTCATCTCTGCTATATCGGCCTTTGTCTTCTCAAATTTAGCCATAAGCTTTGCAAGATCAGGGAGGGACAGTGCATATAGCCTTTTATTGATGTGGTGCTCCATGCTGTCCATCCTATCCTGAATAGTTTGGAATGGACGGATTGCCTCAGCTACAATTTCATCAACAAAAGGCTTAAATTCTAATGCCTATATTTCTAACTGTCTCTGAAACCTTTTTTGCAGCTTTACTGATTTTCTAAAATTCTCCTACATCAACCTGTATTCAGAAAAGTCTTCTCCAACCATAGATTATGCAGAACCTGACCTAGTTGAAGTACCTGGAGGCACACATTTTGGTGGCACATAAGTGGTGATGGGAAATGTCCTACCTGCGGGAATTTCTGTAGCATCAAGAGCTGGTGAAAATTGAGTCTAGTAAGCTGGAGGCTTGGTGACATGCATCTCGAACTTTGAGTCATCTTTTGACTTCTCAATGTCCTGTCTATGTGTAGTCAGGATTTCATTGTCAACTCCATGGATTAGGGGCACACCTGCCTATTTGCATAAATCAGTTATTAAGCAGGGGAACGGCAATGCACTGGTTGTCTTGTGTGCTCTGACGAACATCTCATCCATAATAATCTGGCCAAAGTCCATCGACAGCCGTGAAACTAAGCTTGTCTCTAATACAGCTCTATGTTTATCCAAATTTCCATCACCTTTTGTTGGCATCAGCCTTAAGCGAACAATGACCCACCAGAACTTAGCCTTGAAATTAATGGAATACTTTGCAATACGCTCCATGGATTGGTCAACCAAGATGGGTTACTGTCATTAGTCAATAATAAAGCCACCCAAGGCCTCTGAGTAGATGTAATCCTCAACCTAAACTCAAGATCAGGTATAGTAGATGAGCCTTGTACTCTAGCCCGAACAACATCCTATTGATTATTTGGGATGAAATATCGATAGTGACTCATCGAATAGGCATAGACTACCTGTTTGGCAGGCTTGCGACTGATGTCCCCTTTAGGCAGTCCTTTTCTATTAAGACAAGATGATTGGTAAAGAATTGTCTTACCTAATTCGGTTGATACGCTCCTGGTGGCATTTTCATCCATACTAGTTCATACTCGTTGAAATGGCATTACAAATCAGGGTATTCATGTAGCTCCGTTGTCACAATCTGATGTTCCTCTATAAATGGCCTTTTTATCCCTCTTGCAGTAGGTATCAATTCATCATAGAACTTGTCTATCGCTTCCTCTATCTACCATCTAATGTATTCTCAAACTTAAGGATCCTTACGCTTGATTACGTTAGCATCCTCAGGTTCAGTATCCATATCAGTTGCTTCTATTTGCTCTCCCATATTAGTAGCCTCCGTTTCACCCTCGACAGGCTCGGGTTGATTTATAGCAACCGTTGCCTCATTTGGACTTTAGCTGGTGCTATTGTACTATCATCGCTCTCCTCTTTAGAATGGGAGAGCATAGTAGTTTCCTTTTCACATTTCCTGGTGTTGTAGGCAAGTGCAGATTCGCCTCTACCCCTTTGGGATCTTCCTCCTCTGTTTGGTGGTATTTTGCGAGCCATAACGCCTGAAAAATAAGTGAAGAATTAGTTCACAGCACAAAACAACATAAACAGTAAAAATTCTAATTTGACGGCCACACTGGTGGTCCGTCAAGTAATTAGTGGTCCGCTAGGTGGTCCGTCAGGTCCTATCTAGAAGGCCTGAAATTTTAGGTACTTGCGATGGTCCATTTGGTGGTCCATCAATACAGTGACGATCCACCATTGAGGACATCGCATTTTATCCACTGGGTGTCACATCTGGGGTTGTTGCGATAGTCAATTTGGTGGTCCGTCGCAAAAGTGACGGTCCACCCTTTCAATCGTCGCACCTTCTTCTTCAGATTTCAACTTTCAATTCGCCATTTTGTCAACCAATTAGCATACAACCCCAATTTTTAAGCAACAATTGACACCCACTTCATATTTATACACATTATTTCTTATTTTTAAACATATGAGTTACTCAAACTTCACTCACATTGCATACTCAAGTTTCCAAACATACATCAACTCAAAGTAAGAGAATAACACAAGATGGCATTTTAATGAACAAACCACATAGTCATTTCATATTTTTGCAATTCAAAAAAAGAAGAAGGTTGGTGCTCATACCTTGGTGTTGTAGTAGCTTCTTTCCTACTTGCTTGGAAATTACAAAATCAACGATAAATCTAGTAATTTACTTTCAAGATTTCTTGTGATGACGATAAAGAAAAGAAATGAGTTTGCTTAAATAGAGCAAAAAGAAGTAGATGGAGAGTCCTAGGAAGATCAAATGCCCTCAGATTCTTTGAATACAAAGGAATTTGGTTAGTTGAAGAAGTTGAAAAGGGTACAACGTATGTAACCGCTCTTTTACCTCTTTAAAATAGCTTAGCCAAGAATGGGTCAATTAAATAAATCTTAATTTCAACCCAACACGACCCAGTGCTAGGGTAACAGTGATGGATGTTACGACAGTCCGTTAAAAATGCGATGGACCACTATGTGGGCCATCGCTTTTTACCAGAACATCGTCCCATCAGCTTGGTTCAAAGTAACGGTCCACCAAATTTTTGACGGTCCACCACTTCGGCCATCGAACCTTACCAGAACATAGTCATATCAGTTTAATTTAAATGGTCCAAGTGGTAGTTCACCAAATTTATGATGGTCCACCACTTTGGCCGTCACACCGTACCAAAACCTGGGCAACTTAGATTGATTTCGACGCTAAAAGTAATGGTCCACCAAATCTGTGACTGTCCAAAACTTTGGCCATCAATTTTTTTCCAGTGAATGAATTTTTCAGCAGTTTTGGAACTGTTGAAATGGTGGTCCGTCAGGTGACTGGTGGTCCACCAATTCGTCCGTCACTTTTGTTACAGTAGATCAGATTTTCCCCCCTTTTCCAATTGTACTGCTCCTTCTTTTTGCTGCGTTTTAAATCTTGCACACTTCACAAACACATCAAAAATGCACCGTAATAACAAAATAATTTAACCAGTGCTTTACAACAACACACTGTGGGTTGCCTCCCCCTAGCGCCTAATTTATTGTCGTGGCATGACTCAGATATCTTGATTACTTAGACTTCATCGAGATAGATAGTATCAATACTCTTTGTCAAGTCCATTGGACTGATATACAGTTTCACATGTTGCCCATTTACCTTGTGGACACTTTCGTCTTTATTTTCAAGTTCCACTACTCCAGATGAGTAGACTTGACTCACTTTAAATGGGATGGACCATTTGGATTTGAGCTTACCTAGAAACAGTTTTAGTCTGGTGTTGAACAGAAACACCAAGTCACCTCTCTGGGAATCCCGCTTTTCAATCCTGCTGTCGTGGTACTTCTTCATTCTTTCTTTGTATAGATCATCCCGATCATAAGCTCTGAGATAGAACTCATCCATCTCATTTAGCTTCCCCAGTCACATATTCGATGCCTAATTCCAATTCAAGTTAAGCCGCTTCAGTGCCCACAACACTTTATGCTCTAGCTCAATCGATAAATGGCACGCCTTACCATAAACCAATAGGTATGGCGACATGCCAATAGGTGTCTTGAAAGTCATTCGATATGCCCATAAGGCATTGTACAGGTTACTAGACCAATCCTTCCTGCTAGCATTTACAGTCTTGGCAAGGATAACTTTGATTTCCCGATTAAAGATTTCTACCTACCCACTGGTTTGCGGGTGGTATGGTGTAGCTACTTTATGCTGCTTAACTCCATATTTTTCCAAGGTAGCTCTGAATATTTAGTTGCAGAAGTGTGACCCTCCATCACTGATAATGGTACGTGGTACCTCGAAGTGAGAGAAGATGTTTTTCCTCAAGAATGCAATAACTTTCTTTCCTTCATTATCTGCTAGAGCCACTGCCTCAACCCATTTTGACACATAGTCAACGCCCACTAATATGTACTTCATCCCAAATAAGCTCACGAAGGGCCCCAAGAAATCAATGCCCCAAACATCAAATAATTCTACCTCCAGTATTTTAGAACTTTCCCCTTACCTTTATCCTTTTCAGCATTATGATCAATACCTGTCGATGGTTGTGATGACTCAGCATTAGTCAAAAACTTATCTAACTCTTTTTTAGGCATCTCATCAATTTTATCAATATTATTCCTCATCTTTTCAATTGTAGTCATAGGGGGGTCAATTGTTGCCTTACCACTTCAAGTGGTGATGGAAAGAAAGTGACCGTTATTCTTAGGATTCTGAACAATATTGCTTTGAAGGGTGCCCGACTGCCACTGATTCAAAGTTGCTGACATTTGTCCAAACTATTCCCCCAATTGCTTGATCAGAGTAATATGCAATTCTACATTCTAGGTCAACCCTGAAATGTCTGCCTTAATATCCTCAAGGCAATTTTACTAACATTTCTAACCCTTTACTAGCTTGGATGACATATGCTCTATCCTTGATTCACTATCACGGCTTCCTGGTGTAACATATACACCACTCTACCCTTTGTAATCATCCTTGCATCTCCATTCACCATCCCTCTTTTGGATCTAATCTCTGTCCCTATCCCTATAGTAGTTCTGACCTTGATTCACTTTCCTCTTGGCTCGAAAACCTGCCCACTCTCTATCTAGATATTTTTCCTCTTCTTCAAAATCAGAATCATATGATGTAGAGGTCTTACCATGTCAGCCCACTATATTCACCTTCTTAGTATTCATCGTCTGAACTATTTTGTCAACAACCCAATCTACATATTTAGCTGAGTAAACTTTTGTGCCGCTGTGACATCAATAAATCTATGCTCCCTGGAATCCTCAGTAGCATAAGTGCCATCACTTCTCTCTGCCTCTTGAGTATGCCACCCTCAGTTGGTGAGAAAAATTTGATCTAAGATATCCGATGTTGTCTCCAAACGCCAGTCCATGAATGCTCTATTAGTAATAGTGTCTTCCATAGCTTTTGAACTACTGTTAAGGGATCGATAGAATATCTCAAGCAAGTTGCTCCCTCTAATTCAATGATTCATCACATTCATCAACTTCCTCTTAAACTGAAACTATTCCTCATACATTAATTTAGAGTGAAACTTCTTGAAATTATATATCTCGTCCTTCAAATATAGTATTTTGGATGGGGAAATTAACAATCTAAAAACAACCTCCACAACTCATTCCAAGTAGTGATTGACCCTTATGGAATTTCCCTTAACCAAAATATAGCTTCATCAATTAGAGAGAAAGAGAACCTGAGTCTGAGAGGTTCCTGATCTACCCTAGTATATGTATGAAGTGCAAATCCCAATGAAATTAATAAGGTGCATGTTTGCATCATTCACCGACAAGCCCAAAAACACACCTTTCAGGCTTTAGATCATGGCACTAGTGATATCAAACTTCATATTTGCAAGAGGAATGATATCCCCTATCTATGTAGGCTCAACGTATACCAAGTTTCCTCCAAATCATCATATGTTGTCCAGTACTAATAGGATGGGAGTACTTTAGCTCTACCCCTTCTACCTTTGTCGTATTCTGCTTGATGATTAACTCCATATCTCTTCCTCACCAACTCTTCCTCCTGAGATATATGGTGAACATCAATATCTTTTGCCATATTTTCTTCCTCTAATAACCTATCAGTAGTATGATCTATAGTCTCTTAATCACACCAGGTGGAAGAGGAGGCAAATCATATGGGTTATTCAAATCCCCTTCAAGCTCACCTTCTCGTCTGTGTTCTAACATCCTACAATTAAACTATAAGATTCTTTCTGGTTCAGGATTAGTGGGGAGTAAGGGATTGCCTTGACTATTCATGTTAGATATACACTGACACATTCCCTAAGAAGAACAAAAAAATAATACATGAAAACTTTAACAACTTCAATCAATAAATCACAATCGTATTCCCTAGTAATGACACCAAAATTTTGATGACGTCCAAAACTATACCTCCTTAGAAGTATACAATGATAAATGTCAAAATATAGTAACCCAACTAGGTCAGGTTCGAACCCACAGGAAATATGCCATAACTATTCTCAAACATGCTAAAATCACCAAGCAGTGTAAAAAAGTAAGTGGGGGGAATTTTTGTATTCCATAGCGTATAACAAAACTCAAATGCTTTTGGTTGTAAAGACTCTTGAAACGAACACCACGACTATGCTTCCCTTGGATTCCTAACTCTGTAGGTTTATCGTACTCGATTGAACTAACCCAATATCCTGCATGCAAAATTTGATAAGTTATGTATAACTGACCGCATTATGAATGCCTTTAGTGAATTTCACTATTTACCTTCTGTGTCACAGAGCGTTGCCTTGCTAACCCTTATCCTGGATCCAAAATTAACAATTACATTTTGAGTCTCAAATTAATTAGGTAAGATGGCAAAATTATAAGATAGAGGTGAATCTTAAATTACTATCCTAATCTTCTTTTCCTAATATCTACCTCTCTTTTGAAGTAAGTAGTGAGTACAAGCAGATTAATAATGTTTTTGATAGTTAAAAAAGCAATTAAAGCAAAGATAACCATAATGCATGCAAGAATACTGGTTGGGAACAACGTAGTACTTCCCCTACTTTAATATTTAGCCAGGGTTCACAAAAACCTAGCTAAGGGACTTAGCCGCTCATAGTTGTGAGAAAATCCATAGAATTTAATAAAGAATGCATATGATACATCTCATAAAAACGGATGAAGAAAATCCAAAGTCTCAAATCATTAAATCAACCAATAACTAAGAACACAAAAATCCCAAGAGCCAAATCAAATATCGAAATCTAAAGATATGTTTTTGAATAGTATGAGTGTATAAACTCATTAAAAATGTCAAAAGAGTATTTATAGATTACCTCAAAACCCTAGGAAACCTTTCCAAAACAAAAGAGGGAAATTGTATCTCTGGCCACCTACGGTACCACTTATGGGCCATAGGTGGCACCTTCGGTCTGTAGGCGGATCCAAGTAGGTTCTAGGATCCAAAACATATGCAGGATTTTCTAAAAATTCATCTTCTAACACTTACTCTGGCATCTATAGGTCGTTGGTGCCCCATAGTAGGTAGAAGGGCCAGAATTTTAACTTTTGAATCTCTGAAACTCCACTATCTGGCACTTGTTCTAGCACCTACACCACGTAGGTAGTATCTATGGGTCATAGGTTCCCATGTAGAAGGTCAAAAACTTCAATTTTCACTTCTTTTCTCTCATTTAGCTCCCAAAACCTGGCTTCCTTCAAAAGACAACACAAAACAAAACATATCTAACAAAATGACCTAAGTAACTGCATATTTTCATAGTTTTAAGCATCGAAAGATCTATAAAATCATAGAACATCACTACCATCTAAGTCGTAGCAAGCTGAAGAGAAATATCCAACCCCTTTACAAACTTCTGAATCTTCTAAGAATTAGTGGCAATACTAGCAAAGAATATCTAAACAAGGCATGGAAAGATACCTCATACTCTACAATAGTCATGGAGCCCTTCTCCAAGTGATTAAACTTGTCTCTCATTTGATCCTTCAAACTAAAAGGAACAAACCTATCCAAGAAGGTCGTAATAAATTGAGTCCAAGTCATCACTAGCAAACCAAGAGGTCTCTAACCAACAAGTGACCTCTACCAATCTCTGCCTGTATTTATCAACTAATAAGTTGTATACATAACCCCATGCTACTTGGGAGAACCAAGGTTATTCAATTTCTCACGATAAACTATCAAAAACTCATATGCGTCATCTTCTACAACACTATTGATCATAAGAGGACCCAAATGAGTGAATCTCTCAAACCTCTTCTGATCCTCTGAAGACATAACTATACTAGTAACAATAGGAGACATAGTAAATATAGAAGGCTGAGAACCCACTTAAAGAGGTAACATATAAGAAGGTTGAACTCCAGATCCAAGAATACCATATTCAGATGCAGGCACTGGCGAAGGACAAATACTAGGAGCCTATGGAGTACCACAAGAAAATATGTGTTCAATAGGAGGATAAGCACTAGGGACAAGAGGAACACCATAAGTAGACTCTGGCATAGGAGAAGGTACCATACTCAAAGCTGGAGGAACACCAACAACACTCACAGGAGCATGCTTTAAATAGGTTAACAACCAAATCAACAACCCTACCTAGACTGGGGTAGAAGAACTCTTTGGGTCTTAAGTGGGTTCTATAACTCCAACATGATCAACCTAAGGCTCAAGAGAGAGTCCTCTAGTGTTATCTCTATACAGGGCAGATCCTTATGCCCATCTTTCAACTCGAGCCCAACCACGGGATTTGCCCGTCCTTAACCTCAAACCTGACCATGACTCATAACTCTATTTCTACACTGGGTATCTCCTCAAATAATGGATCCACATCTATGCCCTCTCTAGATCTAGTCCTCACTATCTGTGCAGAAAAGTGTGAAAAATGACTTAGAACGCAAGGTATGAAGAATTCACATAATTAGTTACAAGATAAAGGAGTTTTCTAAGATATTTTATAGCCTCTCAATGATAGATAAAGATGTCTATGTAACAATATGAGAGACTCGACAGGACACCCTGGCATACACTAATAATACTAATGGAATGCTGGCTACTCTGATACCAATTTGTCATGACCCAAAAATCGAGGGTCATGATGGCACTTGTCATAACAAGCCTTGATAAGTAAGCCTATCACCAAAACTCATTTACAAAGGGAAATCAATACTAAAAACTCAAGGTAGGGCTTCTAGAATAAATCCAAACCACATAACATGACAATAAAGGAAATATAATTGAACATACAAAACCAAATCCCAAAGCCTAGTGTCATAATGTAAGAACTACTAAATAAATCTTGAATATCAAAGTAATAGCCCAAAGATCAAAATCTATCTCAAAATACTAACTAAGATATGAAAATAGACAGAAAAAGGTGGTAGGCCAACTTTTGAAGCATAGGACGCCCGCTACCTCAAATATACTCCAAATGCTTCTTGAGTCAGCTATTTGTGCGGTGCATTCATACCTGGATCTACACTGAAAAGGAGCAGTAGGAATGAGTACTGTCCACTTATACTCAGTAGGTATCATAGGCCGACTGAGTAAAGTAGAAAATAAAGCATATAAACACAAACTGTGGGCACGTTACATATAATAAAATAAATCCCAAATGGTAGCCCACACCGTCACCACTAATAGTTCTATTATAAACATATATAACCAATACCAATACAAGAAGAAAACATAGATATAAACATATACGAGGTACAACTAGGGAAATAAAAAATAAAAATAGACAAATATCACATCAATAATAGAAACAAAACATAGAATAAGCACAATATATACAGAATGCAATAAAGATGATGATGCTAATGCTGATGCACGAGGTCATCGTACAACTTCTAAAAACACCTACTGAGTTGTAATTCTAAGGTAGGACCCATGGGGGATTCATCAATCCATATACAACACATATCCAATAACAATATACATAACTCCCCTCTGGCACATACATCGGTTAAGGGTTTTTAAAATTGTCACATTTTCTATTAAGAAAAGATAGTATTTCCATGGTAGTACCAATGATTCATGAATGAATATGAAATGAGCATGTAATGCTCACAACCAACCAAAATAAGAATATCCAACATACAACCAATATACCAACCATGTGAGCCAAAAATTCACTCAAATCAACCAACCATCCATGATTCCATATAATCCATAAACCATCAAGTGAAACATGCAAAAAAATATCATTGATACTTCATAAATCCCTAAATCTAGGATTTTCCCATCAAAAAGGTGAAATAAAGCATACATATATCAATACTAGTTCAAAAACATCATACAAGACCCAATACGGTCACACATAGCAAATAGTGTCTCAAAATTACCAAATATTATCCACATTGGCCCCCAAACGGGCAAATTAATCAGCTAAAAATAGTCAAATTAATTAGCTAAACACATATTCCATAATTCAACCCCATACCCATAGCATGATTATATATTATTATTAACTACCAAACCTAGCTTAAAGAAAGTTAAGTCATAACCTACCTCGAATATCGGTACTTGTACAATACACCTTTTACTTAATCATTACACCTCATGCATGGATCGAAAATCAGCTACAACACACAAATATCGAATCTATGCATTAAAAGAAAGCCAATAATACCTATATTGACCACTTTTGAATCGGGGTCAAAATGGACACCCGAAATGACTTTCAAAAAAGAAGGATAAAATTTAAATTTTAGTCCAAAAATATATTTCACAAGATTAAAGGAACTTATAGGAGAAAACCCAAGTGAAAATAAGTTAAAATTGGGGTTTGAATTGAAGAAATTCTAAATTGGGCCTTCCCGGCCATAATCCTCAAATTCCACCTTTAAATTTGAGTTTAAACAAGATTTGAATGATTACAATTGATGAAAAATAGTTGAAATAGGGCTTTGGGGCTTACCCAAGCTTAAAAATTGAAGAAAATGCCCAAAACATTGAATGCCAAGATCCAAGTCTCAAAAAATGGTGAAAAAAAATGAGAAAAGAATTTAGATACCCTGGTGCCAGGTGCCACTAAAGCGAACAAATGGCTGCTTTTTGTTTGCTTTAGCGGTTCCCGCCTAAGTGATGAAGTACCACTTTAGCGGTACCTTCTTAGCGTGCCACTCTGCTAAAGTACAAAAAAACTGCTTTAGCGCCCTCTGCTTAAGCAGAAGAGGGTGGCTAAAAAGCCATTGCCCAGTCGGTAGTCGGGCTGCTAAAGCGACTAAGTAGCTCTTTAACGCCCCGCACTAAAGTGGCCGAGTGGATCTTTAGCTCCCAACACTAAAATAGCTAATATGGCGTTGTAGTGGCGGCATCAGCTGGGTGGTGCACTAGCAAAACTTGGAAAATTTCCAAGTCTCCTTAAGTCCTTGAGATTCATCTGAGATCTTACGAATGCAAATGAACTATGCTAACCTATGATATTTGATTCTCTGAACTTAATGGTGTTATCAGTTTACTGAAAAAACATTGTTTCCACTGAATTGACCCTCGAGACCTATTTTCACAACTTTCCAAATGGAGGGTCAAAATTGAGAAAAAAGGCCGTATAATCACACCAACCATGTTGCAAACCTAAAATCAATGTTTTGGATCTGTTGGAGCAGTCCCTTTTTCCACCTAACATAGATCAAAAGATGTTGACCAAATTCAACTAATAAGCCTTTTCGACCATCGAAAGTCACAAACTTACATAAATCACACCAAAATGCATTATACACAAGAAACACCATAATACAACCACAGGGAGGGGGTCATATGGTCAAACTATATAGAAATAAATATTTTGCACAAATTATCAAAAATCAGGTCATTATAGTTCCAGAAGCCTTACCTTGGGTTTTGGTGTTGTTTTTCTTTTTCATATCAGTTTGAGTGATAGGTTTACTTGTCAAGGATTGCCACGACAAATGCCATCACTATCCTTCGATTTTGGGTCATGATAAGAGATGTAACCATACTTCTTACATGTGGCATAGATAGCGGGATTCAAGTCATAATTGATTGGTTGCTCAACCACCTGACCCTTTTCATTCTAGAACATAACCACCTTTGGTAGATGTTTCCAACTTTGAACTTCAACAAGTACTTTTGCAAAATGCTGGACATTTTTATGTTCTTTATTCTTGTCAACCATCAAAGGTTTGCCAATGGGGTTGCCTATCTTATTTAAAACTTTACCACTCCAGTATTTGATGTCTATACCATGCAATTTCATAAAAATTGGGACTAAAAAGAGCTCCTCCTTGGAAAAATCCATTTCTAAAGTCCAACCTTGCACAGTTAGAGGTTTATTGTAAAAGTGATAAATACCACCTCAAAGCGCCTCTTCTTTCCCCTCAACATTATCAAACCTTACTAGTAGTACACCATTATTTATCATAGTAGCCTTGTTTATACCCATTTTACCCCACCTCGTCAACACAAACCCATTTAGAACACTGAATGGAGGGTATAAACCTAAAGCATAACACATAATAACATGCTTCCAGTACTTAATTTCAGATCTAATGCCCTATTTTTCAATTTCTTCCATACTAACCTCCCCTTCCTTATGATGTTGAATACAATCCAACTTAAAACCTTCATTAATCACCTTGATGATATCAAATTTATCCCAAATTGACTCCTTAGGAACACTGACTTGACCTTTCATAGGACTAGTACTCAAATTTTCTATCTCATCTGCCCACGAGTGAGGAGATACAATGATTTTCTTCTATTCCTGGATGTTTTATTTTTCCTTTGATGCTTTGGTATTTAAATTGACATTTGTGTTGCCCCCTTTGCTTGAAATAGCTTTTCCCGAGCTAATTGATGATCTTACATTATTTCTTATGTTCACTTCCCTAATTACTAGGCTTGATTCCCCTATTATAGTTCCTAAGGGACTCTGGTCAATGGTTAATGGTACATTGTTGTGCACCTTATTAATTCTAGTTATCGCGTCACCAAAACCTCCTACTATTTGCATGACCTTCCCCAAAGTATTTCCCATATCTTTCCCAAGAAGAATCAAAGCTTTAGACCTCCTTTCCATAGCATGTGTATGCTAATATAACTACTAATATTCGCCTAGAGAGAGTAAGCCTGCCATCCCTTGATAAACCAAAGTCAACTTTAACAACTTAAAACCTTTAAAAAATGAAAACTTGCATAAAACTTTCCCAAACATTTTGGATACCATGCCACCAACTCCCTCAACTCACAGATACTATAATGCAATAATGAGAAGGGGAAACATGGTCAAATATAAAAAAACACTAAAAATTACTTTAAGAGATGTTACATCATCAAAGTACCAAGTAACACAAGAAAGTGAATAATACATACCAAGTGCACATTTCTAGTTATCTAGCATCTATCAGATAAGTCCAAGCATATATTTGATAATAACAATTCATTTCCCCAACTATACAATCCCATTACTACACCCAATTACATGTTTTATACAATAAGTTATCATTCAAGTCAAGTCTAGAAAATGTGAGTCATAACTTACATTGAAGGTTAATCAAACACATCATGAATGAACAAATGCAATTTCTCTTTCCAAACATCCTCAAAATACTACCAATCTATCAAGACATCTTAACTATTAATGTGATTATACAAGTCTATCAATACCAATATTATTATACATTTGTCTTAACCTCAAAAAATCAATCCATAAATCAACTTGAGCTCGTAAAATCAAATTAATAATTTTGTAAAATTAAATTTATACCTAAGGTAAGAAACTCAAATTTAAAATTTCATTAAAAATTGAGTTCAAATGTATCAAGACCAAGAATGTCATTATGCTGAAGTAGAGAGTTAAATCTTTTTCTAGGTTTTTCTTAGACCAAAATTTGAAAATTCTGGGCTATGTAAGTTTTAAGTGCAATTTGAGTGTGTGGTGGTCTAGAGAATTATGTAAATTATTTAAGTATTGGTTTTTGTTTTTGATTGTATTTTGAATTAGAGGATGAGTTTTGGAAGTTGTAGAAACTTGTCACAACCCGATTTGCAAGTCATGATGGCATCTACTTTATCCTACCTGTACGTAAGCCAAACCATAGCCTAGAGCTATAAACAATGGGCTAATTTGGTGAAAAATGGCCTAAAAGCCAGAAATCAACAATTACACACTTATAAAAATAACAAGACAATAAATATAGTCTAGAAGATAGATAAAGCATAAACAACCATCCCACGACCTAGTAGTATTGGTATAAGATCTACTACAAGAGGAACATAAGTACTGAAATAGTTTAATACAATATATATCCAATAGTGAAAGACTAGACATAGATAATAGAAAGAAAAAGGGGCAATCTCCAACTCTGAGAGATCACCCTATCTCTAAAACTAACTCAGTACGAACGTCACATCAGCAACGGCTACTGGTACTCGGCTCTGTACCAAAAAGTTCAAAAGTGTAGTATGAGTACAAAAACTATGGGTAATCAGTAGGCATCATCAGCCAACTGAGCTAAATCATGATATAAAAAGGATAAAGATGTGAGACTAATAAAATAAGTCAAGTTAAGAGGGAAACCGAGGAAATAAACCCCAACATGGTAAATAAATAACCGAAATAGACATAATAAGAAAGAAAACATAATTATTACTACAAAACTGGCCCCTACAAGCCAGTAAGTGCAGAAAAGTACATAGCCCATTGCGAGCCCCCATAAGTTTGAAGAGTGAAATCAAGGGAAGTAAATAACCCAAGATTCATAAATTTACTAAATTTTAGCTATAACCATAAAACCATCCATACCGCATCATATCATAAATGAACTCTCAATGTTGGAGTTGAATCAGAACTCCATAGTATCATCATCGTATAATCATTTGCCGGACTTGAATTGGAACTCAATATCAATATCATCATCAATTCCCAGATTTAAACCAGAACTCAATATAAATAAACCACCGGGTTTTGCCTAGAGTTAGCACAAACTCCCAAATACCAAACTTACATATCATTGCGTATCTAATGTTCTCAAATTCCCAAACTAAGAATTTCAAAGGGTATACATGCATATAGAGGTTTAAGAGATCTAACATGAATCATAGCCTAAGGTGGGTTGTAGGGGCGCAATTCTAATCCCAAAATCTGTTCTAGGCCAAATTCTACCAGAGACTAGGATAAGGTATCTGATTCACTTCTAGATATTACATAAGTGATAACCAGACCTAAGATAGTAATTGTACCTAAATCATGAGCAACTAAGTGAATTCCACCTTAATTATGATTTCAAGATAGCCTAAATAGTCTAAATAATCCTAATATTGTCAATCATACGTCCAATACCTAAATCACATCTCATATCTAGCAAAATATCATAATTATACTATGAATTAGCTTAATTAATAAAGAAGGTAAACCTAGCCTAACTTGACGCAAAAGAAAAGCCCAAAGAATCCATTAAATCAATGATTTCCCTTTTTAAGAAGCTTCTACAAGGTGCCACACTATCAAAATCACAATCTACTCATCAAAATAAGAACAATAATACCCACGTTGCACTATTGTGCTTCAAGTCTAAAATTACGTAAAAATCCCATGTGGGGCCTTTATGTAGAATCACACTTTCTGAACCGACACAATGTCCCTCTCAAGGAACATTTATCCTAACATTGGTGAATTTCGAGCTCTAATGGTTCTACAATAAACCAACCAATATTATAGGGATTTTGGAAAGACATGAAGGATTTAATCATGAAATTGATGGAAGCTTACCACAATTTCGGAGAAGAAATACATTTAAGTTCACAAATGCTCCAAAATCAGCCACCAATGATTTTTTCAAGTTTTCACACTATTTAGGGTTCTACACTCTTAGAAATAGGTGTAAAGTGGGAGAAATCGGGCTAAGTGGGGAATTTATAGCATTCCCAGGTACATGGGAGTCGCTTAAGCGATCACTGGGCCGCTTAAGTGGTCACCGCTTAAGCGACCTAGTGCCACTTTAGCGATATTCAGAGCCTGGACAATACCGCTTAAGTGGGCCTTTTGCCTTTTAAGAGGCTATTGCTTAAGTGCTCCGTTTAAGCGTACCCTTGCTAGGCCAGCCTTACTTGCTTAAGCAGTCGGCTGAGCTTTTTAACGAGCCTCCGCTTAAGCTACCCAAATTAGAACTTAAGCGCTATACCAATTGAGTACATCAGCTGAAGCTCAACAACTATTTTGGGTTTCCACCAACCCCTCGGGATTCATCTGGAATCCCATATACATAAATTAACTATGCTACCTTATCAAATTCAGCATCCCAAACTCCATAGTTTAGTTGAAGTTTCCATCTGAAGTTGTTAAGACAAAAAGTAGGTCCCACGCCCATGTGTCATTTTTCTTAACTTTTGACCAATATCCCAAAATGAGTTAGGGAGCCTCAAGACCCAGACCAAGGTTCCACCTTGCCTAAAATTGATGTTGCGGAGTTATTGGAACTGTCAGAATTGGCATACGAGGTTGTTTGACTGAAGGTTTTGCCCAATAGTGAATTTGGACGATCAAAGACTTCAAAATTAGGAATTGGCTCTAAAAACCAAAAGAACTATCCGATAACCAAACTGCCACTTCCAACAAGTCATAAATGACTTGGAGCAGCTATAGGAAAACTCTAAATGGCAATAATGAGCAAAAATATAGAAAATGACCTAGAGGGTCATTATAATATACACTACTAAAAGAACTTTCATCCACAAAAGTAAAGGATTAGGTTGTACCTGAAGCCTCGAATAGGTGAGGATACTAGGTCTGCATCTTGAGCTCTATCTCCTAAGTAGCCTCATCTATTAGGTGGTGTCACCACTAAACCTTAATTATTTGAATATCTCTATTGTGCAACTGCCTGACATTACTGGCTAATATGAGAACAGGATCCTCCACAAAGGTCAACCGCTTATCCAACTAGACTGAGTCTCATCTAAGCATATGAGACAGATTAAGAATGTATTGCCGCAACATAAAAACATGGAAAATAAAATGGAAAACATAAACATTTGGGTATAAGACCAACTCATAAGCCATCTCACCAACTTTTCATAAAATCTCAAAGGGACCAATAAATCTGGGGTTGAGCATGCCTTTCCTCCCGAATTTCATCACACCCTAAATGGGCAATAAACGGAGGAATACCTAGTCACCAACTCCAAATCTCAAGGCACTAATTCTACGACCTGCATAAGCTTTCTTCCTATGTTAACCTACCCTCAACATATCCTGAATAAACTTGACTCTATCCAACGACTCTTGAAGTAAGTCAGTACCTTCAAATCACTTAATTGGAGAATGACATTGCCTACCATATAAAGCCTCAAAAGGCATTATCTCAATACTTAAATGATAGATAATATTATACATGAACTTTGCCAAAGATGAGTATTGCTCCCACTAACCTCCAAAATCCATAATACAGGCTCAAAGCATATCCTAAACAACCTAAATAATCCGCTCTGACTACCCGCTAGTTTGAGGATCGAAGGATGTTCTAAGATCCACCTGAGTACCCAAATCCTCCTAAAAATCTCTCCAAAATCTAGAAGTGAACAATGAACCCCTATCTAAAATAATAAATATTGACACACCTTGCAAATGGGCTATCTCACAAATGTGATATGGGCTAATATCTCAGTACTAAAGGTCATCTAATTTGGAATAAAGTGTGTTGACTTGGCCAGATGATCCACACTGACCCAACTACTATTTGAACCACGGGAAGTGTGAGGCAAACCACAAACAAAGTCCATGGTAATCCTCTCTAACTTCTACTTGAGAATGGAGAACCTTTGAATCAAGCAACCAGGTCACTGATGCTCGGCCTTCACCTGCTGACAATACAGGCAACGAGATAAGAAGTCTGCTATATCTCTCTTCATACCACTCTATTAGTAATGATTCCTCAAATCTCTATTATCTTAGTTGTACCTGAGTGAATAAACTATCTTGAGTTGTAAGCCTCATGAAAAATCAATTATATCAAGTCATCAACCCTAAGAACACAAATAAATCTATCAAATCTCAAAGCACACTCTTCGAGTCACCACTCAACATATGATCATAGATGATGCAAGGTCTCGTGTCCTAAAACTGACGACTCTAAATTTTCTCAAATAGCGGAGACCATATCTCAATACTAGTACGATTCCTCCTAGGGTCTGAAATAACAAGTGGCACCATTAAGTTAGCTAAGGAATAGACATCCCATGCCAATGATCACTGAGAAAATAAGATAGAAGTAAAACTATCCATACTCACCGCCTTCTGGCTTAAGGCATCTGCTACCACATTCGTGTTTCCGGGATGATCAAAATAGAGATGTCATAATCCTTAAGAAACTCCCATCGATCTATGTTGTCTAAAATTAAGATCTCTCAAGAATGGACAACCTCTGAATCAAGACACCAAGTTGCTGATGCTTGGCCTTAACCTGGTGACATCATAGGCAATGAGCTACTAAGTCCGCCATATCTATCTTCGTACCACTCCACCAATAATACTGCCTCAAATTTCTATTATCTTAGCTATACCCGGGTGAATAAAATATCTTAAGTTGTGAGCCTCACGTAAAATTAACAATATCAATTCATCAATCCTCAAAACACAAATGCGGCTATCAAATCTCAAAACATCCTCAAAACCTATGGGAGCCCTCTTGGATTCACCACTCAACACCTGATCACAGATGATGCAAAGTCTCATATCCTCAAACTAACAACTCTGAATTTGCTTAAACAGTGAAGACCTCATCTCAAAACTAGTAAAAATCCTCCTAGGGTCTTAAATAGCAAGTTGTACAATTAAGTTATCTAAGAACTAGACATCCCGTGCCAATGATCACTGAGAAATTGAGATAAAAGCCAAACTACCCATACTCACCGCCTTTCGACTTAAGGCATCTTCTACCAAGTTTGTCTTGCTAGGATGATACAAAATAAAGATGTCATAATCCTTAAAAAACTCCATCGATTTACACTGCCTAGAATTATGATCTCTCTGGTTCATAATATATCAAAGACTACGATGATCGTAAAGATCTTGCTATGAAAACCATAAAGATAATGCCTCTAAATATTTAGCACAAAAATATTGCCACCAACTCTAAGAAATAAGTAGGGTAGTTGCGCTCGTGCACCTTCAACTGCCTCGATGCATAAGTAATAACTCAACTATGCTACATCAACACACAACCCAACCGACACCAAAAGCATTGGAATATACAATGAATCCCTTATCCTTAACAGAAAGAGCCAAAATAGGAGCTGAAGTAAGAAATCCCTAGAACTTTCCAAAGCTCAACTCACACTCCTCGGGCCATGTAAAAGGAACCTTCTTTAGAGTCAATCTGTACATTGACGCTACAATAGTAGCAAAACTCTCAATGAACCATCTGTAGTAAACAACCAAACCAATGAATCTACGAACATCCGATGGAGATGTAGGCCTTGCCCAATCATGAATGACCTCAATCTTTGCTAGGTCTACCATAATCCCATCCTTAGACACCACATGCCTAAGGAATGTCACCAATCCAAGTCAAAACTCACACTTAGAAAATTTGGCAAAAAGTCTATGACCTCTCAAAGTCTAGAGCACAATCCTCAAATATTACATATGCTCCTCTTTACTCCTTGAAGACACAAGGATGTCATCGATAAACAAAATTATAAAGGAATCCAAATAAGGTCTGAACAAGTGGTTCATAAAATCCATAAACATGGCTAGGGCATTGGTCAACCTAAAATACATCACTAGGAACTCATAATGACCACAACGCATCCTAAAAGCTGTCTTTGGGATATCCTCAGCTTTAATCTTCAACTGATGGTAACTGGACCTCAAGTCTATCTTAGAGAATGTCGCTGCACCTTGAAGCTGGTCAAATAAATCATCAATGTGAGGCATAGGATACCGGCTCTTTATCATCACCTTATTAAGATGCCTATAATCAATACACATATACATGGGCCATCCTTTTTCTTCAGAAACAATATAGGAGCTCCAAAAAAATACACACTCGGTCTAATAAAACCCTTACAAAAAAGGACCCGAAGCTAGGAGTTTATCTTCTTAAGCTTGACAGGAGCCATGCGATAAGGTGCAATAGAAATAGGTTGGGTGCCCGGCTCAAGATTAATAACAAACTCAATATCACATGCAGGAAGACCATGCAGATCGATAGGGAAAACATCAGGAACTTACAAACTGTAAGAACTAGGTCAAGTTAAGGACTCTTTATACTAACATTACGAATATACGCGAGAAAAGACTCGCCACTCCTTGAAAAAAGTCTCCTAACCCAAATATAAGAAATAGTCCCCATCAGTTCGCTGCTAATAGCTCCTTGCCACAAAATAATCCAAGACTGCGTGATAGTGCGATAATCAATCCATGCCCTGAATCACATAAAAAACCAACATATCTAACATAATAAGATCATCTTGAGTATCAAACTCTTGAAAAGTCACAACACAAGATCTATAAACCCAATTACTACTGAAGAATCACCCATGGGATTAGATACTCATAATGGCACAAATAATGAATCCCAAGATAACTCTAGCTTTGGGGCATAGTAAGTACACAATTAATAATAACTGGATTCTAGATCAAATAAATAAAAAGTCAACTGATGGCTCACAAAGATCGTACCTGCGATAACAATATCTAAAGACTCAACCTTGAGTCTAGTACGTACGACATACAACTAACCTGGATGAATTTCTGACCGATCTACTATCCTACCTGCCTAAGAAATACACTGGTGGTATTAGTACAAGAGTTTCTAATAGAATAAGAGTACAAAAGTAAAATATCAAGAGAAATACACTGATATGAATTATCTCCGAATACAACATAGAGACTAGTCTAATACATAAGAGAGAGATAAGCAATACACCAAATATCATGAGCTCACTGTAAGTCTCTGAACCATGGCTGCTCCGCATGATGCACACATCAACGACAATAACCCATACTATGATTTGTAGGCTGCAGAAGTATAGTATGAGTACAAAATGAATGGTACTTAGTAGGAAACTTCCAACTGAGCTTCAAAGATAAATCAGATATACAACATATAATTAGAATGGAAACTGCACTCAAGAGTCCTGAAATTATCTAACAAGTCAATGAGAATAATAAAGGACAACTATCCTGTTCAAGTCCAAGAGTCTAACATAATAAGACTAAGGAAGTATTAGGGTGAACTGTCCTATTCTATCCATATTCAATAGACATCAATACTATACCATATATCCTATGTCAATATACGAATGAATAGAAAAAGAAAGATATATAGCAATATACAAGGCCAAGAAATGAATATACAATATGAACAATCTAAGGAAGGGATATACGGTAATGCCATAGCTTCATATAGCTAGATATACATACATATATATATATATATATAAATATGAGGTCATATCAAAGAATAAACTAGATCATCATGTCCTCATTCTAAGACCTTATTATAATACTACCAGGATTTAATATTATTATACTTAGGGATTTTTAATCCACATGGCTAGACATGAAATAATCGTGCATAGTATGCAATCACAATATAGAAGAGGCCGAATACATACCTCAAATATCAATACTAGATCAATGAGCAATCTTCTATAAGCTATCCTTAATAATGATCATAAAAATGATAGTAAAAATATCAACAACAATTTGAATAGTCGACTACTCTAGACAACACAATACCTAGCTGAGCTAATGCATACCCCAACAGCCCCAGGCTCGAAAGGTTCAATCAACATACAACAACACAAGGAATATTCTTCACCCATATCTATGCAACCGTCCCATATTAGCTGATAGACAGAGATGCATATTGGTGATAGGCAATGGACATGTGGGAATGAACGCAAGGTACACAGTCAGTATCACAATCTCATCATCATAACCATCTCCATCATAACTGTAATCATCATGACTATCATCATCATACTCAACCTCAGGCCTTGTCGGGTATTAATATATCATCACAACAGTATCAGCCAGACTCAAACCAGGTATCAATATCATCACAACAGTGTCCTTCGGAATTGAACTAGGTATATATATCATTATAATCATCAATACATATATATAGTTATATAGCAGGAGCACAGACTCAAGCCTTGGCTAAAAGAGTGTAAATACGTAAGTCTATTGCCCGGAATGATCTTCAGGACTAAATCATTATAAAAGTGTGGAAAGGGGTCAAATCATGGAGATGACCTCTAATTTTTATCCTAACCATTTCTTCACATAATCATTATTCACTAAATAACAAATATACAACACCTATCAAGTTTATCCACTAGACCATAATCGCCAATTAACCAATGTTCATTTCTAACCATCATAATCTCACTAGTCACCATCTAGCAAAAGACCACTAACCATCATTTAGATGCTTATTTATCTATAAACTAACATCTCTTATTATATAGAATCATTAATACACAAATCCTCATTTAAGAATTAATCGATAACATAAACTTAGTCATCAATAGCAATGAATCTTCACCTACGCTAAAACCGTCATCATTATTAGCTACATATTATCCATAATCTCTAGCTACCATATGTCAACTAATCAAGGTTCATTAACTACTACATTAAATTCGTAGCCATCAAATACTATAGTCACTTAATAGACAACTAGTTACCATATAGCGTAAACCTTATTTTTGAAGAACAGTCATAAGATCGTATTTCAGCTAGAATCACATCAATTAGTGATATAATAATCTTGAATGTACCAAATCAATGTATGCCATAACTAGTATCCAAATAAATAAAGTCGTAAGCAAAATACTTCATCTTCCTTCGTCCTATACCGGAGAGATGTGTGTATAAACATATATATGTATATACATAAAATACAGCCTTATCCTTTCCAAGGATAATTATTTTCCAAATGTCCATTTGATAACATAATACGGCTTTTGGCCCAATAATATGTCCGAAATAATCACAACCTCATAATCACAGGCTTAGGACCACACACATATCTGAAACCCATATAAACAACCATATTTATAAGTCGTAGCTATCAATAATCATATCACATATATGAGGCATCTCACATCTAAGAGGCGTAATTTTGATAATCATATCACATCTATAAGACATCTCATATCTATAGGTCATACATCATGACTATGAACAATATCACCTCTCTATGCCAATTACCATATCTAAGAGGAATATCATCTCTATAGGCCCAATAGTCATAACAAAGAGAAAAACCATCTCTATGGACCAACAATCATAACTAAGAGGAAAATCATCTCTAGGGGACAAATAATCATAACAAAGAGGAAAATCATCTTAAATGTGCAACAATCTTAACTAAGGGGACAATCATCTCTATGGGCCAAATAATCATAACTAAGAGAAAAATCATCTCTACGGGCCAAATAATCATAACTAAGAGGAAAATCATCTCTAAGGCCCAATATTCATAACTAAGAGGAGAATCATCTCTATGGGTCAAATAATCATACCTAAGAGAAAAATCATCTCTATTGGCCAAATAATCATAACTAAGAGGAAAATCATCTCTACAGGACCAATAATCATAATTAAGAGGAAAATCATCTTTATAGGCCGAATATCAAATCTAAGAGGAAACAATGTCTCTATAGGTTCAATACAATTTCTAAGAGGAAATAGTATCTCTAAAGGCCCATTATCATTTCTATAAGGAATAACATAGCCATAACTTATAAGTCACGATACGGGGAACATCATTAAAATTCACAAAGTCACGAAGTAACCTTATACTAAGGTTTACTAGTCTCAACTATGCCTAACATCTACAACTAAATCCACAAGGCTAAAACAGGTCTCAGCCTAAGTGGGCCGGACAATCCCACTTCTAATCCTCAATTTCCATAATTAGAAACACTATGCCTAAACTAGGCTAAGTTATCTAGTTCAACTTCTAGATGTCAACTAAGGCATAAGCAATTTTAAGATAGCAACTTTGTCTAGAAACATGGACATTTATGACAATTCTACCCCAAATTATAGTTTGAAGATCACTAGAATTGCCCAACTAAGTCTAATCATACTAACCATGATTCCAATAGTTAAACCATATCCCAAACCTAACATCATGCCATATTAGTGCTATGAATTAACCCAACAAGGGAAAATGACATCAAATCCAAAAAGGGTATTAAATAATTTAACTTACGGGTCAAAACCCCCATCGAATCCCTAAACTTCAATATTCAATACTAAGTCATTCTATCCATAATCAATCTTAACTTTCACATTTTCACGCAATATATATCACACATTTTCTATGAAGAAGAGTAGACAGAATCCTACCTCAAGGCCAAGCCATAAAACCTCCCGCTATTCACTAAAAGCTCGTCTTCATTCCACAAGCCCAAAATGCCAACACACTATTAAAATAGTAATGTACTCATCAATACGAGTCTAACAATACCATTATTTTACCATTGTGCTTCAGATCCAAAATTGGCGCCAAAAACCCTAAGCAGGTCCCACATGCAAAAAATGCATTTCCAAGGTCAACCCAATGTTCATACATGAATAAGGAATCATAACCCTCAAGAAATGGATGAAAGTAAAGCAAATTTTGGGCTAAAATCAAGCCCTAAGATAAATTGGGGTATTGGGTCAAAAACCAATAAATTTATAAATAAAGTGATGAAATCTTACCTTAATTCGGGTGAAAATTACGATGAGAGATGTGAATCAAGCTCCCAAGATACCCACAAGACTTAATTTTGAGTTATTATACTCATTTAGGGTTTCTAGGTCCCAAAAATGAGTCAAAAATGGCCAACACGTGGCCTATAGGGTCCTTAAATACCCTTACCAGCTATGGAGATGTCGTAATCACAATCTAGGGTTCGCTATCGCATTTTCCATACAATTTGCCGCGATTGCGTTTTCTCCCCTGGGCACTAGATGATAACACAATTAAAATCTTTATTTTGACTCTCGAAACTCATTCGGAACCCAAAATACATGATCTAGTAGTAAATTTTGAGTGTAAACCACATTTCAAATTGATTGAAATCATCAAAACTATCATCCGAGATCGTTTAGGTAAAAAGTGGGGCCCATACCTACAGTTCCATTTTTCAAAAAAATCGTTCAATAGTCCAAAATAAGTTCGGGAGCCTTAGGAACTGAACCAAGGGTCCTACTATCCTAAAATTAATGATCTGGATGTGAAGACGAAGTCAAATTTTCCATCCAAAGTAGTTTCAACCAAATGTCGGTCCCACACTTGTATTTTAATTTTCCAACTTTCCGATTAATAAGTCGAAATGAGCTCGGGTGCATTGGGACCTGTACCAAAGGTCTACCTAGCCTAAAATTGATATTTTGGATCTACTGGCAGAGTCGTAATTTGCATCCGAGATTATTTCATTGAAGTTTTTGCCCGGTGGCTATTTGGAACCAGTGAAGACTTCAAAATAGAAAATTGACTCTAAAAACTAAACGAACTTCTTGGTAACTGAACCGTTGGCCCCAACAAGTCATAAATGACTTGGTACAACTATGGAGAAGCTCAAACGGTGAAGATAAGAAAACATATGAAAATGATCGGAAGGGTCATTACAATATCCACTACTAAAAGGACTTTTGTCCTCGAAAGTCAATGGATAGAAAGAATCTCAAAAGCTCAAAAGGATGAGTTACTAGGCCCACATATGTAAATTATGACTTCCTAGGTAACCTTAATAAAAAGAGAACACTTACAAGGGATTTTGCCATAAGTATCCCTCTTTCAACCAACACTCTCATTCTATTTCCAAACAGTCAAAACTCAACTTAACCGCTAACTACCTCAAACTGAACCAAGAAGGCTGATGCACGTACATATGAACCACAACACGTTGATACCATCTCTAAATCCGCAAAAATCAGTCCAAGTATTATCCAAGCAAAAGAAACCCAACACATGAGTCATGCCACCGACTCTAAATTCAAATATACACTCCCTTTACCATTTTGCACCTATTATCAACTCCAAGACAGGAGGAAATAACTTGAGTCTTACCCATGCAGCCTCATCACGGAGAGCTCAAAGAACTGAAGCTGACTCGCGGAAAGTCCATACGACAAACATGAGAATAAGCTCATAAGGCGTTGTCTGGGCACACAAATAAAGATAATTGAGGAATGCAATCCATGCCAATGCTGCAACCAGTATGGATGAAAATTAAACTAAAATCTCAAATTCCAATGTATAACTACTCATCAATGAATATTCCACTCCAGAATGTTTCATCCACTAAGAATGAAGTCATACTGAATTCAACTTGAGTATATTACTCCCATCGAGTAAATCATCAATAATTCCTAAAGAAAACTGGAAACTCAGGGTCAAAGCTGGAAGAACCAATATCAGGTCCATGGGCTATCATCTGAATACTTATCAACCATATTCCATCCGAAGTCGAGGAAACCAAATAAGAAATATACGGAGTAGGCTCAATGAGCTGATAAATGAAATTCAAACTGAGATAAGTCAAAAATGAAAGTTGCACACAAACTCTACAACACCAAGATAAAATCTCCATGCCAAGGAGGAATCGCTCGATCTCAACTACCCAAACAAAACCTGAAGATGTGTAGGCATTCATACTCCAAGTTTATCACAACTTCCAAATTGCCATTACAAAGCGTTAAGTCAAAACTGAACCAATAAGCCTTTCTTATTACCAACGATTCAAATCGACTTTAGTAGCCAAATCTGACATATCCAAGATAAATTATGCCAAGCCACAGTCGAGACATATCTAAAGAACAAAAATTAGCACAGGGATAACCACAGACTTAAAATGCAAGCAACCAACTCTATCTCAGCTAGAGGGTACGAAATATAGCAACAAAACAAAAATCATGCCAAAGGATGAATCACTGGCTGAAATAGCAAATAACCCACTCTACATATGCTGGAGGGCATGAACTACCCAAACATACTAAAAAACTTCACAAGGCTAAAAACCACACGAATATTGGAAAAAACTCCAGCAACTCGGAGAATTATAACTTAGCTAACAACTAATATTCTAACACTCCATCTCACAAAATAATAGCCTTAGGCACATATCATCGAGGAGAATCACTCCACCAAGCCTAACTAGGCCGAACAAATTCAGAAATGGGGATTTCTTGAATGCACTCAAGAATCACATCATCAAAGAAGAAATACCAATTCAAAACCATGGTCAAAGTCGAGACCACCACCAGAGATCAAACAACTCAGGATAAAGAATTTCCAATTCGCAGCCTTAAGAAGCGATCACAGGAAAGGCCACCTGCCTCTAATTCTCTAACTCCACTTAAGGAAAAACTATATCACAGAAAAGAAACATCCAATCTCCACACTAATAACAAGGGAAAACCATCACAAACGAATGAACCCGAAAAATCTAAGAGGTGAATCCACAATATCTCAGTCTCAAAACAACTATCGATCGATGAAATAGTTACAAACGAATAACGAATCCAAAAATTGGTCAATCTTACAAATAGGCTATATCAAAAAGAATATCCTAGGTGAAGACCTTCTCAACCTAGAAGGCAAGTCTAAGGATCCCAAACTCAAAAATAGGTAATGCAACTAAATCTCCGACCCTAGAATCATATTAGCATAATAGAAGGTTAACTTTTCTTGAATATCACAATACATCCTTGAATTAATCAAATACAACTAACCAAGAGGAAGCATAGTCAACCTCGCTGTGCTGGTGGAAAACAAATCATCAAATCGGGCTATATCTACTCAAGCCACTGAATAATATCAAAAGAAAGTAAAAGTCTAACTAGATAATACTAGTATAAATAGCTTCCTAGCAAGGATCAAATTCATCAAGTAAAAACATCAAGTAATAATATCAAGTAATAGCAATAACCTCATGTAGTGATAGAAATAGCAACAAAAATATCAATATCAACATATGAACATGCAGTACAAAAATAAACATCAATATCATGTACCACTCAAGGGCCACAATAAGGCCGATATGCCAAGATAAAGGTGTCTCGAGCCCAAAAACTACACCCATAGGGAAAAATATCAATACAGATCTACTCCATCCATCACTCAAAAAAATAAACCACAGAGTAGTTACATAATAATGTATTCAATAATAAGGCACATAATGACTGATATCAATTCATCCAGGCATATAATCATCAATAGGTATGAAGACCCCAGTACATATAATAACATATAAATGCGCAAAATAAAAGCACAGCTATCACGGTGAAATCTGCAATCACATGCCTGACGGGCATATGGAGAATATATCTGAATGAGTCCAAACTCAGACAGACCAACTAGATCATCAATATGGAGAGAATAGAAATTGAGCCCAAATGGCTAGCCAACTGGCGCTGAGAGAAATCTGTAAGATTATGTCCATACTTCCAAAATCATAGCCTATCTTAGGAACTCTAGGTTGGCGGGGAATACGTGCTAACTCTAACTGATCATCTAAGTCATATCTGGGGCATTCTTTGAATCAATATCTCACATGACACAACCAAATCAAGATCCTAAAATACATTGAGATACTGCTCCTCATAATCCTAAATGGTTGCCATGGCCTAAAGAACCATACCATACTGCGCAAGTTTGATAGAGACTCTACCTATTATGATCATCACGACTAATATGAGAACAACTCATAGTATCGAATACTTTCTGCGTAGAGCTGATGGGCTGCAGGTGAGGCTAAACTCTACTGGAAGAATCCTCACTCCTGGATAAAATACCAATAGAACTATACTGATGGCATGCCTCTTGCTGACATTTCCATATGTCTCAATACTCATGCTCTATATGGTCCTCTCATAATTAACATCCTTATGGAAGGAAGATTCAGCTTCTATTTAGTGCTCCAATACCCAATGGAGTGACAATAGTAACCCTCTAACACATCCATACGCAGATGTCCACAAAAGAATGGAGCATAGAAAAATGCCTGGACAACTCGAGAAATCCAATCTCATACTTAAAATTGGTAAAGAACCTTGAAGAACACTAATAGACCCAACTTTGGTATCAGAACTGCTCGATAAATCAAACGTCATCCATGGATGAGAGGGATCTACAACATGACTCAAATTTCTAATGTTGAACCTCAAAGGCTAAAGTAGTTACGAGCTTTACTAAAGCCTAAGCTAGCCCAAATCCTTTTTGGTTGTCGCTGAAGATCTTTGATATCCATCTTTAACTCTCTAGTTTGATGCTGCACTAAAATTCTAAAAATATGTTAAGTATCATCCTCATCTGTTGATAATATCGCATCATCCTTTGGGGATAAAATAGATTCAAAGAATGTGTTTAACATACATAGGAATGCGAGCACACGATAAGGAGTCAAGAAGTGAATTTTCTAAAATGTCATTGTAGCCACTCAAACATACATTGTAGATGTCTTCGTACCAACCTACAAGACTCTTCTAAACACTTAGCTCTTGTACTAATACACCAATGAAACCTAGGCTCTGATACCAATTTGTCATAATTTAATTTCTCAGGTCATGATGACGCCTACCATAACCCACCAGTAGGCAGACAACTCGTAGTTCAAAATGGCTAGTAGCGGATTACTCAATAATATAAGGAAAAAATATGGAATAAATTAAATAAAAATTAAATACAAAAGTGAATCCCCAAACCTGGTGGTATCAGTACAAGAGCTTCTAATATAATAAGAGTACAAAAGAGAAATATCAAGAAAAATACACTGATACAACTTATCTTTAAATACAACATTCAGACTAGTATAATACATAAAAGAGAGAAAAGTAATACTCCAAACATTAGGAGCTCACTCCAAGTCTCCAAACTATGGCTGCTTTACACGATGAACATATCAACATCGATAACACATATTATGATCTGCAGGATGCAGAAGTGTATTATGAGTACCAAACGAATGGTACTTAGTAGGCAACTACCAATTGAGCTTCAATGATAAAATAGATTTTATACAACATATAAACAAAATGGGAACTACACCCAAGAGTCCAAAAATTATATAACAAGTCAATGAGAATAATAAGGGACAACTATCCTATCAAAGTCCAAGAGTCTAACATAATAAGACTAAGAAAGTATTAGGGCAAACTATCCTATTCCATTCATATTCAATAGACATCAATACTATACCGTATATCCTAGGCCAATATATGAATAAAGAATGAAACAAAGATATATATCAATATACACGGCCATGAAACGAATATACAATTTGAATAAATGAAGGAAGAGATATACAGTAATTTCCATAGCTCCATGTAGCTAGATAAATATATAGAAATATATATACATATAAACATGAGGTCATCTCAAAGCATAACCTAGATCATCATAGCCTCATTCTAAGACCTCATTATAATACTACAAGGATATAATACTACAAAACTCAGGGTTTTTTAATCCACATAGCTAGACATGATATAATCGTGCATAGTAATGCAATCATTAGAAAGAAGAGGGTAAAGACATACCTCAAATCTCGATATTAAATAAAAGACCAATATGCCATAATCTAGCCATAATAACAATCATAACAATGATAGTAACAATTTTAAAAACAACGTGAATAACTGTAAGATCCCACAAAGTTCTCTCGTAGTCTAAGCCCTAGAGCATGTCAAGTGAAGTGTAATTTCGACCTTAAAAGATCGAGGAGTGACTTCCAAAGTGAGAAATATTTTAAACCATGTAGAATTTACCTAATATCAACTTTTTATCATGTAGAGAAATGAATAAGCTTTCCATTGATACTAAATTTGCTCAAATTCGACACTCGGGCGAAGAGTTAGAGCTATTTTAGTGAGACAGTGTGCCACCTGGCACTTTAGCGCGTCGCGGAGCCAGCCAAAATGGAATTTGTCAAATTCCAGTGAGCCTTCGTGATTCCACTATATTATGGTATCTTTCCAGTTTGCAACCAAGGGGGCAATACAATTTCCACCGCGTCGCGCTAAGGCTCAGTTTCCCAATTGTCCAATTTCCATTAAGCTAGCGCGATTATGGCGCGTCGCACCAGCACGTAAAATCGAGATTTTTTTTCCTGTTTTGGATTTTAATTCCAAGGGAAAAAAGGGTCTTTTCCCAACCCCTAAATATACTCTTTAATACGAGATTCAACACATTAAACCCAAATATCATTATTTTCTCTCAATTTTCTTCAAGAACAAGACCTAGGGTTTCTAATCCAAGACCCAAATCATCAAGGTTTCATATGAATCTTTAAAGAATTACATAGCAAGGTATGTTGGATGTTGATTCTTGGGTTCCTTCCACCCAAGAAGTTCAAGAATCCTTTTTAAAATTTTAAAGTTTATGTTTTATGAGTTTTCATGATTTATGTGAATAGAAATTGAAGTTCATGTTGTTGATAAGTTTTGATTCATGTTTTGATTATAAAGATTCAAGCTTTGACCTTAGTATGTGTTGATTATGTGATGTTCATGATAAAGCCCCTTCAAGAAGCATGTTGAATTATGTAATTGTGTTAATTTGGTGTGTTGAAAGTTATATGACCAAAGGGTGCCTCTCACATGCTTGATAAATTGCTTATGTGAAGAAAATAGTGTTATTGTAACATGAAGTATAATATCCCCAAGTATGTGTCAACTAGTGCATAGTAAGTGTTTGTTGAAAGGACTGAATAAATGAATTATGATATGTTGCATGTCTTCCTATTCATGTGAACACTTTGTTGGATGAGTTATGAGAAAATAACATGCTTCCCTTTACAATTACATGTTTAAGATTCCCAAGTCTTTGAGATGATGTTTAATTAGTTATATTACGAATGATAGTCTATTGTTATAATTATTATGAAAGAGTTGTCATGTCTTATTTATTCATTTATGTTATCGAGTCCTGGGGGTATTTAATACCCAAAAACTTAGCTTCTTGTCTAGAGCCGAGTCAGTCTCAAGATAATCTCAGTCGTGCTATGATCAGTATATTTTAGTTTGTGACAAAAGTTAAGGAAACTCAGTAAATCTGAGTATTCAGTCAAATTAAACTTAATACTCAGTTTAAATTTTAGTAAAGCTTAGTAAGTTACAAAACTCAGTCGTATTCAGTCAGAAAGTTAAATTCGGAAGTATTTTGTCAGATAACGAAATGAAGTACACTCAGTCAGATCAGTCAAGTAAGATAATCAAATTAGTAATAGATTTAGTTCAGTTTTATTCAGTATAAGAATTAGTTTAGAGTTCTTCAGTTGGGAGTAGTAACTAGCACTGAGCGAGTTCAGGGATGACGGCTTCCCCGTTAGAGAGGTAGAGTCGTTATTAACAATCCCTAAACTCCAGAACTGCATAGCCAGCACAGGATCAGGAGTCACCCGTTAGATTAAGGCTTGACTTCCTGTTCAAGGTCACCCGTTAGAGAGGCTTGACATAGCAGAGGTCTTTACCTGTGGCATGGTATTGAAATCCTTCCATATGGGGTTACAGGTTGGACCCCACTAGATTAGATTTGGGGCATGTCGGTTAAGTGAGAACTCCCATAGTTGCAGTTTCAGTATCAGTCTTCAGACTAGAACTCAGAAATTAGGACTGTCAGACACAGTCACCCATCTCAGTAAGGAACTTAGATAGTTCCATAGATTCATAGACCACCCGCTAGATAGGCCTGGTCTCTCGTAAAGTCAATCACAATCAGTACTAATAGATCCTGAGACCACCCGTCCAATAGGCCCGATCTCAAGCTCAGTCCACATTTCTATTAATAAAAGATTCAGAGATCTTTCACTAAATAGGTCTGATCTAAGATACAATCATTCTTTATCAATATCAAAAGATTTAGTTATTTAGTTTCTCAGTATTAGTAGTGAGTTCAGACGTCAGTAAAGCAGTATCCGAGTCTCAGTATTCAGAGTCACAATGATTTTAGTTATGGTTGTGCATTCATGCATATGTCCTTATGCAGTACTCTCATGATTATTCAGTTGAGCTATGTTCATGCATAAGCCCTTGCATTTAGCCTTACCTCATCTAGCATACCAGTACATTCAAAGTACTGACACATACTTTTCTCTTGCGCTATGGTGTCTTATAGCATAGGTTCCGAAACGTAAGATCCAGAGCATTCTTAGCAGTCTAGACTCAGTCAGCAGCAGTAGGTGTAGCAGTGAGTCCTCTTCATTCGAGGATGATCCTTATTTTATTATGGCATTAGACTTAGTTAATTTTCAGTAGACGGAGTTTATTGGGGACATGCCCCATTAACTCCACAGTTCAAACAGTTTGAGGCTTTTCAGACAGATGTATCAGTATTCAGTTTTTAGTTTTGAGTATTTTAGATATTTTGAACCTTATGGAAAGTTTTCACCAGTTTTTCGTAGTTATTATACTATTTTATGTAGTGTTCAGGTACAGAGATATCAGTAGAGGGTTAGCTTATGGTCCCTTGGGGTCATGAGCACCGTGTGGCATTCCAGTTCCAGGAAATTGGGGCATTAGAAACTTTGTATCAAAACCTAAGGTTCAATAGTGTCCTAGGAAGTTTGAAAGCCGTATTTAGTTGAGTCTTGTGCATAGGTATGTTGCGCACCACATTTATGTACAGGAGGCTATAAGATTTTTTTAGGAACAATTTTCCTTCTTTCAGTGTTTATGTCGTGCGAGTATGCATAAGTTCCAGTTGATTCTCAGTCTAATCCATTCTCCCTTTCATTTTCAGAGTATGCCTCCTCTTAGAGATAATGCCCATAGGGTTGATAACCAGCCACCTCCACTAGTAGATCCTGAGTATGAGAATGTGTCACATGCAGAGTTACGGACAGCTTTTTAGGCGCTAGCCCAAGCTGTGACCACTAGTGTCCAGGGCAACCGTTAGGATGCAGTCCTACCTCAGCAAGATTGGGGTTCAACCGCGGCCAGGATTAGAGATTTCATGAGAATAAACCCGCCAGAGTTCTATGGGTCAGTAGCACGTGAGGACCCACAACTTTATCTTGAGGAGGTGAAGAAGATCACCTAGATTATGCATGTTTCCGAGGAGGAGAGAGTAGATTTAGCATCCTATAGGTTGAAGGATATCGCTCTTGACTGGGTTGTAGTGTGGAAGAAGAGTAGAGGGGAGGATGTAGCTCCCATGACTTGGCAGGAGCTTTAGGATGCCTTTTTAGATAAGTTTTTCCCGCTAGAGATGAGAGAAGCTAAGTTAGAGGAGTTTATGAACCTAAGTCAAGGCCCCATGATAGTGAAAGAGTATTATCTTAAGTTCAACTAGTTAGCTAAGTATGCTCCCAATTTGATAGCTGACCCTAGAGCGAGTATGAGTAAGTTTGTGACTGGTGTGTCTGGGTTGGTGTTGAAAGAGTGTAGGACTTCTATGCTCAATAGAGATATGGACCTTGCTAGACTAATAATGCATACGCAGTAGATTGAGGCCAATAATATGAAAGAAAGAGAGAGAGTGAGTAAGAAAGCCAGAATAGGTAGTCATAGTTTCTCTTAGGCAGGGTCACAGGGTGGTAGCCATTCTCACCATAGTCAGAAGCTTTCAGTCCCAGCTCCATTCTCAGCTAGTGTACCCACACCAAAGTTTGGGGATGTCCATCATGATGGGGCGCCAAGCTTTAAAACCCAGGGTAGTGCCAGTAGTGTTCGTACCTACCCGCTTTGTGAAGAGTGTGGCAAGAATCACCTAGGTGTGTGCAGAGCTAATAGTTAGGTATGTTTTGGATGTGGTAAGCCAGGTCACAGAATATGAGAATGTAGAGTAATATCTCAGAGGGGTAGAGAATTGCATCAGCAGGGTGCCACTTTCGGTGCCAATAGTGGTCAGCGTCAGAACAGACTCTATGCGCTTCAGACTCACCATGATCAGGAAAGGTTCCCTGGTATAGATTCAGGTATGTTATGAGTCCTTTATCTCTATGATATGCATTGTTAGATCCCTTTCTCCCATTTGAGCTTATATTTCAGAATGAGTAAGTTAGTAGAGCCAGCAAGTCCGTTTAGCAGTTAGATTCGTATAGTTGTTGTCTCATCTCTTTACCTGATCATGCTATCAGAAATCTCCAGAATGTAAATATTCTAAGATAGAGTATCCTAGTAGTTGTGAGTATAGATCATCTCCCATATTATGCATTAGTTTTACATCTTAGACGATCAATCATGACCCAGTTTGTAGGTTCCGCGTGCACCACCCCAGTATTTCAGCGAAGTGTTCTTAGAGGGACATATAGTCCCAAGGGGGAGATACCCCATAATATTACGATACTTTCATGTCCTTAGACTCATTCAGTTGCATGTTCGACTCTCCTTACGAAGTTAACACCAATTATCATTGCATAATTTGTCAAGCATTCAAAAGACAGTTCATTCAAATATTCATGCTTTAGATATATATGTTCAATAGAAAGAGTTTAGCTTTTTGGTGTATTCAATCATGCATTCATGAGAACAACTCAGTTACGAACCCATGCATCAGATATGCATGTCCATTATGAGAATTCAGCTTATGAGTAGCTTCAGTCGTGTATTCCATGCATTATATATGCATGTTTAGTGTGAGATCTCAGTATATCAGTAATTCCATATCACATAGTCATGTTTCAGATGTTCTTATTCCTTAAGTAAGATCAATTGATCAGTATTCTTAGCATATGAAGCGACATTCAAGGATGAATGTTTCCAAGGGGGAGTTATTGTAAGACCCTGCAAAGTTCTCTCATAGTTTGAGCCTTAGAGCGTGTCAAGTGAAGTGTAATTTCTACTTTACAAGATTGAGGAGTGACTTCCAAAGTGATAAATATTTTAAACCATGTAGAATTTCCCTAATATCAACTTTTTTTCATGTAGAGAAATGAATAATATTTCCGTAGATACTAAATACTCCTAAATCCGACACTCGGACAAAGAGTTAGAGCCATTTTAGTGAGATAGTGTGCCACCTGGCACATTAGCGCGTCGCAGAGCTAGCCAAAATGGCAATTGTCAAATTCCAGTGATCCTCCGCAATTCCACCGCATCGCGGTGTCATTCTAGATCGCAACCAAGGTGGCAATGCGATTTCCACCGCATCGCGCCAAGGCTCAGTTTTCCAATTGTCCAATTTCCAGTAAGCTGGTGCGATTATGGCGCGTCGCGCTAGCACGTAAAATTGGGATTTTTTTTCCAGTTCCGGATTTTAATTCCAAGGGAAAAAATGGTCTTTTCCCAACCCCTATATATACTCTTTAACATGAGATTCAACATATTAAACCCAAATATCATTGTTTTCTCTCAATTTTCTTCAAGAACAAGACCTAGGGTTTCTAATCCAAGACCCAAATCGTTAAGGTTTCACCGTGAATCTTTCAAGAATTATATAGCAAGGTATGTTGGAGGTTGATTATTGGGTTCTTTCCACCCAAGAAGTTCAAGAATCCTTTTTTAAATTTTAAAGTTTATGTTTTATGAGTTTTTATGATTTATGTGAATAGAAATTGAAGTTCATGTTGTTGATAAGTTTTGATTCATGTTTTGATTATAAAGATTCAAGCTTTGACCTTAGTATGTGTTGATTATGTGATGTTCATGATAAAGCCCCTTCAAGAAGCATGTTGAATTATGTAATTATGTTAAGTTGGTGTGTTGAAAGTACTATGACCAAAGGGTGCCTCTCACATGCTTGATAAATTGCTTATGTGAAGAAAATAGTGTTATTGTAACATGAAGTATAATATCCCCAAGTATGTGTCAACTAGTGCATGGTAAGTGTTTGTTGAAAGGACTGAATGAATGAATTATGATATGTTGCATGTCTTCCTGTTCATGTGAACTCTTTGTTGGAAGAGTTATGAGACAATAGCATGCTTACCTTTACAATTACATGTTTAAGATTCCCAAGTGCTTGAGATGATGCTTCATTGGTTATATTGTGAATGATAATCTATTGTTATGATTATTACACAAGAGTTGTCATGTATTATTTATTTATATTATCGAGTCCTAGGGGTATTTAATACCCAAAAACTTAGCTGTTTGTCTAGAGCCGAGTCAGTCCCAAGATAATCTTAGTCGTGCTATGATTAGTATTTTTCAGTTAGTGACAAAAGTTAAGGAAACTCAGTAAATTTCAATATTTAGTCTAATCAAGCTCAGTGCTCAGTTCAGATTTCAGTAAAGCTCAATAAGTTACAGAACTCAGTCATATTCAGACAGAAAGTAGAATTCATAAGTATTTCGTCAGATAACGAAATCAAGTAAACTCAGTCAGATCAGTCAAGTAAGATAATCAAATTAGTAATAGATTCAGTTCAATTTAGTTTAGTATAAGAATCAGTTCAGAGTCCTTCAGTTGGGAGCAGTAAATAGCACCGAGCGAGTTCAGGGATAACAACTTCCCCGTTAGAGAGGAAAAGTCGTTATTAATAGTCCCTGAACTCCAGAACTGCATAGCCAGCGCAGGAGCAGGAGTCACCCATTAGATTACGACTTGATTATCATATTGCCTTAGGCTTGACTTCCTATTCAGGGTCATCCATTAGAGAGGCTTGACCATAGCAGAGGTCTATACCCGTGGCATGGTATTGACACCCTTCTAGCTGTGGTTACAGGTTGGACCCCACTAGATCAGATTTTGGGCATGTCGGTTAAGTAAGAACTTGCACAGTTGCATTTTTAATATCAGTCTTCAGAGTAGAACTCAGAAATCAGGACTGTCAGATACAGACCCCCATTAGATTACGTCTTGATTATCATATTGCCTTAGGCTTGACTTCCTATTCGAGGGTCATCCATTAGAGAGGCTTGACCATAGCAGAGGTCTATACCTGTGGCATGGTATTGAAATCCTTATAGCTGTTGTTATAGGTTAGACCCCACTAGATCAGATTTTGGGCATGTCGGTTAAGTAAGAACTCGCACAGTTGTAGTTTCAATATCAGTCTTCAGAGTAGAACTCAGAAATCAGGACTGTCAGATACAGTCCCCCATCTCAGTAAAGAACTTAGATAGTTCCATAGATTCATAGACCACTTGCTAGATAGGCCTGGTATCACGTAAAGTCAATCAGAATTAGTACTAATAGATCCAGAGATCACCCGTCCGATAGTCCTGATCTCAAACTCAGTCCATCATTTCTATTATTAAAAGATTCAGAGATCTTCCGCTTGATAGGTCTGATCTCAGATACAATCATTCTTTATCAATATCAGAAGATTCAGTTATTCAGTTTCTCAGTATTAGTAGTGAGTTCAGACGTCAGTAAAGCAGTATCTGAGTCTCAGTATTCAGAGTCACAATGATTTCAGTTATGGTTGTGCATTCATTCATATGTCCTCATGCAGTACTCTCATGATTATTTAGTTGAGCTATCTTCATGCATAAGCCCTTGAATTTAGACTTACCTTATCTAGCATACCAGTACATTCAAAGTACTGACGCATACTTTTCTCTTGCGCTATGGTATCTTATACCATAGGTTCCGAAGTGTGAGATCCAGAGCACCCTTAATAGTCCAGACTCAGTCAGCAACAGTAGGTGTAGCAGTGACTCCTCTTCATTCTAGGGTGATCCTTATTTTATTATTGCATTAAACTAAGTTTATTTTTAGTAGACGGAGTTAGTTGGGGAAATGTCCCATCAACTCCACAGTTCAGACAGTTAGAGGCTTTTCAGACAGATGTATCAGTATTCAGTTTTCAGTTTTCAGTTTTGAGTATTTTAGATGTTTTGAACCTTATGGCAAGTTTCCGCTAGTTTTCCGCCGTTATTATATTATTTTATGCAGTGCTCAGGTACAGATATCAGTAGAGGGTTAGCTTGTGGTCCCTTGGGGTCATGAGCACCGTGTGGTATTCTGGTTCCAGAAAATTAGGGCGTTACAGTAACTTGCTACAACAGATAACCAAATACATAGTCGAGCCTATGCATACCCCTTTCCCGCCGTTCCTAGCCCGGAAGGTTCAACCAACATACAATAACACAAGGCATATTATTCTCCTATATCTATGCAATCATCCTCTACCGGCTGATAGACTTAGGTGCAACTGGTGATAGGCGATGTACATACGGGAATGAATGAAAGGTACACAGTCAATATCACAATCTAATCATCATAACCATATCCATCAGAATTGTCATCATCATGATTATTATTAGTGTAATAAACCTCCGTCCTTTCTAGGTATCAATATATCATGACAATAGTATCCTCCGACCTCAAACCGAGTATCAATATCATCATAATAGTATCCTCCGTACTCAAACCGGGTGTACATATCATTATAATATTTGATAATCATCTATAAGCTATAGCTATCTATAATCATCTCATATATAGAAGGCATAATTTCGATAAACATATCACATCTATAAGACATCTCATATCTATAGGTCATACATCATGACTATGAAGAATATCACCTCTCTAGGACAGTTATCATATCTAAGAGGAATATCATCTCTATAGTATCAATAATCATAACTAAGAGAAAAATTATCTCTAAGGCCCAACAATCATAACTAAGACGAAAATCATCTCTATGGGTAATCATTACAAAGGAAAAAATCATCTCTAAGGCGCAACAATCATAATTAAGGGGAAAATAATCTCTATGTGCCAAATAATCATAAATAAGAGAAAAATCATCACTAAGGTCCAAATAATCATAACTAAGAGGAAAATCATCTCTAAGGCTCAACAATCATAACTAAGGGGAATGTCATCTCTATGGGCCAAATAATCATAACAAAGAGAAAAATCATCTCTATGGGCCAAATAATCATAGCTAAGAGGAAAATCATCGTTGTAGAAACAATAATTATAACTAAGAGAAAAATCATCTCTATAGGCCAAATATCAAGTCTAAGAGGAAACAACATCTCTAAAGGTCCAATATAATGTCTAAGAGGGAATAGTATCTCTAAAGGCACATTATCATTTCTATAAGGAATAACATAGCCATAACCCATAAGTCACAATCCGAGGAACATCATTACAATTTATCAAGTCACGAAGTAACCTTAAACTAAGGTTAACTAGTCTCAACTATGCCAAACATCCGCAACTAAATCCATAAGGCTAAAACAAATCTTGGCTTAAGTGGGTCGGAGAATCCCACTTCTAATCCTTAATTTCCATAATTAGACACGTTATGCCTAAACTAGGCTAAGTTATCTAGTTCAACTTCTAGATGTCAAGTAAGCCATAACCAATTCTAAGATAGGAACTTTGTCTAGAAACATGGGCATTTATGTCAATTCTACCCCAAATTATGTTTTTAAGATCACTAGAATAGCCCAACTAAGGTTAATCATACTAACCATGATTCTAACACTTAAACCACTTCCCAAACTTAACAGCATGCCATATTCATGCTACTAATTTACCCAAAATAGGGAGAAGGTCATCGGGTCCAAAAGAGGTATTAAACAATTAAACTTACGAGTCAAAACCTCTGATCGAATCCCCAAACTTCAATATTCAATACTAAGTCATTCTATTTATAATCAATCTTAACATTCACATTCACACGCAATATATATCACACATTATTTATAAAGAAGAGTAGATAGAAGTCTACCTCAAACACGAACCACAAAACCTTCCACCAATCACCAAAAGCTCATCTTCATTCCACAAGCCTAAAATGCCAAGAAATTATCAAAATAGTAATTTACTCATCAATACGAGTCTAACGATACCCATATAGAACCATTGTTCTTCGGGCACAAAAATGACACCAAAAATCCCAAGCGGGTCCCACATGCAAAAAATGCATTTTCAAGGTCAACCCAATGTTCATACATGAACAAGGAATCATAACCCTCAAGAAATTGGTAAAAGTAAAGCAAATTTTGGGTTAAAATAACTCCCTAAGCTAAATTGGGGTTTTCGATAAAAAAAACTAAGAAATTTATCAATAAAGTGATGAAATCCTACCTTAATCCGGGTGAAAATTACGATACTAGATGTTAATCAAGCTCCCAAGATACCCACAAGACTCAATTTTGAGTTATTACACTCATTTGGGGTTTCTAGGTCCAAAAAATGAGTCAAAATGGCCAAAATACTGCCTACAGGGTCCTTAAATACCCCTACCAGCTATGGAGATGCCTCAATCTCCTTTTAGGGGACGCTATCACGCTATCTCAATCATCGTACAATTTTCCGTGATCGCGGTTACTCCCCTGGGCACCCGACGTCAGCAAAATCAAAATCATGATTTGGCCCTCGGAACTCATTTAGAACTCAAAATACATGATCCAATAGTGAATTTCCAGTGTAAACCACATTTCAAACCAATTGGAATTATCAAAAATTTCATCCAAGATCTTTTAGGCAAAACTTGGGGCTCATAAAATCCTCTCAATAGCCTAAAATAAGTCTGGGAGCCTTGGGCCTTGAACCAAGGGACCCCTAGCCTAAAATCAATGTTCTGGACGGGATGGAGAAGTCATGTTTTTTATCCAAAGTTGTTTTGACCAAATGTAGGTCCCACACCCATATTCTGATTCTCCAACTTTCTGACCAATAGGTCGAAATGAGCTCGGGTACATTGGGACCCAAACCAAAGTTCTACCTAGCCTTATATCTATATTCTGGATGTGCTGCTGCAGTCAAAATTTTCATCTGAGATTGTTTCATTAAAGTTTTTGCCCAGTGGCCATTTGGAACTAGCGAAGACTTTAAAACAGGGAATTATTTCTAAAAACCAAACGAACTTCCCGGTAACCAAACCGTTGGTCCCACCAAGTCATAAATGACTTGGGAAGCTATGGAGAAGCTCAAACACTGAAGATAAGTAAGCATATGAAAAATGACCAGAAGGGTCATTAGATAAACAAAGCAATGAACTCTCTCAGACTTAGTAGTTAGAATAAAAGTAACATGCCAAGAAACCTCATGAAATCAACAATCATAATCCGCAATGGTAAGACCCTCTGATCCAATATCAAGAATGGATCCCTCAAATAACACCCTAAGACTGTGAGGCATATATTTCTCTCAGAAGCTCTTGAAGAATAGTCTATGTCAACGAGGGAGATCCAGTTGGCCTGGACTCAAGATGACATCTCAACCAATCTTGAGTTGTCAAGTCCAACTAAAATGTAGTGTATTCCACACCATGAGTCTCAACAAGGTCTAAATTATAGAGCCTATCTTTACAAGTGATCACGAACTCATAAGCATCCTCACTTGGTGCACGAGAAAACCTAGGCGGAGCCGATATCACGAATCTACGCAACATCTTTTGCTCTTCAACAAACATAGTAGGCTGGTAAACTACTTGATAAGAAACCACCAACGTAGCAGGGACCTCAGTTCAGGGAGCCACAACTATAGGCCGCGCCCCCACCTCGAAACCACTCTGATCTGTAGACTGTGCACCATAAAAAAATCCCAAAAGCTGAACCAATCCATTCTTGAGCATTGAAGAATAAATAAACCCCGGTAAAGCCTAGGCTAGTCCTTATCCCACCGTTGGCTGGGGTGGGAGAATCTCTAGTTCTAGAGAAGGAATAGGGTCTAGTAAAGGACCTTTATCCTGGCCCCTAACTGGGGGTATCTATGCTATCCACCACTTTTCGGTCATCCAAAAACAACTATAGTATCCCAAGGCTTGAACTTGAGACCCTTATCTTATGTAGTAGTAGAATGTGTCGTAGATATCTATAAAATAGTGAAATCAAGTGAATTCTTTAGAAACCAAATCCGACTCTTTCCTAATAATGTCTATAGCCTCCCAAAGTTTAGAAACTAACGTCATCGTTTTGATCTGACTCTACTAGAAACTTGCTCTAATATTAATAATACAAGTAAACCTAGGCTCTGGTACTAATTTGTGGAGGAGATGCATCTCGAGGCCCTAGTGGGCACTATTAATAGGAAGTCTCAAACCCCGATCCCACAAATGATCCTTAAGAATATGAGCCTCATATCCCATAACAGTCATGGAGCCCTGCACAAATCTCAAGAACTGATCCTACAAACTATCCTTAAGACTGTGAGACATATACTTCTCTAAAAAGATATCATAGAACTAAGTCCATGTTAATAGGGGAGATCCTGGACTGGAATCAAGATGATCTCTCCACTACTGTTGGGCTGCGAAGTCTAACTAAAAAGTAGTGTAATACATAGAACAAGTCTCAATTAGGCTCAAATTATAGAGCCTATCCTCACTAGCAATTAACAACTCATAAGCATCCTCGCCTGATGCACCGAAAAACCTAGGGCGGAACCAATCTCAAGAATCTACCCAACATCTTCTACTTCTCAACAGACATAACAAGCATGACAACTACCGACTAAGCAACCATCGACGCAGGAGGGACCTTAACTCTAGGAGTCACAAATAAAGGCTACGCCCCTGCCTCATTACCACTTTGATTCATAGACTATGCACCATTAGATGGTGTACCACCAACAAATCCCAAAAGCTGAACCAATGCATCCTTGCGAAACAAAAAAAATAAAACCTGGTAGAGCCTGGGCTGGTCCCTAGTCCACTGTTGGCTGGGGTGGAAGAATCTCTGAATCAGGAGCAGGAAAAGTGAATACCCCATATTTTTCCTAGCTTAAATTCATTCCTAGAATGTTAAGAGATAGCTTCCAAAATGAATAATATTTATTAGATGTGGAATTTTCAAGATTTTGACTTTTAAATGTATGGGAAATTGAATAGAATTTCCATCGATACCAAATTCTCCTAATTCCGACACTCGGTGAAGAAGTTACAATGTTTTTAGTAAAATAGTATGCCACCTGGACTCTCAGCGAGCGTGTTGCAGTGAAGGCACAATTCATAATTGTGCAATTGCAGTAGACCTCCATGATATCAGCGCATCGCAGAGAAGTCCAAATTCCTATTTGTCAAAATCCAGTAGACCAATGCGATGTTTGCGCGTCGCGCCAGTGGCCAAAATGGCAAAAATTATAGGGCACCGCGATAGCTCTGCATCGCAGAGAAAGTCCAATTCCCGTTCATCCTTTTTCCAGTGAGCCACCGCGATAGTGGTGCGTCACGGTGGCCCAGTAAATCGGGATTTTCGGTCATTTTTCCAATTTCATTTGGGAGTTTAAAAAGGGTAATTAATACCCAAACCCTCAATCCGTCCAAACATAAGATTTAAGCCTATTCTAAGCACTTTAGGCTTATATTCATAAATTTTCTCTCTAACAAAAACCATAGAGTTCAAAGCTCCTTCTCCAAGAAATCAAATTCCACCATGGTTTCTCCAAGAAAGCTTAAGATTGAGGATTCCCAAGGCAAGATAATCAAGAATCCATCTTCAAGAACTCAAATAGGAATTAATAATTCGAGCTTCTTCATTTAATCATCAATCAAGGTATGTGGGGTTATGAAAAAGGATACTCCTTTCATCCTTGTGCCCAAAACTTGTTTTAAATTATAAAATTATTTGATATTATATGATTTTCTATGGAATTGAATTAGGGTTTATACCCAATGTTACCATTTACAAGATTATCAGATTTCAAGTGAATTATAAGTTGAATTACATGTTTATGTTCATATTTTCATGCTTAATTCAGAAATTTCCAGATTTGAGATGAATTGTCATTGACTATATTATCGAGCATGATTACTATGATATTTTGACATGAGTTTGATATGTGGGCTTTAAGCCCCAAGTTTATATGTTGAGATTTTGAGAAAAGATGATCTTTAAGCATCCTATTATTAGATTATTTCATAGATTTTTAGTAAAGCTTTGATTTTTCGATCATCAAATTAGCTATGGAATCCACTTTACAAATTATTACATATTACAAAACTCAGAACAACTTTCTTTACAGATTTACTCAGATGATTACAGAATTTGTTTTATATAAACCCTTATGTTATTTTTAAAGTAGATTTCCAACAAAATGAGCCTAGCAAATAAAAAAGGAGTAGTATTTAGCACCGATCGGGTAGTATGGGATTAGCATGCCCTATATTCCACAGAACTACGTAGCCAACGTAGGTACAGACTTAGATTATTCCCATTTTTATATGGATGACAGACTTAGCTTGTGATCGATCACCTGGATTAGGTTATACTCCCTGGCAAGAGTATGACACCTCTTCTCAATGTGAGGTTTCTTCTTTAGAAGGACGAGACGTTGGACTCCATGTAGCTCGCATGGTTTATGTCGGTTAAGAGAACCTCCCTTGCAGAATAGTTTTCCCTATAATAAGCTTCCCAGATTTATTTTAAAGTATCTCCCTTCAGATAAAGTATTTTCCCTAAAGTTTTAAAGCTTATAGACTATAGATTTTAGAACAGAAAGAGTAACAGAAAAGCTTTCAGAAAAACTAAGTGTTAAGGCTCACAAGTTTTACTCAGATTATGCCTTACAGAAAGACAATAGCTTCAGATTTTAGCTTTCAGATTTTAGATTTAGAGTGAGTCTTTTCTGCACTTAGACAGTATGATTTAAAGGGAGAATACAAGTACAACTTTTAGAACTAAATGTTATGACTCACTAGATTTATAAAGAATGATTTGCTTCTCATGATTATTATTTTCATCATTTCAGATATTCCAGCTTATGTGAGTCATTTACATTTAACATGCATTGTTTTGCAAATTATGATGATGAGATCATGTTTTTACTTATGCATTCACCCCCATATACTCACTACATCCTCAAAGTACTGATCCACATATATGTCTATGTGCTACATTGTCTCATAATGTAGGTATCAGCTCAGTTGTAGCACATATACTATATTCTGACAGTTTGCAGATTCCAACCAATAGATGATGAGTCCTTCTACTTCAGGGACTTTAGTTAGATGTTATTGATGTACTTTATTTTCTTATTCATATGTATTGATTAGTGATAGTTAGAGTCGCATCCCAGCTATCTATAGTCAGTATAGTAGATGCTTCACAAATGTCAGTTAGAGTCAGTTATGTATTTTCAGTCCCTCTTTCAGATTTTATCAGAATGTAAAAGTTGTATTGATATTATATTATTTCCAGATTCCATCATTGTTATGTTCCTGCACAGTAAACTCAGTTGTTTTATGCATATCATTCAGTTGCTTATGAGTTATGCCAGTAGAAGGGTTATCTTGGGATCACTTGTGGTTCTAAGCATCGTGTGACATCTCAGGACAGATTTTCGGGGTGTTACAAATAGGGTCTAGTGAAGGCACTATCCTGGTCTATAGCTGGGGATACATCTTTAGGTTTTCCAAGACCTCTAAAGTGTCCAAAAATAGAAACAAGATCCCTAGGCTTGGTCTCGAGACCCTCATCTTGCATAGCAGTAGTATGTGTCCTAGCTATCTGCGAAAGAGTGAAATCAAGGGGATTGGCATGAAATGAGTGAAAGAAGTGAAGAACTCCTAAGAATGTCCTATAACCTCCCCAAGAAAAGAAACTGATGTCAACATTACGATTCGTGGGACTCTACTAGACACTTGCTCTTATACCAATAATATTGGTGAACATGTCTCTGATACCATTTTGTCACAACCCGATGTATGAGTTATGATGGAACCTACTTAATCCCGCCAGTACATAAGCCAAACCATAGCCCAGAGCTATAAGACATTGGAAAATTTGATAAAAAATCACCTAAAAGAAGTAAATAAAAAAAGAGCAACTCCGACTCTAAGAGCTCACCCTATCTTCGAAATCAACTCAGCACAAACATCATATCAGCGATGGCTATTATTCCACAACCCAATTTCTCAGGTTATAATGGCGCCTACTATAACCCTCCAGTAGGCAAGCCAACCTGTATTCTGATACTATTAGCAATGGACTACCAAGAGAAATGGAGGAAGAATATGGATAAATGAAATAAAAGACTAAAATACATAAGATAGTCCTAAAACCTAGTGGAATTAGTAAAAGAGCTTCTAAAGTAATAAGGTTACAAAATGAAGTATTAAATGAATATACTAATACAACCCATCTCTGAATAGAACATAGAGACAAGTCTAGTACATAAGAGGGATAATAACAAGACTTTGAACAGCAGGAGCTCACCCTATATCTATGAACCATAGCTTCTTGATGTACACAACAATAGTGAAAACTCATACAATGATCTGTAGACTATAGAAATCTAGTGTGATGTAATTCCCCGTATATTTCTAAGCTAGAAAATGAACCATTATTCCTACGCATGAAACCTCTTATCCTGTGATTTATGTTTGAGTACATGAATTAGGATATGTATCCTAGTGATAATAGATCTTATGATGTATTAAGCATGTTCATAAGAGTCACTTAGAGTAAGCCAAGCTAAGAACTTTTGAATCCACCAAATTTTTGTGTATGATTTCACATAGGTCATCTTTGAACGAGCATAACTTGGTTTATAGGTGGTAATTTGGCAGATTTATACCCTCCAAATTTTATAGAATTGAATAAGATTTTCGTCGATACCAAATTCGCATAAAACGGACACCCGGTGAAGACGTTATGGCGATTTAAAGTTTCAGCAGTGTCATTTCAGTCAGTGGTGCATCGCTCCATAAGACAAAATGACGTTTGTCAATTTCCAGTGTCTCTCTACGGTTCCACCACATCGCGGTAAGATACCAGCTCATTAACAAGTGGCAACACGATGTCTCCGCGTCGCGCCAGGAGCCTAAAACGGGAAATTTTTACAAAAACTAAAAGACACATCTAGAGGGGTATTTGGGTCATCTTCCCACTCCTATATAAGCTCCCAAACATGGAATTAAGCCATTATTTCACCAAAACATACTATTTTTCATCTAAATCCTCTCAAGAACACATTAGGGTTTCAATTGGGGGATTCAAGTTCAAGCAAATTCTACCATCAAATTCCAAGAATCTCTCCGTCAATCTTCACTAAATCAAGAAATAAGGTATGTGTAGTGTTCATCTATTCAGTAGCTCAGTATCAGTACACTCATGTTGTTAGTATTCAGTTCCAATAGTTAGTATCTCCACGAGTTCAGTTACAGTTACGTATGCATGTATGTATTCTTACATTCATATCAGTCAGTATTGTTCATGCATATAAACCTTTGCATTTAGCGTACCTCACATTCATACTCAGTACATTCCAATGTACTGACGTATTTACGCTATAGTGCTTTCTTTTCATGTTACACCATAGGTTCAAAGACACGAGTTCCAGATCAACAATAGCATTCCAGCAGCAGAGTAGCAGTGTGTCCTCATCCATTCGAGGATGATATTATTTTATTATATTTATTATTTCAGTTCAGTTTTGCTAGACGGAGTTAGTTGGAGACATGTTCCTTCAACTCCTTATTCAGACAGTTTAGAGGCTTTCAGACTATAGCATGTTAGACAATTATTTTAGATTTTTTTTGGTATTGTTATATCGCTTTCAGACATTGTTCTTATCAGATATTTATCCAGTTTGAAACTTATGGCCTTTTAGTTCATATTTCTGCATTTTTTAGTCTTTTATGCAGTATACAGGTACAAATATCAGTCATGGGTTAGCTTGTGGTCCTTCGGGGTCATGAGCACCGTGTAGCGTTCTGGTTCAAAAAATTGGGTCATTACAAACTTGGTATCAGAGCCTAAGGTTCAATAGAGTCCAAGGAAGTCCGAAAACCATATCTAGTAGAGTTTTGTACATGTGTGTGTTATGCATCACACTTATGTGCAGGAGGCTATGAGATATCTTAGGAACAATTTACCTTCTTTCAGTATTCATGTCGTGCCAGTGAGCAAAAACTCTAATTAATCTCTCAATCTAATTCACTTCTTCCTTTCATTTACAGAACATGTCTTCAGAAAGACTAGTGAAAGAAGAACCAACAGTCAGTCTACACCTCAGCCCGTCCAAGAAGATTCCTTGGACAAGTGCATCTCTCATGCAGAATTCAGGACTGCATTCACTACTCTAGCCAGTTCAGTCGCAACTCTGAATGAACGACCAGCCGCTGTTCTGGCCGACTCAGAGTGTTGTATCTAGGATTTTAGATTTCACCCGAATGAATCCTCCTCTATTTACCGGTTCCAAGTTCGAAAAGGATCCACAGGAGTTCCTCGATCAGGTTTAGAAGGTCATAGATATCATGGGAGTAACTTCCAGTGAGAGTGTAGAGTTAGCCGCCTAACAGCTACAAGATATAGCCCATACGTGGTTTAAATAGTGAAAGGTAGATAGGGGTACAGATACAGAGCCCATAGAGTGGGAAGAGTTCACTACAACTTTCTTAGATAGGTTCTTTCCCATAGAGCAGAAGGAGGCTAAAGTGTTAGAGTCCATCAATCTCAGGAAGGGTATGATGAGCATAAAAGAATACTCCCTTAAGTTCACCCAGTTAGCCAGGTATGTTCCCCATGTAGTGGCAGACAGTAGGTCCAGAATGAATAAGTTTGTGTCTGGGGTATTAGGTAGAGTGGTTAAAGAGTGTTGGACTTCAATGTTGATTAGTGATATGGACTTGTCTAGGTTGATGGTCTATGCTCAAAAGATTGAGGAGCATAAGATTAAAAACAAAGAGAGAGAAAATAAGAGGGCTAGAACAGGTAGTTACAGTCCTTCTCAGCCAAGGTTAGGGGGTAGCGAGAGCAAAGTTCTTACCCATCCTCTTTGTTAGACTTGTGGTAAGCATTATAAGCGTGTGTGTAGGGCAGGCAGTGATGTATGATTTGGGTGTGGCAAGCCAGGCCACAGGATGCGAGACTGTAGGGTTATATCTCAGAGGGGTAAATAGTTGTGTTAGCAAGGTACAAAGAGTGACCAGCGTCAGAATAGACTCCAAACCCGTCATGATCCAAAAAGTTTCCCTAACCTAGATTTGGGTATGTTACACCTTTTTCATGTTCATGGTATGCATTGTTAGATCTCTTTCTCTCAATTGATCTTATATTACAGCATGAGTTAGTTAGTAAAGTCAGCAAATCAATTTAGAAATTGAGCAGCCAGATTTGTATAGTTGTTTTCTCATCCTTGCATCTATTCATGCTATCCAAAATCTCAGAGAATGTAACTACTCCAACGTAGAACCTCCTAGTAGTTGCAAGTTCAGTTCAGCTCATGTATCATGTATTAGTTTCAGACTCCCGAATTTCAGTTAACCGAACCCAACATTCTATCCCAGTTTAGTAATCAGGCCCTAAAACTCAGTTCAGTCTCAGATTCGCTATGCCATAGTATGCAACTATTAGTTTCTCTCTTATTTGTCAGTACCTCAGTTTACCAAATCTTTTGGAATCATATTACAAGCGTAGTACTTCATTTTCAAGTAATACAGTCTCCATGAATCCATGCTCAGTCACCTCATGGTACTCAATTAATTCTTACGTCCTATGTAAAATATTTGATAGTCTCAGTTCAGTTATTCCGACCAAGTTCAGTTTAGTCTTACATGCCCAGTGTTCATTTATTAGCATAAGTTAGTCAGACTAGCTAGAAAATCAGTTTAACAGATATGCAGTCAAATTTGGTAGGGGTTGTTCTCCCATCTTTCCATCCAGCCATACTAACAGACATTTCGAGGATGTAACCATCTCCAAGATAGAGCATACTAGTATATGCAAGCTCAGCTTAGTTTATGTATCATGTCTTAGACACGAATTCCAGATATTCAGTCGCAATTCAGTCTTGCGTACCCAACATTCAGTTCTAGTATTAGTCCCAGTTATAGTCTTAGTCATAATGTATGCTTCAGTTCAGTAATCACCTCAGTTCATGTGTCGTGCCTCAGTTTCAGATTTCAGATAATCAGTCACGATTTCGTACCTAGGTTCCTTGTGATCGCCTCAACTTCCTCAATATCTCAGCAAAGTCAGACCAGCATCCTTCAAGGGACATAGTGTCCCAAGGGGGAGATACACTATAGCCCCCAAACTTTCATGATTTAAACATGTCATTTTCTTTGATGAATCTATCTTGGAGGAAGTGTTACTTATGAGCCGACGCTCTAGCTCTAAAACTCAGCAGTAAGCCATGTACTCAATGGCCCAGTTTAGTCCACGATACGATACTCTATCCATGTCATGCATTACAGACTCAGTTCAGTTCATGTATCACGTTCCAGACTCAGTTATGTTCTTATGTTTTCGCTCATGCATATTTAGTTCAAGGTAACAGTTTCCTTTGAGCTTACTTGTTCTCATGTTCAGATTTCACTACCAAACTTTGTATTCCATTCCATGCTCAATTTTTAGTTCAAACTTGGTGTCTTTACCATTGCATGTTCATGAGTCAGTTTAGTCGTGTACTCACGCATCAGATATGCGTGATCAACTTATCAGTACTTTCAGTCATGCATTCATGTATCATGTCAGTCATATAATCATGCATCAGATATGTATAGATTCATCTTATCAATCTCTACATCAGATATGCATTCTCATTCTGAGAAACTTAATTCATCAGAACACTCAGTCCTTCATTCATAAATTAACTACCCATGCATCAGATATGCATGTTCAGTATGAATCATTTTATTTGTCACGTCAGTCATGAGATCATGTTTTAGTCATTCGTTTTAGTTCATGTTCAGCTTATTGTTTCCCCTCTTAGTTAGTCTTATTCGTGGATGAATGTTCCCAAGAGGGAGATATTGTAATACCCCGTATATTTCTAAGCTAGAAAATGAACCATTGTTCCTACGCATGAAACCTCCTATACTGTGATTTATGTTTGAGTACATGAATTAGGATGAGTATCCTAGTGATAATAGAGCTTACGATGTGTTAAGCATATTCATAAGAGTCACTTAGAGTAAGCCAAGCTAAGAACTTTTGAATCCACCAAATTTTCGTGTGTGATTTCACATAGGTCATCTATGAACGAGAATAACTTGGTTAATAGGTGGTATTTTGGCAGATTTATACCCTCAAAATTGTATAGAATTGAATAAGATTTTCGTCTATACCAAATTCACCTAAAATGTACACCTGGTGAAGAAGTTATGGCGATTTAAAGTTTCAGCAGTGTCAATTCAGTCAGTGGCGCGTCGCGCCATAAGCCAAAATGACGTTTGTCAATTTCCAGTGTCTCTCCGCAATTCCACCGCATCGCGGTGAGTTTCCATGTCATAAACAAGTGGCAACGCTATGTCTCCGCGTCGCGCCAGGGGCCTAAATCGGGGAATTTTTACAAAAATTAAAAGACGCATCTAGAGGGGTATTTGGGTCATCTTCCCACCCCTATATAAGCTCCCAAACATGGAATTAAGCCATTATTTCACCAAAACATACTATTTTTCATCAAAATCCTCTCAAGAACACATTAGGGTTTCAATTGGGGGATTCAAGTTCAAACAAATTCTACCATCAAATTCCAAGAATCTCTCCGTCAATCTTCACTAAATCAAGAACTAAGGTATGCGTAGTGTGAACTATGGATCCATTTCGTTCATAGAGCTCAAGAACCATGTTTTAAAAATTATTTTATGATTTTCTTGTTGTGATATGAGCATGTACATGTTGATGATTGTTGTTTAAGTTTCAATATGATATTTAAAGGTGTTATCATGAAGTCTATGTATTTGCTAATTGAAAACCCATGATGTTTATGTGGTTTAATATGGTGAAATTTAAGAACACACCTAGGCTAAAAGAATGCATGCAAAGTGATTGATAAAAGGCCTAGGATGATAGAATTCATGTCCCATGATTCAATAGTGCTTAAATGACAAGTCCACGTTCTATGCTCTATGATTTCACATGAATTTCACGTTATTGTTGTGTTATTGTTGTGATATGGAATGAGCATGATATTGAAGCTATGGAAGTATATACATGCTGTATGCATTCCATTCCATGTATAAGAAGTTGAGCATCATGTATAGTATGAAATCCTTTACTTATGATATTGTGAATTTTGGACTCTACTCTTATGATCAAGTCAGTCATGTGTGTCAATTTCCTTCCATCGAGTCCTGGGGATACTTGTACCCAAAAAATATAGTTGTGTGCCTAGAGCCATGTCATGATTTTACGATACTCTTAGTCAAGCCATGTTCCATAGAATTCAGTAAGTCATGTGACTCAGGAAAGTTTAGTAATTCAGTTAATCTCAGTTAATCTCAGTAATCTCAGTACTCAGTGATATCGGAAACTTTAGAGATTCTAGTGCTCTCAGAAAGTTCAGTAATCTCCGTAATTCAGTACTCTCAGAAATCTCAAGAACTCAGTACTCAGTAAGATCAGTACTCTCATGAACTCAGTTTAGCTCTGCTAAATAATCCCACTAACATCAGTTCAGTCAATCAGTTCAGTTTAATTAATCAGTTCAGTGTCTATTCAGTTGAGAGTAGGATTTAACACTGAGTGAACCCAAGGATGGGGACTCACCTGTTACAGTCAGAGGGTGTGATTCCTAGAAGCAATCCTTCCGTTTCAGAACTACGTAGCCAGCGTAGGTTGATATGTCCCTACTCATAGGGCTAATGCATCTCTTTTGAGTTTACCTGATAGTAGGGCAAACATAATGAGCTCCCAAAAATAAAATAGGGTTACTCACATGTTGTCTCTACCCGTGGCATGGTATTGACACCCTTCTAGATAGGGTTACAGGTTGGACCCCAACCAGTTCAGTTTCGAGGCATGTCGGTTAGATGATTACCTCCCACAGTCTCAGTTTCAGTCTCAGTCTTAGTTTCAGTAATAGAATTCAGATAGTTTTTTAGAATATCAGGACTGTCAGATACAGTCAACTAAGATACGATATGGAACTCAGCTAGTTCCACCACATTCATGACTGTCAGATACAGTCACTCATGTTATTATTATTACCAGTTCTCATAACTTGTATTGATAGTATTCGCAATCATGATTGTCAGATACAGTCAATCAGATTAATTCTTTAAAATTATACTGTCAGATATGGTCGACCAGACCAGTCCTTCATAATCAGGATTGTCATACACAGTTATTCATGTATCAGCAATATAGTACTAGTCCCTCAGTATTCAGTAATACAGTATCTGTTCCTCACTTATTAGTGATTTACATGCTCAGTGTTCAGTACCAGTTCCTCATAATTTGAACTGTCATAAATAGTCGTCCATCTATTCAGTATCTCAGTATCAGTACACTCATGTTGTCAGTATTCAGACCCAGTTGTTAGTATCTCCACGAGTTCAGTTACAGTTACGTATGCATGTATGTATTCTCACGTTTATATCAGTCCGTATTGTTCATGCATTTAACCCTTTGCATTTAGCCTACCTCACATGCATACTTAGTACATTCCAACGTACTGACGCATTTGCTCTATGGTGCTTTCTTTTCATATTACACCATAGGTTCAGAGACACGAGTTCCAGATCAACAGTAGCATTCCAGCCGCAGAGTAGCAGAGAGTCCTCATCCATTCGAGGACGATATTATTTTATTATATTCATTATTTCAGTTCAGTTTTGCTAGACGGAGTTAGTTAGAGACATGTTCCTTCAACTCCTTATTCAGACAGTTTAGAGGCTTTCAGACTATAGCAAGTTAGAGAGTTATTTCAGATTTGTTTTGGTATTGTTATACCGCTTTCAGACATTGTTCTTATCAGATGTTTATCCAGTTTGAACCTTATGGACTTTTAGTTTATGTTTCCGTATTTTTCAGTCTTTTATGCAGTATACAGGTAAAGATATCAGTCATGGGTTAGCTTGTGGTCCTTCGGGGTCATAAGCACCGTGTAGCGTTTCGATTCAGAAAATTGGGTCGTTACATGTGAGTACCAAACACGTGGTACTAATTAGGCTATTACCGACTGAGCTCCCAAGGTAATGCAAATATAATAGCATACAAGCAGCATTGTAAACTACACCCATATATCAAACAATCTACATAATAAAACTAATGAGACAATAAGGATAACTATCCTATTCATAACTAAAAAACTAACATAATAAGGTTAAGAAGGTAATAAGGATGAACTATCTCATTCTAGCCATACCCGGGTCCCTAAGCACTATAACGTATATCACTGGCCATTACACGAATAAAGAATAGAAGAAGGATGTAGATATATGTATATAAGGCAAATAAAGCAATATATAACATGAATAAATGTGAAGAAGGATATACGGTAATGCCATTACAACTATAGATTGATACATATATATAAACAAGGTTAACTCTAGGTACAACCTAATTCATAACACTAGCATCTCCAGGCCTCCCAATCATAGTAGGAACTAATGCTAAGATAATCAAGGTCTCTAATCCATACATATAAACATGATATAATTACAATAATAAAGCAACCGTAAAGAAATAAATCAGAATCTCAAGGTATAAAGCCATAATGCTTAACCATAGGATAATCATGTATAATAATATAGCAGAAAGATAAAAGAATAAGAATTGTACCTCAAATCTCAATACCAGTCTAATATTAAACCTTTAACATACTAACCATAATAATAACAATAACAATATAAAGTAATAGGCTAGTCAAGAATAACAATACCTAACTGGGTCTTTCATAAACCCCCACCGCCATAGGCCTAGAAGGTTAAAGCAACAATTAGCAAACAACAAACAGAGCCCATACCTATGGAACCCTCCATAAGGTTGATATATACAAGAACCAAATAGCCCACACCACAAGCCATACTCATCACATATACCTATGCAACTTCATAAGGTTGATAAATAGAGGAACATACTTGTAATAGGCAGTGCATATGCAGCGATGAGTGCAAAGAAAATGCATAATACCATAATCAATCCAAGTACCATAAATTAGCCAATTGTTTGAACCTCATCTAGCTCGATGGATCACAATGGTAGGACCTACGATGACCTCTCTTCTCTAGCTCGATGGCTCATGAACAAAGGGGACCATAGGGGGTTCAGGAGTACCCAAATACACCGACCTAGTCTAGAACTAGGATTTACAATAACCATAATCATCATCAATCCATTCTTTCTAGTACTATATATATATATACGAATTCATACATATAACTCATGTGGATGATTTCCCACTTTTCCTCTCTTTGAGCTATCAAATTGGTGTAAAATGGTGGAAGGAATGGTAGAAAATTGAATGTAGAAAAGGGAATAAAAAAGGTACAGGTTCTGCTAAAGCGGACACCTAGGCGCTAAAGTGCCTACCGCTAAAGTGACAACACGACCGCTAAAACATCCTGGCAACAGTAGCGGGTGCCACTAAAATGGTTGCACTGGTGCTAAAGCACACCACTGATAATGGGCCAGGGCCGCTAAAGCAGTCTGTGGGCTCTAAAGCAGCCCAATTGGTGCTTAAGAGGTCCTATCAGGTGCCATGCACCAGATTTTTACTATGTCCAAAATAGGCTTTGACCGAGTGCTCAGGATTCATTCGGACCCCCATGCGTGCAAACGTACTATGCTACCATACCAAATTCGACGTTCCAAACTCAATAAAACTATCAAAACTTTCATATGAGATTGCTTAGACTATGTGTGGGGCCCTCTCTTATAGTTCTATTTGTCACATAATCCACCTAATATCCTAAAACGAGCCAAGAAGCCTCGAGACCTGAACCAAGGGTTCCCCTAGCCTAAAATCAATGTTTCGGAGCTAATGGAGCTGTCAAAATTCTCATTTGAGGTCATCTACTAGGATTATTGGTTTGAGACCAAATCATAAGCAACAAAATCTCCATAACTACTTAATGAGCCTAAAATCCAAAAAAATTGCTTGATTTTCGAACAGATAGTTTTGGCAATTCAAATGTCAGAAGTGTACATAAATCGAGGAAATAACCTTGAGGGTCATTACAATACCCATTACTAACAGTACTTTCATTTGCGATTGTCAACAGATAGAAATATCACGAAAGCTCGAAGGAATTAGGTACTTGGTCTGCATTGATCCAAGCATGAATCCCAGATAACCTCCAAGAAGATGCAACACTACCAAGGGATTTTACTACATGTATCCCTTTTTCAATCAACTTCCTTTCTTAACTCTAAAATAGCCAAAAATCAACCTCAATCACCAACTAGCCTCCAACTAAATTGAGAAAGGCTTATGCACGCAAATCTGAACCACAACACATTGATACCACATTGATACTAGCACAATCAAATAAAAACTCATCTAAGCCAAAGGCAAACCAAGGCATGAGTCATGCATCCAGCTCCTAAATCCAAATATAACTTTTTTTGCCTTTTCAAAACCTATTATCCACTCCCAACAAAGAAAAAAGTCACTTGAGTTCTACCTGTACAACTTCATCACACAAACCTTAAAGAACTAAAGCTGATTTACTGAGAATCCATAATTACAAGCATGAGAATAAGCCCCTAAGGCACTATCTGGGCACACAAATAGAGATAACCAAGGAATGCAATATATGTCGTGCTATAACTAGTTCGGATGAACATCAAACAATGAAAGCCAAGAGTCCGAAGCACACACACTGACCATAAAATGATCCGCTACAAGGTATTCCACCAACCTAGTATGAAGCCATGCTAAGTCTAACTCAAGCATACTACTCTTGTTGAGTAAATCATCTTAAATTCCAATGAATGCTGAAAATTAAGGTCAAAACTGAAGGAACAAATTTTGTGCTAATGGAATACAATCTGAACGCCTATCAACCACAATCCAGCTGAATTGAAGGACCGAGTAGGTATACATAAAGTAGGATTAGCCAGCCTCTAGATGAAACCAAACTGAGATGAGTCTGATATGAATGTTGTACCCAACTCTACAACTCTAAACTAAGATCTCGACACCAAGGTTGAACCACTCGATCTCAACTACCCAAACAAAACGTAAAGATGGGTAAGCATTAACACTCTAAATCTATCATAACCTCCAAATCGCCATTCTAAGACATCATCTTCGCAACTGAGCTAACAAGTTTGAACAAAGGTTATTTACCTAATCGACCTTAGTATCCAAATCAGACATGTCCTTACTGAATCATGGAAAAACCAAAACTAAAATATAGCTGAAGAACAAAATCACTATGGAGGATAAATCACAGGCTGAAAACATGAGCAACCAACTCTATATCCACTAGAGGGCACGAACCACCAAAACATACTCAAGAACTCACTAAGGCTACAAACCAAACTAAAGATTACCAAAACTCTACCAACTTAGAGAAATGCAACTTTAGCCAAAAACTAATCAATCCAACACTCCATATCGACCACGAATACCCATAGAAATATATCACCAAATAGAAGTACTCTACCAAGTCTTATTCGGCTGAATAATTTCTGAAATAAGGATTTCCTGAATCCACCCAAGTAGGATAACCTTAACCCAATCATCCCACGAATCAGATTGCTAAAGAATAGAGTACCAATCTCGACACCAATGCCAAGTTCAAGAATACTACCAAAAAATAAACCAAGCAACTCAAGATAATAAATTTCCAATTTGCCAACTTAAGAAGCTATTATAGGAAAGATCACCTACTTCTAATTCTCTAACTTCTCTTTGACAAGAACCACATCACAATAAGAACACAATATCCAACTCCACATCAATACCAAGAGCAAACCATAACTAGCAAACAAACTCAACAAACCTGAAAAGCGAATCCAAACCTTCTCGACACGAATATCAAAATCAATTCCTGGCAATGAACTAGTCAAATTAGAAGAAATTAACATAAATTAGTGAACCTCAGAAATGGACAGTATAGCAAATTGCTAATACTGAAAACCATAATAGAACCATAGACAACCAACATACCTTTAATATAATAATCCAGTTTGCAACTAATATAGCATAACCAATAAAAGAGGAAAATGACCAACCTCACCTTGCTGTAAGAGAGAAATCATCTAACCAATCTAGCTGTCCAAGCCAATGATAAGAATTGTGAGAAAGGAAAAGTTTAACTAGATACTACTAGTCTAGCTGTCTACCAAGAGAGGGTCAATAAACATCAAACAATGACAATAATAACAAGTGTAATATAAACATCAGCATAAAAGATAGGTGGTACCCAAAAATGAAATTACCCACAAGTACCACTATAGGGCCATAAGAAGGCCAATATGCCAAGGTAAATATGACTTGAGCCCAAGCGCTACACCTAAGGGGAAAATATTAATACTAATCCACTCCATACGCTACTAAAAGAAATAATCTATGAGGGTAGTCATATAATCATGAACTCTATATCAAGGCACACAATAATTGATATAAACCTGTCAAGGCATACAATCATTGATAGGTATGAGAACCCCAATACACATAAATAAAAAGGTGAAGGCAAAAAATAAAAGTGCACCTATTGTGAAAGAATCCAAAGTCACATACCTGATGGCTCTGAGTGAGAACGAATCTAAATGGGTCCAAACTCAGACTGACCATTTGCATCACCAATTATAGGACTAAATGCACTGCCTCTGACTGAAGGTGCCACAACACTATGAGACTAATCTGAATAAGCTAAATGACTAATAATCCCACAATAGGGATACTTTCTAGACTAGTGATCGATCTTTCTACATTTATAGCCAACCCCTAAAGCTCTAACCTAGTGAGAAACATGAGTTAACCCCAACTGGCTAACCAATTAATGTTGAGGGCATTCTCTACTGAAATGACTATTATCCTTGCAATCATAACACACCCCAGGAACTCTAGGCTGACGGGTTACGGATTCTAACTCTGTTTGAACAACCAACTCACATTTGGGTCACTCTCTAGACCAATGTTATATCTTGCCATAATAAAAAAAGCTCCTAGAATACTCCGAGGTACTACCCTTCCTGATCTAAGATGGCCTCCATGGCCAGAAGAACATACCAAAAATTCTGTAAGGTCCAACGAGAACTCTGCTCATTGTGATCACCACGTCTAATCTAGAGCTACCTATAGTATGAAATGCTATCTATGTAGAACTGATAGGTTGTAAGTGAAGCTAACCTCCGCTGGGAAAATTCTCACTCCCGAAGAGAACACCAATAATATTGTAATGATGACATGGTCTCTTACCACCACCTCTATAAGTCTCAATACATACTTTCTCTATGGTGCTCGCATGATCAATAACATGAGAGAAAGACGACCAAACTACTATAAAGTGCTCCAATTCCAAATGAAGTGGCAATGCAAATACTCTAAAAAATTCACACACTGTTATGCTCTAAAGGATATAGCATAGGGATATGTTTGGCCCACTCAAGAAACCCAATCCCATACTCTAAAATCGACAAAGAACCCTACTCAATACCAACAAACCCAACACTGGCATGAGAACTACTCAATAAATTGGACATTATCCCTATCTTTGAGGTATCCACAAAAAGACTTGAGATCTCCAATATTGAATCTCGAAAGGCTCTTGAGGTTGCAAACTCTATCGGATCCTTTGTTGGCCCCAAATCCTTTGAATGGCATTGAAGATCTTCAACATCCATCCCTGACTTCTTGGTCAAATGCTACACTAAAGCTCTAGGAAAGTGTGTCAAAGTCCTGTCTGCATCTATCGACAACCACACATTATTCATATGGGATAGAATAGAGTCAAAGAATGTTCTTAAGGCTTATAGAAATATGAACACATGACTAAGATTCAAGAATAGAATTTCCAAAGAATGCCCCATAGCCTCGCAATGGTATGTTACAAATGTCTCCAAACTGATCTCACAAAACTCTACTAGACACTTAGATCTTCCACCAATACATCGATAAACCTAGGCTTTAATAGTAAATTATCATGACTTGAATTGTAAGGTCATGATGGTGCCTACTATGACCCACCAGTAGGCAAGCCAACCTATAGTCCAGAACTACTAGTAACAGACTACTAAGAGAAATGGAGGAAGAATGCACAATAAATGAAATAAAAGACTAAAATACATAAGATAGTCCCAAAACATGGAGAAATCAACACAAGAGCTTCTAATGTAATAAGGTTACAAAATAAAGTGCTAAATGAATATACTTATATTACCTATCTCTGAATACAACACAAAGACTAGTCTAGTAAATAAGAGGGAGAATAACAATACCCCAAACAACAGGAGCTCACCCAATGTCTCCGAACCATAGTTGCTCCGTATGACATATACAACAATGACGAAAACCCACACTATGATCTGCAGGCTGCCGAAATGTAGTATGAGTACCAAACATATGGTACTCAATTGGCAACTGCCGACTGAGCTCCAAAGAAATGCAAATATAATAGCATGCAAGAAGCAATGTAAACTACTCCCAAATATTCAGCAATCTACATAACAAAACTAATGAGACTATAAGGATAAATATCCTATTCATAACCAAGAAACTACAAAACAAGACTATGGAGGTAATAAGGATGAACTATCCGATTCTAGCTATACCCAAGCCCTAAGCACTATACCGAATATCACTGGACATTATATGAAAAAAGAACTGAAGAAGGATGTATATATATACAAGGTAAAGAAATGAATTGAAAACATGAATAAATACGATGGAGGGATATACGGTAATATCATAGATAGATACATATATAAACAAGGTTAACTTAAGGTACAACCTAAGTCAGCACACTAGCATATCCAGGCCTCCCAATCATAGTAGGAACTATTGCTAAGATAATAAGGGTCTCTAATCTATACCTCTAAATATGAAATAATTGCCATAATAAAGAAACCATAATGAAAGAAATCAGAATATTAGGGTCTAAATCCATAATGCTTAACCATAGGATAATCATGCATACTAATATAATTGTAAGATTAAAGAATCAAAATCAAACCTCAACTCTCAATACCAGTCAAATAATCAACCTGTCACATACTAAACGTAACAATAACAATAATAATATAAATTAACCGACTAGTCTGGACAAACAATACCTAATTGGGCCTTTTATAAACCCCCCCGCCATACCTATGCAACTCCCTTTAAGGCTGGTAGATACAAGCACCAAATAGTATACACTATATGCATACTCATAACCTATGCAACTCCCATAAGGCTGATAGATATAGGCGCATATTGGTGATATGTAATGCAAATTCAAAGAAAATCCATAATAGCATAATAAATAAAAGTACCACAAAGTAACCCAATGTATACACCTTCTTTATCTCAACAACCCTCAAAGGCATGACCTATGACCACTCTTTTCACCGGCCTAATGACTCACCGACGAAGAAGCCCCTAAGGGGTTCAGAAGTACCCGTATACATTGAACTGGTCCTGGTCCAAGATTTCCAATAACCATCATCATCATCATCAATCCACTTTATCTAGTACCAAATATATAAATATAAACTCATGGACTAAGTTATCATAAATGTATGGAAAAGGTTGGAAACTCTCACGATCGAGGTAAATTCTAGTAGTAAAATCGTGGATCAAAATCTAACTCTGTCAAATATCTAAAACAACATTTCTAGTCTCAAATGCTCATAAGTTACTCAATGAGATGGTATGATTCCTATTATAAAGGAATCCATTTTGAAACTGAAAAGTGGGAATAAATCATTTTTTTACGAAAAACACTAATAAAAACATATTTTAGTTGGGATCATACCATTTACTATCTAAGTGATCATGACTGTATCAAATCTGTGCATGCCATCTTTAGTATCCACTCAATATGATTATAAGCATCAATACGTCTAATAGATATCGTCATGTCTTTTATAAGGATAAAACACTTCCTAAAATCCAAGCACTATCATAATCACGTCCTTGGGCCAAAGAATATATCCAAAATAACACCACAACATCATCTAGGGTAATCCATTAACATCTACCAGGTCACGTTGAAAAATTTATATTAAAGGTTCATTAGTCTCGACTATATTGAAGAATCGAGTCTCAAATCAACCCTCAAAGTTTAGGAATGTAAGACCTAATTTCTAATAATTTTAACATGAATTACACTACTAGAAATTACCCCTATCGCAACGGTTCAAAAACCATTGCAATAGATACAAAAACCGTTGCGATAGAGCTACCGCAACGGTTTGGCATGTGTTGCATAGAGTAAGCGTTGCGATTGATGTATTGCAACGACTTTTGCAACGGTTATTTTTAAATCCTATTGGGATGCTTCATATTGTCTACAGTAACGGTTAAGAACTGTTGCAATAGAATATATTGCAATGACAAGAAAACATTACAATAACCCTATTGCAAGAATTTTCTGATATCTACTACAACACTTATTAGTCTTTTGCAACGGTTTTAAACTACCGATTGCAACTCTTTTTGACACCTACTGCAATGATTTTCGTTTCTTTTGCAATATTTTTTGCTACCTATTGCAACTATTATAATTAGCTATTGCAATGATTTTTGCCACCTATTGCAACAACTTCAAATACTAATTGACGGTTTAAATGAAGTAGTCACCCCTATATTGTAAATTAATATTTATACACAGACATCTATACACCACAACAAAATCTTTCATTAATAATAATCTAAATTAAAATATGCAACAAATATCTGTATACATTTGTATTAAGACAGCAATTTCAAATTTTGAACCCCAAATTACATAGTAACTAATGTTACAGAGAAAAGACGAAGTTGTTTCTTTTCCATAGACAAAAAGTTAAATGATATTAGATAGTGAACTTTATGGTACGTCCTTCACTTTTGAACTTTTTTTTGCATGCAGGGAAGTAAGGAACTGCTTGAGACACTTGTTGTAAACGCAAGGCCGTTCTAGGTGAACCAGATGGCCTGCCCTATCTATGCCATGAAATGTAGTCTTTTCACCCAGTTGACTGTCATCAAGTCCAAATAAATCATCAGGTTTATTCCACTTCTCTGTAGCACTTCTGCTAAATTATTGATGTAGTAGTTTAATTTAAATATAACAACATAACAACATACCATGTGTATTCCCATAAAGTGGGGTAGTTTAACTTAAATACACGGTCCATATATCATAATGGTGCATTGTTGAACTACTTATTACTCTAACTTGTATTTTAAGAAAGTTACTATTGAAGCTGATCATATGTTTGTTTGAGTTTATAATGTAAGGGCATGTCAAGCCTGAAAACTTACTATTTCATATTCCAAATTGAAAATTCGATCATTCTCACCCCAGAGGAGATGTATTCTCTTCCAAAAAGATAGGAAAAGAATGACTAGTACTCCATATGTTTCCTAGTTCTTTTTGTGAAATATAAATGATTAGAACTCATGAAATTCCAATTACCTGTGGAAAATTTAGAATAGTTTCTTCTTTGTTGCTCACCACCAAGCCTTCTAGCAGCTCCGCTCTTTCCTTTCTGTTGGTAAATATGACCTGACATATTGTCAAGTGAGGGAATAAGATCCTTTGCTCGGGTTAAAACTTTACATTTTAGATATGAATCAGAGGATGAAGTCTATGTTGTTTGTCTTTAATTTCTTGACGCAAGTCAACTGTCAAGTATTCAAGAATTTGACAATAATCTATAGGTTAAAAGTCGCTGAATACTTCTATGCAATTATCTTTGTTTCAAGAAGTGTAGTTGCTTGACAGAGAATGCTATTCTGTTTATTGTATATGTTAAAGAAAGTCATTTCTTTTAGCAAAAGTCATTATTGCAGTCTAGATATAAGCAAATAATGTTAACATTAAGCCAAGGAAACGAGGAAGCAGAAAATATATTACTGAAGTAACGAATTGGATCCTGACTTCTTAAAAAAAAATCATAAAATTGCAGCTTCAGTCTAAGCTGGCTTAGTATAACAGCATGTCATCTCCTGGACTCAAACATGATACCTTCAGTTTGTTATAGTGACATTATAACCAACTTCACCATGACACCTTGGTGCCTCATTCAATTATATTTGTATATTCACAAACTTTAAATCACTTAATTTCACAAATTTGAGATTCTTTAGTTCATTTTTGCAGTATATGTTTCTGCATAACAAGCCATCGTTTAAGAGTCAGTTAGAATTCAAGGCCTGATTACCACTGAACTACACCTACTCCCCTTTCAATAAAAAACAAATATAAATATGCTTATATAATACATAAGAAAATATATTAACCTATTAAAGCTTCATTGATTTATGTTGTACTATTTACAAATACAAATAACAAAGTACAAGCAGAACCTCTCTGCCCTTAAACCTGGTCAGTATTCAAAGTTCAGATATTCCGTCATCCATTCGGTAGCTTGCCACGAGAAGCTCTATATTGTAAGCAGACTAAAGAAGCAAAGGGGCATTTCACAGCTAAACCTATGTGTGTTATACTGGAGCATCCGGCATAGAGCAACTAACAGGAATTTCAAGACATACCTTTTCAGCTTATTGGTTCTGAACCATGCATAAGCTAGTGTTCTGAGTTGCCAAAATAGTAAAACGACTTATTCTTACCTTTCACAAAAATAGTTTCTAAAATTGTCCATCAATAAAGTAATCAAGAGGTATAATCTAGTAGTGTTACAAGTTTCCAAAATAGTGAAATGACATATTCATACTCTTTACAGAAATGACTGCTATTTCTGTTCATCACTATAATAATCAGGAGCTATATGACTTTGTTTATAAGTAATCATGACTCATGAGCTATAAGCGAAAGCTTCATCTTAATGGCTTACATAGACTAGAAAGAGCCATGTAGTTGAACCATCAATAACATCTAGTAATTTTCGTATTCTAACAAATATGGTAGAAACCACTATCTTTATGTCTAATTAAGCAAATAGGAGCTAGATTAGCCAATCTTCAGACTGTCTAACACACTAGTACCGCGATTAAAAAATATGCAGAGACATTATGCACTCACCACAAAGAATAGCCTTCTTGGCTGGAATTATCCACCACACATTGTAATTTCTATGGAAATTAATTATCTGCATCTTCTTTTATCAACACAATTTTTCACAAAAAAAGCCTTTGGTATGTTTGAATTCCATACAAAGGTGAATGACTGGGAAAAAAAAAAATCAGACATAATACCTGAAGTGAACTGTTCTCTTTTGTCAATGTTGACTTGAAAAACAGAGATGATCATTAAAAATCTTGCTCGTCATGCACAGGTTCTATGAAATTTGCTTCCAGAACACCTGAGTCGAGAGCAATTGAATACATCATAGCCATCCCATAATGGGTAAAAGCGAGTCTGAATACTTAGAATACATACCAACAACACCATTTCTTTTAAAAGAACCATCTGCAGTAACTTTCTAGAATGGCTAAGAAAACCTAGAAGAACATAATCAGCAATAGGCAATTTAAAACAAACAGTTTACAATCTAAAGTTGTACTTCTAATCTAATTTGAACATACAACCCCATAAGCAGGAAAATCAAGAATCCATATCAGTTTGTACCTCCTTTGATGTTCCAGCAAGCTGTGGTTTATACGTGATTATTTTTGTGAGCTTTAAATCATCAACAATATTATACTGCTCAACGGTCTTCCCTCTTAATATGATACTGAAATTTGTGAACTTTTTGAGGTACAAAATGGGATGTGTATGTCTGGGAAGAGATATGAGGAAGCATTAACGTACATTAGCCAAATAATCAGTAGGGAAGTTCACTGGATTAAGTAAGATTAAGTGGTTACTCTTAGAGGGTATCATAAGCAGTCTGTAATAAAATTTAACTAAATTTGAATTTACACCAAATAATTCTAATTTTGGGATAAAATATTTTTTAATAAAAGCGATTGAAATATGGGATTGTAGATCACGCCCTTTCTTGTTTGTTTTTGATGTTTGATCAACTTAATATCTCAGCATTATATCCTGCATGACCAACAAAAGGAGTAGGACATCGTTTAAATAGCAAGAGAGGGATGAGGCAAAAACAGGAGGAAATCTTCAAAGAACATTGGGAGCACAACCCATGATTCAAAAAATAGAACACAAGTATTATAGGAGGAGTTGTATTCATTCAATGAAGATTCTCCAATCTCACCAGAACACTATTTTCACCTGTTGCTCAACTTTACATAAAAGATAAACCTTCTTTGTCTTGGATTCTGTACTACCATTGTTTCATTTTTTTCAAAATGCTTTATGATGTTTTTACTTGAGTAGAGAGTCCATATGAAACAACCTTTATGCCTCCCAGGTAGAGTAAGATCTACACACACGCTACGTACACATTTTATAAGGTCTACGGACACACTACGTACCCTGCACTCTCAGGCGTCTTGCTAAACATTCTAAATTTATTTGTGTCACTGTTCCTCCCATAAAACCAATAATGAAGAGCCTACCAACAACATTGAGGCTGTCAATATTGAGCCTACCGAGCAACTTATGACAAAGCCTACCACGAATAATATCCTAAATTATTCTATCTTTCATGAACATTGTTACCAATAGTGTTATGAATAGACAAGTACTCACTATTAATTTACATCTATTTAGCACAATACAAGCAGAAACAAGGAAATACATTATCGACAACTTTAAACCCAAATTAAACCCATCCCCAAATGTTGCAATCAAAGTGAAGGAGAAGAAAACCCCAAAAATAAAACTAAAAAATTAGGTTAAAATCATCAAATATAAGAATTAACTAACCTTAAAATCATCAAATTAAAGAAGAAAATTCCAAATTTTCTCAGAAATTAAAGTCGGAGCAGCTTCAAAATTGAGGTACGATGGTCGCACTTTCCGACTTCTTGAAGCATTCCGAGTTGGAATGGATTGAGCCAATAACAGTGTCGGAGAAAAGAACTTTTTGGTCAGAGCTGTAGCAGTGGTGGTCTACAAATTAATCCAATGTTCTGTACAAGGTTCGACATCTTCTCCAGCAATTAGAGAAAACCCAAATGCTGAAAAAGCTTCGTCTAATTCTACAAATTACTAGAACAGTTGCAATGCCGGTCTACAAATTACTCCAATATTTAAAAAGGTAGGGTTTATGAAGTTACTGAGAATCGGATTAAGAAGAAGGGGAAAGGGAAGACTAAAATGTGGGTGTGTTTTTGATTGCTGTTATGATGTAAAAGGATTGCTATTACATGTGTAAAAGGGTTTATTTTTGCTGGAATAAAATAATAAAGCATTGTAATAGCTTATATTTTCCTAATAAAGCGTTGCCATAGTGATGGCAATCGTTCAGGCAACCATCGTGATAAAACACCTATTGCAACAGTTATCCAACTAAAACAATGGTTAAGGTATCAAATAGTTCTAAAACAGTTTTTTTTTTTTGGCAACGATTACAATAGACCCTCTATAGAAATGCTTTTGGAATCATTGCCAAAAGTTTTATTGTAATAGAGGTAATTTCTAGTAGCGTTAGGATGGAGAATGAAGGGATAATTAATTAGAAATGACAAAGAATGTTTAGGTTAGCTTACCTTAACTTATGTGGATGATTTTTCAATTTTTCTGAGCTCTCAAATTATTGTAAAAATAGTGTAAGAAATGGTAGAAAAATGGGTGGAGAAAATAGGATAAAAAGGTTACAGGTGCCGATAAAGTGGACACCTGGGAGCTAAAGCGCCTACCGCTAAAGTTGCAACATGACCGCTAAAGCAATCTGGCAGAAGCAGCAGGTGCTGCTAAAGTGGCCCCAATGGCACTAAAGCGCACCACCAGCAATGGGCCAGGGCCGCTAAATCTGCCCAATAGGCGCTTAAGCTATCCTATCAAGTGCCATGCACAAGATTATTACTAAGTCCACAATGGATTTTGACCAAGTGCTCGAATTCGTTTGGAACCCCACGCGTTCAAATGAACTATGCTACCATACCAAATTTGATGTTCCAGACTGAATGGAACCATGTAAACCATAATCTGATACTGTTTCGACTAAGTATGGTTCCCATATCTATAATTCCATTTTTTAAATAATTCACCCAATTGCTCAAAATGAGTTCGGAAGCCTCGAGACCTGAACTAAGGGTCCCCTGAGCCAAAAATCAATGTTTCAAACGGCATAATAAGAATTATCATCTAAGATTATCAACTAGGAGTTTTAATCCTAGATCAAATCCTAAAAGCAAAAGCACCAAAATAGGGAAATGGGACTAAAATCCAAATGAGCTATCTTGTCATCAAACTGACAGTTTTGACAAGTCATAAATGACCTGTAGCCACCGCGAGAAGGCTCAAAATGCTGAAGTTGCATGAAAATTGAGGATAACCTAGAGGGTCGTTACATACTAGTACTCAAATCTACACCATAAAGGTATAGAAGTATAGTATGAATACCAAAATCATAGGTACTGTCACGACCCGATTTATGAGAAATGATGACACCTACGTTATCCCGCCAATAAGTAAGCCGAACCATAGCTGGAGCTAGATTTAATAGAACGACTTAGTGGAAAATGGCTTAAAAGAAAACAATTAATAATTAAAGACTTAAGTAGTGATAAAACAATCATGATAGACTAATAGATAGATAGTTAGATAAAAGATCAACAACCATCCCAAGACTCGGTATTATTGGTACAAGATCTACTAAAAATGAACTATAAGTATTAAATAATATGTCTTAAAGATAAAAGACTATACATAGAAAAATAGAGTATTAAATAGCATTGAATCAGCGGCGATAACTAGTAATCGGATCTACACTAACAAGGTACTGAAGTGTAGTATGAGTACCAAATCATGGGTAATCAGTAGGCATCATTGGCCGACTGAGCTAAATCATGATATAAATACAATAAGATACAAAATTAAATAAGCTAAGTCAAGGTGAAAGGGAAAAACCTACAAATAAGCTCCAACATCTATGTACATAAATAATTAAATACATACGAAATGGTATAATAAAGATCATTCAAATATAACTACAAGATTGACCCCCATAAGCCAATAAGTCCAGAAAAGTAAATAACTCAACGAAGGCCCCTATAAGTCTTGAGGGTACAATCAAGGGAACTGAGTAACTGAATAACCATAAGTTACCAATTCTCATGCCATAACCAAGAATCCATTCAAACTATATCTTATCATAATAACTTCCAACGCAGGACTTGAACCTAAACTTAATAGTATCATCATCATTATCATCATTAGTTGGACTTGAACCAAAAAACATATTATCAATATCATCATTATTCTTATCAATTGTCGGACTTGAACCGAAACTAATATATATATATATATATATATATATATATATATAAACCATAATACGAACCATATCAACAAGCCATATCAATAAACTAACTCACTAGACTATACTAATAAATATTAAATATAGACTATCCCCTTTTCTCATATCTATACACCAGGCCAAGAATCATAACCATAAGTCATATCAGTACCCACACCCTTGAATAATACCAATACTGCATATATTAAGTCAAGCCAATAACTATGCCCATAGGTTATTTCAATAGTCATATCCATAAACTATATTAATAATCATATCTATAAGCCACTAATCATATATATAAGCCATTAATCATATTTATAAGCCATATCATTAATCACATCTATTATTATATCATTAAGCATGTTGATAGGCCATAACATAAATCATATCAGGAAGCCATATCAATAATCAAATATATATAAGACATAATATTAGCAATACCTAAATTAGCATCAGTCTTTTATATCTAACTAACATGCTCATTAAATACATTAAATCTCCTCAAGTCCTAAACCAAACATTAGTAAGGGTATGTAATATATAAATAAGTCTACAAAGATAACACAATTCTTGGCATAAGATGGGATAGAGGGGCCCACTTCTAATCCTCAAAATCTATTTTAGGCTACTTCTACCCTGGACAGGCTAAGGTATGTAATTTTGTTTCTATATATTTAATAAGTCCCAAGTAGCCCTAGGTTATCAATTCTTCCCAACCATGAACAACTGAGTCAATCACCCCTAAAACACTAGCTACTAAGGCACTTTCACCTAACTTTAGCAACTAAGAAAAATTCCACCTTAAACATGAATGACTAAGGCAATTACACTTAACTCAAGAAACTAAGAAAATTTCCATTCTAAGGATGAACCACAAAGCCAATTTTACCTAAGACATAAATAACTAAGGTAATTTTATTTAAGTTATGATTTAAATATAGCTTAAAAAATCCAACAAAACAAATACTATCTATCTTACCTTTAACACCTAAATCCCATCCTATATCTATCATAATAACATAATCATACTATGAATTAGCTCAATCTATAAAGAGGGTAAAGATAGCTTACCTAAACACAGAATAAAAGCCTAAAGAATTTACTAATCATTCTTTCAAAATCACACTCTACTCATCAAAATGACAATAACGATGCCCATATTGCACTATTGTGCTTTGGGTCAAAATCACATAAAAATCTCATGTGGGGCCCATCTACAAATTGCACCTTTGAAACTAACACAACGTCCCTCTATGCTCAAAGAATATTTATCTTAAAAAAGTGTGAATTGTTGAGTTCTAATGGTGGTATAATCAAGACACTAAGATTCTGGGTATTTTAAAAAAAAGATCAAGGATTTAATCCTAAAATAATTAAAAAATTACCACAAATTCGAGGGGGATGATGTGCTATAGAAATATAGCTCTTTCAACGCTTAAAACTATAAAAATATACAAGTTTCTCAGGTTGTTTGGTTAGATATGATGTATTTTGGGTATGCAGGAAACTAGGTTTTGGATCCTAAGTTCATGAAAAAGATGATAAATGGAGTTTTTGGTTACTTTCTTGTTCATTTGTGGGTGTTTTTAGCACTTACAGGATGTACATGACCAAAGCATGTGATAAAAGTTGAAGATTTGAAGCTTGGTTGCAAGTATTGAAAGGCCTGACACTTACCTATGCCTATATGTAGACCACATGTGTTCTGTATAAGACTAAGTTAAGTGTCGGAATTGATGACCCGAAGAGTAAAAGAGCTGAAAAAGAACTTTTGACACTTACATATGTCAACATGTGGATCGAGTGTAATACATGTGGGCCGCATATGGGTATGGTAAGTGAAAAAAGTCCAAAATCCCGAGAGTAGAAACTACAGGAATTTTTTTGGCATATGTAGGAGTCTACATGCTCCCAGCCTCAGGCCACATGTGGCACATGCACCTAAGGTCTGGCTGTATGTGGACACACATAATTGGCCACTGACCTTTTTTCATACTTTTTCATTCGGTCTTTGATTTTAAGGTTTCCTCATGTACTATAAATATCCTTTATGTGTTTTTAGTAGAAGTTATACATTCTTGATCCTTATAAATATATTTTGATTCCAAGACTCTATTTTGGTCTTAGAATTCTCTTGTATTGATTTTTCTTGATTAATTTAATTAAAGTTTTAGGATTTTACTTATCATAATTGTGAATTCCTCTTATTCTTTAAATCATGAATGTTGTTGATTAATTCACAAACATGAGCGACTAAAAACCCTTAGCTAGGGTTATGGAAATCTTGGCGGATTGACAAAGAAAGGGAAGTGTTATTGTTGTTATTAACCGATACCAATGCATGTATTGTATTATCTTTACTTTAGTAGATATCTTAGTGGTTGCAAACGTGAAGCATCTCAGGTTTGGACCCTTAGAAAATTTCTTGGAATCTCGTTCTTCGAACCCAATACAACTCATGGTACGAGCTGTATGCTGGGATACGAGTGGTGAAGTCTTATCGTAAGCTGACCAGTGTTAGTTGGTTGGATGGTTTTGGTCATTGGTATAGATATGACTTAGATGTGAGTGCCATATGGTGGGCATAAGTTTTATAGGTAACTCATAAGGTGGACAATGTTTGATCCACCTGGTGTTACTTTCTGCTAGGGATACGGATCATGGGTATGGATAGTATGCTGAAGTTACAACTTGGGTGGATGTGTTATATACTGGACAATATTTGCTCCATGGTTAAGGCTTGGTTACAATCAGGTGGGTGTCAACCATAAGGGAGATTACGACTCGTAAGGGGGTCAGCCGTGACCCTATGTCGGGTTTTTATGGAATTTAATTGGGGTTATTCTAGACATTTCCCTACTTACTATAATAAGGAACCATAATTTCTAATACACTTAGGAGGTTATTTACTCTATTATTTAATTCTTAAACACTTAGAAACTCTTCCTAAACATATCATAATTCTCTCAAGAGTTTTTGGGGACAAAGAGCTAGGGTTTCAACTAAGGGATTACTTTGGAGCTTGTTTTTGTGAATTCTTTCCATTAATCTTCTTAGTTTAAGGAATGATTCTCTTCCCTAATTGTAATTCTAATTAAAGGCATGGTTACATGGTTAATTTCATGGTTTTTCTCTTGCATGATTATGGCTTTAAACTATTGATTTGGGGGTTTTGATGTTACATGCTTGGTTATGATTTCCTATGGTTTTAATTATTTTTTATATGCATTAACGGTGATTTTGGACAATTGAATATTTCATGATAATAGTTTAATGGTAATGGTAATGGAATTTTGTTTTGGTTATTATTCCCCTAAGGTGTTTGATAAAATACTTATAAAGATATGTTCATTGCATTAGCTTATTTTAATGAAACTCTTGCTTATTTTCGGCTTATGCTTGAAACCTTAAATGTTTTTAAATGGTTTACAAAGGCTTAAGGATTGTTGGTAATGTTTGTGGAGAACATGGTAGTCTCCCAAGAGGTTTTATATGGCTAATGACAGGGCCCTTGAATGTCCCCTTAATCTAAATGGTTTTGCTATGGATAATGCTTGCAAGTATAGTGGTATGACGATACCACTGGTTTATTGAATAAACTTGGCTAAAAGATAGATAATTAGATTATTTGTTAATGGTTTTAATTGGGCATTAATGGTGGGGAGTGTAAGCTAAGCCATGGAAGGTGGCGATCCTGGGGGTATCAAAATTGGAAACTCATAGTTTCCGATATGAGGGGTCTTCGATGGCCACGTATGAGTCTCACATATATATTAGAGAGATATACTATTCATCCTATGAATATTGCCTGGTCGTGTAGCAACACGCACTAGGACCCTTTCATCAGGAAAAGATGAACTCATATATTACAAAGGTGGTAGGACGGCTAAGCTACACAACCCAGGTAAATGTTTTAATGGCATTCTAAACCCGGTCCCTTTTCCCAGCTTTTATATATATGTATGGTTGTTTGCATTGGATGGTTTTCACTTGGTTTTGATAACTAGCATTACTTTATCCTTATCCCTAGTTTCATGCTAGTGTTCACCCATTAACCCGTCTACTGGCGGTTGTATTCCCATAATTCCTCCTTCATAGTAGTTGATTTAGGGAAAACTTATTGAACTAAAGTGGTGAGCTTTCATCCTTCTGGAATGCATCATTTCATGTTGGGCATTCTTAGACATTTTACTTTCTTTCCAAATATTAGTTTTGTCCATGGTTGGGGGCATGTCTCTATTAGGTATTTTTATTCCCTTTTAATAAAGGCTTTGTGGTACTTCTAGTGGTTGGTATAGGCGGGATCAGTATTGTTGTTGGACTTTGCATTGGCATTGGTGATGGGGCTTTCATCATTGAACGATATTATTGGTTGCTCTATAGTATTACATTTTAGGTTTGATTACCATATTATGTTTGATATTTTCTAAATGATTTTGTATGGAGTGGATGGTTGGTTTGGTATGGTTAGACTCGGGTGGGTCAGTCATGGTTGTGACCCTATCCTAGAGTCTTCATGAGAGCATTGCATAATTTAGTTATATACTTGAAATTCAGCTCATCTAAGGCTGTATGAGGTGGTTGGGTTGGGTAAAAGGGGCGGTCTTCAGTCCTGGTTGGACTTGGGGTGCCTATTACGATAAGGCCCCGATTTGGGCTACATCTAGTTGGTATCAAATCCTTGGTTCATGGACAATTAAGAGTCCACAAAGAAGTGTCGAGTAAAGTCTCTTTTAGGGTTGTGTAGCGCGCCATACTCATAAGGAAGAGGCTAGAAGACATTTAGGAATGTTTTAATTTATTTGTATTCTTCTTCATGATTGAATTCTCTATCCTAGAATCTTCTCTAATCCTTATTTATTCATCTTTCAGATCATGTTTCCTAGATATGAAACATTAGGAAATTCTTTTGCCCTATCCCGAAGTGATGCTGAGGGAGCATGTTCTACTCTTAGGGTTTATCTTCAATCTTATGGTCCTATTCCTGATTGCACCAGAGTTTTTTCTATTCCTCTTACTACTCTTCAAGTCCCTCAGGGCAACGTGACGAATGAGGAGTTTCATTAGTCTATGAATGCTGTTGCCCAATTAGTTGCTGCTCAGGACGAGCGGGGTACGAATAGCATTGTGTCTACTGAGGCTACTAGGGTTGGATAATTTATGAAGGTGGGTTTTTTGAATTTTATAGGAGTGACGATTGAGGAAGGCCCACAGGTCTTTATGGATAGATGGAGAAGGTCTTTCGAGTAATGAGGGCTACTAATATAAAAGAAGTAAACTTTGCAGCTTATCAGCTCAAAGAGGTTACTTATCTGTGGTATGGGGAGTGGGACAAACATAAGTGTGATGTAGAAGAAGATGGTTTATGAGAGGCCTTTTTAATGCCTTCATGGATCGATTATTTCCTCAAGAGTTGAGGGAAGCTAAGATGGAGGAGTTTGTGAACCTCAGGCAAGGAATAATGTCTATGAAAGAGTATGGTTTAAAGTTCCATCAGTTGTCGAGGTATGCTCCTGATTTGGTGGCTGATACGAGGTCAAGATTGAGGAAGTTCTCTTTTGGGCTAAATAGAGATCTGATTCTTAAAAGAAAGAATGTTTTGCTAATGAAGGATATGGACATGTTGAGGCTGACTATTCATATGTAGCTGGTTGGGGATGAGAAGATAAGGCAGGCAGAATATGGAGACAGGCAAGGTAAGTGGGGCTGGTTTTTTAATTAGGGAGGTGCCCAGTCATAGGGTGGTCGAGATGGTAGAAAGTTGTAGAAAAAGAAGTGGGGGAGTTCTGGCTCCTTCTCTAGTGCCAGTGCTCCTTACCCCTAGCAGTCGAGCGACAAAATCATCATGGTGGTGATAATTGTCGAGTGCATAGAGCCCAGTCTTAGGCAAGTGGAGGTCGGTCAATTTCTTCGTATCCTCCTTGTCGATTTTATAATCGTCCTCATTGGGGATTTTATGAAAAGGAAAGGGATAAGTGCATCAAGTATGGCAAAGTAGGCCATCAACTCAGGGATTATCCATTTAATAAGGTTGCTATAGAGGAGAATAAGATTTTGGTGGCTTCTCTTTCTGTTCCTACGCTCGATAGTATGGCATCTGCTTCAGTTACTGCTATGGTTCCAGTGCTTATCGGAATATGTTGTATGCTTTGGCATCCTATCATGAATCCGAGGCATCACCTAATGTTGTTACTGGTATGTTATAGCTTTTCTCTCGTGACGTATATTGTTTTCTTGATCCGAGTCCTACTATTCCCTACGTGACTCCTTATATAGCCGTGTCTTTTGGTTTTGATCCAGAGATTATTTTAGATCTATTTTCTGTTTCTACCCTGGTAGGAGATCCGATCATTGTTGTACGGTCTATAGTGGTGTATGGTATCTGTGAGTGGTAGGAAAACTTCGATTGATCTGTTTGGGTTGGGTATGGTAGATTTTGATGTAATCTTAGGCATGGATTGGTTGCATTGTTGTTATACAAATTTGGATTGTCGAACTTGTAGGGTCATCTTTAGGTTCCCTGGTGAGACAAAAATAGAATGAGAAGGTTTTTCCTTAACACCAAAGGGGAAGTTTATTTCTTATCTTAAAGCAGAGGTTAATCTTTAAGGGTTGTCTTTATCACCTGGTCTGGGTTAAAGATTCTAATTCAGAAGGTACTTCATTGCAATCAGTTTCGTTAATTAATGAGTTTCTAGAGGTCTTTCCGTATGATCTTCCAGGTGTTCCTTTGGATAGGGAAATAGAGTTTGGTATTGATTTAATTTTCAACACTCTTTTAATTTCTATTCCTCTATATAAAATGGCTCTGGCTTAGTTAAGGGAACTCAAAGAGCAAATTAAGGATCTTCTAGACAAAGGGCTTATTTTTTCTATCATTTCTCTATGGGGTGCACCGGTGTTGTTCGTGCATAAGAAGGATGGTTCTCTTCATATGTGCATCGAGTACAGGCAGTTGAATAAGGTAAAGGTCAAGAACAAATATCCTATTCCTAAGATAGATGATCTATTTGACCAGTTGCAAGGTGCCAAGTTCTTTCCAAGATAGATCTTTGGTCTGGGTACCATTAGTTGAAGATTAGAGAGGTGGATATCCCTAAGATGACTTTTTGCACTCGATATGGGCATTATGAGTTTTTGGTGAAGTCATTTAGATTGATAAATACCCTGGAAATATTTATGGGTTTGATGAACAAGGTATTTTAGAAGTATTTGGATCTCTTCTTCATTGTATTTATTAATGATATTCTGGTGTATTAGAAGAGTGAGATGGATCATACTAATCACCTCTATTTTGTGTTACAGACCTTAAGAGAACAACAATTATTTGCTTAGTTCTCTAAGTGTGAGTTTTTGTTGAATGCTGTGACTTTGTTGGGTCATATCATTTGTAGTGAAGGGAACATGGTGGATCCGTAGAAGGTGGATGTGGTAAACAAGTGGCCTAGACCTATGACTCCATCTGATATTTGGAGCTTCTAGGGTTTAGCTGGGTATTAAAGCGGTTTGTGGAGATTTTTTCATCGATAGATGCTCCTTTGACTAAGTTAACTCAGAAGAAGGATAATTTGTCTTGGTTGGATGCGTGTGAGGGGAGTTTTGAGAAGTTGAAGGATAAGTTGACTCTGGCTTCAGTTCTGACCTTGTCGAAAGGCAATGATGGGTTCGTGGTTTATTGTGATGCATCTCGGGTTGGTCTTGGTTGTGTATTGATGTAGCATTGAAAGGTGATAGCCTATGCCTCTAGGCTGTTAAAGGTGCATAGGAGGAACTATCCTGCTCATGATTTGGATCTATTCGCCGTTGTGTTTTCTTTGAAGATATGGCGGTATTATTACTATGGAGTTCCAGTGGATATCTGTTCTGATCACAAGAGTTTGTAGTATATGTTCTCGCAGAAAGAGCTTAATCTCAGGTAGAGGAGATGGCTTGAGCTTCTCAAGGACTATGATATGAGTCTTCACTACCACCCATCTAATGCTAATATGGTTGTTGATGCTCTTAGCAGGTTTTCCATGGGTAGCTTAGCTTATGTAGAAGAAGGGAATCAAGAATTGGTAAAGGATATTCACTATTTTGCAAATCTTGGGGTTCATCTCTTGGATTCCAAGGATGGTGGTGTGATGGTGCAAGAAATGGTTAGATCATCTCTCGATACGGAGATTAAGGAGAAGTAAGTGATGGATTCTGCCTTGATGAAAATCAAGGGTAGCATTGTTGGGAAAAAGGTAGCGGATTTTGAGATTAACGACGATGGTACTTTGCAGTACCAAGGGAAGTTATGTGTTCCTGATGTAGATGATTTGCAGAAAAGGATCTTGGCTGAGGCGCATGAGTCGCGCTATGTTGTTCATCTCAGTTCTACTAGGATGTACCATGATCTCAAGAAGATCTATTGGTGGAGTGGCATAAAGTAGAATGTGGTTGATTTTTGTCCAAGTGCATGGTGTGTCAACAAGTTAAGGTTGAGAACATATGGCCTGGTGGGTTGTCTCAAGAAACTGTATTGCTTGAATGGATGTAGGAGGAGATCAATATGGATTTTGTTACTGATCTTCCTCGGTCTCGGAACCAATTTGATTCCATTTGGGTCATCGTGGATAGGATCACAAAGTATGGGCATTTCTTGGTTGTGCGGACTAACTTTTCGACGGAGGATTATGTGAAGCTTTATGTTCAAGAGATTGTGAAACTACATGGCATTCCTATTTCGATCATTTCCAATCACGGTATGCAGTTTGCGTCTCATTTCTGGCGGTCTTTCAAGAAAGGGTTGAGGACTAAGGTGAGTCTGAGTATTTTTTTTCATCCACTCTTGAATGGGAAGGAGGAGATAACTATTTTGAAATTGGAAGATATGCTTTGAGCCTGTGTGATTAATTATGGTGGTAGTTGGGTGGAGCACTACCTTTGGTAGATTTTGCTTACAATTATAGCTATCATAAGAGTATTGGTATGGCTCCATTTGAGGTGTTGTATGGTAGGAGGTGCAGATCTCCTATTGGTTGGTTTGAGCTCAGTGAGGTTGATTTGTTTTGTCTGGATTTGGTTCGTCAAGCTATGGAAAAGGAAAAGGTGATTCGGGATAGGCTCAAGGCTGCCCAGAGTCATCAAAAGTCCTATGAAGATGTTAGGCATAGAGACTTGGAGTTTGCAGTTGGGGATAAGGTTTTCCTTAAGGTGTCTCCTATGAAGGGAGTAGTGCGGTTTGGCAAGAAAGAAAAGCTCAGTCCTCGGTACAATGGCCCTTATGAGATTTTGGGAAGAGCGGGCAATTGGGTGGGTGTTAACCATAAGGGAGGTTACGACTCGTAAGGGGGTCAGTCATGACCCCATGTCGGGTTTTTATGGGATTTAAATGGGGGTATTCTGGACTTTTCCCTACTTACCCTAATAAAGACCCACAACTTCTAATATACTTAGGAGGTCATTTAACCTATTATTTTACTCTTAAACACTTAGAAATTCTTCCTAAACATATTATAATTCTCTCAAGAGCTTTTGGGGACAAAGAGCTAGGGTTTCAACTAAGGTATTACTTTAGGGCTTGTCTTGGTGAGTACTTTCCATCATTTATCTTGGTTTAAGGCATGATCCTCTTTCCTAATTGTAATTTCAATTTAAGGCATGATTACATGGTCGATTTCATGGTTTTTCTATTACATGATTGTGGCCTTGAACTATTGACTTGGGGGTTTTGATGTTAAATGCCTGGTTATGATTTCCTATGGTTTTAATTATGTTTTGTATGCATTAACAGTGGTTTCGAACAATTGAATTGCATGCTAATGGTTTAATGGTTTAATGGTAATGGAATTTTGTTTTGGTTATATTATGCCCCAAGGTGTTTGATAAAATGCTCATAACGATATGTTCATTGCATTGACTTATTTTAATGGAACTCTTGCTTGCTTTCGGCTTATGAATGAAACCTTAAATGTTTTTAAATGGTTTACAAAGGCTTATGGCTAATTGGTAATGCTTGTGGAGAACATGGTAGTCTCCAAAGAGGTTTAATATGGCTAATTATAGGGCACTTGAATGTCCTCTTAATCTAAATGGTTTGGCTATGGATAATGCTTGCAAGTATGGCCATATGACGATACCACCAGTTTATTGAATAGCCTTTCTTAATAAATGGATAATTGGATTGTTTGTTAATGATTTTAATTGGGCATTAATGACGGGGAGTGTAAGCTAAGCCGTAGAAGGTGGCGGTCCTGGGGGGATCAAATCTAGAAACTCATAATTGCCGATATAAGGGGTCTTCGATGGCCACGTAAGAGTTCAATGTTTATATTGTAGGGATGTACTAGTCATCCTACGGATATTGCCTGGTCTTGCGGTGATGTTGGGTGTATTTATACACTTTAGTGTTACGATTCTTGCTTATTTAGCCTTGTTTTGAGAGAAGCTCATGTGCTTAACGTGTTAATATTGATATAAATAAGCATTTAAGTGTCAAAGGACGTGATTACAATGTTCGAAGTGTTTTCCAAACAAGTTCGTAGTTAATTGAGTTATTTAGAGTTTAATCGAGAAAATTGGTGTTACTAACTTGATCTAGGGGTGTGTCTAGTTGGTTTCGATGGATTCTAGTGTGTTAAATGAGTTTCTTATGGTTTGAATGTATAATATTATGTGTAAACACTTATTTAACATATGCAACATTCGATTAAAATGATCCAAGAGTCAACAATAAGTTTAAGCGTAATGTGTTCGAGACTAGTAATTTGCTTGAGTTTCTAGTGTGTTGTTTTTGATGTATTTTATGTTGAACTCTAATCCATGGTGTTTGATGTTGTAGGATGAGTGAGGAGTCAATTATGGTGATATGTTGACGTTGAATAATCTGGAAATTAAAGGGAAACAACACCAAAAGCATGGAAGGTAAGACAAAGGAACGTCGCAAGACAAAAGGAACATTGAACACTTAGAAACTATTTTGTTTGCAATTTCCAGCAGCTGTAGGCTAATAGCCCATGACACAGGCTCAGTAGCAAGCTCCAATTCCTTAGAAGAGATTGGGAGAAGCAATTTCAGTAGATGCAGGCGACATGCCCGCGATGCGGGCTTTGTTTCAGTGCAGCCATGGCCGTGACGCGGGCTTCATTACAGTGCTCACATGGACGCGTAGCATGCTCTATTTCCATGCTTAATTTGACATGAAATTATACTCCTACAAGGTTAGGTATTATTCCACTATTAAAACATTACATTGTACACATTATTAAGGAGTGGGAATATCTTGGAAAACACGTGATATTTCTTAATCCTACAAAGTTTAGGATTAGTGTATTATATATACACACACGTTGTTAGGCTGCTAGACACGTTATGAGTTGACCCATTGACTCGTCACCATATCATACGACTCATAGCCTTCAATCGTATCCTAGACAGTGAGTTGGATACCAACGCACTATCCACCTTACGACTCCATGATCCAACTCATGACCTGGTGCTGAGACTGTAGGGTCTTATCGTATCCAACATAGTACCCAAATAGGTCAGACACTGGACAACCTACGACTTTACCTCATGACTCATAACCTATTCTCACAGCTCCTAGTGAGACACTTGTACTTAGTGAAAAGTCATCTACTAAGTTACTACTTTGGTTAATGTTTTTCCTAACGACTCATCACCACCCTTAACGAATCGTATCACCAAGTCATTACCAAGATAAAAAACCCAATCAACATCCTCTGGACACCCTACAACTCGGTCACCTGACCTATTAAGACACCATACAACTCGTATGTTCAAGGAGTAATTAAGGAAGTAAGCTCAAAGCTCAGGAAACTTCCAAAGGCCAAAAATTTGGGGTGTTGCACCTGTGTAGGTTATTGCTACTTACTCCGAAAGAAGAGTAGTAAATAGGAAAAAATAACTGCAATAGTAATTTAAAGTTTAGATATCGATCCACGCAACTAGGTATTATCTAAGTAAGATGGTTAGCTTCCATTTAATAACCAGAGACCAAAAGGTAATAGTTTATTGGGATCAAGATAAGGGTTAATAAGGTGATATCTTGAGACTCAAAAGGTAAAGGGTGAAAAACATCTGCTCATCCAAAATACTGTAGATAATACATAACTTATTAGATTCTGCATACAAGGTATCAGGTTGGTTCAATAAAGCATGATAAGCGTACGGAGTAGAGAAGCCAGGGGGAACACAATCCTAGTTTTCACCTATGAAAGATTACAATGGAAGTTGATATTAGATATTTGTTCGATATTGCTACATAAATCCCTCATTTACTTTTTTCAGTTTTTCCCCTTGATTACAACAACTGAGATCCACGATTCCATGTATTCCCTTGGGATTTCACCCCAACCTTTATTGGGTTACTATATATGAACGACCGCATAATCTTCATTCTGAACGTGTAGATTGGGCATTATCAGGGGAAACATGTAAATTAACTTTACCAAATCCCTACAACCACCCACAATTGATTCTCCTAAGAATTCCTATTCTTTAGGGTTAAAAAATCTAGGGAATATTGGACTAAGTGGGGTATTTATACCCTTCCTAGGCCCTCAATTATCGCTTAAGCAAACACTGGGTTGCTTAAGAAACCAAGTGTTGCTTATGAAATGCTGGACACCCCTAGAAGATGTCGTATAAGCGGCAATGCCTCCACTTATGTGATACCCGACTTAACCACACTTATCTCTTAAGTGACTAAGGTCATCGCTTAAGCGATACCTACTGGGCCTTGGCAGATCACTTAAGCGATCAAAATCATTGTTTAAGAGATACTTGTTAGGCTTTTGCAAATCACTTAAGCATCCAAAAGGTATTGCTTAAGTGATGCACTAGCACTAGTTGAGAGTTGAAAATTTTCCAAGTCTTCCCAAACCCTTCGGGATTCGTCTAATCTAATTTTGACGTTCCAGAGATGTTGGAACTGTTAGAATTAGAATATAAGGTCTTTTGACTGGTGTTTTTTCCTAGTGGTGAATTTGAACCAACAAAGACTTCAAACTAGAGAATTGGCTCTAAAAATCCAAAGAACTACCCAGTAACCGAACTGTCAGTTCCAGCAAGTCATAAATGACTTGGGAAAGCTATAGGAAATCTCTAAAAGGAAAAAAAAGAGAAAATATAGAAAATGTTCCTGAAAGGTCATTATAATATCCACTACTAAAAGATCTTTCATTCGCAAAAGTAAAGGATTAGGAGGTACCAAAAGCCTTAAACTGTTGAGGATATTGGGTCCATATTTTGCTCTCGATTTCCCAAGTAACCTTTTCTACTGGGTGGTACCTCCATTGAACCTTAATTGCTAGAATATATCTAGTCCATAACTGCCTGATATCACTAGGAAATATGAGTGCATGCTTCTTCATGAAGGTCGACCACTTATCCTACTAAACTGAGCCCATCTAAGTACTTGAGATAGGATAGGAATATATCATTGCAACATAAGAATATGGAAACTGAATGGACAACAGCAAAATCTGGGGGTAATGTTAACTCATAAGCCACCTCACCAACTGTGCAAAGAATCTCAAAGGGTCTAATATAAATGGGGATGAGCTTGCATTTTATTCAAAAGCTCATCACACCCTTCATGGCGATACACGGAGGAATACTAGTCACCATTTAAGTCTACAATTTTCATAAGCCTTTTGCCTACTTTGATCTGCCTTTAATTTGTCCCGAATCACCCAGACTTTATCTAGTGACTCCAGAAGCAAGTCAGTAAAATGGGGCCTTATCTCAAATTCTCAAACCAACCAATTAGGGAACGACATTTCCTACCACACAAAGCCTCAAAAGTCTCCATCTCAATACTTGAATGGTAGCTATTATTATGTGCAAACTCTACAAGGTTAGGTGTTGCTCCCATTGACCTCCAAAATCCATAACATAGGCTCCGAGTATTTCCTTGAGAACCTGAGTAGTCTTCTTTGACTGGCCATCAGTCTAAGGGAGAAAGGTTATACTAAGATCCACCTGAGTACCCAACTTCTTCTAAAAAGCTCTCTAAAAACTAGAGTAAATAGTAAACCCTGGTTGAAAAATGATAGATATAGGCATACCATGAAAATGGAATATCTCATTAATGTAGATACGAGCTAACCTCTCGATACTGAAGGACATCTTCATAGGAATGAAGTGTTCCAACATGGTCAGTCAATCCATAATGACTCAAATACCATCATAACCACAAGAATTACAAGGCAAACCACTAATAAAGTCCATGGTAATCTGCTCCTATTTCTATTCATGAATGGGAACCTCTAAATCAAGCCACCAGGGCATTGATGCTCGGCCTTCACCTACTAACAACATAAGCAATGAGCTACAAAGTTTTCCATATCTTTCTTCGTAATACTCCACCAATAATATTTTCTTAAATCTCTATACATCTTAGTTGTACCCTGATGAATTAAAATATTTGAAGCTATGAGCTTCACACAACATTGACTGAATCAAGTCAACAACTCTAGCAACACAAATACAACTATCAAATCTCAAACACCCTCAGCATCAATGGTATCCTTCTTCGACTCAACACTCAACACTTGATAACGGATGATACAAATCCTTAAACTAGAAATCCTAAATCTTCTAAAATAGTGAGAACCTTCCTCAACACAAGCAAGAATGCTCCTAGGGTCTAAACAATCAAGTCGTAACATCATGTTGGCTAAGGGATGAATGTCCCATGCAAACAGCCTCTAAGAAACTGAAATACATGCCAAGCTACCCATACTCACCACCTTCTAGTTCAAGGCCTCTACTACCATATTCTCCTTGTCCATATAATACAAGATAGAGATGCCATAATCCTTAAGAAATTCCAACTATCTATGCTACCTAGAATTAAGTTCTCTCTAGGTCATATGATGCTGAAGAATATGATGATCTATAAAGATATCACAATGCACACCATAAAGATAATGTCTCCAAAACTTAAGCGTATAAACTATTGCTGCCAACTCGAAATCAAGAGTGGGGTAGTTGTGCTCGTGCACCTTCATCTTCCTCGATGCTTAAGCAATAACATGACTAGATTGCATCAATACCTACACCAAGCCAATATCAAAAGCATCACAATACATGATAAATCCCTTACCCTCAATAGGAGGAGCTAAAATAGGTGCTAAAGTGAGAAATCCCTTAAGCTTTTCAAAGCTCGACTCACACTCCTTGAGCCATAAAAACAAACCTTATTCCGAGTCAATCTAGTCATCAACATTTCAATATTAGAAATGCTCTCAACAAACCATCCATAGTAACTGTACAAGCCAATGAAGCTACTAACCTTAGTTGAAGATGTAGGTTTGGCCCAATCATGAATAGCCTCAATCTTTATTGGGTCTACCATAATCCCATCCTTAGATACCACATGTCCAAGAAATGTCACTGCTTAAGCAAAAACTCATACTAGGAGAACTTGGCAAAGATCATATGATCTCTAAAAGTTTGGAGCACAACACTCAAATGTTGCATATACTCCTCTCCACTTCTCGAATATACAAGGATGTCATCGATGAACACTATCACAAAGCAATCAAAATAAGGCATGAACATCTGGTTCATCAAATCCATAAACATAGTTGGTGCCTTAGTCGAGCAAAAAGATATCACTAGGAACTCAAAATGACCATAACAGGTCATAAAGAATGTCTTTGGGATATACTTATCCTGAATCCTCACTGATAGTGACCAGACCTCAAATCAATTTTCAAGAACACCATTATACCCTAAAGTTTGTATAACATATCATCAATATGAGGCATAGTATAATAGTTCTTCACCATCAACTTATTAAGATGCCTATAATCAATACAAAAACTCATGGAGCCATACTTTTACTTTACAAACAACACAGAAGCTCCCCAAAGAGACACACTTGGTCTAATAAACCCTTACCCAGAAGATCATGAAGTTGAGAGTTTAGCTCCTTAAACTCGGCAGGAGCTTTATGGTATGCTGTTATAGTTATAGGTCAGGTGCTCTACTCAAGATTAATAAAAAAACTCAATATTACGCTCAGGAGGAAGGTAGGTAGATTAGTAGGGAAAACATCAGGAAACACACGAACTACCAGAATAGTCATGTGGTGGAATCTCCATACTAACATCATGAACATATGTGAGATAAGACTCACAAACCCTCAAAATAAGGATCCTTGCACAAATATAAAAAATAATCCCCATCAGTTTGAGACTAACAACTCCTTGCCATACAATTAGTGGTATGGCAGGCATGGCTAACGTAATGGTTTTGGTAAAACAATCTATGACTGTATGATAGTACTATAACTGGTCTATACCCAAAATTAGATCAAAATCCACCATATCTAACACAATAAGATCAACTTGGGAATTAAACTCTCAAATAATTACAACACATGATCTATAAAATCTATCCACTACTAAAGAATCACTAATGGTAGTAGATACACTTAATAACACATAATAAATCCCAATAACTTTAACTATAGGGCATCATAAACAGACATATAAGAATTGGTTGATATCAAATAAAGATAAATTCGACTAATGGTACACCAAGATCGTACATGTGATAGCAACATCCAAAGACTCAGCCTCAGGTCTAGCAGGTACGACATACATTTAGTTATGCCTACCTTTTGGCTGGGCTCCTGACCGACCTTCTATTTTACTTGTCTGTGAACTTCCATGAGCACCATAGGACCACCCCTACGACCATGAATACCATCTCTAGTTGGGGAAAAAAATTCTCAAGTCTATGGAACACTCTAAATTTAAGGAACCATCACTCCACGACTAGGGAACTCTCTTAAGAAATTACAAAAATCTCTAAAACCATAACATGCCCCAAGAATTAGATTAAAACCATAAGATTCGGTTGACCCGAAATAACTACCACAATTAGAATAGCAAGAAAATAAACCCCTCAAAGACAAACCACAACTTTAGCTTGGAGGATTACTAGAGCCAGACTGGGCTCCACCGATAATTAGAAGCACAACCTGAATAGGCTACAAGACTAACCCCGATGCCAATTTAGATGATACAGAGGCTACCTACCCTAAGAACTATTTTCTCTAAGCCCTAAGCTACTACAGCTCCCACTGAGCCTACCCTGATATTGCAGCCTCTTATCGCTGCTCCCTTGGGCCTCACGATACATCTCTTCCATAAGTTAAGCATGATAAAAAACCTTAGAAAAGACCTAAAGGCACCAACTAAGCAATGTGAAGATGTGCAAAGAGGAAGTCTCAATCCTCTGATAAATCAACGAACCCTCTCATACTCAATAGTAAAAAAAGAAGTAGCATGACCAACCACCTTATAAAATCAAGCCTCATACTCCATAACCATCATGTAGCCCTGATCCCTCAAACAATCTCGGAGACTACAAGGTATATACTTCTCTAAGAAGATTTTAGAGAAATGGGCCCACATCGATGATGGAGATCTAGCTGACATAGAATAAAGATGACCTATCCACCAATATGGAGCTACCAATTCAAATTAAACATAGTGTAATCTACACCATGAGTCTTAATTACACCAAAATTATGGAGCCTATGCTCATAAGAAATTAAGAACCATGCATCCTCGCCTGGTGTATAAAAAACCTAGGTTGCTCTAATCTCAAGAATCTACCCAATATGTTATGCTCCTCCGCAGACATACCAGGCTGGGCAACTACCAGTTGTGTAACTACTAGTACAGGATGGACCTAAAATATGAGAGATGCAACTATTGATAATGCCTTAACCTCAATGTCACTCTGATCTATAAACTACACACCATCAGGCAGTGCACCACCAACCAATCCAAAAGCTAAACCAAAGTATCTCTGAGCACTAAAGAAGAAATAAATCTTGATAGATCATGGGATGGACCCTGGCCCACTGTTGGCTGGGGCAAAATAATATTTGGCTCAGGAGCGGGAATAGGGTTTGGTAAAATCCCAATATCATGGCACCTAGTTGGGGATACATCCTTGAGATTTGTATGACCTCTAGGTCATCCACAAATAATTAAAGAATCCCTAGGCTCGGTCTTAAGACCCTCATCTCATGTAGCAGTAGTATGTGACCTAACAATCTATGAAAGAGTGAAACAAAATGAATTATTTAGAAAAAATCTCAGACTCTTAGCATGAAATAAGTGGAAAAAGTGAAGAACTCTTAAGAGAGTCTTGTAGCCTCTTGGAGATAAGAAATAGACATCATCATTAAAATCTGTGGGACTCTATTAAACACTTGCTCTTGCACCAATAATATCGGTGAACCCTAGGTTCTAATACTTATTTGTCACAACCTAATTAATAAGTCATGATGGAAACTATATTCTCCCACCAGTAGGTAAGCTGAACCATAAGCCAAAGCTAGATCCAATGGGATAACTTAGTGGAAAATATCCTAAAAGCTAGAGATTAACAATTTAGAACTTAAGCAATAATAAAAACAGTCATGATAGTCTATTTGATAGATAGATAAAAGATAAATGATTATTCCAAGACTCATTAATATTGGTACAAGAGCTACTAGAAATGAACTATAAGTACTAAATAGTTAAATACAGTCAGTTTCATATATAAAGACCAGACATAGATAAATAGAAGGAAAAAGAGAGTATCTCCAACTTCTATAGCTCACCTAATCCCGGAAATTATCCCTCCAAAAATGTTGAATCATCAACTTTAACTAGTACTTGGATCTTTACCAAAAAGGTATAGATGTGTAGTCTGAGTACTAAACCACAGACACTCAATTGTATCATCAGCTAACTGAGCTAAATAATGATATAAATATGATAAGATACAAGATAAAATAAGCTAAGTTAAGGTGAAAGGGGTAAACTTGGAAATAAGCTCCAACACTATTGTACATAAATAATTAAATACATATGAATTGTTGAATAAATATTATACAACTATAAGTACAAGATTGGCTCTCATAAAACAATAAGTGTGTAAAAGTAAAACACTCAATGTAGACCCTCATAAGCCTGGATGATAAAATCAAGGAGCTGAGTAAAACTGAGTAACCGAATAACAATAAGTTACCAATTATCAAACCATAATCAATAATCCATCTTAATCTTATCTTATCATAATAACTCCCAATGATGGACTTGAACCGAAACTCAATAGAATTATTATCATTATCATTATTAGCTGGACTTGAACCAAAACTCATATTATCAATATCATCATCATTCTCATCATTTGATGGACTTGAATAGAAACTCATATATATATAAACTGTATCCACGAATTATATCAACAAGCCATAGAAATAAACTAACTCACTAGACTATATCAATGAATATAACTATAGACTATCGCTTTTTCTCATATTTATACATCGAGCTAAGAATCACAACCATAAGTCGTATCGGTACCCATAACCATGAACCATATCAATAATGCATCTATTAAGTCATGCCAATAACGATGACCATAGTCCATGTCAATAGTCATATCCATAAATTATATCAATGATTATGTTTAAAAGCCATTAATTATATTTATAAGCCTATTATTAATCACATCTATAACTATATTATTAAATATATCGATAGGCCATATCTTAAATCATATCCGAAATCTATATTGATAATCATATATATATATATATATAAGCCTTATCATTAGCAATGCCTGAAATTAGCATCAATCTTTTAATATCCAACTAATATGCCCATTAAATGCATTCAATCTCCTTAAGTCTGAAACCAAACATTAATAAGGGTATACCATACGTATATAAGTCTACAAATCTAACAAAGGTCTTAGCCTAAGGTGGGTCAAAGGTCCCACTTCTAATCCCCAAAGTGCATTTTAGCCAACTTCTACCCTGGACTAAGATAAGGCATCTAAATCAATTTTGAGATATTTAATAAGTCCCAACTATACCTAGTATAGCAATTCTTCCCAACCATGTACAACTATGTCAACCCCATCAAAAACACTATCCACTAAGGTAATATCACCTTAAATTGAATAGCTAAGGCAAATTCTACCCTAAACGTGAGTGACTAAGGCAATTACATACTACAAAATAGCTCAATCTATGGAGAGGGTAAACCTAGCCTACCTAGACGCCAAAAAAAAGCCTGAAGAATCCAATAAACCACTAATTTTCCTTTCTAAAAAGCCTCCACAAGATGCCACACTATTAAAATCATAATATACTCATCAAAATGAGAATAATGATACTCACATTTAATTATCGTTCTTTGAGTCCCAAATCACATTAAAATCCCATGTGGGGAACATTTTTGAAGTACCACCTTCGAGATCAACAAAACATCCCTCTATGCATAATAAATATTTACCCTAAAAATGAGTGAATTCTGAGCTCTAATGGTGCTATAATCATGCCACCAAGATTTTAGGGATTTTATAAAAGATCGAGGTTTTAATCCTAAAATAGATGAAAACTTACCACGAATTCGAGGGAGAAATGAGTAAATAAAATTTACCAAAGCTCGACAACTACCCATAGTTGATTCTCTCGAGAATTCCCACTTTTTATGGTTCAAAACTTTAGAGAATGGAAGAAAAATGATTAAAATTAAGCAAAGTATGGTATTTATACCCTTCCCAGGGCCATAGGTGTTGCTTAAGAGAATATCTAGTAGCTTAAGTAACCAAGTATCGCTTTTGCAATATTGGTTTTATCTAAGAAGATATTGCATAAGAACCAACACCTTCGTTTATGCGATACCCAACATAGTCATGCCTATCTCTTAAGATACTAAGGGCATCACTAAAATGATACCTACTGGGGTCTTGGTAGATTACTCAAGTGATAAAAGTCATCTGTTAAGAGATACTTTCTAGGCTTGGCCAAATTGCTTAAGAGATCAAATGCATTGCTTATACGATGCACCAGAGCTACCTGAGACTTGGAAAAGTCTTGTCCAACCTCTCAAGATACATTAAAAATCCCGTATATGTGAACAAACTATCCTAACCTATCAAATTCAATATTCCAGAGCAGTGTCACAATTGAGATTTCCATTCGAGTTCATTTCAATAAAAGATGGGTCCTATACCCACTTTACTTTTTTCTTAACTTTTGGCCAATACCACAAAATAAGTTTGGGAGCCTCGGGACCCGAACCAAGGGTCCTTCTAACCTAAAATTAATGTTATAGAGCTATTTGAACTATTAAAATGAAACATCCTAGGTTTTGACCCTTAGAAAATTTCCTGGAATTCTATTCTTTAGACCTAATATGATTTAAGGGTACAAGTCATATGGTGGGGTAGGAGTGGTATGGTCCTGTCATCGGCTGATCAATGTTAGTTGGTAGGATGGTTTTGGTCACTAGAATCAGTATGATTTAGAGATGTGAGTCATAGGGTTTGGTATGAGTCATATCATAGACTCGTAAGGTGGGCAGTATTTGATGTTCTAGGTATTGCATTCGACAATGGATATAGGTCATGGTTACGAACCGTATGCTAGGGTTATGACTTGGTTGGATAAGTCGTATACTGGATAGTGTCTGATCCAAGGGTGAGGCTTGGATATGAGTGATGGGTACCAATCGTATTGGGAGGGTACGACTCGTATGGGTAAGTCGTATCCCTATGATAGGTTATTAAGGGATTTAAGTGGGGGTATTCTAGACATTTCCCTACTTACCCTATTTAAGACCCATGACTTCAAATAAACTTTGGAGGCTATTTAACCTATTATTCTATTCATTAACACTTTGAACTATTCCAAAATACTCCATAATTCTCTCAAGAGCTTTTGGGGCAAGGGAGCTAGGGTTTTAGCTAAAGGATTGCTTTGGGGCTTGCATTAGTGATTTCTTTTTGTCATCTTCTTGGTTTAAGGAATGTCTCTCTTCCTTCATTATTAATTTAACTAAAGAAAAGGTTTATATGATTGATTTCAATGATTTTATTATGTCTTGATTATGGGTTTCAACTATTATTTGGAATTTTTTTTCTATTTAATATTTGGTTATGGTTTTTATGGCTTTAATTATGCTTTTATATGCATTAGTTGTGATTTTTGATAATCACATTACATGGGAATGGTTTATTGGTAATTAAAATTGGTTTTTGTTATATTATGCCCCCAATGTGTTTGATAAAATATTTAGAAAGATATGTTCATTGCATTGAATCCTTTTAATGGAACTCTTGCTTGTTATAAACTTAGTAAAGGAATTATGCATGGTTTAAATAGTTTGGTAATGCTAAAGGCTAAATGATTATTCTTGTGGGTAACATATAAGTCTCCCAAGTGGTTTAATATGGTATATGGAAGGGCATTTAAAAGTCCCCTTAAACCTAAAAAAATGGTTGGCTATGTATGATACTTGCAAGTAAGGCTTGGTATAAAGATACCAATATCAATGGTCGTAGTAAATAAATGGATAATGATCTGATTATTTTGAAATTGGTTTTAATTGGGAATTAATGGTGGGGTGCGTAGCAAAGCCATAGAAATTGGCGGTCCTGGGGAGACTAAAATTGGAAACTCGTATTTTTCGATATGAGGATTGGTCTTAGTGAACCGTGTGCATGATGTCACAGTATTGGGGGATGTACTAGGCATCCCATAGGATACCTACTTGGTCTTGTGGCTACACGTACTAGGGCCTTTTTAGCAGGGGGAGCTGAACCCATATATCCCATGGGTGGCTTAGAATGGCCAAGCAATAGAGCTCAGGTAATGGTTTTAAAGGTATGCTAAACACAATCCCCTTTCCCGACATAGTAATATATTTATATATGTATGCATGTATTGTTGTGTGAATTGGATGGTTTTACATGGCTTTATAATTGGCATTATTTTATCCTTATCCTGAGATTCATGCTAGCGATCACTCTCTAACTCGATCTACTGGCGGCTGTATACCCACATTATGTTGGAATCAACCACTCTACTCCTTCTATATAGTGATTGACTTGGGGATAATATTTGGACTAAAGTGGTGAGCTTATATCCTTTTAGATGGCATTATTTCATGTTATGGATACTTTTAGACACTTATCTTTTATTTTGGATATTGGTTTTGGCCATGGTTAGGGGCATGCACCAACCAAATTCATTTACTCTTTTGGATAGAGGCTTTGTGGTACTTCTGGGGGTTGGAATGGGTGGGATCGATAATGGTGTCGACCTTAGCATTGGAATAAGTAGAAGAGATGACATTATTTAATGATATTGTTCAATGTTCCATCCTATTACCTTTTGGGAATAATTATAAAATTTTATTTAACTTATCTAGTGATGGCCTGATTTATTATCATTGGTTTAGTTTGGTATGATTGGATGATTGGCGGGTACGATTGGACTCGATTTGGTCAGTCATAGTTGTGACCCTATCCAGAGTCTTAATAAGGACATATATGCTTTCCTATTATATGTTTGAAATTCAGACTATCATGGGGAAAATATGGTAGTTGGATTGGGTAACAAAGGGGCGGTCGCCTGTCCAGATTGGACTTGGGATTTCTATTATGTCTAGGCCCCGGTTCAGGCTATGAACAGTTGGTATTAAAGCCTAGGTTCATGGTCAATTAGGAGTCTGCAAAGTCGTATCGAGTAGAGTCTTATTTAGGGGTGTGTAGTGCGCCATATTCTTAAGTAAGAGGCTACAAGGCATTTAGGAATGTTTCACTTTCTTTGTATTCTATCTTCAAGCGTGAATTCTCAGTCCTAAAATCTTCTCTAATCCTTGTTTATTCATTTTCCAGATCATACGTCGTAGATCTGGAACACAAGAAAATTATTCTATCCTATCCAGGGGTAATACTAAAAGGGTGAATCCTACTTCTAAAGTTCGTCTTCAATATCACGGTCCTATCTTTGAAAGTTTTGGAGTTTCTCCAAGTGCTACTAGTCCTCCTCAAGGTGAGGTAACTGATGCAGAATTCCATCAGTCTATTTATGCTATTGTGAAATTAGTTACTGCTCAGGCTGAGTGGGATGTGTCTGGTGGGTTGTCCAATTTACAAAGACGGGTCCTCCTAGTTTTACTAGAGTAAGGGTAGAGGAGGATCCACAGGGCTTCTTGGATGAGATAGAGAAGATCTTTCGGGTAATGCAAGCTACTAATGTTGAGGAGGTTAACTTTGTAGCTTATTATCTCAAAGATGTTGCTTATTAGTGGTATAAGGAATGATACAGGGATAAAGGTGATATGGAAAAAGAAGGATTATGGGAGGCCTTTTCTAACACCTTCTTAGATTGATTCTTTCCTCAAGAGTTGAGGAAATCTAAGATGGAGGAATTTGTAAACCTCAGGCAGGAGAGGATGTCAGTAAAGGAATATGCTTTGAAGTTTCATCAGGTATAAAGGTATGCTCCTGACATTGTAGCTGATATGAGGTCGAGAATAAAGAAGTTCGCTTCAGGGTTGAACCAAGATTTGATCTTGGAGAGTAAGACTGCTTTGCTCATTAAAGATATGTACATCTCGAGGTAGACTATTCGTATACAGCAAATGAAGGATGAAAAGAAGAGGCTGGCGGAGTTTGAAGAGAGACACGGAAAGAGGAGCAGGTTTTTTGACTAGGGAGGTGCTCAGTTTCTGGGCGGTAAAGATGGTAGCAAGTGGCAGAAAAAGAAATGGGGGAGTTCTGGCTCCTACTCTTTTGCTAGTGCTCCTTATGAGTCGAGCGATAGGCGTCATCATGGTGGTAACTATTCTCGAGCGTAGGGTACTTAATCTCAGGTCAGTGGAGGTCAGTCAGTTTTTTTATGTCCTCCTTGTCAATTTTGTGGTTGTCCTCATAGAGGTTATTTCGATGAAGGAAGGCACAAATATTTTAAGTTCGTCTAGGTAAGACATCGGCTCAGGGACTGTCTGGTTAATAAGGTTGCTATAGGCGTGAATAAGATTCTTATGGCTTCATCTTTTGCTCTTGCACCTGGTAGTGTGGCATCTTCTTCTATAACTGCTATTGGTTCTAGTGTTAGTCAGAATAGATTTTATGCTTTGGCGTCCCGATAGAAACCTGAGGCATCACCTAATGTCGTTATTGGTACGTTACAACTTTTCTCCTGTGATGTTTATTTTTTGCTTGATCCAGGGTCCACTCTTTCTTATGTGACTCCTTATATGACTCTGGCTTTCGATTTTGGTCCTAAAGTTATTTTGAATTCGTTTTCTATTTATAGCCTAGTAGGTGACTCAGTTTTTGCTAAGAGATTCTATAAGGGGTGTGGTATCTGTTGGTGGCGAGAAGACCTTGGTGGATCTATTTGAGTTCGGTATGGTAGATTTTGATATAATTCTAGGAATGGATTGGTTGCATTCTTGTTATGCGTCCTTGGATTGTCGAACTCGTAATGTTATCTTTAAGTTTCCTGGTGAACCGATTATAAAATGGAAAGGTAGTTCCTTATCTTCTAGGGGGAGGTTAATTTCTTATCTTAGAGCTCAGAGGTTATTCTCCAAGGGTTGTCTTTATCACTTGGTTTGGGTTAAAGATTCTAACTCAAAAAGTTCTTTTTTTGTGTTCAGTCCATATGCTTAATGAGTTTTTAGAGGTCTTTTTGAACGATCTTCCTGGTGTTTCTCTGGATGATGAAATAGAGTTTGGTATTGATTTGCTTTCAGACACTCATCCAATTTCTATTCCTCCATATATAATGGCTCCGGCTGAGTTAAATGAACTCAAGGAGCAACTTAAGGATCTTTTGGATAAGGGGTTGATTCATCCTAGTGTTTCTCTTTGGGGTGCACCGGTGTTTGTTGTGCGTAAGAAGGATGGTTTTCTTCGAATGTGCATTAACTATAGGCCGTTGAACAAGGTGATGGTCAAGAAAAAGTATCCTCATCCCCGAATATAAGACTATTTGACTAGTTACAAGGTGCCAAGTTCTTCTCTAAGATAGATCTTTGGTCTGGGTACCATCATCTTAGGATTAGTGTGGTGGATATCCCTAAGATGGCTTTTTATACTTGGTATAAGCATTTCGAGTTTTTGGTGATGTAATTTGGGTTGACTAACGCTCTGGCAGCAGTTATGGATCTGATGAAAAAGGTATTTAGGCATTATTTGGAACTCTTCATCATTGTGTTTATTTATGACATTTTTGTTTATTCGACGATTAAGATGGATCATGATAATCACCTATGTGTGGTATTACAGACCTTGAAGGAACAACAGTTTTTTGCCAAGTTCTCTAAGTGTGAGTTTTGGTTGAATGCTGTGATTTTCTTAGGTCAGATTATTTCTAGCGAGGGGATCATAGTGGATCCACAGAAGGTTGTTGTGGTAAAGAGGTGGCCTAAGCCCATAACTCCATTTGATATTCAGAGCTTCTTGGGTTTAGCCAGGTATTATAGGCGGTTTGTAGAAAGCTTTTCTTTTATTGAGGCTCTTTTGACTAAGTTGACTAAGAAGAAGGTTAAGTTTTCTTGGTTGTATTCTTTTGAAGGGAGTTTTGAGAAGTTGAAGGCTAAGTTGACTTCGGCTCTAATTCTGACTTTGTCGGAGGGCAATGATGGGTTTGTAGTTTATTATGATACATCTCAGGTAGGTCTTGGTTCTTTGTTGACACAACATGGGAAGGTGATTTCCTATGATTCTAGGCAGTTGAAGGTACATGAGAGAAATTATCCTACTCATGATTTGGAGCTGTTGGCGATTGTATTTGCTCTAAAAATATGGCGGTATTATTTGTATGGTGTCCACATGGATATCTTTTCTGATCATAAGAATCTTTAGTACGTGTTAACTAAAAAAAGACTCAATCTCAGGTAGAGGATATGGCTTGAGCTTCTTAAAGACTATGATATGAGTCCTTACTATAACCCAGATAAGGCTTATGTGGTTGTTGATGCTCTTAGCAGGTTATCCATAGGTATTTTGGCTTATGTGGAGGAAGGAAAGCATGAATTGGTGAAGGATATTCACAGCTTGTCTAATCTTGGAGTTCATCTCTTGGTTTCCAAGGAGGGTCCTATGGTAGTGAAAGAGGTGGTTTAGTTGTCTCTTGGTGTAGAGATTAAGGAGAATTAAGTGTTAGATCCTATCTTGATGAAAATCAAGAGTGATGTTGGTGGAAAAAAGGTAGTGGTATTTGAGATCAGTGGCGATGGTACTTTACCGTACCAAGGGAGGTTGTGTCTTCCTGATGTCGACCATTTGCGACAAAGGGTTTTGGTTAAGGTGCAAGAGTCATGCTGCGTTGTCCATCTCGGCTTGACTAAAATGTATCATGATCTCAAAGAGATCTATTAGTGGAATGGTAAGAAAAAGGATGTGGTTGACTTTGTGGCTAAGTGCATGGTGTGTCAACATGTTAAGGTTGAGCTTATGAGGCTAGGTAGGTTGCATCAAGATATTTATTTTCTCGAAAGGAAGTTGGAAGTGATCAATATAGACTTCGTTATTGGTCTTCCTCAGTCTTGGAATCATTTTGATTTGATTTGGGTCATTGTGGATAGGATGACTAAGTTTGTGTACTTTTTGCCGGTGCAGACTAACTTTTCGGTGGAGGATTATGCAAAGTTGTATCTTTATGAGATTGTGAAGCTGCATGAGGTGCCTATTTCAATATTTTAAATCATGGTATGCAGTTTATGTCTCACTTCTGCCGGTCTTTGAAAAATGGTTGGTGACTAAGTTTAGTCTGAGCACTGCTTTCCATCCGCAGATGGATGGGCAAGCAGAGAGAACTATTCAAACATTGGAGGATATACTTTGGGCTTGTATGATTGACTATGGTGGCAGTTTGGTTGAGCATCTACCTTTGGTGGAGTTTTCTTACCATAATAGCTACCATACTAGTATTGGTATGGCTTCTTTTGAGGCATTGTATGGTAGGAGGTGTACATCTTCTGTTGGTTGGTTTGATCTGGGTGAAGCGATCATGTTCGTCCTGGATTTTGTTTATCAAGCGATGGAGAAGGTAAAGGTGATTTGAGATAGGCATAAAGCTGCCCAAAGTCGCCAAAAGTCCTATGCGGATGTTAGGTGTAGATACTTGGAATTTGAGGTTGGGGATAAGGTTTTCCTCAAGGCGTCTCCCATGAAGGGAGTGGTGTGGTTTGGCAAAAGTGGAAAACTCAGTCCTTGATTTATTATTCCTTATGAGATTTTGCGGAGGGTTGGTAATTTTGCTTATGAATTGGAGTTTCCATCTAGCTTGAGATTGCATCATCTGGTATTTCATGTTTCCATGTTGAGGAAGTGCATTGGTGATCCTTCTTCGATTGTTCCTTTGGAAGGATTGGGTCTCACTGATTCTTTGTCTTATGAAGAAGTCCCGGTTGAGATCTTAGATAGGCAGGTTCATCAGTAGCAGACCAAGGAGGTGGCTTCAGTTAAGGTTCTTTGGCGAAACCATAAGCTGGAAAAGGGTACTTGGGAAGCGGAAGAGTACATGAAGTCCAAATATCCTCTCTTGTTTTCTTCTCCTAGGATTTGTGCATAAGGTATGTTTCTTCAGCACATCTTTATTTTCTTAGTTTATTAAAGGAAAGATTAACATCCTTGCCTCTTTGTTTTAAAACTTTGTTAATGGTATATTTGATAATGAAAATGACTTTGTGTGTAGTTACCCCTACCTTGTTCGTCATTTGGGGACGAATGTTCCTAGTGGGGGAGATTGAAACATCCTAGTTTTTGACCCTTAGAAAATTTCCTGGAATTCCGTTCTCTGGTCCTAAGACGAATCAAGGGTACGAGCCGGATGGTGGGGTACTAGTGGTATGGTCCTGTCGTAGGCTGACTAGTGTTAGTTGGTGAGATGGTTTTGGTCACTGGAATGGGTACGATTTAGAGGTGTGAGTCGTAGGGATTGGTACGAGTCGTATCAGGGACTAGTATGGTGGGCAGTGTTTAATCCTCTAGGTATTTCATTCTGTCAAGGATACGTGTCATGGCTACAGATCATATGCTGGGGTAACGACTTGGTTGGATAAGTTTTATACTAGACAATGCTGGGGTTACGACTCGATTATGACCTTATCCAAAAGTCTTAATGAGAACATTTATGCTATTTTGTTATATGTTCGAAATTCAACCCATCATGGGGCGAATATGGTAGTTGGGTTGGGTAATAGGGGTGATCCCGGTCCTGGTTGGACTTGGGATGCCCATTATATCTAAGCCCCGATTCAGGTTGAGACACAAATTTCCATACGAGGTTGTTTGACTGAAGTGTTTGATAGGTAGCCCCTACAAACCAAATGAACTTCCCGGAAACAAAACTGTCAGTTCCAACAAGTCATAAATGACTTGGGGTAGCTATAGGAAAGCTGTAAATAGATAAAATAAGAAAAAATATCAAAAATGACCAAGAGGGTCATTAGGTACATTGCAGGCATCATTAGTCGATGGAGCTAAGCTATGATATAAATATGATAACAAGGCAAGATAAATAAACTCAATCAAGCTAAAAGGGAAAACTTGGAAAGAATCTCAAACACTTTAAATAAATAATCATAATTGACATAATTTGAAAGAAAACGTAATTAATACTAAAAAAACTAGCCCCCATAAGCCTATAAGTACAAAAAATTAAATAACCCAATACGAGTCCCCATAAGAATGGAGGGTGACATAACTTTACCGAATATCAACTTTAACAATGAAACCATCCATACCATATTATATTATATCATAAATAAACAATCAATGTCGGACTGGAACTGAAACTCCATAACAACATCATCATTTGCCGGAGTTAAACTGGAACCCATATTATCAATATCATCATCAATTTCCGGATTTGAACCGGAACTTAATATCAATAAAAAATTGATTTTTTCTCGAAGTTAGAACCAACTCCAAAATATCAAACTAGCATAATCAATAAGTATCTAATCTCCCCAAAGTCTGACAGTAAGCATTTCAAAGAGTATAAAAAAATATAGATCTTTATAAGATCTAACATGAATCATGGCCTAAGGTGGGTCTGAGATGCCCACTGCTTATAACCAAAATCCTTTCCAAGTAAAATTCTACCTTGGAATAGGCTAAGGTACCTAAGTCACTTCTAGATGTTAAATAAGCCATAAGTTGCCTGAAGATAACAGTTTTACCTAAATCGTGAGCAACTATATCATTTTTGCCTAAATTATGATTCCAAAATAGCCTAAATAGTTCAAATAATCCTTATATTGCCAATCATACCTCCAATAACTATATTCTTTCACATATCTAGAAGAATATCATAATTATACTATGCATTAGCTCAATCCATAAAGAAGGTAAACCTAACCTACCTAGACACCAAAAAAAATCCTAAATAATCTGACAAATCAATGATTGCCCTTTTCGAAAAGCTTTTGCAAGGTGCCACATTATCAAAATCACAATCTACTTATAAAAACAAGAGCAATGATACCCATATTGAACTATTGCGCCTCAGGACCAAAATTACATAAAATTCCCATATGGGGCCTATTTGTGGAATCGCACTTTCGAAAGTAACACAACCTCCCTCTATGCTCAAGGAATATTTACCCTTAAAATGAGTGAATTTCGTGTTCTAATGGTACAACAAATCAACCTACAAATATTTTAGGAATTTTAGAATGAGATGATGGATTTAATCATAAAATTGATAGAAGCCTACCACAAATTCAAAGAAGAAATACGTTATTTAAGTTCACAAATGATCCAAATTCACTCATCAATGATTTCCCCATGTTTTCACACTATTTAGGGTTCTACACTCTTGGAAATTGGTGAAAATAGGAGAAATCAGGCTAAGTGGAGAATTTATAACACTCCCAGGTAAACCAGTATCTTTTATGAAGACACTGGGTTGCTTAAGCGGTAAATACTTAAGCAATATAGAGTTGTTTTAGCGATATCAGGGCCTGCACTGATAGCGTTTAAGTGGCCTCTTTGACTCTTAAGCTGCCATCGCTTATGCAGTAAGGGTAGAATTTAAGGGCACCCTTGATGAGCTAGCCTAACCACTTAAGCAGTCAGTTGGGAACTTTAGCAAACATTTGCATAAGCAACCCAAATGGGAACTATCTCAAGCTAAAAAATTATTCTAGGTTTCCACCAATCCCTCGATATTTATCTCAAATCTCGTATATGCAAACAAACTATGCGACACTACAAAATTCTATATTTTGGACTCAGTGATGCAATTGAAATTTCCATCCAAGTTATTTCGATGAAAAGTGGGTCCCATCCCCATGTGCTATTTTTCTTAACTTTTGACCAATTGCCCAAATGAGTCTGGGAGACTCAGACCTAAATTAAGGGTCCAACTAGCCTAAAATTAATGTTTCAGAGATGTCGGTACTGTCAGAATTGGCATACAAGGTTGTTTGACAGAAAGTTTTTCTCATTAGCCAATTTCAACCAATGAATACTTCAAAACATGGAATTAGCTCTAGTAACAAACAAACTACCTACTAACCAAACTTTCAGTTCTAGTAAGTCATAAATAATTTGGAAAATTATAGGAAAGCTCTAAATGACCAAAATGACCAAAAATACAGAAAATGACTTGGAGGATCATTACAAAACTTTTTGTGCATAGAACGGGCTAGTAAAACTCTGGCTATAATGATTACCCTGAAAAGGCTATTTTGTAATGTCCAATTTTGAGATGTTTTGTGAAATTCTAGATCTAGGATAGATTTTGAATCTACCATTTTGCATTTATTACAATAATAGAATTGCTAGTGCAGCGACCAAAGTGTCACACAACGATAACCTCTTTTGACCTAGTTGCCGATGTACCAGCAGATCCTCTACTATAGTGGTGCCGGTTCAGTGATGAACGTGTCAATATAAAGGTGAAAATGTAATTTATCAGGTTTTTGAAATCAAAAACCCCATTTTTCATTTCCTTTTCCCTAAGAAGCTTTGAAGGACTTAGCAGAGGCAATTATTCACAACTTTTGGGATTTTCCATCTTTGTGGAAAAGTTCCTTTACATTTTAAGCTTTAACTAGTCCTCTAAATTCTTAGAGTTGTAAGAATCACAACCATGGTAGAATTTTAATATTAGCCCTAAGTTTATGAACTGGTCAGAATTGGTTGGAAATAATGGTATTATCAGTTGTTATTGATCCTAGGGTGTTAAAGAGTCTTTTTATGATAAAATTTCTGATTTTTTGTTGAATTATGAAGGATTCAAAGAAATTAAAGGGTAGAAAACCCTATGATTATGAACTAGATTAATTTCATGAGTTTATTTATTAAGTGTGAGTTTTGAATTCTTAGGAAGGGTGATTTCTTGTGTTAAAGTTTGTGTAGTTATTTTTTAAGATCAAGAACAGGAAAAAACCAAGAGGAATGGCAAGTGTTTATCTATATAGTATTTTTGGGCAATGAATCGAGGTACATTTTGTTCTAATAGTAGTAAAGACTTGGTTGACTCTGTGTGTGTATGTGAGTTGAGTGTTTGTAACCAGCTTTCAAACATTACTTGTGATTGTTAATTATATCATGCATTGAACATATGCATTTGGTATCACTCTGGCTCTATTATTGGAATGGGTGTTACACCGACACTAGAACATAGACTGAGCTTGTCCCCTATAGGTCATAGCTAAAAATTACTTATGCGGCTCTAGTATGTATGTCTATCTTTCATGCATGAAATCATCATTTCATTTGTATTCATAATTATGATGACTATTGTTGAACAAATATGCCTAAGTGTAATTGATACACATATATACCTATGTCCTGATGAGATGAATTGTTATAACTATAATTGCTATTCACTAATTATTAGTTGTATTTTGATTGTTGTTACTTGCATTTCCTTGTCTAATTGTCTGGTGTCAAGTTGATTCGATTGATGATGCCCATCAGTACTTGTTGTATTGATAGTATATGTACTCTTATTTTTGTTGAGTGCAGAGTGTGTTCCAACATTTGATATGAGACCTTAGCTCTCATTTGTGATTTTTAGATCAATTCAAGGGTGAGCACCATGTATAAGCTACCATTGGATCATCTTTATGTTGGTTATGTCCCTTGTTAAGAGATAGAGATATTTCTTTTATACTATATTCTTGAATTGTATAGACCTGGTTTTTGACATTTTTAGAGTTCTTGTATGAGACACAGGTCTCGAGGATTTTTAGGTAGCACCTGTCAAGGGTGGAGCTCAGGCATCCCAATGAATCGTCCAGCTAGAGATCTACCTATGTAGGATGTTTTAGATTTGTCCTAGAATGAGGAGGTTATGGTTGTGAAATATGAAGTGGTAGTTCTAGAGAATGTGGTGCCAGTGTAGAATGGTGCAACTCAGGTGCCAGAGTTGATTCAGTAAGTGTTAGGGTTTGTACATAGTTTGGATGGAGTTGGAAATATGCCAATATTTCCTGTATTTTTGTCCCAACCATTCTTTATTCCGTTGTTATAGAACCTCAAATAGAATAGGTCTAAGAGATAAGAGTGTTTCATCGATATATATTAGCACGATGATGACTGATGATAGGCATGGACTATTATGTAAGTTCATGACAATGAAACCTCTAGTGTTTAAGGGTACTGAGTAAGAGAATATATTTGAGTTCTTGATTGATTATTACTAGTTTCTACATAATATAGGCATTATATTCAAGAATATGTTTGTAGACAAAGGCCAAGCATGGTGGAGGTCCTTTGTTGAGTGTAGAGCTACCTTTCCAGCACGTACTTAGTCTCAATTCAAGAATATGTTTCTTGAGAAGTATGATCCTCGTACCTCTTAGGATTAGAAGAAGAATGAGTTTTTGAAACATGATTAGGGAGATATGTCCATGGCATCCTACAAGGTCAATTAATGCCTTTTGTCGCTCTACACTTCAGTTGATTAATTTGGAGGAAAAGAGGATTTGGTATTTTGTGAAAGGTTTAAACTCAAGTATTTAGGTGGATATACTTCAAATGTCTACTTCCAATAGTTTATGAAAAAAAGTAAAAGGTATTAAAACGAAAGGAGAGGTGAAGGCAGAGGATAAAAAGGCCCAAAAATTGAGATATTTTAGTGGTAATTTTTTAAGGGCCAATGTTCACAGGGTTACTCTTCTCAATAGTTCTATTTGGCTATATATATGCCTACAGGGGCCCCGTCAGGGATCAGTTATTAATTGTAATGACCCTCCAGGTAATTTTCTACATATCCATATTTTTTTGCTATTTAGAGACTTCCTATAGTTTCCCCAAGTCATTTATGACTTTCTGGAACTATTAGTTTAGTTATCGAGTAGTTTGTTTGGTTGTTTTAGAGCCAATTACCTATTTTGAAGTCTACATTGGTAAGGATTGGATATCTGTGTAAACTTCAGTTTAGAAACCTCATATTCCAATTTTGACCGTTCCATCAACTCTGCAACATCGATTTTAGGCTAGAGAGACCTTTTGTTTAGGTCCCAAAGCTTCTGGACTTATTTCAGGCTAGTAGGTAGAATTTTGTAAAAAGGGCCCTTAGGTGTGGGGCCTATATTTTATTGAAACAACTCCAATGGGAAGTTTGATAGTACCATTGAGTCTAGAATGTCGAATTTGATGAAGTAGCATGGTTCAATTGAGTTCAGGGGATTCCAAATGAATCTCAAGGGGTTAACATTTGGTTTCTTAAGAAAAGGCCACTTTAGCTTTCATGTTGTTACTTTAGTGTCTAAGACTATTTTGCCATGTGGCTTTAGCGAAAGCCTACCTCTAAAGTAGACGTTGCTTAAGCAATGTCGTGTCTTCTTTATCGAAGGGGTGTCCAATGACCAGGGACTGCTTTAGCAGTATTATGCCGCTATTGCAGTGGCTTTTTAAGAGTCATATGGAAGGGCATTACATTTAGCCCTTACCTAATTTTCTCCCATTTCTCACAAGTCTCAAGAGTCACAAAGCCATAAAGAGTGTGAAAAATTAGGAGACTAATCTTTGGGTAATCATGGGGTATTAGTGAGCTCGTAATAACTATTTGCTCATCGTAATCCTTGTATGTTCTCATCTAACTCTTGGTTTAGCTCTCCTATTTAGTCAAAATCCCTAGTTCTTGATGGGTTGATTTTGGTATTGTTTGAACTCAGAAGTTACCCATTCTTGAGGGTAAATGATCCTTGAGCATAGAGGGACGTGTTGACAATTTTAAAGTGTGATTCTATAAGCGGTCCCCATATGAGATTTTGACTACAATTTTGAACCTAAGCATAAAAATGCAATATGGGTGTCATTATTCTCATATTAATGCATAGATACTATTTTTGATAGCGTGTCATTGGGCAGAGGCTTCTTGGGAGGGGAGATCACTAGTTAGCAAACTTTATCAGCCTTTCTTTGATTTCCTGCTATGCTAGGATTACCTAACCCTTAAATTAAGCTTAATTATAATAATGATATTATGTTATGCTAGTTTTTGGTTGGGAATTAAGACTTGGAGGAATATTTAGAGGAATTTGGATTATTTAGTCGATTAAGGGACCATAATCACACGAATGTGACTTGACTAACCAATCCTTAGGTTGAATTGTTATTTTAGTACATAAGGAGTCTTACATGGCACCTTGTAGAAGAATTTAGGAAACCTGGTCTAGTTCTGGTAGAATTCACCTTAGAATGGACTTTCGGGGTTAGAAGTGGGTTCCTTTATCCCATCTTAGGACAAGATTATCATTTTCTCCTTATAGACTCGATAGGACTTTTTACACCATTCTATTAATATTCTTGAGCCCTAGAAGGATTTAGACATATTTTTACTTGTTCTAGACTTGTACTTGTGAGATGCTATGATCAGTTCAAGTTCAGAAAATTATGAATATTAAGACCGATAATTCTTTCATCATTGATGATATTACTTTGATTCAAATCTAGTATTAGTAACATTAGTTCCAGTACAAGTCTATAATATGAGATACTATTCCTGGTTCAAATCTAGCACTGAGGTTTATTTACTATTATTACTTTGAGTCCGGTTGTTATGGTAAGGAAGGATCCACAATTATGATTTTGAGAGTTCGATTGTTTGAATATTTACTGTTATTACTTCTTCTTGGTTTGCATCCACCATGCTTATAGAGACTCACTTTAGATTACTTACTTCTATTTGTGCCTTCTCGACTTATGGGGGCTCAGTTATGCTATATATAGCTATTTTCTCCTTAATATTATTTATTTGATTGTTTACTTTTAGTATTTGGAGAACTGTTCTAGGTATTCCCTTTTTCCCTTAGCTTATTATCTCATATTTTATTATATTAGTATTATAATTAGCTCAATTGGGTGATGATGCCTACTGAGTACCCATTGCTTGGTGCTCATACTATATTTTTGTACTATTTTTGGATTAGATCCAAGTATGAGTTTCCGTTGTTGACATTGTATTAGTGCAGGTCTGTGTTTGGAGATAGGGTGAGCTCTTAGAGTCGAAGAAGACTTTCTCTCCATCTACTATTTTGACAGTTTTTTCTTTTGAGCCTATTGTATTTGACATTGATAGTCCTCTTATTTTTTGTTAGATGCTCTTGTACCGACCTTACTAGGTCATGGGATATTGTTACTCTTTCCTTATTTACCTTTCATTATTCTATCATTCTTCCATATTGTGTATTACAGCCTAATTACTTACATAATTCTAGTATTTTCGTATTTTCCACCAACTTGACCATTACATGTAGTTTTGAGCTATGATTTGGCTCTTCTACTAGTCAGATAAAGTAGGTGCCATCATGACTTGTGAAATCAGGTCGTGACATTAGCCCTCTCGGATAGATAGTTATACACCTATAACATATTCAATCGATCGACCCACTTTAGATATAAGATACCATGAGTGTGGGGGTTTGGGTCATATTCTGAGGTTTTTTTTTAATTATTTATCTACAAAATATTTGAATCAATAGACAGCTTCTAGGGCTTTAGTTCCAGCAGGTTGTGGTGGTGGAACATATGGTATGATCATCCATATGATAGGTGTGGTGGTCATAATGCTACGAAGGGTGGCTACTAAGCCAACTTTGGTAAAGGGCAGAATAATTGATGTAGCATACATGCTTTTAGAGACGGTGTTCAGGGTGGTGATAAGGCTCATTTTTATGATATTTCAGCCCATCTTAATGCTGAAGCTTTTGATGTTGTGATCACATGTACTATTCTTTCCTGTGATCCGATGTCTTTTGTGTTATTTGATCCCAAATTTATATTTTCTCATGGGCCTGTGAATTTTTCCTTAGGCCGGGACTTAAAAATATGATTTCATTAATGCACCCATGTTTGTGTCTACACTAGTTAGGGTTTTTTGCATTTGTTAATTAGGCTTATTGGGTGTGTCTTGTGATTTTTATAGAGTATATTTCATGGTCCAAGACTACCCCCTAGTTGTAACACAATGCTTACATTCACAAGTGACCCTAAGCTAACCCATGGCCTGGAATGACACTTAAAGTACTGTATAAAATTTAGTAACACTATGCAAAATCTAAATTAAGATTGTTGTATAAAAATCAAGCAAAATATCAATGTTAAAACAAAAAAAAAATCATTCAAGATCACATGAAACTAAATCTCTACTGTCTGTCGAACAACCTCTTCTAAGATGAGTTGTTCGAACAAGCCCCCCAGCTCACTCTAAACGTTTGAAACTAAACTAAAATTAAATTAAATATTGATACTAGTCCTTGAATGATCAAGACTCACTAAAGTACTATTGTTTGTAGATAAGGATATTTTACTAAGCACGATTATTATGTTGAACATCAAAACCTTTATTATAAGACGAAATAACACAAATTAAAGAATGTGATCACTACTAATAATGTGACGTATGGACTTTGGGAGCTACTAATAATTGACATACACCAATCAGAGATAATTGGGGTCCAGCCTTTAAACTCAGCTAGAATGGTGTTCAGTACCTTGCCAGGGGTACGAATACTAAATCATGTGGATCTACTAAATTGATTCTTGAAAGGACTAAGACATCATCCTTGGTCTGACAAGTTTCCCTTTAGAACCTATGTTGATATCATAATTCTAGGACTTAGGGACTTCTTCTAAGGGTCTTAGCCTAATTGATGGGTGAGCCTTCATCCCTGCGCCTGCTTGGTGCTAAGCACTACTCCCAACTGAATTTGACTAATAACTAAAATGCTGAATAATGGTAATAATCTGAAGATTGAAAATAAAAATATTATTTGAAAGCATTCAAAATATGTAAACTAGAGGATATAATACTTAAAATTATATACTTGAGATCCCAGGTCATCTGGTATTCATAACCCACCATCTTTGAAGAACGTAACTATTATGCCAATTTCATAAACTGAGTGAATTAAGGAATTTAAATAACTCAATTCCAGCAATCATGAAGTTTACAATATAATTAGAATTTATTATTATAAATGTAATGGTATTGGAATTCATTTTAAAATGTTGGTTTATAACTTAATGAGATCCAAGAACTGGAATATCAAAAAATTCACAACATTCATGAACTCTAAAATCTAAGAATGGAATTAAATTGAGAAATTAAGTTACATTTGAGATTCAATGGGTGAAAGGAGATCCAATTATGAAATCCCATACACCTAGAGATAACAACCCTAAAGAAATTATTGAAATTAGACTCTTGAAGAAGATGAACACTAGTTGCCCTAAATAAGAGAAATTGCCTTTTTCTTTCTCTGTGATGCTAAGTGTTAATTGTTTTCTAAGTAATGAGGAATTAGGTTATTATTAAAATTAATAATAATCCTTGAATTAGATTAAAATACATAGTTTTGATGTTTAAAGAGTGGAAAAAGATTGATGTGCCATCGTAAAATCGTAACTGGTATGATGCTGGAAGGGACGTACAAGACCTCTAACAATTATAGGTCCCACCTACAATTGTGAGTGGTGTTCATGGTAGGGATTTATATATGAGTTCTATAAACTCCACCATCTGAGCCTTGGTATGATCGTGGGACACATCTATGATCGTAGCTTCGTTCGTAGTTGTAGGTTCAAATCGAATCCACATTAAGAGTTAAGATTGTGGTTTCTAACTATGGTCATGGTTCCCTGTCATAGTTATAAGGTATAATTTTCAACTACCAAATGTTTTGGATTGTTTCAATTATATAGGAGCATTGTACAATCATAAATTTTCACTATGACTGTACCTACGTTCATAGGTTCTCACTATTGAACAATGCTTCTATAAACATATTCATTGATATTGTATTAAGGTAATATAAGATGCGATGGAAAGGTAATTGAAATATATCTTATTTGGTGGGTTTTGATCTTAAAAATAATTTAGCATCAAGGAGTTATGTTCATTTCAAGCTGACCATAGAAAAATTCTTCTCAAGAAATCAATCGATAAGGAAGTTTTTAACTTATCCATGAGCTAGGAGTTACTTGTGGACTTAATACATGTATAGATCACTTCCCATACCACTAAAACTTGACGTTTGATTTTACATGTACTTGAATCATGGTTCTATTCTTGCCATGGATTTTAGCATGGTTCTATTCTTAGCATGGATTTTTGGGAAGCTATTGTATACAACTTTGGCAAGCATAGTGATCTTAGATATGGAGGAGTTTGATATTTTTTTAGGGATGATCTAGTTGTACTCTCCCTAAGTTATTCATTATTGCCAAGCTAAGATAGTCACTATAGCTATACCTAAGATGGATAAGTTAGAGTAGAAAAGTACTCTTAAGTCTACTCTAGTGAGAATTATGTCTGTGATATGTGGTCAAAAGTTAGGTAAGTAGGGGTATAGGGTGACCTAGCTCATCTTTCTGATGATATTCGGTAGTCCCTCCTATTGCTTCAATGTAGTAATTCGTGAATTCTTAGGGAAGATTTTATTCACCCAAGCAATTTTCCTTAGGATGCTCCTATGATTTTTATAAAAAAAGAAGAATGGTAGTATGTAGATGTGCATAGACTACTAATAGTTAGAAATGGTGACTATTTATAACAAGTATCCTTTGCCTAGTATAGATGAAACAATTTAACCAATTGTAGGCAGTCGCGGTGTCCTCAAATATTAATTTGAGGCCAAGTTACCACCAGATTAATAATAGGGATAAGTCAATTCCAAAGACTACCTTCCAAACTCATTTTGGACATTATGAGTTCTTGGTTATATCATTTGGTTTAACCAATGCCTCAAGCACTTTTATGATCTTTATGAATGGAGTGTTCAGGACATTTTAGATTAGTTTGTTATTTTTTCATTGATCATATTATGGTTTACTCAAAGAGTAAGAAGGGGCATAAATCTCACTTATGCATAGTTTTGGGGTTGGTTAAGGAAAAACAAATTTATGCTGAGTATATAAAGTGTGAACTCTGGTTGTGTTCAATGTCTTTTTGGGGCATATGGTATCTAAAGATAGGGTTATACTAGACCTGCAAGAGGTGGAATATGTTGAGACCTTGGCTAGACCAACCAATCTTACAGAGGTTTACAGTTTTGTGGGTTGGCCAGTTATTATCATTATTTTTTGTGGTTCGCCTCCATTTCATTTCATATGACTCGCCTGACTCAGAAAGAGGTACCTTTTTATGAGGAATTATAAGTGTGAGGAGAGTTTTCAAAGGCTTAAGACCTTGCTAATTATGACTCTAGGTTTTACTTTTCCTATTTAAGGAAAAGATTTCATTGTCTTTTGTGATGCTTCACAGTATGGTTTATGTGTTGTTTTGATGATGGGTAAAGATGTAATTTCTTATGCTTAGAGGCAATTGATTCCATATGAGAAGAACTATCCCACCCGCGGTTTTGAATTGGCAGTCGTGGCTTTTTCTTTGAAAATTTTAGAGACACTAATATTATGGGGTGAAGTGTGAGTTATTCAAGACCACTGTTGTAATGACCCTCTAGGTTATTTCCTTGATTTAAGTGAATTTCCAGTGTTTTGAGACTTCCTATTATGGTTATAGGTCATTTATGACTTGTCAAAACTATTGGTCGAGTATCGGACAGTTCATTTTGATTTTAGGCTACTTTTTCTATTTTAGAGATCTTAATTTTTAGGATTTGGTCTCGGACCAAAAATTCTAGTAGATGACAATGAACAAGAATTTCAATGGCGCTATCAGTTCTAGAACATTGATTTTAGGACAAGAGGACCCTTGGTTCAGGTCCTGAGGCTTTCGTACTTTTTTTTAGGCTATTGGGTGTATTATGTGACAATTGGAACTATAATTGTGAGCCCTATGTTTAGTCAAAATAATCTTAGATGAGATTTTCAATGGTTACATTAAGTTCGAAACATCAACTATGGTATGGTAGAGTATTTCATTTACACGTATGATGTTCCAAACAAATCTCGAGCACCCGATCGAAGTCTATTCTGTACTTAGAAAAATCTGGTGCATCAACTTATTGATGTGACTGGTTAAGTGATTATTACATTGGCGACATAGTGTCCCTTAAGGGACATTGGCCATTTGATCAATGGCTGCATAAGCGATGTTGTATCTTCTTACGTGGGCAATTCTTAAGTGGTCTGAGTGTTGCTTAAGTGATACCAAACCTTAGGGATCCAAATTGCATAAACTATGCCGGAGCCGCTTAAGCAACAAAATGACCACGTAAGTGGGACCTGGTGACTTTAAATGCCATTTCCCCATCTAATTTTCTACCAATTATTCCACCATTTTACACCATGTCTAGAGATTAAAGAGAGGAAAAAGTGGGAAATCATCCTATAAGTTTAGGTAAGATAATCTAACTCTTCTTGGTCATTTTTAATTAAGTTTTCTTTCAATTTCCATCCTAATTCATGGTACAATTCTTAGAAATTGGGTCTTAAATTCCTAAATTCTGAGGGTTGATTTAAGACCCGATTTGTGCTTCTTTTGTGCTCAACTTTTGAGCACACATCCCTTGTCCTTCGGAGACCTCATGTCGGGCTCAATTTTGGATTCTGTTTACGGTCCTTGTGGGCTCATTCTTAACCCAAAATTTTAGTTGACCCATAATAGAGCAATATGAGTCTCATTTTACTCCTAACGATATGTATATTACTATTTTGTTAGCATGAATGTATTTTGCATTTGTAGAGTGAAGACAGACGATTCATGGATTATTCAAGAATTGTGGTTTGTTATCAAGGTAGGCTTCTATCAATTTTTTTCTTGAGATGCTGATTTATATATGTTGCATATTAAATAAGGATGGTAGGATGTTATTGTTGGAATAACTCCATAACTTAGTCTAATTTATATGTTTGAGGGCTAGAAGGGTAATTGACTATTAAGGTTAAACACTTATTATTCTTTTGGAATCCTATTACCTTAGGTTACTAGCATATTAGTCATAGTTGAGACTAATGAAATTTTAGTATAAGCTTACTATATTACTCAGTTGTACACCCCAGATTTTGTCCTTAGAAAATTCCTAATTTTTGGAACTTACTGCCCTTACTACGACTTACCTTACAAGTTGTAAGGTCACCATATGGGTCATAGGAACCTAATGGTAGACTAGTGAAGTTTCCCTAGGGTTTTTGTTCAGAGCACAACTAGATTCAACGAGTCGTTAATACTCTAAATAGTAGTATAGTGCTCCTCGTATCCAAACTAGTAAAGGTGTATGATGTTTCTACCTTTACCATAACTAGGACCCTACGAGTCGTCGTGACACCTCATGAGTCATAGTATTTGACTCATAGGGTCAATAGTGAGGGATCCTTGATCTACTGCTCAGACTATAAGTCATGGATATGACTTAAACCCAGATATCGTAAGTCATATGGTAGACTGTGATGATTGGGATACTTTTTTTACACTTTGAAGTGGGGCATTCTTGTCATTTCCCGCCATTACCACTTAGGAACTATGTCCATAAATCACCCAAAGAGGGTTATTTTCATCACTTTAATAATCAAATACATGCTCTCTTTTATCTCAAATCCCTAAGTCAAGAATACTAGGATTTCCTAAGGAATCATCAATTAGAGCATCCATGGGTAAATTTCTCTTAGAAATTCTTGGTATCTCAGGAATGTTACTCTCCCCCTTAAACTTGTTTTACTTAAAGCATGTATTTAAATGGTTGTTCATGTGGTTTTGAATATGGGTTATTATATGATTGATGGTATTGGAATAAATGTTATTTAAATTGGATTCCCATGATTTTATACGCATTGGTCATGCTTTATCAATGTTTTTTTGAACAAATTGGGTGAATGAGTATGTGATTTGGAAAATGGGTCAAGGAATTACCCCAAATTAATGTTTTGTTTTTGGAAATTGTATTCCCTCAACCCACCTGTGTAATTGGTTTAGAAAGATGGCTTGTCACATGATTTGACTTACTTACCTATACTATTACATTGCATAAATGGTTAAACTGATATATATGGATTTTAAAGGCCTTGTTGGCCATGCGTGATTTTAAATTAGAATCTTGAGGGTCAAGGCATTCCCTAGAATTGATTTGATATTTAAAAGGGGTTGAGGCATTCCGCAGGTTAATTTAATGAACAAAGGGGTTCAATGCATTCCCCCAAGTTAATGGAATTTTAATGGCATAAATATAAGATTGCACGCGTAAGGGTATGATGACACCTATGGTGTGACTTAGAGGTTAATTCCTTGGTTAAATTAATGGGTTATGTGAAATTTATTTTAATTAGGCTTGATGGGGGTTATGTAGCTATGCCGTGAAGGTGGAGGTCCTAAGGGACTGATACTGGAAACTTGCATTTGTCGATGTAAGGGTTAGTCTTAATGACCGTATGCATGGTTTACACAATTGATATTTATTTGTATCCTAGATTAACGTAGGTTTGGGGCATTCCCTGGTCTTTCTTGATACCTCTGCTTCGTACAGCTTACATGTACTAGGCCTTTTCAGCAGGGGGAGCTAAACCTATATAGCTCATGGGTTCTTTTTTATGACGGTTAAGTTACATTGTACAGGATAATGTTTTACTTATATACTAAGCCTTGTTCCCTATCCCAATATCTCATATATATATGTATGTATACAAGTATGTGAACATGTATATTGAGTTTGGACTGGATTTGAATAAGCATTATTTTATCATTATCCTGAGTAACATGCTAGCGCTCAACCTATCAACCATCTTTGGACGCTATATCCCCATGTGATGCAGGAACTGGAGACATTTGTACTTTTCCTGTGTAGTGATAGGATATCTAGATTATCAGCAATTAACATTGAAGTGGTGAGCTTTCATTCTCCAGAAGGGCTATCATTTTAAATTCTTGTTTCATTTATCTCTTAGACTACTACTATTAGACTCTTTTGGCTATCGTCGGGGGCATGTCTCAACTTAGAGTGGTATTGGTATGTTTAGAGGCTTTGTGGATTATTGTGGATTAGGTCATTGTTGGAATTCTGAGATTTGTTTTCTGAGTTTCCTATCTTATTATATATCTAGAACTCAGCTTATCTTGTTATATGTCCTGAATTCATCCGCTGCTAGTTGTATTATGTCACATTTTTCTAGGTAAAGAGGGTGATCTTCGATCTATGGAAAACTTGAGATACCCATCATTGCTAGACCCTGGTTGGGTCATAACAAATTGGTATTAGAGCCCTAGGTTCATGGTAAATTGGGTGTCCACAAAGCTGTGTCGAGTAAAGTCTCTTTTATGAGTGTGTAGCATGCCACACTTATAAAGAAGAGGCTACAAGGCATTTAGTAATATTTCCTTTTATTGTGTTCTACTTTTGGGTTGTAGAGTCTAGAATATTGTAATTTCCTCTAATTCCATTTGTTTGTATTTCAAATCATGCCTCCCCGAAGGTTTGATGCATGTGGAAACTCCTCTAACCCACTTGATGATAAGTAGAAAAAGATCATCCTGCTTATGGGTTACAGACTCGGTCTAAGGTTTCTGCTTCTAATTACCCTGTGGTATTCCACTAGTCCTTATTAGTCCTCCTTAAACTCCTCGAGCTGATGGTACTTCTGCCGTAATACCTTAAGGAGATGTGTCGAATGTTGAATTTCAACAGTTGATTCATTTGCTTACTCTATTAGTGGCTTCCCAGTCTGAGCATATTTCTCTTGTCACTCCTTCTTTTGAAGCCACAAGGGTTAGTCCATTCATGAGGTTGAGTCCTCCGACTTTCACTATTCAAAGATTGAGGAGGATTTTCAAGGGTTCATAGATGAGATGGAAAAAATTTTCTGAGTGAGACATGCTTTTGACTCTGAAGGTGTGGAGTTGTCGCATATTAGTTGAAGGATGTGGCATATTAGTGGTATTAGGAGTGGGAGTAGTTGAGAGGAGATGATTGCAGAGCCAACTATATAAGATAACTTCTTGAGTTCCTTTCATGATTGCTTCTGTCCTCTGAAGCTAAGGGAAGCGAAAGCTAAGAAGTTTGTGAATTTGATGCAAGGAAAAATGACTATAAATGAGTATGTCTTGAAATTCCATCAGTTGTCTTGCTATGCCCTAAATTTGGGGTTTTCTATGAGGGATAATATGAGAAAGTTTGCTTTGGTCTTGTCTCGGGCCTTAGTGTTAGAGTGTAAGGACGTTTTGTTGAATAATGACATAAATATCTTTAGGCTTGTAGTGTATATGCAACAGGTTGAGGATGAAAAAAATAAACAAGCCAAAATAATGAAAGGCAGAGTAAGAAATTTAGGTATTTTAAGTAGGGTAGAGGCCAACAGAATAGTAGTAGAGATGGTAGGCAGTGGCTTAAGAAGTAGAGGGGAAATATGGTTCTTATTATACAGTTATCGCTCTATATCGTAAGTCATCTAGTGATCATCATTTTCAAAGCAATAGTGGGTTTAAGGTACAAGGTGACTAATCTTAAGCTAATGGGCCCCAGTCATCCCCATCATATTCTCCTTACAGATTTTATGGATAGTTGTACCATGGTTATTCTGATAAGAGGAGAAATAAATGATTCAGATGTGGCTATGCTAGCCATATTCATAGGAACTATCCTCCCAGTGATGTTTCTACTGGAGCTAATAAGGTTCTGATTGCTACGTCTTCATCTCTAACATGAAAGGGTGCTGCTTCTGGCACCAGCACTGGTCAAAATAGTCTATATGCTCTTTCTACTCATCAGGAATTAGAGGTTTCTTCGAATATTGTCACTGGTACATTATAACTCTACTCTCATGGCATGTATTACTTACTTGATCCATGGTTTACTCTTTCTTTTGAGACCTCTTATGTGGTTATTCATTACAGTTTTGGTCCTAAATATATTCCTGCTCTTATTTCTATATCTACCTGAGTGGGTGACTCTATTGTGGCTAGAAAAGTCTATAGGGGTTGCATGGTATTTATCTATGGTAGGAAGACATTGATGGATCTGATAAAGTTAGATATATTAGATTTTTATGTGATATTGGGGATAGATTTTCCATTTGTGCTATGCGTCCCTTGATTATAGAACCTGAAGTGTCAGTTTCCAATTCCCAAATGAACTAGTGATTGAGTGTGAAAGGTGTTCCCTAGTGCCTAAGGAAAAGTTTATTTCTTATCTTACAGACCAAAAATTGATTTCCAGGGGGTGTTTATATCATCTAGTTTGGTTTAAAGATTCAAATTCTGAGGGCCTTATATGAAATTTGTCCCTATTGGTAATGAGTTTCTAGAAGTGTTTCTATATGTTCTTCCTAGTATTTCTCCCGATTGGGAAATAGACTTTGGGATTGATCTTCTTCTAGGTACCTGTCCTAACTGTATCCCTCCTTATAGAATGGCTCTAACTGAGTTGAAAGAACTTAAGAGAAATTTAAAGATCTTCTTAATAAGCATTTTATTCACCCAAGTGTTTCTCTATGGGTGTTTCTGTTCTTTTGTTTTTGTGCGTAAAAGAGATGGTTACCTTCAGATATATATAAACTATCGGTATTTGAATAAGGTTATTGTAAATAATAAGTATCCTATTGAAGACTTTTTTAACTAGCTTTAAGGTGCTAAGCAATTTTCTAAGATTGTTCATCGCTCGAGTTATCATTAGTTGAAAATTAGGGAGGTAGATATCCATAAGACTGCTTTTTGTACCCGATATGGTCACTATGAGTTCTAATCCATGGATTTTGTCTTGACTAATGCTCTGACAGCGTTCATAGATCTTATGAACTGGGTGTTCTTTCAACTTTTGGATTTATTCATCATTGAGTTTATTGATGACATCTTAGTATATTTTAAAAGTGAAGAGGATCTAGCCAATTACCTCTGTATAGTGTTGTAGAATCTTAAGAATCATTAGTTGTATGCTAATTTCTTGATGTGTGAGTTCTGGTTGAATTTTATGACCTTCCTTGGTCATATTATTTCAGTGAGGGGATCATGGTTGATCCACAAAAAGTTGATGCAGGTAAGAAGTGGACTAGGCCCACGACTCAAATCGATATTCAGAGCTTTTTGCATTTAGCTAGGTATTGTAGGGGTTTGTGGAGAGTTTCTCTTTGATTGCTTCTCCATTGACTAGGTTGACTCAAACGAAAGTGAAGTTTCTGTTGTTCGATTCTTATGAGGGTAACTTTGATAGGTTGAATGATAAGTTAACTTCAACTCAAGTTTTGACCCTACCCGAGTGTGCTGATGGTTTTTTTGCTTATTGTGATGTATCCCTTGTGGTACTGGGTTGTGTGTTGATGCAGCATGGTAAGGTTGTAGCATATACTTCTAGGTAGCTTAAGGTACATGAGAAACATTATTCGACTCACGACTTAGAATTATTGGCTGTAGTTTTTGCTTTAAAAACTTGGTGCCATTACTTTTATGGAGTTCATATTGGCATATATTCAGACCATTAGAGCTGCAACACATATTCATCTAGAAAGAGTTGAATCTCAGGCAAAGGAGATGGCTTGAGTTGCTCAAGGATTATGATATGAGTCTTTATTATCACCTAGGTAAAGATAATATGGTTGCTGTTGCACTTAGCAGTTGTCTATGGGAATCTTATCTCATGTTGATAAGGATAAACAAGGTTTGGTGAAGAATATTCATCATTTGGCTAATCTTGGAGTTTATTTTTTAGACTCTGAGGATTGATGTATGATTGTTCAAGAGGTGGTGATGTCATCTGTTAGTGCTGAGTTGAAGAAGAAGTAGGCTCAGGATCCTATCTTGATGTAGATTAAGGTTGATGTGGGTCAACCGAAGGTCATAGATTTTGTGATTGGTGGAGATGGTATCTTAGGGTACCAAGGTAAATTATGTGTTCCCAATGTTGATTTGTTGTGAGAGAGGCTCTTGGCTAAGGCTCATGAGTCGAGGTACACTATCCATCCTAGTTTGATAAAGATGTACCATAATTGGAAAAAAATCTATTGGTAGAATAACATTAAGAGGGATGTGGTCAATTTCGTGGCCAAGTGTATGGTTTGTCAGCAAGTGAAACTAGAGCACTTGAGTCCTAGTGGTTTTTCTTGAGATACTGAGTTTCTCGTGTTGAAGTGGGAAATAATTAACATGGACTTTGTTAGTAGTCTTCCTCTATCTCAAAGTCAGTTTGATTTTATTTAGGTCATCGTTGATAGGATGACTAAGTCCACTCATTTCTTGCTAATGAGGACTAATTATTTTATGGAGGATTATGCTAATCTTTTCATTCAGAAAATTATTAAGTAGCATGGTGTGCCTATTTTTATTATATCTAATTGAGGCACGCAGTTCTCATTGCACTTCCGACGGTCAGTTCAGAGGGGTTTAGGAACTAAGGTGAACCATAACACCACTTTCCACCCTCAGATAGATGGATAAGCAAAGAGGACCATTAAAACATCTAAAGATATGCTAAGGGATTGTATGATTGACTTTGGTGGTAGTTACGTTGATCATTTGCCTCTCATAAAGTTTGCGTATAATAAGAGCTATCATTCTATTATTCACATTGCTTCAGTTGAGACTTTGTATGGTAGGAGATGTCATTCTCCTCTTGGGTGGTTCAAAGTTGGTGAGACTAGATTGTTTGGTCTTGACTTAGTTCATCAAGCCATGGAAAGGGTGAAGGTGATTTAGGGTAGGCTAAAGACTTCCCAAACTTGCCAAAAGTACGACGTGAATATGTGGCGTAAGGAGTTGGAATTTGACATCAATGATTAGGTGTTCTTGAAGGTGTCTCCCATCAAAAGGATGACGAGGTTTAGAAAGAAGGGAAAAATCTTCACCCATTATGTTGTCCCGTACTTGATCTTGAGAAGAGTTAGCAATATGTCTTATAAGTAAAAGCTGCCTTCGAATATGGGTTTTGTTCATCCGATGTTCCATGTTTCAATGATGAAGATATGTGTGTGGGTGATCCTTCCTTGGTTTTTGTATTGGAGAGTATGGGTATTTCGTATTCCTTGTCTTATGAGGAAGTCCCAGTTGAGATCTTAGATAGGAAAGTCCTTTATTTGAGTACTAAAGATGTGGCTTTGGTGAAGCTTCTATGGAGGAATCATAAGGTTGTATAAGCTACTTGGGAAGCTGAAGAGGACATGAAGTCCAAATATCCATTCTTGTTTCCCGCTTTGGATAATCGTGCTTAAGGTATGTGTATTCCTTCATATTTTTTTTTCTTTGTTAAAGTTGATTGTAGTTGCGTTTATATGTTAAATTATGCTAATGAATCCCTTGACTAATCATTAGGGTACAAATGATCCTGGGGGGGGGACAATGTAACACCCTAAATTTTGGTCCTGGAAAATTCCTGAGTTTTTGAACTCACTATCCTGACTAAAACTTGTCGCATGAGTTGTAAGGTCACTATACGGTTCATAGGACCCCAATCGTAGGGTGACCAATGAGGTTTCCTAAGGTGTCAATTTATAGTACGACTAGACTCAACGAGTCATCAAGACAATAAATGAGTCATATGGTGCTCCTCGTAGACAAACAAGTAAAAGGGCCTGATGTTTCTGCCTTGGCCATGACTAAGACACTATGTGTCATAGTGACACCTCATGAGTCATAATGTGTAACTCATAGGGTCAACAGTGAGGGATACTTGAGCTACTTCTTACACTACGAGTCATGGAGACGACTGGTAGCCAGATATCACGAGTCGTAAGGAGACCCATGATAACTGGAGATTTTTTCTGCACTTTTAAGTGTAGGCATTCTTGTCATTTTCCTCCTTCACCACTTAGGACCCATGTCCATAAAACACCCAAAGAGGTTTATTTCCATAATTTTTACAATAGAATACATGCTCTCTTTTCTCTCAAATCCCTAAGTAAAGAACACAAGGGTTTCCCAAGGAATTGGCAATCAGACCAACCAAGGATTGATTTCTCTTCGAAATTCTTGATATGTTAGGCATGTTAGTCTCTCCCTTAAATATGTTTTTCTTAAAGCATGTATTTAAATAGTTGTTTAATTGGAATTGAATATGGGTTTTGATATGGTTGGGGGTGTTGGAATGAATGTTATTTTAATTGGATTCACATGATTTTATATGTATTGATCATGCTTTATCAATGGTTTCTTGAACTAGTTGGGTGCATAGGTATGGGAATTGAAAAGGTGTTCGAGGCATTCCCCAAAATTGATGTTTTTTGTTGGTAATTGGTTTGGAAATTGTTCTCTCTAAACCCACTTGTGTAATTAGTTTTGAATGATGTCTTGCCACATGATTTGACTTACTTACCTATACTATTGCATTTCCTAAATTGTTAAATTGATATACATGGATTTTGAAGGCCTTGTTGGCCATGCTTAATTCTAAATTGGAAGCTTAGGGGTTGAGTCATTCCCCCGAGTTATTTTGAAAACTAAAAGGGGTCGAAGCATTTCCTAACATGATTTAATGAACAAAGGGGGTCGAGCCATTCCCCAAAGTTAATGCAAATATAATGGCATAATTATAAGTTTGCAAGTGTAAGGGTATGACGATAACTATGGTGTGCGTTAGAGGTCAATCATTAGTTAAAAAGATGGGTTATGTGAAAGTTTTTTTATTGGGCTTAATAGGGATAAGTCGTGAAGGTGGAGGTCCTAAAAGATCGATAGTGGAAATTTACATATGTCAGTGTGAGTGTTGGTCTTAATAACCATGTGCATGATTCACATTATTGATATTAATGTGTGTCCTTGATTGACGTAGGATAGAGGCATTCCCTAGTATTTCTTGATACCTTGGGTTCTTGTGGCTAACACTCATTGGGGCTCTTTCAGCATGGGAAAATGAACCCATATAGCCCGTGGGTGCCTTTTTATGACGATTAAGTTAGATAGTCCAAGCTAATATTTTAACCGCATACTAAGCCGTGTTCCCTATCCCAGAATCTCATATATATATATATGTATGTATGTATGTTAGTGAACATGTATATTGAGTTTGTACAGGATATGAATTAGCATTATTTTATTCTTACCATAAGTTACATGCTAATGCTCAACCCATAAACCATCTTCGGATGGTGTATCCCTATGCGATGCAGGAACCGGAGACACTTATACTTTTTTTTGTGTAGTGATAGGATTTCTGGGTTGACAACAGCCAACTTTAAAGTAGTGATCTTCCATTCTATAGAAGGGATATCATTTCAAATTCTTTTTTCAATTATATCTTAGACTACTTCTATTGGACACTTTTGTCTATCATCGGGGGCATGTACCAACTTAAAATAGTTTTTGTCGGTTTACAGGCTTTATGGATTACTGTGGATTGGGATGTTGTTGGAATTCTGAGATTTCTTTTCTGAGTTATCTTTCTTGTTATTTGTATGTAACTCAACTTATCTTGTTATAGGTTTGGAATTCATCTGCTACTAGTTGTATTGTGTTTTGTTTGGCTTAAGTAAAAGGGGTGATCTCCGGTCCTCGACGAACTTGAGATACCCGTCATGGGTATGAGCTTGATTGGGTCATCACATCAGTAAATTAAGATTGTTTTTTCCTAGATTATAATGTTATGGTAATGTTGGATATGTATTTTTGGGCCTACAGTCATGATTGTTTTATGGTTATGTCAGATGTACTAGTGGGCCTAAGGTCATGGTATGATATTAGTTGGATTCAGGAAAGTGTTTTATCCTTGTAAGGGACATCACCACAGTTTGTAGACATTTTTATGTTTATAATGGCATTATTTGTATACTGGTGATGGCATGCATACATTCGATATATTCATGATCACTAAAATAGTAAAATAGTATGATTCCAACTAAAAATATGATTTTACTACTCTTTTTTCTAAATAGAAATTTATTCCCAATTTTAACTTTTAAATGGATTTCTTTATAACAGAAATCGTACCATCTTAATGAATAACTTATGAGCTTCGAAATTAAAATGATGTTTAAGAGTTTTACTAGATAGATTTTGATCCATGCTATGCTACGACTATTTCCTTAATCAAGAGAGATTCTGACCCTTTCTACACTTTTATTATGACTTAGTCCTAGAGTTTACCCAGAGCAATAGATTTACAAACTTACATTCTTTTATACATGATTTTAGCCCATGAATTTTACTTGTATATATATAGTACTTGAGAGAGCAGATTGATGATGATAGTTATTGGAAATCCTTAATTAGGATCAGGTCGTTGTATACGAGTACTCTCGAACCCCCTAGGGGCCCCTTTATTCGTGAGTCATCATGTCGAAGAAAAGAGGTCGTCGTAGCTCCTGCCTTTATGAGCTGTCAAGCTAGAGAAGGTGTATACACTGGGTTACATTATGGTACTTGGAATTATTATGGTATTATGGATTCTATTTGCATTCATCCTTGCATGCACATGTGCCTATCATCAATATGCACCTATGTCTATCAACCATATGAAGGGTTTTGTAGGTATAGGTGATGAGTATTTCTTGTGGTATATTGTGTGTGCTGATTGGACCTTTTGGGTTATGGGCCCCAGTTTATGTATTATTTGTCCAAATAGACAACTGCTTTATACTGTTGTTGCATTATGATTAGCAAGTGATAGATTAATAATTGGACTAGTATTTATATTTGAGGTATGATTCTGGTTCCTTATTTTTACAGTTATATTATTAAGCATGATTATCCCATGGTTACGCCATATGGTTTCTCACTCTGATTATGTTAGTAATGGCTCCTACTAAGATTAGAAGGCCTTGAGATACTAGTGTGATTACTTAGGTTGTACCATTGAGTTAGTCTTGTTATGGTATATATATGTATATGTATCTATGCATAGTTATGGTATTTCCGTATATCTCTTCCTTCTTTTATGTATTCATGTTGTATATCCATTCATTGGCTTTGTATATTACTATGTATATCCTTCTTCCGCTCTTTATTTGCACATTAGCTAGTGATATACAGTATAGTGCTTAAGACCTAGATTATGGTTGGAATAGGCTAGTTTATCCTTATTGTGCCTTTAGTTTTTTTATATTAGTTTCATTGATATTTGAGTATAGTTTACATTCTTGTTGGTAAGTTATATATATTTTCATTATCTTTGGAGCTCAGTCAATAGTTGTCAATTAAGTACCATACATTTAGTACTCATACTACACTTCTGCAGCTTGCAAATCATAGTACGGGTTTTCACCGTTGTTTTGTAAATCGTGCGGGGTAGCTATGGTTTGGAAACATAGTGTGAGCTCCTGGCATTTAGAGTATTGCTATTCTCCCTTTTATGTACTAGACTAGTCTTTCTATTGTATTTAGAGATGGGTTGTATCAGTATATTCATTTAATACTTCATTTTGTAGTCTTATGATATTAGCAGCTCTTGTAGTGTTTCCACCATGATTTGGGATTATTTTATGTATTTTATTCTATTTTTTCATTTATTCTCCCATTCTTCCTTTTTTCTCTTGGTAGTTTGTTACTAGTAGTTTTGGACTACGGGGCTTGCTTACCTGTTAATAGGTTATAGTAGGTGCAATTATGAATGTTTCCACAAGGATTTGGGATTATCTTATTTATTTTAGTCTTTTTTGTCATTTATTCTCCATTATTTCTTTTTCCTCTTGGTAGTTCATTACTAGTAATTTTGGACTACGAGGTTTGCTTACCTGTTAATAGGTTATAGTAGGTGCCATTATGACCTGAGAAACTGGGTTGTGATAAATTTGTATTAGAGCCTAGGTTTACCAATTGTTAGTACAAAGTTAAGTGTCTAGTAGGTCCTATAGGTTAGTGTAGAGGCATCTGTAACCTATCTTTTGGAGGCTACAAGGAATTGTTAGGAAATTTTATTCTTGACACTTTGTCATGTGTTCATACTTCTATAAGCCTCAAGTATGTTCAATCTTTTTTGTCCCAGGTGGACGATGTGACGTTGTTGATAGATGCTGATAAGACTTCAACATTCATTTTCAGAGTTTCAGTGCAGTGTCTGACCAATGAGTCAGGGATCGATGCCGAAGACCTTCAGCGTCAATTGAAGGATTTGAAGCAACCCAAGATTCAGTAGAGTTTGTGACTGCTTTAGCCTTTCAAGATTTAGCATTAGAAATCCCAAGTCATTTTATGGATACCTCACAACAGGGCTGCCATTTGGTTCATCGTGCAATTATTAGGACAGAGTTTGGTTTGTGGGTATTCAGCAGGGTTCCGTATCTACTTTAGAGTACGAGATTGGGTTTCTTTAGTAGGCTAGGTATATTTCTATGCTATATCCTTTAGAGCATGACATGGTGTGTGGATTTATTAGAGGATTAGAATTTCCACTCCATTTAGCATCAAAGCATTTGATAGCAGTTGGGTTTTCCTTCCCTATCATAGAAGGGCCACAGAGAGAGTAGGTATTAAGACGTATGGAGGTAGCAATAAGAGGTTCTGTCATCAGTACGGTGACATTGGTATTCTACTTGGGAGTAAGGATTCTCCTAGCAAAGGATAACATCACTTCTAGCCTATTGGTTCTACACATATGGCAATTCAAACTTTGGGTGGCTCTTAGATTTATTGTTATGATCACATCAAGTAGAGTTTTCATCGGATCTTGTAAAGAGTTAGGTGTGGATCTTTAAGATATGACGGTCATTCAGGATCAGAGGGTGTAGCACCTAAGATTATTTCATGATTTTTTTTGGTTATGGAGAGATAGGACATTAGTCTAGGAAGTGCCCTAAATGCGGGTTGATTGCTCTGATAGAGTTGGTATGTATTCTTTGTGATCCTAGAGTTATTGAGGTTTGTTATGATTGGAGGGAGGATGGTCATTCCAGTAGGGCGTACCCACGACTTTAGTTGGTTAGCTAGTTAGGGTTAGCTTGTATTTCTTACTAGGTTAGGGCTTCAGGAGTTTTTTATGATTGCAGAGAGATCGGCCACTGGTATAGAAAGAGTCCTTAGTATAGGATTATTGGTCATTCAGCCCATTTAGATCAATCTCATAGTGTTGTGACCTTATTAGTTGAAGTTACTGCACTTAGTACCTTAGTTGATAATTTTGATGCTCAGTCTAAGTTTGAACCAATTTAGATTAGTTCTCCCTCAAACCCATCATGCATTTGACTTCAGATTTTTTCATGATAGGTGTGCTTTTTTTTCCTGCCTTTAAATTTTCATTTGTGTGTATTCGGGTTCTCGTATCCATCGATGATTGTATACCTTGGTATATTTATATTGATTGTTGTGTTCCATGAGATAGAGTTCATGATTATATGACAACCCCCATAAATTATTTCTTTGAGTAGTGAATGAAGTGGATCAGTATTGATATTTTCCCCTATCGGTGTAGCACTTGGGTTTGAGTCTTATTTATCTTGCAATATTAGCCTTGTTATGGCTCTATAGTGGTACTTGATATTGATTTTAATTTTTGGTACCACTTATCCTTTAAACTGATATTTATATTATTTTTGCTATTATTGTCATTATTTTATATTGATCGATTCTCGCTTAGTAGATGGCTAGACTTTTAGTATCTAGTTAGAATTTTTCTTTCTCGTGGTTCTTATTTGTTGCCTTAGGCAGCTAGCTTGGTTGGATGATTTCTCTATTTTAGCAGGGTGAGCTTGGTATTTTTCCTTCTATTGGGTATGCTAGATCAATTGTGGAATGGATCATGGCAGTGAAGGTAAGTTGACCTATCATGGTTCAATTATGGTTTTATAGTAGGAAATTTAGTTACATTGCTCGTTCTTGAGTTTGAGATTTTTGGACTTGCCTCTTGGGTTGTGGGGGACCTTAAATCGTCTATCCCTTTCTATGTAAACTATTTTGGAGGTTGACTGGTTTGGGGTTAGTCCTTCTAATTTGACTAGTTCATCACTCGATAGTGGTTTTGATGTTGATGTTGAGAAGTCTTGGATTCGTCGTTCAGGCTAGTTGGGTTCATCTCATAGTGATAGTTTACTTTTGTTATTAGTATGGAGCTAGATACTTTATTCTTCCCGTGATGCGATTCTTATCTAAGTGGAGTTATAGAGTTGGAGGTAGGTGATCTTTCCTATGACTGCTTCTTAAGTTGGAAAATTAGAAATTTATTACCTTATGTTTCTTTGTTTATTTTATGGTAGTTATATTAACATTTGCATTGGTGTAGAGCTTGGTACCCTATTCAGTGGCAATATGATTCATGGGTTGATTGGGTTAAGGTTATCCATCTTGGGTGGATTTAGAAAATCCTCATTTCTAAGACTTGGTCAATTGGTTCTCCTTGGTGATATGTGTCTATGGGTATTAGTTGACGAAATAGAGTATTGGATAGATTAGTTTCTAGAAAAAGTTGCATTTATCAAAGTTGCTAGAGTTTTGGTTACCTCTAGGGTAGTTTGCATCCTTAGTGCATTCTTGAGTATACTTTTCTAGTTTGTGCCCTTTATTGTACATGGAGTTGGTTTCCTGTGTTTTCAGCCGATACACTTTGTGACCTAGTGGATATATAGTTGGTTTCTTGTGTTTTTGGTAGGTGATTTATCCCTTATTGTGACTTTGTTCTGCAGCTATGCTTTGTAACTTTTGGCGGATATAGAGTTGGCTGCTTGTGTTTTCAGCTGGTGATTTATCCTCTATTATGATTTTGTTTTGCAGCTACATTTTGTTCCCACTAGTGGATAAAGAGTTGGTTTCTTATGTTTTCAGGAGGTAATTTATCCTCTATTGTGGTTTTTTTTTCTTTAGCTAGGTTTCGATTTTGACCCAACATAATTTAGTAAGGATACGTCTTATTTGGACACTAAGGTCAATTGTGTATTTGGCCTTAGTTCAGGCTTGTTGGCTCAGTTTTGGACTTAATGCCTTAGAATGGTAATTTGGAGGTTATGATAGATTTGGAGTATGGATGTTTACCCATTTTCAGATTTGGTTTGGGTAGTCGTGATCGAGATTTTAAGCCTTGGTGTTGAGAAATTTATTTTCGAGTTGTAGATCTTGAGTGGAGCATTTGTTTTCAGATTTACCTCAATATGGATTTCATCTATAGGTTGGCTAAGCTTATTTTTGTGGTTACCTATTTGGTCTTCTTCAGTTTAGATGGATGGTGGTTGTAAATTATAGTCTATTTGGCACAGTGTTTGTTCCTTTAACTTTGACCTTAGTTTTAATCCTTTGCCAAAACTTTTGGATAATATACTCAGTCGGAGTTGTATGATTAAGTTGGATTCAAGATAGCTTATTTCTCTGTTGGTTGAGCATCTTAGCTCGAATCGTTCAGTAGTGCATAGTTGTGCTTTGGAATCCTAGCTTCAAGTTTGATGGTCATTCAAACCGATTGTAGCATTATCTTAGACTACACACCTTGTTTATCTTTATTGGTGTTCCTAGGTAGTTCCTTATGGGTTTATTATCATGATTTTCTTTATTGATTTTCAGTAGATCAACTTCAGTTCTTTGAGGTTAGTGTGATAGAATTGGGCTAACAGGACTTCGGTGACTTTCTACTTGGTTTGGAATGGATAGAAGCTTTGGAAAGACAAAAGAAAGTTATATTTGGATTTGGAATTTGTTGCGTTACTCATGCCTTGGTTTGCCATTGGCTTGGATGAGTTTTCATTATGTTGTGCTGGTATCGGTGTGGTGTCATCATTTTATGGTTCATATTTGTATGCCTCAGCATTCCTCAGTTTAGTTAGTGGCCAATTGGTGGTTGAGGTTGAGTTTTAGTAGTTTGAAGAGGGAAGAAAGGAAGTTGGTTGAAAAAGGGATACCTATAGTAAAATCCCTTTGAGGTGTTGTCTCTTTGTGGAGGTTATTTGGAGAGTCTTTCTTGAAGCATGTGGGGTCATTACCTCGTCCCTTTTAGTTTTCATGCTTCTTCTATACATTTGATATTCACAGATATAAGTCTTTTTAGTAGTGGATATTGTAATGACCATCTAGGTTATTTCCTTGATTTGTATGCATTTTCAGTATTTTTAGCCTTCCCATAGAGGCTATAGGTCATTTATGACTTGCCAAAACTGTCAGTTCAGTTATCGGATAGTTCGTTTGGATTTTAGGCTCATTTTCATATTTTGGAGCTTCTGCTATTTAGGATTTGGTCTCTGGCCCAAACTCCTACTAAATGACCTTGGATGAGAATTTTGACAACACCATTAGCTCTGGAACATTGATTTTAGGCTAGGGGAATCCTTCTTTTAGGTCTCGAGACTTCCAGACTTGTTTTATGCTATTAGGTGGATATATGAAAAATAGAACTATAGGTGTGGGCTCCATATTTAGTTGAAACAATCTTGGATGGGAGTTTTGTTGGTTTTATTAAGGCTGGAACATCAGCTTTGGTATGGTAGCATATTTTGTTTGCACGCATGGGCTTTCTAACAAATTTCGAGCACCCGATCGAAGTCCATTGCAGACTTAGCAATATCTGGTGAATCAGGTAACTGATGCAGCCTCTTAATAGATTTTATGACCGTTAAGAGGTCACCGCACACGCGACATGGTGTCTCTTAAATAATATTGACCATTTGGTCAATGGTCGTATAAGCGATGTTGTGTCCGCTTTAGAGGGCATCAGTGAAACAGCATGGGTATCGCATAAGTGATACCCCACCTTATGGAGGTAGATCGCTTAAGTGATGTTGGAGCTGCTTAAGAGTCACCTGGTGAATTTAGATTCCCTTTTCCCTACCCGATTTTCTTCCAATTCTTCCACCATTTTAAAACTAAGTTGAGAGCTCAAAGAGAGGAAAAAGTGGGAAATAATCACATAAGTTAAGGTAAGCTAATCTAACTCTTCTTGGTTATTTACCATTAATTTTTCCCTTAATTTGAATCCTAATTCATGGCAAAATTCTTAGAAATTAGGTCTTAAATTCCTATTGGTCAAAAAGTTAAAAAATCAAAATACGGTTGTGGGACCCATATTTTGTTGAAACAACCTTGGATGGAAAATCTGACTTTGCCATAACATTTAGAACATCGATTTAAGGCTAGGGTGACCCTTGGTTTAGGTCCTAAGGCTCCCAGACTTATTTTGGGCTATTGAGCTGGTTTTATGAAAAAAATGAGACTATATGTGTGGGCCCCACTTTTTTCCTAAATGATCTTGGATGAATGTTTTGGTGATTCCAATGTATTTGAAATGTTGTTTACACTCAAAATTCAGTATTGGATCATGTTCTTTGGATTCTGAATGAGTTTCGAGGGTCAAAATACAGATTTTAATTTTTCTATCATTTGGTGCCTAAGAGAGAAGTCGCGGTCACGACAAATTGTATGAAAAATGCGCTAGTGCGATAGCGACCCCTAGGATCATGATTGCAGTATCTCCATACCTTGTATGGGCATAAACGACCCTATAGGCCATGTTTTGGCAATTTTTGACCCCTCTTTGAGACCTAAAACCTTAAATGAGTGTAATAACTCAAAATTGATCATTGTGGTTGATTTATTTGCTTACTAAACATCTATTACCATGATTTTCACTCAAATTATGGTAAGATTTCACCACTTTATTTATGAATTTCTTGGTTTTTGATCCAAAACCCCAAATTCACCTAGAGCTTGATTTTAGCCCAAAATTAGCTTTGTTTTCACCTATTTCTTGAGGGTTATGGTTCCTTGATGATGTATGATCTTGATATCATGTTGGGTTAACCTCGGAAATGCATTTTTCATATGTGGGACCTATTTGGGGTTTTGGTGTCATTTTTGAATCCGAAGTACAATAGTGCAATATGGGTATTGTTAGACTTGTATTGATGAGTAGATTACTATTTTGATAATATGTTAGAATATTGTCCTTGTGGAATGAAGATGAGCTTTTGGTGAATAGTGGGAGGTTTTGCAGTTTGGCTTTGAGGTAGGCTTCTGTCTACTTTTCTTCATAGTTGATGTGTGATTTATATATATGTATGTATATATATATTGCATGTGAATTTGGGTGTTACACTTGATTATGAGAATAATAAATTTTCCTTTATTATTGATGTTCTTGCTTATTGATATTTGTGGATTAGATGACGGTTTTGGACCCGTAAGATGGTATGTTTAAAACCTTTTAGAAGCCTATTGCCTTCTACCTAGTTTGGATTAATTTGAAGCGAGGATATGATATGATGCTAGGTTTATGATGTGGTTTTAGCGTTGGAAGTATGATTAGTATGTTTAAGCTTTTTGGTCTAGTGTGGTGGTATTGAAATAGTAATTTGGGTAGATTTGAATTGAATGCCCTTGTTCTTGTCGAACTTCATATCTTAGGCTTGAATATGGGTTACCTGACATCTAGAAGTTGAACTAAATACCTTAGCCATGTTTAGGCATAGTGTGTCTAATTATGGAATTTGAGGATTAGAAGTGGGGTTGTTCGGCCCACTTAGGCCAAGACTTGTGTTAGCCTTGTGGACTTAGGTACGGGTGTTAGGCATAGTTGAGGTTAGTAAACCTTACTATAAGGTTACTTTGTGTCTGGTTGAATAACGATGTATTTTCCCCAGATAATGATATTTGGGCCTATAGAGATGCTATTTCCCCTTAGATATGATGTTGGGTCCTTTGAGATGATTTTTCTATTAGTTATGATTATTGGGACTAGAGATGATGTTCCTATTATATATGATAATTGGTCTATAGAGGTGACCTTTCTCAAAGTTATGATGTATGACCTACAGATATGAGATGATTATATACTTATTGATATTATACCTCCTAGATATGAGATGATTGTATTCTTATTGATATTATGTCTCCAAGATGTGAGATGAATATATTCTTATTGATATTATGCCTCCTACATGTGAGATGATTATATGCTCATTGATATTATGCCTCCTAGATGTGAGATGATTATATGCTTATTAATATTATGCCTCCTAGATATAAGATGAATATATGCTTATTGACATTATGACTCCTAGATATGAGATGATTATATACTTATTGATATTATGACTCTTATATGTAAGATGATTATAGATATGCTACGGCTTATAAATATGTTTATCGATATGAATTCTGAATATGTATACTGGCCTAAGGATGTGATTATGATGTTTAGATTATTCTGGACACATTATTGGGCCAAGGGTTGTGTTTTTGATATTGATTGGATATCCAAGAAGTGATTATCCTTGTAAAGGATATGGTTGTAGAATATGGATGTAGATATGTATACATCTCTCTTGTATGGAACGAAAGAAGATGTAGTATGACTCTTATTATTCCACTAATTGAATACTGGTGATGGAATGCATAGATTTGGTACATTCTTTATTATTATATCAATGATTGATGTGTGTCCAACTGAAATACGATCTTATGACTGATCTTCCTAATAAGGTTATGGCTTTGTGAGAGCTAGTTGTCTATTAAGTTACTATAGTACTTGATGGTGAGAAATCTAATGTATTAGTTAATGAACCTTATCTAGTTAAAAAATGTTAGCTAGCGATTATGGATGATACGTGGCTAATGATAATGATAGGGTTAATATTGGTGAATCTTAGTGTTTATTGATGACTAAGTTTATGATGTCGATTAGTTGTTAAATCAGGATTTCCATATTAAGGATGCTAGATAATAAAAGATGTTAGTTGATAGATAAATAAAGAGCCTAAATGATGGTGAGTTATCTTTTGCTAGATGGTGACTAGTGAGATTATGAAGGTTAGAAATGAACATTTTTTAATTGGCGATTACGGTCTATTAGTGAATCTTGACTAGGTGCTAGATATTGTCTATTTAGTGAATAATCAATATGTGAAGAAATGGTTAGGCTAACAATTAGAGATCATCTCCATAATTCAACCCTGTCACTTACTTCAGCCGTGGGATATTCCAACCCTTTCTACACTTTTATAATGATTTAGTTCGGAAGCTCATTCGAGCAACAAACTTATGGACTTACACTCTTTTAGCCACGTCTTGAATCTGTGCACCTGTTATATATCTATATATACGTATTGATTATTATGATGATATAAATACTAGATTTGAGTCCAAAGGATACTACTGTGATGATATTGATACTAGATTCAAATCCAGAGGATACTTTTGTGATGATATTGATACCTGGCAAGGCCGAAGAATATTATGATGATGATATTGATACTCGTCAAGGACAGAGGATATTATGATGATATATTGATACCCGACAAGGCCAAAGGTTTTTTACGTTGATGATGGTCATGATGATGACAGTTGTGATGGAGATGGTTATGATGATGAGATTGTGATATTGAATGTGTACCTTGCACCCGTTCCTTCATGCACATTGCCTATCACCATTATGCATCTATGTCTATCAGTCGGTATGGGACAGTTACATTGATATGGGCGAAGAATATGCCTTATGTTATTGTATGTTGATTGAACCTTCCACGCCTAAAACGGTGGGGGTACACATAGGCTCGACTAGGTATTTGGTTGTCTGAAGTAGCCGGTTATTCATGCTGTTGTTGATAATGTTATTATCATTATTATGATCATTGTAATGGTTAACTTATGGAATATTGGTCATTGATACGGTATTGAGATTTGAGGAATGTCTTCGGCTTCTTCTATCTTATGATTGCATTACCACGCACGATTATTTCATGTCTAGCCATATGGTATAGAAACCCTGAGTATGATCGTATTAAATCCTCGTAGTATTATAATGTGGTCATAGAAAGAGGATATGATGATCTAGGTTATGCTTTGAGATAACCTCATGTTTATATGTATAAATATATATATATATAGATAGATAGATATTAATATATATATGTAGAGATAGATAGATTGATAGATATCTAGCTAAATGAAGCTATGTCATTACCATATATCCCTTCTTACACGTATTTATATTGTATATTCATTTTTCTGGTCTTGTATATCGTTTTATATCTTTCTTTATCTCTTCTTTCATATATTGGCCTAGGATATACAGTATAGTATTGACATCTATTGAGTGTGTATGGAATAGGATATTTTACCCTAATACTTCCTTAGTCTTATTATGTTATACTCTTAGACTTGAACAGGATAGTGGTCCCTGATTATTCTCATTGACTTATTATATGATTTCTGGACTCTTGGGTGTAGTTTCCATTCTGTTTATATGTTGTATATATCTGCTTTATCTTTGGAGCTCAGTTGGCAGTTGTCTACTGAGTACCATTCATTTGGTACTCATACTACACTTCTGCAGCCTGCAAATCATAGTACGGGTTATCATCATTGATGTGTGCAACGTGCAGACATTTGGAGTATTACGCACCTCTCCCTTATCTATTTGACTAGTCTCCATGTTGAATTCAGAGATAACTCATATCACTATATTTCTCTTGATATTTCACTTTTTTACTCTTATTATATTAGAAGCTCTAGTACTGATACCATTGGGTTTTGGGATTTTATTATGGATTGATCTTTATTTCATTTATTCCATATTATTTTTATTTCATTTATTCTACATTCTTTTTCTTATATTATTGAATAGTCTGTTACTAGCCATTCCGAACTACGGGTTGGCTTGCCTACTGGTGGGTTATGGTAGTGCCATCTTGACTTGAGAAATTGGGTCATGACATAGAAGAAGAGTTTAAGAAGTTGTGGAAGCTTTTGTTGTGCAGGATGGGTTAGTAGAACTTTAGTTATAACAATTGCTGTGATAGAGTCAGTTCATAATGTTGAATTTAGAGAAGTTTATTGTGAAATGGTAAAAAGCTAGGATCGAGTAACAGGCTACTGGTTTGGGGTCACTCCAGTGACAAAAGTGTAATTGCAGCGACATAGTGTCACCGCGGTGACAACCCCTTTTGGCCTAGGTGCTGTTGTAGGAAGATCCTCTATTGAAGTGATGCAAAATGCAGTATATCAATTTTTAAAATCAAAAAATCAATTTTTCATTCACACTTTTCTATATAAATGTTTAAGGTCTTATCAAGGGTGATTCTTCAAAACTTTTGTGGTTTTCCATCTTTGAGATAAGTTTTCTTTACACTTCAAACTTTAATTACTCTTCTAAATTCTTAGGTTTGTAAGAATCACAAGCATAGTGGAATTTGGGAATTAGCCTTAAATTTATGAACTAGTGGGAATGGGTGGGAATTAAGTTATTATCAGTTGTTATTGATCCTAAGGTATTTGAAAACACTTCCTGTGGTATAATTCATGATTGGTAGTTAAATTATGAAAAATTAAAAGAGTTTAAAGGGTAAAAATCCCTAAGACGATGAACTAGGTTATGTTCATGAGTTAATTTGTTAAAATTTGAGTTCCTGATGCTTAAGAGGGGTGATTTCTTATGTTTGTGTAATTATTATTTATAGATCAAAAACTGGCAAAAATTTAGATAAAGGGCAAGTTTATGTCTGTATAGTATTTTCAAGCAAGGAATTAACGTAGGTTATGATTGACTCTATGTTTGTATATGAGTTAGGTGTTTTTTATTAGCTTTCAAATATTACTTGTGATTATTGACTGTATCATGCATTTGACAAATGGTGTTAAGATGGTATTGAGATGATATATAGATCCGATATGACACTGATACTATTATATGGATTGGATGTTATACCAACACTGTTATTGAATGGCTATCCTACTGATTCTAGTACATAGGATGAGCTCATCCTATCTAGGTCATAGTAGAGAACCCCTAATGACTATAGTACGCATATATTGCATGCATGCAATCATCCTTTAATTTGTTTTCATAATAGTGATGACTATCATTAAAGAAATCTGCCTAAGTCTAGTTGATATACTTGTAAACCTATGTCCTAATGAGATGAAGTGATATAATTGTAATTGTTTGTTAAATAATTGTGATTTGTGTTTTGATTTTTGTTACTTGCATTTAACTTCCCTATGTATGGTATGGAGTTGAGTCAGCTGTTGAGGCTTACCAATACTTATATGTTTTACTGATACTTCTTGTACTCTCCTTTTTGTTGAGTGCAAAGTATGTTCCATCATTTAATACGAGACTTTGACTCTAGTTCAGGATTCAGACACTGATTCAAGGGTAAACCATGTCCGAAAACCATTGGATCATCTTTATATAGGTTATGTACTTTATTTTGGGACAGAGACATTTCTTTTATTCTATATTTGGGATATTGTTTAGACTTGGTTTTTGACATTCTTTAGAGTTGTACAGTGGCTTTTGGGTCCTAAGGTTAGTAATAGTTAGAGATACTTCTGTACTCTCGTTGTGTTTGGATAATAATGATTTTGTTTGATTAATATTGTCTTTAGTGAGATAAATAGTAGTGAATCAATAAAGATGGTTCAGATGAATCCTTAGTAGTTGGTTAAGGATTAGGTTAAATGCTTCTCTCACCATAGAGTTAGGGTAAGTGTCACTCATGACCAATTGGGTCGTGACAGAATCAATACTCATAACAACAAAATGAGATTACTTAATTTTAGACATAAAACTCACAATCTCTAACCTCCAACTACGCATGAAACGACAATAAACTGAAATAACTATGTGGAATGATAATATTAAGATTATAAATGTACCTTATTTACTACATAAGAAAGTGCTACAAAAATTACCTTAATTAGAGCTCTCTAGCTCCTACGAATTGATTTTTTGTGAATGGTGTAAAGTTAAAAGTTTTATACACAAGAGTCTTCGCAATTGTGATTCCAAGATTCATATTTTCTTTAAAAATCTTTCAATTACCAGCACCAGAAGACATTTATAGTACATTGCACTAAAAAAGATCATAACTTCTTCATATGAACTTGTAATGACCCAAAATCGAGGGTCATGATGGCAGTTGTCTCGGCAAGACTTGACAGGTAAGGCCTTTAGAGAAAAGTCAAACCACACAAACATGATAATAGTGGAAATGCAATCAAGATACCAAACAAAGTCCCAAAACATGGTGTCAGCGTGTAAGGACTACTAAATACATCTCAAATGTCAAAGATACAATATTAGCCAAATAGGATAAAAATTTGACTTAGAATACTAAATAAGACATGAAATAGACAGGAAGAGGTAGTAGGCCAACTCCTGAAGCATAGGACATCCATTGCCTCGAAAATACTCCAAATGACGCATGTATCAGCTATCCATGTGGTGCATTTATACCTGGATCTGCACCCAAAGAGAATAGTAGGGGTTAGTACGATCCACATGTGTCATGAGCTAAACCAGGGCCTGGCGATGACGGGTATCTCAAGTCCTCCAAGGATCAGATACCACCCCTTCATCTAGTCAACCAGAAGATAATATAATATAATAGCGAAATTCCAAATATACAATAAGATAGATAAGTATTACTCAGAAGAATTCTAAGAATTCAACAACCAATCCCAAGTTCATTGTAATGTCCAACAAAGCCTCTAACAAAACCAAAGATAGTCTGGTTAGTACATGCCCCCGACCATAGCCAGAAACAAATCTAAAAGTAAGTCAAAATATGAGGAAACCCAAAGCATGAAATGGGGCCTTCCGAACGATGGAAGCTCACCACTTAAGTATAATTCACGAACCATCCCACAATCACCTATTCACTGTGTATAAGGAGTTTTAGTATGGCTAGTTCCTCTATCGTGTGGGGATACAACGTCTGAAGACGGTTAGCAGTTGGAGAGCTAGCATGTAAATTAGGGATAAAGGATAAAATAATTCCATGATCCATAGTACAGAACCATTAAAACCAGTGCACAACATCATATGCAATACATACATATATATATATCACACGTCAGGAAAAGGAATAGGACTTAGCATGACCTTTAAAATCATAACCTGTATTATGTAGCTTGACCATCATAAATAGGCACCCGCGAGCTATATGGGTTCAACTCTCCCACTAAAAGGGCCCAAGTGCGTGATAGTCGCGCGAACTGGAGGTGCCATCGAAGGCCGGGGATTTTGACATATCTTTTGCCAATATGATACAATTATATATATACTTGGGGGATTCTATTATACCTGACAAGAACATTATCATCAAGACCACCCCTCATGTCGATAAACATAAGTTTCCAGTATCAGTCCTTTTGACTCACACCTTCACGGCCAGCTAACACAACCCCTATCGAGCCCAAATTAAAATATTTAACACACAACCCATCCACCAATTCCAGGAGTCAATTATTAAGGCATAATTAAGTGGTATCAGCATACCAACTATAGCTTGTAAACAATATCATAAAGCCAACACTTAAGAGATTCCTTTGTACCCTGCAAGGTTTTCATTATCTTTCTTATCCATTCAACTATTTATGCAATGCATTAGTTTCAAAGAGAATAAAGAAATCAAATGATAATTCACATTCCAAGACCAATTATGCAAGTGGGATGAGGTTATTACCAATCTCCATAACAAAACTAATTATTTGGGGACTCCTTTGTACCCTTATTGCTATGTCTTACAATCTTAGGGAATACACTGTACCCCAATTACATTAACTAATACCATGCACCCCAATGAGTGTATAAATCAATAATGTAAATCATAGTAGTTCAATAGTAATCATGAGAAAATATTCAAACAATTTATATCTAAAACCCTCAGCCCATAGTTTAAAATGCAATATCAAAACCATGAATAATAAACATATTTTCACGCCATTAAGAAAATACAAGTATAGGTAACGAGGCACATGACTTAGACACACAATAATCGGAAAGTAATTCAGAGTTTGAAACTCGAAAGATGAACGTATGATGACATCCTTAGGCTCTCTTGGGGTTTATGAGTTTGAGAGTGGAATTGGGGATTTTTAATCTCTTAAAATTGAAAGGAATAGACTATATTATTCTTAAGGGTCGTACATAGGTGAAAATACCCCAATACTCCTCATCCCAAGTAAGTAGAGGAAAAACTGCATGGATTTTACATAGCTTCATGGAATGGACCCTATTGTGGAGGCTAACCTCAGTGCCATACTACCTATCCCAGAGGCTAATCTTCATAATGCGCTAGCTATTCCAGAGTGTAGCCTCCATGACACAATGATATCGCAGAGGCTCACTACCTCCTGGATCCAAAATCACCCTGAACCCCATCCAAAAATTCTGAAACTTTATCGGGATACCGCATTCACATGCCTAAACATAATCTAAGTCAGAAATTGATGTTTCGAACACGAGAGGGACAAAATTAAAATTCTTGAAATTTTTAAGGGTGTTAAAACTTGTACTCAGTAGGTATACAGTCCAACTGAGTAAAATAGAAAATAAGGCATATAAATATAAACTATGGGCATATCACCTATAATCAGAAAATCTCCCAAATGGTAGCCTACACCATCTTGTATAGACCATCTACGTAATTTTCTGCATTTCTACATATTTTTTCCATTTAGAGATTTCCTATAGCTTTCCCAAGTCATTTATGACTTTTCAGAAGTGACAGTTCGATTATCGGGCTGTTTGTTTGGGTTTTAGAGCCAATTCTCTATTTTAAAGTTTTTTTTTGTTTTAATTGTCTACTGGGAACTTTGGTAAAATTACCTTGTATTCCAATTCTTATAGATCCAACAGTTTTGAAAAATCTATTTTATTTTAGGTGGACCCTTATTTTGGGTCTCTAGGCATTTAGACTCATTTTGGGCTTTTGGCCGAAAGTTATCAAAAATGGCAAGTAGGTGTGTGACCCACTTTTTATCAAAATGACCTCGGATGGAAATATTGATTGTCTTGTTGAGTCTAAAACATCAAATTTTATAAGGTAGCATAGTTTGTTTAGGCGTACAAGATTTTGGAGGAATCACGAGGGGTTGGTAGAGACTTGAAAATATTCTAAGTCTATAGTTGATACAAGAAAACCTTTTGCAACTGATAAATCGGCCCTTTATCACATTAGCAGAGAGTGCTTTAGCAGCCCAGACCTAATTATCAAGTGTTTCTTTAAAAGCTAGTTGGCTGCTAAAGTGGTAGTCACTTTAGAGCCAACCAGTCACCTTAGCATCCTGCCATGTCAGCGAAGTACCGCTTTAGTGGTCAGGTTGGTGCTTTAGCATCTACCGCTTATGTGGCCCAGTGTCTTTTTAAGTAATATCTGTTTTCCTGGGAAGGGTATAAATACCCCACTTAATCCAATTTTCCCCATTCTTCAACTATTCTCTAGAATATTGAACCCTAAAAGGTAGGAATTCTTAGGACAATAAATTATGGGTGATTGTGGAGCTTTGGAATAGTTAATATATGTATTTCTTCTTTGAATTTATGGTAAGCTTCCATTATTTTCATGGTTGATTCCTCTATCTTTTAATAAAATCCCTTGAATCTTGGTGGCTAATTGTAGCACCATTAGAGCTCGGAATTTACCTATTTTTGAGGAATTATATTCCTTAATCATAGAGGGACATTGTGTTTGTTTTGAATGTGTAATTTTGCAAATAGACCTTACATGGGATTTTTATGTTATTTTGAACTCGAAGCATAAATGTACAATAAGGGTGTCATTATTCTCATTTTGATGACTACATTGTGATTTTGATAGCATGGCATCTTGCAGATGCTTCTAGAAGGGGAAATCATTAGTTTATCAGATTCTTTAGTTTTTTCTTCAATTCCAGTAAGGCTAGGTTCACCCTCTTCATATATTTGTTATTTTGTAGTATGATTATGATATTATGCTAGATATGGGGTAGGATTTAGGTGTTGGCAGTATAATTTATGCTATTTAGATTAGTTGGGCTATCTAGGCAATTTTAAAACCATAATTTAGGTGTAATTGACTTAGTTGCTCATGTTTTAGAATAAATTTCTATCTTAGGTATAATTAGGGCTTATTTAACATCTAGAAGTGAGTTTCAATACATTAGCCTAGTCCAGGGTAGAAGTTGCCTAAAATGGATTTATGGGATTCGAAGCCCACTTTAGGCTAAGACTTGTGTTAGCTTTTGTAAACTTATTTATGCATGAAATACCTTTATTAATGCTTATTTTAGGACTTGAAGAGATTTGATGCTTATTAATTACGTTAGTTTAGTAGTTGAGAGTTAGGGCTAATTCCAGGTAAGTTTTGGTGGCTAATTATTGTGATTTAGTGATATGGCTTATGATTATGGTGTATTTATATGTTCTATTGATGTGGTTGAATGCTATATATATTTCAATTCGAGTCCGACAATTTATGACGATAATGATATATAAGTTTGAATTCGAGTCTGGGAATTGATAATGATAATGATATATGATTCCCAATTTAAGTCTGACATTTATTGATGATGTTGGTGATATGAGTTCTAGTTCAATTTCGGTAAAAGATGTTAATGATGATGACACTATTGATTTTTGGTTCAAGTTTGTCATTGTGGGAGTTATTTATGAGATGATATGATTCGAACGGATTCTCAATTATGGCATCATAATTAGTAACTTAAAGTTATTGGGCTATCTACTTTCTTTGATTTTACTGGCCAGACTTTTGGGCACATGCGTAGGGTTATTTACTTTTCTACACTTTTGATCTTGTGGGGGCCAATTTAGTAGTCATAATGGTATGATCTTTACATTACTTTTTGTATTTATTTATTTCCTTATGCACAGTGGTGTTGAAGCTTATTTTTAGGCTTGCTTTTCTTACCTTGACTTAGTTATTTTATCTTATATCTTATCGTATTTATATAATAATTTAGATTAGTCGACCAATGATTCCTATTAAGTACCCATGGTTTTGGTACTCATACTACACTTCTATAACTTTTTCGTGCAGATTCGAATACCAGTAGCTGCCATTGATGTGATGCTCGTACAAGGTTGATTTCATAGATTAGGAAAGCTTTTGGAGTTGGAGTTTCCCTCTTTCCTACTATTTAATTATGTATGTTCTTTTATTTTAAAAATAAATTATGTTTGACTATTCGGTACTTATAATTCATTTGTAGTAGCTCTTGTACCAACATCATCAAGTTTTGGGAATTTTTTTGCTCTTTTATCTATCTATTAGACTGTTATGACTGCCTTATTATTGTTCCAACTCTTTAATTTTTGATTTTCAACTTTTAGTCCATTTTCCACCAAGTTAGCCCATTGTTTATAGCTTTAGGTTACAGTTTGGCTTACCTACTGGAGGGATAAAGTAGGTGCCATCATGAAACTTAAACCGTGTCATGAAAAATTGGTAATAGAAACTAGGTTTCACTAATATTATTGGTACAATAGCAAGTGTCTAGTAATGTCCTGCATATCAGAATGATGATGTTCATTTCTTATATTTGGGAGGCTATAGGACATTCTTAGGAGTTTTTCTCATCATTCACCAATTTTTTTATAAGAGTCTGAGCTAGTCTGTAAAGTATTTCTTTGGTTTCACACTTTTGCAAAAGGCTAGGACACGTGCTACCACTGCACAAAATGAGGGTATCGAGAGAAAACCTAGGTATCCTTCCATTGTTCATGGATGATTTATAGGTCGTGGATAGCCTAGGGTTGTGTCTCCATCTAGGGTCCAGGATCAGGGGCCTTCTCTTGTCACTATTCTTTCCCCCGAGACAAAGATTCTTCCACCCCAGCTAGCGGTAGTCTAAGGACCAGCCCAGGATCTACCTGGGATTATTTATTATTCAATGATCAAGGATGATTTGGTTTATCTTTTGGTATTGGTTTATGGTGCATAATCTATAGACCAGACTGGTACAGAGGTGGGAGCACAACCTGTAGTAGTCTCTCCAAAGTTGATGTCCCTCCTGCATTGATAATTGCTCAGCCGATGGTTTCCTAACCTACTATGTCTATTGAGGAGCAGAAAATGTTGGTTAGGATCTTGAGATTGGGTCCACCTAGGTTTTATGATGCACCAGGCGAGGATTCATATGAATTCTTAATTACCTATGAGGATAAGCTCCATAATTTGATCCTAGTTGAGACTCGTGGTGTGGGTTATACTACTTTTCAATTGGACATGGTAGCTTGACATTAGTGAAGAGGTCATATTGATTCTAGGCCAGCTCGATCTTTCCCGTTGACATGGACTAATTTCTTTGAGATCTTTTTAGAGAACTGTATGCATCACAGTCTTAGGGATCATTTGTGGGATTAGTTCTAGATTTTAGAGCATGGATCCATGAGTTTTATGGAATATGAGGATCGATTTCATAAGTTATCAAGGCACTCTACTTCTACTAATATGATAGGATTTATTACTTTGTTCAAGAACTGAGACTTTCTTTTTGTATGTATAAACAGATTTTGGTTGTTGTGGCAAGGTCTTTTGCTGAGGTTTCAGATCATGCTTAGGTTATAGAGGAGATGCATCGCAAGGCCCAAGGTGGCAGTGATAAGAGGTTGTGTTATCAAGGTAGTTTTAGTGGGAGTCATAGGGTTTAGATGTAGTGGTTCACAGGCTAGGTACTCTTAATGTCAGTCGTATCAACATGATGGTCAGTCTAGTATGCCCGTTCAGGCCACTCTTTAGATTACCAATAGAGGCCAATCTAGTTTAGTTATCGTACTGGCTAGGGTAGTGGTTAGTCTTTGAGAGTTTTGTCTTCCGATTATTCTAGTCGTGGTGGTTTTTCTAGGTCAGTTGGATCTTCTGGATTTTGGCACAACACCTAGGGCATGATATGGTTGTGGAGATTTTATTAATTTCTCAAAAGAGTTCCCTAAACAAGGAGCGATGGTTCCTTTTATTTAGAGTGTTCCACCTATTAAGGCAGTTCATCCCGCAGCTAGAAGTGATATGCATGGTCGTAGGGGTGGTCCCAAGGGTGCTCATGGTGGTTCTTAGAAATGTAGGATAGGAGATCGGTTAGGATCCTAGCAAGGTGGAGGGTGTGTTCAGTTGTATGTAGTATCTGCTAGTCTCAAGGCTGAGTCTTCGAATGTTATTATTACAAGTATGATCTTGGCGTGCCGTCAATCGAATTTTTCTTTATTTGATTTGGGATCCATTTATTCTTATGTGTCTGCTTATTATGCCCCATAGTTAGTGTTATCTTGGGATTCATTATATGTATCATTATGTGCATCTACACTCATGGGTGATTCTTCAGTAACTGATTGGGTTTTTCAGATCTTGTGTTGTGACTTTTTGAGAGATTGATACTCATGTTGATCTTATTATATTAGACATGGTAGATTTTTATGTGATTCTAGGCATGGACTGGCAGAGACAGGTTAGCCATGTGTCAATGGGAATTATTTCTTATATTATTGCTAGGAGTCTTATTTTGAGGGGTTGTGAGTCTTAACTCACTTATATCATGATGTTAGTGTAGAGAGTCCATCCCTTGACTCTGTTCCTATAATTCGTAAGTTTCCTAAGGTCTTTCTCTTAAGCATGATATTGAGTTTGTTATTGATCATGAGCTGGGCAGCCCAACCTATTTCTATGGCACCTTAAATATGGCTTCTACCAAACTTACAACTGCAACAACAATATACCTAATTTATTCCCATCAAGTGGGGTTTGGGGAGGGTAAACTGTACGCAGTCCATACCACTACCTCAGATAAAGTACAAAGGTTGTATTTGATAGATCCTCGTCACAAGACAGATGACAATATGACAAACAAAACACATAAAAGAATAAAACAACAAGGGATATCACACCGTTGGATAGTAAATGATAATAACAAAAACAAGACACACATAAGGTAATACCATAAAGTATCTATTTGGAAAACATAGGTATCATCAATACACCATAGACGTACTCTTACACACTAACCCTCTACCTTAATCTTCATCCTCTACACCTTTCTATCAAGGGTCATGTCCTCCGTGTGCTATAACTGCTTCATGTCATGTCTAATTATCTCCCTCTAATAATTTGTAGTTCTACCTCGACCCCGACTAAAACCATCTATACTACAACCTCTCACACCTTTGTACTAGAGCATCTGTACACCTTCTTATCTGATTCCCGAACCATTGCAACCTCACTTTCTGCATCTTTTCTTCCACCAAAGTGACTCCCATCGTCTCCCGAATAGTCTAATTTTAAACTCTATCCCTCCTGGTAAGTCCACACATCAATTGCAACATCGTGATTTATGTCACCTTCAACTTCTAGATATAGGAGTTCTTAAATATCAAAAACTCTGTTCCATACAACATAGTTGGTCGGACTACCACTTTGTAGATGTTACCTTTGAGCTTAGGATGTACCTTTTTATCACACAAGAGTCCCGAAAAAAGCCTCCATTTTAACCCCCCTACACTAATACAATGCGTGACATCCTAATCAATCTTCACATTCCCTTGAATCATAGACCTAAGGTACTTGAAACTCTACCCCTTTTGGATGACCTATAAATCAAGCCTCACCACCACATCTATCTAGTGTGAAAAATCACTACACTTATATTCCAAGTAAACCATCTTAGTCCTTATCAACCTAAATCCTTTAGACTCAATAGTCTGTCTCCAAAGCTTAAACTTACCTTTAACTTCTCCCTGAGGCTTATCAATCTATACAACATCTTCAACAAATAACATTGTAATGCCCCAAATCTGGTACTCGGAATGCTACACGGTGATCATGACCCCTAAGGACCACAAGCTAACCCTTGAATGATATTTGTACCTAAACACTGCATAATATACTGTATAAATGCAAAAATAAAGGTTGTAAGGCCAGGAGGTTCAAAATCGATAAAATGATCTCAAAATGATATGGTATCATAATACCAAAAAAAACTTGAAATAAATTTTCTGAACAAGATAGCCTGAAAAGCCTCTAACTAACTGAACTGTCTGAATAAGGAGTTGATGGGACATGTACCCAACTAACTCCAACTACTGAAATAAATTAATTAATGAGATAATAAAGTAATGGTCATGTCCTCGAAGGATGAGGACTCACTGCTAACTCTGACTGCTGATACTGGAATGCTACTAATTCTTTGGAGCTCATGCTTCTGAACCTATGGTATAAAACACCATAGCACAAATGCATCAATACGTTTTAATGTACTGTTATGCATGTGAGGTAGGCTGAATGCAAAAGGGTTCACTTGCATGAACTATGCTAACTGACTACATAACATGAATGTGAGAATACATGCATGACTACATAATAACTATAACTAAGTTTGCGATAACATGAGAAACTAATAACTGTATAACTGAAATAACTACTACTGAGCGACTGTCTCTGAAAGTCTAGTTTCTGATAGAACTAGCTGAGTTTCGTTCTGTTCTGAGTTGACTGTATCTGACAGTCCTAAATTTTGTAGAACTATCTGAGTTCTATTACTGAGACTGAATGACTGTACCTGATAGTCCTGGTTCTGTACTAAAACTGTGGGAAGTAGTCATCTAACTAACATGCCCCAAATAATGCATTATAGCTTAGTTGGGGTCCAATCTGCAACCCCAATTGGAAGGGTGTCAATACCTCACCACTGGTAAGGACAAGCTATGGGTAACCCTCATATAATAGAGTCCCTAAAAGAAAATGGTGGGGCCCTCAACTGACAGTGGTTATCCACCTTATCAACCCTCATTTGAAAGTGTTGATGTCTTAACCTATGCAGGCTACATAGTTCTGGAAGGCAAGGATGACTTCTAAGAATCACACCCTTATCTGACGTTGTGTGTTCCCATGCTTGGGTTCACTCGGTGCTAATACCTACTCCCATCTGAATAGATACTAAACTTGATGAACTAAACTAGACTAAACTAAATTAACTGAGTTTCGTTGACCGACAGAATACTACTGATATTACTGAGTTTTTGAGATTTTTGAGATTACTGAGTTTTACTGAGTCACATGACTGACTGAATTTTGATGAACATGGCTCGACTGAGAGTATATGTAAAACATGACACTGGCTCTAGGCACACAGCTAATTGTCGGGTACAAGTACCCCCTGTACCTGATAGCATGAAACTGACAAAACATGACTTTCTTGAATACATGACCAACATCACAATCCATAATGCAATAAGTTGGAGATTTTATGAAGTATAAGTTCTAAAGCACCACAAGGGTTACACATATATCCATAATTCACTGACTAAGACATTTTATAAAACATTTGACATGCATTAACTTGTACATAAATGGGGATTTTATATTATCATACTAGTATGACACTTCTCCTTCACATAGGCTTTTAATCGAACACATGAGGAGCATGCTTTGGTTATACACTCATCAACTCATCTAATAATCATGGATACATCAATCAACGTGTAAATTTAAGGGTTTATCTGGATTATTATGCAAATCATCACATCCTAGGGTCAATCATTGGAATATGTAATTTAAAACATGAATCAAAACCCCACAACATCATGAACATGAATTTCAATTCAATTTAAATCATGAACATTCATACATACAAAAATATTGGATTTTGAAAAGAGATTCTTGAGCTTCATGGGTGAAAGGTACCCATGATCAACACATGACATACTTGGGTTGTGAGTTTCTTGAAGTTCTTGGACTTGAAGAACTTGGAATCTCTTAGTTTCTTGAAGGATTATTTGGATCTTGTTCTTGGGGATTATCTTTGAGAGAAAACTCTAATTTGATATTGTAGATGGATAATAAACTTAGGATCGTTGGTCTGATATTATTAGGGGTTAAAATGGGTGGTAAAAGACCAAAAAGCCCTATTAAAAATAACTTAAAATAGTTGAACGAACTATGCAATGGTGGGTACGATGGTCCGTCACTGGGTCGACAGTCCGTCGGTCCTGACCGTCGCACTTGGGCAGAATAGGGGTTCACTGCCTCTGCTGGGACGGCTTGGGGGATGGCCCATCCTAGCTCAATTGTACGTCGGCCTGACCCATCGCTGTTAGGAAGAAGGTAGTCTCCCTTACTCCGCAGCGATGGCTTGGGCGACGATCCATCACTAGCTCAACAATCCGTCGTCCCTCATCGTCGTACCTGGGCAGTTTTGACTACTTTTTATAAAATGGCAATAACTTTCTACCCTGATACTGGATTTAGACGAAATTAGTATCGTTGGTAAGCTAATTCAATTTTCCACATGAAAAAAGTGAAAATCTTAAAAATTCCACGTGTACAAAAAAGGATTCATCTTTCAAAGTAAGTTTCTAACATTCTCAGGATGATTTCAAGCTAGGTAGAAGTACGGGGTATTACAATATCTCCCCCTTGAGAACATTCATCCTCGAATGAGACTGAGTGAGAGAGAAGAAGATAAACTGACGTACATATTGAATATGAATGACTGAAACATGACTCCATGACTAACATGACTGATAAATTTAATAAATATCATACTGAACATACATATCTGATGCATGAGTAACTGATTTATGACTGCATGACTGAATTACTGATAAGATGAGTTTCTCATCAAACTGAACATGCATATCTGATGCACGAATAAATGACCGAACTGACATATGAATTCATGACTGAATATGCAATGGTACTTAATACCAAGTTTATAATGGAATTCTGAGCATGAACTATGTACCAAGTTTGTAACTGAAATCTGAACATGAAACTGAATAAGCTTAAGGAGAACTGTTACCTTGAGCTAGATCTGAGTTAGCGGCAAAGAGGCGAGGATATTTGGTACGCATGTATGCTTCTTCTTCCTAAATATCTCTCTCAACAGAATAATTCCGCCGAAAAACTTTGACTAGAGGGACTTCTTTGTTCCTCAGTCTACACATCTGGTAGTCTAGGATTTCAACTAGAATCTCTTCATAAGAGAGGCTATTATAACCATCTGTGCTCTAAATAGGGACTACAATTGCTGGGTCACCTATGCACTTCTTGAGCAAAGAGACATAGAAGACTGGATGAACTGTGCTAGATCTGAAGGCAATTTGAGCTCATAAGCTACCTTGCTGAAGTGACTGAGAATTTTGAAGGGACCAAAATATTGGGGGTTGAGCTTTCCTTTATTGCCGAATCTCTCCACTCCCTTTATGGGAGAGATCTTTAGATAGACATAATCACCAATCTCAAACTCAAGATTCTTTTTGCGCACATATGTATAAGTCTTCTACTGGCTCTGAGCAGCCCAGAGTATTTTTCTGATCAACTGGACTTTGTATAAGTCATCGAATACTAAGTCAGGTCCTATTACTGAGGCCTCACTAACTTCAAACTAACAGATTGGAGATCTGCACCTCCTACCATAGAGAGCTTCGAATGGAGCCATTCAAATAATGGAATGATAGCTGTTGTTGTATGTAAACTCAATCAAAGACAAGTGGTCATCCCAACTACCCTTGAAATCGATTGTACATGCCCTTAGCATATCTTTTAAAGTATGAATGGTCCTTTCTACTTGACTATCAGTCTGAGGATGAAAGGTTGTAATGAGATAAACTTGGGTACAAAGACCCTTTTAGAATGCTTTCCAGAAATAAGAGGTGAAATAGGTACACCTCTGTCTGAGATAATAGATAATGGAACACCATACAATCTGACCAACTCTCTGATATAGAGTTTGGTGTAATCCTTGGCTAAATAAGAGTTATGGACTGGAAGAAAATGAGCTGAATTGGTCCCCAAACTGAATCATGCTGGCGACGAGTACGAGGAAAACCAGTCACACAGTCCATGTTCACTTCTTCCCACTTCCAAGTAAGAATTCTAAACTCCTACATGGACTAACTAGGATTCTGATGCTCTATCTTAACCCACTGACATATAGAGCACTTAGCCACAAACTCTGCAACATCTCTATTCATCCCACTCCACCAATAGATTTCCCATAAGTCGCAGTACATCTTTGTGTCCCCTGGATGAATAGAGTAACACGTACCATATGCTTCTGCAAGAATTCACTGCCTTAAGTAGTCTACACCTGGAACACACAGATGACCCTGAAAATGCAATACACCATCTCCCCCTTGGGAGAAAAAGCTTTACTTTATGATCCTTGATTGACTCTTTCAACTTGACTAGACTGGGATCTCTATCTTGCTTTTCTTTTACCTCGAAAACTAGAGATGATTCTGAACTACTCTGAACCCATATATCACCCTCTTCTGTATCGACTAAGCGAATGCCTAGTCTGGAAAGATGATGGACTTCCTGAGAAAGCTTCTTCTTACTGTCCTCGACATGAGAAACACTACCCATAGACAGTCTACTAAGAGTGTCGGCCACTACATTGGCCTTTCCCGGATGATAAAGAATACTCATGTCGTAATCTTTCAAAAGCTCTAACCACCTTCTCTGACAAATATTGAGATCTTTATGAGAAAAGACATACTGAAGGAACTTATGATCTATGAACACATCTACATGAACTTCATATAGACAATACCTCCAAATCTTTAAGGCAAATACTATGGCTGCTAACTCAAGATCATGAGTCAGATAATTCTTGTCATGGGGTTTAAGTTGCCTGGAGACGTAGGCTATAACCTTACCATGCTGCATTAGGACACAAACCAAACCTACTATGGATGCATCACAGTACACCATGAACCCATCTGGATCATCTGAGAGAGTCAAAACTGGAGCTGAGGTGAGTCGAGTCTTTAACTCCTGAAAACTCTTCTCGCAAGGATCTTACCGCTGAAACTTGACTTTCTTCTGAGTTAATCTAGACATAGGGGATGCAATAGAAGAAAATCCCTCAACAAACCATCTATAATAGCCATCCAAACGTAAGAAACTCCTAATAACTAATGAAGAGACGGGTCTGGGCCAGTTTTTTACTGTTTTGATCTTTTAAGGATCTACTCTAATACCATTATTGGAAATGATATGACTAAGGAATGCTACTGACCTTAGCCAAAATTCACACTTATTGAATTTGGAAAATAGCTGATGATCTCTGAGAGTCTGAAGTATGATTCTGAGATGGTTTGCATGATCACACTCACTATGAGAATAGACTAGAATATCATCTGTAAATACTATGACGAACATGTCCAAGTACTACTTGAACACAAGGTTCATAAGTCCATGAAAACAGCTAGGGTATTGGTAAGACCAAAGGACATAACTAAGAATTCAAAGTTACCATACCAAGTACGAAAACCTATTTTCAGAATGTCACATCCTTTGACTTTGAGCTGATGATAGCCTGATCTGAGGTCTATCTTAGAAAAATAGATGGCACCTTGAAGTTGGTAAAAAAAGTCATTGATTCTGTAAAGAGGATACTTATTCTTGATCATGACTTGATTGAGCTGACGTTAGTCTATACACATTCTGAGAGAACAATCTTTCTTTCACATAAATAGTACTGGTGCGCCCCACGAGGACACACTAGGTCTGATGAATCCCTTATCTAAGAGATCCTTCAACTGCTCTTTCAATTTTTTGAGTTCTACTGGTGCCATTCTGTATGGAGAAATAGATATAGGATGAGTATCTAGGATGAGATTAATGCTGAAGTCTATTTCTCTTTCGGGAGGAATTCCTGGAAGATCTTCTGAAAAGATATCTAAATATTCATTCATAACTGGGACTGATTCAAGACTAGGAGTTTCTGAACTAGTATTCTTAACTCAAACAAGATGATAGACACATCCTTTAGATATGATTTTTCGTGTCCGAAGGTAGGAAATAAGCTGACCTATGAATGCTGAAGTACTACCATTTCACTCTAGGATAGGTTCATTCGGAAACTGGAACTGGACTATTCTGTTTCTACAGTCGACTGTGGCATAGCAGGAATGAAGCCAATCCATGTCGAGAATGACATCAAAATCAGTCATCTCTAATGCGACTAAGTCTGCTGAAGTGACTTTCTGAGATACCATAATCGGATAGTTCCTGTATACCCATTGGGCTATGATGGTTTTACCCACTGGGGTAGAGACTGAGAAAGGCTCTGCTAGAATTTCAAAACTGACTTCGAAATCAACTGCTATATCGGGAGTAATACAAGAAAAAGAAGCTCCTGGATCTATCAAAGAGTAAACATGTATATGAAAGATCTATAACATACCAGTAACCACATCAGTAGAATTTTCCTGATCTTTCTGGGACTGGAGAGCATAAATTTGATTTGGGCATTGCCCACTAGTAGTGCTGGAGGTGGCACCCTGCTGGTTTGGGCGACCAAACTGAGATGATGAATGGTTCTGTTGACTCTAAGGACTTGGTTGAGGATAGTCTCTGACTCTGTCGCCTGGCTTGCCACATCCAAAACAAATACCACTGCCAGCTCAGCAAATACCCTAATGGTGCTTGCCATAAGTTTGGCAAAAAGGATAGGTCCAGGCACTACTAACACTGCCCTGAGACTTAGATCCTGGCGCTCTATCTCTATTACCATCCCTGAACTTAGGAGCTGGAGCACTAGCTAAATAAGGTGATGGAACTGCTGACTTAGGACGAATCTGAGAATGGTTTTCTTCTTCTGATTTGAGCTGAGCAAAGTTAAAACTACCTGTCCTTGCTCTATTATTCTTCTTCAGCCATATCTTAATCTTTTGCTCTTCTATCTACTGAGCATGGGTCATAAGCCTGGCTATGTTCATATCACTATTCATAACATCACAGACCTGCGCTGATTGACTACACTATATTTCACCTCAAAAATAAACTTACTCATCTTAGCCTTGATATCTGCAACCACATGAGGAGCATATCTGGCTAATTGAGTAAACTTAAGAGAATACTCTTGCACCATCATGTTGCCCTACCTAAGGTTGATAAATTCCAACACCTTATCTTCTCTCATCTCTAGGAGAAAGAACCTATCTAAGAATGTGGTGACAAATACCTCCTACTCAATAGGCCCTGCATCATCTGGCCTTTCAGACTTCCACTGTTTAAACCAAGTGTGAGCAACATCCTACAAATGATATGCATCTAGATTAGTGCTCTCACTAGAAGTAACCCCCATGATATCCATAACCTTCTAAACCTGATCAAGAAATTCTTGAGGGTCCTTATCTAACTTAGACCCAAAAAAGGATGGAGGATTCATTCGGGTGAAGTCCCAAATCCTGGCTTCAGCTGAATTGGCCACTAGGTTGGCTGAAAAAATAGTTGGTCGTTCATTCTGAGCAGAAACTGACTGAGCAATAATAGTGAATGCATCTCTAAACTCTAGATGAGAAATATGTTCGCCCAAAGGTTCTTCGGGCTGAGTGGCTGGCTGATTCTCGTTCCTTCTTTTGGGAGGCATGTTCTATAGAATAAAGGGAGAAACAGATTAGACTTAAGAGATTGACTTGAGATTATGCTCACTGGAATGACATGAATACTGAAAGAAAGGAAACTGTTCCTAAAACATCTTATACCCTCCTGCACATAAATATGGCGCGCAACACACCTATATACAAGACTCTACTAGATGCAACATTCAGACTTCCTAGGACTCTATTTGAACCTTAGGATCTAATACTAAGTTTATAACACCCCAAATATGGTACTCGGAATGCTACACAGTGCTCATGATCCCGAAGGACCACAAGCTAACTCATGACTGATATTTGTACCTGAACACTGCATAATATACTGTATAAATGCGGAAATAAAAGTTGTAACACCATAAGGTTCAAAACTAATAAAATGATCTCTGAATTATATGGTATCACAATACCAAAATAAAACCTGAAATAAATTGTCTGAACATAATAGTCTGAAGAGCCTCTAACTGACTGAACTGTCTGAATAAGGAGTTGATGGGACATGTCCCCAACTAACTCCAACTACTGAAATAAATTGATTAATGAGATAATAAAGTAATGGTCATGTCCTTGAAGGATGAGGACTCACTGCTAACTCTGACTGCTGAGACTGGAATACTACTAATGTTCTAGAGCTCGTGCTTCTGAAACTATGGTATAAACTACCATAGCGTAAATATGTCAGTACGTTTGAATATACTGGTATACATGTGAGGTATGATGAATGCAAAAGATTTCACATGCATTAACTATACTAACTGATTGCATAACATGAACGTGAGAATACATGCATGACTACATAATAACTATAACTAAGTTTTTGATAACATAATTTCTAAGTCTGAGTACTGATAACATGAGATACTGATAACTGTATAACTGAAATAACTACTACTGCGTGACTGTATCTATCATTCTAGTTTCTGATGGAACTAGCTGAGTTCCATTCAATTATGAGTTGACTATATCTGATAGTCCTGAATTCTATAGAACTATCTGAGTTCTATTACTGAGATTGAATAACTATATCTGATAGTCCTAATTCTGTACTGAAACTATGGGAAGTAGTCATGTAATTGACATGCCCCAAATAATGCATTATAGCTGAGTTGGGGTCCAATCTGTAACCCCAATTGGAAGGGTGTCAATACCACGCCACTGGTAAGGACAAACTGTGGGTAACCCTCATCAGATAGTGTCCCCAAAATAGAATGGTGGGGCCCTCATCTGACAGTGCTTATCCACCTCATCAAACCTCATCTGACAGTGTTGATGTCTCAACCTTTGCTGGCTACATAGTTCTGGAATGCAAGGCTGACTTTTAAGAATCATACCCTCATCTGACAGTGTGTATTACCATCATTGGGTTCACTCGGTTCTAATTCCTACTCCCATATGAATAGAAACTATACATGATTAATTGAACTAGACTAAACTGAATTAACTGAGTTCCGTTGACTGACGGAATACTACTGAGATTACTGAGTTTCTGAGATTTTTGAGTTTTCCTGAGTCACATGACTGATTGATTTTTTATGAACATGGCTCGACTGAGAGTATCTTGAAAACATGACACTGGCTCTAGGCACACAGCTAATTATCGGGTACAAGTACCCCCAAGACTCGATAGCATGAAACTGATAAAGAATGACTTTCTTAAATACATGACCAACATCACAATCCATAATATAATAAGTCGGAGATTTCATGAAGTAGAGGTTCTAAAGCACCATAAGGGTTACACATGTTTCCATAATTCACTGACTAAGACATTTCATCAAACATTTGACATGCATAAACTTGTACATAAATGGGGATTTCATATTGTCATACTAGTATGGCACTTCTCCTTCACATAGGCTTTTAATCGAACACATGGGGAGCATGCTTTAGTTATACAATCATCAACACATCTAAGTATTATGGATACATCAATCAACGTGTAAATTTAAGGGTTTATCATGATTATTATGAAAATCACCACATCCTAGGATCAATATTGGAATATGTAATTTCAAACATGAATCAAAACCCCACAACATCATGAACATGAATTTTAATTCAATTTAAATCATGAACATTCATACATACACAAATCTTGGATTTTCAAAAGAGATTCTTAAGCTTCATGGGTGAAAGGGACCAATGAATCAACACATGACATACCTAGTTGTGAGTTTATTGAATTTTTTGGACTTGAAGAACTTGGAATCTCTTAGTTTCTTGAAGAATGATTTGGATCTTGTTCTTGGGGATTATCTTTGAGAGAAAACCCTAATTTGATGTTGTAGATGTATAATGAACTTAGGAGCCTTGGTCTGATATTATAAGGGGTTAAAACGGGTGGTAAAAGACCAAAAAGCCCTTTAAAAATGACTTAAAATAGCTGAAAGAACTATGTGATGTTGGGTGCGACGGTCCGTCACTGGATCGATGGTCCATCGGTCCTGAACGTTGCACCTGGGCAGAATAGGGGTTTACTGCCTCTGCTGCGATGGCTTGGGTGACGGTCCATCGCTAGCTCGATGGTCCATCATCCTGAGCCATCACTCTTAGGTAGACGTTAGTTTCACTACCTCCGCTGCGATGGCTTGGGCGATGGTCCGTCGGCCCTCATCGTCGCACCTGGGCAGTTTTGACTGCTTTATGTAAAACGGCCATAACTTTCTACCCCAATACCAGATTTGGATGAAATTGGTATCGTTGGATAGCTAATTCAATTTCCTACATGAAAAAGGTGAAAACTTTAAAAATTCCATGTGTAGAAAAATGGATTCACTTTTAAAGTAAGTTTCTAACATTCTCAAGATGATTTTAATCTAGGTAGAAGTACGGGGTATTAAAAATATACACCAAGGAACCTCCCCTTGAAATAAGATTTCCACCTATTCGTAATGAGGCCATCCTCCACCAATACTTTTCCATTCTTCCCCTTAACGCACTTAACTTGGTCAAGGTCACGAGCATTGTTCTCCCTAGCCTTGGAAAAACTATATAACTTTCTATCCCCACCCTTCTTCTTTAAATCCACATACAATCTCTAAAAATATGCTATCTTTGCCGCTGTAACTGCTACCTTAGCCTCTTTCCTAGATAATTTATACTCCTTATTCATCCTTTTATACTCATCATTCTTTATTTCTACCAACTTAGCAGATGCCATTTCTTAGTCTCCAACTTTCTTTTGACTTTTTCATTCATCCACCAGTCCCCTCGGTGCTTGCCCGATTGACCTCTTAAAATATCTAACACCTCTTTGGTAGGCTCCATAATGCAACTCGCTGTCGTGTCCCACATACTATCCATATCCCCTATACTCTCTCAAGATTTCAGAGTCTTCTACTTCTCATCTATCTCTAATAAACTGGCCAAAGTCAAGCTACCCCACTTAATCTTTTGTCGATTCTCCACTTCCGTCTTGTTACCACCCTTTTTTATTACTATGTCTATCACCAGAAAATTATATTGGGTCAAAATAATCTCACCAGGTATGACTTTACAGTCTTTACAAAACAATATATTAGCTTTCCTAAGGAGTAATAAGTCTAATATGAGTCTTGTTCATAAAACTACAAAAGGTAATAAGGTGCCCTTCTTTCTTTGGGAAGCCCGAACCAACAACCCAAAAGCCCTAGAAATCCAAAAGAGAAGCTCCTCCATCATTCCCTTCTAAAAAATTAAAAACACCATTCACTCATTAAAATATGCGACTACAGACCCAATATGCCCATTGATATCCCCTCTAACGAAAATCTTCTCAAAGTTCAGAACGTCTCTCACTATCTCATCCAACAACTCCTAAAAGACCTTTTCCTCCTCGTCCAAGCCTACTTACGGGTGTAGGCACTAATAATATTCATTGTAGACCCTCTAATGACTAACTTAGTCAACATCAACCTATCATTGGCCTACCTAACCTTCAATACCTACCCTCTAATCTCTTCATCTACTAAGATACCTACCTGATTCCTATGTCTCACGCTACTCGAGTACCATAACTTATACCCATCCATATACATTGTCTTAGATCTTTCCTATTTGGTTTCCTGGACACAAGAAATACTAATCCTCCAATTCCTAAGAATCTTCACTAGTTCTATGGACTTACCCTGAAGAGACCCTATGTTCCAAGACACAACTCATAACATAAAAGCTCCCTTATCATCAAACCCTACTACCTCTCGCCTTTAGCATCAACCTCAATCCTAGATTCAACCTTGACCCAACACCCCTAACCTAGACTCGAACCTATGACATGACCCTAATCTAGCATCATCGATCAAAACCACTATTCAATTACAAGAAGAAAAAAGAAAATAAAAAAGGAAGAAAGAACAACGGGCAGCAAAAAGGCAAGTCTAAAGAACACACTAGTTATAATGAAAGGAATCAATGAAAAAGCTTGAATATGTGGCCACAATAAGCTACGGACATGAAATGAAATTTACAATATATAAAAAGAAACAAACAAATATTATAATGCTAGTTTTGATAAACAACAATCAATAACAAGAACTATACTACCATAGTAAATAGATATGCTAGTAAACCAGGTAACAATAACCAGACAAGGTATTAAGAAGCTAAATTCTCAATTAGGATCTTCTTGGTAAGAGTTTCACTAGACCTAGTCCATCTCCTTATGGTGCTCCAGTACTATTTGGAAAGAAGAAAGATAATTCTATGCTTATGTGTATTGATTATAGGTAGCTTGATGGTGATGAACCGGTATCCTATGCCTCACATATTATTTATTTGACTAGATTCTGGGAGAAATGGTGTACTCTAAGATTGATTTAAGGTCTTATTACCATCAGTTGAGGATTTGTGCTGAGGATATCTTGAAGAAAACCTTTAGGACCCATTCTGTTCATTATAAATTCCTAGTAATGTCATTTGGATTGACTAACACACCAGATGCATTTATATATTTGATGAACTGGGTGTTCAGGACTTATTTTGATTCTTTTGTGGTAGTGTTCATCGATTACATACTTATGTGTTTGAGGAGTAGAGAGGAGCGTATGCAATATTTGATAATTGTGCTCCAAACTTTAAGAGATCATATATATTTTGCCAGATTTTCTAAGTGTGAGTTTTGTCTTGAATTGGTGGTAGTCCTTGGGTATGTGGTGTCTAAGGATAGGGTAATGGTAGACTTAGTAAATATTGAGGCTATTCATAATTGTGCCAGTTCTACATCTCTGGCAAAGGTTCGTAGCTTCAGTTGTTTGGTCAGTTACTATAGATGACTCATTGAGAATTTTACTTCTATTGCAGCATTGATGACCAAATTAACTCAAAAGGATGTTCTTTTTTAACAGTCAGAGAAGTATGAATTGAGCCATGGAAAGCTTAAGGGATTTCTCACTTTAGCTTTAATTCTTTGTATTACTGTCCAGGGTGAGGGATTTATGATGTATTTTGATTATTCTAGTGTTGTTTTGGGTTATTTATTGATGTAGCAAGGTCGTGTTACTACCTATGCATTGAGAAAGTTAAAGGTACATGAGTGTAACTACCCCACACATGATTTAGAGTTGGCTATGGTAGCTTCGTGCTTAAGATTTGGAGACATTATCTTTTTGAAGTGCATTGTGAGATCTTTATGGATTATTGTAGTTTTCAATATCTTATGACCCATAGAGAGCCTAATTCTAGGTAGAATAGATTGATGGACTTGCTTAGGAATTATGACATTTGTATCTTGTATCATCCGAGCAAGTTGAATGTGGTAATAAATGCGTTGAGTCAAAAGGTGGTGATCATGCATAGCCTATCTTGTATTTTAGTTTCTCAGAGGCCGTTGGCATAATACATTCAGTCCTTAGCCAACTTGATAGTGCAACATGATATTTCAAAACCTAGGAGCATTCTTGCTACTGTTGAGGTGAGGACTTTGTTTTTTAAGCAGATTCAGAGTCGTCAATTTGAGGATACGAGACTTTGAATAATTTGTGATAAGGTGTTGAGTGGTGAGTCCAAGAGGGCTTCCATACATTATGAGGGTGTTTTGAGATTTGATAGGAGTATTTGTATTCCGAGGATTCATGACTTGATTCAATCAATTTTCCATGAGGCTAACAACTATGGAATTTCTATTCACCTTATTATAGCTAAGGTGTATAGAGATTTGAGGAAGAATTATTGGTTGAGTAGTATGAAAAGAGATGTCACAGACTTTATAGCTCATTGCCTATGTTGTCAGTAGGTGAAGGCCGAGCATAAGAGGCATGGTGGTTTGATTCAAGAGGTTACCCATACCATAGTAGAATTGGAAGCAAAATACCATGGACTTTGTTAGTGGGTTACCTCATACTTCTTGTGGTTTCTATGGAATTTGGGTCATTGTGGATTAATTTACCAAGTTGGCATACTTTATTCCTATTTGGATTTCCTTTAGTGCCAAGATGTTGGCTCATATCTATATTAGAGAGATATTCCATTTTGATGGTGTGCCTATATATATTACGTCAGACTGAGGTTCAGTGTTTACATCCATCTTTTGGAGAGATTTTCAGGAGTAGTTGGGTGCTCAGGTAAATCTTTGTACAACATTCTATCCCTAGATTGACTATGAGTCAGAGCGGAATATTTAGGTTCTTGAGGATATTCTCTGAGCCTATGTTATGGATTTTAGAGGTCAGTGAGGAGCAAAACTTAGATTTGGAAGAGTTGTCTTTTAATAATAGCTACCACTCGATCATAGAGATGTCACCTTTTGAGGATTTATATGGTAGGCAATGTCATTCTTTGATTGGATAGTTTGACACTTTCAAGATTAAGCCCTGTGGTACTACTTTCTTTAAGAGTCATTGGATAGAGTCAGGTTGATTCAGGACAGGTTGGGGGTAGCTTAGAGTACCCAAAAGGCATATGTAGACTGTAGACTTTGTTCTTTGATATTTGGAGTAGGTGACCGGGTATTCGTCCATGTATCTTTCTTGAAGGGTGTGATATAGTTCGAGAGGAAAGGAAAGCTCAGCCCTAGATATATTGGACTCTCTGAGATTCTTTACATAGTTGGTGAGGTAGCTTATGAGTTATCCATACCCCCAGATTTGGTGGCTGACCATTTGATTATCCATGTTTTTATGTTACAATGATATATTCCTGAGCCTTTTCATGTTCCTAGATAGGACTCAGTTCAGTTGGATGAGTGATTGACCTTCGTGGATGAGTTTCTGCTAATTTTTTCTAGTCATGTCAAGTGATTGTTGATAATGCTCAACTTACATGTAAAATTAAGTGAAAAGAGGTCATTGTCAATATAAACCCACAAGAGTTGGAGTCGAATCCTTGAGGAACAATATGAATGGCGATCGAGAAAGTTTAAAGTGACAGTTGCTTGCTAAATAAAAACCTAAGGTACAACTATAGTGGGGGATTTTAAATGTTTTCGAAAATATAACAAACTAGGTAAACGCTTGTAACTCAATATGAAAAATGATCATGGGATTAAGTCTACCTAAGGGTAAGTTATGCATGCAAACATGATGATTTGGTGCAAATTCTAGTTATTAACGATACGGTAGGCTGGGTCGAAAGTCCTTGAGGCTAGTTTATCAACAAAACCTCAAGAATATAACGTGTTGAACCTTTTGAGTACCTAACAAGTATGCCAATTTCATCCACCTAATACCTCAATTGGACACCCCTATTTCAAGGAAGATGCCCAAGACATAGCTAACTATCTATTCACCCTTATTTATAAGATAGCAAAAAAACTTGCAAACTACATCCATTATTGTCAACTATTGTTTTGTCACCCATATCCCTCTTTCAAGGATGACATGGGTTCAAAATGTTTACCTATACCCCCCGTTCAAGGATGATGTGAGCTTTCAAGAGTTTGGGATTTTTACCCACAATCCCATTTTGGGCATGGGGTTTTCACCCACAAATCACAACTAATTAAACAAAGAAATAGTGAAATCCATCATCAACAAGCTAGAATCTACACAAATACATCACTACCCACACACAATTTCACCTTAGTTCAACATAATCTCAAGACACATAAATTTATCCACTCATGAAGAAAAGAGAAAGAAATATACCCAAAGGTTATTTCAAAACATCCATCCTTCAATTTCACCAAATTCAAAGTAATAAATCCCAATTCAATTGTTGCCCAAGTTAGGGTTTGTAACTACAAATTCAATTTATCTCTAAAAATGACCCTTTCCAAAATGGGAAAGGGTTTGAGACTTTTAAGGGATTTGGGGTCGGTTGTTAAAAATTACAAAATTACCCCTGGGTATAATCCTTCATTGTCGTGATCACATCTGCTTTGGTGTGATAGAGGCTACTATGATCGTGATCAGATCTACACAAATACGGTGGATGACCTATCTTAACTGGCTGCGATCGCGGACCTCAAACCGTGATTGCGGTAACTGAGCCTGATTTGTCCAGGGTCTTCAGCTGTGTGCCAACAAAATATGGGAATTAGTGCATTCAAGGAAAACATTTGTCTCATTCATACCTTTAAATTGTTGTAGTGTGCACGAATTTATGATACAAATGAGTGGTAAATTCACCACTCACTTTTCGTCAAGCAACGCTACCATTTACTCAATGAGACAATGCAAACTTTAAGACCATTTGTTCAACCCAATGATACCAATAACCTAAAACTTGGTTGCTACCATAAGTGGCTCTTCAAACATTGGCAAAACTATTCACACAATACCCCTTAATATGAAATACAATCTCAAAGATGCAAAGGACCTTAAAGAGAAGCAACACAACAATCACCTAACATTATAAAAGTGGCTCCCTATTGACCTCAACTTCACTATACTCCTTTTACCTCATTATTCAGAAAATGACAATGCCACCCACATCAAATTGTTCACATGCTTCCTCACAAGAAGGATATCCCATACACACCAAATTATCAAATATGCAACAAGGGATTTTAAGTGTAAAAATCTCTCTCACATAAAGATTCTCTGTGCTAACAAGTACTATGCCATAGGCTTTCTCTTATTTTCAATTGCCACTATAATGAATACACTTGATTAGAGATCTCAAAGAGCTTTTTGATTTTGTAACATAGGTTCGGGTAAGGATAGGATATCATTTAAGAACAAAGTGGTTACACCCTCCTTTAACTTCTACATCACTCTATTCTGACCATTCAACTTTTTGACCATGGACCACTTCTTTTGTTTTCACATTTTACACATGCCTATTTTAGCCACCTTGATTTTCCCAACTTTTTGGAGGCATCTTTCATTCGCTTATTTCTTTTGCAATCTATGCCTCATTATTCTTTTCATCATTCCTTTCTTTTTTTCACTTTTTACATTGCTTAGCTCATAGGAATCCACTTTCGCTACCATGGTGCAAGACCAACTCTTTCAAACTTACCACCCCCAACTTAGGCCTTTAGCCTCAATTTTCTTTTTCATGTTCAAGGAGGATAGGGTTCAAGAGAGGGTAAAACTTTAAATGGGACAAGGTTTGTAATGTGGTTGCCAAAAAAGCTTGAAGGATCAAATTGGGTGACTAAGGGTACTATCCTAAGAATGGGTAGGCTATTTAGGAGATAGTGGGTTCCTATGTTCACAAAGATGGCCTAGGATCAAATCACAAACCAAGCATAGTCAAAATTTGCCTTGAGAGACTAACGGGGAAAGTTCTAGATGGTACAAGTATGCATGAGCTTTAGGAAAATACACTCACCACACATGGCATGCAAACTCCTTAAAGGGGATCAATTATCCTTCACACTAGAGACAAAATGGAGTATCTACCAACTACTACAAGACAATATTGTAGATTCACAAAAATATGTAAAGTACTGTTACAAAGTCGCTAATGTTCGTGCCCTTGGTTTTCAAATTTTTTTTGGATGGAGTGGGTTGGTTTCTTCGCATTTACTCCATGCACCAGTTTCTACTTATGTCATCAAACCAAGCTGACATCTCACATTACGACCATTATACTAGCAAACCACATGGCCACTTAAACTTCACCATAGGCATAAGTGCAATACCAAATCATAAATGCTATGGGTAATCAGACTTTCCCTGCATTTGAAGCTCTGATTCTGTGGGTACTCAGACCTCCCCTGCATCTATGGCTCAAAACCCAATCTAAAAACAAAAATGACTAATCTATGAAAATACGGGCACCATCAAAGTGCCCAAAAATTACAACCTAGATAAAAATAAAAATCATCTAAAATTTCATCAAAACAAGATCAAAATATCCATAAATCAAACTAATACAAGCCCAAATGATCAATCATGCGGAGACATGCACCCCAACTAATAAACTAGCAGTGTCCTCACTTCATGAGAAATAAAGAAGAAATAGAGATAAGGGTGCTCCCTGAAACCGCATCAAGAGCTTCTCTCGCATGTAGAATCTGCACATCTCCATTAGTACTAGAATCAAACCACTCAGTAGGTGCCACAACATCATCACCACTCTAGAAGAATGTAGTTTGTCTCAGGGTTTTAGGACCTTCAACGGGCCCTTTACCTCCTTCCATATCTTGCTTAAGAACTTATCTCTCTTCTTCTCTCTTATATTCATCTTCTTATAAGAGTCTCAAAGCTCCTTGTGAGAATCTACGAATGATGAGTAGGACCTCTCAAGCCTAGCAACGGTGGATGCCAGTTTCTGGTGGTCCTCCAAATACTTCTAATAATCTGACTGAGATACATACGAATGATGGGTGGTGGATGGATCTCCCAGCCTATGATACAACTTGTACTGAGCTCCTTAATAGTCTTATATCATCATAAATATAGTTAATTGGGTAGGTGGTGGATGGCATGAAAGACTCTGAATCCTCAACTGTTGACTTGCCCAAGTCGATCTTTCTTTTTCTGTTTTTACCTGGTGCGCCCTCACCCTAAATTTTAAAAGGATAGAAGGGGCTGATAGGGTGCACCCAAGTGTCTCTAGGGTACACCATGACTCAAAACCTCTTACAAAGCTCTGTAATAAGAGATGAGAATAAGAGATATGCATCAACATGGTTCCTGTAGAAGTTTATGTCTGAGATGATGAGTCGATCGACTGTCAAAGTGATTTCGTCTAGTATGAAGGCAACCATATAGGCGTGTAGATATATAACTACAGTTAGGTGAGTGAAATAAGAGATCTGGCTGTAAATGATGTTCTTCCATATTCAGGCTTCAACGGTGAATTCATTCATTAAGATGCCCTTCTTTGTTGCCACTCAAGGAACCTCCTAGCCAGGACATAGTTTTTAAACAATCCAAGTACCTGGATCACATACCTTTACTTCAAAGTCATCCATGTCTTCATTTGAGAGACTATATTGATCATTAATTTGCTCCTCCCCAAACTGCACATTCTTTACCTAAATCCTGATAACTGGGTTTGTGAAAGATACTACGCTAGGATTAGACGCTAATATTAGCGTAGAACTCCCAGATCCACTGCCATTTGCTCGACAAGGATCCATAGAAAAATATCTCCACCCCGTGTCTATAAGCCTATCATGAAATGCCGGAAGCTTTTTTGGCACCTTCTCCAAAGATATGCCCCTTTCTAGAAGTAGCTTTATCCTTCAAAGCTCATCATAGTATTGGTTGTGACACTCCAAAGTCATGAACCTAACTTAGTCATAATTTTCCATGATGTAAACCTTAAAAACATGGGAACAAGACAACCACATTAATCGTTGATATTTTTATGCACTTACTATGCTATGTTATCCACTACAACTCATGGGATGGGTACTTGGTGTTTCAAAAAGAATTTGAAAATGTAGAATTTTGGCCCAGACTAGGATTCAGCCTCAGATGTATTGATCACAGACCCTGAATCACAATCGCAGTGCTGCGACTGTGATCCTCGATGAAAACAATCATATTATCGGAGGCCAATTCGAGCTAGCAGTTCCAACAATCCAATATCCCAATTTCAAGGCCATAAAATGTGTTCCAAAATAATAAGTAATCATTAAGAACATGGAACATGATTTATAAGTACACGATCATGCACCCACAATGAGAAAATAACTAGTTATTGAATCTTTTGGGCGTTTGATCAAGAACTTGGTGTGTTCTCCCTATGTTTTACTCAATTTCTAACACAATTTAGGTACTCAAGACTTTCCCATGCACATGCATACCATATTCTAATAGCTAACCACCACATAAGTTTATTTCAACAAAGGTTCAATAGTAAAAAACATAGTCTTAGGCCTCTCGTATAACATGCATTTCTATGGGCTAACCAACCATTAAAACATGATTTCGAAGGACTTACCAGAGTTGTGATGCAAAGGAAATGCTAAGATGCCTTTGGATGTCCAAAATTTGGCCTCGGGGGAGTACTTTTTAAGAGAGAATTTGAAATAGGAGCGTGAGGGAAGTGGCAGACCGATGGCCTTTTCAACCTGATATAATCGCAATCGTGATCAAGTGTTTGTGATCGAGGACACATAGGTAACTGCGATTATGGTAACTGAGGGTACTTCTGTGCCTCTAGTTTTCCCTTTTCACTTTTACATGCAAAAGGGGTCATACTTTTCCCGTCTCAAACTCATTCAACACCCTCCATAGTGCCAAAAATTCATTGATTAATCGATGATAAAACTAAAAACTATGCTACCAACCTAAAAATAAATAATATGAGCAACTTTTGTGGCATGATGGGTTGCCTCCCATCGTGCGCCTAATTTAACGTCATGGCACGATGCCTATTCAACTATAATTTATGTATCCACTTAGAATATTTGAATCGACATCCCAACTTTCGCTTACCATGCAATGAGCGGGAGTGGGAAAGAAAATTCAAATATTCCAAGATGAAACTGGATAGAAGCAAGGATGTGGTGATGCATCCTCTATCTCTCCACTTTGAAGACTTTAACCTTTTTCCCAACTTCATATTAAATTTTTGGATAGACTTGTTGGGTATTGATAAAAATATCAATAGGCCACGAATTGGGCATCGAACTTTGAGCTTCTTCATCTTCAAATGAGAGGCTTCATTTTGCCCCTTTGAAATGACAAGCTCTAAAATGTAAGGATGTTTCTCCTCATCTCCAAGGTTCATCATTTGCTCGGGTGGTTGAACTTTCATCACATCCTCTTAGCATAATGTTGAAAAATGGTTGGAATGAGGTCTTTTTCCCAATTTTGGAGTTGCATTCTTTTGGAAATTCTCACCCAGAAGTGAACTAGAACCATCATAAAGGATTTGCTTAGATTCTTTTTTGGACTCTAGTACCACTTCCTCAACTTTTCCATCCTTTATTAGTTTTTGTTTGGTTGGTTGGAAAATCTCCAAGGAGTCTTCAACACCAAGCTCACCATCAACTAAATGGCTTGGTATCTCTTCATGATCAACCTCATTTTGAAGAGTGGGCATATTCATGGTATTTGAAAGATTGGTGTCCTCACCTATTTCTTCTATCTTGTTAGTTTCCCTTTTGAATGCCTAACTAGATTGATGCATGTAATGTACGTCCTCCTCCATTATAGTTACCCAATCCAAAAGTGTTTGAAGCATTGCTTTGACACCATTGTATCTGGCACGTTATTCTTTCTTTTTCCCATTATGAGACCTATCAAACTCATAAGAAGAACTAGCATTTTTGTTAGCATAACGAGGAGAGGAGGCATTTGGGAAATCACTCCAATGTCCATCTCAACCACCACACAAAGAATAAGCATACTCCCAATAGGATCGAGATGGTGCATACATCTCTTTCTGGGGAGCATATTTATAATCTTTCCAAAAGTGGGGTCTGTTACCATATGGACATGAATCATCAAGATAAGAATTCCATCTGCCAAACTCACATTCATTCCAAGATGTCATAGTGGAAAGTAAACAAAATAAAAAATCTACCAAACACAAGAAATAAAAGAAAACTACAAACAAATTTTAACAAGTTTGAATCAAAGCAAGTAATCTAAGATTCCAAACTAACTCAACACATCAAATTGTTCCCCGACAATGGAGCTATTTTTTATAATGCTCACTTATATCGATCAATTTGGTAGAGGACGATCGTTGTCAATAGCTCAACTTATATTGATGTTGAATCCACTAGGAGCAAAATTAGAATTATAGTCCTATGGGTATTAACACTTACTAAAAAGATACCCAAAGTGTAAATAAAGTAAGAAACATGATTTAAACTTGTAGGGTTTGATTTGTAACAAGGTTTGATCAATAACTACTCAAGTCAAAACACTAAGACAACACTTGTGATTCAAAAATTCACTATTAAAAGGATCTTGGGATTATGTCTACATAAGGTAAAAATATGCATGGGTACATGATGATTTAGTGCAAAATCTAGTCATTGACGATAAGGTAGGCTAGATTGAGTCCTTGAGGCTAGTTTGTCAACAAAGCCTCAAGGATATCACTCATTGACCCTTTCAAATACCTAATGAGTGTGTCAATTAAAGCCACCCTACACCATAATTGGGCATCCCTATTTCTAGGAAAATGCCAAAAACATAGCCAACTCTCTAATTAACCTTATTTATTAGATGAAAAAAAAAGATAACAATCTACATTCATTATTATCCATTATTGCTTTGTCCCCTATAGGCCTCTTTTAAGGATGCCATAGGTTTCAAAAGTTCACTCACATCCCTCTTTCAAGGATGATGTGAGCTTTGAAGAGCTTGGAGTTTTCACCCACAAATCCATTTTGGACATTTGGGGTTTTCACCCACAAATCCCAACTAATTAAACTAGGCAATAGTGAAACCCATCATCAACAAACTAGAATCCACACAAATACATTACAAACCATGCACAATTACACCTTAGTTCAACATAATTCCAAGACAAAGAGATTTAGCTAGTCATGAAGTAAAGAGAAAGACATATACCATAACGTTCATTCAAAACATTCATACTTCACTTTCACTAAATTCAAAGCAAGAAATTCAAATACAATTGTTGCACAAACTAGGGTTTGTAATTACAAGTTCAATTTCTCTCCGAAGTGTGTCCCATACCAAAATAGGAAAAGGTTTAAGACTTTTAAGGGATTTGGGGTCAATTGTTAAAAATTACAAAACTACCCCTGGGCCTAATCCCACATCGTCGCGACCGCATCAGCTTTGTCGTGATCACGGCTACTGTGACCGCGATAAGATCCATGTGAGAACAGTGGATGACCTATCTTGATTGGCCACGATTGTGTCCTTTAGACCGCGATCACAGTAATTGAGCCTAATTTGTGCAGGGTCTTCAGTTGTGAACTTTTCCTTTTATTTTGATCCATTTTTCAGCTCAAATCCACATCTTTCTATCCCATCACCTGTGTGCCTACAAAATGTGAAAATTAGTGCATTCAAGAAACACATTTATCTCATTCTTACCATTAAATTATAATAGTGCGCACAAATTTAGGATGCAAATGAGTGGTAAAATCACCACTCATCAATTATGCACTAGAGAAATTCTTGTAGTTAAGGTTCAGTTGAGGCACCACCCAATTAAGGAGACTACTTCAGATATTAAGAGTGATATGAGAACCTAGTATCCTCACTTGTTCGCAGCTTCAAGTACATCCTATTCCTTTACTTTCATAGATAAAATTTCTTTTAGTTGTGGATATTGTAATGACCCTCTAAGTCATTTTCTATATTTCCCCCTATTTTTGTAGTTTTAAGCTTTCCTATAGTTTCCCTAAGTCACTTTTGACTTTCTGATATTGACCGTTTGATTATTAGGCATTTTATTTGGGTTTTAGAGTCATTTCCCTATTTTGAAGTCTTCATTGGTTTGAATTGGTACCTGGTAACACAATCAGTCAAATGACCTTATATTCCAATAGTGACAGTTCAAAAAGCTCTAGACCATTGATTTTAGGCTAGGTGGACCCCTGGTTTTGGTCCTGAGGCTTTTGCACTCATTTCAGGCTTTTGGCCGAAAGTTAGGAAAAATGACAAGTAAATGTGGGACCCACTTTTCATCAAAATGACCTCGGATGGAAATTTCAACTGTTTCATTGATTCTGGAACATCGAATTTTATAGGGTAGTATAGTTCGTTTGCATATAAGGGATTCTAAATAAATCCTGAGGGGTTGGCAAAGACTAAAAAATATTCCTAGTCTCCAACTGATACAATAAAATCTTATGCAACCTCTAAAGAGAACCTTTGGAGCTTTAACAGAGGGTGATTTTACAGTCGTTTAGTTTCTTTAGAGGCCCTGACCTAATCGACAAGTGTCTCTTTAGAGCCAATCGATCACCTTAGCGGCCTGCCATGTTAGCAAATTACTGCTTTAACAGTTAACTTTTGCGCCTACTACTAAAATGGCCCAATGTTTGCTTAAGCAGCATCCGCGTGACTGGGGAGGGTGTAAATACCCTACTTAGACTAATTTTCACCATTGTTCAACCATTCTCTGGAATATTGAATCATAAAAATTGGAAATTCTATAGAGAATCAATTATTGGTGATTGTGGAGCTTTGGTATAGTTAATTTCTTTGAATTTGTGGTAAGATTCCATTATTTTCATGACTGATTCCTCCATATTTTTCTATAATCCCTAGAATCATGGTAGCTTGATGGTTACAACATTAAAGCTCAAAATTCACCCATTATAAAAAAACAGTATTTCTAATATTTCCATAGTTGTACCAATGGTTCATGAACGAATACAATATAAGGATATAGTTGTCACAACCAACCAAAATGAGAATATCTAATGTCGAACTAATATACCAACCATGTGATCCAAAAATTAACTAAAATAAACCAACCATCCATGATCCAATATAATCCAAAAACCATCAGATGAAACATGCTAGAAAGTCATTGACACCACATAAATCCCCAAACTCTAGCCTATCTCTCACAAAAAGGAGTGCAACCAACCATACATATATCAATACCAAGCCAACAACATTATATAAGACTCCATAAAATCACATATAGCAAATAATGTCTCAAAACTACCAAACATTATCAACATAAGCCTAATACAGGAACTAAAATCACCTAAACATATTTTACATGATAAAACCTCATACCCATAGCATGCATTACATTACTATTTACTCCTCAACCCAGTCTGAAGAAAGTTAAGCCATAACCTATTTTGAATGCTGATATCAGTACAATAAGCCTTTAACACTGAGCTTTCACCTTAAACAGGGACCAAAAATCCACTTAAACACAAAAATATAGACTTACACAGCAAAAGAAAGCCAATGATACTAAATTTCCCACTTCTTAATTAGGATCAAAACAGATCAACAAAACAATTTTTAAAAAACAAGGGTAAAACTAGAATTTTAGTCCCAAAACATATTTCCCAAGATTAAACTAACTCATAGGAGAAAACCCAAGTGAAAATGGGTTAAAATGGGGGTTTGAATAGAAAAAAATTCTAATTAGGGACTTTCGAGCAAAAATTCTCAAATTCTACCTTTGGATTCAAGTTTAAACAGGATTTAAATGTCAAAAAATGAAGGAAACTAATTAAAATAGGGATTTGGAGCTTTAACAATCTTAAAACGGGAAGAAAATGCCCATAAACTCAAACCCTAAGATCAAAGTATCAAAATTGGTGAATAAATCTAAAAAATGGAGATGTAATCCACCTAGGCATCACCTAAGAGGCCAACGCTTAAGAGACTAGGCTTCTCTTAAGAGAATCCCACCTTATCACAAAAGTTACTTGGTTGTCGCTTAAGCGACAGATGTATGGTACGCTAGTGTCGCTTAAGCGACCAGGCCATCGCTTAAGCCATAATTGCTTAAGCGAGCTTGGTGTTTCTTAGGTGAAACTTTGGCTTTCATACCAAGTATCTTAAGCGACCAACACAACGCTTACGCGAGCACACCAATTGAGTGGTGTTCCAACTAGAGACTTGGAGAATTCCCTAACTCTGTGGACCCCTCAGGATTCATTTAGAATCTCGAGTACATAAACTAACTGTGCTACCCTGCTTAATTCGATGCTCTGGACTCAATTGCTAGATCAAAATTTTGAAAAATAATCATTTTCACAAAATTAACCCTTGAAATCTTATTATTTAATTTTTCAAACAGAGGGTCAAAATGAGATATAAAAGTCATAAAACCACATCAACTATGTTAACAACCTAAAATTAATATTTTGGATCTGTTGGCATAGTTCGTTTAGCCATCCGACACACTGATCAAAAGATGTTGACAGAAGTTAACTAATAACCCTTTAAGACAAAAAATCTCATAATCTCGCATATTGAAATACATAGGGAACCGTGCCAATAATCCCCACACCCCATAAATACACAATTCAAAAGCAAAGAGGGGTAGAATGGTAAAATTACATAAGAATAAGTGTTCACACAAATCACCAAAAATTAGTTCATTACATCATCCATCACTAAGAATGTAGTACGTCCTCAAACTAAGGTCAATAGGAAAACCCGAATCAACAAAAATCTAGGGATAACTACTATGCATATCAGACTCAACCTCCTAAGTAGACTTATCTACATGCTGATATCTCCATTAGACCTTAACCACAGGAGTAACTCTAGAACACAATTGTCTAATAACCCTGACTAGAATGGAGACAGGCTCCTCAACAAAAGACAACCGCTCATCTAACTGAACTGAATTTCAACTAATGACATGAGAACCACCTTGAATGTAATAACGAATCATTAAACCATGAATAAACTTGATGAATAACTGAAAAACCTGGGGTAATGCCAACTCGGAAGCCACATCCCCAATAGTCTAAAGGATCTCAAAAGGTCCAACACACCTAGGTCTAAGCTTGCACCTCTTCCCGAATCTCATCACACACTTTATGGACAAAATATGAAGAAACACACGATCACCAACACTGAATCATAAGGTAAAAAGTCTATGATCTACTGATGTGCCACTATTTCATGGCATATTCACTGCTTAAAATGGTTAAATTATGCATTGACTTAGGTTATTTTGTCTAATATAATAGGTATTTTATGAGTATTTCAGGGAAACAAGGTTGGAAGTGGACCAGAATGAAAAATGAAAGAAAATGATCTGAAAAGATGAAGTAATGGCCAAAATACAAGTTGTAAAGTCACCTTACGACTCATAACCAAACTTGTGAGGATAACAGTAAGTAATGCTAAGTTTAGGAGAGAAGTAATGGAAGACTATGAGTTATTAGATCAAACTACGACTCATAGTATGGAGCCATACTATGACTAGTATGCAACGTTAAGAGAATTAATTCTCTAGTTGTTGCGAGTGAAGATAATAACTCATAATGTCTGAATACAACTTGTGGTAAGGAGTCGTAAAGAAAACAAACTCATGTTTCCTAAAGGTGAAAATCTATTGGAGTGTTTTAGACTAGCAGACTTTGACTCGTAAGGTGACTATACAAGCCGTAATGACAAAATCCCAAAGCGAGCTATGAAAGCATGTAACCAGTCATAATTAGAATTAATGACTCATTGCCATAGGCGTGACCACTACTAACTTAATTTTCCTTTATTTAATTATGATTTATTTATTATTTTTATATACTATAAGTACCCTATGGTTATTCCTTTATTATGTTAACTACTTTTGAGATATTTTCACGCACTTTGACATATTCATTGTTCGTGGGTTTTTTAGTTGATAATTAATTTGTGACTTTGGATTTTTCTTCTTTCATCCTTATGAAATTAATTCTATGTTTTGTTTATTGATATCCATGGATGGTTGTATGACTATGAGTAGAAAAATTCCTTAGCTAGGGTTGTGGGAACCCTAGTGTTGTAATAAAGTCGGGGAAGTGCAAGATTCTGTGAGATAGTTATTGTGGTGTATTGTGATCTTCTTTTATTTGAATTCTTTCTTAATGGTTGCAAAAATTAAGAATCATCCTGTATTTGAGATTATCCTCACAAGGGAGGTCAATATTAGGAAAAAGAGATTACAATGGTGATTCAAGGCTACCAACCCTCTTCTAATAACAAGATACCTACAAGTTGATGGTTAAATTAAGACTGGAGATAAGAATTGGGAAGGTGACACTTTGAGACTCACAAAGTGAAGAGTGAGATTTGACAATTCATCCATAAGATAGTTGATGATACCTATTTGTTAGATTTTGCACCTTAGTAATCAACTTAGACAAATTGAGCATGAGAATCCTATTGAGTTACGAAGACAGGGGGAACACAGTCCTAGTTTCTCTCTTATATTTATTACAACCCAAAGCCTCTAAATTTTTCTCTCTTTTTGATGTTTGATGTAAATTCCCTTATTTACTTTCATGGACTTCCTGATATTTCAGCACGTTTGAGATAACAAGTTAGCCTATTCCCTATGGGATCGACCCCAATCCTTGTTGGGTTACTTTAATTGATAGAAATCATAGTATATTTAGATTAAATGTGTAACTTGGGAATTATCAAATTTTGGCACTGTTACTGGGGAATATGGTGTTGAGTTGTTGACTGGATTTTGTTGAAGTTTTGAGTCTTTTATTTTTTGTTTGTTGCGTATTCATCGGAGTATGCCATACATTAGGAGTCGAGGAAATCCATTTCTCCCATAGAATCCTAAACCAAAAAGACTACTACAACCTAATTGTATAATAAGTGAACAAGAATGGGCAGGCGATTTAGAAGGGGTCCGGGATGACCCTTTTTCTGTAACTCCCCATGCTCCTGGTGATCCAAAGAATATTACTAATAGAAAAATGGATTTGATGCTATCAAAAGTTGCTAACCAGAGAAGGCAAGCTAAAGAAGCCCAGTTGTCTAAGCAGGCGAAGCTAGTCAGGATAAGACCAGTAGTTGATTGTAGAAAAACACTCCATAGTGATCGAGATAGAGTGTGAGATGTAAAAAAAGGAGTGATCCCATATTATCAATATCTACTTCCATATAGTGAATAGGAGGATATGGTATTTATTGAACCGTCTAAGAAAGAAACCATTATTCCTCAAGCTTTACCCCCAAATGCTAAGTTTGATATTATTGGTGTAATAATCCAGCTGTTAAATTTAAAGGGTGTATTTTTGGGATTGTCAACAGATGATTCAAACATGTTCTTTAGTAATTTTACTTGGATCTGTACTTTCTATACTACTCTTGGTGGATCAGGAAGCATTAAGATTGTGGTTTGTCTCTTTCTCACTCACTGGAGAAATATCAGTATGGTTGGAGGAACTTTCTAGAGGTTCAATCATGGCTTAGAACGAGCTATGTAGATATTTTATGAACCGGTTCTTTCCTCCTTCTAGGATGATATATCTAAAAGATGATATTTATAATTTTCAGTAGTTGCCTACCTAGTCCATATATGAGGCATCGTTTTGGTTAAAAAAAAAGCTAAGCATGGTACGTAATCACCAAATTCCAGGATCTAATTTTCTAGAGATATTCTATAGATTCCAAAATATAAGTTCTAGGGAAATGACAGACACAATATCCGGAGGTACACTTATGCGTTTCCAATGGGATATGGCATAGGAAATGCTAAAAAAATCTCTGTCACTAATCGAGGATAGAATAGTTAAGAGGCTGATAGGGGTGCTGGTATGTATTCCATTGGGAATCCTAGTTACTATAGAGTTGCAGATGATATAGTAGCATGAGAAGTTGCACAACTAAAAAATGATATTGGATTACTTATGAAATAATTTAGATCAATGAATTCTGAAAAAGTGAATGCAGTAGGAGCACAGTTGTTTGTTTCTAGGGCTTATAAGTCTGATGTGAATGAGGAATCAAATTATCTGGATCAAAAAGCAGTAGTTTTTCAAGCTAGAGGGAAAGGAAACCAAGGTCAAAACTACTATAGTGGAAGATATTGAGATATAAGTAGAAAGTGAGATGGTGATTGGAGGTGTAAAAATGACTATAAAGAGAAAAGTGATAGATATATTCCACCAGATATTCAAGATATTGAGTCAAGAAGGAAGCAATGTTGTCCAAGCTGGTGAAAGGCAAAGAGTCAGAAAAGCTGCCTTAAGGAGATTAAGGCGGACATATCAAGGTTGAATAAAAAATTTGAGTCAAATGTCACCATGATAAAATAACTGGAGCAGTAGTTTGGCCCAATGTCGGCCACTTAGAATTAGACACAACCTGAAACTCTTCCCAGCAATATGGTGCAAAATCCAAAAAATGATAGTTATTGTCATGACATTACCAATCGAAGTGGCAAAACCACCATAGATACCTCCAAGCCTGCTGCAGAAGAGCCAAGGAATAGTGGTGATGAGATTGATATTGCTGAAATAGCTATAATAGGATCTAAAAAATCAACAGGTGTTAAATATACTGGTGATAAGGATAAAAAGAAGGGAAAGATTGATGAGCCAGTGTTGAAGACTATTTTGAGACCTCTCCCACCTTTTCCTAAAAGGAAAAAAGAAACAAGAAGAAGGTAAATATCAAAAGTTCCTATTAATGTTAAAGGTACTATCTGTAAATATTCATGTTGTTGAGGCATTAGAGCAAATTCTTGGTTACACAAAATTTATGAAAGATTTGGTCACTAGAAAGCAAACGATGAGCTTTGAGCCTGTTGACAATGTGCACTATTGAAGTGATGTTTCTTCTATATCGTTAGTACAAAAAAGGAGGACCCAAGATCCTTTATTATTCCAGGCACTATTAGGTCCTTTAACTTTACTTGGGCTTTATGTGATTTGGGAGCCATTATTCATGTTATGCCACTGGTGTTTTATAAATAGTTGGGATTGGTGGTACCTAAAGCAAACATTAATGAAATTATTGATGGATGACCATATGGTGAAGTGGCCAGTTGGTATTCTTTGGGATATGTTGGTGAAGGTAGTATCCTTCATATTTCAGGGTAATTTTATTATTCTTGACTTTGAGGTAGACATCTAAGTCCCTATCATTTTGGGTAGACCCTTCTTAGCTATAAGTGAGGCATTGGTTTTTATAAAATTGGGATAGATTAAGTTTAGACTGAACGATGAGAAAGTGATCTTTAATGTATTCAAGTCGATAAGACATCCTAATGATATGTGGGTCATGTTTGTGATAGACACCATTAATGATAATGTTGATAAGATTGTTGTGCCCATTGAAGAAAAACTTGGAGTCGAGGCATTAGCAGCGGTGATTATGAATTTTAATAGTGTTAAAATTCAGGAATATGATAAAATGGTGGGTGCTCTATATTGGAGAGGTTTTTACACATATGCTCCAAAGAAGCTTGATTTGGATCAAAAAAATAAAACCACTCCTCCCGCTCGACTGTCTATTGAGGAACCACCAATATTGTAGTTTAAGGCCTTCCCCCTCACTTGCACTATGTATTTTTTAGGTCGGTAATACATTGTGCGTGATTATTATGGCTGAGTTAGTTGAGACTGAGGTAGAGACATTATTATCAGTGTTGCACAGGTCCAAATGAGCTATAGGGTAGAACATTGTAAATATTATGGGTATTTTTCTAGGCATTTGTACCCACAATATCAATCTTGCACCAGATTACGTTCCTATTATTAAGTATCAACATTGCCTAAATCCTTATATGCAGGAGGTGCTAAAGAAAAAAAATATCAAGTGGTTGGATGCTGGTGTAGTCTACCCCATTGTGAATAGCAAGTGGGTCGATCCTATTCAATGCTTCCTAAAGAAAAATGGAATTACTGTAGTGTCGATTGAGAAAAATGAGCTCGTGCTAATGAGGCCAGTTAAAGGTTAGAGAGTGTGAATGGATTACAGAGATGAACACATAGACTAAAAAGGACAATTTCCTTATGCCCTTCATGGATCAGATTCTTGATAGGCTTGTGGAAAGAGGGAGGTATTATTTCTTTGATGGGTAATCAGGTTACAATCAGATCCTAATTTCCCCTGATGACCAAGAGAAGACAACCTTTACCTGTCCTTATGGAACCTTTGTGTTTATAGGAATGCCATTCGAGTTCTAAAATGCTCCAGCCATATTTCAGAGATGTATGATATCGATATTTTCTAATATGGTAGAAAACACCATTGAGGTATTGATGGATGATTTTTGAGTAGTTATTGTTCTTTTGACGACTATTTAGTCCTCTTGGTCAATGCTCTCCGTAGATGGGAGGAGTACAACTTAGTGATAAATTGGGAGAAGTTCCATTTCGTTGTGAAAAAAGGCATTATGCTTGGGCATAAAAACTCAAAAAGTGGAATAGAAGTGGATAAGGCAAAAATTGAAGTGATAAAAAAATTACCTCCTCCAAGCTTAGTAAAGGGGACTTGAGGTTTTCTGTGTCATGTTGAGTTTTATTGGATGTTCATCGAGGATTTCTGAAGACTGTAAACCCTCTATGTAAGCTTCTTGATAAAGAGGTGAAGTTTGATTTTAATGATGCATATCTGAAGGCTTTTGAGTGCTTAAAGGGGAGTTTGGTGTCAGGCCCTATCATTGTGTCCCCTGACTGTCCTTACCATTTGAGATTGATTATGTTTGACACAAGCAGTTTGGCCTTAGGTGTTTTCCTAGGCCAAAGGAAAGAAAATATCCTTCACCTAATTTACTAGGCTATCAAGGAAATAACCCCTACTTAAAAGAACTATACGACCACCGAGCAAGAGCTGCTAGTAGTGGTTTTTTCCATCAAAAAATTTTGGTCATATTTATTTTGGACTAAAGTCATTGTTTATACAGATCATGCAGCCTTGAGATACCTAATGGCTAAGAAAGATGTTAAAATAAGATCTATTCGTTGGGTACTCTTGCTGCAGGAGTTTGATTTCAAGGTAAAGGACTGGAAGGCACGGAAAATAAAGTTGTAAATCACTTGTCCAGACTTAGGAAGAATTAATGCAATAAATGGGAGATGGGTTTGAAATCTATGATACTTTTCTAGGCAAGTATATTTTGGCAACATCGCAATACCTAATCCCATGGTTTGCTGATTTTGCCAATTACCTGGCAAGTGATCTTATCCAAGAAGACTTGTCCTTCTAGAAGTAGATCAAATTCATGCATGAGGTTAGGAAGTTTTTTGGGATAAGACTTCTTTATTTAGAATTTGTGCGAATGGTGTGATTTGTTGATATGTCCTGGAGGTGGAGATGATGAGCATTCTTGAGGCTTGTCATGGTTTACCTATTGGTGTTCACTATGGAGGAACCTGCACAGTCCACAAAATTTAGTAATATGGGTATTACTGACCTACAATCTACAAGGATTCTCATGATATTTCACTCACTTGTGACCAATGTCAACGTCAACGCAATATCTCACGATGTCATGAACTCCCCTTGACTCCTATTTTGGAGTTTTGAGTTGTTTGACGTATGGGGGATTGACTTCATGAGTTTGTTCGTGAGGTCATATGGTATGAAATATATTCTGGTGGTGGTTGACTATGTTTCCAAATAGGTGAAAGTGGTAACGCTCCCTAATAAGGAAGGTAGAAGTGTCACTGCCTTTCTAAAGGAACAAATCTTTTCTCATTTTGGCACCCAACGTGCAATAATTAGTGATAGTGGGTCGCATTTCTGTAATTGTCTATTCAAGAGTCTACTTGAAAATAAGATTTAAATCATAAGTTGGAAACACCTTACCATCCTCATACTAGCAGACAAGATGAGGTCTCTCATCGAGAGATCAAGTCGATATTGGTGAAGAATGTAAATACCAATAGGGCTGATTGGTCAACAAAATTGAATGATGTGTTATGGGCCTACCAAAAAGCATATAATACCCATAGATACCTCTGCGTATTAGCTTATGTATGGAAAGGTATTCCACTTTCCTATTGAACTTGAGCATAGGCATTATGGCCACTGAAAAGGATAAATTTTGAGTGGTATAATGTAGCAAAGTTAAGGATCAGCATGGTGAATGAGTTGGATGAGTTTTGGCTTAGTGCTTATGAGAGTTCTTCTCTGTATAAGGAGAATATGAAGTTGTATCATCATCAAAAAATCGATAAAAGAGTGTTTGAGCCTGGTGATCATGCATTGTTATATAATTCTAGATTTTGCTTGTTTCCTGGAAAATTGAAATCGAGGTGGTATGGACCGTTCACTATGGTATGGGTGTTCCCATATGGTGCTGTAGAGTTAAAGCGTGATGGCAAAGTCCCATTCAAGGTGAATGGTCAAAGGGTGAAACACTACATGGGAAACACTGAGAAAGTAAAAGTGGTTGAGGAATTGAGCCTTGGAGAAGTCTGATTAACCAAGAAAATTGCATTGTGCTGCAATGTTAAATCAGGCACTGCATGGGAGGCAACCCATGGGGATGGTAGCTGAAATTTAAGTATCCAACCTAGCCATATCATGTCTCAACGTTAAATCATGCGATGCATAGGAGGCAACCTATGTTTGGTACTTATTTAAGTATATGGTAACTTGTGTCTTCAATGTGCAGGGTTGGAGATTGCAAGAATAAACCAAAAAAAAAATTGTGGTACTAGGCACTACGAATCCAAGAGTTGTAGGAAGCTAGTACTTAAACCAATCTATGGGTATTTGGTTTCATGAGTCATCACAACTCTCACAATAAGTCGTAGTCAGTGACTATGACTCATCACTACTCGTAACCAGTCCCAACATTACGGGCCTAGTAGGTCGGCCCAGTTTGGTACCCATTATTTAAAAAGGGGAAATTGACCCAAAATGATCCCCATTCTCAATTTTGAACCCGGTGAATCCCTCCATTCCTTTTATCATCTTAACCAACTCATCAAAACTCAAAATTCATCCTTTACACTTAAAGTCTACTAAGAAAAAGCTCCCAAGGTTGATAATCTCAAGAATTAGGGCATGAGAGCAAAAAGTTAACATTTAAAGAATCCAAAGCAATCAAACAGGTGAGTATTTTATGTTTAAATTCCTAGATATTAAGTTGATGCTTCCATGTCTAAATTATTTGTGGTTTTGAGTGAAATATCTATGCATAAAACTAGTAATCCCTATTCTTTAACATTTTTGCAACATGATGTAATAATGGGAAGTAAATATGGACTTTGTGCTTAAAATTATTGAGTAGGGATGAAGTAGAAATTTTGGTGATTATTCTAATGTGTAATGTTATGTTGGGGAAGTGTAGCAAGATCAATACCTCTGAATACAATGGCTACGAGACATGTTACAACTCGCACTACAAGAAAAATGACCTATAAGGAAGGGAAATATGGTCCCACAAAGTCTAAATCTTTTCCCAATTGGTCTTTTAGGACTGGAAAAATCCGATCGCGCCCCGTCCTAACAGGATCTACCGGTAAAGGTCATTAGCGACGAGTCCAATAAACCGATCCTTAATACCCTTTTGCGACGGCAAAAAAGCTAGTCATAATTGCCTTTTAGTGACGTTATATCTTGTCCGAATCTACAAACTAACTGGTTTTAACTATTCTTTTGCGACAAGAAATCTCGTCGCAAATTGACTAACTACCTTGTCATAATTAGTTTTTAGCGATGGTATTTCTTGTCTCAAATAAACTAACTACTTCATCGTAATTATCTTTTTGAGACGATCAATCATGTCCCAAATGGACTAACTATCTTGTCATAATTATCTTTTAGCGGCGGTATTTCTTGTCTCAAATAGACTAACTACCTCATCGTAATTATATTTTCACGATGGTATTTCTCATCTCAAATAGACTAACTACGTAGTCATAGTTATCCTTTAGAGATGAGAAAAATTCTTTTCCTAGATCAACCCTTAAGGACAAGACACATTCTAGTCGTAGATCAACCATTAAAGATGAGCAATATTTCTAGTCTCTAACTGACCACAAATGAGCCTAATATCACAAAATAATAAATTTCATCAAATAAATACCAAATTGCTATTGAGAATCTCAATACAAAAACATGACATATAATTAGAGACCAAAAAACTTAGTTAACATCCCATGATATTTGTTTCACAAAAGACATAGTTACCATCCCGATCGAGCTAGAGTATCATATAAAATTTTTCATAACATTTGAATACATAGCAAAAAAAATAATCAAGTTACTCCAGTTTCTACTGTTTAATTAAGTCATCAACTTTTAGTTCAAATTGCCAGCTTCCATCACAGGCCCAAAAAATAATCAAATCCTCAACTTTCAATTCCTACCGTTTCACCTAAATCAAGTAACTCCTGCAGCAGTAAAGCAGAAATTTAGTACATCTCTTCGCCTTATATGCTTGACATAAATTAAGTAAGTGAATATATCAAAATATCAAATTCAATTTTTAAACACTCAAGTGCAGAGAAACTCCAGGAGATGAAGAAATAACTATTTTTTCAATGTATATTACAACAAAGAACTTTAATTTGATAGTTTCATTATACTGCATAATCAATTTAGATAATCCAAGTATCTCCCAATATGTACATCATATCTTCACACTAAGAATAATCAAATACTTCAACAGTGAACAAGAGAGCGAGTTCAAGAGTATACACAAACCTTAGTAGCCGTCATAACTTGAAGATGAACACAGTTCTCTCAAGGCTGCATCAATAAGAAAAAAAATAGCAGTCAGAGAAAGAAATGGGAAAGGAAAGGTAAATGACCAGTGGTATACTCAAAGGATCAAGAAGAAAAAAAAAAACCACCAGCAACAACAAAAACAACAACAACAATTCCAGCAAAAAACATATAAATCCAAAGGTCCACAAGCTTCTCAAAATGCAGAAGTGTGTGCTCAGTTTAAAAATAAAGAACAAAGGTATTGTGTGATACGAGAAACAAATTTTTTTTAAAACACGGGTACTGTGTGTGCTCAAGTTTAACTTTGGAATTTTTCCATCGAGGTCTATCACTATTGCAAAAGTAATTCCATGGAGAAAATTGATGTGCAATAACTATATAACTCACCTAAGTGGAGTGAATTTCATAGCAGTCCAAGTTATACTAAAGACCGATTTATGGCATTGACAATCAACAATTCTGCTCTAAGCAGGGAGGAGAATGAATCCATTATAAATTTATTTTTTTATGCGTATTGTACTATCAACTATAATATGGGATAAAATGACCTCGATGAAGAAGTTGCATGGTGCAGTTCCCCATATGAAAGGCAGAAGCTCTATATAAAGTAGAACTGTATGGATTGACATTGGCAGGAACAGTATGGCAAAAGAGAAATCTTCAAGCAAACATAAAAGGGTTGCTTAAAAATTAACAATACTGTCAAAACTTGAGCCGAAACAAGTTGAAGGATAGTTGTAAAAAAATGATATCAGTCATCATCACTAGAAATAATAAACATTGGAAATAATGAAAAACATTTCATACAAAATTGACTTCAGTCATGCAAAATAGCTCAATTAGTTCTTTCTTTTTACTAAGAATCTATCTACTTATACATCAATGAAAATTAGTTTCTCAACTCATCGTTAAGATCATCTATATGACAAACATCAATAAATGATGAATACAAAGAGGCAGACAAATCAGCACCTACTACTCTGAACATGATACTTTTCTTGGGTCGGTATTGCTTTGAAAGACCCACAGAAGAAGTTTGATTCATATGTATTACAAAGGGTTTTTTCTAAACTACAATTATAATTAGAAATTCCTAATTAATTCACTCTCACTGATATGCACACACACACCCCTCTATAAAGATATTCACATGCACAATACACGCAACAAAAACACACGTACTCCTTAGATTAAAATTCTGATCACTAGAAGCCTCTCTCACAATTTATATACACACAACACACTCACACAATACACAGACCACCCCCACTGATCTACACACACACACCCTTCCATCAAGATATTCACACGTATAATACATGTAACCAGAATATACATACTCCCCAGATTTCCCCCTCAACACAACACACCCATATATACTACACACATAGAGGAATATAGGGGAGGGGTATTTTTGGATTCATCACTTCAATTCCACTCTCTCACACGTACTGGAAAGGAGTAGACAACAATATAACACACATCACTCACATGGGTTGAGAAACATGTGATATTAGAAGGCAGAAAATAAATAAAATTAGGGGGAAAAAAAGAAGAAAAAAAGATCACTGTTAGGGGAGCTCGGATTTCCAGCAAAATCTTTCTAAAAAAGAAATCACAATAATTACATGCTACAGATATAAACCACTTGCTACAGTTCATGCATCCTACATTTCTCAAACCAATATAATAAATATACATAAAAAGGTGAGAAGGTATATGGTTACCACTTGTATCCCTGACTTGTGGTTTTTGAGCAACGAAGAATTCTTTCATTTTCCTTATTTCTTTCATCTCATCATCTAATGTAGACAAACGATCATTCAAGGATTTATTTTTCTCATTCAAGTATTAGTTTTCCTTTTGAGAGGAATGTAACGTGGACAATAATTCAGCCTGGGAGGAAGTTCCACCTTTTAAGTCTTTCTACATTACTCCATCCCCAAAGGAAACAACATGGCTATAATTTTGTGGCCTCAAACACTTTTCAACAATCTCTATGCTAGATAAAGACGGCTCTGCATTCACTATTTCTTTTATTTGAGCCTGCAAAATATAGAATGAAATATGTTCTATCATTATTCCATATAATTTTAAGTAATTAATATACATATTAAATTTACCAAATGCATAGGTTTTTGAAATGCTTCAGGTTCAACAAGCTTGTTATCTTTCTTTCAACTCTCATAAAAAATAGTCCCCACATCTGGTGGATTTCTATCTCCCCCCCCCCTTTACATCAAAGATAAACATGTCAAATAACACCTCATAAATATTTTTTTTGGAAGATAAATTTATGATAATACCTTTTTAAAAATAAAATCTTGAATAGGCTTGCTACCCATGTGATGATGCATCATCAACTTCGCTCGGTTTGCTGCATTCCTTTGTTTTTTCTATTATATTTGTAATATAATAAGCTAACTTGTAAAAATACAAATAAAAATTATAAAACAAAAGGAAGATGCATAAATTCCCACAAGGAAATCTATTTCAAAACTTGTGAGTTCCAACAAATAAAAGTACTTGCATACCTGAAAAGCTTCAGAAGAAAAATATTCTTTTACCAACCAGTCCCACTATTTTTTATCTATTCCATATGGCTTATTCTTCAGAGCTTATTGAAGTGACTTATTCTTCACATATTTTCCATATAATTATCCTCTCCATTTGTTTCATAACTCATTCATCCATCTCAAAATATGTTCACGATGATCACTTGGTTCAACACCCTCAAATTTATCCTACAATAATCAAAATATGAGATATGTTGATGCATTGCAAATACTATCAAATTTTTTTTACCAAGAAAGGACCAGGACATGAACAATATCATGAGCTCAAATTTTATAAGAATAAGCAGAGCTTTTATAGTAAAAAAGAATCTGAATCAGTAGATATGTTAATTACCTCAACAGTTGCCCACATGTTGTTCAATTTTTCTTGGATAATATCACTCCATGATGATACTACCAATGGACATATATTACGATCTCAAATAATTTTTCCCAAATGCCTCAAAAATAGTTTTCCATTTTTTCCAATCGTTTGATTATTGTAAAAGGTTAATTTTAGCTTTTCTCTAATTTCAAGTGAAGCAACATCTTTGCACTTATTGCTACCTTGAACTCTTTTAACCTTTCCAGGATTAGATGAACCTACAGTTGTACAATTTTGTAAAAACTACAACAATCAAATTTAGTTCAACAAATTAATAACATATAAATTATAAATATAACCTTTTCAACATTTTGAGTGTGTTGCATGACTTGATCAATGGATTGAGGAAATGAAATATTGGCTTGTATATCCTCTTTATCAAGAACCAAGGGATCTTTAGCCATTCTTTGCATTACTTTACTAGAATGCATGGTATAACTTAAACTTGTGATTTTATATGGAGTTTGAACATGTTGGTTAGTATTGAGGGTGCTCTTGCTGAAAAAGTCCACTTTTTTTAGAAACCCCTAAAAAGGAGCTCAAAGATCTAGGTATTTGCTCTAGTCCCTTTCATATAGCACCTGGAACCAAAAAATATGTCATAAAAGTTCATCAAATACATATAGTAAGGCTTTAAAACTTCAGAGATAGCTACTATCGAAGAAGATGATTTGATGAAATCAACTCAACTATTTGATATTTACATTATACAATTAATTCTCTGGTAAGACTATTATTTATTAATAATAATAGCGTTAATGATTGTCATGTGTAGTGTACAAAGAACACATAAGCTTTTTTGAATTGTTCGGTGAAGAAAGCTTAGTCAAATATGGTGTTCATAATTTGAGAGTTGCAAAGTTATACTTTGTATATGAAGGAGATGTTGTTTTATGAAGATCTGCAAGGGATTTTGGAGAGAGTACACAAAGAGATGCATGCATCTTTTGTATGGTTATCCCAGCAAGTATTTTCACATACACCAACTTTAATAGTATATGTGATGATACTTTTTGCTAATTATAGTGTTCATTCTATTAAAAGAAATGATTCTATTTCTGCTACACCTCCACCACTTACGAAAACTGTATCTACTTTAAAAAGAGGGTCATGTCAATAAAAATTTGATTCATCTACGATTAAGACAATTTTGGTGTCTTTTTCAATTGGAAAAAATACTTCTATTGGTAGAGGCAATGAAGAACATATGAATGTCTAGAAAACTTAATAGTAATAAATTATCTACTATAAATGCACACAACTTGGGGGCCTATATTTTTTGAATATTTTTCTCAATACCATTCTATTTCTCTTGTTGAAGCACAATTTCCTTTCCTATCATAACTAAAGAATCTATATACTAGTTTAGTAATTTGAGTTGCAGCTGTTTCAAGTCATATTTAAGATGTTGTATCTTCTCTGTATCCCCTCTTTATTCTCCTTTTTTCAGTTATTTTATATATGGTTTCAAAGACTTCAAATTCTACCAAACACTTTGAAGCTTACACTTATTAGAACTTCCACCCTAATTAGTCTAAACTAATGCCATAAATATCTCATGATTTACCAATATATTAAAGACTCTGAATAGAGTTTTAGTGAGAATCACTTTTACATGAATATCTAATAGAATGAAGAGTGATCAAATATAAAGTGAAGTTTATATCAAGTACTAAGTTGCCATATTAAAGCATCTACTCCTCATTTTCCCTAGCTCTATAAATTCTACTGTTAATTCTACAGAACTAAGCTATTCATTTGCCTCAAACCCCCCACCCACCCACCCACAAGCGTGAAAATCTCATTATCAGGAGGTGGTTCTATAAGGCCACTATTATGTTGTAAAGTACAGTATGAGTTGAAGGCTTATGAGATTAATTTTCAAGAGATGAACTCCAGTGGACCCTTTTTCTTCCATATAAAAACTACAACAATCAAATTTACTTCAACAAATTAAGAACATATGAATTCAAAATATACTTTTTTCAACATTTTGAGAGTGTTGCATGACTTGATAAACAGATGGAGGCAATGAAATATTGGCTTGCATATCCTCTTTCTTAAGAATCAAGGAATCTTTATTAATTTTTTGCATTTCTTTATTAGAAGGCATGGTGGAACTTGAACTTGTAATTTTAGATGGAATTTGCACATGTTGTTTAGTACAGAGGGTGCTCTTGTTTAAATATTCCACCTTTTTTTTAGAAATCCCTAAAGAGGAGCTCAAAGATCTAGCCCTTTGCTCTAGTCCCTTTCCTATAGCACCTGAAAGCAATAAAAATATCATTAAAATTCATCAAATACATAGTAGATTTGAAAAAACACAACATATTTGAACAAATACTTACTTGTTTCAAATTCATAAGTGTATTTATTACCGATGGTTTCCATTTCGTGACTAATAGACATGGTGAAGTATTTATGCCCTTATCCTCGACCCATCCCTATAGAACCTAGAGAAATAAATCATATTCGATACTTTAGAATTTAAATTCATATAAATATATGGCACATAACTTTACCATATGTGTGATCGTTGAAGACATCTTTAGTTCATAGCCTAGAATATCAATAGCAACCTGATTTTAATCGGTATATAAAATATCTTACCTGTTTCAATCTCTTGGAGGTATTGCTTGACAACATTACTAGATTGAGTAAATAAACTCTTAGTTGACATATTATCTTTCTCAGCTAAAGATCTAAGCCCTCGTCCTTGTCCTTTACCTATAACACTAGGTGCAACAAATGTAAACATCGTACTCTTTCTAGTTGATCCAACCTCATTTTCAATCTTCAATCATTTCATCTTGAACCTGTAAAACAACCAAAAGTAAAAATAAGACTATAAAAAATGTGGGATGATATAGTAATACAGGAAATCATCATGCATGTCATAAGAATGTCTAACAACATAATTAATATTTTAGATAACCAAAACATTACCTCATTAGTTCTTTTTTATTTTTTTTTGTGACGGACTTCCTAACTTTACAATATCATCATCCATTTTAATATCATCATCTACTTTTTCCAATTTCTCATAGGAATCATGAATTTGACTCTTCCTCACTACTTTCCAACCTTTGTTGGAATTATCATTAACATAAGCCACTTGAGATGCTTGGTCCTCTAAAACAAATGGCTCATTTGTTTTTAAAAACCTACCTAGATTAACACTCACGAAGTCATACTCATTTTTTTTTACTCCCTTTACTTCATCATACACATCAAACCAATTACGTCAAAATAAAATCACTCTTCTATCTAGTACAAATTGTAACTCAATAACCTCTGTTAAAACTCCATAGTAATCAACGTTCTCACCAGGAGTACCATTATCACCAACTACAACAACAACACAATTTTGAGTTCTTAACTTTTTATCATAATCTTCTATATAAAGTCTATATCAATTAACAATATAACCATTGCAATGTGTCGAATATTTGGTAGGATTGCGTGAAAGTGAAAGAAGATGTTCCATGATCTGACTATCATCTCTTTTATGCAATTGTGCGACCTATGAATAAGATTGCACTGAATACTTTAGAATGAGTAATATAATATTAAAATATTAAATTTAATGGTTATGTATTTTTTTCTTACCATATCTTTTAACCATTTAATTAATTGTCTGTTCCATTCATCATCAGATAAGTGTCGAATAGTATCCTTATGAGTTTGTGCAAATTCTCTACAAAATTAAAGTGAATCATAAATCTCATATAGAAAGGAAGTTACCCTACAAGAAATAATAAAAATGAGTCTACATGTGTTCTTCCCATACTTGAGATATGGTAAGTCTTCATCACAATTCTTCAATATGTATATATGTGCTTGTTCCAAATCATCGGCCTCAATCTCACATGGATCTTTAGCTCCCAAAGTTTTTCTAGGTTGATAAAATATAGATAAACCTCCATCAGATTCTTTTAAACCCCCATCATAATTTCTATCAGGCCGATTGAATTTTGTGTTAATTCTATGCAAGTACCTTGAACACAAGGTCATATACTCAATTGCAATATAGACCTCTATAATAGAACCTTCAGGGCATGCCCTATTACCAATGAGAGATTTCAAAAAATACAACCATCGTTCCACAGGATACATTCATCTATAATGAATAGGCCCGACAATCTTAGCTTCAGTAGCTAAATGAATAGGCAAGTTCACCATGACATTAAAAAGTGAAGGAGGAAAGACCTTTTCTAACTTGCAAAGTGTTTTCGGAATTTTCACTTCAATATGTTCCAAATCATCAGTTCTCAACTCCTTGGATCCAAGAACACTAAAAAATAAGATAATTCAATAAGTGGTTTATACACTTCTTTAGACAATATACCACGAAGTGCAAGAGGGAGTAGATGTTGTAGAAGGACATGACAATCATGACTTTTCAACCCATATATCTTGTGATCTTTTAAGTTCACACATTGAGAAATATTAGATGAAAAACCATCAGGCACTTTCAGATTCTTTAAGAAAAGACAAAATTTGTGCTTATCTTCAGGAGGTAATGTATAGCATGCAGTTGGAACTTTAACTTACTCCCATTTTTGGATGAGGTATAATTCCGGTCTAATGTTCATCTCTTGCAAGTCTAATCGACTATTAATTGTATCCTTGGTCTTTCCTTTGACATTTATAGATGTCCCTATAAAAGACTTACATATATTTTTTTCAATATGCATAGCATCCAAATTATGTAGCAATAAGAGACACTCCCATTATGGAAGTTTTAAAAAGATAATTTTCTTGTTCCAGTTATCCTTTCGAACTTTATGTGATATCTTCTTCCTTTTCTTTAGATCTGTTGATAATTGTTGCCCTTCAAGATCTTGTACTTGATTAAGTATCTCTATATCATAACAATTTTTTGGCGGTGGCTTTTTCTCTTCTGTACCATCAAAGGACAGCTTCTCATATCTCTATTTGTGGCTAAGAGGAAGGTAACACTGATGACCCATAAAACACTACTTCTTACTGTTTGTCAACCGAATTGAGGAAGTATCTTTGTTGCAACACAGATATGCTAATTTTTCTTTGGTACTCCATCCAAATAAATTTTCATATGGTGGAAAGTCATTGATGGTCCATAACAAAGTGCATGCAACATAAAATTCTATTTATTTGATGCGTCATAGGTCTCAACACTTATTTCCCATAACTCATTCAATTCTTCTATCAAAGGCTGAAAATATATATCAATTGCATCTCCTGGACCATTTGGACCAGGAATAAGCATTAAAAAAATAAAATTTTCTTATTTCATACACAACCAAGGTTGTAAATTATAAGGAATAAGAACAACAAGTCAAATGATATGTGGGGTTTTTGAATTTCGAAATGGCTGAAATCCATCACTAGATTGTCCAAATCTAACATTACGGGGCTCGGTAGCAAATGAAGGATAATGGTCATCAAGTGACTTCCATGCCATTGAATTAGTTGGTTTCCTCATTATCCCATCATCAACTCTTTTATCCTTATTCCATGTCATTAGAGTAGATGTCTTTGAAGACATAAAGAACCTCTGAAGTCTAGGCTTTAAGGGAAAATAGTGTAAACTCTTTGTTGCTATCTTTTTACCTTTTTGTTCCTTGTTTCTCCGCTATGGGTATTGATTTTCCTTCTAGATGCACCACAAACTTTGCAAGAATCGAGTGAACTATCTTTCTTCCAGTATAACATGCAATCATTAGTGCAAGCATTTATATTCTTGTGAGAAAGATAGAGTTCTTGAATTATTTTCTTTGCCTCATAATATGAGTTTGGCAAATCAGCACCATCAGGCAACAACTCCTCTTTTAATATTTTCAATAACATTCTAAATAATGCATTACTCCAACGACCCATACTTTTGATGTGAAGCAATATAATCAAAGTGGAAAGCTTTGACGTTTTTGAATTTTTATACAGTGGCTGCTCAAAATTGTTCAATAGTTTGTAAAATTGTTTCGCTACAACATTTGGCTCCTCCTCAATAGAATTAGTGTGTGTAGGTCCACCATCAAGATTAGGGTAAAAATATCTGAATAATTCTGATACTTCATCTTCACTCTCACATTCTTCCACTTCATCATCATATTCATCTTTAGATTTAGATTCACATAACGGTTCACCCAAGCGTTCTCCATGGTGAAACCAAAAAGTATAATTCTGAACTATTCCATGTACTTTTAAATGTCTCAATTGTTGTATGTGTTCCTAAAGTAGTATTGCAACATTTGTTACATGGACATTGTATTTCATGTTCTTCTCTTATTTTTTGAAAAGCATAATTCAAAAACTTTTTCACCCCACTTTTGTAGATTCACTGTCACGATCATTAATAAGTTGCATCCATTGCTTTCTAGGTGCCACAACCTTGTAAAATACATAAAACATTAGACTAAGAAAAATTAAATGATAAAAAATTATATGTAAAGATTCTTATCAAAATCAACACCACTAGTAAGCTACCGGATAAAGTTATCATTAAGGACCTCAGTAGAAGAATTATCTTACAACTAATAATCTATAAAAACAATAATGCGCATCTTTACAAAAAGGTTTCCTTTTATTGGCAAGTTGTAGAACCAAATGACACCCACATAAGAAGTCAATACAACGGTATGCTTTTTGTTATAGAAGAAGACTTATTGAAAGGGAACAAAACCATCATTGGAGGAGTAATAAGAAAATGTAAGGAATATTTGTACAAAATAGAAGACAATATAGGAATTTGATTTCCCTTAGAAAATGAAATTTATCATGGAAATTCCATAAAAGCATTATCACTAGCCTTAACTAAAAGTCCCAATATATGGACAAAGTCATTGGTACAAAGCCCCTGATATTGTTGTTTCTTTGATGTTATCTCAACAAACATCTACTTTAAAATCTCATTTTCAATACTTTTGCATATTCAACTCACAAATAGGTGGATGCATCGAGTATCCCTCTAATTACAACAACAACAACATACCCACATAGTAATTCCGTCTAAAATAACTTTTTTCTATTTATTACATCACGAGTGGAGTTTAAAGACTTTATTAGTTCTTATAATAATTCAAATTTGACCTTATTGAAATTTTTTTGAGCTATATTTGAGGTGCTTGTGTGTTTTCTCAGCAAATGAGGGAACGAGATGAAGCATTGTCAAAAGAGGTCCAAAGCCTAAAAAGAAAGATTCGAGAGCTTGAACAGTTAGCAACGGGATGGGGACTTGCAGGAGTGTTCAGTTTTAGATCTATATTGAAGTTTTGGCAGCAAATTGATCAGTTCTTTTTCTCATTCTTTTGATCCAAGACTCATGCCTTCCGTAAACCAAAAGCCTTGTGTCCTAAAGTAGTTTTCTAGAAATTTTCTTTCATGTGATCAATATTGTGAGGTTATGAAGAAGTTAAAGAAGTAGCTCAACTTGGTTTTACAAATGAGAGGTGAGGACCTCCCTCTCTCTTCTTTAAGAGATAAGTGAGTGACTTAACACCAAAAAATGACTCTATACTCTAGCTTGACAGAATGGTAGAACAATGAATTAAAAGATCATTTTTTTACCAAATCACAAATTTAGATTCCTTATTAGTCTTCATTTTACAGCAATGTCTCCGGTGCTCTCAATTCCCTAAACAACAATTCATTCATTCACCAAATCACTCAACTATGACATGATATATCAATCCTCTAAATTCATTCCACTCTTGTCAGTTAATTAACTATAATCCTATTCATTTCAATTTCTAGCGGAGTATCTTCCAAGTTCATTACAGTTGAACATCACCGCTTAGATATTGGCCTTAAATCCTTGTCACAAATCCTACCTTTGAGACTCAAGATAAACCTAATTATAACTACTAATCCAAAGCATAGATTGCTCCAAGTAGTACAATAGCAAAAGTCCACTGTACTTAGATTAGATCGTAAATTAAGATAACACAAATGGCAACATGACAAATCTAAGGCAACAAGACAAACTCAAGATCCTGAAAAGGTTCCCGGAATATACAAATTAAAGGACAGATGATTTCATAACATACCATCAGTGCACATCAGTCAAAACACATGGTTGGAGTCCTATGCTTAAACCACTATTGGCAAGCATAAGGCTACAATACAACTAGAAAAGCATAAGACCAAAACAATTTCCTCTGGTAGAGCATAACCAATATATAATTTAGTAAGAACTGATACTCTGAAGGGGGGAAAACATTGGAAAGAACTTTTGGCAAAAGGGGAACACCTATTATAGCATTATAAACTTACATTACCACCATTATGTTTCAGTTACATTATGATGTTTTGTTTCAAATAAATTTTTCTATCTAAAGGATGTCCATAGTTCCACAAGTGACTTAGTCAAGAATTATCTGAATTAAAAATAGGTATAATGACACTCACTGCCCTCTTCAGACTAGAAATCTCTCAACTGGCTACAAGACCATAATGCGCTAAAACTCCCACAATTTATCCACACCCACATCTTAGACAACAACAATAATTGATAGAGTGGGTTTGAGTCCCACATTAGTTAGGGATGGACTAGTGGTCTGCTTAATTATACTTGTCCTTTCGTCACAAAATTAACTTTTGGGATTGAGGTAGGCTCAACTGGCATATCTTTATATCGCTTATTTCAATTTTGATTCCCCGTCCCACAAATTGGGAAATGGACTTAGTGATCTGGTCATATGGACTTAGGCAATCCTTCCCTTAGTTATACCTAATTACCACATGTTTACAACAATATACTCGATGTAATCCCATACATAGGTTCTGAAAAGAATCAGATATACATAGACTACACTCCCTCTACCTTTGCCCCCATATCTTAGACATAATTAAGTTATTTGATAAAATAACACAGAACTCAAAACTTGCAGTAACAGTACACAAAAGTAAAGTAGGAAAAAAAGACCTTTAACTCCATAAACCCATGTGTTTAGTTGACTAATCCCATCAAATAATAACAAAAATCAAGAAAACTAGAAACACCCATGTCAGAAAGAATCCCAATGGTCACCACCCAACCATCAAAATTATAACAAAATCCAAGTTCAAACTAATTACCTAATGGTTAACATATCAATAAACAAATAAAGATAAGGGAAAATAAAAAAGTAAGAGCCCTATAACGCAATATTACTTCAATCCCACCATGAAAACACAATCAAGAAGAGCTTTATAGTGCAACACCATTATGAAAAATTGAATATTTTGAAAAGGGTGTGAACCAAAAGTAATAAATAAGAAGCCCCATTTAGGTTTACCTCTGTAAAATTGGTTGGTCCAACCGACGTCGACGATGTACTGGTCGCGTATGGCTGCCATAAAGAGGATTGAACGATGAACAATTAATTTGTTACCTTAATTTAATTTTAGAATGTTCATTAAAAGCTAAGTAAAAAGGAATTAACACCTATTAATTAGTTTAGTGAAATAAAATAAATTATTAAAATTTTAATATTTTATTTTGGCATTAGTTTTTCCCGCTCAAAGCTCCTAATTAAAATTTGGGACCAGTTAAAAAAATATTAGGGTTCGAATTTTGTACCTTTGTAATAAAATATAATATTAAGGATCAAAATTTAATCTCATCCTAATAAGTATACTTTTAGCGACCAAATTATTGACTCGTCCCTAAATGTTGGTCTTAAATAGACCTTTTTATTGTAATGTCGTACAGTCACATAACAAGTCGTTACGGGACTCTTAACCACTGGTAACATGGATGATTAAAAGAATGCGGATTCTGTTAATATTATGACTCACCTCAATGAGTCATAGTCACAATATATGACTTGTGGGAAGGAGTCACAATGACTGGAAAGGAGTGTGTATCATGAGAGTATTTCTGGTCAGCTAATGAGTGTTAGTAATGAGTCGTAGTATAACATTATGACTCATTAGGAGGAATCATTACCTGAACAGTGAATAACGAAGTAGGCATTTGTCCACCTTACAAGTCTCCTAACGACTCATAATCAATGTGTACAACTCGTACCCTTGTGTCGTAATGTGCCTAGTAACTAATACACTAACACCAAATTCATTTGTTTTTCTTTATTTATATTAGTAATAACTAATGGGTTTCTTCAATAGGTACCAATGGTACCAAAAATTGATCCATCAATAAAGCAATCAACCAATAAGGAACCCTTAAAAAATCTTGCCCCAAAAACTAATCATCGGCTAATGAATGAGTACACCGACGAGTCAAGCAACTCAGTCAAGGAATATCCATTGGCAGGGCAGGTGGATCCAAGGGAGAAGCATCCACAAGGTGAAAAATCAACCTCAAGGAGGCAACACCACCCAAGACAAGGTCGAGGATAAAAAATCCTAGAAAATCACTATTTCACTCACTATCCTAGTCTGATGAGGATGGAAAAAATGATGACAGTGAGCAATCTGGTCCCAAGGAGAAGATTACTGAGGGGAATGAAGGACCTGAATCTAAAGAAAAAGGTGAGAGTGAGGAGTGTGATATCTTTATTGAAAGGCATCTACCACAACCACCTCCTACGCTACTGTCCATAGAACCCTCTCTAGTGCCCAGAATTAATGGTGGGGTTACCCTAGAATGAAGGTCATATATAATAAAGGTATTTCTATTAACACTTCCATAGAAAATCCATAGAGAAGGATCTATTTAGAGCAAAAGCATATGACCATAGGCATGTTTCAGATGCCTGAATTTGATGCATGATTTAGGAAATAACACTTTGAGTGGATGAACACAACTCTAGGCCATTCATTCCTGCACTAGTACATGAGTTCTATTCAATATAACAGATAAAGCTCAAAAGGTCATATCCACAAGGAAAGTTGTGGAAGGGTAGTGACCCAGTGACTATTGTGATGATTAGAGGTTTTTAGGTTAACATCTTCACTTAGACTATTTCCATAATATTAAATGGACCAGAGTTCCAGCTACCAGTAATCATGGCTGAGATTGAATTTCGCATGGAGAAAATGCAAACAATTGAGACAAAGCAAATCAGCACAAAGGATAAATTGATTCACTTTTGGTGGATGTAAGGTCTTATTGCGTTTGATTAAGAGAAATTTAATTGGGTAGTTAGAGGACAAGTAACTACTTCATAGTAAATTACAAAGGGTAGGATGAACTTCATGGTAAGGTTGCGGTGGACACTTTTGCGGCATAGGTTATTTCCTACATCTGGGGATAATGTACTCATTTAGACCACGTGTCTTGAATAGAAGATATTATGGTAGGATATGAACAATATGTAGCTCAATTGATTGCGAGATAGATCCGAGATTAAGTGATGGGAACCGACACAGTTCTGGCATTTTCTTGTTTATTTATACTAATATGTTTGGATGAATGAGTGCCAAAAATTCTAATATAACCCCTACTGGATGAATTGATCAGATTCCTCCACCTACTTAAGGCTACAAACCCTATTTCCAAGGATGTAAAAATAGGAGTAATAATAATTAGATAGATATTTGAGGCCAGACAATACAAGACTGATACTAAAGGGTTCAACGACATGGGTAAAACTTCGATGAAGACTGGCCGATTAGATCCTCAAACCTCAACTAATGCAGAAGACACCTCTCAAACCCCGATTCCTCCACCTACTAAGGCACCACAACTATTCACTGGTAGATCGATTCCTGCCGATTATGCATTGGTGCTATAGTTGTTCTTATTTGAGGTAAGGAAGAAACTAGGTATGGTGGAGACAAAAGTGAGGTTTATTTAATCAAGATTAAAGCCTTGGGTTTAAATTAGTATACTAGATGAGATGAGAGTACAGAAGACACAATTTGATGGGTTTGAGTAGCGTATAAACCTGAGGTTAGAGGGGATTTAGTCGCCCAATTTAGTTGGAGTACAAGATGAGCTCAAGAAGGATGTTGAGGATTTGCATGAAAGACCATTCCTACCTATGACTATTATTGAGGAGATCCACAGGAAGGTTGAAGTCAAGGATATTTGGGCTATTGGAGATTCGACCCCCGCAACGAGTAATGTTGATGCTGGTGAGAGAAGAATGAAGAAAAAAAGAGAAAGAGGGAAAATAAGAATAATGTTAAGGTTGCAAAAGTAACCAGTATTCAGAGTGAGCAGGACCGCCAGAGAAGGGTCTGAAAGATGGTGGCAAGGGATGGTAGTTCCTGAACCACAAATGTTGTTCATTTGAGAAGAAGTCCAGGCACACATCTTGAGCCAATACTGAGTGCACAAACCACAACCATTGTTACTACTAATTTGAGTACCCCAATCACCACTAGGTCAACTGGTGATGAAAGTGAGTCTCATACTAAGGCCCCACATACTAATACTACATGGGATGCGCCTAGTGCACACAAAAATATTCTCAACCCTCGTCTTTACTTTATACATGCACTGGGGATAGTGTATAATCATTTATTTAAGGTTAGGGGTGGGGGTGTATTGCATAGCCACCACGGGTTGTGTTGTCCTATTTCTTTTCACATCAGTAGTGGTTTGAATATGAAACCGGTAAGTTTTGCTATGTTTTTGTGTTTTGAGATATTTTGTGTGATGTTTATTTAGGAAGAAATTTTGTATCCAAGGCAGTTGAAATTTATTAGAAAGATTGTGTTGAATTTGTTAAAATTGTTTGAGAAAATGATACCCCTCCTAGATTGTGCTAAATTTGTTAAAATTGTTTGAGAAAATGATACCCCTCCTACAAATTTTGACAACTGTGTGATTGAGTATATGTGTGACCATTGTAAATCTAGTAATGACATTAGGATTAGGTATGTAGGCGAATAATTACATGAACTGGATAGGGAGTAACTAACAATATGACCTTGTACAATGTGTATGTGAGGCATTACTTAGTTCCCGATATGTGGAATCCAAAACTTGTCTGGTTAGTCTTACCTAGGTTTTAGGATCTTCAGTTAGAAAAAGATCATGGGCCATTTCTCAAAGCAGTCCACTTTAGCCTAAATAACCAACCAAATGCGAATAAGAATCCCTTGATCCTGAATTTGAGACTTAATGGACCAAATTTTTTTGTTTACACCAATTCACCTTCTTATTTTAGTTGTAATGAAAAAAATTTCATCCCTAGCCCTCCTTGGAAACTGTGCACCTCAAATCAGGCAAATTTCCTAAGTTGAGGGTGGCTATTATAAGGGTACACAAGGAAAAGTAGGCATAAATAAAGGGTACAGTGTAAATAGAAAAGAAAGTAGGGTTAGGTGTGGTAGAAAAAGAAAAATGAGAAAGTTGTGAAAGATAAAAATAAGAAAGTTATGAAAAATAAGAGGAAGAAAAGAATAAAAGGCTGCACCCTGTCTGAATAAGTAGAAAAAAGGAATAAAAAGGAAGAAATAAGGGTGGATTGAAAAAAAGTTGGAAAATAAGTAGACCCCAAAGTAATTACAGTGCCAAGAAGGCTTAGTCACTAAAAATTACCAAATATATCATACCATCCCCAAGCCTATGTTACAATCCAAATAAATTCCTACTGTGATCCTAACCCAACTATCTGAAAACTAAGGAAAAGAAAATAAGGGCAAGCCTATGGAATTCTATGCAAACTATGGAACTTCATTGTAAGAGAAAACACCTCTTGACTATACCTGTATTATCATGTGAGTGAATGGGACTTCTTTGATTGTGAGGGTACATGGGCCACGTTGTTAGATTAATTACCTGTTCGAGTAGTGTGACTTATAGATATGCCTAGTTATTTGTATCTAATGTAATGCCATTACTTGATTCCCTTGGTTTATGTTGTTGTAATTCATTTGTATGCTCAGTTGGGTTTGAAAGTGTAAAAATAGGATAGGGTAATGTCTTTTAAGTTGAAGTTGATAATTTACTGCCAAAGGTATCTTAGGATTTTCTTGTTTAAGTATAATATTTGTTTTTGTTTTGTGTGTTTGCCTGAGGACATGCAAATTTTCTAAGTTAAGGGTGTTGATATGCCACTATTTCATGGCATATTCAATTTTTAAAATGGTGAAATTAAGCACTGACTTAGGTTATTTCATCGAATATGATGTTTTTTTTGTATGTATTGCAGGGAAATTAGGTTGGAAGTGGCCCGTATGAAAAATGGAAAAAAATGCTCAAAAAAGATGAATTACTAGTCGGGAGACAAGTCATAAAGTCACCTTACGACTAGTAGCTAGACTCGTGAGGATAATAGTAAGAAAATCTTAGTCCAGGAGAGAAGTAATAGAAGACTATGAGTTTTAAGATTAAACTATGACTCATAGTGTGGAGTCGTGCTATGACCAATATGCAAAGATCTTAGAATTGATGCTCTAGTGGTTGCAAGTGAAGATAACAAGTCGTAATGTCTGACTACGACTCATGGTAAGGTTTCATAAGGAAAACAGGCTCAAGTGCCCTGAATGTGAAAATCTACTGAGTGATTACGATTAGCAGACTACGGCCGTAAGGTGATAATACAATTCATAATGACTAAAGCCCAAAGCAAGCTACGACAACAGACAAGTCATTCAGACTTAATGACTCATTGTTATAGGCATGACCACTACCTACTTAATTTTCGTATTTTGTTTTAATTAGAATTTTTTTATTATTTTGAGATACTATAAATACCCTAGGGTTATTCCTTTATTATGTTACGTAATTTTGATATACTTTCACGCACTTTGACATATTCATTGTTAGTGGTTTTTTGGTTTGACAATTAATTCGAGACTTTGGATTTTTCTTTTTTCATTCTTATGCAATTAATTCTATGTTTTCTTTATTGACTACCATGGATTGTTTCATGAACATGAGTATCTCAATTCCTTAGCTAGGGTTGTGGGAACCCTGGTGTAGTAATTAAGTAGGGGTAGTTCAAGATTCTATGAGATTATTGTTGCGGTGTATTGTGATCTTCTTCGATTGGAATTCTTTCTCAATGGTTGAAATGTTAATAAGAAGCCTATATTCGAGATTATCCTCACATGGGAGGTCAATATTGGGAAAAGGAGATTACTATAGTGATTCGAGGCTACCAACCCTCGTCTGATAACTTGATACCTACAAGGTATTGGTTAAACTAGGATTGGAGACAAGAATTGAGAAGGTGACACTCTAAGACTCACAAATTAAAGAGCAAGATTTGGCAATTCATCCACAAGACAGTTGGTGATACCTATTTTTCATATTTTTCACCCGTAGTAGTCAATTTTTCCAAATTAAGCATGAGAATCCCACTCAGTTACAAAGCTCGGGGAAAACAATCCTTGTTTATTTATCAAATTGATTACAACTAGAGGCATCCAAAATTGTCTATTTTTTTGTTGTTTGATACAAATTCCCCCATTTACTTTCTAGCACTTCTTGATATTCCAATAGGTTTGAGATACAAAGTCAGCCTATTCTCTGTGGGATTGAACCCAACCTTTGTTGGGTTACTTTACTTGATAATGACCTCAGTATCTTAAGATTGAAGGTGTAGCTTAGGTATTATCATCTGCATAGCACTTCTGTTCACTCAGAGTTGCTCAAAGTCTATCCTGAATAATCCAAACTCTATCCGAAGACTCACGAAGCAAGTCTATACATTATGGATGAATCTCAGAAACCTCAAACCAACCAACTGGAGAGTGACAACGCCTTTCATATAAAGATGCGAAAAAATCCATCTCAATATTGGAATGGTAGCTATTATTATATGAAACTACACCAAAGCTAGATATTGCTCCCATGAACTCCAAAGTCCATAACACAAGCTCAGAGCTTATCCTCCAAAACATGAATAGTCCGCTCTAACCGACCGTCGATCTGGGGATGAAAAGTTGTACTAAGATAAACCCAAGTACCCAACTTCTCTTGAAAATTCTTCTAAAATATTGATGTGAACACTGAACATTGATCTGAGATGGTAAACACTGACACACCATAAAGATGAAATATCTTACGAATATACATACGGGCCAACCTTCAATACTAAAAGAAAACTAAACCAGAATGAAATAGGTAGATTTGGTGAACTGATCCACGATGACCCAAACATTATTAGAAACATGAAATACGAGGCAACACAGTCATAAAGTCCATAATGATCTATTTCCATTTACACTCTAGAATGGGTAACCTATGAAGCAAACCATCAGGTCTCAAACGCTCGGCCTTTTTCTGCTCGAAACATAGGCAACAAGCGACAAAATCCTCTACATCATTCTTGATGCACTACAATATTTTTGTCCTAAGGCCACACTAAATTGGGGTAAAACTTTTAATATGTTGCCTGAAATATTTTTTGGCACGCTTTTAAAATGTAGCCTGAAGTTTTAGCTTTAAGCCACAATATTTTTGACAACGCTTGTAAAAGATGCTCTTTAATACTATAGGCTACACTTTATAAGTGTTTCCATATTATTATATAATTGGTAACGCCTTTTATAAATATGGTCAAACTTTTAGAATGTGGCTATTTTTATTATTTTAAAACAACAATTTACTAGTGTTTCCTTATAACTTTTCAAAAATTTACACCAAAATCTAATATTCCCTCTAATGTTCTTAACACTAAGATATTATATTCCCTCCAATAAATTTTTCCCTCCAATTTCTTATTACCACAAAAAATCATAAAACATTAGTCAAAATATAATAAGATATTTTTTTAGCAAAACAAATTTTTTTTGAGATTAACATAATTAGTCATCGAAAATGGGGGCATTTACTTTATCAGCTAGGTTTGAGATTACATGCATCAATACTACCATCGATGAGGAAGACGCATCCCTACCACCAGTGACGAGCAAAAAACAGAAGGGTCGGTGCTTATAAGATCCTATAATTCAATAAACCCCTGGAAAATTCTGATTGATTTTGTTTGGATGAAAGCCAATCAAGTTGTAAGTTTACCTCAAGTTTTGATATTCAAACCCTCTATCCCCTTTTTATTTTGCTTACATATTGTTTGTTGGAACCGAAAAATTGAGAATTTTATCTTAATTTTCTCCCCTTAGTTATGTTATGTAGTAATAAAAGAGAATATTAAAGAATTAGATGGGAGAAAATAGTACATCCCTAAATATAGCACATATATTGGGCAATGATTGTTCTACAAATTTTGGACATCAGTTTCCATAGTTTCTTTGTTGTAGTTGTTCGTTTCTTCAAAATAGAATTAATGGGTTTTCTAGTGTTTATCTTAGCACTGTTTAGTTGCTGGGATTTATGTTTGTTTGTGTATACAAATTATGGATGTAATGAATTAAATGAATGATGTACCATTGTCTAATTTCTACCCATATTTAATTATCTTACTATCTTGTTGGTGTAATTGGTTGTCAAAAGTTCATTGGAAACAACCTCTCTACCCTTGCTAAGTATGGTAATTCCCTGTTATGGTGCTTTAAATACATGTCCATATGAACACTTGGAACTATGTCTATTGATATTGTTCTATTGATTACATCCCAAAGACATATGAACACCTTTGGATTTAAAGTTATCAAAATTAGCTTTTTGTTTAGATGTTTAGTATCTCTCGCGAGCTTCATCCTGGATTTTTTATGAGAGTCAATCAATTATTATCTCCATGAAGAAATTATCTTGAAAACAAAATCAAAATTTCAGCTATACGATGTCAAATATTGTGACAGTATCTGCGCATGACTTTCATCTCATTCGGATTACATAGTATCCAATCTCTCCTAAAACAAGTAATAATACAATTCCTACAACCATTCCTACTAGCAGATGTTTTCTTTTTAGATTTTATGTCTAATTTGGCTATTATCAATAATAGTTGTCTTATTTATTTCAAGTTTTAATATTGAATTCACTAACTGTGTTGTGGAGTCAACAAAGTACTCTTATTTCCTTAGTTTGTTAATACTAAGTACTTTTTAGCATAAGATGTTTAAAAAGAGGATAACTAGACTAAGAAAGTTTCTTCTATTACATGTTATAAGAGTAGTCAATAGAGCTTTACGCTTGATGTTCCAACATTGAAAAGTTCACCATAGTCATAGACATGTATTCTAAACTAGTGTCAAATTTCACTCCAAATCTTACCTTCAGTTTATCTTTTCACAAAGTATGTTGAACTTTCTATTGCACAGGCAAGTGGACCGCAACTGTGATTTCCTTGAATAGGAGAGAATCATGGACTACAGTCTTTTGGTTGGAGTGCACTTTTGAGAAGTTTTAGGCTCCAAAGAACCAGTTCTAGAGTTTTGACTCCTACTAGTATACATATCTTTCAACACTCGTTTCTTCTTAGAACTCTACACGAAGAAGGATTTTCATTTCTTCATTTGTTTTAGCTAATGTAGACTGGAGTAGTGATGTTTCATCACCTCAAATTTCTAGGGTTGACATGGATCTTCTTTTTTATCCTTCTGGGTAAACTACATTGATGCGAATATCATTTGACATTTGTTTATGTTTTGTCTTTTGTTCAAGTTTTCAATTTGAATGGATTTTGACTAGACAACCTATTTTCTCCCTTGAGTGTTGGAAAGTGGTCTTCCATTAGATTGGGTATCAACACGGCAACAAAGTCTTAATTAACCATGAGAAAAAATGATTTTGAGACGCAACTAGTGGGAGAGCCTAAAGGGCAGCATTATGATGCCATCCTATTCTTTGGTATAATCGATATACTATAGAATTATGACATATGCAAGAAGATGGAACATGCTTATAAAGCATTCCAATATCATCCAACCTCAATAGCTGTAGTTGATCCCAAGTTATACTCAAAACATTTTCGAGACTTCACATTAAATATTTTTGCAAAAGGCACTTGAAATTTTATAAAATCATGACACAGGGTTTTTTAATACCATCTAGTAGGCCTTCCATGTACAGTCGGTATTTTTTAAGGTAAACATGTTAACCACACAACAACGATAAGAACTATATGGTCATGAAAGCTCGGACTCATACTCCTTGAACGAGGGGTTCTGGTTGTGTTCTGCATCAAGACAAGTAGCTATGGAAAAAGAAGGGCATTGAACTTCCCTTTTCCTTTTATTTTCTATATAGTTACAGGCATATAATCCATAACTTAGCAAAGGCATAGATTAGTTTTGTGAGTAAATATCCAGCCATGTAATTTTAAGCCCGCATGCTCCAATTGTATATGAAAATAGAAGAGTGAAGCTGAGGTAGGGTTGATTTTGCAACACAATTTTTTTATCTAGAGTGATGAGTCTCTGGTAATCTACTTATGGAATAAACATGCATAGAACATAATATTAAAATACCACATTTTTATAAAATGTGGCTTGAACTGCCACATTTTAGGCAATATTGCTACACTTCAAAAGTGTGGCTTTTTAATTAAATTATGGCATGTATTTGAAATATGCTTAAACTTTACAAGTGTGGTTATAGAGGATGTATAAAATTCTACTATTTTGAAGTGTGGCTAGTAATAAGGAAAAGGCCACAATTTTTAAGTGTTGTTATAGAGGTACTATAAAAGGCTACGCTTGTGAAGCATGCCCAATAACAAAACAAAGGCAATACTTGTAAGCGTACCCAATATCAAATAAAAGTGTTGCCAATGACAAGATGCAAAGCATGGGCTTTATACCTTAATGACCACGCTTTTTAAGTGTAGCTGATATGGAAAAACTTGAAAAGTGTGGCCTTTGATCATTGGTTACTCCTTTCTAGGCCACCCCTAAAAATTGTTGCCTATTGTTCTAAAGCGTAGCCTTTGATCAAACACCACACTTTCTGCTATTTTAGGCCACACTTTACTACAGTGTCAATAGAACTAAAATCTTGTAGTGATGCCACCCTACTAATAAGATTGCCTCAAATAATGATACATCTTAGTCACTCCTAAAAGATAAAATACACACGTGTTGAAATATAGATCCTAACCATCTGGTAAGACAAAGACTGAACCTCTAAGTCCAAAGGCCTCTCCTACGCTAAAACATGTGCCAAGCTACCTATGCTAGCTGACTTTCGGCTCAAGACATCTGCAACCATATTAGCCTTGCTCAAAAGATAGAGAATAGTCAAGTCATAATCCTTAAGAAACTTAGTCCAATGGTGCTCCCTTATATTAAGATCTCACTGGGTAAAGAAATACTAAAGGATATGATGATCTAATAGAATCACACAAAGGACTCCATAAAAGTAGTTCCTCCACAACTTTAAAGAAAAAATAATATAGCACAACTCTAAATCACGGGTACGAGAATTCCTCCTATGGGGCTTAAACTGACGAGAAGTATAAGAAAATAGCTTACCCTCCTACATCAACACAAAACCTAACCCAACACTAGAAGCATCACAAATAATGGCAAAACCCATGCCCTCTTGGGAAAAGTCAAGATAGGAGATGAAGTCAATAATTCCTTGAGATATTAAAATCTTACCTCACAAGTATCAGACTACTGAAAGTAAATCTACTTCTAAGTCAACTTGGTAGATGGATCTGCAAAAGATGAAAATCCTCAACAAATAACCAATAGTAACCTAGTAAACCAAAAAAACTCTGAATCTCAATAGGAGAAGTAGGCCTAGCCCAATCATAAAGCATCGTATTTGTAACACCCCATATTTTCCTAGCATAATCTAAGTGTCAATACATGAGTATTCATGTATAAAATTTTCGAAAAACATATTATTTTTCAGTTTAGAGCCTGCCATTGCATAGGAAATTCAATTAGCTTTCCAACAATATAAAATTCACCCAAATCTGATAACCGGGTAAGAAGTTATGGAAATTTTAAGTTTTAGTTGTTAGGACTCGTCATTTTAACCCTTAGCGCATTGAGGAGAAAGTCTAAATAAAAATTGTGAATTTCTAGTGAGACTCTGCGATCATGGCGCATCGCGGAGCAGGCTAATTTCTAGTATGGCAATATCCAGTGGGCCTCCACGTTGTTGGCGCATTGCAGAGGTGGCCAAATTGGCATTCCGAAGGCTTACCACGATATCTTCGCATCGCGATGTTTGTCCATGTCCCAATTGTCCATTTCCAGTGGCTTGGAGCGATAGTGGCGGATTGTGCCAAGGCCAAAAATTGTGATGGTCAGTTTTCAGGTTACGTTTTAAATCTGTTTAAGGTTATTTGGGTCTTTTTCCTAAGCCTAAACTTATCCTAACGCATGAAATCTAGCCCTAATTGACCTAAATAATCATTCATTATTCAACTTCCTCTCAAATTAAAGATCCCATTTCCATGAACAAGAAACTCTAGCTCTCAAAGTCAAGACCAATCCTCAGGAACTTACCCAGAACTTCAAGAAATTCGTTATCCCAGGTATGTTAGATGTTTATCCATGGATTTATTTCATCCATGGAGCCCAAGTAACCCATTTTAATCACCAATTTATAATATTTTCAAGTTATGATGTTTCAAATTATGATTTCATCCATGAATCTCCATGGACTATTGATTTTATACCATGTTACTGTGAAATTATCATTACTATTTAACTCTCCATGTTTCAATATTATTATTTATTAAATTAAACCATGATTTAATACTATTATGTTGAATTCATGCTATTTTTATAAATTCCATAGCATTCTTATGATTATTTTAAACCCTGAACTACAAGTGTTTGATAAAATACCTATAAGAGTGATTGATTAAAATAAAAGCCTTCATGTTTTGTCCATTAAGCTTTAGTGTTATTTCACTATTATTGTTTTAAGTCCTGGGGGTATTGAATACCCCAAATCCATAGTTGTTTACTTAGTCTAGTCTCAGTACATTACAGAATGGTCTTTAGAACATACTATGAGCATTATCAAAATTGTCATATATAAGTCAGGTCACATAAAAATAGTCTAGTATTTCAGTGTTTTTCAGTCGGAGTAGGATTTAGCACCGAAAGAGTGTAGGGATGGAGGCTTCCTCGTCAGAAAATCAGATTCATTAGTAGCATTCCCTATACTCTAGAACTACGTTTCCAGTATAGGATATGAGAAGTCACCCGTCAGATTAGGCTTGACTATCTCGTAAGGGTTACCTGTCAGATAAGGTTTGACACCCTTAGTCCTTTGGACATTAAATGAGTTTAGTGGATCCACACAACCACCGTTAGTACCCGTGGCATGGTATTAACACCCTTCGAACTGGTCTTATAGGTTGGAACCTGAATTAGCTCAAATTGAGGAATATCAGTTAGATGATACCTCCCACAGTCCTAGATACAGTCTCAGTTACAATCCTAATTCTATTATTCAGTCTTAGTGTTGTTTGACCAAAGCATACATATTTTAGTTATTTCAGTATTTCAGATTAAAGATTTCAATCAGTTCATGTTATATGCTTGGTCATGCATCCTCAGTATTTACAGATTTTCATACATACTCAGTATTTATAGATTTCCACATATTCCCAGTACCTACAGATTTTATACTCTCTATTCAGTACTCAATGCTTTAGATGCTTACCTAGTTAATTATTAGTTTTGTTCATGAAACCATGCATATCAGCCTACTTCATTTAGCATTCTAGTACATTCAAAGTACTGATTGCATACCTTTTTTTTGCGATATGATGCATTATAACGTAGGTTCTGATTCTCAGTTCTCGGCTCATGATTAGACTTATCAGATCCTCAACAGTAGAAGTGGTGAGTCCTCATACTTCGAGGACAAGCTTAGTTTATTTCGTGTCTTAGTTAGTAGTTAGTTGGAGTTAGTTGGGGCCTGTCCCATCAACTCACAATCATTCAATTTTAGAGGATTATCAAATATTAGAGTCAGTTATTCAGTATTCAGATATTATAGTTGGTTATCCAGTTTATCATTATTTTATCAGATTCAGTCAGTTATTTCTATAGACTCATATTTTAGTTTTAAATTTAGTTATTAAAACCTTATGGCATGTCAGTATTCTTCCGCATTTATGATCATGTTATCCAATGCTCACAGCAGGTACCAGCTCATGGGTTAGCTTGTGGTCCCTTGGGACCGTAAGCACTATGTGATGCCTAGGGTGTACTCTCGGGGCGTTACAAACTTAGTATCAGAGCCTAAGGTTTTAAAGTGTCCTAGGAAGTCTGAAAGCCGCATCAAGTAGAGTCTTATGCATGGGTGTGTAGAGCGCCACACTTATGGATGAGAGGCTACGAGGTATTTAGGAAAAGTTTCTCTTCTTTTAGTATTTATGTCATGTAAGTGAGTATGAGCTTAAGTTAAACTCCCTGTCTAATCCATTTCTTCCTTCCATTTATTAAACATGCCTCCTAAGAAGAATAGAAGAAGAAAAGGAAACCAGCCAACCCCTCAGCCCGTCCAGGCAGATCCTATGGACGAGCATGTCTCTCACGTAGAATTCAGACTTGCGTTCACCATTCTAGTAAACTCCATATCAGCACAGAATGAACGACCATCTACTATTTTTGCCAACCCAGTATACAATACTACTGCAACCCGAATTCGAGATTTCACCCGAATGAATCCTTCTTCTTTCACGGGATCCAAGTCTGAAGAGGATCCATAGGAATTCTTAGATATGGTTCAGAAGGTCAAGGATGCTATGGCGGTGACATCTAGTCAAAGTGCTAAGTTGGATACATACCAGTTGCAGGATATAGGCCATACTTGGTTTAAGTAGTGTAAGGTTGATAGGGGTGTAGATACAAGGCTTGTACAATGGGAATAGTTTTCCATATATTTCTTAGATAGACTCTTCCCATTGGAGTTGAGGGAGGCCAATGTGATAGAGTTTATTAACTTGAGGAAGGGCAACATGAGCGTGAGGGAGTATTCCCTCAAGTTTACTCAGTTAGCTAGATATGCTCCTTATGTGGTTTCTAATAATAGGTCCAAGATAAATAAGTTTGTGCCTGGCATATTTGATAGTGTGGTCAAGGAGTACAGGACCGCAACGCTGATTAGTAAGATGGACTTATCTAGGCTGATGGTCCTTGCTCAACAGATAGAAGAGCAAAAGATTAAGGAAAGAGGGAGAGGAAATAAGAGGGCTAGGATGGGTAGTTTTAACTTTAGTCAGCCAAAGTCAGAGGGTAGTAACCATCCTTAGTTTCATTAAAGGTCTTCATCCCTAACACCCCCTTCAGTCAGTGCCCCGGTAACTAAATTCAAAAATGACAATAGGGATAGAGCACTAGGCTCTAAGTCCCAGGTCAGTGTTAGCAGTGCTCGTACAAATCCTTTATGTTAGAAATATAGTATACACCATCAGGGTTAGTATAGAGTGGGTAGTGATGTATGTTTCAGGTGTGTAAAGCCAGGCCATCAAATTCAAGAGTGTCGAGTAGTTTCTCAGAAAAGTAGGGATGTGCACCAACAGGACTAGTCCCATCAGTCATCAGTTCCATCCGATTGCCTAACTCAGTAGGGTGCCACTTCTAGTTCTACCAGTGGTCAGTGTCTGAATAGATTATATGCTCTTCAGTCCCACCAAGATCAGGAAAATTCTCCTGACGTAGTTATTGGTACATTGCAGGTCTTTTACTTATATGTTTATGCTTTACTAGACCTTGGAGCTTCTCTTTCTTTTGTAACTTCATATATAGCCATCAACTTCAGAGTTAGTCCTGAAACTCTAGCAGTGCCCTTTTTAGTGTCTACCCCAGTAGGCATTTCCATTATAACCCGACAGGTCTACAGGAACTGTTTGGTCATAATATCTCAGAAAGTTACCTCAGTTGATCTCGTGGAGTTAGAGATGACATATTTTGACGTCATTATCGGCATGGATTAGGTCAACTCATGCTATGCCTCAGTTGATTGTAGAAGCAGAATAGTTCATTTTTAGTTCCCAAATGAACCAGACCTTAAATGGAGGGGTAGTACTACGACTCTCAGGGGTCAGTTGATCTCGTACCTTAGAGCTAGAAAGATGATATCAAAGGGGTATATTTACCATATTATGTGAGTCAAAGACTCTAACTCATAAACTTCAACCCATGAGTCAGTTTCAGTAGTCAGGGAATTTCCAGATATGTTCCCTGGAGATCTCCCCGGATTTCCTCCCGAAAGGGAAATCGACTTTGAAATAGACCTTTTTCCAGATACTCAGCCTATATCTATTCCACCATACAGAATAGCTCCAGCTGAACTCAAAGAATTGAAAGAAAAGTTGAAGGATCTCTTAGAAAAAGGATTTATCAGACCCAATGTCTCCTCATAGGGCGCGCCTGTTCTATTCGTGTGTAAGAAAGATGGTTCTCTTAGAATGTGCATACGTCAGTTGAACAAAGTCACAATCAATAATAAATACCCACTTTCTTGAATTAATGACTTGTTTGATCAACTTTAGGGGTGCCAGCTATTTTTCAAAGATACACCTCAGATCAAGCTATCATCAGCTCAGGGTCAGGGAATGTGACATTCCAAAAATAGCTTTTCGAACCCGGTATGGTCACTATGAATTTCTGGTCATGTACTTCGGTCTTACAAATGCCCTATAAGCCTTCATGGACTTGATGAACTAAGTTTTCAAGAAGTACATAGTCATTCTAATCATAGTCTTCATTGATGACAATTTTGTTTACTCTCGTAGCAAAAATGATCATGCAGACCACCTCATAATAGTACTTCAGACTCTTAAAACTCACTAACTATTCGCTAAATTTAGAAAGTGTGAATTCTGGCTAATATCGGTATCTTTCCTTAGCCATATTATTTCTGGTGATGGCATTAGAGTTGATCCTCAAAAGACCGAGGCGGTAAAAAACTAGCCTAGACCTATCTCTTCATCAGATATCAGGAGTTTCTTGGGTTTAGCTGACTATTACCATCAGTTTGTTGAAGATTTTTCTTCTATTACATCCCCCATGTCCATATTGACTCAGAAGAAAGTTAAGTTTCAATGGTCAGATTCATACTAGAAAAGTTTTCAAGAGTTGAAGACTCGACTCACCTAAGCCCAAATCTTGACTCTACCAGATGGTTCAAATGGTTTTGTTGTGTACTGTGATGTATCCAGAATAGGTTTGAGTTGTGTCCTCATACAGAGAGGTAATTTCATAGCATATACCTCCAGAAAGCTTAAACCCTATGAGAAGAATTACCAACTCATGATCTTGATTTTGTAGATGTAGTGTTTGCCTTAAAGATTTAGAGGCATTACTTGTATGGGGTGCATGTGGATGTGTTCACAGATCACAAAAGCCTTTAGTATGTGTTCTCTCAGAAAGATTTGAATCTGCACTAGAGAAAGTGGATAGAATTATTGAAGGATTATGACATGAGTGTTTTGTATCATCTGAGCAAGGCCAATGTAGTTGTTGATGCTCTCAGTAGATTATCCATGGGTAGTGTAGCTAATATTGAGGATGGTAAGAAACAGTTACCTCAAGAAGTCCATCAGCTTACCTGACTAGGTATCCGCTTAGTCGACTCAGCAGAGGGTAGTGTATGGGTGCAGAGTAGCTCAGAATTATCTCTAGTTTCTGAGGTGAAAGTAAAGCAGGATAGAGATGCTATTCTACTTATGTTGAAAGAATTAGTCAGATATCAGAAGGTGGAGGTTTTCTCCCATGGGGGAGATGGTGTGATATATTGTCAGGGTCAGCTATGTGTGCTTGGTATAGATGACTTGAGGCAATGAATTCTTGCAGAAGTACATGGTGCGTGTTACTCTATTCATTCAGGGGCCACTAAGATGTACCGTGATTTGTGGGAGATCTATTGGCGAAGTGGGATGAAGAGAGATATTACAGAATTTATGTCTAAGTGCTCTACGTTCCAGCAAGTTAAGATTGAACACCAGAAACCTAGTGGGTCCATGCAGGAGTTCAATATTCCCACTTGGAAGTGGGAGGAAGTGTACATGGATTTTGTGACAAGTTTGCCTCATACCCATCATAAGCATGATTCTATTCGGGTTATCGTAGATAGGATGACCAAATCAGCTCATTTCTTGCCATTCCATACCTCCTATTTAGTCGAGGACTTTGCGAAACTCTATCTCAGAGAGTTGGTTAGGTTGAACGATGTTCCCTTATCTATCATCTCAGATAGAGGTACCCAGTTTACCTCTCATTTCTGGAAAGCATTCCAAAAGGGTCTTGGGACCCAAGTCCATCTCAGTACAACCTTCCACCCTTAGACAGATGGTCAAGAAAAAAGGACCATTCAGACTCTTAAGGATATGCTGAGAGCATGTACAATTGATTTTAAAGGTAGTTGGGATGACCACTTGCCTTTGATTGAGTTCGCATACAATAACATCTATCATTCCAGTATATGTATATCTCCATTTGAGTCTCTCTATGGTAGGAGATGTAGATCTCCAATTGGTTGGTTTGAAGTAGGTAAGGCCGCAGTAGTAGGGGCTGACTTGGTGTTTGATGCGTTATAGAAGGTTTAGTTGATCAAAGAAAGTCTTAGGGCTTCCCAGAGCCGACAGAAGTCATATGAAGATGTAAGGAGAAAGGATCTCAATTTTGAGGTCAGTGATTTTGTGTACTTGAAAATCTCTCCCATGAAAGGAGTGAAGAGATTCAGTAAGAAAGGAAAACTCAGTCCCCAATATGTCGGTCCCTTCAGAATTCCTAGTCATTTCGAAAAGGTAGCTTACGATCTTGAGTTACTTTCAGATCTAGCCTCATTACACCCAGTGTTCATGTCATATTGTTGAAAAAGTGTATTAGTTATTTATTTGTAGTTATTCCCTTAGAAAGTGTAGATATTAGAATAGTCTTTCCTTTGAGAAAGTTCCAGTCGAAATTCTTGATTATCAAGTTCGTAGACTAAGGAACAAAGAAGTTCCACTAGTCAAAGTTTTTTGGAGGAATCAATCCGTTGAGGGATCCACTTGGGAAGCAGAGGCAAATATGCAGATCAAGTACCCTCATCTTTTCTCTGTGAATCCAGATTCAGTATAAGGTACTAATCTTTTTAAGATTTCTCTCTATCACGCTTAGTTTCAGTTGCACATCATGTTTATGTCAGTTGTGCATTTACAAATTAGTTCAGTCATGTAACCCATGCATTAGATATGTATGTTCAGTGTGTAAGCTCAGTCCAGCAGTTTTCCTAAGCTTAACTAGTTTTATTCGAGGACGAATGATCCAAAGGGGGAGACATTGTAACACCCTGTATTTCCCTAGCATAATCTAAGTCCCAATACATGAGTATTCGTTTACAAAATTTTTGAAGCATTCACTATTTTCAGTTTATAGCCTGTCATTGCATAGGAAATTCAATTATCTTTCCAACGATACAAAATTCACCCAAATCCGATAACCGGGTAAGAAGTTATGGCAATTTTAAGTTTCATTCGTCATGCCTCGTCCTTTTAACCCTTAGCTCATCTCGAAGAAAGTCCAAATAAAAATTGTCAATTTATAGTGACACTCCGCGATCATGGCGCATCGCGCAACAGTCCAATTTCTAGTTTGGCAATTTCCAATGAGCCTCCGCGATGTTGGCGCGTCGCGGAGGTGGCTGAATTGGCATTCCAAAGTCTTACCATGATAGATCTACATTGGGATGTTTTTCCAGGTACCAATTGTCTATTTCTAGTGGCTTGGCGCGATAGTGTCCCATCTCACCAAGCCCAAAAATTGGGATGGTCAATTTTCAGCTTACATTTTAAATCCATTTAAGGGTATTTAGGTCTTTTTCCTAAGCCCTAAAATCATCCTAAAACACGAAATTTAGCCCCAATTGATCTAAATAATCATTCATTATTCAACTTCCTCTGAAATTAAAGATCCCATTTCCCAAGAATAAGAAACCCTAGCACTCAATTTCAAGACCAATCCTCAGGAACTCACCCAGAACTTCAAGAAATTCATTATCCCAGGTGTGTTAGATGTTCATCCATGGATTCCTTTCATCCATGGAGCCCAAGTAACCCATTTTAAGCACCAAGTTATAATCATTTCAAGTTATTATGTTTTAAATTATGATTTCGTCCATGAATCTCCATACCATGAATTTATCATTACTATTCAACTCTCCATGTTTTAATATTATTATTTATTGAATTAAACCATAATTTAGTACTATTATGTTGAATTCATGCTATTTTTATAATTTCCATGGCATTCCTATGATTGTTTTAAACCTTGAACTACAAGTGTTTGATAAAATGCCTACAAGAGTAATTGATTTAAATAAAAGCCTTCATGTTTTGTCCTTCAAGCTTTAGTGTCATTTTACTATTATTGTTTTGATCCCTTGGGGTATTGAATACCCGAAATTCATAGTTGTTTACTTAGTTTAGTCTTAGTACATTATAGAATAGTCTTCAGAACATACTATGAGCATTATCAGAATAGTCAGATATCAGTTAGTTCACCTTAGAACAGTCTAGTATGTTAGTGTTTTTCAGTTGGGAGTAGGATTTAGCACCGAGCGAGTGTAGGGATGGTGGATTCCCCGTCATATCGGCAGAGTCGTTAGTAGAAATCCCAATACTCTAGAACTACGTAGCCAGTGTAGGATATGAGAAGTCACCCATTAGATTAGGCTTGATTATCTCGCAGGGGTCACCCATCAAATCAGGCTTGACACCCTTAGTCCTTTGGTTATTATATCAGCTTAGTGGATCCATGCATCCATCGTTAGTATTCATGGCATGGTATTAACACCCTTCCAACTGGGGTTACAGGTTGCACCCCGAATTATCTCAAATTAGGGAATGTCGATTAGATGATACCTCCCACAGTCTCAGATACAGTCTCAGTTACAGTCCTTGTTCAGTTATTCAGTCTTAGTGTTGTTTGATCAAATCATACATATTTCAGCTATTTCAGTATTTCAGTTTACAAATTTAACTCAGTTCATGTTATATGCTTGGTCATGAATCCTCAGTATTTACAAATGTTCATGCATACACAGTATGTCTAGATTTCCACATATTCCCAGTACCTACAGATTTCATGCTCTCTATTCAGTACTCTATATTTTACATGCATACCAGTCAATTATTAGTTCTGTTCATGAAACCATACATATGAGCCAATCTCATTTATCATACCAGTACATTCAAAGTACTGATCGCATACCTTTTCTTTTGCACTATTATATATTATATCATAGGTTATGACGCTCAGTTCTCAGCTCACGATTAGACTTATAAGATCCTCAGCAGTAGCAGTAGGGAGTCCTCATACTTCGAGGATAGGCTTACTTTATTTCATGTCTCATTTAGTAGTTAGTTGGAGTTAGTTAGGGCCTATCCCATTAACTCACAATCATTCAGTTTTAGAGGCTTATTAGACATTAGAGTCAGTTATTCAGTATTCAGACATTACAGTTGGTTATCCAATTTATCATTATTTTATTAGATTCAGTCAATTATTTCTATAGACTTATATTTTAGTTTTGAATCTATTTATTAAAACCTTGTGGCATGTCAGTATTCTTCCGCATTTATGATCATGTTATCCAGTGCTCATAGCAGGTACCAGCTCATGGGTTAGCTTGTAGTTCCTCGGGACTGTAAACACCGTGTGACGCCCAGGGTGTACTCTTTGGGCATTACAGTAATGTTGGTTGGATTAACCATAGTACCATCCTTCTCCACTATGTGATCCAAGAAAGAGACAGACTCCAACCAAAACTCACACTTGGAGAACTTAGCATACAACTTCTTATCCCTCTATCTCTGAAGCATAATCTGCAAATGCTCCTCATGATCATCCTCATTTTTAGTATAAACAAAAATATTATCTATAAATACAATGAAAAAAGAGTCAAGATATAGTTGAAATACCTGGTTCATAAACTCCATGAATGCAGATGGGGCATTGGTAAACCCAAAGAACATGACCAAGAACTCATAATGACCATATCAAGTCCACAAAACTGTGTTTGGGATATCCAAAGCTCTAATCTTTAACTGATGATACCCAGAGCTTAGATGAATCTTCAAAAACACCAAAGCATCCTAAAGTTGATCGAACAAATCATCAATACAAAAGATGATACTTATTATTAACTATCACCTAGTTCAACTATTGATAATCAATACACATATGCATAGACCCATTATTTTCTTCAAAAACAAGACAGCCACACCCCAAGGTGATACACTAGGATAGATAAATCCCTTATCCAACAACCCCTACAACAGATCTTTCAATTTCTTCAACTCTGTTGGGGCCATCCTATAAGGAGGAATAGAAATGGGATTAGTGCCTAGCCTAACTTTAATATAAAAGTCAATATCATGATTCGTAGGCATACCAGGAAAATCCAAATGAAAAACATCCATCAACTCATGGACAATACAAATAGAATATAAATAAGGAGAGGAAATAACACTAGTATCGAGAATATGTGCCAAACAAGACAAACATCCCCTCTCTACCAAACAACGAGCCTGAAGGAATGATACAACTCTCTTGGGACCCAAACAAAGCACACACTCCAAGCTATACTTAGCACCCCCGACAAAGCTAAAGTTACGGTCTTGGCATAATAATCCCGGATAGCATGATAAGTAGCTACCTAATCCACACCCAAGATGACATCAAAATCTACCATTTCAAGGAAAACCAAATCTACATAAGTCTCACGCCCAGCAAAAATTACACTACAAGATCGATACACCTGATCCACTAATTAAAAATCCCCTATGAAGATAGATAGACAGATAGGCACATCAAGAGGCTCACAAGTAGAATCAAAACCTAAAGCATAATATACAGACACATAACCATGATGTACTATACATGAGCTTGGTATATGGATCTAATATTGGTTTGGATTTTTTGGGGTATTACAGTATCTGACAGTCCTAAAACTATAGAACTGAACTGAGTTCTATTACTGAGACTGGATCTGAAACTGGGACTATGGGAGGTAATCATCTAACCAACATGCCCCAAACTGAATTGGTGGGGTTCAACCTACAACCCCAGTTGGAAGGGTGTCAGTACCGTGCCACGGGTAAAGACAAGCTATGAGTAAACCCTCTCTGACAGGGAGCTCTTCCGTCAACCCCTTCTAGTAGGAAATACTTAAATAAGGTGTCTAGTCCCTAAAATCATAGGGTATATCTCAATATACATTGGCTACGTAGTTCTAGAATGTAAGGATTTCTCTAATATCCAACCAATATAAAAACCATGTGAGCAAAATCCACTTAAATCAACCAACCATCCATGATCCAATATAATCCAGAAACCATTAAGTTAAACATGCAAAAAAGTCATTAATACCACATAAATCTGAGGTTTTTTCCCACCAAAAGGAGTACAACCAACCATACATATATCAATACCAGGCCAATAATATCATATAAGACTCCACATGGTCATACACAACAAATAATGTCTCAAAACAATAAAATATTATCTATATAGGCACCCACACGGGCACATAAATCACCTAAACATATTTTCCATGATACAACCCCATACCTATAGCATGTTTTTACATTATTATTCACAACTCAACCCAGTTTGAAGAAAGTTAAGCCATAACCTACCTCAAATGCCGATATCAGAACAATAAGACTTTAATACCAATCTTTCACCTTACACACAAACCCAAAATCAGCTAAAACACATAAATATAGAATCTACACTTCAAAAGAAAGCCAACGATACTCATATTTCCCACCTCTAAATTGAGGTCAAAACAGACCCCCAAATTGAGTTTTCAAAAAAAAAAAAGTAAAACCAAAATTTTAGTCCAAATATTTTCCCCTAGATTAAAGAAACTCATAGGAGAAACCCCAAGTTAAAATGGGATGAAATTGAAGTTTGAATCAAAGAAATACTAATTTGGGATTTTCGAGATGAAATCCTCAAATTCCACCTTTAAACCTGAGTTTAAACATGATATAAACAATAAGAAATCGAAGAAAAGTAATTAAAATAGGGATTTGGAGTTTACCCAAGCTTTATAATGAAAAAAATGCCAAAAAAACTCAAACCCCTAGCTCCAAGTCTCAAAAATGATGAACAAATCTCAAAAATGGGGATGTAATTCACCCAGGCATTGACTATGTGGCCATTGTTTAAGAGAAGCTTGCCTTGTTACATAAGAGACTTGGTTGTTTCTTAAGCAATAGGAGTTTGGCATGTTTGTGTTGCTTAAGAGACTAAGCCATTTCTTAAGCGACAATTGCTTAAGCGGGCATGGTGTCGCTTAGCCGACACTTTGGCTTTTAGACCAAGTCTCTTAAGCGACCAAAACATCACTTAAGCGAGTGCACTAGTTGAGTAGTGGACCAGTTGGAGACTTGGACAATTCCAAGTCTCTGCGGACCCCTCGGGATTCATTCAAAATCCTGAGTATGCAAATGAACTATGCTTCCCCACTAAATTCGATCCTCCAAACTCAACGGCGATATCAAATTTTTCATAAAAACATTATTTTCACAAAATTGACCCCCAAAATCTAATTTGGCAACTTTTCAAATAGAGGGTTGAAATGAGATATAAAAGTTCTAAAACCACATCAACTATATTACCAACCTAAAATCAATGTTTCTAATCTAATGGCGCAGTCCGTTTAGCCATTTGATGTACAGATCAGAATATGTTGACCAAAGTTAACCTATAAGCCTTTAAGATCAACAAAGACCACAATCTCGCACAAATCATATGAAATGCATAGGGAACCATGCCAATCAAGTCCAAACCCTAAAAATACCACAAAGAAACCACATAGAGAGGTTAAATGGTCAAACTACACAGGAATAAACATTCTACACAAATTACCAAAAATTAGGTCATTACATAATTTGAAATTTGATGATTATTTCAATGATTTCAAAAACACGACATAGATCTAATGGTTCAATTATAACATAATAAGACCATTTTATTCAAGTAATGTTTTTTAAGCTCAACAACACAAAAGACCATTCTTCAAATAAGTTCCCAAAACTCATTTGAGATCTCCTGAACACAAACTAAATATGCAAAATAATCATAAAACACGTTCTAACCTATTGGAATTATCAAATCGTTGATCCAGAATTTTTTAACTAGAAGTTATCATTGTCAAACTCTATAAAATAATAGAAACTCAATCAAGAGTCAAAATTATTCTTGAGCACCTAGAGATCCATGCTAACCAACTAAGTCATAAATTTTCTTTGAATCTTAAAAAAAGTTGTCAAAGGTTGAAATTGACCTTTTTAACTCAAAATATTGACTTTGATCGAACTTCCATTTCTAAACTTTTAAAAATAGAATTTTCTTGCTAAAACACACTCAATTACCTCAAAAATCACACCATCTCATTCCCATAAATCATAAAGCATGTGAAACTAGAAAAAAAAGGTCAAACTAGAAAAATTAATTTAGAAGTACAAAATAATCATGTGGATCATTATATTATCAACTACTTAAATAGGTGTTTCTCCATTAATAGAAAAAGAAAAATATCTAAATTGTCAAAAAACTACAAATACCTATGTTAGACCTTATTGAACCACTCTCAAGCAAAAATTATATCCATAGTATTCCTTTTTAATCCTATCTGTCAAATTTTCTGTTGTTTTAGCCCGTAGTCATATATCTCCATTATTTATAACCAAAACTTTTATCTCATATATCTGAGTTTTTTTGGTGCATAATACCTGATTTGATTATAATACTTCTAAACATAATTGATCCATTAAAATTCATCACTGTCACTATAATTTGATAATGGTTGTCAAAATTCATAGTCAAATTTGTACCAATAAAATATTTTGATCCTACTAACATTTTTATCATATCTTTCAAAGTCATTTCTAGTACCAAGAATACTTAGAAAGCATATTATCTCACACTGAAAGTTCAGATAATGATTTTGAATCACCAAAAGACGATCTTTGCCTGTTCTAAGTCAATTTCAAGTATTTTGTCATAAACTGACCTTATTCATGGTTGTTGCACTAGTTCTAGTTATGATAGTGTTGTTTCATCTAGTTGAAGCAACTGAGTATATACTGATATCTAATAAAATATAAATATTCAAATATCATATTTCATCCACTATTCCTACAATGATATCCTCATGATAAATATATAAAAAGAAATGATCACCTTAAAACCTTCACATATTATATTTGCATATCTTCCATACATCACCTAATATCTGTGTAATTTCTTAAAACTGTTTGTGTGGTATTCACCAATAAAGTAGCATCAATTTTCGCTTAAACCTCCCAATGAACCTTTACAACTATAATTCTTTCTCATAATACATTTTGTTATGCCCCAAATCCAAAGAGATGTAACTGGCATCAATGTCTCAGTTTTTCGAGCAAACTAACTAAAACTACAAAACAACACAGGTGGACTATCGAGGACAAGCCAAACAAAAATAAATGCAACGGAAAAAAAATTATATATAATGAAAAGAGCTTTACTTCTTTTTAAATACATCATAGTAGAAAGCTTATCCACCACCCACTGATAAATACCGATTTCATTATCGATTACCACCTTGGCCACTGGTCAACCCATTCCTAACACTGCCCAAGATACACCTTTAGTTTCTTCTTTATATTTCCCATTTTTACCCCTTCCAAAGCACATATCTCCATCCCTAACCCAAGATAGCCTATTGATCCTATTAGTTTGCCTACTGAGATCAAGAATGGGTGTTCTTTACCTAGATTAGATAAATATGTCAACCTTCCAAAAGACCTTATTAACAATATAGCTACTATAGTAGAGTGAATTCCCTTGAGAAAGCTTCCTATAACAATGGAATTCTTAGGAATCAATGGACTAAAGACAAAGTTATGAATAGTTTGGAAAACTTGCAATATGTAGTTGTTGCGAAGTTCTCCTACGATGAACCTAACATGGAAGGGCTTTGATCACAAATCCCCAATAAATACAAAGTAAAAAGAGACTTTAAAATTTCCCTATTATGGAATAGGCATATTCTAATAAGATTCAACTTAGAGAAGGACTTTATTAACATACTGTTAAAAATGTAAACTATATTGAAGAAGGCTACTCCTACCCAATGAGAACCCTAATTTATGATGTGAAATTTAAAGTGAAGGAAAAGACTACTCAGGCATTAACATGAATATCATTTCCAAATTTAAAACCTACTTTTTTTGTAAAGGAGTCACTTTTATTTGTTGTCTCGATTGTAGGAAAACCACTTCACTTATATGTTACCATTATTAATAAGACCAAATTTAGTTGTGTTGTGGTCATGGGACAGGTGGATATTTTACCATATATCCTAAAATTTGTAGTGATAAAAATCATTAACCCTAATACTAATGAGTCAAGGGTCAAACGGATTAAAATTCAATATGATATGATTCTAAAATATTATAAGGAGTGCAAAATTTAAGGGCATGAAGAACAAGACTGTACATTGTTACACCAGGGGATAATGAAAAGGGAACCTATTAGTGAAGAGAATAATTAAGAATAAAGTGGAGAGAAAGCTAATAAAGCTAGAAATAAAATGAACAAGACTAGGATGCTTAAAAGGAAATAAAATTCAACTAGAAAGAGGTTTATCATAAATAAGAATACAGATATGATGTTTAATGATAAGGCTTTCACTCCAAGCAAAATAGGTAGTACTAGTAATGTATTTGTTGCATTGACTAAGGAGAAAAAATAAATGATATTGATGAAGGATACAAAGAGAACAAGGTAAATAGATAGTCACATATAAATGATGCAGTGGTGACAGACAACCAGAGTTTGAACACAGAGGGAAAACAAAAGCACCAGCAAAATATAACAAAACACAAGCAAAACGAAAAACAAGCACTCTATTAGTTCTTCATAAAAGAGTACATCCTGAATGCTTTTGCTAATTATCAAAATAAGGGAGGGGCTCCTAATAACAAAAACATTGTAGAAGAAACTCAAGCTAGTCAAAATGACCAAACACCAGCAAGAAGTATAAAGAAAAATAATGGGATGAGGGAGAGGAAAAATTAGAAGTACCATGTGCTGCTTCAGGATCAGACCATACTAGACTTACAAGTCAGACAGAAGTAGATATCAACTAAGCTCAGGATACAATAATAAAATGACAATAATAGAGATATCAAGTATTAATTTAGGGTGCATGCTAAATAGATAGAAGAAAAGATCACCTAGGTTATTACAACAACAATCGTATCTACAACAAGAGAGATTATAGATATTTTAGGGCATGGAATCAAGTGTCTTAATAAAGGGATAATGGGAAAAAAGGTGATCATCATAGTTTAAATATTTTGGATATTATGAAAGTTCCCATAAAAGTTCAAATTGATGATACTCATCTCAGTTTGAGGTATATTGAATCACTAAATTGAGAACTCTACGACATTTATACCTATAGATAAACGAGTGAAACAACAACTAAAGATAAACCTATTGAGAAAGTGCATGAGATCATAGAAGATCAAATCTGTAAGGATGCAAATTTATCACCAAGGATAGTCACTACAGTCAAATCTGCAAAAAAAGGGAAAAAATAAGGCAATAGAGAGAATACATAACCAATTAGTGTGAAACAAAGAAAGAGAGTGGTATCTCAATAGGTCACTAAATCATGAAAGAACTAATTTGGAATATATGGTCTATTAAGTCCTAAAAAGTATTCTAAAGAGTACAAATGTTTCATAATTTTCATAAGTTTTGCATTTATGGCTTTAAGGGGGCCTTTTCAGCATGATAGAACAATTAATAGATACAAATCAAGGTTGAAAATCCTTCACGTGTTTCATAATAGCAATAGGAAGATTTGGGTATTTACAAATCATGGTTATGATAGTAATGTCACCAGTAACATTGAGTAATAGCTTGTAGTTAGCATTTAATATCGGGTTTCAGCTACCAACTTTTGTGCTACATTAGTATATGCTAAGTGTGATGATTAACATAGTTAGAACTATGGGGATATTTGTACATAATTATAGTTAGAATCAACAGACCTTGGTTGATAGGTGGAGATTTTAATATGGCCTTAAGTGGAGAAGAGAAGATTAGGGGTTTTCCTATGGTAGATGCAGATTTTAAGAGTTTAAAGACTTGCATAAAATCATGTTATTTTACTCAAGTTCCATATAAGGGGAGTGCATTTACGTGGTGGAATAGGAGAGCAATTAATACCTATATATTTGAAAGATCAGATAGGGCCTTGATTAATTTTGAGTTTTATCAGCTATTTTCACATATAGAATCTGAGCATCTACCTAGAAATTGATCTATTCATGCCTTATTATTATTGAATTTTTAAAAAATGACACATTTTATAAGAGTCCATTTAGGCTTCTCAACTTTTGGACACAACATGCAAATTTTAATGATGTGGTTGCTCATAATTGGGATTTTGATGTCTCAAATAACCTATTCTTACACTTTAAGAGAAATATTAATAAGATCAAGAAGTTGTTAATAGTTAGGAGTAGAAAAAACTAAGGGGGTATTTTATAGTAGTTGATAATTGGGGATGAAATTTCTAAAATTAAAAAGAAATTATTTTAGGAAAACCCCTCTGCTGAAAATAAAGAAATGATGCAAAGAGTTATGACTAAATATACTAGATATTTGTCGTTAGAGAAGAGTTATTGGCAACAGAAAGTAGGGCATGACTAGTTAATAGATATAGAAAGAAATACCATATTCTTCAATAGTTTGGTTAAAGAGAGAAGATAGAAATTTATATTGGTAAAGAATCAAAATGCTCAAGGATTAGGGTTGAAGGATTCTAAAGAAATAGTAGATGAGGTTGTATTATTTAACCAGTATCAGTTCAAAAAAGAAAGGGACCATATAGACTATTCTTTACTATATCACATACCTAAATTGATAGATATGAAAGATCATGATACTCTTGGAGCTATTCTAGATAGTGAAGAAGATTGTGCTCAACCTAAATGGGGATAATTCTTATGGTTTATCAGGAAGATTTTATCAAACATGTTGAGAAACAGTGGGGCCATACATTGTATGAATGGTTTTGGATTTTCTTATTTGGTAACTCTCTCCCTAAATCAATTACACACACTAATTTGGTTCTCATTCCAAAGAAAGTTAATCTACAAACTTTCAAAGATATGAGAACTACTGTATGAGTAAGTTTTTCAACAAGATTATTTCTAGAATTATTCATGGGTGTCTTGAAGGTTTACTTCCAAAGCTTATTTCTCCTAATCAGCCTGGCTTTGTCAAAGGTAGAAGTATTAGTGAGAATGTACAACTGACTCAAGAAGTGATAACAGACACTAGCAAGAGAGAAAAAACATCTAATGTTGTCTTTAAGCTATATATGTATAAAACTTATAAGAGGGATTCATAGTTCATTCAAATGAAGGTGATGAGAAAAATGGGATTTTTCAATATCCTTGTCGATTTGATTTGGAGATTGTATCTCATAATTACTATTCTATGTATATTAATAGGAAATATTATGGATTTTTTCATTCCACTAGGGTAATGAATTAAGGGAAACCTTAATCACCTAATTTTCTTATTCTTTCCTCAAAGGTGATTCTAGAGCCTTAAACTCTTTGTTTGAGGATAATTACTTTGTTGGATTTTGGGTGCCCAAGTGAAGTTTTAGATTGGATCATTTAGCTTAAGTTGATATCAACATTATATTTTCTTCATCTAAAGCTTATTCTTTGAAAAATGTTATGTCTACCTCTAGGGAGTATGAGAAGAAGTCAGGGTAAAATATTAATAAAGACAAAAAAATTTATTACATCCACCAGAACACACCAAGGACAATAGCTGAACAAATTTCTTAAATTACTAGTATGACAAAAGGAAAATTCCTAATGTAATATTTAGGGTGTCCAATTAAAAAAAATAGAAAAAAAAAGACTGTTCAGCTATTGTCCTTGACAAGTGAAAGGGACTCTTCAAGCATAGAAGGGGAAAATTTTATCTTGTAGTGGTAAGAAAGTACTTATAAAAAATGTTCTTCAGATTATTCCTATATATGTGTTATTTGTAATAACTCCTCCTATTTGTGAGATGAAATATAGGATTCGTGCAAAGTTTTTCTAGAGTAATAAGAGAAGTAAGCACTGGTCAGCTTAGACTAAGGCTTACTCATAAAAAATAGGGGGCTTAGATTTACATAAATGTTTGATGTACCTAAGGAAATGTATGCAAAATTGAGGTGGATATTTAGGACACAAAACAATTAATGGTCCAACTTTTTATTGATTAAGTATTGCAAGAAATAAATCCCTACTCTTGGGATATGGAAATAAGGCTCTCAATTTTAAAGCACATACTGGAGAATGGGGATAAAGTGGAATGATTTTTGTGGTGAGAACCTCAAGGATGAAAAATAAACATTTGGTTTGTTAATTGAACTAATCTAGGTCCTTTATTTAAACATACTTCAAATATTCAAACCCATTATAAGATGAGGGACATTGAAGAATTTTTGAAAGATGATGGTTGGACTTTTTAAATAATGCAACAGAGAGTTCCAAAGTATGTGGTAGAGCATACTAGGAATAATTTGAGCAAAGCCCAACTAATGTAAGAAGGTGACAAACCACTACGGACCCTAACTGGTACGGGATGTTTTAGTGTGAAGAGTGTTTGGAATCGTCTTAGAACCAAGAATCAGCATAATGAATACCTCAGCCAACTATGGTGTTCAGGACTACTTTTCAAGACATATTTCCTTTCTTGGAGAGTATGGATAGGCAAGGTGGTTGATTCTTATATATATTTATATTTGGAACCCTGCTGAAAGAGAGACTATTGATCATCTGTACCTGAATAGTGAGGTTGCAAAATTATTATGAAATCACTATTTAGGGTTAGCAAGTATTAGTCAATGTCAGCTTTTAAAACCCAACATAAGAATGTCATGGAACAGTCAAGGAAACTCAAGGTTGATAGTTGTCTTATATGTAATTCTCTTGATAACTATTTGGGTCATTTCCAAAAGGATAAATACAGTTTTACATGAAAAGTATTTACTACTGGCAAGGTTTTAGATAAATAAATGGTCTAATAATGAGTTTATCACCTCCAAACTCAAGAGAAAGTGGGAAAATTCCAATTGGATTGAGATGGTGACTACTCCAAAAGACTATAGGCCTTTATATAGTTTTAAAATTGTAAGATGGACCCCTCCATTAAGCACCAGCTTAAATGTATAATTTATGGAGCCTCTAAAGATAACCCAACTCCTAAGTCTTTAGCCTATTGTATTAGAGATTCATCAGGGTAGTTTGTGGTTACTAAAGGTATCAAAATTCATGACACCACCAATATAGTGGTCGAATCTAGGGCTATCATAATATGCTTGGAGTATTGCAGAGAACACTGTATCAGTACAATGATTAGAGAATTTGACTATTTGACTATTGTGCAGATTTTGGAGGATAGATAAAAAACCCTTGGAGTATGGTGATGGATGTGAATTGCCATTAATATATTAAGGAGATCAATGACCACAAGAGTACAACATTTCCTTAGGGAAGGAAATACTCTTGCTGATTTTTTCACTAACTTAGTTTTTTTCTTTTTCAAATGATTTTTTAATAGAATAATTTCAGGACATTCCAAGTAATGAAAAGCATTTCTCAGTTATACAGACAAGGCAGACCACAGTAAGAAGACAAGCAACAGATGTTTAGTTAATCAATACATAAAGTACTTGAAATAAGTATACTATTGTAAACTATCAGATCAGGTTATTAGCTATGTATAGTTCACAAGGAGTAAAGAATGTAGAATAATTTTAGTTGATTTGTATATCCATACCTGATGAGAACTTTAAGGTGGAATTGGATCCAAATCAAGACCTTCGAGCTTTAAGAGTATGATAGGCTATAATAACTTGATTGTATATAGACGTTCCTGTGACAAGTCCAAAGAACTCATAAACATCAAAATTGTAACTTAAACTTACTATTCCTGTATATTAGATGGTGCTATCAATATTGTATAAGGTTCAACACATCAATTGAAATAATTAGAAGTGAAAGCAATGAAATTTAAAGCTTTCCAGATAGAGACATCTAAAAAGTCAAATTTGTGGATTTGGGGAAATTCAATAGTAGTTGGATGGAAACCTAGCAGCAACATTGGCCTTAAAAAAGGTGAAAAAACATTGTTATTTTACACAAATCTGTAGGTCTGATGAACTCAAACTATCAATTTAAAAAAATTAACAAAATGACATTTAGCTTCTCAATAGTTGGTCAATGTGATATCTGAGCTCCTCAAGAAAGATTTTATACCTGGGAAGTGTTTCATTAAGAGATAAATTGAAGAAGTGGGATCAATGCTGGGAAGTGTTTCTTGAACCTCCCAATTTTCACCTTCCTAATTGTTTGTTATTTCACATGGATCAAGTCACTTTTGGGACAGGCTTGTAAATAAGATTTTATTTTAATTAATGGGCTCTTAACCATTTTTAATATATACATATATATATGTGTGTGTGTATGTATATATATATGTATATATATGTGTGTGTGTGTATATATATATATATGAAAACATAATACAAGGAGATAAGGCATCGTCCTAAAAGGATAACATGACCATAATAGACTTATAAAACCCATGTCAGATGTCTACAAGACTCTACGATTAGTATTGCCAACATCTAGTTGGGAAAAGAACCTAACATATCTATTAGCTAAGCAAATAAAAAAACTCTAGACTTAGTAACTCCAAAAACAATGACACATAACAATCATCAGCTAAACTAGACCATATGGAATAAGGACCTTAACCTTCAGGCATGAATGTAGATCCCCAAAAAATAGACATGTTAGTACAAAATAATATGTCGAGCATACAAGGCAACAAATAATAGAATAATAGAGACATCAATATCTACTTCTCTTGTCCCTAACATATATCACATAAATAACAAGTAGTTCAACCCTCAAAGAATAATTATCTATGCCCTCATAAGTTAAGGTACCAACCACAATCATATGATGATGAATGCAATGCAACAAAAAAAGAACAGAACAAACAATAGCTTCAAACAATTTAACCTGAGGTCACCCAATAATAAATTATAACACAAACAACCTGCTACCAATTATTCATATCCAAATCTATTTATCCTCAGGTCATCTTATGTTACCATAGTGACAACAACACACTAAGCCTCAGAGGTACCATACATAGCTGACAATAATAATTTAGATTGACCCTCCCAGGTCATTTTTGTATTTGTACTCATTTTTTCCATTTAGATCTTTCCAATGGCTTTCTCGAGTCATTTATGACTTGCTAGAGTAGATATTTTGGTTATCGAGCAGTTTATTTGTTTTTTAGAGCTAATTCCCTATCTTGAAGTCTTTTCCAGTTAAAATTAGCTAATAGACAAAACCTTCAGTCAAATTACCTTGTATGCTAATTTTGACAGTTCCAATGACTTTGGAACATTAATTTTAGGCTATAAAGACCCTTTTTCTAGGTCTAGTGCCTCCCAAATAGATTTCAGGCTATTGACCAGAAGTTAAGAAAAATAGCACGCTAGTGTCGGACCCATTTTTTATCAAAATAACCTCACATAGAAATTTTAATTATTCTACTGAGTCCAAATCTTAGAATTTGATAGGTTAGCATATTTCATTTGCATATACGGGGTTCCAGATAAATATTAAGGGGTCGATGGAGACTCAAAATAACTCCAAGTATTTATCTTGTGTTGGTGCATTCACTTAAGTGATCATTAGGTTGCTTAAGTAAAGGCCGCTTAAGCGTCCAGTTGATCACTTAAGTGGTCAGCCGATCGCTTAAGCGACCTGAATTGCTTAGTAGAAATCACTTAAGCGATCTAAAGTCCACATAAGCAACACCTGGACACTTGGGAACCTTCTAAATTCCCCACGTAGCTCATTTTCTACCATTTTCCCTCATTTTCTAAAGTGCAAAACCCTAGAAAGTTTGAAAACTTGAAAAACTACTAGTGAATGAATTTGGGCATTTGTAAGCTCGAGTAACGTGTGTTTTCTTTGAATTCCTTGTAATCATCCATCAATTTCATGATTAAATCCTTTATCATTTTCGAAATCCTTATAATATTAGTGTGTTCATTTTAGCACCATTTGAGCTTAGAATTCACCCACTCTTGGGGGTAAATTTTTTGAGCACAGAGGGACGTGTTGTCGATTTTAAAAGTATAATTTTGCAAACATACCCCACATGGTATTTTTATATAATTTTTGACCCAAAGAACAATAGTGCAATATGGATATTATTTTTATCATTTTGATGTATAGATTCTAATTTTTATAGCGTGGCTCTTGCAGAAGCTTCTAAAAAGGATAAATCAATGGTTTAGTGGATTTCACCAAGATTTTCTTCCACGTCCAGGTAGGATAGGTTTACCTTCTTATAGATTGAGCTAATCATTATTTATTTATGATGTTATGTAAATATGGGATGGGAAATTAGGCCTTGGGAGATATAATTTGTATAATTTGCATTATTTGGATGGTTTAGACAATTTCAGCACCGTAAATTAGGTGTAATTTACTTAATTAGTTATGTTTAGGTAAAATTTCTATTTTAGGGATAATTGTGGCATATTTAACATCTAGAAGTAAATTTAGATACCTTAGCATAGCTCTTGGTAGATTTTGCTTATAACAAGTTTCGAGGTAGATTTTGCTTATAACAAATTTCGAGGAATAGAAGTGGGCCCTTTTGGCACACTATAGGCCAACACTCTTATTAGTACATTGTAGATATAATGGGCCTAATATATTATTAATTTCCATATTTTAGGGTTTTTAGAAATGATATCCTTGATACTTATCCAAGTTTGGTACTTAGGAGTAAATACTAGTTCTATTTCTAGTTTCGTGATTTATGATCATGAGTTCCAGTTCAAGTTCGACATTTGATTATATGAGTTTTTTTCAAGTCCGACTTTGATTATATAACTTCTTTTTTAAGTTTGGCATTTAATTATATGAGCTCTGATTCAAGTCCAGCATTTGATTATATTAGTTCAGTTCAAGTCCGACATTTGGCTTAATGATTTCTGGTCCAAGTCCAGTATTGATGGGTTGTTTATGACGGCTATGTAGTTGATTTTAATTCAAGATTTATGGTATGGATGGATTCTAGGTTATGTCTTGATATATGGTTAATTAATGAAATTCCATTTCTTTACTTTCTTGATTGCATGCTCCGATCTTATGGGAGGGCACTTTGGGTTATTTACTTTTCCGTACTTATAAGCTTATGGGGGCTAGACTTGAAGTATTATTTAAGTTTTCTACGATATTATATCTATTTTGGTTATTTATTTACCATATTAGAGTGTTATTCTAGGTTTACCTTTTTACTTTGACTTAGCTTAATTATCTTTCATATTTTCATACTTATATCATGATTTAACTAAGCCGACAGATGATTCCTATTTAGTACCTAGGGATTTGGTACTCATACTAAACATTTGTACCTTTTTTTAGAAGATCCAAGTACTGGCAACCACTATTGATGTCGAGATCATGCTGAGTTGGGTTCATATATATGGTGAGCTCTTGAAGTCAAAGTTGCCCTTTTTCCTTCAATTATTTATATTTAGTCTTTCACTATTCAAGGCAGATTTGTATTGGACTATTTCAGTACTTATGTTCCTTTTATTAGTAGCTCTTGTACCAACACTACTAGGTCGTGGATGGTTATTGATGTTTTATCTATCTTTCAAACTATTATTATTACTTGATTATTAGTGTAAGTCTTTACATGTAAATTTCTAGCCTTTATGCCTTTTTCCACTAAATTAGCCCATTGTTTATATTGGGCTATGGTTCGACTTACCTACTGGTCGGATAAAGTAGGTGCCATCTTGACTTGTAAATTAGGTCGTGACAAATTGGTATCTTAGCCTAGGTTCACCAATATTGTTGGTACAAGACCAAGTGTCTAGTAGAGTCCCGCAGATCATCATAATGACATTGGTTTCTTATCTTCATAAGGGTATAGGAAATTTTTAGGTGTTTTTTACTTCTTATTATTTTTATACCATTACATGACATGAGGACCCTGAGATCATGCCTGGGGATCATATTATAGTCTGTGGATGAATGAGATATTGAGGACATCTTAGAGACATATCCACCAAATCCTATTCTTACTCTCGATCCAGAGATTTTTTTTCCCTAGCCATTTATGGGACAGGGACTATCCCAGGGTCTACTAGGGTTTATTTCTTGTTTACTGCTTAGGAATAAATTGTTTTAGGTTTTTAAATTGGTTGGTGGTGAACCATTTAATGGTGCATAGTCTATGGACCAGAGTGGCATTGAGGCGGAGGCGTGGCCTGTAGTTGCTCAGCCTGTAGTTGATTTCTAGTTGTTTCCCATCTTGCTATATTTGTTAAGGAGGAGAAGATGATGGCAGATTCTTGAGATTGACTCTACCTAGGTTTTTTGGTGCACTGAGCGAGGATGATTATGAGTTCTTGATTTCTTGTGAGGATAGGCTCTATAATTTAGGCCTAGTTAAGCCTCATGGAGTGGATTGCACTACTTATTAATTATAATTTGCAGCTCAACATTAGCAGAGTGGTCATCCTGATTCCAGGACAAATAGATCTCCCCTTATGACATAGACCCAATGCTCTAAGATCTTCTTAATAAAGTATATGTCTCACAATATTAAGGATTATTTGAGGGATTAGTTCTCTAGGTTAGAGTAGGGATCCATTAATGTGGTAGAGTATGAGGCTCTATTTTATGAGTTGGATAGGCATGCTATATCTATTATGACTATCAAGTATGAGAAAGTTTCGTGTTTAATTTAGGGATTGAGACTCTCTTTTTGCATATATATGCAGAGTTTGGTTGCTAAGGGTAGGTCTTTTACTGAGGTTTCTGATCATACTCAGGTTATAGAGGAAATACATCACAAGGACCAAAGGGGAAGTGATAAGAGACCATAATATCAAGTTAGTTTCAGTGGGAGCCACAATGGCTGACGATTCATAGGTAGTGGTTGTCAGGATAGGTACCTTTGTGTTAGCCTTATCGACATCAGGTTCAGTCTAGTAGGCCTATTTATGTCGCTCTTTAAATCACTAATGTAGGCTCGTCTAGTTTTAGTGATCATTCTGGCCAGAGTAATATTCAGCCTTTGAGGGGTTCATCTTCTAGTTATTCTATACGTGTTGGTTATTTTATGTCGACTAGAATTTTAGGGTTTTGTACAACTCTAGAGGCATATTATGGTGGGGCCTTTGGCCATTTCTTGAGAGAGTACCCCAGTCATGGAGTGATAGTTTTTCAGATCGGAGTGTTCCAGAAGTTAGGGTAGTACATCCCCCAGCTAGAGGTAGCATGCATGGTCATTAGGGTGGTCCCAAGGGTGGTCCCTAGGGTGTTCATAGAGGTTATGTAAAACCCCGCAAAATTTCTAAGCTTAATTCAGTCCTTTAAGCTTATCAAGGGGTCCCAGACTTAAAATGAAAAAATAAAAATAAAATTCTAACTAAGTTTCCAAACTTAACCTATTATTGGCCTTCGAAAATTGGCAATCTCATTTTTCCACCTTAACATCCTTTAATGGTTTGTATTTTTTTAATTCATGATCAGAGAGGTCCATAGGTGGTCTCGGACAAGTTTTGAGTTTTTCGGACCACATTTAGACCACGTTTGGAAGCCCAAAATAGTGTACCAATGATATCTTGGCGCGCCACATTGCCAATTGTGTTGGTTGATATTGTTACAGGTTGCCAGGGTAAAAGTACTGAGACTCGACACAATGATGGCGCGATACGTCGACTATCGCATCGATACCATTGACGCGCCACATTGATAGTAGCATTGATGCCCAGTTTCAGTAATTAGATATCCGTGGTTTTAAGGGAAGAAGGGTCAATTTGCCAACCCTATATAAGTCTAAAACACAGGATTTATCCCCAATTCAACCAAAATATAGTGTCTCTCTCAAGTTTCTCTCACGAACAAGTTAAGGTTTTCAATTAAGGATTCAAATTCAATACTCAAATTCAAGATTCTCTCCATCAATCTTCGTAAAATCGTACTAAGGTATGTCAAGTGTTGATTTATGGATTCCTTTCATCCATGATGTCCAAGAACCCTCTTTCAAATTATAAAACATGATATTTATGTTGTATGTTGTTTGTAACCATGTTTATCTTGTTGTATGATTCCCAAGTTGGAATCTTTATGTGTTTTTTTATGAAACTACGTTAGCATGCAAGTTGAAATCCATGAATTCAGTTGTTTATGATGTGTAAGTTGATGATTGCACCTATGCCCTAAGTTGTGCATGTAAGGGGTTTGACAAAATGCCTAAGAGGATAGAAATTATATATTATAGCTCAATGGTGATTCAAATAATAAATGCATGATTTACCTTTATGATCAAGAATGACTTCCATGATATTGTGTACATTATTAGTATTTGATGGAATGTTCATGAGATAAGGTTGATGAAAGTATGAAATGTCTATATGCAACTCCATCCATGTACAACATTATGATAACCATATGCTTCATGAAATCCCCAACTTATTGTATTATGAATTTTTGATATTGGTCACGTGTTCAAGAAGTGTCAAGTCTTGTCAGTTTCATGCTAACGAGTCCTGGGGTACTTGTACCTGATAATTTAGCTGTGTGCCTAGAGCTAGTGTCAGTTTTCACAATACTCTCAGTCAAGCCATGATCATTAGAATTTAGTCAGTTATATGACTCAGGAAAACTTAGTAATCTTAGTACCCTTGGTAATCTCAGTAATCTCAGTCAGTTATCAGATCTCAGTAGTATTCCATCAGTCAACGGAAATTTAGTGAAGTCTATTCAAATCAACTAATCAATAATATCAGTAACAGTTTAATTTAGTTTAAATCAGTTCAGTGTCTCTTCAGTTAGGAGTAGGATTCAGCACCGAGTGAACCCAAGGATGTGGACTCACCAGTCAGCCAGTAGAGGGTGTGATCCTTAGAAGCAATCCTTGCACTCTAAAACTACGTAGCCAGTGTAGGTTGAGATGTACCCTATGAGATTAGGGATTATACACCTCATTTGAGTTTTCCTACTAGGAGGGGTTGACAGAGTAGCTCCCTGTCAGAGAGGGTTTACTCACAGCTTATCTTTACCCATGGAACGGTACTACACCCTTCCAACTGGGGTTACAGGTTGGACCCCACTAGTTCAGTTTTGGAGTATGTCGATTGGATTATTACCTCCCACAATCTTAGTTTTGGATCCAGTCACAGTAATAGAGCTTAGTTCAGTTTTACAATTTTAGGACTGTCAGATGCAGTTGCTCAGCTTAGTACGGAACTCAGCTAGTTCTATCAGAATTAGGACTTTTAGACATATTCAACCAGGTAATAGTATATTAATTATACGAAATTCATGTTACTAGTATTAAGATTTCAAGACTGTCAGATACAGTCAATCAGACCAGTTCTTCATAATCAAAACTATCAGAAACAGTCATTCCTTTATCAGTAATTTGACATCAGTTCCTCAGTACTCAATAGACTTAGTCATTCAGTATCCTAGTAGTAGTACTCAGATATCAGTAAATCCATTTTATCAGAATTCATGAGTCAGTGTTATCACGATCTTAGTTACAGTTACATATTTATGCATGTATTTGCATATTCATGTTATTTAGTCAGTTAGTATTTTTTATGCATATGAACCATTGCATTCAACCTACCTCACTTGTATACCAGTGCATTCAATTATACTAACGTATTTGCGCTATGGTGTTTTATACCATAGGTTCAGAAGCACGCGCTGCAGAGTATCGGTAGCATTCCAGTTTCAGCAGTTAGAGTCAACAGTGAGTCTTCATCATTCGAGGATGTTATTATTTGATTATTTCATTTTTTTTTAGTACTTGGTTTATTTCAGCAGGTGGAGTTAGTTGGGGGATTGTCCCATCAACTCTTTATTCAGATAGTTCAGTTTTAGAGGCTTTTAGACTACATCATATTTAGACTGTTATTTCAGTTGTTTTGATATATTTATACCATATTTTTAGTTATGTATCAGTATTGAACCTTATGGCCTTTCATTTCATGTTTCTGCATTTACGATATTATTATTATTATTCAGTGCTCAGTTATAGATATCATTCATGGGTTAGCTTATGGTCCTTCAAGATTATGAGCACCGTGTAGCATTTCGAGTACCAGACTCGGGGCATTATAAACTTGGTATCAGAGCCTAAGGTTCAACAACGTCCTAAGAAGTCTGAAATGCCGCATCTAGTATAGTCTTGTACATGGTTGTGTTGTGTACCACACTTATGTGCAGGAGGCTATGAGATGTTTTAGGAATAGTTTCCTTTTTTAGTATTCATGTCGTGCGAGTGAGCATGATCTCCAACCAAACTCTCAGTTTAATCTCTTCTTCTCTTTCGGTTACACAGCATGCCTCCAAAGAGGACTCAGTAAAGAGAAACGAGAGATCAACCAGCCCTTCAGCCCAACCCCTTAGGTGAATATGTCTCTCACGTAGAATTCAGGACTGCATTCACTTCTCTAGCCAATTCAGTCACAGCTCAGAATGATCAGCCAGCTGCTATTCCGGCTAACCCAATGGCCAATTTTGCTGCATCCAGGATTCAGGACTTCACCCGAATGAATCTTTCTCTATTCTCAGGTTCTAAGTCTGAAGAGGATCCATAGAAGTTCTCGATCAAGTTCAGAAAGTCACAGATATCATAAGAGTGACTTCCAGTAAGAGTGCAGAGTTAGCTGCCTATTAGCTACAAGATGTATCCCATGTGTGGTTTAAGTAGTGGAAGGTAAATAGGGGTGCAGATATAGAGCCCATAGAGTGGGAAGAGTTTCCTACGGCCTTTTAAGGTAGATTCTTTCCCCTAGAGCAGAAAGAAGCCATAGTGTTAGAGTTCATCAACCTCAGACAAGGTAGCATAAGAGTAAAAGAATACTCCCTTAAGTTCACTCAGTTAGCCAGGTACGCTCCCCATGTAGTAGCAGACAGTAGATCTAGAATGAATAAGTTTGTGTCTAGGATATCAGGTAGAGTGGTTAAGGAGTGCAGGACTGCGATGTTGATTAAGGATATGGACATATCTAGGCTTATGGTCCATTCTCAATAGATTGAGGAGTAGAAACTTAAGAAGAAGGAAAGGGAAAATAAGAGAGCGTAGTTATAGTTTTTCTCAGCCAGGGTCGTAGGGTGGTAACCGTTATTAGCATAGACAGAAGTTTCCAACCTCAGTTCTATCTTCAGCTAGTTCACCAGCACTAAATTTCAGAAATGACCGTACAGATGGGGTACCAGGCTCCAAGGCCCATGGTAGTGAGGGAAGGGTTTTTACTCATCCACTTTACGAAGAGTACGGTAAGTATCATAAGGGTATATGTAGAGCTGGCAGTGATGTGTGTTTCGGATGTAGCGAGTCAGGTCACAAGGTCCAATATTATCTTAGGCCTGGCCCTAGAAGAAAGAACGGTCGTCCTACATCTTAGTTCGATCGCCCGAAGCAGCAGGGTGCCATTCCAGTGCTATCAGTGGGTAACGCCCAAACAGACTCTATGCACTTTAGTCCTAACAGGATCGGGAAAGTCCTCCTGGTGCAGCCACTAGTATGTACAGGTCCATCATTTACTTGTTCACATCCCTTCAGATTCAGGAACTTCCTTTTTCTTTTGTAAAGCCTTTTATAACAGTCAACTTTAAGGTCAGACCAAATGTTAACAGGACCTTTTCCAGTCTCTACCCCAGTGAGTCAGTCTAACATAGCCCGATAGGTATTTAGTAACTGTCTGGTTATGATATCTCAGAAAGTTAGGCCTTTAGATTTTAGTAGTAATGCCAGTATGTGTAGAAAATCAATAAGGGAAGATGATTCCTGACCCATTCCTTCCTCAGTGCAAAGTTTTGTACTTCAACCCTTCTAATACTTACGCATGCTTTACATTTTAGTCCCACGAATACAGCTTATATCTATGCTCTTTTCATAGAATAGTGTGTGTTTTAAGTTCCTCGTATGAGGAGTCCAAGTTCATCCAATATTGAGGATCATGTTCCACAAATTCAAAAATTTCAAACCCATTTCATGCAGCTAATGACTCATGCACTCATGTCATGCTTTATAGTATGCGTAGCCCACATAATTCATGACTTCATTCCTAGTATTCAGTCAAACTCAGATTATGCTATGTATACCCTCAGTTTATATCCCTCGATAAATTTGTAGTGTTAATGTTCCATCCTACAGGACTCAGTTATAGGGTCAGTTCAGTAATCAATATTTAGTAAAGGACTCAGATAGTCCTACAAAACTATGGCTTTCAGCTATCAATTACTTAGCCATCATAATTTAGTACTCCCATACTAGTCTAACCCTCAGTTATAGAAAACCAGCATTCAGTCTCAGTTACAGTCTTAGTCATGGTTACTGTCTCAATTACCGTCTTAACAACAATCTCAGTCCCAGTCCTAGTCCAGTATAATCAGAAAATCAGTCCAGTTTTAAGATTTCCCAACCATAGGATATGGCCATCAGTTACTCAGATATTAGTATTTCAGTATCTCAGTTTATAGAATGTTCCCGAATCATGTTAGATGCCTGGTCTTGCATTTCTAAGGTAATATAGATTTCCCTCACTCATGCTTAGTTACCTTATATTACTCAGTTAGTCATTACCTTCTATGCATAACACTCTATAGTTTTAGTGTATCTATCTTAAAAAAAGTGCAGTTCAATTTTACATGTCCAGTATTCAGCTATCAATCATTCAATTAATCAGATAAATTAGTATATCCATGCATTTGTGCTCAGCGCCCATGTGAATATCTTCAATTGTCTCAGTTGTAGTGCATAAGGTTTAGTCACCTTATCTTAGATGATGTTTCATAGGCCTTACCTCCTAATACAAAAAAATTCCAGCCATGTAGCGATCTCCTATTCAGATGTCCTGCTCAGGCTAGACCAAGATTCATTTTCTCCCTACCATCACTAGAACTCTATAGCAAGTCCCAGTAGTTTCAAGAGAAGCACAGTTCATATATTATGTCTTAGCTTCAGATCCCATATATTCAATCGCAATTCAGTTAGTAGGTGCCCTATGCATCATCCTAATTTTCCTCAGTATCTCAGTCAAGTCAGTATTCTTTTAGGGACATAATGTCCCAAGGGGGTGATACACGATAATTCCCCGAACTCGCATAACATAAAACATACCATTATCTCTTCTCGTAATGAATCTAGTTTGGAGTAAGGGGATACTTATAAGTAGACCCTCAAACTCCAACCTCAGTCGTAAGCCACGTATTCAAGGTGCTCAATTCAGATTATGGTAATCTAGCTTATGTATCACATTCCAGACTCAATAACGTTGTCATGTTTCCACTCATGCATAATTAGTAATTAATCTCAGACTCATCAACATTTCAGTTTAAGGTAACAGTCTTCCTTGAACTCATTCAGTTTCATGTTTAGATTTTAGTTTCAAACTCGGCATTCAGTTTTATGTTTAGATTCTCATAAAAAACTTGGTATCAAATACCATTGCCTATTCAGTCATGTATTCATGTATTGGTTCAGTCATATAATCATGTATCAGATATGCATTCTTATCGTGAGAAACACAGCTTATCAAAAATCACAATAATACATTCATGAACCAGTTGCTCATGCATCAAATATGTATGTTCAGTATGATACATTCGGCTATCAGTCGTGTTAGTCATGAATTCATGTCTCGATTGTTCATGTTCAATATGTACTTCAGTTTATCATTTCTCCCCTCTCAGTCAATTTCATTCGAGGATGAATATTCCCAAGGGGAAGATATTGTAAGACCCAGCAAAATTTCTAAGCTCAATTCAGTCCTTTAAGCTTGTCAAGGGGTCCCAGACTTAAAAAAAATTCTAACTAAGTTCCCAAACTTAGACTATTATTGTCCTTCAAAAGTTGGCAATCTCATTTCACCACCTTAACGTCCTTTAATGGTCCGTATTTTATTAATTCATGATTCGAGAGGTCCATAGGTGGTCCCGAACAAGTTTTGGGTTTTTCGGACCACGTTTAGACCACGTTTTGATGCCTAAAATAGTGGACCAATGCGATCTTGGCATTCCGCATCGCCAATTATGTTGGTTGATAATATTGCAGGTTGCCAGGGTCAAAGTACTGAGACTCGATGTGATGATGGCACGATGCGTCGACTATCGCATTGATACCATCGATGTACTGCATCGATAATAGCATCGATGCCCAGTTTCAGTCATTAAATATCCATATTTCTAAGGGCATAAGGGTCAATTTTCCACCCCTATATAAGTCTAAAACATGGGATTTAGCCCCAATTCAACAAAAATATAAGGTCTCTCTCAAGTTTTTCTCAAGAACAATTTAGTGTTTTCAATTAAGGGTTCAAATTCAATACTCAAATTCAAGAATCTCTTCATCAATCTATGTAAAATCATACTAAGGTATGTCAAGTGTTGATTAATGGATTCGTCTCATCCATGAAGTCTAAGAACCCTCTTTCAAATTATAAAACATGATATTTATGTTGTGGGTTGTTTGTAACCATGTTTATCTTATTGTATGATTCCCAAGTTGGAATCTTTATGTGTGTTTTTTTATGAAACTACGTTAGCATGCAAGTTAAAATCCATGAATTGAGTTGTTTTTTTATATGTAAGTTGATGATTGCACCTATGCCCTAAGTTGTGCATGTAAGGGGTTTGACAAAATGCTTAAGAGGATAGAAATTGTGTATTATAGAGAAATTGTGACTCAAAGAATAAATACATGTTTTACCCTTAAGATCAAGAATGATTTCCATGATATTATGTACAGTATGAGTATTTGATGGAATGTTCATGAGATAAGGTTGATGAAAGTATGACGTGTCTATATGCAACTCCATCCAAGTAAACATTATGATAACCATGTGCTTCATGAAATCCCCAACTTATTGTATTATGAATTGTTGATATTGGTCACGTGTTCAAGAAGTGTCAAGTCTTGGCAGTTTCATGCTATCGAGTACTGGAGGTACTAGTACCCGACAATTTAGTTGTGTTCCTAGAGCCAGTGACAATTTTCTTGATACTCTCAGTCAAGCCATAATCATTAGAATTCAGTCAGTTACATAAATCAGGAAAACTCAGTAATCTCAGTACCCTCGGTAATTTTAGTAACCTCAATAATCTCAGTAATCTCAGTCAGTTATCAGATCTCAGTAGTATTACATCATTTAATAGAAATTTAGTAAACATTGTTCAAATAAACTAAATAATACTATCAGTAATAGTTCAGTTCAGTTTAAATCAGTTTAGTGTCTCTTTAGTTGGGAGTAGGATTCAGCACCGAGTGAACCCAAGGATGGGGACTCACCAGTTAGCCTGTAGAGGGTATGATCCTTAGAAGCAATCCTTATATTCTAGAACTACGTAGCCAGTGTAGGTTGAGATGTACCCTAAGAGTTTAAAGATTATACACCTCATTTGAGTTTTCCAACTAGGAGGGGTTGACGGAAGATCTCCCTATCATAGAGGGTTTACTCACAGCTTGTCTTTACCCGTAGCATGGTCCTGACACCCTTCGAGCTAGGGTTATAGGTTGGACCCCACTAGTTCAATTTTGGGGCATGTTAGTTAGATGATTACCCCCCACAGTCTCAGTTTTGGATCCAGTCTCAATAATATAACTCAATTCAGTTCTACAGTTTCTGGACTGTCAGATACAGTCTCTCAGCTTTATATAGAACTCAGCTAGTTCCATCAGAATTAGGACTATCATACACAGTCACCCAGTTAATAGTATATTAATTATAAAAATTCATGTTACCAGTATTCAGATTTCAGGACTGTCAGATATAGTCAATCAGACCAGTTCTTTATAATCAAAACTATCAGAAATAGTCATTCCCTTATCAGTTATATGACATCAGTTCCTCAGTACTTAATAGACTTAGTCATTCAGTATCCCAGTATTAGTACTCAGCTATCTGTAAATCCACGTTATCAGAATTCATGAGTCAGGGTTATCACGATCTAAGTTATAGTTATGTATTCATCCATGTATTCTTATGTTTATGTTATTTAGTCAGTTAGTATTGTTTATTCATATGAACCATTGCATTCAGCGTACCTCACTTATATACCAGTACATTCAATCGTACTGACGTATTAGAGCTATGGTGTTTTATACCATAGGTTCAGAAGCATACGCTCCAAAGTATCAGTAGCATTCCAGTTTCAGCAGTCAAAGTCAGCAGTGAGTCCTCATCATTCAAGGATGCTATTATTTTATTATTTATTTTTTTAGTACTTAGTTTATTTTAGCAGATGTAGTTAGTTGGGGGATTGTCCCATCAACTCTTTAATCAGACAGTTCAGTTTTACAGGCTTTCAGACTACAGCATATTCAGATAGTTATTTCAGTTGTTTTGGTATTGTTATACCATATTTTCTGGTATGTATTAGTATTTAACCTTATGGTCTTTCAGTTCATGTTTCCGCATTTAAAATATTATTATTATTTTTCAGTCCTCAGTTACAGATATTAGTCATGGGTTAGCTTGTAGTCCTTCGGGATTATGAGCACCGTGTAGCATTCCGAGTACAAGATTTAGCATTTCACAGGTTCTTAGGTAGGTAAGATAGGAGATCGTTCAGGATCTTAGCTAGGTAGCGGGTGTGGTCAATTGTATGTTATTTATGCTGGACCCAGGGCTAGGATTTCATACCTACTAGACTCAAGGATAAGTCCTTAGATGTTGTTATTATAGGTATGGTTTTTGTGGGTCATTAGTCAGTTTTTCCTTTATTTGATCGTGGATTCACTTATACCTATGTGTCTGCTTATTATGCCCTATGGTTAGAGTTATCTTGGGATTATTTACCAGTTCCATTATATGTACAGATCATGTGTTGTGACTTTTCAAGACTTTAATACTCCAACTAATTTTTTCTATTAGAAATGGTAGACTTTGATGTGATTCCTGGCATGGACTGGTTATCCCATATCATGCGGTCTTGGATTATTTTTCCAAGATCGTTACCATATCCATGATTGGAATACCCCTAATTGTGTGGTAGGTAACTATTATCCGCGAGTCGACTTGGATTATTTATTATATTAGGGCTAGGAGACTTATTTTTAGGGATTGTAAATATTATCAAACTAGTTTATATTCATGACGTTAGTATGGAGTGTCCATTGAATGAATCTATTCCTATAGTTTGTAAGTTTTCTGATGTTTTCCCTTTCGATATACCTGGTCTTCCTCTTGAGTGTGATACTAAGTTTGTTATTGATCTTGAGTTGGGCACCCAACGTATTTCAATGGCACCTTACCATATGGCTCCTGCCAAGCTTAAGGAGCTAAATTCTCAACTTTATGATCTTTTTAGAAAGGGTTTCTGTAAACCGAGTGTGTCGCATTGGGGAGCTCCTGTCTTATTCATGAAGAAGAAAAATGGTTCCTTGCGAATGTGTATTGATTATAGAAAGCTTAATAAGGTGATGGTAAAGAATTTGTATTGTATGCCTCGCATTAATGACTAGTTTGACCAACTTCAGGGAGCAGTGGTGTTCTCTAAGATTGACCTGAGGTTCAATTACCATTAGTTAAGGATTCGGGCTGAAGATATCCCAAAGACAGCCTTTAGGACCCGTTATGGCCATTATGATTTTCTAGTGATGTCTTCTGGATTGACTAATGCCCCATCTGTGTTCATGGATTGGATGAATTATGTAATTACGCCTTATTTTGATTATTTTGCGATTGTGTTCATCGACGACATCGTTGTGTATTCGAGAAGTAGAGAGAAGTATATGTAGTATTTGAGGATTGTGCTCCAAAACTTTATGATATCAAAGGATTTTTTCGAAATTCTCCAAGAGTGAGTTTTGTCTTGAGTTAGTGTCATTCCTTGGACATAGTGTCTAGGGGTGGTATTATGGTAGATATAGTCGAGATTAAGTCTATTCACGATCGGGCCAGTCTTGCATCTCCGTTTGAGGTTAGTAGCTTTATTGGTTTGTCCGGATACTATAGAAAGTTTGTTGAGGAGTTTTTTACTATTGTAGCATCGATGACGAGATTGACTCAGAAGGATGTTTCTTTCCAATTTTCCGAGGTGCACGAGTCAAGCTTTAGAAATCTTAAAGTATATCTCACTTCAGATCCTATATTAGCTCTTCTTATTGAGGTTGAGGGATTCATCATATATTGTGATTCATCAAGTGGTTGTTTGGGTTGTTTGTTAATACAGTAGGATCAATTTATTGCTTATGCTTCAAATCAGCTAAAGTTGCATGAGTGAAACTACCCAACTCATGATTTGGAGTTGGCAATGGTAGTTTTCTTGCTTAAGATTTATAGGCATTATGTTTATGACATGCATTATGAGATTTTCATATATCACCATAGTTTTCAGCATCCTATGACCCAGAGAGAGCTTAATTCTAGGCAACACAGATAGATGGAGTTGCTTAAGGATTATGACATCTCTATTTTGCGCCATCCCAGCAAGGCGGACATGGCAGCAAACGCTTTGAGCTGGACAACAGTGAGTATGGGTAGCTTGGCTTCTATTTCAGTTTCTCAGAGATTGTTGGCATAGTACATCCAGTCCTTAGCTAACTTGATGGTACAACTTGATATTTCAGAGTCGACAATTTGAGGATATGAGACTCCATATCATCTTTAATCAAGTTTTGAGTGGTGACAACAAAAGGACTATCATAGATTCTTAGAGTGTTCTAATATTTGATGGTCGATTGTGTTTCGAGAGTTGGAGACTTGATTCAGTCAATTTTGCATGAGGCTCACAGCTCCAGATATTCAATTCAGCTAGATACAGCTAAGATGTGTAGAGATTTGAGGCGACATTATTGGTGGAGTGGTATTAGGAGATATGTGGTAAAATTTGAAGCTTATTTCCTATGTTGTTAAAAGGTAAAGGATGAGCATTAGAGACATGGTGGCTTGATTCAAAGATTACCCATTCTTGAGTGGAAGTAAGAGAGGATTACCAAGGATCTTGTTATTGGTTTTCCTCGCACTTCCTTTGGTTTTGATGGTATTTAGGTCATTGTGGATCGGTTGACCAAATCGACACATTTCATTCATATTCAGATATCTTTAAGTGCCAAGAGGTTAGCTCATATCTATGTTTGTATGATAGTTCATTCGCATGGTTTGTGTATATCTATTATATTAGACTGGGGTTTGGTGTTCACTTTTAGATTTTATAGAACTTTTTAGGAGGATTTGGGTACTCAGGTAGACTTTAGCACAGCCTTCCACCCTCATACTGATAAGCAATCAGAGTGGACTATTCAGGTTCTTGGGGATATGCTCATAACCTATATTATGGCTTTGGATATCAGGCGGTTGTAATCTAGAGAGATTCCAGTAGTTAAGGTTGTGTGGATGAACATCCCAGAAGAGCATACTTGGGATATAGAGAGATAAATACGGACCTAGTATCCTTACATGTTCGAGGCATCAGGTACAACCTAACCCTTTATTTTTGCATATGAAAGTTCTTTTAGTAGTGGATATTGTAATTACCCTGCAGGTCATTTTCAGAATTTCTGCTCATTTTTCTTTATTTAGAGCTTTTCTATTGCTTCCCCAAGTCATTTATGACTTTTTATAGCTAACAACTTAGTTACCGGGAAGTTCGTTTGGTTTTTAGTGTCAATTTCCTGCTTTAAAGACTTCGCTAGTTAATAATGTCTAAGGGAAAAACTTTAGCCAAACGACCTCGTATGCCAATTCTAACTGTTTCAACAGTTCTAGAACGTCAAGTTTAGTATAGGAAGACCTTTGGTCTGGGTCCTAAGGCTCCCAAACTCATTTGAGGCCATTGGCTGAAAGTTAAGAAAAATAGCAGGAGGGTGTGTGATCAACTTTTAATTGAAACGACCTCAAATGGAAATTTTGATTGTGCTATTGAGTCTGAAGTATTAAATTTGATAATGTATCATAGTTCATTACATATACAGGGTTCCAGATGAATCTCGAGGGGTCAATGGAGACTCAAAATAATTTTGATAATGTATCATAGTTCATTACACATACGGGGTTCCAGATGAATCTCGAGGTGTCGATGGAGACTCAAAATAATTTTAAATCTTCATCTAGAACTGGTGCATTTTCTTAAGAGACTGTGTCACTTAAGAGAAGGATGCTTAAGCGGCTAACCAGTCTCTTAAGTGACCGACTTGATCAGCAGGTACCAATTAAGTGATGCCTTTTTCACTTAAGCGATGGCCGTTCTAGCGACCTTTGTGCAGGGTTCAGAAAGTATCGCTAAAGAAACACTTGGCCATGTAAGCAATGACCTCTTAAGAGACTCAGTGTCCGCTTATGCAACACTGATAATGCTCAACTTACACTATTATTTTGTTGCAAGACAGTCTTTGTCAATATAAACCCAATAAAAGTCGAGGTCGTATCCACAATGAGTGCAAACTCATTTTTAAATCCTCTGTATGTTGAGAGTTAACTAGGAGTTAACCATAATGTAAAAGTAAAATACACCATGAAATTTTTTGGGGGATATGAATTTACACGTTTGTTGAATAAAATTTTACTACAACACTAATATAAGAGAAAACAAGTTCTGAGCAAAACCAATAGAGATATTTCTTTGGGTTATGCCATTCTATGGTTAATTCATGTACGGGTAGTTAAAAAGTAGTCCCAACATTAGTTAATGAGTCTAGGGTAGGATAGGTTTAACGGTTTTGGTGCTAGTCTTTCAACAAAACACCAAAATTTCAATCAAGAATTCTTTGAACACCTCATGAGTGTGACGAATTCATCAACCCAATACCTTACTTTGGCATCCCAATTTCTAAGATAATCCCTATGAACATAGAAAATCCATATACCATCCATATTTTTAAGAAAATTGTAAGGAAGAAACTAAAATCAATTTGTTGTTTACAATCACTCATCACCCACAACCCTTTTTCAAGGATAATGTGGGATCCAAGTAAATTGGGGTTTTCACCCATAATTATCACTTCACACATTGAGTAATAGTAAAACCCAACACCATTAACTGTGAATTTAAACTACTAATCAAGACCCATACACATTAACACCCTATTCAAGCATAACCCCAAGACAAGAATTTAGCTACTCATGAGATTTGAGGAAAGAGATATACCCAAATTAACATTCAATGCTTCCACTGAAACTAAAAGCAAGATTAATCCACACTTCAATCACAAAAATAACTAAATTGAGAATGTATTACACTTGTACTTTTCCAAAAGTAAAATAGTTTTTCTCTCAAAAAATTGAAAATTGGATGAAATATGCCTCAATTGTGCAAAGATTTTGCTTTTAAGATTTGGGATTTTTCTCCGTGAATTGATGATTTTTCCCTTGGAGATTTTCCTGCTTCACCGCGATCATACTCTATTTATCACAATTGTGAATTCCTCAATCGTGATGATCCCCTTACGATAATTGTAACTTTACTTGGCTTTGATTGGTCACGATTGCGACTCTTAGGCCGCAATTACGTTACGTAAGGTTCAATCCCTGCTCTTGCTTTCCCGCTTATGCAATCACTTAGCTTTTTTTGTTCACTTTCAGATTAACTTCACTTATTTTCTTACAATCACCTGTAAACATGGAAATCATGGAATTTAATGCATTTAAATAAATAATTGGCCTCATATCTACAATCATTTCATCATAGTGTGCACAAATTTGTATGTAAATGAGTGGCAAACTTGCAACTCATCAACACCCCCAACTTAAAACTTTGCTTTTCCTTAAGTAACACTACTCCATATTCAGTACTACTCAATTATAAGCCCATTCATACAACCAAATGATAACAATGACTCCGAACTCAATAAGCACCAATAATTATCCCTCAAGCATGGGAAAGGCTATTCGCATAAGTCCCCTCAAAATTCAATTACACTTTTCATGGATGGAAAATACTTTTAAGAACAACCAAGCAATAACCACTAAATCTCTAGAAGTGACTGCCTATCAATATCGAATCAACTACATTCCTTTGCTTCATTTTCAGAAGATAAAAACGTCAACCTCCTCAATTAGTTTACATGCCTCCTCGGGAAGGGAAGTCCCACACACCAAAGTATCTATTATGAAATAAGTGACTAAAGTTCAAGAACTCGCTCTCACAAAGAATCTCTCAATGCAACAAGTATCATGCCATATGATTGCCCTTATTTTCAATCGCCACTAACTTGAAGACACTTGGTTGGAGATCTTGAAGAACTTTTCAAGCTTATAATATAGGCTTGGGAAAGGGTAGGATAAACATTTGGGATCAAAGTGACTACACCCTCCTTGAACTCTACATAACACACTATTCAATTAGACTTAGGTTCATGGGCCACTTTATTTCCTTCTAACTCAAACATATGCCTACTTTTTCTAACTTGATTAACCCACCTTTTGAAAGCATTTTTTTCTCATCTCTTTTCTTTGTACAATTTATGTATTTCTTCTTTTTATTAAATCCTTTCTTTTTTCCTATTTATTTGTTCTCATTTTAGGACTTAGGCACTCACTTACAATACAATGGCCCAAAGTTACCCCTTCCAAGATGCACCACCCCCAACTTAAGCTTTTAGCCTCAAGTTGCACTTTCAAGCTCAAAGAAGGTAGAGTTCAAAAGAGAGATAAAAATCAAATGACTCATGGCTTGTAATGTGGTTGCCAGAGAAAGGTTCAAAGGCTCAAATTGGGTGACTAGAAATACAATCTATGTATGGGTAGGCTTTTTAGGTTAAAGTAGATTTCCATGTTCATAAAGAAGGCCTAAGATAATTTCACCAACCATGCATAATCAAGATTAGTTTTTAGAGACTAACAGGGAAAGTTCTAGATGACATAAGCATGAGAATTAAATTACTAAGCTCACCACACATGGCATACAAACTAATCAAGGGGAATTAATTGTGCTTCCTACTAGAGACAAAATGAGCTATTTTCCACACACTACCAACTAAAGACATTGGAGTCACAAAAACAAAAAAGTGTTGTTACAAAATCATTCATGTCTATGCCCTTGATTTTCACAAAAAGAATTTTGGATGGAGAGGGATACTTGTTTTGTATTTTCACTGCACAAGATTTGATATTTTTAGCACCAAATCAAGTCGTTATCTCATATTTTGGCTCTCACGAGGGCAAACCATATGGCTACTCAGACTTCACCATAGGCATAAGGTCAATCCCAAATCTATAATGTCATAGGTACTCATACTTCCCCTACATCTATAGCTAAAAAAACATAATAAACACTATGATTTTTCTCGTAAGAATGTAGTCACTCAATCTGTCATGGGGAAAGGATCATCCGACAGCATTATTATAACAAGATAAAAATATAAGAATAGAAACAAATCAACAAAATTAAAACAAGTGACTAATCCATCAAAAGTAGGCACCATCAGGGTGCCCAATATTACAACCCAAAATAAAAATAGCATCATCAAAATAAACATAAAAATATCCAAATAATAAATACCAAATCAAATATAAAATGAAATACAGAGATTGGCACCCTTACTAAAAACTTGTGGTCTCCATACTGCATATCAATAAAGCATAGAAAGAGCAAAAGGGGCTCTCTGTATCTGCATCAAGTGCTAGTGTCATTCGTTGCTTCCTTATCATCCTCAACATTATCAGAGTCTAGCCACGTATCTGTGACCTCATCCTCAGAATCTTCCTCGAAAGAAGGAATTCTATCTTTAGGCTTCAGGACCTTCCACGGGCCCTTTAATCCTTCCACATATGAGACAATAATTTATCTCTCTTCTTCTACCTCTTTTTCATCATATTATGAGAATACCATAGCTCCTTATGTGACTATGCTAAGGATGAGTAGGACCTATCAAGACTAGAGATGGTGTCCTTCTACTTCTTCTAGTCTGCCAGAAACTACTTATAGTCATTCTATGCAACATATGAGTGGAGAGTGGTAGAAGGACCTCCCGACCCCCTGGGAAGCCCAGACACGAGCTCTTTGATTGCTCTCATTTCACTTGATATCTCATCAAACGTCCCTGCTTTGTATGGCCTGTATGAGTTCATGATAACATCTATTAACTTGCCCAAGTTGATCTTCCTCTTTTTGTTCTTCTCTAGTGCGCCCTCACCTTAAGTTTTAAAAGGTTAAATAGGGTTATTTGAGCATACCTAAGTGTATCAGATATACTCTTTAACCCCAGCTCTCCTGCATAAATCTTTGATCAAAGAAGGGAAACAGAGAAGGGAGCACTCTAGTCTTGAAATACCATATGTTGGAGAGCACAATAAGACCCTCATTCAAAGGTATGTTGTCCAAGATGCACACAACCATATGGGCTCCCTATCGGGGAGAAAGGTCATGTTAGTGTATGGGGAAACCCAGCTACAAATAATAGCCAACCAAATCCTAGCCTCAGCGGTAAAATTGCAATGATATCTCCATCTTTGTGGAAGTCTACAGGACTTCTCTTCTAGGAAAAAGTTTCTCACCTAGCCATCTCCCTGGTTCCTAAACCTTTTTCTAAAATTTTGCCATGTCAGTATCTGGTAGCCCATATATGTCATTGATTTGCTCAGCCCTAAAGTGAACATTATTTCCTTGGATTCCTATATCTGGATCAGAGAAAGATACTACACTGAGTTTAGCATAGAACTCCCTCACCCAATGATTATTTGCCTAGCATGGATCCAGGGCAAAGCATCTCCACCCGGTGGCCATAAATCTATCATGAAATGCGGAGAGATACTCTGTCACCTTGTCCAAACAAATGCCTCACATCTGGAGTAGCTTTCTCTTGGGCAGGTCCGCGTAGTACAGGGTTTGGAACTCAGGGGCCATGAAGCGAGTTTTGTCGTACTCTGCCATCTTTAGCTTTAAGAATCAAAAAAACAACACCACAACATTAAACATTAATATCACCATGTGAAAACCATACTATTGACTTAGTTAGGATAAAGAGATGGTTCTTTGGTGACATTTGGGCTAAAATTGAGAATTTAGAGTTTTTGATCGGGCTACCTCACGACCCTCAGATATCGCGATCGCGGGATGATGTTCCGGTATCTTACGGAATAGTTAGCATCATTTTCTTAGGAAAATTGTATGTTTTCAAGAAACCAAAGTGTTATTTAATAAAGTTTTTAGTGTTTTCAGTGAAAGAAGATAACCATAGAAGAAACCTGGAAAAGGTAGCAGAAAAGTAAGTTTGACGGTCAAAATAGTGGACCGTCAGGATTGCGACGGACCACCAGGTGAATCATCAATATGAACTAGAACATGGCATGCTAATGTCTTGAGTGACGTACCATAGGGTGGATCTTCAGCCATGTGATAGACCACCAGATGGACCGTCAACCCGTATCCAGAAACCACCTTTCAGAGGGAATCAGTGACGATCAACGTGGTGGACCATCAGCCATGCGACGGACCACCAGATGGACCATCAATACTTATCCAGAAACTACCTTTTAGAGGGACTCAGTGATGATCAGTATGGTGGACCGTCAGTCATGCGACGGAATGTCAGTGTCACCGTCAAGTCTTATCCAAAAACTATGATTTGGAAGAAACGAGTGACGGACAAGATGGCGGACCATCAACACTTTAACAGACCACCATATGGACCATCGACTGGGATGCGGCTTTTCTTCTTTTAAATTTTAAATTCCTTTTTTTTAGCTGGGAACAGATAAATACCAAATTTTAGGGTGAAGAACGCATCTTTTATCTTTTATAAGTTTTCTCATCTATTGAAACTCTGGGGAACCTAGTACTTTGGGGATTCTAGAGATCTTGAAGAAATTTAGCATTGAACATTGATTATTGAAGATTCAAGAACTGATTCTTGGGATTCTTTGTAAGTAAATTCTTAATCTATTTATGAATAATACAAGAATTATTTCTTCTTCATCTATGGAGTATTGTGGCTAAAATCACATAACTAGGGTTATGGGATCCTTAATGTGAAACGCATCTATGGGTTGGGAATCAAATTGAGTTCCATAACTAAATGATATTGCATAAACCTTTCTTCAATTTCATGACTTTTCTTGGTTGCAAACTTGAAGAGTGAGCCCTAGAACATCACTTGTCTGAAAGGAAAGTGTTTGTTGGGAAAATAAAGTGTTTACATGAATTCTAAGGGCTTTAACCTTTAGAGTAATAGCCAATGCCCTAATAGTATTAGCTTACATGAGAAATGGGTTGAAAGAACAATGCATCCTTTGAGTTTGAGAGAATTAGAGGATAATCTGTCCATTTAGGTTGAGAAACTAAGGGATAAAGAATAGGACTAAACCTTTCTTGCAATTGAATTTTCTAAGTGGAACTCATAAATGATTCACAACCCAAATGGTGCTAGCATTTTAGTTACCATAACCCTGGTTTGTTTAATCTCATAAAGTTACGAATTACAAGGAGAATCATTAGTGGAATACTCTTGTTACAATTAATTATTTTATAAGTTAAAAAAACCCAGAAAGGGTAGCTGCTCAGCAGGATCAGGCTAGATTAGCTGCTCTAGCAGCCGCTCAAGTGAACCAGCAAAATGCTGATAATGTTATCTAGGAAATAAACCCAGACGATGAAGACTTGGGTGATGATGAGTTACTAAATCCAAGGCGTGCAGATGATGAAGTTGCACCAGTAAATAGAAATGTCAACAAAAATCGCCAAGATAGAATGAGACCAAACGCCGAGCTATTAAGTTTTCTCTTGATGATGATGATGATGAGTTGGATGGGGCTGGTGCCACAGGGGCTATTATTCCTCCGCCTTTAGAACCCGAAGCCAAGTTTAATATTACGAGTACGATGATCTAGTTATTGCATCTGAAGGGACTGTTCGGTGGGCTTGATGGTGATGACCTGAATATGCATTTGATCAACTTTATTTCAACATGCAAGTCGTTTGACAATCCGGGAGTGGGGCAAAATGCTATTCGTCTGTGATTATTCCCGTTGTATTTTTTTGGAGAAGCAATGTTATGGTTGAATGGGCTAACCCCCAACTCTATTATGAATTGGAGGCAATTGAAAGATGCTTTCTTAGAAAGGTTCTTTCCACCGTCCAAGAGGACACAGTTAAGAGATGAAATTAGCAATTTTTGGCAGCTTCCAACTGAAGCTCTTCATGAAACTTGGGAGAGGTTCAAAAAGAAGCTCACAAAGTGCCTGAATCATCAGATGACCAACATCTACCTGAAAGAGATATTATATAGGGCCTTAAATTTGGTGACTAAGCCAGTGGTGGATAATGCTGCGGGTGGGTCATTCATGGACCTCACTTTTCTTGAGGTGTCTGAAATGCTTGATCGTATGACAAAGAAGAGTAGAGCTTGGAATACCAGGTATTTTGAGGTAGAAAACTCTACTGTATCTATTGGCATGATGGAAGAACAGAGGCGAAGATAAGAGGAATGTGACCAAGATATGGCTTACATAAAAATGCAGATGGACCTTCTTACTAAGCATTTATTATCAGGAAAGACAGAGAAGGTTAAAGTTATTGCATCACAGGGACGAGCTGACTCCAATTCTGAGGAGGAAGCGAATTACTTGAATAATCAAGGGGGTTTCCAAGGCAGTGGCCAAGGAAACCAAGGTCGGAATTACTATGAGAAATCTGGGTACAAGGACCGAGATCAAGGAAATTAGAAGAATAAGAATGACAAGAGTGGTTTATATATTCCTCTTAGGAGTCATGGAGCTGTTGCATCCAACTCTGGAAAGATGTCCATGGAGGACATGATGGCTAAACTATTGAAGGGAGTAGAGGCAACTAACATGAGAGTAGCTGAGGTGAAAAATGATTTATCTTCGATGAATCAATTAGTTGATTCGCATTCCACTTCCATAAAATAGTTGGAGTAGGAAATCAGCCAACTTTCTGTGACATTTAATCAAAGGAAGGCTGGCACTCTACCAAGTGACACAGTGCAAAATCTACGAAAGGATGGGTCGTGTATGGAAATTACTACCAGGAGTGGCAAAGTATTGGAAAACCCATTTGTGGGTAAGTCGGTAGCAGATGGTGTAGCTGAGAATGTTGATAAAGCAGATTGGGATCATCCCATAGAGGCTGAAAACCCTAACAAGATCATTCATGATATTACACCCAACTTTCAGCAGTCCGATGCAGTTGAATATGATAAAAACAAAGAAAAGGAAGTGGTGGAGAAAACTCTCCCAAAACCACCACCCCCTTTCCTCTGAGACTGAAGAAGAAGGCTGATGACACCAAGTTCAGTAAATTCATAACCATGCTGAAGTAGCTAACTATTAATATGCCTTTGGTAGAGACACTAGAGAAAATGCCAGGGTATGCCAAATTCATGAAGGACCTTTTGACAAAGAAAAGGGCAGCAAGCTATGAACCGGCGGATAATTTCCATCATTGCAGTGTGATTGCGACAAGGTCCTTAGTACAGAAGAAGGCAGATCTGGGAGATTTCACTATTCCTTGCACGGTTGGATCTTTGGATTTTGCTAAGGCTTTGTGTGATATGGGGCTAGCATTAATCTGATGCCGCTAGCCATTTGTAAAATATTGGGGTTGGGAGATCCTACACCAACCAATATGCCGTTTGTGATGGCAGATAGGTCGGTAAAATTGCCTGTTGGTATTCTGTACGATGTATTAATGAAGGTGGCTACCTTAATTTTTCCAGCGGATTTTGTTATTTTGGATTGCGAGGTGGACTTCAAGGTGCCCATAATATTGGGCCGGCCTTTCCTCACAACTGAAAGTGTGCTGATTGATTTACGAGTGAATGAGCTCTTATTTCGGATGAATTACGAAGTGGTACATTTTGATGCATGGAAATCGATGAAGCAGCACAAAGAAATGAATGCATTCTCTATAGTTGTATTTATTATGAGGACGAGGAGGAACTATCTATGGAGGAGCAGCTTACTGTTGAACCATTAGCTGTTGTGCTTATGAATTTTTATCGTGAGAATATTGATGAGTATGAAGAAATTGTCTGTGCTTTGACAGGAATGGGGTCGTATTCTTATGCCCCTAAGAATCTTGATCTTGACCTTAAGAATCGACCTTCACCACCGGTGAAGCCATCCATTAAAGAGCCACCGGTATTAGAGTTGAAAGAGATACCCAGTCATCTGAGGTATGTGTTCTTGGGTAGTGGAAATATACTGCCGGTTATTATTGTTGCTGATCTGGGTGAACAACTGGTGGAAGCTCTCATCTGTGTTGTTAAGAGGTATAAGAGAGCTATTGGTTGGACTATTGCAGATATCATTGGTATCCCTCCTGGCATATGTATGCACAAGATTCAACTAAAGGAAGATTGTGTGCCTACTATTGAGCATCAGCGTCGCCTGAACCCACCTATGCAAAAGGTGGTGAACAAATAAATCATCAAGTGGCTAGATGCAGGGGTGGTGTACCCAATCTCAGACAGTAAATAGGTGAGTCCTGTATAGTGTGTGCCAAATAAAGGGAGCATGATGGTAGTAGCCAACGAGAAGAACGAGTTGATCCCACTCAGGCCTATCACTGGGTGGAGGGTATGTATGGACTACCGAAAGCTTAACTTGTGGACACTAAAGGATCACTTTCTAATGCCATTCATAGACCAGATGCTCGATTGATTGGTAGGTAGGGGTTGGTACTATTTCTTGGATAGATATCCAGGTTATAACCAGATCTCTATTTCTCTTAAATATCAGGAGAAGACGACGTTCACGTTCCCATACGACACATTTGCTTTTAAAAGGATGCCCTTTGGTTTATATAATGCACCGTCCACTTTCCAGAGGTGCATGATATCGATCTTCTCGGATATGGTTGAAGATACCTTGGAGGTGTTCATGGATGAACTTTCAGTTGTTGGAGATTCCTTTGACTTATGCTTGCTGAATTTAAGTCAAGCATTACAGCGGTGCGAAGAGTTTAATCTGGTCCTTAATTGGGAAAAATGCCACTTCATGGTGAAGGAAGGCATTGTTCTCGGTCATAAAATTTCTGTGAAAGGTATTGAGGTGTCCAGGGCAAAGGTTGAGGTCATCGAGAAACTACCTCCCCCCATCTCTGTAAAAGGGGTACATAGCTTTCTTGGCCATGCAGGATTCTATTGCAGATTTATAAAAAATTTCTCAAAGGTTGGAAACCCATTATGCAAACTTCTTGAAAAGGAGGCCAAGTTCTCTTTTGATGATGACTGCAGACAGGCGTTCGAATGCATTAAGCTAAAATTAGTGGAGGCTCCAGTTATTATTACTCCTGACTGGACAAAGCCATTTGAACTAATGTGTGATGCTAGCGGGGTGGCGCTTGGAGCTGTGTTGGGCCAGAAAAAGGATAAGTTATTTCATCCAATCTATTATGCCATAAAAGCCTTGAATGGGGCTCAAAAGAACTACACTGTCACCGAATAGGAGCTCCTGGCTGTAGTTTACGCCCTTGAGAAATTCAGAGCGTATTTTCTAGGGACAAAGGTGGTGGTCCACAAAGATCATGCAGCTCTGAGGTATTTAATGGCTAAGAAAGATGCAAAGTCGAGATTGATCCGGTGGGTATTGTTTCTTCAAGAATTTGACTTTAAGGTAAAGGATCATAAGGGATGTGAAAACTAGGTGGCTGATCACTTATCCAGACTTGAATGCGAACAAGCAATCAAGGACAAGTTAGATATTAATGATTCCTTTCCGGATGAGAAGATACTATCTATGAAGTTCGAGAAGATTCCGTGGTATGCTGATTTTACAAACTACGTGGTAAGTGAGGTGATGCCGGATAATCTTTCCTTTCACCAAAGGAAAAAGTTCCTTCATGATGTGACCCATTATTTTTGGGATGAGCCCTATTTTTTTCGGCAATGTGCAGATGGTGTTATTAGGCGCTGTGTCCCAGATGTAAAAGTGCTGAGTATTTTGGAAGCATGTCATGCTTCACCTGTTGGTGGTCACTATACAGGTGACCGTATTTCCCAAAAAGTATTACAGAGTGGCTACTATTGGCCTACACTATTTAGAGATGCATATGAGTTTGTTTGGAGATGTGATAAATATCAGAGGCAAGGATCAATTTCCAAACTCCATGAGATTCCAATGTCCAAAATAATGGAAGTAGAGTTGTTTGATGTATGGGGCATCAACTTTATGGGCCTGTTCGTAAACTCATATGGGTCAAAATACATCCTAGTAGCTGTGGACTACATCTCAAATGGGTAGAAGCTATTGCTTTGGCTGACAATGAAAGAAAAAGAGTCATAGCATTTCTGAAGAAGAACATATTCTCCGATTTTGGAGTACCAAGAACAATCATAAGTGATGAGGGATCCCATTTTTGCAATAAAGATTTCAGGGCTTTTATGGCGAAGTATGGAGTAAAGAAACACTGAGTAGCAACTCTGTACCACCCACAAACTAGTGGGCAAGTGGAGGTGTCGAATCGTGAGATCAAGGCCATTCTCGCCAAAACTATGAATGCCAATAGGCAAGATTGGTCTCGAAAGCTAGAGGACACCTTGTGGATGTATCAAACTGATTTTAAGACACCAATTGGCATGTCACTGTATCAGCTAGTCTATGGGAAGGCATATCATTTGCCAATCGAGCTTGAACATAAGGCCTTGTGGGCTCTCAAAAGGCTAAATATGCATTGGAAAGAAGCAGCTGATCTAAGATTGGAGAAAATAAATGAGATGGATGAATTCTTTCTTAGGGCTTATGAAAGATCTGACTTGTATAAAGAGAAGATGAAGAAATACCATGATCAAAGGATTGCACAGAGAGAATTTAGGAAAGGTGATTTGGTACTTCTTTTCAACTCCAGACTGATGCTATTTCTAGGTAAGTTGAAGTCTAAATGGTCGGGTCCATTCAAAATTAGCCAAGTCTACTCATCTGGAGTATTAGAGCTTGAAAACGAAGATGGTAGTGTCTTCAATGTGAATGGGCAAAGAATCAAACTTTATATTGGTCCAAAAGACTTAATAAAAAGTGTTGATGTCTTTTATCTCGATGAAGTCTGAGTACTCGAGATACCTGAGTCGTGTCATGACGTTAAATCAGGCGTTAGTGGGAGGCAACCCACAACATGTTGTTGTAACCATAGTTAGAGTCTATTTTATGTTCTTGTGCAATTTTGATGTGTTTATGAAGTGTGCAGGGCCTGAAATGCAGTAAAAAGGAAGATAGGCATACATCTGAGCTACTGGAACGTTGTGACGCATGATTTGACGGACCACCAGGCCCCTGACGGACCACCACTTTCAACCGTCAAAAACTGGAAAGAAAAAGAATTCACTGGATAAGCCATGATGGCCTGAGTTACGGACCGCCACGAACCTGGTGGGATGTCACAACAACCGTCAGAAGTAAGATTGGTGACCCACATTCTGGTAAGAAGTGACGGTCAATCTGGTGGACCATCACAGGTTTGATGGACCGTCCCATATACCATCACACCGAAATAGAAAAACATAAACTTAGGTAGTGTGTGACGTTCAGAGTGGTGGTCCGTCAAAGTATTGACGTACCATCAAATTGACTGTCACTTTAACCCTAACTCTGAATCGGGTTGGGTTAAATTGGTACTCTTTATAAGTACTCCGTATTTGACCCAAAGTGCGACTTTGTGAATAAATTTGAGCGGGTACATCCATGGTAACCGTTCCATGGCCTTTGGCTATCCACTTTCTTAAGATTCAAAGAACTTGAAGGGAGTTATCCCATCTAAGACTCCCTATTTTCTCTATTTTTTTCCTTATTTATACTTGTTACTCCTTCCCTCTCTTCACCACAAATAAAAGGAAAAGCTAGTACTTGAATTTGTGAGTTAGTTTTCTCTCTGAAGCTTCAAGAACAAAGTCTGACTGGAAAATCTGGTATGTAAAGAAACCTCCTCTTCTGAATTTCCCTAATAAGTGTAAGAGCATGGTTTGTTTCTTTAACTTGTTCTTAGTGTAATGAGTTCGAATGACTCAAGGTACCAATTTGTGTGAAATCTGAGCAATATTAGTTGTAAACTGAGGCCAATGTTCTTAAATGTTGAGCTTAGAGATGTGTTGATAGATAAAAAAATGATCTGAGGTGCTATTGTTCGACAAAATGGTCGAACCCAGAAGGATGGTTGAAGACGAAGGTGCGACGGTCAAACTGGTGGACCGTCAACTCTGTGACGGACCACCAACATGACCGTCAGAAGACGCAATACAAATGCACCTTCTGTATGAGCCATGACGGTCAACTTGGTGGACCGCCAACTTTGTGATGGACCACCAAGTATACCATCAGAAGACGCAAATTTTTTTGGAACACTGCTTAAGGACTGACGGCAGAGTTGGTGGACCGTCCCACCATTGGTGGGCCATCAAACCTACCGTCAGACCTCATTATGCACTTTTTTTATTATGTTTGAATGCAGAACTGATTTCTTAAGCAGTTTTCATATGATATGGCTCCGAAAACCCCACAAACCAGAGGAGAAAAATCTCAACGAGGTAGGAATGTGTCCGCTCCAGCTTACAACATCAGGCAAAATAAAAGAGAAGATGTCATACTCTACCATTATGAAGAGGAGATTCAGAGTACCTATAGCAGTTCAATTTCAACCGCCGATGAGGCAACTATTGCTGCAACTCAACCATTGCCGGTAGAAGGTGAAACTAAAAATGTTATTATGGGGGATCAAAGAGATGATCCTAATGCTAAAGCTGTACCAGAGGGTGATAATGTTATCAGGAGGAAGGATCCATAGGTTTGAGAGGCCATCAGGTGGAAAATAGAGGGAGAACAAAAAGATTTTCATGATGGGTTGACACCCGCAACTCGAGGGATCAGAAGATCATTCATAGAGGAACATCAGATTATGACAATAGAACTTCATGAATATCCTGAGTAGAGAATCGAATCAATGAATATGGACTGGCATGGGTGAGCAGGCCACCAGGAGAGTACCAAACAAATTGGATGAGGGAATTCTTCATAAATTATCTGTGTTTTGTGAAAGGGGAATGCCCAAAGGGAACTCCAACCTCAAATAGACCAAATAGGGAGTTTTTTTCGGTTCGAGAGGTCACTGTTGATATCTCAGCCCGAATAATTAACAGGATTCTATACGGGCCAAGATATGAGGCTCCACCCACTGTCCCGTATTTTGAGTATAGAATATGAAATGCTTCCTGTCAAAGACGTTGGGCTGCTTCTTTATTGACCAACGATGGAAATCCTTCCTGGTTGACTAATCCCAAAGAGCGCATTGCAAAGTTCACTCTTAGTTTTAAAGCTAAGGTCTGGTGGGATATTGTTCGGTTGAGGTTAATGCTAACAAAGGGAGATGGAAACTTGGATCATCGCAGAGCAGTAGCAGTAGACAGTTTGGTTTCAGGACTGCCAATTGATTTTGGCCAGCTAATTGTAGACGAGATGTTCGTGTGGGCACATAAAGTGACCACTTCTATACCCTTCCCATGTTTGATCATTGGGTTATGCAAACAAGACGATGTGACGTTGATCCGTAGGGTTGATAATAAAGTACAGGCTATACATAGGCAGGACATCGAGAAGTTAAAGGACGAATCGAAATTCAAAATTTGGGTGACCAAACCTCCGGCATATCAGCCTCAGTCTGCACCAGTTCCAGAGACCACAGAAATACCTGAAGGTATGCCTTTACCTATCACCACGTATGTACCACCTGATTATGTGCCCCAGGGCACGTCTGCAGGGTCAGAGTCAACACATTTTGCTAAGGGACCGGAGTTTGCAGAGTACAGATTCAACCGGCAAAATTTCATTAAGGTGGTGAAGAACCAAAAGCGGTTTCAAAAATAGCTAGAAAAATGGGATGGAGATTTCAAGCCTTTTGTGGATAAAATTATGGCCGAAGCAGTCAGACCATTTCAAACTATTCAAGTTAGAATGGATAACATGGAGGCCCGCATCAACAAAAGGCTAGATTCACTATCTCTTCCTGATCTTTCCAAGCTTCTAGCAGAGTTTGAGCAGGCAAAGGATGACATAGCAGAGTTAAAGGAGAAACAGTCACAGCCGTCTGCATTTGACCTGACTTTAGCGGTAAGTGATAAAGAGGAAGGCATTCTAGACTTGATGGGTAGACCTGTGAAAGACAAAGGCAAGAAGCAAATGGATGAAAGAGCCGCAAGGAAAGAAGAAAAAAGGAGGAAGAGAAAAGCCATGTCACCCGAGGAGTTAGATCAACATAATCTGAAAAGAGCTGCAAAGAATTCAAGGAAAGAAGATGAAAGAAAGAAAAGAGAGATAGAAAATAAAGTGGCAGGAGTCTCTACTACTGCTGCCCCAGAAAGGGGGCGAAGTGCAGGATCAGTTTAGGAGACGATTTCTCCAATTATGGAGGTTGAGGTTGTGAGTGCCCCTACCACCATAGGGGCCAACATTTCACAGGGAGAGAATGCAAGAACATCACCCCACCTGACAGATGCCTCAGAGGAATAGGAGGTGAAAAGAAAAACCCAATCCAACCATGTACGGTAAATTATTTCTTTGAGGACAATGCATATCTTTCTATGTGGGGGTGGGTGTATTCACATCACGGTTGGATGTTTTTGTTGATATTATGTATCCAATAATGTACTATCTAGTAGAAGTGGCATGTTTAGTTTTTTTTTGTTTATTGCATTTCAAATTTTGTAGCCTGTGTTGTAAATATCTGTGTTTAAGATTATCTATAAAATATTTCTGTTTCAGTACTTTGTTGTAAATATGGATAATGAATGATGTTGGCATAAGACTATGAGAATGTGTATGTAATTAGTTACTCTATTATGTAAACATGTGTACAGAACTCTCAGTAATTCTGCATTTAGCATTAGTCTAGAAGAAGCATGAGACATGCGATGAACATTCCAAGAATTACAAAGGAAGTTTAATTTCGTTGCCTATGAGTGTGAGTGTGAGATTTTACTTGTAGTTCTTTCATAGTTTAAGACCTAGAACTTTCCCTAATCATTGATACAGTCTTCTAGGGGAGTCATTGGGATAGGATAACAGGCCTCCTTGTACTTTGAGTCCATCTAGCCTAAATAAACATCCCTGCCAAAATGATTACCCCTGATTTGAGATATCTTATGTGAGAGATAATTATGTGCTTATTGATATTTTATCTCCTATATGTGAGATGCCTCCTATGTGTGAGATAACTAAAGATATGCTACAGCTTATAAATATGATTATTGATATGAATTCCAGATATGTATATGGGCCTAAGGCCATGATTATATTGTTATGACTATTTTGGATATATTATTGGGCCAAAGGGCATGTTATGATAATGATTGGATATTCGAGAAGTGTTTATCATTGTAAAGGATACGATTATAGCTTATTGATTTATATACATGGTTATATATACACATCTCTCTGGTATGGGACGAAAGAAGATGTGGTATGTTGCTTATGACTTTATTAATTGAATACTTGTGATGGCATGTATAGATTTGGTACATTCATGATTATTGTATTGGTAAAATATATGATTCTAGATGAAATGTGATTTTATGATTGTTCTGCTTAATTTAGGGTTAAGTTATGTGGTAGTTAGTTTTCTATTAGGAGACTATAGAACTTGGTGGCTAGGAAGAAAATGTATTAGTTAAGATATCTTGCTTAGTAGAAATATGGTAGTTAGAGATGGTTGATATATGGCTAATGATGATGTCAGATTTAGCATAAGCAAAGATTAGTGATATTAATGTCTAAGTTTATAATGTCAATTAGTTTTTAAATGAGGAGTTGTGATTAACGAGGTTAGATAATAAGTGAGGTTGGTAATAAGAGGTGGCTAGTTAATAATAATGAATAGTTGTTAAATCAAAATAAGGATTAATTGTTTAATGATGGTTAGTTAATGAATGATGTCAGTTAATAAAATATGGTTAGATGATAAGTGGTTATGTTTTGTCTAATAATGGTTAACGGTTATATGATGATTAGTTGATAATATAGAATAGTGGATAAGTGGCGATTATGGTCTAGTGATGAACCTTATCTAGATGTTTAGATGTCGGATATCTAATGAATAATAGTTAGTTTCTATCCCTTAAATAAGGATAATGTTTATACAAATAACTAGAGGTCATGTGATGACTAGCAAACTAGTGGTTTTACTATAAATAGTATTGGTTAGATAATGATGAGTAGTTTGGAAGTATTGTATAGATAAATACTTTGTGGTGATATGATTATGTTCATGAGTATGTTAGTATATGTTATTTTATGATGCTACTATATTGATATATTGATACTCAGCAAGGCCGAAGAATGTTGTGATGATATATTGATACCTGGTAAGGCTGAAGGATACTATGATGATACTGATACCCAGTGAGGCCATAGGATACGGTGATGATATATTGATAGCCGACAAGGTCGGAGGTTGGTTACGATAATGATGGAAATGATGATTACAGTTATGCTGAGTTGTGATATTGATTGTGTAGCTTGCATTTATTCCATCATGTGCATCGCCTATCACTATTATGCATCTATGTCTATCAGCCGGTATGGGATGATTGCATAAACATGGCTGAAGAATATGCCTTGTGTTGTTATATTTTTATTAGACCTTTCAAGTCTAGGGAGGTAGGGGTACACATAGGCTCGGTTAGGTATATAGTTGTCTGGATCAGCTAATTATTCACATTGTTATTGATATTGTTATTATCATTGTTAGGATCATTATTATGGCTAAATTATGATAGATTAGCAGTTTATTTGGTACTGAGATTTGAGGTATGTTTTCGGCCTCTTTTATCTTATGATTGCATTATTATGCATGATTATACCATGTCTAGCCATTTGGATTAGCAACCCTGAGTATGATAGTATTAAATCCTGATAGTATCATGATGAGGTTTTAGAATAAGGATATGATGATCTAGATTACTCTTTGAGATGACATCATGTTTATGTGTATTTATGTGTGTGTATATATATATACATACATATATATATATATATATTTATGTGTATATATATCTAGCTATATAAAGCTCTAGCACTACCGTATATCCCTTCCTTTGCTTGTTCATATTTTATATTCATTTCTTGACCTTGTATATTGCTATATTTTTTTTATCTTCATTAGTATATTTACCTGTGATATACGATATAGTATTAATGTATATTGAGTGTAGCTGGAATAGGATTGATCTCACTGATACTTTCCTTAGTTTTATTATGTTAGACTCTTGGACTTGAACAGGATAGTTGTCCCTTATAATTCTCATTAACTTGTTATATAAGCTCTAGAGTCTTGGGCGTAGTTTCCATTCTATTTATATGTTGTATATATTTGCTTTATCTTTAGTGCTCAGTTGGTAGTTGCCTACCGAGTACCATTGATTTGGTACTCATACTATACTTCTGCAGCCTACAGATCATAATACAATTTATCACCATTGATGTGTGCATCGTGTGGAGTAGCCATGGTTCAGAGACTTAGAGTGAGCTCTTGACGTTTGGAGTATTACTTATCTCTCTCTTTTGTAGTAGACAAATCTCTATATTGTGTTCAGAGATGAGTTATATTGGTGTAGTTTCGTTGTTGTTTCACTTTGGTACTTGTGATATTTGAAGCTCTTGTATTGATACCACTAGGTTTTGGGATTCTATTATGTATTGATATGTATGTCATTTTCCACATCCTTTTCCTTACATTGTTGAGTAGTCTATTGCTAGCCATCTTGAACTACTAGTTAGCTTGCCTACTGGTGGGTCATGGTAGGCGTCATCATGACCTGAGAAATTGGGTCATGACAAATTAGTATCAGAGCCTAGGTTTCATTGATGTATTAGTACAAGAGCTAAGTGTTAGTAGAGTCCTGCGAATCGGTGCAGAAATATCTATAACCTATCTTCGGGAAGCTACAGTGACATTTTATGAAAATCACTTCTTGACTCCTTATTGTGTGTCTGCATTTCCTATAAACCTCGAACACATTCTTTGACTCTATTCTATCCCCAAAGGATGATACGACACTATTGATAGATACAGATAAGACTTCAAAATACATTTCTAGAGTTTCAGCGCGGTATCAAATTGTAGAGTCAGAGATGGATATCGAAGATCTTCAGTGGCAGCAAAAAGGTATTTGGGCCAGCTTAGGCTCTAGTTGAGCTTGTGACTACTTCACCCTTTGAGGTTCATCATTAGAAATTCGAGTCATGTTGTAGATCCCTCTTAGCCATTAATAATATTTGATTCATCGAGTGGTTCTCAGACTAGAGTTGGATCTACTGGTGTTTATCAGGGTTCTTTACCAGTTTTGAGTACGAGATTGGATTTCTCATGTGGTCCAGGCATTTTCCTATGTTATATCTTTCTAAGTCGAACATTGGTGTGTGGATGTGTTAGAGGGTTAATACTGTCACTCCATTTGGCATCGGAGTGCTTGATAGCAGCCAAATATTCCTTCCCTCAGGATGTTGATTATGAGAGGACCATAAAGAGAACTAGTATTGAGACTTATGGAAATGACGGCAAGAGGCAAGTCATCAATATAGTGTTATTAGTGTTTCATTCCGGAGTGAGGATCCCTCTAGTAGAGTTCAGCTTCACCTGCGACCCATCAGCTCTATGCAAATAGTATTCCATAGCATGAGTAGTTCTCAGATTAGCCATGACGATCATAGTGGGAAGAGTTCCCATCTGACTTGCAGAGTTATGGTATGGTCCATCAGGCCATGGCGACTATTTTGGATTATGAGGGGCAGTATCTCAAGTATTCTAGGGTCTTTATTTGATTGTGTCGTAATGAGACGCTAGTTCAGAGAATGCCCCAAGTATGATATAGATGATCAACTAGAGTTAGCACATACTCCCCGCCAGCCTAGAGTTCCTGAGAAAGACCGTGATTTCAAAAGTATGGGCATAATTTTGTGAATTTCTCTTAGCAATTTGGGCTCTGTTTGTATTCTCATCATGTTAGTGCTTCAGAAGTTTGCTTCGACTGCAAAGAGACCGACTACTAATCCAGAAAGTGTCCCCGATATGGGATTTCCAATCATTTGGCACATTCAGATCAGCCTCGTGATGTTGTGGCATATTCAGTTAGAGGTATTGTGTACGACACCTCAGTTAATGATTCAATCGGTCAGTTCCAGTTGGACCCATTCAAATTTATTTCTCCTTATGACCGTCAGGCATATGATTGCGGATGTCGCCACTATTGGTGTACTTTTATTTCCTGTCTTTATCTCTTATTATGTGTATTAGGGTTTTCATACATTTTGATAATGCTTACCTATACCATGTGATTTGGTAGAGGACGGTCGTTGTCAATATCTCAACTTTTGTTGAGATCGATCCACAAGGAGTGAAAAGTAGAATTCTAGTATTATGAGTCTTAACACTTCTAAGAAAACACCTGAAGTGCAAATAAAGTAAAAAAGTATGATTTAAAATGGGGGGTTGGTTTTGGGAGAGTGTGTGTCAATAGTAACTCAACTCCACAAACTACACAACAATTGTAATTTAACTTCGATATAAAGAGAATCTTGGTATTATGTCTACCTAAGGGAAAATTAGATATGGGTATGTGTAGATTTGGTGTACATTCTAGTTTTTAACAATATGGTAGGCTAGGTCTAGGGTCCTTAAGGCTAGCTTGTCAACGAAAGCTCAAGAATTTCACCTATTGAACCTTTCGGATACCTAATAAGTGTTTTAACTATATTAACCTAGGACCTCAATTGGGTATCCATATTTCTAAGAATATACCCAAGATGTAGTCAACTTCATACTCACTCTTATGTCTAAGATAGTGAGAATTAGTAAACTAAATCCATTAATTGTCTACTATTGCCTTGGTTCCCATATCTCTCTTTCAAGGATGATGTGGGTTCCAAAACTTTACCCAAACCCTCTTTCAAGGATGGTTTGAGCTTTCAAGAGTTTAGGGTTTTCACCCACAAACCCATTTTGAGTATTTAGGACTTTCACCTACAAATCCCAACCAATTTAATCAAGTAATAGTAGAACCCATTACTAACTAACTACCATATACACAAATACATCACAACACACAACTAATTGCACCTTATTTCAATATAATCCCAAGACTAAAAAATTTAGCAACTCATGAAGAAAAGAAAGAAACATATACCCAAAGGATTGTTCAAGGCATCCATTCTTCACAAATACCAAAATCAAAATCTCCAAATCAAATTACAATTCTTGCCTAATTTAGGGTTTCATATTCAAATTCAAAGTATTACTAGTCTCAAGAATGCCCAAAATGGGAAAAGGTTTTAAGCTTTTAAGGGATTTAGGGTCGGATGCTGAAAATTATAAAAATTCCCCTGGTCCTAATCCCGTGTTGCTGAGATAGCACTAGATTCATTGTAGTCATGGCTACTACGGCAGCGGGTAGATCCACGTGATCACGGTTGCAAACCTTCTTGACTGGCTGCGATCGTGGCCCTTAGACCGCAATCTCGGTAACTAAGGTCTGTTTTTGCTCCAGGTCTTCTAGCTGCACTTCTTTTCTCTCTTTTGAGCCTTTTTAGATCAAGTCCACATCTTTCCATCTCATAACCTATATGCTTGGAAAGTGTGGATATTAGTGCATTTAATGAAACATACATCTCATTTGCACATTCAAATCATGGTAATGTGCACCAATATTTAGTGCAAATGAGTGGTAAATTCACCACTCATCAACACCCCGAACTTAAAGATTTGCTTGTCCTCAATAAATACTACCTCTTACAATAAGACTATGCATATTTATGCCCACATTGAATTACCTAATGATCATAATGACTTCAAGCTTACTTAATACATAATTTAGCTCTTCAAACATGGGCAAAACTATTTTCACGACACCCCTCAACATAAAATGTGATTTTTCAAGGATGCAAGAGACTTTAAAGAGCAACCATGCAACAATCACTAATACTCTAGAAATGACTCACCGTTGACCTCAACTACATTATACTCTTTTTTGCCTATTTTTGCGGGAGATAACAAACTCACCCACCTTGACTTATTTACATGCATCCTCACAAGAAAGAAAATTCCACACACCAAGTCATCAATTATGAAACAAGTAATTTAAGTGTAAAACACACTCTCTCTCTCTCTCTCAAGAACTCTTGATGTTAATAAGTACCATGCCATAGGCTTCCCCCTATTTTCAATGGCCACTACAATAAAAATACTTGGTTGGAAATCACAAAGGGCGTTTTGAGCTAGTAACAAAGGTTTGGGGTAGGCTAGGATATGTTTTAGGAACAACATGGATATACCCTTATTGAACATCTACATCACACTATTCCATCCAACTTTTGATCATGGGCCTCTTCTTTTGTTTTTACTCTTTACTCATATGCCTAATTTTTATTTTTCTTGGTTCATCCTTTTTCTTCCACCCTTTGTCCTTCTCTTCCCTTTGTTGAATTCTTTCCTTTTTCTTATTTATTTGTTCTCACTACTTAAGCTCATAGGAACTCACTTACAACTTTGTGGCCCAAAGTTACCTCTTTCAATCATTACCACCCCCAACTTAGGCTTTTAGCCTCAAGTTGCAATTTTAAGTTCAAAGAGGGTAGGGTTCAAAAGAGGGATAAAATTAAAAGGCCCACGGCTTGCAATGTGTTTGCCAAAGAAAAGTCTAAAGGTTCAAAGTGGGTTACTAGGGATAATATCTATGAAAGGGTTGAACTTTTAGGCTAAAGTAGACTTCCAATGTCACAAAGATGGCCTAAGATCATCTCCCCAACCAAGTACAGTAAAAATTAGCCTTGTAAGACTAATGGGGCATTTTCTAGATGGTACAAGTACATATGAGATTTGGACAAATAATCTCACAACACACGGCATGCAAAATTCACCAAGGAGGCTCAATTTCCTCTTTCGCTAGAGACAAAAATGGAGTATCTACCAATTTTGACAATCCAAAAATCTTGAAGTCATAAAAAGAGAAAAAGTTTTGTACAGGGTTGCTCACATCCATGCCCTTGATTTTTGAAAAATTTGGGTGGAGGGTAATGTTTACTTTTCATTTGCACCACGCACAATTCGCTAATTATGGCACCAACCCAAGCCTTTGTATCACATTGCGGTTTTCATACGGGCCAACCAACCATATGGTTACTCAATTTTTGCCATAGTTATGAATGTGAATCCAAATCCAAAATGCCACGGGTACTCAGACCTTTCTTGCATTTGTGACCTTGATGTCGCGGGTACTCAGACTTCCCCTGCATCCATGGCTTAAAACCCAATCATGATGCTTTCCCCTTAAGAATGTTGTTACTCAATCTATCATAGGAAAAAGCTCGTCTGATCTTTCCATAAGTAAAATAAATATAAAGTAGAAATATATGGACAAAAAACTAATCCATGCAAATGTGGGCACCATCAGAGTGCCTGAATATTACAACCCAAATAAAAATAAAAATCATCAAAAATAATAGTAAAATATCCAGAAATATCAGTAATATAGGCCCAAATTAAATGAATACGGAGACAGATACCCCCAACTAAAAAGGTAGCAGTGTCCTCGCTACATAAATAATCAAGCATAAAGAGAGATACGGGTGCTCCCTGAAATCGCAGGAAGAGTTGTTGTCACTCTCAAACTCTGCATCATCATTAACCTCCTCAGGACCAGACCACTCAGTTGAGGCCTCATCATTACTCTCAACTCGGGAGGAAGAAAGTTGATCACTAGGTTTTAGGACCTTCCTTAGGCCCTTCGCCCCCTTCCATATCTTGTTGAAAAACTTATCTCTCTTTTTCTCCCTTATGACCATCTTTTCATGTGCAATCTAGAGATCTCGATGTGACTTCGCCAAGGATGAGTAAGCTCTCTCAATCCTAGAAATGGTAACTCCTTGCTTGTTTTGGTCCTCCCGATACTTCTCATAATCAAATTGGGACACATATGAATGGCGGGTGATGGAGGGCTCTCCTGGCTCCCGGGGCGAACCTGACACAAGCTCCCTAATTTCCTCAATATAAACTCCAATATCCTTAAGGTCCCCGATGATGGATGGCCTACAAGACTCAGGCTCCTCATATGTCGACTTCCCCAGATTGATCTTCCTCTTTTTGTTTTTGCCTAGTGCGCCCTCTTCTTAAATTCTGAAAGGATAGATAGAAGTGCCAGGGCATACCCAAGTATCTCCAGAGTATTCCTTAACTCTAGATCTCCTACAAATCTCAGTAATTAAAGAGGGAAAGAAGATATGTGTCCCACCCTGGTTCTTCAAGAATTTTATATCAGAAACCACGTGTTGTCCAATATTCAAAGGTATGCCATCTAGAATGCAAGCAACCATCTGATCCTGCAGATCTAGAATTGTTGTTATGTGGGTGCAAGGGGAGACTCAACTACATATGATGTTCAACCAAATCTGAGCCTCAGAAATAAAGTCATTCATGTGGATGTTACTCTTAGTTTCTGCCAATGAGACTTCCTTTCTGGGGAAAAGTCGTTCATCCAACCATCTTCCCAGTTCGCACCCTTTTTGTTCAAACTATCCCATGTCTGCATTTGGGAGCCCATATATATCGTTGATTTAGTTTTCTCCAAAGTCTACCATTTTCCCCCGGATCTTGATAGTCATGTAAGATAATACGAGAAAGACACTATGCTAAGATTGGCGTAGAATTCATGGACCCATTGGTCATTATTCTTGCAATAATATGGAGAGAAACATCGCCACCCTGTGGCTACAAGCCTGTCATGAAATACCCAAAGCTTATCTGGCATATTCTCCAAGCATATTCCTTTCTATGAGAGAAGCTTTGTCCTCGAAAGATCACCATAGTAGTGAGTGTCGCACTGGGGTTCCATGAATTCGATGTGGTCAAATTTCTCCATGAGATTATCATGAAAAACAAAAGACTATACAACCTCATCAATCATTGGTATATTATTGCACAAAGTATGCTATGTTGGCTACTAAAGCTCATTGGATGGTTACTTGGTGGTGTTTGGAAAAAAATTAGAAGTGCAGAATTTTTTTCATAGGAAAAAAATCAACCTCAGTTACCACAACCGCCGTCCATGGAGCCGCAATCGCAGTCCTGATGACCGCGATCGCGGTATCTGAGACCAGTTTCAACCCCAATTTTCAATGTCCAAAAATTCAAATTATAAAGCCCAAAGCATGTTCTATAACAAGGATTTACACTTTAAGTATTGAACATGACCACTAGGTACTCGATTATGCCCCTAAAATACAAAAACCATTAGTGAATACATATTCGGTCAACCTATTGAGCACTTTGTGTACACTCTTCATTTTTCTCAATTTCACACACAATTTGGGTACTCAAGACTACCCCATTCATGTGCACACCATGTTCTAGAAGCTAAACACCACACAAGTACAATTTATGAAACATTTCAGCATGAAAACATAGATTCAGGCCTTCCCTATAGCATTCATTCTATGGACTGCTTTCCCCAATCATGACATAAGTTTGAGGCACCTACCATATAAGTGATGCAAGAGATATGCAAGGATGCTATTGGAATGCTCACAAGAGAAAAGAACTTGAGAAGGGAGTGTTGAGAGAAACTGGGATTTGGATGATTATAAGTCTGATGTGACTACGATCGCGGTTTGGGTCCTGTAATCGTAGTCAATGTCCCACGATCATGGTAACTGGGGGCATTTCTACTCCCCTGTTTTCCCCTATTCAGCTTATTTTATATTTTGGATAGATTTTCCCCTATTCAGTTCAACATGCAAAAATTTCACACTTTTCTCTTTCTCAAGATCATCCAACACACTCTATAGCACCATAAGTGCATGGGTTATTTAATTGACAAAACTGAAATCTACTCTATAAGAATAAAAATAAAGGATACGAGCCACTTTCATGGCTTTTGTGGATATCCTCCCATATAGCGCCTTAGTTTACATCGTGGCACGACATCTTCCTTCTTTCTTAAGTTGGGTCCTCAAGGGTCCCCCTCATTCACTTCTTCAATTTCAACATCAATCACTGATATCACTCGAAGTTTCATGGGTTGTTTATTTATTATGCATACTCGAAAAGAGACCTCGTCATTATGAACCCTAAACCTTATTTCACCCAACTCTAAGTCAACAATGGCTCTTCTGGTGGCTAAGAAAGGTCGAACAAGAATGATGGGAACCTCTTGGTCCATTTCATAGTCTAAAACCATGAATTCCACCAGAAGTATAAATTTGTCCACTTTGACTAGATCATCAAACAAAATCCCAATCGGACTCTTGATAGACCGGTCATCCATTAAAATTCTCATGGATGTTGGAGTTGGCATTTTCAATCTGAGATTTTTGTAAATGACAAAATTCATGGGGTTTATACTCGCACCGATGTCGCATAGAGACTTCGCAAAAATATGTTCCAAAGGTGCAAGGGATGGTAGAAGATTTGGGGTCTTTTTTCTTTTCTGCAATTTTGCTACTCATGATAGCACTACAACCATGGGTGACTTCGATCTTGTCACCTTCGATGAGCTTCTTTTTTGACATCAACTTCTTCATGAGCTTATCATATCTTGGGATCTCTTGGATCACTTCAAGCAATGAGATATTGATAGAGAGATTGTTAAGCTTGGCCATGAATTTCTAGAGTTTATCACCCTCCTCTTTTCTTTGAAGCCTTTGAGGAAATGGGGGAGGGAATTGTATTGTAGGCATCACATCACTTTGTAGTTTCTCATTTTCTACCACCTTTTCATCAACTTCCACCAGTTTCTTTTTATCATCTCTTATTGAGATTTTGGTAGTGCTTCTTTTGACTTAACCTTAGGCATTTTTTCACCCAAATGTTCTTTCAAGTTATCACCAAGGGTCTTCCCACTCCTAGTGACTATTTCTAAAACTTGAGATTCATTCTTTGGGTTCACAATAGTGTCACTAAGAAGACTACCCTTTGGCCTAACATTCCATTGGGTAGAAATTTGCTCGATTTGAGTCTCCAATTGCTTAATAAAGGTGGAGTGGGACACCACGATTTGATTAAGTTGTGAAAAAACACTTTTCATTTCATGGGTCATTTTTTCTTTTTCTTCCACTCTCATCAAAATCCTTGCCAAAACATCTTTGTCTTTGTATTTGTCGGGGTCGACAGTGCTACCATCTTTGTTCTTTGCCCAATCATGAGGGGTCACATATCGGTCATATTCACGATCTCTATCCCTCCAATCATGGCCACGTTCATGGTCCGTCCAACGTTGATTCCTACCTTGCCTTTGATAGGCAAGGCGGGAACCCCCTAAATAGTTTGCCAAGTATCGAATCTCCTCATCGAGCTTTTTAGCCTCTTCATCATCCTAATAGGATTTTGATGCCATGGCATTTACCATTTTTTTGGGTGTACCCATCACATGTTTTGTCAAAAGCTATAATTGTGTCATCATTTTAGCTATACTCTCCTCTCTTTCTTTATCTCATTTCCTTTGTTCATTGTCAACCACGGATGTAGTGGGAGAACTCTTAGAAACCTCGATATCTCGGGTATGCCATCTACAGTTTTTCTTGGTAACCTTCTTAATCAAATTCATTGTTGCATGATAATGCAACTTTACAAGAAATCCGCTCGCCGCATTGTCCAACACAGTTTTGTTGAGCGAATTAAGAGCACAGTAGAAGATTTGGAGAATCATCTTCTCTGGGACCTCATGGTTTTGACATTGTGTTAGTTTTCCGTTGAATCTTTACCACACTTCATACAAAGGCTCTCCATTTAGTTTTAGAAATTTGATGATCTCATCGCTCAATTGGATTATTTTGGATGGTGGGAAATACCTATCAAGAAAGGTCGCGGTAAGTTTATCCCCTGAAGTGATTGACCCAGTCAGAAGAGATCGAAGCCATAATACCACTTCTCCCATTAGAGAAAATGGGAAGTGATGAAGAAGAATGGACTCTTAGGTTATGTGTGCAATATCAAATGTTGCATACACCTCTACTAAATTCTTCAAATGAAGGTTGGGGTTCTCATAAGCTTTCCCCCCAAAAAGTCCCTTTATTTTCAATATGTGAAACATGACGCTTGTGATATAAAAGACATCATTCCTATAATTAGGTGGGATACGGATGGCACTTGAACGACCAACGTCATTGAGTTGCCCCTCATCATCAAAAAGGCCATCAAAAGACCCAGCTTGACTAGCATTATCAGCCATGGTTCTGTTTATGCTATGGAGATCACCTAGAAGGAAATAAAAACAATAACCAAAAAAATATACACCACTACGGGTATGCCTTAAGTAATAATCTATATCGCATAAGTGAAAACTAAATTTCACTCCCTGACAACGGCGCTATTTTGATAACCCTTGCCTATACTATTCGATTTGGTAGAGGACGATCATTGTCAATATCTCAACTTTTGTTGAGGTCAAATCCACAAGGAGTGAAAAGTATAGTTCTAGTCTTGTGGGTCTTAACACTTACTAAGAAAACACCTGAAGTGCAAATAAAGTAAAAAAAAACATGATTTAAAATGGGATTAAGGGTTTTAGTTATGGAAGAGTGTTTGTCAATAGTAACTCTATTCCACATACTACACAACAATTATAATTTAACTTCGATATATAGAGAATCTTGGGATTATTTCTACCTAAGGGCAAATTAGGTATGGGTATGTGTAGATTTGGTTTACATGCAAGTTGTTAACAATATGGTAGGCTAGGTCTAAGGTCCTTGAGGCTAGCATGTCAATAAAACCTCAAGTCACATGTTGAACCTTTTGGATACCTAATAAGTGTTTTAACTATATTCACCTAGGACCTCAATTGGGTATTCCTACTTCTAGAAAGATACCTAAGATGTAGTCAACTTCATACTCACTTTTATGTCTAAGATAGTGAGAATTAGTAAACTAAATCCATTAATTGTCTACTATAGCCTTGGTTCTCACATCCCTATTTCAAGGATGATGTGGGTTCCAAAAGTTCACCCAAAGCCCTCTTTCAAGGATGATTTGAGCATTCAAGAGTTTGAGGTTTTCACTCACAAACCCATTTTAAGTATTTGGGGCTTTCACCCACAAATACCAACTAATTTAATCAAGTAATAGTAGAACCCATTATTAACTAACTACGTATACACAAATACATCACAACCTACAACTAATTGCAACTTATTTCAACATAATCCCAAGATTAAAAGATTTCACTACTCATGGAATAAATAAAGAAACATATACAAAAGGATTGTTCAAGGCATCCATTCTTCACAAATACCAAAATCCAAATCTTCAAATCAAATTACAATTCTTTCCCAATTTAGGGTTTCAATTTCAAATTCAAAATATTTCTAGTCTCAAGAATGCCCATAATAAGAAAGGTTTTTAATATTTTAAGGGATTTGGGGTCGGCTACTAAAAATTACAAAACTGTCCCTAGGCCTAATGTCGCATTGCCTTGATCGCACTAGATTTGTTGCAATCACGGATACCGTGACCACGGGTAGATACACACGATCATAATTGATGACCTTCTTGACTGGCCGTGATCGCAGTCCTCAGATCGCGATCACAGTAACTGAGGCCCATTTCTTCTCTAAGTCCTCCAGTTGTACTTCTTTTCTCTCTTTTGATCCTTTTTAGCTCAAGTACGTATCTTTTTATCTCATAACCTTTATGCCTGTAAAGTGTGGATATTAGAGCATTTAATAAAACATACGTCTTATTTATACATTAAAATCATGGTAATATACACGAATATTAGTGCAAATGAGTGGTAAATTCACCACTCATCAGTGGTTATATGCCTTGATGAATTGATATTGATTATTATGTGACTTTTTATTAAATTTATGATTATGTTACTACTCTGTGGTTTATTTCTTTTAGTAGTGGATAGAGTAAATCTATATTGATGTTATTCCTCTATGGGTGTGGTTTGGGTTTGAGTTTCATTTTTTTTTGCACATTAGCCTTGTTGTGGCCCTTAAGTGGTGCATAATATTGATGTTCATTTTGGTACCGCCTGTTCAGTGTGATTAATATTGATATTGTTGTTACTATTGCCACTACTGCGTGAGGTTACTAATATTATCACTTGATGTTATTACTTGATATAATTGATTCTTGTTGGGTAGCTGTATAGACTAGTGTTATCTAGTTAGTCTTTCATTTTATTATGTTGTTATTCGGTGTCTTGAGTAGATATATCCCAACGTGATGATTTTTTTCCTCGACCGAGATGAGGTTGATTATGTTTCCTCTTGGTTAGCTCTATTAGATTGATTCAAAGATGTATTATGACATTGAAAGGCAGGTTGAACTTTTGTAGCCTCGTTATGACCCTCAAGTTGACAATTTAGTTGTATTACCTATTATTGAGTTTGAGATTCTTACACTTGCCTCTTGTGTTGTAAAGGCTTTTATTTGGCTATCCCTTCTGCTATGATCTACTTGTGAAATAGACCAGTGAGGTTTGTTTTTGTTTTTGGCTATTTCTTTGTTTGATAGTAATTTTGATATTGTGTTGGGATATAGTGGATTCATCTCTTAGATTTGTTGGGTTCGCTCCATTGTGATGGTTTCCCCTTTTCATTGATGTGAAGATTGGATGCTTCTTTCCTGTAATATGGTTTTTCCTTAAGCGGAGTTAGAGAGTTAGAGGCAGGTGGACTTTTCTGTGATCGCTTCTTGAGTTGGCAAATTGGAAATTCATTATCTTGAGCTGTTGATTTTCTGGTGGTGGTCTTGGATTTGACCTTGGTTGCAAGATTTGCATTTTTCTTCTTCGATGATGAAATTATGGGGTGAATTTAGGAAATACCTATTTCAAAGTTTGTTCGGCCAAATGAGGCTTAGTGAAGTATTTCTTCTTGGTGACATGTACCTATGGCTATTTCTTGTCAAGACGGAGTATTGGATTGGTTAGTTTCTGGCTTAAGTTGTATTTTTTGAGTTGCTAGATCTTTTGCCACTCCTGGTGTGGTTTTCAACCTTAGGAAGTTTAGAGTATGTTTTGATAGTTTATGCCCTCCGATAGATATGGAATGGGTTATATGCATTTTCATCTAGTGATCTATCCTTTTGTGTGATTTCTATGTTTTGTCTATATTTCATTCCCTCCAACTAATATAGAGTTAGTTGTGTGTGTTATCAGTTAGTGATTAGCTCTGTGGTGATTTTTTCTTCAGATACGTCTTGTTTGTGGCTCTGTATGATTTATCTCGAGTATGTTAGATTTTGATACTAGAGTCAATTTGAGATAGTTGAAATTAATATAGACTTATTGGCTCAATTTTGGATTTGACTCCTTGGAATGGTGATTTGTAAGTATGATAGATTTGGAGCATTAATGCCTATTTAGATAGTGGAGATTGGACAATTCATCCTTGGTATTGAGATTTCAGCTTGGTGTTGTAGAGATTGCATGCAATTTTGTTTTAGACTTGTCTTTGTTCAGACTTCATTTATAGGTTGGTTGAGCCTACTTGATATTACCTATTCGGTCTTCTCGATGTCGGTTGGATTATAGTTGGTGAGTGTTTAGATGATAGCCCATGGGGCCCGTATTGGTTATTTCAGTCTTGACTTAAAGCTTCAGTTTTCTTTAAGAATTTTGGATGATTTACTCAATGGGATTAATATACTGGTCTTGGATTCACTATGACTTCATTCCCGGTGGATGAGACATCTTGGAGCAGAATATTCATTGATTAATAGTTATACCTTAGACTTTGAGATTTCTATCTGACTATCATTCGGATAGGTAGCAGCACTGGCATGGATTGCATTCCCTTGATTATCTCTATTGGTGTGCTCAGATAACGCCTTATGAACTTATTCCCTTGTTTTTCATATGAACTTTCAGTTGGTCAACTTCAGTTCTTTGAGTTCTCCATGATGAAACTGTGTGGGCAAGACACTAGTGATTTTTCTTTTGGATTGGAGTGGATAGAATGTGCTAAATGGTAAATGGATCATATACATGGTTTTGGATTTAGTGGCATGACTCGTGACTCGGGTTGGTTTTGGCTCGGAGAGACTATGTTGACTTATGCAAATATAGAGATGGTATTAATGTGATGTGGTTCAAACGTGCGTACATCAGCCTTCTTGGTTTAGTTTGAGGCCAGTAACCAACTAAGTTGAGTATTGGCTATTTGGAAATGGAATGAGGGTGCTAGTTAAAAAGGGGATACTTATGGAAAAATCCCTTATAAGTGTTTTTCTCTCCACCGAGGTTATTTGGGAAGTCATGCTCGGAGCAAACGGGCCCAGTACTTCATCCCTTCGAGCTTTTGAGACTTTCAATTCATTGACTTTTGGGGATAAAAGTCCTTTTAGTAGTGGATATTGTAGTGACCCTTCAGGTCATTTTCTATATTTATTCTTATTTTTGTCGTTTGGGCTTCTCCATAGATACCACAAGTCATTTTTGACTCGTCGAGATCAATGACTCGATCACCGGTCAGTTTTTTTTGTTTTTAGAACACATTCTCTATTTAGAAGTCTTCGTTGGTTCCAAATAGCCATCGGGCAAAAACATCAGTGGAATGACCTCAGATAGAAAATCTGACTCCAACGATGTATTTGAAACGTTGAATTTAGTGTGGTTACTGATTTGTGGTGATTTTACCACTCATTCACACTCAACATTTGTATGAATTACCTTGTTTTGGATGAATAAATGAGACATACTTGTGATTAAATTCACTAATATCCACTTCTTACAGATATAAAGTTGAAGGAAAGGAAAAATATGGATTGGAGCTTAAAATGTTCAAAAAGGGAGCAAGTAAGTGCAGCTGAAGACCAAGAATAAAAGAGCCTCAGGTACCGCGGTCATGATCTGCTGACCGCAGTCGCGGCAGTCAAAGATGGTCAATTAATTATGGTCGCGGAGGTAAACTGTATTCGTGTACCCGCAGTCGCAGCCAGACCTGCGCGATCACGGCTCAGTGGAAGTATTCAGTCCAAGGGCAAAACTGTAATTGCATGTGTTGATCCTAATTTAAAAAAAAAAAGACTCAAACCCTAGCAATGGAAAAAAAATTCCATCTTCCTCATTTTTCTTAGGTTTAGCTTTAGACTTCATAGCCTCCATGTTTGGAGAAGAAAATATTGTATAAATTTTGGGTGAAGAATACATTGGAGACTTTCTAAGTGGAAGATTTGCTCACTTCCATTGATGATATTGTGGGAGAGCCAAGTTTGAAGTAACATTCGCTTAATTCTTCAACAATTCATTTCAATGGATATTATGGGTATATCTATGCTTATTTATCTTATGTGTAGCTAAATCACCTTCTTGGGGTTATGTGTGAATAGGGGTTTAAGTGTGTGTGGGTTGTTATTGTTAGCATCTATTTGGTAGTTCATGTTTATGGATTTTATCATTGCTATGCTATTTTAGTTGGGATTTGATGGGTGAAAACCCCAAATACCCACATGGGTTTGATGAGTGAAAGCTCCAAGCTCTAAAAAGTTCAAAGCCATCTTCGAAAGAAGGGTTTTGGGTCGTAGGAATCCATATCATCCTCGAAAGAGGGATGTGGAGATCAAAGCAATGATAGACAATTATGTGTGTAGTTTGCTAAATTTTCACTATCTTAGGCATAAGGGTGAATGTGAGCTTGACTATCCTATTGGCATCATCCTAGAAATAGGGATGCCTAGATTGAGGTTGTGGTTACCAGTTTTTGAACACACCTATTAGGTATTCGAAAGGATCAATGGGTGAAAGTTTGGTGTTTTGTCAAAAGACTAGCATCAAAATCTATAACCAAGCCTACCCATATTTGATTTACTAAATTGATGTTGATTGCTAACTCCCACATGCCACTCCCTTAATAATGCATAATCCCGAGACCCGTGCATAATTATTAAAACTTTAATTATTCGTATCCCCGAATTTATACTAGAAAAAAACAAAAAGAAACATTAGTGTAGGAACCTATCCCCCATTTTATATTTTTGTACCATTTGTTTGAATTAAACTTGTCTCTGTTATTTTGAATTAATTTGATCGTCACTCACATGTTCCTCGCGGATTCAACCCCGACTCTTGCACTTAAATTGACGTGTAAGTTAAGCGTTATCAAGAATAGCGTCATTGCCGGGGAATAATTTGGCGTATTAAGTTAGTTTGAAATTTTAGGTTGCTTGCTTGAATTCAATCTTGTATATATTTGTTTGCGATTTTCTTTTGTAGGTAGCTTTTTATTTATTTTACTTTTCTCTATGGAATCTTCCAACAAATATGATGTTGGTAGTTGGAAGTCCTATCTTGATGATCCATGCCTATATTTCGATGTACCACACTTCATGAGAGATTGCGACTATGCTCCTTAGAGAGAGATGGACTCACCATCTTGATCCTTTAGGAAGTATAGGTGCTCTTTATGTAGTGGTTGAGATAGACATTGGAGTGATTGTCCATGTGCCCCCTCCCCCCATTATACTAACCATGTTTCTAGTTCTTCTTATGAGATTGATAGGAATTATGAAGAGAAGAAAGAAGAGCTATATAATGAGTCCAACAGTTGTGACCCAAGGTTACAAGCCATTTTGGATCTGTTAGAAGCAACGGGGGAGGGCCTAGAACACATCCATCAAGAATGGATAAGTGTCAAGAAGGAGGTAATGGGTGAAAAAGAAAAGCTTGAAACTATCATTACCATGCCCATTACCCAAGAGAAAGTATGTCAAAAAGAGAAATCAAGCTATGATGATGAGCTTGGTAGTAAAGAATCCTCCATGGCTTCCCAACAATCCGACTCATATGAGAAAGAAGAAGCCAAAATAAAAGATATGAGCTTAGAGTCAAGAGAAGAATCAAAGAAAACCTCTTCTGATGGCTCTAGCTCATTTATGGGTGAATATGCTTTAGAGGAGGCTAACTCGAAATTAGGGGTTGAACCTCATTCTAATCACTTTTCAACATTATGCTTAGGGGATGTGATGTGGATCCATCCCTTTGAATAAATGAAGGATTGTGGGGAGGCAGAGTTCGACTCTTATATTATGGAATTTTCTATTCCAAAGGAGCCCATGGAACCCCATCCATCAATGGCCAAGGAACTCAATTTCCAATGTACAAGGAATGGCCTATAGATGAAGAATTTACCCACAAAGCCAATCCGGAAGATAGATGTGAAGTTGGGTAAAAGGTTCAAGTCTTCAAATGGCGAGATTGAGGCTTTCTCTCCATTCCCTCATAGTTTCCAAGTTTTATCTTGGAAAATTTAAATTTTTTGTCCCTCTGTCGCTCGCTGCATATCAAATGAAAGGTAGGACGGAGATTCAAATTTTCTAGGGGAAATATAAAAAAAAAGAGTGGAGACATCGCGCTACGATGTTAAACTAAGTGCTCGATGGGAGGCAACCCATCACGCCACGAAAAGTGGAACATATCCTTTTATTTATGCATAATAGAGTAGATTTTAGGCATTTATTTTTGTACATACATAATCCCTAAAATATAGTTCTACCAGGCATTTTGATCGAAGTTAAGAAGGAAACGTGTGAAATTGGATATTTGAACTGATAAGAAGTGCCCAGTTGCTTGGTCTCAATTACCATGACTGCGGTCCATTTTATGCGATTGTGGAGGCTGCGTGACCGCGACCGCATAACTAGGACCGCAATCGCGGTCAAATTAGTTAAAGTGACCATTCGAATACCTATTTTTCCCACGTCCCTCTCTCAATTTCTCTTAAAATCCTCTCCAATTTTAAGCATTGCATTGCATATCCAAGTGTTATTTCATTCCAATAGCATCATCTAACTTGGTAAGTTGTCTCAACTCCCGTGATTTTAATATAATTGTATGCTTTGAACTCATACTGTGTAAGAAGGGCCTAAAATAATTTTTGTGTTACAAAATCCATGCTTAGTTGTCATTGTGATGTGGTTACCTATTGTAGTTAGCGTACACACTATTGGGGAAGTCTTGAGTACCCAAAATTAAGCCTTGAACCATTTAAACAAAAGTGTACACCATGTGTGTGATTAAAAACCCCCTATGAAATCAATGTTTAATTTCTTTAAGTTTGGGTTGTGATCACATACTCTAGGCTTGAAATTCTCAATTTATATTGCTATTATGCTTAGTCGAAATAAGGGATTGGGGTTAATATTACATTTCAAATTAATGTACAGAAACTGTCAACTCGGTCTCAGGTACCGCTATCACGATCCCGATGACTGCAGTTACATTACTGCGATCGCGGTCAAAGCCCCGCGATTGCCATACCTGAGGGCTGGTTCTGGCAGACATCAAATTTTTTGTCAACCCTTAGCTTCCCTCGAAACTTTCTATAACACTGCCTCAGAAACTTATACATTTGTCCTAGCATATTTTTGCATGATAATACTAATATTAGCCTGAGTTGACATTGATTACAGGTTCTAAGCTTCATAATGGGAGATTACGACCACATCTAATTTATGGCCCTTGAATGCCAAAGACAGTACGATAATGACATCCTAGGAGCCAAATTATTATTTAAGAGAGGCGTGTCCATTAATGGGGTCCCAGATAAGTATCCAGGATTTTTTTTGATATGCTTGCTAATTTCAGGTGGATATGCTTTGTCTCGGATACTTGAGAGGCAAATGAACAATGGGTGCGGGAGTTTTACATAAATTTGAGCGTTATCTCTCGTGCAAACCCAGTGATAAAGATCTAGGGAAGGGATGTGCCTTTTTATGTGCAACACATTAATAAAGTGCATGTACTACAAGATACCGACATGGCAGACTTCAAAGCAAAAGGCCACGAGCCAGGAACCTCGATGGACAACATTCTTTGCCCAAACAGAATGGTTTCCTGGGCTATTACCAAAAGAGGGATCTTCACGCATAAATTCTCAGTGGAGGCAAAAATCTGGTTGCACATTATCTGTAGCAACATCTGTCACTGAGTTGTGAGATTGCATGGTAGCCTACCTAATGATTGGCATTGATCTAAATATGGACCAAATTATACTTAAAGAATGGAGGTAATGCAAGATTCAGGGTGGTGCCCTTCTTCCCTTCCCTTCCCTTATTACTGAACTGTGTAGAAGGTGTACCTGGGCACAATAAGAAATAAAAAGTTGACTCAAACAATTCAATAGCTAAGGAGCCTAAATCTTGTAGGCAATCCACCACGGGATCGCTGGATGATTTGGGTGTTGATGTCAGGGCCATCATAGAGCTATTAGCTGCTTTGCCTCAAGGACCGGGGGAGACATCCACTAGGCATCATTCATTTGTGTTCATTGCAGATTATAAGAAAGACAAGAAGGAACAAGAGACACAGGGTGCTATAGTAGACAACCTAGAGAGAGCTTATTCAACCTTGGTTGCATCTCACAAGGACCTCAAGGTGTCACATGAGAAGATGTTAAAGAGAAACAAGAAAAGAGATAAATTTTTCAACAAAATATAGAAAGAGGTTAAGGGCCTGTGGAGGACCCTAATGCCTAATGCCAAACTCCCTTCTTCCAGTCTTGACAGTGATGACGAGGCACCTGCTGAGTGGTCAAATATTGAGGATGGTGGTGAGGATACAGAGTCAATAGGAGAGAACGACTTGTGATGCATATTCAGGGAGACCCTTTTACTTTCACTTGATTGCACTTATAGTTGGGGGTGTCCCTGGATATTTACTTTGATGATTATTTTTGGTTGACATTTTGAATATTGTTTTTATTTTGTTTTGGGGATGTTACATCATTGAGGAACTCTGATGGTGCCCATATTTTATGGATTATCATGCTTTTCTTTTATTTTTACTGTTTTTGTAATTTAATTTAATTTTGATCTTATTGATGCATGACTAGCTTTGTCCTATGATGTATTGAGTAACGACATTCATAGAGGGTAAAGCGTCATGTTTGGGTCTGAGGCATAGATCCAGGGGAATTCTGAGTACCTATAGCATTAAGTGTCAATAATGCAAGGGAAGTCTGAGTTCCTGTGGCATTATATTTTGTTAAGTGGGGTCACTTTGCACACCATTAGCAAAGTCTGAGTAGTCATATAGGTAGTTAGCCCGTTTTGAGCCAAGATGTGAGATTAAGGCTTTTGTTGTAGCCATAGTTTATCAAATTGTGCATAGTGCTATTGCAAAACAAACACCCTCCTCCATCCAAAAATTTTCAAAAATCGAAGGCATGGATGTGAGCAAATTTATAACAAATCTTTTTCTCTTTTTGTGGCTCCATAAGTTGTTGGCATGTAAATAATGATAAATACCCCACTTATGTCTCTAGCGGGAGGGACATTTGAGCCCCCTTGGTAAATTTTGCATGCCATGTATGGTGAGACATTGTATTCATCTCTTGTACACTTGTGTCATCTGGAACTTGCCCCGTTAGTCTTTCAAAGCTAATGTTGATTGTATTTGGTTGGAGAAATGATCTTAGGCCACCTTTGTGATATTGGAACCAACTCTAGCCTAAAAATCCTACCCATGCATAATTAAAATCACTAGTTACCCACTTTGAGCCTTTGGACCTTTCGTTGGCAAACTCATTAAAGGTCGTGTTCCATTCTTTATCCCTCTTTTGAACCGTACCCTCCTTGAACTTGAAAATGCAACTTGAGGCTTAAAGCCTAAGTTGGGGTGGTGAAAGTGATGGAAGAAAGTTTGGATCCACGAAGTATTAGTAAAATGCCCAATGTGCCTAAGAGTTGAAAACAAATATTTAGAAGAAAAAAAAGATCCAATAAAGGAATAAATTGCACGTAAGTTGCAAAGAATATGAAGTAAAAGAAAAGTGGTGAACAAAGAAAGCGAATTGTAGGCATAAGAAAAGAAAGAAAACAAGGAAGAGTGGCCCTTAGTCAAAAAAGAAAGAATAGTAAAGGGTGATGTAGATGTTCAAGGAGGTGTGTAGCCACGTTGTTCCTAAATGGCATCCTACCCTAACCCGAACCTACGTTACAAGCTTAGAAAGTCTGTTGACATCTCCAACCATTTACTTTCTTTATAGTGGCGACTCAAAATAGGGGCAAGCTTATGGTATGGCACTTGATGCATTGAGATTTATTTTGTAGGAGAGAGAGTTTGCACACTTAAAATTTCTTGTTACATAGTGGGTAGTTTGGGGTGTGGAAACTCTCTTTCTTGTGAGGATGGCATGTGAATAAGATGAGGTGGGTGATTTTTGTCACCTCTCGAGCAATGAGGCAAAGGGAGCATAGCTTAATTGTGGTAAAAGGGATCCACCTCTAGAGTATTATTTGTTGTTGCTTAGTTTCTCTTTAAAGTCTTATGCATTCTTGAGTATTGCATTTTATAATGAGGGGTGTAGTAAAATTATCCTAGCATATATACAATGAGCTACTTGTGGTTGTGACTAAAGTTGAAGTCATTATGGCCTTTTGTAATACCCCGCGATTTTTCCTAACTTAAATTCATCCCTAGAGTGTTAATGCATAGCTTCCAAAACATATACTATTTATTTGCTATGGAATTCCTTATATTTGGACTTTCTATTGCGTAGGAAATTGAATTAGCTTTCCAGCGATATAAGATTCGCCTAAATTCGATAACAGAGTAAGAAGTTATGGCTATTTTAAGTTCCTGTCGCAAAACACCGTCGTTTGGACCCTTAGCAAATCGCGGATCAGTGTAAATTCCCAATTGTCCCATTCCAGTGGCCTTTCACGATATTGGCGCATCGCGGAGAAGGTCAATTTCTCGTTTGTCATTTTCTAGAGGTCCAGCGCGATAATGACGCATCGCGCCATGTGCCAAAATGGCATTTCAAAGGGGCACCGCGATGTCTCCGCATCGAGGAGTCTGCCCAGTTTCCATTCGTCGATTTCCAGTGAGCCACTGTGATAGTGGTGCGTCACGGTGGCCATCCAGATCGGGAAAATATCTATTTTCCAGTTTCGTATAAAAGTTTAAAAAGGGTATTTTGGTAAATCCCCAACCCCCAATCCATCCAAAAATAATAGATTAATCATATTTCAAGCACTTTATGCTCTTTATTCACCATTCTTTTCAAAAACAAAACCCTAGACATCAAAAGCTCCTTCTCCAAGAAACCCAAATTTCTCCATTAATTTTCCAAGGAAATTCAAGATTGAGAATTCTCAATTCAAGAACTCTAAGAAGTTATCTCCAAAACTTCAATAGAGATTCAAGATTCAAGTTATAGCATCTAGATCATCAAATTAAGGTATGTGGGGTTTGAACAAGGATAATTTTTTCATCCTAATGTCCAAAACTTGTTTTAAATTACAATGTTATTTGATTTTATATGATTTTTCATGAAATTGAAATTAGGGTTCATACCCAATGTTTCCATTTACAAGATCATGAGATTTCAAGTGAATTATAGGTTGAATTATATGTTTATTTTCATACTTGTTGTAGTAATTTCTAGATTTTGAGTTGAACTATCATTGTTTTCATTATCAAACATAATTATTATGATATTTGACATGAGTTTGATACATGGGTTTTAAGCCCTAAGTTTATATGTTGAGATTTTGAGAAAAATGATGCTTTAAGCACCTTATGAGCTGATTATATCAGATTTGCAATAAAGTTTTGATCTTTTGACCCTTAAATTTGTTTTGGGAATCCACTTTTCAGATTATTACATATTTTATCAGGTTAAATACATAATTAGTTTTAGATAAACCCTTATGCTAGTTTTAAAGTGGATTTCCAACAAAATGAGCATAGCAAATAAAAAGGGAGTAGTATTTAGCACCGAGCGGGAAGTGTGGGTTTAGCGCATCCTACTTTCACAGAACTACATAGCCAACATAGGTACAGATTATTAGATTATTCCCACTTCTATGTGGATGATAGTTATAGATGTGATCACTTAGCTCAGGTTATACTCCCTGGCAAGAGTTTGACACCTCTCCCCAATGTGAGATTTCTTTCTTAGGAGGATAAGATGTTGGACTCCATGTTAGCTCACATGGTTTATGTTGGTTAAGAGAACCTCCCTGCATATTAAAAATATATGTTTCAAACCCTGCTAATCAAAGTAACAGAAGGAAAGAAATTCTTTTAGAAAACTAAGTGTAAAGGCTCACAGTTTTATTCAAAATATGCTTCTCAGAAGGATAATAGCTTCAGATTTTAGCTTTCAAATTTCAGATTTAGAGTGATCTCGTTTACACTTGGACAATATGATTTAAAGATAGAGTTTAGTACATCTTTAGAACTAAATGTTATGGCTCACAAGATTTATAAAATATGTTTTGCTTCTTATTGCCACACATCTCAGTATTTCAGATATTCCAGCTTATGTGAGTCATTTACATTTAGCATGCATGGTTTTATAAATCATGATTATGAGATGATATTTTACTTATGCATATCACCCTCATATACTCAGTACATCCTCAAAGTACTGATCCACATATACGTCTATGTGTTACATTGTCTCATAATGTAGGTTCAGGTGCTCAGTGTCAGCAGCGTGAGTAGTTCGATCATCTCCATCTACATCTGACAGTTGGTGAGTCCTCATAGTTCGGGGACTTATTCATTCAGATTTTGCAGTTTATCAATTTATGAGATTTAGCATTTCCTTTTAGATAGTTTGAGTTAGCTGGGGGTTTGTCCTAGAGTTTGATGCATATTATTCATTTTTGATGTTTCAGATGTTATGTTCAGATTATTCTCAGATATTACATACAGTTTCCGCATTCTAGCATGACCTTTATGTCTATATTTCCATTATTATAATATTCAGGCTCAATAGTATGCAGACATGGTTAGCTTAAGGCTACTCGTAGTCTTGAGCACCGTGTGACGTCTCAGGATCAAATTTTGAGGCATTACACCTTTGGGACATAAATTTTGGGCACAAATAATGGTGTCTCATGATAAGAGGTAGTGTTGCTTGAGGACAAGAAAATGTTTTAAGTTGGGAGTATTGATGAGTGGTGATTTTACCACTCATTCGCACTCAAAATTCATATGCATTACCTTATTTTGGATGAATAAATGAAACATACTTGTGATTAAATGCACTAATATCCACTTCTTGAAGACATAGAATTGAAGGGAGGAAAGATCTAGATTGGAGCTTAAAATAATCAAAAAGGGAGCAAGTAAGTGCAGTTCAAGACCTGGAATAAAAGAGCCTCAAGTACCATGGTCGCGGCAGTCAAAGGTGGTCAATTGATCGTGGTTGTAGAGGTAAACTGTGATCTCATAGACGCAGTCGCAGCAAGACCTGCGCGATCGCGACTAAGCGAAAGTATTCAGCCTAAGGGTAAAACTATAATTGTGAGTGCTGATCCCAATTTGACAAAAACACTCAAACCCTAGCATTGGAAAAAATTCCATCTTCCCCATTTTTCTTAGGTTTAGCTTTAGACTTCATAGCCTCCATTTTTGGAGAAGAAAATATTGTATAAATTTTGGGTGAAGAATACATTGGAGACTTTCTAAGTGGAAGATTTGCTCACTTCCATTGTTGATATTATGGGAGAGCTAAGTTTGAAGTAACATTTGCTTAATTCTTCAACAATTCATTTCAATGGAGATTATTGGTATATCTATGCTTATTTATCTTATGTGTAGATAAATCTCCCTCTTGGAGTTATGTGTGAATAGGGGTTTAAGTGTGTGTGGGTTGTTATTATTAGCGTCTATTTGGTAGTTCATGTTTATGGGCTTTATCATTGCTATGCTAATTTAGTTGGGATTTGATGGGTAAAAGCCCCAAATACCCATATGGGTTTGATAAGTAAAAGCTCCAAGCTCTAGAAAGTTCAAAGCCATCTTTGACATAAGGGTTTTGGGTAAAGTGTAGGAATCCATATTATCCTCGAAAGAGGGATGTGGAGACCAAAGCAATGATAGAAAATTATGTGTGTAGTTTGCTAAATTTTCACTATCTTATACATAAGGGTGAATGTAAGCTTAACTATGCCATGGGCATCATCCTAGAAAAAAGGATGCCTAGATTGAGGTTATGGTTACCAATTATTGAACACACCTATTTGGTATTCAAAAGGATCAATGGGTGAAAGTTTTGTGTTCTGTCAAAAGACTAGCATCAAAATCTATAACCAAGCAAACCCATATTTGATTTACTAAATTGATGTTGATTTCTAACTCCCACATGTCACTCCCTTAGTAATGCATAATCGCGAGACCCGTGCATAATTGTTAAAACTCTAATTATTCATAGCCCTAAATTTATACTAGAAAAACCCAAAAAGAAATATTAGTGTAGAAACCTATCTCCCATTTTATCTTTTTGTACCATTTGTTTGAATTTAACTTGTCTCTATTATTTTGAATTAATTTAATCGCCACTCAAATTGTTCCTCGTAGATTTGACCCCAACTACAAACTTGGGTAAATATATTAACGACTATCATCTTGCACTTAAATTGACGTTTAAACTGAGCACTATCAGTTACATATCTCATTTGCGAAAATTGGATTATGGATACATCCCGAGGCATTGGCCGAAACTTGGAATAAAATTCTAAGTATCTGTTGTCGTTAAGTGTAGTCAGATACTGTTATCGTGATAATGAGGGTGCGATTGCAATGGCCGCAATTGTGGCACGCGCATGTCTACGATCGCCCTTCCTGGCCTGGGAAGGGTCCTTTAAATAGCCATTTTGGGCGAGAATTGGCCATTTGATCCATTGTCTTGAGTCCCAATACCCTAATATAGAGTGTAGGACTTAGAGGGAGTCATTTTAGTTGATTGGTATCTTGGATTACTCGCGTAATTATGATTAACATTGAATATAAGGTATTAATCCTTCATTTATTGTGTTGAATTTGTGATTATTTGACCCAAAACTCCTAATGGCTTAAGGCTTAATTTTAACCTTAAATAGTTTATTTGCACCAATTTCTTGAGGGATATAAGTCCCTAATGGTTTTTGAAGAGTGTGTTGGTCTCGAAAATCATTTTTCGTATGTGGGACCCACTTGGGGGTTTTGGTATCATTTTTGGACCCAAAGCACAATAGTGAAATATAGGTATTGTTAGACTCGTATTGATGAGTAGGTTATGTTTTTTTATAGTGATGGCATTTTGGTTATTGTGAATTGAAGACGAGCATATGGTGCATGATGTGATATTTTGCGGTTCAGCTTTAAAGTAGGCATTTGTCTAGTCCTCTTCATAGATTGACATGTGATATGTATTGCGTGTGAATTTGGATGCTAGGATTGATTATGCATAGAGTAACTTAGCCTTGATTGTTGATGCTTTGGGGATTAGATGAGGGTTTTGGACTCGTAAGAAAATATGTTCATAACCCTTTTGAATCCTAGCGCCTTCACTCTCTAATTTAGATTAGTTATAGCATGGTTATGATGTAATGCTATGTTTGGGTTGTAGTTTTAGCATTTAAAAGCATGTATTGTGGATTTAACCTTATTGGACTAGTGTGGTAGTCTTTAAACCGTATCTTGGGTAGAGTAGACTTGAGTAGCCTTATTTCTAGTGAAGCTCCTAGCTCAAGCTTAAATGTGTCTTATTTGAAATCTAGAAGTTGAACTAGCTATCTTAAGCTAGTTTTTGGCATGGTGTGCCTAATTATGGAAATTGAGGTTTTGAAGTAGGATCGTCCGACCCACTATGGCAAAAACCTGAGTTAGCCTTATGGGCTTAGTTGCGGATGTTAGACATAGATGGGGCTAGTAAACCTTAGAATAAGGTTATTTCATGACTTGGTAGCTTGTATTAATGTTCCCCGGATCTTAGGTTTGAGCTATGGCTATAATACTCTTTGTCTAAGCGATATTGGGCATTTAGAAATGATATTCCCCTTAGATACGTTATGTGGCCTTTAGAGATGCTACTTTCTCTTAGACTTGACGTTTGGCCTATAGAGATGCTACTTCCTCCTAAACTTGATGTTTGCCCTATAGAGATGTTATTTTCTCTTAGATATCATATTGGCTTATAGAGATGTTATTTCCTCTTAGTTGTGATTGTTGTGTCTATAGAGATGCAATATTATTTTTCATTATGATTGTTGGGCCTATAAAGATAATATTCCTCTTAGATATGACAATTGCCCTAGAGGTAATATTCCTCATAGTTATGATGTGTGACCTATTGATATGAGATATCTTATGTGAGAGATGATTACGTGCTTATTGATATTATGCCTCCTATATATGAGATGCCTTCTGTATGTGAGATAACTAGAGATATACTATAGCTTATAAATATTATTATTGATATGAGTTTTGGATACGTATATTGGCCTAGGGTTGTGATTATGATATTGTTATTATTCCGAATATATTATTGGTCCAAAGGCCATGCTATGATAATGATTGGAAATTCAAAAAGTGTTTATCATTGTAAAGGTTATGATTACAGTTTATGGATTCATATACATGTTTATATATACACATCTCTTTAGTATAGGATGAAAAAAGATGCAGTATGTTGCTTACGACTTTATTGATTGAATACTGGTGATGGAATGCATAGATTTGGTAAATTTATGATTATTGTATTGGTAACTTATGTGATTCTAGATTAAATATGATCTTATGATTATTCTGCTTAATTTAGGTTAATCTATATGGTATTTAGTTGTTTATTTGGAGACTATAGCACTCGATGGCTAGGAACCAAATGTATTAGTTAAGATATCTTGCTTAGTTAAAATATGGCTGTTGATATGGTTGATATGTGGCTAATGATGATGTTGGGTTTACCATAGGCAAAGATTAGTGGTATTGATTCCTAAGTTTATAATATCTATTAGTTGTTAAATGAGGAGTCGTGTATTAACGAGGCTAGATAATTAGTGAGGTTGGTAATAAGAGGTGGCTAGTTAATAACGATGAATAGTTGCTAAATGATTGATTAGTGAATAGTTAAACAAGGATCAGTTGGTTAACAATAGTTAGTTAATGAATGATGCCAGTTAATAAAAGATGGTTAGATGATAAGTGGTTGTGTATTGTCTAATAAAGGTTAACGATTATATGATTATTAGTTGATAATAAGGAATAATGGATAAATGGCGATTATGGTCTAGTGATGAACCTTGGCTAGATGTTTAGATGTCGGCTATCTAATAAATAATGATTAGTTTCTATCCCTTGAATAAGGATAATATTTACAAAAATAACTGGAGGTCATCTGATGACTAGAAAACTAGTGGTTTCATTATAAATACATCTAGTGTATACAAGTGTAAGGCTAAGATTAATTCTTAGTGGCCGACAGTCCTTTTGTAAAAGGCAGTTGAGTGCTTTTGCTTTTTTTAAAAGCTGAGTGCTTTTGCTTTTAAAAGTTTGTCGTTTTGCTTTTGAAAAGCTGGTCTATAAAGATTCCCATTAGGAATAGTAGAATGCCCTTTCAAAAAGTCATTCCGGTTCTTTGAACCTCTACTGATTTGAAGGGTCATTTCCCTATTCTTAATAGGGGTCCATGTAGGCCATAGCTATTCCTTTGGGATTTAGCATATCTCCATTATTTTCACTGCTACCTGTGGAGGAAGCTTCTTCTAGAAGCTGCAATGTTTCTTCTTCATTAGTTTCCTGGCTTTCCATATTGTACAAAGCCTTCATTAATTTTTCCTTTAGTGCCCTCTTATTTTGTGAAGCACTGATTGGAGGCGACACTGGTGAAATTTTCTTTCCTTTATCTGGAGTCTTTGGCGCTGCTGGCTTAGGAGTCCAGCCTTTGACCTTTATCTCTTTGGATTAATATTTGATACGATCCTGTTCTCCTTTAGCGAAGTTCCAAGATATAATGTATGAAACTCGCTTTTTAATCAAGAATTTGCATATTTGAATATGATCTGGGAGGGTTACACGCCCTTCTTTTGAACAGAAGTCGTTGAATCTGTTAATGAATTATAGAGGGAGGATTTCTTTGAGTCCTCCAAAATAAATCCACCACTAGTAGAACCATCTAGGGATGATAGTTTCTACCATGGCTGGACAATATTTAATAAACCAAGTGTGCCCGGGTCTGACATATAAGAAATTAAACCAAGCAGACTTGTAGTCATACCAATTATAAGTTTGAGGCCTGTGAGGCATGGATAAGGCAATTGGGGTATGCAGGTGATCTGCAAATTAGTTGAAAGGGGTTAATACCCTTTTGATGGTGAACCTAGAATAATCGATGCATTCTTGATTCCTTTCGTTCATGGAATGTTCGACTTCAATGGAGTCGGTGTACACAAGGATAGCTTCATAGTATCTCCTTGTTTTGAGTGGATTCTCTGTATCCACGAAGTTTTTATCATTGTAGACTGGCTTAATTAGCTGGTCTAATGGATACCCTTCATATTCTTTATCAAGGGCAATAACTGGCATTACCTAAGTGGTAACAAATTTGAATTCCTCTTTGATGGGAGGAGTTGTTATTGTTTTGGCCGCTGTAGGATCTACAGCCTGTACAAAGGTTTTCGGAGCCTTCATAGCATAACTCTGTTTCGACTGAACAGATGAACTTGATGATTGTCCTTTATCAAAAGGTTTGTTAGTCTTCAAGTCTACCAATCTAGTTGGCATTGGTAGAGGAAGCTTTGGAAATTCTGCCAAAGTTGCATATTTGTTTTGAAATGGCAACTGTAGTTCCGATTTCAGCGTAGGCCTTTGAGGGACTGATGGTCTCAATGGGTTCAGCAAGGCTGATGGAGTGTCAAATGGTCTAGCCATCTTTGTTTGTTCCGGTTTGCTCCCGGCTGGGATTTTCCCCAGTGTAGTGGGTCTCATTTCTGCCCTATAAGAATTCTCTTGTTAGAAAATCGGGAAGGGAATTTTTTTCTCCTTTGGTAAATTCGATTTGAAAATCAAAGCTAGATAGGAGAGCTTGCCATCTAGCAAATATTTGTTTAGAAACCAGATTTTTAACATTCTTTTGTAAAATCTCTTTAGCAGATTTGCCATCTACTCGTAGTAAAAATTCCTTGTTAATAAGGTCATCTTGAAACTTTGTGATACATAGAACTATAGATAAAATTTCTTTTTTAACAGTGTTGTAATTTCTTTGGGCGGAATTCCAGATTCCAGATGTAAATCTGACTAGTTGCTCAAGGGAGTCAATGCCTACCTTTTGCTTTAGGATACCTCCATACCCGAGATCTGAAGCATCAGTTTCGACAATCATTAAGGCTTCAGGATTAGGGATTCCTAAACAAGGAAGGTTTTTAACTAATTCCTTTACTTGAATGACAGCCTTGGTTTGCTCAATGCTCCATGGGACAGGGGTCTTTTTAAGTCTCTTGTAGAGAGGTTCACAGACCTGCCTAATGTAAGGGATAAAGTCTGCTACATAGTTAAGGCTTCCTAAAAACCTCTGAAGCTGGGTTTTATCGCTAATTTCATTAGGGAATTTTGGAGGAGAACTCTATGGCTCTGCAAATAGGTTTGTAACTACCCTGATAAAGATCATGCCCTAAGAATCTTATAGATGTCTGAAAGAGTTTCATTTTCTTAGCACTTATGACTAAGCCATTGAATTTAACAATCTTGAAGAAAGTATTGAGGTGTTTAAAATGAGAATCAATGTTCTCAGAGAAAATAAGCACATCATCAATATAAACAATCAGCATATGACTATAAGGATTGAAAATACTGTTCATAATATTTTGGAACTCTGAAGGAGCATTTTTGAGTCCGAATGGCAAGACATTTCATTCATAATGTCCAAAAGGGACGTTGAATGCAGTCTTGAATTTTTCTTTTTCAGCAATTTGAATTTGCCAGAATCCTGACTTCATATCAAACTTACTATAAAGATTAGCTTTAAAAGTCCTTTTTAAAAGATCCCTTTTGTTAGGAATCGGATGTCTGATCCATTTCAAAACTGCATTTAGGAGCTTGTAATTTATTACAAGCCTGGGTGTTCCTCGTTCCTTTTCTGCGCTGTTATTTACATAAAAGGCAGAACAGCTCCAAAGAGAATTATAGGGTCTGATAATCCCATTTTTAAATAAATGGTTTATCTCAATTTTGCAAATTTCCATCATTTCTTGGTTCATTTGAATGGGCCTTGCCTTAGTAGGAATAGCTTGTTCGTTGAAACCAGTAATGTAGGGAAGCTCTACTAAATTTCTTTTCCTCTCCCAAAATGCATTAGGAAATTCAGAACAAATTTCTTTTTTGAAAGCTTCTTGAAGATTGGCAATTTTACTGACCATCTCCGGGGTTTTTAAAATTTATTCAATTTTCTTTATTTGAATTTCTTGTTTAAGAAAACAAATATGTGAAGAAAGTCTGTTAATTTTTAAAGCAGTTCTTTCTTTAATAAGGTTACCTTCTTCTTGTGAGAGGGGCCTTAATAAAGAGAAGAATAGATTTTGATTTAATATCGTTGTTCGAATTCCGTCAAAATCACTAGTGTAAGGTGGAATTTGATTTACAAAAGGTATTCCTAGAATGATATCTTCAGTAATACCTTAAGTAATAACAAAATCATTTACAAGTAAAATGCCATTGTTACAGATATGAGCTTTTGAAAGATTGTAATTGATTTTCATCTTTTTTCCCGTGGCGGAGTATAGACGAGAAGTGTTTTTTTGTAGATACTTGGTAGGAATAAGTCCTTTGACGATGCAATTGCTATCGGCTCCCGTATAAAAAAGGGAGACTCTGTTAAGAACAAAGTCTTTGTTTATGACAATTTTTACTGTGATGTGCTCTCTGTAAGCTTTAATGGCCGTGATAGCTGCACCGGAGGTAGAGGGAGAATCTGAGCCGGGGAATGAACCTGGCTCTTTGAGATGATCGTTTGGAATAAGAACAGTGATTGTCAGGGAAGCTCTAGGAGACCCTGGTGGGGAGACATTCTCTAGAGGAGACACGTTCTTTAGAACCTATTCTGTAAGAATGTTGAGCTCAACTCGGTCGAGTCTGATCTTGAGGTCTCTGATTTCCCCTTTAAGGGAAGAAATTTCACCTTTTAGATCAGCTATAGAAGGTTCCGTAGGTTTATCAAATCTAGACATGACCTGCTTCATGCTAATAGGCTGAATGATAGGTTTGGGGGGCTTTGCTTCTTGATAAAGCATCAATTTTTTGAGTTCTAGAAGATATTTATTTCTAGCCTCTTCATCTTGGATGTGTTCTATAATGTCAAACAGGATTTCCTTAGGATTTCCAGATATGACATTAACAGTTTTCTTTGTGCAAGTACAGAAAGTACCATTGCAAGCACAATCTTGGCCAGACTGAGATCGATCGAATTCATATGCGGCGTTGATAAATTCTTCGTCGCTATAATCGTCACTAGAAGAACTGGAAGTGTCGGAAGAGTCTGAAGAGTCTTCCATTATAGAGAACAATTTCTCTTTGGTTTCTTCAGAGAGCCCTAATTGGTTGATCTTACTTTTCTTGCCAGATCTACAATCTTTAGCTCTATGGCCAGTTTTACCACAAGTCCAACAAACATCTTTATTTTTTGAAGATTTTCTCCTAGTTTTTCTACTAGATTTATAAGACTCCTTTTTAGAGGATTCTTTTCTAGGTTTGGACTTTCTATGAGACTTATAGGATTTTTTCCTATGTTTTTTACTAGATGCAGAGGAAAGGTTTGTGAAACAAAAATCATGGCAGAGGGTTCCTAACCCATATTTGGAAGAACTATCTTTTTGAGTTGTTTCTTAAGTTTAAGGTTTGTGCAGAGATCTATCCCTACGGTGGTAATGAATCTTATTATATCTCCATAAGTTAAATTTTCGTAAGGGATTTTTCCTTCAAACCTATCCTTGATTTTTGTTCTAACCTTGTCTGCAAACAGGGGAGGGAGACCACTAATGAAATGTTCTTTCCAGAAGTCATTGTTGCAGTCAGGTCGAATATTAATTTTGACCAGAAAGGTATCTTTATACCACCTAAAGTCTGCTAAATCTTTGCAGGTGAGGTTGTTAAGGATTTCTAGGATCCTATCTTGGAATAACTTGGGTTCTCCTATAAAATGTCTAGCTATATGATACAGGAGAGTAGTACAGGCGTCTTCTTTCAAGACTTGCTCAAGGGTTTCTTGTCCACTTTCACTTTTGACGACGACAGTTTTCATAGCTGTGGCCTCATAAATAAGGCTCTTAACGTCATCTGAGAAATAATTGTCCCACCAATGTTTTATCATGCCAGTAAATCCTGATACAATCATGGTGGCTGCTTCTTTGTCAGAAGCTCCTCTGATTTTATAAGTCGTGATGGCAACGCCCATTTCATGGAGTTTGTTATAGATTTGGTGTTCCGCCAATCCATCAACATTCCATTCAGTGATGCCTCTACCATCATGATTTGAGGTGGAGAGGTAAGGGTTTTCCTCAAACTGGACGTCTGGAGGAAAGGGTCATTTGTAGTAGTTTTTCTTGTTAGAAAACTGTTCATTGGTGAGTTTTGAAAGGGAGTTCTTTTTCTTTTGGTTGCTAGACTCGCCTTTCTATTTTTCAAAAATTTTGAACCTGGAGAGTTTCTCATTGATTTGTTCCAGGATTTTCCTTGAATCCTTAAAATCATCACTGAGATCAGGAAATTTCTCCTTTTGGAATTCAGGGATTCTAAAGATAGGGTTGGTAGTGAGACTAGGGCCAGGAATACTCTTCTCAGGAGTGGGAGAGCTAAAAGGAAGTTTAGAGCTCTTAGTATCTCCTATTTGCTGGGAGATAGTATGTAGGACCTAATTAGTATAGTTGTTTTGTTCAATATCCTATCTAGATCTCTGTTGACAGGGGATGATAGGGGTCTATCATGCTTCTTTTTAAAGGGAGAAGCATTGAGAATTTTATTGGAGTGAGGAATCTTTATTCCTTTAAGGGGAGGTGTAACGGATTCAATCACTTTGTTACTCTGAGTATACCATTTATTAATGATAACTTGAAGGGATTCATTTTGGTTTTCCATTCTTCCAGTGAATTCAAACCACCTAAAGAATTCGATGTCGCATCGAAGTCTTTTCATATCAGCTATCCAGAGTCGGCCAAACTCTTTTTGTTGATCTTTAGAATAGGTACTGGTGTACCACTTTCTTTTTAACGCATCTTTAGAAAGATACCAGAGGACCTCAAGAGCCTTGAGGTCTGGAGTATACTCATCATTAGATTTGATGACCTTTAATCCTGGGTCAGTCCTAATCTTTTGACGAGGTAGAGTGGGAGGAGGTTCCATGTCTGAGGTTGTTGGGCTGCCTGGGTCATATAGATTTTCGAGTTCTGGGGATTCACGAACCCTAGTGTGTTGTTGATAATATACTTTGGGAACAGGACCAGAGAAGTCAACTCCTCTAATTTTTCCCTTATCATTATCATATTCTTCACTCCCCTCTGGGTTTTTTGAGATAGAAGCTCTGTGTGAGACAAATCTCCAAAATGAAGAGGTTTGGGAGGCTTCAAAACCTAAGAATTTTAAATCAATGGATCCATCAGGGTGTTGGATAACCCTTTCGATCTGTGATTTCTCCGGATACGTTGGGAGAGGTTGAGTGATAGCATCAAAGTGTCAATCATTGTTATGCATGATATCAATCCAAACAAGAGCTTTGGGAACAAATATATTGGTACGGTCTTTGTTTGCCTCCATGAGGGTAGTAACACTTCTGGGGCTTGTGATCCTAGCTTTGGGAGCTAGAGTTGTACCCATAAGCCGATAATATAATCTGTATATTTTGCTATTTCTCTGGTATTATACTTACTGTTCATGTTTTTTTTTTAACATTAAGTGTCAAAACATCCATGATGTTAGGATCATTGATATCTACCGAAAAATTTGTGTAACAATTAAAGTATATCGGGCCGTCAGTGAAGTTACTTTGGAGTACACCTAAGAGAGAGTCATCGAAATTCAGTAGACGAGCATCTCTTACCAGAAGGATTAGAGGTAGGAATTTAATAAATAATTCAAGAATACAGAAAAGGAGTAAAAAGACTTACAAGATTTATTCAAACTTTGTTAACTTAAAAACATTACAAGAGAGAGAGAATGGGCAGGAGAAATATTTCTTATGATGGAAATTTTCTGATGCCTTCTCTAGAATTACAACTCGTCTTATATAGATAAGAATGAAAGATAAAATACATCTAGTGTATACAAGTGTAAGGCTAAGATTAATTTTTAGTGGCCGACAGTCCTTTTGTAAAAGGCAGTTGAGTGTTTTTGCTTTTTTTTAAAAGCTGAGTGTTTTTGCTTTTAAAAGCTTGTCGTTTTGCTTTTGAAAAGATGGTCTATAAAGATTCCCATTAGGAATAGTAGAATTCCCTTTCAAAAAGTAATTCCGGTTCTTTGAACCTCTACTGATTTGAAGGGTCATTTCCCTATTCTTAATACGGGTCCATATAGGCCATAGCTATTCCTTTGGGATTTAGCATATCTCCATTATTTTCACTACTTCCTGTGGAGGAAGCTTCTTCTAGAAGCTGCAATACTTCTTCTTCATTAGTTTCCTGGCTTTCCATATCGTGCAAAGCCTTCTTTAGTTTTTCCTTTAGTGCCCTCTTATTTTGTGAAGCACTGATTGGAGGCAAAACTGGTGAAATTGTCTTTTCTTTATCTGGAGTCTTTGGCGCTACTGGCTTGGGAATCCAGCCTTTGACCTTTATCTCCTTGGATAAATATTTGATACGATCCTGTTCTCCTTTAGCGAAGTTCCAAGATATAATGTATGAAACTCGCTTTTTAATAAATAATTTGCACATTTGAATGTGCTCTGGGAGGGTTACACACCCTTCGTTTGAACAGAAGTCGTTCAATCTGTTAATGAATTATTGAGGGAGGATTTCATTGATTCCTCCAAAATAAATCCCCCACTCGTAGAACCATCTAGGGATGATAGTTTCTACCATGGCTGGACAATATTTAATAAACCAAGTGTGCTCTGGTCTGACATATAAGAAATTAAACCAAGCAGACTTGTAGTCATACCAATTATAAGTTTGAGGCCTGTGAGGCATGGATAAGGCAATTGGGGTATGCAGGTGATCTGCAAACCAGTTGAAAGTGGTTAATACCCTTTTGATGGTGAACCTAGAATAATCGATGTATTCTGGATTCCTTTCGTTCATGGAATGTTCGACTTCAATGGAGTCGGTCTCCACAAGGATAGTTTCATAGTATCTCCTTGTTTTGAGCGGATTCTCTGTATCCACGAAGTTTTTATCATTGTAGACTGGCTTAATTAGCTGGTATAATGGATACCCTTCATATTCTTTATCAAGGGCAATAACTGGCATTACCTGAGTGATAACGAATTTCAATTCCTCTTTGATGGGAGGAGTTGTTGTTGTTTTGGCCGCTGTAGGATCTACAGCCTGAGCGAAGGTTTCAGGAGCCTTCATAGCATAACTTTTTTTCGACTGAACAGATGAACTTGACGATTGTCCTTTATCAAAAGGTTTGTTAGTCTTCAAGTCTACCAATCTAGTTGGCATTGGTGAAGGAAGCTTTGGAAATTCTGCCAAAGTTGTATATTTGTTTTGAAACGGCAACTGTAGTTCCGGTTTCAGCATAGGCCTTTGAGGGACTGATGGTCTCAATGGTTTCAGCAAGGCTGACGGAGTGTCAAATGGTCTGGTCATCTTTGTTTGTTCCTGTTTGCTCCCGACTGGGATTTTCCCCAGTGTAGTGGGTCTCATTTCTGCCCTATAAGAATTCTCTTGTTAGAAAATCGGGAAGGGAATTGTTTTCTCCTTTGATAAATTCGATTTGAAAATCAAAGCTAGATAGGAGAGCTTGCCATCTAGCAAATATTTGTTTAGAAACCAGATTTTTAACATCCTTTTGAAAAATCTCTTTAGCAGATTTGCAATCTACTCGTAGAAAAAATTCCTTGTTAATAAGGTCATCTTGAAACTTATTGATACATAGCACTTTAGAAAAAATTTCTTTTTTAACAGTGCTGTAATTTCTTTGGGCGGAATTCCAGATTCTAGATGTAAATCTGACTAGTTACTCAAGGGAGTCAATGCCTACCTTTTGCTTCAGGATACCTCCATACCCGAGATCTGAAGAATCAGTTTCGACAATCATTAAGGCTTTAGGATTAGGGATTCCTAAACAAGGAAGGTTTTTAACTAAATCCTTTACTTGAATGACAGCCTTGGTTTGCTCAATGCTCCATAGGACAGGGGTCTTTTTAAGTCTCTTGTAGAGAGGTTCAAAGACCTGCCTAATGGTAGGGATAAAGTCTGCTACATAGTTAAGGCTTCCTAAAAACCTCTGAAGCTGGGTTTTATCGCTAATTTCATTAGGGAATTTGGAGGAGAACTCTGTGGCTCTGCAAATAGGTTTGTAACTACCCTGATAAAGATCATGCCCTAAGAATCTTATAGATGTCTGAAAGAGTTTCATTTTCTCAGCTCTTATGACTAAGCCATTGAATTTAACAATCTTGAAGAAAGTATTGAGGTGTTTAAAATGAGAATCAATGTTCTCAGAGAAAATAAGCACATCATCAATATAAACAATCAGCGTATGACTATAAGGATTGAAAATACTGTTCATAATATTTTGGAACTCTGAAGGATCATTTTTGAGTCCGAATGGCAAGACATTCCATTCATAATGTCCAAAAGGGACGTTGAATGCAGTCTTGAATTTTTCTTTTTCAGCAATTTGAATTTGCCAGAATCCTGACTTCATATCAAACTTACTATAAAGATTAGCTTTAAAAGTCCTTTTGAAAAGATCCCTTTTGTTCGGAATCGGATGTCTAATCCATTTCAAAACTGCATTTAGGGGCTTGTAATTTATTACAAGCCTGGGTGTTCCTCGTTCATTTTCTGCGCTGTTATTTACATAAAAGGCAGAACACCTCCAAGGAGAATTATAGTGTCTGGTAATCCCACTTTTTAATAAATTGTTTATCTTAATTTTGCAGATTTCCATCATTTCTTGGTTCATTTGAATGGGCCTTGCCTTAGTAGGAATAGCTTGTTCGTTGAAACCAGTAATGTAGGGAAGCTCTACTAAATGTCTTTTCCTCTCCCAAAATGCATTAGGAAATTCAGAACAAATTTCTTTTTTGAAAGCTTCTTGAAGATTGGCAATTTTACTTACCATCTCCGGGGTTTTTAAAATTTGTTCAATTTTCTTTATTTGAATTTCTTGTTTAAGAAAACAAATATGTGAAGAAATTTGTTAATTTTAAAAGCAATTCTTTCTTTAATAAGGTTACCTTCTTCTTGTGAGAGGGGCCATAATAAAGAGAAAAATAGATTTTGATTTAATATCGTTGTTCGAATTCCATCAAAATTACTAGTGTATGGTCGAATTTGATTTACAAAAGGTATTCCTAGAATGATATCTTCAGTGATACCTTCAGTAATAACAAAATCATTAACAAGACAAATGCCATTGTTACAGATATTAGCTTTTGAAAGCTTGTAATCGATTTTCATCTTTTCTCCCGTGGCGGAGTATAGACGAGAAGTGGTTTTTTGTATATACTTGGTAGGAATAAGTTTTTTGACGATGCAATTGCTATCGTCTCCCGTATCAAAAAAGGCGACTCTGTTAAGAACAAAGTCTTTGTTTATGACAATTTTTACTGCGATGTGCTCGCTGTAAGCTTTAATGGCCGTGATAGCTGCACCGGAGGTAGAGGGAGAATCTGAGACGGGGAATGAACTAGGCTCTTTGAGATGATCGTTTGGAATAAGATCAGTGATTGTTAGGGAAGCTCTAGGAAACCCTGGTGGGGAGACATTCTCTGGAGGAGACTTGTTCTTTAGAACCTGTTCTGTAAGAATGTTGAGCTCAACTCGGTCGAGTCTGATCTTGAGGTCTCTGATTTCCCCTTTAAGGGTGATAATTTCACCTTTGAGATCATATATAGAAGGTTCCGTAGGTTTATCATCTTGGATGTGTTCTATAATGTCAAATAGGATTTCCTTAGGATTTCTAGATATGACATTAACAGTTTTCTTTGTGCAAGTACAGAAAGTACCATTGCAAGAACAATCTTGGCCAGACTGAGATCGATCGGATTCATATGCGGCGTTGATAAATTCTTCGTTGCTATAATCGTCACTAGAAGAACTGGAAGTGTCGGAAGAGTCTGAAGAGTCTTCCATTACATAGAACAATTTCTCTTTGGTATCTTCAGAGAGCCCCAATTGGTTGATCTTACTTTTCTTTCCAGATCTACAATCTTTATCTCTATGGCCAGTTTTACCACAAGTCCAACAAACATCTTTATTTTTTGAAGATTTTCTCCTAGTTTTTCTACTAGATTTATAAGACTCCTTTTTAGAGGATTCTTTTCTAGGTTTGGACTTTCTATGAGTCTTATAGGATTTTTTTCCTATATTTTTTCCTATGTTTTTTCCTAGATGTAGAGGAAAGGTTTGTGAAACCAAAATCTTGGCAGAATGTTCCTAACCCATATTTGGAAGAACTATCTTTTTTGAGTTGTTTCTTAAGTTCAAGGTCTGTCCAGAGGTCTATCCCTACGGTGGTAATGAAGCTTATTATATCTCATTAAGTTAAAATTCCATAAGGGATTTTTCCTTCGAACCTATCCTTGATTTTGGTTCTAACCTTGTCTGCGAACAGGGGAGGGAGACCACTAATGAAACGGTCTTTCCAGGAGTTATTGTTGCAGTCAGGTCGAATCATAATTTTGACCAGAAAGGTATCTTTATACCACCTAAAGTTTGCTAAATCTTTCCAGGTGAGGTTGTTAATGATTTCTAGGCTCCTATCTTGGAATAACTTGGGTTCTCCTATAAAATGTCTAGCTATATGATACAGGAGAGGAGCACAGGCGTCTTCTTTCAAGACTTTCTCAAGGGTTTCTTGTCCACTTTCACTTTTGACGACGATAGTTTCCAAAGCCGTGGCCTCATAAATAAGGCTCTTAATGTCATCTGTGAAATAATTGTCCCACCAATGTTTTATCATACCAGTAAATCCTGATACAATCATGGTGGCTGCTTCTTTATCAGAAGCTCCTCTAATTTTATAAGCCGTGATTGCAACGCCCATTTCATGGAGTTTGTTATAGATTTGGTGTTATGCCAATCCATCAACATTCCATTCAGTGATGCCTCTACCATCATGATTTGAGGTGGAGAGGTAAGGGTTTTCCTCAAATTGGACGTCTAGAGGAGAGGGTCATTTGTAGTAGTTTTTCTTGGTAGAAAAACGTTCATTGATGAGTTTTGAAAGGGAGTTCTTTTCCTTTTGGTTGCTAGACTTGCCTTTCTCTTTTTCAGAAATTTTGAACCTGGAGAGTTTCTCTAGACAATATATGTACTTAGTTGCTCATGCTAAGTGCATATATTGCCAACATGGCTTTGATACCAAGAAGGATCGGAGGTAGGAAATTAATAAATAATTCAAGAATATCAAGAATATAGAAAAGTATTAAAACAACTTACAAGCTTTATTCAAACTTTGTTAACTTAAAAACATTACAAGAGATAGAGAATGGGCAGGCGAAATATTTCTTATGATGGAAATTTTCTGATGCCTTTTCTAGAATTACAACTCATCTTATATATACAAGAATGAAAGATAAAATACATCTAGTGTATACAAGTGTAAGGCTAAGATTAATTCTTAGTGGCCGACAGTCCTTTTGTAAAAGGCAGTTGAGTGTTTTTGCTTTTTTTTAAAAGCTGAGTGCTTTTACTTTTAAAAGCTTGTAAGTTGTTTTAATCCTTTTCTATATTCTTGATATTCTTAAATTATTTATTAAATTCCTACCTCCGATCCTTCTTGGTATCGAATCTATGTTGGCAATATATGTACTTAGCATGAGCAGCTAAGTACATATAGCACAGACGAGCCATCGAAATTCACTAGATGGCTCGTCTTAGGTGTAACCCACTAGATGGCTCGTCTGTGCTATATGTACTTAGCTGCTAATGCTAAGTACATATATTGCCAACCTGGCTTCTATACCAAGAAGGATCGGAGGTAGGAATTTAATAAATAATTCAAGAATATCAAGAATATAGAAAAGGATTAAAACAACTTACAAGCTTTTAAAAGTAAAAGCACTCAGCTTTTAAAAAAAAGCAAAAGCACTCAACTGCCTTTTACAAAAGGACTGTCGGCCACTAAGAATTAATCTTAGTCTTACACTTGTATACATTAGATGTATTTTATCTTTCATTCTTGTCTATATAAGACGAGTTGTAATTCTAGAGAAGGCATCAGAAAATTTCCATCATAAGAAATATTTCGCCTGCCCATTCTCTCTCTCTTGTAATGTTTTTAAGTTAACAAAGTTTTAATAAACCTTGTAAGTTGTTTTAATCCTTTTCTATATTCTTTATATTCTTGAATTATTTATTAAATTCCTACCTCCGATCCTTCTTGGTATCAAAGCCATGTTGGCAATATATGCACTTAGCATGAGCAGCTAAGTACATATATTGTCTAGAGAAACTCTCCAGGTTCAAAATTTCTAAAAAAGAGAAAGGCGAGTCTAGTAACCTAAAGGAAAAGAACTCCCTTTCAAAACTCACCAATGAACATTTTTCTACCAAGAAAAACTACTACAAACGACCCTCTCCTCCAGACGTCCAGTTTGTGGAAAACCCTTACCTCTCCACCTCAAATCATGATGGTAGAGGCATCACTGAATGGAATGTTGATGGATTGGCAGAACACCAAATCTATAACAAACTCCATGAAATGGGAATTGCCATCACGGCTTATAAAATCAGAGGAGCTTCTGAAAAAGAAGCAGCCACCATGATTATATCAGGATCTACTGGTATGATAAAACATTGGTGGGACAATTATTTCACAGATGACGTAAAAAGCCTTATTTATGAGGCCACGGCTATGGAAACTGTCGTCGTCAAAAGTGAAAGTGGACAAGAAACCCTTGAGAAAGTCTTGAAAGAAGACGCCTGTGCTACATTCCTGTATCATACAGCTAGACATTTTATAGGAGAACCCAAGTTATTCCAAGATAGGAGCCTAGAAATCCTTAACAACCTTACCTGCAAAGATTTAGCAGACTTTAGGTGGTATAATGATACCTTTCTGGTCAAAATTATGATTTGACCTGACTGCAACAATGACTTCTGGAAAGAACGTTTCATTAGAGGTCTCCCTCCCCTGTTCGCAGACAAGGTTAGAACCAAAATCAAGGATAGGATCAAAGGAAAAATCCCTTACGGAATTTTAACTTATGGAGATATAATAAGCTTCATTACCACCGTAGGGATAGACCTCTGCATAGACCTTAAACTTAAGAAACAACTCAAAAAAGATAGTTCTTCAAAATATGGGTTAGGAACCTTCTGCCAAGATTTCGGTTTCACAAACCTTTCCTCTGCATCTAGTAAAAAGCATAGGAAAAAATCCTATAAGTCTCATAGAAAGTCCAAACCTAGAAAAGAATCCTCTAAAAAGGAGTCTAGTAAATCTAGTATAAAAATTAGGAGAAAATCTTCAAAAAATAAAGATGTTTGTTGGACTTGTGGTAAAACTGGCCATAGAGCTAAAGATTGTAGATCTGGCAAGAAAAGTAAGATCAACCAATTAGGGCTCTCTGAAGAAACCAAAGAGAAATTGTTCTCTATAATGGAAGACTCTTCCGACACTTCCAGTTCTTCTAGTGACGATTATAGCGACGAAGAATTTATCAACGCCGCATATGAATTCGATCGATCTCAGTCTGGCCAAGATTGTGCTTGCAATGGTTCTTTCTGTACTTGCACAAGGAAAACTGTTAATGTCATATCTGGAAATCCTAAGGAAATCTTGTTTGACATTATAGAACACATCCAAGATGATGAGGCTAGAAATAAATATCTTCTAGAACTCAAAAAATTGATGCTTTCTCAAGAAGCAAAGCCCCCCAAACCTATCATTCAGCCTTTTAGCATGAAGCAGGTCATGTCTAGATTTGATAAACCTGCGGAACCTTCTATAGCTGATCTCAAAGGTGAAATTTCCACCCTTAAAGGGGAAATCAGAGACCTCAAGATCAGACTCGACCGAGTTGAGCTCAACATTCTTACAGAATAGGTTCTAAAGAACGTGTCTCCTCCAGAGAATGTCTCCCCACCATGGTCTCCTAGATCTTCCCTGACAATCACTGATCTTATTCTAAAACATCTTCTCAAAGATCCAAGTTCATTCCCCAACTTAGATTCTCCCTCTACCTCCGGTGCAGCTATCACTGCCATTAAAGCTTACAGCGAGCACATCACCGTAAAAATTGTCATAAACAAAGACTTTGTTCATAATAGAGTTGCCCTTTTTGATACGGGAGCCGATAGAAATTGCATCGTCAAAGGACTTATTCCTACCAAGTATCTACAAAAAAACACTTCTTGTCTATACTCCGCCACGGGAGAAAAGATGAAAATCGATTACAAGCTTTCAAAAGCTCATATCTGTAACAATGGCATTTGACTTGTTAATGATTTTGTTATTACTGAAGGTATCACTGAAGATATCATCCTAGGAATACCTTTTGTAAATCAAATTCGACCTTACACTAGTGATTTTGATGGAATTTGAACAACGATATTAAATCAAAATCTATTTTTCCCTTTATTAAGGCCCTTCTCACAAAAAGAAGGTAGCCTTATTAAAGAAAGAACTGCTTTTAAAATTAACAGACTTTCTTCATATATTTGTTTTCTTAAACAAGAAATTCAACTAAAGAAAATTGAACAAATTTTAAAAACCCCAAAAATGGTAAGTAAAATTGCCAATCTTCAAGAAGCTTTCGAAAAAGAAATTTGTTCTGAATTTCCTAATGCATTTTGGGAGAGGATAAGAAATTTAGTAGAGCTTCCCTACATTACTCGTTTCAACGAACAAGCTATTCCTACTAAGCCAAGGCCCATTAAAATGAACCAAGAAATGATGGAAATCTGCAAAATAAAGATAAACCATTTATTAAAAAATGGGATTATCCGACCCTCTAATTCTCCTTGGAGCTGTTCTGCCTTTTATGTAAATAACAGCGCAGAAAAGGAACGAGGAACACCTAGGCATGTAATAAATTACAAGCCCCTAAATGCAGTTTTGAAATGGATCAGACATCCGATTCCTAACAAAAGGGATCTTTTAAAAAGGACTTTTAAAGCTAATCTTTATAGTAAGTTTGATATGAAGTCGGGATTCTGGCAAATTCAAATTGCTGAAAAAGACAAATTCAAGACTGCATTCAACGTCCCTTTTGGACATTATGAATGGAATGTCTTGCCATTCGGACTCAAAAATGATCCTTCAGAGTTCCAAAATATTATGAACAGTATTTTCAATCCTTATAGTCATATGCTGATTGTTTATATTGATGATGTGTTAATTTTCTCTGAGAACATTGATTCTCATTTTAAACACCTCAATACTTTCTTCAAGATTGTTAAATTCAATGGCTTAGTCATAAGTATAAAAAAATGTAACTCTTTCAGACATCTATAAGATTCTTAGGGCATGATCTTTATCTGGGTAGTTACAAACCTATTTGCAGAGCCATGGAGTTCTCCTCCAAATTCCCTTATGAAATTAGCGATAAAACCCAGCTTCAAAGGTTTTTAGGAAGCCTTAACAATGTAGCAGACTTTATCCCTAACATTAGGCAGGTCTTTGAACCTCTCTACAAGAGACTTAAAAAGACCCCTGTCCTATGGAGCATTGAGCAAACCAAGGCTGTCATTCAAGTAAAGGAATTAGTTAAAAACCTTCCTTGTTTAGGAATCCCTAATCCTGAAGCCTTTATGATTGTCGAAACTGATGCTTCAGATCTCGGTTATGGAGGTATCCTGAAGCAAAAGGTAGGCATTGACTCCCTTGAGCAACTAGTCAGATTTACATCTGCAATCTGGAATTCCGCCCAAAGAAATTACAGCACTGTTAAAAAAAAAAATTATCTATAGTTCTATGTATCACAAAGTTTCAAGATGACCATATTAACAAGGAATTTTTACTATGAGTAGATTGCAAATCTGCTAAAGAGATTTTACAAAAGGATGTTAAAAATCTGGTTTCTAAACAAATATTTGCTAGATGGCAAGCTCTCCTATCTAGCTTTGATTTTCAAATCGAATTTATCAAAGGAGAAAACAATTCCCTTCCCGATTTTCTAACAAGAGAATTCTTACAGGGAAGAAATGAGACCCACTACACTGGGGAAAATCCCAGTCGGGAGCAAACAGGAACAAACAAAGATGGCCAGACCATTTGACACTCCGTCAGCCTTGCTGAACCCATTGAGACCATCAGTCCCTCAAAGGCCTTCGTTGAATCCGGAACTACAGTTGTCATTTCAAAACAAATATGCAGCTTTGGCAGAATTTCCAAAGCTTCCTCCACCAATGCCAACTAGATTGGTAGACTTGAAGACTAACAAATCTTTTGGTAAAGGACAATCGTCAAGTTCATTTGTTCAGTCTAAACAGAGTTATGCTATGAAGGCTCCTGAAACCTTCGCACAGGCTGTAGATCCTACAGCGGCCAAAACAACAACAACTCCTCCCATAAAAGATGAATTCAAATTCGTTACCACTTAGGTAATGCCAGTTATTGTCATTGATAAAGAATATGAAGGGTATCTATTAGACCAGCTAATTAAGATAGTCTACAATGATAAAAACTTCGTGGATACTGAGAATCACCTCATAACAAGGAGATACTATGAAGCTATCCTTGTGGACAACGACTCCATTGAAGTCGAACATTCCATGAACGAAAGGAATCCAGAATACATCGATTATTCTAGGTTCACCATCAAAAGGGTATTAACCCCTTTCAACTGGTATGTAAATCACTTGCACACCCCAATTGCCTTATCCATGCCTCACAGGCCTCAAGCTTATAATTGGTATGACTACAAGTCTACTTGGTTTAATTTCTTATATGTCAAACCAGGGCACACTTGGTTTATTAAATATTGTCCAGCCATGGTAGAAGCTATCATCCCTAGATGGTTCTACGTGTGGTGGATTTATTTTGGAGGAATCAAATAAATCCTCCCTCTACAATTCATTAACAGATTCAACGACTTCTGTTCAAAAGAAGGGTGTGTAACCCTCCCAGAGCACATTCAAATATGAAAATTCTTTATTAAAAAGTGAGTTTCATACATTATATCTTGGAAATTCGCTAAAGGAGAATAGGATCGTATAAAATATTTATCCAAAGAGATAAAGGTCAAAGGCTAGACTCCCAAGCCAGTAGTGCCAAAGACTCCAGATAAAGGAAAGATAATTTCACCAATTTCGCCTCCAATCAGTGCTTCACAAAATAAGAGGGCACTAAAGGAAAAATTAAAGAAGGCTTTGCATGATATGGAAAGCCAGGATACTAATGAAGAAGAAGTATTGCAGCTTCTAGAAGAAGCTTCCTCCACAGGAAGCAGTGAAAATAATGGAGATATGCTAAATCCCAAAGGAATTGCTATGGCCCTTCATGGACCCCTATTAAGAATAGGGAAATGACCCTTCAAATCAGTAGAGGTTCAAAGAACCGTAATTATTTTTTGAAAGGGCATTCTACTATTCCTAATGGGAATCTTTTTAGACCAGTTTTTCAAAAGCAAAACGACAAGCTTTTAAAAGCAAAAGCACTCAAATTTTAAAAAAAGCAAAAGCACTCAACTGCCTTTTACAAAAGGACTGTCGGCCACTAAGAATTAATCTTAGCCTTACACTTGTATACACTAGATGTATTTTATCTTTCATTCTTGTCTATATAAGACGAGTTGTAATTCTAGAGAAGGCATCAAAAAATTTCCATCATAAGAAATATTTTGCCTGCCCATTCTCTCTCTCTTGTAATGTTTTTAAGTTAACAAAGTTTGAATAAAGCTTGTAAGTTGTTTTAATCCTTTTCTATATTCTTGATATTCTTGAATTATTTATTAAATTCCTACCTCCGATCCTTCTTGGTATTTACAAATTACAACTTACAAGCTTTATTCATCAACTTACAACTTACAAAAGATTAAAACAACTTACAAGCTTTATTCAAACTTTGTTAACTTAAAAACATTACAAAAGAGAGAGAATGGGCAGGTGAAATATTTCTTATGATGGAAAATTTCTAATGCCTTCTCTAGAATTACAACTCATCTTATATAGACAAGAATGAAAGATAAAATACATCTAGTGTATACAAGTGTAAGGCTAAGATTAATTCTTAGTGGCCGACCGTTCTTTTGTAAAAGGCTGTTGAGTGATTTTGCTTTTATAAAAGTTGAGTGCTTTTGCTTTTAAAAGCTTGTCGTTTTGCTTTTGAAAAGCTGGTCTATAAGGATTCCTATTAGGAATAGTAGAATGCCTTTTCAAAAAGTAATTCTGGTTCTTTGAACCTCTACTGATTTGAAGGGTCATTTCCCTATTCTTAATAGGGGTCTATGTAGGCCATCGCTATTCCTTTGGGATTTAGCATATCTCCATTATTTTCATTGTTTCATGTGGAGGAAGCTTCTTCTAGAAGCTGCAATACTTCTTCTTCATTAGTTTCCTGGCTTTCCATATCGTGCAAAGCCTTCATTAATTTTTCCTTTAGTGCCCTCTTATTTTGTGAAGCACTGATTGGAGGCGAAACTGGTGAAATTGTCTTTCCTTTATCTAGAGTCTTTGGCGCTACTGGCTTGGGAGTCCAGCCTTTTACCGTTATCTCTTTGGATAAATATTTGATACGATCTTTTTCTCCTTTAGCAAAGTTCCAAGATATAATGTATGAAACTCGCTTTTTAATAAAGAATTTGCACATTTGAATATGCTCTGGGAAGGTTACACACCCTTCTTTTGAACAGAAGTCGTTGAATCTGTTAATGAATTGTAGAGGGTGGATTTCTTTGATTCCTCCAAAATAAATCCACCACTCATAGAACCATCTAGGGATGATAGCTCCTACCATGGCTAGACAATATTTAATAAACCTAGTGTGCCCTGGTCTGACATATAAGAAATTAAACCAAGCAGACTTGTAGTCATACCTTTTATATGTTTGAGTCCTGTGAGGCATGGATAAGGCAATTGGGGTATGCAGGTGATCTGCAAACCAGTTGAAAGGGGTTAATACCCTTTTGATGGTGAACCTAGAATAATCGATTTATTCTGGATTCCTTTCGTTTATGGAATGTTTGACTTCAATGGAGTTGGTGTCCACAAGGATAGCTTCATAGTATCTCCTTGTTTTGAGCGGATTCTCTATATCCACGAAGTTTTTATCATTGTAGACTGTCTTAATTAGCTGGTATAATGGATACCCTTCATATTCTTTATCAAGGGCAATAACTGGCATTACCTGAGTGGTAACGAATTTGACTTCCTCTTTGATGGGAGGAGTTATTGTTGTTTTGGCCGCTGTAGGATCTACAGCCTGTGCGAAGGTTTCAGGAGCCTTCATAGCATAACTCTGTTTTGACTGAACTGATGAACTTGACGATTGTCCTTTATCAAAAGGTTTGTTAGTCTTCAAGTCTACCAATCCAGTTGGCATTGATGGAGGAAGCTTTGGAAATTCTGCCAAAGCTGCATATTTGTTTTGAAACGGCAAGTGTAGTTCCGGTTTCAGCGTAGGCCTTTGAGGGACTGATTGTCTCAATGGGTTCAACAAGGTTGATGGAGTGTCAAATGGTCTGTCCATCTTTGTTAGTTCCTGTTTGCTCCCGACTGGGATTTTCACCAGTGTAGTGGGTCTCATTTCTGCCCTGTAAGAATTCTCTTGTTAGAAAATCGGGAAGGGAATTGTTTTCTCCTTTGATAAATTCGATTTGAAAATCAAAGCTAGATAGGAGAGCTTGTCATCTAGAAAATATTTTTTTAGAAACTAGATTTTTAACATCCTTTTGTAAAATCTATTTAGCAGATTTGCAATCTACTCGTAGTAAAAATTCCTTGTTAATAAGGTCATCTTGAAACTTTGTGATACATAGAACTATAGATAAAATTTCTTTTTTAACAGTGTTGTAATTTGTTTGGGCGGAATTCCAGATTCCAGATGTAAATCTGACTAGTTACTTAAGGGAGTCAATGCCTACCTTTTGCTTCAGGATACCCCCATACCCGAGATTTGAAGCATCAATTTCGACAATCATAAAGGCTTCAGGATTAGGTATTCCTAAAGAAGGAAGGTTTTTAACTAATTCCTTTACTTGAATGACAGCCTTGGTTTGCTCAATGCTCCATGGGACAGGGGTCTTTTTAAGTCTCTTGTAGAGAGGTTCACAGACCTGCCTAATGTTAGGGATAAAGTCTGCTACATAGTTAAGGCTTCCTAAAAACCTCTGAAGTTGGGTTTTATCGCTAATTTCATTAGGGAATTTGGAGGAGAACTCTATGGCTCTGCAAATAGGTTTATAACTACCCTGATAAGGATCATGCCCTAAGAATCTTATAGATGTCTGAAAGAGTTTCATTTTCTTAGCACTTATGACTAAGCCATTGAATTTAACAATCTTGACGAAAGTATTGAGGTGTTTAAAATGAGAATCAATGTTCTCAGAGAAAATAAGCACATCATCAATATAAACAATCAGCATATGACTATAAGAATTGAAAATATTGTTCATAACATTTTGGAACTCTGAAGGAGCGTTTTTGAGTCCAAATGGCAAGACATGCCATTCATAATGTCCAAAAGGGACGTTGAATGCAGTCTAGAATTTGTCTTTTTCAGCAATTTGAATTTGCCAGAATCCTGACTTCATATCAAACTTACTATAAAATTAGCTTTAAAAGTCCTTTTTAATAGATCCCTTTTGTTAGGAATCAGATATCTGATCCATTTCAAAACTGCATTTAGGGGCTTGTAATTTATTACAAGCCTGGGTGTTCCTCGTTCCTTTTCTGTGTTGTTATTTACATAAAAGGAAGAACAGCTCCAAGAAGAATTAGAGGATCTGATAATCCCATTTTTTAATAAATGGTTTATATCAATTTTGCAGATTTCCATCATTTCTTGGATCATTTGAATGGGCCTTTCCTTAGTAGGAATAGCCTGTTCGTTGAAACCAGTAATGTAGGGAAGCTCTACTAAATGTCTTTTCCTCTCCCAAAATGCATTAGGAAATTCAAAACAAATTTCTTTTTCGAACGTTTCTTGAAGATTGGCAATTTTACTTACCATCTCTGGGGGTTTAAAAATTTGTTCAATTTTCTTTATTTGAATTTCTTGTATAAGAAAACAAATATGTGAAGAAAGTCTGTTAATTTTAAAAGCAGTTCTTTCTTTAATAGGGTTACCTTCTTCTTGTGAGAGGGGCCTTAATAAAGGGAAAAATAGATTTTGATTTAATATCGTTGTTCGAATTCTATCAAAATCACTAGTGTAAGGTCGAATTTGATTTACAAAAGGTATTCCTAAAATGATATCTTCAGTATACCTTCAGTAATAACAAAATCATTAACAAGACAAATGCCATTGTTACAGATATGAGCTTTTGAAAGCTTGTAATCGATTTTAATCTTTTCTCCCGTGGCGGAGTATAGACGAGAAGTGCTTTTTTGTAGATACTTGGTAGGAATAAGTCCTTTGACGATGCAATTTCTATCAGTTCCCGTATCAAAAAGGGGGACTCTTTTAAGAGCAAAGTCTTTGTTTATGACAATTTTTACTGTGATGTGCTCGTTGTAAGCTTTAATGGCCGTGATAGCTGCACCGGAGGTAGAGGGAGAATTAGAGTCGGGGAATGAACCTGGCTCTTTGAGATGATCGTTTGGAAGAAGATCAGTGATTGTCAGGGAAGCTCTAGGAGACCCTGGTGGGGAGTCATTCTCTGGAGGAGACACGTTCTTTAGAACCTGTTCTGTAAGAATGTTGAGCTCAACTCGGTCAAGTCAGATCTTGAGGTCTCTGATTTCCCCTTTAAGGGTTGAAATTTCACCTTTGAGATCAGCTATAGAAGGTTCTGCAGGTTTATCAAATCTAGACATGACATGTTTCATGCTAAAACGCTGAATGATAGGTTTGGGGGGCTTTGCTTCTTGAGAAAGCATCAATATTTTGAGTTCTAGAAGATATTTATTTCTAGCCTCATCATCTTGGATGGGTTCTATAATGTCAAACAGGATTTCTTTAGGATTTCCAGATATAACATTAACAGTTTTCTTTGTGCAAGTACAGAAAGTACCATTGCAAGCACAATCTTGGCCAAACTGAGATCGTTCTGATTCATATGCGGCGTTGATAAATTCTTTGTCGCTATAATCGTCACTAGAAGAACTGGAAGTGTCGGAAGAGTCTGAAGAGTCTTCCATTATAGAGAACAATTTCTCTTTGGTTTCTTCAGAGAGCCCTAATTGGTTGATCTTACTTTCTTGCCAGATCTACATTCTTTAGCTCTATGGCTAGTTTTACCACAAGTCCAACAAACATCTTTATTTTTTGAAGATTTTCTCCTAGTTTTTCTACTAGATTTATAAAACTCCTTTTTAGAGGATTCTTTTCTAGGTTTGGACTTTCTATGAGACTTATAGGATTTTTTCCTATGTTTTTTTCTAGATGTAGAGGGAAGGTTTGTGAAACCGAAATCTTGGAAGAAGGTTCCTAACCCATATTTGGAAGAACTATCTTTTTTGAGTTATTTCTTAAGTTTAAGGTCTGTGCAGAGGTCTATCCCTATGGTGGTAATGAAGCTTATTATATCTCCATAAGTTAAAATTCTGTAAGGGATTTTTCCTTTGAACCTATCCTTGATTTTAGTTCTAACCTTGTCTGCGAACAGGGGAGAGAGACCACTAATGAAACGTTCTTTCCTGAAGTCATTGTTACAGTCAGGTCGAATCATAATTTTGACCAGAAAGGTATCTTTATACCACCTAAAGTCTACTAAATCTTTGCAGGTGAGGTTGTTAAGGATTTCTAGGCTCCTATGTTGGAATAACTTGGGTTCTCCTATAAAATGTCTAGCTATATGATACAGGAGAGTAGCACAGGCGTCTTCTTTCAAGACTTGCTCAAGGGTTTCTTTTCCACTTTCACTTTTGACGAAGACAGTTTCCATAGCCGTGGCCTCATAAATAAGGCTCTTAACGTCATCTATGAAATAATTGTCCCACCAATGTTTTATTATACCAGTAAATCCTGATACAATCATGGTGGTTGCTTATTTTTCAGAAGCTCCTCTGATTTTATAAGCCGTGGTGGCAACGCCCATTTCATGCAGTTTGTTCTAGATTTGGTGTTCCGCTAATCCATCAACATTCCATTCAGTGATGCCTCTACCATCATGATTTGAGGTGGAGAGGTAAGGGTTTTCCTCAAACTGGATGTCTGGAGGAGAGGGTCGTTTGTAGTAGTTTTTCTTGGTAGAAAAACGTTCATTGGTGAGTTTTGAGAGGGAGTTCTTTTCCTTTTGGTTGGTAGACTCGCTTTTCTCTTTTTTTGAAATTTTGAACCTGGAGAGTTTGTCATTGATTTGTCCCAGTATTTTCCCTGAAACCTTAAAATCATCACTGAGATCAGGGAATTTCTCCTTTTGGAATTCAGGGATTCTAAAGATAGGGTTGGTAGTGATACTAGGGCCAGGAATACTCTTCTCAAGAGTGGGAGAGCTAAAAGGAAGTTTAGAGCTCTTAGTATCTCCTATTTGTTGGGAGATAGTATGTAGGACCTGATTAGTATAGTTGTTTTGTTCAACTATCCTATCTAGATCTCTGTTGACAGGGGCTGATAGGGGTCTATCATGCTTCTTTTTAAAGGGATAAGCATTGAGAATTTCATTAGAGTGAGGAATCTTTATTCCTTCATGGGGAGGAGTAACGGATTCAATCACTTTGTTACTCTTAGTATACCATTTATTAATGATAACTTGAAGGGATTTATTTTGGTTTTCCATTCTTTCAGTGAATTCAAACCACCTAAAGAATTCGATGTCGCATCGAAGTCTTTTCATATCAGCTATCCAGAGTCGGCCAAACTCTTTTTGTTGATCTTTAGAATAGGTACTGGTGTACCACTTTCTTTTTAACGCATCTTTAGAAAGATACCAGAGGACCTCAAGAGCCTTGAGGTCTGGAGTATACTCATCATTAGATTTCATGACCTCTGATCATGGGTCAGTCCTAATCTTTTAACGAGGTAGAGTGGGAGGAGGTTCTATGTCTGAGGCTGTTGGGCTGCCTGGGTCATATAGATTTTGGGGTTCTGGGGATTCGCGAACCCTAGTGTGTTGTTGATAATATACTTTGGGAACAGGACCAGAGAAGTCAACTCCTCTTATTTTTCCCTTATCATTATCATTTTCTTCACTCCCCTCTGGGTTTTTTGAGGTAGAAGCTCTGTGTGAGACAGATCTCTGAAATGAAGAGGTTCGGAAGGCTTCAAAACCTAAGAATTTTAAATCAATTGATCCATCAGGGTATTGGATAACCCTTTCGATCTGTGATTTCTCCGGATAGGTTGGGAGAGATTGAGTGATAGCATCAAAGTGCCAATCATTGGTATGCATGATATCATTCCAAACAAGAGCTTTGGGAACAAATATATTGATACGGTCTTTGTTTGCCTCCATTAGGGTGGTAACACCTCTGGGGCTTGTGATCCTAGCTTTGGGAGCTAGAGTTGTACCCATAAGCCGATAATATACTCTATATATTATTGTTATTTCTGTGGTATTATCCTTACTATTCATGTTTTTTGTTTTAACATTAACTGTCAAAAAATCCATGATGTTAGGATCATTGATATCTACCGAGAAATTTGGGTAACAATTAAAGTATACCAAGAAGGATCGGAGGTATCAGATAAAATACATCTAGTGTATACATTGGTATCAAAGCCAAGTTGGCAATATATGCACTTAGCATGAGCAGCTAAGTACATATATTTTCTAGAGCATGGGAAAACTATTTTCATATAAGATATAGATTACTTTAATCTTTTAATGATGAGACTTCTAATCAATTATTTTAATTTGTCCTATAATGGGGTTTATCTAAAGTATGGGGTGTTCGTTTTCTCTAAGTGTTTGTAGTATCCGATTAATATCCGGTTTCAGACGTTGGTCAGCCTGAAAGTGTGGTCTCAGCTAAGGTAAGCATTCGACCCCTGTTGGTGGTCCCTTCGCTAAGATAACATTAGGAGAAAACTTATGTAATAGCCATTAAGACTTGTTAGATCCCATAGGACGTAGATGTATTGATATAATTTATTATAGGTTGAATCATTAAGGATAATTGTGGTGTACTATCTTATGTGATAATTTATGTTTCCCAGTTAGTCACTTGACAATATTTATTTTGAAATGGATTCCAACAACCATGTAAATAATACTATTAATCTATCTTCCCAGGCAAATCAGATTGCTAATATTGAAAATGATCTTCAAAACTGGAGTATTCCAGAAGAACCTTTTAAAACTATTTATCAACTTGGAAAATTTAGTTTTATTAAAAAACATAATATCAAGACCTCCGAGTCTACGGTCTCCATTAATAATTCTTTAGAAATTATTCAACTATTAAATGAGCATGATATAAACTGATTTAAAAATCAATTCAATTATCTTCATGTTGGACTTGTTCAAGTGGCTATTAAGCCACTCTTTAGACAAGGTATTGATATCCCTGTCTGTGCTATTCTAAGAGATGCTCGTCTACTGAATTTTGATGACTCTCTCTTAGGTGTAATCCAAAGTAACCTCGCCGACGGCCCGGTATACTTTAATTGTTACCCAAATTTCTTGGTAGATATCAATGATCCTAACATCATGGATGTTTTGACACTTAATGTTAAAAAAAAAGATATGAACAGTAAGGATAATACCAGAGAAATAGCAATAATATACAGAGTATATTATCGGCTTATGGGTACAACTCTAGCTCCCAAAGCTAGGATCACAAGCCCCAGAGGTTTTACCACCCTCATGGAGGCAAACAAAGACCGTACCAATATATTTGTTCCCAAATCTCTTGTTTGGAATGATATCATGCATAACAATGATTGGCACTTTGATGCTATCACTAAACCTCTCTCAACCTATCTGGAGAAACCACATATCGAAAGGGTTATCCAACACCCTGATGGATCCATTGATTTAAAATTCTTAGGTTTTGAAGCCTCCCGAACCTCTTCATTTTGGAGATCTATGTCACACAGAGCTTCAACCTCAAAAAACCCAGAGGGGAGTGAAGAAAATGATAATGATAAGGGAAAAATTAGAGGAGTTGAATTCTCTGGTCCTGTTCCCAAAGTATATTATCAACAACACACTAGGGTTCGCAAATCCCCAGAACCCCAAAATCGATATGACCCAGGCAGCCCAACAGCCTCAGACATGGAACCTCCTCCCACTCTACCTCGTCAAAAGATTAGGACTGACCCAGGATTAGAGGTCATCAAATCTAATGATGAGTATACTACAGACCTCAAGGCTCTTGAGGTCCTCTGGTATCTTCCTAAAGATGCGTTAAAAAGAAAGTGGTACACCAGTACCTATTCTAAAGATCAACAAAAGGAGTTTGGCCAACTCTGGATAGCTGATATGAAAAGACTTCGATGCGACATCGAATTCTTTAGGTGGTTTGAATTCGCAGGAAGAATGGAAAACCAAAATGAATCCCTTCAAGTTATCATTAATAAATGGTATACTAAGAGTAACAAAGTGATTGAATCCGTTACTCCTCCCCTTGAAGGAATAAAGATTCCTCACTCTAATGAAATTCTCCATGCTTCTCCCTTTAAAAAGAAGCATGATAGACCCCTATCAGCCCCTGTCAATAGAGATCTAGATAGAATAGATGAACAAAACAACTATACTAATCAGGTCATACATACTATCTCCCAGCAAATAGGAGATAATAAGAACTCTAAACTTCCTTTTAGCTCTCTCACTCCTGAGAAGAGTATTCCTGGACCTAGTCTCACTACCAACCCTATCTTTAGAATCCCTGAATTCCAAAAGGAGAAATTCCCTGATCTCAGTGATGATTTTAAGGTTTCAGGGAAAATCCTGGAACAAATCAATGAGAAACTCTCCAGGTTCAAAATTTTTGAAAAAGAGAAAGGCGAGTCTAGCAACCAAAAGAAAAAGAACTCCCTTTCAACACTCACCAATGATTATTTTTCTACCAAGAAAAACTACAACAAATGACCCTCTCCTTCAGATGTCCAGTTTGAGGAAAACCCTTACCTCTCCACCTCAAATCATGATGGTAGAGGCATCACTGAATGGAATGTTGATGGATTTCTAGAACACCAAATCTATATCAAACTCCATGAAATGGACGTTGCCATCACGGCTTATAAAATCAGAGGAGCTTCTGACAAAGAAGCAGCCACCATGATTGGATCAGGATTTACTGGTCTGATAAAACATTGGTGGGACAATTATTTCACAGATGACGTTAAGAGCCTTATTTATGAGGCCACGGCTATGGAAACTGTCATCGTCAAAAGTGAAAGTGGACAAGAAACTCTTGAGAAAGTCTTGAAAGAAGACGCCTGTGCTACTCTCTTGTATCAGATAGCTAGACCTTTTATAGGAGAACCCAAGTTATTCCAAGATAGGAGCCTAAAAATCCTTAACAACCTTACCTGCAAAGATTTAGTAGACTTTAGGTGGTATAAAGATACCTTTCTGGTCAAAATTATGATTCAACCTGACTGTAAAAATGACTTTTGGAAAGAATGTTTCATTAGTGGTCTCCCTTCCCTATTTGCAGACAAGGTTAGAACCAAAATCAAGGATAGGTTCGAAGGAAAAATCCCTTACGGAATTTTAACTTAAGGAGATATAATAAGCTTCATTACCACCGTAGGGATAGACCTCTGCACAGACCTTAAACTTAAGAAACAACTCAAAAAAGATAGTTCTTCAAAATATGGGTTAGGAACCTTCTGCCAAGATTTCGGTTTCACAAACCTTTCCTCTACATCTAGTAAAAAACATAGCAAAAAATCCTATAAGTCTCATAGAAAGTCCAAACCTAGAAAGAATCCTCTAAAAAGGAGTCTTATAAATCTAGTAGAAAAACTAGGAAAAAATCTTCAAAAAATAAAGATGTTTGTTGGACTTGTGGTAAAACTGGCCATAGAGCTAAAGATTATAGATCTGGCAAGAAAAGTAAGATCAACCAATTAGGGCTCTCTGAAGAAACCAAAGAGAAATTGTTCTCTATAATGGAAGACTCTTCCGACACTTCCAGTTCTTCTAGTGACGATTATAGCGACGAAGAATTTATCAACGCCGCATATGAATCCGATCGATCTCAGTCTGGCCAAGATTGTGCTTGCAATGGTACTTTCTGTACTTGCACAAAGAAAACTATTAATGTCATATCTGGAAATCCTAAGGAAATCCGATTTGACATTATAGAACACATCCAAGATGATGAGGCTAGACATAAATATCTTTTAGAACTCAAAAAATTGATGCTTTCTCAAGAAGCAAAGCCCCCCAAACCTATCATTCAGCCTTTTAGCATGAAGCAGGTCATGTTTAGATTTGATAAACCTGCGAAACCTTCTATAGCTGATCTCAAAGGTGAAATTTCCACCCTTAAAGGGGAATTCAAAGACCTCAAGATCAGACTCGACCGAGTTGATCTCAACATTCTTACAGAAAAAGTTCTATAGAACGTGTCTCTTCCAGAGAATGTCTCCCCACCAGTGTCTCCTAGATCTTTCCTGACAATCACTAATCTTTTTCCAAATGATCTTCTCAAAGAGCCAGGTTCATTCCCTGGTTCAGATTCTCCCTCTACCTCTGGTGCATCTATCACGGCCATTAAAGCTAACAGCGAGTACATCGCAGTAAAAATTGTGATAAACAAAGACTTTGTTCTTAACAAAGTCACCCTTTTTGATACGGGAGCTAATAGCAATTGCATCGTCAAAGGACTTATTCCTACCAAGTATCTACAAAAAAGCACTTCTCATCTATACTCCGCCACGGGAGAAAAGATGAAAATCAATTACAAGCTTTCAAAAGCTCATATCTGTAACAATGGCATTTGACTTGTTAATGATTTTGTTATTACTGAAGGTATCACTGAAGATATCATTCTAGGAATACCTTTTGTAAATCAAATTCGACCTTACACTAGTGATTTTGATGGAATTCAAACAACGATATTAAATCAAAATCTATTCTTCCCTTTATAAAGGCCCCTCTCACAAGAAGAAGGTAATCTTATTAAAGAAAGAACTGCTTTTAAAATTAACAGAATTTCCTCACATATTTGTTTTCTTAAACAAGAAATTCAAATAAAAAAAATTGAACAAATTTTAAAAACTCCGAAGATGATAAGTAAAATTGCCAATCTTCAAGAAGCTTTCGAAAAAGAACTTTGTTCTGAATTTTCTAATGCATTTTGGGAGAGGAAAAGTCATTTAGTAGAGCTTCCCTACATTACTGGTTTCAACGAACAGGCTATTCTTACTAAGGCAAGGCCCATTCAAATAAACCAAGAAATGATGGAAATCTGCAAAATTGAGATAAACCATTTATTAAAAGATGGGATTATCAGACCCTCTAATTCTCCTTGGAGTTGTTCTACCTTTTATGTAAATAACAGCGAAGAAAAGGAACGAGGAACACCCAGGCTTGTAATATATTACAAGCCCCTAAATGCAGTTTTGAAATAGATCAGACATCCGATTCCTAACAAAAGAAATCTTTTAAAAAGGACTTTTAAAGCTAATCTTTATAGTAAGTTTGATATGAAGTCAGGATTCTAGCAAATTCAAATTGCTGAAAAAGACAAATTCAAGACTGCATTCAACGTCCCTTTTGGACATTATGAATAGAATGTCTTGCCATTCGAACTCAAAAACGCTCCTTCAGAGTTCCAAAATATTATGAACAGTATTTTCAATCATTATAGTCATATGCTGATTGTTTATATTGATGATGTGATTATTTTCTCTGAGAACATTGATTCTCATTTTAAACACCTCAATACTTTCTTCAAGATTGTTAAATTTAATGGCTTAGTCATAAGTGCTAAAAAAATGAAACTCTTTCAGACATCTATAAGATTCTTAGGGCATGATCTTTATCAAGGTAGTTACAAACCTATTTGCAGAGCCATAGAGTTCTCCTCCAAATTCCCTAATGAAATTAGCGATAAAACCCAGCTTCAGAGGTTTATAGGAAGCCTTAACTATGTAGCAGACTTTATCCCTAACATTAGGCAGGTCTGTGAACCTCTCTACAAGAGACTTAAAAAGACCCCTGTCCCATGGAGCATTGAGCAAACCAAGGTTGTCATTCAAGTAAAGGAATTAGTTAAAAACCTTCCTTGTTTAGGAATCCCTAATCCTGAAGCCTTTATGATTGTCGAATTTGATGCTTCAGATCTCGGGTATGGAGGTATCCTGAAGCAAAAGGTAGGCAATTGACTCCCTTGAGCAACTAGTCACATTAACATCTGGAATCTGGAATTCCGCCCAATGAAATAACAGCACTGTTAAAAAAGAAATTTTATCTATAGTGCTATGTATCACAAAGTTTCAAGATGACCTTATTAACAAGGAATTTTTACTACGAGTAGATTGCAAATCTGCTAAAGAGATTTTACAAAAGGATGTTAAAAATCTGGTTTCTAAACAAATATTTGGTAGATGGCAAGCTCTCCTATCTAGCTTTGATTTTCAAATCGAATTTATCAAAGGAGAAAACAATTCCCTTCCCGATTTTCTAACAAGTGAATTCTTACAGGGCAGAAATGAGACCCACTACACTGGGGAAAATCCCAGTCGGGAGCAAACAGGAACAAACAAAGATGGCCAGACCATTTGACACTCTGTCTGCCTTGCTGAACCCACTGAGACCATCAGTCCCTCAAATTTCTACGCTGAAACCGGAACTAGAGTTTCCGTTTCAAAACAAATATATAGCTTTGGCAGAATTTCCATAGCTTTCTCCACCAATGCCAACTAGATTGGTAGACTTGAAGACTAACAAATCTTTTGATAAAGGACAATCGTTAAGTTCATCGGTTCAGTCGAAACAGAGTTATGCTATGAAGGCTCCTGAAACCTTCGCACAGGCTGTAGATCCTACAGCGGTAAAAATAATAACAACTCCTCCCATCAAAGTGGAATTCAAATTCGTTACCACTCAGGTAATGCCAGTTATTGCCCTTGATAAAGAATATGAAGGGTATCCATTAGACCAGCTAATTAAGCAAGTCTACAATGATAAAAACTTCGTGGATACAGAGAATTCGCTCAAAATAAGGAGATACTATGAAGTTATCCTTGTGGACACCGACTCCATTGAAGTCGAACATTCCATGAACGAAAGGAATAGAGAATACATCGATTATTCTAGGTTCACCATCAAAAGGGTATTAACCCTTTTCAACTGGTTTGCAGATCACCTGCATACCCCAATTACCTTATTTATGCCTCACAGGCCTCAAACCTATAATTGGTATGACTACAAGTCTGCTTGGTTTAATTTCTTATATGTCAGAACAGGGCACACTTGGTTTATTAAATATTATCCAGCCATGGTATAAGCTATCATCCTTAGATGGTTCTACGAGTGGTGGATTTATTTTAGAGGAATCAATGAAATCCTCCCTCTATAATTCATTAACAGATTCAACGACTTCTATTCAAAAGAAGGGTGTGTAACCCTCCCAGAGCACATTCAAATTTTCAAATTCTTTATTAAAAAGCGAGTTTCATACATTATATCTTGGAACTTCATTAAAGGAGAACAGGATCGTATCAAATATTTATCCAAAGAGATAAAGGTCAAAGGCTGGACTCCCAAGCCAGTAGCGCCAAAGACTCCAGATAAAGGAAAGACAATTTCACCAGTTTCACCTCCAATCAGTGCTTCACTAAATAAGAGGGCACTAAAGGAAAAATTAAAGAAGGCTTTGCACAATATGGAAAGCAAGGAAACTAATGAAGAAGAAGTATGGCAGCTTCCAGAAGAAGCTTCCTCCACAGGAAGCAGTGAAAATAATGGAGATATGCTAAATCCCAAAGGAATAGCTATGGCCTACATGGACCCCTAAAATGTCTAGCTTCTCATGCAAATAGTTTTCCTATGTTTTTTACTAGATGCAGAGGAAAGGTTTGTGAAACCAAAATCTTGGCAGAAGGTTCCTAACCCATATTTGGAAGAACTATCTTTTTTGAGTTGTTTCTTAAGATTAAGGTCTGTGCAGAGGTCTATCCCTATGGTGGTAATGAAGCTTATTATATCTCCATAAGTTAAAATTCCGTAATGGATTTTTCCTTCGAACCTATCCTTGATTTGGTTCTAACCTTGTCTGCGAACAGGGAAGGGAGACCACTAATGAAACGTTCTTTCCAAAAGTCATTGTTACAGTCAGGTCGAATCATAATTTTGACCAGAATGGTATCTTTATACCACCTCCATGGTGGTTGCGGCGGAGGAAGCAGAAGAGGATGGTAGGGGATGCAGCAAGAGAAACAGAGAGAGTTTTTGAGTTTTAGTTTGAGAGTAGTGCTGGGTATGTTGAGGTGCTAGCTAAAGAAAGAATCGGATGGTTCTAGAATATGAAAAAGAGTGATTTTTGTTAGTGTGAAATTCCTATTTTACCCTTGGTCGTCCCTTGGTTGGCTCTTCTATATAGTAGTAAAGTAAAGTAAAGTAATAGTAGTAAAAAAATATTATAATAATAATAAATAAATAGAATAGAATAGAAATAGAAATAGAAATAATTGTAGTAATAGTAATAGTAAAAAAAAATGAAAGAAAGAGAATAAAACCAATTAGTAGTACTACCAAATGTTAACTTATATATTAAAAAAAAAATAATAATAATTAATAATTAATAGAAAAATAAGAATATAATTAAAAAATAAAAAAATTATAAATCCATAATTACATAAATTGAGAATTTTCATAATTAACAAATGATGAAATCAAATCATCAGAGAAACAATTAAAATAAACATACTTCTCTAGTTCTCTTAAACAAAGTGCAAATATTAGCAGGCCATATTTTTACAAATTTAGCAATAATTTGTTTCGAGCTCAAATCAAAAGCGGTCTTCAAATCCGGTGAAGGAAAAAAAGACAATGATCCATGTTATTTCTCGACCGACCCTCCACGGCCACCTCCTCTCACCGATCAACGACGTCCTCCCTCTATGTAAAAAAGAAATTCGTTTTCTCCTTTGTATTCTCTCCCAATATTTTTATTTCGTGCATTTATGCAAATATATATTTTTTCTTTATTGACTGCGTACTAGATTTCTTTTTGAAAATAAATTATTTGGGTAACCATCTTAGAATTCTAGAATTTCAAAAACCCAATTGAACCCCAAGATAATATACTTTCTGATGTATTTTATTGTTCATTTCAGAATTTTGGTACCGAAGATTGTCAGATCACATGGTCTTTTGTACTTTTTAAAGTGGATTTATACAGTATAAGTTACCAGGTAAATGATTTAATTTTTTCCAATGATTGTTTAGTAAAGTTGTCAAAATTATTAGTTTGTTTGTGATGCTGGAGATTACTATTTTTCTGCTCAAACTAAGTAGTAAAAGTATATCACTAAAAATTATGATGATTTGCTCTGATCATTAGTAGAGCTGTGGATCTTGAATCAGTGGAATGATTCAAAGTAGAAATTTGAGTTGAGGTCGGGTATGACAAGGTTGTATAAGTTGTCTAAACGATTGAATTCAATGTTTATTGCATGATATATGTGCTAGTCTAGAGAAAAGGTAAAACGTAATTAGTAATAGAGCATTTATTGATGTAATAGTTTAATTAAACTAATTTAGCTCGTTTATTCAATGGTGTAGATGTGCAGCATCTTCTTACTATTTCAATATTTAGATGTCAACCCCCTCTTGTCTTTTCCTCCATTAATGGTTGTTGTAGCTCTTTGTTGGCTTGGATACTTAAATAAGTGTATGATAAATGCGCGGAAGTTGCAGGATTGCATGCCAGTTTTTATCATGACAGATGCTTTCAAATCCTTTATTTATTAAGCTTATAATGGATGGTCTCAATGTTTATGAATGTTTATCTTCTTGCTTGTATCTTTCTGGAATTCCATGTTTACACATGTTGAACCTGTTTAGTGTAGTTTGCCACCATATGTCTTAAATACCACTTTACAAGGTCATTATGCATTTAGGATGACTTTTCAGTATCATTGATCTCTTTGTCTTCTTGACCACTTCTAATTTGACGTAGATACTCGTTCAAACTTCGTTATATGCATTAAACTCCTTCATTTTCAAAAATTGTTCTACTTCCTTGTCTTGAGCCGGGGGTCTATCAGAAACAGCCTTGCTACTTCTCCGGAGGTAGTGGTATGGACTGCGTACATCTTACCCTCCCCAGACCCCACTGTGTGGGAATAATACACTGGGTTTGTTGTTGTTGTTGTTCTACTTCCTTGCATGTTCCCTTTGGACTGTAATTAGGTTATTTACTTTCTTATTTGTCTTATTTATGGTCTCTGCAGACTCTTCTGAGCAGCACCTTTTATGTAGCCATAATGGTATCCTTGCAGGTTGTAACTATCACTATTGGGAGAGTTAGCTGTGGGTTTCATGCATTCTTAAATTATTGACATACACCTCTGTGTCAATTGGGCAGGTAACACGAAGAGCGTGTTCAAGCTGATGCGATGTCAGCATCTATCAGATTTGATCTATCTTCTAGTAGCCCAGAAAGGCCATTGTATGCGTCCGGCCAGCGCGGGATATATGCATCTTCTTCATTGGATAAGTAGGCTAGTTTTTGTGAGAACATGGAGAATCCAGTCTTATCTTCTCTTCCTAACACGACAAGAAGTACTTCAACAATTACACAAACAGACATCACTAACGTTTTTCAGTGCTTACATTTTGATCCAAAAGCAATGGTGACAGAGCACAAACTTAATACGCAGAGTGATTTCAAGCGACTCACTGGTTTAGCTTTAGGCATGCAAGTAGAGGATTCTCCTGTGGTGTCTTCTAAAGGCAAACCATCCTCTTCTTACTTTCCAGAAGAAGCCAGACGACTGAAGGCTGATCTTCGGGAAAGTTGCACCAAAGCAAGGTATTTATTAGGATACTTAGCTCCATTGCTCTATTTTTACCTGGTCAACTTGGATAAAGATTTGAACTGATTTGTTTCCATGACATATCAGGAAACGTGTAAAGATATTCACTGAATCTTTATCTGTGATCAACAAATGCTTTCCAAGCATTCCATCTAGGAAGAGACCTCGGTCAGACTTCTTATCAAATGAACGACCCAATATGTTAAATCAAAGTGACCGGTCAGTTTCAGGGGCAAGTAATGCTAAAATAGGGACCCAGAGTGGTTATGAGTTTGAGCTACAGAAGTCTGAAAAAAGGACCAAAAATGTTGTTCCAAATAAGCGTACCCGAACTTCTATGGTGGATCTGAAGGTTTGTATTTTTCATTTGCAGTTCTATAATCTATTGCATCCTTGTTTTTTAATTTTATTCATTTTTTTGTAATTGGGAATTTTCCTTTAAATTTGTACTTCCTAGTTAACATTCTCTTTCTTAATGCATCTCCAATTACTGCATCTGTACTGATAAATAATTACTGGGACAAGCTTTAGCTGACCTAAACTTAATCAGAAATCAAATACTAAAATACTTGCATTAATAAATAGAAGTCTGATAAGCTAGGCCCTCAGACTATGAGGACTAACCAAAAGTCAGGATATAGGTGATGATGCTCGTAGTCAATCGTGCCGTTGGAAATAAGCACCAGAACCTACATTATAAGATGATTTAGCATATAGATATATATGTGGGTTAATACTTCTGGAATGTACTGAGTATGTGGGGTGAATGTGTATGTAAGGAAAGAACTGAATATATATATATATGTGCACTTTCAAAGGATGCATGCTAAGTCTAAATGACTCACCTTGGGTTTGAGTATAAACAACAATTTCAAGATCATAAAACATGGATAATGAAACATAAGAATAAACTTAGTGATCCATAACACTTCATTTCTAAAATATTTAATTTTAGTCTTTCTTATGGGAGATTCTTCTAACCAACATAAACCATGTGAGCTACCATGGAGTCCAACGTCTTACCTATGTTGGAGAGAGTTGTTCTACCGTTACCATCAAATTAGAACCTTAACTTAAATAATCACTATACTTCATTCATATTAGGAAAAAGTTTAACCTATGGTTGCTCGTAGTTTTCAGGAATTTAGGATATGCTCATCCGCATTTCCTTCTCAGGGCTAAATACTACTCCCAGAATATATATATGCTTATACTTAAGAAATTAACCTTAAAATAGCATAAAGATTTATAGAATGAAAACCAGTTATGCTTCTCTTTACTTTAAATCATAATCAAGATGAACAATTATGGATTTCATGTCTTATCTTTAGATCAAAAGATCAAGCTTTCCTTTAAATAATATTATGGAACATATCAATGGAAGTTAAGGGCATAAACTTCTTGTAAACTCAGTACTTGTAAATAGGTCTTGGAATTCATGCTTTGTTTCATAGAAATTCATAGCAAAACATTATGTTTAATAATTACCTTAAAATATTTCTATAACATCTTAGTCAGAATAATGAATTTAAAATCATAATATAGATTTTACAAGTCAAAACATGAATATATATAGATCTTGATATACTTAAAGCTTTCTATCACATAGTAATGTCATACTTTAAGAATATGGTTATTTGGGTATGAACCCTAATTCAAAACAAGTAAATTCAATCTTAAAATCATGCTTTTTGGGTACAAGAATGAAAGAATAACCTTGTTCATTAACCCCAAATACCTGGAATTGCTTCACTTATGAAGAATGCTTGAATTTCTTAGTCTTGAAAGATAGCTTGATGAGAAAACCCTAATCTTGATTTTTTTGAAGATGGGAGGAGGAAAGTGTTGTTAATTGATTGAAAGTAGAGGAAAATAACGCTCTTTTTTATCTTATAAGTCGTGGGTTGGGAGTTAATAGAGGGGAAAAAATCAAAAGGCCCTTTAATTGAATATTACAGAAATTTGTCGTCAGTCTACACGAGTCAACCGTACGACTCGTATAGCGAAGGTAGGAGTTATCCTAGTGAATCATAATCTTGGCAGGATCAAAGATGGTATTCACTGGTCAATATATGAGTCTAAACTTAAGAATAGTAACATCACCATATGACTTGTAGTCCCCCACTCGTAACATGGATAGAAACTTTGAGAAATTAGGCTACTGACTTTACGACTCATCTTTATACGACTCATATAGTGATTTTACGACTCTAAGGGTTGAGTCGTACCTTAATTAGAATGTCAACCACTTCACACTGTTTTGGCTACGACGTCATATATTGTAGGTACGACTCAAGGGAATGAGTCGTATGATGCATAGAGGCCTTCAAACACGGGGTATTATAATTTTCCATCAATGGTTTTTAGGATCTTACAAGGTTGATTTTCAGGTTTGTCCTAAATCTCTTGTCTACAAAATGGAACTAAATAGTCTTTATCATCTACATCTTCATGGTAAAAATTTCATAGGCTGAATTTGAAATAAAATTAATACCACTGTGTAAATTCTTCGTATGTCGATGTATTTGACAATGAACTGATTTTTGGATTGCTTGACCTTGTACAACCTTTGTTCTTTATTTATAGTCTGTCAAATGAGTGACAATAGTGAAAATATCTTAACAAGTGATTAGTCTAATTCTCGAGCAATGTTCATGTTGACCTTAGGTTAGGTAAACTTAACTTGTCTGCATTGATTATCCTCTTTGCTTCTACTGGTAATTCTTGAAAATAATTACAAATAATTGTACCTGTAAAATCTAAAGTATAGTTAGTGAAAAAAATCAGCCAGTTGGTTTCCCTCTTTGGCTATGTGATGAATATAACAATTTCCTCTTGTTCTCCAATATTTGATCTTATCCACCTTCATAATTATACCCCAAGGAACCTTCCATTCACTCTCTAACACTTTCTTCGTCAATAGGTAATCAGTCTCAATTTGTATTGGTTAAAGGTCATTACACACACAATATTGTATCCCTTGTAGAATAACTTTGGACTCCATATCATACTTGTAGTATCTAGGATTATCTACGCTCTAGCATATAGTAAATTTCCATCCTTATCCCTCACAAAAAAAGCCATAAAGCTTTTTCTTGGGTTGCCTCTTGAGGCACAATCTGTATTACACTTAAACCAACTTTCTCTAGCAATTTTTGTTTAATAATAGTGCATGACACAGATGATCTATAATTATCAAAAAAATTAATCAAAACTGGCTACGCTAGAGGAATATTATTCAGCCATGGGTATCTTCTTCTGGAAACCAAATGTATGTTTAGGCTAATTCAAAAATTACCTTATGCAATGTCATTTCTTTCCCATAAGATATAGAGTTTCTCCACTTCAAAACTTGCCATAGTATGATTTCAAGGGCTACTTGGAAGATTAGTTTTAGTTTAGACACACAATATTGAACGCACCACTTAGAAACCGTAAGATTAACTTGAACAAATGACCCTTGAATGTCTGCTGTATTAAGAAAGTGATTCCAAATCCATTTAACAAAATTACACATGACAAAGAGATGAGTAATGGTGTCTTGTTGTAGGTGCCTACAATATCTACATCTTGATACCATATTTATACCACACCTAGGCACCACCTTATCCACTGGAATTTTAAGTTTCTAGACCCTCCAAAAGAAAAAGGAAATCCTTAAAGGAAGACCTTTTATCCAATTTTTTGTAATTCTAACATCCTTCTGATCTTTGTATCTCAGCAAATCCCATGCACTCTCAATAGTAAACCTACCACTGCTATTATTCATCCACCAAGGCCTGTCTCGTAGGTCTATTTTCACAGACATCTTAATCTCTAAGGTAACATGCTTAATTATATCTTGAGGCAAATATTGTTGCAACTTGGCCGCATTTCATTGCCTCCTTCCATGAAAGTTTTAATTTCATTATTTCCTTCATCAATAACAAAATCAGATGGCACAATATAAGTAAGAGGTCCAAACCTTGTCCAATTGTCAAACCATATATTAGATCACTTATTCCTCAATTTCCATCAAATGTCTTGTTCTATCTAATGTCTTACCTCAAACATCATTTTCCTTATCTGAAAACCTTATTTTCATTGAACAACTACAGTGATTTGATTTTTGTGGCATCTGCTCTACATAAAGATGGTCCAGAGTGATCTTTTGGTCCTAAACACTCACCATAAATTAGCAAACAATGCCTTTGATACATTAAAGAGACATCTAAATCCAAGTCCACCTTTATTTTTAGGAAGACATAGGTCTTTCCACTTTACTTGATGCCTTCTCCTCCTGTTGTCCTTATTATTTCAAAAGAACATTGCAAAAAAATCATTGAGTTTTCAGCATTATGAGTTTTGTTGGAACAAGAGAAGAAAGTAAATATACAGGAATACTTTGAAGCATATTTGATATAAGAACTTTACCACCATGTGATAGAAACTCTCCCCTCCAATTTTTAGGGGTTTTCTTCACTTTTCTAGATTAGATCATTACAATATACCTTTTTCTTCCTTGAGTGAAATATAGGGAAGCCAAGGTATTTGAAAGCGAATGCTTTTCTCTCAAAATTTGTTATTTGTTCAACCTCTTGGACAATAGCCTGAGTTGTCACTAAACATGTATAAACATCCCCTGTCCTTATTAATCACCTAGCCAAAATATTATGTCTTATTTATTGAGCACCTCCCAAATCATTCTCTATGATTTTCTATTAGTAGATCCAAAAATAATGGCGTTATCTACATATTCTAAATAGTTGATGTTTGCACTCTATTTAGGCATCCCATATCTAATGTACCTCCAATTGTCAAATAGACTATTAAGAGATCTAGATAGTGTCTCAGCAATAAGAATGAAAAGGGTAGGAGATAACTCCCCCAGTGGAGTGAGAAACCATAAAATTGGCCTTTTATTAGTACATAATACCAATTATTAGCAATAAGTCTCCAGATTAGGTCCAGGAAAACTTCAGAAAAACCTATTCTTCTTAAAACTTTAGTTAAATATAGCCAAGATACTCTGTCATATGCCTTGTCCATGTCTAACTTTATCAGTACATTTGTTGGTTTCCCCCTTTTTCTGACGTCTGTAATAATCTCTTGGGTCAGCAACACATTCTTGATAATACATCTCCCTTTACAAAACCAAATTGGTTTGAAGAAATCAGGTAAAGCAAAAGACAATCAATTCTTCTTTGCACCACCTTTGAGACAACTTTATTAATAAAGTTGCTTAAGCTAATTGGCATGAGGTTAACAAAACATTGAACTGCAAATTTCTTTGGGATTAATACTTGATTCCGTGTGTAAAAGACTTAGATGATGTGTCACTATCAAAATAAGACTTTATAACCCTAAATACATCCTTTTTCACAACCCCAACACATTTGGTAGAATTTACCATTGAGTCCATCAGGAACCAACACTACTACCCTTCATAGAGAAAACTGTTGCTCTAACTTTCTTCATGGTTAGAGGTGTGCATAACTTAGAATTATCTTCTCGAGAAACTGTCTTTGGAATTTTACTCAAGAGATCAAAATTGCTACCTTCTTCCTCCTAAGTAAATTGTGTTGTGTAAACCTTGATGGCCTCTTTTGCAATTTGTTTAATTTCTTCCAACCAATCCTCATTAGAGCTCTGAATTCTATTAATTTGTATCCTCTTTCTCCTCCCATTGACCAGATGGTGAAAATATGAAGTATTCCTATCTCCCCAACTTGTCATGTAATTCTAGCTTTCTAATTCCAGAATTCTCCTTCAAAGTGTAAGTACTTTTCAATTCTACCTAAGCAAACCGTAACACTATCGTATTATTAGGTGTAGGATATTTTTTAAATAATTTCTCCTTGGCCCTTACAACTTCTTATTTAATAATCAATTGCTTGAAAATGTTCCCAAATGTATCTCTACTCTATTTAATTAAAGCTTTCTTTGTGTTTTGACTTTCTGTTTAAACATTATAAAATGGTGACCAGTGCAATCAGCTTTCCAATATTGTTCAATAGTCTTTAAGAAATCTTCATGCTTAGTCCAAAAACTAAGGAATCTGAAAGGCTTTTTGATATTCTAAAACTTGTTTTCTATTGTTAGAAACAAAGGTGAAAGAACTGAGCCTGTTCCTGCCAAATGTTCCACTTCAATATGCTCAAAACAGCTATTCATCTTTCGATTTTCTATAATTTTTCTAATTTCTCAAAAAATACATTCTACTCCACATCTACCATTCCACTAGGTAAAAGGGCTTCCTTTAAAATTCACCTCCAGTAATCTTGATGAGTTGATACAGAATGCAAAGTCTTTAACTTGTTGAGGTGCAATCAATAGACCACCAATCTTTTCCTCATCATGTAGCATCAGATTAAAATCACCTTTTACTAAGTAAGGCATAGTAATGCTTTTAGATAGTTGATAAATATTATTCCATAGAGGTAGCCTCTCCGATTCAGTACACTTGGCATAAACAATGGTTGGAATTATCTGCATATTATATGACATTAACTTTAGCTTTATTAGTAGTTGTTGTTTTGTGTTCAACAGTACTTCCAACTCAATATCATTCTTTATAAATAGAGAAATCTTTCTATTACAATTTGTTTCAACATAGTTCATCCCTAACCCCCTTTTATACTATTGAGTACTTCCAGCCTTTTGGAATGGTTCCAATAAGGCTATAAGTAAAACTAATGGTGTTTATGTAACATTTCTAACCCGTGAAGGCTTTTTAAGTCCCGACTGATCTAAATCTTCAATTAATTAACATTATTTGGTATTAGACTGGTTGATTGCTCTTTTTGGAACCACTTTAGTTGGTTTTGTATTCTTTTGCCCTTTCCAACTTCTTTTTGTCTTTTGAATACTTTGTGGAGAGATATCACCTTGTCTTTCCACTTGTTGGAGATTTTGATCCATATTTTCCCCATAATCAATCTTCTTGGGCACTACATCCTTCTAACCCTGCAGCTCTATCTCTTTCAAAGTAATATTATGTCAAACAATGTTATGGAGTGTTGTCATTATAGTTTATTCATGTAAAATAGTCAAGGGCTTAGTTGCATCAATACTGCATCCCTCCAGAGCTGATGTAACCTTAACATTAATGCAAACTTTTCCTGCCTGCCCTCCTTTTATGACTGCTTAAACCCTCTAATAGTGTCATGTGCATCACTGTTGTCCTTTTTCCTTTTTTCCACCCTATATTAATTGGATTCTTCGCTGGAGTTAACCATAACCACATTGCTCTTTATTTGTACCACAACTAAGCCCATAAGGCTAACTCAGGTTTTTGCCATAGTGGGTCGGACGATCCTACTTCAAAACCTCAATTTCCATAATTAGGCACACCATGCCAAAAACTAGCTTAAGATATCTAGTTCAACTTCTAGATTTCAAATAAGCCACATTTAAGCTTAAGCTAGGAGCTTCACTAGAAATAAGGCTACTCAAGTCTACTCTACCCAAGATACGGTTTAAAGACTACCACACTAGTCCAATAAGGTTAAATCCACAATACATGCTTTTAAATCCTAAAACCACAACCCAAACATAGCATTACATCATAACCGTGCAACAACTAATCTAAACTAGAGAGTGAAGGCGCTAGGATTCAAAAGGGTTATGAACATATTTTCTTACGAGTCCAAAACCCTCATCTAATCCCCAAAGCATCAACAATCAAGGCTAAGTTACTCTATGCATAATCAAGCCTAGCATCCAAATTCACACGCAATACATATCACATGTCAATCTATGAAGAGGACTAGACAAAGGCCTACTTTAAAGCTAAACCGCAAAATATCACATCATGCACCATATGCTCGTCTTCACTTCACAATAACAAAAATGCCATCAGTATAAAAAAAAAACTTAACCTACTCATCAATACGAGTCTAACAATACCTATATTTCACTATTGTGCTTCGGGTCCAAAAATGACACCAAAACCCCCAAGTGGGTCCCACATACGAAAAATGATTTTCGAGACCAACCCACTCTTCAAAAACCATTAGGGACTTATATCCCTCAAGAAATTGGTGCAAATAAACTATTTAAGGTTAAAATTAAGCCTTAAGCCATTAGGGGTTTTGGGTCAAATAATCACAAATTCAACACAATAAATGAAGGATTAATACCTTATATTCAATGTTATTCACAATTACGAAAGTAATCCATGATACCAATCAACTACAATGACTCCCTCTAAGTCCTACACTCTCCATTAGGGTATTGGGACTCAAGACAATGGATCAAATGGCCAATTCTCGCCCAAAATGGCTATTTAAAGGACCCTTCCCAGGCCAGGAAGGGCGATCGCAGACATGCGCGTGCCACAATTGCGACCATTGCAATCTCACCCTTATTCTCGCGATAACAGTATCTGACTACACTTAACGACAATAGATACTTAGAATTTTATTCCAAGTTTCGGCCAATGCCTCGTGATGTATCCATAATCCAATTTTCGCAAATGAGATATGTAACTGATAGTGCTCAATTTAAACGTCAATTTAAGTGCAAGACGATAGTCGTTAATATATTTACCCAAGTTTGTAGTTGGGGGCGAATCTACGAGGAACAATGTGAGTGGCAATTAAATTAATTCAAAATAATAGAGACAAGTTAAATTCAAACAAATGGTACAAAAAGATAAAATGGGGGATAGGTTTCTACACTAATGTTTCTTTTTCGGTTTTTCTAGTATAAATTTGGGGCTATGAATAATTAGAGTTTTAACAATTATGCACGAGTCTCGCGATTATGCATTACTAAGGGAGTGACATGTGGGAGTTAGTAATCAACATCAATTTAGTAAATCAAATATGGGTTAGCTTGGTTATAGATTTTGATGCTAGTCTTTCGACAGAACACCAAACTTTCACCCATTGATCCTTTTGAATACCAAATAGGTGTGTTCAACAATTGGTAACCATAACCTCAATCTAGGCACCCCTTTTTCTAGGTTGATGCCCATGGCATAGTTAAGCTTACATTCACCCTTATGTATAAGATAGTGAAAATTTAGCAAACTACACACATAATTTTCTATCATTGCTTTGGTCTCCACATCCCTCTTTCGAGGATGATATGGATTCCTACATTTTACCCAAAACCGTTATGTCAAAGATGGCTTTGAACTTTCTAGAGCTTGGAGCTTTTACTCATCAAACCCATATGGGTATTTGGGGTTTTCACCCATCAAATCCCAACTAAAATAGCATAGCAATGATAAAGCCCATAAACATGAACTACCAAATAGATGCTAATAATAACAACCCACACACACTTAAACCCCTATTCACACAAAACTCCAAGAGGGAGATTTATCTACACATAAGACAAATAAGCATAGATATACCAATAATCTCCATTGAAATGAATTGTTGAAGAATTAAGAAAATGTTACTTCAAACTTAGCTCTCCCATAATATCAACAATGGAAGTGAGCAAATCTTCCACTTAGAAAGTCTCCAATGTATTCTTCACCCAAAATTTATACAATATTTTCTTCTCCAAAAATAGAGGCTATGAAGTCTAAAGCTAAACCTAAGAAAAATGGGGAAGATGGAATTTTTTCCAATGCTAGGGTTTAAGTGTTTTTGTCAAATTGGGATCAGCACTCGCAATTATAGTTTTACCCTTAGGCTGAATACTTCCACTTAGTCGCGATCGCGCAGGTCTTGCTGCAACTGTGTCTATGAGATCGCAGTTTACCTCCGCAACCGCGATCAATTGACCACCTTTGACTGCCACGACCATGGTACCTGAGGCTCTTTTATTCCAGGTCTTCAACTGCACTTACTTGCTCCCTTTTTGATTATTTTAAGCTTCAATCTAGATTTTCCTTCCCTTCAATTCTATATCTTCAAGAAGTGGATATTAGTGCATTTAATCACAAGTATGTTTCATTTATTCATCCAAAATAAGGTAATGCATATGAATTTTGAGTACGAATGAGTGGTAAAATCACCCCTCATTAATACTCCCAACTTAAAGCATTTTCTTGTCCTCAAGCAAGACTACATCTTATCATGAGACACCATTATTTGTGCCCAAAATTTATGTCCCAAAGGTGTAATGCCTCGAAATTTGACCCTGAGACGTCATATGGTGCTCAAGACTACGAGTAGCCTTAAGCTAACCATGTCTGCATACTACTGAGCCTGAATATTATAATAATAGAAATACAGACATATAGGTCATGCTAGAATGCGGAAACAATATGTAATATCTGAGAATAATCTGAACATAATATCTGAAACATCAAAACTGAATAATATGCATCAAACACTAGGACAAACCCCCAGCTAACTCAAAATGTCTAAAAGGAAATGCTAAATCTCATAAATTGATAAACTGCAAAATCTGAATAAATAAGTCCCCGGACTATGAGGACTCACCAACTGCCAGATGTAGATGGAGATGCTCGAACTACTCACGTTGCTGACACTGAGCACCTAAACCTACATTATTAGACAATGTAATGTAACACATAGACGTATATGTGGATCAGTACAATGATGATGTACTGAGTATATGGGGGTAATATGCATAAGTAAAATATCATCTCATAATCATCATTTATAAAACCATGCATGCTAAATGTAAATGACTCACATAAGCTGAAATATCTGAAATACTGAGATATGTGGCAATAAGAAGCAAAACATATTTTATAAATCTTGTGAGCCATAACATTTAGTTCTAAAGATGTACTAAACTCTATCTTTAAATCATACTGTCCAAATATAAAAGAGCTCACTCTAAATCTGAAATTTGAAAGCTAAAATCTGAAGCTATTATCGTTCTGAGAAGCATATTTTGAATAAAACTGTGAGCCTTTACACTTAGTTTTCTAAAAGAATTTCTTTCCTTCTTTTACTTTGATTAGCAAGGTTTGAAAGATATATTTTTAATATGCAGGGAGGTTCTCTTAACCAACATAAACCATGTGAGCTAACATGGAGTCCAACATCTTATCCTCCTAAGAAAGAAATCTCACGTTGGGGAGAGGTGTCAAACTTATGCCAGGGAGTATAAACTGAGCTAAGTGATCACATCTATAACTATCATCCACATAGAAGTGGGAATAATCTAATAATCTGTACCTATGTTGGCTATGTAGTTCTGTGGAAGTAGGATGCGCTAAACCCACACTTCCCGCTCGGTGCTAAATACTACTCCCTTTTTATTTGCTATGCTCATTTTGTTGGAAATCCACTTTAAAACTAGCATAAGGGTTTATCTAAAACCAATTATGTATTTAACCTGATAAAATATGTAATAATCTGAAAAGTGGATTCCCAAAACAAATTTAAGGGTCAAAAGATCAAAACTTTATTGCAAATCTGATATAATCAGCTCATAAGGTGCTTAAAACATCATTTTTCGCAAAATCTCAATATATAAACTTTGGGCTTAAAACCCATGTATCAAACTCATGTAAAATATCATAATAATTATGCTTGATAATGAAAACAATGATAGTTCATCTCAAAATCTGGAAATTACTACAACAAGCATGAAAATAAACATATATTTTAACCTATAATTCACTTGAAATCTCATGATCTTGTAAATGGAAACATTGGGTATGAACCCTAATTTCAATTTCATGGAAAATCATATAAAATCAAATAACATTGTAATTTAAAACAAGTTTTGGACATAAGAATGAAAAAACTATCCTTGTTCAAACCCCACATACCTTAATTTGATGATCTAGATGCTATAACTTGAATCTTGAATCTGTATTGATGTTTTGGAGATAACTTCTTAGAGTTCTTGAATTGAGAATTCTCAATCTTGAATTTCCTTGGAAAATTAATGGAGGAATTTGGGTTTCTTGGAGAAGGAGCTTTTGATTTCTAGGGTTTTGTTTTTGAAAAGAATGGTGAATAAAGAGCATAAAGTGCTTGAAATATGATTAATCTATTATTTTTGGATGGATTGGGGGTTGGGGATTTACCAAAATACCCTCTTTAAATTTTATACGAAACTAGAAAACGGATATTTTCCCGATATGGATGGCCACCGTGATGCACCACTATCATAGTGGCTCACTGGAAATTGACTAATGGAAACTGGGCAGACTCCTCGATGCGGAGACATCGCGGTGCCCCTTTGAAATGCCATTTTGGCACATGGCGCGACGCGTCATTATCGCGCTGGACCTCTGGAAAATGACAAACGAGAAATTGACCCTCTCCGCGATGCGCCAATATCATGAAAGGCCACTGAAATGGTATAATTGGGAATTTACAATGATCCGCGATTTCTAAGGGTCCAAACGACGGTGTTTTGCGACAGGAACTTAAAATAGCCATAACTTCTTACTCTGTTATCGGATTTAGGCGAATTTTTTATTGCTGGAAAGCTAATTTAATTTCCTACGCAATGGAAAGTCCAAATATAAGGAATTCCATACCAAATAAATAGTATATGTTTTGGAAGCTATGCATTAACACTCTAAGAACAAATTTATGTTAGGAAAAATCGCGGGGTATTACAAAAGGCCATAATGACTTCAACTTTAGTCATAACCACAAGTATCTCCCCACCAGGGTCTCCTAGAGCTTCCCTGACAATCACTGATCTTATTCTAAACTATCATCTCAAAGAGCCAGGTTCCTTTTGTTTAAGCTGATCAATAGGTCCCCTATTGATTTCTGATACATTGTATGTATCAGATAAAATACATCTAGTGTATACATCTAGTGTATACTGTGTAAGAAGGGCCTAAAATAATTTCTGTGTTACAAAATCCATTCTTAGTTGTCATTGTGATGTGGTTACCTATTGTAGTTAGCGTACACACTATTGGGGAAGTCTTGAGTACCCAAAATTAAGCCTTGAACCGCTTAAACAAAAGTGTACACCATGTGTGTGATTAAAAAACCCCTATGAAATCAATGTTCAATTTCTTTAAGTTTGGGTTGTGATCACATACTCTAGGCTTGAAATTCTCAATTTATATTGCTATTATGCTTAGTCGAAATAAGGGATTGGGGTTAATATTACATTTCAAATTAATGTACAGAAACTGTCAACTCGGTCTCAGGTATCGCGATCACGATCCCGATGACTGCAGTTACATTATTGCGATCGCGATCAAAGCCCCGCGATTGCCATACCTGAGGGCTGGTTCTGGCAGACATCAAAAATTTTGTCAACCCTTAGCTTCCCCCAAAACTTTCTATAACACTGCCTCAGGAACTTATACATTTGTCCTAGCATATTTTTGCATGATAATACTAATATTAGCCTGAGTTTACATTGATTACAGGTTTTAAGCTTTATAATGGGAGATTACGACCACATCTGATTTATGGCCCCTGAATGCTAAAGATAGTACGATAATGACATCCTGGGAGCCAAATTATTATTTAAGAGAGGCGTGTCCATTAATGGGGTCCCAGATAAGTATCCAGAATTTTTTTTGATATGCTTGCTAATTTTAGGTGGATATGCTTTGTCTCAGATCCTTGAGAGGCAAACGAACAATGGGTGCGGGAGTTTTTCATAAATTTGAGCGATATCTCTCGTGCAAACCCAGTGATAAAGATCTAGGGAAGGGATGTGCCTTTTTATATGCAACACATTAATGAAGTGCATAAACTACAAGATACCGACATGGAAGACTTCAAAGCAAAAGGCCACGAGCCAGGAACCTCGACGGCCAACATTCTTTGCCCAAACAGAATCGTTTCCTGGGTTGTTACCAAAAGAAGGATCTTCACGCATAAATTCTCAGCGGAGGCAAAAATCTGGTTGCACATTATCTGTAGCAACATTTGTCACTGAGTTGTGAGCTTGCATGGTAGCCTACCTAATGACTGGCATTGATCTAAATGTTGACCAAATTATACTTAAAGAATCGAGGTAATGCAAGATTCAGGGTGGTGCCCTTCTTCCCTTCCCTTCCCTTATTATTGAACTGTGTAGAAGGTGTACCTGGGCACAATAAGAAATAAAAAGTTGACTCAAACAAGTCAATAGCTAAGGAGCCTAAATCTTGTAGGCAATCCACCACGGGATCGCTGGATGATTTGGGTGTTGATGTCAGGGCCATCAGAGAGCTATTAGATGGTTTGCCTCAAGGACCGGGGGATACATCCACTAGGCATCATTCATTTGTGTTCATTACAGATTATAAGAAAGACAAGAAGGAACAAGAGACACAGGGTGCTATAGTATACAACCTAGAGAGAGCTTATTCAACCTTGGTTGTATCTCACAAGGACCTCAAGGTGTCACATGAGAAGATGTTAAAGAGATACAAGAAAAGAGATAAATTCTTCAACAAAATATGGAAAGAGGTTAAGGGCCTGTGGAGGACCCTAATGCCTAATGCCAAACTCCCTTCTTCCAGGCTTGATAGTGATGACAAGGCACCTGCTGAGTGGTCAAATATTGAGGATGGTGGTGAGGGTACAGAGTCAATAGGAGAGAACGACTTGTGATGCATATTCAGGGAGACCCTTTTACTTTCGCTTGATTGCACTTATAGTTGGGGGTGTCCCCGAATATTTACTTTGATGATTATTTTTGGTTGACATTTTGAATATTGTTTTTATTTTGTTTTGGGGATGTTACATCATTGAGGCACTCTGATGGTGCCCATCTTTTATGGATTATCATGCTTTTCTTTTACTTTTACTATTTTTGTAATTTAATTTTATTTTGATCTTGTTGATGCATGACTAGCTTTGTCTTATGATTTATTGAGTGACGACATTCTTAGAGGGTAAAGCGTCGTGTTTGGGTCTGAGGCATAGATCCAAGGGAATTCTGAGTACCTGTAGTATTAAGTGACAATAATGCAAGGGAAGTCTGAGTACCTGTGGCATTATATTTTGTTAAGTGGGGTCACTTTGCACACCATTAGCAAAGTCTGAGTAGTCATATGGGTAGTTAGCCCATTTTGAGCCAAGATGTGAGATTAAGGCTTTTGTTGTAGCCATAGTTTATCAAATTGTGCATAGTTCTATTGCAAAACAAACACCCTCCTCCATCCAAAAGTTTTCAAAAATTGAAGGCATGGATGTGAGCAAATTTGTAACAAATCTTTTTCTCTTTTTGTGGCTCCATAAGTTGTTGGCTTATAAATAATGATAAATACTCCACTTATATCTCTAGAGGGAGGGACATTTGAGCCTCCTTGGCAAATTTTGCAGGCTATGTATGGTGAGACATTGTATTCATCTCTTGTACACTTGTGTCATCTGGAACTTGCCTCGTTAGTCTTTCAAAGCTAATGTTGATTGTATTTGGTTGGAGAAATGATCTTAGGCCACCTTTGTGATATTGGAACCAACTCTAGCCTAAAAATCCTACCCATGCATAATTAAAATCACTAGTTACCCACTTTGAGCCTTTGGACCTTTCGTTGGCAAACTCATTACAAGTCTTTTTCCATTCATTATCCCTCTTTTGAACCGTACCCTCCTTGAACTTGAAAATTCAACTTGAGGCTTAAAGCCTAAGTTGGGGTGGTGAAAGTGATGGAAGAAAGTTTGGATCCACGAAGTATTAGTAAAATGCCCAATGTGCCTAAGAGTTGAAAACAAATATTTAGAAAAAAAAAAAGAACCAACAAAGGAATGAATTGCACGTAAGTTGCAAAGAAAATGAAATAAAAGAAAAGTGGTGAACAAAGAAAGCGAATTGTAGGCATAAGAAAAGAAAGAAAACAAGGAAGAGTGGCCCTTAGTCAAAAAAGGAAGACTAGTAAAGGGTGATGTAGATGTTTAAGGAGGGGTGTAGCCACGTTGTTCCTAAATGGCATCCTACCCTAACCTGAACCTACGTTACAAGCTTAGAAAGTCTGTTGACATCTCCAACCATTTACTTTCTTTATAGTGGCGACTTAAAATAGGGGCAAGCTTATGGTATGGCACTTGATGCATTGAGATTTATTTTGTAGGAGAGAGAGTTTGCACACTTAAAATTTCTTATTACATAGTGGGTATTTTGGGGTGTGTAAACTCTCTTTCTTATGAGGATGGCATGTGAATAAGCTGAGGTGGATGATTTTTGTCACCTCTCGAGCAATGAGGCAATGGGAGAATAGCTTAATTGTGGTAAAAGGGAGCCACCTCTAGAGTATTATTTGTTGTTGCTTAGTTTCTCTTTAAAGTTTTATGCATTCTTGAGTATTGTATTTTATAATGAGGGGTGTAGTAAAATTATCCTAGCATATATACAATGATCTACTTGTGGTTGTGACTAAAGTTGAAGTCATTATGGCCTTTTGTAATACCCCGCGATTTTTCCTAACTTAAATTCGTCCCTAGAGTGTTAATGCATAGCTTCAAAAACATATACTATTTATTAGGTATTCAATTCCTTATATTTGGACTTTCCATTGCGTAGGAAATTGAATTAGCTTTCAAGCGATATAAGATTCGCCTAAATCCGATAACAGAGTAAGAAGTTATGGCTATTTTAAGTTCCTGTCGTAAAACACCGTCGTTTGGACCCTTAGCAAATCGCGGATCAGTGTAAATTCCCAGTTGTCCCATTTCAGTGGCCTTTCATGATATTGGCGCATCACGGAGAGGGTCAATTTCTCGTTTGTCATTTTCCAGAGGTCCAGCGCGATAATAACACGTCGCGCCATGTGCCAAAATGGCATTTCAAAGGGGCACCGTGATGTCTCCGCATCGAAGAGTCTGCCCAGTTTCCATTCGTCGATTTCATATGAGCCACTGTGATAGTGGTGCGTCACGGTGGCCATCCAGATCGGGAAAATATTTGTTTTCCAGTTTCGTATAAAAGTTTAAAGAGGGTATTTTGGTAAATCCCCAACCCCCAATCCATCCAAAAATAATAGATTAATCATATTTCAAGCACTTTATGCTCTTTATTCACCATTCTTTTCAAAAATTAAACCCTAGAAATCAAAAGCTCCTTCTCAAAGAAACCCAAATTCCTCCATTAATTTTCCAAGGAAATTCAAGATTGAGAATTCTCAATTCAAGAACTCTAAGAAGTTATCTCCAAAACTTCAATACAGATTCAAGATTCAAGTTATAGCATCTAGATCATTTAATTAAGGTATGTGGGGTTTGAACAAGGATAGTTTTTTCATCCTTATGTCCAAAACTTTTTTTAAATTACAATGTTATTTGATTTTATATGATTTTCCATTAAATTAAAATTAGGGTTCATACCCAATGTTTCCATTTACAAGATCATGAGATTTCAAGTGAATTATAGGTTGAATTATATGTTTATTTTCATGCTTGTTGTAGTAATTTCCAGATTTTGAGATGAACTATCATTGTTTTCATTATCAAGCATAATTATTATGATATTTGACATGAGTTTGATACATGGGTTTTAAGCCCTAAGTTTATATGTTGAGATTTTGAGAAAAATGATGCTTTAATCACCTTATGAGCTGATTATATCAGATTTGCAATAAAGTTTTGATCTTTTGACCCTCAAATTTGTTTTGGGAATCCACTTGTCAGATTATTACATACTTTATCAGGTTAAATACATAATTGGTTTTAGATAAACCCTTATGCTAGTTTTAAAGAGAATTTCCAACAAAATGAGCATAGCAAATAAAAAGGGAGTAGTATTTAGCACCGAGCGGGAAGTGTGGGTTTAGCGCATCCTACTTCCACAGAACTACATAGCCAACATAGGTACAGATTATTAGATTATTCCCACTTCTATGTGGATGATAGTTATAGATGTGATCACTTAGCTCAGATTATACTCCCTGGCAAGAGTTTGACACCTCTCCCCAACGTGAGATTTCTTTCTTAGGAGGATAAGATGTTGGACTCCATGTTAGCTCACATAGTTTATGTTGGTTAAGAGAACCTCCCTGCATATTAAAAATATATCTTTCAAACCCTGCTAATCAAAGTAACAGAAGGAAAGAAATTCTTTTAGAAAACTAAGTGTAAAGGCTCACAGTTTTATTCAAAATATGCTTCTCAGAACGATAATAGCTTCAGATTTTAGCTTTCAAATTTCAGATTTAGAGTGAGCTCTTTTACACTTGGACAGTATGATTTAAAGATAGAGTTTAGTACATCTTTAGAACTAAATGTTATGGCTCACAAGGTTTATAAAATATGTTTTACTTCTTATTGCCACACATCTCAGTATTTCAGATATTCCAGCTTATGTGAGTCATTTACATTTAGCATGCATGGTTTTATAAATGATGATTATGAGATGATATTTTACTTATGCATATCACCCCCATATACGCAGTACATCCTCAAAGTACTGATCCACATATACATCTATGTGTTACATTGTCTCATAATGTAGGTTCAGGTGCTCAGTGTCAGCAGCGTGAGTAGTTTGAGCATCTCCATCTACATCTGAAAGTTGGTGAGTCCTCATAGTTTGGGGACTTATTCATTCAGATTTTTCAGTTTATCAATTTATGAGATTTAGCATTTTCTTTTAGACAGTTTGAGTTAGTTGGGGGTTTGTCCTAGAGTTTGATGCATATTATTCAGTTTTGATGTTTCAGATGTTATGTTCAGATTATTTTCAGATATTACATACAGTTTCCGCATTCTAGCATGACCTTTATGTCTATATTTCCATTATTATAATATTCAGGCTCAGTAGTATGCAAACAAGGTTAGCATAAGGCTTCTCGTAGTCTTGAGCACCGTGTGACATCTCAGGGTCAAATTTCGAGGCATTACACCTTTGGGACATAAATTTTGGGCACAAATAATGGTGTCTCATGATAAGAGGTAGTGTTGCTTGAGGACAAGAAAAAACTTTAAGTTGGGAGTATTGATGAGTGGTGATTTTACCACTCATTCGCACTCAAAATTCATATGCATTACCTTATTTTGGATGAATAAATGAAACATACTTGTGATTAAATGCACTAATATCCAATTCTTGAAGACATAGAATTGAAGGGAAGGAAGATCTAGATTAGAGATTAAAATAATCAAAAAGAGAGCAAGTAAGTGCAGTTGAAGACCAGGAATAAAAGAGCCTCAGCTGCCATGGTCGCGGCAGTCAAAGGTGGTCAATTGATCGCGGTTGCGGAGGTAAACTACGATCTCATAGACGCAGTCGTAGCAAGACCTGCGCGATCGCGACTAAGCGGAAGTATTCAGCCTAAGGGTAAAACTATAATTGCGAGTGCTGATCCCAATTTGACAAAAACACTCAAACCCTAGCTTTGGAAAAAATTCCATCTTCCTCATTTTTCTTAGGTTTAGCTTTAGACTTCATAGCCTCTATTTTTGGAGAAGAAAATATTGTATAAATTTTGGGTGAAGAATATATTGGAGACTTTCTAAGTGGAAGATTTGCTCACTTCCATTGTTGCTATTATGGGAGAGCTAAGTTTGAAGTAACATTTGCCTAATTCTTCAACAATTCATTTCAATGGAGATTATTGGTATATATATATGCTTATTTATCTTATGTGTAGATAAATCTCCCTCTTGGAGTTATGTGTGAATAGGGGTTTAAGTGTGTGTGGGTTATTATTATTAGCATCTATTTGGTAGTTCATGTATATGGGCTTTATCATTTCTTTGCTATTTTAGTTGGGATTTGATGGGTGAAAGCCCCAAATACCCATATGGGTTTGATGAGTAAAAGCTCTAATCTCTAGAATGTTCAAAGCCATCTTTGACATAAGGGTTTTGGGTAAAATGTAGGAATCCATATCATCCTCGAAAGAGGGATGTGGAGACCAAAGCAATGATAGAAAATTATGTGTGTAGTTTGCTAAATTTTCACTATCTTATACATAAGGGTGAATGTAAGCTTAACTATGCCATGGGCATCATCATAGAAAAAGGGATGCCTAGATTGAGGTTATGATTACCAATTGTTGAACACACCTATTTGGTATTCAAAAGGATCAATGGGTGAAAGTTTAGTGTTCTGTCGAAAGACTAGCATCAAAATCTATAACCAAGCTAACCCATATTTAATTTACTAAATTGATGTTGATTACTAACTCCCACATGTCACTCCCTTAGTAATGCATAATCGCGAGACCCGTGCATAATTGTTAAAACTCTAATTATTCATATCCCCAAATTTATACTAGAAAAACCCAAAAAGAAACATTAGTGTAGAAACCTATCCCCCATTTTATCTTTTTGTACCATTTGTTGGAATTTAACTTGTCTCTATTATTTTGAATTAATTTAATCGCCACTCACATTGTTCCTCGTAGATTCGACCCCAACTACAAACTTGGGTAAATATATTAACGACTATCGTTTTGCACTTAAATTGACGTTTAAATTGAGCACTATCAGTTACATATCTCATTTGCGAAAATTGGATTATGGATACATCCTGAGGCATTGGCCGAAACTTGGAATAAAATTCTAAGTATCTGTTGTCGTTAAGTGTAGTCAGATACTGTTATCGCGAGAATGAGGGTGCAATTGCAATGGCCGCAATTGTGGCACGCGCATGTCTACGATCGCCCTTCTTGGCCTGGGAAGGGTCCTTTAAGTAGCCATTTTGGGTGAGAATTGGCCATTTGAGACATTGTCTTGAGTCCCAATACCCTAATAGAGAGTGTAGGACTTTGAGGGAGTCATTGTTGTTGATTGGTATCATGGATTACTTGCGTAATTGTGATTAACATTGAATATAAGGTATTAATCCTTCAGTTATTATGTTGAATTTGTGATTATTTGACCCAAAACCCCTAATGGCTTAAGGCTTAATTTTAACCTTAAATAGTTTATTTGCACCAATTTCTTGAGGGATATAAGTCCCTAATTATTTTTGAAGAGTGGGTTGGTCTCGAAAATCATTTTTCGTATGTGGGACCCACTTGGGGGTTTTGGTGTCATTTTTGGACCCGAAGCACAATAGTAAAATATAGGTATTGTTAGACTCGTATTGATGAGTAGGTTATGTTTTTTTATAGTGATGGAATTTTGGTTATTGTGAAGTGAAGACGAGCATATGGTGCATGATGTGATATTTTGCGGTTCAGCTTTAAAGTAGGCCTTTGTCTAGTCCTCTTCATAGATTGACATGTGATATGTATTGCGTGTGAATTTGGATGCTAGGCTTGATTATGCATAGAGTAACTTAGCCTTGATTGTTGATGCTTTGGGGATTAGATGAGGGTTTTGGACTCGTAAGAAAATATGTTCATAACCCTTTTGAATCCTAGCGCCTTCACTCTCTAGTTTAGATTAGTTGTAGCATGGTTATGATGTAATTCTATGTTTGGGTTGTGGTTTTAGAATTTAAAAGCATGTATTATGGATTTAACCTTATTGGACTAGTGTGGTAGTCTTTAAACCGTAGCTTGGGTAGAGTAGACTTGAGTAGCCTTATTTCTAGTGAAGCTCCTAGCTTAAGCTTAAATGTGGCTTATTTGAAATCTAGAAGTTGAACTAGATATCTTAAGCTAGTTTTTTGCATGGTGTGCCTAATTATGGAAATTGAGGTTTTGAAGTAGGATCGTCCGACCCACTATGGCAAAAACCTGAGTTAGCCTTATGGGCTTAGTTGCGGATGTTAGACATAGATGGGGCTAATAAACCTTAGAATAAGGTTATTTCATGACTTGGTATCTTGTATTTATGTTCCCTGGATCTTAGGTTTGAGATATGGCTATAATACTCCTTGTCTAAGCGATATTGGGCATTTAGAAATGATATTCCCCTTAGATACGTTATGTGGCCTTTAGAGATGCTACTTTCTCTTAGACTTGACGTTTGGCCTATAGAGATGCTACTTACTCCTAAACTTGATGTTTGCCCTATTGAGATGTTATTTTTCTTATATATCATATTGGCTTATAGAGATGTTATTTCCTCTTAGATGTGATTGTTGTGTCTATAGAGATGCAATCTCATTTTTCGCTATGATTGTTGGGCCTATAGAGATGATATTCCTCTTAGATATGGCAATTGCCCTAGAGGTAATATTCCTCATAGTTATGATGTGTGACCTATTGATATGAGATATCTTATGTGAGTTATGATTACGTGCTTATTGATATTATGCCTCCTATATATGAGATGCCTTCTGTATGTGATATAACTAGAGATATGCTACAGCTTATAAATATGATTATTGATATGAGTTTCTGATACGTATATGGGCCTAGGGTTGTGATTATGATATTGTTATTATTCCGGATATATTATTGGTCCAAAGGCCATGCTATGATAATGATTGGAAATTCAAAAAGTGTTTATCTTTGTAAAGGTTATGATTACAGTTTATGGATTCATATACATGTTTATATATACACGTCTCTCTAGTATAGGATGAAAAAAGATATAGTATGTTGTTTACGACTTTATTGATTGAATACTGGTGATGGCATGCATAGATTTGGTAAATTTATGATTATTGTATTGGTAACTTATGTGACTCTAGATTAAATATGATCTTATGATTATTCTGCTTAATTTAGGTTAATCTATATGGTATTTAGTTATTTATTTGGAGACTATAGCACTCGATGGCTAGGAACCAAATGTATTAGTTAAGATATCTTGCTTAGTTAAAATATGGTTGTTAATATGGTTGATATGTGGCTAATGATGATGTCGGGTTTACCATAGGTGAAGATTAGTGGTATTGATTCCTAAGTTTATAATATCGATTAGTTGTTAAATGAGGATTCGTGTATTAACGAGGCTACATAATTAGTGAGGTTGGTAATAAGAGGTGGCTAGTTAATAACGATGAATAGTTGCTAAATGATTGATTAGTGAATAGTTAAACAAGGATCAGTTGGTTAACAATAGTTAGTTAATGAATGATGCCAGTTAATAAAAGATGGTTAGATGATAAGTGGTTGTGTGTTGTCTAATAAAGGTTAACAATTATATGATTATTAGTTGATAATATGGAATAATAGATAAATGGCGATTATGGTCTAGTGATGAACCTTGGCTAGATGTTTAGATGTCGGCTATATAATAAATAATGATTAGTTTCTATCCCTTGAATAAGGATAATATTTACACAAATAACTGGAGGTCATCTGATGACTAGCAAACTAGTGGTTTCATTATAAATAGAGCAAGTCAGCTAATGACGAGTAGTTGGGAAGTCTTGTCTAGATAGATGCTTTGTGGTAATATGATTATATTCATGAGTATATTAGTATTTGTTATTCTATGATGCTACTGTGATGATATATTGATACCCGGCAATGCCGAAGGATACTGTGCTTATATATTAATACCTGGCACGGCCGAAGGATACTGTGATGATATATTGATACCCGGCGAGACCAAAAGATATAGTGATTATATATTGATACCCAGCAAGACCGGAGGTTGGTTACGATGATGATGGTCATGATGATGACAGTTATGGTGAGTTGTGATACTAATTGTTTATCTTGCATTCATTCCTGCATGTACATCGCCTATCAACAGTCTGCACCTATGTCTACCTTCCAATATGGGATGGTTGCATAAACATGATTGAATAATATGCCTTGTGTTGTTGTATGTTGATTGAACCTTTTGAGTCTGGGGTGGTGAGGGTACGCATAGGCTCGGTTAGGTATATGGCTGTTCGGATCAGCCGGTTATTCGCGTTGTTATTAATATTGTTATTATCATTGTTATGATCATTATTATGGCTAGTTAATGAAAGATTAGACATTAATTTGGTATCGATATTTGAGGTATGTTTTCGTCCTCTTTTATCTTATGATTGCATTGTTATGCACTATTATATTGTATTTAGCCATTTGGATTAGCAATCCTGAGTATGATAGTATTAAATCCTGATAGTATCATGAGGAGGTCTTAGAATGAGGATATGATGATCTAGATTACTCTTTGAGATGATCTCATGTTTGTGCGTATGTATATATATGTGTATATATATCTATCTATATGAAGCTATGGCACTACTGTATATCCCTTTCTTCGTTTGTTCATATTGTATATTTGTTTCTTGACCTTGTATATTGTTATATATCTTTATTTCGCTCTTCATTCGTATATTGTCCTGGGATATACAGTATAGTATTGACGTATATTGAGTGCAGCTGGACTTGAACAAGATAGTTGTCCCTTATAATTCTCATTGACTTGTTATTTAAGCTATGGACTCTTGGGTGTAGTTTTCATTCTGTTTATATGTTGTATATATCTTCTTTATATTTAAGCTCAGTTGGCAGTTGCCTACTGAGTTTCATTCACTTGGTACTCATACTACACTTCTACATCCTGCAGATCATAGTACAGGTTATCACCGCTGATGTGTGCGAGTAACCATGGTTCAGAGACTTAAAGTGATCTCCTGACGTTTGGAGTATTACTTATTTGTCTCTTTTGTATTAGACTAATCTCTACATTGTGTTTAGAGATAAGTTGTATCAGTGTAGTTTTGTTATTGTTTCACTTTTGTACTCTTATGATGTTAGAAGCCCTTGTACAGATACCACCAGGTTTTGGGATTCTATTATATATTAATCTGTATGTCATTTAATCCACATCATTTTTCTGATATTGTTGAGTAGTTTGTTACTCTTCGTTCCGGACTACGGGTTGGCTTGCCTACTAGTGGGTTATGGTAGGAACCATTATGAACTGAGAAATTAGGTTGTGACAAACAAGTTGATGCGGTACAAATAAAGAGCAATGTGGTTATGGTTAACTCCAGCGAAGAATCCAATTAAGATAGGGTGGACAAAAGGAAAAAGGACAACAGTGATGCACATGACACTATTAGAGGGATTAAGCAGTCACAAAAGGAGGGCAGGCAGGAAAAGTTCGCATTAATGTTAAGGTTACAGCAGCTCTGGAGGGATGCAGTATTGATGCAACTAAGCCCTTGACTATTTTACATGAATAAACTATAATGACAACACTCCATAACATTGTTTGACATAATATTACTTTGAAAGAGATAGAGCTGCAGGGTTAGAAGGATGTAGTGCCCAAGAAGATTGATTATGGGGAAAATATGGATCAAAATCTCCAACAAGTGGCAAGACAAGGTGATATCTCTCCACAAAGTATTCAAAAGACAAAAAGAAGTTGGAAAGGGAAAAAGAATACAAAACCAACTAAAGTGGTTCCAAAAAGAGCAATCAACCAGTCTAATACCAAATAATGTTAATTAATTGAAGATTTAGATCAGTCGGGACTTAAAAATCCTTCACGGGTTAGAAATGTTACATAAACACCATTAGTTTTACTTATAGCCTTATTGGAACCATTCCAAAAGGCTGGAAGTACTCAATAGTATAAAAGGGGGTTAGGGATGAACTATGTTGAAACAAATTGTAATAGAAAGATTTCGCTATTTATAAAGAATGATATTGAGTTGGAAGTACTGTTGAACACAAAACAACAACTACTAATAAAGCTAGAGTTAATGTCATATAATATGCAGATAATTCCAACCATTGTTTATGCCAAGTGTACGGAATCGGAGAGGCTACCTCTATGGAATAATATTTATCAACTATCTAAAAGCACTACTATGCCTTAGTTAGTAAAAGGTGATTTTAATCTGATGCTACATGATGAGGAAAAGATTGGTGGTCTGTTGATTGCACCTCAACAAGTTAAAGACTTTGCATTCTGTATCAACTCATCAAGATTACTGGAGGTGAATTTTAAAGGAAGCCCTTTTACCTAGTGGAATGGTAGATGTGGAGTAGAATGTATTTTTTGAGAAATTAGAAAAATTATAGCAAATCGAAAGATGAATAGCTGTTTTGAGCATATTGAAGTGGAACATTTGGCAGGAACAGGCTCAGTTCTTGCACCTTTATTTCTAACAATAGAAAACAAGTTTTAGAATATCAAAAAGCCTTTCAGATTCCTTAGTTTTTGGACTAAGAATAAAGATTTCTTAAAGACTATTGAACAATATTGGAAAGCTGATTGCACTGGTCACTATTTTATAATGTCTAAACAGAAAGTCAAAACACAAAGAAAGCTTTAATTAAATGGAGTAGAGATACATTTGGGAACATTTTCAAGAAATTGATTATTAAATAAGAAGTTGTAAGGGCCAAGGAGAAATTATTTAAAAAATATCCTACACCTAATAATACGATAGTGTTACGGTTTGCTTAGGTAGAATTGAAAAGTACCTACACTTTGAAGGAGAATTCTGGAATTAGAAAGATAGAATTACATGACAAGTTGGGGGAGATAGGAATACATCATATTTTCACCATCTGGTCAATTGGAGGAGAAGGAGGATACAAATTAATAGAATTCAGAGCTCTAATAAGGATTGGGTGGAAGAAATTAAACAAATTGCAAAAGAGGCCATCAAGGTTTACACAACACAATTTACTTAGGAGGAAGAAGGTAGCAATTTTGATCTCTTGAGTAAAATTCCAAAGACAGTTTTCCAAGAAGATAATTCTAAGTTATTCACACCTCCAACCATGAAGAAAGTTAGAGCAACAGTTTTCTCTATGAAGGGTAGTAGTGTTGGTTCCTGATGGACTCAATGGTAAATTCTACCAAATGTGTTGGGGTTGTGACAAAGGATGTATTTAGGGTTATAAAGGCTTATTTTGATTGTGACACACCATCTAAGTCTTTTACACACGCAATCAAGTATTAATCCCAAAGAAATTTGCAATTCAAAGTTTTGTTAACCTCATGCAAATTAGCTTAAGCAACTTCATTAATAAAGTTATCTCAAAGGTGGTGCAAAGAAGAATTGATTGTCTTTTGCTTTCCTTGATTTCTTCAAACCAATTTGGTTTTGTAAAGGGAGATGTATTATCAAGAATGTGTTGCTGACCCAAGAGATTATTACAGACGTCAGGAAAAGGGGGAAACCAACAAATGTACTGATAAAGTTAGACATGGACAAGGCATATGACAGAGTATCTTGGCTATATTTAACTAAAGTGTTAAGAAGAATAGGTTTTTCTGAAGTTTTCCTGGACCTAATCTGGAGACTTATTGCTAATAATTGGTATTATGTACTAATAAAAGGCCAAATTTATGGTTTCTCACTCCACTGGGGGAGTTATCTCCTACCCTTTCCATTCTTATTGTTGAGACACTATCTAGATCTCTTAATAGTCTATTTGACAATTAAAGGTACATTAGATATGGGATGCCTAAATAGAGTGCAAACATCAATTATTTTGAATATGTAGATAACGCCATCATTTTTGCATCTATTAATAGAAAATCATAGAGAATGATTTGGGAGGTGCTCAATAAATAAGACATAATATTTTGGCTAGGTGATTAATAAGGACAGGGGATGTTTATACATATTTAGTGACAACTCAGGCTATTGTCCAAGAGGTTGAACAAATAACAAATTTTGAGAGAAAAGCATTCGCTTTCAAATACCTTGGCTTCCCTATATTTCACTCAAGGAAGAAAAGGGTATATTGTAATGATCTAATCTAGAAAAGTGAAGAAAACCCCTAAAAATTGGAGGGGAGAGTTTCTGTCATATGGTGGTAAAGTTATTATATCAAATATGCTTCAAAGTATTCCAGTATATTTACTTTCTACTCTTGTTCCAACAAAGCTCATAATGCAGAAAACTCAATGATTTTTTTGCAATGTTCTTTTGAAATAATAAGGACAACGGGAGGAGAAGGCATAAAGTAAAGTGGAAAGACCTATGTCTTCCTAAAAATAAAAGTGGACTTGGATTTAGATGTCTCTTTAATGTATCAAAGGCATTGTTTTCTAATTTATGGTGAATGTTTAGGACCAAAAGATCACTCTGGACCATCTTTATGTAGAGAAGATGCCACAAAAATCAAATCACTGCAGTTGTTCAATGGAAATAAGGTTTTCAGATAAGGAAAATGATGTTTGAGGTAAGAGATTAGATAGAACAAGACATTTGGTGGAAATTGAGGAATAAGTGATCTAATATATGGTTTGACAATTGGACAAGGTTTGGACCTCTTACTTATATTGTGCCATATGATTTTGTTATTGATGAAGGAAATAATGAGATTAAAACTTTCATGGAAGGAGGCAATGGAATGCGGCCAAGTTGCAACAATATTTGCCTCAAGATATAATTAAGCATATTACCTTAGAGATTAAGATTTCTAAGAAAATAGACCTACGGGAAAGGCCTTGGTGGATGAATAATAGCAGTGGTGGTTTACTATTTAGAGTTCATGGGATTTGCTGAGACACAAAGATTAGAAGGATGTTAGAATTACAAAAAATTGGATAAAGGGTCTTCCTTTAAAGATTTCCTTTTTCTTTTGGAGGGTCTAGAAACTTAAAATTCCAGTGGATAAGGTGGTGCCTAGGTGTGGTATAAATATGGTCTCAAGATGTAGATATTGTAGGCACCTACAACAGGACACCATTACTCATCTCTTTGTCATGTGTAATTTTGTTAAAGGGAGCTGGAATCACTTTCTTAATACAACAGACATTCAAGGGTCATTTGTTCAAGTTAATCTTGCGATTTCTAAGTGGTGCGTTCAATATTGTGTGTCTAAACTAAAAATAATCTTCCAAGTAGCCCTTGCAATCATACTATGGCAAGTTTTGAAGTGGAGAAACTCTATAGCTTATGGGAAAGAAATGACAAGGCATAAGGTAATTTTTGAATTAGCCTAAACTTACATTTGGTTGCCATAAGAAGATACCCATGGCTAAATAATATTCCTCTAGTGTAGCCAGTTTTGATTAATTTTTTTGATAATTATAGATCAGCTGTGTCATGCACTATTATTAAACAAAAATTGCTAGAGAAAGTTGGTTCAAGTATAATACAGATTGTGCCTCAAGAGGCAACCCAAGAAATAGCTTTATGGCTTTTTTTGTGAGGGATAAGGATGGAAATTTACTATATGCTGAAGCGTAGATAATCCTAGATACTACAAGTGTGATATGGAGTCCAAAGTTATTCTACAAGGGATACAATATTGTGTGTGTAATGACCTTTAACCAATACAAATTGAGACTGATTACCTATTGACGAAGAAAGTGTTGGAGAGTGAATGGAAGGTTCCTTGGGGTATAATTATGAAGGTGGATAAGATCAAATATTGGAGAACAAGAGGAAATTGTTATATTCATCACATAGCCAAAGAGGGAAACCAATTGGCTGATTTTTTCCACTAACTAAACTTTAGATTTTACAGGTACAATTATTTGTAATAATTTTCAAGAATTACCAGTAGAAGAAAAGAGGATAATCAATGTAGACAAGTTAAGTTTACCTAACCTAAGGTCAACCTGAACATTGCTCGAGAATAGATTAATCACTTGTTAAGATATTTTCACTATTGTCACTCATTTGACAGACTATAAATAAAGAACAAAGGTTGTACAAGGTCAAGCAATCCAAAAATCAGTTCATTATCAAATACATCGACATACGAAGAATTTACACAGTGGTATTAATTTTATTTCAAATTTAACCTGTGAAATTTTTACCATGAAGATGTAGATGATAAAGACTATTTAGTTCCATTTTTGTAGACAAGAGATTTAGGACAAACCTGAAAATCAACCTTGTAAGATCCTAAAAACCATTGATGGAAAATTATAATACCCCGTGTTTGAAGGCCTCTATGCATCATACGACTCATTCCCTTGAGTCGTACCTACAAAATTTGACGTCATATCCAAAACAGTGTGAAGTGGTTGACATTCTAATTAAGATATGACTCAACCCTTAGAGTCGTAACATCACTATATGAGTCGTATAAAGATGAGTAGTAAAGTCAGCAGCCTAATTTCTCAAAGTTTCTATCCATGTTACGAGTGGGGGACTACAAGTCATATGGTGATGTTACTATTCTTAAGTTTAGACTCATATATTGACCAGTGAATACCATCTTTGATCCTGCCAAGATTATGATTCACTAGGATAACTCCTACCTTCGCTATACGAGTCGTACGGTTGACTCGTGTAGACTGACGACAAATTTCTGTAATATTCAATTAAAGGGCCTTTTGGTTTTTTCCCCTCTATTAACTCCCAACCCACGACTTATAAGATAAAAAGGAGCGTTATTTTCCTCTACTTTCAATCAATTAACAACACTTTACTCCTCTTATCTTCAAAAACATCCTGATTAGGGTTTTCTCATCAAGCTATCTTTCAAGACTAAGAAATTCAAGCATTCTTCATAAGTGAAGCAATTCCAGGTATTTGGGGTTAATAAACAAGGTTATTCTTTCATCCTTGTACCCAAAATGCATGATTTTAAGATTGAATTTACTTGTTTTGAATTAGGGTTCATACCCAAATAACCATATTCTTGAAGTATGACATTACTATGTGATAGAAAGCTTTAAGTATATCAAGATCTATATATATTCATGTTTTGACTTGTAAAATCTATATTATGATTTTAAATTCATTATTCTGACTAGGATGTTATAGAAATATTTTAAGATAATTATTAAACATAATGTTTTGCTATGAATCTCTATGAAACAAAGCATGAATTCCAAGACCTAGTTACAAGTACTGAGTTTACAAGAAGTTTATGCCCTTAACTTCCATTGATATGTTCCATAATATGATTTAAAGGAAAGCTTGATCTTTTGATCTAAAGATAAGAAATGAAATCCATAATTGTTTATCTTGATTATGATTTAAAGTAAAGAGAAGCATAACTGGTTTTCATTCTATAAATCTTTATGCTATTTTAAGGTTAATTTCTTAAGTATAAGCATATATATATATTCTGGGAGTAGTATTTAGCCCTGAGAAGGAAATGCGGATGAGCGTATCCTAAATTCTTGAAAACTACGAGCAACCATAGGTTAAGCTTTTTCCTAATATGAATGAAGTATAGTGATTATTTAAGTTAAGGTTCTAATTTGATGGTAATGGTAGAACAGCTCTCTCCAACGTAGGTAAGACGTTGGACTCCATGGTAGCTCACATGGTTTATGTTGGTTAGAAGAATCTCCCATAAGAAAGACTAAAATTAAATATTTTAGAAATGAAGTGTTATAGATCACTAACTTTATTCTTATGTTTCATTATCCATGTTTTATGATCTTGAAATTGTTGTTTATACTCAAGCCCAAGGTGAGTCATTTAGACTTAGCATGCATCCTTTGAAAGTGCATATATATATATATATATATATATATATATATATTCAGTTCTTTCTTTACATACACATTCACCCCACATACTCAGTACACTCCAGAAGTATTAACCCACATATATATCTATATGCTACATCGTCTTATAATGTAGTTTCTGGTGCTCATTTCTATCAGCACGATTGACTATGAGCATCATCACCTATATCCTTACTTTTGGTGAGTCCTCATAGTCTGAGGGCCCAGCTTATCAGACTTCTATTTATTAATGCAAGTATTTTAGTATTTGATTTCTGATTAAGTTTAGGTCAGCTAAAGTTTGTCCCAGTGGCTCTCTAGTTTGCAGTAGAGGCTTGTCAGTCTATTTAAGTTCAAAGTTCAGGAAGTTTGTTTAAGGTTCCCGAATTTAGGGATTCATATTAAGATACGAAATGGTTTATCTTCATTTTTTATACATGTTATCTTACTTGTCATGTGAGTTTTAAGCTGAGTAGATATCATGGGTTAGCTTAGGGCTATTTGTAGTCTTGAGCACCGTATGATGTTCAGGGAAACTTCCAGGGTGTTACAAACTTGGTATAGGATCCTAAGGTTTAAACAGTCTTAGGGAGTCGAACAAGCTGCGTTACGTAGAGTCTTGATCATAAATGTAAAGTGCGCCACATTTATGAGCAGGAGGCTACAGAATAAGTTAGGAATCATTATTTTCTTTATGATCTATCGTATTTGCGGTTGTCTCTATCTGTGTTAACTCATGCTTTTACATGAAAGAATATTCCTCCTCGCCGATTTGATGCACGCAAAAACGATGATCAACAACCCCTGCACGCTGACACTCTAAATGAAAATGTGTCTCATGCTGAATTTCAGGCGTTCTTTCAAGCGTTGGCCCAAGCTGCGAATACTAATGTTCAGGGAAACCAATATGCAGTAATCTTACTTTAGTAAAATAATAACCTAGCAGCAACCCAGATTTGGGACTTTATGAGGATGAATCCACCTGAGTTCCACGGGTCAAAGGTGGATAAGGATTCTCAACTCATTATTGATGAGGTATGAAAAATTAATCAGATTATGCATATTACTGAAGAGGAGAGTATCGAGCCGGCATCCTATAAGATGAAGGATGTTGCTTATGATTGGATCGGTATATGGAAAGATGGTAGCTGCGAGAATGCAGCTCCTATGAGTTAGCAAGTATTTTTGAGTGCTTTCCTAGACAGGTTCTTTTCATGTGAGATGAGGGAGGCTAAGGTGGAGGAGTTCATGAACCTGAGGCGGGGCTCTATGACAATGAAGGAGTACTGCCTTAAGTTTACTTAGTTGTCTAAGTATGCTCCTGAGTTGTTAACTGACTCTAGAGCTCATATGAGTAAGTTTGTTACTAGTAGGGGTGTGCAAAAACCGAACCAATAAAAATGCTATTGGGTTATTGGTATTGGGTTATTGGGTTAATGGTTTTTTATTGATTTTATAAAAAAAATTATTGGGTAAACGGTTCGATTTTGATTTTAGCTTATTGGGTTATCGGTTAAATCGATAAACCAATAAGGATACATTAAGTTATTGTTTTATCCTTATTTATGTTATAATATATATATATATATATATATATATATATATATTATATGCACTACTTATTCACAATTCAGTGATTCACAAAGTATTAACCTATTCAAGGCAACAAAGGCACAATATAAAGCTCGGGTATTATCTTATTGGAAAGCTTGAAGCATTTAGTAGTTTCCAACAATTAGGATTCGGTTTTTTTCCGAACTAACATTTAGTTCAATTTTAAAGATTCTTTTAAATTAAAATGTATTGCGTAGGATTTTGGCGGTAACTAAGATTTCATTTTATTATGTTAGTTGTTACTATTTCTATTTTATGAATATTTTCTTATTGGTTAAACCAAAAATCGAACCGTTAAGGAACAAAAACCGATAAACCAAAACCGATAAGAAAATATCCTATTGGTTGATTATTGGTTTTACATATTTAAAAACCGATAGACTGAACCAATAACACATAAAATCGAACCGAATTGACTAATGCACACCCCTAGTTACTAGGGTGTCTAATTTGGTGGTCAAGAAGTATAGGACTGCTATGCTGATTGGAGACATGGATATTGCTCGATTGATGACTCATGCTCAACAGATTGAGGCAGAAAATTTAAAGAAAAGTGAGAAGAGAAATAAGAGAGCTAGGATTGGACAGTTTGAGTATAGTCAGTCAAGGTCTAAATGGGGAAACCGTTCACAGTTTTTGGGTCATTCATCTATGCCTGCTCCATCTTCAGCTAATGCCCCTGCACCTTGGACCAAGCAGGATTAGTGGGGTAGGACTTTGAATTCCAGGTCTCAGAATAGTGTAGTCAAGAGGCCCAGTTACCCAACATATGCAAATTATGGCAGAACCCATCCTGGTGAGTGTTTAATGGGCAAAAAAATTACTATGGTTGTGGAAGGTTGGGCCTCAAGATTAATGAGTGCCCATATATTATGCAAGGAAGTAGAGATGCTCATCCTTAGAATCAGGCTACTAGTCCAACAGATCAGCCAGGCCGCCTAATTCCTCCACAGGGTGCGTCGTCCAGTATCGACAACGATCAGTGCCAGAATAGATTTTATGCTTCACTATCCCGTCAGGAGCATGAGAGTTTATTGGATTTTTTCATTGGCATACTTCGTGCCTAGCACCTTGATTTATATGTGTTGTTAGACTCGGGATCAATTCTCTTTTATGTAACCCTCATTAGTTGTTGTAAAGTTTGGGGTAGGTCCTGAAAATCTCCGTAAGCCCTTTTTAGTTTCTACCTCAGTAGGTGAGTCAATTGTTGCTAGGCAAGTCTATAGGGATTATCTTATTACCGTTCTCCATAAGATCACACTAATGGACCTAATAGAATTAAAGATGGTAGATTTTGATGTTATTTTGGGCATGGATTGGCTCCATTCATGCTATGCATCAATAGATTGTTGCACCCGTGTGGTGAAGTTTCAGTTTCCTGGTGAGACAGTTTTTAGTGGGGGGTAGTTCTATGTCTCCTAAAGGTCGTTTCATATCTTATCTTAAGGCCAGAAAAATAATATCAAAAGGGTGTATCTACCATTTAGTTTGAGTCAAAGACACTAAGTCTGAAGCCCCAGCAATTTAATCAGTCTGTGTAGTCAATGAGTTTCCTGAGGTATTCCCCGAAAATCTGCCAAGGGTACCTCCAGATAGAGAAATAAAATTTGGTATCGATCTTCTTCCCGGTACTCAGCCTATCTCCATCCCTCCATATCGTATGGCTTTGACCGAACTTAAAGAGTTGAAGGAGCAGCTTAAGGACCTCTTAGATAAAGGTTTCATCATACCTAGTATTTCTCTGTGGGGTGATCCAGTTCTTTTCGTGCGCAAAAAAGATGGCACTCTTAGAATGTGTAAAGATTATAGACAATTAAACAAGGTTACCATCAAGAACAAGTATCTCATTCCTAGAATCGATTAATTGTTTGATCAACTTCAGGGTTCCCGATGGTTTTCCAAGATTAACCATAGTTCAGGATACCATCAATTGAAATTTAGGGAGCAATACATTATAAAAATAGCTTTCCGAACAAGGTATGGTCATTTTGAGTTTGTGGTTATGTCATTTGGACTAACAAATGCTCCTTCAGCCTTCATGGATTTGATGAACATGGTCTTCAAGCAGTATTTGGATATGTTTTTCATTGTCTTTATAGATGACATAATGGTATATTCCAGGAGTGAGGAGAAACATGCAGACCATTTGAGAATAGTACTGCAGAGCCTCAAGGACCTTCAATTATATGCAAAGTTGGAAAATATGAGTTTTTGTTAGAATTTGTTACCTTCTTGGGGCATGTTATTTCAGGGGCCGATATTTATATAGATCCTCAAAAAATTAATGCAGTGAAGCACTGGCCCAAATATAACACCCTGGTTTTGACCTTTAGAAAATTTCCTGAAGTTTTGGTCTCTGGACCCAATACAACTCGTGGGTACGAGCCGTATAAGGGGGTATGGATGGTATGGTCCAGTCATATACTAACCAGTATTGGTTGGAGGGATGGATTTTGGATACTGTAATGGATACGATTTAGGGGTACAAGTTGTAATGGTGGGTACGGATCGTATGTTTCAAATACGGCTTGGTTGGATGAGTCATATGCTGGACAGTGTGGGATTCAAAGGTTGAGGCTAGGTTACGAGTGGAGGGTACCAATCGTATTGGAGGGTACGACTCATGAAGGTCGGTCGTACCTCTGGGACGGGATTTTGTGTAACTTAAGTGGGGTATTCTGGATATTTCCCCACTTGTCCTAATAAGGTCCCATGACTTATAACCTACTTGGGAGGTTATTTACCCTATTATTCCATTCATTAACACTTAGAAACTCTTCTAAAACACTCTATAATTCTCTCAAAAGCTTTTGGGCAAATAAAGCTAGGGTTTCAACTAGAGAATTAATTTGGGGCTTGTCTTGGTGATCTCTTTTCATCATCATCTTGGTTTAAGGAATATTCTCTTCCCTCATTGTTAATTATATCTAAAAGCATGGTTTTTATGAATGTTTTCATGATTTCATGGTTGTATGATTTTGGTATTCAAATATGATTTGGGGGTTTTGATATTAAATGGTTAGTTATGGTTTTCCATGGTTTTAATTATGATTTATGTGCATTAATGGTGGTTTTGGATAATTGGATTGTATGGGAATGGTTTAATCGTAATTGAAATTGTATTTGGTTATATTATGCCCCCAATGTGTTTGACAAAATGCCTATAGCAATGTTTTCATTGCATTGAGTACTTTTAATGGAACTCTTGCTTGTTTTAAAACTTGGTAAAGGAATTATAAATGGTTTAAATAGCTTTGAAAGGAAAATGGATAAATGGTTATGCTTGTGGGGTACATGGACTCCCCCAAGTGGTTTAATATGGTAAATGGAAGGGTACTTGGATATCCCCTTAAACCTATATGTGGTTGCCTATGGATAGTACTTGAAAGTATGATCGGTATGACGATACCACCACTAAATAGCCTTGGTTAATAAAAGGTAAATGGATTGGTTGGTTTCTTGGTAATGGTTTTAATTAGGCAATAATAGTGGGATGTTTAGCAAAGCCATGGAAGGTGGAGGTCCCGGGGGACCAAAACTAGAAACTCATATTTGCCGATGTGAGGTTGGTCTTGAAGACCATGTGCATGATGTCACACTATATTTTGGGGGATGTACTATTCATCCCAGGTTTACTTCCTCGGTCGTGCGGATACATGCACTAGGCCCTTTCAACGGGGTAAGCTAAATTTATATAGCTCGTGGGTGGTTTAGGATGGCAAAGCTACACAGCCCAAGTAAAGGTTTTAAATGCATGCTAAACTCGGTCCCCTTTCCCGGCATAGTTTTATATATATACGTATGGTTATGTATTTATAGATGGTTTTACTTGGTTTTATAAACGGTATTATTTTATCTTTATCTTGAGATCATGCTAGTGTTCATCCCTAACCCGTCTACCGGTGGTTGTATACCCATGCTATGTAAGAACCGGTTGTTCTACTCCTACTACATAGTGATTAACTCGGGGATCATCATTTAGACTGAAATGGTGAGCTTTCATCCTCTCGGAAGGCTCCATTTCAAGTTATGGATATTTCTAGCTACTTTGATTTTATTTTGGATACTGGTTTTGGACATGGTCGGGGGAATGTCCCAACCAAATTTTATTACTCTTTTGGTTAGAGGCTTTGTGGTACGGTTATGGGTTGGAATGGATGGAATCGGTATTGGTGTCGGACTTGGCATTGGAATAAGCTGGTGGGCTGACATCATTGGACATAATTTCTCACTTCTCTATTGATAACGCCCAAACTACAGCTCTCGTAAGAGTGTAAGCGGTCGCTGTCAAATATAGAACCCAACTGGGTTGGGAGTCGAATCCCACAGGGAATACTTGGTCACTAAGTGTTGCAATTATTAATAGACTGTTGATCGAAAATTCCACGGAAAAGGGGGGATTGGGTTTGGCGTGAATTAATACTATGAAAGTAACAACAGAATGCTTGATTTAGTAAGATTTAATCACTGAGAAAAATAAGTTAGGGTTATGTCCACCTTATGAGTTCTACGTATCTATTAACTATGAGTAATGCGGAATTCAGACATGCATGCACTTATAGAGATTTGTATTCTAATGGTAAATCCTAGTGTTTCTCAACCATCAAGGATTATTTCACTTAAACTCTCTCAAGCTTAAAGTGTATAACTAACGGTACAAATTCTCCAAGAAGTTAACCCAGTTACGACACTAACGTGTAAATTGGGGTTGGTAGCCCTATTTCTTTGTCACACTCTCTTTTCCAAACATATAACTTTTCTCTCGAACAAGTTAATGCTATAATGGCGTATTCTATATGTTTGCAACCACAAGAATGTAATTAAGATGAAGAGAGTAATGATATAAGTAGCATACGTATCAAGAATTCACAAACTCATAGTAATAGATAGTATATCATAAGGCTTCCATAACCCTAACAGAGAAGTTTAGCTACTCATGATTACAACGGAGATCACAATAAACATCATCATCGTACCAAAGCTCAAAGAATCTCACGTTGAAGATGGGTGTGGCGTCAAACTAGGTTGACGTTTTTGCCCTCTAGATATTTCTCACAAGTTAGCGTTTTTTTTCTCTGTTAAAACTTACAGAATCTGTAAACTGAATAATACTCGAAAGTCGAATGAATAATGAAAGTATCTATCAATTCGTGAATAATGAAAAGCATGAATGCTGAAAAATTCAGCAAAATAGGGTTTTTATAACATCTTTGTCCTAGTCCTATTAAGTTACTGCTGCACCCCTAAGTATTTAAAAATACTGCTTTTGCCCGGGACAATTTCTCCATGCGTCACATTCAGTCCATAAGTTTCCAAAAGCTGCCTTCCTTCTTCTGTGAAGTTTTCCTTTGCTGCCCAAAGGTCCACAAAGTGCTGAAATCTTCATCATTAATACCTGAAAACATGCTAATCACGTAGGTTAGCTCACTTACAGGAAAATGGACTAAAAGTGCAGGAATTATATATTTTATCCTCAAAACTTAGCTATAACATGGGTAAATTATGGTGTTTAAGCGTGTAAATACACCCAACATCAACACCCCACACTTAAAGCTTTGTTCGTCCTCGAACAAAATATTACGTCCATGCAACATCTAACTAGGAATTCATAGCAGTAGCACAAAATTTATCCTCAAGACATGCACGACAATTATTAACAAAGAGTAGTTTTATGGATCGCTACTAGAAACCATTCAACCTCCAACATAGACTCGTGATGATGGCTAATTCGTATCCACAAGTTAAGGCACCAAGAATCATACAAAACTACCCAAAACTCATCAACCATGTGTGTCTCACACAAGATATCACCCATAATCACTCATAAGTTTTGCATTTTTCGAAACATGGGTACAAGATTCTCCTTGCTCTCACTCTCACAAAGAATTCCTATGTTGCAACTGATGACCATAGGCTTGCCCTTAGTGTAATGCTCTGCTAATATCAGAATGCTAAGCTTAGGATCAAATAGGTCTTTACAGGTTGTAATGTAGGCTAAGGGACAGGTAGGACTATTTTGGCCAGAAATAGTGACTATTTTCCCTAAGCGCTTTAATACATCACATTATGCCATTAACTCTCTCTTTTAAACAATACTTCTACCTTTTTTTTCATCTAACACCCCTTTTTCACCTATTTTGTTATTCAATTATAAACACAAAGATGAGAATATACAACTTATTTTTTTTTCTATTTCTGTTTTTTTTTCTTTTCTTTTTTTTTTATAAAACACTTCTATGATAGTCACTCTTATTCACAACAATTTCAAGTACCAATACACTCTGAGGCATCACTCTCACCCAATTTCCTCTTATTTTGTCACATGACTCTACAATTTAAAGCGCTTAGGAATTTGGATCAAATTATGGTCTTAAAAAAAATGGATTAGGCTACATATGAGGCTGTCAAAGAAAATAGCTAAAGGCTCAAAGGGGGTTAACTAGGATAATGTCCACGGGTAGGTAAAAAGAAGGTAAACAATCACATGCTGCCAAAGAAATGCCTAAATCATCTCCTAAACTCACACTCTTTATTTCGCTTTACACACACACCAGGAAAGTTCTAGCATCAGTCACAACACAGAATATACTATAACCTCACACACACAAGGCACATGGTCAACTTTATTGAGAGCAGTATAGACTATTGACCCAACAGATGAATGAATTAAACCACACAATTATCACACAGTGAGTCACACTTAGAGCCTAAATGTCTCAATAGTAATGATTTTGGCACAAACTCTTGTCATAATACCATGCCGCCTATCAGAATAATTTCATGCAAAATCTAAAAAATCTAAAATTAAACTAACTAATTACGACTAATTAAAACAAATAAGAACTAGAATAAATGTAGGCAAAGAAATACAAGAAGCATACAAATACCAGCACCCCACACTTAGACAGGACACACTTCCCTCAGTGGAAAACAAATAAGGAAAACCTGATTAGTCGGACTCCTCTTCTATGTCTGGGGTCATACCCCCTGCGTCGGAATCATCATCAGAGTCGTCATCCTCAGAGTTTTCTCAAAATGTACCCCACTTGATCCCAAAAGTGCATCGAGGTATTTGTAGAGGGGAGGACTCAGCTTGCTCTTTTCTTGACCTTTTCTGTCCCTTCTGTGAGGTGGTCGCTTTTTCTTTTCCTTGTCGTCCTTTTGGTGCCATTCTACCTGAGATTAAAATAGAGTCATGTTAGTTTTATCTCGGAAGATTCAATCGAAAAACAAACAATAGCGATGCCACCCTACACTTAATTTGTTGGCACAGACTAATTAAGTGAGTGATGTCGATTACTCAGACTTCATCGACATACATTTAGGCGATATGTTCCAACAACATGTTCAGCACAGTCATACGTTCATGTCATCTTAACTATCCTTTCCAATTCTATTTCATGTAATCTTGTATAAACTTTCATGTTTGGATGAATGCACTTTTTGAACCAAACTACCACATAAGGATCGTACCACAAATAGAACAAGTTATTGCATAGGCATAATCACACCATCTTATGCTTGTGGTCAATCATAATCGGTATCTTGATGAACGAGTCATTCAAACATTCAAGCTTTCAACTTACAAGATTATGTATTAACTTCACAATTTCGACTTCATAAAACTATGACAGTGTATAACAATCAAATACAAGTCGGAACAAAGTCAAGAACACCCACACGTATTCTTTCACTCAACTAGATGTATCATAACAAACCAACCACATTCTAATCACCAACACCACTTCAAGATCTAACAAATCATTATAAACGTAGCATTTCAACAACTACAGAATATAAAAGAATGACTTACTTGGTGATGGATCCGGAAGATGAACTCACAAGACTAGATGAGCAAAAAGAAAATTTTTTGAGAGGATTTGGAAGCTTGGGCGGAGCCTATCTTGAGCAAACAATGAGATTTTGTTCTAAGATTGAGGGTCTATTTATAGACCAAGGCTAGGGTAGGGTTTGATCCTTGAAAACTCGGGTTAGGAGTCAAAAATAATAAGTAGGCGGCGCCTAATGCTCTGTCTATGCTATGGCCTAGTTGAAACAGTGAGCATAGGCAATGGCATAGGCGGCGCCTTTAGCTTTGCCTAGTTGAACATAGGCGGTGCCTATGCTATGGCCTAGTTAGGCATAGGCGGCGCCTATGTTATAGCATTGTCGATTCAGAGAGCAAAGGCAATAGCATAGGCCTTGCCTTGTTCGTTGCCTAGATTTACATAGGCCTTGCCTTGTCCATTGCCTAGATTTGTATAGGCAATGCCTAACCGAAAGCCTTTTGCTCCTTCATTACTCACTTACCACCTTTAACATTGCTCACTTTCAAATCAAAATTTGAGACCAAGCTCCTCCTTTATACGTCTTCCCCTAGACTTAATCAAAAACAACAAACACGATTAGAAAGATGGGTTGTCTCCCACCAAGCGCCTTAGTTTTGGTCGTGGCTCGACTCTTCTTTTTGGATTTTTATTTAACAAAAAAAACTCCTTGGAAAACAAAATGACTAAAAACGATGGGTTGCCTCCCATTTAGCGCTTGATTTATTATCGCGGCACGACATAGCTATCTCGATTACTTAGACTTCATCGAGATAGATGGTGCATCGTTTTCTGAATGAATTCAGACGACGCTGATGCTTACTTGTAGGCATGCAATTTTCTTCGAGATGACTCTTGTGTATACATATCCCAGGAGGGATACCAATTATATCATCAATAGTCCAACCCATAGCTCTCTTGTACCTCTTCAGAGCAGAGATGAGAGCCTCTACGTGTTGTTCACCTAAATCAGCTGCAACACTCACCGGAAGTGTATTTCCACTTCCCAAGAACGCATACCTTAGGTGACTGGGGAGCTCTTTCGATTCTAGCACTGGTGGTTCTTCAATGGAAGTCTTCGCTGTTGGTGAAGGTCGATTCCTAAGATCAAGGTCCAGCTTCTTAGGAGCATGAGAATAGGACCTTATTCCTGTTAGAGCACAAATGGTTTCTTCATATTGTTCAACCTCCTCATGCTCAAAATTCAACAACACAGCAGACAATGGATCAACAGTAAGCTGCTTCTCTACAGATAATTCTTTCTCATCCTCATAATAAACATCAGGTACAGAGAACACATCCATATCTCTAGGCTGCTTCATTGATTTCCATACATCAAAATGGACCACTTCGTCATTCAGCCGAAATAAAAGCTCATTAGCTCTTAAATCAATCAGCACACTTCTAGTTGCGAGAAAAGGACGCCCCAAGATTATGGGAACATTAGAATCCACCTCGCAATCCAAAATAACAAAGTCTGCAGGAAAGATGAAGGTGGAAACCTTCACCAACACATCATATAAGATACCAACAGGCCGTTTTACTGACCTATCTGCCATCACGAGCCGCATATTGGTTGGTGTAGGATCACCCAACCCCAACTTTCTGTAAATAGATAGCGGCATCAAATTAATGCTAGCTCCCAAATCGCACAACGCCTTAACAAAATCCAACGATCCAATCGTGCAAGGAATAGTGAAAGCACCAGGATCTGCCTTCTTCTGTACTAGCGATCTTATAGCGATTGCACTGCAATGATGAACATTATCTGCCAGCTCATAACTTGCTGCCCGTCTCTTTGTCAACAGGTCCTTCATGAATTTAGCATACCTAGGCATCTGTTCCAGCGCCTCCACCAACGGAACATTAATAGTCAGCTGCTTCAACATGGTCATGAATTTACTGAACCTGGTGTCATCAGCTTTCTTCTTCAGTCTCTACGGAAAATATGGTGGTGGGAGAGGAATCGTTTTCTCCACCACTTCCTCTTTAGATTGCTTCCGATTATCAACCTTTTCAGGAGTGTCATCAGCATTCTTCTTCAGTCTCTGAGGAAAAGGTGGTGGTGGAAAAGAAATCATTTTCTCCACTACTTCCTTTTTATTTTGCTTCCGATTATCACTCTTTTCAGGCTGGCGACGTCTAGGTGTAACATCATAAGCACTCACTTCAGCTTCTACGACATCTTCAAACTCTGTTTCATCAACATTCTCTGCTATATCATCAACCACCTGCTTGCCTTTGGATGGATTTTCCAACACTTTACCACTCCAGGTAGTAATAGCCATACACGATCCATCATTCCTTGGGTTTTGCACAGTGTCACTGGGTAGTGTGACAGCCTTTCTTTGGTTGAATGCCGCTGATAATTGACTCTATTGTTGCTCCAGCTGTTTTATTGCAGTAGAATGCGAGTCAACCAATTAATTTATTGATGACAAATCATTCTTTACCTCAGTAACGCCTATATTGGTTGCCTCCACCCTTTTCAACAGCTTAGCCATCATATCATCCATGGACATCTTTCCAGAGCCAGACGCCACAGCCTCACGGTTTCCATGAGGAACATACAAACCACTCCTGTCTGTCTTATTCTTCCAACCACCTTGATCGCGGTCCTTGTATCCAGATTTATCATAATAGTTCCGACCTTGGTTTCCTTGGGCATTGCCTCAGAAACCCCCCTAATTATTCAAATAATTTGCTTCCTCCTCAGAATATGATTCATCTCTTCCCTGTGACACCACAGCCTTGACTTTTTTGGTCTTCCCTGATAATAAATGCTTGGTAAGAAGATCCATCTGCGTTTTCATGTGAGCCATATCCTGGTCACGTTCCTCTTGTCTTCGTCTCTGCTCTGCAGTCATGCCAATACATACAGTAGAGCTCGCTACCTCAGAATCCCTGGTATGCCAAGCTCTACTCTGTTTTTTCATACGATCCAGCATATCACTCGCCTCAATAAAAGTAAGGTCCATGAATGACCCTCCTGCAATATTATCAACCACTGGTTTTGTCACCGAGTTCAAAGCCCTGTATAATATCTCCATCAAGTGGATGTTGGCCATCTGATGATTTGGGCACCGCATAAGCTTCTTCTTGAACCTCTCCCATATTTCGTGGAGAGCTTCAGTTGGAAGCTGTAGGAAATTGTTGATCTCATCTCTTAACTGTGCTCTCTTAGATGGCGGAAAGAATCTTTCTAGGAAAGCGTCTTTCTGTTGCCTCTAATTAGTAATAGAATCAGGAGTTAGCCCGTTCAGCCATAGAGTTGCCTCCCCAGACAGAGACAATGGAAATAAGCGCAGCCGAATTGCATTCTGCCCAACTCCTGGATTGTCAAACGACTTGCATGTTGAAATAAAGTTGATCAGATACATATTCGGATCATCGCCTGCGAGTCCACCAAATAACCCCTTGAGCTGCAATAACTGAATCGTGGTGCTAGTGATATTGAACTTAGCTCCGGGTGCCAAGGGTGGAGGAATAATAGCCCCTGTGGCACCAGCTCCATCCAGATCGTCATCATCATCATCAAAAGGAGCCTGTACAGCTCGGCGGTCAGGTCTCTTTCTAGCTTGACGTTCCCTCCTATGCATAGGTACCGCCACCTCATCAGTACGCCTAGGATTCAGTAACTCGTCATCACCCAGGTCCTCATCATCAGGATTTGTTACTCGCCCTGGGTTATCAATATTTTGTTGATGTACTTGAGCAGCTGCCAGTGCAGCTAATCTAGCCTGCTCCTATTGAGCCGCCCTTCTGTCAATGTCACGTTGTGTATCCATTCTGCCAATAAGTTGAGGTTCAGGATTTATGGGTAATAATGGCTGACCAGAACTACGAGTATTTGGCATGCACTCAACAGAACCTGAATAAAACAAAAACAACAACTAAAAGTAAAATTCGAGAATCTTTGACCAAAGGGTCTAGTAACTATCACAAACTTAGTTGACAACCGTATTCCCCGGCAACGGCGCCAAAATTTGATAACGCCCAAACTACAGCTCTCGTAAGAGTGTAAGCGGTCGCTGTCAATTATAGAACCCAACATGGAAGTAACAACAGAATGCTTGATTTAGTAAGATTTAATCACTGAGAAAAATAAGTTAGGGTTATGTCCGCCTTATGAGTTCTACGTATCTATTAACTATGAGTAATGCAGAATTCAGACATGCATGCACTTATAGAGATTCGTATTCTAATGGTAAATCCTAGTGTTTCTCAACCATCAAGGATTATTTCACTTTAACTCTCTCGAGCTTAAAGTGTATAACTAACGGTACAAATTCTCCAAGAAGTTAACCCAGTTACGACACTAACGTGTAAATAGGGGTTGGTAGCCCTATTTCCTTGTCACACTCTCTTTTCCAAACATATAACTTTTCTCTCGAACAAGTTAATGCTATAATGGCATATTCTATATGTTTTCAACCACAAGAATGTAATTAAGATGAAGAGAGTAATGATATAAGTAGCATACGTATCAAGAATTCACAAACTCATAGTAATAGATAGTATATCATAAGGCTTCCATAACCCTAACAGAGAAGTTTAGCTACTCATGATTACAACGGAGATCACAATAAACATCATCATCGTACCAAAGCTCAAAGAATCTCACGTTGAAGATGGGTGTGGCGTCAAACTAGGTTGACGTTTTTGCCCTCTAGACGTTTCTCACAAGTTAGCATTTTTTCTCTGTTAAAACTTACAGAATCTGTAAACTGAATAATACTCGAAAGTCAAATGAATAATGAAAGTATCTATCAATTCGTGAATAATGAAAAGCATGAATGCTGAAAAATTCAGCAAAATAGGGTTTTTATAACATCCTTGTCCTAGTCCTATTAAGTTACTGCTGCACCCCTAAGTATTTAAAAATACTGCTTTTTCCCGAGACAATTTCTCCATGCGTCACATTCAGTCCATAAGCTTCCAAAAGCTGCCTTCCTTCTTCTGTGAAGTTTTCCTTTGCTGCCCAAAGGTCCACAAAGTGCTGAAATCTTCATCATTAATACCTGAAAACATGTTAATCACGTAGGTTAGCTCACTTACAGGAAAATGGACTAAAAGTGCAGGAATTATATATTTTATCCTCAAAACTTAGCTATAACATGGGTAAATTATGGTGTTTAAGTGTGTAAATACACCCAACATCATCTATTGTATTTTATTTTGGTATTAATTATATTATGTTATGGAATTTATTTGGTTATGGCCTTTGGTGTGGTTTGGTACGGTTAGGCGATTGGTGTGGTATGGTTGGACTCGATTGGGTTGGTCATGATTATGATCCTATCCCAGAGTCTTTATGTGAGTTGTTACACTTTATTATATTCTCAAAATTCAGCCAACTCGGGGCTGGTGGCTGGAGATTGGGTTAGGTAATGGGGGTGGTCTCCGATCCCGGACAGACTTGGGATGCCCATTATGACAAAGCCCCCAGGCGGGTCGTGTCAAGTTGGTATCAGAGTCTTGGTTCATGGTCAATTGGGAGTCCATAAAGCCGTGTCGAGTAGAGTCTCTTTTAGAGGTATGTAGCACACCACACTCATTAGGGAGAGGATACAAGGCATTTAGGAATGTTTCACTTTCTTGGTATTCAATTTTCAAACTTGGAGTCTCAGTCCTGGAATCTTCTCTAATCCCTTTTTGTTCGTCTTTCAGATCATGCCTCGTAGATTTAAAACACAAGAAAATTCTTCTCTAATTGCTTTCTGATTTGTTAATTTTGCCTGTTGATTTTTCATATCCGCAGCCATTTGTGCTTGACCAGCTAAGATTTTTTTCATCATCTCTTCCATGTTGCTAGTTGACTGATTTGGTGAAGCTTGTGGTTGTTGAATTTGTTATTGTTGTGTGTTCCATGGTTGAGTCTGCTATTTTATATTGTAGGCATTACCATAATTTGTCCTTTGAGCATTGCCTATATACATTACTGATTTTGGATTTGAAGCACACATGGTCGTTGAATGGCTATTATTTCTGCAGACCTCACACCAACCGCTAGTTTGCTGAACTACATTGACTGCTGCGGTAGACTGTTGAGCTCTCAATATCAAGCTACTGAACTGAGTGTTTATCATATTTTGTAATGCCGCAACCTTAACTGATAAAGCAGTGTATTGGTCCACCTCCAACAAACCTGAAACCTTTTTTGTAACACTCCTAGAATCACCATACCACTCTGGATTTCCTTGTGCAATGCATTTCAATAAGGTGTATAGCTCATCATAAATTAACTCCAATGCTTGACAACCTGCGGACGAATCTAGCAAAATTTTTGTATTATGGTCGCCTGCGGCTGCACGCACTGTAGCCATTTCAACAGGGGGAGCTAAACCAATTTAACCCGTGGGTGATTTAGGATGGAAAAGCTACACAGCCCACGTAAAGGTTTTAAATACATGCTAAACCTGGTCCCTTTTTCCCGGCATGGTTACATATATATATATATTTATGGTTATGTGTATATGGATGGTTTTACTTGGTTTTATAAATGGCATTATTTTATCTTTATCCTGAGATCATGCTAGAATTCACCCACTAACCCGTCTACTGGCGGTTGTATACCCACGCTATATAGGAACCGACCGTTCTACTCTTACTACATAGCGGTTGACTTGGGGATCAACATTTGACTGAAGTGGTGAGGTTCCATCCTTTTGAAAGTCTCCATTTCATGTTATGGATATTTCCAGACACTTTGATATTATTTTAGATATTGGTTTTGGCCATGGTTGGGGGCATGTCCCAACTGGATTTTTTTACTCTTTTGGTTAAAGGTTTTGTGGTACTACTATGGGTTGGAATGGACGGGATCGGTATTTGTATCGACCTTGGCATTGGAATAAGCTGGTGGGCTGACATCATTGGACATAATTTCTTACTGTTCCATTATATTTTTTATGGGATTAATTATATTATGTTATGTAATTTATTTGGTTACGGCCTTTGGTATGTTTTGGTACGGTTGGGCAGTTGGTGTTGTGTGGTTGGACTCGGTTTGGTCGGTCAAGATTGTGATCATATCCTAGAGTCTTCATGTGAGCTGTTACACTATCTTATTATATACTTGAAATGCAGCCAACTCAGGGCAGGCAGCTGTAGGTTGGGTTGGGTAATGGGGCGATCTCCGGTCCCGGACGAACTTGGGATGGCCATTACGACAAGGCCCCCGGGTGGGTCATGTTACTAAACTCATCACTCCATCTGATATCAGGAGTTCTTTGGGTTTACCCAGGTATTATGGAAGATTTGTTAAGGGATTCTCCTCTATAGCTGCACCATTGACTAAGAAGACCCAAAAGAAAGTGAAGTTTATATGGTTTGATAACTGTGAGAAGAGTTTCCAAGAGCTAAAGGATAGATTGACTTTGGCTCCAGTGTGATCTTTACCGGAGGGGTTAGATGGATTTGTGGTGTATTGCGATGCTTCTAGAGTTGGGTTAGGTTGTGTGTTGATGCAAAATGGGAGAGTGATAGCCTATGCCTCCAGGCAACTTAAGGATCACGAAAAGAATTACCCAACTCATGACTTGGAGTTAGTTGTCGTAGTGTTTGCCTTGAAAATTTGGAGACATTACCTCTATGGTGTGCATGTTGATGTTTTCACGGACCATAAGAGCCTTCACTATGTATTTTCTCATCCCGAGCTAAATCTTCATCAGAAAAGGTGGTTGGATTTATTGAAAGATTATGACATGAGTGTGCTCTATCATCCGGGTAAGGCCAACGTGGTGGCGAACGCACTGAGTAGGTTGTCCATGTCACATGTGAAATAGGAAGAATGGGAATTGTCTAAAGAGGTGCATAGATTAGCCCATATGGTAGTTGCTCGACACTAATGATAGGAAAGTAGTAGTTTAGAATGGTTCGGAATCATCTTTGGTAGTAGAAGTGAAAGAGAAACAACGAAATGATCCCATACTTAGCCAACTATTTGAAATAGTCTAGCAATAGAAGGTTGAGGTCTTCTCCCAAGGGGGAGATGGTGTACTTCGCTATATATGTAGGCTTTGTGTTCCAAATATATACGAGTTGAGGGAAAGAATACTAGCCGAGGCTCACGGTTTGAGGTATTCCATTCATCCGGGTGCTACTAAGATATACTGAGACTTACGAGAAATTTATTGGTGGAATAATATTAAGAGGGACATAGCAGAATTTTTGGCCAGGTGTTCCAACTGCCAGCAAGTTAAAGTTAAACAACAGAGGCCGGGAGGTACGTTGCAAGAGATTAGTATCCCAACTTGGAAGTGGGAAATTGTGAATATGGATTTCATCATAGGGTTGCCTTGTATAAGACGTCAGTATGATTCAATTTAGGTAATAGTAGATCGAAAGTCTAAATCAACCCATTTCCTATATGTCAAGATTTCAGATATAATGAAAGATTATGCCAGAATATATATCGGTGAGTTAGTAAGACTTCATGAGATACCTTTATTCATCATTTCAGATAGAGGCACGCAGTTCACTTCACAGTTTTGACAGTTTTTTCAGAAGGGCCTTAGCACAAAGGTTAAGCTCAGTACTGCCTTTAATACGTGGATCAATGGTCAGGCTGAACGTATAATTCAAATATTAGAATACATGCTGAGGTCTTGAGTTTTAGACTTTAAAGGAAGTTGGGATGACCCCCTACCTTTGATTGGGTTCGCTTATAATAATAGTTATCATGCTAGCATTTAGATGGCTCCATTTGAAGCGTTGTATGGGCGTAGATCAGATTACCAATAGGATGGTTTGAGATTGGTGAAGCAACTTTGATTGGGCTGAACTCTTTTCTTGAAGTTATGGCAAAACTTCAGTTGATTCGAGAGAGATTGAAAACTGCTCAGGGCCATCAGAAATCGTATGTTGATGTAATTAAGAAAAGCTCAAGTTTGAAGTGGGCAATTGGGCATTCTTGAAAGTGTCTCTTATGAAGGGAATAATGAGATTTGGGAAGAAAGATAAGTTGAGTCCGCGATTTGTTGGTCCATATGATATAGTGAAGCATATAAGAGAGGTGTCTTTTGAATTGAACCTTCCGTTGGGGTTAGCTGCAATTCACCCAATTTTCCATATTTCGATGCTCAAGAAGTGCGTTGGAGACCCGTCCTTAGTAGTTCCCCTAAAGAGTATTGGGGTCAAGGTAACTTTACGTATGAGGAGATTTATGTGGATATACTTGATAGGCAGGTACGAAGGCTAAGAAATAAGAAAGAAACATTAGTAAAGGATCTTTGGAGAAACCAATTGGTCGAAGGGGCCACTTGGGAAGCTGAAGCAGACATGATGACCAAGTATCCTCGTCTCTTCTCTTCCAACTCAGTTCCTTCCAAAGGGAAAGAGTTATTTTCAGCCAAAACTCTTCCTCTTTAAGGGTGTTTAAGTATTCTTAAGTCATATCTTTTGTTGTGAATGATTGAATCCTTGTGATAGATACAAGCTTGGTTATAAGTTTGGTGTAGAGGTTTGGTTTCTTTTCCAAATTCCAACCCTATATGAATCACATTCGAGGAAGAATGTTTCCAAGGGGGAGATATTGTAATATCCCATATCTAAAGGCCTTTGTGCATTAGACGACTCATTTCTTTGAGTCGTACCTACAACATATAAGTAGTATGTTATCATCGTATCTAAGACAGTGGAGGTGGTTGACATTCTATTTTAGGTACGACTCAACCCTTAGAGTCATAAGATCACTATACAAGTCATATGAAGATGAGTCGTAAGGTTAGCAGCCTAGGTTCTCTAAGTTTCTGCCCAAGTTACGGTTGGGGGACTACAAGTCATATGGTGTTGTTACTAGTCGTAAGGTTAGACTCGTATGTTGACCAGTGAATACCATCTTTAATCCTGCCAAGATTACGAGTCACGAGGCTAACTCGTACCTTCTCCATATGAGTAGTATGGTTGACTCATGTAGACTAACAGTCAATTTCTATAATGTTCAGTTAAAGGGCCTTTTGGTCTTTTCCCCTCTATTAACTCCCAATCCACGATTTATAACCTAAAAAGGAGCATTATTTTCCTCCACTTTCAATTAATTAATGACACTTTCTTCCACCCATCTTCAAGAACATCAAGATTAGGATTTTCTCACCAAGTCATCTTCCAAGTCTCAAAAATCCAAGCCTTCTTCACAAGTCAAGTAATTCCAGGTATGTGGGGTTTATGAACAAGGTTATTCATTCATCCTTGTGCCCAAAAAACATGATTTTAAGATTGAATTTGCTTATTTTGAATTAGGGTTCATACCCAACTAACCATATTCTTGAAGTATGGCATTACTATATGATAGAAAGTTTTAAGTATATCAAGGTCTACATATACTCATGTTTTGACTTGTAAAATCTATATTGTGATTTGAAATTCATTATTCTGACTGGGATGTTGAAAGATTTCAAGGTGATTATTGAACATAATGCTTTGCTATGAATTTCTATGAAACAAAGCATGAATCCCAAGACTTAAGTACAAGTACTGAGTTTACAAGAAGTTTATGCCCTTAAGTTCCATTGATATGTTCCATAATATGATTTAAAGAAAAGCTTAATCTTTTGATCTAAAGATAAGACATGAAATCCATAATTTTTCATCTTGATGATGATTTAAGGTAAAGAGAAGCATAATTGGTTTTCATTTTATAAACCCTTATACTATTTTAAGGTGGATTTCTTAAGTATGAGCATATATGTATTCTGGGAGTAGTATTTAGCACCGGGAAGGGAATGCGGATGAGCATACCCTAAATTACTAAAAACTATGAGCTACCATAGGTTAAGCTTTTTCCCAATATAGATGAAGTATAGTGATCATTTAAGTTAAGGTTCTAATCGGATGGTAACGGTAAAACTACTCTCCCCACATTTATTGATGGGCGAATGACGGGGATTGAACCCGCGCATGGTGGATTTATAATCTACTGCCTTGATCCACTGTAGGTAAGACGTTGGACTCCATGGTAGCTCACATGGTTTATGTTGGTTAGAAGAATCTCCAATAAGAAAGACTAAAAAGTAAATATTTTATAAATGAAGTATTATGGCTCACTAAGTTTACTCTTATGTTTCATTATCCATGTTTTATGATCTTGAAATTGTTGTTTATACTCAAGCCCAAGGTGAGTCATTTACACTTAACATGCATCATTTGAAAGTGCACATATATATATTCAGTTTTTGTTTTACATATGCATTTCACCCCCACATATTCAGTACATTCCAGAAGTACTAACTCACATATATATCTATGTGCTACATTATCTTATAATATAGGTTTTGATGCTCGTTTTCAGAAGCACGATTGACTATGAACATCATCACCTACATCATGACTTTTGGTGAGTCCTCATAGTCCGAGGGCCCATCTTATCAGACTTCTATTCATTGATGCAAGTATTTTAGTATTTGTTTTTTGATTAAGTTCGGGTCAGCTAGGGCCTGTCCCAGTGGCTCTTCAGTTAGCAGTAGAGGCTTGTCAAACTTTTTATATTCCAAGTTCAAGAAGTTTGTTTAAGTTTCCCGAATTTAGGGATTCATATTAAGATATTGAATGGTTTATCTTCATTTTTTATACATGTTATCTTACTTGTCATGTGAGTTTCAAGCTGAATAGATATCATGAGTTAGCTTAGGGCTATTCAGAGTCTTGAGCCCCGTGTGACGTCTAGGGGTATTTCCAGGGCATTACAAAAACTTTTCATGACTTTGATCCCACAACACCTGGCGAGAGCTTGACACTGCAAAATGGAACCATTCAAATAAAAAAATAGTATATATGTAAAAGTTGGTGATAAGGTGAAGGCTAACTCAAATCCAAAAAAAAAGGAACTTACAATGAGGTGGTGAAGAAGATTCAAGATTGAACCTTATAGGGATGAAATCTATAGAGATTTTGTAGTGGAGCACGATTGAATCAGCTCAACTCATTGACTTCACGGTGGTTTTCCAGAGTCTTCTTTGGATGCCTGAGTTGTTGCATTGAACTATTGTTGTTAGGATATATTTTTTTTCACTTTCCTTTTCTTGTTATTGGTTTGTTTTTGTTTTGTTATGTGGAGTGGGTCCTTAGATTAGATCACCGATTTGGACTCCTTTTTATTTTGAATAAAGTTGGACTCAGACTTTTTAACTTTAAAAACTAAATTAAAGAAAAAAAAAGTTAGGGTGGGATTTTTGTAGGGTGTGGGGTCGGAATAGAGGTGAAAGTTTTTTTAGGGTGGGATTTTGGTAGGGTGTGGGGTCGAAATAAAGGTGAGATAAGAATGTTTTAAAAGATTTTCTGAAAAACAAATTAAAAATAAAATAATTATTTTTGGTTGTAGGGGACAGGGATAGGGGGAGGGGGCGAGGTCAGGATAAGGGTGGTGAGGGTGTAGGCTATGTGATATAACAGTAATATATAATATTACTAGATACCCATGCCCGTACAAGGTACGAGCATTTTGGCAACACTAATGTGCAAAAGAAATTCAATTTTGGGAATATTATTTCCTACTTGTTTTAATTGTTTAGTATAGGAGTAAAAGAAAAAAAAGGTAGTACAAAGAACCGATGTTAACATAATATATACATTCAGTGTGGAATAAATTGAGTTTTCTAGACTGGTCCAACCAATACAAACGTGATTATATAAGTGGATAAAATCTAGCTAGATTGTTGCAACTACAGTTCACGACACGTCTATCGTTTGGACATTCCTGAAAAAGTACATGATTGCACGTCTCATTTGAAAGTTTCAAATATATAAGTTGAGAAAACATACATCGATTCCGAAATATTTATTGCACCATAAAATTACCAGAATACCCTTGGTATTCATTTAATAAAGAACAAAAAGATATTTATAAAAAATTACTATCATGTATAATTCAATTAGAAAGGTCTAAATAAAAATATTATAAAAATAATAAATGAGGACAAAACTAATAAATATAAGAAAAAAAAAATATTTATGTGTAACCATTTTATTGTACCATAAAATTACCGAAATACCCTTGGGGTATATAAAACAAGTAATTTAATAAGGAATAAAAAGATATTTATAAAAAAATACTACCATGTATAATACAATTATAAAGGTCTAAATAAAAATATTATTAAAATAATACATAAGGACAAAACTAATAAATATAAGAAAAAAGCAATATGCATGTGTAACAATTTTATTGCACCATAAAAATGAGGACAAAACTAATAAATATGAGGAAAAAATCATATGCATGTATAACCATTTTATTTATTACTATATATAAGTGAATGTTGGGGTGGCTAAAATTAACGAAATACCCTTGGTAGTCACCCCAACCTTCACTTATTGCACCATAAAATTACCGAAATACCCTTGGTAGTCATTTAATAAGGAACAAAAAGACATTTATAAAAAAATACTACCATGTATAATTCAATTACAAAGGTCTAATTAAAAATATTATTAAAATAATACATGAGGACAAAACTAATAAATATAAGAAAAAAACAATATGCATGTGTAACCATTTTATTGCACCGTAAAAATGAGGACAAAACTAATTAATATAAGAAAAAAACCATCTGCATGTGTAACCATTTTATTTACTACTATATATAAGTGAAGGTTGGGGTGACTAACTCTTGGTAGTCACCCCAACCTTCACTTATTGCACCATAAAATTAACGAAATACCCTTAGTATTCATTTAATAAGGAACAAAAAGATATTACTACTATATATAAGTGAAGGTTAGGGTGACTAAAATTACTGAAATACCCATGGTAGTCACCCCAACCTTCACTTATTGCACCATAAAATTACCGAAATACCCTTGATAGTCATTTAATAAGGAACAAAAAAATATTTATAAAAAATACTACCATGTATAATTCAATCACAAAGGTCTAAATAAAAATATTATTAAAATAATATATGAGGACAAAACTAATAAAAATAAGAAAAAATAATATGCATGTCTAACCATTTTACTGCACCATAAAAATGAGGACAAAACTAATAAATATAGAAAAAAAATCATATGCATGTGTAAACATTTTATTTACTACTATTTATAAATTACCAAAATATCCTTGGTAGTTTTTTAATAAGGAACAAAAAGATATTTATAAAAAAAATACTACCATGTATAATTTAATTAAAAGGTCTAAATAAAAATATTATTAAAATAATACATAAGGACAAAACTAATAAATATAATAAAAAAGCAATAGGGCATGTATAACCATTTTATTGCACCATAAAAATGAGGACAAAATCAATAAATATAAGAAAAAAATCATATGCATGTGTAACCATTTTATTTACTACTATATATAAGTGAAGGTTGGGGTGGCTAAAATTACCGAAATACCCTTGATAGTCACCCCAACCTTCACTTGTATATATATACTAGATAGGTATGCATGTGCGTTGAATGGGCCCAACGTATAGTAGAATAAAATGAAGATGTAACAGTAAGAGACTCCCGATTGTTGGATTAGTTGATGGAAATGATCCCAAATGTATGTTTTATACAATCATGGAAATAACATACTACTGAATGCTCACATTCACTTATGATAGTGCATGTTGTCTATTTACATAGGTACATATTATCCCGTTTGATTGGATCAGTTAATGGAAATGATCCCAAATGTATGTATTATACAATCCTGGGAATAACATACTACTGGATGCTCACATTCACATATGATAATACTGTTGTCTATTTACATAAATACAAATAATATTTATAAATTTTATAATAGGAGATACATTTTTATTATTGTGATCAACCTCTTGAGCATTCACGATCAAACACCAGTTAAATTGAATTTAATGAGTAAATTAGTTTAAGAAGTTCAAAATGTGAGTACAGAAAGGCAATAGCTTATAGCCAAATGAATCAACATGAAGATATCACTCTATTTTCGTGTATATTTTTCGTGAGAATACATTTCTCTCACACCAAGATTCAAGCCAAGGTTTTTTAAGACTGTACTCAACTATTCAATTGCCTTGAGACACATCAATCCTTTAGTAGCTCAATGTTACCTTTTGTTTTTAAGTAATCTACACGCGAGAGTTGCAGAAGAATTTAGTAAATACGATATGTCTACATATAAATCAACACTAATATAATAATTATATAATTTAGGGATGAGGTTGACAGTTGACTTCTGCCATATTTAGCAGCATTTTACTTCTTATCATCAGAAATTTTAATGAACTCCAAAAAGTCAAAATTAAAGTTCTATCATTTAACAAGTATAATTGCAAGTTTGCAAGGAGGTCGATAAAAGTTCGTTTTCAAAACAGATGTCAACTTTCTTACTACTAATCATATTATTATTAAATATATAACAACCTGAAATAGGTGAAGGAAGTAAGTTTTTTCTCTTTGTTCCTGCTTTGTTTATGAATGTTTATGAACACGGAGAACAAAAAGGTGTAAAGTACATATGACCAAGGAAGCAGGTATCTAACCTTTCCAGTTGACTATCCGTATGCAGAGTAATCATACCTAAACAAGAAATCAGATGTTGCAATGGTAATCACACTTGTATGCTACGTGCATAGATAAATCGACTTCTGCGCTACAGAGAATACTAATATATTTAAAGCAATATCCATATTGTGTCATGAGGAAAAAGGATGCCTCTATGCTTGGTTTGTATTATAATAATAATTTTTATTATTTTATTTTTAATTTTTTAACGTTATGTTTCAATTTACTTTCTTAGGAAAAGAATATTAGAGCTATATGAGAATTGAGATCCCAATTTTTTTTCTTCAAAAAATAGAATTTGAAGTTAAAGTTGAAGTCGAATAGGAGTATTTGAAACTTAGAAGTCGAAATAATTATTTGGACTTAAATTTTACTTTTTTCTTAAAAGAATTTGATGTTTTGTGAGTGAGAGGCTGAGAGCCATCAATTATTTTACTTGAAATAGTCTCTGAACCATTTTTTCAACTTCGAATTCTTTTTTGCAAGTTGAAGTTAAAATAATGGATGAAATTATAAAACACAATATTATTTGCAAATAATACGTATATATCCAAATTCTTATTGCATAACCGGTATTAAACCGGATAAAAGAGAAAGGTTGCAGTAGATTGACAGCTAGTGTGGTAGAGTAAGTACAATGTAACCGCGATGAATCTTTTAAATATTGAATTTTCTCTTAAATAATTTGAAATAAGAAGTATGGTTGACTAATAGATAAGTATATTTATATTTATATTTATATTTATATTTGTTGTATGTTTTAATTTTATTTTTGGTGGAATTTTATAAATCTTGAAAATGCAGTATGTTCGCGATGTGTTGCTGCTCCTGCTGCAAGGATAGGGCCTGTTGTTGCTGTATTTGAACCACAAATTAGCATGTATTATTCAAAAATTATGTATCTTTACATGATTCGATATAAATACGATAACAGTTCTTAAGGATCCGAGCAAAATAGATATGAATTACTTTGTAAGATTTGTTATTGGTAATGTTGATGTTTCAATAAAATTATTGGACGTTACATATTACTATTGTTAATCAATTATTCTATTTACTATCCTACTATGTTTTTAAATTTTTTGTAATTTATCCTCCTAAACAAGTGAATTTTCTAATTCATATTGTTATATAATATTATTATGGATTTATCAATTTACACTATCAGTGCAATTTAAATTGTTATAAAGTAATTGCATTATGTTTAAAAATACTATTTTCACTTATTAAGGAGTAATAATAATCTTTAAAATGATCTGATAGAATATTAAATGTCAATGAATTTGACCTTACAACTTTCTTGTTCTCCTGTAAGACATTCTAAAAAAAAGGTTATCCAATATCATTTCATAATTTTTTTTATACATATATGTAACTATATACTTATAAAATATACTATTAAAGTTATTTGTAAAACCTTAAAATCGAGAATTCAAACATATTCTTATTAGACACACAACTGAACTCACTAACAAGCTGAATTTTGACGATAAATCGAAAGATTAAATTCACGCCTTTGAATTGTTTCAGAGATGAAATCGATCTTTCAAGTTGTTCCAAATATTTTCGTCAATTTCGTCTTGAGGAGGTAAAGGCCGCGAATTCCTGAGACAATCAATAAATCTCCGAACACAATTATAGATAGGTCGACACCAAAGTAGAAAAAATCCTATTTGTCCAACCATTCCCCCTGTGTCAGCAACAATAGATAGTGGATCTATGCTCTTACTATTACTTCGTTTTGTTATAACAAGTTAAATTATACCGATAGAATTTTTTTTTAAAAAATCATATAGTTAATACATATATATATATAACTTGAAGGGATTTTTTTTGTACGTATTTGTTGGTTTTATTGTGAATGAATTAACTTGTATTTATGGTATTTCATTAATTGTAGTTAATATAACTGTTAGAAATTAATTGCCTATTAGCTCTTCCTAATCTGATTAACATTGGCATATGTGGTGAGTTTACCTGACTCGTGGGATGAATAAGAACCTTTCACCTTTTAACTCTATCTCGAGTTTGATCCCTAAAAATATAAGAAATTTTGTTAGGGAGCTTTCTCCCCTTAAGTGAGTCATCTATGCGAAGCGTATTCGAATTAATCAAAGTCCCAATGCAGGTACTGAACACGTGATGGAAACAAAATAAAAATAAGTTGAGTTTAGACGGTGTATAAAGAATTGTTGGCTAAAGGGAGGTTAAACAGGATGATTCATTCAAATCAACATAAATATTTACAGTCAGGGTCCACGTTGTCTCGGGATTAGTGAGGTAAACAATTACCCATAAAGTTTAGGTGCGTAATGATAATTCGAAAAAAGTTTTAGAAGATACTTAATGCCTATTCTCTTCTAATTAATTAAATGTATGATTAAGAACATAGTAACCAAATCTTGGAACTTTTTTATAACAGAAACCAAATAAATTATAAAGCACACTTCCTCAAAGTCATTGAGAAACAGTTTTTGGGTATAATAAGCAACCCTATTTTATAATATTTGAACAATATATAATGCTTTAACATATATATAAAGCCAGTTGAGACCTCTAATCACATCTTTCTACAATATTTTCTAATTCTATCTCCAAGAAAATAACCTAAAAATAATGAAAACCTTGATAAGCGGCGCTACACTTTTCATGGAGAAGGGAGAGGGACGGGCCAATTATCCATTGGGTTTGAACCATCCATTGAGAACTTTTCAGTTCTCGAAAGAAAATAGGGGTGTTGGGGTGGGGTGGCTACACATCTACAACTGTTGTGTACTCTATACAACCTCTTTGCAGGTTGTGTTGTAATGTTTTATTTGATTGCACTTACTACAATGGACAATATGTTTTTCGCGATTAAGATCTTCCACGCATAACCGCTTCTTTTTAGGTCGTCCTGGTGGTCGACGACACTTGGGTGGTCGGACTATTCGGGTTCTTGACCATTCGAGTTTATCAGGGATGGGGTGTACCTCTTTACTATAACTCTCATGATAATTATCTGTAGTGAAATATTTCTCTGTGAAGGTGTAAACATCTTTTTACATGATTCGAGAGAGAAATAGCATGAGAACATGGTATCTTATACAACTGCCAATCGCAACAAGAACAGGATCGTGTACCTGTATTCGCGATGTCCGAACGCTCCACTGAGATAACTTCAAATTCAACTTCATCTGGCCTTAGTACTGGATATGTGGAAGCATAAGTTATTCCGTCCATAATGCGCTTCTCAGCAGATGGAGCGAGGGTAGAACTCCATGTGCTACTACTTGATCGTTGTTGCTCAAACTCTTCTGTTAACTTACAGTGAATCTGTTTAATCACGTGAATAATAGAAAGCTCACGCGCTTCAAGAATCCATTTATTGAACTCATTAATGTTTGAAGAGAAATGACCATATCTTGTTCCGTCAAAATGAATTAATACCCAATGTGAAGGAGGATACTGTTGAAGGCACGTTGTTGCATCTGAAGAAACCTCCTCAATTTCTGCCATTTTCTCTTTAAACCCTATGATGGACGTAGAATATGCGGCTTTCCATAGGAGTTGAACAACCCTTGAATTCTTGAACTCTTTATTGATGCTTTCACTCAGATACTACATACAAATTGCATGACAAGAAGAGGGAAATTTCTTTTTCACAGTATCTGCAATACTCTTTTATCTATCGGACAGAAATATAAGAGGTGGTATCTTCGCAGTGTTCATGTCTAGAGCTTTACACAATTCTAACAAGAACCACATCCAGCTATCATCATTTTCTTCATCGATAATACCAAAAGCAAACGGAAATACTCCACCGTCAGCATCAAAAGAAGTCGCTGATAGTAAAGTACCCAAGTATTTGCTCTTAAGTTGGATACCACCAAGACAAATAACAGGAAAGCAACCATTCAAGAACCCATGAAGAGAAGCATAAAAGGAAATGGAGAACCTCTGAAACCGACTATCTAAACCAGTTGTAAAAACCTTAGCATGACTTCTGGGATTTGTCTTCTTGATTTGCTCATAATATGTAGGTAATAGACAGTACCCTTCTTCGGAAGATCCATATATAGCTTGAATCCCTCTTTCCTTGTCCCTTCAAGCTTGCTTGTATGGTATAGTTATGCCATACTGCTTATAGATATCATGCAAAATGTCTTTTGGCTTGTAATTTATGTTATCATGCAAACACTCCTTTATGAAGTTCACTATCCAATCAACAGAAACCTTATGATGTCCATTTTGTGCATTTTTGTCGTAGGTATGTGTTCCCTCAAGGCTTCTTATAGTAAAGGTAGGAACATTGGGAAGCTTAATAACATGAATACGCCACGGACAACCTTCTGAGTCACATTTAGCAATGTAGCAAATCAGATCACTTTTTACTATGCGAAGTTCAAAATGTTGTGCAATAGCAGCCTCTTTAATTGCACTGCGGAAGGCCTTGACATCAGGAAACTCTTGGCCAACAAAAATGTTTTGATTCTCCATGGAATAGAGATTTATGAGAACGCTACTTTAATAGCTAAAGTCACCACATAACTTATTGGGAATTGACATGAGAAGGAACTGAAGAAAGCAGTTAATGCATCCAAACCTGAATATACAATAGGAAACTACATTAGCATGGGCAAGCAGTTTGAAAATGCACAAAATTTTCATAAATGTTCAACTTAATGATAGTTTATATGTTTACTTGTGTACATTAAAAGTTGAAGGGCGTAGATACTAGCTAGGGCCAAGTTAATAGACGCATTTATGTATTATGTCGATCTAAGTGGCCTCACATATTTAAAACTTCATCATAGGTGGAAGGTTCAAACTCAATATAAATAATATCCATATATATATAAGAAGTTCTAAAACTCAGAATAGTTACTGTTTTTTTATCCAATTATTAGATATAAAGTATTATCAATATTTAGTATTCAAAGAGTCATCAAAACTCTATTCAGTATTTTAAATAAAACTCAAGAAGTATATTAGCAACATACTACTCTCAAGCCTGGTCGAAGTGCGAAAGCACGTCAACGCCCACTGCGAATGATAAAATGCCAAAGTCAAAGAGTAAAACATTCAGGCAAACATGGTAACTATCTTTAGCATTAGAGTATACTAATAACTAATAACTAAAACAGAATGTTGCCGAATATTTGGATGTGCACAACTCAACAATGACAATGATACGACTACTGTAACCCAAATTGATTTGCTATATATCAGAAGAAAACTGATGCTAGATAGTATTATCTGGACTTTTGATTGGACGTATTTACAGTGCCGGAGATAAACCTTAAAACACTCTAAATATAAGTGAGGTTAAGAACACTTAAGATACTAAAGTGCTGCATTTCAACATCCATTAATCCCACATCCTAGATATTTTATACATGTAGTGCAAAAATTTCTGAACTGAAATGAAAAATCTTGTAACAGCTGACCTTCCAGTGTAGTTCTCATTGACCCGTGGGAAATCAACAGCTGACTCTGACAGTTTCTTCTGTGATTCTAGACCATTCTTCATATTGAACCTCATCGCATACCTGACAATTACGAGTAGAATCAAGATAATTGGAAGATCTTAAAGTCAAATAAGATCATCAGGTTAGAGTTTTTCTACAGCTTATTTGTGAAACCATCACGCTGTTGTTCTTTTTCAGTTCCATTAATCACGTCTAGATTTGGATTCTATAGGTGGCAAGTGATCAAGACCACATCATCTCCCTCCTCCCAAGCATTGGCTGGTCAAGCAATGAAACCAAACTCAGTTTGAATCAGTTAGTAAGACTAAAGCATGTACATCTTGTGATTCGTTGAAGTTTATGTCGGGTGGTGTCCAATAAGAGGATAAATATTTTTGTATTTTTGCAGTTTGTAATAGAAGTTGCTCAAAGTAAGGTAGTCATTATGTCTAACAAGATGATCTAAGAAGTGCAAACCATCTACATTGGGTCCTAAAGTGTATCCATCTCTTCGAAGTGAAAAATTATACACTGAGATCTATCTCGCGGCTAGAAATTTGTTCTATTTTCCAATCAAGGGGCATGAACTTCCACATATCAGATATAAAAACGAAAACAAAGTTCAAATTTTAAAATTGCATACCATTGTGGAATATGAAACAGTTAGGCAGCTCGAACCACTTGATTAGGGATTCATTTTTTGCATAGCGTGAAAGAACTCCAAAGCATGCCTTCTTTGTGGGGTCAAAGTTGTATGCTAGTTGTTTGTTTTTCACCATTTCCTAAGAAATACATAGCCTATTAATCTCCCTTTTGTGATTAAATTCGGGGAAAAAAACATGAGGGAACTTTTAAGCAGTTAACTGAACCAAGCAATTGAACTGTTATTCATCTGTAAAGGCATCAAGTGTAAACTCGCAGATAACATGTAGTTAACTTCTGTATGCATATGGATAGCACATCTCAAAGTTGATTTGATGAATACTGGACTTCAAAGAGCCATAGATTATTCATTAAGCACTTGAAGACAAGAGTTGAATATCATAATTTACTTTCCATTTACTAGAAATTCAAAATCATTTAGTTCCATTTTAGCCATTATTTTACTTAACCCCTTTGTTTATAAGACAACACCACCATCTCTGAGAACTCAAATTTATAAACAAAAATGATGCTACTTCACCAGAATAATTTCTATCGTTGTCATCAGGAGAGTGAACCCGAAATTTCTACAAGTATAGATCAATAGAAAAAGAAATTGCGAAGATGGCATACCTTTGGTCTGAAGTACAATGGAAGATCTATCATAATTGCATAATTTTCAGTAATAGCAAAGTCGTGCATCATAACAGATACGTAGCGTAAGGTGGTGTCTGTGAGTAGCCAAAAGTAAACATCTCCCCTGCATGCAAATATTTTCAGGTCAAACTCTGTATTTACATAACAGTATATAATTGAATAAATCATCACATATTTTACTCCCCAGCTTTATTTTAGATCCATATTTCATTGTACATCTGAACAAAAGGCACCTGGACACCTAAGTTTTTTCTCAAATAAAGGCCACGTAGCTTGAATCAAGTTAACATCAGTTCCAAATCCTAGTGATCTCCACTACTAAGTAGTTAAATGTACTTTCATAAAATGGTAGTGGGTAGTATCAAGATATTTTAAAGGTTCTTATATCTCCATTCAAGTAATGACCTATATAGCATTCAGGAAGCCAGGGTCCGAAATGAGAGGAAGAACCTTGTTCATTGGAGAACAACTTGGAGGATTTTGCAACTAAAGAAAATGATACATGGAAGTGATGAGTTGATATCCATAGTTGATGGGTGTTCCTTTTTAAAAGTTTAGGTAACATTCTTTACGAACAAAGGACTGGAACCAATTAAGCAGTCATATTTATTTCCATAATTGGTAGCAAATTCAGATGACTATTCTCTTACCAGTTACAAGGTCAACCTTCGGGTGAGCAGTGAAGGAATGTTGCAACCTTTTATCGTAATCCAGCATGCCAAGTGTTTCCAGATCTCCATTCCCCAGAACTTTAACTACATCTGTGAACAAAATATTCATTTTGTCCATATAAGAAGGAAAATACAGTATACCAATAATTGGGTTCTTCAGTGGCGCACAGTCACAAACTTCAACAAATAGCAATCTTACTAAAAGAACAGTCACATCACTGTTTGGAAGCTTGAATGCATATAAGATCATCTCTGGTAGTTAGAAAGTTACAGTCGTACAGAATAAATGGAAGGAAGTAATTAACTACAAGATGTCAAAGAATCTTGATAACATATTCAGGCCAGTAAGCATTTAGATGATAGATTGCTTAAGTTTCTCGGCTAATTGATCAAACGGAAAAGTAACTTACATGGTTTATCCCCCTCATGAAGAGCCAAAAGTTTCCCATGGTGATATATCATAGCTGTATTAGCTGAAAGTTCAGATGAAAGATTGGTGGTAGCTTCTAGAGTCTGTGTTAAATTACTCTTTTGCCATTGTACAACCATTACCAATGATCATTGAAATCTAGAAAAAACTTAATACTTCATCTTTTATTTACGATTTGATATACAGTTGGTTAAAATGGAAAGCTTTTCCGAAATTCAGACTTTGCTGATTACACCAGACCTTGGAAATGTGTGATATACGTGATTTGCTTTGAAAGACAGCAAGGTGTTCAGATGAAGGTGCTTCGGTAAACTGTTAATGTATAGTCTTTCAGATACACAAACTTGTCCACCTTCGCTACATAAAGCAAAAAATGTGTATAGAACAAATCTAGTAAGGACCAGAAGTTTCACAAATTTAAATAGATACGACGTAGAAATTATAAATATTTGTAGAACTACAACAGACCTGGCCAATCAAGTGTGTTGTCAGGAATCCACCAAGGGAAACACCGAACATATTTATTTTAGATGGATCTGCAAGTCCCATATCTATGACATGATCTATACCAGCTAGCACATCATTAACATCCTACACATGAAAGATATATGATAAGTTACAAATATGTATGAACATTTTTTATCTCAAATCCTTGATAAGCAAACAAAGGAAAGGACTACGGAGCAGTAGCTGTGAACCAATTTTGCCTGGAAGAAATTACAGTGCTTCCTTACATAAACCCAAGGAGCCTCTAAGATAAGATGAAAAAGAGAAGGTACTTAATTAAGTCATTAACTGCTGCTTGGCCAAAAAAAAAAGGAAGTTAGCAAAGTAAATATTTCGAGAACAGTAACAATCCACATATGCATTTTTCTGGCTTAGATTGCCAATAATGTAGAAGTCTTATTCTTACAGGTCGAGGCAAATAAGAAGACACATTCCAATGATGTTGTTCCTAAGCATTTGATTTTTAATTAGTATAATGCAAGGTAAGGCCGCATACAATACACCATGGTACTGAATAAACTTCAGTTTTCTTAAAATCAACAACTTTATAAGCATCTAAAATTAGATTCTTTAGCGATAGTTTTCTACTGAATAAATCAGAGAAAATGTCTAGACAAACTTTGACATTGGATTAAACAGGTGAATTCTGAGATTACTGACTATCACTATTACATTTCCTTGATACTTAAACCAACAAAGCCCGTTGAGTGCAACATTTTGAGCTAAGCTATAAATTATACTAAACATCAAATTCAGAGACGACTATGCTTTTAAGAACTCGAAAAAACAAATAAATATCTAAAAAACTTATAAAGAGTATAAACAATTAATTTTTCTCAAAATTCAATGAATAACACAACGGATCATAACGGAACTCCGATGAAGAATGTTGTTTGTGTCTATTCCCGTTACAATTACCGTTAAGAAAACTGAAAATGCTACGCCACTTACCGGAGTTTTTGTTGGAGGATGACGGCGGCGGTGGTTACGGCGGAGGAAGCAGAAGAGGACGGTAGGGGATGCAGCAGGAGAAACAAAGAGAGTTTTTGAGTTTTCGTTTGAGAGTAGTGCTGGGTATGTTGAGGTGCTAGCTAAAGAAAGACTCGGATGGTTCTAGAATATGAGAAAGAGTGATTTTTGTTAGTGTGAAATTTCTATTTTACCCTTGGTCGTCCCTTGGTTGGCTCTTCTATATAGTAGTAAAGTAAAGTAAAGTAATAGTAGTAAAAAAATAATAATATAATAATAAATAAATAGAATAGAATAGAAATAGAAATAGAAATAATTGTAGTAATAGTAATAGTAAAAAAAAATGAAAGAAAGAGAATAAAACCAATTAGTAGTACTACCAAATGTTTACTTATATATTAAAAAAATTAATAATAATTAATAATTAATAGAAAAATAAGAATATAATAAAAAAATAAAAAAATAAAAAAATAAAAAAATAAAAAAATTATAAATCCATAATTACATAAATTGAGAATTTTCATAATTAACAAATGATGAAATCAAATCATCAGAGAAACAATTAAAATAAACATACTTCTCTAGTTCTCTTAAACAAAGTGCAAATATTAGCAGGCCATATTTTTACAAATTTAGTAATAATTTATTTCGGGCTCAAATCAAAAGCGGTCTTCAAATCCGGTGAAGGAAAAAAAGACAATGATCCATGTTATTTCTCGACCGACCCTCCACGGCCACCTCCTCTCACCGATCAACGACGTCCTCCTTCTATGTAAAAAAGAAATTCGTTTTCTCCTTTGTATTCTCTCCCAATATTTTCATTTCGTGCATTTATGCAAATATATATTTTTTCTTTATTGACTGCGTACCAGATTTCTTTTTGAAAATAAATTATTTGGGTAACCATCTTAGAATTCTAGAATTTCAAAAACCCAATTGAACCCCAAGCTAATATACTTTCTGATGTATTTTATTGTTCATTTCAGAATTTTGGTACCGAAGATTGTCAGATCACATGGTCTTTTGTACTTTTTAAAGTGGATTTATACAGTATAAGTTACCAGGTAAAGGATTTAATTTTTTCCAATGATTGTTTAGTAAAGTTGTCAAAATTATTAGTTTGTTTGTGATGCTGGAGATTACTATTTTTCTGCTCAAACTAAGTAGTAAAAGTATATCACTAAAAATTGTGATGATTTGCTCTGATCATTAGTAGAGCTGTGGATCTTGAATCAGTGGAATGATTCAAAGTAGAAATTTGAGTTGAGGTCGAGTATGACAAGGTTGTATAAGTTGTCTAAACGATTGAATTCAATGTTTATTGCATGATATATGTGCTAGTCTAGAGAAAAGGTAAAACGTAATTAGCAATAGAGCATTTATTGATGTAATTTTTTAATTAAACTAATTTAGCTCGTTTATTCAACGGTGTAGATGTGCAGCATCTTCTTACTATTTCAATATTTAGATGTCAACCCCCTCTTGTCTTTTCCTCCATTAATGGCTGTTGTAGCTCTTTGTTGGCTTGGATACTTAAATAAGTGTATGATAAATGCGCGGAAGTTGCAGGATTGCATGCCAGTTTTTATCATGACAGATGCTTTCAAATCCTTTATTTATTAAGCTTATAATTGATGGTCTCGATGTTTATGAGTGTTTATCTTCTTGCTTGTATCTTTCTGGAATTCCATGTTTACGCATGTTGAACCTGTTTGGTGTAGTTTGCCACCATATGTCTTAAATACCACTTTACAAGGTCATTATGCATTTAGGATGACTTTTCAGTATCATTGATCTCTTTGTCTTCTTGACCACTTCTAATTTGACGTAGATACTCGTTCAAACTTCTTTATATGCATTAAACTCCTCCATTTTCAAAAATTGTTCTACTTCCTTGTCTTGAGCCGGGGGTCTATCGGAAACAGCCTTGCTACTTCTCCGGAGGTAGTGGTATGGACTGCGTACATCTTACCCTCCCTAGACCCCACTGTGTGGGAATAATACACTGGGTTTGTTGTTGTTGTTGTTCTACTTCCTTGCATGTTCCCTTTTGGACTGTAATTAGGTTATTTACTTTCTTATTTGTCTTATTTATGGTCTCTGCGGACTCTTCTGAGCAGCACCTTTTATGTAGCCATAATGGTATCCTTGCAGGTTGTAACTATCACTATTGGGAGAGTTAGCTGTGGGTTTCATGCATTCTTAGAGTATTGACATGCACCTCTGTGTCAATTGGGCAGGTAACACGAAGAGCGTGTTCAAGCTGATGCGATGTCAGCATCTATCAGATTTGATCTATCTTCTAGTAGCCCAGAAAGGCCATTGTATGCGTCCGGCCAGCGCGGGATATATGCATCTGCTTCATTGGATAAGTCGGCTAGTTTCCGTGAGAACATGGAGAATCCAGTCTTATCTTCTCTTCCTAACACGACAAGAAGTACTTCAACAATTACACAAACAGACGTCACTAACTTTTTTCAGTGCTTACGTTTTGATCCAAAAGCAATGGTGACAGAGCACAAACTTAATAGGCAGAGTGATTTCAAGCGACTCACTGGTTTAGCTTTAGGCATGCCAGTAGAGGATTCTCCTGTGGTGTCTTCTAAAGGCAAACCATCCTCTTCTCACTTTCCAGAAGAAGCCAGACGGCTGAAGGCTGGTCTTCGGGAAAGTTGCACCAAAGCAAGGTATTTATTAGGATACTTAGCTCCGTTGCTCTATTTTCTCCTGGTCAACTTGGATAAAGATTTGAACTGATTTGTTTCCATGACATATCAGGGAACGTGTAAAGATATTCACTGAATCTTTATCTGTGATCAACAAATGCTTTCCAAGCATTCCATCTAGGAAGAGACCTCGGTCAGACTTCTTATCAAATGAACGACCCAATATGTTAAATCCAAGTGACCGGTCAGTTTCAGGGGCAAGCAATGCTAAAATAGGGACCCAGAGTGGTTATGAGTTTGAGCTACAGAAGTCTGAAAAAAGGACCAAAAATGCTGTTCCAAATAAGCGCACCAGAACTTCTATGGTGGATCTGAAGGTTTGTATTTTTCATTTGCAGTTCTATAATCTATTGCATCCTTGTTTTTTAATTTTATTCATTTTTTTGTAATTGGGAATTTTCCTTTAAATGTGTACTTCCTAGTTAACATTCTCTTTCTTAATGCATCTCCAATTACTGCATCTGTACTGATAAATAATCTAGAGACTGACACTATCCTTCCCTGATTTGCTTGCTATTACTGCATTGTTGAGGGCTGGTTGAGGCTGTCTAAAAAGCTAATGGAGTTGGATGTTGTGGAGCGTTAAGATTAGACTCTACCTTATTAACTTGATTGTGTAGTTGGGTAATGTTGAGTTTGTTGTGAAGTGTTTTTCAGATACTTTTCTGGTCTATACTTATAATACTTCGTACATTTGAGGAAGTACAGAAGTAAGAATCTTTCGAAGGGATAGATAACGACTTTGTGCATTTGACGAATTATCTCTTTTTTTTTTTTTTTTCATTTTGGTGGCACCCATGAGGCCCTCTTAGTATAAACGACTAGGCGTCTTTTGTAGAGAATCATATTTTTGTGTAGACCGTCCCTATTTGGTATAGTTCTTGTATTTGGAGTTCTCCCACATCAGTAAAATTGTACTCCCTCCATTCCTAAATAAGTGTTCCTTTTGGCTTGCGCACACCCTTTAATAAACTTCTTACTCCTAGAAAATAAAAGGTAACTTTACCAACTTACCCCTAATTAAATTTTCTCTTTCCAAGTTGACATTGATTACTATACATAAACTCAAAGGCATATTAAGAAGATTATTATCAACGTATTCTTGAAAGCTTAAACATACACTTATTTAGGAACATAGATACAACCCAAAAGGAGTACTTATAAAGGAATGGAGAGAGTATTTCTTATAAAAATAATAAAAAACAAATTAAAATTTTTTTTGATTATGAAATTCCTTTTGTGTCTTCATTTTACTTTATAGGTAGATTCCTTTTCGGATATTTGTTTTTTCTCGTTATGAATGGTTGGACCTTGAGCTTCTTTCCTTGTTCTTGATGCCATATTTGGCTAGACAACGTGCTCCTTCAAATCAATTTATTCATTTTCATTCATCAACCATGCATGGAATCAGTTCTGACATTCTCAAGACTGACGGATATGTTTTGTTGAATCAGCCGGAGGTACAAGCAAGCACTCCATCAAAGCCATCTGGGATTATGGATAGAGATAGGGAGATATTGAGACTTCCAAATGGTAGCACAGTTCAGGGAGAGGAGCGGACATCATCCATTACTGTAGAGGGCTGGGAGAAGTCTAAGATGAAAAAGAAACGATCTGGAATAAAGGCAGATACTACTGGAAGCTTATCGACATCAAAACTTCTGGATGACCACAGGGAACCAAAGCTAGGATTGTCGTCCCGTCTTATAGCTGATGGCTGCTTGAGGCTTAGTGATATCCATGGCTTCAGGTGTTGTATCAAATATCAGTGTCAAATTTAACCTCTCGATGTGTGTTTTTAGATTTGGATTTGTCGTTATCTTCGCTTGCTATGAGAATGTATAGATGCATATGAATTGATGTGTTCTATTGGTATATTACCTTTCATTGCTGTGGTTAAGTATTGTTTGGACTTTGGAAGCACTTTTTATCTGAGAAACCTTGCTATAAATTATTAGGAGCACTGATCCAAAGAGAAGTAGAAGAAGAAATAAGCTTCCTAACCTCCCCAAGGATTTGGTTGACAGAGAAAACAATTAGTTGCATGTTCGGTGAATGTCTCCTGAATTTGCAGCAGAGCATGCTTGTGGGGTTATATGAAGAAAGGGGAACTGAATCAGTCCATAAGAGAAAATATGGTCCTTTCAACACAAGGGGGTTAAATTGATCTCTCAGTTTCTTGTTTGTTTAATTTGTTTGTCCCGTGATTTGTATCCCATGTTCCCTTATATCTGTTACTCGGATAAAGTTGATGTCAGTTGAATAGAGTGGTAAGTTTTACCGCTCAGTGTGTCTATTGTGCTGGAAACACCAATTGGGTGTATTTGAATTTGGGCAAGCTTTACCAATCAAAGGAAATTTGGACAAGCTTTACCGGTCAAAAGAAATTTGGACAGGCTTTACTGATCAAAAAAAATTGGACAAGCTTTGTCCTTTCTTGATGAAGTATTGAGAACCAAAGTCGAGAGAAAATACTTATTTTGATACTTGATTTCTCTATCTCACAGGTAGATTATTTGGGAAATAATGAATTGTAGTTGAGATCAAAAGGGTCATGTTCTTTATAGGAAGTGTAGCAGAATAAAAGTTATAACCATGTCGGTGGTGGAAAAAATTACCAAATACCAATACTCAATTGTATCCGCTTGCAGTCTTTCTTTCCTTGATTGTTCAAGATCATTGTTGTTATTAGTGTAACTGATAAGTATTAGCCTTGTTCTTTACTCTGGACTGACTTTTATTATTTTCATGTAGACCTGGAGCTGCTCCAGGAAGTACCGGAACTGGAAAACCTGATGGTGTATCACAGCAAGTGCCTTTAAGAATGCGTTCTTCCATGTCTAAGGTTGACCAAGAGAACAGTCTCCATCTCATCGTTGATAGAAGAGACCAGCAGCCTATTGGTTCAGAGAAAGAAAGGGTGAAGATCAGAGCCATCAAAAAGTATGGGGACACAACTTTTTTGTAGTACTTTCTTGTTCATTTTGGTTGAATGTGTACAATGTAACATTTGCAATTTCATCTTTGCTCTTATGCTTTTGAATCTTTGTTACGAGAGACATCCTTCTTTAGGGTTTATTTTCCTCATGTTCTTAACGTCCTTAGATGTTCATTTTATTCTATTTTTGCAGTAAAACCAAGGCAGTTGCTCGAGAAAATTTCACATCTGCTACTGCTGCATCAAGTGCAAAAGTGAATTCTGCTGCACGTGCTCCACGATCTGTTTCAGGTGTTGCACCAAAATTGTCTGCAATGGTTCAACAGGCAGCTTCTAATGATGGTTGGGAAACCTCTTACTGCACAAGCAGATTTCCATCTGCTATCGGGGCAAGTAATCGTAAACGCACCTCTCTTATGAGGTCTTCATCACCACCTGTTGCTCAGTGGGCCAGCCAAAGGCCTCAGAAGATTTCTCGACCCGCAAGAAGGGCTAATTTTCCTATCGTTCCCAATAATGATGAAATCCCTTCTCTTGATAGCACAAGCGATGCTCTTAGTAATGAAAGGCGTCTTTGTGGTTCTTCCCCTCAACAAGTCAAATTAAAAAGCGATCACTTCTCTTCAGCTGCTTCTGAAAGTGAGGAGTCAGGAGCTGCTGAAATCAAGTCCAAGGACAAGAGCAACAGGTCTGATGAGGTGGATGAAAAATCTGGGCCCCATGTTCAGAAGATGTCTTTGCTGCTCCCACCAAGGAAAAATAAGAGGTCTAGTGGGGAAGATCATGGAGATGGTGTTCGTAGGCAAGGGAGGACTGGGAGGGGGTTTACCGCTACTAGGACCCCAATGCCATTAATGGTTGAGAAGCTTGGAAATGTTGGGACAGCAAAACAACTCAGAAGCTCTAGACACAGTCTTGATAAGACTGAAAGGTTGAACCTTATCCACATATTTTTGTGGTTGGGCTTTTCCTGTCATACTTTATGTGGATGAAATAACTATTTTTCATTTACGTGATTATTGATGCAGCAAAGCAGGCCGACCTCCTACCAGAAAGCTCGCTGATCGTAAGGCTTACAAACGACAGAAACAAGCGACAACGAATGCCTATACTGATTTCTTAGGTAGTTGTTGAAGCAATATAGCTGGTTCTATAGGTGTTGGGTCACTCTCCGCTTTGGTTGTTCACTTTTCTTTTCATTTCTCGTAGTTGGTTCAGATGATGGACCCAAAGAGCCTCTGGCTGCTGCAGGTGCTGTTACAAACACTGGTACACTGTCAACCCCCTTCTGCTCTTGTTTTTCTGCTAACAAAATCATCTTTTTATCAATAAGTTGACATATTTAATATATGTTTTCTTTGAAAAATTTGTTCTTTTGATGAACCTGTATATTGCAGCTCAAGCCCTCTCTAGCTCATTCTGGAAGCAGATGGAGCCATTTTTTCGATTTATATCAGAAATAGATACAACCTTTTTAAGACAGCAGGTGATAGCTGTTTCGTTTTGTGGATTCTGTAATATTTGCCTATAATACTTGGTTAACTTGTGGAAGTTGCTTGTCATTCTGCAAAAACATCTAGCTATGTTGGTTATCAAAAAAAAAATAAAAAAATAGCTATGGCGGTAAGTACAAATTGATTCCCGTTGTCAACTGCTCAACTGACAGATACTAGCCTTGTATTTTCTGAAGGAATGTGAATTGGAAACTCTAGTATTGCTCCTGTAGTTCCTTGTTCTTCTTTGATTGATGTTATTATCTGATGTTTCTTGTAATTTATCATAGTATTTTGCTTTGTTATGCTTTCACCTAAGTTGCTCAAACTCTTCACTTTCGATGCCGGACTCGTATTGACATGAGATGAGTGTGGGATCCGTACTTGATATAATCAACATATTTTGGGTACTTTGACCACAATCAATAGAGATTCGTTTCTGTAATCAAAATAAAAGCTAAGGCGAAAATCGATGAGAATGGAGTACCTTGTCTATATGTATTCTATGTTAGTCCTTTTCCTTGTATCACCTTCTGGAATTCTCCTCTTGATCAATATATTCCTCATAAAACCTTGTAAGTTTTCAACATAATGTGTCATACTTTAAGGCATGTAACTCTATTTTTAGATATTTGAATTATTTTAGCCGAATCCCTGCACCTGTATCTGTACCCGTGAATCTTAAAATTTAGATCATGAAGGTCCGACTTCTTGATCAACACCCGTATCTCTCACCTAAGTTCGAGCAACTTAGGCTTTCACTTCCATTACTTCTTCTCTAGGCTGCTTCGGAGGTGGTGGTAAGGTTTGCTTACACTCTACCGTCTCCAGATCCCACTTTAGAGGACTTCACTGGATGTGGTCTTGCTGTTGCACTAATATTCATTCTTCTACTTATAATAGGTAAATCATGAGACCAACCTGGCAGGACCAGTGTCTGACCCTTTTGATGGTGATGGTTCCAATATAGTCTCAAATGGTTTGTTGAATGAGTTTGGTGGAGATACAAATGAAACACATAGTCTTGAAAGTACCCTGGACCATATGGCCTCTGGAAAGAGTAAATGTAAGGATATTTCCTTGTACCAAAGAGTGATGGCAGCTCTAATACCTGAAGATCTTTATTGCAGTGGGAATGAAGATCTTTCTGATAGTTATCGATCTGGATTTGAAGTGGAGATAAATTTAGAATCAGCTACTTCTCGTGCACAAATATTATATGGTAGTGAAACTTCCAAATACCCCGCCTCTAATGGATACATCATAAATGCCAGTGGGCGTCCCGTTGATAATTCGGAGCGAGTCATGGACTATAATAATGTTACCTCTGCCTCAGACATGGGGGATATTCCAAATTATGACCATTCACAAAGATGTTCACTTCCACATCAGCTAACCTTGCCTGGCTTTGTCTGCTCTGAGTATCAGTATAATGAGATGTCTATTGATGAGAAACTTCTTCTTGAGATTCACTGTATTGGAATATATCCACGATCGGAGGTAGGTTTCAAGGATCCTCAACATTTTGTATGGTGATTGTTCTTTATTTTGTGTTCTCTCTCTTCGTTTTACTGTTGTTGGTATGCTAATTGTGTATGGTGGTCTATGCAGTCTGATTTAGCACATACAGGGGATGAAGAAATCAGCATGGACATGAGTAGATTGGATGAAAAGCACCAGCAAATGGTAAGTCTTATTCTGAATCTGTACTTTATTAAGTAATATCTCTTCTGTCTGCCTCGGTTTCTTATGTCTTGCTCAGTGTTCCTCTTGCTTATCTTGATTTGTTGAGCCAACTGCTGCTGAACCAAAAGTGGGTCAGCTTTCAAACCTAATTCACATTCTATCATCACTTATTGAAAATGGGATATTTAGCATGGAGGTTGGATACCTCTTCAGGAATAAAATTGAGATGCTCTTTGAATGAGCATCCTCAATGAGCTTGGGAAGCTCCTTTATTGCTATAAATTTTGATTTGGAGAGGTTGGATACCTCTTCAAGGAATAAAATTGAGATGCTCTTTGAATGAGCATCCTCAATGAGCTTGCGAAGTTCCTTCAATGCTATAAATTTTGATTCGAGTACCCAAATATGGGTCTCTTCAACTAAAGCATCTTTGCACAAGGTTCTAGCACCATGCCAAATGCGCATGAAGAAAAAGAGCAAAGGTGTTTCGGAAGAGGGAAATGAACATCTCACTCGGAAGGAGGAGTGAAGTTACAGATTTTAGAGCTTTTCCTTTCTAGAGATTATTGTTTTCTCCTCTCGTGAGTCATATAGGCCTGAAGTTTAATTAGTTTCCTTCCCCTGTTGTTCCTATCTATATTGGCTACAGTGCAGTTGGGGTCTTTGAACCACTAAAGTGCCTTTGCCTATCAGCCTGCTGTCTTCTATTTTTGTATTGGTTCCTTTTTGTTCTCATTTGAAATAAGAGTTTTTGCTCCTTTCGTGTATTATGAATTCATGATATAGTTACTTACACTTTTATGGAGTGTGCAACCTGTTTAGATTGTCTCTGCGGGGAGCCTATCTCATGTGATTGCTTGTTGCATAGGTTTCTAAGAAGAAAGAGATGCTGGATAAGCTGTTGAATTCAGCAGCAGAGACGAAGAAGTTTCAAGAAAAGTATTATGCTTCTTTTCAGATGCATAACCTTGATCCTTTCTTAATACATCATTGACATAATAACTCAAAACATTTAATTGTTTTATAGGGAGTTCGAACAGCACGCTCTCGACAAACTTGTGGAAATGGCATACAAGAAATATATGGTAGGTTGAACATTTTAACCACTTCCTTTCCTTGTTAGATTGTCCTCCCAAATTTAATGGGATAACTGTAGTTAAATATTGATGGATGGATGGGGGATCAGAGTTCAGATATCTGTTTATCATATCCACCGATTGTTAATTAACATAGCCTTGGAAATTGTGCTTCTTTTTTCATCTTTGTGGGTGAGTGTTTATCTCCCCTTTAAAAGAACTTGAACTGAGCATCTAATGGTAGGTTTAGGTGCCTTAATTATGCTTAGTGCTTCCTTCACTCAGAGTTAATCTCTGTTTTGCTTTCCATATTTCTCATAGCCAAAAGCAAACTGCCTTGATATCATTCAATTTCTGCCTCCAAGGCAAAAGCGGGAAACAAAAGTCATGCTGCTGTCTTTGTTTCTTATATATAACTTATGTAGGATCTGCAGTGTTCTACATATAATTCGTTGCACACAAATGTTACACGAGTCGATATTTTCCTATCTGTCTGTTTGTGTACGTCTTTAGTTCTCTCTTGTTCTGCTATCATTTAGGTTAGTATTGAGTTATGTTGGTTGCTAATGGTATCATCTGTCTATAGTATCTTCTTTTCATTGTAGTGCGTTACAAAATTGTGTTTACTCTTGTATACTCTCTATAGTAGTGGATAACAAAATTGTGTGTATTTTAGCAGTGTAAAGTTGTAGTTAAACTAGTAAAATTATCATTGTAAAATTATCATTGACATTGTCTTGCCTTGACAGAGTTGTTGGGGTCCAAATGTGCATGGGGCAAAGAGTGCTAGTGGGAAAATGGCCAAGCAAGATGCCCTGTCGTTGGTCCAGCGAACTTTGGATCGATGCGTAGAATTTGAGGAGACAGGAAAAAGCTGCTTCAGAGAGCCGCTGTACAAAAATATATTCCTTTCTGCTATATCCCGCCTTAGTGATGGACAAACAGACTCCAACACTGACAGTGAAGCTGCAAAATCTTATTTTAGCCCTCAACGGAGCCCATCTCTGAACCAGGAAATACTTTATGAAGCCAATTTATATTCTGAAGCAAGTAGAGTCAAGCGGAGGGAGTTGGAAGATGTCCTTGGTACTAGCTTTGCTGCATCTTCTGGTGCTTTGTCAGGTGTTGGAAGTTCACTTTCAAGCAGTGCGAAAGGGAAGAGAAGTGAGAGGGACCGAGAAGGAAAAGGAAATGGCAGAGACGCGTCATCTCGTAGCGGATCAATAAAGATAGGCCAACCTGTCTCTTCCAATGTTAAGGGAGAAAGAAAGCCTAAAACAAAATCTAAGCTGAAAATTACTCAGTTATCCACTTCTGTCAATGGCCTTCTAGGCAAGATGTCAGGGCAACCTAAAGCAACAGCGTCTTCACTAGTGAATTCAAGTGATATCAGTGGCTGTGGCACTAGCAAGAGTAATAATGATTATGACTTGGATGAATTAGAGGATCCCATTGATTTATCTGGTCTGCAACTCCCTGAAATGGATGTTTTAGGTGTCCCTGATGACCTTGACGGTCAGGGACAGGACATAGGTTCGTGGCTGAGCGTAGATGATGATGGATTGCAAGATCACGACTTTATGGGACTTGAGATTCCAATGGATGATCTGTCAGAATTGAATATGATGGTTTGAAGTCATCTTTGCTATAATTCCTATTGATTGCCAATCTCTGGAGAAATGGGTTTCTGTGACCGTCAGTCCATAATCAGGGTTATACATTCTTTCAGATACTCGTACATGACTTCATTTTTGAGTGAACTCTACCACTCTTTTAGGTTTTGTCCCTTTCACCTTACTTTGATTGTAAAGTTTTTGTACAACTTTTAAGATAGTGTTGTAGTTATAGCACCATATAAGTACTGTATTTTAGCAATACAGGTAAAGAGATGATGTCCTCTGTACATAAATTGTACGTGTTCAATAAAACCATTTTATTTAAGTCATCTCATCCTTCTGTTACCAGTTTCCACGTTGCCTAGTTATATAGGTTTGATTGTTCATGATTGTCTTATTTGGTGAATTTCTTTTACTATCTAGCATACTATGCATTTGCTTTTATGATCACATCTTTTTGGCGTTTACATGGCACGTCTTATGGTTTGCGATTGGAGGATAAGCTCTCATAGCTTATGGAGGATCTATTGGTGGTTCTTATTGTTATCTATTACTGTAAGGAACTAACCTGTATTGCTAAAACCTGCAAGTTCCATGCTTTCTGTTAGGTGTTTCTGCTGCCTGTAGGATATCAATTCACAAGGAATCTTTAACATCAAAGCACAGCAAAATGCACCTGAACTATATCATGGGAAATGAAAAATTGCGTTCTTCGCGGTATTACCTTATAGTCGGTTTATTTAAACAGACTGGTTTTGTATTAGCTCTGATTTGAATTTGATGACAGATTCGCTCACTTGATAACTGTGATGGAAAATCGTCTTTTAACTCGACGAGCATTTGGGGTACGCCATCGTGTGGAGGTAGCATTCTAGTCTATTGCTTGTCAGTCAAGTCTGGCTGTATGTGGAATCTTCTATTTTGGAATTCTGTTCTGCATGCCTATGAGATTCTGCATTTATGTTATTTTTTAATTGGATATCGGAACATGGTTAATCTATACTGCAACCATACTGGTTGTATTTTTGTGCTTTTTATTTTAGTGATTAGTGATTTATATTTCCATATTTCTTGATCCGAAATAGCCATAAACATTTTTTAATCTTTTTGTGATACTTTCAGAGGATTACCAGAAAAGATTAACACAGGGGAGAAAGAGAATACTGCAGACGCTGCGTGAAGATGGGGTCAGATGGTACAAGTGTGAGCAATAGTTGCAGCTGGCAATCTAGTTGCTAGATTGCTAGGAGTCTCCTCTGATGTATCAGGTTGCTAGATTGCTAGGAGTCTCCTCTGATGTATCAGGTAAAATATTTCCTGTATTAGGTAAACACACTTGAAACATTACAATGCTAATGAACAATTTGAGAAGAGAAACTATTTCAAAAGGGTCTAGTTCATTCTCCACCCTTCTGTCAAGTGATACCAAAGAAAAAAAGTGTTAAAAGTATCCCACATCGGAAAAGGGATGGGTAATTGGTCTCCTTATTTGGACTTGGGCAATCCTCCCCTCATGAGCTAGCTTTTGAGGTTGAGTTAGGCCCAAGACCATTCTTTACATGGTATCAGAGCCAGGACCATCCCAAATCTTTGTTCACCGATGTTGGGCCCCCATATTATTGTCCGCGCTCTAGTTAACGAGGCCTGGGCGTGCGGGGGAGTGTTAAGTATCTCACGTCGGAAAAGGGATGGGTAATTGAGCAGTATTTGATGGTTGATTAGGCTGTGGAGATGTCTGCTTACTTGCTCGATTCCGAAGAAACTCATTATATTCCTTTACAGCAATAGGATCATAACTGGGTGGTGGACCATGCAAAATATGACATATATCTCGAGTGTGTCCAAACTTTATGACAATAACTACACTTTGATCAAGATTTTCCAGAACGACCTCCTCCTCGCCGATTCTCCATAGGTTGATATGTTCGTTTTTCTATGGTTTGAGATGCAAGAATATAGGAGTCAACGGTGGGTGATGAAATTACTTTGTGACAGGGAGGCGCAGCAAGACGAAGCAGACGAAAGAACAACTCATCAATTGTAGGAACCGTGGGACTAGCTAAAATCTGATCACGTACTGAATCATGGTCAGTAGAAAGTCCAGCAAGTGTAAGAACTAAAAACAACATCTGTCTGTGCTCTTGTTGTTTTTCCAAATTCGCAGTGACGGGCATCAATGTATCAAATTCTTCCATGACTGCTTGTACTTGTCCCAAGTAAGTAGATATATCGGATTCCTATTTCTTCAAGTTGGTCATTCGAGATATCACATCATAAAAGCGAGATATGTCATTAGTGTATAAAGCACGAGTCTTTTCTCAAACTAGATAACATGTCTGGAATGGCGAAACAAGGGCATTAACTTGGTATCAATAGATCGCCATAAGAGACTACATAATTGAGCGTCAATTTTCTCCCATTGTTCTTTGGCTTTCGCATCTTCTGCGCTAGATTGTGCCTTTTCATCCACCACACTAGCCTTCATCTTTAAGTGATCTTGGACACCTTGACCTTTGCACCACAACTCAACCGAGGAAGTCCGGGCTAAATAATTAGAACTTCCCATTAATGGTTTGGAAGTGATCATAGGACTTGAACTTCCGATTCAAGTAGTTTTGGGGCCAAAAACATCATACCCAAAAGACATCTTGGAAATTTTGACTTGAAAATACCAAGAAACAGAATTAGGGTTCTGAAAATTGCTGAAATTCACCGGGAAAAAAAAATATAAAGTTGCCGGAATTAGGGTTCCGGCGATCGGAATCTGTGAAATTTCGCTGAAACTGAAAAAAAAAAGCTGGTCGGAGGTCGGAGTATCTGGCCGACCCCAGCAGTAAAGAAAAAGCCGAAAAAGTCGACCGGAGAATAGCTCACACGCAGACAGATATTGCCGGAATTCCAGCAGGCGCGTGGGGTGCATGGATGGTGACTTTCCGGTGGTTTTGGTCGGGTTTTTGTCGCTTGAGCTTTCCGATCCTCTTGGTGGTGATGTATTTTGCACACAACTCACAAAACAGATGACACAAATCAGTCACCGGAAATTGACGCACGGTGACTTTTTTTTTTTCTGAAGTTTCTCGCGAATTCTCTGATACCCTACACTGTGAGAAATAATAGAGAAAAAATATTATTGAATTGTGTGTTTACATAATTACATTGAGACCCTATTTATATACACTATAGTACAATTCTTTTCCAAGTAGGATTTTTATACACTACTATTTCTACTCATATTCTAACAAAAAGTACAGTGAATATCAGCTTAGACATACAAGTGCAGTGGGGAGCATATATTTTAAAAAAAAAATTCTAACCTGCTCTCCTTAGGCTTAAGAAGGTGCGAAATGAACGCTTTTGTAGAATGCAAATAAATATGGATATGGCTTTGATTGCAAATGATTTGTGTTTACTCCAAGTTGTCGACGAGCTAGACAACTGTGCTTTTCTTCAATCAATCAGTGATTGGTCAAATATATGGACAATAATATCTATTTAATCTGGAGACAAGTCATATGATATCACTGAATGTACCTGCATCTAGGAACATGGTTTGACTGGGTGGAAATAAGGGAGAATCCGCTGCGGAAAATGACAATTAGTTGGAAAGTTGTGTCTTGGGAATGTCATTTATTGCACTTGGCATCTTGTTGAAGTTTACTTTAGTTACTGCAGTAATTTTTAGTATAATAAGTTTCCTAATGTTAGGATGAATTTAAATTTTGAATTTCTATTAGTTTGTTTAGTTATTGAGATATTTTAAGTTTTCTGAATTTCAAATTAGTCAAATTTTGTGTTAAGTTTGGCTATTTAAAACGCCCAATGCTTAATAAATTTATTGAGAGACATATTCAACCCTCTTTTGTTGCCCCATCTTTTAAAAAAACCAGCACATCGGAAGGCAGAAGGGATGAAGTTCAGAGGTGGAAGCTCAGGGACCACCACCCCATTTATTTCTGCACAAAGAGATTCAATGACTGGCCGATTCATTTCTATTGTAGCAGTCCAGGGGCGAAAACGGTCAATCATTATGCCACTACCAGAGATAGGATTCAATACAGGATGGACGAGCTAGCAAACACAATCAAAAGTTGTATTAATAGAAGGGTTCACATTATAGAAGGGGTGCAAACTCCAGAACTGGTTTCATCTTTTGTTGAGGTAACCAACAGAAGCAGATGGACCGCTAGGGCTAGAAAAATCAACACGGAAACAGGGAAAGCAAGTGAAGGTAGTAGCATCAGCGCTACGGAAGTGTCGGAAATTGTTGATAAAGTAATTTTGGGCAGATGCTTGGTGAGACCCTTCGACGGAGTAGAGATCTCAAAATACCTGTGCTACAGACATGAGTATATGGCGATTGGGGAAATACCATTGGGGCTGCTGTGCCTGAGTTCAGACCGGACCAGATTCTTCTTTCTTTGAGCTGCTCCGGCGCATGCAACATCATCTAGCAACAAAGAGACGAGGGACCACAAGCTAGCAGCAATGAAAGAATGACCGTCATCAATTCTTGTTGAGTACCCTTCTAGGGAAATTGCAAAACAACTCTAATCGGAGATTGGAAATGGCAAAAACAAACTTTGAATTTAACCTGGTGGTCACCGGTGCATTGCAGAAGAGCATCAGTTTGTCGGGACATGTATTACAGAGTTGGGCTTGCCTTTACATCTATTGACAAAAGAAACGATGAGGGCAATAGGCGACAAATGTGATGGATGTATCGAAAATGAAGTTGTGCTAAAAATTACATGTGTGGGGCTAGAATGGGAATGAAGGGGACGATGGAATAGATCCTCGAGCCGTTGACATTCTTGGGAGGATTATTCTTGCTATTTCCCGATTGTGAGTGCATCTCTTTCGCGGTTTTGCAAACAACGATAAATGGGTAAGGAAAGGATCTACGGGGGTCGTAGTCTTGGTCTAGAAATTGATGGGGGAAGGGGAGCAACAAATTTGAAGTTAAAATGAAAACACATGAGGGGACACATGGTGTAGAAACAGCTTTGGATAATGAGGTATCTTGATGTGTAACTAAAGGAGTGGGTGGGGCCACAGTTAGTAGGCCAAATTTAAATCAAGTGGTCTCTTTAGAAAATGGACCAGAGGGAATTAGTGAGGTGGGTAGTCCATTCATTCTATTAAAAAAGCGTGGGGATATATTAAAGGTGACTGATATATCCTCGAAAATTATTTTTTTATTGAAATTGTTTCTGTGATACCTTTGCTGACGTTGGAGCTAGGAGAATTCATGGAGAAACAGGAAACGCGCCACTTGGAATGGTATCCAAAGAAATGCCATTAGCCGAAGTGCCAAACTCGAAGGGATATGGGTTTTGGGAACAAATGGATAATTATGTTATGTATCAATATAGCATGCATGTTCTAGTTTATTTATGCATTTGGATTTTCCTATCTAACTGGGATGTTTAAGAAGGTAATGAACTTCGTACCCAGTGTTTGGGAAAGCAAGTTAAGCAGTGACGTAGCGAGGGTTCAGCACTTCAGCTGGCTGAAATGAGGTATGTGAAAAGAAGCAGCCGCTTCTGGGCTTGAAGCGCGATGCGACCAGAAGCTGCGGAGTGAGAAAAGTGAGAGCTTCCAACTTTTTTAATTAATAAGTGATCGGTTTTAGATAAAAGGGGTTGCGAGTCACAACTTACCTGGTCCAGTAACCAGAATAGCTAGGGCATCAACATACTCTTCCTTTGGTATTTTTTTCTCTTTTCTTTCTTTTTTCTATTACAGTGGCACAGCTAGCCTAGGGTTTTTCTTTTCTCTTCTCTGTTCTTTTCTCTGTTTTCTTCTGTTATTGCTTTGATTTTTCAATTATATGTTGCTGAATTTTTTTCTCAACTGTGATTAAATTATATGTTGCTGAATATGTTTTTTCTTAACAGTATTAAAATATACCCTTCATCAAAAAATAGTAATTAAAATATATATTGTTGAATTTTTTTGTTTTTTAACAGTAACTATAATGTTACTGAATTTTTATCTTTAGTAATGATAAAACTATAATGCTGATTATTTTTCTTAAATCTTAATTGCGACTCAAAATGGCTGATCCGACATGGAAATATGGGAAAAACTATAATGCTGATCATTTTTCTTAAATCTTAATAGCGACTCAAAATGGCTGATCCGACTGGAAATATGGGAAAAAAAGTTGGTGAGAGCAATAGGACCACAATTGTATGCATGCTTGTTCTGTGGCAAAACAACTTAAGGGGAATCTTCTTTTAGTTTTTAATATGAACTTTTGCTTATATATATCGTCTCTAATTTTTTTGGTCCTTTTTTTTTTAAAATTGAGCTTCACTTCAATGAATGTATTTTTTTTTTTTCACTTCGTGCTCCCCAGAACACTGTTTGTACCTGTACTTCACTTTGGAACATTAACTGACAATGATATCATGTTGTATGACAAATGCTTAATTAGGAAACAAAGGTTAGAATCAGAAGGAAAGTATATGTACATTATGTAGTGCTATTCTTGTGCTGTAACTTGTAATAGTGTGTGTTTAGAAGTTTCTATTTTTTTTCCTTCTCAAACACAAGTTTCTGTTTTTTTCCCTCAATGTACGTTTCTATTTTCTCAAGTTCGATTTTATTTGCTGTGTTTTTTTTTTTGTAACTTCACAGTTTGGTGTCGAAGCATTGCAAGAAGGAAATCGTGATAACAGCCGGGGAGGTTGATCATTCGATGAAAGAGAGGTCTGTTGCCGAAGGAGATCGAAGACAAAGAAGTCCAATTTAAGACAATACCATTGACGAAGAATTTTGGAGTAGACTTGTGAAGAAGTTTAAAGAATAACTTGTTCCGGAATTGAACGCTGAGAACATCTCAAGAAATGATAAGGACTTGGAGATGTTATCACATCCCTAGCTAGAGTTGTTGCATTTCAAGCTCAAAAAGCAAACCTGGAAGATCACCTTTGGGTGATGTGTAAACAAACACCTCTCTCTCAATTCGATCAATGAAATTCAGCCTAAATTAACTTAAATGTTTAAGCTTAGTTTTTGAAGGTTCAATGATTTGTATATTTTGAAGGGAAAAGTACGCAAATTAGTCCCTCTAGGCAAAGCTAGTTACTTGGTCCAAACTAATTACCCAAGCACCCACTTTCCTAACCCCCTTCCCCTTAGCCGACCTTTGTGCTCTGTCTTTGTCCAAGTCCCTCGCCTAATTGTGCTTTGGTCGGCCCACCATTTATACATAGCGTCGATTCCTTTCCCCTTTAATCTCATCCTTGATTCATTGTGTTTTCAAATTGAAAAAACCCAGAAGTTCCTACTTCATCAACTAGACAACCTCCATTAACGGGTATATGCATTTTTCTCCTCTATCTTTGCATTTTTGTATCTGGATTTGCTACATTGAGGTTTTTTTAAACAACTTTCTACCTCCCCGAGTTAGTGGTAAGGTCTATGTACACTTTAGCCGTCCCAGACCTCAAATTTGGGATTTTACTGGTTATGTTGCTGTTGTATTATCTTTGTATTTTAAAATAATTTGTTGCATAGAAGTTTCTTGTAGCTTATACAAAGTTGGGAAAATTAATTAAGGGTGACAAAAAAGTTTCAAAACTAAAAAAGAGAGGTGACAATTTTAAGATTAGTATTAATGACACTAATTTTAAAACCCTCAAATTTTATTATTTACATAAAGATTCCTACACCATCACTCATCCACACCCTTTTTGTTGCCGCCGCCGCCACCTCCTCTTCATCCACTATCACTACCATTGCCACCTCTTCCAGATTCACCACTATTTCCTCTCTACATAACTATCGTCTATTTTTCTTCTTTCTCCTTCACCACCGTCGCTATCAACACCGCAACAAATGTCATCTTCTCATTCGGCGTCACCATCAGCACCACCACCTCCCTTTTTACCATAAATATCACTTTTTCGTGGGTTCCTTCTCCAACCGCATCTTTTTTCAGAAATTAAGTATCGAAGTTCCTGCAACAACAGTCGAAGTTGTTGCAGGAACTTCGATAATTGCTGTAACACAACAACTAATAGTAGTTGTTGCAGTAATTACCGTAACTGTTGTAGCAACTATGGTAGTTTCTGAAGCAACTCTCATAGTTGCGAAATTTGCTAAATTATTTCTTCATTCATTTTTAAAAGAAATCAAAAATTTTCTTTTCAAACTTCTCAATTTTTTTTTTTAAATAGTCCATGATGATTAAAAAAGGAAGAAGAACGAAATGAAAAGAGAAAGAAAAAAAAAGAGAAGAGGAAAATCTAGAGAGAGAAAAAATAAGAAGAAGAAGATGGAAAGAAAGAAATATGGAGAGAAAGAAAAACAAGAAGAAAGATAAGAAAAGGGGGGAAATTCTAAAATTTAAAATTTGGAGTTGAGGACTTTTGAAAAGTTTAAAGAGTTTAAAAAATTATATTTTATACCCCAATTTACTTTAATCACTAATTAAAAAGAATTTGACTTGAGTTGGTCAAAGTTGTCACCCATTTTAATTTTAAAACTTATTTGTCACCCCACACTTAATTTTCTCTACAAAGTTCAACCCTTTGTTTTTCTTGTATTTTTCTCTCCGTTTTTCCTGGGATTTGTTGGGGTATCGGTATGGATCATCGTGCAGAGAATCGTTGGTAGGATCATTGTCCTCTTTAACGTTTATTGATCTCGATCATTCTTCAGATACAATAAAGGTGGATTAGAGTCCATAGTCCCAGTCTTTTATGTTTGTAGTCCTAAATCGATTTGGGCTGACCTAAACTATCAACAAACAAGTGTTGTACCTAAGGTTGGGGATGTTCCTGAACCAATGCTTGATAAAGATATTTACGAGAAATTCGATTGTCAGGGCATGATTCAGGTGATTAGAATGTGAGAAAGAAAATTGTGGTTAAATTACAGGATGATCACTGTGAATTGATTTTTAAAACATGAACTGAAACTGTTTGTCCAACACCAGATGACCTTGTTAGTTGCATCAGATAAGAAGGTAACTTATCTTTTTATTTTTCATACCTTCATCTTTATACCTTTACTAGATAATTGGGCCAGTGCTTGATATATGCTATATTTTCAGTTTTGTTATAAATGTATTTACATTATAGTGAATATCTATCAATTTTTTTTTTATAAGATCTATCAAGATCTATTAAAATTTATCAAGATCTAATAAGATCTATCAAGATCTAGTTGATATCTATCAGGATTTGAAGTATCTGTCTTTTAGTCAGAAACTAGGAGTATTTTCCCCTATAAATAAAGGGGTTTTGTTCATTGTATCCTCAATCTGATGATATCTCATCCTAAAGAGAAATAAAGAATTACTCTCTCCTCTCTCTATTTATTCTTGTTCTTGCTTTATATTTTCTTATGCTTGCTTTGTATTTTCTTGTTCTTGCTTTTATATTTCATAACACGTTATCAGCACGAGACTCTGCTGTCTCAAATTTGAAGGCTAAGGTATTATTTTTTTCTTTTCATATTGCTAATAATCTTATAAAATCTGAGTTCGTTGCCTCGAGCAAGAACTACCTTTCATGGGTATTGAATTTTGAAATCCACTTAGATACTATGGGTCTTGGAGACACCATAAAAAAAGAAAATACAATATCTAATTAAAATTGTGCTAAGGGTATGATTTTGTTGCGTCATCATCTTGATGAAATTATGAAAATTGAATACCTTACTACTAAGGATCCACTTGTTTTGTGGAATATCCTAAAAGAAAGATTTGACCACTTGAAGATGGTCATCCTCTTAAAAGCACGATATGAATGCATGCATCATGAAAATAAGATGTTGGGTTCAAACCCTTTGATTTGTGGCCTAAGACGCTTTCATATGAATATTAATAAGACATTGAGTTTGTACATCATGATGATAAGATATTGGGTTTAAGTCCCATAGATTTATGCCTAAGACGCCTTTATATGGATAAAACATTGAGTTTGAATCTCAACGCACCTATTGATGATATTATGATGGCTAAGGCAAAATAATGTGTTTTTAATGAAAACTCATGAAATATGTCTCATTGAACATGCTCCATTCTCTGAAGTAAATGTGGTAGCATTGCATAATATGTCTGAAAGAAGACAAGTGATTGAATACACGAATATACATGTGGAGGGATAATATGATAATGATCATCAAAAGTGATGATATTTTCACACGCATATTATGATCATACGATATGTTAGAGAAAAATTCTCTAGATCATATGTATGTCTCGATTTTCTCCTCAAGTTGCAATATCATGAAAGAAGTTATAAGCTATCAGAATTTGATAGGCTTAGGGCACGATTATATTATATTCTTGGGGAATAAGAAACTTATTAATACAAACGTGCACTTGATTGTGATGGTATCACAACTCACCCCCGAAAGAGGTAGAATAATTGAGAAGAGTTATTTTGAAATCTACTTCCAAAGTAGTAAATCTGAAATTTATTCATGTAATAGTAAATCTGAAATTTACTAAAGGAAAAAAATACATGTCATAGTAAACTTGTGTTTACTACTATAAATGACTTCATAAGTTGATATGAATGATTGTGACATCTCGAAGATGTGCATATTGAGTATTAGACATGTATTGAATAACTAGAAGATTCTTTAAGAATTGTTTATGTCGCTTGTTCTCATGATAAGTTGGTTGGACCAACTAATGTTGGGATTGGATCCCTTAAATCTGAAAAGCATAAAAGGTGAATATGAGCCCATTCACCTGTCATGTGATTTATTAACATGCCTCCATATAAGATGATCACTTGTACATTTATTGTCAACCTGCAGTTTGATATTCATAAAGTTGCTTTCTCAATAAAATTGAGTTAAGAGCATAATTTTCAGATTGTCTAATCAAGAAAATTCATCTTGATGATTATGGTTTGGCATTGAATGCCTTCGATAAATAGCCAAACCATTACCAATGAGAATAAAGCTTCATGTGTTAGTTTGAAATATGATATGTTTCATACAATAGCACTTGTATGTATTAGACCAATAAATTATGATTATTTCTTCCCTCTCAATTGGTTCAAGGTCAGGAACCAACTATTCCATCTAATAGTTTTGATGTGTGGTATATGATTAATGAATATACCATGATGCACAAAGATGGATTCCTCAAAGAAGATGAAGGATGCATGTTAGTTTTTCTAACATAAGGGGGAGATTATAAGTAACTAAGAAATATGTTAGGAATTATCATCAGATCCTTATTTAAAAGATAATTCAAGTTAAATGCCAAAAACATCTCATATTTAAGCTGCACGTGCTCCTATTTTCTGTCCCTAAAGGATAAAATCTATACATGCGTGAAACATGGTAGACCAATCGATTCCAAATGAAATAATCCTTGAAAAATAAGGAGCAAATAATCATAATAAGAAGGCAATGTGCTCTTGAAGTGCCTACGAATAACACTTCATGAAACCTTATGAGAGGTTTAGGCACCTGGAAATAATAAGGTGATGAGATCTCAAAAAGTTATGTCATACGGCGAACCGATACAAAATAATATATCACCAATGATATCTTTGATACAATATTGGCGCAATATTGTAAAAGATTACGAGGATCCAAATTCTGCGTTTATTTAAACATGCTGACGTAGAAACATTTATCAAGTGACATGAAAGGATGCATCTTGATAAGCATAAAACTTAATTGATTTGCAATCCAAACACTTGACAATATCACATGTGAAATGCTGAATATTGTCACTTGACAAAATTTATATGAAACTTTGTAAGGATTCAAAATGTTTGAAACATATAAAAGTTTTTGGGAAACTTATTTATAATCCTTATATTGCATAAGTTTATAACCTTAAAATCATTGGAACTCTTGGAGAGTTTTCAAACCAATAGATTATTTGCTGACATGAGAAATATACCGAATTGAATTGGTTATGAAGTACTATATCTTAGTACAATTGATGTACTAATGCATCTTTCAAATACTACAAGGCATAATATAACCTTTTCAGTCAATTTGTTAGCAAGATATACATGAGCTTATTTTATTCTAAAGATTGCAGTCCCGATCTTGTTAATTATGCTGATGTTGGGCATTTACTTAACCCGCATAAATGTCGGTCTCAAACAAGCAATGTGTTCACATGTGGGGATACTGTCATATCTTGGAGATATACAAAGTAGTCTGTCTAGCCACTTCATTGAACCATGATGAGATAATAGCTATTCATGAAGCTAGCCGAGAATGTGTATGGTTGAGGTCCATGATACATCTCATTCGAGAAAAATATGGTTTGAAATATGACAATGTACCCACAGTTTTATACAGAGATAATGCAACATGCATAACACATTTTAATGGAGTATTCATAAAAAGAGATAGAACGAAGCACATTTCGCCAAAACTTTTCTATTGACACGAGCTATAAAAGAATGGTGATATTAACATGCAACATATTCGTTCAAGTGGCTATGTGGCTGATTTATTCACCAAGTCTCTTCCAACTGCAACGTTCAAGAAGATGATGCACAAGAACGGTATGTAAAGACTCAAGGATGTTCTCATTAGGGGGAGTTAATACGCGTTGTACTCTTTTTCCTTATGAGGTTTTGTCCCACTGGGTTTTCCTTGTAAGGTTTTTAATGAGGCAACCTATATGCGTATTGTTAGAGATGTGTACTCTTTTTCCTTCACTAGATTTTTTTCCCACTGGGTTTTTTCTAATAAGGTTTTAACGAGGCATATTATTTATCAACTAGACATTCAAGGGGGAGTGTTATAAATTTATTTACATTATAGTGAATGTCTATCAAGAATATTGATAAGATCTATCAAGATTTAATAAGATCTATCAAGATCTAGTTGATATCTATCAGGATTTGAAGTATCTGTCTTTTAATCAGAAACTACGAGTATTTTCCCCTATAATAGAGGGGTTTTGTTCATTGTATCCTCAATTTGATGATATCTCATCCTAAAGAGAAATAAAGAATTACTCTGTCTTCTCTCTCTATTTATTCTTGTTCTTGCTTTATATTCTCTTGTTCTTGCTTTATATTTTCTTGTTCTTGATTTAATATTTCATAACAAGTTTCAATTTTTGTAAGATAAATGAAATTTAGAGAGTCAATCAATTTTTTTTGGTTTTTTTGGAAAACAGCCTAATATACCCTTCAAGTATTGGAAATGGTTCAATAATACCCTTATTTCACCTTTAGGCTCTAAAATACCCTTCCACCCGCCTATACGGCTCTAAAATACCCTTCCACTTAACGGACAGATGATTAGGCTTCTAACTTAACACATGACAACTTGTTATTAGTTGGGTGTTTAATTAATTAAAAATAAATTATTTCCAAAATCCAAACAATACTCCCTCAATCTTGGTAAAAAACTGTAATACCCCGCATGTTTCTAAGCTAGGAGACGAACCATTTTTTTCAACATATGAAATCTCCTATCCTGTGATTCATACTTGAGTAGATGACTTACAATGAGTATACTAGCAATAAGCGAGCTTATGATGAGTTAAGAATGTTCATATGAGTCACTTAAGGTAATACAAGCTAAGAGTTTTTGAATCCATTAAGTTTTAGTGCTCGATTTCGTAAGGGTCATATTTGAATGAGTATAACTAGATTTTAATGTGTTATTTCTGCATATTTCTACCCACCAAATTATAGATAATTGAATTAGCTTTCCAACGATACCAATTTCGCCTTAATCCAATACCCGAGCAAAAAGTTATGCCCATTTTCGTGAGAGACAGTAAGGGTATGCGATTGGTTAGGCGCCGCCCAACCAAACTTAGGCGATTGGTTAGGCGCCGCCCAACCTAGCTTGTGTGATTACTTGGGCTCTGCCTAAGTCAGTTTCAAGTGCCAAAAACACTCCGTTTTAAGTTATTTTGAGGGTAATTAAGTCTTTTAACACTCCTTACACGTCCCTAAACTTAACCCTACGAAATATATAGCTTCTAAACACATTACAACCCTATTAACATCTCAAAGTTCATTATACAAGAGCACCATAGGAGAAAAACAACTAGGGTTGCACAATCAAGCTTGAAGATCAAATTTTAAGAAAATTCCTCCGTCAATCATCAAGAACCTCCCTTCCAAGGTATGCGTAGTGTTCATTCACGGATTCCTTTCATCCGTGGAGTTCAAGAATCAATTGTGGTGATATGATCATACCCATGTTGATGCTTGTTTGTTTTGATATAATAGTATCGTGACTGTATATCTTATGAAAGTTATGTTGTTAGTTGAAAAACATCATCTTTGGATGGATTGATAGAATGCAAGTATGAAATCCACCTAAGCCTTAAAGAATGCATGCAAGGTGTTCGATAAAATGCCTAGTATGTTAGAACTTCATATTTACATGATTTCATGATGTCTAAATAACAAGTTCATGTTAGCCCTACACTCCAATATGAATTTCCATGCAAATTATGTGTTGTTATTGTTATGGTATAAAACATGTATGATAATGGAGATATAAATTATGTACACAAAATATATCCATGCTTTCCCTACCATGTTTGAGATGTTGAATAAATACATGAAGTATAATATCCCCAAATCATTACAATATGAACTAAACGTTACATGTTGCCGTTCCCTTATGCTTGAATGGTTTCCATGCCATTACTATGAATAGTATATGTTGTCGGAATGCTCATGATATTAGAATATGAGATTTATGACTTGATTATAAGCATTCCTATTCATGATAGATATTATGATGACCATGTACTTCATGAAATCCCCCACTCATGTATTATGGATTGTTATTGATGGTCGTGTACTCAAGAAATTCAAGTTGTGTCAGTTTCCTTCCATCGAGTCCTGGGGGTACTTGTACCCAAAAAATATAGCTGTGTGCCTAGAGCCATGTTATGTTTTCACGATACTCTCAGTCAAGCCATGATCTATAGAATTCAGTCAGTCATGTGACTCAGGAAAACTCAGAAATCTCAGTAATCTCAGTAGTCCAGTAATCTCAGTAATCTTAGTGCCCAGTAACCTTAGCAACCTCAGTATTCACAGTCAATCTCAGTAACTTCAGTACTCTCAACCAGTCCTCAGAACTCAGTACATTCCGTCAGTCATCGGAATCCAGTAAACTTAGTTTAGCTCCGCTAAACAATACCACTAGTATCAGTCCAGTTAATCAGTATCAGTTCAGCTAACCAGTTCAGTTCAGTTATTCAGTTTAGCTTAGTTATTCAGTTCAGTGTCCTTCAGATGGGAGTAGAAGTTAGCACCGAGTGAACCCAAGGATGGGAACTCACCTTCCAGTTCAGGGTGTAATTCTTAGTAGTCATCCTTGTGTTCCAGAACTACGTAGCCAGCGTAGGTTGAGACATCTTAACCTATCAGATTAGGGTTGATGAGGTGGCTTAACCTGTCAGTTTAGGGTTCCCACCGTTCTCATTTGAGTACCTTCCAGTATAAGGTTCTCACAGCTTTCCTTACCATTGGTGCGATATTGACACCCCTCCAGTCGGGGCAAATATTGGACCCCAGCTTAGCTATTATAGCGTATTTGGGGCATGTCGGTTAGATAACTACTTCCCACAGTTTCAGTATCAGTCTCATTAAAAGAACTCAGATAGTTCTTCAGGATATCAGGACTGTCAGATACAGTCATTCATGCTATCAGTTATCAGAACTCATGTTATCAGATATATCAGTTATCATTCATGATATGTTATCAGTAAATACATGTCATCAGTATTCATACTCAGTAGTCATGTTATCATGACCTCAGTTTCAAGACTGTTATATACGATCAATCAAATCAGTTCTTCATAATCAGAACTATCAGAAACAATTATTTCTTTATTAGTAATATAGTATCAGTCTCCCAGTATTCAGTAATACAGTATCAGTTTCTCACTTATTAGTGAATTACATATCAATATCAGTAAACTCAGTCATTCAATATATCAATATCAGTAAACTCAGTCATTCAGTATCTCAGCATCAGTAAGCTCATGTTGTCAGTATTCAGACTCAGTAGTCAGTATCACCACGAGTTTAGTTGTAGTTACGTATGTATGTATGTATTCTCACGTTCATATCAGTCAGCATTGTTCATGCATATAAAACCCTTTGCATTTAGCCTACCTCACTCGTATACTCAGTACATTCAGTCGTACTGACGTATTCGCGCTATGGTGTTTTATTTGACGCTATAGGTACAGAGGCACGAGTTTCAGAGCAGCAGTAGCATTGCAGATTTCAGCAGTCAGTGCTCCTCTTCATCCGAGGACAATATTATTATTACTTTATTACAGTATTTTAGATTAGTTTTTCAGTTCATGGAGTTAGTTGGAGACATGTTCCTTCAACTCCTTATTCAGTTCAGTTAGAGGCTTTCAGACTAGATGTCAGATTAGATGTTCAGACTTCAGTATTATGTTCCCTTTTGGTATTGTTATACCATATTTTTCAAATATGTATCAGTATTGAACCTTATGGCCTTACAGTTCATATTTCCGCATATTTTATGAGATATTATGCAGTTTACAGGTACAGATATCAGTCATGGGTTAGCTTGTGGTCCTTCGGGGTCATGAGCACCGTGTAACGTTTCGGTTCAGAAAATTGGGGCGTTACAAAAACCTTAGTTTAGTATATACACCGGGTGCACATAAGTTTTACCCAATATCCATTTCCTAATTCGATTTCAGAGCTTTCCGTAGATAATTAGGTCTTCCATCTTGACTGTAATTGGGAGTTTTGATTGTTGAGTTTTCAGAATTCTTCAACACTTTATCTATAGGGTAATTTGATTGAAGAGTTTGAAATTGATGGCATTGGATTATTGATTTAAATCGGACGATTTTGGATTATTGATTTAAACCAGACGATTTATGTCCCATTTTTTCTCCTTCGAGTTTATAATGTATTTTTCACACTATTAATCCTTTTAAAATTGACTATAAATAATTCTTTAGAATGGCGAAAATTAATAATTTCAAATGATAATATAGTGATGATAATTTCATTGTTTTACTTCCCGGCTACATTGGATAATTTTAGTGGGACTTGGGTCAAATTTTGAAAAATAATTAGCTTTTAATTAATTAAATTTTCAATCAGTAACAAGCTGTCATGTGTCAAATTAGAAGTCTTATTACTTGTCCGTTAAGTGAAAGGGTAATTTAGAGCCATATAGGTGGGTGGAAGGGTATTTTAGAGCCATATAGGTGGATGGATAGGTATTTTAGAGCCTAAAGATGGAATGAGGGTATTTTTGAATCAGTTTCAATACTTGAAGGGTATATTTGGCCCCTTTTCATTTTTTTAGTCATATTTTTTTATGTAACTAGTAAACAATATGTACAACTAGCTTTGGACTCGTCTTAAGTTAAATTGTTATAAAATAAGAAAATTGTTGTCCTCTCTAGAAGACCGACCATCTCCTAGATATGTGACATGACCCAAATCGGGGCCTTGTCGTAATAGGCATCTCAAGTCCAATCGGGATCGGAGACCACCCCTGATACCCAACCCAGCCAACCAACATATACCTTATGTCGGATGAATTTCAAACATATAACAAGATAACGCATTTAACAATGTGATGACTTTGGGATAAGTCTATATCCGAGACCAACCCAACCAAGTCAATCCATCCAATAACCAACCAACCAAATCAAAAATGATAATCCAATGTATATATATATATATCATGACATTCCATACTCAAGTCCACAGTTGTCTATACAAAGCCTCTAAACCAAACCAAATAGTATCTAGTAGGGACATGCCCCCTGCCATAGCTAAAAACCAAAGTCTAAGAAAAGATGAAAGTATTTAAAGTAATCCATGACATGAAATGGATGCCTTTCTAACTATGAAAGCTCACCACTTTAATCCAACACCGATTATCCATGAATCTGATCAATAAGCAAGAGTAGTAGTATGGATGATTCCTGCATCGTATGGGGATACAGCCGCCCGAAGGCAGGTTAGCGGGTGAACACTAGAAAGTACTTAGGATAAGTATAAAATAATGCCAACCTTTAAAACCAAGTAAACAACCACATGCATTCACAATCATACTCATACGTGCGCGCGCACACACACACATATATAATCCATACCAAAAAAGAGAATCGGATTTAACATGCCTTTAAAATCACTAACCTGGGTATGTGTAGCATTACCGTCATAATCCACCCACAGGTTATATGGGTCTAGTGTTACCCGCTGGATGGGCCTCGATGCTTTTAGCCGCACGAACTGAAGATACCATAAGAGTAGGGGATTCTCGTGTATATCATATATGGTCGCCATGACCCATCCTCATGTCGGCAAATATGAGTTTCCAGTATTCATCTATTGGACTCCCACCTTTATAGTTAGCTATCACAATTCGCCATTATTGCCCAATTAAAATCATTACCACACAAACTTACCATCAATTCCATTTATTATTAACCAAGGCTATGAGAAGTGGTATCGTCATACCGACTATAGCTTGCAAGCAATGTCCTTAGCCATTCTTCTTAAGAAGAAGGTATTCCCATGTACCCATAGATTACATTATTAAGTTTACTTGGGTACCCTGCAAGTACATCATTATTAGGTTTACTTGGGGATTTTCGTGTACCCCACAAGTATCTCATTATTAAGTTTTTCGTGGGGGATTCTCATGTACCCCACAAGATATTCATCATTCAAACCAATTTCATTATTTCATCCACTTGGAGGATTCTCGTGTATCCCGCAAGGATTTCAATTAAACCATAACCATGACCACCAAGGCCTTACTATTTAACCATTCCAAACTATTTAAAACCATTTAGACCATCAAAAACCATCCAAACTAATTTAGGGTTCCATTACTAAACTATACCATGCAATAGCTTCAATGAAAGTTCAATAATAGAGTAAAACAGTGTCATAGGCATTTTGTCAAATATGTTGAGGGCATACCTTTACCAAGATCAAACTAAAGAATAAACCATCAAAGATTAGGGTTTCCCATGACCCATTTGTAAAACCACAACCAACAAGCACCCATATATGCAAACCACCACCAAAAATATGTGAAAACATAATTTAAACCAAGAGTAAACAATACTCAACAATATGCACCCAAAACCCTCAATATTTCAAAACCACCATTTATGATTATCCATCAATGTTTAAAACATATTAAAATATGCCTTTAGTTGGAACTAACAATGAAGGAGGAGTACATGCCTTATACAAGAAGATTCACAGAAGAAAACTTGACTCTTGAGCCCTTTGAAGAACACTTGTAGAAACTCTAGCCTCAATCTTCAGGAGAGTGTTTAGAGAGAGTATTTGGAGTGTTTTGATCCATCCATCTACAATGAGTTATATAGCATGAGGAAATAAGGTTTTTGGGGTGGGAAATGTCTGGAATGCCCTAAGCTTAAAATCTAGAAACACACGCAGGAGGGTACAACTCACCCCTCCTAAAACTTACCCTAGGGTACGAGTGGTACCCTTACTCGTACCCTAAACCTCTCCTTAGACCCCATACTGATCAACATATGAACATACAAGTCCAAGTCATATCATAGCAGATGAGTAGTACCCTTGGAGTCATACCTTGGTCAGAATCATCAAGACCATGCTTAAGACATCCTACGATTTGGTAACATACCATTCGTACACTATCATACGATTGGTATGGTTCTTAGTCATACCTAGGGCAGAAACCAATCCATACACACTGTATAACATGCAAGAGAAGGTACACCAAGCCGTACCCTAGCATACTACTCATACCCATGAATCGTACCTTGTCCAGAATGTCTAAAACTCAAGAAATTTTACAAGGGCCAAAGTTTAGGGTGTTTCAATATGCCCATGATGGACCTTCAGACTTCAGACTCCCCCTTTAAGCACTGTTGACCACATTAGAGATGCCAAATCCAATGATCATTTCAGGGCAAGCCTCTGATCCCGCCTTGCTAGAAGATAGCTTCAAAGTAAAGCTCCAAATCAAATGAACTCCCTGAATGGGAATTACACCTAGAACTTTAGTAAAAGAAATATGGTAATAGATAGTAACGATAATACAATATACCCCAGTATGGAGGACAAAAAAGGAATCTACCACCCTTGGAAACACTCTGTTATTGTCATGTTGTCCAACAAGAAAATTGCTCACAATTATCTAAAAAACAAGTTGGTAGAGATATGGAAACCAATAAAACCTTTCACTCTGATCGATTTGGGATGCGACTTCCATATCACCAAATTTAGCAAACCAGAAAATATGCTGAAGGTGCTACATGAAGGCCCTTGGTTCATTACTGGGAGCTTCCTCACAGTACAATCATGGGAATCGAATTTCATCCCAGAAAAAGTGAAGCTAACTCACACCACTATCTGGACCAAACTGCCATACTTCCTAATTGAATTCTATGACAAAGAGATTCTTGAACGAATTAGGCAGAAACAGAGAATACTCCTAAAAATTGTCACCTACACTTCTACCGCTCTAAGGTGATGCTATGCAAGAATTTACATTCAAGTCCCATTAGAAGAGCCAGTGAAAACCAGTGTTACCATTGGACAACACAGACAAAAGATGTTATATGAGAGGGAGGGAGTCTTATGTACTGGTTGTGGAAAGCTTGGGCATACCCTTAGGAGATGCGACCAAACACCCACCATGCCTACCCCGAATAATATTCTGACACCCCCAATGACAACAACACCAAACATGCAATAGAGGAATAACAGGTGGTGACCTTTTCCAAAAGGAAAGTCAACCTCTCATCACAAGGAGCTAAAGAAGGTAAAAACATTACCAGAACAGAATAAACCCAAGTAAAAACATACAATGCGGGTTCAGGTAAATTCATCAACCTTAATTCCTTTAATCTTATCTCTGTTCCTGATCACAAAAAAAATAAAAGTAACAAGAAAAACATCAATATTGTTACTAATTACAATAATACTTCCACCCATGAGAATCAAGTCCTCAAAAAAGAAAAAGGAAAAAGAAAAATATATGCAGACCCAATGAACCCCGCATCATTAAAGGGACTATTAATAAAAGCCCCCTCAGGTCAACTCTGGCCCACTCCCTGCAATGGAATCTGATCCCAACTACCCTTCACCTCATGCATTTAAACCCTAATCCCTCTTATTTAATGAAAGAGGGCCTAAAAGGGTTTCCTCTCCCACCCGCCATGGGGATATTCCCATGGTATCCTCCGCATCTGCATATTCTAGCAAGAGAAACACCATAGATAATAGGGATAATTATCACCCTAAAATATTTGACATGATCAATGTGGTCTGTCAATTAAATCCACCATGCCATTATTTAGCACTAACCCACCGGGCACTAATAAGCCACCTATTGAACCCCTTCTCTTCTACTACTCACGATAATAATGGTGAATCTACATTCTCTTCCCCACCAGCCCAATCCCTTTAAGGAACCATTGGTCTTTACCTTGACTCCCCACCCACTGAACTACACTCCAACTTCATGGGTGGAGCTAGTACTGAGGAAAATAACCATCTCCCATTATGTGATAATCGGTGATCAACCCATAGTACTGATAATACAGGACCCATCCTAGATTGCACATATAGAGAAGAAAGGAGTAGACCAAATAGCAGAGGGACTAGGCTACAAACTTTGGGCATAAATACTTCTTCAAGCTCAGATGCTGGGAACCTTGAACATGATAAACTCAACTCGCTCATGGGTCACACATTCAAGAGTCTCCCCTTCTATCCAACAATGCGATGCCTATAAGGAATGGAATCACTAAACTTTATTCCATGGAGTCCACGTCAGACAACCCCATTAATGAACTCGCGAGAGACATTAGGAAAGGTAGGAGACCAAGGAGGAACAAATGCCTTAGTATTGGAGAAACTCCAGAAGACCAACGAAGAAATAGAGATATTTCTAGTTACCTTTGGAGATCCAAACATTGAGTTCTTCATCCTAGGAGAACCATTACGGAGAGATTTCGACAAGCCTTGAAGAACAACTACTAGCGTGCTCTGTCCCAAGGAAATGACTACATCAATCTGACACTGAAGAACATAATGGATCAATCCAGCACTATTGTATCACTAATCCTGTTCATAAATCAAGAGAAGCCACCCTTGAGGGACAGGGGGAAGAGGCCGATGCTAAGCCCGATCCCCAATCTCCCTGATCCCATGAGTTTTCTGATCTGGAACAGTAGAGGTTCTATTAGTGCCAGTTTTAGAAGATAGTGTGAGGCTCTAGTGAAGTTCCATAATCCTGCTTTGATTGTCCTGCTAGAGACTAAGATGGTAGATCATAAGCTTTTGACTGAGATGCTTTGTTTTGATACCTACTTGGAGTCCAATGCTACTGGGTGAAAGGGTGGCATAGTCATCATGTGGAGGAAAGACCTGCACAACCTCCCAAAATTCTCCATATCCCCCAAGGTATCCACACAATTAAAAAGGTTAGTTATAATCCTAAGCCTTGGCTCTTCTCTACTATATATGCTAGCCCTAACTTTACTAATAGTCTTAATTTTTGGCAAAAGCTCTATAATATCTCCAATACATATAATGGGGATTAGATTATTGGTGGGGACTTTAATGAAGTCCTTAGAGCCAATGAAAAAATTGGGAGGGTGCCCCATTAACAACAACAGAGCTAGTCACCTTTGGGAATGCCTGAATTAATGCAATATGGTGAACCTAGGCTATATAGGATGCAAATAAACCTGGATCAATAAGAGACATCGCAATACAAATAGTCTTATCCTTGAAAGACTTGATAGGTGTGTCGCTAATAAATCTTTGATAAACCATTATCCTGACTCCCTTATTACCCACCTTCCCAGGACTAAATTTGACCACTGTCATCTACTGGTTTTCCTTTAAAAAAAAACCACGGGCACAATGGCAAACAATTCAGATTTGATCCCATGTGGATCAATCACTCTTTCTTCAAGGTTCTTGTTGAAAACTGTTTTGCCAACACACACACCCTTCTCCAATCCATCCAAAAATTCCAAGACCAGGCAACCTCCTAGAATACCTTAGTTTTTGGCAACATTTTTAATAAAATAAAAACTGTGCTAGCCAGAGTCAATGGTATCCAAAAATCTCCCAGATACCACAGTATCCCCTTCCTTTAAAACCTTGAGAATGATCTCATGAATGAATATAAGAGCATTCTCAAATATGAGGAAGACTTCTAGAAGGCTAAATCTAAAATTACCTAGCTCTCTGAAAGTGATGCCAACACCTCCTTCTTCCATACATCCACTGTTAATAGGAGAAGGAGGAATAAGATTAATGAGCTTCAGGATGACCTTGGAAACATCATAACTGTGATACAACCATGTGCTAGATTATTTAGGAAGCTCTTCTCTTCTAGCCACTCCTACAGCCCCAACAACCATTTCTAGCCTATCCACCCCTCCAATGTTCTAACCCAGGACATGAAAACCAATATAGCATCCCCCTTTAGAGATTATAAAATCCCACTAGCACTCAAATCCCTCAAACCCATGAAATCCCCTGGTCCCGATGGCCTCCACCTAATATTTTTCCAAAATTTTTGGGATGTTGCAGTCCTAAAAACCATTGCCTTTTGCAAAGAGGTATTCTTCTTCAGTACCATGACTACTACCAATAATGTCACCCTCTTCTGCCTCATTCCCAAATATAGAAATACTATATTTCTCAAAAACTTCAAACCTATAGGTCTCTGAAACACCGCCTACAAGCTTGTCACCAAAATCATTATGAACAAAATTAAACCTTACCTCTCTTTCATCATTGGACTCAGCCAAGCTAGCTTCCTAACCAATAAAAAGGCTTCAGACCATGTCATCATTATCTAGGAATATATCTCACACTTTAGGAAAATAAAAGGAAAAAAACCCTAACATGATCCTAAAGATAGACCTAGAAAAAGCCTTTGATAAACTAGAATGGTCCTTCATTAAGGATACCCTGCACTTCTTTAACCTCTCAAATAACCTCATTAAGCTCATCATGTCCTGTGTCTCCACCCCCTTCACTACTATCCTAGTAAATAAAAGGAAAATAGACTACTTCAACCCCACTAGAGGCATCAAGGTGACCCCATGTCCCCCTACCTTTTTATTATGCGCATAGAAAGACTTTCTAGGGGCATTGATACTGAAGTTAGGAACAAAAATTAGCACCCCATTAGCATCATAACAAAAGATCCTAATATTTCCTATATACTCTTTGTTGATGACCTCACCCTCCTAGATAGAGCTAACCAAACAAACTACCAAACCATTATTAACCTCCTTGAAATCTTCAGTCATCACTCATGCCAAACCATTAATAAATTCAAATATTAATCCAAAGTTATCTTCTCCAAAAATTTCCCTAAGGAGACAACTCTCCAATGTACCCAAATCCTTAACATTTAGTCAAGTCAAGAGTTAGGTAAATACTTAGGCTACCCCATCTTCCATCAAAGGCCTAAGAAAAGTGACTTCCAATTCATCATTGATAATATGAACAATAGACTAGCAGGGCGGAAAATAAAGTTTCTTAACAAAGAAGGCAGAACTGTCCTTGCCAAATCCACCATTAGCAGCATTCCCGCTCACATTATGCATTACATCAAGCTTCTTAGAAAAACCACTGAGAGCATTAATAAAATCCAAAGGGATTTTGTCTTGGGAAGTAGTGTAGAGAAAAGAAAGCTCTATCTGTTAAATTGGAATGTCCTTTCTAAGACCAAGAAAAATAGAGGTCTGAGTCTGCACAAGTATGATCTTAGGAATAGGGCACTCCACGCCATCCTTTCTTGGAGGCTTGTCAAAAACCCCAATACCCTTTGGGGATAAATCCTTCTCATCAAATACTATAATAGAATTGGACCCCAAAAATCTAAAACCTGGCAAAATCTTATCAATGGTTGGGAGGATTGTTCCAAAGGCATTACCTGGAGGGTTAATAAGGAAACATGTTTAAACCTTTTGTAGACAGTTGGATTCCCCACTCGCCTAGCATCAGAAGCATTATTCATGGTCCCCTCACCAAGACTGACCCTTACACCACTGTAAGTGATGTTTTCTCTAATGGAAACTAGGACCTTAATTACCTTTCCTTTGATATTCCTCAGTAGGTCAAGGATACCATCACCAATACTATCCTTTCTAAAAACTCCACAGTGGACGAAGTCCTAATTTGGGGTTTCACCAGCAATACCACCTTTAGCACTGGAAGCATGTACAACCATATAAGAGACCTAAGACAGACCACAACTAATAACAAAGACTTTAATTTGTTCTGGAAAGCAATACCCCTAACAAAGTTAGAAACTTTCTCTGGCTCCTCCTCCACCAGAGCCTCCCTACTAACGACTATCTTAGCTATATTGGCCTTAATATTGACCCCCAATGCCCTTTATATGCCAGCCCCACTGAAACCTTAGTCACATATTCTTTCAATGCTATAATGCTGCTGGTTTCTGGGCAAATTTGTTCAACTAGACAATTTAAATCCTTAAATGAATGGGGGAGAATCAGCCCAGACAATTGGACCGATGCGTGGAAAAGTGATACAGAAGAGACTAGGAAATCACAAAATAACACCAAAACAATCCACTCAACAAGGTACAAACTGAGGACCCTTTGAGAGCTAATTTCGGCCAAGAACAAGAATACGAGTTTGACAAGTTAACAAGGTGTAGGTGACACCAAAATCAGCCAACCAAACTAAGTTACAACACAATATAATGAAAAATGAAGAACAATGAAAATTTTATGACAAGACAACACTACAAGGCTTACAACACAAGATACAAACTACTACAAGATGCCAACAAATAAAAAGATAGATATCTAGACAAAGGTGGTATAAATCCTAAGAACCAAAGAGTATATTAAACTCTAAGACCCTTGACACCTACATAAATAATCACCTAATTCTTACAACGACATAAGAGAGAAGTCCACCCCTCGAGCACCAACGTTTCTAATAAACAAGCAATCATAAGAGATTCTACCCTTAAATGCTATCCTAGTTACAAGTTTTGATTTTGTGCCTTAAGGAGAGAGGACTTGGTGTTTCAAAAGTTCAAGACTTACAATAATCATCAACTAAAGAACTAAAGACCTAAACTAGTCTATTTATAGACTTATTATAAAAGTAAGGTGAAATAACCAAAAAGGCCCTTTAACTAATGGTTTCATGTAGGTGCCCTTGGAGTGCTATGTATGGATGGTTTCGGTGTCCATTTAGGTGCTCCTTTGCACTTCATTTGCATCCACCAAGTCTCGGGTCCAACACGCACTCTCTTAAGTTCACATCTGTGATTATTCTTTTATCAAAAAACCTTAAGGGAAAGCCCTTCAACAACTGGCTATCATGGGATACTCTCAACCCTCACAGCCTATTGGTTATCTGGATAACCAAAAATGATAATAAATTCAATGCCAAAGCCTCTCCCATATCCACCTAACAAACAATAGCTATAACCTCTGAATTCTCTTTGCTAGTTTTTGAGACCCCTACTAGAGCCATTCTAAATTCAAACCATAGAAGTCATGTGGAACCCACCTCTACCTAGATTTATTAATCTTAATATAGATGGTTCTTCTTTTTCAGTCAACCCAAGAACAGGGATATGGGAAGTATTTAATAACCATTCCATCCAATGGATTCTAAGATACTTAGATCACTTGCCCCACATATCCCCTACCATGGTTGAGCTCCTTGCACTACGCTAAGGCCTCAAACTGGCTAAGAACAATAATTTTAAAATTTTTATCATAGAAAATGATTCTAGTAATGTAATTCACATGCTTTCTAACAATCACTCCCTCTACCACAACATTATTCTGGAATGCAGGTCATTGATAGGGAAATTACAGATGCAACCACTAATAAAGATTTTCAGGAAGCAAAATGCAGTATCAGATTTATTGGTAAAGGAAGGAACTAGAGCAGGGATCATGGAAGGCCCAAATATCTTGTGCTATATGCCCTTTTTGTTGTATCTTATAAAAAACAGACATTAACGGAACCACATTCTTTTGTTTTGTAAAATATTCTATTTCTAGCCTACGGGGCCGGGATATTGCCCCTAACTGTTTATCTTTGGATACCAACACAACTTGGAGCACAAACTTTCTACCACCCTAAATTCTAATGGGATATCTCTTTTCAAACCAAAAAAGTCTTTGGAATCAGCTAGCTCAGCTACAATTAGCTCTACATACTAATCACTATCCTCAAAGCTCCCTGAACAGACTCAGGGTATCTATTTAAAAGGAAACCAATTTATACTATCTAGGCATACAACCCATTTATAGTTTTTTATCCCTCTAAGATGAACTAGTAGAATAATCTCTCATAAATTTTTTGGCAATCTGTTACTTGTTGTGAAACCTTCTGTTGTTTCATTCTTTCCATATGAAGTAAATGATAACAAACAAGAATTCCAAGATATTTATTTTTAGTCTATTATGTCTCACTCTCTTAGTTATCCAGTCTACTTCAGAAATCCAACAATCGCTTCTCCTGTGTATCCCAATCCAATGAAGTAGTGTTTTCCAAACATAATTGGAATATGGACAGTTGAAGAAGAGATGATCATGAATTTAAATAGTTGTAGTCTCATATAATACACATCTAATAGCCACTTGAATACCCCATTTACCAAGTCTATCCACTGTAGTTAGTCGTTGGTGTAAAGCTAACCACATGATGAAATTATGTCTTAGAATTAAACCTTTAAGCATAGCCAGTGCTTTCCACTCAACATTGACTCTTTGTGGAAGCATGGTCGAGTAAGTTTGACTAATACTATACTTACTATTTCTATAGCATATCTGGAGAGCAAACATTATATCAGTGGTGCCTCTTCCCGCTAGCCCTTGTCTAGCATCAAACATCTTCCTTACTAACCAACTTGTGTGATTTGGTGCTAGCATGTTTCCCAACTGTTTCTCTTTATATAAAAACTGTGTACTTATTATAACCAAAGGATATCCTTCTTAAGGACAATTTCCCATAATATCTTACATATGATGGCTCTGTTCTATATAAGGAAATCCAGTGTGTTTAATCCTCCAACACCCCTGGTCTGACATAGGGTAGACCATGTTATAGGTGCTCTATGTGATTAAGCATCAGATCCATGCCATAAAAAATCCTTGCATATATTAGTAACCATGAATGAAACTTTCTTAGGAAGTAGGAGCATCTGTGCCCAATAGGAAATAGGACACTTTTAATTAGTTGCACTCTACCTCCATAAGACACTTTTAATTAAGACTTAAGTCATCGATAGATCCTTAAAATTTTTTCAAAATTTCAGCTAGGCCCCTCAACTCAGACGTGTACCTATTGTTCAGTCATTCGAAACACATTCCTATTAAACACAAAATGCTGATGTGGCAATAAAAGTGTACAACACTTTTCTTTGGGCGCGTGAATGGATCCCAATATACATATATTTTTTAAAAAAACTTGTCATCTTTTTCCTCCCTTGACACTTGGAACTAAGTGTATAATAAAAAATTATTTATTTATTTTTTAACTCAAAAAGATTCCTTAATTATTGGTTTTTTAATAAAAGAAGCAAACCCTACATATCGTTGTCTTTTTCATCCGGCTAGTTGCACTTTTTATCCTACATCTTTTTAAAAATATTTGTTATTTTATTTCTTTTCAATATATATAAAATATTAAGGTTTCTAAATCTACAAATTTAATAAGAAAGAAGAGAGAAGATTTTCAGGCACTAAAGTTTAAAATGTTGACCAATGTTCGTCCATTTATCTTTCTGGCATCTCTGAACACGCATTATCATTCAAATTAAAATGTTAACCCACTAATCTTATTTAAAACATCACCAAAAATTTGATAGAATTAGTTTTATCCACTCAAATTCTCTTCTCCATCAATTTCGAACCGTCTCATCAACGTCGGGTTATTTTCCTTAAGCGTCTCAAGAATCACTTCACTAAGCTATATGCTTTGCTTCACAATTAATTTCACTAATTTGTATTATTAAATCCCAATATATTATTATAAGAAATAAAAAAATGTGATTTAGCCGGTGAAGTTCGGGATGACAATGACGAGGAAGAAGAAGAAATAACGAACGGTTAATTGTGTGGAGCCTGGAAATTTTGTTTTTTTTCTTCTTTTTGTTGATTAAGCTTTTGCATTATTAAGGGTTGGAATTTAATTTTTAATCTTTTAAAATTTGAAAGTCTTTTTTTATATTTAAATTGGGTCCACATGCCACATGCAACAATGTTATTTGTCACTTTGAAAAGATAAGGCGTGTGAATTACACGCATAATATCTTTTAAGTTAGTTGTCATTTTGTGCACAATCAGAATAAATTTATTAATATTAAAGTGCCTAATAGGTAACAGTCATGGTTGAGGTGTCTAAGTGAAATATCAAAACAACTTTAAGGGTCCATCGATGACTTAGGCCTTTAATTAATATGTTTAACATAATTTTTAGATACTCTGTCCAAATTTACGTGACTTTGTTAAAATTTGGAGAGTGAACCAAAATTTGCATAGAGTTTTTAGATATTGTTAATTATTATAATTTATAATATTTTTAAATATTATATGTAATTGCCTCTGATCAATTTGCATGGCATTGATAGATTGGAGAGACAACCAAAATTTTTATGACTTTTAAATATTTTAAATTGTTAATTATTGAAATTTATAATACTTTTTATATAATTTTTAAATTTATAATATACTAAAAAAGAGACACCCAAAATAAATGCAAGTTTCTTAATTAAATCAGGTACTATATGAAGAACTATAAAATTACAAGAAAACTGGCCTAGTGATTACGGAGTAATACATTTGGGTGTGGTGAAAAGGTATAAGAAAAGGAAATAAACTGAAATTAAAGTTGTTTTACTAGGAAGCCAACAAAATGTTGACAGATTAAGGTGTACGTAACAAAGTAAATTAGTTAGGAAAAAGTAAACTAACAAACTTAAGTTGATAATTAATTTAAATAGCAATATTTTAAGAAAATTACGTAGGATAGTAAAATAATAATATTTTAATGGCTCCTTATCCTTCGTTACTTTTCTCTTTTTCTCTCTCTTATATCTCTACTTTTTTTCCTTTTTTTCTCAATTCTATTTTTAGCTTCTATTTTTTTATTTCTTTTCATATTTTACACTTCTATCTCTGGTTTCTATTTTTTTTTATTTTTCCATTTTTCTTTTTTTTTCTTTTTGAATTTTTCTTTTTCTTTTCCTATTTTTTTTTTTTTTCATTTTTTTTCTATTCTTTCTTTTCACTTTTTTTTATTCTTCTATCTCTAGCTTTTGTTTCTCCTTCTTCTTTTGTTTTCCTTTTTGTTGTTTTCAGTTTCTCGATCTTTTTTTTTGTATTTTTGAAAAATATAATTACGTCGAACACAAGTCATGGATGATAATCAAAATACCACAACTGTTTATTGTATCCGTATTCGCACTATCATTCATACTTTTGTATTCATTGATACATTGTCTTTGTATTTTATAGTTCTCACTTGTATTTATATGTAATTTATAGTTCACACTTATATTTGTATATTACATTTTGCACCATCATTTATATTTTATACAGTTCACACTTGTATTTTAAAGAGTTATTTTATATTTATATTTTATTGTTGACTGCATATTGTATTTGAATTTTGTGATTTTATTTTTGTTTGTATTTATTTATATTTGTATTCTATTTTCATTGATACACTTGTATTTTAAAAAAATTATTTTGTATTTGTACTTTTAAGTTGACCGCTTGTTATATTTTGTATTTGTAGTTTTATTTATTTGTATTTGAATTTGAAATTGACTGCATTATTTATATTTTTAAACTATTGAAAAAAGAATTTTTATTTTTCTTTCTATGAATACTTGTGTTTATATTCATTAATATGAATTGTATTTTATTAATACAAATAGAATAATACAAATATAAATAATAAATTATACAAATACTGATGCTACATTTGCATCAAATGATACATGTTTATAAAACTGAAAACATACATATATACAAATAATACATGTTTACATACAAATACAAATGGTAAATTTGCCATATATACTAAAGATACATTTGTATTAAATGATACCGTTGGCCAGTAAAATTCTCAAGACCGAAAAATAAATAATCGAGACAAGAAAAATATTGAAACAATCAATTTATTGATTTCAATATGTGAGTGTTACAATCTCTATGAATCCTCTAATTCACTTTTTTAGATATAAATTCAAGGGCTTCGAGCTTGATCTTGAATTTGAACTTGATTTGTGGATTATATGGATTTGATCTTGACTTGTGCTTGGATTCATGGGCTTTTGGGATTGTTCTTGAATCTGGTGTTCTTGATCTTGAATCTTGATAAACTTGATTTGAATACTTGAGCATTATAGAGACATTGCGGCGTTTGATCCACGATCTTTCTCTTGCTTCTTGTTAGAGTTCTGAGGACTTTTTCTAAATTTTGAGACCCCTATTTATAGTTGTGGAAAGAGAAGAGTCATGATGAATATGGACTTTCTTTGACCAATCAGATTTAAGTGACATGACACTTTTTATGGGTTTTTTATTTCACTAGGTCTGCTGCATTATTTTGACATGTGGCATATTTCTATTGGTTCTTTCACTTGACTTGGCATGCCACATCGTTTGACACGTGGCGCATATTTGGGTCTCTAGAATATGATAATATCTTGGGCTTAGCAAAGTGGGCTCATCATTTATAGCCCAAATCAATGGGCTAGCCCAATAAAAATTAGACTTTAATTAAATCCATATATGTTTGGACTTAAATAATTAATCCAATTATATTAATCCGCAATATTTATTTGGGAATAATCTATTTTGAATTTAACATAATCTGAATTTCGTATGGATTTCAATTTAATAAAATTTTGTTGCCCACAAAATGCCCCTACTTTAAGACTTGTCGAGATATTTAATCTTTTTGAGACTAGACTTGAAGTATGATTAATTTAAACATGCTTTCTTCGTGCTTCAAATATTTTCATAAAGTTGAACCATGTAATTTACATATTGATATTGACTCTAAAAAAATCTCTTTTTTTCATGAATCTCTACACGTAAGACCCGTTGGTGAGGCATGATATTCCATTCCAAATAGATTTTGAAATTTTTTTTACCGCCTTACTTAACCAGGAATAAAACTCTTCTAATTTGAATTTATATTGGAGAAGGAAACAACCCCCAATTTGAATTTGTATGGGAGAAGGAAACAACCTCCAATTTAAATTTGTATGAGAGAAGGAAACAACCTCCAATTTAAATCTGGAGTTTTCAAGTCATGAACAATATTGAGGTCATTTCTTCCCCTCCTACTTTTCTTTTATTTTCATCACTTTTTTTTTAGCATAACATTTTAGTGGTACAAAATTCATATCTTATTGTAGGAATATCGAATCATGAACCATTTGATATTCCAAAAACTAGATTTCAAGGTCAATAATATATCAAAAATTCAGCTTTAAATTCCTTCAATATAATTCTCGATATTTTTTTTTTAAATTTAGCCCTGAATTTTATCATGCTGAAAATTTCAGATCTGCGCGTCTTTACTAAAACTTTCATATCTTGACGCAGGAATGACGAAATTGCAAGCCGCTTGATTCTTGTGAAACTAGACACAAAGATATAGAGCATATCTGGAATTTATAATTTAATACTTTTGATATTATTTTAGGTTTTATCCCAAAATCAACATTGAGTTTTAATGCATCAACAATTTTAGATTTATGCGATATCACCAAAAAGATTATATCTCAATGTGAGAGTATCAAAATAAAGATCCACTTGATTTTATAGATCTCGAGAACATGCATATATAACATATCCAAAATTTGAATTTTAACACTTCTTGGATTGTTCTAGATGATTTTTTGAAGTCTATCTTATATGTTATCCGACAGAGGATTTTAGATTTGCATCGCCTCATCAAATAATTTATTTTTTTGATGTGGGACCATCACCACCAAAGAGAGTCTTGATTTCTTCAAACTAGATTTTGAGGGATTTATTCTCATCAAGGCATCTTGTCTCAATCCAAGTTGGTGATATACAACTTTCAAGATCGCAATGCTCTGACAAGTAACATCCTTTCTATTTGTGTTTTTACTTTCTTTCTTGTTTCCTTTTTTTTTGCAGGGTTGAATCAAATATGCAACAATCGGCTTAAGGTGCGAGATTTTAAATTCACCTCCGTCACCTTAAGACCGAACATATTTTCTTGAAGAAGGTGGACACCGGCTTAAGGTGCGAGAGTTTAACTTCGCCTCTGTCACCTTAAGACCGAAAGATTTTGCTTGAAGATGATGGACACCGGCTTAAGGTGTGAGATTTTAATTTTGCCTGTGTCACCTTAAGACCAAAAGATCTTGCTTGAATATGGTGGACACCGTCTTAAGGTGAGAGAGTTTAACTTCGCCTTCATCACCTTAAGACCGAAAGAGTTTTCTTGAAGACGGTGGACACCGACTTAAGATGCAAGATTTTAAATTTACCCCCATCAACTAACGTCCAAAATATTTTTCTTGAAGACACAATGGGTTTATTTAAGTATGGGTCCTTTCATCAATGCACTTATGAAATGGTATTCTTTAAGTATTGGCCCTTTTATTGATGTACTTATGAAATGGTCTTCTTTAAGTATGGGCCCTTTTATTGATGCACTTATGCAATGGTCTTCTTTAAGTATGGGCCCTTTTTAATGGTCAGCTTATGGTGCAAAGGGGAATATTTTGTCCACCTTAAGGCATGAAAATTTTAAAATACTTAAGGATAAACCCGTTAGAGGCCAGCTTAAAGTGCAAAGGGACAAATTTTGTCCACCTAAGGCATGGAAACTTTTAAGGATAAACACGTAAGAGGTTAGCTTAAGGTGCAAAGGGCCAAATTTTTTCCACCTTAAGGCATGAAAATTTTGAGATCTTTTTAGTTGTAGGCTTGGAGAACTTTAGTATTCCAAATACCATTGAAGGAACTCTTTCTTTTCAACGGGTTGCCCCATTGAGCCATAAATATTTGGAGTAAGTTCAAAATTTAATTAAAATAGTTTCATACTTGGCGTTCGTATGGCGGATACTGCAAGAACATTTTTTCTTACACTCATGCAACTAAACTCAGAATGAAATTCTAAGTGCCTACGTACCTCAGTGAAGAGGATCAAGTCACAATGTAGTACTGGGTGAGTATTTTTTTACGTCCTTACTTTTTCCTAGGACGCCTCTTTTGAGGTTTTCAACCTACTGGACTTATTTATTTATTTATTTATTTATTTATTTATTTATTTTGAGTTGTACACAGTTTATACTCTTGCGGGCTAGGAGTGTCATCTTCCTTCAAGGTTAGTACTTCTTCAAGAAGTTGGCGTTGATAAGGCCAATTTTCATGCCATCTGCATCAACAAGCTTGTAATCATAATTTGAATATACTTCTTGTACAGCATATGGTCCATCCTACTTTGGGGTAAATTTCCCCCCAGACTTACGAGAAGTAATAATGGGCCTTCTTACTGCAAGAACTTGATCTCCAACTTGGAAGCACCTCAAGCGAACTCTTTTGTTGAAAGAACGAGATAGACGGTCCTGGTAACATTCAAGATTTTGCTGAGCCTCTAGTCTCTTTTCATCAAGAACTTCTAACTCCGCAAGATACAACTTAGCATTTTCTTCATCGGTGAGCCCTTCTTGAATAACCAGTCTCAAAGAAGGTATTTGACACTCAAGTGGCAGGATTGCTTCAACTCCAAAAGAAGCGAATATGGGGTTGCTTGCTTCGGTGTGCGGTAAGTCGTTCAATATGTTCATAGAGCTTCTTCCATTCATTTATGCCAGTTTCTCTTAGACTTGGAGATGACTTTTTTCAATAGATTGCATAAAGTCTTATTAAACGCTTCGACTAGACCATTGGCGGCAATATTATACATAAAAGACTTGTGCTACTTGAAACCAAAGAGATCTCAAATCTTATTCATCAACTTGTTATTAAACGACTTGCCATTATCGGTTATTATATATTGAGGGATTTCAAAGAGGTAGATGATATTCACTCGGATGAAAGTTGCAACATTCTCCTTCATTACTTCTTTAATAGCAACAACTTCAGCCTATTTTGAAAAGTAATCTATTGTGGCCAAGATGTATAAGTGTCCACCAGAAGATTTTGATAGTGGACCAACAACATCCATTCCCCAAGCATTGAATGACCAAGATGCTACAGTTGGGTGTAGTACTTCAGGAGGTTGATAAATAAAATTCATATGGAATTGACAAGCTTTGCATCTTCTATCATAGTCCAAGCAATCTTTCACCATCATTGGCCAATAATATCCTATCCTTTTAATGTGAAAATGGAGCTTCGGTCTAAACTGATGCGATTCACAAACTCGATGTGAGGCACTATCAAAGTACATCTTCCATGGGGGTATGGCTTCAATAACCATTGCATATTCATCAGGAAGTTCATCACTCAGTTCCCAATCATCAGGTATCGGGTGGTCTGCCTAGAAGTTAACCAATGCTTGTCCCTTTACGACCTTTTGGGAAACATACACAATCTCAAACTATTGAAATTGAAGGTACCTTCTTGCAAGTCGGTCACTAAGGAATGGTTTTGATATTACAAACTTGATGGGATTCTCCCTAGACACAAGACGAACAACATGAGCCTGAAAGTAGTGCTTCATCTTTTGAATTGAGAAGGCCAATGCCAAACATAACTTTTTGATTGGAGAATACTTTAGCTCATTTGGTATCATCATTCTTCTTAGATAGTAAAGAGAGTTCTCCTTGCCTTTACTATTTTATTGAGCCAGTATTGCTCCAACTGACCTCTCTTGTGTCGCGATGTAAAGTATTAATGTTTTCCTAGGTATAGGTGCCGCAAGAACTGGTGACTTCATTAAGTATGATTTGATATTCTCAAAGGCATTACTACAAGCTTGGTACCATTTGAAGGGAGTGTCCTTCTTCATGAAATGACTAAATGGTTGACATTTTCCATTCAGGTTTGAAATAAACCTCCTTAAATATGCTAGCCTTTCTTGAAGGCTTTTTAACTCATGCATGTTTCGAGGATCAGGCATCTTCAAAATTATATCAACCTTGGCTTGATCAATTTTAATTCTTTGGTGTCGCATGATAAATTTGAGAAACTTTACGAAAGTAACTCCAAAGGCACACTTCAATGGATTCATCCTAAGTTGATATCTTTAAAGTAACTTGAACACCATTCTTAGGTCGTTTAAGTGGTCGTCTCTCTTTCTTGGCTTCACTAAAAGAACATCCATGTAGCATTTAACATTTTATGGAGAAGACCATCAAATATATTTTGCATAGCCCTTTGATAAGTGGGACCAACATTCTTCAAATCAAAAGGCATCACTTTGTAGCAATAAATACCTTTGGGCATATGAAATGCAGTGAGTTCTTCATCCTTTGGTGCCATGTAGATTCGATTTTAGATAGATGAACCATCCATGAAGGATATTTCCTAATAACCAGTGGTGGCATCAATCATAAACTCTGGTATGGGGATTGGAAAGTCATTCTTAGGGCAGGCGTTGTTGAAATCCCGAAAGTCGACACAAACTCAAATTTGGCCATTCTTCTTTCGTACTGGAACAATACTTGAAATCCACTTGGAATATTTGACTTCACGAATAAATCCAGCTTCAATTAGTTTGTTAAGTTCATTTTCAATCAATGGAACTAACTCTGGCTTAAAGAGCCTTTGGGCTTGCATAATAGGACAAGTCCCGTTCTTGACCACCAACTGATGGACTGCTACTTTTGGATATAAGCTAGACATTTCTTTATAACTCCAAGGAAAGACATCCATATATTCTTTGAGTTTTTCCATAGAAGCAATTTCCTTCTCCACTTTTAGGAATACACTCAGGTAAGTTGGTCTTTGGTTTTCATCGGTTCCAAGATTAACTTTCTTTAAGGGATCTATTGTATCCTTTACTCCTTCTTCAAGTTGCAACAGAGCATCTCCAGCATCTTCCTCCTCTTGGGGGTCATTATCATTGATGGATATATGATAACACCAGAAAGAATCTTCTATCTCTTTATCAACCTTTATTTGATATGAGACATCTTTCTCATTCTAGGTCGTTACATGATATAAGGACCCAACACTTTCTTCATCTTCCTCACATTCCTTGGTCTAAACTACAGTGTAAGACTTTGCTTTTAATACCTCATTACATGAAACCATTAGTTCTGCCTGCTGCTTCATTCTAGAATGAATCAAACTTTGGAAATCCTTCTAGATTTTAAGTGAAGAGTGCATCATCGTGCTTTGACAACTTGTATGATGCTTGTTGCTTTTCTTCTTATTTAGAGGACCCAACTTTTCAAACATAGAAGTTCTTGCAGTTGATTCTCTAAGTCGATTAAATACAGAGGGTCTTTTATTAGAAGTAGTGGATTCTTCTTCCACGGTGATGTAATTACTTACTGCCCTTATTATGGAGATGCAAATTGGAGGTGGCTGCGTATATCCTAGGCCTTCACATGCCTACCTGGTTGTACCCTTCGACGAAAGTTTTCCTAACCTTGATGGCTCATTATAATTGTATCCGACCTTTACAAATAACTTGTATACATTTGGATCGAAGCCCTCTTTCGTACGCTTCATAGGGAGTGTCATATTTTATGGCAGATTTTGAGCCACAAGCTCTCCAAGTAGCCTTAAGGATGGATTTATTGCATTAATCTTTCTGATAGGTAAAGTTAGACCCTTTAGCATATTGTCTTGGGCATCATATGGGTGATCTTTCTCTTTCTTTACCTTTGGTACATAACAAAGAATTGGAGTTGCCTTTTTTTTCATAGATGCGATGCTTTCTTTATTTGAAGTGAAAAGGGGTTTCTTGGTGGCGACTTTTTTGATAGTCACTGTAACCTTCTTAGATGCAAGATAAACACACTTGGTCTTGGTGACATCTTCAACCTTTTTCTCATTCACAACATAATTTTTAAGTAGAATTTTGCATTGGCAAAGTGTGACTCAGCTTCAGTGAATGGCTTATCATCGACAACTATCTTTCTTTCCACTCCGCCTTCGAGGCACTTTAAGCATTGTTAGTAAGTGGAAGAGATAATTTTGTTCTCATGTACCCAAGGCCTACCAAGTAATATATTGTATGAAGTTTTGGCATAGATCATATGCATCAATGCATTTAATTGAAAATCCTCCATACGAATCCCTAACTTGACAACTCCCATAGCCCTCTGGCCCCCTTGTTTGAAGCCTTGGATCATTATACGACTTTCGGCTAGTTCATCAGTAGTGATGCCAAGTTCTTTTATTGTATGGATAGGCAGGATGTTAACTCCTGATCCCTCATCAATTAAGATTCTATTTATCTTCTTTCCTAGAAATGTACAAGGGATGATTGTGTAAGGTTTCTCCTAGTAGAAGATCATTATTTTTAAATGTTATTTTTGTATCACATACATGTACCTCTAGGCTAAGTGGCTCCATAGGCTTTTCAAAAGATGGAGGAACCTTCACAGGTGGGTTTTCAACCTTTTCCCCCTCTTTCTAGTATTAAAACATGATACCTCAAGGTTGACTTGAGTAGTCTTAGCACGGAACCAACTTGGTAAGAATTATTCCAACGTTACTAGACACCGTGGTTTTTGGTGGTGAAGCTCCATTACCCTCGTCTTCTTTAAAAGTTCAATCAGTTTTTGTTTTCTTATTTTTTTCACCATCCTCCTTCTAGTTGGCTGCTCGGGCGACTCCTTTGATAGACTCATTTTCTTGTATCTACACTTGGTCACCAGATTCCAACCTTCATCATTAACTTCTTCAACTGAAGACCTGTCATGCTCTAATATTTTCTCATTATGCTCTTCGACACATATTTGGACTGGATCAAGCGAGCCAAAAGGGATAGAGATTTGATGAGAACTGGCTATCTCATCATCGAAGACGATCTTCTTCTCATTTACCAATTGCATGACTTTTTCTTTAATGACAAAGCACTTTTCTAGAGGGCGACTCATAAGCCTATGATACTTTCTATAATTAGGGTCATTGGTCCTTCCAGCCTAGTTGGGCCATTTCATCCTTTGGTTTTCAATGAGCTTATGCTCGAGGAGTTCATCGAAAATCTTAGCAACATCACAATCAAGGAAGGGAAATTTCTTTTCTTGCACTTCCTTTAAAATTTTTTGATTTCGACATGCTCTAGAAGTTACCTTCACACTTTATTTCTTGCTCACCTTCGTGGTGACCTTCACAAGAGACACTTCAATATTCATAGATTCTTTGTTGTCATTTTTAGGGACAAACTTGCCCCATCTTTTTAGTTTCTGCTTATCCTTTCCCCTTCGAGGGTCATGGATAAGACTGCTCTCTTTCCAACAGAAGACACGCTTAACTCCATCTCGTGAGCACGTGTAGCTAACTCTTCAAAGAATTTAGGCTTAATGCCTTGCAAGATATAGAGAAGCTCCCAGTGCATTCCTTAGATGCAAAACTCTATTGCCGAAGCATCACTGATCCTATCTTTGCAGTTTAGGATAGTATTTCTCCATCGATTAATGAAGTTAATGACTGGTTCGTCCTTTCTTTGTTGAGTATTTGTGAGCTCTACCATGCTCACTATACGTCTTGTGCTATAAAATAGATTCAGGAACTCATGCTCCAATTGCTCCAAACTATTGATGGGGTTAGGCTCAAGGTCCGTATACCAATCAAAGGTGATTTCCTTTAGGTATCAAACAAACTATTTGATAAGATAGTCACCGTAAGTTCCAGCATTATTACATATCTCAACAAAGTGTGCAACCTGTTATTTTGGGTTCCCTTTGCCCTCAAATTATTGAAATTTGGGGGGTTGATAGCTGGTAGAAATTTTGAGGCTATCTATTCTCATAGTGTAGGGCTTGGCATATGCAAGGGAAGACTTGGTGACAACATCATACTTATTTTTTAGGGTCCCTTTAATGAATTTTTTCAATTGCTCAATCGGGATCATTCCCTCAGAAGAAACTTGTACTTTTTTAGTTGGTGGTATTTGTTTCATAGGATGTTCTATCTCATGAGCCTCTGGGGATTTTACAGGTGCATGGCTAGACTCCCCATCTATCAGTCCTTCCATCCTATCTATAATCTTATTAATCCGAGCATATTTATTCTTAACATATTTGGTTAGGCCTTTAATTGCCTTTGTCAAATTCGTAATTTGCTCCTCCATAGACGAGGTATCATTCACCATTGCTAGCATGATCACTGGAGACGTTAGATATTAACATAGATTATCACATAAGTTGATCTTTAAAGTGCTCAGCTTATGCGGTGTAAGTAAAGATGACGCATCTGTTGAACGACCATCGCTCTTTGCACTAGAGTATTTGGAATCAAAATGTTCAAGTAGAGCTATAGTCTTCTTAAGTGATTCTGCCACACTGCTTCCTCCTTCTGAAGCACTTGTGTTGTACTTCGTTCCTTTTGGGGTTGAAGATCCAAAAATTAAAGTTGACGCGGATGACACTGGATGCGTTTGTTCTCCTAGCAAGCCTGCCTTGCTCATCGTGACAACTCCTAAGCTTGAAAAAGTAACAACAAGGATGCTTTCTACTTCATTAGAGAACTTTGAACAACATCCTTGGAAGCAGTTGATTGAGAGTTGACCTTCTTGGAAGTCATTTCATTGTTCTTAAACTTTGAAGTATGAAAAGTTGAGATGAGAGGTAGAGATAGTCCCACTAGGCGTGCCAGAATTTGTTGGACAACAAAATTCTAGAGACCAAAAATAAATAATTGAGACAAGAAAAATATTGCAATAATAAATTTTTTGATTTCAATATGTGCGTGTTACAATCTCTATGAATCCTCTGATTTGCCTTTTCAGATATAAATTCAAGGTCTTCGAGCTTGATCTTGAACTTGAACTTGATTTGCGGATTTAATGGACTTGATCTTGACTTATGCTTGAATTCAAGGGCTTTTGGGACTGTTCTTGAATCTGGCGGTCTTGATCTTAAATCTTGATGCACTTAATTCGAATGCTTGAGTTTTGTAGAGAAATTGCGGCGTTTGATCCACGATCTTTCTCTTTCTTCTTGTTAGAGTTCTGGTTTTTTTTTTTTTTTGAATTATGAGAGCCCTATTTATAGTTGTGGAAAGGGAAGAGTCATGATGAATATGAACTTTCTTTTACCAATCAGATTTAAATGACATGACACCTTTTATGGGATTTTGATTTCACTAGGCCTGCTGCACCATTTTGACATGTGGCATAGTCCTATTGGTTCTTTCACTTGACTTGGTAATGCCACGTTGTTTGACACGTGACACTTATTTGAGATTTCAGAATATGGCAATATCTTGGGCTTAGCAAAGTGGGCTCGTCATTTATAGCCCAAATCAATGGGCTAGCCCAATAAAAATTAGACTTTAATTAAATTCATACATGTTTGGACTTAAATAATTAATCCAATTATATTAATCTGCAATATTTATTTGGGACTAATCTATTTTGAATTTAACATAATCTGAATTTCATATGGATTTTAATTTAATAAAATTTCATTTCCCATAGATACATTACATATTTATATATTTTATACTTAAGAAAATACAACTAATACATATACTTGTTTGTATACAATTCAAATAATAAATTGTACATAATCACTACTAAACTATTTAAATATAAATAATAAATTTATTTAAAATATATACTGTGACACAACTAAATATAAAATATAGAAAACACATAAATATAAAATACAACAACAAAAAAAAATAATAAGAAAAAATATTAAAAAATGAAAAAAGAAGAAAAGCGAACGAAAAAAAGAAGGAAAAAATGATGAAAAAACAAAAAACAAGAAAATACAATAAAAAGCGAAAAGAAAAAAACAAACAACATAAAAACGAAAAAAATGATCAAATACAAAGAAAAAAATTAAAAAAGGAAAAAATATATATAAAAACACATAACTATAAAATACAATAGCAAAAACAAGAACGAGAAAAAAAACAAAAGGAAAAAAAGGAAAAAATGAAGAAAAGAAAAAAATGAATTTACTTTCACCTTGCAATTGATCAAACAGGTCATCAATTCTAGGAAGAGGGTTCTTTTTCTTGACTGTGAACTTATTAAGCTGACGTTAGTCAATGCACACACACAAAGAACCATCTTTTTTCCACACGAACAGGACGAGTGCACCCCAAGGAGAAACACTGGGCCTTATGAAACCTTTGTCTAGAAGATCTTTGAGTTGCTCTTTCAACTCCTTAAGCTCTGCAGATGCCATACAATATGGAGAAATAGAAATAGGTTGTGTATTAAGAAAAAGGTCAATCTCGAATTCTATCTCTCTATCAGGAGGTACCCTTGGGAGATCTATTAGAAAGACATCAGGAAACTTATTAACTATATTGACTGACTGAATGGTCGAAATCTTAGACTTAGTGTCCTTAACTCTAACTAGATAGTAGATGCAACTTTTGGATATCAAATTTCTAGCTTTGCGATAGGATATAAAGTAACTCTTGGGAGATACTGAATTTCTGGACCACTCAAAGACTGGATCATCAGGAAATTGAAACTTAACCACACGGGTACAACAGTCTATAGATGCATAACAAGAGTGAAGCCAATCCATTCCCAGAATTATATCAAAATCCACCATCTCCAAATCTATCAAATCAAAAAATATGACTCAATGAAGGACAGTGACAGGATACTGTTCATACACTTTCTTAGCAACAACTGACTTACCTACTGGAGTAGAACCCAGGAAAGGCTCGGGAATCTTTGCGAGACTCATTTCAAAATTCATAGCAACTAATGGGGTCATATAAAAGAAACTTGACCCAGGGTCCAACAACACATAAACATCAAACTGAAAGACATGGAGCATAGCAGTAACAACATCGGGAGAATCCTTCTATTTCTGATGGGATAGTAAGGCATAAAATCTATTCTGGTGCTGACCACCAGCCTTACTGGATGAAGCGCCCTGATGAGGGGCTGGAGAGGCTAAAGGAGCTGGTGAACTGGTAGTCTGAGTCTGAGGTCGAACATCTCGGCTCCCCTACCTAACATGTGGGCACTCTCTAAGTCTATGACCTATCTTTCCACAGCCTAAACAAGCCTTCTAATCGGCTAAGTACTCACCGAGATGGTCCCTACCACACTTCGTACATAGAGGATAATGAGGTCTGTTACTTATACTATTCTGGGACCTGGACGTAGAAGGCCTATTCCCCTGCTCCTTCCTATTTCTGAGTGCGGGAGCAGTAGCTGATGAAAGATCTGGCATAGATGAACAATTCTGAAATAGGGGTCGGTTCCCTTCATAGGATCTAGTTTGGCCATGCTCAAACTACTCCGATCTAGCCCTCTTATTTCTCCTTACGCTATCTCTCTCCCTTACCTTATCTGTCTCAATCTATTGAGCGTGCATCATTAGCCTTAATAGATCCATATTCTAATTGAGTATAGCAGTCCTACACTTTTTCAGCACCAAACCAGACACACCGTTCACAAACTTACTCATACTAGATCAGGTGTCAGCTACCAAGTAAGGAGCATACTTGGCTAACTGGTTGAACTTGAGACAATACTCCTTAAAAGTCATGGAGCCCTGTCTTAAGTTTATAAACTCCTCTATCTTTTATTCCCTCATCTCTAATGGGAGGAACTTATCAAAGAACACATCCTAGAACACCTGCCAAGTAATAGGGGCAATATCTTTCCCTCTATTCTTTCTCCACGTAACAACCCGGTCATAAGCAATGTTTTTTCGACGATAAAATGACAGCTCTACACTCTCTTCCTCAGAAATATGCATGACTTGGGTGATCTTCCTCACCTCCTCAAGATATAAATGTGGGTCCTAACTAGCCTTAGACCCATAGAACTTTGGCGGATTCATCCTCATGAAATCAGGGATTCTAGCAGAAGCTAAGTCACCTCCCTGTTGATGCGGAACTGCTGCTTGGTTATTGGCCTAGACATTTGCGGTGACTGTTTGGGCTAACGCCTGAAAGGCTGCCCGAAACCCTGCATGAGACACATTCTCATTCAAGGGATCAACAGGCTGAGGTTGCTCATTATCATTCCTACGAGCATTAGCTCTTCGGGGAGGCATTTTCTGAAATAAGAGAGCATGAATTAATAGTTGAGGGAGGCGACGATAAGCATGTTAGATTCTAAATGAAAGAGATGACTTTTTCCTAAAATATCTTGTAGCCTCTTGCTCATAGATGTGGAGAGCTACACACCGATGATCAAGACTCTACTTAACGTGGCTTAGCAGACTCCCTTGGAATCCTTAAACCTTAGGCTTTGATACCAAGTTTGTAACGCCCTAAAATCTCATTTCGAGATGTCACACGGTGCTTAAGGCTATAAGTAGCCCTAAGCTAACCCTTTGAGCCTGTTACTACTGACGCTTACTTTTAAGATGGATAAAGCAAAACAATGGCACTGTCATAACATATATCAACTGAAATAACAAAAGAATACTGTCTGAATAGCAATATACTGAAAAGTCAAATTCCACTGATAGTCTAGTCTGACAAAGCCTCTACTACTCAAGAACTAGAGAGCCATTGGGACAGATCCCCAACAAAATCATACTCAACTGAAAAGAAATAAACCAACTACTATGAAGACTAAAATTAGGGAAAAATAGGTCCTCGAACCATGAGGACTCACCAACTATGGAGGTGTAGATCAAGGTACTCGGAGATCACTGACGCTGCTGAGACTGAGCACCTGAACCTACATTATGAGACAATGTAGCACACAGACGTATATGTGGATCAGTACTTTGAGGATGTACTGAGTATATAGGGGTGTATGCAATACTTAAAATAATAATATCATCAATATTTGAAGAAATCATGCATGCTAATATAACTGACTCACATAGCTCGAATAATCTCAAAATTTCATATCTCGTAAATTATGAATAATGGAACACATAGTATAAATCTCATCTCAAGGAACATACTTTACTTTAGAAACTGATTACTTACTAATAGGGAACACTACTTTCTTCTTGGGAAAATTTTACTTTAAGAAACTACTCTGAAAAATCGTACTATTAGGGTGGTTCTCTTAACTCACATACACCATGCGAGCTACATGGAGTCCAACATTTTGTCCTCCAAAAGAAGAAACCTGGAGAGACGTCATACTCTTGCCAGACAGTATAACCTCAACTCAGTGATCACTATCTCGGCCTTGGGCCCATAAATATCAATCCTACGGTGGCACGTAGTTTTGGGTTATGAAACCATAGTAACTTACCCAACTCGGTGCTAAATACTACTCCCTTTAGTTAGATATGCTCATCTCATGGAAATCCACTTTAAAATAATCTCGTGGTTCATAAAGAACCCAACTATAAAATCTATAATCTCATTTAGAAAAGAGGATTTCAAAGCTACTATGACCGTCAAGGTCAAAACTTTCTCAATAATCTCAAAATACTCAAACCATGGGTTCTTATAGCACAAAAGTTCTTAAAATTACAATCTCAAATAGGGCTTAGTGACCCATATATCAATCTCACATAAATAGTTATCAAAATTCATACTCGATATCATAAAGATTCATAAATCATATAGAAATCTAGAAATTTTCAGAAATATGCATTATAATCTCAACATACTCATGTACTTCAATTTCTAAAACATTGAAACCATCATAATCTCAAGAAATAATAACATAGGGTATAAACCCATACTTTAATTTTATAAGAAAACATGTAAAACCATATATCTTTATAATTAAAACAACTTTTGGGCACAAGGATGAAAGAAGTGTCCTTGTTCAAATCCCACATAACTTAGATTATGACTTGTAGATGAACAAGCTTTCTTGAGACTCTTTTTCGTACTCTTAAGTGAGGGTTCTTAAAGCTTTTGGCTAGGGAACTTTGAATCTCAACTCAATTTGCAGAATTTATGGTGGAATCTTAAAGTTCTTGGAGAAGGAATTGAGTTTTCTCTTGAGGGTTAATATTGAGAGAAAACCCTAGTTCTTGATGCTTTGGATGATTCTGAAGTTCTATGTCTCATTTTGAATATATCCAAGTGTTAAAAGGGTGGAAAAAGACCAAAAGTCCTTTTAAAAATGGCTTAAAAATATTGAATGGGATCTGTGATGGTCGGAGTGACGGTCCGTCGCTAGTCTAATGGCCCGTCGGATCGTCCATCGCAAGTTGGTCAGAAAAAGGCCACACTGCCTCATTGCGATGGTCTTAGCGATGATCCATCGCTAGCTTGATGGTCCATCATCCTGGCCGTCTTACTTGGACCAGAAGAGGGAGTTACTGCCTTGATTACGATGGTTTAGGTAACGGTCCGTTGCAAGCTCGATGGTCCGTCAACTTGCCCATCGCACCTGGGTGGTTTCGACAGCTTTTAGTAAAATGACCATAACTTCTCACCTTAAAACCGGATTTGGACGAAATTGGTATCGCTGGAAAGCTAATTTAATTTCCCACACATAAAAAAGTCCAATTTAGGAAAATTCCATATGGTTTAAACACCAATCACTTTGGAAGTCATTCCTAAATCTTTTAGAGACGGAAAAAGGCTTCACTTGACATGCTCTAAAGGATTAGACTACGAGAAAACTTTATGAGGTCTTACAATATCTCCCCCTTGGAAACATTTGTCCTTGAATGTCTCTAGTTAGATTAAGATACCAAGGAACTAAGGATGCACAGTTGAATCAAATGGCTAAACGGCTTTAAATCTTTCTAAACCTTTGAATACTTCGGGAAGTGCAAGAGCTTTCACTGGAATAAATACATAGCTGAATTTGATTAGAATAGAACTAAATTAAGGAAGAATAATACTTTCGGCTTGATCTGAACTCGCGGAGAAAAGGTGCGAGACTTGGCTCGAATATCTGCTTCCATTTCCCAAGTAGCGCCCTCAACTGAATGATTCTGCCACAAAACTTTGACCAAGGGAACTTCTTTGTTCCTTAGTCTACGGACCTGGTAATCTAGGATCTCAACCGGAATCTCATCAAACGAAAGAATAGTCTGGATATCTGAGCTCTCTGAAGTATCTACTATAGCAGAATCACCAATGTGCTTCTTAAGCATGGATACATGAAAGATAGGATGAACAGTTGACAACTCTATGGGAAACTCCACCTCATAGGCTACTTTCCCAACACGACTTAAAACTCTATAAGGGCCAACATAACGGGGACTAAACTTCCCCTTTTTATCAAATCTTTTCACCCCATTCATGGGTGAAATCTTCAAGTACACCAAATCACCCACCTCAAACTCAAGATCTCTTATTTTCACATCTGCATATGACTTCTGACAACTTTGGGCTGTCTTCAATCTTTCTCTAATCAACTTAACTTTCTCCATAGCCTCAAACACTGCATTAGGTCCAATCACATTAGCTTCACCCACTTCAAACCAACCTATGGGTGATCTACATCTTGAATCCTCAAATGGTGACATCCGGATGCTAGAATGATAACTATTGTTATATGCAAACTCAATCAGTGGTATGTTCTCATCCCAACTACCTTTGAAATCAAGGGCACACGCCTTCAACATATTTTCTAAAGTCTGGATGGTCCTCTCAGCCTGACCATCTGTCTATGGATGAAAAACGAAACTCAAATGAACTTGGGTACCAAGACCCTTCTGGAAAGTTTTCCAAAACTGCGAAGTGAACTGTGTACCCCTATCCGAGATAATGGGAAAAGGAACTCCATACAACCTGACTAACTCCCAGATATACAATCTAGTATAATCCTCAGCTGTATAAGATGTATGCACTGGTAGGAAATGCGCGGACTTAGTCAACCTATCTACAACAACCCAAATAGAATCATGATGACAACGTGAAAGAGGTAAAACAGTCACGAAATCCATATTCACCTCTTCCCACTTCCAAGTGGGTATACCAAACTCTTGCAACTTACCGCCAGGTCTTTGGTGCTCTACCTTAACCTGTTGGCACGTTGCACACTTTGCCACAAATCCTGCTATATCCTTCTTCATGCCACTCCACCAATAGATTCCCCGCAAGTTTCGGTACTTCTTGGTAGTACCGGGATGAATGGAATACCGTGTACCATATGCCTCAGCCATAATTCTCTGCCTCAAATTACCAACAAAAAAAATACACAATCTATTCTGACATATCCACACACCATCTCCCCCTTGGGGGAAGACCTCTACCTTTTGGTCCTTAACTGACTCCTTCAGTTTGACCAAACTAGCATCCATGTCTTGCTTCTCCTTCACTTCCAAAACTAAAAAGGATTCAGAATCACTCTGAACCCAAATATTCCCCTCAGCTGAATCAAGCAACCTAACACCCAGTCTAGCCAAATGATGCACTTCCTGAGCTAACTCTTTCTTATCTTTCTCCACATGAGCAACACTGCACATAGACAGTCTACTAAGGGCGTCTGCTACTACGTTGGCCTTGCCCGTATAATACAACATGCTTATATCATAATCTTTTAGTAACTCTAACCATCTCCTTTGACGAAGATTCAACTCCCTCTGAGAAAATACATACTGTAAGCTTTTTTGGTCCGTAAACACATCAAAATAAGCACCATACATATAGTGTCTCCATATTTTCAAAGCAAAATCCACAACAACTAATTCAAGATCATGGGTTGGGTAATTTTTTTTATGCGGCTTTAACTGTCTAGAGGCATACGCTATAACCTTACCTCTCTGCATCAACACACAACCTAAACCAATTCTAGAGGTATCAAAATACACCACAAAACCATCCGTACCATCAGACAAAGTCAACACAAGGGCTGAGGTGAGTCGAGTCTTCAACTCTTGAAAACTTTTCTCACAGAAATCTGACCAAAGGAACTGAACTTTCTTTTAGGTCAACCGGGTCATGAGGGACGCAATAGAAGAGAAACCTTTGCAAAATAACAGTAGTAGCCAGCTAGACCCAAGAAACTTCTAATATCTAATAGAGAGATAGGTCTAGGCTAATTTTTTATAGCTTCTGTATTTTGGGGGTCAACTCTAATGCCTTCGGTGGAAATAATATGACCGAGAAAGGCTACTGACCTTAGCCAAAATTTGCACTTGTTGAATTTGGCGAACAATTGATGATCTCTAAGAGTTTGCAAGACAATTCTAAGATGATCCGCATGGTCATTATCAGTAAGAGAGTACACAAGGATATCATCTATGAACACTATGACAAACATATCAACATACTATCTAAACACTTGATTCATGAGGTCCATAAAAGTTGCTGGAGCATTGGTTAGCCCAAAAGACATGACTAGAAATTCAAAGTGACCATAGCAGGTTCCGACGGCTTTCTTTGGAATATCATATTCCCTTACTTTAAGCTAATGATAGCCAGATCTAAGGTCTATCTTGTAGAAATTGATCAAACAGGTCATCAATTCTAGGATGAGGGTACTTATTCTTGACTTTAACCTTATTAAGCTGACGATAGTTAATGCACATACGCAAACAACCATTTTTCTTCTTCATGAACAAGATAGGTGCGCCCCAAGGAAAAACACTGGGCCTTATGAAACCTTTGTCTAGAAGATCTTTGAGTTGCTCTTTCAACTCCTTAAGCTCTGCAGGTGCCATACGGTATGGAGGAATAGAAATAGGTTGTGTATTAGGAAGAAGTCAATCCCAAATTCTATCTATCTATCAGGAGGTACCCCTGGGAAATCTTCCAAAAAGACATTAGGAAACTCATTAACTATGCTGATGCTGATTGACTGAATGGTCGAAATCTCATACTTAGTATCCTTAACTCTAATTAGATGGTAGATGCAACCTTTGTATATCAACTTTCTAGCTTGAGATAGGATATAAAGTGACTCTTGGGAGATACTGAACTTCCGAACCACTCAAACACTGGCTCATTAGGAAACTGAAACTTAACCACACGGGTACGATAGTCTATAGATGCATAACAAGAGTAAAGCCAATCCATACCCAGAATTATATCAAAATTCACCATCTCCAACTCTATTAAATCAACAAATATGACTCTATAAAGGACAGTGATAGGACACTTTTTATACACTTGCTTAGCAACAACTGACTCACCTACTAGAGTAGAAACCAGGAAAGGCTCGGGAATTTTTGTGGGACTCATTTCAAAATTCACAGCAACTAATGGGGTCACATAAGAGAAACTTAACCCAGATTCCAACAACATATAAATATCAAAGTGAAAGACACGGAGTATACTAGTAACAATATCGGGAGAATCCTCCTATTCCTAATGGGACGATAAGGCATAGAATCTATTCTGGCACCGATCGCCAATCGTACTGGATGAAGTGCCCTAAGGAGAGGCTGGATGAGCTAAAGGAGCTGGTGCACTGGTATTCTGAGTCTGAGGTCGAACATCTCAGCTCCCTTGGTCGAACATCTCGGCTCCCATCCCATACGGTAAAAAGTCAAATTTAGAAAAATTCCATATGGTTTAAACACCAATCACTTTGAAAGTCATTCCTAATTATTTTAGAGACGAAAAAAGGCTTTACTTGACATGCTCTAAAGGCTTAGAATACGAGGGAACTTTATGGGGTCTTACAACTAGTTTGAGGGTAAAGACTTTCATCTTCTGTGATCAGGTATTTTGTGGTGAGTCTAATAGGGATACCATAGATTCTGAGGGAGTTTTGATATTTAATATCAATATTTATGTTTCGAGTGTTGATGACTTGATTTAGTCAATTTTGCGTAAGGCACATAGGTTTGGGTATTCTATTCATCTGAGTATAGCTAAGATGTATAGAGATTTGAGACAACATTATTGTGAAGAGGTATGAAGAGTGATGTGGCAAACTTTATAGCTCGTTACCTAAGTTGATAGGAGGTGAATATCGAGCATCAGTGACCTGGTGGCTTGATTCAGAGGTTGCCCATTCCCAAGTAGAAATGGGAGTGGATTCCCATAGACTTTGTTAGTGGTTTGCCTTGAACTTTACCGTAGTTGCAATGGTATTTAGGCATTGTGTATTGATTAACCAAGTTAGCATATTTTATTCCTATTTAGATGTTATTTAGCACCGACAGGTTATCCCATATTTATGTCAACGAGATAGTCTATTTGCATAGTGTGACTATATTAATCATTTTAGATGTGGTTCATTTTTCAGTTCTATATTTTAGAGAGTGTTTCAGGAGGAGTTGGGTACTCCAAGGGATCTTTGGGCAGCCTTAAACTTCAAATCGACATGCAATTGAAGAAAAATATTTAGGTTCTCGAGGATATGCTCCAAGATTGTGTTACAAATTTTGAAGGTAACTAGGAGCATCACTTATCCTTGTGAGAGTTTTCATATAATAATAGTTACCATTCGAGTATTGAGATGACACCTTTTAAGGATTTATATGGTGGAGATGTCGATCCCTGATTGGATGGTTTGAGATTTTCAAGATTAGACCCCATAGTACTAACTTGCTTCAGGAGTTATTGGATAGAGTCAGGGTGATTCAGGAGAGTTTGAGGGAAACTTAGAGTAGGTAGAAGGCTTATATAGATCATAGATTTCATTCCTTGAGATTTAGAGTTGGTGATTAGGTATTTTTCTATGTATCTCCCATAAAGGGTTTGATGAGGTTCGGGAGGAAGGGAAATCTTGGGGCAAGATATATTAGACCATACGAGATCCTTTGTACAGTTGGTGAGGTGGCCTATGAGTTGGATTTATCTTATTTTGCTACTATCCATCTAGTTTTCCATATTTCTATGTTGTGGCGATACATTCTTGACTCGTCTCCTATTCTTAGATGGGACTCAATTTAGTTGGATGAGCAGTTGACCTTTGTGGAGGAGCCTATGCTCATTTTGGCAAGTGATGTCAAGCGGTTGCACAATAGAGAGATTCCAGTAGTTAAGGTTCAGTGGAGGGACCGCCTAGTAGAGGAGGCTAGTTGGGAGATTGTGAGCGAGATATAGGCCAAGTAACCTCACCTATTTGATGCTTTAAGTACATCCTAATCCTTTATTTTTGTGGACAAAGGTTCTTTTAGTAGTGTATATTATAATGATGCGTCAGGTCATTTTTTGTATTTCTACTCATTTTCATTATTTAGAGCTTTCCTATAGCTTCCCTTAAGTAATTTATGTCTCTAGAACTGACAGTTCAGTTTTCGGGCTATTCGTTTGGTTTTTAGAGCTAATTCTATACTTTGAAGCCTTTGGTGGTTCAAATTGGCTAAGGTCATAGTTGGTTTCTCAAGCATTCCTTTGGTTTACATATACGTTATTCTAGATAAATCCCAAGGAGTTGGCAGAGACTAAAAAATATTCTAAGTTTCCAGCTGATGCATAAAATCTGGTTTGACTGCTAAAGCGGTCCTGTAGGCTCTTTAGCAATGCTAGATCAACCAAAAGGTAATGCTTTAATGGCACTTGGGTACTTTTTTGGCTAGAGAAAAAGTAACCCATGGACTACTTTAGAGACCCGAATCGTGGGAGTGGGTAGCACTTTAGCGATGAATGCTAAAGCAGTTTTGGGACAGCTTTAGCAGCACTAGTGCAAATAAATATCCCTTTTGTCCCGATTTCTTCTCATTTTTTACCCATTCTCAAGAGAGTAAAATTCAAAATTATGGGGAAACTTGGGAGAAGCATTTGTGGGTGATTTTGGAGCTTGGGTAAAGTTTTTTTATGCAATTCTTCATCAAATTTATGGTAAGAGTCCATTAACTCCATGGTTAAATTATCTATCTTATGCTAAAATCTATAAAAACTTGAGGGCTTGATTTAGCACTATTAGAGCTCAAAATTCACCTATTTTTTAGGATAAATCCTTTCGCATTGAGAGATATTGTGTTAGTTTCGAATGTGCGATTCTACAAATGGGCCCCCATGGGATTTGTACGTAATTTTGGACCCGAAGCACAATAGTAAAATATGGGTATCATTGTTCTCATATTGATGAGGAAATTGTGATTTAGATTGTGTAGAACCTTGTGGAAGCTTCTTAAAAAGAAGTATCAGTGGTTCAGTGGATTCTTCGGGCTTTTGTTTGGCATCCTGGTAGGCTAGGTTTACTCTCTTCATTGATTTCACTATTTCATAGTATGATTATGATAATATCCTAGATATAGGATGTAATTTTGGTGTTGAATGTAATCTTGTGAATATTTGAGTTAGTTGGACCATTTAGGCTATCTTGAAACCACTAATTAGGAGCAATTATCTTAGTTACTCATGTCTAGGGTGAAGCATAGTTCATGTTTAGGATGAAAATGCCTTAGTTGCTCGACCTAGGAGAATTTTTCTTAGTCACTCATGTTTAAGGTGGAATTTACCTTAGTTGCTCAATTTAGGTGAAATTGCCTTAGTTGCTATTACTTTAGATGGTATTGACTTAGTTGCTCACGGTTGGGAGGAATTTCTATCCTAGGGATAATTATGACTTATTTAACATCTATAAATGAATTTAGATACCTTAGCCTAGTCTAGGGTAGAATTTGTCTATAATGGATTTTGGAGATTAGAAGTGGGCCCCTTCGGCTCATCTTAGGCCAAGACTTGTGTCAGCCTTGTAGATTTATCTACGGATGATATACCCTTATTAATATTTGGTTTGGTACTTAAGGAGATTGAATATATTTAATGGGTATGTTAGTTGGATATGAAAATATTGATGCTAATTTCGGGTATGACTAATGATATGGCTTATATATATGTATGTATACATATGTATGACTATTGCAATGGCTTTCGGATATGATTAATGATGTGAACTATTGATATGATTAATGATATGACTTATAGATATGATTAATGGTATGACTTATGGACATGATTATTGAAATGGCCTATAGATATGGTAATTGACATGACTTAATAGATATGGTATTGGTATGGTTTATGCGTGTGGGTACCGATATGATGTATGATTATGATTCTTGGTCTGGTTTATCGACATGAGTAAAGGTATGGTTCATAGTTGTAGTTTATTGGTAAAGTCTATTGAGTTAGTTTATCCATATGGCTTGTTGATTTGGTTCATTGATATGGGTTATAAATTGAGTTCCAGTTCAAGTCTGGCAAATAATGATATTGATGATGATACTGCTAAGTTTTGATTCAAGTCCAGCAAATGATGATAGTGATGATGATACAATTAAGTTCCAATTCAAGAATATGATTCGGATGGATTCTTGGTTATGGTTTGAAAATTTGGTAATGCATGGCTATTCGGTTGCTTAGCTTCCTTAATTGTACCCTCCAGGCTTATGGGGGCCTGCATTGGGTTATTTACTTTTCCACACTTATTGGATTATGGGGGCCATCTTGTAGCTATAGTTGTATGTTCTTTATGTTACTATTTCGTATGCATTTATCTGTTTATGTACAACGGTGTTGGAGCTTGATTCTAGGTTTTTCCTTTTCTTACCATGACTTAGCTTATTTTATCTTGTATATTAATATATTTATATCATAATTTAGCTCAGTTGGTCGATGACGCCTACTGAGTACCTATGGTTTTGGTACTTATACTACATATCTGTACCTTTTTGGTGCAGATCCGAGTACTAGTTGTCTCCATTGATTCGATGATCGTGCAGGATTGATTTTGGAGATTAGGTGAGCTCTTGGAGTCAGAATTTCCCTTTTTTCTTCCACTTATCTATGTCTTTTGAGACAGATTATATTTAACAATTCAGTACTTATAGTTCATTTGTAGTAGATCTTGTACCAACAGTACTAAGTCTTGGGATAATTATTGACCCTTTATCTATCTATTAGACTATTATGACTATTTTATTTCTATTTCAAGTCTTTAGTTGTTGATTTCTGACTTTTAGTCCATTTTCCACCAAGTTAGCCCATTACCTTTAGCTCAGGTCTATGGTTTAGCCTACCTATTGGCAAGATAAAGTAGGTGTCTTCATGACTTGTAAGTTGGGTCATGATAAAAGAGGCCTTCACTAAAGCACCCAATGGGCCACTTTAGCGGATGCACTAGCTGAGTGTATCAGCAGAAGACTTGGAATGTAGAGATTCATTCAAAATCCTGTAGGTACAAATGAACTATGCTACCCTATCTAACATTCCGAACTCAATGGCATAGTCAAAATTTCCATCTAAGGTTGTTTCAATGAAAAGTGGGTCCCACACACAAGTGCTATTTTTCTTAATTTGTTGTCAACAACCCTTAAGGACTCCGAATTCCTTAGGACCAAAACTAAAGGTTCAACTAGCCTAAAATCAATGTTTGTCGCTGTTGGAACTGTCAGAGTTGGCATATGAGGTCGTTAAGTTAAACTTTTTGCTCGACACTTAATTCTTACCAACAAAGACTTCAAAAATAGAAAGTTGGCCCTATAAATCAAATGAACTGCTCTTAACAGAATTGTTAGCTCTAGCAAGTCATAAATGACTTAGGATTGCTATAGGAAAACCCTTAATGGAAAAAATACATGTAAATGCATAAAATAACTTGGAGGGTTATTACAGTTAAATTGTGACCATTGTTGGATCTTGTTATGAAATTAGTATAATAGGAAAAATAGTTGTAGCATAGTGATGCATGACTGGATAGATAGTAGTTTATAGTGTAACCTAATGTTATATGAGTCTGACATTGCTTATTGAGTTCACTTTGTGTGTGTAATAAATAACTTCTGAAGTTATTCATGCCTAGGTTGTAGTGTATTAAATAGGAAAGAATCATACGTCATTCTTGAATAAGTCCACTTGTAGCCTAAATTCTCGGCCAAATAAAATAAGTATCCATTGATACCAAATTTGAGCTTAATCAACCACTTTCTTTCATTAGCCCATTCACCTTCTATTTCTACTTACAATAAACCTGTCTTGGCCCTGGTACCTCGCTTGACATTGTGTACCTCAACTCAGGCAAATTGCCTAAGTTGAGGGTGGCTATCATAAGGGTGTACAGATTGATATGGGTATGAAGAAGAAGTTAGTAAAGGAAAAGAATATAGATTTAGGTGTGGTAAAAAAAGAGAAAAAGGGGTGTGATGAATAAATCTTGAAAAAAAGAATAAATAATTAAATATAAAAGGGAGAGAAAAAAGTATAGAAAAAGTAAAGAGAAAACCACACCCAAAATCTGAACAAAAGCAAAAGTGGATAAAGGAGAATAAAATGAGTAAGGTAAAAAAATGGAGTGAAAAATAAGTGTAGTGTCAAGGAGGTCTGAGTGACCTTATCAATATTTACCATACCCATCCCAAGGACTAAATCACAAGTCGATGAAAGTCCTATAGTGATCCTAGTCCAACTATCCAATAACTAAGTCATAGAAAGTAAAGTCAATGCTATGGTATTTTACGAACACTATCTGAACATTTTTATGAGAGTGAGATTTTTGATTCAATCCTAGTGTTGATCCTCATTGTTATGCTATGAGTTTATGAAACTACTTTTCTGCGAGAGTACATGGGTTGCATTGTTAGTTGCTATTCTTTTTGTGTAAAGACAATTTCATATGTGTTAGTTGTTTGTGCATAATACGATGCCATGGATCCCTTTGTGTCATGGTAATTGTAATGCCCAAAATTTGTCAAGCTCTAAACCTCTTAAAAGATAAGGCACAAAGTTATTTTTCTAATGCTTCAAGTCTCGCCTTAATCTGATGTTATGGAAAAGAGTCGTGGAAACTTTCCCTAAGGACTTGATACAGTACTATGACTATGAGTCAAGAAACGAGTCATAACAACTCGTGATGAGTCATCACTGGTGAGTTGTAGTCACAGTAGTATATAACCAAGAATCCCTTTTAGTGGTTATGAGTCAAGCATATGACTCATATTTAGACATTACAAGTTGTTTTCTGGACCCATAGTTTTACCAGTAAAGGATCTAAGAATCAAGCCTCGGGCAACGACTTCACCCAACAACTTGTAGTCAGTCATAATGGGTTGTTAGGTGGCAACTCATAGTCATAATAGAGTGCATCTAAAATCCCAAGATCCCATGTTACGACTCAGACCATGACTCATAACGAGTCATGACGACTTGGAAAGTGTTTTCCTGGATGTTTTTCTAGGGAATTTTATGACATTTTCCACTCACTTAAAATCCCAACCCACATCGTTTTGTCTTCGAAAGGGGTGGTATAAAAGACCCCAAAGCCCCAAATCATAATATAATTATCAATTTCACCTTAGAGGAATCAAAGAGGCTATTCCTTTCTCTCTCAAGAGCAAACTAGGGTTCTTAAAGCAAGTCCAATTCTCAAGAATATTTCTTCAAGGATTCTACTTCAGGTATGTGGGATATTCAATAATAAGATCCTTTCACCCATTGAGTCCCAAGGTTCTCCAAATTTCTGTAAGTTTAATTCCCTTCTTGGTGTAGGGTTCCATGAGAAGTGTGAATTACATAATCTACTCAGTTAAACTCTCAAGTTCCTCCATGAAAATATAATCCCTTTGATAATTATGTTTCCATATGTTTGATAATGCAAATGTCTACATAAGGATTAGTTATTGATTTAGGAGCTATTCATGATTTTCTCATACCATAGATTGTTCAATATTTGTCAAGATCTGTCTGCAGTAGATAGTGCTAGTAGGTTATGAACACCTGATACCTAGATATTCATATATGTCACATATGTCAAGTTTCAAGTCATTCAAAGCATACTTGTATCATTAATTCAGAATACTATCATGTTGAGAATATGTTAGTATCAGTCATGTTAAGCCTTTCATTAGTATGAGTGTCAATTTAGTTGGGAGTAGGACTTAGCACCGAGCAAACCTAGGGATGAAGGCTCACCCACCAATAGAGGATTGAGAACTTTAGTAGAAGTCCCTAAGTTCCAAAACTATATAGGCAGCATAGGATATGAGGAGTCACCCACCAGTTGAGGACTGACAATCTCTTAGGGGTCACACATAGTAGAGGACTTACACATAGTCCTTTGGGACATCATGTTCATGGATCAACACATCCTATGTTAGTACTCATTGAAAAGTACTGACACCCTTCAAACTAGGGTAACAGGTTGGACCCCAAGTAGCTTAGATTTGGGCTTTTCGGTGATATAATAGCTCACACAGTTTTAGTTCAGCATTCAGATTATATCAGTTCAGGTTTACAAAACCAAGTGTCCATATATCAGTTATTCAGTTGTCCAAATCACTTCAGTACATGTTTATACTTGGTCTTGCATTCAATATTCATGTTCAAGTATTTATGCTTAATGGATACGCATATTAGGTAGTCTTCATCTCAAATACTAGTTCATTCAAGACCACATACTCTTTTTTGTGCTATGTTGTCTTATAACATAGGTTCGGGTGCTCAGTTCCCTGATCGTACTTAGGTACTTAATGTGCCACTAAAATGTAACATTAGTGAGTCCTCATCAATCAAGGAATTATTATATTATTTATCATGCTTTCCATTATTTCATTTCATATTTATTCAGTAGTCAGGGTTAGTTGGGGACTTATCCTAACAACTTATTATGTTTAGAGGCTTTCAGACAGACAAGCACTTAGTTATGTTTTTAATGATATGTTTCAGACTCCTTGGTTATTGACTTGACTATTTAAACATTTATTAGATGACTTGTCCATAGTATTTGTTATCTTCCTTCAGTATTTATAGCTTTTGCCAGATCATGGTTTAGATTGGGGTCATATGTGGCCTTAAGCACTGTATTATGATGAAGGGGTAGTCTCAGGCCATGACAAACTTTGTATCAGAGCACAAGGTTTAAAGTGTCATAGGGTATTTGAAATCTGTGTTGAGTAGAGTTTTGTCTATGGGTGTGAAACGTGCCACACTTATGGGAGAGAGGCTATGAAACATTTTAGTAAAGTTTCCCTCCTTTCAGTATTCCTGTCATGCGATGGAGTGTAAGCTCTATTAAATTTCCATGTTCTAACTCGTCCTCTATCCATTTACAAAAAATGCCTCCCAAAATGAATAATAGAAGGATGAATGGGTACCTGCCCATGCCGTCACCTATTTTCAAAGACCCTCTGAACTGGAAGGTCTCCCAAGCCAAATTAGGGACTCATTCACAGTTTTGGCCCAGTCTATGGCTTCCCTAAATAACCAACAGGCTGTTTCTCTAGCTAATCCAGTAGTGAATGTGGAAACAACCAAAATCTAGGATTTCACTTGGATGAATCCTCCAGCCTTCTCTCGATCCAAGTTTGAGAAGGATCCACAGGAGTTTTTTAATTGTGTGTAAAAAGTGATTGACATTAAGGGTGTCACTTCTAGTGAAAGTGTTGACTTAGCTTCTTACTAATTGTAAGGGGTAACTCACACATTGGTGAAGTAGTGAAAAAATAATAGAGGCACCGATGTAGGACCTGTAGAGTGGGATGAGCTTGCTACTGCTTTCTCAGATAGATTTTTCCCACTCAAGTTGAGGGAGGCCAAAGTGTAGGAGTTCATTAATTTGAAGTAGGGTAGCATGAGTGTGAAAAAGTATTCACTTAAGTTTACCAAGTTATAAAGGTATGCTCAAACTATGGTGGATGATTCTAGGTACCAAATGAGTAAGTTCGTGCTTAGAGTTTCTGAGAATTTGGTCAAGGAGTGGAGGACCGCGATGTTGATTAAGGAGATAGACCTTTCAAGACTGATGGTTCATGCTCAGCTGATTGCAGATGGAAAGATTAAGTAGAAGGAAAAGGATAGTAAAAAGGAAAAAAATGGTAGCTTCAATTTCTCTCATCATTCGTTGGATGGTTGGAATCATTCTCAATTTCTCTAGAAATTTTCAGCCCCATCTACATCTTCTCCCTGTGCTCCAGTACCTAAGTTTAGATAAGACAATTGGGATATAGCACTAGAATCTAAGTCTTAGGGTAGTATAAATAGTGGTTGCATTAACCCCATCTATCAAAGGTGTGGTAAGAACCACAAGGGTGAGTGCATGGCAGACAGTTATGTTTGTTTTGTATGTGGCAAGCTAAGCCACATAATCAGGGATTACTCAGTGGTTTCTCAGAAGGGTAAAGATTTTTGTGTGTAGGGTCAGGACAGTTCTTCAGAAGCACCAGCAGGTCACTGAATCAGCAGGGTACAACATCTAGTGCAACCAGTGGTTAGCGTCAGAATTGACTCTATGCCCTTAAGGCTAGACAAGATCAGGAGGATTCTTCTAATGTAGTTATGGGTACGTTGCACGTCTTCCATCTTCATGTTTATGCATTATTAGATCTCGAAGCCACATTTTCCTTCGTGACTCCTTATATAGCAGTAAACTTCACTGTCAGCATAGAAATTCTTGTAGAACCCTTCTCAGTGTCTAATCCACTTTGTAGTTCTATTATATATATGTGGGTATACAAACTTTGCTCGATCATAGTATCTCATAAATTTACTTCAATTGATCTCGTTGAGTTAGATATGGTCGATTTCAATGCCATTCTTAGCATGGATTGGCTCCACTCCTGCTATGCCTCAGTTAGCTGTAGAAACAAAGTAGTCCAGTTTAATTTCCCTAATGAGCCAGTCCTAGAATAAAAAGGTAGTACCTTAGTACCTATAGTCCGGTTTGTCTCTTACCTCAAGGTAAGGAAAATGATTTTTAAGTGGTGTATCTATCATCTCGTTTGAGTCAAGGACTCAAGTTCCAAAATTTTCCATCTTGAGTTAGTTCCAGTAGTAAATGAATTCCCAGAAGTGCTTCCTGAAGATCTTCTCAGAGTTTCTCCCGAGAGGGAAATTGACTTTAGAAAAGATCCCCTTTCAGACACCTAACGTATTTTAATTCCACCTTATAAAATGGCTCTAGCCAATCTTAAGGAATTGAAGGAGTAGTCGAAAGATCTCTTAAATAAGTATTTCATCAGGACTAGTGTTTTCCCATGGGGTGTTCTAGTTCTCTTCATGCCCAAGAATGACGGTTCTTTGAGAATGTGCATTGGCTACCGTTAATTGATTAAAGTCACAATCAAGAATAATTATTCTCTCCCCAGGATTGGTGACTTGTACGATAAACTTTAGGAAGCAAATTATTTCTCTTTGATAGACCTTAGATTAATCTATCATTATCTTAGAGTTAGAGAATGTGACATTACAAAGACAACCTTCATAACTCAATATGGTCACTTTAAATTTGTAGTTGTAGTTATGTCTTTTGTAATAAAGAATGCTCCTGCAGGTTTTATGGACTTGATGAACGGATGTTTAAGCAGTATTACAACATGTTCATAATAGTCTTCATAGAAAACATTCTAGTCTATTATCCTAGTGAAGGTGAGCATGCCAACCAATAGAGAATTGTTTTACAAACCCTTAAAAATCATTAGCTATTTGCTAAGTTTAGTAAATATGAATTTTGGTTAAAGTCAATAGGTTTCCTCTGTCATATTATTTTCAGTGATGACATTTGAGTTGATCCTCAAAAAATTGATGTAGTCAGGAACTAGCTTTGACCCATCTCTCTGTCAGATATTAGGTTTATTCTGGGTTTAGCTGATAACTATAGATGGTTTATGGAAGGATTCTCCTCTATGACCTCTACAATGTCTAGACTGACTCACAATAAATTTTAGTGTCAGTGGTCAGATTCCTATGAGAAGAGTTTTCAGGAGTTAAAGACTAGACTCACTTCTTCTCCAATATTGATTCTACCCAAGGGTTCTGGTTTATTATGATGTTTCCAGAGTTGGTCTTTGTTATTCATTGATGTAGTGAGTTAAGGTCATAGCCTATGCCTCTAGGAAACTAAAACCCCATGATAGGAACTACCCAGTTCATGATCTTGAATTGGCAACAATTTTTTTTACCTTAAAGATTTTGAGGCAATACCTCTATGATGTCCACGTGGATATATTTACTGATCATAAGAGCTTATAGTATGTATTCACCTAGAAAACCTAAATCTTTGTTATAGAAAATGGCTTGAATTATTGAAAGACTATGATATAAGTATATTGTATCACTCGGGTAAGGCCAATATTGTGGCCGATGCCCTTAGCAGGTTGTCTATAAGAAGAGTTACGCATATTGAGGACAATAAGAAGTAGTTAGTTAGTGAGGTTCATTAGTTGTATAGATTGGGTGTTCGATTGGTTGAATCAGTCGAAGTAACTGTTTTTGTTAAGAATTGATTGGAATCTTCATTGGTTGTCAGCATGAAGGAAAAGTAAGATAGAGACAGTTCAGGATCATAAGGGTGAGGTTTTCTTCCAATAGGGAGATAGTGTTCTTCATTGTCAAAGCAGGCTGTGTGTTCTAAATATTGATGATGTAAGACAGTGGATGCTAGTCGAGGCTCATGGATCCAGATATTCAATTCACCCAGGAACCACTAAGACATACCATAATTTGCAGGAAGTCTTTGGGTAGAATGGTATGAAGAAGGATAATGGAGAATTCATGGCTAAGTGTTCAAACTGTTAGCTGGTTAAGGTTATGCATCAGAGACCTAGTGGTAATCTTTAGAGCTCAGCATCCTCACTTGGAATTGGGAAATGGTAAATATGGATTTTTTTATAGGGTAACCTCGTATGTGGTGTCTTCATGATTTGATTAGGGTTATCATAGATAACATGACAAAGTCAACCCATTTCTTACCAGTCCATACATCATATTCAACTGAGAATTATGCCAAAGTCTATCTTAGGGAGTTTGTAAAATTGCATGGGGTTTCTTTGACCATCATTTCAGATAGAGGTACCCAGTTTACCTTTTATTTTTTGAAGGCTTTTCAGAAGAATCATGGTACCCAAGTTCATCATAGTACAACCTTTCTCCCACATACAAATGGCCAAGCAGAGAGGACCATTCAAACCCCCGAGGGCATGTTGAGGGCTTGTGTTATTAATTTCAATGGTAGCTGGGAGGATCACTTGCCTAAAATTGAGTTTGTGTATCATAATAGTTATGATGCTACTATCTAGATGGCTCCATTTGAGGCTCTCTATTGTAGGAGGTATAGGTCTCCTTTTGGTCGGTTTTAAGTTTGTAAAGCTACTTTGATATGGACAGATTCAGTATTTGAGGTGATGGAAAAAGATCAATTGATTCGTGAAAGGATGAAGATAGCCTAGAGCCGTCAGAAGTCCTATGTAAATGTGAGGAGAAGAGAGCTTGAATTTGATGTTAGTGACTTTGTGTTGCCTATGAAAGAGGTGAAGAGTTTGGTAGAAAGGGGAAGCTCAGTCCTTGGTATGTTGGCCTATATAAGATTTTGAGCCACTTTGGGAAGGTAGCCTATAAGTTAGAGTTTCCTGCACAGTTGGCATCAGTACACCCGGTGTTTCATATTTCTATGCTAAATAAATGCATTGACGATCCAGCTTCAGTCGTTTCCTTAGAGAATGTGGGTATAAAAGATAGCCTCTCCTATAAAGAAATACCAGTTGAGATTCTTGACCGTCAGATTCGTAGGTTGAGAAATAAAGAAGTTGCCTTACTTAAAGTTCTATGAAGAAATCAGTCCGTTAAGGGAGCTACTTGGGAAGCAGAAGTCGATATGCTAGACAAGTATCCATATCTCTTCTATATTAATTTAGATTTAGCTTGAGGTAATGGTTGTTTTTTATATAAATTCTCTCATTTTCAATATTATCTATCTAACCATACTCATGTCATAGCATGCAATCACGAGTTCAGTTCAGTCCATGCATCATGTTTTAGCTTTCAGATATTCAGTCATGATTCAGCTTCTAAATTTTTTGTGCATATTCTCAGTCTTTTTAGTGTACCTAGCTATGTTAGTTTCATTAGAGGATGAATGATCCCATGGGGGAGATATTGTAATACCCAAAATTTTTCATGCTCTAAACCTCTTAAAAATAGGCCATAAAGTTAGCTTTCCAACACTTCAAGTCTCGCCTTAATTCGATGTCATGGAAAAGAGTTGTGGAATGTTTCCCCTATGGATCTGATACACTATGACTGCAACTAAGGAAAAAATTTGTAACCACTTATGACGAGTCATCACGTGTGAGTCGTAGCCATAACAGTATGTAACCAAGAATCCCTTCTAGTGGTTATGAGTCCAGCATATGACTCGTAGTCTGACATTATGAGTCATAGTGTGGATCCATAGTCTCACTAGTAAAGGATAAGAAAATCAAGCCTCAGATTACGGCTTCACTCAATGAATCATAGTCAGTCGTAATGGGTCGTTAGGTGGCAAGTCATAGTCATAATTACGACTCAGACCATGGCTTGTAACCAATCGTCAGGTGAGTCGTAATGACTGGGAATAAGTTTTCCCACATGTTTTTCTAGGGAATTTTATGTATTTTCCCACTCGCTTAAAATCCAAACCCACATCATTTTAGATTCACAAGGGGTGGTATAAAATACCCCCAACGCCCCATATCATAGCATAATTATCAATTTCACCCAAGAAGAATCAAAGAGGTGATTCCTTTCTCTCTCAAGAGAAAACTAGGGTTCTTCAAGCAAGCAATTCTCAAGAATATTTCTTTAAGGCTTCCACTTCAGGTATGTGGGATATTAATCAATGGGATCCTTTCACCTATTGAGTCCTAAGGTTCTCCAAATTTAATTAAGTTTCTTTTTGTCTAGGGTTCCATGAGAAGTGTGAATTTCATAATCTATTCGATTAAACTCTCAAATTCTTCTATGAAAATATATCCCCTTATGATAATTGTGTTTCCATATGTTTGACAATGCAAATGTCTACATTAAGATTAGTTATTAATTTGTGTGTTCGTCATGATTTTCCCATACCATAAATTGTTCAATATTTATCAAGATCAGTTTGCATTAGATAGTGCTGGTGGGCTATGAACACTCTATATATAGATATCCATATTTATCATTAATGTCAAGTTTCAAGTTATTGAAATCATACATGTATCATTAATTGAAGATACTATCATGTTGTACAAATGTTAGTATCAGTCTTGTTAAGCCTTTTATCAATATGAGTGTCAGTTCTATTGGGAAAAGGACTTAGCATCGACCTAACCTAGGGATGAAGGCTCACCCGCTAGTAGAGGATTGAGACCTTTAGTAGAAGTCCCTATGATCCAAAACTACTTAGACAACATAGGTTATGAGACATCACTAACCAGTTGAGGACTGACACTCTCTTAGGGGTTACCTGCAGTAGAGGACTGGTACCGTAGTCCTTCGGGACATTATGTTAATAGATCCACACAACCAATGTTGGTACCCATGGAAAAGTACTGACACCCTTCCAACTAGGGTTACAGGTTCGACCATAATTAGCGCAGATTGGGTCATATTGGTCATATTATAGCTTCCATAATTTTAGTTCAGTATTCAGATTATGTCAGCTCAGGTTTACATGACCAAGTATCGATATATCAGTTATTTAGTTATTTAGATCATTTCAGCACATGTTTATACTTGGTTTTGTATTTTATATTCATGGTCTTTTATTCGTGCTTAGTGTATACACATATCATGTATTATTCATCTCACATACCAGTATATTCTTTTGCACTATGTTATCTTATAACATAGGTTCGGAGGCTTAGTTCCCTAATTGTACTTTGGCAGTTCGTATGCCATTCAGCTGCAGCATTGGTGAGTCCTCATCAGTCGAGGACTAATTATATTATTTATCATGATTTTTGGTATTTTATTTTGATGTTTAATTCAGTAGTCAAGGTTAGTTTGGGACTTGTTCCAACAACTCATCATGTTTAGAGGCTTTTAGATAGACTGACAGTTAGTTATGCTTTCAGTGATGTGTTTCAGATTCCTTGCTTATTGACTTGACTATTTAAACATTTATTAGATGAATTCCGCATAGTATTTTGTTATCTTCCTTCCATATTTACATCTTGTGTCAGATCATGAGTTTTCTTGGGGTTACTTATAGCCTTAAGTACTGTGTTATGACTAGGGGTAAACTCAGGTCGTGCAAGTAATGTACTGCATGCATACCTAAGGTGTATGTTGAATTATTTTCATAAGAGGATGTTGAAATTTTTTGCTAAAGTACTGAATTGATTGTTGTAGTCCCTTAGGTTTCTCCTAGTTAAGCATCACATGTGTTTGTTTATTTTGTTCACCTGAGGACATACAAGTGTTTTAAGTTACAGTGTTGATTTTCCATAGTTTCATTGCACTTTTGATTCTTAAGACAAATAAAATATGCAATAACTTAGGTGTTTTTATAGGTATGATGTGTTTTTGTGATATTATGTAGAATATTAGGGTTCAGAGGCAAATTTGAGAAAAAAAGATCAATATTGACCAAGAGAAGAGTCGTGGAAAGCATAAAGGGATCATGCAATTATCCACAAACCATCAAACAAGCTCGTGAATAAAGTTTTGAAGAGGAAGAAAAAATTCTATATTCCACGAGTGGGGTCTACGAATCGTAGACTTGGTCCACGACCCACGGAATCAAGTTGTGAACAAGAAGTGCTATAAATGAAAGTTTTTTATTTCCTTGGATGGGATCTAAAACTCATGGACTGGGTCTGCGATTAGTAGACTGGGTTAGTGGAAAAGATTCTGATTTCCACGACTCTAGTCCATAATTGTTAGGTTTATCTAGTACTCCAATCTATGATTGGTAGAAACCTGCCAACCTATTTCTTTTGCATATTTTAGGATAGGATTCCTTTTGTATATATAAATACACCTATTAGGTTTTATGACTATTATACATTCTATACATTATTTTCATGTTCTAATGTACATTCTTGGTCTTGGAATCATAAACATCAATTTTTATAATTTTAATTCAAAGTGAGATTATGGAGTTTTTTATCTTATTATTGTAAGTTCATAATTATGCTTTCCTATCTGAATTCTTCTTGTGTTCCTGCAGTTATGAGTATCTAAACACCAGAACTAGGATTTTAGGAGCCATAATGGGTTAGCGAAGTAAGGTTCAAAGTACAAGGTAATTCTCGAAGGGTAGTTGGGCATGTTCTGTTGTTTCTTCTGATTTGTCTGCTTTTCAATGAGTGAACGTCTTGGAACTTGTACTATCTCTACCTCAGACTATAGAAAGAGTATCCATATTTGAATAGCAAATCAACAACCCAACTTGGAGTTATCTTTATTTAATTAGACTTGAGCCGGTAAATAGGAAAGACTATATTGGGATAAAAAATTGGGGCAAAAAATGCAACACTCATAAAACATTAACCATTTTACTTGTGGATAGTCATCTAAAGGGGCATATCAGTAATGACCCTTCAGGTCATTTTTGGTATTTCCAATTAGTCTTGCTATTACAACTTTCCTATAGTTATGCCAAGTCATTTATGACTTTCTGAAACTTTTCTATTCCCTTTATTTCATTTTTTTAAGAATCAATTCCCTAATTTGAAGTCTTTGATGGTTCAAATTGGCTACTAGGAAAAAACTTTAGTAAAACGACCTGTATACCAATTATGTCAGTTCCAACAACTCTGGAACATCGAATTTGGTCTTAGTGGATCCTTGACTTATGTATCGAATCTTCCAGATTCATTTCAGGCTATTGACCAAAAGTTAAGAAAAATGGCACATAGGTGTGGGACCCACTTTTCATTGAAACAACCTTGGATGGAAATTTTGACTGTTCCATTGAGTTTGGAACATCAATTTAACAGGTTAGCATAGTTCACTTTCATATATGAGATTCCGAATAAAGCTCGAGGGGTTGGCAGAGTCTTGGAATTTTCCAAGTCTCTGCTGGTGCTGGTGCGTATGCTATGCGACCAATCGATTACTTAAGAAAACTGGCATTAGACATTGGTATTACTTAAGCAATGCTTCTATAGCGTATATGAGAGCCTCTTAAATGACACCAGCATCGGCTACATAACATATGTTTAAGCAACAAGTATGCTTAAGTGACACTTGGTCGCTTAAACGACTCCGTTTTAACTTAAGTGACACCTGTATACCTGGGAAGGGTATAAAAACCCCACATAGCCTGATTTTCACCATGTTTCATACACTCCCTAAAATGTTGAACCCTAGAAAGTGTGAAAACTAAAAGAAATCATTTGTGGTTGATTTTGGAGTTTTGGTAAAGTTAACTTATGCGTTTCTTCTTTGAATTTGTGGTAAGCTTCCACCAATTTCTTGGTTAATTTTCTATGTTTTACAAAAATCCCTAAAAGCTTTGTGGCTTGATTTTAGCACAATTAGAGCTTTGAATTCATCCATTTTTTTTGAGTAAATGGTCCTTTAGCATAGAAGAGCGTTTTGTTATTTTCAATAGTGTGATTCTGTAAATGGGCCCCATATGGGATTTTTACATAATTTTGGACCTAACTAACAGTAGTGAAATATGGGTATCACTGTTATTATTTTTTAAGTAGATTGTGATTTTGATAGCACGACATCTTGCAGTAGATTATCGAAAGGGGAAATTAGTGGTTTAGCAGATTCTTTAGGATTTTCATTAGTGTCCAGGTAGGCTAGGTTTACCTTTTTCATAGATTGAGCTAATTGATAGTATAATTATGATATTATTCTAGATATGGAATGAGATTAGGTATTAGAAGCATAATTGGTATGATTAGTCTTATTTGGACTCTTTGGGCTATCTTGGAATCGTAATCTAGGTGAAATTACCTTAGTTGCTCATATATAAGGAAGATTTTCTATCATAGGGATAATTATGGATTAATCAACATATAGAAATGAATTTAGATACCTTAGTCTAGTATAAATAGATTTCGGGGAATAGAAGTGGGGCCCTCTGGACCAACTTAGGTCAAGGCTTATGTTAGACTTTATAGACTTATATATGCATGTTGAACCCTTATTAGTGCTTACTTTGAGGAGATTAAATACGTAATGATTATACTAGTTTTGTAATTAGGAGTTAGTCTTATTTCTTGTTAAAAATCTGGTGGTTTATTAATGATTTTTACTTATATGGTTTATTATTATAGATTACAGATATAGTTTATATGGCATATGGATATGGTTTATTGGTATGGTTTATGGACATGGTTTATTAGATGAGTTTCGATTCAAGTCTGGCAATTAATGATGATATTGAAATATGAGTTCCAGTTCAAGTCCGACACTTGATGATGACTTTGATACTATAAGTTTTAGTTCAACTCCGTAAATGGTGTTATAAATTTATTGCTATTGATGATGATATAATGATGATATGAGTTTTGTTTTGAGTCTAGCATTGAGAGTTGGGTATTATATGATGCAGAATGGATGGTTTGATGGTTAATGGTAGATATTTGGTAGAGTTATGGATCTTTAATCATTTATTCTCCTTTGATTGTACCCTCTAGTCTTATGAGGGCCCACATTGGTTATTTTCTTTTATGTACTTATTGGCTTATGGGGGATAATTTAGTAGTTATAATTGTGTGATCTTTATGATAGTTTTTAGATTTATTTATTTATTTATGCACTGCGGTGTTAGAGCTTATTACTAGGTTTACCTTAACAAAGCTCATTTTGTCTTGAATCTTATCATATTTATATCATGATTTAGCTCAACTGATCGATGATGCCTACTGAGTACCCATAGTTTTGGCATTGATACTATACTGATTAATGGTGAATTTACCACTCATTTGCACTTATCATTCATGCACACTACTATGATTCAAAGACATAAATGAGAAAATATTGTGATTAAATTAGTAATTTCCAAGTTTTGCAAGCATACAAGTGATAAGATAGAATGATATGGAATTGAGCTGAAAACAATAAAGAGGAGAAGAAAAGTGCATAATAGAAGGACTATGTACCGACCGAGGCTCAGTTACTGTGATCACGGTTTGAGTGTCGCAATCATGGCCAGTCAAGAAGGTGATCAACCACGATCGCAAGGATCTAACGCAGTCACAATAGCCACGATCATAGCAAATCTGGTGCAATCACAACAACATGTGATTAGTCCTAGGGTCAATTTTGTAGTTTTCAAAAGCCTACCCCAAATACCTTAAAATCCTAAAACCCTTTCCCATTCTTGGCATTCTAGATTCATGGAACATTTTGAATTTGAAGTTGAAACCCTGAACTGGTCAAGAATTGTAATTTGATTTGGAGACTTTGAATTTAGTAATTTATTGAAGAATGGATGCTTTGCACAACCTTTATGGTATATTTTTATCTCCTTTCATCATGAGTAACTAAATTTCATTGTCATGGGATTATGTTGAACTAAGGTGCAATTCGTTGTGGATTGTAATGTATTTGTGTCTATGCTAGTTAGTTGATGAAGGGTTCGACTATTGTTTGATTTAATTTGTTGGGATTTATGGGTAAAAACCCCAAATACTCAAAATGGGTTTGTAGGTGAAAACCCCAAACTCTTGAAACCTCAAACCATCCTTGAAAGAGGGGTTTGGGTGAACTTTTAGAACCCACATCATCCTTGAAAGAGGGATGTGGGAACCAAGGCAATAGTAGATAATTAATGGGTTTAGTTTGCAAATTCTAACTATCTTAGACATAAGAGTGATTATGAATTTGACTATACCTTGGGTATTTTCCTAGAAATAGGGATACAAATTAAGATATTAGGTGAATATAATTAACACATTTGTTAGGTAACTGAAATGTTCAATAAGTGAAATTCTTGAGGTTTTGTTGACAAGATAGCCTCAGGGATCTTATATCTAGCCTACCATATTGTTAAAAACTAGCATGCACACAAATATACACATACCCATACCTAATTTTCCCTTAGGTAGAAATAATCCCAAGATTCTCTCTATACCGAATTTAAATTACAATTGTTGTGTAGTTTGTGGAATTTAGTTACTATTGACAAACACTTTCCAACCCCCCCCCCCATTTTAAATCATTCTTTTTTACTTTGTTTTCACTTTAGGTGTTTTCTTAGTAAGATTTAAGACCTATAAGAATAGAATTCTAATTTCTCTCCTTGGGGATTTGACCTCAATGAAAGTTGGGATATTGACAACGACCATCCTTTACCAAATTGCATGGTATAGGTGAGCATTGTCAATATGGCGTCCTTGCCGGGAAGTGAAATTTAGTTTTCACTTATGCGGTATTGATTCTTACTTAGGGCATACCCGTAGTAGTTTATATTTATTTTGATTGTTGTTTTTATTTCCTTCTAGGTTATCTCAATAGAATAAATGGAACCATGAGTGAAAATGCTAGTCAAACTGGGTCTTTCGATGGACCTCTTGATGACGAAGAGCAACTCAATGACGTTGGTCAATCTAGTTCTATCCATATCCCACCTACTCATGGGAACGGTGTCTTTCATGTCACAAGTGTCATGTTGCATATGCTACAAATGAACAGACTTTTTTGGGGACAAGACTATGAGGACCCCAATTTGCATTTGAAGAACTTCATCCAAGTATATGCACCCTTTGATATTGCGCACATAACCCAAGAGTTCATCCGACTTTGTCTCTTTCCATTTTCTCTAATGGGACAGGTGGTATTATGGCTTCAATCTCTTTCAGCTGGGTTTATCACTTCATGGGATGAACTCACTGTAGTCTTTCTTAAATGGTATTTCCTGCCATCCAAAATGCTCTAATTGTGTAATGAGATCACGAACTTTAGGCAATTGAATAGATAACCCTTGTACGAAGTATGGGAGAGGTTCGACAGAAAACTCATGCAATATCTCAACCTCGAGGTCCCGGAGAAAATGCTTCTTCAAATCTTCTACCATGATTTTGATTTGCTCAACAAAACCATGGTAGATAATGTGGCAAGGGGCTATCTTGTGAAGTTAAATTATCATGCAGCTTCAAATTTTCTTGAGGAAGTTACCAAGAAAAACTAGGGATGTCATACCCAGGATGCCGAAGTACCAAAAGGGTATCCTACTACCTCCGTGGTTGACAAGGAAAAAATAAAGATAGATGAGGAAAGAGAGGAGAATATGGCAAAAATAATGACACAATTGGAGATTTTGATGAAATATGTGATGGAAGTACCCATAAAGACGGTAAATGCCATAGAATCCTAGGCCTATGATGAAGAAGAGTCCAAGAAGCTTGATGAGGAGATTCGGTATTAGGTAAATTATTTAGGGGGTTCCTGCCCTATCTAACAAAGGCAAGGTGGGAATACAAGTTGGACAAATCATGAATGTGATCGTGATTAGAGGGATAGAGATTATGATTATGATAGGTATGTGCCCTCTCATGGACGAACGAGAAACAAAGATAGTAGCACTGTCGACCTCGACAAATATTAAATAAAGATGTCTTAGAAAGGATTTTGATGAGAGTGGAAGCAACAGACAAAATGGTCCGTGAAATAAAAAGCAAATTTTTGCAACTTAATCAAACTGTGGTTCCCCACTCCACCTATATTATACAATTGGAGACTCAAATTAGGAAAATTTCCACCCAATTTAATGCTAGGCCAAAGGGTGGTCTTCCTAGTGACACTATTATAAATTCGAAGAATGAATCTCATGGTTTAGAAATAGTCACTAGGAGTGGGAAAACCCTTGGTGACCACTTGAAAGAAGATTTAGGATAAAATATTCCTAAGGTTAATTCAAAAGAAGTGCCACCACAATCTCATAAAGAAATTAATGAAAAGGAACCGATGGAAGTTGATTAAGAGGTGGGGGAAAATAAGAAACCACAAAGTGATGTGGTGCCTAAAATACAAGTCCATCCCTCATTTCCTTAAAGGATTCAAAGAAAAGGAGAGGGTGATAAGCTCAAGAAATTTATGGCAAAGCTTAACAACCTCTCTATCAATATCCCATTGCTTGAAGTGATCCAAGACATCTTGAGATATGCTAAGCTCATGAAGAATTTGATGTCAAAAATGATGCTCATCGAAGGTGACACAATCATAGTCACCCATGGTTGTAGTGCTATCATTAGTAGGAAAATTTTAGAAAAGAAGGAAGACCCTTGAGTTTTTACCATCTCTTGAACCTTTGGAACACATATGTTTGCAAAAGCTCTATGCAACCTCGGTGCGAGTATAAACCTCATGCCTTTTGTCATTTACAAAAAGATTGAATTGGACACCCCAACTCCAACATCTATGAGACTTTTAATGGCAGATCGGTCTATTAAGAGGCCCGTTGGGATTTTGTTTGATGTTCTAGTCAAAGTGGACAAATTTATTCTTCTGGTGGAATTCATGGTTTTAGTTGTGAAATGGACCAAGAGGTTCCCATCATTCTTGGTACCTTTCTTCTTCATCGAAAGAGTCATTATTGACTTAGAGTTGGGTGAAATAAGGTTTAGAGTTCATGATGATGAGGTATCTTTTCGAGTATGTAAAACAAATAAATAACTCATGGCAAGATTCCTCCCAACACTCCCTTCTCAACTTCCCTCTTTAATTGGACCCAGTTTTGGCCAAGTTTTGAGCATCCCAATAACATCCTTGCATCACTTATTTGGTAGGTGCCTAGAATCTATGCCTTGATTGTGGAAAACAGGCCATAAAATGCATGTTATAGGAAAGGCCTAAAATTATGTTATTCATGCTTAAATGCTTAATAAATTGTACTTGTGTGGTGTTTAGCTGCTAGAATATGGTGTCCACATGAGTGGGGAAGTCTTGAGTACCCAAATTATGTGTAAAATTTAGAAAAATAAAGAGTGCACACCAAGTGCTCGATAGGTTGCCCATATGAGTATTCACTAATGGTTTTTTGCATTCTAGGGCATAATCGAGTACCTAATGGACTTGTTCAACACTTTTAGTGTAAATCCTTGTTATAGAACATGCTTTGGGCTTCAAATTTGAATTTTTGGACATTAAAAAATTTGGTTGAAACTGGTCTCAGATACCGTGATCGCGGTCATTAGGACCACAATCGCGGCAATGCAATCGCGGTTCTATGGCCCGTGATCACGATAACCAAGGCTGATTTTCTGCCTGTACCAAAAATTCTGGACTTCTAGTTTTTTTCCAAACACTACCAAGTAACCATCCAATGAGATTCAGTGGACAACATAGCAGAGTTTGTGCAAGAATATGTCAATGATTGATGTTGTTGTATTATTTATTGTTTTTCAGGAAAATCTCATTGAGAAATATGATCATATCCGATTCATGAAATCCGAGTGCCACACTCACTACTATGGTGATCTTTCAAGGACAAATCTTCTCCAAAAGAGAGGAATATGCTTGGAGAATATGCCAAAAAATCTTCTGATATTTCATTACAGGCTTGTAGCCACAAGGTGGCAGTGTTTCACCCCGAATTCTTGCAAGGCTAATGAGCAATGGGTCTATGAATTCGATGCCAACCTTAGCGTAGTATCTTTCTCAGATCCATCCTACATGACTATTAAGATCTCGAGGAAAGTGGTGGACTTTGGGGTGGAGCAAATCAACTCTATCTAAGGGCTCCCAAATGCAGACATGGGTGAGTTTGAAGAAAAAAGGTGCAAATTAGGAAGTTGGTCAGCAAAAAGATTATGCCCTGGGAAGGAATTTCATGGGTGGCAACCAGGAGGAACATCCACATTAATTACTTCGCTGTCGAGGCTCAGATTGGGTTAAACATTATATGTAGTCGAGTCACCCTTTGCACCCATATGACAGTAGTCCCATATTTGTAGGCTTAGATGGTTCCTTATATTTTAGACGACATTTCTTAGGATTTTGGTGAGATCATGGTTTCTAAAATGAAATTCTTCAAAAACCAAGGCTGGATGCATCTCTTCCTTCCCTCTTTAATTACTAAGCTTTGTAGGAGAGATGGGGTTGATGAATACTCTATAGATACTTGGGTATGCCCTGGCACTTCTATTTATCCCTTAAAAATTTGAGGAGAGGGCACACCGGGCAAAGCAAGAAAAGGAAGATCAATTTAGGAAGTTGACATATGAGGATCTTGAGTCTTGCAGGTTATCTACCATCAAGCCTCTTGAGGATATTAGAGTTGATACTGCATCCATTAGAAGGCTTATATCAGTTCTACCCTAGGGTCGAGGGAGCCCTCCACTAATCGTCATTCATATGTGATATGATATGATTATGAGGAGTACCGAGAGGACCAAAAGAAGAAGGGATCAACCATTTCTAGGATTGAGAGAGCCTATTAATCCTTGGTAGATCATATCGTGATCTACGGGTTGCATATGAGAAGATGGTAAAAAGGGAGAAGAAGAGAGATGAGTTCTTTAGCAAGATGTGGAAGGGGGTGAAAGGCCTATGAATGGTCCTAGAACCCTATTATAAACTTCCTTCCTTACGAGCGGAGAGTGAAGATGAGGTGACAGTCGAATGGTCTGGTCTTAAGGATGTTGATGATGATGCAAAGTCTACAAATGAGAGCAGTTCTTGGGCGGTTTCAGGAATCACCCTTATCTCTTCTTATGCTTTATTGTTTATGCAGTAAGGACACTACTACCTAATTAGTTGGGGGTACCTATCTCTATATTTATTTTATTTGGGAAAGTATTATTAATATTTTTGGATGTTTTTATGTTCTTTTGGATGATATTTATTTTTATTTGGATTGTAATATTCGTGCTCTCTGATGGTGCCCACATTTGTATGGATTAGTCATTTTGTTTTGTTGTTAGATTTTTATGTTATTTTTATTTGGTTTGTGATAATATCCGATGAGCATTTCCTTATTGCAGATTAAGTTATGACATTCTTAAGGGAAAACATCTTGATTGGGTTTTGACCCGTAAAAGCAGGGGAAGTCTGCGTACCCATAACATCGATGTCATAAATGCAAGGGAAATCTGAGTAGCTATGGCATTTTGGTATTGGGGATCACACTTGTACCTATGGAAAATTCTGAGTAACCATATGGTTTGCCCGTGTAAAAGCCAAAATATGAGACGAAGTCTTATGTTGGTACCATAGTTAGAAAATTGTGTGTGGTGCAAATGTAAAGCAAACATCCCCCTCCGTCCAAAAAGTTTTCAAACAAAAATCAAGGGCAAGGACATGAGCAACCTTGTATCGACACTTTTTTATCTTTTTGTGACTCTAAAATTTTTGGCTTGTAAAATTGGTAGATACTCCATTTTTGTGTCTAGCGGAATGAGCAATTAAGACTCCTTACCGAATTTACATGGAAGGTGTTGCGATCTTATTTTTCCAAATCTCATGTGTACTTTTACCATCTAAAACTTTCCCCATTAGTCTCTTAAGGCTAATTTTTATCGTACTTTGTTGGGGAGATGATCTTAGGCCATGTTTGTGACATTGGAAGTCCACTTTAGCTTAAAAAAGCTTACCCTTGCATAGTTGTTATCCCTAGTCACCCACTTTGAGACTTTGGAATTTTTGTTGGAAAACACATTACAAGCCGTGATTCTTTCACTTTTTATCCCTCTTATGAACCCTACCCTCCTTGAACTTTAAGTTGCAACTTGAGGCTAAAAGCATAAGTTGGGGTTGTGATGATTGAAAGAGGTAACTTTGGACCACAAAGTTGCAAGTAAGTGCCTATGAGATTAATTATTAAGAATAAATAAATAAGAAAAAGGAAAGGATCCAACAAAGGAAAGAGAAGCACAAAGGGTGCAAGAAAAAGAAATTGAAAGAAAATGGGTGAACCCAGGAAATAAAAAGTAGGCATGTGTGAAGTGTAAAAACAAAAGAAGTGGCCCATGATCAAAAGTTGGATGGAATAGTGTGATGTAGATGTTCAAGGAGGGTATAGACATGTTGTTCCTAAAAGATATCCTACCCTACCCCAAACCTATGTTACTAGCTCAAAAATCCTTTTGTGATTTCCAACTAAGTATTTTCATTGTAGCGGCGATTGAAAATAGGGGCAAGCCTATGGCTGGTACTTGTTAGAATAGAGATTTCTTGAGAGAGAGAGAGTATGTTTTACATTTAAATTACTTGTTTAATAATTTATTACTTGGTGTGTGGAATTTTCTTTCTTGTGAGAAGGCATGTAAACAAGTCAAGGTGGGTGATTTTGTCATCTCCCACAAAATGAGTCAAAAAGGAGTATAATGTAGTTGAGTTCAAATCTAAGTCATTTCTAGAGTATTAGTGATGTTGCATGGTTTCTCTTTAAAGTCTCTTGAATCCTTGAAAAATAACATTTTATGTTGAAGGGTGTTGTGAAAATAGTTTTGCCCATGTTTGAAGAGCTAAATTGTGGTATTAACAAAGCGTGAAGTCATTATGATCATTGGGTCATTTAAGTTATGCATAAATATGCATAGTCTCATGGTAAGAATTAGTGTTGCTTGAGGACAAGCAAAGCTTTAAGTTGGGGGTGTTGATGAGTGGTGAATTTACCACTCATTTGCACTTATCATTCATGCACACTACTATGATTTGAAGACATAAATGAGATAACATTCTTATTAAATACACTAATTTCCATATTTTGTCGGCATACATGTGATTAGATAAAAGGATATACAATTGAACTGAAAGGGAACAAAGAGAAGAAGAAAAGTGCACAGCTGAAGGACTATGTACAAAATAAGGCTTAGTTACTGCGATCATGGCCAGTCAAGAAAGTCAACAACTGCGATCGCATGGATCTATCTGTAGTTACGGTAGTCACAATCGTAGAAAATCTGGTACGATCGCGACAACGCGATATTAGGCCAAGGGCAGTTTTATAATTTTCAGCCGCCGACCCCAAATCCCTTAAAATCCTAAAATCCTTTCCCATTTTAGGCATTCTAGATTCTTGGAACCTCTTTTAATTTAAATTGAAACCCTGGATTAGGCAAGAATTGTAATTTGATTTGGAGACTTTGAATTTAGAAATTTATTGAAGAATGGATGCTTTACAAAACCCTTATCGTATATTTTTCTTTCCTTTCATCATGAGTAGCTAAATTTCATTGTCTTGAGATTATTTTGAACTAAGGTACAATTATTTCTGGGTTATGATATATTTATGTATATGCTAGTTAGTTGATGATGGGTACTACAATTGTTTGATTTAATTGGTTGGGATTTATGGGTTAAAGCCCTAAATACTCAAAATGGTTTTGTGTGTGAAAACCCCAAACTCATAAAAACTCAAACCATCCTTGAAAGAGGGGTTTTGGTGAACTTTTTAAACCTACATCATCCGTGAAAGAGGTATGTAGGAACCAAGGCAATAATAGATAATTAATGGGTTTAGTTTGCTAATTCTCACTATCTTAGACATAAGAGTGATTATGAAGCTGACTATACCTTGGGTATTTTCCTAGAAATAGGGATACCCAATAGAGGTATTAGGTGAATATAATTAATACACTTGTTAGGTAATCGAAAGTTTCAAAAAGTGAAATTCTTGAGGTTTTGTTGACAAACTAGACTCAAGGATCATAGATCTAGCCTGCCATATTGTTAACAACTAGCATGTACACCAAATCTAAACATACCCATACCTAATTTTCCCTTAGGCAGACAAAATCCCAAAATTTTCTCTATACCGAAGTTAAATTACAATTTTTGTATAGTTTGCGTAATTGAGTTACTATTGACAAACACTTTCCCAAAACCAAAACACCCCCTCCTCTATTTTAAATCATTTTTTTACTTTATTTGCACTTCAGTTGTTTTCTTAGTAAGAGTTAAGACCCATAAGAATAGAATTCTAATTTCACTCCTTGTGGATCTGACCTTAACAAAAGTTAGGATATTGACAACAACCTTCCTCTACCAAATTGCATGGTATAGGCGAGCATTATCATATAATTCTATACCTTTTTAGTGTAGATTGTAGTACTAGTAGATTCCACTAATGTGACGTTCATGCTAGGCTGATTTCGAAGATTAAGTGAGATCTTAGAGTTGGAGTTACCCTTTTTCTTTCTACTATCCATATCTAGTCTTTCATTTTCCAATACAGATTGTGAGTGGCTATTTCTGTACATATTTTTCATTTATAGCGGATCTTGTACCGACACTCCTAGTTCATGAGATTGTTGTTGATGTTTAATCTATATTTTCGACTATATTTACTGCCTTGCTAATACTGCAATCCTTTAATTGTTTATTTCTAGCTTTTATGCCATTTTCCACTAAGTTAGCCCATTGCTTATAGCTTCGGGCTATGATTTGGCTTACCACTAGCAAGATAATATAGGTTCCATCATGACTTATAGATTTGATTGTGATAGAATTTGTATCAGAGCGTAGGTTCAACTATATTGTTTGTTTAAGAGTAATTATCTCGTAAAGCCCCACGAATCAGAATGGCAATGTTTGTTTATTATTTTTTGGAGGCTATAGGATATTCTTAGGAGTTCATCACTTCTTTCACTCATTTCTTGATAAGCGTATGAGTTGGTTTCTAAAGCATTCCTTAGGTTTCATTTTTTTTGCAGATGACTAGGACACGTGCTATCGCTATACAAAAAAAGGTCTCAAGATCGAGCCTAGTGATCCTAGAACCATGCATGGATGAACAATAGGTCATGTAAAACTTAGTGATGTGCCCCCAACTAGGGTCTATAATAAAGTGCCTTTACCAGACCTTGTTCTTGCTTTAGAGATAGATATTCTTCCACCATAACCAGTGGGGGGCTAGGGATAAACCCTAGCTCTATTGATGTTTATTTCATTTTCAGGGTTCAGGGACTCTTTGGTACAATTTTTGTCATTTGTTGGTGGTGGATTTTTAGATGGTGCACAGTGTACAGATCAAAGTGGTACTTAGGCGGGGGCACAACATGTAGCTATAGCTCCCAGAGTTGAGGTCCCTATTGTGCCAGTGGTTGCTCGGATAGCTATGTCTATTGAGGAGAAGAAGGTGTTGGGTAGATTCTTGAGATTGGCTTCACTTATGTTTTCTAGTGCACCGGGTAAGGATGCGTATGAGTTCTTGATTGCTTGGGAAAATAGGATCCATAATTTAGGCCTATGTTGAGACTCGTGGTGTGGATTACACTAATTCTTTATTGGACTAGGTAGCTCAACATTGGTGGAAAGGTCATCTTGATTTCAGTCCAGCTGGATCTCTTCTATTAATATCGACTTAATTCTTCGAGATCTTCATGGAGAAGTATATGCCTCACAGTCTTAAGGATCACTTGATAGATTAGTACTAGAGGTTGGAGTAAGGATTCATGATGGTTATAAAGTATGAGGCTAGATTTCATGAGTTGGATAGGCATGCTACTTCTATTATGACTACTAAGAATGAGAGAGATTGTTGCCTTTCTAGGAGATTGAGACATCCTCTTTTCATGTATATAGAAAGTTTGGTTGTTGTGGGTAAGGAATTTGCTGAGGTTTATGATCATACTTAAGCTATGGAGGAGATGAATTACGAGGCCCAAAGGGGAAATACTAAGAGGTTATGATATTAGGGTAGTTTCAGTGTAAGACGTAGTAGCTCATATTTAAAAGATAGTGGTTCTCAGGGTATGTACCCTCTGTGTCAGCCATATCCACATCAAGGTCTTTCTAGTAGGCCAGTTCAGGTTGTACTTCAGATTACGAGTGGGGGCTATTCTATTTACAGTGATTATCTTTGTTAAGGTAATGGTCTTTGTTTGATAGGTTCATCTTCTAATTAATGTGGTGGTTATTTAGAGTCAGTAGGATTTTCTAGTTACAATACAATACCTCAAGGATGTTATGGTTGTGGATATTTTGGTCATTTATCAAGAGAGTGCTCCAGTCGTAGAGAAATTATTCCTTTAGCTTAGAGTATTCCTCTGATTAGGGAGGTTCATCCCCCAGCTAAATGTGGTATTCATGGTCTTAGGGGTTGTCTAGAGGGTGCTTGTGGATGTTCTTATGCAGGTAGGATAGGAGATTAATCTGGAGCCCAGCCAGGTCGCAACCATGGTTAATTGTATATTGTACTTTCTAGACCTAAGGCTAAGTCTTCAGATATTATTATCACAGGTATGATCTTAGTGTGCCGTCAATAAGATTTTGCTTTATTTGATCTGGGATCCATTTATTCTTATGTGACCACTTATTATATCCCATGCTTAGGGTCATGGAAAACTTAGGGATGTGCCCCCAACTAGGGGCCAGAATAAGGGGCCTTTACCAGACCCTATTCCAGCTTTAGAGCTAGATATTCTTCCACCACAGCTAGTGGTGGGACAGGGACCAACCCTGGCTCTATTGACGTTTATTTCATCTTCAGGGTTCAGGGACTCTTTGGTATAACTTTTTTCATTGGATGGTGGTGGATTTTCTTATAGTGCACAATGTACAGATCAAAGTGGAACTTAGGCGGGGGTACAACATATAACTATGGCTCCCAGAGTTGAGGTCCCTGTTATGCCGGTGGTTTCCCAACCGGTAGTTGCCCAGCTGGCTATGTCTATTGAGGAGCTAAAGCTGTAGGGTAGATTCCTGAGATTGGCTTCGCTTATGTTTTCTGGTGCACCGGGTAAGGATGCGTATGAGTTCTTGATTGCTTGGGAAAATAGGATCCATAATTTAGGCCTATGTTAAGACTCGTGGTGTGGATTACACTAATTCTTTATTGGACTAGGTAGCTCAACATTGGTGGAGTGGTTATCTTGATTTCAGTCCAACTGGATATCCTTCATTAATATGGACTCAATTCTCCGAGATCTTCATGGAGAAGTATATGCCTCAAAGTCTTAAGGATCACTTGATAGATTAGTACTAGAGCTTTGAGTAGGGATTCATGATGGGGTTAGAGTATGAGGCTGGATTTCATAAGTTGGATAGGCATGCTACTTCTATTCTGACTACTAAGAATGAGAAGGTTTATTGCCTTTCTAGGAGATTGAGACATCCTCTTTGCATGTAGACACAAAGTTTTGTTATTATGGGTTAGGAATTTGCTGAGGTTTATGATCATACTTAAGATATGGAGGAGATGAATTGCGAGGCCCAAAGGGGCAACACTAAGAGGTTATGTTATCAGGGTAGTTTCAGTGTAAGACATAGTAGCTCACGGTTAAGAGATAATGGTTTTTAGGTTTTGTACCCTCTGTGTTAGCCATATCCACATCAAGGTCTGTCTAGTAGGCCAGTTCAGGCTGTATTTCAGATTACGAGTGGGGGCTAGTCTATTTACAGTGATTATCTTTGCCAAAGTAATGGTCTATGTTTGAGAGGTTCGTCTTCTAATTATTATGGTGGTTATTTAGAGTCAGCAGGATTTTTTAGTTTTAATACAATGCCTTAGGGATGTTATGGTTGTAGATCTTTTGGTCATTTATCAAGAGAGTGCTTTAGTCGTAAAGAAATTATTCCTTTAGCTCAGAGTATTCCTCTGATTAGGGAGGTTCATCCCCCAACTAAAGGTGGTATTCATGGTCTTAGGGGTTTTTTAGAGGGTGCTTATGGATGTTCTTAGGCAGGTAGGATAGGAGATCAATCTCGAGCCCAGCCAGGTCACAACCATGGTTAGTTGTATGCTGTACTTTCTAGACCTGAGGCTGAGTCTTTAGATATTATTATCACAGGTATGACCTTGGTGTACCGTCAATAAGCTTTTGCTTTATTTGATCTGGGATCCATTTATTCTTATGTGACCACTTATTATGCCCCCTGGTTAGAGTTATCTTAGTATTCATTATCTATGTCATTATGTGTATATACTCCTATGTGTGATTCTTTAGTAGTTGATTAGTTTTAAAGATCATGTGTTATGACTGTTTGATAATTTTATACTCATGCTGATCTTATTGTGTTAAATATGGTAGATTTTGATGTGATTCTGGGAATGTACTAGTTATCCCACTATCATGTGGTATTAGATTGTTTTGCCAAGACTTTTTACCTTAGCCATGCACGGTATACTCCCAGTTATGTGGAAGGAAGATGTTATCCTCGAGCTGATGGAGATTATTTCTTATATTCAGGCTAGGAAACTTATTTTGAGGGGTTGCAAGTCTTATCTTGCTTATATCTGTGATATTAGTATTGAAATTCCATCACTTGACTCTATTTCAATAGTTCGTGAGTTTTGTGATGTTTTCCCAACTGATCTATATGGTCTTTATCCTAAGTGTGATATAAAGTTTGTTATTGATCTTTCAGCCGAGCAACCGACCTATTTCAATGGCACCTTACCGTATGGCTCCTACTGAGCTTAAAGTGCTGAATTTTGAACTTTAAGATCTTCATGGTAAGGATTTTATTAGGCCGTGTAGGTCTCCTTAGGGATTACCTACTTTATTTATAAATAATAAATATGGTTCCATGTATATGTTTATTGATTATAGGAAGCTTAATAAGGTAACAGTGAAGAAGAAGTATCTTTTGCCTCACATTGATGATTTGTTTGACCATCTTGAGGGAGCAGTGGTGATCTATAAGATTTATTTGAGGTCTGAATACAATCAGTCGATGATTTTGGCTTAGGATATCCCAAAGACAGTCTTTAGGACACGTTATGGTCATTATGAGTTCCTACTGATATCTTTCGGATTGACAAATGCCCCACTCATATTTATAGATTTTATAAACCGTGCATTCAGACCTTATTAAGGTTCCTTTGTGATTATGTTCATCGATGACATCCTTATGTATTTGAGGAGTAAAGAGGAGAACATGCAATATTCGAGGATTGTGCTCTAGACTTTGAGAGATCAAATGATTTTTGCCATGATCTCTAAGTATGAGTTTTGGCTTAAGCCAGTGACATTTCTTAGGCATGTGGTGTCTGAGGATGGGATTATGGTAGAACTAGTGAAGATCGAGGTTATTTGAGATTGGGTGAGTCCTATATCTCCGTTTGAGGTACATAGCTTCATAGGTTTGGCCAGTTATTATTGATGGTTCATTGAGAGTTTTGCTACCATTACTGTGCTTATGACCAGATTGTGTCAAAATGAGGTTCCTTTCTGATGGTCTGAGGAGTGTGAGTCGAGCATTAAAAAGCTCAAGGGATTTCTCACTTTAGCTCCTATTTTAGCTCTTCTTGTTTAGGGTAAGGTATTCACCATGTATTTTGATGATTTTGGTATTGGTTTTGGTTTTGTATTAATGCAGTAGGGTTGGTTTATTTCTTATGCATCAAGGCAGCAGAAGGTGTACGCATGCAACTACCTCACTCATGATTTGGTATTGGTGCTGGTAGTTTTTGCGCTTAAGATTTTGAGACATTATCTTTATGGTGTGTATTATGAGATTTTCATGAATCAACATAGTCTTTTATATCTTAAGACCTGGAGAGAGCTTAACTAACCAACATATATTGATGGAGTTGCTTAAGAATTATGATATATCTATCTTATATTATTCGGGATAGGTGAATGTTAGGACGGATGCCTTGAGCCAAAAGATGGTAATTATGGGTAGCTTGGCTTGTATTTCAGCTTCTAAAAGGGCGTTGGCAGGGACATTCAATCCTAAGCAAACATGATGGTGAAATTTGATATTTTAGACCCTAGGAGGATCCTTGTTAGTGTTGAAGTGAGGTCTTCGCTATTTGAGCATATTTGGGGTCTTCAGTTTTAGGATAAGAGACTTTATATCATCCATGATCAGGTGTTGAGTCGTGAGTCTAAGATGGCTACCATAAATTTTGAGGGTGTTTTGAAATTAGATAGCTGCATTTGTGTTCCGAGGGTTAATGATTTGATTCAGTCGATTTTGCATGAGGCTTATAGCTCTAGGTATTCTATTCACTCAGGTACAACTAAGATGTATAGATATTTATGGAAGAAATATTTGTGGATTGGTATGCAGAGAGATGTGGCAGACTTTGTAGCGTGTTTCCAATGTTGTCAGCAGGTGAAGGCCGAGCATCAGAGACATGGTGGCTTGATACAGAGATTGTCCATTCCCAAGTTAAAATGGGATGGGATTACCATAGATATTGTTTGTGATTTTCCTCATACTTCTTATGGTTCCAATGTTATTTGGATCATTGTGGATAGGTTAACCAAGTTGGAACACTTCATTCCTATTGAAATATCATTCAGTGACGAGAGGTTGGCTCGTATCTATGTTAGTGAGCTAGTCTATTTGCATTTTCTGCCTATATCCATCATTTTAGACTGGGGTTTGGTATTCACTTTTAGCTTTTGGAGAGTTTTTCATGAGGATTGGGTACTCAGGGAGATCTTTGTACAACCTTCCATCCTTAGACTGATGGGAAGTTAAAGCGAACTAATCAGGTTCTCAAGTATATACTTCGAGCCTGTGTTATGGATTTTGGATGTCAGCGGGAGCAGAACTTATCTTTGGTAGAATTCACGTATAATAATAGTTACCATTCAAGAATTCAGATGGTGTATTTTGAGGCTTTGTATAGTGCTCAATATTGTTCTCCGATTGGATGGTTTGAGACTTTCAAGTTTAGACCCCGTGGTACTGACCTACTATAAGAATCATTGGATAAATTTAGGGTGATTCAGGATAGGTTGAGGATATCTCGAATTAGGAAAAAGGCATATGCAGACCGTACACTTCGTTCTTTGAGATTTAAAGTTGGTGACTAGGTTTTCCTCTGTGTATCTCCCGTGAAGGGTATGATGAGATTCGAGAGGAAAGGCAAGCTCAACCCTAAATATATTAGACCCTTGGAATTCTTTGCATAGCTAGTGAGGTTTCTTATGAGTTAGCCCTACCCCCAGATTTTATTGTTATTCATTCAGTTTGCTATGTTTTTTTGTTGTGGTGACACATTCCTGATTTGTCTCATGTTCTTAGATAGGACTCAGTCCAAAAGGATGAGCGGTTGACTTACGTGAAAGTGTCGGTGCTCATATTGGCCAGTGATGTCAGGCAATTGCGTACTAGAGAGATTCCAGTAGTTAAGGTTCAGTGGAAGCACTGCCTAGTAGAGGAGACTACTTTGGAGATTGAGAGGATGATGTACACCCAGTATCCTTACCTATTTGACGCTTCAGGTACATCCTATTCCTTTACTTTTCCAAACGAAAGTTATTTTAGTAGTGGATATTGTAATGACTCATTTTCACCGTTAGAGCTTTCTTATATCTACCCAAAGTCATTTATGACTTGCTAGGACTAAAAGTTTGGTTACTGGACAATTTGTTTGGGTTTGAGAGCCAATTCCCTATTTTGAAGTCTTTATTGATTCAAATTGGTCATTAGGCAACAACTTCAGTCAAACAAACTCATATGCCTATTCTAATAGTTCTCACTGCTCTGGAACATCAATTTTAGGCTAGATGATCCTTGGTTTAGAAATCGAGGCTTCCAGATTCATTTTGGGCTATTCGCTGAAAGTTAAGAAAAACAGCACATGGAGGTGTGACCCACTTTTTGTTGAAACGGCCACAGATGGAAATATTGACAGCACCATTGAGTTTGGATCATCGAATTTAATAGGGTAGCATATTTTTCTTGTGTTTATAGGATTCTGGGTGAATCCCGAGGGGTTGGCATTGGCCACTGGTATCACTTAAGTGAGGCTTCGATTGCGTACACAAGAGTCACTTAAGAAACACCAGCGTCACCCATGTGACATATGTTGAGCCAGCAAGTATCGCTTAAGTAACACTTGGTCACATAATTGATCCGATATTTGCTTAAGTTACACCCATATACCTGGGAAGGGTATCGAAACCCCACTTATCCTAATTTTCAACATTTTTCATCCATTCCCTAGAATATTAAACCCTACAAAGTGGGAAAACAAGGATAAATCATTTTTGGTTGATTTTGGAGGTTTGGTGGCTTTTTTGTAGCACCATTAGAGCTCAAAATTCACCCATTTTTAGGATAAATATTCCTTGAGAATAGAGGGACGTTTTGATAATTTTGAAAGTGTGATTCCACAAATGGGCCTCATATGGGATGTTTATGTAATTTTAGTGCCAAAGCGCAATAGTGCAATACATATATCATTGTTCTCATTTTGATGAGTAGATTGTATTTTTATAGTTTGGCATCTTGAGGAATCTTATTGAAAGGGAAAATCGATGGTTTAGTGGATTCTTCGATGTTTTCTTCGGCGTCCAGGTAGGCTATGTTTACCTTCTTCATATATTGAGCTAATTCATAGTATAATTATAATATCATGCTATTTATGGTATGGGATTTAGATATTGGAAGCATGATTTGTATGATTAGTGTTATTTGGACTGTTTAGGCTATCTTGGAACTGTAATCTAGGTAAAATTTCATTAGTTGCTCGTATTTTAGGAAGAATTGCTATCATAGGGCTAATTATGACTTACTTAAAATCTAAAAATGAATTTTGATACCTTAGCCTAGTCTGGGGTATAATTTGCCTACAAATAAATTTCGAGGATTAAAAGTGAGCCCCTCTGACCCACCTTAGGTAAGGACTTGTGTTAGCCTTTGTAGATTTATATATGTATGTTGAACCCTTATTAATGCTTACTTTAGGACTTTGAGGAGATTAAATACATAGTGATTATGCTAGTTTGGTAATTGGGAGTTGGAGCTAATTCTGAATATAAATCCGATGGTTTATTGATATAGTTTACTTTTATGGTTTATTATTATGGCTTACGGATATGGTTTATTGATATGGCATATGGATATGGTTTATTGGTATGATTTATAGATATGGTCTATGTATATGAGTTCCTGTTCAAGTTTGGAAATTACTGATGATATTGATCATATGATTTCCAATTCAAGTCCGATAATTAATAATTATATTGATAATATGAGTTCTGGCTCAAGTTCATTTTCAGTTGATGATGACATTGATACTATCAGTTCCGGTTTGAGTCTGGCAAATGATGTTATTGTATTGACACTATTGAGAATGATATGATGATGATATGAGTTTCGGTTTGAGTCCCACATTGAGAGTTGGGTATGATATGATGCTGTATGAATGGTTTGATGGTTATAGCTGATATTCGGTAGAGTTATGGCTCTTCATTTCTTTATTCTCCTTTAATTATACCCTCCGAGATTATGGGGGCCCGCATTATGTTAATTACTTTTCCATACTTGGGTTACGGGGGTCAATTTAGTAGTTATAATTGTGTGATTTTTGCACTACTTTTTGGATTTGTTTATTTATTTATGTATAAGGGTGTTGGAGTTTATTTCCATGTTTGTCCTTTTACCTTGACTTAGCTTATTTTATCTTGTATCTTATGATATTTATATCATGATTTAGCTCAGTCAGCCGATGATGCCAACTGAGTACTTATGGTTTTGGTACTACATTTCTGCACCTTTTTGGTGCATATTCGAGTACTAATATCCACCGCTAACGTGAAACCCGTGTTGGATTGATTTCCGAGATTAGGTGATCTCTTGGAGTCAGAGTTATCCCTTTTTACTTCTATTATCCATATGTAGTTGTTCATTTTTTAGACGAATTTTGACTATTTCAATACTTATGTTTCATTTGTAGTAGCTCTTGTACCAACACTACTAGGTCATGGGATTGTTGTTGATGTTTAATATATCTTGTAGACTATATTTATTACCTTGTTATTATTGCAAGCCTTTAATTGTTAATTTTTGGTGTTTAGGCCTTTTTCCAGTATGTTAGTTGTTTGTTTATAACTCTAGTCTATGATTTGGCTTACCTACTGGTTGGATAAGGTAGGTGCCACCATGACTCGTAAATAAGGTCGTGACAGTAATATAGTTTGTTAGATGATACATAGCCTATCAGTTATGTATGTCGAATACCATAAGACATCACTAAAGTATGGAAAACCTATGGAGTTATAATGTTATTGGGGAAAACAGTCCTAGTGTCTTTCTCATATTGATTACAAATGTAACAAAAAAACACTTTTTATTATTGATATTTTGTTTCACAAACCTCTCTCTTTTACTTACTTTCCAATTACTCAGACAAATACGTGATTGTATTTTGTCCTATTCCTTATGGGATCTACCCCGACCTAGTTGGGTTCTATATTTGATAAGCGACCGCTTTATACTTTTTGGGAGGTGTAATTTGCATGACATCAATAATGCATTAGTGGAATCATAATATTTCATAGGACTATGGGTGTTGTACTATACCAGTAAGAGAAATGATTATTCATTTGTTATTAAAAATAGTAGAGAAAGTATGGCAATATAACTATGGAGATACATGGATAATTGAACATATACAAAATCTACAATAATGTATAAGACTGTTGCAGGAGAAGAGTGGTAATTCAAAAATAATAGTAGCTTTTAAGGTGGTTCCTGTATTGATATGGTTTTGTTGGATGAGAAGGAATAATATCCTTCATGGTAGATCATATCACTTGATTAGGATTTTCTAGGAAGAAATGATGCAATCACTAAGTTTGTTAAACTAAATATCAAGTTGGAAACTGGAAAAGACTAGCCTAACATAATGAACAATATTCAGGCTTATAGAGTTCAATACTTGACTAGAACGGTGAGGTGGTTTCCACCACCTAACAACTGGTTGAAAGCAAATATTGATAGGTCATCTAGAGGTAACCCAGGCCCAAGCTCATTTGCTTTTTGTATTAGGAATGTAGAAGGGAATCTTGTAGTTGCTAAAGGGGCAAGAATTATGAATAACACATACTTGGTGGATGAGGCAATAGAAATGAAGGAATGTTTGCTATAATATATTAACAATCTAATATATTAAATAATATTGGAAACTTAATCATGGAACTTATTTCAAATCATTCAACGAGGTTGGTGATGTGTCGGGCTTTTACAACACTTTTGACACCTAAAATAAGGAAATATGCTTGTTAAAAGGCTTGTTTATATAGATATTATATGGTTAGTGTAGTTTACAAGAAAATGGGGTTTGGAGGTAAATAAATAAAAATGGAGAAGAATTTAACAAGTATAGATAAAGTACCCTGTTTAATCATTTGTTGGGTCACAATACGACTCATAGCCTAGTTGTCGCCAAACCAGAATATTTTTTAGACTTGAAGAATTGGAGGGTCACTTGATCACGAGCACTACTTAGGACTTATTAGGTTACATTAAGAGTCATAGGGAGAAATCTTTCGAGGACGAAAAGTCCAAAGTTCTAAATATGTGCAAGGTGGTCCAATGGTTACAAGGTTGACTGTGTCTTGTTATCAGACCTCATGATTCATAGCATGAAGCTTTTACGACTCTAGTGATTTTTATACCCATGGAAAATTCAAGTAAAATCAAAATAAGGTAAGAGGCTACAACTCATAGGGTCACATGATGGATCATCGTGATCAGAAGTCCTAAGGAAATAAAAAGAGGTCCTAAAGAAGTGCTGATGAATCTCACCAGTAATGAGTCACCTTACAACTCGTAGGGTGACTAAACGAACCATCAACAGTAAGTTGGAAAAGCAAGTCATGATTTGAAAGAAGATTGACATAGAGTTGTCAACAAATCATATGACTCATTGTCATAGGAGTAGTCATCACAGACTTTGTACTCTGAAATTGTTTAGGATATTTTTTCTTTTTGTCAATAAATACCCAATATGGGTCTGTTGTTTTAGTTTAAGTTCAATTACTACTTTTAAGACAGATTATAGGTTTTGCAAGTACAAATATTTATTTTTAGGGTTTAATTAGAAGTGCGATTTTGGAGTTTTCTTATTATTCTTGTAGGTGCATGATTAAGTTTTCTTCAATGAATTATTCTTGCGTGCTTGCAATTATGAGTATCTAAACACCACCAATTGGATTCTCAGAACCCTGATGGATTATCAAAGTAGGAATCGTAGTATAGAGTAATATTCAACCAGTGTTCACGTATATTAATTTCTCTCTTGGTTTTGGATGCTTCTTCACGGTGGCCAACATTAGAACATGTGTTTTCTGTATTCTAGACAAAAGGATGAGTATTGATAGGAAGAAGGGATTAATCAATAAAAACTTGGATCTATCAACATCCACTTTATATCTTGAGCCTATAATAAGGGATAGCTATCTGGTATCTAAGATAGGGGTTAGTAAGGCATGCTCAGGAAAGAGAAAACTTACCTAAGAATATTACCTAGATAATAGAATAATATTGTTCTAGGTATACATTACCTATCGATTTTTCATACTGAACATCAAGAGAGTGAGTGAATTATGATAAACCTACAGAGTTATGAAGTTATTAGGGAACACAGTCCTAGTGCCTCTCTCATATTGATTATAAATCCAATAAATCAATAGTTGTTATTACTGAATTACTTAATCACAAACCCCATTTTTACTAGAAATTGTTATTGATTGCCTTGACATACATACTGAGTGATATTTTGATCTATTCCTATAGGTTTGACCCCAACCTTGGTTGGGTTCTATATTTGATAGCGACCATATTATGCATTATTTAGAGGTGTGATTTAGGTGGCATTAAAGTTTGATGTCATTTTCGAGGAATAGAGTTATGAAGTTGATTTGAGTGTGTTTTTGGGGTCATTGGTTGCTATTTCTTGACATTAATTTTCTATTATTTCTATGACACACACTAGTGTATTCCCAGCACTTGAAGTCAAGCCAATCCCCTGATTCCACTTAATATGGTGCTTGAGAGGAATTTTTAACAAAATTAAAGGATGGTCAATGGAGGAGTTCATGATCTAGAAGCTTTCCTAGGAGGTATGAATAGTGGTGGCGAACATCATGATCAACCATTGCAATAGAATTATATTCATAAGACTACGAAATAATTCGCTACTCAATTGATGGTTCAAAAAATAGCTAGGCAAGTAACTGTCAGGAGGGTAACGAGGAAAGAGAGGGCTAGACAAGATGATGAACATCATTTAGCTATGCTTGATGAGAGTTAAAATAAAAAAGAAATAGGGGACAACAACCTCTATAACAATATCTTTCTATTTATGAAGCTACAAAGGAAAATTCATACTATGTGGAGTCAATTGTAATAGGTGAAATTATTCCACCAAAATTGCCTAAAGGTACTATGTTCGACATCACGAGTGCAATGATCCAACTATTGAATTTAAAGGGGGTATTTGCTGGCCTTTCTACTGATGATGCAAACATGCATATTATTACTTTTGGGGATATGTACTTTGTATATTCTAGCTAGAGTTGGTCAAAAGGCTATTCAACTGAGGCTTTCCATTCTCCCTAATAAAAGAAGCTATTTTGTGGTTGGGTAATTACCTTGTGGATCTATTACTACTTGAATGAGTTGAGGACTCAATTCTTGGACCAATTTTTCTCGCTCTAGAAAATGTTGCAATTGAAAATAAGATACACAACTTTAGTCAGTTGCATTTACATGCACTAAATGATTCATTGTTGAGGGTCAAGAAGAAGTTACAGAGTGTTCCAAACCACAAGATTACTGGTAGAAACTTTCTTGAGATCTTCTATAGATCCTTAATGTTAACACTAAGGTTGTAGCAGATACTATTACTGGTAGAGCATTTATAAATCTATGATGGGTGCATGCTTCTAAGATCTTAGATCGAATCACTAAAACTAATCGAGGTTGGCATACTCGAGAATCAAAAACAACGATAGGTACTTATGAAATTGGAGCAATCATAGAGCAATGAGCCCTAGATGAGACAATGGATGAAGAGGTAGAACAACAAAGGTCTATGATTATATTTCTTAATAAATAATTTACTACAGCTGGAGTAGGAAAATTAAATGCAGGTGCACTAGGTAAGGCATCTAAATATGATAATTTGGACTCTGACGAGGAAGCAAAGTATCTTGATAGCGAGGTGGCAAGTTCTAAGCTAAGGGCCAATGGTAAAACTAGGACAATTGGAATGCTAGGTAATGGAATCAAGGTCAGGACTATTACGGAGATAGTTATAACAAGGCTAGGAATAAATATAGGAATAGGTATCATGATGGTGATTGGAGGAGAAAGGATGACTATAAGGATAAGAGTGGCCTTTAGGTTCTTACTAGGGAAACGTCATGCCAATTCTAGCAATTTAAGAATGGAAGGCATGCTTGCAAAGTTGTAAATGAGGTAGAGAAAATGAAAAGACTTATATAAAGAGATTAAGGTGGACATTTCAGGTATGAATAAAAAATTTGAATCGCATGCTAACTCCATCCAGAATCTTGAGCAACAGTTTTTTCAGATTTCTACGGTATTAAATAAGCATAAACAAGGTACTCTCCCAAGAAACACCATTTAAAATCTAAAATATGATGGTCATGTCTTGGATATTACTACTTAGTGTGTTAAGAATACCACTGATCCTTCTATGCTCATGATTGTTGATGATATGGTGGAATTGGTAATGGTAGATGATGAAAATATTTCGACTTTAAATACATTGTGGTTAATGAGAATGCATATAATGAGCCTCAAGTTGATGATCATAAAGCAAAGGTGTAATGACCCTCCAGGTTATTTCCTCTATTTTGGTATAGGTCCAGATGAATACAACAGGATTTCATCATGTGAAAATGCTAAAGAAATCTGGGACTGCTTGAAAACTGCTCATGAGGGAAGCAAAGATGTGAAGATTCTAAATTTGACATACTGACCACATAGTATGAAACCTTCACTATAAAAGAAGGAGAGACATTACAAGAAATGCATACAAGATTCACTTCCATCACAAATGAGCTACACTACTTAGGAGAAGTGATTCCATTGTATAAGAAAGTGGGAAAGATTCTAGGTGTTCTTCCTAAGTCATGGGAAAGCAAAGTGGATGCCATAACTAAGGCAAGAAACTTGAATACCCTCACTATGGATGAAGTCATTAGGAACCTAAAAACCCATAAACTCAAAAAATAGCAAGGAGAAGAGAAGAAGGAAGTAAAAAGAGAAAAATCCTTTGCATTAAAAGCTTCAAGGTCCTGTTCAAATGAAGAAGACACTGATGTTACCAACTTTTCAAAAAGAATTGTTAGAGATATGAGGCAAAGTAGACAATTTCAAAGAAGTGGAAGTAGAAGCAGAAAATAAGCTACTATGGAAGTTTGTCACAGATGTGCAAGTCCTTAACAGTTCATTAAGGATTTTCCAATTCACAAAATAGACTATCAAGATTATCTCAAGACTAGAGGTGATAAAGGAAAGAACAGGGAACAGGTCCCTGTAAAATCAAAAGGATAGGTTACAACAAATTTTGTAGTTAAACAAGCTTTAGATGGCTGGGGTGACTCCTCCAGTGAATCTGATGAAGCAGAAAAGTCTACAAATGTTTCCATGCTTGCAGTGGAGAATGAGAAAGTGACCTTTGATTCCTTGTATTCTTTTATGGAAAACACTGAATATGAAGAAAATAAGGTAAAACTTTCTGACCTTAAGAAAACTTGGACAACTATTCTGCTAAAAAGATAAAAACTCTTGCAAATATACTGATTGACTCTATGTGTGAAATGAGTGAGAAAAAATTTCCTCTAGAAGATAAAGTGGAGAGTCAAGAGTTTGAGTTAATTTCTTTAACTCTCCAAAAATCTAAAACTATGGAACAGGTTGTTAAGTTAAAATTTGACAATCTGGGTTTGGTAAGTCAACAGAAGAAAGTAGATGCTTCTAAGAGTAAAGGGAATAAAAAATCCTCAAATTTTTAGGTTGAGCTTGAAGAAAAAATGGAGGATTCTCAAATGCTTCTCATCATTGCACTTCAGAAGAATGAGAAGTTAGAAAGGTAACTAGTTCGTCTGAGGGAAGAACACAAAAAATCTCTTCAGTGGACTTCATTCTCACAAATCCTTTCTAACCTAATTAGTCAAGGAGCCAATAATGGTAAGGGCCTTGGGTATCAGTACAAAAATTAATCATCTGAGTCATAAGGTAAGGTTGTTTAAGATGTCAAAAACAAAACCTATAAATCCTTGTGCAATCACTATGGAAGAAATAGACACCTGAAGGAACATTGTCAAAGTTGGAATTGAGAAAGAATGTTCAATGATAGATATATCTAGTAAGAGAATTCCTATACAAAGGATTTCATGTCCTTGAAAAGAATGAAGAATAACTCTTTAACTAGATTGACTAAGAACGATTTGATCAGAACTTTGTCCTCTTACTAGGAACTCAAACTCAAATAGGTTACCAAGTCTAACAAATGATTGTAAGTGAAGGAGGGAGAAATGGCTTGAAATAAAAAAATCTTCTTGATATGTAATTTATCAAGGCTATGAATCAAATTTAGATTGTATTCTCTTTCCTGGGACACTTTAAGGTGAAGATGTCTTATGTGATTAGGTAAAAAGGGTCAAAATTGCATGAAGCTGATGGGAATAGTTAATAGCATAATAATGTAGAAGAAAATGATGAATGGTGATCCAAAATCTCAATCACAAACATCAACTCAAGTAAAAGAACTCTAAAGTAGTATCTAGTCAAAATTCATAGGGACCTAGTCCCAGTGGAATTTTTCTTAGAAGGATAAATTAGACAAACATATCCTTTCTTCTTACTGGATATTCTAACATTATATATAGAGGAAAGAGTGCAAAAAAGAGACTAAGTTAGAAATCTAGTGGCTTTTTCACCATTCCTATCCCAAGAATGAGCTCACAAAGGTGTGAAAGAGGCTGGCGAGTTTAAAGAAATGCAGAAGGAACTATAGACATTTGAATAATTCCAAGTATGGTATTTTCTCCTTAGATCGATCTTCATAACAAGACTTGGTATGATGTGGTGTAATGAATCTAAAAAGATGATGTTGGGATTAATCATATTATCCTGACCTACTATCATGTGAATCAGTGTCTCTTTACAAAATTACCTATGTTCAGGAGGAATGTATCCTTGGTAAATTAGGTACGAGTTGGTCTAACTCAGTACCATACCTTTATAGGTATACACCCATGGGAAAAACTTTATAGGTGGACAGAAGTGACAAATACAAAGTTGAAGATTTACTCAAACAAGAGAGGAAATTGGTCCCATCTCTTAGGTTAGTATATTGTATGTGCAAATTTTATCTGTTCTGTCAAGAAAAAGTCGTGTCCTCCCTATCCTTGTGTCAAAAAAGTTATCCTATTCCAAAAGGGAAGATGAGTTACCTAAAATCTGAAATTGATCATATCTTGTTCCTACAACAAAACCCCTCCTGGTGCCCATTATTTCTTTAAATCTTGTTGCACCCACTCTTTCTCTTATCAAAAAGGAAAATCCTAATACCAAATAGCCCTTCTAGGAAAAAGAACTTAGTGATGGTTGCAGCTCTCCCATTTTTATGTCCTTCAGAGGATTCTAAGCTTAGCATAGGTAAAGTCCCTTCCCAAACCTTCCTGAAAAATATCCTTCTCCTCCAACCCTTCCAAAGACAAACTCTTTAATCACTCAACTTATTGATAAAGAATCATCCCTAAATCCACAAAACTGTTCTTATAGTGTTGTGATGGATTAAACTTGGGCTACTGAAAACCTCATACTGTTGTCAAATAGACCAAGAAAGAGCACAGTTGATCACAAGAAAAACAATGTCAGTAAAACACCAAAATCCTCTAGAAAATGGTCTGGAAGTTTTACTGAGAAGTAGCTGACACTTGAGGGACCTGGTCCCAGGAAGAAGAAAGTATCTTAAAAAGAATTTGTGATCACGTATAATATAAGAAAGAATAGGAAGAAAAGTAAGGTGGTATCCAAGGAATTATAAATAGGTTCTTGAAAAATCAAAAGGTGTTAAATGAAAGGATTTTTTATTCAAATATGGTAACAGAACTTAGTATAGTGGAATTAGTTGAGTTGGTTAAACATCAAATTTGGATTCATATCATGGAAGGATCTTTTCCAAGTATTTTTGGTAAGATAGACAGGGAATTCTATTTCACTTTGGAATTCTTAGAAGATGGGCTAAATCTAACTTCCTAGGTCCAAGGAAAGAAAATAAAGCTGAATGAAGAAACACTGGGAAGAATTTTGGAAGTTCCTATATATGGTATGAGAACTATCTCAAAGTAGTTGCCTTCAATAGAATCCTTAGAAAATGCATCAAAGATCAAAGGGAAATCTGTGGAGGCAGTGAATAGAAAATCACTCAAAAGTGAGTTTCAATTGGTCTTTGACTTTGTGAACAAGGTGATTCTGCCTAGATCATAAAAGAGAAACATTTCCTAAACCATTAATTTATATGTGATGGAATGCCTTAGTAGCTTTGAATTCATTAAATTACCTGCTTTAATGATAGAACACATTTGCAAAGTTATTCTTGCGAAAAATGGAAAACATGGAATGCCTTATGGATATTGGTTAAACAAAGTATTTGACCATTTTGGTATTGTCTGTGAAAATGAAACCTAAGGAACTGTGCTACAAATTCTTGGCATGAAGACACTGGTCAAACTGAATGTGTTAAATTAGGTAGCATTTCTTAAAGAGAGCTAAGAAAGGAAATAAAGGAACCAGAGTTCAACTCGACTGCCAAGGATAAATAAATTAGCAAGCTCTAGGTGATAATTTAGCATATCATTAAAAGAATACTATGTGTTTCTAAAATATTTAGAACTGAGAATGTTGAACTAAAGAAGAGAGCATCAATCTTAACTGAGGAGGTCTTTAGCCTGAATGCAGAGATAAGGCATCTCAACAACAACCTGACCCTACTCCTTTAAAATCATTTTTCCAGTCCTTCACTTGCTAATCCATCTTTATTCCTATGGCATTATGATGTGCGAGTTTGACGCTAGAATATTTATGGCTTTTAACTCGAAATAATTGTAAATTCTTAAGCAACTTTTGTTATTTTTGATTGTTATCTCTGTGATAGTGCAGGTGAGCTAAGATGTATGAAAACCAATGACAACTGAGTCAAAAGAGATAGATTTTAAGTAAGCAGCCATGAAGAGTACAGTTGATGACTTGTCTTATAGGTCGTCAACTTTATGAATAGCCGTCAGAATACCATCAGCCAAAGACAGTGCAAGGGAGTTAGAGTTGAGAAGTAACGATATTTTTTGATAAGCTATCAAAATCCTGATAAGCCATCAAGAATACTGTCAGCCTAAGGCAGTGTGTAGAAGCTATAGTGAAGAGTTGACGACATCGTCTGATATGTCGTCAATTTCCTGGTAAGCCATCAGGACTTATCGTCAGCCAAAGGCATCAAACATAGAATTTGAAGATGATTTGACGACATTTTTTGATAAGTCATCCGACTCCTGATAAGTCTTCACACATGTCGTCACACATGTCATCATATTTGTGATAAGTCATCACAAATATCATCAGCTAAAGCAGCGAAAATCTAAATTTTTAGTTTTAAATTTCCTTTAAGTTACAGATATAAATAGAAGCTTTTAGGGTTTTATTCAGCACCTGAAACTTATTCCAAAGGAAAAGTCACCTTTTTTTGGGCCTCTTAACTTAGAATTCAATTTTCAACTTCTTTGATTGAGTTGTAGGATATTCTTCTTAAAATTTGAAGAGAATCAACTTCAGACTTCATCTTTTGTAAGTTTAATTTCTCTAAATGATGAATACAATTTTTGCTATCTCTTTCTATATCATGTGGAACTAAAACCCACAATTGGGGTTGTGTGATCTATGATTATTCCTCCATGGATTTAATAGTTGGTTAGGGTTTGAGTGATTATGGGGACATCTTGATAATTCCTTTGTAATGATAGTTATCTATTAGTTGCAAATAATAGATCCCACCTTATGTAGATTTACTCGAACTGGGAAATAAACTAAAGGTAGCGAATTATCAATGAGGATTTGGAAAGGTTAAGTTCTCATCTAATGATTAATATTGTAACAAGATTGATTAACTTGAGATAAAATTAGTATGAATAGAATGTTTTCCTAAGTTCGAGAGAATTAGAGAGTTCAACATCTAGGTAGGTTGAGAAACACTTAGATGGACTGTCGAAACTGATAATTTGGTGTTTCCCACAAGTCATGAGAACCCGATACTACGGTTATTATTCAATAGGGATTAATAATCATAGTGATCACAACCCTAGTTTCTCTCTATCATTGATTTCAACCATTGAAATTTTAGCTTTGAGTTTCGAAGCAAGTCTAAACTTTAATTATCGTTTGATTGATAAAACCCCCAATTAAAGAAAGCCATTATCTGTCAGTCATTTAATCAAAAATAGACTTGAGTGACACCTTATTCCCTGTGGGATTTGAACCCAACTTAGTTGGGTTATATATTTTACAACAACCGCTTACTCTCTCGTAAGAGAGGTGTTATTTGGGCGTTTCAAATTTTAGCACCGTTGTCGGGGAATACGGTTTCAAATTGAGTATATATGTGATAATTGACTCATAGTAAGTTTTTTGGTTTTACTTTTATTTGTTGTTTTTGTTTTCTACAGGGTAGTTAGTATGTATGCCAAGTACATGGAGTTCAGGTGAACCATTATTACCAGTACATCTAGAAGCTCATTTGATCGGTAGAATGGCAGACCTATAAGAAGTAGAAAGACTAGCCGCCTTGGCTAGGGCTCAGTTAAATTAACAGAATATAGATAACCCAAGTTGGGTACCAAATATGAATGAAGAGGACCTGGGAGATGATGATTTAATTGACCCGGCTAATAGGAGGCGTGCGGCAGGAGTAGTTACACCTGTAAATCAAAATCATCCATTCAGAGGAAGACTAGACTGCTAAGCTGTGCAGTTTAATATTGACAACGATGAGGATGACTTAGATGGAGCTGGAGCTACAGAGGCAATCATTCTACCACTACTAGCTCCTGGGGTGAAATTCAACATCACCAGTACTATGATCCAGCTACTGAATTTGAAAGGACTCTTTGGTGGATTACATGGTGATGATCCAAATCTACATTTGGTGAATTTCATCAATATTTGTAAGTCATTTAATAATCCTGGAGTGGAAAAAAATGTTATTCGTTTGAGATTGTTCCCACTGTCTCTGTCTGGAGAGGCAACTATATAGTTGAATGAGCTGACTCCTGATTCTATAGCAAACTGGAGGAAATTAAAAGGAGCTTTCCTAGAAAGGTTCTTTCCGCCCTAAAAAGTATTACAGTTGAGAGATGAGATCAGCAACTTTAGGCAATTCGCTAATGAAGCTTTGCATGAGTCTTGGGCAAGGTTTAAAAAGAAGTAGACTCAATGTCCAAACAATAAGATGACTGATGAATACTTGATAGAAATATTCTTCAGAGCTTTGAACTCAATTACAAAGACAATAGTGGATAATATTGCAGGAGGAGATTTTATGGAGCTCACCTTTACTAAGGCTGCGGACATGTTAGAAAGAATGACTAAGACAAGTAGATCTTGGCATACCAGAGATTCAGTGGTAGAAAGCAGTACTGGGTCTGGTGTAATATCAGCAGAGTAACGTAGGAGAGAAAAAGAGCGTGATCAGGATATGGTTCACATGAAACTCAGATGGATCTACTCATGAAACATTTGCTATCAAGGAATATGGAAAAGGTAAAAGTTATGGGGTCCCATGGTAAGGGAGGTGAATCAAACACTGAGGAAGAGGCTAACTACTTGCATAACCAGGGGGTTTCCAAACCGGTGGTCAAGGAAACCAAGGTTGGAACCATCAAGGAGATTGGAAGAATAAGAGTAATAGGAGTGGACTGTATGTACCTCCTGGAAGCCGTGATAATGCAGTCACCAGTTCAGGTAAAATATCCATGGAGGACATGATGGAGAAACTATTAAATGGAGTTGAGGTGACCAATTCTGGGGTGACTATGATGAAGAGTGACATATCTTCCATGAGTTAACTAGTAAATTTGCACTCAATTGCTATTAAATAACTAGTGCAGCAGATGAGCCAATTATTCACATCATTCAACAAAAGACAGAATGGGACTCTACCAAGTGATACAGTTCAAAATTCGAGGACTGATGGATCATGTATGGCTATTACCACTAGGAGCGGTAAGATGTTATCTAGTCCAGGATTGGAGGCATTCTCTCATACTGATGCAGTCAAAATGAATTGGGAGATGGTTGATGAATCTTCAGTGGTGCCTGTAGAGTTAGGAATTTCAGAAAAGAAGGGTGCAAAAGTTGAACAACCACCTAAGATGAAGCATGTTAGTGATGTATAACAAGGTATAAGAAAGGAGGAAAACGTTTCCCGAGTTGAAATCCAAAGGCCACCACTCCATTTCCACAATGATTAAAGAAGAAAGAAGATGAAGGCAAGTTTAACGAATTCATGGCTATGTTGAAGCAATTGATAGTGAACGTTCCTTTAGTTGAATCACTTGGTCAAATGCCAGGATATGCTAAATTTTTGAAGGATCTTATGACGAAGAAAAGAGCAGCGAGCTACGAACCGATGGATAATCTCCATCTTTGTAGTGATATTTCTACAAGGCCCTTGGTGCAGAAGAAGGCAGCCCAGAAGCATTCACTATTCCTTATACGATTGGATCTCTGGAATTTTATAAGGTCTTATATGATCTGGGAGCGAGCATTAATTTGATGCCGCTAGCTGTTTATAAAAAGTTGGGTTTGGGAGACCCCACACCCATTAATATGAGACTAGTTATGGTGGATAGGTCTGTGAAAAGGCTGATCGGTATGCTACATGATGTACTTATAAAGGTGGCTGATTTTATATTCCCTGCTGACTTTGTGATCCTTGATTGCAAAGTAGACTTTGAAATTCCCATAATTTTGGGCAGACCATTCTTAGAAACTGGGAGAGTGTTAGTTAACATGAAGCTGAATAAGTTAAAGTTTAGGTTCAATGGGAAAGAAGTTAGTTTTGAAGTGCATCAATCCATGAAACAACAAAAAGAGATGAGTGTCTTCTCGATCGTTGATGTATTCTATAAAGATGAGAAAGATACACTAGTTAGTGATGAAGCACGTTCAAGGTATCTTAATTAATTCTGAGTAGTCAAGATAACCTAGTCATGTTGCGACATTAAATCAGGTGTTGTGTGGGAGGCAACCCAAGGCATTTTGTTGTTTGTATTTGTATTATGTGATTGACATCAGATCTCTGCAGCTATGGTGCCACAGGTATGTTTCTAACTCTTTTGTTTTGGTTTAATGCATTGCGGACAATGTATGATTTTAAGTTGAGGGTGTGAGACTGCTTGTGGGTGTTGATGTCCTCTTGGGGTTTTTGTTGTCGTGCCTTTTTTTCTCAGAGTCTTGTTCCTAGTAGATTCAGTATGTTTAGGCGTACTGTGTTTTATTTTGTGATGTGTTATGGTTGATTGGGAGAAAAATAAGTATCAGGGGCAGTTGACATATTTTGTTGATTTTTGGGAATAGTAAATACCTCTCCAATTGTCTATTTTGTAACTGTGTGATGTGCATCTTTATGCAACTACTGTGAATCTTTTTATGGCATTGGTATTAGGGACATGATAATCATTGCTAACAATTGAATGAAATAGGTAGTAGCTTGTGATGTACCTTTGTGCCATGTGTTTGTGAGATACTACCTAGTTTCCATTGTGTGTCAAATCCAGAACTTTCCCAATTGGTCTTGCCTTGGTTGTAGAAGAGTGGTTAGGAAAAAATTATAGGCCATTTTTTATATTAGTCCACTTTTAGCCTAAATGACCTTCCATGTTTGAATAATATCCCTTGATCTTGATTTTGAGCCTGAATACCTATAATTTTTATTATTATTATACCTATCACCTTCCCACTTAGATCACAATGAACCTATTTTGGCCCTGGCCCTCCTTGGGCATTGTGCATTTTGACTTAGGCAAATCGTGTAAGTTGAGGGTGGCTATCACAGGGGTGAGTGATGTAAAGTGAGTATGAAGAATGGTAAAAAAAATAATGCAAGGTTTGGTGTGGTAGAAAAAGAATAAGGAAAGAAAAATTTTAAAAAAGAGAAAATGAAAGACTAAAGAACAGCATCCAGCATGAATTTTCTTTAATAAAGAAAAGGAGAAATAAGTTGAAGGTTGATAAGTGAGACACCAAAAATAGTGTAGTGCCAAGGAGGCTTAGTCACTTTAAATATCCTTGCGTATTATACCAGCCCCAAACCTACATTACAAGCTGAAGAAAAGTCCTATAGTGATCCAAGCTTAACTTTCTGAAAGCCTCGGTGATGAAAATAAGGGCAAAATTATGGTATTTTGCATACATTGACAGGAACTTCTTTCTGAGAGTGAGTGTCTCTTGACCATCCGTGCATTTACGTATTTGATTTCAGATATGAGTGAAGAGGGATTTCTTTGTTGTAAGGGCACATCAGTTGCATTGCTCGCTGCTTACTTGTTTGGGAAGTGTAACTTGTACATATGCATGGTTATTGTTGCTAATTTGATGCCATATCTTGATTCCTTTCTTTCATATTGTTAAACTTTATTGATATACACAGCTGGGTTTAGAGTGATTGAACATGGAGAGGGTAATGTGTGTTGAACTAAAACTGATGATTGAAAGCTATATGTGCTTTCCATTCTCTTGGTTAAACACCGTGGTACTATAATGAGTTATTTTCTTGAGGACAAGTAATTTTTTTAAGTTGAGGGCGTTGATGTGCTAGTTTGACGATAACACATTTAAGGCTTTTAACTCGGAATAATTGTAAATTCTTAAGCAACTTTTGTTATTTTTGATTGTTTTCTCTGTGATATTGCAGGTGAGCTAAGATGTACGAAAACCAATAACAACTGAGTCAAAAGATATATATTTGAGTAAGCATCCATGAAGAGTACAGTTGACGACTTGTCTGATAGGTCATCAACTTTATGAATAGCCATCAGGAATATCATCAGCCAAAGGTAGTGCATGGGTGTTAGAGTGGAGAAGTGATGACATTTTATGATAAGACGTCAAAATACTGATAAGCCGTCAAGAATACCGTTAGCCTAAGGCAGTGTGTAGAAGATATAGTGAAGAGTTGACGACATCATCTGATATGTCATCAATTTCCTGGTAAGCCATCAGGACTTGTCCTCAGCCGAAGGTAGCAAACATAGAATTTGAAGAGGAGTTGATGACATTTTCTAATAAGTCGTCGGATTCCTGATAAGACATCACACATGTCGTCAAATTTGTGATAAGTTGTCACAAATGTCGTCAGCTAAAGGAGCGAAAATCTAAATTTTTAGTTTCGAATTTCCTTTAAGTTACAGATATAAATAGCAGCTTTTAGGGTTTTATTCAGCACCTAGAACTTATTCCAAAGGCAAATTCACCTCTTTTTTAGCCTCTTAACTTAGATTTCAATTTTCAACTTCTTTGATTTAGTCGTGGGATATTCTTCTTGAACTTTGAAGAGAATCAACTTCAGACTTTATCTTTTGTAAGTTTAATTTCTCTAAATGATGAATACAATTTTTGCTATCTCTTTCTATATCATATGGAACTAAAACCCACAACTGGGGTTGTGGGATCTATGATTATTCCTCTATGGATTTAATAGTTGGTTAGGGTTTGAGTGATTGTGGGGATATCTTGATAATTCCTTTGTAATGATAGTTATCTATTGGTCGCGAACAATAGATCCCACCTTATGTTGATTTACTTGAACTGAGATATAAACTAAAGGTAGCAAATTATCAATGAGGATTTGGAAAGGTTAAGTTCTCATCTAATGATTAATGCTGTAACAAGATTGATCAACTTGAGATAAAATCAGTATGAATAAAATGTTTTCCTAAGTTCGAGAGAATTAGGGAGTTAAACATCTAGGTAGGTTGAGAAACACTTAGATGGACTGTCAAAACTGATAATTTGGTGTTTCCCATAAGTCATGAGAACCCAATACTACGGTTATTATTCAATGGAGGTTAATAATCATAGTGATCGCAACCCTAGTATCAGTGTGTTGTGGTTTGAATTTGTATGCTTTAGCCTTACTCAGTTTAGTTGGAGGCCAGTTGGTGGTTGAGGTTAAGTTTTGGTTGTTTGAGAGTGAATGGAAGTTTCTTGGAAAAGGGATACTTGTGGCAAAATCCATAGAAGAATCATTTCTTCTTAGAGGTTATCTGGGAAGTCGTGCTCGAAGAATGCAGTCCTAATACCTCATCGATTCGAGCTTTCATGATCTTTTTTTCCATTTACCTTCGCAGACAAAAGTCCTTTTTATAGTGGATAATATAATGACCCTCCAGGTCATTTCCTTGATTTGCATATATTTTTGGCATTTCAAGCCTTCCTACAACGGCTATAGGTTATTTATAACTTGCCAGAATTGTCGGTTTGGTTATTGGACACATCTGGATTTTAGGCTTATTTCCCTATTTTGGAGTTTTTGTTATTTAGGATTTCATCTCATACAAGAACTCCTAGTAGATGTCCTCGTATGGGGATTCCAATGATGTTATCATCTCTAAAATGTTGATTTTAGGTTAGAGGGACCCTTGGTTTTGGTCCCAAGGCTTCCAGACTTATTTTTGGCTATGGGCAGATTACATAAAAATGAAACTATAGGTGTGGTCCCCACACTTAGTCAAAATGATCTCAGATGAAATTTTTAATGGTTCCATTGATTCTAGAACGTCAAATTTGGTATGGTAGCATATTTTTTTTGCACGCACGGGGTTTCAAATGATACCAAGCACCCAATCAAAGTCTATTTTGGACTCAAAAAAATCTAGTGCATCGGGTTGCTGATGCGACCGCTTAAGCAATCATCTGATGGATAAAGCGGTCCTTGCATATGCAAAATAGGGAGGCTTAAATGATGTTTTGTCTGCTAAGAAGGCATCGCTTATGCGGCCTGGGAGTCGTTTAAACAATATCCAATCCAAAATGAAAGATTGCTTAAGCAATAATGGGGCCTCTTAAGCGTCAGGGTGACCACTTAAGCAGAACCTACTGTCAATTTATCCCTTTTCCCCCACCCAATCTTCTACAATTTATTCCGCCATTTTCGTATCAAATTGAGAGATCAAATAGAGGGAAAAGTAGGAAATTATCCATAGAAGTTAAGGTAAGATAACCTAATTCTCCTTGGTCATTTCCCATTAATTTTCCCTCCAATTTCCATCCTAATTCATAGGGAATTCTTTGCAATTAGGTCTTGAATTCCAAAACTTAAATGGTTGATTAAAGACTCCATTTATGCTTAACTTTTGAGCACACATTTCTTGTCCTGCGAGGGACCACATGATGAATTTAATTTTGGATTTTATTTATAGGCCCCATAAGCCCGTTCTTGATCGAATCTTGACCCATCCATTTATATAGCAATATGGGTCTTATTTTACTTCTAACAACGTATAGATTACTATTTTGACAGCATGGCGGTATTTCATTATCATTGAGCAAAGTCGAGCGATTTTTGGGTGATTCAAGGATTTTGATATGGTATAGAGGTAGGATCACGTCTACTCTTCTTCATGAGATGGTTTATTATATATGTTACATGTTAGATAGGGATGTTAGGACATGATAAGTGGTAGAACACTATGGCTTAACCTAACCAATGAGTACGGGGGCTAGAAGGGTAATTGACCCATAAGATGAAATACTTATTATGCTTCTGGGATCCTATTACCCTAGGTTTCTAGCATGTTAGGCATATTTGAGACTAATGAAACTTTAGTGTTATGTTTACTATGTTACTTGATGGATTTGATGGCTTTCCTATATTTTGATGTTATGGTTTTTCAGATATATATTATTGGGCTCAAGATCGTGATTTGTATTTTTGGAGGTGATTTATCCTCGTAAAGGGTGTGGGCATGTTTTACAAACATTTAGATTCTTATAATGATATTGTTTGGATATTGGTGATGGCATGCATATATTCAGTACATTCATGCTCAATAAAACTTTGAATGGTATGATACTAACTAAAAATATGGTTTACTGCTCTTTTTCCTAAAAAAAAAGATTTATTCCCACTTTTCACTTTTAAAACTGATTTCTTAATAATGGGAATTTTACCATCTTAATGAATTACTTATTAGATTTTGAGACTAAAAATAATATTTTTGGTATTTGACCGAGATAGATTTTGATCCACAGTTTTTCTATAACTATTTACTTTAGCCGAGAAATATAATGACCATTTCTACACTTTTATGATGATTTACTCCCAGAGTTTACCTGAAGGAGTAGATTTATGAACTTACCTCAGGTAGTAGATTTACGAACTTATACTCTTTTAGCTATGGTTTTAGCCCGTGCATTTATATTTGTGATTTACGGGCAGAGTAGATGATGATGATGATGATGATGATGATGGTTATTAGAAATTTTAAATGGACCAGGTCGGTGTATAAGGTAATCCTAAACCCCTAGGGGCGCATTCATCCGTGAGCCATCACACCAGAGAAGAGAGGTCGCCATAGGTCCTGTATTTGCTAGTCATTGATCTGGAGAGATGTATACACCGAGTTAATTTATGGTACTTGCATCAGTATATGGATTCACTTTCCATTCATCTTTGCATGTGGATTTCTTATCACTATTATGCGCCTATATCTATCAACCTTATGGGGATTGCATAGGTATAGGTGATGAGTATTGCTTGTGGTATGTTGTATGTGCTGATTTGACCTTTTGAATTGTGGGGATCGATTTAGGTATTGTTTTTCTGGGCTAGCTGGTTACTTTATATTGTTATTATTATTATGGTTAGTTCGTGATAGGCTGATTATTGGACTTTTATTGAGATTCGAGGTATGATTCTGATTCTTTTCTTTACGATTGCTTTGTAATGGATAAGTAACTCATGTTTAGATTCTTGGATTAGAGTTCTTTTTTATGTTAGTACTAGTTCCTATTATAATTAGGAGTCCTCAAGATGCTAGTATGAGTACTTAGGCATTAGCTTTGAGTTAGCCTTGTTTATGTATATGTAATTATCTATATGTAGTTATAGTATCACCATATATCCCTCTCTTCTTTCATTTATCCAAATTGCATACCCATTTCTTGGCCTTGTATACTATTGCATATCCTTCTTCTACTCTTTATTCATATATTGACAAGTGAAATACGGTATAGTGTTTAGGTCCTGGAGTATAGCTAGAATAGAGTAGCTTATTCTTATCATCTCCTTAGCTTTACTATGTTTGTTTCATGGATATTTAGGTATAGTTTATATTGCTATTTGCATGTTAACTGTATTTACAATATCTTTGGTACTCAGTTGGTAGTTTCTTACTAAGTGCCATGTGTTTAGTACTCATACTACACTTCTACGGCTTGCAGATTATAGTAGGGGTTCTCATCCTTGTTATGTGTGTCATGCAGAGAAGCTATGGTTTGGAGAAATAGGGTGAGATCCTGACATTTGGAGTATTACAATTCTCCTACTTATGTGCTAGACTAGTCTCTATATTGTATTCAGAGATGGGTTGTATTAGTATATTCATTTGGTACTTCATGTTGTAGTCTCATTATTTTAGAAGCTCTTGTATTGATTCCACCAACTTTTTGGACCATTTTTTGTATTTTAGCCTTCTTACAATATTTATTACATATTTTTCCTTCGTTTCTTTTTGTAGTCCATTACTAGTTGTTTCAGACTATGAGTTGTCTTAACAACCGGTGGGTTATAGTAGGTTCCATCATGACCTAAGAAATTGGTTCATGAAAAATTGGTATTAGAGCCTAGGTTTATCTGTGTGTTGGTATAAGAGCTAAGTGTCTAATAGAGTCCTACGGATCGGGGTGGAGACATATGTATCCATTCTTTGTGAGTCTACATGGTATTCTTAGAAAAATCTATTCTTGATTCCTTGACATGTGTCCGTATTTATTGGAGCCACAAGTGCATTCCTTGAATCTATTCTGTCCTAGATGGACTATGCGAGGTTGTTGATAGATGCAGACGGGACTTTGGCATGCATTTCTAGAGCTTCAGTGCAGTGTCAGACCAGGGAGTCAGGTATGGATTTCAAAGATCTTTAGCATTAGTTTGAGGATTTACGGATAACCTAGGCTCTAAGGGAGCTCATGACAACTTCATCCTTTTAAGAGTTAGAATTGGGGATCCTAAATTTTTTTGCGGATACCTCACAACCAGGGATGACATTCGTTTCATCAAGCATTTTTTGGCCAAAGTTGGGTTTATTGTGTTTAGGAGGATTTCTTGTCAGTTTTAGAGTATGATGTTGGAGTTCTTGTGTCGTCTTGGGCATATTTCTATGCTATATCCATCAGAGCATGATATGGTGTGTGGATTTATTAGAGGATCAACTTTGCCACTCCATTTGGCGTGAGAGCACTTGATAGTAGTTGGGTCTTCCTTCTCTGAGGTTGTTGATCATGCGAGGTCCATAGAGAGAGCACGTATTGAGACTTATAGAGGTGGCATTAAGAGGCCATATCATTAGTATAATTTTATTGGTGCTTCATCCAGGAGTTAAGATCTACCTGGCAGAGGTCAGCTTCATTTGTAGCCTATCAGTTCTATGAAAGTTGTGTTTCATACTATAGGTGGCTCTCAGATTACTTGTGGTGGTCACAGTGGTTTGAGTTATCATCGAACCTTGAGGAATATTCAATATGGGTCTTCAGGCCATGGTGACTATTCTAGATCAGGAGGTAGATCACCTCGGAGTATTCCAAGAGCTTGCTTTGGTGGTAGTGAGATGGGACATTAGTCTAGAGAGTTCCCAATACACGAGTTGGTTGTTCAGTCAGAGTTAACTTAAGTCTCTTGCCATCCTAGAGCTCCTGAGGTATGTTATGATTGTGGAGAGGATGTTCATTTTAGTAGGGAGTGCCCTCGGCGTCACTTGGTCTGTGTCACAACCCGATCTATGATTCATGATAGCACCTACTAAATCCCACTAATAGGCAAGCCAAAACCATAATCCGAAGCTAACACAATGGGTTAATTCGGTAGGAATTGTCCATCATAGGCTAAATTCAAAAATACAATTCATAATTAAGCAAAGGGTTGTAGATAAATAAAACTGTCAATACAAGATACCATCCCACGCCTAGTAGAGTAAGTACAAGAGCATCTAATGACGATAATACAACTTCAAATATTTAGAATAGAAAACAACATCTATCTTGAAACAAAAAAACTGAATATAAATATAAAAGGAAATGGGTGACAAAAACTCCAAAAACTCACCCTATCTCCAAAAATCAATCACTTACCAAACATTGATCAACGGCAGCAACTAGTACTTAGATCTGCACCAAAAGGTACATAAGTGTAGTATGAGTACCAGAACAATGGGTACTTAGTAGGCATCATCGGCCGACTAAGCTAAATCATGATATAAGTATGATAAAATGAAAGATAACATAACTAAGTCAATGTACAGAAACAAACCTGAATCATCTCTAATGCAACTATACAAAATAAGTAATCAAATCGGAATAGCAAGATAGCATAAGGCCCACTTCTAAATCCCCGAAATACATTCTAAGTCAATTTCTACCCCAGACTAGGCTAAGCATGTATCACAACCCGAACTAGGGCCTGGCCATGACGGACATCCCAAACCATGAAGGCCCGGAACGCCCTTCTCTATCTGGTAATCATGCACAACACTCATATAATAAAGAAAATGCGGAAACATAGTCATCTACGGAAACATGGTCAAATTCTAATATCAACATAAGTATGGAAAACTGTAGTGCAACTACAGCTAAATAACATCTGACTCAGTCTGCGAAATCTCTACTGCATGAAAATCTGATAACTGTCTAAAAACTGGGACAAGGCCCCCAGTAGACCAAAACAATAATAAGGGTCATAATCTGAAAGACGGGCCTTCTGGAATAGAGAAGGCTCACCAACTGATCACTGCAAACTCTGTCTGATGAATCTACTGCCTTTCTGGACCCCTAGACTGAGCCTCAGAACCTGGAGGAAGGAGAAGGGGTCAATACAGATGTACTGGTACGCAAAGTATTCCAAAATAAAACTTTTATATAGATAAAATAGTTGGAAAGAAAATCGTCAAATACTATACATGAAATAGTTCTAAAACACATGGGCACTTTCTGAAAATCACAAATCATTCTTATCAATGCAATGTCTGATCTTTGTATAACTTCTGAGTTAGGTGGCACTCCCCTACAATTCTGATATTCCACGGGCTGTATGGAATCCGCCATTGACTCGGCGGGGAATCCCTCAACCCGAGTGTGCCGTAAGGGTTGGAGTTTCTGATTCTGATACGCCACACGATACTAGGCTAGCCTAATACAATATACCCATATTGGCAAATCACGGTTTTGGGCAATGAGTTGTCTGACTCATGCCTTCTTCGGGGAACCACCAAAGCCCTCTTTATGCCTAATTTTATCCTGTTCTAAATCATGCATTATTCTAGTTTCAACATCTGAAAATTCTGACTTTAAACATGTATTCTATTCTGTTCTGAATTACCATGGCATAATCTGAGTTGGTGTCGTCACACCAAGACTTGAAATTCCTATTTCTGAGCCATAATATTCCATACATGATGCTTTCATGAAAACTCAATTCAGACCACACAAACATGCAATTAGTTTAAGAGATTTCATATTCCGAAACACACATCAAAACTATGCAAAAACTCTTCAACAATATGGTGGTCATGTGCCTTTAGCAAAATCATGCACTCTTCAATTATAGGAATATTTTCAACGTTTATCAACATAAACAACCCTCTCTCTTTTGAAATTGAAATCATAATTCAAATATAACATTATTCAAGACATTTCATAACATGCTTTTCAAGATGCAGTTTAGAACAATTCATATCATATGGAAGATGAGAAAGATCATAACAAGAGAGGGGTTCATTATAAGTCATGCTCCCAATTGAATATTCATCCTTAAACACATTCATACATATATATATATAATTTTCCAAACAATTTGGGGGAAGGCCAAAAGGCCAAAACAATATCGTCAAAACTTCTAAAATATGATTATATTCATAAATCCAAAACCCTTTTTCTTAAAACATGATTTCTAAGTTTAGGAAAACCCCGTGTACCTCGAAATAGGGAAACAATGGGTGTTTCTTGAAGCCTATGATCTGGGGATTTCGAATCTTCAATCGATTTTGAAAACCCACGGTTGAATTTTGAGTTTCTTGAAGTTCTTGTTTTAAACTCTAGGGAGGATTCTTGATGATTTTGATGAAAATAGGGTTAAGTTGCTCCAACATACCCTAAATCCTTTGCTTGGATGGTTTTAAAGGCTAGGTAAAAGTAAAAATTACCCTTAATGACTCCTAAACGGAACTGGATATTTGAACTTAAAAACCCAATTTCGGGTGCCACCGCGACGTACCACAATCGCGGTGGTTCACTGGAATTCGACGAGTGGGAAATTGGGTGCCTCCGCGATGCGCCACCATCGCGGAAGCCCACTGGAATTTGATGATTATCAATTTGACCCTCTCCGCGATGCGCTAAACACCAAAATGACGATGTTTATGACTGGAACCTTAAATTATTCATAACTTCTTCACCGAGGGTCCGTTTTGGATGAATCTTATATCGTTGGAAAGCTAATTCAGTCATCTACATAATGAAAGGTTGAAATCTAGGAAATTCCACATGAAAGTTAATTTAGATTATTCTAGAATCTAATGCTTAGACCTTCCATGGATGGAATTTAGCTATGAAGACGTCGGGGTGTTACAATATCCCCCCCTTGGGATCATTCATCCCCAAATGATGATGCGGAACACAGAAAAGCACGATTCCAAGCATAATAAAACATATAAATATTTAGGTAAGGGTTGTACCTTCAACTCCACCATCTACTAGGTAAAAAAGGTGTGGGTATCTTGCTCTCATGTCATCTTCTGATTCCCAAGTGGCTTCTTCAACCTTCTGATTTCTCCACAACACCTTAATTGAAACTATTTCTTTACCTCTCAACTTCCGGACCTGACAATCTAGGATTTAAATAGGTTCCTCTTAATATGATAAGGAGACTGTCACCTTGATCTCTCCTACAGGAAACACCAAAGAATGGTCTCCAATGCATTTCTTCAACATGGATATGTGAAATACCGGATGGACAGAACCCAAACTGGCAGGCAATTCTAACTCATACGCAACACCATCTATTCTCCTCAAAATATGGTATGGTCCTATATAGCGAGGACTCAATTTAACTTTCTTCCTGAATTGCATGACTCCCTTCATAGGAGAAACTTTTAGGAATACCCAATCACCAACCTCAAACTCTAAATCTCTTCTCCTAACGTCGGCATAAGATTTATGACGACTCTGAGTTGTCTTAAGTCATTCCATAATGACTTTCATATCTTCCATCGCCTGATGAACAAGATCAGGCCCAAACATCTGCGTCTCACCCGCTTTATACCACCTTATCGGTGACCTACATCTTCACCCATACAATGCCTCAAATGGCGCCATCCAAATACTAGAATGGAAACTGTTATTATACATGAACTCTATCAATGGAAAGTACTCTACCCAACTACCTTTGAAATCAATCACACAGTCCCTCAACATGTCCTCAAGGGTCTGAATGATGCGCTCAGCCTACCCATCGGTTTGAGGGTGAAAAATAGTACTTAGGTTCACTTGGGTACCTAAAACTCCCTGAAAATATCTCCAAAACTGAGAAGAAAACTTTGTACCTCGGTTGGATATGATGGACACAGGTACACCATCCAAACGAACTATTTCTGCAATGAACAACTTGGCATAATTCTCACCCAAATAGTTAGTCCTGACAGGCAGAAAGTGAGCTGACTTGGTGAGTCTATCTACAATCACCCAAATGGAATCATACTGGTTTTGGGACCTCGAAAGTCCTGTAATGAAGTCCATATTAATCATCTACCACTTCCACAAGGGCAAAGCTATCTCTTGGGAAGAACCACCTAGCCTCATATGTTCTACTTTAACTTGTTGGCAATTCAAACACTTGGAAACAAAGTTAGCCACATCACGCTTCATATTATTCCACCAATATATAGATTTCAGATCATGGTACATCTTAGTAGAGCCTGGGTGAATAACATATCTCAAAGTATGAGCTTCGTCAAGGATTCTATTCTGTAAACCATCCACATCTGGTACATATAATCTACCTTGGTATCTCAAAATACCATCACCACCGATCTCAAAAGACATCACCTTCTGCTGACCCACATCATTCTTAATTTTTCATCAAGATGGGATCTTCAACCTGCATCTCTTTAACTTCCGCACAAAGGGAAGACGCAGCTATCTTATGAACAACCATTCCCCCATCTCCAGATTCTAGAGTCGCACTCCTAGATTTGTAAGCCAATGAATATCTTTCACCATATCTCTCTTCTCTTCCTCAACATGAGAAAGACTGCCCATAGATAATATGCTGAGGTCTTCGGGTACAACATTTGCCTTACTCGGATGATAGTGAAGGATCATGTCATAGTCTTTCAAAAGCTTCATCCAACGCCTTTTCCTGAGGTTTAGTTTCTTCTGCGAGAAAAAATACTTCAAACTCTTATGATCAGTTAAAACATCAACATGCACCCCATAAAGATAATGCCTCCAAATTCTAAGCGCAAACACCACAGCTACTAATTCCAAATCATGAGTGGGGTAGTTTCGCTCATGAACCTTTAACTGCCTAGATGCATAAGCCACCACCTTATCGTGATGCATGAGTACACACCCAAGTCCCACATGGGACGCATCATAGTACACAAAAAAAACCCTCTGTACCTTCTGAAAGAGTCAAAATAGGAGCCGTAGTCAACTTGTTTTTCAACTTCTCAAAACTATTCTCACAAGAGTCGGACCACAAAAACTTCACCTTTTTCTGAGTCAACTTAGTAAGTGGTGCAACTATGGAGGATAAACTCTCTATGAACCTTCTGTAATACCCTGTCAAACCCAAGAAACTCCGAATGTCGGTTGGAGTCGTGGATCTGGGCCATTTCCTTACTGCCTCAATCTTTTGGGGATCAACCTTAATCCCTTCACTAGACACAATGTGCCCCAAGAAAGCAATAGCATTCAGCCAGAATTCACACTTGGAAAATTTTACATACAACTTATGATCTTTGAGGGTCTGAAGAATAGCGCGGAGGTGATTGGCATGATCCTCCTCACTTTTAGAGTAAACCAAGATGTCATCAATAAAAACTATGACAAACAGGTCTACGAACTAACGGAAAACCCTATTCATTAGGTCCATGAAATCTGTAGGAGCATTAGTCAACCCAAAGAATTCATAATGACCATATCTAGTTCAGAAGGCTGTTTTAGGAATGTCTGACTCCCTAACTTTCAACTGATGATATCCCCAACGAAGGTCTATTTTAGAAAAACACTTAGCACCCTAAAGCTGATAAAAAAGGTCATCGATTCTAGGAAGAGGATATTTATTTTTCACTGTGACCTTATTTAATTGGTGGTAATCTATGCACATACGCAGGGAACCATCTTTCTTTCGCACGAAGAGTATAGATGCACCCCAGGGCGAAACACTAGGTCTGATAAAAACTTTATCTAGGAGATCTGCTAGCTGTTCTTTCAACTCTTTTAGCTCTACAGGAACCATTCTATATGGAAGAATAGAAATAGGACGGGTATCTGTCAATACATTAATGCCAAAATCTATCTCCCTATTAGGTGGAATTCCTGGGAGATCATCTGGAAAAATTTCTGGGAATTCATTTACTACAGGGACAGACTGAAGGGAAAGACTTTCGGTGTTAGAATCTTTAACCCGAATAAGATGATACAAGCAACCCTTGGAGATAAGTTTTCGGGCTTTGAGATAAGATATGAAGTGTCCTCTAGGTGCTAAAAAGTGCCCCTCCCACTCAATTGTTGGCTCATTCGAAAAAGAAAAGCTAACATTTTGGGTCCTATAGTTTAGTGGGGCATAACACCGATGGAGCAAGTCCATCCCTAGGATCACATCAAAAGTAACCATATCAAGTTCTATGAGGTCTTCCATCGTATCCCTACTAAGAATAAACACAACACAATTTTTATACACCCTCCTTTCCATAACTGAATCACCCACCGGGGTGGAAACAGAGAAAGGTTCGCCACATACGGGGTCACATAGGATAAGGTAGACCCGGGATCAAGTAACACAAAAACATCACGGGAAAATATTTGTAACGTATCGGTGACAATATCTGGTGAGGCTTCTGCCTCCTGTCGGTTAGTCAATGCATATAACCGATTACGATCACTCCCAGCAGCTATAGTGGCACCCTTTTGGGGCGGTGGTGGTGCGGAAGAGTTTGCCTGAGACTTAGCTCCACCAATATTCCTCCTAGCGGAGGGACAATCTCTCTGGAAGTGGCCCGTCTGACCGCAAGAATAACACATAAATACGCCTAGCTGACACTTTCCTGGGTGATGCCTACCATAAGTCTCACACCATGGAAAAGTATGATGCTATTGTGCCACACTACCCTGCGACTGAGTATCCCGAGCTCTGGGTCCATGGCTAGTCTGAAAAATCGGAGGGCGTCTATCAACTGGGGGTCTGGGCGCTGGGGCACTAGCTGCAGACTGCGCCTTGTCCCAAAACTTTTTCTTTTGCCACTTGTTACCCTAATTACCACCCTGCTACTGACTGGGGTTCTGATCGGCTGATCTGGCTCTCTTCGTCTGCTTGTCCTTCTCTTTGTACACGGCTATCTTCTTCTTCTTCTTCTTCTCAACCTGCTGTATGTGGACTGCCAGCCTAGAAAAGTCTAATTCCCTATTTAGCATCGCCTCTTGACATTCAAGCACCAGATCATCTAAAAGGCTGGAAGCAAACTTCCTCATTCGGGCCCTCATACTACTCGTCATCTCAGGAGCATAACAGACCAGCTGATTAAACTTTAAAGTATACTCCTGAACACTCATCTTACCCTGCTTAAGGTTCATGAACTCCTCTGCTTTAGCTTTCCTCATCTCCAAAGGAAAGAACCGGTCAAGAAAATCTTCCACAAATTCATCCCACACTGTGGACTCAGCACTATCACCCTTCGCCTCTTCCTACTCATCATACCATTGGTTCGCTACATCCTTTAGCTTATAAGCTGATAGTTCAACACCTTCCACCTGATCCACATGCATCACTCTAAAAATCTTCTCCATTTCATCTATGAACTCTTGCGGATTCTCTTCTACTTTAGTGCCAGTAAACTTAGGCGGGTTCATTCTCATGAACTGACCCACCCTAGTAGCTTCAAATGTAATAGGTGCAGACCCAACATCTTCTGATCGTTGGGCCTGATTAGCCACCAACTGTGTCAGCATATGAAAAGATTGTCTATATTTTGCATTAGAAATATCCCTCTGAGTAGTCGGGGGACGGTTAACATTGGTCCGTAGAGCCCTAGGTGGACTGGTCGGTACTGGAGGGACTCCAGAAGTAGGGACAGGTTCTGGAGTGTGAGCTCTATTACGTGTCCTCATCCCATGAGTGGGATGAACTTCGTCCTCTTGAGAATTAACGTTGGTGCGATGGAGAGGCATAGCTGGTTTTCTGAAAAGCAAGAGATCATTGATTAGGGGACAGATTAGACTCTGAAACACGAGCTAAATCACAAAGAAGAGAAACATTCCTAAGCCCCTAGTAGCCTCCTGCCTATAAGTATGGCACGCAACACACCCATAAATAAGACTCTACCCGACGTGATTTTGCAGACACCCTGGGACCATGAACCGTGCACTGATACCAAATTTATCACGACCCAAACTAGGGCCTGACCGTGATGGATATCCTAAACCATGAAGGCCTGGAACGTCATTCTCTATCTGGTAATCATGTACAACACTCATATAATACAGAAGATATAGAAGCATAGTCAACTACGGAAACATGGTCAAATTCTAATATCAACATAAGTATGGAAAACTGTAGTGTAACTACATCTAAATAACATCTGACTCAGTCTGTGAAATCACTACTACATGAAAAATTGATAACTGTCTGAAAATTGGGACAAGGCCCCCAGTAGACCAAAATAATAATAAGGGTCATAATCTGAAAGACGGGCCTTCTGGAATAGAGAAGGCTCACCAACTGAATACTGCAAACTCTGTCTGATGAATCTACTACCTTTCTGGATCCCTAGACTGAGCCTCAGAACCTGGAGGGAGGAGAGGGGGGTCAATACAGATGTACTGGTACACAAAGTATTCCAAAATAAAACTTTTATATAGATAAAATAGTTGGAGAGCAAATCGTCAGATACTATACATGAAATAGTTCTAAAACATATGGGCACTTTCTGAAAATCACAAATCATTCTTATCAATGCAATGTCTGATCCTTGTATAACTTCTGAGTTAGGTGGCACTCCCCGACAATTATGATATTCCACGGGTTGTATGGAATCCTCCATTGACTCGGCGGGGAAGCCCCCAACCCGAGTGTGCCGTAAGGGTTGGAGTTTCTGATTCTGATACGCCACACGGGACTAGGCCAGCATAATATAATATACCAGGATCAACAAATCATAGTTTTGGGCAACGAGTTTTCTGACTCATGCCTTCTTCGGGGAACCACCTAAGCTCTCTTTATGCCCAATTTTATCCTGTTCTAAATCATGCATTATTCTAGTTTCAACATCTGAAAATTCTGACTTTAAACATGTATTCTATTCTGTTCTGAATTACCATGGCATAATCTGAGTTGGTCTCATCACACCAAGACTTGCAAGTCCTATTTCTAAGCCATAATGTACCATACATGCTGCTTTCATGAAAACTCAATTCAGACCACACAAACATGCAATTAGTTTAAGAGATTTCATATTCCGAAACACACATCAAAACTATGCAAAAACTCTTCAACAATATGGTGGTCATGTGCCTTTAGCAAAATTATGCACTCTTCCATTATAGGAATATTTTAAACATTTATCAACACAAACAACCCTCTCTCTTTTGAAATTGAAATCATAATTCAAATATAACATCATTCAAGACATTTTATAACATGCTTTTCAAGATGCAGTTTAGAACAGATCATATCATATGGAAGATTAGAAAGATCATAAAAAGAGAGGGGTTCATTATAAGTCATGCTCTCAATTGAATATTCTTCCTTAAACACATTCATACATATATATATATAATTTTCCAAATAATTTGGGGGAAGGCCTAAAGGTCAAAACAATATCGTCGCATCTTCTAAAATATGATTATATTTATAAATCCAAAACCCTTTTTCTTAGAACATGATTTCTAAGCCCATGAGATTAGAAAAACCCCACGTACCTCGAAATAGGAAAACAATGGGTGTTTCTTGAAGCCTATGATCTGAGAATTTCGAATCTTCAATCGATTTTGAAGACCCATGGTTGAATCTTGAGTTTCTTGAAGTTCTTGTTTGAAACTCTAGAGAGGATTCTTGATGATTTTGATGAAAATAGGGTTAATTTGCTCCAACATACCCTAAATCCTTTGTTTAGACGGTTTTAAGAGCTAGGGAAAAGTCAAAATTACCCTTAATGACTCCTAAACGGAACTGGAAATTTGAACTTAAAAACCCAATTTCGGGTGCCACCGCGACGCGCCACAATCGCGGTGGTCCACTGGAATTCAACGAATGGGAAATTGGGTGCCTCCGCGATGCGCCACCATTATAGAACCCCACTGGAATTTGACAATTGTCAATTTGACCCTCTCCGCGACGCGCTAGACACCAAAATGACGATGTTTACAACCGGAACCTTAAATTATTCATAACTTCTTCACCGAGGGTTCGTTTTGATGAATCTTATATCTTTGGAAAACTAATTTAGTCATATAAATAATGAAACGTTGAAATCTAGGAAATTCTAGATGAAAATTAATTTAGATCATTCTAGAAGCTAATGCTTAGACTTTCCATGGATGGAATTTAGCTAAAAAGACGTCGGGGTGTTACAACATGGGTGTCTAAGCATTTTTCCTAACTTGAGTAATCTAAGGCATCCCATGCTAAACATGAATAATGAAGCCTAATTCACCTAAGCCATAAGGAAATAAGCTAAAAGTGTTTCAACTCTATGATTTCAAAATAGCCTAATGGTCCAACTAACCCAAGTCTTGAATTTCATCAATCAAACACCTAAACCTACCCCAAATCTAACATAATATCACTAGAATACTATGAGATAGCTCAATCTAATAAGGGATAAACCTAGCCTACCTCGACGTTGAAGAAACCTCAACGAACCGCTAAATTTTTGCTTTTTCTTTTAGAGAAGTCTACTCAAGATACCAAGCTATCACAAGCACATTCTACTCATCAATGTGAGAGTCATGATACCTATATTGCACTGTTGTTCTTCGAGTCCACAAATCACATCAAAATCCCCATGTGGGACCCACTTACGAAAATCACATTTCCAAAAACAACCCAACATTCATACAAGCTCAAGGAATCATTACCCTAAAAAATGGGAGAAAACCAAGAGAAATTGGGGCTAAAATCAATCCCTAAAGGTTTTTGGGGTTTGAGAAAATAATCAAGAAATCTCACCAAGAAAAAGGTGAATTCTTACCTTAAAACGGATGATAGTTGCAAAAATAAATATTTATCTAGCTTTTCAAGCTCCCACAAGATTTAATGTCACTTAATCTCACCATTTAGGGTTTATGCTCTTAAGAATGAGTGAGAAAATGGCTGACATCAGGAAAAGGAGGCCATTTTATACCCTGTCTAGGTACTCAAGAGTTGCTATCGTGATACCGAGATGTATGATTGCACTACTTGTAAATTGCACAATTAGTCGCAATCATGACCCATACTATGCAATAGTAGCTCCATAATCATGGCCCAAGGATGGAGGTAGCAGCTGCACCATTTGACATCTATAACTTTGAAGTTCTTCCAAGTTTCCATCAATCCTTTGGGATTCATCCGAAATCCCGTATACGCAAATGAACTATGTAACCACACCAAATTTGATGTTTCAAATACGAAGATGCTCTTAGATTTTCCATCCGAAGTTGTTCCAACCAAATGTCGGTACCACACCCAGATTTATTTTCTTAACTTTTCAACCAATAGGTCAAGATGAGTCGGGGTGCCTCTGGATCCAAACCAAATGTCTACCTAGCCTAAATTTGACATCTCTGAGCTGCTGACATAGTCAGAATTTGCCTACGAGATTGTTTTACTGAAATTTTTGCTTGGTGGAAATTTGGAACAATTGAAGACTTCTAATCAGGGAATTGGCTCTAAAAAATAAACAAACTACCGGTAGTCAAACTGTCAATCCCAACAAGTCATAAATGATTGGGGAAGCTATGGAAAAACTCTAATGGGTAAAATATGGAAAAAAACCTAAAGGGACACTAAAGTATCCACTACTAAAGAATCTTTGGTCCACAAAAGTTAAGAATTAGGATGTACCTGAAGTCTCAAACAATTGAGGATATTTGGTCTGTATCTCAGTCTCGATCTCCAAAGTTTTCTCCTTCACTGGGTGGTGCCTCCATTGAACTTTAACTATAGGAATCTCTCTATTTCACAATCGCGTGACATCACTATCCAATATAAGCATCGGTTCTTCAACAAAGGTCAAACGCTTATCCAACTGGACTGATTCCCATCTAAGCACATGAGATGAATTAGGAATGTACCGTCACCACATGGAAACATGGGAAACTGGATGAATAGTGGCAAAAATCTAAAGGTAAAGATAACTCATAAGTGACCTTACCAACTCTGTGAAGAATCTTAATAGGTCCAATATATCTAGGATTGATCTTTACCTTTCTCCCAAACCTTATCAGATCCTTCATCGGTGATACACAGAGAAATACAGGATCACCAAGTCCAAATCTCAAGGCATTAAACCTACGGTATGCACAAACGTTCTGCCTACTCTGAACCTCTCTCAAACTATCCTAAATTAACCTAACTCTATCCAATGAATCCTAAAGAAAATCAGTACCACGGGGCCTAACCTCAGAAGCCTAAAATCATCCAATCGAATAACGATATTTCCTACCATACAGAGCCTTAAAAGGTGCCATCTTAATACTTGAATGATAGCTGTTATTATATGCAAAATATTTCAAGGCTAAGTGTTGCTCCCACTAGCCTAAAAAATCTATAACACAAGCTCGGATCATATCCTTAATAACCAAAATAGTCCGCTCCGATTGACCATCTGTCTGCGGATGAAAGGCTGTACCAAGATCCACCTGAGTGCCCAACTCCTCCTAAAAAACTCTCCAAAAATCTCAAAGTAAACACAGAACCACAGTCTAAAATAATAGAAATGGGTGCACCATGCAAACGAAATATCTCCCAAACATAGATATGAGCTAATTTCTCAACACTGAAGGGCATCTAAATAGGAATGAAATATGTTGACTTAGTCAAATGATCTAAAATGACCCAAATACCATTAGAACCACGGGAAGTGCAAGGACAACCACTAACAAAATCCATGGTAATTTGCTCCTATTTTAAGCCAGGAATGTGCAACCTCTGGGTTAAACCATCTGGCATTGATGCTTCACCTTTACCTACTGACAACATAGGAAATGAGCTACAAAATCTGTAATATCACTCTTCATACCACTTTACTAATAATTATTTCTCTAATCTTTATGCATCTTGGTTATGCTGGGATAAATGAAAGATCTAGAGTTATGAGCCTCATGCAAAATCAATTGAATCAAGTCATCAATCCTCAAAACACAAATGTGGTCATCAAATATAAAAACACCCTTAAAATCTATGGTGTTCCTCTCGGAGACACCACTCAACACCTGCTCATGAAGAAAGTGAAGCTTACTATCCTCAAATTTATGATCCCAAAAATTTTCTCAATTAATGAGTACCTCACCTAAACACTAGCAAGAATCCTCCTAGGTTATGAAATATCAAGGAAAAGCATCAAGTTGGGTAAGTACTAAATGTCCCATGCCAACGACCTCTGAGAAAATAAAATACAAGCCAAGCTACCCATATTGACTGCCTTCCGACTCAAGGCATCTACTACCATATTTTCCTTTCTCAGAAGATACAAGATGGAAATATCATAGTCCTTAAGCAAATCCATCCATCTGCATGGTCTAGCATTAATCTCCTTCTAGGTCGTAAGATGCTGAAGACTGCAATGGTCGGTAAAAATATCACAATGCATACCATAAAGATAATGCCTCCAAATCTTATGTGCGAAAATTACCATCGCCAACTCAAAATCATGAGTGGGGTAGTTGTGCTCATGAACCTTAAGCTGTCTAGAAGCATAAGCAATAACACAACCCTGATACATTAATACACATCACAAGCCAACATTAGAAGCATTACAGAACACGGTGATCCCTCACCTTCAATAGAAAGAGCTAAAACACGTACTGAAGTAAGGAAATCCTTGAGCTTGCCAAAGCTCGACTCACACTCCTCAGACCATAAAAAAGAAACCTCTTTCCTTGTCAATCTAGTCATAAAGGCTGGAATAGCAGCAAAACCCTCAATGAAGAGTCAATAATAACCTGCCAAACCAATGACACTACGAACCTCAATCGAAGATGTAGGTCTAGACCAATCAAAAATTGCCTCAATCTTAGCTAATACCATCCTTAGATACCACATGTCCAAGGAATGTACCGACTTAAGAAAAATCTAACACTTGGAGAACTTGACCACACTACAAAAAAACATTTAGTGACAGATAAATTTTGTCTCTATTCTATGTAAATTCGTCGCTAAATAGAAATTGTGATGGAATAGTATGGATTACTATCTGTTGGTATTTTTCTCGTTGCTAGTCACTTCTTGACGAAAAATGAATTCTGTCACAAAACTTGTGACCGTTTCATGATGAATGATATCAATTATTGCATGTTAGTGATGGACTAGCCCGTTGTTATGTCGTTGCTATTTCCCAAATTCATTTTTATCTTAGCTAAATTTACAATGGGATACTTTGTCGTTGATCGGTTGTAACATAGTTTAATCGAATGAGAAACCGTCTTTGGTGACCAAAATTTATATTTCACAATCCATCGCTAAAGTTTTTCGATAGCAACGACAAAAATGGTCACTAATTTTTTTGTCGTTAATAATTTTGTTAGAAAACTATTGAAACGTGTGAATTATTGAATGGTTAAAATAACCAAATTTATTATCAAATAATTACTTATATTAGAATGTTCAAAATATATAGATAGAAAAATCCATCACATAATTGTGTCAAAAAATCCAAAGTTCAAGTATTTTATCAAAAATAAACTACTGTCAAACCCCATAAAAAATAAACGTCCATCAAAATTAGTATTTGTACTGAAGAGATTTTTTGTGCTTCCCCACAAAATAGTCTATCAAAAATTAATACAAAGCTATGAATACTTTGATGCAATGAATCAACGTCGTCACCATTAGTAGGAGGAGGATCAAGCACGACCCTTCTTGTACCCTAATACCACCAATGTGCTCAATAACTATCGAAAGAAAGTGAGTAGTAAGTGCCAAAATCAATTGCTTCACAAACTCCTCCAAATTTGTTGTCGGTATAGAAGAAACCGAAGGTGGTACTAATTTGGAGGCATTAAAGGAAAAAAGATATTTCCCAAAGTAACTTTTAGCTTCATATCCGAGACCAAATCATCTTTTCTTCTTTACTCTTCCCGCTGCTTCATAATATGATTCCAATTGATCAATTTCAGATTCAAACTATATTTTTTCCCATACAATTTCTTCATACTTTTCCCATAACAAGTGGAGATATTAAAATAGACTCAACTTCCTGTTGTTTCTTTTATTTTCATGTATAATAAGAACTTTCGACAGATGTTAATACACAAAAAAATAAGAAAAGAGTATCATAACATTAGATGTAAATTATGGACTTACGTGAAGAAGTCGGGAATGCTCACCAACAAAAGATTTTCCATCATGATTATGTGTATGGTTGTGCAAACGTAACTCATATGGAGTTGGATCTCGGCCTATTTTAATAGCTTATACAAACAAATTTTGGATGTAGTTTTCAATTTAAATACAAATACAAACTACTTTAAGATGATGTTCTTAGTTGTTTATTTTTGAGAACTTTGAATAAAGAAGAAGAAAATACTCTTTGACATGCTTTAGAACCAGAAACCAAAGAATATAGCAGCAACTCAACAATTTCCAGGAATTTAGAATTAGCAGCAGACCAAAGAACATAGAAGCAAACCAAAGAATATAGTAGCAAATCAACAATTTTCAGGAATTTAGAATTCACAGCCGACCAAAGAATATAGCAGCAAACCAAAGAACATAGCAGAAAACTAAAGAATATAGCATCAAATCAACAATTTCTGAGAATTTAGAATTTAGCAGCAGACCAAAGAATATAGCAGAAAACCAAAGAATATAGCACAATAACAACAATTTCAAAGAATTTAGAATTTAGATGCAAACCAAATAATATAGCAGCAAACCAAAGAATATAGCAGCCTCATTGTACAATTTGTGGTACTTAAAAATTCACACTGATCTTGTCTCAACCAAAAATGTACTACACCAGAAAATGACAACATCGATATCCTACAAGTAAAATAGAGTACTCGCAGGAGTTCAAAATGCTACATTCCTTTGACATGATTCTCTTAAGTACCATATTACTCACGGGAGTTCAAAATGGAATAAACAAAAGAGATAAGATCCTTTTGGATGGAGTAATATTGAAAAACTATTTCAAAAAAATAGAAAAAATTTATACTCATTTATATAGTTCATGAAATTTATACTGACAAGTTTCTTTCGGTGCTCTCCAACTGTGATAGAGCCACCTGTATGTGTCACGACCCGAGCCTAGGCCCTAGCCGTGATGAGCATCCTGAACCATGAAGGCACGGAACACCCATTCTCTATCTGGTTATCATGCACAACATTCATAATCATAATAAAATGCGGAATTAAAACTGAGTACGGAAAACATGGTCAAGTTCTGCAACATTTCTGAATAATACTATCTGACATCAGTCTGCGAAATCTCTACTAAGAACATAAACATCTGTCTGAAAAGAAACTGGGATAAGGCCCCCAGTAAACCAAAAACATAATAAATAAGATAATGTCTGACATAATTAGGCCTTCCGAATAATAGAAGGCTCACCACTGTGAGATCAAGTCTGCAAATCCGAGAATGTCTACTAAGTAGCTGGACCCCTAGACTGTGCCTCAGAACCTGGAAGGAGGGGGGGTCAGCACAAAAGTACTGGCACGCAAAGCAATCCAAAAAAATAGTATAATGGAACATACATATATATATATATATACATATTAAGTGAAAGCAATTTTTCATCAAGACATCATGTATAAAACTGTTTCTGAAAAATACATGGGCACTTTCTGAAAATATGTAACCTGTCTGTTCATTTCAAAGCATGATCTGTGTTTTACTTCTGAGTTAGGTGGTATTCCCCTACAAGTCTGATATTCCACGGGCTGTATGGAATCCGCCATTGACTCGGCGGGGAAGCCCCCAACCCAAGTGTGCCGCAAGGGTTTGAGTGTCTGAGTCTGATACGCCACAGGACATTTAAGTCAGCGCATAATAGTATACCCGGGTCGGCAAACCACGGTTTTAGGCAATGAGTCGCTTCAACTCAAGCCCTCTTCGGGGAACCACCTAACATCTCTGTATGCCCATTTTTAACCTTTTCTGTACATACAATATTCTGAATGTCTAAAATCATGAAAGTCTGAAATGTCTGTTAGTCTGAGTCTGATATGGCATTAGTCTGAGTTGGTATCGTCATACCAAGACTTGCAAGTCATGATTTTTCTGAGCCATAATGTATTAAGCAAGAGCTTTCATTCAAAACATAGTTTAGACCACCAAAACATGTAACTGATGTAAAGGATTTCATATTCCGAAACTTAAAGTTCAATTCATGCAGAAATTTCATCAAACACCTGGTGGTAAAATGTCTTTAGCAAGTTCATGTATTCAAAATTGAAACACATTCATTCATATATGTATATAAACTGTCAAATCGCTTTGGAGATGGTCAAAAGACCAAAACAATGATGTTAAAACATCTTATACATAAATATATATACATAATTTAAAACTCCATTCTAAAACGTGATTTTTCTATGCCCATGAGAATTTAGGAAAACCCCGCGTACCTTGTTCTCCACGAATTTTGGGTGTCTATCGAAGCCTACGTCGAGAGGATTCCAAATCTGTAATTTGTTTCACGAACCCGCGGTTGAATCTTGAGTTGCTTGGGTTTTAATGTTGAAACCCTAGGGAGAGTTCTTGAGCAATTTTGGGAAAAGTATGTGTATTATGGTGTTTGAGGGATTAAATCCCGTGTTGGTGGTATATATAGGGGTGGAGGATTACGAAAATACCCCTAAGGAACAATTAAGGTCAAATCTGTCCCTCAGTTGACAGTTTGGTAGACTGGAGTAAATCGATTATAAATTTTTACTCATATACTCAAATTGGATGAAACCAACTGAAATTAAAAGAGGAATCGAAGAGCTTTTGTTTGATATATTATAGCTCACACATTTCATTATATACAGAGAGTTATGATCGTTTGAAATTGACCCTGAAATGCTGAAAACTGGGCAATAGTCTATGCGTTTTGCTACTGTTTTTAAATCCAAACGCAGCCTTATGCGTTCCAAAAAATTCCAAAACTTATCCGAGATGTACTATGAGATTTCACGATCATAACGCAACTTGAAAATCTAAAATCGGATGTCGGGAAGGTTGAAAAGTTGTATCCCGAAGATTGCCAGCTAAAATGACTCTAAGTCCTCATTACACTTAGAAAATTTTTCAAGTTTTTAAGTCTAAGGGCACTCTATTAAAGGCTAATCCGTGCACGACTTTTACAGGGTGTTACATTATCTCCCCCTTGGGATCATTCGTCCTCGAATGATGGGTAGGAACTTGTTGAAGCCTTAAATATATGGAATAACGCGGACATGACATGTCCTCTAATAAAAATACACTGATCTGAACATTTGGAATCTGAATTTAATGCATGATGCATGAACTTGGCTATACTCATAACTACTGGTATACTCTATCTTCGACTAGTAGCATGTCTGATATTTCGAGTAGCATGAATAAGTGCAAAGACAAGAAAACAAGTCATGCGAATCTGACTGCTAAACTGACTTATTGGCCATACAGACTGAATTATACTACACCCTCATACTTAACTGGAGTATTCTCTTCAACACTCTCTCTAAGAAAGCTCTAGCAGTAATAGGGAACCATGAATCTTGGGTATGGATTACACAAAATATCCCACTGAGGAAATCACAACATTGACACTACTCTGCAGTCTGGAATATAGACATATAACTCCTAAATTAGGATAGAATTTTCAGACCTTTGGCAATACAACTTCTTACTTTAAGGCTTAGAGCACTTCCCGAATATCCCTTAACTATACTATTCCCTATAAATATCATATTCATTCAACTCAGCTTAAAATTCTCATATGAGCATTGATAATGTTTTTTTTTTCTACTAATGTCTAAAATATCTTAATCCTTACCCCGCGATCAAGCCTAACTCTAAATCACAAAAATACAACATGCTACACCACGCTATTATTCTAAACCATATGATGCCACCTTCTATACCTCTTTTAAAAATCACATCCTAAGCATAACATGCCTTACCACTTCAATGACTACACTGAACTCTTAATATGAAGTCGCTAATGCATATGGCGACCTTCCACTACAATCCCAAAACGTCGTTCAAGCCTAATTTATAACCATATGTTAACTTCAAGGAAAACACCCATAAGTAGATACTTCACATAGTTTCTAAACTACTATCAATATAACTCCCACGCGCTATCCTAAAAACATACACACACAAACTTTTCCACTAACCATCACATGTATCAAAGACTTGGCCCCAAATCTTACTTCATACTTATGGCCTTATCTAAACAAGCATACTATGATCTTCCATCAACAAGAACATTTACATCAACACCACTATCATTGCATAGGAAGAGTCACTAAAAGGTTAAAACATAAGACCCTCAAGCGTGAAAAAGATCTTTATATGGGACTGAGCACACTATAAAGAGTGAGTACATGCGTCATGAGTTGCATGACCTCAACTAGAGTTCATAACATAAGGAATGTGATTCCGACTACTTGAATGAAGTAGAACTCATTATCTTGGAATTGGAAGAGTACGTGACTCTCTATCATATACCGGAATCATGAACTATTATCACGGAACTGCATCGTAAGGCATGAGTAAGCATCCGGATAACAAAAAAAAAATATTGAGGTAGGAATGGGTTGAGATTCACCCTTACTTTCTGATGTTCTAAATCACACTGCATCACTACTAGAATCTGAGAGCCTTACTTGGTTATTCGTTCTATCATCTCCCACTTAGCTTCAAGTCATCATCTAGCGTTTGGGAGATCCCTTACCAGATTCTAACTGAACTACACTTACTGCACTCTAGGGTCTGAAAAAATTGACAATACATGCATATCATAGAACTCAACCCGAATGACTACCTTCTGGGATACACTCTATCTTTCCATAGCCACCAATAGTCAAAGTATAATGCTTGCACACTTATTTCTATCCGTTCAACCTTCAAAACTCAAACTTAGATTCTAACACTTAACATGGATATCACCAAGCCTTTGATGAACCATACCACTTCCGTCATAGAATACCAATATTGCTACTCCAAACTTATATCTCTCTACCATGAGAATCGAGATCACATCAAAAGGCTCAACACTATCAATCAAGGCTCCTTAACTTGGCTATCTAGAACACCATATATCATCTAACTAGTCTTTTTCCATCTAGCAACTCCATGGTACCACTAGTCATACACAACATGTAATAGTCTTAGAGAAATGCCACAACTCCATATCGCCTTGGGCATACTTACACACCATACCCACAACATTATACTTCATTACGAATCAATTTAAACTTAAGCCATTTCACACACCGTTCAAGCCTATTAGATCACTTTCATATAACTAACATCATTGATCAAGAAATCATCACATCCACCTTTATGAACTTCAACTATTCAAACTTAATATCTAGTGCTATGCATGACTTACAACCCAACCTTACACAAAGTTTTTACTTGGAAACTATAAGTAAACATCACGAAACACTAGTGCACTAGAACTTCATAACCACAATAATCGATCATGACCTAACGGTTTACCTTATCATCATTCCGTTAACATGTACTATTTCAACACCTCAAGCCTACTAAATTAATCCCACAAAATATGCATCAACAAACTCTTGCCACTATTTACCACCACACCATTTAAATTCAAGCCTATAGTTTAGTATCAATAATCTACCACCGATGAAGAATGCAACATAATATAAATACACTAATCCATCAAATTGGGATATTCTACCCAAATATCTCAAAAATCTACTACATACCTTCTCACAAGTAGCACTAGTTTACAACTACCAATTAAAAGAGGGTCAAGGGGGTTAAAGCCTCATAATAGACATGGTCAACCTTAATCTTATATTATAACCCCGTACAATTGTATCTACTTATACGAATTTCTCACCTCATACTTACTCACTCATTCATACATTTAGACTGCCTTCAAATTCCTCAATCAACCATGAGTCTATAATCATAACTTACTCGCTAATATAGCCATTTCCACATTCAAGCAATCAACAAATCACCCTGACCAACAACTCCTTCTCTACCTTCAACTAATAACACACAAGGATGAATCACTTCATTACCAACTCTATCTCATGCAAACAGATTCAGCCATACATATATTAAACCAATGAAAGAACAACAAGTTGGACAACAAGTTGCTAGTGAATCGAAACAGGCCTCACACGGCTTCACTAGACTTTGGTTTTGTATTTTGAACAAGAAAATGAGATGGATGACAAGGCAACTATGCTAGTGAATCGAAAGAGCCCCACACGACTTCGCTAGACTTTAATTTTTTTTTTTTCAAAAACATCATGATAACAAGATTACATATTACAAGGGATAGAAAATTGACACCTAATATTTAATGGTCTAAGAATATACATATTATTCTGTATAAATAAAAATTTGAGTAAAACACTTCCTCCATGGACTACCATACAATCCACACATGCTGCTAGCTACCACATTAGTTTATCACTATAAAGGGGTAAATCATCCTCAAACATCAATTATTCAACTGAAATATTCATTTACACAAAATCACCCTCACTCTAACTTCTAACTTTGTGACTTTACATCACCAACTTCTTGGTCCAATATCACTACCAATAGGTCATGACAACAACACTTTAACTTATGCTACTATTTGGGTAGAAATATAGTTCCAACATTCTGCTATACATTGTCCACAACTGTAACAAGATTTTGAGAGGGACAATATACACTTAATACCTTAAGCTGGAATGCACGATTCCATCAGGATCAATATTTACATCAAAATCAGCATATATTGATGCACTAACAGACTCCTATCGAGTTTTTCCATAATTTTTAAAATCTTATAGAACGTAATGGAAAAGGACTATATCATGTATACTCTAAACTTTTTGCACTTGAATCAACCCAATAATGGGACAGTTTAGACTCTGAAGCACGAACTAAATCACAAAGAAGAGAAACATTCCTAAATGCCTAGTAGCCTCCTGTTTATAAGTGTGGCGCGCTACACACCCATAAACAAGACTCTACCCGACGTGATTTCACAGACACCCTGGGACCATAAACCGTGCTCTGATACCAAGTTTGTCATGACCCGATCCTAGGCCCTAGCCGTGACGAGCATCCCGAACCATGAAGGCCCAGAACACCAATTCTCTATCTGATTATCATGCACAACATTCATAATCATAATAAAATGCGGAATTGAAACTGAGTACGAAAAACATGGTCAAGTTCTGCAACATTTCTGAATAATAATATCTGACATCAGTCTGCAAAATATCTACTAAGAACATAAACATCTGTCTGAAAAGAAACTGGGATAAGGCCCCCAGTAAACCAAAAACATAATAAATAAGATAATGTCTGACATAATTAGGCCTTCCGAATAATAGAAGGCTCACCACTGTGAGATCAAGTCTGCAAATCCGAGAATGTCTACTAAGTAGCTGGACTCCTAGACTGTGCCTCAGAACCTGGAAGGAGGGGGGGTCAGCACAAAAGTACTGGCACGTGAAGCAATCCAAAAAAATAGTATAATGGAACATATATATATATATATATACATACATATTAAGTGAAAGAAATTTTTCATCAAGACATCATGTATAAAACTGTTTCTGAAAAATACATGGGCACTTTCTGAAAACATGTAACCTGTCTGTTCATTTCAAATCATGATATGTGTTTTACTTCTGAGTTAGGTGGTATTCCCCTACAAGTCTGATATTCCACGGGCTGTATGGAATCCGCCATTGACTCGGCGGGGAAGCCCCCAACCCAAGTGTGCCGCAAGGGTTGGAGTGTCTGAGTCTGATACGCCACAAGACATTTAAGTCAGCGCATAATAGTATACCCGGGTCGGCAAACCACGGTTTTAGGCAATGAGTCGCTTGAACTCAAGCCCTCTTAGGGGAACCACCTAACATCTCTGTATGCCCATTTTTAACCTTTTCTGTACATGCAACATTCTGAATGTCTAAAATCATGAAAGTCTGAAATGCCTGTTAGTCTGAGTCTGATATGGCATTAGTCTGAGTTGGTATCGTCATACCAAGACTTACAAGTCATGATTTTTCTGATCCATAATGTATTAAGCAAGAGCTTTCATTCAAAACATAGTTTAGACCACCAAAACATGTAACTGATGTAAAGGATTTCATATTCCGAAACTTAAAGTTCAATTCATGCAGAAATTTCATCAAACACCTGGTGGTCAAATGTCTTTAGCAAGTTCATGTATTCAAAATTGAAACACATTCATTCATATATGTATATAAACTGTCAAATCGCTTTGGAGATGGTCAAAAGACCAAAACAATGATGTTAAAACATCTTATACATAAATATATATACATAATTTAAAACTCCATTCTAAAACATGATTTTTCTATGCCCATGAGAATTTAGGAAAACCCCGCGTACCTTGTTCTCCACGAATTTTGGGTGTCTATCGAAGCCTACATCGAGAGGATTCCAAATCTGTAATTTGTTTCACGAACCCGCGATTGAATCTTGAGTTGCTTGGGTTTTAATGTTGAAACCCTAGGGAGAGTTCTTGAGCAATTTTGGGAAAAGTATGTGTATTATGGTGTTTGAGGGATTAAATCCCGTGTTGGTGGTATATATAGGGGTGGAGGATTACCAAAATACCCCTAAGGAACAATTAAGGTCAAATCTGTCCCTCAGTTGACAGTTTGGTAGACTGGAGTAAATCGATTATAACTTTTTACTCATATACTCAAATTGGATGAAACCAACTTCAATTGAAAGAGGACTCGAAGAGATTTTTTTTGATACATTATAGCTCACACATTTCATTATATACAGGGAGTTATGATCGTTTGAAATTGACCCTGAAATGCTGAAAACTGGGCAATAGTCTATGCGTTTTGCTACTATTTTTAAATCCAAACGCAGCCTTATGCGTTCCGAAAAATTCCGAAACTTATCCGAGATGTACTATGAGATTTCCCGATCATAACGCAACTTGAAAATCTAAAAGCGGATGTCGGGAAGGTTGAAAATTTGTATCCCGAAGATTGCCAGCTAAAATGACTCTAAGTCCTCATTACACTTAGAAAAATTTTCAAGTTTTTAAGTCTAAGGGCACTCTATTAAAGGCTAATCCATGCACGACTTTTATAGGGTGTTACAGTATGTGTCCCTATAGCTACTTCACAACCACCACAACAGTTCTTTGAATTTTACTCTGACTTTTTAATATACTCATAGCTTTCCCAAATTTCCATCCACCTTTCCCACACATAGTGATTTATAAATTCTAGTTGAACTGTAGCTCTGTGTTTTTTATATTAGAAAATAAAATTCTTTTAGCATAAAGAATCCTTCTTTGACCATTGTTTCTTCACCAAAGTATCACTAATGGAAGCATCCCAATAGAATTTCTTCTGAAATACATTTTAAAGTAGTATAACTATTCACTTTGTAAACTAGACAATAAATTATACTATCAAATTGGATAACGTCAAAATGATAAAAGTTGAGATAATTGTTCAGAAAATTCAAACAACTGTTGTATGTTGCTTTAAGTGGAATTAATGAATTTGAATTAAGTGTTCGCTGCAAACTAAAACAACTATTGTGTGTTGCTATGTGAATACAAATTCTATCTCGATTATGATTTAAAAAGACATATCTTGAATTCTCCAAAATAACCATCTTTGACATCTTTTGAGACATCTTTCCAATTGATCCCATTGGGATCACCTTCTCTTTTGAAAGACTATGTAATAGAAATGGAACATTTTGTAGAAGGTTCCAACCTGTACAACATTAAATCCAAAATCTCCAATAATTAAACTACCAATACATGCACTTGTTAGTACTGATTCTACAAATAATAATAGTTTTTAGTTTCCTACTAATGGAGGTTCTTAGGTGAAACAAAATTATCACACGTTATCTCACTACCACCAAGAAAGGTGCATATTGGTTGTAGGTAGTTTACAAAATAAATTTTTGAAGTTACTACAACTAAACAATATGAATAAACATACATATTTGCTCAACTTTTGGGGCAGTTTATGAAAAGAGCATAAACTTAACTCTACTCAAGTAGGTAGAGAAGTAATTTCCAATAGGATTTTTGCTGAAAGGAATGGTTAAAAAAGGTAATAGTAACAAGTAGAAACAACTACGAATTAAAGTGTCATTTCTTATATCTCATCCATGTAAGTATCTTTGTACCAAATATCTTACAACACCTACTGAACTCAAACAATAAAGTATTATATGGGAAAACATTCTCATCTTTTTTTGAAGTCAAAGTTAACACTCTTTTTGAAAAGTAAGGAGAAAGATACTAGATCTCAGATCAAGACACATCAATTGATAAATTTCTATAACCTGTTTATCCTCGAGTCATTAAACAATCACCAAAGACCAGATGCCACTTTTTCATTAATCTTTCATATATAATAAAGGAACATCATCTCAACATTTTTCCTTTTAACCCAATAGATTAAATCTAATTCTAAACTACATAGCAGACACAAATAAGAATTAACCCTTCTTTCCCATAGCACAGATTACCCCACAAGAGTTTATGTAATTTTAAGAGACATTCATAGGTGTACAACGGCTTGGGAAAATATGTACTACGATAAAATAATGCAATGAACATAAAGTAAACAGTACTGCAAGTCGCGTATAACCACTATACTATTTATATTTTTGGTACTAACACATGTAAATCAAAATTGAACAACTGTTATATGTTAAGTATACATCTCTTAAAAAACAAATTTGTCCTTCCACTAAGGAATTACTTTAGCTTCAAAATACAGATCAACCACACCAGTCTCAATAGTTGTACACTTAAGCATAAATATGCATAAGTAAAGCTAAAAAAATTAGGAGTAGAAACTTTGACCATGTCATTGATTATCAACTAATAATGAACCAATATAAAGTGAAAACATTGACAACATCATTCCTTATTAATATATATATATATATATATATATATATATATATATATATATATATATATATAATAAGTAGCAAGTACAAACCTTGAATAAGTCAGAAAAATAAGGGTCCGTCCATGGCTACTATTGGAATCACCTTCACAGTTACATTTCTCTGAGTAGATGTTCCCTCAACTGCTAGGTTGCTTTGAGTATTCATGCTCTGGCCTGTTGGAATGCTTTGGTTAGGTGAAAGAGGAGATGTCTCAGAAATGATTGGGGTACTTCTTTATCCCAATGTTTCAACCGATGGCATACTGCTAGACAGTAGTGTTTGATCGGTTGGCATACTACTATGGATGGAACTTGTACCATTATGTTCAATAACTGGAGTTGGAATAGAAGGATTTTTGCACGATTAGCATTCTTAGTCCTACCTGAGGACTTTCCTACATGATATTTGCCTCGAGTCCTATCTACAAAAAAAATGTAACTGTGGCGTTAGATCATTACTAGTAAAAACAAAATTAAAATCATGTGCTATGAGAAATTGACAAATTATTAAAAAGAAACTAAAATCTTTGACAGACAGTCCATTTAATTGATCAATTAGACATCCAAATTTTTCTTTCAAAATATATACAGATTTTCTACCCAAGTTTTTTATATTCTTACCCAAGACTCATCACAAAATAGTGTTTCAATCTTAAGTTTTACCCTTTTACAACACTCTCCGGGTGCTGCTTTTTCTATGTACAAAGATGTTATCTTTATTTTAAGAAAAGAATTGAAAAATAGAAACTAAGAAAATGATAATATTTTTGAGAAAAAATACTAAAAAAATACAACAAAGATCAAATAGCATATTTTTATCAAGCTCTAGTCACTATCTAGGCCTTCTTACTAAAAACAAAATACAACAAAGATAAAAAAGCAGATTTTTATCAAACTCTAGTCACTATCTATGTCTTTTCAAACTTTTTGTCTTCCTCATCCTTGTTAATTTCATAGTTTTCTTCTATAGATTCATCTTGGATTTCATGATGCTCATCAAATAAACTATCATTAAGGGGTTTATTCATTTCAAGTACACCCCCATTTAGATCATGCAAGAGTATATTTTCATCAATAGAAACTGACATATCTATCTCATGAACTTCAAATTTTTCAACTTGAAAAGGAACATTCAGTTCTGAAGTTGTCACCACTTCCTCAACCGGTAATTCAATAACATTTCGAGGTTTGACCTTCAATATAGCTATGTAACACCCCGTAAAATTCCCAAGTCCTTAGAGCTTCTAAAGCATTCTAAGAAAGTCTTAACACTTAGAAAATTTGGCTAAGTGCTGAGACTTTTCCATTCCATAAGCCTTCAAAACTTTGACGAATTATTTTGTGACCTTCTAGACGTCCGTTTCTTGATTTTCTTGTTGCGTTGCGATAGGGCAAGTCAAGAGTACATCCCGTGAGTTTCAAAATTTTTAGACAATCCTAAGGTCATGTTTGGGTTGGAAAAATAGTAGCTAAAGACTATAGAAGGAGCTGCCCAGCCTACAAAAGGCTCTGGGAAAGGCGTCGCCTTTCCATAGCACTTGTGCCTATTTTTTCATCATTTCACTTCCGTGTTTCCAAGGGCAATTTGAAAAAATACCACCCCTATATAAGCTTCTTTAACACGAGATTAATCATATTTTAACCCAAAATATGAGGTTTTCTATCAATTTTTCTCAAGAACAAGAATACGGGTTTCTATTGAAGGTTTAAAATCAAGGAAATTCCACCATTAATTTTTTAAGAATCATATAGCAAGGTATGTTGGATGTTGATTCTTGGGTTCATTCCACCCAAGAAGTCTAAGAATCCCTTTTTAAATTCAATATTGTATGTTTACGAGTTTTTCATGATTTATGTGGTTTGAAGATGAAGCCCATGTTAATACTAAGTTTTAATTCATGTTGTGATCATAAAGACGCAAGTATGGACCCTAGTATGTGTTGGTTATGTGATGTTCATGGTAAAGTCCCTTCAAGAATCATGTTAAATTATGTAATCATGTTAATTATGTGTATTGAATGTTGTATGATCATAGTACGCCTTCCACATGTTTGATAAATTGCTTATGTAAAAAAATAGAGTCATTATAGCATGTAGACAAGAAATCCCCAATTTTGTGTAAGTCAATATATGTCAAGTATTTGTTGTAATTCCTAGATGAGTGAATTATGATATGATACATGCATTTCTATTCATGTTAAGTCCTTATTGAATGAGTTATGAGACAACAACATGCATCCCTATACAATTACATGTTTAAGATTCTCCAAGAGCTTGAAATGATGCTTCATTGGTTATATTATGAATGATAGTCTATTGTTATGTTATTACGCAAGAGTTATCATGTATTATTTATTTATGTTATCAAGTCCTAGGGGTATTTATACCTGAAAACTTAGCTTCTTGTCTAGAGCCGAGTCAGTCTCAAGATAATCTCAGTTGTGCTATGATCAGTATAGCTTAGTTAGTGGCAGAAGTTAAGAAAACTCAGTAATCTCAGTATTCAATCTAATCAAGCTCAGAATCTAGTTCAGACCTCAGTAGTATTCAGTAATCAGTCTAGATTTCAATAAAGCTCAGTAAGTTATGAAACTCAGTCGTATTCAAACAGAAAGTAGAATTTAGAAGTATTTTGTCAGAAAATGGAGTCAAGCAAACTCAGTCAGATAAGTCAAGTAAGATAATCAAATCAGTAACATATTCAGTTTAGTTTAGTTTAGTATAAGAGTCAGTTTAGTGTCTTTCAGTTGGGAGTAGGAACTAGCACCGAGCGAGTGCAGGGATGTTGTCATCCCTGTTAGAGAGGCAAAGTCATTAGGAGAAATCTCTAAACTCCAGAACTGCATAGCCAACGCATGACCAGGAGTCACCCATTAGAATAAGGCTTGACTATCATACTATCTTAGGCTTGACTTTCTGTTCAGGGTCACCCGTTAGAGAGACTTGACCATAGCAGAGATCTTTACTTGTGGTACGGTATTGACACCCTTCCAGCTGGGATTATAGGTTGGACCCCACCAGATTAGATTCGGGGCATGTCGGTTAGGTGAGAACTCCCACAGTTACAGTTTCAGCTTTAGATTTAGTCTCAGTCAAGATCTCAGATCGTTTTTTAGATTTAGGATCGTCAGATATGGTCACACAGTTTAGTAAGGAACTTAAATAGTTTCATAGATTCATAGATCACCCACTAGATAGGCTTGATCTCAAACTCAGTCAATTATTATTATCCTTATTAGTATCATAAGATCTAGAGATTACCTATTAGATAGGCCTGATCTCAAACTTAGTCCATCATTTCTATTATTAAAAGATTCAGAGATATTCTTCTAGATAGGTCTGATCTCAGATGCAATCATTCCTTATCATTATTAGTAGATTCAGAGATCATCCATTAGAGAGGTTTGATCTCAGATTTAGTCAGTCGATAGTAGCAAACTTAGAAATCAGTTATTAGTAAGACTCAGATGTTCACTCTCCCAGTGCTAGTGAATTCAGATGTCACTAATAATAAGCTCAGTTGTCAGAAGATCAAGTGTTCAGAAGTTAGTATTTAGTGTTTTCATGATTTTAGTTATGATTTATGCATTCATGAATGTATCCTTATTTAGTATATTCAGATTATTCAGTCAGTATAGTTCATGGATAAGCCCTTATATTTAGCCTTACCTCATCTAGCATACCAGTACATTCAAAGTACTGACACATACTTTCTCTTGCTCTATGGTGTCTTAAACCATAGGTTCCAAAGCGCGAGATCTAGAGCACCCATAGGTGTCCAGACTCAGTGAGCAGCAGTAGACGTAGTAGTGAGTCCTCTTTATTCGAGTATGATCCTTATTTTATTATGGAATTAGACTTAGTTTATTTGTTTTTGTAGATGAAGTTAGTTGGGGACATGTCCCATCAACTCCACAGTTCAGATAGTTAAGAGGTTTTTTGGACAGATATATCAGTATTCAGTTTTTAGTTTTGAGTATTTTAGATGTTTTGAACCTTATGGCAAGTTTACGCTAGTTTTCCATAGTTTTTATATTATATTATACAGTGCTCAGGTACAGATATCGGTAGAGGGTTAGCTTGTGGTCCTTCAGGATCATGAGCACTGTGTGGTATTCTGGTTATAGAAAATTGGGGCGTTACAAGCTTGGTATTAGAGCCTAAGGTTCAACAGTGCCCTAGGAAGTTTGAAAATCCGTATCTAGTAGAGTCTTATGCATGGGTGTGTTGTGTGCCACATTTATGTACAAGAGGCTATAAGATGTTTTTAGGAATAGCTTCCCTTCTTTCAGTATTCATGTCGTACGAGTGAGCATGAGCTCAAGTTAATCCTCAGTCTAATCCATCTCTTTCTTTCATTTACAGAGTATGCCTCCTAGTAAAGATAATACCCATAGGGATGATAACCAGCCACCTCGGCCCGTAGATCCTCTGACTGAGAATGTGTCACATGCAGAGTTCCAAGAAGCTTTTCAGGCGCTAGCCTAGGTTGTGATGACTAATGTTCAGGGGGATCATCAGGCTGCAGCCCTACCTCAGCAAGATGGGGATTCAGCCGCAGCTAAGATCAGAAATTTCATGAGAATGAACCCACCAAAATTCTTTGGGTCAGTAGCAGGTGAGGACCCACAGCTTTATCTTGAGGAGTTAAAGAATATCACCTAGATTATGCATGTGTCTGAGGAGAAGAGTGTAGAGTTAGCATCCTATAGGCTAAAGGATATTTCTAATGATTGGGTAGTGATGTAGAAGAAGAGTAGAGGGGAGGATGCAACTCCTATGACTTCGAAAGTATTTTTGGATGCCTTTCTAGATAAGTTTTTGCCCCTAGAGATGAGAGAAGCTAAGGTATAAGAGTTCATAAACCTAAGGCAAGGCTCCATGATGGTAAATGAGTATTGTCTTAAGTTCAACCAGTAAGCTAAGTATGCTCCTGACTTGATAGCTGACCCTAGAGCGAGTATAAGTAAGTTTGTGACAAGTGTATCCGGGTTGGTGTTAAAGTAGTGTAGAACTTCTATGCTCAATAGAGACATGGATCTTGCTAGGTTAATGATTTATGCTCATCAAATAGAGGTAGATAAATCTAAGGAAAGAGAGAGATCCAATAAGAGATTTAGAATAGGTAGTTACAACTGTTCTCAGATTGGGTCACAGGGAGGTAGTCATTCTCAGCATAGTCAGAAATTTTCAGTCCTAGCTCCATCCTTAGCTAGTGTACCCATATCCCAGTTCAAAGAAGATAGTTATGATAGAGAGCCAAGCTACAAAGCCCAAGGTAGTGTGAGAAGTGAGTGTACCTATCCACTTTATGGAGAGTGTGGCAAGAATCACCTAGGAGTGTGCAGAGCTAACAGTCAGGTATGTTTTGGATGTGGTAAGCCAGTCCACAGAATGCGAGAATGTAGAGTGCTAGCTTAGAGGGGTAGAGAATTGTGCCTGCAGGGTTCCACTTTAGGTACCAATAGTGGCCAGCGTCAGAACAGACTCTATGCACTTCAGACTAGCTATGATCATGAAAGTTTCCCTGACATAGATTCAGGTATGTTATGAGTCTTTTATCTTTATGATATGCATTGTTAGATCCTTTGCTCCTGTTTGAGATAATGTTTTAGCATGAAGTAGATAGCAAACCCAGCAAGTCAGTTTAGCAGTCAGACAATCAGATTCATATAGTTTATTTTCTCATCTTTTCAATTATGCATGCTATCAGCAACCTCAGTCATGTAAGTATCCCATGATAAAGTATTCTAGTATTTGCGAGTATAAATCAGTTCATGCGTTATGAATTAGATTTGGATCCCAAATATTTAGTTATGAACCAGTTCATAGGTGTTTTGTGCATATCAGTTTTCTCAAGTACTTCAGTGAAGTAAGAGTTGTAAGAAGGACATAGTGTCCCAAGGAAGGAGATACTCTATGACTCCCCGATGTTTTCAAGTCCTTAAACCCATTTAGTTTCATTCTCAGATTCTTATTACAAGCTAGCATCAGTTATCCTTGCATATTCAATCAAGTATTCATAAGTCAGTTTAGTCAAGTGGTCATACATTAGACATGCATGTTCAGTAGAAGAAGCTCAGCTTATTAGTAATTTCATTTATGCATTTATGAGTCAAGTATCCATGCATCAGGTATGCATGTTCATTATGAGAATTCCACTTATCAATAGTTTTAGCCGGGTATTCTATGCATCAGCTATGCATATCCAGTATAAGATTGTAATACCCCAAAAAATTTTTTATCGAAATTTTGTGCGAAAATGTGTCAGGATCCTATCTTCGAGAATGATTTATAATTTTTTTGTGTGTCATTTCTTGGATTTCGACCCACCAGTTCTTAGAGCATCAAATAAGATTTCCAACAGTATGTGGATCACCCAAAACGGACACCCGAGCGATGAGTTACGAACCTTCCGATCGAATGGTGAATAATGATGAACAGTAAAACGTGCAGGAAAAAGTACTGAGGCCAGGCGTATTTTTTCTCCAATTTTAAACGATCATAAATACTTTTAAATAATGAACTGTATGAGATGCTATATATCAACGAAAAGCCCTGAGAGTCTTCTTTCCAATGAAATTGGTTTCATCCAATTTGGACATCGGAGTAAAACGTTATGGCCAATTTACTTCAGCCTATCGGATAGATCACTGAAGGGAAGATTTGACATTGATTGATTTTTAAAGGTATTTTGGTCATTTTCCATTATTGTAACCCTCTATATATACCCCCTTTGAGCTGAGAATTGTCATTCATTTTCTCTCATTTCGCTTATATCTCTCTCTCAATATATATATATATATATATCAAGTTAGGGTTATGGTTTTGAATTGGGGGAAATTAATTGGAGGCTTTGATTCAAGAATTCCTTCCGTCAATCTCTTCCGGCTATGGAGTCTAAGGTATGCAAGTGTTTATATATGGATCCCTTCCGTCCATAAAGCCCAAAAATCCTATTTTTCAAAATATGAACTTGTGGTTTCTATGTGTTGATTGAATTTAATTGATGATAATATTGTATTATGACTTCTAAATTGATAGCATGAATATTATTGTGGCGTTCCGGTTTGCGGGAATCGGGGCGTTACAAAGATTTAGTATATCAGTAGTTCCAGTCGTATAGATATGTTTCAGATGTTCTCATCCCCTAAGCATGTTCAGTCGATCAGAAATCTCAGTTTAGTCAGCCACATTAGAGGACGAATGTTCCCAAGGGGGAGATAATGTAACACCCCATAAAATTCCCGAGTCCTTAGAGCTTCTAATGCATGCCAAGAAAGGCTTAACACTTAGAAAATTTGGCTAAGTGTTGAAAATTTTCCATTCCATAAGCCTTCAAAACTTTGACGAATTATTTTGTGACCTTCCCAACCTCCGTTTCTTGATTTTCTTATTGCGTTGCGATGGGGCAAAGTCAAGAGTACATCCCGGGTGAGTTTTGGAATTTTTAGACGAGCCTAAGGTCGTGTTTGGGTTGGCAAAACAATATGTAAAGGATACATAGGGGTGCCACCCAGCTTAGAGCCTTGGCTCCCTTCCTCAGTAGCAAGGCGCCACCCAGCCTACAAAAAGCTCTGGGAAAGGCGCCGCCTTTCCATAGCACTTGTGTCCAGCTTTTTAGCATTTCACTTCTGTGTTTCCAAGGATAATTTAGTCAAATCCCACCCCTATATAAGCTTCTTTAACAGGAGATTCATCATATTTTCACCCAAAATATTAGGTTTTCTCTCAATTTTCCTCAAGAACAAGAATAAGGGTTTCTATTGAAGGTTTAAAATCAAGAAAATTCCACCGTTAATTTTTTAAGAATCATATAGCAAGGTATGTTGGATATTGATTCTTGGGTTTCTTCCACCCAAGAAGTCCAAGAATCTTTTTTTAAATTCAAGATTTTATGTTTATGAGTTTTTCATGATTTATGTGGTTTGAAGATGAAGCCCATGTTAATATTAAGTTTTAATTCATGTTGTGATCATAAAGATGCAAGTATGGACCTTAGTATGTGTTGGTTATGTGATGTTCATGATAAAATCCCTTCAAAAGTATGTTGAATTATGTAATCATGTTAATTATGTGTATTGAATGTTGTATGATCAAAGTATGCCTTTCACATGTTTGATAAATTGCTTATGTGAAGAAAATAGAGTCATTATAGCATGTAGACAAGAAATCCCCAATTTTGTGTAAGTCAATACATGTCAAGTGTTTGTTGTAAGGCCTAGATGAGTGAATTATGATATGATACATGCATTCCTATTCATGTTAAGTCCTTATTGAATGAGTTATGAGACAACAACATGCATTCCTATACAATTACATGTTTAAGATTCTCCAAGTGCTTGAAATGATACTTCATTGGTTATATTGTGAATGATAGTCTATTGTTATGTTATTACAGAAGAGTTGTCATGTCTTATTTATTTATGTTATCGAGACCTGGGGGTATTTATACCCAAAAACTTAGCTTCTTATCTAGAGCCAAGTAAGTCTCAAGATAATCTCAGTCGTGCTATGATCAGTATATCTCAGTTAGTGGCAGAAGTTAAGAAAACTCAGTAATCTCAGTATTCAATCTAATCAAGCTCAGTATCCAGTTCAGACCTCAGTAGTATTCAGTAATTAGTCCAAATTTCAATAAAGCTTAGTAATTTATGAAACACAGTCGTATTCAAACAGAAAGTAGAATTTAGAAGTATTTCGTCAGACAATGGAATCAAGCAAACTCAGTCAGATCAGTCAAGTAAGATAATAAAATCAGTAAAAGATTCAGTTTAGTTTAGTTCAGTATAAGAGTTAGTTCAGTGTCTTTTAGTTGAGAGTAGGAACTAGCACCGAGTGAGTGTAGGGATGACGACTTCCCCATAAGAGAGCCAGAGTCGTTAGGAGCAATCCCTGAACTCCAGAACTGCGTAGCCAGCGCAGGACCAGGAGTCACCCATTAGAATAAGGCTTGACTATCATACTATCTTAGTCTTGACTATCTATTCAGGGTCACCCGTTAGGGAGGCTTGACCATAGCAGTGGTCTTTACCTATGGTACAATATTGACACCCTTCCAGCTGGAGTTACAGGTTGGACCCCACCATATCAGATTCAGGGCATGTCAGTTAAGTGAGAACTCCCACAGTTACAGTTTTAGCTTTAGATTCAGTCTCAGTCAAGATCTCAGATAGTTCTTCAGGTTTAGGATCATCAGATACGGTCATACAACTCAGTAAGGAACTTAGATAGTTTTTCACAGATTCAAAGATCACCCACTAAATAGGCTTGATATCAAACTCAGTCAATTATTATTATTATCCTTATCAGTATTAGAAGATCCAGAGATCACCCGTTAGATAGGCCTGATCTCAAACTTAGTCCATTATTTCTATTATTAAAAGATTCAGAGATCTACTGCTAGATAGGTCTGATCTCAGATGCAATCATTCCTTATCATTATTAGTAGATTCAGATATCATCTGTTAGAGAGGTTTGATCTCAAATTTAGTCAGTCGATAGTAGAAAGCTCAGAACTCAGTTATTAGTAAGACTCAAATGTTCAGTCTCCCAGTGCTAGTGAATTCAGATGTTAGTAATAATAAACTCAGTTGTCAGAAGATCAAGTGTTCAGAAGTTAGTATTCAATGTTGTCATCATTTTAGTTATAATTTATGCATTCATGCATGTATCCTCATTCAGCATATTCAGATTATTCAGTCAATGTAGTTCATGCATAAGCCCTTGCATTTAGTCCTACCTCATCTAGCATACTTGTACATTTAAAGTACTGACACATACTTTCTCTTATGCTATGGTGTCTTATACCATAGGTTCCGAAGAGCGAGATCCAGAGCACCCATAGCAGTCCAGACTCAGTCATCAGTAGTAGACGTAGCAGTGCATCCTCTTCATTCGAGGATGATCCTTATTTTATTATGGCATTAGACTCAGTTTATTTTTTTCGTAGATGGAGTTAGTTGGGGACATGTCCCATCAATTCCATAGTTCAGACAGTTTAGAGGCTTTTTGGATAATGTATCTGTATTCAATTTTTAGTTTTGAGTATTTTAGACGTTTTGAACCTTATGGAAAGTTTCCGCCAGTTTTCCATATTTATTATATTATATTATGCAGTGCTCAAGTACAGATATCGGTGGAGGGTTAGCTTATGGTCTTTTTGGATCATGAGCACCGTGTGGTGTTCCAGTTATAGAAAATCGGGGCGTTACAAGCTAGCTAATCATTCTTGTCCTTTTTCTTACTTGGATAAGGTACATAACATACTTAAGTTGCTTGCAATTCAAGAATAAAAGGTTCATACTTTTTAGGCTGACCCCATCGACATGTACCTAAAGGTTCAACGATCTTTTACTTTGGAACCTAAAGTAGACGACGTTTATTTTTGGCACCTCAACTAGAATCCAAGTATGTCATTTGGTCACATTTTTTACAATCAGCAAGAATATGTGATGTGTGTGCACTACACGCACTATGACAAGTAAAGTAACCAATAATAATAGGACATTTGGCATTTTTTATTAAAATAAGTTTTAAATAATTCATTTAAATTAAATAATTGATTTAATTTAACTTAAATTAGACTAAAACCACCCCACCCCACCTCTCACCCCAACCACCCCAGATCATCTTTTACAGCAACCCTCCACCTCCCTACCCCCACCCCTCACTCCCCTTTCCCTAATCATCTTCTCAAATTAAACTAAACCCACTCCACCCTACCCTACCTCTCACCCCAACTACCCCAGATTATCTTCTATAGCAACCCTCCACCTCCCTACCCCCACCCCTCACTCCCCTTCCCCTAATCATCTTCTCTAATTTCTTAACACATCACCACCTCCCTAATTATCTTCTCTAATATCTCAACCCCCAATTATCTTTTGAACCCTCCGCCTTTATTATCAGTGAATAGAAGGAATATAAGTTTCACACGATATGTGTAGCCTGTCCTACTGACAATAGTGTTTTGATCAGATGCTGTATTATTTTTAGGCTTGTAGGGTTGTATATGGCATCTGCAAACTTGCAATGCCATCTTATCTGATCATCTGATTTTCATGGAATATATAAATTTTACCTTTAGCTTAAAAAAATAGGAATAAAAAGAATTAATTTCACTCTTATTAATTAATGGAAGAAAATTAAGTATAAAAAATGGAAGTTGAAGATTTTTTCACAAAATGAAACAATGACATGGAGAAAGATAAATAAATTAATTTTATTCTCATTAATCATTAATCAATTGGTTGATGTTCATTTTAAAAATTGGAAGATGAAGAATTATGAAAAGCCATGGAAGAAAGAATGGTGGAAGGAGGAGAAAGAAAGATGAATTATGAAAAAATGGGAGATGAAGGAATTAATTTCATTTTTATTAATCTGATTGATGTTCATCTTCAAAAATGGAATCTTAAGAATTATGGAAATCCATTGGAGAAATAATAGTGGAAGGAGGAGAAAGAAATTTGAAAAAACCCCTCAAACGCGCTTAAAATGAGCATAGCACACGGGCAATGATGACTCAACAAAAGTGCCAAAATAACACATTTGGATGCAAGTTGAGGTGTTAAAAATGAACATCGTCTACTTTAGGTTCCAAAGTGAAAGATCGTTGAAACTTTTAGTGCCTTTCGATGGATTCCACAAATTTTTATTCCAATGACGATGGTTAATATCAACCAATTTGTACTGATTATGCTTCTGTGTCAAACTATTTGCATTTGAATAACACAGTTTTCTTTAAAGGTGCTTCACAGAATTCCACTTGTATAATCTCTTTTATCCACCCATAATAATTACCAAAATTTGGATCCGAGAAACAAACTCAACTATTCATTATTGATCTCATACTACCATGACATTGTGTGAAATTATATCCGTTAACAAAATAAGTTGAATGGTATGTAGCTCCTATTAATGGTCCATGAGAAAGACAATGTAAGTATTTATTCTTAATGGAATCGCAAAAGCCTATTTAAAAAAATTAAAAGATTTAGTTAAATTGGAGAATCCAATTTATGTACATCATTATACAAAAGTAGATATTTATTTAAATCTTAGATATATAGAAAAAAAAATTTCAAGGCTCTTGTCTATTTCACTTTGAGAGAGATTCAAAAATTCTTCTTGCAAATGTTGCAGGTACATACTTCATTGCAACAAAATAATTTAAATAAGAAGTCACGACATAAGAAGAGATTTTATTATTCTTAATCGAATTATTAAGAGAATTTGGTTACCTCACAAATGGCTTAACCTCCTCACAATTTATTAAAATATAAGTTTGGGCAACCATTATTGCATCTATAGTTAAATCTCTGTTTTTTGCTTCTCCCCAAAGTCGACCTGGATAGGAGATTATTGAAAGATTTCCTTTAAGATCTTCCACAACACCACCATTGTAATTACAATACATATTATGATTATGTGACGTGAAAGAGGTTCAAAATAATGAGAAAACAATTGTGTTGACTCCATCATAAAGTATGCTTTACAAATGGAACCCTCAACACTAGATTGATTCCCAATCATCCTTTTAAGAGTTCCCAGATACCTATATACATAAAAAAAATAGAGCATTATGTTTGAAAGGTTATGTATTAATATTCATCACAAGTTTGACATGGAGTTTCACATTTACCTTTTAAAAGGATACATCCATTGATATTGCACAGGTCTAGCTATCCTTGCTTCATAAGAAGGTGTACAGGAAGATGTTCCATTGAGTCAAAGAATCTAGGAGGAAATATACGTTCTAACTTGAACAAAATTTGTTGAACATGTCTCTCTAATCGCACCATATCATCCACTCGTAGAGTGGTTGAAGTAAAATCCATAAAAATAAGATCAATTCTATAAGTGCCTGCCACACATTACTTGGAAGTGGTTCACAAAAATCAATAGGCATTAGTCGTTGCATGAACACATGACAATCGTGACTTTTTATACCAAATAACCATTTTCTATTTGTGTTTGGATACCTACCCAAATATGAACCATACCCATTTGGAAACTGTAAGTCTTTCACCCAATTAAACAAGATAGCTCTTGCTTCCTTGACTAATGTATAGACAACTTTTGGATATTATCCATTACTATCCTTTCCCAATGCATTCGATCATAATACTTTGTCGTATCTAGATGTGGTTGTGGACTGTCTTTGGTTTTGTCATTAAAATTAAGAAAAGTGTTAAATACATTATCAACGAAATTTTTCTCAATATGCCTAACATCAAGATTATGAAGAATCATGTTAAAACTCCAGTATGGCAAATCCCAAAAGATGTTTCGTTTTTTCTACCCACATGTCTTATATATTCTTTGATTAACTTCTTTGACATCTAACTCTGTTACATTTCTTATCCCCAAATTAAAATTTTGGTTCAAAATTCCTCCCCAATTTTATATGATGGTAGGGGATTTTTGACAATCTGGCCTTTAAGAAAGTTCTTTCGATCTCTCATTAATGGGTGATGTTTGTCAAGGAACATTCTATAGCAATCAAACAAAGATTATTTTCTTCTATGGTGTAATCTAAAGGATTATGTTTCTTCCATACAATAAGGACATGCTAATTTACCTGTAGTACTCCATCCCGATAACGTAGAATATGCTGGAAAGTCACTAATTGTCCATATAAAAGCTTCCTTTAATTGAAATTTTTACTTTTTTGAGATGTCAAATGCTTCCACACATGTCAACAAGGTCAATTCCTTTATTAGATGTTGCAGATAAACATCAATTTTATGTTTGGGATTGCTCAGACTTGGAATAATGTTTGTTAATAACTTAAAAGCCTCTTTCATGCACTCCTGAAGGTAAATTGTATGGAGTGACAATCACTGGCCATGAAGAATATTTTCTTTTGGACTGACTGAATGGTTGAAAACCATACGTACATAACCCTAACTTGACATTTCTTGGTTTAGTAGCAAAAAAGGGATGAGTTTCATTGAAGTGCTTCCAAGCCTCAGAATATGATGTATGAAGCATCCCACCATCCTATTTTTTATGCTCAAGATGCCATCTCATGTCGACAGTTGTAGGTTAGGATTCCTATAATCTTTTCAATCTCATAATCAAAGAAAAGTAATACATTTTCTTGTAAGGGATCAATTTCCTCTTACGAGAGCCAACATAAAAATAATACATTTTCTTGAAAGGGACTAATATTCCCTTCCGAGAGCCAACACAAAGCTTATACCTTTTCTTGATAAAAATTTACAAGATGTATGGTGTTCATCATAATCCCAATACAACATATATCCTGATTCACAACAATCAATCTTTTCAAATGGCAAACCCAAGCTACACACTAGCTTTTTGGTTTGATAATAGCTATCAATCACTATGTTATCTTCATGTAAAGCCTCTTTAAGAAATTGCATCATCTGGTTATAACCTCTCTGTGATGTATTATTCTCCATTTTAATAATTAATATTTGAGAGACAACTGCAAGTTGAGAGAAGGATGAACTGGGATATAATTCTGCTTCAGTATCTTGTAGCACATAATAAAATTTTTGAGACACGGGATTAAGATCTTCCTCCACTAAATGTTCAAAAGGATGATATGACTCGAATTCAATATCTCTATAAGATCGCCAACTTGAACCATGGGACAAGTTGGGGCCAGTTGCATCCAAAATCATTTGTCAGTACGAATTTTCTCCTAATTCAGGTTGACAACCACCATGCAAGTCATTACTATAAGAAGTCCCACTTATAACATCTTTTCCCCTTGATGCTTCCAAATAAAATAGTTCTCAAAAAATTCAAATTGATAAAGGTGACATTTAACAGTTTCGACATCCATGAATTTATAGTTTTGAGATTTTGTACATGGACATCTAACTTTGTCACCACTCATGCGATTTTGTTTGAGAACATGTGAATTGGATAAATTCATTCACACCGATTACAAAACTAGAGTATAAATACCCTCGACCATCTAACCTCTCATACATCCAGCCATGCTCTAGATTATTCATATTCAAATTAATGTTGAAATAAAGAAACACGATAATCAGTGTTAATTAATTGTCATGATGGAAATTCTTATTAAGAAACACGACAATTAGTGATAATAGCTAGCCTTGTTGGAAATTTATATTAAGAAATACGAAAACTTATGGATCTCTAAGAAGAACTAGTTAGCAAATAAAGCATAATTAGGTTGATCAATTGACAGTTTAGAAGTTTCACTAACATTTTCTTTACGGTATACACACAGACCATTAAGTGAATAAAAGAAAAGCAACAGATTTGCATCAAAAAATTTAATAATGTCAGATAGTTGTCGTGTACAAGGTAAGGAGTTCAATTATGTAATATTAATAGAAGAAGTTCAGTTTCAAAATTACAAAATCATTGAATAGATGGCTTGTGCAAGGTAAAAAAATTCAAAATAGAAGCAGTTTTTGGAGTTGCTTACTGGAGAGGCTAAAAAAATCTTACTAGATTTTCAAAATCAACTTAAGAATAAAATCTCTAAGAGAAAGATATTCAAAGTGAAGTTCTGAAAGAAAAAAACCAAATTAATTAATCATAAAATAGGTAGTATTGATAAATACATTTATGTAGACAAGAAATTTATCGTTACATGCATAATAAGAACAATAAGTTACAAACAGGATCAAGAAGCCAATAAACATAGCTAAAAAAATAAGATATCAGAAAAAAGTTTAGAAAATATAACTTGAAGAACTTTCTTATCAAAAAAGCACCTGATGTATTGCAACGACCACTTAACTTTCCACATATCTATAATACACCATGATTTTCCAGTAAAAAGCACCTAAAAGAAAGTGCATCAAATGAATATTTGGACATAAGGAATTCATATCAAAATCTTAGTAGCAGAGTTCCTGAAATGCTTGTTTTCAATATTCTAAATTTTATTGAGTAATATTGTCTAAGTTTGCATTATTATTGGTATACTTTTATCTCTGCGTTAATGAATCTTTTCTCTGATATATGTGAACTTTTCTGAAACCAACATTTTAGTTTGTAAAAGTTGAACTAAAATAGCTGATAATTGTTAGTTGGTTGAACAACTTCCATAGAGAAGATATTAATAATTATATCCTTCGCCTTTGGAGCACGATATTTCATAACCTTGAGATTTAGGCAAGAAATCTTGATGTTACACTCGCTGTAACTCTTTTCGTTGTTAGCATAGTTTTGTAGAGCCACATAAACTAGAGAGGTAGAAGCAATATCAAGAAGAGTCATAGTTCCAAAAGTATAGTTTCTCAGTATCAATTTTATAGGACAGGACATTTTGAGACAACTAACTTTTCTCGTTAGATAACTCAACTTCAACAAGATGAAGCAATTTGAGCTGATCAAATCCAAAATGATTAGGCAGCTCAAGTATAGACCGATGCAGCGTTAATATCTGACTAATACACATAGATATGAAAGAATAAGAAAATATACAGGATTGACTCCTGCAATAAATTATGTCTAGAGATGTCTAGAGAGGAAAGAGTGTACACAGACCTTACCCCTACCCCGTGGAAATAAATAGGTTGTTTCCAAGAGACCCTCGGCTCAAGCAACACATAACACAATAGTTACAAGTTATGTTTGATGACTATTAATAGAGTATACATCATATAGTGAGACTCTCCTTTCGGTAGTTTTCACAAATGATGAGACTATCTCCGATAACCTAATTAATCATAGTTACAACTATTATCATTTTTCAATTATGAGAGACTCAAACGTCTCCACCAGATGAAAACTTAACACTAGTTCTTAAACATTTTTCATTGTTGCAACACGAATCCAATAGTAGATATCCCCTTTATCAATCATGTTTCCACAACAGAGCTTAAATCAAATAAGATTATTCGCGCATTGGGAAATTAAGACCTAATCGATGCATTTTTTTAATTCTTAGCCATTACCAAATACCAATGTCTTTATCTAATTCGTTCACAGCCAACAAAATAAATATCAAAATACCAAATTTCTCCTACCAACATATATAAAAAATTTAAATTTATTGATAATATTTTACCTGATAGGCCAAATTTTTTAATATGATGGCTTTTCTAAATTTCAGTAGCTCCCGAATACACTTTCCCAGCGCTTTTTCACCTACTCTTCACTTTTCCAATACTTCACTTTCTAGGATATAATCCAAAAAATAATAAAAATCAAAGATTCTAGGAAAATATATATATTTAGTACCATTAGAATTGAGGAAGTTGTTGCTATGCAAGAATGAGCCATTTTTAACCTAATGTTCGTTTTGTCTTAGAAATTAAAATCATTTCTATTACAAAAATTGATAATCCCAAATGTTTGCATGAACCATAGTCCCTAAATGTTTGCATGAACTATAGCCCCAAATGTTTGCATGAACCCTAGATTCAATCCACAGAGCCAAAAAAAAAAAAAAAATCATAGATTCACAACGGGGTAAAGTAGTAGACTTAGTCAAAAAAAGTAAATAAAATCAACAAAAATCACAGATGTACAACAGGGTAAAATGAAATGAGGGCAAAACATAAAAAAAATTGTGTAATGAAAACTCAATTTCTCAACTTCTTCGAACATAATTTAGAGATAGGAAGTAGAGAGAGAAAGAGAACATAATTTCCTATCTGTTTCAAGCTACAAAATGGGCATACAAATTTGACAGATTATAAACAAATACTAATTTGAGAGAATTGATATATTTTATAGAGAGGAAGTAAAGAGAGAGAGAGAAAGAGAAAGTAGAGGGAAGCTGAAAAGAATGTCCTAGATATTTTGAGATTATAAACATATACTAATTTATTATAAATTATAAATTTTTGTGACGGATTATTCCACTGCTAATAATAAATAAAATTTATAGATATATTCTAAATCATAAATATGTAACAATCCGCTGCTACAAATTAATTAAAATGATTACACATTATTTGTTGCTAAATTCATCACGAAATTATGGCACTAAATTTTTGCGCCAATATTTGGCAACGATAAGAAGAACCCGTCGTTGATTCGTTGTTATATCATAAATTAAAAAGGGACTTATTATACTTGCGAAAAAATTGATGTTTCCGTTGCTATGTAGTGATGGAATATGATTTGTCGATAAATTTTGTCGTTCTTATCTAATCCACATTTACCAACTAACCCTTAATTGTCAACTTGTCATTATTTTATCCCTTAAACAACATTCACCGCTAATTATCAATTATCACTAATCATCCATTATCACTAATCATCAATTACAACTAATTATCAATTATCACTAATCATCAACTATACCACTTTATAAATATTTATCACTTTCAGGCTATAATCGGTATCTCTAATATCAATAATATACCCAATTTCATCTAAGTATATATAAGCATATTATTTCCATATATAGGGCATAGCCAAACTCGAACCGATAGATGTACATATAGGCATATCAATACAATCATCCTCCGGCCTTGTCAGGTATCAATGCAGCATTATAATCATCCTTCAGCCTTGCTGGGTATATATATCATCATCATAATAATTTACCGGCCTTGCCGGGTATCAATATATTATCATAATATCCTCTAGCCTTGCCGAGTATCAATATATCATCATAATATCCTCCATACTTTCAAGGTACTAGTATATCATCATAATATCCTCATACCTTTTCGGTCATCAGTATATCATCTTAATATTCTGTTCTTGTTGGATATCAATATATCATTATAATATCCTCTGGCCTTGTCGGGTATTGATATATCATCATAATTTCTCCGAACTTTTTGGGTATCAATATATAGTCATAATATCCTCCGGCCTTGTCGGGTATCAATATATCATCATAATCTTTTGAAATTTAATCTGGTATATAATCAATGCCATAACTACCAATATACTGAAGAATCAAGATTTCCAGCATAATCATTATCATAATTTCCCCTATAATAAACAATCACAACGTCTAGCATAAATGATAATACATTGCTATCGTTATTGTAACACCTTGAATCTGGTACTTGGAATGCTACACGGTGCTCATAATCCCGAAGGACCCCAAGCTAACCTATGACTGATATCTGTAACTGAGAACTAAATAATAATAATAATATCATAAATGTGGAAACATGAAATGAAAGACCATAATTTTCAATACTGTTACATAACTGAAAATATGGTATAACAATACCAAAACAACTGAAATAACTGTCTGAACGTTCTGTAGTCTAAGAGCCTCTAAAACTGAACTGTCTGGATAAAAAGTTGATGGTACAATCCCCCAACTAACTCCATCTGCTGAAATAAACTAAGTACTAAAAAAAATGAAATAATCAAATAATAACATCCTCAAATGATGAGGACTCATTGTTGACTCTGGATGCTGAAACTGGAATGCTACTGATACTCTGGAGCGCGTGCTTCTAAACCTATGGTATAAAACATCATAGCACAAATGCATCAGTACGATTAATTATACTGGTATGCAAGTGAGGTAGGTTGAATGCAATGGTTCATATGAATGAACAATACTAACTGGCTGAATAACATGAACGTGAGATTACATGCATAAATACGTAACTGTAACTGAGATCGTGATAATACTAACTCATGAATTCTTATAATGTGGATTTATTGATATCTAAGTACTAATACTGGGATACTGAATGACTAAGTCTATTGAGTACTGAGGAACTAATGTCATATTACTGATAAAGGAATCATTGTTTCTAACAGTTTTGATTACGAAGAACTGGTCTGATTGACTGTATCTGACAGTCCTGAAATCTAAATATTAGTAATATGAATTTCATATAATTAATATACTATTAACTGGGTAACTGTGTCTGACAGCCCTGATTCTGATGGAACTAGCTGAGTTTCATACTAAGCAGAGCGACTTTATTTGATAGTCCTAAAACTGTAGAATTGAACTAAGTTCTATTACTGAGACTGGATCCGAAACTAAGACTGTGGGAGATAATCATCTAATCGACAAGCCCCAAAATTAAACTGGTAGGGTCCAACCTATAACCCCAGCTGGAAGGGTATCAGTACTGTTCCACGAGAAAAGACAAGCTGTGAGTAAACCCACTCTCACAGGGAGCTTTTCCGCCAACCCCTCCTAGTAGGAAAACTTGGATGAGATATATAATCCCTAAACTCGTAGGGCATATCTCAACCTACGCTGGCTACGTAGTTATGGAATGCAAGGATTGTTTCTAAGGATTACTCCCTCTACTGGCTAACAGGTGAGTCCCCATTCTTAGGTTTACTCGGTGTTGAATCCTACTCCCAAATGAAGAGACACTGAACTGATTTAAACTGAACTGAACTGTTACTGATAGTATTGTTTAGTTCATTTGTACAGAGTTTACTAAATTTTTATTAACTGATGGAATACTACTAAGATCTGATAACTGACTGAGATTACTGAGATTACTAAGGTTACTGAGATTATCGAGGGTACTGAGATTACTGAGTTTTCCTGAGTCATGTAACTGACTGAATTCTAATAATCATGGCTTGACTAAGAGTATCGTGAAAACTGACACTGGCTCTAGGAACAAAACTAAATTGTCAGGTACAAGTACCTCCAGGACTCGATAGCATGAAACTGATAAGACTTGACACTTCTTGAACACGTGACCGATATCAACAATTCATAATACAATAAGTTGGGGATTTCATGAATCACATAGTTATCATAATGTTGTACATGGATGGAGTTTCATATAGACATATCATACTATCATCAACCTAATTTCATAAACATTCCATCAAATCCTCATAATGTACACAATATCATGGAAGTCACTCTTGATCATAAGGGTAAAGCATCCATTTATTATTTGAGTCACAATTGAGCTATAATACATAATCTCTATACTCTTAGGAATTTTGTCAAACACCTTACATGCACAACTTAGGGCATAGGTGCAATTATCAACTTACACATCATAAACAACTCAATTCATGGATTTCAACTTGCATGCTAACGTAGTTTCATAAATAAAAAATATATAAAGATTCCAACTTTGGAATCATACAACAAGATAAATATGGTTACAAACAACCCACAACATAAATATCATGTTTTATAATTTGAAAGAGGGTTCTTGGACTTCATGTATAAAAGGAATCCATAAATCAACACTTGACATACCTTAGTTCTTGATTTTATGAAGATTGATAGAGAGATTCTTGAATTGAATCCTTAATTGAAAACCCTAACTTGTTCTTGAGAGAAACTTAAGAGATACACTATATTTTGGTTGAATTGGGGCTAAATCCCGTGTTTTAGACTTATATAGGGGTGGTAAATTGACCCTTCTGCCCTTAAAAATGCAAACATTTAATGACTGAAACTGGGCATCATTGTTATTATCGACGCGGCTCGTTGATGCCATCGACGCGGTGTGTTGATGCCATCGATGCGATAGTCGACGCATCGCGCCATTATCGCATCGAGTCTCATTACTTTGACCCTGGCAACCTGCAACAATATCAACCAACGCGATTGGTGATACGGCGCGCCAAAATTGCGTTGGTCCACTATTTTGGGCTTCCAAACGTGGTCCGAAAAAATCAAAACTTGTTCGGGATCACCTGTGGACCTCTATGATCATGAATTAAAAAAAATATGGACCATTAAAGGACGTAAAGGTGGCGAAATGAGATTGCTAACTTTCGAAGGCCAATAATAGGCTAAGTCTAGGAACTTAGTTAAAATTATTTTTTTTAAGTCTAGGACCCCTTGACAAGATTAAAGGACTAAATTAAGCTTAGAAATTTTACGGGGTCTTACAGTTATCAATAAGAATGCCTTCTAACATAATTACTAGCATAATTGTTTAGCATGATCATAATCATAGGCAATATCATGAGTAATGACTTATCACTAGCATATTCCATGACTTATCATTAGCATAAAAAAAGTTTATCGATAGCTTGAGCAATAGCTAGTCCCTAGCATAATCTATAGCTTATTCATAGAATAGTCGATAACTTAATTTAGGGCTTAGACAATATCATAGTCAAGGGATCATTCTATGGTATATACAGTAGCCCAATCAACAACCAAAACAATAATATAATCAATAGCTCATCATAAACTAAACCAATAAATCTTACATATAGCATAATCATTTAGAAATTACTTCCAAAGTCATTAATAATAACAAACAAGTACCAAAGATCCTCAATAATACCTCAAAAGGTCTATCTCTAGGTATTAAATAAGAGTACAAAGGGTTTCAAGAGAATTATTATGAATCTTGACTTAAGGTGGGTCAAAGGGCCTACTTCTAATTCCCCAAAATACATTCTGAGTCAATTTCTACCCCAGACTAGGCTAAGGTATCTAAATCCAGTCTTAGATATTTATCAAGCCACAATTATCCCTAATGCAATGGTTATTCTCAAACACAACAACTAAGCGAATATAGTAACTAAGGCAACCTTCCTTAATAAAGGAACTAAGGCCAATCTTACCCTAAGCACGGGTGAATAAGCATTTTCCCTAACTTGAGTAATCTAAGGCATCCCATGCTAAACATTAGTAATAAATCCTAATTTACCTAAGCCATAAGGAAACAAGTTAAGTGTTTCAACTATACAGTTTCAAAAAAGCCTAACGGTCCAACTAACCCAAGTCTTGAATTTCATCAATCTAACACCTAAACCTATCTCAAATCTAACATAATACCATTAGAATACTACGAGATAGCTCAATATAAAAAGGGATAAACCAAGCCTACCTCAATGCCAAAGAAAGCTCAACGAATTGCTAAACCTTTGTTTTTCTCTTTCGAAAAGCCTTCTCAAGATGCAAGGATATCACAAACAAATTCTACTCTTCTATAAGAGAATAACGATACCTATATTTCACTGTTGTGATTTGGGTCCAAAAATACCACAAAAACTTTATGTGGGACCTACTTACAGAAATCACATTCTCGAAACCAACCAAACATTCAAATAAGCTCAAGGAATCTTTACCTTAAAAAATGGGAGAAAACCAAATAACATTGGGGCTAAAATCAATGCCTAAAATTTTTTTGGGTTTTGAGCAAATAATCAAGAAATCTCATCAAGAAAAGGGTGAATTCTTTCCTTAAAATGAATGATAGTTGAAAAAATAAATGTTTGTCTAGATTTACAAGCTCCCACAAACTTTAATTTCACTTAATCTCGCCATTTGGGGTTTATTCTCTCAAGAATGATAAAGAAAATGGCTGACATCAGGCAAAGTGGCCATTTTATACCTTATCCAGGTTCTCGGGAGTTGCTATCGCGATCTTGAGGTGTGCGATCGCACTACCTGAGGACTACATAATTAGTCATGATCATGACCCATACTATGCGATAGTAGCACCACTTCGTGGCCCAAGAGTAAAGGTAGAAGCTGCATTAGTCACAACTAAAACTTAGAAGTACTTCAAAGTTTCCATCAAGCACTTGGCATATCATCCGAAATCCTGTATACGTAAATGAACTATGTAACCACATCAAATTAGATGTTTTGGATATAATGGCGCACTTGGATTTTCCATCTGAGGTGTTTCAACTAAATGTGAGTCCCAGACTCATATTTATTTTCTTAACTTTTCAACCAATAGGTGGAAATGAGCCTGAGTGCCTCGAGATCCAAACCAAATGTCTACCTAGCCTAATTTCAATATTTCAAAATTGTTGTCATAGTCAAAATTTACATACGAGATGTTTTACTTAAATGTTTGCCCGGTGGCAATTTGGAACCACTAAAGACTTCTAAATAGGGAATTAACTCTAAAAACCAAACAAACAACTCGGTAATAAAACTGCTAGTCCCAGTAAGTCATTAATGACTTGGGTAGCTATGGAAAATCTCTAACGGCAAAAATATAGAAAATAACCTGAAGGGACATTACAATATCCATTACTAAAGAAACTTTTGTCCCCAAATGTAAAGAATTAGGATGTACTTGAAGTTTTAAACAGGTGAGGAACTGGGTCCGCATCTCGGTCTCGATCTCCTAAGTGGCCTCCTTCACTGGATGGTGCCTCTACTGAACCTTAACTATAGTAATCTCTTTAGTTCACATCTGCGTGACATCACTATCCAAAATAAGCACAGGCTCCTCAACAAAGGTCAAACTCTTAACCAACTAAACTGAGTCCCATCTAAGTACATGAGACCGATCAGGAATGTATCCTCACAACATGGAAACATGGAAAACTAGATGAACAATGAAAAAATCTAGAGGTAAAGATAATTCATAAGGGACCTCACCAACGATGTGAAGAATCTCAATAGGTCCAGTATATCTAGGACTGATCTTTATGCTCTGATGAGTCGTGAATTTACCACTCATTTACACTTGACATTCATGCACATTACCTTGTTTTGAATGAGAAAAAAAGACCTATGTATGATTAAATGCACTAATATCCACATTTTGCAGGTATACAGGTTATGAGATGGAAAGATATGGACTTGAGCTAAGAAGGATCAGAGGAAGAGAAAAAAGTGCAGTTAAAAGACCTGGATCCGAAACATGCATCAGTTACCACAATCGCGGCCTGAGGATATGATCACGACCAGTCAAGATAGTCAGCAACCTCTATCATATTGATCTACACGCGGTCATGCTATCTGCGATCGCGTCAATTATGGTGCGATCGCGGTCATGTGGGATTTAACTTAGGGGATGTTTTGTAATTTTCAATAGCTGACCCCAAATCCTTTAAAAGATAAAAACCCTTTCCCATTTTGGGAATTCTAGAGACTAGCAATATTTTGAATTAGAAATTGAAACCCTAAATTGGGCAAGGATTGTAAATTTGATTTGGAGATTTTAATTTTGGTATTTGTGAAGAAATGATGCCTCGAACAACCCATTTGGTATATGTTTCTCTTTTTTAAAGAGGTGTTTGGGTAAACTATAGGAACCCCCATCATCCTTGAAAGAGGGATGTGTGAACCAAGGCAATAGTATATAATTATTGGGTTTAATCTACTCATTTTCACTATCTTAGACAAAAGGGTGATTTTGTGGTTGATTTTACCTTAGGTATCATCCAAGAAATAGGTATGCCCAGATTGAGGTAGTGGGTGAATATGATTGTTACACTTGTTTGGTACTTGAAAGGGTCAAAAAGTGAAATCTTTGAGGTTTTATTGAAAATTTAGCCTCAAGGGCCCTAGACCTAGCCTACCACATTAGAGGTTTACTAGCATGTGCATCAAATATCACACACCCACACCTAAGTTGCCCTTAGATAGATATAATCCCAATATTTTTCAAATATCGGAGTTAAATTAAAGTTTGTTGCTTAGTTTGCGAATTCAAGTTACTAGCGATATAAAATCTCCCTTACCCACGAACACCCCCACTCAATTTTCAATTATGTCATTTACTTTACTAACACTTCGGGTATTATCATAGTAGGACTTAATTACCATAAAACTAGAACTCTATTTTTCACTCCTTGTGGATTCGATTTCAATGCAAGTTGGGATATTGACAACGATCGTCCTCTACAACTTTTGATTGTATAGGTGAGCATTATCAATATGGCACCACTTCTAGGGAGTGAAATTTAGTTTTCATTCATGCGGTGTTGGTTCTTACTTAGGGTATACCCGTAGTGGTGTGTATTTATTTTGGTTGTTTTTTTTTTATTATAGGTAATCTACGTAGCATACACGGAACCATGAGCAATAATGTTAGTCAAGTCGGGTCTTTTGACGGCCCTCTTGATGATGAGGGGAAACTCAATGATGTCAATCATTTAAGTTCCATCTGAATCCTACCAATCCATGGGAACAGTGTCTTTTATGTTACAAGTATCATGTTGCACATGTTGCAAATGAAGGAACTTTTTGGGTCGCAAGCTTATGAGGACCCCAACCTTTATTTAAAGAATTTTGTAGAGGTGTGTGCACCCTTTGATATCATACACATAACCCAAGAGTCCACCCGACTTTGCCTTTTCCCACTTTCTTGATGGGAGAGGTGGTATTATGGCTTCGATCTCTTTCAGTTGGGTCTATCACTTCATAGGATGAACTCACCACGGCCTTTCTTGATCGATATTTACCACCATCCAAAATGCTCCAATTGAGGGATAAAATTATCAACTTTAGGCAATTAAATAGAGAGACTTTGTATGAAGTATGGGAAAGATTCAATGGAAAACTAAATCAATGTCCAAACCATGAGGTCCCAGAGAAGATGTTTCTCCAAATTTTCTACCGTTCTCTTGACCCACTCAACAAAACTGTGGTGAACATTGTATTGGGGGGCTCTCTTGTGAAGTTAGATTATCATGCCACAATTAGTTTGCTTGAGGAGTTTACCAAGAAAAACCGAGGATTGCATACCCAAGATTTCGAAGTTCCTAAGATTTTTCCCACCGCATCCTTGGTTTAAAGAAACAAAGAAAATGAGATAAATAGAGAAAGGAGAACATGGCTAAGATGATAATGCAACTCGAGCTTTTAACAATACATATGATGGGCGCACCCTTAAAAGTGGTGAATTCCATGGCATCAAAAGCCTATGAATATGATGATGAGGCTAAAAATCTTAATGAGTAGATTCGATACTTGGAAAACTATCCAGGGTTCCCCCCCTCCCCCACCTATTAAAGGCAAAGTGGGAATCAAGGATGGATGGACCGTGAAAGTAATCATGATTTGAGAGATATAGGCCATGACTATGAGTGTGATGTACCTCCCAAAGATTGGGTAAAGAACAAAGAATCAAGTTCCATTGACCTCTACAAGTACAAATCCAAAGATGTTTTGGCAAAAAATTTGATAAAGGTGGAAGGAATGGACAAAATGATCCAAAAAATAAAAGGAGATTTTTCTCAACTCTCCCAAACTGTTGTGTCTCACTCTGCCTCCATTAAATAATTGGAACCCCAAATTAGGCAAATTTCCACTCAAATAAATTCTAGGCCATGGGACGATCTTCCTAGTGACACTATTGTAAACCTAAAGAATGATGCTCAAGTTTTAGCAATAGTCACTAGAAGTGAAACAGTGACCACCAAAATCTCATGAACAAGAATAAAATGAAAAAGAATCAATGGAAGTTGATGATATGGTGGTTGAGAATGAGAAGCCACAAAATGATGGGAGGCTCACAGTCCAACTCCTTCCCCCATTTTTGCAAAGGTTTCACGGAAAAGAGAAGGGAGACAAACTCAAGAAATTTATGACCAAGCTTACCAATTTTCCCATAAATATCCTATTGCTTGAAGCGATCCAAGAGATTCTGCAGTATGTTAAGATCATGAAAAAGTTGTTGTCAAAGAAGAATCTCATCGAAGGTGACACAATTGAAGTAACCCATGGTTGTAGTGTTATTATGAGTAGCAAGATTGTTGAAAAGAAAAAAGACGCCAAAGCTTTCACCATCCCTTGTATCATCGGAACGCATATGTTTTTGAAAGATCTATGCGACCTTGGTATGAGTATCAACCTCATGCCTTTTTCCATCTATAAGAAGATTGGATTGGATGCCCCAACCCCGACGTCTATGAGACTCTTAATGACAGATTTACCGATCATGAGGCTGTTGGAATTTCGTTTGATGTTCCAGTTAAAGTGTAAAATTTATACTTTCGGTGGATCCATTTTTGACTTAGAAATGGGGGAGATAAAGTTCAGAATGCATGAGGAAAAGGTTTTCTTTAAGGTTTGTAAGACAAGGAAACAACCCGCAGAACTTTAAGTGATATCCTTAGTTGACGTTAAAATTGAAGAGGTGAATGAAGGAGGACATGAGGACCCACCCTGAGAAACAAAGAAAAAATACATCATTCCATGATGATTACTAAGGCGCTATGTGGGAGGCAACCCCTAAATGCGATGAAAGTGGCTCGTATCCTTTGCTTTTGATTTTGTAGTATAGATTTTAATTTTTTAAATTAAATAATCCATGAATTTGTGGCACTATTGAATGAGTTGGAGGATCTTGAAAAGGGGAAGTGTGAAATTTTTGCACTATGAAGTGAACAGGGGAAAATCTATCAAATTGTGAAATAAGCTATACAGGCGAAAATAAGGGTGCAAAATTGCCCTCAGTTACCGCTATCTTAAGACCTAGGCCATAATTGCAGTCACCCACATGTCCGTGATCATATAAACTTGACTTCAATCATGGTTATCTCAGCTATATAGCCATCTGAATCCCTCATTTCCCTCACACTCCTTTTTCAACTTTACTCTCTGATTGGACCCATTTCTGGCCAAGATTATGAGCTCTCCAACAACATCCTTGCATCCCTCTTGCATCACATACCCGATAGGGATCATGAATCCATGCTTTGATTGTTGAAAATAGTCCATAGAATGCATGTTGTGGAGAGGGCCAAAATCTTTGATTTTCATGCTTAATTTTTTCATAAATTTTGCTTGTGTGGTGTTTAGATGCTGGATTATGGTGTGTACATAAGTGGAGAAGTCTTGAGTACCCAAAATGTGTATGGAAATTAATACAAATAAAGAGTTCACCCCAAGTGCTCGATATAATGCCTAAATGAATGCTCACTAATGTTTTTACATTTTAAGGGCATAATTTAGTGCCTAGTAGGCTTGTTCCGCACCATTAATATGGATTCTTCTTGTAGAGCATGCTTGTGGCCTTCAATTTGAAAATTTTGAACATGCAAAATGGGTTTGAAATTGTTCTCAGTTATCAAAATCACAGACATCAATACCGCGATCGCAACAACATGATTGTGGCTTCATGTCCCACGATCGCAGTTATCGAGTGTAATTTTTTGCCCTACACAAAAATCCTGCACTTCAAATTTTTGCATGAACATGACCAAGCAACTATCTAATGGTCTTTGGTGAGCAACATAGTATACTTTTTTCTTAAAAATGGTAATTAGGGTTGTGTGTGTTGTATGTTTCTTTTCAGGATATTCTCATGGACAAATACGACCACATCCAATTCATGGCATCCTAGTGCCACACTCACTACTATGGTGATCTACCGAGAACAAAGATGCTCTCGGAGAGAGGCATATGTTTGGATAATGTGATGGAAAAGATTTCGACATTTCATGATAGGCTTGAGCCTACAGAGTGATGGTGTTTTTCCCCAAATCCGTGCAAGGCAAATGAGCAATGGGTCCATGAATTCTATGCTAACCTCAGCATAGTGTCTTTCTCGGACCCATCAAACATGACTATCAAGATATGGGATAAAATGGTGAACTTTGGGGCAGAGAAAATTAATGGTATCTACGAGCTCCCAAATGAAGACATGGGTGAGTTTGAAGAAAAAGGGTGAGCCCGGAAGCTTGTTGGTGGAAAGATTGTATCCTGGAAAGGAATTCTCATGGGAAAAAAACAAGAATAACATCCATATGAATGACTTCACTTTTGAGGTTCGGATTTGGTTGAACATAATATGCAGCCGAGTCTCCCCTTGCACCCACATGACATTAGTCTCAGATTTGAAGGCCCGAATATTCGCTTGCATTCTAGATAGCATTCCTTTGAATGTTGGTCAGCTTGTGGTTTCTGATATGAAATTCTTCAAGAACCAAGATGGTACACATCTCTTCTTCCCCTCTTTGATTACTGAGCTTTTTAGGGGAGCTGGGGTTGAAGAATACTCTTAATATACTTGGGTTCACCCTGGTACCCCATATATCCTTTGAGAATTCGAGGAGAGGGCGCACTAGGTAAAAGCAAGAAGATAAAGATTGACTTGGGGAAGTCAACATATGAGGAGCCTGAGTCTCATATGCCATCCACCGTTGGGACTTTTGAGGATATTAAAGTTGATATCACGACCATCAAGGATCTAGTGTCATTACCCCAGGGACCGAGAGATCCCTTCGCCACTCGACATTCATATGTGTTACTGGCCGATTGTGCAAAGTATCTAGAGGATAAAAAATAGGGAGCTATCATTACTAGGCTTGAGAAAGCCTACTCATCCTTAGAGGCATCATATCGTGATCTCCTGGTTGCACATGAAATGATGGTCATAAGATAAAAAAAAAGAGATAGGTTCTTCAACAAGATGTGGAAGGAGGTGAAGTGCCTTTGGAAGGTCCTAAAACCTCGTGATTGACTTCCTTCATCTCGAGTGGATAGTGGTAATCGATCCCCTTCCGAGTGGTCCAGTCCTGAGGAGGTTGATGATAATGCAGATTCTGAGAGTGACAACAACTCTTGATGTGATTTCAGGGAGTACCCTTATCTTTCTTTATGCTTGATTATTTATGCAGTAAGGACACTATCACCTCTTTAGTTGGGGGGCCTATCTCTGTACTTATTTGATCTGGTCCTATATTATTGATAATTTTGGATATTTTATTATTTATTTTTAATGAATTTTATTTTTATATATTTGGGTCGTAATATTCGGGCACTCTGATGGTGTCCACATTTTCATGGATCAGTTATTTTGTTCATAGATTTTTACTGTTCATTAGTTTACTTATAAAAATATCGGAAGAGCTTTTCCCTATGATAGATTGAGTAATGACATTCTTAAGGGTAAATCATCGTGTTTGGGTTTGGATCCACGGATGCAGGGGAAGTCTGAGTACTCGTGGTATCAAAGTCACAAATGTAAAGGAAGTCTGAGTACTTGTAGCATTTATGATTTTGGGATCACATTTATACCTATGGGGAATATCGAATAGCCATATGGTTAGTTGGCCCGTACAAAAACCATAATGTGAGATTAAGGCTTGGCTTGGTGCCATAATTATCAAATCATGTGTGGTGCCTATGTAAAGAAAACACCCCCCTTCATCCAAAAGTTTTCAAAAATCGAGGGCATGGACGTGAGTGACCTTATAACAAACCTTTTTCTCTTTTTGTGACTCTAAATTTTGACTTGTGAAAATTAGGAGATACTCCATTTTTTTATCTCTAGTGGAAGGGGAAATCGAACCTCCTTGTGGAATCTTACAAGTCGTGTGTGGTAAGATTATTTGTCCAAATCTCTTGTGTACATATACAATCTAGAACTTTCCCCATTAGTCTTTCAAGGGTAATTTTGATTCTACTTGGTTGGGGAGATGATTGTAGGCCATCTTTGCAACATTGGAAGTCCATTTTAGCCTAAAAATGCCTACCCTTGCATAGATGTTATCCCTAGTCACCCACTTTGAGCCTTTAGACCTTTCTTTGGCAAACATATTACAAGCCATGAGCCTTTCGATCTTTACCTTTCTTTTTAACCCTATTCTCCTTGAACTTAAAATTACAACTTGATACTAAAAGACTAAGTTGGGGGTGGTGATGATTGAAATAGGTAACTTTGGGCCACAAAGTTGTAAGTGAGAGCCTTTAAGCTTAATACTTAAGAACAAATGAATAACAAAAAAAAGATCCAACACATTAAAGAGAAGCACAAAGGGTGCAAGAAAAAGAAATGAAATAAAAAATGGGTGAACCAAGAAAATAAAAAGTAGACACGTGTGTAAAGAGTGAAAACAAAAGAGGTGGACCATGATCAAAAGGTGGATGGAATAGTGTGATGTAGATGTTCAAGGAGGTCTTAGACATGTTGTTCATAATAGATATCTTGCCCTACCTGAACCTGTGTTACAAGCACAAAAAGCCCTTCGTGATTCCCAGCCTAGTATATTTATTGTAGTGGTAATTGAAAATAGGAGCAAGCCTATGGCATGGTACTTGTTAGCATTGAGAGTTCTTGTGAGGGAGAGAGTTTTGCACTTAAATTCCTTATTTCATACTTGGTAGCTTGGTGTGTGAAATTTTCCTTCTTGTGAGGCGGTATGTGAATAAGTTAAAGGGGGTGATTTTGTCATCTTCCGAGAAAAGAGGCAAAAAGGAGTATAGTGTAGTTGAGATCAAAAAGTGAGTCACTCCTAAAGTATCGGTGACTGTTACATTGTTGCTCTTTGAAGTCTTTTACATCCTTGAAAAATAACATTTTATGTTGAGGAGTGTTATGAATATAGTTTTGCCCATGTTTGAAGAGCTAAATTATGGTATTAACTAAACTTGAAGTCATCATGATCATTTGGGTCATTCAATGTGGGCATAAAAATGCATAGTTAAATGGTAAAGGGTAGTGTTTCTTAAGGACAAGAAAAGCTTTAAGTTGGGGGTGTTGATGAGTGGTGAATTTACCACCCATTTTTACTCGACATTCGTGCACATTACCATGTTTCGAATGAATAAAAGAGACCTATGTAAGATTAAATGAACTAATATCCACGTTTTTCAGGTATACAGGTTATGAGATGGAAATATGTGCAAATGAGCTAAAAAGGATCAAAGGAAGAGAAATGAAGTGCAACTGAAAGACCTGAAGCATAAATAGGCCTCAGTTATCGCGATCGTGGCCAGTCAAGATGGTCAACAACCGCGATCACGTTGATCTACACACGGTCGCGCTAGCTTTGATCACCATGATTATGGTGTGATCACGGTCACATGGGATTTAGCTCAGGGGCAGTTCATAATTTTCAGCAGCCGACCCCAAATCCTTTAAAAGCTAAAAACCCTTTCCCATTTTGGTCATTCTAGAGATTAGCAATACTTTGAATTTAAAATTGAAACCCTAAATTGAGAAAAAATTGTAAATTTGATGCCATGAACAACCTATTTGATATATGTTTCTCTGTTTTCTTCATGTGTAGCTAAATCTTTTAGTCTTGGGATTATATTGAACTAATGTGCAAAATAGTTGTGGGTTGTGATGTATCTTTGTACATGCTATTAGATGATAATGGGTTATACTATTACTTGATTAAATTAATTAGGATTTGTGGGTGAAAATATCAAATACCCATATGGGTTTGTGAGTGAAAACTCCATGCTCTTGAAATCCCAAACCATCCATGAAAAAGGGGTTTGGGTGAACTATTGGAACCCTCATCATCCTTGAAAGAGGTATGTGTGAACCAAGTCAATAGTATACAATTATTGGGTTTAATCTACTAATTTTCACTATCTTAGACATAAGGTTGATTTTAACTTGGGTATCATCCTAGAAATAGGGATGCCTAGATTGAGGTAGTGGGTGAATATGATTGTCAAGCTTGTTAGGTACTCGAAAGGGTCAACAAGTGAAATCTTTGAGGTTTTATTGAAAAATTAACTTCAAGGGCCCTAGACCTAGCCTCCCACATTAGAGGTTTATTAGCATGTGCATCAAATCTCATACACCCACACCTAAGTTGCCCTTAGGTAGACATGATCCCAAGATTCTTCAAGTATCGAAGTTAAATTAAAGATTGTTGCTTAGTTTGCGAAGTCAATTTACTAGCAATATAAACTGTCCCTTAACCAAGAACCCCTCCCCCCCTCCAATTTTCAATTATGGAATTTACTTTACTAAAACTTTGGGTATTATCTTAGTAGGACTTAATTACCCACAAGACTAGAACTCTATAATTCACTTCTTGTGAATTCGACCTCAACGCGAGTTGGGATATTGAAAACGATCGTCCTGTACCAGTTTTGATGGTATAGGTGAGCATTATCAGCTTCCTCCCAAACCTCATCACACCCTTCATGGGTGATACATGAAGGAATACATGATAACCAAATCCAAATCTCAAGGCATGAAGCCTACAGTTTGCACATGCCTTCTGTCTTCTCTGAACCACTTTTAACCTATCTTAAATCACATTGACTCTACCCAACGACTCTTAAAGCAAATCAGTACCACAAGGCCTAACCTCAGAAGCCCCAAACCATCCAACCAAAGAACGACATTTCCTACTATACAGAGCCTCAAAAGGTGCCATCTCAATATTCGAATGATAGCTATTATAATATGCAAAATTTTCCAAGGCTAAGTGTTGCTTACCCACTACCCTAAAAAATCTATAACACAAGCTAGGATCATATCCTTCAGAACTTGAATGGTCTTCTCCGATTGACCATCCGTCTGCGGATGAAATGCTGTAATAAGATCCACCAGAGTTCCCAACGGCTCCTAAAAACATCTCTAAAATCTCAAAGAAAACCCAAAACCACAGTCTAAAATAATAGATGTGGGAGCACCATGTAAATGGACTATCTCCCAAACATAGATATGGGTTAATCTCTCAATACTAAAGGACTTCTGAATAGGAATGAAATATATTGACTTGGTCAAATGATCTACAGTGACCCAAATACCACCAGTACCACGGGAAGTGCAAGGAAAACCACTAACAAAATCCATGGTAATTCTCTCCTATTTCAAGTCAGGACTGAGTAACCTCTGAGTTGAACCACCTAGTCGGTTATGCTTGGCCTTTACCTACTGACAACATAGGTAATAAGCTACAAAATCTTCCACTTCACTTTCATACCACTCCACCAATAATGCTTTCTCAAATCTCTATACTTCTTGGTTATACCGTGATAAATGGATTATCTAAAGTTTTGAGCCTTATGCAAAATCAATTGAATCAAGTAATTAATCAATGAAACACAAATGCGGTCATAAAATCTAAAACCACCCTCAGAATATATGGTGTTCCTCTCGGACAAACCACTTAAGACCTGCTCACGAAGGAAGAGAAGTTTACTATCCTCAAACAGATGATCCCAAAAATCTACTCAAATAATGAATACCTCGCCTAAACACTAGCAAGAATCCTCCTAGGGTCTGAAATATCAAGGCACATTACATTTGAAAGGTTATGTATTAGTATTCATCTCAAGTTCAATGTAGAGTTTCACATTTACCTTTCAAAAGGATACATCCATAGATATTGCACAGGTCCAGCTATCCTTGCTTTATCTGTGACAGCGCCTAAGCACACACGCAAGTGTACTTGGTCTTATCAAGTAGTAAAGTGGCCTAATGAAAACCAAGTATCGATCCCACAGGGACTTGGTTGAACAACGATTCAATTTAGTTCATAGTTTAGATTCAAATGGAACAAAAGTAACCTAAAAGATTTTATAATATTGTAAGTAAAGTAAACAATGCATAAGGTAAAGATCTTGAGACAGTCAATAGGAGAAAACTCAGGGTTAAATCACTTTGAACAATCATACTATGTTATTGAACTTCATTCATTACCTTGCTTATCTCGGTTGTAGATTCATAGGGTTAATTGCATGATCATGGTCTCCCGACCTCTAATTCTTTACCTAAGTTGAACCTTACAACTACATCATTGAGCAAGGAAGTAATACTCCACTTAAGTTCTTTAAGCTGTCATCTTACGTATGAATCAAGGTATATAAGTACATCCCAGTCCTAGACACTAATTTTAATTCCTTATTTCATAAAATAATACAAACCATACTTTGTTCATCTCCATGTTCTATCCCCTATTCCCTCTCCCGAAATCAAAAGGTAGACAATTTATATATTCGAAGGGTAGCTAATCCTTAATATAGTTAAATCAAAGATGAACACACAACCAATAATAATAAACAAAGTTAAATGAACTTAATTCAAAACAATAGTACTCATGTCTTTGGCTTTAACCCCGAAAATAGGGCATTTAGTCACGCATAGTCATAATGTAATCATAAGGTGGTACGTAATTAATGACTACGAACATCTATGAACTAAATTAAAATAATAAAAACCTAAATACGAAGTTGTATCAGTACCTTCACCTCCAAAATATGTTCAAAAGATGTGTAAAAATGTGACACTAGGTTGTATTTATAGCACAAAGTAAACCCAAGTCGTGTAGGAGTCAAATTCCCTCAATTTGTGAGCAGGGGAGTAGAGGGGGCTCCACCCTGGGTTAAGCCCTGCTCCAGAAGAGGTTGCACCCTTTGTAAAGGATCAGGTCTGGCTATAGCCCTGCTCCAGGTGAGGCGCCATGGGCTTATAGCCTTGGCTCTCTGAAAGTTACTTCTCAAATTTTTGCTAAGTGTTGAGTCTCCCATCTTAGTACCTTGTCTTGTGGTGTATTTCCCATATATTTCAAGACTTTTCAAAATCAAAATATCATCATATTAAGCTCAAAAATCTTCCTACACAATCACACCACACGAATTAAAGACAATCACAACACAATACCCATGACGATGAAGCAAAACAAGAGCTAAGCTAAGCTAGTTCGCATTGATCTTTAACTATATGTCCCGACTCTTAACTTAATCAAATTGACCTTTGCACATTAACAACAAGTTATTCCACTCATAATTACATGATAAAACCATTGGTAAGACATTAAACATAATAGAATCCACCTGGATCAACTAGAAAAGACCCTAGCTCAAGCTAGTAACACTAGTTTCCACGATTGAACTCTAAATGAATCTTTTAGGTACAAACTTGTTTGGAATTCACTTTGAGCATCATAAACACATGATTTGAAACTTATATGTACATTCATCTCATTATCGACCCATATAGCACATGAATCATCCTCAAAACAAGGCTAAAAGAGATAGAATAGTTACACTAGAATGCATAAATACACCCAACATCACCACCCCATACTTAAAACTCTGTTTGTCCTCGAAAAACTCTTAAATATAATCATCATTAACTAAGGAGACTCTAAACTTCTACTGCATGCAAAACACTCAAGCTAGTACCACCATGAATACACAGATTGCAAGTTTCTACACTAAGCATATTATAATCACAATTGAAAGCTTATGAACACTAATCCAAAATATCATAACCTTAAGAATTGACTCACCTAGTTAGAAAACTCATGCTTATCATTCAATAAATGACATCATACAACTCACCCACATTCATAAAAAACATGCCCCTCATAACAAGAGAGTTACCTATAATCACTCAGAATTAAGCAATTCATTACATGATGGGTACAAGAATCAATTTACGCTCACTCTCAAAAGGAATTCACAAGTTACACACAATGACCCAAAGTATTGCCTTTAGAGTAGTGCTCCACTAATATTAGAATGATGAATTTAGGATCAATTAGGTCTTTTTTTGTTGTAATATAGGCTAAGGGATGGGTAGGAACTATTTTGGAATAATGACTAACCTCTCTAAGTGCTTTAATACACTACATCATACATTTAAAACCAATCTCCAACAACTAAATTACACCATTTTTGTCTACCCATTTCTTTTTGTTTTGCCTCATCTCTTTTAAGAATTTCCATAAACACATGGTGGAAGTTTTGTTTATTACCACATGAATCAATTTTTTTTCTTTTTCACAACCATGGTAATATTGGTAGCATAATGTCTCTCACACCCATCCACGACACATCAATTATTAACACCAATAACTATTACCTTGGGCATCAATTTCACCTTTTTCTTCTTTAATTTCACTCCCAAATCAATGGATTTTTCATTAAAGTGCCTAAGAGCTTTTGGATCAAATTCAGGTTTATCAAATAAGGGATTAGGCTACATATGAGGCTAATAAAGAAAAATCTAAAGGCTCAATGGGGTTTAACTAGGATTATGCACAAGGGTAGGTTAAAAAGAAGGTATAAAGCAAGGCTATCAAATAAATGCCTAAATCATCTCCTAAACCCTCACTCTTTACTTAGCTTTGCACACACACTTAGCAAGTTCTAGATATCACATGCAATAAGGAATATACAAAAAACCTCACACATACATGGCATATGCTCAACTCAATAGGATCATCATAGACTCCCTACCAAATAATAACATGAATTCAAATTTAAGACAAAAAGTACAAGAGTCACAAACTTGAGCCTAAGAGTCTCAAAAGTAGAAAATCACTCATTCAACATGCTTTTACAAACAAAACACTTGCACCTTGTAATAAAAAATAGCACCAACAAGAATATCTTACACAAAAATATTTTAAATTGAGCCAAAATTTAGGAATTTCCTCACCCCACACTTAAAATTCTACTTTGTCCCCAAAGTGAACGTAAAGGTAAGAGATAGAAATACTCGCTGAGGCCTCTAGGCCTAGCTAGTAGCATCTTTACAGATAAAGATGGTCCGTGGGATACCACACTCAATCTTTGCTATGCTTTTTAGCTTAGGTTTCCAGTACTCAGACTTTCCATCAACCTGTGACTCAATCAAAACAAAAACTATGTGAAGTAAAAGCTAAACACTAAAAAAAAACATACCTACTTAACTTAGGTTGCCTCCCAAGAAGTGCCTGATTTAGTTTTGCGGCACGACCCAAGTAACGACTTAGTCGTTCTCTTTCCTTCTCTTTCTCACACTTGGTCTTCAACTTCTTATTCTTTTCACCCCTCTTGGGTGTGACTTCTAAAGGGCACCTGATTTGTCAACTTTAGCCTTTTAAGGCCCATCAATTTCCATCATGCCAGGTTGCGGTATTAGAGGCTTGGGTGGCTCAATGAGGGTGTCCGAAGAGGCCCTTAATGGATTAACCACCCCACTCTCATCTCTTTTACTAAAAGAGATCATACAGAAGTCTTTATATTGGAATGGTATGTTCAGGGATTTATAAACTTTAAAATCTGCCACTTCATCCTCCAACCTCATCTTGAGCAGACCCTCTCTCACATTAATTAACGTTTCTCCAGTTGCTAAGAATGGATGCCCTAAGATAATTGGCACCTGTTTGTCTGCCTAAAAATCTTGAACAATAAAGTCAGCAAGAATAACAAATTTACCAACCTTTATGAGGACATCCTCAATTATTCCTTCCGAATATGCAATGGACCCTTCTGCCAGCTGCAGAACCACGGTGGTCGGTCTAGGCTTTCCCAAGCCCAATGTGTTAAGCAAAGATAGAGGCATCAAATTTTTTCTTGCCCCTAAATCACTCAATGAGTGGACCACCTTACTACTCCTAATTTGAATAGGGAGAGTGAACTTCCTAGGGTCCCTAAGCTTTGTGGGCATTTTCTGTGTTACTAACGGACTACACTACTCAGTGAGTGTTATTTCCCCACATCCTGCAATTTTACCTTATTAGTAGCCACATCCCTCAAGTACTTTACATAGATGGGCATTCCCTGCAGAACATCTAACAAAGGTAAGTTACTATGAAGATCTTTGAATGTATCAAAGAACTTCTTAAACATTGCATCCTCCTTCTCTTTAATCTGCCTCTGAGGGAAGGGTAGTGGCAACATCTTCTTCACTTCTAGTTTAGCAACTTTAGTTTTCAAGTACTCAGACTTCCTTGATTCTTCAGTAACTTTTTCAGAAACCTGTGGAGTTACCCCCTCTGCATCTACCTCCTTAGTTACCTTTGGAGGTTCTCCTTGAAGCTCTTTGCACCATTGTGCTTTGGGTCCAAAAATCACCTCAAAAACCCCATGTGGGACCCACTTAAAGAAATCATATTTCCGAAACCAACCCAACATTCTTACAGGCTCAAGGAATCATTACCCTAAAAAATGGGTAAAAACCAAGAAAAATTGGGGCTAAAATCAATCCCTAAAGGTTTTTAGGGTTTTGAGCAAATAATCAAGAAATCTCACCAAGAAAAGGGTGAATTCTTACCTTAAAACGAATGATAATTGCAAAAATAAATGTTAATCTAGCTTTTCAAGCTCCCACAAGCTTTAATTTCACTTAATATCACTATTTAGGGTTTATGCTCTCAAGAATGAATGAGAAAATGGTTGACATCAGGCAAAATAGGCTATTTTAGACCCTGTCCAGGTACTCGAGAGTCGCTATCGCGACCCCGAGGTGTGCAATCGCACTGCCTAAAAACTGCATAATTAGTCGCGATCGCGACCCATACTATGCAATAGTAGCACCACAACCACGGCCCAAGGATGGAGATAGTAGTTGCATCAGTTGACAACTAAAACTTTGAAGTTATTCCAAGTTTCCGTCAAACCTTTGGGATTCTTCTGAAATCCTATATACGTAAATAAACTTTGTAACCATACCAAATTCGATGTTTTGGATATGATGGCGCATTCAGATTTTCCATCCGAGGTTGTTTCAACCAAATGTGGGTTGTTTCTACACCCATATTCATTTTCTTAACTTTTAAACAAATAGGTCAAATTGAGCTCGGGTGTCTCGGGACCCAAACCAAAGGTCTACCTATCTTAACATTGACCTTTTGTAGCTGCTAGCATAGTCAAAATTTGCATACGAGATTGTATTAATGAAATGTTCGGTTGGTGGCAATTTGAAACCAGCGAAAACTTCTAAAGTGGGAATTAGCTTTAAAAATCAAACAAACTACCCGGTAATCGAACTGTCAGTCCCATCAAGTCATAAATGACTTGGGGTAGCTATGGAAAAGCTCTAATGGTGAAAATATGGAGAATAACCTGAAGGGCCATTGCAATATCCACTACTAAAGAAAATTTTATCCCCAAAAGTTAAGAATTAGGATGTACCTGAAGTCTGGAACTGGTGAGGACACATGAAGCCTCTTTCACTAGATGATGCCTCCACTGAACCTTAATAATAGGAATCTTACAAGTTCACAGATGTGTGACATCACTATCCAAAATAAGCACCAGCTCCTCAACAAAGGTCAAACACTCAACTAACTGGATTGATTCCCTTTTAAGCACATAAGACAGATCAAGAATGTATCGTCCCAACATGGAAACATGGAAAACTAGATGAATAATGGTAAAATCTAGAGGTTAATATAACATATAAGCTACCTTACCAATGATGCAAAGAATCTCAATAGGTCCAATATATCTAGGACTGATCTTTACCTTCCTCCCAAATGTTATCACACCCTTCATGGGTGATACATAGAGGAATACACGATTACCAAGTCCAAATCTCAAGACATGAAGCCTATGGTCTGCACAGGCCTTCTGCCTACTCTTAACAGCTCTCAACCTATCCTAAATCACCCTGACTATATCCAATGATTCCTAAAGCAAATCAATACCACGGGGCCTAACCTTTGAAACCTCAAACAATCCAACGAACGAATGACATTTCCTACCATAGAGAATCTCAAAAGGTGACATCTCAGTACTCGGATGATTGTTGTTATTATATGCAAACTCTTCCAAGGTTAAGTGTTGCTCTCCCACAAGCCTAAAAAATCCATAACACAAGCTCGGAGCATATCCTTAAGAACCTGAATGGTCCACTCTGATTGACCATCTATCTGCGGATAAAAAGTTGTACTAAGGTCAACCTGAGAGCCCAACTCCTCCTAAAAAGCTCTCCAAAATCTCAAAGTAAACACAGAATCGTGGTCTAAAATAATAGAAATAGGTGCACCATGAAAATAGACTATCTCCCAAACTTAGATATGGGCTAATCTCTCAACACTGAGGACATCTGAATAGGAATGGAATATGTTTATTTGGTCAAATGATCCACAATGAACCAAATACCATCAAAACCATGGGAAGTTCAAGGAAAACCACTAACAAAATCCATGGTAATTTGCTCTTATTTCCAGTCGAGAATGTGCAACCTCTGAGTCAAACTACTTGGCTGCTGACGCTTGGTCTTTACCTACTGACAACATCGGCAATGAGCTACAAAATATGCCACATCACTCCTCATACCACTCCACCAATAATACTTTCTCAAATATCTATATATCTTTGTTATGTTGGAACGAATAGAATATCTAGAGTTGTAAGCCTCATACAAAATCAATTGAATCAAGTTATCGATCCTTGGAACACAAATACAGTAATCAAATCTAAATACACCCTCAGAATATATGGTGTTCTTCTTAGATGCACCACTCAACACCTGCTCACGAATGAACCAAATCTAACTATCCTCAAACTGATGATCTTAAAAATCTGCTCAAATAATGAATACCTTGCCTAAATATTAGCATAAATCCTCCTAGGGTCTGAAATATCAAGGCAAACCATCAAGTTGTCTAAGGACTGAATTTCCTATGCCAACGGACTCTGAGAAACTAAAATACAAGCCACACTACTCATACTGACTGCCTTTCGACTCAAGGAATCTACTACCATATTTTCCTTGCCTGGATGATAAAAAATGGAAATATCATAATCCTTAAGAAACTCCATCCATCTATGTTGTCTAGCATTAAGCTCCCACTAGGTCATAAAATACTAAAGACTGCAATGGTCGGTGAAAATATCATAATGCATACCATAGAGATAATTCCTCAAAATCTTAAGCGTTTAAACTACCACCGCCAACTCCAAATCATGAGTGGGATAGTTGTGCTTATGAACCTTCAGTTGTCTAGAAGCATAAGTAATAACGTAGTATACCAGGCATAGCTAAGGTAACAGTCTTGGCAAAACAATCCATAACTGCATGATAATGGCATAATAGTCCATGCCTTGAATTACATCTAAATCCACCATATCTAGAATAATAAGATAAACATAAGTATCAACATCACTAACAGTCCCAACACATGATCTGAAAACTCGATCCACTACTAAAAAGTCACCCATGAGAAAAGATACACGCAAGGGAACAAATAATTAATCACAAGACAACTTCAATCGTAATGCATAATAAGCAATAATATTAGAATAAATTGATCTTGGATCAAATAAAGTAAGGGTCTACTAGAAGCATAATAAAATTGTACTTGTAACAATAACATCCAAAGTCTCAGCCTAGGGTCTAGCAGGTACTGCATACGACTGACCACGCCCGCCACCTGGCTAGGCACCTGATCGACTTCCTGTCTTGCTTGCTTGAGAACCTCCTTGAGTACCCTAGAAATCACCCATACACCCATGAGAACCACCTCTAGCTGAGGGATAAACTACTCTAATAGAGGGAACACTCTGAGTTGAAGCATCAATTGCCCTAAGAATAGGGCAATCTCACTACTAGTGACCAGAAGCTCTGAAAGGTATAACATAAGACAAGAGCTGAACCAGAACCAATAGATTTGGTTGACCTTAAGTAGACACCATGATTAAAATAATCAGAAGATTAACCTCTAGAATACTAGCCACTACCCTTACCAGGTAGATCATTAGCACTAGACTGACCTTCGTTAGTAATCTGAAACACTGCCTAGTGACGTCCAAGATATACCTCCTATTAGAAGATGATATGATTTCTACCAAATATAGTAACCCAACTAAGGTTAGGGTCAATTCCCAAGGGAATACGTGTAATTATGTCTCTCAGCTATAGTAATCAATGGGGAACTGAAAAATTAAATTGGGGTTTTGAGTAATAATATCGAACAAGTGGCGAGTATCAACTTCGATTGTAATCAGTCATGAGTGAACACTACGATTGTGTTCCTCTTGGATTCTAATCTTTGTACGCTTATCATGCTATGTTGAACCAACTCGATACCTGGCATGAAGAATTAATAAGTTATGTACCTTCTACAGTTTTTTGGACAAGCAGAAGGATTTCACCCTTTACTTTTTGAGTCTGAAGATATGTACTAACTAACCCTTATCTTGATACCAGTTAACTATTATCTTTTAAGTATCTAGTTATTAGATGAAATCTAACCATCCTACTAAGATAAAACCTAGAATAGTGGATCAACAGTTAAACTCCAAATTACTGTTATCTTTATACTTTCCAAGTCACTACTCCTCTTTTGGAGTAAGTAGCAATAATCTAGGCAGGATTCTAACGTGTTCACTAGTTAATAAAACTATTATATTAAAGGTAAAGCAATGCATACATGGTATCGGTTCAGAACAATAATAGCACTTCCCCCACACCGTCAATCTGCCAGGATTTCCACAACCCTAGCTATGGGTTTTTAGTCGCTCATGCTTGTGAAGTAATCAACAACTTTCATAATTAAAAGCATAGATGAAATCATAATAATAAGAAGTAGAAAACCTAAAACCATAACTAAATTATTCAACTGAAGTTAATACAAGAAAATTCCAATATCAAAATAAAATCTCAGAATCTAAATATGTTTATGAGTATCAAGAGGGTGTTTCTTCTACTAAAAACACATAAGGGGTATTTATAGTAAATAAGGAAACCCAAAAATCAAATCCAGAATGAAATAGAGAAAAAGGGTCGATAGCCACTTATGGTCCCTACTTGCAACATAACCCTGGGTGCAAGCAGTTCTTGCGGCCTGCAGGGTGGGCTCAAGTGGTGAGCGCAAGTTCCAATACCAAAATATCCTGTAGGTCAGCTCTCGAGATTTTGGAATTCTGACACTTGCTTTACCCACATATGGTCCATATGTACTACTTGCGGTCCACATGTTGACTTAGCAAGTGTCGGGAGTCATCTTTTAAGCTCTTCCTCAATTTTTGCACATGGTTTGATCACGAACAAGCTAGAAAGTGTCTCGAACACCCATAATTTCTCCCATAAGCATCCAAAAATACATTTTTTCATATTTTTCTCAAACTTAGTATCAAAAACATTATTTCCTTCAAAACATACCCAAAATGCATTATATCTAACATAACAATCTTAGAAACTTGCATATTTTTATAGTTTTAAGCGTCGAAAGTGCTATTCCTACAGCATATCAACACTCTCACTTAGAATATTTTCATGTCCTCAGGCAACAAAACATAATAAAATAAAAATGATACTTAACTAGGAGAATCTAAGTTATTCAAGACAATCAATCAATACTTTAAGATCAAAACCAACTGTGTAACCAACAGTGTATGAACATAAAGCAAAACAACGTGACACAATGGGGTCATGGTATGGAATCACATTAGCAAAAGATAACCACATATATGTACAAGTTACACTACCTGAAACAAGCAAATAGATAACGATTATGACTCATGTGCCCTCAAAACAAAAAAATCACACTTACTCATATAAAATTATACATGTCAATGCAGGGACAATTAAGAGACACTCACACTTAAAAGAGAAGTTCCAAGTGCATAGATTACCATGGTCTTTCCCTTATTTCATTACATTAGTTTGTAGATAGTTAAGTTAGGATTACTATAGGACTTTTTTTGTCTTGTAATGTAGGCTTGAGGGATGGTATGGTACATATAGACATATCAAGTAACTAAGCCTCCTTGGAACTGCACTAACCTTGGGGTCTCATTTACTAGCCAATTACTTTTTCATTTTCTCCCGTATTTCTCCATTTTTATTCTTTATTGCACACTCAGGTTGTTTGTGGTCTTTTGTTCCTTTTTTCCATTTTTTCACAGTTTTTTTCTTCCTTTATTCCTACCACACCTGACCCTACTAACTTTTTCTGTTATTTTACCCTTCTACAAACCCACTTTACACTATGCACTCCTAAGATAGCCTCCCTCAACTTAGGTATTTTGTATGAGTTAAGGTGTACAATATCCAAGGAGGACCAGGGCCAAACAAAGTGAAAACAAAGGAAAATAAGCAATAAGGCTCAAAATAGGGATCAAAGAATACTATTCACATATGGAATAAAATAAATAAATAGCCTACGATCCTTTCCTAACCGACTATCCTACAACCTAGGTAAGTCTAATCGAGCAAGTTCTGAATTTAGTACACGAAGGGAACTAAGTAGTATCTCACACACACATGGCACAAAGTTAATATAATCAACTACTACCTATCCGATTCATGCAATTGTTAGCAAGTGATTATCATGTCCCTAATCCTAATTTCATAACAAGATCCATAATATTCACACATATATACATATACATAGTTCTAAAATACAAAATTTTGGAGGGGTATCATTTTTCTCAAAAATCTGTAAAAACATGATAATTTCCTTAAATACTTAAAAATCTCCTAATTACACAAAAACACAACACAATAAGAAACAAAACACATTATAACATAAATTATACCGCAACCGACAGGAAAAGAAGCACGACAACAAAAACCCATGGAGGCTATGGTACATCTCACCCCCAACTAAAAAACTGTGTATTATCCTCAATGCTCCAAAATAATACAAAACAAAGTAAAGTGAGAAAATGCCTGGGATGCACTAAGCACCCGTGTCATGATCATTCCCATAAAGGGGAATATCAGCTGGTGGAGGCAGTGGTGGTGGAGGTGCACTACTAGCAGATGCACCTATAGCTATCTCTATATTTCTCTGCCTGTTAATGACTGCAGTCTCCATAAAATTACTTCTGTCCCTTTCAACGGCCTGGTCATATGGCATATCAGGATTGTACAGGTCTCGTATATTACCTTTCTTGGCTCCAACTATCAGGACCTCCTCATCATTCTCCATAAAACAATCAAACAATCTCAATGCGTGTGGAGGTGAGATCTGGACCTTTAGGCGTATAACTGAGGGAGTGGCTGCTACATGGCTCTCTATAGAGAGCGTACCTCTAGTGGTAATATATCAAATCCTTTCTCATATGGGCTAGATCTGGCGCCTCTGTCTTTAAAAACTGGGTTATAACCTATCTCTAAAACTCATCAAGATGTACCTTGAGGTTAGCAATGTACCTCAGATAGTGTAGTTCTCTGTGTGGCCTCTTATCTAGCCTCTGCCTGCTCGAATCTAATTCAAACCATGAATCTTATCTGCCTATATAGGGTAGTCATCTTAATCTCACAACCCTTAATCAAGCATCAGTGGCCCTCTGACTTTCCACTAAGCACTGCAAGAACTCTCTAGATATACTAATCATACCTATAATAAGAGTTGTAGTAGATGGGTGAGTAGGCTCTGAAGATATGTCAACCGGCTCTGAGGATAAAGTTGGGGCTAATGACGAAATTGCTAGTGTCCTCTCGCCCTGAGTACTCGAATCTGGAGCCACTCTCTGTTCCCCTATATCCATATCAACATTAACACCCGCATCACCTACATGTGCATCACCAGGCTGTATGGAAATTGATGGGCCCTTAGTTTAGACTTGAGGTACTGTGGCAGGCTCTCTAGATTTCCTAGGAAGGCCTGGGCATGCCAGATCCTTTATAATCTTTATCTGCATAGTAGCCATCACATGTACCCTCTTATCTACTCCAGGTATCTCAGGTACACCATCCTTATCACAAAGTCTCTGAATCATACAAGGGAATGACATGTTAATTGTCTCCCCAAATGCTCTGTCATGGATCTCATGTTGAAGGATGGCTATAAAATCAATAGCATAGCCAGACATCATACTAGAAACTAGGGTTTCTTCCTCCCAAGTCAACAAATTATTTAAAGCAATAAGGAATAGTTGATATATGATCAGCAACCACAAAAAATTGGCCTCAAAGGTCAACATACCCTTTTTGATCACACCATGACCCTCAATCTATTGGGTAGAATCACCCAAAGATGAAATATAACTGGCTATCTACTTAGCTATCTCAACCATGTCTCGTCTAAGCTCAGCCTCCGCATAATATGTCGATCTCATGTGACTCTCAATCTGTGGTTGCACTCTTCTGTAGATTTGGGAGTGATATAAGCTAGGCCAAATATTACTCGATGGATAGTCTCTACTAAAAGATCAACTCTGACCCCTCTCAAAAGTGTATGATCAATTTATGGCTGCTCTATGTGCCTCATCGATCCTAGTAGTTTGTACATGGAAATATCAATTGTAGATAGATATGATGCATAAAACTCATGTATTATGGTCGGGATGTATGAACCAAGTGGTCTGGTCATCCACTCTAACTGGTAATTATTAAATGCAGCCCATAACTGTGGTACTCACCTGATTCCAGATAGATCGATCTGACGCTACTCATTAATAAGACTCTTAGGCCTACAAGTATCTGAGATACGACTGTCTATATCATAGATCACCCTCATATCCTTTATGCACCATCTCGGAGGTGCCTCCATGACATGTGTGGGTGCAGGACATTGCCCTTGCTGTACTGGTGCCTCAAGGGGAGCCTGTTCTCTATCTTTTGTTAGACTGGGGTATATTTGACTATTGTACATATGTGGTGGTAACCTCCTCAGACTGGGGTACCGCTAATGACTCCTCCTGCTCAGCATCCTCAAATGAATCCCGGGACTCCTCCTTAGACTGGGGGTCCTAAGGTAAAACCTGTGGAGTAGATTCAGAATCTATCTCATCCTCATTATCATCATCATATAATGGATGAGTGTGGGGGGCTGACATCCATGATGACTTCAACCTTGGCTGGGCTGTAACTTTCTGAGTAGCCTGGTGCATTTATCCTCTAGTAACTCTGTGTGTCACCCCAACTGCAGCGTCTCTATGTCGCTACATTAGATACTCATCCACTGAACCACTAGGATAGGGAGTCTTTGCCCGTCTCCTCGAGGTATCAACCTTCTTCTTCTTAGAAGCTTTTGGTTCCACGTGTACCCGAAAAACTAGTTGTTAGTTTCTAACAAAAATGAGGGATAGCAAAAGTTGAAGAAAAACTCAAAATTCACAAAGTTTGATTTTCCTCAATTTTCACATTCCGTTAACTTATTTGAAATCCCAACAAGTCCAATGTACACACAAATGCCAAGAATCATGATTTTCAAAGCAAACTATAACATGCTCAACTTGTGGTATTACTTTACTCCTCCAAGTTCAACTTCCGGTTAGCACTACTAGAAATTAACCCTATGGTGACGGTTGCAAAATTGTTGCAATAGACAGAAAAAGCATTGCCATAGCTCTATCACAATGGTTCAGCAAGAGTCCTATAGGTTGGCGTTGCGATAGGTCTATGGCAACTTTTTATGCAACGGTTGTCTAAACTATCGCCATAGGTCAAGCTATAGCAACGGTTGTCTAACAACCATCGCCATAGGTCAACCTATGGCGACGGTTATTTTTTGACTTATTGGGACGCCTATTTTCATCTATTGCAACAGTTAGTAACCATTGCAATAGAATCTATTGCAATAACATTAAACCGTTGCAACATTTATTGCAATGCTTTTGTTATTCTGTTGTAACACTTTTTGAATACCTATTACAACTATTTCATTACTTATTGGGAAGCCTATTTTCATCAATTGCAACGGTTACTAACTGTTGCAATAGATTCTATTGCAACAATATTAAACCGTTGCAATAGACTCTATTGCAACGAGATTAAACCATTGCAATAGCATCTATTGCAACACTTTTGTTATTCTGTTCTAATGCTTTTTTACTACCTATTGCAACGGTTTATTGATCTATTGCAACGATTGTTGCCACATGTTATTAAATTGAAATGATTTATATAAAATAGTCACTTGTAATAATGTAAATTTTTATTTGCATACATAATAAATTATAGCACAATATGTACACATCACAAATTAGAAAGTATACATAAATATTATCTTTATACAAAACAACGTTTAGGGTCCAACACTCCCCTGAACAACAAAGAGCACCTCATAAGCACAATGAAGTAAACTTCCTACCTACTACTTTAACACATTCTGAACTGCAGATGTGGTCAACTAAAACAAATGATGCTATAGAGTAGCTTTACCAGACTATTACACTACAAGGCCTTTGATGATCCCCGACTTAGTAATCGTTACAAGCTTTTGCAAATGTTGCTAAACCTCCATTTTATTCACCATTGGTATTTGAAGCTCCCTTTAACTGTGGAAATACAATATCATCAGCTAAAAGGCATACTTTATTCTGGAAAAGAAGCACGGATTCAAAACACATCACATATATCTTTACTTTCCCTTGTTCGATGTTTTTTGCAACACAAAACACATATATTAGTCCATAGCTTCTCAAGTTTTTTTAGATAAAAGTTAGGTTCACTAAACGCAAAACTCAGTTGCATGTATTTGTCACGCGGAGGGATATTTTCTCTCAGGATTGATCAAGAAGATATCAGATCAAATAACATCATAGGACTACTAGCTATATTCCTTCTAATCTCAATATATATACACCAGTTGTCAAACTCAATATCAAAAATTAATGCCTGAACACATTCTGTCTAAATATATGATAAACAACATCGGAATGAAGAAACACCTGTTGTCAAACTCAATACCAAACAGAGCCTTCAAAATATCCGAACCTTCACAACAAATATCAAAATGAAGTGCAATCACATTCATGACATACAGAACAACGTACATATAGGATAGTTTTCCTTCAGCTACTTTGGAATTTAAATTAATTCAAATTAGGTTAAACTTGGATTGATTTAATTGAAAAAAGCATGTACATAAAAGTAAAAAATAGTCCACATTTAAATGGGGGAGATTGGATAGGCATTATTTCTACATATTAGATGTTTGCTGATAAGGTGATTTAAGCAAATCAGCTACTTTGGAACTTTGATGATTATCAGCACAATGTTAACTGGAATATAGTGAATATGTGCCCCCATCAACCTTGAGGCTACAATAGAGTATTGATCAATCAACTAGACTTGTTCAAAGCCACTACCACCCACCTTGTCCATACTAAAAACAACAGAGATTGTCCATCCCAAATAAGGCTTCGTTCAAATCTAAATTTAATGTGAAATTAGATCACAGAAGTGCAACAAAAAAGAAAAAACAAGGTCGGTTGAGATAGTGCAAGTACTCACAACCTTCTCGCGAGTGCTAGGTTCCTCATACACTCCATGTTTTGAAGGATATGTAACCTAAAATTTAATCAAGATTTAAGTAAATACAACCAATACAGAAGATGCCAGATAATAGTAGCATGTGATTTACCATGAGAGTTGCAAGTTTATCGTTATTTGCCTCAACAACCTTTCTCAACTCTTCAATATTAATGTTTCCTTTTGCATCTGTCCCAATAACAACTATTTTCATCCCACACATTGTAGCACTTGTAGGATTTGTTCCATATGCTAATACAGGAATGATGCATACATTGCAGTGATGGTCACCCCTCTACTGTAGCAAAACAAAGATTCAATTACACTAGCCGAAAGCTTTACAGAGTTAAGGATGAACAAAGGAAAAAAATCTGATAATCAAAAGGAAAAAACTTAATTCTATGGCCATTATTATCCCATTATGGTAATCAAGCGTTCTTGGAAGATTAAACTCTACAGCCTTCTACAACTCGTGTCTGGCCCAATTATTGTGGATGGATTTCCAATGTTGGGCCCCAACACTATTTAAATTCTTCAAATGTCCAATCCTGGGCATTGGAGGGCACGGGGTGTAAGAGTGCTATAAATTGGTGAGAGAACTCATTGTTTGTCTTCTTATATGTTCAATCTTCATTGGATGAATTAGCTTTTGGGGTTGAATTTGATCCAAGGTCAAGTTTCTTCAAGACCAACAAAGAATGGATAACATACCATATTAAATACCTAAGAATTTAACTGAACCCTTCATGGTGAGGGTGAAGTACCCCATGATCTTAATAATCTTTCTACGGGTGTTGTTACATTTAAAGAGATTTTATATAACTCCAAAACATCAATAAGAAGTGTGACTAAATAAAATCGCCGTTAACACTCCAAACTATTCTTGTTGTAAGAAAACTAACCAAACATAGCCACCCACTATTATGGGAAGGGAGTAATAATAATATTAGGCTTCTCAACATCACTTTTAAGAAAAATAGACTCCTAAAATGCCTCCCATGTGATGCAAATTTTTTTGGCAAAAAGTGAATTATAATAGATATCAAAATATGCTTTATACTTCTCATCAAGTACACAATTCAACTATAACATAACAATATTGTAGCACCTATTGAATATAAAGTCCAGGAGAAACATGTTAAAAGTTCCATCTAACTAACAGCTAAAAAAAAAGTTACAAAAAATGATAGTTGAGAACACTGAATCACTGACTTTCGAAAAGAGCGGGAAGTTAACTGAAAAATACCAGGCTCTTATTGTAAGAATTGGGATCAGACATCTCTTTGTGAAGACTGGCATTTGCATGAATAATTTTCTTGAGCCTCTCCGAAATGTCATTCTCATTGTTGTGCCAGGCAAACCAAACAACTTCAGGAGTTATAAAATGTATTTGAAACTTAACACGAGAGAGATTAATACTACAAAGGACAATGCCAGGCTTCAAGTGGTAATTAACACTGAAAAAGAATATTGACCATAATCTCAGGGATAGAATTTTCATTGAATAAAAACTACAATAACAACAACAACATATCCAAGTAATCGCAGAAGTAGGGTCTAGGGAGAATAGAGTGTACACAGACCTTACCGCTACCTTGGGAGGTACAAAGGCAGTTTCCAATAAAAATTAACACTAGAAATTATTGATCAATATCACAATGCAATAAAACTCTGAGGTGTCCAATTAAAAATTATTTATCCTATGTTTGGTCAATGATGTAACAATTTGTTACAAATTGGAAACCATATCTTGATTCCTCTCAAATATCCCCCAACACTAAAAACTTGTTTGTCATTCTCTTACATCTAAGGAAAACATAAGATCACCAAAAATCTACACCTCAAAAAGTTGACATCCCAAAACAAGTTGCGCAGACTACTATGGACAAAAATTAACAGAAAAGAGAACTTATAAATAATTAAAATACTTTCAAGTGTGGAAAAACATTTGTGCAGTAAAGTATCTTTGATTGTCGACAAATATTCTAGATCGAAGTAAGAAGTTATAAGACTAAAAAGTTGCATATGACCTCTATGTTCCACCATCCACAAATACTGTAGGCGACAAAGAATTTAAATTTGCTTCAAGCTAACACACCTGTTGATCGGGAATCTGATACAGAAAGCTCCTTGGTCCTTCACATACAAGAACCTATTAATATCTGGGATACTTTTACCTAAAACACCATCTATGCTAACAGACAAAAACGACAACACACCAGATGTAATTTTATAAGTGGAGTTTGAGGAGAGTGTATGTGGACCTTACCCCTACATTATGAGGAAAGTCTGAGGAGAGTATAATACTTTGAAAAAAGCAAAATCTAGAAATTATAATTCCAGAAAAAAGAACTATTCTACTATAGGAGTAATGAAAACATACATCAAGTTTTCACAATACTCCAGATTTAACCTCAAAGTAATACTAGAAAGGAGAATCGAAAGAAAACAAAAGCTAAACACGAAAAATGACCTGTAGGGAGTAACTTCTAATGAGCTAATGCCATCAAATTGTGAGTCGATTACAAAAGTGAACAAAATATCTAGGAAAGTAATAAAAGGGATTTTACCTTGAAATCACCAAACAATTCAGAATAAAGGTCATCAATAAAGGACTAGTTGTAAAGTTGGTGGTAGGTTTCTCTGATCTTCTTCCTCTGGCTTGCATTTCTGTGGCCCAACACCGATATTACTGACTTCTCATTAGTTCACAGTCCTACACACAAACACAAAACTAATCCCCATCTTTATATCAATGAACAAAAAAATAAGACATTAAATCACTGCTGATAGGGATGACAATGGGCCCGTGGCTGTGTTTTCTCTTTCCCAATCAAATTGCTACTAGTATATTTTTTGCATATGAAACAAGCAGTAGATAATCTCTTTCTTCCTATCAGTATAGAAGCAAATTGCAATTAGCAGATCAGATTTGCTTTGATCAAGTAGTATAACAAAACAAGTCCCCTGTTACCAAGGATGTGTTCTTGGGAACGAGGATGTCCTAATTTTAGCAGAGGCAGGGGCGGATGCAGCTCAAAGGTTAAAGGTAATTAGTAATTTTGGTGCAGAGTATAATTTTAAGTGTAAAAAATCACAAAAATTGCTAAATGACTAAGGTAATTAACCAGCTAGTTTGGTGAAGAAGAAAGTTTATTGCACCATAATTCATCCTTTAATTTTACATAAGAACTTCCGCTAATTCAAGATCCTCTTTGTAAAATTTCCAATTTTAAGGAATCCACACACATTGCACAACAGCTGACGCAAATATCTTAAGACAAATGAAAGATACCGTATAAATTAGATCAACTGGATGTAAGACTTCAAGAGTTTGTGAACAATACATCCCCCAAGAACATATTGTTCTTTAGACTGTGGCCACCACATTTATGCACAAAACAAGTTATTCTTCACGGACCTGTAATACCTCAAAAGCATTAGGAACACTGTAATACCTCACGACCCACATTTATGTTCATCTAGTAGCTATGTTTCTGATGCTAAAGCCATGGCTGCCACACTAGTAGATTATTAGGTAAGTACTTACAGTTCCAAGTGTCAGGAGACTTTTGTTTATGTATGATCCTTCTTTTCTTCGTAACCCAGTAGTTTCAGTTTTAGAGCTCTCAGATCCAGCTAGATCAATCAAGTTCTCTGGGACAAAACAAATTAGTATTAGATGTTAATGTGTAATGAAAGGAACAACAATCAAACTTGACTAGTAAATAACAATCACCAGTTACCAGTAGTAAGAACTTAAACTACACGGGGTAGGAGTTTCTACATACTACATCATTTTGTTGGACTCTGTAACATAACACCACTACCACCTTCAGCTACTTGGGACCAATATCATTGATACCACAGATCTGCTCCTCCCTCATGGCAGACATCACAGACAGAATCAGGTCCTTCCCCTTAGCAAAACCATCTTTGACCTGTGCTAATTAGTTAGAAAACAGTGTTAAGAGTGAGAAATACACAAATTTATGGTACAAATATTAATCTTAAATTTAAAGGAATTATCTTCCCAGAAATAAAAAAATAAACCAAGCAGATGTTTTTTGATCTTGGAATAAAAAAGGTAATGCCTTATGGAATCTAAATCTATAGTTAGTACAAACAAATGGCCCTCGTTAGGGAATGTTACTCCTTCCATTCATGATGGTCTGTGTCCAAGTATCATTTCACTTTAAATTTATGAGTTCACGAACATAAAAGAGGTAGCAAAGTAACAATGGTGTCCAAATTTAATCCTGTGATGATACTTACTAGAGCTATAAGAGTATTATCAGTTGGGAGCCTCAAGTCATTCTTGGTGTTACCATTTTCAGTCAACAGACTCACTTAAGACAATATTATAGGTGAGATAGCCTTCAAAGAGATCCAAAATCCAAGTAACAGATTGAGTAAAAAAAATACGTACATACCCATCCTTAGATATATCAATAAGCTGATAGTCAGTTCAATTCACATGAGGAACTTGTAACATAAAACAGAGAACATAGTGATTAGTAATTATTAAGTAAATGAACATGACGAAAGCAGTAGCAGAAAATGGTATAAACAGCCAGATTCAGTTACTTACATCATAGTTGTGAGTAGAGGGAACAAGAATTGAGTTAAAAAAATGAAGGGTACATTTTAAAAAAACCAAAGTAGCAAAGAGTGAATAGTATATTTTATCTGTAGGGGGTTTTTGAGTGCTGATTTGGTGGCAAAATTTGTGCTTTTGGTACAAATCAATTATGACTCAAGATTTTAAAATACAATAGATCGATATATCTGAGAAAAAAATGGCGACACGAAAGGAGAGAAACTATATTGGTGCTGGCTTTCCTGTATTTATTAAGGTTTATCACTCGAAAGTGTGTTGTCCTAAGCTGGTAATCTACACATATGCAATGGATCGATGCAATATGAAAAAGGGTTTTTTACTAGCAATAGAAACAGAGAAATAGCATTTTGAAACTTTTATAAGAAAGAAACAAAGAGAGAGAAAAATGTTTTGGTTTTGGCGGTATACTGTGAAATATTATGGAGGGAATTAAAAATAAGTGATGCAATAGATTACTTTTTTCAATTAAGTGTTGTCATAGATGCTTTTATGGCGACGATTTTAAAAGCGTTGCTATATATACACCTATTGCAATGGTTTGTTTTCAATAGCAATGGTTATAGTGCAAATAGAACTATTATTTTTTTGCAACGGTTAAAAACGTAGAAATAGAATATCTATAGCGATGAATTTACAACCATCGCCAAAAAGTTTGTTGCCATACACCCAATTTCTGGTAGTGTAGGGCCTAACTTTAGAATTTAATTCAAAATAAGGCCCTACATTATTATTTTAGGCTACTTCAAGGATCCTACATACAAGAATGATACATTGTATATATTTTTCATGTGAATACACATATCAACTTGTTTAAACAATAAATAAATCAATACATAACCATTGGGAGCCGAGAAAGTTATCTCTTTTAAGAAAATTTGAAAGTGGACAAAGAAGAACTCGAGAAAAATCAAAGCTGGAACTTATTTTTTATGTATTGGAACAAATTGGTATCTCAAACAAGTGTAAATTTAGCCTTTACTTAAGTGTGGGTTTAGTTTATATTTTAAGAGGGAAGTTTGAATTCAAAGAGAGAAGTGAAGTTTTGAGGATTTTAATGAGTTACAATGAGGTTAAGAATGTTTAAATATAGATGGGGGCTGTTTTAGGTCTTAAACATGTGTTGGTGGGACTAAATTTTTATTAAAATTTGGGACCACTCATGACCTACCCGTGGCAACTACTTGCGCCTACCACATGCGGCCAAGCATGGGGTGCAAGTGCAATATGCGGCCAGCATGTGCAGGGTGCAAGTGCAAGGCCAAAATTCTAGCCCACTTTCCTGCAATTCGAACTTGTCTTTTTGATATTTTACCAGCTACTTATGGTCCCGTAACCTAAATTTATGGTCCCATAAGTATGATTAGGTGCCAAAGTCCACAACTTTCCATTCTCATCCTCTAAATTTCAACTTTTCAATTTATTACTCAACTTACCTAGCACGTGCGGGACTCGTGACCATTAGGGGTTGATCACACCCTCCCCTTACCTGGAAATTAATGAATGTAGCAATTTTATCGTATTTGGGGAGAGTTCATAAGCCAAAAATCTACAAAATTAAAAAAAGCAATAAAAAATTATCACTAAAATAGTGGGTTGCCTCCGACTAAGCGCTTGATTTAATGCCGCAGTACGACGCGATTGTGTTGGTTACTTAGACTTCACCAACAAGCCCATGGATTGCCTCCCATGCAGTGCTTAATTTAACGTCGTGACACGATGTCATTATCTTGATTACTCAAAAGTCATCAAGATACCTATAAGAGTACCCTTCAGGGTCATTAATACAATCGATCACCGACACCACCCTCATGGCAGTAGGATGATTCATTGGTTTTTTGATGTTGAATGTGGCCTCCTGACTATTGACTCTGAATTTCAACTCTTCTTTCTCCATGTCAACCATCTCTCTACCTGTTGACATAAATAGTCTACCCAATATGATGGGCATCTCAGTGTCAACCTAACAGTCCAGAAAAATAAAGTCAGCCGGAAAAATGAAATTATCCACTCTCATAATCAAATCAAATGAAATTCCAATAGGTTTCTTCACTGTGCAGTCATCCATCAATAGCCGCATTGAAGTCGATTTCGGAGGGTTCAAACACAATTGCTTGAATATGGCCAGCGACATTAAATTAATGTTTGATTCTAAGTCATATAAGGCTTTGGTGAATCGAGATGACCCAATAGTACATGGTATAGTGAATGATCTGAGGTCACCCTTTTTTGAGACAAAAACCTCGTAGTGTCTGCACTACAGTGGTGTAAGCTATCAACATCCTCGATCGTAGATTCTTTCTTATTTGTGACCAATTTCTTTATAAACCTGGCATATCTATGCATATGCTTCAATGCCTTGAGAAGAGGAATATTCAAGCTTAACTCTTTCAGTATCTCAAAAAATCGCGGAATTTTCTTTTCTCTCTTTTCTACTTTAGTGGTTGAGAAAATGGTGGGGATGGTCTCGGAATTTGTCTTATTTCCTGCTCAACAGTTGGACCCTTACCTCTTTCCTTAACAACTGCATAATCACAACATGTTGCCTTTTTTGACTCTCCAACAGATGTCTCATCAACAACATCTTCCACAGCAGGCGGTGGGGGATCCATAGTAGTAATACCACTCCTCGTGGTAATGGAAAGAAAATAATCGTCGTTTTCCAAATTCTACATAGTGTTGCTTGGAAAGGTACTTAGATGCCTACCTTCTACAGTCTTTTAGATGAGCAGAAGGATTTCACCCCTTACCTTTTGAGTCTCAGTATTTTTCCTTACTAACCCCTATCTTGATCCCAGTTGACTATTACCTTTTGAGTCTCCAGTTATTACATAAAATCTGACCATCTTACTAAGATAAAACCTAGAAGCATGGAACGACAGTTAAACTCCAAATGACTATTGTCTTTATCTTTTCGTAGTCACTACTCCCCTTTTGAAGTAAGTAGAAATAATCTTGGTGGGATCCTAATGTGAGCACCCATTAAGAAAACTATTATATTGAAGTTAAAGCAATGCATACATGGGTATCAGTTCTGAACAACAATAACACTTTCCCTACTTTATAAATCTGTCAGGGTTTCCACAACCCTAGATATGGGTTTTTAGCCGCTCATTCTTGTGAAGTAATTAACAACATTCATGATTAAATGCATAGATGAAATCATAATAATAAGAAGTATAAAACCCAAAAACATAACTGGATTAATCAACTGAAGTTAATACAAGAGAATTCTAAGATAAAAATCAAATATCAAAATAAAAATATGTTTGTGAGTATCAAGAGTGTTTTTTTCTACTAAAAACACATAAGTGGTATTTATAGTACTTGAGGAAACCCTAAAATCAAAGCCTAAATGATGTAGGAGACAAAAGGGTTAGTGTCCACTTATGGTCCCTACTTGCGCTCTGACCCTGGGCGCCGGTAGTACTTGCGGCCTACAGGGTGGGCACAAGTTGTGACCGCAAGTGCCAGGACCAAAAAATCCTATAGGTCATCTCTCGGGATTTTGGACTTCTGACACTTGCTTTGCCTGCACGAGCTCCACATATACTACTTGCAGTCTATACATTGACTTAGCAAGTGTTGGGAGTCATCTTTTTAGATCTTCCTCAATTCCCGCATAGGGTTTGATCACAAACAAGCTAGAAAGTGTCCCGAACATTCATAATTTCTACAATAAGTATCCAAAAATACCTTTTTTCATATTTTTCATGAACTTAGCATCCAAAACATGATTTCCTACAAAATATACCCAAAATGCATCATATCTAACAAAAAAACCTTAGAAACTTGCATATTTTCATAGTTTTAAGCATCGAAAGTGCTATATTTCTATAGCACATCACTGCATGAGCTAGTCGACGAGGCTAACTCTAAGACTGATAGGATGGGCGCGGAGGATACCTACTCTGAGAACCACTCTATCTGGGTCTAGAACTACGAGGGATCCTACTTAATCTGCCCTGAAACCTAGGCCACTTATCATGTCCTTCACGAGCCTCACATTGTGTATCCTCCATCACTCTAGTGTGATCCAACACCTCAGTAAAAGACCTACCCCCAACAACTAATCTCTTAGTAAACATATGAATGGGAAGTCGCAACCCTCTAACAAAGCAGCAAACTCTCTCATACTCAATATCCTGAATATAAGTCACATACCCAGCCAACTCGTGAAAATGAGCCTCATACTCTACAACTGTCATGGAGCCCTACTCTTTCTAGAAAACTGATCCCTTAGATGATCTCTAAGGTTGCAAGTCATATACTTCTCCAAGAACATCTCAGAGAACTGATTCCATGACAAAGAAGATGATCCAGCGGGTCTAGAATCCATAAAATCTCTCCACCAATGTTGAGCACCCAAGCCCAACTGAAATCTGGTGTAATCCAAACCACGAGTCTCAACAAGGCCTAAATTACGGAGCCTATCCTCTCAAAAATCTAAAAACTCATATGCATCCTCACCTGGAGCACCAGAAAACCTAGGTAGAGACAATCTCAAAAGACATAGTCGATTAGGTGACCAGTGTCTAAGAAAATTCTGGTTGAGCAACCGCCGGTGTAAAAGGAACCTCAACTCTATAAGTTGCAGCTACAGGTTGCGCCCCCGCCTTAGTACCACTCAGATCTATAGACTATGCACCATCAGATGGTACACCACCAACTAAACCTAAAAGTTGAACTAATGTATCTCTGAGCAACGAAGAGGAAATAAACCCTGGTGGAGCCTAGGCTAGTCCCTAGCCTATCGGTGGTTGGGGTGGAAAAATCTATGGCTCATGAGCGGGACCAAAACGTAAGGAAGGTGGCCAATCCTAGACCCTAGATATGGACACATCATGCGGCTATCTATGAACTCTAGGTCATCCACAAACATAAGAAGGATCCCGAGACTCGATCTCGAGACCCTCATCTCGTGTAGTGGTAGCACATGTCCTGTCCATCTACATAAGAGTAAACTCAAGGGAATACTTCTACAACCAACTCAAACTCTTAGCATGATATGAATTAAAGAAGTGATAAACTCCTAAGAATGTCCCATAGCCTCCTAAATATAGGAAAAGGACATTTTTGTTTCAATTCGCAGGACTCTACTAGACACTTGCTCTTCCACCAACAATACCAGTTAAACCTAGGATCTGATACCAATTTGTCACAACCCAATTTATGAGTCATGATGGTACCTACTAAATTCCACCAATAGGTTAGACCAAACCATAACCCAAAGCTAATGCAATGGGTATTCGGTAGAAAATGCCCATCATAGTCAAAATTCAAAAACACAATTCATAAATAATTAAAGGGTTATAGATAAATAAAATAGATAATACAAGATACCATCCCACGACCTAGTAGAACAAGTGTAAGAGCATCTAATGGAAATAATGCAGCTTCAAATGTATAGAATAAACAACAACATATGCCTTGAAACAAAAGATTGAATATAAAGATAGAGGGAAATGGGCGACTTAAACTCTAAGAGCTAACCCTATCTTTAAAAATCAATCACCGCATGAGCGTTGATCAATGGCGGCAGCTAGTACTCATATCTACACCAAAAGGTACAGAAGTGTAGTATGAGTTCCAAAAAATAGGTACTCAATAGTCATCATCCGATGACTTAGCTAAATCATGATACAAGTACGATAAAATGCAAGATAACATAACTAAGTCAAGGTATAGAAACGAACCTGAAGTATCTCCAATACTGCTGTACAAAATAAGTAATTAAACTAGAAAAGTAAGATAATATAATGCATCAACACATACCAATATCACCGTGCATAATAAGTTAACAATGAGGAATAATAATGTATCATAAAGAATCAACACAAGAAATCTTATCTACAAAACTTGCTCCCATATGCCAATTGGTGCAGAAAAGTAAAGAACTCATCATAGCCTCCCATACAACTGAAAATTACACCCAAGAGAAGAATAAAGCAATCAACCAACATTACAGCTAACCTTCATCGTCATTTAAAAATCATTCCACAATTATCATCAATGTGTCATTTACCAATATTATCAGAATTTGCCAACATTCCATAATACTGCCATCATTTTACAACCTTATCATCGATACTCAAAAGTCACCATTTATTAGCTAACGATCTCTTATTAAGTACTCTATTTAATAACTAGTCATCATATAACTCCTAGTCACCATTTAGCAACTATTCACCATATATCTGTTACTCACTATTCATTAAATAACCATTATTTCTCATCTAAAATTATCTATTATCTAATCTACATATACCAACTAACCCTCGATGGTCAACTAGACATTATTTTATCAATTAAATAACATTCACCGCAAATCATCAATTATCACTAATCATCAACTATACCACTTTATAAACATTTATTACTTTCGGTCTATAACCGACATCTCTAATATAAAAAAATACCCAATTTCATCTAAGTATATTTAAGCATATAATTATCGTACATAGGGCATAACCGGACTCGAACAAGTAGATATACACATAGGCACATCAATATAATTATCCTCTGACCTTGCCAGGTATCAATGCATTATCATAATCATCCTTCAGCCTTGTTGGGTATCAGTATATCATCATAATATCCTCCATCCTTGTAGGGTATCAATATATTATCATAATATCCTCCGTCCTTATCGATTATTAACATTTCATCATAATATTCTCTGACCTTATCGGGTATCAATATATCATCATAATATTCTCCATCCTTGCTAGGTATAAATATATTATTATATTGTCCTTGATAACGCTCACCTATATAGTTCAAATTAGTAGAGGATGGACATTGTCAATAGCCTAACTTATGTTGAGGTTGAATCCACGAGGAGGAAAATTAGATTTCTAGTCCTATGGGCATTAATAGTTATTAAAAAGATACTCGTAATGTAAACAAATAAAATTATATGATTTAAAATGGGGTGTTGGATTGAAACAAGTATTAATCAAAATCTAGTCGAATCAACAACTAAAGGCAACACTTGTGATGGAAAATGCAATATGAGAAGTATCTTGGGATTATGTCTACCTAAGGGCAAGTTACACATGGGAATATGATGATTTTGTGCAAATTCTTGTCATTAACGATGCGGTAGGCTAGGTTGAAAGTCCTTGAGGCTAGTTTGTCAACAAAACCTCAAGAATATCACTCATTGACCCTTTTGAGTACCTAACTGATGTGCAATTTCAATCACCTAATACCTTAATTAGGAATTCCTATTTCTAAGAAGATGTCCACATAGCTAACTCTGTACTCACCCTTATATCTAAGATGGAAAAAGATAGAAAACCACATCCATTATTGTCCACTATTGCTTTGTCACCATATCCCTCTTTCAAGGATGATATAGGTTCCAAAAGTTTACCCACATCCCTCTATCAAGGATGATGTGAGCTTTCAAGAATTTGGGGTTTTCACCCACAAACCCAGTTTGGGTATTTGGGGTTTTCACCCATAAACCCCAACTAATTAGAACAAGCAATAGTAAAAACCATCATCAACAAACTAGAATCTACACAAATACATCACTACCCACACATAATTACACCTTAGTATAACATAATCTCAAGACCAAAAAGTTTAGATACTCATGAAGTAAAGAGAAAGAAATATACCATAAGGTTCATTCAAACTTCCATGATAATGGAAAATGATAAGATTCTTCAATTTATACTTCAATTTTACAAAAAAACAATTGAAAATTCAAACACAATGGTGGACCAAATTAGGGTTTGTAAACTTTGAATTCAATTGGTCCCAAAAGTCTAGAATGCCAAAATGAGAAAGAGTTAGAGCCTTTTAAAATAATTGGGGTTGGCAGGGCAAAAATACAGAATTTCCTTTGGGCATAAACCCGCCTAGCCGCGATCGTTGCAGCTTATCCATGATCGCAGCTATTGCAACCATGGTCAGATTCTTGTGGTTGTGGTCGTGGTCCTTTGACCAATCATGATCGATCACGATCGCGGTCCTCAGACTGCAATTGAGGTAACTAAGACCAAATTCTACTCCAGGTCTTCCAGTTGCACTTCTCTTATCTTTTTTATCCATTTCAGCTCAAATCCACATCTTTCTTTCTCATCACTTGTAAGCCTACCATATTGAAATTAGTGTATTCAATCACAAATTTATCTCATTCACACATTTAAATTACAGTAGTGTGCATGAATTTTGGATATAAATGGGTGGTAAATTCACCACTCATCAACACTCCCAACTTAAACTGTTACTTGTCCTCAAGTAACAACTCCTCTTACTCAATAAGACAATGTAAACTTAACCCCATTTATACAACCCAATAACTATAATGGCCTCAAACTTGATTGCTACCATAAGTGGCTCTTCAAACATAGGCAAAGCTATTCTCACAACACCCCTCATTATGAAATACAAACTCTAAGATGCAAAGGACTTTAAAGAGAAACAATAAAAACATCACACACACTCTAAAAGTGACTCTCTGTTGACCTCAACTCCACTATACTCCTGTAATGCCCTGTGTCTATATCCTGGATGCTACACGGTGCTCATAATAATGAAGGACCACAAGCTAACCCATGACTGGTACCTGCTGTAATAACTAAATAATAATACTGAATAATATGCAGAATTAGGCGAAAACATATGCCATAAGGTTCAAATCTATAAATAAATTTGAATGTGGTATCAAAATACTAAAATTGAATATAAGTACTGAAAAGCTAAACAACTGTCTGCATGTACTCTTGTCTGAAAAGCCTCTAACTATCTGAACTGTAGAGTTGATGGGACAAACCCCCAACTAACTCCATCTACTGAAATAAAACTGAAGTACTGTAAATAATAAGCATGTCCTCAAACTATGAGGACTTACCACTACTTTGAAAGCTGAGAATATGAACTGCTAAGGGTGCTCTAGGGTCTGTGCGTCTAAACCTATGATATAAGACATCATAGCGCATAAAAAAACATGTGTCAATACTTTGAATATACTGGTATGCTCAGTGAAGTAGGCTGATATACATGGGTTTATATGCATGCACAATATTAACTGAATAACATGAGTATGACTGATTAAGAGTACATGCATGAATACATAAACTGTAATTGAGATCGTGCTAATATTGAGCACTGAATTGGAATACTGATAACTGTTATCTGGGTTTATGAATACTATATTACAAATTATCAAAATGGTTGTATCTAATAGTTTTGAGTACTGTGGAACCATACTAAGTTCCGTACTGAGCTGAGTGACAATGTCTAATAGTCCTGAATCTGTAGAACTAAACTGAGTTCTATTCTGAGACTGAGACTGGAATTGAGACTTTGGGAGGTAATTATCTAACCGATATGCCCCTTCTATAGTTTCTTTGGGGTCCAATCTATAACCCCAGTTGGAAGGGTGTTAATACTGTGCCACGGGTAAGGACAAGCTTTGAGTTAACCCTCTCTGATAGAAAGCTCATTCGTCAACCCTCACTGGCAGGATAACTCGGATGAGAAGTATCAACCATCATAATATCAGGTAGAAAGATACCTCAACCTACGTTGTCTATGTAGTTCTATAACACAAGGATTGCTGCTAAGGGTCAAACTCTCTACTGACAGGAATGCCCCCATCCCTGGGTTAACTCGTTGCTGAATCCTACTCCCAAATGAATAGACACTTAACTTATTTCTAATCTGTACTAGGCTGGACTGAACGATTACTGAGATTACTGTTTTGCTGAACTGAACTGAGTTCACTGAGTTTCATTGACTGATGGAATACAATTGGATTTTGTTAATTGATAGAGTTTACTGAGGTCTGGACTGAATACTGAGTTAGAATGAACTACAACTGAATCTACTGAGTTTTTTTGAGTTCTGTAATTTACTGAGAGTACTACTGATTATGACATGAATGGTATTGTTTTATGACTGAACATGTCTCTAGGTAATCAGAAAAATTGTCTGATACAAGTACCCCCAGGACTCGATAGCATAAATTAAGAGACATGGCATAATATGAAACATGCAAACTATGAGCTTGATCATCATTCATACATTGGGGAATTTTATCAAATACTTGCACGATATAACTTGCACTTAAGCTAACTTGACATGATTTCATTCTCTTAATAGTTCACATGGACACTTTATCAAGCACTTGGTGAACATAGAATATGCATATAGTATTGAACAATAAGTGAGCATCATAATTCATCTCTCATTTCACAAGTCAAGGGTTTATCATGGATTTACATGAATCTACACACACAATGATCAATTTCACATAAGATATATATATAATTATGAATTAGGAACTTCATCCAAATAGCAATCATGGATACACTTTAATTCCAACCATGGAAATCATAAAATCAATTACTTGAAGTTCGAAGAGATTCTTGGGCTCCAAGTGTGGAAGGAACCCTTGAATGAACACATCACATACCTTTGTTGAAGAATTTCTATAAGTTTATGGTTGAATCTTGAGTTCTTAATTTTAAATTGGATCTTCTAGGATTTTGTTCTTGAGCAAATTTGAGAAAGAATGACTATATTTGCTCTATAGGGAGTTTAATTTCATGTTTTAGGGGTTGAGGATTGTGGGAAAAAGATCTAAATACCCCCAAGAACGCGGTCTTTTAATGACTGAAAACTGGGTTACCGATGCACTGGTCGACGTGGCGCGTCAATGGCATCGACGTGATAGCCAATACGTCACGCCATATTCACATCAATTCAATAGAATTGGATGCTGGTAGCTGGTGAAAATAGTAATCAATGCGATAGTCGACGCAACGTGTTAGGATCGCATTGATCCACTATTTTGGGATTCCAACGGAGCTTCAAACGAAGTTCGAAAAATCCAAAACTTGTCCGAAAATACCTACGGACATTATTGATCATGAATCAACCTAAACATCAACATTTAATGGATGTAAAGGTAGAGAAATAATATTGACAACCTTCATAGGTTAAAATGACACTAAGTTTGAGTACTTAGCTAAAATATTCTAAGTCTGGGATCCCTTGACAAGCCTAAAAGACTGAATTAAGCTTAGGATTTTGTGGGGTCTTACATTATCTCCCCTTGGGAATATTCGTCCTCAAATAAGACTACTGAGACTGAGAATACTGAGAGGCTGACTTACTTATTAGACATGAACATCTGGAACATGACTATATGACTGATATTACTAGTATTCTGAATTATCATACTGAACATGCATATGTAATGCATGGATAAAGCTGAACATGATTTATGAATGCATGACTGGGATTACTGATAAAATGAATCTATATAATGAACATACATATATGATGCATGGATTCATGATTGAACTGGCTCATGAACGTTTAACTGAACATGCAATGCGAACTGATACCACGTTTGTATCTGAATTTGAACATGAAACTGATTAAGCTTAAGGAAACTATTACCTTGAGCCAAGTCTGGATCAGCGGAGAATAGATGAGGATACTTGATTCGCATTTCTTCTCCTTCTTCTTCCCAAGTATCTCCCTTAATGAACTGATTCCGCCAAAGAACTTTGACTAGAGAAACTTTTTTGTTCCTTAGTCTGCAAATCTGATAGTCAAGGATTTCGACTGGGATCTCTTCATGAGAGAGCCTGTTCTAAATATCTATGCTTTCAATAGGGAGTACGACTAATGGGTCACCTATACTTTTGTTTAGAGAAGAGGCATGAAACACTAGATGTACTGAAGATAAATGTGAAGGTAACTCAAGCTTGTAAGCTACCTTTCTGAAACGGCTGAGAATTTGGTAAGGACTAATATATCAGGGACTGAGTTTCCCTTTCTTGCCAAAATGCTTCAATATTTTCATAGGAGATATCTTCAAGTACACATAGTCACTAATATCAAACTCAAGATCCTTTCTACGCACATTTGCGTACAATTTCTATTGGCTCTGAGCTGTCTTAAGCCTTTCCCAGATCAACTGGACCTTCTCTAAGGTATCAAACACTAAGTTAGGCCCTACTACTATGGACTCACCCACTTCATACGAACCAATGAGAGATCTACACCTCCTCTCATAAAGTGCCTCAAACAGAGACATCTGAATACTGGAGTGATAGCTATTATTATATGTGAACTCAATCAAAGGAAAGTGGTCATCCCAACTACCTTTAAAGTATATCGCACATACTCACAACATATCTTCTAAGGTATGAATGGTCCTTTCTGCTTGACCATCTGTCTGAGGATAAAAGGCTATACTAAGATGAACTCGGGTACCAAGACCCTTTTGGAATGCTTTCCAGAAATGAGAGGTGAACTGGGTACCTCAATCTGAGATAATGGACAGTGGAACATCGTGTAATTTTACCAACTCCTTGATATAGAGTTTGGAATAATCCTTGTCTGAATAGGAGGTATGAACTGGAAAGAAATAAGCTGATTTGGTCATCCTATCTATAATGACCCAAACTAAATCATGCTGACAACGAGTACTAGGCAAGCTCATCACAAAGTCCATGTTCACTTCTTCCTATTTCCAGGTGGGAATACTGAATTCCTGTATGGACCCACTAGATTTCTGATGCTCATTCTTAACCTGATGACGTGTTGAGCACTTAGCCACAAACTCTGAAATGTCTTTTTTCATCCCACTCCACCAATAGATCTCCCGCAAATTGTGGTACATCTTCATGGACCCTGGATGAATAGAGTAACACGCACCATGTGCTTTTGTAAGAATTCGCTGCCTCAATTCATCTACACCTTGTACACATAGACGACCCTGACAACGCAAAACACTATCTCTCCCTTGAAAGAAAACCTCTACCTTTTGATTTCTGACTGATTCCTTCAACTGGACTAGACTGGGATCCCCATCCTGCTTTTTCTTCACTTTGGAAACTAGGGATGATTTTGAGCTACTCTGCATCCACACACTACCTTCTGCTGAGTCGACTAAGCTAACACCTATTCGGGCTAGATGATGAACTTCCTGGGCTAACTTCTTCTTACTATTCTCAACATGGGCAACACTACCTATAGACATTCTACTAAGAGCATCAGGCACTATATTTTCCTTGCTCGAATGATACAGAACACTCATGTCATAGTATTTCAACAATTCCAACCACCTTCTCTAATAGAGGTTGAGGTATTTCTGAGAGAATACATACTGTAGGCTCTTATAATCAGTGAACACATCAATGTGCACACCATACAAGTAATGTCTCCAAATATTTAAGGCAAAAACTACTGCTGCTAACTCAAGATCATGAGTAGGATAGTTTTTCTCATGGGGCTTAAGCTGTCTAGAGACAGAGGATATGACCTTACCTCTCTGCATCAAAACACAACCCAATCCAACTCTGGAAGCATCATAGTACACAACTAAACCGGTGGAACCATCTGGTAGGGTCAACACTGAAGCTGTGGTGAGTCGAGTCTTCAACTCCTGAAAACTCTTCTTACAAGAATCTGACCACTGGAACTTGACTTTCTTCTGAGTCAATCTAGACATAGGGAATACAATAGATGAAATCCCTCAACAAATCATCGGTAATAGCCAGCTAAACCTAAGAAACTCCTTATATCTGATGAAGAGATGGGCCTGGGCTAGTTTCTCACTGCTTCGGTCTTTTGGGGATCAACTCTAATATCATTACTGGAAATTATATGGCCAAGGAATGCTACCGACGTTAGCCAAAATTTGCACTTACTGAATTTGGTGAATAACTTATGGTTTCTAAGAGTCTGCAATACTATTCTAAGATGGTCTGCATGATCATGTTCACTACAAGAGTAAACAAGAATGTCATTTATAAAGTCTATTATGAACATGTCCAAGTACTTCTTGAACACATGGTTCATCAAGTCCATGAAGGCTGCTGGGGTATTGGTAAAACCAAAGGATATGACTAAAATTTCGAAGTGACCGTACCGAGTTTAGAAAACTATTTTTGGGATGTCACTTGCCCTGACTCTGAGCTGATGATAGCCTGATCTGAGGCCTATCTTAGAGAAATAACTGGCACCCTGAAGTTGGTCATACAAGTCATTAATTCTGGGAAGTGGAAACTTGTTCTTAATAGTAACATTGTTTAACCGACGGTAATCTATGCATATTCTGAGAGAACCGTCTTTCTTACGCATGAATAACACTGGTGCGCCTCATGAGGACACACTAGGTCGGATGAATCCCTTATTTAAGAGATCTTTTAACTATTCCTTTAATTTTCTAAGTTCTGCTGGAGCCATTCTATTTGGCGAGATAGAGATGGGCTGAGTATCTGGGAGAAGATCAATTCCAAAATCAATTTTCCTTTCGGGAGGACCTCTGGGAAGATCTTCGGGAAACACATTTGGGAATTCACATACTGCTGATATTGATTCAAGAGTAGGGATTTCTGAACTAGAGTCCTAGACTCGAATGAGATGGTAGACACATCTCTTAGATATCATCTTTTTAGCCCGAAGGTAAGAAATAAGTTGAACCCTAAGTACTAAAGCACTACCCTTCCACTCTAGGATGGGTTCATTCAGAAAGTAAAGATGGAAAACTCTGTTTCTGTAGTCAACTGAGGCATAGCAGGAATAAAGCCAATCCATGCCGAGAATGACATCGAAATCAGTCATCTCTAATTTGACTAATTCTGCTTAATTGACTTTCTGAGATATCATAATCGGACACTACCTGTATAACTACCGGGCTATGATAGATTTACCCACAGGGGTAAAAACTGAGAAGGGCTCTACTAGAATTTTGGGACTGACTTTAAAATCAACTGCTATATATGGAGCAACAAAAGACAAAGAAACTCCTAGATCTAGAAAAGAGTAAAAATACAAATGGAAAACTTGTAACATACCAGTGACCATATCAGAAGAACTTTCCTAATCCTATCGGGAATAAAAAGCATAGAGTCTATTTGGGCGCTGCCCACTGGTGGCACTGGAAGAGGCACCCTGCTGATTCGGGTGACCAGACTGAGCTGGGGGACGATTATGATGACTCTGCAAATCCACCTGAGGAAATTGTCTGAATCTGTGGCCTGGTTTGCCACATTCGAAACACACATCACTGCCAGCTCTGCAAACACCCTGGTAGTTTCTGCCGCACTACTTGCAAAGGGGATTGGTTTGGCCACTGCTAACACTGTCCTGGGCTTTAAGGCCTGATGCCCTATCTCGGTTGCCATCTCTAAATTTTAACACTGGGGCACTGGATGAGGAAGGATCTAGAACTGAGAATTTCGAGCGGAACTGAGAATGATTCCCACCCTCTGACTTGGGCTGAGCGAAATTGAAACTACCTATTCTCGAGCTCTTATCCTCTCTCTCTTTCTCTTTATTATTAGCCTCCTCTGTCTGCTAAGAATGGATCATGAACCTGGCTATGTCTATTTCCTTAATAAGAATTGCGGTCCTACGCTTCTTGACTACGTTGCTAGACACTCCTAACATGAACTAACTCATCTTCGCTCTGCTATCTGCTACAACATATGGGGCATATCTGGCTAATTGAGAAAACTTGAGAGAATACTCCTGCATTGTCATATTTCCCTACTTCAGGTTTATAAACTCCAAAACCTTTCCTTTCCTCAACTCTAGCGGAAAGAACCTATCCAGAAAAGTAACTACTAACTCCTACCATTCTATAGACCCTGTAGCTGCGGCCCTATCTTCCTTCCACTGTTTGAACCATGAGTGAGCCACATCCTATAACTGATATACGACCAACTCAACGCTAATAATAGAAGTCACCCCTATGATATTGGTAACCTTCTGCACCTGATCAAGAAATTCCTGAGGGTCCTCATCTGACTTAGACCCAGAAAATGATGGAGGGTTTATTCGGGTGAAGTTCCAAATCCTGGCAGCCGCAGTATTGGCCATTGGGTTGTCCAGAATCACAGCTGGACATTCATTCTAGGCTACCACAAAATGAGCTAGGGTGGTGAAGGCTTCTCTGAACTCTGCGTGGGAGACATGATCGCCCAAAGAATCTGGATGGATGGGCTGAGGGGCTGACTGATCTCCCATTCCTCTTCCCAAAGTCCTCTTTAGAGGCATATTCTATAAACAAAAGAGAAACTAGGATAATAAAGAGAGTGTAACTGGAGATCATGCTGACTCACACGACATGAATACTGAAAGAAGGGAAACTTTTCCTAAAACATCTCGTAGCCTCTTGTCCATAAGTGTGGTATGCAACACACCCATGCACAAGACTCTACTAGATATGACTTTTAGACTTCCTAGGACTCTATTGAACCTTAGGCTCTAATGTTAAGATTGTAATGCCCCGAGTCTGTACCCTGGACGCTACATGATGCTCATAATCTCAAAGGACCAAAATCTAACCTATGACTGGTACCTGCTGCAATAACTAAATAATAATACTGAATAATATGTGGAATTAGGAAAAAACATATGCCATAAGGTTCAAATCTATAAATAAATCTGAATGTGGTATCAAAATACCAAAATTGAATATAAATACTGAAAAACTGAAAAACTGTCTGAGTGTACTCTAGTCTGAAAAAGCCTCTAACTGTCTGAATTGTTGAGTTGATGGTACAAGCCCCTAACTAACTCTATCTACTGAAATAAAACTGAAGTACTATAAATAATAATCATGTCCTCTAACTGTGAGGACTCACGACTACTCTAAAAGCTGAGAATCTGAACTACTAAGGGTGCTCTAGGGCCCGTGCATCTGAACCTATGATATAAGACATCATAGCACAAAGAAAAGCATGCATCAGTACTTTAAATGTACTGGCATGCTCAGTGAGGTAGGCTTATATGCATGCAAAATAATAACTGAATAACATGAGTATGACTGAGTAAGAGTACATGCATGATACATAAACTGTAACTGAGATCGTGCGAATACTGAGTACTGAATCGGAATACTGATAATCAATATATGGGTTTACAAATACTATATTACAGATTATCTGAATGACTGTATTTGAAAGTTCTGAGTACTGTGGAACCATACTAAGTTCCATACTAAACTGAGTGACCATGTCTGATAGTCTTGAATTTGTAGAACTGAACTGAGTTCTATTCTGAGACTGAGACTGGAACTAAGACTGTGGGAGGTAAGCATCTATCCAACATACCCCTTCTCTAGTTGCTTTGGGGTCCAACCTGTAACCCCAGTTGGTAGGGAATCAATACCGTGCCATGGGTACGGACAAGCTATGAGTTAACCCTCTCTGATAGGAAGCTCATTCATCAACCCTCGCTAGCAGGATAACTCGGATGAGAAGTATCAACCCTCATAATGTCTGACAGGAAGATACCTCAACCTATGCTGGCTACGTAATTCTGTAATACAGGGATTGCTGTTAAGGGTCAATCCCCCTACTAGCAGGAATGCCCTAATCCCTGGGTTAAATCGATGCTTAATCCTACTCCCAACTGAATAGACACTGAATTGATTTCTAATCTATACTAGGCTGGACGGAACGGTTACTGAGATTTCTGTTTAGCTGAACTGAACTGAGTTCACTAAGTTTCATTGACTAACGGAACACTACTAGATTCTATTAACTGATAGAGTTTACTGAGGACTAAACTGAATACTAAGTTAGACTGAACTACTACTGAATCTATTGAGTTTTCCTGAGTTCTGTAACTGATTGAGAGTACTAATGATTGTGACGTGACTGGTACTATTCTATGACTGACCATTTCTCTAGGTAATTAGCTAAATTTTTGGGTACAAGTACCCCTAGGACTCGATAGCATAAATTAAGAGTCATGGCATAACATAAAACATATAAACTATGAGCTTTATCATCATTCATACATTGAGGCATTTTGACAAACACCTGTATGATATAACTTGAACTTAAGCTAACTTGACATGATTTATTTCTCTTAATAGTTCATATGAACACTTTATCAAGCACTTGGTGAGCATAGAATATGCACATAGTATTGAACAACAAGTAAGCATTATAATTCATCTCTAATTTCACAAGTCAAGGGTTTATCATAGATTCACATGAATCTACACACACAATGATCAATTTCACATAAGATATATATATATATATATATAATCATGAATTAGGAACTTCATCCAAATAGCAATCAGGGATACACTTTAATTCCAACCATGGAAATCATAAAATCAATGACTTGAAGTTCAAAGAGATTCTTGGGATCTAAGGGTGGAAGGAACCCTTGGATGAACACTTCACATACCTTTGTTGAAGAATTTCTAAAAGTTTATGGTTGAATATTGAGTTCTTGATTTGAAATTGGATCTTCTAGGGTTTTGTTCTTCAACATATTTGAGAAAGAATGACTATATTTGCTCTATAGGGAGTTTAATTTTATTTTTTGGGGGTTGAGGGTCAAGGAAAAAATACCTAAATACCCCCAAGAATGCGGTCTTTTAATGGCTAAAAAATGGGTTACCGGCGCAAACATCGACGCAGCGTGCCGGTCGATGTAGTGCATTGATGGCATCCATGCAATAGGCAATGCATCGTGCCATCTTTAGATTGATTCACTGGAATTGGACGCTGGTATCTGGGGAAAATAGTAATCAACACGATAGTCGATGCGGTGCACTAAGATCGCGTTGATCCCTGCTTTGGGATTCCCACGGATCTTTAAATGAAGTTCAAAAAATCCAAAACTTATCCGAAAACACCTACGGACATTCTTGATCATGAATCAACCTAAACATCAATATATAATGGATGTATAGGTTGCGAAATATGATTGAAAACCTTTGTAGGATAAAATGACACTAAGTCTGAGTACTTAGCTAAAATATTCTAAGTCTGGGACCCCTTGACAAGCCTAAAGGACTGAATTAATCTTAGGATTTTACGGGGTCTTACAACTCCTTTAGCCTCATTATTCATAAGATGATAATGTCTTCCACCTCAATTTGTTCACATGCCTTCTCACAAGAAGGAAAATCCCACATACACCAAATTCTCAAATAAGCAACAAGGGATTCGAGTGTGAAACTCTCTCTTTAACAAAGACTCTCAATACTAACCAGTACCATACCATAGGATTGCCCTTATTTTAACTCACCAATACAATGAATACACTTGGTTGGAGATCTCGAAGGGCTTGTTGATCTTCTAACGTAGGTTCGAGGAAGGGTAGGATATCATTTGGGACAAAGTGGCTACACCCTACTTGAACATCTACATCACTTTATTTCATCCTTCCATCATTTTTACCATGGACCACTTCTTTTTATTCCACACTTTACATATTCCTATTTTAGATACCTTGATTTTCCCAACTTTTTGAAGGCATCTTTCATTCGCTTATCTCTTTTGCAATCTATGCCTCATTTTTGTTTTCATAATACCTTTGTTTTTCAATTTTTCATTGTTTAGCTCATAGGCATCAACTTACACAACCTTTGACTACGGTCATTCCTTCTAAACTTACCACCTCTAACTTAGGCCTTTAGCCTTGCTTTTAATTATTTTTTATGCTCAAGGAGGGTAGGGTTTGAGAAATGGGAAACCATTTGAATGGATCAAGTCTTGTAACAAGGTTTCCAAAGAAATTCTTGAAATCTCAAATTTGGTGACTAAGGGTACTATTGTAATGACTCGAGACTACCCCCTAGTCATCACACGGTGCTTAAGACCACACGTGATCCCAAGCTAACCCTTGTACTGGCATAAATCATGAGCAACTAAATAAAATACATAATTCTAAATAAAATAAGCGAAAGATCAATCTTTTCTGAATCTAATCAATACAATGCTATATAAAAAATGATTACAACTATGATTATACAAAACAAAACTGGAATCTAATATATTAGTTCTACTGACAGTCTATGAAGCCTATACTATACTCACTATTGGTAGTTGGGATGTGACTCCAACTACAACTAATTTATATACATGAGTAAGAAAATAAAGTACATAAATAACATCTAACTGAAGTCCCCAAAGTATGAGGACTCATCATCTGCTGGCTGGAATCTGCAACTATCTGATCGTGATATATGCACTATAATTGAACTAGTACCTACATTATTAAACAATGTAGCATATAGACGTATACGTGGATCAGTAATTTTGGAATGTACTGAGCATATGGGGGTGAATTCATAAGTAAAACAATAATGCAATATTCAAACACACTTTTAAAAACTGCATGTTAAGAGTAAGTGACTTACCTTGGCTTGAATAATCAAAACTGTCTAATAAAAAATCATGAGTAGTAAAGCATAAAAGTAATTCTTGTGAGCTACCACACTTAGTTTTTAAAAGTTGTACTCTTATTCTATTTCAAATCATGCAAGCTAAGTGAAAAAAGATCACCTTTATCATCTGAAAACTAAAAGCTGAAATCTGATAACTGATGTCTTATGTAGGACAATATCTGAGTTTAATGGTAAGACTTTACACTTAGTTTTTAAAACTTGTTCTATTAGGTAGGTTCTTTTAACCGACATAAACTATGTGAGCTGTCATGGTGTCCAACATCTAGTTCCCTAAGGGAAAAACCTAACGTTGGGGAGAGATGTCATACTCTTGACAAGGAGTATAACCTGAGCTAAGTGATTACAATTTATAACTGCATCCATATAAATAGGAATAATCTGATAATCTGAACCTATGTTGGCTTGTAGTTTTGGGGTATGAGACCTTGAAATCATACTCACCTCGATGCTAAATACTATTCCTTTTAATTTGTATGCTCCTTCTGTAGGAAATCTACTTTAAAACTAGCATAAGGGTTTACAATGAAAACCAGTTATGTATCTATTTACTTTAAACTATACTAAAAGTTGAAATCAAAACTGTAAAGTGGATTCCATATCTTAACTGAGGATTAAAATATTAAATCTTGTTCAAAATCTGAATATATACTAATCATAGGGTGTTTAAAAGCATAATCTTCTTAAAATGTCTATACTAAAATATAGGGCATAAAACCCATGCTTTAAACTTATGTAAAATTCATAGCAAAACATCATTCTCAATATACTTGTTGAAATAATTTAACAATATCATGCTTAAACTCAATTGAAAATATGTAATCAATGTCTCAAATCATACTCATAGTGTTCAAATCATAAAAGAGAATTCTTTTAAATCAAGACAAATATGGATTTTCATGCTTCAATCACTTTATAAATCCAAAACTCAAAACAAGATCTTTGGGTATGAACCTGAATTGCAATTCATATAAATTAATCTTTAAAAGCTAGTTTTGGGCACAAGGATTTAAGGAGTATCCTTGTTCATAACCCCACATACCTTATTATACTTGATTTGATGTAAAAGCTTGACTTTGAAGCACTGGGAATGTTCTTGAATGCTTTTCATGAACTTCTTGGATTAGGAACCCTAAATTCTTAGTTTTTTGTTTGTAGAGGAGGTGATGGAATGGATGATCTTGAAGAGGATTGATTAGGGTTTGTTCTTGAGAGTAAAATAGGAGAATGGGGGAAAATAATACCCTAATGGATGCTTAAAATCATCTTTTTATGACCTAGGTTGAGATGGGAAAAGACAAGACTACCCCTCAGAATTAAAAGTTTCAATAGAAATCTCAATTTTGAGGCTCAGCGCTGAGCGCTATTGGTTCCACCGCTATAGGCACCACCGAGCAGTGTAATAGCAATGACCTACTATTTTGGACAATCCTGATTTTGAGGCTTACCATTGAGCGGTATTGGTTCCACCGCTATAGGCACCGCCGAGTGGTGTAATCACGGTGACCTATTGTTTCATATAAAAAATGTTATAACTTTTCACTCGGGTATCGGATTAAGGAAAAATGGTATCGTTGGAAAGCTGATTCAATTATCTAAAATTTGATGGGTCTTTAGCTGGAAAATTTTATATACATTAAAAGTTATACACTTTCAAAGTTGACACTTGTAGAATCTAACACCAGACTCTTGACGAATCTAAGGTTTTTAACTCAACTTTGTTCTAAGTAAATTATATGAACATCTTTCACTTTGAGAGATCTTCATAAACTAGGATAATGATCATGTCACATGTATTAACATACAAATCATGTGATTAACATTTATGCACATAGGAACGATGGTTTGAATTCTAGCACAAAAATATGGGGTGTTACATTATCTCCCTCTTTGAATCATTCTCCCTCGAATGACGGATAGGATCTTGTTAAAGCCTTATAGGTATGGAGTAACGTGGGCATGATATGTTTTCCAAGAAAGGATAAAATAAGCTGAAACATTAAAAACTTCTATCATGAAATTGATTTCTGCGCTGACTTGCCTTTACTTACTATAAGGAGCTGATTCACACTGAGAATTTAGAATTTGCTTGAAGTGTTCATGATACAATCATGCATATAGAACTGCAAAGTGATAACTTATGCAAGCATGAATAATGAAACAATGAGACTAAGATCATATAATGAAATTACGCTATCTGAGCTAGAATTCTTAGAAAACTAAGATCATTCGCTGAACACTTGTGAACTAAATCATGACTAAATATCTGAATCTGAAACTGATGCATGGTGCATGAACTGAGTTGAATTCACAATTTGTATGAATGCAAATCTTTTACCTCATGGAATGGCGTTACTCGTGAAACTTTGGGTAGTAAGAGTAGATAGAAAGTTGGAAATCTATAGGGGATTATCTGCTTGATTGCTAAACTGGATCACTGGCTCTATGAATTGGACCATACTGACTTCCCATACTTAAATGGAGTATTTCTCCAATACTCTTCTAAGAAATTCTAATAATATGGCATGATCTGAACAAGACATATAAATCATAAACTAGGATAGAATTTCTAGGCCTTAAGCAATGTAACTTCTTGCTTTCAAGCTTAGCCACACTTCAAATACTCCCTCAACTATACTATTCCCCTTTATTACCATACTCGTTTGATCCAACTTAAAATTTTCATATGGGCATTGATAACTCCATCTACTAAAGTCTAAACTGAACTAAATTCTCTCACCATGATCAATCCTAACTAGAAATCACAAGATACAACATGCCACACCATAATAATAGCCTGAGCCACATGATTCAATCTTATATGTCTCTTTTAGAGCTCATACCCTAATCATATCATGACTTACAACTTCAGTAACTAACTCAAACTCTTACTATGGATTCACTAGCGCATATTGTAATCATCCAATTATATTCCAACATAAAATTTAAGCCTATTATTATAAACATATATGAACTTCAAAGTAAACACCTATAAGGGTATACTTCTCATATTCCCTAAACCTCTATCAATAACAAATTTCTTGCACTGTTCTTAAGAAGACATACCCAAAATTCTCAACTAACTATGACCTATACCTAAGATTTACCTCAATATTTCTTCATCCTTTAGCCTTACATAGAAAAGCATAAATAATTTTTCTAAATGAGGGTCATCAACTCTCTCTCATCTAAACCATTGCTTATCTATTAACATCACCACTATATTAACATAGGAAGAGGTCATTGTAGGGCTAATGCATAAGGATCTAAAACACGGAGGAATACCATACATAACTTAGACACTTAACTGAGGCTTGAGGAATAGAACGTCAAAGGTATGGATTCATTAAGGAGATCTAAACTGGGGAAGTACAAGTTATAAATTTGAATTTCTCTAGTATCATGAGTTTATGAGAACAAATCATACTCTAAAACAGGAGTTTATACTTATCATAAGCTATACAACATAAGACTGGAGTACATAGATTTTGGAGGGATGACTTGAATCATAGAGTGAAGTTGTTACTTACTTACTAAAAGTTGAGAATGAACTTGAATACGCATAAAGTGTATAAGCATTGGCCTTTGGCATGGATCTCTCACGCAAGATATGAATTTGGTATGATAATGACTGAAATCCAAGGAATACTCTAGAGTAAAAAGGGGTCACTATCTCATCACAACTCATATTGACATGTATCACAATCTAATTCTAAAAACTTGATTTGGCTCTTCACTCTACCATATTCTCCTTAGATCAAAGCTGACATTCTAAGATTATGGGTCTATTCCATATCCTCGAGACTGAGCCGTAATTTCTTTGCTCTAACGGTCTATACAACTCTAAAACAGGAGTTTATACTTATCATAAGCTATACAACATAAGACTGGAGTTCATAGATTTTGGAGGGATGACTTGAATAATTGAGTGAAGTTGTTACTTACTTACTAGAAGTTGAGAATAAACTTGAATACGCATAAAGTGTATAAGCATTGGCCTTTGGCATGGATCTCTCACGCAAGATATGAATTTTGTGTGATAATGAGTGAAATCCAAGGAATACTCTAGAGTAAAAAGGGGTCACTATCTCATCACAACTCATATTGACATGTATCACAATCTAATTCTAAAAACTTGATTTAGCTCTTCACTCTACCATCTCCTCCTTAGATCAAAGCTGACATTCTAAGATTATGGGTCTATTCCATATCCTCAAGACTGAGCCGTAATTTCTTTGATCTAACGGTCTATACATACATGCTAAACTCACAAGGATAAACTATATTTTAAACTTACTAACTTCATTCTTGGAGACCCTCTTAGTACATGCCACCCCTAACTCCCTTTAGCTTCAATAGTCATCATCGTAGACTTACACTTTATTAACTCGGCAAATATACCCTCCTTACTGAAACACATAAACCATTTTTTTCCTTCATAGTCTACTAATATCATGCCTCTCTACTTATACTTTCCCTAAACCATAAGAATCGAATTCTTACTTAAAAGATGCACCACCAACTATCCATAACTCCTCAACTTAGCTATTAGAAACACCCTGCACTATATATCTAGCCTTCTTCCACTTAACCACTCAAGGGTACTATTAACAACACAACACTTAATAACCTTTGAAAATAATACAACCACATATCACCTTGGGCACCCCTCTACATTATACTTCCAACATCATACTAAATTATGAATAAATGAACTCAAACTCTTGCATACACTGTTCAAGCCTACTAGATCACTTCCATAAAACTAGCCACACTAACTAAGAAAACATTATTTCCACCCTGATGATCATCTACTATTCAAAGTTAGTGTCTAGTGTTAGGTATGATTAACAATACAATCTCACATACTATTCTAACTTGGAAGCTATAAAATAAAGCATTAAGAAACATTAGTCCACTAGAACTTTATAATAATAATAATCAGTCATAATCATATAATATATCTTATTAAAATATGTTAGCACATCCTCGTTCTACACATTATGACTATTTACCCATCTATACACCTAAATTACTTTCATATCTCTATAAGTTTCAACTAAACTCCCTTTTTTTTGCAACCTCAAGGGAAGCCTAAATTAATAATACTCAACCACCAAATACTCCATTAATATCCTATACCTTTCTAACACCATAAATACCATCAATAACTCTTTTCATACTTCAAGCAAACAACAATTTACCTTAACTAATACTCTTTCTCTACTTTCTACTAGATAACACACAAGAACATATCACCTTAACACAAAATCGATAGCATGCATAAGTTTATATCTATATTTTTAATCAATCGTCAATATCACTTTTCTCATCACTACACTTCTATACACATACTTCCAGTTATAGAAAGATTCTACTACTCATGAATCATAACACTCTAGGTTCATACTATCTCCTCACATGAGCGTTATCTATATAGAAGGATTAATGAGGAATCTAAATAAATATCTTATTCTATATTAACTTGACAAATAATAAGGATGAGAACATAAATCTCAACTTGAGAAACTTATAACACACTAGCGAGCTCCTCTCAATCCCCTTGTGTGACTTTTGAAGTACTGATAGTAAATCTGAGAGCATCATCTTGAGAAGAATTGGAACTTTCTAATCATGTTATGTCAAGAATATAACATATATGGAGAATTATGGAGTAACACATGAATAGAAAAAAGTTTCTGAGAGAACAACTTTACAGCATGACCTAAGTAAGAAGAAGGGAAATATTTCCTAAATGCCCTATAGCCTCTCAAAGAAAAGTATAGATGTCTCCGTTCCATTCTGGAATATTCTACTAGACACGGCTTCACAGATATACTAGGATACTTGAACTCTGTGCTCTGATACCAACTTTGTAACGACCCAAGACTGCCCTCTAGTCGTCAGAAGGTGCTTAGGACCATACATGATCCCAAGTTAACCCTTGTACTGGCATAAATCATGAGCAACTAAATAAAATACATAAATCTAAGAAAAAAAGCGAAAGAACAATCTTTTCTGAATTGGATCAATACAAAGCTATATAAAAAATGATTACAACTCTGCTTATACAAAACAAAACAGGAATCAAATACATTAGTTCTACTGACAATCTATGAAGCCTCTACTCTACTGACTATAGGTAGCTGGGATGCAACTCTAACTACCACTAGTCAATACACATGAGTAAGAAAATAAAGTACATAAATAACATCTAACTGAAGTCCCCAAAGTAGGAGGACTTATCATCTGCTGGCTGGAATCTGCAACTGTCTGATCATGATATATGGACAATTATTGAACTAGTACCTACATTATTAAACAATGTAGCACATAGACATATATGTGGATCAGTACTTTTGGAATGTACTGAGCATATAGGGGTGAATGCATAAGTAAAAAAATAATGCAATATTCAAACACACTAACTGCATGCTAAGTGTAAGTGACTCACCTTGGCTTGAATAATCAAAACTGTCTAATTATAAATCATGAGTAGTAAAGAATAAAAGTAATTCTTTTGAGCCACTACACTTAGTTCTAAAAAGTTGTACTCTTATTCTGTTTCAAATCATACGGGATAAGTGAAAAAAGCTCACCTTTACCATCTGAAAACTAAAATCTGAAATCAGATAACTAATGTCTTATATAGAACAATATCTGAGTAGATTTGTGAGCCTTTAAACTTGGTTCTTAAAGACTGTTCTGTTATTTTTTTCTGTTAGGGAGGTTCTTCTAACTGACATAATCCATGTGAGCTATCATGGAGTCCAACAGCTAGTTCCCCTAGGGGGAAACCTCACATTGGGGAGAGGTGTCATACTCTTTCCAAGGAGTATAACCTGAGCTTAGTGATCATAATCTGCAACTGCATCCATATAAATGGGAATAATCTGATAATCTGAACCTACGTTGGCTTGTAGTTCTAGGTATGAGACCATAGAATCATATCAAACTCGGTGCTAAATACTACTCCCTTTAATCTATATGCTCATTCTGTAGGAAATCCACTTTAAAACTAGCATAAGGGTTTACAATGAAAACCAGTTATGCATCTGTTTACTTTAAACTATAATCAAAACTAAAATCAAAATTGTAAAGTGGATTCCATATCTTAACTAAGGATCAAAAGATCAAATCTTATTCAAAATCTGAATATACTAATCATAAGGTGCTTAAAAGCATAATCTTCTTGAAACCCATGCTTTAAACTTATGTAAAATTCATAGCAAAACATCATGCTCAATATACTTCTTGAAATACTTCAACAATATCATGCTTAAATTCAATTGAAAATCTGTAATGAATGACTCAAATTATACTCATGGTGTTCAAATCATAAAAGAGAATTATTTAAATCAAGAAAAATATGGACTTTCATGCTTCAACCACTTTATAAATCCAAAATTCAAAACAATATACTTTGGGTACGAACCCTAATCGCAATTCATGTAAATTAATCTTTAAAAGCTAGTTTTAGGCACAAGGATGAAAGGATTATCCTTGTTCATAACCCTACATACCTTATTATGCTTGATTTGATGTAAAATCTTGACTTTGAAGACCTTAGAATGTTCTTGAATGCTTTTCTGAACTTCTTTGATTAGGTACCCTAAATTCTTGATTTTTTTCTTGAAGAGAAGGTGATGGAATGGATGATCTTAAAGAGGATTGATTAGGGTTTGTTATTGAGAGTAAAATAGGAGAATGAGGGAAAATAATATCCTAATGGATGCTTAAAATTGTGTTTTTACGATTTGGTTTGAGATGGGAAAATACAAGACTACCCCTCAAAATTAAAAGTTTCAACAAAAATCCCCATTTTGAGGCTCACCGCTGAGCGCTATTGGTTCCACCGCTATAGGCACTGACGAATGGTGTAATAGTGGTGATATACTCTTTTGGACAATCCCAATTTTGAGGCTTACCACTGAGTGGTATTCATTTCACCGCTACAGGTACTACCGAGCCGTGTAATCGCGATGACCTACAGTTTCACACAAAAAATGCTATAACTTTTCGCTCGGGTATCGGATTAAGGCGAAATTGGTATCGTTGGAAAGTTGATTCAATAATCTACATTTTGGTGGGTCTTTTTCCCAAAAAATCTACCTAAATTAAATGTTATACACTTTCAAAATTGACCCTTGTAGAATCTAACATCAAAGTCTTGACGAATCGAAGGTTCTTAGCTCAACTTTGTTCTAAGTAAATTCTATGAAAATCTTTCACTTTGAGAGAACTTCATAAACTAGGATAACAATCATGACACATGTATTAACATAAAAATCATGAGATTAACATTTATACACACAAGAATGACGGTTCAAATTCTAGCACAAAAATATGGGGTGTTACAGCTATCCTAAGCATGGATAGACTATTTAGGCTAAAGTAGGTTCCTACATTCACAAAGATGGCCTAGGATCATTTCACCAACCAAGAAGAATCAAAATTTTCCTTGAGAGACTAACAGGGCAAGTTCTAGATGGAACAAGTAGGCATGCTATTTAGACCAAAATGCTCACCACACGTGGCATGTGAACTCCTCAAAGGGGCTCAATTGTCCTTCCCACTAGAGAAAAAATGGAGTTTCTACCAATTTCAACAAGTCAAAGATTTGAAGTCACAAAAAAGAGGTAATGTATTATTACAAGGTCGCTCATGTCTGTCCCCTTGATTTTCGAAAAAAAATTGGACGGAAGGGGGTGTTTGCTTCGCATTTGCACAATGGACAATTTGTTATTTATGGGATCAAACAAAGCCGACGTCTCACATTACGTCTTTCATATGGGTACACCATATGGCTACTCAAACTTCACCATAGGAAAAAGTGCAATCCAAAATACAAAATGCTATATGTACCTAAATTTTCCTTACGTTTATAGCTTCGATACAATGGGTACTCAGACTTCTCCTGCATCTATGGCTCAAAACCCAATCACGATGATTTTTCCTTAGGAATATTGTCACTCAATCTAACATAGGAAAAGTCTCATCTAATATCACCATAAGCAAAATAAAGATAACGTAAAAATTTAAAAATAAAACAAAATGACTAATCCATGAAAATGCGGGCAGCATCAGAGTGCCCAAATATTACAACCCATAAAAAAATCATCAAAAATAACATCAAAATTTCCAGAAATAACAATAATACATGCCCAAATAAAATCAATGTGGAGACAGGCACCCCCAACTTAAAAGCTAGCAGTGTCCTCACTGTATAAACAATCAAGCATAAAGAGAGATAAGGGTGCTCCTAGAAACTTCATCAAGAGCTGCTCTCGCCCTCGGACTCTACATTATCATCTATATCCCCGGCCTTGTGCTATTTTGAAAAATCTCACCTATGTCGTTCCAATTGGTAGAGGATGATTGTTGTCAATAGCCTAACTTATGTTGAGGTCGAATCCATGAGGAGCGAAATTAGACTTCTAGTCATATGGGTGTTAATAGTTTCTAAAAAGATACCTGTAATGTAACAAAGTAAAATACATAATTTAGAATAGGGGGTTAGTTTGAAACTAGGATTAATTAAAATCTAGTCAATCAACAACTAAAGGCAACACTTGTGATTGAAAAATTCAATATGAGAAGGATCTTGGGATTATGTCTACCTAAGAGCAAGTTATGCATGGGAATATGATGATTTTGTGCAAATTCTAGTCATTGACGATGCGGTAGGCTAGGTCAAAAGTCCTTGAGGCTATTTTGTTAACAAAACCTCAAGAATATAACTTTTTACCCTTTTGAGTACCTAACAAGTATGTCAATTTCAACCATATAATACCTCAATTTAGTATTCCTATTTCTAGGAAGATGCCCAGGACATAGCTAACACTCTACTCACCCTTATTTCTAAGATGGAAAAATATAGGAAACCACATCTATTATTGTCCACTATTGCTTTGTCACCCATATCCCTCTTTCAAGGATGATATGGGTTCCAAAAGTTCACCCATATCCCTTTTTCAAGGATGATGTGAGCTTTCTAAAATTTAGGATTTTAACCCACAAACCCATTTTGGGTGTTGGGGGTTTTCACCCATAAAACCCAACTAATTAGAACAAGCAATAGCGAAACCTATCATCAACAAACTAGAATCTACACAAACACATCACAACCCACACATAATTGCACCTTAGTTCAACATAATCCTAAGAAAAAGAAGTTTAGCTACTCATGAAGTAAAGAAAAAGAAATATATGATAAGGTTCATTCAAAACATCCATGATAATGGAGAATGAAATGATTCTTACACCTCAATTTCACCAAAATCCAATTGAAAATTCAAACACAATTGTTGCCCAAATTAAGGTTTAAAAACTTCAAATTCAATTGTTCCCAAAAGTCTAGAATGCTAAAATGAGAATGGGTCTGAACCTTTTAAAGGAATTGGGGTAGGCAGGGAAAAAAGACAGAATTTCCCCTGCCATAAACCCGCCTATCCGCGATCACTGCATCTTGACCGCAATTGTAGCTACTGTAACCACAGTTAGATCCTCATAGTTGCAGTCCTTTGAACAATCTTGGCCGACTGCGATTGGGGTCCTCATACTGCGATCATGGTAATTGAGACCAAATTTTGCTCCAAGTCTTCTAGTTGCACTTCTCTTCTCTCTTTGATCCTTTTCAGCTCTAATCTACATCTTTCTTTCTCATCACCAGTAAGCCTACAAAATATGGAAATTAATGCATTCAATCACAAATTTGTCTCATTCACACGTTAAAATCATAGTAGTGTGCAAGAATTTTGGATGTAAAATATTGATAAATTCACCAGTCATCATTCCTCTAGCCTTACTGGATATCAATATATCATCATAATATCCTTCGGTGTTTCAAAGTATCAATATATCAACATAATATTTTTTGACCTTGCCGATTATCAGTATATTATAAAAATCTTTTGAAATTCAACCGGGTACATAATTAATGTCATAAGTGCTAATATAGTCAAGCATCAATATTTCTCGTATAATTATTAGCATAATTTTCCATCTAATCAACAATCATGACTTCTAGCATAAATGATAATAAAATTGTTAACGCCATTAATCAGAATGCTTTCTAACGTGATTAATTGCTTAATTTTTTAGAATGATCATAATCATAGGCAATATCATGAGTAATACTTATCACTAGTACATTCCATAGCTTATCATTAGCATAAAAGATAGTTTATTGATAGCTTGGGCAATATCCAGTCCATAGCATAATCTATAGCTTATTCATAGCATAGTCAATAACATAATTTAGGAATTATACAATATCATAGTCAAGGTCTCATTCTATGGTATATCCGGTAGCCCAATCAATTGCAAAACAATAGTATAATCAATAGCTTATCATAAGCTTAACTAATAAATCTTACATATGGCCTAATTGTTTAAGCATTACTTCCAACGTCATTCATCATAACCATCAAGTGCCAAAGTTCCTTAATATTGCCTCAATGGGCATTCTCTAGGCATTTAATAAGCGTACAAAGGGTTCCAAGAGAACTGTCCTCAATCTTGACTTAAGGTGGGTCAAAGGACGAACTTCTAAATCCCCCAAACACATTCCATGTCAATTTCTACCCTGGAATAGGCTAAGGTATATAAATCCACTCTAAGATGTATAACAATCCACAATTATCCCTAAGGTAAAGCTTTTTCTCAAACACAATAACTAAGCCAATATAGTAACTAAGGCAACCTTCCTTAATGGAGGAACTAAGTCCAATCTTACCCTAAGCATGGGTGTCTAAAGCATTTTATTTAACATGAGTAATATAAGGCATCCTCTTGCTAAACATGAGTAATGAAGCCTGATTTAACTAAGGTATAAGGAAAAAAGTTAAGTATTTCAACTCTACGATTTCAAAATAACCTAAATGGTCCAAATAGCCCAAGACTTGCATTTCATCACTTCAACAGGTAAACCTATCCCAAATCTAACATAATATCATAAGAATACTATGATATGTCTCAATCTAACAAGGGATAAACCAAGCCTACCTCGACGTCGAAAAAAGCTTAACGAATTGCTAAACCTTTGCCTTTTCTTCTCGAAAAGAATCCATAAGATTCCATGCTATCAAAATCACATTCTACTCATCAATACTAGAATAACAACACCGATATTGCACCATTGTGCTTCGGGTCTAGAAATTACCTCAAAATTCTATATGGGTCCCACTTATGAAATTCTCATTTTCAAAACCAACCCATCATTCATGCAAACTCAAGGAATCATTATCCTAAAAAATGGGTTAAAATCAAGCTAATTTGGGGCTAAAATCAATCCCTAAAGGTTTTGGGTTTTTTTTTAGCAAACAATCAAGAAATATCACCAAGAAAAGGGTAAATTCTTACCTTAAATCGGATGATAATCTAGATTTCCAAGCTCTTACAAGCTTCAATTTAACTTAATCTCTCTATTTAGGGTTTATGCTCTCAAGAATGAGTGAGAAAATAGCTGAAATCAGTAAAAAAAGGTTATTTTATACTAAGTCCAGGTACTCGGGAATCGCCATTGCGACCCTGAGGTTTGTGATCGCACTACCTAAAGACTGCATAATTAGTCATGATCATGACCCACCCATACTATGTGATCACAACACCGCTATCATAACCTAAATATAGAGATCACATTTGCATCAGCTGATATATGAAAACTTGGAAGTTCCCAAGTTTTTGTCAAGCCCTTGGGATTCATCTGGAATCCCATATACACAAATAAACTATGTAACCACACTGAATTTGATATTCTAGACATGATGGCATACTCAGATTTTCTATCCAAGATCATTTCAACCAAATGTCATTCCCACACTGATATTTCATTTTCTTAACTTTCTAATTAATAGGTTGAAATGAGCTTGGGTGCCTTGATACCTGATCCAAAGATCTACCTAGTCTAAAATCAACATTCTAGAGCTACTCGCATAGTCAAAATTTGCATATGAGATTTTTTACCAAGGTTTTTGCCTGGTGGCGGCCATTTGAAACCAACAAAGACTTCTAAATAGGGAATTGGCTCTAAAAACCAAATGAACCAACCAATAATCAAACTTTCAGTCCTAGCAAATTATAAATAGCTTCGATATCTATGGAAAAGCTCTAATGGTGAAAATATGCATAAATTTGGAAAATAACCTGAAGGGTCATTACGATCAACTAGTTGGGGTCGGCTCACATTTCTCACCAAGTTAGGACTTTAAGGTTTTCTATGACTGCAGAGAGATTGGTCACTGGTCTAGATAGTGTCCTTGGTGTGGGAATATTAGTCATTCAGCTCATTCTAATTATTCTCATAGTGTTGTCGTACGTTAATTAGAAGTACTACGCTTAGTGCCATGGTTGATGATTCAGATAGTCAGTCTAAGTTTAGACCCATTACGATTCATTCTACCTCATACTCATCAGGCGTGTGACTTTGTATTCCACCGTGTTAGGTGTTCTTTTATTTCATGCCTTTACTTTTTTCATTAGTGTATTAGGGTTCTCGTACCCTTTGATGATTATATACCTTGGTAGGTTTATACCAATTGTTATGCCTTGATATAGAGTTCATGATTATATGACTACCCCCACAGATAATTTCTTTAATTATGGATAGAGTGGATTAGTGTTAGTACTTTCCCTTGTTGTGTAGAATTTTGATTCGAGTCTCATTTACCTTGGCATATTGGCCTTCTTATTGCCCTTTATTAGTACTTGTTGTTGATTTCATTTTGGTACCACCAATTCCTTATATTGATTTTTATACTACTATTATTATTATTATTTTCATTTGCTTGATGTGTATCAATCCTCGCTCATTAAATGACTAGACTAGTAGTATCCAGTAAGAATTCCCCTTTTTAACAATTCTTATTCATTGGCTTGAACGACTAGCTTGGTTGGATGATTTTTCTCTTATAGTGAGTTGATGGTTATTGTTTACTCTTTTATTGGGTGTTTTAGATTGGTTGTTAAGTGGGTGATGGCAGTGAAGGTAGTTAACTTTTCATGGTTTAGATATGGTTCTAGAGTTGTCGATTAGGTTATGTAGACCATTTTTGAGGTTGACCAATTTGGGGTCCGTTCTTTTAATTGTACTAGTCCATCAACCACTAGTGGTATTGATGTTGATGTCGAGAGGTCTTGAATTCATCTTTTAGGTTTGTCAGGTTTGTCTCTTAGTGATGGTTTACTCTTAGTATTGGTGTGGAGTAGGATACTCTATTCTTGCTGTAATGTGTTTCTTGTCTTAGTTGAGTTAGGAGAGTGGGAGACATGTGATCTTTCTTGTAACTACTTCTTAAGATGGTATTTCAGTATTCGTTGCTGAGGTGGAGTACTGGACTAACTAGTTTTTGGATAAGGTTGCATTTCTCCTAGTCGCTAGAGTTTTAGCTATAACTAGTGTGGTTTTTAGCCTTGGTGAGTTCTTGAGTATGCTTTGGTGGTTCATTCCCTCTAGCAGATATAGAGTTGGTTTCTTGTGTTTTCAGTCTGTTATTTATACTCTGTTGTGATTTTTTCTTTAGCTATGACATGATCCAAAAGAGATGTCTGATTTGGATATTAAGGCCGATTGGGTATTTGGCCTTAGATAAGAATCATTAGCTCAGTTTGGATTTGACGCCTTAGAATAGAGATTTAGAGGTTATAATAGATTGGGATTGGGGATTCCTTCCCATCTACAGGGTAGTTTTGGAAAGTTGAGATCCGGTTGTTTAGACTTGGTGTTGACATTCAACTAGGAGATGTAGAGCATGGGTACAAACTTTATTTTTATTTTTGTCTCAGTTGGGATTTCATCTATAGGCTGGCAAAGCCTATTACTTGCTTTCCTACTCAATCTTCAGATGATATACCTTAGACATAGTATTAGTTCCTTTAACTTTAACCTCGAATTTCAGTTATCATTGTTATTTTGGATGATCTACTCAGCAGAAGTAGTATGCTTGAGTTAGATTCAACATGATTTCAACCCCAATTAGTGGGGCATCATGAAGTGAATCATTCAGTAGTGAGAACTTGTACTTTCGACTCCTGGCTAGTAGTTTTGAGGATCATTCGAACCATTTGTTTGGCGTTGGAGTTGGTTTCATGAATCATGCCTTGGTTTACCTCCGTCTTGGATACGTTTTCATTTGATTGTGTTGGTATCAGTGTGGTATCAGTGTGGTATCAGTGTGTCGTGGTTCAGATTTTGTGCATCAATAATTTTCAGTTCAATTGGAGGCTAGTTGGTAGTTGAGGTTGAGTTTTAGATATTTGAGAGTGAAGTACGAAAGTTGGTTACACAAGAAATACCTGTGGAAAATCCCTTGAAAGAATAATTTCTTCTTGGAGGTTATCTGTGAAGTTATGCTCGGAGTATGGGGCTCAGTTATTATCCCTTTAAGCTTTCGTTATCTTTCTATCTATTGGATTTTGCGGATAAAAGTCCTTTTAGTAGTGGATATTTTAATGACCCTCTAGGTCATTTCCTTGATTTGTGTGTATTTTTAATGTTTTGAGCCTTTCTATAGTGGCTATAGGTCATTTATGACTTGCCAAAACTATCGATTCGATTATCGGACAGTTTATTTAGATTTTAGGATCATTTCCCTATTTTGGAGCTTTCGTTGTTTAGGATTTAGTTTGGGACCAAAACTCCTAGTACATGACCTCTGATGGAATTCTGGCAGCACCATAAGCTTTTGAACATCAATTTAAGTCTAGAAGGACCCTTGGTTCAGGTCTCGAGGCTTTCAGACTTGTTTTGGGCTATTGGGCGAATTATGTGAAAAATGGATAGGTATGGGCTCCACACTTAGTTGAAATAATCTGAGATGAAAGTTTCGATAAAAGTCTGAAATGTCGAATTTGGTATGGTAGAATATTTTATTTGCATGCACAGGGTTTTGAATCAATCCCGAGAACTCGGTTGGAGTCCATTTTAGACTCGAAGAAACCTGGTGCATCAAGTTGCTAATGTGACTGCTTAAGCGATCATATGACCCCTTAAACAATCTCTGTGTATGCGACATAGGGTCGTTTAAGAGATGTTATGTCCTCTTATGTGGGCATCGCTCAAGCGGCCTGTGAGTCGCTTCAGTGATACCAGTCCCTAAATGGTAGATTACTTAGCGATAGTGGGGTCGCTTAAGCAGTTGTCCCTTATGCGACAGGGTGACAGCTTATGCGGCACCTGGTTGCTATTTATCCCCTTTTTCACCACCTAATTTTCTACCATTTCTTCTACCATTTTCATGTCAAATTGAGAGCTCAAAGAGAGGATAAAGTGGAAAATCATCCATATAAGTTAAGGTAAGCTAATCTAACTCTCCTTGGTCATTTTCCATTAATTTTTCCTCCTATTTCCATCATAATTCACTATAAATTCATAGAAATTAGGTCTTACATTCCTAAAATTTAAGGGGTATTTTTGTTGGAAAACAAGTTATATTGGGATTAGTTATACTGGGATTAGTTGTCCTAGGATTAGTTATCCTGGTATTATTTTTAATGGTTGTTTGGTATATAGTACTAAAAATAATATGCATTACATTCTTTATAAGAATAGATAGTTTGTTTACAAAAATACCCTTCACCTTATGTAGCTTCATTATTTTCATTCATATTAAACCATACAAAAGAACCTGAAAAGTTACTAGATTTTTTTTAACTTTGGTAGTTTTTTTCCCTAAAAATACATGTTAAGAAATTTGTGTTGATATTTCTTAAACGTGTCTTATGCTTTAATATGTCATGTTAAATTACTTATTTTGGCCTAAATTCTATAAAATATTGATAATCCCATTTTTTATTAAAAAAATTCATCATCAAAAAATGTGAAAAAGAATTATTCCCCATTTTCATTATTTAGTATCATTAATATTTGAAGAGTTAAATTGTATTTTTTTTAAATGAAATTTTCAAACATTTTTAGCTATGTATAAAAAATAATTTTTTATTTAATAATTAAGCATGTACTAAGTTAGAAAGGAAATGTCAAGATACTTTAATTACTTGTCCATGAGAAATTTATTAGGAAAAAAGAAAATTTGAAGTAAGATTAATAAATATTTCTACAAAATAGAAAGATAATAAACCCTTGGACCAATTTTTAATTTTATTGTATAAATAGTTATTATGGCGTCACTATCAATTTTATATGACTCATAACTTTTGTAACATTTAATAAGCCCATATAATTGTTCAAATTTACCAAAATGGATGAAATTTGTAGAGTAATGAAAATTTAAATTAGGATAAAATTGACAAAAAAATTGATATGTGGACTATCAAAATCTCACACTCTCTTAAACATAGTAGTAAAGTAAAGTAATATATAGGAAAAGTGATAATCAAAGGGTTTGGAGAATAATTTTTTCATTTTATGGATTTATCCCAAGGTAAATTATGTTGGGATTATTTATGCCACCCAAAGGATGGGATAACTTATCTTGGTACTATTTGTTAATCCCGAAATAAGTTATCCCGAAACTGACAACTAAACAAAGCACCAAATTTTTTATCTCAGGACTATTATTTTATCCCTGGACTGTGTGTTTAATACATTACACCAAACGACCCATACGGGTTTATTTAAGACCCAATTTACACTCTGTTTGTGCTCAACTTTTGAGCACACATTCCTTGTTCTTCAAGGGACCTCGTTACGGATTCAATTTTGGATTTCGTTTGCAGGCTCTATAGGTTCGTTCTTGACCTGAATTTTAACTCGACCCTTTGTTTATCAATATAGGTCTCATTTTACTTCTAACAACATGTAGATTACTATTTTGATAGTGTAGCAACATTTTTGGATCGTTAAGGGAAGGCAAATGATTTGTAGGCAATTCAAGAATTTTGGTTTAGCATCGAGGTGGGCTTCTTTCTACTCTTCTTCATGTGATGGTGTATTATATTTGTTGCATGTTATATAGGTATGTTCAAAAGTAATATTGGGTAGAACACGATGACTTAGCCTAATATATGAGTTTGGGGGCTAAAAGGTAATTGATACGTAAGATGAAATACTTATTATTGTTCTAGGATCCTATTACCCTAGGTTTCTAGAATTTTAGTTATAGATGAGACTAATGAAGCTTTAGTATAATGTTTACTACATTACTCAATGGATTGTAATGGTTTTCCCAGATTTTGATGTCATGGTTATGTCAAATATATATTATTGGGCCTAAGGTCGTGACTATGATATTAGTTGGATTCTGGAAAGTGATTTATCCTTGTAAAGGGCATGACCATATTTTATAGACATTTAGATGCTTATAATCATATTATTTGGATACTGTAGATGGCATTCATAGATTCGGCACATTCATGCTCACTAAAACTATAAATGGTATGATTCCAACTAAAAATATGATTTTACTACTCTTTTTCCTAAAAAGAGATTTACTCTCACTTTTCACTTTTAAAATGGATTTCTTAACAACAGAAATCGTGCAATATTAATGAATGGCCTATGAGCCTTTGAGACTAAAAATGATATTTTATAGATTTGACCGAGAGAGATTCTGGTCCACAGTTTTGCTGCTACTATTAAACTAAATAGAGAGAGATTCTAATCCTTTCTACACTCTTATGATGTTTTAGTCCCGGAGTTTACTTTAGTCAATTAATTTACGAAATTATACTCTTTTATCTATGATTTGGAACCATGCATGTACATATATATATATATTTCCTGGTATTGGATGGAGTAGATGATAATGTAATGACCCACCGGGTTATTTCCTTGATTTTCATGCATTTTTGATGTTTTGAGCCTTATCCATTAGATTTTAGGCACATTTACCTATTTTAGAGATTTCGTTGTTTAGGATTTGGTATCGGAAAAAAACTCATACTAGATGACCTCGAATGAAAATTCTGACATTTCCATTAGTTCCAGAACATAGAATTTAGTCTAGGATGACCCTTGGTTCAGGTCACACATCTTTTGAACTTGTATTGGGCTATTGAGCGGATTATATGAAAAATAAAACATAGGTATGGGCCCCACTTTTTTACAAAGTGATCTCAGATTAAATTTTGGATAATTCCATTGGATTTATAATGTGATTTACACTTGAATTTCACTATTGTATCATGTTCATAAGGCATTGGATGACTTCTGAAGGTCAAAAACTAGTTTTTCACTTTACTGGTGCTGATGTGTTCGTGATAGCGACCATCGCTTAGTATAAAACCCCAAGTTCATATTTTTTTATATTTGGGAGCTAGGAAGCTTTGATTTTATAATGCCCCAAATCTAGTACCCGGAATGCTACACGGTGCTCATGACCTCGAAGGACCACACGCTAACCCATGACTGATATCTGTAACTAAGAACTGAATAATACATTGTAAATATGAAGAATATAATCTATAAGGCCATAAGGTTCAAAATTGAACTAATACTGAATATAATACAATGTCTATAGTGGGGTATAAAACTACCCAAAACTGAAATAAACTGTCTAAACACATGCTGTAGTCTGAAAGCCTCTAAACTGTCTAAAAATTGTGGAGTTGATGGGACATGTCCCCAACTAACCTTGAAATACTAAAATAATAAAGTAATAAAATAATCATACTATGCTCGAATGATGAGGACTCACTGCTAGTTTGGCTGCTGAACATCTGATCTACTAAGGATGCTCGGGAGCTCATGCTTCTAAAGCTATGGTATAAAACACCATAGCGCAAATGAGTCTGTACGTTGAATGTACTGGTATGAAAGTGAGGTAGGCTAAATACAAGGGTTCGTATGCATGAACAATAATAACTGACTGTATAACATGAACGTGAGAATACATGCATGAATACATAACTGTAATTGAGATCGTGATAACGCTGACTCATTAATTTTGATAACATAGATTTACTGATATCTGAGTACTGATACTGGGAAACTGAATGATTGAGTCTACTAAATACTGAGGAACTAATGTCATATTACTAATAAAGGAATGACTGTTTCTGAAAGTTCTGATTATCAAGAACTGGTCTGATTGACTGTATCTGACAGTCCTGAAACTGAATACTGATAACATGGGTTTTGTATAATTAATATGATAACATAGGTTTTGTATAATTAATATACTATTAACTGAGTTTGTGATAACATGATTACTGAGCCTGAATACTGATAACATGAGCGACTATATCTGACAGTCCTGATACTGATGGAACTAGCTGGGTTTCGCACTGTACTGATTTTACTGTATCTGACAGTCATGGATTTCTGGAGAACTGAACTGAGTTCTATTACTGAAACTGGATCTGAAACTGAGACTGTGGGAGGTAATCAACTAAGACATGCCCCGAAACTGAACTGGTTGGGTCCAACCTGCAACCCTAGCTGGAAGGGTATCAATACCATACCATGGGTAAAGACAAGCTATGAGTATACTCTCTCTGACAGGGAGCTCTTCCATCAACCCCTCCAAGTAGGAAACTCAAATGAGCTATCTAAATCCCTAAACGCGTAGGGTGCATCTCAACCTACGCTGGCTATGTAGTTCTGGAACACAAGGATTGATTCTAAGGATCACACCCTCCACTGAATAACAGGTGACTCCCCATCCTTGAGTTCACTCGGTGTTGAATCCTACTTCCAACTGAATAGACACTGAACTGATTAACTGAACTGAATTGATACTAATGGTATTGTTTGGCGGAGCTAAACTGAGTTCACTGAGTTTCATTGACTGACGGAATTCTACTGAGATCTGAGGACTGATGGAGAGTACTGAAGTTACTGATATTTCTGGGAATGCTGAGGTTACAAAGATAATTAAGTACTAATGTTATTGAGACCACTAAGGTCACTGAGATTACTGAGTAGGACTAGACTGATACTGAATTTACTGAGTTTCCCTGAGTCATGAGATTGAATGAATTCTAAGGATCATGACTTGACTGAGAGTATCGTGAGAACATGACACTGGCTCTAGGCACACAACTAAATTATCGGGTACAAGTACCCCCAGGTCTCGATAGCATGAAACTGACAGTGCATGACACTTCTTGAACACATGACCAATATCAACAATTCATAATACATTAATTTAGGGATTTCATGAAGCACATGGTTATCATAGTCTTGTACATGAATGGAATTGCATATAAACATGTCATACTTTCATCAACCTAATCTCATGGACATTCCCTTAACCATTCATAATGCAGAGAATATCATGGAAGTCATTCTTAGTCATAAGGGTAAGGCATACACTTATCACTCGGGTCAAAATTAAGCTATAATGGATAATTTCTATTCTCTTAGGCATTTTATAAAACATCGAGGATGCATGAATTAGGGAATAGGCATGGCCATAAAATTAATACAACAAAACTCCACATTTCAAATCAATTCACTTGTTTCAGACCACATACTAGCACAGGTTCATGAACAACACAAAAAGATTCCAACTTGGGGATCATACAACCATAAGAACATGAACATAATCAACCCACAATAAAATATTCACAAAACAAAAATTAAAACTTGATTCTTGGGCTTCATGGATGAAAGGAATCCATGAATGAACACTGTGCATACCTTAGTTCTTGATTCTATGAAGATTGACGAACAGATTCTTGAATTTGAGTCTTGGATTTGAATCCCAATTGAAAACCCTAGCTTGTTCTTGGGAGAAACTAGAGAGAAACAATATATTTTGAGTGAATTATGGCTAAATCACGTGTTATTGGATATATATAGGGGTGATAAATTGACCCTTTTACCCTTGGACGCGTATTTTAATTCTATAAAAATATCCTGACCTGGACAGCTGGCACGACACGGCTCTATCACGCCGTGCCATTGGAATTTGACAACTCTGAATTTGAGCCTTGGCACGATGCTCTATAATCGTGGAGGCTCACTAGATTTTGATGATTTCTATTTTGGCTGGCTCCGCGATGCGTTGATGGCTCAGGTGGCACACTGTCTTACTAAAATGGCTCTAACTCTTCGCCCAGGTGTCAGATTTGGGCAAATTCGGACTGGATTCGTTACGAGAAGAGAGAGGCTTGTTTATGTCTTGAAAGTTTCAGGAAATTATAGTGTATCTCCTCCTTGGGACACTAGGTCCCTAGAATAATACTGACTTGACTGCGATACTGAGGAAAACTGGGATGATGTACAAGGCACCAATGAACTGAATCGTGACTGAATATCTGGGATATGAAACTGAAGCATGATATATGAACTGGGATGATCTTGCATCTATCTAGTCGGTTCATCTTATAATGGTTACATTCATGAGGCTTAAGATAGTACGTCTAGATGGAAGGGACGGAAACCCAAACCATGCGAACTTACCCATCTCACTGATAGACTGACTTTTTGATTTTACGGACTAGCTCATGATAAAAACTAATAGTCGACTGGAGCCTTTCTTTAACCCTATTTCTATTGAGTTCTAGTGGCTTTAGGGCAAAATAAAATCTTTTCCTTATCTAAACAAGACATCTGAATAAGAAAATCATCATATAGATAATTTTTTGTAAGATAGGTTGAGTCCTACGAACACCATTTAAGAGGAAATGACTAAGTCTCTTGCACTGCAACTGAGGCTACTGAAAAGATTCACATGGGAGCTGAACATGAGTGCATAAATACACTAACATATCTGATTAACTGGATAGCTGATAGCTGAATACTGGGCGTGTAAGACTGAAATGTACTTAGTCTTGAATAACTGGATTGCAACTGCAGAGCATTATGCATAGAAGATAAGGACTGACTGGTTGACATGAGATACTGAGTATGAACTGAGGGTAATTGTATTATTTGAGAATGCAACACCAAGAGTACAACTTGCTTCTAGAACAGTCTTGTAAACTGAGGTACTGGAAGTCTGACAACTGAGTAGGTGATAACTTACGCTATGGTCGAGTAAACCCAAAACTGAACTGAGTTACCGACCTGATTACTGAACTAGGACTGAGACTGAGATTATAGATAAGATGGTAATTGAGTCTGTAACTATAGCTGGGACTGAATACTGGTTGCTAATAACTAAGGTTTAGATTGTTATTGAAATACTGAATTCTGAGACTGAAAACTTAATACTGAAACTGTAACTTAGATGGAAACTAAATTTTGATAGTTACACAAAGGGGGCTGTCATAAGTCAAAGATCTGAATGCAAGCTTACACTCTGTACTTTCCCAACTTCTTAATACAACCGCTTGCTAGCCATTTACTTGCACACTAACATGACATTCAAGACTATCTTCATAACTACACCCTCGTGTAAAATAAACATGCACCAATCTTCTCTTAACATGTAACATTTACTCTCTCCCCTTTAAGAAACTACCCATCACTACACTATTTTCACAAAGTGAGCTCATTGAAGGGTTAAATCAGGAGGACCTGAAGCATGAATGGACACTAACTGAACTTGACACTTGACTGAAGCCTGAGGAATAGAATATAAACATCATGGACTCACCAAGAGGTCTAAACTGAGGATATGCATAACATAGTTTGAATTTAACTTATCAGTAAAAGCGTTGCATGAGACATAAAAGTTGAGTATATTATAAAGCATGATATATGTACATGAGTCATGAGCTGCATGACCTGAGTTTGGAGTTTTCTACATTCGTGGGACATGATTTGTATTACTGAGGGGAATAGAACTAAACTCCTTATGCGGGGAACTGGAATCATACATGATTCTATGAAAAATGTATGAATATAAGTTGTGTTCATAGAACTGAGATGTGAAGCATGCGTAGGAATCATGCCGACTGTAGTACCAAACTTTACACGGAGATAAGGATGGGTTGGGAATCATATTCCCTTATTGCTTTTTTATTCGTGGCACTACTTCTGGAATCTGAAAGCCTGAATTGGTCACTTGATCTATCATATCCCCCTTAGTTTTAATCCATCATCATAAGTCTGTGAACACTTTATTAAACTCTGAACTGAACTGCAATCCTCACCACATACTTACACTATGTTCGACATATGCTAGCCTTACTAAACACATCATCTGCTTTTGTTTCTTAATATACTACTAATATTGCATATCCTAATTCATATCCACACCTTCATACTTAATTTTAGATCAATAATCTTAAATTCTTCCTACCATACCCATGAATACATTATCTTCTCAATTTGGATAACGTTATCCCAACTCTACTACTGCTAAACTCTTGGGTTCATGCTTTTAACTCTAGGTCATAAACTATCATAGAATCCTGAGAAGGGATCTGATGGCAATCTAATTTTGGGTTCGCGAATGAGTTCTCACTATCATGAATAAGATCTGTACAACTTTGGAACGTAACAAAACTGATGGGATACATTTGAGCTTGTGGGCAATTCCATAACTGTCATCGGGGATTGTCTGAGAAAGCCCTACCCCTAGGACCTTGAACTTCATTATTTTTGTTACCTTGAAAGTAAGGTGGAGTTGACATGAGTGGAGCATTATGAGAACCTACATGAATTTCCTAGAGAACCTTTCTATAGCACGATCTGAAACATGAAAGAAGGGAAACAGTTCCTAAAACATCTTATAGCCTCCTGCACATAAGTGTGGTGTACAACACACCCATGTACAAGACTCTAATAGATGCAGCTTTTCAGACTTCCTAGGACACTGTTGAACCTTAGGCTCTGATACCAAGTTTGTAACGCCCTGAATCTGGTATCCAGAATGATACACGGTGCTCATGACCCCGATATTTAAAATCTAACCCATGACTGATATCTGTAACTATGCACTGAATATTATATTATAAATATTTGGAATATAAAATGTAAGGCCATAAGGTTCAAAACCGAACTAATACTGAATATAATACAATGTCTATAGTGGGGTATGAAAATACCCAAAACTGAAATAAACTATCTGAACACATGTTGTAGTCTGAAAGCCTCTAAACTATATGAAAACTGTAGAGTTGATAGGACATGTCCCCAACTAACTACGAAATACTAAAATAATAAAGTAATAAAATAATCATGCTATCATCAAATGATAAGGACTCACTGCTAGTCTGGCTGCTAAACGTCTGATCTACAAAGGATGCTCGGGAGCTCATGCTTCAAAACCTATGGTATAAAACACCATTGAGCAAATACATTAGTACGTTGAATATAATGGTATGCAGGTGAGGTAGGCTAAATATAAGGGTTCATATGCATACACAATAACAACTGACTGTATAACATAAACGCGAGAATACATGCATGAATATGTAACTGTAACTGAGATCGTGATAACACTGACTCATGAATTCTGATAACGTGGATTTATTGATATTTGAGTACTGATACTGGGTTACTGAATGACTGAGTCTACTGAATACTGAGGAACTAATGTCACATTACTAATAAAAGAATGACTATTTCTGACTGTTCTGATTATGAAAAACTAGTTTGATTGACTGTGTCTGACAGTCTTGAAACTAAATATTGATAACATGGGTTTCATATAATTAACACAATTAACTAAGTTTGTGATAACGTGACTGATAACATGATTTACTGTATCTGACAGTCCTGATATTGATAGAACTAGCTGGGTTCCACACTGTACTGATTTGACTGTATCTGACAGTCCTGGATTTTTGTAGAACTAAACTAAGTTCTATTACAGAAACTGGATCTAAAACAGAGACTGTGGGAGGTAATCATCTAAACGAAATACCCCAAAACTGAACTGGTTTGGTCCACTCTGTAACCCAAGTAGGAAGGGTATAAGTACCGATCCACGGGTAAAGATAAACTGTGAGTATACCCTCTCTGACAGAGAGCTCTTCTATCAACCCCTCCTAGTAGGAAACTCAAATGAGATGTATAGATCCCTAAACGCATAGGGTGCATCTCAACCTATGTTTTCTACTTAATTCTAGAACACAAGGATTGCTTCTAAGGATCACACCCTCCACTGAATAACAGGTAACTCCCCATCATTGGGTTCACTCGGTGCTGAATCCTAATCCTAACTGAATAGACACTGAACTAATTAACTGCACTGAACTAATACTAATGGTATTGTTTAAAGGAGCTAAAATAAGTTCACTGAGTTTCGTTGACTGACGGAATGCTACTGAGATCTGAGAACTGACGAAGAGTACTGAAGTTACTGAGATTTCTGAGAATACTGAGGTTACTGAGATTATTGAGTACTGATGTTACTGAGACCACTAAGGTCACTGAGATTACTGAGTAGGACTAGACTGATATTGAATTTACTGAGTTTTCCTGAGTCATGAGACTGACTGAATTCTAAGGATCATGGCTTGACTGAGAGTATCATGAGAACATGACACTGGCTCTAGGCACACAACTAAATTATTCGGTACAACTACCCCCAAGATAGGATAGCATGAAACTGACAGGACATGACACTTCTTGAACACATGACCAATATCAACAATTCATAATACATTAATTTGGGGATTTCATGAAGCACATGGTTATCATAGTCTTGTACATGAATGGAATTGCATATAAACATGTCATACTTTCATCAACCTAATCTCATGGACATTCCCTCAACCATTCATAATGCACACAATATCATGGAAGTAATTCTTAGTCATAGGGTCAAGCATACACTTATCACTTGGGTCATAATTAAGCTATAATGCATAATTTCTATTCTCTTAGGCATTTTATCAAACACCTAGGATGCATGACTTAGGGAATAGGAATGACCATCAAATTAATACAACAAAACTCCATATTTCAACTCAATTTCACTTGTTTCAGACCACATGCTAGCATAGGTTCATGAACAGCACATAAATATTCCAACATGGGGATCATACAACCATAATAACATGACCATAATCAACCCACAACAAAATATTCACAATACAAGATTTAAAACTTGATTCTTGGGCTTCATGGATGAAAGGAATCCATGAATTAACATTGTGCGTACATTAGCTCTTGATTTTACGAAGATTGACGGAGAGATTCTTGAATTTGAGTCTTGGATTTGAATCCCAATTGAAAACCCTAGCTTGTTCTTGAGAGAAACTTGAGATAAATAATATATTTTTGGTGAATTATAGTTGAATCACCTGTTATTGGGTATATATAGGAGTGAGAAATTGACCCTTTTAACCCTTGGACGCGTATTTTAATTCTGTGAATTTTTTTTGACCTGGACCGCTGGCACGACGCGGCGCTATCACGCCATTCCATTGGAATTTGACAACTCTAAATTTGAGCCTTGGTGCGATGCTCCATAGTCATGGAGGCTCACTAGATTTTGATGATTGCCATTTTGGCTGGCTCCCTGACGTGTTGATGGCTCAGGTGGCACACTGTCTTACTAAAATAGCTCTAACTCTTCGCCCGGGTGTCAGATTTGGGAGAATTTGATATCGATGGAAAGCTTATTCAATTTACCACATGATAAACAGTGAAAATCTTGATAATAACATATGTATAAAAGTAGATTCATCTTTGAAACTAGTCCTTAACATTTCTGGGTCAATTTTAAGCTAGGTAGAAGTACGGGGTATTACAATATCTCCCCCTTGGGAACATTTATCCTCAAATGAGACTGATTTAGATGGTAAATATGATAAGTTGAAGTACATATTGAACATGAACAATTGAAACATGACTACCTAACTAACATTATTGAGATTCATACTGAGCATGCATATCTGATGCATGATTTTATGACTGAGCTGATATATGAATGCATGATTAAGAGTACTGATAAGCTGATCATGCATATCTGATGTGTGAATACATGATTGAACCAACTCATGAACATGCGACTAAACATGTAAGGGTAACAATACCAAGTTTGAAAGAAAAACTAAGCATGGAACTGAATACCACATTTGTAACTGAAACCTGAACATGAAACTAGATAAGCTTAAGAAAAGCTATTAGCTTGGGCTGAGTCTAAGCTTAATTACTAAATATGCATGAGCGGAAATATGAGAATGTTACTGGGTCTGGAACGTGATACATGAGTTGAATATCATGATATGAACTAAGTACCTTAAATACATGGCATATGATCGAGATTGGAGCTAGAAGGTCAACCTATGGTTACCCACTACTCTAAACTGGATTCGTTATGAGAAGAGAGCAACATGTTTATGTCATAAAAGTTTTAGGGAATTATAGTGTATCTCCCCCTTGGGACACTAGGTCCCTAGAATAATACTGACTTGATTGCGATACTGAGGAAAACTGGGATGATGCACAAGGCACCAACGAACTGAATCGTGACTGAATATCTGGGATATACTGAAGCATGATATATGAACTGGGCTGAGCTTGCATCTATCTAGTTGGTTCATCTTATAATGGTTACATTTATGAGGCTTAAGATAGTACGTCTAGATGGAAGGGACGAAAACCCAAACAATGCGAACTTTTCCATCTCACTGATAGACTGACTTACTGGTTTTACGGACTAGCTCGTGATGAAAACTAATGGTCGACTGGAGCCTTTCTTTAACACTCTTTCTATAGAGTTCTAGTGTATTTAGGGAAAAAGAAAATCTTGGCCTTATCTAAACAAGACAACTGAATAAGAAAATCATCACATAGCTAACGTTCGGTAAGATGGGTTGAGGCGTACAAGCACCATTTAAGATGAAATGACTAAGTCTCTTGCACTGCAATTAAGGATACTGAAAAAATTCACATGGGTGCTAAACACGAGTGGATAAATACACTAACAGTTCTGATTAATTGGATAGATGATAGCTAAATACTGGGCATGTAAGAATGAAATATACTTAGTCTTGAATAACTGGACTGGAACTGCAGATCATTATGCATAGGAGATTAGGACTGACTGGTTGACATGAGATACTGAGTATGAACTGAGGGTAATTGTATTATTTGATAATGCAACACCAAGAGTACAACATACTTCTAGAACAGTCTTATAAACTGAGGTACTGGAAAGCTGACAACTGAGTAGTTGATAACTATACGCTATGGTCGAGTAAACCCAAAATTGAACTAAGTTACCAACCTGATTACTGAACTAGAACTGGGATTGAGATTATGGATAAGATGGTAATTGATACTATAACTATAAATAAGTCTGTAGCTGGGACTGAATATTGGTTTCTATTAACTAAGGTTTAGATTAGTACTGAAGTACTGAATTCTGAGACTAAACACTGAATACTGAAATTGTAACTGAGATGGCAACTGAATTTTGATAGTTACATAATGGGGGCTGACATAAGTCAAAGATCTGAATGCACACTCACACTCTGTACTTTCCCAAATTCTAAATACAACCTCTTGCTAGCTATTTACTTGCACACTAACATGACATTCAAGCCTATCTTTATAACTACACCCCCGTGTAAAAAAAATATGCAACAATCTTCTCTTAACATGTAATATTTACTCTCTCCCCTTTAAGAAACTGCCCATCACTACACTGTTTTCACAAAGAGAGCTCACTAAAGGGTTAAATCAGGAGGACCTGAAGCATGAATGGACATTAACTAAACTTGACACTTAACTGAAGCCTGAGGAATAGAATATAAATATCATGGACTCACCAAGAGGTTTAAACTGAGGATATGCATAACATAGTTTGAATTTAACTGATCAGTAGAAGCGTAGCATGAGCCATGGAAGCTGAGTATACTATAAAGCATGATATGTGTACATGAGTTATGAGCTGCATGACCTGGGTTTGGAGTTTTCTGCATTCGTGGGACATTATTTGTATTACTGAGGGGAATAGAACTGAACTCCTTATGTTGGGAACTTAAATCATACATGATTCTTTGAAAAACATGTGAATATAAGTTGTGTTCCTAGAACTGAGATGTGAAGCATGCTTAGGCATCATGCCGACTGAAGTACCAAACTTTACATTAAGATAAGGATGGGTTGAGAATCATATTCCCTTATTACTTTTTTATACATACTGGCACTACTACTGGAATCTGAGAGCCTGAATTGGTCACTTGATCTATCATCTCTCCCTTAGTTTTAATCCATCATCATAAGTCTGTGAACACTTTACTAAACTCTGAACTGAACTACAATCCTCATCACATACTTACACTCTGTTCGACATATGCTTGCCTTACTAAACACATCATCTGCTTCTGTTTCTTCATATACTACTAATATTGCATCTTCCAATTCACATCCACACCTTCATACTTAATTTTAGATCAATAATCTTAAATTCTTGCTTGCACTATTCAAGCCTACTGGTCTACCTTGGTACAACTATACCCATGAATACATTATCTACTCAATTTGGATAGCGTTATCCCAACTCTACTACTGCTAAACTCCTGGGTTCATACTTCTAACTCTAGGTCATAAACTATCATAGGATCCTGAGAAGGGATCTGATGGCAATCTAATTTTGGGTTCGCGAATGAGTTCTCATGATCATGAATAAGATCTTTACAACTTTGGAACATAACAAAACTGATGGGATACATTTGTGCCTGTGGGAAATCCCATAACTATCTGCGGTGATTGTCTGAGAAAGCCCTACCCCTAGGACCTTGAGCTTCACTATTTCTATTACCTTGAAAGTAAGGTGGAGTTGACATGAGTGGAGCATGATGAGAACCTACATTAATTTCCTAGAGAACCTTTCTATAGAACGATCTGAAACATAAAAGAAGGGAAACAGTTCTTAAAACATCTCATAGCCTCCGACACATAAGTGTGGTGCACAACATACCCATGTACAAGACTCTACTAGATGCAGCTTTTCAGAATTCCTAGGACACTGTTGAACCTTAGGCTCTAATACCAAGTTTTTAACGCCCTAAATCTGGTACCCAGAATGCTACACGGTGCTCATGACCCCGACGAATTACAAGCTAACTCATGACTGATATCTGTAATTGAGCACTGAATAATACATTATAAATATGCGGAATATAAGTTGTAAGGCCATAAGGTTCAAATATGAACTAATACTGAATATAATACAATGTCTATAGTGTGTTAAAAAAATACCCAAAACTCAAATAAATTGTCTGAACACATGTTATAGTCTGAAAGCCTCTAAACTATATGAAAACTGTAGAGTTGATGGTACATGTCCCCAACTAACTACGAAATACTAAAATAATAAAGTAATAAAATAATTATGCTATTCTCAAATGATGAGGACTCACTGCTAGTCTTGACGCTAAACGTCTAATCTACTAAGGATGCTCGGAAGCTCGTGCTTCAAATCTTATGGTATAAAATACCATAGCGCAAATACGTCAGTACATTGAATATACTGGCATGAAAGTGAGGTAGGTTAAATATAAGGGTTAAAATGCATGAACAATAACAACTGACTGTATAACATGAACGTGAGAACACATGCATGAATACGTAACTATAACTGATATCGTGATAATGTTGACTCATGAATTCTGATAACGTTGATTTATTGATATTTAAGTATTGATACTGGGATACTGAATGACTGAGTCTACTGAATACTGAGGAACTAATGTCATATTACTAATAAAGGAATGACTGTTTCTGACAGTTCTGATTATGAAGAACTAGTCTGATTGATTGTATCTGACAGTCCTGAAACTAAATACTGATAACATAGGTTTCGTATAATTAATATAAAATTAACTAATTTCATGATAACATGACTGATAACATGAGTTACTGTATCTGACAGTCCTGATACTGATAGAACTAGATGGGTTCCGCACTGTATTGATTTGACTTTATCTGACAGCCCTGGATTTTTATAGACCTAAACTGAGTTCTATTACTGAAACTAGATCTGAAACTGAGACTATGGGAGGTAATCATCTAAATGAAATGCCCCAAAACCGAACTGGTGGGGTCCACTCTGTAACCTCAGCAGGAAGGGTGTCAGTACCGTGCCACGGGTAAAGATAAGATAAGTATACCCTCTCTGACAGCGAGCCCTTTCGTCAACCCCTCCTTGTAGGAAACTCAAATAAGATGTATAAATCCCCAAACGCGTAGGGTGCATCTCAACCTATGCTATCTATGTAGTTCTGGAACACAAAGATTGCTTCTAAGGATCACACCGTCCACTAAATAATAGGTGACTCCCCATCCTTAGGTTCACTTGGTATTGAATCCTACTACCAACTGAATAGACACTAAGCTGATTAACTGAACTGATTTGATACTAATGGTATTGTTTAGTGGAGCTAAACTAAGTTCACTGAGTTCCGTTGACAAACGGAATGCTACTGAGATCTGAGGAGTGATGGAGAGTACTGAAGTTACTGAGATTTCTGAGAATACTGAGGTTACTGACATTATTGAGTACTGATGTTACTGAAACCACTGAGGTAACTGAGATTACTGAGTAGGACTAGACTAATAGTGAATTTACTGAGATTTCCTGAGTCATGAGACTGACTGAATTCTAAGAATCATGGCTTGACTGAGAGTATCATGAGAACATGACACTGGCTCTAGGAACAAAGCTAAATTTTTGGGTACAAGTACCCCCAGACACGATATCATGAAACTGACAGGACATGACACTTCTTGAACACATGACCAATACCAACAATTCATAATACATTAATTTGGTGATTTCATGAAGCACATGGTTATCATAGTCTTGTACATGAATGGAATTGCATATAAACATGTCATACTTCCATCAACCTAATCTCATGGACATTTCCTCAACCATTCATAATGTACAAGATATCATGGAAGACATTCTTAGTCATAGGGTAAAGCATACACTTATCACTTGGGTCATAATTAAGCTATAATGCATAATTTCTATTCTCTTAGGCATTTTATCAAACACATAGGATGCATAATTTAGGGCATAAGCATGAACATAAAATTAATACAACAAAACCCCATATTTTAACTCAATTTCACTTGTTTCAGACCACATACTAGCATAGGTTCATGAACAACACATAAAGATTCCAACTTGGGAATCATACAACCATAATCACATGAACATAATCAACCCACCACAAAATATTCTCAATACAAGATTTAAACTTGATTCTTGGGCTTCATGGATGAAAGGACTCCATGAATAAATACTTTGCATACCTTAGTTATTGATTCTACAAAGATTGGCAGAGAGATTCTTGAATTTGAATCTTGGATTTGAATCCCCAATTGAAAACCCTAGTTTGTTCTTGAGAGAAACTTTAGAGAAACAATATATTTTGGGTGAATTATGTGTTATTGGGTATATATAGGGGTAAGAAATTTACCCTTTTAACCCTTGGACGTGTATTTTAATGATGTGAAAATTTCCTGACCTGGACCTCTGGCGCAACGCGACGCTGTCGCGCCGTGTCACTGGAATTTGATAACACTGAATTTTAGCCTTGGAGCGATGTACCATAATCACAGAGGCTCACTGTATTTTGATGATTGCCATTTTGGCTGGCTCCGCGATGCATTGATGGCTCAGGTGGCACACTGTCTTACTAAAATGGCTCTTACTCTTCGCCCGGGTGTCAGATTTGGGCGAATTTGGTATCGATGTAAAGCTTATTCAATTTCTCACATGATAAAAAGTGAAAATCTTAAAAATACCACATGTGTAAAAGTTGATTCATCTTTGAAACAAGTTCTTAACATTTCTGGGATGATTGTAAGCTAGGTAGAAGTACGGGGTATTACAGATTTTGATGATTTTCAATGTGTTTTTCTGGTCTATTCTGTTTCTATTAGTTTATAAATATATTTTCCCCATTTTCCAAGAAAATCTATTTTATTTTTCATGATTTTCACCCATGTTGAGAATAAAAACCTTATTTTTACTATTTTTGGAGCATGGGAGCTCGGATTTGGCCAATTCCAAAGGATTTTTTTAGATTTCTTCCATGGGTAAGTTTTCTTATATTATAATTATCATTTTTCCCTCGATTTCATCTTCAAAACAAATTAAAATTCTTTATTTCAAAATGGGCTTTTTGGACTTTTATCGGTAAAGTTTTAAAGTGTTTTTCTTTGATGTGAACCTCGATTTTAACTCTTTTTTTCTTGGGTTTTCATCTATAGACTTCGACAATTATGGAAAATATATTTCTAAAATAAAATTATAATTTTACCCCTTTAATTTCAAACCTATTTTTGGGGTTCACTTTTAGGCCTTTCTTAAATATAGCAATATAGGTCTCATTTTACTCCCAAAAGATGTAGATTATGATTTCAATAGTGTGGCAGCATTTTTGGATCATGGGGTGAAGTAATATGTTTGATGAATGATTTAAGGATTTACGATTTGGCATTGAGGTTGGCTTCTGTCTACTTTTCTTTATAAGATAATGTGTTTTATATATTACATGTGAAGGTAAATGTTAGGATTGATGATGGGTAGAATGTCATTACTTAGTCTTAATTATTGATTTTTGGTGATTATATTTGTGAAGTAACCCGTTAGGTGAAATGCTTATTATACTTTTAGCATCCTATTGTCTTCTTTGTAGATTGAGCTTATTCGTGGAATGGTTATGATATGATACTAAATTTGGAATATAGTTTAAGTGTTTGAAGCATGATTAGCATGATTAATCTTAATTGGTTATTTTAGTGATCTTGAAACCATAATTTAGGCGGAGTTGAATTAATTGCTTATGATCTAGGTAAAATCCGTATCTTAGGGCTAATTTTGGCTTATGTACCCTCTAGAGGTTAATTTAGATATCTTAGCTTAGTCTAGGGTAGAATTTGACTAAATATGGAATTCGAGGATTAGAAGGGGGTTCTTCTAGCCCACCTTAGGACAAGACTTGTGTTAGCCCTTATGGACTTATTTATGCATGTTAGACAAAGTTGAAACTATTAAGCCTTTAGTATAAGGTTACTTTGTGACTTTGTGAATGATGATAATTTTTCCCGAATTATGATTAATGGCTTGTAGTTATGACATGTCTTTCAAACTTGATTTATGATAAGGTCCATCGACATACTTAATAATATAGGCATAGACATAGTTATAATGTATGGCCTATAGATATGAGATGCCTTATAAATCTGATATGCCTCATATTTATAATTTATGCCATAGTGATATATTATGCCTCCTAGATGTGAGATGCCTTATCGATAGATTATGCCTCCAAGATATGAGATGTCTTATTAATATATTATGCCTTTTAAATGTGAGATGCCTTATTGGTATATCATGCCCCCTAGATATGAGATGCCTTATTGATATATTATGCCTCCTAGATGTGAGATGACTTATTGATATATTATGTCTCATAGATGTGAGATGCCTCATAGTTATGATTTATAGACTTATAAATATGATATGCCTCATAGATATGAGATGCCTCATAGAGATGATTTATGGCCTACAAATTTGATAAGCCTCATAGATATGCTATGGATTATAGATATGAGATGGCTTATGGATATGATTATTGATATGTGTTCCAAATATATATGTGGTCCTAAGGCCATGATTATGATGTTGTAGTTATTCCAGACACATTATTTAACCCAAAGCGTGTTATGACATCGGTTGGACATCGACGATGTGTTTATCCTTGTAAAGGATATGGTTGTAGTTCATGTAGATATTGATGTTAATGATTTCATTATTTGAATACTGGTGATGGCATGCATAGATTTAGTACATTCATGATCATTAATTATGGTAAATGATATGATTCTAGCTAAAATCTGATTCTATTACTTTTTTCCCTATTAGGGGTTAAAGCCCATTTTTCACCTTAAGAACAGATTCTTTATAGTAATATATACCTATCTTAATAAATAACCTTTGTGTAAAGAGATTAAAAATGATATTTTAAATATTTGATCGTGGTAGATTCTAGTCTATGATTTTCATACTATTATTTACTCTGGTCATGAGAGATTCTAACCCTTTCTAGACTTTTATAATGATTTAGTTTGGAAGTTTACCCCAGACAATAATTTATGAATTTTACACTCTTATCCATGGATTAAGTCTGTGCATCTATTATATATCTATATACATATCTCTCTAATATGGGATGGAAGGTAATAATGTTATATATATATATTGTTATTGATGTTATATATATGTTGTTATTGATGATTATAAATATATGTGTATATACCTGGCAATGTCAAAGGATTATTATGTTGATATGCTTATATACTCGGCTAGGATGGAGAATGATTATGATATTGATGATATGCCCGACAAGGCCAAAGGATGATTATAATATTGATGGTGTATGCCCTGCAAGGCCGGAGGATGATTATGATGATGATGGTTATGATGATGATGATTATGATATTGATGATACTTACCATTTTGAGTCTATATATATATATATTATAATACTTGGTTCAATTATGGTATTGTAGATTTTGTGGCATTCATCCTTGCATGTGCATTGCCTATCACTAGTATGCGCCTATAACTATCATCCTTATAGGGGGTTTCATGGGTATGGGTGATGAGTATGGCTTATGGTGTACTTTATGTTGATTGACCCTTCTAAGCTAGGGGCGTTGGGGGTTCGTTAAAGAATCGGTTAGGTATTATTTGTCTTGACTTATTGGTTACTTGCGTTGTTGTTTCTACTGTTATTATTATTGTTATGGGTAGTTTGTGATAGATTTAATAATTTGGTGTCAAGGTTCGTGGTATGGTTCTAGCTCTTTTACATTACGATTATATTATTATGCATGATTATCTCATGATTTGACAAATGAATTAGAAATTCTGATGTATAATAACATTAGTTCCTATTATGATTATGAGGCCTTAAAAATGCTTGACTGATGATTTAGGTTGTATCTCAAGCTGACCTTGTTCACACACACACGCACACACATATATATATCAATCTAATGTAATTATGGTGTTATCGTATATCCCTTTCCTTTTGTTTATTCAGATTTTATATTCATTCTTGGCCTTATATACTCTTATATATATATTACTTTTGCCCTTATTTTGTATATTAGTAAGTGATATATGGTATAATGTTGAGATTCCTTAGTGTGGTTGGAATAGGATAGTTTATACTTAATACTTCCTTAGTCTTATTTTGCTAGTTTCTTGGATATGAATAGGCTAGTTATCCTTATTATCTCATTGGCTTTCTTATGTGGTTACTAGATATTTGGGTGTAGTTTTCCATTCTGTTTCTATGTCATATGTATCTACATTATCTTTGGAGCTCAGTCAGCAGTTGCCTATTGAGTAGTACTCTTTTGGTACTTACATTACACTTCTGCAGCATACAGATCATAGTACGGGTTATCACCATTGATATGTGTATCATACAAAGAATCATGGTTTGGAGACGTAGGATGAGCTCCTGGCATATGGAGTATTACTTTCCTCCCTCTTATGTACTAAACTAGTCTCTATGTTGTATTTGGAGATGAGTTGTATCAGTATAATTCCCTTGAAACTTCATGTTTATTCTTAACATACTAGACACCATTGTACTAATTCCACTAGGTTTTGGGATTACCTTATGTATGTTAGTCTTTTATTATATATTCTGCATTCTTTTTTAATTCTCTTAGTAGTCCGTTCCTAGTAGTTCCAGACTACATGGTTGGCTTGCCAATGGAAGGTTATAATAAGCATCATTATGACCAAAAAAATTGGGTCATGATAGATGATGATATGGTTATTGGAAATCCTAGATCGGGACCAGATAGGTGTATATGGATACTCCCAAACCCCATATGGGGCCACTTCATTTGTGAGCCATCATGCCCAAGAAAAAAGGTCACTGTAGGTCCCACCTTTGTAAGTTGTTGCATGGTAGGAGATGTATATACTAGGTTACCTTATGGTACTATGGACTCACTTTGCATTCGCCCTTGCATGGGCATTGCCTATCACCAGTATGCAACTATTTTTATCAGCATTATAGGGGTTGCATAGGTATGGGTAATGAGTATTACTAGTAGTATATTGGGTGTGCTGATTGCATCTTTTGAGATATAGGGGTTGTTTTAGGTATTGTTTGTCTAGTCTATTCGGTTAATTTATATTGTTATTGCTACTATTGTTAGTTCGTGACAAGTTGATTATTTGATTGGTATTGAGATTCAAGGTATGATTCGGATTCCTTTCTTTATGGTTTCTTTATTATGTATAGGTACCTCATGTTTAGATTCTTGGATTATCTTGATTATGTTAGTAATAGTTACTACTATGATTTGGGAGGCCTTAAGATGCTAATATGACAACTTTGGTTGTACCTGTGAGTTAGCTTTTTTTATGTATATATATCAATATATATGTAGTTATGTTATTATCGTATATCCCTCTTTTCTTTTATTTATACATGTTGTATACCTATTTCTTGGCCTTGTGTATATACTTCTTCTACTCTTTATTCTATATTATCTAGTGATATATGTTATAGTGTTTAGTTCTCGGAGGATGACTAGAATAGAGTAGTTTATCCTTATCGTCTACTTAGCCTTACTATGTTAGTTAATTGGATATTTGGGTATAGTTTATATTCTTGCTTGCATGTTAATTATGTCTGCATTGTCTTTGGATCTCAATCGGCAGTGCCTACTAAGTACCACGTGTTTTGTACTCATACTACACTTTTTCAGCCTGCAGATCATAGTACGGATTTTCACCATTATTGTGTGCATCGTGCAGAGCAACTATTGTTCAAAGACGTAGGGTGATCTTCTTGCATTATAGTATTACTATTCTCTCTCTTATGTACTAGTCTAGTCTCTATTTAGTATTCAGCTGTAAGTTGTATCAGTATCTATTCATTTGTTACTTAATATTGTAGTCACATTATATTAGAACCTCTTGTACTGATTCCATCAAGTTTTAGGACCGTCGCTTTTCTACTATATTTATTTTGCATTATTTCTTCATTTCTCTTGGTAGTCTATTACTTGTAGTTCCTACGAGTTGACTTACCCACTGGTGGGTTATAGTACGCGCCATCATGACCTGAGAAATTTATAATGACTGGTACAAGGGTAGTAACAAATAGTTGGACGCGAGTGTGGTTTATCTGATATTAGTAAGTGGGTAATCCCTAACCAATTTGTGCCAAAAAAAGGTGGAATCACTGTGGTTCCAAAAGAAAAGAATGAGCATATTCTGATGAGGCAAGTCATGGGTTGGTGTGCATGTTTGTATTGTAGTAAGCTGAACTCTTAGACTAAAAAAGGATCACTATTCTATGCCCTTCATGGATCAAATGTTACATCGACTTGTTGGTAGAGGTTAATATTGTTTTCTTGATACTACTCGGGTTATAATAAGATTTCTATTGCTTCTGAGAACCAAGAGAAAACCATTTTCACTTTGCCATATGGGATGTTCACATTAAAAAGAATGTTGTTTGTTTATGTAATGCACCCATGATATTTTAGCGTTGCATAATGGCTATATTTTTTTACTATAATGACCTAAACTTTTGATGTTATATGTGTTATTGTGTGATTTGATTATTTTACCCCTCCCCATAGTTGTAGTATAGTATTTCTGGGGTGTGGGGGTGATTGGAATGGTTTTCAATGTATTTTGCTACCTTTTATGTGATATTGTTATTTTTAGAGGCTTCGAGAGCCTTATTATAGACTTTTGTGGTTATCTTTTGATTCATGCCTTAAAAGGCTGAATGGATTACGCCAGCAGATGCAAAACATTTTTTTATGGTGATAGCATGTTTGGTGTAGTTTTACAACTTTTAAATCTCATTTCGACCCTCGGTTTGAAAAATTGTGATTTTGGGTTTTGGGGGTCAACTATGTAAAAATGATGTTTTCTGAAAATCCAATATTAGTATTGATTCTGAAGCATTGAATTTAGTATGGTTACATAGTTCTTTTGTATATCTGAGTTTGAATGAATCCCGAGGCCTTTGCAGAAATAGGGAAAAAGTTTCAAGTTCCAGCTGGTTTTTGGTGCATGTGCATTTGCACCACTTGAGTGGCGATAGCACAAGTATGGTAAAGTGGATAGTGCGATCACACCAAGGTGATTGGCAATTGCCACACCTCTTGCTACTACCAAGGTGTGCGATTGCATACCTGGGTGTGCGATTGCAGCATCTGATTACCTGAAAGGGTATAAATTGACCCCTTAGGTCGCGAATTATCTCATTATTCACCTTGCCTTTTTAGATCTAAACCCTAAAAGAGTATGGGATCTTAAAAGTGAAGCTTGTAGGTGCTTGGAAATCTAGATTCACATCCATTTCTTGATTCTCTTACGGATTAAACCCCAATTTCACTTCTTTCATTTGAATCATGTTCATAATCCTATAATTAGTTGTTTTTCCTGAATTTAACCTTCAAAACAACTTTGATTCTTGATTTTAAAATGAATTTCAAAGGTTTTACCTAGTAAAGTTTTAAAATAGTTTTTCTTTGATTTTCAACTCGATTTGACTTGGGTTTTCAGCTGTAGGGTCCTAAAGGTATAGGGAACACATTTTTGAAATAAATTCCAATTTTACCTTCTTTTTCAAAATCCACTTTCGGGGTGCATTTTAACCTCGAACTAAAAGTAAGAAATATGGGTAATGTTGGCTTTATTTTGATAGATAGATCCTATATTTCCCAGTTTTAGTTTATTTGAAGATCGTTCATGAGAAGTAAGGTCAACGATTGAAGTGTTGTAGACCAATTTTTGTCCTTGAGGTAGGTTATGACTTAACTCTTCAGACTGGCTGGATAGTTAATTTTTATTCACAAAACATGTTAAGTGGATGGAACTAATCATGAAATTTACTATCTTGATGTGTTGTTCCTGTGTGGGAGCCTATATGTGATGCAATTATTGGTTTTGAGATATTATGTGATATGTGTGACTGTGTGGGTCCTATGTGATATGGATTGTCTAAAATATATATGAATAATTATATTATGTTATTAAAACTCCTAATGTGGTACCATTGGTGTATTGCGCTATATTCATAATTTATCGACATATGGATCATATAGAATTTCATGGGTGGTAGAAATAATGAGTGAATGTTGGCTCCCGTGATTATGGAACATATCATTGTGGATGGTTGTGGAAATATATTACTGTGGTTGGTTGTGAAAATATAAATTATGATTGGTTGTGAGAATTACATCCTCATATCATACTCACTCATGATATATTGGTACCACCGTGGCAATATATAAGAAACACTGACAACACCTTTCTAAAACCCTTCCCGAGGGATATGCCGAGAAACAAATATTGTTACATCTTATAAAACCCTCCCTAAGAGATGTGCAATGGAGGAGATATGATATATGGATTATATATAGGTTGATGAACCCCCCATGGGTCACACGTTGGGAGGCTTGCCTCTGTGAATGTATACGGAGATTGTACGACAACCTCGTACATCATCATCATCATTCTTATTGTGTTTACTTCATTATGGTTGTGATGTGATTGTATTTCTGCTTTGACTTATTCCCTATCTAATTGTTCTATCTTCTTATATTTATACTCAATGATCTTGTATGAATATTGTCCTTTCTTGTCCTTCTTGTATGTGGTCTATTGTACACTTGTGGTCTTTCCTGTGTTTGTTGCAATATATGCGATATATTAGAATTTTTAGTGCAAGCGGTGGGACATTTTTTGATTGCAGGTTATGTGCCCTTAGTGTGTGTTCTGTTTGTCTTATTTTTCTAATTTGATCGGTCAACCTATAATACCTACTAAGTATAAGTGGATTGTACTCACTCCTACTATACCCATCTGGTGCAGATTCAGGTTTGGGTGTGCCCCATGTTTCTTGATTCAGACGATTGTTAGAGTTTTCAAGGTAGTGGATGATCTTTAGGCATCCGAATGTCTTCTACTATCTTTCTCTATCATTAGACTATGTCTTTACTAGATATGTTCTTATACTGTTGATATTAGATTTTGGGAGTTATGGTTGCATTGTGGTTTATGTTTCTTTCCATATTTGTTATACTTATATGGTTCAGCTTCATCCTAGAAGCCTTACCTTGGGGTAGTATTTTTGTCTTTTCCCCTTTGTGTATCAATTTGGGTGCTAGGCTTACTTGTAAGGTATGCCGCGACAAGTGCCATTATGACCCTTAAATTTTGGATCATGACAAATTAGTATCAAAGATAGGTTCATTGGTCTCAACAATGTAAGAACGGATGTCTAATAGAGTCTCACAGATCGCTATATAGGTGTTTATATCTATCTTCGTGAGGCTATAGAATGTCATAGGCTAATTTCTTTATTTTATTCTTTATGATGCAGACTCTTGTATACCTTGTGTTTTGAGTTGTGTTTCACTCTTTCTGTGCAGATGGTGTTGACTAGGCCCTATGAGGTTAGAGATGCAGATCCTTCTCCTAGAGGGTGAGCCTAGAGTTATGGATGGACTTGAGGGAGTGGACGGGCCCGTAGATCAGCCCCATCTAGGATGAATTCTAGGGGACTCTCCCTCAAGACTCAAGTTAGGCATGTTGGGTGTACAGGTTCAGCTCTAGTTCCTCAAAGTTCATCTTTCCCAGTCTTGGAGGGGTTTTTGTGTTGTTGTTGACCCGCTTAGAGGGTTCTCCTTTGGTCATGTCGGGTGCTTCTCCAGCTCCTAGTATGGATCCTCTTGTTTCGCATGTTTTTGTTTTTTGTACTCCTCAAACACAGAGTACTATTCCTCCATCAGCACTAACATCTGAGTATGTTGCACCGAGATCAGGTGTTCAACCTTCATCTAATGGAGATCAGAAGAGGTTTGAGAGATTTTCTCATTTGGATCTTTCTAGATTCAGTGGTGTTATGGACAAGGATGCTTATTAGTTCTTGATTGATTGTCGAGAAACTTGCATAATTTGTGTTCTCTCAAGTAGCTCGGGGTTGTTTATACTGCCTATCAGTTAAGAGATATTGCTAGATATTGGTGGAGGTCGCTTGTTGGTTTAGAACACTTGATTCTTCTGAGATGACGTGGGATCAGTTTGTTGATACCTTTAGAGAGATTTGTGCCTTACATTCTTAAGGATCGGATACGAGATGAGTTTGATCGCCTGGAGCAGGGCTCCATGACTGTAGTTGAGTATGATGCACACTTCCATACCTTGTCCAGATATTCTTATGCTAGTATTTCCACTGAGTCTGAAAAGATTCAGAAGATTTTGAAGGGTTTGGATGTTTCCCTTCAATTGGCTATGTTTTAGATAGTTGTATTTGGAGCGTCCTTTCGGAATATAGTGGATCATGCTAAGATGACTGAGGGCATTCTTAGAGAGTCTCAGGGAGTCACTACGAAAGTGTGCCATTTTGGTGAGTTCAGAGATCAAGCTCCTCGTGGTAGAGAGTGTAGAGGTTCTCGTGGATATTAGGGTAGGCCAGTGCAGGTTGCCTTACAGAGTTCAGATGGTTGATCTTCTAATTCAGCAGTTCAAGGTGGCCGTCTGGGCCTAGTGGTAACTTTTCCTGTTAAGGTGGCTCGTAGGACTTGCTATGGGTGACATGAGGTCGGCCATTTGTCCAATGACTATCCCCGCCATGTGATTAGAGCTACTCTTATTTCATCTGTGAGAGGTAGGGGTTCTACCAGAGGTGTGAGAGCTAGGGGTAGTGGAGCTCACAGTGGTGGTCGTAGGGCTACTCAGCTTGTTGGTGGTCGTGGTTAGAGTTATGCTATACCACCTAGGCTTGAGGCAGAGGCTTCAGATGTTGTGATCACAGGTATAATCCCCGTTTGATTCAGATATGCAAATCAAGCCCAAACAACACTTCTGATACGCCCAAATTACAACTCTCGTTGGAAAGTGTAAGCGGTCGCTGTCAAATATAGAACCCAACTGGGTTGGGTGTCGAATCCCACAGGGAATACTATGGTCACTAAGTATTGCGATTATTATTAGACCGTTGATCGAAGGTTCCAAGATAAGGGGGTTTTGGTTTAAGTGCACAATAATACTATTAGTGTAACGAATGAGATGATATAAGTAATAAGATTTGATCACAGAGAAGGATAAGTTAGGGTTATGTCCACCTTGTAGTTTCTACTTCTCTTTTAACTATGAGTAATGCGGAGTTTATACATGCATGCACTTATAGAGAGTCGTATTCTAATTCTAAATCCAAGTGTTTTTCAACCATCAAGGATTTATTCACCTTAGCTCTCTCGAACCTAAAGTGTACAACAAATGGTACGAATTCTCCAAGAAGTTAATCCTGCTAGGGCATTAACATGTAAAATAGAGGTTGGAAACCCTATTTTCTCGTCACACTCTCTTTTCCAAACAGTAATTTTTCTATCGAACAAATTATTGTTATAATGGCGCATTCTCTATGTTTGCAACCACGAGAATTCAATTATAATGAAGAGAGTAATGATATAAGTGCATTACACATCATAAATTCACAAACCCATAGCAATAGAGAGTATACTACAAGGTTTCCATAACCCTAACAGATAAGTTTAGCTACTCATGAATACAACGGAAATCAAAATAGACATAATCATCATACCAAAACTTAGAACAATCTCGGCGATGGAGATGACTAGCGACAATAAGAGAGGAACGTGTTTCTCTCTCTCCGTTGCTCAAGCTAAGCCGTTTTCTCCTTTCAAAAATATTACAGAATCTGAATTATGTGAATAATAATCCCTAAAAATTCAGCAATAATGCTTTTAATAACATCCTACTCTAATAAATTGCTACTGCATCCTTAACTATTTAAAAATACTGAGTTTGCCCGGGAAAAAGTTCCCATGCATCACATTCAGTCCAAGAGCTGCTTTCCTTTTTATGTGAAGTTTTCCTTTGCTGTCCACAGGTCCCCAAAGTGCTGTAATCTTCCTCATTAGTACCTGAAAAGCATGCTAATCACATAGGTCAGCTCACTTAACTAAAAATAGACTAAAAGTGCAAGAATTATGTATTTTATCCTCAAAACTTAGCTAAAACATGGGTAAGTTATGGTGCTTAGATGTATAAATACGCCCAACATCAACTTCCAATTAAAGATAAAACAGTCGCTATCAAGTAAAGCAACCCAACTCAGGTTGGGGTAAAACCCATAGGGAATACATGGACTTGCTCTCTAGTTTGCTGGAATCACGGGAAGTACTGAAAATAAATAGGGAGTTTGTAGTAGAAATCTCGAACAAGTAAACGAACTATAAAGATTTGGTTGTAAACAGTCAGAAATAAATAGTAGGCTTGTGTTCCCCCTAGCTTCTAACTCAGTAGGCTTCTCGTGCTCAATCCTCAAACTCCTATGCACGTAGAATCTGGTAAGTTGTGTATCACCAAGAACCTCTCAGCATACTTTGGTGAATTTTACTTGTCTCGTCTCAATCTCAGAGCATCGCCTTACTAACCCTTACCTTGTACCCCAGTTTCAACTATATCCTCTCGATATCAAGTTGATTAGATGTAAGTTAACCATCTTAAGTGGATAATACAAGTAAGCTTACTTTGGAAGTTAACCCCAAATCACAGTTATGATCTCCTTTTTCAAATCTCTACCACCCTTTTGGGTTCGTAGTTAATACAGGCTGGATCCTAACATTTGCAATCGTTAAGAAAGCAATAAGTACCAAGAAAATCACAAAGCATGCAGTAACAATTATCTTGAAGGAATAAACACTTCCCCTATTTCATTATTTAGCCAGGATTTCCACAACCCTAGCTAAGGAAATTAGCCTCTCATATTTGTAATACGATCAAAGGAAATCATAATTGAAGACATTCAAACAATATCACAATAATCAACGAATAAAACTCAAAGTCTTTAACTAAATTATCAACCAAAATCAATACAAAATAATCCCAAGATGAAAATCGAATCTTGGAATAAAATATATGTTTGTAATTATTAAGAGTGCATAAACTAACTAAAAAATTTCAAAAGAGTATATAGGTTACAAGGAAACCCTAGGAATAACTCCCAAAAGAAGAAGGAAAATCAAGGTCGGTGACCACTTACTAGGCCACCTACGGGCCATAGGTGGTCCACATAGGTGGCCTTCCTTTTTCCTATAGCTCCTAAACTCTCTGGGATTTTTGTCCTTGCTTCTACTTTGTCACCTATGGACTATAGGTGGCACCTACGGACCGTAGGTGCCCCTCCGTAAGTAATAGTCTTTTTCCTTGACTTTTGAGTCTCTGGATCTCCAAGTTCTACCATCTACTTAAGAACCTATAGATCGTATGTAGCACATACAGGATATAGGTGCTCAATTTTATGGCCAAAAACATCAACTTTCACTCCTTTCTTCAAGAATAGTCCCAAAACCTGATTTCCTTCAAACATATAACAAAAACACATTATATCTAACAAAACAACCTATGTAACTTGCATATTTTCATAATTTTAAGCGTCAAAAGTTCTATGAATCCATAGAACATCAGCACCCTTAACATAGAACGTTTGCATGTCATCGGGTAACAGAAGAAAATAAAATAAAGCAACGACGCTTAACTAGGATAACTCTAAGCTATCTAAGGAAGTCAATCAACACTTTAAGCTTACAAACATTAAACCCCCTCCTATTTCAATAATTAAAACCCAACTGTGTATACATGAAGCTCAACAATGTAACACAGAGAAATCAAGATATGGCAATTATATTAGCAACAGACGTCAATGCGTATGTACAAGTTACACCACCAAAACAAGTAAGCATCTAGAAATACAACCCATGTGACCTCACAACAAAGAAGTCCCACTCACTCTTATGAAATAATACATATCAATGTAGGGATGGTCAAGAGACACTCATTCTCAAAAGAGAAGTTCCACCAATGTTTATCAAATACCATAGGCTTGTCCTTATTTTCTTTACCTTAGTTTTCAGGCACTTAAGTTAGGATCACTATCAAACTTTATTCGGCTTGTAGTGTAAGCTTAAGGGACTGGTATGGTGCCAATGGATATATTTAGTGGCTAAGCCTCCTTTGCATTACACTAAGTTTGGGGTACACTCAACAAATTTTATTTTTATTCTACCCTTATTTCTCCCCTTTTATTCTTGTATTGCACACTAAGGTTGGGTGTGGTTTCTTCTATTCTTTTATCTTTTTCTCCTTTTTTATTTTCTTTCCTTTTTTTCTTTCTACCATACCTACTATCTTATTCTCTTATTTACCATTCTTCATACCTATTTTACATTACACACCCTTATGATAGACACCCTTAACTTAGACAATGGTCTAATTTGAGGTGCACAATGTCCAAGGAGGATTCAGGCCAAAATACGTTCATTGTAACTCAAATGGAAAGGCGAAAGTTATAACAAGAAAAATAGGCTACAAGGCTCAAAAATTGGGATCCTAAAAGAGGATTAATATAAAAAATGGCCTATGATCCTTTCCTAATCGACTATCCTATAGCCTAGGCAAGATCTTGATTTAACACACAAAGGGAACTAAGTAGCATATCTCTCACACACACATAGCAATAAGTCACAAAACAAGATACTACCTATATGGTTCATGCACAAGTTAGTTATGATTATCATGTCCCTAATCCTAATGTCATAACAAGATCCACAATGGTCACACATATATACATTCACATAGTTCTAAACATAAAATTTTTAGAGGGGTATTATTTTTCTCAAAAATCAACAAAAATATGTCAACTGCCCTAGATACTAAAAAATATCTCCTAATTACATATAAACAAAACACAATACAAAACAAAACACAATACCTAACAATTTTTAACCTATACATTCAAGTTCTACAATCATATTGTAGCCAATAAGAAAAGAAGCATAGCAAAAAAAACTCGCAGTGGCTATGGTATACCCCACCCCAAACTAAAATACTATGCAATGTCCCTAGTGCATGTAAATAATATAAATTAAAGGAATTAGTACACACCTGGGATGCACTAGGCATTCGTGTATGGATCATCTTCATATAGGGGTATCTCGACTGGCAGAGGAAGTGGTGGTGGAGGTGCACTACTGAAGGATGCGCCTATAGCAATCTCGGCATACCTCTGAAAAACATTAAAGTTAGTCTCCCTCAAATCACATTTGGCCCATTGTAGGGCTTGGTTAAATGGTATGTTGGGATACTAAAATCCACCTCCCTACCTCTCTTGGACCCAGCTATAGGGACTATTTCCTCATCTTTCATGAATAAATCAAAATGTCTAGGTCCATGTAGATGTACTGGCTGGGAAACTAGAGGTATAACTAGAGGGATGGATGAAATAATGCTCTTACTGAGAGAACATATCTTTACCCTCAATATGGAAACCTTTTCGATAATCTCACCCAGGTTAGGTGCCATAATATTTTTTAATTGGGCTGACACTCGACCCTTAAAATCATCTATAAAGAGGCACACCTTAGCCTGAAACTTTTATATCTCAGTTCTATGTGCAATCTATAATCTCATCTCTATCGCCTCAAGTGTCGTCAAGACCTAATTCCAGATCTTCCCATACAATGATTCCCCCTCAGCCTTAAACTTCTCAAGTTGGAAAGTGGTAAATCCTTAACTATCTACTAAGCTCTGCAAGAACTCATGGGATACAAAAACCACATCGGATGCAACAATTCTAGCTGAGGGGTGAGGGGGTAATGCAAATGTCCCAATTGGCTCCAAAGAGGAAACTACAACTAAAGTGGATGTGGTTAGGGTCTTCTCTTTCTGTATACTTATATCGAGGGCCTCTCTCTACTCCTTATATCAAAATTCATGCTAACACCAACATTAACTTCCTCTCTAGTAGTAGGCTTTGCAAGAACTGATGGGCCCTCAGACGAGAACAAAACAACTATCGGAGGCGTATGGCATCTCCGTGCAAGGATTGGTTTTGTCGAATCCTTGATCACACTAGTTCGTAGTGCCTATATCCTCCACATTCACACCATCTTCATCACATAACAGTTGTACCAAACAAGGAAAAGGCAATGTAGTAGTCACCCTAAATTCCCTCTCATATATCTTACATCTGATGATGACTACAAAATTAATATTAGAACTAGCAACCATGCTCGTGATCAGTGTTCCACTATGCCAAGCAACTATGTTGTCCAATACAGTCGTACATAATTGTTAACGCACTAACATCCACCAAAAATTTATGAAGAAGTTCAATGCCACCTTTTTAATTGTATCTTAATCCTAGACCCAAGGGGAATCCACACCAAGAGGTAAAATATTACTTGAGACCCATATCACCAAACCAACCCTCTCATTTATATGCTCAGCCTCTTGTACGACACGTTTGTCATGCGCCAATCTTAAATTGTGATCACACTCAGCTGTAGACATATGAGTTGCATAATCTGGGCCAAAAAAATTTATGGATGGTTGCCACTGAAATATTAACCTTGACCCCTGTCATAAGTACCTACTCTAAATGGGGTTTATCTGCATGCCTACCATCTCAAGGATTATTTAATGATATCGTGTCATGGTAGAAGGCATAGAACTCCCATACCAAGCCTGGCTGCATGAACCTAGGGGTATGGTCATCCATCCTAACTGATACCTACCAAATGCAGCCTGCAACAATAGTGCTTCATAAATCCCAAACAAGTCTATTTGTCTCTCCTTATAAATATCCCTCTTGGGTCGGCCTATCTTAGCCACAAAAATGTATCTCTCATAAAGCAGCTAAATTCCCTCTACACACTATCTTAGGTTCACCTCATCAATAGGTTCGGTCGAGATATGTGTAGGGTCGGAGGCCTAATCTGTCTAAGATAGTTGCTCTGTAGCTGGTGGTGGCACCTGATGTGAAGTTTGGTCTGTACTCTCCTCATATTGGGGTATGCTAATGGCTACTCCTAAACTGCTACCCTAAACTCATCCTCATCTTGTGACCCCTCCTCAGATTGAGGGTCCTGTGTAACTGATGTTGGAGGTGACTTAGACCTCACCACCTTTTAATTATCATCATAATTACTCTCATTATTCTCATCATCTTGCTCCTTACACTAGGATAATGTGGTGGAGATATTCTCTACCTGGGTTTTAGGCTACGGTGTCGTGGCTGAGCTTTAGACGTAGTAGAAGTAAGTTGTCTTCCCCACTGTGAATGCTCTACAAGTGGCATACCAAATTCTCTAATTATAGTATTTTCTATAGTATGTTTTTGGCCCCTAGTCATTGGTTGAGTCACTCTGGTCGGGGCTGCTCTGGTCTGGGTAGATAGGCACTCTTTCTCTAAGCTACTGCTCTTTGAAGAGTTATCCCATTGCCTACAAGGTACAACCTTCTTATTTTAAGCCTTAGGTTCCAAGTGTACCTAAAACAATAAGCGTTAATGTCTATAAGATAGTGAGGGGCTGCAAAAGTTAAAGAAAAACTCAAAATTCAAAAAATTTTAATCTTCAATTTTAACATCTTATAGTTTATACTCAGCCCCAATAAGTCCAATATGCACACATAGTACTATAATAATTTATTCAATGCAAAATAGCATGCAAACTTTTGGGATTCCCTTCTCGTTTCAATTTTAAACTTCTGTTTTGGGCATGATCATATAGTTTAATTGGAGAACAATGCACCAACTTTAGGATTTTTAGGTTAATTCAAGGCTCCTACAAACAAGTTTGGTTGGTTTCTACATATTTTGTATGAAAATAAACATACCAACTCAGCACACGATACTACTATTAGGAGCCAGGAATGTTACCATTTCTTTGAAGAACCGAAAGTGAAATATGAAAGACTGAAGAGAAAACAAAGCTTGAGTATGTAATTAGTGCTTTTGGAAAATTTGGTGCTGTGAACAAGTAAAGTTTTAGCCCTTACTCAAGTATAGGGATGAGGCGTAGTTTGAATTTTAAGAAGGAATAAGGAATTTTGAGTTTTAGTGGGGTTAAACTCAGCTAAATAGGGCTTATATAAGCATGTAATACCACATAAAGTCCTAGACCATTTCAGTCCTTTATAGTATGCCAAAAGAGGTTCCAGACTTTGAAAATTTCAGCCAAGTGTTAAGACTTAGTCTCAATTTGGTCCTCGATATTTCAATGGTCTCATTTTCAATCTTTCTGGCATTAGATTATCGATTTTTAAATTGATTCATGATTAGGGTTATGTATAGGTCATCTCGGGCGAGTTTAGATATTTTCAGACATCTTTTGAGACACATTTGGATGACTAAAATAGCAAGCCAACGCGATCATGATGATTCATGTTGGCTATTGCATAGTCACCATCGATGCGACCCATCGGTAATTGTGTCAACACGATCAATGTGATGCGTCACCTGTCGTGTCACTAGGCACTTTTAATTACTAAATTATGGGTTTGTAGGGGTAAAGAAGTCATTTTTTATCCATATTAACCCACTAATATCACGAAATTAAGGATCCAAAAGGGCAAATATACTCATCTTTTCACAAATTCTTTTAAGAACAAAGCCCTAGTTTCTTCAAGTTCAAGTCCAAGTTTCAGGAATTCACCAATAATTCTCACGAATTCAACAATCAAGGTATGTTTAGGTGTTCATCCTTGGGTTCTTTCCACCCTTGGAGTTCAAGATTTTTTTTTTAACTTAGATTATGATTTACAATCATGAATGGAATTGTGTTCATGTATGTGTTGTTGTGTTTTTTCAAGTCAAGAATATTTTGAGTTACATGTAAATGAACTAGAATCTGTGTTGATTTATGTAACCCTCATGTTAAATACTTGAATTGTGATGTTGAATATAGTATTCATGACATTCATATATTTCTCATTATCATATACAAGATTTATGCATCCTAGGTGTTTGACAAAATGCCTATGTGGAGGAATTATGCATGATAACCTATGTGTGATGCTTTTAAAGTTGAGGTATGGTTCTATTATCTATGATATCATGTCTTGGGGTATTTAATAACCAAAATTTATCTATCTATCTAGTCTTTAATCAAAGTAGAATGATTCTGTAGTAGCTCAAATAGTAGCATTTAGTCAGTCAACAGAATCAGTGTGAGTCCAGTTAAGCCTAGTATAGTCTAGTGATCAGTTCAGTGTCGAGTCATTTTGGAGTAGGATTAATCACTAAGAGAACCCATGGATAGGGGCATTCCTGCCAGCAGAGGGTTTGAACCTTAGTAGCAGTCCTTGAGTTATAGAACTACGTAGCCAGCATAGGGTAAATCATCTTCCTGTCAGACTAGGGTTGATGTAACTATATATATCTTATGAGACTTCCTGTCAGATTAAGGTTGACCCAGCTAAAGTTAGTAACCCATGGAACGGTGCTAACACTCTTCCAACTGGGGTTACAAGTTGGACCCCAAATTAGTCCATAATTAGGGTATGTCGATTAGATGATAGCTACCATAGTTACAGTTTTAGTATTCAGTATTTAGTAATCAGTATCTAGTATTTAGTATTCAATACATAACTTAGTTCAGTTCTACACGATTATGACATACACTTATCTGTTATTCAGTTATCAGAAACTCAGTACTTTAGCTTCAGAAAAATTCAGATAGATGATATATGTTTGGTATTACGTGTTCAGTACTTACAGTATTCCTAGTCTTGCATATCTTCTCATTTTATTGTATTTAATTATTATTCTCATGAACGTGAACCCATGCATATCAGCCTAACCTTACCTAGCATACCAGTACATTTAAAGTAATGACGCATTCTCTTTCTTTACGCTATGATGTCCCATATCATAGGTTTTGATGCTCGAGTTCCTGACCGTACCTAGCCAAATCAGTCTATCATCCACAGCTACAGTAGTGAGTCCTCATCCATTGAGAATATGACACTTATTTAGTCATTTTATTATTTATAATATTTCAGCTTTTTAGTTACTTCCAGATAGCAGTTGTGAGTTAGTTGGGGCCTGTCCCATCAACTCTTTTATTTAAAATATTTAGAGAATTTCAGACAATAATAGTCAGTAGTTATTATATAGATGTAATCATTATTGAATTATTCAACCTTATGGTATTTTTAGTTTTACTTCCGTATATGTTTCATGATTATTAATCAGTGCTCATAGAAGGTACCAGTCATGGGTTAGCTTGTGGTCCTACGGGGTTGTAAGAACCGTGTAATGCCCAGGGTGTAGTTTTGAGGCATTATAAACTTGGTATCAGAGCCTAAGGTTCTAAAGTATCCTTGGGAGTTTGAAAACCACATCAAGTAGAGTCTTATGCATGGTTGTGTAGCGAGCCACACTCATGGACAAAAAGCTATGAGGCATTTTTAGGAAAATCTCCCTTCTTTCAGTGTTTATATTGTGCGAGTGAGCATGTTCTCAAGTTAAACTCTCTTTCTAATTCCAATCTTCCTTCCGTTTATAGAACATGACTCCTAGAAAGACTAATGAAAAATAAAATCAGAATCAACCCGCACCTCTTCCAATATATAAAGATCACCTGAATGAGCATGTCTTTCACGCCAAATTTAGAGCTGCTTTCACTACCTTAGCTTATTCAGCAGTTGTTTAGAACAATCTATAGGGTGTTGTCCTATTTAGACTTTTGATTCATGCTTAGCCGAGTGAGAGGAGAGAGCATAGAAAGAAAGAGAGAAAGAATAACAGGGGCAGTTTAAGTAGTTTTAAGCTTAGGCCAAGGGGTAGTAACCGTTCCCAATCCTGTCAAAAATTCTCAGCCCTAGTTTCTCCTTTAGCCAGTGTGCCAGTGCCTATGTTTAAGAATGATAGTCAAGATAGAGCACCAGGCTTTAAGTCACAAGGTAGTAGGAAGGGTGTTTGTACTAATCCGCTTTGAGAAGAATGTGGTGATAATCATAAGGGTTTGTGCAGAGCCGACAGTGATATGTGTTTTGGGTATGGCAAGCCAGGCCACAGAGTCAGAGATTTCCTAAAGAGTGGTCCGCAGGGTCGGTCCAACCATTCTCCAGTTTCATCCAATCACCTAACTCAACAGGGTGTTGCCACTTCCAGTACTAATAGTAGTTAGCATCAGAACAGGTTATATACAATTTAATCCCGATAGGATCAGGAAATTTTTCTTGATGTGGTTATGAGTACGTTACCGTCCGTTCATTTACATGTTTATTCCTTGTTAGATCCTAGAGTTTTTATTTGTTTTGTAACCCCCGATGTAGTTGTCAAGTTCATTATCAGTCCCAAAACCTTAGCAAAGCCCTTCTCAGTAGCTACACTAATGGGTACATCTATCCTAGCTAGACGGGTATACAAAAATTGCCCGATTCCAGTATCTCAGTAAATCACTTCAGTTGATTTCACAAATAGAGTAGTTCAGTTTCAGCTTCTTAATGAACCAATCATTGAATGAAGGGGTAGTACCTCAGTCCTAAGGAGTCAGACGTAATTTTAGCTTCCTTCTTAGAATCTTATGACAGCTTATGATCTAGAGTTAGAAGCATGAAACTAGGAATTTAGCAACAGTAGTAAAGTTGGAATGTTGTTATTTAAAGTTGAGCAGATTATATATTTCATGGGACCAGCCATGTGAAATGTGAATCAGTAGGCTTGAAGCAGTGTATAGAAGAATTTAAGTTTGTTGATTCAAAACATGTGTTGTGGATGTGATATTTGTAGGCTATGATGAAAGTAGTATAGTTATTAATAAATTAGGGATATACATGTTACGTGTTAGGATCTAAGTTTGAATCTTTAAAGGTTGAGCTAATAGAAAAAGGAGTTGAAAATTCTAAGTTATTCAGTTCTTGAGTTGTTACATGATGTATTTGGGGCTATAGAAAGTAAAGAGTTCTATCTCAGAAGGAATTATCAGCAGTAGGGTTTTACACTTTCAGTTGCAGTCTTTCAAGGTGAGTTTAATGTTTATGAGTATTGTTATATCTCGGACTCTAGAGTAAAATGGTTTCAGTACAGTTTAGAGATGTTGGTTAAGTGGTCCACAGACTTAGAATGATGGCTTTAAGCTAAGGGGGAGATGGTAGAACAAGTGACCAAGTCAGGCTTTTAGATTTTAGTAGTGATGCCAGTGAGTTATAGAACAACACGAGGAAGGGGAATGCCCGACCCATACTTATTTCAGTATTTGTACTTCAGTTATTATGATATCTACTCATGCCTTACATATTAGCTTTATGCTCATAGCTAATATTCATGCACTTTCCATAGAATCATGTACGATTCCAGTCCCTCATATGAGGAATTCCATTGCTCAACAGTACGAATCATGTTCCACGAATTCAAATATTCCAAACTCATGTCATGCAGCTCAAGACTCATGTGCTCATGCTTTACAGTATGTTTAGTTCCAGTATTCATGCAATACTCCTAATGATCAGTGAAATTTATATTATGTCATGTATATCCTCAGTTTAAGTCTCTTGATGAACCAATGATGTTGATATCCTATTCCTCAGGCCTCTTTTAAGTATCAATTTTTGAATAGTGTTTATTCATGCTTCAAGTCCTCATGTTTTAGCCTTTCAGTGACCTCTTCTTATGAAATGATATAGTGATGAGCAATTGCTTAGATGGGAGAGAGTAAATATTTTATGTTAAGGAAAGATTGTTGCATGCTTATTTTACTCGAGGCTGATGTTATGAAGATAGGATTGAACGTTATGTTGGTGTGTAAGTGGATAAATGCATTATGCATTAATGAATGGCTAGTAAGAGGTTGTATTTAGTTGTTGAATGGGAAATTAGAACTATTCATAAGATGAGAGGTTGTGAAAATATAGGGTGTGTTGATATCATGATTTAGACTAGTATTATAGTGTTATGTGTGCATTTCGTAGATTCGAGTAGGCTTGTACATAGTGGGAGAATTCAGTCCAACTCAGAATTCAGTAGGTAGAGTTATCAGTGCCCATGTGAATATTTTCAGTTGTCTCAGTTAAAGTGTGGTATTAAGGTAGAAGGTATAATTGAGAGAGTATTCGAGGAGTCATGTCTCAAAATTCAGTCATGTTTTAACTATACACGTCAGTACAGTTGCAGTACCTCAGTGCCACTCCGCTTAATAAGTCTCTTTTGAGGACGAATGTTCCCAAGGGGGAGATATTGTAAGACCCCATAAAGTCCTATCCCATTTGAGTCCTTTATAGTATGCCAAAAGAGGACCCAGACTTAAGAAATTTCAGCTAAGTTTTATGAATTAGTCTCAATTTTGGCCTCGATATATCAATGGTCTCATTCTCTATCTTTTCGGCCTTAGATTGTCGATTTTTAAATTAATTCATGATCAGGATTATCTTTAGGTCATTTCGAGTAAGTTTGGAATTTTCGAACATCGTTTGAGACATTTTTGGAGGAACCAAACAGCAAGCCAATGCGATCAAGATATATTGCGCTGGGTATCGCATCGTCACTATCGACACGACACGCCTGTAATAGTGTCGACACCATCAATGCGGCGCGGCGCCTGTTGCATCATTAGGCACTTTTTCTTACTAAATTATGAGTTTATGGGGGAAAAAGAGTCATTTTACACCCATCCTAACCCACCTATATCACGAAATTAAGGATCTAAAAGGGCAAATATATTTATCTTTTCACAAATTCTCTCAAGAACAAAGCCCTAGTGTCTTCAAGTTTAAGTCTAAGTTTCAAGAATTCACCAACAATTCTCATGAACTCAACAATCAAGGTATGTTTAGGTGTTCATCCTTGAGTTCCTTCCACCCTTGGAGTTCAAGAATCTTCTTTTTTAAAAAATATAGATTATGATTTACATTCTTGAATAGAATTGTGTTCATGTATGTGTTGTTGTGTGTTTTTAAGTCAAGAATATTTTGAGTTTCATGTAAATGAACTAGAATGTGTGTTGATTAATGTAACCCTAATGTTAAATCCTTGAATTATGATGATGAATATGGTAGTCAGGACATTCATATATTTCTAATTCTCATGTACAAGATTTATGCATCCTAGGTGTTTGAAAAAATGTTTGTGGAGGAATTAAGCATGATAACGTATGTGTGATGCTTATAAAGTTGAGATATGGTTCCATTATCTATGCTATCAAGTTCTGAGGTATTGAATACTCAAAATTTAGCTGTTTATCTAGTCTCCAGTAGAAGTAGAATGATTCTGTAGTATTCTGAATAATAGCATTCGATCAGTCAATAGAATCAGTGAGAGTTCAATCAAGCCTAGTACAGTCTAGTGATCAGTTCAGTGTCGAGTTAGTTGGGAGAAGGAGTTATCACCGAGGGAACCCAGGGATAGGGGAATTCTTGCCAGGGATAGGGGAATTCTTGCCAGGGATATGGCACCACCTACGAATCGTAGGTGACACCTATGGGTTGTAGGTAGCCACTGTATGTTGGTTTACTTTTTGGGCCTTTATCCTACTCTCTGTACTTGTTTTCCTAACACTTACTGCACTACTTACGAATTCATAAGTGGTATTTCCAATCTTATAAGTATGTTCACAAGTTCAAGTCTAAAATATTCCCAAAAATACTCAAAATTCCATCCTTTCATTTAACACATAACTTAATGGCGCACGTGGTATTTATGACCTTTATGAGTTGGTCACAAAGTCCTTTTACTAGGAATATCATGAATCAAGCAGTGTATTACTGTGTTCTAGGCCATTCCTCATGCTACTATATCTAAAAAAAACATGAACACTAAAATAATGGGTTGCCTCCCACCAGCGCTTGATTTAATGTCGCGGCACGACGTGGCTAAGTTGGTTACTCAAACTTCACCAACAAATCCATGGGTTACCTCCCATACAATGCATGATTTATTTTTGAGGCACGATGTAGGTACCTTGATTACTCAGAATTCATCAAGTACCTAAAAGAATAACCTCTAAGATCATCAATACAATGGATAACCATACCACCCTCATATCGGTAGGCTGTTTCATAGTTTTTTGGACATTAAATGTGTCTTCTTCGTTATTGACTCTAAACTTAAGCTCCCCCTTCTCCATATCAAGTCTCACTCTACCCATGTCCATGAATGGTCTTTCCAATATGATGGTCATCTTGAAGTCAACCTCACAATCCAGAATGACGAAGTCAGCTGAAAAAATAAAGTTATGAACTTTTACCAACACATCAAATTAAATGCCCTCGAGTTTCTTTACTGTGTGGTCTACCATCAATAACTGCAGAGTTGTTGGCTCTAGAGGGCTTAAGACCAATTACTTGAATATATCCAGTAGCCTCAAATTGGTGTTGGATCTCATGTCATATAATGCTCTGGCAAATTTGCATGTCACTATAGTACATGGAATCGCGAATGCACAAGGATCACCCTTCTTCTAAGACAGAGACTTAAAATTTACTGCACTGCAATGGTGTAATCCACCAACATCATTAAAACTATTTTGTCTCCTCTTTGACACCAATTCTTTCATAAACCTAGCATACTTAATAATTTGCTTCAAATTCTTAAGGAGAGGGTGTTCAAACTCAGATCTTTTAGCATCTCAATGAATCTCTTGAACTTCTCTTCCTCTTTTTTTGTTTTAGTCTTTAAGGAAAAGATGGTGGCGGTTGTGGAATTTGATTCACAATGGGTTCATCGACCTTGCCTTTACCTTTATCCTCACTAATACTTACATCAACACATGTCTCCCTATCTGACTCTATGGTAGATGTCTCATCAACTATAGTACTATCATTCTTCGGCACATACACAGTAGGGGATAAATAGTAGACCTACTACTCTGAGTGTTAATAGTGAGAAAATGTCTATAATTCTTTGTATTCTAAATTGTGTTGCTTGGAAGGGTACCCAAATGCCTCTAATTTTAAATAACAGTCATTTGTCCAAATTATGTCTCTAACTACTTGATTGTAGTTTCATGAGAGTCAGCCTTTTATATCAGACCTGAGATATTAGCCTTAATCTCCTTATGGCATGTTTCCTAATTTTCTCGACCCTTCACCAGTTTAGACAACAATACCTCCATTCTTGATTCAGCATCACGACTGCCTAGTCGAAAATACCTATATTTTTTTTCGTAGTTATCTTTCCTCCTCCAATCACCATCACACTTCCTACTGTGATATTTTATATATCTCCATAATAGTTTCAACCTTGATTTACTTTCCCATTGGCTCGAAAACCTGCTAATTCATGATCAAGATACTTAGCCTCCTCTTCCAAGTCAGACTCATATGCTCTTGATGTTGAACCCTATGCACCTACCGCTTTTACCTTCTCAAAATTCACTATTGAAAAATGCTTAGTCAGCAACCCAATATCAGTCCTCAGCTATATAATTTCTTATGCCATAGAATTATCCACTGCTCTAAGTACGTTGGAAGCTCAATAAAATAAGTGCTAGAACCTCTCTCATCCTTCCTAGTATACCATCCTCGATTAGTGAGAGAGATCTAGTCTAAAACCTCAGAAGCTACTTCTAGCATAATCTCATCAATGCTTCTTTAGTGATTGTCCCTATCATGGCTCGAGAACTAATGTTCAGGGCTTTATAAAACATCTCCAACAAGATCGTTCCCAAAATAAGAAGATTTTGTACCATGCTCATCTTCTTCTTAAATTAAAACCAAGACTCGTACATCGACTCTGAATATAGCTACCTGAAGTTGTATGTCTCATCTTTTAACTATAATATTTTGGTCATAGGAAAAAAATGATTTAATAATTGCCTACACAACTTATTCCAAGTGGTAATCGAACCTCTAGGAAGTTCCCCAAACCACAAAGAAGCTTTTTCAGTCAACGAAAAGAGGAACAAAGTCAATCTGAGTGTCTTCCAATCTACCCCCATAATTGTATAAGAAGTACAGATCCCAAAAAATTTAGCAAGATGCATATTTGTTTCATCTATAGCCGAGCGAAAAAATACACTTTTCAAATTCAAAAGTTGGATTATGGCACTGGTAATGTTAAATTTCACATCAGGGGGTAGTGAAGGAGGACTGGTAGCTCCTATTTCTGCTAGCTCAATGTATACTTATCCTCTTTATCAACATATGGCTGGAAGTACTAGAATGGTGGGATCACTTGAGCTTGACAACCTTGAAATCTATCTCAATTATTGTCGAGTGTTGCTCGACAATCAACTACCAATCTTGGCCGGCTAGCTCTGCTTGCTGAGCTAACTCAGCCTCCTCATCTCTTATCTAGTTAGCATCTACATCTTGTAACAACTGTTATGTTTGTCGATTAGCAATGTTCTATGGTTCACCTAGATAAAGGGGAGGAAACACATTAGGATCAACCTGAACCCCTTTAAGAGGGCATGTGCATACTAGTTCAATCATCGTACGCTTAGGTTCTGAGAGTCTCTCAAGAATAGGATTTAGTGAGAGTAACATTGACTATTGGTGTTAGGCATACATCAAAATACACCCAACTAATAATAGAAAATAACAACCCAAAAACTTTAGCAAGTTCAATCAATAACTCAACACCATATTCCCTGACAACGGTGCCAAAATTTTGATCAAGGGCTAAATTATACTTTCAATTAAAGGTAAAACAGTCGTTTTCAAGTAAAGTAACCCAACTCAGGTTGGGGTCGAATCTGCAGGTAATACATGGATTTATTCTTTAGTTTACTGGAATCATGGGAAGTACTGAAAATAAATGGGGTGTTTATAGTAGAAATCTTGAACAAGTAACAGAACTCTAAAGCTTTGGTTGTAAATAGTTAGAAATGAACACTAGGCTTGTCTTCCCCCTGGGTTCTAACTCAGTAGGCTTCTCATGCTCAATCCAACTATCGAACTGCTACTCGTGTAGAATATGGTAAGTTAGGTATCACCAATCGCCTCTCAACATACTTTGGTGAATTTAAGTCATCTCCTCACAGTCTTATAGCATCACATTATTAACCCTTAACTTAGACCCCAATTTCAACTATCTCCTCTAGGTCTCAAGTTGATTAGATATAACTTAACCATCTTAAGTGGATAATATAGGTAATTTTATTTTTGTAGTTAACCCCAAATTACTATTATGATCTTATTTTCCTAATACCTACTTTCCTCTCAGGTTCATAGTGAATACAAACTGGATCTGAATATTTTTAACCGTTAAAAAAGCAATAAGAACAAAGAAAACCATATGTATACAACAACAATTATCTAGAAGGATTGAACACTTCCCCTACATAATTATTTAGCCAGGGTTCACCCAACCCTAGTTAATGAAATTAGCTACTCATCTTTGTAATATGATAGAAAGAATTCATAATTAAAGACATTCAAACAATATCACAATAATCAATGAATCAAACCCAATGTCTTTAATTGAATTATCAATAAAAATCAATACAAAATAATCCCAATATCAAAATTAAATCTTGGAATCAAATATATGTTTTTAAGTATTAAGAGTGCATAAACTAACTAAAAAGGTCAAAAGAGTATATATAAGTTGCAAGGTAACCCTAGGAAATAACTCCTGAATGAAGAAGAAAAATCAAGGTCGATGGACACTTACTAGGACACCTACAAGCCATTGGTGGAATCTATGGTTAGAAGGTAGTCCATGTAAGTGGCCCTATTTTTTTCTATAGCAACTGAACTCTCTGAACTTTGCCTCTCTTGCACTTACTCTATCACCTACGGGATGTAAGTGGCACCTACAGGACGTAGGTGGCACCTACGGACCATAGGTGCCCTACCATTAGTGGTAGTCTCTTTCCAGAACTTCTAAGTCTCTGGATCTCCAAGTTCTAACACCTACTTAAGAACCTATAGATCATAGGTGGCACATATGGTTCATAAGTGCCCACTTCTGTGTCCAAAAATAACTTTCACTTATTTCTTCTAGAATAGTCCCAAAACCTATTTTCTTGCAGACACATAACAAAAATAAATCATATCTAACAAAACAACATAAGTAACTTGCATATTTTTGTCATTTTAAGCATTGAAAGTTTTATGAATCCATAGCACATCATCTGTATCTGTGTTATTTGATCCTAGATTAACTTTTTCCTATGTATCTGCATACTTTTCTTTGGGTTTTGATTCTATTAGTGAGACTCTTGCCATGTCTATTCGTGTATCTACCCCAAATATGAGATTTCTTTGTGTTGAATTAGATGTAGCGATCTTATGTGGTAACTTTCTCAGGCTATGACACTTGGGGAGATTTTCTTATGTTAGGTATGTTTGATTTCTATGTCATTTTAGGTATGGATTGGTTGGATCCTTATCATGTTATCTTAGATTGTTTTGCTAAGACCACGTCTTTATCTTCATCGGGTGTGCCAAGTACATCTTGGAAAAGTATGCTTTATTTGGGTCCTAAGAGAATCATATCATATGTTTAGACTCATAGATTGGATGAGAGGGAATATTTATCTTATTTGATTTGCCTCCTTTCTTATTCTCTATTTGTGTTGTCCGTGAGTTTATGGTTGTGTTCCCTATGGATTTGCTAGGTATGCCTCCACATCATGATATTGATTTTTCTATTGATGTTGAGTCGGGCACCAAGCCCATTTCTATTCCTCCTTATAAGATGGCCCCAACAAATTTGAAAAAATTAAAGGATCAGTTGCAGAAGTTATTAGATAAGGGATTTTTTAACATAGTGTTGGGGTGGGCTGTTTTGTTTGTGAAGAAGAAGGATGGGTTTGTGCATATGTGTATTGTTTATCAGTAATTGAACAAGTTGACGGTTAAGAATAAGTATCCTCTTCCTCGTATTGATGTTTATTTGATCAGCTTTAAAGATTGATTTAAGATCCGATTATCACTAGTTGAGGATTAGAGTTTTAAATATCCTAAAGATAGCTTTTCAGACCCGATTTGGTTACTATAAGTTCTTGGTCATATCCTTTCATTTGATCAATGCCCCAACTGTGTTCATAGAGTTCATGAATTGGGTATTGTGACTGTATCTCAACTTCTTTATTATTGTATTTATAAATGATATCTTAGTTTATTCCAAGAGTGAGGCTGAGCGTAAGGATCATTTGCGGATTGCGCTTCAGATATTGAGGGATAAGAAGTTGTATGCCAAGTTCTCCAAGTGTGAGTTTAGGTTGGAGTCTGTTTCTTTCTTGGGTCAAGTGGTGACTAAGGAAGGTATTATGGTTGATCCAACCAAGATTATAGTAGTTCATGATTGGGATAGACCTATTTTACCCATCGAGATTAGGAGTTTTGTGGGCGTGGAAGGTTATTATTGATGTTTTGTTGAGGGTTTTTCATTCTTTAAAGCTCCATTAACCAAGCTGACTCAACAAAAGATTTCTTTTTTGTGGTTCGATGCATGTAAGGAGAGCTTTCAAAAGTTCAAGGATTTATTAACTTCAGCTCTTATCTTGATTTTTCCCAAGGAAGGTGTGGGTTTCACTATGTTTTGTGATGATTCAGGTGTTGGTTTGGGTGTTGTGTTGATGCAGGAGGGTAATGTGATTACCTTTCCATCTCGACAGTTTAAGCCATATAAGAGGGATTACCCTACCCACGATTAGAGTTGTGCGTGGTTGTTTTTTCTTTGAAGTTATGAAGGCACTACTTGTATGGAGTCCATTATGAGATTTTCTTGGATCATTATAGCCTTTAGTACATCTTCACCCAGCTATATCTTAATATAAGTCAGCGTGGTTGGCTTGAGTTTCTTAAGGATTATGACTTTACTATTCTCTATCATCCAAGCAAGGCTAATGTGGCTGAAGATGCCTTAAGCCGGAAGTTGACTGGTATGGGTATCTTGGCACATCTTTTGACCTAAGAGAGCCCTTTGTCCTTAGATTTCAATCTTTATCTAACCAGATGGTTAGGCTTGATATTTTGACACTTGGGTATTTTGGCATTAGTGGAGGCTAGGTCTTCTTTGATAGAGTAGATTTGAGTTCATCAGTTTGACGATGTGGGATTGATACCAATCCGGTATAAGGTGTTGAGTGGTGAGGATAAGAAAGCTTCTCTTGATTCGAATGGTGTTTTGAGGATTAGGGGCTAAGTTTGTATGTTGATAATGGGTAATTAGATTAGATTTATTTGCAGGAGGCTCATCGTTCTAGATATTCTATCCATTTAAGAATGACTAAGATATATCATAATTTATGGCAACATTACTGGTAGGGTGGTTTGATGAAGGATGTAGAATATTTTATAGCTTATTATCTTTATTGCCAGTAAGTAAAGGCTGAGCATTTGAGGGCTAGTGGATTGCTTCAGAGGTTACCCATTCTCGAGTGAAAATTGGAATGGGTTACTATAGATTTCATGATCGGGTAGCGTCTCACATCTCGTGGATCTGATAGTGTTTGGGTCATCAAAAATTGATTGACCAAGTTGTTATTTCCTTGTGGTGCAGGTCTCATTCAGTGCTGAGGGTCTAGCCCATATCTATATTTGCGAGATTGTGTGACTTTGTGGTATGTCCTTGTCTATCATATCAAATTGTGGCTTGGTGTTCACTTTTCACTTTGGAAGACTTTTTAGGATAAGTTGGGTACTCGGGTTGATTTTAACACAACAATTCACCCCAGAATAATGATCAGTCCAAGCGGACTATCAAGGTTTTAGAGGATATGCTTCGCGCGTGTCTGATTGATTTTGGTGGCCAGTGGGAGCAACATTTGGCTTTAGCAGAGTTTGCATATAGTAAAAGCTATCATTCTAACATCAACATGGCTTTTTTTGAGGCATTGTATGTTAGGGGTTGTCGCTCGCCATTGGGTTGGTTTAATATTTCTGAGGTTTGACCTCAAGGTACGGACTTGCTTCGTGAGTTTCTTGAAAGAGCCGAATTATTCAAGATAGACTTTGAGTGGCTCAGAGTTGGAAGAAGTGCTATGCTGATTGTAGACTTTATTTCTTGAGATTTAGTGTTGGTTATAGTGTTTTCCTTTGAGTTTTACCCATGAAACATATTATGAGGTTTGAGAGGATGGGCGAGCTTAGCTCCAGGTATATAGGTCTATTTGAGATTATTCAGACTGTTGGTGATGTGTCTTATGAGTTAGCATTTCTCCAGTTTTATCAGTTGTTCATCCAATTTTTCATGTTTCTATGCTTTGCCTCTACATTTCTGATGAGTCTCATGTCATTCATTGGAGGTCGATTCAGTTTAGATGAGCAGTTATCTTTCGTTAAGGAGTCGGACTCTATTTTGGCTAGGGATGTTAGATGGTTACATTCTAGATTTATCCATGTGTTTAACGTTCAGTGGCGACATCAACCTATAGATAATTCTATGTGGGAGGGTGAGTCTGATCTACATTGTTTTTATCCCCATCTTTACGTTGATTCAGGTATTTCTTTGCTGAAGTTTGAGGAGGAACTATATATTTAGTGGTGGATGATGTAACAACCTAAACTTTTGTTGTTGTATATGAAAGATGTGTTATTGTGTGATTTGACTATTTTACCCCTCCACATAGTTGCATTGTGGTATTTCTAGGGTGTGGGGTTGGATTCCTAATGCATTTGGTACCTTTTATGAAATATTGTGGTTTTGGAGGTTTCGAGAACCTTATTCTGTAATTCTATGGTTATCTTTTGATCCGTGTAATGGATGGAAGAACGGACTGCGCCAACAGGTCTGGAACATCAATTTTTAGTGTGGTAACATATTTGGTGTGGTTTTACAGCTTTTAAATCCTATTTCAACCCTTATTTTGGAAAATTATGATTTTGGATTTTTGGGGTCAACTTTGTGAAAACAGCTTTTCAAAAATCTATTATTGTCATTGAGTACAGAGCATCGAATTTGATGTGGTTATATAATTCATTTGCGTATATTGGATTCCAAATGAATTCCTAGGCCTTGGTAGAAACTGGGAAGAATTTCCAAGTTTCAGCTAGTTTTTGGTGCATGTGCAATTGCACCACTTGAGAGACGATTGCACAAGTGTGGTAGAGAGGGTAGTGCAGTTACAGGAAGGTGAGCGATCACCACACTACATCCTGCTGTCGAGGTGTGCAATTTCACACCTTGGAGTGTGATTACAACATCTGATTACCTGAAAGGGGTATAAATAGACCACTTAGGTCGAGAATTAGCTCATACTACACTTCTACAGCCTGCAGATCAGAGTACAGGTTCTCGCCGTTGTTGTGTTCATCAAGTGGAGAAGCTATTATTCAGAAATGTAAGGTGATCTTCTGGCATTCATAGTATTACTATTCTCCCTCTTATGTACTAGACTAGTCTTTGTGTTGTATTTCGAGATGGGTTGTATTAGTGATGTTTGCCAAAACTAAACTCCAGAAGAAGTATGATGTGGTCGATCACAAGTATAGTAACCCAACTAGGTTGGGGTTGATCCCTCAGAGAAAATGCTGAACAGTTGCCTAACTTGATGTAATTCACGAGCAATGCAGAAAGGTAAATGTTTGGTTTTGGAAGTAAACAGTAAGTAGTAACCGAACTTGAATGCTCTGAGTTGTAAACAATGGAAGACAAACACTAGGCTTGTGTTCCCTCTAGCTTCCCAACTCCGTAAATTTCTCGTGTTCAATTCACCTATTCTACTGCTCTGTATGTAAAGTCAAAAGATATGTATTATCAACTGTCTTGTGAATATGTTGATAAATCTCACCCTTTACCTTTTTAGTCTCAGGGCGTCGCCTTATTGCTCCTTGTTTACGACTTCAGTCCACTTTCACCTTTTGAGTCTCAAGTGATTAGATGAAATGATGGAATAGTATAATGGAAGTGAATCTCAAATTATTGTCTTAATCCACTTTTCCCAATCACAAACTCCCTTGTGAGGACGTATGCAAATACAGGCTATCCCCAAGCTTCTGCAGTAGCTCTGAGATCAATTATTGTGAAGAAGATTAAGATACATGCATAAACCCTAGAATAGATGAATATCCCACTTCTTTTACATAGCTAATACACCAAGGTTCCCATAACCCCAGTCAGGGAGATTATCCGCTCATGCTCATGCAAGAAACCATGATTATCAATGAAGAATACATGTAATTAATTGCAAACCAATAAGATGAATAAAATCCCAAGTCTTCAATTGAATAAAAAGACAAAATCTTAAAAATAATCGTAAAGTATGTAATGGAGTCTCCAAATAATATAAGATAATGTAACCTAATAAAATATAAACCCTAGGGTATTTATAGTATCTCAAAATTACTTAGAAATCCTAATAAAAATGGAAAAGGTAAAGTTATGCCGGCACAAGGTACAACTCGCTCTTCAGCTCGTACCGTCATCATACAAGTCGTACTCTCCTTCTTGTATCCACTCCAGCGTCTGATCTTCTAGGCTTCAACTTTCTATTCACCTTACGACTTCTACTCATGAGTCTTACCTTTATCATACGACTCGTGGCCTTCACTTGTATCCACCTGTGACTTCCTTCTTTCCTTCTCTTGAGCACTGGTCTGCTTATGGATGGATCATATAAGTTGTACTCAGACTTCCAACTCATATTCTTCTGACACTTCAACTCTGAATTTATTCCTTGGTTTCTATTGTCTTGATGACTTCATTGTATGATCTGTATCCCGTCTAATAACTCAGATTCTCCAATCGTATCTTCTCCATACTTGGATTCTCAGTTTGTCTTTAGGTTCTGTTGTACTCACAATCCAGCCTACGAGTCGTATGGGGTGTTGACGACTTATGAGGGGACTCGTACCTTCTGTAACTTTGGTCTTTTCAGGTATTTTTCTTCTAATTTCATTCCAATACTATGCTAGACTTATTTTGCCTGCAATAACCACTAAAGCACATCATATCTACTAAAATGACCTAACTTCAAGCTTAATTTCATGGTTTTAAGCAACGAAAGTGTCGTGTTTCCATGCCACATCAACACCCTCAACTTAGAAGTTTGCGTGTCCTTAGGCAAAACAAAAATCAAAAACCATCACAAAATAACACGATGCTTAAACAGGCAGGTCCTAAGATACCTATGGCAGTGACTTTTCAAATCAGTTATAACATTTTTATTCCCCATCTAATTTCAACTTTTCAAAACTCAAACGGTGTATAACTTGGTATATGGAATGATAGAAGGGAATCCGATGATGGCATTACATTAGTAATAGACAACTAGGCATATACAAATCACATTTGCCAGACAGTCTAGCAACCTAACAACATCCCCTATGTGCATTCATAGTCAAAGAAATCCTTTTTCACTTATTTAATACTACACAATGCATTTACGAATATATTGAGCAACACTCTCACTCACAAAGAAGTTTCACCGGTGTATATAGAATACCATAAGCTTGCCCATATGCCCTCTTCCTAAGTTTTTGGACAATCGAAGTAGGATCACTAAAGTACTTTATTAGGCTTGTAACGTAGGTTAGGGGCTGGTATGGTATCCTTTTTGGGGGGATTTACTTAGTGACTTTGCCTCCTTGACACTACACTTTATTCGGGGTCCACTTGTTTTTAACTTTTTTTTTTATTTCCGCCATTTTGTCTCCGTTTTAATTTTATGCACATTTCATGATCCAAGTGCAGTTTACTTTTCTAGCTTTACTTTTCTTTTTCTTTTCTTGCAACTTTTTCTTCTTTTTCTTTTTTTCCTTATTTTTACTGTACCTGTCCTTTTTCATTTTTTTTGCACACTTCTTTCTTTTCACTTGTTTTTATTATGCACCCCTATAATAGTAACCCTTAACTTAGGTGATTTACCTGAGTTGAGGTACACGGTGTCTAAGGAGGACCAAGGCCAATATAGGTTCATTGTAGAAACGGGCAGGTGAAATAGGTGTAAACAACAAAATTGGTCGATTAAGGCTCAAATATTTAGATCAAAGAAATTCACTCATTTCATTGGGAATTTAGGCCCAAGTGGAATTATAAAAAAAATGGTCTATGATCATCTCCTACTCGACTATCCTAAGCCTAGGTAAAAGCAACCGGGCAAGTTCTAGATTCTAATATACAAGGAACTCAGTAATACCTCACACACACTTGCATAGGGTTATACTGTTAGGCACTACTTATCCAGCTATACAAAATTTTGCCTTAGTTGTTCTATCCTCTAATCCTAGTGCCATTATCAAATTCACAGTTGTCTCACAAACATACACAATCACACAGCTAACACAAAAACTAAAAATTTAGGACGGATGTCAATTTTTCAACACAAAAATATTTCAGATGAGACTATTTCAAGCATAATCATTCAAAACACAATCTAAAACCACAAGTACTGATTCTCCTTCTATTTCAGCTATTCCCATCACACAAAACAATAACAAAACATAAATAAGACATGCAAGTTCTTTAAATTTTCAAAATATGGCCACGGGATTCGAAACATGGCAAACATAACCCATGGCGACTTGGTACACCCCCACCTAACCTAAAAGATTATGCACTATCCCCAGTGTATGTGAAAATAAAATACAAGGGATTGGGAGCATACCTGGGCGCTCAATGCACCAACTCATACAATATCAACATGTGGGCCCTCAGGTCGAGTCCCGTCATCCTCAGGACATATCCCATCGAATATAGGGACTAAATCAGCAACAGTGGCATTGGTCGGGTCTACAACACAACCTCTATCACAGACCCTCACCTAGCGGTCCTGCTCATCCTGTAGGCTATCTGCCTTAGCCTTCTTTGTAACATCTTTCTCTTTATGTTTTCTCCTCTTTCTCTTTTTTTTTCTCTCGAGCCTCCTCTTAAGTCTCTTTTATCGGGTCTGGAACAGCCTAAATATTATCAATATAAACATCAAGCACGATTGTCATGACCACAGGCTCTGGGATAACAGGTCTATCTTACAAATCATCCACCATCCTCTTTATCTTAACCACTTTGTCCTTCACCATTGTAATATCCGGGGTGTGGATACTACCCAACTATCGTATCATCCTCGTCTCAAATTTATCTAATAGCAGTTGCACCCATCTATAAGTTAGCATACTGCATATCAACCCAAGACCTTATACCCCTTCCATATTTTGTACCTTAGCTTCCAATGTGCCTAGTATCTCATTATAGCCTTTGTCCACATGGCCTGTGAAATCATGATAAATCTAGAAGGCATACCTCTCATACGTGGTGGTACAGACTGTACCGGAGGTAGGTTACTAGTTATACCCTCTACAGTTGAAGTCTGTGTGGTGTCAGTCAATCCACCTGTCTCTGCAGCCTCAGTCTAACTGCTCTATCTATACATCTCTACAAGCATATCTGCTCCCTGCCTCACCTGCCTAGCCATTAGGTTGGCTGTGTCTCTGATCAGGCCCAAGTCTGAGGTGTTCATGGCCTCTATCATCTCATCAATACCGAACACAATAGCATAATCTTATACTGGTATGCCAACATGACTTCTTACCCCCAATAGCCCGGTCTCTCATCTCCTGAACTAGAAACTTCCAATATCAAACTCATATCCAGCTATGAAGCTAGATATCATAGCTGCTCGTACTAGACTTAACACATTGTCCCCAGTGGTGGGACAAAACCTTTGTCATTCCAGTATTTACCATACCTTGGACTTCAAATTAGGGGTATGCTTATCTATCTTCTAAGAAGTCATACCTGATCCACCAACCACCTAGACTTGTCTTCCCATTTATAGCAATCTAATCGGAAATCCATCTAAAGTGGCCCATCTTGTCATCAGATCCCAAATGCTTTCACATGATCTTTTGCATCTTGTCCATACGGTACTCTATCTAACCTGTGTTAACTAGAGACTGAAAGTACGGTCCATAGATAAACCTATAAATAGTACGTAGAGAGATGTTGACCCACACCTCTCAAATGAATAATGAGGAAATGGGGTCACTACCTCTCCATAGCTGACCCTGTGGATACTGTCTCTATAACTCTCCCTTGTATACAACGTAAAATACTCTGATTAGCGTGGGGTTATACCTTCTGGTAGCGTTGTTCATCCATTCAAACCTGTACTTCCTGAACTGATCGTCAAACCTAGGCAACTGTTCCCTACTAGTAGTGATCAAGATTCTCTCGAGATATAGGAACCATTTGATTTATCCATTTTTGAGTCTACTCAGGTCGTCATTATATGTAGTCTATATATCGAGATACCCCCACCATTCAATAATAGGAATCGGTGCAGGTGTAATAGCAATTGGAGGGTGTTGCACATAAATCAGCAGCACGTCAACTTCTTCCGTAGCATTTTCTGAACTCTCTGCCTTAGAACTAGATTTAACTTTTTCTGCCTTCGAAGGTTGAGGCGATTGAGGAGGAGAGGTAGTTGAGTTCTTTATCCTTGGTCCCCATGGATGTGTTTCCTCTGGAGTCACTACCTTCTTTCCTTTAGAAGCCTTTTTATATTTTGGGCCAACCTTGCCCTTGGTTCGGTATTGGTATATGTCACCGCTACTACTAAATGATTCAATAACCTCAGAACTTAAAGATTGTTCCTTTTTGTTTCCCTTTTTAGCCATTTTTTTGGAAGAAGATGCACCTTTTGGAGGCATTGTACCTAAAAGTACACATTCATTAATAAGTAAATAAAGAAGAAACTGCAAAAATAAGAAACTAAAGTTCAGTGTGCAAGTTCTGTCTAAGGTACGAGTAGGAGGTACTAGTCATATCGACTGGATACAACTCATATAACCGAGTCGTATACTAAACAGAATGGATCATATTATTCACTGGTTTGGTTACAAGCCCTCCTAACCAATTGTACCATCAAGGTACGACTCATTACCAACAGTCATAAGAAGATCAGAAACAACTTTTAATATTACATCTACCCAGGTCCTTACGACTTTTGTGTATGAGTTGTAGGGTATGGATACTACTCATTTGAGTAAGTCGTACCCAAACCAGAACATATACATAGTTAAACTTCTATGTTGTCAGTGGGTAGGAGTCCCGTTACAACCCCGTACTTATGGGTACGAGTTGTAAGGAGTCTCATATCCACTGCAACATAGGAGTTCAACTTCAGATTTAACTCTAATTAATAATCCCAAACTACCCATCGATTGTAAAGCATTTGTACCCCATATCAGTCTAAAATACATATAATATCAACACAGATATATCAAAATTGTCCCCCACTTCTATTTTTAACCCAAACTTAAGAACTAGGGTTCCAAAATGCAACAACTAAGTAATTTCAACTAAAAGGAAGTTCGAAATAACTCATATTTGTGATTTTAACTTTGAAATGTAAAGAGATTGAGTTTGAAACTTACTTGCTTGATTGAGTTCTTAAATTTTTCTATTTCAACTTTTCTTCCCCTAAATTTGTGCTTAGTTCGTGCAGTATAAGGAATTCGAGCAAGTTGATAACTAACTCAAAGTATTTTTGATGGATTTCGTCCATTGGTAGCTCAAAAATTGGGAAAAAACTGAGGTAGGTTCGATTTCAGGTATCGGGTACCTGTCTTTGGGTGACCTTTTTGTTTTAATTTAGTGGTTTGGGCTGGTTTAACCCTCGACCCTTGACTTGGTATGCTTGGTTACGAGTCATGTGTTTGACTCGTACCTAGGCTTACGGGTCTTTTCTAACACTCATAAAGACTTGGAACCTTACTTGGGTTCTAGAGTCTATACGATTCAATGTGACGAGTCGTACCTTACTTGGAACTGCATAATCTCCCAGGTCCTTACGACTCTTACTCATAAGATGTACCCTTAAGATACGACTTGAAAAGAGTCTATATGACCTCTTTACTTGAACTTTCTGGCTCTTTTCTGCAATGTTTAGCTCTGTACACTGAACAAACATATTACCCTATAAATAAAGAAGTACAAAACATGGGTTGCCTGCCATGTAGTGCTTGATTTAACATCGTGGAATGATAGGGCTAAGTTGGATGCTTGGATTGCACCAACCAGCCTCATGGGTTGCCTCACATGCAGAGCTTACTTTAATGTTGCGGCACAACGTAGTTGCCTTTGTTACTCAAACTTCACCAGGGTCAATTTCACAAACCACATTCACTTCATCAAAATTTCACATATAGTGCTTTACTCTTTGTCCTTTACCTTAAATGGGGCTTCACCATCCCTCTTCAATTATAAAGCACCATATGGATACACTTTTGTCACCGTGAATGGACCATACCACCTAGACTTCAACTTACCTGGAAACAAATGAAGTCTAGAGTTATAAAGCAATACCCATTCACTTTTTTTGAATATCCTCTTCTCAATTTTGCAATTGTTATTCATCTTTATCTATTCTTTGTAAAGTACAGAACTTTCATAAGCCCAGAGTCGAAATTTATCCAACTTATTCATGCTATTCATCCTTGACTTGGTTGCATCTTGCCACTCAAAATTCAGCTTCTTCAAGGCCTATAGTGCTTTATGTTCAAGATCAATAGGCAAGTGACAAGACTTGACATACACCAACTGATGTTGGGGTCTCAAATGTTGTTTGATAAGCCCATAATGCATCATCAAACTTGTGTGACCAATCAGTCCTATTGGTATTTACTATCTTCCCCACGATGGACTTGATTTTTCTGTTAGATAACTTAACTTGTCCATTAATTTGTGGATGATAAAGTGTTTCCACCTTGTGTTTCACTCCATACTTCTTAAGTAGACTTTTGAATAGATGATTAAAAAAATGTGATCCACCGACACTAATGATAGCACGTGGGGTGCAAAATTAAGAAAAGATGCTCTTTTTTAGAAATGCAGTGACACTGCGTGCTTCATTATTGAAGAGCACAACTGCTTCCACCCATTTGGATACGTAATCCACAACCATAAGTATATATTTCATGCCAAATGAACTCATAAAAGGTCCCATGAAATCTATACATTAAACATCAAATAATTTCAATTCTAAAATAGGAGTCATAAGAAGTTTAGGGCATCTAGAGATATTACCTTATCATTGACATTGATCATAAGCAGAAGCAAAATCATATGCATCTTTGTAGATTATTGGCCAGTGTTACCCACATTGTAAGATTTTGTGGGTTGTGTGGGTTCCTCCATTATGACCCCAATTGGCGAAAAATGATAAGCCTCAAGTATACTCATCATATCCACCTCAGCTATGCATCTACGAATAATTCCATCCGCATAAATTATGAATAAATAAGTCTTATCCCATGAAAATTTCCTTACCTCATGCATAAACTTCTTTTTCTGCTATCTGGGATTAGATCACTAGCTAGGTAATTTGCATAGTTTGAAAACCATGGAATTAGATCTTAGGAAGCTGCTAATAACTGCTCATCTGGATAACCGTCATCAATCTCTATCCCATCTTCAACATTCTGCATAGATTCTTTCTCAAGCCTAGATAAATGGTCTGTAACTTGATTTTCAGTGCCTTTTCTATCCTTGACTTTGAAATCAAATTCTTTCAGCAATAGTACCCACCTAATTAGTCTAGCTTTAGAATCCTTTTTATCATTAAGTACTACAATGTTGCATGATTGTAACGCCCCAAATCTGGTACCCAAAATGCTACACAGTGCTCATGACATTGAAGGACCATAAGCTAACCCATGACTGATATCTGTACCTATACACTACATGATATACTGTATAAATGCAAAAATAAAGGCTGTAAGGCCATAAGGTTCAAAACTGATAAAATAATCTCTGAATGATATGGTATCACAATACCAAAACAAAATCTAAAATAAACTGTCTGAACATAATAGTCTGAAAAGCCTCTAACTAACTGAACTGTCTGAATAAGGAGTTGATGGGACATGTCCCTAACTAACTCCAACTATTGAAATAAATTAATTAATGAGATAATAAAGTAATGGTCATGTCCTTAAAGGATGAAGACTTAAAGCTAACTCTGACTGCTGAGACGAGAATGCTACTGATGCTCTGGAGCTCGTGCTTCTGAACCTATGGTATAAAACACCATAGCGCAAATGCGTTAGTAAGTTGGAATGTACTGGTATGCATGTGAAGTAGGTTGAATGCAAAGGATTCACATACATGAACTATACTAACTAACTGGACAACATGAACGTGAGAATGCATACATAAATACATAATAACTGAAACTGAGTTTGATGATAACATGATTACTGAGCCAAATTACTGATAACATAAGATACTGATAACTGTATAACTGAAATAACTAATATAGAGCGACTATATTTGACAGTCTAGGTTCTGATGGAACTAGCCGAGTTCCGTGCTATTCTGAGTTGACTGTATCTGACAGTCTTGAATACTGTAGAACTATCTGAGTTCTATTACTAAGACTAAATGACTGTATCTAACAGTCTTGATTCTACAACTAAAACTGTGGGAAGTAGTCATCTAATTGACATACCCCAAATAATGCATTATAGCTGAGTTGGGGTCCAATCTGTAACCCCAATTAGAAGGGTGTCAATATCGCGCCACTTGTAAGGAAAAGCTGTGGGTAAACCTCATCTGACAGTGTCCTCAATAAATAATGGTGGGTCCCTCATCTGACAGTGCTTATCCACCTCATCAACCCTCATCTGACAGTGTTGATGTCTCAAGCTATTCTGGCTAGATAGTTCTGGAATGCAAAGATGACTTCTAAGAATCACACCCTCATCTGACAGTGTGTGTTCCCATACTTGGGTTCACTCGGTGCTAATTCCTACTCCCATCTGAATAGACACTGAACATGATTAACTGAACTGGACTAAACTAAATTAACTGAGTTTTGTTAACTGACAAAATACTACTGAGATTATTCAGTTTTTGATATTTCTGAGATTACTAAGTTTTCCTGAGTCACATGACTGATCGAATTTCTATGAACATGGCTCAACTGAGAGTATCTTGAAACTATGACACTGGCTCTAGGCGCACAGCTAATTGTTGGGTACAAGTACCCCCAGGACTCCAGAGCATGAAACTGAAAAAGCATGACTTTCTTGAATACATGACCAACATCACAATCCATAATACAATAAGTTGGAGATTTCATGAAGTACAAGTTCTAAAGCACCATAAGGGTTACACATGTATCAATAATTCACTGACTAAGACATTTCATCAAATATTTGACATGCATAAACTTGTACATAAATGGGGATTTCATATTATCATACTAGTATGGCCCTTCTTCTTTACGTAGGCTTTTAATCGAACACATGGGGAGCATATTTTGTTTATACAATCATTAACATATCTAATAATCATGGATATATCAATCAATGTTTAAATTTAAGGTTTTATCATGATTATTATGCAAATTACCATATCCTAGGGTCAATCATTGGAATATGTAATTTCAAACATGAATTAAAACCCCATAACATCATGAACATGAATTTCAATTCAATTTAAATCATGAACATTCATACATACACAAATCTTTGATTTTGAAAAGAGATTATTGAGCTTCATGGGTGAAAGGGACCCATGAATCAACAAATGACTTACCTAGGTTGTGAGTTTGTTGAAGTTCTCAAACTTGAAGAACTTGGAATCTCTTAGTTTCTTGAAGAATGATTTGGATCTTGTTCTTGGGGATTGTCTTTGAGAGAAAACCCTAATTTGATATTGTAGATGGATAATAAACTTAGGAGCCTTGGTCATATATTATAAGGGGTTAAAACGAGTGGTAAAAGACCAAAAAGCCCTTTTAAAAATTACTTAAAATAGCTGAATGAACTATGCCACGGTGGGTATGACAGTCCATCGCTGGGTCAATGGTCCGTCTATCCTGACCATCGCACCTGGGTAAAATAGGGGTTCACTGCCTCTGCTGCCAAGGCTTGGGCGACGGTCCTCGCTAGCTCGACGGTCCGTCGGCCTGAGCCATCGCTCTTAGGCAGAAGGTAGTCTCACTGTCTCTGCTATGACGGATTGGGCAATGGTCCGTCGCTAGCTCGACGCTACGTCGACTCTCACCGTCACACCTGGGCTGTTTTGACTGTCTTCTATTTTCAGCCATAACTTTCTTTTCCGATGTCAGATTTGGACGAAATTGGTATCGTTGGAAAGCTAATTTAATTTCCCACTTGATAAAAAGTGAAAATATTAGAAATTCCATGTATATAAAAGTGGATTAATCTTTTAAAGTAAGTTTCTAACATACTTGGGATGATTTCAAGCTAAGTAGAAGTACGGGGTATTACTATATCTCCCCCTTAAGAACATTCATCCTTGAATGAGACTGAGTAAGAGGGGAGAAAATAAATTGACATACATATTGAACATGAATAACTGGAACATGATCTCATGAATGACATGACTGATAACTGAATATATCATACCAAACATACATATTTGATGCATGTGTAACTGATTCATGAATGCATGACTGAGTGTTCTGATGAACCAAGGTTCTCACAATGAGAATGCATGTCTGATGCATGATTATATAACAGAACTAATACATGAATTCATGACTGAATATGCAATGATATTTGATACCAAGTTTATAATGGAATTTTGAACATGAAATGAATACCAAGCTTGTCACTGAAATTTGAACATGAAACTGAAAAAACTTAAGGAGATCTGTTACCTAGAGCTAGATATGAGTTAGCAACAAAGAGGTGAGGATACTTGGTACACATGTTTGCTTCTTCTTCCCAAGTAGCTCCCTCAACGGACTGATTCCGCCAAAGAACTTTGACTAGAGGGACTTCTTTGTTCCTCAGTCTACGAGTCTGGTAGTCAAGAATTTCGACTAGAATCTCTTTATAAGAGAGGTTGTTCTGAACATCTATGCTCTGAATAGGGACTACGACTACTGGGTCACCTATTCACTTCTTTAACAAAAAGACATGGAAGATTGGATGAACTGAGGCTAGATCTGAAGGCAATTTGAGCTCATAATCTACCTTGCCGAAGCGACTGAGAATTTTGAAGGGACCGACATATTGGGGGATGAGTTTTCCCTTATTTCCAAATCTCTTCACTCCCTTCATGGGAGAGATCTTTAGATAGACATAATCACCAATCTCAAACTTGAGATCCTTTCTACATACATCTGCATAAGACTTCTGTCGGCTCTGAGTAGCCCAGAGTCTTTCTTTGATCAACTGGACTTTCTCTAAGGCACCAAATACTAAGTCAGGCCCTATGACTGAGGCCTCACTAACTTTAAACCAACTGATTGGAGATCTACACCTCCTACCGTAGAGAGGTTCGAATAGAGCCATCCAAATACTAGAAAGATAGCTATTGTTATATGCAAACTCAATCAAAGGCAAGTGGTCATCCCAACTACCCTTGAAATCGATTGCACACGCCCTTAGCATATCTTCTAAAGTTTGAATGGTCCTTTCTGCTTGACCATCTGTCTGAGGATGAAAGGCTATACTGATATAAACTTGGGTACCAAGACCCTTTTGGAATGCTTTCCAGAAATGAGAGGTGGACTGGGTACCTCTATCTGAGATAATAGATAATGGAACACCGTGCAATCTGACCAACTCTCTAATATAGAGTTTGGTATAATCCTCAACTGAATATGAGGTATGGATTGGAAGAAAATAAGCTAATTTGGTCATCCTATCTATAATGACCCAAACTGAATTATGCTGGTGACGAGTATGAGGTAAACCTATAACAAAGTCCATGTTCACTTCTTCCTACTTCTAAGTAGGAATACTGAACTCCTGCATGGACCCACTAGGCTTCTGATTCTCTACCTTAACCTGCTGACATGTAGAGAACTTAGCCATAAACTCTGTAATATCTTTCTTCATCCCACTCCACCAATAGATCTCCCACAAGTTACGGTACATCTTAGTGTCCCCTGGATAAATAGAGTAGCGCACACCATGCGCTTCTACAAAAATTCACTGCCTTAAGTCATCTAAACTTGGAACACATAAATAACCCTGACAATGCAAAACACCATCTCCCCCTTCGGAGAAAACCTCTGCTTTCTGATCCTTGGCTGACTCTTTCAACTTGAATAGACTGGGATATCTATCTTGCTTTTCTTTCACCTCAAAAACTAGAGATGATTCTGAACTACTCTGAACCCATATATCACCCTCTTCTATATCGACTAAGTAAACTCCTAGTCTTGTAAGCTGATGAACTTCCTGAGATAGCTTATTTTTACTGTCCTTGACATGAGCAACACTACCCATAGACAGTCTACTAAGAGCGTCGGCCTCTATATTGGCCTTGCCCGGATGATAAACAATACTCATGTTGTAATCTTTTAAGAGATTTAACCACCTTCTCTGGCAAAAATTAAGATCTTTTTGAGAAAATACATACTGAAGGCTCTTATGATCTGTGAACACATCTACATGAACTCCGTATATATAATGCCTCCAAATTTTTAAGGCAAATACTATGACTACTAACTCAAGATCATGAGTCAGATAATTCTTCTTGTGGGGTTTAAGTTGCCTGGAGGTGTAGGCTATGACCTTACCATGCTGCATGAGGACACAACCCAAACCTACTTTGGATGCATCACAGTACACCACGAACCTATCTGGACCGTCTGGGAGATTCAAAAGTAGAGCTGAGGTAAGTCAAGTCTTCAACTCCTAAAAACTCTTCTCGCAAGGATCTGACCACTGAAACTTGACTTTTTTCTGAGTCAATCTATACATATGGGATGCAATAGAATAAAATCCCATAACAAACTGTCTGTAATAGCCAGCCAAACTCAAGAAACTCCTGATATCTGATGGAGAGACGGGTCTGGGCCAGTTTCTTACTGCTTTGGTCTTTTGAGGATCTAGTCTAATACCATCACTGGAAATTATATGACCAAGGAATGCTACCGACCTTAGCAAAAATTCGCACTTACTGAATTTGGCAAACAACTGATGATCTCTGAGAGTTTAAAGTACAATTCTGAGATGGTCTGCATGATCACTCTCACTACGAGAATAGACTAGAATATCATCTATAAAGACTATGATGAACATGTCCAAGTACTTCTTGAACACACGGTTCATCAAGTCCATGAAAGCTGCTGAGGCATTGGTAAGATCAAAGAATATAACTAAGAATTCGAAGTGACCATACCGAGTACGGAAAGCTATTTTTCAAATGTCACATTCTCTGACTCTAAGCTGATGATAGCCTGATCTGAGGTCTATCTTAGAAAAATAGCTGGTACCCTGAAGTTGATCAAACAAGTCATCGATTATGGGAAGAGGATACTTGTTCTTTACCGTGACTTTATTGAGAAGACGGTAGTCTATACACATTCAGAGAGAACCGTATTTCTTGCACACGAATAAGACTGGTTCACCCTAAGGGGACACACTGGGTCTGATGAATCCCTTATCTAATAGTTTCTTCAACTGTTCTTTCAACTCTCTGAGTTCTGCTGGTGGCATTCTGTATTGCGAAATAGATATAGGCTGAGTATCTGGAAGAAGATCAATGCAGAAGTCTATTTCCCTTTTGGGAGAAATTCCTGGAAGATCTTCGAGAAAGACATCTGAATATTCATTCATGACTGGACTGATTCGAGACTGGGAGTTTCAGAACTAGTGTCCTTAACTCAAACAAGATTATAGACACATCCTTTAGATATCATTTTCCATGCCCGAAGGTAGGAAACAAACTGACCTCTGAAAGTTGAAGTACTACCCCTCCACTCTAGGACAGGTTCATTTGGAAACTGAAACTGGACTATTCTATTTTTGTAGTCGACTATGGCATAGAAGGAATAAAGCCACTCTATGCCGAGAATGACATCAAAATTAGTCATCTCTAATTCAACTAAATCTGCTGAGGTGACTTTCTGAAATATCATAATCAGACAGTTTTTGTATTCCCATCGGGCTATAATAGTTTTACCCACTAGGGTAGATACTGAAAAGGGCTCTGCTAGAATTTTGGGACGACTCCGAAATCAACTACTATATAGGGAGTAACAAAAGACAAAGAAGATTCTGGATTTAGAAAAGCGTAAACATGCACATAAAAGATCTGTAACGTACCAGTAACCACATTAGGAGAATTTTCTTAATCTTGCCTAGACTGGAGAGCATAAAGCCGATTTGGGTGTTGCTCACTAGTAGCACTGGAAGTGGCACCCTGCTAATTTTTTGCGATCGGAATGGGATGATGAACGGTTCTGCTGACCCTGATAACCTGATTGGGGACAATGTCTAACTCTGTGTCCTGGCTTGCCACATCCAAAATAGAAATGGCTACCATCTCTGCAAGCACCCTTGTGGTTCTTACCAAAAGTCTGACAAAGGGAATTAGTTCGGGCATTGCTGACACTGCCCTAAGACTTAGATCCTGGCACCATATCTCTATTACCATCCCTGAATCTAGGAGCTGTAGCGCTAGTTAAAGAAGGTGCTGGAACTAATGACTTAGGAAGAAACTGAGAATGGTTTTCTCCTTCTGATTTGGGCTGAGCAAGGTTGAAACTACCTGTCTTTGCTCTCTTATTCTACTTCTCTCTCATCTTAATCTTTTACTCCTCTATCTGCTGGGCATGGGTTATAATCCTAGCTATGTTTATGTGTCTATTCAACATTACGGACCTTCACTTATTGACTATACTATCATTCACCCCAAAAACAAACTTACTCATCTTATCCCTGCTATCTGCAACCACATGAGGAGCATATCTAGCTAATTGAGTAAACTTAAGAGAATACTCTTTCACTGTCATGTTGCCCTGCCTGAGGTTGATTAATTCCAACACCTTAGCTTCTCTTAGCTTTAGGGGAAAGAACCAATCTAATAATGCGGTGACAAACTCCTCCCACTCAATAGGCCTTATATTATCTGGCCTTTCTGACTTCAACTGTTTAAACCAAGTGCGAGAAACATCCTGCAATTGATATGCCACTAGCTCAACGCTCTTACTAGAAGTAACCTCCATGATGTTTGTAACCTTCTGAACCTGATCAGTGAATTCCTAAGGGTCCTCATCTGGATTAGACCCGAGAAAGGATGGAGGATTTATTTGGGTGAAGTCCCAAATCCTGGATGCAGCTGAATTGGCCACTGGGTTAGCCGGAATGACAGCTGGTCATTTATTCTGACCAGTAACTGAATGAGCAAGAGTAGTGAATACAACTCTGAACTCTGCATGAGAAACATGTTCACCCAAGGTTCTTCGGGATGAGGGGCTGGCTTATTCTCATTTCTTCTTTTGGGAGGCATGTTCTGTAGAAGAAAGGGAGAACTGGATTAGACTGAGAGATTGACTTGAGTTTATGCTCACTGGCATGACATGAATGCTGAAAGAAGGGAAAATATTCCTTAAACATCTTATAGCCTCCTACACATAAATGTGGCGCGCAACACACCCATGTACAAGACTCTACTAGATGCGGCTTTCAGACTTTCTAGGACTCTATTGAACCTTAGGCTCTGATACCAAGTTTTTAACTCCCCCCGAATTTGGTACCTGGAATGCTACACTTTGCTCATGACCCCGAAGGACCATAAGCGAACCCATGACTGATATTGTACCTATACAATGCATGATATACTGTATAAATATAGAAATAAAGGTTGTAAGGCCATAAGGTTCAAAATTGATAAAATAATCTCTGAATGACATGGTATCATAATACCAAAACAAAATCTGAAATAAACTGTCTGAACATGATAGTCTGAAAAGCCACTAACTGACTGAACTATCTGAATAAGAAGTTGATGGGACATGTCCCCAACTAACTCTAACTACTGAAATAAGTTAATTAATGAGATAATAAAGTAATGGTCATGTCCTCGAAGGATGAGGACTCACTGCTAACTCTGACTGCTGAGACTGGAATGCTACTGATGCTCTGGAGCTTGTGCTTCTAAACCTATGGTGTAAAACACCATAGCGCAAATGCGTCAGTACGTTGGAATATACTGGTATGCATGTGAGGTAGGCTAAATGCAAAGGGTTCACATGCATGAACTATACTAACTGACTGGACAACATGAATGTGAGAATGCATGCATGAATGCATAATAACTGTAACTAAGTTTGATGATAACATGATTACTGAGACTGAGTACTGATAACATGAGATACTGATAACTGTATAACTAAAATAACCAATATGGAGGGACAATATCTGACAATCTAGATTTTGATGGAACTAGCTGAGTTCCGTGTTGTTCTGAGTTGACTGTATTTAACAGTCCCAAATTTTGTAGAACTATCAAAGTTTTATTACTAAGACTGAATGACTATACCTAACAGTCCTGATTCTGTAACTAAAACTGTGGGAAGTAGTCATCTAACCGATATTCCCCAAATAATTCATTATAGCTGATTTGGGGTCCAATTTGTAACCCTAATTGGAAGGGTGTCAATACCGCACCACTGGTAAGGAAAAGTTATGGGTTACCCTCATCTATCAGTGTCCCCAAAAGAGAGTGGTGGGGCCCTCATATGATGGTGCTTATCCACCTCATCAACCCTCATTTGACTGTGTTAATTTCTCAAGCTATGCTGGCTATATAGTTCTGGAATACAAGGATGACTTCTAAGAATCACACCCTCATCTGACAGTGTGTGTTCCCATCCTTGGGTTTACTTGGTGCTAATTCCTACTCCCATATGAATAGAAACTGAACATGATTAACTGAACTGGATGAAACTAAATTAACTGAGTTCCGTTGACTGACGGAATACTACTGAGATTACTGAGTTTTTGAGATTACTGAGTTTTCCTGAGTCACATGACTAATTGAATTTCTATGAACATGGCTCGACTGAGAGTATCTTGAAAACATGACACTGTCTCTATGCGCATAGCTAATTGTTGGGTACAAGTACCCCCAGGACTCCAGAGCATGAAACTGACAAAGCATGACTTTCTTGAATACATGACGAACATCACAATCCATAATACAATAAGTTGGAGATTTCATGAAGTACAAGTTCTAAAGCACCATAAGGGTTACATATGTTTCCATAATTCACTGACTAAGACATTTCATCAAACATTTGACATACATAACTTGTACATAAATTGGGATTTCATATTATCATACTAGTATGGCCCTTCTCCTTTACATAGGCTTTTAATCGAACACATGGGGAGTATGATTTGGTTATACAATCATTAACATATCTAATAATCATAGATACATTAATCAATTTTTAAATTTAAGGTTTTATCCTGATTATTATGCAAATCACCATATTTTAGGGTCAATCATTGGAATATGTAATTTCAAACATGAATCAAAACCCCACCACATCATGAACGTGAATTTCAATTCAATTTAAATCATGAACATTCACACATACACAAATCTTGGATTTTGAAAAGAGATTATTGAGCTTCATGGGTGAAAGGCACCATGAATCAACACATAACTTACCTGGGTTGTGAGTTTGTTGAAGTTCTTGGACTTGAAGAACTTGGAATCTCTTAGTTTCTTGAAGAATGATTTGTATCTTGTTCTTGGGGATTATCTTTGAGAGAAAACCCTAATTTGATATTGTAGATGGATAATGAACTTACGATCCTTAGTCTGATATTATTAGGGTTTAAAACGGGTGGTAAAATAACAAAAATCCCTTTTAAAAATGACTTAAAATAGTTGAACTAACTATGCGATGGTGGGTGCGATTGTCTGTCGTTGGGTCGACGGTCCGTCGGTCCTGACCTCGCACCTGGGCGAAATAGGGGTTCACTATCTCTGCTGCGACGGCTTGGGCAACGGTCCTCGCTAGCTCGATGGTCCGTCGGCCTGAGACGTCACTCTTAGGCAGAATGTAGTCTTACTGCCTCTGCTATGACGGCTTAGACGATGGTCCATCATTAGCTCGATGGTCTGTCGGCTCTCACCGTCGCACCTGGGTGGTTTTGACTGCCTTTTATTTTTCAGCCATAACTTTCTCTTCTGATGTCAGATTTGGATTAAATTGGTATCGTTGGAAAGATAATTTAATTTCCCATATGATAAAAGGTGAAATTCTTAGAAATTCCATGTATATAAAAGTGGATTCATCTTTCAAAGTAAGTTTATAACATACTTGGGATGATTTCAAGCTAAGTAGAAGTACGAGGTATTACAATGATCAATGTGCACATTCACCTTTGTCCCCATAAAATAAGACCTAAACTTCTCAAAGGCAAAAACCACTGCCAACAACTTTTGTCCAGTCACTGTGTAGTTTCTTAGCAGGATTTAGTGCCTTGCTAGCGTAGTAGATGGGATGAAGGATCTTTTCTTTTTTTTGTCCTAGTACATCCCCTAAGGCCAATCCACTCGCATCACACATAACATCAAATGGCAAGGACCAGTCTGGAGATAGTATAATAGGAGCAGTCATCAACTTCTCTTTCAGTTATTCAAAATCCTTCAAGAATGCTTTAGTAAGCTCAATTTTCACCTCTTTCTCAAGAAGCCTACAAAGAGGGTGCATAATCTTGGAGAAATCCTTGATGAATTGCCTATAAAATCTCACATGTCCCAAAAATCTACGAGCACCCTTCACAAAAATTGGTGGAGATAATTTCTCGATCACTTCGATCTTCGCTCTATCTACCTCGATACCCTTTTTTTAATTCTTGTGCCTAAGCACAATACCTTCTTTAACCATAAAATGGCACCTTTCCCAGTTAAGTACCAAATTGCCTTCCTCACACCTTCTAAGAGAATTGGCCAAGTGTACTAGGCAGTCATCAAAAAAATCACCAAGGACCAAAAAAGCATCTATAAATGCTTCAATGGTGTCCTCCATCATATCAGATAAGATGGACATCATACATCTCTGAAATATGGCAGGAGTATTACATAACCCGAATGGCATACTTCTGAATGCAAAAGAATCATAAGGACATATGAAGGTGGTTTTCTCTTGGTCTTCAGGTACAATAGTGACTTGTTTATAACTTGAATACCCATCAAGAAAATAGTACCATCCTTTGCCTACTAACTTGTCTAATATCTGGTCCATGAAGGGCATGGGAAAGTGGTCCTTCTGAGTCCATGTATTCTATTTTTGTAATTTGTGCATACTCTCTATCCTGTGACTAGCCTCATCGGCACTAGCTTATTCTTCTCATTGCCACAACAGTGATCCCGCCATTCTTCAAAACATATTATACCAAACTGACCTATTTATTATCAGCAATGTGATATACGACACTAGCATCAAACCAATTGATTATCTCTTTCTTCACTACCTCCTGTATAGGAAGATTGAGTCAACACTCATGTTCGATACTGGGAATACACTCTGATTCAAGAAAAAATTTATGAGAACAGAAACCTGGCAAAATATCCATAATTTCTATAATGGACCATTCAATGGCCCTCTTGAATTTTTGTAATACTGATAACAATGCTTCCACTTCTGGGTCAATCAAATTGGATGCAATAATTACGGACAAAGGGGTTTTGGCCCCCAAAAATGCATATGGCAAATGAGAAGGGAGGGATTTCAACTCTACAACTGGTGGCTCTTTAATAGATGGATAGGCAGGTGGAGTATTTTTATTCTTTGAATCCATATCAAGCTTCTTTGGTGCATAAGTGTAAGAACCACTCCCATAAAGTGCACATAACATCTCATCATACTACTCAATGCCATTACTGTCAAAGTTCATAATCACTTCTGCTAGAGCTTGAACACCCAACCTCTCTTCAATAGGAACATCAACATCAGAACCAGCATCCCAAAGAGTAACAGAATCAACATCATAAAATGAATCCATTTCATCATCATACAAATCAATCAAGGATACCACTCTTAACTCATTATGCTACTTCATGGATTTTCATACATTGGACATCACCCGTTCATCATTCATTCTCAGCATCAGATGTCCTAGTTCTAAATCAATCAATATTCTGCCCATAGCTAAGAATGGTCTTCCCAAAATGAATGGGACTTGGAAGTTCACTTCGCAATCCAATATCACAAAATCCAAAGGAAAGATGAAAGAAGCCGCCTTCACTAATACATCATATAATATACAAACTAGATTTTTCACCATCTTGTCTACCATCACTAATCTCATGGTGGTTGGTTTAGGTTCTATCAACCCCAACTATTTAAACACTGCAAATGGTATGAGGCTGATTCTAGCACCCAAATCAAATAATGTACGAGAGAAATCAAAATCTCCAATGGTGCATGGTACAGTGAAAGCACTAGGATCCTCTTTTTTCTCCACCAATAATCTAGTACCTACAACACTGCAATGATGAATATTATTGACTGGCTCATAACTGACTAACCTATTCTTGGTGATTAGATCATTCATGAATTTTTCATATCCTGGATTTGTTGTAATGCCTCTACAAGTGGGATATTAACTGACTACTCTTTTAGCATTAACAAAAACTTCTGATACTTAGCATCTTTCTATTTCTATTTTAGCCTTTGAGAAAAATAAGAAAGAGGTTTCAAAATAGTCTTTAACACAGGATACTCAACCTTCTCTTTTTCTTTATTTTGCTTACTACTACTTTCAACATCAACATGGTCATCATCATTCTTTTGCTCATCTACAACTGGTACTTGTGAGTCTATGGTGTATTTGCCACTTTGAAGCTGAAGCTGGGTTTATATCCTATGTTGTTACTCCTTGAGAATTTAAGAGTTTCAATGTTCAAGAAATTAAACTATATGAGTATGTTGATATTTTGAGACAAATCACTATAACTTTCAGATTTCTACATGACTTAAGAATCGATATGTTATCTATTATGCATTATGATGAGTTTTAACCTGAGATTGAATTATGGTTCATTAAGCCCTACTTGAGACTTGTAATTTTATGAAATATTATGCCATAAGCACCCATGATTTGAGTATTTTGAGATTATTGAGAAATGTTTTGACCTAATGGTCATAGAGTTTTGAAATCCACTCTACCACCTGAGATTATAGATTTGATTGTTGGGTTCTTATGAACCATGAGATTATTTTGAAAGTGGATTTTCATGAGATGAGCGAGATAAACTAAAGGGAGTAGTATTTAGCACCGAGTTGGGTAAGTTACTACGGTTTCTTACCCTAGAACTACATGCCACCAGAGGTTTGAGATTTTAGGCCTAAGGTCGAGATGATTCAACCCGAGGCCGAGATAAGTGATCACTGAGTTGAGGTTATACTCCTTGGAAAGAGTATGATGCCTTTCCCCAACGTGAGATTTCTTTCTTAGGAGGACAAGACATTGGATTCCATGTAGCTCACATGGTTTATGTCAGTTAAGAGAACCTCCCTAAACTAAAGTATTTTCCATTGAGATAGAATATTTTTCCTAAATCTTTGAGGATAGATATTTTCTACAATGAACGAATTGTTTTTGAGTATTTTCCAAAGAAGGAAGTAGTTTTCTCTACTAATAAGAGTTGACCACCAGTTTTTAAACCAAAGTCATATGATTCCGAGTTCCAAGTGTTTGAGTTCAGAAAAGTTATAAGTTCTTGAGTATTAAAGTAGTTTTACTCCCCATGATATATATGCATGAGTTGAAAGTATAGTTTAAAGTTTCCTTCAGCTTTTGAGTAATGAGAATAAGAGAAGAGTACAGATTTTAAAGCTAAATATAATGACTCATGAGATTTATGTTACACGCTTCATCATACATGATTTATGAGCTTTAAATTTTGACTTGTTCAAGCTATGTGAGTCATTCTTATTGCATGCATGATTTGATTAAAGAGTATTGATATTGTTTTATGTAAATTCATACAGCCCTATATACTTAGTACATTCCCAAGTGTTGGTCCATATATATGTCTATGTGCTTATTGTCTTATAATGTCGGTTCTGGTGCTCATTCCCAGCCTCGTCAGTAATTCTCGAGTACCTTCGTCCATATTTCTACAGTGGTGAGTCCTCATAGTTCGAGGACCTATCTTTTGATGTTTTAGTATTTGAGTGTTTATGTTATTACCTTCAGTTCAATTTGAGTCAGTGGGGACCTGTCCCAACGGTTCTCGAGTTCCTGGTGTAGTAGAGGCTTTGTCAGACTAGTTATCAGACTGTGGTTGTGTTGAGATTTCCAGTATTGTGGTTGTTGGGACCGAGTATTCCTTCATATTTCCTTTCATTGATATAACAATGCCAGTATTTTGTATATTTCTTATTAAATGAGTTATTATGAGAAGTAATAGGCCCAAAGGGTTAGCTTGGGGCTACTTGTAGCCCTAAGCATCGTTTGACATCTCGGGAGGTGATTTTGGGTCATTACAATAGTTGACGAGAAAGATTTGGTAGCTCCTATTGGGAATAGACTTGGTGTTAAGGCCCTTGCAGCAATCATTATAAATTTTGAGGGTAGTGGTATTGATGATTAAGATGAGATGGTGAGTAAATTTGAAGATAGTGGTTTATATACTTATGCACAAAAAAAGCTTGATCTTGATTTGGAGAATTGAGTGACCCCTCCAGCTCATCCTTCTATTGAGTAGCATCTAATTTTGGAGAACTCAGCTCTTCTATCCTATCTTTATTATGTATTTTTTGGGATTCAACAGTACTTTATCAATTACTATTGTGGCTGATTTGGTAGAATGGTAATTTAAGGCTCTAGTTTCTGTATTTAAGAGGTTTAAGAAGGCCATTGGATGGTCCATTGCTAATATCATTGGGATTACACTCGGATTTGCATAAATAAATCCAACTTGAGACAGATTGAGTGCCTAGTATTGAGCATTAACTAAGGTTGAATCTGCCTGTGCAAGAGGTGGTGAAGAAAAATATCAAGTGGTTGGACGCAGCTATGCTTTATCTAATTATTAGTAAGTAGGTAAGCCCAGTCCAATTTGTTCCAAAGAAAGGTGGAATCACTATGGCTCCAAATAGAAAGAATGAGATTATTCTAATGAGGCCAGTTGTGGGTTGGCATGTATATTTGTATTATAGTAAGTTGAACTCTTGGACTGAGAAAGATCACTATTCTATGCCCTTCATGGATCAGATGTTACATCAACTTGTTGGTAGAGGTTAGTATTAGTTTCTTGATGGTACTCGAGTTATAACAATGTAACAACCTGAATTTTTTATGTTATATGTGAAATATGTGTTCTGTGTGATTTGACTATTTTACCTCCTTGTCATAGTTTCATTATAGCATTTTTGGAGTGTAGGGATCACTGACATGGTTCTTAATGCATTTTGGTGCCAATTATGCAATATTATGGTTTTTGGAGGCATCGAGAGCCTTATTATAGACTTATGTGGTTAACTTTTGATCCATGCAACTGATGGCTAAATGGACTATACCAGCAGGTACAAAATGTCGATTTTAGTATGGTAACATATTTGGGGTGGTTTTATGACTTTTAAATCTAATTTCGACCCCCGGTTTGGAAAATTGTGATTTTGAATTTCGGAGGTCAACTTTGTGAAAATGACATCTTTCCAAAAATATGATATCGTGATTGAGTCCAAAGCATCGAATTTAGTTTGGTTACATAGTTTGTTTGTGTATATTGGATTCCAAATAAATCCCAAGGCCTTGGTGAAAACGTGGAAAGTTTCCAAGTTTCCAGCTGATATCCGGTATGCTGATGATCGCCAGCCCTGACCACGATCGTGGCTAGTGAGATTTCCTTGACCTTAGTATGATCACGATTGGCATGTCCAGGAGGAGGATAGTGCAATCGCATACCCTGGGTCGTGATAACGATATCTGAAAATCTGAAAAGGGTATAAATAGACCCCTTAAGTCGCGAATTAGCTCATTATTCACCTTTTTTCTTGAGAGCTAAACCTTAAAATAGTGTGAGAGCTTAAAAGTGAAGCTTGTGGGTGCTTTGGAAGTTAGATTAATGTCCATGTCTTGATTCTCTTATGGATTTAAGGTTAGAATTCACCCTTTTCTTACTGAATTTCTTGATTAATAGCTCAAAACCCCAAAAAACTTAGGGCTTGATTTTAAACCTCAATTTCACTTATTTTCACTTGAATAATGTTCCTAATCCTATAATCACTTACTTTTTCTCAATTTAACCTTCAAAATAACCTCGATTCTTGATTTTAAATTGATTTCAAAGGTTTTACCTGATAAAGTTTTAAAATGGTTTTTCTTCAATTTGAACTTCATTCTCGATTTGACTTGAGTTTTTAGTTGTATGTTCCTAAAGGTATGGGGAACATGTTTTTGAAATAAAGTTATGATTTTTCCCTTCTTCATCAAAAACTCCTCTCGAGGGTCTGTTTCGACCCCAAATTAATGTAGGAAATATTGGTATTGTTGTCCTTGTTTTAAATCTTTATTTCTTGGTTTTAGATGATTTTGGGATCATTCATGATAATTAAGGTCAACGATTAAAGTGTTGCGGACCTATTTTTTACCTTGAGGTAAGTTATGGCTTAACTCTTTTAGACTAGGCTGGGTAGTTAATTCATATAAAAAATTCATGTTAAGGGGATGGGAACTAATCTTGAAATTGGCTATCTTAATGTGTAGTGCCCATGTGAGGCCTATATATGATTTCATTATTGGTTTCGATATATTATGTGCTATGTATGAATGTGTGGGTCCTAGTGATATGGATTGCCTGAAATTCATGTGAATAATTATATTATGTTGTTGAAATGCCTAACGTGGTACCATTGGTGTATTTGCTATATTCATACTTTATCAGCATGTGAATCATGTGGAACTTTATGGATGTTGGCTCATGTAGTTGTGGAATATATTATTGTGGTTTATTGTAGAAATACATTATGTGGTTGGTTATGGAAATACTAATTGTGATTGGTTGTGAGTATTACATCCTCATATCATACGCATTCATGAAACATTGGTACCACTGTGGCAATATTTGAGAGACACTGGCAATATATTTTAAAACCCTTCCTGAGGGATATTCCAGGAAGGAGATATTATGACATCTTATAAAACCCTCCTCGAGGGATGTGCCAGAGAAAAGATATGATAATTGGATTGTATATGGGTTGATGAACCCTTCATAGGTCCCATATTGGGAGACTTACCTTTGTGGGTGTCTAGGGAGGTTGTGCGATAACCTCATGCATCATTATTCTTATTGTGTTTACTTCGTTATGGCTATGATGTGATTGTACTTCTTCTTTGATTTATTCCTTATCTAATTATTCTATCTTCTTATATTTGTACTCAATGATCTTGTATGTATATTTTCCTTACTTGTCCTACTTGTATATGATATATTATATACTTGTGGTCCTTTCAGTGTTTGTTTAAATATATGTGATATATTAGAATTGTTAGTGAAAGTGGTGTGGCTACCATTATGGGACTTTTTCTGATTGCAGGTAACGTGTCCTAAGTGTATATTTTGTATGTCTTATTTTCTACTTTTCTTGGTCAGACTATGATACATACTTAGTACAAGTGGACCATACTCACTCCGACTATAAAATTTTAGTGCACATTCAGGTTTAGGTGCGCCCTACGTTGCTTGATTCGAGAGATTGTTGGAGCTTTCAAGGTCGTGGTTGATTTTCAGGCGTTCAAATTTCTTCTACTGTCTTACTCTACCATTATACTATATCTTTACTAGTTTCTAGAGATTGAGTTTTATTTTTTGATTTCTTATGTATTTCTTTTATATTCAAGTTATACTAAATATGTTTTTATACTGTTGACATAAGGTTTTAGGAGTTATGGTTGCATTGTGGTCTATGTTTGTTTCTGAATTTGTTATACTTATATGGTTTGGCTTCACTCTAGGAGTCTTACCTTGGGGGTATTTGAAGCATCCCATGTTTGGACCCTTAGAAAGTTTCCAGGAATCTCATTCTTCGGGCCCATTACAACTAATGGTACGAGCCGTAAACTGGAGTACGAGTGGTGAAGACCTATCATAAGCTGACCATTTTTAGTTGGTGGGATAGTCTTGGACACTGTAATGGATACGCCTTGAGGGTATGAGTTGTAAGGCATGGGTACGAGTTGTATAGGTGATTTGTAAGGTGGTCATTATTTGATCCTCCTGGTGTTACATTCTACCAGGGATACGGATCATGGGTATGGATCATATGCTGAGATTATGACTTGGTTGGATAAGTCGTATACTAGACACTATTTGATTCATGGTTTAGGATTAGTCACGATTGGGTGGGTATCAATCATAAGCTAGGTTACGACTTATAAGGAGGTCAGTCGTAACCCTATGTCGAGTTTTTTTAGAATTTAAGTAGGGGTTTTGGACATTTCCCTACTTAATTTAATAAGGAACCACAACTTCTAATACGCTTAGGAGGTTATTTACCCTATTATTTCTCTCTCAAACACTTAGAATCTCTTCAAAAATATGTCATAATTCTCTCAAAAGCTTTTGGGGCAAAGAGCTAGGGGTTCTACTAAGGAATTACTTTGGGGCTTGTCTTAGTGAATTCATTCCATTAATATTCTTGGTTTAAGGCATGATTCTCTTCCCTACTTGTAATTTTAATGAAAGGTATGGTTATATATTGATTTCATGGTTTTTACTTTTTGCACGATTTTGGTTTTCAATCATTGATTTTGGGGTTTTGATGTTAAAGTCTTGGTTATGATTTCTTATAGTTTCAATTATGCTTTCTATGCACTAATGGTGGTTTTGGATAATGGAATTGCATGGTAATGGTTTAAGGGGAATGAAATTTGTTTTTGGTTGTACTATGCCCCCAAGGTGTTTGGTAAAATGCCTGTAAAGATATGTTTATTGAATTGACTTATGTTAATGGAGCTCTTGCTGGTTTTCAGCTTATCTATGAAACCTTAAATGTTTTTCAATGGTTTACAAAGGTTAATGGCTAATTGGTAATGCTTGTGGAAAACATGGTAGTCTTCCAAGAGGTTAATATGGTAAACAGAAAGGGCACCGAGAGTCCCCTTAATCTAAATAGTTTGGCTATGGGTAATGCTTGCAAGTATGGTGGTATGACACTACCACTGGTTTATAAAATAGCCTTGGTTAATAAATGGATAATTAGATTATTTGGACTTGGTTTTAATTGGGAATTAATTGTGGTAGCTGTAAGCTAAGCCATGGAAGGTGGAGATCCCAATATGAAGGGTTTTTTATGTCCATGTACGAGTGTCAAATTTATATTGGAGAGGTGTACTGTCATCCATGGGTTATTGACTGGTCGTATGGCTACACGCACCAGGACCCTTTCAGCAGGGGGAGCTGAACCCATATGGCCCGTAGATAGTAAGACGGCTAAGCTACACGAACCAGGTTAAGGTTTTAAATGGAATGCTAAACCCGGTCCCTTATCCTAGCACTTAAATATATGTATGGTTGTTTGTATTGGATGGTTTTCACTTGGTTTTGATAATTTTTATTACATTATCCTTATCCCGAGATTCATGGTAGTGTTCACCCACTAACCCGTCTACTGGTGGATGTTTACCCATGTTATGTAGGAACCGGATGTTCGACTCTTCCTTCGTAGTACTTGATTCAAGGAAAACTTATTGGACAGAAGTGGTGAGCTTTCATCCTTTTGAAAGGCATTATTTTATGTTGGACATTCTTGGACTTCCTGTTTTCCTTTTAGATATTAGTTTTAGCCATGGTTGGGGGCATGTCCTAACCAAATATTTGTATTCTTTTGGATAGAGGCTTTGTGGTACTTCTGGGAGTTGGAATAAACAGGATCGATATTGGTGTCAGCCTTGGCATTGGAATAAGCTAGGAGGCTGGCATCATCGAACATAATTCTCATTGTTCTATCATATTACATTTTGGGTTTGACTTTCATATTATCTTTCGATATTCTCCTTGGTATGGTTTGGTATGGTTGGTTGGTTTGTCATGGACAGACTTGGTTTGGTTGGTCATGGTTGTGACCCTATCCCAAAGTCTTTATGAAAGCATTGTGCAATCTTGTTATATGCTCAAAATTCAGCTCATCTAATGTTTATAAGGTGGTTGGGTGGGGTTAAGGGGGTGGTCCCCGATCCTAGGTGGACTTGGGATCCCATTACGACAAGGCCCCAGTTTGGGCTATGTCAAGTTGGTATCAGAGCCTAGGTTCATGGTCCATTGGGAGTCCACAAACTAGTATTAAGTAGTCTCTTTTAGGGGTATGTAGCACGCCACACTCATAAGGGAGAGGCTAAAAAAAATCAGGGAATGTTTCCCTTTCTTGGTATTCTTTCTTCAATCTTGACTTCTCAGTCTTGGAATCTCCTCTAATCCTTGTTTGTTCATCTTTCAGATCATGCCTCTTAGATCTGGAACATAAGAAAATTCTTCCATCCCATCTAGGGATAATGCTGAAGGAGTACCTCCTACGTCTAGTACATCTTTGATCTCATGGTACTGTTCTTGATTGTACTATAGTTCCTCCTATTCCTCCTACTTCTCCTTAGGTCCCTCAGGGTAATGTGATGAATACAGAGTTTCATCAGTCTATGCATGATATTGCCCAACTGGTTTCTTCTTAGGATGAGCAGGGTATGGCAAGTATTGTATCTGTTGAGTCTACTAGGCTTGAACAATTTATGAAGATGGGTCCTCTAACTTTTACGGGAGTAAAGGTAGAGAAAGACCCATAGGACTCTTAATAAGATGGAGAATATCTTTTAGGTAATAAGGAATACTAATATAGAATGAATAAACTTTACAGCTTATTAGCTCAAAGAGGTTGCTTATCTGTGGTATGAGGAGTGGGATAGAGATAAGGGTGATGTAGAAGAGGATGGTTTGTGGGAGGCCTTTTTTGATAATTGTATGGATCGGTTTGTTCCTCAAGAGTTTTGAAAAGCTAAGATGGAGGAGTTTGTGAACCTCATACAAGGGAGAAAGTCTGTGAAGGAGTATGCTTTGAAGTTCCATCAGTTGTCGAGGTATGCTCCTGATTTAGTGGTTGATATGAGGTTGAGAATGAGGAAGTTCACTTCTGAGCTGAATAGAGATCTAATTTTGGGGAGCAAGACTGCTTTGCTTATGAGGGATATGTACATGTCGAGGCTGACTGTTCATATGTAGTAGGTTATAGATGAAAAGAGAAGGCAGGTGGAATATGGAGACAGGCAGGCTAAGCGAGGTAGGTTTTCTAATTAGGGAGGTGCCCAGTCTCTAGGTGGTAGAGATAGTGGGAAATGGTAGAAAAAAAAGTGGGGGAGTTCTGGTTCCTTCTCTACTGCTAGTGCTCCTTAACCCCAACAGTCGGGCGACAGGCATCATCATAGTGGTGATAATTCTCGGGCACAGGGAGCCCAGTCTCAGTCAAGCGGAGCTTAGTCTATTTATCCGTGTCCTCCTTATAGGTTTTACGGGCGTCCTCTTTAGGGATTCTGAGAGAAAGGTGGGGATAAGTTCTTTAAGTGAGGCCAAGTAGGCCATCAGCTCAGGTATTGCCCATCTAACAAGGTTGCTATGGGGGCAAATAAGATTTTTGTGGCTTCATTTTCTGTTCCTACACTTGGTGGTATGGCATCTGCTTTTGTTACTTCTCCTAGTTCTAGTGCTTGTCGGAACAGGTTGTATGCTTTGGCATCCCGATAGGAATCTGAGGCATCGCCTGATATTGTTACCGGTAGGTTACAGCTTTTCTCTCATGACGTGTATTATTTGCTTGATCCAGGTTCTACCCTTTCCTATGTGACTTCTTATGTATCTGTGTTTTTTGGTTTTTATCCAAAAATTATTTTGAATCTATTTTCTATTTCTACCCCGATAGGAGATCTGATCATTGTTGAATGGGTTTATAGGGGGTGTATGGTATCTATGAGTGGTAGACAGACTTTGGCTGATCTATTTGAGTTGGGTATGGTAGATTTTGATGTAATCTTGGGCATGGATTGGTTGCATTCTTCTTATGCAAATTTTGATTGTCAAACCTATAGGGTCATCTTTAGGTTACCTGGTGAGCCAAAAATAGAATGGGAAGGTTGTTCCTTAGTGACTAGGGGGAAGTTTATTTCTTATCTTAGAGACCAAAGGTTAATCTCTAAGGGTTATCTTTATCACTTGGTCCGGGTTAAAGATTCTAATTCGAAAGGTCCTCCTTTTTCTTCGGTCCCTGTGATTAATCAATTTCTAAAGGTATTTTCAGATGATTTTCCAGGTGTTCCTCTAGATAGGGAAATAGAGTTTGGTATTAATTTGCTTTCGGACACTCGTCCAATTATTATTCCTCCATATAAAATGGATCTGACTGAGTTAGGGGAACTCAAGGAGCAAATAAAGGATCTTCTAGACAAAGGGTTTATTTATCCTAGTGATTCCCCATGGGGTGCACTGGTGTTGTTCATACGCAAGAAGGATGGTTCTCTTCGTATATGCATCGACTACAGGCAGTTGAATAAGGTAATGGTCAAGATTAAGTATCCTCTCCCTTGGATAAATGATCTGTTTGACTAGTTCCAAGATACAAAGTTCTTCTCTAAGATAGATCTTTGGTCTGGGTACCATCAGTTGAAGATTACGGAGGTGGATATCCCTAAGATGGCTTTTCGCACTAGGTATGGGCATTATTAGTTTTTGGTGATGTCATTTAGATTGACAAATGCCCCGTCGCTAATTATGGATCTGATGAACAGGCTATTTTGGCAGTATTTAGATATCTTCATCATTGTGTTTATCAATGATATTCTGATGTATTCAAAGAGTGAGGTGAATCATGATAATCACCTCCGTGTAGTGTTGCAAACCTTAAGGGAACAGTGGTTGTTTGCTAATTTCTCTAAGTGTAAGTTTATATGGAATATTGTGACTTTCTTAGGTTATATCATTTCTAGTAAAGGGATCATGGTAGATCCGCAGAAGGCGGCTATTGTAAAGAAGTGGACTAGACCTACGACTCCATCTGATATTCGGAGATTCTTGGGTTTAGCCGGGTATTACAGGCAGTTTATAGAGAGATTTTCGTCGATAGCTTTTCCTTTGACTAAGTTGACTCAGAAGAAGGTTATGTCTTCTTGGTCGGATGCGTGTGAGGGGAGTTTTGAGATGTTGAAGGATAAGTTGACTTCGATTCCAGTTCTGACTTTGTCAGAAGGCAATGATAAGTTTATGGTTTATTATGATGCATCTCGGGTTGGTCTTGGTTGCGTGTTGATGCAGTATAGGAAGGTGATAGCCTATGTTTCCAGGCAGTTGAAGATACATGAGTGGAACTATCCTGCTCATGATTTGGATCTTTTGGCCATTGTGTTTGCTTTAAGGATATGGTAGCATTATTTATATGGGGTCCACATGGATATCTTTTCTTAGAACAAGAGTTTGCAGTATGTGTTCTCACAAAAAGAGCTTAATATCAGGTAGAGGAGATAGCTTGATCTTCTCAAGGACTATGATATACATCTTCACTACCATCTAAGTAAAGCTGATGTGGTTGTTGATGCTCTTAGCAGGTTGTCCATGGGTAGTTTGGCTCATGCGAAAGAAGGAAAGCGAGAATTGGTGAAGGATATCCATTATTTGGCAAATCTTAGGGTTCAAGACTCCAAGGATGGTGGTGTGATTGTGCAAGAAGTAGTTAGATCATATCTTGGTGCGGAGATTAAGGAGAAACAAGTGTTGGATTTTGCCTTGATAAAAATCAAGGGTAGCATTGATGAGCAAAAAGTGGTGGATTTTGAGATTATCGGCGATGGTACTTTACGGTACCAAGGGAGGTTGTGTGCTTCTGATGTAGACAGTTTTCAGCAAAGGATCTTGGCATAGGCGCACGAGTCGCTCTATGTTGTCCACCCTGGTTCTACTAAGATGTACCATGATCTTAAGGAGATTTATTGGTAGAGTGGAATAAAGTGGGACGTGGTTGATTTTGTGTCCAAGTGCTTGGTGTGTCAACAAGTTAAGGTTGAGCACATGAGGCCTGGTGGGTTGTATCAAGAGATTAAGTTGCCTGAATAGAAGTGGGAGAAGATCAATATGGATATCGTTACCGATCTTCCTCGGTCTAAGAACCAATTTGATTTGATTTGGGTCATTATGGATAGAATGATGAAGTCTGTGCATTTCTTTCCTGTGCGGACTAGCTTTTTGACAGAGCATTATGGAAAGCTTTATCTTAAAGAGATTCTAAACTGCATGGGGTGCCTGTTTTGATTATTTTAGATCGCGGTTCATAATTTACGTCCTACTTCTGATGATCTTTCAGAAAAGGTTGGGGACTAAGGTGAGTCTGAGTACGGCTTTCCACCCTCAGTCGGATGGGTAGGTGAAAAGAACTATTTAGACATTGGAAGATATGATTCAAGCCTGTGTGATTAATTATGGTGGCAGTTGGGTGGAGCATCTATCTTTGGTAGAGTTTGCTTACAACAATAGTTATCATAAGAGTATTGGTATGGCTCCTTTTGAGGCGTTGTATGGTAGGAGGCGTAGATCTCCTATTAGTTGGTTTGAGCTCGGCGAGGTTGACTTATTTGGTCTGGATTTGGTTTGTCAAGCTATGGAAAAGTTGAAGGTGATTCCGGATAGGCTCAAGGCTGTCCAGAGTCGTCAAAAGTCATATGCGGATGTTAGGCATAAAGACTTAGAGTTTGCAGTTGGGGATAAGGTTTTCCTTAAGGTATCTCCTCTGAAGGGAGTAGTGCAGTTTGGAGAAAAGGGAAAACTCAGTCCTCAATACATTGGTCCTTATGAGATTTTGCGGAGAGCGGGCAATGTTGCGTATGAGTTGGAGTTTCCATCTAGCTTGAGTTTGGCTCATCCAGTATTCCATGTTTCTATGTTGAGGAAGTGTGTTGATGACTTGTCTTTGATTGTGCCTTTGGAATGGTAGGATATCTCGAATTCTCTGTATTATGAAGAGGTCCCTATTGAGATATTGGATAGGCAGGTTCGTCGGTTGCGGACCAAGAATGTGGCTTTGGTTAAGGTTCTATGGTGGAACTACAAGTTGGAAGAGGACACGTAGGAAGCGGAAGAGGACATGAAGTCCAAGTATTTGTTCTTGTTTTCCGCTCCTGATACGTGCAGAAAGTATGTGTTATTAAATATATATATTTTTTCAAAGTTTGTTAAAGAAAAGATTAACATCTTTGCCTTTTTGTTTTCAAACTTTGTTAAATGGGTATTTGATAATGCAAATGACTCTGTGTATGGTTACCCCTACCTTATCCATCAATTATGGATGAATGTTTCTATTGGGGGAGACTGAAGCATCCCAGGTTCGGACCCTTAGAAAAATTTCTAGCAATCTCATTCTTAGGACCCATTCTGACTCATAGTATGAGTCGTAAGCTGGGGTATGAGTACTGAAGACTTATCGTAATCTGACCAGTGTTAGTTGGTGGGATGGTCTTGGATACTGGAATGAATACAACTTGGGGGTATGAGTCGTACGGCATGGGTACGAGTCATTTAGGTGACTCGTAAGGTGGTCAGTGTTTGATCCTCCTGGTGTTACATTTTGCTAGGGATATGGATCGTGGGTATGGATCATATACTGAGGTTATGACTTGGTTGGATGAGTCGTATATTGGATAGCGTCTGATCCATGGTTGAGGATTGGTTACGATAGGTGGGTATCAACTGTAAACTAGGTTACAACTTATAAGGGGGTCAATCGTAACCCCATGTTGGGTTTTTATGGGACTTAAGTGGGGGTATTTTGGATATTTTCCTACTTACCCTAGTAAGGAACCACAACTTCTAATACACTTAGGAGGTTATTTGCCCTATTATTTTACTTTTAAACACTTAGAATCTCTTCCAAAATATATCATAATTCTCTCAAAAGCTTTTGGGGCGAAGAGTTAGGGTTTCAACTAAGGTATTACTTTAGGGATTGTGTTGGTGAACTCTTTCTATCAATCTTCTTGGTTTAAAGCATGATTCTCTTCCCTACTAGTAATTTGAATTAAAGTCATGGATATATGTTTTTACTTTTGCATGGTTTTGGCTTTCAATAATTAACTTGGGGGTTTTGATGTTAAACGTTTGGTTATGATTTTTTATGGTTTTAATTATGCTTTCTATGCATTAATAGTGGTTTTGGATAATGGAATATTAATGGTTTAATGGTAATGGAATTTGGTTTTGGTTGTACTATGCCCCCAAGGTGTTTGATAAAATGCTTGTAAAGATATGTTCACTACATTGACTTATGTAAATTGAACTCTTACTTGTTTTCAGTTTATATATGAAACCTTAAATGTTTTTGAATGGTTTCCAAAGGTTAATGGCTAATTGGTAATGCTTGTGAAAAACATGGTAGTCTCCTAAGAGGTTAATATGGTAAACGGAAAGGGCACCGAGAGTCCCCTTAATCTAAATGGTTTGGCTATGGGTAAAGCTTGCAAGTATGATGGTATGACAATACCACTAGTTTATCAAATATCCTTAGTTAATAAATGGAGAATTAGACTGTTTGGACTTGGTTTTAATTAGGGATTAATGGCAGAAGGTGTAAGCTAAGTCATGGAAGGTGGCGATCCTAGGGAGATAAAAATTGGAAACTCATATTTGCTGATATGAGGGGTCTTCGATGGCCACGTGGGAGTGTTACATTTATAATAGAGGGATGTACTAGTCATCCCAGGGTTATTGCTTGGTCGTGCAGCTACATACACTGGGACACTTTTAGCAGGGGAGCTGAACCCATATGTCGTGTGGATGGTAGGACGGCTAAGCTACACGACCCAGGTTAAGGTTTTAAATGGCATTCTAAACCCAGTCCCTTATCCCAGCAATTATATATATATATGTATGGTTGTTTACATAGGATGGTTTTCACTTGGTTTTTATAAATGGAATTACTTTATCTTTATCCTGAGATTCATCCTAGTGTTCACCCACTAACCCGTCTACTGGCGGTTGTATATCCATGCTATGCACAAACTAGAAGGTCGACTCCTACTTTATAGTACTTGATTTGGGGACAGATTATTGGACTAAAGTGGTGAGCTTCCATCCTTTTGGAAGGCATCATTTCATGTTGGACATTCTTAGACTTTTTATTTTCTTTCCAGATATTGGTTTTGGCCATAGTTAGGGGCATATCCTAATTGAATATTTGTATTATTTTGGATAGAGACTTTTTGATACTTCTAGGGGTTGGAATGGGCGGGATCGTTATTGGTGTCAGCCTTGGCATTAGAATAAGTTGGGAGGCTGGCATCATCGGACATAATTTCTTACTATTCCATTGTATTATATTTTGGGTTTGACTATCATATTATGTTTGGATATTCTATTTGGTTTGGTATGGTATGGATGGTTGGTTTGTCATAGACAAACTTAGTTGGGTCGGTCATGGTTGTGATCCTATCCCAAAGTCTTTATGAGAGCATTGTGCAATCTTGTTATATGCTCGAAATTAAGCTCATCTAAGTCTGTATAATGTTGTTGGGTGGGGTTAAGGGGATGTTCCCGGTCCTAGGTGGACTTGGGATGCCCATTACGATGAGGCCCCGATCTAGGCTGCATCAAGTTGGTATCAGAGCCTAGGTTCAAGGTCACTTGGGATTCCACAAAGTTGTGTTGAGTATAGTCTCTTTTAGGGGTGTGTAGCGTGCCACACTCATAAGGGCGAGGCTACAATAAATCTAGGAATGTTTTACTTTGTTAGTATTTTTTCTTTAAGATTGACTTCTCGGTCTTGGAATCTCCTTTAATCCTTGTTTATTCATTTTTCAGATCATGCATCCTAGATTTAGAACACAAGGAAATTTTTCCATCCCATCTAGGGATAATGCTGAAGGAGTACCTCCTACGTCTGGAGTACATCTTAGATCTCATGGTCCTGTTCCTGATTGTACCAGAGTTCTTCATATTCCTCCTACTTCTTTTCAGGTCCCTCAGGGCAATTTGATGAATGCAATGTTTCATCAGTCTATGCATGTTATTGCCCAACTGGTTATAGCTCAAGATGAGCGGGATATGGCCAGCATAGTATCTGCTGAGGCTACTAGTCTTGGATAGTTTATGAAGATGGGTCCTCTGACTTTTATGGGAGTGAAGGTGGAGGAAGACCCACAAGTCTTTCTTGATGAGTTGGAGAAGATCTTTTGGGTAATAAGGGCTACTAATGTGAAAGGAGCAAACTTTGCTTCTTATCAGCTCAAAGAGATTACTTATCTATGGCATGAGGAGTAGGATAGAGATAAGGGTGATGTAGAAGAGGATGGTTTATGGAAAGCCTTTTTTGATGTCGTCATGGATTGGTTTTTTCCTTAATAGTTGTGGAAAGCTAAGATGGAGGATTTTTGTGAACCTCAGGCAAGGGAGAATGTCTGTAAAGGAGTATGATTTGAAGTTCCATCAATTGTCGAGGTTTGCTCCTGATTTGGTGGCTGATATGAGGTCGAGAATGAGGAAGTTAACTTCTGGGCTAGAGATCTAATTCTGGAGAGCAAGACTGCTTTGCTTATGAGGATATGGACATGTCAAGGTTGACTATTCGTACGCAGCAGGTTGAGAATAAGAAGAGAAGGTAAGTGAAATATTGAGACAGGCAGGGTAAGCGGGGAAGATTTTCTTATCAGGGAGGTGTCTAGTCTCAAGGTGGTAGAAATGGTTGGAAATGGCAAAAAAAAAAGTGGGGGAGTTCTGGTTCCTTCTCTACTGCCAGTGCTCCTTACCCGCAACAGTTAAGCAACAGGCATCATCATGGTGGTGATAATTCTCGGGCATAGGGAGCCCAGTCTCAGGCAAAAGGAGGTTAGTTTATTGATTTTTCAGTCGTCCTTATAAGCGATTCTGTGAGGAAGGTAGGAATAAGTGCTTTAAGTATGGACAAGTACGCCATAGGATCAGGTATTGTCCGTCTAACAAGGTTGTTATGGGGGCGAATAAGATTTTGATGTCTTTATCTTCTATTCCTACAACTAGTGGTGTGACCACCACTTCTCTTAATGCTCCTAGTTCTAGTGCTAGTCGGAATAGGTTGTATGCTTTGGCATCCCGTTAGGAATCTGAGGCATCGCCTGATGTTGTTACCGATATGTTATAGGTTTTCTCTCATGACGTGTATTGTTTGCTTGATCCAGATTCTACCTTTTCCAATGTGACTCTTTATCTAGTTGTGTCTTTTGATTTCAATCCAAAAATTATTTCAAATCTATTTTCTGTTTCTACCCCGGTAGGAGATTCAATCATTGTTGAACGAGTCTATAAGGGGGTATGGTATCAGTGAGTGTTAGGCAGACTTTGGAGGATCTATTTGAGTTGCGTTTGGTAGATTTTGATGTAATCTTGGGCATGGATTGGTTGCATTCTTGTTATGCAAATTTGGATTTTCGATCCTGTAGGGTCATCTTTAGGTTGCCTGGTGATCCATAAATAGAATGTGAAGGTTGTTCCTTAGCGCCTAGGGAGAAGTTTATTTCTTATCTTAGAGGCCAAATGTTAATCTCTAAGGGTTGTCTTTTTCACTTGATTTTGGTTAAAGATTCTAATTCGAAAGGTCATTTTTTGTCTTTGGTCCATGTGGTTATTAAGTTTCTAGAGGTCTTTTTGGATGATCTTCTAGGTGTTCCTCCGGATAGGGAAATAGAGTTTGGTAATGATTTGCTTCTGGACACTCGTCCAATTTTTATTCCTCCGTATAGAATGGATCTTATTGAGTTAAGGGAACTCAAGGAACAAATTAAGGATCTTCAATACAAAGGTTTTATTCGTCCAAGTGTTTCCCCATGGAGTGCACCGGTGTTGTTCGTGCACAAGAAGGATGGTTCTTTTCGTATGTATATCGACTACAGGTAGTTGAATAAGGTAACGGTCAAGAATAAATATCCTGTCCCTCAGATAGATGATCTGTTTGACCAGTTCCAAGGTACAAAGTTCTTCTCTAAAATAGATCTTCGGTCTGGGAATCATTAGTTGAAGATCACGAAGGTGGATATCCCAATGATTACTTTTTACACAAGGTATAGTCATTATGAGTTTTTGGTGATGTCATTTGGATTGACAAATGCCCTGGAAGCATTTATGGGTATGATGAATCGAGTGTTTTGGCAGTATTTGGATTTCTTCACCATTGTGTTTATTGATGATATTCTGGTGTATTCAAAGAGTGAGGTGGATGATGCTATTTACCTCCGTGTGGTGTTACAAATGTTAAGGGAACAATGGTTGTTTTCTAAGTTATCTAAGTGCGACTTTTGGTTGAATATTGTGACTTTCTTGGGTTATATCATTTCTAGTGAAGTGATCATGGTGGATCCGCAGAAGGTGGTTATGGTGAAGAAGAATCCTAGACCTACGACTCCATCTAATATTTGGAGCTTCTTGGGTATAGCCGGGTATTATAGGCAGTTTATGGAGAGCTTCTCATCGATAGCTTCTCCTTTGACTAAGTTGACTCAGAAGAAGGTTATGTTTTCTTGGTCGGATGCGTGTGAGGGGAGTTTTGAGAAGTTAAAGGCTAAGTTGACTTCGGCTCCAGTTCTGACTTTGCCGAAAGGCATTGATGGGTTTGTGGTTTATTATGATGCATCTCGGGTTGGTCTTGGTTACGTGTTGATACAGCATGGGATTGTGATAGCCTATGCTCCTAGGTAGTTGAACATACATATGAGGAACTATCCTACTCATGATTTGGATCTGTTGGACGTTGTGTTTTCTTTGATGATATGGTGACATTATTTGTGTGGGGTCCATATGGATATCTTTTCTGATCACAAGAGTTTGCAGTATATGTTCTCGCAAAAAGTGTAAAATCTCAGGCAAAGGAGTTGGCTTGAGCTTCTCAAGGACTATGATATGAGTCTTTACTACCATCCAGGTAAAGCTAACGTGGTTTTTGATGCTCTTAGCAGGTTGTCCATGGGTAGTTTGGCTTATGTGGAAGAAGAAAAACGATAATTGGTGATAGATATTCATCGTTTGGCTAATCTTGGGGTTCGTCTCTTGGACTCCAAGGATTGTGATGTGATAGTGCAAAAAGTGATTTGATAATCTCTTGGTGCGGAGATTAAGGAGAAGCAAGTGTTGGATTTTCCCTTGATGAAAATCAAGGGTAGCGGTCGTTAGCAAGAGGTGCAAGATTTTAAAATTAGCGGTGATGGTTCTTTGCGGTACCAAGGGAGGTTGTATGCTCCTGATGTAGATGATTTACGGAAAAGGATCTTGGCTGAGGTACACGAGTTGCACTATGTTGTCCACCCTAGTTCTACTAATATGTACCATGATCTCAAGGAGATCTATTGGTGGAGTGTCATGACGATTTACTGCAAAGGATCTTGGTTAAGGCGCACGAGACGTTCTATGTTGTCCACCCTGGTTTTACTACTATATACCAGGTTCTCAAGGATTTCTATTAGTGGAGTGGCATAAAGTGGGAGGTGGTTGATTTTGTGTCCAAGTACTTGGTGTGTCAACAAGCTAAGGTTGATCACATGCGGCCTGATGGGTTGTATCAACAGATTAAGTTTCCTGAATGGAAGTGGGAAAAGATCAATATGGATTTTGTTACCGGTCTTCCTCGGTCTCAAAACTAATTTGATTCTATTTGGGTCATTGTTGATAGAATTATGAAGTTTGCATATTTCTTGCCTATGCAGACTAGCTTTTCAGCAGAGGATTATGCGGAGATTTATCTTCCAGAGATTGTGAAACTGCATGGGGTTCTTATTTTGATTATTTTTTATTGCGGTACATAGTTTACATCTTATTTTTGGTGATCTTTCTAGAAAGGGTTGGGGACTAAGGTAAGTCTGAGTATGGCTTTCCACCCACAGTCGGATGGGCAAGCGAAAAGAACTGTTCAGACATTGAAAGATATGCTTTGAGACTATGTGATTAATTATGGTAGTAGTTGGGTGGAGAATCTACCTTTGGTAGAGTTTTCTTACAACAATAGCTATCATAAAAGTATTGGTATGGCTCCTTTTGAGGGGTTGTATGGTAGGAGGTGTAGATCTCATATTGGATGGTTTGAGCTCGGTGAGGTTGACTTATTTGGTCTGGATTTTGTTCGTCAAGATATGGAAAATTTGAAGGTGATTCAAGAAAGGCTTAAGGCTGTCCAGAGTCATCAAAAGTTGTATGTGGAAGTTAAGTGTAGAGACTTGGTGTCTCCTATGAAAGGAGTAGTGCGGTAAAAAGGGAAAGCTCAGTCCTCGATATATTAGTCCTTATGAGATTTTGTGGAGAGCGGGCATGTTGCGTATGAGTTGAAGTGTCCATCTAGCTTGAGTTTGGTTCATTCGATATTCCATGTTTCTATGTTGAGAAAGTGCATTGCTAATTCATCTTTGATTGTGTCATTGGAAGGGTTGGTTATCTCGGATTCTCTATCTTATGAGGAGGTCCCGATTGAGATATTGGATAGGCAGGTTCATTGATAGCGGACCAAGGATGTGGCTTTGGTTAAGGTTCTATGGAGGAACCACAATGTGGAAAAGTCCACGTGGGAAGCAGAAGAGGACATGAAATCTAAGTATCCTCTCTTATTTTCCACTCCTAGTATTCAAGCGGGAGGTATGTGTTATTGAACATATCTTTATTTTCAAAGTTTGTTAAAGAAAAGATTAACATCTTTGCCTCTTTATTTACAAACTTCATTAAAGGGATGTTTGATAATACAAATGACTCTGTTTGTGGTTACCCCTACCTTATTCATAATTCAGGGATGAATGTTCCTAGTGGGGGAGACTGAAGCATCCAATGTTTGGACCCTTAGAAAATTTCCAGGAATCTCATTCTTTGGACCCATTATGACTCATAGTACGAACCATAAGCTGTGGTACTAGTGGTGAAGACCTATCGTAAGCTGACTAGTGTAAGTTGGTGGGATGGTCTTGGACATTGGAATGGATACGCCTTGAGGGTATGAGTCGTAAGGCATGGGTACGAGTCGTATAAGTGACTCGTAAGGTGGTCAGTGTCTGATCCTCCTGGTGTTACATTCTGCCAGGGATACAGATCATGGGTATGGATCATATGCTGAGATTATGACTTGCTTGGATGAGTCGTATACTAGATAGTGTCTAATCCATGATTTAGGATTGGTCCTGATTGTGTGGGTATCAACCGTAAGCTAGGTTACGACTCGTAAGGAGGTCAGTTGTAACCCTATGTTGGGTTTTTATGGGGTTTAAGTTGGGGGATTCTGGAAATTTCCCTACTTACCTTAATAAGGAACCACAACTTCTAATACACTTAGGAGGTTATTTACACTATTATTTTACTCTCAAAAACTTATTTTGTATTCCAAAACATATCATAATTCTCTCAAGAGCTTTTGGGGCAAAGAGCTAGGGTTTCAACTAAGGGATTACTTTGGGGCTTGTCTTGATGAATTCATTCCATCAATCTTCTTGGTTTAAGGCATGTTTCTCTTCCCTACATGTAATTTCAATTAAAGGCATTGTTATATGGTTGATTTCATGGATTTTACTTTTGCATAGTTTTGGTTTTCAATCATTGATTTGGGGGTTTTGATGTTAAAGGCTTGGATATGATTTCTATGATTTTAATTATTCTTTCTATGCATTAATGGTGGTTTTGGATAATGGAATTGCATGGTAATGGTTTAATGGTAATGGAATTTGGTTTTGGTTGTACTATGCCCCCAAGGTGTTTGATAAAATACTTGTAAAGATATGTTCATTGCATTGACTTATGTTAATGGAACTCTTGCTTGTTTTCAGCTTATATATGAAACCTTAAATGTTTTTCAATGCTTTACAAAGGTTAATGGCTAATTGGTAATTCTTGTGAAGAACATAGTAGTCTCCCAAGAGGTTAGTATGGTAAATGTAAAGGGCAACGAGGGTCCCCTTAATCTAAATAGTTTGGCTATAGGTAATGCTTGTAAGTATGGTGGTATGAAGATACCACTATTTTATCAAATAGTCTTGGTTAATAAATGGAAAATTAGATTCTTTGGACTTGGTTTTAATTGGGCATTAATAGAGGGATATACTAGTCATCCCAGGGTTATTGCCTGGTCATGTGGCTTTACGTAACAGGACCCTTTTAGCAGGGGGAGCTGAACCTATATGGCCTGTGGCTGGTAGGACGTCTAAGCTATATGATCCAGGTTAAGGTTTAAAATGGCATGCTAAACTCGGTCCCTTATCCCAGAAGTTATATATATGTATAGTTGTTTACATTGGATGTTTTCATTTGGTTTTGATAAATGGCATTACTTTATCCTTATCCCAATATTCATGCTAGTGTTCACCCACTAACCCGTCTACTGGCAGTTGTATACCCACTCTATGTAGGAACTATACATTTGACTCTTCCTTCATAGTACTTGATTCGGGGATAACTTATTAGGTTGAAGTGTTGAGCTTCCATCCTTTTGGAAGGTGTTCTTTCATGTTGGACATTCTTAGACTTTTTATTTTCTTTTTAGATATTGGTTTTGGCTATGGTTGGGGGCTTGTCCCAACTGGATATTTGTATTCTTTTGGATAGAGGCTTTGTGGTACTTCTGGGGGTTAGAATGGGTGGGATCGGTATTGGTGTCAGCTTTGGCATTGGAATAAGCTGGGAGGCTAGCATCATCGAACATAATTTCTCACTATTAATTTCTCACAATTCTATCTTATTACATTTTGGGTTTGACTTTCATATTATGTTTCGATATTCTCTTTGGTCTAGTATGGTATGGATGGTTGGTTTGGCATGGAAAGACTTGGTTGGGTCGGTCATGGTTGTGACCCTATCCCATAGTCTTTATGAGAGCATTGCACAATATTATTATATGCTCGAAATTCAGCTTATCTAAGGTTGTATAAGGTGGTTAGATGGAGTTAAGGGGTGGTCCTCGATCCTAGGTGGACTTGGGATACCCATTACGAAAAGGCCCCGGTACGGGCTACGTCAGTATTTTTGTCTTTTTCCCCTTTGTGTATCAGTTTGGGTGATAGGCTTACTCATCAAGGTTCGCCATAATGAGTGCCATCATGACCCTTGACTTTGGGTCATGACAAATAAAAAATTTATTGCTTCTGATGTCCAAGAGAAAACCATCTTCACTTGACTTTGGTTTGTATAATGCACCAGCAATATTTTAGTGTTGCATTATGGCTTTATTTTTTTTACCGTAACGACCTGAACTTTTGATGTTATATGTGAAATATGTGTTATAATGCAATTTGACTATTTTACCCCTCCTCATAGTTGCATTGTGGTATTTCTGAGGTGTGGGGATAATTGTCATAATTCCCAATGCATTTAGGTGCCTTTTATGTGATATTATGGTTTTATGAATTTTTATGGTTATCATTTGATCTTTGCAAAGTATAGTTGAATGTACTATGGCAGGAGAACAGGAAGGTTGATTTTAGGGTGGTAACATGTTTGGTGAGGATTTATAGCTTATAAATTTTATTTCATCCCTTGGTTTGGAAAATTGTGATGTTTGTTTTAGGGGTCAACTTTCTGAAAACAACATCTTTTCAAAAATTTGATATCGCCATTTCGTCTAAGGAGTCAAATTTAGTGTGGTTACATAGTTCATCTGCGTATATCAGATTCCGAATGAATCCTGAGGTCGTGGTGGAAACTTTGAAGAACTTCCAAGTTTCAGCTGGCTTTTGGTGCATGTGCAATCACGCCACTTGACTGGAGATCGCACACATGTGGCATAGAAGGTAGTGCTATCATACCAAGGTGATTGGCAATTGTCACACCTTCTGTTACTATTAGGGGGTGCGATTGCACACCTGGGTGTGCAATTACAGCATCTGATTACCTAAAAGGGGTATAAATAAACCCCTTAGATTGTAAATTAGCTCATTATTAACCTTTCCATTTGAGAGCTAAAACCTAAAAGAGCGTGAGAGCTTAAAACTGAAGCTTTGTGGTGCTTGAGAAGCTAGATTAACATCCATTTCTTGATTTTCTTATGGATTTATGGTTAGAATTCACCATTTTCATAGTTGAATTCTTAATTAATTTCTAAAAATCCCAAAATCGTAGGAATTGACTTTAATTGCCACTTGATGGTAATATTATAATTACTAGTTTTTCCTCAATTTAACCATTGAAAAAACTTTGATTCTTGATTTTAAAACGGATTTCAAAGGTTAAAGTTTAAAAATGGTTCTTCTTCGACTTAACCTCGTTTTTAACTTAATTTGACTTGGGTTTTCAGCTATAGGTTCAAAAGGTATGGGTAACACATTTTTTAAATAAAGTTATGGTTTTTTCCTTCTTTTTTGAAAACTCATTTCGGGGTTTCATTTTGACCCCATACCAAAAGTGGCAATATAGGTATCGTGGGCTTTGTTTCAATGAATAGGTTCTATATTTCCTGGTTTTAGTTGATTTTGGGATCGTTCGTGAGAAGTAAGGTCATGGGTTGAAGTGTTACAGATTGGTTTTCGGCCTTGAGGTAGGTTGTGTCTTAACTCTTTCAAACTAGGTTGGATAGTTAATTTGTACACAAAGTGCATGTTAAAAGGATGGGAACAAATCATAAAATTAACTATGTTAATGTGTTGTGCCCATGTGTGGGCCTATATGAGATGTAATTATTGGTTTTGAGATATTATGTGATTTGTGTGACCGTGTAGGGTCCTATATCATGTGGATAGCCTAAAATACATGTGAATATTTGTATTGTGTTGTTGAAATTCCTAATGAGGTACCATTGGTTTATTGTTCTATATTCATACTTTATTGGCATATGAATCATGTGGAATTTCATTGGTGGTGGAAATATTAAGTGAATGTTGGCTCACGTGGTTGTGGAATATAGCATTGTGGATGGTTGTGGAAATATGTCATTGTGGTTGGTTTTGGAAATATTAATTGTTATTGGTTGTGAGCATTACATCCTCATATCATACTCACTCATGATATATTGGTACCACCGTGGCAACATCTGAGAAACACCGACAATAGCTTTTTAAAACCCTTCCCAAGGGATGTGTCAGGAAGGAGATATTGTAATATCTTATAAAACCCTCCCTGAGAGATGTGTCGAGGAAGGGATATGATATATGGATTGTATGTGGGTTGAAGAACCCCCTGTGGATCCTATGTCGGGAGTATTTAACCCCCTGTGGGTCCCATGTCGGGAGGCTTTCCTTCGTTGATATAAACGGAGGTTGTGTGATAACCTCGTGCATCATCATCTTCAGCATTCTTATTGTGTTTACATCATTATAGTTGTGATGTGATTGTACTTCTACTTTGACTCATTCCCTATCTAATTGTTCTATCTTCTTATACTTGTACTCAATGATCTCGTATATATATTGTCCTTCCTTTTCCTACTGGTATGTGGTATATTGAACACTTGTGATCTTTTCTGTGTTTTTTGCAATATATGTGATATATTAGAACTGTTAGTGCAAGCGGTGGGATATTTTTTAATTACAAGTGGCGTGCCCTTATTAGTGTGTATTTTGTATGTCTTATTTTCTACTTTGCTCGATCGGCCTATGATACCTACCGAGTACAAGTGGACCGTACTCACTCCTAATTTATCCTTTTAGTGCAGATTCAGGTTTGGGTGCACCCCACGTTGCTTGGTTCGGGCAATTGTTGGAGCTTTCAAGGTAGTGGATGATCTTCAGGCGTACGGATGTCTTCTACTATCTTTCTCTATCATTAGACTATGTCTTTACTTGTTTTCATAGACAGAGTTGTATCTATTAGATTTCTTATACGTTTTATTTATATTTGAGTTGTACTAGATACATTCTTATACTGTTGACATCAGATTTTAGGAGTTATGGTTGCATTGTGGTTTATGTTTTTTTCCACATTTTTGTACTTATATGGTTTGGCTTCATTCTAAAAGCCTTACCTGAGGGTGGGGGGTATTTTTGTCTTTTCCTCTATATGTATCAGTTTGGGTGATAGGCTTACTTGTCAAAGTACTCGACGATAAGTGCAATCATCACCCTTACATTTTGGGTCGTGACACTGACATAGTTGAGGACACTATTGAGGTGTTCATGGTCGATCTCTCAGTTATGGGTGACTTATTTAAGATTTTAAAGAAAAGGATTGAAGTCGACAAGGCAAAAATTGATGTGATTAATAAATTGCCTCTACTAATTTTGTTATGGTTATTTGTAGTTACTTGGGAAATACAGGTTTTTATATAAGATTCATCAAGTACTTATGTAAGATTTTCAATCCATTGTGCAAAGTGTTGGAGAAGGAGGTAAAATTTATGTTTGATAACGTGTGCCTAAAAGCGCTTGTGTCTAAAAGTGAAGTTGATTTCAACCCCTATTATTGTGTCTCCAAATTGGTTTATGTTGTTTAAGGTTATGTGTGATTCTAGTGGTATGGCGCAAAGTGAGACAAAGGTAAGAGAAGATATTACATCCCATCTGCTATGTTAGAAAAGCCCTTAATCTTGCCTAGAAAAATTATATTGTGATTGAACAAGAGTTTTTTGTTGTGGTGTTTTCTTTTGAAAAACTTTGATCTTATTTGCTCAGCAGAAAAGTCATTATGCTTACTAATCACATAGTCTTAGGTACCTTATAGCTAAGAAGGATGTTAAACTGAGGTCAATTCATTAGGTGTTATTGTTACAGGAATTTGACTTTGAGGTCAAGGATCAAAAGAGGACTGAGAATCAAATGGCTAACCACCTACTATGACTAGAGAAAAGGCTATTCTAAAACTGAAAGATGAGCTTAAGATAGATGACATTTTTCTAGATGAGATGGTATTAGCCACATTGCAAGACTTGATTGCATGGTTTGCAGATTTTGCAAATTACTTCGTGAGTGGTGTGACTCCTGAAGACCTATCATTTTAGAAACATAAGAAATTTTGTATTATGTGAGGAAGTTCTTATGGTATGAGCCATACTTGTTTTAAAGTTATACCGATGGAGTAATTTAGAGATATGTTCCCTAGGTTGAGATAATGAGTATCTTAGAGGCATGTCATTGTTCTCTAGTTGGGTGTCATCATGGTGGTGTGACAACTCCGCACAATATCATGCAATGTTAATACTATTGGCCTACCATTTACAAAGATGCACACGACTATGCCGAGGCATATGACCAATGCAAAAGGAAAGAAAACATATCGTGAAGGCAAAAGCTTTTGATGACCACTATTTGGAGCTTAAGTTGTTTGATGTATGAGGAATTGACTTTATGGGCCATTTTTAAGTTTGCATGGTATCAAATATATCATGGTGGTTGTTGACTATAATTTGAAGTAGGTGAAGGTAGTTTCGCTTCCAAATAATGAAGGATGAGTGTCACAACATTCTTGAAGAACATATTTTTACAAATTTTTGACTCCTAGGTTATCATTAGTAATGGAGGCTCATATTTTTGCAATCATCTATTCAGAGCCTTGCTTGAGAAATATAGTGTGAAACATAAAGATGTCAATGCCTTACCATCCTCCGAAAATTGAGCAGGTTGAGGCCTCTAATCATGAGATCAAGTATATTTTGGTGAAGACTATGAATGCCATCAGGATAGGCTGGATGACAAAGTTAGATGATACATTATAGGCTTACCATACAAATTTTAAAACACCCATAGGTACTTTTCGATACAAGCTTATGTATTGTAAAGCATATCACTTGCCTATCAAACTGGAGCATAAGGCATTATGACTTCAAATAATCTAAATCTAGAGTGCGGTAAGGTAGCTAAGTTGAGATTAGAGCAGCTAAATAAGATGGATGAGTTCCCTCTCTGAGCCTATCAAAGATCATCTTTGTACTAGGAGAGGAAGAAGTTATACCATGATTGCAAGATCGAGAAACAGGAGTTCATTGTCACCTATTTAGTATTTTTTTTTAGTCTAGGCCAAAGTTGTATCTAGGAAGGTTTAGCTCAAAGTGGAGAGGGCCATATAGAGAGAATAGAGTGTTTCCTTATGGTTCACTGGAGATGGAAAATAAAGAAGGCCTGAAGTTTAAGGTGAATGACTAAAGAGAAACACTATCTAGGGTCCATTGATGAGGTGAAAGTAGTTTGTCATGTGGATTCAGATAGTGATTGAGGTGTCAAGCAAACCAAAGTTATGCTGCAATGTTAAATCAGTTGCTTTATGAGAGGAAACCCATGGGCTTGTTGGTGATGTCTAAGTAACCAACTTAGCCTGCTGCTTTGGGAGGAAAGCCATGATTTTGTAATTTTATGTTATAGGGTAACTTGTGTTGAAGTGAGCAAAGCAGAGCAAACTAAAAAGACACTAGATAATTTTTGGTGCCCAGTTCAGAAAAGACACCTTACGATTCTTAGGGACATGTGATGACTCTTCACCTAACTCGTCGCTAAGGAAGGAATTAAAAAAATGCATTAGTCACTAAACGACCCTCAGAATGAGTCGTAATCATAGACTACAACACGTCACCTTAAGTTGTGGGAACTAGTAACCTCAAGTAAGTTTTATAAGCTATTTTGTCACAATAAAAGGAGAGTACGACTCGTCACCATTGACGATAAGCCATTATGGGCGCTCGCCATCACTAGGTAAAAATCAAACCAATTTTTAAAAGATTCAGTAAACCGACAAGACCCGATCTAGAATTTAAAATAGGAAGGGATAAAATTTTGATTCCTATTCTTTTCAAACAATTTTAACTCCCTCCATCCTCGCTAACATTCCCACTTCCTTAATCTTATTAATATTTAAACCTTAGTCACCCCAACACTAAGTAAACTGATCCTACTTCTCCAAATTTCTTTTGGTCAAGATTTCTAATTAAAGATTCCAAATTCCTAGTTATTGTCGAGCATCACTACTTAAACTTAAGTAAGTATTACTTTTTGCTTGCAGGCTTGACTAAATTTACTTCAACCATGAGTGATGAATAACAAGGGTTTTTCAAACCCTAGATTTAAAAGATTGAGCACTTGGCATTGGTTGGGTCACTTTTGTTTGAAGAAAATAATAATAATAGGCTTTAACATAGGTGAGGGGTGATTAGGTAGTGTAATTGATGAGTTATTGGTTACTTAGGGTGAAGTCTGAGTAACCCTAATACTATTGTACATATAAATTATGAGAGGAGTGTTTGTAGGTCTACTCTGATGATCTTTATATGATAAATGGATGATTATGCGCTAAGACGTAATTGAAAAAGAGTTTGAATTGATGAACAAGATAGGGACTACTTATTTACAGCCCCTACAACTCCCACAATGACTTGTTTTCATGGGTCACGAGTCGGCGTGTGAGTTATAGTTACTACATCTGGGTTAAGAAAATGTTAAGTCCTTATTAAATAAAAATTTTCTCCCTATGAATCACTTGGTGACTCGCATGGTCACTACACGAATCGTCAAGTACCGTTCTAAGAAAACTTGCTTTGCATTTTGCAGGACTCCACTTGTTGACTACGAGTCATTAAGTGTCGTTCTAAGGAGACTTTCTTTGCAACTTGCAGGACTCCACTTGTTGAATCATCCAATGAGTTTTTTTGTGATCGGATGAGTCATAGGGTATTGTCATCTCAAAAATAGTCAAGATGATTAGTTATTTCTAGACCCTACGAGTCTGATGATGATTCATCTCCATAGGTGATGACTTGTTATTTAATTCATAGTGACTAGGAATAGGGGACATTTGTAGACTTTTTCCTACTTTTTTCTTTACTTTCTTTGATTAGGTTTACTAATGTGTGATCCCCCGCAGGTACCATGGAACCAAAGAATGGAAACACAAAGGCTAGAAAGAAGGGGCAAGCCGACTCCCAAGAAACAAACTTGATCCACTCACCAACAAAGAGATGAACCTTCCATGGACGAGCAGGAGTCAAGTTTGTCTTTTAAGGAATCCATATCTTACGGTAAGTTCATCCATGGATTCTCTTTCCCTAAGGCAGTCAATCAAGGCCTTAAATAAAGAGTGCTCAGGCCTCCCCACCATATTCACCTTCTTTTTGCTAGTCAGAAAAGGGAGAAGAGTCTAGTATTGGGTTTGATGATGAGGAAGAAGGAGATGAGAGTGTATCTACGACTATATATGAGGTTGTATATGGAAGAAAATCAAGTGAAGCAGGGTCAAAATTTGACCCAAAAGAGTCAGCAAAAAGTGAGAATAAAAACAATGTTGATAGTCCTCCACATGTGGTTCCACCTCCACCACTAGCCTAGCGTGTACTATAGATTAAAGTTACCCCAGTTCCAGTAGTTAACTAGTGAAGGTACTCAGTCATGCAAGAACTATATGAGTGGGACAGTGCTATTGTCCACAACACCGGCCAGCCAAACTGAGGGTTCTGTGTTGAAACAAGGTTATTGACAGTGAGAATGTACGAAAAGCTGAAGTTCAAGAATTTGATCACAAATTACCTCTTTTAATAGATGATAATAGAACTTAGTAGATATAGATTGGCCCTAGCTCGAAAATTATGTGTTGTATGCCAGATAGAGTTAAAGCAGTCAAATTCACAAGGGTTGTCTTGGAAAGTTGGCAAGCCTCTTTATCCATTAATGATTCGAGGGGTTCATATGAGTATCTCTACATAGACTACCTCCCATATTATACATGGGACCAATTTTGTTCCCTAGGTTGATATGTTAGAGATTGATCACCGGATTGATGGAATAAGAAAGGTCAAAATAAAGCATATTGGTACTAAGGGTAAGTTTATGCGCTTGATATGGATAGAAAATATCATTATTACTTCACAGTAGAATGATCCTTGAATTGTGGGTAAATCATCGCATATTATAAAAGGGAGTTTTGTAACGCCCCAAATCTGGTACCCGAAATGCTACACGGTGCCCATGACCCCAAAGGACCACAAGCTAACCCATGACTGATAACTATAAAATGCGCACTGAATAATAGTAATATCGTAAATGCAGAAACATGAACTGAAAGGCCATAAGGTTCAATACTAATACATGACTGAAAAGTATGGTATAACAATACCAAAACAACAGAGATAATTGTCCGCACATACTGTTGTCTGAAAGCCTCTAAACTGTCTGAATAAGGAGTTGATAGGACATGTCCCCAACTAACTCCAACTAGTAAAATAAACTAAAAACCGAAATAGTAATGTGATCATCATGTCCTCGAAGGATGAGGACTCACTGCTAACTCTGATCGCTGAACTAGGATGCTACTTGTTCTCTGGAGCTACTAAAATTACTGAGATTTCCTAAGTCACATGACTGACTGAATTCTATGGATCATAGCTTGACTGAGGAGATCGTGAAAACATAACATGGCTCTAGACACACAGCTAAATTTTTGGTTACAAGTACCCCTAGGACTCGATGAGAATAAACTGACATAGCATGACTTACTTGAACACATGACCAAAAAAACAATTCATAATTCATATATTAAAGCACTTCATCAAACATGTGATATGCATAAGATTGTACATAGATGGGGATTTCATGATATCATACTAGTTGGGCATTGTTCCTTCATCTAGGCATTTAATTATACACATGGTAGGCATAGCACATGTATACAACCTTATACAACAATTAATCATCATGATTCATCTCTAATTTCATCATCCTAGGGTTTATTTATAGGTTTACATGAATATACATCTATACAAATCAATTCCATGTAAAATTGATCACTCTCAACATAAACAAAACAAACCCAACCTGAAATTCATAAAGAAATCCATAAACTTAAACTTAGAAAAAGAGATTCTCGAGCTTTATGGAAAAAAGTAGTCCCTGGTGATTCTACGAAGATTGACGGAGAGATTCTTGAAATTTGACGGTGAATTCCCTTGGAATTGAACCTTCTATGAAAACTCTAGGGCTTGTTCTTGAGAGAAACTTGAGAGAAACTAGTATATTTTGGGTGAAGAATAACTAAATCACGTTCTATTGGGTATATATAGGGGTGGGAAATTGACCCTTTTAACCCTGGACGCATCTTTAATTTTTGAGAAAATTTCTCAATTTTCATCCTTGGCGCGACACGCCACTATCGCGCCAAGTCACTGGAAAGTGACAAATGGGAAATTGCATGGTGGCGGGATGCGGAGCTATTGCGTTGCCACCTTGTCTGCGACCTGGAAGTTTGGCGTGATGTACCACTATCACGGAGCAACACTGGAAATTTACAATTTCCATTTGAGCTATCTCCGCGATGCGCTGAAGGCTCAGGTGATACACTATCTCATTAAAAAGGCTCTAACTCTTCACCGGGGTGTCAGATTTGGGCAAATTTGGTATCGATGGAAAGCTTATTTGATTACCGACATGATAAAAAGAGAAAATATTGAAAATACAACATGTAAAAAAGTGTATTCATCTTTCAAAGAAAGCTTCTAACATTCTGGGGAAACTTTTCAAGCTAGGAAAAGTACGGGGTATTACAAGTTTGAATTTTGTAGCAAAGTTACAGTGGACACTGGTTCACCATAGGCTAGGACTGATAACTGGAGATAACACTTTGAACCCCGACAAAGCTACCTTGGTAGCAGATATTATGAAAGGGAATGATATTGATATTACAAAGATTATTATGAGAGATAAGAGATAGGGTTGCAAGCACTGATACAAGCCTAGGTTTTCCATGTTTGGCGATAAAGATTTATTAGGAGCATAGGGTGCTTTTCTTTCTCGAGGTTGATAATTTTGTTGTGGTCCACCAGATCACTAATTTAGGCCTAATTTGAGATAAAAAAAAAACAAATTTTGAGAGCAAAGATTGGTGTTGTGTTGCCTCAGTATGCATTCTAGTTTGGTGCACCAATGGATATTAATACCCTAATTTTCTTAGAACTTGAGGACACATAGGTTAAGTCTTAGGATGACACTGAGTGGATCGAGTCGCAAGCTATTGCTGATGCTACTATATCCATAACCTCTATAAGACTTTTATCCCTGACACAACTGACTTCGAGAGAACCTATGTCACATCCACCTATTGATGGATATGTCCAGGTTTCCAAGAGTTCATTAATGATGTGATGAAAAGATTAGTCACCCTTCAGCATAAAGTGGCTAATATTGAAGAAGGGGAACAACCAAGGGTAAAGAAGGTAATTTTTGGTGAAATACATGTGATGTAGACCCATATTGATAGTTTTAAAAGGTGAATAAACAAGAAGCTTGAAAAGGTGCAATCCCTAGATTTATCCAGTATCCATGAGTAGTTGGTTGCACTGAGAGCTGATATGGAGTCCATAGCTACGTGGACATATCTTGCTTTCTTAACTCCCACAATGTCAATTATTGAGGAGATTCTAGTAGATGAGAACCCAATATATGGGGCATGAAAAGTAAATAAAAGGTTTTAGAAGGTAGTGGTGAGAGTGACAGTAAGAGGAAAAAAATACAATAAAAAAGGTATGATTTGAAGTATATGGTTGAGGAAATCAAGGAGACGACACAGGACTAGTTATCTGTTATCCATAAGGTAGGCGGTAGAGCTAGAAGCTATATAGTTTTTGAGGCTTTACTTACTGATACTACAAGAGTTGAGAAGGGTAGGGGTATGACACGTTCCCCTTGAGTGTTACATAATTGAGTGAACTACACATCACTGGTGCAAACATTGGTTTGAACACCCCTACCACCGCCAAGCTAACGATCACTGAGACTGGGATCAATACTGAGGCCCCAATGGAGGATACATCATAATTCAGTTCCTTGTGTCCCACAGGTATGTCCTTTACCCTAGTTTTAAATTTTTTCATGATTTTATGTAATGGGGACATTGCATGATTTCCCAGTTGGGGATGGGGGTGTACTACAACCAAGGTTTTTGTTGTCGTTTTTTTTCACTTCGTTGTATAATCTTAGTTAGAACCGGCATGTTTAGGGTTCTAAATTGTTTTTATTATTGTTTCTAGTTTGTGTTTTGTGTAACTTAGAGAAAATAAGAAAACTTGGTGCAGTTGAAAAAATCATGTTTAAATGAAAAAAAATATTTTTGAACTGCTTAAATGGACCCCTCCAAAAATTTTATGCTTAGGCAATATGTTGTATGCTTACTTGAATCATAAAAAAATGTTTGGATCTCGTCATGGCATTAGTATTATGAGTGTGATAATAAGGCCTAACTTTCCATAAACCAAATATGTAGTGATGAAAATAATAGCCCTAAGCTGAGGATGTGTATGGATTACCTAGTCGGTGTGTATGTGTGGTCTAGAACTTGCCCGATTAGTCTCGCTAAAGTTGGAGGATAGAAGGTTAGGAAAGGTCATAGGTCATGTTTGAAATAGAGCACTAAAATTCTAAAAACCTACCATATGAATAAAATATCCCTTCAACCTGTTGATCCTAAGTAAACCAACACATACCCAGTGTACTCCCACCAAGTAGGGTCTAGGGAAGGTAAAGTGTACACCATTTATGCCACCACCTCAGATGAAGTAGAGAGGTTTTTCCTAGTAGACCCCCAAAACATAAGTAGACCTTTTCCTTGAATTACCTTATTCATCTTCCTGATTTTTATAATGAACCTTCTTTGTCCCTAGGCCCTCCTTAGACATTGGTACCTCAACTCAGACAACTTGCCTAAGTTGAGAGTAGCTAGCATAGGGGTGCGTAAAAGATTGTTTATGAAAAAAATGTATTGAAATAAAAAGGATTTGGGTATAGTGTGAAAAAAAAGAAAATTGAAGAAAATAAAACCGCACCCGAGGTTTGAAAAAGTGAAAAAGTTTAAAAAGGGAAATAAATAAAAGAAGGTCAACAAAGTAAAAGCCAAGATTAGTGTAGTGTCAAGGAGGGTTGATAGCTATATCCATATATACCATACCAACCCCCGAGCCTACATTATATGCCAATAAAAGTCCTATAGTGATCCTAATCTGACTGTTTGAAAACTAAGGCATAGAAAATAAGGGCAAGCCTATGGTACTAAATGAACATAGCATGACTTCATTATGAGAGTAAAAGATTTGATCCTATCCCAGTCTTGAATTATATTTCATGTACTGAGTGTGGGAATTGTTTTACGTAAGGGAATTGGAGTTGTATTCTTATTGTTTCTTGGTTGGGTAGTGTCATTTTTTTGAAGCATCAGGTTGTATATTGATAATGTGATTCCGTGTATTGATCCCTTTGTGTTATGGATATTAGTTTGTATACGAACTGCACTTGTTGATATTGAACGGTGTAGGATGTTGTTAAGCTTAGTTTTGAAGAATTATATGATTAACAAAGTAGTCTTTGGGAAAACTTAATTTCTATAGCGATCTTATTTTACTCTAGGTTAAGCATCGTGATAGTATAGTATTTTATTTTTCTGAGGTCATGAAAATGCTCTAAGTTGAAGGTGTTGATGTGTTAGGGTTATATGGCACTTTTGACGCTTAAAACAAGGAAAATATACTAATTCAAAGGCTTATTTACGTAGATATAATGTGGTTATTGTAGTTTTGCAGGAAAATCGGGTTCAAAGGTAAATGGATGTAAAAGAAAAAAAATCCCAAAAATAAATAAAGGACACTAGGCCACGAGTTATTGGTCATAATGTGACTCGTAGCCCTAATAATCGCCAAACCAAAATGTTTTTTATATTTGGAGAATTGGAGGGTCACTTGACCACAAGCATTGCCTATGACTTGTTGGTTACATTATGAGTTATAGGAAGCAATCGTCCTGAGAAGAAAAGACCAAAGTTCTAAATATATGAAAAGTAGTGCAGTAGTGACGAGGGATGACTGCAACTCATTTTCATACATAATGAGCCATACCATGGATACCTTATAAATCCAGTTATTTTTTAGAGCCATGGCAATTTCAAGAAAAGGCAAAGTAATAAAGAGGCTATGACCCGTAGGGTCACATGATAAATCATCGTGATCAATCGTTTTGGGCAGATTAAAAAATTTCCTAAAGGAGTGCAAATGAGTCCCAGGGGAAATGAGTCACCCTATGAATCATAGGGTGACTAAATAAGTTATCACCAGTAAGTCAGAAAAGTAGGTAATGATTGGAAAAAAAATGGCGACTAGTCGTCATCAAACCAGACGACTCATTGTCAGAGGTGTAGTCATCTCCAACTTTATACTCCAAAAAGGTTTAGGATAGTTTCCTTTTTTGTCTATAAATACATAATGTGGGTCTATTATTTTACTTTACGGTATACTACTACTTTCAAGACATATTATTGGTTTTGTAAGAACAAACATTAATTTCTAAGGTTTAATTCAAAGTGAGATTTTGGAATTTTCTTATTATTCTTATAAGTTCATGATTATATTTTCTTTAGTAAATTATTCTTATATGCTGGCAATTATTAGAAGCTAAACACCACAACTAGGGTTGTGAAAACCATGATGGATTAACAAAGTAGGATTCATAGTATAGAGTAACCTTCTACCAATTTTAACATGTATTGGTTGCACTCTTAGTTTTGTATGCTTCTTAACGGTGGCCAGCATTAGAACCCACCTAATTTTTAGTCTAGACAAAAGGATGAGTATGGAGGAGAAGAAGGGATTAATCGATAAAAACTTGGAGATATCAACCTCTACTTAATAGCTTGAGCCTATAATAAAGGATTGCTATCTGGAATCTAGGATAGGAGTTAGTAATGCAGGCTCAAGAGAAGACAAAGATTACCTAAGAATATTTCCTAGACAAGACTGTAAAGTTGTTTTAGGTATACATAACCTATCGATTTTGTATATCGAACACTAGGAGAGATTACGAGGTTCGATGAAGCTATGGAGTTATGGAGTTATTGAGGAACATGGTCCTAGTTCCTCTATCATTTTGATTACAAACCCAACAAACCAACAACTGTAACTACTAAATTTCTTAATAATAAACCCCTTCTTTTACTGGAAATTATTATTGATTTCCTTGACATACATATTGATTGATATTTGGACCTATTTCTTATGGGTTTGATCCCAACCTTGGTTGGGTTCTATATTTGACAGTGGTGGTGCTATACTTTATTTAGAGATGTAATTTGGGCTACATAAGTTAGGAAGTTCCTTGCAGTGTGACAATGGAAGTCAACTCCATTAAGGCCTTGATGATATATATTACAGTAAGAGTATTACATTCCCTTTAGGAAAGAAATACTCTTGATAATCTTTTAACTAACCTTGATTATGTTGTTGCAAGTGAATTCCATTTAATAGTGTTGTATATTTACCAACTAAAGAGAAAATATTCTAGAATTAGATAAGAGAGGCAGATGTCATAGTAGGAAAAGCAGTCTACATAATTAATTCTCATATTTATAAGGTCTAGATGTATCTTGAATAGGTTGTAACAGTCACACCAAATAGAAATAGATAAATCAAGACTGCAACAATATTGCAAAGATAATTTATTGGTTAGGAGTATCATTACTTTGTGAGATCTTAGGGTAGAGATTGATACAAGTATCCACACATTGGGATGAATTGGGTCAAGATTATCTCTTTTATTTTGTGATGCACCTACTTGTCACGGGAAGTAAAGATTAAACTTGAACCTTGTGATGTCGAGTTCTAATTTTTAGATATAATGGCAGTATCAACTACATGTGAAGTGAATTCCATCGATCTGAAAATAAAGAATAAGATAGCATAAATAAAATGAAACTCTACCTAGCTTGAAGATCTGGGTTGTAGTTTGTGTCCCAAAGCTTCTCATATGTTTCTTGAAGTCATAACACATGAATTAGAACAAATCTTTTGGGAGTTGAGTAATGCCTAAAGAGAGTATCAGAGAGTTAGAGCTACTAATGTATTTTTCCTTAGCTTCGATCAAGGGTAACTCAAGATGATTTTTGTTTATACCCACATGATAGCTGCTAGAGAGATTGAAGATTAGCAAGGACGAAGATGAATAGACTTTATAGACCCTTCTTAGCTTTTGTTGTTTCCTAATTTGGTCTAGATGGCTGATGTTATGGTTTATTATTTTGGACCAGGTCACTTTTGGGCCTAGTTTTTAACTGATTTTATTATATGAAATGGGCTTTGTGCCCTCCTTTTATTAATAAAAAAGATTCAGCGATTTAGAAACCACTTGTTTATAGTGATATATGTCGTTGTTTCTAGGTTGATTGAGTCATTTTTTGCATTGATCTTACAATTGTAAACTCACATCTCATCTTAGAGATTTTTGTGAGTAGTTTTGTGGCATAATTCTTGTTGAGTTGTTTTCTAGCTAGAGTTAGCTAGTGGAGTTCTAAGAATAAGAGTTATTGTGAGTCTGTGTAGCAATAGAGTTATCTTTTATGAGTAGGAATTATAAGTTTAATTCCTATATAGCACAAGTGTTGTAATCATTTTGTAAGTTGGTGATTAGTGGAGAGATTGGATAAATCTTATTGGGGTAGGTTGTGAATTTACACCCTTGAGAAAGGAGAATTCCATGTAAATGTCTCTTATTATTTACCTTCCTACAATTTCTCTTTGTTTTCATATTGTTTTTCAATATCCTCATGTAGGGACCTGGTACCAAATTAGGTCTTAGCTATAGTAGTGGACTTTTACGATCCATTAACAACCTTTTCTTGATATTCTTTGAGGCAAGATTAAAACAAAAGGGACTAAAATAAATATTAGTTTTAAGAGTATGAAAAAATACTGAATCAAGATAGAATTATGCTTAGAAAAAGGGTATACCTCTCGAGGAAAAAGAAATGAAAACTTATCTAAGGTATATGCTGATTTAAATGAACCAAGGAATGCCTCTTAGATTAGACCCATGATCCATCTGAGTTATCTAGTTCTAAAAGTCTAATTAATTATGAACTTGAAACCAATTTGCCAGCCCTATAAACGCTACATGCCAAGGTTTTGAGAGCCCTTATTTGTCTAGTGGTGCCTTTTTCAAGTTTCCTCTAGTTAACCTTTTTAATTTTTCTTTCTCTCATAGTATGACATTACCCATAAGAGTTTTCATCAATAAGACTCTTTTTTTTGGTTGTTTTCCTACTGTTCCTGAAGGGTTTTAACCGATAACACTCTTTTTCTCTTTTTTTTTCTATTTTTTGGTTATCATCATATAGTGACTAAAAGGTTTTCTCTAATAAGACCCATGATCCATCTGAGTTGTCTAGTTCTCAAAGTCTAATTAATTATCAACTTGAAACCAATTTGACAGCCCCATAAACGCTACATGCTAAGGTTTTGAGAGCCCTTATTTGGCTAGTGGTGCCTTTTTCAAGTTTTCTCTGATTAACCTTTTTAATTTTACTTTCTCTCATAGTCTGACAGTGCCCATAAGAGTTTTCATCAATAAAACTCTTTTTTTGGTTGTTTTCCTACTGTGCGTGAAGGGTTTTAACCGATAAGACTCTCTTTTTTCTCTCTTTTTTTCTATTTTTTGGTTATCATCATATAGTAACTAAAAGGTTTTCTCCAATAAGACTTTCTTTCCATTTTTTTGTTTTTTTTCATCACCTTACAGTGACCATAAAGTTTTTGTCCAATAAGACTCTCTTTTTCTCTATTTTTATGCCTTGTTGTTTTCTTACAATGCGCACAAAGGTTTTCATTGATAAGACTCTCCCTTTTGCTTTTGCTTTTTCTTTTTTTTCTTTGGTCTTGACATTGCCTTATAATGACCACAAGAATTTTCACCAATAAAACTCTCCATATCAGGGACTTAAAATACTATCCTTGATGCTCAATCATCTATGCATGACATGATGGACTTAACATTGTTGAAAAGTTGGTTAGAAAGACTTTTGACGGGATAGATGAACTGAATTACAACTGTAAAACCATTTTAGCAAAATAATAAAAATAAATTCCCCAATTTCTAAAAAAACTGAGGTATAAATTTTTTTGGTGGAATGATTAAACCCCATAAGTATTGCCTACATATCCTTTCGCAATTATGTCGAACATAGCTCAAAGTTTCAAAGAGAGATTATTTTGTTGTTGTTTTTCTTGTGCTTTTCTTACATGGTTTCCAAAATGATTGGGAAACATAGACCAAACTTTGAATAGAAGAATGAGGGATAACTATTGTTTGGATAGTCAGAATAAAAGTCTTCCTAACCATAGAATAACAAACATAACATATTAGACAATAAAAAACACGTCAGATATAGTATTGTTTGATTATGTCTGCATCAACATTTATGTCAATGGTTTTTCTTCTATGTATCTCATATATAACTCTTCTTTGGACAACACTTTCTTGATGAAATAAGGGCCCTTCCAATGGGATAACTCTTCTTTGTCTTCTTCCAGGTGCGGAAAACATTATTTTAAAACAAGTTGGCCTACTTCAAAATGCCCTGGGCACACTTTTTTGTTGTACACACGAGCCATCCTTTATTGGTATACGTAGCAAAAATAGACTATTGACAATATCTTTCATCAATTAATGCCAACTACTCTAATAGAGTTTTGATCGATTTAGTATCCTCTTTCTTTCTCATGAGGAACTAAAACCCAAAATTAGGGTTGTGGGATCTACGATTATTCCTCCATGGATTTAATATTTGGTTAGGGTTCGAGTGATTGTGGGAACATTTTGATAACTCTTTTGTATTAATTATTTTCTGTTGGTTGCAAACAATAGGCCTTGCTTACTATTGATTTGCTTAAGATAAAAAATCAACCCTAGTAAGAAGTGAATTATCAATGGGGATTTGGGAAGATTAAGTTCTCATCTAATGATTAATGTTGTAACAAGATTGATCAACTCGAGATAAAATCAGTATGAATAGAATGCTTTCCTAAGTTCGAGAGAATTAGGGAGTTCAACATCTAGGTAGGTTGAGAAACACTTAGGTGGACTGTCGAAACTGATAATTTGGTGATTCCCATAAGTCACAAGAATCCAATACTACAACTGTTATTCAATGGAGGATTACTAATCATAGTTATCACAACTCTAGTTTCTCTATATCATCAAATTGAAATATTATAGTTTAAGAGTTGAACTCTGAAGCAAATTAAACTTTAACATTTGTTTGATCATTGAAAACTCCTATTTTATCTTTTCGTATCATTTGTTTGAATTTAACTTTTAGCTTTAGTTTCAAACTAGTTTAATCACCACTCACATTGTTCCCTGTGGATTCAACCCCAACTCCAAAGTTGGGTAAATATATTGACGACGACCACCTTGCACTTAATTGATGTGTAAGTTGAGTGTGCCATTGTTGAGGAACAATTTGGCGTATTGAGTTGGTTTGAAATTTTAGTTTACTTTCTTGAATTCAAACTTGTAAATATTTATTTAGTTTATTTTTTTTTTATTTTTTTTATCATACCTTTCTTGAGATGTCAGCCTGGATAGATGTTTTTTTGAGTGATGATGATTCTTGTGAAGATTCTTGTTATTATTGTGGGGTACCATATTTTGAGGCTTGTTGTCCAGATTTACCTGGAAGTGCATGGACTGGACCTTCACAATATGATGCGGATACTGTCCTACTTATTGTAACTTGGTGTTTGGTTTGTGGTCAAAGTGATCATACTGAAGATATGTATGCTGTCACGATTCAAGCGAACAAATTGATGAAATGAATTTTAGAGAATCAAGAATAGTTGTGGGCAGAGCTAAAGGAGTTACCACTCCCACCATGTTTACAGTGGATAAACAAAGAAGAATATGAGGAGGACATTAGCTAATTTGAGGAGAAAACTCAAGAATCGCCACCACTCGATTGTCATCTTGATCTTGAGACTGACATTGAAAAGGTGAATAAAAGTGAGTGTGTAGTAGATAGTGTAATTTTGAAGTAGAGTGTGTAGTAGATAGTGTAATTTTGAAGTAGAATTATTTAGGCCTCACTCGAAGCATTTTTCCACATTATGTTTAGATGATATCTTGTCTGTGGAATCATCTAAAATAGTGGAAGAGTGTGAAGATGAGGAAAAAGAATCCTATATTCTTTATTTTACACTTGATAAGCAACATAAAAATACACCTCACTTTAAGGCTGAGTGACTTACCACGCTCAATCCATTACTCGACTTCTTAATTTTCGTACCACCCCCTATGATCAAGGCAAGAAGATGAACTCTAAGTTGGGGGTGAAATTCATATCCTCAAGGTGGAGGGAAAAACTGAGTTGGGTCATGCCACGACATTAAATCAGGCGCTGATTGGGAGGCAACCCAAGGTATTTTGTTATTTGTATTCATATTATGTGAGTGACATCAAATCTTCGAACCTAAAGTGCCACAGGTATGTTTCTGACTATCTTGTTTTGGTTTGACGCATTGGGGACATTGCATGATTTTAAGTTGAGGGTGGGGCTACTTGTGGGTGTTGATGTCCTCTTGGGTTTTTTGTTGTCGTGCCTCTTTTCCTCGGAGTTTTGTTCCTAGTAGAACCGACATGTTTAGGCGTATTGTGAGTTGTTGTAAAATATTGTTGTTGACTAGGAGAAATACAAGTACCTTAGGAAATTAATGTGTTTTTGTTGATTTTACAAACACCTCTCCAATGGTCTATTTTATAATTGTGTAATATGTATTTATGTGTGACTACTGTACATCTTGTTATGGTATTAGTACTAGTGACATGATAACCATTGCTAAATAATTACATGAACCGAATGGGTAGTAGCTTGTGATGTACCTTTGTGCCATATGTGTGTGAGATACTACCTAGTTTCTATTGTGTGTTAAATCCAGAACTTGCTCGATTGGTCTTGTTTTGGTTGTAGAATAGCGGTTAGGAGAGGATTATAGGTCGTTGTTGATATTAGTCCACTTTTAGCCTAAATGACCTTCCATGTGTGAATAATATCCCTTAATCCTAATTTTGAGCCTGAATGCCTATTCTTTTTATTATACCTATCACCTTCCCATTTGTATCACAACGAACCTATTTTGGCCCTGGTCCTCCTTGGACATTGTGCACTTTGACTTAGGCAAATAGCCAAAGTTGAGGGTGGCTATCATAGGGGTGTGTGATGTAAAGTGAGTATGAAGAAGGGTAAAAAAAAATATGCAAGGCTAGGTGTGGTAGAAAAAGAATAAGAAAAGAAAAGTTGTGAAAAAAATGAATGAATAAAACCTGCACCCATCTTAAATGTGCTTTAATTAAGAAAGGGAGAAATAATGTAAAGGTTGATAAGTGAGACCCCAAAAATAGTGTAGTTCCAAGGAGGCTTAGTTACTTTAAATATCCTTGTGTATCATACCAGCCCCAAGCCTACATTACAAGCTGAAAAAAATTCCTATAGTGATCCTAATTTAACTGTCTAAAAGTTTTGGTAATGAAAATAAGGGCAAGCCTAGGGTATTTGGCATACATTGATTGGAACTTCTTTTTGAGAGTGAGTGTCTCTTGACCGTCCCCACATTAACATGCTTGAGTTCACATATGAATGAGGAGGGACTTCTTTGTTGTAAGGGCACACTGGTTACGTTGCTAGTTGCTAACTTGTTTGGATAGTGTAATCTTAGTACATGCATGGTTGTTGTTGCTTAATTAATGCCATATCTTGATTCCTATGTGTCCCATTATTGTTCTTCAGTAGAATACATAGTTGATTTGGAATTAATTGACCTTGGAGAAGGTAAAGATGGTTTTGAGATAATATAGATGATTGACTGCCAAATGTACTTTGTATCCTCTTGGTTGTGTTTTAGTTGCTTGAGGACAAGCAATTGTTTTAAGTTGAGTGTGTTGATGTGTGAGAAGATGCTAACACATTTGAGGCTTTTAACTGAGAATAATTGCAAAGTCTTAAGCAACTTTTGTCGTTTTTGATTGTTTTATCTTTGATTTTACGGTGGAAGTCAAGATGTAAGAAAACCAACAATGATGGAAGTAAAAGAGTTGAAATCTGAAGTAAATAAAAGAGAAGTGTGGCCAATGACATTCCTGATAAGTCGTCAGCACTCTGATAAGTTATCAGCTTCATAGTCAGCCTTAAATAGAGAATGGGATTCAGCTGGAAGAACTGACGACGACATGTGATAAGCCGTTAGAGTTATGATAAGCCATCAAGATTATCATTAGCCTAAGGCAGAACATGAGATCTGAAGTAAATCATTGACGATATATGTGATAAGTCATCAAAGATCTGATAAGCCGTCACGCTTCATCATCATCCTAAGGCAGCGAATGTTAAAATAGAAGAGGAGCAGACGACATCTGTGATAAGTCATCAAACTCCTGATAAGGTGTCACAAAATATTGTCACCTGTCTGAGAAATTACTGAACTCTGTGATTTTGTTTCCATAATTAGGGTGAACTATTTAAAGTATTTTTTAGGGTTTTCTTGGGGGCTGTGACTCGACATTCTGAAACTTATTCCAAGGGAGTTTACTTTTCATTTTGGGGCTCTTAACTTAGAATTCAATATTTTGAGATTTTGCTCTTGAACTTGGAAGAGAATCAACTTCAGACTTCATCTTTTGTAAGTTTAATTACTTTGAATGATGAATATAATTGTTGCTATATCTTTCTTTCTCATGTGGAACTAAAACCTACAACTAGGGTTGTGGAATCTATGATTATTCCTCCATGGATTTAATATTTGGTTAGGGTTCGAGTGATTGTGGTAACATCTTGATAATTCTTTTGTATTAATTATTTTCTGTTGGTTGCAAACAATAGGACTTGCTTACTGTTGATTTACTTGAGATAAGAAATCAACCCTAGTTAGAAGTGAATTATCAATGGGGATTTGAGAAGGTTAAGTTCTTATCTAATGATTAATGTTGTAACAAGATTGATCAACTCGAGCTAAAATCAGTATGAATAGAATGCTTTCCTAAGTTCGAGAGAATTAGGGAGTTCAACATCTAGGTAGGTTGAGAAACACTTAGATGGACTGTCGAAACTGATAATTTGGTGTTTCCCATAAGTCAATGGAGGATTACTAATCATAGTGATCACAACTCTAGTTTCTCTATATCATTGATTTGAAATATTGTAGTTTAAGATTTGAGCTCTGAAGAAAATTAAAGTTTAACATTTGTTTGATCATTGAAAACCCCCATTTTATCTCTTTGTATCATTTGTTTGAATTTAACTTGTAGCTTTAGTTTCAAACTAGTTTAATCTCCACTCACATTGTTCCCTGTGGATTCGACCCCACTCCAAAGTTGGGTAAATATATCAACGACGACGCCTTGCACTTAATTGACGTGTAAGTTGAGCTTTATCAGTATTGCATCTTTGGTCTCATACACTAGAAAGAAAGTAATTGCGCCAATCGAAGTGTGTACCATTGTGTGGTATCTCGAGAGTGTGAAATACAACTTTTCATATCGTTCTTGGTGTCCTAAACCATCTTCCTATGAATATTTGTGATATTTTTGTTTAAAAATTCTAAAACCCTGCTGACTTTTCACATGTATGAAGTAGAATTATAATACACAATTTTGAATTGCTCACATACCTTCTTCATCAAATTACTATTTAGATTTGTAGTGTTGTTTGTGATGATGGTTTTTGGAAGACCAATGTAACCGATGATTTTAGAATGAACAAAATCTTCCATCACTTTTTTTATGACCACTTTCCAAGTGACTGCCTCTACCCATTTAGTAAAGTAATCAACTGCGACCAACATAATTTAGTGCATATTTAAAGCTTTTAGCTGAATTGGCACAATAATATCTATTCTCCAAGAAATAGAAAGCCATGGAGTGGCCATAGTATGTAGATCTAAACAAGGCAAAGGAATTGAGTTACTATTAATTTGGCATGTATGACATTTTCTCACGAAACAAAAGTAATCTCATTTCATGGTGAGCCATTAATATCCTACTCGAATTATATTTTATGTACAGAGGTATTCATTCATATGAGGCCTACATACTATGATATGAACCTCATTCATGGTCTTCTTGTATTCATTAGCATCCATACATCTTAACAAGTTCAATTTTAAGGTTTGTATGCATAGGATTTCCCCACTCAAAAAAAATCACCAGCTAGTCGCTAATAGTTCTTTTCTTAATTTCACTAACATGTTCCAGATATTTATGTATCTTCAAGAAGTGATTGATGTCTTGGTACCATAGATCACCATTTGGTTCTAATTCAACCATGTTACAGTAACCTTGCTGGTCACGAACTTAAATTTTCAAAGGGTTGATGTGACTATTTCCTGGATATGGAAACAATGAAGACAAAATAGCTAAGGCATTGGGTAACTCATTGTGAAACCCCGAAATGTATCTAAACTTGATGGACCTGAACCTTTTTTTTAGTTATTTCACATACTATTTGTATTGAATAAGCTTGATGTCTCAAGTTCCCCATTCACCTTGATCCTTCCAAATAATCAAATTAGAAGCTCCCATCACTATTAATTCATGCACGTCCAAGTTTATTATCATATGCATACCCATAATGTAATAAGCAAATTAGAAGCTCCCATCACTATTAATTCATGCACGTCCAAGTTTATTATCCTATGCAAACCCATAATCTAAGCCTCATACTCTGATTTGTTATTTTTACAAAAGAAACAAAGTCATGTTGTTGCCAGTTATGTTGTCTTGTAGGTGATATGAGAATTAACCCAATCCCTTTGCCTTTTATGCTAACTTCTCCATCAAAGTATAGTTTCCAAGAATCAACATCTAATTTATCGATAGAATTGACTTCTTCATCTAGGAAGTACATTTTCAATAGTTCATAGTCACCACTGACCAAGTTCTCCGCCAAGTGATCTGTCAAATCTTGAGCTTTCATTTCAGTATGGGTGACATAAGCACTGTCAAATTCAGTAAGAAAGATTTTTCTTTTTTACGAGTCTATCAATTGACATTGGCTTTTAAAAGTTTTACTTCTAAGGATCCATCTTATATATGAGATAAGTCGTGTAGAACAAAAGGTAGAACTCACATTTTGAGCGACTCACGTCAGGGTGCAACATATCCTTTCCAAAGTGTGCAACCTTTACCTTATAGCTAATGAACCTCATGATCATGTAGTAGATTGTTTGTTCCTTTCTACCTTTGGCATCATGTTGACAAAGAAAACATCCAAAAGAATTACCCACCACCAATAAATATAGGAATAAATTCCTACTATTTTCTGGAGAGACCAACACAGGTTGGACAGATATTTTTTTATTTTGTCAAAAGCTCTCTAGAAATCATCTATCCATATGATGATGGCATTCTTTTTCAAAAATTTTGAAAATAGACTCACATATGGTTATGAGTTGAGCAATAAACTCGTTAATATGGTTCAGTCTCCCAAGTAATCTCATGACTTTAGTGTTTTTCTTTAGGGTAACTATTCTCTAATGGCTTTTATCTTGAAATAATTAAATGTTATATCCCTTCTAGTGACTATGAAACCCAGAAGCTTCCTAGATGGAACTCCAAATACACATTTTGTTGGGTTTTGATTAAGATTGTATATTCTCACTCTCAAAGATTTTTTTAAGTCTTACATATGATTAACTTGCATTCTAGACTTGATAATCACATTATCGACGTATATTTTAATCTCTTTATATATCATGTCACGAAATATGGTGGTCATTTCCCGCATGTAAGTTTTTCCCATATTTTTTAGACCAAATGGCATAGCAATAAGTCTCCTTCTACAGAGTGGTGAAAGTATTTTTCCTTGCATCTTCTTCATCCATCAAAATTTGATGATACTGAGCATAACAGTCCCGAAAAAATTAAATATCATGTTTGGCACAGTTAGCAATAATAATGTGGATGTTGGATAAGAGAAAATTGTTTTTTGGACTAGCTTTGTTCAAATTCCTATAATCACACAAACTCTAGTCTTTCCGTCCTTTGGTACTGACACAACATTTGACAGCCAAGTTGTGTATTAGATAGATTTGATCACATTTGCACTCAATTGATTCATGATTTCCTCCGTGATTATGTAGCTCATGTTTGGTTTGAATTTATTTATTTTTGTTGGATTAGTCGAAAATCAAAGTATGTAAGAAACTTAAAGACCACTCAATGGGCGCTCGACATGTCATCGTAAGAGCAGGAAAACACATCCTTATATTCAATCAAGACTTGGATTATTCCATCCCTAATTCTTTACTCGACATGAGTACTTATATTTGTTTTTTTTACTTTCTCGGTACTTCCTTGATTAGGTGCCTCGGGTTCATTAAGATTAGGATTAGGTTTGCTCATAAATTATTCTAGTTCCATTTGAATTTTCCTAAAAGCCTCATCTTCATCAGATTCAACCTCTTGACTCACTGATTCAAGAATAAACAACTCTTCAAGATCTAGGTGTGAACCCCTCATGCATGTCATGTTATTAAAGTCGGCATTAATAATACTAAAATAAAAAAAAATGAATGACAAGAATTAGGAGAGGAAGAAAGACAAAAATTAACATAAAATTAGAATTTTATTTCATTGAGATTTAGAAAGGATAGAAGGTTTAACATCAATACAAAACATTTTTTCTAAATATCTAGATCACAATACAGAAAAGTAGCAAAACATACAACTAATAATCCTTTCATATGGGGAGAGGAGTTGATTCCAATTTTTTTAGCTCATTATCTGAGCCCACGAACACCAGAACATGTAGTACCTTCACCAATATGGATCATATTAACTTCATAAAATATCTTCCTGAAACCCTAACAAACTTCATCAATTTCCTCATGAGAAGAGGAAACTTGGAAAGTATGACCTTAGAGAAACCTGGAATGGACAATGGTAACCCTTGGTCATTGGCCCATTTATGAAGTGGTTGGCCGGAGTCTCTTCCTGGCTTACAATAGTTTTAATATGAACTTCTCTTTGACTTGGTAATGTACAGGTGTTTTGACAGGTTAACACAAAAAGCATACTATGACAAAAAAAAATATGTTAGGATTAGATATTTTACAAATACTAATCCCACATTGTATGTCGTGCACCAAACATCATTTTGCTCCTATCATGAGTTTGAAAGGCTATAGGTTTTCCCTACTTTGATTAGTTTATTGATTCTTTTTTTGTTTTTTTTCTAAAATATTTTGATCAAACCCTTTGGGGGTTGCTTATGTATCATGTCACTGCATGAATTAGGTCACAACGTAGTTCAGAAAATTTTGACATGACGTAACCAACAAATAAATTATGAATTTTTTCTCTTTTGGTTTTGGAATAAATGAAACAATAAAAACTGAAAAAATCTTTTGTGGGGGGATAATTAAGAATTTTTTGTTGGGATAATTTTATATATGTATAGTAAAATAATTAGTTTGCAACAAATATAGTCATGTTTTTTTGGAAAAAAAAGCCCAAAATGTACTAGCCACAAAAAAAATTACAACAAAAATGGCCACATGTATATGTAATGAATCAATATTGTATAAATAGTGTATAAATATGTATCGATATTGTATAAATGATGTATAAACATGTATCAATATTATATAAATAGTTAAGTAATGTATCGATATTGTATAAATGTGTATCAATATTGTATAAATAATTATACGAAAAAGGTACGAATATACCCCTGAAGTTTGATAAATGATACAGAGATACCCCTCGTTCTACTTTAGGTACATATATACCCCCATCATTAATGAAAAGGTACAAATATACCATTATCACTAACGAAGGGACACATGCTGATTTCCTATTTGCTGGCCTTTTTTAATTAAATTTTGTTAAATTAATTACAAATCCAACACAAATTAAAACCACACCTGACCCAAATTAAAACCACACAGCCGACCCGGTCAATTAATTATTCAAACGCATCTCTACCACGCGTATAGTCAGTCCCACTTTCTCTCACATCTCTTACTCTCTCTCTCTCTCTATGCCTAAAAAAACCCTAAAAAAAATATTCATTGATGATTGATTCTACGTATTCTTCAATTGAGAATAGCGTAGGAATCTTCATGTATGTTTCTTCTCAATTTACGACCCTTCATTTAAGTATTTTCTTATTTTGGTGTTTTGTTATTTGAATCGAAAGTTCTAAAAAGTTATTTTTGAGTTCGATCTAAGGTCTAGTTGTCGATTTTGGGGTATGTAAGTTTATATATTGTTGATTCCGTTGTTGATTTTAGGATTTTTGATGATTTTTTGGTGTTTTATTTAGGGTTTTTGTTTGATGCCATTTTCATATATTTGCTTGAAATTTGTGCATTTTTATTTCAATGAAATGTCTTATTTTTCTAAGATTTGTGTGCTTATATATTGTTCATTTTAGGATTTTTGACTTTTTTATACTTATTTTGTCTAGGGTTTTACTTTGATTTTGATTTTAGATATGTGCTTGGGGTTTATGTATTTTTATGTTAAAAAAATATTTGTTTTTCTAGTATTTTGATTTTTTATAGATCTGCCTGGAGTGTCACCATCACTATTGGTTTCTTTATCTACTTTTTGTGGACTGAATTTAAGTTTCAAGGAATTAAAAAATATTCAAAGTATTGTTAAAAATTTGTGCACATTGTTAAACAATATTCCATTGACTTGTCGGATTTAGTATAAATATGTGGTCCCTCCTTCATTTTTTTTATATAAAATACAAGAATGGTATCTTTTTCATGTGTTTGATACTTGTCTTTATGAAGTGGTCTTGTTATTCTCTATTTTCATTTCTAGTCCGTAAATAAAATCTATAATAAAAATATTAATTTGTTGTTAACATTAGTTATTATCTTTTTCAGACATTCTCTGACTATTCCTTTTGGCTTCACATTTAAGCACTTAACATTAGCTCTCTTAACTGTTAGTGAGTATCCTACCACTGTCATGAATTTCTTTTATCATTAGAATATACTACATTGGATTAAAGTTAACAGTTAAAACTGTTTGTTACATAACTTTTTACTGTAAGATAGATAACTAAATTACATACTGTTATGTAACTAAATTGTTATAGCAACAAATGTAAGATAACCAAAGAAGTAGAAATTCAGACAATTTCATCTAAAAGACTTAACAACAAGAAGAAAATAAATGATGAGCTTTGAATTCAACACTGTACGACTCTTCAATACAACGTATCCTACCTACACATGAAATTATTATAATGATTTATCGTGTTAAACTGATTTCTTGAACTCCTTTAGATCTGTCTGTATTTAGTATTACCCAAATAATACTCAAATCCTGATAATCTAATGCTCTAGGATCTGGGATAGATTGATGTGTTAGGAACAAATTTGAGATATTGGAGATTTGGACTTCCATGCTGTCATACAGAATATCCAAAAACAATACCCAGTTAAAACTGTTTGTTACGTAACTTTTTAGTGTAAGATAGATAACTAAATTACATATTATTTTGGTCTACTTTGAGCCTGTTTTTGGTGATTGTTATTGTAAAATAATGTTTGACTCCTTGTAGGTTATTAAAATGGTAAATGTTACCATATACTTTTATCATGGTGGTGATTAGGTTAAGCACCCAGAAATATTTTATGAGAATGAATGGGTCCACTATTAGAATGAGTATGATCCCGATCTCATCTCTTTTATTAACTTAGTGAATGAGTACACAAGTAAGTTATGTTTTCTAGGTGTCCAACAACTTATTCTACTTGGACCTTCTGGTAAATATTTTGAAATACAAGGAGATGATGGAATTAGGACATTATAATCTTTTGTGTCTGAGGATTTTTATTCCATTCACTTCTTGGCTACTGATGATTGTGAGTTATCTGTTGATGTACTTGACATTGTCATGCATAGTAGTTCATTTTTACCTGTATTGATAGTTGATGAAGTAGGAACAGATTATAGTGATAATGAAAGTGATAATGAAATGGAGTTTAACTCTTCAGAATATGACTCTGATAAATTAGAGGATTTTGTTAAAAAAAAAGGACTATAACAGATAGTTTGCAAGATTATAAGAACATTGCTAAGGGTATGGCCTTCAAAGACATACCAGAAGCAAGGCAATTTTGCAAACTATATGCTTTGTCTAAGAAGGTAGAACTTGTTGTGGTAAAAAGTGATAGAAAAAAGATTGAGATATAAGTGTGGTGCTGAAGGTTGTCCATTTCAGTTATTAATTTTTTAGGATGACACCACTCCTGGAGTGAGTGTAAAAATACTAGTTGATCGTATTGAACCCCATTTGATTGCATATGACAACAATGTGATTGACTACACAACCATAGAACTTTATTTCAAGAAAAAAATTCAAAATAACCCAAAATATAGGGTAAAGGATATGAAAGATAACTTACATAGGGTGTTTGACTTAAATGCAACTGAAGAAAAATGCAAGAGAGCAAAAAGGGAGAGTTTGGAATCTCTGCAGAGCAGTTTTACAGATTGTTACAACAAATTAGAGGCTTATGCAATTGAGTTAAGGAATTGCAATCTAGGATCTGATGTTGTGATTCAGTTGTCTAAGGAGCCACTACAAAATGGTAGGAGAAAATTTCTTAGGATGTATATCTGCTTCAAGGCATTGAAGTTGGGTTTTAAGGCAGGTTTAAGGCGACTTATTAGGTTAGATGGTAGATTCTTTAAAGAAAAAGCCAAGGGAAATTATTAGTTGTTGTTAGTCAAGACAATATGAATTGTTTCTATCCTATAGCATGGGTTGTGGTAGACAAAGAGACCAAAAGTACTTGGACTTGGTTCATGCAACATTTGCAATATTCACTTGAACTTCAATATGGTGAAGGAATAACATTCATGTCAGACATACAAAAGGTAATATTCTTTTCTAATACTAGTGATTCATTTAATTTGTATATTGTTTGTGATATTAAATGATATGTATTTGCTTTTATATGGTGTTTAGGGGTTGGTTGATGAAGTAAAGAATGTTCTGCCTGAAGTACATCATAGATATTGTGTAAGACATATTGAGGCAAATTGGTGTAGGCGATGGGGTAAAGGTGAGTTGAAGAAGCTTTTGTGGTGGGCTGTATGGTCTTCTTTTTCAAAGGAATTTGAAGACCAACTTGAAAATATCAAACAGGTAGAGGAAGCTGTTGGACAAGATTTACTTGAAATATACCCTCCCAAAATAGGGTGTAGGGCTTATCTGGATACAGTGTGCAAAAATTAAATTGCAGAAAATAATTTTACAGAGTCCTTCAATGGATAGATACTTAAAGCAAGATACATGCCCATAATTGGAATGTTGGAAGAAATTAGGGTCAAGGTGATGACACGGTTGGCAGAAAAAGAGGCCTTTGTCATGAAGTGGAAAGATGATCAATTTAGTCCCAAAAGTGAGTTGTTGTATAATGAGTTCTTATAGATATATCAAGTTTGTAGGGTGAGTGGCAATGGTTACAATATCTATAAGGTCACAGAAGGTGAAGACAGGCATATTTTCAATCTGAACGAGAAGAGGTGCACTTGTAGGACATACGACCTCACTGGAATTCTATGTCCACATGCAATTAAAGCAATGGAGCACAAGAAAATAAAGACTAAGATGGAAATTAGTAAGTATTACAGCAGGGAGGTAGTTTTGCAAGTTTAAAAATACAAATTACAACCTTTCAGAGGAGAACTATTTTGGAAGGTTGATCATTCACAAGCCATTGAACCACCAGCAATGGTTAAGCTTGTTGGAAGACTGGTAGCAACCAAGTGCACACGCTAGAGTACATGGTATTATCAAGAAGTAAAGTGGCCTTCAAGAAGCCTAATATCGATCCCACAGAGACTTGATTCAGCAACGATTCAATTTTAGTTTACAAATTAGATTCAGTTGAAGGAAGCGTAACCAAAAAGAGAGTTTGTAATTTGTAAATTGTAGAAAAGTAAATAATTCGGAAATTAAAGATCTTAAACAATCAATAGGAGAAAACCCAGGGTTAAATCACTTTGAACAATCGTACTATGTTATTGAATTTCATTCGTTAACTTGCTTATCTTGGTTGTTGATTCGTAGGGTTAATTGTATGATTATGGTTTCCCAACCTCTAATTCTTTACCTAAGTTGAACCTTTACAATTACATCGTTGAGCTGGGATGTAATAGTCCACTTATGTTCTTTAAGCTATCATCCTATGTTTGAATCAAGTTCGGCTCCTAAGTACATCCCTGTCCTAGGTGCTAAGTTCAATTCTTTATTTCATAAAAGAATAAAAACCCAAACTTTGTTCATCTCCTTATTCTATCTCTTATTCCCTCTACCGAGATCAAAAGGTAAACAATTGATATATTCTAAGGGTCGCGAATCCTTAAAATAGTTAAATCAAAGATGAACACAAAACCAATAATGATAAGAAAATCAAATGAACTTAATTCAAAACAATAATACTCATGTTCTTGGTTTTAACCCCAGAAAAGGGCGTTTAGCCATGCATAGTCATCACCGTAATCACAAGGTGGTAATTAACGACTAAAAACATAAATAAACTAAATAAAAAAAATAAAAACATAATGAACAAGTTGTATCAGCCCCTTGATCTCTAAAATATGTCCAAATATATGTAAAAAGGTGATATAACATGTATTTATAGTATAGGAGCAAGCCAATTCCGTGTTGGACAAGGAAACTGTCAGTTATTGAGCCCGGGACTGGGTGGGGCGTCGCACTGGATATAGCCCCGCTCCAGGTGAGGCTGATCCTTGGATAGAGTGATACTCTAGGAAAGGTTTTGCCTGCCCATATCCCTGCTCTAGGTGGGGCAGGGCCTCAATATCTCCCTGAACCTTTGGAAGTTGCTCTTCGAATTTTGGTTAAGTGTTGAGTCTCTCCTCTTAGTTCCTTGTCTTGTGGTGTCTTTCCCATGGATTTAAAGCCTTATTAACATCAAAATATCATCATATTCATCTCCAAAAGCATCCTACAAACTCACACCACACGAATTAGGATAAAAACACAACACACTACTCATAACGATGAATCAAAACAAGAGCTAAACTAGGCTAGTTCGCATTGATCTTTCACTTATTTCTCCAGCTTTACACTCACTCAAATTAAATTTTTCTCACTACCAACAAGTTATTACACTAATAATCACACATTTAAACCATAATGAACACATTAAACACAATAGAATCCAACGAGATCAACTAGACAAGCACCTAGCTCAAGCTAGTAACACTAGTTTTCCGGGTTGAACTCCAATTGAAAATTTTAGGTACAAACTTGTTTGGAATTAACTTTGAACATTGTAAACACATGATTTAAAACTATGATACACATTTATATCATTATCAATCCATATAGCATATGAATCATTCTCAAAACAAGGCTAAAAAAACTAGAATAGTGACACTAGAATGCATAAATACACCTAACATCACCACCCCACACTTAAAGCCTTGTTCGTTCTCGAACAACCCTTCACTATAAATATCGTAAGCTGGAGACTCTACACTTATACTACATGCAAGACACTCAAGATAGTACTACCATGACTACAAAGATTGCAAGTTTCTACACTAAGAATGTTACAAACACGATTGAAAGGTTATGAACACTACTCCAAAACATCCTAGCCTCAAGAATTGACTCACCTACTTGGAAAAATCATTCTTATCATTCAATCAAGGACATCATAAAAATCACCCACATTCATCAAATATGTACCCCTCATAACAAGAGAGTTACTCATAATCGCTCACAATTACGCAATTCATAACATGATGGGTACAAGAATCAAATTACAGTCACTCTCACAAAGAATTCACAAGTTAAACACAATGAACCATAAGCTTTACCTTAGTGTAATGTTTCACTAATATTTTAATGATGAATTTAGGATCAAATAGGTCTTTTTCGGGTTGTAATATAGGCTATGGGACGGGTAGGAACTATTTTGGAATATTGACTAACATCTCTAAGAGCTTTAATACACTACATTATACATTTAAAACCAATATCCAACAACCAAATTTCACTTTTTCATCCGCCCATATCTGTTGTTTTTGCCTCATCTCTTTTAGGAATTTTCACAAACACATGGTGAGTGTATTATTTATTCCTTAAAGATTCAATTTTTCTCATTTTCTACAATCATGAAAATATTTCTAACACCATTTATATCACTCCCAACCACTACACATCAAATATAAACACCAATAACTATTATCTTGGGGCATCAATTTCACCTTTTTCTTCTTCAATTTCTCAAACTCCTCACTAAATCAATTTTTCATTAAAGCACTTAGGAGCTTTTTTGGATCAAATTATGGTCTATTAAAGAAGGAGATTAGGCTACTTATCAGGCTATCAAAGAAAAGGCTAAAGGCTCAATGGGGGTTAACTAGGATAATGCACAAAGGGTAGGACAAATAGAATATTAAACAAGGCTATCAAAGAAATGCCTAAATCATCTCCTAAACCCACACTCTTTATTTTGCTTTACACACACACCGGGAAAGTTCTAGAAATCATATGCAACAAAGAATATACAAAAATCTCACATGCACATGGCACATCTTCAACTCAATAGGATCATCAAAAACTTCCAACCAAACAATAGCATGAATTCAAATTTAAGCCAAAAAGTACAAGAGTCACAAAATTTGAGCCTAGGAGTCTCAAAAGTAGCAATTCACTAATTCCACAAGCTTTTATCAAACAAAACACTTGCACCATGTAATCGAAAAATAGCCCCAACAAAAATATCTTACACCAAAAAATTTTAAATTGAGACAAAATTTAGGAATTTTCCCATCCCACACTTAAAAATCTACTTTGTCCCCAAAGTGAATTTAAAAGTAAGAGATAGAAATACTCTCTGAGGCCTCTAAGACTAGCTAGTAGTATCTTTACATATAAATAAGATCAGAGGGACCCCACACTCTGCTTTTGCAATGCTCCAAGCTCAAGTTTATGGTACTTAGACTTCCCATTAACCTGTGACTCAACCAAAAATAATAACTAGGTGAAATAAAAAATAAAATATAAAAATAAAACATACCTAATTAACTTGGGTTGCCTCCCAAGCAGCGCCTGATTTAGTGTGAATTATTATGTGCAGCAGATTTCTCAACTTTAGCCTTTTTGGGCTCATCAATTAGCATCCAATCAGGCTTAGACGGTAGAATCTTAGGCCTCTCAATTAGGTAGTTCAAAGAGGTCTTTGGTGGACTAGCCTCCCCACACTCATTCCCTTCAATCACATTGATCATACACAAATCTTTATATTGAGACGTTAGTGTGGGTGCTTTATATACATCAAATACCACCTCTTCATCCTCTACCCTCATTTTGAGTGTGCCTTCTCTAACATCAATCAACGCTCCTCCAATTGCTAAGAATAGACGCCCTAAGATAATTGGTAGTTGTTTGTCTTCCTCAAAATCAAGAACTATAAAGTCAGCAGGAATAACAAATTTACCAACCTTTATGAGGACATCCTTAATTATTCCTTTTGTATGTGCCATGGATTCGTCTACTAGTTGCAAAGCCACCTTGTTTGATTTAGGCTTTCCCAAACCTGATATGTCAAACAAGGATAAAGGCATCAGATTTACGCTAGCCCCTAAGTCACTCAATGTATGGACCACTTTACTCCTAATTTGGATAAGGAGAGTAAACTTCCCCAAGTCTCTCAATTTCTTGGGGATTTTCTATGTCATTACAGTACTACACTCTTCAGTGAGTGTTATCTCCCCCACATCCTAAAATTCCACCTTATTAGCAACCAGATCCCTCGATTACTTTGCGTACTTGGGCATACCCTACAAAATATCTAACAAAGGTAAGTTAATGTGAATCTCTCTGAATGTATCAAGGAACTTCTTAAATATGGCATCATCCTTTACTTTAATTTGTCTCTGAGGTAAGGGTAATGGCGGCATCTTCTTCTCTTCTTTTTCAGCATCTTTTTCTTTCAAGTACTCTGACTTTCTTGATTTTTAGAAACTTTTTCAGAAACCTGTTCAGTCACTACATCAGCATTTACCTTCTTAGTTGCCTTTGGAGGTTCTTCTTAAATCTCTTTACCGCTCCTCGAGGTGATTGCCATAACCTTCTTTGGATTTTTAGCATATGCTGGCAAACCCCCATGTGGCCTAGTATTTAATGCTTGTTGTATCTGCCCCACTTGAATCTCCAAGCTTCTATGAGTTGCTTGCAAATTTTTTATGTCTACAGCCAATTGTTTCTGACTAGCTAGAAGCTGCTTCAACATCTCTTCCATGCTACTAGTTGACTGATCCACTTGTGCCTGCGGTTGCTGAATTTATTGTTGTTGGGTGTTCCATAGAAGAGTCTGCCACTTCATGCTGTAGGCATTACCATAATTTGTCCTTTGAGAATTACCTACATATATCACTGATTTTGAATTTGAAGTACACATAGCTGCTAAGTGACCACTATTACCGCACACTTCACACCAACCTGCAGCTTGTTGGATGGCATTGACTGTGGCTACGGGTTATGGAGCTCCTAATTTTAGGCTTTTGACTGAGTTTTTATCATATTTTGTAATGTTTCAACCTGAGATGATAAGGCTGTGAATTAGTCCATCTCCAATCCATCCGCAATTCTTTTCGTGGCACTTCTAGAATCTAAATGCCATTTGGAATTTCCTTATGCTATACGGTTCAACAGTGTGTACATCTCATCATAAGTCAACTTTAGCACTTGAACACCTGCGGCTAAATCTAGCAAAATTTTTGTATTGTGATCAAAAGCTTCTACAAAAGTATGAGCAAGTACCTCATTAAACTGTTGGTGGTGTGGAAAATCTTGAAGAAGGGCCTTGAGGCGTTTCCAAGCGTGATATAGATTTTCATCAGGCTTCTGTTTGAAGCTCACTATCTCACTGCGAAGTCTCACAGTCTTGCCTGATGGAAAGAATCTGATGAGGAACTTTCGGGCTAAGTCATCCCATGATGTGATTGAATTGGCCGGCTCCGCATTCAACCACCTTTTAGCCTCCCCCAAAAGTGAATGGGGAAAAAGTGCCAGCCTCACATAATCTGTAATCACCACAGTCGAAATGAATATGTCAGTAAGCTCAATGAAAGTCTGCAAGTGGACTTGTGGATCCTCGTTTGAAATCCCTGCAAACTGTCCACTGCTGATGAGAAGCTACACCACGTTATGCTTTAACTCAAAATTCCCCCAGCAGTCGGTCTTTGAATTGGGGAAGTCAAGTTTATCGGAAATGGGACTGCCACTTCCCTCACTATCCTGCGGGCTGCTTGTTCCTCAGTTATTGGAGAAGGAACTACTTGGTCTTTTTCTATTTGCAGAAAATGGGGGAGATGGATTGCGTCTCTCCTTAGTTGATGGAAATGTTGTTTGGGTTCGGGGCTTGGTTCAACCAAATCCCTATCCCTTGTTAGCTACCTAACATTAAAACTTATTTTCTGCAATCATAAAATCAAGACCAAGCATAAAAAATACCAAATAAATCTAAAAGTAAAGCTAAAATAAACAGTTGCCAAATAACAAGTCCCCGGCAATGGCGCCAAAAACTTGGTAGCGCCCAAGCACACATGCAAGTATACGTGGTCTTATCAAGTAGTAAAGTGGCCTTCAAGAAGCCAAGTATCGATCTCACAGAGACTTGATTTAACACTGATTCAATTTTAGTTCACAAATTAGATTCAGTTGATGCAAGCATAACCAAAAAGAGAGTTTGTAATTTGTAAATTGTAGAAAAGTAAACAATGCAGAAATTAAAGATCTTAAAACGATCAATATGAGAAAACCCAGGGTTAAAGCACTTTGAACAATCGTACAATGTTATTGAATTTCATTCGTTAACTTGCTTATCTTGGTTTTTGATTCGTAGGGTTAATTGCATGATTATGGTTTCCCAACCTCTAATCTTTTACCTAAGTTAAACATTACAACTACATCGTTGAGGGGGGATACAATAGTCCACTTAAGTTCTTCAAGCTATTATCCTACGTTTGAATCAAGTTCAGCTCCTAAGTACATCCCTGTCCTAGGTGTTAAGTTCAATTCTTTATTTCAAAAAAGAATAAAACCCAAACTTTATTCATCTCCTTATTCTATCTCCTATTCCCTCTTCCGAGATCAAAAGGTAAATAATTGATATATTTTAAGGGTCGCGAATCCTTAAAATAGTTAAATCAAAGATGAACACACAACCAATAATGATAAGAAAATCAAATGAACTTAATTCAAAAGAATAATACTCATGTTCTTGGCTTTAACCTTAGAAAAGGGTGTTTAGCCACGCATAATCATAATCGTAATCACAAGGTGGTAATTAACGACTAAAAACATGAATGAACTAAATAAAAATAATAAAAACCTAATGAAAAAGTTTTAGAAGCCGCTTGATATCCAAAATATTTCCAAATATAAGTAAAAAAAACGTGATATAACATGTATTTATAGTATAAGAGCAAGCCAATTCCATGTTGGACAAGGAAACTGTCAGTTATTGAGCCCGGGACTGGGTGGGGCGTCGCCCTGGCTATAGCCCCGCTCCAAGTGAGGCTAATCATTGGATAGAGCTCCACTCCATTCAAGGATACGCCCTTCCCTTATCCCTTATCTAGGTGGGGAGGCGCCTCAATATTTCCCTGAGCCTCTGGAAGTTGCTCTCCGAATTTTGGTTAAATGTTGAGTCTCCCCTCTTAGTTCCTTGTCTTGTGGTGCCTTTCCTACTGATTTCAAGCCTTCTTAACATCAAAATATCATCATATTCATATCCCAAATCATCCTACTAACTCACACCACACGAATTAGGAGACAAACACAACACACTACTCATAACGATGAATAAAAACAAGAGCTAAACTAAGCTAGTTCGCATTGATTTTTCACTTATTTCTCCAGCTATACACTCACTCAAATTGAACTTTTCTCATTACCAACAATTTATTCCACTCATAATCACACATTTAAACCATAATGAACACATTAAACACAATAGAATCCAACGAGATCAACTAGACAAGCACTTAGCTCAAGCTAGTAACACCAGTTTTCCAGGTTGAACTCTAATTGAAACTTTTAGGTACAAACTTGTTTGGAATTCACTTTGAACATTGTAAACAAATGCTTTAACACCTTTATATGAATTTATCTCATTACCAACCCATGTAGCTTACGAATCATCCTCAAAATAAGGTTAAAAAGACTAGAATGTATAAATACACCCAACATCAAAGAACTAATATCGAAAAGGATAGAAAAAAATATGAAGATCTTAAGAGGCAAGGAGTATGGAAGTAATCAAGAAAAGGTAAAGTGATGATATGTAGCAAATGTGGACTAAGAAATCATAATTCAAGAGGTTGAAAAAAGGTAATTTTATCAGACTATGTATTGTATACACTTTTATTTCATTACACTTTATAATTATTATTTTTTGTATTGTGAAAAGCATTCAAAGCAAGGAGTTGCTAAGCAGAAACAGGTTGTTGAAGAGGATCTTGTTGAAGAGAATATCAACTTAACAGCCTCCTACCCAACTCAAGAAAGTCAGCACATTCTTGAATCTGTGTACCCTGGTAGTGGTTCAATGCCTGACTTAGAGGTATATGATGAATACCCTCTTCTAATGGTTCGAACAGAATCTGAACAAGCATATCTACAAAGGCTACAAAGGAGACTAAAACCACAACAACCAACTGAAATTGGAGTTATAAGCTTCAGAGGTGATAGATATGGTGTTAGTGAACCAACTAACCTTTCAATATCACCAACTGGATTAACTTGGAAGGGAAAATATGCTATTACTACCAGTATGTTACAAGCACAAGGGGCTAAAAAGTCGAGGACAAAAAGATGATAAGCTATTTTGAGTCTGTTTTGGCTACTCTTTTGGGTGTTTTGGGTCTAGTTAGGCTCTAGTATGGTGGCTGTTTTGGTCTGTTGTAGACAATATTCCTTTGGAAATTTTGGTTTGTTGTAGACAGTATTCCTTTCATTTTGGGTCTGTCTTGATGATATTTTTTTGTTGTAAGCAGGATATGCTTACTATTTTTTGAATGACATATGGTTTGGATATGTTTTGAATGACATTGTAGTCATAAAGAAACACTTGAGAATTTTTAAGAAGATTTAGATTGGCAAAGCAATGGAATATTTAGGTTATCTCATCACTGACTGTGTCTCTGCATTTTGATGGTTCTTTGAATGTGGATATGAACAAATTCCAAACTAACTTGGCTCCATACCCAAGGATTCATTTCATGCTTTCTTCATACGCACCTGTGATCTTTGCTGAAAAGGCATATCATGAGCAGTTTTTGGTGGCAGAAATTACTAACACTTTTTTAAGCCATCATCTATGATGGTCCAGTGTGACCCACGACACGGGAAATACATGGCTTATTGTTTGATGTACAGAGGTGATGTTGTGTCCAAGGATGTTAATGTTGTTGTCACCACAATTAAGACCAAGAGGACCATTCAGTTTGTAGACTGGTGCCCAACTGGGTTCAAATGTGGTATTAATTACGAACCACCAACTATTGTGCCTAAGGCTAGGGAAGATTTGGCTGCTCTTGAGAAGGACTTTGAGAAAGTTGGATGTGAGTCTGGTGATGGTGAAGATGACAATGTTGAAGAGTATTATTTTAATTTTATGATTTAATTCTCTGTGTTTTGCTTGGAAAATTATGTAGCCAATGGTCTCATCAGTACCTAAATTAGTAGTGATTCATATTCAGCAGCTTCCTTCATGTATTGATTAAACTTTCTGGATATGTATTTTCTATTTTTCACTAAGTAATTAGTAACCTCTATGTCTTAACAAATATCCAACTACCTCGACCAATTTATGGGAAAGTAATCAATTCCTATAAAGTAAACAAATATCTGGCTTGCCTACTATAGTACTATTGCACATTGATTTTGTGTAGTTTCTTTGGCAAGTGTTGTGACATTGATTTTACTCTCGATTTCTACGTTCATTCACCATATCTTGAGATTGGTAAAGAAATGGAACATTTAAATGAGTAATTTCTTTAAGCATCTTTTTTATTTTATCGTAGAAGTAATATATACGTGGGACAGTTATGCAAGGAGATGTTTAGTTCTAAAAATAGTAAGTTGATCACAGAATCAAAACTCTTAAGAACTTCTCATGAACCAGAGATTACTTTAACATGCACTGGACATCCATGTTCTTAGCACCTAACTAGTGATTATAAAACAATAGCACTAGTGATATTCCTTTTTTAAAGTTTGGCTGAATAGTTCTATTAGTATGCAGATTTATAAGTCAACTTCTCTTCTTTGTAATATGCAAATAAAATCTATCTAAGCTATCTACATTGAGATATGTTAATGACATCACTTGAAAATTACAACCGGTAAGGCTTTTTAATGTTTTAGATTGCATATGGATTCATAAATATTACAGTTGCAATAGAAGGTATTAGCATACAGATTCGAAACATAATTTTCATTCTTTAAGTTACTAAATCCCTAATTGCTTTTCTCAGTAACCATAGAAATAGCAATAGTCATGTAGACTTGAAATATCAAATGATAATGCTATCGTTTGTATCCAGTCCCTTCGACCTTGAGAAATATTCTTGACTGTGTCATACACTTCCAGCATTGTTGGCCTTTCATTAGGAAAGAACTTCACACATTGACAAGCTAAATCTATAAATTGGAGGATCAAATCATCAACTCGTTTCCCAAGCAAATCTATAGCTGCATTAAGTAGACAAGGCGAGTGATCAAATAGATTTCTTGAGCTGGTCAGTTCATGCGGTTCTTTTCCAGTTACCAGCTCGAGAAGTACAACACCGATGCCTCAGACCACCAAGAGTTGTTATCTCAAGGACAAACTCGTCCTCTAAATACTCCCAGTCATTGAGATTCTTTACTGCAAGTTTCCATCCATTTGGAAGAAATGCTTTGTACACTTTGCCCAACATTCCAATTCCTACTAAATAGTCTTCACTAAAATCTGAAGTCGCGCTCTGCAGCTCCTTTAAAAGCTCATTCTTGTAACGAACTTCTCCGTCTTTAATATCTGCAAAATAGTGAGTTGAAACAGAAAACTGAGAACCTTATATCTATCACGTTTATTCATTTTGAGTAAAGACTCATACCAACATTTGCTTCTCCGGTCAAGAATAACAAACTAGATTTGTAAGTACTAGTCACAAAACTAGAATTATAGTAGAAAAGTAACTTTGCAGTGCAAGGAAAATCTTTACCTTATGTTGGCTGCCTAATTCCTCATCGCTTCCTAAAGTTAAATATTTCTTTCTCCTCATCCTGGTATTTGAAATCCCAAGATGAAAACTATTACCTGATTTATTTGTATATAGCATCTGAATTATTCGACTTTTGTAAACCCATCCTTCGTAGATACCACTTGTGGAATTACATTGAGTATGTTGCATCTTAATTATCAAGAATAATTTATCCATTTCAATGCTCAGTTTTGAGCTATATCAAAGGAAAACAAAATAGAGAAATTGTTGTACAAAACAGAGAAATCTTTGTGCAATTATAAGACAATTCATAATATTGCAAACCCAAGGCCTAATCAACTAAAAAGAACAGTGAAGCCTAATTTTAATTTATGATATTAAAATGAAAGCAAAAAATAATTTTTTATTATTTGAATTGAAGTTTAGAACCAAAATTTGGAGCTTGAATAGAGAAAATTATAGAGTTTGAAGAGATGGTGAAGAAGAACGACGGAGAAGAAGAAGAACCTATTTTTTTGTTCTTCACCAGACAACAATATAAGCTCTTTTTAGGATTTTTTAGGCATAGAGAGAGAGTAAGAGATGTGAGAGAAAGTGGGACTGTCTATACGCGTGGTAGAGATGCATTTGAATAATTAATTGTCTGGGTCGGGTGTGTGGTTTTAATTTGGGTCGGGTATGTGTTTTTAATTTGGGTCGGGTGTGGTTTTAATTTGGGTTGGATTTGAAATTAATTTAACTCAATTTAATTAAAAAAGGCTAGCGAATAGGAAATCGGCATGTGTCCCTTCATTAGTGATAAGGTTATATTTATATCTTTTCATTAACGGCAGGGGTATATATGTACCTAAAGTATAACGAGAGGTATATCTATACCATTTATCAAAGTTCAGAAATATATTCGTCCTTTTTCTGATAATTAGATAATGTGTCTTTTTTTAAAAATTGGGGGTAGGGGAAGGGGATGGGGGAAAGGGGATTACAATATGGCACCAACAAGGTATAAGTTCAGGTAACTAACACAAAAATGCACTAGATCAAATGGGCCAGGAAGAATCATCTTAACACCTTTGAAATTAGGCCCAGAGGAAAATTACTTGCCTATAACGGAACTACTTCAAAATTTAAACAAAATCAATCAATTGTAAAAATTGAACAACAAATTCCAAAAAAAAAGTAGAAATTAATAAAAAGACTTAGGTCAGTACCTACCAATTTTTCTAGCGAGTTCACCCGACAATAGATGTTTTCGGCTATAGAGTTCATCGCTGATCTAATAGAAAAAAGATGAACAAAGAAATTCACCGTCAAATGCAATGGATAACCTACGTGGCACAGAGTGGACAATTGATGCATGTTATGATGACCAAAATACACCAGCACATGTAAAGTTTATCACATAAGAGCAAAGCGTCAGATGGCTCAAAGTATTATCGGTCAGATTACAAAGTTAAAGCGTCGGTATGATGGAAGAGCAGAAACAGAGAAATGAATGATTAAGTTGCAAAAAGAGAGAAACGATCATTTTAATTTTAATTAAGTTGGCCAACGTGCCATTTTGGGTAGGAACTTTGGCCGAAAGGCCATTTTAGATAAGGAATGAATAAGTGGGATAATTTTTGTAAAAGAAATTTAACGAAAGAACGTTTTGTATGCGTTTTTTTTTATAAGAGTACATGAAACAAAAGAAATTTTTGGTCTCTTTTTTTTTTCAAAAGAAAAGTAATGACTAAGGAATAAAAAGACATCTTTTGTTGTTTGTTAAATAAGGAATAAAAACTTTTTAAAATTCTTTTAAATAAGAATCAAATCTCTTTTTTTTATTTGAATAAGGATCATTGAACTCGAGAAGGATTGTCTATGTATCTCATTGAGGTGAAAATTAGGTGGGCATAGTTTATTAGACTTAGAAAAACTTGAGAAAATTGAAGGAAAGGTGTCTTTTAAATCTTAAATGAAGGATTGGTGACATTGACCAATAGATAGGGTCAAATATCATTAGGAAACTTGATTAAGTTAATTGTGGACTTGATTAATATTTTCAAAACTTTCTAATCTTTTCAAAAATACAAATCAACCCAAACCACACCCCTCTTCAATCCAAATCAACCACTCTCTCTCTCCAGCTTCTCTTAACTCTCTCCTAACCAACAGTTCTGCAAAATTTCTCTCTTCAACCTCCGACGACAAATAGTTGGGTGAGTTCCTTTTGGACTTTCAACTGTCAATCAACGTGAATACTTCTCTGGCGACAATAACTTTGAGTTCTTCGTCCTCCCATTTTCTTTTTCACAGGTAAAAAATTATGAAGAAATAGAGGAACTTGAGCCAACTACTCTTCTGGTATTGAAATATGGACTGGATAAAACCCTAATTTCTAGCGTTTCTGCATTTCTTCTTCTCGTTATTGTATTGTTGATTCGAGTTTGTTGGTGATTTTTGGTCACAGTTGATGTTCTTAGTGTGTGTGTGTGATATGTTGGTGTTGCTGGATTGATTTGTTATTTTTATTCGTAGAAATAGTATTGCAACAGTTGAAACATCTGATATAATAGATGAAATATATGATGCAACAGATGAAAATCTGATGCAACAGATTAAAAATCTGATGTAACCATGAAAATCTGATGCAACAGATGAACAATCTAACAGATCATTCATCTGTTGCGATAGACGACTCTTATATTCTGAAAAAATCTAAACAATATTGATCCAATAGTTAACTGATTAGTGATTTTTTTTTATTATTTCCAACAATTTACTCTTCATTTTATAACAGATTAGGACTGTTTTTATTCTTTTCAATGATTTACTCATCCGTTGCAATAGGTCGGTTATCTGTTGCAACAGATAACATACCTGGTGCAACAGATTAGTGATCCGTTTTTATTCTTTCCAATGGTTTACTCATCCGTTGCAATAGGTTGGTTATATGTTGCAACAGGTTGGTTATATGTTGCAACAGATAAAATACCTGGTGCAACAGATTAGTGATCTATTTTTATGGTTTCCAATGGATAACATACCTGGTGCAACAGATTAGTGATCCGTTTTTATTCTTTCCAACGGTTTACTCATCCGTTGTAACAGGTTGGTTAAATGTTGGAAAAGGTTGGTTATATATTACAATAGATAAAATACCTGGTGTAACAGATTAGTGATCTATTTTTATGGTTTCCAACGGATTACTCATCCGTTGCAACGGGTCAGCTATTTGTTGCATCAGATAAAATACCAGGTGCAATAGATAGTGTTGTTTTTATGGTTCCCACGGATTACTCATCCATTGCAACAGGTCGGTTATATGTTGCAACAGATAACATACCTGGTGCAACAGATTAGTTGTCTGTTGGAACTATTATATTACTGTTATGCATTAATCAATTGTAATCTATGTTATGTTCCTGTTAATTTAAGATAACATGGCTTCCAAAAGAAAAACAAATCGAATCAAGTCCAAGTAAAGGAACAAGTGCAGCAGCTCAGCTACATCCACCACTCTATGAGCTTGCTTTACAAATGTTATCTCAATTAGGAGCAGAAGATAATGAGCACGGGAGAAGGAATCTTTCAAAAGAGATAATCCAAATGCTAATAGCCCTTCCGTCGAAGAGTTGGTCAAAACCTTCAGTATTGATCGTTATCCTGTGAGAATGTAGTGCGATGGTGCCACAGATTTAACGGGTGATCTCGTGGTTAAGTCAGTCATGGGAAAATCTTTCGACGCCTTCAGAAAAATACTTCGAGAACAAAAATTGGATTCTTATTTCAAGGAAAGCTGCTTTGGGCAATCTCTTGATTTGACGAAGGACAACAATGCTCGTTTCTAGATAAAAATGGTATATGATCTTCTCAAGCATAGGTTTATGTATGAAAACAAAGATAAGATGGATGAGGTGTGGATAAATTACTGTGGTATGCCTTTTTGTTTTGGTTGGGAGGAGTTTGCCATAGTTACCGGACTAAAATATTATCCTCCTTCTCCTTCTCAAGTTATACCTACTCTGACCCAAAAAAAGCACCCCGCACACCCAAAAAAGGAAAAGGCAAGTCGAGTGATCGTGATGACCCGGTGTCCATTGTTGGTCCAAGCTTCAAAAACAAAAATCTGATTGAAGCGTTGAAAGGTAAAGGACTTTCAAAGAAGCACAAGCAATCATTGTGTTTGGTTTGGTTTGTACATAATGTTCTTTGGACGAGAGACGTTAACAACAACATAAGCCTCGGTTTAATAAATCTCTCTGAGGATCTTAAGGCATTTAATAGCTATCCTTGGGGTTATGAAAGCTTCAAAATGACTGTCGAATATTTATTGACTCCGTTAACGCCAAAAATAGTCAACTTATATGGTTTTTCATGGTCCTTCATGGTAAATATTTCTTTTATCATGATATGATTCATCATTTTTTTATTCAATAATGCTTTTGATTTATTGGCGTTATGTTATAGGCTTGGGCATTTGAAGCCATTTCTTATTTGAGACAACAAGTGAACTACCAGGAAGAAGTTTCCTGTCCAAGAATTTTGAGATGGTTGTCGGTCAAAACCGAGAAAAATACAAAATTTCTTGATCTTTTCAATCCCCCCAAAGAAGCAGTAAGTCCAATTCTAATCAAGTTTTTGTTTTAATTAATGATTAAATGATTTCATCATCATTCTAAATATATGTACCGATTTATTTTAGACTGTCCATCCGTGGCTTGTTCCGACCAACCGAGAGTTGAAGATGCCATTTTTTCTTACTTTACGGTCTGTGCAAACTTTATCCGACCCTAAGGTCGTTGATGGAATAAAAATAGAATTGTTTGGAGCAACAGCCATCACAAGAAAAATAATTTTAGAGGGTGGGGCTAATGATGTTCCTCTTACAGTTTTTGAAACAACAAGCCATTATGATTATGATCATAATGGTTGTACAGATTTTTCTCCATATTTTGCCGCATCTAGCGAATGTTCTTCATGCAAATGTAAAGACTGCAAGGAGAAACACGATGGAGTAATTAATGCTATTAATGCACTAACTGCTTCTGTAAAGAAAATGACATCTAAGAGGGGTGTCATTCCATCAAAGAGGATTTCATATCCAAACACTCCACTAGAGATCAAGGAGGCTAAGAGAAGAAGGAAAGACACTTCCAAGGCATCATCAATCATCAGAAAAAGTAAGATTTCAACGAATCTGTCTTTGTCTTACACCGATGTTCAGTGTGCAAGGGCCACAGAAGAGCAGCATGAGCTGAAGAAGGTGAATGTACATCATCTATTCCAAAAAACAAATAAGCACATATCTGTTTCAACAGATGATACATCTGCTAAAAATTATCAAACAGATGTATACATCTGTTGCAATTGTTGTCTAACCTGTTGCATCAGATTCGTTATCTATTTCAACAGATGAGTCTTATGTTACAACAGATGGGTCATCTGTTAAAAATTATCGTACTGCTCTGATTTACCTATTCGAATTTGTCCCAACAGATAATCCATATGATGCAACATAAGACTCATCTGTTGCAACAGATAAAAAAAATTTGTATAGCTCTACTTAACATTGACAATTCTGTCTTTCCAGGTGGATGTCACAGCTACTGTCGAAGAGCATACTATGACAGTTGAAAATCCATCAACTGCTTCCAAAGATGAAGAAAAAGTGGAGCCTGTCAGTTTGGGAGAACGAAAGAATTACCCATTTGAAGGGTTCAATATCTCGGACGAGGCTCCAAAAAAACTAACACAGTTGATCAATGACTATTCAGAATGGATTGCCGATGGGCTGTTAAAACATCATGTCGGCAGGTACATAAATCAATTTTATGGATATTGGTTTATACAATTCTTGTTGTAAGAACCTGACATTAACACATATAAATCATCAAGTAGAAAATAAAATGACGAGTGCTACAAAGTGAATGAATCGAGTCTTGGTTTTGATATGTTCGACTTTGTTGTTGCACATCTCGAAATGAAAAATTGGTTCTATTTGATGTCACATCCCCAAACTTGATGGAATGATGAGGTTTAAAGGTCATACATATTACTATTAAATAATACTTTATTTAATTGCATCTGTGTATTGATATTTTCATCACGTAATCTGAAATTTTTGATAATATGTGCAGCACATCGATGTCATTTTTACTATCTCTAAAAGAAGGCCAAGTTGCAAACACAAGAACAATATAGATACACAACAAGAAATTATTTGTACAAAGTTTACCTTAATAATGCCTACTATAGGTATTATCAACAGCAGTCGGAAGTTTCCCAAAATAAGGAATGCTTAATCAACATCATCAAAGGTTTTAGCATTCCGGCTAGCTTACCTTGGCATTTTGTCGATGAAGTGTACATCCTAATCAATTGTGGTGATGAATTCCATTGGGTGTTAGCTGTCGTCATTCTAAAAGAGAGGTGCATCCGAGTTTATAACTCGATATCGCGAAGGAGATGTTCCGGTCCGTCATCTGAGATACAAAAGCTGGCCAAAATATTGCCTACATACCTTGATATGAGTGGCTTTTTGGATCAAAAGGTTCGTACTGATTGGTCGATGATTGAAGCATACCTAGATAAAATGGCTAATCCATTTGATGTACAATATGTTGACGGAATTGCTCAACAAACCATTGTAGCCTGTAAGTTTAAGTGTCATAATTTAGTTTCATTTCACAAATTTCACAATGCTTGCATGAACTACAAGATATGGATTATCAATTTTTTATAACGAAGGGATTGTGGTCCTTTTGTTGCCGCCTATGTCGAGTATTTGAGTGATGGATTACAAGTACCAAATGATGGACTTGATGCCGGATTACTCCATAAAAGATATGCTGCTCTTTTATGAAAATATAGAGAAGTGAAAGCTCAGAAGCCGTACGCAACTGACGTTAAATATCCACGACGACCAAAGCCGAATTCCATAGCACTGGATGAAGAACAACTTTTCCATATTGATTAGATCTTTATAGCATGAGTCTGTCAATGTAATAACCTATCCTCCTTGGTTTAACTTGTTGATTTATTTGTAGAGTAGATCATTTGTACTCATAATAATTTTTTTTACATTTCATTTATTTGTTGAGTTATTTCATGTAATTTCCGAAGGCTTCGATTTATTTTATTCTGTCTATGAATATAATTAATTCTGAGTTTTGAACATGTTAATTGAAATAGAGTACTAGATTCAAATATCGCAACAGATAATACATCTGCTGCAATAAATGACATATCTTATCAGACAGATTTAGACATATGTTGCAACATGAGATGCAACACGTAGGTCATCTGCTGGAAATTATATAACAGGGCTTCCTACTTTTTTTATTTTCTCCAATAGATTATCGATCAGTTGCAAAAAATAAGTTATATGTTGCAATAGATTGGTAATCTGTTACGGCAAACAGACGGGGAATATCTACATAACGCAATAGATGACCAACCTATTCCAACAGATAATCAATCTGTCACAACAGGTACTATATCTGTTACGACAGATATAAAATATGTTGCATTATAAAAATTCAACTTTGCCAGACATAAAAATTATTGCCTCTATATGTATAGTGAATTGGCTTGAAATGAAAATTTGTTATCATGTTCGTCTCTATCTTTGTACATGTTATTTTTTATACACGGGCTCCAACCATTTAGTTAGTACCCCATATGCCCAGACCCATTGCATCTTTACCATAACGGTGTCACACACACCGGTCATTTATGTGTCGATCAGCAAACACTCGATGTATGCAAGAGAGTACGGCCCGCACGCTGCACCGGTTGTATTTTTTGGGAGATGGATGTTCTTATTTCGACCTTCAAAAATTCATGATTCCTTCGCCAAGACTTCAGCCGGCAAATAATCCATCAGCTTACTCTGTGTCAATAACTTGGGCAACAACTTCAAGAGTGGCTGCATATGGGTTAAAAACGTCTTCTCGCTGAACATAGGTAAGTTTTAGTCATAAACCTTAATATTTCCCTCATATAGTAGTATCTCAACAGTGAGAAAATGGGTGCCATCCACGTTCATGACTGCAAGGATTCTCTTTGCCTTGGTCCAGCTCTTGCCGTGTGGATATGGCCTCTTCCCTTTAACATATTTAATCTCTTCTTCATCCCATTGGAACATAGAAACTAACTGATCAAATCCCGGGCCACCGGAATCATCTTTCTTACAGAGTTTAGCGTACCTATCCTTGAAATTATTGTAGAAGTTGAGATCCATTATCCTATCGGCAGCATCATAAGCATCGGGGTACGCTAATTGTCTGCCCCTCATGAGGTAGAGAATCTCATCAACATTCTATGGTATAAAAAGACAATTTTTAAATAGGTTAGTAATTGTAAAGAATAAAAACATAGTCAAAAGAATTCGATTCAGAGGGTTCTCTGAATCAGTTCACAGATTACTCAGCCAACGCAACATATGCAACAGATGTGTATTATGTTGCAACAAATTACAAATCTGATGCATAGATTATTCTTCATGGAGTAGATTGGAAGGGTAGGTTAGCAAAAGTAAACTTACCTTGTCCTCGTACCACACGCACATATTTGTCATATTCAAGAAGTCTTTGGCGGCAAATGAATGCATGGTGTATTCTGTTTGAACCTTCATCTTGATGAATTCTTCCGGTTCCTTCTTCTTCTTCTTGCCAAGCACCGCGAATATGTCCACCTTCTTCAGTGGCCCCTGAACTTCAAAAACTATTGGAGAGGGGGAGTTGCAATTTTTACTGATTTTAGAACGAAGAGAATTTGTCTAATTTTTCTTCTTTTTCTCCTAACCTCCACTATAGGAGTGCATGGCTCCCTCACCTCGTTGGATGGTATGACACCCCTCCTGGATTTCAACTCATCGGCAGCTTTAGCTATAGCCTCTATCTTGTCGAGGAGTTTATCCTTTCTGTCCTTGCACACTTTGCATTTGCAATGAGAACATAAGGGTGAAGAGGGGTGAGAGGGACTACTATAAGGGTGGGAGGGACCGGTGTAGGGGTGAGAAGGAGGACCTTTGCAAAGGGTATTTTCAAACATATTTATTTTTTGCTGAGCACGAACATGCTCATAATCACGATTAGAAACAGAAGCAGAAGCAGGATGGCTGCCACCATCACAAACAACTCCACCAGCAACACCCCCAGAAGAAGCACCCGGATCTGTTGCAGTTTGAGTTAGGTCGTGAAGATCTTCAACATTAGACTGACCTTGCCTAACTGCTCTTCTTATGGATGTTTCTCCATCCAATTCCTTCTTTATTAAATCCACCGTTGGGTCTTCTTTTGTATCAACAAGACCTAGAGTAAGAAAAGAAGTCATCCCCAGCTCATTAATGGTAGGCACGATCCAAGGATGCACAACCTATAAAAAACAACAGGATGAATTTAAATCATATAATAATAATTTACAGTCAGTTGGGTTACATAGGTCTCGGGTTATGTTAACATAGCCAACTTATGCAACAGACGATCTAGCTACCGCAACAGCTGATCTGTATGTTGAAACAAATTGATAATATGTTGCATCAGAATACCCATCTGTTGCATAATTTACAGTAGATGGGTAATCTGTTGACTAGGGTTTAGAGAATAGAGCAACATATGGTTAATCTATTGTGAAATATGGATCTTCTGTTGCAACAGATTACCCATCAGTTGCACCAGTTGCAGTTGATGGGTAATCTATTGCAACAGATAGAACATCTATTTCAATATCTTTCTTTGAGGAAAATAATTTTAGTTGAAAGAAGACGTACTGCATCATCCAGAGGGTTAAAGAGATCAGCCTCGTTAATATTTTTTTTGTTTTTCTCTACTACAGCCAACCACCTAATGATCCTTGGATGAGAAACCTTATCTGAGTAATCCGTGAAATGCTTTTGGAGGGGGGGAATGGCTTCACATGCCCAAGCCTAAAAATTGTAAACAGGAAGCAAGCAAAAAGAAAAGTCACAAGTATATTCAATATAAATTAATGAATAAGTAAAAATAGTGATCAATTTTACCATGAAAGCCCAAGGAAAGCCGTATAATGTGGTCGTCTTTTGCTTTAGCTCTTTCAGTAAATATTTGACAGTCAAGTAGTAGCTGTCGTAGCCCCAGGGATAATCGTTGAATTTCCCAATATCATTAGCAAGCGCCAAAAAATCACGTTCTATGACTTTCTTGACATCTCTTACTAATAAAATTGAATGGAAAAACCAAACTAAGCATAATTTCTCCCTGTAGTGCTTTGGTATGTCTTTATTCTTGAGATCCGCTATCAAATCCTTTACTTTGTAGCTAGGTCCAACAATGCCCAACAACCCATCTTTTTTTACCTTGCGTTTGTTGGACCCTTTATGGGGTGTTTTCTTGATGGCAGGTTCTTCTGGACGATCGCATCTCAAGCCCATCACAATGGCAAACTTTTTCAATCCAAAACAAACCGGCATGCCACAGTAGTTGATCCAGACTTTATCCATCTTATTTCCTTCCTCCTTCAGACATCCGTCATCCCCCGTATACATGATCCTGCTCTTGAGAAAGCCATATACCATGATCATTGGGAAACGGAGAGGGCGGGGCCTAAACAGCTCAAGAAAGTGTGCAAAGAAGCTCTTCTTAAAAATTCCATCTATGTTTTCCTTCTTCATAATACTCTAAAGTTCGTCAAAAGGTTTCCCCAGCTGATATTTAAGTACAAGATCACCAAATACTGCATTAGGTTTATTCATCGGCGTTTTAACTTGAAACTTGTTAATACTAATGGTTTTGACAAAATCATGCTGGAATTTTGATATTATTTCATGCCCCATTGGTGAGGAGAAGTTATCACTTTCCTCGACTTCATTTTGCCCTAACTGAGATTGTTCTAGAAGTTCCTCCGAATCTATCTGTACTCTAGCCTTTTTTGTTTGGTGATCGAAAGTTGATCCACTTTCTCCTTTTTTTGTTTCTTTTCTTTTGGGAGACATCTTTTAACTACAAACAAAAGAAAAACAAAAAGTACATTGCATTTGATGTCTGCATAATTTTTTTTTAAAAGGTGAGACAAATTTCAATAGATTATTCTTACCACATAACCAAAAAAAATACTCCAATGGACAACCCATCAGTTGGAACAGATGGGGAACTCAAATCTGTTTGAAGATCTATTTAATATCTCCGCACAGATATTCCACCTATTGCAACAGGTGGAGAAATTTCAATAAATTATTCTATGCCACATTACAAGAAAATACTCTAACGGATAAACCATCAGTTGGAACAGATGGGGAATCTGTTTGAAGACCTATTTAATATCTCCCAACAGATCTTCCACCCATTGCAACAGATGGACCACCACAACCAATGCCACCAAGACCACCACCAATTCCACCAATACCAACACCAAGACCACCGACACCACCGCCAAAAAAGACAAATACAAACACCACCAACAACAGCCACCAACAACACCACAAACACCATCCAATAATATCACGACAGTCAACAAAACACTGAGAAAAAAACTAGGATTTTCTCGGGTGCTTCCTACTTTTTTAGCATCAAAACTCAAAATTGTTAACCCATTCTCAAAGATAATACAACTAAAAGTCTTATTTTTTATCATTAACTAAAAAACCCTATTTTTTTAGAAAAAAAAACAAATGTAGAACTCTTCTTAAACTCTGTTACATGCGAATATATAGAAAACAACGGATACAAGAGGGAATGAAGTCGAAAAAAACAACTATATGTAGTTGTAAATGGGAAAAAATTGACCTATTTTGAAGGGTTGAGAAATATGTTGAGTAGTTATTGTTTGTATTATTGAGAGGGAGAGGACACCCTGAGAGAGAGAGAGAGAGAAACGAGAGAGAACTTAAGATTTGAATTGAAAAGTTTTTCGCACAAATGGATGATTTGTATGGGTTGATTTGTAATTTTGGAAAAGAATGACAAGTTTTGAAATTGCTAATTTGGTCCAAATTGATCTTAATTAATTTTAAAAAATTTAAAAGATATAGTTTTTAAAACATTGAGTTGATAAGAACTCATTTCAACTCAGAGTGATCGATCAACGACTCAGGTCGGGATGAACGCAATACCAACGCCATGTAATTGCAAAGACTCGATTGGATTTGTAGTTGACCCTACGAGCTCATTCATTCATCCCTAGTTCCACCTAAATCAACTTAGTTACTATAACTATCCTAACATTGAGTTAATGAGAACTCATTTTAACTCAGGGTGATCGATCAACGACTCGAGTCAGGATGAACGCAATACCAGCGCCATGTAATTGCAAAGACTCGATTGGATTTGTAGTTGACCCTGCGAGCTCATTCATTCATCCCTAGTTCCACCTAAATCAACTTAGGTATTATAACTATCCTAAAATTGAGTTGATGAGAACTCATTTCAACTCAGAGTGATCGATCGACGACTCGGGTTGGGATGAACGCAATACCAACGCCATGAAATTACAAAGACATGATTAGATTTGTAGTTGACCCTGCGAGATCATTCATTCATACCTAGTTCCACCTAAATCAACTTAGGTACTATCACTATCCTAACATTGAGTTGATGAGAACTCATTTTAACTCAGAGTGATCGATCGACGACTTGGGTCGGTATGAATGTAATACCAATGCCATGCAATTGCAAAGACTCGATTGGATTTGTAGTTGACCCTGCGAGCTCATTCATTCATCCCTAGTTCTACCTAAATCAACTTAGGTACTATCACTGTCCTAACATTGAGTTGATGAGAACTTATTTCAACTCAGAGTGATCAATCGATGACTCGGGTTGGGATGAACGCAATACCAACGCTATACAATTACAAAAACTCGATTGAATTTGTAGTTGACCCTGCGAGTTCATTCATTCATCCCTAGTTCCACCTAAATCAATTGCAATGAAATCTGTTGCAACAAACGTCTAAGAGGTTGAAAATTTTCAAACAGGTACATATATGTTGCAACAGATGACATATCTGATTTAATTATCAAATAGATATTTGCATCTGTTGTGACAGATGACTGAGTTGTTGAAAGTTTTCAAAAAGATATTTATATCTGTTGTAACAGATGACATATCTTATTTTATTAATTATCAAATAAATATTTTCATCTGTTGTCATAGATGACTGAGCTGTTGGGATTTTTAAATAGATATTTATATCTGTTGTAACAGATGACTGAGCTGTTCGGATTTCTAAACAGATATTTATATATGTTGCAACAGATGACATATCTGTTTGAAAATCTTTTTTCTCTTTTAAGCAAGAAGCTTCTGGTCCGAGTACATAATATCAAGTAGTAGTACTTACTACTAAAGGCGGTAAAAAACATTCCTTGGATATCTCAAAAGTGAGTTCATTTAGCAGTCTTGTCTTGTCTTTTCAATGTCAGTAGTCTTAGTCTTCCTCGTGCCCCTCAAGATATTAATGAAATTAATGAATATTAATTAATGAATATTAAAAACCACCACGTCTACGTACACAATACATCTATAGAAATTATCTCATCTCTTCCTTCAGCTGTAGTTTATTTTATTCAACTCTCATCTTTTTCTCTCTCCTCTTTAGGGTCAACCCTTTTTCTCTCTTTTCTCTTCTCTTCTCATAAAGATCTTTTTGGATCTAAACCCATCCATATCTTTCCTCCTTGACTTAAATTTTTGTTTTGATCCCCTTTTTTATATTAAGGTATGGTTCATTATTTCTCTTTCATTCTCGTCTTCTTATTTGTAAGTTATTTACATCTGTTTTTTATTTAATTACTATTTACCCATATCATATTTATTTAAAAAAATTTAAGAAACTTGTAAGAGTTGATTAAACAATCTGAGAATTTTTATTACAATATGAGAAAAAAGTCATCTGTTGGGAGAAGTTTAAAAGTCTTGTTGGCAGTATCATTTTTTTATATGTATCTTGTTTGTTTCATTATTGTTGATGTAGTTATTGAAGTTGTTGGTGGGGTTGGTGTTGTTGGAACTTGTGGTGTGGTGTTTATTGATGGTTCTGGCACAAAAGATGTTGTTTCTTTGTTGTTGATGATGTTGTTGGAACAAATGTTGTTGTTTCTTTTTTGTTGATGTTTATGCTGTTGTTGATGTTGTAGCAGATGGAGAAACTGTTGGAACAAATAAAACCACCAGAAAGGCTGGCTTGATGTATTCCATCAGACTTCACATCTGTTGCTACAGACTTCAGATCTGATGCAACAGATGGATAATATTCTTTTTGTGACATCAATTTTTTTCCTCTTCTTTGTAGATTTAAGAAACTGACAGTTGATCAACTTTTGACAGACTATCGCAAAAGGCTGCAGTAAAGATGGGATCGGAGGAATAAGCCGCTTGTAGATGGAACCACTTCATATATGGGAGGTATGTATTACTGATAATATTATCGTGGAAATACACACAGAGTGCACTGATTTTTCGAATGATGTTTTTACTGATTAGTCATAGATCGTTCAAACAAGATGTCTGCAATTTGACAGTTAAGTTTGGTAGGTCCAAACTAATAAGGCTGAGGGACCATGAATATGGTTCTAATAGCCTGTTAAGATTTAATGTCGGTTGTTGCTCATGTTTATTTGTCAAGCATTGTGAAGGGATCTAGTTTTTGTATCATTTTAAAGAGATTCAATAACGATTGGACTAACTTTTAGGGTCCATTGGTCCCTTAGAGGGACTTTAAAGCTTAGCACTGCATCTAATAAGAACGAAAAACCAATATATTTATTGCCCTGACCAAAATTTATATGGCTCGATTGCTCGCTCGGGGTGATGATTTTATGCCAGAATGTGCAGTAGGAGAATGATTTTAAAGGAAAATGGGTGGTTGATGGAAGACTATATCATCTGAGAGCTAATTGAAAAAGAGACATAGGGTAGAAAGTAACTTCTAATGAATTTGGACGGTGGAATTATCTTAACAGATGCGAGATCTGAATCAAGTGCAACTATGAAAGTGTATCCGGTAATGTAATATCATCTGTTGTGTCTCTGAAAGAAAAATAATGCATCTAAACAATTTTCTAGGGAGCTGCGCGGTCGGGATTATCACCTAAATAGAAAATATGAGAAGACCAACAAAGAAGCCTCACGGGCATCGAGGGTTGAAATAATGTACAGCAAGTCTAGAAAACTTATGCCAACAGCAACTGTAGTTTAAATAAGGAATGTAAGTGAAGGCGGCAAATTTATGAATTTTAAATTTCATCCCATGCTTTCTTGTTTGTGTTTTCGATCAGGTCCACTTTCGTTGACCTGATCAGAACCACAAAAGAGATTGAAAGGTAAATAGAGTATCATTGTTTCCTTAGAAATATGGTTATGATTGATTGTGTTTTCTTGTCTTGACATACTTTCAACATTCCTTGGAGAAGATCAGATGCTTGTTGTAGTATGTGAATCCCGATAATTTTCAAGCTTGCCTCCAGCTTGTTGATTCTGTATTCAAGCTGGTCGTTGCCCTTTTCGAAGTTGGTAAGGAGTTCCTCATTTCTTGTGAGCTCGATCAGGAAAACTACCTTCAAAGTTGTGGCATTCTAGAAGCCCTTCAGAACACTTTCTTCAGAAGCCTTAAAGGATACATGAAGGGTCTTTGTGTTTGTTTTACGTCAAAATGTGTTGATGCACGTTGAAGATCTGGTCCTAAAAGTTGAACAACACACTTTTATCGAGCGTTTCTCCATGCATATTGCTCAACCAATTTGATAAATTAGTAAGTATGAAGTTACGTAGCGTGTGATCTAAACCGGCTCTACCAAGCCTATCAAACGTTACGTAACTCTAAGCTTATTACTCTATAAAAAAAATATGACTGAGTTAGTGCACAAATCGAATAAGCTCAATCTCTCATTCGATGACAAGATATCTGCTATGCAAAATTCTACACCGTCGCCAGACATGTTTGCCTAGGAGCAATTCTTCTGAAGGAAATCTGTTGATGTCTTCTGAAGAATTATTCCCAGGCAAGAATGTCTGGCGATGGTGTAGACTTTTCCATAGCAGATATCTTATCATCTATATTGGATAAGAGTGATTAGTAGAAAGGCTGACAGATTGGGCTTTATTGATTTGTGCACTAACTCGGGCATATTATTTTGATAGGGTAATGATCTCGGAGTTACATAATGTTTGATAGGCTTGGTAGAGCCAGTTTAAATCACATGCTACGTAACTCCATGCATACTAATTTATCAAATTCGTTGAGCAAGATGCATGAAGCAACGCTCGATAAAAGTGTGTTGTTCAGCTGTTGGGACCACATCTTTAACGTGCATCAACACATTTTTACCTAAAACAAACACAACAATGCTCCATGTATCCTTTAAGGCTTATGAAAAAAGTGTTCTGAAGGGCTTCTAGAATGCCACAACTTTGAAGGTAGTGTTCCTGATCGAGCTCACAAGAGACGAGGAACTCCTTACCAACTTTGAAGACGGTAACGACCAGCTTGAATACAAAATCAACAAGATGGAGGCAAGCTTAAAAATTATCGAGATTCACATACTACAGCAAGCATCTGATCTTCTCTAAGGAATGCTGAAAGCATGCTAAGGAAAGAAAACACAATCAATTAATCCATATTCTAAGGAAGTAGTTATACTCTATTTTCCTTTTAATCTCGTTTGTGGTTCCGATCGGGTCAACGACAGTGGACCTGATCGGAAACACAAGCAAGAAGATGAGATGAAATTTAAAATTTAGAAATTTTCGCCTTTGCTTAGTTTCCTTATTTTAACTGCAGCTGTTGTTGGCGTAAGTTTTCTAGACTTGTTGAACATCATTTCTACCCTCGATGCCTATGAGGCTGCTTTGTTGGTCTTCTTCTATTTTCTAGCTAGGTGATAATCCCGACCATGCAGCTCCCTAGAAAAGTGTCCATATGCATTGTTTTTCTTTTAGAGACACAACAGATGAAATTACATTACTAGATACACTTTTATATTTGCACTTGATTCAGATTTCGCATCTGTTAAGATAATTCCATTGGCCAAATTTGTTACAAGTTACTTTCTACCCTGTGTCTCTTCATCAATTAGCTCTCAGATGATATAGTCTTTCATCAACCACCCATTTTCCCTCGAAAGCATTCTCCCACCGCACCTTTTGGAATATAATCATCACCCCAAGCGAGCAACCCAGCCATATAAATTTTGGCCAAGGCAATAACTATATTGGTTTTCCATTATTGTTTGATGCAGTACGAGGCTTAGAGGGCCCACTAAGGGTCCAATTCACACTTAAAGTTAAGTCCAATCGCTATTGGTTCTCTACAGTGACGAAAAATATTGATCCCTTCTCAAAACTTGACACGCATAAACACGAGCACCAACCGTCAGTAATTTGTAACAGGGTATCTGCACCATCTTCATATGGTTCTCAGCCTTATTAATTTCAAGCCCAACAAACTTAACAGTACAATGCAGGATCTTGTTTGAATGATCAATGCCTAATCGGTTAAAAACTGCATTCACAAAAATATTATACTTTATGCGTGTTGTCCCGGTAACCTTATCAGTAATACATAGTTAACTCCTACACATATGATAGTGGATCCATCTGCACGCACCTTATTTTTCCTAGCCCATATATGGCGTAAATTGAATAAATAGATGACTAGCTTGCTGCAACAGATGACACATCTGTTTATATTATCAAACAATTAGAGACATCTGTTACGACAGTTGGTCAACTTGTTGCAGAAATCAAACAGATATATACATCTGTTGCAAAAATATTGCCAGTATATTATAAGTTATCTAACAGAAAGAATATATTTTGCAACAGATTACCCATCTGTTAGATTTATTTTAAAACAATTTTCTTTTCTTTTCGAGATACAATAATTTATAAATAGGTCCCTCCTTACAAATATGGATGATCCAGATTCGTACAAGAATATTCACATCGAGTCCTTGCGTGAACTTCAAAGGCAGTTTGATGAACTCCAGAGAGATTTGGCTGACTTCGGAGCAAGGTTGTCGGATGAAAAATGTCTGATTGATAATAATAATAATAGTAGTAATAATAATTAGGTAATGTTTTTTATTTTATCGATTATTTTCCTTCTTTTGTATATCAAATCTACCCAAGGGATTCAAAAATCTATGAACATTCATTTCATTTTGTTGTCGACTTTGAATTTTTAATTCTTATTTAGTATTTAATAATAATCATTCTGTTTATTCCTTGTTCTCAACATGTCGACGGTTGATAGTAGGGATTGAGCAGTAATTTGTATCAATAGATAGAGGTTAATCTGCTACGACAAGTTGATCATATGTTGCACCTGGCGGTTATTAATAAAAAAGGGCTATTGTTGTTATTGAGAGGGTGAAAAGAAAAAGACATGACTTTCCGTTCCAATTATTCAATATGAAAAATGTTTCATAAATAAATAATAAGGAACTAAATAATAAACACAATTTATAACCACAATTTTAATAACTGATCGTGAATTTTCACCATTTTAGTTTTTAAATTTATTTTTTAAATTATTTATTATATAATAAAATGGTTATATTTTACTAAGGAATTTGAAAAGGTATTTTTTTTATTTATAAAATAAAAAAATAAGCAAATTTGGATTAATGATATGATGATATAATTATTTATTTTAAAAAAAGTAGATTATATGTTGCAACAATTAAATTATCTGATGCAACAGGTTCACTATGGTTGCAATAGATGATATATCTGTTGTCACAGATGATTTATCTGATGCAACCTATATCGAGTCACAACTCAATAAAAGCAGTTTTTGGAAAGAACTAATTAATAATAATAATCTGAAAAGTCATGACTTATCACAATATTTCTTAATTTAATTAATTCATTACTTTTCACATTAATAAAAAATGTAATTAATAAATGGAGGTGAACAGTTAGATTATATGTTGCAACAGATATGTTATCTGATGCAATATATTTTATATTTGTTACAACAGATAATTAATTTGTTGTCACAAATGTGCTATCTGATGCAACAGATATAGAATTTGTTGCCACAACTCAATAAAAAAGGTTCTTCGAAAGAACTAATTAATAATAATAATCTGAAAAGTCATGACTTATATCACAATATTTATTTTCTTAATTTAATCAAAAATGTAATTAATGTATGAGGTGAATAGTCGCGCCTTTTTGCCTCTCATTCAAATTCAATCATCTATAAATAGGTCTGTCCTTACTCAATCGTTCATTCAAATACACTCTATTTATTTATTACATCTCATCTTTCATATTACACTCTAGAAGATAATATTATGGCTAACCCAGTGTGGGACGTTGCTTTTCTGCAAGACGCCGTGAATGAACTTTGGAATCAAGTTCATGATCTACAATGGGAACTGGGAGGAGTTAGATCAAGAATGATCCGCGAGATACGTAGGCTGAAGAGGACCTTGCTACTTTCGGTTGAAGATTGGCCGGCTGGCAATGATGATGCTGATAATAATAATAATAATTAGACTATTATTTTTCATTTAGTCTATTATATGCATTTTTATTTGTTTAATAAATAAATTATGTTTGATCTTTGACGTTTTAATCCATATTTAATTATCATTATGTCTATTATCTTCTCAACAAGCATGTTGACGATTCGACATAAAAATAAATAATTTAGAATCCAATAGCAATAGCAAGATTTATCTGTTGGGTTTGTGGTAGGGGTTGATTTGTGTTGTTTCAAATAGATTAATTATTCATTGTAAAAGATAATTAGTCTGGTGCAACAGATAAATATTCTGATCCAACAGGTAATTAGTCTGGTGCAACAGATATACATCCTGATTTAACAGATAATACGTCTGATGCAACAGATAATGCGATGATGCAACAGATAAACAGTCTGATGCAACAGATAAATCTTCTGATGCAACAGATTACTCATCTGATGCACCAGATGATTGATCTGTTTAAATTATGGGAACTTATGCTGGATTCATAATCGGGGTTCTATCCATTGTTGTAAAAAAAGAAGTGTACCCAGATGACAAATACAAATAAAAATCATAATTTTACTTACAAAAGTCACCTATGAAGTAATGCCAAAGTGGAAAGTGATGTAGTAAAAAAAATTTGACCTAAGAAATTGGTCAGATCGCAGCAGTAGCGTTGTACCAACAACAACAACAACAACAATAAATGGTCGACAAGAAGAAGATAAAGATGATAATGAAGTAGAAGATGATGATAATGAAGCAGAAGATAATGAATAAAGCAGCAAAAATAGAAACAATTAACAACAAAAATCGCTAAGAGAGAGAAAACAATAATGGATGAGAAGAGAGAGAAAGACACCTTTTTTTCCTCTGTTTCCCGTTATTTTAGGTATATGTCGGAATCAAAGTGTAAATTTAAAAACTTGTGGGTTATTTTCAAACTTCCCCAACTTTCTTAATACATAATAAAGTAATTGTTACCTCCAACTAATAATTAAGACTTGTGTCACCTACACCTCATTTTAAAACTCTTTTGTCACCTGTGGCCCAAACTATTTGTTCTTTTTTTTTACACCTAAAAACTTGGGGGTTTAGGCCACAGGTGACAAAAGAGTTTTAAAATGAGGTGTAGGTGACACAAGTTTTAATTATTACTTAGAGGTGACAATTACTTTATTATGTATTAAGAAAGTTGGAGAAGTTTGAAAATAACCAACAAGTTTTTAAATTTACACTTTGATCCCAATGTATACCTAAAATAACGGGAAACAGAGAAAAAAAAAAGGCACCTTTCTCTCTCTTCTCATCCATTGTTGTTTTCTCTCTCTTAGTGATTTTTGTTGTTAATTGTTTCTATTTCTTATTCATCATCTTCTACTTCATTATTATCTTCATCTTCTTCTTGTCGACCATTTGTTGTTGCTGTTGTTGTTATTATTGGTACAACGCTACTGCTGTGATCTGACCAATTTCATAGGTCAAATTTTATTTACTATATCACTTTTCACTTTCGTATTACTTCATAGGTGACTTTGGTAAGTAAAATTATGATTTTTATTCGTATTTGTCATCTGGGTACACTTCTGTTTTTCCAACAATAGATAGAACCCCGATTATGAATCCAGCATAAGTTCCCACAATTTAAACAGATCAATCATCTGGTGCATCAGATGAGTAATCTGTTGCATCAGAAGATTTATCTATTGCATCAGACTGTTTATCTGTTGCATCATCGCATTATCTGTTGCATCAGACGTATTATCTGTTGTATCAGGATGTATATCTGTTGCACCAGACTAATTACCTATTAGATCAGAATATTTATCTGTTGCACCAGACTAATTATCTTTTACAATGAATGATTAATCTATTTGAAACAACACAAATCAACCCCTACCACAAACCCAACAGATAAATCTTGCTATTGCTACTGGATTCTAAATTATTTCTTTTTACGTCGAATCGTCGACATGTTTGATGAGAAGATAATAGACATAATGAAAATTAAATATGGATTAAAACGTCAAAGATCAAATATAATTTATTTATTAAACAAATAAAAATACATATAATAGACTAAAAGAAAAATAATAGTCTAATTATTATTATTATCAGCATCATCATTACCAGCCGGCCAATCTTCAACTGGAAGTAGCAAGGTCCTCCTCAGCCTGCGTATCTCGCGGAGCATTCTTAATCTAACTCCTCCTAGTTCCCATTGCAGATCACGAACTTGATTCCGAAGTTCATTCACGGCGTCTTGCAGAAAAGAAACGACCCACACTGGGTCAGCCATAATCTTATCTTCTAGACTGTAATATGAAGGACGATATGCAATAAATAAATAGAGTGTATTTGAATGAATGATTGAGTAAGGACGGGCCTATTTATAGAGGACTGAATTTGAATGAGAGGCAAAAAGGCGTGACTATTCACCTCCATACATTAATTACATTTTTTATTAAATTAAGAAAATAAATATTGTGATATAAGTCATGACTTTTCAGATTATTATTATTAATTAGTTCTTTTGAAGAATCATTTTTATTGAGTTGTGGCAACATATTCTATATTTGTTGCATCAGATAACACATTTGTGACAACAAATATATTATATGTTGCAACAAATATAAAATATGTTGCATCAGATAACATATCTGTTGCAACATATAATCTAACTGTTCACCTCCATTTATTAAATACATTTTTTATTAATGTGAAAAGTAATGAATTAATTAAATTAAGAAATACTGTGATAAGTCGTGACTTTTCAAATTATTATTATTAATTAGTTCTTTCCAAGAACTGCTTTTATTGAGTTGTGACTCGATATAGGTTGCATCAGATAAATCATCTGTGACAACAGATATATCATCTGTTGCAACCATAGTGAACCTGTGCATCAGATAATTTAATTGTTGCAACATATAATCTACTTTTTTTAAAAAAAATAACTATATCATCATATCATTAATCCAAATTCGCTTACTTTTTTATTTTATAAAAAAAAATACCTTTTCAAATTCCTTAATAAAATAATAATCATTTTATTATATAATAAATAATTTAAAAAACAAATTCAAAAATAAACATGGTGAAAAGTCACGATCAGTTATTAAAATTGTGGTTATAAATTGTGTTTATTATTTAGTTCCTTATTATTTATTTATGAAACATTTTTCATATTGAATAATCGGAACGGAAAGTCGTGTCTTTTTCTTTTCACCCTCTCAATAACAACAATAGCCCTTTTTTCATTAATAAGCGCTAGGTGCAACAAATGATCGATCTGTCATAGCAGATTAACCTCTAACTGTTGACACAAATTGTTGCTCAATCCCTACCACCAACCATCGACATGTTGAGAACAAGGAATAAACAGAATGATTATTATTAATACTAAATAAGAATTAAAAATTCAAAGTCGACAACAAAATGAAATGAATGTTCATAGATTTTTGAATCCCTTGGGTAGATTTGATATACAAAAGGAGGAAAATAATCGCTAAAATAAAAAACATTACCTAATTATTATTACTACTATTATTATTATTGTCAATCAGACATCTTTCATCCGGCAGCCTTGCTCTGAAGTCAGCCAAATCTCTCTGGAGTTCATCAAACTGCCTTTGAAGTTCACGCAAGGATTCGATATGAATATTCTTGTACGAATCTGGATCATCCATATTTGTAAGGAGGGACCTATTTATAAATTATTGTATCTCGAAAAGAAAAGAAAATTGTTTTAAAATAAATCTAACAGATGGGTAATCTGTTGCAAAATAAATTTTTTCTGTTAGATAACTTACAACATACTGGAAATATTTTTGCAACAGATGAATAATCTGTTTGATTTCTACAACAGGTTGATCAACTGTCGTAATAGATGTCTCCAATTATTTGACAATATAAACAGATGTGTCATCTATTGCAACAAGCTAGTCATCTGTTTATTCAATTTAAGCCATAGATGGGCTAGGAAGAATAAGGTGCGTGCAGATGGATCCACTATCATATGTGTGGGAGTTAAGTATGCATTACTGATAAGGTTGTCGGGACAACACACACAAAGTACAATGTTTTTGTGAATGCAGTTTTTAACCGATTAAGCATTGATCATTCAAAAAAGATCCTGCATTGTACCGTTAAGTTTGATGGGTTCGAAATTGATAAGGCTGAGGACGTCATGAAGATGGTGCAGATACCCTGTTATGCATTACTGACGGTTGGTGCTTGTGTTTATACGTGTCAAGTTTTGAGAAAGGATCAATATTTGTAGTCACTGCAGAGAACCAATAGCGATTGGACTTAAATTTAAGTGTGCATTGGACCCTTAGAGGGCCCTCGAAGCCTCGTACTGAATCAAATAAGAACGGAAAACCAATATAGTTATTGGCCTGGCCAAAATTTATATAGCTGGGTTGCTCGCTCGGGGTGATGATTATATGCCAGAAGGTGCGGTAGGAGAATGCTTTCGAGGGAAAATGGGTGGTTGATGGAAGACTATATCATCTAAGAGCTAATTGAAGAAGAGACACTGGGTACAAAGTAACTTCTAACGAATCTGGCCGATGGAATTATCTTAACAGATGTGAAATCTGAATCAAGTGTAAATATGAAAATACATCCGGTAATGTAATTTCGTCTGTTGTGTCTCTAAAATAAAAACAATGCAGATGGACATTTTGCTAGGGAGCTGCATGGTCGGGATTATCACCTAGGTAGAAAATAGGAGAAGACCAACAAAGCAGCCTCACAGGCATCGAGGGTAGAAATGATGTTCAGCAAGTCTAGAAAACTTACGTCAACAACAACTGCAGTTAAAATAAGGAAACTAAGAGAAGGCGGAAATTTCTAAATTTTAAATTTCATCCCATCTTCTTATTTGTGTTTCTTATCAGGTCCACTTCCGTTGACCTAATCGGAACCACAAACGAGATTGAAAGGCAAATAGAGTATAACTACTTCCTTAGCAATATGGATTAATTGATTTTGGTTTCTTGCCTTAGCATGCTTTCAACATTCCTTGGAGAAGATCAGATGTTTGCTGCAGTATGTGAATCCCGATAATTTTCAAGCTTGCCTCCAGCTTGTTGATTCTGTATTCAAGTTGGTCGCTACCGTCTTTGAAGTTGGTAAGGAGTTCCTTATCTCTTGTGAGCTCGATTAGGAACACTACCTTCAAAGTTGTGGCATTCTAGAAGCCCTTCAGAACACTTTCTTCATAAGACTTAAAGAATACATGAAGGGTCGTTGTGTTTGTTTTAGGTCAAAATATGTTGATTTACATTGAAGATGTGGTCGCAACAGTTGAAGAACACACTTTTATCGAGCATTGCTCCATGCATCTTGCTTAACCAATTTGATAAATTAGTAAGAATGGAGTTATGTAGCATGTGATTTAAACTTGCTCTACCAAGCCTATCAAATGTTACGTAACTTTAAGCTCATTACTCTATCAAAAAAATATGACTGAGTTCGTGCACAAATTAAAAAATCCATATCTGTCAGCCTTTCTGCTGATCACTCTTCTCCAATATAGATGACAATATATCTGCTATGCAAAAGTCTACACCATCACCAGACATGCTTGCCTGGGAGAAATTCTTCTGAAGGTTATCTGTTGATGTCTTCTGACGGTTTTGATATGCAAAAGTCTACACCATCACCGGGCATATTGTTTTGATAGGGTAATGAGCTCAGAGTTACGTAACGTTTGATAGGCTTGGTACAGACGATTTAAATCACATGCTACATAACTCCATGCTTGCTAATTTATCAAATTGGTTGAGCAATATGCATGGAGAAATGCTTGATAAAAGTGTGTTGTTCAACTTTTAGGACCACATCCTCAAAGTGCATCAACACATTTTGACCAAAAACAAACACAGAGACCCTCCATGTATCCTTTAAGGCTTCTGAAGAAAGTGCTCTGAAGGGCTTCTAGAATGCCACAACTTTGAAAGTAGTGTTCCTGATCGAGCTCACAAGAGATGAGGAACTCCTTACCAACTTTGAAGAGGGCAACGACCAGCTTGAATACAAAATCATAAAGCTGGAGGCAAGCTTGAAAATTATCGGGATTCACATACTACAGCAAGCATTTGATATTCTCCAAGGAATATTGAAAGCATGTCAAGGCAAGAAAACACAATCAATTATAACCATATTGCTAAGGAAGCAATGATACTCTATTTGCTTTTCAATCTCATTTGTGGTTCCGATCAGTTCAACGACAGTGGACCTGATCGAAAACACAAACAAGAAAGCATGGGATGAAATTTAAAATTCAGAAATTTGCCTCCTTCGCTTAGATTCCTTATTTAAACTGTTGTTGCTATTGGCATAAGTTTTCTAAACTTGTTGTACATCATTTCAACCCTCGATGCCCGTGAGGATTCTTTGTTGGTCTTCTCCTATTTTTTATCTAGGTGATAATACCGACCACGTAGCTCCCTAGCAAAGTGCTCAGATGCATTTTTTTTCTTTTAGAGACACAACATATGAAATTACATTATGGGATACACTTTCATATTTGCACTTGATTCAGATCTCGCATCTGTTAAGATAATTCCACCGGCCAGATTTGTTAGAATTTACTTTCTACCCTATGTCTCTTTTTTAATTAGATCTCAGATGATATAGTCTTCCATCAACCACCCATTTTTCTTTGAAATCATTCTCCTACCGTACATTCTGGCATAAAATCATCACCCCGAGAGAGCAACCGAGCCATATAAATTTTGGTCAGGACAATAAATATATTGGTTTTTCGTTCTTATTAGATGTAGTGCTAAGCTTTGAAGGCCCTCTAAGGGACCAATGCACCCTAAAAGTTAGTCCAATCTCTATTGAATCTCTTTAAAATGACACAAAAACTAGATCCCTTCACAATGCTTGACAAATAAACATGAGCAACAACCGACATTAAATCTTAACAGGCTATCAGAACCATATTCATGGTCCCTCAGCCTTATCAGTTTGGACCTACCAAACTTAACTGTAAAATTGCAGACATCTTATTTAAACGATCTATGACTAATCAGTAAAAACATCATTCAAAAAATCAGTGCACTCTGTGTGTGTTTCCACGATAACATTATCAGTAATACATACCTCTCATATATGAAGTGGGTCCATCTACAAGCGGTTTATTCCTCCGATCCCATCTTTACTGCAGCCTTTTGCGATAGTCTGTCAAAAGTTGATCAACTGTCAGTTTCTTAAATCTACAAAGAAGAGGAAAAAAATTGATGTCACAAAAAGATTATTGTCCATCTGTTGCATCAGATGTGGAGTCTGTTGCAAAAGATGTGGAGTCTGTTGTAACAAATATGGAGTCTGATGGAATACATCAAACCAGCCTTTCTGGTGGTTTTATTTATTCCAACAGTTTCTCCATCTGTTGCAACATCAACAACAGCATAAACATCAACAAAAAAGAAACAACAATATTTGTTCCAACAACATCATCAACAACAAAGAAGCAACATCCTTTGTGCTAGAACCATCAACAACACCACACCACAAGTTCCAACAACGCCAACCCCACCAACAACATCAATAACTGCATCAACAATAATTAAACAAACAAAATACATACAAAAAAATGTTACTTCTAATAAGGCTTTTAAACTTCTCCCAATAGATGATTTTTTTCTCATATTGTAATAAATATTCTTGGATTATTTATTCAACACTTACAAGTTCCTTAAAAAAAATTAATAAATATGATATGGGTAAATAGTAATTAAATAAAAAAACAGATATAAATAACTTACAAAGAAGAAGAAGAGAATGAAAGAGCAATAATGAACCATACCTTAATATCAAAAAGGGGATCAAAATAGAAATTTAAGTCTAGGAGGAAAGATATGGATGGGTTTAGATTCAAAAAGATCTTTATGAGAAGAGAAGAGAAAAAAGAGAAAAAAGGATGTGACCATAAAGAGGAGAGAGAAAAAAATGAGAGTTGAATAAAATAAACTGCAACTGAAGGAAGAGATGAGATAATTTCTATAGATGTATTGTGTACGTAGACGCGGTGGTTTTCAATATTCATTAATTAATATTCATTAATTTCATTAATAATTTAAGGGGCACAAGGAAGACTAAGACTACTGACATTGAAAAGACAAGACAAGACTGCTCAATGAACTCACTTTTGAGATATCCAAGAAAAAATTTTACCGCCTTTAGTAGTAAGTACTACTACTGGATATTATCTACTCGGACCAGAAGCTTCTTTCTTTAAAATTAAAAGAGAAAAAAAAAACTTCAAACAGATATGTCATCTGTTGCAACATATATAAATATCTATTTAGAAATCCAAACAGCTCAGTCATCTTTTACAACAGATATAAATATCTGTTTAAAAATCCCAACAGCTCAGTCATCTGTGACAACAGATGAAAATGTTTATTTGATAATTAATAAAATCAGATATGTCATCTGTTACAACAGATATAAATATCTCTTTGAAAATTTCCAAAAGCTCAGTCATCTGTCACAACAGATGAAAATATCTATTTGATAATTAAATCAGATATGTCATCTGTTGCAACATATATGTACCTGTTTGAAAATTTTTAATAGCTTAGTCGTTTGTTGCAACATATTTCATTGCAATTAATTTAGGTTGAACTAGGGATGAATGAATGAGCTCGCAGGTCAACTATAAATTCAATCGAGTCTTTGTAATTGCATGGCGTTGGTATTGTGTTCATCTCGACCCGATTTTTCAATCGATCACTCTGAGTTGAAATGAGTTCTCATCAACTCAATGTTAGGATAGTGATAGTACCTAAGTGATTTAGGTGGAACTAGGGATGAATGAATAAGCTCGCAGGGTCAACTATAAATCCAATCGAGTCTTTACAATTGCATGGCGTTGGTATTGCGTTCATACTGAACCGAGTTGTCGATCGATCACTCTGAGTTAAAATGAGTTCTCATCAACTCAATGTTAGGATAGTGATAGTACCTAAGTTGATTTAGGTGGAACTAGAGATGAATGAATGAGCTCGCAGGGTCAACTACAAATCCAATCATGTCTTTGCAATTGTATGGCGTTGGTATTGTGTTCATCCCGACCCGAGTCATCGATCAATCACTCTGAGTTGAAATAAGTTCTTATCAACTCAATGTTAGGATATTGATACTACCTAAGTTGATTTAGGTGGAACTAGGGATGAATGAATGAGCTTGCTGGGTCAACTACAAATCCAATCGAGTCTTTGCAATTGCATGGCGTTAGTATTGCGTTCATCCCGACCCGAGTCGTCGATCGATCACTCTGAGTTGAAATAAGTTCTCATCAACTCAATGTTAGTATAGTTATAGTACCTAAGTTGATTTAGGTGGAACTAGGGATGAATGAATGAGCTCGCAGGGTCAACTACAAATCCAATTGAGTCTTTGCAATTGCATAGCATTGGTATTGCGTTCATCCCGACCTGAGTCATCGATCGATCACTCTGAGTTGAAATAAGTTCTCCTCAACTCAATGTTTTAAAAACTATATCTTTTAAAAAATATAAAATTAATTAAGATCAATTCGGACCAAATTAGCAATTTCAAAACTTGTCATTCTTTTCCAAAATTACAAATCAACCCATACAAATTTTCCATTTGCGCGAAAAACTTTTCATTTCAAATCTTAAGTTCTCGCTCTTCTGTTTCTCTCTCTCTCTCGGGGTGTCCTCTCCCACTCAACAATACAAACAACAACTAATCAATATATTGCTCAACCCTCCAAAATAGGTCAATTTTTTCCCATTTACAACTACATATAGTTGTTTTTTTGACTTTATTCCCGCTTGTATTCGTTGTTTTCTCTATCTTCGCATGTAACTGAGTTCGAGAAGAGTTCTACATTTTTTCTTTATTCTAAAAAATAAGGCTTTTTAGTTAATGATAAAAAAGAAGACTTTTAGTTGTATTATCTTCGAGAATGGGTTAACAATTTTGAGTTTTGATGATAAAAAAGTAGGAAGCACCCGAGAAAACCCTCGTTTTTCTCTCAGTGTTTTGTTAACTATCGTGGTATTGTTGGATGGTGTTTTTAGTGTTGTTGGTGGATATTTTTTGTAGTGCTGGTATTTGTGTTTTTTGGCGGTGGTGTTGGTGGTCTTGGTGTTGGTATTGGTGGCATTGGTGGTGTTCTCGGTGGAATTGGTTGTGGTGGTGGTGGTCTATCTGTTGCAACGGGTGGAAGATCTGTTGGGAGATATTAAATAGGTCTTCAAACAGATTCCCCATCTGTTACAACTGATGGGTTATCCGTTAGAGTATTTTCTTGTAATGTGGCATAGAATAATTTATTAAAATTTCTCCACCTGTTGCAATAGGTGGAATATCTGTGGGGAGATATTAAATAGGTCTTCAAACAGATTCGGGTTCTCCATTTGTTCCAACTGATGGGTTTTCCGTTGGAGTATTTTTTTTTTGGTTATGTGGTAAGAATAATTAATTGAAATTTGTCTCACCTTTTTTAAAAAAATTATGCAGACATCAAATGCAATGTACTTTTTGTTTTCTTCTGTTTGTAGTTAAAATATGTCTCCCAAAAGAAAAAAAAACAGAAAGTGGAGAAAGAGGATCAACTTTCGATCACCAAACAAAAAAGGCTAGAGTACAGATAGATTCGGAGGAACTTCCAGAATAATCTCAGTCAGGGCAAAATGAAGCTGAGGAAAGTGATAACTCCTCCTCACCAATGGGGAGTGAAATAATATCGAAATTCCAGCATGATTCTGTCAAAACCATTAGTATTGACAAGTTTCGAGTTGCGATGCCGATGAATAACCCTAATGCAGTATTTGGTGATCTTGTACTTAAATGTCAACTGGGGAAACCTTTTGACGAACTTAGGAGTATTATAAAGAAGGAAAACATAGATGAATTTTTTAAGAAGAGCTGCTTTGCACACTTTCTTGAGTTGTCTGGGCCCCGCCCTCTCCGTTTCCCAATGATCATGGTATATGACCTTCTCAAGCGCAGGATCATGTATGCGGTGGGATGATAGAGGTCTGAAGAAGGGCGGAAATAAGATGGATGAATTCTGGATCAACTACTATGGCATGCCGGTTTGTTTTGGATTGAAAGAGTTTGTCATTGTGACGGGCTTGAGATACAATCGTCTAGAAGAACCTGCCATCAAAAAAATACCCCACAAAGGGTCCAACAAATGCAACGTAAAAAAAGATGGGTTGTTGGGCATTGTTGGACCTAGCTACAAAGTGAAGGATTTGATAGCGAATCTCAAGAATAAAGACATACGAAAGCACTACAGGGAGAAATTGTGCTTAGTTTGGTTTGTCCATTCCGTTTTATTGGCAAGAGATGTCAAGAAAGTCATAAAACATGATTTGTTGGCACTTGTTAATGATTTTGGGAAATTCAACGATTATCCCTGGGGCTACGACAGCTACTACTTGACTGTCAAATATTTACTGAAAGAGCTAAAGCAAAAGACAACCACATTATATGGCTTTCCTTGGGCTTTCATGGTAAAATTGATCACTATTTTTACTCATTCATTAATTTATATTGAATATACTTGTGACTTTTTTTTTGTTTGCTTCCTGTTTACAGATTTTAGGCTTGTGCATGTGAAGCCATTCCTCCCCTCCAAAAGCAATTCACAGATTACCCGAATAAGGTTTCTCATCCAAGGATCCTTAGGTGGTTGGCTACAGTAGAGAGAAGCAAGAAAAATATTAACGAGGCTGGTCTCTTTAACCCTTCGGATGATGCAGTACGTCTTCTTTCAACTAAAATAATTTGCCTCAAAGAAAGATATTGAAACAGATGTTCTATCTGTTGCAACAGATTACCCGTCAACTGTAACTGGTGCAACAGATGGGTAATCTGTTGCAATAGAAGATCCATATTTCGCAACAGATTAACCATATGTTTCTCTATTCTCTGAACCTTACTCAACAGATTATCCATCTACTGTAAATTATGCAATATATGGGTATTCTGATGCAACATATTATCAATCTGTTTCAACATACAGATCAGCTGTTGCGGTAGCTAGATCGTCTGTTGTATAAGTTGGTTGTGTTAACATAACCCGAGCCTCATGTAACCCAACTGACTGCAAATTATTATTATATGATTTAAATTTCTCCTGTCGTTTTTTATAGGTTGTGCATTCTTGGATCGTCCCTACCATTGATGAACTGGGGATGAATTCTTTTCTTACTCTAGGTCTTGTTGATACAAAAGAAGACCCAATGGTAGAGTTAATAAAGAAGGAATTGGATGGAGCAACATCCATAAGAAGAGAAGTTAGGCAAGGTCAGTCTAATGTTGAAGCTCTTCACGACCTAACTCAAACTGCAACAGATACGGGTGCTTCTTCTGGGGGTGTTGCTGGTGGAGTTGTTTGTGATGGTGGCAGCCATCCTGCTTCTGCTTCTGCAGCCAGTCATGATTATGAGCATGTTGGTGCTCAGCAAAAAATAAATATGTTTGAAAACACCCCTTGCACTGGTTCTCCTTCTCACCCCTTCATCGATTCCTCCCACCCTTACAGTGGTCCCTCTCACCCCTTCTCACCCTTATGTTCTCATTGCAAATGCAAAGTATGTAAGGAAAGAGAGGATAAACTCCTCGACAAGATAGAGGCTATTGTTGAAGCTGTCGAGGAGTTAAAATCCAGGAGGGGTGTCATACCATTCAACGATGTGAGAGATCCATGCACTCCTACAGTGGAGGTTAGAAGGAAGAGAAGAAAAATTAGACAAATTCTCTCCATTCTGAAATCAGCAAAAATTGCAACTCCCCCCGCTCCAATAGTTGTTAAAGTTCAGTGGCCGCCGAAGAAGGTGGACATATTCGCGGTTCTTGGCAAGGAGAAGAACAAGGAACTGGAAGAATTCATCAAGATAAAGGTTCAAAAAGAATACACCATGCATTTATTTGCCGCCAAAGACTTCTCGAATATGACAAATATGTGTGTGTGGTACGAGGACAAGGTAAGTTTACTTTTGCTAACCTACCCTTCCAATCTACTCCATAAAGAAGAATCTACGCAGCAGATGTGTAATATGTTACAAAAACTTGGTATTCTGTTGAAACATAATACACATCTGTTGCATAAGTTGCGTTGGTTGGGTAATATGTGAACTGATTCAGATAACCCTCTGCATCGGATTCTTTCGACTGTGTTTTTATTCTTTGAAATTACTAACCTATTTAAAAATTGTCTTCTTATACCACAATATGTTGATGAAATTCTCTGCCTCGTGAGGGGCAGGCAATTAGCGTACCCGGATGCTTATGATGCTGCCGATAGGATAATGGACCTCAACTTCTACAATAATTTCAAGGATAGGTACGCTAAACTCTGTAAGAAAGATGATTCCAGTGGCCCGGTATTTTATCAGTTAGTTTCTACGTTCCAATGGGATGAAGAAGCGATTAAATATGTTAAAGGGAAGAGGCCATATCCACACGGCAATAGCTGGACCAAGGCAAACAGAATCCTTGCAGTTATGAACGTGGATGTCACCCATTTCCTCACTGTTGAGATACTACTATACGAGGGAAAGATTAAGGTTTATGACTGCAACTTACTTGTGTTCAGCGAGAAGACATTTTTAACCCACATGCAGCCACTCTTGAAGTTGTTGCCCAAGTTGTTGACGCAGAGTAAGCTGATGGATCATTTGCCAGCTGAAGTCTTGGCGAAGGAATCATGGGTTTTTAAAGGTCAAAATAAGAACATCCAACTCCCAAAAAATACAGTCGGTGCAGCGTGCGGGCCGTACTCGCTTGCATACATCGAGTGTTTGCTGACCGACACACAAATGACTGGTGTGTGCGACACCGTTGTGGGAAAGATGTAATGGGTCTGGGCATATGGGGTACTAACTAAATGGTTGGAGCCCGTATATAAAAAAGAACATGTACAAAGACAGAGACGAACACGATAACAAATTTTCATTTCAAGCCAATTCACTATACATATAGGGGCAATAATTTTTATGTCTGGCAAAGTTGAATTTTTATAATGCAACAAATTTTATATCTGTCGTAATAGATATAGTACCTATTTTGATAGATTGATTATCTGTTGGAATAGGTTGGTTATCTGTTGCATTATGTAGATGTTCCCCGTCTATCTGTCGCAACAGATTACCGATCTATTGCAACATATAACTTATTTATTGCAACTGATCAATAATCTGTTGGAGCAAATAAAAAAAGTAGGAAGACGTGTTATATAATTTCTAGCAGATGACCTGCGTGTTGCATCTCATGTTGCAACATATGTCTAAATCTGTCTATAAAATATGTCGTCTGTTGCAGCAGATGTATTATCTATTCCGATATTTGAATCTAGTACTCCATTTCAATTAACATGTTCACAACTCAGAATTAATTATATTCATAGACAGAATAAAATAAATTGAAGCCTTTGGAAATTACATGAAATAACTCAACAAATAAATAAAATGTAAAAAAAATTATTATGAGTACAAACGATCTACTCTACAAATAAATCAACAAGTTAAACCAAGGAGGATAGGTTATTAAATTGACTGACTCAAGCTATAAAGATCTAATCAATATGGACAAGTTGTTCTTCATCCAGTGCTATGGAATTCAGCTTTGGTCATCGTGGATCTTTAACGTCGGTTGCGTACGGCTTATGAGCTTTCACTTCTACATATTTCCATAAAAGAGCAGCATATCTTTTTTGGAGTAATCTGGCATCAAGTCCATCATTTGGTACTTGTAATCCATCTCTCAATTACTCAGCATAGGCGGCAATAAAAGGACCAAAATCCCTGCATTATAAAAATATAAATAATCCATATCTTGCAGTTCATGCAAGCGTTGTGAAATTTGTGAAATGAAACTAAATCACGACACTTAAACTTACAGGCTGTCAATGGTTTGTTGAGCAATTCCATCAACATATTGTACATCAAATGGATTAGCCATTTTATCCCGGTATGCTTCAATCGTCGACCAATTAGTATGAACTTTTTGATCCAAAAAGCCACTCATATCAAGGTAAGTAGGCAATATTTTGGCCAGCTTTTATATCTCAGACGAAGGTCTGGAACATCTCATTCGCGACATCGAGTCATAAACTTGGATGCGCCTATCTTTTAGAACGACGACAGCCAACACCCAATGGAATTCATAACCACAATTGATTGGGATGTACACTTCGTCGACCAAATGCCAAGGTAAGCCAGATGGAATGCTAAAACCTTTGATGATGTTGATTAAGTATTCCTCATTTCGAGAAACTTTCGGTTGTTGTTGACAATACCTATCATAAGCATTATTGATGTAAACTTTATACAAATAATTTCCTGTTGTGTATATGTATTGTTCTTGGGTTTGCAACTTAGCCTTCTTTCGGAGGTAGTGAAAAATGACATCGATGTGCTATACATATTATCAAATATTTCAGATTACGTGACAAAAAAATCAATACGCATATGCAATTAAATAAAGTATTAATTAATAGTAATATGTATGGCCTTTAAACCTCATCATTCCAGCAAGTTTGGGACTGTGACATCAAATAGAACCAATTCTTCATTTCGGGATGTGCAAAAACAAAGTCAAACATATCAAAACCAAGACTCAATTCGTTCACTTTGTAGCGCTCGTCATTTTGTTTTCTACATGATGATTTATATGTGTTAATGTCAGGTTCTTACAACAAGGATTGTATAAACCAATATTCATAAAATTAATTTATGTACCTTCCGTATGATGCTTTATCAGCCCATCGGCCTTCCATTCTGAATAGTCGTTGATCAACTATGTTAGTTTTTTTTGAAGCCTTGTCCGAGATATTAAACCCTTCAAACGGGTAATTCTTCCGTTCTCCCAAACTGACAGGCTCCACTTTTTCTTAATCTTTGGAAGCAGTTGATGGATTATCAACTGTCATATTATGCTCTTCGGCAGTAGCTGTGACATCCACCTGGAAAGTTAGAATTGTCAACGCTAAGTAGAGATATACAACATATTTTCTATCTGTTGCAAAAGATGAGTCTTATGTTGCATCAGATGGATTATCTGTTGGGATAAATTCAAATAGGTAAATCAGAGCAGTACGATAATTTCGAACAGATGACCCATCTGCTGCAACATAAGACTCATTTGTTGAAACAGATAACAAATCTGATGTAACAGGTTAGACAACAGTTGCAACAGATGTATACATCTGTTTGATAATTTTCAGAAGATGTATCATCTGTTAAAACATATATGTGCTTGTTTTTTTTTGGAACAGATGATGTACACTCACCTTCTTCATATCATGCTGCTCTTTTGTGGCCCTTGCACACTGAACATCGATGCAAGACAAAGACTGAGGCGTTGCAATCTTTCTTTTTTTTATGATAAATGATGCCTTGAAAGTGTCTTTCCTTCTCCTCTTAGCCGCCTTGATCTCTAGTGGAGTGTCTGGATATGAAATCCTCTTTGATGGAATGACACCCCTCTTAGATGTCATTTTCTTTACAAAAGCAGTTAGTGCATTAATAGCATTAATCACTCCATCGTGTTTCACCTTGCAGTCTTGACGTTTGCATGAAGAACATTTGCTAGATGCGGCAAAATCTGGAGAAAAATTTGTACAACCATTATGATCATGATCATAATGGCTTGTTGTTGCAAAAACTGTAAGAGGAGCATCATTAGCCCACCCTCCAAAATTGTTTTTCTTATAATGGTTGTTGCTCCAAACAATTCCATTTAGATTCTATCAACGACCTTAGGGTCTGATAAAGTTTGCACAGACCGTAAAGTAAGAAAAAATGACATCTTCAACTCTCGGTTGGTCAGAACAAGCCACGGATGGAAAATCTAAAATAAATTGGTACATATATTAAGAATGATGATGAAATCATTTAATCATTAATTAAAATAAAAACTTGATTAGAATTGGACTTACTGCTTCCTTAGGGGGATTGAAAAGATCAAGAAATTTTATATTCTTATCGGTTTTGACCGACAACCATCTCAAAATTCTTGGACAGAAAACTTCTTCCTGGTAGTTTACTTGTTGTCTTAAATAAGGAATGGCTTTAAATGCCCAAGCCTATAACATAACGCCAATAAATCAAAAGCATTATTGAATAAAAAAATGATCAATCATATCATGATAAAAGAAATATTTACCATGAAGGCCCATGGAAAACCATATAAGTTGACTGCTTTTGGCGTTAACGGAGTCAACAAATATTCGATAGCCATTTTGAAGCTTTCATAACCCCAAGGATAGCTATTAAATGCCTCAAGATCCTCGGAGAGATTTATTAAACCGAGGCTTATGTTGTTGTTAACGTCTCTCGCCCAAAGAACATTATGTACAAACCAAACCACGCACAATGATTGCTTGTGCTTCTTTGAAAGTCCTTTACCTTTCAATGCTTCAATCAGATTTTTATTTTTGAAGCTTGAACCAACAATAGACACCAGGTCATCACGATCACTCGACTTGTCTTTTTCTTTTTTGGGTGTGCGGGGTGCTTTTTTTTGGGTCAGAGTAGGTATAACTTAAGAAGGAGAAGGAGGATAACATTTTAGTCCAGTAACTATGGAAAACTCCTCCCAACCAAAACAAACAGGCATGCCACAGTAATTTATCCACACCTCATCCATCTTATCTTTGTTTTCATACATAAACCTGCTTTTGAGAAGATCATATACCATTTTCATCTGGAAACGAGCATTGTTGTCCTCCGGCAAATCAAGATATTGCCCAAAGCATCTTTCCCTGAAATAAGAATTCAATTTTTGTTCTTGAAGTATTTTTTTGAAGGCGTCGAAAGATTTTCCCATGACTGACTGAACCACAAGATCACCCATTAAATTTGTGGCACCATCGCACCGCATTCTCACAGGATAACGATCAATGCTGAAGGTTTTGACCAACTCTTCGACGGAAGGGCTATTAGCATTTGGATCATCTCTTTTGAAAGATTCCTCCTCTCTGTGTTCATTATTTTTTGCTCCTGATTGAGATAACGTTTGTAAAGCAAGCTCATAGAGTGGTGGATGTAGCTGAGCTGTTGCACTTATTCCTTTACTTGGACTTGATTCGATTTATTTTCTTTTGGAAGCCATGTTATCTTAAATTAACAGGAACATAACATAGATTATAATTGATTAATGCATAACAGTAATATAACAGTTCCAACAGACAACTAATCTGTTGCACCAGGTATGTTATCTGTTGCAACATATAACCGACATGTTGTAATGGATGAGTAATCTGTGGGAACCATAAAAACAGCACTATCTGTTGCACCTAGTATTTTATTTGATGCAACACATAACTGACCTGTTGCAACGGATGAGTAATCCATTGGAAACCATAAAAATAGATCACTAATCTGTTGCACCAGGTATTTTATCTGTTGCAACATATAACTGACCTGTTGCAACGGATGAGTAAACCGTTAGAAAGAATAAAAATGGATCACTAATCTATTGCACCAGGTATGTTATCTGTTGCAACAGATAATCGACCTGTTGCAACGGATGAGTAAATCGTTGGAAAGAATAAAAACAGTCCTAATCTGTTGTAAAATGAAGAGTAAATCATTGGAAAGAATAAAAAAATCATTAATCAATTGTCTGTTGGATCAATATTGTTCAGATTTCTTCCAAACAGAAGAGTCGTCTTCGCAACAGATGAATGATCTGTTAGATTGTTCATCTGTTGCATCAGATTTTCATAGTTGCATCAGATTTTCATAGTTGCATCAGATTTTTAATCTGTTGCATCAGATTTTCATCTGTTGTATCATATGTTTCATCTATTACATCAGATATTTCAACTGTTGTAATACCATTTCTACCAAGACAAATAACAAATCAACCCAGCAATACTAACATATCGCGCACACACACACACTAAGAACATCAACTGTGACCAAAAATCACCAATAAATTCGAATTTACTGTACGACAATGAGAAAAAAAAATACAGAAATGCCAGAAATTAGGGTTTTATTCACTCCACACTTTAATACCAGAAGAGTAGTTGGCTCAAGTTCCTCTGTTTCTTTATAATTTTTTATTTGTGAAAAAGAAAATGGGAGGACGAAGAACTCGAAGTTGTTATCGCCGGAGAAGTATTCACGTTGATTGATGGTTGAAATTTGAAAAGAAACTCGCCCGAATATTTGTTGCCGGAGGTTGAAGGGAGAAATTTTGCAGAACTGTTAGTTGGGAGAGAGTTGAGAGAAGCTGGAGAAAGAGAGTGGTTGATTTGGATTGAAGAGGGGTGTGGGTTGGGTTGATTTGTATTTTTGAAAAGATTAGAAAGTTTTGAAAATATTAATCAAGTCCACAATTAACTTAATCAAGTTTCCTAATGATGTTTGACCCTATCTGTTGGTCAATGTCACCAATCCTTCATTCAAGACTTAAAAGACACCTTTCCTTCAATTTTCTCCAAAAACTTGGACATTTTTTTTCAAGAAGGAAACTTTCTTTCATTGTTTTTTTTTCAAATCTGAAAGACAAATCACCCTAAAACTGCTCAACAATTCAAAGCCTTAAAATAAATATATTTTCACATTGAACAAAAAATTGAACATGTTGGTCAAAAAATAGATACCTATCTTAGACGTAGTGTCGAGTCCTACTAAGTCATATGCACATAATGCAAATAAAATATAGCCTCCTAGGGATAATAATTTCCTGTGGCTTGTTTAGTTAGGTTTTAACATTTTGAAAATTATATAGATTGGCTTAAACGAGCGAACAACTTTGGTCGAGGAGGGTCAACTTTCCAATAGAAGAGCTTTTCAGGCTTCACTAGTGATCCAACTCCGCCTAACATGTGTGACTAAAAACCTAAACCAGGAGCATAGCTTCACGCTAGCTCATCTTAGACTATTAAACTTTTGTGGAATATATCCGGCAAAATGACCTTCTGAACCCCTGTACTATGTTGGTTTCGTAAGTTGGACACTACTACTTACATGTTTATCATCTGGACCCCTAAACCCACTAAAAAGAAATATTTTAAATCTTTTTTTGGTGAGTGTAACACACTCTCCCCCACGTCAGCTGACACGTCAGCTGCCACGCCTGACACGTCTTCCACGAAATCTGCCACGTCGTTTTAAAAAAAAAGTATTACATTAAATTCCAAGTCATTTTTAAAATGCTACATAACAAATTAAATATTAAAATTAATTTAATTAAATAAGAAAAAATTGAATAATCATGTTTTTATTTTTGCTCACAAATTAAACATCAAATTCATTCCAAATAATTAAAATTCTTCTCCAACTAATTTAAATTTTTAACTATAAATTCATATATACAAACATAATAAATTTTGATTTTTAAATTTGAATATTTTTAACAAATTCACAAAAATTTTAATTTTTTTCAAGCGAAATTCACTAATTTTTTTCAATATTCACTATCACTCACTTTCAATTTAAATTTAAATTTTAATCCCCCAAAAAATAAAAAGATTTCAAATTTAAATTTTAATTGAAAAAATGAAAAGAATTGAATTGAGAAGGAAAATTAAAATAAAAAATAAAAAGTAAACGTGTGATTGGGGGTGGGGGGTGGGAAGGGGGGGCTGGAAGAGTGTTGGGGTGGAGTGTAGGGGCTGGAAGGGGCTGGGAGGGGTGTGGGGTTGGGGGTGAGGTGGGGAGGCCTGGACGGGGATGGTGGGGTGTGGGGGGTTGGGGACGTGCTGGGGTGGGGATGGTGTAACATCCCGTATTTTGCTTGTACTTGTTCTAATTATATGGAACTTGGTATAGCCTTTTGATATATATAATGTATGAGAATTGTTATGCAAGTATTAATGGTATAAATGGAATTATTGATGTTGCCCGTACAGTTTAATGTGATGTGGCTAAGTTAACGTTAAGATAACTATTTAAACTTGAAATCGTAAGCTAGTATTTGAATCTAAAGTTTAAAGTGACCAAGTGTGTATAATTTGAAGGTTAGATTAAAAGGATTAGGAGCTGAAAATGGAGCAAAATATTGAGGTTCTTGCTTGACTTATTTAAGCTAGTAGGTGAGTCACTTACTTAAGTTGTTTGGACCAAATTAATGGACTCATGGTTATAGATCAGATTTGGGTCTATGCTAATATACTTATTTGGGCCAAATTGAACAAAAGAGAAAGAAAATGGATAAGTGGCCCAACACACCAATCTACCAAAGGCCCAAGTTACTTAAGCCCAAAATAAGAATTTAAGTAAGTAGGTGCATCACCTACTTTGAAAATTTGTGCAGCTTGAACCCTTAAGTAGGTGCATCACCTACTTAGACCAATTTGACCAATTTTATGGCCCAAAATATAGCTAAGGAGGTGGACAAGATAGGGCCTTTAAAAGGCCAAGTTGCTGGTCATTTTACTTCACTTTTAAGTCACAAAAAAAAGTATATTTCAGCAAATCTCTCTACTCTCTCTAAAACAACAAGAACAGCAGCCCTATTTTTCCTTCTAGGGTTCTTGAAGAAACCCTCACCTTTGCAGCCCAAGGTAAGTGAAAAACACTTAAGGTTTTGTTTAATTATCTCATGGAAGATTAGGAAAACAAGTTATAAGTGTTTGACTATAAGTATATGGTTGATTATAGAACAAGTTGTTTGTTCACGTTTCCTTGTTATTGAGGGACTTTTTTTCTTCTTCTTTGGTTTAAGTGTGAAGGAAAGTTCAAGCTCTTGAAGAGTTCAATTAAAAGAATAAGTTGTTGAATTGAGGTAAGGTGACTGCTCCATTTTGCTTTTCTTATATATGAATTTGAGAGGGGATTATGGATGTCTTGTTATTGAGAACTCAAGAGATGATGAGTTCAATAATTGATTGCTACAATAAAAGGGAATTGGGACTATTTTGTGGACTGTTTTGTATGTATATGTTATGGGCTACCAGGTTGAAGTTGGATAAAGGTGTGATGAGTTTGTAATGAATTATGGAAGAAAGATGTGGTGATACACCACCGAACTAATATTTGCTGCCCAATCTATTTTGCGTATTGTTTGGAATGTGTAATGAAGTCAAGGTGGTTTTGGTGAACCTTATAAGAAACTATATGGTATGTGGGTGTAATTGGAGAAAAAAAAGGGTTAAAATAACACCCTTGTTTGATAGATTAATAGTCGCTGCCCGGTTACTATTTTGGATGAAATTAAGTATCTCAAATGTGTTGATTGGTTACTAATACTAGTTTACCATATATTCTATTGTAGATAAGTAATATAAAAGGCGGGAAGTCAAGTCGGGTTATTTTCGGAGTCAAATAACCAGGTATGTAAGGCATACTCTATTTCACACTCTTTGGCATAAAATAGTACAATTGTTCCATCAAGCAAGTTTCCGAGGTTATCCTATAACAAATTGATACATAATGGAAGCATATTACACTCCATGTATCCAATGACCTTGTTCCCACTCTCTAACGCATTAGAACACCTCAATACATACTTATTATTAAATCTACGCGTCTATCTTCACTAGAAAATTTTAGTAGTTCTCCGTTTGTTCAAATAAGACCTATGTGTTATTTCAGTTCCTAAACACTTTATTTGTATGCCAACAGATCCCTACCTCATTGTTGTTGCATTAAGTGTCTATTTACATGTCTCTTATTAGCGTATTACTGGTTCAAGGTACCATAATATGATGACCACCAAAGTAACAATCTTAAAGGCTAAATAAACTAAGTAATGCAAATCTGTAAAATGACGAGTGGCAGCTCAGGGGTATTTGCCTAGCATGGGCAGATCTCGATACCTTTATTTGTGGGTGGCAGCTCAGGGGCATAAGCATAGCATGGTCCGATCCCAATCTTTATATGTAGGTGGCAGCTCAGGGGCGTAAGCCTAGCATGGGCCGATCCTAATTTATCTATTTACCACTGATCAGCTGGTCATTTGCATTATATGGCTCACAAAGATTATGAAGTAAGAAGGTAAAACAAAGAAAAGAATGTAATGTACATTGTCCCACAAGTATTTATAAAGGTGGTCTACTAGTATTACTTATACACTTGTATCAAATTTTTATTGAGCTTTTGTATCAAGTGTGTTGTTACCTTCTACCTTACATAGTCAGTACATATTTTTGTACTGACGTCCCTCACGGGGGACCTGCATTTCATGCTGCAGGCACAGGCACTTCAGCTCATACAACTCACTAGTAGGAGCGCAGACTTTTCAGGGACTATTGGTGAGCTCCAGGTTGATTCGGGGCTTTCCGAGTCTGTTCCATATATTTTGGTATTGTACAGTAAGTCAAGAGTAGGGCGGGGGTTTGTCCCGACCCTAACTAAGTCTATGTATCTTTTAGAGGCTTTGTAGACTAATGTAAAGTTATGGTAGTGTTTTGTCTTTAGATGTGGTGGCCCCAACGGCCAAGTATTGTATATATCAGTTTGTGTTTGCATATGTAATTATTCTCATCGATAGGTAATATCATGTTTGTCAGAACCTTTAGTTGTTATAGTTACATGCATGGAAAGTACAAGTTTTTGAATTGGTTCTCTCGGGCCTTTACGGCTACGAGTGCCTATCCGCCCCAATAGTATTTGAGGTGTGACAGTTGGGGAAGGGTTGGACGGGGCTGGTGGGGTGTGGGGGGTTGGGGATGGGCTGAGGTGGGGGTGGGGAAGGGCTGGACGGGTGTTCGGGTGGGGTGGAAGGGCTGGAAGGGGCTGGGGTGAGGTGGGATGGGATGGGTGGGGGGTGGGGACGAGCTGGGGTAGAGTGGGGAAGATTTTTTTTTAAAAAAATATTTTTTAAAAATATTTTTAAATTAAAAAAAATGGAGGAAAAAAAAACCCTTTTTTTAATTTTAATATTTGTTACTTTTTAAAAAATTATTTTATGAAAAGGGTTGGAGGTGGGTTGGGATGGGGCTGGGTGGGGGTGGGGACGGGCTGGGGTGGAGAAGGTTTTTTTTAAAAAAATAAAATATTATTTTTATATTTAAAAAAAAATTAAATTAAAAAAGATGGAGGAAAAAAAGATCTTTTTTAATTTTTTTTTTAATTTTAATATTTTTTATTTTTTTAATTATTTTAATGTAAAATTTGCCAAAAATTGACCGCCACTCGCACCCCCAGGCGAGTGACTACACTCTCCTTGTCCTAGTCACCATTTCAATGTCACATAGGTGAGGTCAACGGTCAAAGGGTGCAAAATATTGCTTTTTAATGGGTTCAAGGGTCCAGATGACAAACATGTAAGTAGAAGTGTCCAACTTACAAAACCGACATAGTACAAGGGTCCAGAAGGTCATTTTGCCAATATATCCACACACAGAGAAATAGTGGTGAATGTGTTAAGAGATCAAACAGGTGCACAAGAAAAGACAACTTATATATACAATTGCACAATATCAAACAAGTAAAAAGTAGTAAAGAGCACATTAGGCAAACAAACACAATATGTATCCAAGTAATAAATAAAGACAAACATAAATCAATATATAAAGCTCAAATTCTAGTTAGGATCTCCAGCGGAGTCGTCAGAGCTGTCATTTCCCTTTTTTCCTAACCTTGTAGTGACGGTTTTTGCTAGTTAAACGACTTTTCCATTTGAAGTGACAATTTTGAAACGGATTATTTATAATTCAGAGTCGACACTTGAAATTGAGTTTTAGTGTGCCAAGTGACCTTATGAATCCCTAATAAAAAATTGACACTTTATTTTTTGATCTGCAAAAATAAAAGACCGAATAAGGAAATTCTATTGACCACGAGAAGGTATGAGGTATTATAATGACCCTCTAAGTCATTTTCATTATTTTTGTGCATTTTTAATGTTCCGAGTCTTCTTGTTGCTGCTACAAGTCATTTATGACTTGATGGGACCGACGGTTCAATTCTTGGACAGTTCAATTTAGTTTTAAACTAATTTTCCTGTTTTGGAGCTTTTGAAGTTGAGAAATTGATTTTCGGCCAAAATTTATAGTAAACGGCCTCGGATGGAAATTCCGATAGTTCCGTTAGCTCTGAAAGGTGGATTTTAGGGTAGGAGAACTAGGGGTGTGCAAAAACCAAACCGACCGATAAACCGAACCGATAAAAATGTTATTGGTTTATTGGTATTGGGTTATTGGGTTAGCGGTTTTTTATTCGTTTTATAAAAAAATGTATTGGGTTAACGGTTCGGTTTCGATTTTAGCTTATTGGGTTATCGGTTAAACCGATAACCCAATAAGGATACACTAAGTTATTGTTTTATCCCTATTTATATTATATTATATTATATTATATATATATATATATATTACAGAGATATGTGTATGCATATATATATTACATGCACTACTTATTCATAATTTAGTGATTCACAAAGTATTAACCTATTCAGAGCAACAAAGACACAATATAAAACTCGACTATTATTGTATTGAAAAGCTTGAAGCATTTATAGCTTCCAACAATTAGGATTTAATTTTTTTCCTAACTAATATTCAGTTCAAGTTTGAAGATTCTTGTAAACTAAAATGCATTGCGTAGGATTTTGGCGGTAACTAAGATTTCATTTTTTAAAGTTAGTTGTTATTATTCTATTTTATAAGTATTTTCTTATTGGTTAAACCGAAAACTGAACCGTTAAGGACCAAAAATCAATAAACCGAAACCGATAAGAAAATATCTTATTGGTTGGTTAGTGGTTTTACATATTTAAAAACCGATAAACCGAACCAATGACACATAAAACCGAACCGAACCGAACCGGCCGATGCACACCCCTAAGGAGAACTCTTGTTCGGGTCTCAAGGCTTCTTGACACGTTTTGGTCTGTTGAGTGGAATTTAGTTAAAACAGATAGAATGAGCATAGGTCCACATCTTATCGAAACGACCTCTAATTGGAATTCTATCGATTCCATTGAATCGGGAATGCCGTTTCCTATACGGTAGCATGGTTAATTAGTACTACGTTAGCAGGCACTTCGAGAGAGCCGAGGAGACCATCTTCGATTGGAGATATTTGGTATCATGTGACTTGAACATGGTAAGTCCATTAGTTTTCTTAACAGTGTTAGTAGAAAGGACGAAAACTTCTATGTTTGGACTAGCTTGAGGATGTAAATTAAGTGTAATGTATATTTTAAGGATGTTTTTTGACCAAAACTTCATCAAACTAATAATCTACACCAAACCTAGCTATCAACTGCCATACATGACAGCCGCACAGTTGCACCATTATAATGCATTGACCTTTTCCTATTCGAAATGTTCAGTTCACTCCACTCCTTTTTCATTCATTCAACCTTCACACCAACACAAAATAGGTATATTTCATTTCTTTAAAAGCAGCCTATGACCTATCAAATGAGAAGAGACGAAAACAGCTCCAATCCTATGAGTAAATCAAAATGTTTCTGCTAATATATGATGTAGAAGTTTCACTAAACAGTTACCAACTAGAATCAAGGCACTTAGTGATCCAACAGTATCATTCCTCACCTCCATATAGCATGTAACAAAAATCTGTTTAGCCAAGGAAGTGGAGCAACTAACAGACCGAAGAAAACAAAAAGAGCATTTTTTTTATATCCAATCAAATGAAAGCTACTGCCCGTTATCAAGAAAGAAAAATATAAAATAACTATCGAACACTTTTTGATAGAAATAACTATCAAACTCTACGAGTTCACAAACACCGAAAAGTTGATCTTGCAAAAGAAACAACCTCTCCAGACAGTCGAGAAGAAAGGAGAAGTGAGAAGGTTTATACACTAACAGCAAGCCATTTCAGTTTGGCAATGCTTATGGAAATAACTGTAATATCAAGTATGCCATAACAAGTTTCTCCAAAAAGTTATGCAAGGAGGAACAATAGAAGGTGGATTTTAAACCACAAGTCCAAACATATAAAGATACATTATTCTCATGGGAAAAAAGAACACCAATCACAAGAATTACCATCCGAGGCTACTGCCTTGATGATGCAACAGAGGGAACAACAAAAATGGCAGCATAAACTTATTGTAAGCTTAACCCTGGATCAAGAGCATGGGCTATGGAGTCAATGACCTTGATGCTCTTACCAGCAATCACCCATGGAAGACAGATACTTGAGCATTGGTTTTGCACTGAGAGAAATTAAAAGGACAGATCACACTTAAGTCCTGCAGAAAATGTTTAATTTTAGTTTAGTTGCAAACTTCACACTTCCATCGTTGACGTTTCTAATTTTATCAAATCATTAGTCAGAAACAGTGGAAATGAAAGGTAAGGTTGTGTACAGTACACCCTTGTGATGAGGCCCTTCCCCGGATCCTGCGTATAGCAGAAACTTTAGTGCACTGGACTGTCCTTTTTTCTTTTACATTTCTTTCTCATTCTAAGGTGTTGAACGAATGTTCCCTCCATCCCTAACCCCCCTTCCCTCTCCTCCTTACCCACGAAAAAAACCAACCTATTCTACCTCCAAGTTCTTCCCTCAGCAATATAATAAATAAGAGAAGGCATGAGATTGTACAACTCTTGAATCCACAAAGTTAAGGAGATGATAGATAACATATACATTGCCAAGAACATGGAATAAAAGGTAGAATATGGATATGGCTAACAAATAAATTGAAAATTATTCATATATCAATTCATTCTCTATCTACATAACAGCAACAATTTTACTAATCTTAAAATAAGCCAGCTACAAAACAAAAGTAGCAACACCTAATAGACTATGATTACAAAAGCCAACAGAAGTGAAGTGATGCCACAAGGTACAAAGGTGCATAACCTTCAGCAGTAGTTCATCACCTTATATCAACTTAACAATATTTTCTAATTGAAGAGAAGAATACAAAAATCACATGATGTTCTCACACTTCTGGGCATAAAAGAATACATTCCTAATTAGCCAAATCTCAGTGGCTGGGTAAAAGAATTGTCTTTGGAAATGATGTTGTCCCATTATTGGATGCTCCTTGTATATTAAGGATTGTGGTAACCAGGTTGTAAATCTGAACATTCTCAAAAGATGGGACTTTGCGGCCCCTAGCAAACTTAGGACCATGGGCAGTGAAAATGGTCCTCATTGAGAAGAATGCATTGTCATAACCATGAGATCCACCACATTCTTTCCTTTTTGAGGTCTTCTGTTCGACCTTAAATGCTTCATCAATCAACCCAATGATGGGTGGTATTCGATCACTCGCAGAATAATGCAGCCGATCAGGCAGCTCCTCCTTTAGATAGACTTTCAAATACTGCCCATTCTGAACCTTCCCTGACTTTAAGCCCTCATTCATCTTGGTAACGACATCCTTGGCAAAGTGACCTGGTGGCGGACGAATGGAAAGCAATGGACTATATGACTGTATCCAATCCTCTGGAATTTCAATCCACGGAGCCAAATCCTCCAAATAGATTAACTTTTTATCGCAAGTACCAACCATACCATGATCGCCAACCATTATAAGGTTTACATCCTCAAAAACCCCTCTTTCTTCTAAACCTTGGATTAACTTCCCAATCATCCCATCAACTCTTGCAACAGCTTCAGTGATTTGAGGATCATCTGGCCCAACCTTGTGACCCTGATGATCGGGGTCTTCAAAATAAAGTGTCATAAACGATGGAATTTCATCATTTGGCAAATCAAAGTATTTCAAAACAGTATGAACTCGTTCTTCAAAGGGGACAGAACCATTATACCTCTGACAGAGAGATTGTGGACAAGTCCAACTTCCTTTATTTACCTCAGATCCAGGCCAGAAATAAGTAGCAGCCTTAAGACCATGATTGACGACAGTCTCCCAAAGTGGCTCACCGAGCCACCACTTAGGATCATGACTCGCCATAGTGAAAGCCTCTCCAGTTTTGGGATCAAGAAAAAAGTTATTTATAATACCATGATAAGCAGGGTACAAACCAGTAACAATGGCATAATGATTAGGAAAAGTCAAAGTTGGGAATACAGGAATCAGACCCAGTTCGGCTTCTGTCCCATTCCTAATCAATCTATTGATATTTGGGGCATCTGTCTTGTACTGATATCCAAAGCGAAACCCATCCGATGAAATTAAGAGAACAACTGGATGTTTGAGTTTTTTGAGTGGCCGTGAAACACCAGAAGAAATGGGATGTGAAGAGGAGGAAAAGAAGAGGAAACCAAAGCCAATAGCTGCAGAGAGAGCTACACAAGTCACGAGAATTAGAGCTGTGAAAAGTAGGGTAGTCAAAGGGGGTTTTGGCGGAGTGGATGATAGGGAACAGTCAACTTTGTCAAAAGAAAGAAATGAAGTGGTGGAAATCGGTGGGTCTTCGTCCTCCTTTGTTGGTATAGCCATAGGCTTGTTGCTCGATGGTATTGGTAGGAGGGAGATTGAATCAGAATTCATCATCCACACACACACAAAAATAAGGCACTACTTACTATCTTTCAGAGCATGGAAAATTAAAATGGAATGCCAAAGAATGAAAGGGTTTAGCTGGCTGGAATCGAGAATCAGTTTATCTGAAATCGAACAACGAGGCTCTCTCCAAGTCGTCAAAGCAATTTGTCAACAGCTGATCAACTGGTTCTCGTTGAAAATGGAGTGTGAAGGAAGCCAAATGGAATGATGGATTTAGTTGAAAGGTAGGCTTCAGAGAAAGCAAAATAATCAGTCAGATGCTGGACTTCTACGGAAGACTAGGTTGGTGCTGAGACGAAGAAGTTTGCAATTGAGTATTGGTTAGAAAGCGAAGGAATAAAGGGCATAAATGGTCCTTATCCATAGCATTAGATCTAAAATAGTCTCTCAAATATACATTTAGGGGTCATTTGGTATTAAAAATAATCATTCATGAATTAATAATATTGGAATTAGCAATAAAAAAAAATTATTTATGAATTAACAATATTGGAATCAGTAATAAAGAGATTAGTAATAGAGGGATTATTTTTTTATCAAGTGTTTGATTCATTATATTAAAAATTAGATATACCATGTATTGTGTTTGGATAAAAAACTCTACAAAATCTTCCTTACAATTATACTCTTAAATTTTTGTGAAGTTTTCTACTTCATTTAACTAGTCAAATTACTCACCCTTTGCGCGATCTTATAGAAAAGCTAAAATATAAATAATAATTCTCACTCCGCGTAGTTAATCATTTATTTATTTATTTTAAAAAAATTGAGTAGTCTATTTGATCAACAAAAATTTAAAATAATAAATTGTCATATTATATATAAAAAAAAATGTAAACCACACTATGTAAGAACATCACGGACTATTGATAATATAGTTTTAGATTTTTAAATTATATATTTATTTGATAATAATCTTTTGTATTTAAATTAATTCGTCTGTAAATTGAACAATTACAAAATAGCATAAATGTAGTTTACATTCGAAGCTATCAACCAACATAGGGAAGAAAATGATATTTAAGCACTTGATCCGCATACGCAAAGTAAAAAGGGGATGGCAAATTAATATAACGTAACAACCAAATTTGTAGTGATTAGATTTAAAATGAAACCAAAAGGAAAATTTAATAAAAAGAATTGAAGGGTAGTTAAGTCATTTAATTCTCTTATCCATGTCTATTAAGCCATGGATTAGTAATCCTATGGTTTATTAGGTATAAGATAATACACTCTATGGTGTATTAGTTATCCATGTATTGGGTGAGATTAAATTAAAATTGAGCAATCAAACATTGTACTAGTTGGACTAAATTTTAATTCATGAATTATTTTATTTAATACGGCCTACCAAACGAGTCCTTTAATTATCCAAAATCTTATCAAATTTAGTCTTTGTGTATTCTTATTCAAACCACTACCATCCATACTAATAGGAATTCATGCCTCTGTTAGGTTCTCTCTCCCGTTATTCTTTCCCGCAAATTGTATCAATTTTCGCTCTTTAACTTTCTATATCGCTACTTTCTTTTCCCTCATCGTTATCATTTGACTCCAATATTGAAAGCTTAGAATCATGATTTTACGATCAGAAGGTGGTGCAACTCCTCTTTATGGTGAGGTTTTAGGGTTTAAATCTTTATTTTTGTGAGGCTTTGTTGTAAAAAATTGACAATCAATTTGTTAAAAAGTTGATGATCTGTTCTTCCTATTTTCCTTTGTTCCATAGATTCTATACACGATGTCTTAAAAATTGGCATCAAAGTAACCCATGGTGGTATTATGAAGCACCAGCCTAGAAGACGTTATTTTGGGGGCCGTGTTTAGTTCATTGATCATGTTGATATTTCAGAAATAAAGTTATCACAATTCAAGATTATGACTGAGATATGTGGATATAGTAATGATTCAGTCGCATTTTGGCACAAGTATGGTAGACTGGGTGAAAAGATGAGGCTTATTTCAATTGATTTGAAAGCTAATTTAGTATCCAAAAACATCCCTAGAGATAGAATAATTGAGGTTTTCTTTGAGCATTTAGACTCTTATATTGAAATAAATGTTGGAAAAAACTTCAATAAAGGATAAAATAGGAATAGTTCAAGTGACAATTGTATTGACGAGAAATTTTGACTTTTTGAAAGAAGTCGCCACTTAATTTTGAAAATGAATTAAGAAACCTTTATAAAACACTTTAAACGAACCAAAACAGAAAAATCGTTTAAATTTAAAGATTCTGAGTAAGAGGTTCCTATTAACGTTTTAGAAAGGTGTTAGACACCTAAAACGTCCGCTAACTCGCGGTTATCCGGGCTGCTTGAAAACGTCTTTTGACTAACTTCAAAAAAAGCCTTTTTTCTGAAAGAAAATAATTTTAGGAATATTTTGGTGTTATTGCAAAACCAGATTTTTAGCGACTTAACTAAGGATTTTACTAGGTTTGCAAAACACACATAAAACAAGTAAGCAAAAAGAAAAAGGGGAAAGAAGAGAAGTAATGATTTAGACTTTTAAGCCCAAACCGTCGACCCTGTCCTAATCTAGTTGGGTTTTTGACCCATTTTCACCTGTTCTAATCTAGTTTTCGAGCCATTTGGCTCGAATCCGCTCCACCTGTATTAAATACAACTTTAGCTTCGTGGCCCGAATAAATAAATAAATAAATAAATAAACAAATAGATAAATAAAAACAACGATAAGTGAATAAATAAAATGACAAATGAGACTTTTAAAGCCTTATGTTGACTTCGATGACTTGACCAATCTTTCCTCTTTCCACAATGATTTTCTCTCCCCCAAGATAGCCAAATCGAAGGGATAGGTCACATTGACCTATTATGAAATGCACATGGGAGGAGCCCGTTTTGAACCCGACGTTTTACATGTTAAGCAAGAAGAAAAGAAGAAATATTAGAATATATTCAGCCAATAAAAACTTATTTAACTACTAATCTTACAGACTAAATACACAGATTTACCCAAATAAATCACTCAAGCTTAATAATAAGTCAGAAAATTAAAATTCCTACTCATCCAAACAAACAAACATCTGACACATATCCTACATCTAAAGTTTAAATAATAAATCACCATCCTCAACAAATCTCCTTCTAGATTAGTAGCTAATTTGATAAACAACTCTAGATTGGTAACTATTTTAATAAACAATTGCGCTAATCAAAATTAGTTGCACTAATTCCTTAAGCTTAGTAATATCAGCGTTTGTCAACTTGTTATAATTAACATGGATGGCTAGTAAACTATGTTTAATTGCTTGTTTTAACAATTAGGCACAGAAGAAATCAGAAGGATGCCTGTCAATTAAACTCAATGCGTCATCGGATTAGGCCATTTAACGTGAGGATTGGCTTATTAAATCCCCAATACTTTAACATTAAAAGACAATCATATGATTAAGCTAGTAGCATATATTATATTCATCACTGCTATAGCAACATGTCTCAATTTTTGAGATTCGCGATCAAATGACCACAACAGTGAATTTACAAGAAACAATTCAACTCACAAAGAAACGAATTGAGAACGATAAACTATTTCATGAAAGTGCTTTGACATAAAAAAGAAGTTACACAAACACTTAACAACTTCTCATCCTAAGATAACCAAAAATTGAAGAGGAAAACAAACCCAATCTTTAAGCAATACAACAACGTATTCTCATTTCCTATCCTAACCCAATAACCCAAAAGATAGAAAATTCGCAATTATACGAAGAAAATAAAGGAATATTTGAAAAAAAAATCTCAAAACAAGGAAATAGAGAAGTGGAGAAGCAAGAATATAATATAGCAGAACAAAGGAACCATAACCAAAAATTTCTTTTTGTATTTGCAAGCAATGGAACAGGTGATTTCAATTATTTTTCTAAAACTCAACAACAGCAACAGGAACAGAAGAAAAACCTCAACAATATTGCAATTTTGACAGAATCAAGAGAGCAATTAGTAAAGATGACAACTTTAAAAGAAAACTCAAATTTGTTTTTCAAGCGGTATAACCAGAAACTTCAATTCACTATCAACCCAGTAAACAAAAGGGTAACAAATTTGCAATTCTAAACTTTCCTAAAAAAAAAAAAAAGGTTAACAATCTTACAACAAAACCCAAAAAGAGCAAAACCAGACAACAATCCTATACCCAAAATCTTATGGCCTTTGAGACTTTCTACAGCTAATAAGTCCAGCAACTATGATTATTATGATTACGAAACTAGAAGACAAACGATAATAAACTAGAAAGGAACAGTGTGTTTACCTCCTTTAGCATAGAAAAACAGGACTCAAACTCGACGGAGTTTCCTCGCTACCACCGAAAGCTAAAACTTTTAAAGAAAAAGAAAAATTTCAACTAAAATCTCTCAAATTTTCTCAAGGATTTCAAGATTTTTCTGCTCGGGGGTTCTTTTTCCCTTGCCCCAACCAATTTTTTTTTCCCCCCAACCTAGCTTTTTTTAGAAAATTTTTCGAACCTCTTTGCCTCTAAAATTTCGAACTCCGAAGGAAATAAGAGACCCCAAAATTTTCGACCTCTTTCTCCCCAAATTCAAAACCAAGAGCCAAAAAATCCCCCCCTCAAGATCAACAACGAGATCTTTATATAGAAATGCAGTGAGGGTATTTTCGGGACTTGAAAAAAATAGGATATTTTGGAATTTGAAATTCGAATCCCCCCTTTGGCTTGGGATTTCATCAACAAAATGTACCAATTTTGAAATTGGTGGACCAATAATATTTAGGGAAAAGGAATTTTCACCAAGAGCCAATGAAAATCGTCTAATTGTGTACGTAGTCGTATGCATTATCTCAAGATTCGCGGGTTTGAGCCGTTGGAAAAGACACCTAGGCGCGTTTCTAGAAGATTCTCGAAGATTTTGCTCGTCTCACTGATGCGTGAGATGCGTGTTGTACAAGGTCGAGTCGGTCAAATACGGGTTGCAAGATTCGAGTTGATTTGGATGAATTTTGGTCGTAGACGGGTTAGAGATGGAGTCTTGTTTGTTGCTGGTTTTTGTCGATGGTTGGAATGTACGTCGATGGTTGGAATGTACGTGTATTGTACTACTGTTTGTGAAGAAGAAAAGAGGATATGGGAATGGGTCGGGTCAACTGATTTTGGAGTGAGCTTGTGTTGTTGTGACGTTATTGCTAAACGGGTCAAGGGAATAAATGAAGGGAAATTGGGCCTGGTCAATGTTTTTTTGGGCCACTATTGTTGAAATGGGTTGTTGAATATTTAAGGGGAATGGGTTGGTTATTGAAGCAATTGGGCCTTAAATTGGGGTTACTTAATAACCCCTATTGAATTTAATTGGGTTATTAAATAACCCTTATTAAATTTAATTAGATTAGAATAATCATAATTAAATTTAATTGGATTAAGAATAATTCAAATTAAATTAATCGAATTAAAATAATCCCAATTAAGAAATGGTAACTTTTGGGGTTAAGATTGTATTACAATTTAAACGGCCTATTTAAATTCTAACCAATTTGAATATCTATTGGTCAATTGCATTACAATTGGGCCAATTGGATTTCAATTGAGGTCATATTTAACTCGTTCGCTAAATTGAATCGCAATCTGGCACGAATCAAGTAACAAATTAACCTCGAGTTTCTTAATTTGATAAAAATCCAACAAATAATCTTCCAAATAAAAAATTTCGAGAACAAATCATATTTAAAATCAAGACTTTATCCATTTGGATTAGTTTTCAAGTTTAATCAATAAAAGTCTAATTTGATAAAATATTCATTTAAATAACAAAATGTAAAATCTTTAATTAAATGATGAAATTAAGTAAAATGCATTTATTTGGAAAAAATAATTTTTGTGATTTTATTTGAAAATTGAAGAAACTCGAGATTAAACGTAGTTGTGGAGGGAAGAAATTAGGTGTCAACAACTGCCCAAGTAACCCTGGGCAAAGGGAGGTTGACGTTCCTAATTTTTATCCGACCACAAATTCGAATCTGAAAGAGGTTGGTCTTTGCACGAGTTTCATAGAGTTATGGCCGGACCTTGGTATCAAGTTTCCTACATATCTCAGGTTACATGAGAATTCAGGCCACTTGTAGTTCATAAAGCTTGATTTAAAGCATGATTTTTTAGAAAATTCACCAGCTATCTCGGTTTTAGAGTTTTTGATAAAACTGAGAAACTGGGGAATGAAGGGATTTGGGGGGAGGTTGGAATGCAGTCGAGTTTTATACATAGATCCCATCCTACATATCCTCGAGACTCAAGAAATCAGACTGCTTGTAGTTCAACTCAATCGGTAGAAAAGATAGTCTTTTATTTCAGACGATCTTTGGCTCAAGATGAGTGACAAGTTGATCGAGTTGCGGAAAAGAGGCTTGTAACCTCTTAACCATGAATGTGGAGCTATTCACATCCATAGGTAAGAATTTACTTGAGCATAATTTCCAAAACTCTGAGTGTGTTATCACCCAACTTTGAAAGAAAGAGAAGGTTACCATCAATATGAGTTTAGAAATATCCCGAAGGTGAAGCGTAAACCAGAATATCCCAGAAATACCCACATGCCTTATAATAGGGGTGAGGTTAGATGGTGGTGGTGATTATCCTTTAGCTCGCGTCCAGAGAGTTTGACGTCCCTCTCTAGACTATGTCCTGTTTTGCTGTTAAGAAAGAGTTCCACGTTGTGCTGCGTCCTATCTGAAGTCGTCCGCACCAGTGGTTTTGATTTGAGATTTTTATCCTCTCGGATTCTCTCGACAATGCTTCGAGCAAAAAGTATTAGTGCTAAACATAATTCACGAAAGAGGTATATAGTCTTTTACCATATCTCCACATAAGTTGTGTCCTGAAAAATGGAGTCATCTCTTCATGCACTTGTTTGGAATGAAATAACTGGTAACAACAAACACAACAACCCTTTTGGTTGTTGTATAATTATGACATTTATCGGTTGAATATATCTTCAAAGTGGGGTGACCCTTTTGGACACCGGCGATACTTTATGCAGAACGGTCCCTACAACCGTGTAATCTTGTGCTGGTTTGGCAACCCTTTTGGTTACCTATATCACTTGTTGTATGTGGAATGATAACCTCTCTGGTTATAGCCGATGATCGATTTATAAATTTCCTTTAAATTGTCAATTTTTGGATAATCTTGAGCATTATTTGATGTTGGATACGAGGCGACTTACAGATATCCTTTGAATTGCTAGCTTTTAGGTAATCCTGCACATTATCCAACGTTGGATAAGAGATGACTTACAAATATCCCTCCAATCGCTAGCTTTTAGGTGTTTCTGTACATTATTCGACCTTGGGTACAATATGACTTATAGATATCTCTCAAATTTTTAGTCTTTGGGTAATCCTGCACATAATCGATCTTGGATATGATGTGGCTTATAGATAACCCTTGGACGTATCAATTTGATAATCTCGCATATTCTCCGATAAGGATTTAGTTGCGACTTATGGATAACCTTCAGACTATCGATTTTTGGGCGATCTTTCACACTATCCGGTTAGGATGTTATTGTGGCTTACGGATGACCTACAGGCTATCAACTCATAGGTTATCTTGCACACTATCCTATTTCAAATAATATGACTTATCGATGATCCTCAAATTGTCAATTTCTAGGAAATCCTAAATGTCATCCATCTTTAGATGGAGACTTAAAGACGTCCCTTCAAATTGTGTGCTCTTGATGCATTCAGATATTGATTCATAAAATGATGAGATATCCTCGACGCCAGCGTTTATGTCTAGCATGTCAATAGATATTAAATACTGATGATATCCTCGACGCCAGCGTTTATGTCTTGCGTGTCAACAGATATTGAATGCTGATGATATCCTCGATGCTAGAATTTATGTCTTGCGTGTCAACAGATATGAAATGAGATGATATCCTTGATGTCAGTGTTTATGTCTTGCGTGTCAACATATATGAAATATGATGATATCCTCGACACCAGCGTTTATGTCTTGCGTGTCAACAGATATGAAAGGGCCCTCTCGGCAAATGATATGAATGGCCCTCTTGGCAATGATATGAAATGACCCTCTTGGCAATGATATGCAATGGCCCTCTTGGCAATGATATGAAATGGCCCTCTTGGCAATGATATGAAGGCAATGATATAAAATGGCCCTCTCGGCAATGATATGAAAACAGTTTCACCTGAGTTTGTTTGTCTGTGTCTTGCTTTCTACATGTACCTGTACTTGAAGTAAACGATTAGTAGACACAAAGTCACTTTTGCTAGCGACCATTTTTTAGAAAAGTTCTAAATACAATGTTCGTAAAGAAAAGAAGACGCTTTTGTTTGTCCTCCATGATCTCAAGAAATGAGATGGACAATTCAAATGGTCCTCGATAAATGGGTATTAAACCCATTTTTGGGCTACCCAAAAATACCGTTCTTAAGCATTATATGCTCTGGCATGGCTCCCGACTTACTTGGGGATTTTTTGAAAGAAACGCTCATTTTGTATATCGATCCCTGCATCCACAGAAAAATAATTAGTTTGAATAAAACTACTCTATGTTGACTTTCTTGTCTGCTCGGTTTGCTCCACGCCATATTTTGGGTACTCCGTCATGTTTCGAATTCCTCTCCTGACTCCCAGTCCTTATTGATGTCTAGGCAATCACTAAGTAAAAGATTTATATAGATTTTTAAAATAGTCTTAATTTTTAGAAAATAGTTTTGAAAACTCCTGTAAAACCTTAGAAAATCTCTGCCACTCATGTCATGTACTAGCTCAACGAACGTCTTCCTCGTGGATTTGACTATATCTGACGGATGATTTCCAGAACTCATGATCATTGTTGGAGGGTTCTTCAAATAGTTCTGTCATAGCTAGAAATTGAGTCCACCTAGACTTCGTCGCAGTTGGTGGCTTCAAAAGCTTGGCTTTAACCTCTGGTGCCGGGGAATTTGAAATATATTCCAATGTGTAATGGAAATTTTGAGGCTTTTCTCAAAATTTCTGCCCCAGTTTAAAGTTGTTTGATATGATGCCAACTCGACAGGATCCGAAGTCTTTATTGGGCTTCGTTCTTTTTGTTGGATGACGATCTTCTTGTGAATTTTCAAGATTCCTTCTCAAAAATTCTGCCCCAGTTTCCATTTCCTGGGGTTATATGATCGAGCCGTTGGGGCGCCTACGTATCCCGTTGAAGCAGAAATCAGGTCAAACGTAGTTTAAGGCTACGCTAAGGATATATAGAAAAATCTAATAGGTTGACCGAAGCCGACATAGGCCGCCTATGTATATCATTCTTGAGAATTCAGGAAAAACGTAGTTCATATATAAAGGGAAGGGGTTCTAGGTAATTACACATCATGAAATTGTTACTGTTATAAAGGCGATTACAAATAAACCAGGAAACAAAAACTATAACATCTTTCAAGAACAATATCTCTTTACCGCATCAGAATTGTTTGGTTTGGTCCACTCTTGACCATCTATCTCAGGTAGGATTAGGGCTCCTCCAGGTTGGGCTTCTTTTGATTTTCACATTCCTCTGTATCTACTACTAACTGCTCCGCATCACCTTTTATGTTCATCATTATTTCCTTCACTTTGTTCGTCTAACCCTTGACATGACATGACATTGATAGGTTTTTAAATGATTGCTACCAAAATAAACCATGCTAGATAATCATATTTTAAAAAATAAATTTAAATAAAGGGAGACCTTTTGGAAAATAAATAAAAACTATGGCTCATGACCCATACAAATGTGGGCCTATGCCTTTTTGAAAGTTGTAAAACACGAAACAAAAATTTGAGACATAAAAGGGTGGATCACGGGGCCTCCTCCGGATTACTACCGATTTTAAAAACTATTAGTAATTGCCCTTTTCATCTACCACTATGGGTGACAGGTTATGAGTGAAGTAGAGGTCCAGTTTTGCAAGGCCTCCTCTGATGCAATCTTCTTCACCCCACTGGACTTTGGGAAATCATCTGGTAGAGCATTGCATCCTTCGAACAGATCTCTTATCCAATCCCCAAGACCATCATCGTTTGACATCTCATGTATGGGAAATGACTGGTACAAGAGTGACAAGGGCCTAAATAGACTCTCTTTTGAATTATCTTCGATCCCATCTTTCTTTCTTGGTTGGTATCCTACTCCACGCTTAAATGCTCTTTCCGGGACCATAATAGGCTCAATAATTCCTTCCAAATTCTTACTCAAGGCAGCCACAACTTTCTATATCATTTCCACTCCTTCTGTCTTTTTGGAGTTTCATGAATCCACATTAGCAATTATCTGCATGATACCCATTCGCCTGCTATTTCGATCATGCTAACCGTGGCTCCATCGTGATTAGGCAATGGGTTACTAGCAACATTTGGTGCCGGCGCCTGAAGAGTGATAATCTTCTGGTCAATCAAGTCCTGGATCTTGTGTTTTAGATTGATGCAATCTTCAGTATTATGCCCGGGAGCTCCTGAATGATAAGAACAGACTTGATCGACATGAAAGAATCGAGAATTGAGATTGGTAGTCTTTGGTGGAATAGGCTGTAAATAATCGGCCTTCATCAATCTTCCGAAGAGATGGGTACGACTTTCCGCCAATGAAGTGAATTTTCTGGGAGGCTTCTTCTCGAGGCTTACACGTGGGTGGTTATACTGATTTTGATTAGCAGGAGGAGGTACTTGATGATAGTTTGGAAGCGCTTGGACATTTATTTAATTGTTTAAAAGAATAGCTTGAACATGAGATTGATAATTTGGCTGCAAAATTTGGCACTGGGGTAAAAAATTTGGAATTGAAGCTTGATATTGGGGATAAGCGTAGAATACAGGCTAAAAATTTGGTGACGGTGGTGAGGAAAGAATATTCCTAGGCTTGAATTTCCTCTTCAATTTATCAACAAAATTAGTAGAGACTGCAGTCATACTCTCTTTTCTTCTTTGAGAATGCAGAAGATTCAGATGATGTTGGGGTTTTGGCAATTTTTCCTGTTCGGATTCCTTCCTCTAACGATTCCCCAATCTTTACTAAATCTGCGAAAGTTGCTCGGACTGTGGATACCAACTTGGTATAATATTCTCCCTCCTGAGCGCGAGAAAACACAGACACCATTTCTTCCTTATACATGAGAGGTTGTACTTTGGCAGTTTCTTTTCTCCAACAGAAGGCATAGTCTCGAAAACACTCATCATTCCTCTTGTTGATCCGATCTAATGAATATCGGTCAGGGACTATTTCAATGTTGAATGCAAACCTATTAAGGAAACTTTTGGCTAAGGCCCTCCAACTAGTCCATTTTTTCAGTTCTTGAGACGTGAACCAATCTAAGGCTTCGCCACTTAAGCTTCGGCTGAATAAGTGCATTAATAATGCCTCATTTTTCCCTACTCCCACCATTTGATCATAATACCTTCTCAGATGGGCCATTGGATTTTCGGTGCCATCGAACACTTCAAATTTAGAGACCTTATACCCTTCTGGTAGATCTACTCCAGGGTGAACACATAAATCATCGTAACCTAACACATCGTTGTTCCCCTCTCCATGAGATTCCTTAATTCTCATGATCTCTTCATTCATATCTAGCAACTTCATTTCATGCTCGGTTCTCCACTCCTTCTCCTTCTCCTCGTAATGGTCCACCTCGGGATTAGGAAGGGAATTACAGATGTCAAGGGATATGATGACATGAGAAGGATTTGGAAGGGCGGCTTGATTTTGTGGATGAAAGGAAGTTGGTTGGTGGGTGGGGAGAACGTTTCGGAAACTGGAAAAGTTTTGTCGAATTTGAGAGTAGCTTGGTAGGATCTGGGAGGGATTCTGCAGATTCAGAAATGAAGTTTGTGGGTTCGGAGATAGATTTGGCAGATTTGGTAGATCTAGGAATGGATTTTGTGGATTTACCAATGGGTTCTGGGGATTTGGGAATGAATTTTGTAGATTCGGAGAAGGATTTTGTGAGGCGAGGGTTGGATTTTGTGGATGGTAAGCATCTGGGTTATTTTCAAGATTGGTATTTTGGATAAGTGGAGGGGCAAAGACGGACGATATATTATTTGGCTGATCCCCGAGAATAGGCATACTGAGGGGAGGGATTTGGAGTGGAGTCCCGTGTCCTCCTAGAGCGAGAGCATTGACAGTGATGGCCAAGTTAGCCAAATCTCGAGTACGATTTATTTCCTCTTGAAGCATTTCTAGCTTTCTTGCAAGTTCCGCAATTATCTCACTCTGTTCCGCTATTACATTGTCCCTGATGGTCAATGTATTTTCTTCGTCATTTCAAGTCATTATTGAATGATGGTCAGAGGATGGGATTTTGTGCACTTTTGACCGGGTGAAATAAGGATGTTCTACCAGGTTATTTCAACACGGAGTAGTTTTCTATTATCTGTAAAGTAAAACAACTCAAAGGCAAATGTGTTAGTTTCCACATGTGATAAGCAATGCAAAATACTTGACAAGAAATAGCCACGTAGAGTTGTTTGTATCATAGCCAAATCCATCTATAGGAGCATAGCGGATAAACTTGTTTTTGATCCAAACAAACGCACATAAACACATAAGACAATTATATCACATAAGAGCGTTATAATAATGCGTATCCTAACTGGGGTGACCCTTTTGAGCCAAGGGTTTGGGCCTAATGATTTTTGAAGAAAAATATATGCTTGCTTAAGGTCAATCCATTATCCCCCAACTTTTAAAAGGGCATAAATGCTTACAAAAGATAACAAAAGAGGGATACAATCTTTAGGGAAAGGGAAATAATGTGAAAGAAGACACGTTCCCACACAGGGGATAGAAAATACTAACTCCTGGGTGCTTCTTCTATCAGCCTTCGCCTTCTTAGCTTCGTCCATTTCTTATATTGGTGACATCCATTGACGTTCAAACTGTGCCTTAGATGCAACCTCCCAAATCGATCAATTTATTGCTTAAATTGCTTCAATTCTTCTTACGAAAGTAAGCAAATCAGGCTTTTTCCCGACCACCAAAGGATAATGGATTGAATTAGATAGACATATATTTTTTTCAACACATAAATATGGTTCGTCTATAATTGACTCAGGGTCAATAGACGCAGGAAAAGTTTTCTAATGGGCCCAATACCCCCTCGGATATTAGGTCGTCCTAGGCTCATGCCTAAAATGAGGTTTTGTTTTCGTTCTATCCTAGGTGTCTAGAGTGGGTTTGAACACTGGTTCTCAAGCGGTCAACTTGAGTTTGAAAATACGAACAGCCATCAGACGACTCACATGCTAATAAGTCATTCGTATTTCCAACATATTTTTGGAATTAAACAACAGGGACCGGGATATCCACGAAACCCCAAAACAGTTTAAATAATGCAGAAATATGCCATGAGATGCGATAGTTAAACTTTACAGAATTGAAACATACAACCACATAAATAGTTAATCAAAAGATGAAATCAAATATTTGGTTAGAACCTAGTTAAAAATCCCCAGTGGAGTCACCATTTCTGTTATGACGAGAAATTGTCTTTTTGAAAGAAGTCGCCACTTAATTTTGAAAAGGAATTAAGAAACCTTTATAAAACACTTTAAACGATCCAAAATAGACAAATCGTTTAAATTTAAATATTCTGAGAAAGAGGTTCCTATTAACATTTTAAGAAGGTGTTAGGCACCTAAAACGTCCGCTAACTTGCGATTATCCGGGCTGCTTGAAAACGTCTTTTGACTAACTTCAAAAATAGGTGTTTTTCTGAAAGAAAATAATTTTAGGAATATTTTGGTATTATTGCAAAATAAGATTTTTAGCGACTTAACTAAGGATTTTACTAAGTTCGCAAAACACACATAAAACAAGTAAGCAAAAAGAAAAAGGGGAAAGGGGAGAAGTAATGATTTAGGCTTTTAACCCGAAATCGTCGACCCTGTCCTAATCTAGTTGGGTTTTTGACCCATTTTCACCTGTCCTAATCTAGTTTTTGAGCCTTTTGGATCGAATCCGCTCCACCTGTATTAAATACAACTTTAGCTTCGTGGCCCGAATGAATAAATAAAAATAAATAAATAAAAATAATAAAATAAAATAAAATAAATAAATAAATAAACAAATAGATAAATAAAAACAACGACAAGTAAATAAATAAAATGACAAATGAGACTTTTAAAGACTTATGTCGACTTCGATGACTTGAACGATCTTTCCTCTTTCCACGATGATTTTCTCTCCCCCAAGATAGCCGAATCGAAGGGATAGGTCACATTGACCCATTATGAAATGCATATGGGAGGAGCCCGTTTTGAACCCGACGTTTTACATGTTAAGAAAGAAGAAATGGAGAAAGATTAGAATTTATTCAGCCAATAAATACTTATTTAACAACTAATCTTACAGACTAAATACACAGATTTACCCAAATAAATCACTCAAGCTTAATAATAAGTCAGAAAATTAAAATTCCTACTCATCCAAACAAACAAACATCTGACACATATCCTAAATCTAAAGTTTAAATAATGAATCACCATCCTCAACAAATCTCGTTCTAGATTAGTAGCTATTTTGATAAATAACTCTAGATTGGTAATTATTTTAATAAACAATTGCGCTAATCAAAATTAGTTGCACTAATTCCTTAAGCTTAGTAATATCATTGTTTGTCAACTTGTTTTAATTAACATGGACGGCTAGTAAACTATGTTTAATTGCTTGTTTTAACAATTAGGCACAGAAGAAATCAGAAGGATGCCTGTCAATTAAACTCAGTGCGTCATCGGATTAGGCCATTTAACGTGAGGATTAGCTTATTAACTCCCCAATACTTAACATTAAAAGACAATCATATGATTAAGATAATAGCATATGTTATATTCATCACTGCTATAGCAACATGTCTCAACTTTTGAGATTCGCGATCAAATGACCACAACAGTGAATTTACAAGAAACAATTCAACTCACAAAGAAACGAATTGAGAATGATAAATTATTTCATGAAAGTGCTTTGACACAAAATAGAAGTTACACAAACACTTAACAACTTCTCATCCTAAGATAACCAAAAATTGGAGAAGAAAACAAACCCAATCTTTAAGCAATGCAACAACGTATTCTCATTTCCTATCCTAACTCAATAACCCAAAAGATAGCAAATTCGCAATTATACGATGAAAATAAAGGAATATTTGGGAAAAAAATCTCAAAACAAGGAAATAGAGAGGTGGAGAAGCAAGAATATAATATAGCAGAACAAAGGAACCATAACCAAAAATTCCTTTTTGTATTTGCAAGCAATGAAATAGGTGATTTCAATTATTTTGCTAAAACTCAACAACAACAACAACAGAAGAAAAACCTCAACAATAATGCAATTTTGACAGAATCAAGAGAGCAATTAGTAAAGATGACAACTTTGAAAGAAAAAACCTCAACAATATGGTAATTTTGACAGAATCAGGAGAGCAAAGATGACAACTTTAAAAGAAAACTCAAATTTGTTTTTCATGCGGTATAACCAGAAACTTTAATTCAGTATCAACCCAAAAAACAAAAGGGTAACAAATTTGCAATTCTAAACTTTCCTAAAAAAAGGGTTAACAATCTTGCAACAAAACCCAAAAAGAGCAAAAATAGATAACAATCCCATACCCAAAATCTTATGGCCTTTGAGACTTTCTATAGCTAATAATTCCAGCAACTATGATTATTATGAATACGAAACTAGATGAAAAATGATAATAAACTAGAAATGCACGGTGTGTTTACCTCCTTTAGCTCAGCAAAACAGGACTCGAACTCGATGGAGTATCCTCGCCACCATCGAAAGCTAAAACTTTTAAAGAAAAAGAAAAATTTCAATCGAAATCTCTCAAAATTTCTCAAGGATTTCAAGATTTTTTATGCTAGGGGGTTCTTTTTCTCTTGCCCCAACCGAAAATCTTTTCCCCCCAACTTAGCTTTTTTTTGAAAATTTTCCGAACCCTTTTTGCCTCTAAAATTTTGAACTCCGAAGGAAAGAAGAGACCCCAAAATTTTCGACCTCTTTCTCCCCAAATTCGAAACCAAGAGCCAAAAAATCCCCCCTCAAGATCAACAACGAGATCTTTATATAGAAATGCAGTGAGGGTATTTTCGGGACTTGAAAAAAATAGGATATTTTGGAATTTGAAATTTGAATCCCCCCTTTGGCTTGGGATTTCATCAACAAAATATACCAATTTTGAAACTGGTGGACCGATAAGATTTAGGGAAAAGGAATTTTCACCAAGAGCCAATGAAAATCGTCCAATTGTGTACGAAGTCATATGCATTATCTTGAGATTCGCGGGTTTGAGTCATTGGAGAAGACACCTAGGCGTGTTTCTAGAAGATTCTCAAAGCTTTTGCTCATCTCATTGGTGTGTGAGATGCGTGTTGTACAAGGTCGGGGCGGTCAAAGACGGGTTGCCGAATTTGAGTTGATTTGGACGAATTTTGGTTGTAGAAGGGTTAGAGATGGAGTCTTGTTTGTTGCTGGTTTTTGTCAATGGTTAGAATGTACGCGTATTGTACTGCTGTTTGTGAAGAAGAAAAAGAGATATGGGAATGGGTCGGGTCAACTGATTTTGGAGTGGGCTTGTGTTGTTGTGACGTTATTGCTAAACGGGTCAAGGGAATAAATAAAGGGAGATTGGGCCTGGTCAATATTTTTTTGGGCCACTGTTGTTGAAATGGGTTATTGAATATTTAAGGGGAATGGGCTAGTTATTGGAGTAATTGAGCCTTAAATTGGGGTTACTTAATAACCCCTATTGAATCTAATTGGGTTATTAAATAACCCTTATTAAATTTAATTAGATTAGAATAATCATAATTAAATTTAATTGGATTAAGAATAACTAAAATAAAATTTAATCGGAGTAAAATAATCCCAATTAAGAAATGGTAACTTTTGGGATTAAGATTGTATTACAATTTAAACGACCTATTTAAATTATAACCAAATTGAATATCTATTGGTCAATTGCATTACAATTGGGCCAATTGGATTTCAATTGAGATCATATTTAACTCGTTCGCTAAATTGAATCGCAATCTGTCACGAATCAAGTAACAAATTAACCTCGAGTTTCTTAATTTGATAAAAACCCAACAAATATTCCTCCAAATAAAATTTTTTGAGAACAAATCATATTTAAAATCAAGACTTTATCCATTTGGATTAGTTTTCAAGTTTAATCATAAAAGTCTAATTGGATAAAATATTCATTTAAATAACAAAATGTAAAATCTTTAATTAAATGATGAAATTAACTATTTTAAAATGCATTTATTTGGAAAAAATAATTGTTGTGATTTTATTTGAAAATTGAAGAAACTCGAGATTAAACGTAGTTGTAGAGGGCAAAAATTAGGTGTCAACAACAATCAACAATCTGCTAGAGTTACCAACAAAGGGGGAAAGGCTGAATATTCTTCAAGTGGTAAGGATTTTGAAGACTCGAATAATGATTTCTCGTATGAACGTGATACATTAGGAAGCAGTGAAAATTGGGTGCATGTATATGAAGTTAGCGACGAAGTGCGAAAAAATATGGCTCATGAAGAAGGAAATTTTGATTGTTTTAATTTCGAAGTTTTCAAGAGCATGGAGAGCGATTCTAATTCAGACAACATAAAGTTTTTTGAGTTTAATCCAATGGTTGATGGACTACATACAACCTTGGCACTTGAAAATTGGTATTTAAAAGTAAAAAAAGAGTTCAAGAATGTTGTGACAACTCATGAAGTCAATCAAGAAAGGTATATAAAATGGGGAAAGAATGATAGGGAAAGGATGCGAGCAGTTTGTGTGAAATATCCAGATTGTGACTGGGAGATTATGGCTTCTAAGATGTACAAAAATAGTGCTTTTCAAATAAACAAATATAACCCCACCCACAAGTGCAAAAATTAAAATCATATTAATAAAACCATCACATCTTAGTTTATTGCTAGAAGATTTGTTGATGCTATAAAATTGAACAGGGATTGGAAGATCTCCAATTTTAGAGATCATGTTAGTATTCAGTTAAGAGCACATGTGATATTATCTAAATATAGAAGGGCAAAGGAGAAGGAGATTACAATGATTGATGGAAATGTCTTTGATCAATTCAAGTTATTGTGGAACTATTGCAATGAAATCACAAGGACAAATCCAAATACTTCCATTTATATGAAGTTGGTTGAAAATGAGGATCCCAGCAAGCCTAAAAGTTTTTAGAGATTCTATCTTTGCTTTAGTGATTGCAAGGAAGGGTTCAAGAGTGGTTGCAGAAGAATAGTAGAAGTGGATGGTTGTTAGCTCAAGGGTCCAATGTATAGGACTATATTGTTAATTGCTATTGTGCTTGATCCTAATAATAATTTCCATTTTGCAAAAATTTTGACTTTAAGAGTCGCCACTTAATTTATTTGAAAAGGAATTAAGAAAACCTTTACAAACTACTTAGATGATTCAAAACAGGAAAATTATTTAAGTTTAGAGATTCTAGGTAAACGGTTCTCATTAAAATTTTAAGAAGGTTTTTAAGGCACCTAAAATGTCCGTTAACTTGCGGTTATCCAGACTGTTTGAAAATGATTTTTTGACTAACTTTCAAAGAAAAATTGATTGTTGAAAAGAAATTGCTTAAGGAATATTTTTCTTAGTTTTATACAAAATCAATTTTTAACGACTTTGTAGGGAATCTAACTAGTTCTAAGCAAATTAATCAAATAGCAAATAAACATAGAAAAAAAGATAAAGGAAAGAGAGAGATCTAGACCTCTTTGGGCCCAAATCTATGAACCTATCCTAAACTATTCGTTTGGGCCTTTTTTGGCCCACTTGCACCTATCCTAAACTAGTTCCTTTGGCTTTCAACCCACAATTTCTTCACCTGTATTGGTTTACAATTTTGGCTTTGGGACCCAAATGAATGAAATAATAAATAAATACGTAAATAAAGACAAGTAAAACAATAATAAACAAATGAGACTTTATGGGTCTCTTAGATACTTTAACAATGTATTTTTGACCTATTTCTTCTCATCCATCTTCTCGAATTTGTGCCATGCAATCAACTTTTGGACTTAGTCTCCAAAGAAGTGGGCCATATTGGCCCATTACAAAATGCAAAGAGGAGAGAGTCCATTTGGACTCCAAGGCGGGTTCCTATTTTGGAGCAGCAAAACGGGACTCGAGTCTTCACTGAAATCTCTACCACCTCCAAAAGAGCTTCGCAGAGACTCCGAGAACGTCGAAATAGTCGACTGCATTTCGCAAATTTTTTTTTTCTAAAATAAATGACTCTTTGCTTGAAAGTATATTTTTCCAACCTTCAAGACCTGGATTTTTAGCTCAACAGTGAGCCCTTTTTATAGGAAAATTCAAGGGTTGATTTTCTGGTCTTCAATCGATGTGGGATAAGCCACTCTTAGGGCATTTTGGGGATAAAAAGAAAAGGAATTTTGAATTTTGGTTTAGGATCGGATTCCAGCTAATAATTTGTACAAATTTTAAATTTCTTGAGAGAAATTAAAATGAGGGGAAAGAGGGATTTTCACAATAGCTAATGAAATTCGTACAAATACGTACGAATTTATACAAATCCAATTGTTTGAGAAGCCATCTCAACCTTATTCTAGAAAATGCGGCCCTTTCTTGGTACACCATCATGTGCTGTCACGTGTGGAGAAAAGTCATGTCGGGTTGAGTCTTGTTGGACGAGTTGGAGTTGTGGGTCGAGTTGGAATGGTTGGTTCAGGTCGGTTTGTCATCGAATTTTGGGTTGGAGCCAAGTCGCGGCTGTTTGTCATTGCTATCGGTTGAAATTGTTGTTTTGATGGTTGTTGTATGCTATATTGAAGAAAGAGGAAAATATAGGGATTGGGCTAGGTCAGGTTGTCGATCTGGGTTGTTGATGTTGGGCAGGTAATAAAGGAAATGGGATACTGGAGTGTTAAATTGGGCTGGTGGGGATCGTTACTAAAAAACAAGAAATGGACTAAAAATTGAGGTTATTTAATAACCCCCAATTAGATTTAATTGGGGTTAAAATAATCCCAAATAAATTTAATTGGGTTAAAATAACCCTAAATAAATTAGGAATGTAGTAGTTTTTATAATTATCTAGAAAAAATAACCTTAATTAGACTAAAGGTTATTCAAAAATAATTTCAATTAAGATTTAGCCTATTTTATTTAAATTTTGATCAAATTAAAAGTTAATTGGCCAATTACATTACAATTGTGGTCAATTTAGTTTCAATTATGGTCAAATTTAATAGATTGGTTAAATTGAATTGAAATTTTATACGAATTAAATCTTCATTTAATCCCGAGCTTCTTGATTTAATAAATTAAAACAAGTATTTCTCCAATTAAATTATTTGTAAGAATAAATTATACTTAAATCAAGATTTTAATTATTGAAATTTCTTTTCAAGATAACCCTTGATTAAAATCCGATATTCCATAGAATAAATATTTAAGTAATCCAATTATATAATCTCGTATGATTAGACACTATAATATATAATCGCTACTTAAAATAATAAAATTGCGTACAAAAATATTTTGAAAACTTGTTATTCGGATGAAATAAATATTTTGATTTTCTTAAAAATAAAAAAAACTCAGGATTAAATTTAGCCGTGGAGGGCAAAAATTAGGTGTCAACAATATCTATCTGATATCATATGCAATTACGGAGAAAGAAAATCGTGAGTCATGAGCATGGTTTTTGAATCATCTGGAGCTTTACTTGGAGATCGATGATGAAGCTCAGTGGACCTTTATGTCAAATAAGCAAAAAAGTTTGATAGAAGCATTTAATAAGGTATTGTCATTTTTTGCTCATACATTTTGTGTGAGACACTTGCATAGTAATTTTATGCAAACGGGATTTGGTGGTAACACATTGAGAGATGCACTTTGGAAGGCTGCTGGCACAACAATAGTAAATTGGTTTAATGAACACATGATTGGAGTATTTGATTTGGATCCCGAAGCTGCTATTTGGTTGAGTGATAAGTCGCTTAGTAAATGGTCTAGATCCCACTTTTTTGAAAATGTAAAATGTGATACCCTACTGAATAACATGTATGAATGTTTTAACAACATGATATTGGATGCTAGGGATAAACCTATTATCACCTTATTAAAACCTAAAGAAAATCTGGATTAAATTTACTCGTGGAGGGAAAAAATTAGGTTTCAACAACTGCCCCCACCCTTTGGGTAGGGTGGATGCAAGTAACCCTGGCCAAAGGGAGGTTAACGTTCCTAATTTTTGTCCAACCACAAATTTGAATCTGAAAGAGGTTGGCTTTCGCACGAGTTTCATAGAGTTATGGACGGACCTCGATATTAGGTTTTCTACATATCTCAGGTTACATGAGAATTCAGGCCTCTTGTAGTTCATAAAGCTTGATTTAAAGCTCAATTTTAAAAAATTCACCTGTTATCTCGATTTTTAAAGTTTTTTTATAAAATTAAAAAGCGGGGGAATAGAGGGATTTGGGGAAAAGTTGCAATGCAGTCGAGTTTTCTACATAGAGACCAACCTACATATCCCCGAGACTTAGGGAATCAGACTGCTTGTAGATCGAATCGATCAGTAGAAAAGATAGTCTTTTATTTCAGATGATATTTGGCTTGGGATGAGTGATAAGTTGTCGAGTTGCGGAAAAGAGGCTTGTAACCTCTTATCCATGAATGTGGGATCCTTCACATCCATAGGCAAGAACTTACCTGGACATAATTTCCAAAACTTTAGGTGTACTATCACTCGAATTTGAAAGAAAAAAAAGTTTACCCTAGGTATGAGTTTAGAAATATCCCAAAGGCGAAACTGAAACCAGAATATCCCAGAATACCCACGTGCCTTCTAATAGGGGTGTGGTTCGATGGTGGTGGCGATCATCCTTTAGCTCGCGTCTAAAGAGTTTGACGTCCCTCTCTAGACTATGTCTCATTTTGCTGCTAAGAAAGAGTTCCACATTGTGTTGTGTCCTATCTGAAGTCGTCCGCACCTATGGTTTTGATTTGAGATTTTCATCCTCTCAGATGCTCTCGATAATTTTTCAAACAAAGAGTGTTAGTGTTAAACATAATTCACGAAAGAGGTATATAGTTTTTACCATAACTCTACGTGAGTTGTCTTCTGAAAAGCAAAGTCATCCTTTCATGTATCTATTTGGAAGGAGATAACTTGCAACACACAGACATAACAACCCTCTTGGTTGTTGCATAATTAGCTTTTTTGTCGAATGAATATGTCTTCAAAGTGGGGTGGCCCTTTTGTACACCGATGACACTTTATGTAGAACGGTCCCTACAACTGTTTAATCTTATGCTGATGCGGCAACCTTTTGGTCACCTATAATGCTTGTTGTATGATAACCTCTCTGGTTATTGTGAATGATTCTTTGTATATGATCTTGAGTAAGTCTTGCGCATTATTTTGTATCGATACGACTTACAGATATCCTTTGAATTGCTAGCTTCTAGGTGATCCTTTACATTATTCGACATTGGATAAGAGATGGCTTATAGATATCCCTCCAATCACTATATCTCAGGTATTCTAGAACATTATCCGACCTTGGATACAATATGACTTATAGATATCTCAAATTTCTAGTCTTTGGGTAATCCTGGACATAATCGATCTTTGGATATGACGCGACTTATAGAGAACCCTTGGACTTATCAATTTGATAATCTCGCATATTCTCTGGTAAGGATTTAGTTGCGACTTATAGATAACCTTCGGACTATGAATTTTTGGGTAACCTTGCATACTATCTAGTTAGGATGTTGTTGCATCTTACAAATGACCTACGGGCTATCAACTCATAGGTAATCTTGTACACTATCCTATTTCAAATAATATGACTTATAGATGACCCTCAAATTGTCAATTTCTAGGAAATCTCATATATCACCTATTTTCAGATAGCGACTTAAAGGCGTCCCTTCAAATCGTGTGCTCTTGATCCATTCATATGCTGATTCATAAAATAATGAGATATCCGTGATGCCAACCTTTGTGTCTCACGTGTCAATAGATATTAAATGTTGATGATATCCTCGACGCCAACATATGCTATCTCACGTGTCAATAGATATTAAATGCTGATGATATCCTTGACGCCAGCGTATGCTATCTCGCGTGTCAACAGATATTGAATGCTGATGATATCCTTGATGCCAGCGTATGCTATCTTGCGTGTCAATAGATATTAAATGCTAATGATATCCTCGATGCCAGCGTATGCTATCTTGCGTGTCAATAGATATTAAATGTTGATGGCCCTCTCGACAATAAAATGAGATAAAATGTCCCTCCTGGTAATGGAATAAAATGAAATGTTCCTCTTGGCAATGGCATGAAATGGCCCTCTCGGCAGTGAGATAATATGAAAATGGCCTTCATGTCAATGGCATGAAATGTCCCTCTCAGCAATGAGATGATATGAAATGGCCCTCTTGGCAATGACATGAAATGGCCCTCTCGGCAATGAGATGATATGAAATGGCCCTCTTGGCAATGGCATGAAATGGCCTTCTCGGCAATGAGATGATATGAAATGTCCCTCTTGGCAATGGCATGAAATGGCCCTTTCGGCAATGAGATGATATGAAATAGTTCTTCCGGTGATTTGGAAATAGTTTCACCTGAGTCCGTTTATCTATGTTTTGCTTTCTACATGTACCGTTTACTTCTCTTTAAGGCAAAATTTGAGGATGAATTTCGACGCTTCCTCCTATTGAGTAATCCTTTGATTGGTGTATTTATTGTACTGACTTCCTTGAATGCACCTGCGCTCAAAGTAAATATTTAATAGACATAAAGTCGCTTATGCTAGCGACTGCTTTATATAAAAAATTCTAAATACAATATTCATAAAGTAGATAAGGCGCCTTTGTTTGTCCTTCATGGTCTTAAGAAATAAGATAGACAATTCAAAAGGTCCTCAATAAATGGGTATTAAACCCATCTTCGAGGCTACCCAAAAATACTATTTTTGAGCATTATATGCTTTGGTGAGGCTCACAACTCGCTTGGGGATTTTTTTGAAAAAAGATTTCTCCATTTTTTGTGTACTGATCTCTGCATCCACAGAAAATGATTAATTTTTGAGTGAAACTATTCCATATTGACCTTAGTCGATCCTTAGTTTGCTCTTTGCCATCTTTTGGGTACTCCATCATATTGATACGTCCACCCTGACTCCCCGTTCCAATAGATGCCTAGGCAATTACTAAGTAGAAAGATTTGTATAGATTTTGAAAGTAATTTCAATTTTAGAAAATAGTTTCAAAAATTTCTGGAAAAACTTTAGAAAATCTTTGCCAGTCATGTCATGTACAAGCCCGACGAACATCTTTCTCTTGGTTCTGACTATGTCTGACGTTTGATGGAGGATTGCTAAGGATTCAGCATCGTTGAGGCTTTCTATCAGAAATTCTATCGTAGTCAGAGATTTAGTCTATCTAGACTTTATCGCAGCTGGTGGTTTCCAAAACTTGACTTTGACCTCTGGTGCTGGAGATTTAAAATATATTCCAGTATATTAGTGAAAATTTTGAGGACCCCCTCAAAATTTCTGCCCTAGTTTAAAGTTGTTTGAGATGATCTCAGCTCGAGGGGATCCAAAGTCTTTGTTAGTCTTCGTTCTCTTTGATTTTGGAAGATGATCTTCCTCGTAGGAATTTTTGAGATCCCTTCTCAAAAATTCTACCCCAGTTTCCATTTCCTTGGGTTGTATGACCGAGTCGTTGGGGCGCCTACGTATCCCGTTGAACCAGGAATCTGGTTAAACGTAGTTCAGGCCTAAAAGAAAGGGGTAAATTGTCCTAAGGGGTTGACCGAAGCCGACTAGTCCGCCTACGTATCCCTGTCTTGGGAATTCAGGTCAAACGTAGTTCGTACATAAAAGGAAAGGGATTCTAGGCAATTACACATCATAAAACAAATACTATTATAAAGGCGATTACAAATAAACCAAGGAAACAAAACTAAAACATCATTCAAACATAGTATCTCTTTACCGCATCAGAATTGTGCGTGCTTCTGCTAAGTGAACACTAATAGTTGTCTTTGGTTTCATCCTGATCACCCAAGTTGACTATCTCAGTTTTATCCAAGTTGGGCTTTTTTCAGTTTTTGAATTCCTCTATATCTTCCACTAACTGCTCCTCATCACCTTCTTTCTATTCGTTATCATTCCCCTTGCTTTGTTCGTCTAACCCTTAGCATGACATGACACTAGCAGGAATTAAATTATTGCTACTGAAATAAACCAAGTTAGATGATAGCAAGATAATAAAAGATAATAATATAATCATATTTTAAAATAACTTCTTAAATAAAGGGAGGCCTTTTGGGGAAATAAATAGAAACTATGGCTCATGACCCGCGCAAATGTGTGCCTATGCCTTTTTGAAAGTTGTAAAACATGAAAAAAAATTTGATACATACAAGAGTGCATCATGGGGCCTCCTCTGGATCACCCGATTTTTAAAACTACTAGTAATTGCCCTTTCATCTATCACGACAGGCGACGTGCTATGAGCGGAGTGGAGGTTCAATTGCAAAGCCTCTCCTGGTGCAACCTTACTCACCCCATCAGACTTTGGGAAGTCCTCTGGTATATGATTGCATCCTTCGGGCAGATTTCTTATCCCATCCCCAAGACCATCATCTTTTGACATCTCGCGCACAAAAAATGACTGGTACAGGAGTGGCAACGGTTTGAACAGACTCATCTTTGACTTATCTTTAACCTCATCTTTTTTTCTTGGATGGTACCATATCCCACAATTAAATGATTTTTCTGGGACCATAATGGGCTTAATAATTCCTTCTAAATTCTTACTCAAGACACTTAAGAAAGCCATGACTTTCTCTATATTTTCCACTTCTTCTGTCTTTTTGAAATTTTGCGAATCCCCTTAGTAATAGTCTTGCTAGATACCCATTTGCTTGCTATTTAGATCATGCTAACCATGGATACCTCATGATTAGGCAAGGGATTACTGGTGATATTTGGTGTCGACACCTGAAGAGTGATAATCTTCTGATCAATCAAGTTTTGGATCTTGTGTTTCAGATTGATGCAATCTTCAGTATTATGCCCGGGCACTCCTGAATGATAATCACAGACCTGATCGGCCTGAAAGAATTGGGAATTTAGATTGGTAGGCTTTGGTGGAATAGGATGTAAATAACCAGCTTTCATCAATCTTTTGAAGCGTTGGGTATGACTTTCACCAATGGAGTGAATTTTCTAGGAGGTTTCTTTTCGAGGTTTATGCGTGGGGGGTTATACTATTTTTGATTAGCGTGAGGAGGTACTTGATGATAGTTTGGAGGCGCTTGGACATTTATTTGGTTTTTTGGAAGAGTAGCTTAAACATGAGACTGATAACTTGGCTGCAAAACTTGGCACTGGGTAAAATTTTTGGAAGTGGAGCTTGATATTAAGGTTGGGCATAGAATACAGGTTGAAAACTTGGTGATGGTGGTGAGGAAAGAATATTCCTAGGCTTGAATTTCCTCTTCAATATATCAACAGAATTAGTAGAGACCACAGTCACATTCTCTCTCTTCTTCTTTGGAAATATATAAGCCCCAGATAATGTTGAGGTTGTGACAATCTTTCCTGTTTGAATGCCTTCTTCTAGCGACTCCCCAATTTTTACCAAATTTAAAAAAGTTTCCTTGACCGTGGATACCATCCTAGTATAATATTCTCCCTCTTGAGCGCGAGAGAATACAGACACCATCTCTTCTTCAAACATGGGAGGTTGTACTTTGGCAGTTTCTTTTCTCCAACGGAAGGCATAGTTTTGAAAACACTCATCATTCTTCTGCTTGATCCAGTCTAATGAGTATCTGTCAGGGACTATTTCATTATTAAATGCAAACCTATCGAGAAAGCTTTTAGCTAATGCTTTCCATCCGGACTATCTTCTCAGATCTTGAGATATGAACCAATCTAAAGCTTCGCCACTCAAGCTTCGACTGAATAAGCGTATTAGTAAAGCCTCATTTATTCCTAACCCTACCATCTGATCGTAATACCTTCTTAAATGAGCCATAGGGTTTCTGGTACCATTGCATGTTTCAAATTTAGGGACCTTGTATCCTTCTGGTAGATCTACTTCAGGGTCAACACATAGATCATCGTACCCCAGACCATCATTTTCCCCTGCCCTATGAGATTCCTTGATCCTCATAATCTCTTCATTCATAGCCAACAACTTCATTGCATATTCTGTCCTCCACTCTTTTTCCTTCTCCTCATAATGATCTATCTCGAGATTGGGAAAATAATTGTAGATGTCAGGGGATATGATGACATGGGAAAGATTTGGAAGGGTTTTTTGATTTTGAGAATGAGAAGAGGTTGGGTGTTAGGTGGGGAGGACGTTTTGGAAATTGGAAAAGTTTTGTGGAATTTGAGAGTAGTTTGGTGGGGTTTGAGAGGGATTTTGCGAAATAAACTTTGTAGATTCAAAAGTGGATTTTGTGGATTCGGAGATGGATTTTATGAATTTGGGAGCGAGTTTTGTGGATTTGGAAGTGGGTTTTGGGGATTCGGGAATGAATTTTATGGATTTGGAGATGGATTTTGTGGGGTTAGGGATGAATTTAGTGGATGGTAAGCATCTAGGTTATTTTCTCGATTGGTATTCTGGACAAGTTGAGGAGCGGAGATAGATGGTATGTTATTTGGATGGTCCTCGAGAATAGGCATACTAAGGGGAGGGATCTGGAGCGGAGGCTCGTGTCTTCCTGGGGCAGAAGCGTTAACAGTGATGACCAGGTTAGCCAAATCTCTAGTACGGTTCATCTCTTCCTGAAGCATTTCTAATTTTCTCGCAAGCTCAGCAATCATCTCACTTTGTTCTGCTATTACATTGTTTTATGCTATTACATTGTCCCTGATGGTCAATGCAATTTCTTCATCACTTCTAGTCATGTTTGAATGACGGTTAGGGGATGGGATCTTATGCATTTTTAACCGGGTGAAGTAAGGATGTTCTGCCAGCTTATTTCAACACAGAGTAGTTTTTTATTATCTGTAAAGTAAAATAACTCAAAGACAGATATGTTAGTTTCCATATGTGATAAGTAATGCAAGATACTTGACAAGAAGTAAACACATAGAGTTTGTTTGTGTCATAGCCAAAATGATCCACAAGAGCATAGAGGATAAATTTGTCTTTGATTCAAACAAATGCACATAAACATATAAGGCAGTTATATCACATTATAAACGTATATCCTAGTTGGGTGACCCTTTTGAGCCAAGGGTTGGCCTAATGTATTTGAAGGAAGTATATGATTTTTTAAAACCAATCCATTATCCCCAAAAACCTTCATAGGTGTACATAAATATCATAAATGCCTACAAAAATTGCTCAAAAGGGATAAAATCTTTAGGGAAAGGGAAGATATCATGATAAAAAAACAATGTCCCACACAGGGGATAGAAATACTAGTTCCCAAATGCTCTTCTATCGGTCTTTCCCTCTTAGATTTGTCCACTTCTTGTCAATGGCGACATCAATTGATGATCAATCGATTTCAATATAACTGTGCTCTAGATGCAACTGTCCAAATCGATCAATTTCTTGCTTGGCTTGCTTCAATTCCTCCCTCAATTGGTGTATGATTGAGGTATCCATACTTGAAAGAAAAACAAGCCTTCTCCCAACCCCCAAAAGATAATGGATTGGATTAAACAAATATATATTTCTTCAACACATAAATCTGATTCGTCTGTAATTGACTCGAGGTCAATAGACGCAGGACAAGTTTTTTAATGGGCCCAATACCCCCTTGGGTATTAGGTCGTCCTAGGCTCATGCCTAAAATAGAGTTTTGGTTTTGCTCTATCCTAGGAGTCTAGAGTGGGTTAGAACCAAGTTCCCAAGAGAAAAATTTGTGTTTGAAAATACGAAAAGCCATCAGACGCCTCACGTACTAATAAACCATCATATTTTCAATACTTTATTTGAAGTTGAACAACAGGGGCCGGGACATCCACGAAACCCCCAAACAATTTAATAATTAATGCTTGATTATGTTATGAGATGCAATAATTAATTTTGCAAAATCAAAATATATAAATACGTAAGCAATTTAAACAGTTAGTCAAAAGATGAAATCAAACATTTGGTTAGAACTGAGTTAGAATCCCCAGCAAAGTCGTCATTTCTGTTTTGCGGAAATTTTGACTTTAAGAGTCGCCACTTAATTTATTTGAAAAGAAATTAAGAAAACCTTTATAAAGTACTTAGATGATTCAAAATAGAAAAAATATTTAAGTTTAGAGATTCTAGGTAAGCGGTTCTCATTAATATTTTAGGAAGGTTTTTAAGGCACCTAAAATGTCCACTAACTTGCAGTTATCCGGCTTGTTTGAAAATAATTTTTTGACTAACTTCAAAGAAAAATTGATTGTTGAAAAGAAATTTCTTAAGGAATATTTTTCTGAGTTTTATACAAAATCAGTTTTTTAACGACTTTATAGGGAATCTAACTAGTTCTAAGAAAATTAATCAAATAGCAAATAGATATAGAAATGAGCTAAAGAAAAGAGATAGATTTAGACCCCTTTGGGCCTTAATCTATGAACCTGTCCTAAACTATTCATTTGGACCTTTTTTGGCCCACCTGCACCTATCCTAAACTAGTTCCTTTGGGCTTTCAGCCCACAACTGCTTCACCTGTATTAGCTTACAACATTGGCTTTGAGTCCCAAATGAATGAAATAATAAATAAATACGTAAATAAATTCAAGTAAATCAATAATAAATAAATGAGACTTTCTGAGTCTCTTAGCTACTTTAACGATGTATTTTTGACCCATTTCTTCTCTTCCATCTTCTCATATTTGTGCCATGCGATTAACTTTTGGACTTAGTCTCCAAAGAAGTGGGCCACATTGGCCCATTACAAAATGCACAGAGGAGAGAGTCCATTTGGACTCCAAGGCGGGTTCCTATTTCGGAGAAGCAAAATGGGACTCGAGTCTTCACTGAAATCTCAACCACCTCCAAAAGAGTTTCGCAGCATCTCCGAGAACGTCGAAATAGTTGACTATTTTTTGCCAATTTTTTTTTACTAAAAATTAACACTTTGCTTGAAAGTATATTTTTCCAACCTTCAAGACCTGGATTTTTAGCTCAACGGTGAGCTCTTTTTTATAGGAAAATTCAAGGATTGATTTTCTGGGCTTCAACCGATGTGGAATAAACCACTCTAAGGGGTATTTTGGGGATAAAAAGAAAAGGAATTTTAGATTTCGGTTTAGGATCGGATTCCATCTAACAATTTATACAAATTTTAGATTTCTTAAGAAAAATTAAAATGAGGGGAAAGAGGGATTTTCTTAATAGCCAATGAAATTCATACAAATACGTATGAATTTGTACAAATCCAACCGTTTAAAAAGCCACCTCGACCTTATTCTAGAAATTCGGCCCTTTCTTGGTACACCATCACGTAGTGTCACGTGTGGAGAAAAGTCAGGTCGGGTTGGGTCTTGTTGAATGAGTTGGAGTTGTGGGTCGAGTTGGAATGGTGGGTTCGGGTCGGTTTGTCGTCGGATTTTGGGTTGGAGCCGGGTCGCGGTTGTTTGTCATTGCTGTCGGTTGAAATTGTTGTTTTGATAGTTGTTGTACGCTATGTTGATGAAAGAGGAAAAGATAGGGATTGGGCTGGGTCAGGTTGCCGGTCTAGGCTGTTGTTGTTGGGCTGGTAATAAAGGAAATGGGATGCTGGATGCGTTAAATTGGACTGGTGGGGCTCGTTACTAAAAAACAAGAAATGGGCCAAAAATTGGGGTTATTTAATAACCCCCAATTAGATTTAATTGGGGTTAAAATAACCCCAAATAAATTTAATTGTGTTAAAATAACCCTAAATAAATTAGGAATGGGGTAGTTTTTGTAATTATCTAGAAAAAATATTCTCAATTAGACTAAAGGTTATTCAAAAATAATTTCAATTAAGATTTAGCCTATTCTATTTAAATTTTGATCAAATTAAAAGTTAATTGGCAAATTGCATTACAATTATGGTCAACTTAGTTTCAATTATGATCAAATTTAATAGATTGGTTAAATTGAATTGAAATTTGATACGAATTAAATCTTCGTTTAATCCCGAGCTTCTTGTTTAATAAAGTCAAATAAGTATTTCTCCAGTTAAATTATTTTGTAAGAATAAATTATATTTAAATTAAGATTTTAATTATAGAAATTTATTTTCAAGATAAGCCTTTATTAAAATCTGATATTCCATTGAATAAATATTTAAGTAATCCGATTATATAATCTCGTATAATTGAACACGATAATATATAATCGCTACTTAAAATGAAAAAATTGCATACAAAAATATTTTGAAAAGTGTTTATTTGGATGAAATAAATATTTTGATTTCATTAAAAATTGAAGAAACTCAGGATTAAATTTAGTTGTGGAGGGCAGAAATTAGGTGTCAACAACATCTATTTGAGAGCATATGCAATTGCGGAGAAATACAATTGTGAGTCATGAGCATGGCTTTTAAATCATCTGAAGCTTTTTTTGGAGATCGATGATGAAGCTCAGTGGACCTTTATGTCAGATAAATAAAAAGGTTTGATAGAAATAGTTAATGAGGTATTGTCATTTGTTGCTCATAGATTTTGTGTGAGACACTTGCATAGTAATTTTATGTAGACGGGATTTGATGGTAACACATTGAGAGATGCACTTTGGAAAGATGCTGGCACAACAACAATAAATTGGTCTGATGAACACATAATTGAAGTATTTGATTTGGATCCCGAAACTGCTATTTGGTTGAGAGATATGTCGCTTAGTAAATGGTCTAGATCCCACTTTTCTGAAAATGTAAAATGTGATACCCTACTGAATAACATGTGTGAATGTTTTAACAACATGATATTGGATGGGAGGGATAAACCTATTATCACTCTTCTTGAGAAAATTTGATATATGCTTATGATAAGAATGCAAGCAAATAGGGATAAATCTGCCAAATGGAGTTCTAATGATAATTGTCCCAGGATTAAGGATGTCTTGTAAAAAAGACTAGCTGTCGCTACTGAATATATTCCTAGAAAGTCAAATGAGTGGAATTATGAGCTTATAGGAGATAACATAACTCACATTTGGGTTGTAGATTTGCTAAACAGAAATTGTAGTTACAAGAAATAGTATTTGACAGGAAAACTTTATAAGTATGCCATAGCAGCGATTTGGGCTAAAGATAATGAAATTAATTCTAATGTTGATGATTGTTATAAGGTTGAGACCTACAGAAGAATCTATGAATTTGTTATTCTTCTTATGAATGGATAGAACATGTGGCCGTAACATGACGACATTCCTCATTAGCCTCCACGAATAGTAAGATAAAGTACTAAAGGAAAAAAAAGAAAAAAAGAAAAAAAATCAGATGAAGTAGGCATAAGCAGGACAAAAATGAACATGAAGCAGAAAAATTTAGGATGCAGTACATTCCACAGGCTTGGACATAACACAAGAACTTGCAAGTACAATTTGTTGCTGACAAATTCTCAAAGTGTGACTTCGCTATATCAAGAATCGTCTTCATCATGTCCTCCTACAAAGCTACTAGTACCTTTGATAACGCTCAATCTACAGCTCTCGTAGGAGTGTAAAGCGGTCGTTTGTCAAATATAGAATCCAACTGGGTTGGGTATCGATCCCACAGGGAATAGCTTGGTCAACAAGTAAGCAAAGATTACTAGACTTTTAGTGCAAGTCTCGTAAAAAGGGGGGAATTGTATTGTGATAATGTAACCAAAATAAGAGAGTAAAGCAGAAAATAGCAAAGTAAAAGAACGAATATTTTGTAATATGTAAACAATGAGAATTGAGGAGTTGGGGTTATGTCCACCTTCTGAGTTATACGTCTCTATTGACTATGAGTGTGTTGAATTCAGACATGCATGTGCTTATAGAGAATTGTATTCGATGGTAAATCTAGGCGTCTTTCGACCTATTCGAGGATTATTTCACTTTAACTCTTTCGAGCTTAAAGCGTGTCTAACGGTACGAATTCTCCAAGAGGTTAATCCAGTTACGGCACTAACTTTTTAATAGGGGATGGGACCCTACTACCCTGACATTATCTCTTTTCCAGACAGATAACCTTTCTTTCGAACAAGTTAAATGTTATACTGGCGTATTCTTGCGTTTGCAACCACAAAGAATTTAGATTAAGATGAAGAGAATAATGATATAAGCAACATACGTGTCACGAACTCACAAACTCACAGCAATAGATAGTATCTCATTCGGTTTCCATAACCCCAACATAGAGGTTTAGTTACCCATGAGTGCGAAGGAAATCACAATTGACATTGTTGTTATACCACAATAAAGATTTCACGTTTGTAATGGTGTGGTAGGCGTTAGGCGTGAATCCCTTAGCAAAGTAACGTTTCTCTTGTTGTGGAATTTAAGAATAGATAAATAGAAGAAGAAAAATAGAATTAATGGAAGAATGATTGTTTAGAACTAGAATGTCTTAGAAGTAGAATAGACTAGAATTGAATGTAAGAAGATGTCTTAAAATCTCTAGCAAGATAGGGTATTTATAATACCCATATCCTATTCCTACTAAGCTAATGAAATGCTTAACCAAATCCTACTAAGCTAATGAAATACTTAACCCAATTGTACTAGGTTAATGTATCATTATCCTAATCCTAATAAGCTAATGAAATACTTAACCCAATTGTACTAGGTTAATGTATCATTATACTAATCCTAATAAATTACTGCTAGTCCCCAAAGTCTTTAGAAATGTTGTTTTAGCCCGGGATAGAATTTCCATGCGCCATCTTTAGTCCTTGGCGTCCAAGATTGGCTTTTCTCCTTTCGTGAAGCTTTCTTTGGCGTCAAGTTATCCATGAAATGCTGAATTCTGCATCATTTATACCTGAAACTTTGCTAATCATGTTCGTTAGCTCACTTACAGGAAAAAGGACTAAAAGTGCATGAAATATATAATTTGTTCTCAAAACTAGGCTAAAATATGGGCAAAATATAGTGCTATAGGCGTGTAAATTCGCCTATCATCAACACCCCACACTTGAAGCTTTGTTCGTCCTCGAACAAAATATCATGTCCCTCTAAACATCAACTTAGGGCTTCACAGCAACAACACAAAATATTCGTCAAGACAAGCACAACAATTATCAACAAAGAGTAGTTTTTCGATCATTAGTAGAAACAGTTTAACCTCTAGCATAGACTCGTGATGGTGGTCAACTCATATTCAAAGGTTAAGGCACAAAGAATCATACACGACTACCCAAAACTCATCAACCATGTGTGTCTCACAATACATTACCCATAATCACTCACAAGTATAGCATATTTTTCAAACATGGGTATCAAAATATCCTTGCTCTCGCTCTCACAAAGAATTCATATGAAGTAACTGATGACCATAGGCTTGCCCTTAGTGTAATGCTCCACTAAATGTCAGAATGCCAAACTTAGGATCAACTAGGTCCTTTGATGGTTGTAATGTAGGCTAAGGGACAGGTTGGACTATTTTGGCCAGAAATAGTGACTATGTTCCTAAGCGCTTTAATACATCACATTGTATCATTAACACTTTTCTTTCAAACAACCTTTCTACTTTCGTTTATTCTACCACTCTTTTTCTCCTCTTTTGTTTTTCAATTTTAAACATAACTAACTTTTCAGTTTTCCTTTCCTTTTTCTTTTGATAACATACCTCTTATGATAGCACTTTCTTTTTTCATAACTCATTCAAGCACCAATGCATTCTAAAGCATCATAATCACCCAATTTTTTCTTATTTTATCACATGACTTTTTCACTTTAAAGCACTTAGGAATTTGGATCAAATTATGGTCTTGAAAAAAATGGACTAGGCTTACATACGAGGTTTGTCAAAGAAAATAGGCTAAAGGCTCAAAAGGGTTTAACTAGGATGATGTCCATGGGTAGGTAAAAAGAAGGTAAATAATCATAGGTTGCCAAAGAAATGCCTAAATCATCTCCTAGACTTGCACTCTTTATTTTCGCTTTACATACATACCAGGCAAGTTCTAGCATCAGCCACAAGCACAGAATATACTATTATCTCACACACACAAGGCATATGGTCGACTTTATTGGGAGTAGTATAGACTCTTGACCCAACAGATGAAGGAATTAAACCAAACAATATCACATAGTGAGTCACAATTAGAGCCTAAATGTCTCAATAGTCATGATTTTAGCACAAACTCTTGTCATAATCTCATGCTGCCTATCAAAATAATTTCATGTGAAGCTAAAAAAAATTTACTACTAGAAAACTTAAAAAAAATGAAAAAAACGAAACAAAAACAAAGCAAACAAACATAGATGCGAGTAGAGAAGTATAGCATGCAATACCACCACCCCACACTTAGTCGGGACACTGTCCTCAGTGGAAAATAAATAAGAAGAACCTGGTCAGTCGGACTCTTCCTCAATGTCGGGGGTCATACCCCCTTCGTCGGAATCATCATCAGAGTCGTCGCCATCAGAGTTCTCCTCCATGTCAGAGTTTGGCATTCTGCGATCATCATCGGTTGGCACTTCGTCATCAAGAGGTTCCTTAAAGTATACCCCTACTCACCACATGGCCTTCGCATGCTCATTCATTGGGTAGTCATAGTCCAGCTGTTGGAGCTCTGCAGCAGTTGAAACACGACCTCCGCTCATCATTGTAAACCTCATCATACCGTACATATGGCGGGAGAAACTCTCATCCCGAGCATGTCTCTCTGCCGTAGTAAGGTTGATGCCATGTGTTGATTCAACATCTTTGACCTTTGTGAGGTCAACCTTCTTCGGATTGTGTGGGAGTTTATGATCAGCTGGTTCTTCTTCGATGTCTTCCTTCCTCAAGATTGCAGTCAACAGATTGCCGAAGCTGAAATGGGACCGCTTGTGTAGCCTAGCCTTCCACATTGTAGATCGGATGATTACCCCAATGTTGATAGGGACATTCGTCATCAATGCGTATACCAAGCATACTCTATCTCTTGTTATTTTTGTGTATTGCATCCCTGGAATGAGTCAAGAGTTGACCATGCACAACTATATCCTTGCTTCCCTATTCAAAGAAGCATATGGGAAAGTGTTGTGTCGACCAGTGTCCTTGTGTTTACTCCAGCGTGCCATGGATCTACTTCCACAAAGTGTGTGCCGAATTGCTCTATAAGGAGGTCTACTGTACAACTCTTTGAATGGTGCTGGATTGACTGCAGGCAAGCCAAGAAAGGAGTTGATCAAATCCGTATTGAGTTGTAAAACTTGGCCCCGAATCTTGACTTCGCTGCCTGTGGTTTTCGGCGACCAGTTGGCATAAAATTCTCTTGTCAAATCAAGATTACATTCTCCTATGTCGCGGAAGATGAAATCCATATTTAATGCCATGATCTTCGCCAACATGCGCGACTCCTTCTTCGCTAGGCTTTCCTTGTTTATCAAGTCGACATGAACATATTTTCTTTCCTTGTTGTTCCTATACCATTCCTTGGCTTCCTCCTCAAGAACCCATTTTATTCCAAACATACGGCGTGGTAATTGCATTGGGGATGATTCTCCTTGCTCCTTGCGGCCTCTTTTCTTGCCCTTTTGGGAAGTGGTAGCCTTCTCCTTGCCTTGTCTCGCTTTGGGTGCCATTGTACCTGAGACTTGAAATAGAGTTCACGTTAGCACAATCTCAATGGATACAATCTATACATAAGCAGTAGGGCTACCACCCCACACTTAGTTTGTTGATACGAATTAGTGAAGTGAAAGTGGTCGATTACTTAGACTTCATCGACATACGTTGTAGGAGCTATATTCCAACAAGAAAATTAGAGATGTACCACTTCTTGCAACCTTTGCAATATTTTCATGTTAGATATATCAATACTGCTACATAGGGATTACATCATGGTATTGTTTCTATCAATAATCACAACCTCCTATGTCGGTAGGCAACTATAAGTCTTATTCCGATGAACGGGACATTCTAACATGTAAGCATTCTAGTGACAAGATTATGCAATGTTTATGACTATAGCAATTCCGCAAGTAGTATAACACTGCCTCAAAATCAATATTCAAGTCGGAAACAAGTTAAGAGTATCCTAACGTACATGTTCACTCACTTGGTTTTGTATCAACAATTCAAACACATTAACATCACCAATATTTCTTCAAGATGTAGCAATTCATAATAGACATAGCAACGTAGCACTTACGAAAAATAGATGAAGAACAAAAGAGTAATTACGTGATTGAAGCCTTTGGAGATGTTCTTGTGAAGTGGGAGAGCAAAAAGAAAAGTTTTGAGATGATTTGGAGAGTATGTGCGGCGCCTAGGTCAAGTTTTCAATGTGTTTGTGTTTCAAGACTAAGTCTCCTTTATATAGGAAAAGAATGGGTCGGGTTTTGACCCATTTAAAATCGGTTTTGGAGACAAAAAGTGACCATAGGCGGCGCCTTTAGCTTTGCCTATGGTGACCATAGGCGGCGCCTAATGCAAAGCCTATGGTGAGCATAGGCGGCGCCTAGTGCAATGCCTTTAGTGACCATAGGTGGCACCTTTAGCATGGCATATGAGATTCAGAGACCAAATGCTTTAGCATAGGCGGCGCCTATGCTATGGCATACTTGAGCATGGGCGGCGCCTATGCTATAGCACACTAGATTCCGAGACCTTGGGCTATAGTATAGGCTTTGCCTTGTTCGTGGCCTAGTTTTACCTAGGCCTAGCCTTGCTCGATGCCTATTTTTTCATGAGCAATGCTCAATCCATAGCCTTATGCATCTTAATTCCTAACTTACCACCTTTACCATGCCATACGTCCAAATCAAAATTTGAAACCGATCTCCTCATTGAATACCTCTTGCACCTACATTTGCTCAAAACCAATAAAAATGATTAGAACGATGGGTTGCCTCCCATCAAGCGCCTTAGTTTTGGTCGTGGCACGACTCTTATTTTTGGATTTTTATTTATCAAAAGCAAACACGTAATAGAACGAAAAAAGAATGAAAAACGATAAATGATAGGTTGCCTCCCATCTAGCGCTTGATTTATTATCGCGGCACGACATAATTACCTCGAGTACTTAGACTTCGTCGAGATAGATGGTGGATCGTTTTTTGAATGGATTCAGACGATAATGAGGCTTACTTGTAGGCATGCAATCTTCTTCGAGATGACCCTTGTGCATGCCTATCCCAGGAGGGATACCAATTATATCATCAATAGTCCAACCCATAGCTCTCATGTATCTCTTCAGAGCAGAGATAAAAGCCTTTACGTGCTGTTTACTTAAATCATCCGCACTCACCGGAAGTATATTTATACTTTCCAAGAACACATACCTTAGATAATCGGGGAGCTCTTTCGATTCTATCATTGGTGGCTCTTCAAGGGAAGTCTTCGCTGTTGGTGACGGTTGATTCTTAAGATCACGGTCCGGTTGCTTAGGAGTATGGGAATAGGACTCTATTTCTGTTAGAGCACCCATAAGTTCTTCATAATCTTCATCGTCCTCATGCTCAACATTCAGTGGCGCAGTAGACAATGGCTCAACAGTAAGCTGTTTCTCTACAGATAATGCTTTCTTATCCTCATGATGAATATCAGCTACAGAGAACACATTCATATCGCTGGGATGCTTCATTGCTTTGCATATATCAAAGCGGACCACTTCGTCATTCAACCGAAATAAAAGCTCATTAGCTCTCATGTCAATAAGAACACTTCCCGTTGCAAGGAAAGGGCGTCCCAAGATTATGGGAACCTCTGAGTCCGCTTCACAATCCAAAATAACAAAGTCTGCTGGAAAGATGAATGAATAAACCTTTACCAAGACATCACATAGGATACCAACAGGTCGTTTTACCGACCTATCTGCCATGACGAGCCTCATATTGGTTGGAGTAGGATCACCCAACCCCAACTTTTTATAGATAGATAATGGCATCAAATTGATGCTAGCTCCTAAATCACATAATGCTTTGGCAAAATTCAAAGATCCAACGGTGCAAGGAATAGTGAAAGCTTCGGGGTCAGCCTTCTTCTGAACTATTGATCGGGTAGCGATTGCGCTGAAGTGATGGACATCATCTTTCAACTCATAACTTGCTGCCCGCTTCTTTGTCAAAAGATCCTTCATAAATTTCGCATACCCCGGCATTTGTTCAAGTGCTTCCACTAATGGAACATTAATGGTCAGCTGCTTTAACATAGTCATGAATTTGCTGAACTTCGTATCATCCGCCACCTTCTTCAATCTTTGGGGAAAAGGTGGTGGTAGGTATGGAATTATTCTCTCCACGGCTTTCTTCTCCTCTTGCTTCCGTTTTTCAGCATTTCCAGGCTGCACGTCGTGAGGAGTGACGTTAAGGACGTTAGGATCGGCTGCTGCGGCATCTTCCCCTTTCGCCTTATCATCAATTTCCGCTTCTTCGTCAACCACTTGCTTGCCTTTTTCTGAAGTTTCCAGCACCTTACCACTTCGAGTAGTAATAGCCATGCATGATCCCTCATTCCTTGGATTTTGCACAGTGTCGCTAGGTAAAGTGCCAGCCTTTCTTTGATTGAGTGCTGCTGAAAGTTGGCTCAATTGCTGCTCTATTTACTTGATTGAAGTGGAATGTGAATCAACTAATTGCTTCATAGAGGACAAATCATTTATTACCTCCGTTACTCCCGCGCTAGTTGCTTCCACTCCTTTCAGTAGTTTAGCCATCATGTCTTCCATACTTCCAGAACTAGATGTGGTGGCGTCACGTCTTCCAGGGGGAACATACAAACCGCTACTGTCATTCTTGTTCTTCCAACTACCTTGGTGCATGTTTCCAGATTTACCATGATAGTTCCGACCTTGGTTTCCTTGGACATTGCCTCGAAAACCCCCCTGATTGTTCAAGTAGTTGGCTTCCTCTTCCGAATCAGATTCGTCTCTTCCTTTTGACGCAATAGCTTTCACTTTTTCGGTCTTCCCTGATAATAAATGCTTTGTAAGAAGATCCACTTGTGTTTTCATGTGCGCCATATCTTGATCACGTTCTTCTTCTCTTCTCCTTTGGTCTGCAGTCATGCCTATAGATAAAGTGGGGCTTGCTACCTCAGAATCCCTGGTATGCCAAGCTCTACTTTGTTTCGTCATACGATCTAGCATATTGCTTGCTTGACCAAAGGTGAGATCCATAAAGGATCCTCCAGCCGCATTATCCACCACTGGTTTAGTTATTGAATTCAGGGCTTTATATAATATCTCCATTAGGTGAACATTAGTCATATGATGGTTTGGGCACCTCGCTAGCTTTGTCTTGAACCTCTCCCATGTTTCATGAAGAGCTTCAGTGGGAAGCTGACGAAAGTTGCTGATTTCATCTCTCAATTGTGCTTTTTTGGATGGCGGAAAGAATCTTTCTTGGAAAGCGTCTCTCAATTGCCTCCAATTTGTAATAGAATCAGGAGTCAGCCCATTCAACCATAGAGTTGCCTCCCTAGACAGAGACAATGGAAATAGACGTAATCGAATTGCATTTTGACCAACTCCAGGATTGTCAAACGACTTGCATGTAGAAATAAAGTTGATGAGATGCATATTCGGATCATCGCCTGCTAGTCCACCAAATAATCCCTTGAGTTGCAATAACTGAATCATGGTGCTTGTGATGTTGAACTTGGCTCCGGGTGCCAATGGTGGAGGAATAATGGCTCCTGTGGCTTCGGCTCCATCAAGATCATCATCATCATCGTCGAAAGCTGGCTGCATAGCTTGACGTTCAAGCTTAAACCTAGCTTGACGATCTCTTCTGTTGGCAGGTGTTGCGATCTCAGCGGCATGCCTAGGGTTTAGTAGCTCGTCATCACCTAGATCTTCATCGTCAGGATTTGTTGCTTGCCCAGGGTTATCAATATTCTGTTGATGCACTTGAGCGGCGGCTAGCGCAGCTAGTCTCGCCTGTTCCTGTTGAGCAGCCATTCTTTCAATTGTGTGTTGTGCCTCCATTCTGCGAATACGTTGTGGTTCAGGATTGATAGGTAATAACGGGTGACCAGAACTTCGAGTATGGGGCATGCACTGAATAAAAACCTACAGTAAACAAAAGCAAAAACTAAAAGTAAAAGTACGAGAATCTTTGACCAAAGGGTCTAGTAATTATTACGAACTTAATTGACACTTGTATTCCCCAGCAACGGCGCCAATTTTTGATAACGCTCAATCTACAGCTCTCGTAGGAGTGTAAAGCGGTCGTTTGTCAAATATAGAACCCAACTGGGTTGGGTATCGATCCCACAGGGAATAGCTTGGTCAACAAGTAAGCAAAGATTACTAGACTTTTAGTGCAAGTCTCGTAAAAAGGGGGGAATTGTATTGTGATAGTAATGTAACCAAAATAAGAGAGTAAAGCAGAAAATAGCAAAGTAAAAGAACGAATGTTTTGTAATATGTAAACAATGAGAATTGAGGAGTTGGGGTTATGTCCACCTTCTGAGTTATACGTCTCTATTGACTATGAGTGTGTTGAATTCAGACATGCATGTGCTTATAGAGAATTGTATTCGATGGTAAATCCAGGCGTCTTTCGACCTATTCGAGGATTATTTCACTTTAACTCTTTCGAGCTTAAAGCGTGTCTAACGGTACGAATTCTCTAAGAGGTTAATCCAGTTACGACACTAACTTTTTAATAGGGGATGGGACCCTACTACCTTGACATTATCTCTTTTCCAGACAGAAAACCTTTCTTTCGAACAAGTTAAATGTTATACTGGCGTATTCTTGCATTTGCAACCACAAAGAATTTAGATTAAGATGAAGAGAATAATGATATAAGCAACATACGTGTCACGAACTCACAAACTCACAGCAATAGATAGTATCTCATTCGGCTTCCATAACCCCAACATAGAAGTTTAGTTACCCATGAGTGCGAAGGAAATCACAATTGACATTGTTGTTATACCACAATAAAGATTTCACGTTTGTAATGGTGTGGTAGGCGTTAGGCGTGAATCCCTTAGCAAAGTAACGTTTCTCTTGTTGTGGAATTTAAGAATAGATGAATAGAAGAAGAAAAATAGAATTAATGGAAGAATGATTGTTTAGAACTAGAATGTCTTAGAAGTAGAATAGAATAGAATTGAATGTAAGAAGATGTCTTAAAATCTCTAGCAAGATAGGGTATTTATAATACCCATATCCTATTCCTACTAAGCTAATGAAATGCTTAACCAAATCCTACTAAGCTAATGAAATACTTAACCCAATTGTACTAGGTTAATGTATCATTATCCTAATCCTAATAAGCTAATGAAATACTTAACCCAATTGTACTAGGTTAATGTATCATTATCCTAATCCTAATAAATTACTGCTAGTCCCTAAAGTCTTCAGAAATGTTGTTTTAGCCCGGGACAGAATTTCCATGCGCCATTCTTAGTCCTTGGCGTCCAAGATTGGCTTTTCTCCTTTCGTGAAGCTTTCTTTGGCGTCAAGTTATCCATGAAATGCTGAATTCTGCATCATTTATACCTGAAACTTTGCTAATCATGTTCGTTAGCTCACTTACAGGAAAAAGGACTAAAAGTGCATGAAATATATAATTTGTTCTCAAAACTAGGCTAAAATATGGGCAAAATATAGTGCTATAGGCGTGTAAATTCGCCTATCATCAACCTTCTACTGTTATTTATCCATATTTTAGTTAATTCATTATATTAAAATCGCCCCAAGTTTCTCTTAATTCATTATATTTCACAAGTTAGAAGAGTTCCACATAGATAAGCTAATATGAATTTAGCAAATTGAAGTGCTCATGTGATTGGTGTAGTTTGGTGCAATTCGGTTTTTGATATAAATTTAGGTTCGAGTGTTAATTCTTAATGTTTTGTCACTGTTTTTAAAGTGATTTGATGCTAATTTTTAGCTGACTTTTATATTTTTGTGAAGTTTTTTAAGTTGTTTGACGCAGTTTCTTTCAGAAGTTTGGTGCTGTTTTTTGTGCAATTTGAAGTTATTTATCGATGTTTTGGGTGTAGTTTTTTTGTAAAGTTTGGAGCAGTTTTTGGTGTTGCTTTTTTCTGAATTTTGGTGTTGATTCTTGGTGATCTAATGTTGCTGTCAAGTGCTGCAGTTTGATGCTGTTTTTTGTGTAGTTTGTTGACGTTTTGATGCAGTTTTTGTGTAGTTTGGCATAGTTTTTTTTGATGTTTGATGCTAATTCTTGGTGGTTTGGTGTTGTAGTTTAATGTTGTTTTTGGTGCAGTTTGTTGATATGTTTGGCGTAGGTTTTTGTGCAGTTTGGTGCCTTTTGAGTATTTTAGTGTTGTAATTTGGTCAAGTTTGATGCAAACTACTTTTTTTCTGTAGTTTAAAGCTATTTTCAGCACAAAAATTGTTGAAAATAGGGCATTTTAGTTTAATTTAGTTGTTTTTTTGAGATTTTTTTGTAATTTAATGCAGATTTGATGATGTAATGACTAATTATTGACATAAAATAGAATCATATATTTGGCTCATAATATTTGCTCTATTGTACTCTTTACTTACCAATTCGCTTTAACGTTTTAAATAATCACCAACAATATAAAATCTCAGGACAAATTAAAAAAATAGTCAAGCTTGTCTGCAAACTATGCCTCAAAGGAAACGACACTACACCAAACTCTTTGGGTAGCCCTTCGATCCAAAATAGAGGTGAAAACAGGGCCTCAATGCTTCTGCAGATGCTGAATTGTTTCTTTTAGGAAAGCAGGTGAATGCTTATATTAGACAAATAGAAGAGAAAATTCATGTGTCTGTATGCAATGCTTTAATAACATTATATTGGAAATGTGGTAAAGTTGACGATGCAAGAAAAGTTTTTGCTAATCTATTCTTTAAGCACTTTGTTTCATGGAATACAGTTCTATCAGTCTAATTATGTCTGTACTGAAGTTTGAAAAATCTCCTTAAGAGTTATATGCAGATTTTGGTGGATTAGACATGCAAATTTAGGAGCTTACAGAAGTTGAGTGTCCTTTGACTTACCCCAAGCTTTTCGAAAATGTTGGTTTTAAGCTTCCTACATAGATCGTTCTCTATGAAAAACTTGAAGTTGGCAAGACAATGTTTGCAAAGGTAGTTGCTCAACCTTGCAAATTTTTGTACCTTCCTACTACAAAAGCTTCTAAGGATGCTAATTTGGTCTTGTCCTTTCATTCCAATTTGAAGCTATTTGTAGCAAGTGCTAGAAAAGCAAAACTAATAGAAGAATGGGAAAGAATTGGACACCTATAAGATCAATGTTCATTGTCCTAGAGGTTGCAACTGACAAGCATTGTGATGACTTGTTGAACATAGAAGAAGCAACTTCAATAATTGGTCAGACTAAAAGAGGTATGAATTCCCATTAGTATGAATGGTAGTGGTTTGTATAAGAATACACAAAGACCAAATTTGATGAGTTTTTGGATAGTTAAAGGACTAAAATCGTTAAATGTAGATTTAAGGGACTATTTTAGATCTACTCCTATAGATAAGGGACCATTTATTCCATTTTTTTGAAAGGGAAGTGTCAAAGCTTAACTTAACACTTGATTAAGTTAATTGGGGAGTTTATTAATATTTTTAAAACTTTCTATTTTTTTAAAAAAATACAAATCAACTCACAACCAAAACTTCCCTCTCTCTCTCTCTCTCTCTCTCTCTCAAACTTCTCCTAACCATTCTGCAAACCATCATCAATAGATCGACGACTTTCAATCTCCAGTGATTTTCAACCTCTGGAGATAATAGTTTTAAGTTTTTATTAACTTTCAATCGTCAATCGACGTGAAAACCTTCTTCGATGATTTTCGACGACAAAACTTCGAGTTCTTCATCGTTTCATTTTTATTTTCACAGGTAAAAAATTAAGGCTTTTTAGTTATGAAGAAAAAGAGGAACTTGAGTTAACTTCTCTTTTAGTATGGGTGAACAATTTTAATATTTGTTGCCATTATAATTTGGGGACTCAAGAAAATCCTAATTTTAATTTATGATATTTCTTCTCTTAGTATGATTAATGTAAATATGGTATCTTTTCAGAGTGAAATATAATTTTTTATTGTTAGTTCTTATTCTCGAACATTGTTGTAAAATAGTGAAATTTAAATTTTAAATTTTTTTGAAGACATCTATTGTGACCAAATCTAATAACTGTTGATTTGTTGGTGTTGGTGGTAAATATTGATGTTCTTGGTGTGTGTGTTGCTGTTGGTGGTGTTGATATGTTTGTGTTGGTGTTGGTCTTGGTAAATGTTGTTGTTACTATTGATAAATCTTGCTACTGGGATGTCTTTTTCAATCGATAAACCATTTGTTGTAATAGATGAACCATCTGTTGAAAAAAATAAAGCAATTATTCCAACATATGATCCATCTATTGCAACAGATAGGTCATCTATTGGATGAAATCCTTATAGTTATTCCAATAGATAACTGTCAAGACTTTCGATTTCTTCCAACAGATGGGAAATTTGTTGCAACAAATGGGTAATCTATTGGAAGAAATCTAAACAATATTGAAGTTGTTTTATTTCTTCCAACAGATCACTCATCTGTTGCTACAGATGAGCGATCTGCAGGAACTATTATTTTACTGTGTTGTACTTGTTAGATTTATTGTTATCCTTTCTTTAATGATGAAAAATCAATTATAATCTTTTTTTATTTTCATATTATTTTTTGATAATATGTCTCCCAAAAGAAAAAAAAAAGTGAATCAAGTCAAAGTAAATGAATAAGTAGCTAGACTACATTCACCACTATATGAGCTTGTTCTACAAGTGATATCTTAGTCAGAACTTGAAGAAAAAGAAAATAAACATGAGGAAGGGGAGAGCTTCAAAAAAGATGTTGAATTTAGTTTAAAAAGTCAACATGATCCAAATGCTAATATTGATCTATCACGACCCGAACCAGGGCCTAGTCGTGACGAGCATCTCAAGTCCCACGTGGACCGGAGATCACCCCTTGTACCTAACCAAACCAAACACACCACACTCCAAAGTAGGCTTAATTTCGAACATATAACAACATAAAAGAATATTAATTTAAATACACTGAAATACATTTACAACCAAAACCAACCGATACAAGTATCTATGCCAATACCAATACCAACACAGATACCAATACCGACACCGCCCATGCCAACAGTAGTCTGACAAAGACTCTAATAAAAACCAAAGATTATACAATCGAGTCATGCCCTTAACTATAGACAAACACCAAATCCAAAGGAATAGTCAAAATGTAAAGGAAACAATAAACATGAAATGGGGTCTTCCGAAGTATGGAAGCTCACCACTTCAATCTGACTTGCTAGCTGATCCCGAATCTAAGTCACTGAGTAGGAGGAGTAGAAGTGTGACCATTTCCTGTATCGTGCGGGGATACAACATTCAAAGATGGTTAGCGCGGTGAATTCTAGCATGTAACTCGGGGATAAGGACAACATAATGATATGATCAACAGTTTAAAATCATTCAAATCTAGCGCACATAGTCAAATTCATAACATATACATATATATATATATATATGTATATATGTATGTTTATATATGTGTGTGTGTGTGTGTGTGTGTGTGGAAAGGTAACATATCATGCCAAAACAATTTACATTAACTTGGGGAGAACAACTCCCTTTGTTCATTAATATACATTGGGCAACACCGACTTGCTTTGTGCATTCAATCATCCCATTGTATTTCAAATACTTATTTATATCATGCAATACTTCAAGACTACTTCAATTTTTTTCAAATTCCCACAATTCTCATAACTAAAAATGAATTTCACATTATAGGGTTAGGGTTATAACCACATCAAAGCTACAAGTTTGGGAAAATCATAATTCCCTAGTTCATTTACCATATCCATGCACCCATAAGTTCAAAACCATATTAAAAGTATTAAAATCATATATATAAACCATGAGAAACACTTTTCAATTCATAACATTCAAAAATGCCAACCTTTGTTTTCAAAAGCAAATAATAATCTTATGAACAATAAATTAAATCACATGCCTTTGCAAAATTAACAATGGGGAAAAAATGGCATACCTGAATCACGAAGATTTACGGAGAGATATCAATTGTTGAGCCCTTAGATAACCAAATTGGTAAGACCCTAACTTGACTTGTTTGAGAGGATTTAGAGAGAGTGTTTAATCCATTAAGGTTTTGAATGAATGCCCATAAGTATTTTCTGGACGTGGGCTCTAAAGGTTTTTAAGTGGGAAATGTCTAAAGTTCCCCCAACTTAAAAGCTGGAAAAACATCTCCCTTGGTTACAAGTCAACCCCTTGACCCGTACCCATACCTTACGACTCGTTACCATGAGTTGTACTAAGGAAAATGACCCCTAATACTATTTTCCTTACGACTCAACCTACCAATTCATAACATGACTGTAACACCCCAAATCTGGTACCTGGAATGCTACACGATGTTTATGACCCCAAAGGACCACAAGCTAACCCATGACTGATATCTGTACCTGAGAACTGCATAACATACTGTATAAATAAGGAAAAAGGCTGAAAGGCCATAAGGTTCAAATATTCAATAAAATATAACATCTGAAAAATACGGTATATAAATACCAAAATGATTGAAATAACTATCTGAACATGGTAGTCTGAAATCCTCTAAACTATCTAAAAACTGTGGTGTTGATGGGATATGTCCCCAACAAACTCTGGACTACTGAAATAATAAAGTAATAAAATAATCATGCTATCCTCGAATGATGAGGACTCACTGCTAGTCTGGCTGCTGAACGTCTGACCTACTAAGGATGCTCTGGAGATTGTGCTTCTAAACCTATGGTATAAAACACCATAGCACAAATGCGTCAGTACGTTTGAATGTGCTGGTATACAAGTGAGGTAGGCTAAATGCAAGGGTTCATATGCATGAACAATACTGACTGACTAAGTAACATGAACGTGAGAATACATGTATGAATACGTGAACTATAACTAAGATCATGACATCACTGAATCTGAATAGTAATAAAATAAGTTTTATATAACTGATATACTAGTATCTGAATGACTGTGTCTGACAATCCTATTTCTGATGGAACTAGCTGAGTTTCGTACTGAACTGGGTGACTGTATCCGACAATCCTAAATTCTGTAGAACTATCTAAGTTCTATTACTGAGACTGAGACTGTAATTGTGGGAAGTAGCTACCTAACCGATATGCCCCTAATAAGCTATTATAATTGAGTTGGGGTCCAATCTGTAACCCCAATTGGAAGAGTGTCAATACCACGCCACTGGTAAGGACAAGCTGTGAGTGATCCCTCATCTAACAGGTACTCTAAGGAGAACGGTGTAACCCTCATATAAAAGCTTAAGACACCTCATCTACCCTTAACTAGTAGGTTTGATATCTCAACCTACGCTAGCTATGTAGTTCTGGAGTGCAAGGATTACTTCTAAGAATCACACCCTCTAATAACAGATGAGTTCCCATCCTTGGGCTCACTTGGTGCTGAATCCTACTCCCATCTGAATAGACACTGAACATGATTAACTGAACTGAACTAGACTGTGTTCACTAAGTTCTATTGACTGACGGAACACTACTGAGATTACTGAATTTATGAGATTACTGAGTTTTCCTGAGTCACATGACTGACTAAGTTCTATGAATCATGGCTTGACTGAGAGTATCTGGAAAACATGACACTGGATCAAGGCACATAACTAAATTATCAGGTACAAGTACCCTCGGGACTCGATAGCATGAAACTAACAAGACATGACACTTTTTGACACATGACCATAGTCAACAATTCATAGTACAATCATTGGGGATTTTCATGAAGTATTCACATGCTATAAGCTTACATATGAATAGGAATGCATGTAAACATATCATAATTTCATTAGCCTAATCTCATGAGCATTGCGTCAACCCATTATAAAGCATAACAATAACGTAGGAGTCATATCAAACATAAAGGAGAAACATGGATTCATCAATTTTGGTCACAAATTAGTCATAAGGCATAATTTCTATTCTCTTAGGCATTTTATCAAACACCTTGCATGCATATCTTAACGCTTAGGCATGAATATTGAAGTAGTACTTCATGGCAACATTTTACACTTTCAAAGCAAGAATTTCAGCCATATACTAACATATTTTCATGATAGTCATTAAAGACGTCAACTTGGAAATCAAACAATAACATAAACATGGATATAATTTAATTCATACCATGGAATCCAAAGTTTATGTTTCAAATAGGGTTTCTTGAGTTTCATGGGTGAAAGGAACCCCTGAATCAACACTTGACATACCTGGGTGGATGATTTCTTGAAGATTGGTAGAGGAAAGCTTAAATTCTTGACTTAAAATTAAACACCTAGGGTTTCTTGTTCTTGGGGATTGATCTTTGAGAGAAACCCTAATTTGGTGTTTTGGATGTATAATTAAGTTATGAGCTCTGGTATAATTAGGGGTTAAAATAGGTGGAAAAAGACCCAAATACCCTTTTAAAAATGGCTTAAAATCGCTGATCGGAATTAGAGATGGTTTGGTCGATGGTCCGTTGCTAGCTCAATGGTCCATCGGTCCTGACTGTCGCACTTGGCTAGAACCGGAACTTTCTGCCTCGTCTGTGATGGTTTGGGCGATGGTCCGTCGCTAGCTCGAAGGTCCATCGGTCTTTGCCGTCGCACTTGACCAGAAGTCGGGTTCACCACCTTAGTTTCGACGACTTGGGCGACGGTCCGTCAACCTGGCTGTCGCTTTTAGGCAGTTCCGACAGTTCTCTGTAAAACGTCCATAACTTTTTACTCTGATACCAAATTTGGACGAAATTGGTATCGTTGGAAAGCTAATTCAATTTCCCATATGGTAAAAATTCAAAATTAATCATTTAGTAAGTCATCACTAACTCTTCTAGAGACTAGATATGACTTAAAGAAAGTTTGGGGTATTACAATGACCCCTAGACTCATAGGGTCCTACTTATGAGCAACACAAACCCAAATGAAATGAATACTGGACACCCTACGATTTGAACCTATGACTCGAGACATATCCTTACATCTCACAGTGAGCCACTCGTACTCAGAGAAAAGGTAAACCTCAAACTTACTAGTTTGGATACGAGTCATCCCAATGAGTTATCAAGACACCCTACAATTTTAGGGGTCTAGTCGTAACCAAGGCAGTGAGCCTAAAGCTTAAGAAATTTTTAAGGGAAAAAATTTGGGGTGTTTCAATTCTCTTCCACTTGGATCATTCATCCTTGGGTGATGGGACAAGGCAATTGCTAGCATGATTTGACTTTGTATTCCCCTAGTCTTACCTTTGACAAACTCAGAAAATAAAGATATTAAGAAAATCAAGCTTTCCTTTAACAAAGTCAGAAAACAAAGATGTAAAGAATAACACATCCCTTACGCATGATTATCTGAAGCAAAAAATAAGAATGGATACTTGTACTTCATCTTCTCTTTGAATTCCTAAGTTGCCTCTTTAACCTTGTGGTTTCTCCATAAAACCTTTACCGAAGCTACGTCCTTCGTCCGCATCCGATGAACTTATCGATCCAAAATTTCAACCGAGACTTCCTCATACCATAAGTAATCCAAAGTACCAATACCATTGATAGGCATAATCAACGACGGATCATCCACACACTTTCTCAACATTGATACATGGAACATTGGATGAATGAAGCCCAAACTAGGAGGAAACTCTAACTAATACGTAATATTACCAACCTTCTTCAAAACCAAGAATGGGACTTCTTCCCAAACTGCATTACTCTCTTTATAGGAGATACCTTCAATAACACCCAATCGTTAACCTTAAACTCTAACTCCCTACGCCTCACATCTGCATAGGACTTTTGGTGGCTTTGGGCTGCTTTAAGTCTATCCCGAATCACCTTCACCTTCTCCATCGCTTGGTGAACCAAATCCAAACCAAGCATATCTTCCTCACTAACCTTGAACCACCTAATAAGAGATCTACACCTCCTACCATACAATGCCTCAAACATAGCCATATCAATACTAGAGTGGTAGCTATTATTATGCGCAAACTCTATAAGAGGCAAATGATCAACCCAACTACCACCATAGTCAATCACACAAGCCCAAAGCATATCTCTAGTGTCTGAATAGTCCTTTCCACTTGCCTATCCGACTGCGGGTGGAAAGCAGTACTAAGGCTCACCTTGGTTCCCAATCCTTTATGAAACGAATACCAAAAATGTGATGAGAATTGAGTACCATAATCCGACATAATAGAAATAGGCACCTCGTGCAACTTCACGTTCTCTTGGAGGAACAACTTTGCATAATCCTCTGCTAAATTATTAGTCCTCATTGACAAGATGTAACAAGAATTAGTCATCCTATTCACGATGATGCAAATCAAATTAAACTGATTTAGAGATCGAGGAAGACCAGTAACAAAATCGATATTAATCACTTCCCACTTCCACGCAGGAAACTCAATATTATGAGTCAACCTACTGTGCCTGTAGTGCTCAACCTTCACTTGTTGACACACCATGAATAGCCAAAAAATTATCCATATCTCACTTTATATTGTTCCACCAATAAATCTCCTTAAGATCATGATATATCTTTGTAACGCATCAATTTTTTTCTGAACCAGAATGCTACACGGTGCTTATCACCCCGAAGGATCACAAGCTAACCCATGACTGATATCTGTACCTGTACACTGCAATATATAATGTAATAATGAAAAAAACATAAATATGTAGGCCATAAGGTTCAACTAAATAAAGAATCTGTCAAAACATAACATCCATATGGGTGAAAGATACCCAAAACAATTGAAAACTGAATCAAATCTGGACATAAGTCTGAATACTGAATCTGAAAGCCTCTAAATGCTGTCTGAATAAGGAGTTGAAGGAACATGTCTCCAAATAACTCTGTAAACTAATAACTGGCTAAAATAACAATGAATAAATCAAATCATATTGTCCTCGAATGAAGAGAACTCATTGAATCTCTGCGACTGGAAATGCTACTGCTACTGCTGATCTGGAGCTCGTGTCTCTGAACCTATGGTGTAACATAGAAAGAAAGCACCATAGCACAAATGCGTCAGTATGAGGGAATGTACTGAGTATATGAGTAAGGTAGGCTAAATATAAAAAGGGTTTACATGCATGAACAATGCTAACTGTCTGGCTGACATAAACGTAAGAGTACAAACATGCATACATAGTAACTGAAATCATGGGTGCATGATAGATAGTACTGTATTCTAATACATGGTTTACTGATGGTTAACATGACTGGTACTAAAATTCTGATAACATGGGTGACTGTATCTGACAATCTTGGATCAGATGGAACTATCTGAGTTTCGTACTGTAACTGAGTCTGACTGTATCTGACAGTTCTGATATACTAAAATCTGAAGACCTATCTGAGTTCTTTTACTGAGACTAATTCTGAAACTGTGGGAGGTAGTTATTTAACCGACATAGCCTAATAATGCATATAGCTAAGTTGGGGTCTAATCTCTGCCCCGACTGGAGGGGTATCAATACCGCGCCACTAGTAAGGAAAGTTGTGGGTGACCCTTAGCTGGAAGGTATTCGAAAGGATAATGGTGGGAACCCTAAACTGACAGGTTAAGCCACCTCATCAACCCTAATCTGATAGGCTAAGATGTCTTAATCTACGCTGGCTACGTAGTTCTGGAACACAAGGATGACTTCTAAGAATCACACCCTAAACTGGTAGGTGAGTCCCCATCCTTGGGCTCACTCGTTGCTAACTTCTACTCTCATTTGAAGAGACTAAACATGATTCAACTGACTATACATGGACAGATTAACTGACTTCCGTTGACTGATGGAGTAGTACTACTATCTGATAGTTAACTGAGATGATGAAATTTCTAAGGTTTTCCTGAGTCATATGATTGACTGAGTTCGATATATTATAGCTTGACTGATATTATCATGACAACATGACATGGCTCTAGGCACACAACTATTTTTTTTGAGTTCGAATACCCCCAGGACTCGATATAAGTAAACTGACACACATGACATGACTTGATCACCAGATTTGAATCCACAATTCATAATATCCTAAGTAGGGGATATCATATTTCATATATTTATTCAACATCTTAAACATTGTAAGGAATGCATGGATGTATTTCGTGTACATATTGTATATCTCCATTATCTTACATGCTTCATACCACCACAATAGACACACATGAAAAGCATGGGATTCTTATTGAAGTATTTAGCTAACATGGACTTGTCATTTAGACATCATAGAACTATACAAACATGAATTCCTAGCATCCTAAGAATTTTATCAAACACCTTGCATGCATTCTTTAAGGCATAGGTGAGTTTGATACTTGCACCATATTAAACCACCAAAAGTTCATGGTTTTCAATTAACAAACATATATATTCCATGAAAACACCTTTATACATTACATTGAAACTTAAACAACAATCGTCAACATGTACATACTCATATCACCACAAAAAGTTCACAAAATAATATTTAAAACATGGTTCTTGAGCTCTATGAACGGATTGGATCCATAGATGAACACTACGCATATCTTAGAAAGGAAACCTTGATGATTTGCTGGAGAGTTCTTGGATTTGGGAAACTTAATTCTCAATTATCTTGGAAAAAGGCTTGAATCTTGCTTTTGAGAGATGAGTTTGATGGAAACCCTAATATTGTGGTTGAGAGCATAAGAGAGGGTTTTTGAGATGCTTAACTGAAGAAAAAAATGGGAAAAATTACACCTCTTTAGGGTTATAAGTGGTGGAAGGTGAAGGAAATGACCAAAATACCCTTATGAAATAAATTCCCAGTTGCTGAAAAATCATAGCTGACGACCTTCGTGATAGGGCATCACAAATATGGTAAGCTATCACGAATGTCGTCACTTAGGAGCTGGTTTCTGCCTAAGGCTGACGACCTTCGTGATAAGGCATCATGAGTGTGGTAAGCTACCGCGAATGTCGTCACCTAGGAGCTGGTTTCTGCATAAGGCTGACGACCTTCGTGATAGGGTATCACAAATGTGGTAAGCTACCATGAATGTCGTCACTTAGGAGATGGTTTCTACCTAAGGCTGATGACCTTCGTGATAGGGCATCACAAATGTGGTAATCTACCATAAATGTCATCACTTAGGAGCTGGTTTCTGCCTAAGGCTGACGACCTTTGTGATAGGGCATCACAAATATGGTAAGCTACCACGAATGTCATCACTTAGGAGCTGGTTTCTGCCTAAGGCTGACGACCTTCGTGATAGGGCATCAAAAATATGGTAAGCTACCACGAATGTCGTCACTTAGGATCTGGTTTCTGACTAAGGCTGACGATCTTCATGATAGGGCATCACAAATGTGGCAAGCTACCATGAATGTCGTCACGCTGTTTCCAGCCTGACATACTAGAGTAAAATAGGAATAACTCTTTGCTCCGATATCGTATTTAGGAGAAATTTGTATCGTTGGAAAGCTAATTCAATTATATATCTATTGATAGGTTATGAGATCAAAAATTCCAAGTATAATGAGAGATATTCTAGTTTAAAGTTGACTATACCAATATCTTTCTCAAGAATTCAATCGGTAAGGAATATTTTGATTCGTCTGATAGCTGGGAGTTATTTGAAGCCTTAATATACATCTAAACCTACTCATAAAACTATAAAAAACCATGATTTACTATGTATGATCTTTGTGCATGTCTCTAATAATGGTTTAGATTTTTTTTCGGGGTATTACAATATCTCCCCCTTAGAAACATTTGTTCTCGAATGATGATTGCTTGAGAGGGGAGAAAAGATATAACGATGCATACACTGATCATGCTTAACTGGCACATAATTTTAGGACTAAATTGAATTCTAAACTGAATATAGCTAAACTGAACATGCATATCTGATGCATGACTGATAAGCTGAACTCATGAATGCATGATAAGCTCTGCACTGATACCTGATACCAATTTTATACTGGAATTTTGAACATGTAAGTGAATAATCTTAAGGAAAATGGTTACCTCGAGCTTAGTCTGAATTAGCGGTGAAAAGATAAGGGTACTTGGTTTGCATGTCTGCTTCTGCTTCCCAAGAAGCTCCCTCCATGGACTGATTCCACCAAAGAACCTTGACTAGAGGGACTTCTTTGTTCCTTAGCCTACGAGTCTGATAGTCGAGGATTTAAACTGGAATCTTTTCATAAGATAGGCTATTCTGAATGTCAATGCTCTGAATAGGGACTACAACTGCCGGGTCACCTATGCACTTCTTGAGCAAAGAGACATGGAAGACTGGATGAAGTGAGGCTAGATCTGAAGGCAATTCGAGCTCATAGGCTACCTTGCCGAAGCGACTGAGAATCCTGAAGGGACCAAAATATCGGGGACTGAGCTTTCCCTTCTTTCTGAATCTATTCACTCCCTTTATGGGAGAGATCTTGAGATAGACATAGTCATCGACCTCGAATTTGAGATCCTTTCTACGAACATCCGCATAAGAATTCTGTCGGCTCTGAGCAGCCCGAAGTCTTTCTCTGATTAACTGAACTTTCTCTAAGGAATCGAATACTAAGTCAGGCCCTATGACTGTGGTCTCACTAACTTTGAACCAACCGATCGGAGACCTATATATCCTACCATAGAGAGCTTCGAATAGAGCCATCTGAATACTGGAGTGATAGTTGTTGTTGTATGAAAACTCAATCAAAGGCAAGTGGTCATCGCAGCTTCCCTTGAAATCAATTGAACATGCCCTTAGCATATCTTCTAGAGTCTGAATGGTCCTTTCTACTTGACCATCTATCTGAGGATGAAACGTTGTACTGAGATGAACTTGGGTACCAAGATCCTTTTGGAACACTTTCCAGAAGTGAGAGGTAAACTGGGTACCTCTGTCTGAGATGATAGATAGTGGAACACCATGTAATTTGACCAACTCCCTGATATAAAGTTTGGCATAATCCTCAGCTGAGTAAGAGGTACGAACTGGAAGGAAATGAGTTGACTTGGTCATTCTATCTACAATGACCCAAACTGAATCATGCTGATGACGTGTTCTAGGAAAACCCATCACGAAGTCCATGTTCACTTCTTCCTACTTCCAAGTAGGAATAGTGAACTTCTGTATGGAACTACTAGGTTTCTGATGCTCTATCTTAACCTGCTGACATGTAGAGCACTTAGCCACAAACTCTGCAACGTCCCTCTTCATCCCACTCCACTAATAGATCTCCCGCATGTTGCGGTACATCTTAGTGGCCCCTGCATGAATAGAGTATCGCGCACCATGCGCTTCTGCAAGAATTCACTGCCTCAAGACATCTACACCGGAAACACACAGACGACCCTAACAGCGAAGAACACCATCTCCTCCTTGGGAGAAAACCTTTACTTCCTGACTCTGAACTGACTCTTTTAGCTTTACAAGGCTAAGATCCCTGTCTTGCTTCTCTTTCACCTCGGAAACTAGAGATGACTCTGAACTACTCTAAACACATACACCACCCTCTAAAGAGTCGACTAAGCAAACGCCTAGTCTGGAAAGATGATGAATCTGCTGATCTAATTTCTTCTTATTATCCTCAACATGGGAAACACTTCCCATGGACAGTCTACTGAGTGCGTCGGACACTATATTGGCCTTGCCAGGATGATAAAGGACACTCATGTCATAATCTTTCAAGATCTCTAACCACATTCTTTGACGAAGATTGAGATCTTTCTGGGAAAAGACATACTGAAGGCTCTTTTGATCTGTGTAGACGTCTACATGAACACCGTATAGATAATGCCTCCGAATCTTTAAGGCAAAGACAACTGTTTCTAACTCAAGGTCATGAGTAGGATAATTCTTCTCATGGGGCTTTAATTGTCTAGAGGCCTAGGCTATGACTCTACCATGCTGCATGAGGACACAACCTAAACCTACTCTGGATGCATCATAATATACCACGAATCCATCGGAATCATCGGGAAGTGCTAAAACTGAAGCTGAGGTGAGTCGAGTCTTCAACTCCTGAAAACTCTTCTCGCAAGGTTCTAACCACTAAAACTTGACCTTCTTCTGAGTCAATCTGGACATAGGAGATGCAATAGAAGAAAATACCTCGACAAACCATCGGTAATAGCCAACCAAACCCAAGAAACTCCTGATCTCTAATGGAGAGACAGCGCGAGGCCAGTTTCTTACCGCTTCGGTTTTCTGAGGATCTACTCTAATGTCATCACCGGAAACAATGTGGCCAAGGAATGCTATTGATCTTAGCCAAAATTTGCACTTACTAAACTTGGCGAACAACTGGTGATCACTGAGAGTCTGAAGAACAATTATGAGATGGTCTGAATAATCACGCTTTATGCGAGAATGGACCAGAATATCATCTATGAAGACTATGATGAATGTGTCTAAGTACTGATTGAACACCCGGTTCATCAAGTCCATGAAAGCTGCAGGGGCATTGGTAAGACCAAAGGACATGACTAGAAATTCAAAGTGATCATACCGAGTACTAAAAGTTGTCTTCTGAATGTCACATTCTCTAACTCTGAGCTGATTATAGCCTGATCTAAGGTCTATCTTGGACAAATAACTGGCACCCTAAAGTTGGTCAAACAATTCATGTATACTAGGAAGCGGATACCTGTTATTTACCGTGACTTTGTTGAGCTGACGGTAATCAATACACATTCTGAGAGAATCATCTTTCTTGCGCACGAATAAGACTAGCGCACCCCATGGGGATATACTGGGCCTGATAAATCCCTTATCTAAGAGATCCTTCTACTGATCTTTCAGTTCCTTGAGTTCTACTGGTGCCATTCTATATGGCGTAATAGAAATAGGCTGAGTATCTAGGAGAAGGTCTATGCCGAAGTCTATTTCCCTTTCGGGAGGAATGCCTAGAAGATCTTTGGGAAAGACGTTTGAATATTCATTAACCACTGGGACTGATTCGAGACTGGGAGATTCGGAACTGGAATCCTTAACATGCACGAGATGATACACACACCCCTTAGAAATCATTTTCCTTGCCCAAAGGTAGGAAACAAGATGATACTTGAAAGACGAAGTGCTACACTTCCACTCTAGGACGGGCTTATTCGGGAACTAAAACTGAACTATCCTATTTTTGCAGTCGACTGTGGCATAGCAGGAATGAAGCCAATCCATGCCGAGAATGACATCAAAATCAGTCATCTCTAACTCGACTAAATCTGCTGATATGGATTAGAAAAAGAGACTAACTTGAAATTATGCTTACTAGCACGACATGAATACTGAAGAAAGGGAACTATTCCTAAAACATCTAATAGCCTCCTGTACATAAATGTGGCGCGCAACACACCCATGTACAAGACTCTACTAGATGCGGCTTTCAAACTTCCTAGGACTCTATTGAACCTTAGGCTCTGATACCAAGTTTGTAATGCCCTAATTTTTTTCTGAACCGGAATGCTACACGTTGCTTATGACCTCGAAGGATCACAAGCTAACCCATGACTGATATTTGTACATGTACACTGCAATATATAATGTAATAATGTGGAAAACATGAACATGTAGGCCATAATGTTCAACTGAATAAAGAATCTATCAAAACATAACTTCCATATGGGTGAAAGATACCCAAAACAACTGAAAACTGAATCAAATCTGGACATAAGTATGAATACTGAATCTGAAAGCCTCTAAGTGCTGTCTGAATAAGGAGTTGAAGGAACATGTCTCCAACTAACTCCGTAAACTGATAACTGGCTAAAATAACAATGAATAAATCAAATCATATTGTCCTCGAATGAAGAGGACTCACTAAATCTCTATGACTGGAAATGCTACTGCTACTGCTGATCTGGAGCTCGTGTCTCTGAACCTATGGTGTAACATAGAAATAAAACACCATAGAGCAAATGCATCAGTATGAGGGAATGTACTGAGTATACGAGTGAGGTAGGCTAAATATAAACAGGATTTACATGCATAAACAATGTAACTGTCTGACTGACATGAATGTAAGAGTACAAACATGCATACATAGTAACTAAAATCGTGGGTGCATGATAGCTAGTACTGTATGCTAATACATGGTTTACTGATGGCTAACATGACTGATACTGAAATTCTGATAACATGGACGATTGTATCTGACAATCCTGAATCTGATGGAACTATCTGAATTTCGTACTATAACTGAGTCTGACTGTATCTGACAGTCCTGATATACTGAAATATGAAGAACTATTTGAGTTCTTTTACTGAGACTGATTCTGAAACTGTGGGAGGTAGTTGTTTAACCAACATACCCCAATAATGCATATAGCTAAGTTGGGTCTAATCTCTGCCCCGAATGAAGGGGTGTCAATACCGCGCCACTGGTAAGGACAGTTGTGGATAACCCTTAGCTGGCAGGCATTCGAAAGGAGAACGGTGGGAACCCTAAACTGACAGGTTAAGACACCTTATCAACCCTAATCTGACAGGCTAAGATGTCTCAACCTACGCTGGCTACGTAGTTCTGGAACACAAGGATGACTGCTAAGAATCACAACCTAAACTGTTAGGTGAGTCCCCATCCTTGGGTTCGCTCGGTGCTAACTTCTACTCCCATCTGAAGAGACTAAACATGATTCAACTGATTGTACATGGACAGATTAACTGACTTCCTTTGACTGATGGAGTAGTACTATTATCTGAGAGTTAACTGAGATCATGAGATTTCTGAGGTTTTCCTAAGTCACATGATTGACTGAGTTCTATAGATTATAGCTTGACTGAGATTATCATGACAAAATGACATGGCTCTAGGCACACAACTATTTTTTTTGGGTGCGAATACCCCTAGGACTCGATAGAAGGAAACTGACACACATGACATGACATGATCACAAGATTTGAGTCCACAATTTATAATATCATAAGTAGGAGATATCATATTTCATATAGTTATTCAACATCTTAAACGTTGTAGGGAATGCATGGATGTATTTCGTGTACATATTGTACATCTCCATTATCTTACATGCTTCATACCACCACAATAGCAACACATGAAAAGCATGGTATTCTTATTGAAGTATATAGCTAACATGGACTTGTCATTTAGACATCCTAGAACTATACAAACATGAATTCCTAGCATCCTAAGCATTTTATCAAACACCTTGCATGCATTCTTTAAGGCATAGGTGAGTTTCATACTTGCACCATATTAAACCACCTAAAGTTCATGGTTTTCAATTAACAAACATATATATTCCATGAAAACACCTTTAGACATCACATTGAAACTTAAACAACAATCGTCAACATGTACATACTTATATCACAACAAAAAGTTTACAAAATAATATTTAAAACATGGTTCTTGAGCTCTATGAACGGATTGGATCCATAGATGAACACTACGCATACCTTAGAAAGGAAACCTTGATGATTTGCTGGAGAGTTCTTGGATTTGGGAAACTTAATTCTCAATTATCTTGGAAAAAGGCTTGAATCTTGCTTTTGAGAGATGAGTTTCATGGAAACCCTAATCTTGTTGTTGAGAGCGTAAGAGAGGGTTTTTGAGATGCTTAACTGAAGAAAAAAATAGGAAAAACTACGCCTCTTTAGGGTTATAAGTGGTGGAAGGTGAAGGAAATGACCAAAATACCCTTATGAAATAAATTCCCAGTTACTAAAAAATCATAGCTGACGACCTTCGTGATAGGGCGTCACAAATGTGGTAAGCTGTCACGAATGTCATCACTTAGGATCTGGTTTCTGCCTAAGGCTGACGACCTTCGTTATAGGGCGTCACAAGTGTGGTAAGCTACCTCGAATGTCATCACTTAGGAGCTGGTTTCTGCCTAAGGCTGACGACCTTCGTGATAGGGCGTCACAAATGTAGTAAGCTACCACGAATGTCTTCACTTAGGAGCTGGTTTTTGCCTAAGGATGACGTCCTTCGTGATAGGGCATCACAAATGTGGTAAGCTACCACGAATGTCGTCACACTGTTTCCAGCCTGACATGCTGGAGTAAAATAGGAATAACTCTTTGTTCCGATATCAAATTTAGGCGAAATTGGTATCGTTGGAAAGCTAATTCAATTATCTATATGTTTATATGTTATGAGCTCAAAAAATTCCAAGTATAATGAGATATATGCTCATTTGAAGTTGACTATACCAATATCCTTCTCAAGAATTCAATCGGTAAGGAATGTTTTTATTCGTCTGATAGCTGGGAGTTATTGGAAGCCTTAATAGACATATAACCTACTCATAAAACTATAAAAAAACCATGATGTACTATGTATGAGCTTTGTACATGGCTCTAATAGTGGTTTGGATTTTTTTTCGGGGTATTACAATCTTTGTCGAACCGGGATGAATAACATACCGTAACTCATGATCCATAACCAAAATCCTTTCTCTCAACCCATCTACATAGGGAACACATAGTCTACCTTGGTACCTCTAGATACCATCGCCACCAATCTCAATAGCTACAACCTTTAGCTGAACCATATTTTCCTTAATATTTATTAATATCGGATCTAGTACCTGCTTCTCCTTTATTTCAGCAACAAGAGTTGACTTCACCACCTGTTGCACAAACACACCACCATCCTCAAAGTCCAAGAGACGAACTCTAAGGTCAGCCAAATGGTGAATATCTTTCACCAATTCTGTCTTATCGTCATTCACATGAGCTAGACTCCCCATGGATAAACTGCTTAGAGCATCAATAACCACATTAGCTTTACCTGGGTCATAGTGGGGACTCATGTCGTAGTCTTTCAGCAACTCAAGCCACCTCCTCTGCCTGAGATTCAACTCCTTTTGAGTGAACACATTTCGAAGACTCTTACAATTAGAAAAGATATATACATAGACTCCATACAAATTGTGATGCCAGATCTTCAATGCGAATACCACAACCAACAACTCCAATTCATGAGTTGGGTAATTCTTCTCATGAACTTTCAACTGTGCCTAAAAGTATAAGCCACCACCATATCATGCTGCATCAACACATACCCAAGTCCCACACGGCATGCGTCACAGTAGATAACAAAACCATCAGTGCCTTTCGGTAGAGTAAAAATTGGAGCTGAAGTCAAATTATCTTTTAGCTTCTCAAAACTACCCTCACAAGCATCATACCATAAAAACTTCACCTTCTTCTAAGTCAACTTAGTCAATGGGGAAACTATAGCTGAGAAACTCTCTATTAATCTCCTATAGCAGCCAACTAAACCCAAGAAGCTCCAAATATCGATTGGAGTCATGGGCTTAGGCCACTTCTTAACCACTACAATTTTTTGCAGATCCACCATGATCCTTTCACTAGAAATGACATAACCTAGAAAAGTAACATCTTTCAACCAGAATTCGCACTTCAAAAACTTAAAATACAAATATTGATCTTTCAAGGTTTACAACACGATAGGAGGTGATCGATATAATTCACCTCACTTTTAGAATACACCAAAATATCATCTATAAAAATAATGTCGAACAAATCCAAAAACTGACAGAAGACCCTATTCATCAAGTCCATGAATGTTGCTGGGGCATTAGTCAAACCAAAATACATAACTAAGAACTCTAATGACCATATCGATTTCGGAAGACAGTCTTATGGATATACACTTCCCTAATCTTTAGCTGATGATAACCGAACCTAAGATCAATCTTAGAGACACCTAGCACCCTGAAGCTGTTCAAACAAATCATTAATTCGAGAAAGAGGATACTTATTGTTCACTGTAACCTTCTTCAACTGACGATAATCAATACACATCCGAAGGAAATGATCCTTCTTATGCACGAAAAAAATAGGAGAACCCTATGGAGACACTTAAGGACGGATAAATCCCTTGTCAAGGAGGTCTTTCAACTGCTCTTTCAGCTTCTTCTAACTCATCTGGAGCCCTTCTATAAGGAGGGATAGATATAGGACGAGTGTCCAAAACAAGGTCAATCCCAAAATCAACCTCCCTATCGACAGGGACACCAAGAAGATCATCAAGACAAACCTTGGGAAATTCACTAATCATGGGAATGGATTGTAATAAAGGACCCTTCGAGTTAGAATCTTTAACCCAAACCAAATGATAGATATATCCATTAGAAATCAACTTCCGAGATCTAAGATATGATATAAATCTTTCCTTAGGCACTAGAGAACCCCTCTTCCCGCTCAATGACCGGCTCATTAGAGAATTTAAACATGACTTTATGGGTCTGACAATCTAAGGAGGCATAGCACGAATACAACTAATCTATCCCACATATGACATTAAAATCAACCATGTCTAACTCTATCAGATCTACCAGAGTTTCTTTACCACCAACAAATACCACATAACCCCTATAGACTCTTCTAGCAACCATCGAGTCACCCACCGAGGTTGAAATAGAAAAGGGATCGGGAATGCACTCAGGACTGAAATCAAAATGCACAGCCACAAATGGGGCCACATAAGAATGAGTAGACCCCATATCAATCAAATAATACACATTATGATAAAAAAGTCATAACATACCGGTGACAACATCGAGAGACACTTTAAAGTCTTGTAGGGTAGTAAGAAAATACAAACAATTTTGGCCAGTTTGCTGGTACTAGAAGCAGAAGCAACACCCTTTGGTACTGGAGTTGATGAAGTGGCAACAAGAATATTATTTGCCCCTAAAATAACCTAAGAAGGACAATCCCTCTACAAGTGACCAATCTGACCACATTTAAAACACTTGTTCCTCCCCCTTCACAAGAACCCATGATGCACTTGCCTGCAAAATATACAAGGAGGATATGATGGAGCGGACTGAGCTATTCCAATCTGACATTAGGTGCCCTACACCCTAAATCTGCTATCATGCTGAGAATGATGGTCACTAGATGACTTCAGATAAGGAGCACTAGCAGTAGAGTAGGAACCAGAACTCCTCCACTTCTTCTTAGACCACTTTCCACCATCTCTACCACACTGCTGCTGACCTCCACCCTGATAAAAAAATTTAAACTTCTTATTCTGCCTCTCCTCAATTTTAGCCTGCTTCTTCTTCTCTTTCTCAATCTGCTGCATATACACAACCAATCTGAAGATATCCATGTCCTTATTCAACAAGGTAGCCTTACTTTCTAGAATCAAATCATGGGACACCCCGGAAGCAAACTTCTTTATTCTATCCCTCATGATAGACACTAACTCGGGAGAATATCGGGACAACTAATGGAATTTCAAGGCATACTCCTTGACTGCCATCTTGCCTTGCTTCAGATTAACAAACTCTTCTATTTTTGGCTTCCTCAACTCTTGAGAATAGAAGAGGTCTAAAAAAGTATTAAAGAAATTATCCCACGTGCAAATTTGACATTATCTCCCTAAGACTGTTCCCATTCCTTATAGCATTAGTATGCTACATCCTTCAATTGATAGGCAATAAATTCTACATCTTCCCATATTAGTATAATGCATAACTTGGAAGATCTTTTCCATCTCATTAATAAAACCTTGAGGATCCTCCTCAACCTTAGCACCAGTGCACATAGAAGGGCTCAACTTCATAAATTGGCCAACCCTTGTGGCCTCAAAAGAGGAAATAATAGAAGCTACATGCTTAGACTGATAAGATACCAACTAAGCCAACATATGAATAGACTGAAAAAATTCTGTATTTGACACATCAGCCTGAGGAGCTCTAGGAGCACTAGAGGGGACCGGTGGAACTCCAGGAAGGCAATCAGGAACTGGACTCCTAGACTAGGCCTATACCCCATAGGCAGGGCGTATCCCATCAGTATTTTCCTCAAGTGGGATGGAGGAGTTTCCATGAGCTTTAGATCATCTGGGAAGCATGATCTGAAAAGCAAACAAATGGGAGATAGAGAGACTCAAGACCTTAGACTCTATAGTTTAAAATAGAACAACAAGAAAGGAAAATATTCTTGAATGTCTAGTAGCTTCTCCCTTATAAGTGTGGTATGCTAAATACCCATAAAAGATACTCTACTCAACACAGCTTTATCGGACACCTAATGACACCAAACCTAGGCTCTGATACCACCTTTGTCATGACCTGAACCAGGGCCTGGCCATAACGGGTATCTCAAGTCCCATGTGGACGGGAGATTACCCCCTATACCTAACCAAACCAAACACACCATACACCAAAGTAGGATAAATTTTGAACATATAACAAGATAAAAGAATATTAATTTAAAGACATTGAAATATGTCTATAACCAAAACCAACTAATATAGGTATCAATGCCAATACCAATGCCAACACTGATACCAATACTGATACCGTCCATGCCAACAGTAGTCTGACAAAGACTCCAATCAAAACCAAAGAGTATTAAATTGGGACATTCCTCCAAACATAGACATAGACCAAATCCAAAAGAATAGTCAAAATATAAAGAAATCCATAAACATGAAATGGGATATTCAAAAGTATGGAAGATCACCACTTCAATCTAACTCGCTAGCTGATCCCAAAACTAAGTCACTGAGAAGGAGGAGTAGAATATAACCAATTCCTACATCTCATGGGGATACAACATCCAAAGACGGTTAGCGGGGTGAACGCTAGCATGTAACTCGAGGATAAGGATAACATAATGATATGATCAACAGTTCAAAATCATTCAAAGCCAGTGCACATAGTCAAATGCAGAAACATATACATATATAAATCACATGCCAGGATAAGGAACAAGGCTTAACATGCATTTAAAACCTTAGACTGGATTGTGTAGCTCAACCGTCATATAATAGAACCCACGGGCTATATGGGCCCCATCTCTTACCCCTGGTCGAACCCCAGTGTGTGTATCCCTATGAACCAGAGAATAATCTCATATATATGCGTATGGGGGACTCAAACCCTCCAACATATACCAAGGTAACTGAATCACCCAATTATATAATGATTTACGGGGGACTCGAACCTCCCAAATCATGAAATAATAATAAGGGGACTTGAACCTCCCTGGTTACTTTGACCCCATGTCGACAAACATGCGATTTCCAGTATTGGTCACTTGGACCTGTACTTTCATGACTCAGCTACACAATCCTCGTTAAAGACCAATAAAAAAAATTATCACACATTTCCATTCAATGAACCAAAATACACTTTAAGGAATATATTATTAGTATCTTCATACCAACTACACTTACAAGGTAACACATCATGCCAAAAAAATTTCCATTAACTTGGGGAGAACAACTCCCTTTGTTCATTAATACACATTAGGGAACACCGACTCCATTTTTTCATTAAATCATCTCATTGTATTTCTAATACTTCTTTATATCATGCAATACTTCAAGACTAGTTCAATTTTTTTGCGAATTCCCATAGTTCTCATAACTAAAAATGAATTTTGCATTATGGGGTTAGGTTTATAACCACTTCAAAGCCACAAGTTTGGGAAATCATAATTCCCTAGTTCACTCACCATACCCGTGCACCCGTAAGTTCAAAACCATATTAAAAACATGAAAATCATATATATAAACCATGAGAAATATTGTTCAATTCATAATATTCAAAAACCCCAACCTTTGTTTTCAAAACTAAACAATAATCTAATGAATAATACTTTAAATCACATGCATTTGCAAAATTAACAATGAAGAAAGAGTAACATGCCTGAATCAGGAAGATTTACGGAGAGAAATCAACCTTTCAGACCTTAGATGACCAAATTGGTGAAACCCTAAATTGACTTATTTGAGAGGATTTAGAGAGAGTGTTTAATCCGTTAAAGTATTGAATGAATACCCCAAAAGTGTTTTATAGATGTGGGGTCTAAAGGATTTTAAGTGGGAAATGTCTAAAGTGCCCCTAACTTAAAAGCTGGAAAAGCAACGTCTTTGGTTACGAGTCGGCCCCTTGACTTGTACCACACCTTACAACTCATGACCACGAGTCGTAACCAGGAGAGTGACCCTCAACAATTTTGTCCTTAAGACTCAACCTACTAACTCGTAACATGCCCCCATGACTCATAGGGTCTTACTCATGAGCAACAAACAACCCAAATAAATTGAACATTGGACACCCTATGATTTGAAAACCTATGACTCTTGACATAGCCTAAAAGATCATAGTGAGCCACTCATACTCAGAGAAGAATCAAGAATCAAACTTACTATTTGGGTATGACTCATCCCAATGAGTCATCAATTCACTCTACGATTTTAGGGGTCCAGTCGTAACCAAGGAAAAGAGACCGAAGCTCAAGAAATTTTCAAGGGCCAAAATCTGGGTGTTTCACGATCCTAATAGCCCTTCCACTAAAGAGTTTTTCAAAACCTTCAGTATTGATAATTTTTCTATGTGAATGCAGTGTGATGGTGCCATAGATTTAATTGGTGATTGTGTGGTAAAGTCAGTCATGGGAAATTTTTTTGAAACATTCAGTAAAATTCTTCGAGAGTAAGAATTGAATGCTTATTTCATGGACAGATGCTTTGGCCAATATATTGATTTACCGAAGGATAATAATGCTCATTTTCAAATGACCATTGTGTATGGTCTTATCAAATATAGGTTTATGTATAGAAAAAAAGATAAGATGGATGAGGTGTGGATAAGTTACTATGGCATGCCAGTTTGTTTTGGTTGGAATGAGTTTGCCACAATTACTGGACTAAAATGTTATCCTCTTTCTCAACATATACCTATTGTAACACAAAAAAGCACCCCCACACACAAAAAGGCAAGTAAAGTAATGGTGATGACTTATTGTCTCTTGTTGATCCAAGCTTCAAAATCATAAATTTGATAGAAGAGTTTAAAGGTAAAAGAGTTTCAAAGAAGCACAAGCAATCGTTGTGCTTGGTTTGGTTTGTACATAATATTCTTCGAACGAGAGACATTAACAACAATATACCACTTGGTTTGATATCTCTCTCGTAGGATCTTAAGGAATTTAACAACTATCCTTGAGGTCATGAAAACTTCAAAATGACAGTCAAATATTTTTTGACTCCGTTAACGCCAAAGAAAGTCAACTTATATGGCTTTCCATGGGCTTTCATGGTAAATATTTATTTTTTATTGAATAATGGTTTTGATTTATTTGCATAATTTTATAGGCTTGGGCATTTGAAGCCATTTCTTATCTAAGGCAACAAGTGAACTATCAAAATGAAGTTTTATGTTCAAGAATCCTGAGATGATTGTAGGCTACAAATCTTAAAAAAGCAATTTTTTTTGATCTTTTCAACCCCCCGAGGAAGCAGTAATCCTAGTTTTAATTATTTATTAATTTTAATTAGTAATTTATTTAAATAATTTAATCATCATTCTAATATATGTACTGATTTATTTTAGATTGTGCATCTGTGGCTTGTTTCGACTAATCCAGAGTTGAAGATGTCATTTTTTATTACTTTACGATCTGTGCAAACTTTGTTGGACCCTAAGATAATTGATACAATAAAAAAGAAATTGGTTGGAGCAAAAACCATCAAAAGAAAATAACTTTGGGTGGGTGGGATTATTCTTAGTGGTATTGTTGTTGATGGTGCTACAGGTGTGATAGAGTTGTTATGTGTAATGGTGATGGTGATGGAGTTATTATTGGTGGTGGTAGTGGTTATGGTGTTGTTGTTGGGGTCGGTGGTGTTGATAAGTTGAGTGATGCTCCTCTTGCAGTTTTTGAAATGATAAATGATCATGATTATGATCATACTGGTTTTACTATTTTTGTGGTCAATATACCACTTATTTAAATTGGCATACTACAGATTACTTACACAAAAAGGGTAGTCAATTATTTGGAGATCTTGCCCCTCCTAGTTTATGTTGTGCATGCAAATGTCAAGATTGCAAGAAAAAATATGATGGAGTGATTAATGCTATTAATGCATTAGTTGCTACTATGGAGGAGTTGACATCTACGAGCAGTATAATTCCATAAAAGAGAACTTCAAACCATTCAATCCATTAGAGGTTAAGGTTAAGAGGAGAAAGAAAGTAATTTCCAAGGTACTATCAAATATCTAAAAAAGAAAAATTGCAACTCCTCTTTCTTGCACTATTGAACAATGTACAAGGGCCACAGAAGAGTCGCATAAGCTGAAAAAGGTAAGTATTTATCATCTGTTCCAACAGACTACATATCTGTTCCAACATATTACCCATAACTTTATGTATCTTTTTATGTTTTATTTTTTTTGTATATTTGTGATAAGCATTGACAATTCTATCTTTTCAAGTGGATGTCACAGTTCATTCTACTACTGAACAACATACTATCACAGTTGATAATCCATCAACTACTTTCAAAGAGGCAGAATAAGTGACGCCTATCAGTCCAAATAAAAGTTTGGAAGAACATTAGAGTTATCCATTTGAATGGTTCAATATCTCGAACGAGGCTCTAACACAGTTGAAAAAGATTTATTCAGAGTGGACTGTTGAGGTACTGTTAAAGTCTTATGCCAATAAGTATGTAAGACCATAAATCATTTTTAAAAATTATAATTCATAAACTTCTTCTTATACAAATATGATATTAACACATATAAATCATGCAAAAAATAAAAGGATAACCACTACTAATCGAAATATTCGAGTCTTGGATTTGATGTGTTCAACTTTATTATTGCACATCCCAAAAAGAAGAACTGGTTCTATTTGATCTCACAGCCCAACACTTGTTGGAATGATAAGGTTTAAATGTCATTTATCTTACTATTAATACTATATTTGATGTCTATTTTTGTTTAATTATATCTGTTAAATAATTCTATTTTTACTTAATTGTAATGTTTAATACTATGTGCAATATATCAACGTCATATTTTACTACCTCCAAAAGAAAGTCAAGTTGCAAACACAACAACAATACAAATACACCACAACCAAATATTTGTTCAAAGTATACATCGATAAGACCTAAAAAAGGTATCATAAAAAACATCTGGAAGTTTCTCAAGACGAGGAATATTTTAGTAACATCATCAAAGGGTTTGGCATTCCAGCTGGCCTACCTTGGAATTTGATCAACGAAGTGTACATCACAATCAATTGTGATGTTGAGTTCCATTGGGTGTTGGTTGTGGTTGTTCTAAAAGAGAGGTACATCTGAGTTTACGACTTAATGTCGGCAAAAAGACATTCTAGGAAATTGTTTGAGATATAAAAACTGGCTATAATGTTGCCTACTTACCTCTATTTAAGTATCTTTTAGGATAAAAAAAATTCATACTGATTGGTCGACGATTGAAGCATACCAAGATAAAATGGGTGATAGCCATTTTTATAGGGTAATCTATTTGATGTAGAATATGTTGTAGGAATTGTTTAACAATCCAGTGGTATCCTATAAGTACTTATCATGATTTATTTTCATAAATTTCACAACTCTTACATTAATTAGATATCTATCATCTGATTTTTACAAATGTAGGAATTGTGGTGTTTTTGTTGCCACTTATGTCTAGTATTTGAGCGATGAATTACAAGTAACAAATGATGCAGTTGCTACCGAATTACTCCATAATAGGTATGCTATACTTTTGTGGATTTATAGAAGTATGAAGGCTCAAAAAGAGTACATAAGCAATAGTGAAGATCCACCACGACCAAATCCAAATTCCATACCACCGGATGAAGTACAACTAGTCATTATTGAGTAGATCTCTATTGCTTGATTCTGTAAATATTGGATTTAATACTTAAATTGTAATAATTATCATCTGTAACCATATAATTTTATATGTCATTTATTTATTAAATATTTAATGTAATTTTAATTGATGATCAGTTATTTCTCATGAATTCTATTTTATCCTTAGATTTAAACTTATTAATTAAAATGGATTACTAAATTCAAATATTACAATAAATGATATATATGTTGCAATAGATGTCTTATCTATTGGAAATTATCAAATATATATAGGCATCTGTTGCAAAGATGGTCCATCTATTGGAAGAAATCAAACCAGTAGAAAAATTATTTTGATTTCATCCAATAGATGACCCATCTGTTGCAATAGGTGGGTCATCTACTGGAAGAGCTATTTTGATTTATTCCAACAAATGACCCATCTATGGCAACAGGTGGGTCACCTGTTGGAAGACCTATTTTAATTTTTTCCAACAATAATCCATCTATTTGAAGAATGAAAATAGGTTCTGCTATTGGTTTGATCTCTTCCCCAGATGACCCGTGTGTTGCAATAGGTGGGTCATTTGTTTGAAGAATTATTTTTATTTATTCCAATAGATGATCCATCTACTTCAATAGATAGATTATCTGTTGGAATAATTCATGCCTATTAATCAATAGATGACCCATTTATTACAACAAGTGGATCATCCTATTGGAAGACTTATTTGAATTTCTTCCAACAAATAACCCATCTATTGCAAGAGATGGGTCATCTGTTGGAAGAAATTATTGAAGTTGAAATTGAACTTATTAAATGAAAGATAATTTTAGTGAAATTAATTTTATTTATTACTAACAAGGGAATGGTTTATTATAAATATGTTTCACATCAAATTAACTACTTTAGTTAGTTTGACCAAGGAGAAGAGTCAAAATTCCTTTTAAAAATTAATTACGATAAGATAATTGGGACCAATTTAATATTTTTAAAACTTGTTATTCTTTTCCAAAATACAAATCAACCCACTACTAATTAATGCGTATACAAGGGGTCAAATACAATTATTTCATTTCAATCACTCCACAAGTTTTTAAAAATCTCAAAAATACTCAACCTTGTTCCAACAATGACAGATTGATCAAACCCTTCACAACATATTAATTTTGATCCCATTTCTGACCACATCAATTGTCATTTTTGACTTTTTTCTTCCTTGTATCCATTATTTTCTCTCTCTTTGAAGGTAAAGTTTGATATTTGTTTGAAAAATTAGGATTTTTTAGTTAATGATGAAAAAGAATAACATTTTGTTTTATTATATTTAAGAATGGATTAACAATTTTGAGTTTTGATACTAAAAAAAGTAAGAAAAAATTGAGAAAACCCCAGATGGGTCAAACAAGTAGCAACATTGTTTTGATTTCTTCCAACAAATGACCCATCTGTTGCAACAGGTGGGTCATCAATTGCAATAGATGGGTCATATGTTGCAATAGATAGGTCATTTGTTGAATTTTCTTGGTAATGTATTGTATTTATTAAATTTTATGGTACTTTTTTTAAAAATGATGTACACATCAATCATAATTTTTTTTGTTTATCTCTTATTTGTAGATAAAAGATGTCTCCCAAAAGAAAAGAAAGTGAAAGTGGATCCACTTTTTACCAACCAACCAAAAAAGCTAAAGTACAGATGGGTTTGGAGAAGCTTGTTGAACAAGATCTTTCAAGAAAATAAAGGCAAAACTTCTATAGATAATGAAGTTGTTGAAAGAGATTATATAGATAAGGATGTTGAGAAAGGTGAAGAAGAGTCTGTAGATGGTGGTGATAAAAATAAAAGTGAGAAGGGAGATGAAGATAAAGAGGAAGCAGAAAGTGAGAAACAAGGATAAAAGAAAAATAAGGTAGGAAATTATGAGGAAGAAAATAGGCTTAAAACAGAGAACGAGAGAGATACTAAAGATGGTGATGATGCATCATCAATTGCACATGAACTTAGATTGAAATCCCAGCATGATCTTGTCAAAAATTTTAGTATTGCCAAGTTTTAAGTTGAGACGCCGATCGATAACCCTGCAAATTTAACTGGTGATTTTATAGTTAAATCTCCCAATGGGGAATTTTTTTTATGTTTTGGGTGGATTTTGAAGGAGGGAAAACTAGAGGATTTTTTTAAGTCTATCTACTTTGGATACTATCTTGATCTACCAGAGAACAACTGTGCACGTTTTCAAATGACCATGGTATATGGCCTTCTCAAGCGAAGGATCAAGTATATGAGTGATGATGAATATTTAAAGGAGGATGACAAGAAGATGAACAAAATATGGATAAATTAATATGGGATACCAGTTTGGTTTGGCATGAAAAAGTTTTCCATAACGACTGGCTTGAAATGCCATTATACATTAGAACCTCTTTCCAAAGTAACACCTATCAAGAAGTCAAAGTCAAGTAGGACACTCAAACCACCATCAAAGTCAAGCCATTGACCAAGTTACCACCCACCAAAACCAACAAAGGCAATGAAAAAATAAATGAATTGCTGGACATTATTGGACCTAGCTATAAAGCCAAGAGGTTGTTATCTAATCTCCAAAATAAAAAGATTCCAAAGAAGTACAAGGAGAAATTGTGCTTAGTTTGGTTTTTACATTCCATTATATGGGCTAGAGATATCTGCAAAATCATAGAACTTGAATTGTTGGTTCTTTCATAGAATTTGGATAAATTCAATAGTTATCTATGAGGATGTAGAAGTTATTTCTTGACTATCAGATTATAATACCCCTTACTTTTCCTAGCTCAATTTAGCCCCTAGAATGTCAAAGGCTAGCTTCGAAAAAATGAATAAATTTTGTTACATGTGAAATTTTCCAGATTTATACCCTTTATTTTGTAGATAATTGAATAAGCTTTCCATCGATACCAATTTTACCCAAATCCGATACTCGGTTAAGAAGTTATGACATTTTTAGTAAAGCAGTACGCCATCTGGGCAAACACCGCATCGTGACGAGGGTTAAATTCCCATTCGTCAAATTCCAATGGACCACCACAATAATCTTGCATCGCGGTGAGGTATAATTTTCTAATTGTCAATTTCCAGTGGCTCACCGCGATGGTGGCGCATCGCAGTGATGGCCCAACTGCATTTTAGTAGTGCACCGCGATAGCTCCGCATCGTATTGAACTTCTAGTTCCCATTCTTCCTTTTCCAGTGAGCCACCGCGATAGTGGAGCATTGCAGAGGCATGTAAAATCGGAAAAGAAAAAAACAGATTGTTTCCAGTTTAGATCAAAATTTAAAAAGGGCACTTTGGTCAATTCCCAATCCCCCAATTCGTCATAAACAAGGAATTAAGACGATTCTAAGCACTTTATGCTTATTTTCTTTCATTCTCTCTCAAATAAAAACCCTAGAGCTCAAAGATTACTCTCTAAGAAATCAAATTCCTCAATTGTTTCTTCAAGAAAACTTAAAATTTAGGATTCCCAGATTAAGATAATCAAGAGTTCATCATCAAAAGCACAAATAGAGATTCAAGTTCAAGTTTTCTTAGAAATTTCATCAATTAAGGTATGTGGGGTTTATGAACAAGGATCCTCTTTCATCCTTGTGCCCAAAACCAAGTTTTTATTTTAAATTTATATGATTTTAAATGATTATACATGAGCTTTAGATAGGAATTCATACCTATTATTGCTAATTGCAAGATTATGAGATTTCAAGTGATTTAGAAGTTGAATTGCATGTTTATTTTCATATTTTCATGTCTATTGCAGTAATTTTGAGATGAATTATCATTGTTTTCATTACCAAGCATGATTATTATGATGTTTTGACATGATATTGGTGCATGGGATATTATCCCTAGATTGAACTTTATAATTTCAAGAAAGATCATGCTTTAAGCATTAGATGATCAATTTATTATCAAACTTTCAGTAAAGATTTATCTTTTGATCCTCAGATAAAATTCAGAATTCACTTTACAGATTTCAAAAATCAGAATAGTTTTATTCATAGATTGAATCAAATAAATGTGTAATTGGTGATTTAATAACCCTTATGCTAGTTTTTAAAGTGGATTTCCAATAGAATGAGCATACAGATTAAAAGGGAGTAGTATTTAGCCCCGAGCTGGAAGTGTAGGATTAGCATATCCTATCTTCCACAGAACTACGTAGCCAACATAGGTACAAATTTAGATTATTTCCATTTCTATAAGGATGACAGTTATAGATGTGATCACTTAGATTAGGTTATACTTCGTGAGAAGCGTATGACACCTCTCTCTATCGTGAGGTTTTCCACTTAGGTGAATAAGACGTTGGACTCCATGTTAGCTCACATGGTTTATGTCGGTTAGAAGAACCTACCTACACAAAGAGTAATACTAATGGAAATGAATAATATAAAATCTTTTAGAAAACTAAGTGTAAAGGCTCACAACTTTATTCAGATTATCTTTACAGAAAGATATTAGCTACAGATTTCAGATATAAAAGTGAATCCTTTCTACACTTAGACAGTATGATTTACAGACAAATCACTAGCATAGCTTTTAGAACTAAATGTTATGACTCATTAGATTTATTTAATATGCTTTACTACTCATGATTACATATTTTAGTTTCTCAGTTACTCAGGCTTATGTGAGTCATTTACATTTGGCATGCATTATTTTACAAATGATGATGATGATTGATATACTATTTTTACGTGTGCATTTCACCCCCATATACTCAATACACCCTAAATGTACTGATCCACATATATTTCTATGTGCTACATTATCTCATAATGTAGGTTTAGGTGTTTAGTTCTAGCAGCATGAGTAGTTTTGAGCATCTCCATCTACATCCTGATAGTTGGCGAGTCCTCTTAGTTTAGGGACTTAGTTATTTAAATTTTCAGCTTAGATGATTCAATATTCTTTTCAGAAAGTTCGAGTCTGCTGGGGGTGTGTCCTAGTGGCTCTCTAGTTATTAGTAGTAGAGGCTTGTCAGACTGCTAGTTTTGATTAAGATTTTTAGTATTGATTCATCAGACCCTTGATATTAGTAGTTTTTAGATATTATATTCAGACAGTTTCTGCATTTAGTATGATTTTGATATCTATATTACCTTATTATGAGATTCAGACTTAGTTGAAGGCAGACAGGGTTAGCTTAAGGCTACTCATAGTCTTGAGCATCGTGTGATATCTCGGGGATCATTTTCGGTGCATTACAAACTTGGTATTAGAGCCTAAGATTTTTAAGAGTCCTAGGGAGTCATACAAGCTGCGTTACGTAAAGTCATAATTATGGGTGTGAAACGCGGCACATTTATGAGCAATAGGCTATGGGATGTTCTTAGGAAATCATCTTTTTTTTTCATGATCTATCTTACTTACAGTATCTCTACCTTCTCTTAACTCTTTCTTTTATGTGATATTTGAATATGCCTCCTCGTTGAGATAACGCCCGTAGAAATGATAACTAGCCACCCTAGCTCACTGATCCTCTGAATGAGAATATATCCCATCCCGAGTTTTGGGCTGCCTTTCAGGCGTTGGCCCAGGCAGTGACTGCCAATGTTCAGGGAAACCATCAGGCTGCAGTTCCACTTTAGCAGAATGGGGGACTTAGTAGCAGCCTGGATTAGAGACTTTATGATAATGAATCCGCCAGAGTTCTTTAGGTCGAAAACAGGTGAGGACCCACAACTTTATTTAGATGAGGAGAAGAATATCACTTAGATTATGTATATTTCTAAAGAGGAGAGTGTAGAGTTGGCATCCTATAGATTTAATGATGTAGCATATGATTGGTTAGTCATATGGAAGAATGGTAGAGGTGAGAATGCAGCTTCTATGAGTTGGCAAGTATTTTAGAATGTATTTCTAGATAGGTTTTCTTTATGTGAAATAAGAGAAGCTAAGATAGAGGAGTTTCTAAACCTGAGGCAGGGCTCAATGACAGTAAAGGAGTACTGCCTTAAGTTTAATTAGTTGTCTAAGTATGCCTCTGATACGATGGCTGATCCTAGGGCAAGTATGAGTAAGTTTGTTACTAGCGTATCTAGCTTGGTAGTCTAGGAGTGTAGGACTTCCATGCTTATTGGAGACATGGATCTTGCTATATTAATGATTCATGCTCAGTAGATTAAGGTAGATAAGTTAAAGACCAAGAATCCAAGAACCATAGGCTACAAAAACGTACTTGAACCTTTTATTTCCTTCAACCTGCAATGTCGTCTTACTTACGGGATTTGTGGACTTAAGTATGTAACGATAGACATCAAGTACGATATATCCATGATCGTGTGTTCCCCTAACAAGATACTTTGCAATCTCTATGATCTTATAAATATTTCAATATCTCACCTTACAAGCTAATTATGTACGGAGTTCATTGGCCATATCTATTGTAGAAGGATCTTTTCCGTTGGAGAATCTTTTTTCAAAGTATTTACTGATGACCTTTGTCGTGGCATGTGGATTATGGCTCGTAATATCCTCTGAACTACATGTGTGATACTTTTCATAAGTTCTAATGTCGAATTTATCAGAACTTATGAATTTTAGAGCTCTCAGCCACCACTTGCAATCCAGATGAGCACATCTAAAACAATATACATTTTGTGAATTAATCACCTTCTTTAGTTGAAGATATTTTTTCAACCAAGAAATATTCAATGAATTGACTAGTTCTTCCTTATTCTTGAATGTCATTCCTTTGTAAAACCAATCTCGTTATCTTAAATATTTCTTTACTATGTTGATTGAGAACTGTCTACTATATTGCTCACAACAATGGGCGTAGGTGTTTGATTATCCTCCTTCACTTCATCTTTACTCTCATTATCCTCTAGAATATTTATATCCAGATTATTTAATTTATCATCAAACAAATTTTGTCATTCTTGTTATTCTTGTTCGACATTCTGATTCTCATTCTCTATTGGCTTTTCAACCATGTACACCATTAGAACTGGCCTAGCTGTGTCACTCAGATAAGCATGCAAACAAACCTGATTACTTATCTTAAAAGATAGGACCCTCTGATTTTCAAAAAAGTTGTGCATGTAACTAATGACAAGATCTTTGATTGACAATTTAGTCTACAATAGTTGATGATTAAGTTCACAAAAATCATCATACAAAACATCTCATTGGACTGTCATCACTATCATCTCTAACATTTCACCATCCTTCCAATGCCAAATATATTAATTATTTTTCTCTCTCCATTCACTATGACAATCAATCCCAATTATTATTGAGCCCTCCATTAATGGTACATAAAGATATTTGTTAAAAAAATTAATAATGATAGTATAGTATATATAATAACGAAAAAATTATATACACTATACTATCATTACCAATATTGAAACAGATGATTCATCTGTTGTAGCAGATGACTCATCTATCACAATAGATTATCTATTTATTGGGACTGATATTACTATACTATAGAACCTCAAGCTAATTACAATAGATGAGTCATTTATTGCAATAGGTGAGTCATTTGTTGTAATACGTGAGTCATCTATTGCAACAGATAAATCACCTATTGGGATTCATATTGCAGTACTATATAACTTGAAGCTGATTATAATAAAAGAGTTATCTATTACAATAGTGAGTCATCTATTGTAACAAATTAGCCATATGTTGCAACATATAACTCATCTGTTGGATTCACCTTTAGTGTTGTAATATGAATCCTATAGATGGGTCATCTATTGCAATAGAAGACTCATTTTTTGGATTCATTTTTAGGTTCTATAGTGTTGTGATATAAATCCCAATAGGTGAGTCGTCTATTGCAATAGATGAGTCATCGTTGCAATAGATGACTGACCTATTATAATAGATGATCCATCTGTTGGATTCATATTATAGTACTATAGAACTTGTAATATGAATCCAATATATGAGTTATCTGTTGCAATAGGTGAATTATTTGTTTCAACAAATAGCTCACCCCTTTCAAAGATGACTCATCTATTGAATTCAACTATTGGTTTTATCCATTATTGAAAAAATAACATTAGAAGATATACCAAGATGAGAAATTCAACTACAAATCATAACTTTACTTACCTAAATCACCTGTAAAGTAATGCCCAGTGATATACAAATAATGTTTGATCTAAAAATTTGGTCTAGTAGCAGCAGTAACGGTAACAACAATAACAATGGTCAAGAAGAAGAAAAAAATAATGACGATGATCTATAAGAGATTATAATGAAAAGGATGAAAATAAAAAATCACCAACAATAATGAACAACAATAAAAGCAAAGAGAGATAAAACAACAATAAATGCAAAGAGAGAGAAACACACATTTTTTTGCCTCCATTTTTAGTTATATTAGGGTTTAGATTGGGTCAAAGTGTAAAATAAAAAACTTGTGTGCAAATCTCAAATTTTCTTAACCCATCATTAAATAATTATCACTTATACTTAATGATTAAGACTTGAGTCACTCACACTTTATTTTAAAACTTTTTTGTCACCTATAATTCAATCTCCTAAGAAAGCAATTTCTGTAGAATTATGGAGGATTTTCCTTTTTTTAATAGAAAAGATGTAATTAGATTATAAAACTAAATCAGTTTGGGGAGTGTTTCCCCAACAAAAATATGTGAATAATTTGAAATCTCCGCCATATCCAGTCTTCTTTGGATAACTTTATCATAAAAGGTGGTGTGTGCATCAAAAGGTGAAAATTATCATGCCATGCAACTGCTTCTTCCTTAGCTACTCTATTCGCTACTTGATTTTTCTCCCTAAACATGTGCACTAGTAGAGGTGCCCTCAGTTCCTTTATCAATAAACTGCACTTAGAGGTGATGTTACTATACACCATATGGTCTTGCTGTAAAATTAGTATTAAGTCGGAAACATCGGTGTTAATAATAAGAGGGTTAGGTTATGGGTCTTATCCAGGAGAAGGCCTCTTCTTAGGGCTTAAATCCTAGTGAGACTGGTGATGCATGGGTAGTTGTAATGACCCAAATAGTCATTACGATAAAAAGAGGGATAAAATTTGCAATTAGACTTTTCTTAGTTGATTTTTCAGGAATTCAAGGTCAGTCTAGGACTGGACGATTTTACAGGGCATTAGTCAAATAGAATCTGGTAGTAACGTGATTGTTGGTAGTGACATTTGATGTGATAGCTAGATGGAAAATGAGTTTCAAAAGTCTTAGCAATTTTTGACACCTAACATAAAGTTGTAAAACTTTGGTTATAGAGTTTACCATGGAGGGATTGGTTCACGATGTTATAATTTGTGGTGTGTCGTAAAATGAACAAAACTGAGGAAAGGTCCTAAATTTATACCTCAGACTGCTACAATAGAAAAAGTAACCACTACAATGGTTATAGGTATCACAGTGGCGAACCTCTATTTTAAGGCACGAACCACTGCAGTGGAACTTTAACTGATGTCGTGATAACATGCAGAATTTGACTGTTTTTGAAAACCAAAAAATATTTTTATTCTTTACTTTTAAAAAATGCAAGGGAGCTTTGGGAAGGATGATTTTCAGAGGATTTTTGAGATTGTTCATAATTGGAAGTAAGTCATTACATTCTAAACTTGAAATTACTTCTTACAACCTTAGAAAATCATTAGAAATGAATTTATGATAGAAAATTAAGGTTTAGTCGTAGTTTATAGAAATTGATGAAAAATGGTAAAAATGTGTATAAATTTAGCAAAAGAATGATCCTAGGGTGTTAGAAAATATTAATGAGAGTGAAATTTATTGTTCATGCTAACTCAAGTAAAATCAATGTAGCTTAAGAGATAGAAACCCTAAGATAATGAAATAGGGTGAGTGCATGATTAAATTAGTGGGGTTTATCCCTAGTAGTTAAAAGAGGGTAAATTATTAAAATGGGTATATAGTCTTGTTGTTATAGATAACTCATCTAAGGTAGTGGTATAGACTACGTACACTTTACCCTCCCTAGACCCCACCCTTTGGGATACACTGGGTATGTTGTTGTTGTTATAGCTCAAGAAAAAGTTGAACGAGAATGAAAGGTCAAAAATATGGCTTAAATATTCCAATTAAGAAATTGAAGTAGGCAATGATTTTTTTGCAACACTTAAAATTTCTTGGAGTTATACTTGTTTGTAAACTAAACATCTATGATTTTGTTATAGCATGACTTGTGATTTACTGACTACAATTTATTGCATATGCATTGTGATGGTATTGAGTAATAGAGTATTGAGTACCAATATGGTACGAATATGATATATTGTGATGGTGTATTGGATATCATGCTGGTATGATATGATATTGTTGAAGTTGATGAAGATGAGAAGAGTAAGGATGATGTGTATATCTTCCATACATGCACTCCTTCATATGCATTGGGTATCGTTATAATGATTATATGTGGTAATAATTTATTGTTGAAAGTGACTAAGTATAAAAGCTTGTAAAATTAAACATGTAAATTATCTCTATATGACGTATTTAGTTGTTGATGTCTTTGAATATGAGTTCTGTTATGATAATTTTATACTTGTCTAGCTTTTTTACTTGTACATTGTTGAGTTAGTCACATATGATGCTTACCAATAATTGTTGATGTACTGATGCTATGTAATACCCCGAAGATTTCTAGCAAATTTCATCCCAAGAATGCCTAGTATTATCTTCTAAAGTGAACGATAATTATTCCATGAAAATTTATCAAGATTTTCACTTTTTGTCATATGAAAAATTCAATAAGCTTTCCATCGACATATGATTCGCTTAAATCCGATAACCGGGTAAAAAGTTATGACTATTTCAAGTTCCCATCGTAAAAAAATGCCATATTAGTCAGTGGTGTGCCGCGCCACAAGAGGAATTGGCATTTGGAAATTTCCAGTAGGTGTCTACGATTATGTCGCATTACGCTAGCACTCAAATTCAGAATTGTCCTTTTTCCAGTATCTTAGCGTGATTTCCTCCGCGTCGCGCCAAAGTTCCAGGTCATGAAAAAAGGGGCAACGCGATGGCTCCACGTAGCTCCATCCCTCAATTTCCCAATTTTCAATTTCCAGTGACACGGCGCGATAACACCACGTCGCGCCAGGGGCCCAGTTTGGGAAAATTTTACTGAAATTAAATGACTCGTCCAGGGTTAAAAGGGTCAATTTCCTACCCTTATTTAAACCCAATAACATGTGATTTAGCTATTCTTCTCCCAAAATATACTATTTTCTCCCAAGTTTCTCTTAAGAACAAGCTAGGGTTTCTATTAGGGATTCAAATTCAAGAAGGTTTCACCATCAATCTTCACGAAATCACGAACTAAGGTATGCATAGTGTTCATTCATGAACTTCTTTTGTCCATGAAGCCCAAGAATCCCTTATCTAAATTCAAGTTATGGATTTTCTTATGAATTTTATCATTGGGCTGCTTTTGTTCATGTTGATAATAAGTAATTGAACTGTATTCCATGAATGAGTGTTAAATTGTATATGGGTTGATTTGTATCAGTATAGATTCATGAAACCCTAGGACTAAACCCTTGAATGATTAAATTGGAATTGAATCACGACAGTTAATTGTTGTGTGATGTTGTTTACACATTCTATGCCTACTATGTGTTTGGTTGAATGCCTAGATAAATGGAAAGTGTCTAATTAGCATGATATCATGAAATCCCCATGTACGTACAAGCTTATGCCTATCACATGTTTGATCAAATGCTTCAGTAAATATATTATGATGATTTTTATGTATTCAAGTAAGTCATGCTTTGTCAGTTTCCTTCCATCGAGTCCTGGAGGGACTTGTACCCGAAACATTAGCTGTGTACCTAGAGATATGTCATGTTTTCATGATACTCTCAGTCAAGCTATGAATCCTTAGACTTCAGATAGTCTTATGACTAAGGAAAAATCTCCATGATCTCATGACTCAGTCAGTTGTTAGATATCAGAGTATTCCGTCAGTTAACAGAACTTAGTAACTCAGCTAATGTTTAGTTTAGTAAATCATTTTCAGTGTCCATTTAGATGGGAGTAGGAATTAGCACCGAGTGAACCCAAGGATGGGGACACACACTATCAGATGTGGGTGTGATCCTTAGAAGTCATCCTTCTATTCTAGAACTATGTAGCCAACATAGGTTGAGACATAAAAACTGTTCAATGAGGGTTGATGAGGTGGATAAGAACTGTCAGATAAGGGCCCCACCATTCTCTTTTAGGGACACTATCAGATAAGGGTCACCCACAACTTGTCCTTACCAGTGGCGCGGTATTGATACCCTTCCAATTGGGGTTACAAATTGGACCCCTACTCAGTCATAATGGCATATCAGGGGCATGTCAGTTAAATACTACCTCCCATAATTTTAGTACCAGTCTCAGTAAAAGAACTCAGATAGTTCTTCAGATTCAAGACTGTCAGATACAATCGACTCAGATACAGTAAGGAACTCAGATAGTTCCATCAGATTCAGGACTATCAGATACAATCACCCATGTTATTAGTTACATTCAGATACAACTGTTTATTCTATCAGTTATATCAGTTATTAGTATGTCATGTCATTAATATTCAGATTCAGTTATCACGATATCACAGTGTCAGTTACAGTTACGTATTTATGTATGCATTCTCTCATTCATGTTAGACAGTCAGCTAGCATTATTCATGCATGTTAACCCTTGCCTTAGCGTACCTCATATGTATACTTAGTACATTCCATTGTATTGATGCATTTGCACTATGGTGCTTTCTTTTTATGTTACAGCATAGGTTCAGAGATACGAGTTCTAGATCAGTAGTAGATTCCAGTCTCAGCAGTCAGAATAGAAGTGAGTCCTCATCCTTCGAGGACATGATTATTTCTCCACTATTTCATTGATTAGTTATTAGTTGGAGTTAGTTGGGAACATGTCCCATCATCTCCTTGTTCAGATTATTCAGACAGTAGAGGCTTCCAGACTAGATGCAGACTATTATGTTTTAGACTTCAGTGTTTACAGTTTTTTTTGGGTATTATATTACCCCACAGATGTTATCTCATCTATGTTATGTTCAGTATTGAACCTTATGGGCTTTCAGTGCATGTTTCCACATTATTTAGTATTTTATGCAGTATACAGGTACAGATATCAGTCATGGGTTAGCTTGTGGTCCTTCGGGGTCATGAACACCGTGTACCATTCCGGTTCAGTGAATCGGGGTGTTAAAAATTTGGTAGAATAACCTAAGGTTCAATAGAGTCCTAGAAAGATGAAAGCCGCATCTAGTAGAGTCTTGTACATGGGTGTGTTGCGTGCCACATTTATGCGCAAGAGGCTATGACGTGTTTAGGAACAGTTTCCCTTCTTTTAGTATTCATGTCATGCCAGTGAGCATAATCATAAGTCAATCTCTCAGTCTAATTCGCTTCTTCTCTTTATTTTAGAATATGCCTCCGAAGAAAAGAAATCAGTCAGCCCCTCAGCCCGAAAACCTTTGGGAAATCATGTTTCTCATGCGGAGTTTAGGACCGCATTTACCACTCTTCTTCTGTCAGTAGCTGCCCATAATGAGCGACCAGCTGTCATTCCGACCAACCCAGTGGCCAACTCAGCTGCAACTAGGTTTCGGGACTTCACCCGAATGAATCCTCCGTCCTTCCATGGTTTTAAAGTAGAGGAAGACCCTCAAGAATTCATTGATCAAGTTTAGAAAGTGACAAACATCATGGGGGTGACTACTGTTGAGAGTGCTGAGTTAGCCGTATACCAGTTACAGGATGTGGCTCATACTTGGTTCAAATAGTGGAAGTCAGAAAGGTCAGATAATGCAGTTCCTATAGAGTGGGAGGAGTTTGTCACTACATTCTTAGATAGATTCTTTCCCCAAGATCTAAAAGAGGCTAAGGTGATAGAATTCATCAACCTCAGGCAGGTCAATATGACGGTGAATGAGTATTCTCTAAAGTTTACTCTATTATCTTGATATGCCCCTCATGTGGTTGCAGACGACAGAGCCAAGATGAGTAAGTTCGCTTCAGGGGTAAATGATAGTGTGGTTAATGAGTGCAGATCTGCCATGTTAAATAGTGACATGACTTTAGCTAGACTATGACCCATGATCAGCAGATAGAGCAGCAGAAGATTAAGTAGAAGGAAAAACATAATAAGAAAGCTAGGACAGGTAGCTTCAATTTTAGTCAACCTAAATTAGAAGGAGGAAACCATTCTCAGTTTTTTCCTAAGTCATTAGTTCCATCTCCTCCTTCATCCAGTGCTTCAGCTCCTAAGTTCAGAGATAGAGTGTCAGGATCTAAGTCTCAGGGCAGTGTCAGCAATGCCCGAACTAATCCTCTTTGTCAGACTTGTGGTAAGAACCACAAGAGTGCTTGTAGAGCTGGCAGTGATGTCTGTTTTGGTTTTGGCAAGCCAGGACACAGAGTCAGAGACTTCCCTCAATCAGGCTATCAGAGTCATCTCCGCTCCTCAGCTCAGTTCGGTCACCCGAATCAGTAGGGGACCACCACCAGTGCTACTAGCGAGCAACGCCCAAATAGACTATATGCTCTTCAGACCCAATAAGATCAGGAAAATTCTCCTGATGTAATTACTGGTATGTTACAGATCTTTCATATGCATGTTTACGCTTTGCTAGATCCAGGATCTTCTTTGTCTTTTGTTACTCCCTATATAGCAGTTGATTTCAGAATCAGTCCTGAAATTCTAGAAGAGCCCTTCTCAGTATCTACCCTAGTAGGAAAAACCATCATAGCCCGGCGGGTATAAAGAACTGTCTGGTTATGATATTTCAAAAAGTCACTTCAGCAGACTTAGTCGAATTAGAGATAAATGATTTTGATATCATTCTTGGCGTGGATTGGTTTTATTCCTGCTATGCCATAGTCGACTGCAGAAATAGAATAGTCCAGTTTTAGTTTCCAAATGAACCCATCCTTAAGTGGAAGGGTAGTGTATCCGCTTTCAGGGGTCAGCTCGTTTCCTACCTTCAGGCAAGGAAAATGATATCTAAAGGATGTGTCTATTATTTTGTTCGAGTTAAGGACACTATTTCCAAAACTCCCAGCCTTGAATCGATCCCAGTATTGAATGAATATTCATATATCTTTCCCGAAGATCTTCCAGGAATTCCTCTCGAAAGGGAAATAGACTTCGGCATTGATTTTTTTCCGGATACACAGCCTATCTCTATTCCTCCATATAGAATAGCACCAGTAGAACTCAGAGAATTGAAAGAACAGTTGAAGGATCTCTTAGATAAGGGATTCATCAGACCCAACATTTCTTCGTGGGGTACACCAGTCTTATTCGTGTGCAAAAAAAATGCTTCTCTCAGAATGTGAATTGATTACCGTCAACTCAATAAGGTCACAGTCAAGAACAAGTATCTTCTTCCCAGAATTGATGACTTATATGACTAACTTCAGGGTGCCAGCTATTTCTCTAAGATAGACCTCAGATCCGGCTATCATCATCTCAGAGTTAGAGAATGTGACATTCTAAAAATAGCTTTCCGTACTCGGTATAGTCACTTTGAATTCTTAGTCATGTCATTTGGTCTTAACAATGCCCCAGAAGCTTTCATTAACTTGATGAACCGTGTGTTCAAGCAGTACTTAGACATATTCGTCATAGTCTTCATACATGATATTCTGGTCTATTCCCGCACTGAGCATAATCATGCAGACCATCTTAGAACAGTACTTCAGAATCTCATAGATCATCAGCTATTCACCAAATTTAGTAAGTGCAAATTTTGGCTAAGGTCTGTAGCATTCCTTGGTCACATCATTTCTGTTAATGGCATTAGAGTTGATCATCAAAAGACCAAAGCAGTAAGAAACTGGCCAAGACCTATCTCTCCATCAGATATCAGAAGTTTCTTGGGTTTGGCTGGCTATTACAGATGGTTTGTTGAAGTATTTTTATATATTGCATCCCCTATGTCCAGATTGACTCAGACGAAAGTCAAGTTTCAGTGGTCAGACCCTTCCGAGAAGAGTTTTCAGAAGTTGAAGACTCGACTTACCTCAGCCCTAATCTTATCTCTTCCAGATGATTCAGATGGGTTCGTGGTGTATTGTGATGCATCCAAAGTAGATTTGGGTTGTGTCCTCATGCAGCATGGTAAGGTCATAGCCTACGCCTCCAAACATCTTAAACCCTATGAGAGGAATTATCCTACTCATGATCTTGATTTAGCAGCCGTAGTCTTTGCCTTGAAGATTTGGAGGCATTATCTCTACGGAGTTCATGTAGATTTCTTCATAGATCACAAGAGTCTTCAGTATGTATTTTCTCAAAAAGATCTCAATATTCATTAGAGAAGGTGGTTAGAGCTCTTGAAAGACTACGACATGAGTTTCCTCTATAATCCGGGCAAGGCTAACGTAGTGGCCGATGCTCTCAGTAGGCTATCCATGGGTAGTGTTTCTCATGTGGAGGATAGTAAGAAGAAGTTAGGTTAAGAAGTACATCATCTTGCCAAACTAGGCGTTCGCTTAGTCGATTCTTCAGAGGGTGGTGTATGTGTTCAGAGTAGTTCAGAATCATCTCTAGTTTTTGATGTGAAAGAAAAGCAAGATAGAGATCCCAACCTTGTCAAATTGAAAGAGTCAGTTCAGGATCAGAAAATAGAGGTTTTCTCCCAAGGGGGAGATGGTGTTTTGCATTGTTAGGGTCATCTCTGTGTTCCAGGTGTAGATGACTTAAGGCAGTGAATTCTTGCAGAAGCGCATGGTGCGCGCTACTCTATTCATCCAGGGGCCACAAAGATGTATATTGACTTGTGGGAAATCTATTGGTGGAGTGGGATGAAGAGAGACATTGAAGAGTTTGTGGTTAAGTGTTCTACATGTCAGCAAGTTAAGATAGAGCATCAGAAGCCTAGTGGGTCCATGCATGAGTTCAGTATTCCTACTTAGAAGTGGGAAATTGTGAACATGGACTTCGTGATGGGTTTGCCTCGAACTCATCATCAGCATGATTCAGTCTGGGCCATTGTAGATAGAATGATCAAATCAGCTCATTTTTTTCCAGTTCATACCTCTTATTCAGCCGAGTATTATGCCAAACTCTATATCAAGGAGTTGGTCAGATTGCATGGTGTTCTGCTGTCTATTATCTCAGACAGAGGTACCCAGTTCACCTTTTATTTCTGGAAAATGTTCCAAAAGGGTCTCGGTACCCAAGTTCATCTTAGTACAGCCTTTCATCCTCAAACAGATGGTCAAGAAGAAAGGATCATTCAAACTTTAGAATATATGCTAAGAGGGTGTGCAATTGATTTCAAGGGAAGTTGGGATGACCACTTGCCTTTGATTGAGTTTGCATACAACAACAACTATCATTCCAGTATTCAGATGGCTCCATTCAAAGCTCTCTATGGTAGGACATATAGATCTCCAATTGGTTGGCTCATAGTTAGTGAGACCTCAGTCATAGGTCCTGACTTAGTATTTGACGCCTCAAAAAAAGTCCAGTTAATCAGTGAAAGACTCCGGGCTGCTCAGAGCCGACAGAAGTCTTATACAGATGTTCGTAGAAAAGATCTTGAGTTTGATGTTGGTGATCATATCTATCTAAAGATCTCTTATATGAAGGGAGTGAAGAGATTCGGCAAGAAGGGAAAGCTCAGTCCCCGCTATGTTGGTCCCTTCAAGATTCTCAATCGTTTTGGCAAGATATCTTATAAGCTTGAATTACCTTTAGATCTAGCCTTAGTTCATCCAGTATTTCATGTCTCTTTACTCAAGAAGTGCATAGGTGACCCCTCAGTCATAGTCCCTATTCAGAGCATTGATGTTCAGAACAGTCTCTCTTATGAAGAGATTCCAGTCGAAATCTTAGACTATCAGACTTGTAGATTGAGGAACAAAGAAGTCCCTCTAGTTAAAGTTCTTTGGAAAAATCAGTCCATCGAGGGAGATACTTGGGAAGCAGAAGTAGACATGCGTACCAAGTATCCTCACCTCTTATGTGCCAACTTAGATCTAGCTCAAGGTAACAACCCTCCTTAAGCTTACTCAGTTTCATGAACAGTGTTCATCACGAACTTGGTATTCAGTTTCATGTTCATGTTCCCAGTATAAACTTGGTATCAAGTACCATTACATATAATGTCATGCATTCATGAATCAGTTACACATGTAACAGATATGCATGTTCAGTATATTATGTTCAGCTTGTCAGTCATGAGATCATGTTCCAGTTATTCATGTTTAGTTCATGTTCAACTTATTGTTTCCCCTCCCAGTCTGTCTCATTCGAGGAAGAATGTTCTCAAGGGGGTGATATTTTAATACCCAGAAGATTTCTAGCAAATATCATCTCAAGAATGCCTAGTATTAGCTTCTAAAGTGAATGATAATTATTTCATGAGAAATTTTCAAGATTTTCACTTTTTACCATGTGAAAAATTTAATAAGCTTTCCATCTATATATGATTCGCTTAAATTCGATAACCGGGTAAGAAGTTAAGACTATTTCAAGTTCCCGTTATAAAACAGCACCATATTAGTCAGTGGCGCATCCCGCCAGCACTCAAATTCAGAATTGTCCTTTTTTCAATGTCTCAGCGCGATTTCCCCCCGCGTCGCGCCAAAGTTCCAGGTCACGAAAGAAGGGGCAACACGATGGCTCCGCATCGCACCATCCCTCAATTTCCCAATTGTCAATTTACAGTGACACGGCGCGATAACGCCGCGTCGCGCCAGGGGCCAGTTCAGGAAAATTTTACTGAAATGAAATGATTCATACAAGGTTAAAATGGTCAATGTCCAACCCCTATTTAAACCCAATAACACGTGATTTAGCTATTCTTCTCCCAAAATATACTATTTTCTCCCAAGTTTCTCTTAAGAACAAGCTAGGGTTTCTATTGGGGATTCAAATTCAAGAAGGTTTCACCATCAATCTTCACGAAATCATAAACTAAGGTATGTATAGTGTTCATTAATGGATTCCTTTTGTCCATGAAGCCCAAGAATCCCTTTTCTAAATTCAAGTTATGGATTTTCTTATGAATTTCATCATTAGGCTACTTTTGTTCATGTTGATAATGAGTAATTAAATTGTATTCCATGAATGAGTGTTAAATTAGATATGGGTTGATTTATATCGGTATAGATTCATGAAACCCTAGGACTAAATCCTTGAATGATTAAATTGGAATTGAATCACGACAGTTAATTATTGTGTGATATTGTTTACACATTCTATGCCTACTGTGTGTTTGGTTGAATGCCTAGATGAAGGGAAAGTGTCTAATTAGCATGATATCATAAAATCCCCATGTACGTACAAGCTTATGCCTATCACATATTTGATGAAATGCTTCAGTAAATGTATTATGATGATTATTATGTATTCAAGTAAGTCATGCTTTGTCAGTTTTCTTCCATCGAGTTCTGGGGTACTTGTACCCGAAACATTAGTTGTGTACCTAGAGACATGTCATGTTTTTATGATACTATCAGTCAAGATATGAATCCTTAGACTTCAGATAGTCTTATGACTCAGGAAAAATCTCCATGATGTCATGACTCAGTCAGTTGTCAGATATCAATAGTATTCCGTCAGTCAGTGAAACTTAGTAACTCAGCTCATGTTTAGTTCAGTAAATCATGTTCAGTGTCCATTCATATGGGAGTAAGAATTAGAACCGAGTGAACCCAAGGATGGGGACACATACTATCAGATGAGGGTGTGATCCTTAGAAGTCATCCTTGCGTTCCAGAACTATGTAGCCAGCATAGGTTGAGACATCAACACTGTCCAATGAGGGTTGATAAGGTGGATAAGCACTGTCAGATAAGGGCCCTACCGTTCTTTTTTGGGGACACTATCAGATAAGGGTCGCCCACAACTTGTCCTTACCAGTGGTGCGGTATTGATACCCTTCCAATTAGGGTTACAAATTGGACCCCAACTCAGTCATAATGGCATATCAGGGGCATGTCGGTTAAATACTACCTCCCACAGTTTTAGTACCAGTCTTAATAAAATAACTCAGATAGTTCTTCAGATTCAATACTGTCAGATACAGTAAGAAACTCAGATAGTTCCATCAGATTCAGGACTGTCAGATACAGTCACCCATGTTATCAGTTATATTCAGATACAACTATTTATGCTATCAGTTATATTAGTTATTAGTATGTCATGTCATCAGTATTCAGATTTAGTAATCACAATATCACAGTGTCAATTGCAGTTATGTATTTATGTATGCATTCTCGCATTTATGTTTGACAGTTAGCTAGCATTATTCATGCATGTTAACCCTTGAATTAGCCTACCTCACATGTATACTCAGTACATTCTATTGTACTTACGCATTTGCGCTATGGTGCTTTCTTTTTATGCTTCACCATAGGTTCAGAGATACGAGTTCTAGATCAGCAGTAGATTCCAGTCTCAGCAGTCAGAATAGAAGTGAGTCCTCATCCTTCTAGGATATGATTATTTCTCTATTATTTCATTGATTAGTTATTAGTTGGAGTTAGTTGGGGACATATCCCATCAACTCCTTATTCAGATTATTCATACATTAGAGGCTTTCATACTAGATGCAGACTATTATGTTTCAAACTTCAGTGTTTACAGTTTTGTTTGGGTATTATATTACCCCACAGATGTTATCTCATCCATGTTATGTTCAGTATTGAACCTTATGTCCTTTCAGTGCATGTTTTCACATTATTCAGTATTTTATGCAGTATACAGGTATAGATATCAGTCATAGGTTAGCTTGTGGTCCTTCGGGGTCATGAGCACTGTGTAGCGTTCCGGTTCAGTAAATCGAGGTATTACATGCTACCTGTACTTTTTTTTCTATTTAGTGCAGAACATTTTCTAGTGGCTGACTCGTGACCTCTTCTCTAGAAAGAGGTTCAGACTTGATTTTGAGGGTGACCGTAATGACCAGGAAACCTTCAAATCTTCTTATTAATTTCATCTTCATTTGTTTCAGGACTAATATGACTCCTCATTTCTAATGTTTTGCATATTTTTAGTTGTTTCAGGCTTGGTTTATTATTAGATATTTTTGTACAGTGACTTCTGTTCCCAGGAATGTAATAAATAGAGGTTTCTGCACTCTATTGGTCTTGAATATTGATTTTGGTTTGATGGGTGGTTTAAATTATTGAATAAACTTTCTTTCTGCACTTTTTAAAAATTGGGAATTTAATATAAGGTCAATGTAAGAGTAACACTCAAGTTAGAAATGGTGAGTAGTATGGTTCTCCCATTATAGGTTAGGATGTGTGGTAATCATGATTGCTTATGTCATGATAGAGATGATATCATAGCGTTGGGTTAGTAGATTTCATTGTTCAATAACTAGTCTAGTAGAGTCTTGTGGAATGGTACAGAGACGTCTGTACTTTTTTTCAGGAAGTTATAGGACTTTAGGAATGAATTTCTTCCTTTCTTTCTTTCATTCTATGACTTGATTCCAATTGGTATATGGCAATCCAAATTGGTGTCTAATTCATTCAATCGTGTTCATAGATGGTGAATACTCGTTCTACCGTAGCAACACCAGTAGTAATGCCTGCATCGACCAGTAGAGCCATAGTTTGAGGTAGGCTTCGATCTAGGGATAGAGCTAGATGGAGAGGGAAAGGAAAATACCTTTTATGGGTAGATCCCATGTAGTTGAAAGAACATCAATACAAACATAATCATCTCCTCCCTACAAAAAAAACACACCAGGGTATGCTCAAAATGAATAAGAGGTAGTTGAGAAAGAGGAGATAGTAGCTTCAGAAAATATGCTGCCAATACTAAATGGAGCATACCCAATGCCTTTGTCTGTGGAGTTAAGTCAACAATTTTTGGAATTCTTGGGTAGTTTGGTTGGCACTAGTTATACTTAGTTGTTCTAGCTATTTCACCCACAACTTTGCATTATGTCATCGTTGTTATACAAAGAATGGATGCAGGCTCTGAAGTAGGGGCGTATGCATTTGAGTTCTTGACAAATTTTTCTGAATATCTATTCAAGATGGATATTATTGAGAGGTATGGTATGGAGTTTATTTATTTTCAGCTGCAGGTCGAAGCCAAACAATGGTGGAGAAAATTTGTAGAGTGTAGAGTTGCTTTATCTCTACTTGGCTTATTTCAGAATCCATTCCTTGAGAAATATGTTCCCAGCACTTATCATGGTCAGAAGAAGGATGAGTTTTTGATATAGGAGTAGGGTAACATATTGGTGGCAGCCTATGAGGCCAAGTTCCATGCCTTGTCACATTATGTGTTGCAATTGATCACCTACAAGGATAAGAACATTAGATACTTTGTAAAGGGTTTGAACTTTGGGACTCAGTTGGCTACCTTGACAGTGGTTATGTATGTGAATTCCCTTTAAGAGGCATTTGAGTTTACCAAGAAGGCTGAAGCACTTACAAAATAAGGAGAGGTAAATGCAGAGGTGAAGAAGGCCCAAACCTCAGGGTAATTTAGCAACACTTTCTCAAACGACCATGGTTCTTCTAAGTGTTACCATTCTGCTATGTCAATATTTACAAAGGGACCGTTTGGGGTCAATTATAATCCTTCTTGGACTGGAAATAACACACCTTCATCCTATTCAATTTAGAGGCCTGTTTTGGACATAAGGTGTCACAAGAATGGAGGCTTGGTCATATTAGAAGGTATTGTCCTAATTTTTTATCTGCGGTTTAGTTGACTTAGTAACCAAGTTCTACTACTCTAATCCCAATAGGTCATGCTGGTTGAGAAACGGTAGGGGACGTCCTCAAGGTGGGTGTGATGTCCAAGCTAGAGGTGATAATAAATCCAATCAAGGTGGAGGACAAGTTGGTAGGAATGGTGCTCAGGCTGGTAGAGGTGGTAGTTAGGGTGGTGATAAGTTTTATATTTATGCTATTTTGACTTGTCCTAAAGTAGAATCTTCTGATGTTCTAATCATAGGTACTATTCTTGTCTGGGATCATATGGCTTCTATATTGTTGGTCTTTATTCCACTTTCTCTTCTATGTCTGTGAAATTTGTAATGTGTTGGGACTAGCATTGTGAATATCTTGATACTTCTATGTTTGTGTCCCACTAGTTAGGGTGTTTGTATGTGTTAATACAGTGTACCTTACATATCTTATAATGTTTATAATGTTTTAAGACCTTGGGATACCTAGTAATTCTAAATATATAGGAGTTTGATGTTATATTAGGGGTGAGATAGTTGTCTTATTATCATGCCACTCTTGATTGTTATGAAAAAATCATTAGTGTAGCAATGCTATGAACGGATATGCTAAAGTAGGAGGATACTTTTAAGACTAATCCTGTGAGGATTGTGTCAGTAATTAATGCATAGAAGTTGGTAAAGAAGGGGTGTAAGGCATTTTTGGCTCAACTTAGTGAAGATAAATATGTAGTTCCTCCTATAACGTCAGTTCCACTGGTATGTGAATTCTTAGAAGTGTTTATGGATAATCTCCTGGGTATGCCCCAGATCGAGAAGATTATTTTTGTATATATTTAGAGATAGACTCAGACTATTACTATCCCTCATTATCATATAGAACCAACAAAGTTGAGCGAGTTGAAGTCTCAGTTACAAGGGTTTTATTCACCCGAATGTTTCTCCTTAGGGTACGTCGGTTTTTTTATGTCAAAAAGAAGGATGGTATCATGAGTATGTATGTAGAGTAGCATTAGTTGATTTAGGTAAACATCTATAATAAATATCCATTTCCTTGGATAGATGACCTATTAGACCAGTTGTAGGGGTTGTTATACTCTCCAAAATTGACTTGAGGTTGGTTACCATCAACTCAAGATTATGGAGGAGGATATCCCAAAGACTACATTCCAAACTTGCTATAGGCAGTATGAGTTCCTAGTTATGTCCTTAGTGTTGATTAATGCCCCAACTACTTTTATCAGTTTGATGAACGGAGTTTTAAGTCCTTTTTGAACTCATTTGTTATTTTTTTATTAAGACATGCTGGTTTACTCTAAAGGTGAAGAAGAGCATAAATCCCACTTCTATATCATAAGAGACGTAGTTGTATGCTAAATACTCAAAGTGTAAGTCGTGGCTTTCCTTAGTGTCCTTTTCAGGGCATATAATTTCTATGGAAGGAATTATGGTAGACCGCAGAAGATTAAAGCTATTAAAAATTGGGATAGACCGATAAATGTGATAGAAATTCAGAGTTTTATGTGGTTGGCTATTTATTATTGTTGATTTGTTACAGGATTTGATGTTATTTCTTTGTATATGACTCACCTTACCCAGAAGAAAGTCCCATTTGGGTGGAAATATAGGTGTGAGAAATACTTTCAAAAGCTTAAGACTTTATTGACCTCAGCTCCAATGCTCATGTTGCCTATTGAAGATTAAGGGTATTCGTGATTGTGTAAGGCCTATATCTTATTCTGAGGTTCACATCTTTGTTTGGTTTGGTCGGCTACTACAAGAAGTCCACTAATGGTTTTGCTACAATTACAGCACCGATGATGAAATTGACCTAAAAGAAGGTTCCATTGTAGTGGTTCGAGGAGTGCTAGTCGAGCTTTAAGAAGATTATGGGATTTATCACTTTAGCTCCTATATTGACTCTTTCTATTAAGGTTGAGGGATTCACCATATATTGTGATGCTTCTGGTGTTGGTCTGGGTTGAGTATTGATGCAGCAGGTTGAGATATTGCTATTCACTGAGGCAGTTGAAGGTGCATGAGCAGAACTACCCCACTCATGATTTAGAGTTGGTGGTGGTAGTTTAAGCTCTTATTATTTGGAAGAATTATCTATATGGTGTTCATTATGAGATCTACACAAATCACTATAGTCTTTAAAATCATATGATCGAGAGAGAAATTAATTCTTGGAAATATAGATGGATGAATTAGCTTAAGGATTATGATATCTCTATCTTATATTATATAATCAAGAAAAACGTGGTAACAAACACCTGGAGCCATAAGGTAATGAGTATGGGTAGTTTGGGTTCTATCTTAGTTTCTTAGATGTTATTTGCATGGGACATCCAATCCTTAGCCAAATTGATGGTACCAATTAATTTTTCAAACCCCAAGAGGATTCATGCTAGTTTTAAGACGTGGTCTACCTTATTTATACAGATTTAGAGTCATTAGTTTGAGGATATAAGACTTTTCATTATCTGTAATCAGGTGCTAAGTGGTGAGTCCAAGAGGGCTACCATAGATTCATAAGGTATTCATAGGTATGATAGCTAGATTTGTGTTTTGAGGGTTGAAGACTTCATTCACTTGATTTTGCATAAGGCTCATAATTTCAGACATTCTATTCACCCTGGTACAACTAAGATGTACAGAGAATTGAGGCAGCACTATTCGTGAAGTGGCATAAAGAGAGATATGGTGGAATTTGCAGCATATTGCCTATGTTGTCAGCCGGTGAAGGCCTAGCATTAGAGACCTTGTCGCTTGATTTAGAGTTTTCCTATTCTCGAGTGGAAGTGAGAGGGGATAACCATGGACTTTATTAGTGTTCTACTATTTACTTCATGGTTTTGATGGTATTTGGGCCATTGAGGATCGATTGACAAAATTAGCAATATTTATTCCTTTTCATATGTCCTTCAATGTCTAGAGGTTGGGTTGTATATATGTTTGTGAGGTAGTTTGCTTGCATAGAGTACCTATATCGATTATTTTACAGTGGGTTCGTTATTCACTTCTATCTTTTAGAGATCTTTTCAGGAGGACTTAGGTACTCGCGTAGATCTTTTAGAGATCTGTAGCTCAGCCTTAGATATATTAGACTTTTTGAGATCCTTCGTTCAATTTAAGAGATGGAACATGATTTAGCCTTACCCCAAGATTTTTCTAATGTTCATCTGGTTTTTAAGTTTATATATTTTGATGTACATTCCTATGAGTCGCATGTTCTTTGGTGGGATTCAGTTCAGTTTTATTAGAGATTAACAGTCATGGAGGAGCTAGTGTTCAAATTAGCTAGAGATGCCAGGCAGTTGCTCCCTAGAGAGATTCCAGTGGTTAAGGTTCAGTGGATACATCGCCTAGTAGAGGTGGCTACTTAGGAGATTGAGTGTGAAGTACGGGACTAGATCCTGACCTGTTCGAGGCATTAGGCACATCCTTACCCTTTACTTTTACAGATGAAAGTTCTTTTAGTAGTGGATATTGTAATTAACCTCTATTCTTTTTTATGTATTTTTTCTTATTTTTTCAATTTAGAGATTTTCTATATCTTTCCTAAGTCATTCATAAATTTTAGGAGCTGACAGTTTAGTTAACAAACAATTCATTTGGTTTTTAGTACAAATTCCCTATTTTGAAGTCATCAGTGGTATGAATTGGCGATTGGGCAAAAAGTACAATTTGACAAACTCGAATATTGATTCTAATAGTTTCATCTGCTCAGGGATGTCGAATTTATGGTAGAGGGACCTTTGGTTTGAGTCCCAAGGCTTTCAGACTAATTTTGGGGTATTGGTTGAAAATTGATAAAAATGGCTCATGGGTATGGGGCCCATATTTTGTTGAAACGACCATAGAAAGAAATTTTGACAGCACCATTCTATACAGAGTGTCAAATTTGGTAGGGTAGCATAGTATTTTTAAGTTCACGGGATTTTGGATGAATTTTGTGGGGTCGTGGAGACTTGGAATTTTCAGAGTCCCCCGCTGGTGCATCTGCTTAAGTGGTAAGTTGGTCTCTTAACCAACAACGCTTGACCAGATGAGGACCACTTAAGAAAATCCCTTTATGCTCAAGTGAAGGCCGCTTAAGCATTTGTTGGTCCACTTAATCAGAGGTTACAAAAATAGCGAGTAACACTTAATCGGTCCAGTGCCCACATAAACAACACCTAGAGGCCATAAAATCCTCCACCAATCCTATTTTCTTTGCATTTTTCAACATGTTCAAGAGCTTGGAACCCTAAAAAGTATGAGAGGTTGGGAGAAACATTATTAGGTGATTAGGGGTGATTATGAGCTTGAATTACTTGTTTCTACCTCAAAATCTTTGTAAGTTTTCATTAAATTCATGGTTAGTTTCTTAATTATTTATTAAAATCCCTATATTATTAGTGGGTTGATTTTATCACCATTTGAGCTTAAAATTTACCCGTTCTCGAGGATAAATGTTCCTTGAGCACAGTGGAACGTGTTGATGGTTTCAGAAGTGTGATTCTGCAAGTGGGCCTCCCCACATAGGATTTTTACGTGATTTTAGAGCTGAAGTATAAAAATGCAATAGGGGTACCATTGTTCTTGTATTGATGAGCAGATTATTATTTTTATAGTGTAGCATCATGCAGAAGATTCTAAGAAGTGGAAATTGACGATTTAGCAGATTTCAACAGGCTTTATTTGGCATTGAGGTAGGCTAGTTTAACCTTTCTTATATATCGGGCTAAATGTAATGACCCTATAGGTCATTTCCTCAATTTTCATACTTTTTCAATGTTTTGAGCCTTCCACAAAGGCTATAGGTCATGTATCACTTATTGAAAATATCGGTTCGGTTATCAGATAGTTCATTTGGATTTTATGCTCATTTTTCTATTTTAGACTTTTTCTATGAATTGCCTAACCGATACTTGACCCCAATTGCCAGATCACTAAAATGATAGATGAGACACTTAAGTGGTTGTCCTTAAGAGATATGGTGACCTCTTAAGTGGCAGCTGGTGGATTTTAATGCCCTCTTCCCCACCTTATATTTTATCACTTCTTTCACCATTTTTATACTAAATTGATATCTCAAAGAGAGGAAAAAATGGGGATTAATCTACATAAGTTGGAGTAAGCCAACCTAATTCTTCTGGTCATTTCTGTTTAATTTTTTGATCAATTTTCACCTAATTCTTTGAAAAATTCTTAGAAATTAGGTCTGAAATTCCTAACTTTTGAGGGTTGATTTGAGACCCGATTCGTTTTCCATTTTTGCTCAACTTTTGAGCACACATTCCTTGTCCATAAAGGGACCTCATAATGGGTTTAATTTTGGATTCCCTTTGCCGGCCCCATGGGCACATTCTTGACACAAAATTTGACTTAACCTTTATTATAGCAAGATGAATCTCGTTTTACTCCTAATTTCGTGTAGTTCACAATTGTGATAGCATGATGGCATTTTAGGATTGTTGAGTGAAAATTAACTATTTGTGGATAATTTAACATTATAGTTTGGCATGGAGGTAGGCTTTTGTATACTCTTCTTCATGCGGTGGTATTTTATATATGTTTCATGTTAAATAGGGATGTTAGGATGTGATTGTGGATAAAGCATCGTGACATAGCCTAGGTTTTGACTTTGCTAGAAGGAAAATTGACCCTTAAGATGTACTATTTATTATACTTTTATGATCTTTTTACCTTATTCATAGATTAATCTTATTCCAAGTTTAATTATGATATTCAATTTTTTATTTTTGTACTATGTTGATATATGAGGTATGATTCTGATTCCTTATTTGGTTATTGATTCCTTATTTGGTTATATAACTACGCATAATTATTCCATTGTTTGGTTTAGACCCTAATTCTGTTTGTAATAACTTCTACTCTAATTAGGAGGCCTTGAGATGCTAGTGTGAATACTTAGGTTGTGCCTTTGAGTTAGCCTTGTTATAGTATATATATACGTATATCTATCTATGTATAGCTATAGTATTAACGTATATACCTTCCTCCTTTCATGTATTCTTGTTGAATATCAATTTCTTGGGCTTATATGATACTATGTATATCCTTCTTCTACTCTTTATTTGTATATTGGCCAGTGATATATGGTATAGTGCTTAAGACCTGGATTATGGTTAGAATAGACTAGTTTATCCCTATTACTACTTTTGTTTTATTATGTTTGTTTTAGTGGATATTTGAGCATAATTTTCATTCATGTTTGCGTTTTATATATTTATTTGGATTATATTTGGAGCTCAGTCGGCAGTTGCCTACAGAATACCACGTGTTTTGTTCTCATACTACACTTATGTATCCTGCAGATCATAGTACGAGTTCTCTCTATTATTATGTAAATTGTGTAGAACAGCAATGGTTTGGAGTCATAGGGTGAGCTCCTGGCATTCGATGTATTGTTATTCACCTACTTATATACAAGACTAATCTCTATGATGTATTTATAGATGGGTTGTATCATTATATTCATTTATCACTACATTTGTTAGTTTTATTTTATTAGCAGCTCTTGTAGAGATTTCACCTGGTTTATAGAGTATTTTATTTGTTTTAGTCTTTTACTATATTTATTCTGCATTCTTCCTTTTTTTCTCTCGGTTGTCTATTACTAGAAGTTTTGGACTACAAGTCGACTTACCTACTGGTGGGTTATAGTAGGTACAATGATTTGAGAGATTGGGTCATGGAAATTCGATATTAGAGCCTAGGTTTACTTATTTGTTTGTACAAGAGCTAAGTGTCTAGAGAGTACTGTGGATTGGTGTGGAGATATTTGTAATCTATCTTTGAAAGGCTATAGGGCATTCATAGGAAATTCTATTCTTGACTCTGTGTCATGAGTCCGTGTTTCTAAGAGCCTCAATTACGTTCTTTGACTCTATGATGTCCCAAATGGAAAATGTAAGGTTATCGATAGATGCGGACGGGACTTCAGAACATATTTATAGAGTTTCAGTGCATATCAGATTAAGGTGTCAGGGAAGGATGTTAAAGATTTTCAGCATTAGTCAAATGATTTGGGGCCAGCCAGTCTCCAATAGAGTTTACGACTGCTTTTTCCTTCTAAGATTCAACATTAGGGATTGCAAGTCTATTTTTGTATACCTCACAAATAATGATGATATTCAGTTCATCGAGTATTTCTCAGGCCAGAGTAAGGTTTGTTGGTATTCATCAGGTTTTTTTATTAGTTTCAAAGTATGATATAGGGTTTCTTGAGTGGGATAGGCACATCCCTATGTTGTGTCCTTCAGAGCATCATATTGATCTGAGGTGGTTTATAACACTTCGATATCATTATTCTAGCATATTTTGCCTTGTTTTGAGAGCAATTCATGTTCTTAACGTGTTCATATTGATATAAATAAGCATTTAAGTGTCCAAGTATGTGATTACAATGTTCAAAGTATTTTTCAAACAAGTTTGTGCTGAATTGAGTCATTTAGTGTTCAACACGGAAAACTAGTTTTACTAGCTTGAGCTAGTTGTGTATCTAGTTGGTTTCATTGGATTCTAATGTGTTTAATTTGTTCCAAATGTTTTAAATGTGTAATTATGAGTGGAACAACTTGTTTTTAATGTGCAAAGTTTAATTTGATTAAGTCTAGAGCCGGGATAATAAGAGGAAGATCATTGCAAATTTACCTTATCTTAGCTCTTGTTTTGATTCGTCGTTGAGAATATTGTGTTGTTTTGATCTTTAATATATGGTGTGTGATATTGTAGGAGGCTTTGTGAGATGAATATAGTGATATATTGATGATTTAAAGGCCAAAAATTTATTGGAAATACACTACAAAAGGCATGGTCAAAAGATGGGACGATAAAGACTTAACCAAAATTTTGAACGCAAATTTCAGTGTGTGCGTACGATGAGCGTGCGACGCATGCTCCATTTCAATGCTCCAATGCCTTAAAAAATTAAAGAAGATGAAATTCCAGTGGGTGCATGCGATATGCGTGCGCCGCACCCTCCATTTCGGTGCAATATACCATGCGGCGCATGCTTCATTGCACTGCTCCAATCTTTGCCAACACAGGACTTAGTCCTATTTGAAGTCAAATTGGGCACACATTTCAAGGAATCTAGGGGTAATCTCTTCTCTTAATCCCTCCAGGTGTATACTTAATATTATATTATATATATATATATATATTCAAGACAGCTGGTCACGGAAGGGACAACTTTGGAACAATTTTTGGAGAAATATTGGACAATTAATTCGGTGGAATAATTTTTTTCAGTGGTTGTACACTTCGTAATTTAGGTTTTAATTTTTTTTTATCTAGTCTTTAATTTTTCATATCATGTATTCAATTATTTGGATCGTGATTATGAATATTATCGGCTAAAAACCTTCTTTCTGAGGTTAAAACCAAGAACATGGTTACTATTGTTTTGGATTAAATTCGTTTAATTTTTCTTATCATATATGGTTGTTTGATTATTCTTATTTTAATTATTTTATGGATTGATCACCCATAAAACACATATATTGTCGACCTTTTGATCTCGGGAGAGGGAATAGGGAGATAGAAAATGGGAATAAACAAAGTTTGGGGTTTTATTCTTTTATAAAATAAAGAATTAAACTTAGCGTCTAGGACAGGGATGTACTTAGATGCCTTACTTGATTCATACGTAGGATGATAGCTTTAATTCACTTAATTGGATTATTACATCTCCACTCAACGATGTAGTTGTAATGTCCAAATTAGGTAAAAGATTAGAGGTTGGGAAACCATGATCATGCAATTAACCCTACGAATCGACAACCAAGATAGGCAAGTTAACAAATAAATTCAATAACATAATATAATTGTTCGAAGTGCTTTAACCCTGGGATTCTCTCCATTGATTGTTCCAAGTACTTTATTTTACGCATTATTTACTTTATTTTTAATTTACAAAATTACAAGCCCTCTTTTTGGTTACCTTTGCATCAAATTAATCTTAAGAGTTAAACTAGAATTGAATCGTTGTTAAATCAAGTCTCTGTGGGATCAATACTTAGCTTTAATTAGGCCACTTTACTACTTGATAAGACTACGTACACTTGCGTGTGCGCTGGTTGCTGTCAAGTTTTTGGTGCCATTGTCGGAGACTTTTATTTTGGCGATTGTTTATTTTAGTTTAATTTTTAGATTTATTTGGTGTTTTTAGACTGTTGATGGTGTAGACACCCCCAAAGAATAGCCTTGAAGCATTCTCAAGCATGATAGAGGTGATCACAATACAAAGATTTTACTAGATTCAGTCGCAGGTTGTCAAGCACTAGAATTGACTATGATGAGTTGTAAACATTGTTGAACCACATAGCACAAGGAAATCCAGACTGGCATTCAGATTCTAGAAGTTCCACGAAAAAAACTGCGGGAGTATTGGAGGTGGACCAATTCACAGCTTTATCAGCACAGGTATCTGCCTTACAAAATTTGATCAACACTCATTTCAGCGGCATGAAGTTGGGAGCAGCACAACCTGCAGCCACAGTCAATGCTATCCAACAAGCTGTAGGTTGGTGTGAGGTATGCGGAAATAGTGGTCATGCAGCGGCCATGTGTGCTTCAAATCTAGAATCTGTGATGTATGTAGGTAATTCTCAAAGGCCAAATTATGGTAATGCCTACAACATGAAGTGGCAAACTCAGCCACCAAATCAGCCATGGAACGCCCCACAGCCACAGGCTCAATCAAATCTGTCAACGAGCAACATGGAAGAGATGTTGAAACAACTCTTAGCTGGTCAAGTACAATTGGTTGCGGATATGAAAATTCCAAAGGAAGATTTACAGAATCAGCAAATGGCCACAAGAAGTTTAGAGTTGCAAGTGGGCCAATTATCACAGGTACTGAATACAAGACCACAAGGTGGGTTGCCAGCTGACACAGAAAATCCAAAGAAGGTTATGGAAATCATCTTGAGAAGTGGTAAAGATCTTCAAGGAGAACCTCCCAAGGTAACAAAGGAGGTAGATGCTGAGATGGTGACCCAAAAGGTTTTTGAAAAAGTTGTTGATAATTCAAGAAAGTCTAAGTACTTGAAACCAAAAGTTGTTGAACCTGAAGTGAAGAAGAAACTGTCATTACTCTTCCCTCAGAGGCACATAAAAGCAAAGGAGGATGCATTGTTTAAGAAGTTCTTTGAAACATTCAAAGAACTTCATATTAACTTACCTCTTTTAGATGTTTTGCAGAGTATGCCTAAGTTTGAAAAGTACTTGAGGATATGGTGGAAAATGAGGTAAAACTGTAGGATGTGGGAGATATAACGCTCACTGAAGAGTATAGAACTGTGATGAAAAAAAATCCCAAAGAAATTGAAAGATCAATAGAAGTTTGCTATACCTATTCAAATTGGGAGTAAACCAGTCCATGCATTGAGTGATTTGGGAGCAAGCGTAAATTTGATGCCCCTATCATTGTTTAAAACATTGGGATTAGGAGAGCCTAAATCGACACTAGTGGTTATGCAGCTCGCAGACAGATCCATAACGTATCCGAAAGGAATAATTGAGGATGTCCTCATAAAGGTTGGTAAATTTATTATACCTGTTGAATTCTTTGTTCTTGATTTTGAGGAAGATGAACAGGTACCAATCATCTTAGGGAATCCATTCTTAGCTACTGGAGGGGCCTTGATTGATGTTTGAGAAGGAACACTCAAAATGAGGGTAGATGATGAAGCGGTGGTGTGGGTGATGGAATTTTATTAAATTTAAATCCATACAAAATTCAGATTATATTAAATTCAAAATATATTAGGCCTAAATAAATATTTTGGATTAATATTATTAGATTAATTATTAAAGTTCAAACATATATGGATTTAATTAAAGTCCAAGTTATATTAGGCTAGCCTATTGATTTGGGCTATAAATAATGAGCCCACTTTGCTAAGCCCAAGATATTGTCATATTCTAGAGGCCCAAATAAATGCCATATGTCAAATGACGTGGCATGCCAAGTCACAGGAAGAATCCAATAGGATCATGCCACATGTCAAAAATGATGCAGCAGGCCCAAGAAATGAAAGCCCATAAAAGGCGCCATGTCACGTAAATCTGATTGGTCAAAGGAAGTCCATATTCATCATGACTCTTTTATTTCCAAAACTATAAATAGGGGTCTTATAATTCAGAAAAAGACCCACAGAACTCTAACAAGTAGCAAGAAAAAGCTCGTGGATCAAACGCCACAATTTCTCTAAAAAGCTCAAGCATTCAAATCAAGTTCACCATTCAAGAACAAGATCCAAAGCCCTTGAATTCAAGCACAAGTCAAGATCAAGTCTCTCAAATCAACAAATCAAGTTCAAATTCAAGATCAGGCTTTAAGCCCTTGAATTTATATTTGAAAAGGCAAATCAGAGGATTCATAGTGATTGTAACACTCGTATTGAAATCAATAAATTGATTGTTGAAATATATTTATCTTGTCTTGATTATTTATTTTCAGCCACGAGAATTTTATTGTCCAACAAATTCTACAATGCCCAGTGGGACAATCTCTACCTCTCATCTTAACTTTTCCAACTGGAAAGTTCAACAACATTGAAATGACTTCCAAGAAGGTCAACTCTCAATCAATTGCTTCCAAGGCTGTTGAATCAAAGTTCTCTGTTGAAGTAGAAAACATCCTGGGTGTTACTTTTAGAAGCTTAGGAGCTGTCACAAGAAGCAAGGAAGGCTTGCTAGGACAACAAACATATTCAGTGTCGTCCGCACCAACTCTAATTTTAGGATCTTCAACCCCAAAAGAAAAGAAGTCCAATGCAAGTGTTTTGGAAGGAGGAATCAATGTGGAAGAATCTCTTTAGAAGACTCTATCTCTACATGAGCATTCTGGTTCCAAATACTCTAGCACGGAGAGCGATGGTTGTTCAAGCAACTCATCATCTCCAACTACACCACAGAATTTGAGCACTTCAAAGATCAACTTATGTGATAATCTGTGCTACTCTCCAACATCTCCAGTGATTATGCAAGTGATGGTAACTGATGCCTCATCTATGGAGGAGGATCTTGTGAATTTGGAAAAGGCAATTGATGGCTTAACCAAATATGTTCAGAATCAAGATGTTTAAATTGATAAAATGGTGGATAGGGTGGAAGGTCTAATAGAAGGAGAGTCTAGCCATGCACCTAGAAAATCTCCAGAGGTTCATGAGACAGAAAATCCTGTGGTGTTTCTTTAAAGAGGTGCAAGTTTCTTCTGAGGGAATGATTCCGATTGGGAAATTGAGGGAATTCATTGAAGGGACCCTCAAAGACAAGTATGATGTTGTCACTAAGTCTTCCCTTGCTTATGAAAATCCTTACACGGAAAGGATTGATAGCCTCAAAATGCCTGTCGGCTATCAATCCCCCAAATTTCAATAATTTGAGGGCAAAAGAAACCTAAAACAATATGTCGCACACTTTGTTGAGACATGTAATGATGCTGGAACTTACGGTAACTATCTTGTCAAATAGTTTGTTCGTTCCCTAAAGGGAAACACCTTTGATTGGTATACAGACCTTAAGCCTAATTCCATTGATAGATAGGAGCAATTGGAGCACGAGTTCCTAAATCACTTTTATAGCATAAGACGTACAGTTAGCATGGTAGAGCTCACGAATACTTGGCAAAGAAAGGATGAACCAATCATTGACTTTATCAATAGATGGAGAAATGCTAGCCTAAACTGTAAAGATAGGCTCAGTGAAGCTTCTACAATAGAGATATGCATCCAAGGAATACACTAGGAACTTCTCTACATCTTGCAAGGCATTAAGCCTAAATCCTTTGAAGAGCTAGCTACCCGTGATCATGATATGGAGTTGAGCATGTTTTCTACAGGAAAAGGATCAACGTCTATCCATGACCCTCGAAGGGGAAAGGATAAGTAGGAACCCAAAAGATAGGGTAAGTTTGTCCCCAAAAATAACAACAAGGAGTCCATGAATGTTGATATGTCTCCTGTGAAGGTCACCACAAAGGTGACCAAGAAGCAAAGTGTAAAGATGATTTCTGGAGCACATCCAAATCAAAAAACTTTAAAGGAGATGCAAGAAAAGAAATATCCCTTCCTTGATTCTGATGTTGGTGAGATTTTCGATGAAATCCTTAAGCATAAGCTCATTGAACTCCCAGAGATGAAGCGTCCTAACAAAGATGGGATGACCAATGACCCTAATTATTGCAAATATCATAGGATCATAAGTCACTCTCTGGAAAAGTGCTTTGTCTTTAAATATAAATTCATGCAACTGGAAGAGAGAAGAAGATCTTTTTTGACCCTCATCAAATCTCTATCACATTTGGCTCTCTCGATCAAGTCTAAATATATGTCAAAGAGCATAATGGAAAATATTAGAACCTGATAGGTCTTTAGTTGACAAAGGCAATGATGAAGGTTGGCCTCTGATGACCAGGCGCAGACACAGGAGGACAAGTTTGCGAAAAGAGTCGGCCGAGCATCCAACCAGAAGGAGACTGGTGAAGAAACCAAGGAAACAAAAATAGGTTGAACTTCCAAAAAGGACGACCGTCACATAGTTTCACCTTCCAAAACCACGTTCTCCAATAACGTTGTAGGAATTCTTACTAAGTTGGTTTTGTGCGAAGACTGCTCGAGTCAACCTTAAGGCGTCTTGTTTTAATACTGCCAAAGAGGGGGCAAAGGGTGAGAATCTACCCATGGAAGTTCCTTCATGTTTTGGAAAGCTTGTTGAAACTCTTGACGAAGAGGAACATGTATGTGATACAAAAATCACATTCACAAATAATGATATTCTTCTTGGTGAGTCCCTACATAACTATCCCTTATAAATGGTGGGCCAAATTCTAGGAAAGAAGATCAATAAAATCTTGATAGATAAGGGATCTGGAGTCAACATCCTGCCTATCCGCACGATGAAGGAACTTAACATCTCTACTGATGAATTGGACGAGAGTCGTATAATGATCCAAGGATTCAACCAAGGGGGCCATAAGGCCATATGATCTGTCAAGTTGGGGATTCGTATGGATAATTTTCAATCAAACACATTGGTGCATGCGATCGATGCCAAAACTTTATACAATATATTACTGGGTAAGCCTTGGGTACACGGGAACAAAATTATCTCATCCTTCTACAATCAATGCTTGAAGTACCTCAAAGGTGGAGTGGAAAGAAAGATAGTAGCTGATCATAAGCTATTCACTGAAGCTGAGTCACACTTTGCCGATGCAAAATTCTACTTAAAGAATTATGTTATGAATGAGAAAAGGGTTGAAGATGTCACTAAGACCAAGTGTGAAAATCTTGCATCTAAGAAGTTCGTTGTTACTGTCAAAAAATTTTCCACCAAGAAGCCTCTCTCCACTTCAAATAAAGAAAGTGTTGCTCCTACGAAAAAGAAGGCAACTCATGTTCTTCGCTACATACCGAAGGCAAAGAAAGAGAAAGATCACCCATCATATTCCCAAGATAATGTGTTGAAGGGGATAACTTTACCTATCAAGAATATTGATGCAATAAATCCATCCTCAAGACTACTTGAAGAGTCTGTGGCTCAAAATTTTCCACAAGATATGACACTCCCCATGAAGCGTATGAAAGAAGGCTTCGACCCAAATGCATACAAGTTTTTTATAAAGGCTGAATACAATCCTAATGAGCCATCAATGTTGGGAAAACTTCCGTCGGAAGGTACAACCAGGCAGGCACGTGAAGGCCTAGGATACACGCAGCCTCCTCCAATTCGCATCTCCATAAGAAGGGTAGTTAGTAACTACATCACTGTAGAAGAAGAGTCTACTGCATCTAACAAAAGGTCTTCTGTCTTTGACCGACTTGGAGAATCAACTGCAAAAACTTCTGTGTTCAAAAGGTTGGGACCTCTAAATAAGAAGAAAAGAAACAAGCATAAGAGAAGTCGTCAAAGCACGATGATACACTCTTCACTTAAAATATAGAAGGATTTCTAAAGTTTGATTCCTTCTAAAATGAAGCGACAAACGGAACTGGTAGTTTCATGCAATGAGGTGATAAAAGCAAAGGTGAATACTGTGGTTTATACCAAGAAACACGAAGAAGATGGAGAGAGAGTGTTATCTCCTCATATCATGTTACGACCCAGAACGAGAAAGATGTTTCATGTCAAATGAAGGTTGATAAAGAGATAAAAGATATCTTTTGGTGTTATCATATATTCATCAATAACGATGATCCTCAAGAAGAGGAAGATATTGGAGATGCTCCATTGCAACTAGAAGAAGGAATAAAGGCCACAATAGATCCCTTGAAGGAAGTTAATCTTGGAACCGATGAAGACCCAAGACCAACTTACCTAAGTGCATTTCTAGAAGTGGAGGAGGAAATCTCTTATATGGACATACTTAAGGAATATATAGATATCTTCGCCTGGAGATACAAGGAAATGCCTGGCTTAGATCTAAAAGTAGTGGTCCATTAGTTGGCGGTCAAGAATGGTACTCGTCCTGTTAAGCAAGCCCAAAGACACTTTAGGACGGAGTTGGTTCCTTTGGTTGAAAATAAAGTTAACAAACTCATTGGAGCAGGATTTATTCGTAAAGTCAACTATCCCATATAGATTTCAAGTATTGTTCCAATACGAAAGAAGAAAGGCCAAATTCTAGTTTGTGTCGACTTTTGGGATCTCAACAATGCCTTCTCTAAGGATGACTTTCTAATCCCCATAACAGAGTTGATGATTGATGCCACCACTAGTTATGTGTCAATGTCCTTCATGTATGGTTCATCCAGCTATAATCAAATCCGTATGGCACCAAAGGATGAAGAACTCACTGCATTCCGTACGCCCAAAGGTATTTATTGCTACAAAATTATGCCTTTTGGTTTGAAGAACGCTGGCGCCACTTATCAAAGGGCTATGCAAAACATCTTTGATGGCCTACTCCATAAAAATGTTGAATGCTACGTGGATGATCTATTGGTGAAGTCTAAAAAGAGAAACAACCACTTGAAAAACCTAAGAATGGTATTCTAGTTACTTTAAAGATATCAACTTAGGATGAATCCATTAAAGTGTGCCTTACCAATTACTTCTGGAAAGTTTCTTGGATTCATTGTGCGACACCGAGGAATTGAAATTGATCAAGCCAAGGTCGATGCAATTTTAAAGATACCTGAGCCTCAAAATATTTATGAGTTAAAAAGCCTTCAAGGAAGGCTAGCATATTTAAGAAGGTTCATCTCAAACCTGGCCGGGAAATGTCAACCATTTAGTTGTCTTATGAAGAAGGATACTCCTTTTGAATGGGACCAAGCTTGTAGTAATGCCTTTGAGAGTATCAAATCATACTTAATAAAGCCACCAGTTCTTGCAGCACCCATACCTGGGAAACCATTGATACTCTACATCGCGACATAAGAAAGGTCAGTCGGAGCACTACTGGCTTAAGAAAATAGTGAAGGCAAAAAAACCTCTCTTTATTATTTGAGCAAAATGATGACGCCGAACGAGCTAAAGTATTCTCTAATTGAAAAGTTATGTTTGACATTGGCCTTCTCAATTCAAAAGATGAAACACTACTTTCAAGTTTATGTTGTCCGTCTTGTGTCTAGGGCAAATCCTATCAAGTTTGTAATGTCGAAACCAGTCCTTAGTGACCGACTTGCAAAATGGTACCTTTAATTTTAGCAGTTTGAGACGTGTACGTTCCCCAAAAGCTTGTAAAGGGACAAGCATTGGCTGACTTCTTGATAGACCACCCGATACCTGATGATTGGGAACTGAGCAAAGAATTTCCTGATGAAGATGCAATGGTTATTGAATCTAGACCCTCGTGGAAAATGTACTTTGATGGTGCCGCATCAGGATGGAGCTGGTGTTGGTGTGGTATTCGTCACTCCACAAGAAGGAGTCATCCCATACTCTTTTACCCTCACAAATCATTGCTCTAATAATGTTGTTGAATATCAAGCTTTAATACTAGGACTTGAGATGGCAGTTTACATGAAACAACTGCAATTATAAGTCTTTGGTGACTCCCAATTGGTGATCAAGAAGCTTTTGGGAAGCTATGAAGTCAGAAAGTCGGAGCTATGACCATATCATGATTATGCACAGAAGTTGATGGGGTGGCTTGGAGAAGTAACCCTCCAACATGTGCCAAGGAGAGAAAAAAAGAAAGTTGATGCCTTAGCTACTTTGGCCTCAACCCTAACTCTTCCAAATCAGACGTGAGTTACTATCCGCCAAGAATGGGTAGTACCGCTGCCGGATGAGGATATAGAATACAAGGTTGAATACCTTGTTGCTGTGTCTGGAGCAGTAAAACAAGATTGATGAAAACCTATCATTGATTACTTATGTTATGGGATACTTCCAGAGGATTCAAGGAGAAGGACTGAGATTCGTCATCGCACACCTCGCTTCTTTTACTATAAGGACACACTGTACAGAAGATCATTCGAATGAGTACTCTTACGATGTTTGGGAGAGGAAGAAGCAATTCAAGCTTTATAAGAAGCGCACTCGGGAGTTTGTGGATCACATCAGTCTGGACTGAAGCTCCATTTTAACATTAAAAGAATAGGATATTATTGGCCAACAATGGTGAAAGATTGCTTGGACTATGCTAGAAGATGCAAAGCTTGTCAATTCCATGCAAATTTCATACATCAACCTCCAGAGGTACTACATCCAACTGTAGCATCTTGTTCGTTCAATGCTTGGGGAATGGATGTTGTTGGTCCACAACTAAAATCTTCTGGTGGACACTTATACATCTTGGCCATGATAGATTACTTCTTAAAGTGGGTTGAAGTTGTTGCTCTTAAGGAAGTAAAGAAAGAAAATATTGCAAACTTCATCCGAGTGAATATCGTCTACCGCTTTGGAATCCCTCAATATATAATAACTGACAATGGCAAGCCGTTTGATAACAAACTGATGAATAAGATTTGTGATCTCTTTGGCTTCAAGTAACGCAAGTCTTCTATGTATCATGCTTCCGCCAACGGTCTAGCTGAAGCCTTCAATAAGACTTTATGAAACTTGTTGAAGAAAGTTGTCTCCAAATCCAAATGAGACTGGCATGAATGAATGGAAGAAGATCTATGGGTATATAGAACAACTTTCCGTACACCAATGCAAGAAACCCCATAGTCGCTTGATTTTGGAGTTGAAGTCGTCCTGCCACTTGAGCGTCAAATACCTTCTTTGAGACTGGCTATTCAAGAAGGGATCACTGATGAAAGAAATGCTAAGTTGTATCTTTCGGAGTTAGAAGCTCTTGATGAGAAGAGACCAGAGGCTCAACAAAATCTTGAATATTACCAAGCCCGTATATCTCATTCCTTCAACAAAAGAGTTCGCTTGAGGTACTTCCAAGTTGGAGATCAAGTCCTTGTAGTAAGGAGACCCATTATCACTTCTCGTAAGTCTAGGGGCAAATTCACCCCGAAATGGGATGGACCTTATGTCATACAAGAGGTATATTCAAATGGTGCTTACAGGCTTGTCGATGCAGATGGAGTAAAAGTTGGTCCTATCACCTCTAAGTTCTTAAAGAAGTACTATCCTTAAAGGGAGATGACACTCCTTAAGGAACGAGTATAAACTGCATGTCCACTCCTGGACCGCAAAAGTATATACTGTGTACGGTTCAAAAAAAAGGATGGAAGTTCGCTAGGTTGAAAAACTCGAAAGAGGCGGCCTAGGCAAAAGTTAGGACACAAGGAAAAAACACTCACCCAGAACTATATTGTGACTTGATCCTCTTTACTGAGGTACATAGGCGCTTGGAATTTCATTCTGAGTTCAGTTACATGAGTGCCAAAAAATATATGTCCCTGCTTGATCCTTCGTATGAAAGTCAAGTCTGCATACATCTCAATTAAGTTTTGGAATTATGTCAAATACTTGTGGCTTAATGGGGGCAACCCATCAAAAGGAAAAAAAGTTTTTTCAATAGGATTTGGAATACCCAAAGCCTACAATTGAGGCATAGATGTACCACACATACAATTATCACTTACTAGTTTAGGTGTATGTGCTTTGCACGTGTATATAGCATTAATTAACAATAAATATATATTAAAAGAATAAATTATTAAGTGTACATTATATTATTAACTGAAATATTTAAAAGTACAACATTAAGATTTAAGATAAAAAAAATGTACATAATGAAAAAATGATAATTCACCATACATTTTCTAGCATCTCCTTTAAATATTATAGTTGTAAGTTATAAACATGTAAAATATATTAAAATATACTTTAATTTTGTAATTTTAAATATGCTATATGAAAATTTAGAAATAGAGTATTCAAAAAAAGAAAAGAGATATTATTTTTCAAAACAAACTAAGAATAAAAAAACAAAACAAACAACTGGGATAAAGTAAGATATTGGTGTGATAGGGTGTGTATATATATATGGAAAGACATTTGTGTTTTGTTTGTTTATAGGGTGGGAAGAGTAAGGTCAAACATGTAGTGACTGAAGAGCAATAGCAACCGGCAGGTCACTTATTCAAATATCCTGCTCATAAAATTATGCTTCAAATGCCATAAACCATGCATGTCACTTAAGCAGAAAATCATGCAAGAACTTTGTAAGAAAATTTCATGCATATAATTAGTGACTTACAATAAACCGGTTCACATAAATTTACTATTTTAACTATTTCTATGTTTTCACATATTATGTTTTTAATATTTATACCAGGTTCACCCAATAAAGACATAGTTCTTAATCATAATATGTCACTATCACTTTACTGCATTATGCCTCAATTTCTTGACAATCTTAAAATTGAACAATAAGTCCTAAGTTAAATTTAGTAGAGAACGCTTAACCTCTAATATGAAATTTTTTATGTTAATTCAAATCCAGTCGAGGTTCAATACAGATATTAAACACTTTAAATTATAATGCAAATAAATAAATAAATAAAGAGAAGGTATATATACGAATTTACATTAAAATAAGAAAAGTTTCTTAAGTTTACCTCAAATCACAAGGAGCAATTCTCTAAATTATTGATGGCCTCTTTATACCTAAGAAAACACCAATAATCAATGATGAAAAAATTAACGATAAGTCAAACAACTAATAAATAAAAATCAAATCTCCTAAAAACCTATTCCCACGAATAATCCTCAGAATGTAGTACACGTAATATTTTAACCTTAAATATTAGATTAAAAAAATCTTAAATTGATAAGATTAGTAATTATTATGAATTCAAAATGACCTACCAATTTTTCGTGAATGAGATGATCCAAATAATTTGTTCAAAATTATAAATAAGTCAATTTCATTATTAATAATTATGAATTCAAAATGACCAATCAATTTCTCATGATTAAATGCGATGATCTAAATAATCTGTTTAAAATTATAAATAAGTCAATTTCAAATCACTTATTGTATATAAAACATGATAAAAAAAAACTAACAAAGAAGTTTCTCAATTTGCAATTATTTATTAAAAATATATCGTTTATTATTGTAAACTTCAAAATCAATCTCAAATTTTAGAAAAAACATACCTCTACATAAACTCATTTCAAGAACCTATAATTTTGATTTAAACACATAAGTAATATATTCATGGCAAAAAACAAAAGAGAGAGTAATAAGACAAATATTATAAAAGAAAAATTCTTAAAGAAAGAAAAACAACTTTGACTAAGAAGTTTATGAATGAGACAGTGCAATAATATTATTTTATATATATGGAAGACTCTAAACCAAAAAAATAAATAAAAAGGTTTATATTAATAATTCCTACACGAAAAGAAAGCCAAAAACATGAAAGAAAAAAAACTGAAAGAAGGATTCCATATATATTCAACTATTATTTCTTTCCATATATATCAAAAATCCTTAATTTTTATCCCTTATATATTAGGAGTGATTAATTTCTATCCATATATTTTTAGGAGTTCTTAATTTGACTAAATAATAAATTGAAAAAAAAAGATAAAAAGATAATTTTGTCTATTACGGAGACTTTTAATGAAGGATAAAAAGTTCAAATCACTTTTTTAAAGGTCTTCACACTTTTAATATATTATAGATGAAGTCAAAAGCTTTAATTCTTAAGACTTTCAAATTAAAGTTGCAAGTCCAACTCGATTGTGAGACAGAGATGTGAAGCCAATGAGTAACAAGTTTGGGAGAGAAAGCCAGAGTTTAATATGACAATATCAATGCATCAAAATAAGCAAGCAATTCTTGGAGTTAAAATTCAAAGGAAATATTAAAATAAATGTGCAATATAAATAAAAAGAGTTTCCATTATATCTAATAGATCCCACTACTCAATAAAAAGGGTCAAAGAAAGCAACAAGAAGGTTTGAAGGACATCTCCTAAGGCTAATCTAAGTATATCTTATAATTGACTAAATCTTGTAAAGCAGCCTCTAAGATTTGTTTCTTTATCTCCACGACCTTTGAGGCTTTTGCCGTTGAAAGGGAGACATCAGAACACTTGGAAAACACTTCTTCCGTAGCTGAAACTTTAGATTCCATCTCTACAGCTTCTTGTTTGGCAGCATCTTGGTGAGTTTTCAACTTCTTCACCTTCTTTCTCGTCTTCTCAAGAGATTTGCAGGCGGCAGAAACTTCCTCAGATTTCTCGTCTCTCTCCCTCGATACAAGATCAAGATGTTTTTTGGCTTTTAAATATGGCTCTAACTCTTTAATTGTTGTGGTTTTATCAACATGGGTGGATCGTGCTTGGTCATAGGAAGTTGCTATCCTAAAGAAAGACCCCAATAAATCCTGCAAAGGGGAAATATCTGCCCCCATTCCTCTCATGTTATTGAGTTTGACTTCGACGTCATCTAGAAGAAGCACGATTCGGAGTAAGGCCTGCAAGTTTGGTATGGATACAATCCCAAGCCTTCATGATAAATTCCTTTTTAAGCTCAGAAACGACCTTCTTGCTATCAAAAATAGACATGGTTACTGTTGGTTGTAGGGAAAAGATTGACTCTATATTTACTTTAACTTTATCGCAAGAGTTAGAAGTGATCTCTTTGGATGACAAAAGTAACTCTCTTGAGTCCGGACCTACTACAAACTCACTACTATCTTGTGGCTTACTTTGGTGAGGATCTTCCAAAATTTGGACATTGCATGGCTGCATATACAAAGGAAAACATTATATGAGGGTATATAAAGGCAATTCATATTATATGAAATAGTAGAAGAGTTGAGTCATTACCTTCTTGATGGCTAGCGGAGTCTTCGATGAACTAGAAAGAATCTCCACATGGGTGTTAGAATCACCTTACTTTGCCGAGGGTGGTTTTACCTTCTTCCAACAATGATCTCTATGACTACTATCGCTCTCGTCTATAAATGGTCATTTATTGAAAGATTGTTGAGTCAAGGTAGGCGACTCCTCTTTCTGAGTTTCTGCAAGTAGAAGTCCCTTGACATTGCATGGAATGACTACCTTAGGTTTCAAAACAGGAGACTTAACCATAATTGGGACCTACTCACCATGTTCTTGAGGAATTCTAACAATAGGACCTATGGCGTTCACCAAAGATTGCAAGTTAACTTCAAGAAAGTTTCCATGAACTTTGTCCCACCTAGATTTATACGGTGTGGATGAATGTCTTCGCGCATTGGGTGTGGGTTTAGGGAAAGTTGCTTTTGACATGAAACTATGCAATACACAAATTCAATGAAATTTAAAGCCTTCGTCTAGTGAAGCACTACGAATATCATTTTCCAAGGTTCCAGGAAGGCCTTGGTAAAACCCAAACTGATGGCTAAATCGGTGTGGACTGTATGGCTCAAGTATGAATGAACCTCTGTATCTAAAAGGGAGTAAGTTAAAATGGAGGCTCATGAAGTATCTTATCTCTGACTCTTCATCCTTATCATCATCCACAAAATAATAAGGAGTGGACTTGCTTGGCATAGTGAAAGTCCAAATAGCAGTGTCTCCTTAATGGATATGCTTTCTGGCAAGCTTTCCATCAAAGTACTTTGCCCCGCCTTCTCCAGAATACGCCATTATCAATGGAATAGATGGTCCATTAGAAAGTGGAAAATGTGTCTTAAAATAGTAAGCAAGCCAACCATACACATAATGGATAGGAAAGGATACTCTGAGCTGCTCAAGCTACGAAAATTTATAGACTCTGTTGAGACCATTATAAATGTTCGATAGGACTGGAACTGCAAGACTGAAAGTTTGCATATTTGCCATCATAGTTACAACTCTAAAAGTTCCCTGGCAAATAAAATATCTATCATTAGAGGGAAATACAAAAGTACACAACCAACATGATAAGAACACTGCCAAATATGTATCAGTCCTATGTTTATTCTTCACTCCACGTTTAGAAGATGTGGCATCATCTACACTTGACCACTTTACTACATTCAGAATGGTCCCATTTGGGTTATGGGTTGACTTCAAGCGAGCAGATTTTTTCTCCTTCCTCGGTGGAGCTGACTCGTATCTTAATATCCTTTTGCACTAAAATTTTATCCACTTTCTTAGAGGAACTCTCGGATTAGAAGCCTCTCCTTCTTGAAGATTTTCGAAAGCTATAAACAAGGATTCACAAGAACGAGGGATAAATCTCTCATTATTTTCATCAACACCTGTAAGCTCCTTCACTTCGGGCACTACTTATTCATAAGGAAGGCCTCCGATAGGCAGACCTCCAATTTTGTATAAGTCCCAAAGGGATATGGATAGCTCTCAAACTGAAGTAAGCAATATGTTGGTAGTTGGACACCAAGCCTTAAAGAATGCCTGTAATATGTTCGAGTTTTGATCATAGGTAAACAGCGAAGCATAAACAGCATCATATATTTTGGCTGCCTTCAAGGATTGTGCACTTCTAGCCAATATGTCCTCGGACCATTCCCAATATCCTTGAGTATGACGATATTCACCGGTTATATCTATAGTGTCCTCTCAACATACTTCTCTTTTGAGTACCCGACGTCCAAAACAAAGAAGGGTGCTCGCAATATTCAATTGACGTTGGTTGGGAGTTCGAAGAAGCCATACTTTAACCGACCAATTAGCACCAATGTCATGTTTTGAAGTCCAATCTGACATATGGAGAGAATTTTGCAAGGGTGGCCAGGGATCTGCATACCTGCCTATTATTGGAGTTTCAGTCAATAGCCTAGTTTAAACCGTACCATCATCAGCCTCAATTAGGAGGTACTTGATTTTAGAGGATAAAAATGTGTAGTTTCTAAAGTGAACCATATCTACAAGCTGCATGAACAAAAGAATCTTGGTCAAACACAGAATCAAGGTTCATAAAGAAATACTTGCAAAAAAAATCCAAAAAATGGAAAGGTCCTCCATATTTTGGCTTTGGTGAAATATAGTCACATATACTTGAAGTCAAACTTGCTAGGTCTTAAGGTGATGAAGGCAAAGTTAAACTCTCACACCTTAAGCTAACCATTGTAAAGGTCTCATACTTAGAGAAGATCATCGTATAAATGCATCAGTAAAGGGCCCATACTTAGAGAAGACCATTGCATAAATGCATCGGTGAAAGGGCCCATACTTAAAGAAAACTATTCTATCTTCAAGTAAAGTCTTTTAGTCTTACGGTGACAGAGGAGAAGTTAAACTCTCACCACCTTAAGCCAGCCAATAATTGCATAAGTTTTTCGGTCTTAAGGTGACAGAGGCAAAGTTAAAATTTCGTCACCTTAAGTCGGCCAATTATTACATTAGTCTTTTAGTCTTAAGGTGATAGAGGTGAAGTTAAACTCTCTCCACCTTAAGCCAACCAATTGTTGCATATTAATATTTGCTTTAACCCTACAAAAAGAAGAAGAAAAGAATAAAAAAAAATCACAAAGAAAGAGATAGAAATTACCTCACAACGATTGTGAATCGGATTGGAAACCACTACTAGAAGAAACAAAAAAAAGGAGCTTCACAAGTATTCATTGGAACCAATACAAAATCTATAGGTATTTATAAGAGTTGTAGGGCGGTTTATACTCCTAATCCTTGATAAATTTGGAGAAGGTCATGCCAATTTTAATTTTAATAAAAGATGGACTATTGGCGGCAGTGGATATTAGTGAAAATAATTTAAAAAAGCACAATTAATTCCTATACAAAGTGGGTTAACCGTTAAAGACTTGGCGGTGGAATTACAAAATCTCATTCTAATGCAAACTTGTATTGATTGGTCACGTCATGCAAATGAATTGTTTGTTTGTGTTTCTTTTAAAGAAACAAATTTTAAGAAGCATGGGAAAATTATTACTACAAAAGTATTATTTTAATAATAATGGGAAATAGTGGCCAACATTGGGACCCACCAACCATTGAGGTAGTAATTTTGAATCCATCATTTGTCCATGTCTGTGATGTCTCATAACTGCCCAATAAAAAAATGAAGCAGCACTTAAACAATTATCGTTGTCATATTTTTGTTTTAATCTCATGATAGTTGAGATGTATGGGATTAAATGGTAACAAGTACCCAAAAAAAAGCATTTGTTAGCATGTTTATATTTTATGGTGTGCTATAAGTCAGGATATTTCTAGAATGTTATTTTACTTCAAGGCTAGTCTTTAGGAAATTAAATATCCCATCGACAAGTCTTGAAGTAGGGGGCATTTGTGGGCAATGGAATTTTATTAAATTTAAATCCGTACAAAATTTGGATTCTATTAAATTCAAAATATATTAGTCCCAAATAAATATTGCGGATTAATATAATTGGATTAATTATTTAAGTCCAAACATATATGGATTTAATTAAAGTCCATGTTTTATTAGGCTAGCCTATTAATTTGGGCTATAAATGATGAGCCCACTTTACTAAGCCCAAGATATTGTCATATTCTAGAGGCCAAAATAAATGCCACATGTCAAATGATGTGGCATACCAAGTTAAAAAAAGAATCCAATAGGATCATGCCACATGTTAAAATGATGCAGCAGGCCCAAGAAATTAAATCCCATAAAAGGCGTCATGTCACTTAAATTTGATTGGTCAAAGGAAGTCCATATTCATCAGGACTCTTTCCTTTCCACAACTATAAATAAGGGTCTCATAATTCAGAAAAAGACCCCCAGAACTCTAACAAGTAGCAAGAAAAAGCTCGTGGATCAAACGTTGTAATTTCTCTAAAAAGTTCAAGCATTCAAATCAAGTTCACCCTAATTTAAGATCAGGACCGCAATATTCAAGAACAAGATCCACAACCCTTGAATTCAAGTACAAGTCAAGATCAAGTCTCTCAAATCAACAAATCAAGTTCAAATTCAAGATCAAGCTTTAAGCCCCTTGAATTTATATTTGAAAAGGCGAATCAGAGGATTCATAGAGATGTAACACTCGCATTGAAATTAATAAATTGATTGTTGCAATTTATGTTTCTTATCTCAATTATTTATTTTTGGCCGTGAGAATTTTATTGTCCAACAGGTGGTATTTGATGTTTACAAAGCACCCATTGAAAATTTCCAATACAAAGATTTGTGTGTGATAAATGTTATTGAAGGGAAAAAGTGTGGGGTGGTTAATCTACCAAAGACCTCTTTGAATTACCTGATTGAGCAGGCCAAGTTGAATCCACTATTTCCCAATATGATAAAGGTTGAATTTAAGAAAGATGTTGACATTGAGAGTGCAAACTCAAGAGGTCAGAAACGAATGAAAAACGGTTCCCAAAAGAGAGTAAAAGGGTGAAGGAATATGGTTGAGTTGATATGGGTCGTGCCGCGATACTAAATCAGGCGCTGCTTGGGAGGCAACCTAAGTTAATTAGGTAAGTTTTTTTTTAGTTTTTTTAGTTTTATTTCACATAGTTTTTTGTTTTTGGTTGAGTCACGAGATAATGGGAAGTCTAAGTACCATAAACTTGAGCTAAGAAGCGTGGCAAAGATTGAGTATGGGGTCCCACAGATCTCTTTTATGTATAAAGATGCTACTATCTAGGCGTAGAAGCCTTAGGGAGTATTTCTATCTTTTTACTTTTAAATTCACTTTGGGGACAAAGTAGATTTTTAAGTGTAGGGTGGGGAAATTCCCAATTTTTGGCTCAGTTTAAAAAAATTTAGGATAGGAATAAGTGAGATATTTGAGTTGGTACTATTTTTTATTGTATAGTGCAAGTTTTTTGTTTGGTAAAAGCATGTTGATTGTGTGAATTACTATTTTTGAGACTCTTAGGCTTATGTTTATGACTCTTGTACTTGTTGGCTTAAAATTTGAATTCATGTTATTGTTTGGTTAGGAGTCTAGGATGATCCTATTGAATTGAGCATGCGTCATGTGTGTGTGAGATTTTTATATATTCCTTGTTGCATGTGATGTCTAGAACTTGCCCGGTGTATTTGTAAAACGAAATAAAGAGTGTGGGTTTAGGAGATGATTTAGGCATTTCTTTGATAGCTTTATTTTATACCTTCTTTTTGACCTACCATTGTGTATAATCCTAGTTTAACCCTCATTGAGCATTTAGCCTTTTCTTTGGTAGCCTCATAATTAGCCTAATCCCCTTCTTTGATAGACCATAATTTGATCAAAAAGATCCTAAGTGCTTTAATTGAAAAAAATAAAGAAATAAGTGAAAAGGATTTTGAGAAATTGAAGAAGAATAAGGTGAAATTGATGCCCCAAGGTAATAGTTATTGGTGTTTATATTTGATGTGTGGTGGTTTTGAGTGATATAAATAGTGTTAGAAATATTCCCATGGTTGTGAAAAAAAATTGAATCTTGAAGGAATAAGCAATACACCCACCATATGTTTGTGAAAATGCTTAAAAGAATGGGGCAAAATAAAAGAATGGGATAGACAAAAATGGTGTAATTTGGTTTTTGGAGATTGGTTTTAAATGTATAATGTAGAGCATTAAAGCTCTTAGAGACGATAGTCATTATTTCCAAATAGTTCTTACCCGTCCCTTAGCCTATATTACAACCCAGAAAAGACCTATTTGATCCTATACATGACATTCTGATATTAGTAGAGCATTACACTAAGGGCAAGCCTATGGTTCATTGTGTGTAACTTGTGAATTCTTTGTGAGAGTGAGTGTAATTTGATTCTTATACCCATTACGTTATAAAGTGCATTATTGTGAGTGATTATGGGTAACTCTATTGTTGTGAGGGGAACATGTTTGATGAATGTGGGTGATTTGTATGATGTCCTTTATTGAATTATAAGCATGAGTTTTCCACTTAGGTGAGTAAATTCTTGAGGCTAGGATGTTTTGGAGTAGTGTTCATGAGCTATCAATTGTGTAAATAACATGCTTTGTGTAGAAACTTGCATTCCGTGTAGCATTGTAGTACTAGATTGAGTGTGTTTATGTTAGTATAAGTATAGCATCACCTCAAATTTTTATGCTTAGAGTTAAGAGTTGTTCGAGGACGAACAAGAGTTTAAGTGTGGGGTGATGATCTGAGGTGGTTTTATATATTTTGGCATCATTATTCTAGCTTATTTTACCTTGTTTTGAAAGCAATTCATGTTCTTAACATGTTCATATTGATACAAATAAGAATTTAAGTGTCCAAGTATGTGATTACAATGTTCAAAGTATTTTTCAAACAAGTTTGTGCTTAATTGAGTCATTTAGAGTTCAACTCAGAAAACTAGTTTTACTAGCTTGAGCTAGTTGTGTGCCTAGTTGGTTTCATTGGATTATAATGTATTTAATTTGTTCCAAATATTTTAAATGTGTAATTATGAGTGGAACAACTTGTTTTTAATGTGCAAAGTTTAATTTGATTAAGTCAAGAGTCGAAATAATAAGTGAAAGATCATTGTGAATTTGCCTTATCTTAGCTCTTGTTTGGTTTCGTCATTGAGAATATTGTGTTAGTTTGATATTTAATATGTGGTGTGTGATATTGTAGGAGGATTTGTGATCTGAATACGGTGATATATTGATATTTTAAAGGCCAAAATTCATTGGAAATACACTACAAAAGGCATGGGCAAAAGATGGGATGATAAAGACTTAACCAAAATTTTGGATGCAAATTTCAGTGTGTGCGTACGATGAGCGTGCGACGCATGCTCCATTTAAATGCTCCACTACCTTAGAAAATTAAATAAGATGAAATTCCAGAGGGTGCGTGCGTCGCACCCTCCATTTCGGTGCAATATACCATGCGGCGCGTGCTTCATTGCACTGCTCCAATCTTTGCCGACACAGGACTTAGAATTTGAAGTCAAATTGGGCACACGTTTCAAGGAAGCCAGGGGTAATCTCTTCTCTTAATCCCGCCAGGTGTATACTTAATATTATATATTATATATATATTTAAGACAGCTGGTCACGGAAGGGACAACTTCTGAACAATTTTTGGAGAATATTGGACAATTAATTCGGTGGAATAATTTTTTTTGGTGGTTGTACACTTCGTATTTTAGGTTTTAATTTTTTTTGTTTAGTCTTTAATTTGTCATATCATGTATTCAATTATTTGGATCATGATTATGAATATTATCGGCTAAAAACCTTCTTTCCGGGGTTAAAACCAAGAACATGATTGCATGTGAAGTTGGTATGATGATAACAACGAGGTTCCTTGATGAATGAATTAGTTCAATGAGTAGGAATATGTGAAAAAAATAATTAGGCTTAAAAGAGGGTTGTGTAGTTGGGCCGTGAAAATGGAGGTATTGTGGGACCAATACTGTAAACCACATTTTCCAGCACAGAGGTCTAAATAATCGGGTGGTTCGATTCCCCCTTATTAAATGACTGGGTGGTTTGAGTCCCCCATGTTAAATGACTGGATTCTTAAGTCATCCTTAATTTATGACCGGGAGGTTCGAGTCCCCCATATGGTACATATGTACATATAATAATTCTCTGGTTCGTGCTGCTACACGCATTGGGTCCCTTTTAGCTGGGGGAGAGCTGAGCCCATATAGCCCGTGGGTGCCTTTTTTTTACTGTTGAGCTACACAGTCTAGGCTAATGTTTTAAAGTTCATACTAAGACTTTTTTCTATCCAAATATTTTATATATGTATATGTATGCATGCATGTATGTGAACATGTACATTGAGTTGAACTGAATTTTGAACTATCATTACTTTATCCTTATCCCTGAGTTACATGCTAGCACTCAACCTGTTAATCATCTCTGGACGTTGTATCCCTACATAATGCAGGAACCGGAGATACTAATGTTTTTCCTGTGTAATGATAGGATTTCTGGATTGTCAGTAGTTAGCTTGAAGTGATAAGCATCCTTCTTCTAGAAGGCAGTTGCTTCTTGGATTATCTATTATCATAGACTTTTCTTTAGACTTGGTTTGGCTATCATCAGGGGCATGTCCCGACTTAGATTGATTTCCAATTTGGTTTAGAGGCTTTGTGGATTACTGTGGACTGGGTATTGGTTGTGGTTGAGTTCTGAATATTCTATCTTGTTATATATTCAGAATTCAGCTACTGTTAGTGTGTTATATTCTGTGTGACTAGGCATAGGGGTTGTCTCCGATCCACGGCAGACTTGGGATGCCCATCATGGCCAGGCCCTAGTTCGGGTCGTGACAAATCAATAACTAAGTAGATCAATTACTAGTTAAAATTTAGTTTTGGAAACAAAAGAAGTGAATAAGAATCGAATAAAGGAAACTAAGAAGTTAGAACCTGAGATTCGTAGAGTATGATCCAGAAAATATGGAGACATTTCAGAATGTGGAGACGTTTTCTCTGGGCAACCAAAATATTAAGACTCCAGAAATATGGAGAGATTTCAAAAATGTGGAGGCATTTTTGGCAGCTTCTAGGATGATTTTTTTCTCAAAGTAGGTTGTTTCACTCCACAAACTATTCTTAGGGAGACGTTTATTAGAGCCAAATTTTATATTATGTCCCTTGTACTTCCGTTTGTTCTAGTACTTGCCCCTTTTGGTAAATTTCTTTTTGTACAACATCTATACTCTTTATCTTTTCTTTCCTTTTGGATCAAACTCCACTTCTATAATATTCTTATTCAACAATATATGAAGATTATAAAGAACACCATAAAAAGAATGAACTTCAAAAATTCATAACTCTCTCGATTTAACTCTTATTTTCATTAAATTTGAGATTTGGGCTCCTTCTGGTATGGAGAACAAACTTGAATACTTTTCAACCTTCAATTTCTACCTAATAAAATTTTATTTAAGACCTATTTCCTTATTCTTCAAGCTATACAGAACACCGAGAACAAAAAAGAACTTTGAAACTTGAGCTTCTTCAATTTAGCTTTGATTTCTTCAATATTTGATATATGAACTCCTTATGATAGGGTGAACAAACTCCAATATCTTTGATCCTTCAATTCTACCTAGATTATAAAATCCACTTGCATGTCTTCAAGTTCTTCAACAGAACAATAGTGAAAACCTCAAAACAACCCAAATAGAAGGAAACCTCATATCTAGACTCAATAAACACTATAGAATTCAAATCTAGCACAAAATAAACTGATTTCCTTTGAATTTTTAGTTTATGAACTTAGGATTAAGAATTATTAGAGCAACCCTTTAGCCTAAGCTCTGATGCTAAATAATAATATCCTAATAAGACAACTCTAATCAAATCAAAGTAGAAACCAAGTGATACAATTCCAACTACGGAGACCCAATTGAAATTGAATTCAAACAACAATAAGGGATGAGAACTGAAGAAATAAAGGATCAATTGAATATACCACCAAACCAAAGAAGGAGAGAAACTTGATTTCTAGAGATTGAGAAACTCAATTTGAAATCCACAAATGAGTAACTCAAATGAACATCAAGTAAAAAAGTTTTGAATCAACAATAAGACTCCACCCACCACTAATCTAGATTTAGCACCACTAATATAAACTAGACTAAAGGGATTCTACCCTTGAACTTTAACTTTTCAAATAGTATATTTCTTCAATCAACCAAATCTCCCTAATGAAATAACTAAGGCATTTATTTATATTTTGCACCTTACAATCATAGACCAAGAGTGGATTATTTAGAATATAACCAAAAGTCAAAGGCCTAGTTTTGCAAACAAGGTGAGTTGTGCGAGCTGCATTACCAAAGTAGGTTGAGTTCTGTGAGTTATTGCCCTCCATTGCCAAAATAGATAGAATGTCCTCTTCTTCCTCGCTCTGTTGGACCTCACATTCTCTAATTTATCATTCAAATATGGTATTTGTCTAACGAGAGCTCATAGAGGACCTTTAAGAACTTCTTTGTGTCTTTAAGGTGAGCATTACTTGGATCATTTTGAATAGACATTGAAGTATAGTTCTAGCATGAATTGATTCGGGCGCGCTCAAATTACTGTTAATGTTAGTAAATTTAATTCTCCTTTTGGCTGCATACATAGATCATGCTGACCAATCCACATTAAATTTATGCCTCTTTTATTTTCTTAACTCACCAATACTTTCATCTTTGTTATTATCTTAAATTGACTTGTTTGATTAAATTCCACATAATCCAAAAAAATATTCCTAACAAATAGGTATTAGAGCCTAGTTAATACCCAGTTTATCCTAGTAGTCATGTAATGCCCTGAGACTACCCCTTGGACTTCCCATGGTACTTAGGACTAGAAGTTGCCCAAAGCTAACATGTGGCCTATGGAAGAACACTAAACCATATTCAAATTACTTAAAGTCATGAGCGGAAGTTGATATTGTTTATAATAACCTAGGTAAGAAATAATAAGTCCAAAGTTTTTCAATATTTAACTAAAAACAATCCCAACACTAGAGCAATTTGAAATACTACTAATTCTAGACAAGCCTCTATACTAATGAAGAGTTTCTGGGACAGGACCCCAGCTGACTTGGAGTTATGAAAGTTTGAACTGAATAATAACCTAAACTAAAAGCAAAAAGCATAGCTATAGTCCTCAAAATATGAGGAATCACCAACTAGCTAGAGTAAGTACTAGTGATCATAGCTAATTGTGGTGCTGAGGGTGAGTAACAGCATCTACATCATGATAGGATGTAGAGCACAAAAAGTATGTGGTCAGTACTAATGAAATATACTGAGTATATGGGGGAAATGTGCAACATGTAAAAATAATGTAAATCATGTGATAAGGGTATGCATATTAAATGTATAATGACTCACCATTTTCGTAAATAAAGTTAAAACTAAAATATCATATACGTAGAGAGTATAAAACATAATTTAACAAATCTAGTGAGACAATCACACTTGATTTATAAAATTGATTTACTGTAGGAGATTCTCTTAACTGATATGCCCCATTTGAGCGAACATAGAGCCCAAATTATAACCCAAGTTGGAAGGATGGTCAATACCTTGTCAGTGGTAGAGAACCATGATTGGTGTGACTACACTAATGAGTCCATTTAGGACGTAGGAGATACTCTTACTTGATGGGCACCCCATTATCTATGATGGCATGTAATTTAGGATTTTGGGTATACTGAACCCGTATCCTCTCAGTGCTCAATACTACTCTCAAAAATTATAGTGTTGCACATATTGCATAAAAGTTATCATGAAATAAGCATAATAGTTTGTAAGTCTGAAAAAACAAATATGTTTTTATTGCTACGTCATATTCATAAGTAAATTCATGAATTTCATATTGAATGGGTTAAATCATGCTAAAATCATGCAACATTTACCAACTTATAAGATTTCATGTCAAGGACTTTTAAAATCAAATCATAAGGTCAAGCGTATGAATAGAGTTATAGAGAAACCATGAATTCTAGTTATAAAATGTAAGGAAGCTCATAAGGGAACATACGAATCAAAATCATAAAAGTTGGACATGAACCCTAGTTGTTAAATTTGTAAAATGTTTTAAGAAAAATGAAGTTCTTGGGAATAAGGATGAAAGAAAATCCTTGTTTGTTCGGGCTCCAAGAATCCCTTACTTTTGGCTAAGTTTTTTATTTACCTTTTTTCATTCCCCCCACAAAACAAAACATTCACAAATACTACTAGAATGGTACGACACCAATACCATAACAAATACACTTACCAACAAGAGAGAGCGAGATTAGATCCTATTACTTGAAAGAAAAAAATTCTTAGAAAAATTCTTGAATTTGGGAGCTTTAGAGTATGGGGTTTGAAAAACCTTTCTTGCATGTTTCTTGAACTTTGGGAGATCATAAAAGGAATATAAAGAGACTATCGATATATTTTCTAGTGAGAAATAACCCTTATTGGGTGTTTAAAGAAATGGGGAGGGTGTTGGCTAAGGAAAGGACTAAACTATCCTTCAGAAAACTCTTTAAAATTGTAGAAAAATCTCATATGCCAGTCCAGGTGACAGCCCTTCAACCCCTTACGTCCCGTCTACCCATACATCACTTTTGGGTAACTTTTTAAGCTTAAAGGATAAGCTTGATGGCCTGTCAACCAATTGACGACTTTGTCTGTCGATCCTGGCAGACGAATATCTTCTGGTAATTTAATCATAATTTATTACTCTCGTATTAGATTGACAAATAGTTGATGGCATTGGAAAGAAGACTCAAAGACCTTAAAATTAGTGGGTCATGAGCTACAAAACTCTTCATACTTTAGGATTAATGCTCATTTGAAGTTGACCCTAACAAAATCTCATACTAAAACTCAATCGATATGAAACTTTCAACTCAAATTTGTGCTAGAGATTCCTTATGATATTGATTCATAGCCAAATCTTTTCACTCACTAAGGAATTAACCTTAAAACCTATGTATAATTAGAAATTATTAGGTCTAGGTCTATAAACATATGGTGAATGGTCGGATCTTAGCTTGGAAATTTTGTGTGTTACAAGTCACCATAATGATAATGAAGATTTACCTAGAAAAATTTAACCAAAATACAAACTTCAAAATGTGACACTTGAAAATGAAAGTTATCTTAATTTAGGATGGTTCAGATATGACGCTGCAATGAAAAAAAAACAAATTAGAAAAAATAATAGATGAGGAGTTTACTATTCTTGATGGGGTAAAATCTAGTGTGATACTAAATTTCTCTAATGATGTAATTACATGAAATAGGTTTGAAATAACAACTGAAGTCATGTGAGAATAATTGGAAGGCATGTATATAAAAAAGATGTAGAGAATAGACTCTACTTGAATGAAGCTTTATACATTTCACATGAATGAAAGTACTTTCAATACCCCACATCTTAATGCATTTGATTCCATTCTTATGAATTTGAGTAATACAAATATTAGGATTAAGGAAAAGGATCAAAGCATATTGTGAATATGATCTCTATCCCAACCCATCAAGCATTTTAAAAATACTATACTTCATCAAAAAAAAAATTGTTATATAAAAATAAAAGTTATGTTGAAATCTAAAAAATAAGTAGAGAGAGATATTATCGGAAAGGTAGAGGAAATCAAGCGTCTAATTTATTTGTTAGGAGTAAATATGATGTATAGTCCAGATACAATGTGTCATTGTCATAAAAAGGACCACATTACTTTTGAATGTTCTAAATTGTATACCAAAGAAAAGGAACAAAAAAAATGAGCACGAAAATTATGACGTCAATGAAGCAAGTGTTGCTGGTAATGAGATTAAATGGGCTATATTTTCAGTAATTTTGTCTCTAACAATGCATGGATATTAGTTTGGATTGTTCATATAAAATGTGTCGCAACAAGATCTAATTTTTTACATAAGATTCTGTTGAAGGTAGAGTTGTCTTGATGGAAAACAATGTTGCTTGCAAAACTATTAAAAAGGTACGGTCCAAATCAAAATACATGGTGACATGGCGAGAATCTCACCAATATTAGATACATTTATTAGTTGAAGAAATCTCATTTATTTGGAAATTCCATAATTTTTTGAGCGTAAATACACATGTGAAGGTGGAGTTCTTGAAGTCTTTTAAGGTGTTCTTGTGGTTATGAAGGCACGTAAATCTAGAATGTTGTACACATTGTTAAGATCTATTATTATAGGTGTTGCTACTATTTTGATATCATATAGAGATCCGTTTGATTGTGGCATCCATTACGGCGTTGTGGAAAAGATGGAGCAAGTTTACAGTGTATCAAATAAAACAGGGCTAATATGAAGGTTTGTTTTGTGTTCATGTTTTGCCATAAAAAGTTTTTCACAAGAAGTTTGTTTTTTCCCACAATAAAGTGTCATAACAAGTTATGACGAGCAAGTAGGCCATTTGTCTTTGTGAACTTACAACATCCGTTCAAACGCACTAATTTGAGAAAAAACTTGTCTTTTTTTATATAGAGTATTTATAGGAGAGTTGTATTGGGAAATAATTGTGTGAACTCTTCTTTGGAGTGATCTTGTGAGGTTATTTTTTTCAAATATTTGGGATATTACTCTGATCTTATGCTCTCTTTTGTATCCATTGATGTTAGTTTGTTCTTCCTTTTAATTGTGAACGTAGATCACGATAATTGAACCACTTTAAATTTCTGTCTATTTTATTTTCTATACTTACCATTACTATGTTCTTTGTTATTAACTTTAATTGATTGTGTTGATTAAATTTTGCACTATCCGAAATTAAGCTAGTTTCCCCCAAGGATTTCGATCTTCAATTTTTATCCCCCAAATGTCTGATCTTGAATTTTTATTCTCCGAAGTGTGTGGTCTTGAATTTTTGTATTCACTAAATAAGTTCTAACGTTTGCCTATTAGACAGAACTTATGGGCAGTTGACCATGTTCACTCTCTTAAAATGTCCTGAACATCTATCTAATAGGAAAAAGTTAAAACATCTACCTTATAAACATATCTAAGTTCTAACTTTTACATATAAGCTAGAACTTCTAGTCAATTGTGTAGGTTCATTTTCTTGAAATGTCATGAACGTCTACATTATGGGCAAGAGTTAAAACATATGTCTTATGAGCAAAATTATTAAGCAAGAATAAAAGATCAAGACCACCTTTTATAGAGGTCATTTTTGTAATATTTTTTATGAAAGACAAAATATCAAGATCGATCTATTTTAGATATTTTTAAGGGATAAAAAAATAAATAGCCAAGCCCATTACTTAGTTTACAATATTTAGCCATAAATTAGTCTAGCCATATAAATAAGAAATGAAAAAAAAAAAATTATCTCAAAGATTGCCTATAATTAAGGATCATTACCTCCAAGAAAATCTAACTCCTAAAATATCTCCCACAATTAGTTTTTTCATTATCTTCAACATAATAATTTTTCACATTGAGAAAAGACAATATATTATCCCATCTTCGGCAGAAATTCTAGAAAATTTATGTGTATAACAAATGTATAAATTAGTGTATGATCAATGTCTAATATACACACATTGATTATACACATTATATAATGATTATAATATATAATTTTTACACACTACTGTATACATATTATACAATGATTATGCATGAATTACATTAAAGTTTACACACTACTTATATACAAATTATACAATGATTATACATAAATTATATTATATTATATATATATATATATATATTATTTGTATAATAAATGTATAAATTAGAGAGAGATGTACAACCTTATTTAAAGTAATATAGTAGATATAAATAAGATTTGTAAATAGTCGGCTTATGATGTTTGTTGCAATAAATTTCATTGAATTTGACCATAACAATTTGGAGTTTGGTTTCGTTCGTTTTAATTACCGACTTTCATTTTCTTGCTAATCTATATTATATATAAAGGAAGGTCATAGACAAGTTGATGTGGCACCTCTCTATGACCTTCATTTATGTTCATCTTTTTTCTCCTTTTTTTGAGTTTTTTCCTACTTTTTTTGGTTTTATATCCTATCTTTACTTAATGTCTTTTGTTATAATAATAATAATAAAAAATGACTATTACTTATACCCTTCTTATTCATGAACTAATTTATTGAGTTAAAATAGTTATGATTTTTGATCTTCTTCATCCGTAACAACTCTCCAATTAAGATTTGCAATTAATACACATTCATACTAGTGCCTTATAATTCCCTTCCACATTCGTTGGTTCTGCTCAAATATTTTTTTCATATTTATATATATCATGTTGAAATTCAATTTTGTAGTTGTAAGCTTATGTCAAAAAGTCTAATTTTCACATATATTTTGTTTATTATGTATGTAAAGCATATGTAATTGTTTATAAATTGCTTAATTTGTTTTCAATAGTTGTATGTTTAATAGGGAGTAGGGTTATGTGTTATATGCGTTAAGGAGAGAAGCAATTAAAGGAAGAATTTGTGTGAGAATTATGTTTTGATTATTTTTTTCTAATCATGGTGTTCGAATCTACTTGTGTACACCTCGATTGATTTCATGGGATACTTGCCACCTTAACATCAGGTCATATTTTATTTATTTTCAATTATTTTATATTAAACAAAAATAAAATTACGTATTATGTGTAGGAAGGCAGTGAAGCCTAAGGAAAGAATGTTGATCTTCACTTTGCAAATGGATCTTTTTATTTTTTACCTAAGGTTAGCAAACATTTTGGTTGAAAACTTTACATTTTTAAATTTCGTAGCATAGTTATACCCTCTCCATATTCATATACGCTTTTTCCTAACTATTAGTTTGTTTAGTTTTTTTTTTTTTTACCAAGTATAAATTTTTTCAATTAAATTTGTTGAGAAATTATCACAATGTAATTTTAGAAGATCGTTTGATACTTTGTATGTTGAAATAGAAGCAAAATCTAACGTCTTAATGAAATATGATCATTTTCCTAATATTTAGTGTAAAATTAAAATTATTACATACTTTGTATTCTTTTTTGCACTCAACAATTTTCAGTCAAATATAACTCACAAAATATAGAGCAATTAAAATGACCAAAAATAAGTGATAAAACAAAAATTGAAATAGACTGGAGAAGCACCTACTGCCAACACGAAGAAGAATTTGTTAAATTAAATTTTTAGTAACCAAAAAGAAAAAATTATTAAAATATTTTATAATAGTTTGTTGGTTCTTTCCTCATTCCTAATTATTTGTTATTGTTCCTAATGGATAAGTTATTTTCATATTAAATTGAATAAATATTGTGTAATACTACGTTTATGGTTCTTCATATTATATAGTGTGCTTTATGCACTATTTCTCAAAATTCTTCTTTTATAATTTATGTTGAGATTTGAAAATATTATCTGTTGTTACTTATCTTTTATATTATTAGAAAGTTAAAGAAGCAAGGAAACTTTTTAAATATTTTTTGAAAAAAAACGAGCGATTGTGTAGACACTAAAGCTAAGGGATAAAGTTAAAAAATATAAAGGTTTAAAAGGGAGAATGGTAAATAAAAAAATTATTAAAAAATTATAAAATTAGATACTTATATACATACATAAATGTAGAAAGAAATAATTGTATTTTAGTTTGTCATATATATTTTTTTTTTCTTTTCTTTCTTTTAAGAAAAATAAAAATATTGTTTCACTTATACATAAACTACACAAACATGAATTTTGAATTTTGTATGCTTATATGTGAAAATTATATCTTTTACTGACTTTAATCACAATTTTAAAAAAAAATAATAAAAAAAAATTATTTTACAGTCGCGCGAAGCGCGAATAGATTCACTAGTTATAAATATTGTTCTACATTTTGTAGTGTTTTATAAAGGTACGTGTAGTGTAGTTAACAACATGTGAATTTTGAACTAGTAGACTACAAGAAATGTAATATAGTTCAAATGAACTTATAAAATTATAAAGTTTGAATTTTATCTTTAATTTTATAGTAAATAAAATGAATTTATATTCATAACATATCCTTATCCCTATAAGCATGTAATTAGAATAAAAAATTCTACAATTGCTCAAACTATTAATTTGGTTAATAAAAGTAAACAAGCCGTGGAAGTTGATTATAATGGAATTATCAAAATAAAGTATGGCTAGTTTTTAGATTAAAACTTATATTGGCTGTTATTTAAGTTAATTTTTCATTTTTGAAGAAAAAATGACACGGCATGTCCCATATTTAGATAAAATTGGCAACAAATAACCAAGTTATATTTTTTTGACAAATATTAGCATTTCACACTTTTGGGTTAGTAAAAAACTGTTTTTATATTTAACATGTTTTCTTGATTTGTGTGTATTCATTTAATGGATAATTGCATTAAAGTACATATAGAAAACTTACATTGCAAAAAGTAGCAAAAAACTTATATTATAATTGCATAGCCCAAAACTGATTTGACTTATAAGTGAAAATTATCCTTTTCTGGCAATTCCTTCTCCTCCTCTTCCTCTTCCTCTTCCTCTTCCTCATCCTCTTCATCCTTCTTCTTTTTCTTCTCAGTTTCTCGTTTTCTTCTCTTTCTTCATTGACATTTTTTCAGAAATTTCTTCGGCGACGGCAACTGAAAATCGTAAGTTCTGAATCTGTAATATCTAGCTTTGTTCATTTCCTTTCGCCATTCAATTTTAGTTGATCGATTTTTTAATTACTCCATCTTACAGGGTAGGATTGGTTCAACCTTTGAAGCTCGAAACATCAAAATTTGAAAAATAAATTTTCGTAAATAAGTTTTTTTTGAATGAGTGTGGTTACAAAAGGTCCGTTATGTATTGAGGAGTCCAAATCTTAAATTTTGAATAATTTGGTATAGTTTAGAGATGTTTTGGATAAATTTGGTGCTTGAATTGAAGGAAGAAGACAAAGTCCATTTTTTTTTATGCATTTTTATAATGTATTATATATTGTTATACATACAATAAAATCTTTTTATTTCAGTAATTTTCTTCTTCCTCTCTATTTTATACATGCTTATACAATGTAGATACATTGTCTAAAAGTTATACATACATATGTACATATTTGCATGATTATGTATATTATTGGATAACATATATATATATATATATATATATATATATATATATATATATATATTATGTATATATGTATTTTTACACAATATTATGCAAATTTAATAAGAGGTGCATAGTACACTAATATACAATATTATACACTAGTATAAGAAAATTCAACTTCGTCTTCTTCCTTGATTCCAAGCATCAGATTCATTCAAAAATACCTCAAAAACTGCAATAAATCACCCAACCTTCAGATTTAATTTCCTCAATATGTAACCTACCCACTTGAAGCAAAACTTATTACAAAATCAGTGAAACTTTTTTCGCTCTTCTTCATTCTAGAGTATTTTCTGAAATTTAACTGAAATATCCTCTAAATCACTTCAAAATTTTAGTTTTGCGCTCCTATTGAGTTCAATAAGAGTTGGAACCGTTTTCTTTTCTTTTCTTTTTTTAATTTTTGTGTGAAATCAGGTGAATTGAGAAATAAGTGTTGCTCAAAATTGATTTGATGGGAAGTGTAGTGAAAGGATGAAAATTTCCAAGTTTGGATTGTTGAGATTGTTGATGAACTCAGTCTTAGAAGAGGAAAAAATAAACTATTTCTAGTGTTTTATCGAATTTGGATGATAAAATGAAGGAATATGATGAAGATAAAGTGTTTGATGTTTTGTCTTTGAGAAAAATGATAGAATGGCGTAGCTACAGTAGCAGTAGCTGAGAAAACAATTGTAATTTGACCATTATTGGTAAGAACTTAAAAAGTGGGCTATATTTTGTAATGTAACTTTTTTGGATGCACTTTTATGTGATTTTTCCTTCATTTAATCTCTCTCTCTCTTATTTTATTCTCTCACTACTCAATCGTATCTCTTTTTCTAATCCTTTCACATCTCCCGTTTTTAAGTACACCCCTACCATAAAATTTGTTGGCTGATGTTGGTAAGAAGTGGAGGGATTTGAGGTACCGATTAGAGAGTGAAAGAGATGTTTTAGGGTGTGTTTGGTATGATATAAAATGTTTTCTGGAAAATATTTTCTTATTTTTCCTTGTTTGGTTGTAGTTAAATGTTGGGAAAATGTTTTCCATAACAACTCATTTTCCTCCATTTGAGGGAAAATGACTTTCCTCATGGGCCAAGGGAAGTCATTTTCCGGAAAATGACAAATATGACTTATGCCCCCACTCCCGCCCCTCTTCCCCACCCCAACAACACTCATATTCACATTTCTCAAAAAATTCACATTACTCGAAAATATTTTTCACTGTGCTTTGCTTCAATTTTCACTGCTTGAAATAAACAATAGTGAAGTCCGAATTTTTTTCTTTTACAATGTTCGTTGAATGTATTGTTATTTCCATATGCATAAAGGAAGACTTACCTATGTTACTTTTGTTAATTGCATGTTTCATTTTGTCATCGATATAGCTTGTTTCACAAGGTTGAATAAGCTTGTCGTTCCGTTGTATTTCTATTGATTGTAGTATCTTGAGATTGTCCTAACAAAATGTTGAAAAATGTCTCTTATATTTGCTAATTAGTAGTTGATTAAATTTAGTGATTGTAATATTTTAGTATTCGATATTGATATTATTTGCTATGCTTAAATTAGTTCTTACAAATTGTTGAGTTGCTAGAGGCACTGATATACTAGTTAACAGTTAGTAGTATTTTCTAAAAAATATTTTTTCACTCAACAATCAAAAACTAGAAAATATTTTTCTAAAAAATATTTTCTACTCACCAACCAAACACCAGAAAATAAGTAGAAAATCAACTTATTTTCCAGAAAAACATTTTCCATGAAAAATATTCTCCATCATACCAAACACACCCTTAACCAACAATTTAGCCTCGTGTTTTAACTGTTTTATCTTACTTCTTCTTTTCTAGAAGGAATTTTTTGTTGGGATGATGTTCTTAAGCAGGATGTAGTTACATTAAGGTTACGTTTTTCTATTTTGTAGGTTTCAATTCTCTAGCAAAGCATTTTTTCACATACTTGGCCATAAATGCAAGTATTGAAATTCATACAGCACCCACATGATGGGTACTGTCGAAGATCCCCAATGACGTAGGTCATGAATGTTGCATGCTTAGTTTGATTAAAGTGGTGTTTTTTTCACGTTAGGCAAACAACCGTCTCTTCCTTGTTCTTCTTCCTTTTTGATTTGTTTCAAATTGAATGTATACACATTTGATATTATGTATACACAGTTGACAATATGTATAGAAACCTTTATATGTGTCAAAATATGACGGAAGATAACATATCTATTAGACTTACACATCATTAGCTATGCAATATACTTATGTCTATACAAATAAATTATAAGTAATGTATACATACTGCATTTATCATGTCAGAATAAATGTATGCAATTAATTTTGAATCAAATAAAAAAAAGTATATATTAACTAAATTAATACATTAAATAAATGCATGCAACGATGATTTGCAATGTAGTTAGTCTAACATTAAAAAATTTATATGGTACATGTATCCATAAAATTTCATTCATTAATTAAAAGTATTGGATATGTATACTAATAATGTATACAATCAAAACATAAATAACGTATACATACTGCATTTACCATGTAAGTTGTAACCATCAATATACACAATAAATTTTGCATCAAATAAAAAATTATACATCAGCTAAATAAATACGTGAAATAAATGTATAGAATTAAATATCTTTTGCTAATTTTAAGGTGAAACCGATAATTCTAAATGTTCTTTTGTTGTTATGAAGTATAAATTAAGAACAAGAAGAATGGGGAGAGAGAAGAGCAATTCTTATTTCTCTTGAGATTTTTCTTGAGGGGTGTATAACAATAAAGAAAAACTTCTTTATTTATAGAGGAAAACTATTTTTTTTCCCCAATATTAGGGGTTCTAACTTCTCTAAAAATAGACATTCACTATATATGATAATACATTTATAATATTCTTCCTTAAATGTCTAATTGATAGATAATGTGCCTCATTAAAACCTTACCAGAAAAAATTCAATGAGAAAAAATCTAGAGAAAGAAAAAGTATACACATCTCTAATATTATGTGTCTAGGCCGCCTCATTAAAAATTTTACAAGAAAAATTCAGTGGGATAAAATCTCGTAAGAAAAAAAGAGTGCAGCGTGTATTATTCCCCCTAATGAGAACATCCTTCAACCTTTGCGTCCCGATCTTGCGCATCATCTTCTTGAAAGTTATAGTTGGAAGAGACTTGATGAATAAATCAGTCACATTGTCATTTGAACGAATCTCTTGCACGTTAATATCACTATTCTTTGGAGCTCATGTGTATAGAAAAGTTTTGGTGAAATGTGCTCCATTCTATCTCCTTTTATGAATCCTTCCTTAAGTTGTGCTCTATATGTTGCACTATCTTCATATAAAATTGTGGGTATTTTTTTACATTTCAAACCATATTTTTCTCGAATGAGATGTATCATGAACTTCAACCACACACACTCTCTTCTTGCTTCATTAATAGTTATTATCTCAGCATAGTTCGCTGAAGTGGTTACGATAGATTGCTTTGTAGATCTCTAAGATATGACATGAAACACCAAAAATTTTGGCCCTTGAAAATTTCTTGAGCTTTGAGCCCACTGCCTCGATTATGACTCACCATCTGAGCCATAAGGACATGTTACAGGTCGTAAGGACCAAGTCGTAAGGAGTCCAGTAAGTTTGGCCTAAGACATTGTCTTAATTACGACTTGAGGTTACAAGTCGTAAAGACACAATACGAGTATTAATGATCAAACCATAGGATGTCCAGTGTTCACCCAATTTGGTTCTGATCTGACTACGACTTGGACCCTACGAGTCGTAGGGTCACGTGACAAGTTGGTTGGCTGAGTTGTAAGAATAATAGTAGGTAGGGGTACTAGAGACTATTTTGGTTATGACCCTTGGTAACAATTCGTAAGGTATGGTTATGAGTCGATGGGCGACTCGTAACCAAGGACGACATTTTTTCAGTTTTAAGCAAAGGCCACTTTGGACATTTCCTACTTTAACCATTTTGACCCCACAACTTAAAACCGTTTTTGGGATTTCATTAGCCGACTATTCTCTATCAAATACTCTCTAAAATTCTCCATTTAAGTTAAAGGTAGGGTTCCAAGAGAGGTGGTCATCTAGGATTCCAAGGGTGCTTTCTTCCCCAAATTTCTTAGTATTTGAGGCATGTCACTATTTCCCTATACTTGTACTTTATTAATGGCATGATTTGGACAAGGTTTATATGGTTTTGATGTTGGATTTTGACCTATGGGTTGAGGGTTTTGAATGTAAACTGTTTAAATGTTTCTCCTATATTATTTATGAAATTATTTTTCTTAAATTGATGGTTGGTAAATGCTTTGGGGTGCATGGGGATGGTGGATGGACATGGGTATAATGAAATCTCTAAAATTGGTCAATCATGGATAATAAGGGTACAAAGGAATCGCCAAATAAATTGGTTTGGTATGAAAATTGGTAACAACCTCAACCCACTTGCATAACTGGTTTTCAAATATGCATTATCATTTGGTTTGATGTATTTCTTGCCATTAATGCATGGCTTAATTGGTTAATTAGATGATAATGATCTTAAAAATCTTGCAATGTACAAGGGAATCTGATGTTGGGCGTATTTATACGTCTAAGCACCATAACTTACCCATGTTTTAGCTAAGTTTTGAGGATAAAATACATAATTCTTGCACTTTTAGTCTATTTTTAGTTAAGTGAGCTGACCTATGTGATTAGCATGCTTTTCAGGTACTAATGAGGAAGATTACAGCACTTTGGGGACCTGTGGACAGCAAAGGAAAACTTCACATAGAAAGGAAAGCAGCTCTTGGACTGAATGTGATGCATGGGAACTTTTTCCCGGGAAAACTCAGTATTTTTAAATACTTAAGGATGCAGTAGCAATTTATTAGAGTAGGATGTTATTAAAAGCATTATTGCTGAATTTTTAGGGATTATTATTCACATTATTCAGAATTCAGATTCTGTAATATTTTTGAAAGCAGAAAACGGCTTAGCTTGAGCAACGGAGAGAGAGAAACACGTTCCTCTCTTATTGTCTCTAGTCATCTCCATCGTCGAGATTGTTCTAAGTTTTGGTATGATGATTATGTCTATTTTGATTTCCGTTGTATTCATGAGTAGCTAAACTTATCTATTAGGGTTATGGAAACCTTGTAGTATACTCTCTATTGCTATGGGTTTGTGAATTTATGATGTGTAATGCACTTATATCATTACTCTCTTCATTATAATTGAATTCTCGTGGTTGCAAACATAGAGAATGCACCATTATAACAATAATTTGTTCGATAGAAAAATTACTGTTTGGAAAAGAGAGTGTGACGAGAAAATAGGGTTTCTAACCTCTATTTTACATGTTAATGCCCTAGCAGGATTAACTTCTTGGAGAATTCGTATCATTTGTTGTACACTTTAGGTTCGAGAGAGCTAAAGTGAATAAATCCTTGATGGTTGAAAAACACTTGGATTTAGAATTAGAATACGACTCTCTATAAGTGTATGCATGTATAAACTCCGCATTACTCATAGTTAAAAGAGAAGTAGAAACTACAAGGTGGACATAACCCTAACTTATCATCCTCTGTGATCAAATCTTCTTACTTATATCGTCTCATTCGTTACACTAATAGTATTATTGTGCACTTAAACCAAAACCCCCTTATCTTGGAACCTTCGACCAACAGTCTAATAATAATCGCAATACTTAGTGATCATAGTATTCCCTGTGGGATTCGACACCCAACCCAGTTGGGTTCTATATTTGACAGCGACCGCTTACACTTTCTAACGAGAGTTGTAATTTGGGCGTATCAAATTTTGGAGCCGTTGCCGGGGAATACGGTTGACAACTAAGTTTGTGATAGTTAATAGACCCTTTGGTCAAAGATTCTCAAATTTTACTTTTTGTTTGTTGTTTTTGTTTTGTTTAGGCTGAGTGGATTTCATGTCAAATACACGGAGATCGGGTCAGCCATTATTACCTATAAATCCTGAACCACATCTCATTGGCAGAATGGATGCACAACGAGACCCTGAAAGGATAGCTGCTCAACAGGAGCAGGCTAGATTAGCTGCATTGGCAGCTGCGTAAGTAAATCAACAGAATGCTGATAACCCAGGTCGGGTACCAAATCTTGATGATGAGGACTTGGGTGATGATGAGTTATTAAATCCAAGGCGTGCAGATGATGTGGCTGCACCAGTGAATAGGAATGTCAACAGAGATCGTCAAGCTAGGATGAGACCCGAACGCCGAGCTGTGCAAGTTGCTTTTGATGATGATGATGACAACTTGGATGGGACTGGTGCCATAGGGGCTATTATTCCTCCGCCCTTGGCACCCGGAGCTAAATTCAATATCACTAGCACCATGATCCAGCTATTGCAACTCAAAGGGTTATTTGGTGGACTTGCAGGCGACGATCCGAATATGCATCTGATTAATTTTATCTCAACATGTAAATTATTTGACAATACAGGGGTTGGACAGAATGCAATCCAACTGCACTTATTTCCACTGTCTCTATCTGGAGAGGCAACTCTACGGTTAAACGGGCTAACTCCTAACTCTATTACCAATTGGAGGCAACTGAAAGACGCTTTCCTAGAAGGATTCTTTCCGCCATCCAAGAGGGCACAATTAAGAGATGAGATTAGCAATTTCAGACAGTTTCCAAATAAAGCTCTCCACGAGACTTGGGAGAGGTTCAAGAAGAAGCTTATGTGGTGCCCAAACCATCAGATGACCAATGTCCACTTGATGTAAATATTATATAGGGCTTTGAACTCGGTGACTAAGCCAGTGGTAGATAATGCTGCGGGTGGGTCATTCATAGACCTAACTTTTCTTGAGGCATCTGACATGTTGGATCGTATGACAAAGCAGAGTAGAGCTTGGCATACCAGGGATTCTGAGGTAGCAAGCTCTACTGTATCTATTGGCATGACGGTAGAACAGAGGCGAAGAGAAGAGGGACGTGACCAGGATATGGCTCACATAAAAACACAGATGGACCTTCTCACTAAGCATTTATTATCAGGAAAGACAGAGAAGGTTAAAGTTGTAGCATCACAGGGAAGGGCTGACTCCGATCCTGAGGAAAAAGCCAATTACTTGAACAATCAGATGGGTTTCCGAGGTGGTGTCCAAGGAAACCAAGGTTGGAACCATCAAGGAGATTGGAAGAATAAAAGTGACAGGAGTGGACTGTATGTACCTCCTGGAAGCCGTGATAATACTACTACCAGTTCAGGCAAAATGTCTATAGAGGACATAATGGAGAAAGTATTAAAGGGAGTTGAGGCGACAAATTTTGGGGTGACTACAATAAAGAGTGACGTATCTTCCATAAGTCAACTTGTAAATTCTCACTCAGTTGCTATTAAACAATTGGAGCAGCAGATGAGCCAGTTATCCGCAGCATTCAACCAAAGAAAGAATGGGACTCTACCAAGTGATACAGTTCAGAATTCGAGGACTGATGGATCGTGTATGGCCATTACCACTAGGAGTGGTAAGATGTTATCTAGTCCAGGTTTGGGAGCTTCCTCTTCTATTGATGAGGTTAAAATGGATTGGGATATGGTTGATGAATCTCTAGTGGTGCCTGTGGAGTTGGGAGGTTTGAAAAAGAAAAGTGCGGAAGTTGAACAACCAACTAAGCTGAAGCATGTTAGTGATGTGGAGCAAGGCATAAGAAAGGAGGTAAAAGTTGCTCCAACTGAAATTCCAAGGCCGCCAACTCCATTTCCACAACGATTAAAGAAGAAAAAAGATTATGGAAAGTTTAGCAAATTCATTGCTATGTTGAAGCAGTTGACAGTGAATGTGCCCTTAGTTGAAGCACTGGAACAGATGCCTGGATATGCTAAGTTTATGAAAGACCTGTTGACAAAGAAAAAGATTGTGAGCTATGAAATGGTAGAAAATCTTCATCATTGTAGTGCTATTGCTACAAGATCTATTGTCCAGAAGAAAGCTGATCCGGGAGCATTTACTGTTCCATGTACGATTGGATTGCTAAAGTTTGAAAAGGCCCTTTGTGATCTTGGGGCAAGTATCAATCTTATGCCATTGACGATTTTCAAGAAATTGGGTTTGGGAGATCCTACACCCACTAATATGCGGCTTCTAATGGCGGATAGATCAGTAAAAAGACCGATTGGGATTCTACATGATGTACTTGTAAAAGTAGCTAATTTTATATTTCCTGTCGATTTTGTAATTCTTGATTGTGAAGAGGACTTTGAAGTACCCATAATTTTGGGTAGGCCATTCTTAGCAACTGGAAGGGTGTTAGTTGACATGGAGCTGAATGAGCTGAAATTTAGGCTCAATGAGAAAGAAGTTAGCTTTGAAGTATGTCGGTCTATGAAACAACAAAAAAAGATGAGTGTCTTCTCGATAGTTGATGTATTCTATGAAGATAAGCGAGATGTACCAGTTAAGGATATGTCTTTTGTGGAGACCATAGCTGGTTTGGTTAAACTTGCAAGCAAGGATGTGAGTGACTTCAAAGTGGTTGGACTAAGAATAAAGCATTGTCTTGATCCAACAAATGAGGTACAAATGGTATCATCGATGTATCTTGACGTAGTCTGAGTAGTCAAGATAATCGAGTCGTGCCGCGATGTTAAATTAGGCGCTGCATGGGAGGCAACCCATCTTTCTAATCATTTTTGTTATTTTTCATTAAGTGTAGGTGCACGAAGTACTAATGAGAATATTAGTACCAATTTTGATTTGGAAGCGAGACATGTCAATGGTGGTAAGTTTAGGAGTGATGGGAATATTACAGGTAAGTTGGAGTGGTCAAATGTGTAAGGCTCAAGTATGATTTGCATTAGTCGCGCCTCGAATTATGTAGATTCGACCCAAAAAGTTTTGCGGTGCGACTTTATTTTGTGACTTTCAATGAGGTCTGTGGTGGTAGCGTAGGGATCGGGCCGATAGGCCCGATCTTGAAGCCCACCACTGACCTCGAAGGGGGTGCGGGGGAGAAGCCCCTATGGTATGGACCTTTTCGACCAAAAGTGCGCCGTTTTTCCAATTGCCTATGCCAACATAGGCAATACATAGGCAATAGTCTAGGCGCCGCCTATGCCAACATAGGCAATCGTCTAGGCGCCGCCTATGCCAACATAGGCAATAGGCTAGGCGTCGCCTATGTCATTGCCTATGCTCACTGCCTCACATAGGCGGTAGGCTAAGCGTCGCCTATGCCAACATAGGCGATAGGCTAGGCGCCGCCTATGCCAACATAGGCGATAGGCTAGGCGCCGACTATGCCAACATAGGCAATAGGTTAGGCGCCTCCTACTTATGCTTAGGCAATGCTATAGGCGCCGCCTACTTATGCTTAGGCAATGCTATAGGCGCCTCCTATCAACATAATTTTTGCCCACTAACCCGTTTGTGAATGGACCAACCCGACCCATGGCTCATCCTTTAAACATATTCTCTACTCTTAAATCCCACTCAATTTTTCTTTCACCTAAGCTCCTCCCAACCCCTCCTCTCTCAAAACCCTTCTCTTTGCTCTACTAATCTTACAAGCTCCTCACCACTTTCAAACCCCAAGAACATCGACTCACTTTCTTCAATCCTTCATCTTCAAGGTAAGTGTTCTTTTCTTAATCCTTAGGTGTTTTGAATTTATGTTGTAGTTATTAATTGATCACTTGAGGATTATGAATTAAATTTTTTCCATGGCTATGTTGGGAAAGTGATGGTGTTTTGTATATCTTGATATGGTTGAAAGTGTAGGGTATGATTTTGATAAAAAAATGTTTCATTAAAATAGACATGGGGAAATTGAAGTGATTGAATTGTATTGTGACTAACGTGGTGCACCATGTCAAAGTGTATGTCGGTGAAGTTTGAGTACCCGATAATAACACGAAATTATTTGATACTAACAAATTAAGTGTGGGGTGGTGACTTCACCACCCTCATATTAATTATAGTTAGTTTCCTAATGTGTGGATGACATGGATGACAGGATGAATACAGGAAAAATGGCTCCAATGATGATCTCCATGCAGGTGGCATGACTCCTAATGTGGATGCGAAGTACTACTATCCAGGTTCTTTATCTTGTTATTTACACTGGGGACAGTGCAGCGCTTAAGTGTGGGGTGGCTGGTTACTTTGCTACTTGTTTCGTAAGAAAATAGGACCTTCTCCTTAGTATACTTGTGGATAGGATTAGTTATTTTGTTCATTTTGTTAGTTATTTAGTCATAATTAGGTGTTTTTCTCGATGATGGATGGATGACGACCGTCTTAAGAGAAAAGTAGTCTTTCAATTACATGTAACTGCTCTTGTGGATCATATGACATTATAACCTAAGTATGTGATGGATCACTACGTTTGAAACACCTAGGCTCTAGCTGTGATTCTTGTTGTGATTGTTGGTTTTAATTGAATTCATGTAATTGTTCGGTCGAGAATCTATAATGCTTCTAATTGAGTTGACCATGTGCCATGAGTGTGTAAGACTGTTGTATATTCCTTATTGTAACTAATGCTAGAACTTTCCTGGTGTGTATGCAAAGCGAAATAAAGATTGTGAGTTTAGGAGATGATTTAGGCATTTCTTTGATAGCCATTGTTCATACCTTCTTTTGACCTACCTTTGTACATTATCTTAGATAGCCCCGTCGAGCCTTTACCTTGTTCTTTTGTTAGCCTCATACGTAGCCTAATCCGTTCTTTAATAGACTGTAATTTGATCCAAAAAGCTCCTAAGCGCTTTAATGTAAAATCAATGTGAGTTAAGAGTTTGAGAATAAGAGGGAAAAGGTGAAATTGATGCCCCAAAGTCTAGTTATTGGCGTGAGCAATTGATGTGGTTGGGAGTAGCTAAAATTGTTGAAAAAGTTCAAAATTTTATCCCGAACATGTTACAATAAACCTTTTTTGGCCCTGGTCCTTCTTGGACATTGTGCACCTCAACTAAGGCAAATTGCTTAAGTTGAGGGTGGCTATTATAGGGGTGCGTAACGTGAAAAGGGTGCAAAAAAAATAAAAATAAAAATTGAAAGGGTTGCATACTCCCACCATAGTGTTATTAATTAAGCTTAACGAGTTGGGGTGAAAAGCAAATCTGTGAAGATAGAAGAAGTGGAAATTGGTTGTTTGAGATTGATCTTAATTGCATAATGTAGTGTATTAAAGCGTTTAGGGAAGATAGTAACTATTTCTGGCCAAAATAGTTCCTACCCATCCTTTAGCCTGCATTACAACCCGTAAAAGACCTATTTGATCCTAATCTTAGCATTCTAATATTAGTGGAGTATTACACTAAGGGAAAGCATATGGTCATCAGTTGTAATTTGAGAATTCTTTGTGAGAGTGAGCGCAACTTGATTCTTGTGCCCATTTTGTTAGAAATTACATAATTGTGAGTAATTATGGGTAACTCTCTTGTTGTGAGGGCACATGGTTGATGAAGGTTGGGTAATTTATATGATTTTCTTGAATGATATGCATGAAATTTCCAACTTAATGAGTCTATTCTTGAGGGTAGGTTGTATCTAGGAATGATTCCTGAAGCTACTTCTTGTTCATAATTGTTGTGTGAGCCTATTTGAGCATCTTGTCTTCCTTTGTGGGTGCTAAGGCTTGTGTAGTATGCATAAATAGATATGTTGTTCGAGGACGAACAAAGCTTTAAGTGTGGGGTGGTGATGTTGGGCGTATTATACATCTAAGCACCATAACTTACCCATGTTTTAGCTAAGTTTTGAGGATAAAATACATAATTCTTGCACTTTTAGTCTATTTTTAGTTAAGTGAGCTGACCTATGTGATTAGCATGCTTTTCAGGTACTAATGAGGAAGATTACAGGACTTTGGGGACCTGTGGACAGCAAAGGAAAACTTCACATAGAAAGGAAAGCAGCTCTTGGACTGAATGTGATGTATGGGAACTTTTTCCCGGGCAAACTCAGTATTTTTAAATTGTTAAGGATGCAGTAGAAATTTATTAGAGTAGGATGTTATTAAAAGCATTATTGCTGAATTTTTAGGGATTATTATTCACATTATTCAGAATTCAGATTCTGTAATATTTTTGAAAGTAGAAAACGGCTTAGCTTGAGCAACGGAGAGAGAGAAACACGTTCCTCTCTTATTGTCGCTAGTCATCTCCATCGCCGAGATTGTTCTAAGTTTTGGTATGATGATTATGTCTATTTTGATTTCCGTTGTATTCATGAGTAGCTAAACTTATCTGTTAGGGTTATGGAAACCTTGTAGTATACTCTCTATTGCTATGGGTTTGTGAATTTATGATGTGTAATGCACTTATATCATTACTCTCTTCATTATAATTGAATTCTCGTGGTTTCAAACATAGAGAATGCACCATTATAACAATAATTTGTTCGATAGAAAAATTACTGTTTGGAAAAGAGAGTGTGATGAGAAAATAGGGTTTCCAACCTCTATTTTACATGTTAATGCCCTAGCAGGATTAACTTCTTGGAGAATTCGTACCATTTGTTGTACACTTTAGGTTCGAGAGAGCTAAGGTGAATAAATCCTTGATGGTTGAAAAACACTTGGATTTAGAATTAGAATACGACTCTCTATAAGTGCATGCATGTATAAACTCCGCATTACTCATAGTTAAAAGAGAAGTAGAAACTACAAGGTGGACATAACCCTAACTTATCATCCTCTGTGATCAAATCTTCTTACTTATATCGTCTCATTCGTTACATTAATAGTATTATTGTGCACTTAAACCAAAACCCCCTTATCTTGGAACCTTCGACCAACAGTCTAATAATAATCGCAATACTTAGTGATCATAGTATTCCCTGTGGGATTCGACACCCAACCCAGTTGGGTTCTATATTTGACAGCGACCGCTTACACTTTCTAACGAGAGTTGTAATTTGGGCGTATCAGAATCCCCCAAGTGAATTTTGTAATGGAGTCTGCGGGGTACACGAAAATCCCTAAGTATTGGCTTAATAACATTACTTGCAAGATATAGTCAGTACGACGATACCACTTTGTAATGCCTTAATAATTGATTCCTGGAATTGGTGGTTGGGTTAAGTGTTAAACGTTTTAATTGGACAATAATAGAGGGTGTGTTAGCTAGCCGTGAAGGTGTGAATCCAAAGGACTAATACTGCAAACTCATGTTTGCCGACATGAGGTTTGGTCTTGATGACTAAGTATTTGTTGGGTACAAGGGAATAACCCAAGTGCACGTACGTATATATGTATCTTGGAGGGTGAAGGATACAAGAAAATTTGCGGCTATGATATCTCTAGTTCGTGCGTCTAACACGCACTGAGGCCCCTTCAGGGGGTAACACTGGACCCATTTAGCCCGTGGGTAGATTTATGAAGGTGACGCTTCACAACCCAGGTTAAGGTTTTCAAAGTTCATGTTAAGCATTGTTCCTTACCCCAGCATGTGATATTATGTATATATATTTGTACTTCATATGATATAATGCGTTGGATGTTGTACTGGTTTTTAACTGATATCATGGCATTATTTTGTTCCTCTATCCCTAAGTTTCATACTAGTGCTCCAACCGCTAACTGTTTTCAGATGTTGTATCCTCACGCGATGTAGGAACTGGTCATACTTTCACATCTCCTGCTCAGTAACTTGAAATCAGCTAGTGAGTCAGATTGAAGCGGTGAGCTTTCATACTTTGGAAGACCCTATTTCATGAATATGATTTCCTTTACATTTTGACTTTTCCTTTGGATTTTGTTTTTGGCTATGGTTGAGGGCATGTCTCGATATTTTGTTAGTATTCAGTTTTGGTTCATTATTTAGAAGGCTTTATTCGGACTACTGCAGTTATTGGGCGATAAGGGTGGCAACGAACCAGAGTTTTTCCATTTTGATCCGGTTCTGGTAATGCTTCGGTACCGATAACGTAACGGTACCGATTGCAATCGGTATACCGGTACCCAACGGTTCGAAATCTGGTACCGATGTGGAGTAGATTAATTTTTCAGTAATTTCAGTTCCGATTGATCGATTTTGGTGTCGGTTGACTAGTTTCGATCCGGCATCGACCGGACTGTTTTGACCATCTGAATTTTTTTTTTAATTTTTTCGCAAATGGCAACAACTCTTTTAGGACCAGGGAATTTTAGCCCTTGGGGGGGGGGGGTAGCAACGGCTATTTTGTGCTCCCCCCTCCCCCAATTACCCCACTACCCCCTTAAAATTTCCACTATAAATGTCTTTTTATATCTATTCTTTTTTCTCACAAATATTCTCAATTTCTCATACTCTCTCTTAATATTCTCATACTCTCTCTTATATTTATAGTTATTGTATTAGTTGGAGTTGAAGGTTTTTTAAAGATATTACAAGCTTCAATTATCATCTTTTAATTTCGACATTTTGGTATACGTCTGCTTTTACGCTAACGTTCGGTATATTCGTTCCAACTTTAATCTCTTTTTAGTTACTTTAATATCTATATTTTTATTTTTTAATATCTATATTTGTTTACTTACATTAATTTTTTGATTTATAATATCTATATTGCCTGTTTTAATATTTTAATTATATTTAAATTTAATTATGGATGCCCAGAAAAAATAGTAGTGGTAAAAAACAAATCTTTGGTAAGATTTTTCGTAGAAATAAAAAAAATAGTGCTACTACTAGTTCATTACCGCCTTGATTTAGTGAAACTTCTTTATCACAACCTAATGGTTTCGATGTTGGTATCAGTATGGAATTAGATCATGAAACCCTAAGTAGGGGTTATGATAATTTTGAGGAAGACTTACCGGAACAAGATTATATAGAAGAACAAGAGTTAGGTGATACCCCTACCCCTACTAGTCCGGTTACAGAATTACTGAAAGATAATGAAGAACTTCCCCCTTTACCAGAATTTACTAGGGCCAAAGGTTCCGAACGTCCTAAAAGGTCTTTAGTTTGGAAATTTATGAAACATGATAAGGTAAAAAATACTACTATTTGCAATAAATGCTAGAGAGTTAGGAAATATTTGACCGGGGGAGGGGGGGGGGGGAATGGCGGGACAGGGTTGCTAACTACACATTTGATGAGATGTAATAAAGAATGTATTCGTCTAGAAAATGAGGCTAAGGCAAAAAAAAGGTGGTACACCATTGACGCAAGAATCTGTAGGAGGTAATATGGTTCAAACGCATTTAGACATGTTTAACTCGGCTGGCCCAAGTTCATAATCTACATATAGTGAAGATGTAGATAGTGAAGAACTAGCGAAATGGTTGTTGTTATGGGTTTGTCTTTTATTTTTCCTTCGCATCTCGATTTTATTCATTATATTCAACGAGTATATAATACCTCTCTAAAAAAATTTTCACGAAATATAATTAAAAATGATATTTTTAAATTTCAAGATGAATATTATCATTATCTTCGTTGCTTATTTAGTAAATTTGATGGTAGAATATCTATTACTTCTGATCTGGGTTGTAGTGTTCTCACTAATAATTATTTTACTGTCACGACTCATTGGATTGATCACCATTGGAACATGAAAAAAAGAATAATTGCTTATAAATATGTTGACGAGTCTAAAACAGGTAGCTTTTTAGCTGGTACAATAGCGGATAAATTGAAATATTTTAAATTTGTTTATAAAAATATGGCATGCACATTAGATAATGCTTCTAATAATTTGAAAGTTGTTGATTTTTTTAAAACTATACTATGTCCTATGGATAAAGATCATTTTCATGTTACATGTACGACACGTATTTTAAATTTGATAGTACATGGTGGTGTTGAGTTGTTTGGAAATGGTTGTTGTAAAGTTTGAATTGTTTATAGTTAAAAATTCTAATGGATAATTTTAAATTTCAATGTGGAAAATGTGATAGTCCTTATAGAAAAGTTTCAAAAGAAGTTCCTACTAGATGAAATTCTTTGTATCAAATGCTTGAAATTGCTCTTGTATATCGTGAACTTATACAATTAGTTTATAATGCTCATAATTCGAATCCTGATTTAAGGCTAGGTGAGGATGATTGGATTGATGTAGAAGAACTTTGTAAATTTTTGAAAACTTTTTATCAAGCTACGAACACAGTATCTGCTCAATATACACCAACTATTTCTTTTATTTTAGTAACTATTACTGCTATTTCTAAAGTACTTGTTGAATATAAAAAAATTTCCCTTACAAAGAGGCTATTGAAGCTATGGTTGATAAATTTAAAAAATATTTTTTCCTATTCCACAAATTTATTTGACTGCTACTTTATTCAACCTATTTTACAAAGAATATGGTGTAATGATGATGGTTCAAAATTTTTACAATAATTTAGAAATTGGACCTCGTGAAAAGCCATCAGTTGAAACTTGTTGTGCTAACAGAGTACCTAAAGCTAAGAGTTTATATAACTTGTATCAAGTTATGAAACAAAATATTGCGACGGTTGAACCACCTACTTCTAGACGTAGATATGATGACTTAGATGACGAGATGGGTGAAGAACTTGATCTTCAGTATTGTAGAAGTAATTATTTTGATTCGTATATTTCTCAGTATCGGAAAAGTATTAGAGATGCTAATGGAGAACAAGAACTTTTAGCATAGTGGAAGAACCGTACAAGACAATTTTCAAAATTTTTAAAGGTGGTTCGAGATGTGTTAGCAATTCAAGCTTCTTCAGTTGCTTCGGAGAAAGATTTTAGCACAGGAAGATTTATAATTGGAGATCATCGATATTCGTTAGCAAAGGATAGTTTGGAGATTTCGGTATTATTTAGTGATTGGATCAATGCCGAACGAAGAAATTTTAGGCTCCCAAAATTACCACCCCAAATTGAAGATGAAATAGATAAAATATTTGAGAAAAATAGTGATGATGGAATGGAAGCAACGGAGGAACAAGAAAAAACACCAATTTTGAAAAATTTATCCGCCGAAGAAATAGATAAGTAACGCCTAGAATATTATGGACGTTACAGATATTAATAAGATTCTAGAATAGATATTTAATTCAAACAGAACCCTTCCTAGAAGGCGGCTGTGTAGATTAGATTTTCTTTTAATATTTGTAATTAAAGTACAAAAACAACAACAGACCCAGTGTATTCCCAGAAAGTGGGGTCTGGGGGGTAAGATGTATGCAGTTCATACCTCTACCTCCGAAGAAGTACAGAGGTTGTTTCCGATAGACCCCCGGCTCAAGATAAAGAATAGTAGACATGGGGATGGATGACATAACAAAAATAGAAATAACAGACACAGAAATAACAGAGATAAGGCGTAAGGAATAATAAAACATAAATCAGAGAAATACACACAACGAGATATAAGGCAACACGCAATAAGAAAATAGGAACTGAGAAATTATGAATGGGACAGCCGCGAAGAAGTAACAAACACTCACAAACCATAGGCACCAATGCGCACAGTCCTAATAGTACCAGCCCGTTATCCTTCTACCCTAATCCGCGACCTCCACACCTTTCTATGTAGGGTCATGTCCTCAGTAAGCTACAGATGCTTCATGTCATGTCTAATCACCTCCCCCCAGTATTTCTTTGGCCTACCTCTACTCCTCCTGAAGCCATCCAATGCTAGTCTCTTACACCTACGAACTGGGGCACCCGCGTCCCTCCTCATCACATGCCCAAACCATCTCAGCCTTCCTTCCTGCATCTGTTCCTCCACCGAAGCAACTCTCATCTTCTCTCGGATAATATCATTCCTAACCCTGTCCCCTCTAGTAAGCCCACACATCCAACGCAACATCCTCATTTCCGCCACCCTCAACTTTTGGATGTGGGAGTGTTTTCTTGTCGAACACTCCGCTCCATACAAAATGGTTGGACGGAATGCCACTCTATAGAATTTGCCTTTAAGCTTAAGGGGCACCTTCTTATCACACAACACTCCCAAGGTAAGCCTCCACTATATCCAACCTGCTCCAATACGATTAGTGACATTCTCATCAATCTCACCATTCCCCTAGATCATAGACCCAAGATACTTAAAACTATCCCTCTTACAAACCTCCTAGGAGTCCAAACTCACCACCACACCGTCCTCTTACCTCAAGTAACTAAACTTGCATTCCAAATACTCCGTCTTGGACCTACTCAACCTGAACCCCTTAGATTCAAGGGTTTGCCTCCAAACCTCCAATTTGTCATTCACGTCCCTCCGCGTATCATCAATCAGTACTACATCATCCGCAAATAGTATACACCAAGGCACCTTACCTTGAATACTCCGCATCAACACGTCCATCACCAACGCAAATAGGAACGGACTAAGAGTCGATCCCTAATGCAACCCTATCTCGACTAAAAAATTCTCTGAGTCTTCCCTCGCCGTCCTCACACTGGTCTTCCATCCATTATACATGTCCTTAATAGCTCTGATGTACGCCACCGGGACCCCTTTCACCTCCAAGCACCTCCAAATAACCTCCCTTGGGACTTTATCATACGTCTTTTCTAGGTCGATGAACACCAAGTGTAAGTCTCCCTTCCTTTCTCTATACTGCTCTACCAATCTCCTCACTAAGTGGATTGCCTCTATCGTCGAGTGACCAGGCATAAATCCAAACTAGACGGATCACCCACAAACTTCCTCAACATTGACACATGGAACACCGGATGAATGAAGCTCAAACAAGGAGGCAATTCCAACTCATACACAATATTTCCAACCCTATTCAAAACCAAGTACGGGCAAACATACCGGGGACTAAGCTTCCCCTTCTTCTCATACTGTATTACTTCCCTCATGAGAGATACCTTCAAGAACACCCAATCACCAACCCCAAACTCTAACTACCTATGCCTCACATACGCATACAACTTTTGGCTTTTTTGGGCAGCTTTAAGTCTATCCGGAATCACCTTCACCTTCTCCATCGCTTGGTGAACGAAATCCGGGCCAAAAATCTCTGCCTCATCAACCTCAAACCACTCAAAAGGAGACCTACACCTCCTACCATACAATGCCTCAAATGGAGCCATCCAAATACTAGAGTGGTAGCTGTTATTATATGCAAACTCTATAAAAGTCAAATGATCAACCCAACTACCACCATAGTCGATCATGCCAACCCAAAGCATATCTTACAATATATGAATAGACCTTTCCGCTTGCCCATTCGATTGCTGGTGGAAATCAGGACTAAGGCTTACCTTAGTTCCTAAACCTCTCTAAAAAGAATGCCAAAAATGATAGGAGAACTGGGTACCGCAATCCGACACAATAGAAACAGGTGCCCTATGCAACCTCACAATCTCTTGGAGAAACAGCTTCGCATAATTCTCTACCGAATAATTTGTCCTCACTGGAAAGAAGTGAGAAAAATTAGTCATCCTATCCACGATGACCCAAATCAAATAAAATAATTTCGAGACCAAGGAGGACCAATAACAAAGTCCATATTAATAACTTCCCACTTCCACACAGGAAACACAATATCTTGTGTCAGCCCACTGGGCCTCAAGTGCTCAATCTTCACTTGTTGACACACTATGCATTTAGCCATAAAATTGGGCACATCTTGTTGCATATTGTTCCACCAATGGATCTCCTTAAGATCATGATACATCTTCATCAAATGGGATGAATGACATAACGCAACTCATGTGCCTTATCCAAGATCCTCTTTCTCAACCTATCTACATCGGGAACACATAATATTCCTTGGTACCTGAAGATACCATTTCTACTAATATCAAAAGCTACAACCTTTTTGTGACCAACATCTCCCTTAATCTTCATTAAGACAGGATCCAGTACTTGCTTTTCCTTTATTTCAGCAACAAGGGATGACTTCTCCACCACTTGTACAAACACACCACCATCCTCAAAGTCTAAGAGACGAACTCTAAGGTTATCCAAATGGTGAATATCTTTCACTAATCTCGCTTATCCTCATCCACATGAGGTAGAATCCCCATTGATAACCTGATAAGAGCCTCAACAACCACATTAGCTTTACCTGGGTGATAGTGGATTCTCATGTCATAGTCTTTCAGCAACTTAAGCCACCTCCTCTGCATGAGATTCAACTCCTTCTGGGTGAACACATATTGCAGACTCTTATGATCAGAAAATATATCTACATGGAATCCATATAAATAGTGATGCCAAGTCTTTAATGCGAACATCACCACCAACAGCTCCAAGTCATGAGTCGGGTAATTCTTCTTATGAACTTTCAACTGCCTAGAAGCATAGGCCACCACCCTACCATGGTGCATCAATAAACAACCAAGTCCACATGGGATGCATCACGATAAATAACATAACCATCAGTACCTTCAGGCAGAGTCAAAACTGGAGCTGAAGTCAACTTATCTTTCAGCTTCTCAAAACTAACCTCACAAGCATCAGACCACAAAAACTTCACCTTCTCCTGAGTCCTATAGTAACCGGCTGAACCTAAGAAGCTCTGAATACTGGTTGCATCCGTGGGCCTAGTCCACTTCTTAACCACTACAACTTTCTACGGATCCACCATGATCCCTTCACTAGAAATGACATGACCCCAAAAGTAATATCTTTCAACCAGAATTTGCACTTAGAAAACTTAGCATACAAATGCTTATTTTTTAACAAATTCCAATTGCAAGAATTATTGAACTCTAATGTTCATCTATTCGTTTCTCAACCTTAATAGATGATTAGCCTTTAATTCTTTCAAACTTAAGGAATGCATTGATATTTTCAATTGTTTTCTCAAGTGGGTTAATCCTGTTAAGGCATCAACCCTTAACCCAAAGGTTAAGGCCTTTGAGTCCCTTGTAAATCTCTTCTTTTCCCAACACACACTTTTTTGCTCAAACAAGTGGTGTTCTTGGGCTCGCCCTTCAAGTTTAAAACCAAGAAAGATAATAATAATGAAGAGAAGTTTATACAATTGTAATAAGTATAGAATTTAGGCTTTCTCACAACCCTAAGCAAACCAATCACATAAAGGCTCCTATAACCCTACTTATGGGAGCTTTAGCCACACATCTAGAAGAAAAAGATTCCATTGTGTTTCTCATAGATAATTTAGAAAATTACTTACAAAATATCCACAAGATTGTTCTTGATATTCAAAGAAATAGTGAATAAAATGTTAAGATCCCTTATATCAGCTTGTTTCTCAGAGAATAGTAGGTTACAAGTTGCTCAACAGATGAAAAGTAGATAAAAGATGCCTAATCTAACCCTAAACTGGGTATTTATATGTTTCCAAGTATTGGATTTTAAAATTCGAACTTTAGATTAACGCGTCACGATTGATGGTCAAGTTGACGGCCCGTCAGTGGCCTGATGATCTGCCACTTGGATCGTCGCTTGGGTCACCAAATTGAATTATTCTTTCTTAGGTCTGATGACCAAGTTAACTGCCCGTCAGTGGACTGACGGTCCATCACTTAGACCATCGTTGAGTTCTTGGATGCTCTGCATTCTGCTTTGCTCTGATGGCTAAGTTGACGGTCTGTCAGAGACCTGATAGTCCATCACATACACCATCACTGAGATCCTTTGATTCTTTCATTCTTCTTAAGGTTGACGAATACCCTGATGGTCCATCACAAGGTTGGTGACCCATCAGTAAGGCCGTCAATGGCCATTTCTTTTACTTTTCTGAGTCATTTCTTTTCTTAGTCTTTTACTTGAAAAATAGTAAAACCCTATATCAAATACAACAATGGTTCCTTAAAAATGACAATTATCCCTCGTAAAAGAAGTAAAATGTTTCGTCCAAAGATGGAACATCAACCCACAAGTTCAAAACCATATTAAAAGCATGAAAATCATATGTATAAACCATGAGAAACATTATTCGATTCATAACACATAAAATCCCCAACCTTTGTTTCCAAAACCAAACAATGATCTTATGAACATTACTTTAAATCAGATGCCTTTAAAAACTTAAAAGTGAGGGAAGAGTAACATGTCTGAATCACAAAGATTTATGGATAGAAATCAACCCTTGAGCCCTTAGATGACCAAATTCATGAAAACTACGAATCAACCCACTAACTCATAACATGACCCTACACCTCATAGGGTCCTACTTATGAGAAACATAGAACCCAAATGAATCAAATATTGGACATCCTAGGATTTAAACCTACGACTCATGACATATCCTTATGGCTCATAGTGACCCACTTGTACTCAGAGCAGAATTAAGCCTCAAACATACTAATTTGGGTACGACTCATCCCAATGAGTCATCATGACACCTTATGACTCCGGAGGTCTAGTCCTGACCAAGGAAGTGAGCCCAAGGCTTCAAAGTCCAAAAATCAGGGTGTTTTAGCTATATTCTCTATATTAGACTTAGTCAACCTATCAATAATCACTCATATAGAATAAAACTTTTCCAAGTTCTTTGGAACACAAACCGCAAAGTCTATTGAAATCCTTTCCTACTTCCATTCAGGAATGGGAATCCTCTGAAGTTTATCTCTTGGCCTCTGTTGCTCATACTTTACTTACTGACAATTTTGAAATTGGGCAACAAAATCAATAATATAGTGCTTCATCCTACCCAACTAATAATGTTTCTCAAATTGTGATAAATCTTGATCACACTAAGATGTATAGAGTACCTTGAACTATGAACCTCTATAATGATTGTCCAAATTAGATCAATTGTAACGCCCTAAAATTTCATTCCAAGACTCCACACGGTGCTTAGGGCTACCCGTAGCCCCAAGCTAACCCTCGGAGCCAGACACTACCTCAAGGAATTCAATTCAACAATAGTCATGCACAACAAAGAGATATACTACATCGGGTTTAAGAGAAATACTGGAGAATACTAGACTGTACAACCAAAATATATTGAATGTCTATACACACCAACCCTCTAGTCTGACAAAGACTCTATACATCAGAATCAAGGAGCCATTGGGACAAACCCCCAACTGACTCAACAGTACTAAAAACCATAACAACAAAATGATATCATAAAAATATAGACACAGTCCTCGAACCATGAGGACTCACCACTGAGGGAACATAGTTGAGGCACTCGAATATAGCTAACGCGGCTGTGGCTGAGTACCTAAACCTACATTATGAGAAAATGTAGCCCATAGGAAAATACGTGGGTCAACACTTTGGAATGTACTGAGTATGTGGGGGTGCATGCAACAATGTAAATATCATCATCAATTTCATGAAAATATGCATATGTACAATGATGGCTCACTTGGCTTGAATTAGATTGAAACATACTCGTCATAATCTCATAGTAAATAAATCATATGATAAAACCCTCATAAATCATCATAAGCAACTCAACTCTTCAGCTCAAGACTCGGAGTGACTAAACTTAAATCTTATGGACATGGAAGGTTCTTATAACCGACATAAACTATATGAGCTACATGGAGTCCAACGTTTTGCCCTCCTAAGGAGGGAACCCCACATTGGCGAGAGTATCGTACTCTTGCTAGGGAGTACAACCTCAATTTAGTGATCACAATCTCATACTCAGCCTTTGACCCACAAATATCAATCCCAATCCTACGGTGGCATGTAGTTTTGGGGGAAATATCATATTTCCCGCTCGGTGCTAAATACTATTCCCAGACACAAGATCAGAACGCGTTAGGAAATCCACCACAAACATCACAAGGGTCTATCATGAAGACCAAATCAAATCTCTTTCTCATTTATCAAATCATAATCAATTTATGGATTCCTAACTCGACTCAAATCAAATCAATCTTTCTCAATATCAAAATGTATCAATTCAATAAATCATGGCAACATCAATAACTTTGAGGAAATATCAAGACTCATTGTAACAACTCAATCTCATGAATCAATATACTCAATAATCCAATTTGTCATAAGGAAGCTTAAAGCTTGACACATATCTTGAAAGCACTTGAAATATCAACTCATGGTAGAAATATGAAATTCACAATATTAAATATCAAGTCATAACTTGGGAATAGTAAAATAATCATGTATAACAAAGCTTGAACAATTTATATTCTCATAGTCTCATGATGAAGTAATTTGGGTATAAACCCACTTGCAAAATCATATAAATCCATAATAGAAATCAAAGCTTTGGGCACAAGAACGAAAGGATTTCTCTTGTTCAAAACCCCCACATACCTTAATCTTTGAAATTGGATGAATTCTAGTGCTTGAGACTCTATCCGCACTTGTAATAAATGATTCTTGAATCCCACACTATGAGGAACTTGATTCTTGAAGAAATCTTGAAGATTTATGAATGATTTTTGGAAGATTAAATTTTCTTGATTGAAACCCTAATATATATTCTTAAGAAAATTGGAAGAGAGAATGAAGAAATTAGGGTTTGGATGGGGATTCTCATATTTATATAGACCTCCAAAATATGAAAAAAGACCAAAATACCCTTGCAAAACATCCCTTAATTGCTGAAAAAAATAGCTGACGACATTCGTGAAAAGTCGTCAGACTTGTGACAAGTCATCACAAAATGTCGTCACGAAATTTCCAGGCTGACACGCTGGAGTAAAATAGGCATAACTCCTTGTTCCGATACCGGATTTGGGTGAAATTGGTACCGTTGGAAAGATAATTCAATTCTATATCTGTTGGTGGGTCATTATCTCAAAAATTATTTGGGTATAAAGAGATATTCTCATTTGAAGTTAGCTATGAAAAAATCCTTCTCAAGAATTCAATCGGTAAGGGATGTTTTGATTCACCTAATCGCTAGGACATATTTGAGGCCTTAATATACATCACCCTTAATTAGAAAACAACCAAAGCACTATAATTTATTTATCATGACCTTGAGTCATGGTTGCACTACTGGTTAGAGTCTCGGGGTATTACATCAATATTAGGAACACATACACACCGCTTAAATCTTAGGATACCCTCATCATCAATCATTGTCATGACCTAATTTTTGAGTCATAATGGTACCTACTTTATACCACAAGTAGGTAAGCCAACTGTAGCCCAGAGCTATAAATAATGGGCTAATTTGGTGGGAAATGACATAAATTCCAAATGTATACAAGACAATGCTCATAATAATAACTCAGGGAGTAATAATAAAATGGAAGATAAATAGGATAATAATAACATCCCATGACCTAGTAGTGTTGTTAAAGAGCCTCTAATCTAAAATAATACAAGTACACTCAAGAAAAAAATACATCAGCCTTAAAATATGGCAAAATAAGCTAGAATAATGATACAAAAGTGTATAAAACCACCTCAGATCATCAATTCAATTTCAATTCATAAACACAGAAAGAACTTAGAAATCTATGTTGCATGGACCAAGCCAATTTCATTTCATAATCACGAAAAGTACTTTTGAGTTCCATGTTGCAATCACAACAAGTTTACTTGCCATAGTGTTTCCTTACCCCACTACCATTGTTGAGATTAAAGGTATAGAATTCAATCCTAGAACTAGAAACAATGTCAAAGAGAACCATTTGAAGTGAATTATATACTATCACTCTCAACAATGTTAAGGTTTCACATTGGCCTAAAAGAAGACAAGACTCCTACACTTAGATGGAGATAAAGAATCTGGAAAAATAAGAAAAATACATGATACTATCAGAGTGCACCTCCAAATTCTTAAAAATTCTAAGAGAATAGTGGAATGTGCTTGGGATCAAAGATAAGAAAACTTATCTCATATCTCAAGACTTTCCCTTTAATATCAGGATCTTACAAAAAATGTTTTGAGGAGATGTAGGCTATATTAGATAGGATGTCTTCTAGGACTTGGACAATATATACATGAAGAGATCTATAGTAAAACAAATTGTCCAAAACAATCCAACTCTAAATCGATCTTACAATAGGAATGATCTTGTCACCAAGTCCAACTTCCCATGCTCGAGATGCAAAGTGAGGTCCAAGGAACAACTACTATTGAGGAGGTTCAAACTTCCTAGACCTCTAAATGATAGGACCAAGATAATTAAACAAGCTAGGTATATCAGATGAAGGAGCCCAATAAATGATAAGAAGGAGAACGACTGCTTCATCTATAAAAAACCTGTCCACTTTGCAAGAAATAGTCTTCAAGAAAAAAGGTTGAATGACTCCATCCACCTTTTTGAAGAAATAACTAATCACACATGCATCTATCTCAGCAAAGAGGAATACTTTGAAGTGATCACCTCATTGGGAGAAGAATCGATGGAGGACACCCTTTTCTCCATAGACATATACAAAGAATAAGGAGACATATATATAGATGATTTGTACTTGATATCCAGTATAGGAGAAGACAACTAAAAATAGGCTCATCAAATTCTTATGTTCAACACATCACAAATTCTATCTTCTAAAAGATTAGACTACCCTCCATACCTGTTCAATTAGTTTGTGGATCCCTTTGATCCATCCATCCTCAGAGAAAGAAGAACTTTCTATGAGATTTAAGATTTTAAACAGTAAGAAGGAACCATCTTGAATCCATTTAGAGTTCACCCAGAATATTCTTTCTGCCATGTATTCATGGCGCTAGCCAATGACTTTCTGCAAGAACTTATGTGGTTAGTCTTGTACCTATTCCACCAATACTACATCCTCTTGCAATTTAAGTTGATGCCTTTAGGCATTTTGATTGAATTGAACCAGCCTTTAAATGATTCATGATGTAGTTCAAGCCACGATAATACTAGGTTCGATGCTTCAGAGATTTCTTTGATGCAATGGTATTCATGCTACATCATCCCATAGAAATCATAGACCACGATGTTCAAGCCCAACCAAAAATTTTGCTCTACTAGAAATTTCTTGTATAATACTCTCTTTAGAAGATGAACATTATAGATCCCAGCTCTTTGATTTATAGCAATACAAATATATTCCAAAATTTATATAACCAAAGGAATAAGAAAAGTAGAACTACACCAATGATCATCCCTACTGGGATAAAGTCTGACGAGTAACGAAAGAATATCAACCACTGTATAAAATCATGAGAGATGAAGTCACCAATACTATAAAAAACATATGGCTAAAGGTTCCCCTACAGAAATATGATGATCTGTCTAAAAAGAAATGCTGCTTCACGAGATCATGAAAAGCAGCTTGAAAGACCAAGGTCATCTCAAATAGAAGCACAATATTTACTGGTGGATGGAAGAAGGGTACATGAGCTTATCACTGACACCATCTAACACTACCTATGAGATGACACTATATGATATGTGTAAGAAATTACCATTCACTGCAAGCTCCATAGAATTACCTTCCCAAGTTTACCACAAAAACCGTTCAGATGGGTTTCCCTCTCCAAAAGGTTTGCCTATAAACTTCTTATCCAGCTACTTGGTACATGTCTGTAAGGATCTTACACATTTGATTTAAAAAATCCTACAAACTTCTTACCCATATGCTTGCAAACTACCAACAAGCTACTCAGTCACCTACTTGTATATGCTGTCACATGCCAACAATAGATGTGTTTTTTTATTAGGCTTGTCATGTGTTAATGGGGCCAGCTTGAAAAAAGTAGGTTGTATATATCTCATAGAAGGGTCTGCCTATGATAGGGCTTATCTATTTTTAGTAGATAGGATAAGGCTTTACTATTATTACAATAGTGGGCCACTTATGATATTTTATTTCATGTTTATCTTTATTTTAAGCTTATCTAGAGTTTCCTTCTCCTATAAAAGGAAGCATAGGACTTTAGTTGGAGATCATCAAATTCTTCACCCATCAAATTCTCAACTTAAATATTAACCTATCTACTTGGATAAAATTCTCCTCCTAAAAACCCCTCTTTTAAAGTTTCACATCATCAATAAAAATATTTGTTGGCTAAGTTCTCTCTCTTGGTCCTCTCTTCCAAAGTAATAGGTACGTCGATCCTTTAGCCTAGAGTAGTGGGGTAAGGAAACACTTAGGCAAGTATACTTTTTGTGATTACAATGTAGAACTCTGAAGTTTTTGCTATGATTATGAAACAAAATTGGCTTTGTCCGTGCAACATAGATTTCTAAGTCATTTCTATGTTTATGAAATAAAATTGGCTTGGTTTCCAAATAGCTTTGCAATTTGCTTTCTTTTCTTTTTATAAACACATAAATCTGAGGTATGGCATAGTACACCTTTGTTCCATGGATTCTAGATGGTGATAAAGGCCATGGAAGATCCACGAAAAGCCTATTTTGTTATGTACAAAACAATTGTATTTGTACAATAATTTATTACGTTCAAAAACTAGCAAAGTCAAGCTATCCCTTTAAAGGTTGAGAATTTTTTATCATGGAAAACCATTATTTAGGGATTAGTGGATGTGTATCTCGAGTTATAAGAAGCTATTATCTGTTGATAGATTTTAGACGTTCATTCGATATGGCGTTGCCAGATAAAAATTTTTTATGCTTCTTAGGGGGATTGGGAGAAGGGGAGTCTGTGTGGGAAGGTGAATCATTTGGCATTTTCTTATCATCCTTTGGATCAACTTGATTGATGATGATCAAGTTAATTGTTTTGTTGTTATCCTTGAGAAGGAATTATTTCAAATAGGTCCATTCTTCATCATTAAAATCCTGGTCAAGTGTTTGAAAGGGATCATCTAAAGTAGTGTGATTTGGATTAGTTTTTAGGGAATCACTACTTTATATCATCATGTTTGCTAGATCAACTAACTAGTTATTTATGTCATATCATTTCTCTCTTATTATATGGTTCTAGGTTGTTCTTTGAGTAGGAGGAACATCTATCATTTCTCATATGTATTTGGTGACACCAGGCCTAAGCCTTTAGTTGTCCTCAGATATTGGGGTTGCGGACATTGGTTTTAGTAGACTGTTAAGGTTGTGGCTCTTATGTTGTGAGGGATACATTTGTGATTGTATAGGAAATAATGTTGGATTTGGCCTGAAGTTTTGAGTTTATTGTGCTTAGACGATCTAATACCTTAAGTGTTGGATTTGGGTTTTCAGGTAAGCGATCTCTTTTTGTTGTTGGATGAGGAAGTGAAATAGTGAGGTGCATGATAGACATGTATTATATTATAGTGTTTTGAGTTGTTGTTCTAAGACTAGATAATATTCTAAGACCCTAATAAGCCCATCATGCAGAGATGGTAGGATAACATTCTTATCTGGTAACTTTGGAGGTAACTTGGGTTATTCTTTGAAAAGTTGTAAGTTGGTGGGAAAGAATTTATGTGATTGTCTCCAAAAGGGGATATCATGAGCATCTGAGGTTTGGGCTCCTTTCTGGTATATAGAGCTATGAATTCAGATTAATTATGTTATAGATCATCCCCATTGCAAGTTTTACAATCACAATTAGTCTTTTAGATGTAATGTCCTAAAAAAAGGGCATCTGCGCCACGTCAATCTAAGACCCTCATTATTGAAGTATTTTACCTAATCATATTCTTTCATGAAGACACTGAGGAATGAAAAATGGTTCTCAAGTTCCTTACATACAGAAGGTCATCACTAGGGATGTAAAAGGTAGTTCTATGTGGCTTTTTGACATAGGAGTGGCTGGAATCATCAGTGGACTTTAGAGGTTGAGGATAGTCTCTCAACTTCTCATATTTTGTAAACCAAAAGGTTGGAATAATACTAACTAGTTCATCCCTAGATATGTTTCTCAAGATCTTGGTGCACTCTGTGGTTCCATCGGTTGCATCTATGTTTAGGAACAAAGAGTTTTCACCACTTGGAGGAGATAGGTTCGTTGAATAATTTTGAACTTGCCAGGATATTTGGAAGTGAAGAGTTGCCTGGATGACATCTCTATTCTATGAAGATCAAATGATTTAAACCTAGATCCTTAATGCATTCATTTGATATAAATCAAATAGGGGCATGGTGAAGTTAGACAAGATGGTGACAAAAGACTGTATCATCATCTAGGGTAATCTATAATGTACCCAAATTCATATGTTGGTACTTATTGAATCTGGTATCAATAAGGGAAATATGTTCCACTACTGACTGGCCTTTTCTTCCGTGATACGTCAATGCAATTTGTACAACACCAATATGGAGATAAGTAAACCCAAGGCTTTTCCATTATTGTAGAAAGTCCTCTGTCATTTGTAGGGATATGAACTATTCCTTTTATTTCATAAGAATAGGGTGCTGTACAAGTTTTTCTACAACAACATATTCTTTAACTCCTTTTGGCTTTTATTGAACCACAGAGTGGATTTGCATCCATGAATTACATGCCTTCTTAAGAACGGCTGAGTAGGGGTTTGGTAGAGGTGGATATGTGGTAGATAGTTGATGTTCTGGTGACAACATATCAACTTTATATAGGTAGTCATATTAACATGACAACATATCATTTAGAGTGATTGACATGTTTTTATTGGCAAAAGAGTTACATGGACTGGATATACTTGGAGAAGATGATAAAGACTCAAAGATAGACATATTTTTGTTTGTTTTTCTGGACTATAAAGACTTAATGTATTTGTACTAAAGATATAAGGAAAAAACTCAACAAAATATTTTTTCTAAAATCTATTAAAGTAACCATGACACAAATAAGTACAAGGCTTTGGTTATGACAACTGAAAACTGAGGACTATAGTAATGACAACTGAAAACTAAGGTCTATAATACTGAAAAGACTAGGAATTGAATATTTATAGGTACATGGTTCTAATAATGAAAGATAAAGGCCATGGACAGTTGTAAGGCTAACAACATAGTAAGGATAAAGTAAAGACTTAAAATGTAAAGTTGGCTCTCATACAAACAACAGTAGTAGATCTTATAAAAATACTTACTTTTTCCCCCATTTGAGAGTAGGGATGGCTCTAATACCAAATATATAGGGGAAAGCGTGGCACAGAGTGGATGCATAGCCCCAGTCATAAGAAAGCTATTATTTGTTGATAAAAGATTTGATTTCATATGGTGTGTCTCCTATATAGACGTGAAACCTCCTAACATGTTGAAAAATTTAGAGTCTATGGTCTGTGGTGTCGATGAGGTCCTTGATTTCGTATGGCATGCTGCCTACATGGTTGTGAACCCGCCACCTACATGGTCTTAAAATTTCCTATCATGTTGGAAAGTTTAGAGATCTATTTTCATTGCCTAGTTAATATTGCCTATGGTGTCACTCCATGCCTTGTTGTCCCCTGTTTATTTATTGGAAAGTTTACAGCTCTGTGTTCATCACCTTAATATTTCCTATGGTGTCACTCTGTTCTCCTCTATCCCCTATCTATTTGGTATTAGAGCCATCCACACTCTTAGAGAGAAAGGAAGCAAGTATTCATATAAGATCTACTACCATTATTTGTACGAGAGCCAACTTTACCTTTATATTATTTACTTTATCTTTACAAGTTGTTAGCCATAAAACCATCCATAGTCTTTCTTTTCTAGTTATTACAATCAAAGTTCCATATTGAAATCACAACAAGTATACTTGTCGAAGTGTTTCCTTACCCCACTACTCTGACCTAAAGGATTGAAGTACCCATCCCTTTGGAAGAGAGGATCAAGAAATAGAACTTAGCCAACAAAATTTTTTGTTGATAGAGATAAAAATTTACAAGAGAAGTTTTTAGGTGGAGAATGTGATCTAAGTATAGAGGATAATCTCAAAGTGGAGAATGTGATGATATCCAGATAAAGGCCTATGCTTTCTTTTATAGGAGAAGGAAGCTCTAAATAAGCTTGAAATACAACTAAACTCTAAATAAAATATCACACGTGGCCCACTATTCTAAAAATAGTAAATCCCTATCCTATCTTCTAATAATAGATAAGACCTATCTAAGCACATATTTCTATGAGATATTTACAACCTACATTATTCATGGGCTCCACTAACATGTGACGGTGCCTAAAAAAAACAAAAGTATGTTGTTGGCATATGAAAATATGTGCAAACAGGTGACTTAGCAGCTTGTTGTTAACTTACAAGCAAGTGGATCAGTAGATTGTAAGCTCTTTTCTAGTAGGTGGATTAGAATCTTGTAAATTTCTTGCAAGAAGGTGCATAAGACCCTTTCATGCATCTACCAATAGATACATAAGCAACTTGTAGGCAAACCTATCTGAAAGGGTTTTGTGGTAAACTTTGGAAGGTAATTCCATGTATCTTGCAATGAATGGTAACTTTTTCACATGCCATCCGACATTATCTTTCAGGCAGTGTTGGATGGTGTTGGTGATGAACTCCCATATCCTTCTTCCATTCACTAGTCGATGCCATGTTTCTACCTGAGGTGTTCTTTGCCTTTGATTTTTTTTCTAGTGAGCTGGTGAAGTAACCTTTCCTATTGGCCGTACCTTTATATTTTAATGGGGGAGATTTTAGCCGCATATTTTTAATAGTGTTGGTGACTTTATCTCTCGTGATTTCATATGGTGGTTAATATTCTTTAGTTGCTTATCAAACTTCATCCCAGTAGGGATGATCATCACTGTAGTTCTATCTTCCCCATTCCTTTGGCCATATTTATTTTTAAATGCATTTGTTTTACTAGAAAATAAAGCATTGTGCTTCATAGTATTCATATTCCAGGGAGAGTATTGAGAAGGGAAATTTCAAGAAGAGTGAAATTTTTAGATGATCTTGGATGTCGTGGCCTGTGATTCCTATGGGATGATGTAGCATAAATACCATTGCATCGTAGGAATTTTTGAAGAATCAAAACCAATAATATTATGGATTAAACCACAACATGAACCTTTTTAGAGGTGGTTAGATTTGAAGAAAATGCCTGAAGGCATCACACTTGAAATCCATGAGGATGTAGTATTGGTGGCACAAGTACCAGAATAACCGTAAAAGTTCTTGCAGGATGTTGTTGGCTGGTTCTATGAACACATAACATGATGGATTTTCCGGGTTTACTCCAAATGGATTTAGGATGGATCCTCCATATTTTTTGAACACTTGCAACCCATAGAAAGTTCATCTTTTTTAGAGGATGGATGAATTGAAGGGATCCATATTCTGATTGAACAAATCTAGAGGGTAGTCTACTATTCTATAAGATAGAATTCCTAATAAGTTTAACATGAGAATGTGACTAGGTGAGTTCTTTTTGTTGTCTTCTCATTTGCTTGATATTAGGAAGAGATCACTGCCTAATTCCTCGTATACTTCTATAGAGAAGAAGGTGTCCTCTATTGATTCTTGTTCCAGTGAGAACACTGATTCAAGATCATCCTCTTTGCTAAGATATATTCCTATGTGATTATATATCTCTTCAAAGAGCTAGACTGAATCCTTTGATGTTTTTTCTTGAGGAATGTTTCTTGCAAAGTGATCGGGATTTTTGCAGATGAAGAAGTTTTTCTCCTTCTTGTAGTTTATTAGGCTTATTAGTCTGAATCACCTAGTTCTCTTGGTCGCCTTGGTCTTTTTGTCTAGAGGTTTGGGAAGTTTGAACCTCCTAAACAATAGTTGGTTCTTGGACCTCGCTTTTTGGCTAGAGTAGGGGTAGTTGGATTTAGTGATAATGTCATTCCTACTACAAGTATGATCAAAATCTAGGTTGTTCTACATGATATTTCTCAGTAAAGATAACTTTGTGCATATACTATCCAGGGAATGGAAGATGGCCTGCCTGATATAGACTACTTGTGGAATGGTTAGGGATTTGAGCATCTCCTCCACAATCATCATTGTGTGGTAGGCCAACATCTTCGACAGCGATGATACGAAGTCTTACTTTAAGCCGGGGTCTCTACCCAGATTGAAGTCGATCTTTGCTATCTTTTGGAACTAGATATCAATGACATCTTTGTCAAATGATAGGAACTTTATCTCGAAGACCTGTCTATGCAGCTTCTCTTATCTATGTCCTGTATCACCACAGAAGACTTGTTGTAGGATATTGATGTTGAAGGAAAAGTCTTGAGATGTCAGATAAGTGTTTTTATTAATGATCCCAAGCACGTCCCACCAATCTCTGAGAATTTTAAAGAATTTAGAGGTGAAATCTAATAGTATCATGTATTTCTCTCATTCAGCCAAATTCTTTGTCGCCATCTAAGTGTAGAAGTCTTGGATCCTCTAAGGCTAGGCTGAAACCTTAATGTCGTAGAGAGTGAAGGTATGGAATTCTCTTTCAAAATTTTTCTTTTTCATTGCCACTAGTTCTGGCCTTCTTTCTAGGATTAGATTATCCATCATCCCATCTTGGTCATCGGCTACTTTAGAGTCCTTTGGCTCTGTGGAGTGGTTCATGTATATAGGTGGATAGTCTTCTTTCGGAGCTGCAATTGAAGATTCAGGAGCATCTTTAGTAAGGGATTGAATATTGACAGATGAATCTTTATCACCTTGTTTGTATGTATTAGCTTCTGAATATTCATTTGTAGGATCCATGGAGGATGAGTGTTATTCTTCCTCCTCAGGAACAAAGTCATCGAGGTCACCGATGGCTTTCAGATATTCCTTAATAGGGTCATCATGGGTAAATTGTTGAGGAATAGTATCTTGAGTTTCTACTACATAAAGCTCTGGGATAGACTGATATGGCATGATTAGATCATCATTGGATAAGCCTTCTGGAAATAACCAGTCGTTACTAAGAAGACATTGTTTGATGGATTCCCATTCTTTATTTGTTGGCTCTTCATTTTAGATCTCCAAGTCACTATCTGGGACTATAGTATCTAGACCCAAGAAGACGTTATCATGTATTGGAGTAGCAGATATTGAGGTCTTCATATCAGCATCAGGCTAAACTTTCATTCTTTTGACCTGACCTTGTTCCATCTCGACTTGCTTTTAGGTTTCCATGGCATCTTTCCTTTTCCATGTGAATCTAGAAATATCTAACTCCTGCTCATCCTTTTGAGGTGAATTGAAAGGCATGGAAGAAGATGGACAAGGTAGGAAAGTGGAAAATGGTTGTCCAAACTCTTGTGGTCATGTGGGAAATATAGTGTATGTTTGGATGTTTTGTCGATTAGTACTACTGTATTTTAACAGAGTGATTTGTTCCTCGAGTGAGGCCATTTTCTTTTATTGCTGGTTAATAAAGTGTAGTATCGAGGTTCCCAGTAGATGTGCATCATACTGGATAGTATTCTGCCTTTCTTCTAATGCTTTTACAAGTATGGTACATTTATTGGATTCCTGATTATCCTCAGATGGGATAACCTATGGTATTTTAGGAGCGTGGGTTAGGTTATCCTTTTTAAGTGATTGACAGACTTTTTTATGTTGAGGGTTAGTAGAAGGTATCTTTTTGGATAGAGTGAGAGGTTTTTGGTTTTGGAAACAAAGTTCTTGGAATCCATAATCCCAATACTCATCTCACAATACCTCATCTTCCTCATCACCGTAATCATTTAGCCGGTTCCCTTTGCATTCCACATAGTTACAGTTGCTAAACCATGGACAGTGTCCCGAAAAAAGACATTTGAACCAGTGTATGTTGAATCCCTTATGATTGACTTCTTGTATTCAATCATTATCTCTCATGGATACTCAAGGAAGTATGAGATATGTGCTAGATCCGGATTTTCTTCTCCCAAACATTTATCAGCAGGGATAAGCATATAGATAGGGAGAGATATCTTATTTGGTTTAGTAACTAAGATAGGTTAAAAGTAATGGAGATGTTGAGGATGGACTCTCGACCTCTCGTAACTACTAACCCACAAAATTTGAAGAATTATGAGAAATTCCTCCCTAGATACTTACCTCGAGATTTGGACGCCCAGAGTTATGCTATTGGTGAAATCTACAGCTAAAGATAAGGAGGTGCGGTCGCCTGGCATGGATAGGTTTCTCTTGTGGGTTTTAACTTGCCAAACTATTTGGTAGGGTATTGTTGGACATATGGTAGCAGTAGCATGCGGAGATTCAAGGATTTGGACCTGGATTTGAGGACCTCTGTAAAGTCTAGATTAGAGAGGGACATGTTAAAATTTGAGAATAGAGTGACAAAGATTGTCCTAGCATCGAGGGTAATATCCAGAGTACCCAAATTTGCATGTTAGTACACAAATGCAAGATGAATATATTAAGTCAAGGTAAGAGGGAAAATCAGGAATAGTTTTCGAAATACTGTTAATAAATAATCAAAACACTAATAATATAGAAAACATAGCTATTACTACGAAATTGGCCCCCATAAGCCAGTAAGTACGGAAAAGTAAATCACCCAACACGGGCCCCCATAATCCCGGAGGATGCAATCAAAGAGAAGAAATAACCAAGATTATGTTAATTAACCATTTCTCAAAACCATAACCATGGATTCTTCCACACCAAAATCACCAAACTCAAATTCATTTCATAACCAACATACATAACCTATCAATGCTGGAATTGAATCGAAACTCATATCATCATTTGCCAGACAAGAAACGAAACTCAAAGTCATAAATCGCCGGACTCAAACCGAAACTAAATATCATAAATCACCGAACTCAAACTAGAACTAATATCATCTTCCAAGTATCAATAGAGCATAAAACATCATATATCTAGCCTACTCAAGCTATAAAATATACATTTAGAAGATGTAAAATGCCTATAAAATCTACAAGGAGCTATTGATAGTCTTAGCCTACGGTGGGCTGGAGGGCCCCTAGTCCTATGATAGCAATTCTACCTAAAGATTGTGAAGCTAAGTCAATTATGCCTAATTTACGATTCCTTAATCGGCTAAATAATTTAATTCCCGCTAAATGTTGCTTCAAGTCCTAAATTTCAACCCATATCTAGGACATTACCATAAATATTCTATAATTTATCCCAATATATGAGAAAGGTAAACATATCCTACCTGGACACTCAGAAAAACCTAGTGAAATCCGTTATACCACCGATTTCTCCTTTCAAAAAGCTTTCACATGATGCCACACTATTAAAATGATAATCTACTCATCAATACAAGAATAATGGTATCCATATAGGATTTTTATGCTATGGTTCCAAAATCACGTAAAAATCACATATGGAGTCTGGTTGCGGAATAACACTTTCGAAACCGTCAACATGTCCCTTTTTGCTTAAAGACCATTTACCCTCAAGATTAGGTAAATTTCGAGCTCAATTGATACTAAATCAACTAAGCAATAATTTAGGGATTTTGGAAATAATTGAGAAACTAACCATGAAATCAACGAAAACTTACCAAGAATTCAAGGAAGAAACGAATAATCCGAGCTCACAAACACACCAAAATCACCTAATAAGCATTTCACTTATTTTCGACACTCTTTAGGGAATGCCACCCAGGTGCTGCTTAAGAAAACTCTTAACCGCTTAAGCGGCCACCACTTAAGCGGCCAAGTGCCACTTAATCGCTACCCGCCATCTCTGCATGCTACACTTAAGCAATCTAGTAGCCACTTAAGTGAAAATTGCTCGAGTGAACTGGGCTTCACTTAAGCGGCCCACCAACTGGTAGCCTGGCCACTTAAGATATTTGATTTTCGCTTAATCTTAGTGTCTCTTAAGTAAATGCACCAGTTGGGACTTGAAAAATTCTAAGTCACCACAACCCCTCAAAATTCATCCGAAATTTCGTAAATGCAAATAAACTATGATACTCTATCAAATTCAACATTCTGAACTCAATAACATGATTAAAAATTCCATCTGAGGTAATTTTGATGAAAAGTGGGCCCCACACCCATGGGTCATTTTTATTAATTTTTGACGAATAGCTTGAAATAAGTTTGGAAGCCTCGGTACCCAAACCAAAGGCCTCCCAGCCTAAAAACGATGTTCAAAAGCTGTTGGAACTGTTAGAATTAACATATGAGTTTGTTTGATTGAAGTTTTTTCCCAGTAGCCAATTCTTACCAATGAAGACTTCAAAAGAGAATTTTGTCTCTAAAAACCAAATGAACTACTCGATAATTGAGCTATCAGCTCCAGCAAGTCATAAATGACTTAGGGAAGCTATAGGAAAGCTCTAAGAGGTAAGAACAAATGGAGATGCAGAAAATGACTTGGAGGGATATTACAATATCTACTATTGAGAGAACTTTCGTACAATGAAAGTAAATGGTTGGGATATTCCTAAAGGCTCAAACAGGTGAGCATATTGGGCCCGTATCATGCTATCGATCTCCCATGTAGACTCCTTTACTGGGCGGTGTCTCCACTGAACCTTAACTATTGGAGTCTCTTTAGAGCGCAAACACCTGACATCCCTGGCTAATATAAACATCAACTCCTCCACGAATATCAACTGCTCATCCAACTAAATCGAGTCCCACGGAAGCACATGAGACTTATTTCGAATGTATCGTTGCAACAAAGAAACATAGAAAATCAGATGAACAATAGCAAAATCTGGGGGTAAGGCTAACTCATAATCCACATCTCCAACTGTGCGAAGGATTTCAAAAGGTCCAATACATCTTGGGATGAGCTTGAATTTTCTCCCAAACCTTATCACACCCTTCATAGGCAATACTGGAAGGAATACCGATCACCAACTCCAAATCTTAAGGCACGAAGTCTACGATATGTATAGGCCTTCTGCCTATTCTAATCTGCCTCAATATATCCTAAATCACTATGAATTTATCCAATGACTCCTGAAGTAAGTCAGTACCACAGCGTCTAATATCAGAGGTCTCAAATTAACCAATTAGGGAATTACAATGCATGCTATGTAAAGCCTCAAATGGTAGCTATTATTATACGCAAACTTTGCCAAAGCTAAGTGTAACTCCCACTGACCTCCAACATCCATAACACAGGCTCAGAGCTTATCTTTAAGAATCTAAATAGTCTGCTTGGACTGCCCATCGGTTAGAGGGTCGAAGGATATGCTGAGAACCACCTGAGTACCCAACGTCTCTTGAAAAGCTCTCTAAAATTTATAAGTGAATACCGAAACCCTGGCTGAAATGATAGATATAGGCACTGTATGGAAGAAATCTATCTCACAAACACACATATAGGCTAAAATCTCATCACTGAAGGACATCTAGATAGGAATGAAATGTGTTGATTTGGTCAACCGTCTACAAAGACCCAAACACCATCGAAACCACGGAGGTGCGTGGCAAACCACTAACAAGGTCCATGGTGATCCACTCCCACTTTTACTCGAGAATAGGATTCCTTTAAATCAAGCCACTGAGTCTCTAATGCTCGGACTTCACCTACTGACAACATAGAAAATGAGCTACAAAGTTTATGACATCTTTCTTTATGCCACTCAACTAATAATTCTGCCTGAAATCCCTATACATCTTAGTTGTACCCAATTGAATAGAATATCTGGAGCTATGAACCTCACGCAATATCGACTAAATTAAGTCTCCGATCTTTGAAACACATATATAGACATCAAATCTCAAAACACCCTAAGAATATATGGTATCTCTCGTGAACTCACCACTCACACCTGATCACGGATGACACAAAGTTTCATATCCTCAAACTGCCGACTTTGAATATGCTCAAATAAGGTAGACCTCACCTCAACACTAGCAAAAATCCTTCTAGGTTATGAAATATCAAGTCGTACTATCAAATTGGCTAAGGACTGGATGTCCTATGCCAATGACCTCTGAGAAACTCAAAGAGAAGCCAAACTACCCATACTCATTGGCTTTCCTCTCAAGGAATCCACTACTACGTTCACCCTACCCGAATGATATAAAATAGAGATGTCATAATCCTTAATCAACTACATCCATCTGGCGGCCTAGAATTAAGCTCACTCTGGGTCATAAGATGCTAAAGACTACGATGATCTGTGTAGAACTCATAATGCACGTACTAAAGATAATGCCTCTAAATCTTAAGCCCAAAAACTACTTCTTCCTACTCTAAGTCATAAGTAGGGTAGTTGCACTTGTTCACCTTTAGCTACCTTGACGCATAAGCAGTAACTCGACCTTGCATCATCAAACACAACCCAAACCAACAACAAGAGTATCACAGTATATGATGAACTCCTCACCCTCAACAAGAAGAGAAAATATAGGAGCTGAAGTGAGAAATCCCTTAAGCTTTTGAAAGCTTGACTCACACTCCTCAAACCACTAGAAAGGAACCTTTTTCTGGGTCAATCTGCTCATTAGCGCTGCAATAGTAGCAAAGCCCTCTATGAAATGCCTATAGAAATCGACCAAACTAATGAAGCTAGGAACCTCAAACATAGATGTAGGATTTTCCCGATCACGAATAGCCTCAATCTTTGGTGGTTCAACTATAATCCTATTCTTAGACATCACATATCCTAGGAATGTCACTGGCTCAAGTCAAAACTCACACTTTGAGAATTTAGCAAAAAGACTATGATCTCTCAAAGTCTTCTACACAATCCTTAGACGTTATATATGCTCCTCTCTACTCCTCAAATATACAAGAATGTCATTGATGAACATAATCATAAAAGAATCCAAATAAGGCCTGAATATGCGGTTCATCAAATCCATAAATGTGGCTGAGGCATTAGTCAACCCAAAAGACATCACCAGGAACTCATAATGACTATAACGAGTACTAAAGGTTATCTTTGGGATATCCTAAGCCCAAATCCTCAACTGATGGTAATCGAATCTAAATTCAATCTTATAAAATACCAATGCCCCCTGAATCTGGTCAAATAAATCATTAATTTGGGGCATAGGATATTAGTTTTTCATCGCCACCTTATTAAGTAACCTATGGTCAATACACATACGCAAGGAACCATCCTCCTTTCTTCATGAATAAGATAGGATCACCCTAAGGCAACATACTTAGTCTAATGAAACCCTTTCTCAAAAGATCCTAAAGTTGAGAATTTAGCTCCTTAAGCTCAGTAGGAGCCATGTGGTAATAAGTAGATACATAAGAATCAATGGATCTTAAATCAAATAAGAACGATCTGGATGATGGAATACTAAAATCATACCAATAATAATAGCATCCAAAGACTATACCTCGGGTTTAGTAGGTACATCATACAACTGACCACGTCTGCCACATGTCTGGGCTCCTAATCGATCTCCTATTCTATCTGCCTGAGGACCTCCATGAGAACCCTAGGGACTACTCCAATGACTATGTATACCACTTTTAGTTGGGGGAAAAACTACCCTAATCGGTGGAATACTCTGAGCTACAGGAACAACCAGTTCATGAATGGGGCACTCTTTCAAGAAATGGCCAAAAGCCCCACAACCATAACACATCCTAGGCACTATACTAAAACTAAACGATCCATCTGACTCTAAATAACCACCACAACTAGAATACCTAGAAGATAAACCCCTCGAAGCATGACCACTACTCTATCCAAGTTGATCACTATAACTTAACTATCCTCCATCAATAATCTGAAGTGTGGCATAAACGAACCTATTAGGCTGACCCTAATGCTGATAAGGCTGACGCAGAGGGTGCTTACCCTAATTACTACTACCTTTGAACCATAGACACTACGACTTCCACTAAAACTACCCTGATATTGTGGCCTCTTATTGCTGCCCCCTTAGGCCTCACAATGCATCTCTTTTATATTATGTGCATTATCAAAAACCTTATCAAAAGACCTACCCGCAGCAACCAAACTCAGCTAGCTATATAGTGAGGAAGTCTTAATACCCAAACAAACCACTGTACCCGCTCATACTCAGTCGGTAAGATAGATTTAGCATGCCTAGCCAACTCATGAAATCGAGCCTCATACTTCACAACAGACATGGATACCTACTCCAACCTTGAGTAATGGTCTCAAGCAATACATGGAGACCTACTCCAACCTTGAGTACTAGTACTGTAACACCTCACATTTTGGACTAGAATAAAAATCCATCATTCATATGCGTAGATGTTCCAAAAGCCTCGAATCCTATGTAAATTTAGTGTGTTAATAAATTATGTAGTGTGAGAATCTATTTAAGCATGAATTTATATCATATAGGTCCCCTAACTCAAGGACAAGTTGAAAGCTTTCCTATCATTTAAGTTTTAGTTAGTGTCAAAACTTGGGTCAAATTCAATCAATTATAAATCCTTGTATATATTGAATTAGAGGACCTACTATATGTAAAATGAAATATCTTTGAATTATCTTTCCAATGATACCAACTCCCAAGTAACGACATTTGTAATGACTTATCATAAATCTGATGACATTTTAGCCTTGGTCGCCAGCTGATAAATTCAGCAATTAGGAAGTGGTTTCATAAGGGTATTTTGGTCTTTTCCTTCGCCTCCCACACCTTAAAACCCTCAAGAGATGTAACTTTCTCCTATTTTTCTTCATTTAATCATCTAAAAAATTCTCTCATACACTGTCAACCACAAGATTAGGATTTTCTCTCAAGATTATCTCCTCAAGAACAAGAACATTCTCTCCCAAAGAGGTTAAACCCTAGTCAAGAAAAATCAAGAACCTTAAAGAAACATTAGATCTCTTTCAAGATTCAAGCCGATTTCACCACTAGTTTCACGGATCTTTAATCTAAGGTATGCATAGTGTTCATCCACGGATTCCTTTCATCCGTGGAGTTCAAGAATCCTCTTTTAAACTATAAATCATGAAGTTATGTTGTGGGTTGATGTTTGTATGATTGATTAATATGCAACGCCTAAGTTTGAATCTTTATGTGATTTTATGAAATTAGGATGATATGCAAATTGAAATATATGAATTTTGGGTGGTTTAAATCATTAATGTGATGAATATGCCTATGCCACAAGGTGTGCATGCAAGGTGTTTGATAAAATACCTAAGAGACTATAAATCATGTATTATAGCTAAATAGAACTTAAATGACCAGTCCATGCTCTATTTCTTATGACTCTACATGAATTCCATACTAATTACTGTGTATTGTTGTTGTGATATGGAATGCTCATGAAATTGAAGTTATGAAAGTATTTACATGTTATACGCATTCCCTTGCATGTATATGGTGTTGAGAACCATGTGTAGTATGAAATCCCCTACTTATGGTATTATGAATTATGGATGTTATTTCTATGATCAAGAAGTATCATGTATGTTAGTTTTCTTCCATCGAGTGCTGGGAGTACTTGTACCCGAAAAATATAGCTGTGTGCCTCGAGCCGAGTCAGTCTCAAGATAATCTCAGTCGTACCATGATCAGTAGAACTCAATCAGTTACAGAATTCAAAACTCTCAAACAGTTATAGAACTTAAGAAATCTCAGTAATCTAAGTATCTTTATCATTCCAACTTCAGTTCAGTACTCAACCCAGATCTCAGTAGCATTCAAGAAATCAATTTAGAACTTAGCATCATTCAGTCAGATAATAGATTCAGTAGTATTCCGTCAGATAATAGAACCAAGTGAACTTAGTTAGCTCAGTCAAGTAAAAAACTCAGTAACAACTTCAGTTCAGTTCAAGTACAAGTTCTAAGAATCAGTTCAGAGTATTTCAGTTGGGAGTAGGAGCTAGCACCGAGCGAGTGGAGGGATGACGGCTCTTCATCAGAGATGCAGAGTCGTTAGGAGCAATCCCTGAACTCCAGAACTGTGTAGCCAGCGTAGGATGTAGGAGTCACCCGTCAGAGAGGCTTGACTACCTTAGGCTTGACTTCCTACGAGGGTCACCCATCAGATAGGCTTGACTAGAGAGGACTTTACCCGTGGTACAGTATTGACACCCTTCTAGCTGGGGTTACAAGTCGGGCCCCACCAGTTTAGATACGGGGAATGTCGTCTAAGTGAGAACTCCCATAGTTATAATTTCAGTATGAGTCTTTAGAGTAGAACTCAAAAATCAGGACTGTCAGATACAGTCATCAATCTCAGTAAGGAACTCAGAAATCAGGTTTAAATGGTTATTATAGGAGGTTCATGGAAAGTTTTTCTTCTATTGCTACTCCATTGAAAAAGTTGACTCAAAAGAAGGTGAAGTTCTTGTAGTTTGATGCTTGCATGGGTAGTTTTGAGAAGCTAAAGGATAAGTTGACTTCAACTCCAATCTTGACTCTGCCTGAAGACACCGATAATTTTGTCGTCTATTGTGATACGTCTCAAGTTGGTTTGGGTTATGTGTTGATGCAGCATGACAAGGTGGTTTCTTATGCCTCTAGATAGTTAAATGTTCATGAGAAGAATTACCCAACTCATGACTTGGATCTTTTGGTTGTGGTGTTCGCATTGAAAATTTGGCTTCATTATTAGTATGGAGTCCATATTGATATCTTTTCTGATCATAAGAGCATGTAATACGTATTCACTTAGAAAGAGCTTAATCTCAAGTAGAGCAGGTAGCTTGAGTTGCTGAAGGACTATGATATGAGTCTTCACTACAATCCAGGTAAGGCTAACATAGTTGCTGATGCTCTTATCAGGTTATCCATAACGAGTCTAGCTCATTTAGATAAGGATAAGCAGGAATTGGTAAAGGATATTCACCGTTTGGCTAACCTTGGAGTTCATCTTTTGGACTTTGAGGATGGCAGTGTATTTGTGCAACAGGTGGTACAATCATCCCTTGGTTATAAAATAAAGAAGAAGTAGGTATTAGACCTTTTCTTGATGAAAATCAAAGATGGGGTGGGTAAGCAAAAAATGATGGACTTCGAGATCGGTGGTGATGGTATTTTTAGGTACCAAGGGAGGTTGTGTGTTCCCAATGTTGATAAATTGTGAGGCCGGATTTTGGTTGAGGCTTATGAATCGCGGTATATGGTTCATCCCGGTTCAACAAAGATGTATCATAATCTTAAGGGTATAAATTGAAGGAATGATATGAAGTGGGATGTATCCAACTTTATGGCTAAGTGTATGGTGTGTCTGCAAGTGAAAGTGGAGTACATAAAGCCCGGTGGGCTAATCTAAGAAATTGAACTAGAGGCGTGGAAGTGGGAGGTAATTAATATGGATTTTGTTATCAGCCTTCCACGATCGTAGAATCAGTGTGAATCTATTTGGGTCATTATGGATAGGATGACTAAGTCGGCTCATTTCTTACCAGTGGGACTAATTTTTCTGCCAAGGATTATGTGAAATTGTTCCTTCAGGAGGTTGTAAAGTTTCATGGTGCGCCTGTATAGATTATCTAGGATCATAATACTCAGTTCTCATCACAATTTTAGTGCTTATTTCTGTGCGCTTTGGGGACTAAAGAGAGCCTTAGTACCAACTTTCACCCGTATTCGGATGGGCAAGCAGAAAAAACTATTTAGACTCTGGAAGATATACTCTGAGCCTAGGCAATTGACTTTGGTGGTAGTTGGTTTTACCATTTGCCTCTCATTGGATTTTCTTATAACAATTGTTACCATTCTAGTATTGGTATGGCTCCGTTTGAGGCATTGTAAGGCAGGAGGTGTAGATCTCCTATTAGGTGGTTTGAGATTAGTAAAATAGAGATTTTTGGCTTGGATTTAGTTCACCAAGCTATAAAAAAGGAGAAGGTGATTCGGAATAGGCTTCAGACCACCCAAAGTCACTAAAAGTCCTATGCAGATGTAAGAAAAAAGGACTTGGAATTTGAGGTTGGATATTAGGTGTTCTTGAAGGTGTCTCCCATGAAGGGTGTAATACGGTTTGGAAGGAAGGGGAAGCTATGTCCATGATATGTTGGCCCATACTTAGTTTTGAGAAAGATTGGTAATTTTGCGTATGAGTTGGATTTTCCCTCTAGCATGAGTTTCATTCATCCGATATTTCATGTGTCCATGTTGCAAAAATGTGTTGGTGACCCTTCATTGTTTTTCCCTTGGAGAACATTGGTATTTTGGAGTCTTTGTCCTATGAGGAGATCCCGGTGAGGATCTTGGATTGGCAAGTTCATCGTTTAGGATAAAGGACGTGGCTTTGGTAAAGGTTCTATAGCAGAACCAAAAGTTTGAGGAATCTATTTGGGAAGCCGAGGAGTACATGAAATACAAGTATCCATTCTTATTCCCTATTTTGAACATTCATGTTTGAGGTATGTGTGTATTCTTAACGTCTTTTTTTTCTATCTTTGATAAAGGAAAAATTAATTTCCTTGGCATTTTTTTTCTAACTTAGTTAAAGGTAAGAGTAGAGATGTTTGGGGTTTAATTACGCTTGTGTTACCTTGACATATCATTCGAGGACAAATGATCCTAAGGGGGAAACTGAAATACCCTGGACTTTGGCCTTTACAAATTTCCTGAGCTTTAAGCTCTCTACCCTTTTTATGACTCACGTAATGAGTCGTATGGTGCGGTTATAGGTTAGGTGACCCTAGTTGTAAGTTAAACAGTATGTTATTAGAAAATTTTTGTCCTGGTTATGAGAGATTCCTCACGAGTCATATGATCATTGATGAGTGGTTAGGGTCCAATTGTTTGTTATCCAATGTCCAAGCCCTTAGCATTCTGTGTTGGTCACAACTAGAACGTATAAGTCGTATGGTTTAGTGACGAGTGGGCCTAGGAAGTCATAAGTTGGACAATGTGTGATGTCTAATTTTCCATCTTGGTGATGAATCAATGGCATAAGTCATAAGTTGTGGTGACGAGTCAATGGCTTGACTCGTAACCAAAGGCAGGATTTTCCAGATTTAAGTTGGGGGTACTTTGGATATTTCCCACCCCAATACCTTTAGACCCCACATCTTACAATACCTTTTGATCATTTATTATACCCATTACAAGATCAAAATACTCTCTAAATTCTCTCTAAAACCTCTCAAGCAAGATTGGGCTATGGTTTCTTCAAGGTGGTCATCTAAGGGCTTAAGGATCAAATTCTCTTTGTGAATCTTCATCACTCAAGTATGTGACTCTTCCCTCATTGTTAGTTCACTAAAAAAATATGTTAAAACATTGTTCATGAATCATTAATGGTGGTTTTGAAAACCAAGGTTAAGGATTTGAACGAATATTGTTGGGTATTGCTTCTCATGATTTAATTTATGATTACGCATGTTTTAATAATGGTTTTGGACATATAGGTGTGTGGGAATTGTGATTTAACTAAAGGTCCATGTTTAACCCTAAATATGGTGTTTTTTGGTTTTGATAATGGTATGCCCTCAACCTGTTTGTGAAATTGTCAATGTCAATGATCTTGTCACATAATGATTTGTGTTATGAACTAAGGCATTGTCCTAAGAATGTTAATGATTTCTAAAGGGTTTTATGAAGGACTTGTTGGCCATAAATTGGTTTGAAATAATAAATGTGTTTGTGTCCCTAAAGGATGGATTGAACTGACGTCTTTGTTTAAACAATGTGTTCGAGTCCCAAGTTGATTAATAATGGTTATGGCATGTTGTATGCTTGCAAGTGGGATTGGTATGATGATACCAATAGGATTCCATTGGTAAGTAATTGGATTAATGGTTGTGTATGTGTAATGAATGTTTTAATTGGGATTTAAAGCAGGATGTGTAGCCGGGTTTTGAAATGGAGTCTGAAGGACTAACACTGGAAACTGCGCTAGCTGGTGCGGGTGTCTATATAACCGGGATGTTTGAGTCACCCGAATAAATATATAAATGGGAGGTTTTAGTCCCCCATATTTAACACATTAGTTCTTAAGTCACCTTGACTATGCCAGAAGGTTCGAGTCAACCATAAAGGCATACATGGTTATTCTCTGGTTCGTGCGGCTACACATAGAGGAGCTCTTCCAACTAAGGGAGAGCTGGGCCTATATATCTTGTGGGTGCCTTGTTATATGAAAGTTATGCTACATAACCTACATTAAGGTTTTCGAATTTCATACTAAGCCTTGTTCCTTACAGATGTCGCCCAATAACTAACCTCCAAAGAAGTATCATGTGGTCGATGTCAAATATAGTAACCCAAACCAAGTTGGGGTTGAACCCGCAGGGAAAAAATTAAAGAGTATTTCAAACTTGAAAAAATCTATGAGCATTGCAGAAAAGTAAATGGGGGAATTTTGAAGTGAATAGTAAGTAGTAACCAAACTTGAATGCTTGGGTTTGTAAATAGTAGATGACGAACACTAGGAATCTTTAGGCATCGAATGTTCCGTATTTCCACAGCGCATCAACACCCTCAACTTAGAATGTTTGCGTTTACTCAAGGCAAAAAAAAATTCAAAACAACTAACAATAATGATGCTTAAATAGGAAAATCCTAAGATACCCATAGCAGTGACTTTTTATCTCAGTTAACGACAGTTCATTCCCCCACCTAATTTTAACGTTTCAAGAATCAAATTGTGTATATCAAATTGATACACATACTGACAGAAAGGAATCCAATGATGACATTACATTAGTAATATACAACTAGGCACAAACACAAATCTCACGCACCGAACAGTCTAGCAACCTAACAACATAACCCTTGTATGCTCACAATCAATAAAATCCCATTCACTCGGTTTTGATCAATAATGTTTATTCAGGGATATTTCAAAAGACTCTCTCACTTACAAGGAAGTACTGGACGGTACATATAGAACACCATAGGCTTGCCTATATGCTCTCTTCTTGGGTTTTCGGACAGTCAGGGTAGGATCACTATTGGACTTTATTAATCTTGTAACATAGGTTTGGGGCTGGTATGATATCTTTTTTGGATTTTTTAGTGACTAAGCCTCCTTGACACTACGCTATATTTGGGGTCCACTTCTTTTCCAAATTTTTTCTTTATTTTATTTCCTTTCTTATTCTCCCTCTTTTTAAAGAACAATTGGATCGGGCCAGGTGTGCTTTACTTTTCTCACATTTTTTTCTTTTATTTTCTTGCTTTTATTTTTACCGCACCTATCATTTTTTATTTTTTTCTACAGTTCTTTCTTCATACTTGTTTTACCTATGCACAACTATAATAGCCACCCTTAACTTAGGTAGTTTTCTTGAGTTTTAGGTGCACAGTTTCCAAGGAGGACTAGAGCCATAATAGGTTCATTGTAGTTTAAACGGGAAGGTTAAATCGGTGTAAATAATAAAAATGGGTCAATTAGGCTCAACCTTTTGGATCAAGGGATTCATATTACATTTGTTAAGGCAATTTAGGCTCCAGTGGACTCAAAACAAAAATGGTCTATGATTATCTCCTAATCAACTATCCTGAACCCTAGGTAAGAGCAACCAGGTAAGTTCAGAATTTTGACACATCGAGAAGTAGGTAACGCCTCACACACACCTCGTATAGGGTCATACTTCTAGTTACTACTTATTTAGTTATGCAATTATTTTCCATAGTTTCTCCATCCCTAATTCTTATGCCATTATAAGATTCACGGGCGTCCCTTACACATACACACATCAAATAATTAACAAAAATTAGGAGTGACATCCTTTTTTCAACATAGTTATTCAAAATAAAAATCAGTTCAACATAATCATTCAAAACCCTGTCTACTGCCGCAAGTACAAATTTTCATCCTATTTTTAGCATCACACAACACATACACTAACAAAACAAAAAAAAATTGGTTCATAAGGTTTTAAGATTGAGGCCTACGGGTTTGGAAACAAAGCAAGTATAACTTGTGGCGACCTTGGTACACTCCCACCCCTAACTAAAACCTATGCACTATCCCCAATGCATCTAATAATGTATTATGTGAACTGAGGACATACCTGGGTGCTCAAGCACCGTCTCATGCTACATCATCACGTGGGCCCTCAGATTGGGTCCCACCTTCCTCAACAGTAGTCCCATCAGCTGCTAGGATTATCTCTACAGTAGTGGCACCGGTTATGGTCGGTGCACTCAATGGTACGTTAGTATTCGAGGCTACCTCACTGCCACCATCAACATCTTCACTTGCCGGTTTTGAACTACCAGCACCAACAGTAATCTCTCAGACCCTTACCTGCCGGTCCTTTTCACTCTGCACACTATCTTGCTTTGCCTTTCTTAGATTTTCTTTTTCAATGCTTCAGTTTTTTATTTTTTTCTCTCCCTACCTTTTTCTCCCACAGGGACCTTCCAGATATTTTCAACTTCAACCTTAGGCTCAACTTTCGTTATAATAGGTGTTGGGATAAATGGCTCGTCATATATTTCCTCTATCATCTTCCTCAACTCAGCCACTTTAGCTTTCACTTCTATAATACTAGGGTCAGACCACTTGTAAGCTACTGTGTAAGTCTTTTTTTAAAACCATCCAATGTCATCTAGACTCTCTTGTTCTACTTTTTCAATTTATCTTTAACCCAGGGTTGCACATCCTCCTCTATATACCAGACTTTTGTCTTTAGCAAAGTCAATATCCTTATCACAATATTCCATATGGCCTATGAGATGAACATCAAACTATCCATTCTCAATCTAGAGAAAGTTGGGTGAGGTAGTGGAGACTGTGCAGAAGGAGGGGAACTAGCTATACTCGCTATATCAAATATCTATGGCTCAGTCTGCACGCCTTCACCTGTGGTATCACCTCTCTCATTCAGCCTTGTAGCCTCAAAATTTACACCTTGGGTTCTAAATATTTTAGCTAAAATTAGATCTATTTGCCTTGCTTCCCTGGCCATGGGGTTCACTCTATCTTTAATCAACCCCAAATCTGTAGTATTTTAAGGCTCAATAAATTGATCAATGTCAGGTAGTTTTGGCACTCCTGCAGCTAAGCAAATCTGTATTAATAAGGAAATGCCAGAATTACCTTCTCTATGCCCAAAGCTCTATCATGTATCTCCCTCTCAATGAATTGGGTGAAGTCAAACTCTTATCCGACCATAAGTTATGCTACCAATATTGTATGGACTGGACTGAGTACATTGTCCCCATAGTGGGACACAATTTGTGTTGAGCCAATGTCCACCAGGCCTTGGCTTCAAAATTCAGAGTCTGTTTCTCAATCTTTTGCAAAGCCATACCTAGTAAACCTATCACCCAACTTGCTTCTTCCATGTTTGTAGCAATGATGTTTGCTATCCATCTGAAGTCTATCATTTTTTCATCCGACCCCATCTACTTCTTTGTAACCTTTCGTATTTCATCCATGTGGTAATCAATTTCTTTTGTGTTTAATGGAGGCTGGAAGTCAAGACCATGTAGAAATTTAGAGATAGTTCTTGGAGAGATGTTTACCAGAACTCCACGGATAGTAAGACTTATAATTGGATCACTACCCCTCCAAAAGTTTCCCTAAGGGTATTGTCTCTTCAGATCACCTTTATATACATCATAAAATTCCTGCACTAATGTAGGACTAAACTTTCATAAAGCTGAAGTCATCCACTAGAACATGTACTATTAAAGTTTGGCTTCAAATCCAGGCATTGCAGACATGCCTGTAGTAATTAGTCTTGGTTCTAGGTATATCTCTCTTCTAAAGTTTTCGGTAGCTGGGTTCATCTCCAACCTAAAATTATATGTCTCCTGAATTCTAGGGTACCCCTCACCGTTCAACGGTGGTCATTGGAGAAGGTTCAATGGCTAACTAAATTTAGGGTCGTGGTGGTGGTTGCTGAACATTGATTGGAGCTCCACTCTTGTGCCTTTGCATCAACCTCAGATTCTACATTTTCATCATCCTCATCACCCTCAGAAGATGATGTAGAGTATGGTGGGGAAGTACTTGGCTGCATCATTATGATTGTTTTTTTAGGAGTTGTGACCACCTTTGCAGGTGTTTTTGTTCCCCTACTTCATTTTTATTGGATACTCCACGAGGTCACCACTCTACTGATATGTTTCCTCATTTATCCAACAATAATCAGACTTGGGAGCTGACTTTTTCTCAGTGTTATTCTTTGATAAGTCACCTTTTATAGCCACAGTCCTTGTATGTATACACTTATTAGTAATTACTAAGGTAAGGAAAGAAAAACAAAGCAATTTGGTATTAGTGTGCATGTTCTGTTCATGTGACGACTGGGGGGTATGAGTAGTATACTCTTGTTATGACTCATATGATTGATTTGTAAGATAGATAAAAAGAAAATCAATCTTTACTAGTTAGGTTATGAGTCCTCCTACCGAGTCATAATATCTAATGAATCATTACCAATACTCGTAAACTACCCAAAAACATTTTCTTCTATGAATGTTTCCCCCAGTGTTTACAACTTCAAGTTCGAGTCGTATGAACAGTTTACGACTCGCATAGTCAAGTCGTATCCATACCAGAACCGATACTCCTCTAATCCTTTATGTTTTTAATGGTTGTGAGTCTCGTAATGACTCATTACTTGTTGGTACGAGTCATCAGGATCCCCATATCCACTGCAACATAAATGTTTAGCTTTGAGTTGGTTCCAATATACAATCCTACACTTTTCATTTTTAACCCACTTCAATAACACCTCTTTATTTTTCCAAAACTCACATTTATGATACAATACACAAATTCACTCCCAAATCACATTTTGAAGCAAACTTATAAGCAATAGGGCTCAATTCTTCATGCACAAAAATATTTAACTTTAATAAATTCTAAAATCTCAAAACAAATTCAGATTCAAACTAAAATATAAAGTTTTTAAGCTCAAAAAATTACTTGGGTTGTTGAGATTTTAGATTTCTTGATTTCAACCCTTTTTGACCCTAATGCTTGATAAATTCTTGAAGATTGGGAAGAACCAACTGATCAGTGTAGATTTTGGAGTGGTTTGGTTTTTTTAGAGCTTAAAAATTGGCAACAATGGAGGGGGTTCATCGATTGCAATATCGGGTACCCGATTCTGGTGCCCTTATTATGTTTAAAAGGTAATTCTGGGTCGGGTTGACCCTTGACCCTTGACATGGTAAGTCTAGTTATGATTCACTTATAACCAATGCTTATAGGTCTCTTACCCCCTTTGTAAAGACTCGAACTCTTACCTGGTTATGGAGTTGATACGATTCAAGGCGATGAATCATCACAAGAGGCTACAACTCATTATGAGAGTCGTAAGTAGTCCAAAACTTCTTACCTGGATATGTTTCTTGTCCCAGGTCATTACGACTCCTTCTCACAAGTCGTCATGTTAAGGTACGACTTATGAAGAGTCCGTATGACCTGAATTCTGTACTTTCTGGTTCTTTTAAAAAATCTTTAATCCTGTACACTGAACACAAATATTACCCTATACATTATTAAGTACAGATCATGGGTTGCCTTCCACGCAACACTTGATTTAATATAACAGAATGACGGGGCTAAGTTGGATACTTAGACTTTACCAACTAGCCTCATGGGTTGCCTTCCATGTAGTGCTTGATTTAACATCACGGTACGACGCAATTGCCTTGGTTATTCAGACTTAACCAAGGTCTGTTTCAGAAACAAATTAATTTCCTTAGTGTTACCCATATAGTGTTTTAATCTTTTCCCACTTATCTTGAATGGGGCTTCTCCATCATACTTAAATTACAAAGCACCATATGGAAACACTCTAGTTATAGTAAATGGACCATACCACTTAGACTTCAACTTACCTAGAAAGAAGTAAAGTCTTGAGTTATAGAGCAATACCTGGTCACCTTTATCACATATCCTTTTCTCAATTTTGCAATCATGAAGTAGCTTCATCTTTTCTTAGTAAAGTGCAAAACTCTCATACACCCAGATTCGGAATTCATCCAACTAATTCATCTTGTTCATCCTTGACTTTGTTGTATCCTACCACTCAAAATTCATCTTCTTCAGTACTCACAGTGTTTTGTGCTCAAATTCTACAAGCAAGTGACATGCTTTGCCATACACCAACCTATGGGAGTCTTGAAAGCTGTGCGGAAAGCCCATAATACATCTTCTAGCTTTCTTGATCAATCAGTGCTATTGGCATGAATTGTCTTCACCAAAACGGACTTTATTTCTCTGTTGGACACCTCAACCTGTCCACTAGTATGCGGATGGTAAGGTGTTTCCACCTTGTGCTTCACTCCATACTTTTCAAATAGACTCTTAAATAGACAATTAAAAAAATATTACCCACAGTCACTAATGATTGTATATGGCGTGCCAAATCGAGAAAATATTTTTTTTTCCAGAAAGTCGTACACTTATTTCTTTATTATTAGGGAGCACAAACGCTTCCACCCATTTAGAGACATAATCCACTTCCAAAAGAATATACTTCATACCAAAGGATCTCATAAAAGGTCCTATGAAATCCACACCCTATACATCAAACTATTCCAATTCTAAAATAGGAGTCATAGAAAGTTCATGGCATCTAAAGATATTACCTTGGCGTTGACATTGGTCACAAGCGGAAGGAAAATCATGAGTATCCTTGTAAATTTTAGGCCAGTAGTACCCACATTGCAAGATCTTATGGGCTGTGAAGGTTCCTCCATGGTGACCCTAACTAGTAAATCATGAGAAGTCTCAAGGATGGTCATCATCTCCACTTCAGGGATATATCTACAAATAACTCCATCCGCAGAGATTCAGAATAAATAAGGTTCATCCCAGAAAAATTTCCTTACCTTATGCATAAACTTCTTTCTCTGTTAGAAGTAAAAATCTTTTAGGATTAGATCACTTTCTAGGTAATTTGAATAGTTAGTAAACCAAGAAATTAGATCTTGAGAAGCGGCCAATATCTTTTCCTCTAAAAAACTATCATCAATCTCGAGTCCAACTTCAACTTTCTGCATAGCTTCTTCCTCAAGTCAAGACAAATGATCTATACCTTTATTCACAGTGCCTTTTATGTCCTTGACCTCAAAATCAAACTCTTGTAGCAAGAGAACCCACCTAATCAGTCTAGGCTTTGCTTTTTTTTTCGCCATTATGTACCTTAATGGTACATGATCATTGTGTACAACTAACTTTATCCTAATCAAATAAGACCAAAATTTCTCAAAGGCAAAAACCACTGCTAACAACTCTTGTTCTGTAACTGTGTAGTTATTTTGAGCAGGATTTAGTGCCTTGCTGGGCTAATAGATGGGATGAAGGATCTTTTATTTTTGTTGGCCTAGTACAACACCTAACGCCAGTCCATTTGTTTCATATATGATCTTAAATGGAAAGGACTAATCAGGGGACACGATGATAGGAGCTACCATCAACTTCTCTCTTAGACATTCAAAAGCCTTCAAGTATGTTTCATTAAAATCAAACTTCACCTCTTTCTCAGGAAGCCTACAAAGAGGATTGGAAATCTTTGAGAAATCCATGATGAATCTCCTGTAGAAACCAACATGCCCTAAAAATATCTGAATACCCTTCACAAAAATTAGTGGAGGTAATTTCTCGATAACTTCAATCTTAGATCTATCTACCTCTATATCACTTATATAAATCTAGTGCCCAAGAACAATACCTTATTTAACCAATAATTAGAACTTTTCCCAATTAAGTGCCAAGTTGCATTCCTCACATTTATAAAGAGTGTTTGCCAAGTGCACCAAGCAGTCATCAAAAGAATCACCAACTATCAAAAAATCATCCATGAATACTTTGATGGTTTCTTCTACCATGTTAGAGAAGATTGACTTCATACATCTCTGAAAAGTAGTTGGAGCATTACATAACTTAAATGACATACATATAAATGCAAAAGTCCCATTAGAAAAAGTGAAAGTTGTCTTCTCTTGGTCTTTGGGAACAATAGTTATTTGGTTGCCCGAATACCCATCTAAAAAATAGTACCACCCTCCGCCCGCAAGTCTATAGAGCATTTGGTCCATAAAAGAGCATAGAAAAGTGGTCCTTTTAGGTCTAAGCATTTAGTTTCCTGTAATCCATGCACACTCTCATCCTATGACTGGCCTCATTGGCACTAGCTCATTTTTCTCATTAAGCACTGCAGTAATATTACCTTTCTTCAGTTAACATTGTATCGGATTGACCCACTTTCTATTAGCAATGGGATACACTACATCAATATCTATCCGCTTAATTATCTCTTTATTTACCACCTCCCACATAGGAGGATTAATCTGGCACTGATGTTCTTTACTTGGAACACAATGTAGTTTAAGTTGGATTTTATAAGTACAAAGACTAGGCTGGAAATCCATAATATCTACAATAGACAAATCAATAGCCCTCTTGAATCTCTGTAGTACTGATAATAAAGCTTCCACTTTTGTCTGCATCAAGTTAGCTTCAATGATTACCGACAAAGTGTTGTCGGCCCCCAAAAATACATATCGCAAATAAGGAGGTGTAATGCCCCGAATCTGGTAACCGAAATGCTACACGGTGCTCATGATCCCGAAGGACCATAAACTAACCAATGACTGATATCTGTACCTGTACACTGCATAATATACTATATAAATGTGGAAATAATAGTTGAAAGACCATAACATTCAAAGATCTGATAAAACATAACATCTGAAGATATGGTATATCAATACTAAAACAACTGAAATAACTGTCTGAACATACTAGTCCGAAAACCTCTAAACTGTCTGAATAAGGAGTTGATGGGATATGTCCTTAACTAGCTCCAACTACTGAAATTAAATAAGTAATGAAATAATAAATAAATAATCATGTCCTTGAATGATGAGGATTCACTGCTAACTCTGACTGCTGAGACTGGAATGCTACTGATGCTCTGGAGCTCGTGCTTCTGAACCTATGGAATAAAGTAAAACACCATAGCACAAATGCGTCCGTACGATTAAATGTACTGGTGTGCATGTGAGGTAGGCTGAATGCAAAGAGTTCACATGCATGAACTATACTAACTGACTGGATAACATAAACGTGAGAATACATGTATGAATACATAGTAATTGTAACTGAGTTCGTGATAACATGATTATTGAGTCCGAGCACTGATAACATGAGATACTGATAGTTGTATACTGAAATAACTGATACTGAGCGACTGTATCTGCTAGTCTAGGTTCTGATAGAACTAGTTGAGTTTCGTACTATTCTAAGTTGACCATATCTGACAGTCCTGAAATCTGAAAAACTATCTGAGTTCTTTAACTGAAACTAAATGACTGTATCTGACAGTCCTAATTCTATAACTAAAATTGTGGGAAGTAGTCATCTAACCGATATGCCCTAAATAACATAATATAGCTGAGTTGGGGTCCAATCTGTAACCCCAATTGGAAGGGTGTCAATACCGCGCCACTGGTAAGGACAAGATTTGGGTGACCCTCATCTGATAGTGTCCCTAAAAGAGAATGGTGGGTCCCTCATATAACATTTCTTATCCACATCATCAACCCTTATCTGACAATGTTGATGTCTCAACCTATGTTGGCTACATAGTTCTGGAACGCAAGGATTGTTTCTAAGAATCACACCCTCACCAGACAGTGTGTGTTCCCATCCTTGGGTTCACTCAGTGCTAAATCCCACTCCCATATGAATAGGCACTGAACATGATTAACCAAACAGAACTGGACTGATTTAACCGAGTTCCATTGACTATCAAAATACTACTGCATTTCTGAGATTACTGAGTTTACTGAGTTTTCTTGAGTCACATGACTGACTGAATCTCTATGAAAATGGCTCAATTGAGAGTATCTTAAAAACATGACACTGGATCTAGGTACACAACTAATTGTTGGGTACAAGTACCCCCAGGACTTGATCGCATGAAACTGACAAAGTATGACTTTCTTGAAAATATGACCAACATCACAATCCATAATACAATAAGTTGGAGATTTAGTGAAGTAGAAGTTCTAAAGTACCACAAGGGTTACACATCTATTCATAATTCATTGACTAAGACATTTCATCAAACACTGGACATGCATAAACTTGTACATAAATAGGGATTTCATATTATCATACTAGTATGACACTTTTCTTTCACATAGGCATTTAATCGAACACATGGGGAGCATGCTTTGGCTATACAATCATCAACACATCTAATAATCATGGATACATCAATCAACATGTAAATTTAAGGTTTTATCATGATTATTATACAAATCACCATATCTTAGGGTCAATCATTGGAATATGTAATTTAAAACATGAATCAAAACCCCACAACATCATGAACATGAATTTCAATTCAATTAAAATCATGAACATTCATAAATACACAAATCTTGGATTTTGAAAAGAGTTCTTGAGCTTCATGGATGAAAGGGATCCATGAATCAACACATGACATACCTTGATTGTGAGTTTCTTGAAGTCCTTGGACTTGAAGAACTTAAATCTCTTAGTTTTCATGAAGAAGGGTTTTTATCTTGAGTTTAGGAATAGATCTTTGAGAGGAAAACCTTAATTTTTTTTTATGTTGTAGATGAATAATGAAGGCAGGAGCCTTGGTCTGATATTATTAGGTATTAGAAAGGGTGGTAAAATACCAAAAATCCCTTTTCAAAAATGACTTAAAATAACTGAATGAAACATATGACGGTGAGTGTGATGGTCCGTCGCTGGGTCGATGGTCCGTTGGTCCTGACCGTCGCACCTGGGCAGAATAGGGGTTCACTGCCTCTACTGTGACGGCTTGGACGATGGTCCATCGCTAGTTCAACGGTCCGTCAGCCTGAGCCATTGCCCTTAGGCAGAAGGTGGTCTCACTTCCTACGCTACGACGGTTTGGGTGATGGTCCGTCGCTAGCTCGACGGTCCGTCGACCCTCATCGTCGCACCTGGGTAGTTTTGACTGCTTTCTGTAAAATAGCCATAACTTTCTACCCTGATACCGGATTTGGACGAAATTAGTATCGTTGGAAAGCTAATTTAATTTTCCACATGACAAAAAGTAAAAATCTTGAAAATTACATGTATATAAAAGTGGATTCATCTTTCAAAGTAAGTTTCTAACATACTTGGGATGATTTCAAGCTAAGTAGAAGTACGGGGTATTACAAGAGGGAGGGCCTTCAACTCTGATATGGATGGCTACTCAATAGACGGGCGAGCAGGTGAAGTGGTTCTATTTTGCAGATAAAAATCAAGTTTCTTTGGTTTAAAAGTATAATAACCGCTTCCATAAAGTGTACATACCATCTCATCATAGTCTTCAATACCATCGCTATTGAAGTACATAATCGTTGCTTCTAAGGCTTCAACACGTAGTCTTTCTTTAATAGGAACAACCTCAGAAGTATTATCCCAATTAGTTACCGTATCAAATTATGGAATGAGATCATCTCATATTCAAAAACATCAATTATAGATGCAACCCTTAACTCATCCAGTTGTCGCATGGAGTGGCATACATTGAATATCACCTTCTCATCATTGAGTCTAAACATCAGATATTGTAACTCCCTATCAATCAAAGTCCTTATTGTATCTAGGAATGGACAACCAAAAATAATAGGAGATTGAAAGTCCACTTCATAATCTAGTATCACAAAATTAACAGGAAAGATGAAAAAAGCCACATTTACCAATACATCACATAGAATACCAACTGACTTTTTCACTCTCCAGTTTGCCATGACTAGTCTCATCGAAGTGGGTTTGGGTACCCCCAACCCCAACAACTTAAACACCACTAGTGGCATAAGATTGATGCTAGCACTCAGATCATATAGTGCCCGAGCAAAGTTAAAAAATCCAATGGTGCAAGGAATGGTGAACATACCCAGATCCTATTTTCTTCTCTACCAATGATCTAATAGCAACAACACTATAATGATGGACATTTTCAGCTGGCCATAACTGATTGTTCGCTTCTTAGTGACTAAATTATTCATGAACTTTACACAGCTAGGCGTTTGTTCCAATGACTCTACAAGTGGAATGTTAACATATAACTCCTTTAACATAGATAAAAACTTCTAATACTTACCCTCTTCTTTCTTCTAATTAAACTTTTAAGGAAACAGAGGGCGACGTCTTAGGATAGTCTTCAAAATAGACTCCTTGGCCTTATACTTACCTTCATTTTTCTCTCTACTATTATCAAAATCAACATGATCATTTTATTTCATCAGATTGATTAAGGTAGGTGTAGGCGAATCAATGGTGGTTTTACCATATCGAGTGATAATGGCATGGCAATGACTATCATTCTTTGAGTTCTGCATCATATTACTAGGAAGAGTGCTAGGCTGCCTTTGATTCAATATGACCGAAATATGGCCATACTGCCGCTCCAGTTGTTTGATTTCAAAAGCATATGACTCAACTTTTTGATTTAACCTTGACAGGTCTGCCTTAATCTCCTTAAAACAACTCTCTTTAATTTCTTGGCCTTTAACTAGTTTTGACAACATTGCCTCCATTCTAGACTCACTATCCCAGCTACCTGGTGGTACGTATCTATCACTCTTATCTTTGTAGTAATATTTGCATCTCAAATCACCATATTGGTCCCTGCTCTTGTCTCTCTATCTATCATCGAAATAGTTTTGACCTTAATTTCCTTGCCCTTGGGATCAAAAATCCGCCAACTGACGATCAAGATACTTCTCTTCCTCTTCAGATTCAGTCTCATAAGTTATAAAAGTACAACTTTGTGCCCCTAATGCATCACTTTCTCAGAATTTACTATTGTAAATTATTTTGTAAGAAACCCAATATTAGTCCAAAGTTGTGAAATCTCTTTTGCTTCAAAATCATGACTAGCTCCATAATCATTATCTGCTCCAATAGCATATGTACCTGCACCACACTAAGCTTCTCTAGTATGCCAAACTTAATTGGTCATCGATATATCATCTAGCATCTCTTGTGCAGCGTCCCACCGGAGCCACATAAATGTACCTCCTGAAATCCTATTTTCCATTGATCTGGAACTAACATTCAGTGATCTATAAGGATTTCCAATAGATTGGATCCTTTGATTATGTGATTAGGTACCATGCTTAACTTTTTTTTGAACCTAAACCATACCTCATACATAGATTCTGCAGGTAGCTATCAGAAATTATAGATTTAATATTTTAATTGTAACATCCTTGTAGGAGGGAAAAATCTATTTAAAAATTATCTATGAAACTCATGCCAAGTAGTGATTGAACATCTCAGAAGTTCCCCTAACCATAGTAATGTTTCTCCACTCAGTGAAAACGAGAACAACCTCAACCTCAAAGATTCTTGGTTCACTGCTGAAATAGTATACGACATATAGATCCCAGTAAAATTAGCAAGATACATGTTCATATTATTTGTTATTGATCTTAAAAACACACCTTTAAAATTTAGCAATTGGATTATTGCACTAGTAATGTCAAATTTAACATTGGGGGGGAGGGGCAGAGAAGGAGGAATGATGGATCTTATCTTAGTAGGTTCAACATATCCCATGTCCTCGTCTTCATCATATGGCTAAAAATGCTGATATGCAGAAATAATTGGAGCTCTGCCTCCTTAAAATCTAACTCAACGCTCGGCCACTTGTCTTGGCCTGGATAGTTCATCTTGCTGAGCTAAGCTAGACTCTTCAGCTAACCAGGCTTCCTTGGCTAATCTAGCTTCTTCAGCTATTTTTGCTAAAAATTGATCAGTTTGTCTATAATATCCAACTAGATAGAATAGAGTCAAAGAATATAGTAGAGCTTTATAGAAATATGGCATACGATAAAAAGTCGAGAATAAAATTTCTTAAAACATAGGAAGAGACTTCACTGCACCGATCTGCAGGGCTCTACTATACACTTAGCTCTTGTATGAACACATCGATAAATCTAGGGTCTGATATTAATTTTTCATAACCTAATTTCTTAGGTCATAATGGAACCTACTATAACCCACCAACAGGTAAGACTATATGTAGTCCAAAACTGCTAGTAACAGATCATCAAGAGAAATGAAAGAAAATAGCAAGACAATGTAATGAAGGGGTTAATATATAATACAACCCCAAGGCCTGGTGAAGTTAATACGAGATCTTCTAAATAATAAGAGTACAAGTGAAACATTGAATAAATATACATGTATAACCTATCTCTTAATACAACATAATGATTAGTATAATCAATAAGAGGGAAAGTATAACGCTCTGAATGTCATGGGATCAACCTAAATATTTTATCCATAGCCTCTCCATAAGATGCATACACCAACAACGAGAACTTGTACTATGATATGTGGGTTGTAGAACTGTAGTTATGAGTACCAAACATATGGTACTTAGTAAACAACTGCTGACTGAGCTCCAAAGATAGTGAAAGAATAAATAACTAAATAACATAGAAAGAAAGAATATAAAGTAAAGGTATCTGTCCATGAAGCTAAACATAATAAAGCTAGTGAGGCAATAAGGGTAGACTATCCTGGCATTCTAGTAATTTTGGTCTAGAGTATAATACTATGTATCACTAGCCAATATACTAATAAGGAGTGAAAGAATAATATATAGTAGTATAAAAGGCCAAGAAATAAATATGCAATATAAATGATTAATGAAGACATGGATGTACGGTAATCTTTTCTCTTAAGTTATTGATTATGTAAGGGCCACAGAGAGAGCATGTATTGATACTTATGAAGGTGGAAGTTAGAGGTCATGTCATCAATATAGTGCTATTGGTATTCCATCGGAGGGTGATCATTATCTCGATAGATATCGGCTTCTATTGAAGCTTGTTAGTTTTCATAAGTGGCATGTCAAATTATAGGTGGCTCTCAAATCACTCTTGGTGGTCACAGTAGGTAGAGTTCTCATCAAACCTTGTGCAGTATTTAGGATGTATATTTAGTACATGCTAGCCATTCTGGATCAGTTGGTGCAGTACCTCAGAGTATTTCAAGAGCTTGTTGCGATTGTGTTAAAACTATTTATTGGTCTAGAGAGTGCCCCAGATATGAGTTGATCATTCAGATAGAGTTAGCATATGTTCCCTGCCAACATAGAGCTCAAAAGGAATGTTATTATTGTTGGAAGGATGGTCATTCCAGTAGAGAGTGCCCCCATTATTAGTTGGTCAGCTATTTAAGATCAATCCATATTTCTTGCTAGGTTAGAGCTTTAGGAGTTTTCAATGACTATAGAGAGACTGGTCACTAGTTTATAGAGTATCCTCGGTGTAGGATTATTATCCATTTAGCTCATCCATATTAGTATCATGGTGTTATGTCACCTTCAGGGTAGCACCCTCAGTATATTGATTGGTGATTTAGATGCTGAGTCTGAGTTTAGACATGCTCAGATTCATACTCCCTTAAGCACGTTAGGAATGTGACTTTGGATTCCACTAGATAAGTACACCTTTTATTTCTTGCCTTTACCTTTTTATTTGAGTGTATTGGGGATTTTGTACCCATCTATAATTATGTGCCTTTTCAGGTTTATAGTGATTATTGTGTGCCTTGGTATAGAGTACATGATTATATGGCTACCACCGTAGATGATTTCTCTTAGTAGCAAATAGAGTGGATTAGTATCAGTGTTTTCTTAGGAGTGTAGCATTTGGGTTCGAGTCCCATTCACCATGGTATATTGTCCCTCTTATGGCCCTAGAGTGGTACTTTTTAGTGATACTCATTTTTGGTAGCACCTACTCCTTATGCTGACATTTCTATTATTGTTATTATTTTTGCCATTATTTAATGTTGATCTCTCCTTTATTGATAAATGAATAGACTAGCATTATCTAGTTCGAATTTATTTACTCATAATTCTTATTCTTTAGCCTAGGGGCTAGCTCTATTGGATGGTTTTCTCTCGTGTAATAAAGTGAGGTCGGTCATTTTCATCTTTTGTTGGTGAAGCTAGATTGGTTTTTGAGTGGGCTATGAAGTGAAGGTAGGTTGGCCTTCCGTGATTCTATTATGGCTCTAGAGTTGGAAATTTGGTTATATAGTGCATTTATGAGGTTGACTAGTTTGGGATTCGTTCTTCAAATTTGGATAGTTAATCTCTCAGTAGTGGTCTTGATGTTGATAAAGAGAGGTCTTGTTCTTTCCTTTTAGGTTTGTTGGGTTTGTCTGGTGGAGTTTGATCTTTATATTTGTATAGAATTGGGTTTTCCGATCTAGCCATGGTGTGGTTTTTGCTCTAGTGGAGTTAAGAGCAATGGAGATAGGTGCTCTTTAACTTGGACGGCCTCTTAAGTTTCCAAATTAGAAATTCGTTATCTTAACTTACTTGGTTTATTTTCCAATTGTGGCCTTGACCTTGGCATTGATGTTCAGATTAGTACTCTATTCTGTTATGATGTGATTCATGGTTTAATTGAGTAAAAATGGAATAAAATGGGTGGATTTAGGAAATCCTCATTTGGTCATTTATTCGACCTAATAAGACTTGAAAGAGTGCTTCACCTTGGTGATATGTTCCTATGGGTATTCGTTGCTTTAGATGGCACATTGGATTGACCAATTTTTGTCTAAGGTTGTTGTAATGACCCTTCAGGTCATTTTCATATTTCTACTTATTTTCACTATTAGAGCTTATCTATAGATGCCCCAAGTCACTTATGACTTACTGGAACTAATAGTTCAATTATCAGACAGTTCGTTTCATTTTTAGAGCCATGTTCAGAATCCATCTAACAGGGGTGATATTGTGTTGTTTGGTTAGGTGCAAGGGGGTGATCTTCGGTTCATGGTTAGCTATCACACCCCGCCATTATTGCCCAATTAAAACCATTACCATCCATCCAAACCATTATTCCATTATTATTAACCAAGGCTATGAGTAGTGGTATCGTCATACCGACTATAGCTTGCAAGCAATGTCCTTAGCCAACCTTTTTATGTAAAGGGATTCCAATGTACCCGTAGATTACATTATCGAGTTAACTTGAGGGAATTTTATGTACCCCACAAGTGTTCTATTATAAAGTTTGCTTTGGTGAATCCCATGTACCCCACAAGTTGTCCATTAACATGTTTACTTGGGGGATTCCCTTGTCCCCCACAAGGGTGTTTAATTAACCATAACCATGACCACCACACCATACCATTCAACTATTCCAAACTATTTAAACCATTTATGCCATTTAGGGTTCCATTACCAAACCATACCATGCAATAGTTCCATTAAAAGTCCAATGATATAGTAAAAGCATTCTCATAGGCATTTAAACCTACTGCATCAAAACGCAACCAAGTCCCACCCGGGACACATCACAATAAACCACAAACCCTTCATTACCGTCAGGCAATATCAAAATTAGAACCAAAGTTATCTTATTCTTCAGCTTCTCAAAATTCCCCTCACATGAATCTGACCAAGAAAACTTTACCTCCTTCTGAATCAACTTAGTCAATGGGGCAGCTATCATCGAGAAATTTTCCATGAACCGCCTATAATACCAAGGCAAACCCAAGAAGCTTTGATTATCGATTGGAGTTGTGGTTTTTTGCCTTCTTTTAACCACTCCAACCTTTTGTGGATCCACCATGATCCCCTCACTAGAAATAATATAACCAAGAAAAGTTATAGTGTTAAACCAAAACTCTCACTTGGAGAACTTAGCATACAACTGCTACTCATTCAAGGTTTGCAACACCACACGGAGGTGATTGGCATGATCCACCCCATTCTTTGAATAAACTAGAATGTCATCAATGAACACAATGACAAAACAATCTAAAAACTGCTTGAAAACCCTGTTCATCAAATCCATAAATATCTCCAGGGAATTCGTTAAATTGAATGACATAACCAAGAATTCAAAGTTCCTATACCGAGTATGAAAAGTCAACTTAGGTATATCCACCTCCCTAATCTTAAACTGATGATACCCAGATCAGAAATCTATCTTAGAAAAGAATTTGTCATCTTGCAATTAATCAAATAAGTCATCTATCCTTTGAAGATAATACTTCTTTTTAACCATCACCTTATTAAGATGTTGATAGTCAATGCACATCCAAAGGAAACCATCCATATTTTGCCTAAATAATATCGGTGCACCCCAAGGGGACATACTAGGACAGATGAAACCCTTATCCAAAAGATTCTTAAGTTGCTCCTTGAGTTCCCTCAACTTAGCTAGAGCCATTCTATAAGGAGGAATAAATATTGGATGAGTGTCCAGAACCAAATCAATACCAAACTCAATCTCCCTATCCGGAGGAACACCAAGAAGATCATCCATAAATACCTCAGGAAGCTCATTCACCACCGGAACTGGATGTAAGGAAGGACCCTCCGAGTTAGAATCTTTAACCTAGACCAGATGATATGTGGAGATTAATCTTTGGTCTATAAAATAAGAAATAAACCTCCTCCTAGGAACTTGGAAACCACCCTCCCACTCAACAACCTATTCACCAGGGAACTTAAAGACAACCTTATAGGTCTGATAATTTAAGGACGCATAACAAGAGTGTAACTAATCCATTCCTAGAATAACATCAAAATCCACCATATCAAGTTTAAACAAATCCACCAATGTATACCTACTACCAAAAAATACGACACACCCCTATAGACCTTTTTACAAGTAACAGAGTCACCTACTAGGGTAGAAATAGAAAAATAATTTAAAATAACCTCGGGATCAAAATTGAAATACACAGCAACAAATAAGGTCACATATAAAAGTATGAACCACAGATCAAGTAAATAATATACATTATGAGAAAAGAGTTGTGATTTACCAGTAACGACATCAGGTTATGACTTAGATCCCTGCCGAGTAGCAAGAGCATAAAACCAATTTTGACCTGTGCTGGTACCAGAAGTAGAGACAAATACAAAAGAAGCACCCTTTGGTGCATAAGTAGAATATGAAGCAAACGAACCCTTACTCGCTCTCGAAGCACCCTCACCAATCGGATAATATTTGAGCATATAGCTTGGCTGACCATATTTGAAACACCTATCCCTTCTCTCATCATAGAAACCCCTATACAACCTACCACAGAACCAGAAAGGAGGGCATGATGAGGCCGACTAAGCCCCACTTTCCTAAGATTGGGTACCCTATTCCAAAAAGTTATTGCCACCCTACTAACACCTATCACCTGACTTCTTCGGGTAAGAAGCACTAGTTATAGAGAAGTAACCAAAACTTCCCCACTTTTTCTTTAGCCACTTACAACCATCCCAGCCACCTTGTTATTGCCTACTACCTTGTTCAGAAGACCTTAACTTCTTACCTTGCCTTTTTCCAAACCCTGCCTGCTTTCTAGTTTCCTCCTCCACCTATTGCATATGAACCACCAACCTAGAAATATCCATATCCTTAATCAGCAATCCAGTATTTATTTCAAGGAACAAACCTCGATAAAGTCCAGAAGTAAACTTTCTCATCCCTTCGTTAATATCAGACACCAATTCAAGAGCATACCTTGACAGTTGATGAAATTTCAAGGCATATTCCTTAATAGACATTTAAGACCCCGCAAAATTCTCTCGTAGAATGAACCTTAGAGCATGTTCAGTTAAGTGTTAATCCGTCCCTAAAAGGTTGAGAAGTGTCTTCCCAAGTGACAAGTATTTTGAACCATGTATAATTTCCCTATTATTGACTTTTTGTCATGTAGAGAATTGAATAAGCTTTCCGTCGATACCAAATTTGCCCAAATTTGACACTCGGACAAAGAGTTAGAGCCATTTTAGTGAGACAGTATGCCACCTGGTACTTTAGCGCGTCGCGGAGCCAGCCAAAATGGCAATCGTCAAAATCCAGTGAGCTTTCATGATTATGGCGCATCACGCCAAGTCTTGATTTTAGAATTGTCAATTTCCATTGCACCAATACGATTTCACCGCGTCGTGGTGCCTTTCTAGTTCGCAACAAAAGTGGAAACGCGATTCCACCGCGTCACGCCATCAAGCAGTTTCCCAATTGTCCAATTTCCAGTGAGCTGGCGCGATTATGGCACGTCGCGCCAGCATGTAAAATCGGGATTTTTTAGTTTAATTCCAAGGGTGAAAAGGTTCTTTTCCCAATCCCTATATATACTTCTTAACACGGGATTTGGCCTCATTTCACCCAAAATATCATTGTTTTCTCTCAATTCTCTTCAACATCAAAAACTAGGGTTTCTACAAAATCAAAATCGTTCCTTCTTCTTCAAGAAAAATCAAGGAAAATCAAGAAATCAAGTATCTCTCCAAGGGATTTTTAGAAAAAGTTTCTCTAAGGTATGTAGATGTTGATTTTTGGGACCCTTTCATCCAAGAAGCTCAAGAACCCTTTTTCAAAAATTCAAAGATTTTATGTTTATGAGTTTCCATGATTCATATGAGTTGAAATTGATGTTCATGCTATTATTTAGTTTTGATTCATGTTTGTTTATAAGGTTTTCAAGATTTAACCCTAGTATGTGATACCCATGTGATATTTATGAAAAACCCTCTTCAAGATGCTTGTTAAGTGATGTTTTCATGTCATTTAAGTGAAGAAATTGTTGAATAAGCAAAGCATGCTCCCCATATGTTTGATAAAATGCTCATGTGAAGGAATTAAGGCCATTATAACATGTTACTAGATGTCCTCAATTGTGTGCAAGCCCCTTCATATCAAGGTTCAGAGGCACGAGATCCAGAGTAACCTTAGCAGCTCAGTCCCAGTCAGCAGCAGTAGACATAGCAGTGAGTCCTCTTCAGTCGAGGATGATCCTTATTTTTATTATTACCGTATCAGATTTGGTTTAATTTTAGTAGAAGGAGTTAGTTGGGGACATGTCCCATCAACTCCACAGTTTAGACAGTTTAGAGGTTTTTCAGACAGATATATCAGTATTAAGTTTTAAATTTTGAGTATGTTTAGATGTTTTGAACCTTATGGCCAGTTTCCGCATTATTATCTATATTAGGCAGGGTTCAGGTACAAATATCAGTAGAGGGTTGGCTTGTGGTCATTCGGGATCATGAGCACCGTGTGACATTCCTGTTCTAGAAAATCGAGTTGTTACAAGACATTTTCCCTTATCTCAAATTGACAAATTCCTCCGCCTTCGCTACCCTTAACTTTTAAGGAAAGAAGCAATCCTGAAAAGTATTAGAGAAAGTATCCCAAAGAATTGATTCTTCAACATCATCTCTCTCCCTATCCCACTCCTCGTACCACTGGTATGCCATATCCTTTAGTTGATAAAGCAGCAAAATTTGCCCTTTCCTAATTCGTTGCCTACATCACCCTAAAGATTTTCTCTATTTTATCCAAAAAACCTTGAGGATCCTCCTCCACTTCACACTAGTAAAAGTAGGAGGATTAATTTTCATAAACTGGCCAACCCTTGTAGCCTCAACAGATGAAACACAGATTCACCCCGCTTAACCTGAGCAGCAAATAACTAGCAATAATATGAATCGATTGACAAAAATCTGCATTCTCTACCTGGAGTACTAGTAGAAACCAATGGAAATCCAAAAATATCAAGGACGGGACCCCTAGACCGAGTATGGACTCCCTCAGTAGTATGTGCCCCTTCAACATTGTCCCCTATTGGGACAGAAGAGTTACCTTGCATCTCATATCATCGAGCCAATATATAAAAATGAATAAACTAAGATTAGATAAGATTGCAAGACTTAGACTCCAAGATTGAAAATAGAATACCAAGAAAGTGATACATTGCTAAATTCCTTATAGCCTTTCCCTTATGAGTGTGGTATGAAACACACCCTTAAAAGATACTCTACTTGACACGTCTTTGTGGACTCTCAATTTACCATAAACCTAAATCTCTGATACCAACTTGACACGACCCAAAATAGGGCCTTGTCGTAATGGGCATCTCAAGTCCAACTAGGACCGAAGACAACCCATGATACCCTACCCAACCAGCTATATGCATACCCTGAATTGGTTGAATTTTAAACATATTAAAAGATAGCATTTATTACCATTCCAGAATCTAGGATAGGTCTATAACCGTGGACAACCCAAATAAGTCCAACCATCCAATACTAACTAGAAACCATAACCAAACCAATATAATAACATAGTTCATGTCCATAACATAACATAAAAGGATGGAACAATAATAAATTCAATCCAACGGTATCATCCCTAATACCAATTCCTATACTAAGCCTGATGCCAATACCAACAACACTTATTCCAACCCATAGTAGTCACACAAATCCTCTAACTAAAAGAAAAATAATATCCAATTGCGACATGTCCCCAACCATAGCCAAAACTAATATCCATAAAATAATGGAAGTATGTAAAGACATCCATGATATTAAATATAGCCTTCTAAAATATGGAAGAACACCACTTCAATCCAACAGATGATTCCAAATCTAATCACTAAGCAAAAGGAGCAGAATGGACGATTCCTGCATCATGTGGGGATACAGTCGCCCAAAGATGGGTTAGAGGGTGAATGCTAGCATGAACTTAAGATAAGAATAAACTAATTTCGTCCAGTAAAACCAAGTAAAGCAACAACATGCATACAACCTATACATATATAACTATACTAGGAAAGAGAACCGGGTTTAGCATGTATTTAAAACTATTAACCTGGGTATGTATAGCTTAACCATTCTAGAACCACCCACGTGATATATGGGTTAAGTGTAAAACCCTGAACAAGCCTCGATTTGTATAGATACATAAACCATAAATACCATAAGAGTAGTGGATTCCCAAGTACCCTTCGCTTTCCATGATACATATGTAGAATGTACTTAGAGGATTTTCATGTAGCTTGTAGTATCATATATGGTCGCCATGACCAACCCTCATGTTGGCAAACATGAGTTCCAGTGTCCTTCTATTGGACTCATAACTTCATGATTAACTATCACAACCCACCATTATTGCATAATTAAAACCATTACATCCAACCAAACCATTATTCCATTTTTATTAACTAAGGTTATAAGTAGTGGTATCGTCATACCGACTATAGCTTGAAAGAAATGTCCTTAGCGAACCTTTTTATCTAAAGGAATTCCCATGTACCCATAGATTATACTATCAAGTTAACTTGGGTAAATCTTGTGTACTACACAAGTGTTCCATTATTATGTTTGCTTTGGGGAATCCCATGCACCCCACAAGTTGTTCATTAACATGTTTACTTGGGGGACTCCCTTCAAGGATGTGTAATTGATCATAACCATGCCCACTATTCCATACTATTTAAACCATTTATACCATTTAGGGTTCCATTACCAAACCATACCATGCAATAGTTCTATTAAAAAGTCTAATGATATAGTAAAAACATTCTGATAGGCATTTTATCGAACATATTGGGGGTATAGTATTTCCAAAACCAAAACCCATACAAATTAACCATTCCCATGCAACCAATTTTCTAAGCCACCATTAAAGCATGTAAAAACATAATTAAAATATGGGAAAACTATAACTAAACATATAATACCAAAACCCCATCATATATTTGCAAAATCCCAAAACCATACAATAATCATGCCATGAAAATTTCGCATAAAATATGCCTTTATTTGGAACTAACAATGCGGGAGGAGTAAATGTCATATATTATGAAGATGATGGAGAGAAATCACTCGTACAAGCCCCAAATTGGTTCTCTAGATGAAATCCTAGACTTTTTTTTTATCTAAGAGACTTAGAGAGAATTAGAGAGAGTTTCTAAGTGTTTTAAATTAAAATAATATGGTAAATGATGTCCTAAAAGAGTTATAAGTCATGGGTCCTTAAGAGGTTAAGTAGGGAAATGTCCAAATTACCCCAAACTTAAACTGTTAAAAATTCCCGTCAGATGGTATGACTCCCCCATACCTGTCATACCCTTTTATATTAGTGGTAACCACCACTCGTACCCTAGGACTATCTCTTATACCGAGCACTATGCAATATATGACTTACCTAAACCAAGTCATACCCAACCTTATAATTAGTACCCTAAATCGTATCCCTGGCAGAATAAAACCAAAGGAGGTTTGAGCACTACCTACCATACAAGTCAATAGTATGACTCATACCCTAACTTATGGCTCATGGTGATCCACTCGTACTCAGATCCAAGTTAAGTTATTAAGTCTTAGATTATATGACTCGTAACCAACCATATGACTCATACCACCAAGTTGTATTCATTTTAAAAACCAATTCAACCCTCCAACCAATACTGGTTAGCATACTACCAAGATCATACTAATTGTACTCCATCATATGACTGGTACCCACAAGTTGTATGATGTCTAAAATCTAGAAATCCAAGAAATTTTCTAAGGGTCCAACTCAGGGTATTTCAGATAATTTCTCCAAGTGTGAGTTTTTGTTGGAGTCAGTCTCTTTCTTGGGTTATGTGGTGACTAATGAAGGTATTATGTTTGATCCAGATAAAATTGCAGTGGTTCATAATTAGGCTAGGCCAACTTCGCCTATCAAGATTTGAAGTTTTATTGGGTTAGCAGGTTACTATTGGTGTTTTGTTGAGGGTATTTTATCGATTGCAGCTCCATTGACCAAATTTACTCAGAAAAAGGTTCTTTTTTAGTGGTTTGATGCTTTTAAGGCAAGCTTCCAAAAGCTTAAGGATTTGTTGACATCAACTTCTTTCTTGACTTTACCCAAGGAGGGTGTGGGTTTATCGTCTTTTGTGATACTTTAGGTGTTGGGTTAGGTGTTGCGTTGATGTAAGAGGGTAAGGTGATTGCATATGCTTCTCGTTACTTGAAGCCTCATGAGAAAAACTACCCTACAAATGATTTGGAGTTGTGTGATTATTTTTTCTTTGAAGTTATAGAGGCACTACTTGTATTTAGTCTATTGTGAGGTTTTCTCGGATCATCATAACATTAAGTATTTCTTCACCCAGCGTGATATTAATATGAGGTAACAATGTTGGCTTAAGCTACTTAAGGATTATGACTTGACTATTCTCTATCATCCAGGCAAGGCTAATGTAGTTGTGAATGCCTTGAGTCTAAAGTCGACTAGACTCCACTTGATACCACCCAAAGGCTAATGTTCTTACAAGCTACAGCCTGTATGCAGATACCACTTGATAATGCCTTAATGAATGACTCCTTGTTTGATGATTGGGAATTTGTGAAAAGTGTTTAAATTGGGTTTTAATGAAGTTTGTGTAGCTATTCCATCAAAGTGGAGGCACCGAGGGGCCAATAATGGAAAATACAGTTGCCGATGTGGGGGTCTAAATAACCTAGTGGTTTGAGTCCCCCATGTTATATGACTGAGTGCTTAAGTCACTCTTGATGTATGCCAGGAGGTTTGAGTCCTCTATAATGCATATGCATATGTGATTATTCTCTTGTTCGTGCGACCACACATACTTGGGCCTTTTCATCTAGGGGACAGCTGGACCCATATAGCCTTTGGGTGCCTTATTATGATGGTTATGCTACATAGTCTAGGTTAATGATTTTAAAGTACATGCTAATCCTCCTACCCTATTCTGGTATTTGATATGTAGATATGTACATGCATATGATCACGTGCATTGGATTGTTGATGGATTTTAAAGTTTTAATCATGGAATTATTTAACCTTTACGCTTGAGTTACATGCTAGTGCTCAACCTACTAACCATCTTCGAATGCTATATCCCACATGATGCAGGATTTAAAGGCAATCCTATTTTCTTATGTAGTGTTAGGTGGATTGGTTCAGTTCGTCGATCATTTACAGTAAAGTAATGCACTTTCATTCTCTAAAATACTTGATCATTCCACTAATTTCCTTCAATGAATTAGAATTAAAGACCTTACATTAACACTATCATTGTTAGAATTGGGTGCATGTCCCGACATAGGTTGTTTTGATGGTATAGAGGCTTTGTGTATTACTGTGGATGGTTTTGGTTGTTGACTTTCATAGACTTTTGAATAACTATTTACACTATATTTTTATATGTTTGGAAATCATCCACTGTTATGTATTTGTACTAGTTTCAGTCTATAGAGTCTAAGGTCTTAAATCTCCTCTAATACCCATTTTTCATGTTTCAGATCATGCCTCCCCAAAGATCTGATGTACATGGAAACTCTTTTGTCCCATATGAGGACAATGTCCGCAGAGCTCATTCTACTTATAGAGTTCAAACTCGGTCTAGGGCTCCAGCTTTTGATTGTACTGCCTCATGTGGGGTTCCATTAGTCCCTATCAATCCTTCTTAGGCCTCTCAGGATGATGGTGATCATGCCCCACCACCCTAAGGAGACATTTCTAATGTTATCTTTTGATGCTCTATTAATTTGTGACTCAGTTGGTGACCTCTTAGTCTTTCCTATCTGAACATGAGGGTGTTGTTGATCTTTCTACTGAGGCCACTAGAGCCGGATAGTTCATGAGGATTAAACATTTGATTTTTACTATTTCTAAGGTTGAAGAGGATCCTTAAGGTTTCATTAATGAAATGAAAAAGATTTTTTGAGTAATACATGCTTCTAACTCAAAAAGTGTGGAGTTTGTTGTATATCAGCTAAAGTATGTGGCATATTAGAGGTATAAGGAGTGGGGTTAATCGAGAGGTGATTATGCTAAAGTAGCCTTGTGGGATGATTTTTATGGTGTCTTCCTTGACTGTTTCTTTCCTCGGGAGTTGATGGAAGCAATAGACAGGGAGTTTGTGAATTTGAGGCAGGGCAGGATGACTATTAAGGAGTATGCCTTGAAGTTTCACCAGTTCTCCCATTATGCTCATTATTTAGTGTCTTTTATAAGAGTGAGCATAAGAAAGTTTGTTTCTGGATTGTCCCATGACTTGGTGTTAGAATGTAAGGTCACCTTGTTGAACAAGTACATGGATATTGGTGTACACGCAACAAGTGGAAGATGAGAAGAAAAAGTAGGCAGAAGTTGGGTAAAAGTAGAGTAAGAAGTTTTGGTATTTAGAATGGGGTAGAGGTTAGAAAAATAGTGGTGGTGATACAAGGCAGTGGTCTAAGAAAAAGACCTGGGTAAATTTTGGCTCTAATTTTGCCATTAGTACTCTATATCCTAAGTCGTTTGGTGATCTCCATTTCTAGAACAGTAATGGTCCCAGGGCATAGGGTGTTTAGTCTCAGACAAGTAGAGCTCAATCAGCCCCATCTTATCCCTCTTGTTATTTTTGTGGGCAGGTGCATCATAAATTTGGTAAGGAGAGGAGAAATAAGTGCTTTAAGTGTGGTCAATTTGGCCATATGTAGTAGGATTAGGGTTTCTACTAGGGATAATAAGGCCTCAGTTGCTGATTCTTCAGTTTCTGCACCAAAGGGTGCTACTTCTGGCTCTGGCACTGGTCAGAATTGCCTTTATGCTCTTGACACTTGCCAAGAATTTGAGGCATCTTCGGATGTTGTCAATGGTATATTACAACTCTTTTTCTATGATGTGTATTATCTGCTTGATCCGGGGTCTACTCTTTCTTATGTGACCCCACATATGGTTGTTCCTTTTAGCTTTAGTCCTGCGTATTTTAGACCCCTTTTCTGTGTCCATCCCGATGGGCGATTCTATGATTTACAAAAGGTTTTATAGGGTTTGTGTGATATCTATCTGTGGTAAGGAGACCTTGGTAGACTTGATAGAATTAGATATGGTCGATTTTGACGTTATCATAGGGATGGATTGGCTCTATTTGTGTTATGACTCTCTAGATTGCCGAACCCTAAGGGTCAGTTTGTAATTCCCCAATGAGCCAGTGATTGAGTAGGAAGGTAGTTCCCTAGTGCCTAAGGGGAAGTTTATTTTGTATCTTAGATCCTGGAGGTTGATCTCCAAGGGGTGTCTATACTATTTAGTACATGTTAAAGATTTTAGTTCTGAGATCCTTCATTGAAATTTATCCCCGTGGTTTGTGAGTTTCCCTAATGATCTTTTTGGTGTTCCTCCCAATAGGCAAATTGATTTTGGGATTAATATTTTTTTGAACACTCATCCTATCTTTATCCCTCCCTATAAAATGGCTCTGAATAAGTTGAAAGTACTTAAGGAGTAGTTAAAAGATCTTCTTGATAATGGTTTTATTCTTTTTAGTGTTTCCCCATGGTATGCTCTTGTATTTTTCATGCGTAAGTAGGATGGATCCTTTTGAATGTGTATAGACTACTGCCAGTTGAATAAGGTAAATATGAACAAAATATCCTCTTTCTAGGATTGATGACCTATTTGACTAACTTCAAGGTGCTAAGTACTTCTCTAAGGTCGATCATCGGTTGAGATACCATCAGCTGAAAATTAAGGAGATGGATATACCTAAGACTGCTTTTCGCACCCGGTATAGCCATTATGAGTTCTTGGTCATGTCTTTTGGGTTGACTAATACCCTAGAGACATTTATGTATCTAATGAACCAAATTTTCCATTAGTGTTTGGACTTATTTATCATTGTGTTTATTGATAACATCCTAGTTTATGCTGAGAGCGAGTCAGATCATCCCGATCACCTCCGTGTAGTGTTGCAGGCCTGTAAAAAGTAGCAATTATATGCTAAATTCTCTAAGTGTGAATTCTAGTTGAATATAGTGACCTATCTGGGTCATGTTATGTCCAGTGAGGGGATCATAGTGTTTCAATAGAAAATTGAGGCAGTTAAGAAATAGCCTAGACCCAAGACTCCAACTGACATTTGGAGCTTCTTGGGCTTAACTAGTTAATAGGAGGTTTGTGGAGAGTTTCTCTTCTATTGTTGCTTCATTAACTAGATTGACTAAGAAGAAAGTGAAGCGCCTGTGGTCCGATGCTTGCAAAGGTAGTTTTGAGAAGTTTAATGATAAATTAACTTCTGCTATGGTTTTGACTCGAGCCGAGGGTACTGATGGCTTTCTTGTTTATTGTGATGCATCCCAGGTGGTACTGGGTTATGTATTGATGTTGCATGGTAAGCTTGTGGCCTATATTTCTAGACAACTAAAAGTTCATGAAAAGAATTACCCAACACACGACTTAGAATTGTTTGTTATGGTTTTTTCTTAGAAGATTTGGTGCCATTATTTGTGTGAGGTTCATGTTGACATCTATTTAGCTCATAAGATCTTGGAATATTTGTTTACCCAGAATGAGCTGAATCTCAGTCAAAGAAGGTGGTTTGAGTTTCTCAAAGACTATGACATGAGTCTCAATTATGATCCAGGTAAAGCTTACGTAGTTGTTGATGATCTTAGCAGGTTATCAATGAAATCTTATCTCATATGAATGAGGATAAGTGAGAGTTGGTGAAGGATATTCACTGGTTGACTAATCTTAGGGTTCGTCTCTTAGACTCTGAGGATAGAGGTGTAATAGTGATAGAGGTGGTGAAGCCATCTCTTTGTGCTAAGGTGAAAGAGAAGTAGGTTTTGGATCCCATCTTGATACGAATTAAGGGTGATGTGGGACAACAGAAATTCTTGGTTTTTAAGTTTGGTGGTGATGGTATCTTAAGATACCAAGGAAGGTTGTGTGTTCTCAATATTGATGGGTTGCGAGAGAGGATCTTGGCTAAGGCTCATGAGTTAAGGTACACTATTCATCCTGGTTCGATTAAGATGTACCATGATTTGAAAGAGATCTATTGGTGGAATAATATGAAGAGGAATATGTTAAATTTTGTGGCCAAGTGTATGGTTTGTCAACAAGTGAAGGTAGAGAACTTGAGGCCTGGTGGGTTATCTCAAGATATTGAGTTTCCTGTGTGGAAATGGGAAGTGATTAATATGGATTTCATTACCAGTCTTTTGCGGTCTTTCCATCAGTTTGATTTTATTTAGGTAATTATGGATAGGATGACCAAATCATCTCATTTCCTACCAGTGAATACTAACTATTCGATAATATATTATGATAAGCTCTTCATTCAGGAGGCAGTGAAGTTGCATGGTGCTTCAATTTCCACCATATCTGATTGGGGTACTCAGTTATTACCTCACTTTTGTCTTTCTTTTCAAAGAGGTTTGGGAACTAAGGTTAACCTTAGCACCATTTTCCACCCTTAGATGGATGGACAAGTAGAGAGGATTATTCAGACTTTTTAGGATATGCCAAGGTCTTGTGTGTTTGACTTGGGTGGTGGTTGAGTTGATCATTTGCCTCTCATAGAGTTTGTGTATAATAGTATCTACCACTCTAGTATTGGGATGGCTCCCTTCGAGGCTCTTTATAGTAGGAGGTGTAGGTCTCCTATTGAGTGGTTTGAGGTTAGTGAGAATAGGTTGTATGGTCCTGACTTGGTTGGCCAATCCATAGAGAAGGTGAAGGTAATTCAGGATAGGCTTAAGACTTCCCAGAGTCTCCAAAGGTCCTATGCAGATATAAAGCAAAGGTACTTAGAATTTGATGTGGATGATTTGGTGTTCTTAAAGGTGTTTCCCAAGAAGGGCATAATGCAGTTCAGAAGGAAGGGAAAGCTTAGTTCCCATTATGTTGGTCTATATCGTATTTTGAGGTAGGTGGGAAGTGTATCTTATGAGTTGTATTCGCCTACGAGTTTGGGTTCCATTCATCCAGTCATTCATGTTTTGATGTTATTGAATTATGTGGATGAACCTTCCTTGGTAGTTCCTTTGGAGAGCGTTCGAGTTTCAAATTCCTTATCTTATGAGAAAGTCCCAATTAAGATTTTGGATCGGCAAGCCCATCGGCTACGAAAAAAAGATGTGGCTTCAATAAAGGTTCTTTGGAGGAATCATAAAGCTGAAGAATCTATTTAGGAAAATGAAGAGGACATAAAGTCCAAATACCCATTCTTATTTCCCATTTCGGATAATCGTGCTTAACATATGTGAGAATCTTAACATCTTTGTTTTATGACTTTATTAATGGAAATTATGATTTCCACGACATCTTTGTTTTCTGTCTTTATTAAAGGTAAGTGTAGGTGTGTTTCTGTGTCAAATCATGCCAAAGAACTCCTTGATCTAACATTCGAGCATGAATGATCCTAAGAGGGAAAATGTAACACCCCAAATTTTTGGCCCTGGAAAAGCTTTGGAATTTTAAACTCACTACACTGACTAAGACTCTCCCGATGAGTCGTAGGGTGTCTTGACGGGTCATAGGACCTAAATTGTAAGGTGTCTAGTGAGTTTTGCCTGAGTTTCTTCCCTAGTGATGAATTGGGTAGTGAGTGATAAAGACTCCCTACGAGTTTATAGACCCCTTACATAGCTAAACCAGTATGATGCCTAAAGTGTTTTGTGTTGGGTACAACTAGACTCAATGAGTCATAATGAATCCATACAAGTTGTAAGGTGCCAATCGTAAGGTGAACAATGTGTACCCAAAAGTTTCTGCCTCGATTATGACTCGGACCCTACGAGTAATAGTGAGTCCTTATGAGTTGTATAGTGACCCGCAGTAACTGGCAATAATTTTAAGCTTTTAACTTAAGGGCACTTTGGACATTTCCCTTTTCCCCTAAACATAACACACGGCTTTAAAACTTTATTGGGACCCTATTCATATCCATAACACACCAAAATAACTTCTCTCTTCCCATAAATTCCTTCAAGCAAGAACGTTAGGGTTTTCACAAGGTTGATTGTCTAAAGCTTCCAAAGGCAAATTCTCTTCAAAATTGTGATCCATTCAAGCATGTACCTCTTTCCACAAAACTTATTTTGTTAAAAGCATGTGCTTAACTGGTTGATCATGTGGTTTAACTATTGTTTTTGGATATTAGTTTAGGGTTTTGAATGATTGTTGTTTATGTGATGTTTCTTGTTTAGATATGCATTGTTTATGTTTTAAATGGTGGTTTTGAAACAAATTTTATGAATAGATGTGTGAATTGAATGGGGAATGTGGTTTTCCTCATGTTTGATGAGTTAATGAATTAAAGCTTGCAATAAACTCAACCCAATCTTGTGAAATTGGCTTTGAACATGGGAATTTGTTTATTGAAAGGTATTTTAAAACCTTACATAGTATAAAAGTGTAATGAAATTTGAATTGACTTTCAAAGAGGGCATGATGGACATGGATTGAATTTGAATTGAAATTTTTGGAGTCCTATTGGCCGATGGGTTAGAGTCCCACTTGGCTAGAGGATTGGTTCTTACTGGGGACTTTAGATTCTTGTTGGCTAGTTGGGTTAGAGTCCCACTTTTCTACATGGTTTGGTTCTTACGTGGAAATTTGGGGTTGTGTAATTGGGTTAGAGTCCTATTATTAAAGTGATTAGATTGGCAAAGTGACATGTGCTTTTAAGTTACAGTTGGTGTGACAATATCTCTTGATAATGCCTTAACGAATGGCTCCTTGTTTGATGATTGGGAATGTGTAAAAAGTGTTTTAATTGGGATTTAATGAGGGTCTTGTAGCCATTCTATGAAAGTGGAGGTCCCAAAGGGCCAATACTAGAAATTGCAGTTGTCGACGCGAGGGTGTAAATGACCGGGTGGTTTAAGTCCCCCATGTTATATGACTGAGTGCTTAAGTCACTCTTGATGTATGCCAGGAGGTTTCTCTTCCCCCATATTGTATATGCATATATGTTTATTCTTTAGTTCGTGTGGCCACATGTACTGGGTCCCTTTCAGCTAGGGGAGAGTTAGACCCTTATAGCCCGTGTGTGCCTTATTATGACAGTTATGCTACAAAGTTAAGGATAATGATTAAGCCATGTTCCCTATCCCGATATTTGATATATTAATATGTATATGCATGTGATCGTGTGCATTGGATTATTGATGAATTTTGAACTGTTGATCATGGCATTATTTTACCCCTTATCCTTGAGTTACATGATAGTGCTCAACCCACTAACCCTTTCTGGATGCTATATCCCCATGCGATGCAGGGTCCAAAGGCAATCCTGCTTTTTCTGTGTAATTTTAGGTGGATCGGTTCGGTTCGTCGGTTGTTTATGGTGTAGTGGTGAGCTTCCATTCTCTAGAAGACTTGATCATTCATTGTTTCCTTCCATGATTTAGAATTAAAGACTTCACATTAACGTTATCATTTTCATTGTCATTGTCAGAAGCGGGGGCATGTCCTGACGTAGGTTATTTTAATGGCATAGAGTCTTTGTGCATTACTGTTGATAGTTTTGGTTGTTGACTTTCATAGACTTTTGAGTCACTATTTACTTTATCTTGTTATATGTTTGGAACTCATCTGTTGTCATGTGCTTGTGTGTGTTTTGTATGGTTAGGAAAAGGGGGTGGTCCTCGATCCTTGGCAGACTTAGGATGCCCGTCATAGCCAGGCCCTAGTTAAGGTTGTGAAAAAGGTCCAATTCTTAGTAGAGTATTGTGGATACACATAGATACGTTTGTATCCTATCTTTGGGAGGCTACAAAACTTTTTTAGGAAAATCTCATCTTTTTGGTTCACTTCTTTGCATTGTGTCTGTATTGGTTTCTAATTCCTTATTTGTTTCACTCTTTCACAGATGGCTTAGATGCGGGGTGTATCAAGTGGGGATCTAAACCAAAATCCAAATGTTAGAGCTCTAGTTAGAGTTAAAGGTCGACCTCGAGGACGCGATGAGTCCAAAGATGCAACCTGGATTCAAGATCAACCTAGAGAGCCATTTCTAGATCCTATTATTTCTCTTAAACCTAAGGTAACTTCAAAAATTCAGCCGCCATAACAGCAGGTAGGACAGGTGGCAGCCCGGGTTCCACCCAAGTTTATATTATCTTCACTTCTTCATGATGCATTGGTTTAGTTATTGGGATTAGTTGGTAGTCCATTGATCGATCGGGATCATCCAGTAACATAGTATTGATTTATGGGTGCAGCCTGCAGCTATGGCCTCAGAGTAAAGGTTTTGTCAAAATCGGTAGTTTCACAACTGATATAAGACCAACTAGTTATGTTTGTGGAGGAGCAGGGGATGCTGGGCCAATTTCTGAGATAGACTCCACCCAGATTTATCGAGACTCCAAGAGAGGATGCTTATGAATTTGTCACTAGTTATGAGGACATATTATATTATTTGGGGTTGGTTGAGTTCATGGAGTGGATTTTGTTACTTATCAGCTAGACACAACAACAAGGATGTGGTAGAAAGGTTATCTTAATTTCGATCTAGTTAGATCTCTATATATGACTTGGACTCAGTACTCCAAGGCTTTTTAGGGAAGTATATACCTCGCAGAATGCGCGAGCACTAAAGAGATGATTTTTTTTGCCTGAAGACAGTGTTCTATATCGGTATCTAAGTATGATGCTAGATGTTATGAGTTAACACCACTATGATTCTTCCTAAAGAGTATGACCGGATTTGATGCTTTGTTAGGGGTTTGAGTCTATCACTTTGCAGACCTACTCAGAGTTTGGTGAATTTGAGGAAGCCTTTTTCTGATATTGCTGAGCATGTTTACTCTACTAAGGAGATGGATTATGATTCCCCAAGGGACAATTATAAAAGACTGCATTATCAGGTCAGTTATAGTAGGAGCAACATCAGCTCATAGTTCAGAGGCAGAGGATCTAGGGTTAGGTAAGCTTAGCATCAGGGTTAGCCTAGCAGGACCATTTAGGCAGCTCTTTAGATATCGCATGGGATTTGGCCTAATTATAGTGGTTCTAGTGCTCAGCCGCAAAGGGGTGTTTAGTCAGGTCCATCGATCTGAGGTAGTCATTCTCGATCAGCCAAACCTTTTAGATAAAGTAGAGCACCAGTGAATATTATTATTTAGGGTTGTTAGTCATTTTGCTCTAGAGTGTCCTCGGCGTGGGATGATTAAGTCTTCAATTTAGACTTTACAACCAATCAAATAGTGTTGCAACCATCTAGGAGTGGTATGCAGGACCGCAAGGGTGGTCCCTAGGGTTTGAGAGGTAGTCCTCAGACAAGTAGGATAGGTGGTTGGGCAGAAACCCAGTCCAGTAATGAACAAGGTCATTTATATTCTATATCATATAGACTGGAGGCTGAGGTTTTGGATACTTTGATTACAATTATGATTTCTATTTGCCATTAACCAACTTCTTCTTTGTTTGATCCCTTATCCACATATCATATGTTTTTTTCTTAATGTGCACCGCATTTGGATTTGTCTTCAAAGTTGTTATATGTGCCTTTGCATATAGATGCCTCCTATGTGATTCCTTAGAAGTGGATCGGGTATATAAATCATGTTTGGTGGTTGTTTATGAGTATAATACTCAGGTTGATCTCATTTTACATATATGGTGAAGTTTAACATGAATTTGGGCATGGACTAGTTATCCTTATACCATACGGTCTTGGATTGCTTTGCTAAGACGTGTTACCTTAGAGATTCCTGGCATACCCTGGTTTTATGGTAGGGTTCTTTAAACTTCTCATTAAGTCACTTGAATGACTTTAGACACATATCATCAAAATTGAATTTCAATTCCTTCTAGAGAAACTTGCACAATGGGTCTGTAGTTTTAGAGAATTTCTTGATGAACCTCCGATAAAATCTAGCATATCCTAAAAATCTATGACTACCCTTCACAAAATTGGTAGGGGGAATTTTTTAAACATCTTGATCTTTGATCTATCAAGCTCAATCCCCTTCCCAGAGATCTTGTATCCAACCACTATACCTTTTTTCAACATAAAGTAATATTTTTTTCCTATTCTTCTCTCATCTTCTCAATACATCACCCGAATAATCCAAGCATACCTCAAATGAATTACTCATGCCTGAAAAATCATTCATAGACACCTCAATAGTTTGCTTCACCATATCAGAGAATATAGACATCATACACTACTGAAAGTAGACAACGCATTACAACATATTGCACAATCCAAATGACATCTGCTAAAATGCAAAGGTATCATATGGACAAGTGAAAGTGATCTTTTCTTGGTCTTCAGGAGAAATCAAAATTTGGTTATACTTCTGAATAGCCATCAAAAAAATAATGTCATCCTCTACCCACAAGATGGTCTAATATCTGATTCATAAAAGGTATCAAAAACTTATCTTTTTAAGTCCACTCATTCATCATTCTATAATCCATACACACTCTCTCGTGTATGATTGGCCTCGTCAAAATAACCTTATTCTTGGCATTTGGAACCATAGTGATCCAACTTTTTTTTGTCACACGTTGTACTAGGCTTACCCATTTACTATATGAGATGGGGTAAACCATATCTACATCCATCCACTTAATGTTCTTCTTCTCCACCACCTCTTACATCAGTGGATTCAGCCTATTTTGATGCTTAATACTTAAAATAAAATCAGGCTCGAGCTATATTTTGTGAGTGGAAATACCAGGAATAATTTTGATGATATCAGCATTGGACCAACCAATCGCACTTTTGAACTTCCTCAATACAGACATAAGAGATTCTACTTGCCATTCAACCCAATTTGCTGATGTAATAACAATTTAAGAGTAGTTATCTCCTAACAAAGCATATCTAAGGTGTGATGGAAGAGTCTTAAGCTCCAAAAATAGAGGCTCATTAATAGAAGGCTTGGCCGGTAGATTGCCTAATTTGTCAAATCAAGATCTAACATTTTTGGTGCATAAACATAAGATTCCATATTGGCATATAATTATACCACCTCATTGTACTCATCATTAGCATCCCTATCAAAATTCATGAAAATTGTGGTAAGAGTCTCAACAAAAAGTGGCTCCTCAATAAATACCTCAGATACCGCCTCATCAATCACATCAATGATAAAAATAACTCTCATGTCATTTGGCTGGTTCATCAACTATCAAACAGTAAACATCATCTCTTTATTAGTCATTTAAATTTCAATTCACCACTTTCTTTGTCAGCAAGTTCCCTTCCGATAGCTAAGAATGGCTGCCTTAACATTATGGGACCTCAAAAATAACCTCGCGGTCTAATAAGACAAAATTAGAAAAAATATAAAGGTCTAAACCTTCACCAAAACAATATATAGAATGTTGATTGAGTGTTTCACAGTGTGATCTGCCATAAGTAGCCGCATATTAGTTAGTTTGGGAGATTCCATACCTAACTATTTGAACACAACAAATGGTATAAGATTAATTCTTTCACCTAGATCATGCATTAGCTTTGCAAAATTAAACTCCCCAAAAGTGCACAGAATAGTAAAATCCTCAGGATCCATCTTTTCTCTACATAAGAGAATGGGAAGATATTGCACTACAATAGTGCAAAATATTAGTTAACTTAAAACTAATAGTCCTCTTTATCGTCACTAGATCCTTCATGAAGTTTGCATAACCAAACATATGCTTAAGTGTCTCTACAAATGGGAAACTCATAGAGAATTGTTTAAACATGGATATGAGCTTATGGAATTTTCCAGCGTCCACATTCTTTTCAAGCACTATGGGAAAAGGGTGAAGGCCTTGAAATATGAGTAAATATTTTGGACCTCTTTTCCTTCCACTCTTCAATGCTAGCCTCTTTTCCATTATCTAGAGACTTTTTAGATTCCTCTTATTTCTCATCAATAGCTACTTGCTCTTTTTCATCATTCACCATCATTTTATCAATACTATCTTCAACAATGACTGCATCACTATTATCCACAAGAACCAATTCAGACCACTTATTCCACTACTTTTCTTCAAGTGGTGACTACCATACAATAACTTAAATATGGCACTGTGCCACTTGGTAAAGTACCAATCTTCCTTGGATTAAGTGAATATTTGTTTATTAAGTTTCTTGATGATGGTGGAGTGAGAGTCAACTACTTAGGACATCTTAGAAAATTTTCCATGAAGCTCATTAATCCTAGAATCGATTGACTCCAACTGTTTAGCATCTTAGCCATCATGTCTTCAAATCACACATCTCTTGACTCCCCTTGATCAAGACCCTACGAAGGAACATAGAGAACGTTGCTATCCATCTTAAAACCATTATTGTTCCTCTAGTTTTCTTGATATCTACAATAAATTTTGTATCTATACATAATCGATCATAATAATTATCATTAAAGTATTTCTAATCTTGATTTCCTTAAACTTAGTGCAAAGAATCTAGGTTAGACCCTTGGTCATTGGCCTGAGAGTCCCTATCTGATTGTTTACATAGTTGGCTTCTTCATCGGAATCAAAATCACTATTATCAGGCCTTAGAGATCTACTCGAGATCCAACCACAATCATTTCTAGAGTTGACTCCCATCAAGTTCTTTGTAACCATGTCTATTTGAGTTTTCATATGAGCTATATTCTGATCATACTTTTCTTCTTTTAAGTATTTATCAGATGACATTCTCATTGAACAAGAACATATATGTACCTCATATTCTTTAGTATTCCATGCTTTGTTGGCCTTTGTTAACTACTTTAAATTCTTGTTGAACCTTAACCAATCCCTGTGAAAAGCTTCATAAAGCAGTTTCCTAAAGTTATTTATCTCATATCTACGATGTAGCATTCTAAAAAATGGGAAAAATCTCATAAGAAAAGTAGCCATCATCTCCTTCCAATTAGTAGTTTAGCTATCTGGAAGTTTAGGCAACCATAGTGTCGCTTCACTAGATAGTAAAAAAGGAAACAAACTCAACCTGATTGTATTTTGATTCACTCCTATCAACTTATATGCCTTATAGGTTCCCACAAAATTAATCAAAATGAGGTTTTAGATCTTCTTTCACAACACCTCTAATTAAGCCTTTCAGATTCAACAACTACATCATAGTACTTTGATATCAAATTTAACAATTGGGGATACAATAAGAGAGATAATGTAACTTATAGCACCCATTCCATCAAAATCAGAATCCACATCATTATGCAAATCATCATACGAAATGATTATTCTTTGGTTGTGTCCCATGGGGCTTTTATTCCTTAGAGAACTAGAAACATCTGCAACCGTTGCTATATTTTCTTGATTAGAACAAGTTTCTTCCTCTATAACCTTTCTTTCTGCTACAACCTAACAGGTTGCCTCTACCTTTTCAAGTTCTTGAGCATTTATTTTTCTATTCAATTGTTCAAGTTCATGATTAATGGCAAGCAAGGGATTGTCTTGACTTTGGGTATTTGGCATAATCTAACATGTACCCTAATAGAAATAAAAAAAAATAGAAATAAGGGCTACTAGTCAAATAAACATAAAATTTAACTATTCCTAAATTGTATTCCTTGGCAACAATGCAAAACTTTAATATCGCCCAAATTACCAATTGCAATGGAGTATAAAGCAGTCATTGAATCAAATATAAAACCCGATGAGGTTGGGTTGATCCCACATGAAATTTTTCTAGAATCTAGATTAGTACGATTACTTAAACTATTAATCACTTATTTTTTAAGAGGGGTTGTGGTAACAAGTAACAGTTTGTAAATCTTAAAAGTAAACAAGTAATAGATTATCAATTTATAGTTTGTAATAATCAATGAGAATGGACTCGAATTGTTCTCCCCATTATTTAATATGTAAGTAACTATAGCATACTAGTGATATATCTTAGTGCTTATTATGTAAAAGTAATAAGTTAGGTTTATCTTAACAACTTTTGGACCCTATTAGATCAATATCACTCAGTCACTGGTTAGGACTATGACTGTTTGTGTATTAGTCGTTACACGTGATCTCTGATTAGTTATCCCAAGGTAAGGTTCAAGCCATCAGATTAGGACTGATAGCTTCACACATCCATTGTTAATTTTTGTTCCTATTATTTAACTTTAAGGGCAAGAAAGTAAGAATTAAGATGAGTTCTAAATTTTTTGATTGTTAAAAAGCTATCAATACAAAGAGAAGAACAATACATGCATGAACCTTGTTCAAGAATCACTAATTACTTTAACCTACTGTAACGACCTGAGACTACCCCCTAGTCATTACACAGTGCTTATGGTCCTGAGAGACCATAAGTTAACCTATGAGACGGTACCTGCTGTGAGCACTTAATAATATAATCACGAATGCGGAAGAATAACTGAAATTCCATAAGGTTTTAATAATTAAATAACTCCTGAATTATGAATCTAATAAAAATACTGAAACCTGAATAGTTTGAATAGCTAACTGTAGTGTCTGAAAAGCCTCTAAACTGAATACTGTGAGTTGATGGGACAGGCCGCAACTAACTCTACTAACTACTGAGGTAAAGATATGAAGTAATATAATCTATCCTCGAATGATAAGGACTTACCATTGCTACTATACTGCTAATAATCTGAGAATCTAGGTGCGATCCGGGAACTGAGCATCAACACCTATGATATGAGACATCATAGCACAAAAAAAAGGTATGCAATCAGTACTTTGAATGTACTGGTATGCTAAATGAGGTAGGATGATATACATGGTCTCATGAATAGGAATAATAATAATTAACTGGACGTACATGTAAAGCATGGAGTACTGAATAAAGAGCATGGAATCTGTAGATACTAAAAATGCATGAAAATCTGTAAATATTGTGGATGCATGACCAAGCATATAACATGAACTGAGTAAAATCTGTAAACTTTTATAGTGAGATAACTGAAATCTGTATGCTTTGATCAAACAACACTTAGACTAAATAACTGGGTTGGGACTATAACTAAGACTATATCTGTGACTGTGGGAGGTATCATCTAACCGACATTCCCTAATTTGAGATAATTCGGGTCCAATCTGTAACCCCAGTTAGAAGGGTGTTAATACCATGCCACGGGTACTAACATTGGCTGTGTGGATCCACTAAACTGATATAATGTCCAAAGGACTAAGGGTGTTAAGCCTTAATTGACGGGTGACCCTTGCGAGATAGTCAATCCTAATCTAACGAGTGACTACTCATATCCTATGCTAGCTGCGTAGTTCTAGAGTATATGGACTTCTACTAACGACTCTGTCTATCTAATGGAGAAACCGCTATCCCTACACTCGCTCGGTGCTAACTCCTAATCCCAACTGAAATACACTGAGATACTAGATTGTTCTGAGTTGAATAACTAATATCTGACTATTCTGATAATGCTCGTAATATAATTTGAAGACTATTTTGTAATGTACTGAGACTAGACTAAATAAACAGCTATGGATTTTGGGTATTCAATACCCCTAGGACTCAAAACAACAATACTGAAAAGACACTAAAGCTTGAAGGCCAAAACATAAAGGCTCTTATTAAATAAATCACTCTTGTAGGCATTTTATCAAACACTTGTACTTTGTAGTTTAGTCAATTCACGAGAATAGTATAAAACTTAAAATAATAGCATGACTTCGACATTTATAACACTAAATCATGATCTAATTCAAAGAATGATAATATTAAAACATGGGGGATTTGATAACAACGATAATTCCATTAAAGTATGGTATAAAATCAATATTCATGGAATTTCATGGAGATTCATAGTTTTAAATCACAATTTAATATCATAAATCTTGAAAAGATGATAGATTTGTAATTAAAACGGATACTTGGACTCCATGGATGAAAGGAATCCATGGATGAACATCTAACATACCTGGGATGATGAATTTGGAAGGATTGATGGAGAGTTCTTGAGATTTGATCTTGATTCTTGAGAGCTAGGGTTTCTTGTTCTTGAAAGAGGGGATTTTTAATTTGAGAGAAAGTGAATAATGATGAGTATTTAGGTCAATTAGGGGTTAAATTTTGTGTTTAGGGCGAGTTTAGGGCTTAGGAAAAATACCCAAATACCCTTAAACGAATTTAAAAACACAAGATGTAAACTGAAATCCCAATTTTTGGCCTTGGCGCGATGCGCCACTATCGTGCCAAGCCACTAGAAAAGAGACAACTGGGACCTGGACAAACACTGTGATGCACCACCATCGCGGTGAGACTGTGGATGCCAATTTGGCCATCTCCGCGATGCACCATGATTGAGGAGTCACACTAGAAATCAACAAATGTCAAATTGACCTATAAAGCGACGCACCAGGATTGCAGACCCTCACTGGAAATTGCCAAATTGGAGATTGGCCTGCTCCGCGATGTGCTAAAGGTTTGAATGATAAGGTTTTGTGACTGAAACTTAAAATCGCCATAACTTCTTATCCGGTTATCGGATTTGGGCAAATTTTATATTGTTGGAAAGCCAATTGAATTTCCTATACAATGATAGGCTCTAAACTGAAAAATAATGAGTGTTTCGAAAATTTCATATACAAATACTTATGTATTGGGACTTAGATTATGCTAGGGAAATATGGAGTGTTACAATATCTCCTCTTTGGGATCATTCGTCCTCGAATGAACCTGGTTAAGCTGAGGGAAACACACTTAATATGAATGTCTGATGCATGGAGTGCATGACCGAACTGATTCATGAATTCATGACTGACATGAACCTGATGTGTAACTAAAACTGAGTATGATTGAGAAATATCTTAAGAAGATTTGGTACCTTATACTGAATTTGGATTTGCGGAGAAGAGATGAGGGTACTTGGTCCGTATATCTACCTTTTTTTCCCAAGTGGCTCTCTCAACAGACTGATTCCGTCCAAGAACATTGACTAGTGGAACTTCTTTGTTCCTTAGTCTACAAACTTGATGATCAAGAATTTCGACTGGAACTTCATCAAAGGAAAGACTGTTTTGAATATCTACACTTTCTAAGGGAACAACTATAGCTGGATCACCAATACACTTTTTCAACATTGAGATATGGAATACTAGGTGTACTGAGGCTAAATCTGAAGGCAACTCTAGATCGTAAGCTACCTTTCTGAAATGACTGAGGATTCTGAAGGGATCGACATATCGGGGACTGAGTTTCCCTTTCTTTCTGAATCTCCTTACTTCCTTCATGGGAGAGATTTTCAAAAACACATGATCACCGACCTCAAACTCGAGATCCATTCTTCTCACATTTGCAAATGATTTGTGTTGGCTCTGGGAAGCCCTAAGCCTTTCTCTGATCAATTGAACCTTTTCTAACGTATCAAACACCAAGTCAGGCCCTACTACTGCAGCCTCACCTACTTCAAACCAACCAATTAGATATATACATCTCCTACTATAGAGAGACTCAAATGGAGCCATACGGATACTTGAATGATAGCTACTATTGTATGCAAATTCAATCAAAGGAAAATGGTCATCCCAACTACCCTTAAAATCAACAATGCATGCTCTCAGCATATCCTCAAGAGTCTGAATGGTCCTTTTTGCTTGACTATTTATTTGAGGGTGGAAGGTTGTACCGAGGTGGACTTAGGTACCAATACCCTTTTGGAATGCTTTCTAGAAGTGAGAGGTAAACTGAGCACCTCTATCTGAGATGATAGACAAGGGAACACCATGCAACCTAACAAACTCTTTGAGATAGAGATTGGCATAGTCCTTGGCTGAGTAAGAGGTATGGACTGGCAAGAAATAAGCTGATTTGGTCATGATATCTATGATAACCCAAATAGAGTCATGCTGATGACGGGTACGAGGCAAACCTGTCACAAATTCCATGTTCACTTCCTCCCATTTCCACATGGGAATACTAAACTCCTGCATAGATCCACTAGGCTTCTAGTGCTCAATCTTAACTTGTTGGCATGTAGAGCACTTAGCTACAAACTCTGCAATATCTTTTTTCATCCCACTCCACAAATAGATCTCCCGCAAATTATGGTATATCTTAGTGGCCCCTGGATGAATAGAGTAACATGCACCATGCGCTTCTGCAATATTTCATTGCCTTAAATCATCTACACCAGGCACACATAATCTACCCTGACAATGCAAAATACTATCTCCCTCTTGGGAGAAAACCTCCACTTTCTGATCTCTAGTTGATTCTTTCAACTTAACTAGACTGGGATCTCTATCCTGTTTTTCCTTCACCTTAGAAACTAGGGATGACTCTGAGCTACTCTGCACCCATACACTACTCTTTGCTAAATCGAGTAAATGAATACCTAGTCGGGCAAACTGATGAACTTCTTGAGATAACTTCTTCTTACCGTCCTCAACATGAGATACACTACCCACAGGCATTCTACTGAGAGCATCAACCAATATATTTGCCTTGCCCAGATGATACAAAAAACTTATGTCATAATTCTTTAATAACTCTAACCATATTCTCAGATGCAAATTCAAATCTTTCTGAGAGAATGCATACTGAAGGCTTTTGTGATCTGTGAACACATCTACATGCACCCCATACAAGTAATGCCTCCAAATCTTTAAGGCGAATACTATTGTTGCTAGCTCAAGATCATGAGTCAGATAATTCTTCTTATAAGGCTTAAGTTGTCTGGAGGTGTAGGCTATGACCTTACCTCTCTGCATGAGGAAACAACTCAAAGCTACTCTAGATGTATCATAGTACACCACAAAACCATCTGAACCGTCTGGTAGAGTAAGAACTGGGACTGAGGTGAGTCGAGTCTTCAACTCCTAAAAGCTCTTCTTGTATGAATCTAACCACTAAAACTTAACTTTCTCCTGAGTCAATCTGGACATGGGGGATGCAATAAAAGAAAATGCTTCAACAAACCGACGGTAATAGCTAGCTAAACCCAAGAAAATCCTGATATCTGATGAAGAGATGGGTCTAGGCCAGTTTCTCACTGCTTCAGTCTTTTAAGGATCAACTCTAATGCCATCACCGGAAATAATATGGCCAAGGAAAGCTACAGATCTTACCTAGAATTCACACTTACTGAATTTAGCAAACAACTGGTGAGTTTTAAGAGTCTGAAGCATTAATATGAGGTGGTTTGCATGCACATTATGGGAGTAAACAAGGATGTCATCAATGAAGACTATGACGGACATGTCCAAGTACTGCTTGAACACTCAATTAATCAAGTCCATGAAGGCTGCTAGGGCATTTGTAAGACTAAAGGACATAACTAGAAATTCAAAGTGACCATACCGAGTTCGGAAAGCTATTTTTGGAATATCATATTCTCTGACTCTAAGCTGATTATAGCTTGATCTGAGGTCTATCTTGGAAAATTAATTGGCTCCCTAAAGTTGGTCGAACAAGTCATCAATTCTAGGAAGTGGATAATTATTCTTGATTGTGACCTTGTTCAATTGCCGGTAGTCTATGCATATTCTAAGAGAACCGTCTTTCTTACGCACGAATAGAATAGGTGCACCCCACAGGGAGATGCTGGATTTGATGAATCCCTTATCTAAGAGATCCTTCAACTGTTTTTCAGTTCTTTGAGTTCAGCTGGAGCCATTCTGTATGGCGGAATAGATATAGGCTGAGTATCTGGGAGAAGGTCTATTCCAAAGTAGATTTTCCTTTTTTGAGGAACTCTGAGAAGATCTTTAGGAAATATATATGAGAATTAATTTACTACTGGGACTAACTCAAGAGTAGGAGTTTCTGAGTTAGAGTCTTTGACTCATACAAGATGGTAGACACACCCCTCGGATATCATCTTTCTGGTTCTAAGGTATAAAATCAACAGACCCCTAAGAGTTGTGGTCCTACCCCTCCATTCAAGGACTGGTTTATTTAGGAACTAAAAATTAACTATTCTATTTCTATAATCAATTGAGTCATAGCATGAGTGAAGCCAATCCATGCCGAGAATGACGTCAAAATCGGTCATCTCTAACTCCACGAGATCAACTGAGATAACTTTCTAAGATATTATGATCGGACAGTTCCTGTATACCTGTCTGGATACAATGGAATTGTCTACTGGGGTAGACACTGAAAAGGGCTCTGTTAGAGTTTCGGGACTGACTCCAAAATTGACGGTTATATATGGAGTTACAAAATAAAGAGAAGCACCAAGGTCTAGTAAAGCATAAATATGTAAGTGAAAGACCTGCAACGTACCAGTAACTACGTCTGGAGAATTTTCCTGATCTTGGCAAGACTGAAGAGCATATAATCTGTTTGGACGCTAACCACTGGTAGCATTGGAAGCGGCACCCTGCTGAGTTGGGCGGCCGGATAGAATTAATGACTGATGGGACTGGCCCTGTTGGCGCACATCCCTACTTTTCTGAGAAACTACCCGAAACTCCCAAATTTGATGGCCTGGCATTCCATACATGAAGCACATATCATTACCCGTTCTACACTCACCCTAATGGTGTCTGCCATACTTTTGACATAACGGATTGGTCGAACACTGCTAACACTGACCTGGGACTTAGAGCCTGGTGCCCTATTCATATTGTCATTTCTAAATTTGGGTACTGGGGCATTGTATGAAGAAGGTATTAGGTACTGAGAACGGTTACCACCTTCTGACTTTGACTGATTGAAATTAAAACTACCCATTCTATCTCTCTTGTTTCATCTTTCCCTGTCCTTAATCTTTTGCTCCTCTATCTGTTGAGCATAGACTATCAACCTAGACAAATACATCTCACTAATTAGTATAGCGGTCCTACACTCCTTGACCACACTATCAGACATGCCAGACACAAACTTACTCATCATGGACCTACTGTCAGCTACCACATGAGGAGCATATCTAGCTAACTGAGTGAACTTGAGAGAATACTCCCTCACACTCATGCTGCCTTACCTCAAATTAATAAATTATAACACCTTGGCCTCCCTCAACTCTAATAGAAAGAACCTGTCTAAGAAAGTGGTGGCAAACTCTTCCCATTCTATAGGCCCTGCATCAATACCTCTATCAACTTTTCACTGCTTAAACCAAGTATGGGCTACATCCTGCAATTGATATGCAACAAACTCGGCACTCTGACAAGATGTCACCCCCATAACATCCATGACCTTCTAAACCATATCTAAGAATTCATGTGGATCATCTTCAGACTTGGATACTATGAAAGAAGAAGGATTCATCTGAGTAAAATCCTGAATTCTAGCTGCAGCATTATTGGCCACTGGGTTGGCCAGAACAGTAGCTGGTCGTTCATTCTATGCTACAATAGAGTTCACTAGAGTAGTGAACGCAGCCCTGAATTCTGTGTGAGAGACATGTTCGTCCAGAGGATCTTCCTGGATGGGATGAGGGGCTGGCTGAGTTCCTAATCTTCTTTCGTTCTTCTTGGGAGGCATGTACTGTAAATGGAAGAAGCAAATGGATTAGACCGAGAGTTTAACTTGAGCTCATGCTCAATCGCATGACATGAATACTTAAAAGAAGGGAAACATTTCCTAAACGCCTTGTAGCCTCTCTTCCATATGTGTGGCGCACTACACACCCATGCACAAAACTCTACTCGACGCAGCTTTCAGACTTCCTAAGACACTTTAAAACCTTAGTCTCTAATACCAAGTTTATAACGTCCTAAGACTACCCCCTAGTCATTACATGGTGCTTACGGTCCTGAAAGACTACAAGCTAACCCATGAGCTGGTACCTGCTGTGAGCACTGAATAATATGATATGAATGCAGAAGAATAACTGAAATTCTATAAGGTTTTAATAATGAAATAACTACTGAATTATGAATCTGATAAAAATATTGAAATTTAAATAATCTGAATAGCTAACTGTAGTATTTGAAAAGCCTCTAAACTGAATACTGTGAGTTGATGGGATATGCCCCAACTAACTCTACTTACTACTGAGGTAAAGACATAAAGTAATATAGTTTATCCTTAGATGATGAGAAATCACCACTGCTACCGTACTGCTGATAATCTGAGAATCAAGGTGCGATCCGGGAACTGAGCATCAGCACATATGATATGAGACATCATAGCGCGAAAAAAAAGGTATGCGATCAGTACTTTGAATATACTGGTATGCTAAATAAGGTAGGCTGATATGCATGGTCTCGTGAATAGGAATAATAATAATTAACTGAACATACATGTAAAGCATGGAGTACTGAATAAAGAGCATGGAATCTATAGATACTGAAAATGCATGAAAATTTGTAAATACTGTGATGTATGACCAAGTATATAACATGAACTGAGTAAAATCTGTAAACTAATATACTAAGATAACTCATATTTGTATGTTTTGGTCAAAAAACACTAAGACTGAATAACTGGGCTAGGACTATAACTAAGACTATATCTGAGACTGTGGGAGGTATCATCTAACCGACATTCCCCAATTTAAGCTAATTGGGGTCCAACCTATAACCCCAGTTAAAAGGGTGTTAATACCATGCCATGGGTACTAAAATTGGTTGTGTGGATCCGATAAACTGATATAATATCCAAAGGACTAAGGGTGTCAAGCCTGAAATGATGGGTGACCCTAGCGAGATATTCAAGCCAAATCTGACGGGTGACTACTCATATCCTACGCTTACAACATAGTTCTGGAGTATACGGACTACTACTAATGACTTTTCCTATCTGATGGGGAAGACTAAATCCCTACACTCGCTCGGTGTTAAATCCTACTCCCAACTAAAAGACACTGAGATACTTGACTGTTCTGACATGAATAACTGATATCTGACTATTCTGATAATGCATAATATAATCTGAAGAATATTCTATAATGTACTGACGCTATACTAAATAAACAACTATGGTTTTCAAGTATTCAATACCCCCAAGACTCAAAACAACAATACTGAAAAGACACTGAAGCTTGAAGGCCAAAACATGAAGGCTCTTATTAAATAAATCACTCTTGTAGGCATTTTATCAAACACTTGTACTTTGTAGTTTAGTCAATTCACGAGAATAGTATAAAACTTAAAATAATAGCATGACTTCAACATTTATAACACTAAATCATGATCTAATTCAAAGAATGATAATATTAAAACATGGGGGATTTGATAACAACGATAATTCCATTAAAGTATGGTATAAAATCAATATTCATGGAATTTCATGGAGATTCATAGTTTTAAATCACAATTTAATATCATAAATCTTGAAAAGATGATAGATTTGTAATTAAAACGGATACTTGGACTCCATGGATGAAAGGAATCCATGGATGAACATCTAACATACCTAGGATGATGAATTTGGAAGGATTGATGGAGAGTTCTTGAGATTTGATCTTGATTCTTGAGAGCTAGGGTTTCTTGTTCTTGAAAGAGGGGATTTTTAATTTGAGAGAAAGTGAATAATGATGAGTATTTAGGTCAATTAGGGGTTAAATTTCGTGTTTAAGGCAAGTTTAGGGCTTAGGAAAAAGACCCAAATACCCTTAAACAAATTTAAAAACACAAGATGTAAACTGAAATCCTAATTTTTGGCCTTGGCGCGATGCGCCACTATCGTGCCAAGCCACTAGAAAAGAGACAACTGGGACCTGGACAAACACTGTGATGCACCACCATCGCGGTAAGACTGTGGATTCCAATTTGGCCATCTCCGCGATGCACCATGATTGAGGAGTCACACTGGAAATCAACAAATGTCAAATTGACCTATGGAGCGACGCACCAGGATTGCAGACCCTCACTGGAAAGTTCCAAATAGGAGATTGGCCTGCTCCGTGATGTGCTAAAGGTTTGAATGATAAGGTTTTGTGACTGAAACTTAAAATCGCCATAACTTCTTATCCGGTTATCAGATTTGGGCAAATTTTATATCATTGGAAAGCTAATTGAATTTTTTATGCAATGGCAGGATCTAAACTAAAAATAATGAGTTTTTAAAAAATTTCATATACAAATACTCATGTATTGGGAATTAGATTATGATAGGGAAATACGGGATGTTACACCTATTTTGGTTATTCAACATGGTTCCCACAATCCTAGTTATGGAATTTATCGACTCATATTTGTAGGATCAAAATTGGAAAAATATAAATAATTTATGTTTATATAATTGCGAGATGAGTAGAATAAATCCATAATCTTGAATTATCGAAGAATAATCAAGAATTAAAGTATGTAATTCCTCCAAAAACAAAAAATAGGAATATCAAAATAAATAATATGTTCCTAAGCTCAAAGAGTGCTAAAACTATAAAACAAAACCTGAGAAAGGTATTTATAGATAAAACCAAAACCAAACTAGGATTGCAAGTATGTTAGTATCTACAACTCATACATTGGAGGTACGATCCATGGGTTGTAGATCTTGGCTGATTAATTTCCACAAATTAGTGAAATTATTCTTGTTCCTATAGGTTATTCCATGATTCATACTACATAACTACGTTTCATGGTCTGAATCATAATCTTAAGCTCAATTTTGTATTTTTCAAGACTTTCTTCGTATGGCTCTTAAAATAGATCATGCTGGCTCATGGTTCCCTTTAAGAATCTTAGGATGACTCATGATACCTAGGATTTTTGCACAATTTTAGGACTCCATATATAGTTAAAAGTATGAATCCATGTTTTTTTCATGAGTTGTGGAGTGACTCATTTTGTTGGGACTAGTTTCACCTATTCTGAACTCCCTATATAGATGATAGCACATCTTATGCCCCATGTTCATAAGTCATTAAATGAGTTATGGCGTCAACTTTTGATTTTGCACTATCTCTATTCAATAGTACATGCCTTAGTACGACTTATACAATGAGTTTAGGAGTCGTACACAAGGCTACATGAATCACACTTAGCTATTTCTCAACACATTTTATTTCTTTTGCTTTGGGAACCTGTTTTCCTGAACAATCACATCAAAACACATTATATCTATCAAAACATACTTAAGAACATACAAAAATTTTAGTTTTTAAGCATCTAAAGTACAGTAAGATCATGGTACATCAGTGTGAAACTCTGATCCCAATGAAATGTATTGTATGATGTGCAGTTGTGTCACTTTGATCCCTAAATAACAAGTACAATATCAAGAAAAAATTTCATATCATAAATCAATTAAACTTTAAGTTCAATTTTATCTCTTTCAAATTTCAACGATAGGTATAGACTTGTTTATAATACGCAATAGTAAAATCTTAAAATTTCACTAAATATTACCATAGTCCAACTTAAACTCTCAAAGAGGAGTAAAATCACTAACTAGCATGCCCAATATTTTACTATCAGATACAATACATACCAATCATGATAGAAAATAGGGGGTAAATAGTTCAAGTAGTTAATTAATTGCTTTTAGCCCTTCATTAACATAGGTACCCACATAGATAATCGCCATCTCATCTATAAAAGAGCTCTAATTGTCATCGCTCTATAAAGAAACTTGAATTCCCTATTACTGCTCATATATACAAATAGCATATAACACTTTTAAAAAGAGTCAAAGGAACCTCAACTTGCCTTAAAAGACCAGTAATATCAAATCAAAGCCTTTCCCTTTTGAACCACCTCATAACAAGCCCAATCTGGTCAAATACGGGTTCTACAAAATAAAAGTAAATTCATAGATAACCATTTTGCATTACTTAAATTCTAGATCCAAAAATTCAATCTAAAAGTCAACCCAAAACCCCCCCAACAAAATAATTAGAATTTCATTTAATACCAATCACCAATAACTGAAGAAATTCAAATAAAAAATTTGATACAAAATGAAGTTGAAATTAACTTTAAAGTCACTAAAATATCATTCTTAACCTCACTGAAAACCCCAAATTTCCAAGTTAAAAAACCAAGATTTGAAGATGAATCATAAAATTATCTTTGGGAAATGTGTAAAACTAGTTTAAGAAACATATCCAAAAAATAAATCCTGAAGATCACCTTTTAAATCTCACTAAAATGAGTTAACAAGCTTCAAAAATCAAGTTATGGTGTTTGATTCAAAAAAGAACATTAAAACCTGCCCAAGTAAATACTTTTTTGCATTCGTATGATCATATTCGCGATTGCAGTTTACTCTGCTGAGGTCCTTCAATATTTTATGCCCTCATTCTCTCATTATTACCAAGTTTATCTTCTCTTTGTGATTGCTATTAGATTTCCATGAATGCAAAAAAGGATCAAAACTTCACTACCAGATAGATGAAAATAGCAACACCAAGGCAAAAATTCACCGAAGTACACTCCAAATAAATTCAAAACAACGTGAACATAATCAAATTATGCTACTAAACTAAACTAAACTAAATGAATTTAGAACCATGTGAACACAATTAAACTATGCTACTAGAATAAACGAAACAAACCTAATGGTATCATTAAATTTACCAAGGGTGGTCGTTATCAATAGATATTGACTAAAGTCCACTCTAAGTCATAACTTTCTACATTTCCAACCAATTACTCAAAATCCATCCAAATTTTATGGGACCCAACCAATTATGCTTCTAACCAAAAATGATAGTTCAAAGCTAATGAAACTGACAGAAGATGGTGGCAAGCACAATGAAAAGATATGAAAGGGTATCAGGGCAGAGAGTAAATAAAGAAGAAAGTGAAATCTATTTGCACAAGGGAGTGTCTCAAGGTACGGTTCTCATAGCAGAGTTGGCACTTGACATTCTCTGGAAGGAATCCACATTCATCTATCTAGGTTCTCCTATTTTTCACATGAGGAAGAATAAACTTTTTTACCAATCTTTGATGAATAAAGTCAGTTGTAAGCTACAAGGGTGGAAAGGTAAGATTCTTTCTTATAGTGGGAGAGCAGTTCTATTTAAACATGTATTACAGAGCATTCACATTCATTATTTATCAGTAATTAATCCTTCTTTAAATATTATGACTGTTATTCAAAAGATGTTTGCTTAATTTTTTTGGAGTAGTCATATAGGTGGAAAAAATAGGGATTGGGTTAGATGAATTCTTTATGCCTACCTGAAGATGAAGGTGAAATAGGATTCAGAAGGATTCAAGATGTGTTAATGGCCTTGTTCTGTAAACTATGGTGGAACTTTAGGACCAAAGAGTTGATATGGAGAACTTATATGCATAATAGGTATTACAGGAAAAATCATCCTAATGAAGTGATGTGGAAGACAGGAAATGGATCACAGGTTTGGAAGATAATGCTTCAGGCAAGGGACTTGATAAAACATCAGATTTTATGGAAGATCAAAGATGGATAATCTAGTCTATGGTTTGATAATTGAATTAGATATGTAAATTTATATACCTTATCTGATCAGAGTAGAGAATGGGATCCTAGATTTTAAAAAGTGAAAGACTTAGTGAGTGATATTGGTTGGAATGAACACTTGATAGATCAGGTGGTGAGTCAAGATGTCAAAGATATGATCATTGGGAAAATACACTCCCCAAGAAGAAGTATGGGAGCTGATAGACCTATTTGGATGTTGGAATCTACAGGGGAATTTACTGTAAGGTCAGTGGGGTAGTATGCTAGACAAAGAGAATCAAAGAGCAATGTATTTAACTGTATTTGGATAAAAGGATTACCTTTCAAAATGATATTTCTAATGTGGAGGATTTGGAATAGGAAGGTTCTAGTAGATGAATATATGAGGAGATGGGGTGTGCAGGGTCCTACTAGGTGTTGGTGTTGCACTAATCCAGAGCAAAAAACTATTTCACATGTGTTTCTATAGGCTCCACATACTAACAGGACTTGGTCTTATTTTGCTTCTTTTACAGGTATTGTAGTAAATGTAGTAAGTGTCAGGGAAGCCATACTTGCTTTGTGGAATGTGCATAGTAAAAACAGAACAAAAGCATATTATATGGCAGTCCCAATCATGATTATATGGGAATTTTGGAAAAGAAAGAATTCTATCAAGCATGAAGAAAGATCTATTTCAATGCACAAATTAATATACAATGTTAATAGGAGCATTGGTATGTTATTAAAAGTGATAAAATCCTCTCAATAATATCCTATATCCTGGCCAGATATTGTGACAGCATTGGAGTAGAGTAAAACCAGAATAAATATCACTACAGTCCTATGGAAATTTCCTTAAGAGGGTTGGTTGAAATACAACACTGATGGAGCATGTAGAGGCAACCCAGGGGTGAGTTCATATGCATTTTGACTAAGATATACTAAGAGAGATCTAATCTATGCCCAAGGATCTAAAATTGAGGATACATTTAATGTGGAGGCAGAAATCTTGGACATGTTACAAGCAGTAAGGCATTGCAGTATTTCAGGTTATGATAGAATAATATTTAAAACAGACTCACTACTTGTGCAAAAGATAATCAATAAAGAGTGGACATATCCATGGTATCTAGAAAATTATGTTGAGTAGATATGAAGATTAACAAACAACAAGCAAATACAGGTACAACATATACTGAGGGAGGGTAACCAAAGAGCAGATTATCTAGCAAATCATGTGATTAATAAAGGTGAGTTCATATTTACAAGCTTCCAATAACTACGGGCCAAAGGAAAGGGAATATTAAACAGTGACAAGCTACAGTGTCCTTACATAAGGATTTCACCATCAAAAGGGTAAGAGAGTTGTTCAGGATAAAGCATCAAGTAAGAAAAACAATATGTACAAAAAGACAGCCACAAAAGATGTACACAACTATGTAGTCTATTCTATTACAACCAGAAAAAAGGACTCGTAGTGTAAAGAAAGGGTTTTATCAGATCTTTAAATGAAATACCTGAAGAGATATACACAGAATAGCCATATGCGGGTCCGAGCTTCTTATTATCTCCCTCCCATCAAGGTCTACAGGAAGTAGCATAATACTCAGATCTTGCAATGGAGAACACAAATCAGAAGAAAAGGAAAAGAAAGAGGTTTACCTGTATATTCATGCACTTTCAGGGGTCAAAACCCTTCAATCAAGCACCAAAAATTTTAGATATTCCCAACAACCGGAGAACACAACTGGGAAAATAGAAATCAATTACTAAATAGTTGAAAATAATGGCTAGACTGATGGAAAAGGGAGCAGACTACTTACTTCTGATAGCTGATATATGATCTAGTTTACTACATGGCCATGGAAAAGAATTAATGATCCACATCATCAGTGGAGTTGGCAACATTTTCAGGTGGAGCTCAAGTGGCGGATGAGATTAGGAAACAAAACCCTATGTTTAAGGGCATATGTAATGAACAAGACAGGCCAGGTCAGTGATTTAGACCGATTAGGAATGAGCCTGTCTTGTTTTTGTTTTCTCAGTATTAGTTTGGGCATTAAGTTAATGTGTAGGACCAATTTGCAAAAACTTTTTCATGTATTTTTTCTATTAATTAATAAAATCCCAAAAATTAAACCAAAAAAAAAAAACTGACAGAATTCCCATACAATATCTAAAACTTCAAATATTGACCGAAGTCAATAATTGTAGATTTAAAGCCTCTCAACATGAAAAACCAACATAAAACACAATTTATCACTTTGGGAACCAAGCTATACACTTTTGCAAACAACAAATACCATGACATAACTTTGAGTTGGGGTAAAATAGTCAAAACACATAGAAATCTACAAATTATTATGATGGTTGTTACATCATCGAACACTAAACACATGTTTATCACAACAACAACATACCTTCTATTGAATTATTCTTCTACTAAACCTTCACTAAAGCTATATACTTGATCTGAGGTGATTTTATACACGTCGGTATTATTATTCTAGCTTATTTCGCCCTATTTTGAGAGCAATCCGTGTGCTTAATGTGTTCATATTGATATAAATAAGCATATAAGTGTCCAAGTGTGTGATTACAATGTTCAAAGTGTTTTCAAACAAGTTTGTTCTTACTTAAGTCATTTAGAGTTCAACCCAGAAAACCAGTTTTACTAGTTTTCGCTAGGTGTGTGTCTAGTTGGCTTCGTAGGATTTTAATGTGTTTAATTTGTTCTAAATATTTTAAATGTGTAATTATATGTGGAAAAACTTATTTGGAATTGGCAAAGTTCAATTTGATTAAGTCAAGAGTCGGAATAATAAATGGAAGATCATTGTGAATTTGCCTTATCCTAGCTCTTGTTTTGATTCGTCGTTGAGAATATTGTGTTGTTTTGATATGTAATATGTGGTGTGGATACTATATGATGCTTTTTTAGATGAATAAGGTGATATATTGATGATAAAAAGGCTCAAAATTCATTGGAAAACACTACAAAAGGCATGGAAAAAAAGAAGGGACGTTCAATACTTAACCAGATTTTTTGAAGAAAATTCTAGTGAGTCGATGCGATATTATCGTGTTACGTCGACCACCAATGCATTGACCATCATGTTTCATTTCCAGATCCATGTATGGTCAAATTAAACTCTGCCGACATGGCAGTGTCCTAGCATTTTATTTAATAATTTACATTTTAGTTAATATGGAGGAGATGGCGACTGGTGGGGATTCTTCCTTGATCCACGTGCCAACTTAATTATCCCATATTAATTAGTAGGACAAAATTAATATAAAATAACATTTGGAAAACATTGAACAAAGGGGAGGAAATACTTGGACAATACCTGAACGGTGGAAACGGTGGACAATAATTGGACGTGGTTGCTGCTAATTCGTTAATTAGATTTTAATTATTTTTTTAGCTTTTAATTTTCATATCATGTTTTTAATTATTTGGATCATGATTATTAATATTATCGGCGAAAAACCCTTTTTTGAGGATTAAAGCCAAGAACATGAGTATTGTTATTTTGGATTAATTTTGCTTATCATATTTGGTTGTTTGTTTATTCTTAATTTAATTATTTTATGAATTGATCACTAATAAAATATTTTCGACCTTTTGATCTCGGGAGAGGGATTAGGGAGATAGAACATGGGAATAAACAAAGTTTGGGTTCTTATTCTTTTATAAAATAAAAAATTAAACTTAGCGTCTAGGACAGAGATATACTTAGATGCCTTACTTGATTCAAACATAGGATGATATCTTTAATTCACTTAATTGGATTATTACATCCCTGCTCAACAATGTAGTTGTAATGTCCATATTAGGTAAAGATTAGAGGTTGGAAAACCATGATCATGCAATTAACCCTACGAATCAACAACCAAGATAAGCAAGTTAACGAATGAAATTCAATAACATAGTATGATTGTTCGGAGTGCTTTAACTCTCGGCTCTAATGCATTGATTGTCTCAAGTACTTTAATTTACACATTGTTTAATTTTTTTTTTACAATATTCCAAACTCCCTTTTTGGTTACTTTTGCACTAAATTAATCTAAACTATAAACTAGAATTAAATTGTTGTTAAATTAAGTCTTTGTGGGATCGATACTTGGCTTTCATTAGGCCACTTTACTACTTGATGAGACCACATACACTTGCGTGTGTGCTTGGGTGATTTCATATTTTTGGTGCCGTTGCCGGGGACTTGTAATTTAGAAATTGTTTCTTTTAGTTTTGCTTTGAGATTTATTTGGTGTTTTTACGCTTGGTTTTGGTTTTGTTTTTGGCAGGAAATTGGTTCTTGGGTAGATAAGCTAGCAAGGGCTCGGGGTTTGGTTGAACCAAGCTCAAAACCTAAATGAATTTACCATCAATGAAGGAGAGAAGCAATCCTTCTCCCCCAAATTCCTCAAATCGTAGAAGACCAAGAGAATACAGTTCCAATGGCTGAACAACAAGAAGCCCGAAGGACAGTTAGGGAAGTCGTAGTCCCACTTCCGACGAACTTGACTTTACTAATTCAAATACCGGAAGCTGGGGGAAATTTTGAGTTAAAGCACAATATGGTGCAACTTCTCAGTAGCAGTGGACAATTTGCAGGGCTTTCTCACAAGGATCCACAAGTTTACTTGCAGAAGTTTATTGAGCTTACAGACACATTCATTCCTACTCGAATGAATACAGATTATGTGAGGCTGACACTGTTTCCCCATTCACTGTTGAGGGAAGCAAAAAGATGGTTGAATATAAAGCCGGCCAATTCAATCACATCATGGGATGACTTAGTCAGAAAGTTCCTCATCAGATTCTTTCCATATGGCAAGACTACGAGACTCTACAGTGAGATAGTGAGCTTTAAGAAGAGGCCGGATAAAAACCTTTATCAAGCTTGGGAATGGTTTAAGGCTCTTCTTCGGGACTATCCACATCACCAATAGTCCAATGAGGTACTTGCTCACACTTTTGTAGAAGAACTTAATTACAATACAAAGATTTTGTTAGATTCAGCCGTAGGTGGTCAAGCATTTAAATTGACTTATGATGAGATGTACACATTGTTTAACTGCATCACGCAAGGAAATCCGAAATGAAATTCAGATTCTAGAAGTGCCACAAAAAGAATTATAGTATGCTAGAGGTGGACCAGTTCATAGCCTTATCAGTTCATGCTACAACATTACAAAACATGATAAATACTCATTTCAGCAACCTAAAAGTTAAAGACCTACAACCTACAGCAACAGTCAATGATGTTCAGCAAACTTGTGGTTGGTGTGATGTATATGGAAATAATGGCCATTCTGCTATCATGTGTACTTCAAATCTAAAATCAATAATGTATGTGGGCAATGCACAAACACCAAATCATGGTAACACCTACAACATAAAGTGGCAGACTCAGCCTTGGAATGCATAACAATAATAAATTCCATAACCACGAGACCAAACTAATCAGTCAACTAGAAAAATAGAAGAGATGTTAAAGAAGATTCTCGCAGGTCAAGCACAAATAGCTGCAGATATGAAAAGTCAACAGGCAAAATTACAGAATCAGAAAGTGGCTCAAAGAAGCTTAGAGTTATAGATTATCCAGTTACAATAAGTATTGAATACTAGACCACAAGGTGGTTTGCCAGCAGATACAGAAAATTCAAAGTAGGTTATGGTAATCACCTTGAGGAGTAGTAAAGAGCTTTACGGAGAACCTCCCAAGGCAACAAAAAAGGTAGATACTGATATGGTGACCCTACAGGTAAATAACAGAGTTGCTAAAAATTCAAGGAAGTTTGAGTACTTGAAAGAAAAGTTGTTGAACCAGAGAAGAAGAAGATGTTGCCACTACCCTTCCCACAGAAGTACATGAAAGCAAAGGAAGATGTTATGTTCAAAAAATTCTTTGATACATTCATAGAGCTTAACATTAACTTACCTTTGCTAGATGTTTTGCAGAGTATGCCCAAGTACGCAAAGTACTTAAGGGATGTGCTGGATAATAAGGTGAAATTATAGGATGTGGGAGCTATAACACTCACTGAAGAGTGTAGAGCTGTGATGACATAGAAAATCACCAAGAAATTAAGAGATCAGGGGAGGTTTTCTATCCCTATCCAAATTGGGAGTAAAGTAGTCCATGCATTGAGTGACTTAGGGGCAAGAATAAATTTGATGCCCCCATCGCTGTTTAAAAAATTGGTCTTGGGAAAGCCTAAATCGACCACCGTGCTGTTACAGCTGAAAGACGGGTCATTAACAAATCTGGAAGGAATAATTGAGGATTTACTCACAAAGGTTGGTAAATTCATTATACCTGCTGACTTTATTATTCTTGATTTTGAGAAAGATGAACAGGTACCAATCATCTTGGGGCATCCATTCTTAGCAACTGGAGAGGCCTTGATTGATGTTAGAGAAGGCACGCTTAAAATAAGGGTAGATGATGAAGAGGTGGTATTTTATGTTTACAAAGCAACCATTGTAAATTCCCAATATAAAGATTTGAGTGTGATCAATGTTAGTGAAGGGGAAAAGTGTGGGGTGGTTAATCCACCAAAGACCTCTTTGAAATACCGAATTGAGCGGCCTAAGATGAAATCAATGTTTCCCAACATGATGAAGGTTAAATTTGAGAGAGATGTTGACCATGAGAGTGCAAACTCAAGAGGTCAGAAACGAATGAAAAAATGGCTCCCAAAAGGGAGTAAAATGGTGAAGGAATATGGTTGAGTTGAGTTGGGTCTTGCCGCGACACTGAATCAGGCACTGCTCGAGAGGCAACCCAAGTTAAATAGGTATGTTTTCTTTTCAGTTATTTTTGTTTTTATTTCACGTAGTTTTTATTTTTGGTTGAGTCACAGGTTAATGAGAAGTCTGAGTACCATAAACTTGAGCTAAAGAGCATGGCAAAAACTGAGTGTGGGGTCTCGCGGATCCTTTTTTATGAAAAAAGATGCTACTAGCTAGGCCTAGCAGCCTCAGGGAGTATTTCCATCTCTTGTTTTTAAATTTACTTTGGGGACAAAGTAGACTTTTAAGTGTGGGGTAGGGACATTCTCAAATTTTGGCTCAATTTAAAAAAAGAATTGTGTGAGATGTTCTTGTTGGTTCTAATTTTTATTACATGATGCAAGTGGGTATGTTCGTAAAAGCATGCTGAATTAAGTAAATTGCTACTTTTGAGACACTTAGGCTCATATATGTGACTCTTGTACTTGTTGGCTTAAATTTGAATTCATGTTATTGTTTGGTTAAGAGTCTATGATGATCCTATTGATTTGAGCATGTTCCATATGCGTGTGAGATTTTTGTATATTCCTTATTTCATGTGATGTCTAGAACTTGTCCGGTGTGTGTGTGAAGCAAAATAAAGAATATAGGTTTAGGAGATGATATAGGTATTTCTTTGATAGCCTTTTTTTATACCTTCTATTTGTCCTACCCTTGAGCATAATCCTAGTTAAACCCCATTGACCCTTTAGCTTTTTCCTTGTTAGCCTCATATGTAGCCTAATTCCTTCTTTGATAGACCAAAATTTGATCTAAAAAGCTTCTAGGCGCTTTAATAAAAAATTAATTACTTATAGAGTTTGAGAAATAAGAAGAAAAAGGTGAATTTAATGCCCCAAGGTAATAGTTATTGGTGATGATAATTGATGTGTGGTGGATAATTGTGATATAATTTATGCTAAAAATATTACCATGGTTGTGAAAAAGAAAAAAAAATGATTCATGTGGTAATAAACAATACATCCACCATGTGTTTGTGAAAATGCTTAAAAGAGATGGGAAAAAATAAAAAGAATGGGGTAGACAAAGTGGTGAAACTTGGTTATTGGAGATTGATAATGTAGTGTATTAAAGCGCTTAAAGAGGTTAGTCACTATTCTCAAATAGTTCCTACCCGTCCCTTAGCATACATTACAATCCAAAAAAGTCTTATTTGATCCTAAGTTCATCATTCCGATATTAGTGAAGCACTATACTAAGGTCAAGCCTATGGTTCATTGTGTGTAACTTTTGAATTCTTTGTGAGAGTGAGCGTAATTTGATTATTGTACCCATTATGTTATAAAGTGCATTATTGTGAGTGATTATGGATAACTCTCTTGTTGTGAGGGCACATGTTTGATGAATATGGGTGATTCGTATGATGTTCTTGATTGAACAAAATGCATGAGTTTGCCAACTAGGTGAGTCAATTCTTGAGGCTAGGATGTTTTGAAGTAGTGTTCATGAGCTTTCAATTGTGTAAATAACATACTTTGTGTAGAAACTTGCATTCCGTGTAGTCATTGTAGTACTAGCTTGAGTGTCTTTGTTCTTGTAGAAGTGTAGTGACACCTCTGCTTTTAATGCTTAGAGTAATGAGTTGTTCGAGGACGAACAAGAGTTTAAGTGTGGGGTGATGATCTAAGGTGATTTTATACACTCCGGTATCATTATTCTAGCTTATTTCACCTTATTTTGAGAGCAATTCGTGTTCTTAACGTGGTCATATTGATATAAATAAGCAAATAAGTGTCCAAGTGTGTGATTACAATGTTCAAAGTGTTTTCAAACAAGTTTGTGCTTAATTAAGTCATTTAGAGTTCAACCCGGAAAACTAGTTTTACTAGTTTCTGCTAGGTGTGTGTCTAGTTGGCTTCATAGGATTTTAATGTGTTTAATTTGTTCCAAATATCTTAAATGTGTAATTATATGTGAAACAACTTGTTTGGAACTGGGAAAGTTCAATTTGATTAAGTCAAGAGTCGGAATAATAAATGGAAGATCATTGCGAATTTGCCTTATCTTAGCTCTTGTTTTGATTTGTCGTTGAGAATATTGTGTTGTTTTGATCTCTAATATATGGTGTGGATATTATAAGATGCTTTGTGAGATGAATACGGTGATATATTGATGATAAAAAGGCTCAAAATTCATTGGAAAAATACTACAAAAGGCATGGAAAAAAAGGGACGTTCAAAACTTAACCAGATTTTTGGAAGCAAATTCCAGTGAGTCGATTTGATATCATCGGATCGCGTTGATCACCAACACATTGAGCATCAAGTCTCTTTGAGAACCAAATCGCGTTGCCATATCTATGTGCGGTCAAATTAAATTCTGCCGACATGGCAGTGTCCTAACTTTTTATTTAGTAATTTGCATTTTAATTAATATGGAGGAGATGGCGGAGGGTGGGGATTCTCCCTTGATCCACGTGCTAGATTCTTTATCCCATATTAATTAGAAGGACAAAAATAATATAAAAGGACAGATGGACGACATTGAATAAAGGGGAGGAAATACTTGGACAATACCTGAAGCAGTGGAAACGGTGGACAACAATTGGACGTGACTGCTGCTACTTCGTTAATTAGGTTTTAATTATTTTTTTTAGATTTTAATTTTTCATATCATTTATTCAATTATTTGGATCGTGATTATGAATATTATTGGCTAAAAACTCTTTTTTCAGGGTTAAAGCCTAGAACATGAGTACTATTGTTTTGGAATAATTTGGATTAATTTTGCTTAATATTTGATTGTTTGTTTATTCTTTATTTAATTATTTTATAGATTGATCACCCATAAAATACATATAGTGTAGACCTTTTGATCTCGGGAGAGGGAATAGGAAAATAGAACATGGGGATAAATAAAGTTTGGATTTTTTTCTTTTATAAAATAAAGAATTAAACATACCGTCTAGGATAGAGATGTACTTAGATGCCTTACTTGATTCAAACGTAGGATGATAGCTTTAATTCACTTAATTGGATTATTACATCCCTCTCAACGATGTATTTGTAATTTCCATATTAGGTAAAAGAATAGAGGTTGGGAAACCATGATCACACAATTAACCCTACGAATCAACAACCAGGATAAGCAAATTAACGAATGAAATTCAATAACATAGTATGATTGTTCGGAGTGCTTTAATCCTGTGCTTTAATCCATTGATTGTCTCAAATACTTTAATTTTTGAATTGTATAATTTATTTATTTTTTAATTTACAATATTCCAAACTATCTTTTTGGCTACTTTTGCACTAAATTAATCTAAACTGTAAACTAGAATTAAATCGTTGTTAAATCAAGTCTCTGTGGGATCGATACTTGGCTTTCATTAGGCCACTTTACTACTTGATAAGACCGAGTACACTTGCGTGTTCACTTGGGCGTTGTCAATACTTGATCTCAACTTCTACGTCTACCTGTTGATGTGTGAGAAATTGCTAACACATTTAAGGCCTTTAACCTAGAATAATTGCGAGGTCTTAAGCAACTCTTGTCGTTTTTTTGATGTGTTTATGTTGATTTTACAGTATCAGCTGATGGAGTAGAGAACCAACAAGAATGGAGGCAAAGAAATTGAAATCTGGAGAAAGCTAAAGAGAAGTATGGCTGACAATATCTGTGATAAGTCGTCAGACGATAGGCTATCATAGTTGTCGTCAAACGTAACCAGAGAGTTGGCATGAATTGAATACTGTGACGATATCTAGTGATAAGACGTCCAAAGTATGATAAGCCGTCAGGGATATCGTCAGCCTTAACCTGAGAATGAGATTTGCTGTAACGTTATGACGGCATATCGTGATAAGGCGTCAGAGTTGTGATAAGGCATCAGGATCACCGTCAACCTTAGGCAGAAATTCTCAAAATGGAAGAGGAGCTGACGACATCTATGACGCGCCGTCAGACTCCTGATAGGACGTCATTGTCGCCATCAGCCTGAGATAGCAAAAGCCAAACTTAAAGAGAATCTGACGACATCCGTGATAGGCTGTCAAACTCCTGATAGGCCGTCACGGTTGCCGTCATCTATTCCGAGGAAAATCTGTAACTTTAGTTTTATTTCCTTATTTAGGGTTAATTATTTAAAAGCTTTTTTTTTAGGGTTTTTGGGGATCGATTGACATATCCCACAAGATAGAAGATATGATTTTTCTCTCTCTCTCTTTAAGACCAATATTTTTGAGCTTTTCCTTGTGATTCAATTCAAAGTATACTTTTGATTTTATTCATCATTGTAAGTTAATCCTTTCAGTTATGAATTCAATTTGCATACTTGTTTCTTGCATCATGAGTGGCTAAACACCTATAAACTGGATCATGGGATCTAGGGTTAGGTCATGATAAGGTGTTCAATACTCAAGATTTAATAGGTGTTAGGATTTCTTGGTAATTCTGAGATTATAATTTACGTCTGTTGGTTACAAACAGTAGGCATACCTACTTTGGTTTTCTTGAGAAAGAAATCATAAATAGTAGGAAGTGAATTATCAACAGGGACTCAGAAAGGCTTTGTTTAATAATCAGCGTTGTAACAAGGTTGATTAACCTAAGGTAAAATCTGGACAGTGCATAGCGATTCCCTAAGTCCGAGAGGATTATGAAATTAGATGCTTGAATAGGTCGAGAGACATTTGAGCATATCATCGATAAAGATAGCTTGTGATCCTAACCACCGTGAGAGTCCTGAGTAAATTTTAGCATATGTCATGTACCGTAAGCCCTAGTGAACATAATCCTGGTTATTTCATAAAATCTTGGTTACAAACATAAAATTCAAAGTGACAATCAATTATCTGCAAAACTTAAACCCCATTTCAGGAAATAGTAAACTACCAATGAATTAAATCATAAGCAACTTGAGTTCACACCTTATTCCCTGTGGGATTCGACCCCAACCTAGTTGGGTTTTATATTGACAACGATCACTTACACCCATTCAAGAGTGTAATTTGAGTGTTATCAAAAATGGCATCATTGCCGGGGAATACGGTTGTAAACTGAAAGTTTGTGTGTGCTAATTTGTTGTTAGTTACGTTTTCTAGATTTACGTTTGTTTGTTATTTTTGTTTATTTGCAGGATCTTAATAGTGTACGCCAAGCACAGCTCAACTTAGAACTCCAACACATAACAAAAAATGGTAGAACAACCATTGCAGTATGAGTTTGATGATGACGATGGCGGTATGGATAGAGCAGGTGCAACGGGTGCCATCATTCCTCCACCGTTGGTACCTAGAGCAAAGTTCAACATTACAAGCATGATGATCCAACTCCTGAACTTGAAAGGGTTGTTTGGAGGCCTTCTTGGGGATGACCCTAACCTGCATCTGGTGAATTTTGTCACCATTTACAAATCTTTTGATAACCCAGGAGTGAGCCAGAATGTTATTCGGTTGAGGTTGTTCCCCTTGTCTCTGCCTGGGGAGGCAACATTGTGGTTGAATGAGATGACGTTTGATTCTATAACTAACTGGAGGCATTTGAAAGGAACTTTCCTAGAAAGGTTCTTTTTATCTTCCAGGAAGGTACTGTTGAGGGATGAGATCAGCAACTTTAGACAGCTCCCGAATGAGGCCTTGCATGAAACTTGGGAGAGGTTCAAGAAGAAGGTAAAACAGTTTCCGAACCACAACATGACGGACATATATTTAATGGAGACTTTATACAGGGCTCTTAACTCTGTAACAAAGTCGATTGTAGATAACGCCGCTGGTGGTTCATTTGTTGATCTATCTTTTCAAGATGCCTCAGATATGCTGAATAGGATGAGAAAACGGAGTTGGTCTTGGTACACCAGCAATTCTGTGGTGGCAAGCCCCACTATTTATGTTGGAATAGATTCTGAACAACGCAGGAGAGATGAGGAGAGGGATCAATATATGGCCTATCTAAAGACTCAGATGGACTTTCTCACCAAGAACTTATTATCGAGGAAGACTGAGAAAGTAAAGGTTGTGACTTCTCAGGACCGAGTTGATGTTGAGACTGAAGAAGAGGCTAATTATGTTAATAATCAGGGGGGTTTCCGAGGTAATAACCAAGGGAATCAAGGTTGGAACATTTATGACAAACCTGGTTACAGAGACAGAGAGCAAAAGAACTGGAGAAGCAGAAATGAAAGGAGTGGGTTATATGTTCTTCCTGGAAATTAGCAAGCTACTGCAACTAGCTATGGAAAGATGTTTATGGAGGACTTGATGGAAAAACTGTTGGAGGGAGTTGAGGCTACCAACTCAGGGGTAAATACTATGAAGAGTGAATTTTCTACTCTGAGTCAGTTGGTTAGTTCACACTCAACTTCTATCAAATAGTTGGAGCAGTAGATGAGCCAACTTTCTGTAGCGCTGAACCAGGGAAGAAGTAGTTCTGTATCTAGTGAAATAGCTCAGAATCTCCAAACTGATGGCTCATTTCTGGCTATTACCACCAGGAGTGGTAAGATCTTACCTGGACCTTCTATTGGCAAGTCTGCGAATAACGAGGTAGTTGTGGATAAACTAGAAGAAAGCAATCCAGGGGAGTTTGAGAAACTGAATAGCTCTGTTGATGCTTCAGAGAAGGTAAGGGAGAAGGAAGAGAAAGTGGTGTTGAAAACTATCCCAAGACCACCACCTCTCTTTCCTCAATGATTGATAAAAAAGGCTGATGATGCCAAATTCAGCAAATTTATGGAAATGCTCAAGCAATTGACAATAAATGTGCCTTTGATTGAGGCACTTGAGCAAATTCCAGGATATGTGAAATTCATGAAGGACCTTGTGACGAAGAAATGGGAATTCAAAAAAGAGGACTTGATACTTCTGTTTAATTCCACACTTAAATTATTCCCAGGCAAGCTGAAATCTAAGTGGTCAGGCCCTTTCAAGGTTAGTCAAGTCCACTCATCGGGAGTAGTAGAACTCAAAAATAAAGATGGCAGTACCTTTAAGGTAAATGGGCAACGGGTCAAGCTTTACATTATTCCAAAGGAATTAGTGAAAAGCATCACCATTATCTGTCTCAATGAAGTCTGAAGTAATTGAGATACCTGAGTCATGCCGCGATGCTAAATCAAGCGCTGCAAGGATGCATAGAATGAACGAAGTCAATCCATCACCAAGATCATATCAAAATCTACCATATCAAGCTCTATCAGATCCACCAATGTTTTCCTATAAAATATAGATACCACACAACCCCTATAGATCTTTCTAGAAATTATAGAATCACCCACCGGAGTAGAAACAAAGAAGGGGTCAACATACTTTTAGAAATAATACAAAAATACATAGCCACATAAGGGGTTACATAAGATAGGGTAGAACCCAAATTAAGTAAACAGTAAACATCATGAGAGAAGAGTTGAAAAACACTATTAACAACATCAGGAGATGCCTTAGATTCTTGATGGGTGACAAGAGCATAGAGGCAATTCTAGCCAGTATCGGTTCCCAAAGTGGCACCCTTTAGTGGAGGAGCCGAAGAAGTGGCGACGGAACCTTATTAGCTTTAATGACAACCTTATTTGCAAGACAATTTCCCTACATATGTCTAGGATGACCACAATTGAAACACAAGATCCTTCCCTTATCAAAATAACCATGATGAAGTTGTCAACAAAATCTACAAGAGGGATAAGGTAGGGTTGACTGAGCTCTACTACCCTGAGACTAGGCACCCCGTGCCTTAGGACCATTGTTGGTCTGAAAATAATAATCACTAGATGGCTTAGGATAAAGGGCATGAGATGAAGAATGTGAATTAGAATTTTCCCAAGTGTCCTTCTTGGTCCATTGCCTGCCATATTTCCTACTGTTTTGCTGCCCTGTACCCTACTTTGAATATCTGAACTTCTTATTCTGCCTCTATCCTATCTATGTCTGTCTCTTTTTTTATGTTATACCTGTTGCGTATAAACCACAAGCCTGGATATATCCATGTTATTGTTTAACATTGCAGCGTTACATTCCAATACCAAGTTGTGGGATAACCCAAAAGCAAACTTCCTCATTTTAGATCTCTGGCTAGACACCAGTTCTGGTGCATAGTGAGACAACTGTTAAATTTCAAAGCATACTCTTTCACACTCATCTTACCCTACTTCAGATTCACAAACTCCACAACCTTAGCTTTTTTTTAAATCTTAAGGAAAGAAATAATGGAAAAAACACCCAAAAACTCATCCGATAGTGCAAGTTCCGTATTATCACCCCAAAACTACTCCCAGTCCTTATACCACTGATAAGCTGTATCTTTCAGCGGATATGCAATAAACTATACACTTTTAAAATCAGTAGCATTCATCGCTCTGAAAATCTTCTCCTTCTCATTTACAAACCCCTAAGGATCCTCTTTAACCTTAGAGCCTGTAAAGGTTAGGGGATTTAACCTCATGAACTGGCCAGCCAACATGATCCGACTGATAAGACTGAGACGTCACCAACTAAGTACGAAAATGAATAGACCAATGGTACTACACATTAGATATGTCCCCCCGAGGCGGCTGATCATAAGTATCACTACCCTGAAAAGCCCGAGGAGAACTAATGAGGACAGGTGGAACTCCACGTGGGGTAGTGCAATTTGGAGCAGGGATCCTAGAACGGGTCTGCACTCTATGAACAGGGCGAGTTCTATTCATATTTTCCTCAGGTGGAACAACAATTCCAGTAGAGTTTCTATGAATATCAAATCTTTGGGGAGGCAAGATCTGAAACATGAGCAAACCGCGAGTTAAGGAAATTCACGACACCAGACTCTATAGTCCGAGACTGAACACAAGAAAGAAAAATATTCCTAAATGCCCTGTAACCTTTCCCTTATAATTGTGGCATGCTACACAACCATAAAGGTGCTCTACTCGACACGACTTTGTGGACACCCAAAGACCCTGAACCGTGATCAGATACCAAGTTTGTGACGAATATATCAAGCTCACCGTGGATCAAAGACCACCCTCCAACCAAACCACCTAAGAATAATAAAATATTAGCAGGAGCAAAACCAAGCAATAAGAATGATTTATAAACCAATAGGAAGGTTCTAAGAATCCAAAATAAATAACCAACCCAAACTTTGTCCATAAAAGCCTCTAAATCAGAATACCAAATTAGGTCGGGACATGCCTCCGACCGTGGCAATAAAACTGTTTGATTCCCAAAATATGAAAAAAAAAACTAATAAAATGGCAAAGCTTTCTGGATGATGGAGGCTAACTACTTCACAACAACTCAACAGATATCCGTTGCACCTAAGACTGCACATGAGTAAACAAAGAAACCTAGGACCCTACATCATGAAATAATATAGTGTCAAGGGATAGTAAGTGGGATAAGCCCTGACATGTAACTCGGGGGTAGGGATAAAGTAATGCCATGTCCAAAATTAGTTAAAACTATATGCACACAGTCATATATATACATATTTAAGATGTCGGGGTAGGGTACAAGGTTATGAACATGAGATTTTAAAACCATAAACCTAGACTGTGAAACTCTATCCGTCCTAAGAGAACCCATGGGCTATATGGGTTCAGCTCTCTCTATTGAAAGGGCCCTAGTGCGTGTGAACCACACAAACAGTTGAAATTCTAAAGAAGGACAGAGACACCAAGGCTCAAACCATCCCAAAAATATATAATGTGTGAACAATGCACATAGTCATAAAGACCCCCGCTCCAACAAACGTGGTTTCTAGTAGTGGTCCCCCCGAGAACTCCACCTTCATGGAAAGCTACACAACCACATTTAAGCCCAAATTAAAACATTTACACAAAATTTCATCTATTAACCCAGGAGTCATTTATTAACGCATTTACCATTGGTATCGTCATACCAAATATGTTTGCAAGATAAGTCCAATTATGTCATTCCAATCCAATTAAACCAATTGTCTCCCAAGTTCCATTTTAAAAACTAAACCATGGTCACAAAGGCCTTTCAAATCCATTTTTATCCGTTTGTCCATTAATATAATACAATAGTTCCAAAAGTGAGTTAAATCATGCAAACTCCACGTTTAAAACCAAAGTTCATGAAGGTGGGTTGAGGATATTTCCATTGTCAAGCCAAAATCCAACAAGTTGGGGAAACACATGTTCCCTATTTCAAATTCCCATAACCATGCACCCATTTAATTCAAAAACCGCAACTTAAAGCATGAATATCATATTCAAAACATGGGGAAAATAATTCTAATAGTAAACATTCCAAAATCATCAATCTAATTACAAACCCAACATCAAATTCACACGAACAAAGATTAAATGTATGCCCTTATATAAAAATCAAGTTAGGGAGGAGAAACATGCCTGAACACTAAGGAAACTTGAAGAAAAATTTGAAGCTTGGAGCTTGGATGATTAATCCCTTGAAAACCCTAAATTCTCTTACTTGGAAGTTTAATAGGGGAGAATGATGTTTATGATTTAATAATTAATGTTAAAAGGGACCCTTAGATGTTTTATGGTTGTTGGTAAACTATAAAGGAAAGAAAATACCAAAATACCCTTAATAAACACATGAAGAAAAATTGCTCCTAGTGGTTACGGGTCAGGTGACGACTCATGGTGACTGGTCATGAGTTATTGCCTGGACTTGTGGCTTGAACAAAAACTTTGGGCCTTCACACTGTTATGGTCACGAGTCCCTCACCACGACTTGTGACCTTACCCTACGACTCGAGAGGGTCTAGTCCTGACCACGACAGTAACCTGGGCACACTTCACTAGTGAGACTATGAGTCTCACCCTACGACTTGTGATGAGTGATAACGACTCATCATCTAAGTCGTAGTCTGGGCAGTGTTGTCAACACTTGAAAACTTTTAAGTCCAAAACTTGGGGTATTACATGACTAGTATGTGAAGCTGGGATTGTTTTCTTTTTCACTTTTTAAGGAAGCAAAACAATGGTTGAACAATGAGCCAACATGTTTGAATACTACATGAATGGATTGTCAGATAAGTTTCTGAACACAATTTTTTCATCGAAAATAACAATATATATGAGAAAGAATATCTATAGTTATTAAGGAACAGATATACTTGACAGACTATACTTAATACATTGTTATAGAGTGAATACATAAGGAACAAGTACACTTAATACAATTATATTTATTGATACAACCTAATACAATTTTATATAACTGTATTTGTTGATACAAATTATATTCGTTGATACACTTGCTACAATGTGATTACATAAGGAACAAATACACTTGATACAATTATATTTGGTGATACAACTTTGATACAATTGTATTAATACAATCTAATACAACTTTGATACAATTATATTCGTTGATACAAATGTATTTGTGATATAAATTATACTCGTTGATACAATTATATTCATTAATACAACTTGATACAATTGTATATGTTGGTACAAATTTTATTTGTTAATACACTTGATATAATTGTATTTGTTGATACAAATTAATTGTATCAATTGTATTCGTACAACCAAATACAACAAATACAATATGCATTTATCCCTTCTCACTCCCGAATCTAACTCGCATCTCTCCTCCCTCTCACAATCTTGCTCAGCTCTCTCATCCTTATAACATGTCGCTATGAATCGAAAACAAACAAACTATAGTTATATATCTCTAACTAAGACCAAACTATAGTCATGTTTGAAAGTTATTCTTTTATTAAACATGCAACATATTCATCATTATAGCTCAAGATATTTGGGCCATTGAGTAGTTGAAATCCAAATGGAAGTCTTTTGAATCAGAATGTGGACACGTTCACCAAATACCCATCACCGAAAAGGGAATCAAGCAACTACCATTTAGAAAAGATGACTCCAAAAAACATTGGTGTAGATTGATTGACACAACTTGATATAATTGCATTTGCTGATACAAATTGTATTCATTGATACACGTGTTACATAGTGAATACACAAGGAACAAATAAACTTGATACAATTATATTCATCGATACAACTTGATACAACTTTGAAACAATTGTAATAATAAATTATATCCGTTGATCCAAGTGTATTCGTGATACCAATTGTATTCGTTCGTACAAATTGTATTCGTTCGTATAAATTGTATTCGTTAATACACTTGATTCAATTGTATTCGTGATACAACTAATACAACATGTATTCATCCTTGCTCTCCCAAATCTCGCTCAGCTCTCTCCCCCACTCTCCCAATTTCACTCTCCTCTCCTCTCCTCCTTCTAACTTGTAACTATGAATCGTAACTAAACAAACTATACCTGTATATCTCTAATAAAGCCCAAACTATAGTCACTTTGAAAGTTTTAAACATACAACATAATCATTATTTTAGCTCAAGATACTTGGGCTATTGAGTAGCTGAGGCCCGAGTGGAAGTCTTACGTTCACCAAATATACCCATCACCGGAAAGGAATCAACCCAACCAACATTCAGCCTAAAACATTGGTGCAGATAACATCATAATCCAAAAATGGCTAACCGTTTTGGTGTCAAGTTACAGAGCCGGCTGCCAAATTTGGTTGGCATTCCATTTTCAGTACCAATAAAAACTCCCACTTCAGTTCCATGTTCTGCAGAGACTCAAAAGTCAAGAGTTGTTGGTAAGAAGAAGAGGAGAGCTTTTGGGTGCAGGAATATTCATCGTAGAGTATTACTAGGAATTGGGGTATCTTTGTGGTCTCAGTTCTTGAGCATGGTTGGCAATGTAGGTTCTAAATCCTTCATGGCTTCTGCAAGACAGAAGGGTGAAATTGAGCAGGTACGCTCGCCATCTTCCGGCTACAATCCATATCAGATTTTGGTTTTGGTTGTCATCGGTTAATCTTCCCTTTTGGTTCTCTATAATGTCTCCCAGAATTTTTGTTACTTTCCGGGCGCGAAGGAATAGATTTCTATTTAATCTTCTTCTGCTTTGGTCATAAGTTGTTCTAGGAAGGGGCTCTATTGGACTAAGAATTGTTGATTGCTCAAATTCTGAAGAATTTGCTTAAAATGCTGCAATTTAAGCAGTTAAATAGTAGTAAGTTCTAACGAAGTTGAGATTCGTAGTAATGACAAGGAAATGATGACGCATTCAATTATCAAATTTTCATTGCGATGTGAATGAAGTGGCGATTACGCCTAAAGCATCTAGATAGAAATTCTTTGTACCGAAATAACTTAATTCAGATGATAGATATTTTTTTGGATATCTTGATAAGCTCAATGTTATGTTTTTTTGGTCTACGGTCTTGTGTCTTGAGCCGGGGGTCTATCGGAAACAGCCTCTCTACCTCTTCGGGGTAGTGGTATGGACTACGTACATTTTACCCTCCCCAGACCCCACTAGGTGGGAATATACTGGGTTTGTTGTTGTTGTTGTTGTTGTTGATAAGCTCAATGCATTATTTCAAGTGTATATAGCAGCATCTGAAATAACTCGAAGATGTTTGTTGGCTTTGGGTTCAATTCTTGGAGAACTTATCTTTTTCTTTTCAAGGAAGTATCATATCCAGTAAATTTGTCCACACTATAGGGTTATGCGAACAAGAATAGAGATGTGTTAAGTTAGAGATTTGTTCAGCAGATGTCTGCCCTGATAAGCATGTATTTCATTTTCACTGGCTGATGTACATAATAATGTAGAATTTGCATGAACTTTGTCTACTTTTTGTTGAGATTGTGGAGAGAGAGGTGTTGATAATTTTAAAGACAGTGGCTTAGTGGTCAATGATGTGAATGCAAACCTTGGAGACCAGGGGTTCCGATCCCAACAAAAACAAAATATTGGTTGATTTCTTGCCTTGTCCATAAGCTTACATATGCTGGTGGTAGGGGTAGTAGGTACTCAATGAAATACTCAAGATGCACTCAAACACCGCCATCATAGAGTAATTTTACTGGATAACTCATTCTTGGAAGGGCATATCAAATTTCTCTAGATGTACATGTTAGAAAATTTGGAGATACTGGTCAAAAACACACCTAACCTATCAAATTTTTGCGAGTTTCACATCCCAACTATCAGCTGCTCCCTTTTCCTACCTAAATTATCCCCATTTATGTATTAAAACACACCTACTTGAGTACATGGTGATAGTTCATGCAGAAAAAGGGAACTGCAGAAAAAGGAACAACTGATAGTTGGCCTACTGAGCTTGAGGTGTATTTTAATACATAGATGGTGATAGTTCTGGTAGGAAAATTGTACAGCTATTATTTGGGGTGTAAAACTCATGAATGAAATGATAGTTCAGGTGTGTTATTGACTATCATGCCATGTAGAAAGTAAGAAATTTAAGCAGCCAAAGGTGTGATCTAGTGGTCAGTAAAATTGATTGAGAACCATATGGTCTCGGATTCAAGTCCCAGTGGATCATTGACAACAAGGACGGCTTGTAAAGGGATCAAGCATATTGAAGAGGAGCTTTAAAACTTGGTAAATAAAGGTTTATTCCGAGGTGCCTATTTGCCTATTTGCTTACACTAAACAACTAGGTGATTTCTTCCCATCTGGACAAGCCTTGGTTGATAGAGATACACGGTACCTCTTGTTTGTGGGAAGTAGAAGGTACTCAGTGGAATTAGTGAAGGTGCGGACAAGCGGCCCAGACCCCACGGTTATTAAAAAAAAAAGAAGAAGAAAAAAAGTAAGAAACAGAGGCCAGTATTGAGTTACTAGAATAGGAATCAGCAATCTAAGTTCAATTTCACAGTCCAACTCGATCTTGTAACTGCAAAACCTATCAACTGATACACCTTTGTCAAACTTATGTCTCAACATCAAAAGATTGGTTCTGATTGATGACCAGTCTTACTCAATTTCTAGTTTTCATGCATTGCTTTTATTTTATTTTCTTGAAGGTTTTGAAGAATGTTGGATGGCCAAAACAATTTCCTTTCAAGGATGAGGATTTCCAGCGGTTTGATGAGTATAATCTATTGAACTTTTTCTTCCTTTTGTCTGTATCTTTACTACTCATCATTTTTAAGGGAAGAACACGAACCGTGAACACGAAAGTCTGAAATTAGTTGTTTGGTACCAGTCATTTATTCCTTCCAATCAGGATAAAACGTCAGCAATACTAAAACAATTTCAGACAAATTTGTGTTTAATATCTAATGATGCATGATGCTGATCATATTGCTGGTTTCTATTTATTGCTTTCTGACTGGTTTGTGCTTTCACAAGTTAGGATGTTCTTTGATTGTCACGACCTGTTGTCAAACATTTCTCAAGATTGATAAAATCTGAACTGCTAGGCAACAGAATTGTGTTATAATTCCAGATTATCCTTCTTCTTCAAAGCCATAGAAGTGAGGCTGAAAAATTGATTGGATTTCATCTTTGGGTTGAGTTGATTTTCAGATCATCAGATACATTATTCTATGAAATGCCGCGTTTCGTGACACATATTGATGATCAAGCCATTTCTGCACTTACCAAGTATTACTCAGAGGTCTTGCCTTCTAGAAACACTCCAGGAATCCATAAGTTAATTGCTGCTTATAGCTCATAAGGTTGTGAATAAGTGTGATTACATCTGAAAAGTCAGTTGTGGCCTTTAGTAGCCCGCACAGGATCAGAAAGTAAATTGTGCTGTGGTTGACAAGAAAAGTATTTTTTACTATTTAGTCCATACACGCTGATAATGAGTTCTAATATTTAATTTTTCTTCACTCGATAGGAAATAACATGAAGAATTATGCTTTTGCTTAAATTAATGAAACCATCCCGCTTCTCTTTCTCAAGAAAAGAAACATCCAGCTATTGATGTCACTGTTAAAACTTGGAAATAACTCACTTCTGATGACATACTTTTTGAATTCAATATGAGATCACAATTGCCAAAGGTCTTTTTAGAATCATCAGCTTCAAATCCATAGCGTTTGGGACAAATTGCACTCACTGTCAGTGACTCACTCAATTTCATGTATTAGTTTGCCTTATCTCTGCGTAATAGGTTATGCAATTACAGAACAAGGCCTAGTTCCTTTCTCCCCTACCAAACGCATGTCCACAATGCTAGAGGCTGTAAAAGAAAAACAAGAAATGAGAACTTTTCTCAAAAGAGAAGGAAATAGCTGGTCTGAAACAGAAGACATCCATAACTTCAACATTTAAGCTTATTACTCTGTGGGAAACCTGACCATTAGTTCGTCTATCCAATTGAACTAAAATACTTGCCAGTCATATTCTTCCAGAGATTTGATGGCTTTCTTTCCAATAATTTGTGATATTTCTTCTCTCCTGATATGGATTCTAGAGACAGTTATCCTACTCCAATGTTGAGAGCCTGTGCTTAGTTATAGACAACATTTAGGATAAGTAAACATCAGGTCATGGACTTCGATTCTTACGTTTGCATCATTGACATAAATTATTCATTGCTTGCATAGCCATGTTAGTTCTGGCAAACAAAATTTAAAAGCTAATGAACATTGATTCCCCTTTCAGGTTAGTGTTGATTATTTAACAAAGCCTCTTGATGTTTTCAAAGAAATGTCTCGTGTTCTTAAGCCTGGTGGTCTTGCAATTATGAGGTAAATAATGACTATAAAGTTTAATTTTTTATTATATCTGACGAATACAAATCCCGAAAGTTTTTCGACTTGGTTCCAGAAACCTTTTTTTTTTCTGAGATATCTAAACTTGGACTAGTTGTTTCCAGTGTTACCTTAATTCTAAATTGTAAGGCTTAAAAAAAATTTCAACTTCTTAGACTCTGCCTGTATACCAGTTTCTCGAACCGCTGCTTTTGGACAAAGGCTATCTCGATATGGACATCAACTGGAAATGCTGATCATGTTATGATAGTTGGGTCTTATTTCCATTATGCTGGAGGATTTGAACCTCCACAGGTAACTTCTAGGTTCTCTGCTTAAAGAATTTGTTACAGTTCTTCATCTTCGACATATTGAACTAACAAAGAGACGATTTCTCTTCAATCGATAGGGTAGAAAAGATTGAGCATATTTGTTAAGTTAATCTAGAATTTCCAATGCCTCATGCCACTTAATGAGATAGGCTTCCTATTAATCACCTCCAAGATCTTTCTAATCCTTGGAAAAAAAAAGCACATCCCTTTGTATGTAAGCATTGAGATTCATGCTACTATTACTATTGCATGAGAATTTTAGATGAACTGTAATTGAATAACCTCGTACCATAAGCTCTAAAATCCTACTTCTGGGATAATGGTAATATATTCGTTGTAACTCTACATGATGTCATTTGTTGGCAGAATTTTTCTGCCTCCCCCTTGTATCTTTTTAGTTATTACATTTATGGGCTGATGAGAGGGTGACAACTTTCTCTCATCGTCCTGTGTTGATATCAATTGAAATGTAAAAGGTTGGCCCTATGAATTGTTTGGTTTGAGGGGAAAAATGCTGAATTCCCAGAGGATATTTTGTAGAAGGTAGACTGATTTGGTTGTCATCATAAATTGTGTTGAAGTATTAGAGTTTTTTCCTTGCAGAAAACTAAAGTTCATTGGTTTTAGTTTAAATAAATTTTTGCCTTGCTTGCTTTCAACTTTGTGCTGATTTCTTTGGACCTTGTTTTTGTATAGGCTGTGGATATATCTCCAAACCCTGGGCGCTCAGACCCCATGTATATAGTGTATTCCAGGAAGATAGCGACAGCATAAATTCAACTATTGTTCTACTGAATTAAGCTCGTTCTGTTTCAGCTATAGAGTTTTCTTGTGCCATTGATCAAGAATGTATTTGTTTCTATATCTCTATCTCTCCTGATCTGAGAGAGAATGTATTTGTTCATCGTGAAATTGGTACATTGGTACAGTTGAATTTCTAGGGGTTCAAGAACATGTATTGCGATTTAACCTTATTTTAAGTCTGATGTGCTAGTAGTTCGATTGATAGGACACTAAAGAAAATAGACGGGATACAACGTAAACAAAATAAGCAAGGCAAAAATACAAATCCAAGCATATTTGAAATGAATGAGAACGATCACGAGATCAGCCCCCTGACTATCTAGACTTCTACCAAAGAAGAACAAAAGACTAGTTAGTAAAGTAAAATAATTGAATGCCAAAGAAAGCTTCTGTATTGATTAAGAGAATAGAAGACATGATTCCTTTACAAGTAAAGAGGGTAGATTATTTATAAGTTACAATGTTGGGCCTTGGCCAATTGGAACATGCCACTAGAGCCCTAAAGTACTAAAGCCTATGTCCTTGTGCCACACATTCAATCCGCTGGAGGGGGCACTTGCTATTATTCCTGCATTATTTAGCTTCGTACGATTTCTTCCTCCCACTTGAGCAACCTGACACCATTTTCTCCTACGTCTGTTTTTTCCACATCATCACCAAAGACAATCCTCTAGTCTTATCTTGCACGAGAAGGCACCTTTATTTCAACTATCTCGAAGGAGGCCTCTTGGGGGCTAGCGTCTTTGCCCTTCTTGTTGGTGCCACGTGTCCTCAACCTCATTTTCCCTCATAGTCCCTCCACTTCTGGGAGGTAAAGCCATGTGGTTCAGAAAAGTGGGAAAATACACTCTTTTCAAATTCCCCAAGCGGAAAACTCGATGTGACGTCTTCACCTCTATGCGCCCCGACTGTTTCTTAAAATTCTTGATGACATAGTATCCGACGCATGTCTCTAGGGAGACTTGAGAGAAATTCAAACATCGCCAAACTTCTTATAAAAGCATCTTTCTGGTTTACCTTCTTTCCTTTATTCCTTTAGCAAGATCTCCTTCTATCTCCTTTTTTCTTATGCATTTTTCGATCGTCGATTCTTGTTTCCCAAAATTACCCTCTTTTTCTTCAAAACATGAAAAATCTCCCTTCTTCAACCATGTCTTCAGATGTCGAAGTCGCCACTGTAGTTGTTGAGACTACCATTTGGGGCACCGCCATCCCTTCTGGAGATAACAATGCGTTCTTCTTCACTCTCATAAAGGAAGGGTTTATTGACCCACTAACAGTAGATTCAAAGGAGGTTGAATCCCTAATCAGTTTAGTGATCTCTTAAAGGTTTAAGTTCCTAAATAATTGCACCTTTCATCCCTGTGGAGATGACTCCTCAAACTGAAGGATCCACTTCATCATTCACTATATCTTTGTGGTAGATTTGGGTGATATTTTGAGGGTGAAAAATGATTGCAGTCAGTCTGCTTCCACTAATGTTCTCTCTCCTCTACCCCCTAGCCAGGATATCTCAAGGGTGTATACCTACCCATTTTCTATCGGTTTCAGTTTGGATCCTTATTTAAATTCATTTTCCAATTTTCTAAGAACTATAACATCATCCTAGGCCATGTGGCTCCTATCGATTGGAGGATAGTTTCCACGACCTAAGGCTACCCCCTAGTCGTAACACGATGCTTAAGGCCACAAGTGACCCCAAACAAACCCATGAATCTAGTACCTACTCTGAGCACTGAATAAAGTAGTAATAAAACATAATATGCAGAAGCTAAACTGATGAGAAATTCTCTTAAGATGTAATATTGAAAATAATACCTAATATGTTTGAACTGTTGATAAAAATTAAAAACAAATCTGACTATCTAAAAGCCTCTAAAACATGAGGAGTTGATGGAACATACCTCCAACTAACTCCGACTGACTGAAAGAAAGGAAGTACTGAAAATAGCTGCAAATAACTTATCCTCGATGGATGAGGACTCACCACAACTGCTGGTGAGTAGCACTGAACTGACTAAGGGCAATTGGGGAACTGAGCGTCCGAACCTATGTTATAAAACAACACAACACAAAAGAGAGTATGCGATCAGTATTCAGTATTTTGAATGTATTAGTACGTGAGATAGGGACAACTAAAATACATATAAGTGTTGATCATGAATGCATGAACATGTAAGATCAATGCAAGACCAAGTAAAACATATGCTGAAATAATCTGTAGAACTGAAAAACTGATAAACTAGCCACTTGGTTAAGCAAACCTGAGCTGATATGGTCTGAATACTGAACTAAAACTGTGGGAGCTAACATTTAATCGACATGCCCCAATCTGAGCTAATCGGGGTCTAACTTGTAACCCCAGTTGGAAGGGTGTTGGTACCTTGCCACTGGTACTGACATTGGCTGAGTGAATCCACTAAAATGGTGTCCCAAAGGACTAAGGTGTCACCCTCGACTGGTAGGTGCCCCTAAAAGAGTCTCAACCCTATATTGGAAGGAAGACCTCTCATACTTACACTGGCTACGTAGTTCTAGAACTTAGGGATTGCTACTAAATGTGTCACCTTCGACTGGCAGGAAAGGCTTCATCCCTAAATTCTCTCGGTGCTAAGTTCTTCTCCCAACTGAACTGACTCAGAAACATGAACTAGAACATGCACTGATAACTGATTTTCTCAAATAGGGTATGCTAAGAATAACAATGCATTTATAATCTGAATATCATGATGCAACCATGGTCTAAATGTCTTGTAATCTTTAAAATATAAAACATTCATGACTATCTAGGTATCGAGTATTCATAACCCACCAACATATGTCAATACAACTAATCATAATGATGGTGGATAAATCATAAAATGGACAATCCATAAGTTGATAATTAGCACAGTGTCAACTGAACATGATATGGGTGACTGAGATTATAAAGCATGTAAGATCATAGTTCATATAGGAAAACACATTGTTATGGTTTGAATTCAAAACTATTAAGAGAAAGTTGAGTAAATTCATACTTGACATTAAAATTTCATTAAAAGAGGGAAAATGATTTATACTTGAAAAATAAGGAATTTTTGGGACTCAATGGGTGGAAGGAACCCATTGATGAATACCCTACATACCTGAGTTTTCTTGATTTCTTGTAGAAAAAATGGAAATGAGATCTTGGATTAGTGATTTCTTAGGAGAATCTTTTGATTCTTTGTGTTCTTGAGAACGGGAGAAGATTAAGTTTTTATTAACTGATGATGAATAGGGAATATAATTCCCCTCTTGGGTTTTAAGTCGTAGATTGGCTGTTTAGGGAGAGAAAAAGGACCAAAATACCCCTCACCCCTTAAAGAAGACTACACGATTTTACATTACAGTGTGGCACAATGGCTATCGTGGAGTCCAGTCTCTGTGACACACTGCTTATTATGGAGTCCTCCGTGACTTGCTGCGTATCGTGGAGACTAACCTTCGTGACACGCTGAAATCGCGGAGGCTTACTACCTCCTTGTTCAAAATCACTCCGAACCTCTTCTGAAAATTTTAAAACTCTCCCGGATGATCCTTTTGACATTCCTGAACATATTTCAACTTATAAATCAATATTTGGAACTCGAAAAAGACACAAATAAAATATTCAAAATCTTGGGTGTTAAAATGGCCATGTCAGTTTACTTAGTGTGAAAAAATTGCTTTGTGACCTCTAAACATGTGAGAATAGCTAGAAACTTATCTAGGATCTTGTGAGGTATTACAGTATCTCTTCCTTAGGATTATTCATCCCTGAATGAAACTGTCTTAGTTGAGATACTAGGAAGACTGAGATCGTGTAGTAAATACTTATAAGCTGAATCATGATTTAATAGTTGAATCTAAAACATGAAGCATGGACTGAACTGAATTTATAAATGCATGTTATGACATGAGGATTGTTGGATAGCTAAGATAGAAAATAAGAGAATTAATTTAATGGAAGCTATTACCTCAAGCTGAATCTGAATGTGTAGAGAAAAAATGGGGATACTTGGCTCGCATATCGGCTTCTACTTCACAAGTAGCTCCTTCAATAGACTGATTCCTCCATAAAATATTTATCAAGACAACTTTCTTATTTCTCAACCTACGAATCTGATGGGCAAGGATTTCAACTGGGACTTCTTTATAGAAAAGGCTATCTTTCATGCCCACAACCCCTAAAGGAACGACAGAAGCTGGGTCACCAATGAAGTATGAACTAGTAAGAAATGGGCTGACTTTGTCATTCTATCTATAATGACCCAAATCGAATCATGCTAACGACACATACAAGGTGACCCTATCAGAAAATCCATGTTCACCACCTCCCACTTCTAAGTGGAGATGCTAAACTGTTAAAGTTACCACTTGGATTTTGGTGCTCAACTTTAACCTGCTGACATTTCGAACACTTAGACACGAATTCTGCAATATCTTTCTTCATACCATTCCACCAATAGATTTTCCACAAATCATAATATATCTTAGTGTCTCCTGGGTGAATAGAATATCATGCACTATGCATTTTCTCTAATATTCTCTGCCTCAAATCATCCACACTCGAAACCATATCCTACTTTGACAATGAAACACACTATCTCCCATTCGGAGAAAACCTCAACCTTCTGATCCCAAACTGTCTCCTTCAACTTGATCAAAATAGGATCCTTGTCTTGCTTTTCTTTCACATCAGCCACAAATAAGGATTCTGAACCATTCTGAACCCATATACTACCTTAAGTCAAATCCTCCTCAACATGAGCAACACTTCTCATAGGCAATCTACTAAGGGCATCAACCACTACATTCGCCTTACCCAGGTGATACAACACACTCATATCATAGTCTTTCAACAATACAAACCACCTTCTCTGACAAAGATTTAGATTCTTCTGAGTGAACACATACTGTAAATTCTTATGATTCGTGAACACGTCAATATGAACCCCATAAAGATAATGCCTGCAAATCTTTAAGGTAAAGACAACTGCTACCAACTCAAGATCATGGGTCGGGTAATTTTTCTCATGGGTTTGAGCTGCTTAGAGGCATAGGCTATGACCTTACCTCACTGCATCAATACACAATCAAGACCAACTCTAAAAGCATCGCAATAAACTACAAACCCATCTAAAACCCTTTAGTAGAGTCAATACTAGAGCAGAAGTGAGTTGAAAACTCTTCTCGTAGGAATTTGACCACTGAAAATTGACTTTCTTTTGGGTTAGTTGAGACATGGGGGAAGAAATAGAAAAAAAATCCTTCAATAAACTATTTGTAGTAACTAGCTAAGCCCATGAAACTCCTAATATTTGATGGAGAGATGGGTCTAAGCTAGTCTCTTACTTATTCGAACTCTTGAGGATCAACTTGAATGTCATCACCGAAAATAATGTGACCAAGAAAATCTACTAATATCAGCCATAATTCACACTTGTTGAACTTAATGAAAAATTAGTGATCCATAAGGGTCTACAATACAATTCTCAAGTGGTTTGAATGATCATCTTCATTACAAGAATAGATGAAGATGTTATCTTCGTTCTTCATTCTTGGTCTTAGGATTGATTTTACAAGAAATAGGTTGCATGATAGGAAGCTGGCAAGGGATAGGGATTTAGTTGAACCAAGCCTCAAACTCGAGCAACGCTTCTATCAATGAAGGAGAGAAGTAATCCTTCTCTCTTATATCTCGTAATTTCAGGAGGAACAAGACAATCCTGCTCTAATGGCTGAAGATCAACAAGCTTGCAGGACAGTTCGCGAAGTGGCAATCCCACTTCCAATAAATTTGACCTTTACTTTTCATAAACCAAATGCTGGAGGGAACTTTGAGTTGAAACAGATCATGGTGGAACTTTTGATTAGCAGTGGACATTTATGGTACTTTTACATGAAGATGTACAAGTCCACCTACAAAACTTCTTGGAGATCGTGACATATTCATCCCTATGGGTATGTCAACTGATTATAGTAGTCTGACACTATTCCCCTTTTCATTATTGGGGAAGAAAAGAAGTTGTTGAACATGGAGCCGGCAAGTTCAATCACAGCCTGGGATGACTTAGCCCCAAAATTCTTTCTCTGATTCTTTCCATCTTGCAAGACTGTGAGATTGCGCAGTGAGATTGTGTGATTTAAACAGAATGTAAATGAGAATTTATATCTTGCATGGGAGAGATTCAAAGTACTTCTTTGGGAATGTCCACATTATCAGTCCAATGAGTTATTAGCTCATACATTCGTTGAGGCACTTGATCAAAACACGAAAATTTTGCTAGATTCAACTGTAGGTGGTAAAGATTTGGAATTGACATATGATGAGTTGTATATCTTGTTGAATCGAACTGCAAAAGAAAATCCTTAATGGCATTCGGACTCAAGAAATGCTATGAAGAAGGTTACAGGTGTGTTGGAGGTGGACCAACTTACTGCTATATCTGCTCAGATTGCTGCATTACATAATTAATTTACAAATCAATTCAGTAATATAAAATTGGGGGTTACAAGGCCTGCAACAATAGTGAATGTAATTTAGCAAACAAGTACTTGGTGCATGGTTAGTTGCAATAGTATCCATTATGCAAATATGTGTGCTTCCAATCTCAAGTCGGTAATATTTGTGGGCAATATTCAAAGGCTAAATTATGGAAATGCTTACAATCTAAAGTGGTAGACTCAGCCACCAAATTTATCATAGAACAACCAACAACAATAATTTCAATAGCCACAGGGTCAAGGCAATCAAGCAACAACTCAGACTAGCAATATGGAAAAGATGTTGAAACAACTTATATCTTGTCAAGCACAACTGGTAGTAGATGTAAAGAGTCTGTGGGAAGATATAAAGATTTAGAAGGCTGCTACGGGGAACTTTGAGTTACAGGTTGGGCAGATACAGCGGGCACAAAATGCCAGGCATCAGGGTGATTTGCCAAGTACTATTAAAGACCAAAAAAAGTAATGGAAATCACTTTGCGGAGTTGTAAGGAGCTGAATAAAGAACCTCTAAAGAAAACTAAGGAGGTAGATTCAGAGTTGACTCCCCAATTAGTTGCAGACAAAGTTGCTAAAAATTCAAAGAAGTCTGAGTACTCAAAAACCAAAGTTTCTAAACTAGTGAAGAAGAGACTACCACCGACTTACCCACAGAGGTTGGCACCAATGGAGGATACATGCTTTAAGAAGTTCTTTGACACGTTTAGCGAACTTCATATTAACCTTTCTCTTTTAGATGTTTTGCAGGGAATGCCCAAGCATGCTAATTACTTAAAGAAAGTGGTAACTACAAGGTTAACCTACAGGATATTGAGACAGTAGCACTCACTGAGGAGTGTAGCTCTGTGGTGACGTAGAAGATGCCTAAAAACCTTAGACCTTGGGAAGTTTACTTTCCCTATTCAAATTGGGAATAGTGAGGTGGTCCACACACTTAGTGACTTAGGGGCAAGCATCAATTTGATGCCTCTCTCTTTGTTTAACACTTTGGGCTTGGGGAAGCCGAGACCAAGCTCTGTGTTACTGCAACTGGCAAACAGGATTTTAGCACGTCCTGAAGAAGTCATAGAGGATGTTCTCATCAAGGTTGGTAAGTTTATATTCCTGTTGACTTTATTGTTTTAGATTTTTAGGAAGATAAAAAAGTCCCAGTCATCTTAGGATGTCTATTCTTAGAGACAGAAGGAGCTTTAATAGATGTGAGAGAGGGCACACCTACAATGAGGCTGGATGATAAAAAGATAGTTTTTAAAATGTATAAACTACTCAACACACTATCCCACTACAAATATTTGTGCATGATTACTGTGATTGAAGGGGATATGTGTGGGGTGGTGGATCCTATTCCACAAAAGACTTCTTCAGACCTCTTTATTATGTAGCCTAAGCCACAACCACCATAGCCTAACATGATTCCAATTGATGAGACTGAAAAGGAAATTGTTGGGAGAGCTTTGGACCTTAAAACATCACACTCAAGAGGTCAGAAACACAAAAGAAGATGGAGTCCTAGCATCATAAAGAGGATGAAATAAAATGGATGAGTCATAGTTTGGGTCGTTCTGTGACACTAAATCAAGCACTTCTTGGGAGGCAACCCAAGTTAAGGTATGTTTTATTTTTAGTATTTTTAGTTTTTACTTTACTAGTTTTTGTTTTTGTTAAGTCACAGGTTGATCGAAAGTCTGAATATCGGAAAACCTGAGCTAAGGAGCATGACGAAGACTAAGTGTGGGGTCCCCAAACCCTCTTGATGTATAAATATGCTAATGTCTAGTCCTAAAGGCCTCAGGGAGTATTTCTATCTCTACTTTTAAGAAAACTTTGGGGATAAAGTAGGTTTTTAAGTGGGAGCTGGGGAAATTCCCATTTTTAGAAGTAATTTTAATCTTTTTGTGTTAGGAATAAGTGAGATATTCTTGTTAATGCTAAATTTGATTACATGATGCAAGTATTTTGGTTGTAAAATGCATGTTGATTATGTGAATTACTACTTTTAAGACTCCCAAGCTCATGTTTATGAGTCTTGTACTTGTTGGCTTAATTAGAATTCATGCTATTGTTTGGTTGAGAGTATATGATGATCCTACTTGAGTTGATCATGTTCCATGTGTGAGGTAAGGTTGTAGTATATTCCTTATTGCACTTGATGCTAGAACTTGCCTAGTGTGTGTGCAAAATGAAATAAAGAATGTAGGTTTAGGAGATAATATGGGCATTTCTTTGATAGCTTTGTTTTATACCCTTCTTTTTGCCTACCCTTGTATATTATCCTAGTTAAACCACATTGAGCCTTTAGCTTTTTCTTTGGCATCCTCAGATGTAGCCTAATACCTTCTTTGATTGACCTTAATTATATCCAAATCTCCTAAGCACTTTAATGAAAAATTAATTAAGTTAAGGAGTTGGAAAGTCAAATAGGAGAAAGGTGAAATTCAATCCCCAAAGTGATAGTTATTTGTGTGTACAATTGCTATGTGTTGTAGTTGGGAGTCGAGGAATAAAAAGAATAAAAATTTGTTCAAATTGAATAAGTTGTGAATAGACAATACTTCCACCATAGTGTAGGTGAATGAGCTTAATGAGATGGGGCAATACGAAAGATAGAGGTAAACAAAAGTGGTGCAAATTGCTTGTTAGATTGGTTTTAATTGTATAATATAACGTATTAAAGCGCTTAGGGAATATACTCTCTATTCTTGGCCAAAATAGTTCCTATTGGTCCCTTAGCATACATTACAACCATTAAAGACCTATTTGATCCCAAGCTTCATCATTCTGATATTAGCGGAGTATTACACTAAAGGCAAGCATATGGTTCATCATGTGTAACTTGTGAATTTCTTGTGAGAGTGAGCGCAATTTGATTCTTATACCCATTTTGTGATAAATTGCATTTGTGTGACTGATTTTGGGTAACTTTCTTATTGTGAGGGAACTTGTTTGATGATAGTTGGGTGAATTGTACGATGACTTTAATTGAACTATATGGATAATTTTTCTAACTAAGTGAGTCAATTCTTGAGGCTGCGATGTTTTGGAGTTGTATTATTGAGCTTTTAATTGTGTACATAGCATGTATAGTGTAGAAACTCGCATTTTATGTAGTCATTATAGTGCTAGCTTGAGTGTATTTCCTGTAGTAGAAGTTTAGATTCTCCTCATCTTATGATGCTTAGAGTAAAGAGTTGTTCGAGGGTGAACAAGACTTTAAGTGTGGGGTGGTGATCTGAGGTGGTTGTATGCACCTTAGGGTTGTTATCCTAGCCTATTTAGCCATGTTTTGAGGACATCTTGTTTGATTAATGAGTAAATTATGATGTAAATAATCATACAAGTGTTTAAGTACATAATTACAATGTTTAAAGGTGTTTTCAAATGAGTTTGTATCACTTAGAGCTCAAACGAGAAAACTAGTTTTACTAGTTTGAGCTAGGTGTTGTTCTAGTCTATCGCTATGGATTCTTATGCCTATAATGAGTTAATAATGGTTTGATTGTAATTATGTTTCAAAAAACTAGTTTATAATGTTCAAAGTGCAATTTAAACAAGCTAAGATTCAAAATAATAAGTTGAAATCAATTGGGCAAGACTAGTCTTAGCTCGAGGCTTTTAGTTCATCGTTATGGATTGTTTGTTGTTTTGAGCTATAATACTTGGTGTTTGATGATGTAGGATGCTTTTTGAGTTGATTATGATGATATATGGGTGTTTAAAAGGCTATAAATCAAGGCAAAACAACATAAAAAGGCTTGGAATGGATAAAATTGCACAAGGAAAAGTTAAGCGTGAAGGATACAATTCTAGTGAGCCCACGCGAATTAGGGGTGATGCGGACCATTATCCAAGGGATTAAGTAATTCTTAACACCCCTTAGTCCAGTGTAGATAGAAATGCATCTCATGTCTTATTCCAAGCGAGAGAGTGACGCGCTGCACTACTTATTCCAGACACAGCCAAAGTGCGCTACAATAAATAGGATTCCTTTACTTGTTTCTAATCACTTTTTGATGGTTCTTGAACGTATTGGAAGATTCTCAACACTTCTTTTAGGGTTTATTTCTATTTACTTTAGATTTTTAATAGATTTAATCATGTATTCATTAGTTTGAATTACAATTATGTCTATTAGTGATAAACGCCCCCTTTTGCGGGGTTAAGGCAAAAAACATGTTTACTTTCGTGTTGAATTGAGTTTGTTTGGATAGCTTATCATAGTTGGTTATTTTTTTATCTTTGTTTTAACTATATTAAGGAGTATCATACCTTATAATACATATATTGTCGACCTTGTGATCTCGGGAGGGGGAATAGAAAGATAGAACGTGGGGATGATAGAGTAAGGTTCTAATTCTTTTATAAAATAAGGAATTTCAATTATCGATTAGGATAGAGATATACCTAGAAGCCTTGCTTACTTCACATGTAGGATGATATCTTAATGTATCTAAATAGATTATTACATCCCTGCTCAACGATGTATTTGCAATGCCTAGTTAGGTAGAAGGTTAGAGGTCGGGAGACCATGATCATATGATAAACCCTACAAATCAACAACCACGATAAGCAATTTAACGAATGAAATTCAATAGCATAGTATGACAGTTCGAAGTGCCTTAACCTTGGGTTTTCTTCCATTTATTATCTAAAGTTTTTACTTTTATGCATTGTTTACTTTACATTTAGTTTATAACTTTCAAAACTGTATTGATTACATTCGTACTAATTTAATCTTAATAGTTGAGCTAGAATAGGATAGTTGCTTAACACAAGTCTCTGAGGGATCGATATTCGGCTTTATTTGATGCCACTGTATTACTTGGTGAGACCATATACACTTGCGTGTGCTTTTGGGCGCAACATATATAGTGTCCATGGAGGACCAGGGACAAAACAGGTTCATTATAGTTGAAATAGGATGGTGAAATTGGTGTAAGCAATAAAAATGGGTCAATTAGGCTCATCATTTTGGATTAAGGAATTCATATTACATTTGGGAGGGAAATTTATGATCAAGTGGATTCAAAACAAAAATGGCCTATGATTATCTCCTAATTGACTATCCTATATCCTAAGTAAGAGAAACCAAGTAAGTTCTAAATTCGGACACACCGAGAACTAGGTAACGCCTCACACACACCTCGTATAGGGTCATACTGCTAGTTACTACTTATCCAAATATGAAATAGTTGTTCTATCCCTAATTCTAATGCCATTATCAGATTTACAGTTGTCCCTTACATATACACACATCATACAATCAACACAATTTAGGAGTGGTATCCATTTTTGACATAGTTATACAAAATCAAAATTAATTCAGCATAATCATTCAAAACACTGTCCACTGCCATAAGTACAAATTTTCTTCCAATTTTTAGCATCACACAACACACATACTAATAAAAATAAAAACAACAACAAAACATGCCGATTCACAAGCTTTTTAGATTATGGCCAATATGTTTCAAAACATGGCATGTGTAACCTGTGGAGACATTGATACCTTTTAGTAATCATGCTTGTCACCACTTTGGACTTGTTATTCATTTCTTTTACACACCATTCATCTCACGACTGGTCACTATGACTCATCATCAGACTTTACAACTCATCTCCTTCTCTAACTTCACCTTTGAATAGCACTTGAGTTTATATTCTCTTTTAGATTGCTTGACACGACCCATAATTTACAAGTCATGATCATTCTTAACTTAGTTCCTTCATTTTAATCTTGGATACTATATTGTTCATGAATAAACCTATGAGCTATATGGTGTGTTAACGACTTGTAAGTTGGCTTATAGGGTGAGTAAACTCCATTTTTTTCTTCCAATTTTCATTCCAAGGTTCTTCGTACCTATTTTCCTGCAACCAAGAAACAAAAAACTAAAAGACACCAAAACAACCTAAGTGCAAGCATAATTTCTTACTTTTAGGCATCAAATATGTTGTGTTTCCATGGTGCATCACCTACCCCGACATATGATATTATATTTATATATATGCATAAATATTTCAGATGATATTATTCTTTGGATGTTGTGTAGGTTTTGAGAAGTGATCATGGCATTTATTATTCCTCTATCTTTGAGTTACATGCTAACTCTCCAATCATTAACAGTCTTCGGATGCTGTATTCCCCATGCAATGCAGGCACCAAAACTTCTTCTACTTTTTTTTGTGCAGTGATAAGGTGATCGAGTTTGTTCATGAGTTGACATTAATGTGGTGATCTTCCATACTTTAGAAGGATTTACTTTATGGTTCTTATTTCCTATGTATTAGACCTTATTTTGGATTTATTTTAGCTACTGTCGGGGGAATGTCCTGACATTTTATTGATTTTGTTTTTGTAGAGGCTTTGTTGGGTTACTGTGGACTTGGGTGGTTTGGTTGATTATTTCAATGACAGACAGTTGTCTAATTACCGGTGGATGGTATAGACACATAATGAATTATTATTAGATTTATTATATGTTATCTTGTTATATGTTTGGAATTCATCCAACACTTAAGGCTTTTGTGCTAGTTAGGCTAGATGAAGGGGGTGATCTCCGGTCCATATGGGACTTAAGATAACCTTCACGACCAGGCCCTAGTTCGGGTTGTGACCCAAACCCCTTCTCCACTTATATTTCTATGAAGACTTATCCCTGAAAATACATTACCCATCTGACAGTGTGATGACTGGTGATCCTTGGGTTGCAAAAAATCTCATTCTGCTATCAGACAACCTAAAAAGAAGTTTGGATGGTCCTAAGAAACAAAATGACAGCCTGAAAAAAGCCTCAAAAGTGAAATCTGGAAATCCTGCTGAAAAGCACCAGACTTTTGAGGGACCTGGTCTAAGAAGAAGAGAATGACTAATGATGAACTTAGTAGGTCTTATAAAGGAATAAAAACAAAAGACAATTGCTAAAGATACATAAATTGGGAGATTACATGTACAAATTCATCTATTTCTAAAGGAGGTTCTAAGGGGTTTTATAGAACTTAGGAGTGAGAATGATGAACTCAAGAAGAAGGTTACAATTCTAACCAATGAGGTTCTGAGCTTGAATATAGATATCAAGAAGCTAACCAAAGAGTTGTTACACTGTCTTGAGATGGCCTTACTTCTCCAATCTTTCTCTAGAAATTCTCCACTTTTTTAATTCCTCCAACTTCTGTGGCTTTTTCTATGGAGAAGGAAATGCAAATATTGCACTTCAATAATACCTAAATTGTGAAATATGGATGAGTTCTTGTTTTTGTTCTCTTTATCTGGCTCTATTTTATTTCTAAAGTTGTTCTTTATATTGGTATTGCCCCAGTAGCAATGAGTTAACTAATCTGTCCTCACTATTACTCTTGGTTTAGTTTTTGTAATGCCTCGAGAGTACACCCTGGATGCCACACAGTGCTTACGACCCCAAAGGACCACAAGCTAACCCATTACTGATACCTGTTTTAAGCACTGAATAGTAATACTAAAATAAATGCAGAAAATAGGCTGAAATACCCTAAGGTTCAAAATCTGAAATACTGATAAATGTGACATCTGTTAAAAACATCTAAAAACTGAAATACTATCTGAACTAGTCTAGTCTAAAAGCCTCTAATTGAACTGTCCGAATATGGAGTTGATGGGACAAACCCCCAACTAACTCTGAGTACTGATCTACTGATAAACTAAAATACTGAAATAAAGTATGCCCTCGATAGATGAGGACTGACTACTAAATCTGTAATTGCTGACTGGATCCATCTAAGCACGATTAAGAACCTGAGCGTTCGAACCTATAATATGAGACATCATAGCATAAAAAAGAGTATGCGGTCAGTACGTGGAATGTACTGGTATGCTAGATAAGGTAAGGATGAATGCAAGGGTTCATATGCATAAACAGTAACTGACTAAATAGTATAGAGTAACTGAATATAAGAGTACGTGAGTAACTGATACTACTGAAATCACTGAGTATGCAATACTGTGCACATACATGTATACTATAACTGAGCTTTTCTGAAGCTAAATACTGAGTTTTGATAACTGAGTAACTGATATCTAAAGTTACTGATAACTGATTTACTGATACTGATTGACTATGTATGATAGTCCTGATTCTGTAAAATGATCTAAATTCTAAACTGAAGACTGAACTTGAAACTATAAGAGGTAATCATCTAACCGACATGCCCCAAATCTGAGCTGATAGGGGTCCAACCTATGATCCAAGTTGGAAGGGTGCTAATAGCATGCCTCGGGTACTAATACTGGAAAACCTGGATGCTAAGCCTAACTGATAGGTGACACCTGGGCGGAGCCAAGTAATCTAACGGGTGACCTCTAGGAGGTAGTCAAGCCTAGTCTGATGGGTGACTCTTCATCCTCGCTGGCTACGCAGTTTTGGAGTACAAGGACTCCTACTAATGACTCTACCTCTCTGACAGGGAAGCCATCATCCCTGCACTCGCTCGGTGCTAAATCCTACTCCTAACTGAAAGATACTAAACTAAGTATATGGAACTGTACTGGATTGATACCGAATTTATTGAGTTTTCCTAAGTTCTGTAACTGACTGAGAGTACAACTGATCATGAAATGGATGATACTATTCTGTAACTGACACTGGCTCTAGGTAAGCATCTAAATTGTCTGGTATTAAATACCCCAAGACTCGATAGCATGAAAAGTAAAGCATAATAATGTACATATGTTCATATTTCATCTATAGAGATATTTTATCAAACACTTGTAGGGCATAAGCTTGTACATATACTAACATGTCATGAATTCATCACTTTATTCACATGGGAATTCTATCAAACACTTGGGGAGCACAACTTCATGCACATAATCATGGATAACATATAAACATGGAAACTACACTGCCCAAACTTACAATTTCATGGGTTTAGCATGCAATTCATATAATTCCCCATAAAATACTAATCTAATTTCATGAAACTTATAATAATAATGGATTAAATCCAATTAATATCATAGACACATTAATCACCTTGTAAATTCAAGGGTTTATCAAGATAATCACATATTCATCACACATGCTATTCAATTTCATGAAGGTTTGTAATTTAATCATGGACTAAGACCCCACAATAACATGAACATGAATTCCATTTAATTCAAATATGAAAGTTCATAATCCAACAATCTTGTAATTTGAAAATAGATTCTTGGACTCTATGGGTGAAAGGAACCCATAGATGAACACCTAACATATCTTAGAAGATTCTTTCTTGAAGGTTCTTAGAGGATTTCTTGATGTTTGACCTTGATTTCTTGAACTAGGATTTTTGCCTCTTTGAGAGAGAATATTTTAAATCTTAAGAAAAGTGAGTGAATAATGATATAATTGATGTTGGGCGTATTTATACCCCTAAGAACCATAATTTACCCATATTTTAGCTACGTTTTGAGGATAAAATATATAATTCCTGCACTTTTAGTCCATTTTCCTTTATGTGAGCTAACCTATGTGATTAGCATGTTTTTCAGGTATTAATGATGAAGATTTCAACACTTTGTGGACCTTTGGGCAGCAAAGGGAAACTTCACATAAGAGGGAAGGCAGCTTTTGGAAGCTTGTGGACTGAATGTGATGCATGGAGAACTTTTCCCAGGCAAAATCAGTATTTCTAAATACTTAGGGATGCAACAGTAACTTAGTAGGACTAGGATGTTATAAAAACCCTGTTTGCTGATTTTTTCAGCATTCTTTTTGATTCATTCATTCGATCATTAGTCATTATTCAGTTTACAGATTCTGTAAGTTTAAGACAGAGAAAAACGCTAAGGCTACACGAACGGCTAAAGGGAAGAAAAACGTCAACCTCTTGTTTGACACCAAACTCATCCCCATCGTGAGATTATTCTAACTTTGGTATGATGATGATGTCTTCTTTGATTTCAGTCGTATCCATGAGTAGCTAAACTTCTCTGCTAGGGTTATGGAAACCTTGTAAGATACTATTTGTTGCTATGAGTTTGTGAATTCTTGATGTGTATGCTACTTATATCATTACTCTCTTCGTTTTAATTAAATTCTCATGGTTGCAAATATAGAGAACATGCCATTATAGCATTAACTTGTTCGGGAGAAAAGTTACATGTTTGGAAAAGAGTGTGACAAGGAAATAGGGCTTCTAACCTCTATTTACATGTTAATGCCTTAACCGGATTAACTTCTTGGAGAATTTGTACCATTTGTTATACACTTTAGGCTCGGGAGAGCTAAAGTGAAATAAATCCTTGATGGTTGGGAAACACTTGGATTTAGAATTAGAATATGATTCTCTATAAGTGCATGCATGTCTAAATTCCGCGTTACTCATAGTTAATAGAGAAGTAGAAACTACAAGGTGGACATAAACCTAACTTATTATTCTCTGTGATTAACCTTTACTAAACAAATCATTCATTCGTTACTTTGATATTATTAATTCACGCCTAAAGCAAAACCCCCCTTTTCCGTGGAATTTTCGACCAACAGTCTACTAACAATTGCAACACTTAGTGACCAAGTATTCCCTGTGGGATTCGACACCCAACCCAGTTGGGTTCTATATTTGACAGCGACCGCTTACACTTTCTAATGAGAGTTGTAGTTTGAGCGTTATCAAATTTTGGCGTCGTTGCCGGGGAATACGGTTGTCAACTAAGTTTGTGATAGTTACTAGACCCTTTGGTCAAAGATTCTCGAATTTTACTTTTTGTTTGTTGTTTTTGTTTTGTTCAGGTTTGGTAGAGTGAATGCCAAATACACAAAGATCTGGTCAGCCATTATTACCCATAAATCCTGAACCACAACTTATTGGCAGAATGGATGCACAACGTGACTTTGAAAGAAGGGCTGCTCAACAGGAGTAGGCTAGGTTAGCTGCGTTGGCAGCTGCTCAAGTGCATCAACAGAATATTGATAACCCAGGTCGGGCAACAAATCCTGATGATGACGACCTGGGTGATGATAAGTTACTTAATCCACGGCGTGCAGATGAGGTGGCAACACCTGTGAACAAGAGAGATCATCAAGATAGAATGAGACCTGAATGCCAAGCTGTGCAGGCTTCTTTTGATGATGATGATGACGATCTGGATGGGGCTGGTGCCACAGGGGCTATTATTCCTCCGCCCTTGGCACCCGGAGCCAAGTTTAATATCACTAGCACCATGATTCAGCTATTGCAACTTAAGGGGTTATTTGGTGGACTTGCAGGCGATGATCCGAATATACATCTGATCAACTTTATCTCAACATGCAAGTCGTTTGACAATCCAGGAGTTGGACAGAATGTAATTCGACTGCACTTATTTCCATTATCTCTATCTGAAGAGGTAACTCTATGGTTGAACGGGCTAACTCTTGATTCTATTACTAATTAGAGGCAACTAAAAGACGCTTTCCTAGAAAGATTCTTTCCGCCATCCAAAAGAGCACAATTAAGAGATGAGATCAGCAATTTTCGACAGCTTCCAACTGAAGCTCTCCACGAAACATGGGAGAGGTTCAAGAAGAAGCTTATGCGGTGCCCAAACCATCAGATGACCAATATCCACTTGATGGAGATATTATACAGTTCTTTGAATTCGGTGACTAAGCCAGTGGTTAAATACTACAGGTGGGTCATTCATGGACCTTACTTTTATTGAGGCAAGTGATATGCTAGATCGTATGACAAAGAAGAGTAGATCTTGGCATACCAGGGATTCTGAGGTAGCAAGCTCTACTGTATCTATTGGCTTGATGGTAGAACAAAGGCAAAGAGAAGGGGAATGTGACCAGGATATGGCTCACATAAAAACGCAGATGGATCTTCTTACCAAGCATTTATTATCAGGGAAGACCGAAAAGGTTAAGGCCGTTGTATCATAGGGAAGAGATGAATCCGATTCTGAGGAGGAAGCAAATTATTTGAATAATCAGGGGGGTTTCTGAGGCAATGCCCAAGGAAACCAAGGTCGGAACTATTATGATAAATACGGATACAAGAATAAGACTGACAGGAGTAGTTTGTATGTTCCTCCTGGAAATCATGAGGCCGCGGTATCTGGCTCTGGGAAGATGTCCATGGAAGATATGATGGCTAAGCTGTTGAAAGGAGTGGAGGCAACCAACACGGGAGTAACAGAGGTAAAAAATGATTTGTCCTCAATAAATCAATTGGTTGATTCACATTCCACTTCAATAAAACAGTTGGAACAACAATTGAGTCAACTATCAGTGGCACTCAATCAAAGAAAAGCTGACACCCTACCTAGCGACACCGTGCAAAATCCAAGAAATGATGGATAATGTATGGCTATTACTACCAGGAGTGGTAAGATGTTGGAAAATCCATCCAAAGGCAAGCAAGTGGTTGATAGTACAGAAGAGAATGTGATTGAATCAGATTGTGATGATTCTGTAGAAGCTGAAAGTCAGAACGTTCATGACACTACACTTAGACGTCACCAGCCTGAAAAGATTGATAATCTGAAGCAAGATAAAAAGGAAGTGGTGGAGAAAACTATTCCCCTTCCACCACCACCTTTTCCTTAGAGATTGAAGAAGAAAGCTGATGACACCAGGTTCAGTAAATTCATGACTATGTTGAAGCAACTGACTATTAATGTTCCGTTGGTAGAGGCGCTGGAACCGATGCCTGGGTACGCTAAATTCATGAAGGAAATTTTGACAAAGAAGCGGGTAGCAAGCTATGAGCTGGCAGATAATGTTCATCATTGCAGTGCAATCGCTACAAGATCGTTAGTTCAGAAGAAGGTAGATCCTGGTGCTTTCACTATTCCTTGCACGGTTGGATCTTTGGATTTTGCTAAGGCATTGTGCGATTTGGGAGCTAGCATTAATTTGATGTCGCTATCTATTTACAGAAAGTTAGGGTTGGGTGATCCTACACCAACCAATATGCGGCTCGTGATGGAAGATAGGTCGGTAAAACGACTTATTGGTATCTTATATGATGTATTGGTGAAGGTTTCCACCTTTATTTTTCCTGCAGACTTTGTTATTTTGAATTGTGAGGTGGATTCTGAAGTTCCCATAATCTTGGGGCGTCCTTTCCTTCCAACAGGAAGTGTGCTTATTGATTTAAGAGCTAATGAGCTTTTATTTCGGATGAATAACGAAGTGGTCCGTTTTGATGTATGCAAATCAATGAAGCAGCCCAAAGATATAAATGTGTTCTCTGTAGCTGATGTTTATTATGAAGATGAGAAAAAATTATATGTAGAGAAGCAGTTGATTATTGATCCATTGGCTGCTATGCTTATAAATTTTGAGCGTGAGGATGTTGAAGAATATGAACAAACTATTTGTTCTCTAACAGGAATAGGGTCATATTCTCATGCTCCTAAGAAGATGGACCTTGATCTTAAGAATCGACCTTCACCACCAGCAAAGCCACCTATTGAAGAACCACCAGTGCTAGAATTGATAGAGCTGCCCAGCCACCTGAAGTATGCATTTTTGGGAAGTGGTGATACACTTTCGATTATTGTTGCGGCTGATTTAGGTGAACAGCAAGTAACGGCTCTCATCTCTGTTCTAAAAAATATAAGAGATCCATTGGTTGGACTATTGCTGATATCATTGGTATCCCTCCTGGGATATGTATGCACAAGATTCAGCTCGAAGAAGATTGCGTGCCCACAATTGAGCATCAACGTCGTTTGAATCCACCTATGCAAGAGGTGGTGAAGAAAGAAATTATTAAGTAGTTAGATGCTGGGGTAGTGTATCCAATCTCCGACAGTAAATGGGTGAGTCCGGTACAATGTGTGCCCAAGAAAGGGGGCATGGCGGTAGTCGCAAACGAAAAAAATGAGCTAATTCCACTCAGACCTGTCACAGGGTGAAGAGTGTGCATGGACTACCGGAAGCTGAATTCGTGAACGCTAAAGGATCACTTCCCAATGCTATTCATGGACCAAATTCTTGATCGATTGGCAGGGAAGGGATGGTTTTGTTTCTTAGATGGTTATTCCGGCTATAATCAGATCTGCATTGCTCCTGAAGATCAAGAGAAGACAAATTTTACATGCCCGTATGGTATGTTTTCTTTCAAACGTATGCCATTTGGGTTATGTAACGCACCTGCCACTTTTCAGCGTTGTATGATGTCCATTTTTCTGATATGGTTGAAGACACCTTGGAGGTGTTCATGGACGTTTTTTCAGTAGTAGGTGAGTCGTTTGAATCATGCTTGGCAAATCTGAGTATGGCGTTGCAGAGATGTGTTGAATTCAACTTGGTGCTAAACTGGGAGAAGTGCCATTTTATGGTGAAAGAAGGCATTGTTCTTGGGCATAAAGTCTCTGAAAAAGGAATTGAGGTGGATCGAGCCAAGATTGAAGTTATCGAGAAACTACCACCTCCAATTTCTGTAAAGGGAGTTCGTAGTTTCCTCGGTCATGCAGGTTTTTATCGGAGGTTTATTAAAGACTTCTCCAAGATTGCTAGTCTATTATGCAAGATTTTGGAGAAGGATGCAAAGTTCGACTTCGGTGAAGATTGCTTGAAGGCATTTGAATGCCTCAAAGGGAAGCTAGTTGAAGCTCCTATTATTGTAGCACCCGATTGGTCTGTACCATTTGAAGTGATGTGTGATTCAAGTGGGGTAGCTTTGGGTGCTGTACTTGGTCAGAAAAGAGAAAGGCTATTTCATCCAGTATACTATGCGAGCAAGGCCTTGAATTGAGCCCAGAAGAACTATACCGTCACGGAACAAGAGCTTCTAGCAGTTGTTTATGCTTTTGAAAAGTTTCGTGCTTACTTGTTGGGAACCAAAGTGGTGGTTCATACAGATCATGCGGTTCTGAGATATTTAATGGAAAAGAAGGATGCTAAGCCAAGGCTAATTCGGTGGGTGTTATTGCTTCAAGAATTTGATTTCGAGGTAAAGGATAGAAAAGGTTGCGAAAACCAAATAGCTGATCATCTATCTAGACTTGAGAGTGAGCACATAGCGCAACCCGACCTTGAGATTGATGATGCATTTCCCGATGAAGAGATCCTAGCCACTATGGTGGAAGACTTACCGTGGTATGCAGACTTTGCGAACTACGTGGTAAGTAAAGTGATGCCTGAGAATCTCTCCTTTCATCAAAAGAGAAAGTTCATGCATAATGTGAAACACTACTTTTGGGATGAACCGTATCTTTTTCGACGATGTGCTGATGGTGTTATTAGGCGATGCATCTCTGATGTGGAGGTGCCTAGCATCTTGGAAGCAAGTCATGCTTCCCAAGTTGGGGTTCACCATGCAGGTGATTGGACAACCAGGAAGGTATTGCAAAGCGGCTATTATTAGCCTTCATTATTCAAGGATGCCTATGATTTTGTGAGAAGATGTGATCAGTGTCAGAGGCAAGGCGCGATTTCAAAGCACCATGATATGCCCATGTCTAAAATTCTTGAAGTGGAGCTATTTGATGTATGGGGTATTGATTTCATGGGCCCATTTGTGAATTCGTTTGGGATGAAATATATCCTAGTTGCTGTGGATTATGTATCCAAATGGGTCAAAGCGGTAGCGCTGGCTGATAATGAAGGTAAGCGTGTTGTAGCATTCTTAAAGAGAAATATCTTCTCTCATTTTGGGGTACCACGTACCATCATAAGCGATGGAGGATCACACTTTTACAACAAGCTGTTCAGAGCCGTGTTGGTGAAATATGGGGTCAAGCAACATAAGGTAGCTACACCTTACCACCCGTAAACTAGTGGGCAGGTAGAGGTTTCTAATCGGGAGATCAAGCTGATCCTTCCTAAGACTGTAAATACTAGTAGGAAGGATTGGTCCCGAAAGCTGGATGATGCCTTATGGGCTTATAGGACTGCGTTCAAGACACCAATTGGTATGTTACCTTACCAACTACTTTATGGGAAGGCTTGTCACTTTCCAATCGAGCTCGAACATAAAGCGTTGTGGGCGTTGAAATGGCTTAACCTGAATTGGGATGATGCTATTAATCTGAGATTGGAACAACTGAATGAGATGGATGAATTCCGTCTACACGCGTATGAAAGAGCAGACCTCTACAAGGAACGGATGAAAAAGTACCATGATCGGAGGATTATCCAACGAAACTTACAGAAGGGTGATTTGGTACTTCTTTTAAACTCCAGACTGAAGCTATTTCCAGGTAAGTTGAAGTCTAGATGGTCTAGTCCATTTAAAATTAGCCAAGTCTACTCGTCTGGAGTAGTAGAGTTAGAAAACAATGATGGTGGTGTCTTTAAGGTGAATGGCCAACGAGTGAAGCCATATATTGGTCCACTTGACTCGATAAAATGTATATTCACCATCTATCTCGATGAAGTCTAAAGTAATCGAGATAACTATGTCGTGCCGAGACAATAAATCAAGTGCTACATGGGAGGCAACCCATGATTTTTAATAGTTTTGTTTTACTAAGAGTTTGTTTTTGTTAAATAAAAATCCAAAAAGAAGAGTCGAGCCACGACCAAAACTAAGGCGCTTGGTGGGAGGCAACCCATCCGTCTAATCATTTTCTTGTTGTTTTTGATTAAGTGTAGGTGAAAGATGTATAAAGGAGGAGATTGGTCCTAAAATTTTGATTTGAAAGTGAGCCATGCTAAGGGTGGTAAGCTAGGAATGATGGAGCAAATGCTATTGGTTAGGCATTGCTTATGCTAATCTAGGCAATGGACAAGGCAAGGCCTATGCTAATCTAGGCAATGGACAAGGCAAGGCCTATGCTAATCTAGGCAATGGACAAGGCAAGGCCTATACCATTGCCTATGCTCACTGCCTCACATAGGAAACGGACAAGGCATTGCCTATGCAAATCTAGGCAATACCATAGGCGCCGCCTATGTAAATCTAGGCAATACCATAGGCGCCGCCTATGCCATTGCCTATGCTCACTGTTTCAACAAGGCATTGGCAAAGGCGCCGCCTATGCCCAAATAGGCATTGACAAAGGCGCCGCCTATGCCAAGCATAGGCAAAGCATTAAGCGCCGCCTACTTATGCATTTTTGTCTCCTAACCCGATTTTACATGGATCAAACCCGACCCATGGCTTAGTCTATAAATAGATCTTCAACCTTAGAACAAAATGCACTTGTTTGCTCAACCTAGGCTCCGCCTAAGCTTCCCAAATCTCTCAAATTTTTTCTTTTTGCTCATCTAATCTTGCAAGATCATCTTCCCGAACCATCACCAAGTAAGTTATTCTTTTATATTTCGTAGTTGTTGCAATACTACGTTTATAATGGTATTTTAGATTTTGAAGTGGTGTTTGGTGATAAGAATGTGGTTGGTTTGTTATGATACATCTAGTTGAGTGAAAGAATACGTGTGGGTATTCTTGACTTTGTTCCGACTTGTATTTGATTGTTATACACTGTCATAGTTTTATGAAGTCAAAATTGTGAAGTTAATACATAATCTTGTAAGTTGAAAGCTTGAATGTTTGAATGACTCGTTCGTCGAGATAAAGATCATGATTCACCACAAGCATGAGATGTGGTGATTATTTCTATGCATTAACTTGATACAATCTCTATGTGGTAGTCTTGTTCAACAAGTGCATAAATCCATTGAAATAAAGTTGGAAAGGATAGTCAAGATTACATGAAAATATGACTGTGTTAAACATGTTGTTGGAACATATCGCCTAAATGTATGTCGATGAAGTCTAAGTAATCGACATCACTAACTTAATTAGTCTGTGCCAACAAATTAAGTGTGGGGTGGTGCCATCACTGGTTGTTGTTTGATTATAGTGAATCTTCCGAGATGAAACTAACATGACTCTATTTTGATCTCAGGTAGAATGGCTCCAAAAGAACGACAAGGAAAAGAAAAAGTGTCCACCTCACAGAAAGGTCAGAAACGGTTAAGAAAAGAGCAAGCTGAGTCCTCCTCTTTGCAAGTGCCTCAACGTACTTTCGGGATAAAATGGGTCCTAGAGGAGGAAGGAAAGGAGTGGTACAAGAACAACAAAGTAAAAAAATATGTTCACATGGATTTGATGCAGAAGGAGAGTCTAGCAAAGAGAGAGCCCCACATTTTGGCTAAAATCATGGCACTAAATCTTGATTTTATTTTCCGAGATATGGGGGAATGCAATCTTGATCTAACGCGAGAGTTTTATGCCAATTAGTCCCCAAAGACTACCGGAAGTGAAGTAAAGATTCGGGGCCAAGTCTTGCAACTGAATGCAGAGTTCTTCAACTTTTTTCTAGGCCTTCCATCTGTGGATCCATCACCGCTCAAGGAGCTTTATCACAGACCTCCCTACAGGACAATCAAACACACACTGTACGGAACACGGTCCATGGCCTGGTGGAGTCGTCACAAGGATAACGGTCAGCACAATACCTTCCCGTATGCTTTCTTGAACAGAGAAGCTCGTATATGGTTGAGGATAGTCAACTCTTGCTTGATTCCTGGGACACAGTACACAAAGATCAAACATGATCGAGTATGCTTGGTGTACGCTCTGATGACAAATATTCCCATCAACATTGGTGCGGTTATACGATCGTCAATGCGTAAAGCAAGGCTGCACAAAAGGTCCCATTTCAGCTTTGGAAATTTGTTGACTGCGATCTTAAGGAAGGAGCACATTGAAGAGGAACCTGCAGATCATAAGCTTCCACACAACCCGAAGAAGGTTGATCTTACGAAAGTTAAAGAGCCTGAAACTGGTTATGGCATCAACCTTACCACTGCAGAGCGGCATGCTCGAGATGAAAGCTTCTTTCGCCATCTATATGGCATGACGAGGTTTACCATGATGAGTAGGGGTCGTATTCCGACTGATGCAGAGCTCCAACAGTTGGACTATGACTACCCGATGAATGAGCATGCGCGGGCTATGTGTGGAGTAGGGGTACATTTTGAGGAACCTCTCGATGATGACGTGCCGACTGACGATGATCTCCGACTGCCAGACTCAGACATGGAGGACAACTCTGATGACGACGACTCTGATGATGATTCCGACGCAGGGGGTATGACCCCAGACATAGAGAAGGAGTCCGACTAATCAGGTTTTCCTTATTTATTTTCTACTGAGGGCAGTGTGTCCCGTCTAAGTGTGGGGTGCTGGTATTTGTATGCTATATTGTACTTCTTTGCCTATAATTTATTCTTGTTTTTGCTAATTAGTCGTAATTAGTTAGTTAAATTTTTCAAATTTTTTTTAGATTTTGCATGAAATTGTTCTGATAGACGGCATGGTAGTATAACAAGAGTTTGTGCTAAATCATTACTATTGAGACATTTAGGCTCTACGTGTGACTCACTGTATGATAATTGTGTGGTTTAATTCATTCATCTGTTGGGTCAAGAGTCTATACTGCTCCCAATAAAGTTGACCATGTGCCTTGTGTGTGTGACGATATAGTATATTCTGTGTTGTGACTGATGCTAGAACTTGCCTGGTGTGTGTGTAAAGAGAAATAAAGAGTGTGAGTTTAGGAGATGATTTAGGCATTTCTTTGGCAGTTTGTAATTGTTTACCTTCTTTTTACCTACCTTTGTACATTATCCTAGTTAACCCCCTTTGAGCCTTTAGCTATTTTCTTTGACAACCTCATATGTAGCCTAATCCATTTTTTTTTCAAGACCATAATTTGATCCAAATTCCTAAGCGCTTTAAATTGTAGAGTCATGTGACAAAATAAGAGGAAATTGGGTGAGAGTGATGCCTCAGAGTGTATTGGTACTTGAAATTGTTGTGAAAAGGAGTGGCTATCATAGAGGTGTTTTATAAAAAAAAAAGAGAAAAAAAAAGAAAAAAAAGAAAAAAAAAAGAAAAAGAAATAGAAAAATAAAAAGATAGTTGTGTTTATAATTGAATAACAAAATAAGTGAGAAAGGGTGGTAGATGAAAGGAAAGTAGAGGGGTTGTTTAAAAGAGAATGTTAATGACATAACGTAGTGTATTAAAGCGCTTAGGGAACATAGTCACTATTTTTGGCCAAAATAGTCCTACCTGTCCCTTAGCCTACATTACAACCTGTAAAGACCTATTTAATCCTAAGCTTAGCATTCCGATATTAGTAGAGCATTACACTAAGGGCAAGCCTATGGTCATCAGTTGCAATATAAGAATTCTATGTGAGAGTGAGAGCAAGGAGAGTCTTATACCCATGTTTCGAATAATGCAAAACTTTTGAGTGATTATGGGTGATATCTTGTGTGAGACACATATGGTTGATGATATTTGGGTAGTGTTATATGATTCTTTGTGGCTTAACTTGCGGATACGAATTAACCATCCTCACGAGTCTATGTTGGAGGTTGAATTGTTTCTAGGAGTGATCAAGAAACCTACTCTTGGTTAATGATTGTCGTGCATGTCTTGTTGAATATTTTGTGTTGCTACTGTGAAATTCTAGTTAGATGTTTGCATGGACGTAATATTTTGTTCGAGGACGAACAAAGCTTTAAGTGTGGGGTGGTGATGTTGGGCGTATTTATACCCCTAAGAACCATAATTTACCCATATTTTAGCTAAGTTTTGAGGATAAAATATATAATTCCTGCACTTTTAGTCCATTTTCCTTTAAGTGAGCTAACCTATGTGATTAGCATGTTTTTCAGGTATTAATGATGAAGATTTCAGCACTTTGTGGACCTTTGGGCAGCAAAGGGAAACTTCACATAAGAGGGAAGGCAGCTTGTGGACTGAATGTGATGCATGGAGAACTTGTCCCGGGCCAAATCAGTATTTCTAAATACTTAGGGATGCAGCAGTAACTTAGTAGGACAAGGATGTTATAAAAACCCTATTTGCTGAATTTTTCAGCATTCTTTTTGATTCATTCATTCGATCATTAGTCATTGTTCAGTTTACAGATTCTGTAAGTTTAAGACAGAGAAAAACGCTAAGGCTACACGAACGGCTAAAGGGAAGAAAAACGTCAACCTCTTGTTTGACGCCAAACTCATCCCCATCATGAGATTATTCTAAATTTGGTATGATGATGATGTCTTCTTTGATTTCAGTCGTATCCATGAGTAGCTAAACTTCTCTGTTAGGGTTATGGAAACCTTGTAAGATACTATTTGTTGCTATGAGTTTGTGAATTCTTGATGTGTATGCTACTTATATCATTACTCTCTTCGTTTTAATTAAATTCTCACGGTTGCAAACATAGAGAACATGCAATTATAGCATTAACTTGTTCGGGAGAAAAGTTACATGTTTGGAAAAGAGAGTGTGACAAGGAAATAGGGCTTCTAACCCCTATTTACACGTTAATGCCTTAACCGGATTAACTTCTTGGAGAATTTGTACCATTTGTTATACACTTTAGGCTTGGGAGAGCTAAAGTGAAATAAATCCTTGATGGTTGGGAAACACTTGGATTTAGAATTAGAATACAATTCTCTATAAGTGCATGCATGTCTAAATTCCGCGTTACTCATAGTTAATAGAGAAGTAGAAACTACAAGGTGGACATAACCCTAACTTATTATTCTCTGTGATTAACCTTTACTAAACAAATCATTCATTCGTTACTTTGATATTATTAAGTCACGCCTAAAGCAAAACCCCCCTTTTCCGTGGAATTTTCGACCAACAGTCTACTAACAATTGCAACACTTAGTGACCAAGTATTCCCTATGGGATTCGACACCCAACCCAGTTGGGTTCTATATTTGACAACGGCCGCTTACACTTTCTAACGAGAGCTGTAGTTTGGGCGTTATCAATAATAGGGTACTTAGGGCATAATTTCTTGTTTAAGGCTGACCTTGGTCATGGAAAAAGACTCTATTACCCCTGGAATATTTTGAATTTTCGTCAATGAAAACCCGATTTTAGTCCTTGGCGCGACTCGCTGCTATCGCGTGGCTATTGTGCCAAGCCATTGGAAAATGACAACTGGGAATGTGGCTGGTGGTGCGACGTGGTGAAATCGCATTGCAATACTGGATGGGACATAGAAGCTTGGCGCGATGCGGTACAATCGCGTTGTCTCACTAGACATTGACAAATATGAAAATGAGCTTTGGCGTAATGCACCGGTATCACGGTACCTCACTATAAACTGAAAATTGCCATTTTGACATACTCCACGATGTGCTATTGGCCTGAATTACGGTGTTTAATGATTGAAACTTAAAATAGCTATAACTTCTTACCCAGTTATCGAATTTAGGCAAATTTTATATCATTGGAAAACTGATTCAATTTCTTACGCAATGGCAGGATCTAAACTGAATGATAATTTCAAAATTTTTATAATGGATAACTCATGAACTAAGAGTTAATTTAAGCTAGGTAAATACGGGGTATTACAGTTTAGTTCTTTTACTTTTCAATGATGCCAAAAGGGGGAATACTGATTTCATATGGTAAGAACCTGGTCCAGGTGGTATAAATAAAAAAAGGCATAAACGTACATTGACAGGGGGAAGTTGGATTGGTAATAAAGGGTGTGATGAGATACACGAAAGGTATAAAGGTATATTGATAGGGGGAAGGCTGATTGGAAATCTTTGATATCAATTGACAAATAGGGACTAGGTCCCTATATTGTATGATGGTGGAAGCATGATGATTTAATGATGGGGGGAACATTCATCTTCAGTAGTGGTAATCATACTATTAAATATGATGAATGTGTATTGATTCTCAAAACTCTGTGGCTGGTTTGTCGTTGATGAGTGGTGAATTTACTACTCATGTTCACTCAACATTCATACACATTACTATGGTTTAAATACATAAATGATACATATATCTAAGTAAATACACTAATATCCACATTTTGCAGCCATACATCCGCACCATTCATATATGTACCATTCATCCGTACCCATGGCAGAATAAACCCAATGAAGATTTCGACGCTGTCCACCATAGGAGTCTATGTTACGACTCATAACCTAGATTACAGCTTATGGTGATCCACTCGTACTCAGATCCAACCTAAGTAACCAAGTCTTAGATTAACTTAATGAACCAAAAATAATATGACTCATACTCCTAAGTCATATCCATTTCGGTAACCAAAATCTGCCCTATAAACTAAAGCTGGTCAGCATACGACTGGACCATACCATCCGTACCCCAATATATGGCTCATTCCTATAAGTTGTATTGGGTCCAGAGATCAGAATTCCAGGAAATTTTCTAAGGGTCAAAACCCAGGGTGTCATAATAAACATAATGAAATACGAGAAATTTAAACTAAGTCAGGGGAAAGAGGAAAACCCAGAATAATACTCTGAATGCAGAAAATAAACAACCATAATATTAATGATAATAATGTACAAAACAACTATTTTTACCCAATTAGTCACCAAAGGTTTAAGGTTCAAAGAAAATAAATAATCCAATGTGGGGCCCCATAAGCTCCATGGATGCAATCAAGAGAAGTTATAACAATCATTAAACCAAGTATCCACATCTCAAACTATAACCAAAGATCCTACCATACCGTCAAACACCACACTCAAACCGATTTCATAACCATCATAAATAACCTCTTAATGTAAGACTTGAACAGGAACTCAAATCATTATTTATCGGATTTGAATCGGAACTCATACCATTAATAATGTCGAAATCAAACTGGTCTTTATATCATAAATCTCTTAACTTGAAATGAAACTAGTATCAACTACCAACTATTAATATAGGATAAAGACAATGCATCTAAATCCTCTCAAATAAAGAACATAATTAAAGTAATGTGCAAGGCCTATTGAACTACAAGGAACTAATAGCAATATTTTCCTAAGGTAGGCTGGAGGGCTCACTTTTCTTACCCTAAAATCCATTACACGACAATTTCTACCCAAAACCACGTTTTGGTATCTATTTTAACTACCAAATTTTAAATAATCTATATTTCAGTCTTAGGAAAGCAATTCTAACCAAAGAAAGAATAATTAAGTAAATTATCCCTAATTTTGATTCCTTAATAGGCTAAAACATCCCCAATCATACTAAACATAACTCCGAGAACTATTTACCATCCAAAAACTATAATAATATAATATTTATACTATAATTTATCCTATTCTATTAGGAACATAAGCCTAGCCTACTTGGACGCCAAAGAAATCTCGATGACATTAGCTATATCGATGATTTCTCTTTTTGAGAAGTTTTTGCGTGATGCCATGCTATAAAAGGGAAATATACTCATCAATACAATAATAACGGTACCCATATTGTATTTTTATGATTTGATTCTAAAATTAATAAAAAATCCCATGTGGGGCCCGCTTACAAAATTGCACTTTTGAAATCATCATTATCTATGAATGTATAGCTTAGTTTTGAGGACTTCTTGTTGATATTAATGAGTTATTAAGAGTTTAATTATGTAATTATGTTAGTAATAAAATTTTTAGAGTGTTTAAGGTTTAATTGAAATAACTTAAAAATAAAAAAGAGTAAATAGAGTTTAGACGAGGAAACTAGTTGTGCTATGCTTAATTTTAATGTACTTTATCGAATTCTACTGTGTTGTATGAAATAACTATTGTATTTTTATGTTTTAGGATACCATTTTAAGTGTTTTTGAATCAAAATCATCACTACAAACAAGTCCTAAGAAGTGGGAAAACAAGGAGCCAACTCACGCAAAATTAGAGCCAAACTGAGCGAATTGTCCAATTTGGGCTACCCTTTTTGCCGCATACCTCAAGGAAGTCTCCGGGGGGGGTGTGAGGAAAGACTCCTCACTAGATTTTACTCACCTTGGGTGTGATACATGACACTAAATTATAGTTTGAGTCCTCACAACGCAGGGCAGTCTCTGAGATGTATAAAACTCTATTTTAAGCCTCCTAAGTGAGGGGTAATGATGTCAGTTGATATATTTCGTGTTGGGGAACTAAAGGACGATATAAAACACTATCATATAATAAAATATTAATATTTTTAACAACCTTTGGAGCAATATACAAATATGAGAGAAGGCTAGCAAGCAAAGGGCTCAAACTAGGGTCTTTTGTTCTCAAATTTTACTTTCTTGTAGTTCTGCATTGTGAAATCATTTATGGTGATTCTTTATAAGACTATGAGTTTATAAAAACCCTAATTCTAAGGATGAGTAAAAAAATATGAGTTTATAATTTTTGTTTCAAGTTGGTTTATATGTTTATCAAGTATGTGTTTTTTCTTATGTTCTTGTTTAACTATTACAAAACTTCATGAACTTTAGGATAAATCTATGTCCAAAAGTGAATTGACCATAGGAGTTGAGGGATGGAATTTATAATCATTAGAATCTAATTATTAAATGATGATTTGTGTTTAGGCAAGAGTTATACCTAAATACCCCACTTCGTTAATGAAACGGGAAGATGGTTTAATGCGCCCAAGTTAAAGACTCACATCCCCACTCAGTGAAGTAGTTTTGAGATTAATTTGGGTTGATGACTTTGAAGATGACCATTAACAAGTTATAATATCAACCCCATAGATCAACAATCACGATAAATACCAACACCTCCTAGAAACCATAGTTATACATGAATGTGTAGCATGTCTCAACCCTAGAAGCTTTCTTTATAATGTTTACAATCTAAAGTTCATACTGTTGTTATTTCTTGTTACTTAGTTATAATTATAAAAATTAAACTCTCAATTGGTTACTCTTTCACTAATTTAATCTTATTAGTAACGCTTGAATAAGATAGTTGTTAATCACCAAGTCCCAGTGAGATTGATACTTGGCTTTCAAAGGCCATTTTACTATGTGGATGACCATGTACACTTGCGTGTGAGCTTCAATGCAACAAGTTTTTGGCACCATTTTTGGGTACTTGTAAATTGGCAATTGTTTTACCTTTGGTTTCGTAAGTCCTAACAGTATGATCTTAGCTTCTGAATTTGTAGGTGTATGTTTGAAACTTGAGTTAGCTTGCAAGAAAAAAGGATTTGGTCAACCCATATCCTGAACTTGAGTGATGCCTACATCAGTTGAGGAGAGAAGCAGTACTTCTCTATCAGATACCTCAAATTCATCAAGAATAAGCTATTACTACACCAATGGATGAAGATCAACCTGACTGCAAGATAGTTCACAAAGTGGCAATCCCAATTGCAATTAATGTTACCTTCGCCATCTATACAACAGAACCTAGAGATAGATTTAAGCTCAAATAGAACGTGGTGAAACTATTTCATAGTAGTGGGCAATATAAAAGCCTATCACATAATAATCTATAGGTACATTTGAAATTTTTTTTAGAGATTAGTAACACCTTCATACCTACTAGAGTCACCATAGACTATGTAAGGCTCACTCTCTTCCCTTTATTACTTTTGGGGAAGAGAAGAAATGGTTTAATGAAGAACCTTAAAACTCTATCACTACATGGGATGATCTAGCGAACAAGTTCCTCATATTATTCTTCCCATCTAACAAGACAGCTAGGTTAAGTTGTGAAATTCAAAGTTTTAAGTAAAAGCTAGACAATAACATATCATAGGAGAGGATTAAATTAAATCTCTTCTAAAAGATTGCCCGTACCATCAACAGATAAATATGGTTTTGGTTCAAACTTTTGTTAAAGGTATTGACCCTAAAATAAAATTTTTTCTAGATTCAGCTGTGGTGGTTAAGATTTGGAGAAGACCTATGATGAACAGTACACTTTGCTGAATAGAATTGCACAAGGTAATCCTGAATGGCATGGGGATATTTCTAGAAGTTCATTGAAAAAGTCTACAGGTATGAATGAGGTAGATAGTGTCACAACTTTGACCCATAAGTTATAAAACTTACAAAATCAAATAATGATATAGTTTAGCAAGTTGAGTGTGAACCAACCTCATTCAAAAGTAAATATAGTCCAATAGTGAAATACTGTAGGTTTGGGTCCTTAGAAATTTCTTGGGTTTTTAACTCTCTAGCCATCATAAGACTCAATATTACTAGTTGTATGATGTAGGTACGACTTAGTAGCCTAAGTCGTATGATAGTTATGTGTGTGGTAGGACATTCTCTGTCTAAGATATGAGTGGACATCATAAGAGTCGTATGTACATGATAAGAGGGGTATAGTCCAAACCATATATTGTTCATCGTCAGCCTTGACATTCTTCTTAGGGTACGACTAGTAGGGTACTTATCGTATGGTGATGGTACGACTTAGGAAAGGGGAGTAGTATGGTGGACAGTATGTGATGTCAAACTTTCTATCCTAGGTATGATTTAGAAGTACTACTTGTATGATGGGTATGAATGAGGTGCCCAAATCGTACCCACGTGTTGGAATTTTTACAGTTTAAGTTGGAGGTATTTTGGACATTTCTTCTCTTAATCTATTTTCACCCCACTACTTAAAGTACTATTGGGACTTCATTTACCCTAGTATTCTCAATCAAAAACATTCTCAAACTTTTGGTTCAAAAAGAGGCTAGGGTTTGTTCAACAAGTAAATTAAGGCTCCCAAGGGTGTTTTATCTCCGTCTTCTATGGTATCAAAGGAATTTTACTCCTCATTCATTGTTAGTTCAACTAAATTCATGTTTTAATAAATTATTTTCATGATTTAATTATGGGTATTGATTGGTTTTGAATTGTATGTTGGGGTTGTTTGTTGCTAATGGATGAATATTGTTTTCCCATGTTTTATTTATGGTTTTCATGTTAAAATTATGGAATTGAACATGTGGATTCATGGGAATGGTCAATTAGTTATTTGTTTTGGTTTTGGAATCTACATGCCCTCAACTTGTTTGTTAAAATTCCCAGAAGAATGGTTTTGTCACATAGTTTGATTTTATTGAAACTATTGCATTGCATAATATGGTTTTGGAACCTAAATTGGTTTAAATGGTTTTAAATTATTTGGAAAGGCCTTGGTGGCCATGTTTTTGGTTTAGTTGGTAATCATGTGGGGTACATAGGAATCCCCTATGAAAATTTAATAACGAAATCTACGGGGTACATGGGAATCCCTTGAAAGGTTGGCTAATGATATTGCATGCAAGCTATAGTCCGTATAACGATACCACTACATAATGCCTTGGTAATTAACACATGTAATCGATGGTTTGATTATGTGCTAAAGGTATTAATTGGGAAATAATGGTGGGTTGTGATAGCTAACCATAAAGGTGTGAGTCCAATGGACGGACAGTGGAAACTCATGTTTGCAGACATGAGTGTTGCTCATGGTGACCATATACTTGTGGGGTACAATGGAATCCCCTATGTTTATACTCGTATATATGTATCATGGAGGGATAAGGTTAGGAATCCCCTACCCCTATGATATCTCCACTTAGTGCGGTTACACGTACTTGGGCCTATTTAGTGGGTAACACTGGCCCCATATAGCCCGTGTGTGGTTTTAGGATGGTTAAGCTACACATCCCAGGTTAAAGGTTTTAAAGTCATTGATAACGCTGACCTATGCCATATAAATTTGTAGAGGATGATTGTTTTCAATAGTTCAACTTTCGTCAAGATCGAATCCACGAGGAACAAGATTTAGTTTTCGAGTCTTATGAGTATCGAAATTACTAAAAAAATATCCAAAGTGTACACAATGTAAAACACATAATTTAAAGTGGGGTTTTTGATATGGACTATAATCTTATCAATATCAAGTCAAGCAACACACTATGATTACACTTTTTTTCTTAGAATTCAAATTTGGAAAGATCTTGGGATTATGTCTACCTAAGGGCTATATGTGCATGAGATCATGATAGTTTGGTATAAGTCCTAATTGTTGATGACATGGTAGGATAGATTAAGAGTCCTTGAGGTTAGTTTGTCAACAAGGACTCACGGATGTCACTTTTTGACTCTTTCGAGTACCTAATGAATGTGTTAATAAAATCCACCCAAAACCTTAATTAGGCATCCCTATTTCTAGGAAGATGCCTATGAAATAACCTCCTCCCCATCTACCCTTATCTCTATATATCTAAGATGGCAAAAAAATGTAAGCTATATTCATAATTGTCCTGGGGTTTTCACCTAACAAACCTATTTTGGGTATTTGGGATTTTAACCCACAAATCCTAGCTATTTAAACTAAATAATAGTGAAATACATAATCAACAATTAAGTATAATACCAACACATCATTACCCAAACACCATTGTACCTTAGTTCAACATAATCCTAAGACTAAAAGATTTAGCTACTCATGAAAAAATAAGGAAACATATACCATAAGGATTGTTCAAATCATCAATCCTTCACAAATACCAATATCCAAGTATCCAAATAAAATTACAATTCTTGCCCAATTTTGTGTTTCAACTTCAAATTCAAAATATTGCTAGTATCTAGAATTCCCAAAATGGGAAAGAGTTTTAGGCTTTTAAGGAATTTGGGGTCGGCTGCTAAAAATTTAAAACAAGCCCTGGGACTAATCCTGCATGGCCGCAATCACACCAGATCTACCGCGATTGCAACTACCGCGACCACGAGTATATCTATGCGATCATAGTTGCTGACCGTCTTGACTTCCTACGATCGCGTCCCTCAGACCGCGATCGCAGTGACTAAGCCTTGTTCTGTATATGGTCCTTCAGTTGTGCACTTTTCTTCTCCTCTTTGTTCCTTTTATCTCAATTCTATATCCTTCTATATCATCACCTGTATACTAGCAAAATGTGAAAATTAGTGCATTTAATCACAATGTTTTCTCATTTATACCTTCAAATCACAGTAGTGTGCACGAATGTTAAGTACATGTGAGAAGTAAATTCACCACTCATCAATACCTGCCACATAAAGCTTAGATTGTCCTCAAGAAACACTACTTTTTACTATGAGACTATGCATATTATGCCCAAATTAAATGACCCAATGATCATAATGACTTCAAGCTTAGTTAATACCACAATTTAGCTCTTCAACCATAAAAAAAATTACTTTTACGACACTCCTCAACATAAATTATGATTTTTAAAGGATGCAAGAGACTTTAAAGAGAAACCATGCAACAATCACTAATACTCTAGAAATGACTCACCTTTGACCTCACCTGCATTATACTCCTTTTGACTCATTTTGCGAGAGATGAAAAAATCACCCACCTCGACTTGTTTACATGCCTCCTCACAAGAAAGAAAATTCAACACACCAAGTCATCAAATATGCAACAAGGAATTTAAGTGCAAAACACTCTCTCTCTCAAGAACTCTTGATGCTAATAAGTACCATGCTATAGGTTTGCCCCTATTTTCAATTGCCACTACAATGAAAAAACTTGGTTTGAAATCACGAAGGGCCTTTTGAGCTTGTAACGTAGGTTTGGGGTAGGGTAGGATATTATTTTTGAACAACAAGCCTATAGCCTTCTTGAACATCTACATCAAACTATTCTATTTAACTTTTGATCATGGGCCATTTCTTCTTTTTGTTTTCACTTTTTACACATGCGCCTACTTTTGTTTCCTTGGTCCAACCATTTTTTTCTATTTTTTTGCACCTTTGTTCCACACTTTCCTTTGTTGAATCCTTTCTTTGTCTTATTTATTTTTTCTCAATGCTCAAGCCCACAGGCACTCACTTACAACTTCATGGCCCAAAGTTACCTCTTTCAATCATCACCACCCCAACTTAGGCTTTTAGCCTCAAGTTACAATTTTAAGTCCAAGGAGGGTAGGGTTAAAAAGAGGCATAAGAATTGAAAAGTTCACGACGTGCAATGTTTTTTCCAAAGAAAGTTTTAAAGGCTCAAAGTAGGTGACTAGGGATAACTTCTACTTAAAAGTAGGCTTTTTAGGCTTAAGTCGACTCCCAAAGTCACAAAGATGGCCTAAGATCATCTCACCAACCAAGTACAATCAAAATTAGCCATGAGAGATTAATGGGGCAAGTTCTAGATGGTATTAAAATACATGATATTTGGACAAATGATCTCACCACACATGGTGTTGCAACTCAGAAGCACACGCAAGTGCACGTGATCATATAAGTAATATAGTGATTTAGAAAATCAAATATCATTCCCACGAGGACTAAGCAACTAGAAATTTAACCAACTTTTAGTTTTAGAAAATGAGTAGTAAGTGTTGTAAAGTATCAAGATGATTTTGAACTTGAGAATACAAATACAAATTAATTAACTAGAAATAAAAGTTTATGACTAAAGCAAGGCAAGCAACGGTTGTAAACAATAATTATAAGAATTCCAGGGTTGAGGCTTTCCAAACAATCATACAAATCTCCATTCTTATAGTAGTCTAATTTGTTATCGGGTTGTTGGTTCACAAGGTTTAAGCAATGATTTTTGTCTCCCGACCTCAAATCTTCTATCTATTGAATATTGCAGCTACAACTCCCTCAGAGATACACCAATTCTTCTAGATTTATTAAGTACTCTTCTTGCAATTGAACCAAACAAGGCTTCTAGGTATATCCCTATACTAGATGCTAATTTAAATCCCTTATTTTATAAAAGGGTAAGAACCTTGTTCCTTAATTTCCTCGTTCTAATCTACGATTCTCCTCCTGGATTCACATAGAAATATAAATTTATTCTAATGGCGTTCAAGCATTAAAATAGTAAGTTCGAGAAATTAAGAACAACCCAGGTGATAATCCAAGAAGAAACTACTATAAAGAATATCAAAGAGTAATCATATTCTTGGCCGCAACCCCAGAACAAGGGTATTTAGCCACTCATATTTGAATCAAATGTCAAAAAACAAGTAATTAATCATACCCAAAAGTAGTCTTGAGGTAAAGAAGTTCAAAAGAAATAATAAGAACCCTAAAAGAGAATTCTCTACTTTTCCGCCGCTGCTATGCTTTCCAAAAGTGTTTTCAATTGTGTTGAAGTGTTCCTTTTATAGTTGGGACAATTTGCCTAGAAAATATAAGGGGTCGCATTGCGGGGCTATCGCGACCCCTCACTGGAATTATCAACCATAAATTTGGCTAAGGCAAAAAGCTGTGGTTCGCGACGCAATAGGTAATTGACTTAAACAGGGATCGCGTCGTGGGACTATCGCGACCCCTCACCGAAATTCTTGTCCAAAACATCAGCTAAGGAAAAGAATCCTTTTAGCTGGTAGTTTTTCCACTTGATTCCGCTTTCACTGCATGCTTCCCAACTTTATTGAAAATGCCCTTTCAATTCAATCCACTCAAATCCCCCGCCTCATTTATCTTTTGTTTTGTATCATGAATCCACTTTTTTCCAATTCCATAAAATTTTTATCCTGCATCACTAATCACGTCCATTAGCTACATCATAGAATTAGAGATCAAAAAACAATAAAAACACACATTTTAGCTCATCGAACAAGTCCTATTATAAGTAATAATCGGTGATTGTACATATAAATACACCCAAGATCACATGGCATGGAAATTTGCCAATAATACTCATTATCCCCTCCCGCTAGAGACAAAAATGGAGTATCTATAAATTTCCACAAGTCAAAGTTTTTGGAGTCACAAAAATAGAAAAAATCTTGTTACAAGAACGCTCACAACTATACCCTTGATTTGTTAAAAAATTTGGACGGAGGGGGTGTTTTCTTCACATTTACACCATGCACAATTTGGTAACTATAGCACTAACCCAAGCCTTCACCTCAAATTCTGGCTTTTATACAGGTAAACCATATGGCTACTTAGACTTTGCGATAGGAATAAGTGGGATACAAAATTCCAAATGCCGTAGGTACTCAGATTTCCCTTGAATTTATGACCTCGATGCCATGGGTACTCAAAATTCCACTGCATCTTTGGAGCCTAAGACAATCATGATGCTTTTCCCATAAGAATATCGTCACTCAATCTATCATAGGGAAAAACTCATTAGATATTGGCATAAGTAAAATAAGGATAAATTAGAAATCCAAGAAGAAAATAACTAATCCATGCAAATGTGGCAACCATCAGAGTGCCCAAATATTAAACCCCAAATAAAAATAAAAATCATCCAAACAGAAAAAACATCCAGAAATATCAATAATACAGGACTAAATCGAACGAATGTGGAGATAGGCACCCCAAACTACAAAGATAGCAGTATTCTCACTGTATAAACAATCAAGTATAAGGAGAGATGAGGGTGCTCCCTAAAACTGTATCAAGAGCAACTTTTACTCTCAGTCTCTGAATTATCTTCTACCTCCTCAGGAATGGACCACTCGGCTGGTGCCTTATCATCACTCTCCACTCAGGAGAAAGTGAGTCTATCACCAATTTTTAGGACCTTTCATAGTCTCTTCACCCCTTCCACATCTTGGTAAAGAACTCATTTTTCTTCTTCTCCCTTTTTACCATCTTCTTATGTGTAACCCAAATATTATGTTGTGACTCCACCAAAGATGAGTAGATTGTATAAAGCCTAGCAATTGTATATCCCTGATTCTTTTAGTCCTTTCGATACTCCCTATAATCATATCGAGACACATATAAATGGCGGGTGGTAGAGGGTTATCCATGCTCCTGAGGTAAACCTAACATGAGCTCCCTAGTGGCCCTCAAGAGGCTCAGTGGTGGATGGCCTACAAGTCTCAGGTTCCTCACATGTCAACTTCCCTAAATTTATCATCCTCTTTTTGCTTTTACCTGGTACACTCTCTTCTCAAATTTATAAAGGATAGATGGAAGGCCAGGGTGCACCCAAGTGTCTCAAGAGTATTACTCTACCTTAGCTCTCCTTCAAGGCTTAGTAATCAAAGAGGGAAAGAAGATATTCTTCCCACCCTGGTTCTTGAAGAATATTATGTCAGTAACCACGAGCTAACTAATATTCAAAGGAATGACGTATAGAATGCAAACAACCATTCAAGCCAGCAAATCTGGGACTGCTGTTATATGGGTGCAAGGATAGACATGACTATATAAGATGTTTAACCATATATGAGCCTCAAAAGTGAATTCATTCATGTGGATGTTACTCTAAGTTGTCTCTTATAAGAATTCCTTTTCGGGGAAAAGTTTTTCTACCAACTAACTTCCCAGTTCGCACCCTTTTTCTTCGAACTCACCCATGTTTGCATTTGGGAGCCCATAGATATCATTGATATGCTCCACCCCAAAGTCCACTTCTTTCCCTCAGATCATGATAGTTATGTTGAATGGATCTGAGAAAGATACTACGCTAAGGTTGGCGTAGAATTCACAGACCCATTACTTATTTGTCTTGCATGGATCCAACATGAAACACCGCCACCATGTGGCCACAAACCTATCATGAAATGCTGGAATATTTTCCAGCACATTCTCTAAGCATATTCCTCTTTCTAGGAGATACTTTGTCCTTAGATGAACACCATTGTAGAGAGTGTGGCATTTGGGTGCCATGAATTGGATGTGTTCATATTTCTCCATGAGATTATCCTGAAGAACAATAGACAACACAACAACATCAATCATTGATATATTTTTGCAGAAGCTATGTTATGTTGTCCACTAAATCTCATTGGATGGTTACTTAGTGGTGTTTGGACAAAAATTAGAAGTGCAGAATTTTTGGCATAGCTAGAAAATCAGCCTCGGTTACCGCGATCGTGGACCATAGATCCACAATCACATTATCGTGATTGCGATCCCAAAGACAACGATTGCGGTCCCGATGATCTTGATTATGGTATCTGAGACTAGTTTCTACCCAATCTTTAAATTTCCAAAAATTTAAATTTGAATCCCAAAGCATGTTCTATAACATGGATTTACACTATAAGCGTGAACAAAACCTCTAGGTACTCGATTATTCCCCTAGAATGCAAAAACCATTAGTGAATACTCGTTTGGGAAGCCTATTGAGCACTTTGTGTGCACTCTTCATTTTTCTCAATTTCACACACAATTTGGGTACTCAAGACTTCCCCACTTACGTGCACACCATATTCTAGTAGCTTAACACCACACAAGTATAATTTATGAAGCATTTAAGCACGAAAAACATACATTCAGGCCTTCCCTATAACATGTATTCTATGGCCTATTTTCCACAATTAAGGCAGATATTCAAGGCACCTACCAGATAAGTGATGTAAGAGAGATGCAAGAATGCTATTAGAATGGTCACAATTTGGCCAGAATTGGGTCTAGTTAGAGGGAAAAATTGAGAAGGGAGTGTTAAGAGGAAGTGGGGGTTCAGATGGATATAAGACTGATTTGAATGCGATCGCGGTTATGGTTTTGCGATCATAGCATGTAGGTGACCACGATCGCGGCCAATGTCTCATGATCACGATAATTGAGGGAATTTTTACTCTCCTATTTTCCCTTGTTCAGCTTATTTCACATTTGGATAGATCTTCCCCAATTCAGTTCAGCATGCAAAACACACTTTCCCTTTCTCAAGCTCATCCAACACACTCTATAGATCTATAAATGCTTGGGTTATTCAATTTACAAAACTAAAATTTACTCCAAAAAAATGAAAATAAAGGATACGATCCACTCTCGTGGCATTTGTGGGTTTCCTCCCATATAGTGCCTTAGTTTGGTTGAAGTTAATTTATGAGTTTCTTCTTCAAATTTGTGGTAAGATTCCATTAATTTCTTAATAGAATCCTTCATATTTTTATAAAATACCTATAATCTTGGAGGCTTTATTGTAGAACCATTAGAGCTCAGATTTTACCTATTTTAGGGCAAATGTTCCTTAAGTATAGATGGTCATTGTGTTATTTTTGAAAGTGTGATTCCGTAAATGGGGCCCACATAGGATTTTTTGTAAGTTTTGACCCAAATTACTATAGTGAAATATGGGTATCTTTTTTCTTATTTTGAGGAGTAAATAGGGATTTTGATAGCATGGCACCTTGCAGAAGCTTCTTAGAAAGGGAAATTGATGGTTTAGCAAATTCTTTAGGCTTTTCTTCGATGTCTAGGTAGGATAAGTTTACCCTCTTCATAGATTTAGATATTTTTTAGTATGACTATGATATTATGCTAGTTATGAGGTGGTATTTAGGTGTTGGAGGCATGATTAATAATATTGGCATTAGTTGGACTATTTAGGCTATCTTAAAATCATAATTCAGGCATAATTAATTTAGTTTCTCATGTTTTAGGGAGAACTGCAATCTCAGGGCTAATTATGGATTATTTAACATCTAGAAATGAATTTAGATACCTTATCGTAATATGGGTTGAATTTGCCTAAAAATAGATTTTAGGGATTAGAAATGGGCCCTACCGGCTCACCGTAAGCCAGGACTTCTATAAGCCTTGTGGAATTTTTTATGCATGATATACCTTAATTAATAACTCTTTTGGTTTTTGAGAATGCTAAATGCTTATTGATTCACTAGTTTGGTAGTTGAGAGTTAGTTCTAATTTTGAGTAAAATTTAGTGAGATATTACTATGATTTAATGATATGACTTATGTATATGGGTTGTTGGTATGGTTTTTTGATATGTCCTATTTATATAAGTTTCGGTTTAAGTTCAGCAATTAATGATGATAATGATATATGTGTTTTGGTACAAGTTCGGCAGTTGATGATGACAATGATATATGAGTTTTGGAACAAGTCTGGCAATTGCTGATGATATTGATACTATGAGATCCATCCAACAATTAATGTTATGATGTTTATACTTTTGGGGATATATCGATGATGATGCTATTAAGTTCTGATTCAAGTTAGGCACTGAAAGTTAATTGATATGATATGATATGAATGGATTCTTATTTATGGCATAATAAATTTGTAATTTATTGTTATTCAGTTGTTTACTTTCCTTTGATTTTACGCTCTAGGATTATGGGGGCCTACGTAAGGTTATTTACTATTTTGTACTATTAGCTTATGCGTGCCGATTTAGTAGTTATGATTGTTTGATCTTTATGTTACTTTTCCATAAATATTTATTTTCTTATGCACACTGGTGTTGGATCTTATTTCTAGGTTCTCTCGGTTTCCTTGACTTAGTTATTTTATTTTGTATCTTGTCAAATTTAAATAATGATTTAGCTCAATTGGCTAATGACGCTTACTGAGTACCCATGATTTTGGTACTCATACTATACTTCAGTACCCTTTTGGTGCAGATCCAAGTGCTAGTAGCTACGGTGATTCAACGATTGTGTTGAGTTAATTGAAAAGATAAGTTGAGATCTAAGAGTCAGAGTTTCCCTTTCTCCTTCTATTTATCTACGTCTAGTCTTTCATTTTCGAGGCAAATTATATTGGAATATTCAGTAATTATGGTTCAGTCATGGTAGCTCTTCTACCGATATTACTGTGTCTTAGGTAGATTGTTGACCTTTTATTTATTTATTTAACTATTATAACTATTTTATTGCTATTGTAAGTTTTAAAATCTTGATTTTTGACTTTTAGGCAATGTTCCACCAAGTTAGTGCATTGCTTTATAGCTTTAGGCTATGAATTGGCTTACCTTCTAGTTAGATAAATTAGGTGTCATCATGACTTGTAAATTAGGTAGTGACAAATTAGTATCCACCTAGGTTTCACAAGTATTATTGCTATAAGAGGAAGTGTCCAGTACAGTCCTGTGGATTAGAATAATAATGTTTATTTCTTATCTTTGGGAGGTTATAGGACATTCTTAGGATTTCTTCACTTTTTTTTTTCTCATTTCATGATAAGAGACTGAGTTGGTTTCTAAAGCATTACTTTGGTTTCATTCTTTTGTAGATGATTAGAATATGTGCTACCGTAACACGAGGTGAGGGTCCCGAGACCAATCGTAGGGATCCTATCATTGTTCATGGATGACTTAGAGATCATGGACAATCTATGGATGTGTTTCCTGCTATGGGCCTGGATTAGTGGCCTTCACTATACCATATTCATTCCCCAATCTAGAGATTCTTCCACCCCAAAAAGCGGTGGGCTAGGGATCAACCTAGGCTCAACTAGGGTTTAGTTCTTCTTTAATTATTATGAATACTTTGGTTATGATTTTGGGATTGGTTAGTGGTGCATATTTTAATAACGCACAGTCTACGTATTAGACTAGTATTAAGGTGGGGGTAAAGCCTGGATCTATGACTCTTAGAGTTGAGATTCCTCCTATGCTAATAGTAGCCTAATCGGTAGTTACTTAGTCAGTAGTTTCTCGGTATGCTAGGTCTATTGAGAAGCAGAAGATGTTGGTTAGATTCTTCAGATTGGCTCAACCTATGTTTTCTTGTGCACGGGGAAAAGATGTGAATGAGTTCTTAGTTGCTTATGAGGATAAGCTCCATAATTTATGCCTAGTAGAGACTCGTGGCTTGGATTACACTACTTTTCAATTGGACTTGGAAGATCAACATTGGTGTAGAGGTCATCTTGATTCTAGGTCAGCTAGATCTTCTTCATTGACATGGACTCAGTTTTCTGAGATCTTCTTGGTTGTATATGCCTTTAAGTCTTAGGGATAATTTTAGAAATTAGTTCTTGAGTTTAGAGAAAGGATCAATCAATGTTGTAGAGTATAAAGCTCATTTTCATGAGTTGGCTAGGGATGCTACTTCTATTCTAACTACTGAGTATGAGAGGGTTTGTTGCTTTGTTCAGGGGTTTAGACTTCCTCTTCCTATGTCTACATTAAGTTTGGTTACTGTGGGTAGGTCTTTTGCTACGATTTTTGATCATTCTCAGGTTATGAAGGATATGCATCGTAAGGCCTAAGGGGGCAACGATAAGAGGACGAATTATCAGGGTAGTTTTAGTAGGAGCCATAGTGGCTCATAGTTAAAAGGAAGTGGTTCACAAGGTAAGTACCCTTTAAGATAGCCGTATCAGCATTAAGGTCAGTTTAGTAGGCCTATTGAAGTAGCAGTTCAGATTACTGATGAAGGTCAGTCTAGTTTTAGTAATTATCCTGGCCAGGGTAGTGGTAAGCTTTTGAGAGGTTCATCTTCTGGTTATTCTAGTCATGGTAGTTATTTTGAGTCAGTTGAATCTTCTTATTTTGGTACAACATCTAGGGCATGTTATGGTTATGGAGCTTTTAGTCATTTTCTTGAGAGAGTTCCCAGCCGTGGAGTGATGGTTCCTTCAGTTTAGAGTGTTCCACTGATTCAAGATGTTCCACTCGCAGCTAGAGGTGGTATGCATGGTTATAGGGGTAGTCTCCAGGGTACTTATAGAGGTTCTCAGGAAGGCAGCATAGAAAATTGGTTAGAAGCCCAGCCAGGTAGCGGTCTTGGTCTATTGTATACAGTACCTGCTAGACCCGAGACTAAGTATTTAGATGTTTTTATCATAGGTACAATCTTGCTATTTTCTCAGTTAAATTTTTCTTTATTTGATCTAGGATCCATATATTCTTATGTGTCTTCTTATTATGCTCCATGATTAAAGTTATCTTAGGATTCATTATCCATGCCATTACATCTACCTACTCTTATGAGTGATTCTTTAGTAGTGGATTGGGTTTATAGATCATGTGTTATGACTGTATGAGATTTTGACACATAGGTTGATCTTATTGTGTTAGATATATCTGATTTTGATATGATTCTAGGTATGTACTGGTTATCCCACTATCATATTGTCCTGAATTATTTTTCCACGACCATTACTTTCACCATGCATAGAGTAGCCCCGATCGTGTGGTAGGGAGCGATTAGCCACAAACTGATAGGGATTATTTCTTATATTCATTCTAGGAGGCTTATTATGAGGGGTTGCAAGTCTTATCTCTCTTATATTACTATGTTAGTGTGGTTAGTTTTTACTTGAGTCTGTTCCTATAGTCTGTGTATTTCTACATGTTTTCCCTACTGATCTACCTAGTATTCTTCCTAAGTATGTTATAAAGTATGTTATTGATCTTGAGCTGGGCACCCAAACTATTTTTATGGAATCTTACCATATAGATCTTGCCAAGCTTAAGGATCTAAATTCTTAGCTTTAAGATAGTCATGGTAAGGGTTTCAATAGACCGCGTGTGTTTCCTCAAGGAGCTCCTATGTTGTTTATGAAGAAGAATAATGGTTCCATGTTGATGAGTATTAAATATAGGTAGCTTAATAAGGTTATGGTGAAGAACTGACATCTTATGCCTCACATTGATGATCTGTTTAACCAGCTTCAGGGAGAAGTGGTATTCTCTAAGATTGATTTAAGGTCCAATTAACATTAGTTGAGGATCCAGGCTGATGATATCCCAAAGACAGCCTTTAGGACCCGTTATGGTTTTATGAGTTCCTAGTGATGTATTTTAGGTTAACTAATGTCGAAACGCATTTATGGATTTGATGAACCATGTGTTCAAGCCTTAATTAGATTCTTTTGTAATTGTATTCATTGATGACATCCTTTTTTATTCGAGACGTAGAGAGGAGCATATGCATTATTGAGGATTTTTCTCCAGACTTTGATAGATCATATGCTTTTTTCCAAATTTTCTAGGTATGACTTTCGACTTGAGTCAGTGACACTCCTTTGGAATGTATTAGCTACAGATAGAATTATGGTATACCTAACAAAGATTGAGGCAATTCATGATTGGTCCGGGCCTACATCTCAGTCTGAGGTTCATATCTTCATTGCATTTGACGGTTACTATAGATGGTTTGTTGAGAGTTTTGCTTCTATTAAAGTGTCGATGACCAATTTGAATTAGAAGGTGGTCTCTCTCAAATAGTCTGAGGAGTGCGAGTTGAGCTTTGGAAAGCTATAGGGATTTGTTACTACAACTCTTATCTTGGCTCTTTCTTTTGAAGTTGAGGAATTCACCGTGTATTATGATGCTTCTGGTGTTGGTTTGGGTTGTGTGTTGATGTATTTGGGTCATGCTATTACTTATTTGTCGACACAGCTAAAGGTGAACGAGCGCAACTACCCCACTCATGATTTGGAGTTGGTGGTGGTAGTTTTTGCACTTAATAGTTGGATTGATTATCTTTATGGTGTGAATTGTAAGATCTACATGGATCATCGTAGTCTTCACCATTTGATAACCTAAAGGGAGCTTAATTGTATGCAGCATAGATAGTTGGAGTTGCTTAAGGATTATTACATTTCTATCTTGTATCATTCCGGCAAGGCAAACGTAGTAGGGGACGCCTTGAGTCAAAAGACGGTGAGTATGGGTAACTTGGATTGTATTTCAGTTTTTTAAAGGTCCTTAGTATGAGACATTTAGACCTTAGCCAACTTATTAGTGCAACCTTTTATTTCAGACCATAGGAGGGTTCTTTCTAGTGTTAAGGCAAGGTCTTTTCTACTTGAGTAGATTAAGAGTCAGTTTTAAGATAAAAGGCATTGCATCATTCGTGATCAAGTGGTGAGTCCAAGAGGTCTACAATATATTCTTAGGGTGTCTTGAGATTTGATAACTGTATTTATGTTAAGAGGGTTGATGGCTTGATTTAGTTGATTTTGCATAAGGCTCATTGTGCTAGATATTTTATTCACCCGGGAATATATCAAAGATTTATAAAGATTTGAGGAAACATTATTTGTGGAATGGTACAAAGAGAGATATAGCGAACTTTGTAGCTTATTGACATTGTTGTTAGTAGGTGAAGGATAATCATCAAAGACCCATGGCTTGATTCAGATATTGCCACTCCTAAGTTGAAGCGGGAGTGGATTACCATGGACTTTTTAGTGGTTTTCCTTACACGTCCCATAGTTTTGACTGTTTTGGGGTCATTGTGGATCGATTGATCAAGTCAACACATTTCATTCCCATCAAGATGTCCTTCAGTGCAAAGTGGTTACCCCATATCTATGTTAGTGACATAGTTTGTTTGCATGGTGTGCCAATATCTATATTTGTAGCTCTGGGGTTGAGTGTTTGCTTTTAGATTTTAGAGAACTTTTCACGAGGAGTTAGGTACTCAGGAGGATCTTAGTATAGGTTTCCATCCTTAGATAGATGAGAAATTGTAGTGGACTATTTATGCTCTCAAGGATATGCTCGGAACCTGTGTTATGGATTTTGGAGGCCAATGGAAACAATACTTAGCCTTGGCAGAGTTTGCGTATAATAATAGATATCATTTGAGTATTGAGGTGTCTCCTTTTTATGCTTTATATGGTAGGAGATGTTGTTCTCCGATAGGATGGTTGGAGACTTTAAAGATTAGGCCCCGTGGTACTGACTTTCTTTAGGAGTCATTGGATATAGTAGGGTTTTTAGGACAGGTTGAGGGCAGCTTAGTGAAGGAAAGACTTATGCAGATTATAGACTTTGTGCCATAAGATTTGGAGTTTGTTATACCTTTGTGTATCGCCCATGAAGGGTGTGATGAGGTTTGGAAGGAAACGCAAGCTTATCCCCAGATATATTAGACTCTTTCAGATCCTTTGCACAGTTGGTGAGGTGGATTATGAGTTAGCCTTACCCTTAGATTTTGTTGTTTTTCATCCAATTTTCCATATTTCTATGTTGCTATGATACATTCCTGATCCTTATCATGTGCTTAGGTGTAACTCTACTCAGTTAGATTAGCGGTTGACCTTCATGGAGGAGCTTCTGCATCCTAATCCTTTATCTTTATGGAGGAAAATTCTCTTAACAGTAGATATTGTAATGACCCTCGAGGTCATTTTATGTATTTTTACTAAATTTTGCTATTTAGAGATTTTCGATAGCTGCCCAAGTCATTTATAACTTGTTGGAACTGACAGTTTGGTTACCTGGTAGGTCATTTGCTTTTTAGGGAAAATTCCATATTTTGAGGTTTTCACTAGTACAAAATGGCTATCGGGTGAAAATATCAGTCAAACAACCTCATATTCCAATTCTAAATGTTGCAACATCTCCGAAACATTGATTTTTGTCCAAGAGGACCCTTGGATTTGGTTTCAAGGCTCCAGGACTAATTTTGAGCTATTGGCCAGAAGTTAAGACAAATGGCAAGTAGGTATGGGACCCACTTTTCATCTAAATGACCTCGGATGAAAATTTTTACTAAGCAATTGAGTTAGTAATGTTGAGTTTGATAGGGTATCATAGTTAGTTTGCGTATATGGGATTCTAGAAAAATCTCAAGGGATCAATGAAAGTCTGGATTAATTATGAGGCTTTAACACGTGCACCACTTAAGCGGTTAGGCAATCTTAGGGATGTATCGCTTAACCATCACCCTTACTACTTAAGTGGTAGCCGCTAAAGTGGCAAAGGACTTCTTAAGTGATACCTGTGCAGTCATGAAATACCGTTAAAGCGATACTAGATTACTTAAATGGTGACCGCTTAAGTGGTACAATGTCCCCATAAGCGGGAACGAATGCCTGGTAGGGGTATAAATATCCCACATAGCCATGTTTTCCCTATTTTCATCCATTCTCTATGATAGTTAACCCTAAAAAGTGGGAAAACTTGGGAGAGTCACTTGTGAGTTATAGTGAATCTTGGTTGAAGTTAATTTTTGCATTTCTTCTTCAAATTTGTGGTAAGCTTCCATTAATTTCTTGATAGAATCCTTTATCTTTTTCTACAATCCCTAGAATATTGGTGGCTTGATTGTGGTCCCATTAAAGATTAAAATTTACCAATTTCATAGGGTAAATGTTATATGAGTATAGAGGGTCATTGTGTTGGTTTCGAAAGTGTGATTTCATAATTGGGCCCCACATGATAGTTTTACATAATTTTGGACCCAATGCACAATAGTAAAATATGGGTATCATTTTTCTCGTTATGATGACTAGATTGTGATTTAGATAGCATGGCACCTTACAAAAGCTTTTCAAAAAAGGAAATTGGTGGTATAGCTGACTCTTCGAGCTTCTCTTCGGTGTCTCGGAAGGCTAGGTTTACCCTTTTCATAGATTGACTTATTTTATAGTATCATTATGATATTATGATAGATATGGAGTGGGATTTAGGTGTTGGAGGTATGAGTGATAATATTTTGATTAGTTGGACTGTTTAGGCTATCTTGGAATTCTAATTTAGGCGTAATTGACTTAGTTGCTTATTTTTTAGGAAGAATTGCTATCTCAGGGATAGTTATGGATTATTTAACATCTACAAATGAATTTATATACCTTAGCCTAGTTCGGGGTTGAATTTTCCTAAAAATTCATTTTGGTGAATAAAAGTGGGCCCCTCCGACCCACCTTAGGACAAGACTTGTTTTAGATTTGTAGACTTATTTACCCATTATATACATTTATTAATGACTCTTATGTGACATTGAGGAGATTCCATGCTTATTGATTATGCTAGGTTTGTAGTTGAGAGTTAGTGGTATTTTTCGATAAAATCCGGTGGGATATTTCTATGATTTAGTGATATGGCTTATGGATATGGGTTATTTGTATGGAGTGTTGATATGGTCTATTTATATGAGTTCCAGTTCAACTTCATCAGTTGATGCTAATAATGATATATGAGTTTTCGTTCAAATCCGACAGTTGATGATGATAATGATATACGAGTTCCGATTTAAGTTCGATAATTGATGATGATATTCATACTATGATTTGGTTCAAGTCCACCTAATGATTTTACGATGTTAATATTATTAGGGATGTATCGATGATGCTATTGTTTTCTAGTTCAAGTCCAACATTTTGAGTTATTAATGATATGATATGGTACGGATGGATTCTTGGTTATGGAATGACAAATGGCTAATTTATGGTTATTCAGTTATTTACTTTCCTTTGTTTATACCATCCAGGCTTATGGGGGTTGTGTTGGGTTATTTACTTTTACACACTTATTAGCTTATGGGGACTAATTTAGTAGTTATGATTGTGTAATCTTTACGTTACTTTTCCGTATTTATTTCTTTACTTATGCACAGTTGTGTTGGATCTTATTTCCAAGTTAGACTGTTTACCTTGACTTAGTTATTTTATCTTGTATCTTAACGTATTTATATCATGATTTGTCTATGCTGGTCGATGATGCCTACTGAGTATCCATTGTTTTTGTACTCATACTATACTTTAGTATGTTTTTGTTATATATCTGAGTACTAGTAGCCGTTGTTGATTCAACGATCGTGCTGAGTTTATTTCGGAAATAGGGTGAGCTCTTGGAGTCGGAGTTGCCCTTTTTCCTTCTATTTGTCTATGTCTAGTCATTCATTTTCCAGGAAGATTGCATTGGACTATTCAGTAGTTATGCTTCATTAGTAGTAGATCCTGTACCAACATTACTAGTTTTTGGGATCATTGTTGATATTTTATCTATTTATTATACTATTATGATCGTTTTATTTCTATTTTAAGTCTTTTAAGTGTTGATTTCCGCCTTTTAGGCCATTTTCCATCAAGTTAGCCCATTGCTTATAGCTCCGAGCTACTGTTTGGATTATCTACTAGTGGGATAAAGTAGGTGTTATCATGACTCATAAATTAGGTCGCAACATTCACAATATATGGTGAATCCCTCACCCTCAACAGGAAGAGCCAAATAGGAGCTGAAGTAAGAAAATCATTGAGCCTTTAAATGCTCTAACGGTTGAAGTTAGAAAATCCTTAAGCCTCTGAATGCTCAACTCCCACTCCCTGCACCACAGGAAGGGAATCTTCTTCTGAGTCAATCTGTTCATTGGTGCTAATATAGTAGCAAAACCCTCAAAGAACTGCTGGTAGCAACCAGCCAAACCAATAAAACTACAAACCACAGACAGAGATGTAGGCCTAACCCAATAACGAATAGCTTTGTTGGGTCCATAATAATCCCAACCTTGGACACCACATATCTAAGAAATGTCATAGACTTGAGCTAGAACTCACACTTTGAAAATTTTGCAAAAAGTGTATGGTCTCTCAAAGTCATGAGAAGAATCCTCTAAAGTTGCATCTTCTCCTCCCTACTCCTCAAATACAAAAGAATGTAATCGGGGAACACAATCATGAAGGAATCCAACTAAGGCTTGAACACGCGATTTATCAAGTCCATGGATGCTACTAGAACATTGTCAACCAAAAAGATATCAACAAGCACTCATAATGTCCATAGCGAGTCCTGAAGGTTGTATTTGGGATATCCTCAGCTCGAATCCGCAACCAATGGTAACCGGACCTCAGGTTGATCGTAGAGAACACTATTGCTCGCTGAAGATGGTCAAATAAATCATCATTATAAGGCATAAGATACCTATTATTCATCATCACCTAATTACGTTACTTGTATTTAATACACATATGAAAGGAACTATCTTTCCTCTTTACGAACAAGACAAGATCACCCCAAGGAAACATACTAGTCCTAATAAAACCCTTACCTAGAAGATACCGAAGCTAAGAATTCAGCTCCTTATGCTCGATGGAAGCCTTATAGGTAAGTTTCCATAAAAATAGGTCTGGTTCCCGGCTCAAGAATAATAATAAACTTAATATCATGATAAGGAGGAAGACTCACAGATCATAGGAATAGAGTCAAACAATAGGCTCTCCACACAAACAACACAAATATAAGTATGGTAAGACATTCAAACCCTCGATATTATTCTCCTAGCAAGAATATAAGAAATAATCCCCATCGACTCATGGAAAAAAGATCCCTGCCACATAATTGGGGGTAGGCCAGGCATGGATAAGTAAAAGTTTTGACAAAACAATCCAAGACTGCATAATAGAGGGATAACTCATCCCTAACAAGAATCACATTAAAATCCCCCATGTATAATACAATAAGATCAGCCTAAGTATCAAACTCCTGAACAGTCACAATACATGATCTATAATCCCAATCCACTACCAAAGAACCACCCACTGGATTAGATACACATAATACAGTAGAAAAGACATGCCAAGATAACTCTAACCACGGTGCCTAATAAGCAGGCAGATAAAAATTAGTCGATCCCAAAACAAAAAAAGCAAAGGTCGTCTAATGGCACATTGAAATTGTACCTATAATAACAACATTCGAAGACTCTGCCTCCAGCCTACCAGGTACAACATGTAAATGGCTGGTCACCTGGATGGTTTCCTGACTGATCTCCTATCCTACCTGCCTGAGAACCTCCACAAGCACTTTAGGGATAACCCACATGACCATGCATACAACCTCTAGCTGAGGGCAGCACTGCCCTAATAGGCTGAACACTCTGCGCTGCAAGAACAACTACCCCACGATAGGGACACTCTCTAGAGAAATAGTCAAAGGCCCCATAATCATAACATGTTGCAGGAACTGTCCTATAACCAAAAGATCCAACTAACCTAGAATTACCACCTCGACAATTAAACCTGAAAGATAAACCTATCGAAAGCTGACCACTACTTTGACTAGGATGATCACTGTAGCTTGACTGACCTCTATTAGTAATCTAAAGTATGGAATTAATGATCCCATTAAACTAACCCTAATGCTGTTAATGTTGGCATAAAGTATACCTACCCTGAGAACTACTTCAACCAAACCATGATCCACTCTGGCTCCTATTGAAACTACCCTAATAATGTAGTCTTTTATCGTTGACTGCTTGGGCCTTGTGATGAATTTTACTTTTAACCTGGGCATAATCACAATCAAGAAAAGACCTAACAGCCACAACCAAACTCTATATGGCATTAAAATTAGAAGTCTCAATCCCCAAAGAAAATACCAAACCCACCCATACTAGGATAGCAAAATAAATGTAGCATGTCTGGGAAACTCATGAAACTGCTCCTCATACTTCACAATAGTCATAGAGCCCTTCTCCAACCTCAAAAATAGGTCTTTGAGGTGATATCTAAGACTAACATACATATACTTCTCTAAGAAAACCTCGAAGAACAGAGTCCATATCAATGGGGGAGATCCAACTTGCCTAGAATCAAAATGACCTCTCCCCCAAAGTTGAGCCACAAAATCTAGTTGAAAACTAGTATAGTCAACCCCACAAGTCTCAACTAAAAAAAAATTACGAAGCCTATCATCACAAGGAACCAAGAACTCATAAGCATCCTAGCCCAGTGCCAAAAAAACCTAGGAGGAATCAATCTCAAGAATCTACCCAACATCTTTCGCTCCTCAACAGACATAGAAGGGTGGGAAACTATCTACTGAGAAAAAAATAGCGCTAGATGAATATCAACTCTTGGAGCTGCAACTACAAGCTATGGGCTGCCTCTATTCAATTCTAATCTATAGACTGAGCACCATCAGATGGTGCAACACAACCAAGCCTAAAAGCTAATCTAATGCATCTCTGAGTAGTGATGAAGGGATAAACCTTGGTAGAACCTAGGTTTCCCAATCACTACCCAAAAATTAATGGTCAAGATGGAACTTATCACGGCTAAGTCTTGACAAGTAAGAAAATTACCCAAAATGATATATAATATGAAATCATAACACAAATCCCAAGGTAAGATTTCTAGAGTGAAGTCAGTCAATATAATTGAATCCTAGGTTTCCTAATCACAACCCCAAAACTAAGGGTCATGATAGAACTTATCACGGCTAAGCCTTGACAAGTAAGACAATTACCCAAATAGATATATAATATGAAATCATAACACAAATCCCAAGATAATATTTCTAGAGCGAAGTTAGACAATACATTATAATTATAGCTAAAGTTTAAACAATAATAAATGCTATAAACCATCCCAAAACCTAGTGTCACGGTGTAAGAGCAATCTACATACAACTCAAAGTCTTAAAATACAATTGATAATCAAACAAAACAACAAGTCTATCTCTAAATACCAGATAAGACATAAACTTCATAGGATGAGGTCGGGGGTAGATTCTGGAAGCATGGAGTGGCCCCTAGCTCGAATATATAAAATCATATCCTGATGTAAGCTACTGCGCAATGCACTTGTACATGGATCTGCACCAAAAGGATTAAATAGAGATGAATATAGTCCACTTGTACTCAACAGGTATCATAGGCTGACTGAGTAATGGGAAAATAAGGTATATAAATACATACTATGAGCATGACTCATGCAAAGACAAAGTGTCCTAAACGGTAGCTCACACTGTTTCCAATAACAATTCAAGCTATAATGCATAAGTAGGAAATAGATACGTAAAAAAATAGAACATACATCAGATGAAATACATAAATACATCACTGAAGATCAATAATGAATGAAATGCAATGAGGATGATAATATGATATGTACAAGGTTATCGCATAACCTCTGTATACACCAACCAAGAATTTGTGCTTCCTAGTAGAATCCATAGATGGTTTGCAACTCATATACAATGTAAATACTCTATCCAAATCCCAATCTTGATATCTATATCTCCTCTCCGACTAGTGGTCTACGACATATGGTTTTGTGAAGGTGTCGCAATTCTATAAAATTCAGTATTTCCATAATGGTACAAATATCTCTAAAATGTTTGTATGATATGAGGATATAATTCTCAAAATCCAAAAAGTATGAAAGCCTCAAATCCAACCAATATACAAGCACTTGAGCTCAAAATCAACTCACTATGTCAACCATCCATGATTCAATATAAGCCATCGACCATTAGAGTGATATATGCAAGTAAGAGATAACTAATATCAAATTAAACAAACTTAGGAATTTCTACCATAAGGAAAACAACCAACTTTATACACAAGGCCAACAATATCAGATAAAACCATAGAAGGGGCCACACATAGTAATTATCATTGTAAATCACTAATAACAACAACATTAACCCTAACACCAGTACAACAGTAATAACATTATTCCAATTATTATTAGCCATACCTATGACATGCTTTTATATAAATGTTAACTACCCAACACAATCTAAAGAAAGTTACGACACAGCCTACCTCAAAGCGATGAAATTCATTCAAAGACCCTTTAACCTAGAGCCTTCCCCTATAAAATGGCCTTACAACCAACTAAAGAATACTAATATAGAGTGTACGCATTAAAAGAAAGCCAAGGAGACCCATATAGCCTATTTCTGAGTCAGGGTTAAAACGAACCTCCATAATAGATTTTCAAAAAGAAAGTGTACAACCAAATTATTTTAATAAACACATACCCATGATTAAAGGAAGACATAGAAGAAAACCTATGTGAAAATAGGATTTAATTTGAAGAAAAACCATTTTTAGGCCATCCAACCCAATATCCCCAAATTTTACTTATGAAATCATGAATTGGCGGATTTTAGATGACAAAAATCAAAGTAAAATAATTGAAATAGAGATTTAGAGCTTACATAAGCTCAAAAATGGAAGAACTATCCCAAACAATTCTTAATTCAAAGCTTAAAACCTCTAAAATGGAAGAAAATTCGAGAAAAGCCTATTTATACTATACCATGCATACCGCTTAAATCATCACTTGACTGCTTAAGCAGTCACCACTAAAGCATGGATACAACGTTGAAGCATAGATACAAGAAAAAATGGATGAACAACTGATAAAAAATCCTAAGCTACATCCCCAATAGTCAAAGAATCTCAAATGACCAAATATACCTAGTGCTAAACCTGCCTCTCTTCCCAAAACTCATCATGACCTTCAAGAGCCAAACACAAAAGAAGACTCATCACCAAGACTAAATCTTAAGACATGAAGTCTACGATCTGCATATCACTTCTGCCTACTTTGATCCCCTTAAAGTCTATCCTAAATAACTCAATGTCTATCCTAAAATTTGTGAAGAAAGTCCGTACCTCATGGACTAATCTCCAAAAACTCAAACCAACTAACTGGAGAGTGACAATGTCTACTATACAAATCCTGAAAAGGTGCCATCTGAATAACTAAATGGTAGCTATTATTATATGCAAACTCCACCAAAGCTAGATGATGCTCCCATTGCCCTCCAAAGACCATAACACAAGTGTGAAGCATATCCATAAAAATATAAATAGCCCACTCTGACTGCCTATCAGTCTGGGTGTGAAGAGTTGTGCTAAGATCAACTCGATAACCCAAATCCTCCTAAAATTCCTTCCAAAAGTGAGATGTGAACATTGAATATCCATATGAGATAATAGACACTAGTACACCATTGAGATGAACTATCTCACGAATATAGATATGGGCCAGCCTATCAGCACTGAAGGAAATATCAGAGAAAATTAGAAAATTTTCTCAATTAATCCGTAATGATGTAAACACTGTTAGATCCACGGGATGAATGAGGCAACCCAATCACGAAGTCCATAGTAATCCATTCCCATTTCCACTTGGTAATAGGTATAAATTCTAAAGCATGCCACCAGGCCTCAAATGCTCGGCCTTCACATACTGACAACATAGGCAACAAGATACAAAATCTGCTGCATCCTTCCTCACCCCACCCCACTACTAGTGCTATCTCAAATCATGTTATATCTTAGTCACTCCTTGATGAATGGGGTACCTAGAACAATGAGTCTACTCCAATATTAGTATCATCCAATCACCCACTCTCCACACACAAACTTTGCCTCCAATGCTCTAAACACCATTAAATAAAAAAAGGCTTCCTTATCTAAACTACTTTAATAACTTATCCTGAATTACTCTCAAATCAACATCATCAAATTGATGAGCATGAATCAACTCTATTAAATAAAACCTAGCCTCCATAAATGTCAAAACACACCTAAGTGTCAAAATACCAAACCTAACCATCTAGTTAGCCAAAAACTAAACCTCTAAGGCCAACGAACACTTACGATACTAGTTGACTTCAGAATCAAGGTATCTACCACCACAATAGCCTTTCGCGAATGATAGATAATAGTAAGGTCATAATCCTTAAGAAACTCAAGCCAATAATGCTTTCTCATATTAAGAACTCACTGCAAAGTGAAATAAAGAAGGCTACGATCATCTGATAAGATCTCACAATGGACCCCATAAAAAGTGTCTCCAAAACTTCAAAGTAAATACCACCACACACAACTGTAAATCAGAGTTTGGGTAATTCTTGTCATGAGGCTTTAGCTAATGAGAAGCATAAGAAACTTACCCTCCGGCATTAACATTAGACCTAACCCAACACCAAAAGCATCATGCATGATGGTAAAGACTACGCCCTCCTTGGGCAAAGTAAAAATAGGAGCTAAGGTCAACAAATTCTTGAGCTATTGAAAGCTCACCTCACAAACATCATACCTCTGAAATTTTTTTTTTGTTGAGTCAACTTGGTCAATGGATCTTCAATAGAGAAATAACATTCAATAAAGCATCGATAGTATCCTACTAAACCAATAAAAATCCAAATCTAATAGGAGAAGTAGGACTTGTCTAATCACAACTACCGTAATATTGAGGGGAAATAGGGTGAAAATTAGGCAAGAGGGGTATTTAATGTCCTCTCACATGCCGCATAATGTAACGCCCCGAGTTTATACCCTGGATACTACACGGTGCTCATAATCCCAAAGGACCACAAGTTAACCCATGACTGGTACCTGTTGCAATAACTGTGTAATAAATATTATAATGATTGTAGAAATAAGCGAAAACATATGCCATAAGGTTTAAATCTGTAAATAAATCTGAATGTGGTATCAAAATACCAAAACTGAATATAAGTACTGAAAAAATGAATAACTATCTAAAAATACTCTAGTTTGAAAAGCCTCTAACTGTCTGAACTGGGGAGTTGATGGGACAAGCCCCCAACTAATTCTATCTACTAAAATAAAACTGAAGTACTATAAATAATAAGCATGTCCTCGAACTATGAGGACTCACCACTACTCTAAAATCTGATAATCTAAACTGCTAAGGGTGCTCTAGAGCCCGTGTATCTAAACCTATGATATAAAACATGATAGCACAAAGAAAAGCATGTGTCAGTACTTTGAATGTACTAGTATGCTCAATAAGGTAGACTAATATGCATAGGTTCATATGCATGCACAATAATAACTGAATAACATGGGTACGACTGAGTAAGAGTACATGCATGAATACATAGACTGTAAGTGAGATCGTTCTAATACTGAGTACTGAATTAGAATATTGATAACCGATATCATATTTTATGAATACTATATTACTGATTATCTGAATGACTGTATCTAATAATTTTGAATAATACGGAACCATACTAAGTTTCGTACTGAGTTAAGTGACTACATCTGATAGTCTTGGATCTGTAGAACTGAACTGAGTTCTATTCTGAGATTGACACTAGAACTAAGACTGTGGAAGGTAATCATCTAAACTACATGCCCCTTCTCTAACTGATTTAGGATCCAACCTGTAACCCAGTTGGAAGGGTGTCAATATTGAGGACGGGTAAGGAAAAGCTATGAGTTAACCCTCTCTGACAGAAAGCTCTTTCATCAACCATCGCTAACAGGATAACTCAGATGAGAAGTATCAACCCTCATAATGTCTGGCAGGAAGATACCTCAACCTATGCTGGCTACGTAGTTCTGTAACACAGGGATTGCTGCTAAGGGTCAAACCCTCTGGTGACAGGAATGCCCTAATCCTTGGGTTAACTCAGTGCTGAATCCTACTCCTAACTAAATAGATGCTAAACTAATTTCTGGTCTATACTAGGCTGGACTGAATAGTTTCTAAGATTACTGTTTAGCTAAAGTGAACTGAGTTCACTGAGTTCCATTGAGTGATGGAACACTACTGAATTCTGTTAGCTGACTGAGTTTACTGAGGTCTGAACTAGATACTAAATTAGACTGGACTAATATGAATTCTACTGAGTTTTCCTGAGTTATGTAACTGACCGAGAGTACTACTGATTGTGTCGTGACTGATACTATCCTATGACTGACCATGGCTCTAGGTAATCAGCTAAATTTTCGGGTATAAGTACCCCCAATACTTGATAACATAAGTTGAGAGACATGGCATAACATGAAATATGTAAACTATGAACTTGATCATCATTCATTCACTGAGGTAGTTTAACAAACACTTGCATAATATAACTTGCACATAAGCTAACTTGACATGATTTCCTTCTCTTAATAGCTCACATAGACAATTTATCAAACACTTGGTGAGCATAGTATATGCACATAGTTTTGAACCACAAGTGAGCATCATAATTCATCTCTAATTTCACAAGTCAAGGGTTTATCATGGATTCACATGAATCTATACACATAATGATCAATTTCATATGAGATATATATATAATCATAAATTAGGAAATTAATCCAAATAGAAATCATGGATACACTTTAATTCAAACCATGGAAATCATAAAATCAATTACTTGAAGTTCAAAAGAGATTCTTGGACTCCAAGAGTGGAAGGAACCCTTGGATGAACACTTCACATACCTTTGTTGAAGAATTTCTAAAAGTTTATGGTTGAATCTTGAGTTCATGATTTGAAATTGGATCTTCTAGGGTTTTGTTCTTGAGCAAATTTGAGAAAGAATGACTGTATTTTCTCTATAGGGGTTTAATTTCGTGTTTAGGGGGATGAGGTTCATTGTAAAAATACCTAAATACCCCCAAGAACGTGGTCTTTTAATGACTGAAAACTGAGTTACTGACGCACAGGTCAATGCGGCGCATCGATGCCATTAACACGATAGCCAATGCGTAGCACCATATTTGCATCGATTCACTAGAATTGGACACTGGTATCTGGGGAAAATAGTAATCAACATGATAGTCGATGCGGTGTGCCTAGATCACATTGATTCACTACTTTGAGATTCCAAAGGAGCTTCGAACAAAGTCTAAAAAATGCAAAACTTGTCCGGAAACACCTACAGACATTCCTGATCATGATTCAACCTAAACATCAATATTTAATGGATGTAAAGGTTGAGAAATAAGATTTCCAACCTTCATAGGTTAAAATGACACTAAGTCTAAGTACTTAGCTCAAATATTCTAAGTCTGGGACTCCTTGACAAGCCTAAAGGACTGAATTAAGCTTAGGCTTTTGTTGGGTCTTACATTATCTCCCCCTTGGGAACATTCATCATCGAATGAGACTGCTGAGACTAAGAATACTGAGAGACTGACTTACTTACTGGGCATAAATATCTGGAACATGACTATAGGACTGATATTACTGATATTCTGAATTATCATACTGAACATGCATATATGATGCATGTATAATGCTGAATATGATTCATGAATGCATGACTGAGATTAATGATAAACTGAATTGATGTATTGAACATGCATATCTGATGCCTGGATAGATGACTGAACTAGCTCATGAACGTATAACTGAACATGCAATGGTAACTGATACCAAGTTTATAACTGAAATCTGAACATGAACCTGATTAAGCTTAAGGAAATTATTACCTTGAGCTGAGTCTGGATTAGCGGAGAATAGATGAGGATACTTGGTTCGTATGTATTCTTCTTCTTCCTAAGTATCTCCCTCAACGGACTGATTCCGCCAAAGAACTTTGACGATAGGAACTTTTTTGTTCCTCAGTCTACGAATTTGATAGTCAAGGATTTCGACTGGAATATTTTCATAAGAGAGGCTGTTCTGAATATCTATGCCCTCAATAGGGACTATGACTACTGGGTCACTATGCATTTCTTTAGTAAGTAGACATGGAACACTGGATGAACTAAAGATAAATCTGAAGGTAACTTAAGCTCGTAAGCTACCTTTTCGAAATGGTTGAGGATTCGATAAGGACTGACATATCGGGGACTGAGTTTCCTTTTCTTGCCAAAATTCTTCACTCCTTTCATAGGAGATATCTTTTAGTACACATAGTCACCAATCTCGAACTCGAGATCCTTTCTGTGCATATCTGCGTACAATTTCTGCCAGCTCTAAGCTGTCTTAATCCTTTCCCTAATCAGTTGGACCTTCTCTAAGGTATCAAACAACAAGTCAGGCCCAACCACTATGGACTCACTCACTTCGAACCAACCAAGAAGAGATCTACATCACCTCCCATAAAATGATTCAAACGAAGCCATCTAAATACTGGAGCGATAGCTGTTGTTGTATGCGAACTCAATCAAAGGCAAGTGGTCATCCCAACTACCTTTAAAGTCTATCGCACATGCTCACAACATATCCTCTAAAGTTTGAATAGTCCTTTTTTCTTGACCATCTATTTGAGGACAAAAGGCTGTACTGAGATTAAATCAAATAACAAGACCCTTTTGGAATGCTTTCCAGAAATAAGAGGTAAATTGGGTACCTCTATATGAGATAATGGACAACTAAACACCGTGCAATCTGACCAACTCCCTGATATAGAGTTTGGTATAATCCTCAGTAGAATAGGAGGTATGAATTGGAAGGAAATAAGCTTATTTGGTCATATTATCTACAATGACCCAAACTGAATCATGATGACGACTAGTACGAGACAAGCCCATCATAAAATCCAAGTCACCTCTTCCCATTTCCAGGTGGGAATACTAAACTCTTTCATGGACCCACTAAGCTTCTGATGCTCAATCTTAACCTGCTGACATGTTGAGCACTTATCCATAAACTCTGCAATATCTCTTTTTATCCCACTCCACCAATAAATCTCTTACAAATCACGGTACATCTTCGTGTCCCCTGGATGAATAGATTAACGTGCACCATGTGCCTCTGTGAGAATTTACTACCTCAAGTTATCTATACCTGGCACACACAGACGACACTGACAATGCAAAAAACCATCTCCCCCTTGGGAGAAAACCCCTACTTTCTGATTTCTGACTGATTACTTCAACTGGACTAGACTGGGATCCCTATCCTACTTTTCCTTTATTTCAGAAACTAGGGATGATTCTGAGCTACTATGCACCCACACACTACCTTTTACTGAATCGACTAAGCGAACACCTAGTCGGACTAACTGATGAACTTCTTGGGCTAACTTCTTCTTACTGCTCTCAACATACGCAACACAACTCATAGACATTCTACTGAGAGCGTTAGCCACTACATTGGCCTTACCCGAATGATACAAAACACTCATGTCATAGTCTTTCAACAATTACAACCACCTTCTTTGATGGAGGTTGAGGTATTTATGAGAGAACACATACTGCAGGCTCTTATGATCAGTGAACACATCAACGTGCACACCATACAAGTAATGCCTCCAAATATTTAAGGCAAAAGCTACTGCTGCTAACTCAAGATCATGAGTAGGATAGTTCTTCTTATGATGCTTAAGCTCTCTAGAGGCATAGTCTATTAACTCACCTCCCTGCATAAAAATATAACCGAATCTGACTCTGGAAGCGTCACAATACACAACAAAATTATCGAAACCATCTGGTAGGGTCAACACTGGAACTGTGGTGAGTCGAGTCTTCAACTCTTGAAAAATCTTTTCACAAGAATCTGACCACTGGAACTTCTGGACATAAGGGATGCAATAGATTACAATCCCTCAAGAAATCATCGGTAATAGCTAGCCAAACCCAAGAAACTCCTGATATCTGATGGAGAGATGGGCCTGGGCCAGTTTCTCACTACTTCAATCTTTTGGGGATCAACTCTAATGCCATCACCATAAATTATATGGCCAAGGAATGCTACTGACCTTAGCTAAAATTCGCACTTACTGAATTTGGTGAATAGCTGATGGTTTCTGAGAGTTTGCAATACTATTCTGAGATGGTCTCCATGATCGTGTTCACTACGAGAGTAAACAAGAATGTCATATATGAAGACTATGACGAACATGTCCAAGTAATACTTAAACACATGGTTCATCAAGTCCATGAAGGCTGCTGGGGCATTGGTAAGACCAAAGGAAATGACTAAAAATTCAAAGTGACCGTACCAAGTTTGGAAAAATATTTTTAGGATGTCACTTTCCTTGACTCTGAGCTGATGATAGCTTGATCTGAGGTCTATCTTAGAGAAATAATTGGCACCCTGAAGTTGGTCAAACAAGTCATCGATTCTGGGGATTGGATACTTGTTCTTGATTGTATCTTTGTTTAACTGAAGGTAATCTATACACATTCTGAGGGAACCATCTTTCTTACGCATGAATAAAATTGGTGTGCCCCATGGGGACACACTTGATCTGATGAATCCCTTATCTAAGAGATATTTTAATTGTTTCTTTAATTCTTTGAGTTTTGCTGGAGCCATTCTGTATGGAGGAATAGATATGGGCTGAGTATCTGGAAGAAGATCAATTCCAAAATTAATTTCCCTTTTGGGAGGAAATCTAGGAAGGTCTTCGAGAAACATATCTGAGAATTCACATGCTACTGACAATGATTCAATAGTAGGGGTTTGTGAACTAGAGTCCTGCTCTTGAACGAGATTGTAGACAAATCCCTTAGCTATTATTTTTTATCCCAAAGGTAAGAAAGAAGCTGACCTCTAAGTTCTGAAGTACTACCCTTCCACTCTAGGATAGATTCATTCGGAAACTAAAACTGGACAATTCTATTTCTTTAGTCAATTGAGGCATAGCAGGAATGAAGCCAATCCATGCTGAGAATGACATCGAAATTAGTCATCTCTAATTCGACTAAATCTGCTAAAGTGACTTTTTGAGATATCATAATTAGAAAGTTCCTGTATACCCTCCAGGCTATGATAGATTTAAATACTAGGGTAGAAATTGAGAAGGGCTCTGCTAGAATTTCAGGACTGACTCCGAAATCAATTTCTATATATGAAGTAACAAAAGACAAGGAATCTCTTAGATCTAGCAAAGCATACACATGTAAATAAAAAACTTGTAATGTACCAATGACCACATTAGGAGAACTTTCCTGATCCTATCGATACTGAAGAGTGTAGATTTTATTTAGGCGCTTCCCACTGGTGGCACTGGAAGAGGCACCCTGCTGATTCGAGAAACCAAACTGAGCTGGGGGATAGTTATGCTGACTCTGCAAACCAACCTGAGGACACTGTCTGACTTTTTGGCCTGACTTGGCACATCTGAAACACACATTGCTGCCAGCTCTGTAGATACCCTAGTGGTTTCTGTCGCACTTCTGGCAAAGGGGATTAGTTCGAGTACTGCTAACACTGTTTGAGCACTGCTAATACTACCCTGGGGTTTAGGGCCTGATGCCCTGACTCAGTTGTCATCTCTGAATTTGGCACTGGAACACTAGCTGAAGAAGGAGCATGAATTGAGGATTTTGGGTGAAGCTGAGAACGATTCCACCCCTCTGACTTAGGCTGAGCAAAATTGAAACTACCCGTTCCCGCTTTCTTATTCTCTCTTTTTTTTTCTTTATTCTTGGCCTCCTTTATATTCTTAGCATGGACCATGAGCCTAGATATGTCCATCTCCTTAATAAGCATTGTGGTCCTACATTCATTGACCACGCTGCTAGACACTCCTGTCATAAAATTACTTATCTTCGCTCTGCTATCTGCTATAACATGTGGGGCATATTTAGCTAACTAAGTAAACTTGAGAGAAAACTCCTGCACTGTCATATTTCCCTACTTTAGGTTTATAAAATCCAAAACCTTCGCTTCTCTCAACTCTAGTGGGAAGAACCTATCTGGAAAAACAACTGCAAACTTCTCACATTCTATGGGCCCTACATCTGTGGCCCTTTCTGGCTTTCACTGTTTGAACCATGAGTGAGTCACATCCTATAAATGATATGTGACCAACTTAGCACTCTCAATAGCAGTCACCCCCATGATATCGGTAACCTTCTGCACCTGATCAAGAAATTCTTGAGGGTCCTCATCTGACTTTAACCCGATAAATAATGAAGGGTTCATTCGGGTGAAGTCTTGAATCTTGGCAACAACAGTATTGGCCACTGGATTAGCTAGAATAGTAGATAGAAATTTATTCTGGGCTTCCACAAAATGAGCTAGGGTGGTGAAGGATGCTCTGAACTCTGCATGGGAGACATGCTCGCCTAAAGGATCTAGATGGACGGGCTGAGGGTCTGACTGATCTCCCGTTCCTCTTCCCTGAGTCCTCTTTGGAGGCATATTTTGTAAATGAAAGAGAAGCTAGGATTAGAAAGAGAGTGTAACTGGAGCTCATGCTCACTCGCACGACATGAATATTTAAAGAAGGGAAACTTTTCCTAAAATATCTCGTAGACTCTTGTCCATGAGTGTGGCGTGCAACACACCCATGCACAAGACTCTACTAGATGTGGCTTTCAGATAGGATACTGTTGAACCTGACTCTGATACTAAGTTTGTAACACCCCGAGTCTGTACCCTAGATGCTACATAGTTCTCATAATCCCAAAGGACCACAAGCTAACCCATGGCTGGTACTTTCTGTAATAACTTGTAATAAATACTATAATAATTGTAGAAATAGGAAGAAACATATGCCATAAGGTTCAAATCTGTAAATAAATCTGAATACGGTATCAAAATACCAAAACTGAATATAAGTACTGAAAAATTGAACAACTATCTGAAAATATTCTAGTCTGAAAAGCCTCTAACTGTCTGAACTATGGAGTTGATGGGATAAGCCCCCAACTAACTCCATCTACTGAAATAAAACTGAAGTACTTTAAATTATAAGCATTTCCTTAAACTATGAGGACTCACCACTACTCTGAAATCTGAGAATCTAAACTGCTAAGGGTGCTTGGTAGACCGTGCATCTGAACCTATGATATATGACATCATAGAATAAAGAAAAGCATGCGTCAGTACTTTGAATATGCTGGTATACTCAGTGAGGTAGTTTGATATGCATGGGTTCATATGCATGCATAATAATAACTGAATAACATGGGTACGACTGAGTAAGAGTACATGCATGAATACATAGACTGTAACTGAGATCGTGCTAATACTGAGTACTGAATCAGAATACTGATCGCCGATATCTGAGTTTACGAATACTATATTACTGATTATCTAAATGACTGTATCTGACAGTTCTGAATAATGTGGAACCATATTGAGTTTTGTACTGAGCTAAGTGACTACATCTGATAGCCTTGGATCTGTAGAACTGATCTGAGTTCTATTCTGAGACTGAGACTAGAACTAAGACTGTGAAAGGTAATTATCTAACCTACATGCCACTTCTTTAACTGATTACCTATAACCCAGTTGGAAGGGTTTCGATACTGATCCACGGGTAAGGACAAGCTATAAGTTAACCCTCTATGATAGGAAGCTCTTTCGTCAACCATCACTAGCAGGATAACTTGGATGAGAAGTATCAACCCTCATAATGTTTGGTAGAAAGATACCTCAAACTATGCTGGCTACGTAGTTCTATAATACAGGGATTGTTACTAAGGGTCAAACCCTTTGCTGACAGAATGCTCCCATCCCTGGTTTAACTCGGTACTGAATCCTACTCCCAACTAAATAGACACTGAACTAATTTCTAGTCTATACTAGGCTGGACTGAACGGTTACTGAGATTACTATTTAGCTGAACTGAATTAAGCTCACTAAGTTTTGTTGACTGATGGAATACTATTGAATTCTGTTAGCTGACTGAGTTTACTAAGGTCTAAACTAGATACTGAATTAGAGAGGACTAATATGGATTCTACCGAGTTTTCCTGAGTTTTGTAACTGATTGAGAGTACTACTGATCATGTCGTGACTGATGTTTTTCTATTACTGACCATGGCTCTAGGTAATCAGCTAAATTGTCAGGTACAAGTACCCCTAGGACTCGATAGCATAAATTAAGAGACACGGCATGACATGAAACATGTAAATTACGAACTTGATCATCATTCATTCATTGCGGCATTTTAACAAACACTTGCATGATATAACTTGCACATAAGCAAACTTGACATGATTTCATTGTCTTAATAGTTGAGATAGACATTTAGCAAACACTTGGTGAGCATAGTATATGTACATAGTATTAAACAACAAATGAGCATCATAATTCATATCTAATTTCACATGAATCTACACACATAATGATTGATTTCACATGAGATATATATATAATCATAAATTAAGAACTTAATCTAAATAGCTTTCATGGAGACACTTTAATTCCAACTATAGAAATCATAAAATCAATTACTTGAAGTTCAAAAGAGATTCTTGGACTCCAAGGGTGGAAAGAACCCTTGGATGAACACTTCACATACCTTTGTTGAAGAATTTCTGAAAGCTTATGGTTGAATCTTGAGTTCTTGATTTAAAATTGGATCTTCTAGGATTTTGTTCTTGAGCAAATTTGAGAAAGAATGACTATATTTGCTCTATAGGGAGTTTAATTTCGTGTTTTGGGGGCTAAGGGTCAATGGGAAAATACCTAAATTCCCCTAATAATGCGGTCTTTTAATGACTGAAAACTAGGTTACCAACGCGTAGGTCGATGCGGTGTGTCAATGCCATGACACGATAGACAATGCTTCACGCCATGTTCACGTTTATTCACTAGAATTGGATGCTGGTAGCTGGGGAAAATAGTAATCAACATGATAGTCGATTCCGCGTGCCAAGATCGCATTAATTCACTATTTTAGGAATCCAAAAAAGCTTCAAATGAAGTTCGGAAAATTTAAAACTTGTCCGGAAATACCTACGGACATTCCTGATCATGAATCACCCTAAACATCAACATTTAATGGATGTAAAGGTCGCAAAATAATATTTCCAACCTTCTTAGGTTAAAATGACACTAAGTATGAGTACTTAGCTAAAATATTATAAGTCTGGGACCCCTTGACAAACCTTAAGAGGTGAATTAAGCTTAGGATTTTGCGGGGTCTTACACTTAAGCTGCCACTTGACCACTTAAGTGGTCACTGCTAAAGTGGCTAAGTACCGCTTAAGTGGTACCCAATGGGTATACTTCCTCCGCTAAAGAGAAAAAAGAACCACTTAAGCAGCCTTCCATTACCTGAATGGGCTCCACTTTAGCATCCCCAACTGGCTGGTCACTTAAGCGGCCTCTGCTAAAGAAACCCAAGTATCACTTTAGAAAATGCACCACCTAAGACTTGGAAAATTCCAAGTCTCCACTGATCCCTCGTAATTCATGCTGAATCTCGTGAATGCAAATAAACTATGGTACCCCATAAAATTCAACATTCTAGACTCAATAGAGCCATCAAAATTTCCATCAAGTGTTGTTTCGATAAAAAATGGGCCCCATACCTAAGGGACATTTCTATAAAATTCCATCCTATAGCTCAAATGTGTTTAGAAGCCTTGAGACCTAAGCTAATGGTCCTCCTAGACTAAAATTGATGTTTTGGAGTTGATTGAATTGTCAAAATTGGCGTATGAGGTTTCAAAGATAATATTTATGCTTCATAGATAATCCCTACTAGCGAAGGCTTCAAAAATAATTAATTGGATCTAAAAGCCTAATGAACTTCCCAATAACTGAACTGTCAGCTGTAACAAGTCAAATTAACTTAAGGAATATATAGAAAAGCTCTAAATAGAAAAAAATATATAGTAATGCAGAAAATGACCTAGAGGGTCATTATAGTGGGTGTGAGTGTTCCCTCCACATCTTATATAAGCCAATAATAGAGGAAGAAGGATGAGGAAAGAGAAAAAAGCATGGATAATGTAATGATTTAATTGGATATTCTCACAAAACATATAATGGGTTCGACTCCAAAGGCTGTCAATGCCATTATTTCAAAGATAATTAAAACATATGAAGATGATTATGAAAAAAATATTGATTAAGAAATTCAGTTCATGTTGAAACATTTGAGGGGTTCCTAACCTACTTATCAAAGGCAATACTGGAGACATGGTTGAAAAAAAAAGAAATGTGATTGGAATGACCATGAATGGAAGGACGAAGAGAGTCACTGATATTAGAGGGATAAATAATGATATAGTGATTGGGATTAGAGAGACAAGGAATATGAGCATGATAGATACATCCCTCCTCGCAATAGGAAAAAATGTAAAGAGTTAACCACCGTGGACCTAAAAAGTTATAAGAAAGAAGATGTGCTTGCTCTTATCCTTATAGGAGTTGGAGGGAGTGACAAAAGATTAAGAGATATGAAGAGAAACTTCTTGTAATTTAATAAAATGTTAACCTCATATTATACCTGCATCAATAAACTTGAAAAATAACTTGGCCAAATCTCAGCTCATTTAAACACAACATATATGGGTAGTTTACCTAGTGACATTATGTCAAATCCAAAAAATAATGGTTATATCATGGCAATTATCACTAGGAGTAGTTGGACTATCATTAATGATGTTGTGAATGTTTATAATGACCCTAATTTTAGGGGAGTTAAAGTACAATGGAAAAAGAGAAAGCGATTGATAAGTCAAATAATGAAGTCCTTATTTCACATAAGCCAAACATTAAAAAGTTAGAAGACATAAAAGAATGGATTAAAATTCAATATATACCATACAAGATTGATGATAAGGTCATCAAACTAGAGGAATGCCTAGTTATTTCAAAGTCGCAAATCACAATAATTTCACCATTCCATTAATGGCTCAATTAGAAGAAGGATGATATAGTGTTCCAATATTTCCTCTAAAATTTAGTAACTTATTAATGAAAATTCCTTTGTTGAAAGACTTGCAAGAAATTCTTGGGTATTCCATGTTCACAGAGGACTTGGTAATAAAAAAAAGGAATAATAGACATCCAAATGATAGAGATTTCACATATTGTAGTGCTATCATAACAATTAATATGGTGGTCAAGAAAGAAGACCCTAGTGCATTGACTATTCCTTGAAGCATTGAGGTGTATTAATTTGGAAAAGCATTGTGCGACTTAGGAGAAAGTATAAACTTGATGCCTATAATTGTATTCAAGAAATTAGGGTTGGTGCTATAAAGACCACAACCATGAGACTCTTGCTAGGATCATTGCATTAAGTAACTGGTGGGAATTCTATATGATATGCTTATTTTAGTTGATATATTCATATTTCCCATTGACTGGTAGATCCTAGATTTTGAGATTGACTATGAAGTCCTATCATTCTCGATAGACCTTTCCATTATACAAGAAGGGCTTTGGTTGATGTTAAAAATGGTAAATGAAGTTTAGCATAAATAATAAAGAGGTGACATTTATGTGTGAAAGTCCATGAAATAATCAAAGGACCTACAATTGATCTCCGTGATTAATGATGAAGTATCTGATGCTATAGAGGTGGATTTAATTAGTGAGACACTAGAAGGAGTATTCTTGAATTATGAAAGTAAAGAGTTTGAGGTGTACAATGAGGTTGTGGATTCATTAATGGCTCTTAGTTCCTACCACAAGAACCCATGCAAATTAGATCTTGACATGAAGAATTAGAAGAGTCCCTCCATGAAGCCTTCAATTGTGTGGACCTATCACAACTTTAGTTAAAACAATTACCTATGCACCTTTGCTATGTCTTCTTAGAGAAAGTTAACACTTTAGCCATTATTATAGTAGGATATGTGTTATAATAGAAAGTTAGAGATTTGAAGTAGATAATGAAAAAGTATATTCTGGCCATAAGTTAGACTATTGCAGATATTATCTGAATTACTCCTAGTATTTATACTCATAAGATAAAGTTTTAGCCCTATAATGTACTTGGTATTAAACATCAAGGTAGGTTAAATGCTGCCCAAGAGGTTGTTAAAAGTATATAATCATATGGTTAGATGTGGGTGTCATGTATCTGACTCCTATAATGTATGAGTGAGCTTAGTTTAATATGTTTCAATATAAGAAGAATACATTGTGGTTTCTAATGAAAATAATAAAATTATTCCTATGAGGACAGTGATGTAGTAGAGAGTATGCATGGACTTTTGGAAGTTGAACTGTTGGACGGAGAATGACCACTTCCCTATGCTATATTTGGATTAAATACTTGATTGGCTTGCAAGATAATATTGGTAATATTTCTTAGATGCACATCCGATCATACCAAAATTTGGGTTGTACCCGAGGATCAAGAGAAGACTGCCTTCACATGTATATATCACACTTTTGCCTTTTAGCACAGGCCTTTTAGTTTATACAATGCACTTGGCACTTTTTAAAGGTTTATTCTATCAATATTCTTCGATATGGTAGAGGAAACTATAGAGGTTTTCATGGAACTTTTTCCATTATAGGTAATAATTTGGAATCTTGTCTGCAAATAGCTTGGCTAAGTACTCAAATGTTATATTGAAAAAAATTATGTTGAATTGGGAGAAGCGCCATTTATTGTTAAGAGGGGTATTGTACTTGGGCATAAAATTTTTGGTCAATACATTCAAGTTAACCGAGCAAAAGTTGAAGTTATTTCCAAGTTACCACTTCTTATCTCTGTGAATGGTGTTTGGAGTTTTCTTGTGCTCACTAATTTCTATACAAAGGTTTATTAAGAATTTCTCAAGGATTTCTCATCCAATCTATAAGATGCCAGAATGGGAAGTAAAATTTGAGTTTGATAGTGTTTGGGTGAGTGTATTCAATTACCTCAAAGAAAAACCCATGTTAGCTTCTATCATTGTAGCCCAAACTAGTCACAACCTTTTAAATAGATGTGTTATGTAAGTTTCTTTGAATTGGGTGTGGTATCATGGAAAAATAAGGACAAACTTTTTATATCATATACTATTCTAGCAAATCTGTGAATGATGCACAGTAAAATTATATAGTTATAGAGTAAGAGTTGGTTGTCGTAGTCTATGCTTTTGAGAAATTTCGTGCCTACTTTTTGGGCACACAAGTCATTGTGCACACCAACCACGTAGGCCTTAGGTACTTGATAGATAATAAAGAGGCCAAACCTCGATTGATTAGGTCGATCTTGCTACTTCACGAATTTGATTTTGAAGTTAAGGATCAGAAAGGACGTGAAAACCAAGTAGTGTACCACCTATCCTGCCTTGAGTCAAAAAAAGAAATATGGGTTGAAATTTAGATAGATAATATGTTTCCCGATGAGTGTGTTATGTCTCCCAAGGAGAGTATGTTACCATGGAATAATAATTTTGCAAATTAAGTTGTCAGTGGGATCATTGATTTGAAAATGTATTATTGGGGTGAAACCTATCAATTTAGGAAGTGTATGGATGGCGCGATACATCGAGGTGTTAGGGAACACTAGATGATACCTATTCTTGGGGGATGAAATTTATACTCGGTTGGTGGCCATCATAGTGGTGTGCGTTTAGCTACAAAAGGCCTCCAAGATGATTTTGTTGGCTAAATTTATATCAAGATGACCATAAGTTAGTGCAGGAATGTGAGCAATGCCAAAGGCATGGTGGGATCTTAAGATGGCATGAAATGACCTTGTAATCGAGTAAGGAGGTGGATTTATTCTATGTGTGGGGCTTGGAATTTATGAGACCCATTGTGAGTTCATATAGGAAATGATACATCTTAGTAATGGTTTATTATTTTTCTAAATGGGTTAGAGACATTTTATTTTACAATAACGACGCTAAGAGTGTTACTCAAGTCTTGATGAGATATATTTTCACCCGGTTTAGGACCTCATGCTGTCATAAATGATGGAAGTTTTGATTTTTTGAAATTGGTAATTGACTTCTTTGATTGGTAAATATGAACTGAAATGTAAGGTGGTTTCTCTGTTCCATCCCCCAGCCAACAGGCTTGAATAATTGTCCAATTAGGAGATAAAGGGTATTCTAGCATAAATTATGAATTTTAGTAGAGCGAATTGTGATAAAAAACCTGATGATGATTTGTGGGCCTATAGAACCTCGTTTAAAATGCCCATCGACATGTCACCATATCAATTGGTGTTTGTCAAGGCTAGGCACCTCCCTGCTGAACTAGAACACAAATCATTGTGTTCTTTACACAAGTTGAATATGAATTGGGAGAATGTCGCAAAATTAAGAGTGAAACCACTTCAAGAGATTCATTAATTCTTTTAAGAGACTATGCGAGTTCCACGCTCTACAATGAGTCTATTAAGAGATGGTATGATGCTAAAATTCTTAAAAAGGTGTTCAAGAGTGGTTACTTTGTCCTAATTTTTAACTCAAGGTTTATGTTATTTCTAGGTAAGCTCAAAACAAGATGGTCGGGTCCCTTCACGATAGTTTGATGTTTTCCTAGTGGAACAATAAAATTTGAGAATGATATAGGATCTTAGTATTAGGTGAAATGGGCAGTGAGTTAAACATTATCATGGGATGTTAGAAGAAGTAAATTTTGTAAAGGTGCTCTACCTTAATGAATCATGATTAATTAATAAGAATATTATTCCGCGACGATAACTAAGGCGCTTCTTGGGAGGCAACCCAAATTTTTATTGTTTTGAATAATGTGTGTTTATTGGTGCAGGTATGTTATAATGTTGGAATGTAGGAAACATGCTAAAACACAAGTCAAAGAAGAAAATGTTGAGAGATCATTCACAATTCTCCAAGGAAGAGGCTTTGGCGATGGGCTAATCCTATGTACAAATCACTGAATCCATGCACAAAAATAGATCTCACATCCTAGATGAGTAATTTAGTTCCATAATAACAAATAAGGTTCTTCTTAAGAGGCAAGACAACTATATTCTTATTGTTTTGAATAGCGTGTTTTGATGTGAAAAATATGCTAAAACTTAATTCAAAGAAGAAAAAGTTAAAATATCATGCAAAATCACCTGGGAAGAGACTTTGGTGATGCTCTAATCCCATCAACAAATTACTGAAACCATTCATCGAAATGGATTTCCTAGTCTAGATAAACTGCCAAAATCGATGATGGATTTTACCATTTTATTTATCACCAAACACTTTAGTGAAGGTCCATCCATAAATGAAGTGGCTAACCATTTAGGTAATTACGGTAGTACACTATAAGGTTCTGCGATAGAATTGCACATTGGCACATGTCGGATGTGTTCTGTGATGGAATTGGGTCGCTAAAAAGGGTCATGTGTTTAATGAAGGTTACTTTGACTTATTTCACCATTGACTTTTCATTATCTTTTGACTTTTGATGTTATTCACACTTTTTCTATTTCCCTTTCCATTTTTTCCTTTGCGCACACTAATCAACTTACACATAAATGTTCACACACACTCATTATTTTATCATAAATAACCACCACCACCACACGAGCTCTACAGTTACCAAGATTGCACGCCAAAATAATTTCTTGTCTCCTCATTAATTTCACTCTAAAGTTTTAAGGATAGAATTTAGTTATTTAAAATATATTTATGGTTGAATCTGGGTCATTTTTACGGTGGAATTTTTATATTGGGTTTGTTCTTGATGAGCCACTGTTTGTCGATTGAAATCATTGTTGAACTTATAAATTATGAAATAGGGTTCTTGTTTGATTAAAGTTAAATGTTTAATTTTGTTCATTAAATGCTTATTTATTAGTCACGTGTGTTATGATGATTATTGTTAGTTAAATGGGTGTCGAATGGGTTGAGTTTTAGTTGGATGAATTTGAAATCGACTGATTTTGCATAATTATAGATTGGGTGATGACATTTTTAAGGGAAAAATTGCCATATTATGGTTTAAATATTGAAACCTGTGGAAGTCTGAGTACCCATGGCAGTTGGAATTGATAATTTCCTTTGAAGGCATGAAAATTATGATAGACACTTAGGGGAAGATGATGATTAGAGTGGGTTAAACGCTTTCACAATGCACCGAATAGTGTGGTATATCGCCAAAGCACTCCCATATCTTTGATTTTCACATTGTTCCCTAGTCTAAGTGATATTTTGACAATGCTGAAGTATTTTAGTCAGTCTCTGGGAGTATCACCGAGAACTTTAATGCATCAACAATTTTCCACTACCATATGCTGACCCTTCTTCTTTATGTTTTTCCCAATTGGTGATAGCCATTTGCATCACTGAACTATTTTGTAATACACTAATTACTGTGGTGAAAATATTTTTGGAAATATTCTGTGTTGTTTATCTAAATTTGGCCAAGCTCATTACTAATCTTATATGCAGATATGATTAGGAACATCTTGTGGCTAAAAAGCAAACCACTTTCTCTTTTTGTTCCTTAAGGGTGGCAAAGCATGTCAAATTTAATAAAAAATTTCAAATGGATAAATTTTATAAACAAAAGAGTGTAGAGTAGAAAGCAAGAAAGACACCAATAATTGAGAAAGAAATCTCAAAACATAGTTGAAACTTAGAGAGGTATAATCTTTGTTCCTTAGAGGAGGGGAACACTACACCTATCCATGAACCAGTAGCTACCCCCAAGGCTACTCAACCAACGAATATGAGGGTAGAAAAACCCTTTAATACAACACTAAAGCCTTTCCCTATCCTTATAGGCATTATAGAGTCCTAAATTACCTCTAGGTGCCCGATCAACGCATAATTATCAAGGAGAAAAGGCTAAGTTTGAATGGGTCAGAAGGAAAGAATCCCAAAGTTTTATCAATATTGTGGTACCATGACTTTCAGGAATCAAAACACCCTTGAAACCTTATGTTGAAAGTTATGTCTAAGAATTTTATGAGGTATATGGAAAGCTTTTGCCAATTGCAATAAAGAAGGGGGCATAGGAAACTAGATATCTTGTTAATATTTGGGGTGTTAGTGTTTTGTGAGATAAGAGGATAATAATCATGGTGTTATGGAGTCAAACACTTAATGTTTGCTATTTTTCCATTCAGTTAAGAAAGCCAGTTAAAGAAATTTTGGGTTGGTTGGTCCCTTTACTAAGAGATAGTAAACCTCTGTGGCTTGCACTTGAGGTTCAAATTGAGAAAACAGACATTAATTTAGAATCTCAGTATTGGGTGAGCCTTATTTGTAGAAACTTCTTGCCTTTGTAAAACCAATAAATTATTTATACCCTTGTGAAATTCATTTAGGCATTATTATTTCAAGTGAGATGTTCAATATGGCTTTCATCATTGAACAAAATTTCTTGCTGGCACAATAAAATAAAACCTCCTATGCTTTCCAGTGCTTGATTATCGGGCTATGCCATCTTGACAAGGTTCCTATTTACAATAATGACTTTAAATATACCCCTACCTTAAGAATGGACATTATGAGACTTGTAATAATTTAGAAAGTTAACAATATCAAATTTTTGGTGGATGATTCCCTAGTAATTGATATAGTCTCCCTAGATTGTGGTGCCAGCCAACCCAATCCTCCTCCTACTATAGTTATTATCCATTCTGGGTTAGTTACAACTCCTTCTTCTTCTTCTTCAGTTCTCTCCATAGGCCTATCTACATAGCCTTTGGAACCCACTACTTTTGGACCTCACCCATCCACTACTTTAGACACATTGAGGACCCGTTGTCTTAGGCTAACACTATTTAGATAGGTGAGCTATCATATTTAGATGATATGAGGTCATCTAGATTATAGGATAAGATGTCTAACATGATTATTAATGTTGTGAAAGTTTCTTTGATAATGGTTCATACTAAGTTACAGTGTATTCGTAAGACCTTATAGATTTTTTTTGGTAAGAGGTCAGATAATTTAAGTACCACATAGGATCCTGTCATACTTGATATTATAACACAAATGTACGAAAAGCTATCTTCCCATCAGAAGAAAGTAGATGAGCTTTAGTTCCCAGATTTGTCATATTTATAGGGAGCATCATTTGAGATACCAACTCCTATTCTTGATTGTGAGGAGGAACATGTATCAAAGAAGGAGGAAAGAGATGAGAATAATCTTGCTTTAGAGAAAGAAGTTGATGATTTTAAGATCAATAGATATTTAAAGGAGCAATGCTAGATTAGTATACAAGTTGAGCCTCAATTTGCAGCACAAACTGATGAGTATGTTGATAGGTAGGAGACTGATAATTCTATACTTATTGCCACTTTGGATAGGTCGATGATTTAGAACACAAATTAAAAACTCTAGATCAGTTGATGTTATGGACACCAAGGACACTATACAAGATCCACCCCCAAAGGATACACTTGGGACTGAGCAGTGCACTGATGTTATGATAAAGGTCACTACCATGAGCCAGACACCATTACTTACCCAAGATCAGGTGGACCCTTAATCTTATTTTCCTTAATGTATTTTAATTATATTTTACTGAGAATAATGCGCATTTTAGAGTTGGGGTGGGTTATTTATATTGTTTGGCTATTTAATATTTAGTTCTTGAGATACACTATTTTAGATATTCTATTGCTTTGTTGTAAGGTTATGACAGCTTATTAGTTTGCATATTTTATGTGGTTTGGGATATTTGAGTGTGTAGTGTTTGATGGTTTATGACAACTTATTAGTTTGCATATTTTATGTGGTTTGGGATATTTGAGTGTGTAGTGTTTGATGGTTCATATTTATTTCTTTACTTATAATTCTTAGCTTTATAGTTTGTAATCACTTGTAAATAAAATACTTTTTAGCATGCATACTTAAGAGAAAAGTGAGATAGACAAAGAATACTTTGAATCAAATAGTATTTATGGGGAGATGTTCACATCATCAAATATTAAAAATGATAGATCATTGAGCATTGCCCCATTTTTCAAAAATGTTTTCCTTTTAAAACTTGTTCTTTTGTTTAGTTTAACTAATTAGGTACTTGTCATTTGTTAACACCCACATCTTGTTTTGACTACTTAAATACCTTTCTCGATATGTGCTATGTATATGGTTCATCAATTAAGAAAGGGTGTTATGGGTAAGATATCTTCTTGATCTAGCTCATTTAGTCCACTTACAATTTCCTTAATTACTCTGGTTCTAAATATAAGAGTGTGCAGTGTTGGAGAAGTGATATTAGGCCATTGATTGATAGTGAACCTCTAATTTGAATAAAATAGCCACCCATTCTGAGTTGATTGACCAATTTTGTCCCAAATTCAAACTTTGGAAACTTTTCCTCAGATAACCTTATTACAAGCTGAGACCTTTTTTTCAAAGTCCTCTGTTTTGAGCCTAACCTTTCATGAATCATTTACATGGGATAAAAAACCAATTTAGGAACAAAACATTATTTGGTATGCTGGAGATCCTAAGTGGTTTTTATAATAGAAAATTCATAGAATTATGGACTAGTCTTTTCCTTCCCTCATAATTATCTTAGTATTCCTCATGAATAGCAAAAAAGGAGTGATAAAAGCATGTAAAAGAGTGTAAATTATGATAGAATGGTAATAAGATGTTTTTGTTTGAAAGGATAGAAGGGGGAAGATAACATGATGACATTTAAGAATTGGTCCTTGGAATGACTTGAGAAGATAGATTTGGGAAATGACTTGAGAAGAAAGATTTGGGAAATGACTATGATTGAGGTCTCATTAGATGCTTCAAGAGGGTATAGTCACTATACCTTAACCTTTCCTACCTTGTCTGATGTCTATGCTACAAGCCAAAACATGACCTTAGTGATCTCTAAAGTATCACACTTGTATGTGGTGAAATGGAGCTTATGGACAAGCCTATGGTGTGGTTCTTATGTGTATGATCATCTTTTAGAGTGCGAGTGATTTTTGATATTCCTTCATTGTGATGTTTATTTGTTCCAAAATAAAAGGACTTCTTTATGTGAGGGCGCTTGATATCATTATTTGATTAGTTTTGGATCTTGGTTGGAATTTACAAGTGTGAGTAAGGAAGGGAAATATTTTGTCAATATTTGAGGTGCGTTATTCAATATATTAGTGCTTGATATGTGATACGTGTTCCATTGCATTCAAAACCAAGAGGTAAAAGTGTTTTCACAGAAGAAACATGTATCTAAGATACCTAGTAGTATAATTTATAGGCATTGTTGATTTTATTTTTAGTACATTCATCTACTCAAGGTCAAGGAAAGATTTAAGTTTGGGGTGTTGATTAGTCGGAAAATTGTGATTCATTTAGCCTAAAAATTGTAAGAAATCAAGTGCACTATGCTAATTTGAATTCATTTTAATGTTAATTTAGTTTAATTTTAGGGTTAAAGCCAAGAAAGGGTTGAAATCATAAGAAGAAGCAAACAGATAGAAGACAGAAGCAAAAATTACTTAAGAGCGGATGCATTGCTAAACCCTTTTGTGCATTGCTAAATATATAAGTTCATCACCAATTCTAACAGTCCAAGCATAGTAAATTTTTGACAGAACAATGATGAAGTATGTGATTTGGTGTATTGCCAAACTCATCAATGAAGCAAGGTTCCATTACCAGAGGTAACAAATGTCAACCCCCTGAGCTCATGGTCAATGAAAAAATTGAGATCCTGTCACCGAAGTATTCAGTGATGGTCATTTACTTAGTTGATAGTGACGTGGTGACAGTTTCATAATTTTGAGGCCCATGTTTGCTGAATCTATTTAGGACATTTTAGGGTAATTATTCCTTGAGTTTGTAAGAATGTTGGGTTGGTTTCCGAAATATGATTTCTTATGTGGGACCCACATGGGGTTTGATGTGACTTTTGGACCCGAAGCACACTAGTGCAAAATAGTTATCATTATTCTCGTATTGATGAGTAGAATGTGTGTATGATAGCTTGTCTTCTTGAGGAGTCTTCTCAGAAGGATAAAGTAGTGGTTTAGCGAATCGCCGAGCTTTCTTCGACGTTGAGGTAGGCTAGGTTTATCCCTTGTTAGATTGAGCTATTTCATAGTACTTTTATGATATAGTGTTTTACTTGGGATGGTTTTTAGGTTTTGGATTGATGAGATGGAAGACTTGGGTTAGTTTGACCGTTAAGGCTAATTTGAAATCGTAGAGTTGATACACTTGACTTGTTTCCTTACGCCCTAGGTGAATTGGACTTCACTTTTCATGATTAGTATGAGAATGAATTATATTGCTCAAGTTAGGTAAAAATGCTTAAGACCCTCAAGCTTGGGGTAAGTTTTTCCTTAGTTGCTTACCCTAATGAAGTTTACATTAGTTCCCATTAGACTTAGTTAGAGTTCTTGAGAAGAATATCTAACATTAGGCTAATTGTGGCTTACTATACATCTAAGAGTGGATTTAGATACCTTAGCCTAGTCTGGGGTAGAATTTGACTTAGAGTGTATTTCAAGGATTTAGAAGTGGGCTCTTGGACCTACCTTAAGCCCATATCAATTTTGGTTCTATTGAAACCCTTATACGTTGCTAAACACCTAGAGAATTCCATTTAAGGCAATGTTAAGGAACCTTGGAACTTGATGGTTATGGTAATGATAACACTAGAAGTAATAATCATAGACTAATGGATTATATTATCACTTATGCTATGATGAGATATGGTTCATGTCACGATAAGCTATTGGTGATGCCATGTATAAGCTATCTATTATGCTAATTATAAGACTATCATAATTATATACCTAGTTTAGTTCTGAAAGTTGATGTTGATATTGATTATACCCGGTTCAATTCCTGATACAATCTAAATTAGCTCCAAGCCATTCACTAGAAGTCAAGCCCGGGAACTTCAATGGATACAAGGATTGTTCAGGATGTGTGAGGTTATTGAAGAAGCCTCCTTATAATCAAGAGGGTGTTATTTGTTGATCATCTAACTTATATTGGTTCAAAGATTGTTGGAGGAGTCAAGGGAAAGCAAATTGGGGAAAGAAATCCCTTGGAAAGGACTTGAGCCTAAGGCGCTTTGGATCCACTTTTGATCTGCTCTAGCATTTCAAGAGTGGATCAAGAAAACCCCTAGTGGGAGTTTTCTAGCAATTGGGTCACTTTTGGGCGCTAAAATTTTTATAATTATATTAAACTATAAATATTTTGGAGGCTAGCTCATACTCTTAGTTTTGCTGGATTATTAATGACTTTATGAATACTTCTCCATTGAGTGAGAATGTTGGGAAACTTTTGTTGAACTTTGGTTTGGAAATGTTAGTTTAGAGGGAGTTCATCTCCCTCTTAGTCACCATAGGAATTAGGTATTTGAATTAGTTGTAATTGAGGTTATTAGGATTTGATATATCCTTTTGTTATTAGTTACTCCATCTTGTGTTTAATTTTATATCTCTCTATTGGTTGTCTTTACTTGATTTTGGAGTTCGGTTCTAGTGTCGTAGTTTCATTCCTTTTCATTTGTTATCAGAGTCGAGATTGATATCGTTCCTATGAAGTAAATCTTGGGTCTAATAGTCACAAAAAATTGCAAAAGTTATTATTCACATTTTAGGTCTTAGGTCAACTTTTTAGTATGTGATTTTATACTTTTTTTATGTTTCTAGTGTTAGATTTGCATTCCCTAACATTAATAGAATCCATATATCAAATTTGAGCTAAATCAGAGTGAAGTAGAGCCTTATACAATCATAGGAAGTTTGAATTTGAAAAGAAGTTTAAGGTTTGTTGCAAGATTTGAAGTGTTGGGTGAAGAATTTGAGCAAAATAATGTATTGATTGAGTTTAGCATGATGAAAGGTGCATAGGTTTGAATTTTCAACTCATTTCTTGGTGTGTTCTTGAGAAGATAGTTATCTTTATATTCAAGTTCATCAAAAGTGAGTGCTTGATCAAAAAAAAAAAGGAAGAGAAAAGGTGAAAAAATGTTGTACCAAGAATCTACAAAGGTGTCCAAGCATACTCCTAAGAGAGGACAAAAATGTTGTACCATTTGAGGTTCATAGGTACATTGAAAGTTATGGAGCGACTCATGTGCGCCTGAACTACGGTGGAAGTGTGCTTGAACTGATACAACACCTCAAATGTAGGTCAAAACAGTAAGACATCAACCAGCTGCGTCCAACCTACCATCCATCTACGACTGACATGCTTCAACATTGCAAGCGCAACTCAAAACAGTGAAACATCAACCAGCTGTGTCAAGCCTTCCGTCCATCTGCGGGTGACATGCTATAGCATCCCCAAAATAGGTCAAACACATAATCAAACACCCAGGTGCATCCATCCTATGAAAAAGGTGCACTGGACCTTCTGAAGCAGATCCCCAAATGCAGATGAACTCAGTCCCAACACAGATCTAGAAAACCACATCCAAACAAGTTTTCAAACTCAATTAAACACTTTAATAACTCCATTGCTTAAGGTTCTTATTACTAAGTTTTAATTTCATTATTCCTAATCTCTTCTTTTGATTCTTAAACTACTCAAAAACTATGTAATTCATCTACTAAGTTGATTGATGAGTTCTTGAGTCCTATTTCTTTCAACATTCTTTTTAGTTCAAGATTTCTAGTTCTCAATTGGTAATAGCTTCTTGACTCAAGTTCGTACATATTTTTGTTGAGTCATTTGAAACAAGAATACAATCCAATAAAGAGTATCAAAAGACACCTCAATTACCATAAAAAGTGTAAACCATGTTTCAATATTTGTGATTCATGTGTGAGGTAAGCAAAGGTGTGAAGAGTTTGTGAGATTAATTTCACTAATGCTAACATATTTGTTGTTTTTATGAGTATATTTATTCATAGGTACAATGGATATGGAAGGTAAAACCTTTCAAACCATGGATAACCACTCAACAAATGCTATCTTAGCGGCCATTGAAAATCGTAAAATTTATTCTATGGATGCTAAAATAAATTCACTTGACCTTAAGGTAGATTTTATTGAAGGGAGTGTAACCCTCATTTGTGGAAGAGTGTATATCATGGAAGGTCAACAAAACACATCCCTTTCCACACCTAAACACTACCATGCTTCGACTAGTGGGCATGCTCCAAATCTTTTGATTCATATTTCCTCGACAAACCGTCACCAAATGATCAATCCACCAATATAATCACATGATTCCATTTCCTAGGCTGCTACATATCCATAAAATGGAAATCCAATTTGACCACTCAAGTCTCAATTCAACCAAACACAATACAATGAATCTCAAACCCGAATACCCCAACCTCCACTAAACCAAATTCCTCTATTCCAATCACTCCTTAACAAAAACTAGCCCATCAAAATAGATGAGGAAGAAAGGTAAGAAGAACAAGTAGAGTTTGAAGCATTTGATGAAGTCGACATGTTGGTAGAGAAAATGAGATATAGGCCAATAGATCAATAAGGTTATCGAGGCTAAGGAGGAAGATTTTTTCTGGCACCTATTGATAGAGGAAACTTGGGAAACTGATCCTAAGGTCATGATCAATAGAACCAACATGGAAGTAATGGAAGAGAAAACATGGGAAACTGACCCCATGTTTATGATCAATGTAACCAATAATGTAATAGGGATCAAAATATGGGTATCAATTAAATCAAGGTTAGTCTCCCAACTTTCAAAGATGAAAGTAGTCCTGAAGCTTATCTCTCATGGAAGTCCTCTTGTGAAAGGATCTTCCAAGTTAATGATATAATCGAAGAGAACAAAAGTTGCTATGCCGTAGACCATTTTGAATGGTATGACAATATATGTTGGGATTATGTCAAAATATTTAGAAATACGATGAATAAAGGTCAACCCCCTCCATGGGTTGCGTTGAAGTTATTCATGAGACCAAGGTATATTCCGGAGAGGTATTGACATGAGCTACTTGCCAAGTTGTACAACTTGAGGCAAGGTAGTAAGAGTATTGTGTCCTATTATGATGAATTACAATAATTGATCTTGAAGCTCGACCATCGAGAGAACGTGAACCATGAAATCATATGTTTCAAGGTTGGGTTGAACAAAGACATCTCCTTATGCATGACAATCCATAAGTTCGAGACCATAGAAAAAATCTTCCAAGTAGCCTTGGAGATTAAGAGGGATATCAAAGAAAGGGAAACATACAAACCAAAAGGGTACTCATCTACCAACACTTGAAGTAAGAATAAAGAGGAAGTTCAATCATCATCGAGGTGGAACAACAACAAGGACTACAATTCTAGTGACAAAAGGCTCGTAAAGAGGACCACTACAAAGTACCCGCCAAGAAATGAAGGTAACAAATATCTAACTTCCAATCCTAAAGGTTTTCAATGTTTTAAATATTAATGGTAAGGACATAAGGTAAGTTAATGTCCCAATTCGATAAATGTTATCCTTAGGGAAGGGAAATTGTATTAACTTGAATAAGAGGTGCGATTTGAAAATGAGAATGATGAAAAAGCCCAAGATAGAGAGGGGTCCTAAGAAAACAAACAAGTAGATGAGGATAATAAAGATGCTTGGCCTCAAGATAAAGAGTATAATGTTCCAAATTTTGTTGTGAGGTATGCAATGATTAGTAAGGAGCTAGATGACCCTAGTCAAAGGGAGAATCTATTTCATACTAAATGTTTATAAAGAAAAATATGTGCTCTTTCATCATTGATAGTGGAAATTGTGCTAATGTGATTACTACTATTTTGTTGATTTATTAAAGTTTCCCACACAAAAGCATGCCATACCATACAAGCTTAAAAGGTTAAATGATTGTGTTGAGTTGAAGGTGTCTAGGCAAGTGGTGATTAGGTTCAAAATCAGTAATTACCATAATGAGGTACATTATGATAGGATACCCATGCAAGATTGTCATATCTTTCTTGGGAGGCCATGGCAATATAATCGTTCAACCAAGAATGACAGGAGGACCAATCAGTAATCTTTTGAGCTAAACGGTGGAAAATTCACTCTCTATCCACTTTCACCATCTCAAGTAAATAAGGGTCACTTAAAATTAAGAGAATTAAAAGAGAAAGGTAAGAAACAAGGGAAGAAGAAGGACCAAACTGAGGAGAAGGATAAAGAAAAGAAGAATAGGAGGTTGAAATAGAAGAGTACCTTGGTGATAATGGCTAGGAACAAATATCTTTTCAAAGAGAATGAAGACAAAACACCCATGCTGCTCCTAGCCTGTGATTTTCATGAAAATCACTCTACTTCTCCTATCCCCCATTCTATTTTGCTTGTTTTGCATGACTATGAAGGTGTGTTCTCAAAGAAACTTTTGTAAGGATTACCCCCACTTTAAGGAATTGATCATCAAATTTATTTTGTGTCAATTTCTTAATTACCAAACAAACCATCCTACTAAAGTAATCCAAAGGACACAAAATAGCTCAAAATACAAGTTGAGGAACTTCTAAACAAGGGATACATCAAAGAGAACATGGGTCCATGTGCAGTTTCGGTGTTGATAAAGCAAAAAAAAGATGGAACATGGCGTATGTATGTTGATTGTGAGCCATTAACAAAATAACGGTAAAGTATGACCACCCAATTCCTCATTTGTATGATATGATTGATGAGTTGAATAGTTTTTGTATGTTTTATAAGATAGATCTTAGGAGAGGGTACCACCAAATCTAGATGCAATCGGGTGATGAGTAGAAGACCGCATTCATGATCAAGTTTGGTCTATATGAATAGTTGGTCATGCCTTTTAGCCTCACCAACTCTCCTAGTACCCTTATGTAATTTATGAACCATGTGATGGAACCATTCATAGGGAAGGTTGTTTTGGTATACTTTGATCATGTTCTATCTTATAACAAATCCTTTGAAGAATATATCTTACATTTGCAAGATGTGTTTGAAATTCTTAGAGAAGAGAGGTTGTATGCTAATCTTTAAAAATGTTCTTTTGGTGAGAGTGAAGTTGTTTTATTGGGATTTGTTATGAGATCAATAGGAGTCAAGGTGGATGAATCTAAGATAGACTTCATCAAGAATTGGCTAACTTCAAAATCCATTACTGAAGTAAGAAGCTTCCATGGTTGGCTAGTTTTTATAGGTAATTTTTCAAGGGATTTAGTACGATCTCCGCTCCTTTAACTGAGGTGATCCATATGGATAAACCTTTTAAATAGGGTGATGAGAAAGACAATGCTTTTTAAGCTTTAAAGGTTATGCTTAGCTCTGCCCCTTATTGCAATTACCCAATTTTGATAAGATGTTTGAGATTTAATGTGATGAATGTAAGGTAGGAATAGGTGTTGTCTTAATACAAGATCATAAAAATATTGACTATTTTAGTGAAAATATCAAGGGAGAAACTCTAAAGTATTCCACCTATGATCTATATTTATACGCCTTGATTAGATCCTGGGGTAATCTGCAACATCATTTGTGTCCCAAGGAGTTTGTGATTCAAACCGATCATGGATCCTTGAAACATCTCTGAGACCAAGATAAAATCAAAATAAGACATGCCAAGTGGATTTCTTTCCTAGAGACTTTCCCTTATATAATTCAATATAAAAAAGGAAAGGAAAATGTGGTAGCTGATGCATTGTCTAGGAAACATGTGCTTATCTCTAAATTGCCTTCTTAATTAATGAGATTTGAGAATCTAAAGATAATGTACCTCGAGGACCCTGAATTTTCTCAAATTTATCAAGATTGTGGGTCATAGGGTAGGTGAAGGTGCGAGAGGGATAGTGCTTCTATGCCTACTAAAAGTTTGATAGTTTCTTGTTTAAATAAAAAAGGTTGTGTATTCCATATAGCTCATAGTGAGAATCGTTTGTAAGAGAGGAACATGATGGGGGTATGATGGGTGAATTTGGAATTGACAAGACCCCTGGAATCTTACAGGAACATTTCTATTGGACCAAGATACGTCAAGATGTTTCTAGAATTTATGGCCAATGCATGGATTGTAGATGTTAAAAATTCTGCCTTATCCCTAAAGGATTATACACCTGTTTACCCACTCCTCAGTGACCATGTCGTGACATCTCTATGGATTTTGTTTTAGGATTGCCTAGGACAAGGAGGGGCAGAGATTGCATTTTTGTTGTTGTTGATAGATTCTAAAAAATGGCCTATTTCATTCCATGTCATAAAATTGACGATGCTTCTAAAGTTGCTTCTTTATTTATTGAGCATATTGTAAAAATACATGGAATTCATTGGACCATTATTAGTAATAGGGAATCTAAGTTTCTTAGTTACTTTCGGAGGTCGTTGTTGGGTAGGCTTGGAACCAAATTACTTTTCTCAACGTCTTACCACCCAAAAACGGATAGTCAAATGGAGTTGGTAAATAGAACCTTGGGTTCTATGTTGCTCACCTTAGTTAAAGGAAAAATGGCCTCTTGGGAGGATCACCTACCTCTAGTTGAATTTTCTTATAATTTTCTTATCTATTCAACTATTGGTATGACTCCTTTTGGATGTGTTTATGGTTTAAACTCCCTTACCCCTTTAGATCTCACTACATTTCCTAGTGATGTTGTGATAGGATTAGATAGAGATAAGAAGGAGGAAACCATGAAGAAGTTTCATGAGAAGGTGAGAATTTTCCTTGAGAAGAAGAATTAAGAGGTGGTCAAAAGAGTAAACAAGGGAAGAAAGTGGCTTGTGCTTGATCTAGGAGATTAGGTATGGGATAACCTTTGGAAGGAGAGGTTTCTAACCTAAATAAAAGCCAAATTGATGCCATAAGGTGATGTTCCATTTCAAGTGCTCGAAAGGATAAATGACAATTCCTATAAGATTAACCTTCCTCCAGAATATCAAGTGTACAATACCTTTAATGTGTGCAATCGTTCACTCTTTGACATAATAAACTATGATCTTTCTTTGAATTTGAGGTCAAATTCATATCATGATAGGGAGGATGATACCATATTAATTAACTCCAATCCATTCACTAGACGTCAAGCCCGGGAGCTTCAAAGGATCCAAGGATTGTTTATGAAGTAAGAGGTACTTGAAAAAGCCTTCTTATTATCAATAAGGCATCATTTGTTGGTGATCGTACTCACACTAGTTCGAAAATTGTTAGAGGAGGCAAGGGAAGGAAAAATGGGGATAGAAAACCCCTCAGTAAGGACTTGCACCAAATCTACTTTTGATCTGCTCTAGCATTTCAAGAGTTGATCAAAGCATCCCATAGTGGGCCTTTTTTTGCAATAGGATCAATTTTGACCCTAAAATTGTAATAATTATCCTAAACTATAAATGTTTTAAAGGCTATCTCATTATCTTAGTTTTTCTATATTATTGATAAATTAATGAATTCTTCTCTACTGAGCGAGAGTGTTGGAAAACATTTGTTGAACTTTGGTTTAATAACATTGGTTAGAGGGCGTTCCTCTCCCTCTTGGTCACCATAGAAATTAGGTGTTTGAATTAGTTGTAACTGAGGGTATTAGGATCTGATACATCCTTTTGTTCTTAGTTAATCCTTTTTCTTGTGTCTAATTTCTATCTCTCTTTTGTTTTTCATTACTTGCTTTTGTAGTTTATTTCTAGTGTCGTAGTTTTGTTCCATATCAATTATGGATGGTGATTACTTTGATTATACCCAATTCAATTTTGAAAGGTTATATTGATAGAGATTATTGCCAATTTAATTTTGGATGATGATTATGCTGATTATACTCGGTTTAATTCTAGAGGATAATAATGTTGTTGATTATTCTCGGTTCAATTTTTAAGGATGATTATGGTGACACATTGATACCTGTCAAGGCCAGAGGATAATTATGATGATGTACCTATGAGTACATCTACAAGTTTTAGAAGATGGTATAATTAATGATTAGTGATTGTTGATGATTAGTGATAAATAATCATTAGTGGTGGATATTGTTTAAGTGACTAATCATAACTAGTTGAAAAACAACGATTAGTTGGTCAGTGATGATTGGTTAATAAATGATGTTAGTTGATAAATGATGGTTATCTAATAAATGATGATTTATGGATATATGGTGCATAGTTGTTAAAATGATGACTAGATGTTGAGCAATGACTAGTAATTATATGTATTATTTATTAATAGATGGTGCAAGAGGATTTACTAGATGTTGTTACTGGTATGCTCCATGTATTTTATTTTGATGTGTATGTGCTGTTGTGAATTTTGAGATCAATGCTAAAAAGATTCCCGAGCCTTTTCTAGTTTCTACTCCAGAAGGTGAATCTGTTGTTGCTAAGTAAGTATATAAGAAGTGTCCTATCACTGTCCTTCACAGAGTCATGTTTGCAGATTTGATTGAGCTAGACATGGTTGATTTTGACATTATTCTTGGTATGGATTGGCTTTACTCTTTTTATGCATCTATAGACGTCGTACCCTTGTAGTCAAGTTTCAGTTTCCCAATGAGCCAGTCTTTGAGTGGTCTGGAAATTCTGTATCTCCTAAGAGTCATTTCATATCCTATCTTAAAGCTTGGAAATTGATATCCAAGGGTTGCATCTATCATTTGGTTTGAGTTAAAGATACTAAATTCGAGACTTCGACCATTCAGTCGATCAATGTTGTTAATATGTTTCTTGATGTTTTTCTGAAAGATCTCCCAGGGGTACCTCCCGATAGAGAGATAGAATTCAGGATTGATCTTCTCCCTAATACACAACCTATTTCTATTCCTCCATATCGTATGGCCCCCGCAGAACTTAAGGAGTTGAAAGAGCAACTCAAAGATTTTCTACATAAGGGTTTTATAAGGCCTAGTGTATCTTCTTGGGGTGCATCCATTCTATTCGTATGAAAGAAAGATGGTTCATTGTGGATGTGCATTGACTATCATCATCTTACCAAGGTCACAGTAAAAAACAAGTACCCTCTCCCTAGAATTGATGACCTGTTTGATCAGCTGTAAGGTGCCGGTTATTTCTCGAAAATAGATTAGAGATCTGGTTATCACCAGCTTAAAGTCAGAGAGTGTGATGTTCCAAAGACAACTTTTCGCACCCGTTATGGTCATTTTGAGTTCCTAGTCATGTCCTTCGGGCTAATAAATGCCCCAGCAGCTTTTATGGACCTCATGAATCGGGTGTTCAGATAGTACCTGGATATGTTTGTTATTGTGTTCATAGATGATATTATTGTATACTCCCGAAGTGAGAACGACCATGCAGATCATCTTCGAATAGTCTTGCACACCATTAGAGATCATCAACTATTTGCCAAATTTAGTAAGTGCAAATTTTGGCTAAGGTCCATTGCTTTTCTGGGTCATATTGTTTCTTCTGAAGGTATTCGAGTTGATTCTCAAAAGATAAAAGCTGTGAAGAATTGGCCTAGAACTATTTCCCCGTCTGATATTAGGATTTTCTTGGGTCTAGCTGGATACTACCATCGTTTTGTTGAGGGTTTCTCTTCTATTACGTCTCCTTTGACTCGGTTGACGCAAAAGAAAGTTAAATTCCAGTGCTCAGATTCTTGCGAGAAGAGTTTTCAGGAGTTGAAGACTCGACATATTTCAGCCCCTGTGATGACCTTGACCAATGGTATAGATGATTTTGTGGTGTACTGTGATGCTTTTAGAGTTGGTTTGGGTTGCGTATTGATGCAGAAGGGTAAGGTTATAGCCTATGCCTCCAGACAGTTGAAGTCGCATAGGAAGAATTACCCGACCCATGAACTTGAGTTAGCTGCAGTGGTTTTTGCTTTAAAAATCTAGAGACACTACCTGTACGATGTGCATGTTGATGTCTTTATGGATCACAAGAGTTTACAGTATGTGTTTACTCAGAGGGAGTTGAATCTTTGGTAGAGGCGATGGTAAGAATTGCTAAAGGAATACGATATGAGTGTGTTGTATCACCCAGGTAAGGCTAATGTAGTGGCAGATGCCCTTAGCAGGTCGTCCATGGGTAGTGTAGCATATGTCGAGGAAGATAAGGAGTTATCTCGTGAAGTGCATCGTCTGGCTAGGCTGGGAGTTAGATTGCTGGATTCAGCAGAGGGTAATGTTTGGGTCCAGAATAGTTCCGAGTCTTCTCTAGTTTCGGAATTTAAGGAGAAGCAAGATATGGATCCTTGTTTGGTCAAACTGAAATAGTCAGTTAAAGACCAAAAGGTGGAGGTTTTCTCCCAAGGGGGAGATGGTTTATTGAGATTTCAGAATAGATTGTGTGTGCCTGATGTTGATGATTTGAGGCAGAGAATTATGGCTGAAGCGCATGGCGCGTGATATTCTATTCATCCCGGTGCTACCAAGATGTACCGTGATTTGCAGGAAATCTATTGGTGGAATGGTATGAAAAATGATATAGCGAAGTTCATAGAGAAGTGTACAACTTGCCAACAGGTTAAGATAGAACACCAAAGACTCGGTGGAATGATGCAACTATTCAGTATTCCTATTTGGAAGTAGGAGGAAGTGAATATGGATTTTATGACTGGTTTACCTCCTTCCCGATGTCATCATGATTTGATTTGGGTCATTATAGACAGGTTGACTAAGTCCGTGCATTTCTTGTCAGTGCATACATCTTTCACCACTGAGGACTTTGCTAACCTGTACATTCGAGAATTGGTCAGGTTGCATGGAGTCCCTTTGTCTATTATCTCTGATAGGGTTACTCAATTTACTTCTCATTTTTGGAGGGCTTTTCAGAAGGGTCTCGGTGCCCAAGTTCATCTTAGCTCCACTTTTCATCCGTAGAATGATGGTCAGGCTGAGAGGACCATCCATACCTTGGAGGATATGTTGAGGGCATGTGTTCTTGATTTCAAAGGAAGTTGGGATGAACATTTTCCATTGATTGAATTTGCTTACAATAACAGTTTTCATGCTAGCATTGGAATGGCTCCATTTGAGGCTTTATATGGAAGGAGATGTAGATCACCCATAGGTTGGTTTGAAGTGGGTGAAGCTGCTGTGATTGAACCTGATGCCGTGTTTGAGACTATGGAGAAAGTTAAGTTGATTCGAGAAAGGTTGAAGACAACCCAGAGTCGTCAGAAGTCATATGCAGATGTGAGAAGAAGAGCTATTGAGTTTGAGGTTGACGATATGGTATACTTGAAGATCTCACCCATGAAGAGGGTGAAAAGGTTTGGAAAGAAAGGTAAGCTTACTCCCTGATATGTCGACCCTTATAGAGTTTTGCAACGAGTTGGGAAAGCAGCTTATGAGATTGAATTGCCTGTTGAGTTGTTAGTTGTCCATCCTGTTTTCCATATTTCTATGCTTAAGATGCACATTGGTGACTCTGTTGTTGTTGATCCGTCAGAAAGCTTTGATGTTCAGGATAGCCTATCGTATGATGAAGTTCTGGTTGAAATCCTAGATTATCAAGTTCGTAGACTAAGAAATAAGAAAGTTCCCTTGGTCAAAGTTCTGTGGAGAAATCAATCTGTCGAGGGTTCTATTTGGGAAGCAAAAATAGATATGCGATCCAGATACCCTCATCTCTTCTCCGCGAGTTCAAATCAAGCCGAAGGTACTATTCTTCCTTAATTTAGTTTCCTACTAAACCAGTGTATTCAGCTCTATGGTTATTCTCTCTATGATTCATGCATTCTGTGAAGTACTCAAAAGTTTAGAGTAAAGTAATCCCTTTGAGTGAGTCATTCCAGCTTTACATCCTCATTTTTCTCTTGTTCTTGGCCTATCTGGCAACATTCGAGGGCGAATGTTTCCAAGGGGGAGATATTGTAATACCCCGAGACTTTAACCAATAGTGAAACCATGAATCAAGCTCATGAGAAATAAATTATAGTGTTTTGGGTTGTTTTCTGATCAAGGATGATGTGTATTAAGGCCTTAAAGATGTCCTAACGATTGGGAGAATCAAAACATTCCTTACCGATTGAATTCTTGGGAAGGATTTTTCCATATTCAACTTCAAATGAGAATATCTCTCGTTATACAACTAATTATTGAGATCATTACCAACCAAAATATATATAATTTAATTATCTTTCCAACGATACCAATTTCGCCAAAATCCGATATCAGAGAAAAGAGTTATGCCCATTTTACTCGGGCATGTCAGGCTGCGAAATTGAGTGACGACATTCGTGATAAGCTGTCACGAGCGTAAAGAAGAGTTTTCAATCAAGCTTGTTCATCTTAAAAATCTTAATCCAAGGTATGTGGGGTTTGAACAAGAACACTTCTTTCGTTCTTTTGCCCAAAGATTTAATTTCTATTGAATTTCATGATTTTTTTTTTTGCAAAGTGGGTTTACACCCAAATTACCTTATCAAAGATTTATGATATTTGAGCTATACAAGATTGACATACATGACTACTTCATTGTCTTATTTCTTAAATTGAGAATTTATGCCATGAGTTGTATATTGTTATCATACAATGATGATTTCTAAGTGATTTAAGATAAGTGTCATGATTTATGCCTTTCCATGAGAAGTTTGACTATTGAATATATATTGATATTGAGCTTGAAAGTCAAGAATGAGTTCTTTGATGTTTTCTTGAAGTTTTGACATTTGATATGAGTTAATGAGAAAGTACACTTGATGTTGAGAAAGGTTTTTTGAGTTTGAGTCGAGTTAGGAATCCACAATGGTTTTGATTTAAAGATGAGAAATATTTATGATTTGGTCCCTATGGTAGACCCTTGAGTTGATTAAGGTGGATTTCCTAACGCTTTATGAGCTTAAGTCTGGGAGTAGTATTTAGCACCGAGCGGGAAGTGTGGGTTTATCGCATCCTACTTCCCCAGAACTACGTGCCACTGTAGGATTAAGATTAAGGGCCAAAGGCCAAGAAAGTGATCACTAAAGTTAAGGTTCTACTCCGATAGCAAGGATAGAATAGCTCTCCCCAACGTGGGCAAGACGTTGGACTCCATGTAAGCTCACATGGTTTATGTCGGTTATAAAAAACTGCCAAGTCCATAATAGTAAAGTTTCTTAAGACACCAAGTCACTCTAAGTCTTAAGTCAAAGAGTTTTGAGTTGAGTCCAATGGTTTATGAGATTTATGAAGCATGTGTTATTATTGATGATTTATAGAAAATATGTTTCAGGTAACTCAAGCGAAGAGAGTCATTATGACCAACATGTATGATTTTCTTATACATTTATGATATTATTTAAATATTGCCTGCACCCCCACATACTCAGTATATTCCCAAGTACTGATTCCTATACTCTTCTGTGTTCTACATTTTCTCATGATGTAGGTTCAGGTGCTCAGTCTCAACAGTGATAGTGATCTTCAAGTACCTCCATCAACATTCCTACAGTTGGTAAGTCCTCATGGTTTGAGGACCTATGTCCCTGATTTTGTCTTGATAGTAGATGGTTGTTTATTTTCAGTTTAGTACGATTCAGTTGGGGATCTGTCCCAATGGCTCCTCAGTCTTATGTAGTAGAGGCTTTGTCAAACTAGAGTACCAGTATGTACAGAACTTCAGTATTTTGATTGAGCAGACATTATTTCTCCGTATTCCAGTATGTTCATGACATGATTATTCTTCCTTATTACAGCTTGATTATTGTCATAGTGAGTTATAGTAGTGATGACAGGCTTAGAGGGTTATCTTGAGGCTGCATGTGACCTTAAGCACCTGTGACGTCTTGGGATGGGATCATGGGGAATTACATATATGCTTGAAAGTATTGGCATTATAGAGAGAAATCACCACTTGAAAGCTATAAATGATCAACCTTGAGTAACCCTAGCTTTTTCTTGTCTTAGGGATTCGAGAGACTTTAAGAGTGCATTTTATTATGTCTTTTGGATGATAATGGGGTCCCAAAAAGGGTTTTAAGGTCGTGGGTCACAAATAGTGAAAAGGGGAAATGTCCAAAGTACCCTTAATAAAACACCAAAGATTTGCCGCCCAGTCATTATGGGTCACCTTACGACTCGTAACGACTGACTATGAATTATACCCTAGACTCGTAGTATGGGAAGTGTCCTAAGGTATCCCTACTGTTGACCTTGTGATTCATACCATACGACTCATACATGGACCTTACGAATCGTAGGGTCCTAGTCGTAACCACAATAGTGACATTTGGAATCTATACTGGTTTGACTAAAGAAAGCACCTTACGACTTGTAAAGAGTCATTACGACTTATGACGTCCCAGTAATAGTCACAATAGAAACACGAGCAACCCTCATTGGTCACCCTACGAATCAATCCTTGCGACCCATTAGGAGACCTTACGACTTGTTAGGTGAGTTGTAGTCTGAGAAGTGAGCTTCAAACTCAAGAAGTTTTCATAGGCAAGAATCTGGGGTGTTGCATTACCCCTCTTAGGATCATTCATCCATGGATAATGGGTCAAGGAATCCCTTAGCATGATTATAAGATCGAAATACAACCACAACTTCCGTTAAGTAAGTCAGAAAATGAAGATGATAATGAAAGTACATACCTTAAGCACGATTGTGTAATATGAGGAATAGAAATGGATATATGGACTTCATGTCCTCTTTAGCTTCCCAAGTAGCTTCTTCAATCTTTTGGTTTATCCATAGAACCTTTATTAAAGCTACATCCTTAGTCCTTAAACAAAAGACTTGCCTATCTAAAATCTCTACCAGGACTTCCTTATAAGTCAAGGAACCAAAAATACCAACACTCTCAATAGGAACAACCAAAGAAGGATCACTAACGCATTTCTTCAACATCAATACATGAGTTATCGGATGAACGGAACCCAAATTCGAAGTTAAATCAAACTCATATGCAACCTTCCACACTCTCCTTAATATCAACTACAAACCAATATAATGAGGGCTGATTTTCCCCCTTTTCCCAAATATCATCACTCCCTTCATGGTAGACACCTTTAAAAACACCCAATCACCAATATCAAACTTTAACTCCCTTTGTCTCACATCTGCATAGGATTTTTTGTGGCTTTGAACAGTCTTGAGTCTATCCCGAATAAGCTTTACTTTCTCCATGGCTTGGTGAACCAAGTATGGACCGAACAATCTAGTCTCACAAAGCTCAAACCACCCAATGAGAGATCTATACCTCCTACCATAAAGAGCTTCAAAAGGAGAGATCCCAATACTAGAGTAATAGCTATTACTATACACGAATCCAATAAATGATCCACCCAACTGCCACCAAAATTGATCACACAAGCCCATAGCATATGTTCCAAATTCTGAATAGTCCTCTACACTTGTCCATCCATATGTCGGTGGATTGTGGTGCTAAGGTTCACCCATGTGCCCAAGCCTTGCTGAAAAAACACCAAAAGTGAGAAGAGAACTGCTTATCTCAATCCAAAATAATAGAGATTGGAGAACTAAGTAATTTGACTATCTCAAGAATAAACAACTTCGCATAATCCTCTCCGGTGTAAGTAGTCCTCACAAGTAAGAAGTGAGCAGACTTAGTCATCCTAAACACAATGACCCAAATTAAATCCTTCTGATTCTGAGACCGCAGAAGACCAGTAATAAAGTTTATGTAGATTACCTCCCACTTCCACATGTGTAACTTAATCTCTTGAGGCATGCCACCAGGCATCAAGTGCTCAACCTTCACTTGCTGACACACCATACACTTAGCCATGAAGTTAGCCACATATCTCTTCATGTTGTTCCAATAATAAATCTCCTTTAGGTCATGATACATATTCATCGAAACCAAATGAACTATATACCTCTACTTTTAAGCCTCAGTCAAAACTCTTTCTCGCATCTCATGAAATCAGGAACACACAATCTACCTTGGTACCTCAAGATACTATCTCCACCAATTTTGAATACCATGACCTTCTGCTGACCCACATCATCCTTAATCTGCATCAAGATGGGGTCCAAAACCTCCTTTTCCTTTAATTCTGCACCAAGAGATGACTTTACCACCTCTTGTACAATCACACCTCCATTTGTAGAATCTAAAAGACAAACTCTAAGATTAGCCAATCAGTGAGAGTCCTTCACCAATCCATGCTTCTCCTCATCCACATGAGACAAGCTACCCATAGAGAACCTACTAAGAGCATCAACAACCACATTATCTTACCTGGATGGTAATGAAGACTCATTTCATATTTCTTAAGAAACTCAAGACATTTCATTTTCCTGAGATTCAACTCGTTTTGAGTGAACACATACTCCAAGCTTTTATGATTCTAAAAAATATCAACATGAACCCCATGCAAGTAATGATGCTAATTTTTAAAAGGAAACATAACAATTGCCAATTCCAAATCATGAGCCGGATAATTTCTTTTATGAACTTTCAGCTACCTAGAATAATAGGCCACACCTTACCATGCCGCATTAAGACACAACTAAGTACTATACGTGGCACATCACAATAAAAAACAAACCTATTAGTACCCCCGGGTAGGGTCAAAACTAGAGCAGAATTTAACTTATCCTTTAGTTTTAAGATACCCTCGCAAGTATCGGACCAAGAAACTTTACCTTTTTTGAGTTAACTTAGTCAATGGAGTAGAAATAAATAAGAAACTTTTCACAAATCTCCTATAATACCCAGCTAAACCCAAGAAGCTCCAAATATTGATTGGAGTTGTGGGTCTAGGCCACTTCTTAACTGCCTCAACATTTTATGGATCTACCATGATCTCCTCACGGACACAACTTGACCCAAAGAGGTTACAATATTCAACCAAAACTTACACTTCAAAAACTTGGCATACAATTGTTGATCCTTAAGAGTTTGTAACACGATACAAAAGTGATTGACATAGTCTTCCTCACTCTTAGAATATACCAAGATGCCATCTATGAATAAAATAACGACTAAATCTAAGAACTATCTAAATACCTAGGTCATCAAGTCTATAAATGATGTTGGAGAATTAGTCAACTTGAATGACATCACCAAAAACTCATAATGACCATATCGGGTTTGGAAGGCATTCTTAGGGATATCTGCCTCCCTAATCTTCAACTGATGGTAACCCTACTGGAGATTAATTTTAGAAAAAAACCTAGAATCTTGAAGTTGGTAAAAGAGATCATCTATCCTAGAAAAAAGATACTTATTCTTTAATGCCACCTTATTTAGTTATCGATAATCTAAACACATCAAAAGAGAACCATCTTTCTTATGCACAAAGAGCACAGGGGTACCCCATAAAGAAATATTAGGATGGATGAAACCCTTATCAAGAAGATCCTTTAACTATTCCTTATGTTCTTTCAACTCAACCGGAGCCATTCTGTAAAGAGGAATAGATATAGAATGGGTATTCGATCGAAGATCAATCCCAAATTCTATTTCTCTATTAGTTGGAATACCAGGAAGATCATTGGGAAACACTTTAGGAAATTCATTTATGATAGGGATAGATTATAGAGAGGAACCCATAGAACTAGAATTTCTAACCCGAAGTAAATGGTATAGACACCCCTTGGAAATCAACTTTCGAGCTCTAAGATACGAAATGAACCTTTCCTTAGGAACCAAGGAACTTCCCTCCCATTCCCTTACCAATTTATTTGGAAATTAGTAACTGACCTTTCGGGACCTATAATCTAGAGAAGCATATCATGAGTGAAGATAATTCATTCCTAAGATCACATCAAAGTCTACTATATCCAGTTGAATTAGGTCTACAAATGTCTCTCTATCACTAATAGATACTACACAACCCCTATAAACCCTAGAAGCCACAACATAATTACCCACTGAGGTAGACATACAGAAGGGATTAGAGAACTCTCAGGAACAAAACAAAAATAGATAGCCATATAAGGGGTCATATAAGAAAGGGTAAACTCCCAATCAAGCAGAAAATATACATCACGAGAGAAAAGTTGTAATGTACCAGTGACAACATTAGGAGATGCCTCAAATTATTGATAAGTGGAAAGATCATAAAGGTAATTCCAAAAGGTGCCGGTACTAGAAGTTGCATACTTTGGCGCAGGAGCTGAAAAAGTAAAACCAGAACCTTATTAGCTCCAGTAGCAATATTTTCTAATAGAAAGTTCCTCTAATAATGACCAGGCTGGTCACATTTGAAACACATGTTCCTCTCCTCATTATAATAACCATAGTGCACCCATCCATAAAATTAGCAAGGAGGATATGATCGCCAAATAGCTTAGGATATGGAGCACTAACCATAGAATACGAACCAAAATTTCCCTAAGCCTTCTTCTTTCCACACTGCCTACCATCTCTACCATTATTTTGCTGGCCTCTACCCTACCCTGAATACCTAAACTTCTTATTCTGCCTCTCTTCTATTTCTACTTACTTCTTCTTTTCATCTTTAACCTGCTACGTATAAACCACCAACCTAGATATATCCATGTCATTATTTACCACCTTACACTCTAGTACCAGGTCTCGAGACAACCCTAAATATAACTTTTTTATCTTTGTCCTCCTGCTAGACACCAACTCTGTAGCATAATGAGATAACTGATGGAACATAAAAGCATACTCCTTTACAATCATCTATACCTTCTTCAAGTTTAGTAACTTCTCAACTTTAGCCTCTCTCAAATCTTGTGAAAAAAAAGATCAAGGAAATAACTAGAAAATTCCTCCCACAAAGTCTGCTTAGCATCATCAACGCTTGACTAATCCCGCTCTTCATACAACTAGTTCCCACATACTTTAACTAATATGCGACAAACTCCATACCCTTCACATCAGTAACATGTATCTCTCTAAATATCTTTCCTATTTAATTAACAAACCTCTGAGGATCCTCCTTAACCTTAAAGCCTATAAAGGTTGGGGGATTTAACCTCATAAATATGCAATCTCCAGTGACCTCAGAAGATAGAGTAATAGAACCAACACAATCAGGTTGACAAGACTGATAAGTCACTAACTAATTTAGCAAATGAATAGATTGATGATGTCTCCCAAAAATAACCTTAAAAGAAGTATGCTGCAATCGATGTCAAATATAGTAACCCAAACTAGGTTGGGGTCAAACTCACAGGAAATGCATGGAATTATGTATGGAACTTGATAAAATCACAGGCAATACAAAAACATAAATAGGGGGATTTGAAATTCACATAACACATAACCAAACTAGAGTGCTTTATGTAATTCCCCGATTATCTGAACCGGAATTCTACACGGTGCTTATGACCCCAAAGGATCACAAGCTAACCCATGACTGATATTTGTACCTGTACACTGTATAATATATAAATATAAATATGAAAACATGAACTGAAGGCCATAAGGTTCAATACTAAACATAATTTGAGTAATAAAAATGTATGAATAAAGAGGTATCACAATACCAAAATAGAACTGAAATACTGAAGTCTGAATCTAGTCTGTAATCTAGTCTACATCTAGTCTACATCTAGTTTGAAAGCCTCTACTATCTGAATAATCTGAATAAGGAGATGATGGGATATGTTCTCAACTTACTCTGACTAACAAACTAATCAATGAGAAGATAGAGAAATAATCATGTCTTCGAAGGATGAGGACTCACTTCTAACTCTGACTGCTAAAATTTGCAATGCTGCTGCTGCTCTGGAACTCGTGCCTATGAACCTATGGCATAAACTAAAACACCATAGCACGAATGCATCAGTACGTCTGAATGTACTGAGTATACGAGTGAGGTAGGCTAAATGCAAAGGGTTTATATGCATGAATAATGCTGACTGATATAAATGTGAGAATACATACATACATAAATAACTATAACTGAACTCATGGTGATACTGACTACTGAGTATGAATGTTGACAACATGAGTTTACTGATACTGAGATACTGAATAGATGAATGACTATTTTTGACAGTTTGAATTATGAAGAACTGGTCTGATTGACTGTGTCTAATAGTCCTAAAAATGAATACTGATAACGTAAGCTATGACGACAAATCTAACTGATATAACTGTGATGATCGGCCTAACCGATGTAACTGATACTAAGAGACTGGTCCTGACAGTCTAAATCTTCTAATAATGATTAAGAGTGACTAAGCTTGAGATCAGGCCTAACTAACGGGTGATCTCTAGAACTGATATTGAGAATACTCAATTAAATCTGAGACTGAGATTAAGCCTATCTGATGGGTGACCTCTGTAAGTACCGATACTGAATAAATTTATATTAGACCAAGACTATCTAGTGGGTGGTCTATGAATCTGTGGAAGTATCTGAGTTCCTTACTGAGATTAATGACTGTATCTGACAGTCTTGATTTCTAAGTTCTACTCTAAAGACTGATACTAAAACTATAACTGTGGGAATGATCACTTAACCGACATGCCCTAAATTTGAACTGGTGGGGTCCAACCTATAACCCCAGCTAGAAGAGTGTCAATACCGTGCCATGAGTAAAGACCTCTCTGGTCAAACCTATCTGACGTGTGACCCTCGTAGGAAGTCCAGCCTAAGGCAGTATAGTAGTCAAGCCTTTCTGATGGATGACTCCTACATCCTATGCTGGCTACGTAGTTCTAGAGTTCAGGGATTGCTCCTGACAACTCTGCCCTTCTGACGGGGAGCCGTCATCCCTGCACTCACTCGGTGCTAACTCCTACTCCCAACTGAAAGACTTTGAACTGATTCTTAGAACTTGTACTTGAACTGAACTGAAGCTGTTACTGAGTTTCTTACTTGGCTGAGCTGATTGATATCACTTAGTTCAATTATCTGATGGAATACTACTGAATCTATTATCTAACTGAATGACACTAAGTTCTAAATTAATTTCTTGAATGCTACTGAGGTCTGAGCTGAGTACTAAACTGAAGCTGGAATGATAATGATACTTAGATTACTGAGATTTCTTTAGTTCTATAGCTGTCTGAGAGTTCTGAATTCAGTAATTGACTGAGTTCTACTGATCATAGCATGACTGAGATTATCTTGAGACTGACTCAGTTCTAGGCACACAGTTCTATTTTTCGGGTACAAGTACCCTCAGGACTCGATGGAAGGAAAATGACACACATGATACTTCTTGATCATAGGAATAACATCCACAATTCATAATACCATAAGTAGGGGATTTCATCCTACACATGGTTCTCAACACCTTATACATGAAAGGGAATACATATAACATGGGTATACTTGCATACCTTAATATCATGGACATTCCATATCACAACAACAACTCATAAGAACAACACATATCAATAACATGGAATTCATGTGGAAACATAAGGAATAGAACATGGACTTGTCATTTAAGCACTATTAAGACATAAAAAACATGGATTCTATCATTCTTGGCATTTTATCAAACACCTTACATGCACAACTTTGGGCATAAGTGTACTTATCAATTTGACAATCTTAATCAATCCAAAATTCATGGGTTTCAACTAACCTACTCACATGCTTCATGAAAAACACATCAAGATACAACCTTGAATCCAATCAACAATCATCAACATGAATATAATCATAACACAACAAAGAAATCACAATGTAGAATTTAAAACATGATTCGTGATCTCCATTAATGAAAGGGATCCATGAATGTACACTATGCATACCTTAGAAATGAAGCTTTGATGAGTTGCTGGAGAGTTCTTGGATTGGGAAACTTAATTCTTGATTATCTTGGAAAAAGGGCTTGAATCTTGATTTTGGGAGATGATTTTAATAAAAATCCTAATCTTGTGGTTGAAAGTGTAAGAGAGAGTTTTTGAGGTGTTTAACTAAAGAAAAATTGGAGAAAGTTACGTCCTTTGAGGGTTTTAAGTCATAGGAGGTAGAGGAAAAAGACCAAAATACCCTTACTAAACCGCTTCCCAATTGCTGAAAATCTAAGGCTGACAACATTTATGATAAGCCGCTAGACTTGTGATAAGTCATCACAAATGTCATCACTGGGGGGCTGGAATTGATAGATTTCTGCCTAAGGCTGACGGCATTTGTGATAAGTTATCACACTTGTGATAACTTATCAAAAAATATCGTCATTGGGGGTGGATTTATGCCTAAGGCTGACGACATTTGTGATAAGTCATCACACTTGTGATAACTTCTCATAAAATATCTTCAGTCAATTTTCCAGGCTGACATGCTAGAGTAAAATTGGCATAACTATTTTCTCCAAAATCAGATTTGGGCGAAGGTTGTATCATTGGAAATCTAATTCAAAGATTTTTCATTTGATATATAGTAGGTACTCTAATTTGATATATAAAAGGAGTTATGGTGAATTGAAGTTGACCTAAGTTTTGACGCTCACTAAAACTTGAACGATAGGAAAGCTTTAAACTTGTCCTTGAGTTAGGGGACCTCTATGATGTAAATTTATTCTCAAATATATTCCCACACTACATAATTGATTAAAACACTAAATTTATATAGGATTCGAGGGTTTTGGAAAATCTACGCATATGAATGACGTATTTTCATTCTAGTCTGAAATGTGGGGTGTTACATTATCTCCACCTTGGAATCATTCATCCTCGAATATCAATTAATAAGTTATGATTACTGATCAACTGAACTTACTTAAGGGATGTGAATATATAAAACATGACTATATGATGGAAATTACTAACACACTGAATTTTCCATTAGAGTATGCATGCATAGCTGATGCATAGAATACCCAGATGAGACTATTGATAAGCTAAATCCTCATGACGGACATGTATATATGATGCATGGATACTTGAATGTGTTGTTCTCATGAACGTATGACTGAATACACTGATAAGCTGAACTTTCTCTACTGAACATGCATATCTAATGCATGGAGGTCTAACTGAACTTACTTTTGAAAGCATGACTGACTGTCAATGATAATTGATGATAACTCATAATAGAAATCTATGCATGAAACTGAATGGGTTTACGGAATTGATAACTCTGGGGAGTTATAGAGCATCTCCCCCTTGGGACACTATGTCCCTCTAAAAACACTTACATCACTGGATTACTTGAGGACTATTGAGGCGGTGCACAAGGCATCTATGAATTGGATCATATCTAAACATCTGAGAGCTGAAGATAATGCATGATGCATGAACTAAGTTATACTCTCCACTACTAAGGTACTCTGTCTTGGAATAGTTACCTTACTAAGATTTCTGATTGTATGACTAGATGGAAAGATGTGAAAACAAACTATACGAATCTGATTGTCTGACTGCTAAAATGAACTGCTGGCTTTACTGACTAAGTCATGCTGAGAACTTAAGCTTAACTGAAGCACTGCTTCTGTATTCTTTCAACTAAACCTTCCACCTTAGCCTCAAGTCATTATCATAAGTCTGGGAACACTTCACTAAACTCTGAATTAAACTACAATCATTCTTCTCTAGGGTCTGTGGTATAATAATGTACCTAAATGATAACTCATCCTGAAAGACTACACCTGAAAGTATAAAGCTCACTGTTAATACTATCCCAAAACTATCTGCGGGGACTCCCTGAGAAAGCTCTATCTGTAGGACTTTGGGTTTCACTACTTCTGCTACCTTAAGAGTAAGGTAAAGCTGACATGAAAAGAACATGATTAGAATCCATATAAGTTTCTTAGAGGACCTTTCTCTAGCACAATCTGAGACATGAAAGAGGGGAAACTATTCCTAAAACATCTTATAGCCTTCTGCACATAAATATGGCGCACAACACACCCATGTACAAGACTCTACTAGATGCGGCTTTTAGAATTACTAGGACACTATTGAACCTTAGGATTTGATACCAAGTTTCTAATGCCCCAATTATCTGAACCAGAATGCTACACGGTGGTCATGACCTTGAAGGACCACAAGCTAACCCATGATTGATATTTGTACCTATACACTGCATAATATATAAATATAAATACGGAAACATGAACTGAAGTCCATAAGGTTTAATACTGAACATAATCTAAGTAATAAAAATGTTTGAATAAAGAGGTATCACAATACAAAAATAGAACTAAAATACTGAAGTCTGAATTTAGTCTGTAATCTAGTCTGCGTCTAGTCTAAAAGGCTCTACTATTTAAATAATCTGAATAAGGAGCTGATGGGATATCTTCCCAACTAACTCCCACTAATAAACTAATCAATGAGAAGATAGAGAAATAATCATGTCCTCGAAGGATGAGGACTCACTTCTAACTCTAACTTCTGAAATCTGTAATGCTACTGCTGCTCTGGAACTCGTGCCTCTCAACCTATGGCATAAAATAAAACACCATAGCATTAATACGTCAGTACTTCTGAATGTACTGAGTATACGAGTGAGGTAGGCTAAATTGCAAAGGGTTTATATGCATGAACAATGCCGACTGATATAACGTGAGAATACATACATGCATAAGTAACTATAACTGAACTCGTGGTGATACTGACTATTGAGTATGAATGCTGACAACATGAGTTTACTGATACTGAGATACTGAATAAATGAATGACTATTTCTGACAGTTTGAATTATGAAAAACTGGTCTGATTGATTGTGTCTAACAGTCCTGAAACTGAATACTGAATCCCTGCACTTGCTCGGTGCTAGCTCCTACTCCCAACTAAAAGTCTCTGAACTGATTCTTAGAACTTGTACTTGAACTGAACTAAAGCTGTTACTGAGTTTCTTACTTGACTGAGCTGGCGGAGTCCACTTAGTTCTGTTATCTGACAGAATACTACCGAATATATTATCTGACTGAATAATACTAAGTTTTGAATTGATTTCTTGAATGCTACTGAGATCTGAGCTAAGTATTGAACTGAAGTTGGAATGATAACGATACTTAGATTACTGATATTTCTTAAGTTTTATAACTGTCTGAGAGTTTTGAATTCTGTAACTGACTGAGTTCTATTGATCATAGCACGACTGAGATATCTTGAGACTGACTTGGCTCTAGGCACACAGTTATATTTTTCGGGTACAAGTACCCCCAGGACTCGATGGAAGAAAAATGACACACATGATACTTCTTGATCATAGGAATAACATCCACAATTCATAATACCATAAGTAGGGGTTTTTATACTACACATGGTTCTCAACACCTTATACATGAAAGGGAATACATATAATATAGGTGTACTTGCATACCTCAATATCATGGATATTCCATATCACAATAACAACTCATAACAACAACACATATCAATAACATGGAATTCATATGGAAACATAAGGAATAGAACATGAACTTGTCATTTAAGCACTATTAAGACATAAAAAACATGGATTCTATCATTCTTGGCATTTTATCAAACACCTTATGCGCACAACTTTGGGCATAGGTGTACTTATTAATTTGACAATCTTAATCCATTCAAAATTCATGGGTTTCAACTAACCTACTCACATGCTTCATGAAAAACACATCAAGATACAACCTTGAATCAAAACAACAATCATCAACATGAATATAGTTATAACACAACAAGGAAATCACAATTTATAATTTAAAACATGATTCTTGAGCTCCATGGATAAAAGGGATCCATGGATGAACACTACGCATACCTTAGAAAGGAAACCTTGATGAGTTGCTGGAGAGTTCCTAGATTGGGAAACTTAATTCTTGATTTTCTTGGAAAAAGGGCTTGAATATTGCTTCTGGGAGATGATTTTAATAAAAACCTTAATCTTGTGGTTGAAAGTGTAAGAGAGAATTTTTGAGATGTTTAACTAAAGAAAAATAGGAGGAAGTTACGTCCCTTAAGGGTTTTAAGTTGTGGGAGGTGGAGGAAAAAGACCAAAATATTCTTACTAAATTGCTTCCCAATTGCTGAAAATCTAAGGCTGACGACATTTATGATAAGCCGTCAGACTTGTGATAAGTCATCACAAATGTCATCACTAGGGGGCTGGAATTGATGGATTTCTACCTAAGGCTGACGACATTTGTGATAAGTCATCACACTTGTGATAACTTATCACAAAATATTATCACTGGGAATGGATTTCTGCATAAGGCTGACGACATTTGTGATAAGTCGTCACACTTGTGATAACTTAGCACAAAATATCTTCTGTCAGTTTTCAAGGCTAACATGCTGAAGTAAAATGAGTATAACTCTTTCCTCCGATATTAGATTTGGGAAAAATTGGTATCGTTTGAAAGATAATTCAAAGATCTTTCATTTTATATATAGTAGGTACTCTAATTCGATATATAAAGGGATTTTTGGTCGATTGAATTTGACCTAAGTTTTGACACTCACTAAAACTTGAACGATAGGAAAGCTTTCAACTTGTCCTTTAGTTAGGGGACCTCTATGATCTAAATTCATTCTCAAATAGATTTCCACACTACATAATTGATTAACATATTAAATTTACATATGATTCAAGGCTTTTGGAACATTTACGCATATGAATGATGGATTTTCATTCTAGTCCGAAATGTAGGGTGTTCCACTTTAGGTTGTAAATAATAAAAGATGAACACCAGGACTGTGTTTCACTTGGCTTCTAACTTAATAAGATTATTGTGTTCAATTCACCTCTCCCACTGCTCCGAATGAAAAGTTTGACAAGTTATGTATTATCAACCATTGAAACACCCTTGGTTTTAACCCTTAGAAAATTTCTCAGTTTTTGGCTTCTGGACATCATATGATTAGGGGTACTTCTCATATGATATGGTACGATTTGGATGTTCTTGGCCGTATGGTAACCAGTGTAGGTTGGTCGGTTACTTTCAAGGGTACGATTGGATCATACTAGTCATATCTTAGGGTACTAGTAGTATATTGCCAATAGTATATTGCTGTAGGTTTAATCTTGAGTATTCTATTCTAGCTAACATATGATTTCAGGGTACTAGTCGTATAGATGGGTATAGTTTGGCCATAGTGGTCGTATGTTGGAAGTGTTGGGGTTAAAAGAGAGAACTAAGGTATGAGATAAGGGTACCACTCATACCCTAGGAAATGGTTTGGAGGACGGTGGTCATACTACCCGGTGGAAATTTTATACAGTTTAAGTTGTGGGTAATCTGGACATTTACCCTCTTAACCTCTTAATGGCCCATGACTTATAACTCTATTAGGACATCATTACCCTACTTTTCTACTCTTAAACACTTAGAACACTCTCTTAAATTCTCTAAAGGCTAGGGTTTTATCAAAAGGATTAATTTGGGGCTTACAAGGGTGGTTTCTCTCCATAATCATTGTAATCTAAGGCATGTTACTCCTCTCTCATTATTTGTTTAACTAAAGGCATGACATAATGCATGGTTTCATGGAATAATTGTGGTATGGTTTTGGGTTTTTCAAATATATGTTGGGGGTTTGGTTATATTGGTTGATTATGGTTTTCTCATGTCTTAATTATAGTTTTTCATATTTTAATGGTGGTTTGTAAATATGGTGTCATGGGAATAGTTAATTTGTTCTTCGTTTTGGTTTTGGAAACTATATGCCCTCAACATGTTTGATAAAATGCCAATGAGAATGGTTTTGTTACATTATTGAACTTTTATTGAAAACTTTGCAAGGTATAACTTGGTAATGGAACCCTAATTAGTTTGGATAGTTTTAAAAGGTTAAATGGTAAGTTTATGGTGGTCATGGTTTAGTTTAATTGAAAGCCTTGTGGGGTACAAGGGAATCCCCCAATCAAACTAAGTAATGAATACACTTGCGGGGTACATGGGAATCCCTCAAGTAAACTTAATAATGAAATCTATGTGCACATTGGAATCCCTTCTTCCTTAAAAGGTTGGCTAAGGACATTGCTTGCAAGCTATAGTCGGTATGATAATACCACCACTTATAGCCTTGTTTAATAACAAATAGAAATGGTGGTTTGTTTATGTGTTAATGGTTTCAGTTAGGAAATAATGGTAGGGTGTGATAGCTAGCCGTGAAGGTATGAGTTGAATGGACGAACATTGGAAACTCATGTTTGCTGATATGAAGATTGGTCATGAAAACCATACATGATACTTATGGGGTGCACGGGAATTACTTAAGTTAGTCTTATATATATGTATCATGGAAAACGAAGGGTACATGGGAATCCCCTACTCCATGGTATCTCTGATTTGTGCTGCTACACATATCGGGACTCGTTTAGGGGATAAAACTTGACCCATATAGCCCGTGGGTGATTCTAAGATGGTTAAGCTATATATACCCATATTAATGGTTTTAAAGGCATGCTAAACCCAATTACCTTTACCATTATGGATTATATACATATATATGTATGGATGTGTATGCATATGGTTATTCTTGGTTTTAAAGGTTAACATTATTTTATCCTTATCCAGAGTGCATGCTAGCATTCACCCACTAACCATTTTTCAGGCACTGTATCCCTACGCAATACAGGAACCGACCATCCTATTCCTCTTACTCAGTGATTGAATTTAGGATCAACTTATGTTGGATTGAAATGGTGAGCTTCTATGTACCAAAAGGCTTTATTTCATATCATGGATGTCTTTACATACTTTGGTTATTTTATAGACTATGGTTTTGTCTATGGTCAGAGGCACGTCCAAATCGATATTGTTTCACTTTCGGTTAGAGGCTTTGTGGGACTACTATGGGTTGGTATGTATGGTGTCGGTATTGATGTCATATTTGGCATTAGTATTGGTATTATGGCTAATACTTGTGGACTATATTTGATTTATGATTGTTCTATTTTGTTTTGGTTATATATATAAACCTATTGGGTTATTATCTTGGTTTGGTTGGTTATTAGACGGTCTAACTTGGTTGGGTTGGTCTAGGAAGGATACTTATACCAAAGTCATTATATCTTCAAATAAACTATCTTGTTATATATTCAAAATTTATCTGACTCAGGATATGTGCCTGGAGGTTGGGTTGGGTATTAAGGGTAGTCTATGGTCCTAGTTGGACTTGGGATTACCATTATAACAAGGCCCCAGTTTGGGTCATGTCAAGTTGGTATCAGAGCTTTAGGTTCATGGTTACTCGGGAGTCCACAAAACCATGTCGGGTAGAGCCTCTTTTAAGGGTCTGTAGAGTGCTACACTTATAGGGAGAGGCTAAAAGAAATTTAGGAATGTTTCCCCTTCTTGTTTTATGATTTCAAGATGTAAAGTCTAAGGTTCTAAATTCTCTCTAATTTTGGTTTGTTTGTTTTTCAGATTATGCCGCGATGATCTGATATGCATAGAAACTCCTCAGTCCTAACTGGGGATGATGTTGATGTGATATACTCTACTCATGGGATCCATACTCGATCTAGGGGACTAGTCCCTAATTCTTTTGGAGTTATACTAGTTCCCTTCAGTCTTTCCCAGGCTCATCAGTAATGTGATGAATGCAAAGTTTCATCAGTCGAGTCATATTATTGCTCAGTTGGTAGCTTTATAGGCTGAGCATGGTGCACTTGGTATTTTATCTTCTGAGGCCAAAAAGGTTGGCCAGTTTTTGAGGTTAATTCCTCTAACTTTTACTGGTGTTAAGGTAAAGGAAGATCCTCAAGGTTTACTGGATTAGATGAAAAATAGTTTTAGGATTATGCATGCCACAAATGTGGAAGGGGTAGAGTTTTCTTCCTACTAGCTAAATGATGTGGCATACCAATGGTAAGAGGAATAGGATGGGGCAAGGGGTGATATTGATAAGTCATCTCTGTGGGTGACTTTCTCTAATGCATTTTTGGATAGCTTATTTCCTCAGGAGTTGAGTGAAGTAAAAGTGAAGAAATTTGTTAATCTGAAATAGGGAAAGATGTTGGTCAAAAAGTATGCCTTGAAATTTCACCAGCTATCTAGGTATGCTCTGGAGATGGTGTCTGATATGAGGGCTAGGATAAGAAAGTTTGCTTCAGGACTATTTCGTGATTTTATCCTTAGATGTAAGATTTCCTTTCTAATCAATGATATGGATATTTCTAGGTTGGTTGTTCATATGCCACAAGTGGAGGAGAAAAAGAAAAAGCAGGCCAAAATAACTGAAAGGAACGAAAAAAAAGTTTAGTTTCTCTGAGTAGTGTGGTGGGCAATAGAAAAGTAGTATGGATGTTGGTAAGTGTCCAAAAAAGAAGTAGGGGAGTTCTGGTTCTTCTTCACAGCTAGTGCTCCTTACCTAAAGTCATCAGGTAACAAACGTTAGTAGGGTGGCAATATATTTAGGGCATAGGGTGCATAATCTCAGGCTAGTTGGGTATAGTCAGCTTTAATATGTCCTTGTAGGTTATGTGGTCTGTTGTATTGGGGTTTTTGTGATTAGGGAAGGGATAGGTGTTTTAAATATGGTCATCTAGGACATATACTTAGAAACTATCTGGTTGGTAAGGTTGCTTCAGGAGAGAATAAGATTCTGATTACCTCTTCATCTGCTCCTGCACCAAAGAATGTTGTTTTTATTTCTGGTACGGCATAGGCCAGAAACAGTTATATGTTCTTCCTTCTCGATAGGAGTTCGAGGCATCACCTGATCTTATGACTGGTATGTTACAACTCTCTTCTCATGACATGTATTATTTACTTAATCTGGAGTCCACTCTTTCTTATATAACTCTATTTGTGGCTGTGTATTTTAGTTTAGGGCTTGAGGTTGTTTTGAACCCCTTTTTGTTTCTACCCCAATAGGTAACTCTGTGATTACTAAAAGATCCTATAGAGGGTGTGTGGTATCTATTGGTAGTAAGGAAACCCTAGTGTATTGTTTGAACTAGATATGGTGGATTTTGATATTATTTTGGGTATGGATTGGTTACACTTGTTCTATGCATCCTTAGACTGTTGGACCCATAAGGTTCTCTTTAGGTTCCCTGGTGAACCGGTTATTGAATGGGAGGGTGGTTCCCTAGATCCTAAGGGGAAGTTTAAATCATATCTTAGAGCTTGGAGATTAATCTCCAAGGGGTGTCCTATCACTTGGTCTGGGTTAAAGATTCTAATTCGGATGGTCTTTCTTTGCATTTTGTTTTGGTCGTGAATGAATTTCCTAAGGTCTTCCCTGACGACCTTCCTGGTGTTCCTCTTGATAGGGAGATTGAATTTGGGATTGATCTGGTTCCATACACTCATCCAATTTCTATTCCCCCTTATAGAATGGCTCAAGATGAGTTGAAGAAGCTTAAGAAGCAACTTAAGGGTCTTTTGGATAAGATTTTTATCCATCCTAGTATGTCACCATGGAGTTCACTGGTATTATTAGTGCGTAAGAATAATGGTTCTCTTCGGATATGTATTGACTATCGATAGTTGAATAAGGTAACGGTTAAGAACAAGTATCCTTTTACAAGGATAAATGACTTATTTGATTAGTTGCAAGGTGCCAAGTTCTTTTTTAAGATTGATCTTCGGTCTAGTTATCATCAACTTAAGATTAGGGAGGTGGATATTCCAAAGACTGCTTTTCATACTCGGTATGGGTATTTTGAGTTCTTGGTGATGTCGATTGGTTTGACCAATGCCTCGACGATATTCATAGATTTGATGAATAGGGTCTTTTGTCAACTCCTGGATCTGTTTGTCATTGTGTTCATAGATGACATCCTAGTGTATTCTAAGAGTGAGGTGGATCATATAAATCACTTCCATGTTGTGTTGCAGACCTTGAAGGAGAAACAGTTGTATACCAAGTTTTTGAAATATGAATTCTGGTTGAATGTTGTCACTTTTTTGGGTCATATTATTTCTACTGAGGGTGTCATGGTGGATCCACAAAAGGTTGTGGCAGTTACGAAGTGGCCTATACCCACGACTCCAACCAATATTCAGAGTTTCTTGGGTTTGGCCAGGTATTATAGGAGGTTTTGATCTTGGGTGTATTTATGCACTTTAGAGTTGTCATCTTAGCTTATTTAGCCTTTCTTTGAGGGAAATTCATGTGCTTTAGGTGTTAATATATATATATAAATAAGCATCTAATTGTTTAAGTAGGTGATTACAATGTTTAAAGGTGTTTTCAAACAAGTTTGAGTTCCTAGTTTTACGAGCTCGAGCTAGGTGTTGTTCTAGCTTAACGTGGTGGATACTAACATTTCTAATGAGTTCTTAATGGTTTTAATGTGTATTTATGAGTGGAAAACTGGTTTATAATGTTCAAAGTGCAATTGTATCAAATCAACAGTCAAAATAATAAGTTAAAGTCCAACATAAGCAAGCCTAGTCTTAGTTCGTGTTTCTAGCTAGTCGTTATGTGTTGTATGTTTTTTTTGATCTCTAATCCATAGTGTATGATGATTTAGTATGTTTGGTGAGTTGATTTTTGGGATATACAAAGGATATACAAGCTTGACATAAAGTGGAAACACCACCACAAGGTTATGGAAGGAAGGCAAATGCACAACGTGAAGTGAGACGCCAAGTTAGAAAATTCCAGTGAGTCCAGGTGATTATCCCGCATCACTCATTATAGTCCAAGGTACTAAGGCCCATGTCGCCTCTTCTAGTCTAGGGTACTAAGCCTCACGTCACCTCCTCTATCCCAGTGGTCCAAGGCCCGCGACGCCTCACCAATTCCTATACGGCCTAAACCTCTTCTACTATAAATACACTTCATTTACACATTGTAACATACTTTTGGACGTGTTTGGCTTTGGAGAGGGGCTTCTCAATACTTTAATTAGGGTTTATTTCTCTTACTTTATCTTATTAATAAATTTAATAATGTATTCAACTATGTTGATTATAGTTATTTCCATTAGTGGCTAAACACCTTGTTTTCGGGGTTAAGGCAAAGAACATGTTTACTATTCCTTTAAATTGAGTTTTTTTTTATTTATTATCATATTTGGTTGTTTATTTTCCATTATTATAACTATTTTAAGAATTCATGACCTTTAGAATATATATATTATCGACCTTGTAATCTCAAGAGGGGGAATAGAAAGATAGAACGTAGGGGTAGATAGAACAAGGTTCTTATTCTTTTATAAAACAAGCAATTCGAATTAGCTTCTAGGATATGGATATACCTAGAAGGCTTGTTTGGTTCATATGTAGGATGAAAGCTTCATGCATCTAATTGGATTATTGCATCCCCACTCAAGGATGTAGTTGTAATGTCTAAGTTAGGTAGACGATTAGAGGTTGGAAGACCATGATCATGCAATAAACCCTACGAATCAATAACCAAGATAAGAAATCTAACGAATAAAGTTCAATAGCATAGTATGATTGTTCGAAGTGCCTTAACCCTGGGTCTCTATGTATTGACTGTCCAAAGTCATTACTTTTCTGCATTGTTTATTTTACTTTCAGTTATAATCATAAAACTCTCTTAGTAAATTAATCTTAATAGTTAAACTATAAGTAGATTGTTGTTAACACAAGTCCCTGTGGCATCATATTCGGATTTATTTAAGGCCACCGTATTGCTTAGTGAGACCACGTATACTTATGTGTGCTCTAGGATGCTAACAGGTTTGTGGAAAGTTTTTTAACTATAGTTTCCCCATTGAATAAGTTGACTCAGAAGAAGGTAAATTTCTTTTGGCCGGATGCGTGCGAGGGTAGTTTTGAGAAGCTAAAGAATAATCTAACCTCGATCCTGGTTTTGAATTTGCCTGAAGGCAGTGAGGGGTTTGGGGTTTACTGTAATGCGTCCTTGCTGGGACTTGGTTGTGTTCTGATGCAGCATGGAAAGGTGATAGCCTATGATTCTTGGAAGTTGAAGGCATATGAGAGGAATTATCCTACTCATGATTTGGAGCTATTAGCCGTGTTATTTGCATTGAAAATCTAGCAGCACTATTTGTATGGCGTGCAAGTGGATATCTTCTCAGATCATAAAAGCCTACAGTATGTGTTGACTCAGAAAGAGCTTAACCTCAGGCAGATGAGATAGCTCGAGCTTCTTAAGGACTATGACATGCATCTTTATTACTATCCAGGTAAAGCTAATGTAGTTTCTGATGCTCTTATCAGGTTATCCACGGGGAGTTTAGCTCACGTGGACAATGAGAAGTGGGAGTTGGTGAAGGATATTCACTGTTTGGATAACCTTGGAGTTCACTTCTTTAATTCTGAGGACGGTGGTGCATTAGTGCAGGAATAAGTACAGTCGTCTCTTGGTGTAGAGATCAAGGAAAAGCAAATGTTAGACCTTATCTTGATAAAAATCAAGAGTGATGTTGGTGGGAAAAAGGTAATGGCATTTGAGATTAGTGGTGATGGTACCTTGTGGTACCAAGGGAGTTTGTGTATTCTTAATGTCGATGGTTTGTGAGAAAGGATATTGGATGAGGCGCATGAGTCGTGCTATATTGTTCATCCTGGTTCGACAAAAATATATCATGACCTCAAGGATATGTATTGGTGGAATGGTATGATGAGGGATGTGGTTTATTTGGTAGCCAAGTGCATGGTATATCAACAAGTAAAAATAAAGAACATAATGCCTGGAGGGTTGTATCAAGAGATTGAGTTGCCTGAATGGAAATGGGAGGTGATCAATATAGATTTTATTACCGGTCTCCCTCAATCTCAGAATCAGTTCTATTTAGTTTGTGTCATCATGGATAGGATGGAAAAGTCAGCTTACTTTTTGCTTGTAAAGACTACCTTTTTGGCTGAGGATTATGTAGGTTGTATCTTCATAAGATTGTGAAGATTCATGGTGTACCGGTTTCTATCATCTCTAATCGTGGTACATAGTTTTCATCTTACTTATGGCGGTCGTTCAGAAAGGGTTGGGAACTAAGGTTAGTCTGAGTACTACTTTTCACAAACAGATGGATAGGAAAGTAGAGAGGACTATTCAGACACTAGAGGATATGCTTCGCTCATGTGTGATTGACTATAGTGGCAATTGGATAGAGCATTTACCTCTAGTAGAGTTTGCTTACCATAATAGCTATCATTCTAGTATTGTTATGGCCTTTTTTGAGGAATTGTATGGTAGAAGGTACAAATCACCTATTGGTTGATTTGAACTTGGTAAGGCGGGTATGTTTGGCCTAGATTTGGTTTACTATGCAATAAAGAAGGTTAAGGTGATTCGGGATAGGCTTAAGGCTGCCCAAAGTTGCCAAAAGTCCTATACAGATGTAAGGCGAAGGGATTTGGAATTTTAGGTTGGGGATAAGGTGTTCCTAAAGGTGTCTCCAATGAAGGGAGTACTTCGGTTTGGGAAAAAAGGGAAGCTTATTCCTCGATACGTCGATCCTTATGTAATTTTGAGAAGGGTTGGTAATGTTGCCTATGAATTGGAGTTTCCTTCTAGTTTGAGCTTCATTCATCCAGTGTTCCACATCTCTATGTTGAGGAAATGTGTAGGTGATCCTTTATCGGTTATTCCCTTGGAAGGATTGGATATCTCGAATTCCTTATCTTATGAGGAGGTCCCGATTGAGATCTTGGATCGTCAGGTTCGTCGGTTGTGGACCAAGGATGTAACTTAGGTTAAGGTTCTACGGAGGAACCACAAGGTGGAAGAGGTTACATGGGAAGCAGAAGAGGACATGAAGTCCAAGTATCCGCATTTTTCTGCTATGGATATTCATGCTGAAGGTATGTGTTCTTCATCATACTTCTATTTTCAAACTTTGTTAAAGGAAAAAATGATTCCTTGCTTCTTTATTTTCTTACTTAGTTAAAGGTCTAAATAGAGATGTTGGGGTGTAAATTATGCTTATACTTCCTTGTCCATCATTCGGGGATGAATGATCCAAGAGAGGGAGAATTGAAATACCCTGGGATTTGACCCTAAGAAAATTTCTCAATTTTTGGCTTCTGGACATCATACGACTTGGGGTACTTCTCGTATAATGTGGTATGATTTTGTTGGTCTTGGTCTTATGGTAACCAGTGTGGGTTGGTCAATTTCTTTCCAAGGTGTTGTTGGGTCATACTAGTAGTATCATAGGGTACTAGTAGTATGTTTCCAATCATATGTTGCCCTATACTTAACCTAGAGGATTTTATTCTGCCTAACGTACAATTTTAGGGTATTGGTCGTATGATTGGGTATGGTTTGGCCATAGTGGTCGTATGTTGGATAGTGTTGGGGTCCAAGGGGAGGCCTAGGGTATGAGATCAGGGCACCACTCATACCCTAGGGTACGGTTTGGGAGAGGGCGATCGTACCACCCTGCAAAAATTTTATACAGTTTAAGTTAGGGGTAATGTGGACATTTCCCCTCTTAACCTCTTAAGCCTAACTTATTACATAACAAAATGACCACAATACCCTTAATGAAAAGGGGTGGTCATGGAGTGTTACTTGGACAAGGCTAAGTAACCAAAATGTCCTTAATGAAGGCCTAAAACTATGAGTTCTCAATCTTCAATTCTCTAAGAAATCTTTCACACGTGGGATTGCTCTTTGGTGTACTCAAATCGGACCCTCCATGTAGGATCCCGTTTCCTTAATGTGACCAAAGCTTGATGCCCCATGTACTGACTTTGAATGATGTCATTGAAATCTAAGGTGGCCATTTGAATCATATCATTCTTGATATACCCCAAAATGGTATACGAAGTGCAGATCCTAATAAAATTGGCAAGATTCATGTTTGCATTATGTGTCGAATATCCCAAAAACACAACTTTTAAATTTAGCAGTTGGATCATTGCACTAATAATATAAAACTTAACATTTAGGAGTAGAGCAGGAGGAATAATGGCTCTTATCTCAGCAGGTTCAATAGACCATATCCTCATCTTTATCATACAGTGGTAGATACTAATAAGATGGGATCACTCAAACTTCACCACTTTATGATCTATCTCAATCACCATCGAGTGCTGCTCGATGATCAACTACTAGTCTTGTCTTATCTAGATCTACTTACTAAGCTAACCAGGCTTCCTCAGCCTGCCTTCTCCGGTTAGCAGCTTCTGCTAATATCAAATCTATCTGTATATCAAAAATATTTTGTGGATCACCAGGAGTAGGAGAGGTACAACGTGAGGGTCATCCAGAATCCCTTTTAAATTGCCTACCCGTATTGGTTCTTTGATCGTATTATTAGGTTAAAATAGTCTTTCTAGTTCAAGATTCAATGAAGCAAGGAATTTCCTTGACTCCTGGTGTTACGCATACACCAGTGTATACCTAACTAAAAAGAGAAAATAAAAGACCCACCTTTCCCAAAAATAGGTATTCCTTGACTGAGCCACTTGACTCATCAATATCCTCATTAATGAGATGACGATTAGTTTTCAAGGCAGGCTTTTTTAGGGTTTACTTCTTTGTTGATTGCTTCTTTACCAGATCAACTTTTGGAGCCATTGGTACCTATTCAAACATACCCATTAATAAGTTCTAAGGAAAGGTAATAAAATCAAGAAAAACTAGTCTCAATGTTACAGGGACTGGGTACCCTACGACTCAAGTGTATGAGCCATACACACTGGTTACGAGTTGTTAGAAGGCTTATAAGGTGGAAGGATGCCTAATTAGTATTCACTAGTCAGGTTAGGAGTCCTCCTAATAAGTCATAATGTTAGACTATGACTCATTACCAACACTCGTTAGCTGACAAAAAATACTCTCCTGATGGTAAATCCTTTCCAGTCATTACGAATCCTACCAATGAGTTGTAAGGACAAACTAAGACTCTTTTAGATAAGTTGTGACATTACTAGAACCCACAATCTTCTAAACAACCATGTTAATAGTTGTTACGAGTCACGTTATGACTTTGGTGACCATAAGAATTGTAACGAGCCTCGTATGCACTGTAACATGGGTGCTTAGAGTATTTGATTTTGATTCACAATGACAACCCAACAATATACATATAAGGAACCTTAACAACTCCTAATTCATCCCCCAACAATCATTTATCACAAATTACATTTTTACTCCCATTAATTCATTACTTTACAAATTTATTTTAAGAACCAGGATCAAGGTTTAAGTTATGCCCGAATTTTAATAAAGGAACCAAATTTTTTTTCCTATAATAAAGCACCACTTAGAGAAAGAATTGAACAAACAACACATACTTGATTGATTTCTTTTAGTTCCATGAAATAATGACATAGAGATTTAAGTCCTAGTTCTTGCAAATTCTTAGTTTGGGAGTGTTTAATGTTGATTGTGATGTTGGGGAATGAAAATGGAGAGGTTTTGGTTGGTTATGGGAATAGAGGGGAGCACCATCTTTCAAAATTAGGAATAGGAATCAATTGATTTAATTTTCCTTATATAAACCATTACTACTAGATTGAGTTGACCCAATAGACCCGCGATGTCAGGCCTAGTCACGATTCTTGACTACAACTCATTATGTAATAATACAGGTCGTAGAATCCTTCCGTAGTGAAAAAAATTACCTAAGTATCTAGTCATCAAGACTCAAATTGATGAGTCAAAGTCACTGATGATGACTCATTTTGTGAGTCGTGATAACTCCAGAGATCAAACTCTTGAGATATGTCCAACCTCCAGGTCCTTACGACTCTTGGTTGCGAGTCGTGAGCTCTGATTATGACTCATGTGGTGAGTCATATGGCCTGACACTAGAAAATATTCTGGTTTATTCTTGCAATATCCAGTACTGTACACTAAACAGACACATTACCCTATAATCATATAAGTACAAAACATGGGTTGCCTCCCACACGACGCTTGATTTAACATCGCAACACGATGTGTCTAGGTTGGATACTCATATTTCACTAACCAGCCCCATTGGTTGCCTCCCATGCAACACTTGATTTAATGTCGTGACCCAATTGCCTTGGTTATTCAGACTTTACCAAGGTCCATATCATTAACCACTTTCACTTCCACAAGATATCCCAAATTGTTGTTGATCGTTTGACGATTCATCTTCAAAGGGGCTTCATCATCACATTTCATCTCTATAGCACTATGTGGGAACACCATTACCACAGTGAACAATCCATACCACCTAGACTTTAACTTGCTAGGAAACAAGTAAAGTCTTGAATTATATAACAAGACCAGATCACCGAGCTCAAACACTCTTTTCTCAAATTTTCTATCATGATACAACTTCATCCTTTCCTTGTACAGAGAAAAACTTTCATAAGACCGGAGTTGGAATTCATCCAACTCATTCACCTTGTTCAATCTCAACACTGCTGCATCATGGCACTCAAAATTTAGCTTCTTCAACACCCATAATGCCTTTTTCACAAGTTCAATAGGCAAGTGGAATGTCTTGCCATACAAAAGCTAATATGGTGAAGAACCTATAAGGGTCTTAAAACTTGTTCGGTAGGCCCACAACTCATCAACCAACTTTTTTGACCAGTTATTCTTATTGTCATTCACAGTCTTCGCCAATATGGACTTGATCTCTCTATTGGATACCTCAACCTGCCCACTCATTTGAGGATGGTAAGGTGTTACCATATTATGATTTAACCGTATTTCTTGAGCAGAGCCTTAAATAAAAGATTGCAAAAGTGCGACCCACCATCACTAATAATTGCACATAGAGTGCCAAATAGAGAAAAGATAAGCTTTTTTAGAAAGGAGGTGACACTTCTACCTTTGTTATTGGGGAGCGCAACTGCTTCCACCCATTTTAACACATAGTCAAGCATAACCAGAATATATTTCATACCATAGGATCTCTCAAATGGACACATGAATTCAACTCCCTACATATCAAATAACTCCAACTCAAAAATAGGGGTCATGGGGCGTTCATAACATCATAAAATATTGCATTGATGCTGGCATTGGTCACAATCTAGGGAAAATATGAGCATCCTCATTTATTGTAGGATAGTTATACCCATAGTGCAAGATTTTGTGGGCTATGTGGTTTCCTTCATGGTGAACCCCAATAGGTGAAGCATGACAAGCCTCAAGAATGTTCATCATCTCTACCCCCGAGATGCATCTATGAATCATACCATCCACACAAATCTTGAATAGATAATTATCATCCCAAAAAAACTTCCTTACCTCATGCATAAATCTCTTTCACTGCTAGAAGGACATGTCTTCTAGGAAAAGATCACTCACCAAATAATTGGAAAAGTCAGCAAACCAGGGAATTTGGTCTTGCAATGTTCCAAAATCTGCTCATCTGATAAGTATCATCGATTTCAAACCCATCCACCACTTTCTGCATTACTTTTTCCTCAAGATTGGATAAGTGATTTGCAACTTGATTTTTGTACCTTCTTAGTCCTTTACCTCGAAATCAAACTCCTGCAGCAAGAGTATCCAACGAATTCATCTCGGCTTAGAATCTTTCTTACACATTAGGTATATGAAGGCATCATGATCTGTATGAACAATGACCTTAGTCCCAATCAAATAGGATCAAAAATTTTTTAAGGCAAAAACCACTACTAGCAACTCTTGCTCGATAATAATATAGTTTTTTTAGCAGGGTTTAATGCCTTACTCACATAGTAAATTGGGTAAAGGATATTTTCTTGCCTTTGACCTAGGAAAACACCTAAGGACACACCTCTCGCATCACACATAATATCAAATGGCAGAGACTAATCATGGGACACAATGATAGGAGCTGACACCAACCACTCCTTCAGGCACTTAAAAGCCTTCAGACATGCACCATCAAAATCAAATTTCACCTTTTTCCCAAGAAGCTTTCATAGAGGGTTTGTAATATTCGAGAAATCCTGGATAAATTGCCTGTAAAAGCCAACATGGCCCAAAAAACTTTAAATACCCTTCACCGAAACTGGAGGTGGCAGTTTCTTAATAACTTTACTTTTTGCTTTATCTACCTCAATTCCCTCTTTTGAGATCTTTTGCCCTAGAATAATAGCCTATGTTACTATGAAATGGCATTTCTCCCAATTTAGCACCAAGTTTCATTCCTCGAATCTATTAAGAGCATTGGCCAAGTGGACCAAATAGTCGTCAAAAAAATCACCAACCACAGAAAAATCTTCCATAAGTACCTCAAAGGTGTCTTCACCATGTTAGAGAATATCAACATCATGCTTCTCTAAAAAGTGGGGAGAGCATTGCTAAACCCAAATGGGATTCTCGTGAATGCAAAAGTCCCATAAGGGCAAGTAAAAGTTATATTTTCTTGATTTTTGAAAGCTATAGTGATCTGATTGTAACCCAAATACTCGTTAAGAAAATAATACCAGCCTCTGCCCCTAAGTCTATCATTCATCTAATCCATGAAGAGGAAAATTATCCTTTTGGGTTCATAGATTCAACTTTCTGTAATCTATGCACACTCTCCAACCTATGAATGGTCCTATTGGCACAAGCTCATTTTCTTCAGTCAGCACTAAAGTAATTCCGCCTTTCTTTAGGACACATTGAATAGGATTGACCCACTTGATATTTGCGATAGGGTAAACTATGCCAGCATCCAACCACTTGATAAGTTCTTTCTTTACCACTTCCTATATAGGAGGATTTATCCTCTATTGATGCTCAATACTAGGTGCGAAGTATGATTTAAGATGGATCTGTGAGTACAAATGCTGGCAGAATACCAACAATATTTGTAATGGTCCACCCTATAGCTCTTTGGAACCTTTGCAACAGTGATAATAATTTATCTACCTCAGGCTCAACCAAGTCAGCTGTAATAATCATTGGCAAGGTCTTTTTGGCCAATAAAAATACATATATTAAATGAGAGGCAAGGGACTTCAACTCTAAGACAGGTGGCTCCTTAATTGACAGTTGAGTGGGAGGAGTGGTTTTATTTTTAAAATCTAGATCAAGCTTCTTTGGGGCGTAAGTGTAAGAACCTCACCTATACAGAGAACCCACTATCTCATCATATTTCTCTATACCATCACTATCAAAATTAATAATCACCGCTGCTAACTCCTCGACTCTAATTCTCTCTTTGATAGGTACAACAACATCATCAACACTAAAATCAATGGTGTCTATTATATGCATAACCAATATCTCATTAGCCTGCTTTATCGACTGACATATATTGAAGATCACTTGCTCATCATTCAGTCTGAACTTTATCTTCCCCAATTCTATATCAACCAAGGCCCTACCTGTGTCTAGAAAGGGTCTACCCAAGATGATGGGGACTTGAAAGTCCACCTCACAGTCAAGAATAACAAAATCAACCAAAAATATGAAGGATGCTACCTTTACCAACACATCACAAAGAATACCTACCAACCATTTTAGTGTAGGGTTAGCCATCAATAATCTTATCAATGTCGGTTTGGGTGCCCCAAATCCTAACTGCTTATATACTACAAACATCATTAGATTAATGCTGGCTCCCAGATCACATAAAGCCAGAGAAAAGTTAAAGGACCCAATAGTGCATGGAATAATAAAGGATCCTAGGTCCACCTTCTTCTCTACTAACGATCTAAAAGTAACAACACTATAATGGTGCACATTGTCGGCGGGTTCAAAACTTACCGTCCGCTTCCTAGTGAAAAAATCCTTCATGAACATTGCGTAGCCTGAGCATTTGCTCCAATGCCTAAACATGGGGAATATTGACAGAAAGGTCCTTAAACATCGATAGGAGCTTTAAATATTTACCTTTTTTTTTCAATCATTGAGGAAAAGGTAGGGGAGGTCTTGGAATAGTCTTCAACACCAACTCATCAGACTTCCTCTTCCTTTTATCCTTATCAACAATATATTCAACACCTGTTAATTTTTCAAATGTTGTATAGGTGTCTCATCAATATAAATATCCTCACCATCATTCCTTGGCTCGTTTGTAATAGGCATAGGGGGATCCATGGTGGACTTACCACTCTGAGTAGTAATGATATGAGAATGACTATTATTTTTTAGATTTCGGACAACATTGTTGGGAAGAGTGATAGGATGCCTTTGATTCAATGTGCTTGACATTTGGCCAAACTGCTGCTCCAGTTATTTTATCACAGTGTAATGCAACTTAACTTTCTAGTTTAACCCTAATATATCCGCCTTAATCTATTTAAGGAAACTCTCCTGACTCTTCTATCCTTTTACTAATTTGGAAAACAATGCTTTCATTTTTTACTAAGTATCTCGACTTCCCAGTGGAACATATATGTCACTCTACTCTTTATAGTCCTGTTTATGCCTCTAATCACCATATCACTCTTCATTTCTATCTTGGTACCTATTACTATATTTGTTCTGGATGTGGTTTCCTTATCCCTTGGCTTTGAAACCCGCTACTTATCATTCCAGATACTTGCTTTCTCATCCCCTTCAGACTCATAAGCTCTAGAAGCAGACCCCTGTTCCCCTACTACATTCACCTTTTCAAAATTAATTATTGCAAACTATTTTGTGAGTAACCCTATATCCATTTTGAGTTGTGCGACTTCTTGTGCTAATGAATCAACACAAGATCCATGGTCACTAGCAGCTCCAATGGCATTCGTACAAGAACCTCAATCAACCTCCTATGTATACCATCCTCAGTTAGTGACATAGATCTCATCTAGCATTTATTTCTCCATATCCCAGTGAAGACATATAAATGCTCCTCCAGATATTGTGTCTGCCATTGCCTTAGAGATGATAGTCAGGGATCTATAGAATATCTCCATAAAATTAAACCATGGAATCTAGTGATTAGGTACCATGTTTAACTTTTTTTTTTTAAACTGAAACCACGCCTCATACATGGACTCAGTGGGAAACTATCTGAAGATGTAGATTTCATTTTTCAGCTGTAGCATCCTGGCAAGAGAAAAGAACCAATTGAAAAACTGTCTGTGCATCTGGTTCTAAGTCATGATAGAGCCTCTCAAAATTTTCCCCAACCACAATGATGCTTCTTCGGTCAACGAGAATGGGAACAACCTCAATCTTAATTCTTCCTGATCCACCCCAAAAATGGTATACTTAGTATACATCCCAATAAAATTGGCAAGATACATGTTTGCATCATCTATCGACAACCCCAAAAATGCACCCTTTAAATTTAGCAGTTGGATTATTGCACTAGTAATATTGAACTTAACATTTGGGGATAGAGAAGGAGGAATAATGGCTCTTGTCTCAACAGGCTCAACATATCCCATATCCTTATCTTTATCATATGGCGTTAGACACTGATAAGCTGGGATCAATCAAGATCTTCTACCTTATGCTATAGCTCATCACCATCGAGTGCTGCTCGATGATCAGTTATTAGTCTTGTCTTGGCTAGCTCCGCCTGCTGAGTTAATCGAGCTTCCTCAACTTGCCTTCTTCGGTTATCAACTTTTGCTTACATCAACTCCGTCTGTCTATCAGTTGTATTCTATGGATCACCAGGAACAGGAAAAGGTATAGCGCAAGGGTCATCTCAAACCCCTTCTAAATTACCTACCTGTACTGGTTCTCTGATCGTACGATTAGGATGTTGTAGTCTTTCTAGTTCAATATTCAATGGGAGCAAGCAATTGCCTCGAATCCTAGTGTAGGATACACTAGTGTATACCCAACTAAAAATAGAAAATACAGGACCCAAAACTTTAACTAAACCAATAAACAATTCAACACTATATTCCCCAGCAACGACGCTAAAATTTGATGTCGCCCAAAACTAACCTCAAAGAAGTATGTTGATATCGATGTCAAATTTAGTAACCCAAACTAGGTTGGGTTAGAACCTATAGGAAATGTGTGGAAGTTTGTCTTAAACTTGATGAAATCAGAAGTAATGCAAAAAAGTAAATAGGGGATTTGAAAGTCACAGTAACACGTAACTGAGCTTAAGTGATTTAGGTTGTAAATAATAAAAGGCAAACACTATGACTGTGTTTCCTCTAGCTTTTAACCCCATAAGATTCACGTTTTCATTTCTCCTATCCCACTGCTCAGCATGCAAAGTCTAACAAGTTATGTATTATCAACCGTCTTGTGAACGCAATGATAAATCTCACCCTTCACCTTTTGAGTCTCAAGGCATTCCCTTACTGCCTATTGTCCTTGACCCAAGTACAACTATAACCTTTTGGTCTCAAGTTGATTAGACGATGGTTGATATCCTTGAATTACTATCGTAATCCCCTTTTCCTAATCTCAAACTCCCTTGTGAGGATGATCTCAAATATAGGAAATTCTAATGCTTATGTAGTAGCTTCGAAGATAATTAATATGAATAAGATTACAATATACACAATCTCACTAATCTAGATAAATCTCCCATTTCTCCTAATTTTTCAATACGCTAGGGTTCCCACAACCCCAGTTAAGGAATTTAGCTGCTCATGGTTATGCAATAATCCATGACAACTAATGAAAATATTAAATGAATTGCATAAGAATGATAAGAATAAAATTCAAAATATTTAGTTGATTATGATATCAAAAACCCAAGAATAAAAATGTTGATATTAAGAAGTCAAAGTATGAGAAACTACATGAAAAAGTACGTAATGTAACAAAGGAATAACCCTATGGTATTTTTAGTATCTCAAAAAAATAAAGAAGACCTTATTAAAACACAATAGGAAAACTAAGTCAGCAGTGGTCACGCCTCTGGCAATGAGTCGTTAGGTCTGGTTATGACTTATTGCCTACTGTCTAGCTCTATTTAGGCTTCAGTGGTTACAACTCGTAGGGTCACCTTACGAGTCGTATGCTGCTAATTGTAGTCACTCTGGTAGTTTCTTATATTTAGGACTCTTGAGTGTATTATCATTACAACTCCTCATCACAAGTCGTAGTCAGTCATTACGACTCGTGGTATTCACTCGTCACCACTGGAGCATCAATCCTTAGGAATTTACATACTATTCTCCGTATGGCTTCACACCATGACTCGTAATGACTCCTTACGAGTCATTGTTAGTCTTTACTTATCTTTTTTACTCAAATTTGGACTCTGTTTGCAATACAGTTGCACACTACAACTCGTAGTCACTCCTTACGAGTCGTGGTCAATTTATACTTAACGCCTTCAGTTTAGATCTTTCCATTATTAGCACTACAATTTAGGCTATGAGTCATAAGGTTACTACACGACTCATAGTCTAACAAGTACTTCTATTTTTCAAAGCCTTTTCATCTTTTTTACAATCAAGAACCACTTCCAACCTAATTTTCCTATAACATATACAAAACACACATCACATCCAACAAAATGACCTAAGTAGATGCATAATTTTGCTGTTTTAAGCATCAAATATGCCATGATACCACAACACATTAATCAATGGAATTTGGCATTAGAAATGTCTTCTTAGGGTGGTGGGCATGAACATCATCATCTCGAGAAGCCCAAGGAGGAATGGTAGGGATCAGTGGAACTCCAAATGGGTAGTCAAGAGTAGGGGCCTAAGACCGGTTTTGTACTCCATAAGTAGAATGAATTTCATCCACATTGTCCTCAGGTGGGATCGAGGAGTTTCCGCAAGGAACATATCTTTGGGGTTACATGATTTGAAATGCGAACAAACAATATTAGGGGAGATTTCAAGACCATAGACTCTGTAGCCCAAAAAATAGATCACAATAAAGGGGAAACATTCCTAAATGCCCCGTAGCCTCTCCCTTATAAGTGCAGCGCACTACAGATCCATAAAGAGAATCTATTTGATTCAACTATATAGAAACCCAATGACCATGAAACTACGCTCTGATACAAAGCATATCATGACACAAACTAGGGCTTAGCCGTGATGGGTATCTAAAGTCCACTAAGGAATAAAGTCCACCCCCTTTGCCTAGCTAAATAGAACAAAATACAACTAGCAGTGGTGAATTCTTAAAGTATAACAAGATAGTTAAACATCTAGCTCAAAAAAGAAAACTAAGGATTTAACATCCATCGCAATCCACAGTAATCCATAAAGCCTCTAAAACCCAAGAACAACTTATGTCGGGACATGCTCCCGACCATAGCCAAAATGAGTCCAAAAGGAATAGACCAAAAAAAAATAAAACAAGAACATAAAATAAGGATATTCCAAAGTATGTAAGCTCAACACTTCAAGTTCACTCACAATCAATACAGAAATCACTTAATCATTGTGCAGGAAAAGAAAATTTTCTTCATTCCCTACATCGCATGGGGATACAACTTTTGGATATGGAAAGTGGGGTGAGCGCTAGCATGTAACTCAAGGTAGGGATAAAATAATGCCAACACAAAATTCAATATAAACTCAATATATATGTTTACATACATGCATACATTCATATGTATATAAGATGATGGGATAGGTAATAAGGTTTAACATGAGATTTAAAACCATTAACCTAGAATGTACAACTCTAACTATCCTAAGGGCACCCACATGCTATATGGGTTCAGCTCTCTCAACTGAAAGGGTCCCAGTACGTGTTAGCCACACGAACCAAGAAAATCTAAGGATGAACCAGGGAATACCTCGACCCTAGTGAATCCAAAATATATATTAGTATGAGCTATGTACACAATCATAAAGACCTCCATGCCAACAAACATTGTTTCCAATATCGGTCCCCCTGGACCTCCACTTTTCACTGCGAGATATACAACTACCTTTAAGCCCAATTAAAACAAGTTTCACATAACCTATAAATTTAACCAAGGAAATATCCATTAAGGCATAAACCACACATATTGTAATAACATTACACTTGCAAGCTTATAATTATGCCATACCAATTCCATCCACTTGGGGGAATGACATGACCCCCTTCCTTTATTAAATCAAGTCGAGGGAATGCCACAACCCCTTTTGTTTATTTAATCAAGTTTAAAATAAAAAAACATGGCCAACAAGGCATTCAAAACTTTTTTTATTAGCTTAACCATTTATACAATGCAATAGTTTAGGGAAATAAGACAAATCATGCGATTAACTATTTTTCAAATCCAATTATGCAAGTTAGGCATTTCCAAACTAAATTACAAAACCAAAATTATCAATTTAGAAGAATACGCCATCCCCCATCCCATTCACCATACCCATGCACCCTAACGGGTTTCAAATACATAAATAAAACATGAGCACTTGCATTAGAACCATGGTAATTCAAATCAAGTAAAAATCCTTCCAAAATCATCAACCCAATTCAAAATCCATATTCAAATCCACATGAATAACTATTTAAACACATGGTTTAAGTAAAACAAGTTTAATAGGAGAGGTACATGCCTGAAAGTATCATAATTATGGAGAAAAATTACCACTTAGAAGCTCTAAATGATCAACCTTGAGAAACCCTATCTTGTTCTTGACTTAGGGATTTGAGAGAGTTTAAGAGTGCATTTAACATGACCCAAATCAGGGCCTTATCATAATGGGCAATCTCAAGCCCAACTAGGATAAAAAACTACCCCCGTTACCCAACCCAACTACCAAACACATACCTTGAGTCGACTGAAGTCCAAACATATAACAAGAAAACGTATCCAACCATGTGGAGACTTTCGGATAGATATAAAACCAAGACCAACCCAACCAAGTCAAACCACCCAATATCCAACCAAACCAATGCAAAAACCAGAAGTCAAAACCAAGATAATAATTTAATATATGTATATATATGACATAAGTAATCCATACCATACCCAAGTCCAAAGTTGTCCATACAAAGCCTCTAGACTAACCAAGGAGTACATAATCGGGACATGCCCCCAACAATAGCCAAAACCAAAGTCTTTAAAGACAAGAAATATGTAAGGTAAACCATGACATAAAATAGATCCCTTTCAAACTATGGAAGCTCACCACTTCAATCCAACATCGACTGTACCTAAATTTGATAACTAGTAAAGAGAAATAGAATTATTGGTTAGTAATACCCTGTATTAGTGTTAGCTTAGTTCAACTTATAGTGCATGCATAAGAGGTGAAGAACCTGAAAATATAGCCAAGTGTTGGGGACTTAGTTTTACTTTTAGCCTCTTAACTTTGATGATTTTTAAAGTAACCTTCCCGACCCTGCGATGTATGTTTTTGAGTTAATCTATGTTCAGGGGTGCAAAGAGCATGTCTTGGGAAAGTTTCAGATTTTTTGGATGAGAATTGATGCACGTTTGAATTTCAGTTCCAAAGCCTCACCGCTATTATGGCGCATCATTGTGGAATAGTGATGATTCCCTTGTCACATTATGGTGAAGCCTTAATTGGTATTCCAGTTACAAATTTAAATTCCTGAGGGGTGATCTTGTCTTTTCCCATCGCTGCAATTCATAAAAACATGAGATTTAGCTTCAGTTAGGGCATTATATACCCTAATTCTTCAATTTTACTCTAAAATAAACCCTAAGCTTTCCCCTAGTTGATCAAATTAAATCCTCTCCCCTTTATGAAAACTCAAGAATTTAAGATTCACCATCTAAGAACTTTCAAGAAAGTTGTTCCCTTTCAAGATTTAAGTATTAAAGGTATGTGTGATGTTCATCCATGGGCCCTTTTCACCCATGGAGTCTAAGAACCTATTTTTACATTTTAATTCATGAATTTACATATTTATAATGAGTTATCTTCATGACGCTTTTATGAATTTCAATTATACATGATATTTATAAGTATTTTTCATTGAAAGTATCCTTACACGTTTGAATGAAGAAAATTCCATGTTAAATCCCCAATTTATGGTTTTAATGTTATAATTATGTTATTCCCACATGTTTCAATCATTCCCATGCTTAAGTTCATGAATTTCAAGTGTTTGATGAAATGCCTAAGAGATGAATTTTAAACTATGATCCCCTATTATGTTCTTCAAAGCTTTCATGTGTCCATATTGTTAATTCCATTCAGTGTTGGGGGTTATAAATACCCAAAACTTAGTTGTTGACATAGTTTATAGTATTTTTAGAATGGTTTCAGATAAACCACGAGCCTTGTCATCCAGTAACTATCATGTTTAATTGTTGTCTTAGTTAGGCTCAGTGTAATCCAGTAGTCAGTATCTTTCAGTTAGGAGTAAAAACTTAGCATCGAGTAAACATAGGGATGGTGTCTCCCCTATTAGCAGGCATGAGGAACTTGTCTCCCTCATCAGTAGGCATGAGACATTAGTAGCAGTTCCTGTGTTCCCGAACTACATAGCCAACATAGCATATGAGGGCTCCCCCGCCAGTTAGGCATGACACCCTAGTCCTTTGGGACATTATATTAGCGGATCCACATAACTAAGTTTAGTACCTATGGAAGGGTAATAACACCCTTCCAACTGGGGTTACAGGTTAGACCCTGATAGTGCATTGGGGTATCTCGGTTATAGCTAGCTCCTATAGTCTTAGTTCAGTATTCAGAAAAGAGTTCAGTTTCAGGTTTTCTTGGCCATAACATACAATTATCAGTTACTTAGTTATCAGTGTTTTAGTTTAAAAACCATATCAGAACATGTTTTTGTTTGGTTATGCATTCTCAATTTTTGTACAGTTTTTATGCATTTATACCCAACTATCTCATGCTATTTAGTTAGTTATTATTTAATGCATATAACCCATGCATTTCAGCCTAACCTCATCTCATATAACAGTACATTAAAAGTACTAACTGCATACTAGTTTCTTGTGTTATGATGTTTAATATCATAGGTTCAGATGCTCAGTTTCCTAACCATGCTTAAGATAGATTATCTTATCTGCAATAACAGTAGTGGTGAGTCCTTATCCTTCGAGGATAAGTTTATATCATATTCTATTATGCTAGAAGTTTAGTTATTTAGTTAGTTGGAGTTAGTTGGGGTTTTATCCCATCAACTCCACAGTCAGTTAGTTTTAGAGGCTTTCAGACATTCAGACATATAGTCAGTTTATCAGTTGTTTTTCTCATTATTTTTAGTATATTTCCAGACATGCAAAATTATGATTTAGTATTATTTTTAGTTTCTAAAACCTTATGGAATTATCAGCTTATTTTTTGCATATGTCTTCATTATTAGTATATTATTCAGTGCTTACAGCAGGTACCAGTTCATGGGTTAGCTTGTGGTCTTTTGAGATCGTAAGAACTATTGTTACAACTAGGGGATAGCCTTGGGGCATGACAAAAATTGTTATCATATCTAGGTTTTAAAGTGTCCTAGGGAGTCTAGAAGACGCATTGAGTAGATTTTAGTGGATGGGTGTGAAACATGCCACACTTATGGACAAGAGGCTATAAGACATTTTAAGAAAAGTTTCCCTTTGTTAAGCATGCATGTCATGTGAATAATCTTGAGATCTATTTAAACTCTCTTTATAATTTGATCTTCCTTTCATTTACAAAACATGCCTTCTAAAAAGACTAACAAAAGAAGAAATAGGAATCAACCTGCACCTTTGCCTATTAAAAAAGATCCCCTGAATGAGCATGTCTCTCATGCTGAGTTCAAAGCTATATTTACTACTCTTTCTTACTTTGTAGCTGCTCAGAATAATCATCAGGCTGCTATCCCAGCCAATCCAGTAGCTAACACTACCGCAGCTAAGATTTGGGACTTCACCCAAATAAATCCTCCCTTGTTTTTGAGATCTAAGTATGATGAAGATCCATAAAAATTTCTTGACCTATTTCAGAAGGTCACTGACATTATGGGTATGACATCTAGTAAGAGTGCAGAGTTGGTTGCTTACCAGTTGCAGAATGTATCTCACACCTATTATAAATAGTGGAAGAGGGATTGAGGTATAAATACAGGGCATGTAGAGTGAGAGGAGTTTTCTATAGCCTTTTTAGATAGATTTTTCCCTTTGTAGTTGAGGAAAGTTAAGGTGCTGGAGTTTATTAATTTAAAGATGGGTAGTAGGAGTGTAAAGGAGTATTCACTTAAGTTTACTCAAGTGGAGAGGTATGCTCCTCATGTTGTGTCTGATAACAGGTCTAGAATGAGTAAGTTTGTGTCTGGTGTATCTAATAAAGTGGTCAAGGAGTGAAGGACCACAATTTTGATTGAGGAGGAGAAGGTTAAGGAGAAAGAAAAAGAGAATAAGAGGGCTAGGACAGGAAGTTTCAATTTTTCTCAATTGAGGTCGAGGGTGGTGACCGTACTTAATTCCATTATAAGTCTTTATCCCCATCTCTATCTTCAGCTAGTACTCTATTGCCAAAGTTCATATATGATAATCGGGATAGGGCGTCAGGATCTAAGACTCAGGGTAGTGTGAACAGTGGTCGAACAAATCCCCTTTACCAGAAGTGTGGTGGGAATCATCAAGATGTATGTAGGGCCGACAGTGATATGTGTTTTGGATGAGGAAATCCATACCACATGTTGAGGGAATGTATGACAGGTATGTGGAAAGATAGGAATAATTGCCAGTAGGGTCAAACTAACTCTCCAATAGCACCAGTAGGTCGCCTCAGCAGGGCGCCACTTCCAGTGCCACCACTGGTCAGCACAAGAATAGATTGTATTCTCTCTTGTCCCGTCATGATCAGGAAAGTTCTCCTGATGTGGTTGCAGGTACGTTACAGGTCTTTTATTTACAAGTTTATGCTTTATTAGATCTCGAGGCTTCAGTCTCTTTTATAAATCTTATATAACTGTTAACTTCAGAGTCAGTCCGAAAACCTTAGCAGAACCCTTCTCAGTGTCTACCTTAGTACGTGTCTCTATTATAGCCAGGCAAGTATACATGAACTGTCTGGTCACAACATCTAAGAAATTCACTTTAGATGATCTTGTGGAGTTACAGATGACTCATTTTGATGTCATTCTCAGCATGGATTGGCTCCACTCATGCTATACTTCATTTGACTGTAGAAATAGATTCCTTCAGTTTTAGTTTTCAAATAAACCAGTTATTGAATAGAAGGGTAGTACTTTAGCACTTAGGGGTTAATATGTTTCATACCTTAGAGCGAGAAAAATGATAGACAAGGGGTGTGTTTACCATATTTTCCATGTCAAAGACTCTAATTCTGAGACTCCCAATCTCGAGTCAGTTTCACTAGTGAGGGAATTTCTAGATGTGTTCCCTGAAAATCTTCTCAGAGTTTTTCCCGAAAGGGAAATTGACTTCGGAATAGACCTTCTTCTAGATACCCAGCCTATCTCTATTCTGCCCAACTGAATGGCTCCAGCCAAGCTTAGGGAATTTATAGAATAGTAGAAAAATCTCTTAGATAAGGGTTTCATCAGGCCTAGTATTTCCCCATGGGGAGCTCCAGTCTTTTTTTTTGCGAAAGAAAGATGGTTCTCTTAGAATGTGCATCGATTACCATCAGTTAAACAAATTCACAGTCAAGAATAAGTACCCATTCCCCAGAATAAATGACTTGTTCAACCAACTTTAGGGTGCCAGTTATTTCTCTAAGATAGACCTCAGATCCGGTTATCATCAACTCAGAGTCAGAGAATGTGACATTCCAAAAATAGCTGTCAAAACCTGGTATAGTCACTTCATGTTTCTAGTTATGTCCTTTTGTATAACGAACAACCCAGCAACCTTCATGGACTTGATGAATCAAGTGCTCAAGAAGTACTTAGACATGTTCGTCATAGTCTTCATTGATAATATTCTTTTCTATTCCCATAATGAAAATGATTATGCAGACTACCTTAGAATGTATTGCAAACTCTTAGAGCCCAGCAATTGTTGGTCAAATTTAGTAAGTGCTAATTTTGGCAAAGATCAGTATCTTTTCTTGGTCATATTATTTCTGGTGATGGAAATAGAGTTGACCCTCAAAAGACCGAAGCAGTGAGAAATTAGCGTAGACCCATCTCTCCATCAGATATTAAGAGTTTCTTAGATTTGGCTGGCTATTACCAATAGTTTGTTGAAGTGTTTTCTTCTATTTCATCCCTCATGTCTAGATTGACTAAGAATAAAGTCAAGTTTTAGTGGTCAGATTCTTGTGAGAAGAGTTTTCAGGAGTTGAAGACTCGACTCCCCTCAGCCTAGTGTTGACCTTGCCAGATGGTTCAGATGGTTTTGTTGGTTACTGTGATGCTTACATAGTTGGTTTGAGTTGTGTTTTAATGAAGAGAGGTAAGTTCATAGCGAATGACTCTATACAAACCCCATGAAAAGAATTACCCTACCCATGATCTTGAGTTAGCAGCTGTTGTTTTTGCCTTGAAAATTTGGAGGCATTATTTGTATGGGGTTTATGTTGATGTGTTCACGAATCACAAAAGTTTGTAGTATGTATTCTCATAGAAAGATTTAAATCTCCATCAGAGAAGGTGGTTAGAATTATTGAAAGACTACAAAATGAGTATGTTGTATCATCCGGGCAAGGCCAATGTAGTGGAAAATTCCCTTAGTAGGTTGTCTATGAGTAGTGTTCCTCATGTTGAGGATGATAAGAAGAAAATAGTTTTGGAGGTTCATTAGCTTGCTAGATTAGGTGTGCGGTTGGTGGATTCAGTTGAGGGTAGTGTATGGCTTCAGAATAGCTTGGAATCTTCTTTGGTTGCTGAAGTGAAAGAAAAACAAGATAGGGATCCCAGTCTAGTTAAGTTGAAAGATTAAGCTAGAGATCAGAAAGTAGAGGTTTTCTCCCAAGGGGAAGATGATGTATTGCTGTGTAAGGTTAGGCTTTGTGTGTCATGTGTTGATGGGTTGAGGCAGCGGATCTTAGACCAAGTGCATGGCGCACGTTACTCTATTCACCCAGGGGCCACTAAGATATACCGTTATTTGCGGGAGATATATTGGTGGAGTGGTATGAATAAGGATATTGTAGAGTTTGTAGCCAAGTGAGGTAATTGTCATCAGGATACGGTTAAGCACCAAAGACCTAGTGGTACTATGCAGGAATTCAGCATCCCTACTTGGAAGTGGGAAGAGGTGAACACAGATTTTGTAATAGGATTGCCCCATTAGCGTTGTCAATATGACTCAATTTTGGTTATTATAGACAGAATGACTAAATCAGCTCATTTCTTGCTAATCCATACTTCTTATTCAGCTGAGGACTATTCCAATCTTTATCTTATAGAGTTAGTTAGGTTTCATGGAGTTCCATTGTCTATCATCTCAGATAGAGGTACTCAATTTACCTCACATTTTTGGAAAGCTTTTCAAAAGGGTCTTTGTACCCAAGTCCATCTCAGTACAGTCTTTCACCCTCAGATAGATAGTCAGGAAGAGAGGACCATTCAGACCCTAGAGGACATATTAAGAGCATGTGTTATCAACTTTAAAGGTAGTTGGGATGATCACTTGCCTTTGATTGAGTTTGCTTACAATAATAATTATCATTCCAATATTTAGATGGCTATATTTGAGGCTCTTTATGGGAGGAGATGTAGATCTCCTATTGGTTGGTTTGAGTTAGGTGAGACTATGTTGATAGGGCTTGATTTAATGTTTAATGCATTAGAGAAAGTCCAATTAATTAGGGAGAGGCTTAAGACAACCCAAAGACGACAGAAATCCTATGCAGATGTGAGGAGAAGATATCTCGAGCTTAAGATTAGTGACTAAGTCTATTTGAAAATATCTCCCATAAATGGAGTGAAGAGATTTGGCAAGAAGGGGAAACTCATTCCCGGATATGTTGGCCCTTACAGAATCTTGAGTCGTTATGGAAAGGTAGCTTATAAGCTTGAGTTACCTGAAGATCTGGCATCAGTGCATCTGGTGTTCCATGTCTCTTTGTTAAAGGAGTGTATTGGTAAACAAAATGTATTAGTCCCTTTAGAAAGTATGGATGTTCAGGACAACCTTTCTTACAAAGAAATCCCAGTTAAAATCCTTGACCGTTAGATTCATAGACTGAGGAACAAAGAAGTTCCCTTAGTCAAAGTTCTTTGGCAGAATCAGTTCGTTGAGGGAGACACTTGGGAAGCAGAAACAGGCATGCGTTCCACGTACCCTCATCTTTTATCCACAAACTCAAACTCAACTTAAGGTAACAATTTTCCTTAGATTATTTCTTTTCCATTCTAAGTTTTAGCCATATATTCATCTTCATGTCATTAGATGCATTAACAAATCAGTTTAGTCATGTATCATGTTTTAGAATCAGTTCGGTAGCCATGTTTTCTGTTATGCATTTTCAGTATGTGATTTCAGTTCCCTCAATATTCTTAGCTTAATTAGTCTCATTCGAGGACGAATGTTCCTAAGGGGGAGATATTGTAATACCCCGTATTAGTCTTATCTCAGTTCTACTTATAGCGCATGCATAAGAGGCTTAGAACCTAAAAATTTAGCTACGTGTTGGGGACTTAGTTTTATTTTTACCCTCATAACTTTGATGATTTTTAAAGTGACCTTCCCGACCCCGAGTTGTAAGTTATTGAGTTAATCCATGTTCAGGGTATAAAAAGCATATCTCGAGAAAGTTTTGGATTTTTGGGACGAGAAATGAGGCACATTTGGATTTCAGTTCCAGAGCCTCACCAAAATTTATGGCATGTCACGGTGTAATAGCGATGAGTCCCTTGATGCATTGCGGTGAAGCCTTAATCGGCATTCCGATTACGAATTAAAATTCCTGAGAGGCAGTCTTGTCTTTTAGCATTACCCCAATTTGTAAAAAGATCAGATTTAGATTCGTTAGGGAATTATATTCCCAATTCTCCAATTTTAGTCTTAAATAAACCCTAAGCTTTCACCTAGTTCATCAAATTAAATCCTCTCCCCATCACGAAATCTCAAGAATTCAAGATTCACCATCCAAGAACTTTCAAGAAAGTTTTTCCCTTACAAGATTTAAGTATTAAAGCTATGTGTGATGTTCATCCATGGGACCTTTTAACCCATGGAGTCCAAGAACCTATTTTTACGTTTTAATTCATGAATTTATATGTTTACAATGAGTTATCCTCATGAAGTTTTTATGAATTTCGATTATATTTTTCATTGAAAGTAGCCTTACACATTTGAATGAAGAAAAGATCCAACTTAAATCCCCAATTTATGATTTTAGTGTTATAATTATGTTATTCCCATTCTTAAGTTCATGAAATTCAAGTGTTTGATGAAATTCCTAAGAGATGAATTTTGAACTATGATCCACTATTATGTTCTTCAAAACTTTCATGTGTCCATATTGTTAATTCCATTCAGTGTTGGGGTTATGAATACCCAAAACTTAGTTGTTTACATAGTTTACAATGTTTAAATAATGGTTTTAAATAAACCACGAGCCTTGTCATCCAGTTAGTATCATGTTCAGTTGTTGGCACAATTGGGATTAGTGTAGTCCAGTAGTCATTTTCTTTCAGTTAGGAGTAAAAATTTAGCACCGAGTGAATGTAGGGATGACGTCCCTCTCGTCAATAGGCATGAGGAACTTGTCTCCCCCGTCAATAGGCATAAGACATTAGTAGCAGTCCCTGTGTTCCAGAACTACGTAACCAGCGTAAGATATAAGGGGGCCCCCACTAGTTAGGCGTGACACCCTAGTCCTTCAGGACATCCAGTTAGTGGATCCACATAGCCAAGGTTAGTACCCGTGGCACGGTACTAACACCCTTCCAACTGGGGTTACATGTTGGACCTTGATAATACATTGGGGCATGCCAGTTATAGCAAGATCCTACAGTCTCAGTTCAGTACTCAGTACAGAGTTCAGTTTTAGGTTTGCTTGACCATTCCATACAGTTATCAGTTACTCGGTTATCATTTTTTCAGTATTCAGTTTACAGACCATATCAGATAATTTTTTATACATGGTCTTGCATTCATAGATTTTACAGTTTCCATGCATTTATACCCAACTATCTAATGTTATTCAGTTATTCATTATCTCATGTATATAACCCATGCATTTCAACCTAACCTTATCCCATATACTAGTACATTCAAAGTTATGACCATATACTTGTTTCTTGTTCTATGATGTTTAATATCATAGGTTCAAGCACTCAGTTTCCTGACCGTGCTTAGGCATATTAGCTTATTAGCAGTAGCAACAGTGGTCGAGGATGGGTTTATCTCATATTTATTTATGTTAGTAGTTCAGTTATTTAGTCAATCTAAGTTAGTTGGGGGTTTGTCCCATCAAATCCACAGTCAGTCAGTTTTTGAGGCTTTCAAATATTTAGATAGTTAGTCAGTTAATTAGTTTTTTTATCATCATTTTCAGTATGTTTCCAGACGTCCAGAATTATGATTCAATATTGTTTTCAGTATCTAAAACCTTATGGAATTATTAGCTGATTTTCCAAATATATCTTTATTATCAATATATTATTTAGTTCTCACAATAGGTACAAGTTCATTTGGTAGCTTGTGGTCTTTGGAGACTGTAAGCACCATTTCCACGACTAGGGGTTAGCCTCGAGTCGTGACATGATTCTTGCATAGCTTGGGTAAACAGTTGTCGGTAGACGGATTAGTTGGTGAACACTAGCATACACTCAGGATAAGGATAAAATAATGCCATTTATAAAACCAAGTAAAACAAAGTAAAACCATCCATATGCACAAAAACATATCCATATTTATAACGATGCCGAGAAAAGGGATTTGGTTTAGCATGCCTTTAAAACCTTTACCTGGGCCGTGTAGCTTTACTGTCCAAAACCACCCATGGGATATATGGGTTTAGCTCTCATTGCATAAAGGGACCTAGTGCAAGTAGTAGCACGACCAGGGAAGGAAACCTTGAGATGACTAATAAATCCCCCAAATATAGTGTGACATCATACACACAGTCACCAAGACCAACCTCAAGTAAATATGAGTTTCCAATTTTGGTCACCCGAGACCACCACCTTCCACGGCTTTACTACATATCCCACCATTATTGCCCAATTAAAATCAATTTCCAAATAACCAAATCATTATCCATTTATTAACCAAGGCCATTAACATTGGTATCGTCATACCAATCCTTACTTGCAAGAATTATCCATAGCCAACCATGTAGAGGTTTAAGGGGACATTCAAATGCCCTTCTATTTACCATATTAAACCACTTGGGGGACTTCCATGTTCCCCATAAGCATAACCATTTAGTTTTTTTTCCTTTACAAACCATTTAAACCAATTCTATTAATGCATTCACTTGAGGGATTTCCTTGTATCCCGCAAGGTTTTCAAAATAGACCAACCATGACCACCAAAATCTTTACCCTTTAAACCATTCCAAACTATTTTAGACCATGACAAACATTTAAAGAATTTATATCATTTAAACCATTTAAACTATGCAAAACCATCCAAATTGATTTAAGGTTCCATTACCAAACCAAACCATGCAAGAATTCCAATGAAAGTTCAACAATAGGGTAAAAACATTCTTTTAGGCATTTTACCAAACATGTTGAGGGCATACCTTTACCGAGACCAAAACCAATGCATAAACCACCATAATTGGGTTACTCAGGACCCATTTGTTAAATCATAACCAACCAATAACCATATATGCAAAACATTACCATAAACATGTAAAAACATAGTTTAAACCAATACCAAATCATATGCATCAAGACCCTCAAAAATATTTTGAAAACCACCATTCATGATTCATAGATCAATGTTTAAAACACAATATATATTCCTTTAGTTGGAAATATCAATGAGGGAAGGAGTGCATGCCTTATACATGAAGAGTCACGAAAGAAATCTTGACCTTTGAGTCCTTTGAAGAACACATGAAGAAACCCAAGCCTCCAATCTTCAAGAGTAAGTTTGAGAGAATATTTGGAGTGTTTTTATCTTTTAACAAGTGTTATGGAAGGCCACCAAGGGTTATATAACATGAGAACATAAGGGTTTTGAAGTAGGAAAGGTTCAAACTACCATTGTCTTAAAAATTAAAAGAAGTCACATCCAGGGGTAGGACTCCCCCTTATCACCTGTACCCTAGGGTACGAGTGGTAATCCAACTCATACCCAAGACCATACCAAGACCCTACCTACTAGTTTCTATATGTCTCACACCTCTCTAGTTTTACCTTAAGGGTACGAGTGACACCCCCAATCATATCCACCAGTCGTATCTTGTCCATACTAAACAAGACCAAGACGACCATGCACCATATGACTTGCACTACACCACTTGTATGCTCCTATATGATTTGTACTCTAGTGAGTCTTATATTGGGAATTAGCCAATCCAACCATACTTCCTAGGGAACCAATGAAACCTTAAGGCAGTCTACGAGTCATATTTAAGGGAACGATTCGTACCCTTAAGTCATACCAAGTCAAAAAGGTCCAAAACTTGAAATTTTTTTGGTAATACCCCAAAAAATCCAAAACAATATTAGCGCCACGTTTCAATCTCATCCATAGTACATCATGGTTCTTTTATAGTTTTATCAGCAAGTTACATGTATATTAAGTTTTCAAATAACTTTCATCTATCAGACAAATCAAAATATTCCTTACCGATTGAATTCTTGGGAAGGATATTGCTATAGTCAACTTCGAATGAGTATATATCTCGTTGTACTATGAATTTTTGAGCTCATGACCTACCAAAATATAGATAATTGAATTATATTTCCAACTATTCTAATTTCTCCTAAATCCGATATCGGAGCAAGGTGTTATGCCCATTTTACTCTAGCATGTTAGGCTGGGAAACTGAGTGACGACATTCATGATAAGCTGTCACGCCCGTGACAGCCTATCACCAATGTCGTCAGCCCTGGGTAGATTTTCACCCTCAGCGATGATATTTTGTGATAAGCCGTCATGACCGTGATGGCCTATCACCAATGTCATCAACCTTAACCAGAAAACCAAGATTCAACCTTTTTGTGACGACAATTTGTGACGACCTATCACCAGTATGACGGCTTGTCACGAATGTCGTCAGCTATTTTTTTCCAGCAATTGAGGGACATTTTTGCAAGGGTATTTTGGTTTTTTCCTTCACTTCCCATGACTTATAACCCTCAAGGAGCATATTATCTTTCATTCTCTTTAGTTAAACATCTCAAAGAGCTCTCTCATACACTCTCAACCACAAGATTAGGGTTTTCTCTCAAGAACAAGAACATTCTCTCCTAAAGGGGTTAAACCCTAGTCAAGAAAAATCAAGAACAAGCCTAAGGATTTCTTCAAGAACCTTCAAAAAACATTAGATCTCTTTTATGATCAAGATTTAAGGTATGCGTAGTGTTCATCCATGGACCTCAAGAATCAGGTTTTAAATTATAAATTGTGATTTCTTTGTTGTGTTATGGCTATAATCATGTTGATGATTGTTGTTTGGATTCAAGGTTGTATCTTGATGTGTTTTTCATGAAGAATGTGAGTAGGTTAGTTGAAGCCCATGAATTTTGGATGGATTAAGATTGTCAAATTGATAAGTACACCTATGCCTAAAGTTTTGCATGTAAGGTGTTTGATAAAATGCCAAGAATGATAAAATCCATGTTTTTATGACTTAATAGTGCTTAAATGACAATACCATGTTCTATTATTTATGATTCCACATGAACTCCACGTTATTATTGTGTGTTATTGTTGTGCTATGGAATGAGCATGATATTGAAGCAACGCGAGTATATACATGTTGTGCGCATCCCCTTCCATGTATAAGATGTTGAGAACTAAGTGTAGTATGAAATCCCCTACTTATGATATTGTGAATTGTATACTCTATTCTTATGATCAAGTCAGTCATATGTGTCAGTTTCCTTTTATCGAGTCCTAGGGTTACTTGTACCCAAAATAATATAGCTTTGTGCCTAGTGCCATGTCATGTTATTACGATACTCTCAGTTAAGCCATGGTCAATAGAATTCAGTTAGTCATGTGACTCAGGAAAACTAAGAAATCTCAGCAGTCTCAGTAGTTCAGTAACCTCAGTACTCAGTAATCTCAGTGATCTCAGTAATAACAGTAATCCTAGTGATCTCAGTAATTTCAGTACTCTGATTCAGTCCTCAAAACTCAGTACGTTCCTTCAGTCAAGAGAACTAAGTAAACTTAGTTTATCTCCGCTAAACAATACCACTAGTATCAGTTCAGTTAATCAGTATCAGTTCAGCTAATTAGTTCAGTTCAGTTATTCAGTTTAGCTCAGTTATCTAGTTCAATGTCTTTCAGATGGGAGTGGGATTCAGCACTGAGTGAGCCTAGGGATGGGGACTCAACCTCTTGAAAGGACGGAGATCCTTAGAAGCAATCCCTAAGTTCCAGAACTACGTAGCCAGCGTAGGTATGAGATGTCACCCATTAGATAGGACTTGAATACTCAGGGGTCACCCGTTAGCACATTTATATGTATAGCACTGATCACAGGAGTCACCCGCTAGATTAAGACTAACTCTACAACAGTTCTCTTTACTGGTGGCATGGTACTGACACCCTTCCAGCCAGGGCAGAGATTGAACCCCAGTCAGTTTAGCATGGGGCATGTCGGTTAGATGAAACATCCCATAGTTTCAGTTACAAATTCAGGACTGTTAGATGCAGTCAACTTAGTTCAGTAGTACAAATTCAGTACTATTAGAGATAGTCAATCCTTATTATTATAAATAGACTTCAATATCACCCACTAGACATGACTGATCTCAACTATAGTTAAACAGTATCAGAATCATCAGATTTAAAGATCACGCTCTAGATAGGACTGGTCTCAAATTCAGTTACTCTATATAGAATGGAACTCAGATAGTTTCATCAGAACTCAAACTATTAAATATAGTTTCTCAGTATCAGTTACATTGGTCTTGTCGATCATCACAGTTATATCAGTTATGTCAGTTGTCATAGCTTATGTTATCAGTATTCAGTTTCAAGAAAATTAGACAGTCAATCAAACCAGTTCTTCATAATTCAAACTGTCAAAAATAGTCATTCATCAATTCAGTATCTTAGTATCAGTAAAGTCATGTAATCAGTATTCAAAATTAGTAGTCAGTATCACCACAAGTTCAGTTATAGTTGCTTATGCATATAGGTATTCTCACTTTCATATTAGTCAGCATTGTTCATGCATATAACCATTTGCATTTAGCCTACCTCACTCGTATACTCAGTATATTCAGACGTACTGACGCATTTGCGCTATGGTGCTTTCTCTTATGTTACACCATAGGTTCAGAGGCACGTGTTCCAGATCAACAGTAGCATTCCTGTCGCAGAGTTGCAGTGAGTCCTCATCCATTCGGGATGATATTATTTTATTTCATTTATTATTTCAGTTTAGTTTTGCTAGACGGAGTTAGTTGGAGACACGTTCCTTCAACATCTTACTCAGACAGTATTAAGAGGCATTCATATTTAGTTCAGATTTGATTTAGGCTACAGTTGTTTTTTTGGATATTTGCCACCCATATGGATATTACATTTGTCAGATATTTTATTCAGTTGGACCTTATGGCCTATTGTTCATGTTTTTATTCATTATTACGTCATATATTGCAGTGTACAGGTACAGATATTAGTCATAGGTTAGCTTGTGGTCCTTCGGGGTCATAAGCACCGTGTAGCATTTCGGTTTAGAAAATCGGGGTGTTACCTTTTTCAAGTGTCCCGGGGTGTTATAGTGTCCCCCACTAGGATCATTCATCCTCAAATAACGAGTAAGGGTAAGGGAAAGCACGAGATAACCCATTAACTCACCAAACTTTCCCCAACCTAAATAGAGGATAAGAACACAACCGCGATAAGGAGATCATCATACCCCCAAGCACAATTTACACCCCAACACATTCATTCCAACCTCTATCTATATTAGAAAACAAAGGTGCAAGAGGAACCATTCCCCACCTTTAACCACGTTAGAAAAAAAGACATGTTGAAGAGCACATACTTTATGCACAAATTTCTGAAACCAAAAACCAACGTGGACACTTGGACTCTATGTCCCCTTCTGTATTCCAAATGACTTTCTCGGACTTTTTTTTCCACCATGGGACCTTGTCAGGACCTCCCCAAAAGAAAAAAGAGTTTGAGATAGCAATACCATCCAAAGGAACCAACCAACCTAGGACCATCTATACCTCACCGCAACACAACACATAGATTACCAGATTAATAGATTCATGTAGGGGCAAGTCCGATTCAATTTAGAATTTATCGAGGCACATCACTACGAGAGCTTGAGTCTAACTATACCCCACCACTTCCCTATTCAAGCCTAACCAAAGTTGAAAGGAGTTAACTTAGGCCACTAGGCTCTGCTCCCTACGTCTATCCCGAAACACTACCCAGCTTCCATCACCATTATAACAAGAAAACCATAAGTAAAAGGCATGGGTAAACTATGCCTAACCACTATAACCAAACCCCTCAACCTATAATCGAACATTCCAAACCATACAACCACTATGTCATGAAAACAATACAATGCCTTACCAAACCTCTCAAGTACCCAACACAACCATTGGTATACATACCAATCACAACATTCAAGCCTACCACTTATATACCCGTGGTTACTTCTATCCATCAAAGATCAAGCACGCTCTATCATTTCCACAAGGATTTGCACCACTTATTCCTTTCTTAACTATTTCCCATGACAACAACCTTACTTTACCTTCAAAAACTTTAACTAGTTGTAGTCACCCTAGACTCTCCCCTACGTAGGGACTTCTGTATTCCCTATTTCAACACATCACCATACTTCCCAAACCACTACCACCCTAGCATAAGAAAAGTCATTTAAGAAACAACATACCAGAATTATCCATGCCTCCCAACGTAAGACAGAGACCCCTAAAAAAAGACACGGAACCATAGGCATGAAGTACTTTACAATAATCACCTAGACCAGAATGGAGAATCATCCCGACAAAACCATACCTTGAACGGAGTCCTTAGACTGGACACTAAAAGAAACACAACCACCTATACCATGCGTAACTTAACACAAGGTCAAGACTCTTATCCAGTAAATATGGTGAATGCAAAATGCGAACCTTAGGAATAAGAGCTAAATGAACGAACATAATAATAGTAGAGTTCTCTCTTAACAGGGAGAGAAAAGTGTCATCAAAATATGCAAACCCGACCTTTTCTTGAAGTCCACCTCAAGAAGGGAATCTTAGATTAATCACCAACCTCCATCCCGTTATACAAAAGAACATAATTCTCCACTCTAATGGGTATCACCAAAGATGTACACCCAGGACGTTTTGGTTTTCCTATACCCAAAACCTTATTCATCACATTGCTACCTAGATCCTAACTTAGACATGCAAAAACCATTAGACCAAATTGATTCCAAGGTTTCCAATTTAAATCAAAACTATTTATAAGCAAACCATGGCCACGAAATCCTTTCAAAAATCATTTGAGTCCAACTGAAACCTAATCCATGTATCCTTAACCATTTATGCAATGCAAAGATTCAAGAATAGTCAAATCATATGACAAAACTATATCCAATGGCATTTTCACAAATATTTTGAGGGTATAAAATTTCCAAAACCAAAATCAAGTATTGGGGAATCCATAGTACCGGAAATCCATTTAACATTCCCATGCATCCCAATGTTTATAAACATAAATAAAGCACGAATAATGCATCATAACCTATGAAAAATCACAAAAATGAACAATCATGTTAAAGACCTCAATTGTACAAAAACCCAATTTCAAAACATTGAATTTAATAATCAATTTCATGCCAACAATAAAGTACAAGTATAGGGACAAGGATACATGCAAGCTCTATTATCTAACCTATCGAATGACTAGATCTCTAGCCCCTCCCGTTCAACCTGAACTCTTAGCCTATATGGTACAACTTTTCCACTATTGTATTTCCCAAATCATCAAGCTCATCCAACCTACCTATTTACTTCCACAATTCCCGCATTGCTATTTCTGAGCTTATCTTACTCCCTTTTATCAAAATCAAGCATCTTGATTCAAGCCTAGGATCTACCAACCACCATGTACTACAAGCAAAGTACCCTTGTAGAATATACATAAGCATGGTCTACCCTACAAGGAGGAAACTCTAAATTCCTTAGTCACCCACCGACAACCTATCTATTTCCCAGGAAACCATTTTTCTTATGCATGAAGGAAAAAAACATCCCATGGAGAAACTCTAAGACGAAGAGAACCTTTATCTAAAAGACTTCTCCATTTCTCAATAAGCCCTTTAACTCCACGAAAACCATTCTATAAACAAAGAATAAAAATTGGGCAAATGTCCAAAATAAGACCAAGCCCAAACCAACCTCCCCATTAGAAAGACACCATGAGGGTCATCAAAAAGGACCCTAGGAGATTCATTCACCACTAAAATAGAATGCGAAGAAAAATGTCCAAAACAAGACCAAGCCCAAACCAACCTCCCCATTAGAAAGACACCATGAGGGTCATCAAAAAGGGCCCTAGGAAATTTATTCACCACCAAAATAAAATGCGAAGAAAGACTTTCTGAGTTAGAATCTTTATCCCAAGAAAAATAATAAAGACGTCGTTTTTGAAACCAACCTCCGAGTTCTAAGATATGATACAATAATTTTCCTTAATATCTGGGGAATGAAATCATTATCCCATTCCAAAATCGACCCACAAGGGAGCCTAACAATCTTGACAATCTAATAATGAAAAGTACGAGTGTAACCAATCCATTCCCTCTAATGACATCAAAATCCACCATATTCAAGTCACACAAATCCACTAGGATGCTTTTGATACCAACAGATACCACACACCCCCATAGACTCTATTGTGAATCGAAGAGTCATCTACCAAGGTAGAAATAGGTGAAGAAAAGAGTCTGAAATAACCTTGAGACCAAAACCAGAATACACAACAACCAACGGGGTCATAAAGAGAGAAGACCCCAAACTAAGTAAACTATATACACCACAAAGAAAGGAGTATCCAACACACTAATATCGACATCAATTTATGCCTCGGATTCTCAAGGGATAATAAGAACATTGAGACTATCCCAACCAATACTGAAACCCAAAGTAAAACCCCTTAGAGCAAGATATATAGAAGTAGTAGCTGATATTCCATTTGCCCAAAGGGCAACCCTTGTGGGACACTCCCATTTATTTAGGAAACCGTGACTCTTTAACTTGCTTATTTTCAACCTTACCTCATACCTTCCTATACCAAGATTAGGGTTAATAAATTAATAGAATGCTGGAACTCGGCATTAATAACCATTCCTTGATATCACTAAAATGAGTTTCATCTATTGAATAGGATTAGTGGAGACCGATGGGACTCCACAAGGAAAACCAAAAGTTGTGACCCTTGACAAGGTCTTTACCCCATATGTTAGACTAGATCCATCCATGTTGTCCTCAAGTGGGACAAGAGAGTTTCCAAGAACCTTTGGATCATCAAAAAGGTTTGATCGAAAGAGTTAACCAAGAAAGATTCAGAAATGAGTTCAAGACCTTAGACTCCATATCCCAAAAGTAAAATAACTAATAAAGTGAAACATCCTAAATTCCTCGTAGCCTTTTAATTATAAGTATGGTGTACGACACACCCATAAGAAAGACTGTACTCAACATGGCTTTGTGGATACCCTATGACATCAAAACCTAAATCTTTGATACCAACTTGGCACGACATAAACCAAGGCCTTATTATAATGGGAAATCCCAAGCCCAACCAGTATTGAGAACTACACCTGTTACCCAACCCAATCACCAAATACGTACCTTGAGTTGGCTGAAGTCCAAACATATAACAAGATTTTATATCCAATCATGTGGCGACTTTGGGATAGGTCTAAAACCAAAACATACCCAACCAAGTTAAACCTCCCAATATCCAACCAAGCCAATGCGGAAACCATAAGTCAAAACTAAGACATGATCCAATATATGTATATATATGATAGAAACAACCCATACCATACCCAAGTCCACAGTTGTCCAAACAAAGCCTCTAGACCAACCATGGAGTACCTAGTCGGGACATTCCTCCGACCATATCCAAAACCAAATTCTATGAAAGACAAAAAGTATGTAAAATAAACTATGACATAAAATAGATGCCTTTCAAACTATGGAAGCTTACCACTTTAATCTATCATTGACTATACCTTAATTCGATTACTAAGTCAGAGGAATAGAATTGTCGGTTCCTACATAGCATGGGTATACAGTTTCCAGTAGACGGGTTATAGGGTGAACACTAGCATGCACTTAGGATAAGGATAAAATAATGCCATTTATAAAACCAAGTAAAACCATCCATATGCACACAACCACACACACACACACACACATATATAACCATACCGGGAAAAGGGACCAGGTTTAGCATGCCTTTAAAACCTTTACTTGGGTCGTGTAGCTTTGCCATCCTAAATCTTCCAGGGGTTATATGGGTTCAGCTCCCCTTGTTGAAAGGGCCTCAGCATGTGTAGCCGTACGACTAGGGAAGAAACCTTGGGATAAATAGTACATCTCCCAAAATAAAGTGTGACATCTTGCACACGATCACCAAGACCAACCTAATATTGATAAATATGAGTTTCTAATTTTGGTCCTGCCGGGACCTCCACCTTCTACGACTTTGCTACACATCCCTCCATTATTGCCCAATTAAAACTAATTTCCAAATAACCAAACCATTATCCATTTATTAACCAAGTCCATTAGCAATGGTATAATCATACCAATCCTTACTTGCAAGTATTATCTATAGCCAACCATATAGAGGTTTAAGGTGATTTTAAGGTGCCCTTCCATTTATCATATTAAACCACTTGGAGGACTTCCATGTTCCCTACAAGGATAACTATTTAGCCTTTTTCCTTTTCAAACCATTTAAACCAATTATATTAAGGCATTCATCTTGAGGGATTTCCATGTATCCCACAAGGTTTTCAAAATAGACCAACCATGACCACCAAAACCTTTACCCTTTAAATCATTCCAAACCATTTTAGACTATGCAAAATATTTAAAGCATTTATATCATTTAAACCATGCAAAACCATCTAAATCCATTTAAGTTTCCATTACCAAACAAAACCACACAAAAATTCCAATAAAAGTTCAACAATAGAGTAAAAACATTCTTTGATGCATTTTTATCAAACATGTTGAGGGCATACCTTTACCTAGACCAAAACCAACGCATAAACCACAATAATTAGGGTTACTCAAGACCCATTTGTTAAATCATAATCAACCAATAACCATATATGCAAACCATTACCAGAAATATGTAAAAATATAGTTTAAACCAATACAAAACCACATGCATCAAGACTCTCAAAATATAGTTCAAAAACCACTATTTATGATTTATAGATCAATGTTTAAAACACAATACATGTGACTTTAGTTGGAAATAACAATGAGGGAAGGAGTACATGTATTATACATGAAGAGTCACAAAATAAATCTTAACCTTTGAGCCCTTTGCAGAACACATGAAGAAACCCTATCTTCCAATCTTCATGAGTAAGTTTGAGAGAATATTTGGAGTCTTTTACACTTTTAACAAGTGTTATGGAAGTCCACCAAAGATTATATAACGTGATAAAATAAGGGATATGAAGTAGGAATGTTCCAAACTAACTTTGTCTTAAAAATTAAAACAAGTCACGTCTAGGGGTACGACTCCCCCTTTCCACCCGTACCGTAGAGTACGAGTGGTACCCCAAATCGTACCCAAGACCATGCCAAGACCATACCTACTGGCTCTTATATGACTCACACTTCCCAAGTAGTTACTTAAGGGTACGTGTGACACCTCAATTATACTTACCAACCATATTTAGGGCAGACTCTACAAGACCAAGATGATAATGCACCATACGACTTGCACTACACCACTTGTATGCTCTTTTATGATTCGTACCCTAGTGAGTCATATCTTGGGTAGTAGCCAATCCAACCATACTGTTTAGGGTAGGAGTAAACCCTCAAGACAACCAATGAGTTTTATTCAAGGGTACAATTGGTACCCTTGAGTCGGTCCAAGTCAAAAAGATCTAAAACTTGAGAAATTTTGCAAGGTTTAAATTCCCGAGGTGTTATAGCATTTAATTATGTATTTTGGATGATAATGGGGTCCTAAAAGGGTTTTAAAGTCTTGGGTCACAATTTGGGAAAAAAGGCAAATATCCAAAGTACCCTTAATAAAACACTAAAGATTTACCACCCAGTTATTATGGGTCACCGTACGACTCGTAATGACTGACTATGAGTCATCCCCTAGACTAGTAGTTTGGGTAGTGTCCTAAGTCATCCCCACTGTTTACCCTATGAGTTATATCATATAACTTGTACACGGACTTTATGACTCGTAGGGTTCTTATGAAACCACAATAGTGACATTGGGCACCTATACTGTTTTGACTACGAAAAACACACTACAACTCGTAAAGCGTCATTACGATCATGATATCCCAATTGCAGTCATAATAGAAACACATTTAACCCTAACTAGTCACCCTACTACTTGAGCCCTACAACCCATAAGGAGACCTTATGATTCATTAGTTGAGTCTTAGTCTGAGTAGTGAGATCCAAACTCAAGAAATTTTCAGGGGCAAAAATTTAGGGTGTTATAGTAGCCTTTGAACAACATCTATTAGGTTATGCCATTTGTAAACTATTTTCATGGTAGGCAATTGGCTAGTGAGGATGAGGTTTATCAACCAACATGTTAGGTTTGTGATTCTGTGATAAAAAATAGGTATCTGTCTAAATCTTTTGTTACACCTGCTCTTTCATATTTCCCATCGTAGAACAGAAGGGCATAGTTAAAAGTAATTCATGGATTTTGTTCTTATGCATGGTGAGACACCATTGCATAATAATGGACATCAATGGTCTATTTTTTAGGATGTTTGTAGTAGTCACAAATAGAAAGCCCATGAAATCCAAACCTATGAATCTTTTCATCAGTAGGCAATCTAAAATTAAGCAACCTAAGCTTGAAAAAAGCAACTTGAAAAGGGAGTTTGGAGTGCCAAATATTTTTGGAGGAAAAGGAAAATTTTAAGTTTTCTCATCACAGAAAATTTTAAGTTCTCTCATCACTTCCCAAGAAGATTTAGAATTTAGGAAACCACACTCATCTAAATCCAAACTGGATAGTCATCATTGTTTATTTCAATCTTTATATTTGTACTTGTTGATTTAATTCATGAGGCAAAAACTTTTTCCATATCCAGAATCTTTCATTTGTTGTCTTCTATGAAGAAAGCCACTTTAATTTACTTGGATTTGTCTCCATCAACGATATAAGCCGGATTACCCTAAAGATTCTCACTCAAGGTAGTTGATGATACTTTAGATATGAAGAGAAGTTTTATGATCCACCATGATGAGACTAGTGATGGAGAGGACCATTTCAATGTTGTACATGGATATCACCAATGGTGGAGTATTGCCCATTTGGGAAATTGGAATTTAGGGTCGTTATTGAGCCTATTTTGTATTTAGGATCACTTTTGGACCCAATTTGTAGTAAATATCCATGACTACTGTGAGAAATATAAGACAAGAATATTATTGAATTGTTGTTACTACATTATTACATTGGGACCCTATTTATAGACATTACATTCAAATTCTTTTCCAAGAAGCACACTACATTACATTCATATCTGATTCGTGTAGCATCGTGCGTCTTTTCAGACTACTTGTCATAATTAATTAACATAGTACCGTGCATCTTCAGACTACCTTCTTATATCAGAGTTGCATAGCATCATGTGTATTTTCTGTGACTTCTTAGATCTGATTTGCATAGGGTATTGCCATTATTTTGACCCTATCTATATAATCTCTTTTTCAATAGGATCGTGCCGTCATTATGACTATACCTATATAATTACTATTTTCCAGTAGGGTCGTTCAATCATTCCAACCCTGCCCATATAATTTCTCTTTCTCAATAGTGCGTACCATCATTCCAACACTGCCCATATAATTTTTTCTCAGATTATGACCACTTTTACCTATCAAATTTATTAATTCAGTGCTAGTGCATATTCTAACTAGTTTTTCAATGACTTTCTTGCGCAAGATATGCTCATCTATTGATTTTGAGATGACCCATTTCATATACCAGTTTTTGGCAATTTTCCTACTACTGATAGGCTTTCTAGAGATGTTAACTACTTCCTGACCACTTTTTCAGTTTGTTCCATTTCAACCGATCTCCCAGACGTCCAGAGCAGTCCTTACTAGTTTTCTTACAGATATCTTCACCAGTTCCCTATTGATCCTTATATTAATTACATCCATAACAATATTGGTACATATGTCTTGTATGCACCAGCTTGAGGGAGAGTGTTAGAATATTAGTAGGATTAAGAATAACATATTGAATCCTATACAAAAAAGGATTGTAATGTAGTGTCCTACTTGGAAATAAATTGGAGTGTATTGTCTATAAATAGAGTCTAGTGTAATAATGTAGTAACAACAATTCAATAATATTCTTCTCATAAATTAAAAATGAGAAGTAGTACGGAAAAATGCATGATACTACACAAATCAGATATGATAAAGTAGTCATTGGAAAGATGTATAGTGGTACGTAAATTAGATATGAGAAAATAGTCACTAAAAACATACACAGTGACCAGACTTTTTCTAACATAATCATAGGCTAGATGGGAGACATATATGGGAATAGTCGTCCGCCGGTAGCGGAAGCTCTTTGATTCTCTACCAAGTTTGTAGAGGCTCTGGTACTATGTAAGAAATATAAGAGAAGAATATTATTGAATTGTTGTTACTACATTATTACATCGAGACCCTACATATAGACATTGCATTCTAATTCTTTTCCAAGTAGGAAACGACATTACAATCCTTTTCCATGTAGGATTCTATATGTTATTCCTATTTCTACTCATATTTTAACAACTATAAATATCTAGGATTTCCACTTTTCTTCTTTAGATGATTTTTGATGAAAAATACCCTTGAGAGTGTTCAAATCTTGTTGAAATCTTTTGGTGAAAAATACACTTAAGACACTTGAAATGTTGGTTGCGAGTGGATTAATTATGCTTGAGGTCTTCATAGGAGCTAGGTGCTTATAACGTTTGCTTACGAAAGATATTTGAGCATGGAATAAGGAAGTGTTTGGGAGGTTAAAGGTGAAAATAAGGGAAATTATGTGTTAAGGAGGGGACTTAGAAAGATTAGAAGCAGGAAGGGAGTTAGATGCAAGGGAGAGGAGAAGAAATAAGTAATAAAAGGGGAACTTGTTTCTTTGGCTTTGGATCAAGAGACTAGTTGGAGACAAAAATCAAGGATGTTGAGGTTGGAAAAGGGGAATTCTAATATAACTTTTTTCATAGGGTAGCGGTTGTGAATATGTCACGACCCTAACAGGGCCTAGTCGTGAATGGTATCTCAAGTCTGTCAAGGACCAGAGACCACCCTCATTGACCTAGCCAACAAGAACACAATACAACTAGCAGCAAATGAATTCCAAACTTAAAACAAGATAGATAAATCAAATGGAAAGACTAATCTAAAAATCCATAACACAATCAAACCACACTTTTTTGTGTACAAAAACCTCTAAGAAATTCAAACATCAACCTAAGTCAAGACATGCCCCCGACTGTGATAGTAATAATCACAATGACAATGCTAATGTGAACTCTTCAATTCTAAAATACAGAATAAAGCTGATGGAATGACCAAGATGTCCGAAGGATGGAACCTCACCACTTCACTGAGAACCAACCTAATTAGCTAACACTATACTGGTGACACGACCCACCATGGGTCCTTGTCGTAATGGGTATTCCAAGTATGATCAAGACCGGAGACCACCCCTGTTACCCAACCCAACCTCCAGTCGTCTGTCCTGAGTTTGTTGAATTTTGAGCACGTAACAGGATAGTGTAACAACTCACATAAAGAATCTAGGATAAGATCATAACCGTGAATAACCCAACCGAGTTTGCCTATCCCATACCAATAATCCAACCATACCAAACCATACAAAAACAAAGGTCATAAACCAGGCCATAACCAATGATATTCCAAAACATAATATACTTAATCCTAAAATAAAGTAGGATGGAACAGTGAGAAATTATGTCTGATGATGCCAGCCTCCCAGCTTATTCCAATACCAAGACCGCCACCAATACCGATCTCGCCCATTCCAACCCATAAAAGTACCACAAAGCCTCTAACCAAAAGAGTAATGAAATCCAATTGGGACATGACCCCAACCATATCCAAAATAAAATCAAAGTGTCTACAAATATACATAACATGAAATGGAGCCTTCCAAAAGGATAGAAGTTCACCACTTCAGTCCAAATGTTGTCTCAGAGTCAATCACTATGTAGAAGGAGTAGAACGGTCGGTTCCTGTATAGCGTGTGTATACAACCGCCAGTAGACAGGGCTAGTGAGTGACTACTAACATGATATCAGGGTAAGGATAAAATAATTCCATTTATAAAACCAAGTAAAACCCTCCATATACACACAACTATACATATAAATATAACCATGCCAGGAAAGGGGACCGGGTTTAGCATGCCTTTAAAACCTTTACATACATTGTGTAGGCTTGCCATCCTAAACCACCCATGGGCTATATGGGTTCAACTCCCCCTACTGAAAGGGCCCCAGTGCGTATAGCCACACGACCAGAGTAGAAAGCCTTGGGATGAATAGTACATCCTCCAAAATATAGTGTAACATTATACACATGGTCACCAAGACCAACCTTATATCAAAAAATATGACTTTTCTATTTTGGTCCGCCCCCGGGACCTCCACCTTCCATGGATTTGCTACACATCCCATCATAATTTCTGAATTAAAACCAATTTCCAAATAACTAAACTATTTTCCATTTATTAACCAAGTCCATTGATATTGGTAATGTTATACCAACCCTTACTTGCAAGTATTATCCATACCCAACTATTTATAGGATTAAGGGGACTTTCAAGTGCCCTTCCATTTACCATATTAAACCACTTAGGGAATTCCACGTACCCTTCAAGTATAACCATGAGCCATTTACCATTCCAAATCATTTAAACCATGCATAATTCCTTTACCAAGTTTTAAAACAAGCAAGAGTTCTATTAAAAGTAGTCAATGCAATGAACATATCTTTATAAGCATTTTGTCAAACACATTGGGGGCATAATATGATAAACCAATTCGAATTACCATTACACCATTCCCATGCAATCCAATTATCCAAAACAACCATTAATGCATATAAAAGAATAATTAAAATGACGGGAAACCATAACCAACCATTTAATATCAAAACCACCAAATTATATTTGAAAACCTCAATCAGACAATCAATAAAATCATGAAAACATTCATAAAAACCATGTCTTTAGTTATAATTAATAATGAGGGAAGAGAACATGCCTTAAACAAAGATGATGATGGAAAAAAATCACCAATACAAGCCCCAAATCAATCTTCTAGTTGAAACACTAGATTTCCTTGCGCAAAAGCTTTTGAGAAAATTTTAGAGTGTTTATAAGAGTTTCTAAGTATTAATGAATGTAATAATAGGGTAAATAACCTTACAAGTAGGTTAGAAGTCCTGGGAACTTATTAGGATAAGTGGGGAAATATCCAGAATACCCCCACTTAAGTTTCACCAAAATCCCGTCACAGGGATACGACTGCCAACACGAGTTGTACCCTCTAATACGACTCCTCCACTTATATCCTGACCTCAACCCTTGGATCCGACACTTTCTATCATACGACTCATCCAGCCAAGTCATATCCAAAACATACCATTCGTACCCTTCATCCGTACCCCTGGCAGATTTAAACCCAAGGAAGATTTAGATAGGTCCACCATATGAGTCCATAGTATGTCTCGTAACCTTAATTAAAGCTCACGGTGAGCTATACGTACTCAAATCCATCCTAATTAACCAAGTCTAATAATAAGTTAAGGAACCAAATGATCTGTAACCACCAATATAACTCGTACCACTAAGTCGTACCTATTCTAGTAACTAAAATCCATTGAACTAACCAACACTAGTTAGCATACGACTATACCATACCATCCGTACCCCAACATATGACTCGTACCCTCGAGTCGTATTAGGTCTAGAGACCAAAATTCCAGGAAATTTTCTAAGGTTCAAAACCCAGGGTGTTATAGTCTCCCCCACTAGCAACATTCATCCTCAAATAACAAATAAGGTAGGGGTAACATCATGCATGAGTCATTTGAATTATCAAATATATATTCCCAATCTTTAACAAAGTTTGAAAACAAAGAGGCAAAGACATTCATCTTCCCTTGAACAAACTCAGAAAATAAAGATATGTTGAAGACGCATACCTTCGCACGAATCCCAGGAGCAGAAAACAAATGTGGATATTTGGACTTTAGGTCCTCCTCCACTTCTCATGTAGCTCCTTCCACCTTATGGTTCCGCCAAAGATCCATAACCAAAGCCACATCCTTGGATGCAACTGACGAACCTACCTATCTAAGATCTCAACCAGGACCTCTTCATAAGACAAGGAATCCGTGAGACCCAATCCCTCAAAAGGACCAACCAAAGAAGTATCACCAATGCACTTCCTCATCATGGAAACATGAAACACCGAATGAACCAAATCAAGCTAGAAGGAAACTACATCTCATAAGCAACATTACCAACTCTCTACAAAATCTCAAAAGAACTCATATGTTAGGGACTGAGCTTTCTCTTTTTGCAAAACTGCACTACTTTCTTTATAGGAGATACCTTGAGGAAAACCTTATCCCTAGCCTCAAACTCCAAGTCTCTATACTTAACATCTGCATAGTACTTTTGGCGACTTTGTGCAGCCTTAAGCCTATCCCGAATCACCTTCACCTTCTCCATAGCTTGGTAAACCAAGTTGAGACCGAATATGTCCACCTCACCAAGCTCAAACTAACCAATAGGAGATCTACATATCCTACCATACAATGCCTCAAAAGGGTCCATACCAATACTAGAATAATTGCTATTGTTGTAAGCAAACTCCACCAAATGTAGATGCTCAACCCAATTACCACTATAATCAATCACACAACCCTGAAGCATATCCTTCAATGTATGAATAGTTTTCTCTATTTTCCCATCCATCTGTAGATGGAAAGAAGTACTTAGACTCACCTTGGTCCCCAATCGTCTATGAAAAGACCGTCAGAAGTCTAAGATAGCGTCAACTTAAAAACTATAAAAAATTCATAAGGGGGTACTGTTTGGCCTTTCAAATAGTACACACATCATACGAGATAAACTGTCCACTCATACCTTGATCAAAATGATGGACATCACATTCTTTTCAACATACCACTCCTTAGGCTAAATCGTTCCTTGCCATACAACTAGTACCCTTCAAGTTGTACCCTAAGAAGAATGTCAAGTCTATACACTAAACAACATACAGTTGGCACTATACTTCTCAAATCTTATATATAAGACTCGTATTATGCCTTCTCATACCAATAATAAAACATAGCCAATGTGTCACTGATCAACATACGACTAGGGTCATTGACTCAAATCCATACTATACGACTAGTATTGTGAGTTTTATGATGTATTGAATGTTTAAGACTTAGGAAATATTTCAAGGTCCAAAGGTTGGAGTGTTTCAAGAACTCTGTTGATTGTTAAATGTATTAGTGTATTTAGGACCAGGTGCGTATTTCTACCTAAGTAACCTATTGCCCTAGATCTACGTTGCGGTATTGGCTTACCTGCTAGTGGGTTTTAGTAGGTGCCATCATAACTTATGAATAGGCTTGTGATATCTTAGGTATCTACAAAATTACATCAACCTTTGCTGGTTCAATTTTTGTTCTTTTATGTCATAAGTTCCTTGATACCATACAATGAAGCCATGAAACTTTCTATAAGCAATTCCAAAGGCACATTTCAATAGATTCATCCTAAGTTCTTATATTTAGAGAAACTCAAATACCATTCTTTAGTCTTTCAAATGGTCATTTATCTTTATTAAGTAAGACATAAAAGATGTTTTGCATAGCCCTTTGAAAAGTAGGACCACTATTATTCATACTAAAAGGCATAACCTAATTGAAATAAGTACTATTGTATGTAGTTTTTATGATGAGCAGCTAAACTGTAAGGGACCACGTCCCTGTACATGCAAAGTACAGTACTTGCATACAGTATGTTCATAGTTTTTTCCTCTATTGTAACAAACTTGTAGGTGCTATTTTGTACTAACTTGGATAGCAGGTCCAATGATATTTTAGCCCTAATCATTACTCAACTATAAAAATAAAGATAAACCTCTTCAATAAATAGGTTTTGTAAAATAAAAGAAAATAGAGAGGCAACAAGAACTCTATTTCAATATTGCTCAGGTAGTTATCTTTGTAATATTCTTAAAGAGTGAGTGTGTGTTCTTGAGTGTTGATTTGTAAAAGAATTGCTCAATCTATAAGATTAATATCCTATTTTCTCATTGAGATAGTTTCTAAGGTATAGTAGACTAAGTGTGATACTAATTAGAGGATATTAGTGTAGAAAGTGTCCTTGGTAGAGTTACCAAGATGAGATAGTAGTAGAGTAGCAGCAAGCGTAAGGATCCTAGAGTTAGGCTAAAACCTAGACTGTAATAAGGAGGTTGATTATAGTGGATTTATTTGGTGCTTGTGAGGGAAAATCCATAGTTTTTCCCTTCGTGGGTTTCCATATAAAAATCCTTTTGTTTTTAATCTTTCTGCACTATCTTTTACTTCTTTGTTATTTTTGGGTACTTTGCCTGTGATTGATTTTGAGGGACCCGATTCCTTATTGCATGGTGTAACCTCCAAGGGTTCCAACAATTGGTTTCAGAGCTTGGTCACCCTAAAAAGTTCATATCTAGAGTGTCTTGGTAATAAGGGTTGCTCCACTTAATCTATATAAAAGGGCAATCTACTACTATACCACCCAAATTCAATAAAAAGTATTGTGGGTGGTGGAAAACTAGGATGTTTAACTTTATATGGCTGAAGATAGTGAACTGATGGACATAATCTTTTTTGGTCCTCATGTTCCAATGAAAGAATTCATAGAAGGAGAGATAATAAGAATGGTTGTCAAAAGAAGGAGGGAGTTCAATAATGAAGACAAAAAGAAGATTGAAAAGAATTACAAGGCCAAGAAGTAGTTAGTATATGGAATATGTCCTGATGAGTACAATAGGATCTCAGCATGTGCAAATGGTAAAACAATCTCTAATTTCTTGAGGACTGTTCATGAGGAAATCGCAGATGTGAAGGATTCTAAAGTTGACATGCTGACAACAGAGTATGGAACCTTCACTATGAAAGAAGGAGAGATAATACATGAAATACATTCAAGATTCACTTTTATCAGAAATGAGCTATACTGCTTAGAGTAAGTGATTTGATTGTATCAACAAGTAAGGAAGATTTTGGTTGTTTTCCCTATGTCATGGTAAAGGAAAGTAGATTTCATAACTGAGGAAAAAAATCACAAGGCCCTCACTGTGGATGAACTTATTAGAAACTGGAAAACTCATGAACTCAAGAAACAATAATAAGAAAAGAAGAATGATGTCAAAAAAGAAACATCTCTTACACTAAAAGCCTCAAAATCAGGTTCAAATGAAGAAGACATTGATGTTATTTACTTGTCAAAAAGAATTTTTTGAGCTATGAGGAAAGGTGGCCAGTTCCAAAGAAGTAAAAATAACAGCAGAAAAGGTGTCACTATAGAGCTATTTCATAAATATGGAAGTCCTCATCATTTCATTAAGGACTATCCCATGCACAAAATGGATCATTAAGATTATCTCAAAGCTATAGGTGACAAAGGAAAGATTAGGGACCAGACCCTGATGATTCAAAATTAAGGCTGCAGCTGATTACGTAGTAAAGCAAGCTCTAGCAGCATGGTGAGATTCTTTCAGTGATTCAAGTCATGAGGAGAAGACTGGAGATGTCTCTATTCTAGAAGTGGAAGAAGGTCCAGTTATCTATTATCCTTGTTTGAACTCAACACAGACCTAAAAGATGAAAAAGAAAATGAGGTAACCTTATTCAACATTAAGAAAAATCTAGATAATTACGCAGCTAGGAATATAAAAAGGCTTCAAGTGAGTTGATTGACTCTATATGTATGCTAACTACTAAAATAATTCCTTAAAAGAAAATGTAGAGAATCAAGAGCATGAGCTGATTACTTTAACTCTCAAAATTTCTGAAATAGAAGAGTTGTTCACAAAGATGAACTCTAAAAATCTGAGTCTATTGGGCAATCTAATGAAAGTAATGGTGTTGATGGTAAAGGGAAGAAGGAAACTTGAAGGCTTGAGATTGATCTTAAGTAGAAAATGAAAAATTTCACAAAAACACCTTATGTCAGAACTTCGTTTGATTGACAAATTAGAGATGGACCTATTCCGCATGAAACAAGAATTGAAAAAGTTTATTAAATGTACGAATTCCTCACTAATCCTTTATTCCATGACAATTCAATGTGTTAATAATGGTAGAGGTCTATGATACCAAAAAAAATTCAAACCCAGTGAGTCGAAAGGAAAAGCTATTCATGATGATGGAAGAAAAAGGCACAAACTCTTGTGCAATCATTGTGAAAGAGATGGACATTTGAAGAAAAGATGTCTGCACTGACTTAAGGAATAATTAAGTAATATTGAATACATTCAGCTAGAGAGTGCACATCATGAGGTCTTCGAGTCTCCGAGAAAGGTGAAGAGGAAGCTATCTCTGCCTAGGTGGAGTAAGAAGAATTTGATCACTACATTGTCCTACTACTGGGAACTCACACTCAAATTGGTTCCTAAATCTTAAAAGTTATCATGATTCTAGGTATGATAAGGGGACTACAGTCTAGAATACCTCATTGATTAAAAGGGTTCAAAGTAAAATGATGGAAGATCTGACTAGGCTCTCTCTCTTAAGACACTTCAGGTGAAGGTTTCTTATTATGAAAATATATGTTCAAAGACATATTCCTTGGCCTATGAAAGCTAATATTCATCAAGAAGGTGTGTAAAGATTGTGTTCAAAAGGAAGCCCTAGAATGACCTTCAGACTTGATGAATGAAAAAACATTGGAGAATGAATAAAAAAGGAATACTATAGGTAGATAAAAGGATTTCATATAGTTCTTGATTAGTCAATAAAATTGTTGATCTTTGATGACCCTAAAAATAATGAGTTAAAGGATGAAAAAAGTAGATAAGTCATAATTCTTAGGAACATGGTCCCTAGGAAATTCATCTTAGAAGGCAAAGCTTCAGTAGCTAGAATTTAGTCATTTCTGGGGTCCTGGTCCTCATACCGACATTAAGAACAGGTTGTGGAACTAGAAAGGTGTGCAGAGGTAGAAAGGCTGAAGTAGGATTGATCAAAGTAACCATAACCATCATGTGAATCAGTGTCCCTCAATAAAAATAAGCTATGATATGGAGATATGTATCCTTGATAAATTGGATATACATTAGTCTATATCATTACCATACCATTGTAGATATACACCCATGGGAACCACTCTTAAAGTGGATAATTATGACTTGCAATAATTTGAGAAGTAACTGGAAGAAGAGAAAGGAATTTGTCCCATCTCTCTATTTAGTAAAACTCATATACTTATAACCATTGAAAAACATCCTCTTTTGCTGACACTAGGTGGGTACGAATAGGGGCTTGAGTCGTATCCCTTGGATTTGAGTCATATCCTTGTTTTCCTCTTCTCTCGTATCTTAGGTAGTGTGGTTAGGGTCACTCAATATCCTAGGTATAAGTGACCCTACCCTCAATCATACCTAAGGTCATGAGTTGTACCTAAGCGAGTCATATGGAGTGAGGTCTTAGCTTGGAGTAGACTGTTCTTATTACGAGTAGAGCATATGAGTTTGCGATGAGTCATACCCTTTGGATACAACTCATGGGTGTATGTTTGTATCATTAATAGTGTGTGTGACCTAGGAGAAGCCTAGGGTATGAGTAAGTATACCATTCATACCCTAGGATAAGATTACTTAAGTGAATTGTACCGCTGGATGGGTTCAATTTTTAGCTTTTAACTAAGGGCCCTGTGGTCATTATCTATTTCTAAAACCCTAATCTCTCTCACTATATAAGTGTGTGTATCTTACTTGTTATGAGTAAGTGTACATAGTGGTTTTGCAATAAAATAAAAAGGGTTTGTTGCTTAATGATGAGTAATTGTGATTCTTGCTTAGACTTATGTTTTAATATGATATTGATGATGATTTGTACATGTGAAAGATTTTCATATATGTTTTAACATATGGATCATGATTAACCCTAATCTTGATGATTTCTACAATGTAAATATCTTGTTGAAGGTATTTACATAAGGTGTTTGTGAAAATATCTAAGTGAATTGCCCAGTCAATTATTGGAAGTGTATTGAGCTAGGTCATTGGCCATATAGTTGTGAATGATTGATAAATGATATTGTAAAAGTATTATGAGCCATGTATTAAGAAATTTATAACCTTGTTGGTTGGTGGCTAATGATAGGGTAAAGACCCTAGACATGAAGAAGAACATGAATTGTGTATTGAACCAAAGTATAATGAAAATATGGTATAAGATTTCTAATGAAATATTAATAGTTTGTGTGGGTCTTGATGACCATAAATTGGACAGTATGATGAATTTGTTTAAGGCGTTGGCCTAGTGAACTAATTGAGCAATGAAGTCTTCCACGAGGACCATGTGGTCATGCATAGTGTTGATGTGGGTTAGTGGTTCAAGACCATAAACATTTAGATAAATGGCATGATATTAATGTATGAGTTAATGGTTAAGAGTTTGAATAACATGTAGTAATGATAATGAAATGACCAGTGGCTTGAGTCCCTGGTCTAATGAAATACCTTGTGGTTTGAGTCCCTTGCCCGATCGAATGGCTTGTTGTTTGAGTCCCTTCACTGATGAAATATCTAGTGGTTTGAGTCCCTACACTGATGAAATGGCTTGCGGTTTGTGTCCCTCGCAAAATTAAATGACTAGTCCATGACTAGAGTTTCAAGTCCCCAGTACGATGAGATAACTAATGGTTCGAGTCCCTCATCCAATGAAATAACTAGTAGTTCAACTCCCTAGCTCGATGAGATGACTAGTGGTTCTAGTCCCTAGTCCTTGACTAGTGGTTCGAGTCCGGGTTGTGGTTTGAGTCCTTTGCCTAATAAAAATTATAAAATTTGTTGAATTGGTGAAGTTAGTTTGGGGTTTGAATCCCCTTGACTAATGTAACGAAGAAATTCTAGGCAATAAAAATTGGTAATGTAGAAGAATGAAAGTTCATCACCCCATGTCTCATAAATGAATAATTTTAAAATGCTAGCTATAACTTGTTTTATGTTTTGGCACGTGGTGTAACGATATGTACATTTATCTTCATATATGCCTATACTTGTGTAAATATGATTGCATATGATGAATTGACTTGAATTGATCAATTGTACTATTTTAGCCTTATCCTTGAGTTACATGCTATCACTCCAACCATTAGTTGTCTCTGAAAGCTATATCCTCACGCGACATGAGGGTCATAGAATCATCTTTTTTTTTGTGCAGTGATTAGACGATCGAAGCAGTTTGTGCATTAACTTTAAAGTAATAATCTTCCTTTCTTCGGAAGAAATTCATCCTTGGTCTCCTATCTTTATACTTACTCATTTTACTTGGTTTGGCTATTGTCGGTGGCTTGTCCCAATATTTACATATCTAAACTTTGGTCTGTATAAAGGTATTGTGGATGATTGTGGACATTGGAATATTAGTTTTTTTATGGATGTAATAAAACACTTAGACATGTTGAAATTTTGACTTTTGAGATGTTTTTTGCTATCTAATATGGTCTGATTCCATCAAATCCTAGTGATGTCTATTGATGATGAGGTTGGGATATCGGGACAAACTTTGGTTCTTTGAGCTTAGTGTGACCATATGACATGTCCCGGTTATGGGGCATGTCAAGATGGTATCAGAGCCTAGGTTCATAGTATGTATGGTATCTATAATACTGTGTCAAGTAGAGTTTCTTTTATGGGTGTGAAGCGTGCCACACTTATAAAAAAGGAGTTGTAAAACATTTTAGGAAATGTTTTCCTTTCTTGTGTTTCAATATCAACATAAAGAGTGTATGGTCTTGGATTCCTTGATTTCTATTTTCTATCTTTCAAATCATGCCTCCAAGGAGATTTGAGACTCAGGAAAAACCTTTTGAGTGCCCAATGGAGGAAGCTCATTAAACTTTTGGAGTGACGACCTGGGTTACAGTTGCAGCATCCATCCATCTTCGTATGGTTCCACCTATCCCCATAATCCCTGACTATGAGAGTGACTCTCCTATTCTATCACCTCAAAGGGATACTACTAATGCCAAGTTAATCACTCTATTAACCCTTTAACTAAATTGGTAGCCTCTTAATCCGGTGTGATACTCCGGATACCACTTCTTCTAAGGCCACAAAAGTTGGCCAATTTATAAGGTTGAACCCTCCTATGTTCACTGATATGAGGGTTGAGAAATATCCTCAAGGCTACATTGATGAAATAGAGAAGATCTTCTGAATCATGCATTCTTCAGAGATTAAGGCCATTGAGATTTCTTCTTACCAATTGAAAGATGAAGCGTATCTATGGTACGACGGGTGGGAGTTGTCTTGAGGTGTTGATGCTAGTCCCTCCATGAAGGAGTACTTCTCCAAGGATTTCTTAGACCACTTATTTCCTTAAGAGTTGAAGGATACTAAGGTGGAAGAGTTAGTGAACTTGAAGCAAGGGAGGATGTACGTTCAAGAGTATTCCTTGAAATTCAATCAATTGTCAAGGTATCCTTCCGAGATAATTTCTAGCATGAGGGCTAAAATATGTATGTTTGTCTCGGGATTGTCCCGTGAGTTGGTGATTTAGAGCAAGGCGTCTTTGTTGATAAAAAATATGGACATCTATAGGTTGATTACGTATATGCAACAAGTGGAAAAAGAGAAAAACAAATAAGTTTAGTTGAGTGAAAGAAAGGGGAAGAATTTTAAACCATCCAAGTTTAGTGGTGGAAGTGGTAGAAAGTGTCCTAGAAAGAAGTAGGGGAGTCTGAGTTCTTTCTCCTCGATTAACGACCCTTACTCAAAGTCGTCGGGTAATCATCGATCTCAGTTTAGTTGTGGGTTTTGGGCACAGGGTGCCCAATTTAAGACTAGTGATGCCCAGTCGGCTCCACCCTACCCTCCTTGCAGATTCTGTAGCAGAGTCATCATGGTCAGTGTAAGAAGATGAGAAATAGATGTTTTTATTATGGTCAGGTCGGGCACATGCAGCGAGAGTGCCCTTCTCGAGTAACTTCTTCGGCCAATAGGTCCCCTATTGTTACTCCATCTTTTCTTATACCAAAGGGTTTTATGTCGACCTCTATTTTTGTTTCTCGCACCGACATTGGCCAAAAATATTTGTATGCACTTGCTACTCACCAGGATTCTGAGGTGTCTCCCGATGTTGTCATGGGTATGTTGAGACTTTTCTCCCATGATGTGTATTATTTACTTGATCCAGTCTATTCTTTCTTAAGTGACCCCATATATGGTTGTGTATCTTGATTGTGATCCCGAGAGTCTGTTGGTTCCTTTGTCTATTTGTACCCTGGTAGGAGACTCTGTGGTTGTTAAAAAAGTCTATACGGGGTGTGTGATATATGTTGGTGGTAGTGATACTCTTGTAGACTTGATAAAATTGGACATGGTTAATTTTAATTTCATCCTAGGGATGGATTGGTTGTACTCTTTTTATGCTTCCTTAGATTGTCGAATGTTTAGGGTCATGTTCAAATTCCCCAATGAGTCGGTCATTGTATGGGAGGTGGTTCCTTAGTACCTAAGGGAAGGTTCATTTCTTATCTTAAGTCCCAAAGGTTGATTTCGAAGGTATATTTGTATCAATTAGTCCGAGTTAAAGATTCTAACTCGAAGAGCCTTCGTTAGAGTCCGTTCCAGTGGTTAATCAATTTATCGAGGTGTTTCTCAATGATCTTCCCAATGTTCCTCCCAATAGGGAACTGATTTTTGGAATGATCTTGTTTTAAAAACTCAACCAATTTATATCATTCCTTATAGAAGGGCTCCAGCGGAGCTAAATAAGCTTGAGGATCTCTTAGATAAAGTTTTTATCCTCCTTAGTATGTCTCCGGGGGGTGCCCCCGTGTTGTTTGTGAAGAAGAATGGTTCCCTTCGTCTGTGCATTAATTATCATCAGTTGAACAAAGTGGATGTAAATAATAAATATCCTCTTCCTAGGATTGATGATCTGTTTGATCAACTTTAGGATGTGAAGTGTTTCTCTAAGATATATCTTAGATTGGGTAAAAATCAGATTCAGATTAGGGATGTGGATATCCCTAAAACTGCCTTTAGGACCCAGTATGGTGACTATGAGTTTCTTGTCATGTCTTTTGGGTTTACCAATGCCCCAACGACATTTATGGACATGATGAATATCGTCTTCCATCCATTCTTGGACATGTTTGTCATCGTCTTCATTAATGATATCTTAGTCTATTATATGAGTTAGGAGGATCATGTAGATCACCTCCGTGTCGTATTACATACTTTAAAGGATCATGATTTGTATGACAAGTTCTCCAAGTGTGAGTTTTTGTTGAAAGTCATATCTTTCCTTAGTCATATTATCCAAAGTGAAGGGATCATGGTAGATTCCCAAAATGTTGTGGTGGTTAAGAAGTGGCCTATACCTACAAATCCAATTGAGTTGGAGCTTCTTAGGTCTAGCCAGTTACTATAGAATATTTGTGGAGTGTTTTTTTACTATAGCTACTCCATTGATCAGGTTGACCCAAAAGAAGGTCAAGTTCTTATAGTCTGAATCGTGTGAGGGTAGTTTTGAGAAGTTGAAAGATAAATTGACTTCGGCTCTTGTTTTAACCTTGCTCGAGGATAGTGATGGTTTTGTGGTTTATTTTGATGCTACTCCTATCGGTCTTGGTTGTGTATTATTGTAACATGGTTGGGCGGTACACTATGCTTCTAGACAATTGAAAGTTCATGAGAATAACTACCCTACTCATGAGTTAGAGTTGTTAGCCGTGGACTTTGCGTTAAAGATTTGGAGACATTATCTATATAGGGTTCATGTTGCTATGTTTTCCAATCATAAGAGCCTTCAATATGTGTTTACTCAACAGGAGTTTAATATTCGGTAAAGAAGGTGGCTTGAGCTATTTATAGTCTATGATATAAGTCTTCATTACCATCCCAATAAGGCAAATGTAGTCGCGATTCTCGTAGTAGATTGTCCATGCAAAGTTTTTCCCATTTAGATGAGGATAAGCGGGAATTGGTGAAGGACATTCACCATTTGGCTATTCTTGGAGTTTTACTTGCGCACTTCAAGAATGGTGGTGTATTTGTGCATCCCGTATCTTAATCTTCTCTTGTTGTTAAGATAAGGGAGAAGCAAGTATTAGACCCTGAATTGATGAAGATCAAGAGTAATGTGGGTCAACATAATGTTGTGGACTTTGTGATTGGTGGTGATGGAATCTTGAGATACCGAGGTACGCTACACATTGCCAAGGTTGTTGGATTAAGGTAAAGGGTCATCGCCGAGGCTCATGGAGCCCGTTATGCAATTCATCCCAGTTCAACCAAGATGTATCATGACCTTAGAGAGTTCTATTGGTGGGATAATATGAAACATGATATAACTAGCTATGTAGCCAAGTGTATGGTATGTCAACAAGTGAAGGCTGCACACATGGAACCCGGTGGCTTGTACCAAGAAATTATGTTGACCAATTAGAAGTGGGAAGCAATTAATAAGGATTTTGTTACTGGTCATCCTAGATCCCAGAATCATTGTGATTCTATTTGGGTCATTGTTGGTAGTATGACCAAGTCCTCTCACTTTTTGCTCGTGATGACTATTTTCTCGATGGAAGATTATGATAAGTTGTATCTTGCGGAGATTGTGAAGTTGCACGATACTCCATTTTCTATTATATTGGATTGTGGTCCTCTATTTTCATCACACTATTAGAAGTCATTCCAAAAGGGTTTGGGTACTACAGTGTGCCTTAGTACTGCGTTCGACCCAAAAACAGATGGACAATCAGAAAGGACCATCAAAACATTCGAGGATATATTTTCTGTCTTGTGTGATTTATTTTGGTGGTAGTTGGTATGACCACTTGACTTTGATTGATTTTGGCTATAATAATAGTTACCACTTTAGTATTGGCATGTGTCCTTTTAAGGCATTGTATGGTAGGAAATGTCGATCTTTTATTGGGTGGTACGAGGTTAGCGAGGGTAAGTTGCTTGGCCCTGATTTAGTTCACTAATACTTAGATAAGGTGAAGGTTATTCATGATAGGTTAAAAACTGCTCAAAGTCGCCAAAATACCTATACGGATGTAAGGCGTAGGGACTTAGATTTTAGTGTTGGCAATTGGGTATCTTAAAGGTGTCTCCCATGAAGGGAGTGATACAGTTTTGCAAAAAAGGGAATCTTAGTCCCAAGTATGCTGGTCCCTACTTCATTATGAAGAGGGTTGGTAACGTTGCCTATGAATTGAAGTTGTCTTCTAGTATGAACTCCATTCACCCTGTATTCCATGTCTCAATGGTGTGAAAATATATGGGTGATCCTTCGTTGGTTGTTCCCTTGAGGGATAATGATATCTCAGACTCTGTCTTATGAGTAAATCTCGGTGAGGATCTTGGATTGGCAAGTTTGCCAGTCGCGGATGAAATATGTGGCTACTGTAAAGGTTCTATGGAGGAACCAAAAGTCCACAGAGGTTACATGGGAGGAGAAGGAGGAGATGAAGTCCAAGTACCTGCATTTATTTTCCATCACAAAAACTCGTGATTAAGGTATCTGTTAGTTTTCTTAATTTGGCTTATGTATTGGGTTTACAATGAGTTCGAGTCCCTATATTTTTAAGGAGCCAAATGGCTTTGATAAAGATGGGTTTCAATACCCTAGTGAAATGAATGATGAATTGAATGATCATGATTTGTGTTGTGTTGAATCCTTGTTGTGTGATTGATTCTAACTCATTTGAAAGATGTTTTGGTATTCAATAATATATTAACTTTTGTTATGCTTGCTTTTCCCGTCATTCGCAGACGAATGGTCCAATTGGGGTAGAATTGAAACACCTAGAATTAGAACCATTGAAAAACTTCATCTTTTGGTTCCACTGGGGTGGGTACAACTAGCGTCTTGAGTCGTACCCCTTGGATACAAGTCATATCCTTCTTTTAATATTGTCGTACCATAGTCATTATGGTGAGAGTCACTCACTATCCTAGGAATGAGTGACCGTCCCCTAAATCATACCTAAGGGTACGAGTCGTACCTAGGTGATTCGTATGGAGTGAGGTCTTAGCTTGGAGTGGATTGTTCTTGTTAAAAGTTGAGCATACGAGTTAGGGGTGAGTCGTACCCTTTGGCTATGACTCATTGGTGTATGTTCGTATCCTTAACAGTGTGTGTGATCTATGAGAAGCCTAGGGTACAATCACGATCCAAGAGTACCCCTTGGTTGTAACACAGTGTAACATATTCAAAATGAAATTATTTAAAATGTTTACAACTCTGGTTATACAAAACAAAACTTGAATAAAGTACATCAACTCTACTGACAATCTATGCAGCCTCTACTAATATTGACTATACGTAGCTAGGACATGACCCCCATCTATCCCTATACAATACGACTTAATAAAGAAAACAAGATGCTACTCGAACTATGATTGACTTGAGCCCTCGAATCAAAAAGACTCATCACCTACTGACTGGAAGTTGCACACTGTCTGATTATGATGTGTGGGCTACAACTAGTACCAACATTATGAGACAATGTAGCACATAGATATATATGTGCGTCAGTACCTATGGATTGTACTAAGTATGTAGGGGTGAATGCATAAGAAAAACAACAAATCAATATATAAATATAATTTCAAACCAATGCATGCTAAGTCTAGATTACTCACCTTGGATTTGAATAAAACAACGACTCCAAAAGCATAAACATGAGTAATGAAGCATAAGGATAAACATTGTGATCCATAACACTTAGTTTCTAAAGACTTTAATTTTTTCTATCTTTATAGTGGTTCTTCTAACCGTCATAAACCATGTGAGCTATCTTGGAGTCCAACGTCTTACCCACTTTGAGGAGAGTTGTTCTACCCTTGCAATCGGAATAGAACATTATTTTGAGTGATCACTATACTTCACCCATTTTGGAACTTAAACCTACGGTGGAAAGTAGTTCAGGGGAATATGACCTCGGCCGACTACCTAACTCAGTGCAAAATACAACTCCCATATTACTTATATGTTCATAATTTAGGAAATCCACCATAAAATTGCATAAAGGTTTGTAGAATGAAAACCAGATATCCTTGTCTTTCTTTAAATCATAATCTGGATAATCAAATATGGATTCCATATCTTATCTTAATATCAAAAGACCATTCTTTACTTTAAATCTTGGTATAAACTTACCAAAGGAGCTTAAGATCATAATCTTATTGATATCTCAAGACTTGTACTTAGGACTTATAATATATGCTTAAATTCTTAGAATTTCATAATAAAACTCCATGCTCAATTATCATCTTCAAATACTTCAACAATTCCAGTCAAAATAATTAAATTCAGATCGCAATATGAATCTTATAAATCAAAGTATGAGTATTTATAAATCTTGATGCACATAAAGGCATGAATCTCATGCTTTCTTTTATATAACTTGTAATATAATATCATGATTTAATCTAAATTGTAAATATTTAATCAATATTCAAATCAAACACATGATATACAAATCATAATAGGGAATATTCAAGTCAAAACATAAATAGATGAGAACAGTATGCACTTTAATACTTAAATCACTTTATAAATCCATAAACTCAAAACAAGATAGTTTGGATATGAACCCTAATTACAAATCATATGATCTTAGCTTTTAAATAAGATTTGGGCACAAGGATAAAAGAGTATCCTTGTTCATAAACCCCACATACCTTAATTCTCTTAACCTGTGAAGAAAGTCTTAATATTGAGACTTGAATGATAAACTTATGGAGGAAACCCTATTCTTTATGCTTTATTGAAGATTCTTTAATTTGGGGAACTTGAACTTTTGATTTCTTGGGGAGAAAGGATTTGAAATCTTGTTCGTGGGGAAGGGAATAGTTTTCTTGAGAGGAAAATTGGAGAAGGAGCGCAAAATTATGCCCTAACTGATGCCGAAATCGTGTTATCAACGATTGGGTTGAGGTGGGGAAAGACTAAATTGCCCCTCAATCATTTCAACAAAAAATTCGTAACTGGAATGCAGATTATAGGCACATCGCGACTTGGTCTTATCGCGGTGGCTCACTAGTTCTGACAAAAATGATCATAACTTTTTTCTCGGGTAAAAGATTAAGGAGAAATTGGTATCGTTTGAAAGCTAATTCAATTATCTACAATTTGGTGGGTATTGAGCTTAAAATATTCTGCGTATATAAAAGTTTTATGTTCAAAGTTGACCCTTGTATAATTGAATACCAAACTTTGGACGAATCAAAGACTCTTAGCTCAACTTTGTTCTAAGTGATTCCTGTGAACATTCTTGTCCTCATAGGCACTTCACACACTAGGATAAAGATTATGACACATGCATTCAAATTATAATTCAAGAACTAGATGAAAACACATTCACCGTGATAAGATGTAGGGTCAAAGGAAATGTCACCGCGACGTGAACCTATCACGGTGACTTTCTAGATTCATGATACAAACGTGACCCAAACCTTATCTAAAAAACCTGAAACTCCCTAAATACATACTTCTTACATCCCTGAATATGAATTAACTCAAAAATTAATGTCTCACGGTTGGGAAGACCAAAATGAAAATCCTCGAGGTTTAAGGGTCTTTAAAATGACTAATACACTAGAACTTAGTTAAAATTTTAATCCTTAATCCCCTTAAGCATTCAACTAAGAGATGAATCAAGCTAGGATTCGTACGGGTATTACAATATCTCCTCCATGGAAACAATCATCCTCGAATGAGAATGGTTAAACTGAGAGTACTGAACTAGGGCAACTGAGATCACATACTGAACATGCATGACTGGGAACATGATTGAATAACTGAGTCTAAAACATGATATATGAATTGAACTGATTTCTTAGATACATGCAATTTCATGAGAATGGTTATAAAGATTGGATAGAAACAAAAGGGTCCGTTTATGAGTAACCATTACTTTCAGCTAGATCTGATTTCGTGAAGAAAGATGAGAGTTTTAGGCCATGAAAACTCGAGATACTACAGCATCCCCACTTTAGGATCATTCATTCCCTGAATGGTATTGACTTGGTTGAAATACTAAGGAAAGAATGAGATAATTAAAGAGGCACTTACAAACTAAATCATGACTGAATATCTGAAATCTAAAAGATGATGCATGGACTGAACTAGATTCATAATTTACATGGATACTAACAAACTATCTCTTGGAATGGCTATACTCATGAACATCAGATAATAAGACTAGGTGGGAAGATGGAAAACCATAGGAACTTGTCTGTCTGACTACTAGACTAGATTTCTGGCTATACAGACTGAATCATACTGAAAGCTTATTTATAATTACATATTCCACTTAAAATGGCACTTCACTTGAGGCTACTTAAAACATTCACATGGGCATTGATAACTGTATCTACTAAAATCTGAGATAAACTGAATTCTCTCACTATGTTTAAGCCTACTCGAATCTTCCAATGGAACAAATAACACTCTAATACTAGTCTAAGTTATGAAAACAAGAAACACTTACTCTCTCTATCTAAACAATTGTTCATCATCACTATCTTGACTTAAGGAGAGGTCAAAGAAAGGTTAGAACATGAGGACCTAAAATATGAAGGGACACTAAGCATAACTTGACACTTTACTGAGCCCTGAGGAATAGAGTATCAGCATCATGGATTCACCAAAGAGATCTAAACTGAGGTCATACATGAAGGAGCTTCACTTAGCTCATTTTAGAAACCCTACTCCCTCTTTTAATAGATTTTTTGAAAGACCGTGTTGATTTAGTTGGGCTGTCCCTTTTCAAATATGTGTTGCTGATTTTGTAATTTATTGGATGGGTTGGTCCATCCATTGTGGACTGAATTAAATTATTTATAAAATTACAAATTAAACCAAAAAAAAAGACACTAACTCAAAATGCAATGCCTTTGAATATTACAAAATATATTGAATTTTATTTTATGCCAAAGCATTAAATTTTTAGGGGTTTGTATGTATCTTAAATGAATGTGCATTTCAGATCAACAATTGATGTCTCAAGTTATTTCGAAGCAGGAGATACAAAGCAACTCGACTATTATTTAATAAGTGAATATTGATTGGTATCTCGACCAGTCATGCAGGTAAAATGAACGAAGGAAAGTTAATGAATTCTATGAAGAAAGCTTATACTGTCATTTTTGGTAAAACATATAAGTTCTTTAACTCATTTTCTACTTCGTAAAGTGATATATCAACCAAGGATTATCAAGTACAGTATTCCCTTCTAATTTCGTCTGATGATTGATGATGTTGAAACTTTCAGATGAGGTACTAAAATTTTCACTGTTAAATCTGAAGCCAATAGAGACTAGGGCAATGTATTTAATCAAATATATCATTGATGAGACTAAATTGCTAAGAAACATGAGGCTTTTTTATATGGATATTAACCAAGTCAAATGTCCAATTCCTTCTGAGCGTAATAATTTGTCAAATACTAGTAAAGTGTTATGTTTTCTATTGTATGTTGTCATTCCTTTTTATCTAAGATTAGGAGTCTAATCAAATGTCTGATTTTAATGTCTTGAAGTTGACATTTTACTGATATGTGATTTGGATCATTACCAAGTTAAATATTTATTTTTTCGTTCTTTACATATCTGATTTCTTTAATTTCTTCTACACATGCAATTGGAGTAGATATAGTAATAATGTAAAGCGTCCAAGTTAGGAAGACCAAGGGTATAGCATATATTTAAATCAATTATAGAGGAAAAAGGGTAATTTCATATGCCAAATATATTTTTCTCTGTCACTTTACTTGCAGGAATTGAAGAGCCATGCTCTATAGGTCGTCGTTGGAATCCGCCCGGCTACTCTATTGTTCTTTATAGTATGTTCCGCTATTGTTTTCAAGTGTAGAGGTTTGCTTTCTTTCATAGAACATGTCTGATAAAACTCCTATTCAAGCTTTTAAAGAAATGGTCTTCTTCAAGCTAATCGATAAAGTTCATTTGTTCTCTTTGTCTTTTCTCTATTTTTTTGTTTAATTTTGAATTTTCTTTGTTTGTATTAATATTTTAGTATCAAACCAGTGGATTGTAATTGCATTGTTCATAGGCTATAGTAACAGTCAGATATTTATGTAGATGTCATTGTCTTTGTAATTAAAAAGTTCTCCACACTACTAATAATGTTAAATTTTCCCCAAAAACTTGATTATTTCAATAGGCAAGAATAAGCAGTGGCTTATGTTGGTACACTAAGGAAAATTATGAAATCATCTTTTACCGATTTTTGTGATTCAATGATCATTTGATTATGATAAGAAATTTTTTTGAATAATCAATCTTCTCATGTAATTTGAAGTCCGTGAGTGTTGATTATGTAGAAGTTGAACTTTCATATCTTAATTTTTTGTGTATCCTTGGATGGAGCATGTTTATCAGATCTTTATTTTCTATATAGTGTTTCAACTCTATTTTGGACGTAGGAGATCTGTGATAATTGTTATGCACTTTAATTTGATGTATACTTAGGTTTTAACTTTCGAAACTTCATTTAGGCATACAAATGAACATCATGATCACATTAAAATACTTATTCCATTCATATATACTTAGGTTTTAACTTTCAAAACTTCATCTAGGCATACAAATAAACATCATAATCACATTAAAATGCTTATTATATTCATAATTTATTGTAGTTACCTTTTTTAGAATGTCGTTCTGTCCACTTACTTTGAGATTTGTCATAAGCATTATATTTTATAGTAAATTACTTTTACTAACTAACGTTGTTCTTAATGTACTACATCCTACAGGTTATGCCTTCTAATTTTATTAAGATAACAAGGATCTTTGTTGCATATATAAAAGAATGTGATCTCGGTGTGCGAGAGCACTAAACGAAATCGATCGAGGACTACATGACATATAGTGTAATATTTTTGACTGATTTGGTGATATTGCTTATATAGTTCTCTCATATAGTGAATGTAAAGGTGATAAGATTCTTCCTCTGCTTATAGGTAAAAACTGATAACTTATTACTTTCTGAAGATTTACAGCGTGCATACAATGGATTCTTATGCATAACAGATGATTTGATTCTTTATGTAAATATTGTTAATGGTCATTTTTTGAAAATGCTACCCTTTCTAGGTTCTTATATACTAACCATGGATAATGAAAAAATTCCTTTGCTTATCTCTGTGCAAAATGGTTTACTCTCAAGTATATATGCTATTGTCTTCAAATTTGTTATGCATTGTGTAAATCAAAACTTTGCCTTTATAATATTTTTTTAAGTATTCTTTTGGGTTTCTTCCAGTAGACTTGAATATATATATGATGGTTTTTCATTTTTAGTTTCATGGATAAAGTTTATTTAGTTTGTGGTTCTCTTTCTTTCATATAAAATTTGTTTAGTCATTGCTTATCTTTCGTTTGCAACTTTATGCCTTCATATATTGAGCTCGTGCTAAGAACAGACATAAATTATCTAGTATTCTAATATATAGAAGAGGCTTGGAAGTAGGTCAAGGTTATCATGCCTTCTTTCAAGGGCAAAATGGTCTTTTCCTGAACTCTTTTCTTAATTATTTATAGCGGTACATTCTTACATTGCCTCTTTCTCACAGTATTGTTCATTGTTTAGCTACTCCATATCACCGAATTCTGCCTTTTCTTCTTCTTCTTTCTTCCTTGTGTTGTTGCCACATCGTCTTAACAAGTAATAGTAATTTGTTTTGGCTATTGATGTATGTGTTGTGTTGATTGACAAGTAAACTTGATGTGAAAATTAATGATTCATATGTGTTCAAGATTTGATTTTTATTTGAAATTATGAGTAGTTTAGCATATGTTGTGTTGATACTAAAGTAAAGATTGAGAAAAAATTGCTTTATTTGTGTTAAATATTTGATTTTTGTTTCAGATTATGAGTAGTTTTGGTTTGTTTAGATGGTGTTGGTAGAGATTTCATGGATGCTTTCTTGTGTATGTTAGAATTTGAGATAAAACTTGCTTTTCGAGTAGTGAAAATAGGGTTAAATTAGGGTTAAGGAATTAGATTGCAGGTCAAGTGTTTGATGAAAGTAACGACGAGCTTTCACTTGACTATCCCCTAAAACATGGGTTTTCCGACGGAAATTTGCTCTCGCTATTTACTTTTGGCTAATCTCCTTAAAATTTCATAATTGTATTGCAGCTCTATGGTTGTACTGAACGATTAGGATAATTGAAAAGTTTAGAATTTTATTCGCTGTTAAATAAGGATATAACGGTATATGATGGGATTTGGTATGTGATAGACAAGAATACACCGTGGTATTAGCTGCATCACCTATTATATGGGATAGGTGATCTCATCATTTACATCCGATGAAATTGTTATGTCTTATTCCGTCAGTGAAGTACAGGATATTATTTTGACATTGGTATCCTACCAATCAAATAACCGTTAATAAAATGTAAGGCGAGAGTGAAAGGAAAAAACTATGTGTTTGTTTTCGTCGACTTACTGTTGTCTAATAGGATGTTAGGCAGTTGTGTAAGAAAGCGATGTGTTCTCAACATTGAAGAGGAAACCTACTTTTGCGGGTACATATTTCCTTAACTGTTTGCATTTTGCTGTCTTCTTCCAAGGAACTCAATGCCTTCATGAAGAGTAATAATTTTATAGTTCTCACCATTTCTTTGGTTTACTTTATTTGCTGTTAGGAAAATTTCATACCTGACAGTTGGTATAGAATTTAGTGAAGTCCTTAGATATATCATATATTGTAAACATATTCACACAACAAGTTTGACAAAATATTGGTACAAGTTTCTTCAACAATCTACAAAAGATATTGAAAAAATTTTACTCTATTAAAACTTGAGCAAATGTTTTGGAACACCTATGTTACTTTTAAAATAATACAACAACATACCCTATGTGGTTCAAACAATTGGGGTTCAGGGAGGGTAGTGTGTACGCAGACCTTGCTCTTATTAGGTAAAGAGGTTGTTTTCAATAGAAACTACAATATTTTGGACTGGCACTAACTAAATGTCCCCACACTTGGAGGGCGCTCATACTTTACGATGGTTTTAGATGGTACTAAGGGAGGTATTTCCAACTTGGGCTCTGAAGTTATAAGAACGTTCCAGTTCCAGGAAAGTCATACCTAGCAAAAGTTGTTGCGACAAAAGCAGATTTAACTTTTTTCAGGTAAGACGAAACAGGTGTGCGAGATTCAGGTTTTTCTGGGTTTTATTAAATGGAAAAGTTTGTATGTATTATCAAAATCTTCTTCGTATCCATTTCCCCTTGCACCATTTTGGAACTCTCTACCCGTAAAAAAAAATAGGCTTTCAATTCCACATCTTGGAATGCTTCCTGTGTATCTTAGTATCTGTTAGTTTAAATTGCAATAACATTGAATTGAAGTAAAAAGTAAAGAAAACGTCACGGGATTGCAATGACATTATATATAGCGGCCACATACTTGTTGCTCTACTGATGACTATGACGTGGATAGTATATGTGTCCTCCTTTAACAAATATTAAAGTCTAAATTCCTGCAACCAACGAATCTTATCTTCCTTTAAACTTCTGTTGTGTCTCTTCCTCAAGCTCTTTCTCTTCTTCAACCTTTGTGACTTCATCTTCATCACCAACACTATCTTCTTCTTCTTCTTCATCAAGAGTACTACTGCCATCATCTTCACTATATTCATCTTTATTGGGGTACAACAACATCTTTATAATCTTGTTTTTATGCTTCTCAAACTGAACAACATAATTGTATTGACTAACTAAAATAACAACTTCAATCTTCTCCCTTTTTTGTTTTGTTATCTCTTTTAGAATTTTTTATTCTTGCGGTTGAATTTCATGGATGTTGAACGCTAGATTGAATTTTTAATTGTAATAAATTATTGTAATTCTATTCGCTTTAGAATTCTTTTCAATCTAGTTAATTCCTAACTCAATTTAGATTTATTTTTCCCGTAGAATTGAAAACTGTCACACAAAGAAAAACCACTAGCATATCTCATATATAAACATACTAACAAAAGTTGCCAACATCATTGAACACCCACTAACATTCTACTTGTAATTCCTTCTCAGGTAGTTGCACTAGATTCCTGATTATACTGACACTGTGCGTTGTCTTTTAGGTATATTGTTAATATTTACTGTTGTTACCTTCATTTATAAACTTTTCTTTATTGTAGATATGTGGTTTACTATTCAACTATATAACTTAGCCATTTCTAATTAAGAATTCAAATTTTGAAAGATGACATTTATATGTAGAACTCAGAATGGGCTAAAGTGATTATCACAATATTCTAAAGCAGGTATGCTATAGCTAACTACATAGCCAACTAATGTCGAAATCATGTTTCTCACTTAGGATACTGATTTTGGTTGATTATTGTTGTCTTGTTATCGATATGTAGAATTTCTCAAATGAAGAGTTAGTGCACATACTACAACGTCACTTAATCTGCAGGAACTTTTGAATACAGGGGAGTGAGCTATGCACAAGATTGTAACATTCCAAGGTAAAAAATAAAATCTTAGCACTTTTGCCCCTTATTATTTTCTCCCTTTTTTTGTTCTGTGTGCATCCATTGCTTAAACTGTACCGTTTCATTACCTGGCTAATAAGACAATAGGATGTGTAATAACAAAAAAAGGCACAGCCTGCTGCACTACGCTCTCTCTATGTGTGGGTCAGGGGAAGGGCCGAAACACGAGATTTTATTGTAGTGCAAGAGGCTATTTCCATGTCTCAAACTCGTGACCTCCTAGTCGCATGACAACAACTCTACCAGCCTCTTTACTTTTCCTAGACGCTATACATAATTTATACTATTATACATCCATTGCCTATTTTTAGTTTAAGTTGTTTGATTTTTTTGAAAATTTTAAAGATTCTAAGCTTATCATTTTATGATTTAGATTCAATGCTACTTAGATGCTGGAACTTATTAGAGGAAAAAGGTTAGTGTTTATTGGTGACTCTATCAACAGGAATCAATGGGAATCGATGCTTTTCTTGATAATGGGAGCAATAAAAGATCCAAGAAAGTTTTATGAGACTCGTGGTCGGAGAATAACCAAAGAGAAAGGAAATTATTGTTTCAAATTTGTGGTAAGTCAATTCAAATTTGTGATTAACTGAATATACTAAAAATTGTATTTCTTTTAGTTTTTATTTCTTGGTGACATTGTTGCAGGACTATCAATATATAGTTGAATACTATGTATAACTCACTTTTTGGTTCATGAGGGTAAGGAAAGAATAGGCAGCAAACGTCTGCCAACCCTGTGTATCAATACGATTGACAAATCTTCATCAAGATAGAGAGGGGATGATATTCTGGTCTTAAACACTACTCATTGGTGGAATCACCATAAAATGAAAGTAGGGTAAGCCATTTGGAAGACATTCTGCTGGGGACTAATTTAAAGCTACTTTCTATTTAATACTTCCTCCGTTCAAAGATCGATCAAATGATGCAACGCTTGGTATGCTCAAGAAGATTCAAGCTAGGCTAATGCGAGCATCAAAGGACTTCCAACTTTCAACTCCTACGAAATGTTTTACCACTGGTGAGAAAATATTATACTATGGGTAAGACGATTACAAGACCTGAAGTTTCTAACATTACGCTACATAAAATGGGCATTCCGCTGAAATTTTTGTTGTTTGTCTGTAATGCTTTGGCTTTAAATTATCTTTTCATTTTCAATTATTAAGGTGGGATAGTATCTACTCATTTCAAATTTCATTTGTGTGACATAAATTGAAAAATATAGAATAATATATATTATACTTATTCATAGAAATCAAATTCTATTTTTACTAATTTACTCTTAATAAATACCTTGAAAACATGCAATAATCCTTAGCAGTTTTTTTATTATGTAACCAGATGAGATTCCGGTGGATTTTTGGAAGAGCACTGGTGGAGCAGGTTTGAAGTGGTTGACAAGGTTGTTTAACAACATTTTTAGGGCGGCAAAGATGCATAAAGCGTGGAGGTGGAGTACGATGATTCTATTATATATCAGAATAAGGGATACATCCAGAATTGCAACAACTATAGAGGGATTAAGTTATTGAGTCATACGATGAAGGTTTGGGAAAGAGTGGTAGAGTTGAGACTGAGAAAGATCATGACTATTTGTGAGAATCAGTTCGGTTTCATGCCAGGTCACTCGACTACTGGGACTATTCACCTTGTAAGGAGATTAGTGGAGCATTTTTTAGAGAGGAAGAAGGACTTTCACATGGTGTTTATTGATCTTGAGAAGACATATGACAGAGTTCCTAGGGAGATTCTGTGGAGGTTCTTGGAGGCTAGAGGGGTACCTGTGACGTATGTTAGGTCGATTCAATACATATATAATGGTACGGAGACTCGTATGAGGATGGTAGGTGGAGATTCGAAGCATTTTCTGGTCTTAATAGGGTTGCACCAGGGATCGACTCTTAGCCTTTTTTATTTTCCTTGGTGATGGATGTTTTGACACGACATATTCAAGGGGAGTTACTTGGTGTATGTTATTTGATGATGATGTGGTATTGATTGATAAGACTCAGGGGGAGTTAATGCTAAGTTGGAGATTTGGAGACAGGCCCTTGAGTCTAAAGGACTTCGTTTGAGTAGGACCATGACAGAGTACTTAGAGTATAATTTTAGTGATGTGTCGTAGGAGGCTGGCGTGGTTGTGAAGCTGGATTCTCGAGCCATTCAGAAGAGGGAGAGTTTCAAGTATCTGGGGTCTATAATTTAGGGCAATGGGGAGATTGACGAGGATGTCACGTATCGTATTGGGGCTGGGTGGTTGAAATGGAGGCTCGCTTCGGGAGTTTTATGTGATAAGAAGGTGCCCCCGAAGATTAAAGGTAAGTTCTACTGAGTGGTATTATGACCGACTATGTTGTATGGAGCGGAGTATTGGCCAGTTAAGAACTCCCACATCCAAAAGTTTAAGGTGGCGGAGATGAGGATGTTGCGATGGATGTGTGGTCATACCAAGAAAGATAGTGTGAGGAATGAGATTAATCAGGAGAAGGTGGGAGTGACTTCGATGGAGGACAAGATGTGAGAAGTAAGGTTATGTTGGTTAGGGCACGTGATGAGGAAGGGTTCTAATGCTCCAGTGCGGAGGTGTAATACACTGACTATGGATGGTTTTAGGTGGGGTAGAGGTAGGCCAAAGAAATATTTGAGGGAGGTAATTAGGCATGATATGGAGTAGTTATAGTTTACAGAGTACATGGCCCTTGATAGAAAGGTGTGAAGGATGCAAATTAGGGTAGAGGGTTAGGGGTGGGAGTGCGTCGGTAACTATAAGGGGCGTTCTTTATTTGTGTCTGAAGTTTCTTGTTCATGGGTTGAGTGTTGTCTATGGTTTTGGATATATAGTTTTTAGTAGTATCTTGTGGCTCTAGTATTATCTTGTGGCTAGCGTTATTAGTTTATTTTGCCTGTACAAGTTTTTATGCATTTAAGTTTTATGTTTGCTATACTGTTATTGGTTCTAAGTTGGGGTCTATCGGAAACAACCTCTCTACTTCACTTGAGGTAATGGTATGGTCTGCGTACACTCTACCTTCTCCCGACCCCACTAGGTAGGAATACACTGGGTATGTTGTTGTTGAAAGAACGATAAAATTGAATGAAATCATTAATATTTTCTTAATTATTTGAAAAATTCTCTTATTTAAGAACTAAATAAAATGGCAAAAACATTACTTATTTAAGAATAAGCAGAGTAATATATGTTGGGCTAGTGCTGACACGGGCTCAAATGCCTAGTACTAATACAAGAAACATGAATTGAAGATGTTGGAGAAGCAATTTAAATACTAAGTCTTTTAATTATATACTACTATAAATAATAAAAAAAAGGAAAAAAATACAAGAAATAGCAAACTTAAGTCCATAATTAAGCTAAATAGAAACACTTTAAAATAATTATGTGGAATAGCAACAATAACAATATTTTAGTGGCTTCTTATCCTCCCTTATTTTTTCTCTTTCTCTCTCTTATATTTCTAACCTTTTTTTCTCTTTCTTTTTCTTGTTATTTTTTTTCATCTTCTTTTTGTTTATCGTTCTGGTTTTTTTCTATTTTGGTGTCTTTTTCATTTTCATTATAATATTTTTATTTTTTTCTCTCTTTTATTTCTCCTTTTTTGTTCCTTTTTCATTTTTTTTAATTTATTGATTTTTTATTTTTTTATTTTTCTATTTTTGTTTTCTTCGTTTTTTTCTATTTTTTTTATTTCTTTCTTTTCGCTTTTATTTCTAGATGCTATTTCTCTTTCTTCATTTTTCCTGTTTCACTTTTTTTTCTTTTGGATTTTTTTCTATTTCTATTTTTTTGGGTTTTTTCTTAAATTTTTTTTACTCTTCTATCTCTAACTTCTATTTTTATTTATGTTTTTTTTTGTATTTTTTCTTTCTTATTTTCTTTTGGGTTCTATTTTATATTTTCTTTGAATTTTCAAAAAAAATATGACTACGTCGAGCACAAGTCATGGATGATAATGAAAACACCATAATTATTTATTGTATTTGTATTTGTACCATTATTTATATTTTATATTCGTTGATACAATGTATTTGTATTTTTTAGTTCACATTTGTATTTGATGTATTTTATAGTTTGCACTTGTATTTGTATCTTATAGTTTGCACTTGTATTTAAATTTTATAGTTCGCACTTTCATTTATATTTTATATAATTCACCCTTGTTTATACAGTGATACATATACAAATGATTTATACATGTTTATATTTTATACTTGAACCATACATATACAAATGATACATATACATATCATGTTTATATATATATGCATATCATTTATACTTGTTTATATTTTATCAAGTGATACATTTATATATATATATATAAACATGTATATATATATAACCATTTACATCGAGTTGCACATTCATAATTTGCACGCGAGGATCTGTATATGCACGTGTAGGTTCCCTCTCTTTTGAAAAAGAGTATCAATATGGTGTAAGCGTTGTATCAGTTTGGTATAGGAGATTGTATATGCGTGCATAGGTTCCATCTCTTTTGAAAAAGTGTATCAATATTGTATAAGCATTGTATTAGTTTGGTATAAAAACTGTATATACATGCATATGCATTATATCATTTTGGTATTACCATGTTGATACAGTTCTTGTACTATATTAATACACTCCTTATACCATATTGATACAATTCATATACCATATTGATACAATTTCGACTGACCATTTTAGAAATTAGTTTGGACCGACTAACTACTCCATGTCCAATAGCCCAAACATGAGCCATTTATTTTTAGATGGATAAAACGCAACCAAAAAAATGAACAACTTTTTAAAGTGGGCCGAAATGACCCATGAAGGAATTAAAGGGCCAAAGTAGCCCGATGACTATTAAATGGTATTAATTTGACCGATTGACCATAATGTGGCAAATTGGCCAAATGCTTGCCATTTGTTTTCAAAATGGCTAATGAATGTTCTTTCTCCTTAAATTGTTAATTAACGATACTCTATCTACCGTTGGACTTTCCAATCCCACACGAGAAAGAATACCACCACAGCAAGAACTTTAAAAAATTTCATTCAATTAATTATCAATCATAAAGTTGTGGTTTATTTGGTGTTTGAATTCTGCTTCCCAACACCTTTTCTTTGTTTTATGTATTCTTTCTACCAGGTAATTTTATTAGGCTATTTTAAGATTAGTACTTTTTTTTGTTTAATTTGGGATTTTATTAATCAAAATTCAAATAAAATCTTAACACAAATGGACTTACCCATTGAAAAACACAACAAATTAAAAAATTTACTCTATCCTACCGACCCGACCTAACTCAGGACCAAAAAGAACAATATATATACCCTGAGTAGGGTTTCCTAAAACATTAAGCCTCTATTTCAGCTTTCTATTTACGCCTTCCATTGCAAAATGCTCTTCTTCAAGAACTTCAGCATCCTTCTTTGCATGCTTTAGGTGATTAATGTTGTGCCTCCATGGTCCTTGTTGTACCTTTTTCTCAGCTTGAAGAAGTGAGTGTCTTCTCTTTCCATTTCCTCTACGTTGCTTTCTTTCATGTTCTTGATTTCTTATTTTTGTCCCTTGATTCAGTTGTGTTCTCGGGTGGATGGCATTATGTTCTTCTTTTGTACTACTATGAGGGATCTAATTAACTAGGATCTGCTATCATATCCGAGTGAGTGTATTGTCAAATCTCCTCTTTTTGTGCTAGTGATTTTGTGTATTCTGATGCTTTTACTTACCCTTACTTCATAGATATTGCTGGGATGAAGATATTGGGATACTTAGACCTACAAATATTCAGATGCTAGTACTCTTCCTAGGTTTATCAAGCTCAATATGACCCAAAGACCCTCTCATATTTCTTAGAGTTCTTTTTGTTGGCTGTTGTAAAATAGGCTAGCTAGCTGGTTTACTCTTTTTGGTGCCATAATGGCTTGTAAATATGTTGCATGTAATATATTCAAATTTAGCCTTCCTAGACCCTTCACCCCTTTGATGGTGACAGTCTTAAATATTGACATTGCAACTTATCACTGTTTATTATGCATTTTTCTCTTGTTTCTACCTGCTGAAAGCTTGTATATATGAATGCCTCTGTGTCTATTGCTAAATTAGCAAAATAGTCAGCTAGCTAATTTCTCTCTCTAAATATATGTTGATACTGCACTAGCTTTCCTTTCATGAGGTAATTTATCTGTCTAATTACTGTTGGAATATGCCATGGACTTATCCATTCTCCTATTAAAATCTTCTGCATAATTAAAGAATTAGTTTGAGTAATCACCTTGTTGTTATGTGTCTACTTAAAATGGTTGGCTGCTTGTAATATTGATATTCCTCCTACCTGTACAATATCAAAATCTTCAATAGGAGGTCCCTTAGTATATAGTATATCCCTCTGTACTTAGACAAATGGCATATGAACTTCCTCCAGAACTACCTCTTACTACTCCATCTGTATTGTATTTCACCCACTCCTCTTTTAGTGTCTCCCAAAGTACTTTAGTCACTTTTATTTGCACTTTAAGCTCTCCAAACTCCCTCAATATATTTGACCATTCATTTGGGAATTCTAATGTTGTCTTCCCCACTTTCAACAACATCCACCAACTTCTTTTAATATTATATATCAGTCTCTGAATTGTGGTATTTTTTCCCTCATACTTCAAGTTGTTTCTTCTTCTCCATAATTCCCATAATATGTTACTGGGTAAAGAATAATAATATGATTTCTCTCTCTGTTTCACCTCTATATTCCACCATTTTATTATTGTCTCTCTTAGGCTCAACTCTTGGATGTTTATTCCTACAAAAGAAGAAAAATAAGACCATGTCCTGTTAACAAAATAATCTCCTGAATACATGTGTCACAGTCTCCACTGATGGACCTTCACAGCAACAATATTTTGATGGCCTCTGTAACCCCCATCTCCTCATGTTATCATCCACAAGAATTTTTCCTTTCCATAATCTTGACATAAAAAATCATATTATAAAGGGTAAACCCTTTATCCATATGCTTTTGTATGTATTATTTACAGGCTCCTTATGTCCGATATATTGCCAAGCTAACTTTACTGAAAATTTTCTGGTTGCTTCAATACTCGATATAGGATTATCCCCCTCTTATTCACTTGGTGGATTAATCTTATATGGAATATGGTCAGCTATATCTTCTGGAAAAATATCTTTAATTGCTTGCTCTTTCCATATGCCATTATCTGCCAGGTCTCTAACCAACTGATATTCTTCATTCTCTTCTAAGTTGTTCATCATAACAGAGTATAAATCACCTTCATTGTCCAATTACCCAACCATATATTTGAATTCCCTTTCCTTATTTGCCATACAATCAATTGCTCTACTAGATCCCTTACAAATAATATTTTCTTTCATACTTGAGATCCTTCCTTCTCTTTCTCCACATGACCAACTTCGGATGTTCCTTTTTACAATATTTATTATGCATGTATACACTCCATATAGACTCTGTAGTTCTGAAATTCCACCATAGTTTACAAAAAAGAGCCATACAAATATCTGTTATCTTTTTAAATCCCAATCCTCCTTCCTCTTCAGGTAAACATATTGTCTGCCAGTTAACCCAGCTCCTTCCTCTTTTCCCTATATTGCTACTCCAAAAAAATTGAGATCATACTCTCTGTATTGTATTTATCAAATTTAAAGGGGGGTTCATCACCGCTATACAATAAATAAGAATGCTTTGAAGGACATGCTTAATCAAAACAGCTTTTCTTCCATATGATACGAGCCAAATGACCATCTTAGATTTTGATGACATCATTGGAGGCCCACATAAAGACTCAAGCTTGGGGGCTGCCTAACCAAGAGAACAAGTGTTTAAGTGTGAATAAGAGCCTCATTACACTCCATGGCCACCCCTCATTAAGGTTCTTTTTATCATTTCTTTGGAGTAAAGAGGCACCTATAGAGTGTAGGACATCATTAAGGACCTTCTGGTTATTTTATTATGTAATAGTTTAGCATAAGACTATAAGTAGCTCTTACTAGGTTTATTTTCAGCAACTTAGATGATATTTTGAGAGAAATACTCTTATGAGTGTATTTTCAAGTGTGAAATCACTTATGTTGGTTACTTGTTTAGAAACATGGGTTGCTTGGGGATTCTGGTTTCCTTGAGGTTCACGTAAGAACTTGGTGTTGTTTGTATGAATCTTAGGGTTATTAGGGTTTGATACATCCTTAGGTTCTTATTATTTGTATAATCTTATGTCAAGTTATCTATTTTTCGTTATTGCTTGTTTGTTTATCTTGTTATCGATTTGTGTTGAATCCTTTGCCTGGTATTCATCTTGTTATTGTGTGTTTGTGGCTGGTTTTGTATCATTTGGTATCAGAGATCAAGTCTTGATTTTGTTTCAATAAAATCACTCTTGGGATTTTTGCCTAGAAAAAAAAGAGTATCCAAATCCAAAAATCTCACAAAAAAATAACGTGTCACGTTTTTTGCACTTTGGCCGAAGCTTTGAGCTTAGATCTAGGAGATTTTTTGTGTGTTTTGGTTGTTTCTAGTGTTAGGTCCTTCTTCACTAACACTAATAGAGTCTAGATTTGAATTTTGAGCTAATTTTGAGTTGTTCTTAAATGTGTGTTGTTGTTGAGGATTTGCTCTTGAACGTGTGTTGTTGTGGTTGAGATTTGGTCTTGAAATTGTGGTATTGTTGTTTGGGAGTTCATGCATGCTTGAAAATTTCAAAAACCATTCAGTTTGGAGGTTATTTTCTTAAGGTGAACTTTTGAGTGTTCTTACTATTCTTCACCATCTTCATATTTTGTTGAAGAAGAATCTTCAAAGTGGTTTGTTTGATCTAAAACAAATTGGAAAGAGAGTGTGCTTATTTGTTAGTCTTGAAACTTATTCCAAGTTTATCCTAAAGAAGAAAAAAGATAATAGGGCTTTCAAAAAGACCTTTTACCAAAGGGGAGAAAGGGCATATCCCAAGGCTTACAAAAGAGGAAATGAGACAAAGGGCTTTCAAAAAGTGTCTTACCAAAAAAATGCAAGAGAAAGTCAAAGTCTTTTGAAATTGAAAAAGCCTCCAAGTCTTGTTTTTTCCCTTCTATAACCGATTTCCACTCTTCCAATTTGAAGATTGATCAATTTCAAATTGAAAACAAGAAATTTTTCAAAAAAAAAAATCCAACCAACCAAAGGCTGCCACATCATCAATCCGTACAACTCATCCTTAGGCTCAAATTTTAGATTCTAAGTTTTTTTTTCTTATTTATTTAGTTTTATTTCTTGATTTTATTACTAATTAGCAACTACTAATCATCTACTAGGTTGTGGATTAGTTTTTGAATCCATTTTCTTCATGTTAGCATTCTTTGTGTTCTTTTTGTCATTTTTGATTCGTTGTAGTTTCTTAATTCAAGTCCATACGTAGCTTTTTTTAACTAAGTTTTCAAAAAACGAATCCACCCCGACCTCAAGCCACAATTGGTACCAAGTAATCTCGTTGGAGTACAAATGAGATACCAACACTTATGATACCAGTTGAGTGACATTCAAAAATGTGAGCTTGAGAGCTTGTGAGGTTGTTTTATTTTCTAACCTTAATTTGTTTGCTATTTTTTTGTTTTTGTTTAGTATTTTTTTTTCTAGGTACTATGGCATAGGTAAAGGTAACCATGAAAGATTTAATGGAAGCCATAATGAGTATGGATAGCCGAATGGGATCTCTTGAAGGAAGAATGAAAAGCATGGAAAACTCCCTTTCCAAGAAGTTGGATAATATGATAGAGCATCCAAGCTTACCTAAACCACCCTTCCCGCTCCACCAAATTGTCAAGTTCCCTTGAGTGGACATGCTCCAAATGAGCTACAAGGTAATAAAGCTAACTCTTGTACTCTAGTAAATGAGGCTAGTAGCCAACTAAGTGTGAATGATAGCTTACCTTTATGTGAAACAAATGTCTCTTTACTTCATGGTGATAATGTACAACTTGATATTGTGGATACACTAGTTGATCCTAATAATGACAAAATTAATTCTTCTATCAAGATCGATTTGTGTTCACCTAGTGTTGAAGCCATTATGACAAGTGATAGTACATTGTATTGTGGAAGTCATGAGGACAAACTTATGTGTGAAAATGGCGATGTTGAAAATGTTGGTCGATTGAAGGGGAGTGACCCTCTAGCTGCCTTTGTTGATGATCATGCTAGAATGGATGGTACAAATGATTGTATTGGGGGTAGACTTGCGGAAAGAAAGTGTTTCCTAAACCTGTGTCCATGGACACTCTACCTATTTCATCGCGGTGAGCATTTGAAATATGGTGATGTTGATATCTTTCAAACTGTGGTTGGGAATGACTTGTGTGAGTTGTGTAAGCATGATTATGTGGATACTAAGCATGTTTTATGTGTAAATATGGTTTCCCGTGATTGGAAGGGTAATTTACCCTCTAAAAACTCCTTGTTTTTACCCTTAGTTGTTCCAACATGTGATGATTTACTTGGTAATTTTGTTAATGGGGCTAACTTAGGGGAATTTCTTGATACTCTCCGTAACCAACTCCTTTGCACTTTGAATGTTGACTTTTCTTCCAATATTTTAAAGGATGCTTGGTTATATGTGAAGTGTGTACAATCTTGGCATAATTCTATGATTGGTTGTGCTAACCCTAACCCTCATTCCATAAGGATGTTGTGCTTGTTTGTCCTTTCTTTGATTTTGCAAGGTGTGGATTCGAGGTCAAATCCTTTTCAAGAAAGGGAGGATGATACGAGCCAAATGGCCATCTTAGCTTTCGATGACATCATTAGAGGCCAACACATAAAGCCTCATGCTTTGGGGCTACCTAACTGAGAGAACAAGTGTTGAAGTGTGAAGAAGAGCCTCATTACACTCTATGGCCGCCCTTCATTAAGGGTCTTTTTGTTAATACTTTGGGTCAAAGAGGCACCTATGGAGTGTAGGACTTCATTAAGGGACTTTTGATCATTTTATTATGTAATAGTTTAGCATAAGACTATAAGTAGCTCTTATTAAGTTTATTTTCAGCAACTTAGATGATATTTTGAGAAAAATACTCTTGTGAGTGTATTTTCAAGTGTGGAATCACTTGTGGAAAGTGTGGAATCACTTGTGTTGGTTACTTGTTTAAAAACATGGATTGCTTGGGGATTTCGGTTCCCTTGAGGTTCGCGTAAGAACTTGGTGTTGTTTGTATAAATCTTAGGGGTCTTAGGGTTTGATACATCCTTAGGTTCTTATTGTTTGTATAATCTTATGTTAAGTTATCTATCTATATTTCGTTATTTCTTGTTTATTTATCTTGTTCTCAGTTTGTGTTGAATCCATTGTCTAGTATTCATCTTGTTGTCGTGTGTTATGGTTGGTTTTGTATCACCACAGGATAGCAGCTTTCCTTTCCAGCTCTGTAACTTACAACTTATCTTATTCATAATATGCTGATTGTAATCCTTTTTCTTTCTCATGTAAAAAATTGGACAACCCAGATAAGTGAAAGGAAAATCCTTCCTTAATATTCCGGTAACCATTTTTGCCAAAACAACAAATCCATTAAAAATACTTTTGGGCACATAAATTGCAGTTTTTTCTTTATCGATCTTCTGTCCTGACACTACTTCACATATGTCCAGAGCTCTTGTAACCAATTGTAAAGTACCTAATTCATCCTTACACATTATGATCATATCACCAGCAAAGGCTAGATGATTTAGTTTTGAACTTTCCCTTGGCATGCTAAACATTTTGAACTTTTTCTTCTGCATCAGTGTCTTCAAACTTCTTTACAATACTTCTGCTGCCATTATAAACAAATTAGGTGATAGGGGGTCCCCTTGTTTCAGACCTCTTAAGGATTTAAAAAATCCTTTAGGTTGACCACTCAACAAAATTGAGTACCAGTTGTTCCCTAGGAGCCTGTATACCATGTCTATTGTGACATCAAAAAAACCTAGCTTTCTCATTACTTTGGTAAGAAATAACCACTCCACTCTTTCATAAGCCTTCATCATATCTAGCTTAATAACCATGTTTGGAGGTTTACCTTTTTTCCTTATCTCTAAGATTATTTCCTGGACCACCAATATATTCTCAACAATGTTTCTACCTTGCACAAATCCATCTTGTTCTTGTGAAATCATATATAGCAAACCCTTAATTCTCTCATTAATAATTCTTGAAAAGATTTTATTCACAAAATTGCTAAGGGAAATAGGTATCATGTCAGAAAAGGTATTCACTACTAACTTTTTTGGTAGAAATACCAAATTAGTATGAGTAACAAACCTTTGAAGTTCAAATCCATAAAAGAAACCTACCACCATTCTGTATATGTCCTTTCCTATTATCTCTCAATCATCTTGATAAAAGGTATATGTCATTCCACCTGGACCTCCTGCACTATTCCTGTTCAATCCAATAACAACAACTTTGACTTCCTCCTCATTTTTCACTCTTATGATTTCCTTATTTTGTTCTGTATTTACCAAAGTAGGTAATTCCTCCAGTAAAGAAAAATCTTCTACATCTTTTTGCTTTGTAAATTATTTCTGAAAGAACTCTATAGCTGAGTTAGCAATATCTTCCCGATTTTTCTTCCAATCACCATCCTCATTCTAAATTCTTTTTAATTTGATCTTGCTCCTTCTTTCTTTTACAATTGTATGAAAGAACTTAGTATTCCTCTCCCCATCCTTAAACCATTCAAATCCTTCTTTTTGCCTCCAAAAATCTTCTTCTCTTTTAAGTTGTATGTTTAATTTAGCTTGAGACTTAAACAGTCTTTCTCTATTTATTCATGTTTGATTTTCCTCAAATTACTTCTCCCTGACCTTTATATTCTCTTCTAAAGTTGCAATTTCCTGAAAAATATTCCCAAACTTCTCTTTGCTCCACACTGTAAGATCATATTTGGTCTTCTTCAGTTTCTATTGAAAAATAATGAAAGGATTGCCTTCTATCTCAGTATGTCAATTCTGCTTTATAACTTCCATACATTACTCTTCTTTTAGCCAAAAGTTGAGAAATTTGAATGATCTTACTATCTGCTCCCTGTCCTTACTAAATTAAAGATACAAAGGGAAATGATCTGATCCACATCTAACCAGATGTTCTACTTCCATGGTTGGAAACAACTCCTACATTTTGTCATTACACAATATTCTATCCAATCTTTTAAAAATACACTCCTCATCAGTTCTTCTATTCCACCATATATATTTACTTCCCAGAATACACATTCTTCCATATTACATATACTTATGCACTGATTGAAATCTTGTGTTCCATTGATTGTAATCGGTAATACTCCCAGCTTTTGTTCATCATTCCTTATAACATTAAAATCCCCTCCTATCAACCATGTTCTTGTATAGCACCTGCCATACCTGATAGAGAATCCCATAAAACCATTCTTTCATTCTGAGAGCATTTAGCATATACTAAAGTAACTACCATTGATATTCCTGCATTTTGATTTTCCATCTTCATAAAAAACTATTGTTCCTCATCTTTAATCATACTATATTCCACATTAGAGCCCATGAAAGCCCATATCTTCCCTGATGTATTCACCACTCATGCTGCATCCCTAATCTTCTTCTATATTCTTCAATGTTGTGACTTTCTTGGAAGGGATCCATTAGCCCTATGACATAAAAGTGATGTCTCCTTTGTAGTGTTATTAACCTAGTAAATGCTTTTTGTATGTTAACTGACCTTATGTTCCAAATCAAAGCATTAATCTTGAATTTGTTTTAGATGTATGGCTTCTTGTTTGCATTATAGCTGAACTTGCATTCTTGCATTTCTTTTGTGTTTTTCCTTGTTTTTCTTTCATTGAATCTATCTTCTTTGGTGATAAATTAGCTTCAATAGCTACTTTGTTAATGTTATCTTCCAAATCTGCCACATCCAAATCTTCTTTGTTTTTATTACAACAATATACCATATTTTCTATTTGGATTGCTAGAGGTAATACTTCTTCAATCACCATTATGTCCTTAGCTGCTTTCTCCTACTCCGTTACCATCAATTCTCCTTCTCTCTCTTATGGATATTTAATCTTGTCTTGATTACCAATCTCTTTCTGTTGAAGATCAGTTATTTGCTGCTTCGCTTTCTCACCCTTTTTCCTTTCTATGATTTCTTCATTGGCATCTTCTGGTCCCTTGTTCTCCCCTTCTTTTAATGCTTGAATGTTCCCTTCATATTTGCCAAAACTTTTGCTCACCCAATCTTTTGTACTCTCTTTGTTCTGCTCCTTTTCCTCCTTATTGATACTTTCAGCTTCTTCATCTTTTAGTGCTTCAAAAGGATTGATATGGCCACTTCCTCTACATTCTTCTTCTCTACCTCTCCAAGTATGTGCCCATATTTATATCCCCCTAGGAGCTAAAGAAACATCCTCCTATTCTATAATCGGTTCACCAGGAAATCCAAAGATAACCTTACGGGTCTGACAATCCAAGGACGCCTAATAAGAGTGCAGCAAATTCATGCCCAAAATGACATCAAAATTCACCATACCCAACTCAAACAAATCCGCCAAGGTCTGCTTTCCACCAACAGATACCACACACCCCCTCGAGACTCTCTTAGAAATAACTGAGTCACCTATTAGGTTAGAAACAAAAAAAAGATCTGAACTAACTTCCGTATAGAAACCATAAGATACAACCACATAAGGAGTCACATAAGAGAGAGTGGACCCCAGATCAAGCAAACAATATACATCACGAGAGAAAAGTTGTAACTTACTAGTAACGACATCAGGTGATGCCTCAAATTCCTGTTGGAATGCCAAAGCATACAACTTATTTTGACCAACACTAGAACTAGGATCAGTAACAGAAGTAGATGCCACAACACCAGGAGTAGGAGCAGAAGATGAAGCTAATGGAATCTTATTTGCCCCTGTAGCAACCTTATTAATCAGATAGTCCCTGAGCCGATGGATTGCCTATCCACACTTGAAGCATTTATCCCTTCCTTCATCGCATTAACCCCAATGAGGACAAGCACAAAATCGATAAGGAGGGCATGAAAAAACTGTCTGACCTTCGCTTAACTGAGGTTGGGCACCCTGTGCCCGAAAATTGTCACCACCATGATGACATCTATCGCCCGACTGGTAAGGAGCACTAGCAGAAGAGTAGGAACTAAAAGTACCCCACTTCTTTTTCTTCCATTTGCCACCATTTCGACCACCCTTAGACTGAGTACCTCCCTAGTCAGGAAACCTTCTCCTCTTACTCTGTCTATCCCTAAATTCCGCCTACTTTCTATTTTTATCCTCCACTTGTTGCATATGAACAGTCAACCTAGAGATACCTATATCTTTAACCAGCAAGGCAGTCTTGCTATCCACAATCAAATACCGATTTAACCCAGAAGAAAACTTCCTCATTCTTACCCGCATGTTAACAACTAAATTAGAATCATACCTTGACAACTGGTGAAACTTCAAGGCATATTCCGTGAAAGACATCCTCCCCTACTTGAGGTTTATAAACTCCTCCATCTTTTCTTCCCTCAACTCTTGGGGAAAGAACCGATCTAAAAAGGCCTTAGAAAAAGTATCCCATAAGACTGATTCTTCCACATCACCCTATATCTGTCCCACTATTCATACCACTGATAAGCAATATCTTTGAGCTGATAAGATGAAAAGTTTACCCCTTCCATATTAGTAGCCTGCATCACCCAAAATATGTTTTCCATTTTATCCAATAAGTCTGATGGATACTTCTCCACCTTTACTCTAGAAAAAATGGGAGGACCTATCTTCATAAATTGGCCAACCCTTGTGGCCTCAGCAGACAAAGCATCAGTTGCACCGCGCTTAGCCTGAGCAGTGACCATCTGAGCAATAACATGCGTAGACTGATGAAATTTTACACTAGTCACCTCGCTTTGAGGAGGACAAGTAGCAACTGGTGGAACACCAGAACTATCAGATATAGGACCATGAGATCGAAGATGAACCCCAAAAGTAGGATGCACCCCTTCAGCATTACCCCTAGATGGGATAGAAGGGTTTTCTTGTGTTCCAAACCTATGAGGCATGATCTGAAAGAGGAACAAATAAGAATCAGAGAAGATTCCAGGACTGAGACTCCAAACTTGAAAATAGAATACGAAGAAAGTAAAACATTCCTAAATGCCTTGTAGCCTTTTCCTTATGAGTGTGGCGTGCATACCCCAAAAAGAGACTCTACTCGATACGACTTTGTGGACTCCTAATTAACCATGAACCTAGGCTTTGACACCAACTTGATGCGACCCAATCGGGGGCTTTGTCGTAATGGGCATCCCAAGTTCGACTGAGACCGGAGACCACCCCTGTTACCCAACCCAACCCAACCTCTAGCCGCCTGCCCTGAGTTGGTTGAATTTTTGAGCATTTATCAAGATAGTGTAACAACTCACATAAAGACTCTAGGATAAGATCAAAATCATGACCGACCTAGCCAAGTCCAACCATCCCATGCCAATAATCCAACCACACCAAACCATACCAAAACAAGGGCCATAAACCAGGCCATAACCAAAGATGTTCCAAAACATAATATAATAAAACCCAAAATGAAATACAATGAAACAGTAAGAAATTATGTCCAATGATGTCAGCCTACTGTCTTATTCCAATGCCAAGGCTGAGACCAATACCGTTCCCGCTTATTCCAACCCATAGAAATACCATAAAGCCTCTAACCAAAAAAGTAATAAAATCTGGTTGGGACATGCTCCCAACCATGGCCAAAACCAATATAAAAAAATAAAATCAAAGTGTCTAGAAATATCCATAACATGAAATGGAGCCTTTCGAAAGGATGGAAACTCACCACTTTAGTCCAAGTGTTGTCCCCGAGTCAATCACTATGTAGGAAGAGTTAAACGACCGATTCCTATATAACGTGGGTATACAACCGCCAGTAGACGGGTTGACGGGTGAACGCTAGCATAATCTCAAGAGAAGGATAAAATAATGCCATTTATAAAACTAAGTAAAACTATTTATATGCCCACAATCGTACATATATATATAACCATGCTGGGAAAGAGGACCGAGTTTAGCATGCCTTTTTACTTGGGTTGTGTAGCTTTGCCATCCTAAACCACCCACGAGCTATATGGGTTCATCTCCTTCTGCTGAAAGTGCCCCAGTACGTGTAGCCGCACGACCAGGGAAGAAAACCTGGGATGACTAGTACATCCCCCAAAATATAGTGTGACATCATGCACACGGTCACGAAGACCAACCTCACATTGGCAACTATGAGTTTCTAGTTTTGGTCCCCCCGAGATCTCGACCTTCCACGGCTTTGCTACATATCTCACCATTATTTCCCAATTAAAATCATTTTCCAAATAACCAAACCATTATCCATTTATTAACCACGGCCATTTATATTGGTATCATCATTCCAATCCTTTTTTGCAAGTATTATCCTTAGCCAACTATAAATAGGTTTAAGGGGGATTTCAAGTGCCTTTCCATTTACCATATTAAACAACTTGGGGATTCCAACGCCTCAAGAATAACCATTTAGCCATTTACCTTTCCAAGCCATTTAAACCATGCATAATTCCTTTACCAAGTTTAAAACAAGCAAGAGTTCCATTAAAAATAGTCAATGCAATGAACATATCTTTATAAGCATTTTGTCAAACACATTAGGGGGCATAATATGACCAAAACCAATTCCAATTACCATTAAACCATTCCCATGCAATTCAATTATCCAAAACCACCATTAATGCATATAAAATCATAATTAAAACTATGGGAAACCATAACCAATCATTTATTGTCAAAACCCCTAATTTATATTTGAAAACAAAAATCATACAATCAATCAAATCATGAAAACATTCATAAAAATCATGCCTTTAGATAAAATTAACAATGAAGGAAGAAAACATGCCTTAAACCAAGATGATGATGGAAATAAATCACCAAGAAAACCCCCAAATCAATCCTCTAGTTGAAACCCTTGTTTTCCTTGCCCAAAAGCTTTTGAGAGAAATATACATATTTAGAAGAGTTTCTAAGAGTTAATGAATGGAATAATAGCATAAATAACCTTCCAAGTAGGTTAGAAGTTATGGGACCTAATTAGGATAAGTGGATAAATGTCTAGAATACCCCCACTTAAGTTGCACAAAAATCCCATCACAGGGGTACGATTGACCCACACAAGTCGTACCCATCCAATACGAGTGGTACCCTCCACTCATATCCTAACCTCAACCTTTGGATAAAACTAACCTCAACCTTTGGATCAAACACTTTCCAAAATATGAGTCATCCAACCAAGTCATATCCAAAGAATATGATCCGTACCCCTGGCAGATTTAAACACAAGGAGGATTTAGAAAATGTCCACCATACGAGTCCATGGTACGACTGTACCCTGGCTTATAGCTCACGGTGATCCACTGGTACTCAAATTCAACCTAAGTAACCAAGTCTAAGATTTCAAGGAACCAAATAATCCATAACAACTAATATGACTCGTACCCCTAAGTCGTATCTATTCCAATAACCAAAATCCATCCCACCAGCCAACACTGGTCATCATACGACAGGACCATACCATCCGTACCCTAACATACGGCTCGGACCCATGAGTCATATTGGGTCCAGAGACCAGAATTCCAGAAAATTTTCTAAGGTCTAGAAACCCAGGTGTTTCATCACTGAGGTTTTTGCAAGATTAATTTAATTTCTATTGAAATGAATTAAAGTTCTATTTCTTGTTACTTGCTTGAGTCAAATAAATTATGACATAAACGTTTAGGATATGTCAATTGTCTGACCTTACAAAAATTGATTAGTTTAGAATTATTACCTACCTTTCAGTGCAATAAATCACAATGTCAAATATGTATTGTATCTAAGTATACTAAGCATTTTATAAATCCGTTTAAAGGGATTATAATCACTTAGAATTGATTCACAAAAATATTTGTGATATGAAGTCAACACCATCTCGTGGTGAGAAAAAGTATTTCATAATTTTTATTGATGATTGCACTAAATAATGTTATGTTTATTTCCTCAATTGTAAGGAGAAATCAATAGAAGTATTTAGGAAGTATTAAATTAAAGTTAAAAATTAGTTGGATAAGAAAGATAAAAATGATAATAAGTGATAGAGGTGGAGACTATGAATCTCCTATAGATATATGTTTAGAAAATGGAATGTTCATCAAACTATTGTCCCCTACACATCTCAATCTAATAAAATTATGAACAAAAAATGGAACATTGAAGGAAATAATAAATGTCATACTTATAAGTTCAGATTTACCGCAAAACTTATGAGGGATAAGTTATCCTTAAATCAAATAGAATACTCAATAGAGTGCTCCATAACAAGACACATTCTATATGAGAAATGGAAAGAAAGAAAATCAACTTGAAGTATTTCAAAATATGGCGGTGTCTATCCAAAGTCCAAGTTCCTATACCCAAAAGGATAAAAATAAGACCTAATACTATGGCTGGTGTTTTCATTGGATATGGTAGAAATAGTAAATCATATCAATTTTTGATTCATAAATATGAACATCCAAATATTCATGACAATATGGCAATTGAATTAGATAACATTGAATTCTTTGAACACATTTAACAATATAAAATTAGATATGAGTTGTCTAGCGAAAAGTCTAAACGACCTAGGGAAGATCCAATGGAGAATGCACTTAATGAAGAGAATCCAAGGCATATTAAACATCAAAGAAAATTTACTTACTTTCGATAATATTTTGTAACATTTCTTCTTAAAAATGAGCCTCAAATATTTAACAAATTCATGTCTTTTGTTGACTCATCCTTTTGGAAAGAAGCTATCAATAGCAAGATTGATTCAATATTGAACAACCATACTTGGGAGTTGGTTGATCTTCCTCTAGAAAATAAATCTTGAGGTTCAAAATTGATCTTCAAAAGAAAAGTATAATATGATGAAACTATTGATAAATACAAGGCAAGACTTGTCGTTAAAGGCTTTAGACAAAAAAAAGGCCTTGATTATTTTGACACATACCCACCAGTAACAAGGATAACATCCATTCAGATGTTGATTATATTAGTTGCAGTATGTGGTCTTGAAATCCATCAAACAACTATAAAGAAAGCTTTCTTAAATGTAGACTTGGAGGAAAATTTTTACATAAAATAACCCGAGGGTTTTGTGCTTCTTAGTAATGAAAAAAAGTGTGCAAGCTTGTTCAGTCACTTTATGGACAACGACAAACAGCTAAATAGTGACAAGTAAAGTTTGACCAAACTATAATGGAAAATGAATTTAAGATTAAGAAGTGTGACAAATGTGTTTATATTAAAGACACTTCTAATCACAAAGTCATTATTTGTTTGTAAGTTGATAATATATTGATCATTGGTAGAGACATTTCTGACATAAATACTACTAAGTGAATGATAACAAGCAATTTGATATAAAAGACCTTGGAGTTGCTAATATGATCTTAGAAATAAGCATTCATTGAATTCCACAAGGCTTAGCGTTATCATAGTCTCATTACATTGAAAATGTACTTGATAGGTTCAAGTATTTTGATTTCAATATTACTAAGTCACCAATACATATGAGCTTGTACTTCAAAATAATAAAGGTGAAAGTATATGCAAGAGTATTGGGATGTTTGATGTATATTATGAATTGTATGCAACCAGACATAACATGTGCTATTAGTAAATTGAGTCGGTTCATATGTAATATCAATCGAACTCATTGGATGGAAATGAAAAGAATTTTAGGATATCAAAAACATACTTAGAGCTATGCTTTGCATTATAAAAAACATCCAGGTGTAATTAAAGGATATAATGATGTAAATTGGATCACCGAGTCAAATGATGTTTAGTTTACAAATGGATATGCATTAAGAGAGCGGTCTCTTGAAAATCATCTAAGCAAACATGTATCTTTTTCTCTACAATGAAATATGAATTTATCGCTTTAGATAAGCCGGTGAAGAAGATGAATGACTCTAGAATATCTTGGAAGATATTCATGTTTGGCCCAAACCTTTGGCAGTTTTATGAATACACTGTGATAGTCAAGCTGTAATGGTAGGGAAGGGAGCACTATGTATGATGAAAAATCTCATCACATAAAGGCAGAGACATAATATCGTTAGACAACTACTCTTCAATGGAATTATCATAACTAACTATGTGAAGTCAAAAAATAACGTGTCAAATCCACTTACAAAAGTCCTAACTAAAGAGAGAGAGTTGAGAGATCATCAAAGAAAATGAGTTTAAGGCCTAGGGAAAGTTATCACGATAGTAACTCTACCTAGAAGTCTGGCGATCCCATGAGCTTGATTTAAAGAGATCAAACAAAGTTGTGACTGTCGGTTCAATATTGTTAAATAACTCAACCCATTCTCATGATGAAGACAATGTTCAGGAAATGTCACTACCTAAATAACCGTGATTGGTATCCATCCTAACCCAATACATCCCCAAGACCCAATACCTGAAGTCACTGTACAAGAACATTTAGGAAGTAACCAAGTCTAAAAATAACTGGAATGTCCAAAAAATAAGTAAAAGAATCATCTTAGTCTCAAAACAAAGGACATCAACGTCACAAAAAGATCTGAAGATTGTCTGAACATGGTGCTCACCCTTAAAATTGGTTCAAACTGTTAAGTAGAGTCGAGGATGCGTGTCGACCGTTGGAAGATTTTTGTCACTAAAAAAAACAATACGGGTAGCATCAGTACATACAACAAGTATTGGTAAGCATCAGAGGTCGGCTAACTCAACAATGTACAAACAAACAAGCCAAAAAAGTATAAAAGAGATCATAACAAACTCATAACCAATGATATCATTCAACTCACATCATGTATCATCATATAATTACAACTTATAAATTAACTTTCATAGGATTTCATACTTAGTCAGTTTCATCAACAACTCATCATTATGTATAATCATATTAAGGCACCCAATGCATATGTATGAGGGCATGTATGTAAGATGTGTATATCATCTCTTACCCTTCTCAATCTTATCATCAATATCATATTATACCGGTGTAGTACTCAACCCATTATCATAACATATCATATTCTTACTAGTGTGATACTCGGACTATCATCACAATATATTAACATAGTACAAATAAAATGTAATGCAGTCATTAAAGTCACGCTAGAAGACAATTGTAGATGTCAAGTTCACAAATAAGGACAAAGTCAAAAAAGTCTAAGTGGCACAATAAAACAATAGCCTACCTCAATTCCTATACTCAAAGTCACCTTTAAGCCATACTTTTTTTGTCACGACCCAATTTCTCAGGTCATGATGGCGTCTACCATAACCCACTAGTAGGCAAGCCAACCCATAGTCCAGAACAGCTAGTAACGGACCACTCAATAATTTAAGAAAAAGAATGCGGAATAAATGAAATAGATATCAATACATAATAAAATCTCAAAACCTGGTGGTATCAGTACAAGAGCTTTTAATATAATAAGAGTAGAAAAGTGAAATATCAAGAGAAATAGACTAATATGAATTATCTCCAAACACAACATAGAGACTAGACTAATACATAAGAGAGAGATAAGTAATACTCCGAACATCAGGAGCCTACTCTAAGTCTCTGAACCATCACTGCTCCGTACGGCGCACATATCAATAATGATAACCCGTACTATGATCTACTAGCTGCAAAAGTGTAGTATGAGTACTAAATGAATGGTACTCAGTAGGCAACTGCCAACTGAGATCTAAAGATAAAACAAATATATACAACATAAAAACAAAATGGAAACTACACCCAAGAATCCAGAAATAATATAACAAGTCAACGAGATAATAAGGAACAACTATCTTGTTCATGTCCAAGAGTCTAACATAATAAGACTAAGAAAGTATCAAGGGTGAACTATCCTATTCCAACTACATTTAATTGATGTCAATGCTATGCCATATATCCCAAGCCAATATATGAATAAAGGGCAAAAGAAAGATATATAGCAATATACTAGGCGAAAAAACAACTCTACAATATGAACAAACGAAGGAAGGGATATACGGTAGTACCATAGATTCATATAGCTAGATCTATATACATAGACATATATACATATATATATATACACATATATACATATAAAAATGAGGTCACCTCAAAGCATAACCTAGATCACTATGTCCTCATTTTAAGACTATCAGGATTTAATACTATCATACTCAGGGTTATTAATCCACATGGTTAGACATGAAATAACCATGCATAATAATGCAATCACAAGATAGAAGAGGCCAATGACATTTCTCATATCTCAATATCGGATCAATGACCAATCTGTCATAATCTAGCCATAATAATAATCACAATAATATCAATAAAAACGTAAATAACTGACTACTCCAGAGAACCAAATACCTAGCCAATCCTATGCATACCCCACCACCCCAAGATTGGAAGGTTCAATAAACATACAACAACAGAAGTCATATTCTTCACCCATATCCATGAAACGGTCCCATACCGGCTGATAAACATAGGTGTATGTTGGTGATAGGTGATGCACATGTAGGAATAAATGCAAGGTACATAATCAATAACAAAATCACATCATCATAACTGTTATCATCATGACCATCATCATTGTAATCAACCTCCGACCTTATCAGGTATCAATATCATTATAACAATATCCTCCGGCCTTGTCGGGTATCAATAGATCATCACAGTATCCTTCAGCCTGGCCGGGTATCAATATCATCATAACAATATTCTTCGGCCTTGCTGGGTATCAATATATCATCACAGTATCCTCCAGCCTTGTCGGGTATCATTATCATCATAACAATATCCTCTGGCTTTGTCGGCTTTCAATATAGCATCACAGTATCCTTCGGCCTAGCCGGGTATAAATATCATCATAACAATATCCTCCGGCCTTGCTGAGTATCAATATATCATGACATTATTCTTTGCCCTTTCTATGTATCATTATCATCATAACAATATCCTTCGGGCTTTCTAGGTATCAATATATCATCACAGTCATCAATACATAAATATAGATATATAATAGGTGCACAAACTGAAGCAATGGCTAAAAGAAGGGTAAATCTGAAAACCTATTTTTTGGAGTGTCCATTAGGACTAAATCATTATAAAAGTGTAGAAAGGAGTCGAATCATGGAGATGACCTCTAATTATTAGTCTAACCATTTCTTCACATAACCACTATTCACTAAATAGCCAATATCTACACCTAGTCAAGATTCACCACTAGACCATAATTGCTAATTAACGAATGTTCATTTCTAACCATCATAATCTCACTAGTCACCATCTAGAAAAAGACCACTAACCATAATTTAGACACTTATTTATCTATCAACTAACATCTCTTATTATCTAGCATCATTAATACACAAATCCTCATTTAACAACTAATCGACATCATAAACTTATTCATTAATAGCAACTAATCTTCACCTATGCTAAACCCATCATCATCACTAGCTACGTCTTATCCATAATAGCTAGCTACCATATTTCAACTAATCAAGATTCATTAACTAGTGCATTAGAATTCTAGCCATCAAGTACTATAGTCACTTAATAGGCAACTAGTTACCACATAGCTTAAACCTTATTTAGGAAGAATAGTCATAAGATCGTATTTCATCTAGAATCATATCAATTACTGATATAATAATCATGAATGTACCGTATCTATGCATGCCATCACGAGTATCCAAATCAATAAAGTCGTAAGAAACATACCACATCTTCCCCGGTCCCATATAGGAGAGATGTGTAAATAAACATATATATGTATATTCATAAACTGCAATCATCTCCTTTAATAGGATAATTACTTCCTAGATGTCCATTCGATAACATAACACGGCCTTCAGCCCAATAATATATCAAAAATAATCACAACCTCATAATCACGACCTTAGGCCCACATACATATTTGAAAACCATATCGACAACCATATTTACAAGCTGTAGCAGATCTATAATCATCTCACATCTAGGAGGCACCTCACATCTAGGAGGCATAATATCAATAAGCATATAACATCTATAAGACATCACATATCTATAGGTCATACATCATGACTATGAAGAATACACTTTTCTAGACCAACTATAATATCTAAGAGGAATATCATCCCTATAGGCCTAATATTCATAACTACGAGGAAAATCATCTCTATAGGCTCAATAATCATAACTAAGAGGAAAATCATCTCTATAGGCCCAATAATCATAACTAAGAGGAAAATCATCTCTATAGGCCAAATAACCATAACTAAGAGGAAAATCATCTCTATAGGCTAAATAATCAAAACTAAGAGGAAAATCATCTCTATAGGCCAAATAATCATACCTAAGAGAGAAATCATCTCTAAGGGCCTGACGTCATGTCTAAGAGGAAATAGAACCTCTATGGGCCAAGTATCAAGTCTAGGAGGAAATAGCGTCTCTATGGGACAAATATCAAGTCTAACAGGAAACAACGTCTCTAAAGGTTCAATATAACATCTAAGAGTAAATAGTATCTCTAATGGCCCATTATCATTTCTATAAGGAATAACACAACCATAACTCACAAGTCACAATCCAGGGAACATCATTACAATTTACCAAGTCACGAAGTAACCTTATACTAAGTTTACTAGTCTCACCTATGCCTAACATCCGCAACTAAGTCCATAAAGCTAACACAAGTCTTAGCCTAAGTGGGCCAGACAATCCCATTTTTAATCCTCAAATCCATAGTTAGGCAAATTATGCCAAAACTAGGCTAAGGTATCTAGTTCAACTTCTAGGTGTCAAGTAATCCATAACCAATCCTAAGATAGGAATTCATCATGAAACAAGTGCATTTAAGTCAACTCTACCCAAATTACGGTTCCAAGGTCACCACACTAGCCCAGCAAACTTCCTTGTCCCAAAAGCTCTTGAGAGAATTATGAGATGTTTTGGAATAGTTTATAAGTGTTAATGAATAGAATAATAGGGTAAATAACCTCCTAAGTGTATTAGAAGTAGTGGGTCCTATTTAGGATAATTAGGGAAATATCCATAATACCCTTACTTAAATCCCTTAAAAACCCATCGCAGGGATACGACTGACCCTTACAAGTCGTACCCTCCTATACGGTCAGTATCCACCACTCATATACAAGCTTCAACTTTTGGATCAAACACAGTCCAGTATACGACTCATCCAACTAAGTCGTAACCACATCATACGATCCATATCCATGACCCGTATGCCTGGCAGAATGAAATACCAGGAGGATCAAACACTGCCCACCATATGAGTCCCTAATACGACTTGTACCAATCTCTTATGACTCACACCTCTAAGTTTTACCTATTCCAGTAACCAAAACCATCCTACCAACTAACACTGATCAGCATATGATAAGACCATGCCACTCTTACCCCAACATATGGCTCATACCCATAAGTCGTATTAGGTCCGAAGAACGGATTTCTGGGAAATTTTCTATGTATAGAAACCTAGGATGTTTCAGTCTCCCCCACTAGGAACATTCATCCCCAAATGATGGACAAGGTAGGGGTAACCATACAAAGAGTCATTTGCATTATAAAACATCCCTTTAATAATGTTTGAAAACAAAGAGGCAAAGATGTTAATCTTTCCTTTAACAAACTCATAAAATAGATGTGTTTAAGAACACATACCTTCCGCACGAATCCCAGGAGCAGAAAACAAATGTGGATACTTGGACTTCATATCCTCTTCTGCTTTGCAAGTAGCTTCTTCCACCTTATTGTTTCGCCATAGAACCTTAACCTAAGCCGCATCCTTATTCAGCAATCGATGAACTTACCTATTAAATATCTCAATCGGGACCTCTTCATAAGACAGAGAATCCACAATACGCAATCCTTCCAAAGGAACAATCAAAGAAGGATCACCAAGACACTTCCTCAACATAGGAAACATGAAAGACCGAATAAACCAAACTTAAGCTAGATAGCAACCCCAACTCATAAGAAACATTTCCAACTCTCCGCAAAATTACATAAGGACTAGTAAATCGAGGACTGAGTTTCCCCTTTTTGCTAAACCCCACTACTCCCTTCATGGGAGACACCTTGAGGAACACCTTATCCCGATCTTGAAACTCCAAGTCTTTACGCCTAACATCCGCATAGGACTTTTGGCGACTTTGGGCAGCTTTAAGCCTATATCAAATCACCTTAACCTTCTTTATAGCTTGATAGACCAAATCAGGACCAAACATATCTGCTTCTCCAAACTCAAACCACCCAATAGGAGATCAACACCTCCTACCATACAATACCTCAAAAGGAGCCATACCAATACTGAATGATAGCTATTGATATAAGAAAACTCCACCAAAGGCAGATGGTCAACCCAATTTCCACATCACACAGGCTCGAAGCATATCTTCCAATATCTAAATAGTTCTCTCTGCTTTCCCATCCAACTGTGGATGAAAAATAGCACTCAGACTAACCTTAGTGCCCAACCCTTTCTTGAAAGACCGCCAGAAGTGAGCTGTAAACTGCGTACCACGATCATAGATAATCAAAATAGATACCCCATGCAGCTTCACAATCTCCATAAGATACAACCGCGCATAATCCTATGTCGAAAAGGTAGTTTGCACTGACAAGAAATGCACAGACTTGGTCATCCTATCCATGATGACCCAAATAGAATCATACTAATTCCAAGACTGAGGAAGACCGATAACAAAGTCCATATTGATCACTTCCCACTTTATATCAAGAAAATCAATTTCTTGATACAACCCTCCTGGCCTCATGTGCTCAACCTTAACCTGTTGACACACTATGTACTTGGCCACGAAATCAGCCATATCCCTCTTCATGCCATTCCACCAATAGATCTCCTTAAGATCATAATACATCTTAGTTAAGTCGGGATGAAAAACATTGTGTGACTTATGCGCCTCAGCCAAAACCCTTTGTCGCAACCTATCGACATCAGGACACACAACCTCCCTTGGTTCCATAAAGTACCATCACCGCTGATCTCAAACACCACTACCTTTTGCCCACCAATGTCATTCTTGATTTTCATCAAGATAGGATCTAACACTTGTTTCTCTTTATTCTCCACACCAAGAGATGATCGAACCACTTCTGGCATCATCATACTACTATCCTTAGAGTCTAATAGAAAAACTCCAAGATTAGCCAAGAGGTGAATATCCTTCACTAATTCTCACTTGCCTTCCTCCACGTGAGCCAAACACCCCATGGATAACCTGCTAAGAGCATCACCAACCACATTAGCCTTGCTTGGGTGGTAGTAAAGACTCATATCATAGTCTTTGAGAAGCTCAAGACACCTCCTATGCCTGTGATTAAGCTCTTTCTGAGTGAACACGCACTGAAGACTCTTATGATCAGAAAAGATATCCACGTGAACACTATACAAATAATGCCACCATATTTTTAAATCCAACACAACCGCCAACAACTCTAAATCATGAATAGGATAATTCCTCTCATGTACCTTCAACTTCCTGGAAGCATAGGCAACCACCTTCCCATGCTGCATCAAAACACAACCAAGCCCTACCCGAGATACATCACAATAAACCACAAGCCCATCATTGCCTTCCGACAAGGTCGGGATTTGAGCCAAAGTCAACTTATCTTCAAATTCTCATCACTCCTTTCACAAGCATCCGACTAAGAAAACTTAACCTTCTTCTAAGTCAACTTAGTCAAAGGAGAAGCTATTGAAGAAAAACTTTCCACAAACCTCCTATAACACCCGGCCAAACCCAAGAAGCTTCGTATATCAGATGGAGTCATGGGCCTAGGACACCTCTTCACTACAACAACCTTTTGCGGATCCACCATGATCCCTTCACTAGAGATAACATGACCCAAGAAAGTTATAGCGTTCAACCAGAACTCACACTTAGAGAACTTTTCATACAACTATTGTTCCTTTAGGGTCTGTAACACCATACAGAGGTTATTAGCATAATCCACCTCACTCTTCGAATAAACTATAATGTCACCAATAAATACAATTATGAAGAGATCCAAATACTGTCTTAACACCCTATTTATCAAGTCCATAAATGTTGTTGGAGCATTAGTCAACCCAAATGACATCACCAGGAACTCAAAATGCCCATACCGCATATGAAAAGTCATCTTAGGGATATCCATCTCCCTAGTCTTAAGATGATGGTACCCAGACCAAAGATCTATCTTAGAGAAGAACTTGGCATCCTGAACTGGTCAAACCGATCATCTATCCTTGGTAGAAGATACTTGTTCTTGACCGTAACTTTGTTCAACTACATGTAGTCAATGTACATCCGAAGGGAACCATCCTTCTTATGCACGAACAACACCGGTGCACCCTATGAAGAAACACTAGGATAAATTAACCCCTTATCCAGAAGATCCTTAAGTTGTTCCTTGAGTTCCCTCAACTCTGCCGGAGCCATTCTATATAGAGGAATAGAAATTGGCCAACTGTCCGTAAAAAAATTAATACCAAACTCTATTTCCCTATCTAGAAGATCATCCAGAAAGACCTCTGGAAACTCATTAACCACAAGGACCGAAGACAAAAAAGGACCTTTCGAGTTAGAATATTTAACCCAGACCAAGTGATAGAGAGATCCCTTAAAGGTAAACCTACGATCTCTAAGATAAGAAATTAACCTCTCCCTAGGAGCTAAGGAACTACCTTCTCATTCTATAACTGATTCACTGGGGAACCTAAAGATAACCCTACGTGTTAGACAATCCATAAATATATAAAAAGAATGCAACCAATTCATAACTAAGATTACATCAAAATCTACCATATCCAATTCAAATAGATACACCAATGTCTATTTTCCACCAATAGCTACCACACCCCCCTGTAGACTCTCTTAGCACTAATTGAGTCACCTACCAGGGTAGAGACAGAAAAAAGGATCTGAGATAACTTTTGGATCAAAACCAAAAGATACATCCATATATGGAGTCACATAAGAAAGAGTGGACCCCGAATCAAACAAATAATAAATGTCACAAAAGAAAAGCTGTAACATATCAGTAATGACATAAGGTAATACCTCGAATTCCTATCAGGATGTCAAATCATACAACCTATTCTGACCAATACTAGAACCAAGAGAAGTAATAGAAGAAGATGCCACCCCACCAGGTGTAGGAGCAGAAGATGAAGCTGCAGGAATCTTATTCGCCCCCGCAGCAATCTTATTAACCGAACAACCCCTGAGCCGATGGCCTACCTGGCCACACTTGAAGAACTTATCCCTTTCTTTCTCGCAATAACCTCAATGAGGACGACCACAGAATCGACAAGGAGGATATGAAGAAACTAACTGACCTCCTCTCGCCTGAGATTAGACAACATGTGCTTGAAAATTATCACCACTTTGATAACGCCTATCTACCGACTGATAAGGAGCACTAGAAAAAAGAAGCATGAACTCCTCACTTCTTTTTATGCCACTTGCCACCATCTCTACCACCCTGAGACTGAGCATCTCTTTGATCAGAAAACTTACTCCGCTTTCCCTACCAATCCCCAAACTCTGCATACTTTCTCTTCTCATCCTCAACCTACTGCATATGAATAGTCAACCTTGAGATATCTATATCTTTAATCAACAAGGTAGTTTTGCTCTCCAGAATCAAATCTCTATTCAACCTAGACGCGAACTTCCTCATTCTCGACCTTATATCCGCCACCAAATTAGGAGCATACCTTGATAGGTGATGTAACTACAAGGCATATTCCTTTACAGATATCCTCCCCTGCCTGAGGTTCACAAACTTCTACATCTTTGCTTCCCTCAAATCTTAGGGAAATAAATTACCCATGAAGGCATTAGAAAAAGCCTCCCATAACCCTACCTATTCTATATAATCTTTATTCTTATCCCACTCCTCATACCACTAATAAGAAACATCCTTGAGCTGATAAGATATAAAGTTAACCCCTTCTATATTAGTAGCCTGCATCACCCAAAAGATCTTTTCTATATTAACCAAGAAGCCCTGTGAATCCTCCTCCACCTTCACCCCAGTAAAGGTTGGAAAACCCATCTTCATAAATAGACTAACCCTTATAGCCTTAGCAGATAAAGCACCGGTCGCACTCTGCTCAGCCTGAGCAACAACTAATTGGGTAATTCCATGAATATACAAATAAAATTCTGTGTTCATCATATTACACTGAGAGATCGGAGGAGAACTATCCGTAATAGGAGGAACTCAAACACCATCAAGAACAGGACCATATGATCGAAGATATACTCCAGATGTAGGATGTAACCCTTCAGCATCTTCCCCAAATAGGACGGAAGAATTTCTTTGTGTTTCAAATCTAGGAGGCATGATATGAAAGACGAACACATAAGGATTAGATGAGATTCCAGGATTGAGAGCTCAAGCTTAAACATTGAATACCAAGAAAGTGAAACATTCCTAAATGTATTACAGCCTCCTAAGCTTAAAGCTTCCAGGATGTATTTTAGTACTAATTGACCAGCTTCAAAATATCTATAACGAACCTTTTTATTATATGCATGTACCATTCTCTTTCGGTACAGTTGTCCATGACATACTGACCTCAATATTTTTTCATCAATTAGGCTTAATTGCTCCAATCGAGTCTTGATCCATTGATCATCATCAATTTCGGATTTCACAACTACTCAAAGAGACAGAATTTAAATCTCTGCAGGTATAACTACTTTAGTTCTATATACCAACGAGTAAGGAGTTGCACTAATTAAAGTCTGAACTGTAGTATGATAACCCAATAGAGCAAAAGGCAACTTTTCATGCCACTGTCGGAAACCTTGCACCATGTTGCGGAGTATTTTCTTTAGGTTCTTCTTGACAACTTCTACAGCCCCAGTTGCCTTTGGGTGAAAAGAAGTTGAATTTCAATGCATAATCTTAAATTGTTGGCATATTTCTTGCATCAAGTGACTTTTGAGATTTGTAGCATTATCCGTGATAATTATCTTTGAAATGTTGAACCGACAAATGATATTGGAGTGAACAAAATCAACCACCACTTTCTTGGTCACTGACTTGAAAGTCGTTGTTTCCACCCACTTTGTGAAATAATCAATGACCACCAAGATGAACCTATATCTATTGAACTTTAGCATTTTTCTTCAACAACTTGAATATTGGCTCACAGGTTATTATAAGTTGGACAATGAATCTACTGATATAATTCAACCTTCCAAGTAAGCTCATTGCCTCCGTTTTGTTATTTAGTAGAGGCAAATCCTAAATATCTTTTATTTTTGAAGGATCTAACTCAATGCCACATCGACTGACTATAAACCCCAAGAGTTTTCCCGACGGGACTCCAAATATACATTTGGCTGGGTTAAGTTTGAGATCATACCTTCGAAGTCTTTTAAAGAATTTTCTTAGATCTTTGACATGGTTGGACTGCTCTCTTGACTTAATGATCACATCATCCATATAAACTTCAATCTCTTTGTGCATCATGTCATGAAGCATTATGATTATTTCCCTCATGTAAGTTGCCCCAACATTCTTTAGTCTGAATGGCATAACTCGATAAAAATATATCCCCCATGACGCGATAAATAATTTCTTTTATGCATCTTCAGGATCCATAATGATTTGGTGATACCCCGCATAACAATCCATAAACGACGTAAGATCATGTTTGGCACAATTATCTAACAAAATGTGGATATTGGGAAGAGAAAAATCATCTTTCAGACTTGCTTTATTTAGATCACGATAATCAACACACATCCAAACTTTGTCGTCCTTCTTTGGAACAAGGACAATATTTTCCAACCAAGTAGGATATTGGGCCACTCGAATGACTTTAGCCTCAAGTTGCTTCATGATTTCCTCTTTGATTTTTACACTCATGTTGGTTTTAAGCTTTCTTAACTTTTGCTTGACAGGAGGGAAAGTAGGATCAATTGGCAACTTATGAACTACTAAATCAGTGCTCAAACCGAGAATATCATCATAAGACCACGCAAAGATGTCTTTGTACTCAAGCAAAGCTTTAATTATAGCTTTCTTTTGTTATGGTCGAGCATGAACACTTATCTTAGTCTCCCCAATATTTTCATAATCTCCTAAATTGATCGCTTTAGTTTCATCCAAATTGGGATTTGACTTACTCTCAAACTATTTGAAATCTTTACTTATTTCCTCAAATACTTCCTCTTCATCGTATTTAACTTCTTTATTCACTATTTCATAATTAGATTGGGTTTTAAAATCCGGTTGATAATTCTTTATGCATGTCATATCATTAGAATCAAAATAGAAAGAAAACTTTAGAATGATTTAAATTGCAGAAAGACAAACAAATAAACTACCAAGACTCCTTCATAGTAGGGAGAGGAGTGGCCTCCCAATTTTTAAGCTTGACATCTTAGCCATTGGCTTGCATATCAGCATGACTAGAACTTCCACCACTGTCCAACATATTTCCTTCAACAAATAAGTTCTGGATCCCCATACTTAACTCATTGCTTCCCACGTATTGTGCATTACCGTGTGTTGGTGAAGGACTCCGTGTGGCATTCGTAGTGTCAATGTTTTGCACTATAATCAATTTTTCTTGAATCATTCTTTCTATTTCTCTTTTCAAAGCACGAAAATCAATAATAATGTGACCCTGAACATCAGAATGATATGTACATCGTGCATGAGGATCAAAATTTCTTGAATGTGGATCAGAAGTACACCCAAGGAGAGGAGTTATCATGCCCGACTCTCTCAATCCCTGGAATAAACTGGCATATGACTCCTCAATTGGTGTAAAATTATTATTTGACTTTCTTCTTTTTGCAAACTCTGGCCTCGATTAAAACTTGGACTTAAAAGTTCCTTGGTAAATATGTGGGAGTCGAGAATGATGTTGAGGTATCGGTGCATGCCATTGTGGATAAGAAAATGGATGAGCATACAACTGTGCATTGTTCAAAGGATACTGAGGAATCGAAGTGGAATATCTTGGATTTTGTAAAGAGGAACCTTGTTACAGGTGAGCATGTGGATTTTATGTGCAAGCTTGGAATTGAGATTGACAATATTGTTGAGTTGGACCTCTTGAGCTCTTTTTTTCCCCTAGAACGACAATAGGTACATTTCCTTGTTCTTCTCTTCAGTTGGAAATATCATCCCAAGTGTTTTACAGAATCCTCGTACCCATCATGTTCCTCAAATTTAGATATCTCAACACTTGAAGGAAGGTTAACACATGAATACATTCCCCATTCTTTGTATGCAACGTCTTTATAATTTACAATTCATAGAGAAATTTTCATAGCCTTTTCTATGTTCTTTATTTTTGTATCCATTTTCTCTTTCTCTTTTTCCATGTCATACTTCTTAGTAAGAAATTTTGATGGTCCAATTAACATAGATATGAGCTCATGCGTATAATAGTGATCATCAAGAATATTAAACATCAACTCACTAGTAGATTGGGGAATCACAATCATCGGACGAAAGACCAAGATAGAAGCCTCAGTAGAAGGTTGAGCAATATAAGAAGAGACTATAAGTAGTGCTATCAATGTGGTAGATTTATACTGAAGAGATAAAGAATGAGTGATGGAAACATTGGGATGCTTTTGGATTAGAGTAGATTCTGAGGCATGTTGTGGCGCACAACCAACAACAAAAAACTTTCCTTGCAATTTTGGTGAAAAACTCAAGGTATTTGTAAGGTCAATAGTGGGAAATAGAGGGGGAGGCAGCCCGCTGGCCCAAGCTCGATAAATTCCAACATTTTCTGCCTCAAACTCATAATCTCTTACTTTAAACTCTCATTTTCCTGACTCTTTGTATGATCCATGATTTCACTCTTTATATTCTTGTTGGACATGACTTTCTTTCCTGGATTTGGTGTAATATGGAGGACCAACCAAAATACCACAAACCAACCACCTTAAACTAACTGTTAATAAGAAATAACAAAGGTGTCAGAATGTAACATTTTTTTCAAAAACTCTTTTTCTTTTATCTTGTTTTTGAAAATATCACCGAACTTCAGAAGGGCTGCCTACGTATCTCACTAAGATGAGAATCAGATGTGCGTAGTTCTTGAAATATATGTTGTACAAAATTCAACCTCAAGACCCCTAAAGGTTCAGGGCTGTTAATATATATATATTATTTTGTAAAAACTTAGCCTCATGATCCCCAAAGATTCAGGGTTATTGATATATATATATATATATATATATATAAGTAAATTGAACTTGAGTATAAGAAAAATAATTATGAAAGTAATCATATTTTCAAAATATTTTCCAAATAAATCTATGAATAATTTTTCAAAAGTCAGGGCTATACCCTGAAAAGGGCTTCCTATGTATCCCGCTAAGGAGTGAGAATCAGACCCTCACAGTTCATCAAGACCGTAAAAACTATGTTACTATATATTTAAAATTTTCCTTTCTTTTAAAAATAAAACTTTTCTTTTAAAAATGATTCACTAAATATAGTCTCTTGCATTTTAAAGTTGTCTAAAAGACGGTCAACAATCAAATAGCCTTCTAAACAAATTTCAAAGAGCACGTAGGATACACATGTTGGTCAGTATAAAGTGGGTCACCTGTCCTAGACAGACCCGACCCTTGTGCCGAGTCCCGCTAAGTCAAATGCACATGATGCAAATAAGAGGAACCTAATAGGGATTACCAGATTCTAAGTTTCAGTTCTTCTAAGTTTAAGCCTAATAGGGAGAAGTGTCTACACTGGCTTACCCAAATGGACACTCGAGTCGGGGAGGGACAACTTGTTCGGTAGCAGTACTACTCCGCCTTCGTTGTCGATCTGAACCCCGTCTAACATGTGTGACTATAATCCTTCACCGAGTGCTTTGACACTCCGGCTATCTAAAAAAGAAAGTAGGATGCATACATTGTATTTATTCTATCCTATTTCATAGACTCAGAGGGGGTGCGTAAGAGAAAACAGTATATAATATTGTTCAACAATATTAAAGTAGTAAATGAGCGGCAAGTAGCACATAAGGCCAACCAACACAATATAAAAATAATTAAAGCAAGTAAAGTCAATATCAAAAGCTCGAATTCTTATTAGTCCCCAGCGAAGTCGCCAGAGATGTCACACCCCTTTTTTACCCGAAGGGTTGAGTGTCGAAAGGTTTTCCCAATTAAAGTGACGATTTTGAATAGAAATTATTTTTATCATTTTTAGAGTCGCCACTTGGAATTGAGTTATGGTGTTCCAAGTCACCTAATTGAATCCCTAATCAAAAGAAAATGACTCTTTGTTGGTCTGCAAAAATAAAAGATCGGGTAATGAATTCTGTTGATCGAGGGAAAGGTGCAAGGCAAACCTTGAGTCCCGTGGTTCTAGCACGGTCTCTTTTACCGACTTATCTTGACTTAAACTATTTTGATATATTATGTTAATACCTAATTTCGCTCATATTTTAATTATACCAAAAACTTGTCTATTATCTTATATTAAATAAATCGGTGAAAGTTAATATTAGAAAAATATTTGCCAAGGTGCATTATTGCATCCTTAAATTTTTAAATGTCTCAGCAAGATGCGTATGCCACATTCTTAATTGAGACGAATATTTTAAAGTTGCCTAAACTTTTCTGGCGTTTAAAAGCTTTGCCTACTCAAAATGTTACCTAACCTTAATAGCAAACTTGAGTAAAATTCATTTAAAGCGATAAATTAATTTAGCAAACAATAAAATAAATAGATAAATAAAAATTAAACAATAATAATAATAATAAAATAATACAAATACATAAAAATTAATCATGTTATATTAATTTTATTTTGATCCACAAAATTTATTCACTTTAAAATAATACAGATTCTAAATCATACGATATATCTAAGTAAAGTATAAGAATATAAGATTTTGGATTGTACCATTACTCCATACTATATGCAATTAAAAAGAAAGGAAATTCATTTTGGTCTATTCTATTCTTTTACAAATACTCACAACTACATCCACTATTAATTGTTTTATGATATAAGTACAACCACTCAAGGAACATTTTTGCATTAAAAATGACAAATGAAAGAAACATAAGAAAAAAAAACAAAAGTGGACCCTTTCTTTTAATTTCTTTCACACAAAAAATACTTTTACGAGTAATAAAGAAATTAAACCCCTTCACTCAATTACAGGATAAGTAACTTTATTTAATTTAGTCCCAAATATACTACACTTTTCCTTATTTGGAATGAACTTTTTTATGACTTTTATTGATGAAATTGGAGATGGAAGAGAGGTTTGGTGGCCGACGGGAAAGGGAAAAAGGGGAGTAGCGCCAGCGACGGGAATGATGGCTGGCCAGTTCTTTGGAACCACTGAAAAGGGGCTCGCCGACAGTGAGGGGAAAAGGTGGCCAGATTCGGTGGATTTTTCGGTGAGGAAAGGCTGGATCTGGTGTCCTCCATCAGATTTGGAGCAAAAGGGGACGACAGTGGCGATTCCAGCGAGAGTCGGCCGGAATTGACCCAAAAATGGGTCGGTTTTGATGGGGTGATGGTTTTTTTTATTTTTATTATTATTATTTTTGTTTGGTGGTTTCCCGGTCTGATTTTGGTGATGTGTAACACATTCTGGCGAGGGAATAGTTCCGACGAGGGTGATTTCGTGACTCACTGATTTCCATATTTTTTTCTGTTGATTTTTCTCTATGTGTGCGTCTATCAATGTATGAGTGTGTGTACAGTGACTTCTTGTGAGTGTGTGAATATTTTTGTACATATGAATTATAACAGTGTATGAAATTGTAACAGTGCCTATTTTTATTCAACTGTTTTTCTTTCTTTTTTAATTTTAAACCAGACTGTACTTAACACACAATATTTTAATTTTTAATATATTTATTGAACAAATATATAAACATTCAATAAATTTATAGTATAATATGTGACAATAAAGATTCATGTAATCAAATATAGTCATTCACATAAATTTGAACATGATTTGGATTCACTATAAAAATTCATAAAGTGAATAATAAACAGTAGAATAAGACATGTTGATGATCTGAAGTAGAAACCTCGAATATCATTTTTGAAAAATTAAACGTGATCCATAGTTGACTTCACTCTCTTTTGTTTGATTTTATATTGATGATCACTCTTGGTGTTCTTTTTTCTCTCATGTTTTCTTTCTCATTGATTTTTATAGTGTTTGTTTTCTCTTTCTGGTTATCTGATCAAAAGTACGTATTCTCTGTCTGTTTTTATGATGTTGTAGGTGTTATACTTTAAAAGGAAAATATGAGGGGAACATTTGAGGAAAATTGAATATCAGATAGGGTGGTTGTAGTTTAGGATAATTATAATATTTTTTTAAAATTAATAAATAATAATAATAAAAAAAAATATTTACTAATTTATTTTTTATATTTACAGAAAATATAATAAAAATTTATAATAATGTAAAAATAAATACAATTAAGAGAATAGTAAAACTACTAGCCTATTTATTAAAATTAAAAGAAAAATATATATATTATTTTTATTTTCGTATTATTTTAAAAAGAAAAAAATAAATAAAAATATCTCAAAAATGTAACTTTGTATATTTTCAACTAAAACTTAATTCAAATGAAACAAAAGATAAAATAAATATTGAATAAAATAAAAATATTTGATGCCGAAAAATATATTAAACTCGGGGAAGGTCAAAAATCACGTGTCTACAATACCTTCCACAGCTTAGCTACATACCCCTCCATTAATTCCCAATTAAAATCATGTCCAAATAATTCATTTACCATTTATTAACCAAGGCCAATATTAGTGGTATCGTCATACCACCCCTCACTTGCATGTTATATCCATAGCCAAACCATTTAGGTTAAGGGGCCTTAGGTACCCTTTCTATATACCATATTAAATCCACTTGGGAGACTTCCATGTTCTCCACAAGCATAACCATTTAGCCTTTAGCCTTTTCAAACCATTTAAACCATGTATAAATCCTTTAACCAGTTTAAAACATGCAAGAGTTCCATTAAAAGAAGTCAATGCAATGAACATATCTTTGTAAGCATTTTATCAAACACCTTGGGGGCATAATATAACCAAAACCAATTCCAAGGACCAATAAATCATTACCATGCAATTCAATTGTCCAAAATCATCATTAATGCATATAAAAGCATAATTAAAATCATAGGAAACCCTAACCAAGCATTCGATATCTAAACCCCCAATAATAGTTGAAAAACCATAAGCATGAAATAGTAAAACCATGAATTCAATTATATAAACCATGACTTTAGTTGAAATTACAATGATGGAAGATAATCATGCCTTAAACCGAAGAATTGATGAAAAGAAATCACCAAAGCAATCCCCAAAGCAAGCCATTAGTTGAAACCCTAGCTTTCTTGCCCCAAAAGCTCTTGAGAGAATTATGAGATGTTTTAGAATAGTTCCTAAGTGTTAATGAATAGAATAATAGGCTAAATAACCTCCTAAGTTTATTAGAAGTTGTGGGTCCTAACTAGGGTAAGTAGGGAAATGTCCAGAATACCCTCACTTAAATTCCTTAAAAACCCATCACAGGGATACGACTAACCCTTACGATTCGTACCCTCCTATACGATCGATATCCACCACTCATATCCAATCCTCAACCCTTGGATAAAATGTTATCCAGTATATGAATCGTCCAACCAAGTCGTAACCAAAGCTATATTATCCATACCCGTGACTCGTATCCCTGGTAGATTGAAATACCAGGAGGATCAAACACTGCCCATTATACGAGTCCCTGATACGACTCGTACCAATACCTTACGACTCACAAATTTAAGTCTTACCCATTCCAGTGACCAAAACCATCCCACCAACTAACACTGGTCAGCATACGATAAGACCATACCACTCGTACCCCAGCATACGACTCGTACCTATGAATCGTATTAGGTCCGGAGAATGGATTTGCAGGAAATTTTCTAAGGCTAAAACCTAGGATTTTTTACTTTGAGACAACCGTACTTTTCTCTGGTTTTGAAAAACTACCATCAACCATTTGTATTACTTTTTCACCTCCAACTTTATCTTACTCATCTGTCAGCTTTCAACAGTTGTCTCATTTTTCCTTGGGGTTTTATCATTTGAATTATCAAGCCGCTTTATTTTTCCCTTTATTTTTTCTCCATCACCCTTATCACTAGGATCCTTATCAAGATTTATAACATCATTCGCAAAAATTTTCCCACTCCTAGTAACAATTTTCATGACATAGGCATTATTTTTTGGTTTTGACACTGCATCAATAGGAAGACCCCTTTTTTCCTTATACTTATTTGGGAGAAAATTTGACTAGGTTTCAAATTGTTTGATCAAGGTTGAGTATGAAGTAACTATTTGATTGATTTTCAAGAATCCGCTCTTCAATTCTCTTAGATTTTTATCACTTTCTTCAACCCCCATAAGGATGCGAGAAAGAACCTCGATATTTTTATACTTCTTTGGACCGATGGAGGTTTTTTCCATACCATTGGACCTATCATGTGGAGGAATGTACCTATCATAGTCCTGATATTTTTCTCTTCAATGACGTCCCTTATCTTTTTCTTTATGGCTCGAATATCTATCTCAATCATGATCCTTCAAATCACAGTCTTTCCACTAACGGTCCCTTTCCTTCTAACCTTGACTCCCACCTTGCATTTGATAGGTAGGTAGGCAACCCCCCTTTTGTTTTAGCAAGAACCAAATTACTTTATCAAGAGACTCCAAATCATAATCATCACGTGCTTTATAACCCTTAGAAGCAACGACATTAACTGCCTTTGGAATTGAGCCTATTACATGTTTAGTGAGAAGGTCCAGTTTTGTCATATTCTATCTCTCTCCTCATCCTTCTACTGTTGTTCTTGACTCACAAAATATGTGGAGGCCACCTCAATATATTTTGTGTGACAACCTCAACTTTGTTTTGAAAGTTGATCCAACAATGTCGAAGCAACACTATAAGATTTTTTAACTATAGATCCCTCGACTGTATTATCCTCTATCATCTTGTTCAATTGATCTAATGCTCTATAAAATATTTAGAAGAGCATTCTATCCCTACCTCATGATTTGTGCATTTAAACAACTTTTTGTTTAACCTTTGCCACGCTTCATACAATGGTTCGCCACTCAATTAGTAGAAGTTAATAATCTCATCCCTCAATTATAATATCTGGAATGATGGAAAGAATAAATCCAAAAATTCTTCCGTTAATTCAACCCATGAAGTTATTAAACCCATGGGAAAATCCCACAATCATAATACCATATCACCCGTAAATACAATGGAAAAATGTCTCAACAATATGGAATCTTGTGAAATTTGGGTAATATTAAATGGGATGCATACAACAATGAAGTTTGTCAAATGAAGGTTAGCGTCTTTGTGGGCTTTCCCCATAATAAATCCTTTATTTAATGTAGATAGAGAATCATGCTAGTGATATAAAACACTCCATTTTCCTTCATAAAGGGGATGTATATGGAATTCGCTCTACTGGCGTCTCTAAGGTGATATTCATCCTTGAGTTTTCTTTCAAAGGTAGAAATTACTACCATTTTGACCCATTATTCTGCGAAGACTTAGATTATCACCTATGTAAAACAAAAGCAACAAATAACAAAAAGTAAACACTATATCTAACTAAAAGTAATTCATAACACTAAATAGAATGAACCTATATTTCATTCACCGACAACGATGCCATTTTTGATAACGCTAAAATATATCTTGAAAGTAGAAGAGATCGTTGTCAATATAATTACCCATTTATAGTTGGAGTAGAATCTAAGAAGAATGAGAATGATAGCTTCACTCTCAAGTGTCACAAGTAACTATAGGTTTGGATGCAATGCTAAAATTAAACAAGAAAGTAAAATAGGGGGTGGGGGTGGGGTTGTTTGATTCTAGCATTACGTGCAAACCTATAGTTGCTTGTGACACTTGAGAGTGAAGCTATTTCTCTTATTCCTCATGGATTCAACCCCAAATCTAGGTTGGATAATTTTATTAACAACGATTACTTATACTTTTAAGGTATAATTTGAGTAGTATCAATCACCAATGTAATTTTTGTTACCGCTCCAACGATTGCTTTTTCCGCTGCAGAGGGAATAAAATAAATAAAGAGAAGGAGGAGGGAATTAATTACTTTTTTCTCTACTGTGGTTCTAGGAATAAACTCGGGACCTATCTTTAGCTTTCTTCATTTTACAATGAACACCATAAATTTTGATATTTTGAACTAACCCCTCCATGATAAATGCTATAATTGGAGTTCTATAACTCTATTTCAGATGCTGAAAGTTGCTATAACTTTCTGTACTTGTTGGCTATCGAATTATCATGTTTAACCTCACTATTATCAAATACATCAACACCAGACTTTGTTTGACCATCACACCCTGAAAATAATCCAAATGCTAGACTAGCCTTGAATTCCTCAAAATTTCACAAAAAAGAGTCTAGGTGCAAATTTCTACCTCCTATTTCAGTGTAACGATATTTTGGGTCATTATAAGAAACAAGGATAAGGCTTAAGATTTGATTCTTTTTAATAGTTTCTAAATTTGGCAGGTATGACTAAATTATTTATCTATAGGGCTCAATGTTTAGGAATCACATATATGAATGTGAAGTGGAAGCCGCTTCAAGTAGAATGATAGTAAAGGTCTATTCTTTAAGCTCTAAAAAAACCAGTAGTGTTCACGAATAAAATGAATAAAAATTTTAAAACCATACAAAATAAAAGGCTAGTTGTGTGACTTATATCTTCTAGGTATACAAAAAAGTTCAACGGTTCAAAGATATTACATCTGCCAATTGACTGAGTGCATCCGATACTAGTTCACTACGAAAGTTTAAAGGAAAACCTACTTATTCAGATACATTTAGTCTTTACTTCTAAATCACACACTTTTCCCTATATTTTTTCATCCAATATCCATTCTCCATTCATGAGGGGGATTGTTGGATTCTAGTTAAAATATGAACGAAAAATAAAGGAAAAAATAAAATGTACCTTCACTTTATAAAAGAAGTGTTCTCCCATATTGTTGGGAGAAAAAAATATTTTTATGCTTAAATACTGAAGCATTACTCCATATTGTTAGTGAGGTAATAAGAAGACAAGCCTCACACCATCGTCGTTGTCGCACGACCCGACTTCAAATTTAGATTTAGATTTATCAAATAATCGATTGAGAGTATATCTTTTTGGACAAAATTCATTTGAAAATTAATCATTTAATGATTAGTTAAAAAAAACTCTTACTCAATTTTTTCTTCATTTGTGTATACAAACGTACATATGCGGACGCATATTAAAATGTACATTGCAGAGACGCGATCCTTTAGTTCACTATTTGAATGACAAAAAAGGTGATTTACAGGTGCATATGGTCATATGCAAACGTATATAGGTCCGTGGATGCCAACATAGATCAAGTAAAAATATTTTGTTTTTAGTGTTGTCCAATGTGCGACTACATGTTGTCATATGCGATGTAGATTGGTTCACAAATGGGCCCGATATTTAGAAATAGTGCAACCCTTCATGAACTATTGCTTCTTTTCAGAAGCAACACCTAAATATTTGATTTTTTCTCCGATATACTAATGAAATTTTCAAGTGAAAAACTTTTCTTTCTTACAAAAAACTCTATTGTGATCTGCTAACGTTGAGTGCATTTATTGTGCTATAGAATTTGAGGTACTACTATTCTACTAAAGTGAATCATTTTATCCTGGTAGGATATATTATGCAACCTCAAATACTTGAGGAGAATAGTTTTATTCAAGACACACCATGAATTTGGTGGACTTGATTCTTTTATCTTTATCTCTTTTTAAGTTTGATTTACTAGTTTTTAGAAATACCTTGAACTTTATTTTATCTTTTATAAGTTGGTTTGAGCTTAATATTGAAGTTCATATATGTGAATACAGAGTTAGAACTTCATTTGGTTGTTCATACTTTTGTTTGAACTTTGTTTTTCATACTTTAGTTTGAACTTATTGTTGAAGTTCATAATATTGAATATAGATTTTATAAACGAGAAATAATAGGATGCTATGTAGGACGCGCGTGTATACTTGTTCAGCTTTGTACAAGTTTAAATTTCTATTTATACACACTCAAAGTTGAAGGGCATATATGTTAGTTGATGCCAAATTAAAGGGTACATTTATGTATTATTTCTTAAGAAAATAACACTGTGTGATTAATTTCAAAATAAATGGCCAAGTTGGTTAACTGGACAGAAAATAGCCCCCCAGTCTTTCTATTTTCATATTGTAGCCACCTACTTCAAATAGCTCAAAACCCATATAGTTAGCTTAAGTTAACTATTTTGTCTTCTTCCTCGTATCATTGTTTTTCATTTTTTATTTTTCTAACCCATTAACCATTCTTCTTTCTTATCCGATTAAAAATTCTTCCCAATTTTTTTCTATTGTGTTAGCCAGGGTGCTTATATTATGTATGAGTTTCATTGTGATGAAGCAAAAGTGAAAAAAACAAAAGGTATTTCAAAGTTATATGGCAAAGGTTCAAATTTGATATGAATTTTGTTGTTGATGCTGATGATCTCTCATCTTCTTTAATTTCAGCTTAATGATTTATAAGATACATATAAAAATTGTATAGTTATTATATATAATATGCATCTACATAAGATTTATATAGAATTGTATATGATGAGTATAGAAAATCAACTGAAAATGAAGAACCAGGTAAATCAAAGAGAAAATAATCGATTCTTACTTTTGCAAGCTGAGAAATGCAGAAGTAGGAAGCATCCAAGGCACAGAGTTTATCACCCAAAGATGGAGGAGGATGAAGTGGCGGTTGAACAGTGGCGGCACATCTTAGATGTTTTAGGGAATATGAGGAAAAAAGAATGAAGTTTGATTTTGGAAACCCTACCCATTTTTTTATATGTAATAGAATAGTGGGGTGGGTTGGGCCAAGTTGGATTTTAGGAGTAGGCTTTAATTTTTTTTTATTTTTGGATGGGTTGGCCCATCTTGGGTAAAGTATAAGTGCTGGTTTGATCTTTAATTAATAAATACCCAAAAATCTAAAAAAAAATATAGAAAATGTATAATATTTTTTATAAAATATGTATCTGAATAATTATTGCAGCTAAAAGTTTTATAGGATGTGTATAGAGACTGTATAATTATTGTATAGAATAAGTATCTGTATATGATGTGTAAAGAAACTGATCATTGTTGTATAGGATGTGTATAAAATTTGTATAATTATTGCATACAATACATATTTTGTATAAGATTTACTCCCCACATTTAAAAAAGAATGACCTATTTTGACTTGTCACGGAGTTTAAAAAAATAAAGAAGACTTTTGAATCTTGTGGTCTTAAATTAAAGTAATGACCTATTTTGACTTGTCACGGAGTTTAAAAAAATAAAGAAGACTTTTGAATCTTGTGGTCTTAAATTAAAGTTGTGTCAAATGTACCAAAATGCCCTTTAATCTTGTGGTCTTAAACATGCTATGTGAAAAGTTGGAATGCAATTATTGCTAAAAAAAGGAAAGGGTCATCCTTTTTGAAATGAACTAAAAAGGAAAGCATATCATTCTTTTTGAAACAACAGGAGTATAGAAATCGTATAGAATGTATATAGAAACTGTATAACTGCTGTATAGAGCATGTATTTACATAATTATTGCAGACAAAAGTTGTATAGGAGGTGTATAAAAATTGTATAATTATTGTATCGAATATGTATCTGTATATTAATATGTCTACAAACTGTATCATTGTTGTATAAAATATGTATCTGTATATAATGTATATAGAAATTGTTATAATTATTGTATACAACATGTATCTGTTTCTGATTTTAAAAATAAATATATTTGCTATAAAATCTGCACTTATACATTCTTTTTAATAATATTTTAAAAAAATTATTCTGGTATCTGATTGTTAAAATAAAGAGACACAAAAGTTTTTTTTTAGAAAAACAAAAAGAGATATAAAAAACGAAAAATGAAAAGAAAAACAGTGAAGAAAAGGAGCAATGATTTTTCTTTACAAAATAATTGCAATAATATTTTTTTAAAAAGCAACAAAACAAAAGTAGTAGCGCATAAAGGTAAGAACTTATTGTCCTTACCAGCCAATTTGGTGGCCAAAAAGTGGGAAATCAAATTCTATGGCCAATTCAGTGGCAATATTTTTCACCTAAGTCCCCTTATATTCTTATTTTTAAAGTAAACAATAATATTTAAAAGTAGGAGTTGTATTTGACCATGAATGTAGTTGAAGTTGAATTTCAAATCTTAGTAAGTAATTTGAATTGAAATTAACTATCTAGTGTTTTTCAAATTCATGAAAATATTGGCATTCAACTTCAAGTTGAATTCTGGAAGTTTATAGGCAAACACATTTGGAAAAAATCAAATAAATTACATGGTGAAACGCCAACTTGATGTCGTGAAGTTTTGAACTGAAAAAAAAAGAAGCTTTAAACACAGAACATCATGACAATTTTATATGAAAAATAAAACTTGGGACAATTTGAGAAAGAGACTGAAATTCAAGGGGGGGGGGGAGAGTGAATTGAAAACTTTTTCTGAGTCGACTGATCAGTCTTGACAGTCAACTCACCTGTTGATTAGTATACTAAATAAAACAGAACAATACTGACAGCATAAATAAACAAGTAAGTAAAAACATAGAGATTTATCCTGGTTTGAATCACTGGTGTGATGCCTACTCTAGTCCCCTTGGGTTACAAGGGCTTCCTTTAGAGCTTTCGATGAGAGAATGGGATTACAGAGGGGTTGTATAATTTTTGAATCTTATTTTGCTATTCATATCTTCTGACACAGCCTCAATTTGTATAACTAAGTTGACTTGATCGTTCTCTTTTTGTAACTATTGTAAATTGAAAATTACAAAGCTTTATGAAGACTAAAGATTGAGACACACTAAGAGTTTTCTGTGAAGTTGCGTGTTTGTCTTTGATCTTCGATCTTCAATATTCTTTTTATAGACTTCATTTGATCTGGCTTCTTTGCTCTAAAAAGAAAACCCAAGGGATTTCTTCTTAATCAAGGATTTGAATTAATTCCTTGATTGAGGATTCACACAATATGGTATGTCTATATTATATATATTCGTACGTATGATATGATCTTTCTTTCTCAGATATAAACTCATATCCATGCATGTCCATATCATATTTGTCCTTGGAGAGAGTGTGATGTTCCTTCCTTTCATGGTTTTTTCTGAAATCTGCTTTCCATGTTTGTTCTAGGATTGCCTTTAGCACGATTGAGCTCTTTGTAGTTAGAGATCTAATGAGATCTTCTCATGATGCTATTCCAAATCCATCTATGACTTCCTTGTAGTTAGGGATCTTGTGATATGCTATTCCAATTTCAGATCTGGGGACGATCCTTCTTGTTTGATAATTTGTCATTATTAAAAAAATATTATGTCAATGTGGGAAGCTAACTATGTAATACCCCGTACTTCTACCTAACTTAAATTCGTCCCAAAAATGTCAAAGACTTATTTTAAAGATGAATCCACTTTTATACACGTGAAATTTTTAAGATTTTCACTTTTTGTTGAGTGAAAAATTGAATAAGCTTTTCATCGATACCCATTTTATCAAAATCTGGTATCGGGGTAGAAAGTTATGGCCGAAATACAGAAAGCAGTGAAAACTGCCCAGGTGCGACGGTGAAGGCCGACGGACCGTAGAGCTAGCGATGGACCATCGCCCAAACCATTGCAGTGGAGGAAGTGAGACCACATTCTTCCTTAGGGCGATGGCTCAGGCCAATGGACCGTCACCCAATCCGTCGTAGGAGAGGCAGTGTACCCTTATTCCACCCAGGTGCAACGGTCAGGACCGACGGACCGTCGACCCAGCGATGGACCGTCGCACCCACTTTCGCATATTTCGTTCAGTTATTTTAATTCATTTTTTAAAATGTCTTTTCGGTCTTTTACCACTCATTTTATACCTAGTTATATCAGACCAAGGCTCATAAGTTCATGATCCATCTACAACATCAAATTAGTGTTTTCTCTCAAAGATAATCCCCAAGAAAACAAGATCCAAACCCTTCTTCAAGAAACTAAGAGATTTAAGTTTTTCAAGTCCAAGAACTTCAAGAAACTCACAATCAAGGTATGTCATGTGTTGATTCATAGGCCCCTTTCATCCATGAAGCTCAAGAATATCTCTTCAAAATCCAAGATTTGTGTATTTATGAATGTTCATGATTTAGATTGAATTGAAATTCATGTCTATGATGTTGTGGTGTTTTGATTCATGTTTTTAAATTACATATTCCAATGATTGACCCTAGTATATGAAGATTTTCATGATAATCAAGATAAATATTTCAAATTTACAAATTTATTTATGCAACCATGACAATTAGATGCATTGATGAAGGTATAACCAAAGTATGCTCCCCATGTGTTTGATTAAATGCCTATGTGAAGGGAAAGTGCAATACTAGAGTGATAATATGAAATCCCCATTCATGTACAAATTTATGCATATCAAATGTTTGATGAAATGTCTTAGTCAGTGAATTATGGATACATGTGTAGCCCATGTGGTTCTTTAGAACTTGTACTTCATGAAATCTCCAACTTATTATATTATGGATTGTTGATGTTGGTCATGTATTCAAGAAAGTCATGCTTTGTCGGTTTCTTTCTATCGAGTCCTGGGGTTACTTGAACCCAAATAATATAGTTGTGTGTCTAGAGCCAGTGTCATGTTTTCACGATATCCTCAGTCAATCCATGATCCATAGAACTCAGTCAGCTATGTGACTCAGGAAAGCTCAGAAATCCAGTAATCTTAGAAATCTCAGACAGTTATCAGATCTAAGTAGAATTCCGTTAGTCCACAAAAATTTAGTTAACTCAGTCCAGTTAGTTTAGTTAATTATGTTCAGTGTCTATTCAGATGGGAGTATAAACTAGCACAGAACGAACACAAGGATTGGTACCAACTTGTTATATGAGGGTGTGATTCTTAGAAGAAATCCTTGCATTCCAGAACTAAGTAGCTAGCATAGGTTGATACATCATAGCCTGTTATATGAGGGTAGATGAGATGTCTTAACCTTTTATATGAGGGTTCCCACCGTTCTCACTAGAGTTACTTGTTATATGAGGGTTACTCACAGATTGTCCTTACCAGTGTCGCGGTATTAACACCCTTATAATTGGGGTTATAGATTAGACCTCAACTCATCTATATTGCATTATTTGGGGCATATCGGTTAGATGACTACTTTCCACAGTTTTAGTTACAGATCAGGACTGTCAGATACAGTCATTCAATCTCAGTAATAGAACTCAGATAGTTCTATAAAATTCAGGACTGTCAGATATAGTCAACTTAGAACAGAGCGAAACTTAGCTAGTTCCATCAGAAACTAGCCAGTCAGATACAGTCACTCAGTATTAGTTATTTCAGTTATACAGTTATCAGTATCTCATGTTATCATGAACTCAACTATAGTTATTATGTATTGATGCATGTATTCTCACGTTCATATTATTTAGTCAGTTAGTATAGTTCATGCATGTGAACCCTTTGCATTCAGCCTACCTCACATGCATACCAATATATTCAAACATACTGACACATTTGCGCTATGGTGTTTTATACCATAGGTTTAGAAGCACGAGCTCTAGAGCATCAGTAGCATTTCAGTCTCAGCAGTCAGAGTTAGCAGTGAGTCCTCATCCTTTGAGGACATGACTATTACTTTATTACCTCATTAATTAATTTATTTCAGTAGTTGGAGTTAGTTGGGGACATGTCCCATCAACTCCTTATTCAGACAGTTCAGTCAGTTAGAGGCTTTTCAGAATATCATGTTCAGACAGTTATTTCAGTTGTTTTGGGTATTTTATACCCCACCCAGATATTATATTTTTATCAAATATTATGTCTCAGTTTCGAACCTTACGGCCTTACAACCTTTATTTCTGCATTTATACAGTATATTATGTAGTATACAGGTACAGATATCAGTCATGGGTTAGATTGTGGTCCTTCAGGGTCATGAGGATCGTGTAGCATTTTGGGTACCAGATTCGGGGTGTTACAAACTTGGTATCAGAGCTTAAGGTTCAATAGAGTCCTAGGAAGTCTGAAAGCCGCATCTACTAAAGTATTGTACATAGGTGTGTTGCACGCCACATTTATGTACAAGAGGCTATAAGATATTTTAGGAGCAGTTTCCTTTCTTTCAGTATTTATGTTGTGCTTGTGAGAATTAGCTCAAATATAACTCTCAGTCCAATCCATTTCTCCCTTTCGTTTATAGATCATGCCTCCCAAAAGGGCTGACTAAAAGAGAACCAGGAATGAGTCAACACCATAGCCCGTCCAGGTAGATTCCCTAGATGAGTATGTCGTTCATGGAGAATTCAGAACCAACTCCCTTACTTTATTGTACTCAATAGTAGCTTAGAGCAATCAGCAGGCTGTTGTCCCACCTAGGCATATGATTCATGCCCGGCAGAGTGAGGTGGGGAAATGTAGGAAGAAACAAAGAAAGAGAGAAAATAAGAGAGATAGAACAGGTAACTTCAATCAGCCTAAGTCATAGGGTGGGAATCGTTCTCAGTTCCACCCAAAGTCCTCAGTTCCAACTCCACCCTCAGTCAGTGTCCCAACACCTAAGTTCAGAAATGGTAACAGTGATAGGGCGCTAGGCTCTAAGTCTCAGGGCAGTGTAGCATTTGCCCAAACTAATCCTCTTTGCCAGACTTGTGGTAAGAACCACAAGGGTATTTGCAGAGCTGGCAGTGAGATGTGTTTTGGATGTGGCAAGCCCAACCACAGAGTTAGAGATTGTCCCCAGTCAGGAATTCAGGGTCAGCAAAACTGTTCCTCAGTTCAGTCCGATCACTCGAATCAGTAGGGTGCCACTTCCAGCGCAACCAGTGGACAACGCCCAAACCAACTTTATGCTCTTTAGTCCCGACAAGATTAGGAAAATTCTCTTGATGTGGTTACTGGTACATTAAATATCTTTCATTTGCATATTTACGCTTTGCTAGATCCAGGAGTTTTTTTTGTCTTTTGTTACTCCTTATATAGCAGTTGATTTCGGAGTCAGTCCCTAAATTCTAGCAGAGCCATTCTTAGTATCTACCTCAGTGGGTAAATCCATCATAACCCGATGGGTATACAGGAACAGTCCGGTAATGGTATCTCAGAAGGTCACTTCAGCATACTTAGTCGAATTAGAGACGACTAATTTTGATGTCATTCTAGGCATAGAGTGGCTTTATTCCTATCATGCCACAGTCGACTGCAGAAATTGAGTTGTCCAGTTTAAGTTTCGAACGGATCAGTCCTTGAGTGGAAGGGTAGTATTTCAGCATTCAGAGGTTATCTTGTTTCCTACTAACGGGATAGGAAAATGATATCTAAGGGATATGTCTATCATCTTGTTTGAGTTAAGGACACTAGTTCTGAAACTCACAGTTTTGAGTTAGTTCCAGTTGAGAGTGAATATTCAGATGTCTTTCCCGAAGATCTTCCTGGAGTTCCTCCTGAGAGGGAAATAGACTTCAACTTTGACCTTTTTTCAGATACTTATCCTATATCTATTCTACCATATAGAATGGCATCAGTAAAACTCAGCGAATGTGATATTTTGAAAATATCTTTCAGAACTTGGTATGGTCATTTCGAATTCTTAGTCATGTCCTTTGGTCTTACCAATGCCCCAACAGCTTTCATGGACTCGATGAACCGTGTATTCAACCAGTACTTGGACATATTCATCATAGTCTTCATAGATGACATTCTTTTCTACTCCCGCAGTGAGCATAATCATGCAGACCACCTCAGAAAAGTGTTACAGACCCTCAAAACCCATCAATTATCATGATATCTATTCATGTCCTACATGTCAACTCTATGATCATCGCTCATATTCGTGCACGTTAGTGAGAACCATGTACTCTTACAGTTCCTATTATAAGGAATTCTAGTTCACTCCGTGTTACAAATTATGTCCCATGAGTACAGAGACTTCAGACTCAAGTAATGCAGCTCATGACTCATGTACTTATGTCATGCTTTATAGTATGCTCAGCCCACATGACTCATGCTCCACTTCGAATGATATCCAAACTCAGTTTATGTCACTTATACCCTCAGTGAAATCTATGGTGTTGATGCTCTATCCCCCAGGCATCAGTTACAACGTCAATTCAGTAATTAATATTCAGTAAAGGACTCAGATAGTCCTGTAGAACTATGGCTTTCAGCTATCAGTTACTTAGCCATCAAAATTCAGTATCAGTCTAAACCTCAGTTATCTGTATTCGGCTATAAGAACCTAATATTTAGTTCCAGTATGAGTCCAGTTACAATCTTAGTTATAGTGTCAGCTCCAGTTCAGTAATCAGATCAGAAACTCAGTTCATATCCAGGTTTGCTTGGCCATAGCATGCGGTTATTAGCTATTCAATTATTAGTATTTCAGTACCTCAGTTTACAGAATATTTCTAAATCATGTTATACACTTGGTCTTACATCCTTAAGATAATACATTTTTCACTTATTCATGTTCAGTTATCTCAGGTGACACAGTCAATCATTACCTTCTATGCATAATTCTCTATAGTTTCAGTCCAGTTATTCAGACTAAGTACAGTTCAGTCTTACCTACCTAGTATTCAGCTATCAGCCATACAGTTAATCAGATAAGTTAGTATGTTTATGCATTCGTACTCAGCACCTATGTGAATATTTTTAATAGTCTCAAGTGATGTGCTGTACTAAGGCAGAGAGTATAGTGGAAGAAGTATTTAAGGGATATGTCTAAGTCTGAAAATTTTAGATGCAGTGTATAAGGCTTAGTCACTCTATTTTAGATGATGTTTCATAGGCATTACCTGTTAGTATAAGAATCCCAGCCATGTGGTGATCCCCTATTCAGATGTCCTGATCAGACCAGGCCAAGATTTCCTTTCTCCCTACAGTCACTAGAACACTATAGAAAGAGTATCATAGAAATACTCCAGTCGAGTGTAAGTTTTCAGTATGAGTTAGTCTTCAAAGCCACCAATTCAGTTTAGCAGTCAGACGAACAAGTTTGTATGGTGTGGCTTCCCATTTTTTCCATCGAGTCACACTATCCGAAGTCTCATAAATGTAACTATTCAAAGATGGATCAACCAGGTAGTTGCGTGTCCAGCTCAATTCATGTATCACGCCTTAGTTTCAGAATCTAGATATTCAGTCATGATTCAGTTTATAGTTTCCTTGTGCATCACCTCAGTTTCCTCATAGCTAAAAAACAGGAGAAAATCAGCAAAACATTGTTCAAGGGACATAGTTTCCCAAGGGGGAGATACACTATAATCCCTCGAACTTTCGTGACATAAACACGCAACTCTCTCTTTATGTAACGAACCTATTTTAGAGTAGTGGGTACCCATAGGTTGATATTCTATCTCTAATCTCAGTCGTAAGCCATGTACTCAATGGCTCAGTTCATTTCACGATAGCCAGTCCATGTCACACGTTACAGACTTAGTCATGTTCTTATGTTCCTGTTCATGCGTGTTCAGTAAAGGATCTCGAGTTGAGATCAAATAAAATTTAGTATTTTGAAATCTCTCCTATGAAGGGAGTGAAGTGATTCGGCAAGAAGGGAAAACTTAGTCCCCGATATGTCAGTCCCTTCAAAATTCTCAGTCGCTTAGGCAAAGTAGCTTATGAGCTTGAATTGCCTTCAGATCTAACTTCAGTTCACCAAGTATTTCATGTCCTCTTGCTAAAAAAACGCATAGGTGATCCAACAGTTGTAGTCCCAGTTGAGGGCATAGATATTCAGAACAGTCTCTCGTATGAGAAAATTTCAGTTGAAATTCTTAACTATCAGATTCACAGAATAAGGAAGAAAGAAGTCCCTCTAGTTAAAGTTCTTTGGCGGAATCAGTCCGTTGAAGGAGCTACTTGGGAAGTAGAAGCAAATATGCAAACCAAGTATCCTCACCACTTCTCCACTAATTCAGACCCAGCCCAAGGTAATAGCTTTCCTTAAGTTCATTTAGCTTATGGTTTAAATTTTAGTTACAAACTATGCTCAGTTTTCATTTCAAACTTGGTATCTTTACCTTTACATGTTCAGTCACATGTTTATGAGTCAGTTCAGTCATGTATTCACACATCAGATATGCTTGATCAGCTTATCAGTACACTCAGCCATGCGTTCATAAATTAACTACACATGCATCAGATATGTGTGTTCAATATGATTTATTCAGTTACCAGTCATAACAGTCATGAAATCATGTTCCAATCATTCATGTTTAGTATGTACGTCAGTTTATCTTTCTCCTCTCTCACTTAGTCTCATTTGAGGATGAATGTTCTTAAATCCAAAGAATGAGTCAAATCAGAAGGAAACCCGAAACATTAAATGGGTCTTTCGAAGGATGGAATCTCACCAAATCAGTCTGACTTATGAGTTGTACCATAATCATCTAGTCACTGTGCAGAAGGAGTAGAAGTATGGCTAGTTCCTGCATCATGTGGGGATATAATATCTAAAGAAGGTTAGTAGTTGGAGCGCTAGCATGTAAATCAGGGATAAAGGATAAAATAATGCCATGATCTATAATACAGAAACCATTAAAACTAGTGTACAACATCATATTCAATACATACACACACATATATATATATTATATGCAGGGAAATGAAATAGGGCTTAGCATGAAATTTGAAACCTTAACCTGGACTGTGTAGCTTAACTGTCATAAAAAGGCCCCCATAGGCTATATAGGTTCAGCTCTCACTGCTAAAAGAGCCTTAATGTATGTTAGCCGCACAAACTGGAAGTACCATCGAAGGTTGTGTATTACTCTGTAGCCTTTGCCAATATGACAGAATTATATATATACACTTGGAGGATTTTTTTGTACCCCACAAGCACTGTTCATCAAGACCACCCCTCATGTCAGCAAACATGAGTTTCCAGTATCAGTCCTTTGAACTCACACCTTCACGGACAGCTAACATAACCACTATTAATCCCAAATTAAAACATTTAACACACAATCCATCTACTAATTTCAGGAGTTAATTATTAAGGCATCATTAAGTGGTATTGTCATACTGACCATAGCTTGAAAGTAATGTAATTAGCTAGCCCTTTGGTAATTCCTTCATACCCCACAGACTCCATTATTAAAATTATTTAGGGGATTCCTTCATACCCCTCAAGGTTTTCAAGATCGTTATTAGTATTATCCAATCATCCATTTATGCCATGCATTAGTTTAAAAGAGAATAAGCCAAATCAAATGATAATTTGCATTCCAAAATCAATTATGTAAGTGGGTTTGAGGTTATTATCGATTTCCATACAAAAAACAATTATTTGGGGAACCCATTGTACCCCTATTCCATTCACAATTCCATGCACCCCAATGAGTGTATAAATCAACAATGTAATGCATAGTAGTTCACTAGTAATCATGAGAAAATATTCAAATAATTTATATCCAAAACCCTCAACCCATAGTTCAAAAGCCAACATCAAAACCATGAATCATAAACTAATTTTCATGAAATTAAGAAAATACAAGTATAGGAAAAGAGGTACATGCTTTTTGAAGAAAAACTTTAATCCATGAATTTAAAGCTTGTACCCTAGCTTGGAATTGATATGAACACTTGAATTTATTTTTCATACCCTTAATGATGAAATTGATGAGGAAACATGGAGAAGAAACTTGAATTAGAATCCTTGAAACTTGAATTTTCGGAGAAGAACACTTAATTGGTGTTTGTAAGGATTTGGGAGAAGAGGAATTGGGTATTTGGTGTGTTTTGGGGTTATGGGATGATGAATTCACGTTGTTATCAATTAGAGTATAGTTTAGGACATAAATGACCAGTTTACCCTAAAAAAATTGAAGAGAAAAGAATTTTTTTGCATTTTTGAACATAGGTCCATACCACGCTGCCTATCGCGGAGCACAAGGTCCGTGCCACATCGAAATCGCGGACCCTCACTGGTTTTTCATGAAAATGCTCATAATTTTTTGCTCAGGTATCAGATTAAGGGAAAATTTGATGCGATGGAAAGAGGACATAATTATGTATAATGTTGTGGGTATTAAGCTCTAAAATTCCATATATTTCAGAAGTTATACAGGTTCAAAATTGACCTTTTTAGAACAAATTCAAAAATTTAGTCAAATCAAAAGTTCTTAACTCCACTTCACTCTAAGTGTTTAGTATGAATATTTTCCCCTCAAAAGTAGTTTACACACTAGGTAAATGATCATGACACTTATATTTATATACAAATAATTGGATTCAAGTTTATACACGTAGAAATAATGGTTCGAATTCTAACTCAAAAATGTGAGGTGTTACACTATCTCTCCCTTAGAATAGGGCTTCATTGAATCACCGACTAAATTATATGAGCATGAATCATGAGAAAATGAGACTAAGGTTGTAAAAAGGGTAAAGACCCAAAGCCACTCTCCCTAAGTGAGAAAAATCTAATGGATGAGATTTTACACCCCGGCGTGGCACGCTGCCTATTGCAGAGGCTAACCTCCGTGCCACCCTACTTATCGTTGAGAGTAGCCTCCGTGATACATTGATTTCACGGAGTCTTACTGCCTCCATGTTACAAAATCACCCCGAACTCCTTCCAAGAATTTTAAAACTCCCCCGGATGATCCTATAAACATACCCAAATACCATTTGAGTCAAAAATCAATGTTTCGAACACAGGAGGGTCAAAAATAAAATGATGGAAATTTTGAGGGTATTATATTAATAGTACTTAAATATCACAATACTTCTCAAATATGAATTCATCTACGAATACCACACTTCACTATTTCAATCTTGGAATTTCACTAATAGTCCTTAAATATTGCAATACTTCTCAAATATGAATTTAGATATGAATACCACACTTCACCATTTCAATCTTTCAATTTCCCCAAAAGGTAGATCACCACAAGAGCTTGAGTCTAACTACATATTGCTTTGATATTGAAGTGTAACACCCCACATTCCTACTGTGTATACTCTAATCCCATGATTTGTATTTGAATACATATTTCATGATCATGATCATTATCCTAGTATGGAGAGTGCTTATGAGGTGGAAAAATGTTCATAGGAATCACTTAGAGCAAAGTTGATCTAAGGGCCTTTAATTCGGCCAAATTTTGGTATTCGATTCTAGAAGGATCAGATTTGAAAATGTATAACTTCTTACAATTATGGAATTTTGCATCTCAAGACCCAATAAATTATAGATAACTGAATTAGCTTTCCAAGGATACCAATTTCTTCTTAATTTGATATCCGAAATATTATGACCATCTTCGTGAAAAATAATAAGTGTAATACCCCATGATTTTAATGCACTAATAATACATTTAAAATGACCTTCAGGACCCCTTTTCAATGGTAGACCATGTTTTGATGTTATGGTTTATGTTGGGGGAGTTTTTGGATGTTGGAATTAGGTGTGTGTTGCCAAATAGACCCTCCGCTAAGGCCTTAGCCACTGGATGAGGTGTGCTTTTGGTGTACGCCGCCCACTCTCAAATGTGCTTTTGGCATGCGCCGCCCACCCTCAGGTGTCATTTGGATGTGCGCCGCCCAACAAAAGCAAAGTGCCAAAGTTGTTTTGTTCTGATTTAATTTAAGGGCGTTGAGGTCTTTGCATACCCCTAAATCATTCCTAATCATTTGAAATGAATTGAGGGGTCTCAAACTATGTCATTTCCTCTTTCTTATCCCTATTATCCAATACATTATTTTAAACCCTTCCCCTCTTCCCAAGAATAGAATTCAAGTATGATCCCTCAAGAACTCAAGAAGTTAATTTCCAATTTCATGCCATCTCTAAGAATTCCTCCAATCGAGGTATGTGGGGTTTATGAACAAGGTTATTCTTTCATTCTTTTGCCAAAAGTGCATGGTTTTAAGATTTAATTTCTTTATTTGAGTTAGGGTTCATACCTAAATTACTATATTCTTGAAGTATGTTACTACCATGAGATTGAAAGCTTTAAGTATATCAAGAATTGCATATATTCATGTTTTGACTTATAAGATTCATATTGTAATTTTAATATCATTATTTTGACTTGGTATTGTTGAAGTATTTCAGGATAATTATTGATCATGAAGTTTTGTCATGAATTTCTAAGAATTGAGCATGTATTATAATCCCTAAGTACAAGTATTGAGTTTACAAGAAGATTATGCTCTTAAGATCCATCGATAAGTTTATATTATGATACAAAGAAATGATTGATCTTTTGATCTTAAGACAAGATATAGAATCAATATTTGTTCATCTTGATAATGATTTAAAGTAAAGAGAATCATAACTGATTTTCTCTTTATAAAACCTTTATGCTAATTTAAGGTGGATTTCCTAAAGTATGAGCATATAAGTATTCTGGGAGTAGTATTTAGCACCGAGAAGGGAATGTGGATGAGCGTATCCTTAATTCCTAGAAACTTCAAGCCAACATAGGTTAAGATTTTTCCCAATATGGATGAACTTCAATGATCACTAAGATTAAGGTTCTATTCCAATAGAAAGGATAGGCCAAATCTCTTCAACGTGGGTAAGACGTTGGACTCCATGATAACTCACATGGTTTATGTCAGTTAGAAAACTCTCCCAAATGAAGAAATAAAAAGTAAAGCTTTTAGAAACTAAGTGTTATGGATCACAAAGTTATTCTTATGATTTATTACTCATGTTTATGATCTTGCAGTCTTTTCTTTTATTCAAGTTTAAGGTGAGTCATTTACACTTAGCATGCATCATTGAAAGTTTATATGAATATTTAGTTATTATTTTATTTATGCATTCACCCCCACATACTCAGTACATTCCAGAAGTACTGACCCACATATATGTGTATGTGCTACATTTTCTCATAAAATAGATACCAGTTATAGCCGACATATCATAACCTGACAGTTTGCAGCTTCCAGTTAGAAGGTGAAGAGTTTTTTGATTCAAGGACAAAGGTCAACTCTATCTCTGGTAGAATTTTTTTATTCAGTCGTATTAATTGGGATAGCTGGGGGTCATGTATCGGTTAACTATAGTCTGTATTAGTAGAGGCTTCATAGATGGACATTTAGAGATGATGTATTTACTTTTAGTTTTTTGGTATAACCAAAGTGTAAATGTTTTAAACAGTTTTGTATTGAATATACTTGGTAAAAATATCTCTTCCGCTTATTTCTTTCAGATTTATGTAACATATTCAGTTGCTCACGAGTTATGCAAGTATCATGGGTTAGATTAGGAGATTCTAAGCACCGTATGACGTCCAGGGGGTAAATTTGGCGCTATATTATGCAAATTTCGTACTAGCGACATTACTTGGAGAAATATATCGGCAGGTATTTTATCTCTAGGTAAATCCGCAGGTATATGGACATATATATATATTTTAAATCCATAGAAAAAACTCCAGGGAATTTATCCAACAAATTTACTTAAAGATATTTTGGTGAAAATTTATGTAATGGATTTTATTACCTGGGAAATTATTTGGGGATTTTGTGCTGCGAATTTTGCTGGGGATTTATTCTTGGGGATTTACCTGCAAAATTATTACTTGCAACATTACCTGGGGAAATATATTGGTGGGTATTTTATCTCTAGGTAAATCCGCAGGTATATGAACAAATATATATATTTTTTAAATCCATAGAAAAATCCCCAGGTAATTTATGCTATGGATTTACTTAGAGATACTTTGGTAGAAATTTATGCAAGGGATTTTATTACCTAGAAAATTATTTGGGGATTTTGTGCTGCGAATTTTGCTAGGGATTTTTTCTTGGGGATTTATCTGCGAAATTATTACTTGCGACATTACCTAGGGAAATGTATCGATGGGTATTTTATCTCTAAGTAAATCCACAGGTATATGAATAAATATATATATATATTTTAAATCCATAGAAAAATGCCCAGGTAACTTATTCTACTGATTTACTTATAGATATTTTGGTGGAAATTTATGTAATGGATTTTATTACCTGAGAAATTATTTGGAGATTTTGTGCTGCGAATTTTGCTGGGGATTTATTCTAGGGGATCTACCTGCAAAATTATTACTTACGACATTACCTGGGGAAATGTATCGGTGGATATTTTATCTCTAGGTAAATCCGTAGGTATATGGACAAATATATATATATTTTTTAAATCCATAGGAAAATTTCTAGTTAATTTATTCTACGGATTTATGTAGAGATTTTTTGGTAGAAATTTATGTAATGAATATTATTGCCTAGGAAATTATTTGGGGATTTTGTGCTGCAAATTTTGTTGGGGATTTATTCTTGGGGATTTACCTGCGAAATTATTACTTGCGACATTACCTGGGGAAATATACAGACGGGTATTTAATCTCTAGGTAAATTCGCAGGTATATGGACAAATATATATATTTTTTAAATTCATAGAAAAATCCCCAAGTAATTTATCCTATGGATTTACTTAGATATATTTGGGTGGAAATTTATGTAATGGATATTATTACCTAGGAAATTAATTGGGGATTTTATGCTGCGAATTTTGCAGAGGATTTATTCTTGGGGATTTACCTACGAAATTATTACTTGTGACATTACTTGGGGAAATGTATCAGCGGATATTTTATCTCTAGGTAAATCCGCAAGTATATGGACATATATATATATATATATATTAAATTCATAGGAAAAATTTGAGGTAATTTATCCTACGGATTTACGTAGAGATATTTTGGTAGAAATTTATGTAATGAATTTTATTACTTAGGAAATTATTTGTGGATTTTGTTCTGCAAATTTTACTGTGGATTTACCTGCGAAATTATTACTCACTTGGAAAATTATTGGGGAATTGTGTTGCTACAAATTTAGCTGAAATTATTTCTTAGGGATTTACCTACGAAATTATTATTTGGAAAATTATTGGGGATTTGTATTTCTACGAATTTATTTGAAACTATTTCTTCGAGTCTTACGTAGGATTTTTGTGACTTGAAAAATTTAAATAGGAAAACGATAAACTTGAAGAATAAAAAACATAAAATACAAAGAAATTATACAATAATAAAAAATATTATTTATACTAAATATAATATATATATATATATAATAATATATATATATATTATTGTTATTTTTGATTTTAAAATAATATATTATATGTCGTACTTTTAGTTACACAATTTATTCATAACTAGACTGAGCATAATTATATTATTTATTTTAACATTATTATTATAGTATTAATCCGCAACCTTAGTCAGTTTTATTTTTCAATATATTTATTTTCTAGTCTGATTTTGCCAATTTGTAACAATTCTAGCCTAATTTTATCCAATTTATTACAATCCTAGCCCAAATTGTGTCCAGTTGAACTCAATTTCAAATTTCATTCAATTTTTTAACCAAATTCTTATTCTTTAGATCTCAGTCATTGATCAACATTTATTTACTATTATTATATTTATTTTTAATATTAATTTATATAGTTACTGTATTTATTAAATATAAACCTAATTCAATTCAATTTTCCTAATTTATTTAAATTCTAGCCATTTTATACTCAATTTGTGTCAATTGAGTTTAATTCAATTCAATCAAAATCCTCAATTCAATTTATTTAACCCAATATCTAATCCCAATTTGACTCATCTCCTCAAGTCTAATCTCAATCGTTCATCATATTTGATCAACAGTTAATATTAAATCAATTTTCACTAATATCTTTTTTGAAATTGGACAACTTCAGACTATTTTTCATGAACCGAGGGTATATTGGAAACAACCTATCTACCTTAGTAGTAAGGTCTGCGTATGTTGTACCCTCCACGGACGTTAATCTGTGGGAATTAATCGGGTTACTTGTGTTGACATCCAATTTTGACTTTAGGCTGCTATTTTAGCAAATTTACAAACATTGTCTATTATTATTATTATTATTAGTATTAGTATTATTATTATTATAATTATATTATTATTATTACTTCTTTCCTACATTTATTAAATAGAAACCTAAGTCAATTCAATTTTCCCAGCTTATGTAATGTCTAGCCTAATTCTTATTCAATTAATATCAATTTTAGTCAGAATTGATATCAATTTGAGCTGAATAAACCTTAGCTTGACTCAATTTTGAAAATACTTGTGAAGCTCATACAAGCTGATCAAGCAGCCGAATATGATATCAAAGATGTATTTGAGTTGATCATCAATCTTAGCTTGATTCGTTATTGAGATCGAAAAATTAATGGTCATCAGTGATGATAAGTAATTCAAGATTAACTAACACCTCTACCCAAATGCACGTAAAATAATGTTGCATTTAGTCTCAAAACTATTAATATAAGCCAAAAAACTCCCTAGAGATAAGTTACTACTATTAATAAGTGCGAAGAAGCAAGCAACACTTTATCGACATGCCTGCTTCTTCACCTGCTTCAGCTACTCCCTGATTTTACTATATTACACCCTAATTAATTATTATAAGTCATTTACATATAAAAAAAATTATTCTCTTCGTTTAAAAAAGAATGACCTACTTTCCTTTTTAGTACGTTTAAAAATGAATGACCCCTTTCCTTTTTTTGCAATACTTTAATTTCAACTTTCCACATGGCATGTTTAGGACCACAAGATTAAAGGACATTTTGGTATATTTGACCCAACTTTAATTTAAGGCCACAAGATTCAAAAGTCTTCTTTATTTTCTTAAACTTTGTGCCAAGTCAAAGTAGGTCATTCTTTTTTAAACGGAGGGAGTAATAATATTTAATAAAAAATAAAATAGGCATTTATAACATGTCTGCTTCAGTTGCTGTTGACACCTAATTTTGACCTCTCTATGCTCTCTTAGGCTGCTATTTTATCAAAATTATTTAATGTCAAATATTAATATTTTTACATATTATTCTCGTATCATATAAATAACGACATGTCACATTAATGATTTAAGTGTTTACAAATTATTTTTATTATCATTTTTTATAATTTATTAATTCAAATACAATATTTTACATAATTTTCTTACTTAAATCATCTTTCATAAATATGCACACTCACAATTTACAAATACATTATCTATTTTTTTTATTATAATTATAATAATAATTATTATTATATTTAAATTTTGTAACTAATTTATTTTAAATTATTAACGACAATTTTGTAAAACATTTTTTTTACATAATCTAAATTCTACACGCGTTGCCTATTATTAATAGTGATATCTTATTATATTTATTAAATAGCAGCCTAACTTAAAACAATTTTTCCTAATTTATTTAAATTCTAGTCATCTTGTACTCAATTAATATCAATTTTAACCAAATTAACATAAATTTTAAGACATTTTACATAATTTCATTAAATTATTTTCGTAAATATACACACTCACAATTTACAAAAGCATTGTCTATTATTATTATTGTTGTTGTTGTTGTTGTTGTTAAAATAGCAGTCAATTACATTTAATTTCCCTTTTAGTATTAAATTATCATCCAATTTGTATTCAATTGATGACAATTATAGCCAAATTGATACCAATTTTAAGCTCAAATTGAAATTGAATTTTTCTGACCCCTTTTTATATAACTTTAATCTCAGCCATTGATCAAAACCAATCTAATGGCTGAGATCAAATTTCTCACTCCTCTCCTTTTAAGCAAAATAAGAAACCCTAATCTCATTTTCACCAAAAACATCCACCTCTTTCCCTATCTTCTCTCTCTTCCCTCTCTCTACACTTTTTTTCTCTCTCTAAAACCAAAACAACCGATGCCGCCTCCACCTTCTTCACTGGCGACCACCGTTAAGCTGTTTTTCTCCTCCCCAAGGTTTTTCGCTACTGCACAAAAGCCATGCAGCTTCCACAGCCATTAACGCCAGCCATCGCCGCCGGTGGACTCAACAACTTCATCCAATCACCACAGTTCAGACGCCGACGATCTGCTGCTCCTCTCTCTATGTCTGCCACCTCCTTCCCCAATGCCACCAACAGTGGCAACACCAACACCAACCATCCCTCAGTTATCTTTTTTAACCATCCCCACCGTCCTCCAATCACAAATGTAAATAATGAGCAAAGTACAACTTGAATGTCTGGCATCTTTACTGGCCCTGAGTTGACGAGCAGGTTTGGGTACTTTCAGCTTATATGCATTTTTGGTATACAAATTCTTTTCGGGAGATATGGTCTTAGTTATGCGTTTCTCCAGTATATTGTTAGTTGGAAGAAACATCGACAGGCTCTCTATGTTTTAGATCAGGGTGTGGCCTTCGTACCACTTGTCACAAGGTAAACTATTTCTATCTCCATCTCCCTTTATTTTCATGTAATTCTATTTGATATTGTTTGTTCATGTGTTGGTTTTATACTTGGATCGATTTAGTTATATGTATGGTCAAAAGCCTATGTTTTGTCATGACAAGAAGAATTTTAATCAAGGCACCAACACTACATGTGTTCACTTGTTAGGATACATTAGTGCTGCACCATTTTCTCTTTTAAGAAAATATTTTTCCTTTATAGTTTTCTTTCTGTCACTGTTTTATTCTATTGTGATTCAAAGAAGAAAAAGAAAGTTTAATTTTCCTTATATTTGTTGATGTCTTGTTCTTTCTCCCAGTGTTACTCACCTCTTTCTCAACTCCAAACATGATCTATAATTATTTTCATGGACATCATTAATTATCTGTCATGTTGCATATAGGCCTATTTTTCTAAAATGAAATTGTACTATTCGTACAAGATCTAGCTGTCTGTGACCATTAATATCCAAAATTAAATGTGAGAGGATGGAAAAGTTAATGCCTTGCTCTACTATAGATCTTTATTCAGGTTTTCAAGAGGCAAAATCATCCATCAGTAGATACAAAAGATCTTATAACTGTGTATGGTCAACGGAATGTCAAACCATATTTAATGATCTTATAGCTGTTATAAGACTTGATAAACCTCCTTCCTTTTAAGATAGCTTTTGGATTGTGAGTTGGCCCTAAGCTATGAGAGTCAGGCATGTTAGGTCCGATGTGGTGCCCCATATCGTGTGGGGTTGTGAAGCAGGGTGCAACTAATATGAACTTTGTAGTTTTAATTTCTTTGCATATGGAAGTATATTTGCATCGCACCTACATTTTTTTTACTTCTTCAATCCTAGATTGTATTATTATTTATTATAAGATCATAACTTAAATTTTGATAGAATATGCATTTTGGTGAATAGAATGTCCCCCTTTATTGAATGGGTAGAATCTTGGACTCCTTGTAGAGCCTGAGAAATGTCTTTCCTTTGAGCTATCTTTTGGGGGTGTGAGTTAGGTTTAAAGCCTAATTTGAAATGTTATTAGAGATAGGCCTAATATGGTCCCTTAAATTTGGGGAGTGAGTGAAATCTTAAGATCCTTAAAGGTGAACTTTTGTTTTGAATTTAGTTTAGTTTGGTAACTTGTGAAGTGAATGTAACACCTCGATTTTTGGGAACCAAAATGCCACACGATGCTCATAATCCCGAAGGACCACAAGATAACCCTTATCTGGTACCTACTGTAATAATTGTATAAAAATACTGAATAATGCGGAAAACTGGCGGAAAACTTTCCATAAGGTTCAAAACGTCTAAAATAATCAATACTAAAAACTGAATACTAATACATCTGTCCAAAAAGCCTCTAACTGTCTGAACTGTGGAGTTGATAGGACATGTCTCCAACTAACTACATCTACTGAAAATAAACTGAGTGTAATACTATAATAAAATAAATATCACCCTCGAATGAAGAGGACTCACTGCTACGTCTACTGCTGGTGACTGAAACTGGACTGCTAAGGGTGCTCTGGATCTCGCGCTTCGGAACATATGGTATAAGACACCATAGCTCAAGAAAAAAGTATGCGTCAGTACTTTAAATGTACTGGTATGCTAGATGAGGTAAGGCTAAATGCAAGGGCTTATGCATGAACACCGCTCAACTGAATAATCATGAGAGTACTGCATGAGGACATATGCATGAATTCATAACCATAACTGAAATCATCGTGACTCTGAATATTGAGACTCGGATACTGCTTTACTGACATCTGAACTCACTACTAATACTGAGAAGCTGAATAACTGAATCTTCTGATATTGATAACTGAGTACTGAAGTTGAGATCAGTCCTATCTAGCGAGTGATCTCTGAAATGGATGATACTGAAGTTGATTAACTGAATCTACTCATATCAATAACTGGATTCTGAGCTTGCTACTATTGACTGACTAAATCTGAGATCAAATCTCTCTAACGGATGATCTTTGAATCTACTACTAATGATAAGAAATGATTATGTCTGAGATTAGACCTATCTAATGAAAGATCTCTGAATCTGATAATGAGAATAGTTAACTGAATCTGAGATCAGGCCTATCTAATAGGTGATCTCTGGATCTGATAATAAGAATGATTAATTGAATCTGAGATCAGGCCTATCTAACGGGTGATCCCTGGATATGATAATGAGAATGATTAACTAAATCTGAGATCAGTCCTATCTAATGGGTGATCTCTAGATCTATTAGTACTGATACTGATTAACTTTATGAGGCACCAGGACTATCTAATGGGTGACTGTACCTAACAGTCCTGATTTCTGAGTTCTACACTGAAGATTGATACTGAGACTGCAATTGCGGGAGTTCTCACTTAACCGACATGTCCTGAATCTGATCTAGTGGGGTCTAACCTGTAACCCCATCTAGAAGAGTGCCAATATCGTGCCACGGGTAAAGACCTCTGATATGGTCAAGCCTCTCTAACGGGTGACCCTGAACAGAAAGTCAAGCCTAAGGCAGTATAATAGTCAAGACTTAATCTAACGGGTGAATCCTGGTCCTGCGCTGGCTACATAGTTCTGGAGTTCAGGTACTATTACTAATAACTTTGCCTCTCTAACGGGGAGCCGTCATCCATGCACTCACTCGATGCTAGTTACTACTCCCAACTGAAGGACTCTGAACTGATTCTTAACTGAACTTAGACTGAGCTGAATCTGTTATTGATCATACTGATTATCTGACGGAATACTACTAAATCTCATTATCTGAATGAATGATACTAAGTTTTGAATTGATTACATAAATGTTACTGAGGTCTGAACTGAACACTTGAATACTACTAAGATTTGAGATGAGTACTGAACTGAAGCTGGGATGCTAATGGTACTTAGATTACTGAGATTTCTTAAGTTCTGTAACTGTCTGAGAGTAAGTTCTGTAACTCACTGAGTTCTAAGAATCATGGCTTGATTGAGATTATCGTGAAAACTGACACTGGCTCTAGACTTGCAGCTAATTTTTCGGGTATAAATACCCCCATAACTCGATAACATAAAAGTAAGACATAAATATTCTTGAATAATCATGACCATGGACATTCATTCACCATTACAATCATTAAATCATCTCTTCAAGAACTTGGAACTCATAAATATGTGATAGTATAGGGAGACATGCTATTGGCTCATGCTTCATTCAACAAGGTCTTGCAACAAATATTTAACATGCATTGAAGAGCATATAATTGGTGGATTTCATGCTTACATGTGACAATTCATTCATTAAGGCTTTTCAACAAACACCTGACATGCATGAGATTGCACACAATTGGGGATCTCTAGTCAACATGCTATAATGGCTCTAATTCCTTCACATAAGTATTTTATCAAACATATGGGGAGCATGCTTGATTATTCAACAATTTCTACACTCAATTGACATAAACACATCAGTTAAAATGCAACTTGAAGAGGGTTTATAATGAACATCATACAATCCATCACATACTAGAATCAACTCTTGAGATTTTATAAATAAAACATGAATTTAACTCAATAATAACATGAACTTCAATTTCAATTCACATGAATCATGAAACCTCATAAATATAAGATCTTTGAATTTACAAAAAAGATTCTTGAACTTCTTGGGTGGAAGGGACCCAAGAATCAACATCTGCATACCTTAGTTTCTTGATTCTTGAAAAGTTAACGGAGGAATCTTGATGATTGGGGTCTTGATTTAGGAACCCTAACTCTTGTTCTTGAACAATCTTGAGAGAAAACTAGTATTTTTGGGTTAAATAAGGCCAAATCCTGTGTTAAGGAGTATATATAGTGGTAGCAAAATGACCATTATTTCCCTTAGAATTAAACTAAAAAAAAATATCAATTTTACATGCTAGCGCGATGCGCCATAATCGTGCCAGTTTACTGGAAATTGGATAATTGGGAAATTGAGCCTTGGCGCGACTCAGTGGAAATTACGTTGCCACCTTGGTTGTGATCTGGAAAGACACCATGATGCGGTGGAATTGCGGAGGCTCACTAGAATTTGACAATTGCCATTTTGGCTGGCTCCGCGATGCGCTAAAGTGCCAGGTGGCACCCTGTCTCACTAAAATGGTTCTAACTCTTCGCTCGAGTGTCGGATTTGGGAGAATTTGGTATCGACGGAAATTTTTTTCATTTATCTACATGAAAAAAGTTGATATTATGGAAATTATACATGGTTTAAAATATTTCTCACTTTAAAAGTCACTCCTTGATCTTTTAAGGTCGGAATTACACTTCACTTGACACGCTCTAAGGCTCAGAGTACTAGAAAACTTTGCGGTGTCGTACATTGAATTAGTGAATTGAAATGTTTAAGCGTAGGTACTTAAAAGATGAACATTTGTTTTGAATTTAGTAAGGTACATGGTCACTTTAGAAATGAATTAGTGACTTTGATTTGTTAAGTGTAGGTACTTCAAATATGAACTTATGTTTTGAATTTAGTTTAGTTTGGTAATTTGTGAAGTGAATTAGTGACTTAAAATGTTTAAGTGTAGGTACTTGAAAGGTGAACTTTTTTTTTGAATTTAGTAAGGTACATGGTCACTTGAGAAGTGAATTAGTGACTTTGATTTGTTTAAGTGTAGGTAATTGAAATGTGAACTTGTGTTTTGAATTTAGTTTAGTTTGGTAACTTGTGAAGTGAATTAGTGACTTGAAATGTTTTAAGTGTAGGTACTTGATAGGTGAAGTTTTGTTTTGAATTTAGTAAGGTACATGGTCACTTGAGAAGTGAATTAGTGACTTCGATTTGTTTAGGTGTAGGTACTTGAAATGTGAACTTCTGTTTTGAATTTAGTAAAGTACATAGTCACTTGAGAAGTGAATTAATGACTTGAAAATGTGTAAGTGTAGGTACTTGAAATGTGAATTTGTGATTTGAATTTAGTAAAGTGTGGTCACTTGAGAAGTGAATTAGTGACTTGAAAATGTTTAAGTGTAGGTACTTGAAATGTGAACTTTTGTTTTGAATTTAATAAAGTACATGGTCACTTGTGAAGTGAATTAGTTACTTGAAATGCTTAAGTGTAGGTACTTGAAATGTGAACTTTTGTTTTGAATATAGTAAAGTACATGGTCACTTGAGAAGTGAATTAGCAACTTGAAAATGTTTTAAGTGTAGGTACTTAAAATGTGAACTTTTGTTTTGAATTTAGTTTAGTTTGGTAACTTATGAAGTGAATTAGTGACTTGAAAATGTTTAAGTGTAGGTACTTGAAATATGAAATTTTGTTTTGAATTTAGTTTAGTTTCGTAACTTGTAAAGTGAATTAGTGACTTGAAAATGTTTAAGTGTAGGTATTTGAAATGTGAACTTTTATTTTGAATTTAGTTTAGTTTGGTAACTTGTGAAGTGAATTAGCGACTTGAAGTAAAAACAGGAAAAGCGAATACATATGGTCGGTTTTTGTGGTTACTTTTCTTGTTTTTTCTAGTAGTGGTAGTTACTTGAAAATATGGTTAAGTATAGTTACTTGAAACGTGTACTAGTGACTTGAAAATTGTTAAAGTGTAGTTACTTGAAATGTGAATTAGTTACTTGCAAGTGGTTAAGTATAGTTACTTGAACATAGTTAAGTATAATTACTTGAAATGTGAATTAATTATTAAAAAATGGTTGTGTAGTGATTTGAAATATGTACTAGTGAATTGAAAATGCTTAAGTGTAGTGACTTGAAATGTGAATTAGTTACTTGAAAATGGTCAAGTGTAGTGACTTGAAATGTGTACTGGTGACTTGAAAATGGTTAAGTATAGTTACTTGAAAATGCTAATATATACATATTTATATTTGTTGATTGTTATTATTTTATTTGATACTATAATATCATATAATCTATGATAATAATGCATTTTTAGAACTTTTTATGACCTGAATTAACATATTCTTATGCACAATGAGTTTGAAAGAAAGAAACAAGAAATATTAGCTGCTCAAAGTGCATCAATTGTGGAAGGAGGACGAGAAAGGAATTAGACTTGTTGATGAAGCATGTATACAAGAAATCATCTACAAATGATGAATGCCCATCTCAAGAAAACAACCAATCTTATGAGGATGAAAGTGATGGTGACTCTGACGACGTAAATGAGATTGATAATCCTGATAACGTGAATGAAAGTGATCTGAACCTGATGGTTGGTAGTTTTATTGAGGATTCAAGTTTAAAATATTTTGTTTTGGACTATTTAAGAATCATACATTATTGATGTGGATGTTTTGAATTATGTTTTTTTTGTTAGCTGTAAGGGTTTACATTAGATTTGTATTGAGTGATGTTTTTGAGAATTATTGAAGATTTTGAATAGATTTTTGATCAATTGTGAAATATTTTTAGTAATATACGTGCGAATTATTATTTGAGAATTTTTATGGGGATGTACATGCTAAATATTTATGAAAATTTTCTTGAAAAAATTTGTTCTTGCGGATTTACTTAGGGTATTTCATACGAATTTTCTTGCGGAATAGTTTCATAAATATCTGTAAGAAATTTTACCAAATAATTCATTCAAAATTTTTATGGTTAATCACAAATAAATCCGCAAATAACGTACTTGCAGATTTATTTTCGCAGCTAAATTACCTAAGGATTTACTTGGGAATCTTCGTGGGGAATAATTTGGGAATTTTTTCCTGAAAATCCGCAGGTAAAATCCTTTTTATGAAATTTTACCAAATAATTCATGCAAAATATTGATGTTTAATCGAAAATAATTCGCAAATAATGTACCTACGGATTTATTTTCGCAGCTAAATTACCTAGGAATTTACTTAGGAATCTTCGTGGGGAATAATTTATGCTATTTTTCATGAAAATCTGCAAATAAATCCGCAAATAACATACCTGTGGATTTATTTCCGTAGCTAAATTACCTAGAGATTTTATAAATCCGCAGGTAATAATTACCTACGAAGGTATTTCCTTTGGATTCTAATTGGTAAGAAATCCTCAGGTAATCAAATTACCTGGGGATTTTACCACATTATCCCTATGAAAATCCCCAGGTAATAAGTAGTTTTTTAGTAGTGAAGCTTACTCTAGCATGACACAGTCACCTAACTCTAGATGATTACAAGAGACAGGTACACCACAACCCCTACTACAATAATAAGCAACGTAGGAAGACTCTTAAGGACAAAATTAACAAAGACTCGACTATAACAAGGAAGTAAAGATCAACTCGATGAGCAACAAGTTCCCTGCTATAGTTCTAGGCTTTGATTGCAGTGCTTTTCCACTTCAGAAAGATATTTAATTGTGAGTATATGGAAGTTTTGGTATTCTTGTTGTGGAATATGAGCATTATATATTATGACATAAGAAAACCCTAGAAGCAACCACATTGGTTGAGGAAAAAAGGTGGCAACAACTTTTCACCAGCTTTTGTACTATGTGTCTGCTTGAAAGTTGACTGTGACAGCGACCAGTGAGCCCAACCTATTCCTTAATGCATAGAGACCTTTGTCATCACAACAAGGGCTTTAGGGAACAGGTCCCATGTTATGAATTTGTCAATCATCTAAACTAAGGACTTAACAATTTTCCCCTTTTGATGATGACAAACCATACAATCAAATCAGCATACTCAACATCTTTAGTCAATTTCGACACAGCACAACCTACCCTTCAACAACACAACATAAGCCGCAAGAGCATATACTAGACCAATTGCCCAACCAATTCCTCTATCACTGATGCCTAAGAATGCAAGCATCATCTATCTTATTCCCCTTGTCAATGAGAATTTAAGTCCCCCCGAGTGAGAGAACCCCTATCCTTATTAGCACAATACCCCAACCACTGACTATATCTATACAAAGCATATGACATATCTACAAAGAAAACTACATATTTCTGCATACTATATTACACATATCTACACAACATACTCCACATTTCTGCACAACATACTACACATATCCACAAAGGCAGATTATTATCCCGCTTTTGACATCATAAAAAAGGTTAAGCAGTAAACCATACATAGATAAGTCATATATGTTAATTCATGGTCATTAAGGTAACACTAATATTAGCAAGGGAGAAATATACATAAATAGAAGAAGTGACAACACAAAAAGAAGTCATTCATTCAAGCATCAATAGTAGTACAAACCACTTACATAAATAATTACAAAAATATTAGAAACAATTGTGCCAATTATTCACCAAAAACAAAAATAGTTGACTGAACTATAGAGATAACTAGGAAGAAGGAAGAGGGAACCAAACAAGATATGATTTCAGGGTGAGTATTAGATAGATATCTTAATTTTGGACTCTTCCACCCTTCCCTGTAGGGTAGCACTTTGAAGATCACACTTTCTGTCCTGAAATTATTTTCTCTTCACTTCCTATCAGCTAAAGCAGCCTTCAACACTCTTATTTATGCATCTCGTAGAGTAAGCAAAGTAGTTTGAGTATCTATTTCTTTCTTCAACCAATTTTGTTCATTCATAAAGTCCAAAACTAGAGACACAGGCTCTCTTTCACCCATCCTGAGAAGATATTCATTTTTCCTAGGAGCTGGGATGCCATACATTCCATTCACTAAATCAGCATTCACTTTTCTACACTCAATGTTGAAGTATGCATATACCCTATCCATATAGAACCCATAGGGTAGCTTATCCCTATCAACGCTTGCATTTAAGAAAGTGCTCATTTGTGTAATAACAATGGCTGGGAGGTTAACCTTCTTATATTTGAACATTATCTCTATTAGAAATAGATTGACACTAGTCAGAGTGGTCTCTTAATCATTCCTAGAAGTAGTGTACCTATCACAAGTTGACACAACACTCTAAAGTCCCTCTTGATAATCTTTTGTCAGAGCTTTCAGGGTGTGATCCATCAAGTGCACCATACAATTTTAAAAACTCGGCAAATCCTTCCCTTGAATTTATGCAGTTGATTTCTAAAGTTAGAACACAAAGGATTTTAGAGTGAATTTCTTCATCCAAACCTATTTTCATGACATTTAGTAGAGAGGTTGGATATAGACCACTGGTAGAATCTTCGAGGTTTTGTTAAAACATCTTCACCTCATCTAATACAGATAGGATACTTCAAATTAGATCAAGTGGTCCCATTTTTAAAATTTCAATATACTAACCAATTCTTTCACTTCTCATACCGTGGGGTCAAACTTTCATTTTCTTAAAACTTCCTAAAGCTTAAGAGTCTCTTCATCTACCTTTACCCTGTTTTACACACTTGAGCTGCAACTAGGTCCCTTACAAGCACCGTAACATGACCCTTTTCTTTTTCCTTTCTTTAGCAACAAATCCTTCTTTTTTATCTGGTTTACCCTATCACCAATAATATACTATTCATGGTTGGACTCAAAACCCTCAGCCTTATAATCGCTCAAATCTACAATCATGCATTCAATTTTACTACCCTTGCTGCCAATAAAAGTGCTATTAGAATTATCTTTTTTCCCTTGCACTTTTCTTTCTTTAGTGATTTCCAGGCTTCCTCTCCTATTCTCTAATAAATAAAGATCAGAAGGTAGTAAAGGTTTGGTACTAGAGTTAGTCTGGCTAGGCATTCCTACCTTTCTATACATGGCTTAATTAGAAGTCCCCCTTTCCAAGAAGGAGTATCAAAGAGTGACAAGAGGAATAGGATCTCTAGGTAGTTGAAGATTTGATAAGATTTTATGAGAGAGATTCATCAAGAAGAGAGATAGAAGATGATTTGATTTTAGTCTATGTAAAAGAATGGCTGAGACTAGATATTGCGATGTGTCTGAGGACACGTGTCCGAATAGATGGACATAATTGTTGAGTTCAAAGGACATGTGACTTTCTTTGGAGAGTGGAAGGAAAATGGAGCAATCATTAAATATTTAAGAAGTTATTATTTATGAATGGTGAGTGATACTAACCTAATTAGAAACCTGGTTCTCCGACAATGTCAAAATCCTATGACTTCTGTTGTCTTACACTCCATTCATATCTGTTCTTACTTGCTATGTGTGTATGTCTTCACAGATATGTGATTGAATTAGCCATAAAGACATCATCTGACCTAGATATCTTCTAACCAATTCATAGTCATGAGTAGGATATTTTGAGTGTCTCCTGCATCCATGTGGATTTCAATATCCTCCTTGTCAAGTATTACCCGTCTAGTTCCTTGTTATTCTTAATGAAGAAAGTACCAAGGATAACTTCTTTGGTGCTTTAGACTGTCCTTTTCTGCTTAATCCACAATGCCATCAACATTAATCAATCCCTCATCTAAATTTCACTATGAATGAGATATCTCATCTTGAGGACTTTCAGTAAGAGGTTATCTTCAAATCTTTCACTCATGAGCTTCGAGCCCATTTGAGTTTGGGTTTACAGATGAATAACGAGGGAAATATGTAACACCCCGTATTCTTGAGCTAGAAATCAAACCATCATTTCTACGTGTGTAAACTCTAATCCCATGATTTATATATGTATACATATGTCATAATATTTATCCTAGTGTGTGAAGTTCTTTCGAGGTGAAAAATGTCATAAAAATCACTTAGAGCAAAGTCGAGCTAAGAGCCTTTGATTTGGCCAAATTTTGGTATTCGATTCTACAAAGGTCAACTTTGAACATGTATTTTTATATATGTGGAATTTTTTTTCTCAAGATCCACCAAATTATCAAATTGAATTAGTTTTCCAATGATACCAATTTTGCCTTAATTTGATTCCCAAGAAAAAAGTTATGATCATTTTCGTCAGAACTAGTAAGCTGTCGTGATAACGCCGTAATGCGGGACTAAGTTACTGTGTCTAGCTCCATGACACAGAGTAATGTTTTCCTACATCCAAAAATACAATCCCAAAGGGCATTTTATTCAATTCCCCTTGGCCCCAAGCAACCAAGTGATGGATTAAAACACCGAAAGGGCATTATTTGCTCACTTTTTATCATCAAATCCATATGTAAACCCTTCTTTATGAAGAAAAAAATTCCAAACCCTTTTCCCCAATAAATACAAGAATTCAAGCCTCCATGTTCAAGAATCTTCAAGAAAACATCAAGAATTGGGTTCCTTTCACAAGTTCATCATTCAAGTCCCAAGATTCAAGATTTCTTCCTCAAGAATTCATGGATTCAAGTTCCAATATCAATATTCTTCAAGAAATCATTCACTTAAGGTATGTGGATGTTCATCTATGGATCCCTTTCACCTAATGTAGCCCCAAAACCTTTCTTTGATTTAAAAATATAAGTTTTCCTTTATTATGAAGATGCATATGTTCAAGATGAGTTTAATTAATTTTCTCCTTAGTAGTTTGACTCAATTCATGTCCTAGTATGATTCCATGGAAATTTAGATTATCTCATGTTTCAAGTTTCGATTTCCCATGCCGTATTCAATTGAATTTCATGTTTTATGTTCAAATTCCCATGTCATGATCAATTGATTTCATGTCACATCCTCGAATTATGAGTTAAACTATGTCAAGATGTTGTTTTTCCATGTTTTAAGTATTTCCCATGTTCAAGTTCATGATTCTCATATGTTTGATGAAATATCTATGTTTTGGGTCTTTGAACCATGATTACATACTACAGTATTTCAAGTTGATATCTTATTTTTATAATCACTCAGTGCTGGTGGGTTATGAACACCTAATACTTATGTGTTTTATATGATTTTCATTTTTCAAGTAACAAATCCATCAAACCATGGTTTTAATATCATATTCAGAACACCATGATCATATTGAAAATTATTAGTTTATATGTTTATAATTACCTCAAAATTTGTATGCACTATTATTTTTAGAATACCATGACCTTAGCTTATCTATTATCATTTATCAGTGCATGCACTAGTTAGTATTTTGATATCTTTTAGTTGGGAGTAGGATTTAGCACTGAATTGAAAGTGTGGGTTCAGTGCATACGACTTTCCTAGAAACTATGTGCCACCATATATTTAGGGGACTCACTAAAGAGTGTTTTCCCTTGCCTAATGTGGGCTCAGTTTAGAGATCAATCTAGTTTAGATTAGGTTCTACTCTGATGGCAAGGATAGAACAACTCTCCTCAACGTAGGTCAGACGTTGGACTTCATGATAGCTCACATAGTTTATATCGGTTACATGATACCTCCTATAATTTCAGTCAGTATTTTATTTGTCTCTGCTCAGGTTTGATTGACCAAAGCATATAGATTTTCAGCTATTCAGTTATACATAATTCAGTATTTTAGATTGAAGATTATCTCAAGAACATGTTTATGCTTCATCTTGAATTCTTAGTTTTACATGTTTATGTTTTTATGCTCAGTATCCATACATGATCTTCAGTCTAGTTTTATAGCATGTTCAGATTTACATGAGATTTACATATAGTATTTGTGTTTTACCGCTTCTTTGCTTCAGTTCTACTTATTTTATAAAGGTAAAAAATGTAAAAAATAAAGTGTAGTGATTCACCAGCTTATTATATTATGTTTGTTACTAATGCTTTAAGATAGTTTAGCTTTCAGTTTATTTCAGTCTCTTGATGAGTATACTTGCACTTAGCATGCATGTTTTAAGGTTATATATGAAATCAATTTTACATATTGTATTCACCTGTATTTACTCAGTATATTCCAACATACTGATCCATATATATATCTATGTGCTATATTATCTCATAATATAGGTACCAGTTGTAGCTTACATATCATAATCAGACATTTTACAGCTTCCAGCTAGCAGGTGATAAGTTCTCCTAGTTTGATAATCTCCAGTCTATTGTAGTTCATAAATTTAGTTTGAGTATTCATATGTATTGATTAGTGGTATTGAAGGCATGTCCCACTATCTATAATCAGTAGAGTAGAGGCTTCTTGGATATTCAGTCAGAGTTGTTACATGTAATTCAAGTTTCTTTCTTCAGTTTTATCATATTGTAAAATTTATTAGTATTACCTTTGTTCAGACTTTTCATGATTATGCTTCCGCTCAGCAAATTATGTTTTGTAATATACATATTAAATTAGTTGGTCAACAGTATGCCAGTTCATGGGTTAGCTTGGAATCACTTGTGTTCCAAGTATTGTGTTACGACTAGGCAGTAGTCTCGGGTTTTGAAAAACTTGGTATCAGAGCTCAGAGTTCAAGTGTCTAGGGTGTCTATGAAGCCGTGTCTAGTAGAGTCTTACGAAATGGTACAGAGATGTCCGTACTTTTATTTGAGAGGCTATAAGGCATTTAAGAAATATTTTCATTCTTTCATGTCTCAAATCATTCAGTAGAAGTTTTCCGTAAGGAACTTATGCAGATTCATACATGAAGCCATTCGTGACAACCCTACCTTATTTTTTAGGTAATAGAAATAGCCTAGCTTAACTCCTTATAGATAGAGTTTTCTCAGACAGTCTCCACAAATGGTTATTGGATTGCATGCAGGCTCAAAAGTATCCCATCATTTATTTTAAGTTCCAAAGTTTGAAAGATTTCATTCATGTTCATGAAAATCATGCACTAAGCTAAAGTCATATATGCCCTCAGATCCCTTCTCAGAATCCTATGACAACATATAATTTAGAGTTAGAAGCATGAACATAGAAGTTTAGCAGTAGTAGAGTAGGGATAGTGTTTATCTGGATTTAGTAGATTATGTACCCATGGGACTAGTTGTATGAAAGGTGAATCAGCAGGCTTGAAATAGTACATGCAGGAATTTAAGTATGTTGTCAAGAAGGGTGTATGTATATGATAATTGTTGAAGCTAAAGAAAGTTAAGGATAGTATATGTTAAGGGAGTGTTCAATAATAAAGTTAGTATAGTTCATTAAGATTTTGGGAATATCCATGTTAAGTGTTAGAATCTAAGTTTGAATTGTGGATAGTTGAGCTAATAGAAAGAAGTGATAAAATTCTAAATGGTGTGAACTCAGGGTATGGTGATACTTATGAAGATTCTAAGTTATTCAGTGTTTGATTTATTATATGATGACTATTGAGGCTATAGAAATATAAGAGTTGTATCTCAGAAGGAAGTACTAGCAACGGGTTTTATGCTTTCAGGTGTAGTCTTTCAGGTTAAGTTTATTATTTATGTGTATTGTTATATATTGGGCCCTAGAGTAAAGTGGTTACATTTTAATCTAGAGTTTATTAAAGGGGCCTATAGACTTAGAATGATGGCTTAAAGCTAAGGGGGAGATGATAGAACAAGGAACCAAGTCAGGCTCTCAGATTCTAGTAGTGATGTCAGTGCATTTTAGAACATAAGTTAGGGAGGAAAATGCCCGACCCATTCTTATCTTAGTGCAAAGTTTTGTACTTCAGTCATCACGATATCTACCCATGCCTTACATGTCAGATCCATGATCATAGATCATATTCATGCACTTTCCATAGAATTATGTACGCTCCCAATTCCAAGTATAAGGAGTTCCAGTTCACTCAGCAATACAAATTATATTCCCTAAAATTATCAACTCCAAACTCAGGTCATGTAGCTAATGACTCATGTACTCATGCTTTGCATAATGTTCAGTTCCAGGTACTCATGGTACACCCTTAGTGACCATTGAAAATTCAAATTATGTCATGTATATCCTCAGGTTTGATCTCTATAATTAATCCATGTCGTGGATACTCTATTCCTCTGACCTCAGTTAAGTGTCCAAGTTATGCATAGTATTCTTTCATGCTTCAGGTCCTCATGTTCTAACTTTCAGTGACCTCTCCTTATATAAATATAGTGGTGATGGATAAGTATTTAGATGGGAGAGAGTAAATGTTTCTTGTGGAGGAAAAATTATTGTATGTTTGTTTTATGTAAGGCTATAAGGTTGAAGAATGATTGAGGAAAAGCTTTTGGTATATGTCATGGATAGTTAAGAATTCTACCCGTGTCTTCTTAAAAATAGTACAACAAAGTTTTTATTGATGGAGGTATAGAGAATATAAAAAATATACTTTTATGGGTGTTTACCTAGGAGTTCGTATGTGGTTATAATGATAATCTTGAATGTCATGTTGGTATATAAGGGGATGGGTGCATTGTGTGCTAGTGAATTCCTAGTAAAAGGCTGAATTTAGTAGTTGAAGTTGTAATAATAATTATTCTTGAGGTGAGAAGTTGTGAAAATACGTGGGGTATTGAATTCATAGTTCAAACTAGATCTTGGTGTTATGTGCAGTACCTTGTGATTTCGAGTTAGGCTTGAACATGGTGGGAGTATGTAGCTCAACTCAGACTTTGTATGGAGTAGTTATATATACCCATGCGAGTATTTAAGGAGAGAGGCTAAGTTTGAATTAGGTAGTTGCATTGCCTAAGTCCTTATAATTTTATCCTATCTTATGTTTCATAGGCCTATGTTCTATGTTACAGAGTTATAGCTATATTAAGAGTCCTTACTCATATATCTTACTCAGATCATGCCCAAGATTCTTTTCTCCCTAATGTTATTAGAACTTCTTAGAAAAAGTGTTGAAGAAATATTCTAGTTGAGTATAAAATTTTAGAATAATTCATTCCGTATGGCCAGTAATTCAGTTTAGCAGTTAGACAGATAAGTTTCTATTGTTTTCCATCTTTCTATCCAGTTTTACAATTCAAAGTTTCATGAAGATGGACATTCCATGAGGTAATTTTTTCGCATATATGTAATTTGAAAATTTAGTTCAGTTCATGCATCATGTTTCAGATTCAGATATTCAGTCATGATTCAGTTCGTAAGTGTCTCATGCATCATCTTAGTTTTTCCTTAGTATTTCAGCCAAGTCAGTAGGATTCGGGGGATGAATGATCCCAAGAGGGAGATATTGTAATACTCTGATTTTTCAAGTCCCAAACCTCTCAAATTTTCTTTATGAAACTAGATCCATCCTGAGGTAATGGTTAATCATAAGTGGACTCTCTCGTTTATATATCAGCCTTATCACCATTCTCATGTCATTGCATGTATTCACGAAATCAGTTCAGTTTATTTATCATGCTTAGACTCAGTTATGTAATTATGATCCAAGTCTTGCATGTTTAGTATATGGTTGTAGTTACCTTAGTATTTTCACTCTAACCATTCTCATTCGAGGATGAATGATTCCAAGGGGGAGATAATGTAACACCTCGCATTCATGAGCTAGAAATCGAACCATCATTTCTATGTGTGTAAGCTCTAATCCCATGATTTATCATTGGATACATGTGTCATAATATTTATACTAGCGTGTTAAGTGCTTTAGAGGTGAAAAATATCATAGAAATCACTTAGAGCAAAATCGAGCTAAGAACCTTTGATTCGGCAAAATTTTGGTATTCGATTCTACAAGGGTCAAATTTAAATGTGTATAATTTTTTAAAAATGTGGAATTTTTAATATAAAAAACCACCAAATTAAAGATAATTGAATTAGCTTTCCAACGATACCAATTTCTCCTTAATCCGATACCTGAATGAAAAGTTATGATCATTTTCATCAGAACCAGTAAGCTGCGGCGATTGTGCCATGACGCGGGACTAAGTTACGGTGTCTAGATCTGCAATGTGGGGTAATGTTTTCCTACATCCATAAATACAATACCAAAGAACATTTTAGTCAGTTCTCCTTGCCCCCAAGCACCCTAAGTGACAGATTAAAACACCAAAAGGGCATTATTTGCCCATTTTTCATCATCAAATCCATATGTAGACCCTTCTTTCTCAAGAACAAAAATCTAAGCCCTTTTCCACAAGAAATCCAAGAATTCAAGCTTCCAAGTTCAAGAATCTTCAAGAAAACATCAAGAATAGGGTTCCTTTCGCAAGTTCATCATTCAAGTCCCAAGATTCAAGCTTTCTTCCTCAAGAATTCAAGTTCCAATTTCAAGCTTCTTCAAGAATTCGTTCAATTAAGGTATATGGATGCTCATCCATGGATCCCATTCACCCATGGAGCCCAAAAGTCTTTCTTTGATTTAAAAATATAAGTTTTCCTTTATTATGAAGATGCATATGTTCAAGATGAGTTTAATTAATTTTTTCCTTAGTAGTTTGACACAATTCATGTCCTAGTATGATTCCATGGAAAGTTAGGTTATCTCATGTTTCAAGTTTCAATTTCCTATGTCATATTCAATTGAATATTCATGTTTATATTCAAATTACCATGTCATGATCAATCGATTTCATGTCATAACCTCGAATTATGAGTTAAACTATGTCAAGATATTATTTTCCCACGTTTTAAGACATTCCCATGTTCATGTTCACGATTCTCATATGTTTGATGAAATGTCTATGTTTTGGGTCTTTGAACCATGATTAGATACTGCAGTATTTCAATTTATATCATATTTTTATAATCACTCAGTGCTGGCGGGTTGTGAACACCCGATACCTATGTGTTTTACATGATTTTCATTTTCAAGAAACAAGTCACTTAGATCATGGTTTTAAGATCATATTTAGAACACCATGATCATGTTGAGAATTATCAGTTTATATGTTTATAATTACCTCAGAATCCATATGCACTGTTATTTTCAGAATATCATGACCCGAGCTTATCAATTATCAGTTATCAGTTCATGCACCAGTTAGTATTTTCGTTTCTTTTAGTTGAGAGTCTGATTTAGTACTGAATGGGAAGTTAGGTTCAAAGTATACTACTTCCTCAGAAATTACGTACCACCATAGGTTTAGGGGCCTCGCCAGAGAGTGTTTTCCCTTGCCCAATATGGGCTCAGTTTAGTGATACTCCAGTTTAGTTCAGGTTCTACTCCGATGGCAAGGATAGAAAATCCTTCCTCAACATGGGTTAGCTATTGGACTCCATGATAGCTCACATGGTTTATGTCAGTGAAATGATAGCTGTCACAGTTTCAGTCAGTATTCAGTTTATCTCACCACAGGTTTGCTTGACCAAAGCATACAAATTTTCAGTTATACAAAATTCAGTCTTTCATATTGCAGATTATCTCAGAAACATGTTTATGCTTGGTCTTGCATTCTCAGTTTCACATGTTCATGTTTTTTATGCTTAGTATCCATACATGATCTTCAGTCTAGTTTTACAACATGTTCATCTTTACATGAGATTTACATACAGTATTTATGTTTTACCGCTTTCCATCTTCAGTTCTTCTTATTTTACAAAAGTAAAGATTGTAAGAAACTAAGTGTAGTGATTCACCAGCTTATCAGATTATGTTTGTTACTTATGCTTTAAGATACTTCAGCTTTTAGTTTATTTTAGACTTTTGATGAGTCTACTTGCACTTAGCATGCATGTTTTAAGGTTATATATGAAATCAGTTTTACTTATTGCATTCACCCCCACTTACTCAGTACAATCCAAAGTACTGATCCATATATATGTCTATGTGCTACATTGTCTCATAATGTAGGTACCAGTTGTAGCTTACATATCATAATCAAACAGTTTGTAGCTTCTAGCCAGCAGGTGATGAGTTCTCCTAGTTTGATAATCTCTAGTCAGTTATAGTTCATGTACTTTAGTTTGAGGATTCATATTTGTTGATTAGTGGTAGTTGGAGGCATTCCCCAGATATCTATAGTCAGTATAGTAGAGGCTTCATAGACAGCCAGTCAGTGTCGTTACATGTAATTCAAGTTTCTTTCTTCAGTTTTATCATGATGTAAACTTTATCAGTATTATCTTTATTCTGACTTTTCATGATTATGCTTCTTCTCAGCAAATTATGTTCTGTTATATACATATTAAATCAGTTGCTCAACAGTATTCCAGTTCATGGGTTAGCTTGGGATCACTTGTTGTTCCAAGTACCGTGTTAGGACTAGAGGGTAGTCTCGGGTTGTGAAAAAAGATCAGACTTTTCTTTGTCCAGTTGGGCATTCCTTTCTTCCTTTTGAGGACTGTGAAACTTTACATATCCTTCAAAGTTGCAATCTTGGAAGAACATTCTTCTTTAGAGTGACCATATCTATCACACTGAATACTTTTGAAGTTATTTTTTCTCCTTGCAGGTTTGACTGATAAGCCTAATTCACCCTTTTGGCTGGCAGCCCTTGTCACTGCATGAAAAAAGGTAGTCCACTTGAGACCTTTTTCAAGTCTATTTTTTTATTTAGTAAGTTCCTCTTCAAGGATGGAATTTCTATCAAGAGATGTAGTGAGGTCAGCCTTAACATTGATTAGTTCTTCTTCTAGCTGAAACTATATTCTGCTCCCTTCTCTTTTACCTTTAGACTTCTTCTTTGAGATTTCATCTATTCTCTTATTTAGTAGATAATTTTTACATGTAAGAGTCTTACAAGTAGCTTGATACTCAGCCACTTGCATACTTAATTCCACCATTTCCTCTTCACACTTTGCTAATTCTTCCTTCAGTTTCCTCTTTTTAATCACAAGTTCAGTCACTTAAATATTTACCTCAATCTTATCTTGCTCACAGTTTTACAAAGCTTGCTTTAGATTTTCCTTTTCCCTTGTAAGATCATTTAGAGAGTCAATCAATACAGAGGCAAGAGATTTCAGCTTACTCAGGGAATAGTCCTTTAAGTTTTCCTTGATATCAAGGAGAGTGATATGTTTTTCCTCCTTATATTTAGTATCTTCCATTAGGGTGCAAAGTGAGTCAAACATTGGTACTTCTTTTTATATGGCCCACATGGAAGCTTCTTTTTTTTGTTTAGAATCACTTGATGAGTCCCCACGACAAGCTTTAAGAACCTAACTAGAAATATTATTTGCCTCACATCTCCAGTTATACTTCGTAGTGACCCTCTGCTTCCTTATTTTGGATACCACTTCAGCCTTTTCTTAGGATCCTTCCAAGGTGCTAGTCTTATTATGAAAGACCATGCTCTGATACCAAATGAATGGTTGGGGTGGGTTGCTCCTTGACTCAGGGAACTATTCCCAAAATTACACACTCAACAAGAAATAGGAGAAAAATGCAGTAAATAGTGTAGGAGTACAAAAACGTAAAGACACATGATTTTTACGTGGAAACTCCTTGCTCATGAAAAAAAACCACGACCTGTCTCTAGGATTTCAAGTCCATTATATTCAAGCAACCCGTTGAATACATACTCTAAGTATTAGCCTCCTAATCCTTTGTTTCCTAGCAATAATTCTATTACAAGGAAACCAAGCAGTAACTCTACTATTTCCACCTTCCAACTACCTCTAGCTAGACTTCTCAAGCTAACTCTAGCCTGACACAATCACCTAAATCTAGATGATTACAAGAGATGGGTACACCATAACACTTACTACAATCTTAAGTAACGTAGAAAGACTTTTAAGAACAAAATTACAAAGGCTCGACTATAACAAGGAAGTAGAGATCAACTCGATGAGCAACAAGTTCCCTGTTACAGTTCAAACTTTTGATTGCAGCGCTGCTCCAGTTTGGAAAGATCTTTAATTGTGAGTATATAGAATTGTTGGTTTTATTTTTTTGGAATATGAGCATTATATATTGTAACATAATAAAACACTAGAAGCAATCTCATTGGTTGAGGCAAAAAGGTAGCAACAACTTTTCACCAACTTTTGTACTATGTGTCTTCTGGAAAGTTGACTTTGATAGCGACCAGTGAGCCCAACCTATTCCATAATGCGTAGAGGACTTTGTCATCTTAACAAGGGCTTCAGGGAGCAAGTCCCATATTATGAATTTGTCAATCATCAAAATTAAGGACACAACAGTGTCCAAATTAAAGGGTTTAGAACAAAGGAGCAGAAGGTATCGAAACAAATAGAAGTCTTTTGGTCATTTACACAAAAATGAATATTACTTTCTTATTTTTTATTTTGAGCCACTCGATCAAAGCCTAAATTTCTTTTTAAAAAAATGCAATGTATGATCATAGTAAGATGATCAACTGGTTGAATCACAGTTGTTATGGCAAAATTGTCTAAAAATCAAAATTATGGCAACAATTGTCTAAAAATCACAGAAGTAGAGATCAACTCGATGAGAAACAATTGTCTAAAAATCAATGAGGTCAAATTTAGATTATAAAAACACTCTAAAATTATGGCAAAATTGTCAATTATATACTTAAAACTATATATGAGTCCTATGACTCCTCATGATTTTTTTTTGGCTTAACTCATCGATAGCCCCTTAAACTTATTTCAAAATTTCACTTTGACCCCTCAACTCAGTCTTGGACCTATTGAACTACTAAATTATTCAAAATGTATACTTATTAGGCATAAATTGTTGATGTGGTAAGCAAAGTGTAACACACTTTTCTTAGGCACGTGATTAAGTACAAATTAATAATTCACTTTTATTTTTATTAAAAAATTTAAATTATTTTATTAATATAATTTTTAATTATAATAATTTCTTTTTTTTAAAAGAAAGCACCCCCCCTAAGTCCTTGTCGTCTTTACACCCCCACCTTTCCCGTAGCCATCGTCTTCATCTTATAAGAAAAGATAAGCAAACCAACCCCCTCCTCTACCTCACTCCTCTTAGTTGTTGCAAACCACACCTCCCCCTTTAGCCATCATAACTCCCCCCACCCATTTAGTAACGTCTTCTTCATTCAAATTTTCTAAGGAATGCATTTTCCGGTGAGACTCACCAAAAAATCAAAAGTGCGGGAGTATATTGTTGTTGCTATACTAACAGGTCTTAGTGTTATTCATATGATTTTTGATTATCTTCACTATAATTGTTTCCAAATCAGCTATGAAAAGATATGAAAAAAAGAAAAGAAGATAGTATCTGAAATTTATTTGGAAAAAATTGAGTTTTAAGGTTTGAGAAAATGAATAATGATGGCCAGAAAAAAGAGAAGAAGATGAAAATGGGGGAGGGGGGAGGGGGGGCGAAAATGAGGGAGGGGGGAGGGGGGCCAATTTTTTATTTTTATTTTTTAAAATTTTTTATAATTACTTTATCATAATTGTTTGGGCCCTCAATACCATATGACATTTTTTAATTAGTCGTTTTTTCCATGCCATCGCAAGTGTGTTACGCACACTTTACAATTTTCGTTAAATATCCGAAAGTGCCTAATAAGAATAATTTTCTACATAATATAGGTGTTCAATAGGTAAAAGTCTTAGTTGAGGGGGTCCAAGTGAAATTTCAAAACAAGCTTAGGGTCTTATCGATGATTTAAGCCAATATTTTTCTTAAAATATTATCTATCATCTTCACTAGTTGCCTGGTGAAGAAAATAAGTTAATTCACAATATGTGCAAAAACATGCTTATTCAAAACTAAAAAAAATATTGTTGTATTTTTTTAATTTGATTCCTTCAGACTAAACGTAAGATGTTCATCCTATCTAAATCAAAACCTTAATCCTCATTTTTCACTATTACAATCTATATTTTTTTCTGAATCACTTGATCAAATTGAAATTATTTATTACCCTTTGTGTAGTCAAGCTTTAGTTTATTTTTTCCAATGGTGATTTTGTCGAAACAATGAAAGAATGGACAAAGGCCAGTTTGAGGAGGATGACAATTAGAGAGTTAGGTTGAAAGAATCAAACAAAAAAAGAGATTAAGATCCCTTCTTTTAGTAACGATATTTGACTAATTTATGCATATCTTTCTATTATAATGCTTTCTATACGGTGTTTGATTGTATGAATAAGTACTCTTTAATCGGTTTCAATGTTATCTCATATGTTGGGATGGTTTTCCTAATGTTTTGTGTTATTTTTACATTTTTTTATTTATAAATTTAATATCTTTAAATTTAAATATTTTATATCATTACGTTATTCGTACAAATATGCACTCAATTGCTGGTTTAAGTTTTTAATGCGTTGGGAATATTTTTGTAATATTTTTATATTTTAAAAATATTTTTCCTATCTTTTTTCAATTATTTATTTATTTATTTATTTATTTTTGAATTTTCATAATTAATATTTGAAAAAATATATTTTCTTAATGAAAATTATCATTTAGAACTTTTAGGAGTCATTTGTGATTGCATTGGCTCGGTCATACGTTAGAATGTGCAATTCAAAGCTATACATGTCCAGTATGATTCTCGGGCAAAATCATATCTACTCCTGACACTTGTTTTTTTAGAAAGCATATATAAGGGGAGTAGAGGTGTTTAAGGCACTTCGAGGTGACTATTGCTAGATGGTATAGGCGCCCACTAGGCATGACAACATGCAGTGTGGGGATATGGAAGCATGCATGGCTAGTCTGTGTGAGCTACTGGTGCCCGTGAAGCCACATCGATAGCGGTTCATTGTGCGCTCGTGTCAGCTATTGCAGGTGTTGTCCCCGATGGGGCTGTTGATATTTGATTTCAAACGAGGTGGTGCATTATACGCGCAATGAGTTTTGGATGCTGCTCTAGGGTCAGGCTTTAGGTACTGCACGTATGAGCCAAGCCTAATATGCATCGAGTTCTTGCGGCGGACTTGGGCGACAATCGTGCACAAGCCTCGGTGTGTCTTCATCACCTGTGCTCCCACAAGGGAGGGCTATTGTGTCAAGCAGGACTTTTTTTGGCCTTGCTACATCTACACGGGAAGAAGTGCATGATATCTATTATTGGGCATTGGGGCTGGACGTGCATCGACAGAGCATTTGGACGCACAATACATGAGTTGTGTTCGACATGTGAGGTTAGGTTCGATCTGTGATACCCCGTACTTCTACCTAGATTAAATTTGTCCCAAAAATATCAAAGACTTGTTTTAAAGATGAATCCACTTTTATACATGTGGAATTTTTAATATTTTCACTTTTTTTTAGGTTGGAAATTGAATAAGCTTTCCATCGATACCCATTTCGTCAAAATTCGGTATCGAGGTAGAAAGTTATGGCCGAAATACAGAAAGAAGTCAAAACTGCCCAGGTGCGACAGTGAAGGCCGACGGACCATAGTCCAAATTGTCGTAGTGGAGGCAGTTAGCCCACATTATGAATAAGGTCAACGGCTCAGGCCGAAAGATCGTCCAGCTAGCGATGGACCGTCGCTCAAGTCATCGTAGGAGAGGCAGTGAACCCCTATTCTGCCCAGGTGTAACAGTCAGGACCGACGGATTATCGACCCAGCGATAGACCATCGCACCCACCGTCGCATATATCATTCAGTTATTTTAAGTCATTTTTAAAAAGGGCTTTTCAGTCTTTTACCACCATTTTTATACCTAGTTATATCACACTAAGGCTCATAAGTTCATTATCTATCTAAAACATCAAATTAGGATTTTCTCTCAAAGATAATCCCCAAGAAAACAAGATCCAAACCCTTCTTCAAGAAACTAAGAGATTCAAGTTTTTCAAGTCCAAGAACTTCAAGAAACTCACAATCAAGGTATGTCAAAATCCAAGATATGTGTATTTATGAATGTTCATCATTTAGATTGAATTGAAATTCATGTTCATGATATTGTGGAGTTTTGATTCATGTTTTTAAATTACATATTCCAATGATTGACCCTAGCATATAAAGATTTGCATGATAAGCATGATAAACCCTTCAGATTTGCAAATTTATTTATGCATCAATTATAATTAGATGCATTGATGATGGTATAACCAAAGTATGTTCTCCATGTGTTTGATTAAATGCCTATGTGAAGGAAAAGTGCCATACTAGTGTGATAATATGAAATCCCCATTCATGTACAAGTTTATGCATGCCAAATGTTTGATGAAATGTCTTAGTTAGTGAATTATGGATACATGTGTAGCCCTTGTGGTGTTTTAGAACTTGTACTTTATGAAATCTCCAACTAATTATATTATGGATTGTTGATGTTGGTCATGTATTTAAGAAAGTCATGCTTTGTCAGTTTTTTCCATTGAGTCTTAGGGGTACTTGTACCCAAATAATATAGCCGTGTGCCTAGAGCCAGTGTCATGTTTTCACGATGTCCTCAGTCAAGCAATGATCCATAGAACTCAGTCAGTCATGTGACTCAAGAAAGCTCAGAAATTCAGTAATCTTAGAAATCTCAGATAGTTATCAGATCTAAGTAGAATTCCGTCAGTCCACAAAAATTCAGTTAACTCAGTACAGTTAGTTCAGTTAATCATGTTCACTGTCTATTCAGATGGGAGTAGAAACTAGCACTGAGCAAACTCAAGGATGGGAACCCACCTGTTATATGAGGGTGTGATTCTTTGAAGAAATCCTTGCATTCCAGAACTACGTAGCCAGCGTCGGTTGAGACATCATAGCCTATTATATGAGGGTAGATGAGGTGGCTTAACCTGTTATATAAGGGTTCCCACCATTCTCAATAGAGTTACCTATTATATGAGGGTTACTCATAGATTGTCCTTAACTGTGGTGCGATATTGACACCCTTCCAATTGGGGTTACAGATTGGACCCCAACTCAGCTATATTGCATTATTTGGGGCATGTCGGTTAGATGAATACTTCCCACAGTTTTAGTTACAGATCATGACTATCAAATACAGTCAGTCAGTCTCAGTAATAGAACTCAAATAGTTTTACAGAATTTAGGACTGTCAGATATAAACAACTCAGAACAGAGCGGAAATCAGCTAGTTCTATCAAAAACTAGATAGTCAGATACAGTCGCTCAGTATTAGTTATTTCAGTTATACAGTTATCAGTATCTCATGTTATCATGAACTCAGTTATAGTTATTATGTATTCATGCATGTATTCTCACATTTATGTTATTCAGTCAGTTAGTATTGTTCATGCATGTTAACCATTTGCATTCAGCCTACCTCACATATATACCAATATATTCAAACGTACTGACGTATTTACACTATGGTGTTTTATACCATAGGTTCAGAAGCACGAGCTCCAGAGCATCAGTAGCATTACAGTCTCAGCAGTCAAAGTTAACAGTGAGTCCTCATCTTTTGATGACATGAACATTACTTTATTACCTTATTAATTAATTTATTTCAGTAGTTGGATTTAGTTGGGGACATGTCCCATCAACTCCTTATTCAGAAAGTTCAGTCAGTTAGAGGCTTTTTAGACTATCATGTTCAGAAAGTTATTTCAGTTGTTTTGGACATTTCATACCCCATCAGAATGTTATATTTTTATCAGATATTATGTCTCAATTTTGAACCTACGACCTTATAGTCTTTATTTCTGCATTTATACAATATATTATGAAGTATACAGGTACATATATCAGTAATGGGTTAGCTTGAGGTCCTCCGGGGTCATGAGTAGCGTGTAGCATTTCGGGTACCATATTCGAGGTATTACAAACTTGGTATCAGAGCCTAAGGTTCAATAGAGTCCTATGAATTCTAAAAGTCGCATCTAGTAGAGTCTTGTACATGGGTGTGTTGCACGCCGCATTTATGTATAGGAGGCTATAAGACTTCTTAGAATAGCTTCCCTTCTTTCAGTATTCATGTCGTGCCAGTGAGCATTAGCTCAAATCTAACTCTTAGTCTAATCTATTTCTCCTTTTTGTTTATAGATCATGCCTCCCAAAAGGTCTAATCAAAGGAGAAGCGGGAATCAGTCAGCCCCACACCCCATCCAGGTAGATTCCGTAGATGAGCATGTCATTCATGCCAAATTCAGAACCGACTCCCTTACTTTATCTTACTCAATAGTACATTAGATAAATCAGAAGGCTATTAGATCAGAGCAATCAGCAGGTTATTATCCCACCTAGGCATATGATTTATGACCGACAGAGTGAGGTGGGGAAATGTAGGGACAAAGAAAGAAAGAGAGAAAATAAGAGAGCTAGAACAGGTAGCTTCAATTTCAATCAGCCTAAGTCAGAGGGTGGGAATCATTCTCAGTTCTGCCCAAAGTCCTCAGTTCCAACTCCACCCTTAGTCAGTGTCCCAGTACCTAAGATCAGAAATGGTAACAGTGATAGGGCACCAGGATCTAAGTCTTAGAGAAGTGTAGCATTTACCCGAACTAATCCTCTTTGCCAGACTTGTGGCAAGCACCATCAGGGTATTTGCAGAGCTGGCAGTGGTATTTGTTCCAGATATGGAAAGCCAGGCGATAGAGTCAGAGATTATCCTTAGCCAGGTCCTCAGGGTCAGCAGAACAGTTCCTCATCTTAGTCCGGTCACCCAAACCAGTAGGGTGCCACCTCCAGCGCTACTAGTGGGCAACGCCCAAATCAATTTTATACTCTCCAGTCCCGGAAAGATTAGTAAAATTCTCCTGATGTGGTTACTGGTACGTTATAGATCTTTCATGTATGTTACATATCTTTCATGTGTATGTTTACGCTTTGCTAGATCCAGGAGCTTCTTTATCTTTTGTTACTCCCTATATAGTAGGCGATTTCAGAACCAGTCTTAAAATTCTAGAAGAGCCCTTTTCAGTCTCTACCCCAGTGGGGAAAACCATCATAGCCCAGTGAGTATACAGGAACTGCCCAGTTATGATATTTTAGAAAGTCACTTCAGCAGACTTAGTCGAATTAGAGATGACTGATTTTCATATCATTCTCGGCATGGATTGGCTTTGTTCCTTCCATGCCACAGTCGACTGCAGAAAAAGAATAGTGCAGTTTTAGTTTCCGAATAAACCCATCCTAGAGTGGAGGGGTAGTACTTCAGCATTCAGAGGTCAGCTTGCTTCCTACCTTTGGGCACGAAAAATGATATCTAAAGGACGTGTCTATCATCTTGTTTGAGTTAAGGACACTAGTTCTAAACTCCTAGTCTCGAATCAGTCTCAGTTGTGAATGAATATTCAGATTCCTTTCCTAAAGATCTTCCAAGAATTTCTCCTAAAAGGGAAATTGACTTCGGCATTGATCTTCTTACAGATACCTAGCCTATATCTATTCCGCCTTACAGAATGGCACCAGAAGAACTCAGAGAATTAAAGGAGAAGTTGAAGAATCTCTTTGATAAGGGATTCATCAGGTCCAGTGTGTCCCCGTGGGGCGCACCAATCTTATTCGGGCGCAAGAAAGATGGTTCTCTCAAAATATGTATAGACTACCGTCAGCTCAACAAAGTCACGGTCAAGAATAGTATCCACTTCCTAGAATCGATGAATTGTTTGACCAACTTTAGGGTGCCAGTTATTTCTCTAAGATAGACCTCATATTAGGCTATCATTAGCTCAGAGTCAGAGAATGTGATATTCTAAAAATAGCTTTAAGAACTCGGTATGATTATTTCGAATTCTTAGTCATGTCCTTTGGTCTTACCAATGCCCCAATAACTTTCATAGACTCGATGAACTATGTATTCAACCAGTACTTGGACATATTCTTCATAGTCTTCATAGATGACATTCTTGTCTACTCCTGCAGTGAGCGTAATCATGTAGACCATCCCAAAAAAACTTTACAGACCCTCAAAACCCATCAGTTATCATGATATCTATTATGTCCTATATGTCATATCTATGATCATCGCTCATATTCATGCACATTAGTGAGAATCATGTATGTTCACAGTTCCTAGTATAAAGAGTTCCAGTTCACTCCGTGTTATGAATCATGTCCCATGAGTATAGAGACTTTAGAATCAAGTAATGCAGCTTATGAATCATGCACACATATCATGCTTTACAGTATGATCAACCCAGATGACTCATGCTCCACTTCGAATGATCAGCCAAACTCAAATTATGTCACGTATACCCTCAGTTTAGATCCCTCGATAAAATCTATGGTGTTGATGCTCTATCCTTAGGCCTCAGTTACAATGCCAATTCAGTAATCAATATTCATTAAAGGACTCAAATAGTCCTGCAGAACCATGGCTTTCAGCTATCAGTTACTTAGCCATCAGAATTCAGTATCAGTCTAAACCTCAGTTATGAGTATTCGGCTATAAGAACCCAATATTTAGTTCCAGTATTAGTCCAGTTGCAGTCTTAGTTACAGTGTCAGCTCCAGTTCAGTAATCAGATCAAAAAATCAGTCCAGATCCAGGTTTTCTTGACCATAGAATATGGTTATTAGCTATTCAGTTATTAGTATTTCACTACCTCAGTTTACAGAATGTTTCTGAATCATGTTATACGCTTGGTCTTGCATCCTTAAGATAATACAATTTTCACTCATTCATGCTCAGTTATCTCATGTTACCCAGTCAATCATAACCTTCTATGCATAATGCTCTATAGTTTCAGTCTGGTTATTCAGACTAGGTATAGTTCAGTCTTACCTGCCCAATATTCATCTATCAGCCATGCAGTTAATCAGATAAGTTAGTATGTTTATGCATTCATGCTCAGCACCCATGTGAATATTTTCAGTAGTCTCAAGTATTGTACAGTACTAAGGTAGATAGTATAGTGGAGGGAGTATTCGAGGGATATGTCTAAGCCTGAAAATTTTAGATGCAGTGCATAAGGCTTAGTCACTCTATTTTAGATGATGTTTCATATGCATTTCATCCTAGTATAAGAATCCCAGCCATGTGGTGATCCCCTATTCAGATGTCCTGCTCAGACAAGGCTAAGATTTTCTTTCTCCCTACAGTCACTAGAACACTATAGAAAGAGTGTCATAGAAATACTCCAGTCGAGTATAAGTTTTTAGTATGAGTTAGTCTGCAAAGACATCGATTCAGTTTAGCAGTTAGATAAACAAGTTTGTATGGTGTGGCTTTCCATTTTGTTCATCTAGTCGCACTATCCAAAGTCTCATTAATGTAACTATTTAAAGATGGATCAACCAGGTAGTTGCGTGTCCAGCTTAGTTCATGTATCATGCTTTAGTTTCATAATCTAGATATTTAGTCATGATTCAGTTCATAGTTGCCTTGTGCATTACCTCATTTTTCTCATAGCTCAAAAAAAGGGAAAATCAGCCCAACATTCTTCAAGGAACAATGTCCCAAGGGAGAGATACACTATGATACCCCAAACTTTCCTGACATAAACATGCCACTCTCTCTTCATGTAACGAACCAATTTTAGAGTAGTGGGTACCCATAGGTTGACCCTCTATCTCCAATCTCAGTCGTAAGCCATGTACTCAATGGCTCCGTTCAGTTCATGATAGTCAGTCCATGCACACGTTACAGACTTAGTCATGTTCTTATGTTCCTATTCATGCATGTTCAATAAAGGATCTCGAGTTGAGATCAAATAAAATTTAGTATTTTGAAAATCTCTCCTATGAAGGAAGTGAAGAGATTTGGCAAAAAGGGAAAACTCAGTCTCCCATATGTCGGTCCCTTCAAAATTCTCAGTCGCTTAGGTAAAGTATCTTATGAGCTTGAATTTCCTTCAGATATAGCTTCAGTTCATCCATTCTTTCATGTCCTCTTGCTAAAGAAGCCATAGGTGATCCAACAATTGTAGTCCTAGTTGGGGGCGTAGATATTCAGAATAGTCTCTCGTATGAGAAAATTCAAGTTGAAATTCTTGAATATCAGATTCACAAACTGAGGAACAAAGAAGTCCCTCTAGTTAATGTTCTTTGGCGGAATCAATCTGTTGAGGGAGATACTTGGGAAGTATAAACAGATATGCGGACCAAGTATCCTCACCTCTTCTTCGCTAATTCATACCCAGCCCAAGGTAATAGCTTTCCTTAAGTTCATTCAGCTTATGGTTCAAATTTTAGTTACAAACTATGCTCAGTTTTCATTTCAAACATGGTATATTTACCCTTACATATTCAGTATCATGTTCATGAGTCAGTTTAGTCATGTATTCACATATTAGAAATGCGTGATTAGCTTATCAGTACACTCAGTCATGCATTCATGAATCAGTTACACAGGCATCAGATATGCGTGTTCAGTATGATATATTCAGTTATCAGTCATGTCAGTTATGAAATCATATTCCAGTCATTCATGTTCAGTATGTACGTTAGTTTATCTTTCTTCTCTCTCACTTAGTCTCATTCGAGGACGAATGTTCTCAAGGGGGAGATATTGTAATATCCCATACTTTTACCTAACTTAAATTCATCCCAAAAATGTCAAAGACTTTTTTTAAAGATGAATCCATTTTTATGCACGTAGAATTTTTAAGATTTTCACTTTTTGTTGAGTGGGAAATTGAATAATCTTTCCATCAATATCCATTTCGTCAAAATCCGGTATCGGGGTAGAAAGTTATGGCCAAAATATAGAAAGCAGTCAAAACTGCCCAGGTACAACGGTGAAGGCAGATGAGCCATTGAGCTAGAGACGGACCATCGCCCAAAATATTGCAGTGGAGGCAGTGAGACCACATTCTGCCTAAGGGCTACGGTTCAGGCCGACGGACCGATGAGCTAGCGATGGACAATCGTCTAAACTGTCGTAGGCGAAGCAGTTAACCCCTATTCTGCCTAGGTGCGACGGTCAGGACCGACGGACCATTGACTTAGCGATGGAACGTCGTACCCACCATCGCATATTTTATTTAGTTATTTTAAGTCATTTTTAAAAAGGACTTTTTAGTCTTTTACCTTCCTTTTTATACCTAGTTATATCAGACCAAGGCTCATAAGTTCATTATCCATCTACAACATCAAATTAGGGTTTTCTCTCAAAGATAATCCCCAAGAAAACAAGATCCAAACCCTTCTTCAAGAAACTAAGAGATTCAAGTTTTTCAAGTCCAAGAACTTCAAGAAACTCACAATCAAGGTATGTCATGTGTTGATTCATGGGTTCCTTTCACCCATGAAGCTCAAGAATCTCTCTTCAAAATCCAAGATTTGTGTATTTATGAATGTTTATGATTTAGATTGAATTGAAATTCATGTTCATGATGTTGTAGGGTTTTGATTCATGTTTTTAAATTACATATTCCAATGATTGAACCTAGTATATGAATATTTGCATGATAGTCATGATAAGACCTTCAAATTTGCAAATTTATTTATGCAACCATGACAATTAGATGCATTGATGATAGTATAACCAAAGTATGCTCCCCATGTGTTTGATTAAATGCCTATGTGAAGGAAAAGTGACATACTAGTGTGATACTATGAAATCCCCATTCATGTACAAGTTTATGCATTTCAAATGTTTGATAAAATGTCTTAGTCAGTGAATTATGGATACATGTGTAGACCTTGTGGTTCTTTAGAAATTTTACTAAATAAAATCTCTAACTTATTATATCATGGATTGTTAATGTTGGTCATGTATTCAAGAAAGTTATGCTTTGTTGGTTTCTTTCCATCGAGTCCTGGGGGTACTTGTACCCAAATAATATTACTGTGTGCCTAGAGACAGTGCCATGGTTACACGATATCCTCAGTCAAGTCATGATCCATAGAACTGAGTTAGTCATGTGACTCAGGAAAGCTCAGAAATCCAGTAATCTTAGAAATCTCAGATAGTTATCAGATCTCAGTAGCATTCTGCCAGTCCACGAAAATTCAGTTAACTCAGTCCATTCAGTTCACTTAATTATGTTTAGTATCTATTAAGATGGGAGTAGAAATTATCACCGAGTGAACCCAATGATGGGAACCCACCTGTTATATGAGGGTGTAATTCTTAGAAGAAATCCTTGCATTTCAGAACTACATAGACAACGTAGGTTAAGACATCATAGCCTGTTGTATGAGGGTAGATGAGGTGTCTTAACCTGTTATATGAGGGTTCCTACCATTCTCACTAGAGTTACTTATTTTATGAGGGTTACCCACAGATTGCCCTTACCAGTGGCGCGGTATTGACACTTTTCCAATTGGGGTTACAAATTGGACCCCAACTTAGCTATATTGCATTATTTAGGGCATTTCAGTTAGATAAATACTTCCCACAGTTTCAGTTGCATATCATGACTGTCAGATACAGTCACTCAGTCTTAGTAATAGAACTCAAATAGTTCTATAAAATTCAGTACTGTCAGATACAGTCAACTCAAAACAGAGCGGAACTTAGCTAGTTCCATCAGAAAATAGACTATCAGATACAGTTGGTCAATATTAGTTATTTTAGTTATACAGTTATCAGTATCTCATGTTATCATGAACTCAGTTATAGTTATTATGTATTTATGCATGTATTCTCATGTTTATGTTATTCAGTCAGTTAGTATAGTTCATGCATGTGAACCCTTTGCATTTAGCATACCTCACATGCATACCAGTACATTCAAACGTACTAACGCATTTGCACTATGGTTTTTTATACCATAGTTTCAGAAGCACGAGCTCCAGAGCATCAGTAACATTCCATTCTCATCAGTCAGAGTTAGCAGTGAGTCCTCATCCTTCGAGGACATGACCATTACTTTATTACCTCATTAATTAATTTATTTCAATAGTTGGAATTAGTTGGGGACATGTCCCATCAACTCCTTATTCAGACAGTTCAGTCAGTTAGAGGCTTTTCAGACTATCATGTTCAGACAGTTATTTCAGTTGTTTTGGGTATTTCATACCTACCCAGATGTTATATTTTTATCAGATATTATGTCTCAGTTTTGAACCTTACGTCCTTATAGCCTTTATTTCCGCATTTATGCAGCATATTATGCAGTATACAGGTACAAATATCAGTCATAGGTTAGATTGTGGTGCTTCGGGGTCGTGATCACCGTGTATAATTCTAGGTACCATATTCGGGGTGTTACAGTATCCCTGCTCGAGTAGGGACATCCTGACCCGCCTGCCATCTCAATCGCGTGGCAATAATTTAGGCTTTCTCGAAGTCAGTTTTCTGTGTTGCATACCTAATGCCTAGGCATTATCAAGTTCAATTGATCACCTTTCGCTTCTCATATTCCATGCACAGGGTGAACCAAAAGGCCGCCCTCGTGTCCCATACATTCCTTTCTTCGTCATGCAATGTCATGATCCATGAGCGATGGTCAGGATTCTCGGATGTTGTAGACGCAGTGGGCTTGGGGTCTTTATTGGCTTTTATCTACCCTATACAATGCTCCTTGAGAATGGAGGCCGTGCTTTTTTTGGACCCGATTGCACACTTTCGGGCTGGCTGAGCTCATGCAACATCGACGTCGATGAGGAATGCTACCTAGTTGATCTCATTAAGCAAGTATTGTACATATTTCATTTAAACTTATTTTATTTACTAGATAATTAATGGAGGGGAAATAATACAAAACAAATAATTCAAAGAGGGTCTTATGACCCCCTCATTGTTAATTTTTTTCCAGAATTTAGATAAATTGCTATGGCTTATTTCAGGGCGGATCTAGAAAGATGGGTGGGGTTTCCCGAGAACCCACTAACTTTTGTGCGGATATAGTATTTATATAAAAAAATCTAGTAAACATATAGGAATTATAAGTTATGAACCTATAAGCAATGTATGTTGTTGATTTAGTGTAGTAGTAGGACTTGTAGAAGTTTTATTAACCTCTTGGTTTGGGGTTCAAGTACCCTTATATTTGGTTTAATTTTTGTCTAGTATGAGGAACCCACAAACTTTAAATCCCGAATTCATCTCTGGCTTGTTTCTAAAATAAACAAGAGTATATGAAAAATATGATTCCATTTTAAACCTATATCTTTGAGATATTTCTATGCTTGTGTATGAGGACATATATGTGTATATGTGTACTACTAAAACAACGTTACGATTAATACCATTTGGCAATTGGCATCAAATCGGCATATATCTACCTGCAATTTTGATTATATTACAAACAACAGAAACTGGAGTATTATGTATAAAAAAATTGTATTATTTAGAAGATAAAATATTTGGCATGGACATAATTACTTTATATTAAATGAGCTTAGATCCATTAAAAGATTTATGAATAATTATCATACAAAGCAAAATAGAAATTTATTTGAAAAGAAATGTCTATCTATTAATTTCATAAGCAAATAAATTAGTGATTATATATGCTATGTGAATTGATGAAGCATTTCCCAGTTAGCTTTGAGCCTTTTCTATATTTAAACAATTCAAATTTATAGCATGGCTAATTTCCCTCTTACATAAATTGATTACAAGTAGCATGTCAAGGCTCGTATGAAACCATTGCTATTGGAGGAATTTTTTTGAAATGATCAAGATGAATAGATGTTGAGTTACCAGATAAGTTTAAGCCTATATACTTCAAGTTTAATTATAGAATTACGGAGTATTAAATAAGGATTAAAATAGAGTTTAAAGAATTGGAAGTGAAAATAGATTGCCTACTCATTATCAAGTCAAAGAAGAGGACTGCACACAATACCATCATATTGAAGCTATTGAAATTATTTTCTTGAAGATAAATAGGCCACTATTATACCTATTTGGATAGAAGGAAACAAATATGTATTTTTTAACCAAATGAAGGTACCAAAAATGTAGAAGATTTGCTCATATGGAAGATCTGCTCAAGGAAATAAAGTTTCTCATATTGGTATATTTAAATTTGAACAATATATATAATGTAGCTTATGACTGTTTTAAATATTTTATTTGATTTATTTCCCAATGTAACCAGAGAATATTGAAGGAAAGATGTCTTTTAAATCTTGAATGAAGGATTGGTGACATCGACCAACTTAAGGGACAAACATAATTAGAAAACTTGATTTAGTTAATTGTGGACTTGATTCATCTTTTCAGAAATTTCGAATCAATTTAAAATACAAATCAACCCAACCCACACCCCTCTTTAATCCAAATCATCGACTGTCTTTCTTCTCTCTCTTTCGACAACTTCTCTCAACCAACAGTTCTGCAAATTTCTCTTTTCAATCCTCGGTGACTTCGAACTCCAACAACAAATAGTTGGGCTTCGTGTTCCTTTTCGACTTCCAACAGTTCTGTAAATTTCTTCTTTCTATCCCGATGACATCAACCTCCGACGACAAATAGTTGAGGTTCAAGTTTCTTTTCGACTTCAACCATCAATCGACATGATAGCCTTGCTCTCTGTCCACAACATCTTTGAATTCTTCATTGTTTCTTTTTTTCTTTCACAGGTAAAAAATTATAGCCTTTTTAGTCTTGAGCCAACTTCTCTTATAGTATTGGTTAACAATTTCAATATTTGTTACTTTAATTTGAAATGCAATCAGAATAAAATTCTAATTTCTAGTATTTTTTTTTAAAGTGAATTATGATTTTTTGTTATTTTTTGCATTTTTTTGAAGTTTGATTTTTGTTGTTTGTGTTTATACAAACAAAACAATGATTTTTGTTTTTTTCGTGTTGCACCCATTTCTGGGTTATTTGTTCTTGTTCTTTGGTAACAATAGTGATATTTCTGTTGTTCTGTTGAATAAAATTATGTTACTGCTTTTTTTCCAACAGATTATCCATCTGGTGCAACATATTAACCATCTGATGCAACAAATTTAGTATATGATGCAATAGATCAACCATCTGATGCAATAGAGGAACCATCAGATTAAAATTCTGAGGCGAGAAATTAACTATTTGATGCAACAGATTAACCATCTGATGTAGTAGATTAATCAACTGATACAATAGAGGAATCATTGGATAAAAAATCTGATTCAACATATTTAGCATATGATGTAATAGTTTAACCATTTGATACAACATATTAACCATATGTTGCAATAGATTAACCATTTGATGCAACATATTTACTATCGGATGCAACAGAGGAACCATAGGATTAAAAATCTGATGCAACAGATTAACCATATGATGTAATGGAGAAACTATTAGATTAAAGATCTGATGCAACAGATGAACCTCTTGTTGGATAAAATCCTATCAACTCTTCCAACAGGACATGTCCAAGCCTTGATTTTCCAACTGATCATTCATCTGTCATGATAGATGACCCTTATATTGGAAGAAATCTAAACAATATTGACCGTTGATAACTATTCCAACAGATCACTCATATGTTGCAACAGATGTGTGACCTATTGTACAGACCATTCATCTTTCTCAACAGATGAGTGATATATTTTGTATTGTCACAATATATTACTCAGCTCTAACAGATCACTCATATGTTACAACAAATATGTGATCTGTTGCACATGCCATTAATCTTTCTCAATAGATGAGTGATATGTTTTGTATTTTCTCAACAGATTACTCAGTCGTTGCTACAGGTTATTTAACTATTCCAATAGATCACTTATATGTTGCAACAGATGTGTGATCTATTGCACAGACCATTCTTTTTTCTCAATAGATGGGTGATATATTTTGTATTATTACAACAAATTACTCATCCGTTGCAATATGTTATTTAATTGTTCTAATAGATCACTCATATATTGCAACAAATGTGTGGTCTATTGCACAGACCTTTTATTTTTCTCAACAAATGAGTGATATATTTTGTATTGTTGCAATAGATTACTCATTTGTTAAAATAGTTCAGTTATTTGGTGAAACAGATAACCTACATAGTGCAATAGATGTGTGATTTGTTACAACTGTTATTTTACTATTTGCATGTTAGATTTACTGTTATCCTTTTTTAATGATGCATTAATCAACTATAATATATTTTTTATATTCCTATTAATTTTATATAATATGGCTCCCAAAAGAATAGAAACCGAATCAAGTCTAAGTAAAGGAACAAGTGAAGCAGCTAGGCTACATCTACCACTCTATGAGCTTGCTTTACAAACGTTATCTCAATCAAGGGCATTATATGATGAACACGGGGAGGAGGAATATTTTAAAAGAAATGATCCAAATACTAATATCCCTTCAACCAAAGAGTTGGTCAAAACTTTCAGCATTGATCGTTATCTTGCGATAATGAAGTGCGATGGAGCCATAGATTGAACAGGTGATTTCATGGTTAAGTCAACCATGGGAAAATCTTTTGACGCCTTCAGAAAAATACT